>OY728136.1:683551275-693551275 GCA_963277665.1 Viscum album
TTTTGGGAGATTTTGATGATTTTTCATAAAACAATAATACTGTTTTTATAGTATCTAATGAAACTAGACTATTATAGTCATATGTTTTGTATTTATGAAATGTATTAAAAATAATCTAATCATATTAATTATATATATATATATATATATATATTTATAAGGAAAGAAAGGGTTTCTATTGTTATCATTACAAGAATATATTAGATAACCTTTAAAACTAGGTTGAGAAAACATTATTGATATTCCTAGGGATATTTCCAAGGATATATCCAACCACATTTTTGATGATAAGTTTATGGATGAGTCAATGTACAAGAAACAATCATAGAATTTAGTTAAATTATTGAGTGAGGGGATACCTGAAAATTAAATTCCTTATTAGATAAAACAAGTGGGAGTGTAACCATCACTGAGTTAACAAGTCGTAATAACTCAAAAAAGGTATATTGAACTAGACTCAGATATCACCTGGTGTACCACAATGTACCATTCTTGATAATGGGTTTGACACACCTAGGGGTATTCTTGGGAGATTAGAAAACTCTTAAAAAATGTTAACTATTTTAATTAATTAATTTCCATGAATGAGCCATGTTAACCCTATAACATCATAGATTGAAAAGAAGACGTCATGATTTAGTCACTATATTTGTATTTTTTATGATTATATGGTCCCAATGTATGATAATTATTCTCACATTATAATTATTTATATTAGTCAATGGAGATAAATGAATGGAATTGGATAAAAATTTAATGTGGTTGAAAATATGATGATGGGAAACCAAAAGGGATGAGTATTGGATATATGGATAATGTGATTATTAATAATTATTTATCATGATATATTATTATCATCATTCACCATAACAAACCATTTTAATTAGCAAAGATGATATGTATAGATTTCACTAGGAGCTCCGGTGGTTAAGACCATCTAGGAAAAAATATTTAGTTACATATATGTCAAGAATGTGGGATGAAACACTTAGGGGACTGTCTCAATAAAAGGATTTAATTTCATTATTATAATAGAAAAAGGGATTAGTTAAAGAAAATTTTAAGGGAAAATAAAAAATTTAGTTAACACAATGGGTGAGAATACTAGTTTCTATGTGCTATTGTTTGGAGATTGTTGTCCAAAATGTGTAATGATTGGGAATTAAAAAATATATTTTATTGGTTTAATTTTCAATAATAGTGTCCTCAAGGAGGTGTATCAAATTTCTTAGTTTAATTATTAATAATAGATTCCTCAAGGTGGTATAATTTATATTTTTGTTGTTTATGATGAGGAGACTACAAATGACATATGAAATAAAAGTGCTATTAAAGAATAAGAAGATGAATACTAGATAATTTTTTAACAACAAAATATAATGATTCAAGTGTAAATGTATTATAATTCATGAATTATCAAATATATATGGTTTTATGAGTAAATTGTTTTAGTTGTGGATTATCAGGACTATATTTAAGGGTTCAGATGAACAAGATATGTGATTTAATTTGAAGGTTATATTTCATGAAGAACACATGATTATATGAAATAAAACCCTTAATATTATCCTAATGTTGATATAATGATGTGGTAATAATGATATGAATTATTTATGTAATGACCCGAATCCGGAGCCACTCAATGGGTGCCCTATACCCGGTTCGCCACATGACCTCAAGTGCATTTCCCCAAATTCCAGAGGCTACAGACAAGCAGCGAGGGCCTTGGTGAGTCCTTGGGGAAATTATGACCTCATTTGGTAAAGTATAAAAGGGAAAGGAAATAACAGTCAATAAAGGAAGAAGTAAACAACATACAATAACTGAAACTAAATAGCGGAAGCAATGAATATATAGTAATGATGATAATGATGTAGCAGTTACAAGTATCTATGGAAAACAGAAAACACAACATGCTGAAATACAACATAGAAACATGTACGAAAAGTAAACAGCAACTCGAGTAGAATCTTAAGACTTATCTCGGTCTTATTCCCTCTAGCTCCAACCAGAAATCATGTAACTAAAGTAGAAGGGCCAAAATCTCTATCCACACCTGCAACCATATATCCAGTTTGGGCCGAAACGTAGGACCCAAATAGGGTGTGAGACTAATCCCAGTAGTCAACCACCACAAAATCTGTGCCCTACTGTCAGGGATTAATATAGCAGAAGTAATGTAAGTAAATATAGTAATTAACTTGGAGTACACAAGTAAACAATACTACCAATTAACATTCACATTCATTTAACAATTAATTATTTCATTTATTTAAACAACCAAGGAATCTAGCAAATCTCTCTATTCCAAGGTATACATGTAACACATCGGGCATCGAAAGACTACCTAAACAAACAAGTATTCCAATAGATCCAAGCTTGTGCTTTGGATTGGTAGACTCATATAAACCAACCAAACAATCCACATTCGTACTGACTCTTTGGGTGGCTCAAACTAGCAAACCCCTATAGTCATGTAAACATACAAAGGCACAAACACTTTGGGTTGCACTCACGTCGATTCCCGTGTGGTTTTGCAACAATAGCTATAGACTCTCTGAGGAAGCTCTTACGTCTAATTCCTTATGTGGTATCGATACGTGCATAAACTAAGGACACTAGTAATAAGTACAAATTCCATTTCCCGTAGGTTTTTCGTACGAAACTACTTCCAACAGACAACCTATTGAAGCTCCTAATCATTTATTCCCTCTTTGGTCTCCCGCACCAGGTTTTCATAGCTCTGAGTAGTCCAGTCGAGCGTAATCGACTGTCAGAAGACCTAATTAAGTTTAGAAACTACTTGGTTAAATATAAAATGCATCAAAATAAATAATACATTAGGAAACACATGCAATTGGTTATAACAAGCAAACTAGAAATTGTAATAGGGTTTGCCTTGCAGGAAAACTTTGACAAACAATGATAAATAGACAAACAGGGATAAAACCCATGGGGTGATCCTCAATCATTCAAACAAGAATATTTTATTATCAATTTACCTTAATCGTGTAAGCAATCTAAGGAAATTAAACAATAGGACCAAAATCCCTAACCTGGAATACCCAAAACATGGGAATCCGACACTTTTTCCCCAAAACTCAATGACATTCAATGTAAGGAAACAAAACACCTCCCATGATCCTAGGAGATCAATATTCATGAACATTGAACCATGAATCAGCCTAGAATGGAGTAGATCTACAAAAACGTCTAAAATGTTCAACCTATAATATATTTCATAAGAGAAAGAATCAGTAAACGTGGCCAAAGAAGGACCAAGAACTCACGACTGCAATTCTATTGCAACCGACGCGGTTCAATTCAGATATCTGGTGATGGATTGGTGGCTCGGAGATGATTCGGCCTCCTCGAATGCTCTGGATAGAATTAGGCAAAGAAGAAGATAGAAATAAGGATTAGATGTGACCCCGATCCGTTTAACGAAATAAAAAGAAGGTACATGGCGTGTAATTCTGGAGTACACGGCATGTACATGCCTTTTCTGTACTCCACTTTAGGCGGCCTCCAAGTCACCTTTAAACGGCCATGTGTGTGTCCATGACATGGCCAGAACATGGCATCTAGTGGTATCAAAATACAAGGCGTGTACTCATAAAGTACATGGCATGTACTCAGAAAATTTCCAGATTTTCCTATTTTTCTCAAAAACTACCAGAAAATGAAAAACATACCTGAAAATAAGATTCGGGTTCTTTAAAACATCCCCCCTTAATGAAATTTGTCCTCGAATTTCCCTAATAAGGTGGAAAAGAAGAAACCTCGAACAACTTTGGCCACTATGATCGCATATCGACCTCCATGTCCCATGTCCTGTCCTGTACATGGCCGGACTTCCATAGCACCCGTACCCGAGGAACATACCGTCCATGGAGTAACTTTTCACTATGATCAACAATCCTGATAGGATGCTGCTAAAATGATGCATCCCGCTCCAGCTCAACCTCCTCAGGTTGAAAAACATGAGACGGGTCTGAGAAAAAGGGTCGAAGCTGAGAAACATGGAAGACGTTGTGCATAGCCTGGTACGTATAAGGTAACTGCAACCTATAAGCGACCAGCCTGACTCTCTCCTGAACAATAAACGACCCGATGTATCTTGGTGAAAGCTTACCCTGTATCCTAATCCTCTTGTGCCTCAACCTCAGGGTAACACGTAGAAAAACCTGATCTCCATCCATGAACTCCAAAGGTCATATCCTCTGATCATGATAAGATTTCTGCCGAGAATGTGCAGTATCCATCCTTTTCCGAATCAACTCCACCTATTATGTGGTCTTCTGAAAAAGACAAGGTCCCTCCATAGCTACCTCTCCTACTCCAGCCAACACAAAGGTGATCGACATGGCCTACCTTACAAAGCCTCTTAAGGTGCCATCTGAATAGTTTCCTGAAAACTATTATTGTACAAAAAATCTACTAGAGGAATATGTCTCTCCCTAGAACCTCCAAAATAAAGGAAGTATGATCCTAGCATGTCCTCTAGCACCTGAATCGTGCTCTCTTACTGGCCATCTATCCGGGGATGGTAAGTTGTATTCAGAAGTACCTCTGTACCCAAAGCCCTCTGTATCCCTTTTTAGAAATGCGATGTAAAGAGAGCATCCCAATCTAAAAAGATTTTACTCAAAACCCCATGCAAGCGTACAATCTCATAGATGTACAACTGTCTAATATCATTAAAACTGAAGGTCTCCTTAATTGGTAAGAAGTGAGAAACCTTTATGAGCCTGTCAATGAAAACCCATACCACGTCATTACCTCGAGGTGATATCGGTAACCCTATCACAGAGTCCATCGCGAAATCATTCCACTTCCACTCAGGAATGAGTAGCTGCTCTAAAAGCCCTACTAGTCACTGGTGCTATGCCTTTACCTGCTAACAGGTGGAACACCTCATGAAAAAACCAGAAACATCTCTCTTCATACCTGGCCACCAATACTGGCGGTGTAGATCACGATACATCTTGGTGACACCAGGATAAACTTCCCAAACCGAGTAATGAAAGTCTCACATCATCTCCTCGCATATATTTGATGGCACCCATATGCATCCCTGGAAATTCAAGATCTCACCCTCACTAATGGTCCATCCGAGAAGAGGGTCCTTTCCTAACATGCTTTCCCGTAGGACTAGGCCTTTAGGATATGATAGTTTCCTCATTCGAACTCGGTCCAGAATGGTAGAGGTAACAAATACAGGAGAAATAAAAGTCTGACCCTGTCTATCGTGATCCTCCAAATGCATTTCAGAGAACATAGCCATAAGCTGCCACTTGCTGCTGGCCTCCTGAACTGCCTGTATCTGTGTCTTCCAGCTCAATGCATCTACCACATTGTTGCCTTTCCCAAGAATATAACCAAGCTCAAAATCAAAAGACTGTAGGTACTCAAACCACCTCCGCTATCTCAGATTCAAGTCATGCTGTGTGAAGATATTCTTGAGGCTCTTGTGGTCAGTATATACCACAAAATGCCCTCCCAAAAGATAATGTCTACAACAACTCAAAGCATGAACAACTGCAGCAAACTCCAGGTCGTGCATTGGATATTTTCTCTCATGTGGCCTCAACTGCCGAGATCCATATCCAACAACACGATCCTCCTTTATAGGAACAACACAAAGCCTGATGCCAGATGCATCACAGAAAACTGTATAAGTCTTTCCCAGCTCCGGAAAAACTAGAATCAGTGCTGAAGTCAATCTCCCATTCAGCACCTGAAAGGCTGAATCACAATCTTCTGACCAAACATACTTCACCCCTTCTTAGTAATTGCATTCAGCGGCACTGCTAAGCAAGAGAAGTCCTGTATAAACCTCTTGTAGTAACCATCCAACCCTAATAAACTTCATACCTCGAAGACATTCTTCAGCTGCTCCCAGGTGATTAATGCTCTCACCTTATATGGGTCTACTGATACTCCTATCTCTGAGATGACATGAACTAGGAAGTGAATCTCGTCCATCCAAAAGTGGCACTTTGTGAGATTAGAATATTACCGATGCTCCCTCTGTGTACTCAAAACGATCTCAAGATGGGTAGCATCATCGTGTCGAGTGTGACAGTACACCGAGTTATCTTCCACAAAAACCACCACGAAAGAATCCAAGGACGAAAAACTCTATTCATTAGTGCCATGAAAACTACTGTCTCATTCGTGTGACCGAACGGCATAACCAAATACTCTTATAGACGATACCTGCTCCAAAAGGCTGTAAGAGGTATATCAGATGGTCTGACATGCAACTGATGATAACTGGATCTCAAGTCGATCTTCTAGAACACTCTGGAACCTCAAAGCTGATCAAAGAGATCATCTATCCGTGTGAATGAATATTGGTTCTTGACCGTCAACTGGTTTAGCTTCCAATAATGCACACAAATCCGTAGGGTAACATCTTCCTTCTATCCAAATAGAATGGGAAAAACCCAAGGATAAGTACTAGGTCGCATAAAACCCTTTGCCTGCAACTCCCCCAACTGCTTTTTGAGCACATGTAACTCAGGTGTATCCATCCTATAAGGAGGCATGGATACTAGTGCTTCTCCTAGAACAAGCTCAACAGAGAAGTCTACCTCTCACTTTGGAGTCAAACCTGAAAATTCTTCTCGGAAGACATCTGGAAAGCGATAAACCATTGGAGGAAATTCTATCGGAGAAGTCCCATGGTCATCCAGATATATGATAGAAATCTAGGCAGTAACGCTTCCCATCCCATGATGCTCTAGTCCAGTTCTACTCACCTGGACATCCCATTCTCCTTTGTGAATAAAATATTCACCATCTGGTGATGTGAAACTCACCCTACGGAGATAGAAATTGACAAAGGCTAGAAAGGGAACCAACCAGTCCATCCCGAGAATGACATCATAGTATGTCATCTCCCAAACAAAAAGATTTCATGAAAAATGACACCCACCGACCTCAAGGGGCAGTCTAAGAACTGACACATGCTAGTAGTTCTAATTCCCAAGGGAATGTCTAGCATCATCATATCCTCAAGAGTTTAAACATTATGTCTAAGGCTTTCCACAGTATGCACAAAATTAATGCTACGAGAAGATCCCATATCGAAAAGTGTAGAGGATAAAACTGAGGATTCTAAAATCATACCTCGAACTATAGAAGTTCCAGGATCCTGATCCTGATGAATATGCTCTACCTCAAAAGTCTGTCCTGTATCGTGGCCCTGTGTAGCAGCCTGAGATCCCTGAGCTGTCCATCCTTGACCTTGAACACTACATCTAGGGCGTCTACCCTGGCCAGAACGACTGGAAGAACTCCAACCCCCAGTCTATTGTGGAACTGGTAATCCTACTCCAATACGCAGAGTCGAAACCGATCCTCCTTCACTAGCCTCTTAAAGGAGAACCTTGAAGAAACTCTGCAGATGACCTATCTTGCCACAAGATCGGAACTCCACTGGGTCTATCGAGAACTAAGGATTATTAGGCCGGATTTTTACACACTGATCACAAACCACTGGGTTACCAGATAGAAGATCCCATATCCCAGAAGAAATACATCACTTCCTCGGGTCACCTCGTGTAGACTCTCAGTGGAACTTCCTTCTGTCTGTCTAAAATGAATCAGCCCTGGATGCTGAACCGCCCTAGTCCACAAATCCATCGTCCCTCAGATTTCTCTATGTGATAAGTTTATGGTTGACTATCAATGTTATAGAAGTCAACTGAAAGATGTTCACCTGTGATATGATGTCTGGTCTGAGGCCTTCCTCAATCTTCCTCGTTAAAAACTGCTCGTCATTCCCCAGAATGGGAGTGAAACAAATTACCTCTGTGAAGCGAGAGGAATACTCCATGATTGTGAGTGTACCCTGCTGTAGGTTCATGAACACTCTGGCTCTGTCTTCCCTCAGTGTCACCGGGTAGAAGTAGTCGTAGAACATACACTGAAACTCGTCCCAAGCCATATCCTGTTGATTCCCAGCCTGCGAAACCACATCCCACCATCTCTTGGCGGAATCTCACAGAATATAAGTCTTGAGATTCACTCTCCTCTTTGGAGGAATCTTCAGTTGCTCGAAGATGGATAACATGTATTTTAGCCATGAATCCGCAGCCTGTGGTCCTCCATCCCCTATGAACGTGGGAGGAAGCTGCTGCTGAAATACCCACGTCAGCTCGGCCACAGACGAGGAAGGATGCTGAGCTCCTTAGAAGGTCTGCATGAATCTCATGAAACCCACTTTGAACTGAGCTTCAGCACCAGTGTCTGGAATCACTGCAGGTTCCATGTCCGAAACAATAGGTGAAAGTACTGGTAGTCCCTAATCTGTCGTATCAGGTGTACGGTCACTGCCTTGCGACTGACGGACAACCGGAGGGCATCTCGGTGCCATATCTCTGAAAGGTCAAAAGAACACCTCATATTCAGGATTAAAAAAGACATAAAAACTGAAGGCACAAGAAGGAACAAGGAAAATAAGGCATTCTAGTTATGCAAAACATGACTACACGACATGTTCTTTACCTACACGACATGTTCCCACAGGTCATTCACATTGGAATGTACTTCTACGTAAACTGGTTGTTTAACACCCTAAATACACAACGTGTTGTACTAACACATGATGTGTACTCGAATCCTCTTCCCTGTCCGAGTCCTTCTTCCACGGTTAAGCCACACGGCTCCTCTAAGACAAAACTAGAAAGTGTGTTCAGGGAAGACACAATGTGTAATTGACATGCCTTACCTGGTTCGTGTTGTTAGTGACATGGCCTCACCCATGGCCTACACTACATGGCATGTTCAAGATTGACACGATGTGTACAGGTAAGGGTAACACCGACCCGTGTTGTTCGTGACACGACCAGATACCTAGATCAGACTACACAGTGTGTAAGATTCAGACACGGCATGTATGTGAATGGATAAAAAGACCCTTGTTGATTGTGACATGACGTGTATGTGAAATGATAACAAGACCCTTATTGTTCGTGACATAGCCGGGGTACCTATTTCATTCTACACGGTGTGATAAAATAGTACACGGTGTGTTCCTACTAGATTTTTTAGGACCCTGTGTTTCTGCTCACACAGTCAGTGACATGGTTTAAAAACTACAGGATGTTTATTAATAAAATACATGTCGAGTATTCAGGGTTCTTCCGAGTAGTAGCTCAAAAAATAATCCGGAGCCCAGAAAACACAGAAACAAAACTTAAGTTTCCAAATTCCGATGTGTGAGGGCCCATACTCCCCGCGAATCAATGCTTGGAATCTTATACAGGTTATAACAAGGAAACCGGGCAATGATCCACCAAATTCTGAACCTCGAGGGCCCATAAAACTCTAAGACCAAAGTTTGGAATCCAGGTTAAAGAAGCTCTTAACTAATGATACCCTATCAACATAGCAGGTATTCTATCACAGAAGCTATCACAACATCATGCGTAGTCTATCACAAATTCTGTCAGATCAGCATGAAATTTGTAATTAAATTTAGATGGCATGGAAAAATGCATGACATATGATTTTCTAACAAGTTCCAATATGATGCATGAGATGGCATACCCTCATCTCATTGGGTTGAAACAAAATAAAACCACAATCATATAAACAGTAACAACACAACACAAGTTCACCACCCAAATGGTGAAGTCAATTAAACTGTAACATTTTCAAAACTCGAAAATTGAAATATTTGAGGTAATCTGGCTTTTTCTCTATACATGGGTTATAGAACTCCCATTCACAAATATTTACCATTTACTTATTCCATCCTATCCCAGTCTAATGTCACTAAACAATTAGTCAATAGAAAATAAAAGAAACCTCCTCTGATACCACTTTGGAATGACACGAATCTGGAGCCACTCAACTAGTGCCACGTACCCAGTTCACTACATGACCTCAAGCGCATTTCCCCAAACGCTAGTGGCTACCGACTAGTAGCGAGGGCCTTGGTGAGTCATTGGGGAAATTATGACCTCATTTGGTAAAGTATACAATGGAAAGGAAATAACAGTCAATAACAGAAGTAATAAACAACATAAAATAATTAAAACTAAATAGCGGAAGCAATGAATATATTGTAATGATGATAATGATGCAGTAGGCACAAGTATCTATGCAAAGCATCAAACACAACAACGTGCGGAAATACTACTGAGAAATAAGTCTGAAATGTAAACAACAACTCCAGCAGCATCACAAGCCTAAGCTTGGTTCTATGCTCTCCAGATCCAACCAGCAATCATGTACCTGAAGTAGAAGGGACACAATCCCTATCCACACCTGCAACCATATAACCTATTTGGGGAAAAAAGTAGGACCCAAACAGGGTGTGAGACTAATCTCAGAAGGCAACCACCACAAGGTCTGTTCCCTACTGTCAGTGAGTAATATAGGAGAAATAATGAAAGTAAATGTAGTAATGAACTAGGAGTACACAAGTAAACAATCTTACCAATTACCATTAACATTCATTTTACAATTAATTCATTCATTTAATTAAACAACCATGTAATATAGCAAAGATCTCTATTCTATGGTAAAAAGGTAACACAATAGGCATTAAAAGACAACCTAAAAAAACAAGCCAGCCAATAGATCCAAGATTGGGCTTTGGCTTGGTAGACTCATCTAAACCAACCAAACAATCCATATTCGCATTGACTCTCTAGGTGGCTCAAACTAGCAGACCCCTATAGTCAATTAAACATACAAAGGAAGAGACAGTCTGGGAAGCCCTCACGTTGATTCCCCTGTGGACTTGCAATGATAGCTATAGACATTCTGAGGAATATCTTACATATAATTCCTCCTGTGGTCGCGATACATGAATAAAATAAAGACACTCTTAGGAAGCACAATGTCCAATTCACATAGGTCATGCGTAAGAAACAAATTACAACAGACCCCCTAGGGAAGCAGCTAATCGTCTATTCCCTCTTTGGTCTCCCGCACAAGGTTCTCACAACCCTGAGCAGTCCAATCATGCATAATAGACTGTCAGTAGCCCTAAGTAAGTTTAGATACTACTTGGATAAAAGATACAATGCATAAAATGAATTAAAACATCAAGCAACACATGGAATCAGTTATAACAAGCAAACTAGCAATTCCAATAGGCATTTCCTTACATGCAAACTGTGCCAAACGATGATAAACAACCAAACAAGGATAACACCCATGGGGTGATCCTGAATCATGAAAACAAGCATATATTATTATCAATTAAACTTAAGCTAATATGCAATCTATGGAAATTAAACAATAAGACCAAAATCCCTATCATGGAATACCCGAAACATGGGAATCCGGAACTTTTTCACAAAAACTCAAAGACATTCAATGAAAGGAAATAAACCACCTACCTGGATCCTAGGATATCGATATACTTGAACCTCATCCCGTAAATCGGCCTAGAACAGAGTATATCTGCAAAAATATTTAATATGTTCAACCTACGATAACTCTCATAAGAGAACGAATTATGAAATGTGGCCAAAGGAGACCCAAGAATTCACCTATGCAATTCTATTACAACTGATGGTGTTCGATTCGTATAAACGGTGATAGAATGGAGTCTCGGAGAAGATTCAGCCTCCTTGGAATCTCTAGATAGAATTAGGCGAAGAATAAGATGGAAATAAGGATTAGACGCGACCCCGGTCCATTTAATGAAATAAAAAGAAAGTACACGACATGTACTTTTAGAGTACATGACATGTACTTTACTTTTATGTACTCAACATTAGAAATCCTCCAAGTCACCCTTACATGGCCATTTGTGTTGCCATGACATGGCCAGCACACGGCTTCTAGTGGCATCGAAGTACACGATGTGTACTCATAAAGTACACAGTGTGTACTCCAAAAATTTCCATATTTTATTCTTTTTCTCAAAAACTACCAGAAAAATAGAAACATACATGAATAGAAGATTTGGGTTCTTACAATTTATATAATTTAATTTGGATAGTACTTATTAATATTTTAACATCTTATGGATTTTTGAAAAAGTGGTTTATGCTATCATTGATGGAGTTTACAACGTGTTTGGATATGGGGAACATATCCTAAAATATCTATTTTATTTAGGGAATAAAGAATCATGTATGTTATCAATAAGGTTTAATTGTAATTGAAGTTATTAAAATTATTCAAGTGAATAAATGATGATGTTATTCACATGATTGGTTTGTGACAATTAAGTCACACTTCAAGATGTATTCCATGTATCTTCTTTGAATAATTAAATACCTAATAAATCACATATAATAAACAAAAAGATATTACTACTGGAGGATAAAATTTATTATGATGACCAACTTGTAAGGATTCCAAATCAAATAATGAATAAACTATGAAATAATACTACATACCAAGTATACATTTTTTTTAAAAATATACAATTTTGAAGAAGAAATATCAGAACATGATGATGTAATGAAGAATTATTTTTATCATTTGATGGTACCTAAGTGAAAAATTTCGATCAAAAAAGTCATTTAATCGGCGAGGGTGGGTGTAGAATGTAACACCCTGTGATTTTTTGAAATATATTTATTTTGAAAATATATAATATTTTTTATATTTTGTGTCACATGAAACAATGAGTAAAGATTATATTACATGAAACACTAATTTTATAATTTGATAAACATAAAACCAAATTTATATTTCATTTCACGAATCAATGATTATAAATTTTGTTATATGTAACATTTTATTTATCTTGGGTTACATGAAACAATGATCTTTGCCCGTGTTATAGGCAAAATGGAGTTTAAACAAAACATGACATAATATTAATATATTTTTATTTTATATAATATTTATAATCTAAACTACATCATGAAATATGTGAATATTATTAATTGAATTCATTAAATATTTTTGTATTGATGTACATTTAATAAATTCCTTTGTGACAATTAAATTAGATATTAAAATTAAAACCATTTTAAAATAATGGAATATTATTATAATAAACAATTATAATGAATACAAACATATTTTATAGTAATAAATTAAATTAATCAATTTTTTGAATGATTTTACTAAAATTTATATATTATATATTCAATAAAATGATAAAAAATTTATTTTATGTGTTTTTATACAATGAGATACCATTAATTCAAATTTTATTCTTAAAACTGCATTTTTTTAAAAATGTTACATTTTCACCTTCTATGAAAACTTTTTAAAAGTAAATTTTATCCACTTGTATAAAATTTATTTTATATAATGAAATTAAAACTTTAAATTATAATGTAAAAATTCTGTTAGGGTTATATTTTTATAATTTTCTAAGAAGATAATGTTTTAATAAAAATACTAAAAATACAGGTTTTTATTAATAATTATCTACTCCATTAAAAAAAATAAAATCCTCCAAATATTTTTAATATGGTTATAATTTTAAGAATATATAAATTATATATTTTTTAATTTTTTTACATTTTAATAAATTTTTATTTAATTTGGTTATACAATCCTTATAAATATTTGAACGTTTTTCTTCAAAAAACCACTTACTCATCTCTTATTTCTAAATAATTAAAATTAATATTTTTCATCCCTATAAATGGAAATTAGAATAGGGGATTTTATATTTTTAATAATAATAAATTATAATTAAAAATATGATAAAATTAATTTTTTTACAATAATTAAATGTAAATATAATAAAAAATATTTACCAGGGTTATCGTAAAAATGGGGTTACTAAGTGGTTATTATAAATAATATAAGTGTCATAAATGACCCAAAACACTTCCAACAAACATATTATGGTCTTATTGGACCATTATACTTCCATTATTTATGACTAAATTTTTTTGATCCTCTTCTATTGTGAAAAACATGGGAAAGTATTTCCCTTTAAATAATTACAAGTGTTTTACTCGCCTTACTTATAAAATGTCACCCACTCTTCTATCCTATTAACATATAAAAAACCCAATTGTTTATAAAATAAATGACCTTATAACTTCCTTAATTACCACCCATTATCCAATATGACCTTTTTTTCTCTGAAATAACACCTACGAATCCCATTGAAAGACATCAAAATAATATACCAACAGAACCGATATTGTCTATAATCGAGTGTTTTAATTTTTGGATTACTATTACTATATAAATTATTATTAATAAATTATAATTTAAAATAATAATTATATTAAATATATAAATATTTTATTAAGTTAATGTAATATCCTAAATCGATCCACACTTATATAAAGGTGTCAGAAAATCATCAATCATATATATGAGGGACTGCCGCCATACGAAACGATGTTGTTCAATTTTAAGTTACCATATCAATAAATTTTATATATCAATATATTTAATTTTTATATATTATATATATATTACATTCTTGTGATTCTATAATTATCATATAACATTAATCTTTTTACCTTCCATTCTGTGGGAATACAATTTTTTTGTTTGTGAGTGCGGTGGACTACCACCAAACAATGTAATGGGTTTTGATCACACATTAAATGGAGTGTATTGATTATGAGAATAATTAAAATATGTAATATTTAAGAAATAAAACTAATTATGTTATTTTAATACATTATCTACCCTTTTTTCACATCACTCTTTAAAAAAATGGGAACAATGTTCATGTGCATGTACGAACAACTCTCTCTATGAAACGATTTTTTCATTATCTGTCTCTTAATTATATGTATTATTATAAATTATTACAAAAATATTTTTTATTATTTTAATATTATGGTTATTATTTAACTGTGATCATAGTTATAAGACCCCAAATGAAAAAACTTGAAAAAGTAGTTATTTCTTAAAACACGACTTGAATTAGGAATTCTTAATAACCAGGTAATAGGAGGCCAAAAGTAGATCAAATATGACATGACATATAAAAAATGGTTTTATAATATATTTAAAAATGAAAAATATTTATTAAACATGAATTTTCATTGTGTACGAATGATGTTGTGACTTATAGTAAAGGACTTATGCCTATGTTGTTACTTATGTGATATGCGAGACATATTCGCTATATTTTTATATATTTTTATGTATATAATTGAAATTAATTTATGTCATAATTAATCTCCTATATATAATTTGGATTTACAAATCCATTTTATGAATTATTTTTAATGATGTTTACAATGTAATTTTTTCCATAACGATAATATATTTTTTGTTTCAATTTTCCTTCATTAAAACATATATTTTGTTATGCACCTATATTATTTTATGATGTGTACATACAGACCAATGGGTATAGTATATCATGAATATACTAATCTTATTGGTATTTAATGTTTAATATGATGTTAATATTTAATGGTACTTAAAATTTACAAGATTTAGCTGTTGAAAATATTTTATTTTACAATCTCATCGATTATTGAGATATTTTATGATTATGATTAAAATGATGTAATATTATAATCCATTTCTCAATAAAAACACAAATTTAATTATAAATAGTTTTTTTAAATTGATAGAAAATTTTTCCTTCATTTTCATCAATTTATGTACTTGGGAGAATGAAATTATTTTTTAAATATAATAATATTTATTTCTCTCTTTAGTTGAAAAAACTTTTTCTTCCCAAACCATAATTTCACAAAATGTTTTCTGAATTTTTTAATATTTTATCCTAATTAGTTATTAAATACACTTTTATCTATGAATTATATTTTCAATAAAACATTTCAATGGAATATCTATTTCATTTTAAAAAAATAAATCACAATTCTGTTTTTATGAAAAGTAGAACAAATATTTATTTTAACCTCTATAAAATGAATGAAATTTAATAAATTTCAGAACATTATTTTCTCTGAATATTCCTTTTATATATTAAATGTTATTTTCATAGAAAGGTACATCCATGGGTTTTTATGTTATAAATAATATTTTTCAATGATTAAATAATATTTTTCTCATGAAATGTTTAATGTGATATTTAGAATATCATTTATATATTGTTAATGTTAATTTTAACGAAATGGATTTCTAAAATGTTTTATGTTTTAAATACAATTTTTCATTTTAGAAAGTCTATATTTTTTATGAAATGTTCTTAGTGATATTTATACATCATTTTCCATCGAATTATATTTACTTAGATTTTTTTTATGATTTACTTGGGATAATTTTGAATGACATTATACTTATTATTTATAAAGATGGTTAATGTTTATATTGATGAAATTTTTATGAATCGAATTAATTTTTCTTGGGTTACGCTTTGGAGAATTAATGAAATGTTTATGAAACATATTTTTTACAAGGATTAGGATTTGATGATACGATCCATGTTTTATGATATTATTCAATACATAAGTATGGTATTAATAATGGGATGGATGGGACATATATCTCCCAACAATGCATTTCTTATAGCATTATATCTCTTTAGATAACAGTGAGAAACATGTTTTGGGATTTATCTACTATGAAAAACTAGTGAGTCCTGATCCACAATGGGTACCATGTGTGACATGATCCAATATGAGATATAGGACCCTCTTGATCTTCTATGGGAAACATGTGTGCCCTAATACACATTATTAAATATTTGATATATCATGATCCACAATACTCATGGTCCCAGTAGTTAACCAACACATATGAAATGGGTTTTTTCTATATTTATTCTGGTTCCAAACTTTTATTACATGATGTTATGGTTTATGATTTATTTATAATGATTTCTCACTCTAATGGGACATGTTATCAGAAATTATTTTTTTATTCCATAAAAAATTATTATGATATATGAAAGGTTGGGTATGAACTTTTTAGATTATTTTCATTCTCACATTCCGTTTTTTTTATCATCCGATTTCGTATAATCTTAGAGTGGTACTTATTATTTTTCCCCTTAATGGGAATCTCAGATCACCCATTTTAAAATTTCTTTACCAGGGTCATAAATAAATTTAGGTATGGTATTAATAATATGAGTAATTTGTGAGATGGTCTTTTATGAGTAGTTGAAAATCATTCATGAAATGAGAAGATTGTGTTTTTATAATCCAATGAATCTAAATTGATACAATCCCCATGTGTGTATTTATAAAATGTATTGAATATTCCTATAAAAATTGATATTTTTTTATAAAAATCTTCAAACTCTATAAAACATGTTAATTTTATGTGGTTTTTTCAACACGGGTTTAATCTATATGAATTTCACATTACTATTCCGATGTACTAAAATCCTCTCAACTAAATATTTGGCGATTAACATATGCAATGTGACACAAATCCTATTGTTACACCACTTTATAATGATTAGGGATGGTTCACTACCTCAGAGTGGTCACTTCATCTTCTCACTAGATAAACAAATATTTGAATGAATAATGACTTTTCCATCATGTTAATATGCAACAATATCACTATTTTTGTTAATTCACCGAGTATCAAATGGTTCTGCTACCTCTTCACATGATATTGTTTCACAAATAAAAAATTAAAATCCCCATGATTCTTGCACAAACATCAATTAATTTTCTAAAAACACCACCTTACTTATTTTTAAATATATTTATCGAGTTTTAATGCTCCCAACGATCCTCTTAATGTCCAATTTTTATAAAAAAATCATTTCATAAAAATATCATTCAACTCTCACATTTCCTAGAGTAATTCACCATTAGTTATAGATATATATATAAAATTATAATTAATAATTCCATATTTACCATTTCCATATTCATATAGAAATAATCCATGTTTTCATCATGATATATCTATACTTACTAATGATTATGATGTGAAATTCTATCAATTAATATTCCTCAAATATCATCCAATTCCATTAAATTAATTATAATATACTATTATATAACAATGTATATTGAAAAAATGGAAACATATGGATTCATCATCTTCAAATTATGATGACTACCACCCTGTTGTCTTTCTATTATTCTTATGAAATCATGAACTCGAACATCAGACACTACAAACACATCCAGGACATTACTTCCCTCATATATGTGATATCCATGTAAGAAACCATATCTAAACAATACTATTGAAAACCATTTCAAAGTCTATGAAGAACAAAAAATTATAATCAAAATGCACACTATCTTTAAATTATATAATTTGTGATCTATTACATCATAGAGATAATTTCTCTAAAAAGGTAAATACATTGAAATCTACTTAATCCTAATGACAATACGAGACCCCTTCCCATAGAAGGAAATCATCCAAAATATTTATTACATTTATAAAGTATATTAAAATATATTTTATACTATTGATTCATTATATAATATTAAAATAAAATATAAGTCCTATGTACCTTGCCAAAAAATCATTATGTAACCGTTTTTCCCAAAATGTGAAAAAATTCATTGATGACTGTAATCATGATTATATAGATTTATGTACTATATATAAAAATAAAATTCATTTCCACATTTTGGAAAATATTTTTTTATTGATAAATCATTATATGATGTCCTATTAACTCTTATGAATGATATTTAATACCTCCATTTATACTTAGAAAATTGTGGACTCTCATTCGATGACCCGAGTTAACAAAAAGTATCAATTTAATTAGCTTCCATGACTGTTTTTTAGTTATTGAATTTACATAACCATGTATATAGTAATTATAATCATTATAATCTAGGAATATGTCAATTATACCATTACTAAAATGTATTACATACTAACCTAAAATAGTAACTTGTATTGGAAACATAATTAATTTTAATTTTTTATAGTTTTACTTGTGATGTGATATTTTTTTCCAAATTAAAAAATTACTCATATAACTCATCTATGTTATTGCATTTATAGAATGATAATTTTATATATGAAATATTCTAAACTCTCATTTGGAACAGAATATATTCTATAATTGTGGAACTTTTTTTACTTTCACAAAATATTGTTCCACGCCTTGTAAAGTTCATTAACAACTTCCTGGATATTGGATTCCCAAATAATTCAAATAACACAACATGATTTTCAATAAATTTATCACTGAATAGTCATGATGTCATAAAGATAATCCCATCACCAACACCTATCCTCATTTGGATTATATCATCCCTCCTTATATGATATTGTTCACTATATATCACCACACAATGACATTGAAAGGCATTTTATAGTATAATAATTTATATATATTGTGTATATTATAAAATTAAACTTCTACTAATCCCATGATAGACTCAAGACATAACCTAATAGAGTTAACTTTTAAGTTTAGGTTGTAATTGATAAAGGATTCACCATAGGGTAGTTTATCAAAGTTAATGAAAAGTAGGTTGAATGAGAAATTAATTGATAAAGAATTATCCTACTCAATATTAAAATAATTATTCAATCCAATTACCCATTATATGATACAAAATAAATTTCCTTCCATCCTTCCAACAATAAATTGTTCACCTTTAAATTTGACCATATGTATTGGCAGAATCCCATAGGTTATATATAATTTCCAATAGAATTATCCATCTCCAAATACTAGAATTGTGTTTTTTGAAAGTGGAATTACTTATTTGTGGTCATGAAATGATGCATGAAACCTTTATAGGAGGGTTATTAGTTTCATAACAAAAAAATTGGGGAGTATTGGGAAATATTTGATCTAATATGATCCCTATATTGTTTATCATTATATTTTACACTTTTGATTTTATTTATTTTGTGGACAGATACTCTTAATGGAATCAAAATATGATATACCCTCAAGATATAGACATAAAATATTTTAATGCACCTCATGGATTGAAAAAATATAATTTTATTCAATTTGTATTATTGAGTATTTTTCCCACCACTATACATTCCAAGAACCACATTTTTTCTTTCAAATTTGGAATGTGGTGGTATATTTTTTTGAATGATTTTCATCCAATAATTCATGTGTGATTACCATTATTTGAACTTTAATGTAGTGATAAGTAAACTATGAAAAAATTGTTCAATGATAAACCAATGAATAGTGATGTCATAGTTACATTTAAAATATATTTTTGAATTTTTTTCATCATTGAAGAAATATTATGACTCAGTGAATGAGAAAATTTATTTTAAAAACTACATATCATTAAAATCATCAGGATATATGGGCCCATAATGGATTTATATCAAAATAAATAATTATTATCATATGTGTAATATGAAATATTTTACATTTACCGATCTAGTTATTATGTGAAAAAATTAGTAATGAGATATTTTTTTTTGTAATTTTCATTTGACGACCTTAAATACTATATATCTCATCCTCCAACATTGATTTCACCTACATAAGTAAAACCCCTAAACCATTATGTAGGAGGTCTCATGTGGAATCATTATTCCGTTTATCCCAATAAAAATATGTTATTGGATCAGATCATGTATATCATGGTTAAAAATAAATACATCACCCTAATCATCACATTGAAAAATCAATGTCATTACTTACAACACCATGAGTTCCACCAAGGTTATCATATGGATCCCATCATATTAGTCCCTAGTAACCATATTAAATGCAGCCTTTCCTGGATTTTTAATCATAATTAAAAAATAGATATCTTCTTCATCTCATATATTATAACTGAATGATAGTTTCTCATGGATATTCAAGTAGTCCATCCATCTTTACAAAAAGTAACTATTACCATATTATTTTTTGATAATGATGTATTCTCTATCAAATAAAAATAAAATTTAGGGAAATATAACTTAATGTTTTATAGAAGAACATAGAATGAAAAAGATATAAGATAATATGAAAAACTAGGCCACCATTGGTATTGTAGATTTTTCCTGATAGAGGATCTTCTTCATCACTAGTCCTTCCTCTAGTGGGGTTGTAACAACAATGAATTAGAATTAAAATACATGATCAAAAGTATTGAATTTGATCTCTAAATAACAATTCCGAACCTTGGAATACATATGTATTTAGAGACAGATTTCCACTGACTAATTTGAAAAAATCAATTAAAACATGAACCAATTCCCATAGTTGGTTATAAATGGGATTTTATGGAAACATTTCCCAGTTATTAGACAATTTAATAATTCCAAAAAAAATATAATTAAACTATATAAAATTGAGTAAATTGTCATCCAACCTTTAAAACATAGAAAATAATAATAGTTTTATTTATTCTTCACATCAAAAATTTGCTTCTTCTTTAATTAGTTAGGGAAAAAACGATTGATGTTTTTGCTAATATAGCTCAAGTTGAATTCCCTTTTCAAAAAGTTTGGAAATTAATTTTTTTGACATAACAAATAAACTTTTATCTCTTGTATGTAACCCTTTTAAAATACCATGATGAAAATTGTAAATTAAAATGATGAATAGTGTATCTATCATGACCTATGTAATATTAATAATAAATATATTTGATATCATATTAATTTATTGGTTATAAATTATAAAGTAAAATTAAGTATAAATATTTCATATAATTTATAAATATAAAATGAAATACATTTGTTTTAACTTAATTTTTTATATTTTTAATATATATTTTTTTAAAATGAAAAATTATTACTTTCAAATTTTTTTTTGAAATGTAAATAACTTTTTACTTAAAGATTTCAAAATTAACATTATGTTGTTTTATTGGATTCGAAACAAATATTTAATTTTTATGTGAATGAAGAAAAATATTGTATTATAAATTAATATACCTTATCCGTTCATTATTAAAATGGATGAATTAATTTTTTAACTTTTTGAAATATTATATATAGAGAATCTCCCCTAGATACCCCAAAAATATTGTATCAAGCCTGATCATCCATATACCCTGAGGGTGTCCTCAATCCCCACATGCTAGTGAAAAGGACTCAAGAATAAAAAAACAAGAGGGAATTATTTATCCAAACTGAATTAGTAAATATAGAGTTTATATATATATATATCTAATAGAAAACATGTAAGTGAAATTAAGATCATATATGACATAACTGGATGAATATTAAAAAATTATTCATCTTAAAAAGTCGAAACATCCAAAAATACAATTCCCAGATCAAAGGATAACTAAAAAAATGAATACTCCCAGTGGTTGCACGAGAAAGATCCAATGATATCACTATATTCTACCCAAACTAAGGTGACAAAAATGTCACTATTTCATGTATTTATCTTTTCATTCCAAACATTAAAATACATATCCTAGTCTATATGCTTCTAAATGGGTGGGAATGGTGTGATATTAAAAGGATCCCACCATAGTTTTCTATATTTGTTATCTATATAAAAAACTAAATATGATCAATATTAAATAAAATATATATTGTAATTAGTTTTATAGTTTTTAAATGATAATTTTGGTAAAACCTTCCCTTTCTTCCACAGTTCTAAATAAACTTGTGGAAATCGGTTTCAAAGAATATTATATGTATCAAGAAAGATAGTCAAAGTCAAATTTCATTAACAAATATTATGTAAGACATTCTGAGGACCCAATAGGTCAACCTAGATAAAAAAAGAATACTAAACATAGAAAATTATTCCCATCAATTAAATAAACATATAAACATATATAGGGAGTTAAGGAACACCCCTAGAATGTGAACTATCCAATAATATCTAACAATTCCCAAGAAAAATGGAACTACAGATTATAGGTACACTCCATGACTTAGCCCCCCAAAAGTATCAATGGATAAGGATTATTTCTATACCATCCATATAAGTTATCTATTCATATGAGTTGATAAATATTCTATATAATATCATTGAATAACTATTTGAAAATCATTACATAAATCTATTTCAAAATTATTAATAAAATTAACATTATTTTTACAAAAATATTATAATTCCATTTATTCTCAAAAACCCTATAATACATAGAAGGTAATAAATCCTGAAAAATCAGAAAAAATATAATTTAAAAAACCAATCAATTCAGTGCTACTAAAAAATAGGCTAGTGGTGGAACCAGATTCCTCAAACTCCGGTTACACACCGAATGTGATAGGATACACAGCCGTCGAAAGGGAAAAAATAAAAAAAGGCCCTAAAATGATTCTAAAAAGGTAGAATCTCATTATAAAAAAACTAATGGACTCTAGGGTAGTTGAAAACATAACCCAATGAATATTCACAAGTAACAAAATACCATCCCCCTGAGAAAGGTCACAAAAAATTCCAAAACGGATCATGAAGAACATCACCAAAAGGTCATTGGATTTTATAGCATATCAAAAAACACAACCATGAAATATTGAAATATATAACTAGAAAAGTCTCTTACATAGATATATTCTGTAGAAAAACATGAAACTCAAGTGTCGAATATCTGGATTCGGAAGGAAGTACGATATAATAAATCTCATTGGATAGAACCTAGGGTTTGAGAGAGGAGGAGGAAAATTAAGGAACTATTTTTAAGGCATAAAAACACAAAATAATACTATAGCAATGGAATTAAGGACATGAATATTAATTCACAATGTGAAATCCAAAAATCCAAATTCATTGAAAATGGTGTGTCTTTGAGTAAAAAAATTCCCCCGACCATTTCATGTTATTAAATCATTTCACAACATGAACATAATACAATTCTTGAAACACATTCATGGAATCTACTGAGAAATGAAATAAGTTTCAAAAAAACATTCAAGATGTGAATATTTTATAAAAATATACCAAGAAGTATCGTTCCCAAAAAGCATTGAAAAGACACTAAATTTACTTTGACCACAAAGGGGATCCTTTATACCCATTAACACATTTGTAAAGAAACTATAATTTAAAATAATCATACATTCCCAGAAAATATTTCATTTTCCTGTAAAAATTCTCCCCACCCATTAAAATCCTAAAACAAACCCAAAAATAGAATGTAAAAATAGAAGAAATATGCGATTACACTACACCATCATTGATTATTCATGCTCCAATGTCTCGATATAATATTATTCCATCCACCCTAACAATTTGATGACTAGAATAAAATTACCACCAAATATATTCACCTATGATTCAACTATCACAAATATATTCTCTATAATAGAAACATATTTATCTATCTTAATCTCATTCACACTAAAAGCATGATAGGGGTTAGTATTTTACCTCTTTAGAATTGTTATCTGGAATACATCTTGAATACTAGTCATCTGAGCTTGTAATTATAAATGATACGAAACTTACCCAAATCACTGAATTACGAAAAATGGCACAACATATCTCTATGCTATATTTCTCCATTTGTCAAGATGGTGGTGACTCAAACGAGGAAATTCCATCATGAAAACCCAATCACCAATGTAAAAAACCAAATGAAAACATCGATGATAGAAAAATGATTTTTGTTTGTCTTTTCTATAAAAAACATCAATTTTTATTAATAATACATTTCAATGTCTAACAAATTGAAATTTTTTCCAAAAGAGAGGACTTGAATAACATTTCTCAATAAATAGGTGACCGTAATGGTAGAAAATAAGAATACCAAAATGGAGAAATTTTGATCAAATACTGATAACGATTTTTATAAGAATAATTCACTAGTCTCAGATGGATATCCTATAATCCAACTATATTCACAAGACATTCATAGAGAATATCATCTAAGATATGAGTAACATGTTTGATACCAATATATGTCTCAGTGTGGGAAGATATAATAAACCTAAAATGAGTCCCCAACACCTCAAAATGACTCTTCTAGAACATTTATGTAAATATTGAAAAACAAATTCAAAAACAATTGTAATGGGATCCCCTTGTATCCTTACTACCAATTTCACATACTACATACCCATTTCAATAACTTTAGCAGTGTCCCTGATAATAAGAAAATGAGATGATTTCTTCAATTGATTAATCACCACCAAGATTTAATTCTTCCCCCAAAATATCTGTCAAAATTCAATAACAGTGTCTATGGACCTCATGTAAAATATTACTGATAGAACTTCAATAGACTATTGAAAACCATAATGTTTCTAAGTCACTACCATTATCTACTGGAAGGTATATTATATGGGAAAATAATTTAGTTTTTCATTATACCCATCCACGTAAATTAATCTCCCAGACCATTATAGTTAATCATATTTAAAAAATAAATATCCCATGATGGACTATGCTAGTCAGAGAAAAACTATCACATGATAGATTATGTGAATAAAACTGATCCCCAGAAAATGGAATTCTATATGATGGGTGATGAAAACTAGAAATGGTTTCCTCCCTACAAGGGGTTTCTTGAGTTCATTTGAAATCATTATCTTACCAATAAACATATCAAATATATCAAAGAGATGTTAGGATAACTGAACACTATACATATCCCAAATAGAAACATCACACCGAGAATATAGATTCAACTAAGAGACGAGTCATATAAGGTTCTACTCTTCCATCAGTTCAAAAATTGTTTGAGATAAAAGGTTACTACGATGAGAATCTTAAATGATATTCCCCTTCCCAATGGTCTAGGAAATGATGAAGTCAAATGTCTCAATGTATCCTGCCCACCATATCTATATGAGATTCTAATATTTTAAAGAAAATTTATAGCTATAACTCTTATGGTTATTGAGTATTTTGAAACTCTCCCCAAAGAAAGAGTTCCAACAACATTTATGTTCATGAATAATTATAGTATGATCCAAATATTCAGGAGGATAATTATTATCATGTGTCCAAAACTAAACAGAGAAAAAATTATACACATGATCACCTTATATAAGAATGCATCATAGTCCACCACTAGAAGAATCCTAATATACCATCTAACCCCTCATAGCTCAAGAATGACATGAATTAGATATAATATTAGTATCCATTTTAGTTCTTTTAAAGAATATTTCCATTTCATATACCATGTTAATCTCACTTAGCTCCTTATCGGAGTTGATAAATGAGATGAAAGATTTTTGAAATACATTATAAATTCCTGATATTATCTAGAAATTAAAAGGTCACTTCGATTCTCAAAGATCTTTTCTAGCTTATCCATTAACAAGATGAACTTCACCTTCAAAAAATAAACAGATAATACTTGTTTAAAAATAACATTCTTGAAAAATATCAATTCCTTAATCTAGAAAATGCTATTATAAAGATTGATATAAAAATGATGATTCTTTAGAACATCCAAAACAAAACATATATGTTGCTTGTGATTTTATTGGATATTGAATAAACATAAATATAATAAACTAATACTACCAAAAATTTGTCAATATAATAAATTAATATCCTGTTTTTCTATGTCATATAAATTGATATAGTATTTGTTAGGAATAAAGGAAAGACACCATATTCAGAAGGGACATACCACCTCCCATCATCCATTTTATGATTATCATACACTCAATCCTTGATCGGATAATTACCAGAACAATGTAAATCATGAAATAGGGCCTAAGGCCTTTTAACTAATATAAAATAATCCATTTGGGAAAATGGATAATTTTTCTTAATCCTCTCTGGGTTTAGTTTCTAATTGTTTCAAAAAATAATAGTTAATCACAAACTGTCATGGAATATAATTATGGGTCTACCCATAGTGAAGCATTGGCATGAATGAAAACGTTCATCATCAAATCTCCTAATTGAATACACCAATATTTAATACCTTTCGATTCCATGTGAGAAGAGGATATTGAGATCCCCTGAATACCTGGAATAAGATAAATCATAAAAAGTAATCCTCTCTCTATATGAAGACCAAATATATCTTATGGTAGAATGATATAAATGTAACAAAGAACCCCATGAAGTTCAGAATGAGAAGATTCTTCATTGGGACTAACTAAAATAGGTTGCAACAATAATCTGTGATCTTGGAAGAAAAGTCTAGTAAGACCAAACCCAAGATTTCAATCTCACTATCACAATTGAGTGATAGAATTTACATCAAGTAATGATACGTGTTATTGATTATAGTCAACCTCATCGTGATGAGAAATAAGTTGATCCATCCTTATGATTATGTCGAACATATCCAGATTGAGTGTGAGGAAATCCAATACTAACTCTACATCAGATATTGATCAAAAAAGGGAGGATACTAAAACTCCTAAATGTTCCTCTTCTATAGATGTTTTTATAACTACATAAAAAAGGAAAATATCAATGTTGGATGTTTCAAAAAAATCAATAAATTTACATAAATAAATTATTATGAGGCATAATTGTGAAATAATGTAGTCACTTCAAATGATGAAATAGTGAGGTTACCTATTATTATAGATAGACCCACATCAACCTCCATCAGAAATTCATCAAATGTGTGATGGTTCAGTACACCAAAACGATGTCATTGGACACCTATAGACATTAATACCTCTTATAATGACAATATAAATTTTATGTCGATGATCCTAGAATAGAATGAGGTATACACATATCTAGAAAGAATTTTTTAGATGTACATAATGGAAATAAAATTTTTCCAACGTAATAGATGCTGAACAATAACATCAGGTATTATAAAACATACCACACTAATATAAAGTCAGGGGGAAATAATACCTATAACTAACGGAACAAATGATACTAATGTTGAGAACCACCTATACAACTCATGTGACATTAATGTCCAGTCTCATTCCTTCTATATATTGTACTAAATAATCCAGTCGGTATAACCGATATGGTAGAATAACATATATTTCCTACCATTTATATCTGGGTTATCATATAAATATATATCATCTACGCATAGGTATTAGGATTTGTCATATATACATACAATATGATATCGAGTCGAATATTCTAAAGTTACATATAAGTAATTAGATAATAATTCTTATCTACCTATGGAGAGAACAAATCATACCCATGAATAGATTAGTGTATTCAAACACCATAAAAACTCTCTTCCTTAAAGAGAGGAACTCGAGTGACTTTACCATCATCAGAGACTCTATGTAGAACTGATGGATGAAAAGCCTCTTGAAACACATCCATTCAAATTAAACATTCATATCTTCTCATAACACAGAATCACACAATTTAGTGATGGGACCGTCATGTCTGAAAACCACAATGTTCACCTTGATATTCTTAGATGTTTCTAGGAAGTATAGTATCTTGAAAATATTTTCCTTATAATCCTCTTCCTATTGGGTATTATTCATACACATAATCTATGGTGGGTTCTCCTATATCAACTACCTATATTGAAACTTTACTAAAATAGTTTTGTGATATTCCTCAACAACTGCATTGTAGACATGCAGTAAATTTTGGTATGTAACATGATATTCTCCCATGATATCTAGTATAAGATTCTGATCCCATTGAATATTTTATTGAGGATCAACCTCTACACCCACTTTTTTAAACTATAGAATAAATTTCATAGGCATATTAAAACACATAAAAAATTGAATAAAAGCTCATATGAAATAAATAACTTATTTAAATCCACAAAACCATTAAAAATTTAGTATTATTTACATGAAAACAACTAAAGAGATTGATATCCTAGAATCCATTTTTAAATTGATTATTTTTATAAGAATATCTAAACCCAAACTCACCACAACCTAACTATCAAGTCCAATTAATAATATATCCCACAAACCAACATAATAAGGATTTGTTTAATCAAGCTCTCATAAATAAATGTTTTGAACCGACCTAGGATATCCTAAAAATCTTATACGAAGAAAGATTGTACATATAAAAAATAGAATTACCAATCATCAAGGGTGGAAATTATGGACCAAGCATCAATAAAAGAATAGAGAATGATTTCTTCCATCCTAAGTTAAAAAAACAAATATATATACATATCCAAGAGAAAACATAGACGAGAAAAAAAATTATATTTCATAAATAAAATTTATATGAAGAAATAATACAACTCAAATAATTATTAATACCAAAAATAAAATTCTAATAAAAAATAAATCAAAAATAGAAAATGTATACTCCAAGTGATTACATTGGAATGGTCCAACTATCTCACCATAAGATACCCAACAATAGTTGACAGAAACATTTCCATCTCACGATTGTTCCTTTACTTTCCGTGTTTCAGAATACATAACCTTTTCTACACACTGTAGAAGCGGTGTGTTGGGTGTGGGATAAATAGGATCAATGTGATCAATAATAGTTATTTGATAAAAAGTATTATTATGAGAAACTAAACATTATTAAATTTATATAAAAATCATGAAAATTGGTTAAAATATTTTTACATCAATGTCATGGTAAAAAATTCTGATTTTCCATAACTCAAAATTATCCTAGTGAATCTTCTTTAATCATAACACATATGTCAAATAAATTAATCTTCATCAAAAAAATTCAATACAAAAGAATTGGTAAAATATTACAAGAATACCTATAGACTAGTATTTTTGGAACAATAATTCCCAAAAATATATAATCATGTACATAAATCCTCATTATATAATAATCAAATATAGGGAGTATAAGAATACATCAGAATGAAACCCCCCACCAGTTATAAATAAATCCCTAGAACCACATTCCTTGAGAGAAATGGAACACCCAATTTTTGAATCCCATGATGGCTCCAACAAATGAGGCCAATTACTAAACCATCCACTAATTTTTTAAAGACTTCCAAATGTATCAAAACCATTTCATAAATAAATTTCACACTGAATGGAAAATAAATTTTATAAAAATTGGTTAATCCAATATTTTATCAGAAACCTATTCAACCACAAAATTTATAAAATCATTACAATTCAGTTATAAAATAATATATAAAACAAGATAAATAAATGTTTGATACAAAAATATTTGATACATAACCACATATCTCAATTTAGGGTAGAACCCCAAAAGTGATGAGATCTAGAAGCACTGAAAGGAAAAAAGAACATAAAATGGAGGCCCTAACAAAAACTCAAATATTTTATAATCATATTCCCTAAAAATAACATTTGATAGGATTGATCATAACATTACCTAGATATTATAAATCAACCAAAATAATACCAATAAATGACCATCCTGGAATGAAGATAAGATTGAGGATCTTAAAAGGATCAAGAAAAAAATAACTATAAGATCAAAAACTATGAAAACGCAACACATCAGGGCTTCTATGAAAAATAGAAATAATGAAACAGAATGGAAATTAATGTAGAGTGGTGAGGGGAAACCACCATAGAGAAGAATCAGTAGAATATGTGATCTAGATGTACCGAAGATAACCAAATTCTTTTGATATAGGACCTAGGGTGTGATAATAGAGGTAGAAACCTAATAATTTTCTTTTCAGAAGTTAGTATAAACAACCAAATTCTCATGAGGAAATCACAATTCAATCCCAGATTAACTATTTGAAATACATATAAACAAAATAAAGAATAAATAGTGTTAAAAAAATTGATCCCAACCATTTCATGTGACCAAATACATTCACAATCTGATCATCTTTCACATCATTAAACTGATTAAAGGCTTTGACAAAAATTATGGAATCACATCACAGAATACATTCATGACTTGAATATTTTCTAAGGAATATAAAAATCCCAATTATGATGAAATAAACAATAAATTAACTCTAACTAATGCTACACTACAATGGGAATCCTATTAATATTTTGAAGCATTTTACCTAAAAATAATTATTTTAATAAAACAGACATCCTTGAACACTTGTTCATCTTCCCTAAAAAATTCACCCATTCCTCTAAATGCCCAAAAGGTGTTGAAACAAAAAACTAAAAAAAATGATTCAATAAGGACATAATAGAATTTATCTTGATATTACATCACAACCCTTTGATTGTTTTTCAATACCCAATAATTGTATTGGGGTTAAATTATATACTTTATTTTTCTATAAATTCATTTATATACTATAAAATGATTTTTTATACATAACTATTTTCTATTGTGTTTTTCATACATATATTAAAATATATTTTTAGTATCACTAGAACTTATATCATGTAAAATATATTATATATTATTAATAATCATATTCATATAAATCAATATCATAAATTTTAATTTAAAAAAAAATTAAATTATCAATATTAATGTTTGTCAACACTGTAAGAGTTAAAAAGATAGGTAGAGGGTTAAAAAAGATTGAAGACAAAAATTACCTCTAAAACATGACTTTATTTTATTCTAAATGCATATATAGAACTTATATTATGAAATATTCAAATAAATCAATTTGAACCGGCTTTCTATTGATAAATATAATTATATTACATTAAAGTTCATAATATTTTTAATAGTGAAACCCTTATATGTTAAAAAATTACATATCCTATCCAAAAATATTCTCACTTACCACGTAATATTCATAAAAAAAAATCCATAAAAAATCTTACAAACATCCAAAGTCTTGTATTGGTGCTTATATTCTTCTAAAAACACTCATCGATGAATAATGGTGATATATTTATAATTTATAATCAAAGGAAGAGGGAAATGTTTTAACCACGATATTTTATATTTCATTAATAATCAACCTTGCTAAAATATATACTACATATGATAATATATATAAATCACTAGTAATTATATGAATAATATTTATACGATGATAAAGAACATATTTTAACCCTCCATTCAGTCAGGTATAACTGAATATTTATGTATTTAGGACGTGTGGAATTTAATCTCTATGATGAAGAACATATAATTTTTCGTGTTTACTTCCATGAATGGTTACATAGAAGAATTTATTATATTGAAAGTAAATGTTTCAAAAAAAATTATTTTTGATTGATAAATTACTATCTAATTTCCTCCTATTTAATACATTGGTTTGTGGAAACACCACTCCTATATTTGTGTGGACTATCACCTTTATGAATAAAGAGTATCAATTTTCGTCCCCACCATTGATGGAAGGATATAAAAATATATTTTCAAAACTTGTAAATTTTTTATATGGAATGATTAATATTAATTATAGATGATGGAATAATTTTAGGATTCATATTACTAGAATTGGAAAGTTAACATCCCTTTGGAACAAATTACCCAAAAATATTTTAATCGATCAAAGAAGGTTGAGTATCTAAAAAGATCGTGATTAATAAAAAAATAGTTAAAATAATGGAAATTAGATGAACTTTAAAATGGGTCTTTATAATGTTAATAATTATCCTAGTTTTATTATTTGATATTTTAATGGATGTTAATTATAATTCTGGACTCAAGGTGTATGATTTTATATTAAAACAATATTTAATATGTTTAAAACTCATTATTTTCATAGTAATTTATCATTTAAATATTTCATGAATTTTTTCATATATTAAAAATGATTTTAATGTTCATTTTTCAGTTTTTATGACATTCATTACATTTATCTAAAAGGAATCTGTTTAGGGTTATTTATATAGTTCATTTTTTACATTAATTATGGAAGTTAGTATATCATTGTTATTTACATTTACACATGACCTCAATTCCATGTAATCATATATATAATCAGAAAAAATGATTCCTATAAAAGTTTTATTGTGTTTTAAAAGTATATATTATTCCGATTTTATATGGATATTTTAGTTTAGAATGTTTTTTAAGAATAAATTTATATTTATTCTCATTTAGTGATATAACAGAAGTTGATATTTTTATGATCTCAAATGAAAATTATTATAAGTTTTTTAATGAAAGTATTGTATTTATATTCAATATTCATGTTGATGGACTGGGAGTATAAAAATGAGGAACGGTAGGTTAGGTATATCTTATTAAAGAATTGGATTGACTATTATTCAAAAGATATTGTTGTAATTATCTAGGTAGGGGTTTCAATTATAAGGGATCAATTTGGGGTTATTTTAAAGATAAATCCCAAAATGACTACATGGATTTTAAATAACATAAAACAGTTTTAATGGAGATATTTTTTTCCAAAGGTCCTCAACTGGGGTTATAAATAATTGAAAGTATCTTGTATATTAATTTTTATTGAATTCTTTTGATGAGTTCTTAGGTTTTATCATGAGACAACCATAACTATGGTATTTCCATTAATTATTCAATTAAATTTGTAAGTAATTTTTTTTTGCATCTAAATTTTTTTTATCAATTCAAATTATTATTTGATCATAATTATTATTTTTAAAAATGAAAAATTATTTTTTTTATTGTTTTATTTAAAATGGACTAACTTATATAATTTAATCTTATTATTTTTTTGATATTTTTTCCCATCAATATTTTTAAAAAATCACCTTATCTTATGATTAATATGAATTATTATTAGTCCAACGATGGAATAACATTAATGAATAAACATTTTCATAAATGAAATATTATTGTAAGAATATGAATGGTTTGTTGAGGAAACCTATTTTATACTATAACTAATTCCCCTATTTTTATACATTTTTTCCTAGTTCACACTTATGGAAAAATTGAATTTTTTTAAAATATTAGAAGTGATAATAATTATCATTATTATCATTATTATGGTTTTTCGATATTTAGGATATAAATAGATCTACATTCTCTATGAGGTAATAGAATTTATAAGAACACTCAAAAAACAACAACTTAATTTGGTTTCTCCACTAATTTATTATAGGAAGATACCTAATTTTGTCCATGAATTATGATTATTTAGGTACATGTGAGGATCACTAAATAAGAACCATGGTCTCTTATCAAATTTAGAGAAGTTATAACCTTTATAACAAAAATCTACAGGACTATGTGGATTTGAATAATAAATGTTATACAAGTGAACTTATGGAAATTTTATTCTCTATATGATAATTTATCTATATTATAAAATGAAGTTTTGGCTTTTTTTAAAGAATTATTTTTTTGGGATTTCATCCCCCACTTAAATATTTTTATATCATGGTCATCCTCACAACCATTAATTCATATTATTAGTGGGGTGAATAAGTAACCTACAATATTTGGTGGAAAATTCTATAGGTATTGTCCTCACGTAAAATTGATAATAATACTGTCTGTCAAAAATTCTATACTCATTGATAGTGGTGTGAATTTATGTACCCAGTATTTCCAAAATCACTACAATAAAATAAAAACACATTCTATCATTAATTATATTACCATGCAACACATAATGTTCATATAGAAGCCTAAATTAAGATCTTTTCAAATATTTTTTAATATTTGTTTCATGAGAACAATATAACCTGGCCTGAATTATTTCATGATTAACTCTAGAAATATCATAAAACCATTAAATAACGAACTCATGTAACCATACTCCATAAGGAAGTTGAATAAGGAGGTGTTCCCAACCAATATAATACATCATCATCTTATCACAGTGAGTTATGAATAATAAAATAATGGAAATAGATCAGAAATACATAAATATAAATTGGAACACCATGATAATAAGAGTATTAAAGAGATTAAAAACCTAAATGTTCATTAGAGTTTGAAATCCCAAGAACCAAATAATATGTTCATCCATTGATCATTAATTCAGTGGTAGTTGGTGTCATCTCTATAGAGTATAAAATTATTGGAAATAGGCTATGAAAATTATAATGATATGTGGAAGGTTTTTTTATCATTAAAATGTATACCCTAAAAGATCATACCAAAACAAAAAATGGACACAAAGAGTATCACTCCTACCAATTATGATAGAATCACTTCTCATTATTCCAAATCAGTATCATTAAGTACTTGTAGCATGAAATTAAATTATATTACAAAATTAATTTATTAAATAAACATAAATATTTTGGTTTATGTTCCATATCATGTGATATTAAACTACACGGAGTGGTTTTTCATTTTTAACATAATGATTTGTTTTACTATTATTTATTATAAACTCAATTGATTCATTCCCATTATTTATGATTTGGATTAATTAATGATCTGATGTTATCATGGAAATTTCTCATATGATACCTATTTAATATTTCTAATTACTAGGATTCCATCATTACATTTTAATGAATAACTATATTTCTAATGAATACTAATTTATGATCCATCAAAGGAGACAATATACAATGATACTCTCCTCATGTTGGAGGGTTTTCAAAATATTTTATCATTCATAGATTATTTTTTGGAAATAAAAAAATTAAATTATTAAATAGCATATTTTATGTAAACAATGAAAAAAATACCCAACACTAATGTGAACTACGTGTGTCTAGAATTTGGTTACCAAAGGATAGTTAGTGTTGAATTGATTCTTTTTCCTCCACCCTGCAACACATTTCACTCAATCAAAATTTTCAATACATCCTAGTTCATTTGACATGAACTAATCATGTTGCGTTTCTATAAATTTAAAAATAGTTTTATAGAAATATTTCATTTTTCGTACATAAATATTGGTTAAATATATTATGAGAATCCCTTTTAACATCATATTTCATTATTATATATTACTGTCATAAGTAATTAATTCAAAATGACATATCTTGGACACAACAAGGTTTTCTTTTTTCCTCACATATTCCCCTTACTATTCAAGTGTTTGAACTTTTTATATGATGGGTTTCCCATACGTGGAATGACCCTGTGATGTAATTTTTTAGTCACCTTTTCACACGATTTAGTTTTTTATAGAGTCCATTTTCTAGAACTAAGTATAAATAGATTCCAATTACATGGTGACATGCATTTATTCTTAGATCAATTACACTCAGATGAGTCCTATTCCTTCAGTAATAACATGTCTATATATTTATTCTTATAATATGACCACACTAATACTTTTTAGGATCATTCACCAAATTTGTATGATATAAAATAACACTCCATTTTTTGTCAAATATATATGAAATTAATCATATTAGAAATTGTTTTGTAAGATTAATGACTATAAACTAACATCATATTCTTTTAAAAAATCCAGTACAATAATCTAATATAAAACATTTTTCCAAAAAAATAAATCCCAAGATGTTTGAGATAAAAATACTCACAGCCTATCATGTGTAAAACTATAAATAGAAACTTCAAAAATAATTTTATCTCTCCCTTGCTGAGCCAAATTATGTGTCTTGTATGAAATTAATGGAATAGTGAAAAAAAATAATTTTATTCAATTCAATTTTGACACTATCAAAAGTTGAGGCATGGTCATTATTCCCAGCATGATATCCCAAATATGAATGAAATTGTATACTATTTTGATTTTAAAATTCCTTATAATTTTTTTATAAAATTAATCTTATTTGGGTAAATTTTATATAGAATAGAAATTAATTATTAATATTTCAGTGTGAAAAAATAAGTATAAAAATAAGAATAATGAATAATAACATCATTTGTTCTAAATCATTATGGTTCAATGTGAACCTAGTCTAATATTAAATGACCCATCACATAACAAGGGGACTGGAACACTCTAAAACAAATAGGGAATTAGTATTTCATATGTTCAAAGTGATCCATGTATATTATATGATTGACCAAACCATTTACTTATGATCATAAAAAATCCCATGAATTTATAAGGAGGATTAAGAAGATGACATTCAATATTTTTTAGATATATATATAGCCTTTTTTAATTCATTTTAATAAGGTAATAATTATCATACAATTCTATTTACTAATGTTATAACCATTTGGTATGAATTAAATAATAACAATTCACTAAAATAATATAACTAAATTTAATATCCGATGTTGTTGACGAAGATGGCTGGTGAATTTTTTTTATTAATCTATCTAGGAATTGATGTAGGGTAACACAATGTTGGGAAACAATTAATTCATTTAAAAATTTATAATTTTGTCATGTGGTGTATCACAGTTTCAATACACTAGTTATTTATCTTGGATGAGGTGTTTTCCATTTCATTCTTCAACCCTTATATATAGATGAATATGTAATGGAAAATATTTGTAAAAGAAAGTTTACAAACCATATCAATATATATGTATCATATTTTTAAAAATTAAAAACCCAGTAATTACATTAAAAATTAGAACATATTTTTTTACAAATATTTTATGTTTCAGGATCAATGGAAAATCTATTCCCCACACATCCTTCCAAGTTATAACGACCAGAACATAAAATGATACTTGATAAATAATTTTAAATAATAAAATACATTATTACACATTGAATATCTTTTCGGGTTTAGAGTTTTAATGAATTAGGATAAGTTATATATATAACATACCACATTCATACCAAGTGGAAATGATTAAAAACAATTTCTGTTTTTTCATCATATAAGACATTAAAACATAAAGCATGATTTCTTTGAAAACACTCTCTATCAAGCATCATGAATATATTCTTTCTCTTACCCATTCTTATATCCTGTAATTGTTTTTTAAAAACATGGGATGAGCATAAAACTCAGTAATGGATATAAATATAGAATGTGTTAGTCATGTGAAAACATAAAAACCCAATAAAACCCATAAAAAAACTCGAATTCTTAGTATAACCATCTTGTTTCCTTGGGACATATTTACCATATCTCTCTTGCATTCATCCTTATATAAGTAATAGAATTTTTTTCAACTTCTATCTACGGAGTACCCAATGCATTGAATAACTATAATGGGGCTCACCTGTCATATCTTGAGCTATAATGGGCTCAACCCAACATATCTTGAGCTATTAAGGGGATCAACCCAACATATCATGAGCTATAATGGGAAAAAACAAACATAAATAATTTCCAAGGAATATATCACGGTAATAAAGTATCTTGAAATCAGGATAAACTACTCATGTTGTACACGTAAAAAAACAATACTTTTGAAATTTCCTAAAGAGAGTTATAAAAGGATTTTAAAAGGAAATTCCATTAAAATATAACGAGAGTAAGAATTAATATAATATAAATGATATGTGTATAAAATATAAATACACATAATAAAACATAATATAAAAAAATCATCTCACCATTAATCTTAATACCACAAAATTAATAAAGAAGAAGGTTAACCAAATAAATTGATATTAGGTTAAGAATTCCCTTACCTCGAGTTCTGGTTACTTCAAATGTGTATAAAACTCTTTTATAATGGTTAAAAGAGTGTTATTAATATGTTACATAATCATATATATCTTTATAATATCATATATGATCATTTTATTACATCTTTTCAACCTTTAATTGTTATTATTTTGTTCCTTCAATTATTTTTAGAGTGTTTCTTTTCATTTTTTCCATGTTTGGTTCCAGATGGATATTCCTATCGATTGGATGCAAGGCTCGATAACTGTAATGGAATGGTAGTTAAATGATTATAGAAACACAAATTAGTCCACTAATAATTTTAAAATTTTATATGAGGATGATTCTCAAGTTAAAACATTAATGATGTTCATTTAGATCATTTTAGTTGTTCTTTGATAATAAAGACCTCATTTTGTCTTATAAGTTAAAGAATTGAGTACAAAAAATTTAATAAACATGGATGAAAAATAATCAATATATTATAACATAGTTCATAAATTAAAATTTTTTCATTACCAGACATGAAATAATTAATGCAAATTGAAATCACATCGTCCATGATGTCAGTAATTCGACACATCATAGACAATGTTTTTATTCCTTGAATAAGTGGGAGAGGAGAAGAAAAATGATGATTAATTTTCCATGAACATGAGATCATCTAGAATATACATGATATCTGGATCATTCATGCCTCTTGAGTAAGAGGAAATGAGGAACGAATAAGAAAATGAATGAACTCAAAATAAATGATTAATTGAGAAATCCCTTAACAAAAATTCGGCAGCATAACGGTTATGCAACCTTGTTTTAGAAAAAATTAAAAAGACAGGGGATAGGGGTCACCCATACAGAATTGAATATTAAAAAAAATAGAGAATAAATAATATGAAAGGATGAACATGGTATGGATTCTTGAACTCTATACCACATAAAAGAGAACATGAATGGAAAAAGAAAGAAGTTGAGGATTTTCTTACCTTGTACATTAACTCCTTGAACATGAAGGGTGGGACCTTTGGGGATTGAGGAAACCTTTGGAGGAATACTATAGAGGTGAAGAGGCCATAGATTATTCTGGGTAAGAATTTGGAATGATGTTAATTAATGAATTGGTTGGTATTTATAGCAAAAGTGATGGAATATTTTAATAATTTTCAAGGGACACCTCATTAATGGTATTTGAAAAACCATGGGCTTGCACATGGTATTTTTCAATGGTGTTAGACACATGGCACACCTCACATATAATTTTACTGTACACAAGTCCAACTGATTTATTACATCAATATTAGATCATTAATGATTTCATTAACACACTGAAACTCAAAATTGTACATTTACTATTCACTAAAAAATCAACAGTTTCAAAAAATTTTTAAAAAAATTCACCACAACCATTTCTCGACGTGTAGAACTAAACAATGAAATCAATTTTTTGAAAATATTTTTCTAAATATGATTAATTTAATTTGTCAATGAAATTATACATAATTCAAAAATTATAAATTTTAAAACTATAACAGCTTTTATATCACATTGAAAAATTAACCAAGGTGTTATTATCATAAAGATTTATTAAAATAAAATAATAATACAATGTACTATTTATTAGGGTCATATTGCTATTCATATTACTATTTATAATGGAATGTTACTGTTCATCAAAAACTATGTTGGCCCTGTTAGACTCAAAATTACATACATAACACAATTACAAATAACTATTTTTCAAAATTCAACACATAAAAGAAAAAAAAATATGTTTAAGGGTAGTAATAAATATCAAATTAAAACAAAGTTTCATACATTTCATTTTTATAAAACAATGGGATGATACATTATCCCCAACATCTAGAAATTGTGTCCTCTCTAGTTTTTTTACTCATTAAACAAGTGAGGGTACCTTTCCCTCATAGAATTTTCAGATTCCCATGTTTCTTCTTTGATAATGTGGCTTCTCCAAAAAACAATTACCTAATGGATTATCTTATTCTGCCATACCTATTCCATTAGATAAATAATCTAAACAGGATTCTCTTCATAAGAAAGGTTATCTTAAAATTGAACTGATTCTGGGCTCAAAACCTGAGTTGAATCTACCACATACATTCTCAATATCAAAACAGGAAAAGAATTGTGTACCTGAGAGAAACTCGGAGGCAAAGACACTCAGTATTCAACGGTTCTAACTTTCTCTAGGATTTCAAAAGGACCAATGAACCACAAACATATCTTTCCTTTCTTACTGAAAGGAATCACACTTTTCTAAGGAGACATTTCAATGAAAACATAGTCACCGACCTTGAATGATAAATCATTCCTTATATTATCTGCATAGCTTTTTGGCCTGCTCTGAGCTGTACTCATGTGCTGATAGATCATCTTCACTTTCTCTACAATATTTTCTACTAATTATGGACCAATCCACTTTGTTTCGCTGACTTCATCCCAAAATGCTGAATTCTACCACCGCTTCCCATTACAAAACCTTGAATGGTTCCATCTATTTAAGTGGTTTTAAATGATGTTACCAAACCCTTTTGCTTCCCATCTTGCTTATTCCTACTTGAGTAACAAGCATCAGAAAAACATTAGCAAAATGAACCAATTTCTTACCATTAAAGCATCTCACCATCAACTTCTAATTTTTTTTATCATTTTCCTAGCACTCATGAGGTATGTGTCCAAACATCCCACAATAATATCATTTCCCATAATTTAAAAGACAATCACCAGGATGCCTTTTTTAATACTTTTCACAAGAAGGGAAATTCATTTTCAAACCAAGAGACTTCATTGAAAATTTCTTCAAAATTTCCAGCCAACATGATCGCTTGTTATTCTTGTCATCTCAATGAAATTATTTTTCCGAAAACTCTATGTCTACTTTTTCAGCACAACAAAAAGTATTCCAACAGATTTTAAAATCTCACAAGGCCAAATCTCTTCGTAAAGATGGTTTCAATCCAAAGTAAAATCTATTAATTTTACTTTCAAAATCTTGAGTAAAATATGGTACATACCTAGACAGTCTTGTAAAATTGGATTCATATGCTTCCACATAATCATCATCTTTCTACATCAGATCCAGGAATTGTTTCCCAGTTCTTTGTCGAATTGTTTTGGGAAAATATTTTTCTACCAAAAGACTCATAAAATCATCACATTCTAAACTTTCAAGATCATCTCATCCTCTCATATTCCTAACTAGAGACCACTATTGATCGAGTTAAAATTATAAATTATAAATGTCTAGTATAAACTTTTGACATTCCATACATCCCATGACATAAAATTTATTTTCTAGAGCGTTGATCCATCCTTCCGCTATCATAGGATCTGTGGTTCCCCTAAATGCAGGAGAATGTTGCCATATAAAATGCTCCAAAAATGACATGTTTTTTCATGGTAGATCATGTTCATCTCTAGAATGGATTATAATAATGTTTATTTCTTTATTCAACTAAGCCATTGCTGTCACAAACTACACAGTTCTGATTCCCACCATTACAGGCTATAGATTCAGACCAAAATAAGCCTCTTGGTGCCTTCCTACTTCAGCTTCCCTATTTCTTATGCAGACAACCATTTCGAACAAACATATCCTATATGAAACAATGTGGTAATCCTTATATTCTATAACATTTGGAATTACCAAGGAGTAGAACTCATTTATGGTATTCTTTTAATATCACCCTAACCCCAAAATTTATCCCAACCATCCTATGATACCAACTATAAGGACCCAACACTAAAACATTGCTTAATCATGAATTTTAAACAATAACATACATTATTACACATGAGGATCATTTTACGTAATGGGTTTTAAGAACTATGATAACTTTCATACATAACATACCACATTCATACAAAGATGACACTATTAAAAAAACTATTTCCATTTTTTCCAAAATATAATATTTTAAAACATAAAGCATAATTTCATTGAAAACACTCTATATCAAACATCATGAATCCATTATTTCTCTTACCCATCCTTAAATCCTGTGAAAAAAAAATTTCAAAACATTGTATGAGTATAAAACTCAGTAAGGGATATAATGGTAGAAAAATTTAGTCAAGTGATAACATAAAAACCAATAAAACCTATATCATAAAAACTTGAATGCATAATATACTTATGTTGTTGACTTGGGAAACATTTACCATATCACTCTTACATTCACAATTATATATGGAATATCCTTTTGGTCAACTTCCATCTCCGGAGTACCCAATGCATTGGAGAGAAATAATGGGGCTCACCCGTTATATCTTGAGTTATAATGTGCTCAACCCAACATATCTAGAGCTATAAAGGGGTCTACCCCAACATATCATGAGCTATAATGGGATCAACACAAAAATAATAATTTCAAAGGAACATATCATGGTAATAAAGTATCTTGAAATCATAATAAAATTCTAATGACATACCCATAAAAAATAATCGTTGTGAAATTTATTAAAGAGAGTTTTAAAAATATTTTAAAAGAAAAGTCAATTAAAACATAACTAGAGTGAGAATTAATAGAATTGAAAGGATATGTGTAAACACTATAAATAAACACAATTAAACATTATATAAAGAAAATTCATCACACCAATAATCTTAATACCACATAATTAATAAAGGAGAAGGCTGACCCAATGAATGGAAATCAGGTTAAGAATTCCCTTACCTCAGGTTCTTATTACTTAAAATGTGTTTAAACCTTCTATATAATGGTTAGAAGAGTGTTAATAATATCTTAAAGAATCATATATATAATTATAATATTTAATTTTATCATTTTATTACATCATTTCACCCTTTAATTGTTTGTATTTTGTTTCTTCAATTGTTTTCGGTGTGTTTCTTTACATGATTTCCATGATTGGTTCATGATGGATATTCTTGTCGATTGGAAGTGAAACTACAAAATGGGAATAAAATGGTAGTTATATTTTTCTAGAACCACAAATTATTCCATTTAATATTTTGATGATTTATATTAGGATGATTTTTACGTTAGAACATTAATGAAGTTTATTTAGATCATTTTAGTGGTTCTTTGATAATAACGACCACATTTTGTCTTATAAATTAAATCCATGAGTACAAAAGAATGTCAGAAACATGGATGAGATATAATACATATATTATTATTAGGTTCAACCATAAAAATATTTTCATGAAGAGACATGAAATAATTAATTCAAATTGAAATCACATCGTCCATGATGTCGGTAATTCGATAAATCGTAGACAGTGTTTTTAGTCTTTGAATTAGTGGAAGAGGAGAAAAAAAAGGATAATTAATTTTTCGAGAACATGTGAAAATACATAATAAACAATATATATGGATCTTTCATGACTCTTGTGTAATAGTATCTGATGAAATAATAAGAAAAGAAATGAATTCAAAATAAAATATTAATTGAGAAATCCCTTACAAAAATTCGGCAGCCTAACGACTAACCGACATAGTTTTAGAAAATATTAAAAATAGAGGGGAAAGGGGTTACCCTTCATGAAATGAATAATAAAAATAATATATCATGAATTAGTTGAAAATAAGAACATAGTATGGAATGTTGAATTCTATAACACATAAAAGATAACTTTAATGGAACAAGAAAGAAGTTGATAATTTTCTTACCTTATAGAGTAACTCCATGAACATGAAGGTTAGGACCTTGAGGGCTTGGGGAAACCTTGGGAGGAAAAATCGATAGGTAAGGAGGCCGGTTATTTGTTGAGGAAGAAATTGGAATTATGTTAATTATGGAATGGGTTGGTATTTGTAGCAAAATTAAGGGAATATTTTAAACTTTTCCAAGGGACACCACATTAGTGGTATTTGAAAAACCATTGTCTTGACAATGGTATTTTCCCATGGTATTAGAAACATGGGAAACCTAATATATTATTTTAATGTAAACAAGTTGACCAGATTTATTACATAATTATAACGTCATTAATGATGTCATTAACACACTGAAACCCAAAACTCAAATTTTACTATTCACTGAAAAATCAACGGTTTCAGAAAAATCACACAAATTCACCCTAACCAGTTTTGGATGTGTAGAATTGAAAAATAATATCCATTTTTTAAAATAACTTTCTATTTATTATTAATTTAATTTTTAAATAAAATCACACTTAATACAAAAATTAAAAATGTTAAAACTATAACTGGGGTTATATCACATTGATAGATTTACCAAGATGTTATTATCTTAAAGAATTAAGAAAATAAAATAATAAAACAATTTAATATTTATTCTGGTCATATTACTATTCATATTACTATTCATAAGGGTATGTTACTATACATCAAAAATTATGTTGGTTCCAATTTACTCCAAATAACATACTGAACACAATTGCCTATGACCATTTTTCAAAACTGAAAACATAAATGTAGAAAAATTATGTTTAAAGGCTAGTTATAAATATATACTTAAAACTATGTTTCATGCATTTCTTTTTTTAAAACCTTTAGATGTTACACTATTGGTAATACGAGATTGTTTTGATAGTAGACTTGGACTACAACTATTTGAATAGAAGTACTACTTATGAGTAAGTACATTGATATATAAAAGAATTAGTGAAATTTAATATCTAAAATAATTTTACTCTATGTAAAGGTTATTAGGTATGGTTAATGACTCAAATATGGTTATCTCAATACTTGGGTAATGGAAAAAGAGGTTGTGTATAATTCTTCCGATATGTTCACAATTTATATATAGGTAGTATATATCTCTCATTACTGTAATGACTTTTAATTGTTTTTCAGGTAATTGTAAGAGACATTGGAGAAGAAAATTAAAATTTTATATATCTCACATAAGGGTAAAAAAGTGTTTCAAATGGGTATATTTTATTTTTTATTGGATTTTTAATTGTATTTTATATCTCATTTTTGGGTAATAAAGAGTTACATAAACGTAAAATATGAATTTTATACATTGAGATAAGGAATATAGTTAATTATTTATGTGGTACAAACAATTTTTATATTCAATAATGGTAAAATGTAATTTCATGCATGTTATAAATAGTTTACAGAAGTTGTATAAGGGAATTTACATTGTTACTAAAGGGTAAATATAAATATATAATTCTTATATATGCATAAAATATTATTTATGTTACTGTATAAATGATTTTATATTACTTTCATAAAGGATATCCAAGATTATGTAAGGGTAATTCAAAGAATACATAGTAAGTGTAAGGGTACCCTTAAGTTTATCATCAAGGTATAATGTAATTTAAAGTACATAAATAAATGTACAACCATGCTATGTAAGGGTTACAAAAATTTAAAATAGATTTTGTAGGGGTAGAAAGAAAATTAGGATACTTACTCTAGGTTATGAAAAAAATTTATAAATTTGATTTATATTCTTTATTTAAATGAAAATATTGACAAAAAATATTAATAGTCTTATGATTATGTCGTGAAAAAACAATAAAAATTATTTTTTTGAAAAATTAAAATAAAATTTTACAAGACCTTCTTAAAATTAAAACACTTAAATTTTAATGATATAATTGAATAAATTTGAATAGATAAGAAAAAATTCTTTCCAAATTCAATTAAATAAAATAGAATGTTTAGAATACAACAAATAATTATATCGAAATTAATATTTGGATAGGATAAACAATAGTTTCATAATAAAATTATACAATATCCAATATAAATTGAATAATAAATTGTGAAAAGGTTTTGAATTAACCAAAAAAATAAAAAATCAGTTGAACAATCCTCTGGGTGTGTCAATATTAAAAATATCGGCCTATTTTTTAAATTGAATGAAATTATTTTTATTTCCTAAAAAATATTCTCCCTAGTTAGGATTTTTTCTGTAAAATAACTGGAAAATTTAAATAATCATACTCTTTTTAGAAATTTTCATCATCTTATAAAAAACTAAAATAGAAATAATTATTGATGATTTGACTAATCATGAATATTATTCATAGTACCTTGAATTACCTAAAGTGAATGATAGATTAAAATTTAAAAATTGTGGAAAAAATTAGACAACATTAACATGTTTACATAAAATAGGGTAAAGAGTGGGTGATCAATATCATATAGTCAAAATAGATTAAACAGAAAATGTATTAATGAATTAATTCCAAACTAATAAAGCTGATCTAAAATTTTCAAATTCACATTAAAAAGGACTTTACAATAGAATAATTTTTTAATAAAAATTGAGAAATACTCCACTTATATTGATAAAATATAATAATAATAAAGCATTGTTTATAAGTTATATTATGGTTTCTACTATGGTACCCCTTAGAATCCAATAATGATGAAATATATGTCTTTATAGATGATTGATATTTTATAAAAGGAAAAAAGGTAAAGATAACATCTTATTAATCCCCTAATTAAAATACATCCCACACACTATCTAATTTTATTTTTAAAATATGATAGTCTCTGTTGGGGAGATGATAATGAATGACCAGAAATGACAGAATTATTTATTGTCTGATATTGGTGAAGGATGGGATAAAAAATTTCTAGTACTCCACTATGTCAATTAAGACCACAAGTATTTTTTTAAAATAAAACTTTTATATTGATATGTTCAGGTTGAATTATTACCATAGGCCATTAATCATTTTTTTGTGAACAATTTTCCTCCTATTGAATGAAATCATTTTCAGCATCTTCAAATTCTAGTTTTGACTATAACTATACCACATCTAATGATTTTTTTGCTTTAACCTCCCAAAATGATTCCATAATACATATTTTTTTTCATAAATCCCTTGATATTTTTATGTAATTGTAGGTCAATTCAACCCACACAGAACCTTTTACTATAATCTATGTCATACTATTCTCCCCTAGTTAACTCTCAGTATGATTTTCTATTTTAGAAAGAGCTATAAGATAAATATATTCATTCTCATTTCTTGACATGAAAAATACCATCCAATATGGCTTCTGAATTCACCCTGGATAAGGGAATATTCCACATAATTTAATAAATAATATTTTAATCATCATGATCAACACCCAAAATATTTATTAGTTTATAAATGTTTTTTAATATAGGATGATGGAACATCCTTATTATTAAATTTCTAAATCACGACTCAATTCCCAGCTTCATTTTTTGGGATCGGATACTAAATTGGTCATAATAAAATGTATATACCCATAAATCATGTATTCATTGGAGGGAACACCACTAATCAATATGATGTGTTAATGTCACTTTATTAGATTATCCCTTGTATAAGATATGGGGTATATTTTTCATTAACAATATACTTATATAAATCACTTATTTATAGATCCTAATTTATTCCATCTATGGAACATAAAATTGAATTAGAAAAATCAAATCGATAAGAATGGGAATAGGATTGTAGAAAAAAGATTCATACATGTTATTACATATTTTGGGTTGTATGATCCATCACCATGAATGTTTATCTGTATTAAATTCATGTTTTTTACCATCACAGGTGAAGATTTGTAGACCCATTAAAAACAATCTACCTATAACTAAATTTGAAGATAAATCTTGTTTGAATTCTAATTAATAAAGGAAATACACTATTGGAAATACTACCATAATTTCTATAATGGAAACCTATATCATAATCAACCTATATCTATTTAAACTAGTATATGGCCACCAAGTGTTGTTTATGATGAACACCACTGTAATATAGAATCCTGATTGTTTACAAACTAAAATAATATGGAACATTATAATAATTGTTATATGGTTTATAAAGGGTAAATTAGTCATGTCAAACCACTAATACTATATACTAAAATTAGATTATTTGAAAATAATCAATGTGAATACATTTATCATTATTAACAATTAGACTAGAGGGTGATTTGTAATCAATAACGGTGAAACATTCAGATTTATTTAAGATGATATTAATATCATCAACACTGAAAGAGTCTAATAAAATGTTAGATATATTCAATATCCACATAATATATGTAGAATGTTGAATAATCAACCAATATGGTATCTCATGGTTATTAAAAATACTTACCACCAAAATCTGTAAAATTCAACTAAACCACTAATCTAATAATGAATTTCATCCCATTGAACACATCCTGAAATGTTGAAAATATATGTGAGTTTTGGAATGAAAATATTTATAGTTCATCTTTCGGAAAAATTTAGGTCCACCACAAAGGACCACACAAGAATGAATTGATGGGAATATCTAGTAGGGAATATCAAGTTGTTCATAAACCTAGCTAAGAACCCCCTATAATAGAATGTATACATATACCTCAGTTATAAAATCATGACCTCACATAGTGTATCAAATCCTCACCAGTGTGGTCCAATATGAATCATAGTGGTTGTCACTAGGTTGAGATGGAAAAATGATGTTCTTTTAAACCAATATCTCTGATTCACATAGAATAATAAAGATATCCCTAAAGTAACTAATATTTATGACAATGAAAGAATGATATCCTTTCATAGTAATCATTTTTCTCATATCTATATATTGTATTTTATTTTATGGGTGTTCTTTTCAACATCCCCAATATTTTTTAGGAGAAATGTTTTCTGTGTTTCTAAATGAATGGGTATACACCCATATTGAAATATATTCCAAAATAATATCCCAATTATCCAATGTGGTTAATGGGGATGGTTAATATCCCAAAAATACTAGATAATAGTAATATAAATATGTTTATTATTTATATATACGTTGAATTGTGAATCCATCAATACATTATATATATTATCTATCCCTAGTTTCAATAAAATATAGGTAAAACAATTACGAACATAGAAATAACATGAACAATCATTTTAAATGATTATTTCGAGGTATATATCTTATTATAACTTGTATACTATACTAGTTTATTTTAATAAATCACACTGAATGGTAGTGTAGTAATAGTATTTATGATAATTGGATTAGTTCTGATCATCAACGCTTAATGGGTAATTGTTATATATATATGATTCCCCTTGTTCTTCCCACAAAATATTATTTCCTTCAAAAAAGACTTTATAAAGAACATTTTCAATATTTATATCAATAAATAAATTATTAAATGGAGTGTTTTGATTTGATGTATGGTTCTTTCCAATATCAGGTATCCCAAAACTATATATTAGAGGATTGACATACAGTAGGTTATTCTGGAGTCCATATCCAAGGAGTCGTATTAGAGCACAATTCTCAGGTATAAAAATATAGCAATGGCCAATTAATATATTTCTATAAATCTAATCCCTCCACTTGAATGTATCTAAAAAATTATAATAGTTCCCTGAACTCGAATATATATTTTTTTTTCTAAAAGGGATTGTTAGAACATATTTTTAAAATTTAATTACATCAAAACATTTATCCAAGTAATAAATATCTTGTATATTTTGTGTGCATCTAAAATATTTTATAATGACCACACATAAATTAGGTGGAAATTAATATCTTCCATGACTAAGAAATATATTTCTCAAGGATATATTTTATACTGTTCAAGGTAATGGTAAAAAATATATCAATATTAAATTTTATTTTATTTTTAAAAAAAATTTATGTATTCATGAAATAATTATTAGAAAATTAACTTGTATATATAATGAAATTTCTTCCATGTAAAAATAATGTTACATAATAAAATTATATAATAATTATATACCGAAAATATATATTTTTTATTTTTTTGGAAAAGATAAAATTTATTTACTGTTAAAAAATATTTTCATAAAATAATCACATGTTGACCGCAAAATAATGAATTCCTTATTTTTGAGAATTTTTTCGATTTAATATTGATGATAATTCTATGGAGTAGTATAATAAATAAATTCATCCAACACGAATATTGTAAATCATTTTTGAAACAAGTAGTTTTTATTCAAAATAATTTCTTTCACTGTAATCTTTTTTTTTAATTATAAGATAAATTTATAAACATTATAATTTTAATTTTATAATGTGAATGGTTTTTGACATCATCATGTTGGAATTTTAATTGCCATTATTTTTTGAATTTTTTTCAATATGGATATTTATTGTTGAAATCTAACCACATGAACCATCGAGGCCCACGTGGCTGGAGAACGATAGGGCCCAAAAAAAATCTAGAATAACTTCATAGGCTAAGGGATAGTGGTTGACACTAAGAATAAATAATTAAATGCGAGGCCATATCCTAAAGAACCTATACACATGCACCCAACCATTACAATAAATAAGTGTAGATTAATAATAATTCAATATCGTAACATCTCGTGTAAAAATCATGAATTTAATAACATATAAGGAACACAAAAATGTATGATTTTTTATTTTAAAATGTTAAGTGAAAAATACATTCCAGCCCTGAAAATATACACCAACAAGGAAAAAAACAAATAACAAAACTTTTGTGAGAACCTCATCTCTTGGTCTCCAGGCTTGGAAACCATAACATGTCTATGAAATAAAGTATACATATGACCCTCTCAAATCAACACCAATCTATCAATAATACATATAAGATACAAAATGTACAGGAAAACCCCATTAATGGTTGATTACATATATAGCCAGTAGGATACCTCAAAAATGGAATAGGGAGAAATAGAAAAAATAACTACAGTGGCTAGATCAACCCAAAGTATTTTGGAAATGAAACCAAATTGTATGTATATATATATAATAATATAAGAGACCCATGTGAGAGGTAATGGTGATCCCAATATCACATCCCATCCAAGGATGACGAGTAATACTATATCTTAAATGATCAATCATCCATTCCAACATCTTTTTTAACTATATGAAGAATTCATGATCCACGATCACACCACATTACTGATCCATTTTATGGGGGAGAAAATTAAATAAAATATAGAGGTCCCATAACCTAGTACAACTGGGATATGAAACTCAACATATTGAATAACCACACCCATGTGGGGGAGTATTGTATCTATATATTTATAAATAAAATAGGGGGAACCACCCCCTATTGTGACAGGGACGTACTATCCCCATGGATCGATGAACCATGCATCATTATAGTAGTGGAATCTCTATATCAAGAATAATGAATATGGGCGACCCTCATCCTTATTCATTATGTGTGTATTGTCCCTATAGATTTAGGAAACACACCCTAAACTGGGGATTAATATCTCCATCTAAATAATGGTTATGAAGGATCTACACCCCAGTACTATAAGGGAGTACCATCTCCTCGGATATAGGACCCAATTTCTGGGGTGATAATGGAGTACCATCTCTATATGAACAATGAGTATGGAGAAAATTAACCTCGATATGATTGGGGAGTATCATCTCCAAGGATATGGGACTTACACCATTGTGCAATAGGGATTTACCTATCTATATGATCAATATTTATAGGGGTACCCTTCCCTGGTGAAATAGGGATGTTCTGGGTCCATTTGGGAGAACCATCCCTATAATTTCCATTAATGTAAAATAGAAAAAATATTTTTTGACAAAAATGAAATTTTAAAATAGTAAAATGACCATAATAAAAGATGATTTATTTTTTCTTAAGAATTGACCAATACACTTGTATTGATTTAGAGTATTAAATAAATATATTATATATCATAGATACTTATTTTAATCTCATACAATTGAATGGATTTTTTATGAAAATATATTAATAAATTTTCAATATTTGGATACTTCTCAATGATGCGTTTTAAGAATTATTAGATGTCTATTATTATTTTAAGAAAAAAAATTAGTGGTGAAATATCCTCTCCCCCAAATAAATTTCAAACTAATAATTTTATATTGGGAGTCATTGTTTTCTCACTGGAAGATATATTTTTTATGAAACCACATGTTAAAAATAATTAGTAAAACAATTTTTGGAAAATAGACTTCAGAAATATAAATTTTACATGAAATAATACGTATTTAAGTTACCATATATGGACAAAATTGTTTGAATGTAAAATATATATATGGAGGAAAATGTAATTTCCAATCACTAATAGAGGTTGATGTAGAACATGGTAATTAGGAACATAATGTCTAAAAAACCATAATTCATTGTGGGATGAAAATAAAAAAAAACATAATAGAATGTTGTGTAGAAGGGTAATACTTTTTCAATATAAATGTCATAATGATTGTGTTTTTTTACTATCAAGGTAGATAAATTCATAAAATATACTTAAATTATTTATTTTCATTTTATAAACAAAATTTCATCCATTGCATATGATTTGACCAATATCCTTGTCATCGACTACTATAATAAAAGCATATTAAATATGAATTTTTTTTTTCATGAGGAATCGAAATTTACATCTAATAAACCATAATATCCATACAATTATAAAAATTCATTCATAATATCAATTTATATTTACATAGACAATAACTATTAGAACACTTTTTCTAATATTGGAAAATAAAACTTTATTATAAAAATCCTTAAGAAAACATTCAATGATCAACATAAAACATTTTAGATGTGGTTAAACATTAAAATAATTCATGAAATAAATTAAGTAATAGAAATTAAAAAAAAATAGAATCACCCAATTTCCAAAATGACATTAATATTAATCCCATATTCAAAAAAAATTCTTAATTTTAAATTTAAAATATCAATATACCATTGTTATATATTCTCAAAAAACATGGTAATATCATTAATAACTATAAAATAGAAATGAAAAATAAAACGTCAACATAATACTTTGGAACATTTTAATAAAATCTTTTAATTACAATTTTCCATTAATGAAAACCAATAGATCATGATGCCTAATGAATTAATAAACCTATTCTCCTAACACAAAAATGAATCTATAATGTATCATTGTTATTTTATTCTCTAAACTATTCTCATAAATACCATTTATCTTTTAAAACTGAATATGATATCATTAGGAATACATAAAATAATTGGCTGATAAATAAATCCTTGAAGAGGAATAGGGAGGGTATTGTTCTTTATCATATCTATCAGAAGTAATAATATCATATTATAAAATTCTGGGATCATGGATAATATTATTGAGGAAATACATAAGGTACTATGAATAATAATACCATGGAAACAATATAATTTCTAAACGACACGGAAAATGGCATAAATATAAGTCATTTCTATCTTTTAAGAAAACATCACATGTTGGACAAACTTCTATCAATTATTAGGTTCACTATATAATCCCATAATTTATTTTTCTTGAAAGAACATCATTACCCACTGAATTGGATTTATTCGGAGGAACACCCATCATAATAAGTAGATGTTCTTGTATGCCACAAGAGGTAATCAACCATAAGTCATTTTCATAAGAAATACAATTGGAAAGATATATGTTACACAATCACAAATCATATCATAATCAATGGTGACTGAAAGAAGATTCCAAATCGAAAAATCTATTAATTATTTTGGAATATTATATAATATTGTTTAATTATATTTCTCAAAATATTCTTATTAATTTGGAATCATTTCATTTATTTTCAATAAATCTGTTTTGGTATGGAAATGTTACACTTAATCAGGTTTGATTTTCAAGAATGTATTTTAGAAATGAACTTAATAAATATATTAAAAATTCAATTTAATTGATAATAAGATTTGTGTATATTTTAGAGACATATTTAATGAATTTTTAATAATTATATAACATTAAATATTTGGAGATAGTGAGTTAGAGGGAGAAATGCCAGAACCTAAAGAAAATGGGTGGTTTAGAGAGACCCCTTATCATATATTCCTGAATTATTTTGCACATGTACATAATTTCAAGGATAGTCAAATTAGATTCACAAATTATTTATTTTATATACTTTTTCACATATATTTTTTCTTCCATAATTTTATTATGTTCATTTATAAATACTTCAATGAGATATATTTACGAATTTATTTTCTTTTTGATATTTTTGGTTTCATAGTTCCTCGGGTAGATTACAAGAGGATAATTATAGATCTTCTTACTAAATGGGCATGTTATACATGAAGTGAAATTTTATGTAATTAATTTACTTTATGAAATTGAAATGGTCCCAAATATCCATAATTTTTATGAATGTGGAATTATTCTTTCAGTAAAAAAGAAACTGTTTTATGGTCAAATCATTTAGGTCACTGTAAAGACCATCAAAGACTAGAGATGTATTATTTAATAAAATGATAACTAAAATATAAAACATGAAATAATTTATAATAATATTATTACAATGATATTTAAACATTAATTATATTTCTATAACCATCCATGAAGGTGGTGGTGAAAAACAATGAATTTAGGTCATATAGGTTGTGAAACAATCGTATTATAAAAAACATTTTTTGTTTACAATCAATTGAGGTAATGGACAGAGGATAGATGACATATGTTCCATAAAAAACAATGTTTTACTATTTATATGATATTGGTTTTATTAGTCACTATTAGATGTATTTGTTTTGGATTATGAGGAGAGAGTATAATAAGAATAATCTGTTGAGTGAATTACCTTCTTCTTTGGATATATCATATTGGGATCCCACTTAATGTACAATAGAATGGTATTTTGTTGAGAATCGAAATAGAAGGACATTGGTGAAGGGATTTTGATGATAAATCATATGAATTATATCAATCATTGATGCGTATATGTTTTGAGAAGTTGTAGTGGTAGTGTTTTTTTATAATGGGAGGTGACATGTGTTTTTGAATATAATATTCATTAGTTTGTTATTTATGATTATTAGTAGAAATAGTGTAGCTTCATATTACTATATTTAATAAATTGTTAATGTGAGTTCTAGCTAATGGGTTCTTACTTCATCCATTGCTCAAAAGATCATACATCTAGCTCATGGTGTTAAATATTGTATTTAATCACATTTCACTATTCACCAATAATTCAATGAATTTAAAAAAATTTAAAAAATTAAATATATATATATATATTTATTGATGTGAATATTCTACAAAATAAATTTTTTAATGAAGTAATTTATTATATATGAGAAATTTAACTTTGTTAAAAAAATACACTTATTATTATAATATAAATTGTACAATTATTGTTAATTTTATGACACTCTAAAAAATAATTTTAAATTACAATAATAACTAGTAATGAAATTTTATGATAATAAAATTTCATTTCAATAATTATATTGTTTATAAAAAGGAACAAATATTGGGATTAATTAAATATTTACATTTATTTTATGATTTTTATAATATTTATTTACAAGTATCAAGATATAAATATGGATTATATTCATTTTATAGGATAAAAAAATTTAGTTTATATATACATAGGTGAGGTTACTATTCATAATTTTCAAATTACAATTACAATTTTAAATATATTATTCCCATGAACATATTTTTAATGGTCATATGGTTTTGCTATAAATACCTCATAATTTATTCATTGTTCATTCAAATATATTTTCATTAAATGTTGTATACATTTTAATTTTCATGATTAATGTCTTATTCGTGACATTTTTTCTCATTTAAATATAATTTTATGAATTTTAGTGATTCTTATGGATCAAGCATATCAAATTAAATAAAAAATATATTATTATATTTTTTATCCAATTGTAATTTTTTTTGAATCATATAGAAATTTTTATCCCATAAATTTAATATTTAACAAATTATAAAAAAGTAATTTCTATTTCACTATGTATTATATGTGGATTATACAACAACACAATATATAAAATATTTATAAGAAGGAAAATGAAATTAATAAAACATTTCTTCTTTACGTTATTAATCCCTGAAGAAATTTCACTTAGAAATTTATATTTTCAAAAGATGGTAGAAATATGTGATGTTTCATCAACTTAATGGATTCACAAAGTTCACATGTCTCCTCCCCGGACATATAGTTTCTCTATAGAGATTTTACATGGTGAGCCGTTAGTTTTTTTATAAATTTAAATATATAAGCCATTAATTTTACCATATTTAGCTTAAAAGAGATATTATTTCCCTATTTTACAACATCATAATTCCGTACATGGGTGTAATCCATTATGTACATACTCAAGGGGGGAAATATGGAACAATTCATGTTGCTTATAAAGGGGGTTATGGATTTATATTTTATAGCCCACACATCCAATAAGATAGAGAATCACAAAGGGGGTGATGTATATAGGATGTGGATTTCTCTTATTCCCAAATATCAGAACTCTCTTCCATAGAGGTATTTGATGCAAAAATTTATCTCAAAAATCAATATCTAGATCTCATCATCATTTGGATTCATAAGACTTCAGTAAAATTGGATCATCCCGGTTTTTCTCTAGAAATGTCTTGAAAATTTTTACCATTACCTCAACTATTTCAGTTTCTGGCTACATGTTTTCACGACACACCTCCAAGAATGAAGGTTTTCCACATCTCTATACATAAATGGGTTTATATAGACCAATGTTTAATAATGATGGGTAAAATATATTGTACAAAAAATCTATTAGAAGAAGGATCTAGTCTAATCTGTCATTTACGTCCTCCAAGAATTCTATCAACATGTCATCAATTTTATAAATGATATTAATTGATTATCCATTTGTTTATGATTTATAAGAGTTAATAATGTTACAATAAATGATTGTTCCATAATGTTTAGGTCAATTTCCATAATTTTTTTTCCATGAAGCCTTATTTATTCTCTAATATATACCGTTCAATGTTGATCAATTGTGAATTATTCATGAACTATAATAATATAATATGTATTTGTATGATTATCCACCATAACCCATGTTGAATTATTTCATTTTTGTGTCTTTATAAGGCCTGTGATAAATTCAATGGTGAATATTTTATATTTCCATAAAGTAATTATTAGACAACATTGTAATCTACATAGACTATTTACTTTTAGTAGTCACATGGGGAAATAGTCGGAATTTTGATTTATATTATTCAATAACCTTCATCATAATGTCCCACTAAATGTTTCATATAACAACATGATTGATCATCATTCTCTATTAGGGGATAGATAAGGATGACATATGATAATCATTAAATAAATATTTAATTATATGACGATTTTGTGGTTCATATATTCATTACTTTAATCTTAAAATTAATTATTAAATTTCATAACATATTGATTTAAAATTTATCATAGATTTTTACTTTTATGAATTACCATATCTTCTCATAGAGAAACCTTTATGATCCCCAGAAGGGATGGTTGTAAAATCATTTGAAAATGGATTTATGATTTTCTTCCCTGATTATTACCATGTCTATCATTTCTATGTGTAAGTAAATTTGATCCATCTGAATTATCATCACGGATAATATTTTAGTATTATTTATATTTAATGAATCTAAAACATGATTTAATTTAACAATATAGTAGAATATTTCCTATTTATAGTTATTAATCTAATCAAAAATTCTATACTATAACATATTACATTTATTCTATGTGAATATATATTTCATGATATTATGATCAATATATATTTCACACATCTCCCTATAGGGATAATTCAAATTTAATTTAAAAATGAATATTATATCCAACAACTCCATATTATTTAGTGGATAGTTATTATAATGATAAATAAACTACTTAGAAGCTTAGTAAATCACATTATCATTATACATTAGTACATATTTAAATAAATTCATTAAATAAATGTTTTATAACAAGTGAAATTCCCCACATGGGGGATTTATGAGGAATGGAGAAGTGATAATCCAAATTTTCAATCCAATGAAGGTCTCTATTCATTCATCAGTCCAGTTAAACATCACTACTTCCAAATATGTTTGCATAGTGTGGTTTAAAATTAAATTATTTTTCTCAAAATTCATGGATAATACGATTATAAAATTAAGAAACTAAATATCTTTATTTATATATTCTTATTTGTGACTCTTTGGGAAATACAATATCATAAAATTGTTCCTAGATATCCCCTTTATGGTAATAACACTCTCGAAGAATGATACTTCATCTAAGTATTAATTACAATTAATATACATTTCATATAGCTTCTCATTTCACAATTTCTTATTCCAAGTATTTCAATTTTTATCATACTCCCCATTACATAAGGAATATATCATAATATCATCTATAATGACTACAATAAAATTTTCAAGGAATTATATAATGAATATATTCATTAAATGAATGATGTTTGTCTGGGTATTTGTGAGTTTCAAGGGAATTGATATGAACATATATTTTCATTAAATCAGTAGAATGGTGTTATTGGGAATATCTTCCTTCTTCAAATTTTATTGGTGATATCTTGACAGAATATCCACCTATTTTACCGAAATAGTTTATTTAATGATTCATCTATCTATGTTATGGATACTTGTTATTCATCTTGATTTGGTTGTGCTCACAATAATCATTGCATAGGAAATTTGGCCTAATTTTTTCTTGATGAATAATATTGGAACACTCCATGGTGATGTACTTGGGTATATAAAACCCATTCTATATTCTGTTGTAACTTTTTATTTATCTCTTCTAACTCAATAGTGTTAATTCATCATAGATTCATCGATATGGGAAGGGACCAAGGTATTAGTTATATTGGTAACTCAACCTATTTGTTTAAAGTAAGACTATGAAACTCTTCAATGAATACATATATATAGTCCCACACAATATTCTTGTATTCAAGTATGATTCTCCCCTTTGTATGAATCATTTTAGATTGATATTATTTCTCATAATTAAATGATATCCACACATGATATAATTATTCCAAAGGATATTAATCATTCTACATACACATTTACCTAATAGAATGATGTCATGAAATGAATCAGATACCCAGGGTCACTGATAATTGAGCCAATCCCAACATATCCCAAAGGGAATTCCTAATACCCATGAAATGGAGACTACAACATGACTTCCTAGAATATAATGGTTAGAACCATTTTCAATAGAAAAAGTGAAATAAATCGATGCAATTTGATAATTGGAAAAGAAAACTACCAAAGGATACTATAATAGGGATAATAAAAAATGAAGTTTCAATGAACACAACACTCCCTGATCAAATACCAATAAACAAAACCTCTAAGTGACACTTTTTCCATGGTCAAACCTGGCAGTGGGAATATACAATCACCCAATGGAACAGGTAGGGTGTGAAATCAAATCCTAATAGGGTCAAACTAAAGATTCCATAATATGATTCCCTTAAAATAAAAAATTCAATATTTATATATTAAATGAAACATGCATGAAAATGGAGTATCATTTTTTAGACAAAATAAGATATTCATTTTAATAGATAGAATCATTTCAAATCTATGGTTTTATAAAAATCTAATATTTTTTTTATAAATTATTTATTCAGTTATAAATAAGATTTAAAAATAATGGAATATATTTGAAAACAATCAAAAATGATATATATGGTTATCTACCAAGAGGTATAATGGTTATATGTTATGGGATCCTGACACACTTATTTAATGAAAATGGAAATTTGTTCACTCATCCCATTGAAACTATTCAAAGAGTACTAACAAACATCCAACCAAGGAAAAGATCTGTAAATTTTTTTATGAAGGAGTTCTAAAGAATTAATTCACTTATAAGGTATTAAAATCCTATTTTTTCTCCCTAATAGCTCATGAAGAACCTAGGATTCCTGGTTTTCAAACTATAATCAACAATGGGAAACAATTAAAAAAATGTTTTAAATACAATTACCACATTTTCCATTTCAATATGTCAATATAACATTAAAAACCTATACTTGGGTTCTTAAAAAACACATGTATTTTTCTAGGAACAAAAAAATTGTCTTCTATCAGAACAATTGGAGACGTCTTCAAAAAAATAATTTCAAAATATAGTTTCACAAAATCAAATTACATATTTTTAATCAAATCCTAATAACACCACAATTCACTAGAATTGGTTGTTTTCCACAATTCCCTATTCCAAATAAATTTCAAATCCCATTACATATAAAATTGGATTATCACAATTTATATTGAATTAAATTAAATTTAAATACAGAAATTTATTGTAAATTAATTGTCTAGGATTATACAATACCACCTACCTGGATCACGGGATAATGTAACACAACTTCCACAATGATATTTTCTAGCAATGCACATAGAAAAAAGAGATCACAAAATGAAATGTTGAATCAAGAAACCAAATAAATTATATTAGATCATCTAAATACAAGTATATCAAACAAAACCTAAATAATAGAGTGAATAATATTATGAGATAATGATAGAGAGAATAACTCTTATTGGGGAGAGAATGAATGATTTATGCCTAACATTGATGCATCATGGAAATGGTTTGGATGAGAAAAAATATTTCTTTGAGGTATTTAAAGACCTAAGAAATAAATCAAAGATAATTTTAGGTTGTGTAGATGTTAAAAGGAGGGGTTTGGTAATCTCAAATCATTTTTTGGAACAAAGGAATTATGCATGCATGGTTATCTCCATAGGGCCACACTGTTTTTAAAATAGGCACCCTAAATTTATACCCCACCAAATGGGGTAATTGTTTATTCAATGTGAAGGCATGGTTGTTGGAACCAGTTTCTAATGGTAAAAACCCTTATTTTAAGGGATTACATGGTTTTCACTAGCACCAGACACAGTTTAGGAAAACCATATGCCAACTATGCTTGTCCCAAGAGCATTAAAAAAAATTCAACTCTCTTCCTAAATCAACACATGGGCAACCTCAACCTATGCATGATAAGAATATTTTTTAAAGTGCATGTAAATTATGTAACACGATGATACATCCTCCACACCATAGAACCATTTTGTCCCTATAAATCTCGTTAATAAGTTTCCTAGTCAAAAAGAAGAGTCCACTAGTATCGCATCACTGCCTCTCTCTCCATTATCTCATGAGTATCCAAACCATGCGTCTAATACACTCAATCCAAAGGTATCTTCCTCCCATATAGTTCCTTAGTTTTATAATCAACTATCATGGCTGTTTTTTTACACATGGATGGTTGTTTATCCATGGATAAATAAAACTCAATATAATTATCTCTTGTGTTCTGAACATGAAATGAATTTGAATGATACTTTCGAAAATGAGATACATGAAGAATGCAATGTATTAACATTTGTATGGTGGAAGTTAAAAAATATAATCCACATTCCCCACCTTCTCTAAAACCAAAAATATACTTCAAAATGAGGTGAACGATTCCCTTAACTCCTACGAAGTTGATAACCCAAATGAGGAGAATCATTTAAGAATACATGATCACCAACACTACATTAAAATGTATTGGGATAAAAATCAGTATAATATATATACCAGCACTATGCTGGTGATATTATTTTGACAAATCAACTGAATTATTTTAGTTTTATCTTGATCTAATCTCAGTCCAACCAAGGAACAATCACTGGTCTCTAAAAAACAAATATTTACAGGGAAGGCCATACAATGCCATTAAAGGATCCATTCTAATCATGGACCAGAAAATATTATTATAAAAAATTTATCCATACCCAAATTTTCATCCTAAGATCCACTAAATTAGATATCATATGAAGAAGAAATATCATTAAGAATATATATAACTACTTATTTCATTCCATTTTAATGAATTTTGTATTCCATAAAAAAACTAATGACACAATTATTTATAAACGACCTTTGAAAAAAAAGTTAACTTGGGATCCCCATCCAAGGATATAGAATTTTTAACACTACTAAAATGAATGACCTATTTCATTTTGATATTTCCCATATATTCTACATTGGTTGTATCATGAATCATTATAAAGGGAGTTTATTTGGTAATTTTGTAAATAAAAACACATTTCACATTCTTGTATCTATAAGTATGTTGAAATACAACCACAAAATCCATAATGATATCAAAGAACATAAATCATTGAATTATATGTGGGTGAAGAAAACCCAAACATCTATAGTGCTCAGCCTTGGCCTGTATTCATGTATAATAGTGAGAGAAAAAATCAGTTTACACATATCTCATACATGGCCACTAGAATTGTCATCGCACGTCCTATAATATCTTCCAGTTTCTTGGATTAAAATCCAATTGGGAAATATGGAAATTCCAGATGACAACATTCATGACAAACAGAAGTACAATAAGTTGATTCTGATAACCTGAAATTCCATCCATGTAGAATGACTGATGAGAAATTATCATCACATAAAAAATATAGTATCTAATGCTGTAAAACTAATCATCAAGAATTTGTTCCTGAAGAATCATCATGAAAATAGTTTATTTTCGTAAAACATTGTCCAATACAACCTCATACTCTATTTCTTGAACTCCAATATGAATATGGGAAGAAAGTGAAATCATGTTCCCCTCTTCCAATTAGTCTTTCATATCCTTACTCATAATTTACCTTCTCAATGTTTCCATGATAAAATTCCCTTCCCCTAGGTTTTATGTGATGTCGAATTAAAATGATTTCTGGTATCCAAACCCACACCAAGGTTATGGATTCAAATCATTTTGAGATAGGATTTATCTCAAGATAATGTGCTCATAAAAAATGAAAAATCGTTATCCAAAAATGAAATTACACTAATATTTTTGTGCATGTATAAGAAATGAATGTTATAGGTCATGGGTCAGGTAATTATTCATGTATTTCCTAAAATTCCAAGATCTATAGGAAACAATATGACTATCTTGCATAAAAATTCATACCAATCCAAAACATGATGTATCATAAATGACTACTTAGCCCTGCACATCCTCTAGAAGATTCAACACCAAGATAGTAGTCAAAGAACATTTTATTTATATATAAGAACTCTGTAATTTTTCATCCCGATAAAATATTACTCCATTCCATTTTAGTGTGGTCATTGGAGAGGCCAACATTAATAAATCCTTTACGAACCGATGCTGATATCCATCTAATCCAAAGAAGATCCGAATATCAAAAAACATTTCGTGGGTGATCTCAAGACATAGTAGCTTTCAAAATTTTAAGATCAACAAATATACCATGTTTCAAAACCATGTGTCCCAGAAAATTCAATTATTGAATACTAAAATAACATTTATAAGGGTTTCAAAACATTTAATGATTTCTTAAATATTCCACAACATATATCAAATAATGGACATGAACCTCACAAGAGATTATGTAAAAAATGATTTGATCCATAAAAACCACCATGAATGTATCAAGATTCCTATAGAATAAAATTTTCATTATGTACGTAATGATTACATAAGAATTTGTTAGACCATATTAATTCACAAGGTACTAAAAATGGTGGTTAGTTCTCTAAAAGATTGTTTTCTGAAGATCATATTCTTTTATTTTCAATGGATGGTAACTAGATTGAATATAAATATTTTAATAAATAGTTATACATCCCAAATATTCTATCTAATCATCAATTCATGAAAAAATAATAATTTTTCTTTCCCATAGCTCAATTTAGTTTTTCATAATCTATACAATGTTGAACTAACACATCATCTTTCATAGAAAAGAGCACAAACACCGCGCATGGTGAAACACTCCAGTATCTAAATACTTTATCTAAAAGATCATCCGGATGAGCCTTCATGTTTTCAATTTTATCTAGTTCCAAGTGGTAATGTGGAATAGATACTGGTTCGATAGAAAACTATAACACCCTTACTAGTGGAAAACAATAGAAATTAGAATGAAATATGTTGGGAAACTCAACAAAAACACCAAGGAGATAAATACTCAATGATTCCCACTCATAATAAAAAAAGTAAAAAAATATTATTTTCCCTAACTATGGATAAGAAGGAATGACTCTTCTCGATCATAGGTCACATGGTACCCAAATATAACAGTATAACCCATTAGATGTATTATGGGAGACACATGGATAATATAAATATATCAATGTTTTAATGTAAATTAGAGAATACTTATTAAATTTGACATATATTGGTGTCATGTTGAGGACTAGAAATTTCCAATCATGCATGATATTTGATAAAGGGAAAACAACACATGGAAAACAGAGATACTACTCTTTCTTCCTTTTAAGGAGTGTAGTAATCTCCATCTTAAATATTAAAATCTCCAAATAAAGGATTAAAATCATTCAATAAAAGTCGATATAAAAAAATGAGAAGAATTATTATCAAATAATGTCATCATTAAGGATGAATAAATAATGATGGTAACTCTCATAGTCATTGTACTAATATTTTCTTCATATAGAGAATCATTTAGGGTGTGAAGAAGATTTATTCTCGATGCATATGGCTAGAACCAATTTTTTCATCAAGCATCTAATTCCATTAGAGTTTTATTAGGGACAGATGATCTTATGCCACTAAATAGAGTAGAATACACATGAAAAAACTTATAAAAGTGACTTAGGATTCCACAGTATCCTCACATATTGGGTGCATCAATGACAACGAATATAGAATGCTTAGTCTTGAAAAACTGGTATTAAATTCAATGTCCAACACATTGAATTTAATGATTTCTAGACTAACCCTAAAACCAAGATTAATTGGAAATGACGTGATACACTACAAAATAATTCAAACCAATCTTGAAACCGATGCATTGTAAAAGAATGAATATCCCTTCAAGACCATTGAATAATTCAAAATTAGCACATTAGTCAATAAATTTAATCTGACAAAAATAACTCAAATATTTCGCATCCTAAAAAAATTCATCCCCTTCCATGTTAGGGAGGTCATTAGAGGAACCAAAATTGAAGAATATTTTACAAACTCATGATAATTCCAAACTAAGCCTATAAATAATTAAATTAGAAGACATTTTCATGGTTTCTCATAACACAAAATAACTTTCACGTTCTCAATAAATACATTAATACCTTTTTCTGACCTCATGTGCCCTAAGAATGTAACATCTTGAATCCAGAAATCACAGTTTTATATCATGGAATAAATACAAAGAATTGTCAAATATTCAAGATCTCCACCCAAATTACGCCTATGATCATCCATAGACTCATAATAAATAGGAACATCAACCACATTGAAAAAAAGAACATATCAAGATACTAATAGAACATCATGTTCCATAATTCCATAAATACTACCAGATAATTGGTTTGAGAAAATGGCATGACGAGGTAGGTGTAATTTCAATAATTTCAATAAAGGGTGGTATTCTAAATGTTATATTATTTAATTCTCAATTGTTTATATCTAGATGGTGTTCTAATATTACAGAACCATTTGACCCCTTTCAATGGGTTAGATAGTGAATCACTCGATGAAAACATATACTTGTTGTTTACTGTAAATCAACTTTTATTTCAATAATTAATGAAAAATATTTGTGAATGATCATCTATATTAGAGAATATCACAGAAACATCCAAAGGTGAAATGATAGGGAACATAAATTTTTCTCAAAAATATCATCTAGATAACTCTTCAGTTCAATAATTTTAGATTGTTCCATGTAGTTAGAAGGAATAAATAGTGGATGAGTACAAGGTATTTAATCAACAAAATACAATACCCCCTTTGTAATAGAAAAAATATTATTGAAAAGTTAAAATGTAAGGATCTATATTGGAAACTTGTGGGATATAATCACTCATAGATACCCACTCTATATCAAAAGTGAAGATTGATATTTATTTCCCGATCTATGGACAAGATGCACTCATTCTACTCATCCTAGGGACACATTCAAATTCAATGTTAACGTATACACTATCAAATACCATAATGGAGACCTATTGATGATTGAAATAAATTTGGGATTTATTGGTGATGAACAAATCCATCCCAAATATGAATTCAAGAGTTTTCATGTCGATAACTAGAAAAACCCATGCATTGTTGAAATATGATAGGGAATAAACACATGAATGACAATAGATACCATTATATCTCATTATTTAGTTGGGATTAGAAATATCCATCACATAATATAAATGCTACATAAGAAGGATTATGTGATTAAAAACGTGAGTTGACATAAAAAAATGAGAATCACCAGTATCAAATAAAAATGACACTCAGTAGTGGGAAAAACATTTAACACGTCATCATTTTTCATGTTGATTCTATATAACAAACATGAAAAGATGTAAAAATCAATTTATCATGTCGATTAAAGTATAACTAGCATGATAAAACTATGAGAATCAATTTTTTACATTGGTTATTTTATAACCGACATTATAAATACTGATATTAGCTATATTACATGGGTTATATTATAACTGACGTGGCATATCAAATCTGGGCGCTTTATCAGGTCGGTTATAAAATAACCGACGTGATAAAGAAAATATCTAAAATTTGTCACGTCAGTTATCAAAAGAACCGATGTGATAAAGTTCCATTTATCACATCGGCTATAAAATAACCGACGTGATAAATTATTTTCTACATAGGTTATTAAATAACCTCCATTATATACGTAAAAAAACTTTATCACGTCGGTTAGTAAATAAATGACATCATAAATATTTTTAATGATTTATCACACCCCATATTCAGTCATTCCGTTTTCTTCTATCGGGTGACCTCTGACTAGTCTCTGTCACGTGGAAAACCTAGAAAGGTGTCTTTGAAGTTGTTCCCTCCATCCTTGTTTTTTATTCATCATTAATCATCTTTATTATAATCAGATCTATCAGGTCGACTCGCAACACTTAAGTAAGCCTCGCACGACTCGATTTCAGTTTTTATTTTTCAGGATTCCCTAAACTAATTTTCTGAGATTTGATTTTTTTTTCATTGTTCTTGCTATCCTGGAAAGTTTCATCAGGTTCATTTTTACCATGCTAAATTATTTTATAATAAAACCAACAAATGGAAGTGATATCGTGGAAGTATAATATTTTTGTGTGTTTTATCATGTGTGTGTGTGCGTACAGGGGGTGGGGGGTGTGCATGTGGGTGGTGGTGTCTAGGGGTGGAGGGGTTGTCGAGCGGGGTTGGGGTGATGTTCAGGTAGTGTGGGGGCTATCTGAGGGTGTTGGGGGTGGCCAAGGGGTGAGGGAGCTGTCCAAGGGGGTATGGGTGACCTAGGGTGAGAGGGTGGGCGGTCCAGGGGTGAGTGGGCTGTCCAGGGGGGGGGGGGGGCTCTCCAAAGAGATTGGGGGTTGTTCAGGGGGTGGGGCTGTCCAAAGCAGTGGGGGGAGGGGTGTCCAGAGGGTTGGGGGTTGTCCGTGGGGGGGGGGGGGGTTCCGAGGTTGTGGTGGTGTCCAAGGGTTTTCCAAGGGGGTGGCGGTGGTGTCTAGGGGGCATTCCAATGGGGGTAGGGGTGTCCCAGGGGTGTGGGTGATGTTGAGGTGGTGAGGGGGATATCCAAGGGGTTGGGGAGTCCAGGGGGTGTCTAAGGGGGTAGTGCGTGTCCAAGGGGTGAGGCGGATTTCCAAGGGGATAGGGATGTCCAAGGGTTGGGGGAAAGGGGTCTATCCAAGGGGGTGGTCGTTTCCAGGGGGTGTCCACAGGGCAATCTAGTGGGGGGGGGGGGTGTTTTGGTGGGTGGGGGGGTTTCTAGGGGTGTGTGAGGGTTCTCCAGTGGGGGGGGGGTATAGGGTGTCCATGGAGGTGGGAGGGTGTTTAGTAGGGTGGTAGGGCTGTCCAGGGGGTGGGAGCGATCCAGTAGGGGGGGGGGGTGTCTCGGGGGTGTCCAATGGTGTGGGGGTGTCCAGCAGGGGGGGGGGGGGTTCAGGGGTGTGGGAGAGAAGTTCAATGGGATGGGTGGTGTCCAAGCTGTCCATGGGGGTGGCAGGGTGTCCAAGAGGGTGGGAGGGCTGTCTAGGAGTGTGGGGGGCTGTCCAGGGGGTATCCAGGGGTGTGGGGGTGTCTAGTGTGTGTGTGTGGGGGGGGGGGGGGGTTCCTAGGGTGTGAAATGGTTGTACAGTGGGGTGGGGTTGTTTGGGGTATCCTTGGGGTGAGGGTGTCCAGGAGAGTGGGTGGGCTGTCAAGGGGGTGGGGTCTTTCCAGACGGATGGGGGGGCTGTCCAGTGGGTGTCCATGGGTGTGGGGGGTGTCCAGTGGGGGTGGGGGTTTCAGGGGTGTGGGAGGGCTATCTAGTGGGGTGGGGGGATTCCATGGTGTCCATGGGGGTGGGAGTGTGTCCATGAGGGAGGGAGGGCTACCCGGGGGAGTGGGGGCTATCTAGTAGGGGTGGGGTGGGGGCTATCCAGGTGGTATCCGGGGGGTGTGGGGGTGTCCAGGGGGGTGTTTAGTGGTGTCGGAGGGTTGTGTAGTGGGGTGGGGGTGTACAGGGTGTCCAAGGGTGAGGGAGGGTTACCATGATGGTGGGAGGGTAGTCCATCGAGGTGGGGGCTATCCAAAAGGGCGGGGATGTCTAGGGGCTTCTAGGGGTGTGTGGTAGTGGTGGTGGTGGTGGTGGGGAGGGGGGTGTTCTTGTGGGATAGGGAGTGTCCAGGGTGTCCATGGGGGTGGTATGGTGTCCAAGAGTGTGGGAGGGATGTTCAAGGGAGTGTGGGGGCTTTCTAGGAGGGTGGGGGCTATCCTAAGGGTCTCTTGGGGGGGGGGGGGGGGTCTAGTGGGTGGGGATTTTAGGGGGGTGGGAGGGCTATCCAGTGGGGGGGGGGTTCTGGGTGTCCATGGGGGTGGGTGGGTGTCCAGGAGGGTGGGAGGGATGTCCAGGGGTGGGGGCTGTCCAGGTTGGTGGGTGGGGGGGCTGCCTAGTGGGTGTCCAGGGGTGTGGGGGTGTTCAGCGGTGTGGGGTGGGGGGGTTTACATGGATGTGGGAGGGCTATCCAGGGGGTGGGGGTGGGGGTGGGGGTGGGGGTTTTAGGGTTGTGGGAGGGTTGTCCAGTGGGGGGGGGGTGTTTATGGTGTCTATGGTGGGGGAGGTTCTCCAGGAGGGTGGGAGGTTTGTCTAGTTGGGTGGGGGTGTCCAGGGTGTCCATGGAGTTAGGGGTAGTCCTAGATGGTGGGCAGGCTATACAGGGGGTGGGGGCTATCCAGGACGATTTGGGGGGGTGGGGGTCCAGGGGTTGTCCAGGGGTGTGGGGTGTCTAGTAATGTTGGATGGTTTCTTGGGGTTTGGGAGGTCTGTCCAGTGGGGTGTGGGTGTCTATGATGTTAATGGGTGGGAGGGGTGTCAAGGAGTGTGTGAGGGATGTCCAGGGGAGTGGGGGTTGTCCTACTGTGTGGGGACTATCTAGGGGGTATCCAGGGGTGGGGGTGGGGGTGGGGGTTTCAACGGTGTGTGAGGGATATCCACTAGGGTCGGGGGGTGTCTAAGGTGTTCTTGAGGGTGGGAGGGTGTGCAGGAGGGTGGGAGGGATGCCCATGGGGGTGGGGCAGCCAAGGAGGGTTGGGGATATCCAGGAGGTGTCTAGGGGTGTGAGGGGAGGGGGATGTCTATTGGGGTAGGGGTTCCCAGGGGTTTGGGAGGGTTATCCAGTGGGGTGGGGGTGTCTCGGGAGTCCATGGGGGTGGGAGGGTGTCGAGGAGGGTGGGATGGCTGTCTAGGGGAGTGGGGTTATCCAAGGTGTCCATGGGGGTGTGAGGGTGTCTAGGAGTGTGGGAGGGCTGTCCAGGGGGTGGGGGGTTGTCCAACATGGTGGTGGGGGGGGGGGGGGGGGCTGTCCAACAAGGTGGGGGGGGGGGCTGTCCAAGGGTGTGGGGGGGGGGGTGTCCAGTGGCGTGGGGGGGGGGGGTCAGTGGTGTGGGATGGCTGTCCAGTGGACGGCAGGGGTTGGTTTGGTATTGGTCTTTTTTTGGTATGTTTCGGGTTTTCTTTAATAAGGAATAGTTGAGGATGAATGGTTTTATTAATAAATTATTTGGTTTTTATGTCGGTTCTTTCATAACTGACTTTAAAAAATTCATTTTTATGGGTTTTAATGTCGGTTATTTTAGAACCTACGTAAAAAATTCATGGAATGGGTTTTTAGGTTGGTTATTTCATAATCGACATAATAGATCGAATGAAATAGTTTTTTACATTGGTTATTTTATAACTGACGTAGTATATTTGTTTTCACATCAGTTATTATATAACTTATATGAAAAACGATTGGAAGACTGGTTTATAATCTCAGTTATGAACATAACTGACATGATAAACTCTTCATAGGCGTAGTTTATTATGTCAGTTACTTATTAACATATGTGAAAATTTATATACCACTTAGGTTATTTAAAATCATCCATAAGAAATCAAAACTCCGTTGAATTTTCCACATAGGTTTTTTATTAACTGACGTGAAAAACAATTTGGATTTTTTGATTTTTTGTCGATTTCAAAATAACCACCATAAAAAATGTTTTTTCACTAGTGACTATAGACGAAGAAATACTGATGGTACCTATCAGAGTCATTGGACTCGTATCTACTTCCTCTAGAGACTATACCAGTTTATGAATAAGCCACATTCTAAATTGTTATTGCTGGATTTCCTTTGTTTGCGAACCATCTTATTGAAACACATATTTATTAGGTTTTGATAATGTTGTTCCACTATGTGGTAAATAATAGACATGATAGAACTTATACATATGACCCAAAAGTACATAGGAAATAGATTACATGTGAGCCTCTGTGAAAACCAATTTAGAATTCCCCTAATGACACACTTTTAGAAAATAATAGGTATATATTCTCATAACTACATGTGGTCTAGAAGAACCGTAATTTTGAGATCCCCCATGATTCTCATCAAACATTCACATTGCCTTGATGGGACTCAGATAATATTTAATTTGAATAAAGAACTCTAGAGAAACATTAATTACCAGACATGTCCATTTCAATCATCAACCCTCTATCTAGCACCTCAGCATAAGAAATAAGTATTATTAATAAAACCTAAAACAAATATCATATCAAAGTCACTTATTGAATAAACAATCCTTCATTTTCTAATTTTACACAATATCAAGTGAAAACATCACATGATCAGCAAATTTTTAATATATTCTATCATGGTCACATCATGTAGATTGAGTTTAAAAAACTCTATATCCTTGGAAAACACCTTAGACTCTAGAATGAACTATCCAGTGAAATGGGAATTAATATCAATCCACTCTAAGGCATCATTCTTCATTGTCTTCACCACTATTTCCCCCCATCACATTTTGGCCACTCATTATTGAATGTGATAAATTTCACCATGACTGAATCTAGAATATCCCAAAAATTGAACTGAAATACAATCCTCCTTAACAATTACCCATCCTATTGTGGATCAGTTGAGCCTTATAAATATGGTGGTATTTAGTGAAGTAACACTTGAGAATTATGTCATGACTCATCACTGTGAGGATCCATAGCTGTAGCCTGAATAGAAATGGGTGTGGGTGCCTATCCTAGAGCTTGGACAACACGTACAATAGTAGAACTAGATTAGAGTCCACATGAAGATTTTCGCACTATGGTTACAAAGAATATTCCTCTTGTATATGATTCACATGACATATATGTTCCATTATGATACATAAAATTAGTATAAAATATTGAAAACATCATAATGGATACTCAGTTCAACACTCAAACAAGATCAATAATGGACACTAATCCAATCAGATAATTAAAAATGATTTTGATTTCAACATATACAAATTTAAATAAAGGAAAATATTAGAATTAATACTCACATTTCCTTTCCCAAACAACCCATACCGAGATTAGTCATATTATGGCGAGAGATAGATAGACACTTAGTCAAAATATCCTCATATTTACTGAAGATTTTCAAACTGCATACTGACATCAATGTAATATGCACAAACTTTGATTCCCACATTACATGAACCTGCCTGGATACACTGATACCTTGAAAATAGATCTAATCCGGAAATCACTTGAAGGTCATTCCTAATATCCATGGGTTATCAACTAGTACCTGGAATCAAACAACATAAAATTGGAAACCTTTTTTCCAAAAAAAACAAATGAATCATATACATGAATGTATGATGAACATAAATCCCCAAAGGATACTATAATAGAAATCATAGATAAACAAACCAAGTCCTAATAGACATAGAAATCCAAACCCAATGATCAACATTCCCTACCTTCAATTGGTTCTTTTCAATTACACTAACTTGAAAAAAGGAAATCTATAAAAACCTGACTACACATGTAGGGTTTGAGCTAATGTACTAGTTTGGTATCACCAAGGATTTCATAATATGGTGAAAATAATAATAACCAATTAATAATTTAAATTTTAGAAGAAACAACCACGTAAATATAGTTTTATATTTAATACAAAACAAGTTATTCATATTAAATTATGGAACTATTTTAAAAAAAATTATTATACTTATTATATAAAATAATTCATATTAATTAACAAGTAATGTGTAATGTTATTTTACAAAAATAGAATATATATCCAAATAATCAAAAAATTGAAACTTTTTTATCTACCTAGTGGTACAATAGATTCAGATTATGGGATCCTCACACACTTATGTTAGTAAATTGGAAATTTTTACACACATCCAGTCGACACTTGAAAAATAGGACTTACCAACATTATACTAGATATATGATTTATGATTATGATTATATTAGATATGTAAAGTGGAAATCCATTCTTAGGTATTTCCTATTCTATAATGTTTATCCCTAATGACTTACTAACTATATATTCATACATGTGCTAAAAACCCAATTAAGGGAAAATTATTTCAAAACTATTCAAAATACAATTTCCCCTTTTCTCATTTCAATATTATGAATTATCTTTAAAAGTAAATACCTAGTTTTTAATCAATTCATTTTATTTTTAGGAAGAACTAATAGTTTATTATTAATACAATTTAATCTATTTTCTCAAAATCAATTTCATTCTAAAATATCACAAAATAGATTTCATCAATTTATATAACATTGAAATCACACCCCTATTCACTTAAATTCTGGGTGATCACCAATTGCTTATGCCATTTAAATATGAAATACTGATTCACACATATTATGGTATTCAGATTTTATATTGAATGGAATTTAATTTTAATCCTTAAATTCATGGTTAAATCAATTGGTCATGCTTATACGGAACCACATAACACATGTTTCAGGATCATGTTACAACACATACACAAACCCTAAGTAAGAGAGTGGACACAATTGGGATATAGAGCCTGTGAGAAGAACTCTTACTAGAGATTGAATTATGTTCTCCCAAATTCAATCCGTGATGGAAAGGATTTGTTGGAGATATAATGTGTCCTTGAGATCTTCCACGTCTTAAGAAATTGAGGAAATAAGATTTGGGGCCTAGTGGAATTTAAAAATTCATACTGATGAATTATTCAAAAAATTTATAATAAAAGTATTTTGAAGTCCAAATTAGCTGGGAAGGGTAGCCCACTTTGGTAAACAACACACCCTTACAATGAACCCCCTAAGAGGTGCATAGATTTTACTTAGTGGTTACATGGATTTCAATTAGTTCACCAACCCTGAAAACCCAATGTAACTCATTTTGCATGGTTTACACTAGTTGGGCGCATGGTTGAAGAAAAACATGAAACAACTACGCACAACCCAAGATCCTTATAATTTTTTTAATATCTTACCAAAAAATGAGAAGAAACCTAAAGAAAAAATTATCAAAATATGTGTCAAGGATTACCTAAAAATAATAAAATAATGTTACATTTGATGACACTGTATATAATGTCTGACCTACCACTCCCATCAATTGATTTTTTCATTATATAATGGTATCCAATCCATGCACAATATAGATTAAAAATACACTAAATGAAGTAATAAATGATTTTATAATAGGGTCAAAATAGAATAATCATGTGTAGAGGAGTTTTATACCCGAGATGTAATAATTACACCATCATTATTCTCCTAGACTGCATAACCCCAATGTTTTGATGTATTTTTGGAATAGTTCAACATAACATTCAAGATTTAAAAGAATGCGTAGAAATAAAATAAAAATAGTATGTTCTGTATTCCAGAATGAATAAATAAAATACCGTTCACCCCTAGTTACTGCATTATTCCTTAGCAGTAGTGATATCATATCCTCTTCTATTCTCTCTAGGAAATGTATGTTATTATCATTTAATGTCTTCAACAACCCTTGGTATGGATAATTGGATTATCATATTTCCCAGATTACATGTAAACGAGACTCTATGAAACATGCTACATACTGATCTAAACCTTTTTTTATACCCCATGTCAAATCTCTTTAATATTGATTATGTTGATTCCCCTCTTTTCTATATTTGAATCATCTTGTGGTACCCTCAACAAAATTTCCATGATTATTCTTCTAACATTTTTTACATCTGTGATGTTGGAATTTTTTTCAACCCTGAGTTTTTTCATTCAATCTTCAAAAGGTAAATGAAATTTCTAAATTTTATTTCTGATCCCAGAAGACCATTGAGAGTGGTTAATATCGATCTAAACCATTAAGATAAAATTTGGCATCTCTTCATAAATTTTAATGTTTCAAATAAAAAATTATTTTATTATATTTATCTTTATCCCACTAATGAAAAGGTTCTCCATACATTTAGTGTCGATCAAAATGATATAGAATAATCATGCATACATTGTTTTTTTATTCCTATAACCCAGTAGACACATCATCCATTTTATTTTTAATGTAGAACTCCATTCCATATTATGGTAATGAATTTGTGGAAATATTTAAAAATTTTTTTTTATGAATCCTTCACTTTACATGGAATTATATTTTTATTTATACACAATGATATTTTTTTATATAGACAGCTAATCATATCCATCATTAATATTATTAATATGCACCATAAAATTATATTCTTAATTTAATTTAATGAAATTGAATATCTTCTGAATGGACATAATCTAATGTTCTATAATGTGGGGACCAGATGATAAAAAATGGTAGTATGTATTTTTCATATAAAGGAATCAATAGAAAAATTATCTTTCTTAATAGATGGATGAAATTCCTAAGGATTCATATTATTATTCCTTTTATGAGCTAGTTTATCTAATACTGTATGATTGTTAAAGCTCCACATCCCATACATTGAGGCATCTTAATAGGGAAATCATAACATTTATTATAAAAATTTTTTTCTACAAGATTATTTATATTTTTGACTATAAAATAAAATAAAATATGGATGAGGTTTTATAAAATAATAATTATGTAAAAAAACATTGATCATAGAAGTAATAAATTAAAAATTAAACATAAATACGAAATTATTAGTCTATATATTTAAATATATTCAATCAATGATAACTTCCTTATTAACTTTTTGAACATAAAAATCTATTAATATCCTTTAAAATGTATCCTATTATGTTAGTGAATTTTCCAAAGCATATCCCCCAGGATTATAAAACTTGATGTGTAACACTTTAACACCAAAAGCTCAGAGCTGGTGCATTATTTTATTATATTGTAATAGTTAGTAGGAATCATGTACTAAAGGACCGATTAGTTTAAAAGTTTTGGAAAAAAATATTAGATTAATGATACCACTAAAACCATAGAAAATAAACTAATTCACAACATATGTAAAGACTAAGAATCCTTGAAACACATTCAAATGATACTTCTTCACAACCTAGGAATGGTAACATAATAACGGTGCGATCAAATACTCTATAAAATATCAAGAATAAATAATTTATAAATTTCAATGAGGTAAATTCTAAATGTTTTGACATTATATGTGATAAGCATAAAAACCTATAATATCAATTACTTTCACAAGATGGTTTAAACTATTCTGTTTTGGCCAGCATATATGTCTCATGAGAACCTATTGATGAATCTAGGGGATATATAAATTTCGGAACAAACCCTTCATTTCATGTCTAAATAATTCATCCAATTAACTGATTGATTAAATTAATAGACAATATTCTTTATCAAATATCCCTATTGAATAATTATTTCAAATTTATCAATATTTCCCCAGATAGTCAAATAATGTTCAATGTAAATACCATTTGTAAAATGATATTTGTTTATGAAATAAAAATATCCATCATATGAGAATATGTATATTCAACGAACGTTAAGAAAAATGATTACAATAATTTTATTTTTAGGGTAAATCTAACAATCACAAAAGGGATTGATATTGTAATGATAATCATTAGGAACATTATTGATGAAAGTAATATTTAGGTATTATAATGTGTCACAAACAACTTTGAAAAATTATATCATTGTACTGATGGAGGAATGAAATTAAATGAAAATTATAATATCATAATATTAATTATATTTATGATAATATATGTAAAGTTTTTGTATACATAGCATGTAAAAGTGTATTTCTATCATGACAACAAATAGGTCTCAATTGAATGTAAATTGAGAGAAAATCCTTTACCTTTAATTTACTTTTGTGTGAATGAAATTTAACATCATTTATAATTGTTTGAGGATTTTTTTAACATATTATTAGACCATATAAATATTTTTAATATCAAATATTGTCTTCTTATAATGTATTTATACCATTTTAAATACAATCATTAATTATTTTGACTATTACATTTGTGAATTTCCTCATTTTTCGATTTTGTTTTAACATGTTACTTATTGTTTTTATTAATTAGAAAATGGTTTAATAATATTAAAAATGTAAAAAAATGATTTAAATATAATATTTATTAATTTTATATTTATTTTTAATAATCCATTATATTTCAACATACGGAATGAAATACATCATTTCGGGAGACAGTATGTTAGATATAACCATGCATGCTACATTCATTTCATTTCCATTTTAAAATAAAATAATGTAAATGATAGATATTTATATTATTATTCCAGTATTTTATTTATTTCATCTGTTTGACATAGGTTTAGTAAAACCACCATTTATATGTTCAATTTATACTGTGAACTAATCACATCACTTTGAGAGATGGTAGTGAACTATTAGACAAATTATGTAGTCGTATTAACAAAAAATTGAAAAAAATTATTTGTTTTCTAAAAATTAAATAAAAATAAATATATATATATATATATATATATATAATATTATATTATATATAAATATTCATTCCATTATAATTCCCTCCATGAGATTTGGTAATGAAAATAATGAACAATCATCATTCCATGAGGTGGTAGTTGTTCAAACACATAAATGGTAGGGTTGTTACCCATTTGATGGATGTGTGTGAGTATGTAATGGTTGAATCATTAACATAAAAAATACCAGTATATTTAGGATTCATATTTTTTTATATCTTCTTGTATTATAAAAATTTTATGGGACAAAGAAAGATAATACAACTATAGATTGAGGAAGGATGTCGCCCCACATTTGGGAAACTCATTTTGGTTTCCACCAATAAGATTACTTAGATGGATTTCATACCAAGGTGAGGCATATAAGCTAAGAGGACATATTATTATGATCTATTTGGTCAGATATTGTTTAATCTAATGTGTCATGAGAGGTGTGAGGAATTCAGAGGCATGGGTGCCTTTATATAGTTGATGGGGAGTGGCAATATTGTATGTTTTTGGAAAGTGAATTCCACTCATGTTTCTCCTTTGAAATGTGGCTCCATGAATGGATAAAATTAGATTAATGGGAGTATAGTGTCAAAATATGGAAAAAAATGGATTTTGTACAAGTTTATATGTCATTTTGGTTCTTAATTTTAAGTTTTAGTCTCTTGGTAAGAAATTTTCATTCTTAATCATTGTAATTAATTTTAATTAAATTCACTAATGTTTGTGGTCCAAACTTTGTTAAAGTTCAAAGAAATTGTAAATTATTCTAATTCAAAATATTGAATCTGTTATTTCTAATTCTGAACTTATATATTGTATAAATTAATTTATATTTTATCTCACGGACTAGGCAACAATGATGAATTTTAATGTAAAAATGTTCAAAAGTTTACCAATTTTTTTATTCAATTTCGAAGGGAAATTGATTCCAATGACCTAAATTGGATTAAATTTTAAAAATTAATCAAATTAAAAATTAATAAAAATTAATAATATAGTTTATCCTTATAATAGAATTAAATAAAAAATATTTTTTGAATTAAAAATCATTCTTTTTTTTATACATTAAAAATTATACATCTTAAAATATACCACAAATCATCCAATTTTAATTTTAATTTTTAATTTTTAAAATATATTTAAGTTCTAACATATAATATTTATAAACTTTACAAAATTTAGATTTATAACATATACACTATTAATAGAAGGTAAAACTACTTTTATAAAAATATGGTTTTTCTGTGTAATATTGGGAATGAACCCATATTATGCATATAAAATCATATTTGAGATTCAAAAAATTATTTTATTTAATATAAAACATATTAATCTAATTGATATCATTCATTAATATAAACTAATTTAATTCATTAATAGAGATATACATTTTCAAACAGAAATATTCTTTGATAAAATCATCTCTTTATATTCAATTGGTTTCAAAATTCATTTATAATTAATAGGTAACCAATTAATTAAAATATACATATTCATAAGTTATTTAATCTCATGAATTATCATCACATTAATGGATGGGTTATATCTCATTATATGAGATAATAATTTTTTTTAATATATATTATTTTATATTAATACTCAGCCTTTTGTGTAATGCATGACATCGAGGATACTCAGACTTTTATGTAATGTAAGATAACCTCAATGTTCTGTATATAAAAAACAAATTTTTTTATTTCATGTTAAATATTTTTGAACTTTGTGTTTTGTTTAAGGAAATATAGGCAAAAATATGAATTTACATTAAAAGAAAAATATTTTAATTTATTGGGGTGTTACATTCTCCCAACGTTAAATAAATTGCATCCTTAGAGTCTAAAATTGATCTCGGTAAATAAGGGATTACGCAATTCATTCAATATAAATAAATTTAAGAAAATATTCATTTTTTTAACCAATATAATATTATGAATTGTTTGTGCCTTAAACTATTTCTACTTCATTTCATACCTTAGAATGAATTATATGTTGAGATAATATATTAACCTATAAAGTATCATCCAAATATAAAATTTAATTGATTCATAAATGAATATATTTTCCTAAATATCAGGTTCCAAAAATTTAGAATTAATGATACTTAAATTTCATAGTGAATTTATTGATATCCTTTAATCAAAATGAAGTATCTCTTTAATCTTCATGTACTGAATATGTGAAAAACTTATTCATGTATTATCATGAAATATGATTATAATGTGAGTTAACAGATAAATTATTTGAAAAATTTACTATTCCACATTGATTCATTAAGACAAATGTTATTTGATATATTACTTAAATAAAAAAGTGTGGTAAAGTCAATCAATTGTAGCATAAACTACATTTTCAATTAATATTTACTCTGTTCCAATAAAGTCCACTATTATCTTATTTACATTTTCCAAACAAATAATTTATTTATCCAAACATCATTGTTAAAAAATTATAAATATATTAAGGGTCATCTTTCCCTCTACCATGTTTTTCAAAAAAATATTACTTTATATTGAATAAAATGTCTTAGTACCATTATACATTTGATCACAAATAATTAACAGAAAATTACTATAGTACAATCCATATATATTTCATTAATCATATGATGAGAACATCATAAATAAAAAAAATAAGACAATGTTTTTATTACATACAGATATAGATATAAATTATTTATACCACTTTATTTGTGTCCAAAATATATGGTAGACCCTGACCCCTTAGCTTCTTCTGAGGTATATTCTCTGGACACATGGGGAATTCATTGGAAATATTCCCCATCTATAAGAATATGTAACAATGAATATTACTATTTTCATTCAACCCTTGGAATTATTATTCCTATTGAACCATTTGTCCGAACCTATAACAAACACCCAATCCTTTCAAGAATTTACCATGATGATTCATTCTATAGTTATTGCGTGTGGGAAAATTCTAATTTCCCATGTTCCATTTATCAATCACAATCCCTTACTTTTTCTTCTTCTCTTTCATCCCTTTGAATCCATAGGATAAAAAGATTTTCTTATCTATCTTTTTAGAATATAAAACTATTTCATCTTATGATGGAAAGGCATGAGACACTTGTTTCCTTTAGAGACTTCCATTAAGTCCTCTAAATAAGTGGTCAACCATACAATCCATGTTTCATATGTAATATGTAACATACATAACTAAACTTGTTCAGGTAGCTTTATGATATGCAACACTGGTATATATATTTTTGCATTAAGATATGAATATTTCTATTTATATTAATTTAAAGATCACGAGGGATGTATTTATTAAATAATGAATCCTTAAATATTCCCATTCCATGAGTTCAATTTTATCTTCCTCCCAAGTATTGTGGATCAATGACCACCATAGATCTACATCAACATTGAGACAATACACTACATGTGTAACATTTTCTTTTTTCACAACACCCCAAGGATACACATATCTTCTCTAACAACATATTTCATTCCTAAACCATAATTGGCTAACTACACCTACTAAATTCTGGAGGCCTCTATCACATAAATATTTCCAACATAATATATTCTCATTATGGAGAAGGCTTAACTCTCAGGGAAGGTTTTTTTTCACAACCTGAAATAAGTTTTCCAATTATATCCATATATTGATAAATTCCGATACCATCTATAAAGGAATTTCAGGAAGGGAAACCTCTACACTTTCCATGGGAATTGATGAAATTCTTCCATCCAGGAACCATTTCTAAACAATGTGAAATACATGATTAGTTTAAATAATATATATGATTTTGTATTATTCTGAACATGGTATATCACATAACTAGTATTGAAATAGTTGTGCATATCAAATCTTATAATCACAAATTTTGTTTAATTGGACCCATTTTTTCAATTACTACCTTCCAAATGGTTTTTAAACAAAAATTAGATTTATACTTAGTGTATCTCCTAGGTGTGTCAAACTAGGATAGAAGTAAGTCCCATTATCATGTATTAGGTTACATCAAGATTGAATCAACACACCCTGTCATATTTTTTACCCTTAGATATATCTGTGATAGAACCACATCGACATGTAGTATAAAGAAAATGATATATTTCTAGCATGACCCGCGTAATATCTATCTAACCAAAATTATTGGATTTTCATATTTACTTTTTGTCTTGTTATATCTTATGGTTATGTTCAATAATATATGTTTTCTAAAATTAGTTTCCATGTATGTTGTTATATTTTTTCTAATAACTATTGTAACACCCCATCCCTAAAAGAATGGAGCTGGTGCATTATTTTATTACATTGGCATGATTATAAGAAATAAAATCTAGACGTACTGATTAGGATATCATTTTTTCAATATGAGATTACATAGATGATACCCATAATATATTGGAAAATAAAATAAATCATAACATAATTAAAATATCAGCATCCATAAAACTCCTTCACGGTATTATTCTTCGTAACATGGGGAAAGGAAAAGCCGAAAGAGCGAGATAAAATTATTATTAGTGGTATGAAAATCAGAATAAATAACGAATCCATGAGAATTAATCAACACATAAAGGTGAATAATTGATAAAACATAAAATTTAGATAAATATATAAGCTAATATCAAAATGCTAATGTAAGAAACTGAAACACATTCCATTTAATCAATAAAAATAGAATTGAATTCATCCAAAGATATGTAAATACAAAAAATGTCATTGCTGAATAAAACATATTTTGAATAAGAGAAATGATAAATTATTTAAAATTATATATGAGACACATAAAACCAATAACATAATGGCCATTCATAAGAATGTTTAAACTATTTTTATTTGTCCAACTTATTTTCATCATAAGATGTTATTGTTTTATCAAGGGGATATATCAAATTCAAGACCTACCAATTATTTCATATCCAAAGTATTTATCATATAACATAATCTATTAAGTTAATAGACAATATGCCTATTCAAATATGAGTATTGAAAAAGAATAAAAATATATTTCTATTTTCTTAGATAGAAAAATAATTGTCAAAGTAATCACAGTATGTAAAATGATATACAATATAAGAAATAAAAATATCCATAATTTGAGAATATGGATATTCAAGAAATATTAAATGTGAAAATGAATAAAATAAAGAGGTTCTTTTAGTATAATGTTATCAATAACAAAATTAAGTTATATTTCAATGATAATCATTAAGAATATTCTTCAGGAATATTATCACTAAACATTCAAAAGTGTCCCATATAAATTTTAAAAATATGAATCACAATACCCATGATAGAATGAGAATTATTGAAACATATAATTTTATAAGAATAATTATATTCATGATATAAAATATTTAATGGCAGCATATACAACATATAAATGTGATTTTTTGAATGACATCAAAAAAATATCAATGGAATGTAATTTGAGACAAAATTCCTTACCTTCTGTTTCCCTTTAAATAAACATAATTTAACATCATATATAATGGTTTTAGGAGAACTAATAACATATTATATAACCGTATTATAACTTATAATATAATATAATATATTTATATAATATATTATTACCTTTTTGATAATAATCTACCATTACTTTCACTATTCCAGGTATTAATTGCATAGTTTATCAAGTATATATTATCATGTTACTTTTTCTTCTCAATTTGATTATGGTTTCATGATTAAAAAAATTAAAACCATGATGTAAATATCATATATATTCAATATATATTTATTAATAACAATTCATAATATTTTGGTATAGGTAATTAAATGGATCATTCATGGAGACGGTAGAACGTACGTACGAGAGAAAACATAATTCATTTTTTCGTATTACTAAAATAATGAAATGTAAATAATATTTATGTATATTATAAATAAATTATTATATTTATTTAAAATATATTTCATTGGATTAATAAATCCTTCCTTTATACATTTAATTTATAGTGTGAACTAATCACATATCTTTGAGGGGGTGGTATTCCACACATCCACAAATGTTGTTATGGTATTTAAAAAAAATGGAAAGCATAAGGGTATGTGTTACATAAAAAATAAATAAAAATAAATAAATTATAAATATAATATATGTCATATACAAATATTTTCTCTAGTATAATTCCCACTATGAGATGTGGTAATGGAAGAGTGAAAAATCATTGTTTCGTGAGGCGGTAGTTCGCTATACAGATAATCCAAATGTTCGTTACCCATTAGATGGATGTGAGTGCATGTTCAGTTATATGAAATAATATAAAAATTACCCATATATATAGGATAAATATTAGACTATATAATCCTGGAATAATAATATTTTAGGGGGGTAGATAATGAATATAATAATAATAATCTCGAGGAATGATTTAATCTATTCTTTATGTTATTCTTTTTCTTTCAACCAAAGGGATTCTCTGGATTTATTACTTCCAAAGGTGAGGATTCTAGTTTTATGGGAGGTATTTTGAAGATCAATTTTGGAAGATCATTTTCTAGCCAATTTTTCTTGAGAGGCATTAGAAAGTGGTAGGGTTGAAAACCTTTCTATAGTGGATGAGTATTGATACTCTTGAAAATATTGTAATTGAAATTCCACCCATGTTTTTTCGCGTGAAATGTGGATCCAATAATGAAAAAATTAGATTAATTGAAGTATAGGGTCTATATATTTCCATAAAATTCCTTTTTTTATTTTTTATAGGTTATTATTGATATTTATTTTAAGGCTTAGTCTCTTCTGTCTCTAATTTTTCATTTAATTATTGTAATTATTTTTAGTAACATTCTCTTATATGTTTTTGTAAAAAAATATGTTTCATTATTAAAAAATATAAATTATTCTCAGTCCAAATATGTAATAAATGTTTTTGAATTACAATCATATAAGTTTTTTAATTAAATTTTAATACAGTCATGAAAACTGGACGACAATTCATGTTTTTAATGTAAAAAACATTCAAAAAATTACAATGTTATTATATTCAATTTCAAATTTAAATTGATTAAAATGAAGTAAATTAGATGTATTGATTAATTAATGTCTTATTAAAAATTAAATCATTTAATAATGTAATATATCCTTATAAATAAATTTGATAAAAAACCAGTTTTGAATTAAAATTCATTAATTTTCCATATAAATTATAAAAATAAAATTCATTGAATATTACCAAAAATTCACCTTAAAATAATTTTTATATGTATGTTTGAAAAAAAATTTATTTTGACCGATAAAATTCATTTTTGTACCTAAATTTATATTCCAAATAGATTCTCCATTAAAATTTAATAAACCATCTTTTGTAAAAATATAGTTTCTTATGTGTCATATTTTCCATGTTCTCGTTTTAGGGCATTAAAATCATTTGGACGAATATAAAAAATATTTTATTTAATATATTAAAATTAAATTTAGTTTATTTAATTCACTAATAGTAATTAATTTATCTTATTAAGGTAAATAAACTTTTGAATATAAAAATAGTTTTTTATATAACCATTCCTTCATATTCATATGGTTTCAATATTCATTTCTAATATATAGGAATCTACTAATTTCCAAAATATATTATATTAAGTTTTTTAATCCTATTCATATTCGTAAATTGGGTGGATATGTTATATATTATAATATTAAATAACAATATTTTTAATAATATATTATTGTTTTGTAAAAATCAGTCTTCAATGTTACACTAGCCATCATGGAATGATAGTATATAGTATAATTCATGAAAACCATGATGTTTTGAATTTATAAAGTGAATATCTATGTTAGATTTAAAATAAAAGTAACATTCTATTTTGTATAAAATAATCAAGGAATAAAATTTCAATTTATTCTAAAAATAAAATATTTTTGAGTTATGGGTGTTACATGGTGTGTAACGATACTTATTTTTCACTCACCAGGTCATGATGGAGTCAATTCACAGTCAAATATTCTAGGGATTATTCCTATATGTTAACATATTCTAGATACATATACACATGTAACATGAATATATGGATATATTTTCAAGGAATATTTTCTCTAAATACTCCAATGAATTTGAAGATATTATTTTATATATACTAATCTCTCAGGGGTTCACAATAAAATATTATAGCTCTAAAACACAAAATTAAATATTCCTTTCATTAATAAAACCTTTTTTGACCCAATAACTTTAAAAAAATTAATGCATGATTTAATCATAGTAATCCATTCAAGGAGACACAATTATCATGAGGCCTAGTGTCCTTTAAATAAAAGGTCCATAATTCATCAAATGAAACTAAAGTAAAAAATAATTATTTCATTATCCATTATGATCTAATAAGTATTTATATCCCATATAACACAATATGACTACCAATGGAAGATATAAATAAATCGGGTGAGATATAAAATACATTAATGGTATAAACATGGTAAGTAAGCATAACATATGTGTCAGAGGACATAACATTATCCAATAAAATACATGGATCAGGAATAATAACATAAAGGAATAGAATAATGAAAATAAAATCATATGATCATAAAGAAATAAATCATGGGAAACAATATGAAACATGTCATAAACATAGTTCAAGGATAACTATTTGGACAACATCACATGGTGGAAAATTCCTATCAAATATTAGGATTACTCGATATTCGTATATATAATGTCCCATGGGAAAAAATTTACCAAATTAATTATATTTATATGTGGGTCAATCCATAATAACATGTACATGATTAGTTCTTCCCCATATTGAATTCAATAATAAGAGATAAACATAATAATTACCAGTATAATGAGATGGGTTTCATAATAATATCACATATCATAATCAATAAAAATTTCATAAATATTCCAACTAGAATAATAAATTAAATGTTATAGATGTTTATAGTTTAGAACATATGTATAGGTATCAAAATATGTAGCTCATTTATAAATAAATACATTAAATGTGTGTAAAAAAATTTACTAATGGATATAAAATTTCATATTAATATGATTTTTTTACCCCATAAAAGGGATGGATAATAATCCTGGTATAAATTTAAGAGACAGATATATAGAACTCAGAATCATTATATAACCTCAAACATATATGGACCCATTGTTTTCATATATAAATATCTCATCTTTTTAGATGAATATTCAATATATCTCATAAACAAATGTGTGATTCATTAACACTGTTTGGTCATTAGGTCTAGAAAAAATATTATTATTTTTGTGAATGATCATCAACATCCCAAAAAAATAACATCTCATACTGTAATCCCATTTGGTATAACATAGTTAAATCATTATTCATAACATGGGAAGGAAATAAAATAAAGGGTGATATAATATATTTAATATGTGTTAACATATCAGATATCAATTTATGATCATTTATAATAACAAGAGAAGCATAAGGGTCTGAGATCATGATTATACATTATGATATTCATACCCAATCATTCATAGATATAAAAAATGATTCATAGAATAAAACAATATTATTTATAAATCATGGGTTTTATGTGTGATAAATCATCATAAATTCATTATGATCATTTGAATAAAGTAATAATAGAGTGGAACCATTGTATATTTAGAAAACCATTCCATATTTCTAAAAATAAAATAAAAAATACCTTAAACATACTGGATTAGGACTCACAAAATTTCCCCATTATGGTTTGGGATTTGACATTTTTCTATTGAGGATCATGCCAATTTTATTTCCTAGAGTGAATCAAGCCCATATTCTTGATTACCATTTTCTAGTATTGAGAAATAAATCCTTACCAAATATACTTTAAAGAGATATATGTTTTAATCATGTAATAATAAAATCAATAATTATTTGATCCAATATATAATAAAACATTCATCACATCCTAACCCGTGTATATGAAATTTGTTTCATAAAGTTTTCATTAATTCCTCATTGAATAACCAAAAAAATAAATGGTTTTCGAAAACATAACCATTAACAATCATGAGAAAAATAAGGATGGAATCATTCAATTTTGTCCTCATTATATTATATGTACCATCAATGGATGTCATATATGAGATAATATTATTTTCAAAGATTGGATGGGGCATTTTTTTTGAAAAGTTGCATTTTATCCTTACAACAAATGTTAAAAAATTATATTGTTGAAATAAATTTATTTTAGAATAAAATGTAAAGTATTAAGGAATTATAAAAAATTTACTGTTCGTTTTGGTATGAAATATGGTCCAATCCATATATTTCAAATCCAAGATTTATTACAAATTTTTGGTATAAGGTAAACATGACTTGATTTGAAAAGGAAATGAATGTTAAATTTAAACCATATTTTTAAAATATCAAACAATGGTAAAAATTACCCAAAATATTACTAAAGGAGCATTGTATTTTTCTAAATATTTTTTCTAAATATGGGAATGGAAAAAAACAAGGTGTTTTGACCGATGTGAGAATCAAAGATAATTTTCATAATCAATTTATAATGGAATCAATAGTATATAAAGATATAAAAATGAATGGAAACATTTATTTTATAGATATACCCAATGGATAAAATAATTAATGCTTTTCTTGATTGATATATCATAATATTTCGTCTATGAGGTCATAAAAATAAACAATCCTAATAAATGATGATATTATTTCATGAAACCCTTACCAGTTTGGTAAAATTTGAATTGTAATCCACCTAAAAGAATAAAATTAAATGAAAATTGTAATGAGAATAAAAAAAATATTATTATATTATATGTAAATGGGGAATTATATACTTCTCATAAAATATGTTAGGTGATTAATATAACATATATACTAAAAAGACAAATTGAATGAAAAAATCACATCCATATTTGGTAAAATTTAAACCATAATCCCCATAAAAGAGATTAAATAAAATGGATATATATATCTAAATAATCATTAGAAGAATAATAATAAAATAAAATCATGGGAAATATATACATCACATAAAATAAATAGGTAGTGAGAATGGAATGTACGCCACAAAAGTAAAAAAATGTTAGATGGAAATCTCTCAACATATGTTTTGACATCATTTCTACACATTTATACATCTTACATAATAAATATGTGATTCGTAGTCCACTATTACATATCTATACTCATATATATCATACCATATATGATATTCATTTGATATTTTATTGATCATTTTGTTTTCAATTCCTTGTAAAGATCATGTTTAGTGAAATAAAAGATGTAAAATTTGTGTATGATTTCATTGTCTGGGTCATAATACTTTCATCATGGAACCATAATATCGGTAAATATAAAAAATTATATAATCATAAAATTTATGAAGTATAAATTTATTTATAGTACTTTAAAAAAATTAGTGGTAGAAAATGAAATATAGTACTCATAGAGATGGAAGGCTATACATACATATGAATGTGATTTACATTTTCTCAAGTGGTGAATCTAAATGATGAGAAATAATAAATTTACAATTATATATTAATTTTATTTCATACATATAACATATTTTCATTAAATTAACAATATTTTTATACATGAAAATTATTAGTGAAAAATGAATCACATCGCTTCATGAGGTGGTAGTCTTTCATGTACAAAAATGATGTTATCTAATCCCTCAAAAAATTTAATTTAGTAGGAATATGTTACATCCTCATTCCATAGGTATTAATATGTAAAAAATATCATTTATTTTTATTTTATCAATCCTAATTACCAACTAGGTAAAATAAAAATTGAAAGAAAATCACATCAGTTAATGAGAGAATATGTGGTATTATAATTACAGAGGTATATTAATATCATAAATATCAAATAAAAAAATTAAATCCTTAATTATATTCAGCCTGCAGAAGTGGTGATGGAAAAAATAATAATAATTCATGAGGCGGTAGTCTACTATACACACATATGATGAATTCATATCCCATTTTGGGGATGAGAAGATGTATTATTGTTTTTACATCAAAAATAACATACCATTATATTTGAGATATTCATTATTCTATATAATCTTAATTTAATAATATTATATAATGTAAAATTATAAATAAAACAAAAATGATTATTTATGAATTTTACCTGCTCTCCTGAGAGCCTTGTGAGGGTTAAGATAAAAACATCAATTATTGGCTTTATGATCTCACAATTGCATCTAGGAATTGGGTATTGAAGTAACGATGGAATATGGGAAGGTATTTGTAGGACCAAATTGAATTGAAATTATGATTAAGGGAAGAGTGGTGGTCATATTTTATATGTGGGTCATAGGACACACAAGTAATTTTTTTGAATGAAAAAAATAGACCAGTTTAGTTATATTTCTAAAAGAATAAAAAATTGAACATTCTAAATTTTGGAAGATAATTGGTGATAATATCTCCAAAAATAGTTGTTGGATATGTTTTTATGTCACTTAATCCTTTATATTTTTAGATTAACCCCCATATAAACTCTTTTGCACTTATGTAGAGATAATAAATTTTACTAATTTTATTATTCACCTAGGTATACATATAAGATTACCATATTTTTGAATAGAAATTATTATGATTTAAAATATTACATCCATTTTTCAAATCCAATTAATATATTATTATGAATACAATTTCTAATTATACATGAAGTCGTTGTGAAAAAATATATTTAAAAAAATAAATTTTTTAGATGTTCACAAATGTCAATGATTTTTAATTTTCTAATTTGACTAATATGACTTCTAAAACCTAATTTATATTACATATATATTTTTTAAATTTTTAAATGAAAACATAATTCTTGATAAAAACTACTATTTTTCACAGTTCATTTATAAGTTTATGGTTTTTGAAATTATAATCAATTTAATCCCAAATAATTTTTACATGTATATTTATAAAATTAATTAATTTTTTTCAAATAAATTTTTTAAAATTGGAAAAAAAATAAGTGCACAAATGTCAATGAAACTGTTATTCAGAAAATTTACTGTTTTGAATGGTAAAATTAGATTTATTATTATCTAATACATATAAAACAAATAATATGAATTATATAAATTTCATTGAGTATATAATACATATATATAATAAATATAAGTATGTAATGGTTATTAATTTATTTTATTTGGATAAAACCTATATGTGATCCAAAAAATAGTTTCCATAAAAATATTCCATTTATTTTCTAATGGTTCTTATATAAAATAATAATTTATTTATAACTAAATAATTTATTTTATATATTTTTAGGATCCATATATTTTAATAATTTAGTTAATATTATTCACACACACCTTTCTAATGTTTAGGTGTGAACTATCATATTAAATAATAATATTTTTATGCTATGTTCTATTTTGTTTAAACTCGCCAACTATACATCGTGTTGTGTGAAACAAAAGACAAAATCTATGTTTCATGTAATATAAGGTATTGAAAAAATATTAAATTATTTTAAAAAAATTTCTCAAAATAATATGGTTCTACATTATACAACCATTAAAATGATTATAAAATAATTATGAACCATATGCTTATGTCAAGAAGGGATTCAACATCACAAATATAAAAAACATTTGTTGGGTTTCAAGAGTTTATACAAGATGCAAGGGGGAGGGTTAAATTTTAGTATACTATATTAAAATACAACAAAACAAAAAACCCACTTAATTAAAAAGATTATATGTGGGAATCAATTAATTAAAAGAGTTTCAGAATTAGAAATAATAACATTCTGATTAAATCAAAGTTGTTTTTTGGTATTATAATTAGTCTAATAAAAAAATATTAGAACACCAATTAAAGAAATAATTGATAATGTAAACCAACAACAAAATTCATAACTTGTATGAACATGTAAAAAAATAATTTAAAATTTATAATGACTTCAAATATTTAATAAATTATTTTACTCATTAAAATTAAGGGTTAAGGTATATAGGGAACCTGAAAAAATACCCATAATTTTACACAAACTGTAAGGTATCTATAGTTTTATAGGTACTGTATTGTCTTTAATTCCATACCATATACTCTATCAATATTATTGTCGAAATGGATATGTCAACCGTTACTAACAAGACTTCAATACGATGATCGATTTCTATATTCCAAGCCCTGTAATCTGTCAATTAGATGGATCTTACTCACCATATTCATATCCCCATAAACCCATGAACAATACAATGATCAGAAAATGAATTAAAAAAATTCATATATTAAATTAACAATCCTCGCACGAATATTTATTGACATCAAATCATTAAAAAATTTCAATGAATATGAAAGAGCAGTACAGACATATCCAAATTTAGATGAAAAGAGTTGTGAATTGCATTATCTCCCAACTCTTTAATGACATGATTTTTATAAGTAAACCTTTAGAGAAATTTTTTTTCATACATTTACATTATATAAAATTTATGGAATACATAACACATTATACAAAGCGATGTCCAATTATGACTAGTCTAGTTCCACTAGAAATATGGAAACATTAACACTAGTTCTTAAATGGGAAACATTATCTCCCATAATTATCTTAATGAATTACACTCTTCTTATACACAACAAACATAATCGATATCTTCTTAACTCGCTGAAGGGAACCATAAAAAATAGTGAGATAAATGACCTTTAATGGTAAAAACAAGGGAGATATGTGTGCACAATCATCAGAAAAAGTGTTTTCTAACATGCTCATGAATATATAAGATCATACCATACATATCAAAGATCATAAAAATAAAACATGTAATAAATCATATAATTTCATAAGAGATTAATAATAAGGAATTGATGAAAAAAATCCATGAAATAATAAATTGAAATAAAACATTGAATTGTGGAGGACACATAAGAATATATTATGATTTCCAAAGTAGTCAAATCATCACTAATATGGTTATTTCAATGTCAAAAGTCTTATATTGAATAGTGTTCACACCCCATTCCAACCCTGTATAACAGAACCGATTTCACACCTCATTTCAGCCCTGTAATAATATACCAAGTTAATTTCTAATTTCATCCCTGTAATACTGAATCAAGTTTATTTCTCATTATAGCCACACCAATATCATGAGATATAAATCTTTACCCAATGCATTAGAAGGAGATATAGGTCCAACTTATCTTGTTCTTAAAGAATACATACATCTTCTACAAAATCATAGACTATAAGATCACATCACATGAAATGAAATGTGTATAATAAGAATGTAATAATATATTAAACTATGTAAAAAATACAAGTTTAATAATAATTTCATCAATGTATAACTAGTGAATGGAATTAGGTTTCAAAATATTATAACATATGGAATCAAAATAGGTGTCATAAGTATCATTCCATCCAAACTAAAACCATTCATTAAAGAACATGAATAGATCCTTTTGGTACATTACTATAAGGGCATTAGTAACCTCAACATATGTCATCATAGATAGAAAATAACATGGAATGTTATTTTGAAAACATTTCATGATGAATGTAAACTTTCTTCTTTGAAAAAAGTCACCATACAACATAAAAACAATTAGAAAAGATTTTTTTTTGAAATAACCATAGATTCTTATAAAGAATACTTTGAAAAACATTTGTAACACTTTTTAATTGAAAAAATATTAATAGATATTGAAAAAATTATGAAAACCATTTTACATGAATATTAATAAAAGGATATCTAAAATGTTTTAAAACCCATTTATTTTAAAATACCTTTCAATGTTATAAATAATGCGTGAAATAATTTTGAAAATATTATTCATGACCCGTCCCCCAGGGCATGTGCTTTGACTACCCCATGCTTTCCTTCCATAGGCCAGGGGTTGGAGACTATCATCAGAAAAAATTATCCCTAAAATGGGATGGAATTGCCTTTAAAAATGTACCAACAAAGAAGTTACGATCACAAAAAGATGCAACCATGAAAAAAAAATTGTAGTATTAAAAGCATTTACTGAAAGTAAATGAGCCTAAATATAAGACCAACTGAAAAGATACAACTACAACTATAAATAGAAAACATAAAACAGAAAACATATCTGGATTTTGTCCACCAAGGATTCTAACAGAAGGGTATGTACAAATTGTCTCCATAGCTCTCTAAGTCAACCAGTCACCCCCGGTTACCACCTGGTCTGGGCCCAAATAGTCTCAGCTGAGCTGCTCGTCATCTGTACAAGAAACAAAAATGTGCGAGTGAAGCCCGTAGACGGGTGAGTATAACAATAACTAGTAGGGACCCTGAGACCCCCAAATGTCTCTCGGAATTCCACAGAGAAAATCACAAAGCATTATCTCGATCTAAATAAACAATGTAAAGACTCATCTCAAACCAGGTATACAACTAAGAGATATGTTATAAAGATGATTACTCGTAAGCTATATCACATTTTCCATTAGGAATTTCAACAAATGAACCTCAAATTTTTTTTCCCATTTTCAATACACACAAGGTTGTATGTCATTGATCCACAGAAGTCCGCTATAATGATGGTCCTCATTGGGTCACGCACTGCAGATCTACAATGGGTCGCTAGAATGCTCATCCCCATAGGGTCGTTTTGATGCTGATCCACAGAGGTTCGCTTGATGCAGATACACATGGGTTCCCAATGATTCTTATCCACATAGGTTCACAATATGTAGATACACACAGGTTCTCTATGATTCTAATACACACAGGGTCTCTAGATGTTGATCCATAGAGGTTTGCTACTTAAACGACAGCAAGCCACATGATTTTCCATACCCAGTACGCCTTAAATCCATAGTATTTGTCCACTAAATATCAGTCATGCCTCAACTGCTATTATGTTCCCAAAAGGAGTAAGTCAAATTACCACCTTGATGTAAGGGTTCCAATGCAACAGACAACTTGTCAACCTGACTCTTGGTGTTTGTGTTATTGACCTTTTAGTGTTAAGGGCCCGGTTGGTTTCAAGTACAATCCAACCCAGCAGTACTACTACTTTCTCAAAACCTATGGTGGTGTATCTCAAAAGGAGTATCTCAAATCAAGGATCTCATAACTGTAGATGGTTTTTCATACAGAAGTTTTTTCTGGAAGATATGAATCTTTAAGAGAAAAAGGCCTCGAATGCGCCTAGGGCCAGTCCGACCTGGCCTGATCCGGCCTTGGATGACCTGACCCGGTCGGGGTCTGTCTCAGACCGGTCCAAAATGGACCTTTCTGAACTGGCCTAGGTAGGACATGTTGGGAAGGGCAGCGGCGGGCTCGGCCGGCTGGGCCACGGATCAGCCTAACCCGTCGGCTAGGCGTAGCCCGCTGGGAAACGTAGCCTGGTGCGCTGGCATAGTTCGCTAGTTGGGTGGCCGTCCAACTCCCCGAACGGCTCAACAAGCCATTAAGAACTTCAATCGGTGGCTCTATATGGTCTTCAGGACCCACGGGGTGCCTGTCCCCTTCCTCCATAGCTTCGATGCCACATCCCCTTCACTACAGCATGCGCTGGCACACTGCCTCACCAACAAGGCCGCCCGATTGTAAGCTGCCCCTTGGAGTCCTATGCGGAGCCTCCCTCTTCGGCGATCGGCGAGCATAGACCAATGCATTCACCGTCGGTGCTGGCCGCTAGTGCTGCCACACTAGTGCCATGCCGGAAGTTCTTCCGTGGACCACCGGGTCAAATCTAGTAGTATGTTTTCCCATCCACTCGCAGCTACATTCCTCCTGGGATGCCACTATTGCTACTCATCTCCTAGATTCATGGTTTGTCTGAGTTGTAAATTCATACCCTGAAGAGCATGACAAGAATTAAGCGGTGGAGGTTCCGAGCCTTGTTTTTTTGGCCAGCTCCCTCCATGTTAGCATCATAAAAGAGGATATCAATTAATTCATCTTCAACTGAAATAATTAAACCATGAAGAAAACACATACCTCAAGAATCTTTGGAGTCGTTGTAGTGGTGAAAGGAGAATCCACACGTTGATGAAGCCGCTGACGATCACCGTCCCCTGTTTGATCCCCCCGACATTGTTATCCATGATCTTATTCCTTGTTGGTGGAAGACGCCACAACACTTCACCACAAGTTCCTCTCTTCCATTCCAAAATACCATGCACGAGCTTCAATTAAATATACTGATGAAACAACTGAGTCGCACAACATTAATATGGTTTATTTATGAACCAAATTTAACATTCCATCATTGAGGTTATAGAAACAATGAGTCAGGACACTATGTTGCTCGACAACACAACGGTCCTTCCACCTCTACTCAACCGATGGAGAAAAATAAAATAACAATTACATGTTATTTTATTATTCTTTTAAAGGTATGAAAAGTATCTTTTTCTCCCGACCAACTATGGTCGAAGTTTAGCCTCCTTTAAGAGAATCCCAGCATTACGTATTAAACAGTTCCCTCAGTTTCCAATTCCAATCACCGGTTGAAATGTTATAAAATGTCACCCATGTATTTAGTAGATGTGCCTTAAAAAAAGTTCAAAATTACATTCCAGGTACACCGGGCCTCAGAATCATGCACCGTCAATTTTGGAAGGCTCATAATAATCCCAAGAGATTTTATATAAAATAAATAGAATTATTGGATCTTTACATTTTCCCCAATATTGGGAAAAAATCCCTCAAGTTATCATTGAAGAAATTTTTAGGTGATTGTGTTTGTTGACAAAGTGTACATATGTGTAGTGATTGTTGTCAATGAAAACCATGAAATAAAAATTCTTAGAAAAAGGGGATTTCATGGTGGCATTTCAAGTTCAATGGATGTGGTTAATGATCCATGCTAGATTCAAGAACATCGACAATGGAATGGTTGATCTGTAGGTGGTACAAAAAGAGCAGATTCAAGGTGGCACCATTTTCCAGTGTTTGCCAAATTTTTGGGCCTTAAAATCGACAAATGGAGAAAAGTGGTTTTGGAAAAGGGACTTGAGCGCTGTTGTCTTTATGGAGAGGAAACTTGCGCGCCATATTTTTTTCAAGATCAAAACATCAAAATATTGAAAAGGGAAAAGGGGTGCTCAAGTTTTAGGGTGGGTCGCGCAAGTGACTTGCGCGGAAGTGACCTGGTTGACGAGACTTTCGCACTGAGAGGAGACTTTTGCGCCATCATGTATGGTGTCCAAATGCCTATAAATAGAGATCGACCCTCCTAATTTAGTTTGAGTTCAAAACTTAGATAAAATCAGAGCTCCCGTCATGCATGTGTGGTGGTCGTGCAAGTTGTGGTGTGGTAGCGCAAGTAGATGTTGTGCGCTAGTTGATTATTGCACGTCCAGAGTGGTTCGAGCATGAAAGGAAGGGGGTCTCTCAAGTTTTGTGTTGAACAAGGGGATGTTGTCCAAGTGGTTTGGTGACACTGGCATGCCAGGTTTTGAAGAAGCGCGACAGTTGATGGTTGCGCACCAAAATTGGTTTGGGCGTAAAAGGGTGTGAGTCGCGCATGTTTGGAGTTGCAGAAGTTAGTGTCACACAAGTTGTTGAGGTGAAATTGCATGCCAGTTTCAACTTGTATTCCCAGACTTGTGCATCAGCTTGGAGAAGGGCTCCAGGTATGGTTGAAGTACTACAATGATTCAGGGCTGCGTGAAAGCTGGATGATTTCCCAATACCTTCGGTGCAAAGTGTGATTCATCTACTGGTGAAAGTTGGACTTCAACAGAGCATCTGCATACAACAGAGTTTGTATTAATTGGTGATAATGAAAAGAACTACATGTCTATAAAATGTGGGTGGATCCTTACTAGAGTAGTGATCAATGGAAGAGGAAAAAGGTGATCCTCTCCACCAGTAGTGAGCCATAGAGAGAGAAATTGGGAGTGACCCTTGGGAAAGAAGTGAGACGACCCTAAACATTGTAAAGGCAGTGAGCCTGGGATTAGAAGTGATCTATCCCAAACTTTGTAATCAACCCTGTGCTTTTAGTGGATTTTGTACATCATCACATTTTCGGTGTATGCTCCTTGGATGTAGCCAAATGATAATGAACCAAGTAAAAATTGTTGTGTCCTATGCATGCTTTAGTTTTGTTTATATTGTGCTGTAGGAAAGAGAGAGAAGAGAGACTTTCTTAACAGCGAGAAAAGATCAATCAGGGCAGTTTTTTTAATCTGTCATACCCAGATTCACCCCCCCCTCTCTGGGTATCTAACCTAGTAGACCTAACACCCACCTTAGTAATTTTCGTTCATAAATGATACAAAAAATCTTGGGGATAAATGGGGGTAATGATCACGTATCTGAGCCTCCCACTCCCACGTGCTCTCATAGAGATTCCCATGCTTCCTAAAAACTCACACAAGGAGAATCCTCCTCCAATGAAGTCCCCGCTCCCATGGATCCTCTATCAACACTTGAAACTCTGTAACTGTTTTCCCATCGTCGATGTATAGCTCTAACTAGTCGATAATATGCAATGGGACATGCAATTATCTCCTAAGGCATGAAAAATGTATACATTATGCACTTGGTGCTTCATAGGGGGAAGATCTAGATGGTACACCACCTCGCCTACACTACTGAGGATCTGGAAGGGTTTGATGAACCTCAGAGATAACTTTCCACCCCAGCCAAACCTTCGTAATCCTAAAAAGAGTGACACTCGTAGGAAGACATGGTCTCCCTCCTCAAACTCCAAGGGTCTCCGCCCCATATCAGCTTAATTCTTCTTCCATATCTGTGCAGTATTAATACGCTATTGGCTGATCTGCACCTTTTCTATGGTAGCCTCTACCAACTCTGGACCCATAAGTGCTCACTCCCATGGGTCTGTATAGCAAAGAGGTTATCAACATGGTCACCCGTTCAAGGCCTCAAATAGAGTCATGAGGATTTTCGAGAGTTAAATATTGTTTTATGAAAACCATAATAGGGGAAGGTGGTTCTCCCAACTAAGGAAAAAATCAAGGACACAAACACAACGCATGTCCTCGAGGGTCTGTTTGGTATACTCCGTCTGAACATCTATATTAGGGAGAAAGGCAATGCTCAATTTTAGCAGAGTCTTGAATGCCTCTTGCAATCCCTTCCACAAATGATATGTAAAATGTGCTTCATGACTTGAGATGAACACTAATGGCACCACATGGAGTTGTAAAATCTCATGCATGTAGAGGCGTCCCAATCCCTCTACTGATCCCGACACATGGATGGGTATGATGTGGACTGACTTGTTGAGTCGTTCAATGGTCACCAAGATGGAATTGTTTCCCCTGGACATTTGTTGAAGCCCTATCACAATCTCCAAGGATATACCATCCCAATTCAGCTCCGGTACCTCAAGTGGATGAGCTAAGATTGTTGGAACATGATTCTAGGACTTCACTTTCAAACAAGTGAAGCATCACGATACGAACTCTCCCACTGCCTTTTTTATCCTTGGCCAAAAGCACTGATTCCTAAGGTCATAGTACATCTTCGCTACTCCATGATGTAACACTAAAGGGGATAAATGGAACTCCCTCGACACCTCTTATCGTAGCGTCACTATTACCATGGTGAATCCCTTAAAGAGAACAATTTTCTCCCCAACTTCAGAGTATCCATCAAGAGCTTGTCTTGAGGATATCTGAGCACGTAGGGCCTCACAGTCTATATCCCCATGTTGTGCCTCCCCGAATCTCTGTAGGAGTGGGGGTGTAATTATCATAGAATAGAGCTTATATGCTCCATATCTATCCACAAATGATATCTCCAACATGGCTAGCTGCTCTATTTCCCCACTCAACAATTGTAGACCACACCTCCTACTGAGTGTGTCTGCTAATACATTCCATTTACTAGTAGTGTAGACTATTTCAAAGTCACAGACCTAGAAGAACTCTAGCCATTGTCGCTATCTCAGGTTCAGTTCCTTCCATGATAAGTTAAAACTGAGACTCTTGTGATTAGAGTAAATAGTAAATTGTTCACAATCAAGTTGTGCAGCCACATCATCAGTGAAAAGACCACTGCATCTAACTCTAGGCCATTGGTAGCGTAGTTCTGGTCATGTTGTCTCAACTGTTTTGTGCCATAGGAAATCACTTCTTGCTTCTATATTAGGACATGACCTAGTCTGGTCCCTAATGAATCATAATAGACTACATACCCAATTCCCTCTTCTGGTAGCCTCATGATGGGGGCACTCGCCAGTCTCTACCTCAACTCCTGGAAACTCTACTGGAAATTCTGCATCCACAAGAAAGGATTCCCTTTTTTTCAATTCTTACTAGGGTTCTCATACCATAGAGAATTCAGTTACAAATATTAGGTAGTACCCCACAAATCCCAAAAAACTCTGCACCTCGGTCACACACCTGGGTGGCTCCCAAGCAAGAACAACCTCTGTCTTCACCGAATCTACAACAACTCTAGCCTCCAAGATAACGTTCCCCTGAAAGTGGGATTCCCATATCCAAAACTATCACTTTGTGATATTTCCATTAAACTATTGCTCTCGGAGTGTATCCAGAACAATCTGCAAGTGCATGGTGTGCTCCTCTTCCGTTGCCAGCAATATCAAGATGTCACTAATGAAGACCACTACAATGTGATCTAGGTATGGTTGGAAGATCCTATTCATGAGGCCCATGAAGTTTTCCGAAGTGTTGGATATATAGAAGATCATCACCAAGAACTCATAAGGGCCATACCGACACCTGAATTCCATCTTTGGTATGTCCTCATATCGTACCTTGAGCTGGTGATAGCCTGATATGAGGCATATCTTCGAAAACTATCGATCCTTCTTTATCTAGTCAAACTGGTCTTCAATCCTCGAAATTGGATACATGTTCTTCACTTTGACCTTGTTTTGGTGCCGATAGTCCACAAAAATCCTTATATTCCCATCCATATTCTTGGAAAACAAAATTAGGGATGCCCATGGAGAAACAATGGGCCTTATGAACCCCTTGCTCTGCAAGTCCTCCAGCTATACTCGAATCTCACAAATATCTGCCAATGCCATCCGATATGCTAGCATTGATATCAGTGTCGTCTTTGGGTACATGTAAATGTATAAGTCTACCTCTCTTCATGGATGTTTTCCAGGAACATTATCATGAAAGACATCAACATACTAGTCCCCCACTCCAGGATAACTCATACTCCTCACATCAACTGCTCGGAGGGTAAGACTAGCCAACTAATGATTGATCAACTGCACCCTCCTCTGAGAAAGTCCATACTATTCTGCAAAGGTTTCCTTCTCGCCAGTAAATGAATACTTGATCTCATCCTCACTCAGACACCTCACTTTGCACCTAAAACAGTCGATCTGAGCATGGACTGTGGATAGCCATTCTATACCCAAAATGATGTCGTAAGGCCTTGATGCTTCTATAATGAGATCCCAACAGAAGATCTCACCACCTAGAGTGATCTCATACTCTCATCACTAGTGTGAAATCATCGAATCTTCTCTTTTAGGAGTCTCTAATCATAAGGATCGAGCTAACAACTCCATCATAATCTTTGAGGTCCGAACAGGTGTTGTGGAAATGAATGAGTGACTAGAAACTATGCCTATAAGAACTATATCTATGGTGGAATAGACATATATTGTACCTATAATCATCACTAGAGAACCGTGTTCATAGGACTCTCTCTCTTGAAGCTAAGCTCGCCCCTGTCCACCTGCTCCCTGTGCTTCAGGTGGTGGTGGTGGAACCTCAAAACCTTCATTCACCACCTATTTCACAATCAGATCCTTTTCCATGTCTGCCTCCCTGCAGACCTTCTCACTTGAATCTATGCCTCTGCCTTGGCGTTCCCTTGACTGTCTTCTAATTGTTAGTACAGTGGGTTAGGCAGTCTTGATCCATGTGTCCTTTCCAGCCGAACGTAAAGCACAGTCTCCTTCCCAGCTGACCCCTCTACCTCTCATGCTCTACACTTCTGACCTTGTGTCCAAGGGTCGTCCTCCAAATGTTTGGGGCCACATGGGCCTCTACATTATCTTCCTAGTTCCTACTTTAGATGACTCAGCTACCTATGACCTTCTGGTGGCTCTCAGTGTCGATTCCTTCTAAACTAATAACCTCTCCACCAATAATGCTCACCCGAGAACTCCATCATGCAACGGGATATTTAGAGATATCATTGATGCTCTGATATCCCACCGGAGAGCCTCCTCAAAGTTCTGGGCCCTGAAGAAGGGGCCTCATACCATGTAGGTGGAGTAGAGAGAGAGGTTAGTGAATCTCACCGAGTACTCGGCTACTATCAGGATGCCCTATTGTAAATGCAGGGGCTCTAGAATACACACAGAGTGTAGTGTCACTGGATTGAAAACCTCCCTCAAGAGGGTCTCAACGTCTGATAGGGAATGTGTCCTTTCATCATGCGACTAGAGCGCCAAGATCTACCATCTTCCTACCATTCCCTGGAAATACTAGCTTATAAGATCCCCATCAGCTCGGATAGTTCCCCAATTAGGTGGAAAAATCTTTCCATGGCTTCTAGCCAGTCATCAGCTGCCTTGGGGATCTGTCTCGCCTCGAAACCTCAGAGTTCTCAATCTCTAGAACCCATGTAACATGATCAATCAATGTGTGTGATCCACAATTGGGGAAAGTAGAAACTTCTTCCCTCCAAGTGATGGGGACAATGGTACACCACCCGATGGTGCCAACACAGAAAGAGTGCCCATGCACTGAAGCCTCCTCGCACGGTGTGCCATCATCGTGAACTCTCTCAGGAATCCTAGCTAGCTATCTATATGGTAAAATCCTTAAAATAAATAGGTGTGTCACAGTTAATAATTTATAGAGGGTGATCTAACTCAAAATAAATCAAGTAAAACATTTCCAGAACACATGCAGTTAGTGTTTTCATGAACTGAGTCAGAAATCAGAATTTAGGGTCCTTGTGTATGATTATGTTGGCCGTCACACCAATAGTGGACATCTCAAACTAAAAAACACGCTAAAGACAGTTAACATTATTACTCCATCTGAAAGATCAGAGTCCTTGTTCTTTGGTAGAACTGACTCTTCTAATACAACTTTGTCACAACCTGCCCCATGGGCCCGTGCCGTGACTACCCCAAGACCACCTTCTATAGGATTGGGGTTGGTTACTAGCATCAGAAATCTATATCCCTTAAGCAGGAAGGTGTTTCCATTAAAACTGTAGAAACAGACAACCCAGGGACCCAAAAAGACGCTTCCATAAAGTAAAACTGATGTATTTAAAGTGTGTGATGAAATTAAAGGTCAGGAATACAATTCCAACTGAAAATAGAAAACTATATTTGTAAATAGAAAAAAGAAAATAGAAAACTTCTCATTATTTTTTCCTCCAATGATCCTACATGATGGGTAGGTAAAACATGTCTCCACAGTTCTCCACGTCAACCAGTTAACCCCCTGTACTATCTAGTCCTAGATCCAATAGTCCTAGTCGATATTTTCATCATCTGCACAAGACACAACAAGGTGTGGGTGAAGCCCTTGTATGGTGAGTATATAAATACCTAGTAGGGACCCCAAGACCCCCGAAGGTCACCCAAAATCCAAATAATAATAACCAAAAAGCATGATATTGATCAAAAATCCTAATGAAAATAATCTTCTCAAACCAGGTATAGAACTCAAAGATCAGAAATAAAGATGATGTGTCATAAGATATATCATTTTATTCTATTAGAATGTTACACAACTAAACCATGAAGAAGTTGTTTCATTGTTGATCCAAGTAGGGTCAAATATCACTAATCCACAACAAGCCTCTTTATACCTTTTCATCGTCGGGTCATGCACTGGCGATCCCCACAGGGTCTCTAGAATGCTGATCCACATGATATAGCTTTGATGTTGATCGAAAAAGGGTCATTAGATGCTGGTCCACATAGGGTAGTTATGATGTTGATACACTCAGGGTATCTATGATATTGATCATTATAGGTTCACTAGATGTTGATCCACATAGGGTCGCTATGAGGCGGGTCCAAATAGAGTCTCTATATGCTGAACCACATAGGGTCGCTCCTCCGATAAAAGCCTGTCCCAGGATTATCCACACCCGGTGTGCTTGAGATATGTAGTATCTTCTCCTATAGATATTTTTCATGATTTAATAGCTAAGATGTTCCAAAATGGAGTAACCCAAAGGAACTCCATGTCGTAAGGGTTACAACACAACAGAAGGAGCATCAATTGGACGCTCGGTCTGCTAGTTATTAGAATTTTAGTACTGAGGGCCCGATTGTATTTTGGTATGTTCCAACCCTGACATACTCCAAATTTATCTAAAAATAAGGTGGGTTTCTTTAAAGTACCATCTCGCTCCAATGATCCAAACTTCATAGAGAGTTCATAAAACAGACGTATGGTTCACAAGATACGACTCTTTAAGTTAAACTGGACCCGAAGGGGGGCATGTCTTGTTTGACCCGGTCGAACCGACATGGCCCAAACCGGCCTGGGCCGAGACAACCCAGTTTTGGTTTGCCCAACCCACCAGTCGGGCGTCGCCCGCCGGGCGACACGGCTTGGTGCATTGGTGCGGCTCGCCAGCCCAGTGGCCGCCACGCTCCCCGAACAGCTAAAATATTCGGTCAACTCTATAATCAGTGGCTCCTCGTAGCACCACCACATGCTCCAGGTGACCCGCGAGGTTCGGGTTCCCCTTCGTCATGGAATCGATGACATGAACCCTTCACCGTGGTGCGTTATAGTGTATCGCCTCACCAACGTGGCTAGAGGATCTTCCGCGGACCACCAGGGTGAGATCAGGTGGTCCTTTTTCTCTTCCGATTGTGTCTACTGGCCTCCCGGGATGTTGTCATCGCTGAGAGGCTCCCAGATTCAAGGTTCTACCGAGTTAGAAATTCATGTCCCAAAGCACGTGACAAGAATGAATCAGCAGAGGGTATGGGCCTCGTTTCGTTGGCCTGCTCCCTCTGTATTAGCATTGTAACAAGAGTGTAAAACTTTTTTCATCTTAAACTCAAGTAATTAAACCATGTACAATCCATTTACCTTGAGAATCGTTGGGGTCATTGCGGTGGTGGAAGGAGAATATGTGCATTGATGAAGCCACCATATTTCGCCATTCCTGGATTGATCCCTCTAAAGTTTCTATCCAATATCACATTCCTTGTTGGTGGAAGACACCAGAGTACCTCATTAGAGGTTCCTCTCTTCCATGCCAAAAGCCCATGCTCGAGCATTATTTAAATAGACCGAAGAAAGAACAGAGTTTCACAACATTAATGCGGTTCATTTATGAAAAACATTTAACGTTATTACTTTGAGGTTAGCGAAAAAAGAGTCATGAAATTAAATGGATTAACAACACAACAGTCTCGCCACTACCGGACAACCACTGGAGAAAAATAAAATAAAAATTATATGTTATTTTTTTAATTCTTTTAGACATCTGAAAATTATCTTTTTCTCCCAACCAACTATAGTCTATGTTAATCCTCCCTTAACCAAATTCTGACATTGCATATTCAATAGGGCCCTCAGATTTCAATTCCGAGTGCCGGTACAGATGTTAGAAATTGCCACCCATACGTTTATTGAACATAACTTAAAAGAAGCGAAAAATTCTGTTCTGGGCACATCGGTGCTCGGAATAACACGCCATCAATTTTCACAAACTCATAATAATACAAAAAATTTTACAAAAATCAAATTGAATTTCTCGGTGTTTAAAATATTTCTCCTTAAAAACATATAAAATAAACAATAATAAAATAATTTTTTTTGGGAAACTATCATTAAAACATATAAATAAATCATGAAAACATTTTGAAAACCATTTCATTAATAATATTTTTTTGAAAAAAATTCCTAAAAAATTATCCTTTTAAACATGAAAATGATGCTTCATAGAGATGATGTTAGGTATATCCATACCTGTCATACGTGGTAAGAAGAACATTTAATTTATCATGGTAAGAGGATAGAAAAATTACTTGTATGGAAATAATTGATAAGATTATATAAAAACAAATTAGTAAAATAAAAAATGGAAAAACTAAATTTAATGATTATATGAGAATATGAGAATATTATTGGAAACACATTTAGGAAAACATGGTTTTGAAGGAACCCAAATATCTGACCAAATAGTGGTTAAAGTTATCCATTCTGGAAAAAATATTGTTAACTATCTTATATAACAAAAACGAGAAATTGGTAGAACTAAATGAATAAATAATAAATAACCAGAGGAGAATAAATGGCCACAAGTTTTCTTGAGATATAGATCATAATATTTAATCAAAGGAAGCATAAACATAAACAATATCAAGAAGTGATGAGAGTTTTTCAATGAACTCTTACAACATGGTTACATCAAACCATATAACCCATTTAAGAATATGAAATTACATGAATCTTAAAATATCATTAATGAAATTAAATACATGATATAACATTCTAATGGATATATATAGATCTCCTATAAAATATAGGCGCATAACCTATCATGTGTCTCAAAGAAGGTGAATAATTATATCATATATTTTTATCAAACACGTTATTAAATAATTCTATGTATTGTGTGAAAGATTCACAATTCTTTGAGGGGCGGTAGTATACAGGTCCTCAAAGGAAATTTTTGTTTTCCCACCAAATGGAATGTATGATGATATGTATTTTAATAGGATTATAAAGTAATAAAGATGTAATAAATATAATATATTAGAAATATAAACATAGTCTTCTTCATAACTTCCATAATGAGAGGTGGTATATGAAAAAATGAATTATCATAGTTTCATGAGGTAGTAGTTTTCCGAACTCAGGAACAATATGTTCGTTAACAATTAGATGGATGTGTGTGTATGTTTATGTCAAAACCATAGAATAAAGAAATATGTTATATTTATGATAAATATTTTGTTATTAAATCATTGAATAAGTAGTTTTTAGGTGGTGTAGAATTGAAATAATATAAAATAACTTAAGGAAGAATGTTACATCATATTTGGATAACTCCTTTTAGTTTGCAGGAAAGGGATTCCCTGGATTGATTTATGACTAATGGAAGGAATAAAAAATGAGGGGAAAGATGTTTAGGAGATATGTTTTTAGATCATGGTCAAGCTATAGTGGCTTTAGTGGTGTTAGGAAGTGGTATGAAAGGAAGTTTTTTATAGAGGAGGTGGAGTGACACTCTTGTAATATCTTGAAAAAGGAATTCCAAGCCCATTTTTCACTTGTAATGTTTAGATAATAATGGATAAAATTAAATTGAATGGATAATATGGTGAAAACATGTCTAACCAATGTCCCTTAGATAATTTTATATGTCATTTAATGTATTAAAGTTATGGTCTAGTCAATAGTGATGCTTGAATTTTTCTTTAATCGATGTAACTAATTTTATCGACGGTCACAGATATTATTGATAAAAAAAATAATTTTACATTTTTAGAAATTATAAATTAATTTGGTTCGAACTATTATTCTAAAATTTCAAAATTCCAATCATATAATTAGAAGAAATTAATTTAAAATTAATCACGCTCACAAGAAAACACTATGGGTTTTTAAAGTTAAAATGATCAAAAGCTTCCTATGTTTTTATATCCAATTTCAATGTGATAGTGGATTCAATGAACTATATTAGATTAATTTATAATATAATTATATAATTAAATGTTTAGAAATTTTTTTAATATAATTTATCATTATAAATAGAATAGGGCAAAAATTAGTTTTGAAATAAAATTCAGTATTTTTTACTATTAATTCAAAAATGAAACCTTACAGAAAAATAATAAAAATTCTCCAGCCTAATTTTTATGTCTCTCATTAAAATATAAAGTTTTATATAATATTGTAAAACTATAAAATTTCCAATATTTTTATTTCAAATGGGTTCACTATTAAAAGGCGGTAAAATAAAAATTATAAAAATATAAGGTTTTTAGCATAAAATTATGATTATTCTTATATTATATCTATAAAATATATTAGATGAATATAAATTGTTTTATTGAATATATAAAATAAATATTAATTTAATTTCACTCTATGAATATAATTAATTTAATTTATTAGGATATAATAGATTTGTGACTATAGAAAATATTTTTCTATATATTCAATCAATTCTCATGTTCATTTCCAATTAATTGGTAACCTAGGAATTCATAATATATTTTTGTAAAAAAAATATTTTAATAAATAAGTTAATACTATTCGTAAAAAATAATTTAACATATATATTATGTCATATGATATTAGAATAATAATATTTTAATGACATATTATTGTTCGCTAAACCTTGGTCATAAGTATTACCCAAGACATCTAGGATAGTCATTGTTTCATGTAATTCAAGCTAACCTAATAATTATGTGTATAGAAATATAAAATTTATGTTTCATTTAGTGCATTATTAACATTGTTTTTTGTATAACATAATCAAAATGTAGTGATTTAATATAAAATAAACAATTTTCAGCTTTTCCTAAAATGTAAAATATCAAAATATTAAACAAAATGAAAAATTAAAATTCCTAAAATCTCATGGTTTTGAAGAACCTATAATTCTCATATTTCATATTTTGTTTTAATGACCTCAGAAATCATTCACATGGATGCTCATAGAGATTTGGATTAAATGAATAAACACAATTTTATTATTTAGTACCATTAAAATTCTATTTTGAATTATGATAGATAAAAAAATCTATACACACCGATTACAATGATTAGATTGTCCAAAAACCATAATTATTTTTTTCCAAGTCTTAAACTGTATTAGGTCCAGTCCAATATATTAGTACCAATTTCCATATGATTTTAATCCCATTTTTAGGGTGAGTATTTGGGTATAAGAATAACAACTGGTTAGAACATTGCTTGATTTGATGTACCAAATGCAACATCCGCAAGAGGAATCAGATTTATTAATAAAAACTGTTATTTTTATTACATTATAATTATTTCAAAATTTTATGTAAGATAATGTTTTATACAAAAACATATTTAAATACTTAAAAATAATTTTAGTTAAACTGAAATTTAATAAGGTGTTTGTTATTTCCAAAACGAAGGGAAAAAATATAAAATAAAACATTCGACTCAATTACCACTTAATATGTAAACGTTATCTTCCAAGACTAAAAAATTAGCCGACCATGGCTCATAACCTATTTCCCATTGTGGATCTGGATGCACCTATTTCCCATAGTAAATTACAAAAAAATAGTTCAACATTGTGTTTCAAGTCTATTAAAATTTTTCCTATTGTTAACTCATGATAAAAAAAATCAATACCTACTGAATTAGAGGAATATATAGTTCCCAAAATCTCATAATGAAAATCATACTTATGTGTGCCAAAATATCACAAAACATTCATTATATCCTCATATGAGAACCTGTGAAATAAAATCTGGTTTCAAAAACATTTCATCAATTCACCGTAGTATAACATATTAAAATTAAATGGTTTCAATCAATAGTAAAATTAACCATCTAGAGAAATAATAATTATTTTGTCATTCAATCTTTTCTGCATTAAATAAAAAGTATCTTTAATGGATTTCATATTATACCAAAAAAAGAATTTGAATTATCACTTGAAAATATCTTGAGTAAAATAACCTATCCACATTAAAATTGACATTTAAAAATTTAAAAAATACATACATTTTTTATAGATTACTTACTTTTAAAATATGCATTGAAATATATAAATTCACCATTAAAACACTATGTTATGATAATGTTAGCATGTTCAGTTCATTTCATTCATATTAATGTAATTATTCTATTCACATTATTGGATGAGTCAAAATGGGCTTTGATTTTAAAAATAAATCAATGCAAATATGAAAAATTTTCTTTGAAAAATTTAAAAACCGTTAAATAAATTAATTAAAAATCCGATTTTAAAAGATTTAAAATATTTTTAGAACATTTGGATATCAAAAAAATTACATTTGACCAAATAGATAAATAAAATCAGTTTTCTTTAAAAATATTAATTTTCAATCATGATTATATAATTAGGGGAAAATGACGGGATAACATTCACTCACCATATATGAATAGAGAATAATAAAATTCATGTGTTTCGTGAGATAGAGATTGTAAAATTTCATCCTTTTAAGCATAAACATAAACTATCTCAATAAACAATGACTATAAGGACCTGACCTTAAAACATTACATAATCTTGAATTAAACGAATTATTAAAATTGAGGATCTTTTCAGGTTTAGAGTTTTGTAAAATTAGGCCACAACTATTACATAACAACTTGAATATTACAAGTATACACTACTGCTCCGTATCTATTTTTTCATAAAATAATATCTGTTGAAAAGAAACACATCATGTTCCATGTTTTAGACAACATGGATTTTCCATGATCCATTCCTTGACCCTATTCATCTTTTAGTCGTGTGAAATTCATTTCAAAAACTTGGGATGAGCATAAAAAGCTCATTAAGGGTTATAAAATACGTAAGGAAAACATTAGACCATCAATAAATACAAATCAATGAAACCATACTTTTCAATCATAACTTACCTTAAGAAATCATGAGATTTATGAATAACACACACAAATCATAAACCATAAAGGTTACTTATGAAATCCATATCAAACTTTCATTGTATCTATCACAGTTATATAGGGAGTTACACATGGAATACCCATCATGATATATTCCCTAAACCTCTTAGGAGAAACATCACGTTTACCTCCGTCACATTACCCAATGCATTGGAGAGATATCTCGAGCTCACCCGCCCTAGGTTTATCACGAAACCACCTGTATATGTAAACAATGCCCAATAACCATAACATAATCATAACACATAACACAAGTATAAATGAAAGATAAAATTTCCACATTCCTCTATATCAAATCAAGAAATTGAAGTAAACAATGATTTATCAAACCATTTTCAAAAACCATTTAAAAAAATATTTTTGAATAAAAGTGTCTCATACCACCTTGATGATTTTAAAGGAATTATCATTTGAAATCATTAATGTCCATATAAATAAATCCTAAAACACATTTTGAAAACATGGAAATTAATGAGAAATATTTATAAGAATAAATCATTAAAACATTTAAAACGATATTTTAGTTAAAGAGTTTTTAACAAAAAGAGAGACGCTTGAATACAAATAATTGAAGAATAAATTTTAATCAGAAATTTATAATATCATGAAAATAAATGGATTCATGATATTATATGTCAAAGTACAGTATATACACCATATAAGAGTGAATTGGTGCATAACAACAATGAAGTCTCAACGGAAATGTAAATTGAGAAGAAATCCCTTTTAAAGATGGTATCCTTAAATTAAGAATAAATAAATCTCATAATTATATGTGAAAAATATAGAAACACCCAATATAAGTGGATATTAAGTGTAAAACAATCAGAGGTCAGCCACACATATTCATAGGATGACATAAATAAAAAAAGAGAATATCAACCCAAAGAATGGGAATTGGGTTAAGGAGTTCCTCAACCGATTTGGTAACTTACAAACCATATGCCACATGAAATAAGGATCATCCAATGAAGATGTAAATACTCATAAATGAGAGTATATTACACAAAGGGTACAATCATGGGCAGTACATACACCACAAAAAAGGAGATAGTGAAAAATATAGCATGAATCTCACGGGAATAAAAACAAGTGAGATGAAGACCCCTTACCAAGTTGTAATTCAATTGAGTCGTATGATAAAAAGATATTAACCAACAAAATAATCACAGAATACCATGAATATAAAGATAATAATTATAGTATATAGAAAATGTTAGTACACAATACACCACATTCAATAAATAGGTGGTGAATAATAAAAATCTCACGGAATTAAAAGTGAGATGAGAAATCCTTTACAAAAATTCAGGAGCCTAATGGTTCCACATAAAAATTATTAAAATGAATCGATGATAGTAATAGGGGGTGTCTCATCATATGAAAATACTAATTACAGTCTGGTGAATATAAAAGAACATCCTCCAACATAAGAACATGGATCATAAAAGAAATTACATAAAAGAGAGTACTTGAAAAGAAAGAGAGAAGTCAAGATCCCTTAACTTGTGTCCGACTTGACTTGATCGTTCATTAATATCACGAATAATAAAATAAAGTTAATTTATACTTGCTTAAAAACCTTTTTTATGTTTATTATTCCTTTTATTTTACATATTACCATGTTTTAATCATTATGTAATCATTTAAGTTATTAATATTCGTTTTGTCGATATTTGGTACTTGAGTCGAAAATGGACCTCTTATAATTACATGTGTTCATGTGGTCAGAGGTTCATTATATTAGGAATTATATTCAAGATTTATATGTCATATATATCATATATATCCAGTATATACATGTATTTATAATAGTACATAACATTTAGAGGTAAGAAATGAAATGCACCGTTCATTGAGACGTTAAGCCGTACATACGCATGAACACTACATTAATTTATATTTCTTATTTTAATGGAAATGAAAAATAATGATACATAGGTATATTATAATTCCATTATAATATCATATATAATATTTTTAACTTCATCCTTTATACATCCCACAAAAGGCATTAACGAATCAAATCACATTGAGGGGGCGATAGTCCGCATTTCCTCAAATGAGATTATCGTATTTACCCACTATGGAAAGCATAAAAACATAATATAAATGGGATGTAAAGAAGTATAATGAAATCATAAACATAATATATATCAGATATATATATATATATATAGTTCCAACATAATGCCCACCATAAGAGGCGGTAAGATGTAATTGAACAATCATCATTTCGTGAGGCGTTAGTTTTCCATCCACAGAAACATTATGTTCTTCATCCATTAGATGGAGGTGTGTGTAAGTGTAGTTCGAATACTTCTTATAAAAACATCCTAGTATATTGAGGATACTGTTGTTGTTACAAAAGAATTAAATAAAGAGAGATTAGGGGTTGGAGAAGTAAAACAAAAGAAAACAATTTAGGAGAAACTGTTACCTTTAATTTGGGTAACTCCCTTTGGATTGAACCAAAGGACTTCTTGTAGTGCCTTTTTCCTATGTTAAGGATTCTAAGAGTAGTAAAGGGATGTTTGGAGCTTAATTTTGTGGAGTTTGGACGAGTCAAATTGCTTGAGAGGTGTGAGAAATTGGTTAGAAGTGGTCTCCTTTTATAAGTGGGAGGAGGGGCTCCTTAGGAAAGTGTGAAACTATTATTTGATTATATAATGATATTCGGTTTCTAATGGTCCAATACTCATTATATTCGAAGATAAGATGAGTCATGGTCGAAATAAAATCATCAAATCAGAATTTGACATGTTTTGGATTATATTTTAATAATTATAATCTTATTTATTGAAATCATTTATTAATGAGGTAAATACTACATCATTATTGTGTCATAAATAATTTAATTTATTTGATGTCTAAAAATTATAAAAAATTTACATTATATAGGAAATCCTATTATTGTCCCGAAGAATAGTTATAGTCGAAAATAGGAATTATATAACACTATATAAAAATTAATTACAAAAAGATGTTTGTTTATGTCATTTTGGCCTTTAATTTAAATTAATTAAACTAAATTGCCATTATCACTTCCAAGTGGATCAAAGGGGTCCCAAAATAAACCCAATGGTGCCCATGTTCGTTAATGACTCAACCAATAAGGTTAAGACAAGTGTTAAAGTAATTTTGAATTATTATAATATTCTTTTAACCTTGAATTAACTTATTTACCTCTAACTGCGGTAAATAAATGTCAAAAGTTACTATTCAACAAAAATTATTTTCATCTTAATGAACCACATTTTATATATTAATAACGACCACGTATTTCGTATTTTTGAAATTAAATTCACATAAGTGGTAAAATTTCATTTAAATGAAAAAGTCAGTTTTTTAACTACCACTAAGTGGTTTCAATATTCATAAAAAATAACCATAACATATTTTAACCACAGAGGGTATCTAATTACTTTCGTTTTTCATCACAAAAGGTATTAACCAGTAATTGACTCAAATTCAATGATCATATAATCCAAAATGTTTCTTTATAACTATATCAACAAAATAAATGATAATTATTCCCTGAATAAAATTTTCATATATCAAATATCAGGGTTACACATACTATAAAAAGTCTTCTAATGTAATCCCATCATCATAAGATCCGTAATACTTTTAAGTATTTCACCATCCTAAAATCTACCATAACTCTTGAATCCCATATATGTTGACTTCTTACATAGTCAACATTCTTCATGATCCATTAACCATTCCTTTTATAAATATTTTGAAATACATCTTCCCTACAAAAAAAATCATGAATCATATCCTAAGACTCAAAAATATCAAAACATATGTTAAGAATTAATCCACACCTTTCATTTTTCATTGTTAGTTTCTTCATCCTCAACCAGAATGTCATTAGGTGTTGGTAAACATATATTTGTACGATCCAAGTGATCCCATTCCTGAAACATCTTTGTAGGACATGTGTTTTCATAATGACCAACCACACCAAATTTATAACATTAAATTGATCCCTAGGAAAGTAATTCATTCACTTTCATAGAGTCAAGTAGATGCTTCCTTTTTCCAGGGAAGGTTCTTGCTTTCTGACCTTCATTTCCTCATCTATAACACATTTCTGTCCCTTTGAAACATTTTACTAGGTGTTTCGTTCCACATCTTTGACACATAGGTTTTTGAAGACACTTACATTTATGATTATTACCTGAACATCTGTAGGGAATTGTTTCTCTCATATATGTTACCTTATAAAGAACATTAAGGTTCTGGTGGTCAATCATGACTCCAGATAGTTGGTTGAGAATAACCACAAGTGTTCTCATTGCAGCTCCCATATCTTTCAGTTGCTCATTCAGAAAATCATTATAGTTTTATTCACATCCACTGTTACTCTGGTGCCTGCTAAATCCAGAGATTTACTAAAACCAAAAAGATCAGTGTGAGTATATCAGTAAAATTTTCATATAATATCTTATATGGAGGGTAAACACTAAGATATATTTATTCATGTTATCTTAAACTCATTCACATTATCTAAAAAACTATGTCTCTATCTGAAATCCTAACAATTATGGTAATTCCACCTATGCTCAAAGAATTCCCTAACCTCTAAAGTTATCTAAATAGACCTCTGATACCAACTATAAGGACCCGACCTCAAAATAGTACAAAATCATCAATTAAACAAATAATTAACATTGAGGATCTTTTCAGGTTTAGTGTTTTAGATATTTAGGCCATAACTATTACATAACAACTTGAATATTACAAGTAAACACTACTACTCAGTATCCATTTTTTTCATAAAATAAAAACTGTTGAAAAGAAACATGTCAAGTACCATGTTTTAGACATCATGACTTTTCTTTGATCCATTCCTTGAACCTATTAATATTTATGTCCTATGAAAAACATATAAAAAACATTGGATGAGCATAAAAAGCTCAGTAAGGGTTATAAAATAAGGAATGAAAAAATTATCCCATTAATCAATACAAATCAATGAAACCATACTTTTCAATCATAACATACCTTATGAAATCATGAGATTTATGAATAACACACACAAATCATAAAGCTTAAAGTTTACATATGAAATCAATATCAAACATACATTTTAGCTATCATAGCTACATAGGGATTTACAGTTGGAATACACATCACGGTATATTCCCTAAATCTCTTAGGAGAAACAACACGTTTACCTCCGTCATGTTACCCAATACATTTGAGAGCTATCTCGGGCTCATCCACCCTAGGTTTATCACATAACCACCCATATACGTAAACAATGACCAATAACCATAACATAATCCTAACACATAACAAAAGTATAAAGGAAAGATAAAATTTCCACATTCCACTATATCAAATCAAGATATTGATGTAAACAATGCTTTATCAAACCATTTTGAAAAACCATTTAAAAAATGATTTTTTAATCAAAGTGTCCCATACCACCTTGATGATTTTAAAGGAATTAGAATTTGAAAACATTAGTGTCCATATAAATAAATGCTAAAAAACTTTTTGAAAACATGGAAATTAATGAGAAATATTTATATTAATAAATCTGTAAAAAATTTAAAATGATATTATAGTTAAAGAGTTTTTAACAAAAAGAGAGATTCTTGAATATAAATAATTAAAGAATAACTTTTAATCATAACTTAATAATATCATGAGAATAAACGGACTCATGATATAATATGTCAAAGGACAATATATACACCATCAAAGAGTGAATTGGTGCATAACAACAATGATGTCTCAAAGGAAGTGTAAATTGAGATGAAATCCCTTATAATGATGGTATCCTTAAATTAAGGTTAAATAAATCTCATAATTATTTGTGAAAAAAATAAAAACACCCAATATAAGTGGATATTAAATTTAAAACAATCAGAGGTCATTCACACATATTCCTAGGATGACATAAATAAAAAAGAGAATATCACCCCAAAGGATGGGAATTGGGTTAAGGAGCTCCCTTACCAATTTGGTAACTTACAAAACATCTGCCACATGAAATAAGGATCATCCAATAAAGATGTAAATACTCATAAATGAGAATATATTACACAACGAGTACAATAATGGGTAGTACATACACCACACAAAAGGAGATAGTGGAAAATATATCATGAATCTCACGGGAATAAAAACAAGTGAGATGAAGATCCCTTACCACATTGTAATTCAATCGAGTCGAATGTCCAAAAGTTATTAAACACAAAACTAATCACAGAATACCATGAATATAAAGTCAATAATGATAGTATATAGCAAATGGTAGTACACAATACACCACATTCAATAAATAGGTGGTGAATAATACTAATCTCACGGAACTAAAAGTGATATGAGAAATCCCTTACCAAAATTCAGCAGCCTAATGACGCCACATAAAAATTATTAAAATGAATCGATGAGAGTTATAGGGGGTATCTCATCATATGAAAATAAAAATTACAGTACTGTGAATATAAAAGAACATCCTCCAATAGAAGAACATGGAGCATAAAGGAAATGACATAAAAGAGAGTACTTGAAAAGAAAGAGAGAAGTCGGATCCCTTACCTCGTGTCCCACTTGACTCGATCATTCATTAATCTCCTAAATAATAAACTAAAGTAAATTTATACTTTCTTAATAACCTTTTTCAATTTTATTATTCCTTTTATATCACTTATTACCATGTTATAATCATGATGTAATCATTTAAGTTAATAATGTTCATTTTGTCGACATTTGGTACTTGAGTCGAAAATGGAATTCTTAAAATTACATGTTGTTTTGTGGTCAAAGGTTCATTATATCCAGAAATATATTCATGATTTATATATCATATATATCATATATATCAATTATATACATGTATTTATAATATTACATAACATCTAGAGGTAAGAAATGAAATGCACCGTTCATGGAGATGGTAAGCCGTACGTACGCATGAACGCTACATTAATTTCTTTTTCTTATTTTAATGGAAATAATACATAATTATACATAGGTATATTATAATTCCAGTATAATATCATATATAATATCATTAACTCCATCCTTTATACATCCCGCATAAGGCATTGACAAATCAACTCACTTTCATGGGGCGGTAGTCCGCACTTCCTCAAATGAGATTATCTTATTTACCCACTATGGAAACCATAAATTCATAATATAAATGGTAAGTACATAAGTATAAAGAAATAATAAACATAATATATATCATATATATATATAGTTACATCATAATTGCCACCATGAGAGGTGGTAATATGTAATTGAACAATCATCATTTCGTGAGGCGTTAGTTTTCCATCCACATAAACATTATGTTCTTCATCCATTAGATGGAGGTGTGTGTAAGTGTAGTTTGAATACTTCTTATAACAACATCATAGTATGTTGAGGATAATGTTTTTGTTACAAAAGATTGAAATAAAAAGATATTATGGGTTGGAGAAGTAAAATAAAAGAAAACAATTTAAGAGAAACTTTTACCTTTTTTGGGTAACTCCCTTTGGTTTGAACCAAAGGACTTCTTGAAGTGCCTAATGCCTATGGTAAGGATTCTAAGAATAGTATAGGGATGTTTAGATCTTAATTGGGAAGACGTTTTACAAGACAAATCGCTTGAGAGGTGTGAAGAATTGGTTAGAAGTGGTCTCCTTTTATATGGCGGAGGATGGGCTCTTTATGAAAGTGTGAAATTATTATTTTATTATATAATGATATTCGGTTTCTAATGGTCCAATAATCATTATATTCAAATATAAGATGATTAATGGTAGAAATAAAATCATCCAATCATAATGTGACATGTTTTGGATTATATTTTAATCATTATAATCTTATTTATTTAAATCATTTATTAATAAGGTATATACTGCATCATTATTGTGTCATAAATAATTTAATTTATTTGATGTCTAAAAATTATAATAAAATACCATGATACATTAAATCCTTTTATAGTTCCAAATTATATTTATAGTCGAAAATAGGACTTATATAACACCATATAAAAATTAATTACAAAAAGACGTTTGTTTATGTCATTTTGGCCTTTACTTTAAATTAATTAATCTAAATTGTCATTATCACTTCCAAGTGGATCAAAGTTGTCCCAAATTAGACCCAAAGATGACAATGGTAGTTAATTACTCAACCAATATGGTTAGGAAAAGTGTTAAGGTAATTTTGAATTATTATAAAAAAAATTTAACCTTGAATTAATTTATTTACCTTTAACCGCAGTAAATAAAAGTCAAAAGTTACTATTCGCCAAAAATTATTTTCATCTTAATGAACCAAATTTTACATCTTAATAAAAACCATGTATGTTGTATTTTTGAAATTCAATTCACATAAGTGCTAAAATTTCATTTAAATGAAAAAGTCAGTTTTTTTTAACTACCACTAAGTGCTTTCACTATTCATCAAAAATTGAAGTTTTTCAGAAAAATACCAAAAATACAGCCTAAGATATATTTGATATTCCGAATTAAGAAATGATGTCCATTTTTCCAAATTCAAAACATAGTCGTTGCATTAATTAATTTTAAAATTAATTCTCGTTATCAAAACAAATACCGCGTTTTTAAGAAACAATAACTATTAAATGATTGATATTTGTTTATGTGCAATTTCAAAGTGAAATTAATTCCAATGACCAAAATTGGATTAAATGGTAAAAATATATTTCAATTTAACTTTAAAAACAATTAAAAAGATAATCTAACCATATAAATAAATTAGATTAAAAGGCACTTTTGAATTAAAATACAATATTTTTCACTATTCATTAAAAATGAACTTTATCATAAAAATACCAAAAAATTACCGAAAGTAAATTTTGATGTCCACATTCTAAAGAAGGATTTTATTTAGTAAATTAAAATTTATTAAATTGACCAAAACTATATTTAATGAGGGTTTTCCATTAAAAGGCGTTAAATCGACCTTTTAATGTAAATTATGCTTAAAATTAGATTTATTCACATTTTAAGCCTCTAACATTTATTGTATAAATGTAAATACATTTGAAAAAATTGTATAATCGTATTGTAGTTAGTTTTGTTCATTCCCACCAATACAATGGATAGGAGTTAACTACCATATAAAATAATAATATTATATTAGTAGTGTACAATGTAAGATTTCAAAGGAACCTGTAGTTGCGTATCGGGTACGCTATCAAACATAGAAACCCAATTAAAGTAAAATTAATATTTAATTCACAAATATTAATAAATATTAAAAGTGTCTTATTCTTTATTTATCTGGGATGTTACAACGATGATGTGTCATGAAATGCATACCACATTTGTATATTTTGAATGATAAGCCTGATGAAAGAATAACCTTAAATGAAACATAGAATATCTCAATAATAAATAAATTCTTAAAATTAAAATTGAAATTGTTTTTTAAGTATGCCTCATAATATAATGTAAGTTCAAAATAAAATTTTTTTCCCAAAGAATAAAAATGAGGAAAAAAATTCCGTACTGTTTTGATAAGTTTTGAATAGTAAAACCCTTGAAAGATTGATACTGAAATGGATATTGAAATCCCAAAAAATTTTATTTTAATAATTTAAATTTCATTAATTTTAATAATATAAAACCCTTAAAATAATTATTTGATGAATATTGAATTTCTGTCCCATAAGTAAAAGGTGAGATGGAAACCCATATAATACATCTCAACATCCATCATACAGTTTGGAACTGCCTGTTTAAAATATATCTCATTAGTATTCATATATTATATAAACATAAATATATATAAATAAATAATATGTAATTTATTAATGTTGTTTTATTAACCTTTTGTTAACTATTCCTTATTAAAATCATTTTTGGGGAATAACTGTTTTCTTGTTCATGTTTGAATTGAATTTTAATTTTTTATCCACTTAATTTGATCATGGATCCATAATCTCTAAAATTTTAACGTTTATACAAATAACATATATATTATATATATATTTATTTTTATTAATCCACAAAGGTTATAGATATAACATGAAATATTTTTTTGGGGATAATATGTTGTATGTACAAATCATTATTGTTCCCATTTTATTGATAGATGAATCAAAATAAAGGAAAATAATATATTAACATTATATAATCTTTTTATCTCATATATTTCACATAAAATCATTATATTGACACATATTACCTTCAATGGAAATTATTTGTGAAAAAACAGTCTCATAGCTTTATGTGGTCGTAGTCCGCCATAGACATGAACAACTATATTGTAACCCCCACATAATGGAAAATAAGATGGTATATGGGATATATTTTTTACACAGTTTTAATTATGTAAAAACTGAATTATAACTCCATTTTTTCATTTCATATTTCCATCAATGTGAAATTTATCTATAAAAGCACATCCCATCAGTTGGTAATGAGGTAGTCCATCGTACATATGAGCAATGTTATTATTTTACAATGGGTTGGGAGGTAAAATGACATTATTATAATTTTAATTCAATATTTTTTATAATATTTAAAATATAATATATAATAAATAAATCTGTCATTATATCCATTTATGATATGTCGTGATGGAAAACAAATAACATTGGTTCTTGATGTGGTAGTCCACCATACACATGAATGTACATGTCGTTTCCCATTTTGCGGAAATCATTTTTTTTTCATTTTCTAATGGCCGGTTTAAGGGTTGACGGTACCCAATACAGAGCTTAACCATCGCCACAGACCGATACACAACATCCAATTCCCTTTTAATTTCAATTTCAAAAATTAAAAAACCAAAGATCAACGCGACAGTCCTCGAGCCGCGCACCTGCCAGCGTATAACGCGCCTATCCATGCATCTGTCCACCCGCCTGCCATCGAGACAACCTCGATCTGAGATCCATCACCATGCACCACCATTCTCCACCGAATGATTCCAGAACCTGACGATGTCGCCGAAGCACTATCAGAACACCACCTTCATCCTGTCCACCGGAGAACAAACCATGATGCATCCACGAACAGTCTCAAACAAACATGCAAAACAATTCATCCGCATCAACTAGGAAACTATTGAGATTCACCATCATAATTTGATAACACCGACGATTATCCAGACCGAGAATCAAGCCCTTTGTGGCCAAAAAAAACCAGGCCGAAATCGGCGAGCATGAACCACCACCAGAACGAAACAGAACAATACGAAATAGATTTCCCCAAACCCGCAAAACCAACTCAACCTTAAAGCCACATCCCAGCCAGCATCAAGAAAACCTACTCAAAAACTAAAATCAATGAAGCAACAGAAGAAAGGAACCTCATTCTCCCAAAGAAAACAATATCCTGACGCCGCCATCCGAAAAATCCATGGGAACAACGCCCAACTTTCAAACGCCCAAATCTGGACGGAGGGATGGTCTTGGACCACCATCCAGGAACATAGGCGCAGATTCAATACTGTGTCAAGGAAAGACAAAAGTGCACACATAACAAGTCAAGAACATTCGTATCTCATTTGATGGAATAAGATACAAATGTATGTTATGATAATTAAATAATAACATATAATTATATTGGATATTATTGTGTTATTATATAATCATAAATTAGTATTATTATTGGAGGTGGGATAAAACAATACAATAATGAATGTTTGAGAATTCGACCTCTTCTTTGGAGAGCCTGGTTAGGTTTAAACTAATGTCGTTATATATTGAAATTATTATCTCATGAATTAATCTAGGGTGTAGTGAGGGAATTAATGAAGAAATGTATCTAGGTATTTACATAACCAATGGTATTTTCATTGTGTGAAGTGGGGGGATGTTGTAGCCTTTTATTAGCGGGGAAGAGGACAAAAATGGAATTTTTAAAATGAAAAATGTGTTCCAATTTTTTTCTCAATAAAAAAATTCTAATATAGATAATTATATATCCTTTAATAAATTAAGGTTATTTAAGGAAAACATGAATTTTTACATACATATAGGAAATTTTACAACTAATCTTTTTAGATTTACCCCTCGGAAAACCCATTTACACCTTAATCGTATATATAATTTTTTGTGATTTAACTATTCCTAATGGACTAAAATTATGTCGATATTATTATAAAATATAAATATGTATTTTTAATTATATTGTATCAATTTTTTCCAAATCAATTGATTTAAAACTATAAATTTAATTTAAAATAATACATGCACACAAAATAAAATGGTGCTCTTTTAAAGAGAATATTCATATATGTATATGATGTACAATTAAAAAATAAGGATTTGATTAAAATGAAATAGATTGGTTTAATAAATATAATATTTCAAAAATATTACTCTTAAAATCATATTACAATATCTTTTATGTTATTAAATGTTTTTAAGGAGAAGACAATTCTTAATAAAATCCTGTATTTTTTAATATTCTAATATAATAATATTTCCATTAAATTATTAAAAAATCACTCCAAGATTATTTTAAAATGTAAATTTATAAATTTAAATATAATTTTTCAAATACATTTTTTAAATTTTTTAACAATTAAAATTTATCTATGTACTGATAATATTATTGAATATATATTATATATAATAAATTAAATTAATTAACCAAGAGATAAAAATATAATTTATCAAGATAGAAAATATTCTTTTTTCAAAAAAACAGTTTTCATAAAATGGTTTACTTTAATTGAAAAAATTATTTTTATTAATACATATTTTGAATAGACTTTTGGTGATACTATATGTAATAAGAAATTAGAGAGATTATTAGAATGGAAATTGGGATAAAATTTAGAAATCTAAATGGAAAATAAGTTTGGATGAGTAGGCGTTGTGAGTAGTTGTATTTATAAGGGGATGCAAGTGGTGTTTTTGAATATGGTACTCATTGGATTAATATTATCAATAGATAATACCAATATTTTTTATTTTATTCAATGAATATATTAAATGATGAAATATATTTCTATCTAATGGTTTTATAGATAAATTATGACTAAAAAATTCATGTTTGTAGATTATAATGAAAAATACCGTATTTTTTATTATAGAACGGTTCAAAAAAAAATCTACCACTATTGAAAAATAACATAAATTCACGATAAAAACATTTCAATATTATTTTTCAATAATTAAATCTATTTTAAGAAAATAAATTTACACATATGATAAATTCCATTTTTATAGGTAGTCATCTTTTATTATAAAAGTTATAAATTAAATATTATGAATAAATTTCAATGCAATGAATAATTACATATGGTATCATAAAATTCTAATAAAACATTATACTAATATATAAATAAATTTTATGAAAAAATTGATCTTAAAAAATTTCAATTTCAATTTTAATGACATTAAAATATACTAGTTTTACAAAAAAAATTAACACGTATTTAAAATTTTTTAATACTTATTTACATGTATAATGTTATAAATGTTCAAGGTTTTTATATTATAAGATACCTTAATATTATTTTAGAGAACCATTTGTAATGTGAAAATTATAATGATCTAGTTACCAATATAAATGGTTATATTTATATTCTAATGGCCATGTAAATATTCTAAAAGTCAAAATTTAAATAGTCATATTATTTCATTATAAATCTCCCCCAATATATTCTTACATAATTCAATTATAATATCTCCTATATTTATGTATATTTTAATGGTCAAGATGAATATTTAATTATTAATATATTCTATTATCTCTATAGTGTTTCTATGAGTGTAGTTATTATAGTGGATCAAAAATATAAAAATTTCTTTATTTTTGTCATATTATTATCTATTTATAACACAATTTAATATTATAAAGTCATATATACCTTTTTTATATTCTAAATGTTAATATATAGTTATTATAAAAAATATATTTAGTTATATCAGGTGGTTTATATGGTTCATACAACATTATAATATATGATATATAAAAAATATAGGGAATTATAATAATAAAATTATTGGTTGTTATATTATATCTATTCTTATTACATAATTAAAATAATATATGATTTTATATTTGTAAAAAAAATACAAATATAAATTCATTAATTTCTATGAAAGATAATAGAATCCTAATTTTCATCGAATCACCAATAATTTAAAATTACCCTAATATTGCCTCATTTACTTTATCAACCTAAATGTTCCTTTTATCTCATAAATATTTTAATATGTCAATATAAAGAATTAATTGTGTGTTATTAAACCCTCAATAATTCATTTTCTAAAAAACAATGCCTTATAATTAATTCAATTTTCTAGTTTATTATCATCATTCCACAATTTTTTTTGGTAAATCCATAATGAAAATCTTTTGAAGAATAATCAATATATGTTTTGTTATTCATGTAACCAAAATATAACAACAAAGAAATTTATAAAAATAATTCTTGAATACCATTACATAAACACATCAATCATTCCTCTTCAATTATAGAAATTTCAATAGCCCCTACCTTGGTACACGAGTTTTCTCTAGTATTAGAGAATTTAAATGAATAATTCCCACGTTATCAATATATATGACATTTAATTCAATATAAAATAATTTTAATGTTACATTATTTTAAACATAATGAACATATTCCCTGTAAATTGATAAAATACCATTGGTTATTCATCCTATATTCATTACATGAATAAAATTGATCATTTTATCCTCCAAGATCCATAACACATGAACACCCATTCAAGTCCCTCTACCACTTATTTGAAAAATTAAGAAACTCACTTTTGTATACATTGTTAATAATATAGCGTGAAAGATGATTTTTCATTATCCCATGCTTCCCCATTTCACGTTCCTTAGATTTGGTTACTCTAGAGGACAATCAACAAATAATATTTCAAATTAACCAAAAACAAAATTCTAATTTTATCTAGATATCTAATACAACTAGAAAATATAATGAGATAAATAATTATAATAGGAAATAATTGTGTAATCAGAAAAAATTATTAATTTTATTTCTAAATTCTAACACACTCTTTACACTCTGATACTATAGGTTTATCCGAGGTAATCCAAGGTAATTTTCTATTAATATTATTTATAATAGTTTATAATGAATATGTGAATTAATATATAAACATCCCCTGATCTTGTTTAAATAGTTTTCAAACATATTACCACTCATCTTGTTATGGTGATGATCAAGAAAGTACTTAATAAACCCATTTTGGAGTTTTTACCACATATGTGCATCTATGTAATAGCTTCATCCACATTCTATTGTCCATATAAGGAAAAGAATATAAAAAACAAAAAATCTTAACATTAAATTAACATTAAGATAATACCCTATACATATAATTATCCTAATGTATTTCATTACGGTATTATAATTCTAATATTTAAATATTAAATAAATATTTTTATCATACCTAATATATTAACAAATATATTTCATACAGATATATAAGATCATTTTAGTTGAATATTATTTAAATAAAAATAATTATTCAAAAAATAACTATAATTTTTTATTTTATTTAGAGTATTATATAAGTAAATCTAGATTTCTTTTTTAAAAACTCTCCCAATTAGTTCTTTATAACTAGAACACTTTGTATACATGCCATAAATAAAACCCATCACCATTTCCTATGGAAGATGAAACATAATAATGGGTGACCATAGAAGGCCATTAATTGAAAAAAGTGTATATCAATGATATTTTATTAAATTCTGGAGTATAGGTTAAGGATTACATAAGTATCTCATTTTAAACCAATACCTTGGGAATAATATATATTAAATATTATTCATGGATAAAACATGGTATATCCAAATACACAAATAATCATGTAATCATATATCGTGATATATGAGAGTGTAACATTTACTCCAGACATATGTTCATTGTATACCCACAAAAAAGAATTTTTATTACATATTTTTTTCTCACTAACAAAACTATCAATTTGTATTTGGAACACTCCCCATTCCATAATTTCCTTAGACAATATTCACTATTAATACTATCATAGTGGATAATGGCTCTTAATAAACATGGATTACTCGCCATTATAGTTCATATAATCTTATTAAGTATCCATAATAACCAAATTAAATATTGACCAATTTAATTAAACACCATCCCAATAGATAATCATAATCCATTCCTCTATGTTTCACGAGATCATAATACATTCTAAAAATATAAATAACCATGGAATGAAAATTTGTTTCATAATATTTTAAACAGTTTATCATAATATAACCCATAAAAAATAATCTATTATCATAAATATATCATTTTGAAAATCATAATTAATATATGGAAATATAAAGGATGATATCAATTCCATGTTTCCTATAAAAAATAATTAACATTCAAGGATATTATCACAGATAAATTTTCTCAAAAAAATTTCTTTCTCAATTTTTATGAGGGAAATATATATTTAATTATTAAATGAATTATATAAATATAAAAATTTTAAAAATTATTATTTTAAAAAACTCACTAAAACTAACCTTGAAATATATCAAAAAATATTCAAAAAAATGGTTTGTCATGATCGTGGTAAAGTTTTTCCATTAAAAATACATTAAAACAATTATTCCATGCATATTTCTGGTAAACAAGTCATAACAAACTCATTCATAAAATGAAAATAATATTCTATTAATCTTTTTTATAGATATTAAATCATTTTCAAACATTCTATAAAAAATTAGATAATAGTAACTTCATTCTTGAAAACATTTAAATAAAGAAATTGTCATGTAAGAAAATGATTCTTAAACTAATATAAAATAATGTGTGTTTTCTGTAAAAAAATTTCCTAACTATTTTATTTACAAACGATTGAAAAATAGTTTTTTAACATGAGAATCTCATAAATAACCCAAGGATAATAAAACAAAATTTTATTATTAGAAAATTTCAATATAATTTCCTTATTGAAAATTCATGAATATGGAGTCCCAATTGAAATGATATTGAATCTAAAATCCATTACCACGATGGTACCATTAGAATCATAATCCCCATGAAATAATAAAAAAAATTAATAAATTATTATAAATAATATATTAAAATTAATTAATTAACATTTCAAAGGAGATTTACATAATCCTCATAAAATTAGTTCAGGGAATAACATAACATATATCCCAAAGAAGAAAAATTGAGTTGATAATAAATTACCCTTATTTTAATCAGTAAAATAATATTATTATATACTTAAATAATTATTTTTAAATACCTAAAATTATCAATAGAAACATTATAAAATAAAATTATGTTATGTATATAAGCCACATTTGGGGAAAATAGTGAATATGTTGTTGTGTCTCCTAAAAAAGGGAGATGATTAATAACAGTCCATCAAGTATCATATTGCTTCATCCATGTTCTTATTTCTTACATAATAATTATTTATTTTATAATAATATATTATAGAACCATCTTAATACATAACATAATATTTATAATTAATATATAACATTCAATTATAATTATTTCAAAAAATCATCATTAAAATTAACATTTATGTGAAATTATGTTAGTTTTCCATAAATGTTTTTATTTGGTGAATCTGGTTCATGAACATTGGTCATGTATTTTTACATTATTTATTAATAATCATGACAAATTAATCACATTTATGTGTCATGTCAATATTTATGATTATCAATATTATGTAGTGATGAAAAATAAATTGCATCATGTGGATTATATGATAGTTCTTACATATGCATGAGTGACATTTCTACTATTAGATAGTTGGAATAAAGGATATATATATTTATATAATATTTATAAATTAATGTATCATTAATAAATAATATATATCATAAATATGAATTAATCTATATTTATTTCCATACATGTAAATATTAAAATTAAAATGAATTTAATTGCTTTGTGTAAGTGGTAGTATAGTCGAACGCAAAAATGATGTAATTGTTTTCCAACAAATAAATATTTTAGAATGAAAATGGGATATTATAATTACTGATGTATATTTATTTCATAATTTTCAAATATAATGATTTTACCAAACATAATAACCATTCATAAAATATGGTTATGAAAAATTAGTTGTTTAACAACATGTATGTGGTAATCTATAAGTAAGCCTAAGCGATAATTTAATTTCCGACTTTTTATTAACTATTGTGGTTATAGTGGTTACATAATAATAATAAAATTTATATATAATTAGTATAGAGAAATTATTATTTTATGATGACTATACAATATTTATATATTGTAGAATAAAATAGAAATTAAAATAGGTCATGTAAAATGTTTAACTCTTATTTGGAAGACCTCATTTAGATCCCTTCATATGGACCCTTAGAATAGTATTTTATAAAGAATATATGTTTTAATTATTTCATAGGTAAATTTTGAATATAAATACATAGGTTTTGGTCTATGCATAAAGGTTAATTTTTTGTAATGAAGAGAAAGGATGTGCGACATTTTGTATGTGAGGTGAGAAGAACTATTGGATTTTCATAAAGTATTAAAGAGATCTAAATTAATTTCCATGGAATGGTTTTATCAAAATTATTTATTGATAATATAATTTTATTTTGTGTATAAATAATTTTGTATAACAATATTTTGACATTTTATTTTATTTTTTCACCATTAACTCTTTGTTTTAAACCCAAATAACTTGGTCAATGATAATATGATAAAAAAAAATTTGCAGTTAAGGTGTAAAAAATGATACAATAAATAATAAAGTGGGACAAAAGTGGGAAATATTTTTTATTCTATAATATAATTCATAACATTATACAAATAGTGTATTTGTTTAGTATTTCAAATCATTTAATTAAATACAATTTATTATAAAATATCAATAATAGAATTTTTTTGGGACTATTTTTTTTAATTTTAATTAAATTCATCAAGATAACTAAAAAATAATATTATAATAATTTTTACCAATAATAACACATTTTTCATGATTATGTAATTAATGTGTAACCATTAATCATCCAAAAAATAAGACTTTTATTTTTTAAAAATAAATTACATTGATATTTCTATTCATTTCATAGGAAATGTATCTATGTTATGTAAACATTAATGAATAAAATTTCATAGGTAAAAATTAAAAAAATTCGAATCATATAAATAATTTAGAAGAGTGTATTTTATATTCATTCAGTACATATTCATTTCATAATACAAACATATAAAATAAAATAAAATCAATAGAGCTATAGTTTTGAATTTTATTTACTTAATATAATCTAAATTTAATTATCAAAATAAAATGACATAAAAAATTCATAGGTTAAAATTAGGAATTTATATAAATGATTTATTCTTATTAGATCATGTAGACATAACTATTTTGTTTATTTAGAGACCTTACCTTATTATTTTAACCATGTTTTACCATCTTTACCCATAATGATTGGAAAACTTTTTACTATACATATTATTCTTGATGACCAATAATGGGATATATTTACCAAATGATAGAATCATGATTCCAAATATGTGTTATTATTTTCATTAATTAATATATTAAATTTTATGGAAATTATTTTTAAATAAATGCGTAAAATAAAAAGAAAAATGAATTTGGGAAAATGTGTTTTTTGTTAAATAATTTATCATTTATAAGAGAAATAAAATATACTAATTAAAAGGAAATCATATGTTCTATTATAAATAAAATTTATTATATATAACTTTTAAAACAAATGAAATATATAATGGGGCTATAAAATTACTTTATTTAATTAAAATTAATCATGTTATTTGAAAAATTAATTTTTTTAATTTATTAAAAACTCAACTATACTAGAAAAATACCAATTATTCACCATTAGTTACTATTTATATAATAATTTTTAATTTTTTAAATTTTATGAAATATAATTTTTTAAATATTCAAAAATTTGTTATCATTTCCATTAAAAATTGTAATGAAAATAAATAATGAGGAAAATATATTTTTGATGCATAAAGTGATGTAACTATAAGATGAGTTATTTTTCCTAATATATAACTACTAATATTGTTTTGAGTAGGATGATTTGATATATATTAAAAATTATATTCCTCATATTCAAAAATTGAACTTCAGTGGAAACATTATAATAATATTTATCTAATATACCTCGATTCACTTAAATCTCAATGTGCATTTTATGAAGGATATAAATCTAATTATTCATTAAAAATAATATATTGAGGTGTAACTTATAAAATTAAATCACACATATAATAATAAAATAACATATTGAGCATGTCTATTAATAGAATTTTACACACACACTCATGTGATCAAAATCAAACATGGGCCTCATGCTCAACAATACCCACACATATGTGATCAATATCAAACATGGTTCTTAAGGGATGTGTATAAAAACACATGAGACCAATATATCACATGGTTAATAAAGAAAACAATCACATACCATTATATTGTTCAATATATATTAGCACCATTTGGTAAAGATCTTCCTTCATAAAACACATCGACATTAGCATCAATATGTTCAAGGATTCTATTCATGAATCATAATCATGAACAACCAATTGAAAAATAATTCCAATGATCCCAATAATTGATGAAAAATTTATAAAATAAATGATACACAACAATATTCATGATGGAAACCATTCTCAGGGTTCAATTTCATTTCACACACCAAATGAAACCCATAATTAGCTGTAGATATAGAAATGGTCAGGGGAAGAGAACTGGTCTCTCCTAGAACAAAAACTAAAGATGTGAAACCTAGGTCACTAGAGTTCTATATTGGTATAAACATGATCATAAAGGATGGGATACCCATAGATTCGTATAGAAACATTCTTGATCCTTTAATCACGAAAGACAAGGTCCAATTTGTTAATTGTGTCAAAGCTGACTAAATAGTTATTAAACAACCACCATGAAGATATCATGCACATATTCAATAAAAATTATAGTTAAAAAAATATAAAATGTTTAATTAGAAATTTATAATTCCTAAAATCGGACTCAATATGTTTAGGTTATTCGCACTATACACATTGTGACCAAAATATCTCTATGTAGATTAGACCCACCATAGTGAACCATGGTGACATGGGACATCATCAATGATAATATTAGACCTTGCATGCCTTCCTATATGTCATAGTGCGGAACCCTATCATTGTCCACTATGAGGAATCACATCAAAACACACAAAATACCCCATCCCACCACATGAACATTAACTTCCCTATTTCACAACATATTTTTCGAAGTACAAAAAATAAATACCTACAATGTGGTTCTGCCTATGTTGTAACCAAAATTATAAAAATCACCTACTTATTCTTCTAATGAAATCAAAATAAACCATTCTAGAACCATGTAAATTAAAAATCCCAAAATAGTATACAATTAAATGTTCAGGATGTTAAAAATGTCCTTATATAATGACTTGTCTCCCCTGAGACTTACCTATAAAAATTTTTGAGCTTCAACATCAGACAACCACCCCATGTCACATAAAGGATCCAAACTCACTATAATTGGACCTGAACAACTGAACCTTTCTTCCCCGTCCACTTTTTCCTCTCATATATAATTTTCACTTGGAACTCTACAATCCATGCATATTATTCCAACTGAAAATCATCCCAATCCAACACATGTGAATGATTCAGATCATACCTCCAAATCTAAGAGGTACGGAATATGTTATGAATACCTTGATATCTTATAGGAATATCTACTTATCGTTCTAGTACTTCAGAAAACTAACTGATTATAAATGGTTCCAAAAATCACATCTCCTTGTTCCCATTTAAATAAACATGTCAAAATTCCTTAATCGAGGAGACACCCCAAAAATAAACCATCCCCCACAGTAAACTCTAATGGAAATATCCGCTCATCGTCATATGATCAATATAGAATATTGGTCATAAAAAACCCAATTTATGATAAAATTAACCATCTTAGGGGTCTCATGATCCATACTCATCCCATTAACAGCTAAATAACCCACATCATGTCAACAAAACTGTTAAAGAATCAAACATTTATAATGATACTTAGGGGTTATATATAAATAGACATATAGAAATAGATATTATATAAAACATTCACCAGTGATAGTTAATTATCTCATGCTAAACTATAGTATTGTACAAATTCTCAAAGAAACTCATCCTTGATATTTATCAAACTATATGAATTTATATCATTCAATATAAGATACATTGTACTAGGTTCTATGTTAGTCCCCAAAACAATTTATTTACCTAACAAAATAATGACATTAATCTTATGAAACTATGAAAGATGATGTTGGGAGGCACTCAATATGTCCTTACAATCTACAAAACATAAATCATGACAAAATGATCTTAAAATTTTTCTCATATATTGATAATAAATTTGTAACATTTTATATTCAACCAATTATTTCCCAATGAATTATATAAAATTTTGGGATATGGAAAACCCTTTCACGTAGTCCATCATTACTTAAACCTCATATACATTGGAGAATAAAATCTTTGAAAAATACCAATAATCACTAGTTATTTCCATGACCACAGATAGGTTAACCAATGAAATATGAAACACATGGTGTCTCTCTTCATTCCCATTGCCAAGATGTATAACATGTTATCACGATACATATCCATTGGACCATGGATTATTTAAAATAAATTTTAATGGTGTTAACCCTTAAACGATTACCTCATAGAAATATGTTACTCAAATATACCATGGAAAATAATTGTATCATCAATACCCATCACCATTGGGAAATTAGTTTACCTCTTAATTATTTCTATAATTATTGTGTAATTGGGATCCAGTTCTTAGATGATATTTACCCAGTCCACCAATGTAGCCATCATAACCAATGGAAAACATTTCTTTACCACTCTTTCCTCATATGCATTAGTTTAACATTCACATAACTAGTTAATCCAACACATTTCCACCTCAAAATAATACTATTAATGCTTCACCATTTTTGGTAAAATATAATCTACATCAAAATTAACATTTCATGAAACAAAATCCTTATAAATGTTTAATACATTAACATACCCTGCCTTACGCATATTTAATAGGATCAACTATATACGATATTATCTATAGCATAATAAATTATTGTCCATGTATTTTAAAACTCTATCAATAATTATATAATGATTCCATCACATCAGAACATGGACTACTACAACAAACTCTAATTCATTTATAGGTTATGTACATTCATGGGGTCAATATGCCAAGACCCATACGCTGCTACAAGATCCCTCTAGATTAGTCTATATCCTAAATCATTAATTATGGAATTTTTATAACCTCATAACCATCTACAGTCTTAGGTATGGTCGAAACTAGAGATGATGTCAATATATGCTTCAACTTTCTTAATGCTTCTTCACAATGGTATATAAACTCATAATTCCCCCCTATTTCATCCATGCCACATGTGATTCTATGTGAGAGATACCTTGTACCAAAAATCTATAGTACCCCACAATTCCAAGGAAATACATTATAAGATAAACATAAAATGGGATTTATAGTCAAATTAAATCAACAACCATCTTGGGGTTCCATGAAATTACTTCCTCTAAGGTGATATGATCTTGAAAACATACCACTAGGAACCAAAAGTGAAATATTGACAGCATAACATGGAAAATATGTGGTTGAAGTGTAATCAACACAATCTATAGGTTCTTAGTTTTTATTTTTGAGATATGTTAGTATAAAATGTGTCGCACCGAAAATATTTTTTCCATTGTATCATTTTAAATTATTTTTTTCTGATAGTATTGGTTTCAAAAAATACAAAACATAAAGAGACATTGACCTATAATTAATATATTTATTTTAAAATGACTATTATAGCCTAGATATAACATTTAGGGGAAAAAATAATATTATCCAAATTATAAAATTAATATATTATATATTAAATAAAATGTTTTTATATTCATCTGAATTAATTTATTTGGATATGATAAACATGAATCTAGTTTTACAGATTGAAAAGCTATTTTTTTCATAATGTATTTTTACCACCGTATAATGTCACACATGTTTTAAAACTGTATTTTGAAACTTTTAGAAATTATATTGTACAAAACAATTTTTTTTTCAAAATAGGATTGTGAAAATTTGTTTAGGGTGAAATTTTGGTATTTTTTAGAAAATATAAATTTCCAGTGAATAGTGAAAAATCCCATTTTCTATAATACATTAATTATTATTTATATTAATAGTATATTTATGTATTTAATAGTAATTTCACTTATGAATGTATATGTAAAATTTAGGATTCGTATAAATGAAAATATAATATATTCTTATCGTTGAACAATAAAATTACTATTTTGAAAATGATAAATTAAGTCTAGGTAATTTTATGAAACATAATTGATTATTCAAAACATTATAACTAAAATAAATATTGAAAATAAAATATATATCCATTAAATTGAATCATAAATAATTTTTTTTCTTTTTATAATTATAAATTAATTTTACGATACGATGATTAATTTATAAATTTATTATAAAAACAGTTAAAATTTTAAAAACAATAATTTTATCATATATTATTGTTTTTTATAAAAATTAAATTTCCCATATTTATAAAATTCATTTCATAAAATGGAAGTCAATATATATATATAAATAGAATTTAAATTGAGGGAGAAATTTAGAATTTTTCTAAAGTAGTTGATTTTTTGGTGAATATTGATATATGATAATTTAGCACATTTAATATATTTGGTGATAATAACAAATATATTTATATAATTCATCCAAAATAATAGTAAAATTAATAAAATATTTAAAAACACACCCCTCTTACAACTGTAAATAAAACCACTCACCATCACATTCCCTCACACCAAAAATGCCTTGAAGCATTTCCAATTTCTAACTAGTATTCTTCCAAACCATCTTACCCCCATCTAGTTAGTTTTAGTCTCATCAAAATACTGAAACCAATTTATATGTGGTGGTTGTAAAGGATAATAATTCAAGCGGTAAAATCCTATTTTGTTTTCTTTATCATCTTTTCATATTCGCATCTTTTTTTACTCTACTCAATTAATATATCCTAACATGCATGATTAATCTAATATCATATATATTCTATTATTTTATTATATGCTTTTAAAATTCACCATCAATTATTTTCACCATTTTCTTTTATTTTAATGATAAAAACATCATCTGTGAGATGTCGATCTATAACCTTCATGGATAACATGTTTTCATTCATCAATTATTCCTTCAAGGATAGTAATAAAACCAAATTTTATTGTAAAACATGAAACTAAATTGTTTATTAAAACTTATTTAATATTATAGAGCAATTGTGTATTTATAAGATTAATTCATAACATAAAACAAGTTCATGATAATGGAAAAACATCTAAACGAATCTAAATGATTGTCACTCGTGCCTTATTTAATGATTCACTCACACAAAAAAGAACCAAATGAATTATATGAAGATATAACCTTATAAAAGATCAATAATAACATATAATTTCAATTATGGACAAAAATTTTCATTTTACACGATATTCCATATGTGTATAAAATTAAACCTAACATGAATACAAAGTAAAGGAATTCACTCAAATGATAAAGTTATATTTTATTACTTTACTAAAAGTCTATAAATGAACATAATAAAATGATAATAAATTAAATTACTGTTTAGAAGGTTATGAATTAATTAAATGAATCATTTAAACTAATTAACCCGTACAATAATATGTTGTACAAATCACATTCGCATGGAAGGTATGTGTTTTCTTCTCCCACATTTATTTCTGTGTGATATGTGTTGCCCAAGACTATTTGTTATGTGTGGTGAATGTATACTACCATTTTTTTGACAATATCATTAATATATTTAACATAATTTATTAAATTTTCTATTTCATGATGATTAATTTAATCGGGTAATAGATTGGATATTTGAAAAGTGGTAAGGGATTGTCCCCAAACCTCCATTTTAAATTCGGGGTATGCCTTCTATTTCTTTACACCAACATAATTCTATTTTTTTATTTAAATCTTATATACTCTGTGAAAATGTTTCAGTTTCATGTATCAAGATCATTCCATCTATATTTTATTGGTAAATACATGTTTTATTAGTTTCCCTTTTCATTTCCTCTCATTATATATGCTTGATTAAATAGTACATTGTAAATTATTACCAATTTTCAAGTACACCCCAAAATATGTAATAATGAACCAATATTTTTATAAAACCAAATTTTTTTTCATGAAACTGTATTTTAGTTATTTTTTTACTTATGAAAACAATTAATATTTTTTCTCTTTAAAGACTCTCTGATATTTTCACTTCAAACACATTAAAGTGGCTCATTTCTAAAAGCACATTTTACATGTTTTCACTTCAATGGGATATAGTTTATTGTATAAATAAAATTTATCTTCCCTTACATTTTATTTAATTGTATAAACATGACTAAATTTTGATTTTACAAAAAATAATTTCCGAAATAAATTTTCATTCCTATTTATAAGTTTATTTCTCTCTAAGATTTCTGAATGATTATATTAGATAATTGACATATATTTCTACAACCTTTTTTGATTATGGTACTTTATTGAAGTTGAAATATTATATTTCCATCTACAATATATTATTTAAATTGGTTATGATTAAATTTATTATAAGGGGAAGTTATTAAAATTTCATATACTTGTTTAAACATGAATTTATATGTGAACTATTTATCACCCCATTTCATATGTGGAATGCATTGGATTTTGTAATTGAATGGTGGGGTTGACTAAATCACCTTGATGTATTATTAAGTCTAAAGAAAAAAACTATATTGGGTTTGGTGGAGGCCTTCATTATTTATGTTTAATTCTTGGCGGTGTCCTTATTGATTTGTTTATGTTGTCTAACACAATGCATTCCCACATTTTGATATAGGAAATCGAAAATACATGGGATTATTTGACTAGAATAATATCCATGGTAAATTTTCATGTGATTATGTATATTCAATTAATTATTAATATTATATGTAATCTATTTTGAGATCAATATTATGTTATATTTTCATTGTTTTTAGTTATTAACCAATACTTATTATTTATATTTATTCACAATAGCTTCTATTGTATTTTTTACCCGTATTGAGCATATGAGATCACCAATTTCATATTTTTATTTTTACCTAGGATGTGAAAATTTTTATTTTGAATTCTTTATAGGGATAATTGTTATATATTTTGAATTTCCCAATGGAGTTTCTAGGTTGTTTTTTCTTTTCTTGATATAATGTAAAAATTATCTTTCTATATATTTTTCAAAATATACTAAACTATTCGGTCCATCAGAATAAAAATTGCTTGTTTATGATACCAATATAATAATTTACGATATGATCTCTGAGTCTCTAGATTGGTGTTGTTTATAGATGGTATCAGATAATTATTAGTATAAATTTAAAATTATATTTAGATAACATTTACTAGGAAATATAAAAATAAGACAGACTTTGAATATAATTATAAAAGAACGTATTATAATTTCGGTATTGTAGATATTATGTCGGTATTCATATAAATACTTCCCTATCTAGATACCATATATAGACGTGGATCAAAAACATATGTACCTCTGGTTAAAAACATTAATAAGGTGTGTCAGGCCAGACTCAACATAATATAATACCAGACAATCTGCCTTACTAGACACATGGTTTGAAACTCTCGAGGTATTTTCTTAATGTTAATAAATTTGTTGTTACAAACCCTTATTAAGTAATTAAAGGTGAAAATTTCCCTAAAGAAACAATATTTATTATTATCATATTATCTACACCTAATTGTTTCGAATTTGGTTATGTATTTCCATTTTTGTTTTAATTATACATTATGTTTCATAGTTTTTTAAATAATATAGTGAATTCCATTTTTTATAAATTCTCCAAGAATAAATAATGTGATAATATCCAATTCATATGATATGATGGGTAAGAATGATAAGGTACTTTATGAGATTAATCAAATCATTCAAAGAGAAGAGGCCTCCCAAATATTTTCATCATACATGGAAATAATATCATGTTATAAAAAGATAGATATTTAATTATACATGTCTTATTTCCACAAAGGGAAGAAATAGGAGATGAGGTATACTGAAAAATTATAGATAATGGGAAAATGGGAACGAGTAATTTTCCCACACGTGATATTAATGTTAACACACACCATTTTCTATGCATAAGAGGAAACACAGATTGCATCAATTATAGATAAAAGGACACCATGTTCATAATTTCAAGAGAAGGAACGAATTTTTCAATATTCAATTATTAAACTATAAGGATATGGTAAACTATGAGAATTTAGGTCCCAACATCAAGGAAATATAGATCAGAAAATATATAGGGATCAGGGATAGGATTGTGTTGTTACTATAGACGATGGGTACTAATTAATGTGTTTGTGTTTTTGTTTTCAAGAATCATGTTATGATATTATGGTTATATGAATTATGAGATATATAAATAATTTACTACAATACTTATTCTTTATAAATTCAGAAGAAATCATTTTTCATTAAGGATTAATGATGTTATGATATTAATATTTTTGGAATGTGGAATTAGGAGCTACATTTTTTGCAGAATCTTATGTAAAGCTGATTTTTAAAATTTAGTAACCTTATTCAAAAAATTTGGTTGTTTAATGTCGAAATAAGTGTTTTATGACTTTTAAGATTAACTAATTATTGAATGAATCGAGTTAAAATTTAGAAATTATTGTTCATTGATAACATATGTTTACTATCTTGGTTTCAGAAAACATTTGATAGATGATGGTATGACATATAAACAATATGATTAATTAAATGTTTTTCAGGCATGATAAATTAATCTTTAACATTTATTTCCATGTGTTAGGGATGAAGTGAATACGGTTAGAAGAAAAAAAATAGAAATAAATTTTGTTACTAACAGGGAAATTAGTCATGTATTTTTATCTTTTTAGTTGGTTATATGAATATTAAAATAATTCATCAACACTAGGAAAAATATTTTAGAGAAAAAATGTTATCTCCTTAATTTTCCTTCTAATAAATAAAATCTTCTTAAATCGATCTAAAATGTATGGCTCTATGATTGTTAAATTTTTAATTCTCGTGTTCTCTATGACTCTCTATCAGATTGTGATGGTTAGATTATTCTTCCATATCCATATTTCTTTTTGTAGTAGCTCTATCCTCTTCAAATTACAAGTTTTGTTGACACATTATCAATTTTATTTCCCTCTTATTTAGAATATATTTTATAAACCCCATTTTAGATTCGGGTTTCCAACAATGTATTTTTAAAGTATCAACCATGGATTTTTAATGTAATGTTTTAAATTGTGAGGATTATTTTATTTAATGAGTGTACAATGTAAAACCCCATGATTTTATGGTATGCATATTTATAAATTTAATTTTGTGTACATCATAGTTTTCACACAACACCAATATTAAATTAAAATGAAATACAAAAAAAATTAATTATTTGAAAATGATAGTTATAATTTAGCCATCAAATTTGTCGGAATGAATATTTTTAACCAAATTATGAATTTTTAATATTATATATTTTTTTAAAAAAATTATATTCATCTAAATGATTATATAGGAAGAAGTTAAAATGAATCCAATTTTTCTCATTGAAAGGCCATGTTTTTCTAAAGAAATTTTTACCACCCTATATTGGTGTAATTGTTTTAAATCTATATTTTGAGACTTCAACAAATTCTATTTTAAAAATTTATTTTAAAAAAAAAATAATGTCAAAATGAGTTTAGGGTTAAGTATTAGAATGTTTTGTGATCAGAGTATACCACAAACTTCTCCCCAAAGAGGTAGTGATGCCATGTCTTCAAAGCATGCATCACCGATGCCAACTCCAAGTCATGGGTTGGGTAGTTCTTCTCATGTGGTCAAAGTTGGAGAGAGCCATACGCGACCACATGATCATCTTGCATAAGCACGCACCCAAGACCCATACCTGAAGCATCACAATAGACCACATATCCCTTTCCAGCCACTGGAAAAATCAGCACGAGGCAGTAGTCAGCCGCCTCTTCAGCTCCTCGAACGATGCCTGACATTCTGGACCCCGTACAAACTTCACCCCTTTCCGGGTGAGGGATGTCATCGGTGAAGCAAGCCGAGAGAAATCCCGAATGAATCGCCTGTAATAACCGGCCATGCCAAGAAAACTCCTGATCTCAAACACATTCTTCGGTTTCTCCCATGACATGACTGCACTAATTTTCTCAGGGTCCACTGAAACTCCATGCTCTGAGATCACATGCCCCAGAAATCTCACCTCTCTGATCCAGAAAGTGCACTTTGACAACTTTGTATAGAGGCGGTGATCTCGTAATGTACCCAATACGATCCTCAAGTGATGTTCGTGTTCCTCCTCAGAGCTAGAGTATACTAGAATGTCATCCACGAACACCACAACAAAGGAATCGAGATACTGATAGAACACCCTATTTATAAGTGCCATAAATATCGCTGGAGCATTGGTCAATCCGAAGGGAATGACCAAATACTCAAAGTGGTTGTACCTACTTCGGAAGGCTGTCTTAGGGATATCTGACTCCTTCACCCTGAGTTGATGATACCCTGAACGCAGGTCTATCTTTGAGAACCACTTTTCCCCCTTCAACTGATCAAACAAATCATCTATTCTGGGCAAAGGGTATTTGTTTTTAATTGTTACCTTATTCAGCTTCCGGTAGTCAATGCACAACCGAAGGGATCCATCAGCCTTTTTTTCAAACAACACAGGAGCGTTCGAAGGAGAGACGCTCAGGCGAATGAATCCTTTGGATTCTAAGTCGTCCAGCTGTATCTTTAATTCCCTCAACTCGGTGGGGGCCATGCGATAGGAGGGAAGAGATATCGGCTATGTTCTCGGTGCCAGATCAATCGAAAACTCCACATCCCGCTCCGGGGGCAAACCAGAAAAATCATCAAGGAATACCTCGGGAAACTCATTCACTACACGAGGTAGTGCACCTTCAGGGAAAATACCATCCTCTAGCACATTCGAAGATAACTGGAAGATAACACTTCCCAACTCTGGGAGTGGAGGCCCTGCGCGACTTGATCGTGGATCCCATTCTCCATGAAAAACCTGACGACTCCCATCAGGTGCTGTGAAACTCACACGCCTTCTGTAGCAATCGATGTGTTCCTGGAAGTGTACTAGCCAATCCATCCCGAGTATGACATCAAAAAGGTCCATATCTAAGACCAAGAGGTCCCACTCCATCTTGACCCCTGGCACAGAAAGTGCACATGAGGGGCACCTGAGGCCCTGCTCCTTCTTCTTTCCCAATGGTATCACCAACTCCATCGCAAAAGACATCAACACAGTTGGAAATTTATAATTTCCACAAAACGTCCGGAAATGAATGAAATAGAGGCACCATTATCAAAAAGAGTAGTAGCTATAGAAGATGCGATCAGAACGGTACCTCGAACTGTCGACGGTCCCGCCTCTGATCCAGCTGGTGACTGATCCACTGCATGGAGATGTCCAGTATCTACCTGAGGACGACTGCTAGTCTGTGGTTGTGACCTGAACTGGCTCTACGCAGAAGATGATCCAGCCCTACCACCACGACCACCAAATCGAGATCCCCCAGTCCTCGACGGCTCGGACTGTGTTGGCACTCCTCTTGAAGCCACTGACCCTGCCCCACTTGGGAGTGGACGTGCCACGCCGCAGAAGCGCTACAAATTCCCTATACCTCCACACTGGTAACAAGGCTTCGGAGGAAGAGGACATACTGGTCGGATATGCCCAGGCCTCCCACATTGGTGGCACACGACCGATCTCGCATCAGAAGCCGCAGAAAAAAACTGCCTGGAAGAGTGGCCTGAACTGCCCCCTCCTTTCTTCACATGATCCTCCCGCTTCCTTTTCTTCTCTGAGGAGCTGCCACTACCCACTGATGATACTAAACCATAGAAACCAGAACTACCTTTCCTATCAATCTCCACCATGCATGCCCGATCAAAAACCTCAGCATAGGTCCTCAGCTTAAACAAGAACACCTGCGAGTATATCTCTGGTCGCAAGCCTTTCTCAAACCTTTGGGCCTTTGCTTGCTCATTAGAGACAATTTCTGGAGCATACCGAACCAATTCAGTGAAATAGTTGGCATACTCCATCACAGATAGATTCCCCTGAACAAGTTCCATGAACTCTCTAGACCTGGCATAAGCCAACACCTCAGGGCAATACTGTTCATTGAAGACAGCCTTGAAATCTCCCCAGCGCATCTGCTCATTCATCCCAGACTGAAGCACTGACTCCCACCATTTACGGTTGGGACCCTCCAACAGAAAGGAGGCACACTTCACCCTGATCTCCTCGGGTGTTTCCAGGAACTCAAACATACGCTCGATCTTCTCGAGCCATTCTTCTGCTTCTTGGGGTTCTGCGCTACCTCGGAAGGCAGGAGGCTTGTTTTTCAGAAACTCTTGTGCTTTATCTTTTCTAGGTCCTGTCTCCTCTGCCCTAACAGGAATAGGATCATGAGCTGGTCCCTATCCCAAAGCTTGGATAGCCCGAACAACAGCTTCCACAAGCCTCTGATCAATCGGCGTGGGAGAACTCTCTCCAGCTTCCTCCTGTGGGTGCGTGGGAGATTTCCGGGGAGGCATGTTGCTACAAAATGCAACAGTCACAAAAAATAGTCAATACCACAATTCTGAAAATTGTAATCAAATACATCAAATATAAAAAAACTAAACACATTCTTGTAATAAAAGAAACAACTACTCCACATCTGTCTGATGTCCACATGTGGTCTGCAGCCCACACGTCTCACCTGGAAGTGAAGTCAATCAGTAAATTCCAACATCCTCTGGTGACTCAAGGTCTGCCATGAGAGGTGCGGGCCAGGAACCCTACTCACAACCAATACCCCGAGCCCCGACAGTCCTAGCTCCTGTCTATCCCGACTCATCTCAAAATAACAATATAACCCAAAAACATTAACCTCCTTTGATAACATTTTGTCACGAACCGGATCTGGTCGCCACCATTAACGGCACCAAACCCGGCCCGTGGCAAGGCCCGAAGGGAGTTCCCTATCCCCACGGGCTGGCACAAGTGCCCGGGTATCAAACAAATCTGGTTTGGGAACTATTTACCCGAGTATGACAGCATAAATCATAAAAAAACAATCAATTATTAAAATCTGAAATTTTCATGCTAAACAATTCTTAACAAAACCAGATCTGAATACATAAGTTTAAAGACACTACAAGTGGTCTAAAAACAAATAATTACAATGTAAAGACATCCCCATGGACTCCACATGACAAGGGGATCATCACCCGCAAGCCGTCCCCGCAACTCCGCCCCAACGATGGGGACTAACATCCCGAACCGCCATCACCCTTAGCCTTCCCTTTACCTGAGTCAAGCATGAGAAGGTCTAATTACACCCAAGGGGTGTAAGTAGGGTGTGAGCCTAAGCCCAATAGGATACCACCAGTTGATTCCAAAGAGTATGCAATACAATGTGAAAAAAACAAGCAATTTTAATACACAAGCTGAAACAGTGTTAAAATTCAAAGAAATGAAACTTTCAAATGAAAACAGTTTTCAATCCGAAAATTTCAGAATGTTAGCACATTAAATAGACATGTGAGCTACTGTAATTTACTGCCAAAAACAAACCACAACAAGGGTATATACCAAAAATCCTATGAGCATCAAAATCAGGAACACCCCTAAGCACTAGGTTGTCTCGGGCCCTATGTACCTCGTACCTCGGTGTAGAGTAACCATAGAAAAATCCGTTCTTGTGCACGAGCCACTAGTAGGGAACATACCCATAACCTCGTGGTCCCCAATCATCATCCAAATAGTTTAGTTAGAGTTGTCTTTGTCCATATGCTAAGTGGAACAGGGACAAAACCCATCCGATCCACTAGCCGTACTAGTACAAATCCGCCCCACCTAAGTACCCGGGATTCCCCTTTTTGTGCTCAAACAATTTCAGAAAAAAACACACATACTTTTTCATATAAAATATCAGTACTGGTCACAAACAAATTTTACAGTAGCTACACACATTTTATACCATTTAAAAGACACAATAAAATAATTTTATTTCCAATAAAACAACTTCTCAAAACATCACACTGTTTTTCACCCAAAGCTCTTTATGATATCCACCTTTCACACTATGATAACACATGTAAGTTATTAAAACAAAATTTCAGTTCAAAACCCTTTAATGAAACCAAAAATTCAGTTATGGGGCATCCCAAAATAGACCAATAAAATATTTGAATGGAAACCCCTCAATTTCACCAAAAATTGGAACATAAAATTCATTTGCATTATAAATGCAACTAAAACCAATTATTACAGAAACATCCAAGTGAATTAAACATTAGAGTACCATGAAAATAGCAAGCTAATTCACAAAAATTGCACACACAATGGAATCACCTACCAAATTAACAAAACCCCTTGAATCTCCGTGCGAAATCAAATCGCACCCCCGCCGCACCAAGAGAGAACTAGATCAAACCTAAAACCACACAAATTGGCCAAGAAAGCCCAAAGTTAAACCCTAGGTTCGAAATCCTAGTTTCTGGACATTAGTAAACTCAATTATAACCGAAGAAACCCTAAGAACAATGAGTAAAACCCAATGTAATTTGAAAGAGGAAAGAAAAGGGCTCAATTACTTGAAGTATCTTGAAGTAATCACTCCAAAAATCCAGTATCTGAATTTTAAAAGAGCCCAAATTTAGGGTACGCTCGAAAAAGATATATTATCTCATTTAGGAACTGGAATGGAGGAAAAAGATTGAGAATTGAGAGAGTTATGAAATAAATACTTTACCTCTCCAAATCTGGGAGATTTGAGGAACTTTATGAAGATCGGTACAAAATCGCGCTTCTACAGAGCTCCAAATGGGTGGGAGAGAGTTCAGACGCGGGGCTGGGTTACTTGGTCTTGAGTGAGACTTGGAATCACCGAAAAATCCCAAATATTGAATAAGTTATAACAAAATAAAATTTTATTTTTAAAACAGGAATTGGGCTTTCGGGGAGGTCCAACCCCTTAGACAAAAACCCAAATAACCCCTGGTTATGGTTTTCTAAAAGCTCCAAATTACATTGGTGGTGTTAATAGGTTAGGGGAGGTCAATTAAGAATTTGAATGGATGAAAAATGTTGAAAAATGAAAAAGTTATAAAAGATACAAAATTTATTTTTTAATTTGGAATTGAGCTCACGGTTTGGCCCAATTCATGAATGCTCATCTATTCCTCCCTAAAAACTAGGGAAACCCCCCAAAAAGAAAGGAAGTAAATTAAATGAAAAAATAACTTTAAAATATGCCTTGTATGTGACAATTCTCTCCACCTTGAATAATCCCAATTTCTTTAAAACTCTAATTTTCATTATATTAATAGCCGATTTATAATTTGAATAATATCATCACTTACGAAATTATAAATAAAATGTTTGTATCTTATGAATGAAAATATAATATATTTTTATCATTGAATAATAAAATAAATGTTTTGGAAAAGATAAATTATATAATGGTATTTTTTGAAACATAAATATGTATTCATATTTTTATAACTAAAATAATTTTTTAAACAGAAAATTAAATTATTAAATATATGAATAAATATTCCTTTTTTTCTTAAGATTAAAATATAATTTTATAAGACCTTAATTAATTTTTGAATGTGTTATGAAATAATGTATCATTTTTAAATTTTTATTTTTTGAATAAAAGATGATTTAATTAAAAAAATTAAATTTTAGTATTTAATAAATTATTTTCATAAAATGGAGTTCATTTTTATATTCTATAGTTTGAAAAAATGATAGGGTGTGTTTTTGAGATTTGTAAAAATAGTTGAATTTTTTTTGAATAGTGAAATATGATAATGTACCATATATAATAAATACATGAATAATTGAGTCATATGTGATGTACAGAAGAATTAATCCCATAATTTTGAACCATCCTTCATTTTTTATATATTTGGTGATAATAGTTTCATCATTCATAGTCTGGAAGAAAAATAATAATAAATGAATATAATATCCAAAACACCCCTCTCATCCCAATATAAATTCCACGACACAACAAATATTTCCCTTTCACCTTAAAATCCTTTCTGATTGAATAATTCATTCCAATGCTTTTCCCATACCAATTCCCTATGTCCATGTGGATTATATCCTAACAAACGACCCAAACCAATTTCCCTACAAAGGATATCAAGGGGAAGAATTGAGGAGGTAAAATCCTCTTTCTCTTTATCATTTCTTCACGTGATTTTAATTTATTATACTATCATAACCACGTTTGTAAAAAAAGATAGTATAACTAGAGTGTCTTATATATACTATAATTTTATTATTTCCACAGAAAATCAAACACAATATATGTTCTATTTTTCATTTTATTTTAAAGATGAAAACATCTTCAGTGAGGTGTCATTTAACCACCGTGAGGGATGCCATGTTTTAATTTTTCAATTCTACCTTCAAGTGTGGTCATAAACGAATTTTTATTAACAAAAAAACCTTATTATTAATAATGAAACTTTTTTAATTTTATTTTAGATAGATATCCACATAATATTAATTCATAATATAAAACTAGTGCATTATAATTGAACAACTCCTAAATTAATTTAATTATTATCCCTAATGTATTATCTAATAATTCATCCTCCCAAAAAAATTTCAAATGGCATATATAACAATTTAATATTTTTGAATATCATTAATAATATATAATTTCAATTATGTCAAATGATTTTCATTTTACACGATCTTCTATAAGCATATAAAACTATACTGATCATTTAAACCTAAGAAACAAATGTTCCTAAATAATAAAATGATATTATATATCTCATCAAATGGCCATAAATGAACATAAAAAATAATGAAAAATAATATAATGTATAAAATGTTATGAATAAACTATGTAATTGATTTAATCATATTATCACTGATATTAAGATCTTGTTTAGAACACATTTAGACATATGTTTAGGGTTTTATTATCACACCTTTATTTATATGAGATATGATTTATTTCCACTATGTATTATGTGGGGTATAAGGCCTCGGCCTTAAACCTTACTTAATATTTAATTAAATGAATAATTCACATTGAGGATCTTTTTTGGTTTAGAGTTTTAGGTAATTAGATCATAACTATTTCATCTCAAATGATTACAATGTAGGCACTTCTACATAGTTTCCTCTTTTTTTTACAAAACATGAACTCTTGAAAAAAAGAGAGTCATGTCTAGTTCCATGTTTAAGACAGCATGAATTTTCCTTAATCCCATATTTGACCCTATTCCACATTATGTCCCTTGAAAAACATTTCAAAAAAACATGGGATAAGCATAAAAAGCTCTGTAAGTGATACACAAGAAGGAAAACTATTAGTTTTTCAAAACATCAAGTAAACCATGAATAGATTATAAAAGCAACACTTTTCTCCTTTATGAAGTAGTAAATACTCTTCACTAAATAAAATATCTTTACTTACCCTTTTATAGCATAAAACCCATGTAAAGAACACATAACATATAAAGGTAACTTGGGACATAAACATACTTAAATGGAATAACCATACGGTCGACTTCCACACATATCACTTAATAAAATAGCCATACGGCCGACTTCCATACCCAATGCATTGGAGGTTATAACGTAACCACCAATCCTGGTATTCATGGCATCACCCATCATATGTTTTTTCACGTAACCACCCATTAAATGTCCAAGTACAATTATAAAATCATAAGTCATAAAACAAATATAATGGAAAGAAAAAAATATCACATTTCGATCACAATATATCACTTATATATATTGAAATAACAAATCCATTATAAAAACCACTTTCAATTCCAAAACACATAAAATAGCATATGGTATTTATTTCATTTTAAAAACATTACGACTTGTTGAGGAGGCCAAAGACCAAATAATACTCACGGTAGCGGAAAAGGTCGTTGTCACCACGTACATTAAAAGAAATATTCCTTTTTATTGCTTAGTAAAATGCTTTATAGAAAAATATTCCTTTTGAATAAAAGAAAAATTCAAAGGGTTTTATACACCGTATAAAAGAAAGTTGTGTATAAAAAAATATGCCTCAATTAAAGGAGATTGAGACGAAGTCCCTTACCCCATGTCTAACGTGACTCAATTTCTCTTTAATCTCATTAATAATAAACTAGTGTTAATTTATACATCCTTAAGAACCTTCTTCAAGCTTATTATTCCTTTTATATCACTTATTTCCATATTATAAACAATATTTAATCATTTACGTTAATAATGTTCGTTTTGTTGATATTTGGTACTTAAGTCAAAAATGGACTTCTTACAATTACATGTTGTTCATGTGGGCAAAGTATCATTATATCCAGAATGAAATTCATGATTTGGATATCATATATATCATATATATCCAGAATATACATGTATTTATAATAGTACCTAACATTTAGAGATAAGAAATGAAATGCACTGTTCATGGAGACGGTAAGCTGTACATACGAATGAACACTACTTTCATTTATATTTCATATTTAATGGAGTGAAACCATAATTATATAAAGTTATATTATAATTCCAGTATAATATCATATATAATATCACTAACTCCATCCTTTATATGTCCCACATATGGCATTAATGAATCAAATCACTTTGAGGGGGCGGTAGTCCGCACTTCCTAAAATGAAGATACCACGTTTACCCATAATGGAAACCATAAAGGAATGTCATAAATGAAAACTAAAGAATCATATAGAAAACATGAACATAATATATATCATATATAAATAGAGTGACATCTTAATGGCCACCATGAAAGGTGTTAAAAGATGATTGAACAATCATTATTTCGTGAGGCATAAAATCGCCCACAACAGAAACAATATGTTCATGAACCATTAGACATAGGTGTGTGTAAGTTTAAATGAAATAATTCTCATAAAACATCATAGTATATTTAAGATACTGTTTTTTATACAAAAGAAAGGAATAAAAAGAGTTTTGGGGGTTGGAGAAGCAAAATAAAACAAAAGAACACAAGTGAAGACATTACCTTTAAATTGGGTAACTCCCTTTGGTTTGAACAAAAAGGGTTTCTTCAAGAGATTTCGGCCTAAGGTAAGGCTTCTAGGATGAGGATAGGGATGTGGAGAGGTGAAATTAGTAGAGCCTGGCCAAGACAATGTCTTGAGAGGTGTGGGTAAGGGGGTAGAGGTGGTGGCCTTTTATAAGAGGGAGGAGGGGAACTTTTGGAATGTTATAAAATTTTACATTATTATATAATTAGTTTTGGATTTTAAAGGTCCCAATATTATATATTTCTAGAATAAGGTAATAAGAGTTCGAAATACACCAATATAAAAGGTTTTTGAAATGTTTAGGTCTTATATTTTACATTATCTTTTCATTTAATTTAAATCGTTAAATAATGAGGTAATCGCTGCATCATCATTGTGTCAAAAATAATTTAATTTATTTAATGTCTAAAAATTATAAAAAAAATATCATGATTTAGGAAATATTTTTATCTTTATAATGAATATTTATAGTCACAAATATTACTTGTATAACCCCATGCAAAAATTGTTTTAGTAAAATAATACATGTTTGTGACATTTTTATTTTAACTATAACAAAAAGTTATTAATGTCATTTTCTTACCCAAGTTGCTCCATGAGGTCTCCAAGTTGACCCATGGATTTTAATTGTCGACCATGAATCATAAAATAAGGGTAGGACATGTGTCAAGGTTATTTCATATTATTACAACAATATTTTTACCTTAAATCACACTAATTACCTCTAATTACGATTAATAAAACATAAAAGTTACTATTCATCAAAAAAACTACTCCCATTGAACCAAATTTTATATCCTAATTACAACCATGTATGTCAGATTTTTGAAGTTCAAATCACAGAGGTGGTAAAATTTCATTTAAATGAAAAATTAGTTTTTTAACTATCTCTTAGTGGTTTCACTATTCATCAAAAATAAAAGTTTTTCAGAAAAATAACTAAAATTCACCTTAAGCTATATTTGATATTCCTAATTAAAAAATGATTCCTATTTTACAAAATTCCAAACATATAAGTTTCATTAATTAATTTAACAATTAATTCCCGTTGTCAAAACAAATAGCGTGTTTTTATGAAACAATATATATAAAAATATTGACAGTAGTTTAAGTCTAATTTCAAAGTAAAATTAATTCCAATGTCCACCATTGGATTAAATGGTAAAAATATATTCTAATTGAACTTTAAAAGAAATTAAAAAGATAATCTAATCATATAAATTAATTAGTTTAAAAAGAGGTTTTGAATTAAAATACAACATTTTTCACTTATTAATTAAAAATGAACTTTATCGGAAAAATAACAAAAACATGCACAATGTAAATTTTGATGTCCCAATTCTAAAGAAAGATTTTATTTGGTCTAATAGAATTTATAATAGTGACCAAAACTATTTATAAAGAGGTTTCTCCATCAAAAGGCGCTAAATCAACCTTTTAGTAAATATTAGAGTATCTATGCCTAAAATTGAATTCTTTTCTTATTTTAAGCCTAAATATTTTTTTGGATAAATGTAAAAACATTTAAAAAACATATATAATCATATTTTAGTTATTTCGAATCTTTCATGCCAATACAATGACTACATGTTAACTACCATTTAAAATAATATTATTATATTACTAGTGTGCAACGTAAGATTTCAAAGAAACCCGTTGTTGCGTATCGGGTACGCTATCGGACATAGCAACCCCTTTAATGTAAAATTAATATTTAATTCGCAAATATTAAAAAATATTAAAATGTCTTATTCTTTATTTTCCTGGGATGTTACATCCTTCCCCCTTTTGGGAATTGCGTCCTCGCAATTTTATTCACTTATCAAAATAAGTGGGGTATTTATCTCTCATAGAATTTTCTGATTCCCACGTTGCCTTTTCAACCATATAGGTTTTCCACAAAACCTTTACATGGTGAATTACATTATTCTGCAACACTTTCTCTCTATGGTCAAGAATCTGGACTGGTTGTTCTTCATAAGATAGATTCTCTTCCAACTGAACTACCTCTAGGCTCAAAATATGGGATGGATCTCGCATATACTTTTTCAACAACGAAACATGAAAAACATTGTGTACCTGAGATAAACTCGTAGGTAAAGCCACTTGGTAGGAAACTGATCCAACACTCTCCATAATTCTATATGGTCCAATGAACCTTGGACTCAACTTTCCATTCTTACCAAATCACACCACACTTTTCCATGGTGAAACTTTGAGAAAAACATGATCACCTTCCTCCGGTTATCTGTATAACTTATCTGTCTGCTCTGAGATATTTTCATGTGTTTCTGAATCAACTAAAATTTTTCTGCCATCTCTTCTACCAATTCTGGTCCCATCAGCTTCCTTTCCCCTACTTCATCCAAAAAAGATGGAGTTCAACACTATTTACCTTATAACGCTTCAAACTGAGCCATCTGTATACTAGAATGAAAACTGTTATTATATAAAAATTCAACCAAAGAAACATGTTGGTCCCAACTTCACTGATAATCCATCGAACAAGCACGTAGCATATCCACCAATGTCTGAATTGTTCATTCTGACTGCCCATCTGATTGAGGATGAAAAGATGTACTAAAATTTAATTCAGTACCCTACAACTTCTGAACGCCTTTCCAAAAGTTAAAAGTGAACCTGTGATCTCGATCAGATACAATGGAGAGGGGAACTACATGAAACATGGATATCTCTTTAAGATATAATCAAGAAAGTTGATCTAGTGAGAATGTATCTCTAATAGGAAGGAAATGTGCAGATTTAGTCAATCAATCAAGAATAACCCAGATTGCATTATTACCTGGAGATGTCTTTGGCAATCCCACAACAATGTCCATGGATATATTTTACCATTTCCACTCTAGCTCTAGTAAAGGCTGAATCATCCATTATGGTAACTACTTCTCTGCTTTAACCTATTCACAAGTCAAACACTTCATAGTAAAATCAGCGATATATCTTTTCATTCCATCCCACCAGTAATACTCCCGCAGATCTATGTACATCATAGTACTGCCAGGATGAACTGAAAACAGGGAACTATGAGCCTCACATAACAATTCTTTCTTCAACTGTGAATCACAAGTCAAACATAATCTCTTCCCAAACCTCAAAACACAATCATTATCAATGTTAAAATCAGGCAACATACCCTTCTGAACTACCTCTACCTTTTTCTGCAACCCACTGTCTTTCTTCTGCGCTTGCTTAATTCTTGTCTGATAGAGATGATCTGACTGACACCTGAAACAAAATAGAAGAACTTCCTACACCAACAACTTCAATGCCAAAGTTCATCAAATCAAAAACCAAAGGATCTCGATCCAAATGTTTCATTGTTAATGAAGCATTACTTTTTCGACTCAAAGCATCAACCACTTTATTTGTTTTTCCCGGTTGGTAATGAATTGTACAATCATAATCCTTGATTAATTCTAGCCATCTCCTATGTTTCATGTTCAATTATTTTTGAGTGAATATATACTTTAAACATTTTTTATGAGTATATATTTCACACTTTACAGCATAAAAATGATGCCTCCATATTTTTAGAGCAAAAACAACATCAGCTAATTCCAAATCATGTGTAGGGTAATTTACCTGATGAGTTTTCAACTAATGTGAAGCATAAGAAATTACCCGATCATTCTGCATAAGGACACAACCACGTACCTTCAACGAAGCATCACTATAGATAATAAAGTCACCATTCTTGGAAGGAAGTGCCAAAACCGGATCATTCACCAATCTTCTTTTCAACTCCTGAAAACAATCATCACATTCTTTTTTCCAGATAAACTTAACACCCTTCCGAGTTATCTTAGTCATTGGACTAGATAACTGTGAAGAATTTTTGACAAACCTTCAGTAATAACATGCCAAACTAAGAAAACTACGAATCTCAGTTACATTTGTGGGTCTTGGCCATTCATCAACAAATTTTGTTTTAGCAGGATCAACAGTTATTCCATTTTTTGAAATAATGTGTCCAAGGAAATAAATTTTTTGTAACCAAAACTCACACTTTCTGAATTTTCCATACAGTTTCTTTTCTTTTAATTTTTTCATGATAACCCTCAAATGACTTTCATGCTCCTCTTTACTTTTAGAAAACACCAAAATATCATCAATGAAAAAAACCACAAACTTATCCAGGAACTCAGGGAAAATTCTATTCATAAGGTCCATGAATACAGCAGGTGCCTTGGTAAACCCAAAAGGCATAACTACAAATTCATAATGGACATATCTAGTATGGAACACAGTTTTCGGAATGTCTGCTTCTATTACTTTCAACTAATGGTACCCTGATCTGAAGTCAATTTTCAAAAAATACTGAGCTCCCTGGAGCTGATCAAACAAATCATCGATATGAGGCAAAGGATACTTGTTCTTAACAGTGATGTTATTCAATGCTCTATAATCAATGAAATGTCTCATTGAACTATCTTTCTTTTTAACAAACAAGACAATAGCACCCCATGGAGATGTGCTAGGTCGAATGAAGCCTTTATCAAATAACTCCTGCAATTGCTTCTTTAACTCTAAAAGTTCAACATGAGCCATTCGATAAGGGGGTTTTGAAATTGGATTAGAATCAGGAACTATGTCAACAGTAAATTCAACTTCTTGATCATGTATAATACCAAGCAACTCATCAAGAAAAACATCAAGATACACATTTAAAATTGGCACATAATTAATCTGAATGGTTCCTTTATTTTCTATAATATGTGAAAGGTAAAATTCATTTCCTTCTTTTACTAGTTTCTGAACTTCCTAATATGTTATCAAAAGAAAGGGATTATTCTTGTACATAAAATGAAAATTTTTCCGAAAAGAAACCTCTTTAGCTCTACAGTAAATACTAGCATGATAAACAGAAATCCAATCCATGCCCAAAATAACATCAAACTATACTAGAGGCAAAAAAATATGGTTTGCAGGTAGATTCTTTCCACACACAAGGATATGAAGGTTCATATAATTTATTTTTGTGTCAACATTTCCTCTGGGTGTTTTTACCAAAAGTACATGATTTATATCTTGAGTTGGAATTCCTTTTTTACTAGAAAACTTCTCAGAAATGAAAGAATTTGTAGACCCTAAATCAAACAACAAATTTTCAAAATCTAAAAAAACAAACAGTTTACCTGATACTGTGTAATTCGATGTCCCAACATCTGCTAAAGTAGTTGTAAAGGATTTCCCCACCCCTTTCTTCTTGTAGTCTGGCTGATTTCCCCCAGTTGTGTTCTTCGTTAGACACTCATTTCCATAATGACCCATTTCATTACACTTAAAACATCCTATCACTGGCTTTTCATTGCCTACTTGATCATCTTCCTTACAATTACGAGCTATATGACCAGACTTACCACACCGAAAGCACACTCCAGACGTGGATAAACATGCTCCAGGATGCATTTTTCCACACTTGTCACAGGATGGATATTTGGTTTTCTTACCTCCTATATTCTTTGATGAATTCTTACCATTTTCCTACCAACTGGACCTCTTATTCTGTTGTTTTTCAAAGCACACCTGATCATCGGCAAACTCCATTTCCACCTTCTCCGCACATCAAACAAGATTTTCATAACTTTTGAACTCATGAGAAGCTAAATCCCTTCGAAACATTGGATTTAACCCTGAGTAAAAATGGTTGATTTTAGTATCAAGATCTCGTATGAAATTTGGAGTATACATTGTCAATCGAGTGAACTTTGGTTCATAAGCAGCCACTGAGTCATCCTCCTACCTCAATTCTAGGAATTGTTTTTCCATCCTAAGACGAACCACCTTAGGAAAATATATCTCAAGAAACATACCTTTGAATTTTTTCCCAGAGAAGATCATCAAACTCATAACTATCTCTGATATTTTTCATCATCGACCACCACTGCTCTGCTTCACCTTCAAAACGGTAAACATCAAGAATAACCTTTTGATGTTCTGAACACCCCATGACGTAAAAAATATTCTCCAGTGCTTTAATCCACCCTTCTGCTAGCACAGGGTCAGATGATCCTCTAAATGATGGGGGATGTTTCCTCCTGGAATGTTCCACCACTGACATGTTCCTCTGCGATTTATCTGTCTGATCTCATGCATGGATCACACCACCATTTATAGCCTGAGTCAACTCTGCCATCACTACAACAAATTGTTCAGTTCCAATTCCGACAATCTCAGGTTGCAGATTTGGAAGGTTGTTTTCCTCCTAATGTCGTCCAAACAAATCTGCCTTGTTTCCTTTCATATCACTTATTTCCATTTTATAATCATTATGTAATCATTTAAGTTAATAATGTTTGTTTTGTCGATATTTGGTACTTAAGTAAAAAATGGACTTCTTACAATTACATGTTGTTCATGTGGTCAAAGGATCATTATATACAGAATGATATTCATGATTTGGATATCATATATATCATATATATCCAGCATATAATTGTATTTATATTAGTACATAACATTTAGAGGTATGAAATGAAATGCATCATTCATGGAGACGGTAATCTGTACTTACACATGAACGCTAATTTCATTTCTATTTAGTATTTAATGAAGTGAAATCATAATGATATAAAGGTATAGTATAATTATAGTATAATATCATATACAATATCATTAACTCCATCCTTTATACGTCCCACATATGGCATTAATGAATCAAATCACTTTGAGGGGGCGGTAGTCCGCACTTTATAAAATGAAGATATCGCGTTTAACCATAATGGAATCCATAATGGTATGCCATAAATGAAAAATAAATAAGCATATGGAAAACATAAACATAATATATATCATATATAAATAGAGTGACATCTCAGTGGCCACCATGAAAGGTGTTAAATGAAGATTGAACAATCATCATTTCGTGTGGTAGAAATTCACCAACCACAGAAATAGTATGTTATTTAACCATTAGACGGAGGTGTGTGTAAGTGTAAACAAAATAATTCTCATAAAAAAAATCCTAGTATATTTATGATACTTGTGTTGTTAGAAAATAAAGGAATAAAAATTTTTTTGGGGTTGGAGAAGCCAAAAAAACAAAAGAACACAAGTGAACACATTAACATTAAATTGGGTAACTCCCATTTGGTTTGAACCAAAAGGGTTTCTCGAAGAGCTTTCTGCCTAAGGTAAGGAGTATAGGATGAGGTTAGGGATGTGGAGAGACGAAATGAGTAGAGATTGTCTCAGCCAAAGCCTTGAGAGGTGTGGGTAAGGGGGTAGAGGTGGGGGCCTTTTATAAGAGGGAGGAGGGGCACTCTTGGAATGTTATAGAATGTTACTTTATTATATAATGAGTTTCGGATTTTAGAGGTCCCACATTTATATATTTCTAGGATAAGTTGATAAGAGTTCGAAATCCTCTGATCCAATAGGATTTTGACAAGTGTATGTCTTATATTTTACATTATCATTTCATTTTATTTAAATCGTTAAATAATGAGGTAATTGTTGCATCATCATGGTGTCATAAATAATTTAATTTATTTAATTTCTAAAAATTATAATAAAAATATCATTATTTAGGATATTTTTTATCTTTCTAATGAATATTTATAGTAAAAAATATGACTTGTAGAACCCCATTTAAAATTTGTTTTAGTAAAACAATACATGTTTGTGACATTTTTATTTTAACTTTAAACAAAAAGTTATTAATGTCATTTTATTACCCAAGTGGCTCTATGGGGTCCCCAAGTTGACACATGGATTTTCTTGGTCAGCCATGACTCATCCAATAACGGTAGTACATGTTTCAAGGTAATTTCATATTATTAAAACATTATTTTCACCTTAAATTAAACTAATTACCTCTAACTGCGATTAATAAAACATAAAAGTTATTATTCACCAAAAAATTATTTTAATCCCACAAAACCAAATTTTACATCTTAATGACAACCATGTATGTTGGAGTTTTGAAATTAAAACCACAGAGGTCGTAAAATTTCATTTAAATGAAAAATTAGTTTTTTAACTACCACTTAGTGGTTTCACTATTCATAAAAATTTGATGTTTTTTAGAAAAATACCAAAAATTCACCTTAAGCTATATTTGATATTCCGAATTCCAAAATGACGTCTTTTTTACAAAATTAAAATCATATAAGTTGCATTAATTAATTTAATAATTAATTCCCTTTGTCAAAACAAATAACGTGTTTTTATGAAACAATATATATCAAAAGATTGACACTAGGTTAAGTCTAATTTCAAAGTGAAATTAATTCAATGAAAACCATTGGATTAAATGTTAAAAATATATTCTAATAGCACTTTAAAACCAATTCAAAAGATAATCTAATAATATAAATAAGTTAGTTTAAAATGATGATTTGAATTAAAATATAACATTTTTCACTTATTCATTAAAAATGAACTTTATCATAAAAATAACAAATGCATACACCAAGTAAATTTTGACATCCCGATTCTAAAGAAAGATTTTATTTTGTCCAATAGAATGTATAAGAGTGAAAAAAACTATTTTTAAAGAGGGTTCGCTATCAAAAGGTGATAAATCGACCTTTTAGTTAATATTAGAGTATCTACGCCAAAAATTGAATTCATTTCTTATTTTAAGCCTTAATTTTTTATTGGATAAATATAAAAACATGTGAAAAACATATATAATGATATTTTAGTAATTTCTATTCTTTCCTGTCAATACAACGGCTACGTGTTAACTACCATTTAAAATAATATTATTATATTACTAGTGTGCTACGTAGTATTTCAGAGAAACTCGTTGTTGCGTATCGGGTATGCTATCGAACATGGAAACCCCTTTAATATAAAATTAATATTTAATTCGAAAATATTAATAAATATGAAAATGTATTATTCTTTATTTACTTGGGATGGTAAATGTGGTGTACATTGACTTGCCTTTTATTTATTATATAAGTATGTTTTTTATCAAAATGGTATTAAATGGTTAATTTTATGATTATCAATATAATTGGGATTATGGATTGACTATTTGAAATTGGGTACGAGATTCTACCCAAACCTCCATTTTCCATATAGGTTACACATTCTCTATATTTACACCATGGTAATTACTATCTATATTAATATAATAATTATATAACAATTTCATATTTTCCAATATAATTTATCTAGATCAATTCATATAACTTATAAGAGGAAATACATGAATTATTAGTTTCCCTTTTCAATTCATCCTTGTAAGGGTGCCTGATTAAAGGGTAATTCCCAATATCTTAAAACTTTTAGGTATACTCCACAATCTATTATGAGGCATCAATATTTCTCTAAAATCGTAATTTTTATCATGTGAAACTATTTTGATAATTTTCTGGTTTAATGTAATCATTTAATCCCCATTCACATTAAATACTCATTAATATTTTCTTTTAAACCGCACTAAAGTCGATCATTTTTAAAGAATCATTATACATGCTTTAACATATAATGGACATCATTTAAGGATTAAATATAATTTATTTTACCTTCCAAATAATTCAATGGGAATATAATTATTACAAAATAATTTTATTAAAATTTGATTCCGATAAAACTCTTTATTCTTTTGAAACGTGTATTTCTCCAAAGGATTTCCCAATGAATATATTAAGTTGTTAAACATCTATTTCAATCCCGAATATTGAATTGTTTAATTTATTGATGATTTTCTATTATGTTACTATCTAATATAAATTTTCATTGGTTTACGATTAGGATTATTGTTTGTGGGAATTTATTAACATTTCATATAACGGTTTAAATATGAATGTATATGATGATTATGTGTCAACACCTTTCAAATGTCTACTAAATTGGACTTAGTAAGTGACTAGTAGGGACTGTTATATGAACTCGATGAACTAGTAGGTAACATTAGACAATCATGGCATGGTATTCGCCGAGTTATTACCAATTTATGTATAATTGTTTTCAAAGGACTTGATTATACGTTTATGATATTCAGAATTATGAATTACCTTATTATGATATTAATAATTTAAAATCCAGGTCCTTGTTAACTTGAGGCATATCTAGGGTTACTTTTCAAGTGATTATTTTTATTGAATTATTAATTTAACTTATATGCAAATATTATTATGCTCAGTATTATGTTATAATGATATGGGTTTTAACTATTCACCTTGCCTTATAGTTTTTGTCTATTTAGGATAGCTTCATTGTACCGTTTACCGTTATAAAACTTATGAGGTCACCACTTTATGTTTTCCCCCAAGATTCAATGATGTTTATTTTGAATGAAATTCATGGATAATGTAAGAGTTTGTGGAAGTTTCAAATTGATTTTCTATTTTTTCCCTTCCATTTAGTACTGAAAAACAAATCTTTGTATATAATTTTCAAATCATACTAAATTATTTGGTCCTTCACGATGAACCGTTATTGGTTACTATTCCATCATATTAAATATAGGAACCAACACTGAGATAATGGGGTTAGGATCATTTTATAAACGAATCAACAATAAATACAACAATTTAGGGGTTTGTATATGATATTCCTGAACACTTTCTTTTATTTTTCATATCCAATGTAATGAAAATATATTAATATAGAATGTATAAAATAAAATATAAATACCCCACACTTTCCCAAATTTTGTTATAGAAAAAACGTATAAAATTTTTAGATAACAACTATTCTCTTCAAAAACTAAACAAACAAGTATTTTATCCTTGTAAATGGTTTCTAGGTCTTCCCAAACAACACATTTATCTTATTTTAATTTAAAAATAACAATTTATATTGTTTTCATTATTCATGAACTATATCAGAGAACCACAATTATATGTGATCATTATAATAATATTATTTTTCACCAAAACCTTATTGGGTTCAATGAGTTATATCAAATATGTTATCCACATATGATATTGAACAATTAATATAGGTTATGCTTCTATAATGTGAGAAATCTCAAAGTCAATTCCTTTATCATAATGACGTCATGATAACTTATCTAATAAGATTACAAAATATTGGTCTTCCAAAGGAGGAAGGATGGATAAATATATGTATTTCTCTTCAAAATGATTCAATCTAGAAAACTATTCCCCAATAGATCCAATATAGTTCATTTTTTTCACATTGCACCTTATAAAACATCAATTCACTATTCATCACAAGCCTCTCCAACATAGTTATAGTAATGGATAAACATCTCCAATAGTTTTTGATGTCTTATAGAAATCTATTCATCTAATCCATGTAAGAAATATTCTCCCATCTAGTAATATTATGTATCATGAAATCCATAAATTTCCATATCTGGCATGTACTGTCAGAAGTCAATGATATCTTTGAATGTGGTTCAACTTCATCACTTATAGTGTGTCAAGAAATGGTAATTCATAGAATAAAATGACAAAAATGTCATATTTTAAACATATAAAATATAAATATGCGCATGTATGAAACACTTAATAAGATGGAGCATGTTTTTTAATTGTGACACCTCAAACAGTTGAACAACCCTCCTTACAACTAGTTAAATTTGTGTCCACTATATAAAAACTATCATCCTTAGCTCCATCCGCATACCACAATGGAAAAAACATTCCTGGTTAATAGATTTTGGTGGGGTGTAATTCTACAATTGATGATAGTAGTCAGATTATTTGGGTATTATTCTAGATCATACAGTCAGTACTTTGAGAGCCCTTCTCTAATTCCATTTTAAAAAACCAATGAATATGGACAACTATTCAACATCAATGTCACTTGATCTAATGCATTATAAAATGTTTGTGATAATTTTGACTCATTATAAAATTGAAACATTGGGGGCATAAACTACCAAATGTGGAGGAAGAAGAAAACCTTATTTATAATTATTTCATAACGCCACCATCCAAGAACTCCTTAATCAACTTATTCATTCTACCCAATATAGAAAACATCATTGTATCAAAGAAACCACTCAATGATCTTGGGATTGATTAAAGATAACCTGAATCTTCTTATAATAATAAGACCATCATGATCATCAATTCCTTATTATGAAACTGACATGATTCCTCAACTCTAGAAGTTTAATGCTCCACATATTTCCTTACGTATATACATTTTCCTCAATTAATAGACGAGTGAAGTAAAATGACACCGTGAGATGAGAAAATAATGGAAAACCCATTTTTTGCACTGTTGAAGATTTATAATCTCATGAACATTATTAAATGGAATTTTCCTTGTATAAATTCTATAAATATACTAACCTTTATTTTCATCCATGTAATACCACCATGTTTACCCTACGTTTTCATGAATTCCTACCACCTAATTATATGTACATGAAGCATGAAAGAATAAAATAAAACATATAGATCCTTCAGGGTCTCCCCAAAATATATAATCCCCGAAAATATTCAAATATATTTCTTTACATTCTTATGTACTTTGGTGTGTGGGGTGGATATTGGATTCTATTGATTGAATTTAGATGCATAATTGACCATTTTTCTGGGAACACATCCACATAAAATTGTCATTAAACAGAATTCCATTCACCATATCTTGTCCACCCCCTAAAAATCTAGAGCTTATATGGGAAAATATTTTTTAGAAAGATAATTCATACCTTCTTTATAGGATATTCATCTTTGATTATATATTGATGTAATTTCAAGGAACAAAAAATCTATTCAAAGAATATATATTGAAAAAAACAAACCACTTTATCTACATGCACAAAGGATATCTAAGAAAAAATAATCATAGGAGGATACCCACATTAGTAATACATAAAAATAATATTATTATTATGGGCTCAAATATTTTTCTCCATGGATTTATGTTATTCGTAGTCACATATATATAACAAAAAGTGTTGTAGAACAATCGATGAAAATTCAATAAAAAAAATTTCTATCAATTACTCAAAACTAGATTACATCAAGAAGGCGCAAAATATAGGGAAATTCTATGACATAACCATTTGTCTTTATTAGATGACTTAAAAACTGAAAAATAAAAAAGAAATATTGAACATAATTTGATGAGTTTCTGATGTAAGATGATGAGAAATTAGGAGTCTATTTTTTAAAACATAATTATGATAAAGGGAAGATAAATGTGTCATGATTATATAGATAGAGTAAAATAAAGAAACATAAAATCAAATTATGTTTAGGTACAAAATATTCCACTCAACATTCTAGTGTATTGTTATATATATTGTAATCTATATCAATAATTATGAATACTTCTATGAAATTTCAAATTCATCATCATCATACTTAATCATACATATTTGTCAAAGCTAGTATTGTAAAAATCATGAACAAAAAAATATTGAAATGATTCAATAATAACTTCCACACATATCATTTAAACACATCAATTTTTTTAAATTAGAAGACCATAATAACACTAAATTAGGACACAAGAAGATGTAAATTCTATGTAGAGAAGGAATATCAAATATCATGTTGATTTAAACCCCTATCAACACAAAAAAATTCTCTCTCCCATTAGATTAATCTAATTCTAATTCTTATAATGATGTTCTCCTACACATGTACCCAATGATTTTGACTAATAACATATCTAAAATATTGGTGTCTATCATCACCTCCATTCTTATTTGTATGTATCCTCCCTTAAAAATTAATTTCATTTATTTTTATCCATTTTGATTTGATAAACTCCTTCCACTGATATATATCTATATATAATTAATTTAATTTAATTTGGAATGGAAATTATTTTCCCATGCACATGAGTCATTTAAATACCATCAATCTATAGCCGTAGAGACACATTCAAAATGTTAAATAATCAAGTACATAGAATATCAATGTGATTATCATGAACCATTTTTTATATAATTTCAATTTAATTACATAGAAAACATATATCATATAAATTACTATCTTTATCCCTCATATTAAACATATGAAACTCCCAATAACATAATAATTCAGGGTGAATCCCTGAAACATAATCATCAACACTTATTGTGGAATTTATTCATGAACCTAGTGTGAACCTATATAAAATTTTAAGACTAATAAAATTAAATTTTCTAAGGACTTGTCTTCATTTAAACTAAATCTTTATAGTGATCATAACCGAAAAAAATAATTAAAATAAACAAACTCTAAAAATCATCATAAAAACGTTCAAAATACATGTGGATCTATATTTATCTCCTCCCTTGCTTAGAATCAGATCATTCATCCAATGGAGTAGATGTATCTATGAATTTTCTATATCATCTTCATGTAGCACCATCGAATTATCTGAAATTATCTAAAACATAGATTCATCATTGAAAGAGACTTTTCAATTAATCATTAGATCTCATAATAATATTCTACATTGATATATAGATGAATTTCTTACAATATACTCATAATTAGTGAAACAATTGACTCAATTGAAGATGTTTAATTCCTCTTGATGATCAAAAGGCTGGTATAGTTTGGTCCACCCAATAGAGTATAGAATCGAAAATATGTTCAAACATTATAATCCCTCTTTGTGTTTTATCACAGATTAGTTCCACTATAATAGAAAAAGTGGTTTTGGAATCGATTATCCTCATCTTGCCTCAGTTGTGATATATAATCACCAGTGATCCCAGGGATACAATTTACATCACTTAGATATTTTTATATGTTGAAGTGGATGGGGATTATCCTTAGATAGGGTGGAAAGATAATTCTTTTACATGGTATTCACAATCATGTTCATTCTAAAATTTCAACAGTTTGAGCATGGATACCAATTAAATACATGGTATAATCCATTCATATTTTGAATATATGGATTAAAACATGAAATTATACTATGTGGAAGCTTCGGTGAATTTGGATATGTGAGTATCATAAGAAAATAAGCTATGTTAATGAGGCTAAAATTTGGAAAAAGGGTTTTATCCTTGATAAGTAATGTACTATATATTTATACATCAACGTGGCCAATTATCTATATCAAAATTCACCCATGCAACAAATTCTGTAAATATAATAAAACATGATGTAATATTTTATATAAAAGGAAAATAATTATTCATAAACATTTGAAATCAATTTTACAAAAACTTGATTGAATTAATATCCCAATAAAATGACAAATAAAACTATCTTAACAATACCACAATATTAACATTAACAAATAACAAGAGAGTACATAAAAATTAAACCCCAAAACCCCTCAACATTACTAATTCATTATATTGAAATGAATATGGCATAAATAATAGAATATTTATCCCAAAAAATATTAATAATTTACATTGACGAATGATGGTCCGTTTAATCTTCATAATACCATACCTTTATACAAATACTCAATAAACTAAAAATTCATCCACAAAAGAAGAATATCATAAAATAATATTTTGAAATTACATTCAATGGAATGACATAAATTTATTTGGAATTACATAATGAAATAAATATATATCAAATTATCCCACCCATATTTATTTTTTTCCTCATGTAGTTAAGTTGCTAAATTCAATAGAAGAGAATATATCTACAAATTGGAAATAATAAATTTAACAAAAAACATTCTAAACAATAGATTCCCTATTTATCCACTTTACTAGGATGTATAAATTCACATTTATAACTATGTGGTTTATGTGAAATAATTATTTTCTCAAAGAAAATATTTTAAAAAAATGGAATGATTTTTTCAAGAATGTCTATGAATTTAACTCAAAATTTAAATTTTTTGATTACCTATATTTTATTTTAAAAACATATTTTATCATAGAATTTATTAGACATAACTAACTTAATGAGTGAGATAAATAATTACAAGGAAGTATAAATAATACATCCAATAGTTGTAGCTTAAATAAATAAATAATAAAAAAAATAAGTAAAGTTGGTCCACTAATAAATTTATATTCATTTCAAATCATATAGAAATGAATATCTTATTAGTTTCATGGAATAAAAATGTTTCAAATAAAGTTATTATTTAATACACATTACACAAAATTCACAATTAAAAAAATTATTTCCCGGGGAATGTAAATTAATCAACCTAATAGAAAAAATGGGGATAGAATGAGATATGTATTCAAATTTTTATAAAAACTATCCATATTGGAAAAGATAATCCAATTTAAAAATTATTAATTTATTTATCATGTGAATCAACTTTGAATAAATATAATGGTTTTTTGGTGGGTTTCATTGAATAATATAAATGTGTAGAATAGACCCCTCCCCCACAAAGAGAATTCAATATTTTCTAAATGGTCTAACCTCATGTTTATAGAAATCAATTAAAAATTTTGGTTAAAAACTAATATTAAATTAAGTTGTTGAATGAAAATATAAAGGGTCAAAACAAAAATCAAATACAATTAACCATAAGAACCATCATATTTTAAAATAATATTTTTTAATGGAACACGACTTGATATTGTAATAGAGTAAATTAATTTATATTCTATAGAAAAATAAATATCATGATTAGGGATTTCACTTCAAATGGAGTATTGATTCCAATGTTATATTATGTGTACCGATAATGGTTTTAAAAATACATTAAAATAGGTTTCCAATATAGTATGTTATTTCTCGATAAACACCAAAATGTCATTAAAAATACTCATTATATCAATATCCAACATCAAAAATTTTCCAACAACAATAATTTCCATAAAAAATGAGGAATTCCATATTATAATTCCATGTAATAATATAATAATTTGAGAATTTAGTATTCACAATGAGTGTAGAATTAAACTCCCAAAATATTTATTAACTAGTTTTATTAATATAACCAATATGATCAATGTAAAATAGAATGCCGACAACAATCCCTCTCCCCCATAAACATACTGTAATGTTTGAATAAGAAAATAATAATCACATATATTAAAAATAAATATAAAAAGACCAATTAATAGCGATCATTTATACTAAAAAATTTAATCACCACGAGAGAGCCATACCGACTCCATAATTAGGTAAATATGAATAGTTATTCATGTTATAATGAATTATCTACGATGATCAGGGATTTAAATTAATAAAGGAAAAATTATAGAAAATATTTTATTTAATCAGTATTTCCTCCCATGATGTTCAAGATATATATTCTGCAGCAAGACATTCCTAAAACATAAATATAGAAAGATACATGGGGTGGTTTCCAAAGTATGAACCACTACCTATGATTTTAAAAACGAATCTTAAGAAATATATAATTTATATTCAAACCTGGAAATCAAAAATAGCACTTCACTATATAAATATATTCAAATTTAACATCAAAATACCATTCCTCATTATGGGGATTCTCAATGGACTATTAAAGTGAAGCTGAAAATTCATTCCCCAATCCCACATTAGTAGTATTTTCAAGGAACTCATACTCAAGTGAAAAGGAAGAGATGAACATTGTCTATACCAAAAATATAATTATAATATCAAATGAAATATTAACATTTTGATAACTCTTGGAATATGTTTATTCCTATCCTATAAATAATTTATATTTCAAATGTTTGGAGTCATATAAAAGTGTCAATAAAGAACTATATGATATTATATGTGAGTTACTATCCAATGAACCCTCTCTAAATATCAAAACAAACTTTTATCTTTAAATTATGTGTTCAATTAGATGATTCTAAAAAAGTAGGCCTAAGAATATGTTTATTAAATTATAGTTAAAATTATTATTGAAAAATATAAATCAATTTTGATACATATTCCACTGCTATCTGAACTACAAGAATAATTCATCATTAATGTTTTTAATTAAACCACCAAATATGTTTTTTTTAATATGTAATACCAAAATTCGAACCTCTTACAAAAAACACAACAAATACCAAAAAAATAATAATTTTCAAGCATTGTTTATATGATATATTATTCAAAATTTATGAAATTAGGATGAAAATATAGAATTTAAATTGAATGAACATAATGCATTAATTCTTATTATATGATTTAAATTCATAAAATTTCTTCATATAAGTATTAATAAATTTAATATTTGTAAAAATTTATGAAAATGTGAATATTATTAGTTTTTACCTTATATAAGAATCATCAGAATTTATCCATTAATAAGTATATTGAAGAAAATTATAAATATATATATTTTTTCTATTAAAACCACATGTTAATTGAGAAACCTCATAGATAGAGTTAAACCATAATCCTATATTTTATCAACATTTAAAATGATTATAATTAGTTGAATGATATTAAAAAATACAATAAACATAAAATAAAACTCCAATGTTAGATTGATCGTAATCTACCTTGATAATTAGTATTTCTTATATGAAAATTCAAAATTCATCCACAATATATGTAAAAAAATTATTAGATAATGTTTTAATTGTATAAAAAATAAAAACAAAATATTAATAATATTCAATACTAAATTATTCTCCGATTAAAAAATTACATTACATGTTTTTATAGATTAAGAAACACAAGACCATAATACATGGATACAAATATGAATATGTGATGGAGAGTTTAAATCTTATCTATCAATTTAAATTAAATTTATATTCACACAAATTCTATCACTCTCCCATCTAATGAATATTTTTCTAATAATGGAGAAGAAGTTCTCCAGCACTATACCTAAAAGTGTCAGTTTTAATAATCAATATTAATTTCTTTATAAATATCCCTCTCCATTCCCATATTTATATCAATCCCAGTTAAAAATAATGTTTTAATGTTTTGTATTATGAAATGGAAGAAACATTGAACCAATATAGTGTAGTCTTCAATTTGTCGTCATCCATATTACATTAGTCACTTGATTTTGTCACATACACATGACTTAAAAATATCCCTACTAAAAACATTTGAAGACCCTTGTTTGATATATTAAATCCACTTATAAAGAAAAATTGTAATTGATTCATCATGAAAATTTTATAATATTTATCCACTTGAATTTCCCATTAACTCAATCACATAGAAATTTCAATCTTCAAACATTAGTTAGAACATAAATCACTCCCACATAATTCAATCCAGCAACATGAATCCTTAGCTATAAATAGTAAAAATTGGTTAAGTATTATCATCAAGAAATTGATGTACATGTGGATAAAACTATCAAATTATTAAATAAATATAATTTAGGAATATTCATTATATTTTAAAAAATCCCCACTCTGTGAAATTGTAGAAAACAAAAACTATTCAAATTCACCATCACTCAAGAAATCACCAACCACTTCTACTAAAACCAATGTGGGTCAATGGAAATCTCTTTCTAAGATCAAAATTAAAACAATTATCTTTAAATTATGAATTGGATCAATAATTTCCTTATAATAATAAATCAAAACCATCAACCATTGATCCTTCATTAATTATGTTGAGTCATCATAAAAAATTCCTCTCTGAGGCATTATTCGACATCAAAATCATATTCATCCAAAAAAATATAGTCAACATTTGATCTTTAAAATCATAAAAAAATGAAAATTTTCCTCATATATAAACATCAAAATTTTATCCAATTTGGTTAAAATGATAGACCCATTCAATTATCTCAGATCATTTTGGATTAACTACATGTTCAGGAATCAAGAAGATCTCAATGAAGTTTATTCCTATTTGGTTCTATTTAAACCAAAGTGGATATTGTTGGACTCCTCATGTGTTAATCATGTTTTAGTGATCAAAAATCTCATTAATGTTAATTAATCTTTCTCTTCAGTTCACATATTGATAATGCTCTTCAAACTCAAAAATCGGTGCACATCATTTTTTTATAATAACAAATCTTATGGATGTTAATTACTCTCTACAAGTCTTATGCATGATCACAAATGTCTCATATATTATCTCTAATGAATAACCTTAACCCATATTCTACATATCACTGTCTTAGTCCAAATACAGATATTCGTCTAAGTATGGAGACACCGTGAAGGACTCACCGTGACCCAAACACCGTGAAGGACTCACCATGACCCAGACACCGTGAAGGTCTCACCGTGACCAAGACACCGTGAAGGACACACCATGACCCACACACCGTGAAGGACTCACCGTGACCCAGACACCGTGAAGGACTCACCGTGACCCAGACACCGTGAGCACTCACCGTGAAGAGACACCGTTATCAGACACCGTGAAGAAGACACCATTTCCATGATCACTATGACACCTTTTCTTATGATTTTTCCAATATTATTTTAAATAATGCTAATGGTCATATTTGTTGTTTTTAATGCAATTAATGTTATTTAAGGTTAGTTGTTGGCATGTCAGGAAACTGTATCTCGTATCTATGAGAAGGAAATCATTACTACTTCTAGAACACGTTGAATATAATAAGGATTGAGATGCAGTACACGTGTAATGAAATAAGAAACAACAAAATAAGAAGAGAAGAGGTGTGAAAGTGTGAAGATACAACACGAAGAACTTACGTACACTCAAGTGCACTGTACTGAACAAGAAATAAATTGAATGACCTTCAAAGAATTCTCATGAATGCAATCCAACACAACTAAAAAATAGACGATGAATCAAGAGATCATTCTCACTCTTGTAGAACACAAGCTAAACTACGACACTCTGTTTTTCAACAGAAAAAACACAGAAGGACTCTGAAGCATTCTTGCTGAATCCAACGAGTCCAGAGCTACATCGATAATCACTAGAGCTTTTCTAAACTCTCATATATCTTCTCTACGTGATTTATTTATTAACTATCGAGCAGTGTGGTGTACTCTGTATATCTTTACACACACTGTCTCCTGCACTGAACTGGAGGATATTAAAATCCTCACTCAAATTCTCTTAACATTTGTTTACCCATGTCAACTGTGGAAGAGGTACTTGTGTGACCTGGTCTTTGTTTTTTTTCCACAAAGAACAGTGGTAGAGGTCCCTGCATGGCCTGGACAGTTTTGTTACACTGTTGTTAACCCTGATCCAATGTGTGGATCAAATTTATATATTTATTTGAGAGGACTACGTCTCGGCTTGAGACCGAACCTCTTGTTATATCTGCTATGCATATTTTATTTATGTTTAATGTATACGACATATATCATATTTTTTCGGCTGCTATTACTTTAAAATACAAAATTATTTTGAAGCTACTTTGATAGATAAATTAGCAAGTGTTTACACTTATTGTAAATCAATAGATTTGTTTCAAAAGTTAGTTTGATCTTGTGCTTAAACTAACTGAGAACTAATCAATCTTTGAGAAGCTAAGTGAACATTTACAATCTGTATAAATTCACTACAGTTTAACTTATTTTATAAATCGGGGGATTTTAGCTAGACAATATTTTAATAGAAATTTTAATTGGAACTCAATTCTCCCCCCTCTAGAGTGTCCACTCCGACCAACATTTGGTATCATAATATTAGTTCTTTATTAAAGATTTTTGAAATACCTTATTTTTCAACTGTGAGTTTAGTTTCATCTTTAAAGATCTTAAATTTCTGTTAGTTCTAAATTGTTATCTCTTTAAATTATCTTTCTAAAATCTAGTTATGGATAATATATAGAGGGTGCTGCTACTAACAGGAAACCTTTCTTCAATGGTACCAACTATACTCAGTGGAAACTTAAAATGAATATTCATTTAGAAAGAATAGGTTTTGATATTTGGACTACCACAGAATCAGAATATAAACTTCCCACTACTGCTAGATCCACTTGGGATGAACCTACAAAGATTGCTTACAATAATATTTGTAAAGCCATGAATACCATGTACTGTGCTTTAAGAGATGAAGAGTTTAACAGAATTTCTGCTTGTAAAACTGCTTCTAAAATTTGGGATACCTTGGGTGTTTCACATGAAGGAACTACCAATGATAAATAAATGAGATTAAATAATTATACTATTAAATATGATAATTTTAAAATGATAACTGATGAACCTATTTCTGACATGTATCTCAGGTTTAATGAGATAGTCAATACAATGAATTCACTTGTAAAAGTTGTTACAACAAAGGAACAAATTATGAGAATCTTGAGATTTTTACCAGACCAATGGAGAGGCACATCTGTTTCAATCAGAGAGTCATGTGACATTGCTGCTCTAACTATCAAAGAACTCATTGGTAAGCTTATGATGTATGAGGAAGAACTAAAGGTGAATAAAGAGGATGATGATGAACCTGAGAGGAAAACAGTGGATTTCAAGACTACTGCTTCAAAGAGCAAGGACAAAGATAAAGCTCAACTACCAACTGACAGTTCAACCAGTGAAAATTCAGACTCTGATAGTGATGCTGAAATGTCTCAGATATCCAGAAGGTTTAAGAAATTTTATAGGAAGAAGAAATTCTTCAGAAAATCAATTTACAAAGGAAAGTATGACAATAAGGGACATTGGATGAAGGATTGGAAAAACCCAGATAAAAGTGATGAAGTTGTCTGTTATGAGTTCCAAAGAAAGGACATATTAAAGAAGACTTCGCAAAGCTCAAATTCAAGAAGAAATATGATTACAAGGATAGTAAGTAAAAAACGTCTATGAAGGCTACTTGGAGCGCTTTTGAGGATAGATCCAGTGAATCTGAAGCATCTGAGACTGAATCCAGAAATAAGGAAAACATGTGCTTCATGGAAAACAAATCTTAGGTAAACCTAGATACTCCTGCTTTAAATTATTGTTATTCTATAGATAGTGCATAATCTGATTCTGATTCTGAAAACATGACTTGTGAGGAATTGTTTGAATATTGTAATATGATGGAAGAGACATGCAATGAACTTAAGGATAAATACATATCATTAATGAAACAGCATACTCTCACTACTACTTGTAAAACTAAACTTTCTATTGAAAAAGTGAAAAATTATCAACTATTAAAGAAGAACACTGAACTGAAAATTTCTAATGAGAAACTCAAATAGGATTTAGAGAAATTCACAAATGGAAAGGACACACTAACTCAAATGCTAGGAAATAAAGTTGCACAAAAATACACTACTGGAATAGGCTACAAACCTGGACACGAACAGTTTACTAAGAATAGATTTATTCCTAAATCTGGACAGAATGTTACTAATTCTAGTTCTGGACATTTATATGCTTCAACTAGTTATACTAATAGTTATGGATCTAATAAGGTTTATCTTTCAAAGTTTTTTGATTCTACAAATTTCATGAGACCCAGAAGACAAATTTGTGTGCCAAAAGCTTTGATTGCTAACCTGTCTGGACCCAAGATGATCTGGGTACCAAAATCATTTCCTATCTAAATCTGTTTTGTAGGAAACCTTCTTAAAGAGCTCTTGTATGAAGACCTGGTACTTGGAAAGTGGATGTTCAAGACATATGTCTGGATACTTCTCATGCTTTAAAAGCTTAATCAGAATTGATGGAGGTTTTGTCACCTTTGGTGATAATTTTAAAGGGAAAATCATCAGCATATGCCAGATTGGTAACACTGACTCATTATTAATTTCAAAAGTTTTATTTGTTGATGGACTTAAATATAATATGTTAAGTATTTCTCAGTTATCTGATGATTGTTTTAATGTTATATTTGAAAATGATTCTAGCAATTTTTTTAATTCTAAAAACGATTTAGTATTTTCTGCCCTGTGGAATGAAAATGTTTATGTTGTTGATTCAAATTCGTTAGCCATGTAAAATATTACTTGTTTAAATGCTTTTAATAACGAGTCTTAGATTTGGAACTGAAGATTACGACACTGCAATATACACTCACTTAGAAAACTTACTAGGAAGAACATAGTTAGAGACCTACCTAAACTTGAGTTTCCAAATGACAAAGTTTGTAATCCCTGTTAAAAGGGAAATCAACACAAAATCTCTTTCAAACCAAAGAAAGAAGTCTCAACTTCTCAACCTCTTGAGTTGGTTCACATGGATTTTTTTGGACCATCTAGAGTTTCTAGCTTAAATTTGAAGCACTATGTCTATGTCATAGTAGATGACTTTTCTAGATATACTTGGGTATATTTTCTAGCTCACAAAAGTGAAGCTTGTTCTTACTTTGTTAAATACTCCAAATTTGTAGAAAATCATAATGGACTTACGATTAAAACTCTAAGAAGTGATCATGGCCGTGAGTTTGAGAATCATGAATTTGAATCCTATTGCTCACACAAGGGCTATAGTCACAATTTCTCTACCCCTAGGACACCTCAACAAAATGGTTTAGTAGAGAGAAGTAATAGAACCCTGCAAGAAATTGCTTGAACCATGCTTAATGAGTATGACCTACCTATTTATTTTTGGGCTGAAGCTATAAATACAGCTTGTTATATTATCAATAGAGTCTTAGTAAGACATGTTCTTAAGAGGACCCCCAATGAGTTGTGGAACCATAGGAAACCTAAGGTAAACTACTTCAAAGACTTTGGCTGCAAAGTCTTTATTCATAATACCAAATATAATCTTGACAAATTTGCATCCAAGATTGATGAAGTAATTTTCGAAGGTTATTCTATCTCTAGTAAAGCCTATAGAGATTTAAATAAAAGGACCAAGTGTGTGGAAGAATCTGTTCACATCAAGTTTGATGAAACTGATCCACATGAGCCTAAAATATCTCTTGAAAATCTTGAAGAAGATTTATCTGTTCTAGGCCTTAATGAAGAATCAAATAAAACTGCTATAAAGACAACCAGTTCTGGAAATTTTCCAGAACCTGCTTCGGTTGATTCCCAACCTGTTGATGAACCTGAAATTTCAAGTACTACCTTTAATAGATCAACTAGAATTCTAATGAATCATCCTTTAGATGCTGTTGTAGGAAATATTGATAAAGGGACACATACTAGATCTTCTCTTAAGAATCAGGTTGAACATGAAGCCTTTTCGTCACAGATTGAACCTAAAAAAATTGATGATGCGATTAATGATGAATTTTGGGTAATTGCTATTCAAGAAGAACTCAATCAGTTTGAAAGAAATAAAGTTTAGAATCTTGTTGAAAGACCTAAGGACACTTTCCCAATAGGCACAAAATGGGTGTTTAGAAATAAAGTAGATGAATCCAGAAACATAGTTAGAAATAAAGATAGACTAGTTGCACAAGGCTATAGTCAAGAAAAAGGTATTGACTATGAGGAGACTTTTTCTCCAGTCGCCAGATTAGAGGATATTAGGATTTTACTTGATTATGTTGCACATCTAAATTTCAAACTATATCAAATGGATGTCAAGAGTGCATTCTTAAATGGATATATTGCTGAGGATGTTATTGTTGAACAACCACCTGGTTTTTCAAACCCTCATTTTCCAAATCATAATTTCAAACTATCAAAAGCTTTATATGTTTTAAAGAAAGCTCTAAGAGCTTGGTACGATAGATTTAGTACTTTTCTAATTTCTAAAGAATTTAAAAAAGCAATAGTTGATCCTACTCTGTTTATAAAATGAATTTCTAAAGATGTTTTAGTTGTAATAATTTATATAGATGATATTATTTTTGGATCTTCAAAAACTACATTATGTACTGATTTTTCTAAAATGATGCAAAATGAATTTGAAATGAGTTTAATGGGTGAACATAAATTCTTTCTTGGTTTTCAAATCTTTCAAAATGATGATGAAATTATTTTAACTCAAAGTAAATATACTACATATCTTTTAAAACGTTTTGGATTGGATAGCATAAAAAGTAGTGACACTCCCATGAGTACCACCTGTAAGATGGATCTTGATGAAAATGGTAAATATGTTGATCAAACCACTTATAGAGGAATGATTGGAAGTCTACTCTACCTCACTGCTAGTCGTCCTGATATTATGTTTAGTGTGAGTATGTGTGCTCGTTTTCAAGAAAAACCCATAGAGTTACATATAAATGCTGTAAAGAGAATTTTCAAATACCTCAAGCATACTCCCAATTTAGGACTGTTCTATCCCAAAGGAAAATAATTTGAAATAGTTAGTTATTCTGATGCTAACGTTGCTGGATGTAAGCTAGATATAAATAGGACCTCCGAAACATTTCATCTTTTAGGCAAGTCACTAGTATCATGGTGTAGTAAGAAACAAAATTTTGTTGCATTATCAACTGCAGAAGCTGAATACATAGCTGCTCGAAGTTGTTGTGCACAAATTTTGTGGATGAAACACACATGTGTAAACTATGGATATCAATTCAGACATTTCTCAATAAATTGTGACAATATAAGGGCTATTAATATTTCTACGAATACTGTTTCTCATTCTATGACAAAACATATTGATGTAAGACATAAATTTTTGAGGGATCATTATCAAAAAGGTGATGTCACTTTGGAATTCATTGGTACTGAATATCATCTTGCTGATATATTCACTAAACCATTAAATTCTGAAAGATTAGAATACATCATACATGTTCTTGGTATGATTAATCATAAATGAATATCTTACTGATATTAATGTTTAATACTTTATTGTACATTACTTTATGGTTTCATACTTACTATTTCTAAGTTACTGTTTTATGCTCACAGTCTGACAACTCACTATCTCACTATGAAAATATAAAATGCTCACTGTCTCACCGTGATGACTATAAACTGTCTCATCGTGATGAATATAAATTGTCTCACCGTGATGACTAGTTTTCTGTCTCACCGTGAGAATTATGTTTATTTTTATTATTATTTTTAACCCGTATCGCGGTAATTTTTATTTCACCGCTATTTAATTTCCCGCATTTGTGTTTTTATGACGTTTGAAATTCCCAAATGATAAAACTTAAGGGTATCATTGGATTCCTTACCCGAATTCTGTCCTGAACCTTCTCTTCCCTCTTGCCCGAACATTTAGTGAATGCCAAGGATGTCCATCTTCACCATCTTCTGAGAAGCGCCGCTCTAAGAAACAAAAGAGGATACTGAGGATAGCTCCCGAAGGACCTCTAAACCAAAACCTGGTAAGCCATACCAATGTACCTGAAAAAGAGGTTTTCCCTGAATGGTTGTTGTCTAGAAGATCGTTAGTTTTGAATGTTTTAAAAGAACAAGGATGGCTTGAATGGTTCACTGGACAGAATAGACCGATTTACCCGAGGCTTGTATCTCAATTCTATCAGTATGTGAAGTTCTCTTTTGAGTTTGGAGAAAGATTTTTGGTGACCAGCTGGATCGATGCTCAGAAGTTCTCTTTCTCTTCAAGTCAGTGGTCCGCATGCCTAAGAATTCCACATGAAGGAGTGTGTGAAGATTACCAGAGAGACCCTCCTCTAACAACCGTCATCTTTGAACTGGAAACAGCTTTAGAAAATCTAACTGGAAATGGAACCAAGCGATGGGCCATAGCTGCTGAACTGGATAGGGAGAAGAGACTTCTGTTCACTTTTTTTCATAATTTGGTTAGTCCATGAAAAGGATATTTTTCTGTGATGAAGTATCAGGATGTGTTTCTGATTCGCCTATTAAGGAATGTCCATAAGATCAATCTGTGTAAGTATGTTACCAACCATATCTGTGAGCTGATCAAAGTAACTTCCAAATCCACCTCCCTGTTTTAGTCCAGGATGATTTCAGCCATGTTAGTTTCAAAAGGAATGGTTAGACCGAATGAAGAAAATTAGAGGACATTGATTTCTTCCTATCCATGCCTATCATCAGAAGGATGAAGATTAGCTGGAATCCCTGGAAAAAGCAATGGGTTGTGGATAGTGATCAACTGTATAAAAATTTTAATCCTGTTCACTATCCAAGAAGGCCTAAGAACCTAGCTAATACTGGTTTGGAACCAGATGAAGTGGCTGAGTATTCAGAAGAAGAAGAAAAAGAAGAAGTAATAGCTGAAGTTCCACCTAGGGAAGAATCTGTAATATCTCCAATGGAAACAGTTCTGGTTGTAGAGGAAAGGGTTGTTGTCCATGCTGTTATCCCTCCTAAAATACCTCAAGGAGAGGAAGTTGTTGTTGAAAAGGAAAGGACTAAGGACCCTTCAGTTTTTATTCATGAGGAAGATGCTCATCCCAATGCTGCAAGGAAATTGGTTTTTCCTGCTTCAGAATAGCCATCAACCTTTGAGGTAGATTTTGTTGAAGAGACTCTTTCTGTTGAGAAAGAAGCAAGTTTGGAAGCTTATCTAGTGGAACAATCTGTTCGTGAGATTGTTCCATCTGCTGAAGAAAGAATGGAAATTGCCTCTCAGCTGGCAAGGAAAGAGTTTGCTGATGAGATTAGGGATGATCCTGTGGATCTTGTCCATGTTCCTGAACCTCAAGAATCAGACAGGGAAGCACAAGTTGAGGGGGGGGGGGAACTCAAAATCATGATATTGTGGAAGCTGGATCTGCTGAAGCTTCTCAACCGTCTATCACTTAGTCTGTGCACTCTCGGTATGAGTTCCCAATCTTTTATGATGTGAATGAGTAACAACAAGTGACTACAACGGGAATTGATCTTTCTTCTCTGTTTCAACTGAAGTCCTTAGCTCATTCAGAACCAGAACCAGAGCCCGAACCTCAATCTAGATCAGAATCTGAGTCTGAAGATGAATCTGGCCCTCAAATAGAATATGAACCTTTACCTTTACTTGCATCCTTACCTGAGCTTCACTCATTTGTAACCAAAGATGATCTGAAAATTTTTGGCGAGACTATGTTAGCTGGATTTGAGAAAATTGTCTCCACCCAACCTCTCCCAGTGACTCAATTAATTCTAGAAGATTCATCAATTCCCTTGGAATATATTATCTTGAATATTCAACCAAGGATGATCCGAGAAATTCATGAAGTCAGAATAGAGAATAAGCTACTATGTTCTGATGTTGCAAATATGAAAAGTATGGTAGCAAGTCTGCAGAATGAGTTATCTTTGAGATCAGAGCATGCTCCTATTTTTCCCCCTACACCTACTACTGTTTCTTCTGAGTCTTATGATTCCCTCCTTTCTAGGGAAATTGTGTCTCAAGTACATCCATACCTACTATCTTTTGATTAAAATATTGGAAAAAGGCACACCATGATGCTGGAACGCATGAGAGAGCTTGTGGAAACACTGAATAAGCTTACAGATGAATACACTGGATGTCTGCAAAAAGTTCTGAAACAGCTCAATGTTCTAACCGAAGCTGCCAAGGCTTCACCTGCTTCTGGTCAGACCTCCACAACTTCTTTGGATAATTTTATGCTGACATCCATAATTAAAGAAGAATTTCATAATTCCTTCAGTGGCTTGGATCTATCTTCTTTGCCAGAAGTGATTACAAATAGTGATAGATCATTGGACTTGGTTAGGATTCATTCTAATAAAGCCAATGATTCTCAACAAGAGATCTCCAAGAAAATATATTTGTATCTTTCCCAGATTTTCTTTAAAAGTGATATGACAGATCACTTTAGATATCCTGTGGAAAATCTGAGAATCCCTCTGGTGACTCAAGCTTTTAAAGCTCATGTTTAGAATCTTTCAGAGTTTACAAGATTGTTGGACCGATTTCTAGAGAATAAGGATGATTTTGAAAAGGCTATGCAGTATGGTGGTGAAATAATTAATGATTTTATCAATATTTTGAAGCCGTATCTTTATGTGCAGAGTACTGCTATAGTTTCTCCAGCTGCTGCACCCCTTAGACCTAGACTACGTGCCTTAGCCTCAACTGCCATGACAGTTAGCCAAGCCCTTTCTCAGATCCGACCAGTCATTATTCACCAACCTAAGCCTAGATCTTCTACTGCTCCTACTTTGGATCCATCTTTTTTTGAAGTTCTACCCTTACCCTCGTTGTCTACCACATCTATTCCTTCTTCTACTTCAGCACCAGCTCCTGCTGCTGATAAAGGCAAGGAAAAAAATGGATCCTTAAAGAGTGTAGAGACTGCTTTTATTTTTGATGGGATGTCATTTCTTGTTTACAGTTTGTACTTCTCATGTACTTTGTATTCTGAACCCTTTGTTTAATGACAACTGCCGAGTTTCATTTCCATCTCTCTTCTTTTTGATAATCCCAAAAGGGGGAGAAAAACTACAGGTATCAGTTCTATAATAGTGTAAATGGGGGAGAAAAACTACAAGTATCTGTTCTATAATGTTTTTTCTATTCTAGTATCTTTAATATTACATGTCTTTTTTATTCTACCTATATATGATTTGTGATCATAAAATAGGGGGAGATTGTTGGACTCCTCATGTGTTAATCATGTTTTAATGATCACAAATCTCATTACTCTTAATTAATCTTGCTCTTCATTGCATATCTTGCTAATGCTCTTCAAACACAATAATAGGTGCACATCATGTTTTTATAATAACAAATCTTATGGATGTTAATTACTCTCTACAAGTATTATGCATGATCAAAATTCACTCATATATTATCTCTAATGATTAACCTTAACCCAGTTTCTGCATATCACTGTCTTAGTCCAAATACAGATATTCGTCTATATATGGAGACACCGTGAAGGAATCACCGTGACCCAGACACCATGAAGGACTCACCCTGACCCAGACACTGTGAAGGACTCACCGTGACCCAGACACTGTGAAGGACTCACTGTGACCCAGAAACCGTGACCACTCACCATGATGAGACACTGTGATCAGACACCGTGAAGAAGACATCGTTTCCATGATCACTATGACACCGTTTCTTAAGGTTTTGTCAATATTATTTTAAATAATGCTAACGGTCATATTTGTTGTTTTTAATACAATTAATGTTATTTAATGTTAGTTGTTGGCATGTCAGGACACCGTATCTCGTACCTATGAGAAGGAAATCATTCCTACTGCCAGAACTCGTGGAATATAAAGAAAGATTGAGATGCAGTACACGTGTAACTAAATAAGAAACAACGAAACAAGAAGAGAAGCAGTGAGCAAGTGTGATGATACAACACGAAGAACTTACGTACAGTCAAGTGCACTGTGCGGAACAAGAAGGAGATTGCAAGACCTTCAAAGAATTATCCTGAATGCAATCCAACACCACTGAAGAACACACGACGAATCAAGAGATCATTCTCACTCTTGTAGAACACAAACTGAACTACAACAATCTGTTTTTCAACAGAAAAATCAGAGAAGGACTCTGAAGCATTCCTGCTGAATCCAACGAGTCCAGAGCTACATTGATAATCACTATAGATTTTCCAAACTCTCATGTATCTTCTCTACGTGATTTATTTATTAACTTTCGAGCAGTGTGGTGTACTCTGTATATCTTTACACACACTGTCTCCTGCACTGAACTGTAGAATATCAAAATCCTCACTCAAATTTTCTTAACTTTTGTTTACCCACGTCAACTATGGAAGAGGTCCTTGTGTGACCTGGTCTTTGTTTTGTTTCCCACAAAGAACAGCGGTAGAGGTCCCTGCGTGGCATGGAATGTTTTGTAAAACTGTTGTTAACCCCGATCCAGGATGTGGATCAAATTTATATATTTATTTTAGAGGACTATGTCTCGGCTTGAGACTGAACCTGTTGTTATATCTACTATGCATATTTTATTTAGGTTTAATGTATATGACATATATCATATCTATTCCGCTACTATTACTTTAAAATACAAAATTATTTTGAAGCTACTTTGTTAGATAAATTAGAAAGTGTTTACACATATTGCAAATCAGTAGATTAGTTTCAAAAGTAAGTTTGATCTTGTGGTTAAACTAACTGTTATCTAATCAATCTTTGAGAAGCTAAGTGAACATTTACAATCTGTATAAATTCACTACAGTTTAACTTATTTTATAAATCGGGGAATTTTAACTAGACAATATTTTAACAGAAATTTTAATTGGAACTCCATTCACCCCCCTCTTGAGTGTCCACTCCGACCAACAGATATTTTTCCATTAATTCTCTTCATCCATCTTCAGTCAAGGAATATGTTCATAAGTGAGATTAATTAATTATTTTCATCCATTCATAATTATGTTCTTTAGTTCAATATTGGGACCACCATTAGAACATGTGTCTAGAACATTTTGGTATGGGGAATTCCTATACATCCTTATTCCTAAATTTCAAATACATGATAATAAAGAACATGTGGGTTCAGGGAATTATACATTTGAAATATGGATAAATTTACTCATACTATAAATTATTCAACTTAGTTATTTCATGGAATTTAGATACATGCGTATAACATTGAAATTCAGTTTCATCATATTATATAAATTTTTTCTTTGTAGTCCTCTAAAATGGAGGGAAATTTTCTCCTTTTAATTCATGTACATATCATGTATTATAAGAATACATTATTCTATATTTACTTATATATATTTAAAAATTTACATTGAATAAATATTTATGGAAAATACATCATTAAAAGTGTCTAATTATTCTTCAATCATCAAAAACTAAATTCCAAAAATTTATCAGAATTAAATTTTCATTTAAAGATCAAAAATAAATTTGAGATAATAGTTATAAAAAATATGTTTAAAAAATAAATACATTCTAATATAGACATTAATCTTCCAAATTCCAAATAATCAATTGAATTTTATTGAAAAGTTTTTCAGTAAAAATTTTTTTCTCCAAAAATAAAAAAACCACCAAGAAGAAAATTATGTCCATTTAAACTAAAAAATTTAATAGTTTCATCAAAAAACTCATTGGAATAAAATTTAAAATTCATAAAAACGGGAATGAAGTATATTCACATAAAAATATGTTTTCATACTAAAAAAAAATTAATCAAATAAATTTCTATTCCAATATGTAAGGAAATAGGATCTCATCAGCAAGAATGATTAGGACTAGGTAATATAAATAACATTGTATAATATCAATAAATCATAAATCATAGATCTAGATATTTAGTTAAATGAAATTCCATTGGTTTTATAGAAACAATATCTTTGAAAAAATTGAAATTACATAAATTTTTAGGAATACTTAAACATTATACAATCAGACGCCCAAAGATAGTAGTTTGTATAGTGCCTATGGATACATGGAAACATAAAAAATGGTACATAAGTGAGGTAAAATATCTCCTACTAGGTTCATAATGAGTAGATCCCTTCTTAGACACATCAAAGCTAATACATATCCTCATAAAATGGGGAAAGAAAAATAAAATAGGGCATGTCCGATGTTCAGTAAGGGTAAATTAAGGATACATGTAAGCATAAACGTGATCATATGTGTATGAGAATGTGATCATGAAAAAAGAAGATCATACCCTACATATCAAAGTTGGTATACAAGAATCATGGACTAAATCTCGGTAGTTTATACCAAATGAATCAAAAATAAAGTAAATGATATAATCCATGAATGTATAACATAAGAGTAAGACATGGAATTGTGGAAACACATAAGCATATACTAATTTCCATAGTATCCAAGGAATTACTAGAAAGACCATTTTAGTGGGAGAAGTCCATTAATGAACTAGAAATCCCCCATTCTAGCTCTATATTACTAAATTGAGTGACCCTCACTCGATCCCTTTTTACAAAATTGAGTAACCCTCATTCGATCCCCATATTACTAAATTGAGTGACTCTTATTCAACCCCTATATTATGTAACTGAGTTAACCTCATTCAAATCATGTATTACTAAATCGAGTAACCCTCATTCCAACCATGTTTTAATAAAACAAGTGACCCCCATTTCCACTCTATATTATCTCGTGAGATATAAATAATTACCCAATGCATTGGAGGCACATCTAGGCCCCATCCGTCGTATAATAAAATCATAAATACATGTTCCACAAGTTCATAAATTAAGATATAACATATCATAACCCATGAAATGATATGGTTAACATAATCATGTAAACAAATCATAACATGTTGAAAGAGAATATTTTTATAATCATTTAATTATAAACATAACCTATGAAAAGAAGTGGGATTCTAAAGAATATAACATGTGAATAAAAATGAGATTCATAAACATAATACCCAAGAATAAGAAATGGGTTTCATGAAGAATATGACATTAAGTATAACTCATTCATAGAAAGGATAACAATTGATCCTTTAGATAATTTTCTAAATGTTATATAAGACATAAAAATATTTCATCTGAGTTGGAAGATAATTTTTAAATATCCACAAAAAGTTTTTATAGATGAAAATATTATTACCTATTTGAAAAATGTTATTCAATACATAAATGTATTTGAAAATAATTTTCATAGAAAATAACTTGAATATTATAATGCTGACATGAAATAATTTTGAAAACCTTTTTATTTTAAAATTAAATATAATTTTTTTCTTAATTATTATCGTTTTTATAATTAAAATTCTAGCTTTTATGAAATGGCAGCAAGTAAATCAATACATGTGATTGGAGGTCAAAAGAACGTTCATTTTTAATGTTAAATAAGGTAGAAATGATACCAGTTTAGAGAATGAAAATAAAATTCCATTGAAAATATTGTTAAAAATAGTCCAAATTTATATTATATATTGTAGGAGAATGGTATAATATTCTTGGAAACCATTTTTATAAAACACCGATTTCTGACTGAAGAGAGGGTGATGTCGGGATTTCCAGAAAACACGTTCTTAAACATATTATTTATCACTGAGTAAAAAATGGTTCAAGTACATTATTATATCATGAAATAACATTGGATAATAAAAAATATTAATTTTCATGAGAGAGGGATCATAATATTTTATCAAATTATGCATAAACATAAACATTCTAGAAAGAAATCAGATTGTCTCCCTAAAATATTATAACTTGGTGTATTGGGATCATGATGTTAATGAAAGGAAATAAAATGAAATGATGCATAGAGTATCATAAAAATATTTAGATTAATTTATGAAATTTTAAATGGAATTATTTACACCTTGAAAAAGTTTCTAGGGGAATACCAAAACATTAATCTCAAAGAAGTTAAATTGAGACAAAACATATTTACCGATTTGGTAACTTTTGAAACTTAATAATTATGAAATAAGGATCATAAAAAGGGAATGTTATTACTAAAAAATGTAAGTAATATATATATATAATAATATTATATATAGTATATACACCACATAAAAGTAAATCCGTGTCAACATAACATTTTTCTCATGAAAATTAAAAGAGAGATGAAACCCCCTAATATTGTGCCTAGCCTCTCTCCATAATCATAGAGTCTTCCTGTATTATAAATAATTGATTATTATAAATATTTTAAAGAAGAATATTATTATTCATAATACCATATATGGTTTTATTATTACCTTACATCAACCTCTTTTTAATGAACCCATGTTAAAGTTCCACTTCGGATAATATTCACATTATTCTTCACATGTGTCTTAATTTTTTATATCATTTGTCTTTATACATTTATTGTGATTCCGGAATGCATATATTGATATAAATATCAGGAATATAATGTATATGAATATTATACGTATTTATATAATATATAATTGTGTAATAGAATACATCGTTCATGGAGACGTTGAGCCATACTTAAACATTAACGATGTTTTTGTTTTTATTGTCATATTAAAAGAATGCATTTAAATGAAAAATGTATACATATGGATGCTTATATATATCATTGTTATAGTAGAATTAATATTTCATATATATCATATATTTTCATTTAACCCATCCTTAATACATTTCATGTGATGTGTGAACGAATCACATCGCTTTGACGGGGCGGTAATCCACACTTCCTCAAACGAGATTATCATATTAAAACCAAATTGAAGGTAAAAAATATTGGTTAAAAAGAAATATAGAATATTAAATTCATAATAAATATAATATATTTTTCATATAAATATAATTTCCATAAAAATTTCCACCATGATTGGTGGTAAAGGATAAATGAACAATCAGTGTTTTGTGAGACAGTAGTTCTCCATACACAGAAACAATGTGTTCATCTTCCATTACATGGAGGTGTATGTAAGATTAGGTCACAACCTTTTCATGAAAACATAATAGTATATATATGATACTATTTTAGTTGCACAATAACTTAATAAAGATAGAGTAAGGGGGAGTGATTGAAAATAAAGGAATGGATCTTGAAAGAAGATGTTATCTCTGAATCGAGTAATTCATTTTGGATTGAACCAAAATGATTCCTTGAGAGGGTTTCTACCCAAAGGAAGGACTTAGGGAAGAAGGTAGTATTTCTAGGTTGATACATGGATAGAGTAAGGATGAAGTTAAAATGTTTGTGAGGTTTGAGGAATGGGTTGCGGTGGTGACCTGTTATAGGGAAGGAAAAGGACTCACATGGAATTTTCTGAATCAAATTAGGTGTGCACATCTTATTACCTAAAACAAGTATTACCAAAAAAAAATGTAACACCCCAGGTAAATAAAGAATATGAAATTTTTATATTTATCCCTTTTTTTGTGAATAAAATGTTAATATTAATTTAAAGGGAATGCTATGCTCGATGGCTTGCCCAATACGCAATAATGAGTTCCTTTGAAATCTTACGTTGCGCTCGAATAATAAAATAATTTTATTTTAAATGGTAGTTAAAGCCTAGCCATTGTAATGGTGGGAATGAACAGAACTATATAAAAAATTATTATATATGTTTGTCAAATATTTTTACTTTTTACAAAAAAATTTAGAGGATTAAAAATGAAAATGAATCCAATTTTAAGCATAAACATTCTAATATTCTTTAAAAGGTCGATTAACCGCCTTTTGATGGCGAACCTCTTTTAAATCCACTTTTTGACAATTTTATGTGTTATATTTGTCAAAATAAAATTCTTCTTTAGAATCGGGACATCAAAATGTTCTTTGTGTTAATTTTTGGTATTTTTCCGATTAAGATCATTTTTTAATTCATAGTGAAAAATGTTGTCTTTTAATTCAAATCCTATTTTTAATCTAATTTATTTATATGATTATATTATCTTTTTAATTGTTTTTAGAGTTAAATTAGAATATATTTTTACCATTTAATCCATAGTGGTCATTGTAATTAATTTCACTTTGAAATTGGACTTAAACTAGTGTCAATCTTTTGATACTTATTATCTCATACAAACACGCTATTTTCTCTGACAGCGGGAATTAATTATTAAATTAGTTAATGTAACTGATATGTTATGAATTTTTTAAAATAAAAATTATTTTTGAATTCGGAATATCAAATATATCTTAAGGTGAATTTGGGGTATTTTTCTGAAAAACTTCAATTTTTTACGAATAGTGAAACCACTATGTAGTACTTAAAAAACCGATTTTTCGTTTAAATGAAATTTTACCACCTCTGTGTTTTGAATTTCAAAAATCCAACATACATGGTTGTAATTAGGATGTAATATGTGGTTCAATGGGAATAAAATAATTTTTTGGGGAATAGTAACTTTTAAGTTTTTAATCGCGATTAGAGGTAATTAGTGTAATTAAAAGTAAAAATAATGTTTTAATAATATGAAATGACCTAGACACTTGTCCTACCCTCATTTTATGAGTCATGGGCGACCAATAATATCCATGGGTCAACTTGGGGGCCCCATGGAGCCACGTTTCTTGGAAAATGACATTAATACCTTTTTATTTAAATTTAAAATAAAAATGTCACAAACATGAGTATTTTTACTAAAATAATTTTTAGATGGGGTTATACAAGTCATATTTTTTACTATAAATATTAATTAGAAATCTAAAAATATTTCCTACATCATGATATTTTTTTTATAATATTTAGATATTAAATAAATTAATTTATTTATGACACCGTGATGATGCAGTGATTACCTCGTAAATGAACGATTTAAATAAAATGAGAAGATAGGGTGAAATATAAGTCTTAAACTTGTTACAAACCTATTTTATGTATTTATTTTGAAACCTTATCACCTTATCCTCGAAATATATCCGTTTGGGTCCTTTTAAATCCAATAATAATTTTATAATAAAGTAATATTTTATAACTTTCCATGAGTGCCCCTCCTCTCCTCTTATAAAAGGCCCCCACCTCTACCACCTTACACACACCTCTCAAGCCGTTGGCTCGGCCAACCCCTGCCCATTTCATCTCTACACATCCCTCTATTCATCATTGAAGCCTCACATTGGGAAGAATCCTTTCCAAGGAAGCATTTGAGCTCAAATCAAAGAGAGTTACCCGATTTAAAGGTAATGTCTTCCCTTGTGTTCTTTGGTTTTATTTTTCTTCTCCAAACACCTAAACTCTTTTTATTAATTTTTTTGCAACAAAAACAGTATCTTAAATATACTAGGATTTTTTTATAAGAAGTATTCTAGCTACACTTTCACACACCTCTGTCTAATGGTAAAAGGACATACTGTTTCTGTGGATGGCGAATTACTGCCTCACGATACGATGATTGTTCAATATTATTTTAACACATTCAAAGGTGGCCATTAGGATGTAACTATATTTATATATGATATATAATATGTTTATGTTTTCCTTAATCCTATGTATTTTTCATTTATGTCATACCTTTATGGTTTCCATTATGGGTAATCGTGATATCTTCATTTTAGGATGTGCGGACTACCGCCACCTCAAAGTGATTTGATTCGTTAATGCCATATGTGGGACGTATAAAGGATGGAATTAATGGTATTACATATGATATCCTATTGGAATTATAATATACCTCTATATAATTTTTATTTCATTCCATTGAATACAAAAAAAAAAGAAATGAAAGTAGCGTTCATGCGTACGTACGGCTTACCGTCTCAATGAACGGTACATTTCGTTTCTTAACTCCAAATGTTATGTACTATTATATGTACATATATACAATGGATATGTATGTAATATATTACATTTTAATTATGGATATAATTCTGGAATTATAATATATATCTCTCAATTTGTATTAATTCCATTTATATGACAAAAAATGAAAGTAGCGTTCATGCGTACGTACGGCCTACCGTCTCCATGAACGGTGCTTTTAATTTTTTACCTCCAAATGCTTTGGAATAGTATAAAATAAATATATAATGGATATATATGAAATTTAAAACATCAATACTATTCTGTATATGATGTACCTATAACTACAAGGAAAATTCTTTTCCATGAAGTTCAATTTTTACTCATGTACCGAACATCGACAAAAACGTCTGATATGAACTCACTTTATTAACCAATTATTATAACATTATAATATGTGATATTAACTGAATAATAATCATTAAATTAGGTCCTTTAGAAATTATAAATTGACCAAATTTTATTATTCATGATATTAAAGAATGATCGAGTCATGTCGGACACGAGGTAAGGGATCCTACCCCTCTCTTTCTTTTTAAGTACACTCTTTTGTGTCATTACTTTTAAGCTCATATTTCATATTATTGGGATGTTATATTATATTACTCCTACTTTAAATTTTATTTTCATATGATGAGAGACCCTATTTTCTCTCATCAATCCATTTTTGAAGTTTTGAGTGGCGCCGTTAGGCTGCAGAATTTTCTAAAGGGATCATACCACTCTCTTTCTTTTTAAGTACACTCTTTTATGTAATTCCTTTTATTCTCATATTTCTTATGATTGGGATGATATTTTATATTACTCTTACTGTACTTTTTATGTTCATTTGATGAGAGACCCTATTTTCTCTCATCAATCCATTTTGGATGTTTTAATTGGCGCCGTTAGGCTACCGAAATTTCGTAAGGGGATTTTTATCTCACTTTGTGTTTTCGTGAGATTCATGCTACATTTTCCAATATTTCCTTTTGAGTGGTGTATGTACTATAAATTATTCTACTCTTTCAGTAACATAATTTCTTTTATGATTATTTACATCAATGTTGTATAGTCCTTCTTCATGGGATGTACGTTTCGAAAGTTACCCAAATCGGTAAGGAAACCTTTCACCCTCCTCTTTTTAAAAGACTTATTTTGTTATGTCTTTTAATTTTCATATTATTATGTGGGGATATGTTCTTATATATCCTTATTGACGTAAATTTTATGTCCAAGATATGAGACACCCTTTATCTCTCTCATCAACTCTTGTTCTGAAATTTTATGTGACGCTGTTAGGCTGTCAAGGGAACTTCTTAACCCAATTTTGATTTCTTTGGGTTCAACATGTAGTTATTGAATATATCATCCTTTGAATATGTGGGAATGACCGTTTATTATTTTAAACTTAATATCCACTTATATTGGGTGCATTTATATTTGTCTCACATAATTATGGGATTGATTTATCCTTAATTTAAGGATACCATCTTTATAATGGATTTCATCTCAATTTACATTTCCATTGAGACTTCATTGTTGTTATGCCCCAATTCACTCTTATATGGTGTATATAATGTCCTTTGGAATATTATATCATGAATCCCTTTATTTTCATGTTATTATAAAGTTTTGATTAAATGTTATTCCTCAATTATTGTATTCAAGTCTCTCTAATTTTTCTTAAAACCCCTTTAACTAAAATATCGTTTTAAATGTTTTAATGATTTAATCTTATAAATATTTCTCATTAATATCCATGTTTTAAAAATGGTTTTAAGGTTTTATTTATTTGGATATTAATGGTTTAAAATGTTAAAAGCTTCCATGTGGTATGGGACACATTGATTTAAAAATCTCTTTATTAAATGTTTTAAATGGTTTTGAAAATTCTTTTTAGAATGGATTAATTATTTCAATATATTAAAATGCTATATTTTTATTACAATGTGGGAATGTTTTATTTCCTTTATTCTTAAGTTATGTGCTATGATTATTTTATGGTTCTTGGGCATTGTTATGAAGACGGGTGGTTCCGTGATAAACTAAGGGGTGGTGAGCCCGATATAGCTCTTCAATGCATTGGGTAATGCGAAATGGTTAAATGTTAATGTTTCTCTGAAGAGATTTAGGGAATATATTGTGATGGGTATTCCAAATGTAACCAAGAGGGATACTCCCTACTTAAGAATGTTATGAATGCCTCAAGTTACCTTTATGTCTTATGATTTCTATGATTTATTCTTAAATCTTATGATTTCATGTGGTATGTTAATGTGCATATGTTTTATGAGTAATATATGATTTCATTGATTCTTTTGTATACATGGACTAATGTTTTCTTTTCGTATTTTTATAATCCTTACTGACTTTTTTATGCTCATCACATGTTTTTTTTGAAATGTTTTTCACAGGTCATAATGTTGAATAGGGTCAAGGATGGGATCAAGGAAATGTAAGGCTATCTAAAACAAGGAACTAGACATGACTCTTTTGTTAAAGAGTTTTTATTTTGTGAAAAAATGGAAGTTGAGTATATGTATCTACTTTGTAATCTTTTAGATGTAATAGTTATGTCATAATTCTCTAAAACTCTAAACATGAAAATATCCTCAATGTGAATTATTCATTTAATTCAATAATAAGTAATGTTTAAGGCCATGGCCTTATCGTTGGAATCAAAGGTCGGTTTAGATAACTTTAGAGGTTATGGTATTCTCTAAGCAAAAGTGAAATTACCATAATGGTTAGGATTTCAGAAAGAGTCCTAGTTTTAGATAAAGTGAATGAGTAAGTATATCTTAGTGTTTATCTTCCTCATTAGTACATGATGGTTTTGTTGATATACTCACACTGACATTTCTGTTTTTAGTGAATGGATTGATCTAGAAGGCACCAAAGTGATAATAGGTTTGAAGGAAACTGTGGTGGTTCTCTGATTAAGAGACTGGATGAAATAGGGGATTCAATAAGGAAACTCATGGTTGTTATAAACCAACTATGAGGAGTCATGATCCACCACTTTAACCTTGGCGAGTTCTCTGATGAATCATGTATGAGAGAACCAAATCGACATGGAAGTTCATGTAATAATTATAAAGGTAACCATTAGGGTTTATCTGATCCTTACTTTTGAGGTAATTATGGGTTACTATATATTATTATGGAATATGAACGACATGAGATAAACTTGACGTTAAATTATGTTATGGTTATTTTTGAAGATTTTATCGCTTTTTGGGGAATTTTATAAGAATCATGTAGTTTTTGAAAAAGAATTACATATAGATCGTGTGACAACCTGTCACGTCTGACGAAGCTGCGGGAATCGAACCAACGACGAAAGTGCGACTGGTATTTATCGCCTACCACTGGTCTACTTGAAGTCCCTGGTTAGTTTGACTAATTCTTTTTAGTTAGATGATTTTAGGAATCAATAGTAAGTTTATTTTGGGTTATCTATAGAAATGATTAACCTATCATGGAGGATATGTGTTGGGAAAAAATACCTCAAGGTATCATTGAAGCTTTTTGAGGTGATTGTGTTTGTTGACAAAGTGGGCATCGGAGTTGTGATTGTTGACAAAGAAAAAAAATGAAATACAAATTTGTTCAAAAAGAGGATTTCATGGTGGAATGTCGAGTTCAAGAGCTGAGGTCAATGATCCATGTTTGATTCAAGAACGTCGATAAATGGAATGGATGATCTGGAGGCAGTACAAAAGAACAGACACAAGGTGGCGCCGTTTTCAAGTGTTTTCCAAATTTTTGGGCCTGCAAATCGGCAAATGAAGAAAAGTGTTTTTGGAAAAGGGACTTGCATGCCGAGGACTTGGAGAGAAGGAAACTTGCGCGCCATATGTTTTTCAAGATCAGATGATCAAAACATGTCAAAGGAAGTAGGTTGGCGCAAGTTTGGGCGTTGGTCGCGAAAGTGTCCAAAAGGCAGAAGACTTGCGCGCCGAAACTGGGTCACGCAGGTGACTTGCGCGCCGTCGCGCAGGGTGGTCAGATTGCCTATCAATACTAGACCACCCCTCCTCATTCTTGAACGGAGCTCAACACTTTGAGAAATCAGAGCTCCCGTCGCGCAGGTGTGGTGGTCGGGCAAGTGGTGAGTGTGGGCCGCACAGGTAAATTTGTGTGCCAGTAGTTGAAGTTGTGCGCCGGTGTTTGATGTTGCGCGCCTGTAGGCAGTTGTGCGCAAATATTGGTTTGGGCTTAAAAGGAAGAGAGTCGCGCATGTTTGGAGTTGAGGAAACTTGAGTCGCACAAGTGTTTGAGGAGGACTTGCGCGCCCGTTGTGACTTGCGCGCCGATACTTGCGCGCCGAGATTGACTTGCGCGCCAAGTAAGGTTTTGTTCTAGTAGTGCTTCTCGGACTGCGTGGAAGCTGGTACGTTGCCCGATACCTTCGGTGCAAAGATATATTCATCTAAGGGTGAATGTTTTACTTCAACAGAGCATCTACACACAGAGGAAGATGCATTCATTCATGCAAATGAAGAGACCTACAGGTCTATAAACTGTGAGTTGATTCCCTTATGGAGTAGTGAGCTTAGGAAGAGGAAGTAGGTGATCCTCTCCACCGGCAGTGAGCCAGAGAGAGAGAAACAGGGAGTGACCATTGGGAAAGCAGTGAGCTGACCCTAAACTTGTAAAGGCAGTGAGCCTGGGTATAGAAGTGATCTAGCCCGAACATTGTAATCCACAGCTAGTGAAGTCTAGTAGAATTTGGTACGAACCAGAAACTTGTCGGTGTATGCTCCTTGGATGTAGCCCTTAGTGGTGAACCAAGTAAAAATATCTGTGTCTGCCTGCTTACTTCCCTGCATTGCATTCAAAGCATCATCATCCGGTAAAGGTGACAATTGATCACAGTAACCACACAAGTGCAAACAAAGTGACCCTTGTAACAAAGAGGTCAAGATCCATTGGGGAAGAAAGAACATTGAAAAAGAATATCTATACCCTGATTCACCCCCCCCCCCTCTCAGGGTATATAGTTCCCTATTGGTCCTAACAATTGGTATCAGAGGGAAGGTTGATTTAATCAGATTTGTTTGCTCCGACTTGGTGTAGTCGATCAGTGTGTTTAAAGAATCAGTCTGCTCTTATCTTGGTGAGAAATGGAAAAGGTAAAAAAATCCAAGAAGAATAAGAAGTAAGGTGGTATTCCTCAGTGTGGAAGTGTGTATGGAAAAAGTGTGATTCAATTGAAAGAATCAAACATTTTACTGAAGGAAGGTCTGGATGAATCTGACAGGGAAAAGATTGATTCACTCAAGCATGATGCAGGAATGAGTGAAGTACATGAACTTCAAAGTGATATTGAAACAAGTGATGATGAAGAAGATAGAATTGAAGGAAGAATATATATGAAAGTGGAGTTAGAGGCTGCTCTTGAAGAGATAGATGTTTGGAGAGACAAAACCAAGAAAGCTAACAAAGTTGTTCACGATGCCAAACTCTATATGCAGCAACAGGAAAAAGAGAAGTCTGAGTTGATGGATAAAATTGAGGAACTCAAGTTATCAGCAACAGAGAACTCAGAAACAGTTGGTGAGTATAAGCATAAGATTGAAGAACAGAAAAGGGAGATAGGTAGATTGAATAGAAAAGTGAAAGATCAAGTCAAGTGCATCGAAGAACCTAATATTCCAAGTGACGTTAGAAACACCGAAGATGTTAAATCTAAAGATATTCCGATCGAAGAACTGAGAACTGAGATCAACAAGCTAAGAGGCTTGAATCAAAGGCTTATTGATGTAGCTACTGATCTAAGGGAGAAAAATGATTCTCAAGATGAAGAATTGAGAAAGAGATCTGAAAAGGTAGAAAAATCAAAAGCTGGTGAGAAGGAGAAGAATCTGAACTCATATGAGATTCATAATTTGAAATCTAAAAATGCGGGTCTAACTACAGAGCTATCTGAACTACTTCAGAAGAATAAAATTCTACAACAAGAGAATGCATGTTGTTCTGATTCTATTTCTCAAGAAAAATTGAAAGTAAAGGAGCAGAGTGACATGGTGGATAAGCTGACACGTGAGTTCGAAGATGAGATGGGTAGAGGGAAACTTCTCAAGGGAGAACATGATGTCCAACTTGAATCAATGGATATGAAGATTCAAAAGTTGGAAGAAGAGATAGAATCAGTAAAGAATAAATTGGATAAATCCAATGCTAAAGGAATGACAAAAATGAAGGATGCCTTACACTTGCTATTTGATCATCCATCGACAAGTGATGATAAAATGAAGAACAAATATGCTATTTCTGAAGAGAAACAACAGAATATTTTCTCAACACAAAGACCAGAAGGTTTCGGAAAAGCTGGTATCGTATTTGATGAATCCACTCCCGTGCAAGATAGAAAGAGAGCTGTGAACGGTTCCAAATGTGAAAGAAATCCTATAGGTGCTGGAGATAGGCCTAAAAGGACTGTTACAGAAAGTAGTGATGAATGGTGCTATTTCTGTGGGATTCATGGCCACACATCAAGCTTCTGTTCAGAGGCTCTGGAATACATTTCAGGCTGTGAAAACAGAGACATTACTAAATATGAGAATAAGAAGAAGCATCATGATAAATCAGAGAGAAGAGTTTCTAAGAGGAGAACATTCATCAGATGCTATTACTGTGGAAGGATGAGAAACACCCTGCGTATGTGTCAAGAAGCTCAGGAGATTGATGCCAGAAGAAGAAAACAAATTGCATCAACATCTCAGCAGAGAAGTGATGAAATGAGGTATGACTTTAATTGAAAATGTTTCATATGTTCTGATCATGGGAATTTGCCCAGACAGGGCAGAAAAAAGAAAACGGGGAAGGAAAAAGACCCGAGAAAGAGATTACCAATTCCAGTGGTACATAATGATAAATTAAACAATGGGAGACAAAGTGGTAAGGTGAAAAATAGGCTTAGAGCCTCAGGTGAATCACATGGAGCTGGACGAAAGGTGTATCAATCACCTCCTCTGTCGTACCCACAACCGCTCTCAAGGAGAGAATGTGAACACACCTGGAAGATTAAGCGGAGATCTACTCCAGCTGTGATGAACGAAGAATGCATCGAGAAATCCACATGTCTTGTTTCTCAGCGATAAGTGAACGAAAGAGGAAGACCCCTAAGATGGGAGAAGAAGAAATGGAAGATGCCAAATAGAGAGGTTCCTACTCAGAGAAATAATCAAGGAAAATGGAATTTTGGTAGAACCTCAAAGAAGGAAATGTGTACTAGCGGGTTTATACCCCAAGCGGTGAGAAAGGCCGAGCCTACCAAATCTACATATCAGAAAAAGGCTCAGAATGTAGGCAATGAATGCCTAGTCATATGGCCAGAACAGTTGAAGTTGGCTAGGCAGTTGGAGGAAGCAAGAAAGGAGTGTGATGCCCTCCAAGAAAGAATCAAAGGGTTGACCCATCAGGATCAACCAAAATCCTCATCTTGAGGAGTCTAGAAGAAAACCCCTCTCCCTATGTATATAAATGATATTAACTGATGATTCATGTGTTTCAGGTTTTAGGGAGATACGATCCATGGGGAAGTGGCATCTAAGGATGCGAAGTGCAGAAGTGATATGCTCTAGAGTTTAAATTGATTCGAATAAGGTACTAGAGTTGAAAAAGAAAGGGATCAACAGAGCACAATAGGAAGTGATTGTGTTATTAACTCTATCTCTTGTTTCCTACACCGAGTTCCAACTCAGTAGGCTTAGAGATTTGGTTAATGGCTCGATGATGAGTGCCAGATTAGTATAAATGGTGAACGTGGAGAAGAATGGTTATGGGTCTCTATTGTTGGGCCTAACAGATAGAAGTGTTGTGTAACACAGGGGGAGCATTTGATAACAAAATCAGATGCTAGATCAGTCAAGAAAATAATCGGATGACCCAGCTCAGGTGTTGTCTATTGAGATAATACGTACTGTGGGAGAAGCCGAAATGATCAAGCATTTCATGATTATTTATTTTGATCTAACATTATGGTATCAGCTGACTATTTTCAGGATATTAAGAAGCTGCGAGAAGTAGTTGAAAGGAATGATTCCACTGAACAATGAAACAGTGAGAAATTTTCTAATAAACGTGATGAGGAGATGGAAATGAAAACTTGGTTCTGGCTATGAATGAAGAGCTTGATTAGATGGAGAAGAACCAGATGTGGGAGATTGTTTCGAGGCCAGCAAACAAGAATTTCATTGGGACCAAATGGGTCCATCACAACAAGATGAATGAATATGGCACATTGATTCGGAACAAAGCATGACTAGTGTTCAAGGGGTACTCACAGATCGAGGGAATAGATGTCGATGAGACATTTTCACCGGTTGCAAGGCTGGAGACAACCAGATTATTTTTGGCCATAGCAGTGCAACGAAAGTTCAAAGTGTTTCAGATGGATGTCAAATCTGCATTCTTGAATGGGGTTCTAGAAGAGGAGGTGTATATTGAGCAGCCAGATGGTTTTATCATTCATGATGATGAGAACAAAGTTTACAGGCTGAAGAAGGCATTGTATGGGCTAAAACAAGCACCAAGAGCATGGTACTCAAGGCTTGATCAGTATTTGAAGAAGCTTGGTTTTTCACGTGGAGGAGTTGATTACAATCTCTATTTTTGTAATGAAAGTAATCAACGGATGATGGTGCTGGTTTATGTTGATGACATAATATTCGGAGGATCAGATGAAGCTCAATGCAGACAGTTCTCCGAATTCATGAAAAATGAGTTTGAAATGTCAATGATTGGAGAGCTCGCATTTTTCCTTGGTTTACAGGTGACATAAGGAAGTAATGTCACTTTTATTTTTCAATCCAAATATGCCAAGGAGGTTCTAAGAAGGTTTGGAATGGATAATTCCAAGGATATGAAGACTCCGGTTGCTACCCAGATGAAATTATCAAAAGATGAGGATGGCAAGGCAGTTAATATCACAGAATATAGGCATATTATTGGAAGTTTGTTGTACCTGACTGCAACAAGGCCTGATATTGTTTTCACCACATGCCAAGAAGCACGATAACAAAGTAATCCCAAATAAAGTCACATGCTTTCAGTGAAAATAATACTTTGGTATATCAAGGGAATAGTGGACTTCGGGCTGACATATAACGACAAGTCTCAGACAGAATTATTGGGATATACTGATGCAGACTGGGCCAGTTCAGCAGATGACAGGAAATCAACATCTGGAGGTGCATTTTATCTTGGCGGACTATGTATTGCTTGGTTGAGCAAGAAGCAGGATTGCATTTCATTAAGCACCGCAGAAGCTGAGTATATTGCAGCCACTCAAGCATGCACACAATTATTGTGGATGAAGCAGCAGCTTGAAGATATGGGAGTTGAAGTGAAGTCTCCGATCGGAATCCAGTGTGACAACTCAAGTTCTATAAATCTTAGAAAAAATCCTGTCCATCATTCCAGGACAAAGCACATTGAGATCAAGTATCATTTCATCAAGGAGAAGGTTGAGCAGGGCATCGTGAAGTTGGAGTGTGTGCCTACAGAGCTACAGGTTGCAGACATTATGACAAAGGCTTTATGCAAGGAAGCTTTTGAGAGGCATCGACTGGCTCTGGGAGTTCAGTCGATTCCCCGCACTTGAGATAGTGTGGATGTGGCCCCTTCCCCCCCTCTCCCCTAGGTATGATGTTTTTTCCCCTAATATGCTGATATGTGTTCTCTACTATGTTACATACTACAAAGGAGTGTCCTTTGGGTTCATTGACAAAGGGGGAGAATAGAAAGGAGGAGAAAATAGTGATTGTTCAAGGGGGAGACAGTGCAGAGATTTGATAAATCATAATTGATACGGGGAGAAGCTGATAGGTGGAGCATCCAGAAAGGGGGAGAAATGAGAAAGGGGGAGTGTATTAAATCTGACGATGCTAGAAGTGATCGATCAAAGAATAGATATCACGATAGCTGAGGATCGTGATAAAAGAAGAAGAGTGGTGTTGGAAAGTGGTAAGAATATTTCCAAACCAAACATTGGTCTTCCAAAAAATCCATCAATAATTGGTATCAGTTTAGTACAAATTGGCATCAGTTTGTTGTCAATAGTGGATGTCAGAGATAAAGTGATTCATTGATGAAGTTTGCATTTACTCTTGTTTCTCACGCCGAGCATTGCTCATGTGGGCTTAGAGTATGTGTTGAGTAAATCCTTGATCTCTATCAGAATCGCAATGAGGCGAATGGAGGCTGAAGAATCAACGACGTATCTTTGTTTTGGAAGAGTTGTCAACAAACCCAAAGGGGGAGATTGTTGGGCAAAAATACCTCAAGGTATCATTGATGCCTTTTGAGGTGATTGTGTTTATTGACAAAGTGGACATCTGAGTTGTGATTGTTGACAAAGCAAAACAATGACATAAAAATTTTTTGACAAAGAGGATTTCATGGTGGAATGTCAAGTTCAAGAGATGAGGTCAACGATCCATGTTTGATTCAAGAACTTTGATAAAAGGAATGGATGATCTGGAGGCGGTACAAAAGAACAGACACAAGGTGGCGCCGTTTTCAAGTGTTTTCCAAATTTTTGGGCCTGAAAATCGACAAATGAAGAAAAGTGTTTTTGGAAAAGGGACTTGCATGCCGAGGACTTGGAAAATAGGAAACTTGCGCCCCATATGTTTTTCAAGATCAGAAGATCAAAACATGGCAAAGGAAGTAGGTTCGTGCAAGTTTGGGCATTGGTCGCGCACGTTTCCAAAAGGTAGAAGACTTGCGCACCGAAACTGGGTCACGCAGGTGACTTGCGCGCCATCGCGCAGGGTGGTCAGATTGCCTATAAATACTAGACCACCCCTCCTCATTCTTGAACGGAGTTTAACACTTTGAGAAATCAGAGCTCCAGTCGCACAGGTGTGGTTTTCGCGCAAGTGGTGAGTGTGGGCCGCACAGGTGAATTTGTGCGCTAGTAGTTGAAGTTGTGCGCCGGTGTTAGAAGTTGCGTTCCTGTTGGCAGTTGCGCGCCAATATTGGTTTGGGCATAAAAGGAAGAGAGTCGCGCAAGTTTGGAGTTGAGGAAACTTGAGTCGCGCAAGTGTCTGAGGAGGACTTGCGCGCCCGTTGTGACTTGCGCGCCGATACTTGCGCGCCGAGATTGACTTGCGCGCCAAGTAAGGTTTTGTTCCAGCAGTGCTTCTCGGACTGCGTGGAAGCTGGTACGTTGCCCGATACCTTCAGTGCGAAGATATATTCATCTATGGGTGAAAGTTTTACTTCAACAGAGCATCTACACACAGAGGAAGATGCATTCATTCATGCAAATGAAGAGACCTACAGGTCTATAAACTGTGAGTGGATTCCCTTCTAGAGCAGTGAGCTTAGGAAGAGGAAGTAGGTGATCCTCTCCACCGGCAGTGAGCCAGTGAGAGAGAAACAGGGAGTGACCCTTGGGAAAGCAGTGAGCTGACCCTAAACTTGTAAAGGCACTGAGCCTGGGCATAGAAGTGATCTAGCCCGAACATTGTAATCCACAGCTAGTGAAGTCTAGTAGAATTTGGTACGAACCGGAAACTTGTCGGCGTATGCTCCTTGGACGTAGCCCTTAGCGGTGAACCAAGTAAAAATCTTTGTGTCTGCCTGCTTACTTCCCTACATTGCATTCAAAGCATCATCATCAGGTAAAGGAGACAAGTGATCACAGTAACCACACAAGTGCAAACAAAGTGACCCTTGTAACAAAGATGTCAAGATCCAGTGGGGCAGAAAGAACTTTGAAAAAGAATATCTATACCCTGATTCACCCCCCCTCTCAGGGTATATAGGCCCCTATTGGTCCTAACAATTGGTATCAGAGGGAAGGTTGCTTTAATCGGATTTTTTTGCTCCGACTTGGTGTAGTCGATCAGTGTGTTTAAAGAATCAGTCTGCTCTTATCTTGGTGAGCCATGGAAAAGTGAAAAACATCCAAGAAGAAGAAGAAGTTAGGTGGTATTCCTCAGTGTGGAAGTGTGTATGGAAAAAGTGTGATTCAATTGAAGGAATCAAACATTTTACTGAAGTATGTTCTGGATGAATCTGACAGGGAAAAGATTGATTCACTCAAGCATGATGCAGGAATGAGTGAAGTACATGAAATTAAATGTGATATTGAGACAAGTGATGATGAAGAAGAAAGAATTGAAGGAAGAATAGATATGAAAGCTGAGTTAGAGGCTTCTCTCGAAGAGAAAGATGTTTGGAGAGCCAAAACCAAGAAAGCTAACAATGTTGTTCACGATTCCAAACTCTATATGCAGCAACAGGAAGAAGAGAAGTCTGAGATGATGGATAAAATTGAGGAACTCAAGTTATCAGCACTAGTGAACTCAGAAACAGTTGGTGAGTATAAGCATAATATTGAAGAATAGAAAAGGGAGATCGATAGATTGAATAGAAAAGTGAAAGATCAGGTCAAGTGCATCGAAGAACCTAATATTCCAAGTGACGTTAGAAACACCGAAGATGTTAAATCTAATGATATTCTGATCCAAGAACTGAGAACTGAGATCAACAAGCTAAGAGGCTTGAATCAAAGGCTTATTGATGTAGCTACTGATCTAAGGGAGAAAAATGATTCTCAAGATGAAGAATTGATAAATAGATCTGAAATGGTGGAAAAATCAAAAGCTGGTGACAAGGAGAAGAATCTGAACTCATATGAGATTCAGAATTTGAAATCTAAAAATGCGGATCTAACTATAGTGCTATCTAAACTACTTCAGAAGAATAAAATTCTACAACAAGAGAATTCATGTTGTTCTGATCCTGTTTCTCAAGAAAAATTGAATGTAGAGGAGCAGAGTGACATGGTGGATAAGCTGACACATGAGTTGGAAGATGAGATGGGTAGAGGGAAACTTCTCAAGGGAGAACATGATGCCCAACTTGAATCAAGGGATATGAAGATTCAAATTTTGGAAGAAGAGCTAGAATCAGTAATGAAGAAATTGGAGAAATCCAATGCTAAAGGAATGCCAAAAATGAAGGATGCCTTAAACCTGCTATTTGATCATCCTTTGACAAGTGATGATAAAATGAAGAACAAATATTCTATTTCTGAAGAGAAACAATAGAATAATTTCTCAAATAAAAGACAAGAAGGTTTTGGAAAAGCTGGTATCGGATTGGATGAATCCACTCCCGTGAAAGATAGAAAGAGAGCTGTGAACGGTTCCAAATGTGAATGAAATCCTACAGGTGCTTGAGATAGCCCTAAAAGGACAGTTACAAAAAGTAGTGATGAAATGTGATATTTCTGTGGGATTCATGGCCACACATCAAGCTTCTATTCAGAGGCTCTGGAATACATTTCAGGATGTGAAAACAGAGACATTACTAAATATGAGAATAAGAAGAAGCATTATGATAAATCAGAGAGAAGAGTTTCTAAGAGGAGAACATTCATCAGATGCTATTACTGTGGAAGGATGGGACACACCCTGCATATGTGTTAAGAAGCTCAGGAGATTGATGCCAAAAGAAGAAAACAAATTGCATCAACATCTCAGAAGAGAAGTGATGAAATGAGGTATGACTTTAATTGAAAATGTTTCATATGTTCTAATCATGGGAATTTGGCCAGACAGTGCAGCAAGAAGAAAACGGGGAAGGAAAAAGACCCGAGAAATAGATTACCAACTCCAGTGGTACATAATGATAAATTAAACACTGGGAGACATAGTGGTAAGGTGAAAAATAGGCTTAGAGCCTCAGGTGAATCACATGGAGCTGGACGAAAGGTGTATCAATCACCTCCTCTGTCGTACTCACAACCGCTCTGAAGGAGGGAATGTGAACAAACCTGGAAGATTAAGCGAAGATCTACTCCAGCTATGATGAACGAAGAATGCATCGAGAAATACACATGTCGTGTTTCTCAGCGAGAAGTGAACGAAAGAGGAAGACCCCTAAGATGGGAGAAGAAGAAAGGGAAGATGCCAAATAGAGAGGTTCCTACTCAGAGAAATAATCAAGGAAAATGGAATTTTGGTAGAACCTCAAAGAAGGAAATGTGTACTAGTGGGTTTATACCCCAAGCGGTGAGAAAGGCAGAGCCTACCAAATCTACATATCAGAAAAAGGCTCAGAATGTAGGCAATGAATTCCTAGTCATATGGCCAGAACAGTTGAAGTTGGCTAGGCAGTTGGAGGAAGCAAGAAAGGAGTGTGATGCCCTCCAAGAAAGAATCAAAGGGTTGACCCATCAGGATCAACCGAAATCCTCATCTTGAGGAGTCTAGAAGAAAAACCCTCTCCCTATGTATATAAATGATATTAACTGATGATTCATGTGTTTCAGGTTTTAGGGAGATACGATCCCTGGGGAAGGAAGTAGGTTCACGCAAGTTTGGGCTTTGGTCGTGCAAGTGTCCAAAAGGGCAGAAGACTTGCGCGCCGAAACTGGGTCGTGCAGGTGACTTGCACGCCATCGCGCAGGGTGGTCAGATTGCCTATAAATACTGGACCACCCCTCCTCATTCTTGAACGGAGATCAACAATTTGAGAAATCAGAGCTCCCGTCGCGCAGGTGTGGTGGTCGCACAAGTGGTGAGTGTGGGCCGCACAGGTGAATTTGCGCGCCAGTAGTTGAAGTTGTGCACCGGTGTTAGAAGTTGCGCGCCTGTTGGCAGTTTCTCGCCAATATTGGATTGGGCGTAAAAGGAAGAGAGTCGCGCAAGTGTGGAGTTGAGGAAACTTGAGTCGCGCAAGTGTCTGAGGAGGACTTGCGCGCCCGTTGTAACTTGTGCGCCGATACTTGCGCGCCGAGATTGACTTGCGCGCCATGTAAGGTTTTGTTCCAGCAGTGCTTCTCGGACTGCTTGGAAGCTGGTACATTGCCCGATACCTTCGGTGAAAAGATATATTCATCTACGGGTGAAAGTTGTACTTCAACAGAGCATCTACACACAGAGGAAGATTCATTCACTCATGAAAACGAAGAGACCTACAGGTCTATAAACTGTGAGTGGAATCCCATCTAGAGCAGTGAGCTTAGGAATAGGAAGTAGGTGATCCACTCCACCGGCAGTGAGCCAGAGAGAGAGAAACAGGGAGTGACCCTTGGGAAAGCAGTGAGCTGACCCTAAACTTGTAAAGGCAGTGAGCCTGGGCATAGAAGTGATCTAGCCCAAACATTGTAATCCACAGCTAGTGAAGTCTAGTGGAATTTGGTACGAACCGGCAACTTGTCGGCGTATGCTCCTTGGACGTAGCCCTTAGCGGTGAACCAAGTAAAAATCTTTGTGTCTGCCTGCTTACTTCCCTGCATTGCATTCAAAGCATCATCATCAGGTAAAGGAGACAAGTGATCACAGTATCCACACAAGTGAAAACAATGTGACCCTTGTAACAAAGAGGTCAAGATCCAGTGGGGCAGAAAGAACTTGGAAAAAGAATATCCATACCTTGATTCACCCCCCTCTTAGGGTATATAGGCCCCTATTGGTCCTAACAATATGTGATTAGGTTAATTACTTCTCAATATTAGAATTTAAGAGAAACTGATGTTATTTGGAGATAAAAGTGAATTTGTACCTTGGAAATCTATGTGATTAAATCCTTCAAATATTTGGGTTTCAATCTTAGTTTGGTTTACTTTGAAGAATTTTATGGACAATTGTTTATCGAATGGTCTTTGTTGATCTTTGGGATTTTTTCTGGACAAATTTTGGAGATTAAGAATGGATTTTTTTTATAAAGGATTATACTTTTGTATATTATCTAATCTCATACTAACAATTTTAGTTTTGGTTTTTGTCTAAATACATGGGAAATATATGGGTCTCTTTTGTGGATTAGGTGATTCTCAAGAAGTTTATTATAGTACTCTTAATGCGAACAAGTCTTCCTAAATACTAATTTTTCGGAGAAAATATGAGTTTGATTAAGGAATCTAGTAAAAGTTGAAAGTCTACGAGACAAGTAAGTATGTTTTATTATGATTTAGTTAAGCTCAAAAAATAAATTCCTCAATGAAGAGTAACTTAAAAAAATTTTGTTCGTTAACTTTTTCTACTGGGGAATCGAATACCGTTTAACCCATCACAAGTTTGTGATTTTCTTATGGTTAACTTTCTCCTAGAAATGTTTTCTATCACTCTCCCTCAGAACATGACCCTTTTATTTTTCTTCCAAACCCATGTTTTCCTACATTGAATCCTAGTATGGGTTAACTCAGGTGACCTTTCTACTTCTCTTTCTTTGTTTTAATGTGATAGTTTTACTGACTCGTGTTCCGATGTGGGATTTTCAATGATGTTTCCATGCCCAATTTTAAAATTGCGAGGACGCAATTTCCAAAAGGGGGGAAGGATGTAACACCCCAGGTAAATAAAAAATATGGAATTTTTATATTTATCCCTTTTTTGTGAATAAAATGTTAATATTAATTTAAATTTAACGCTATGCTCGATGGCTTACCCAATACACAACAATGAGTTCCTTTGAAATCTTACGTTGCACTCTAATAATAAAATAATTTTATTTTAAACGGTAGTTAACGCCTAGCTATTATAATGGTAGGAATGAAAATAACTAACTAAAAAGTGATTATATATGTTTTTCAAATATTTTTACTTTTTACAATAAATTATGGAGTATTAAAAATGTGAATGAATCCAATTTTAACCATAAATATTCTAATATTCTTTAAAAGGTCGATTAACCGCCTTTTGATGGAGAATCTCTTTTAAATCCACTTTTTGACAATTTTATGTGTTATATTTGAAAAAATAAAATTATTCTTTATAATCGGGACATCAAAATGTACGTTGTGTAATTTTTTTTGTATTTTTCCGATAATGTTCATTTTTTAATGAATAGTGAAAAATGTTGTATTTTAATTCAAAACCTATTTTTAATCTATTTTATTTTTATGATTAGATTATCTTTTGAATTGTTTTTAGAGTTAAATTAGAATATATTTTTACCATTTAATCCAATAGTGGTCATTGTAATTAATTTCAATTTGAAATTGGACTTAAACTAGTGTTAATCTTTGGATACTTATTGTTTCATAAAAACATGCTATTTTCTCTGACAGCAGGAATTAATTATTAAAATAATTAATGTAACTTAAATGTTATGAGTTTTTTAAAATAGAAATTATTTTTTAATTCGGAATATCAAATATAGCTTAGGGTGAATTTTTGGTATTTTTCTGGAAAACATCAATTTTGGATGAATAGTGAAACCACTAAGTGGTACTTAAAAACATTATTTTTCGTTTAAATGAAATTTTACCACCTCTGTGTTATGAATTTCAAAAATCTGACATACATGGTTTTCATTAGGATGTAAAATATGGTTCAATGGGATTAAAATAATTTTTCGGTGAATAGTAACTTTTATGTTCTTAATCGCGATTAGAGGTAATTAGTGTAATTAAAGGTAAAAATAATGTTTTAATAATATGAAATGACCTAGACACTTGTCCTACACTCATTTGATGAGTCATGGCCGACCGAGACTATCCATGGGTCTACTTGGGGGCCCCATGGAGCCACTTTTCTTGGAAAATGACATTAATGCAATTTTATTTAAGGTTAAAATAAAAATGTCACAAACATGAGTTGTTTTACTAAAACAATTTTTAGATGGGGTTATACAAGTCATAAATTTTACTATAAATATTCATTAGAAATATAAATATATTTCCTACATCATGATATTTCTTTTATAATTTTTTGATATTAAATATATTTATTTATTTATGACACCGTGATGATGCAGTGATTACCTCATAAATGAACGATTTAAATAAAATGAGAAGATAGGGTGAAATATAAGTATTAAACTTGTTACAAACCTATTGTATGAGTGTATTTAGAAACCTTATCACTTTATCCTTGAAATATTTCCTTTTGGTACCTTTTAAATCCTAAAATGATTTTATAATAAAGTAATATTTTATAACTTTCCAAGAGTGCCCCTCCTCTCCTCTTATAAAAGGCCCCCACCTCTACCACCTTACACACACCTCTAAAGCCTTTGGCTCGGCCAAACACTGCCCATTTCATCTCTCTACATCCCTCTTTTCATAATTTAAGCCTCACATTGGGCACAATTTTTTCCAAGTAAGCCTTTGAACTCAAATCAAAGAGAGTTACCCGATTTAACGGTAATGTCTTCCCATGTGTTCTTTTGTTTTATTTTGCTGCTTCCAAACACCTAAATTCTTATTATTAATTTTTTTGTAACAACACTAGCATCTTAAATATACTAAGATTTTGTTATAATAAGGATTATAGGTACACCTTCACACACCTCCGTCTAATGGTTAATGAACATACTGTTTCTGAGGATGGCGAATTATTTCCTCATGAAACGATGAATGTTCAATATTATTTTAACACCTTCAAAGGTGGCCATTAAGATGTCACTATATTTATATATGATATATAATATGTTTATTTTTTCCATAATCTACTGTATTTTTCAATTATGGAATACCTTTATGGTTTCCATTATGGGTAAACGTGATATCTTCATTTTAGGAAGTGCGGACTACCGCCCCCTCAAAGTGATTTGATTCATTAATGCCATATATGGGATGTATAAAGAATGGAATTAATGGTATTACATATGTTATCCTACTGTAATTATAATATAATTTTATATCATTATTATTTCATTCCATTGAATACAAAAAAAAGAAATGAAAGTAGCGTTCATGCGTACGTACGGCTTACCGTCTCCCGGAACGGTACATTTCATTTTTTTATCATTAAATGTTATGTAATATTATAAGTACATATATATAATGGATATATATGTAATATATTACATCTAAATTATGTATATCATTCTGAAATTATAATATATATATCTCCCATTTTGTTTTAATTCCATTAATATGACAAAAAATGAAAGTAGCGTTCATAAGTTTGTACGGCCTACCGTCTCCATGAACGGTGCTTTTAATTTTTTATCTCCAAATGCTATGGAATAGTATAAATTGAATATATACTGGATATATATTATATTTAAAACTTAAATATTATTCTGGATATGATGTACCTATAACTACACAGGAAATGTTTTTCCAACAAGTTCAATTTTTAATCATGTATTGAACATCGACAAAAACGTCTAATATAAACTCACTTTATTAACCAATTATTATAAAATTATAATATGTGATATTAACATAATAATAATATTTATAGTAGGTCCTTACGAAATTATAAATTGACCGAATTTTATTATTCAGGAGATTAAAGAACGATCGAGTCATGTCAGACATGAGGTAAGGGATCCTACCCCTCTCTTTCTTTTTAAGAACACTTTTTTGTGTCATTCCTTTTAAGCTCATATTTCTTATGATTGGGATGTTCGTTTATATTACTCGTATTGTAATTTTTATGTTCATATGATGAGAGACCCTATTTTCACTCATCAATCCATTTTGGAATTTTTGAGTGGCTCCGTTAGGCTGCCGAATTTTCGTAAGGGATCCTACCCCTCTCTTTATTTTTAAGTATACTCTTTTTTGTCATTCCTTTTAATCTCATATTTCTTAATATTGGGATGTTATTTTATATTACTATTACTGTAATTTTTATGTTCTTTGATGAGAGAACCTATTTTCTCTCATCAATCCATTTTGGAAGTTTTAATTGGCGTCGTTAGGCTGCCGAAATTTCGAAAGGATCTTTTTATCTCACTTTGTTTTTTTGTGAGATTCATGCTACATTTGCCTATATTTACATTTGAGTGGTGTATGTACTATACATTATTATAATCTTTGTGTAACATACTTTCGTTTATGAGTATTCACATAAATGTTGTATAGTCCTTCTTTCATGGGGTGTACGTTTCGAAAGTTACCCAAATCGGTAAGGGAACCTTTCACGCTCCTCTTTTTAAAAGACTTCTTTTGTTATGTCTTTTAATTTTCATCTTATTATGTGGGGATATGTTCTGATATATCCTTATTTCCATAAATTGTATGTCCAAGATATGAGATACCCTTAATCTCTCTCATCAACTCTTTTTCTAAAATTTGATGTGACACCATTAGGCTGTCAAGGGAACTTCTTAACCTAATTTCGATTTCATTGGGTTCAACATGTAGTTATTGAATATGTAATCATTTGAATATGTGTGAATGACCTTTGATTATTTTACACTTAATATCCACCTATATTGGGTGTATTTATATTTTTCGAACATAATTATGAGATTAATTTATCCTTAATTTAAGGATACCATCTTTATAATGGATTTCATCTCAATTTACATTTCCATTGAGACTTCATTGTTGTTATGCACCAATTAACTCTTATATGGTGTATATACTCTCCTTTGGAATATTATATCTTGAATTCTTTTTAATATCATGATATTATAAAGTTTTGATTAAATGTTATTCCTCAATTATTGTATTCAAGTCTCTCTCATTTTGTTAAAAACCCTTTAACTAAAATATCGTTTTAAATGTTTTAATGATTTAATATTATAAATATTTCTCATTAATATCCATGTTTTCTAAATGGTTTTAAGGATTTATTTACATGGATATTAATGGTTTAAAATGTTAAAATCTTCAATGTGGTATTGGACAATTTGATTTAAAAATATCTTTATTAAATGTTTTAAATGATTTTGAAAATGATTTTTAGAATGGATTAATTATTTCAATATCTTCAAATTTTGTATTGTTATTGCAATGTGGGAATGTTATCTTTACATTATGCTTATGTTATGTGCTATGATTATGTTATGGTTCTTGGGAATTTTTAGGAAGATGGGTGGTTCCGTGTTAAACTAAGTGCTGCTGAGCCCAATATGGCTCTCTAATGCATTGGGTAACGCAAAGGGGTTAAACGTTAAGGTTTCTCCGAAGAGATTTATGGAATATACTATGATGGGTATTCCAAAAGTAACCAAGAGGGATACTCCCTACGTAAGAATGTTATGAATTCCTCAAGTTACCATTATTTCTTATGATTTCATATGAGTTATTCATAAATCTTTTGATTTCATGAGGTATGTTAATTTGCTTATGTTTTATGAGTAATGTATGATTTCATTGATTCTTATGTATACATTGACTAATGTTTTCATTCCGTATTTTTATAACCCTTACTCAGCTTTTTATGCTCATCCCAAGTTTTTTTGAAAAGTTTTTCACAGGACATAAAGCTAAATAGGGTCGAGGATGGGATCAAGGAAATGTCAGGCTGTCTAGAACAAAGAACTAGACATGACTATTTTTCTAAAGAGTTTTTATTTTGTGAAAAAAATGGAAGCTGAGTATATGTGTCTACTCTGTAATCTTGGAGACGTAATAGTTATGTCATAATTCTCGAAAACTCTAATCCCAAAAAGATCCTCAATGTGAATTATTCATTTAATTCAATAATAAGTAATGTTTAAGGCCGGGGCCTTATAAAAAAACTAAATAATTGATCTTTTTTGTCTGAAATATGGAAAAACAATGGGTTTTTTACAATTTTATAGGTCACTTAGGCCCTTAGTTTTATGGTCTAGTCCCTAATGAAGCTTAATTTGGTCTTAACTATTGTGAGAAATTTTAATCACTTTTACTAATCATTTTGGTAAACAATTAATATGGTTTTATTAGAATATAAATATTATATATAATGAAATGGTGTATTTTTTATATTTTAAATTTCAATAAATGAATCCAAATTTAACTTCAGTGATAATCTCAAAGACATAATGAAATAATGATGTTTTAATGTAGGAAAAAGTTCAGAAGTTCGTAAGATTTTTTTTCATTTATAAAGTGAAGTTGATCATAATGAATTTTATAGTATTATTATATTTAATATTACAATAATGTGACCTTCATTCATTTTTATAATATCAATTATCATTCATAATAAATTCGAAAAAATTCAGTTTTTAACTAAAAAACAGTATTTTAACTATTCCTCGCAAAATGATGTTTCTGAGAGAAATCAAAAAATTTCACCCTTGTCTAATTTTGATGTTATGAATTCAAAAATTATGTTTATTTTATTTAATTAAATATCTTAATGTGTCTCAAATTAAATTTATTATTAAATTATATTTATTCAAGAAAACAATGTTTTTGAAATAAAAGAACATTACCAAAAATATTATATTTCATAATAAATATGTGTTATTTTTGTAAAACATAAATATTTGAAAAATATATTTTAATAAATTTAATGTCTAGGTTATTATTATCATATTTAAATAATTTTTTAAAAAGATATATTTTGAAAAAACTCAGTGTTTCATGGATGTTATGCCAAGTCAGTGATGCTTGTAGCACAAGACAAGTTGGTATTGCATGCAGCACAAGCCATGTTGGTATTTCTTTTGAAAGGAATATTTGGAATTGTTTCCTAAAATATATATATATATATATATATATATACTTCCAATTCATGTGAAATGGAAAATATTAAAAAGTCAAATTAATTTAATAAAATAATTATCAAAATATCGAGATATTACATTCTACAACCCTTAAAATGAATTTCTCCATCAATATTTGTCGGGGTTATTATTAGTTTAATACTTGAATGTTTCAATCATAGAAACACACATCATAAAAATTGATAATAAAACTTCCCATAAAAAATGAAAATTTTTATCCATGATGGTTACCAAAAGTAACATTTAAATAGGTTTACCCATAGTAAAAAATAGGTTAGCATTGAAGATTGGACATGGAAGAAAATATTTAATATTTATAGAGTAATTGAGGTCATCAATAACAAACAATTGAATGGTCAAAAAAATTGGGTGCATCAATGTCTTAAATCAATGGTGATTCGTGAAGCCATTGGTTAAACGAAATTTAAGGTATTTGGACACCATTTTTTGTATCACTTTCCAAATTATGTGTAATTCATGAAAAATTCCTCAAATAAAATTTTCATTCCTGGGTTTTTCATTGAATAATTTATAATACATACATTACCTCTTTGAATGAATGTCTATAAATTAACCATGATAAATAATGCACTAAAATACACATAAAATGAATTTTAAGGAACAAAAAAGAATAAAAATACATGTTATCTGTCTCCATAAAAAACAACATGCATTAATATATAATAAGTACCACTGATATTTCATCAAAAATATTTATTCATTACAAATAAATAATCAATAACCAAGACATCGTGTAAGTTTTTGGTAGGTGTGAAACCCTAATCATCCTTTGATGAGGGGTTTAAGACCCATAACCTTAATGACAATGATTGGTTGTCCCATGAAAACATTATGTCCTTTTTTAAAACAATAATAATATAAGATGTAAGATGTAAAACATTGAAATATGGTTAATAACTGATCATTATTTTAACCATGTTTTTCAATATAAACTCATTTTACAAATAATTCCTTTGAAGTTTATCTTAAAATTTTCATGAATGGTTAAATTTATAACCCTTTTCAAAAGTGAGAACTCAAAACTATTGAATGAACGCCACAAAATTAACACAACATTGATTATATTTTATCACAATGTATCTATTGGTAGTAACATTCCAACCATGTTAATACACTCATTATATATTCTCTTGAAAAATTTTAGCAACCTGAATTACAGAAATTACCATTGGAAAACATGTATACTTCCTCATTCGAAAGTGTATAGGATCTGTACAATAAATCAAAAAATTCTGTAAACATCATTAGTGGTAGCGTAGATTACCTATACAAATTCCTTATATACATCCAAGGCAATCAATACTTTTGGATTTAATTATTAATATCCCATGTATCATTATCTATACAGCATTATCATAACATAAATAACATAATAAGGGTTACCTTCCCTTAGTCAAAATATCTTATTGTCATTAAATAACCTCACTAGTCAAACATAAACTTTTAAGTACTAAATGAAAAATATCAGTAGAACAATCATTTTATATTTCATCATTTATAAATTTTTAATTCAAAAACATAATTACTATGATTAAATCATCCATCATCTATTAACAATACTACCTAACCCTATTACTAAATAATTTTTTCCTTGAAATTTCATATGTAGTCTCATTTTAATCAGCAATGTAACCATTTCTCACACAACCTTTTTCATTATCTTAATAAGATTTCCTCTTGGAAGTTTGAGTTTAATAATGACCATATATTCCATACATAAAACAATTATGTTTTCATGACGAATTAGGGAGGCCCAAATTCTCATCCATTTCATTAACCATGCTATTTATTTATCTATTACAAACACTTTTTTGTGTCCTTATTTTCCACTTCCAAAATACTTTATTTTTCTTCTAGTACATTCTATTAGGAGATTCCCACCACATTCCAGACAAAAAGAAACCTAATCATATTTCCTTCATGGTCTCCATTTCTCAAATTCTTAGAGAACTCCTTCTTTCTCTTCCCTGGTGAGTCCAAGAGTAGGTTAAGTTAAACAATTTTAATCATGTTCCATAAAAAATGATTAAGAATCATCATGAAATAATTCACTCTAGTGATCATCCCACATGAATGCTCATCATAAAATATTCTATCACATTTAAAATTAATATAGTTCCTTATAGTTCCCACCAATGAATAAAACCATAAGAATACTGTGAGCATTACTTATCACAGAGGAAAACCATATAGTCATGAAGAGAATTACGTATAGGATGTTTAAATCATGATACCTTCCATAATCAGTGACACCATGTGTTTATCTACATTTATTAATATCTTAATTATATGTAAATCCATTATGATTTTTCATGAAGAGTTTGTGATCTCTCAAAGAATATATCCTGAGAGTGTCAAACTAGATGTGTAACAAGGCCTGTTTTTATGTACTAGATTGCCCCGAGTCAAGCCCAGAACATCTTGTCAGAGTTTTTATCCATTGGTGCATTTGTACCATATCCACATACCCTTGTAATATCCAGACATGGATTTATTTCATTGAAACCAATCACTCTAACCATTACAAAAATTCCAAGACATTTTCTTAACGTTAAATCATCTTTATACTTGTCCTTAGAGACATCTGTAAACATATCATTAGAAATAAAGCTATAGATTTCACTATGGTTTTATTATCCTAGATTCCAATGGTTAACTATACATTTTCTCTAATTCTAACTCTAGTGAACCTATATTTAGAAACATTGACAACACACAACTCTTTTAGAATAGATAATTTTTATACAAATAGATTCCCAAAGACTATATTTGGTATAGTGCCTTTAGAAACATGGAATCATAAACACTTGTATATAAGGGAGCTAAATTATCTCCCACTAGGTTCTTCATAACTAACAGCCTTCATAGACACATAAAACCTAATACATATCTTCATAACATGGAGAAGGAAATATAAAAATGGGTGAGGTCATATGAATTGTAAGGGTAAATGAGGGATATATGTAAGTATAAACATGACCATAAGGGAATGAGAACATAATAATGAAAATATAATATCATACCCAGTATAACATAGATTATATACATGAATCATGGAATAAATATTGGAAGATCATAAGACACAAATAAAAATAAAGTAAAGGACATAATCTATGAAATAATAACATAGGAGTGATATCTAGAATTTTGGAAACACATAATCATATACTAATTTCTATATTATCCAAGGAATCACAGCCAAGAAAATCTTAGTGGAAAACATCATTTGCTAAATTGGGTAACCCACATTCTAGCCCTGTATTACATAATCGAGTGACCCTCAGTCCTTCCCTATATTATCGAAATGAGTAAGGCTCATTTCCACCCTATATTACTGAATAGAGTGACCCTAATTCCAGCCTTGTATTACTGAACTGAGTAACCCTCATTCGAGCCCTCTATTCCTCAACAAAGTTTCCGTCATTCCAGCCCGATTTCATTAAACTAAGTAACCCTCTTCCTAGAACTATTTTATCTCATGAGATATCAATCTTTTCCTAATTAATTGGTGGGAAATATTGGTCCCATCCATCACATAATGAAATCATACATACAATTTCCAAAAGATCAAAAACAAAAATATCACATATCATTACCCATTAAATTATATGGGTAACATAAACTTGTAAAAAATCATAACCAATTGAAATAGAGAGGATTACTAACCATTTCATCATAAACATAACCCATTAAAATAAGCGTGTTTCAAATGAATATGAACCATGAATGAGAAACAAGTTTCATAAACATATTACCCATGATGAAGAAATGGGTTTCATGAAGAGCATGAAATTAAGGATAACTCATTCATAAAAATGAAATGAATGAGACCTTTAGATAATCTCATATTTGTTTTCAGTAACACAAATGGATGTCATTATAGATGGAAAATAATTTAAAAACATCCTCTAAAAATGTTTCTTGAAGAAAATATCCTTTCTTGTTTGAAAATTGATTTTTAATACATAAAACTATTTGAAAATAAATTTCATATAAAATACATGGAAAAATTTCACTAAATAAATGAAATAATTATGAAAACCCCTTTCCTTGAAAATTAACTTAAAAAACATTTTCTATAGATTAAAAATTTTAATAATGAATAAGGGAGCATCAAAGGAATGGTGATGGGTAAATCTATACATGTCATATGAGGTCAAACGAACATTACCTTTTCATAGTAAAATTGGTATAAAAGTGACTTATTTGAAAAAATACATGATGATTCAATTGAATAGATTTCTAAAATCCAAAAAATGGTTCAAATTTCATGCAAATATTATAGTATAATGGTATAATATTCTTGGAAACCCTTATTTATAAAACATAGATTTCCAACCGAAGAGAGGGTAAATGTGACATTTCCTAAAAATACATTCATAACTATATTATGTACAAAAGAGTAGAAAATGGTACCAATAAATGAGTATGTCATTAAATTACAAAGGATTAAGAAACTAATAAATTTTCCCAAGATATGGATCATAATATTGTGTCAAAGTAATCATAATCAAAAATAATCTCGAAAAACAATTAGTTTGTCTCAAAAAAACAATTATAAGATGGTATGTTGGGACCATAGTGCCCATGTAAGGAAAGAAAATTACATGAAGCATATAATATCATTAAATTATTTATATACATGATATGAAATTTATAATTGAAGTATTTACACCTAAAAATGAATTTATGAGCATAATAAAACATAAGTCTTAAAGAAGGAAAGATGAGACCGAACATTTTTACCGATTTTGTAACGTTTGATACATAATCCTTATAAAATAATGATAATAAAATGTGAATGTGAATAACCATAATTTTATGTAAAATACACATAGACTAAAATTATGGGTTTTACATACATGAAAAACACGAAATCATGGCGAACATATCAGTTATTACATGAAAATTTAAAGTGAGATGAAATCCCTTTTCCTAGTTCCTTGAATCTATCCGCGGTAATACAAGATTAATGTATTATAAATATATGTTTATTATAAATATTTTATAGAATCATATTAATATAAATAATACCATATATGGTTTTATTATGACCTTATATCACCCTTTTGTTAATGATGCTATGTTAAATTTTCACATCGGGTAATATTCGCTTTTTTACACGCGACTTAATTTGTTATATCATTTGTCTTTATACATATATCATGATTTCACAATATATATAATGATAAAAATATCCGGTATATCCATTATATTAATATTATAATAATTTATATAATATATAAATATGAAATGGAATACGCCATTCATGGAGGCGGTAAGTCGTACATACGCATGAATATTTTTTCCATTTTATTGTCGTGCTTAAATAATGTATGTAAATGAAATAAAAATATATATGTATGTATATATATATATATAAATATTATAGTAGAATTAATATATAATATAAACAATATAATTTCATTAAGACATTCTTTAATACATTCTGTTTTATGTGTGAATGAATCATATAACTTTGAGGGGGCAGTAGTCTACACTTCCTCACAAAAGATTATCATATTAGCAACCTATGGAAGGTAAAAATATGTTTTTAGATAATAAATAAAAAAGATTAAAATCATAATAAATATAATATATTAAATATATAAATATATTTTCTATATTAATAGACATCATGTTTGGTGGAAAAGTATAAATGAAAAATCATCATTTGGTGAGGTAGTAGTGCGTTGTACACAGAAATGGTATATTCAACATTCATTAGATGGTGGTTTGTGTAACTGTGGGTTATAACCATGAAATAAAAACATAAAATTATATATATTATAAGGGTCTTTTAACAAAATAATGGAATAAATATAATGGATGGGGTGGAGATGTTAAATAAAGGAAATGATCATGAAAGAAGACGTTACCTCTAAATCTTCTAACTCCTTTTTGTTTATGCAAAAAGGCTTCCTTCTGAGGGTTTCTGTCCAAATGGATTCTTCATGGTCGAAGGAAGGATTGTTTGGATGCTATTCCAGAAGATATTTAACGATAATAAAGGTGTTATATGTGTTAGTAATTAATAGAGGTGGTTTCCTTTTATTCGGAAGTAAAAGGACTCACATAGAAATTTTTGAAACAAATTAGGTTTGAACAAGTTATTACATAAAAAAAGACATTCCAAACCAAAAAAACACAAGGAAGGAATTATTTTGGACGAAATATTAAGATCAAATTGGTTTTTGACAGGTTTCTTGGAAATTTGGGGCCTTAATTTTACTGTTTTTCCACAATTAATCTTAATTTGGCATTAACTACTGTGATTAATTTTAATCACCATTACTAATAATTTTGGTCAAAACTTAAGATGATATTACTTGAATATAATTATTAGAATTAATAAAATGGTGTATGTAAGATTTTTCAAATTATAATTACATAAGCGGAAGAATTAAGATTAGTGCTAATCCCATAGAGGGGGATAAATAATGAGGTTTTTAAGTAGAGAAATGTGTAAATATTTGTCAATATTTTTTATTCAGTTTCAATGTGATAATGATAATAATGAATGTAAATGTATTATTATATGTAATATTAATCTAATAAGATCTTAAAAATATATGTAATGTAATTTATCAATAATAATTAATTAGATAAAATATCTGTTTTTATCTAAAAAGCTGTATTTTCTTATTATTCATAAAAATGAAGTATCTTAGAAAAATACCAATGATTTACCATTTGATAATTTCAAAACTAGGAATTGAAAAATAATTTTTTTTAATATAATTCAATTTATTGAATTTTCTATAACTAATTTTATTATAAAAAGTGATTCATTCAAGAAAAAAATATTTTTAACATAATAGACGTCACCAAAAATATTATCATTCGTTATCAATATGAGTTTCTTATATATAACAAAAATATTTGAAAATTAATTGTTAATATGTTTAATAGACATGTTATAATTATTTTATTTAAAGAATTTAAAAATATATATTGTTCGTAGAAACTCAATGTTTCATTCATCGTACTCATAGTCAGTGTTTCTTGAAGGGCAAGCCAAGTTAGTATTGCGTTTAGCGCAAGACAAGTTGGTATTTCTTAAGAAATTAATTTTTGACTTTGTGTAAAAACATATATATATATATATATATATATATATATAACAAAATATTTCCAGTTCCATGTGAAATTTAAAATATTTTAATGATAATTTAATTAGAAAACAAAATAATTCTCAAAATATCGGGGTGTTACAAGTTCCATGAAATGGGAATATATATGCCATATGATTCTATATTCCTAATAATTATATAAGATGTCAACCAAATTTCATAAACTACAATAGAACAAAAAAATTGAGATCTTAAAATGTTATGAAACCCCAATTTTAGAAACAGTACCATCATCAGTATCATAGAGATGTATAAAAAAAGAGATGGTCAATAACTTATATGAATCCCCTAATCGAGTTCCACAATAGAAAGCTAATTTTTATCATGAATGAAATATTAATGTAAATGTATGATATTATATAGATCCTATTTTCTATCATAGGTTTTTGGAAAAGGTTTTTGTACACCTATATCTACCTTAGGTAAGAAAACATGGTTGGGGTACCTCTACTCTACCTCAGGTTATGCTATCAAACTATCTTACCCCTTATTTTTTTTCATGGTCCACCAACATAATAATCATCATCACATTTCATATAGGATACCCCTCTAATGGGTTATGAATAATTACTTTCTACCTTTCTCTTACTACAATATGAAAAATATACAGTTTACATATATTAAAATATAATTGGGAATAAAACATGGTATAACAACATATCATATGATAAATGTGTATAAATATCCACACAAAAACACATGTCATACAAATAATAAATTTCTTTGACATGATACACACACATGTCATTATTATCCAATGTTGGTCTCATGGGAATCATAGGGGAACATGAGTGATCTGTTCAAATATGGGTATAAGAACACAAATGTACATTCCATCATATCATATATTCAGTCATACGCAAGGTAACTATATATAATGGAACCTAAATACTTGTATAATTCGATCTCAACATCATTATTTTCCAATATATGATTCTCAAATGGCGCCTGCACTCCACTAGATGAAAAATTTATGCTAAGATTACATTTCATTTATTTTAGTATTTTAGAAAAAATGATTCTAGAAGAAATGATTCTAGAAGGATATTCTGGAATATAAAATAGAAAATACGGAATAAAACTTTAACAAAACCAATTAAAATCACCTCTAATGATTGACCAATATCATATCATTGGAAGAAAACTCATCATTCCGGTAACAACCACTATAGAATAGATCTAGATATTGTCATGTGGCTCATTCATCATGAAAGATACCTAAATGGAATAATCACCATAATATTTTCAATATATCATTTTTATTATAGGAAAAATCAATTATTGTTGGACTTATAAAGTAATATAGTTGAAAACCAATGGAAAATGAAAAAAATTTATCCATGTTGATTGCACATTATTCCTTGGTGAAATAGTGAGAACCTACAAAACTCTGAATTTTAATCATCCATTATAAATTTTTGATATTAGAGCCAACAGTGTATGGTGATGCACACAATTCATGTGATTTCCATGATCGTGTTACAGAAAGAAGAAAAACCATATAGAAACATTATTGTGTGGATGAAAATCCATCATAATTTTGGACTCACCATTCCTTACATAATGGAATGGAGGGGCCGCTATTTGTTAGGTCCATAGGAGGAATTGAAATACTACATATACGATACATTAAACTCAACACATATACATTAAACTCAACACATATACATTTTAAACTATAACATGACCCAGGATTTCAAACCATTAAATATATACATTGTTAAAGGTAGATTATTATTTCTCATTAATCAAAATAGTTATTATGAATTAAAACCTAAAACAGTAGTAAATTTTTTAAAGAATTATATAGATCAATATTAGGTGATTGGGTTATTATAGAGAGGATTCATAAAATTTAATACCAAGTGACAGAATTTTTTTAAAGGGAAGATTGTGAAAACCTATGAATTTTTAAAAAATAAAAAAAATTATGTTTTAATAATATTCATGTTAAGAATATATATTTATTCATAAAATAAATATTTTAAAACACATATATATTGTTTATAAATGATACGAAGGATATTATATAAAACATTGTAGAAAAAATTAAACATATTAACTTCATATGTTAACAATAAGATATATAATTTGAAGAAAAACATGAAAAAAACATTTAGTTAAAGAGATATTTCATACACATTATTGTAAGAGTGAACATTGATGTCATTTAGATACTATATAATTAGGGATACTGTTATTCATAAAATAGGGATGATAATTATTATTTATAAAATATATTTTTGTGTATGTTTGGATTTTATGATTATATAAGTAGTTTAAAATAAAAATGTTCACCAAGTGAAACTATAGTATAAGAAATAAATAAATTATTACTGTTAGGTGTTTACCGTTGTATAAATTAAAATATTCATTTATATAAATGGTTTTATGGTTCTATTTTTTATTAATAATATATATTTGAGTTATTAAATTATTTTAAAAATAAAATAAGAAGATAATTATGTAAAAAACAAATATATCGTCAATTCAGAACATGTTCACATAATATATATGTGAATTAGAATGATTTAAAAGATAATCCATTTTAGTATATTAAATTAATTGGAGTATATTAGGTTATATAAAACATAACATTATAGTTATAAAATGATATTAATGTTTAAAAATAAATTCTATATGGATCTAGATATTCATAACTTTTAATTGGGAAATAACAATCAAAATTATTCTAATTGGAATTAAATATAATAATTGGATTATAAATTATTAAAAAACCATTCTAATGAGGCTAGTGGGGACTATTTTTTTCTTGAATATAAAAAGTATTTGTTGAAATTTTCCATCAATATTTACTAAATATTTATTAACAATCCAATGTTGGTCAGCAACAATTGGGGTCTCATTATATCGTTTCATAATCCCATATAAAGATCTAATTTTAGTGTATATTCTACCAAATAAATTTTATAATTATTTATTTCCAAATAACATGTATTTGTATTTTCCAAAATACATTTCATTGAAACATTCATACTCAATCTACTGGAGGTGATTCATAGAGAAAATTCATGGACTATAATTATTTCCCTTTTCAAATTTAGGATTATTTATCATAATACTCATTGGAAATTAATAATTTATTTATAAAATTATTACATTATAATTATATTGGAATAATTTTTATAAATAATCTATTATATTTTACCCAATTCCAATCAAAACACTGTTTTTATATGCCATCAATATGTTAAAATATAGGTTTTTATATAATATATTATTTTCCCTATATCTCTTCTAAAACTTTTATAGATAATATATGTGATCAAAAATATTTTCTATGAAAATAATGTTTTATTATAATATAATTTGATTTTCAGAAAGATAAATATTTTTTATCTTCCATTCATATATCACATTACGTAAACATATCCTGTCATGGTAGTTTTATGCGACATAAGTAAATAATAATATTTTGATAAATTTGTTTGATTCTGTCATATTCTATAATATTTATTTTGTAATGTAATATAATAATAATATATAATTTATTCATTGATATTAATTATCTAATTTTAATATTTATAGAATTATAGTGAAATTAAGAGTGAAAACTATTTGAAATATTAAACCATAAAATTTAGGATTATCACCCAATATTATCTTAATGACTATTATTTATTTATATATAGAAATCATTACCATTGGAATGATATGGGAAAAAATTTATGATACTTCCATTGAATTTGAAATCCTATTAAATTTTCATTTTACGATTAAAATCATAGAAATTAAAAACATAATACACCTGACATCAATAATCCATATTTAATAATGAATGAATTATGATAATAAATGTGTAAATGTAAAAAAAAACAAACATTGAAATTTTTTCTAAGGAAAAATAATGTAATTTAATTATTCCTTAGGATCAAGGATCATTGGGTTGAGTCATGAATCACATTAAGGGGATTATTAACTTAGTTTTCATTCATTATGTTATATCAGTCTCTTATTGATTATGTTACTATAATAATTTATTACTTATAAACTCTAATTGTTTTATGAATCTGATCCCCCTCTTCTAAGTAGAATTGTATTTCATTCATATAATATATTCCTTGGTGGATTCATAATTCACATGTTATAATATTTTTAATAGTTTATTTTCTTCTCCCATAATGATATTGATGTTATATATGTCTACGTTTATATTAAGGCAAATTAGATATTAATTATATCTGAAACCACCATTTTTATCTTCTTAATGACCATAGTTTTTATTTTATTGAAATTATTCTCTATAATTCTATGATATCTTGAAAAAAATGTTGACTATAAAATACATTAAATAAGTGAGAAATGAGTCATTTGTTTCAGTTTATGCATGGTCACAGTTTCTGATTTTTATCAATGCATTAAAATTACAAATATTCCTACAAATATTTTCATGGTTATCCAAATTAATTTATAATATCATTGGTTTAAAAATTATTACCTTGAGAATAATAATGATTAAATATTTAAGGGGAATGTTTTCCTTATAAATCTACATATTTTATTCATAATGTATTTCTCTCAATTGTTTTCAAATAATTTTTCAAGAACAATTTTTTAAGGGTTTGTTTGAGATACTTTCATTCAATCTATTAATTTATATCTTTATATATTTAAAAGGATGTTTATTTTATATTTATGATTAAAATTTTAGTCTTATAAATTTCTTTTTCTAGTTATGGTTTTTGAGATATAATGATTAAAGATATCTATACCCGAAAAAATAGACATTCAGCGTATTGGGTAATAATAAATTCTATAAGGAATGAAAAACAATATGATTCTCCAAGATCACTTGATTTTTTATTTATATGGAATTTTTTTTCTATGGAAATATTTTTATTTCATTATATATGAATATAATTCTACGAGAATCGTATTTTTTTAACATTTTTCAAGATATATATTTCCATTTAATGAAATTTTTATAATACTCTAATGATTTAATAATTTGGTAAACTATCATGTTTTTCCAAGGAAATGTTTATTTAGTTTCATTTTATTATTCACTACTAGAAAAATGACTTATAGCAACAGATTTACACACACACTTATAAAAATCTGTGGTTATAAGTTAATTTATAGCCTCACTTCAAATAAAACCTGTAGCATTAGGTTTTATTAATCGGTTTCCTCAAATCTCTACGTCCCCCTATTTGCATGACCCTTCTTCCGGATGGCACCATCTCTTCTCTCCCCGATCCTCCCCCGACGGTGCCCGCACGACTCTTCTTCCCTGACGATACCCTCCCGACCATTCTTCCTCCCCCAACTATACCCGCATGACCCTTCTTCCTCGATGACCCTTCTTCCCCGACGACCCTTCTTCCCCGACAGTCCAACATTTCCACCGAATGCGGGACCTTTCACCCCCCAACAAACACTGCTTCTAGGTGGCCTCCCCACCTCCTCTCCGGCATGCCTTCGACATGGCCACCCCATCCCGGTGATGATCCTCCTTGATTATAACACTTTTAAAAATAACATGCATAGATGTTGATCATCTTAGGGTCTCATGTAGTAGGAGTATGATTAAATGAGGTTGTTTTGGATTTTATGGGCTTGGAAGATGATGGAAAACATTTCCTAAGGGTTAAATCTACTTGAGGATGGTTCAATCCATGGAATAATACATAAGAATAGTTAAATTAGGTGACAGACATAACTACAGAACCCAAGAGAAACGCGAACAGTTTCATATGTGTCTCATAATTACTTAATATTAGTGATCTACATAGGTGATAATTTATAGTTATTGTAATCATCATGTATCATATAGAAAAATACAAATGAATCATTGTTCTCCCATGTACATGGGATGAAATATCTAGAAAAAAATTTCCTTGTGATTCTATTACATTCATTCTTTTCACATAAAATTCTTACTGTGATTGGGTTAATATATCCCTCACTTTTGACTCATTTTGATGAATTAATGTGAGGATTTCTTCCAAACTGTCAATACAATAAATGATTGGAGTTTTCATTTTGGGGATTTGGTTCTACCTCTAAAATTTCTAGTGATTTAATATTCAACTATTAGAATATTTGTTAATGATTTCTCAGTAAGTGTTATTATAGATTTTTTTCATATAAATCCTTTCAGTTTAGAAGTTAAAAACTTAGGGGCAATTCCCTAATGTCAGGAATTTATATTTTGATTCAAAGATTCTTGACCTTGGGCACACCTCTCCTTATATCAACATCTTTCGACTGGAAGTGAGGTCCTAAAACATTCATTGGGGAGAATATTCAATATTATCTAAGTAAAACCAGATAATAAATAAACACATCCAAAAAAATCATTAATATCATCGTATTCATAATAAATCTATAATAATTCTATATAAATGGGATACAACATAAAAAAACAATAAAACAAATCACATGAAGGAATAATCAAATATTTCAAATTTAAAAAGGAATAAAAATAAAGAATTATATCTAAAGCCATGGTCTTGGATCATCCCATCCTATTCTCCAAAATCACGTCGACCGAAACAATCCCTATACATTATACATCCTCTGATAAACCATAAATGTTACAAAACGTCTACATTCACACAGAGGTACTTGTGTAATTTGTAAATGTATTAATTTGTAGGGTCTCACTACTCACCTAAAATATACATAGAAATATTAATGTGTATGCGTGAGGAAAGAAATTAATGTAAATAAACATCATCAATAGATCATAATTCTTTAACCCAAAAATCACAACATTCGACATGTTTCATGCATATGTTGAACGTCAATTTGATACCTAGGAAACCATTTTGTCTTACAATACCAACATTAGTTCCATTATAGTATCTTATCCCCATGTTCCATATACACCATCTAATTAATAAAAAAATGGTTGTTATATTTTTGAATACCTGAACAATATCTAATGTTTCAGGGTAGAACCTTATGTCTAGGATCTGGACTCATCTCATCACTTGAGGATATACCACATCACTCAAGCGATATTATCCAAAAATCCAATCATTAAAAGTATCTATAACCCACTATATAACTCAAGACATTCCCATATTCCATCCCCATGTTACATTACAACCTAGATCATATCTACCCCATGGCATTCTAACCATAACCTCCTTAGTAAATGTATGTCTCCTAATAACATCACAATCCAAATAATTTCCTTCTGATGATAAGACATTATATTAAAAATTCAAGAATCTGGTCACAAAGCAGCATTTTACCATGGTAGCATGGATCCTGCTCGAAGGGCATTTGTTCAGAAACACTGGAGAAATGATGAGATTTATATAATATGAGCAATAGTTTCATTTGAAATGGGTGCTGTTGAAAATTATTTTATTACTTGTTTTCTGTTAACAATCATGTGCTCTAAATATTATTTCAGGTATCAATAAACTTGATGTTCTCTTTGTGATTCACCATTCCATGAAAAATTTTATTGAAGGCTATCATCATGTTAGTATTCCAAATTTATATTGATGTTTTGTTTTTAATGCTATGTCTATAATTATGGAGTTCAAAATTGTTTGTTACATCTAATACAAAATCTATAATTATATTCAAATTCTTAAGCAGGTTTGATGCATTCATGAGTGGGTCTGAAGCATACATGCATACTTGGGTATGACCAAATCATTTGGGGAAGAGTGCCACCACCACGACAGTGTACTTGAGTATAAAGTTAGGATAGTTTCTAAGGGTTTCCATCAATGTGAAAGAGTTGAGTATTATGAAATTTTTTCTCTACTAGTTAAACACTCATTCATTTGGTTATTACCTACTTTTTCTACTTACCATGACTTTCATATCAAAGAACTTGATGTTCTAACTGCCTTTTCAAATTGTGATTTTGATGTGAAAATATACATGAAGCCTCCTCGTGGTTTTTCTAATGAATTTAAATAAAATCAAGTCTGCCTAGTTAACAAACCAATCAAAGGCATAAAACAGGCTTTATAACAGTGGTATATGAAATTTGATACATTCATGTTGCAACATGGCTTTAACTGGAGTAAATTTTATGCATGTGTTTACTATTAAAAATAACATGCTTTACCTATATTCTCATGTAGTTAATGTATGGAAACCTGTTAGTGTTCCTTTTTCCCAATAGTTAAAACTGTCACTCTCTCAATCTTCTGGCACTGTTGCTGAAAATGAACATGTTAGTAGAATACCTTATTTTATGTAGCTGACCATTCAGTTTTTTATTCCAATTGAAATATCCTAAAAATATCAGTTCCTGTGAGATTTTATCTTTCTTTTTTTCACCTAACCTAGTTGAATATTGCATGCCATCATGCTTTTGAATTTCAGATCAGTGCACTATTGAACGAACATTTTTAGTAGTAATGGAACGACATCATGGCACGATCATTCATCCTATAATGAAAATCATTTTTAAATGGATCTGCATCATATTTTCTACTCAAGAAAATCCTTGGTGAGCATGGGAGAGGTTAAATCATCTATAAAAGAAATGTTCTAGGCACCCCATATTCAAGTTAGTTTTCTTTTTAACAAGTCTGTCTATTTTTTGTTTGTTTTGAATGTACATAATTTTGGATTCATTTGAAAGCATCTTTTGAAAATTATTAAAACACTGATCACTTATGATAATGGTTCGTTATACGTTTTCCCAATTGATGGTCGGTCGTTTTGATTTTAATATAGGTAATGAAAAACATCTGCCAATTCGGTAGATTATTTTTGACAGAAATGGTGTGTGGGCTTTAAGAAATAGGAATGGGGGAGACTGAATTCGAAAAGGTGAATTATTGAACTTGAAAAGTTTGGTTGAGAAGTGTTTACATAATAAAATATAATATGAATTTTGGACAATTTTTGTTTTTGATTAAAACATCTCACTAAAAAGGATGTTGTGATTTTTGTTAATTTAATGTAGTTAGTGGTGAGCATCTCATGCATGTGTGCAGGCAATGGAGAAGAATTTCTAGGGTGGGATGCGCCCTTGAGAACTGGGTGAGTAATTTTATTTTTAATTGTGTATTGAAATTATTTTCTAAAAAGTATTAAAATGGGTGATTGGTATAGATGTAAGCTTGGTTAATGTAAGGATATTCCTTGTTTGGCCATGTATTTATGAGAGCGTGTATTTTGCGTTAGTTATAGGTCGTTGTAACAACAAGGGATTTTGATGAAACCAGGATACATTTTTTTAAAAAAATTAGGAGTTAAATAATTGAATCATTCCGCTGTTATCACCATAAGATTACTATGTTGGTAATTTCCCAATACTATCACTCTAGGGGATTATAATATCCCTAAATATACAAGTATTTTATACAAAATTTTTATTGAACTTTCTTTTTTAACAATGATATTGCGAAAGAAATATACAAAAGGTTTATTTTATTATTGTTGAAAAGAAAAACAATGAACTCTTGTTCAAGGAATGGATTTTCTAGGTTAAGAACAATGTCTAATCTCTATTTTTCGCATTTAAGTGCTGATGTAAATTTACTTTATTCTCATATTTTGGTGATTTTTGATTTTTGAATATAAAATTGAAGGTTATCTTTGAAAAGTAGAAAGGTTTATTAATGATCATGTTATTTAGTATTGGGATGTACATATCAATCTAAATATTATTTTTTTCATTTTTGGTTATGGATTCATGTATGATTTATCATGTACAGTTGACACACTAAACACATATATATAAGAAGTCGTTATATCTCATTTTTTCCCACTATTTATTATAGGTGGTTTCTTATGATGTGGTCGGTTCAATCCACTGCCATCGATGACAATGAGTTCAACATCAGATTTGGGTAAGGTTTATTCTGTTTTTATTCCTTGGCCGAATTTTAATTAGGGCATTTGTGATTTTTGGGTTCCTTATATTTTTGCAGTGTGTTTTGGATTCATTGAGGTGGATTCGAGTTGCTGTTGAGGAAGGATTACATGTGTATTCATAGGTAGGAATATACATATATATGTTCCCCCATTATATATATTCACTCATCGGAGTATGAATATATATATTGGGGCTAGGAGTGCTTATATATGGATATGAAAAAAGCATACATGTGTAAGTGTAAAAGAATATATTCAAGTATAAACATATATCTAAGGACCCCCTTGTGTGTATTTGACCATGAAAATATGTACATATGGGATATGAGTCCTTATATATATGTGAAGTTTCACATGCGTGCAAGCGGAAAAAAGAATGATTCGAGTTTTCGTCGTCAAAAGAAAACGCTCCTTGAGGTTGAGGTAGGGTCCCTCTCCTAGCCACTTTAATTCAAGAATGATTTAAATTTCATTTAGTATCCTTATTAATTATTCATGTTTATATTAAATTGAAATTATTGAATAAGTGTCAGTGAAGATAACTGTTTCGTTTAATAAATAAGTCATGTTTTTGTAATAAAACCCCTCCAATGGAGGTGCGCTGTCTGCGAAAACTCACAGCTGTATACCTTCTGTAACATTATTGCATTGATGTTTTCCTTATAGTTGATGTTGTTTTTAGTCATAAATCACACTTCGTACTTCACCCTTTTTATATCCCTGTAGGGGGTTTCCCTCTTTTTATTAAAATGGTTGTTTGAACCAAGACACTCTTTAAGTGCCGTTAGACTTTTAAGATGGGTCCCATTTTGTGTGACCATGTCACATGGCATGTGATATTTAAATCCAACCAAAAGCCTAGTTCCATAGCCCATGGGTCCCCTAGTACCAGTAATGTCAGATTACATTTTATGTAACCTGTGATTTTCCTGATCCCATCGGGTATTCCTCTAGGTATTCCTACACATTGCTAGATCTCTAAACCTCACTGAATTAGGTATATCAGGGGTCATCCAATCCTCTAGTCATCACATATTACCATTCATTTCATTAAATCATCTGAGAAAACATCCTCTCATTCCATCCATACCATCCTATTTGAAACTAAGTGGAAATGATACACTAATTAAATTCTAATCCACCTCATTAATCCATGATAAAAATGACATAAATTTCCCTAATGAAAAACAAGGTCAAGGAAGGGGGGAGGGGGTGTGTGGAGGGGGGATTGGGGCTGGGTGGAGGGGGTCAGAGGTAAGGGGAAGGGGGGATGTCTACAAGGAAGGGGGTGGGGGATGGTTGGAATGTTTCCCCACCTCCTCCTGCTCCAATCGCTCCTGGCCGGAGGATGCTGCCCCGCGGATGTCACTGGACCGGCCCAACACGCCGCGATCACGCTGCGGTCATGCCGCGGTCACGCTGTGGTCACGCCGCGGACATTCTGCGGTCACGCCGCTGTCACACCATAGTCACGCCATGGTCATTCCATGATTTGGTCCTGCTCTAGGACGACACCCTGAGGCGGTTCGTAGTGATAGCATTACATGAGTGTTGTGATCAATGTTGAGAATGACTAATCACAATTTCTGCCGGTGGGGAAATGACTGGAATGTTGCCCCACATCCTCTTGCTCCCTTCGCTTCTGGATGGAAGATACTTCCTTGGGGATGTCGCTCAACCGGGCTAACACGCCGCAGTCACGCTGAGGTCACGGCGCAGTCATGCCGCGGTCATGCCATGGTCACACCATGGTCATGCTGCAGTCACGCCGTAATTTGGCCCTACTCTAGGACGACACCATGCAGAATTTCGCAATGATATTATACCATGAGTCTTGTGAACAATGTTGAGATAGACTAATCACAATTTTTGTCGGCGGGGTGACGGTCGGAATGTTCCCCCCATCCTCCCGCCCCATTTGCCCTTGGCCGGAAGATGCAGCCCCACAGATTTCGCTAGACCGGGCCAACATTCCATAGTCATTTTGCGGTCAAGCCGTGGTCACGCCGTGGTCACGCCACGGTCACAACACAGTGATGCTGCGGTAATGCAGTGATTTGTCCCTGCTCTAGGATGACACCCCGCAGCGGTTCCCAGGGATAGTAATCCATGAGTCTTGTGATCAATGTTGAGATGGACTAATCACAATTTCTGCTTGCGGGGCGATGACCCGAATGTTACCCCACCTCCTCCCGCCCTCTTCGATCCTGGCCAGAAGATGCTCCCCCGCGGATGTTGCTGGACCGGGCCAACACTCCGCAATCACTCCGTGGTCACGCCGTGGTCACTCTGTGGTAATGTAGTGATTTGGCCCTGCTCCAGCAATATCCAGCCCACACCAGCCCCCTTCCACCTTCATTTCAGCCCGCTGCCACCAGTATTCCAGCCTGAAACATCCCCCTTCCACCTTCGAATCAGCCCGCACCATCCCCCATCCACCTGCAATCCAACCTGCACCATCCACCACACCATCCACCACCCCCAGCCTCCTGCAAAACACTCATTCCATCCCTCTGCATCTTGCAAAACAGTCCCAACAACCAGTTCCAGCCCTCTTCCACCTGCAAAACTACCCCACCTGTAATAATTTTGCTAATTATTTTTTGAAAGGTATTCCCAATAGCAATAGGTCTGAAATCCTTTATATCCACAACATTTTCCTTCTTTGGGATTAGGGAAATAAAGTTGGAGTTGATTCCATATGGAATTGAGGCATGGTTAAAGAAATACCTCATAGCATTAAGGAGCTCATCATGAACTATGTCTGAGTAGAACATAAAGAATTAATTTTTGAACCCATAAGGACCAGCCATACTTTCAATATTTAGAGAAAAAGGGCACTCTTAACCTCTTTCTAAATCATGTACATTTGTGAATACTCTATCTAATTTGGATGTAACCACTCGATTGTACTATTTTCTGTAACTTGTGTATTTCTCACTAGTTAAATTAATTTCAATTATATTGTTGTCTTCAATCGAGGATTTAAATTCACTCGTGGAAATAGAGGCATGAGAAGGTCCAATTTTCTCACTTGAGTTTAGAATGACATTGAATTTTCCAGGAATGAACCAAGGGTCATTAATATTAGTGCTTAGGTAAGAAAGGTTATTTCAAAGAGTTCTCCGTTCCTGGTATCTATTTTTTTCAAAGACAAAAGAGAAGAAGAGGTGTATGCCATCAGTATTAAAATTGCAAGTAAAGATTTGATCAGAGACATTAAAGGTGTTAACATTTTGTAAAGAAGAGTGCGAAAAAATCCATAGTGATTCAGCATTGTAGGTATTTGAGATTGCACCAGTAAAGATATAATTGTGTTGACACAAGTTAGAGTATTTATGAGAATAAGTAACTTTTCATTCAGCAATATCAAATAACATGGGATAGTGAGTGTTAAAAATTATTTTTAGAACATTTAATGTGTCAGAGTTGTCAATACCCTGACAATTCCAAAAAAGCATCTTTATTTAAACCTATTTTTGGAGTTAGAACTCCCTTTTTTCTTCTTTCCAGATCCTTTATTTTTAGATGACCTTATAATGTATTGATAATTTTTATTGTTAGTGGTCTATTCCTATTTGTTGTTTGTAGTTACATGGTTCTTCTTTGTAGTTTCATTTCTTGAAGCATTCATAATTGAGTCTGTTCTATTTGTATTACAGAGCATCAAAGAAGTGTTTTTTTGGTTATTTAACAAAATACCAGGTTCTTTAGAACAGTTCTTATTATCTACTTATTGAACACCATCAAAAGGTAAATTAATAGGATGAGGAGTAGGAGTACCTGGGTCTTTTGAAGCATCAATATCATGATGTTTGACATCATCTAGAACTAATGTAAGGTGCCTCTGCCCTGTGGAATCAGGAAGTTCTTGAATAAGCAAGGGGCCCTATACTGAGGGAGTGCTTTTGTATGTTTCATAGGTTCCGGTGTTATGGAATCTTGTTTATCTGTGTTAGTATGTTTCGTTTGTGTCTTAGCCTGAACAGACATTGGAATAATATTTGGACTCCCTAAATTTATAGGACAACCACTGGTCTCCATCTCATTAGGACTGTTGATAGATTTAACGTGATTTGGGTGAGAAGTATTTTGAGTTGATTCCATATTGTTCAAATTACATGGAATCAAGGGATCCGTACTGTATTTTCCTACATATTGAGTTTCTGAATAAGGAAAAGTGGGAAGCAGCGTACCTCGAATCACTTCCATAACAGAAGCAGCTGGAACATATGATGCCTGGAATGTGTCTAAGGCATCTGTGGGACATTTTTTCTGATCACTGGAGTCACAGTTATCCTACATTTATATAGGAACTTGCATCAAATGTGTGTTCTCATTTACAAATTTAAAAGATTCTAAGGATTTAGTACCAGAATTAACCTTGGTGATATTTGATGGTGTCATTTTTTGAAAATAGGGAAGGGAACCTAAGCCATTTGTCTGAATACTTGTCCCATTTATTATCTCTTGAGTAGTAGTAGAAGACAGAAGAGAGGGTATTTGGTTCTGTCTACAAATCATATGTGAGCAGCTGGGTTCAACAACAGCATGTATAAAATGATACAAATTGTGCTTAGTTGCAGTGCTCAAGTTGTAATAATTTCCTTTTATGTGAATAGGTGGAGATATTGTATCCCTCTTACCCAGTTTGGGTTTAGCATTTTTGGTGAGTTTAGAGTTGGGTACCTGCTTGGATGAACAGGTACTATGTTTTTCTTTCTCATTCTCATTATTGGATAGTCTAACAGTTTCTAGAACCAGATTATGAGTCTCTTATGTAAGAGTTTTTTCCTTCGTGGAGTTTTTTTCTCTTCAACTACATCTGCCCTGGTTTTACCCGAATCATCCCCTATGTGAGTCAGGCTGTGTGATTTTTTCACTAAGATTTTAGGTTTCTTTTTGGAGTATTCAGGTATGTCCACTGTGTGAGTTTTTTCTATTTTGTTTCTCCTTATTTCTTTCCAGTCATTTTCAATTGGGTTATTTACTTGTTTTCTAACCACCCTACTATTGGAGATTTCATGTCCAATTATTTTACAAAGGTCACAAAAATGAGGATTTCTCTCATATTATATTCTAATTTTAGTTTTATAATCTTTAGAGTTGAAATCGATCATGTTTGGTTGCTTTGAATCTAAATTAATTTCCACCATTACTCTCTCAAAGAGTTCTAAGTTAGCATTCAATGTTCTTTGGTTGATTTTGAGAGGGGATCCGATGTAGGAAACAATGCCATTTAGAATTTTTGGGTGCCAAAAAAACAAATTCAGGCCATGTTTTTTAACCCAAAATTGTGCCTTGATATTCAAATATGTGTGCCGGTTGAAAGCACAAACCCATTCAGTTATTCTAAGGAATATCGTCTTTAGGTTAATATTACCTGTTTTCCAAACCATTTCTAGATCATCCTGTGATTTCAATAGAATGTGATAATATACCTTTCCTATACGTATCCATTTCCAATTTGATAAATTCCAGCAGTGTGAAATGCATGAATGTAAATCAGGAAAAGGCCAAGGGTGGTCACCTTTGAGGTAGGAGATATGGCCCATGATAGAGAATTTTCATAGTTGTGTGCACTGTTGATGTGCATCTATGTCTGCCTCCACTGAAAAACTACCATCCTCAAGACACTTATAAAAAGGGGGCTTCATTGAGATTTCTTTGCATAAGCCTGTATTCATCAGTGCATCATGAATGGAGACCCCTTGAGATCTACCATGGAGAGAGGTATTGCGATACTTTTCATCAGGGGTCCTCTTCATGCTTTTCCACCATATTGAATTGAGCAAGAGGGGTCTCTAACATCTGTGGATTTTCAAATTGATTATATTCGAACCTTCCATGTGTGAGAGAGTCCTCCGTGATAGCGAATCAAGAGAACCAGGCTAGAGAACACTAGCCTCTCGGGAATTTCAGAGAGAGATTAGATACCATCTCTCTAATGTTTTATTTTCCCCCTTAGTTACTCATCTTTAATAATATTCCCTCATCTCTCAAATTGGTTTAATGAATTCACTGCATGTGCTGTTTCGATTTTCTTTAGAGGATGAATATTATAGATTTTGGACTCGTGGATTTTGGTCCTTTTGGGTTTCCGTAATGAAGGTTCTTAAATGGTATTCGGAATTTTGATTAGGTGTTGAGCCCCCCATTGTTCCTCTCTGGATATGGTTCTCGAATTTACCCCTTCACCTTTTAAAACAGAGTGCCTTATTTTCCATTGTTTTCCTTTTCAAGCTACCTATTATGACTGAATTTGACACTTTAAACATTACACGCCCCTATGTCGCTAGGATTTTCACCGAGGTTGATGTTTCTAAATCATTGCCATCCCGATTCTGGATTCAAAATGGGGACCATGGTTTTACTCAAGATGTGGTCTTTGAGAATGCCCCAACTTTCTGGAAAAATTTCTCACGAATTGATCACTCTATGAATGAATGTGCGACTCAATGTAATGACCCTCGACCTCCCCCTCTCTATAAATCTATTTGGGTGGAAAAGGGAACCCCCATAATGCCCCCTGTTTCTTAGACAGTTACTAATGACTGTACAAATAACAAGAATCCCCATGGCCTCTCTAAGATTCGGCGCCCCTCCCATTATGATGTCGAGACCTTGCACATCCCTGGGACTTCTAAAGAAGGAAATCAAGATACCTTCAAAACTGACTCACATATTCTTGAAGTAAGCAAGCCCATACAAAGAGATACAAAGGAGGTGCAATCGAATCATAAAGATCCCTTGCATGTGGACCTCAGAACTTCTTAAGAATGAAAGAAAGTCTTCAATGCTAACTCACATATTCTTGAAGCAAGAAAACCTATACAAACAGATAAAGAAGAGGTGAAATCATGAAGATACCTTGCATATAGAGATTTAAAAACCCTTCCAATTGGAAGAAGACTTCCTAATATCAAGGGCTGGGAATGGGAAGAATACGTTGGTTGACTCCGATAACTTCATAATTCCAAGTGCTAGAAACACATGGAATTGTAGGGATAATTCCTATTTTAAATGAACAATTATCACACGTTCCCTAGCTGCAACATGGAGGACCAAAACACAATACCCCCACAGCCAGCCGCCACTGATAAACTGTCTACCTCATCAGATGACTTAGCAAGATCCTCCAATTCTTGTGACTCGGATGAGTCATCCAGTGAGGATGCTGAAAATGATCCAGCTTATAGGGATTCCTACGTAATTCCAGAAAAGTTTGATTTTCCAAATGACCTCGATGAATGGATAGATGAGAAGACACGACTGTATTAAGAAAGTAGAAAAATAGAGAGATTTCAACGAATGCATATCTTGATATCAGAAAGAGGATTTTCATCAAAGTGGTAGATGAATTTAAAAAGAATATGAGATTCAATTTTAATGAAATCCCCTAGAAATGAATCTATTGATATTCTTATGATTCTTAGAAGCAGGTTCGTCATTTTCTTGTGTTGTTTCCGTTTTTCAACTGGTTCTACTCAATGGCACTGCACAGTGGATGTTTGCAGACCTGCACTATGGGGGCTTTGAAATATACTCTTGCTAGTTTCAGAACATGCTTGACCATGCATCCTTCTTTAATGAAGCTGTTATGATCTTTCTTCTGGCGTTTGAGATATTTTGGTGAATGTGAAGCTTTAGTCTTTGGCTGATTGGGTCTATTGTTAACAGAGTTGTTGTTTTCCTTGATGTCATCAAGGGTTGTTGTTGGTTTTTCTATGCATAAATCTTCTTTTCTGTTGGGTTGGTCTCGCGAAGGACTGGCAGGGGAGGGGGGTATCTGGCAAGGGGGTGCAAGGGGTAGGGTGTCCAGGGTCTGGGGGGGGGGTGTCCAGGTTTGGGGGGGTGTCCAGTGTTGGGGGGGGGGGTATGTCCAGGGTCTATCTGGGAGAGTTTGTCCAGGGGGTCTTGGTGGTGTCTAGGTTTGGGGGGGGGGGGGGCAGGACTGGCAGGGGGAGGGGGGAACTATCAGGGGGGAGGGGCCAGGTAGGGGGGACTGGCACGGGGAGGGGTTAACTGGAAATGGTGTGCAAGGGGTGGGGTGTCCAGGTTTGGGGGGGGGGGGTGTCCAGGTACTTGATGGGGTCTTTCTAGGGGGTTTGGGGGGGGGGGTGTCTAGGTTTTGGGGGTGTCCAAGATTGGGGGGGGGGGAGGACTGGAAGGGGGGAGGGGGAACTGAAAGGGCTAGGGGGGATCTAACATGGGGAGGGGACTGGTAGGGGGGACTGGTAGGGGGAGGGGGTGTCCTGGGTCTATCTGGGGGGGTGTCCAGGGTCTGTCCGGGGGGTGTCCAGGGTGTGTCTGGGGGGGGGGGTGTCCAGGGTCTATCCAGGGGGTGTCCATGGTCTGTCTGGGGGGTGTCTAGGGTCTGTCTGGGTGGTTCCTAGGGTCTTGGTGGATGTGTCTAAGGTCTATACAGGATGGGGGCTTGCAGGGGGCTATCTAGGGTGGGGGGATTATGTAGGGTGGGGGTGTCCAGTGTCCCGGAAGGAGGGGTCTGCAGGGGGTGGGCTACTACATGTGGGTGTGTAGGGGGTCGGGGGATATTTTTTATGGTTTTCCAGACCCTATATCCACGGTTACAACCCTTGGCTAATGGTCTAATGCTACGATTTCTAACAGTGGCAAAAAACTGTATCCCTCCTCTAGTATAGCCACGGTTCTAAACCGTGGCTATAGAGATATTACCACGGTTTAAACCGTGGCTTTGTACCAATAGCCAAGGTTTGACAGTGGCTATAGACCTATAGCTGCATTTCCAAACCATGGCTATAAGTCTAAGCCAATTTCCATGCCAAACATAGCCATGGGTTGAGGACCTATTTCCACTGTTTAAAAATGTGGCAATAGCCCGAATTTCAAGTAGTGATTCTTGATTATGAGATTTATTTATTAATCCATGTTTATAAATGAAGATAGTTATATGTATAATTGTTTGTGTTATAAAAAATCAATATTATATGATTGAAATAAATTAGTATTCGAAGGATACCATCTATTAAAATGGTATAAATGGGATTCTATTTCGTTCGAAACCCTTACCGAGTTATATGAGGTAACATTTTGGTTTCAAATGTTTATAATAGAGATTGAGTCTACAAAGGAATGGTTGTGATTTCTGTGAATAATTTATTGGGATGTATCGCTTAATAATGTATGTGTGTCCTTTAATGAGTTTATGTTAATTAAAAAATGTTAATGTGGTACTAATGGAATGGTTTTTTGTATGTAAGAGATTTTTATTCATTTTCTAACAATTTAATCCTAAATGGACTTCATTATATTTCTATATAAATATTATATATTGATCTTGTAATTATTTTATTCTAATATTTATGGAATTACATTTCTCTTAGGATCTATGAATATTGAATACCCAAATTGAAGAGGAGTTATAGCAGATGGAATATTGAAAAAAAATTCGAACTGAAAACAATTTATCTGACCAACCATTAGTTTTTTTCTTGATATTTATAGAATATCGACCAAACATCAAATTTTCTTCAAACTTATATCATATTGATTATGTTTTGATAGAATTATAAGTGGGGAAGCTGTTTAAACTTAAAAAGAAACACCTTGTTAATTAAGGATTCTAGGATCTTGTTCATATGACATCATAATACAATAAATAAAATTGGAAAAATGATAAACCTAATGAACCGTAAGTGTCCATTTTTTCATATTCTGAACCCATAAGGTTATATTACAATGTTCCTCGCCAAAATAAAATCACGAAAAACACACACCCGAAAGGAATCTCATATATGTCTATCTTATAAATAATTGTTGTCCAAGAAAATTTGTGGATACAACAAAGTTTATGAGAAATCATTTTGACACTTGGCCTCTATGATTGTATAAAGCCAAAGATTTAATGATTTTCTTCCTTTAAAAGAGAATATTTTGTTTGATATCTTGTAATTCCAAATATAATGACCAAAAAAAATCACATCGTATTTAGAAAAGAAAATAATATTTAAATATATTTATATAAACATTTATAAATTAATAAATTTATTTTTAATTTCATACATATAATTTTTTTAATAAAAATATATCTTAAATTAATTTAGAGAATTAAATATTTATATTTATAAATAAAGAAATAAAATATTTGAGAAACATTAAGTATTTAATTAAAAATATATAATTTCTATAAAAAATTATTCAAAAATTATTAAAAATAAATTTAAATATTAAAAATTGTTTTATATATTTATCTTGATATCCATAATTATTTATTATATATATATATATATATCAATAAAATGATACAAATATTTTAATCATTATATAAATATCTATATATATATATATATGTATATTTAGATGAATAATAATTTACAAATATTTTTATTTGTCATTATAATTATAAATATATATATATATATATATATATATTTGTAATACATAGTTACACTTATTTTAATATATTTATAATTTAAAAATTTTAAATGTAACTATTCAATTCTAATTATATAAATTTATAATTTTAATTATAATATAAATAATGATAAATATTTTTAAATAATAATAAAATTAGTATAAATATTTTTATTATAAATATAATTTTATAATTTTATATGCTACTAAATATATAAATTTATATAATTATATAAACATATATAATTATATAAATATTTTTATATATGATATATAGGTAATTATATAAATATACCTATAATTATATAAAAAAAATTTCGATATATTTATTTTTAATTAAAATTATAAATATATATATAAATTTGAATAATTATATAAGTATACGAAATATATTTTTTATTAATTATATACAATTAATCTGTTAATTATATTTATTTATTTATTTATTTATTTCGTTATCATCTCTTTGTAGTGCTGATATAAACTGTCATTATCAATGTTCAAATTATAGTGGTGATAAAGATATGATTTTCATCACTTTTTTAGCATCATTAAGGATCTTTTTTTTATCTATGCATACTATTTAAGAGCTGATAAAACCACCCTTAATCAGTCCTTTTTTGAAAGTGATGAAAAAAGCCTTCTTGATCATTTTTTTGGTACCCAAATAGAGTCATCTCTCCTTTTATAATTCAATCTATCAGAGAAGAAATTTTTTGTCACCTCACATCATTGATCTTTTAGATGAGTTGATCAAATCAAAATCTTGGGCGTGTGCTTATTTTTAGTCCTCTTCAATTGAATTTTTGATCTTTTACATTGTATTCCAAAAAATTCAGTTGATCAAATTCATGACCCTTCATATATTGTCACATTCAAAAAAACCCTACAAAAACTTCATTAGTTGGACACTTCGATGACACTAACCTTACACTATTGACATTCTATTCATTTACCCGTTCCTGACCCCTCGACTCTTGGAGGCCCCCCCTAATATCAATAAAAAATACCCTCTAAATGATCCACCTGAATGTCATTGTGATTCCATATGTGAATCCTTAATCGATAAGAACCATCAATGACTACCATTATCAATGATATAAAAATTATATTTTCCATGTTATTTTTCTATTTATTGAATTATTTTTCATGTCATAATTATGAGCAGTTTTCAATTGTTACAATGAATTAAATTACATGAATTTTTTCCTGGTAATGATTATTTATTTAATATTTTTATGCATTCTCAAAATTTTACAGGAAAATTATGGTACCCATGAGAATATTAGTGATTAAAGTGGCGATTCATTTGATGTGGTGGTCGTTAGTGTAATGTATAAATAAAATAAATATATGTTAGGGAAATATTTTTTTGTAAATGTATTAAAATTATTGTTTAAGTTTTTTTATAAATATTTATTTTAACGGATTAAATATAAATTTAAAAAAAATGATTACTTATAAAATCAAACTATATATTTTAAATAAATTGATTATATGAATTATCAAAATAATTTTATTGAATATTTGAGATCAGTATTATTTTTAATTTATTTAATAAATTATATTAATATAATTATCTTAGATTAATGGTTATATAATTTTTATATTGAAATTAGATTGATATATGAAAATTGTTTTTGGATTACTTTTGATCCATTACTCCCCCGAAAATATTATTGTTCGTGTATAATTTTCCCAAATGTTTTGAACATTCTGAGAACAAATTATCTTAATTTTCGATGATCCACCTTACTAATTATTCTCCAGTTAACTCTATCCTTGATCCATTTTTTGTTAAACCACACACTCACCATCACATTAATTTTCACTCATTTATCTTTATTTTTCATTTTAATCTCATGGAACACCCGAACATGAACCAAAATAATTCCTTCCACGTATCTTTTAAAGTGGTCACTACAAATGATATGTATAAAGAGTATATATGGTGAAAAGATGGTAGTCTTCTCTATGTTCCATGGACTGATCTTTCTCCCATGGACTTAAATCAAAAAATTATACACATTTTCATAAAAGTAAACATATTAATCCAATAGATTAAAACATTAATGTATTCTTAAAAAATGGAATTACCTTATGGATTTTATCATTAGTAACCATTGGAGTATCGGATGAAAAAATTATTTTCCTTTCATGAAAAGAAAAAATTATGCTTCCACTCTATTATTATTCATTTTATTGACAATCTTGAGTGAAATTGTTATCTATGAAAGTGATTTTAGAAACACGGGGATTTAAATTGATTAAATGGAAACATATTTCATTATTGTCGGTTTATAATATTATAGACAATTTATTAAATTATCCAAATTCATTGGAGGATTTTCATTCTTATTTTGAACATGAGATATATCAATTAAAATAATATTAATCTAGATCATGACAATGTTTTAAAATAGTAGCTATAGTGGTAGCCTAATATGTTTTTGTTTGATATATCAGTTTATAGATTTTTTGTATCATTTAAAATAATATTAGATGTAATTAGTTTTAATGTGTTTGTTATGGTCAATTATTAGATATTTTATGGGTTCAATCAAATTTTATTAGTTTCTTGGTTTTTTTAATTCATTTGAAATATATTTTGTCAGCTCTTGTCCAATGCTGGGGATTGAGCCACAACTACCCCATGTCCACCTCTATAAGCCAATGGAGGAAACAAGCACCGCAAGGCATATAATAAAGGCGAGGAATTGTAACATCCTGGGTAAATAAATAATATGAAATTATCTTTTTTATTAATATATGAGAATAAAATAGTAATTTTTACTTTCATGGGGATGTTATGTCTGATAGAATACTGAACACACTACAACGGGTTTCCTTGAGATCTTATGTTGCACACAACATTGAGTTATGCCGAATAATAATATAATATAACATTTATTTAAATGGTAGTTAACTTCTATACATTTTGTTGGGGAGAATGATTATAAATAACTAAAACATGACTACACATGTTTGTTACATGTTTCTTATTTTATGCAATAAATTTCAAAGGATTACAATAATAATGAATCTGATTTTTAGAATGAAATACTCTAATATTCTTTAAGAGGTCGATTTATTTCCTTTTGATGGAGAACCCTTTTTAAATCAAGTTTTGTCCTATTATATTAACCATTTGTCAAAATTAAATTCCTCATTAGAAGTGGGAAATAAAAATTTACTTTCGGTGAAAGTTTGTTATTTTTATGATAATGTTCATTTTTATGAATAGTGATAAATACTGCTTTTTAATTCAGAACTGCCTTTTAATATGATTTATTTATATTTTTATGTTATCTTTTTAATTGGTTTTAAAGTGAAATTAGATTATATTTTTAACATTTAATCCAATATTTTTCATTTTAAATAATTTCACTTTGAAATTGGACATAAACAAATGCCAATCTTTGGATAGTTATTATTCATAAAAACAAGTTTTTTTGGTTTTGAAAACGGTAATTAATTTTAAATTAATTTCTAGAACTTTTGCGTTTTCAAAATAAAAAAAAGGATTCCATATTTCGAATCCATAGGTCCAAATTGTTTAAATAGGTAACTTTTATTTTTAGACATTATTAATAGTAACTTTAGTAAATATTTTATTTAGTGTGGTTAAATGGTAAATCTGGTAAATATGGGTAAAACAATAATATTATAATAACAATAAATTACTGTAACGTGTGTCCTAATCCAGTTGGACGATACATGTCTGAACATGGGAATCCTTGAGTCAATTTTGGGACCCCATGGAGCCACTTGTTAGTGAAAATGACACTTTATGAAAATTAATTTATATATAAGGAAAATGTAGTATACACATAAATCTTTTAGTACATAATTTTTATAATGGATTATATACGTGATTTTATCAACTATAAATATTCATTAAAAATATCAAAATATTTCTTAAATAGCAGAATTTTAGTTATAAATTCTAGAAATCAAATAAAAAAATTTATATTTGAAAAATTAATGATGTAATGATAACCTCATTAATGGATGTTTTAAATAAACGAGGTTATAAATTTGAAAATAATTTATTTTGAAATTTTTTATGCAATACACTAATTTTATGGTTGATAATAACTTTTTATCTTTTAATTATATAGGTTATTCGAAATAATCAAGGTTTTATAGATTTTTTAAAAGTCTTGATATGAATAGTTTATAAGTTGATATAAATGTGTTTTAAAATGAATACTATTTTATTAAATGATAAAATAATCCATAAAATATAATATTAGACCTACTGACATATAGGATGTTACTAATTTCAATAATGATTGGGTCACTTGTCATTTTATATCAAATAGATTAACTATATATTATGAATATACAAGGGGACATGTTAATAGTTAAATTTGTTATCTAATGGTTAAAGAGAAAATATAAGGTTACTTTTATGACATAAACTTGTATAAAACAAATTAGATGAAAGGATTTTGAAAAATATTCACCTTATCTTCGAATCAAATTAGTTTAGATCCTTTTGAAATATAAATTCATTTTATAATAAAATAATATTTTCAATCATTCTTAAAGAGCCCCACCTTCCCCTTATAAAAGGCCATCAACTCTAACCCATTACTCACACCACTCCAACCCCTTGGATCATCCTTCCACTACTCCAATAAGCTCCCAAAAATCCTCTATTCCACCTAGATGAATTACTTTGCGAATAAGGTTATTCAATAAAGCCTTTTGGTTCAAACCAAAGAGAGTTACCAAATTTAAAGATAACATCTTCTCTCAAGTTTTTATTATTTTCCTTATGCATTCTATATGATCTTATTATTATTTGTTTACATAACAACACCAATATCATCAATAGACTAGGTTTATGTTTCAATAAGGATTATAACTACACTTCCACACACCTCCATCTAATTGATACGATCAAAATGTTTCTGTGGACGGTGAACTATTGTCTCACGAAACAATGATTGTTAAATTATATTCTACTGCCTCTAATGGTGGGCATTATGATGGCACTATATTTATTTGTGATATATATTATATTTAATTTTCTCTATGATTCTTTATTTTTCATTTATCTAAAAACATTATGTTTTCCATAATGGGTAAAGATGATAATTTCATTCGAGGAAGTGCGGACTACCGGCCCCTCAAAGTGATATAACTCGTTCATACCATACATGGAACATATAAAGGATGCTATTAATGAAATTATGTAATATATATAAAATATGATATTATACTAGAATAATAATATACCTATTTATAATTTATATTTCAATCATTTGAATATTAAAAATAAATGATTTGAAATTTACGTTCTTGCGTATGTACGGATTACCATCTCCATAAATTGTGCATTTCACATTCATATATCCAAATGATATGTAATATTATAAATTAATATATAGCAGATATATATGATTTATAAGATATTTAAATTATTAAAATCTTTCTTATGATATTGTACTTTTGAACACATGGACAATTTGTAATTATAACAAGTTCATTTTTGACTCAAGTTCCGAACATCAAAAAAAATGTCGGATATAAACTAAAATAATTAAATAATTGTTATAGCATTGTAACAAGTGATATAAAAGGAATAATAAAAATTACCAAGATTCTTAAGAATTTCAGAATTAACGTTGGCTTATTATTCAGGAATAACGAGGAACATACAAGACAATTCAGACTTGAGGTAAGGTGTTTTCATCTCACTTTTTATTCCCGTGAGATTCATGCTATATTTTCCACTATTTCCTTTTTTGTGGTGTTTATACAGATCATGATTGTATTATTTGTGTAATAAAATTTAATTTATGGGCATTTACATCTTCATTTTATTTTTCTTATTTAATGGGGTGTATGTTTCCTAAGACACCAAATCGATAAGAGAACCTTTCACTCTCCGCCTTTATTCAAAGATTTGTTTTATATAATGTATTATAATTTAAATTTTCTGATTTTGGGATAAGTTCTTCTATATACATATTTCTGTAAATTTTATTCCTTGTGATAAGAAACCCTTTTCTCACTCACCATCTCATTTTCTATATTTTCATCTGACGCCGTTAGGGTGTTAAATTTCAGTAAGAGAACTTTTAAACCCAATTTTAGTTATTCAGGTAAAATTAATAAATTTTTATTACGTCGTGGTATGAATTTGTGTGAATGAAATATGATTATTTTACACTTAATATCTCCTTATATTTGGTGTATTATTATTTTCCACACATAATATATTCATCAATTTATCATTAATTAAAAGATACGATCTTTGTAAGGGACCTAGTCTCAATTTACATTCCATTGTAATTTATTTGTTGTTATACACCAATTCAATTTTATTTGGTGTATATACTTCCCTTTGACATATTATATCATGAATCTCTCTATTCTCATGTTATTATAATCTTTTATTAATGTTATTTTCTCAAGTGGTATGTGACTTTTTAACTAAAACATTGTTTTAAATGTTTTAATGATTTATTATTTAAATATTTAACTTTAATGACCATGTTTTCAAAATAGTTTCAAAAATTTCTCAATTTGGAAATTAATGTATTAAAATCATAATTCCCTTAAAATCTTTATGTTGTATGGGACACTTATATTCAAAAATAATTTTATTAAATGTGTTAATTTGTTTTGAAGATGGGTTGATAAAGCATTGATTATGTCAATATCTTGGAATGATATACTGTGATTTCAATGTGGAAATGTTATTTTTACGTTATGCTTATTTTATGTGTTATAAATATATTATGGTTATTAGGCATTGTTTACACATACGATTGGTTCTGTGATGACCCTAGGGTGAGGAGCTCGAGATAGCTCTCCATGCATTGGGTAACGTGATGGAGGTAAACATTACAGTTTCTCATAAGAGATATAGGGAATGTACTGTGATGGGTATTCCAAATGTAACTCCCTATGTATCTATGAAAACTATAATCTAAGTATGATATTAAATCCAAAAGTTACCTTTATGATTTATTATTTCTATGTGTTATTCATATATATTATGATATTGTAATTTATTGTGAAGATATTATGTTTTAATATTAACAAATATGATTTCTTTGATTTGAATGTATTCCTGGACTAATGTTTTATTTCCTTTTTTTTATATTCCCCTACTGAGCTTTTTATTCTCTTCTAAAGTTTTTTAATTGTTTTTCATTGGAAACGTCATGTTGTTTAAAATATGGAACTAGACATGTCTTTTTTTTATGAATTTATATTTTATGAAAAAATGGATACTGAGTAGAAGTGTATACATTGTAATATTTGAGTTGTAATGTAATACGTATGTCATAATTCTATTAAACTCTATAATAGTAATGATCTTCAATGAGAATTATTAACTAAATTCAAGATAAGTAATGTTAAAGGCGGGGGCCTTATAGTTTGAATAAGAGGCCTGTTTAGATAACTTTAGAGGATAGGGTGTTATTTAAGAATACGTTATATAACCATAATTCTTAGCAGATTAGAAAGAGTCATAGTTATTTATGAGGTGGTAAATGGTTATTACAATTTTGGCTGCAAAATGAATGGTATTATATATCCTTGAGGATAAAATATGTTATGGTTATTTTGAATGAATTTAGCCCATTTTTTGGAATGTAATAAAATTATATATTTTTTGAAAAAGGAAAACACACAGACTGTGTGACACCCCTCACATTAGAAAAAGATGTTGGAATCGAACCCACAACCAAATTGATATTGGGGTTTATCTTCTACCACTGGCCTCTGTGATGTCCATTATTAGTATGACTTATTCATTTCAGTTAAATGATTTTATGGATCCAAAAAATGTTTATTTTTTAACATATGTTTTATAAAATGGATATCCATAATACAGGAAAATTATTTAGTGATTAAGTGATAAAGGTTATCTTGGAATACAATCTATTTTGAGAACACTATATGTTTATGGAAAATAGAATACTATGGGATCCCATTTGTCAAGTAATGGTTGAAATTTCGTTTTGGAAGAATCTGTGTATTTATTGGGGACATGTGGTTCATTTGGTTATTTAATAAAATTATTAACATATCATAGAGAATATGTGATTAGGTTAATTACACTTTATTAGGAGAATTTAAGTGTATTTTATGTTTTTGATATTAATAGTAGCATTTCTTTTTATAAGGTATTATCCTTTTTGGATATTATCTGATATTGTACTAACTTTTTGGATTTGGTTAATGTCTAAAGACTTGTGAAATATATAGTTCATATTTTATGGATTATGCAACTCACTAGTAGATTATTCTAGCGCTTCAGGTGTGACCAAGTCATTTTGAATACCCATCATTTGGAGAAAAGATGTGTTTTTGTTAGAAATATATTAATGGATGAAACTCTTCTTAAAAAGTAAGTATATTTTTTTGTACTAAGTCAATCTCATGAATCAATTCCACAACAATATGAAAGGGAAATTAAAATAAAAAAAACATTGTCTGTTTACTTTTCCAATAGGGAAACTGATGACTATTTAACCCGTCACAAGTTTGTGGTTTTTTTGTTTTTAACATTCTCCTAATAATGTTTTCTATTACTCTCCATCGGAATTGAGACTTACTTTCTCATATATATCCATGTTTTAGTACATGAAATACTAGTATGGGTTATCTTCGGTGACCTTTTTTACTTCTATATCTTTCTTTTAAAGTGATATTTTTATTGACACTTTTTCCAATTTGGGAAATTCAATGATGTTTCTGAGCTCAATTATTAAATTGCGAGGAGATAACATCCAAAATATGGGAAGGATGTAACACTCCAGGTAAATAAATAATATAAAATTTTCAAATTTATTAATATATGTGAGTTAAGTATTAATTTTTTACATTCAAGGAGATGCTATGTCTGATATTATACTGAGCACTCAACAACAGGTTTCTTGGAAATCTTATGTTGCACACTACATTGAGTTATATCGAAAAATAATATAATATTATTATTATTTAAATGGTAGTTAATTCCTAGCCATTATATTTGAAGAAAAAAACTCACTACAATATGATTACACATCTTTTTTTAAATGTTATTACTTTTATCCAATATATTTTAGTGGCTTAAAATAACAATGAATCGTATTTTAAGCATGAAATACTTTAATATTAATTAAAAGGTAGAATTACCGCCTTTTGATGGAGAACCTTTTTAAAATATAGTTTTTGTCACTCTTATATATCCTATTTTAAAAAATATAATTCTTCTTCAGAATAGTGACATCAAAATTGACTTTGGAAATTTTTTCTATTTTTCTAAAAGTGTAAATTTTTTATGAATAGTATAAAATACTTCATTTTAATTCGAAAATACCTTTTAATATAATTTGTTTTTCTTGATAGATTATCTTTATAATTGGGTTTAAAGTTTAATTAAATTATATTTTTACCATTTAATCCAATGTTTGTCATTGGATGTAATTTCTCTTTAAAATTGGTCAAAAATAAATGTCAATCAATTGATAGTTATTATTTCTTAAAAACACGTTTTTGGGTTTTGACAAGCAACATAATTTTAATTTAATTTCTGTAACTTCAGGGTTTTGAAATTGAAAAAATGGATTCCATATTTGGAATTAGGACGTATATATTGTGAAAATAGGTTACTTTTATTTTTAGAAATTATGAATAGTAACATCAGTAAATATTTTATCTATCATGGTTAAAGGATAAATCTAGTAAATAAGGGTAAAAAATATAATAGTATAACAATATTAAATTAACCAAACACTTTTCCTAATACTATTGGATGATACATGCCTGACTATGGGCATCCTTGGGACGATTTAGGGACCCCATGGTGTCACTTGTTAGTGAAAATGACACATTATAACAATAAATTTAAAGATAAATAAAATGTAACATAAACATATATCTCTTAGTAAAAATGATTATAATGGAATATATAAGTGATATATTTGACTATAAAAAGTCATTAGAAAGAAAAAAAGATTTAATACATCATGGTATTTTATTTATACTTTTTAGACATCATATAAAAAAATTTATTTACCATAGAGTGATGATGTAATGATTACCTCCTTAATGAGTTTTTCAAATAAATGAGGTTATAAATAATACAATAAATTTATTTTAAATTTTTTTACACCATACACTAATTTTATGGTTTATTATAACTTGTTATATTTTAAATAATGTAGATTTTTTGAGAGATTCATGTTCTTATATATTTTTTAAAAGTCTTGATATGAATATTCTATAAATTCACATAAATAAATTTTAAAATGAATACTATTTTATTAAATGATAAAATAAAAATGAAAATAAAATATTTGACCAACATACATATTTGATGTTACTAATGGAATTAATTATCTAGTTTTTGGTCTCTTGGCATTTTATAGTAAATATATTTACAATATATTATGAATAAACTAGAGGACATGGTAAAAGTAAAATTAGTTAAATAAAGGTTAAAGAAAAATGATAAGGTTAATTTTATGACCTAAACGTGTATAAAACCTATTGGATGGGATTATTTAGGAAAATACTCACTTTAGTGTATAAATAAATGAATTGGGGACCATTTGAAATTGAAATTTAGTTTATAATAAAATAATATATTCAAACATTCCAAAAGAGCCCCCCCTTCCCCTTATAAAAGGCCATAAACTCTAACCATTAATCACAACTCTCAAGCCCATACAGTCATCCATCATCTGATACAATAATCTCCAAAAATCCCACTCTTACACCAAGAATACTTACTTGGGGAAGAAGGTAATACAATAAAGCCTTTTGGTTTAATCCAGAGGGAGTTACCTCATTTAAAGGCATTGTCTTCTTTCATGTTATTTTCTGTTATTTTCCATCTCCAAAACCTATGATCTACTTATTCATTGTATAAATAACAAAACTAGAATTATAAATATAATAGGGTTTTATTTATGAGAATTATTCAAACTATACTTCCACACACCTCCATCTAATGGATATGAATATACTTTTTTTGTGGATGACAAACTTCAACCCCACAAAATGATGATTGTTCAATTATCTCCTTCCGCCTATAATGGTAGCCATCATGATGACACTTTATTTATATGTGATATATATTATATTTAAATTTTCTCTATTATTTTTAATTTCTCAGTTATGTCATACCTTTTTTGTTTCCATAATGGGTAAATATGATAATTTCATTTGAAATAGTGCCGACTACCGCCCCCATAAATAGTTAAGAATCATTCAAACCATACATTGAGCATATAAAGGATGGTGTCAATGAACATATATAACATATATATAATATTATATTATAATATAATATTAATATACCTATTTATCACATGGTTTTCATTCATATAAAAATGAAAAAAATGAAATGAAAGTAGCGTTCATGCGTACATACGACTTTGTGTTTCATGAACGGTGAATTTCACATTCATATATTCCAATGATATGGACTTTTCTAAATACATATATAATGAATATATATGATATATAAGATATCTAGATCATTAATATCAAATGGAGATAACCTAATTTTTACCACATGGACAATTTGTAATTATAACAAGGTTATTTTTTACTCATGTTCCGAACATTGAAAAGATGTCCAATGTGAACTAAAATAATTAAATAATTTCTATTGAAATGTAATAACTGAAATTAAATGAATAATAAACATGATAAATGTTCTTATGAAAGTATAAATTTACTTTAGTTTAATATTTATGATGAACAAGGAACATACTAGACAAGTCAAACTTGAGGTAAGGGGGTTTCGTCTCAATATTTATTCCCATGAAATTCATGCTAAATTTTCCCCTAATTCGTTTTGTGTAGTGTATGTAACATCATTTATTGTATTAGTTTTGTAATATAATTTAATTTATGGGAATTTGAATCTTTATTTTATGCTTCTAATTTCATGGGGTGTTTGTTTTATAAGTTACAAAATCGGTAAGGGAACCTTTTACTCTCCCATTTTATTGAATAACTTCTTTTATATAATATCTTTTAATTTCCAATTTCCTATGTTAGTATATGTTCATATATATCATTATTTCTCTACATTTGTTCATGAAATGAGATACCCTATTTTTTCTCATAATCACTTTTTCTGAATTTTCATGTCACATCGTTAAGGTGTCAAATTTCTGTAAGAGATCTTCTAAACCCAAGTTCAATTCATTAGGTTAAACATATACTTCATGATTATGTCATGCTATGAATATGTGTGAATATAAACTGATTTTTTTACTCTAAATATAAAATTATAATTGGTGTATTCTTATTTTTCACACCTAATTATTTCATTGATTAATCCTTAATCTAAGGATACAATCATTGTAAGGTACATAGTCTCAATTTACATTCTATTGAGACATATTTGTTGTCATACACCATTTCATTTTTATATAGTGTATATACTTCCCTTTGAAATATTATATCCTGGTTATCTTTATTCTCATGACATTATAAGATTTGATTAATGTTATTTTTTTAAGTGTTAAGGGATTCTTCAATGATAACATTGTTTGAAATGTTATAACGATTTATTCATTTAAATATTTTGAATTAATGACCATGTTTTCAAAATGATTTTAAGTATTTATTTATATGGACACTAATGTTTCAAAATGTTAATTCCTTTAAAAGAAAAAATGTGGAATGAAACACTTTTATTCAAAAATACATTTATTAAATGTTTTAAATGGTTTTGAAAATTATTTGATAAATCATTTATTATGTTAATATCTTGAAATTATATATTGTGATTGCAGTATGGAAATGTTATCTTTCCATTATTCTTGTTTTACGTGTTATGAATTTTTTATAGTTATTGGGAATTTTTTGTGCATATGGGTGGTTCCATGATAAAAAAAGTGTGAGTGAGCCCGAGATATCTCTCCAATGCATTGGGTTTCATGATAGAGGTAAACTTTAATGTGTCTTCTAATAGTTTTGGGGAAAATATTGTGATGGGTATTCCAAATGCAACTCCTTATGTAGCTATGATATCTACAATGTAAGAATCATATGGATTCCACAAGTCACCTTTATGATTTAGTATTTAAATGGGTTATTCATAAATATTATTATTTACTTTGGTAAGATTAAGATATTAGGTTTTATGATTGAAAATTATGATTTCTTTGATTTGTATGTATTAATGGACTAATGTTTTCTTTCCTTATTTTATATCCATTATTTTGATTTTTATGCTCATCCCATCTTTTTTGAATGTTTTTTACAAGACATAAAAATGAATAGGATATAGGATGGGATCAAGGAAAAGTCATTTTGTTTAAAACATGGATCTAGACATGTTTATTTTTTGGAAGAAATTTTATTTTATAAATAAAATGGATACCGAGTAGAAGTGTCTAAATTGTAATATTCTAGATGTAATGTAATAATTATGCACTAATTCTCTAAAAATCTAAAACTATTATGATTTTAAATGTGAATTATTAACTTAATTCAATATTATGTAGTGTTTAAGGATGTGGCAATATAGTTGGTATCAAATGTTAGTTTAGATAACGTTAGTGTTTATGGATTCATTTAAAAATACTTGATATAACCATAATGATTAGCATATTATAAAGAGTCATAGTTATTTTAGAGGTTATTAATGGTTATTAAAGTGCAATTGGGATTTATTGCCTACAACTAGCCTATGTTTTGTCCAGGGTTTGTATAACTAATTCATTTTAGTAAAATGATTTTATGGATCAAGAATAAGTTGATTTTGGATATTATGTTTTATCAAATGGATATCCTTATTATAGGAAAATGATTTGGTGATTATGTGATAAAGATTGTTTTGGAGTACATTCTCTCTTTTAGGAAAACTATATTTATAAGGAAAATAGAATACAATGGGATCTCATTTGTGGAGTAATGGTTGAAATTTTAGTTTGGAAGAATCTATGTTTTTATTGTGGACATATGGTGATTTGGATTATTTATGGATATGATTAACCTATCATAGAGAATATGTAATTAGGTTAACTACACTTTTGTATGAGACTTTAAGAGTAGACTTTGTTTTTGGAGGTTAAGAGAATAATTTCATTTTATAAAGTATTATCCTTTTTGGAGATTATATGATCTTGTACTAACATTTGTTTTTGTTTTTGTTAATGTCTTTAGACATGGAAAATATATAGTTCTTCTTTTTTAGATTATGTGACTCTCTATAAGTTTATTCTAGTGCTTCAGGTGTGAACAAGTCATCTTGAATACTCATCATTTGGAGAAAACTTGCGTTTTTGGTAGAAACATATTAATGGATGAAACTCTAATTGAAAAGTAATTATATTTCTTTATGACCTTATTTAATCCCATAAATATATTTTCCAACTTTATCAATGAAAAATTAATACAAAAAAATGTTTTCTGTTTAATTTTCCCACTGAGAAACCAATGACCCTTTAACACATCACAAGATTTTGGTTTTCTTATGGTTAAATTTCTCCTAACCATGTTTTCTATCACCCTCCATCAGAATATTACAATTAGTTTCTCCTCCATATCCATGTTTTCCTATATGAAATCCTAATATGGGTTATCTATATTGGTTTTTTTATTTCTATTTTGTTCTTATAAAGTAATAGTTTTATAAATATTTGTGAATTAAATATTAATTTTTTACTTTCAAGGGGATGATATGTCTTATTTCATAGAGAACACACAACAACAGGTTTCTAGAAATCTTACATTTAACAAAACATTGATTTATATCAAAAAATAATATAATTATATTTTTATTTAAATTGTATTTAACTCCTATGAATTTTATTAGCGGGAATGAAAAAAACAAACTAAAATATAATTACACATGTTTTTTATATTATTTTACTTTTATCCAATAAATCTTAGAGGCTTAATATAATAATGAATCAAATTTTAATCATGAAATACTCTAATATTTTTTAAACGGTTGATTTTAAATTTTTTAATGGAGCACCTTTTTTAAATATAGAAGTTGTCACTATTATATGTTCTAGTTGACAAAATAAACTTCTTTTTTAGAATAGTTAAAACAAAATTGACATTGAAATATTTTGGTATTTGTTTTCATAGTGATCAATTTTTTATGAATAGTGAAGAATACTACATTTTAATTTGAAACTGAATTTTAATCTAATTTATTTAAATCGATAGATTATGCTTTTAATTGGTTTTAATAGGGAATTAAATTATATTTTTCCACTTAATGAAAATTTTATCATTATAAGTAATTTCCCTTGGAAACTGGATATAAACAAATGTCAATCTTTTGATAGTTATTATTTCATAAAAACATGCTTTTTGGTTTTGAAAATGGGAATTATATTTTAATTAATTTATGTAAATTCACTATTTTCAGTTAAAAAAATGGATTCCATATTTTTCATCTGGAGGTCAAAATTATTTAAATATGTAACTTTTATTTTTAGACATTATGAATAATAACTTCATTAAATTTATTATTTACCATGCTTAAAGGGTAAGTTCTGTAAATAAGGGTTAAAAATAATATTATAATAATATTAAATTAAACTAAAGCATGTACTAATTATATTGTTTGTTACATTTCCGACCATGGGAATCCTTTGGTCGATATTGGGTGTCCATGTAGCCACTTTTAAGTGAAAATGACACTTTATAAAAATTAATTTAATGATAAGGAAAATATAACACAAACATATATCTCTTAGTAATTTTTTTATAATGGATAATATAAGTGATATTTTTGATAATAACTATTCATAATAAAGATAAAACTATTTACTACATCATGGTATTTTATTTATAATTTTTAGAAATCAAATAAATAAATTTATTTATGACACAATGATGATGTAATGATTTCCTCATTAATGAATGTTTTAAATAAATGGTGTTATAGATATTAAAATAAATTTATAAAAAACTTTTTATGATATCCACTAATTTTATGGATGATTATAACTTTTTATATTTTAATTAATGTTGGTTTTTCAAGAGAATCAAGTTCTTATAAATTTTTTTAATGTTTGGATATGAATTGTTTATAAATTGACATAATTGAATTTTAAAATGAATACTATGATATTTAATTATAAAATAATCACAAAAATATATGATTCAACAAAAAAACATATATTAGGTTACTAATTCTATTAAGGATCCATTTTTTGGTCACTTTTAATTTTATTGTTAATATATTAACCATATAGAATGAATATACAAGAGGCCATAGTAAAAGTTAAATTAGATAACTAAATGTTAAAGCTAAAAGAAAAGTTTAAATTTGGGGCCTAAACATGTCTAAAACCCACTGGTTGAGAGGATTTAAAAACATAATCACCTTATCTTTGAATTAAATAAGTTGTGTTCCATTTTAATTCAAAATTTAGTTTATAGTAAATTAATATTTTAAAACATTACCAAAGAGCCCCTCCTCCCCTTATAAAAGGCCGCAAACTCTATCCCCTTACTCACACCACTCTAGCCCCTTTCATTTCCCAAAATATGTTCTAATAATCATCCAATATCCCACTCTTACACCTAGTATACTTACTTTGGGCATAATCGAATACAATAAACCCTTTTGGTTCAAACCAAAGGTCAGTTACCCGATTTAAATGTAATGTATTCTCTCAAGTTATTTTCTGTTATTTTCCATCCCAACTCCCTATGCTCTTCTTATCTTTTTTTACATAACAACAGAATTATCCTAAATATAATAGTTTTTTGGGATGTATTTTGACTAAACTACCACACACCTCCATTTAATAGACAAGAACATAATGTTTCTATGGACGGTGAACTACTGCCTCATGAAATGATGATAGTTCAATTATCACTTACAACCTCTCATGGTGGCCATTATGATGATACTTTATTTAAATTTGATATTTATTATATTAAAATTATCTCTAATCTTAATTATATTTCATTTAAATCATACAATTTAGTTTTCCATAATTGGTAAATATGATAATTTCTTTTCAAGTAGTGCGGACTACCGCCCCCTCAAAGTGATATGGCTCGTTCATACCATACTTGGAACATATACAGGATGATTTTAATGAAATTATATAACATATATAAAATATTTTATTATACATGAATAATAGTATACGTTTTTATCATTTATATTTCATTCATTTAAAAATGAAAAAAAGAAATTAAAGTACTGTTCATGCGTACATACAGCTTACCGTCTCCAAGAATGGTGCATTTCACTTTTATATATCCAAATGATATGGACTATTATAAATACATATAAACTAGATATATATGATATATATGATATATAAATCATTAATATCATTCTTGAGATAATGGACATTTGACTACATGGACTATTTGTAATTATAACTAGGTCATTTTTTACTCAAGTTTCAAACATCAACAAAATGTCTGATATGAACTCGAATAATTAAATAATTGTTATATCAAGGTAAAAAGTGATATAAAAGGACTAATAAACATGAATAATTTTATAAATAAATTTTAAATTAACTTTTGTTTGTTATTCATGATGAAAAAGGAACATACATGGCAAGTTGGACTTGAGGTAAGGGGTTTCAATCTCATTTTTTATTCTTCTGATATTCATGAAATATTTTCCACTATTTTCTTTTGTGTGGTGTATGTACATCCCATTATTGTATTCTTTGTGTAATATACTTTAATTTATGATCATTTACATCTTCATTTTATGATCCTTCTTTAATGGGGTGTATGTTTCATATGTTACCAAATCAGTAAGGGAACCTTTCACTATCACCATTTATTCAAAAACATCTTTTATATAATGTCTTTTCGTTTACATTTTATTATGTTGGTATATGTTATTCTAAATCCTTATTTCTGTAATGTTTTTTTTCTATCGACTGAGATAATCTTTTCTATCTCATAAACTCATTTTCTGAATTTTCATGCGACGTCATTAGGCTATCTAATTTTTGAAAGAAAGCTTCTAAACCCAATTTCAATTTTTCAGGTTAAACATATACTTATTGTTTATATCATTATATGAAGTTGTGTGAATGACCTCTGACTTTTTTAAACATAATATCAACATATATTGGGTGTATTCTTATTTTTGACACATAATTATTTCATTTAATTATTCTTAATCTATGGATACGATCTTTGTTAGGGACTTAGTCTCAATTTTCATTCCATTGAAATTCATTTGATGTTATATAGTAATTCACTTTTATATGGTGTTTATACTTCCCTTTGACATATTATATCATGAATATCCTTATTCTCATGATATTATAATGTATATTTAATGTTTTTTCCCATGTGGTAAGGGACTCTGTAACAAAAACATTCTGTAAAATGTTTTAAAGATTTATTATTATAAATATTTCTCATTAATGGCAATTTTTTCAAAATGGTTTTAAGGAATTATTTATATGGAAATTAATGATTTAAAATGTTAATTCCTTTAAAAGATTCAAATAGGTATGTGACACATTGATTAAAAAATATCTTTATTAAATGTTTTAAAGGGTTTTGAAAATGGGTTGATAAAGCATTTATTTTTTCAATATATTGAAATGATATATTGTGATTTCAATGTGAAATGTTATATTTAATTTAAGATTTTTTATGTGTTATGAATATGTAATGGTTATTTGTAATTGTTTGTTCATAAGGTTGGTTATGGGATAACACTAGGGAGGGTGAGTTCGAGATAGCTCTCTAATGTATTGGGTAATGTGACAGAGGAAAACATTAGTGTTTCTCCTAAGAGATTTAAATAATATACTATGATGGGTATTCAAAACATGACTCCCTATGTAGATGTGATAGCTATAATGTATGTATGATATGGAAGACACAATATAACTTTATTATTTATCATTTATACGTTATATTCATAAATCATATGTTTTTGTGATGTATGTAAAAGATATTATGTTTTATGATTGAAAAGTTTGACTTCATTGATTTGTTTGTATTCAAGGACTAATGTTTTTTCCTTATTTTATATCCATTACTAATCTTTTTATGCTCATACAATGTTTTTGAAATTTTTTTCATAGTACTTAAAGATGAATAAGGTCGAGTGTAACGCCCCAACCCTCGTTACCCAGAGTCGGTACATTGCTACATAACATTGGCATGATCACAAGAAAGATCAAATCTCAAAAGACCGATTGGTTTAGTAGCCTTGGAAACACTAGATATATTCATAATGTTTTACATTACATCATAAAGTGAAAAAACTACTACAACAACCTATTGTCTCCATAATCCACACTCATATCCCCACATAATATCCCTGTAGGTCATTCATAATTTAATTCTTCACTTCCTGGGAAAAATAAAACATAGAAAAGTGTTGAGCTCAAATGCCCAGTAAGGATAACAATATAGAGGAAACATTTATAAATAAAAATAAACATTTAAGGCAATGTATATCTGAAACAAAAGCCTCTAAAACTTGAATTTTCAACATAGTGTGGCATAAATAAAATGATATAATTCCATTTACTTATTCACATGGATATTATACTAATCAAATAATCACATGCAAAATCAATAGCCACTTTCATAATGATGGAATGCATAATGCCAGACTATCATAACCCCATAGCCGAGGCCTCGTGCCAAGACTATAAATAAGATTTTTCCAAGGCCTTGTTCCAAGACACTAGTTTGTCTCATGAGACCTACCGATGCATCGAGGAGCTATAGCGGGCTCCACCCGTCACATATTAAGTCCAATGCATTCCCATATGAAAAGGTTTAAACATAACATAAACATTAGTATTAAAACTAGCATACAAAATGTCAATACTTTCACTATAAACCATGAATGGTATAAAAATAGCACATCCATAGTCAAACATATCACAAAACCTTCAATACAACATAAACTTCACATAAGCGTAAAATCCAACAAAGGATGTTGACATAGGTGAAATCAAAACTCTTTTTAGAGAAATATCTCTTTTATTTTGAAATAATTTAAGATCCATATAAAATAAGACATTTTATTTGAAAATATTCTTATATTATTGTAAGGGATTCTTTGATGATTTTATTACGGTGGAAAATAGCCGCACCCGCCGTATAAGTTAAAAAAATCATTCTTACCTTAATTCTGCCAAAAAGGTTAAAAAGGACCTTGTTTTGAAAACGACGGAAAGATTATTTTATAAACCACTTATAAAAGTCAAAAAGGGTATAAATGACTTTAACTCATATTTTAGTAAATAGTAAAAATGTTTTGAAATACATTTTTATGAAACATGGATGTGGATGATAAAGAGATCCCAGTAGATTATTACGTATAAACAACCTCGGATAATGAAGAGATTGTGAAATAACCCTTACCTTGTACTTTTCCTTGGTTGGGGTAGGATAACCTCTTGTATAATGGTGAAATAATTGTTACTAAATTATAAAATAATCATATATATTAATATGATATCATATATGATCTTTTAACATTGATTTGTTAATAATATCTTTGAATTATCGTTGTTTTGGGTGTTAACTTACTCGTTTTATTTAATATGTTTTGTTACGTAAGCCATGTTTGTCATGGATAGGTTGTATATTCTTCACATACATAATTATATCAAGTCCTTAAACATCATTTTTAAATCGTTAAATGATAATTATACTTTAATGGATACGATGGAGAATGAATCTCATCGCGTTCGTGGAGACGGTAGTCCGTACGTACGCACGAGCGACAATATCATTCTTTTGATATTAAAATAATATATAAATGGATGGTATATCATATATAATGAATCATTAAAATGTTATATTTATTATTTACATGAGTTACACAACATTATTATACCCATCCAAATAATAATATATTGAATAACAATTACACCACGACGTGGAGACGGTAAGCCGTACGTATGCACGTATGGTGACATGTTATTCAAAGGGTTGATAGAATACTGAATATGGTTTTACCATATTTATAATAACATCACAGTATATATAATATACTGGAGTTATTATTTTATAATGGTAATAACAAAGAAAGAAGAAGTGGGAGAAGAAAGGAACTTGAAAAGGGGTGGTGAAAACATTACCTCTTTTTCGGGTTCTTCCTTTTGATTTGATCAAAAGGGCTCCTTAGGTTGGCGTTCTGATAAAACTAAGGCCTCTAGGTTGTAGTGAGGAAAGTTTGGAGAGTATTTGGGCAGATTTTGGGCGAACCAAAAGGCTTTGAAGGTGTTAAGAAATGAGAAGGAGGAGTTCCCTTTTATAAGAGGGGTGAGGGGCTACTTTGGAAAAGCTAGAAATATTAATTTATAATAAATTCATATTTGGTTTATAATGGCTCCAAAGTTGATTATTCAGAGGTTAAGGTGGGGATAGGTCTAAAACCACTCAACCAATATAATTTAGACAGGTTTGGGTACTTATATTAATCTTATCTTTTAGTTTTAACTCTTAGTTAACTAGTTTTACATTTACCATGTCACTTTGTATTTTTATAATATATAGTTAATAATCTTACTATATACATCCAAGAGACCCCTAAGTGGTCCATTAATGATGAGACTATCAGGATATAAGTCTGTTGGCCGAACCTTAGATTTTTAGGAATTTAATATCAATTAATAATATAATATTTGTTTTAAAAACTCTTTTATGTCAATTTTGACACTATTCAATAATTGATTTTTTTAAAATTATAAAAGAATGATTACTTCGAAAAAAGTTAATTGAATCAATCCTAACATGTAATATTAACCTAGAAAATTAGTGTAATTCATTAAAAGTCTCAAATTATATTTATTTGGGTATTTATAAAATCAACTATTTTAATTTTTCACTATTATGTTAATTACTGCATCATCATTGTGTCGTCAATAAATTAAATTATTTAATATCTAAAAATTGAAAATAAACTATCATAATGTTGGAAATATTTTTATCTTTCTAATTAATATTTATAGTTGAAAATCCAACATATATAACCCTATGTAAAAATTGTTTTTCTAAAAGATATATACTTATGTCATTTTTGTACTTATTTTAACTTAATTAAAATAAAGTGTCCCTATCACCTACAAGTGGCGCCATGGGGTCCCCAAATCGACCCAAAGATTCCAATGGTTGAACATGTATCAACCAATAAGTCTAGGACACGTTTTAGTGTAATTTAGTATTATTATAATATTATTTTTTAACCATTATTTACCGGATTTACCCTTAACCATGGTAAATAAAATATTTACCGCAGTAATTATTCAAAATTTCTAAAAATAAAAGTTACCTATTTACACAATTTAGACATCCTGATTCCAAATATGGAATACATTGTTCTAAATTCAAAACACAGAAGTGGCAGAAATTAATTTAAAATTAATTTCCGCTGTCAAAACAAAAAGCGTGTTTTTAAGAGATAATAACTATCAAAAGATTGACACTTGTTTATGTTCGGTTTAACTATAAAATTATGTCCAATGACCAACATTATATTAAATGGTAAAAAAATATTCTAAATATACTTTAAAACAACTCAAATTCATAATTTATCACTATTAATTATTTTGAATAAAAATGTTGTTTTTAATTAAAATTTAGTAATTTTCATTATTCATCAAAATATTAAAGTTATCCGTAAAGTACCAAAATTTCATCTTAGGCTAAATTCTATATTCCGAATCCAAAAATGAAGCCCATTTTTAAATATAAAATATATATAATTTAAAAAATTAGGTGTTACTATTTATAACAGCCAGTTTTATTGGGTATGGGGTGTTAGAACTCGGTGTTGCGTACAACACACGCTATCACATTATTCAAAGAGAAGCGTACAGTAGAAGCTTGGGGTGTTACATTCTCCCCTCCTTCAAATAATTTCGTCCTCGAAATTTCTAGAATAATTATCACATGAAAAGACTCCGGAGGTTCTTCATCAAAAGTTCCTCGGGTTTCCACGTTGCCTCTTCCATCTTATGGTTTCTCCACAAAACTTTTACCAGACTCGTAGTCCGGTTTCTCAGTACTTGTTCTCTTGTATCAAGAATCCTGATGGGCTCTTCGCAATAAGACAGATCGGGTTCCAGTTCTAATTCCTCATAGTTGAGTACATGCATTGGGTTAGGCATGTATTTCCTCAATAGAGATACGTGGAACACATCGTGAACTTTGGAGAGACTTGGCGGCATTGCCAATCGGTAAGCTACAACCCCAATTCGTTCTAGAATTTCGAAGGGTCCGATGTACCTGGGACTCAATTTACCTTTCTTACCCAAACATATGACTCCCTTCCATGGAGTTACCTTCAAGAAAACATGATCACCGACTTGAAATTCCAAATCCTTCCTTTGATTATCGGCATAGCTCTTCTGCCTACTTTGAGCTGCTTTGATGTGATTTTAGATTACCTTCACCTTTTCCCCAGTTTCCTCCACCAGTTCTGGGCCTACAAGTTTTCTTTCACCAACTTCATCCCAACAGGTTGGTGTACGACATCTCTTTCCATATAACACTTCATATGGTGCCATCTGAATACTCGAATGGAAGCTATTGTTATAGGAAAATTCTACCAGAGGTAAATATTGATCCCACATACCCTGAAAGTCAAGTGAGCAAGATCTCAACATGTCTTCTAAGGTCTGAATAGTCCATTCTGATTGTCCGTCTGTCTGAGGGTGGTAAGAAGTGCTCAAATGTAGTTCAGTATCCAGGGATTTCTGAAATTTTTTCCAAAATCTTGAAGTAAAACGGGGATCACGATCAGAAACAATTGATAGGGGTACTCCATGAAGTCTCACAACTTCGTTAATATATAGTCTTCCTAGATGTTCCAGGGGTAGATCTTCTATTATAGCAAGAAAATGTGCTGACTTGGTAAGACGATCAACAATAACCCATATTTCGTCGTTCCTTCTAGGAGTCTTTGGTAGCCCCATGACAAAGTCCATCGTAATATTGTCCCATTTCCACTCCGGTATGGGAAGAGGTTGCATGACTCCTCTAGGCTATTGACTTCCATCTTTCACTTGTTGAAAAACCATACATCTTGACACAAAATCAGCAATCTCCCTCTTCATGTTGTCCCACCAAAAATGTTCCTTAAAATATCTATACATTTTGGTGCTCCCAGGGTGTATAGAGAAATTGGAACTATGAGCATCATCCAGCAATTCCCTTTTTAGATCAGGTAAATCGGGAACACAAAGTCTCTTCCCGAATTTCAAAATTCCATTTTCATACACAAAGTCTCTCAATCTCCCATCATTCACACCATTAATCTTCTTTTTAAATTCATCATCATCGGTCTGAGAACTCTTAATCCTTTCTAGTGAAGATGGTTTGGCAACCATTTGAAAAAGAATTGATGTTTCGCCTTCCATGGTTATTCCCATGTCCATCTTCACTAGATCCATGAAAATTGGATCCCTTTCAATTCTCATATTGTTCAAACCTCCATGGAATTTTCTACTCAAAGCATCTGCCACCTTGTTTGCTTTCCCCGGGTGGTAGTGTATCGTGCAATCATAATCCTTGAGTAATTAAAGCCATCTCCTTTGCCTCATGTTGAGTTCTTTTTGTGAGAAAATATACTTCAAACTGTTGTGATCAGTATAAATCTCACATTTTTTCACCATAGAGGTAGTGCCTCCATATATTCAAAGCAAAGATCACAACTGCTAACTCGAGATCATGAGTATGATAGTTTTGTTCATGAATTTTCAACTATCGTGATGCATAGGCAATAACTCTATCATTCTGCAAAAGGACACAACCAAGTCCTTTCTTTGATGCATCACTATAAATAACGAACCCATCATTCCCCGATGGTAGAGTCAATATAGGAGCCTTGACTAATATTCTCTTCAGTTATTCGAAACATTCTTCACACTCTTTTGTCCAACCAAACTTAACCCCTTTACGTGTGAGCTTCGTTAATGGGTTAACCAATCGGGCAAAATTCTGGACGAAACGTCGATATTAACCTGCCAAACCAATAAAACTATGTACCTCAGTTATACTCGTAGGTTCTGGCCATTATTGGATTTCCTTGGTCTTAAAAGGATCAACAGAGATTCCATCTTTAGAGAAAATATGGCCAAGAAAAGATATCTCATGAATCCAGAATTCACACTTGCTAAACTTTCCATATAATTCATGCCTCCTGAGAGTCATCAAGATAATGCACAAGTGATTTTCATGATCTTCGTAGGTTTTGTAGTATACCAAGATATCATCAATAAATACCACCACAAATTCATCGAGATACTCCTTAAAACCTCTATTCATCAGATCCATGAATACAGATGCTGCATTAGTCAATCCAAAAGGCATTACAGTAAACTCGTAATTCCCTTACCTGGTTCGAAATGCTGTCTTTGGAATTTCTTCCTTCTTTGCACACAACTGATGGAATCCAGATCGATAGTCAATCTTTGAAAAGTATTGAGATCCATGCAGTTGGTCAAATAATTCATCAATACGAGGTAGGGGATACATGTTCTTTATCGTTATAGCATTGATCTCCCTGTAGTCGATACATAACCTCATAGATCCATCTTTCCTTTTAACAAAAAGAACAGGGGCTCCCCATGGAGAAGCACTAGGGCAAATAAATCCTTTATTACTCAACTCCTATAGTTTTTTCTTTAGTTTTACTAACTCTACAGTGGCCATTCTATAAGGGGTCTTTGATATAGGCCTTGATCCAGGAATTAAATCAATGGAAAACTCAACTTCTCGTTCTAGAGGATGTCGAGGTAAATCTTCCGAAAATACATCTACAAATTCTTTCACAACAGGTAAATCCTCTATTTGAACATTCCTTTCCTCACCCACAGTCATTTCATTCTCTTCCTCCCCAATAATTGAATTAAGTTGAGCTACTGGGGGTGGATCTAAATAAGAATTAGGTGGTGACGATTCTTCTCTAAAGATAAGGTGTTCCTTATTATTATCATCAAGAATCGTAACCTCTTTCATCTTACAATAAATCTTCGCATCATAGTCCGAAAGCCAGTCCATACTGAGGATTATATCAAACTCAATCATAGGTATGATGATGATATCAGCAGATAAAGAACATTTATGTGCTCTAATGGGGACTGATTCACAAAACTTTGTTGCAATGATACTTCCCTTAGGGGTTTTAACTGAAAACTCCCTTGTTAAATAAAATTGGAAATATATAATTTTCATAGCAAACTGGGAAGATATGAAACAATGCGATGATCCAGAATCAAATAATGCATTTGCTAAACTTGAGGAAACCATTAAATTACCTGCCACCACGTCTTTCGGAGATTCTACCTCAACAGTAGTGATAGCATAAGCCTGGCCTTTATCCCTTGTCCTTTTTTGAGGTAAGTTCTCCTGACGCTTAGGACATTCATTTACATAATTCCCCATCTCCCTGCAATTGTAGCACTGAACATTGGTAGCTTCCTTCTTCCCCTTACAATCACTTGCTTGGTGGCCTTTTTCACCACACATGAAACAGACTCCCATTCCCTTCAAGCAAGTACCATGATGTTTCTTCCCTCATTTACCACAGGATGGATATTCAACCTTTCCCTTCTTCTCCTTATTTTCATTCCCAAATTGATCAGCAGGTCTCTTCTTCTCTTGCTTTTCTTTAATGTAATAAGACTTAGAGAATTCCTTTTCGGTCTTGATAGCACATGAGACAATGTCTTCATACGACGAAAAAGACTGTGAGACTAATGCTCGACGAAGAAATGGTTTTAACCCATCAAAGAAATGATCAATCTTACTTCTTGGGTTACGTATATAATCTCCAGCATACCTTTCTAACCTTGTAAAATTATCCTCAGACTTTGCGACATTCTCATCCTCCTTCTGTCTCAGACTCAAAAATTGCCTTTCCATATCTGCTCGATGGTCGCGAGGAATGTATTTTTCTAAAAACAGATCGTTGAACTCCCTCCATTCCATATTTGATACTTCATCATCTTCCTTCATGTTTTGAATCAATGACCACCATTGATCAGCATCTCCAGTGAGGCGGTAAACTTCCATGATAACTTTTTCCCTTTCACTACTCCCCAGAGCCTGAAATATTTTCTCTAGGGAATTTATCCATTGCTCAGCTACTAAGGGATTTGTACTCCCATTGAACGTTGGTGGTTGTTGCCTCATGAATCGATCTAACATTGATCCTCCATGCTGTGGATCAGGGTGCTCCATACGGGTAAGGTTATTATTCATAACCTGAGTAAGTTGTCCCAGTATGGTGATTAGCTGATCGGCACCAGTTGCATCACCAGCTCCACTATAATTATCTTGAGTAGGAGGGAAATCCCTACATGGAGTGCGTTCATTGATACGGTTTCCATTTCTTCCACTAGGCGCCATTTCTAAACAATGGTATAAACTAGATCAGTTTATGAATCAAAATACATAATCCCATACTTATAAAACACTTAACATAAACTGAACTATTTATGGATATAATCCATAATCATAAAAATGTTTTCTTTGAGGAAGTATATACTCATAAACCCTTCATAATGATTTGTAAAGAAAATGAGAGTTATCCTAAGCATATCCCCCAGGAGTGTCATAACCAAGAGTGCAGCAAGGCCCGTTGTCGTGCACCAGTTCCCATTCGAGTCTAGCTCAAAGCGGTGTTTTCGGGTTTTAACTCTACGTACATCTCTGCCAGAGTGGCCTCTACCTGCTCGTATCCAGACAGGGATGTATTGCTCGGAAAACTCACAAAATCTCTACAATACCAAAATTCTAGGAAGTTCTTCTATACTAATCATCAAAGTTCATCTTAGGTCTACATGCTCTAATCAGAGTTTATCTAAATCTAGTTTCCAAGGTTTGTACTAAACTTTCTCTAATACCAACTGTAACACCCCGACCCTAGTTACCCAGAGTCGGTGCATTATTACATAACATTGGCATGATCACAGGAAAGATCAAATCTCGAAAGACCGATTGGTTTAGTAGCCTTGGAAACACTAGATATATTCATAAAGTTTTACATTACACCATAAAGTGAAAAACTACTACAACAACATATTGTCTCCATAATCCACACTCATATCCCCACATAATATCCCTACAGGTCATTCATAATTTACTTCTTCACTTCCTGGGAAAAATAAAACATAGAAAAGGGGTGAGCTCAAATTCCCAGTAAGGATAACAATATAGTGGAAACTTTCATAAATAAGAATAAACATTTAAGGCAATGTATAACTAAAACAAAATCCTTTCAAACTTTATCTTTCAACATAGTATGGCATAAATAAAATTAAATAATTCCATTTACTTATTCACATGGATAATCTAATAATCGAATAATCACATGCAAAATCAATAACCACTTTCATAATGATGGAATGCATAATGCCAGACTATCATAACCACATAGCCAAGGCCTCGTTCCAAGACTATAAATAATATTTTTCGAAGACCTTGTGCCAAGACACTAGTTTGTCTCATGAGACCTACCGATGCATCGAGGAGCTATATCGGGCTCCACCCGTCACATATTAAGTCCAATGCATTCCCATATGAAAAGGTTTAAACATAACATAAACATTCGTATTAAAAATAGCACACGAAATGTCAATACTTTCACCATAAAACATTAATGGTATAAAAATAGCACATCCATAGTCAAACATATCACAAAACCTTCAATACAACATAAACTTCACATAAGCGTAAAATCCAACGAAGGATGTTGACATAGATGAAATCAAAACTCTTTTTAGAGAAATATCTCTTTTATTTTGAAATCATTTAAGATCCATATAAAATAAGACATTTTCTTTTAATATATTCTTATATTCTTGTAAGGGAATCTTTGAAGATTTTATAATGGCGTAAAATATCCGCACTCTCCGTATAATTTAAAAAACATTCTTACCTTAATTCTACCGAAAAGGTTAAAAAGGGCCTTGTTTTGAAAATGACAGAAATATTCCATTATAAGCAACTTATAAAAGTCAAAAAGGGTATAAATGACTTTAACTCATATTATAGTAAATAGTAAAAATGTTTTGAAATACATTTTTAAGAAACATGGATGTGGATGATAAAGAGATCCCAGTTGATTATTACGTATAAACAACCTCGGATAATGAAGAGATTGTGAAATAACCCTTACCTTGTACTTTTACTTGGTTGGGGTAGTTTAACCTCATGTATAATGGTGAAATAATTGTTATTAAATTATACAAGAATCTTATATATTAATATGATATCATATATGATCTTTTAACATTGATTTGTTAATAATATCATTGAATTATCGTCATTTCGGGTGTTAACTTACTCGTTTTCTTTTATATGTTTTGTTACATAAGCCTTGTTTGTCATGGATAGGTTGTATATTTTTCATATACATAATGATATCAAGTCCTTAAAAATCATTTTTAAATCATCAAATGATAATTATACTTTAATGGATACGATGGAGAATGAATCTCATCACGTTCGTGGAGACAGTAGTCCGTACGTACGCACGAGCGCCAATATCATTCTTTTGATATTAAAATAATATATAAATGGATGGTATATCATATATAAAGAATAATTAACATGTTATATTTATTATTTACATGAGTTACACATCATTATTATACCCATCCAAATAATAATATATTGAATACCAATTACACCACGACGTGGAGACGGTAAGCCGTACGTACGCACGTATGGTGACATGTTATTCAAAGGGTGGGTAGAATACTGAATATGGTTGTACCATATTTATAATAACATCACAGTATATATAAGATACTGGAGTTATTATTTTATAATGGTAATAACAAAGAAATAAGAAGTGGAATAAGAAAGGAACTTGAAAAGGGGTGGTGAAAACATTACCTCTTCTTCGGGTTATTCCTTTTGATTTGATCAAAAGGACTCCGTAGGTTGGCTTTATGATCAAACTAAGGCCTCTAGGTTGTATTGAGGGAATTTGGGAGAGTATTTGAGGAGAGTTTGGCTGAACCAAAAGGCTTTGAAGGTGTGAAGAAATGAGAAGGAGGAGTTTTCTTTTATAAGAGGGGTGAGGGGCACCTTTGGAAAAGCTCGAAATATTAATTTATAATAAATTCATATTCGGTTATAATGACTCCAAAGTTGATTATTAAAAGGTTAAGGTGGGGATAGGTCGAAAACCACTCAACCAATATAATTTAGACGGGTTTGTGTACTTATATTAACCTTATCTTTTAGTTTTAACTCTTAGTTAATTAGTTTGACATTTACCATGTCACTTTGTATTTTTATAATATATAGTTAATAAAATTACTATATACATCTAGGTGACCCCTAAGTGGTCAATTAATGATGACCCTATCATGATATAAGTCTCTTGGCCGACCCTTATATTTTTAGGAATTTAATATCAATTAATAATATAATATTTGTTTTAAAAACTGTTTTATGTCAATTTTGACACTATTCAATAATTGATTTTTTTAAAACTCATAACAGAATTATTACTTCGAAAAAAGTTAATTGAATAAACCCTAACATGTCATATTAACCTATAAAATTAGTGTAATTCATTAAAAGTCTCAAATTATATTTATTTGGGTATTTATAATATCAATTATTTTAATTTTTCACTATTATGGTAATTACTACATCATCATTGTGTCATCAATAAATTAAATTATTTAATCTCTAGAAATTGAAAATAAAATATCATCATGTAGGAAATCGTTTTATCTTTCTGATTAATATTTATAGTTGAAAATCGAACATATATAACCCTATGTAAAAATTGTTTTTCTAAAAGATATATACTTATGTTGTTTTTGTACTTATTTTAACTTAATTAAAATAAACTGTCCCTATCACCTACATGTGGCTCCATGGGGTCCCAAAATCGACCCAACGATGCCTATGGTCGAACATGTATCAACCAATAAGGTTAAGACACGTTTTAGGGTAATTTAGTATTATTATAATATTATTCTTTAACCCTTATTTACCGGATTTACCCTTAACCATGGTAAATAAAATATTTACCGCAATAATTATTCAAAATACCTAAAAATAAAATTTACCTATTTACACAATTTGGACATCCTGATTCCAAATATGGAATACATTTTTCTAAATTCAAAACACACAAGTGGCAGAAATTAATTTAAAATTAATTCCCACTGTCAAAACAAAATCCGTGTTTTTAAGAGATAATAACTTTCAAAAGATTGACACGTGTTTATGTTCGGTTTAATTGTAAAATTATGTCCAATGACCAAAATTATATTAAATGGTAAAAATATATTCTAAATATACTTTAAAACCACTCAAATTCATAATTTATCACTATTAATTATTTTGAATAAAAATGTTGTTTTTAATTAAAATTTAGTAATTTTCACTATTCATCAAAATATTAAAGTTATCCGAAAAGTACCAAACTTTCATATTAGGCTAAATTCGATATTCCGAATCCAAAAATGAAGTCCATTTTGAAATAAAAAATATATATAATTTCAAAAAGTAGGTATTACTATTTATAACGGCCAGTTTGATTGGTTATGGTGTGTTAGAACTCGGTGTTGCGTACAACACACGCTATCACATTATTCAAAGAGAAGCGTACCGTAGATGTATGGGGTGTTACATTCTCCCCTCCTTCAAATAATTTCGTCCTTGAAATTTCTAGAATAATTATCACATGAAAAGACTCGGGTGGTTCTTCATCATAAGTTTCTTGGGTTCCCACGTTGCCTCTTCCATCTTATGGTTTCCCCACAAAACTTTTACCAGATGCGTAGTCCGGTTTCTCAGTACTTGTTCTCTTGTATCAAGAATCCTGACGGGCTCTTCGTAATAAGACAGATCGGGTTCTAGTTCTAATTCCACATAGGTGAGTACATGCGTTGGGTCAGGCATGTATTTCCTCAATAGAGATACGTGGAACACATCGTGAACTTTGGAGAGACTTGGCGGCATTACCAATCGGTAAGCTACAACCCCAATTCGTTCTAGAATTTTGAAGGGTCCGATGTACCTGGGACTCAATTTACCATTCTTACTAAAACGTATGACTCCCTTCCATGGAGATACCTTCAGGAAAACATGATCACTGACTTGAAATTCCAAATCCTTCCTTCGATTATCGGCATAGCTCTTCTGCCTAATTTGAACTCCTTTGATGTGATTTTGGATTACCTTCACCTTTTCCACCGTTTCCTCCACCAGTTTTAGGCCTACAAGTTTTCTTTCACGAACGTCATCCCAACAGGTTGGTGTACGACATCTCTTTCCGTATAACGCTTTATATGGTTCCATCTGAATACTCGAATGGAAGCTATTGTTATAGGAAAATTCTACCATTGGTAAATATTGATCCCACATACCCTGAAAGTCAAGTGAGAAAGATCTCAACATGTCTTCTAAGGTCTGAATAGTCCGTTCTGATTGTCCGTCTGTCTATGGGTGGTAAGCAGTTCTCAAATGAAATTCAGTATCCAGGGATTTCTGAAGAATTTTCCAAAATCTTGAAGTAAAATGGGGATCACGATCAGAAACAGTTGATAGGGGTACTCCATGAAGTCTCACAACATCATTAATAGATAGTCTTGCTAGACTTTCCAGGGGTAGATCTTCTGTTATAGCAAGAAAATGTGCTGACTTGGTAAGACGATCAACATTAACCCATATTTCATCGTTCTTTATAGGAGTTTTTGGTAGCCCCATGACAAAGTCCATCGTAATATTGTCCCATTTCCACTCCGGTATGGGAAGAGGTTGCATGACTCCTCCAGGCTGTTGCCTTCCAGCTTTCACTTGTTGACAAACCATACATCTTGACACAAAATCAGCAATCTCCCTCTTCATGTTGTCCCACCAAAAATGTTCCTTCAAATATCTATATATTTTGGTGCTCCCAGGGTGTATAGTGAAATTGGAACTATGAGCATCATCCATCAATTCCCTTTTTAGATCAGGTAAATCGGGAACACAAATTCTATTCCCGAATTTCAAAATTCCATATTCATACACAAAGTCTTTCAATCTCCCATCATTCACAGCTTTAATCTTTTTTTTAAATTCTTCATCATCGGTCTGATAACTCTTAATCCTTTCTAGTGAAGATGGTTTGGAAGCCATTTGAAAAAGAATTGATGTTTCTCCTTCCCTGGTTATTCCCATGTCCATCTTTACTAGATCCATGAAAATTGGATCCCTTTCAATTCTCATATTGTTCAAAACTCCATGGTCTTTTCTACTCAAAGCATCTTCCACCTTGTTTGCTTTCCCCGGGTGGTAGTGTATCGTGCAATCATAATCCTTGAGTAATTCAAACCATCTCCTTTGCCTCATGTTGAGTTCTTTTTGTGAGAAAATATACTTCAAACTCTTGTGATCAGTATAAATCTCACATTTTTCACAATAGTGGTAGTGCCTCCATATCTTCAAAGCAAAGATCATAGCTGCTAACTCGAGATCATTAGTAGGATAGTTTTGTTCATGAATTTTCAACTATCGTGATGCATAGGAAATAACTCTATCATTCTACATAAGGACACAACCAAGTCTTTTCTTTGATGCATCACTATAAATAACGAACCCATCATTCCCCGATGGTAGAGTCAATATAGGAGCATTGACTAATCTTCTCTTCAGTTCTTCGAAACATTCTTCACACTATTTTTTCCAAACAAACTTAACCCCTTTATGTGTGAGCTTCATTAATGGGTTAGCCAATCAGGCAAAATTATGGACGAGACGTCGATAATAACCTGCCAAACCAATAAAACTACGTACCTCAGTTATACTCGTAGGTTCTGGACATTCTTGGATTGCCTTGGTCTTTGAAGGATCAGCAGAGATTCTATCTTTAGAGACAATATGGCCAAGAAAAGAAATCTCATGAATCCAGAATTCACACTTCCTAAACTTTCCATATAATTCATGCCTCCTCAGAGTCTTCAAGATAATGCGCAAGTGATTTTCATGATCTTCGTAATTTTTGGAGTATACCAAGATATCATCAATAAATACCACCACAAATTCATCGAGATACTCCTTAAAAACTCTATTCATCAGATCCATGAATACAGAGGGTGCATTAGTCAATCCAAAAGGCATTACAGTAAACTCGTAATGCCCGTACCTAGTTCGAAATGCTGTCTTCAGAATGTCTTCCTTCTTTACACACAACTGATGGTATCCAGGTCGAAGTTCAATCTTTGAAAAGTATTGGGCTCCATGAAGTTGGTCAAATAAATCATCAATACGAGGTAGGGGATACTTGTTCTTTATCGTTATAGCATTGATCTCCCTGTAGTCGATACATAACCTCATAGATCCATCTTTTCTTTTAACAAAAAGAACAGGGGCTCCCCATTGAGAAACACTAGGGCGAATAAATCCTTTATTACTCAACTCCTCTAGTTGTTTCTTTAGTTTGACTAACTCTACATTGGCCATTCTATAAGGGGTCTTTGATATAGGCCTTGATCCAGGAATTAAATCAATTGAAAACTCAACTTATCGTTCTGGAGGATGTCCAGGTAAATATTCAGGAAATACATCTACAAATTCTTTCACAACAGGTACATCCTCTATTTGAACATTCCTTTCCTCACCCGCAGTCATTTCATTCTCTTCCTCCCCAATAATTGAATTATGTTGAGCTACTGGGGGTGGATCTAAATAAGAATTAGGTGGTGAGGATTCTTCTCTAAAGAAAAGGTGTTCCTTATTATTATCATCAAGAATCGTAACCTCTTTCTTCTTACAATAAATCTTCGCATCATAGTCCGAAAGCCAGTCCATACCGAGGATTATATCAAACTCAATCATAGGTATGACGATGAGATCAGCAGATAAAGAACATTTATGTGCTCTAATGGGGACTGATTCACAAAACTTTGTTGCAATGATACTTCCCTTAGGGGTTTTAACTGACAACTCCCTTGTTAAATCAAATTGAAAATATCTAATTTTCATAGCAAACTGGGAAGATATGAAACAATGTGATGATCCAGAATCAAATAATGCATCTTCTAAACTTGAGGAAACCATTAAATTACCTGCCACCACGTCTTTCAGAGCTTCTACCTCAGCAGTAGTGATAGCATAAGCCTGGCCTTGATCCCTTGGCCTTTTCTGAGGTAAGTTCTCCTGACACTTAGGACATTCATTTTCATAATTCCCCATCTCCCTGCAATTGTAGCACTAAACATTGGTAGCTTCCTTCTTCCCCTTACAATCACGAGCTTGGTGGCCTTTTTCACCACACTTGAAACAGACTCCCATTCCCTTCAAGCAAGTACCCGGATGATTCTACCCGCATTTACCACAGGATGGATATTCAACCTTTCCCTTCTTCCCCTTATTTCCATTCCCAGATTGATCAGCAGGTCTCTTCTTCTCTTTCTTTGATTTAAAGTCATAAGACTTAGAGAATTCCTTTTCGGTCTTGATAGCACATGAGACAATGTCTTTGTACGACGAAAAGGATTGTGAGACTAATGCTCGACGAAGAAATGGTTTTAACCCATCAAAGAAATGATCAATATTACTTCTTGGGTTACGTATATAATCTCCAGCATACATTTCTATCCTTGTAAAATTATCCTCATACTTTGCGACATTCTCATCCTCCTTCTGTCTCAGACTCAGAAATTGCCTTTCCATATCTACTCGATGGTCGCGAGGAAAGTATTTTTCTAAAAACAAATCGTTGAACTCCCTCCATTCCATATTTGATACTTCATCATCTTCCTTCATGTTTTGAATCAATGACCACCATTGATCAGCATCTCCAGTGAGGCGGTAAACTTCCATGATAACTTTTTCCCTTTCACTACTCCCCAGAGCCTGAAATATTTTCTCTAGGGAATTTATCCATTGCTCAGCTACTAAGGGATTTTTACTCCCATTGAACGTTGGTGGTTGTTTCCTCATGAATCGATCTAACATTAATCCTCCATGCTGTGGATCAGGGTGCTCCATATGGGTAAGGTTATTATTCATAAACTGAGTAAGTTGTCCCAGTATGGTGATTAGCTGATCGGCACCAGTTGCATCACCAGCTCCACTATAATTATCTTGAGTAGGAGGGAAATCCATACATGGAGTGCATGCATTGATACAGTTTCCATTTCTTCCACTAGGCGCCATTTCTAAACAATGGTATAAACTAGATCAGTTTATGAATCAAAATACATAATCCCATACTTATAATACACTTAACATAAATTGAACTATTTATGGATATAATCCATAATCATAAAAATGTTTTCTTTGAGGAAGTATATACTCATAAACCCTTCTTAATGATTTTTAAAGAAAATGAGAGTTATCCTAAATATATCCCCCGGGAGTGTCGTAACCAAGAGTGCAGCAAGGCCCATTGTCGTGCACAAGTTCCCATTCTAGTCTAGCTCAAAGCGGTGTTTTCAGGTTTTACCCCAACGTACATCTGTGCTAGAGCCGCCTCTGCCTGCTCGTATCCAGACATGGATGTATTGCTCGGAAAACTCACAAAATCTCTACAATACCAAAATTATAGGAAGTTCTTCTATACTAATCCTCAATGTTCATCTTAGGTCTACGTGCTCTAATCAGAGTTTATCTAAATATAGCTTCCAAGGTTTGTACTAAACATCCTCTGATACCAACTGTAACACCCCAACCCTAGTTACCCAGAGTCGGTGCATTATTACATAACATTGGAATGATCACAAGAAAGATCAAATATCGAAAGACCGATTGGTTTAGTATCCTTGGAAACACTAGATATATTCATAAAGTTTTACATTACCTCATAAAGTGAAAAACTACTACAACAACATATTGTCTCCATAATACACACTCATATCCCCACATAATATCCCTGCAGGTCATTCCTAATTTACTTCTTCACTTCCTGGGAAAAATAAAACATAGAAAAGGGGTGAGCTCAAGTGCCCAGTAAGGATAACAATATAGCGGAAACTTTCATAAATAAGAATAAACATTTAAGGCAATGTATAACTAAAACAAAAGCCTTTCAAACATGAACTTTAAACATAGTATGGCATAAATAAAATGAAATAATGACATTTACTTATTCACATGGATAATCTACTAATTGAATAATCACATGCAAAATCAATAACCAATTTCATAGTGATGAAATGCATAATGCCAGACTATCATAACCACATAGCCAAGGCCTTGTGCCAAGACTATAAATAAGATTTTTCCAAGGCCTTGTTCCAAGACACTAGTCTGTCTCATGAGACCTACCGATGCATCGAGGAGCTATAGCGGGCTCCACCCGTCACATATTAAGTCTAATGCATTCCCATATGAAAAGGTTTAAATATAACATAAACATTCGTATTAAAACTAGAATACGAAATGTCAATACTTTCACCATAAACCATGAATGGTATAAAAATAGCACATCCATATTCAAACATATCACAAAACCTTAAATACAACATAAACTTCACATAAGCGTAAAATCCAACAAAAGATGTTGACATAGATGAAATCAAAACTCTCTTTAGAGAAATATCTCTTTTATTTTGAAATCATTTTAGATCCATATAAAATAAGACATTTTCTTTAAAAATATTATTATATGCTTGTAAGGGAAGCTTTGAAGATTTTATAATGGTAGAAAATAGCAGCACCCGCCGTATAAGTAAAAAAACATTCTTACCTTAATTCTGCCGAAAAGGTTAAAAAAGACCTTGTTTTGAAAATGACGGAAAGATTCCTTTATAAACCACTTATAAAAGTCAAAAAGGTATAAATGACTTTAACTAATATTCTAGTAAATAGTAAAAATGTTTTGAAATACATTTTTAAGAAACATGGATGTGGATGATAAAGAGATCTCAGTAGATTATTACGTATAAACAACCTCAGATAATGAAGAGATTGTGAAATAACCCTTACCTTGTACTTTTCCTTGGTTGTGGTAGGTTAACCTCATGTATAATGGTGAAATAATTGTTATTAAATTATAAAAGAATCATATAAATTAATATGATATCATATATGATCTTTTAACATTGATTTGTTAATAATATCTTTGAATTATCGTTGTTTCGGGTGTTAACTTACTCGTTTTATTTTATATGTTTTATTACATAATCCATGTTTGTCATGGATAGGTTGTATATTTTTCATATACATAATGATATCAAGTCCTTAAACATCATTTTTAAATCATCAAATGATAATTATACTTTAATGGATACGATGGAGAATGAATCTCATCGCGTTCGTGGAGACGGTAGTCCGTACGTACGCACGAGCGACAATATCATTCATTTGATATTAAAATAATATATAAATGGATGGTATATCATATATACAGAATCATTAAAATGTTATATTCATTATTTACATGAGTTACACATCATTATTATACCCATCCAATTAATAATATATTGAATAATAATTACACCACGACGTGGAGACGGTAAGCTGTACGTACGCACGTATGGTGACATGTTATTCAAAGGGTGGATAGAATACTGAATATGGTTGTACCATATTTATAATAACATCACAGTATATATAAGATACTGCAGTTATTATTTTAGAATGGTAATAATAAAGAAATAATAAGTGGAAGAAGAAAGGAACTTGAAAAGGGGTGGTGCAAACATTACATCTTTTTCAGGTTCTTCCTTTTGATTTGATCAAAAGGGCTCCTTAGGTTGGCTTTATGATCAATCTAAGGCCTCTAGGTTGTAGTGAGGGAATATGGGAGAGTATTTGGGCAGATTTTGGCCGAACCAAAAGGCATTGAAGGTGTGAAGAAATGAGAAGGAGGAGTTCCCTTTTATAAGAGGGGTGAGGGGCACCTTTGGAAAAGCTAGAAATATTAATTTACAATAAATTCATATTAGGTTTATAATGGCTCCAATTTTGATTATTCAAAGGCTAAGGTGGGTATAGGATGAAAACCACTCAACCAGTGTAATTTAGACAGGTTTGGGTACTTATATTAACCTTATCTTTTAGTTTTAACTCTTAGTTAATTAGTTTGATATTTACCATGTCACATTGTATTTTTATAATATATAGTTAATAAAAATACTATATACATCAAAGAGACTCCTAAGTGGTCCATTAATGATGATCATATCATGATATAAGTATCTTGGCAGAACCTTAGATTTTTAGGAATTTAATATCAATTAATAATATAATATTTGTTTTAAAAACTCTTTTATGTCAATTTTGACACTATTCAATAATTGATTTTTTGTAAAACTCATAACAGAATTATTACTTCGAAAAAAGTTAATTGAATCAATCCAAACATGTCATATTAACCTAGAAAATTAGTTTAATTCATTAAAAGTCTCAAATTATATTTATTTGGGTATTTATAATATTAATTATTTTAATTTTTCACTATTATGGTAATTACTTCATCATCATTGTGTCATCGATAAATTAAATTATTTAATATCTAAAAATTGAATTTAAAATATCATCATGTAGGAAATAGTTTTATCTTTCTAATGAATATTTATAGTCTAAAATCCAACATATATAACCCTATGTAAAAAATGTATTTCTAAAATATATATACTTATGTCATTTTTTGTACTTATTTTGACTTAATTAAAATAAAGTGTCCCTATCACCTAAAAGTGGATCCATGGGGTCCCAAAATCGACCCAAAGATTCCTATGGTCAAAAATGTATCAACAAATAACGCTAGTACACGTTTTAGGGTAATTTAGTATTATTATAATATAATTTTTTAACCCTTATTTACCGGATTTACCCTTAATTATGGTAAATAAAATATTTACCGCAGTAATTATTCAAAATGTCTAAAAATAAAATTTACCTATTTACACAATTTGGACATCCTGATTCCTAATATGGGAAAAATTTTTCTAAATTCAAAACACAGAAGTGGCAGAAATTAATTTAAAATTAATTCCCGCTGTCAAAACAAAAAGCGTGTTTTTTAAAGATAATAACTATCAAAAGATTGACACTTGTTTATGTTCGGTTTAATTGTAAAATAATGTCCAATGACCAAAATTATATTAAATGGTAAAAATATATTCTAAATATACATTAAAACCACTCAAATTCATAATTTATCACTGTAAATTATTTTGATTAAAAAAGTTTTTTTTAATTAAATTTTAGTAATTTTCATTATTCATCAAAATATTAATGTTATCCGAAAAGTACCAAAATTTCATCTTAGGCTAAATTCGATATTCCGAATCCAACAATGAAGTCCATTTTGAAATATAAAATATATATAATTTCAAAAAGTAGGTATTACTATTTATAAGGGCTAGTTTGATTGGTTATGGTGTGTTAGAACTCGGTGTTGCGTACAACACACACTATCACATTATTCAGAGAGAAGCGTACCGTAGAAGCATGGGGTGTTACATCAAGGATGTGATAATGGAACAATCATGCTGTCTAAAACATTTAACTATAGAAGTTTATTTTTTTACGAATTTTTTTATGAAAAAATGGATAGTTATTAGAAGGGTATACATTGTAATATTTGAGATGAAATGTAATTCTTATGGAATAATTCCTAAAAATTATAAAACAAAAAATATCCTCTATGTGAATTATTAAATGAATTCAAGATTATGTAATGTTTAAGGATGGGGCCTTATAGTTTGTACTAGAGGCCGGTTTAGATAACATTGGAGGTTAGTCGGTTATTTAAGAATAAATCATATAACCATAATGGTTAACATATTTGAATGTTTTGTAGTTATTTTATAGGTGATAAATGGTTATTACATTTTGGTATTCAAATTTAATGGTATTAGGTAACCTTTGATGGTAAAAAATGTTCTGGTTATTTTTAAGGAATTTATATCATTTGTGGGAATTTTATAAAATTTTATAATTTATGAAAAAAGAAAACATGCTGACCATGTGACAACCCATCAGGTCAGACAATGCTGTGGGAATCGAAAACACAACTAAAGTGAAATTGGGATTTATCGCCTACCACTGGCATACGTGATGTCCCTGGTTATTATGACTTATTCATTTTAGTTCAATGATTTTATGGATGAAGAATAAGTTGATTTTAGAACAAATATTTTATCAAATGGATATCCTTAGTATAGGAAAATGATTTGGTGATTATTTTATTATGGTTATTATGGAATACATTCTATATTCATGGTAACACTATACATATAAGTAATATAGATTACTATGGGTTCTCATTTGTCGAGTAATGGTTGAAATTTTATTTCTGAATAATCTATGTATTTATTGTGGACATATGGTGATTTGAGTTATTAATGTAAATGATTAACCTATCATAGATAATAAGTTATTAAGTTTATTGAAATTTATTATTAGACTTTAAGAGTAGTAAATGTTTTTGGATATTATGAGTAACATTTATATTTATGAAGTATTATTATTTTTGAGATTATCGGATCTTGTACTACCTTTTTGGGTTTTGGATAATGTCTAATGACATTTGAAATATATAGTTCATATTTTATGGATTACATGACTCTCTATAAGTTTATTCTAGATCTCCATGTGTGATAAAATCATCTTGAATACCCATCATTTGGAGAAAAGATGAGTTTTTGGTGGAGACTTATTAATGGGTGAAACTCAACTTGAAAAGTAAGTATATTTCCTTATGTCCATAGTCAATCCTATGAATAAATTCAACAATTTTATGAAAGGGTAATTAATACCAAAAAAATGATGTCTATTTACTTTTCCTGCTCAGAAACCAATGATCTTTTAACCCATCACGAGTGTGTGGTTTTCTTGTTGTTTACATTCTCCTAATCAGGATTTCTATCACTCTCCATTAGAACTGGACACTTAGTTTCTCCTCCATATCCATGTTTTCCTACATGAAATCGTAGTATGTGTCATCTCGAGTGACATTTGGACTTCTATTTATTTCTTTTAAAGTGATAATTATATTGTACATTTTTCCAATTTGGTAAATTCAACAAGGAATCTGAGCCCAATTTTAAAATTGTGAGAAATCAATTTCCAAAAGGGGGGAAGGCTGTAACATCCCAGGTAAAGAAAGAATATGAAAATTTAATATTTAGTAATATTTCTGAATTGAATATTAATGTTTACTTACGAGGGTATGATATTTTCAATAGCATACTGAACACACAACAACTGGTTTCTTTGAAATCTTATGTTGGAAATGACATTGAATTATACCGAAAAATAATATATTACTATTATTTAAATGGTAGTTAACGCCTAGTCATTATTTAGGTGGGAATGAACAGAACTAACTACAATATTATTACACATGTTTTTTAAATGTTATTATTTTATCTAATAAATTTTATAGGCTTAAAATAATAATGAATATGAATTTAAGCATGGAATACTCTAATATTCTTTAAATGGCTGATTTATCAAATTTTGATGGAGAATTTTTTTTAATTTAACTCTTTTCATTATTAAACAGTCCATTTTACAAAATAATATTCTTATTTAGCAGAGGTAAATCATAATTGACGTTGGAAAATTTTGATATTTTCTGATAATGTTCATTTTTTTCTGAATAGTGAAAAGACTTATTTTAATTCAAAACTGCCTTTTAATCTAATTTATCTATATGGTTAGATTATCCTTTTAATAGGTTTTAATGTTTAATCAGAATATATTTTTACCATTTAATCCATGTTTTATTCAATGGATTATATTTCACATTGAAAATGGAAAAAAACATATGTCAATGTTTTGATAGTTATTATATCCTAAAATCAAGATTTTTTGTTTTGACAACAGAAATTAATTTTAAATTATTTTTTGTAACATGTGTGTTTTGAATATGAAAAATTGGATTTGATATTTGGAATTAGACAATCCAAATTGTGTTAATAGGTATCTTTTATTTTTATACATTATGAATTGTAACTTTAGTAAATATTTTATTTAACATGTTTAAAAGATAAATCTGGTAAAAAAATGTAAACAAAGAATATTATAATAATATTATATTACCATAACATGTGTCTTAATCCTATTGGATGATACATATAAATCCATGGTAATCCTTGGGTCGATTTTGGGACCCCATGGAGCCATATGTAAGTGAAAATGACACTTTATAAAAATTTATTTAAAGATAACGAAGATGTAACATAAACGTATATATCATTGTAATTTTTTTTGTAATGGACTATATAATTGATATTTTAGTCTATAAATATTCATTAGATATCAATAGAATGTTCCTATATCATGGTATTTTTTTATAATTTTTATACATAATATAAATAAATTTCCTTTTGACCCAATAATGACGCATTGGTTACCTCATTAAAAAATGTTTTAAAAAAACAGGGTTATAAATATATAATTAATTTATTTTAAAGTTTTTTTGCCATAAAATAATTTTATGGATGTTTATAACTTGTTATATTTTAATTAATGTTGGTTTTTTGAGAGTATAAATTTTTATAGATTTTTTAAAAGTCTTGATATGAATAGTTTATAAATTGACATAAATGAGTTTTAAATTTAATGCAATTTAATTAAATGATAAAATAATCCTAAAAACCTACGATTCAACTAAATAACATATATAATTTCACTAATTTCATTAATTATTCATTTTTGGGGTCACTTAGAATTTTATATTAAATATACTAACCACATAGTATGAATATACCAGAGGACACGGTAAAAGTTAAATTAGTTAACTAAAGGTTAAAGCTAAAAGATAAGGTTAAATTTAGGACCTAAAATTTTTTAAAACCCATTTTACGAGATGATTTAGAGCAATAATAACCTTATATTGTTTTTTAATGAGTTGGGGACCATTTTAAATCGATATTTAGTTTATAAGAAAATAATATTTTCAACTAACATATATCATGTTACTCTAGAGCCCCCCCCCCCTATAAAAGCCCATAAACTCAAACCCATTACACACAACATTCAAGCCCCTTGGATTGAACAATTTACGAAATAATAAGCTCAGAAATTCCCAATATTACTCGTATAATATTTAAAATGGCAAGAAAAAAATAATGCATTTTGGTTCAAACCAAAGGGAGTTACCCGATTTAAAGATAATGTTTTCTCTTATGTTTTTTATTTTAATTTCCGTATCCACTCCCTATGGTCTTATTATTATTTACATACATCAAAAAACCAGTATCCTCAATATAATATGTTTTTTTATAAGAATTATTCAAACTAAACTTTCGCATTCCTCTATCAAAGGGATGCGAACATACCCTTTCTATGGACGACGAACTATTGTCTCCCAAAACAATGATTGTTCAATTATCTCCTACCACCTATCATGGTGGACATTAGGATCACACTGTATTGATATGTGATATATATTATATATAATTGACTATATAATTATGTATTTTTAATTTATATCATACCATTATGGTTTCCATAATGGGTAAATACAATAATTTCATTTGAGGAAGTGCGGACTACCGCCCCCTCAAAATTATATGACTCATCCACACCATACATGGAATGCATAAAGGATGGTGTTAATGAACATATATAATGTATATAAAATATTATATTATAATTTAATAATAATATTCTTATTTATCATTTGGTTGTCATTTATTTAAAAATAAAAAAAATGAAATGAAAATAGCATTCATGCATACATACGGCTTACCATCTCCATGAACAGTGCATTTCAATTTCATATATCCAAATGATATGGAATGTTTTAAATACATATATAATGGATATATATGATATATAAGATATATAAATCATTAATATCTTTCTAGAGATAATTTAAATTTTACCACTTGGAAAAATTGTAATTAAAACAATGTCATTTTTGACTCAAGTTCCAAACATTGACAAAATATCCTATTTGAACTCAAATAATTAAATAATAGTTATAGAAAGGTAATAAGTGATATAAAAGGACTAATAAACTTGAAATTTTTTCTTAATCATGTATATGTTAACTTAATTTTATTATTCATGAAGAACATTGAACATTCAAGACAAGTAGGACTTGAGGTAAGGGGTTTTCATCTCACGCTTTATTCTAGTGAGATTCCTATAATATTTTCCATTATTTCCATTTGTGTGTGTATGTACAGCCCATTATTTTATTCTTTGAGTAATAAAATTTATTTTATTGGCATTTACACCATTATTTTATGCTTCTTCATTCATGGGTTGTATGTTTTGTACGTTACCAAATTGGTAAGGGAACCTTTCACTCTCCTCTTTTATTCAAAGACTTATTTTATGTAATTTCATTTAATTTCTTTTTTTATATGTTAGGATATTTTATTCTATATACATATTTATGTAAATATTTAGTCCATGTGACTAAAAACCCTTTTATCTCCCATAAACACATTTTCTGAATTTTCCAGTGACGTCGGTAGGCTATCAAACTTCTATAAGTGAATATCCAAACCCAATTTCCATTATTTGGGTTAATCATCAAAATCTTGGTTATGTCATGATATGGATATGTGTTAATGACCTCAGATAGTTTTATACATGATATCAACTTATATTCTTAGTATTATTATTATTTCACACATAATTATGTAATTGATTTATCCTTAATCTAATGATACGATCTATGTAAGGGACTTAGTCTCAATTTATATTCCATTGAGACTTATTAGTTGTTATAGACCAATTAACTTGTATATGGTGTATATACTACTATTTTACACAATATATAATTAATATCCTTATTCTAATGATATTATAAGATTTATTTAATGTTATCTTCTTAGGTGGAAATATACTCTTCCACAAAACATTGTTTTAAATGTTTTAAGGATTTATTCATCTACGTATTTCTCCTTAATGACCAAGATTTCAATATGGATTTATGGATTTATTTATATGGACATTATTTTTTAAAAATTATAATTCGTTTAAAAGCTTCAATGTGGTATAGGACACTATGATTCAAAAATATCTTTATCAAATGTTTTAAATGGTTTTGAAAATGGTTTGATAAAACATGGATTTTGTCAATATCTTGAAATGATATAGTGTGATTTCAAAGTGGAAATGTAAACTTTAAATTATTCTTATTTTATGTGTTTGGAATATGTTATGGGCAATGGGCATTGTTTATGCATATGAGTGGTTCTGTGGTAAACCTAGGGCGGGTGAGCATGGGATAACTCTCTAATGCATTGGGTAACATGACGGAGGTAAACATTAATGTTTATACTAATATATTTAGGGAATATACTATGATGGGTATTCCAAATGTAACTCCTTATATATCTCTGATAGCTACAATGTATGTATGATATGGATTCTACAAGTTACCTTTATGATATATGATTTCAATGTGTTATTCATAAATATTAGGATTTTGTGAGTTATGTTAATGAAATTATGTTTTAAGAATGAAATGAACGATTTCATTTATTTGTATGTATTCATGGAATAATGTTTTATTTTCATATTTTACATCCCTTATTGAGTTTTTTATGATCATAAAAAGCTTATGAAAGGTTTTTTCATAGGATATAAAGATGAATAGGGTCAAGGATGGGATCAGGAATAGGGAATGTTGTCTAAAATATTGAACTGGACATGTTTTAATTTTATTAGAATTTTTATTTTAAAAAAAATTGATACTCAGTAGAAGTGTCTCCATTTTAATATTTGAGAAGTAATGTAATACTTATGGCCAAATTATCTAAAAATATAAACCTGAAAAGGTCCTCAATATGAATTAGTAACTTAATTCAATATTATGTAATTTTTATGGAGCGGGCCATATGGGCATTTTTCTAATTACCTACACACACAATACCATCTCAATGTAGAAGTGTAAAATAATAATAATAAAATGATGTAGAATCAACAAATTAAATCGACAAAAAAAGGTCTAGGGTCTACAAGAATAAGAGTATGAAATGTAAATATAAAAATAGGGAAAATACACACCCAAACACAAAAATTCCCCACCATAAAAATTGTCAAATGTAAATACCGAGGGTGACTAAATCTTGATCTTTTTTATCATCATCATGTAAATTTTTATTCAAAGGAAATAGAAGATACAAGGTAGATTTGGCCAGCAAAAGCAGCCCAAATAAAGGAAGATAATAACGGGGTCTAAAAAAGTGGATATTGAGGGCATAAAATCTAATAATATTAACCTCTTCCACCATTAAGCAATAAGGATCATGAAAGACTATGCATTCCAGACAAAAAATATCCACTGTGGCTAAGTAGTCTACCACCGTGTTCCCCTCCCGCCAGGTATGAGATACCATGATATAATCCCCCAGAAAGAAACAACATATTGTAATGGTGTAAAGAATAGCCCAAGGAATGTTTCCAACACTATCAAGGGTGTTGTGCAGAAGCATAGAGTCTATTTTAACTTCCCTGATCTCTATGATACAACCACCGTATGTGGTAAATGCCTTCAACTGTCTCTAATCTCAAATGAAGTCCATGAAGATCAATACATTATCTGAATATGACAAAACATATGTGAAAAATCCTTTATAGGGATGATTATATATATACCCAGTAGGATTCCACAAAATCAGAAGGGGCGTATTAATATAAAAACCCAGAATAAAAATATAGTAGATTTTTCATAGTATAAAAGATACAGTGATTTAGAATATCTGAACCCAAAACAAGAGAGGGTATCCTCAACAAAACACAGTGGGCTTAACTCGGTGTGTATGTGAAATACATGTAGAGTCTTTTCCACATATAGTGAGATAGTATAAACATCCAACCATAAGAAGCTAAACACAAAAATCACATGAAATACCCTATACGTATACACAACCAATGGAAGTATAGTTTCCAAAAAAATGAATGGATATAGACGTCTATTTATATTCACAGTCAAATTAAAAGAAAATGATAGAGAAAGGGGATCTCCAAATCATAGATCCGCTATTCAAAAGTTTTTTTGAATAGTTTCAGAATTCCATAATTTATGGTCAAAATATCTGGAATCTACCTAGAAGTAAAGGTCCAAGTCAACCCATTCATTATCATTATGACACATAGTTTAGGGTGAAAAACACTAAGTAGAGGACCCACACCCTAGTGTGTAAGTGGGTTCTACTCTATATGATTTTTTAAGGAATTATACCCTAGTAGATGGTGGGTTACAATCATGTGTCATAAGAACTCATGCCTTATCTGATAAGGGGTCCAATTAGTTGATAGAGGGCATAAACCCACACTAATGGGGGTTCTACTCTATTGGATGAGGACCTGCACACTGGTGTAATATGGTGTTCCACTCAACTTATCAAGGACCCATACCCTATTTGATTGTGGAGTTCCACTTAGTATGTAGATATAGGGTACTCAGGCCCATATTAATTGGGGGTCCACTCTAGCATTTATGTAGCCACACCCTAGTGTGACTGAGGGTTCCACTCTGGTCATCTCAAAGCCACACACTATCTAATTTGGTTGTTCCACTCGTTATGGTAGAGGAAACTTTCTCTTACTAATAAGGGTTCCACTCTATTGGATGCGGACCTGCACACTGGTGTAATATGGTGTTCCACTCTACTTATCAAGTACCCATACCCTATTTGATTGTGGAGTTCTACTCAGTATGTTGATATTGTGGACTCATGCCCATGTTAATTGGGGGTCCACTCTAGCATTTATGTAGCCACACCCTAGTGTGCCTGAGGGTTCCACTCTGGTCATCTCAGATCCACACACTATCTAATTTGGTTGTTCCACTTGTAATATAGAGGAAACTTTCTCTTACTAATGGGGGTTCTCACACTATAGGAAGCCTCTCATGATTTTACCAAATCACTACCATCATAAAGAATTATCTCAATAAGGGACATGCCTAGAAGATATCTCATTCTATATCAAAAGCCTCAATTGAGGGAACCATCATATTCTACACGGATAAAACTCAGGATATAGTACTCACAGGCCAAAATATGATTTCGAATGAAGGAGACAAAAATAATTAGTTTTTTTCAAAAGGAAAAAAGCAATACACAATGTGTGTGGGGTCCCACATAGGGTGTGGGGTCACTCCATCTTCTGGACATGTCCCTGGCCAGAACATGACTCCCAACTTATATATAAAAACATCTAATGTAGGAGGATGACATGGTATGTCCAAACTATCTAGGATTTATTAGTATCTATCTAGTAATGTTCATGTACTCTGATACACAACACTGTTCATCAAATTGTCCTTGTACATTAGCCCTTATTTGTGTACATCGATATAGATCCATGTTTCTGGCCATGTACTTCCATATGAGGTACTTCCCATGTGAACCACTACACAACTCATCCATCTAGGGATGTTGTAAACAATTTTTAGAAAGGATACACACAATACCATTCTTATAATTCACAAAAACCTTTTCACCTTAACAATGTGGATACACCCCATGTGTTCATCAAAGTGCACAGTGTGCATATGGGGATTTCATAGAATCTCTATTCCTTGTTATGTACCTTTATTAAATCTATTCCAATGTATATCCCACATCAAAGTTTCTAGAAATTAGAGGATTTAGAAAATATTCACCAATTATAGCCATTTGGTAACTGAAAATATGTTATCATCTAACCCACATGAGATCCTTCATGAGTTATATGCATCATCGCACCTTCCATAAGAAATTATTTGGTCACTGATCATTAAATTATTACTCCGTATCTTGAAAAGATTGCAGATATAACCTTATTATGCTGATACTTCCATCTCATGAGAATATGTGGTGATTCTTGGGGTATAATCATATATGTAATGATGAAAAACATAGAAATAGGAATAAAGGGTCCAACTGGTGATGAACATGAATAAAATGTGTGGAAAATTACATGATTAATTTTTTAACTATTTTTGGAAACATTTCTATGGACAATGATATAGAAACGGGATAATCTCTATGAAAAAACAGAACAGTTGATTAAATTCCAGTTCACATGCACCTGGAAGTGTCCAAATTTGGGGAAATCCTTGAATATTATCAATCTACAATGTCTATTTAATCAGACTAGCATAAAACACAAATCAACAAGTCTTACCAAGAGATTATATCATTCAACGTCGAATAATTTTCTCCCCAACAATAAATTGATGTTGTGGAATTCACTACTCTTCGATATCAAGTAATCCATAATTTTGTGGTCATCCTATGTAATATGATAAATTAAGTAGAGGAAAAATGTCATTTGAGATTTTGGGGTTATGATGCTAACTTATAGAAATTCACCATGATGATATATTTGTTGGAAAATTGGTTAGGTGTAATGTTTTAATTAATTAATTTATTAAATTATTTAATGCACTAAATATACAACTAGTGAGAAATAAATCTAAACATCATATAACAACTAATTTTTGGTCATTCCAATGGAAAAATATACATACATTACTCAACTGTGGTCTCGTATTTATGATATAAGCATATGTTTTAGTGTTAACTAATTCTCAAAATGAAACGGTGTGCCTGTAATATAAAATATATAAAATATTTTAATAAGACTAATTCTTAGAATACCTAGCCTGAAAATATCGTGTTGTGATAGTTATTTTCTATGGAAATATACATAGAAATATTTTAAATTATTATATGTAAAGAATCTGGTCTACACATCATTCCATATTTCAATTTTTTCCCTAAAAAGAATAGGAAAATAATGAACTCATGATAATAAGACCACATTGCTCTCTCCCACTCCCAGGAAATCTCCTTCACATTCCCAATCGGCCACAACATTTTGGCTAAGTAGATGGTCCATCCACATAGGGTCCTCTCTTATCAATCATTATTCCTCAATAGGTGAACCATAATGGTGTCCCCATCCTCAATTTTCATCTCACACCAGTCAATGATGTGCATAATATAACATACACATCTCCTCATTTGTGAAACATGGAAGTTGTTTTGTAGTCGAAACAGATGTGGGAGTAGGGGGAGGTTGTAAGAAAAATTTCAAACTCTATCCATGATCTCAAATGCTTTAACGAAACTCAGGGAGAGATTTCCACCCTAGCTGAACCTCTATAAATCTCGATGTGGGGATACTCTCAGATAAAATAGTCTCTCTACTCAAAATCCAAGGGACTTTGATGGAGATCTATGTATGATATATATCTGTACCGGGATGACCTCATTCTATCATGGGTGACCGAGTCATTCTTTGACGTCACCTACCCTATATCTGGGCCCATAGGTGATGTTTCTCAAATAGTTATATTGAATAAGGTGTACCATCTGGGATTCCCATATACAGAATCAAAATGGTTCATACTGATAGTAGGGTGCTTTCTAATTTTTTATGTAATCTCTATGAGGGGAAATTAATCCTCTATATTCATGAATAAGTCTAACAGAGAGCCCCCAACGTATCCTCCCACACCAGGATAGTGTGATCGATATTTCCATTTTTATGGGGTAAAATGATGTAATAATCCTCATTTGGGACCCAAATTCCTACTTAAGGCCTCTCAAATCATGGATGTATAACACCTACCATGGTCGAAGACAATCGTCAAGGGCGTGCCATGAATGTGAAAAATCCCAACTGTGAAAAAATTCCCAAAACACTATACCAAAATCATCTCCATAATAGAAACGAAATGTGATGAAATCATAATGTTGTAAAATATCCACCACATTTCATTATGAAACTTCGCTGTGCGAGGAATCCATGTCTGAATGTCCATGGACATGTCATCCCACTTCCACACCATGATCTGAAGGTACAGAAAATAAAAATCAATAACCTGGTTTTCTAAAATCACATACTATTTAGTGAGGAATCAAGAGATGAACTCACCTATGATTCATATCATTCAGACCAATAAAATTCCTATTTGAGGTCTCTTTACATATTACCGGCACCTGGATGCACAACGATGGTATAAGTGTTGAACTCTCTCATGACCTACTCCATCATCATCATTTGATCCACCATCTGTCCCTAGAAAAATATAATGTGATTACCTCCATCAAATTATCCATTGGGGAAGTCACCCATGGATATATGGTCACGAAGGGACTCACAATATATGTCTCTTACCTAGACACTGTCACATGATTGAGAAGTGGAGGAGTGAACACCATCGACTGAAGAAAATTTGTACTCTCCTGATCCATTAGGTTCTGCTATAGTTAGGCCAACAAATAAATACTTAGGCACCATGAGATCCTATGACTTCATACTAATGGTGTATCCTTTTAAATATTCCTTCCATAAATTATAGAATATCTCAAATTCATATCCTTGTTGAAACCCCATCTAGCATTTTTTTCTCATGTTAAAGTATCTCTCTATGAAGACGTACATGAGATTATGATGGATTGAGTAAACCACAAAGAACTCTCCTAGAAGATAGATCCCCCACACACTCCATTTCTAGTCTATCACTTATAGATATTGTTTTTAATTCATATAGGCCTACTTGTGGGGTCTCAATTGCCTCAACCCGTATGCGATAACAGTCTGTTGCTAAATCAACACATAACTTTGCGCAGATCCTAAGGTATCACAATAGACTAAATACTCCATTCCTCTTCAGGTAGTCTTAGCATTGGATAACTCATCAACATCAGTCCCAACATCTAAAATACAATTTGGTACAATTCAGTCTAGGTAACTAACTTTCGTTTCTACATCAGGGTCATCAAAAGGGATGCCATCCTAGAGAAGTATTCCACAATCCGATTTTCAAAAACATACATTAAATGAATTCTATATACCTCTAACATGCTTCTGGGTGGATCCCAAGATGTAAATTCATCAATACATTTTGCTTTCATGGAAAAACCATGATAACAAATAACATTCCCTTAGATGTGAACCTCACTATCCAAAACTTAATCATTGAGAGTTCCCCAAATATATGTTTCTATCAATGTAAATATATAATCATTTTCAAGTTCCCAACCTACTCATCCTCTAATTATGAATATATTAGTATGTAATAAATGAATAAAACCACAAAATGGTTTATATATAGCATGAATACCTGATTTATCAAATCCATAAATACATAAGGAACCTTTTATACACTACAGAACATCATTAGGAAATCATAGTGTATGAAGGGAAATTTAAATAATATCTTTATAATATTAGCATCTCAAAACCTCAAATAATTGTATTTATACCTAAGATCTAACTTTGAGAGGCATATGTTTCCTCAAAATTGGTATATTAGAGGTCTTCAATCCTCAGCAAGGAAACTTGTTCTATTAATTATCCTGGTCAAAGAATTAATTATTAAAAAAATTCCAATGCTCTTGTCCTCCATTTCCATAACCAAAACTAGAGATTCTAAGGTTGATACACAAGGAATAAAAAATCTTTCTCTTAATGGTCCTCTAACTATAATTTCATCTCCCATAACATTGTAGGGACCTTCTGATATTTCAGAGATGATATCTGAGTGGTTCTACGAAGTAATTCAATGAATATACCCATTTTCCTCCATAGACTTTGTCTATGAATGACTTTTGGGAATACATAAATATAATCCTCAAAAAAATGATGGAATGGGGATGCCTAAAGAGGCCACTACACCAATGGTTATACTCACCGACTAAGGAGTGATGGGATGAAACCTTCTTCTAGAAAATCGTACATTCATTTACATGAGATCTATCTCTCCAGAAAAACAGAATCTCATTACAACTGTGCATAGGAATCTACATTATCTATTATGATAGTCAATCTAGGTTTGGACAATATAATACCAATCAATGCATAATGTGATGTTACATGGATCAATCATGAAGACAAAAATTTTTAACATAAACCTCTCCCCACTAAATGATAGTGAAAAGTACCATTAGATAAATGATACAGAACAGTCATTCTATATTGGAACCTCAAAACAATGTTGTTGGGCTAGTGCATCAATTGGTAGTTCCATCTCTCACATTAGGAGGAGATAGATGATGGAAAGACTATAATAAATTTCTTTTAATACTGAGTGAAGAGTAGAATAAACACATATTACAACTCTAATCATATCATGTGATGTAGGGTCATATGCATTATAATTATATGAATGTTCGTGACCTATCAGCCAGCTCCCTAAGTGTTACATTGACCGCTAGACGGTGGTGGAAAGATGAGGCTGTGAAGTCCACTACCCATAGAGAGTCATAAAAATCTTCAGGATCCTCCTCCTTTGGGACAACCTCCCCTTTCATGGGGGGATCCTTCAACATGGGGTTTCCTCTTCTATGTTGGTATATCAGCTATCTAACAACTATCGATGACTCGCCTGGTCAGGAAATCTCATGCATTGTGACTTTATACGTCAAAACAAAAACACCACCCCTCTCAACGATTCCATTTCTAGCTTCACTTACATTAACAGCATTCCAAAATCTAATCCCAAGATTTTATCCTATGTCAAGATCCTGACGTCCGGTGCCTACTAGATTTTGTAGATTAATGATCACTCTGACTCAAACATCTTGGCATCCATCTGATGTAAATATCTATTTAAGATGTGTTGGTCCCAACCCCTCAAAATAGGTTCATATTTCCTAGGGAACAATCCTGACCCAAATATATATATATATGGAGTCCCTTATCAAGAATTAGTTATTAAAAGTATCCATTTTATATCATGTCAAGGGAGTACCATGTATGGTAAGTAAACCTTGCTTCATACTCAAACACAATCATCCTCTGCTAGATAGCTCCATAATCTCTTGAGCCAATAATAATCGCAAGTAGGATGCATAATACTCCACCTGTAAAAGATAATGTATGATTGGTCATGATATTTTTGTCTCATCGTGCATATATGAATAAAATAGTTCATTGCTTCTCACTGGAAAAGGATAACTTGTAGTGAAACCACCTAATACATTTTTGGGTGATCGAGCATGAAGACATGGACCACCGACGCAAGACAATCCTTCATTGTCAGATGGTTGTGGATATCCATGGAACTTCAACGACCTCTTGTGATGGAACTCACATAGTGCACTAAGCCTATGAGAATCATAATACAAAACTGATGGTATGATCAACATATTGATAGGTATTGTTTCTACTACCTTTCCACCTTTTGTTTGAAGCTGGTATTATGGACCCTAAACAGAGGCCCCCTCACTCATCATATCATCTTAATGCTGAAAAATCAGTATCCTATCTGGCTATCATCACAGAGATATTATGAATGTTGTGAAGATGTACCACAATAATATAATAATATATATATATATACATATTGGAGAGTTGATTGAACAAGGATAATAATATAATCAATACTGTATGATACATGTAACATTGTTCCCTCCAACCACTTTCTCAATATAATGAGTTGGCATGTAGGTAGTTGAGGTCATAGTGAATGGATATGTCAGCCAGATGCACCATATCTAGACCCCCTATCACAAGTGTTGTACTCAAGAAACACTTACTCTATTTACATAATTTGAAACAAATAATTTTTTGTGGACTACTACAAACAAATGTACTAAGGAATGAACTACTGTGATACCAATCTATCACAATCCAACACAAACTGGGGCTCTTATTGTAACTAAACCACACCCATATCCATAGGCCATTGGTGGAAATCAGTGCTAAAACACAAATACTAAATGGGTATCATTTTCTCATGTATATACACACACACACACACACCAAACCATCTCAATGTAGAAGTGTTGTGGAATAATAAGAAAAAGATATATCTTCTTGAAAATAACCCATTCATGAATAACCATTAGGGTATACAAGATTATGAAAATTCAAAATCAAAATAATTAGGGGAAAATTACATCCCCAATCAAAAAATGTTCCAACTGGATAGAACTAAAACATTATTCTACTTTGAGATCCCAACTCCTAATATCCATGCTATTAACACTATACATGGTCAACATTTCCATGTATCCCTATGCTCTTATATAGACAACACCTACACATCTTTCATATACATAAGACATGATAAATGAAGGAAAGTACCATGCAGGGATAAATATAAACATTCCCAGTAGGATGGTTGAAATTAATAAGAGGATTAGTTTGAGATACAATAGTAATATAAAGACAAGAAGATTTTTCATTGGATAAAATATAAAGTGATTGAGTACATATCTACTCAAAGAAAGAGAGAGTAACCTCATCTAATTATAATGTGATCAACATGTTTTGTAGATAGATTACAGATCAAGTTTTTTCCACATAGAGCAGGGGAGTAGAATCATCCAACAATGAGAATATAATCATGGAAATCACATGGAATACTTCTTGCATATGCACAACCCATATAAAGAGAGTATCCAAAAATGAAGGTATGAATACAAATGTATAGATATTTACAGTCAAAAAGCCCTAACAATAGAGAAATAAGATCTCTATCCTATATAATAGCCTATAGATAAGATTCAACAACAGTTTTTCATTTCCATTAATGATTCCCAACATCTCACATGTCTTCCCAAGTGTAACCTTCCACATCAATCCAAGACTCATAACTATGATCCATAGTATAGGGGGAACAAACAAGAATTAGAGGTCCATTTCCCATGTATGATATGGGGTTTCCAATCAAGAAATATCCATAGAAGATCCACACCCATGTTAATGGGGGTAGCTATTATGTCATAATGATAGTGACCTATTCGACAGGGGGTTGTACTCAGTAGGAAGTGAAAATTTTCCCATACAGATGGGGTGATCCACTCTATAGGTCGAGGACCCATGCCCTCATGCGATAAGATGCTCTAGTTTAGTAATCAAGGACTAAAGCCCTATGTGATAGTGGATTCTCTCAATATGTAGCCATATAGCACATGTTTCCATGCTAATGGGGGTTATACTCTAGTTGTTTAGGACCTATGCCTGGGTGCGACAAGGGTGTTGCACTATGTTCATTGGGGACCTACACCTAATATTATATGGGTTTCCCTCAAGAAAGTAGTAGACCTATGATAATTTTGATAGGGGGTTCCACTCAAAAGGAAACATTTATTGATTCTTCTTAATCACTCCATCCTTAGGCACCACCTCAACAAGTGTCATTCCTAGAACATTTCACACCATATCACAATTCCCATAATTGATGGCACTATTATGTTCTAAGAAGAAAAATACCTAGTATAATCTATGGATTGGAAAAAACTCATCTTAAAAAAAATAGGTTTGAAATAATGATGTTTCATAAAAAGAAAACAATTATGAAATGGAGAGTGACAGTATCCAAAATTACTATGGTGCTACAACACTGCCCAGACATATCCCTATGCAGAACATGGCCCCTATAAAATATAAAATTATATGCTTTCACATGGACTACATACCATATCCATACTAGCCCAGACCAGTAAATTTCTATATGTTCATTTTTGTGTACTCCAGCATATGGTCATGTTCTTGGACTTGTACATGTAATTTACCCTATGTCCTTGTACATTGGTACATGACAGTGTGGAAATCCATGTACTACCACACAGGGTCTCTCAAAAGTGATCCACTAAAAAACTCATATGTCTAGAGATGAGGTACAAGATGTGTTGTGGGATACATTTTGTGCCATGTATATAATTCAAAGAACACAGGCCACTATATCAAATAGGCGATATGAGGTGTATCCATCATAGTATACAGTGTTTCATTGGATTTTATCACAAAATATTAGATCATTGATTTTTACCTAAATTCAATCCATTTTTACATAGATCCCACCTCAAATATACCATAAAATAGTGGATCTTGTCAATGTTCAATATTGGAAAAGATCATGAGGCAGGAAATCTGATCCCATCAGCCCATGAGAGTTCTATCATTAGTCACACATATCCCCACACCTTTCATCAATAGTGATTTGTTCAAAAACCGTCAAAAAAGTCATCCATGTATCATAAAATTTCTAGATCTATGATTGTTCCCATGATCATTCCCTCTCTCATGAATTTGATGCAATTTCGGAGGTCCCATTAGGCTCGGTATCTCCCAACAACATCAAACTAGTACGGAGGGGTCCGACCAGTGATTAATGTGATGAAAATGAGGAGAAAAAGAACTGTAATTTGTTTTAGCTATTTTATGGAAATATTTCATGGAAAAATATTAATAACTGTTATAAAATGAGTGATACTACTCAATAAATAATTAAATATCAGTACACAGATTCATACAATTGGACGTAATTGTTGAAAATCCAAGAAAGGGATTGATCTTCTTAATTGATTATATCAAAGAGGGTGTAATAAATAAATTTAAAATTCATTTATAGATATAGGATCATTCTATATCAAATATCACACCTTCAAATAGATTAAGGATGTTGTTGGGTTTAATGCACTCTGATCTATTTTGATCCATAGCTTTATCAGTGTCTAACATGATTTACCAATGGAAGGAGAGGAAGTTTTTATCAGTGATTCCAGTATTATTAGGCTAATTCTAGGAATTTATCCACGATGTTCTACTGGTATGGAAATAATTTCATTCAAATATATTAATTCATCATTTAATAAATTAATTAATCTAGTGAACACACCGCCAATGAGCAAGAAGTCCGAACGCTCCCCACCAACCTCTTTTAGGTCACACATTGGATAATTTCTACATTCCAGAATCAACTATGGTCAATAATTTTTGATATGAACTTCCATTTAAGATTTATACAATTTAAATTTTAAAAATACACAAACATAATATAAAATATAATTAATATTTTTTTATAAAATTAATTCTTGGCACATCGGGCCTCGAAATCGCATGTCGCCTCATCACCAAGCATTAGAAATAGATATAAGAATATTTCACACTCGTATAAATAAAATAATGTGTCTAAGAGTATTTAAATAGATAATAAATTGTATCATTTCAAATAATTTATAATAATAAAATTTATTTTATTTCATTTAATATTTTTATTCTGGTACATATTTAGTTTATGGCTTTGGAATATAGTTTTTTGTTTTACCAATATAAATTCCAATGAAAACGCATTTGTTTCATTTCATTTATTATAATAAAAATTTCAATAATTAATATTGTTTAATGTATTTCTTTAGTATAATTTTCTATAAAAATTAATGTTATTTAATGTGAATGATTTTTAGTTTGAAAGGATAATGGGTTTTTTTAGGGATTTATTTGAGAGGCGAGGATTTAAAAATAATAAATACGTACTAAAAAATATAATCATGTGGTTTTCTGGTATATTTTAAAGTTATCATTATGTATATGAATAAAATTAAGAATTTTAATTCTAAAATTTTCTATTAATGTGTTTTGTAACAATTGTAATTGAAATTCCCCATTTATTTTTTATATTTATTTTAAAATTTTCTATGGGTATTAAAAATGTGTATTTGATGTTTTTCATTATATATATAATTTTTCTGATTTATATGTTAAGTGTTTTGGATAATATAAAATGATTAGTATAAAGGATACATAAATTATCTATAAATTTTTTCTTACATTGCACTGAAATGGTTTCAATAAAGATTGATGTTTTTTATAGCTTGCACTAAATTAGAAATTATATTTTTAATGTGTTTCAATGTAATTAATATTGAATAAAGCCTCATTTTTTATATTAAAAAGATTATTATTTTCTAACATGAATAATGTTTTATCTAATGGGATATTAAAATTAGTTTTGAGGTGTTTATAATTTAAATGTTTTACTGAACCTAATATTTTGGATGTTTTATATAGAAGAAAATAGTTTTAATGGTTTTCAATCTAAAAATTTCATTATTTCATTAGTTAAAAACGTTTTCTTATAAGAAACATGTTTCTTTATATTTGAAGAAAATATGTCATTGTTCTTTGCCCATTTTTGGGTTAATGGAATGTTTGGTTGAGTTGATATTTTTTACAAACAATTTTATGATATTATTATTATAATACAATTTTATTCTAATTAATTTAACAATGTTGTCATTTGTTTTCTTATATAAAATTGTTTTTGTTCATTAATTCATGAATTATTAATTTTTTTGGTTTTGGTAGTGATTTGTAGTATGTATGATGGGTTATTGAACATGGATTGTTAGGTTATAAAATTTAGTATGAAATTTATTAATGTAAATTAGCTAGATATTGATTGAGGGGTATATATTGGTTCATCCTTCATATAGACTTAAAACTGATAATTTAGGCTTGGATAATGTGTAATATTTTTAATGTGCTTAATGGGTATAATTTAAGTGCTTTTTATTATTAATTATGAAATTGTATATTTAGTTGTTAAATTAAAGTGAAATTTAAGATGTTTTATAAAAACCCAAGTTATAGTATGAGTAGAACACAATAATACATGTTTAGAGATTCTAAATCACTCTTATTATAGTTGTGTTTTACTTTTCAGTAGTTATAAAGAATGTTTAATTTTTGAATTATGATATATGGGAGTTGGTTTATTATTTAATGTAGATTCTTGGTCTTCTAGAAAAATTAATGGTTAGTTTATTATAATAATTTTTTGTAATCCATATACATATTATTATTATTCTTTTATCTATTTTGTATTATTAGGAATGGTTTTGAGTATAACCCATAAACATTACAATTTAAAAAAAAATTATCTCATACCCAAACATGATTAGAAGATGGTGGAAAATTTTCATTAGGTTTATTATAGTATTGAAAAACCCATACATGTAAAAAATATTTTTTAATGAATAAGAATAATGCTTTGGATATTACTATAATGGATTTGATCTTTTTAAGTGGGAGATAACTTATAATTATTTTTTTTTCAATTTTTGATGCGAAATCATTATATTTTAGTAGTCAATGATGAAATATCCATGCTAACTAATTTTTTGGATTGTTTTTAATGGAATGAAATTGTGGCCTTTTAAGGAAATTAAAGTATTGTTTTTGATATTATAAGATATGTTAAATATATATAAGATTGATAAATATAAAATTATTTGAATAAGGGATTTTTTGTGGGTCATAGTAGAAATATATGTTTCTATTACTCAAATAATACATAACATAGAATAATCAATTGAAATATATAGTAACCTAGATCCAAAATCACATTTGTCATCAATAATTATTTCATCCAATTGATTTATGAAATTCCATTCTTCATAACCCTATGTAAATATTATATTATTATATGACCATTTAGGTAATGAGGAGTGATATTTTATAAAAATTAAAAATCCTTGACAAAATTAAATGAAAATAAAAAAATATTTTATGCAATGTATTAATTCCGTAAAATAGTAAATAATTTTAGTTGACCAACATATTTATTAGAATCATTTTTCCCCAACTAACATTAAATTGAAATCTTGTACTAACGACCACATGTTTTCCCCAGGATGCCTCTTTCTGTTTAACCCATTTTTAAAATTTTAATCATTCCAGAAGCATAACTGATAACATTGAGATGTGGTGTTATCCTTATCAGAATATACTATAAAAATATCCTATGATTATGAATATCTTATGGGTAACTTTTAATGTTTTATAAAAAATTAATATTATATGAAAATAATATGATAAATATAAATCTAAAATGGATGAAATATAAAAAGATAATTAATGTGTATGAAGATGGAGTAAAATATTTCATCAAATTTCCAATATAACATATTCACAGTTTTTTCTAAAACCAATTTCCATGTTTACAATGTTTTTAGTCCGTAAAAATTAGCCCATAATATATGTAAAAATATTTTATTTATAATGGAATATATTAGTTCCCTAAATTATGGAAAAAAACATAGGTAAAAATAAACATCCACACTAATTGTGATGATACTACTTATTTTGGATCAATTGACATGAACACGAGTGAAAATTGATTTGGAGATCATATGGATGAAATGAAAATTGAAATTGAATATATGCATCTTGATTGTCCGATTTTTTTGAGATGTTAAATAACTTTTCATGGAGAACATTTTATATTAGTTGTAATAAATACAGAATATTATCCAACGTATTGAATTTATATAATCTAATAGCTATGATGAGATGGAGTAACATTAGATTTAAAAAACTACTTGGTATCCTAATTGATATGACACCAAAAGAAAATAGGCATCCTTATCAAAAATATAATTAGAAAAAAATGCACATAAATGGAATGATTTATAAGAATGAATTTTAGTCGAAATGATTGATTATTAATTCCAATGGACCATGAGTAATTAATAAAATTAACTAAGAATGGTTTTATTCGATATAATAAGGGTGAGCCAAGTCTTTTAATATTTTTATAGTAATTTTATTTCAATCTACGGGTTATGATAATCTATAGATGTTAGAAGACCAAAACATTATTACAAATCATGTAGATACAATATTAAATGATTAGAAACTACATAATCTATCATAGTCCTTTAATGACCAAAACATTCATTAAGGGAAATGTTTATTGATATAATTAAATATCTTATTATGGATATATATAATGTGAACTAATTTGGTTTTATGTTTCTATATTTTAAAATATCAATTATAATTATGTCCATTGCTAATTTAGTCGTTGAACAATGATCACATGACTATATAAATATATGGCTTTAATAAATCTAATTTACATAGATAAAGGAAGTGATGGCCTCATGAAGTAGACTTTACCCATCCGAATCCCATTTTTCGGAGCTTGGAAAGGTGGTGACGTCATTGGGCTTCTCTCTGGACCAAGCCCAAGCTGAGCTCGAACACGTTAAGCTTGAGCAGAACTGACTACGGCAGAAGTGGAAGTTAATAGAGATTACCACCTCACCGATGTTATCCAAGCCTCACCAAGAGTTTGTCACCATTGCACACATTACCCATCAGTCATATGTGGGTGTTATAAGTGTTTATGTAACCATACCCTAGTACAATGACTATGTACATTATTTTTGTCTATAGAATGTGCATTCATTTTATTATTGTTACTTTGGAAATAGTTTTTAAAGTACAAATATTATTTTTAGTTAATATTTCACTAAAAAATTTCTTATGATGAATTAATGGATTTTCAAATTAAAAAATATATTAATAAAATATAATTATTATTAAATTACTTTTTATTAAATATAAATGATCACAAAATTATATGAATGCAATTGTAATTTTTATTAATATTTGAAGGCAGTTTTTGTCAAAACCCATTAATTTTAGATAAATATCTGTTTTTATTATAAATTTAAAAATGTACATATATATAAAATTATATAGATAAAATGAATATTATTTTTGGAATCATGACATAATAATTATCCAACGGTGAAATTTCCATAATTTTCTAAGACACTCAAATTTTTGGGTAAACATTAAATACATTTTAAATATATAATTCGATTTATGACATCATAATGACCCAAGTAGGATGTAATAAAATACTATAAAAATTATTTTCGGAAATTATATGTTTTTACTCTAAAATAATTTGATATTAGATTTGATTGATTTATTTCACAAAGCTTTAGTGTCCCCCTCAAGGCTTCTAAAACATTTTGTCTTTTTTAATTGTTTTCTTTGAGAGTGTAACTCACCTCCACATAAGAAAACCCTATTATTTTAAAAAGTTCGCCCATTTTCCTTATAAAATATATTTCCTACTCCTATTTGAAAAAACCATGGGAAAAACCCATGGGTTGGTTTCTGGTTTTGATTAGTTTAATGTGAGGTGTCTCAAACCTAAATAATAAATAATTCTTTCTCATTTCCTATATAAACCAACCCAAACTCCCACTTCCTCTTCACTCAAAGACTTTTGAGTTCAACCAAAAAATGAACTCCTTTCTTCATAATCCTCCCAAGGTGCCCTAACCTCCCAAGAATCTTCTCTCAAGCCCCTCCCTTGCCTTTGAGATCACACTTCCAAGTAAGGGATTTCTTCCTTTCTCATTTTTGTCCAATTTTCTTTAAGTTGTTATTCCTTTTTTTAAATTATAAATGTTGGGGTATGTCTTTTCATCTCCCCCATAATTCCCTATTTATGTATGTATGATGGGATACCACCTTTATCTTTCTTCAATGGCTCCCATGTACACCCATTACCATGTCGAAATTCCATGATGGATTTCTCTATCCTCTTTTACATCCAAGTAATTATTTTTTTATGCATATAAATTCCATTACATATTTTGGTACATGTATCTATATGACCCCCTTAATATAAATTTTATTTACATATGATGAGAAACACTTTTATAACTCTTTACCCATTTTCATGAATCCTTATGTCCTGCTGTTATGCTACCGATATTGCCCCACGTTTTTCCAAGCCAAGATCATTGTGTAGTGAATACCATACCAATGTCCTTGTCAAGGGTATTCACCATTATTCCCATATATATATTGAATGGTACTTTCATGTATTTATTCCACAATACTTAATCGTATAATAACATATTATTTTTATTTATTCTATGTTATATTATCCATCTGACATATTTATTCTTGAAATGAAATGTTTAAGATGGGTGCTCCCTGGTAGTGCTCCAATTCATTTGGTAATGTATAGTATCCTGATACGTCATGCGCAATGACTGTTGACTCATGCTAATTCAAGTGAAATGAGGGTTTACTCGTGCTTTGTTTTCAATGAGGGTTTATTCATGCTATATCTGCAATGAGCCTAGGTTAATGCTAATTCCATGTTAAGTGATGCTGCCACATTTCAATGTTATGATTATCATGCTTTATCAAGACATTATGTTCATGTTTCTCTTGTGCTCCATTTATACACCTATTTTCTAATATGTATTGTATTACTCATGTAATTCCTTGTTTATTCCCATACTGGGATTTATAGATCACTCTTTTTTATGCATATCCTCATGTTACCCCATGAAATGCTAAGTGCGAGTGAATGTAGAGGTCATGTAAAAAAGGTTTTCAATAAAGATGTTGTATTTCATGTTTTAGGTTGCTATTTATTGATCTTAATCCCAAAAGACACTAGACCTATCGATCCTCTATGTTGTATCAAGTGAGGTTTATGTAATAACTCTTGTTTTTGTTTTTATTAAAAGTAGGGTTGTTGTAGTTAGTATCAGTGGATAGGATTAGTTATTTTTTGGATTAGGATTAGAAAACCCCATTGAAGAATTAGAGGAAAGAATAAGTATAATAAAAACATCCCTAAGTATTGGTGAGTATTGATTAAGTGTTTTATCAAAAAAATACATCCCTTTTTAGATACGAGCATGTAGAGGTGGATCTGGCATAGATGTATCCTTGGGGTAAAACCTGAAAAACCCGCATTGAGCGAGAATCAAATGAGAACTACTGCACAAAAATAGGCCTTGCTACATTCTTGGTTAAGACACTCTCAGGGGATATGCTTTGTTAAATTCACAAGCTTATTGTTAACCCTTATATATGGAATTAAAAAAATCCCCTTAACAATATATTTTAGAAAGTATTTCAGGAATAGTATAGATTAAAGTCTAGGGATTCATTAGTTAAGAATTTAAAAGTTATTTATAATTTGTTAGTTTTTTCCTTGGATTACCATTTATGTGTTACCCATAACATTACTTTTATTACAGTCAATGGCCGTAAATGGGAGGACTCAGGATAAAAACTGTTAAGAAGATCAATGTTATGACTGTGCTAATGAGATGCCCAATCCGATTGGAGCGGAAATCGAGAACTTCTTAACTCTTATATCTCAGTTAACTCAAGATTTGAATAGAAACATGGTTCAAGAGGAACGTTGAAGCCCCCTTTGAATGAATAATTTGCTATCGAGTGCTTCATGATACAGAGGCCTCCTACTTTTAATGGATCATATGATCCCTCAATCGCCGAAAAATGTATCAACTCTTTTGAAAATATCATCTCCATCCAAAACTGTTCTAAAGAAGAGAATGTTCTCCTAGCTTCTTATCATATTGAGGGTGAAGTTGATCAATGGGGGATGTTGATCCAAAATAAAAATCCTGGGGAAGAGATCCAGGAGTTTGAATGGAAGAAATTTCCGTAAAATGTTTTTTGATAAAATTTTTCAACCCAACCTCATACTTAAGATGGAAAGGGACATCCTTTACTTGAAGAAAAAAGTTGACGAATTTTTCTGGGCGTATATGGAAAAATTTACAAGGATTGCATAATACAACTCTGACATTTTCGTTTCCCCTAAATTCAAGGTTGACCTCTTCTTCGGTGGGCTAAAACCTAACCTACGGAAAGCGCGGGCGATCTGTGATTTTAACAGCTATAAAAAATTGTCTGATGTGCCCTCCAGTTTTAAATAGAGATCGGAGGATCTCAAGGGTATTGTCGGGAAAGGAAGAGCATGGTGGGAATCAATACAGGTGGTCTGATGGATAAATCAAATGGTGCTAAGAAGATCCACCACCCCACTTTTCAAAGATGAGGAAAGAAGCACCCCAGAAATTTCCTAAAGGGGACGAGGAAATGATTTATGTGTGGAAGAGAAGGGAACATTGATTTTGAGTGCCGACAAGAAAAACACATGGATGCAACAGAGGAGAGGAATTCTTCGTTGGAGCTTCAACGTGTGGTTCATTTCTATAACTACAATGAACCATGGCATCTTGCAAATCAATTCCCTAAGCCAGTGGTTTTTTGAGGCAACCAAAAACCTCCAAGGAATCAAGGGAGATATTTTCCCATCACTACTACTGAAGAAAACCTAGATAACGGAGTGGTGATAGGTACACTAGTTATTAATTCAAGAATAGAAAATGTACTTTTAGATTCAGGTTCTACGCATTCTTTTATTTCACAAAAGTTTAGCAGAAAAATTCCATCACCACCACAAATAATGGAAGTAAAGATGTTAGTAAGTATAAAAAATGGGGAAATCATTTCATCAAATGAATATAAGTCCTCCCTTATCATAATATGTGGATTGAATTTCTATGTGACCCTAATCATACTCCCTCTAGTAGAATTTGATTCCATTCTTAGCATGGATTGGATTTCCTTATATAGAATCAACATATATATCCGTGAGAGATAAATCACTCTTCTTATGGTCAATCAACCCCTGATTCTACACATATACAAGGAGAAGGATGAATCTTCATTAGCTCAATCATCTCATGCATGAATATTACTTCCCTATTTCATGCATATCTAGCTCAGATTATTGAGTCCCAGGAAGAAACCATCCTTGAATACATGCGTATTTTGAGGTAATTCACTAAAGTGTTTCATGAGGAATTCACATGTCTTACTCCTAAAAGAGATGTTGTATTCTCAATTGATCTTATACCAGTGTAATTGACAATATCCAAGACTCCGTATTGAATGGATGTTTTGGAGCTTGAGGAGATGATGAAACAACTACTGGAGAATCTGTATAAATGGTTTATATGCCCAAGTCCTTCACCATGGGGTGCGCTAGTCCACTTCTTCATGAACAAATATGGGTCAATGTGCCTTTGCATCGACTATCATGAGCTTAAAAAAATGATGATAAAGAAGAAGAATCCTCTACCACGAATCGATGACTTGTTCAATCAGTTGCGTGGAGCACAATACATCTCCAATGTTGATTTGCGGTGAATATATTATCAAGTAAGGGTGAAGAAGGAAGATATCCCCATGACTACTTTTCATACAAGATACAGGCACTATGAATTCAGAGAAATGACTTCAAGACTCATTAATTGTCTAACAATATTCCTGGACATGATGAATAAAGTCTTTAGGGATTAATTAGATAAATTTTCTGTAGTCTTTATCGATTATACTCTGATATACTCCAAAACCAAGGAGGATCATGAGGAGCATCTAAGAACTATACTAGAGACCTTGTGGAAGGAGATTCTCTATGCAAAGTACAGAAAGTCTGGGTTCTTGTTGAAGGAGGTCTCATTCTTGGGAAAAAATAATCACAAGCAATGGGATATCTGTGGATCCCTTCAAAACAGATGTAATTGAGGGATAGCTGAATCCAACATCAGTAATGGATATCCGTAGATTTTTGGGGTTAGCTGGATATTATCAACGATTTGTGAGAAATTTATCATGATTTTCCAACCCTCTTACCAAGATTACTTGAAAAGAAGTAAAGTTATCTTGGAGTGATGCACGCGAAGAATGGTTTATGGAGTTAAAAAGGAGGCTTATCACTGCCCATGTGCTGACTTTACACACAAGTGGAGAACTTTTTTGGGGTATTCATTGATGCATCAAAGAAGGGTCTGGGATGTGCGTTGATGAAAAATGAAAAATTCATTGCCTATGCATCAAGGAAATTGATAGTTCATGAGTAGAATTATCCAACATATGATCTAGAGTTCGCTGTGGTGATCTTTTCATTAATATTTTGGTATCATTATCTCTTTGGGGAGAAGTGTGAAATATATACGGACCACAAAGGCCTAATGTATAAATTCATATAGAAAGAGTTGAACATGCACCAATGAATATGGTTAGAGCTGATCAAAGAATATGATTGATCAATCCATTAGGACCTTGGGAAAGTGAACAAGGTGGCAGATGATCTAAGTAGTAAAGACCCAAGGATTCTATCACTGATGAGAATTGATAAGGATCAAATCTTCATATATTTGATGAATATGGGAATGGGAATCATAAAGAAAGGAAAATCATCAATACATTCACAAATTATTTATCAACCGTCTCTTTTGTAAATGATAAAGGATTCTTAGAAGGATGATGTGAGAATTCAGAAAAGAAGTGGAAGCTATTAGAAGTGGTAAATCCTCAGAGTTCAATGTTAATAAAGAAGGAATTGTGAGATTTGGGAAAATACTATGTCCTCCATCAAGTTCAGAGCTGAACATGACCTTTTGGATGATGCAAATAGTTCAAATTTTTCTATTCACCTAGGAAACACAAAGATGTATCAAGATCTACGAGAGCATTATAGGTGGGATAATATGAATAAGGAGATCGTTGAATTTACATCAATGTGCCTGGTGTGTAAGCAAGTGAAGGCTGAGAGAGAAAAGGCTTAGGGGGTGATGCTACCATTACCCATACCAGCATGGAAATGGGAGAACATCACCATGGACTTTGTCCCTGGACTTCTGATGAAATCCACATGCAACAATACAGTCTGGTTTCTTGTGGATCATCTAACAATGTCTGCACACATAATTGAAATTCAGGGGGATTTCTCATTGGATAAATTGTCACAGATATACATCAGGGAATTGTTAATGCAGCATGGAGTACCACTATATATTGTATCAGATCGAGAACCATGATTACCCTATTTGGTTTGTAAAAGTCTTCAAGAGGCTCTAGAAACTGAACTGATCATTAGTACAACATATCATCCCCAGACTGATGGCCACTCTAAGAGAACTATTCAGAAACTAGAAGATATGTTAAGATCATATTCAATGGAATTTAAAGGAGGTTGGGATCAACATCTTCCTCTGGTTAAATTCTTCAATAATAACAGTTTCAACTTGAGAATCCAAATTTCTTCTTCTGAAGCCCTGTATTGGATGATTTTCAACATGCCAACATTTTGGGAGGATGTTGGTTAGTGTAAGCTGCTAGGAAAATAAATGGTTGAAGAAATGGTGGAGAATTTGAAAACCATTCAGCAGCATATCAAGGCCGACCATAGTCGACAGAAGAGTTATGTATATAACCATTGATGAGACCTTGAGTTTAAAGTTAGAGGCAAGGTATTTATATTCATATCCCCATGGAATAAGTTAATGTAATATGGAAATAAAGGGAAGTTATGTCCTAGGTCCATATGCCCCATTGAGATTCTTGATCGTGTCAGGTTTGTGGCATATCGACAAGAACATCAACCTAATATGGCCAAATACATGATTTCTTTCATGTATCCCTCTTAAAGAAGTACATACCAGACCCTTCACATGTACTCTTTTCAGAGGTAGTACAACTATAGGATATTCTTTCTGATGAGGAGCAACCAGTGATGATCTTAGGTCATAGCGAAAAAGCTATATGAAATAAGGCAACGCCCCTCGTTAAGGTGTTGTGAAAAAACCACAAGTTTGAATAAGAGGCTTGGGAATCAGAGCAAGTGATGAAGAAAAGTTACCCACATTTTTTTAGAGTGGGAAAAAGAAATTTTGAGGGCAATATTTCTTATGGGGGGATGATTGTAATGACCCATACTTTCATTAATGATAATTCCTCTTGATCTAATTAAATGTATTATAATGGTTATATATAATGGGAACTTTATAGGTTTTATGTTCTTAGATTTTAAAATACCATAATGAATTTTTACCGTTTCTAATGTAGCCATTTAATAGTGATCACAAGATTAGTTTAAATATAGGGCTTTAACAAATCCAATTTCCTTAGACAAAAGAAGCGATGGTCCCATCCAGTAGACTTTCCCCGTACGAAGCCCATTTGTCGGAGCTTGGAAAGTAGGTGGCATCAATGGTATATGATCTTGACTAAGACCAAGCTGATAATGAATATGTTATGCTTGAGCGGAACTGACTACAGAAGAATTGGAAGTTAATAGAGATTATCACCCGATCGATGTTATCTGAGCCACCCTAAGATTCAGTCACCATCACATACCTTACCCTTCAGTTTTATGTTGGTGTTATATTTGGTTATGCTACAGGACCCTAGAACTATGACTATGTACATTATTTATGTATAAATAATGTGCATTCATTTTATTATTGTTACTTTTTAAATAGTTTTTAGAGCACAAATAGTATTTTTCGTTAATATTCAACTAAGAAATATATTTTGATGAATTAATGGATTTCTGAATTATATAATATTTTAATAAAACATTTTTATTATTAAATTTTTTTTTATTATATATAAATTGTCTTAAAATTTTATGAATGTAATTTTAATTTTTATTATGGTTTGAAAGCAGTTTAAGTCAAAACCCATTAATTTTTTATAAATGCCAGTTTTTATTTTAAAAGTATAATTTCACATATTAATAATATTATTTAGATTAAATTAATATTATTTTTGGAATGTGGACTTCAAAATTATCCAATGGTTAATTTTTCATAATTTTCTGAGACAGTCGATTTTTTGGGTAAAAATTAAATAATGTTTAAATATATATGTGTTTTATGACATCATAATGACCCAATATTGATCTAATAATATTAGATAAACATTATAATGGTCCAACATATATTTTAAAATTAAAATAATGAGATTTTATATTTGTTTGATTTATTTTACAAAGCTATAGTTGACCCTTCAAGGCTTATAAAACATTTTGTCCTATTAAATTGTTTTCCATGAGAGTGTGCCTCACCTCCACATAAGATACCCTATTATATTAAGAATATCATCCATTATCTTTATAAAATATTTTTTTTCCACTCTCCTATGGAAAAAACCAAGGGCTGCTTTGTTTTTTTGATTAGTTTATTTTGACGTTTCGCAAACCAAAATAATAAAGAATTCAATCTCTTTTCCAATATAAGCCCACCCAAGCTCCCAATTCCTCTTCACTCAATGCCTTTGGAGTCTGACGAACCCCTGACCTCATCTCTCTAGAATCCTCCCACGGTTCCCTAATATCCCAAGAAGCCTCTCTTAATTCCCTCCCAAGCCTTTGGGATCACACTTCCATGTAAGGGGTTTTTTCCTTTCTCATTTTTTTCCAATTTCCATTAAGATGTTTTGACCTTTTTTTTAAATTAACAATGTTGGGGTATTATTTATCACCTCCCCCATACTGAAATATTTATGTTTGGATGATGGGATTCTCCCTTTCTCTCTCATTAAAGGATCCCATGTACACCCTTTACCATGCTGAAAATCCGTGAGGGATTTCTCTCTCCTCTTTTACATCCAAGTAATTCTTTTTTATAATGAATCTAAATTCCATTATGTTTGTTGGGACATGAATCTATATGAACCCTTTACAATCCATTTCTTGTAAATATCATGAGATGCCCTTTTCTATCTCATCAACCATCTATAGGAATTCTTATGTCATGCCGTTATGCTGCCGATATTGCACCATGGTTTTTCAAGCCATGATGATTGTGTTGTGAATACCATACCCATGAATCTAGGAAGTGTATTCACCTTTATGAACATATAAATATTGAATTGTACATTCATGTATTTATTACACATTACTTAATCTTGTAATAACTTATGATGTTGATTGATTTCATGTTATATGATCCGTGTGACACACTTATGAATGAAATGAAATGTTTATGAAGGGTGTCCCCTGATATCGCTCCAATGAATTGGGTAAAGTATTTTATCATGATACATCATGTGCAATGAGTGTTGAACCATGATAATTTTAGTGCAATGAGGTTTTACTAGTTCTTTGTGTGCAATGAGGGTTTAATCATGCTCCATGTGCAATGACCCTAGGCTCATGCTAATTCCATCTTAATCGTTGATTCCATATTTTCCATGTTAAGATTATCATGCATTATCAAGCCTTTAGGATCATGTTTCTCTTGTGATCCATTGATATGCCTATTGTATAACATGTATTGTATTTCTCATGTTATTCCATGTTTACTCCCTTACTGGGATTTATAGCTCACCCTTTTCTTATGCATGTCATTTGGTTATCCCATGCAATGATAAGTACGAGGGAATGTAGTGGTCATGTAAAGGATGTTTTCAATAAAGATGTTTTATTTCATGTTTTTAGTTATTAAGTAATTATCATAAGACCCAAAGATACTAGACCTCTCGATCATCTATGTTGTATCAAGTCATTTTTATGTAACAAATCTTGGTTATGTTTTTAATAAAAACAGTGTTGTTATAGTCTCCTCAATAGAAGAAAATTGATTATGAGTATGTCTTATTCTAAATTGAGATGATAATATTCTATATTACGTTATCTTTAGATGGATTAAATTAGTGTATACATTATTGACCATAGTAAATGAATATTTATTTTGGAAAATTATAACATTCCTCCATTGTTATGCATGAAGAAACAATACATTTTATTGTCTCTTATTATAGCAAGACCAAAACATCCGATTACTGATATTGATTTCTATTTCAATCCATTTGTTGAATATTAGATAATTATTTGGGATAATGTTTTTATAGTATATGATTATCACAGATGTAAAAAATTCACAAAAATGAACATGTTTTATAGAATGGTAAATAATTTTATTTTTATGGAAATATGTCTAAGTATAACATTATGGGAATGTTAGTGTGTCCATTTAATAAAGAATTCACACACTCAATTTGGTTGAATCATTCCATAAATATTGTATTGTTTGGAAATTAGAAATCTTTTCCTCAAAGACATAAATACTGACCCTACATGTCAACATTCAATCTGAGTACCGAACAAGATACAACACTATCCCCATTATTGGGTGACCAACTGTTTGATAATGTAAAATATATTGAAACATTATTGGGAAATTTTTATAAAAGACCATACAAAATTATGTAGAAATAATAGATCACATTTATTTTTATTAATGTACTTGAATTTTTTATATGTCAAACATTTTATTGATTTTATTCATCTAAATAAAATTAGATAGTTTCATTGGAATATTACTAAATGTCTCGTGAAAAATAAAGAAGAAATCCGGTTCAGTATAAAATTGATTAACATGGGGATAATGGAATAACTGGTGTCATTGAAGGGTAAGACTCTGATGTTTCATCCATCATAAAATTTCACAGTATCCCAAAGAAAAATATAAAACATGTCATTTTCATTAATTGTGTAACAGTTCCTGATTGGTATTCATCAAATATCAGGAATTTCATGTAAAAGATAAATATCACGTCATTAGAACTAAACTCACTCAAATAATGTGTTTTTATTCAATATATTATCTTAAATACATTTCATTTTATTTGTACTAAAAATGTGATAGGTACATTAACAATATTCATCATTAATTTCAATTATTTATTCTTTATGTTTTTAGACCAGATGTTAATTCAATTCATAAATAAGGATGTTTTAGTCTGATTGTAACATCCCAAGTAAGTAATGAATAATTGATATTTTTATCTATGTCTATTAATGATTAAGATAGTGTTATAGCGGCTTAAAATGAAAATAAATACAATCTTATGCATGGAATACACTAATATTCTTAAAAGATTGTTTTACTGCCTTTTGATGGCAAACCATTTTTGAATCTATATTTTGACAATTTTATAAACTATGTTTGTAAAAATAAACTTATCCTTTATGATTGGGACATCAAAATTTACCTTGTGTGAATTTTTGGTATTTTTCTGACAATGTTCATTTTTTAATGAATAGTGAAAAATACTGCATTTTACATCAAAACTGCTTTTTAATCTAATTTATTTATATGATTATATTATGTTTTGAATTGGTTTTGAAGTGAAATTAGAATATATTTTTACCATTTTATCCAATGGTGGTTATTGGAATCAATTTCACTTTGAAATTAGACTTAAACTGGTGTCAATCTTTTGATACTTATTGTTTTGTAAAAACACGCTATTTGCTCTGGCAGCGGGAATTAATTATTAAATTAATTAATTTGACTTATATGATTTGAATTTTGTAAAATAGACTTCATTTTTGAATTCGGAATATCAAATATAGCTTAGGGTGAATTTTTGGTAATTTTCTGAAAAACTTCAATTTTTGATGAATAGTGAAACCACTAAGTGGTAATCAAGCAAACTGATTTTTCAGTTAAATGAAAGTTTACCACTAATGTGTATTGAATTTTGAAAATCCGACATACATGGTTGTAATTAAGAAGTAAAATGTGGTTCAATGAGATTATAATAATTTTTTGGTGAATAGTAACTTATTAAGTTCTTAATCACGATTAGTGGTAATTAGGGTAGTTTAAGGTATAAATAATACTTTAATAAAATGAAATGACCTAGACACATGTCCCAACCTCATTGGTTGTGTCATGGCCGACCATGAAATGCCATGGGTCAACTTGGGGACCCCATGGATTCACTTTTGTTGGGAAATGACATAAGTTACTTTTTATTTAATGTTAAAGTGAAAATGACACAAACATAATATGTTTTACGAAAACAATTTTTAAGTGGAGTTATACAAGTCCAAAATTTGATTATAAATAGTCATTGTAAATCTAAAAATATTTCCTATATCATAGTATTTGTTTTATAATTTTTATACATTAAATAAATTTAATTATTTATGACATAATGATGATGCAGCGATGACATCATTATTTGACGATTTAAATAAAATAGAAAGATAATGTAAACTCTATGAACTAAACATGTCCAAAACCAATTGTATGAGTGGATTTAGAACCCCTATCACCTTATCCACGAATTCTATCAATGTGGGACCTTTTAAAACCGAAACACATTTTCAAATAATGTAATATTTCTTTACTTTCCAAAAGTGCCCCTCCTCTCCTCTTATAAAAGGCCCCCACCTCTACCTCATTTCACACACTCTTCAAGCCTTTGGATCGGCCAAACCCTGCCCATTTTCTCTATACACATCCCTCTCCTCATCCTAGAGGATTCCCTTTGGGCATAATCCTTTCAAAGGAATCCTATAGGCTCAACTCAAAAGGAGTTACACTTTTAAAGGTAATTCATTCTCTCATGTTCATTTGTTTTATTTTGCTTCTCCAACCCCCTAAACTCTTTTTATTTATTTCTTTTGTAACAACACCAGTATCATCAATATACTAGTATTTTGTTATAAGAATTATTTGAGCTACACTCTCACACAACTACATCAAATGGTTAATGAACATACGGTTTCTGTGGATGGCGAAATTCTGCCTCCCGAAACGATGATTGTTCAACACTCATTTAACACCTTCAAAGGTGGCCATTATGATGTCACTATTTTTATATATGATATATAATATGTTTATGTTTTCCTTAAGCTTCTGTTTTTTTTATTTTGGGCATACCTTTATGGTTTCCATTACGGGTAAAACACGATATCTTCATTTTAGGAAGTGCGGACTACCGCCCCCTAAAAGTGATTTGATTCGTTAAATTACATATGTGAGACATATAAAGGATGGAACTATGATATTATATATGATATTATACTGGAATTATAATATACCTTTATATCATTATGATTCCATTCTATAAAATACGAAATAGAAATGAAAGTAGCGTTCATGCGTACGTACGGCTTACCGTCTCCATGAACGGTGCATTTCATTTCTTACCTCTAAATGATTATGTAATATTATAAATGCATGTATGTACTGGATATATATGACATATATGATATCTACATCATGAATACCATTCTGGATATAATGAACCTTTGACCAAATTAACAACATGTAAGTGTAAGAAGTCTATTTTTGACTTAAGAACCAAATACCGACAAAATGAACATTGTTAACTTAACAGATTACATGATGTTCATAACATGGTATAAAAGGAATAATGAACTTGAAAAAGGTTCTTAAGAAAGTAGAGATTAACTCAAGTTTATTATTCAGGAGATTAAAGAATGGTCGGGTCAAGTCGGATACGAGGTATGGGACTTCGTCTCAATCTCCTTTCATTGAGGCATATTTTATTTTATACACAACTTTCTTTTATACGGTGTATAAACCCCTTTGACTTTTACGTTTATTCAACAGGAATATTTTTTATACGAAGCGTTTACTAAACGAAAAAAGGGAATGTTTTTGTCGTACGTATGCGGCGACAACGACATCTCCGCCGTCGTAACCGTTATTTGAGTTTCTGCTTCCTCTACAAGCCATACCTTCTTTTTTAAAAGAAAAATAAATACCATGTTTTACATTGGTATTGAAAATGGTTTTCATAATGTTTTTATTATATCAATGTGTTGTATTGATATCTCGTGATTGAAATGTGGAAATGTTATGTTTCCTTTATGCATGTTTTATGTGATATGATTATGTTATGGTTCTTGGGAATTATTATGAAGACTGGTGGTTCCATGATAAACTAAGGGCGGGTGAGCCCGTTATATCTCTCCAATGCATTGGGTAACGAGAAGGAGTGAAACGTTAAGGTTTCTCCGAAGAGATTTTAGGGAATATACTGTGATGGGTATTCCAAACGTAACCAAGAGGGTTACTCCCTACGTAAGAATGTTATTAATGGCTCAAGTTACCTTTATGTCTTATGATTTCTATGATTTATTCATTATTTTATGAGGTATGTTAAAGTGACTATGTTTTATGGGTAAAGTATGATTTCATTCTTATGTATATATGAACTCATGTTTCCTTTCCATGTTTTTTTATAACCCATACTGAGTTTTTATGCTCATCCCATGTTTTTGAAATGTTTTTCACAGGTCAAGGGAAAGGTACATGATAAGATGATAGAGTCAAGGATGTGTCAAGAAATAATCCATGTTTTATTTTAAATGTGTTTCCATTGATGGGAATGAAGAATACTATCTTTATGTAACCACTTTGTTTATATGTGGAATGTAATGCAAGTTTTATGATCTAATTCTCTAAAAATCTAAACCTGAAAAGATCCTCAACGTGTAATCTTGTAATAACTCAAGATTAAGTATGGTTTAAGGCTGGGGCCTTATAGTTGGTATCAGAGGTCGGTTTAGATAACTTTAGGAGTTAGAATTCTATTAAATGATTATCCAAAAATATTTTTTTTTCGAAATGATATAGCATTTAAAGATTACCATGTTGCTTCATCTAAGACATGTTTGTTCAGAATGGTTTTCCACAGAGGAAACAGGGAAGCAGTGCTAGGAAGGCATACAGAAGGAAATAACCTTCCGAATCAGCATCCAGAAATGGTAGGAATTGGAACTGAACAGTTTGTTGCAGTAATGGCACAGTTGACTCAAGCGATAAATGGCGGTGGTATCCATGCACGAGATCAGCCAGATCAACCGCATAGGAACATGTTAGTGGTGGAACATTTCATGAGGCAACATCCACCATCATTCAGAGGATCATCTGACCCTGTGCTAGCTGAAGGGTGGATTAAAGCACTGGAGAAGATTTTTGATGTCATGGGGTGTTCAGACAATCAAAAGGTTAGTCTTACTATTTACCGTTTGGAGGGAGAAGCAGATCAGTGGTGGTCTATGGTTAAAAATATCAAGGACACCGATGAGATTGATGCTCTTGACTGGGATGAATTCAAAGGTATGTTTCATGAGAAGTATTTTCCTAAGGCTGTTCGACTTAGGATGGAAAAGCAATTCTTGGAATTGAGGCAAGAGGAAGACTCAGTGGCTGCCTATGAAGAAAGGTTCACTCGATTGGAAAGGTATGCTCCAAATTTTATCCGGGACCTTGATAGTAAAATAAATCGTTTTTACTCAGGATTAAAGCCAAAATATCGAAGGGCATTAGCTTCTCGTGAGTTTAAAAGTTATGAAAAGCTTGTTCGACGTGCTGAGAAGGTGGAAATGGAGTTTGCCGATGACCAAGTTTTCTATAACAACCAGCAGAAGAAGAGACCGAGGTGGCAGGAGAAAGGTAAGAATTCTTCAAAAAAGTCTGATGGTAAGAAAACTAAGTTTCCAGTTTGTGATAAGTGTGGCAAAAGGCATGCTGGGGAATGTCTTCTGAATTCTGGGAAGTGCTACCGATGTGGTAAGATGGGACATAAGGCTCGTGATTGCACTGAAAAGGATCAAGGTGAAGGTAAGAACAAATTTGACTTACAGTTAGTGAAATGTTATAAGTGCAATGAGATGGGTCACTATGCAAACGAGTGTCCGACAAGGAGCTTGAGTGATGGGAAGCAGTTAGAATACAAGCAGAAAGGGGTGGTGAAATTATTTTCAACTACTTCAGCAGATGTCGGGCCATCAAATGATGTTGTATCAGGTACTTTGTTTGTTTTTTCAGATTATGCCAGTGTGTTGTTTGATTCGGGGTCTACACATTCTTTCATCTCTGAAACCTTTTCTAGTAAAATGGGAATACCATCTCAAGAAATGACTCCTGAACTTTTGGTAAAAACACCTGGGGGAAGTGTCGAGGGAAAAAGAATTTATAAGAATTTTGCTATCCTTATCGGTGGAAAGAACCTACTTGCAAACCTTATTGTTCAACCTCTAGTATAGTTTGATGTTATCCTGGGTATGGATTGGCTCTCGATTTACCATACTATGATTGACTGTAGATCTAAAGAAGTTTCTTTTCAGAAAGACTTTCAGTTTGTTTACAAGAATGAACCCTTACTTTTGATAACATATCAAGAGGCCGAGAAACTTGTAAAAGATGGAAATGAATGTTACCTTGCACACGTCGTTGAAAATAAAGGAACTGTTCAGATTAATGATGTGCCGGTGGTAAATGAGTATCCTGATGTTTTTCCTGATGAGTTGCCTGGAATAATACCAGATCGGGATGTTGAGTTTACTGTTGACTTAGTTCCTGATGCTAAGCAAATTTCAGAACCCCCTTATCGAATGGCACAAATTGAACTTTTAGAGTTGAAGGAGAAATTGCAAGATTTATTAGAGAAAGGTTTCATTAGACCTAGCACATCACCATGGGGTGCTCCTGTTTTATTTGTTAAAAAGAAAGATGGTTCTATGAGACTTTTCATTTATTATAGAGCCTTGAATAATATCACTGTTAAGAACAAATATCCTTTTCCTCATATCGATGATTTGTTTGATCAGTTCCAGGGAGCTCAGTTTTTTTCAAAGATTGACTTGAGATCGGGGGTACCATCAGCTGAAGGTAAAGAAGGCAGATATTCTGAAGACCGCGTTCCGTACGAGATATGGCCATTATGAATTTGTATTAATGCCTTTTGGGCTAACCAATGCACCTGCTGTATTCATGGACTTAATGAATAGAATTTTCCATGAGTTCTTGGATAAGTTTGTGGTGGTTTTCATTGATGATATTTTGGTGTTTTCTAAAAGTAAAGAGGAGCATGAAAAACATTTAAAGGTTATCTTACAAACCTTAAAAGAAAATAAACTGTATGGGAAATTCAACAAGTGTGAGTTTTGGTTACAACAAATTTCTTTCCTTGGTCACATTGTTTCTAAAGATGGAATAACTGTTGATCCTGCAAAAACAAAAGTTTTGGAAGAATGGCCAAGACCCACAAATGTAACCGAGATTCGTAGCTTCCTTGGTTTGGCGGGCTATTACCGAAGGTTTGTTAGATATTTTTCACGGTTATCTAGTCCAATGACTAAGCTAACTCGGAAGGATGTTAAGTTTATCTGGACAAAAGAATGTGATGATTGTTTTCAGGAATTGAAAAGAAGATTGGTGAATGCTCCAGTTTTGGAACTACCTTCCAGGAATGGTGAGTTTGTTATATATAGTGATGCTTCATTGAAAGTACTTGGTTGTGTCCTAATGCAGAATGATCAGGTAATTGCTTATGCTTCACGACAGTTGAAAACTCATGAGGTAAATTACCCTACACATGATTTGGAACTAGCTGCTATTGTTTTTGCTTTAAAAATTTGGAGGCATCATTTGTATGGAGTAAATGTAAAATATATACCGATCACAAAAGTTTAAAGTATATATTCACTCAGAAAGAGTTACACATGAGACAAAGGAGATGGCTGGAATTAATCAAGGATTATGATTGTACAATTCATTACCATCCGGGAAAAGCAAATAAAGTGGATGATGCTTTGAGTCGAAAAAGTAATGCTTCATTAACAATGTTGCGTTTGGAACGTGATCCTTTGGTTAACGATTTGATGAACATTGGCATAGAAGTTGTTGGTGCAGGAAGTCCTTCGGTTTTGTTTCAGGTATCAGTGAGATCTTCTCTATCAGATAGAATCAAGCAAGCACAGAAGCAAGACAGTGAGTTGTAGAAAAAGGTAGAGCTGGTTCAGAAAGGTAAGTTGCATGAATTCAACATTGATAATGATTGTGTTTTGAGATTTGGGAAGAGATTGTGTGTGCCTTGTGATTCACAGTTGGAGAGAGAGTTGTTATGTGAAGCTCATAGTTCTCCGTTTGCAGTTTATCAGGGCAGTACTAAGATGTATAGAGATCTGCGGGAGTATTACTGGTGGGATGGAATGAAAAGAGACATTGCTGATTTTACTGTGAAGTTTTTGACTTTTCAGCAAGTTAAAGCAGAGCGGAAGCTACCGAAAGGGATGCTTCAGCCTTTACCAGTGCCAGAGTGGAAATGGGAGAATATATCCATTGAATTTGTTGTTGGATTACCGAAGACATCTCGAGGTAATAATGCAATCTGGGTTATTGTTGATCGCTTGACCAAATCTGCTCATTTCATTGCTATACGAGATACTTTCTCTCTTGATCAACTTTCTCGTTTGTATCTTAAAGAGATAGTCAGGTTACATGGAGTTCCTCTCTCCATTGTATCGGATCGTGAACCCATGTTTACTTCTAACTTTTGGAATGGCCTTCAGAAGTCGTTGGGTGCTGAATTAAATTTTAGTACAGCTTTCCATCCTCAATCAGATGGGCAGTCAGAACGAACAATTCAGACATTGGAGGATATGCTACGCTCTTGTTCTATGGGTTATCAGGGAAGTTGGGACCAGCATCTTTCTTTGGTTGAATTTTCATATAATAACAGTTTCCATTCTAGTATACAGATGGCACCATTTCAGGCATTATATGGGAAGCGGTGTCGAACTCCAGCTTTCTGGGATGAAGTGGGTGAAAGGAAGTTGATGGGACCAGAATTGGTAGAAGAGATGGCAGAAAAAGTTCATCTGATTCAGAAACACATGAGAACAGCTCAGAGCAGGCAGAAGAGTTATGCAGATAACCGGAGGAAGGATCTATCTTTCGAGGTAGGTGATCATGTTTTTCTCAAGGTTTCTCCTTGGAAAAGCGTGATGAGATTTGGTAAGAAAGGAAAGTGGAGTCCAAGGTTTGTTGGACCATACGAAATTCTGGAGAGAGTTGGATCAGTTTCATACCGAGTGGCTTTACCTCCGAGTTTATCTCAGGTACACAATGTTTTTTCACGTTTCGATGTTGAGAAAGTATATGCCAGATCCATCTCATGTTTTGAGCCCAGAGGTAGTTCAGCTAGAAGAGAACCGATCGTATGAGGAACAACCAGTCCAGATTCTTGACCACAGGGAGCAGGTGTAACGGAATAAGGTGATTCATCAGGTAAAGGTTTTGTGGAAAAACCACATGATTGAAGAGGAAACATGGGAATCTGAAAATGCAATGAGGGATAAGTACCCCCATTTATTCGATAAGTAAATAAATTGCGGGGACGCAATTTTCTAATGGGGGGAAGGATGTAACATCCCAAGTAAGTAATGAATAATAGATATTTTTATCTATGTCTATTAATGATATAGATAGTGTTATAGCGGCTTAAAAGGAAAATAAATACAATCTTATGCATGGAATACACTAATATTCTTAAAAGATTGTTTTACTGCCTTTTGATGGAAAACCATTTTTGAATCTATATTTTGACAATTTTATAAACTATTTTTGTCAAAATAAACTTATCCTTTATGATTGGGACATCAAAATTTACCTTGTGTGAATTTTTGGTATTTTTCTAACAATGTTCATTTTTTAATGAATAGTGAAAAATACTGCATTTTACATCAAAACTGATTTTTTATCTAATTTATTTATATGATTAGATTATGTTTTGAATTGGTTTTGAAGTGAAATTAGAATATATTTTTACCATTTTATCCAATGGTGGTTATTGGAATCAATTTCACTTTGAAATTAGACTTAAACTGGTGTCAATCTTTTGATACTTATTGTTTTGTAAAAACACACTATTTGCTCTGGTAGTGGGAATTAATTATTAAATTAATTAATGTGACTTATATGATTTGAATTTTGTAAAATAGAATTCATTATTGAATTTGGAATATCAAATATAGCTTAGGGGGAATTTTTGGTAATTTTCTCAAAAACATCAATTTTTGATGAATAGTGAAACCACTAAGTGGTAATCAAGCAAACTGATTTTTCAGTTAAATGAAAGTTTACCACTAATGTGTATTGAATTTTGAAAATCCGACATACATGGTTGTCATTAAGAAGTAAAATGTGGTTCAATGAGATTATAATAATTTTTTGGTGAATAGTAACTTATTAAGTTCTTAATCACGATTAGTGGTAATTAGGGTAGTATAAGGTATAAATAATACTTTAATAAAATGAAATGACCTAGACACATGTCCCAACCTCATTGGTTGTGTCATGGACGACCATGACATGCCATGGGTCAACTTGGGGGCCCCATGGATTCACTTTTGTTGGGAAATGACATAAATTACTTTTTATTTAATGTTAAAGTGAAAATGACACAAACATAATATGTTTTACAAAAACAATTTTTAAGTGGGGTTATACAAGTCCAAAATTTGATTATAAATAGTCATTGGAAATCTAAAAAGATTTACTATATCATAGTATTTGTTTTATAATTTTTAGACATTAAATAAATTTAATTATTTATGACATAATGATGATGCAGCGATGACATCATTATTTGACGATTTAAATAAAATAGAAAGATAATGTAAAATCTATGAACTAAACATGTCCAAAACCAATTGGATGAGTGGATTTCGAACCCTTATCACCTTGTCCACGAATTCTATCAATGTGGGACCTTTTAAAACCGAAACACATTTTCAAATAATGTAATATTTCTTTACTTTCCAAAAGTACCCCTCCTCTCCTCTTATAAAAGGCCCCCACCTCTACCTCATTTCACACACTCTTCAAGCCATTGGCTCGGCCAAAACCTGACCATTTGCTCTATCCACATCCCTCTCATCATCTTATAGGATTCCATTTGGGCATAATCCTTTCAAATGAAGCCTTTAGGCTCAACTCAAAAGGAGTTACACTTTTAAAGGTAATTCATTCTCTCATGTTCATTTGTTTTATTTTGCTTCTCCAACCCCCTAAACTCTTTTTATTTATTTCTTTTGTAACAACACCAGTATCATAAATATACTAGGATGTTGTTATAAGATTTATTTGAGCTACACTCTCACACAACTACATAAAATGGTTAAAGAACATACGGTTTCCGTGGATGGCGAAATTCAGCCTCCCGAAACGATGATTGTTCAACACTCATTTAACACCTTCAAAGGTGGCCATTATGATGTCACTATTTTTATATATGATATATAATATGTTTATGTTTTCCTTAAGCTTTTGTTTTTTTTATTTTGGGCATACCTTTATGGTTTCCATTATGGGTAAAACACGATATCTTCAATTTAGGAAGTGCGGACTACCGCCCCCTAAAAGTGATTTGATTCATTAAATACCATATGTGGGACATATAAAGGATGGAACTATGATATTATATATGATATTATACTGGAATTATAATATACCTTTATATCATTATGATTCCATTCTATAAAATACGAAATAGAAATGAAAGTTGCGTTCATGCGTACGTACGGCTTACCGTCTCCATGAACGGTGCATTTCATTTCTTACCTCTAAATGATTATGTAATATTATAAATGCATGTATGTACTGGATATATATGACATATATGATATCTACATCATGAATAACATTCTGGATATAATGAACCTTTGACCAAATTAACAACATGTAAGTGTAAGAAGTCTATTTTTGACTTAAGAACCAAATACCGACAAAATGAACATTGTTAACTTAACAGATTACATGATGTTCATAACATGGTATAAAAGAAATAATGAAATTGAAAAAGGTTCTTAAGCAAGTAGAGATTAACTCAAGTTTATTATTCAGGAGATTAAAGAACGGTCGGGTCAAGTCGGATACGAGATATGGGACTTCGTCTCAATCTCCTTTCATTGAGGCATATTTTATTTTATACACAACTTTCTTTTATACGGTGTATAAACCCCTTTGACTTTTACGTTTATTCAAAAGGAATCTTTTTTATAAGAAGCGTTTACTAAACGACAAAAGGGAATGTTTTTGTCGTACGTATGCAGCGACAATGACATCTCCGCCGTCGTAACCGTTATTTGAGTTTCAGCTTCCTCTACAAGCCATACCTTCTTTTTTAAAAGAAAAATAAATACCATGTTTTACTTTGGTATTGAAAATGGTTTTCATATTGTTTTTATTATATCAATGTGTTGTATTGATATCTCGTGATTGAAATGTGGAAATGTTATGTTTCCTTTATGCATGTTTTATGTGATATGATTATGTTATGGTTCTTGGGCATTATTATGAAGACGGGTGGTTCCGTGATAAACTAAGGGCGGGTGAGCCCGTTATAGCTCTCCAATGCATTGGGTAACGAGAAGGAGTGAAACGTTAAGGTTTCTCCGAAGAGATTTTAGGGAATATACTGTGATGGGTATTCCAAACGTAACCAAGAGGGTTACTCCCTACGTAAGAATGTTATGAATGGCTCAAGTTACCTTTATGTCTTATGATTTCTATGATTTATTCATGATTTTATGAGGTATGTTAAAGTGCCTATGTTTTATGGGTAAAGTATGATTTCATTCTTATGTATATATGAACTCATGTTTCCTTTCCATGTTTTTTTTATAACCCATAATGAGTTTTTATGCTCATCCCAAGTTTTTTGAAATGTTTTCACAGGTCAAGGGAAAGGTACATGATAAGATGATAGAGTCAAGGATGTGTCAAGAAATAATCCATGTTTTATTTTAAATGTGTTTCCATTGATGGGAATGAAGAATACTATCTTTATGTAACCACTTTGTTTATATGTTGAATGCAATGCATGTTTTATGATCTAATTCTCAAAAAACCTAAACCTGAAAAGATCCTCAACGTGTAATCTTGTAATAACTCAAGATTAAGTACGGTTTAATGATGGGGCCTTATAAAGATTATGAGAATTATTGATTTTATTCCCACCTTTACGCATTGATATACTCATCCACATGATAGTTAACTTTATTCTAGAGATCACCTTGTTTAATAATTTACATTATTAATAAATATACCCCATGGAATAATATATGAAAATATTGGAAGGGTGAATCAATAATTAATGTAACCTGACATGTTGTTTTTTAGAATGATATACTATTAATGCATCTATTTATTTTTTATCAATTTATTATTATATATTCCTAAAACTTGTCTCCCAATATCATATACCAGATGAAACCTTATGGGAATTGTGATTTCTGGAAGAGATGTTTCCGCAATTCACAGTACATTGTGGAAAAAAGGTCACTGTTTTAGATTCCATAATTGTAATGATATTAATCTATATATTTTAGAACACATTTTTTTTAAAGAATTGAATCTATGAAGGTTTGATGGATCAATATCAAATAAAAATAATCGACCTCTTGTAGGTTGGTACTAGGATCATATTTATAAGGTGTTATATGAAAATCAGAATTTAATTGATCAAATAATTTGATGGATATCTAGGGGATAAAATCAAAACGTAATATCATACACAATATTCATTATAAAATAAAATGTTTTATATAAAAAATTATAATGATAAAAAAAATTTGGAAGTAATTTAATGTAGTTATACGTAGAGTGGAAGATGTGAACATACCTAGATTCAATGATATTGGTCTAATTTATTTGAATATGTAATATTTTGGAATCATTGAACAGATATATTAGTTGGATTATATTTCATTTGATGTGATGATTTTCTAGTGAAAATGGATTGAAAACAAGAGGAATGTGAATTTAGATAAAATTGGCATTGAGAATTTTAATTTCAATATGTATTGGAAAAAAGGGTCATTTAAAATGCCATCATAATAAGTGATTCTATTTTATGTCATTGATCTTGAGAACTAGAATTAGTAAATTATCCTATTGATAAGTTATAAAATTATGGGATTAGATGAACATTATATTGAGGTCAACCCTTTAATTTTGAGATAAAATTAATTTCTTGGTAATAATAATGTAAAATATTAATTATATGATAAAGGGGACCCAAAATAGTGTTTTTCTCTCAACAGATAAGGAAAATTACATAAACCATTAATGATATGAAAGAGTATTGGATGAGTTGGATAAAGTGTATACTAATATACTGTAATTTTCCCCAAAATATTATTTGTTCGCTAATTTATTAACTTAAAATAATTAAAAGTTTGAGTAATGATGGATTCAAATATTTTTTTTACATTATAATGTTTCCAATATTGAGGTCGAATAGGCAGTTGATACTGAAAATGTACAATTATTAAAGGAATAAAAAAATGTTGATGGAAAAAAATAATGATTTAGCATCAATATATTCACTAAAATTATCAAGGTAGGATTCATGGGTATAAAATTAGTGTTTGGATGGAAAACATGACACAATCCAGTTGGCCTAATAATTTCAATGTCCCTTTGTTATGTGGGGTTCACAAGTAAAATAAATGTGTCAATTGATATAGATCTGTGTCACAATGTCTATCCTCTAATAAAGGAAACCCTTTAAGATGATATTAATGTATTTTATGATATACAATACCTATTTTATCGAAACTTTATATAAAAAATTTTCAATTAAATTTCATTACCCCTTAAAGAGATCATTTATGTTGTATAATTTCCATAAGAAATATGTCTTAATGGACGTACGAATATCCCATTAATTCTTCCGAAAAGTTCTTACCATGTTTCATCTTAGTGATGTTGATGAGAATGTAAGGTCCCACCCTCATTGTACTTTTGAACACATTATAATGAAGGAAACATGGATTTAATTCATTGGTCATTTCAATAAGATATCATTTCAAGGGAATTATAGATGGTAATTTATTGTATAAAATAATTAATATTCTTCCCTATTATATATAATTAATATTTTTTGAAATGATAATGGAGTTATGAAAATAAACAGCATACATTAAAACCAATATACCCTTATCCCCATGTAAGGATTGCGTAAACATCACTAGATAATGAAATATTATTCATTTTAAATGAAAAATAGTAATTTAATGTGAAGTAAAACAATATATGATCTATTTCGATCTGAATATTGATTAATCAAAATCAGAAGCATCATGGTTCCATCATCTATATGGAAGGAGGCCTGTATACTGGAGCATGGTATACATTAAATGAAAACAATAAATCAGTATGGGAAACATGTGTACTTTTGATATAGTAATTCATTATTCTTTAAAAGAGTATTACTAAAAATATCTATTTTTATTCATAATTTATATATTTTCTAGATAAATGAATCAATAGTGATTGTACCATATGAAAAACAAATTACAGTTTCTTTGAATATGCCAAAACAATATTGTCATGTTTGAGGTTTCAGTTTCGGTGTGTTGGCTAGAATAAATTTGAAAAAGGAAAAATTCAATGAACATACATATTAGATAATGAAAGGATTGTATGAAAAAGTAGATTATTTTAAAGTCATTGTTATCTGGTCGATTTTTATTGGAAAATTATATGTGAATAGATCATAGGGAACTAGTCCTGGAATAAAGGTCAAAAAATGAACAAAAATGACCCCAATAACATTGAGGCTTTTCATTCCTCTCGACAACATAACATAATGTTTTAGAAATATTTTCATTACACTTTATCATAAATTGTATGCCAAGAACATTGGATAACAATATATTTCTTAAATTACGTTGGGTAAAGTTATATTTGAATTCTATTTGTCAACTCACACACAAAACCTTTTTGAGAGGGTTATGGTGTATAATATAATGAGAGACATCATACACAATTAATAACTACCGAAATATCACATTAGAGTAGGGACTGATATATCTATAGGGACCAGTGCATATATTTGTATTTGGATTGATGATCCTGGAATTATAATGTGGAATGGAACTATTATAATTTTTGTTGAATGGATTCTAAACCACTAAATTATACACAGGTTATGTCATTAAAAAATCATTCTAAAATCATATAAACATCTACATAACATTTATGAATAAAGGCATGATATTAATGAAGGATAACACAATGTTGAAACAAATGGTCGGATAATGACAATGAAGTGAATTGAGCAGTAAAAAAATAAGACCTTGGGAGATTATCTTCTCCATTGAGTTCTAATTCATAATGTTTTATAATAACAACATCATGTATACAAGATATTAAATGATGGATACTTTTCTTAAATTTAATATAGATAATAAATATTTTGATCCTTTATTACGTACATGGTTGGTATTGAGAGTGTAAATTGTATTCAATTTTTTTAATAGTTAAGTGTATCGTTTTTAATTAATACATAATGTATATTTTCATAATATGTATGTGTAAAAATGATCTACTATGTTCATTTATATTAATAGAAATTAATATGTTCTAAAGGTACTTATGTTACAACTATATAAAGGGAAAACACTGCCAAACTCAATTTGGTTTCATTAGTCCCAATATCATTTCTTTGGATGAATTTTATTCGGACTAGAATGAAATATTAATGAAGAAATATGAGATAATTATGGAATGTGAGAATAAAATCAAACACCAATGACACTTTTTGAAGCCTGCAATTCGAGGGTAAAACTCCGAAATCTAATCATATAAAACAAATTGTTATTTGTTTCATTACATGTTTCTTTTTGTTTTCTAGGGTGAACTATATGAGGATCAAAAACAATTTTGATACACTAGAAATTTATTTGTTTTTGTATCATATGCATATATTTAAACCAAAACGACTACACGTGATTATTTTTTTCAATTTTTAATACACTAAAATTAATATTTTATTTTTAAATACAAAAATATATATTTCAGATAGAGTTTTATCAATAATATTATTATGAAATAGAGATATGTAAATATAATATCTATTTTGGAATGATTTCAGTGATTGGAAATAAGAATAATATGGACTACAAAAAATGGACATATATTATGTGATACATATAATGATTTATGAATCCAATCATATTTCATAAAAAATTAATTATTTTGGTCTATGTATTTACCGTATTCAAAGAAATATAATGACAATAAATGTGGTTATTCATTTAGTAAATTTATATACAATATCAAATATAATTAATATCCTGTAATCCATGAAGTGGAAATATGTTTGTAAATCAATCATATTATAATACCAATATATTATTACATTATCTATTTCTATATAAAGGGGTCATTTTAGTGGAAAATGATCAACACATGCTCAAAACTATGAAATAGTGCATAGATTGTTTTCAAATGAATGGATAATAGTCCATAATTATTTGGTCATGGTTAATAATTGACTAAACTCCAATATAGAAAACAATGTGGTCATTATGACTATAACTGTGTGATTTCAATATAACTGGCAGTTTATACTAAAATAAATTACACATCACCAAAACTAGGTGAACAATCTCAAATTGTATTAAAGAATTTTTAAAATGATAAGTAATCCATTTTTGATTGGTAATAAATGGCCACTTATCAATCTGACACACACGATTTTTAGTATGACCCTATGTATATGTTTTCATTATAAAAGATACATATTATTTTTAAAATGTACATCACATGGTAAAAACCAAGATAATGAGAACGTATTGTCTTGAACCATTATTAAAACAACCTATAATTCAATTGTGATATCTTAGAGTCCCCCATAATTAAATCTGATAGATGATGTGGTTGTTAAGAATCAACATGGATATTTTTTTATAAGATCTATTTTAGTTTTAAATATGTATTTCATAATAAAAAAAATAATAAAACAATATAAGATATTTTTCAATCATTTGGTCAATGGTCGAATATTAATTTCTGATGAGTATATACTGACCACACATCAATCAGACAGACAATGTTGTCTATAGGACTTGATGTGCATGTTTTAAATGTAAAGATTTCATTTTAGGTTAAAATCATCATCACGTAACCAATACCATTAAATTATATTTTAATATTTTTGAAATTTAAGATAGTGATCCATATTTCATTTTTGACCTATTGCAATTCACCACACATCATTTTGACAGATGATGTGGTTGGTATTACTTAATGTGTGAGTTTTTAATAATATGATTTATATTACATTAACACCCATATAAAATTCCCAAAAACAAAGAAAATGAACTCATATTATTCTTAAAAAATATGAAAATGATACATAATATATTTATGATGTGTATGAATTGACTTCACATTAATTTGATACATGATTTGGTCAATAAGAATCAATGAGAAAAATTTTAATATAGGTGTCATTTTATTTTAAAACACACATGGAATATTTAAATACATGAAAATAATCGTGTAATGTTTTAAAAAATTATAAAATGATCCATAATTCATTTTTGATCTGTATGAATTGGCTAAACATCAATCCTTAAGATGATGGGGTCTGTATGACTTGATCTTCATGTTATCAATATGAAAGTTCCATTTTACATTAAAACTTGTATCACATATCCACACCAATTAGAATAAAACAAATATTTTTTCAAAATTAGTTTGAATTATCTATTATATATTTTTGGATTGTAAGAATGGGTTTCTTGTCAATCAAATAGACGATGTAGATAGTATGACTCAAATAGTGCTCTTTTAAAAAATGATTCTTTTTAGTTTTTGATGCACATCATATATACAAAACCAATAATGTGGGAACATTCATTCCAACACATTAAAAAATGATTCATAAAGTATTTTTGATTTATAGTAATCAACCTCATGCCAATCTATCACATGATGTGGTCGGTATGACTCAAGTGGAATGTTTTCAATTTATCTGTCACATTAGATTGAAACTCACCTTACATAGATGAAACAAATAAAAATATATCAACATTTTATCATAAAATATTATAGTGAACTAAATTTTTTTTGGGGGTATAATAATCACCTTGTGGTCCATACAACAAAAAATATGGTTAGTATGACTTGAATTTCATGTTTTCAATATATTTGTTAGTTTATTTTAAAACTATATTCACATAGAAAAAATAGTAAAACCAAGACTATATTGTTTTCAAAAACTAGCAATGAGACCTATAATTCAATTTTGATATAGAGGAATGGAATGCACATCAATAAGACACTAAATGTGGTTAGAATGAACCATAGTGCATTTTTTCAACGTATGTGCCATTTTAGATTAAAAAACACCTCACGTTGCCAAAACATAGAAAATGAGATCATTTTATTTCTAAGAATTATCACAATGATCCATAATATATTTTCGATGTGCATGAATCAACTGTACATCAATATGATTGATGATTATATGATAATATCATTAAAATATATAGTAATGAACAATATTATTTATCATATTATGATTATATAACATTTAATTTGTAATGTGTTTTAATTTATTTTTGATTATTTTGAAAACAGTAATTAATTACTTTGTTGGTATAAACTATATTATATTGTTTAATCATTAGAAAGAGTCTTCTGGTTTTGATTTTTTATACAAGTTGTAATTCTTTTAGTTAAATGAAAATATCAAATTAATTTAAATATTCAGTATTTAAATATTGAATTGTAATTATATTTCATTGTGTTATTTATGTTAAAATTCAGATTACTATATACTTTTATTTCGTTATATATATTCAGATTGAGTTTGATTTTATAAGGATGTTTCGTTGAAGAATCATTGTCGTAACAAAAAATGGAATTTAACAGTTCTTCATATATCAATGATAATAGTTACCATTTTATAGTGCATGATATAACATTGAAATAGATACCCTTTATCTATACTCTTCTCTAGTACTGGAAATGCTACCCTTTAATAGAACATCATATACACTGATATAGGTACCTTGTATTAATGATTCACCTAGTAGTGATAAATGATACCCTTTATCAGTGCGAATGAAAATAAGATGATGAAGGTCACTTTTTCAGTGGTTTTATTATCACTAATATTGGCCCTGGTATTTTAATATATCATAGATTTTTTTTGTGTTATTATGTGATTGAAAATAAAATTTATGGGCTCCTAAAATCCTGTTTTGATGTATTTTTTACTCCCAAAACTAGTTGTTCCTTCAATTATAAAATTGTAACATTTTCACCATATCAAGTCATACATTTCAATCAAATTTACCAAGAAAATCTTCAAATACTATTCATGGTACACATTAAAAATCCAATAGTCAACATTGTTTACAATAAGGCCACAATTTACAAGTAGCTTTCCATTCAATATTGAAGTCCCTGACTAAAGTATTATTAACTACATATGTATTATTCTAATTTCACATTTATTAAATTTAATCTAGATTCACAAATATAATTACATTTTTAATAATTATATAATTTAATGTTATTATATTATGGTTGTATAATTATTTCATGTACTATATCAATAAATAAAAAATAATCCTTCTTATATTGTATGGACTTTTATATCAACAACACAAAGTGCCCTTTCTTCCATCCCAAAGAAATCATGGATATTAACATGATATTGAATTATACATATGATTAATATGATATCATTAAAATTAATTTCATATAACAAATGTACCTATCAATCATATGATCAATAAAAAACTATTATAAATATAATAATTTAAAATAAGAATACCGAGAGGATAATATTTTATTCAATTTACAATATTTTTCATTAACCATTACATATTTTAGTAATCACATAAATTTAAGTAATATAATATTAATAATCACCATATAATATCATTATACTTATATTATAAGGATATTATAGTAAAACCACCTCATAATCTATCCCTAAATCATGTAATGTTCACATTAAAGTCATTTAACCACCCAATAGAAATGAAATATGATTTTTTATCATGAATGACAATGAGAAGGTAGGAATTGATATAATAAGATATATACATGTAAAAAATAATTTTATAATTTGAGAAATTTCATATCAATATTTAATTGAATAATTAATAAAAATCTATTTGATTATCAAGAATCATTAAAACACGATTTTCATTGATTTTTACTTCATGAATATTAACTAAAACACTCGGGAAAATAATTTCAAAAAACCATTGAAATCATATATCACCCATAATGTATTTTTAATTATCTTGAAATTATGAACAATTAATCATGATTTTACATGGGCACTACTATTAAGAATCTTTTACAAACCATCCAAATTATAATCAACATATATAGAGAATTGGTAGAATTCATATAAATAATGGAATATTAAGAAGAGTGTAAATAGGAATTGGTATTGAAAATTTTCATAATTTGTGGATTAATATAGCTTTATTCAAATAATTGATGTCAATTCCTGTTTGTGTATGATAGGAACAAAATGTAACCATTTCATTCTGAAATTCTACCTTTTGAGTGGTGTTTTTTATTATGCTCCTCATTTCATTAATGAAATGTATATACATCCATATTGAGATACTATATTCTTAGATAATATTTAAACATCATATTTTATGGTCGATTAAAATATAGCTCTTTCAATAGGTATCAAATTTTAATTTTCTATGTTGTAAGTATTTTCATGGATTCGGTTCTAACACTCAAAGGCATAACACATATTATACACCATGTATTCATTGAATTATATATTCAGTACCTATAGATATATTCTTATCATTAAATTTTTATATTTTCAGATTTATATGTCAATTCATCTTCCATTATTCATATTGATATTTATTCAATTTTATCCACCTTAGTTATGATTTTGTATAACACATTATTCATTAAATTGAGTTATGATAATTATATAGGCCTTATTTCATAAAATATTGGTATATTATTCCATTAAATTTTATTTTGTTCTACTGTAATTTTTTTTTCAAAGAATACTCCTTCCATCAAAATAAAAATTTGTTAAAATATTTCTCAAATATTTGTTTGTGTACTAATATAGTCTTTGACCTTATATGTTTAGATAAGTTATTATTATGTTACTAATGTTTTCAGTTAGATGTGTACTCATTATTATATATGATGTGAACATCGAATTTGGAATGATTTATATTGGATGATGATCTACTAGAAATAATGTTATTCAATTTTCAAGGGAAAAATTATTACCAATTAAAATTTTGTTATTCCAACACTGATGATTGTTGACATTTTTATAATGTACTATTTGACAAGACAACGTTTTCCATTGATGGGTTATTCTTTGGATATAACTTTTCCTAACATGATATAAATTATATAAATTCATGATTATTATTGAATACCCAAAAAAAGGTATTCATGTATTTAGAATATGCAATTTCATTATATGGATATCCATTATTTTATTTAGTAAGTGGTTACTCAGTAATATAATGAAAATGATTTTTCACACTTATGATTAGTGCAATGAGCATAATTGGATGATGACTTGATACTGGTATTCTATAGAATGAGTCAAATCATGTTTGGGTATTAATGTATTCCATACCAATTTAGAAATGATTTTATCACATTATTCTTGAAAAAAATGTATTTGAACATGGATTTAAATGTCTATTTTTGATATCCAAAATTATGAATTCCATTAAAAAAAAAATTATATTAATCTTATCCATGTTTTAATTTATTTTAATGTTTATTTCATTCTCAAAGATTGAATTTGGTTACATCTTCATTTGATTTACCTATTCCTACCATAATATGTATTCAATATTTATTCCATGATTTATTTATTTATTTCTTTTTCTAAATGAGTGGTTGAACACACCCCTTTTCATGTTTCCATTACACAATAATATATTGAAATGTATTACATGTGACATGTATATAAGTATAAAATATGTGAAATAATAATTAGGATATTTAAAGAGTAGTTATAGGATAAATTTATTCATATATTGAAGTAAAATTCACATTAGATACAACGATCATGAGAATTATTAGTTTTTTATGTTTCCTAATTCAATAAATAATTGAGTCTAAAATTACAAATTACATGACATAGATTAAATTCTAATTATTGAATTTTCAAATACGGATGTTTATATTTTAGCATCGACAACTTGTATCATTGATTATGCGTTAATATTTTTCCATGATCAATGTATCATAGTGTGCTAGTATAAGGTTACATAGTTGGTATCAAAATAAGGGTTTAGATAACAATTAAAAATTATGATTCTTGTTTAAGGCAATTTATTGATATGTAAGTTATGTTTTATATAAATTTAAGAGGAAAAGGAAAACATCAAGATAATTAAATTGCATAATTTTAAGGAAATAATAATTTATTAATAGTTTTGGAAAATAAAACATTGGTCAAATCCTATGGAAAATGTATAGGTATTGAATACCATCTTGATGTGTTAGTGTGCAATGGATGATAGAAAAACAGAAATTTGTGGATATAGAAAAGTGGATTAGGATGTGGTTGAAGATCATATTTTGAAAATCACTCTGAGTATGGCTTGTATAGAATTGACTAATTAATCACTATAATTTACAATGAGTGTTCCTAAGACATCACATCAGGTGACACACTCCCATGTTATATTCTTTAGTTGATCACATTTTCCATAGAAATCATTATTAATTATTTAGTAATGATTCAAACTAATTTTCTTAGAGAACCTCATAAAAATATGACCATGGAATAAATTAATCGATAATATAGAGTAATATGTTGACTCAATTGTATCATATGTTATAAAAAATATATCATATGTGGAGAACTATTCCGAAATACATTATCATATAAATATTTTTTATGTTATCAAAACCATAATGTTTTAGGTATTTTTTTTGAATTTGGGTCATGTAATTGAAATTATAATAGTTATATTTTGAGAAAATACTATGACTTGTAATAGAATAATGTACCATACATAAATGGTTGAATATATTATTTTATTCTGGATAAGATGGAAAATTTTAGTTTCAATGTCTTACCTATGGTAGTGAGAATGATTTGTTTTTGTGAAATTCATAAATATTTTCATTACTATGTCATATTTATGAATTATATCATAATATGTAATAATAATTTTTTGGATTATGTGATACATATAGGGGTTATTAATTTCTAGTTTTACTATAAATGTATTGAGAAATATATTAAAATTTATTAATAACCATGTAATGTTATTTTATCACAATTTTTAATTTTATGGATGAAAATTTTGATAAAACAAGATTATAGTTTTGATAACTATTAATTTTAGTATACATAAGACAATGAGATAATAATGGGTGGTTAAATTTTGATGATGTTTATTAGATAGTTACTGGAAACCACGTGTTTAACAATTAATTCATGAAATTTAGTGAGATATTCATATAATTTTTCGAATTATGATATATAGTGTGTGCCTATAATAAATAGTTGTTAAAAGAATTTGTGGGTTAAATATATTTTCAATTTTTTAGTAAAATATAATCTCATTCTGGTTCAATATTAGGATAATCAAATTAGTTTTTTGAATGATATGTCAATAATTGTATATACACATATCATTATATGGTTATATGAATGATTGGCGTTCTATTTGGTAGAGAAAAATGTCAACTAGATAGAACATATTCCCATTATTTGTTGGTTTATTATTTTATAAGAATGTTTTGGGTAATGTGAAATCACTATATAGAGTAATTGGTTATGAAGTATGACTTAACCTAACTCAACATAACCTTTGTTAAGCCTAGAATGGTATTTGATAAAATAAAACTTATGTAGGTTAAACTGATGGTATTATATGATAATATTATTATAATGGTAAAAGGTTTTATTATTTAATCCATTTTATGTTTTTGTTTATGATAATTCCCTTTTATTGACATTTATTTTTGATTAATCTCAACACATTATGTTTTAGTGATGAATGGAAGTACAAATAACCATGCGTGTGTGGTAGGACATGGTAATTAACACAATATAATACAAAATAATATGGAGATTGAGAGAGAAATATTTTTTATTATTCTAAACTAGCTATGATAATTGAAAAAGTGAATATGGGAATTTACATCACACACATATGGGAATCAAATATGATACAAAAATAAATTTCTTAAATATTAGAGAGTTAGGAAATTTGCAAATCAATGTCCCAATCTAAAGGAAGAAGATACAAATAGTCATGAATAAATATGAAAACTAGGAAATTCTTATTCAATGAAAACTAGTTGAGTGGTCTGTGAGATTTCACTCTAAGTATGATAACATCCTATGTTATTAATTTTTAACCATCTACAAGATATTTTATAATTAAACCTCACTAGTATGATAATAAAATAAATTATTATTAGGGTTTATTGGAACTTATTACTTTTTAATCTAGATATTTCCCCTTATTATAATCTTATATGAGATTACTAATGGGTTAGATCTATTTATAATGATATTATAATACATTTTCCTATGAATAAATAAAATTCAACATCTAAAATAAACATAATATCACCTCCAATTGTATGGTCAATTTTGAGTTCCCTATTAAAAGTTTTATAATCATTAAAGTCAAATTATGGGGGTCAAATTTATATGAGTGGTAAGAATGTGAAACCTTATTATTTTATGACATGAATTCTTTTAAATGAGACAAAATGTTTTCATATCCTGAACTTCATGCAACACCATTCAAAAATAAAACCTAAATATATTTAGGTTAAAAATAAATTTTACACAATACCATTAAAACAAATCCATTCAATTAGTAGAAATAATTATGAGTCATCTCTTTTAGAAATATATTTATAATTAAAGTAATGTATAATTTTATTATCAAAGAAGATAAATTGTATTCTAGAAAATGACTAGCATTATTATGTATTTTATAGAAACATATTTCATAAAAAAAATTATAAGTTATATGGATTAATAATTTGAAAATAAAGTTACTAATTATACATTAAATTGGATGTTAATAATTTTTTAACAACAAATTATTTACTAAATTATTTGAAATATTAATAAAAACAGTTAATACATGTAAATAACATTTTCTAATAAATAAGATTATTATTATATTTTATGATTTTATATTTGTTTGAATTTTATAATTTCAAAATATTATATTAATAGATTGGAATAATATTTATAAATTAATCATATCAACATTGACTTTGAATTCTTTTTTTAATTTTTTTTCGAGAGGTTTTTTTATTTGTAAACTAATCCATTTAAAGAAAAATTGTTATTTGTTAGGATGTATACATATATAAGAAAAATTGGTATGATTAAAAATGATTCGATCAAAAAATATAAATCTATGGAATAAAAATATGAATTTTAAAATATTATTTGAGATTTTAAACCTTATGCCATATTCATTATGAATTAACTAAAATTTTACCTTAAGAAAAAATAATTTTTATCCTTTTATTTGAATTAATTATTTTCAGGGGAGACTAGTAATTTTCATTCCATTAAAACATAAAAATATATCATAGTTTTTACAATAAGTAAATTTATTTAAATAAAATTATTATCCATTATAAATTTCATTATATATAATTTAAAGCATTAAAAATTTCATTTCTCTATTTGTTTTTCTTGATTAAGTGTATTTATTTTGAAATAATTTTTTTACAAAATTATAAATTATATTTGTTAATATGATTCTCAAAAATGAAATTCTACATATAAAATTATTTAAAAGGTTCAATATTTTTATTTTTAATTTAACCTAACCACAAAATATTGAAATTATTTACCATAGTAATTGAGAACATGTTTAAGAGATAAAAAATTTAAAACAAAATTCCATAAAAAAGTAATATTTTTCATAAAGGAGTGTGTGGTGGGTTTTTATTGGCCAAAAGTATTTTTCTAATTGTATTTTTATTTCATTTTTCCATTGAAACATGAATATTATGATTTCATTTTAAAAAATATAAGGTTTTCTCCCAAAACATAACATACCTTTATTTAAAAAATGTTAACATATTCACCTCTTTATGATATAAACGTCCTTATAATTTATACATAACACTCTCCAAAAATTAACTTACTAGAACTAAATCCTAGATTTAAAATATTATTTCCACCATTATTTAGTATAAGGCTATCACTTTCTATGTCACATATAATAAAAATTCAAGTCCATGACATGTTTATAATCAAGGACATAGGTTTTATAGATAATTATATTCATTAAAAATGTTGTAACCACACTAATATAGCAATATTTAAACCACCTATATAATTTAATGTGTCTACATTGAGGGTAATATCATTTTCATTAATATACTAAATCCTTTAAGAATAACTAAATCATTGTTCCTATACTGTGCATAATACTACCGAAACGATGTAACATGCTTCTTTTTCCATCACCTCTTTAATTAGTTTTATATACGGATTAGATTTAAATATATATATTATTTATATGATGTTATTATAGTTGTGTTACTATAAATTTCATATCATATTATTGATGAGATCAATAAATTAATATAGTTAAGTTAGTAATTTAAAAGAATAATACTTAGAGGATAATCTATAATTCAAATTTTTTAATGTTTTAATATAAATTAATTATAATTTTAATTACAAATAATTATGATATTTATTAGTAATAATCCCCAAATATTATAGTTACACTTTCCTTATAATTATATAATAATGAAATCATTACATAATCATTCATTAAAATAGTGTATGTTTAAATTGCATTAGTTTGACCACCAAATTGAACAATAAATTGTAGTTATATAAAAATGGATATAGTGACATTATTATTGGTTTTATATGATATAAATGTGTAAATATGGATTTATTTTTGTTTTTGGAAATTTTATATCAATATTTCCTTTTTCTATTAAGTAAATGTACATCAATCCTTTAAAATAAATGAGACATGATTGTTATCAATTTAATCATCATAGATACGATATATTAAACAGATTAAAGAAGTATTAAAATTCATAAATAATGAAAAATCATCCATGAAATAATTTTTAGTGATTTATTAACAATCAAATTTGTAATTAGAATGTCCACTAGAATTAATATTATGAATATAGTAAAAATGATCAATATTTTAAATACCTAATGTGGATAATCGAAAAAAATTCATAAAGAAAATGACCTTTTCTAAAGATAATAAATGAAAATCGATATGATTAATATTATATATCATGTGAATAATATACCTATTCTTGTGATTCTAGGGATTAAATTTCCTCTTTAGAAGTTAGGATATGGGGTAATGGTTTTCATCTCAGATTCCTCTTTTAAAGACATGTTTCTTATTATGCGCCCTATTTCATATTGTTTGTACATAATATTTGATATATCATATCATGATGTATGCATTAATAATGTAATTTTATAGAAATTAAAATCCTGATATTTTAAAGGGTTTTGATAAAACAATTTTATGTATTTCTGATTTTACTTTCCCCAATTTAGATTATTTGAGGCACAATAAATATTTTACACCACGTATTCATTTTATAGTATATTCTATACCCATGGATATATTATTATAACTCTTTTTGTACATCATGATATTTACATTCCGTTTCATTTTCCCTTATTCATGTGTATATTTATGTAGTTGTTTCTATATTAGTTTGGATTTTTTTAAATCATCATCACTTCTTTAAGTTTTAATCATTATATTAAAAATATTTCAAACATTTTATGTACATTATTTCAATATATTTCAATTTGATTTGTTAAATAATAGTAATATTAGGATAATATTTCCTAACAAATTAACAGTTTGAAAGATAATAATCACTTCTTATGATATTTCATTCCAAAGCATTCACCTTTTTTCAGTGATGACTTATAATCGAGTTATTCTAGTATTGACATAAAAATATACCTATTTCTTTATTGGGTGTGAATATAAAATAGTACTTAATAACTATTGGACGTTTTTTTCATCAACTAAAATTATTTTGTAGACAATTTGAAACATATCATCACACTATGTATTATTATTTTAATTTGGATGTTTATTGTCATTTTGACTATGTATTTTTGACCATACAATATCATTTTCTAGAGTTTTATGATCTTTATAGCCATTTTATTAACATGGTAAAAATTATTAACATCCCTAAATAATATTTTCTGTTGATATTAGTTGATCATGTATTGATATTTGGTATTCTTCATTATATGTATAGACATGATATTATTTAATTAGAGGATACTTAAGGAATGATGGGAATTGTCATATTAACTGTTATGGTAGATGTATTGGATATAATTAGGTGGTGGTGGGATTTAAAATATATATTCCATCAATTCATCTATTTTTTTCTTAAAAGAAACTCGTTTTCTTGTTTTTGGTGTATGCCTTCACAATTCAAAATGATTTCATGATCATGGTCTCAGTGATAAATAAATCCATTGGAATAAGGCCTTAATAATTGATTTTTGATGCATATAATTAGGTAAAACTTTAGTATAGTGATAGTATAATTGATATCTATATTACAATTTACTATAATGGTTATATCATTATCCATGTTTCATCCAATTTATGACATCATGTTGTTTACATATTGTTATCATAATATTTATAAAATGTTTATTCCATGACGACTTTAGTTTTACATTCCCATTACTGTGTGTTTGTTACTACAATTTCATTTGTCAAAATTTCCCTAGATTATTAAGAATATTCTTATTCTTGACATATTTTGGTTCATAATAAATTTGAAAAAAAATTGGTGGAGCATTGAAGGCTGCATGTTGAATAAAATGTTTCGTATATATTAGGAAAACAGTCACTTGATGAAACTAACATTATAGATTTTTTCTAATAATGTATCATATATCTATATAGTTATAAACATGAAAATATAATTCAAATGTTAGTGAATAAATAATAATAATTTATGTAATAATTTGGGATTGTGATATCCTGGATTTTCTTGATGATATCGTGTGAATTATGAAATGTATTTTGTCTATGAGGATAAGATATTATAGTTTGGGTCAGATGTGTTATAATGAATATCACCCACCTCTAGGATTATTCAGAATCTAATGAGATGTTCTTTTGTAACGCCCCGACCCCAGCTACCCAGAGTCGGTGCATTACTTCGTAACATTGGCATGATCACAAAAGATCAAGTCTCGAAAGACCGATTAGTTTAGTAGCCTTGGAAACACTAGATACATTCATAAGTCTTACATTACATCATAAAATGAAAAACAACAACAACAAAGTCTCCATAGTCCACACTCATATCCTCTTCTGACTATCCCTGCAGGTCATTCATAAAATACTTCTTCACATCCTGGAAAAATATTAAAACATTGAAAGGGGTGAGCTCAGATGCTCAGTAAGGTTAACAATATGGCGGAAGCTTTCATAAATAAACATTAACATTTAAGGCAATGTATAACTAAAACAAAAGCCTTTTAAACTTGAACTTCAACATAATATGGCAAAAGTAAAATGAGATAATGCCATTTACTTCTTCACATGGATATTCTACTGGTCGAATAATCACATGCAATATCAATAACCACTTTCATAATGAAGGAATGTATAATGCCATACATTCTGAAACATTTTGTCAAGGCCTTGGCCAAGACGTCTAAAATGATTAAGGCCTCGGCCAAAACCATAAATCAAATTGGGAAAGGGCCTCGGCCAATTCCACGTCTAGTTGTCTCATGAGACCTACCGATGCATCGAGGAGCTATAGCAGGCTCCACCCGTCACTTATTAAGTCCAATACATTCTTCATATGAATAGGTTTAAACATATCATAAACCATAACATAATCGTATCACATAAAACATGCATAAAGGAAACATAACATTTCCACATTTCAATCACAAGATATCAATACAACACATTGATATAATAAAAATTCATTCAAAACCATTTTCAATACCAAAATAAAAGAAAGTTAAAACGTTGTATTTATTTTTCATTAAAAAAAATGATGGCTTGTAGAGGAAGCCGAAACTCAAATAGTGGTCATGGCGGCGGAGAAGTCGTTGTCGCCACATACGTACGACAAAAACATTCCCTTTTTTCGTTTATTAAACGCTTCGTATAAAAAAGATTCATTTTGAAATATACGTAAAAGTCAAAGGGGTTTATACACCGTATAAAAGGAAGTTGTGTATAAATTCAAATATGCCTCAATGAGAGGAGATTGAGACGAAGTCCTTAAAAAGATCATTTTTAAAATAAAATAGATCTATTATGTGTATTCACTATAGGTACACATAAAGAAAGTAAAAATACAAAATAATACATAATAATGACATAATTTGAAAGTAGGAGATTAACCCAAAGAATAGAAATTGGGTTAAGAAGTTCCCTTACAAAGACCATTTTTAAAATAAAATAGATCTATTATGTGTATTCACTATAGGTACACATAAAGAAAGTAAAAATACAAAATAGGACATAATAACATCATGACATAATTTGAAAGTAGGAGATTAACCCAAAGAATGGAAATTGGGTTATGAAATTCCCTTACCTTGTGTCCGACTTGACTCAACCGTTCTTTAACCTCCTGAATAATAAACTAGAGTTAATATCTACCTTATTAAGAGCCATTTTCAATTTCATTATCCTTTTTATATCACTTATTACAATTTTATGAATATTATGTAATTATTTAAGTTAATAACGGTCGTTTTGTCGATCTTTGGTAACTTGAGTCAACAATAAACTTCTTATAATTACAAGTTGTTCATGTGGTAGAATATCCATTATATCCAGAATTATATTCATTATTTAGATATCTTATATATCTTATATATCCAGTATGTACATTCATTTATAATATTACGTAACATTTAGAGGAAAGAAATGAAATGCACCGTTCATGGAGACGGTAAGCCGTACGTACGCATGAACGCTACTTTCACTTCAATTTCATATTTAATGGAACTAAATCATAATGATATAAATTTATAATATAATTACAGTATAATATAGTGTATAATACCATTTAATCCATCCTTTATACATCCCACATATGGCATTAACGATTCAAATTACTTTGAGGGGGCGGTAGTCCGCACTTCCTAAAATGAAATTATCGCGTTTTAACCATAATGGAAATCATAAAGTATGCCATAAATGAGAAATAAAGAAGAATAAGTAAAACATAAACATATTATATATCATATATAAAAATAGTGACATCTTAATGGCCACCTTTGAAGGTGTTATATGAGTGTTGAACAATCATCGTTTCGTGAGGCAGAAATTCGCCATCCACAGAAACCGTATGTTCTTTAACCATTAGATGTGGGTGTGTGTAAGTGTAGCTCGAATACTTCTTATAACAACATCTTAGTATATTGAGGATACTGGTGTTGTTACAAAAGAAATGAATAAAAAGAGTTTAGGGGGTTGGAAAAGAAAAATAAAACAAAACAACATTAGAGAAGACATTACCTCAAAATCGGGTAACTCTTTTTGATTTGAGCCAAAGGCTTCCTTGGTAAGAGTTCTGCCCAAAGTGAGGCTTCTAGGAGTAAGAGGGGGAATTTGGGAGAGTATTTGGGCAGAGGTTGGCCGAGCCAAATGGCTTGAAAGTGTAAATGTGGTGGGAGAGGTGGGGGCCTTTTATAAGTGGAGAGGAGGGGCTCTTTTGGAAAGATTGAAATGTTACATTATTACACAATGCTTTTCGGATTATAAAGGTCCCACACTTATATAATTCGCGGATAAGGTGATAAGGGTTCGAAATCCCCTCATCCAATAGGATTTGGACAAGTGTAAGCCTTGGATTTTGCATTATCTTCCCATTTTATTTAAATCGTTAAATAATGAGGTCATCGCCGCATCATAATGATGTCATAAATAATTTAATTTATTTAATGTCTAAAAATTATAAAAAAAATACTATGATGTAGGAAATATTTTTAGATTTCTAATGAATATTTATAGTCAAAATTTGGACTTTTGTAACCCCACTTAAAATTTTTTTTAGTAAAACAACTCATGTTTGTGTCAATTTAATTTTAACATTAAATAAATATATATTAATGTCATTTTCCAACTAAAGTGGCTCCATGGGGTCCCCAAGTTGACCCATGGGTTGTCTTGGTCGGCCATGACTCATACAATAGTAGTAGGACAAGTTTCATGCTCATCTCATATTATTAAAACATTATTTGTACCTTAAACTACACTAATTACCTCTAATCGCGATTAAGAACTTAAAAGTTACTATTCACCAAAAAATTATTTTAATCTCATTGAACCACATTTCACATCTTAATGACAACCATGTATGTCGGATTTTTGAAAATCATATCATAGAAGTCGTAATATTTCATTTAAACGAAAAATCAGTTATTTAACTACCACTTAGTGGTTTCACTATTCATCAAAAATTGAAGTTTTTCAGAATAAGGCCAAAATTTCACCCTAAGCTATAATTGATATTCCGAATTCAAAAATGATGTCTATTTTACAAAATTCCTAACATATAAGTTTCATTAATTAATTTTATAATTAATTCCCGCTGTCACAACAAATAGCGTGTTTTTAAGAAACAATTTATATCAAAAGATTGGCAATTGTTTATGTCCAATTTCAATGTTAAATTAATTCTAATGACCACCATTGGAAAAAATAGTAAAAATATATTCTAATTATACTTCAAAACCACTAAATAGTATAATTTATCACTATAAATTATTTTTATTAAAAAATTTGTTTTAAAGTATTTTTCACTATTCATAAAAATTAGAAGTTCTCAGAAAAATACCAAAAATTCAACATAGGCTAATTTCGATATTCCGAATCCAAAAATTAAGTCCATTTTGAAATATAAAATTCCTATAATTTTAAAAAGTGGTTATTACTATTCATAACGGCTACTTTGATTAGTCGCGGTGTTTTAGAACTCGAAGTTGCGTACAATGCAAGCTATTGCATTATTGAATGAGAAGCGTATCGTGGAAGCTCGGGGTGTTACATATTTCATGGGATAATTCTCAATGAGTATTATTATATTAGAATCCCCATTCCAAGAGGTAATGTGTTATATACACCATGGATCTTAATGTGTATCCCCATAACATGGAGGCCAACAAATACACTCTAATAGGTATCTTTCTTGCCCGAACCATGAATTCTCTAGACCACATTCATCATTCATAGAAAAATCCCAAATATTTTATCTGAAATCAATTTTTGGGTATTTTTATTTATTACTTAGATTATCTGCCTCCTATTATGCCTATGAATATTAGTTTTCCATGATAATTGGCTGTCTTCATATGATTACTATTCATGTCGAAAAAATGGTTAAAAATATTAATTATAAATCAGATAATATAAAATAATAAAAATATAATGGAATATGCCTATGTAATTCCCATTATCACTATCAGTTTACGAGGTATAACCTATTCTACACCCCTATAAAAGTGAAGATCCATTTTCGATGACTCATGGTGTTCTTCTCTTGCATGCACTCTAGCATACCTATTGATATTTACTATTTCTCATCAATATCTTCATTCTATGATAGATACTAAAAATCTATTTTCATTATATTCTATAATACTCTACACACAATTATTTATATATGACTAGACATCATTATCCACAAAATGTGATTTTACTAACCTATTCAACACCTTAAAATTAGTAAAAAAACCAATATTCATCATGTTTTTTACAACTATTTTCTATTTATTCTTCCAAAACTAATAATAAAATATATTAGAGGAAAAAATATGGGACAAAATTCTAGAAAAATACATTCACACATATACACGTGTTTATCTAAGAAATCAAGATATGATGAACATCAACATTCACGTATGTCTCAATAGACCATTTAATAAGTCATATATACAACAAAGAATGTAATTCAATAGTTTAGTGTATGTCCCAAAAAATAATAATTCTATGTAATAATTACTAGGTACCATTGAACTAGAAGTTCTTTCAACATAGATTCAAATAGTTGGTAAAAGATTCCAGTTGTACAACATAAATGACAATACATAATGGCCTAAGATAAATACCATTAGGCTATTAATTTTTCATGGATTCATATAAATTAGAAAACACAATTCTCCTCATCAAATGATCAGGAATGGGATACTTTTTTTCTTTAAATTTCACTAAAATACAATTCAATTATATTCCCATTATTTTTATAGATAATATTCTTCTATCGTAGTCCAGTAAGAACTCAGAACAAATTAATTCCACATTACCTAAACTCTTTAACACATCATGGTATTCCATATGCCTCAGAGTTACACTTAAATTTATTGAAATTCTATGAAACTCAAGTGTACTATTATGTCCTCCTTAGAGACCTCCAATATATAAAATACACAAATGTTTTAATGGAATTATAGACTCACTAGAACATACTTTTTCATATCCTGGGAGATATTAAATCATCATTTAATCCTATAATCTTGATTGATGAAATTGAACATGAACCTAAACTATTATTATCCAGAAGTTATATCCCTTTTTTCATGTTACAATATTATATTTTCACTATATACAAGTGGTTTCAAACCTATGTGATCATAATGTTTATTATATTTTTAAAACTAAATACATTATCGGAAAATATAAATTCATTTGATATCATTAAAAATAATATAATATTTTATTGGAGAAAATAATTATAACCTCTCTAATAAAATATCATTTCAACTATGATACACTTCCTTTAATCTTGAGAAAAAACGAAAAAAGGACCAGCATAGATTCTTAGTAAGATAATGTGAACAAAGAATGCAATAAAAGAGTAAATAAGGCCTGAATAATATATCACCAATAAAATATTATCAAATAATTCTATATAAAAAATATGACGATATTGAATACTATCAATGGATAAAATACAAATTTGGATAATAATAAGAACATCATTAACTAATTACATAATTACAGGACGCATAATTTTTGAACCCCTTAATCTTACCATTGAAGTGGTATTCAAATATAAAATATATAAATATGTCGGAATTTTACCAAATAACATATATATTTTTTCAAAATGTGGTCATTCAATAGTTCTAGGGGAAATTTAATTTCAAGACCAACCCATCACAGAATTATTCAAATGCATTCATAAAATGAATAAACCAAATAACATATGAAATATTCCTCAACAACCAATAATCATCTAAATTTGAAGAAAATAGAAATAAAATGTCAATATATCTCTAAAAAATGATCATTAATTATCTATATAAATTTTTTAAATAGAATTTTTATGTTATATCATAATAAAGGCATAAAAATCATTAAAATATATTTACATAAATGGAATTACTTTTCAAATACTACTGGAAGAATTCCTACTAAAAAACAAACATTCATATTTAGATCACAATACTATAATAATGTAGCTTAAAAAATATAATGAAAATCATATCATTTGGAAGTAAACATGGATATATTATATGTATTAATAAATAATGAGAGTGGTCACGATATAGGGGAATTTCATTCTTGTATTGTGTGTTAAAAAATCAATTCCATTCAAACCCAAAATAAAAATATACATTAAAAAAGGAAATAATATTATTTTAAATCATTTTTATTATAATTAAAATTCTGTAAGCATGTATCCAATAAGTAATTGGATAATTTTTAAATTTCCCATGAAAAAATTTAATAAACATATGGATATGATTGAAAAATTTTCCCTTGAAATTTACAAAAATACATGTCTTTATTAGAAGTATCCATTCATTCTTTTGACTACATAGATAGTGTATACTCAAAGGAAAACATGTAAATTATATATATGAATTTAATAAATGAAAAAAATAGTTTATGATATAAATGTTATATAATTATTGTAATGGAAACCACACCAAAATCAATCATGATTATTGATCTTATGGTGAAATAAACCCTTAACTAAAGACTAAATTTCAATTTGAGAGATTTCAGATTATTTTATAAAAAATATAGTTTTTACATTGATATACCATCACAATATAAATTCATATAATAACATGTACGATTGACTAAAAACATTTCATACCCTTTTTATTAATCATTCTTTATTACAATCATCACCTTTTTGTGATAATTCAATTTTTATGTAAGGTTCAGTTTTTTAGTTCTGGTCTATAATATGTAATTATGTTTCCATCATGAGCATTATTTTAATCATGATATATATACATATAAATATATATACATCAGAAATATATTTTATAGAAATATTGAAAATAATTCTTGGATGGTGGAAATGAAAAATATATCGCATAGCTTCGTGGTGGTGGTAGATCAAATATAGACTTCAGAGTATTTATAATTTAATTTCTAATATAAGTGTAAGAATGTAAATAATATAGTACATTGAAATAATAATAATTATTACATAAATATTATATAGATTTATTATTTCCATATTCAAAATTATCCAAATACGGAGTTTATGAAAAATGAATTACATCGCCATATGTATATAGTAAGTTATATGTATATACTGAAAATATTTTCCACTTGCATATGAAGGATTGGAGATGAATTTGTATTATGAAATAATTATAATTAATTTAATAAATCATAAAGTTACTTACGTGGTTATATAAAATTGTTAATGTAATATTTAATGTAGGTAAAATTTGAAATACAATTTAAGGGCTTGATTGAATAATTTTCATATTCTTACAAAAGGCCCATTTTCTATTCATGATAATCCTTCAATGTATGTTATTTGACATGATAATATTGATAGGGTTGTGGGATGGAAATTTTTTGAAGGGACATATAGAGTAATTTCTAGTGATATAGTGCATGAATGGTATAAAAAATATTAGATATATTGTTCCCTTAAATTAGTGAGGAAAGTGACAAACATTAAAACCCTTATTTATTATAATACAACGTATTTCTAATGTGTAAGTCGAAACAAATTATAAATAAATAAATTATAACAATGAAAGGGTCTAATGAAAAAACATTAAGAAATGTTTATGTTTTATTTATACACTAGTCTCATTGTTTAACCCCCCAACCCATGGTAAACTCATTTTAATCCTAATGTGGGATAATAATATTTTAATATTTTTTATATTCAAATTACAAAAAATTTAAATATTCATCATTTTGTAATATTAACTTTATTTTTCATAAATATGGAATGAATTTAAAAATATTAAAATTTTTCAGAGTTTTATTTATTAATATTAATATATATGACACAAATAAATGAGAAATGTGTTTAAAAAATTTATATTTTAAGAAAAAGAAACAATTTTTGGGAAATTAAATAATAAGATAGAAACCAGTGTAATTGAATAGATTATGTCAAATGAAATGGATTATTTTATAACATTAAATAATTTGAAAATTAAAATTGATCCTTATAAATTCTTTAATGAAAATATAATGAATAAGTTTTTATAATTTCGAAAAAATTACATATATTTCGGAAATGATAAGAATTTATTTTTAAGGTCAACATTATATTTTTGAATCAATTATATACGTCACAAAAATTGATTTTTTTTCTTTAAAAAATATTTTATGATTTTTTATGTTATTCATATATCATTATAGTGGCATTAAAGTGGATAATATTTTTGTAAAATTAAAACATTTCATTATTAACTTCAAAATATACTATTTGAGGACAATATAAAAAAATTATGTTTTCAGAATATTTTTATAGTCTAAATTTAAAAATAATTTTTTTTTCATCAAACCATAATTTTCAAATCTGTGAACTTATTTTTAAATTTCATTATTTATTATAACTATGCATAATTTGAAATATTCATTTTTGATGGAATGTAATACATTATTTGAATCATTCATATTAAATTCTTCCATCCTTTAAATTTGTTATCATTGCAATATCATTAATTTCAACAGATTATCATATTTAATAGGTTCATCATCATAAATTCTTTAGGTTCCCATGATCCTTCTTTTGTTATATGATTTTTAAAATGTAACTTCACTTGTATATTCATCTAATTATTTAAAACTTGTTCCCTAGTGTAAAGAATATGGATATGATATTCACATAAGATAGATCATGTTTTAATTCTATTGATTCATAATTTATAACAATTATTATTCAGACATATAACTCATTAATAATTAGATATAGAACACATCAGCTACTTTAGAAAGACTCAATGGAATTTCCATAAAAAATAAATCAGAGATCTAATTTTTTCTAGAATATTCAAAAAATTTGTTCACATGGGACATTTTTTTCATTTATTACTATATCTTTTAACCCCCCTCAATTGAGTTATTTTTAGGAATACATAAAATAAAATTACAATTTTATAATATTTAATTTGATAGTCAGCATATATCTATTTATATTTTTTGATATTATTTAATATATTTGTGCATCATATTTTCCTTCAAATTTTTCTCCTCAATTATTTCTAGGACTCTATGATCCCTTTCTCCAAATACATCCCAAAAATATAGAGAATGACTTCAACTTCTATATAATTATTTACATGACACTATTTGAATAATTTAACGGATGAAATTGTGACAATAAATCTCCCAAAAATCATATAATAATAAAAAAATCATTGAAAATAATGTGATAATGAACTCAGGACATCTTTTAATGATCGAATATATATTTTTCATTGTTAATCGGATTGAGGATTATAGGATGTTCTCAAATAATTTTGTTTAATATCCTTATAAAGACATCAAAAAATTGAAATATATTATTCTGATCATGATAAAAAACAATTGAATGTAATTCACTGAAAATCGTAAAAATTCATTAATGTATAGTTACGATATGATCAAGTGGTAAATATTTTATTATAGTGTGGAAAAGTGAATATATGTCAATTAAATCAAAACCCCCATATTTCTTCCAACCAAATGATAGTATATGAAAATATATTGATAATTGACATATCAATATAATTCAATTTCTACAAACGAGGGGGTAAGGGTCTCACAACTCTTTGGGGTCTATTCTCTCATAATTTAACCAACATTTGAATAACCATCGTGATATATATTATACAGTTTCTCATTTTATATTATCCCACCACAAATTTACCCTAAAATTCACATACATTTTAATGATTATAGTGTGTATAGAAAATTATAAAATAATTGATTCTTCTAAAATTTTTCCTATGAACTCAATCCTTGATGGAAATCATAAAAAAATTTCAAATTTAAGTGTAATATCTTCAAAAGAAAAAGCTTCCAGTTTTCCATCATTTAGGGAATTTATTTAATTCTATGAACTCGTATAATCAATCTATTAAATTTTATCTTTTCCCAAAAGGATGGGTTTCAATGATTTCTCATATGATGTATCTTTTGTATTTTTAAATTATTCCCATATAAATAATTATTATGTCTTCGAATAAAGAATTATTTTGAATCTTCATCATTATCATATTTCCTTGATCTCTTATACTAAACAAATAATCTACCTTATTTTCATTTCTAATATTATATCTTGTTAATAATTACAAATCCATGAGTAGTTATTGAAATATATATTTCTGTATATTGATTTTATCTTATGATAACATGTATTTTTCGTTATCTTTATCTATATGTGTCTCTAATATTTTTCAATATAGACAATGAAAACTTATAATAAAATAAAAATTACCACTTTAAAAACATTTTTAAGGGGTTGATATTTCAATTAATTGAACATTATCTTCATTTATGCATAGGCAATATAATAATTATTATTTATATGGAAACATCAATTTTAGTTTTTAATGGGTTACAATATATAACAAGTTCCTCCCTGCATAATGGTAATGTCAATACTACCACATTGATAATCCTCCACATTAATAATTGAAAATTTTATTTTCAATCAACTATCCATATGAATGTAAACCTTTTACATTTCATCATATATAATATGATATCTAATTAAGAAATATTTTGAACAAATTAACATGTGCAACTATTTCATCGAGGGAAATGCTCTACTATAAATTTATTTACTGGTATATTTTAGTCGTGACTAAATTTTATAATCACAAACTAACTAATATTCCCTTGTAGTAGATTATATTTCAATGATAATGGTTTTCATAAATCTTTATTTTAGTCTTTTTAATATTTTATACATAACTCTTTTTCTCTATGAGTGAATATAATCTTTCATAAATGAATATTATTAACTTCATTAATTTGAAAGTATACCATGATAGAAATAAAACATATTATTAAAAAATCATTATGATATTATTTTAACACACTATTCATCATTTCTATAAAAATATATGGTACATTATTCAATCAAAAGGGAATTATTATTCACAAATAACGTTCGTACATCAAACAAAATTTTTTCTTTAGAATATATTCCTTACCCACTAAAAATTATTAATAACTAAAATGAATATTAATCATTTAAAAGATATTATTTTCTATGATTTTGAATAAATATATAATAAATAAAAGGAATATAATATATTTTCTTGAAAGTAATTTTACTTCTTTCTCTCTAACTAATTCACATACACATAATCATATCTTTATTCTTTAAAAACATAGTAGTTGATCATATAGAGAAAAAAATTGGCGTATTAAAGTCTTTTCACAAAACTCATGAAGTTATTTACATAAATCAACTATCCATATAGTATCCATAAATAAGGGAGTCTTAGATATAGGTTTTGTGTCTAGGATGAGTTCAATAAATAACTAAACTTCATGATCATGTGGATTTTCTAGTAGTTCATTCATAATAACATCAATATAATTGTTCAAATTATGAAAATCATCTATAATATGGTTTATATTCCCATCCTTTGGTTCTGTATGTTCTTTTTCAGAAATGATTTTAGTAACAATAGAGAGAGGGGGTGAGTCCAAGCAAGATTTACATGATAAATTATCTACGTTAATGAAATAAAATTGTTCATTTTCATCACAAATAACAGTCTCCCTCTCTTGGTAATTTGTCCTTCCATTATACATTAATATAAAATATATACTAATTAATATTTCATATTTTATAACATGTACAATATATTAAATTTTGAATAGGTACAAACATGAATTATAATATGTATTTTAAAACATATGAGTGTGTTAATAATATTTCCTATAGCATTATTGATTGATAAATCCCTTCTTAATGTGTTAGGGACATATTTAATATTATAGGTAAAAATGGAATTTATAAAATATTTTGGAGATCTAGAAATGAAGAAATCATTACTTAACATTGTTTTTTATCAAATAATCTTCCACCACATCTCTATGAACATTAACATAGGCTATATTAATTGAATAATCATGTTCTTATCCCATAAAGATATCATATGGTATGTTCTACTGACATTTGGTGAATTTTTTTTCATTGTGCCTCATATAAATATAGTGAAATCCCTATAAATTGATTAATTATATGATACTAATTATTTGGTTAGAAATATATCCTTTCTCTTCACACATGAAGCTAAATAATGTTCACTTTAACCATATACCATGGTATATCAATCAAAATTAATAAGATGTTTGATATTGTAGATTATATTCTTTTCAATACATTTTTTACATATGGTCCTCATCTATACACTTCATCACACAATTTCCTTAGAAGTCTTAATAAAAATTTAATTCATTCTCTGTGATTATTTTTCATGATATTTTATCACCAAATAGTGAGATTTTTTGGGAGACATGTTCCCTTTAGTGGGTTTTATCTATCACATAAATTAAATGGCCAATATGAATCATTGGATTACATATATATTCAACCACATATAATTTGTATAATGCAATGTTTTATTAATAAATATAATCATCATAAACTTCCTTTTTTCACTGACTTAGTAATTTATTCCTATATATTCTCATTCATCATTAGGAAACAATTTTCATGAATTATAATTTAAAATGAATCCAATAATTTTTTGTTATTTACATAAAATTCAAATTATTTTAAATCAATAAAAACCATTTATTTTTATCCACATGAGATGATAAATTATAATGGAAACCATTTCTCTCTCATTATTTCCAAAAGTTTGATATATATTTTCCATGGAACGTTCTATTTATTATATTATAATGGATGTTTTTTTCAATTGAATGATAGTATTTCTAGTAAAATGAAATGGTATAACATTGTTACACTATATTTCATATCCATGTGATACTCCATATGGATACTATCACTGGTCATGACCCAAGATAAAATTACCAGTACCGTTTTTTTTGTATCACTAGTTCTATCTCATGATGAAAAAATCTAAAATCATTGTCTTGTATTGGAGGGAAACCCCAAAAGATATTTTAGGAATTCATATAATTTTTATTTATTCTTTTAGATGTCGTTTCCAAACACAAGAATCTAGTAGATTAGATAATTAATTTGTAAATAATGGTGTATAATTGAGAATCGTGTAAAACACATAACATAAATTTCAAATGTATTCACAGATATTATGATAATAGTAACCTTGGCCTCATTAGAAATATTCTAAAAACATAATGTTTTAAAATCATTCATAATAGGATTTAATGAAAATTTGAATTAACCAAAGTCTTCCCCCTATTAATTTCTACATATTTGTTCGGTGAGGGTATAATCCCTATGAAATATAATGATTATTTAGATACACTCAACTAAATATCCAATGGTAATTAACCCTGGATGAATCTATTAAAAAACTATGTCCTCATGTAGTATCTAGACATGGAGGTATTTCATAGAAAATCACACACCATCTACCTTATAATTTATATTATGATATTATCCTACAATTAGACATATACTCAATGTTAGTCACACAGTTTTTGTTTATAATTTATATTTTCAAAAATATAGTCCCCCTAGCTTCTATTATTCATGAATAGACATCAATCTATACTCATATTGACCCCAATTTCCTGTTACTGGTTGTTATATTATTATATTGGTAAATGATACAGGTGATCACATTCCAATATATTTAATTTTTTAAAAGAGTTTGAAGGAATGATATATGCTTTAAACCTGCCATTCCTTTTGAATTAATTGAAAATAATATTTAATTATCATTGAGAATACAATTATTTCTTCCATAGCATCCTTTCATATTAATCATAATACACATCCCACAATCATGGGGAATACAATTAAAATAAAATTTCGGCATTAGATTCTATATAAGGGAATAGAAACATTGGAATCTATGAGAGACTAAACAAGAAATGAATAATATTTAAGGAGTAAATGGTTATAAAACATTCTATGTTAATAATAAAATCTACAAAAAAACCATGTATAACAAAAGTAATTTAATCATCATAAGGAAATCAATAATCAATTTCAAAATGATTTAATGCATAATGTTGACATCAAATAAATAACAAAAATGAATTTTCCCGTGAAATAACATATAAATTGGTAAGACCATGGCCGAATACCAAAATTTATTTCGCACATGAGACCATAAAATACATCAGAGTGCTATATAACATTGAGACCAACAAGCCATATAATAGGTCTATTTGATTAATCATTTGAAAAAATAATTCATCTTAATATACATTCCCTATTAATTAATAGTATTATATATTGGAATTAAAATAATATAAAATATAAATAGATTCCTTGAATGATTTATAACAATGCATCTAGAGAAATATGTGGTGTTGAATGATTAGTGTATATATTTTTTAAATCTTAATACTTATAAAATGGTGTTGAGATGGATGAAAGAAATATTAAAAGATCAATTGATTTTTTAATAAAAAGAATATTAAATTTTTGATATAAAATAGTTGTAATGTAACAATTTGAAACATATTATTGGAATTTTTTTTCATTTGAATAAACCACATTAACATCTAATTTCATATTCAAATAAAAGAGTATTCTTGATGGTGGAAACATTTTTTTCATGTAGTGTTTGGTAAAACAAACATTCCATTCAAACATATATAAATATTACTTCATTTGGAAAACTAATTATATTATATTTAAATTAGTATTTTAAAATGATAAAGATGGGGGAAATGAATTTAATAAATCATTTTAAAATAGTATAAAAATATTTAAACATAAATAAGGGAACATATGGATGCAAAAGAATAATATTCCGGACTAAAAGAAGGAATAATGTTTTTCTTCCATAATAAGAGTCATTAGATGTTTTTAGTAATTAGATAAATTAATATGAATGTAAGACATGTATGTTATAGAAATAAATATGACATAAGTTAATAGATGAAGTTAAAATTGAAATTTCATTGAATTCCCACAATAGAATTAAATAAAATATAATCTCATATATTGATAATATTTTGAAATAAACCCATATAATTGGGCTGACATGATTTTAATGTTTTTATATCCTCATTTATAATAAATTTATGATTATTTTAAATCTACAATAGAACCATATACATTCTTATAGTTTCATATAAGATCATATTATAGCATTATTTTATGCCACTGTTAATGGGGTGCACATTTGGATGATGGACTATTGATCCCATCCATGATTCGCTCAGATGCTTATACTTGTCATTGCTCATCCAATGTGGCTAACCCACATTGACACATTCCAAAAGAGTAAATCCTCTAGCACAAAATTTTAGGATATATGAACCCTGATCCAAAATGGGTGATGAGATGTTGGTTCATCCACAATAGAACCCCTACATTATATTTTTATCCTAGACAAATACTTACTCAATTATTCGAGACATGATCATAAATCAATTTATTAGATAAATTTCAAGAGTTATACCAATTAATAATACTACATAATATTAATCCACGGGTTTGCAAAATGATATGTTATTATGGTGAAATTTGGAATTTAAGAAAATCTATTAACATTAGGTGTGGTGGTAATTTTTCAAATTATTCCTCTTTAAAATTTTACGGAATCTCAAAATAAATTTTTATATGATTATAAGTCAATGAATAATATTTTTTTGATAGTGATACATTCACTATGGTTTTAAAAAAGAAATGTTTCATTTCCTTGAGAATATTAATATAGAAGGATATGTTCAGTCTTGAATATTTTGTGATACATGAGAAATCCATTGTTGATGACCCCAAGAAACTTATTCATATCAAAAAAGGCTTCCTATTCATGTCAACTAAGTAATATCATTCACATCACAACAGATTGAGATTCATGTGTATCGTGATGTGTCATTAGATAAAATTATTTTGGGATCATGGTCATATGTTGATAGTCCTATGAGGATGTGTTCACGGTATTAAAGATGCATGAGGACATTTTCAAAAAACAAATATCATGTAGTGGGATGAATCATGTTTAACATAACCTGTTGATGCTGTAGTATCATGGGTACATGAATAATGGGTGGTATGTTATTGAATTTTTTCCCTATAGGGGCGGTATGATCACCCATTAGGGTTATCACAACCAAGGGGAATTATTGAATGTTTTTTATGGTTTCACTATTGATCCTGAGAGATTCTTCCTACATACCTTTTTAAGATTGAGAGAGATATATAAATTTAAATATTTTTATAGTATACAGTTTATGGACATTAAATAGGAATACCCCATGATGTTTAACATCATGTTGTTAGGAAGATCATATCATGAATCTAGTGACAAAAAGTGAAGGTGTGGGGATTGTTCAATGACTATTACATGATTATGGCTAATTATCTCATGCATATCCCAGATGGAATCCTATATTGGTGAAAATGGGTATGGATAAATTATAAAACCATGTATCGTGGACATTATTGAGAAGTTTAAACCATGTGAATAGTATGAGTTTCTATTTTTTAACAGTGTTTAACTATGATATGAATTCAATTTATTTTTAATTCTTACAATTACGATGTAATTGTGACTCCTATATATGTGTTGAACTATGAAATTGGGGTAGGATTAGGGGAGGATATGGGGTTCCCACAAGCCCCCTATAAAGGGAAAACATTTTGCATCCCGTTATTTTCAAACTATTATTAAATAAATTTCCAATGGTGCTTTTTTTGTAGTAGAAGTTATAGAAACATCCCATTTTTGGAATCCAGTTGGGGTCCTAAGGTTAGGGTGAAAATGTATTTGATAATTGAGAAATTATATTGTTTAGCCAATTACTAGAGTGAATGGTCTATATATGAGTCTTGATAATTCCAGTCATGTTAGTATAGTTTTTAGTAGTGAATCACATTTTATTGGTAGCTGGGAACTTAGGTACTGAACAATCATACACTGTTTTTGGGGGATGGTGGTTTTGTGTTTGCGCACTGAATGTTGTTCTAGGAATAATCATAGTTGTGAAAATATTTAATTTTTCATGAGAAAAATATATAAAAGATAAATGGGTAATGTAATAATTACTAATAGTTTCACAAAAGGTTTAGTGTTCTATATTAAGTGGGGATGAATGAAGGAAACTCATATTGAATGTAACCATCTACCACTGATGGCATGTTTTTTGTAGTCATGTAGATCATAAGATAATGCATTTTGGAGCCTATGTGAGGGTTTTCACACAAACTAATGGATAGTTTTTAGTTTTTGAAAATTGAAATATTCCTTGAATCTTGTGTATCATTCGCATAGTGATCATTTTGTATCTCATTTTCCTTTTCATTCGAGGAATTATCACATAAGGTAGTTATTTAATATGCCCATTCTCACACAATTAACATGTACACCAAAATTTATTTATCATAAATGTAAAAAATATTTTGTACCCCCATACAACATATTTTCTATATTTACTTCCACCATCAATTAGTTTCAACAATTTTACATCTAATTTCTCATTAAACTAATTTTCACACAAAAAAATTGGAGTTTCACAATAAAGGATTAATGTAGTGAAAACTCTCTACTTTGGCACTACGATGGTCCTTGATTGATATTTTTTCCATTAATATGGTAAAAACATGTTTTGAATCTAGATATTGTTTTTTGTTCCAAATATCCCTCCTATGAAATTGGATCATAAAAATTTTGAGGTTTCAATTACTAATTTAATAGAAAACTAAGGTTGATATTTCACAATTTCACACATCTCTAAGTTTAAATCTTGAATATCATTTATTTTGATGCAAACTAGGTATTACAATGTCAATAACTAGTCTATTAGGGCCTTTTTTCTTTCACGTAAAATTCTAAAATGATAATCCATCTCAAATGCACGTAACTTTTAACCCTTGAATGATGTGTAGAGCCTTTAGGTAATGGCATTATAAAAATACTCTCATATGAAAAATTATTATTTTAATGAACGGAATTTCAACCATAACACTATCCAAATATGTATTTACTTACATTACATAGGGGATTTCCATGAGGAAACATCAATTGGTGAAATCCTTCCCTTGAAATATCAAAACAAATGATAAATGGTTATCCATGATTCTTTGATCACCCATACCATTATTTATACTTCCAAGAAGGTTTAAAAGGTCAAAAAATATATGATCACTAAACAATATTTTTTTATATAATAGGGAAATTATTGACCATTTGAAGTAACCGAAGTGGGTGCATATGATACGAATCATAATACCATGTTGTATCGTTTTCCATCTTGATGACTTAGTCATTCCATATATGGAAACCAATACACTGTGATTCTTGTTTTCCTTAAATTACATTCTATAATCCTTTTGTAATAAAACTATTTGAAACTAATCAAATTAGTGTGTGGAATGATCCACCAATTAACTTAAAGGTATTAAAAGGATAATGAAATGGGAGAAGCTAACATATATTGAGTTTACACCCACTACAAAAGAATTTTCAATGCTAGTACCTAAAATAACATGATATGGTGGTATATTAATTTGGGGTTTTAGTCAAATGGAATCATATAAAATGAATTGGTGTGATAATACTTGGCATTCTACACATGTGTGGTCCTTGGGAGTAATCTTTTTGTATTGGTTTGTATGAAGCAGTATGGAAATCACATTTCCATGTCTACCACCGACAATAGGTTCTACTAAATCTCCTTAATTGATGGACTCCAGAACTGAAAACCATATATAACTACCTTAACCATGTGGTAATATATTTTTTGGACTGAAACCTCATAAATTGGATCCCATTAACAAGAATTAAAAATGGCGATTTCTTCCGTGATCTCAATACTTAAGGGGACATAGAAGTGATACTGGTAGTAGAAATGATTTTTTTACATTATGAATCAATGATCACGAAGGACCATGTAGCATTAGACTAGGATATACCCATGAAGACATTGTTAGTTCTATTTCTAAAAACTCAACTGTAAAAGATATAAGGGTGGTTTATATAATTCCCTTGGGTCTGAAAATGGATTAGGATTAGGTCATACTAGTTGGTTGTGGAATAGGTTAGGCATCAACACTGGTGCCACAATGTTGTAAAGTGGCGACTAGGGGTTTGGAATATGTAATTCCTAGCCCCCATCCAATATAGGTGGCTACATCTAGTAGAGGGAGTTTCAACGGATATATATACCTTGAACCTAGTGACAGAAACATAAAAAGAACCTGAAAACCTGGTTAACATGGGATTACATTTTGGGTCCCAATTGTATTTCTGACTAGGAATGGTCGTGATTTGAGAAATCATTCGGTGCATTTGGGGACTATTCCAATTTCACAAGATTTTTTATGGAACGTTTTTGTATGGTTTAAAATTGAAATGAAAACAGTTCCCCCCACCTTTTATTCTAGGCTTTTTCCATTTATCCTCAAAATCATCGGGGTTACACTATTTAACCTTTGTGAGACTTGGGTGGTGAATATCATTAGAAATGATAATAATTTAAACTATAACCATCTATCAGCCTCATGTGGTAGCATAATCAATGATTTATAGGGAAATGGTTTAAATAGAGTATTTTAAGGCTTTAATAGGTGGGTTTTTTAAGAATATATTTACTACCAGACATATTGTGTAATATTAAATCCCTATTAATTTACTCAATAATTAAGAATTATCCACCTTAATGTGTAGTATTTTTATACACGGGTTCTCTTAGAAACATAATGATATGTCTTAGATGAGTTATAGTGGATGATCATTACAGATGGGAATGTGGAGTCGATGATGGTACCACCAGCCAACCGGACTATTGGCCTCACCTAGAAATATTCCCTCAAATATTTGGTATAATTCCTAAGTGTTGTCTTTTGAAAATTGTTGAGGAATGTATATATGAATGATAATCCCATTGAGAAACATGTTATATGATGGGATACATTCAATGGTGTGTCTCAGGTAGAGGGGATACCGAGAATAATGAAGTGATCACCTGACCCATCTACACCTCCATATTTTGGTAGGTCCCCCAGTGCAAGAATATCTTGTTTTGTTATGAACCGTCCAATATGGCCATATGAGGAGTTCAATATATTAATATTTGGGATGATCATTGATTAGTAATGTTGGTTGAAGATGTTGAACCACCTAGTGTAGGAAACAAATGATTCCATCAATTCATTGCTCTAGGATGAGTAGGGGATATTATAGTTGTTCCCAAAACAATTGACCCTATTTTAGAGACCCTCTATAGATTGAATTGAGCCACATAAAATTTTATCTTCTATAATGGTCAATGAATTTTACTACTAGGAGTGGTTGTAATATCTGGAATAAATGGATACTTTATAATGGTGGTGTGTGGAGGGAGATCTCATCACCACTAAAGTACATGTTATTCATGGTTGGGAGCTCATGGAGCAACCCATGACTAATGTGACTTCTTGGGAGACATCATATATTGATATTGTCAATAAATTATCCTATTATGTGTCATCATGGGGAAATAAATCCAAAAGAATATGTCCCCAAAAGAGCACACGGGTGACCGTTGGGGATGAAAATGAAACCAAAATCCTATTTGGTCAAATATTATTATAGTGAAACTATTCTATTCCGTTGAATAATATCTAACAAATGATTTTAAATTAAATAAGGAATTTTAATGAGATGTCTATTAAGCCTCTCTTGGAAATGGGGAGATAGGTCAAAAACCCCTTCGAATCCTAGTTTACAGTTTGATGTTGAATCCCCCGGGGCCTGGGTTCTGATGTAAGGGACTATTGATGAGGCTGAAAGTACCCTAGTACGGTCTTTGATGCTGGGGGGGGGGTGATCTAGGGATTCCTTTGACAATCTCTTTTGAGAGTATAATGGGATAGCTAAGAGGGATGACCATTAGTATCCTATTGTAACCGATATATAAATATTAAATTTTAACAAACATAGTATTTTTACCCGTATATTCGGTACATAAACATCCCATTATATCTTTAGTATAATTTTTTTCTATATAACTTATTAATGATAGGTTCTTGGTATTTATCTTGTCACTAGATGAACCCTCCAGTAATAGGGGTAAATATTGGTCGACTACCTTCATAGGCCATGGGGATAGACATATTTTCTTGGGTGGTATATACTCATTGTGTGGTCATCGATTGAATGAAACTAATGTACAAAATTGTTTCAGACTCTTTATCTATGATTCAAATAACTTATATTTATTTTATCGAAAACGTTTTTGAAAACAAAACTGACCACATATCTCATTTTTGTGACCATGTTTCCAAATTCATCTTGGTAGAACAAAATTTCAAAGAGTCTTGTGTTTCTAGGGATAATCCTAGTGGGCGGGTAAAACCCAGAGGAGTTACCCATTTCTCGAGAACAGGACCGAATCTAGGATTAATGGAAAGATATACCAATGTATGTAGAATTGAAGCTATTGGAGAATGAGGTTATAGAGGGTGTCAAAAATTATAATGGTTTAAGAAAAGAATATATCCCTATCGACATATATCCTAGAATATATGGCATGATAATATAAGAGGATAATCCCATTTATTGTATGAATAACATCCCTAAATACCAACATACACCACTTGAAGAAATAACACATTATTTGTCCAATGTAATTGAGGATAACATGGTAATTCATCATGGGGTGTGGATTATCATGTAAAACATTATAAATAACACCATGTGGGAGGTCCTAGATGGTCAAATAAGATCCCTTTCCCTATAGATTTTGACCAAATGGGCTTGTGGGATGTATCCACACACAATCCCAATGTTGGATCAAGAGTTCCTTATCAAGTGGGATGCATGTGAAAGGGTGAGTTGTTGATTACATGTAGAATAAAAAAAAATATTGGAATATAGGGAATCTAGTTTTATAAGAAAGATATATCTAGGATTGATGAACTATGCTATATATTTTTAATTATATCAACTCAATGACATATCATCAACCAGTTAATGACATAGTTGGCTACAGAAAATGTTTATGTAGTGGGAGTAGCATCTATGGTAGATGAGATCTTGGTCGAATATTTTTAGGTGGAGATCTGGATTGAAATGTTTTCCTTGAGTATGTGGATGATACTATGGAAATAGTGAGGAATAAATGAGCACATGAGGTCATTGGGTAATGTTAGGCTGATTTGTTGTGGTCCCTCACCTTGGTCAAACTATAGTGTAATGTTTGATTTTTGATTTTTTCTTGTGATTATGGAAATGGTATTGATTTTTTAATGCTTACATATTATATTATTTTAAAAAATTAATTGTTATTATTAATAATGTTTCTGGTTTTTGACATTGTTAAACATTTATAATGATGATTTTAAATCAACCATAAATCTGTAATCCCACATGAGTGAAGTTCGGTGTTAGAAATAAAGATGAATATAAGGATATCTATTTCGATAAGAGAACCCAGAATGCAATGATGAGTTGGGGATGGAATGGTTCATCAATCGTTCGTGGTTTCTTAACAATGGAGATTTTTTTAGAAACACAGACTCTTTGAAACTGACTTGTTTTCTAATTTTATTCTAGTGCATAAGTAGTGTAATTAAAGGGGAATTATATTCCAGCTAATCAAATGTGATGATTGAGGATGTCAATTGAGATTTCATATATTTTTAATCGAAATTCTACTTAAAGAAAAATTTAGGATGACTATTAACAATGGTCAAAATCTATGATCGAAAATCATATGTAAATAAGAGGTGAGATAAAAAGTGGCTTCAACCATTGATCATGATCGAAATAGGGGGTCTGTAAATTTATTTTCAAAATTTCATTATTTTTTTTCTTAAGATGATAGCTGACAATGTTTTTCTGAACACCATCGTAGTTAGGGGATCCAATTCATACATAGAAGTTTTGGGGATCCAAATCAATGATGATGTGATTTGTGGGTACAATATATGTAAAGTTTTGGTTAGATATCAATTCTCCTGGAATATTGACATCATGGATGAAAAACATTAAAATGTAATTTTTCCTTGATTGATAGTTGGACTTAACATCCAAGGTAGTTCCATCTTGGTTGTTAACTAATTTTTGAGGAACATGGGTGGCATGGTAGGTGATGATAATATATATCGTGAACTATTCCACTTATTCGAGGTCCAAAACATTTTTTATATTAGGACATGAATTGAGGATGAGAAAAAAGAAGCTCAATTTATTTTGGGAAGGATAATTAATGTGATTTTTAACTTTTCATGTGGAGGATGATGCATATTAATTTTTAGAAGTGGGTGACTCATACATGTGTCACACATTTTAGTGTCTTATATCTAGTTCATGGGAACTAACTTAAATAGAATAAATTATATTAATTTAATGGGATGGATTAATGGGGAACATATATGGTGGTATGTTATTGAGGAAATCATGGATGGCTAAATACGGAAGGGTAAAATCCTATTTTATCATGGAGAAATGGTTTTAGTAAACCAAAACAGGGGTTTTCTAGGTCTAACTTGTGATCCAATGGAATTTTTAGCTTTCTTACATTCATTACACTAATTTCCCATGTCATAAAATTGAGTTTGTGGTCCAAATCCAGAATTTCTCTCATTTTTCCATTCATGAGATTTAAACATAATAGGTATTTGTTTGTCCTTCCTATGGTTGTTCGAGGAAAAAAGAGTATCGCCAATTTATCAAAATATATGATATTAATTCTTGGACCAAATATTAAAATTTTGGGTTTTAGATCATTGACCTAGTGAGATATTATTTTATAAGGAACATATAACTAGTGAAATGTGAAAATTATTCCTTGAAGGCCATATAACACACCATATTTCCAATACATTTTGCTCATAATACTTAGAAATTTTCTATCAAAGCCCCACACCTCATTGGTATACATAAAAAAACTACAACATAATTTTGTAGGAAGTATTCTGAAAAAACTATGATAGATGATAGGATTTATAGATATTGCCCTGATAGGGGATTCAGACATCCATTCACTTCTCAAGGAACTTGGAATCAAGCCACATGTTTTTTTGGATGGTCATGTGGTATAAAACAGAACACATGCAGTAAGCCTTCTCATGTGAAGATTAATTGAAAATGGGAAATTAGTTAGTGAAACACCCAATTCAACAAAATCCAAATGGGGATTAGTGGACTTCATGAGACATAATTAACGAATTTAGTTTTCATTATATGTATAATAATATTCATCTAGTTTAGTTTTACATATTTTTGACCAAAATGAAGCCATCCAAGTATGATTATTGTAGCACGTGAGATAATGGAAACCTGAAGTGATTAGATGTCCATGAATTCCTTGTGACACAAAAAAATTCTAAGAAATGTTTCACACCATTAAAGGTCATTATCATTGTAGAATAATTTGGTTTGTTCTATTTTAGATTCATTGAGGTTGATCTGAATAATGGGAATTATTTTATGTTTTTTTATAACTAGATAGTTTTAAACCCAATGTGAATATATGGAAAATGAGTCCCTATTCATAACACATGTTTATGGGGTGAGTTGAACATAGATTAAATTTATGATTCCCTCACCAGAGGTGCTGGTGATATATCCTTTCTTATTTATGATAATAACCTATTGAGAATGGATGCTTCGATGGATTATTTCTTTCAAAGATCATATCACATTGGATGAGAATTTATTACTAGTCTACAGAAATGAGGTCGATCAAAAATGACATATACCAAGATAGACATGAAGTCCATCCATATTTATTTAGAGACTATGGAATGGTAGGGGAATAATTACCATTTTTTATGGGGTTACACCCAGTTACAAGGATGATAGGACAATTATTTAAATTAAAATGCCACAATGTGAGATGCCATCTAGGAAGTTTATTGGCATGCATTTATGACCAGTCTGAAAAATTAACATATTTTAAAGAATAAATTATAGAATTTTTTAAAATTATGACACTATGATAATAGTTTTTTAGTTTAGTTTCATATATATTGGAATAATGGTTTTTATATAGGTTATTTTCATAATTTTAGGAATAATAGTTGACTTTGTGTTTTTGTCTCATGGATGATTGTAAAATTTTTTATAGTAGACACCAAATAAGAATATAAGTCCAAGGAGGACATGAAAAACATGATGAAACTTTAAGATAAGTTAGACATAGTTTAATTAGTTGATACATAATCCAAGGGGGTTTATACCAGATTAATGTAATAGAGATTAAACCAAAGACCAATACTACCATTTTAATGTCATTGAGTATTGAATTTAGAAGGGTTGAGATTAATTTTATATTTTTTAGGAGTGTAAATAATGAGAGGGAAGATCCCATCAGGACACATAATCCCCCATAATACAATTTTTGATGTGTGAAACAAGGTAAAATGAAGAGTTCTACTTGTCATGAGGATGATAATGATAGGGTGAATGTATTTTTTCATGGGATGGAAAAATCAATTTCAACATACTTTTTCAACATGCATTAATTCATGAAATAATAAAACAATGGTATTTAGAATATTCCAAAATAAAGGATAGTAAAAAGGAAGTAAATTACCACATCTGAGGATAAAACCAAAAACGGGGTTGACCAATTAGTAGGGAAATAAAAATGACCATGTTGAAAAAAAGGCTTTACACCACCATCATTCTTTATTAGAGCGAAAAAATGAATGATAGACTATTAGAATATTTTGAAACATTCAAGATAATTTTCATTTTGTAGGAGATCATTAGATGTTTCTTCAGTGATTGGGAGTATGAAATTTTGGGTAGACACCATAAACATTATTAGGGGGTTTTTAGATTAGAAGGATAATGGGGTCCCAATTAATAAAGTACATTATTTTTTGAAATAAATATGTAGGGATGTTCAAAATAAAGACAACAAATCTGGGAGATACTCTATTATGGGCACTAACACACTTAAGCGGTATATCATAATGAAAGAATCAAACATGTTCCAAACTGGAATAACCCTTAAATATGTATTCAGTTATGATGGGAAAAGGAAATGAGATATATTAATCGATACATGTCCACATAGAAAGGGTAATAAGAAATATGTAGTTTTATAACGTATTATGGAAGAAAATGTTTACCGAAATGGGTTACCTTGTCTTGTCATTGCTCAAGGTACAACATTGTTTTTGGTCATCTAATAAAGATGAGTAATGCACTATTTTACATGATGTGGTGGGGATATGGATCATATATTTTAATTTCATTAGAAAATGATGTTTTCTTTTATATTAATGTTGTCTATCTCAGATGAGTAGTTGTAATAATGATGGTTGCATAGACTTGACTATGGTGTCACAGAGTTTAACACCATTTGATAAGGATATTGTACCATATATTATTGTCAATCTCATGACATTATTGTGATTCATGTGATGTAACTCTGTATATCATAGATTTGTAGGTAGGTGTGATATTCTCTCTATATATGGTGAACAATGAGTATGCCCCATTAGAATTCACCTTATGGATAATGTAATGTCCTACCCATTTATGTTCTATCATTAGAAGCTTCTCATATGTATCACTTGTATCCCTACATACAATTATATATTTCCCTATTGGGGTGAGTGGAGGAGAAGATTTTTTTGAACTCTTACTCCATGTGTTTATGATTCCTGTAATGATTATGTTGTGAATGGAGCTTGTTCCCATTAATGTATAACAATTTTTCTTAAATGTAAATTGTCTATAATTTCTAGAAACTATTGATCAAAAACAATTTTATGATGTGTTGATAGCCGATTATCAATAGGTAAAACAATTTTTTTCTATACACCATGGATAATAGAGTTTCATGGGTTGAATTTTGAGTCGTCAACCAGTAGAACTAAAGGAAATTTCAGAGTTTCTCAAGAAAAATAATATTTTATTTAATAAAAAACTCTATTATAATGGATATGGGTTTTATAAATTCCATGATCGACCCATTCACATACACATGATAGTGTGGGGCGTGGTTAGACCAGATAGTGTACATCGCATGAAACTAATGCATCCTAGTTGAAAGAAATTTGTGTTATTTTTCTAATAAAATAGTATGAGGAATTAGACATTGACAGATTATGTAGGGATTAAAAAAATATTAGAATAGGTCTCAAAACCTCTGTTATTGGTATCTTGTTCTTGCACGGAAAATATGTGTATGGTAGTCAGAATGAATGTATAATGTTGAGTCCATTGATTGCAAGTAAGGACCAATAATGTCTTTTCCCTGAACAAAAAATATGAGGAGTAAATATTGAATTCGTGGAGATATTTTGGATGTTACATGATGTTGGAACGTATCTTACATTCATGAAACTTTTTGGATATCTTCAAGTAGTTATAGACCATGGAGGGCCAAGATTTTCCCATTATCTGAATTTGGTGAGAAAACGTGAATCCTAATTAAACATCCCTATATGACATAGTGTGGACCTCTTTTATGACATATAAATATAAATACCTTATATTAAATGGTGAAAACAATACATAAATACCCCACTATAATTTGGTCATATCAATTTCGGTTTTATCCAAGATGGTAAATTCATTATAAGCTGATAGATTCCATCATGCTCATACTTGTATAGTTGGAGAGTTCCATTTGGGAGATATTAAATAGAGGGAGTCATCAAATCGTGTCATTAATCACCTAAAAGGAAATATTATGTCACAAATATAGATGTGTTGGTGTATATATAGTTCATATATCAGTATTCTACATCCGAAGTGATAAGTGAAATGACTTTCTAGTGTCCCAAACAAATGATCAGATCTTACTAGATGGGATCTTCAAGGGATTATAAAATGAATGCATGACATCAGCTATATAATTTTGTCATTGGGGTACATGAGACACAATCAATAGTTAATATAATTTGGTAAATAAACTCACATGTCCACTCCACCACATGGATTAGTTCCTCCATCATAATAAACTTTCCATTTTTGATATGTCTAATGACTACATCATAGTCTTCCTTATCATGAATCCATGGGACAACAATATCAACATCAAATTAATCAATAATGATAATAGTTTAATATATATATATATTATATATTATTTTTTCATGTATACTTATGATGAAATTAATGTTTATGAAATGATGTAATGTGAAGTAGTGATGAATACAATCTCAATCCCAACCCTATTGTGTTTGTAGTTATTGATCATTCTCCTGATCAGGCTCTAATAGGAATCATCAATGTGAATTAGTAAATAGTTTTTGTTTTGATAAATATAGATAATGTTATTATCTATGAAATAGTCATAAATATTGATTCATTGAAGGGTCATATGTGTACATAGAAAATCTACCATTATTTTCCTTCAACTACAATATTGGGGATAAAAATATATTCTTATTATGTCAAAATTGCTTCCGAATATTCCATTAACATAGTCAGTATGGGGAATTATAGGATTTAATATTTGTTTTATCAATATAACAAACCAATAATATATTATGGTGCTGAAATTAGTTCCACAACATTTGAACTATGAATTCCATGTATAGGATGTTCTTCTCAATGGGAGAATATGTGGTCAATATTTTGAGTAGCATGCGACCTAGTTCATAAAACATGTTCCCCCACACTCATAGTTCATTAATTCTAATATGGAACCATCTTACCATTATAGGGTAGTAATGTAAAGGGATATTTCATTATAGATATTAATGTAATCAAGACCATTATATGTAATACGTACTTCTTTGTTTTTTTAATGTTTTTTATAAGACTTTATCCCATTAATATGATGTTACTTTTTAATGAAAATTGGAAGTGTATTACCCTTACCATCTATATTAATGATGAATTCTTAAAAAAGGTCTTGATTCCCCATAGGCCTAAAAACCTACAGTTTATACTGGGGGGGGGGGGAATATGGATAATAGAACAATTAATATGTAGCTCAATTTTAAAACATCTATTTTTGATGATGAATCCTATATTCATTATTGATGTATCCATGAATCCAAAGATTAGTGGGATCATCTTATTTTTATTTGATAGAAGGAAGTTGAACAATTTCTCTTGATCCTTGATATGTTCTTTGTGTTGGGTGGATCTGACCACCAAATCATCTGAATATCATTCCACAAGTATCCTTTGGGGTTTCCTGATGATTTGGTGTTTGTAATGATCGTATATTTCCCTATAATTCATCAAAACTAGAATATAACATGGTAAAAAAATCCATTTAGTTTCACTAAAGGTGGTGGGTTATTTTACTCATTGGATGTTTATGTTTTTTATAATTTTAGTAACCATAAATGAGAGAATGGTCATAAAAACAATTAGTGTCATCGATTAGACATTCTGTCACTAGGTTTTTGAAATCACCCTTTGGTGAATGGATATTATGGTCTCATAATTAAATGAAGTCTCTTATCATTATATTTTTCTTCAAAAATGTTATAATGTTGTCCAGCTAATTTTAATTTTGGGATTTGTGAAAAATTATACGATGATGAGCTCATCAACATTAGGAAAAGCCATGGAACTGTGGGTGGGGAGAATATTTATTGGATGCTATATGGACCCATTGGGGCCAACGAGGAGAAAAATGTGTTAAATAACAACATTTGTACTGAGATATATAATTTCATGGTCTCTCTTTGAAAACTCATTGTGGTGGTGTTTTATGAAATCCAAGTATAACACCTTCTATTTTGGAGGAATGACATAATTTATTTGTGTCACCTTCATATTTCAAAGAGAACCAATATTAGCCGAATTAACTCATCGAATGTGGTGGAGGCACCATAATTGAAGAAATTAGGTGCATCATAAAAATATTATCGTCATTGTTAATAATGATGATAAGTGTAAATATGTCACTCCCCTAGACAAATAGATTATGATTTCGTTGATTGATCTTATCTGGAAAAGGGGATTTGATCAATGTGATATTACTTATCTACCAAGACCATTGTGATAACTGTTGAAGAGACTATACTATTTTTTCAATTGTGAGATAAACCTTTTATTTCCCAAAATTAATGATGGTCTGGCCTCCATTCAGTTATCAATGCTATCTAGAAAATACGATGATGTCATGGATTGGTGGCCATGTGGTGAAACTCTATGAACATAGATTTAATTGGGATTTACCACTTCATTTGTGAATTTCATGTACAGAAATATGAGGTAACATATAGGAATTCATTTTTCTTAGGGACTATGGAATATCTCCCAAAATCAGTTGTCATTGTCTCCAACTAGTGGAATGGTCAGATGAATATATATTTCATATTAGTTCAAGGATTCAGTGATTTCCCTATAAAATCATTTGGGGGAATTTATATGCTCTACCACATCGATACAAATACAATTCCCATATGTTTTTAATAAAAATATCTATGTATTGAGATTCATATGATTAGAATAGATAATTATGACCCTAGAAAATCACTATTTGACCATTTATGGAGTATTTCAAGAAGTGATGGCATAAAGAGGGGACTTCCACATTACTATGTTTCTAAGGACATACCAACATTGAATTGTATTTGTCATCATATGAGACAACAGTGACTTAGGTTCTTGATACCATGCCACTAATGTTGGTATGTAAATAAATCATTCCTTGTGACTTATGATCTATCTTGATATATAACTACATCATCACAATGGAGGTTGTATGATTTGCATAAACCCCAATATGTATAGCTTCTGTTTTGTGATAAGAATAATCTCAGAGTTAGTATCCACTAGGAAACAATAGATGACTGTGAAATCAAATACCCAGTAACATATAGTGGTATTATATTTCAATAAATATTGTTACTCTTTTGTTCTTCATAGAAGTAAAAAATGGTTATTCATTCCTTTTTCATAGATTCCGTTGTACGATATGACTTAGTGTAAACTACCTTATTCCTAAAATGGGGAGGGTTCTTCAAGGCCTTGTTAATTCAAAAAATAACTCCTTTTATATGTGTATTACATCAAGGATTGATATTCTACTATTTATGATTTGGAAGTTCTTGGGCATATCATACATCAATGAAACAAGATTATTTTTTCCATGGGTTTCTCTTTAATCGGGAGCACTAGGGTTATCATTATCTTAGGAATCAGAGATTGTATTATTGTTATTGTTCCATTACATTAACTATATGTATATTGATGAACATGATATGGATGAGATTGGTATTAGGGCTTCCACTTCTGAGTGTTCTGCTATAGTTTCTCAGCCGTATGATCAACCAATATTGTCACTTGTAGAGGTGTACCTGATGGAGTGGCCTGAGAGGGTTCTATAAACTATTCCCAAAATTAGTATAGCTATATGATATCATTTTTTGAACAATACACTCTAGTATATTTGATTATAAATCATTTGATTTTGTATAGATCATGTACCATCATTAAAAATACGGGACACTATTTTTTGCAAGGGATACAAGGTCATCCTAATTGCTGGTAACTGTAAAACAACACAATTACATGACATCATTGATAGAGAAATATTCTCTTAATCATTGTTTTAATATTATAGACCTATATTGATTCTAAATTATTATCCAAGCATTGGTGGTGAACTCAAAATTATTATAAGGATTTTTTTCATTTTTTTGGGGGATATAGATACCTGGTAGTTATCAATTCCTATTATTCCAAGACATGGATGACTTTTATACTGAGAGTTGAGTCAATAAGGTTTTCCTTATGAATTTTCCATTCCTTCTTATTTCGAAAATCACAAACAACTTATACTTATGCAAATCTATATTTTACTTATATATGGAAAATTACCATATCAAAAGAATTTACCCCTACCATGTTTTCATTTTTCATATCAATATTTTTCGTAAGTATAAAAATCAGATTCATATCAAAAACATTGGAATCATATAATACATGGATATGAAGCATTCTATTTTACACTCTGAATTCTGGATATGAACTCGAATGAAGTTTCACTCTGAATTTTGGATATGAACTCTGATGAAGTTCCACTCCGAATTCAGGATATGAACTCTCATGAAGTTCCACTATGAATTCTGGATACGAACTCTCATATAGTTCAACTACGAATTCTGATTACGAACTTATCTAAAGGTATGACTCTGAGTTCTCTGGATTCAGACTCCGAAATCTTATGAGTTCTGTCTCCGAATTTTCATGAACTCTGACTATGTACATTGTATGTTCTGGTTCCAAATTCTGATTAAACTAGACTCTGAATTTTCTTGAAATTCAGACTCCGGGTTTCTACAGAATTTAGGATTCGAATCCCTACAAAATAGAATCCGAATATCTATTTATCAATATACTTCGAATTCCATTTTTTAGACTCCGAACATTTATTTTCTTACTTTCCTAACTTCAGTTTTATTTATGGTTAAACTTGTTACATTACGAAACAGCATCGTACTTTCAGTTATTCACTAACCATTGGTTGAGTGAAACATATACAAGTCCCTCTGAAATTCATGGATAAATATGACTATTGGGGGAGGGATCTGGCCGTTGGGGCTTCGCCTATAAATAAGATCTCATTTGAAAAGATGCAACAACTCTTGACATCAGTTCATACATGCTGTTGAAGTGATTTCTAGAGAGATATACTCTTATCAACTCTCAAAGCATTGTTCAGTAAGTTTGAACAGCTTGTTCAATTTTTTCCTTGATTAGACTTTCTTTGTGAGACTCTGATTGTTTTTGATTACAATCGAGGGCTTCTGGGGATAAGAAGACAGAGGTTCCAACACCTAGAAGCTGACAGCTTCCTTGTTGTGGAAGACAGAGGTGCCGACTTCCTGATAGTTGAGGGCTTGCAGGGATAACAAGACAAACTCCGATCTTCATATCGAGGGCTTACCCTAGTGTGGTTAAGACATACTTTCTTGAATGTATAAATCAAGGGACCTATTATACAAGGTTGTTGGATACCCTTATCTTGGGGTAAAAAGAGTTATTGTTTGTTACTTGTAGTTTGAACTAATTTTTTTTCAGCTTCATTTTGTAATGTTAATGAAAGTATAACTTTCTTATACTTCCTTAATTGTACACTGATTTAGTTAGATTCTATATGCTATAAGGTAGAATCATAGTAGGTGTAAACTTTTTTTAAGTTTCATTTCCGGAATCACTTTTCTGGAATCATGCAAGTCTTTAGAACTTAGAGGTGTTGTAAATTTTGGTTATCCAAAATTTCATAAGGGAATTTTTAATGTATAAAATTCACCCCATTCATGTATTTGTATCTCATTGTGCTTATTCAATCCTACGTTTGGTATTATAGAGTATATCATACTCAGTGTCATACCATCCTACCAATTGGTATCAGAGGACTCGGTTCAATCTGAATTAATCTCACGATTAGATTCAAGAGTTTTTTTAACTTTCAAAATTGATCATTCAGATTGACATTTCGATATTCATACTTTTAAGATTCACATTTTTCAGAATCATAGTTTGGATTCACTTTTTTCTTAGAGATACAATTTTTCTTGCTTAGAATATTTTCTCTTGTTTACAAACTCGTACTTATAACAATTTTGTGTGCCAATGTTTTTCTTAAGGATGGTTGGTTTAAATGCTGGTTCTATCGACAACTTAAATCCTACTAGACCACCCATTTTTTATGGAAATGATTATGAATATTGGAGATATCGTTTGAATACATTCATTATCAATATTGGGGTTGATAACCTTGTCATGCTTACTAGAGGATATAAAATTCTTGACAAGGAAGTAAGTGCATTTACTAATCAGGAAAAAAATGAATATCAACTCAACTATAAGGTATGTAATACTTTACTATGTTCAATGACTAGGAACATATATAGAGAAATTTATTATTATGAAACAGCTAATTGTATATGGATGAAACTTGAAGTTACACATGTTGGTACATGTAAAGTGATTGAGACTGGAAGATCCATGCTAAGAGTTGAGTATCATGGATTTAATTTTCCTTACGGAGAACCAATTTGTAAGGTGAAACAGAGATTCATGACTATTGTGAATAGATTAAAATCTATGGGAGAGAAAGTTCTAGATGATGAATCCCTTGTTGAAAATATCATAGATATCATGTCGAATGAGTGGGAATCAAAGAGAACTACTATCGATGAAAACAGAACGATTACTCAAATTTCTCTTGATGAACTATTTGGAACTCTTCTTCAATATGAGACCAGAATGAAGAGAGATTCTGAAAACATAAAGAAGAAGAATTGGAATGGTAGTGTTTCTTTTACTACAACATCAAATCACATTAAATATAAGACACTTGAGAGAGTTACTAGATCCAAATCTAAGAAGGTTATTATCCAATCTAAATCTAGTTAGGGTGAATTCTCAAAAAATTAGTTATCTAATCCTGCTCAAAGGATGAACAAGATAGATGGACAGAGAAATTTACAATCCAAATATAAGAAGAATGAAAGGAAAGATACGAAAGATTCAGAGGCCACATGCTATGAATGAAATAGGGCTGGACACATAAGACCTGATTGTCCTATGCTCAAAAGAAAATAACGAAAAGAAAGGTATTCTGAAAGGAATAGAAAGAACTATTACAAGTACCAAGCTAAGAATGTTATGAAAGCTAATGACACCTAGAGTGCCAGTGGTGGTGACTCTTGAGATGAATCTTCTGATTATGAATCTTCTGGAAAGATGAATCTTTGTCTTATAGCCAGACTACCTATTGATAATCATTGCTTTATGGATAAGGTACACAATGTTGAATACATGACCAACATTTCTTTAAATGTGAATGATAGTAAATATTATAATTCATCTGATGAGGAATCATTTTCTGATGAAGAAAATAATTCACCTACCTAATACAATGTTTAGAGGATTGCTGAACTTCTTGAGATGGAGAACTTAAAACTCATGAAAAAGCTTGATAAAGAAAACTCTAGGAATATCATTCTATCTAAGGACATATCATATCTTTCTAAATATCTTGATATGAAAAATGCAGATTCTGGAAGTATTTAAAAAAATCCTTAGGATGTATGTTCTGAGAAGGATACACTTTTAAAAGATCTTGGAAACATAATTTCTAAGAAAAATATTTTCAAGCCTATCTCTAGTTCAAATGTTTTTGAAGATAAGAACATAGTTATCAAACTCAAATATGAAATATTTTCCTTGAGGAAGTGTTTTTCAAACATTACCCATGGTAATGAAAATTTTGATAAAATGTATTCACAAATCCGACCTTGAAGGAATACTATTGGTTTCGTTATACTAGTTCTAACCCGATTTTTAGTAAAAACTACTTTGTTACTCAAAGTGCCCCATTTTGTACAAAGTGTCAATGTTTTGGTCACTGGGAAAATAATTATTCTTTAAACAAAACCCAATATTTAGGATTTCATAAAGCTAATTTTTCTAAGAATATGTGGGTACCCAAAATTTTACTTTATGAAATTTCCTGATCCAAACAAGTCTGGATTCTGAAAACCTAACTTTTTTTATTTACAGGGAAATAGGGAAAGTACCAAAAAAAATAACTGGTACATAGATAGTGGATGTTCCCGACATCTGACTGGTAACAAAAACTATTTTGAAAATATTTTCAAGATGAAAGGAGGAAAAGTAACTTTCGAAGATAATGCTTAGGGAGAAATTATTGGTATAGGTAACATCGTTCTTGCTGGAAAAAATTTTACTTCAAATGTTTTTTGTGACAAAGGTTTTAAGAACAACCTCATTATCATAATTCAATAATGTTATGATGGGTACCTTGTGAATTTTATGAATTATAAGTGCTTAGTACACAATTCCAAGGAAGAATTTATACTTTATGCCAATAGGCAAGAGAATGTTTAAACACTAAACTTAAAAGTCCTCTAGAGCCAAGACATACCTTCCCTTAGTGAAATGGAAGATCATTCTTGGTTATGGAATAGAAGGTTAGGACAATGTAACCTTAGGAACATATGTGAACTTTCTAGGAACGGTTTAGTTAAGGATCTGATGGAGCTTAGATTTGTTTCATCAAAAGTTTGTGATCCTTGTAAATATGGAAAGAAACAAAAATCAAGTTTTAAATCAATCGGTGAAGTCTCAACAACTGATGCATTACATATGGTGCACATGGATCTTTTCTTCCAACACAAACTGGAAGAATTGGGGGCAAATATTATGTATTTGTTTTGGTTGGTGATTACACTATATTTATATGGGTCTATTTTCTAGCAAAGAAGTCTGAAGCTTTTTCTTATTTTAAATGTTTTAGAGCCCAAGTCAAAAATGAGAAAAACCATCCCTTGAAAACTATTCATAGTGATCATGGTGGAGAATTTAAAAATTTTGGTTTTGAAACATTTTTTAGTAGAAAAGGTATTACCCACAACTTTTCAGCACCATGAAAACCTCAACAAAATAGAGTTGTTGAAAGAAGAACTAGAATTATTTAAGAGATAACTAGAACCATGTTGAGTGAGTATTTTGTTGCAAAACATTTTTGGGCTGAAGCTGTAAGTACCTCTTGTTATATTATAAATCAAGTTTTTATTAGAAATTTTCTTAATAAAACTCATTATGAGTTATGGAATGGTGGAAAACCTAGACTTTCCTACTTTAAGGATTTTGGCTGCAAAGTATTCATTTTGAATGCTATAGATAATTTACAAAAATTATCTCCAAAATATGATGAAGGAATTTTCTTAGGCTACTCCACATCTTCTAAGGCTTATAAATTTTTTAACAAAAACAATTGTACTTTTTAAGAGACAGTACATGTCAAATTTGATGAAACTGATCCATTTGTTTTAAAACAACCTCAACCTATATCTTCGAATGTGTTTTAAAAATTAGATTATCAACGTTTGATAAAAACCCCTTATGACAAGGAAAATGTTCTAGAACATACTTTTGAATCATTTACCCTAGAATATTTCCTACCCAATGTTGATGAACCGGTTCTTCAAAACACAAATCTGTTGTTTCTTAAGAATCAACCAAGTGATAGTATCATTGGTGATGTGAATCAAACTATAAAGACTATAAGTTTCTTAAAAATGAAGTATAAAATCTAGAATTCCATTCCAAATTAGAACAAAAAAAATAATTGATGAAGCTTTAGGTGATGATGATTGGATTAAATCCATGCAAGATGAGCTAAAATAAGTCGAAAGGAATAAAGTCAGGACTTTGGTTGAAAGACCTAAGGAAACTTCTGTTATTGGAGTAAAATGGGTCTTCAGAAATAAGTTTGATGAAAATTGAGTCATCATTAGAAATAAAAAAAGATTAGTTTCTAAAGGTTGTAATCAACAAGAGGGAAAAGACTATGAATAAACCTATGCTCTAGTAGCTAGACTTGAATCTATTAGTATTTTACATACCTTTGCATCATTCTTCAATTTCAAACATTTTCATATGGATGTGAAATGTGCTTTCCTTAATGGTTATGTACAAGAGGAAGTTTTTGTTGAAAAACCTCCCATCTTTGAAGACACAAAATATCGTGATCATGTTTTTAGACTTACAAAAGCTTTGTATGGCCTTAAAAAATCCCCACGAGCTTGTTATGAAAGAATTACATGATTTTTTCTTCAAAATAACTATGTTAATCCAACCCTTTATATAAATAAAGATAACAAAAAAATTTCGGCTATTCATATTTATTTGATGACATTATATTTGGTACAACTCAACAATCTTTAACTGATTCCTTTGCGAATTAATGAAATATGAGTTTGAAATGAGTATGATGGGTGAGTTAACATTTTTCCTTGGTTTTCAAATTTTCCAAAAAACAGAAGGAATATATATATCCTAACTGAAGTATATTAAATATATTCTTAAAAAGTATGGATATGACAACACTAAAAGTATCAGTAATCCCATTGGTACCTCAAACACACGTTATCTTGATGAAGCTAGGAAACTAGTGGATCAAACATCTTTTAGAGGTATGATAGGAAGCTTACTATATTAAACAGCTTGTCATCCAGACTTGATGTTTTCAGTATGTTTATGTGCAAGATATCAATCCAATCCTAATGAATCTATTTTAAAGGCAGTGAAATGATTTTTCACTACATATAGTGAACCATGGATTTATGACTCTTTTAAACTTCTAGAAATGATGTTGTTTTAAAAAGATTTTCAGATGCTGAATTTGGTGGATGTAGAATGGATAGAAAGAGTACATCGGGAACTTTTCATTTTTAGGAGATTCATTAGTTTCTTGGTCTTGCTAGAAGAAACACTTATTGTCACTCTCTAATGTTGAAGATGAATATGTTGCAACTGGAAGTTGTTGTGCTCAAGTGTTGTAGACGAAACACACACTCACAGACTATGTCTTCAGTTTTATTAAGACTGAAATTTTGTGTGATAACACAAGTTCCATTTCCCTTAGTAAAAATCCTACACATCACTCTCATGGAAAGCACATAGATATTAGGCATCACTTAGGGATCACACACAAAAATGAGATATCATTCTTCAATTTATCGGAAAACAAGATCAAATTGCTGACATTTTGACAAAATCTTTACCTTCTGATAGATTTTAATACATTAAACCGAAGTTAGAATGAAAATCATAAGGTGAACTCCCTTCATTAACTTCTTGTTAAACTGTTGTCCTTAGAGTAATAAACTCTTTTTCATTGGGGGAGAACATCTCCTTAAAATATTTTTTCTAAAAAAAAAATTCCTTATTTTTTTTCAAAATTTTCTTAATAATGTTTTCATACTAGAAACATTCGTAGTAAGTTTTTCGTACTAGAAATTATCGTAATAATTTTTCATACTAGAAATTCCCATAATGAAGTTTTCGTACTAGAAATTTTCATAATGGAGTCTTCATACTAAAAATCTTCGTATTGAAGTTTTCAAACTATGATTTTTCATAATGCGGACTTTCATAATGAGATTTTTTGTAATGAAAACTTTTGAAATGAGAATTTTCATAATGAGAACTTTCGTAATGATAATTTTAGTAATGAGAATTTTTGTAATGAGAATTTTCGTAATGGGAATCTTTGTAATCAAACTTTTCATACTAGAGTTTCGGTACTCAAAGCTTTTGCAATAAAATTTTTGACTTTAAATAATTTTTTCGTAGTGAGTTTCTCGTACTGAGTTTTTCATAGTAATTTTTTCGTAGTAAAATTTTCTTGAAGAATAATATCACCTATTACGAATAAACTTACTAGCCAATCTAAAAGGTATGACTTCCTTACATAAGTTTTCATAATTTTTTTAAGTTGCTGGTAGTTTATTTTTCTTATAAAATTTCTCGAATTCATTTCTTCTTAAATCTGAATGTTTTTGTGAAAACCTCAAAAGATTGGATTCAAGATTTTATTGCCGGTATGTTTTCAACTGTCAGATCAGATCAAAGAGTTTTTCAACCGTCATATTGGTTTTGGATGTTCAAAGGACACCATCATCACCTAAATAAAGGGGACCCCCAATGGTTGTCCCACATCATTTTCAAAGCCCTCACGTGTCGAAGCTCTGCCTCAGTTCTAAAATCCCGTTCTGAATCTTTCAGTTCCCCACCATTCTGAATGTCTGTAGAATCCAATTCTCATGATATGTCTTTTACGAAGCCAATCTCAAAATGGTTAGTCTACAGGAGAAGGTTAGTCCATCAGGACTTTTTTAGTGAGTATACTTCTCTAATTTTTATGAATATCAAACTCAGTGGTTGGGAAGTCTTTTGCGTATTGAAACCAGTGGATTAGTATGTTGTTTATACAAATTTTCTTGTAGAGTTCTATGAGTCTGTTTCCTTCTATGAAGAAGATGGCAGAGAAATATTTTCGTTTAGGAGCTATGGTAAGACTTAGAAGTTGTCTTACCCCATGGCTGCAAGCATGGTGGGCTTATCATACGATGTTGAAGCCAAATTTTGTTCACATAAGCTACCAGATGGGCAAGGTAGTTTCAGTAAAGTGAAGGAAATGGAATGCCTCAGACTCAAAGATAACAAAACAGCTAATAGTTCCCATCTCTCCACCAACAACTGGATTCTGCAGTTGTGAGTTCAAGGGTTTTTCGTTTTGAGAAGAGGTGATAAGGATAACATAAATAAGAGTGATATTTACATCCTATATTTCTTGGTAAATCTAATAATGATCAATTTAATGAGGCACATTCATATTATAGTTCAGAATATTAAAAATGGCACTTTGAAGTCACAAAATATTATGTACCATGCTCTACTCTCCAAGATGATTATTCAGTGTCATGATTCTTTTAAGGTTTGTTGCACGTCCAATCCGAGAATTTGTAAGGTGATGTTGATAAGAGATGACACCTTAAAGAAGATAAAAGTCAGTTTTTCAAAAGATTCATGTGAGTTTTACGATCTTCCATAGGAGGAGGCAGAAGCCGTTCTGGAAAAAGAGGAGAAAGCTGATCCAGTGAAGTAGGTTCGTAAGAAGAAGAAATTAAAGAAATTTGTGGCTGAAGAAAAGATCATGAAAGATAAGGAAACCCAATCCGAACCTCCCAAGCCGAAGAAATAGAAATCATATCTAGATGAGGTGGTTTCTAAATTGAGGAAAGATAAGGAGAAGATGAAATAAGGGGAACCTCAGTTCGGATTTGACCCTGCTGAAGCTAAATTTTTAAGGGAGAAGGAAGTTGAATACATTGAGAAGGTAGAAAAAGTGAAGAAGACAAAGAAGAAGATGTCTGAAGCAGAGGTTGTACAATCTCTTTTAAGAGTTACAGAAGTAGCATCTGGGAAGATTCTGATTCTGGAAACTTTTGATGTCCAACTATTACAAGAGACCCCTGGAAAAAACAACTTCACTCCAGAAAATCATAAATAGAAAGACGTTTTTGAAAGAGTAGAAGAAGAGGACGAAGTAGAATAAGAATAAGAAATAGAAGAATTCAGTTGTGATCTAGATGAATTGATTAAAAAAGTTGAGGATTATCAAGAAAAGGTTGAATCCTCCACGCTTATAACCTCAGGAAAGAGATATTGGAAAGACAGTAAGAATGATAATTATAAGGAAGAAGAGAAGGAAAATGTATTATATGAGTAATAATTAAATGAGAAGCATTTTCCTGAAGAAGGAACAGAGAAAGAGAAACCAGATGAAGACAAGATAGTTAAACTATCTTAAATTGAGGAAGAATCCCCTGATGAAGAACCCATTCTAAAAGATGATAAGGGTATGTAAGTGCTTATGAACACCCCCAAAAAATGATATCACAAGGAAGAATCATGTTGGTGTCTCTTATAAAATAATGTTGGTGGAAATTGAAGAAGAACAATCCCCGAGCATGGTTTCTGATTCGGAATCATCTCTACTAGGACATGACTTTGTTGTTGAGTCTTTGAAGAAAATGGTGGATACAATTGTGATCATTCCCACCATAGACTCTGGATGCCAGATGCTTCAACACAACCTAAATCAAAAATCAAAATTCGTATCCATGGTCATGGATAAGTGTGTGAAGATTGAGGCTGAGTATATAAATTTTCTTATCAATTATGATGTTCACAGGAAATATTATAGAAAAATCACACTATGGTTAAAGAAAGTCGATGATGACTTGGCTGAGTATGATCGTTTTAGAATGATGTAAAAGATTCTTTTGATACCGAGGATTCCATGAATAAGAATATTCAGGAAAATATCACCCTTGATAAAAACAATGGGAATCAAAAAGTGGAGGATCTGAATGGAAAGCTTAACTCAGTCGCATAGAGTTGGAAAGGGGAAAGAGATCTCTAGAATGAGATTGAAGAAAAGCTTGTGAAGTAGGATGAAATTCTTAAGGCACAGTCTAAGACTTTGAAGTCTCAAGATGAAATAATTAAATCCTTATAAATGCAAGCTGAGGAGGACTAGAAAGACTTGACGATGATAAAATCCTTGTTGAAGAAGTTAACCCCATGGAAAATAAATACAAATAGACCAATCCGATTTTTTTTTATAATGTCATTCCTTGTAAAAATATTTTCAATCATAATGAAAAAGTTTGGTTTCTTGTGTTTTTTATATGTCTTTACTAATATTTCAGGTAATTTATTACTTTTCCATTCCCTAATTTTTTTTGAAAATCACAAATAGGGACAAGGAAAAATGAACTACTCAGGAGGAGGAGAAGGAAATATCTAAAAGGGATAAGAAAAGTTTCTATGTAATGAAGAACTATCCCTAAGTAAGGGGGAGATTAAATAAGGGAGAGTTTCTCATTATGATTTTTTTCATTCTCATGATAATGAAAATTCCATTCCAGAAATACAGAATACAATCCTTATAGTTCCAAAGCCTATGGGGGAGTTAGTTGTATTCACCATCATCTATGAACAAAGGGAGATAAGCTTTAATTTCGAAGACTAGAAATTTTTTATTCTTTTTCAAAAGGTTTTTTGTACTTTCCAAAAAAAGGGGTGATTGTTGATTAAATACGGTTTTCCTTATGACTTTTCCATTTCTTCTTATTTCGAAAATCACAAACAACTTATAATTAAGAAAATATATATTTTAATTATATAAGTATGATTACCTTCTCAAAGGAATTTACCCCTACCATGTTTCAATTTTTCATATCAATATTTTTCTAAAGTATAAAAATCAGATTCATATTAGGAACCTCGAAATCATATAATACTTAGATATGATGCATTCTGTTTTACACTCTGAATTCTGGATATGAACTCTAATGAAGTTCCACTCCAAATTCTAGATAGGAACTCTAATGAAGTTCTACTCCGAATTCTGGATACGAACTCTCATGAAGTTCCACTCCAAATTCTGGATACGAACTCTCATGTAGTTCAACTCTGAATTCTGATTATGAACATATCTAAAGTTCAGACTCCAAGTTCATTGAATTCAGACTCCGAAATCTTATGAGTTATGACTCCGAATTCTCATGACCTCTGACTCTGAACATTGTATGTTCTTGTTCCGAATTCTGATGAAACTAGACTCCGAATTTTCTTGAAATTTAGACTCTGTATTTCTACTGAATTTAGGATCTGAATCCCTACAAAATAGAATCTGAATATCTCTTTTAATAGACTCCGAATTCCATTTCGGTTAGACTCTGATCTTTTATTTGCATACTTTCCAAACTGCAGTTGTACTTATGGTTACACTTGTTACTTTACAAAATGATGTCGTACTTTCAGTTATTGACTAACCGTTCGTTGAGTGGAATGTGTACAGGTCCCTCTAAAATTCAAGGAGAAATATGACCGTTGGAGGAGGGATCCGACCATTAGAGTCTTTCCTAAAAATAAGAGATCATTTGAAAAGAATCAACAAATTTTGACATCGGTTCTTACAAGCTGTTGAAGTGATTTCTAGGGAGAGAGACTCTTATCATCTCTCAAAGCTTCATGAAATAAGTTTGAATAGCTTGTTCAAACTTTTCCTTGTGTATACTTGCTTCATGCGACTCGGATTGTTGCTGATTACAATCGAGGGCTTCTGGGGATAGGAAGACAGAGGTTCCAACACCTTAAAGTTGAGGGCTTCCTTGCTGAGGAAGATAGAGGTGCTGACTACCTGATAGTTGAGGGCTTGTAGGGATAATAAGAAAGACTCTGATCTCCGTATCGAGGGCTTACCCTGGTGTGGGTAAGACAGACTTTCTTAATAGTATAAATCGAGTGACCTTTTATCTAGGGTTGTTGGATTCCTTTCTCTTTGGGTGAAAAGAGTTATTGTTTGTTACTTGTAGTGTCTACTACATTTTTTCCTGCTTCATTTTGTATTGTTAAGGAAAGTATAACTTTCATATACATCATTACTTGTACACTGATTTAGTCAGATTCTATACACTATAAGGTAAAATCTTAGGTGGTGTAATGTTTTGTTATGTATCATTTCCGGAATCCCTTTTCTGGAATCAAGCAAGTCATTAGAACGTAGAGGTGTGGTAAATTTTGGTTATCCAAAATTTCCTAAGGGAATTTTTAAAGTATACAATTCACCCCCTCTGGAATTTGTATCTCATCGTAAATATTTGATCCTACATTTGGTATTTTAGAGTATATCATACTTAGTGTCATACCATCATAACACTGAGAATGTCTCCAGGGTGGACGTAGAGGCCGTCAGAGGATCTGGTATACTAAAATTGGAGTGGATAAAATTTTTGTGTCAACAACATTACAATTATCAATCCAGTTAAGGTGCCATTTTATTGTAAAATGGATTTCTTCTATTCCTAAGTGGCTTTTTTAACTATTTGATATGTCATATTGTTGTGAAAAAAACATTAGTGAATCTAACATCATGAAAATTCCATAGTATACATGATCTTGAACCCAATCATTGAATATGAATCACTTTTTGATGTTGTGTCCAAAGTCCATGTTGTATGGGAAGTATTTGTCATGATCAGTGATTCTAAACTCATCAGACCTTTTAGATTCAGTAAATGTCACGATGTGCTTCGCTACAATATAGATGAGGTATCTGGGGATCTAATTATTAATTAAATAATATAGAAATTTTTTAATTAAATGTAGAGGGATCCTGTTACCATATCCTGATGGGTGGATGGGTTGAATTCTAATGATGGGGATGTTCTTGGTGAGGTATGTCATATGGAAGAACCTAAAGATGTATTGTTTACGGGGTATGAGTCCAAAAAATTTGTTTTATATATAACATGTTTTTATATTGGATATTGAAGTGGATATGGAAATGTCATTGTTTTTACGATTACTAGATTCATCATTATGCTTTGATCTTGTTAAAATATCTAAAACTCCTCCTAGAAACATTAATAAGATGAATTAAAGGTCCATCACCCCATGAATAATATTTATGAAGATCTCTAACAACTAATATTGGGATTTCTATTTGTGTTTTGATGATGAAGAAACATAATTATTATGATATTTCGATGAATACATAATATTTTAAGGAATATACATTACGAAAAAAGGTAAAATTCCTAAAAAGGGTCTAGATTTATCAATAAAAAATAAATTGTGAAATATAAAATGCATCAGAAAATTCATTCAAGCCCCATTGATGTATTACTTAATTCGAAAAAATAATATCCTTGCAATTTATATCTTCTCACAAGGGTATTCGACTAAGTGAAGTGGGTGTTATTTTAAGATGATGGTAGCTTTTGAAAAACCTATCTGCCCACATTTATTGCACATATAAATAAATCCATTTGGTAGAAATGTATAGGTATGTCACATTTGGAATTATACATAATCATATAAACATGTAATTTTTCATCCTTTATTAGGGAATGTGGTGATTTACTTCTATACGAATCCTTAATTTTCAAGAGTGATCACAAGAAATATTGAGTATTCGTAACATAGTAGAGAGTGATTTCATAATGGTTCACAAATATCATGATTGAGGAAAACCCCTTGGGCATTATAGTGTCTCAAGAGATAAGTATCCATTGCGAAACCATCACCATGGAAAAAAAAACATCATCTCAGGGAAGGCCCGTTGTCCTTCAAAAAGATCTCTTCATCATTAGTGTATGATCTTTGAAATCCTCTTAACTATCTCAAATCTATTCATTTTGTTAAACCATCCGAAGGGTTACTTATAGAATTTCTAACATTAATAGATATAGCAGTCCAAAAATCTAAGTTCCCAATGGACAAGTTCATAGAAAAGTCCATCCAATTCATTCCATATTATTCTTTATAATCTGTATCATCAACCCATATGTCTAGTCCCTTTTCTCTATATGCACCAGGGATGGTTTTCCCACCATTTTTTTTCAAACTATAGGTTCTCTATTTTAATGATACCTATGTTAAAATTTACCATCTAAATGTTTATTCCAAATTCCATCCAAAGAATCATGATTATTCGAAACTTAATACCCAATGGTGGCTTCCTTATGGGGAACAACTCTCTATTTGTGGTGAGGAGGGATAATATCTTATCATTATATCATTCCCAAAAATAGTTTATTGTCACCTATGCCCCTAAAAAATTGAATTGTTATGTCTATAAACATTCAAAAAATGGTTTCCCCAAAATAAGACATTAATTTTGATGAATTTTTTTCAGTGTATGACATTAAACTTCATCCACACCCTGTGAAATATACAATTTATGGCACATGTATGACTCTCATGGGATGAGAACTCTTCTCCTAGGAATAAACATATAAATAAACATGAAACTATCCCTTCCCATATCTATTTTCATTGCATGAGAATCAATATTACATGATGTTAAACATTAGTGACCATCCCTATCATATAATCATAAAGTGTACACATGAAATATATTATTATCTATCCCAGTATCCTTGCAGGTTTTATAGGTTTCCCCCCAGAGTTCCAATATAATTAGGCTTAGGATACTTCCATATGTTTCAATATCAACACCAATAATAAATATATATGTCCTCCTCTGGAATGGTATAGACATCAGTGTGTGATCATCTCCAAAAAGAAGGCAATCAAAGACCTTGTCCCCACACAAACAAGAAAACTATGACCAACCAATACTCAATAGATGTTATACCTATAAACAATATATACATATAAGTTGTAAAAAAATTATCCAACATTTCCCCACAATTTGTTAAACCTATGAATGTGTCCCTAAATGTAAGTAAATGGGTGACCCCACCAGAATCATGAGAACCTCTACCTCATGTGATGATCATGGGATCCCTAAGGTAAATATAATTAGATATTTTGTCCCCCATTTGAAAATTATTGTATGGATGACATTATATTCCTATGGTTCTATACATGTAATTCCTCATCTATGATATTCCCTTAACTTTGAGTGAGTAACAAATAGTCTTTCCCAAATACAACTATTGTACCTAGATTTCCATATTTTTCCAGATTCACCATTATCTCTAATTGATGGTATCTTGTCCGTGATTAGATAAGAATAGTAATTAACATCTATGCACCACCACATGACACCAATAATGAGCTTTAAAAATAACACTCAAGTCTATGACAGAGAAATAGATTATGACAAGATGGAAATGTAGGGGGTAGTGGGAAAAAACACAAAACCTAGGGATCCGGGTGATTGTGTGGCGAAAAATTTAGAGATAACCACAAGGGAGGATGATATTTATAGATCCCTTAACAAATGTTTTGATCATAATAAAATGTTTCCATTTGAAAAAAAAAATCTACCAGTGTTTTGGGCTCCTCTTTTGCAGAAGCTGTTAGTCTATAGGAGAATTTTGGGGATGTAGTGAAGGATGCATGTGTTACATCTTTATCCTTTTATGTTCCTCCACCTAGACGGGTGATTATGAAGTGGAATATTTCTCATTTTTTGGAAAATTAGAACGTGGTTGAAGAAAGAGTGAGTGTCTGAATCTTCTCAATTATTTATAGTCTTTTGACTCCCTAGGGTGTGAATATTTGGAAATTAAATGATTTGACTAAAAGGCTTGTCAATGTGTTGGGATTTGATTATTGGAGAATGAATACAATGGGAATGGGGTACTACCATGTCGTCTTTCCATCAGAATAATGCAACAGAATAGCATAGAGAAAAGGTACCATCTCTATGAAACTTTTCTTCTTGATCATTCAAGAATGGGACACGAATTTTGACCATATGAATGTCTGGAATATCCACGATCATATATGAATTGGAAGATGAAGGTTGAAATGGCTATATTAGATCCCAAGGATCATATGGGATATTTCCTCAGCTATTGGAAAACCCATTGGATTGGATCGACAGAAAAAAATCATAGGTTTGGACGTTATGCCCAGATATTAGTGTAAGTGGATATGTATAGTACCATTGTTGAGGATGTTGTTCTCACAACAAAAGATGATAGAATGAAGTTGGATATTGGTTGGGAAATGAATCAGAAATTTTGTTTTAATTGTAGGTTTTTTGTTCACCTTGCAATTGAATGAAAAAGAAACAAGGAAGGTAGTGTTTGAAAAGTGAATGGTCATGGTGATGATACATTTAGAAGGAAGAGGGGAAAGAAAAAGCTTCCCTCTGGTCCTCAGGGCATGTGTGGGAATGTTAATACCATGGGCCCGAAGGGTTTTTCTTGTCTGGGCATCATTAGGTGGGATTATATTCTGAGAATCTTTCACTTATTTTGACAGACTGAAACTGGAGAAATTGTACACCAATTTGTCACAGATGGACCTTGTTCTAGCAGCCATTGGTTCAGGGTTGGGGGTCTTTAATTTCATGGAAGGGACATCCCTGGGTGCTGTTGTAGTGGATAAACTAGATAACCCTTGTGACACTACCCCTATGGGGAATATGGAACATCTTGATCCAATCGAGATGATGGACCCTTCTATATGCATTGAAATGGATTCTGTAGAGCAGGCCGCACCTTAGTTATTCAGGGATGAACACCATTCACATGTTTCTATCCTTTAGGATGAGTCATCTGTTCTACCCTCCCATGATGGTGGATGGGAAGATGGACATGGAAAGGCCTTGTCTATAACTGATTTGAGGGGGATATTTGTGCAGAAACACCCCTAATAGGATTCTCGAAGATGATACAAGTGAGAAAAAATCCTTCTCATTTAAAATAATAGAATAATTTTACACCATTTTGAGGTATTTTTTGGCCAGATGATGCTGAAGATACCCAACCACCTAACCTATCTATTATTTCCCTTTGGACTGAGACATGTTCTCCCAAGGAAAGATCACATGAGCAAGCTAGTCCCACATCATGGGGGTAGTCTCTTCTGATCAGGAACTCCCACATCATGTTCTGGTTCCTGACACCAAGATGACTACTAATATCTCATAGTTGGATTTTGAGGGAAATGATGTTGTGGCTTCACCCATGAAAGACTCTGTGGTAGAAAACAATCTGAAAGGGTAAGGGAAGAATAGTATAGTGAATAATGGAAAGGGCCAGATGACTATTTCACCAAAGGGAGGCCCCCATACAAGAGGAATTTCTTATATGTATGGAAGATATTTTACTGGAACAGTCAAGGGTTAGGAAATTCATTAATGGAAAAGGCCCTTAGACATTTTATTATGGACCATATTCCTTCGTTTGTTGGTATTGCTGAACCAGTGCTTATTTTTTACAACTGGACAAGATTTCATTGGGGATCCATTGGGTACGAGTTTGTGTCAAACAATTTTCATGATTATGAGATGGATCATCTCTGGTTTCTATGTCATGAATCCATTCAAATCTATTACTGTATTAATATTTCTCCAAGTACTCTTGTTTCCTGTAGCATAGTTGATTAGGAATTGTCAGTCTTGTTTGTGTATGTGTCTAACTCATAGATTTTGTGAAGGGACATATTGTAGGAGCTCATAGTGGTTTCTAGGTGGATAGACTATGAAGGGGTGTCTATTGAATATATTATCATTATGTTGAGACCTGAGAAAAAACTAGATGTATTTTTAATAAGATTGTGGCTATTGATTTTTCAGCATGCATTGACCAGTGCATACTTGTTGAGGTCCCTCTTGCGCGAGCTGAATTCACATGGTGTCATTACACCAAGAATGGGAAGTAAAATAGAAAACGTGATAGATTTTTTGTTCAAATGGATGATCATGATGATGCTTATGGGATTTCTGGGTTTACATTACCTATACAATACTTTGACCACAATTTTATTTTGGTGGACTTTAGTACACAATTGGTATGGTCAGGTCCCATCCCATTTCATTTTAATAATGGGTGGATTATGGAACATGGATGCAAGGAACTTGTGTTGGATGCTTTTATGCTTGAACCTATTGCCATCCACCATCAGATGTTTTCTGTGAAATAAAAAAACCACAAGACAATTCTCAAGGAATGGAGTAGAACATCTGTCTCTAAATTTAACTATGCCATTAAGGCTGTGGAGGAGTAACTTCTTGTATTTATATTCGAAGTCAGCAACAACATACTCCATCTCGTGAGGAAGTCAGGGATAATAATAAATATGATGACTTACTAATTATCCAAAAATTTCTAGTTAGAAATCAGTTGAATGTCATATAGTAAATGGATGGGGAAAATAATTATAGTTTTTGCAACAGATTCCATAAAGGGAAAAGAGCTAGAGCAAGGGTTAAGGCTATCAACATCAATGGTCACCTCTATAGTTTTGAAATTGTGATCTCATTAGTGGTTGGGGAGAACATTAAGGGGTTATATTCTGATTAAGGGATGGTCAGTACTCACAAATGGGTTGGTAATATAAATCCATGCATTGAGGATCATGATAATTAATAGCTTGTCACCCCTCCACTCAAAAAAGAAATTCGAGAAGCACTTATGTCACTTAATGTGGATAGTGTTCTAGGTCTAGAATAATTTTCTAACATATTTTTCATATCTTACTTGGATGTTATGCAGGATGATATTACCCGAGCCATAAATTATTTTTTACCCACTCTTATCTTCCGTACGGGATGAACTCATGCATAGTTCCCCAATTTCATAAGAATGTAAATTCTCATTATATCAAGGATTTCAGGATAGTATCAAATTGGAATACAATTCCTATTCTCATTAGCAAGATACAAATGAATATAATGGGATGCATGTTTGGTGACATGATAACTGCAAATGAATTTGAATTTTTTCCTGGAAGAAATATTCATGATTTTCTATTCAACGCCTCAGAATGTTTCAAGCTCATGAGGAGGAAGACGAAGGAAGGAAACATTGCACTATAAATTGACATATCAATGGCCTTTGACAGATTAAAATGGATTTTTCTCCTAGTTGTCCATAAAAGGTACAATTATCCACTGTTTTCATTAAGCAAATCAATACCATTATTTCTTCATCCAGACTGTACATTCTCATAAAAGGTACTCCTAGAGTATTTTTTCACTACACCAGGGGTGTGAGGCCAGGTTATCCCCTTTATAGTCTTCTATTTTCAATTTCTAAATATTACATTAGATGATACATTAATGAACTTTATCTTATCTTTATCGATAAGAAAATTAATCCTGGTAAGAATGATTTTTCTCCATCTCTTTTTTTGTATGCTGATGACATTCTCTTGCTTGGGAATGCTTAATGGGGAACCATTTCCTAAATCAGAGCACTCATTGCATACTAAAAATATGTGGTTGGTCAAGAGATTAGTTGAGATAAGTCATTTATTGTTTTGGTAATGGAGTGATGGCTAGTAATCAGAAATGGATAATAAGATGCCCTCGGGTTAAAAAGGTATCTTTTACCTTTCACTATCTTTGAGTTCCCTTATTTTGGGGAAAGGTGAATAAGAATCATTTGGTGGGAATATACTCTAGAATGGTGAATCAACATTCCAGTTTGAAGGGGAAGGAAATTCCTTTGTATGGGACCGTATACCATGTCAAATCAGGGATTACATTAATGTTTGTTTATTATTTTTCGCTTTATCGATGTTCTAGGAGTCTCATCAAGGGGCTTCAAAGCACGGTTCCATATTTCATTTGTAAAGGGTCAGTACATGAGAGAAATCTTGTCACTGTTATGTTCAAAGAATGTTTTAAACTGGTTGAGTTGGGAGGTCTTGGTGTCAGGATCTCAGGACCTTTAATGATCACCATATTGGTAAATTAACATGGGTTCGGCAATCCAAGGATATATCTACTGAATTTTGGACCAACAGATTTAAAGGACAGTTGCTTAATGGTTATAAATATTATCATTCATCATCTATTTGGGAAACAATCCTTTAATCTTTTATACGAATCACTCATGAAACCATGTGATTGGATTGTAGGGACTCATCTTTACATGTTGGAGGACAACATAGCTTGAGAGGCCCCTTTAGGAAAACATGGTTGTTCCTCCTGATGCATTCCATTTTTCAATTTCTGATTTTCTATCTCACATGAGTCTTTCTTGTAGCATGATTCTATCTTAGGTGGAGCTGGAAAGTCAATCATACGCCTTCTTAGACTATGATACTCTAATATTCCGGTATAACAGAAATGGCTAATTCACTAGCAGGGATTAAAACCATATGGTTTGTGGAAGTTCATGTCATGCACCTTCCTCGATTCTACATTTCCAGACTCAATTCATTCAAACTCATAGATTTCTCTTAATTTGGAAAATTTCGAAAAATCAGGTGCCTACCCATGATCAACTCATGCAGTTGGAATAAAGTTCAGATCAGCATGTCACCTATACATGGCTGCCAAGAAGAATTTTTCGTATTTGTTTTTTTGAGTGCACCTGTTCTAGATGACTGTAGGATTATGTTGGTGCCTGGTTTGGGCAGAATTTTGATAGAAACATGTTGCTATATAACCGGCTGGCAAGGCTTCCCATCGTTGTCTATAGTGAACATGTTTGTAACTTCCTTCTTATGTCTTCTTCAGTTGTTGTTGTGGCCATATGTGCTTCTCATAATGCGTTGTTATTTCATAGTAGGAATATCCCCATACAGAGTGGAATGACAGCACTTCATAAGGATGTTCATGATGCTTCAAGGGTTTAAACATCTATGATGCATAAAAGTATTTATGAGTTATAGACTCTTTTTTTACATGGAGTGTTTGGGCAGCCGTGGAAACCCAGAGATCTTAAGTATATTGGTTAGATACCTCTGATCAGACACTGGATCAATGTCAATGTGGATAGAGATGCTTCTGGTTCACCATGGTCATCAAGATGTGGTGGCGTCTTTCACAAATACCGTCGCTTTGTCATGGGATGTTTTTATCATTTTACTGGTGTTGGTATTTCCTATAAAGATGAGTTATGGGAGATAATTCATCCATTGAGGTATAATGTTCATTATAACCTTAACCTTTTATCTATTGAATTAGATAAACATCTTCTGGTCCATGCCTTGGAAACAAGAATGTGTGACATTCCCTGTAGAATCATACCACACTAGTTTGATTGCCTTAACAAGGTAACTCATTCTGATTTGGTAGTCTCAGGTGCATATAGGGAGGCCAATCAGGTGGTGGATTCTTTTTCCATGTTGGGGGATTAGTTGATGGATATGATGTGGTCATTTACAACCCCTGATTACTATGCATAAATGGGTGGGAAAGATATGCTTGGTGTTATCCACTCTCGGTTGTGTAATAATACCCTTTTGGTATGACTCACTATCCTTTTCAGTTTAATAAATATATTAGGACTAGTTTTTATTGGATCCATGATTTTTTTTAAATAGGATTTGCTAATAATTTTTTGGAGGAATCCATGGAATGTGAAACCAACTTCCCAAAATCATTCTTCAGTCATGTAAATAAAATAACCAACCATTGTGGTAGAAGTCACCCACCTTTAAAAAGAGGAAATGTGGTGAATCCAATCTTCCATCATGGTGAAGGAGTGAGAAGACATGATTTAAATACACATAACGAGATGAAAGGAACAAAATATGGTATGTCCCCACCATAATTCATGCCTCAAAATTAGTTGCATCATTTAAAAAATAGTGACCCACTTTTGAATATATTTTTTGTCAATCATGATTGAATCTGTAACATTGGTTATCATAATATTTTAGGATCTCCATATTCAGACATTACTGTCTAGGCCCAAAAAAATATATTTGGGCCATAATGAAATTGTTATAAAAATATGAGGGGAAATTGAATAAATTCAGAATATCTATTCAAATACATCCTCAACATGAATCCTCTTCCTATTTCATCAGAATGAAATTGGAATGGATCATCCAATCTAAAAACATGAACAATAAAGACCACGAAAAATTGAAACCATATCATTGTTGTCCCTTGTAGGGTCTAAATAGGGTATTAACAACCATTCACTATAGAAAATCACTTTGGGAGGCTCTCCAGGGAGAGTTCTGATTACTCACTATCATACTACATAGAGAAATGAGATATATAGGTCAACTCAAATAGCTCAAACAATATGCAAAACATGTAAAGTGACTGAATATATCCACCTCGATTGTAAAGACCTGACCTTTAAACATTACATAATCATGAATTAAATGAATGATTCACATAGAGGATATTTTCAGGTTTAGTGTTTTAGTGAATTAGGTGATAACGATTACATCTCAGAAGATTAGGAAGTAGTCACTAAACTAAGTTTCCATAAAATAAAATCTATTAAAAAGAAACATGTCTAGTTCCATGTTTTAGATAGCATGTCTTTCCTTGATCCCATCCTTGACCCTATTTATCTTGATGTCCTGTGGAAAACATTTCAAAAACATGGGATAAGCAAAAAAAGCCCAGTAAAGGATACACAAATAAGGAAAACTGTTTGTTTTTCAAAACAACAAGTCAACCATGAATACTTTATCAAAGTACTACTTTTCTCTTTTATGAAGTAGTAAATACTCTTCACTGAATAAAAGAACACTTCTTATCCTTTTCAACCAAAATATTATTATAAACCCATATAAAGAACACATAACATATAAAGGTATCATGGTACATAAACATACTTAAATGGAATGACCATACGGTCGACTTTCACACATATCACTAAATGGAATAGCCATAAGGCCGACTTCCATACCCAATGCACTGGAGGTTATAACGTAACCACCCGTCCTGGTTTTCATGGCACCACCCATCATTTTGTTTATCACGTAACCACCTGTCAAATGTTAAATTACCGTATAAAATCATAACACATGAAACAATTATAATGGAAGGAAAACATTTCCACATTTCAATCACAATATATCACTTAAATATATTGACATAACAAATACATTATCAAAACCATTGTCAATACCAAAATATATAAAAGAGTATATGGTATTTATTTACATTTAAAAACATTACGGCTTGTTGAGTAAGCCAAAGATCAAATAATACTTGTGGCGGTGGAAATGTCATTGTCACCGAGTACGTTAAAAAAAACATACTTTTTTTCATTTAGTAGAACGCTTCGTATAGAAAAGATTTATTTTGAGTAAAAGTAAAATTCAAATGGGTTTATACACCGTATAAAATAATGTTGCGTATAAAACTAAATTTTCTTTAATGAAAGGAGATTGAGACGGAGTCCTATACAAAGATGGTATCCTTAGATTAAGGATAAATCAATTACATAATTATGTGTGAAAAATATAAATACACAAAATATAAGAGGATATTAAGTGTAAAAAAATCAGAGGTCATCCACACATATTCATAGTATGACATAATCAATAAATTGAGGTTTAACCGAAAGAATTGAAATTGGGTTAAGAAGTTCCCTTGCAAAAATTCAACAGCCTAACGACGTCACATTAAAATTCAGAAAATGGGTTGATGAGAGAGAAAATGGTATGTAATCACTTGGACATAATATTTTCATCAATAAGGATATATAAGAACATATCCCAACATAATAGGATGTGAATTAAAAGACATAACAAAAGAAGTCTTTTAAAAAGAGGAGGGTGAAAGGTTCCCTTACCGACTTGGGTAACTTTTGAAACATACACCCCATGACAGAATGAATATTCAACATTGATGTAAATACCCATAAACGAAATTATATTACACAAATAGTAGAATAATGGAATGTACATACACCACTCAAAGTAAATAGTGGAAAATGTAGCACAAATCTCACTAAAATAAAGGTGAGATGAAAAATCCCTTACGAAAACTCGACTGCCTAACTTCGCCACTTAAAACATCCAAAAATGGATTGACGAGATAACATAGGTTATATCATCATATGAAATAAAAATTTGAAGTAATAAGAATATAAAATAACATCCCCCCAACATAAGAAAGATGATATTAAAAGAAATTACAAAAAATAGAGAACTTAAAAGAAAGAGAGAGGTAGGATCCCTTACCTCAAGTCTGACTTGTCTTGTTCGTTTCATTATATTCCTGAATAATAAAATTTGTTCAATTTATAATTTCTTAAGGACCTCCTTTAAAGATTATTATTCAGTTCATATCTGATATTATAATTTTATAATAATTGGTTAATAATGTGAGTTAATATCAGACATTTTTGTCGATGTTTGGTACATGGGTCAAAATTGAACTTGTTGGAAAAGAATTTTCCATGTAGTTATAGGTAAATCATCTCCAGAATAGTATTAATGATTTAAATATCATATATATCCAGTATATATTCATTATATACTTTTCCATAACATTTGGAGATAAAAATTGAAAAGCACCGTTCATTGGGACGGTAGGTCGTACGTACGCATGGACGCTACTTTCATTTCTTTGTAATATTATTGGAATTAAAATTAAATGAGTGATATATATATTATAATTACAGAATTAAATCCTTAATTTATATGTAATATATGACATATATGTCCATTATATATATGTACTTTTAATAGTACATAACATTTGGAGATAAGTAATTAAATGTACCGTTCATGGAGACGGTAAGTCGTACGTACGCATGAACGCTGCTTTCATTTCAATTTCATAATTTAATGGAATGAAAAAAATGATACATATTTATATTTTAATTATAGTATAATATAACATAAAACATCATTAAATATATCTTTTATAAATCCCACATATGATATTAACGATTCAAATCACTTTGAGGGGGTGATAGTCTGCACTTCCTAAAATGAAATTATCGCATTTACCCATTATGGAAACCATAATGGTATGGAATAAATGAAAAATATAGAAGAATGAGGAATAAATAAACATAATTTATATATCATATATATAAAGTGACGTCTTATTGGCCACCATGAGAGGTGTTAAAAGAAGATTGAACAATAAGCGTTTCGTGAGGTAGTAATTTTCCACCCACAGAAATAGTATGTTCTTTAACCATTAGATGGAGGTGTGTATGCGTTTAGCTCGAATTTTTCTCATAAAATCATCCTAGTATAATTAATATACAGGTTTTGTTACAAAATAAATGAATAAAAAGAGTTTATGGGGTTGGAGTAGCAAAATCAAACAAAAGAACATAAGAGAAGACATTACCTTCAAATCAGATAACTCTTTTTGATATGAGCTCAAAGGCTTCTTTGGAAAGACTTCTGCCCAAAGTGAGGCTTCTCGAAGTAAAAGAAGGATGTTGAGAGACAAAATTAGCAGAGTTTGGATGAGCCAAGGTCTTGAGAAGTGTGGGTAAGGTGGTAGAGGTGGAGGCCTTTTATAAGAGGGAGGATGGGCACTCTTGGAATGTCATGAAAAGATAGTTTATTATAAAATGATTCTCGGATATAAAAGGGCCAAAAATTATATATTTCAACAATAAGGTGATAAGGTTTATAAATCCACCCATCCAATAGGTTTTTTAAAAGTTTATGTCTTATATTTTACATTATCTTTTCAGTTTATTTAAATCGTTCATTAATGAGGTAATCGATGCATCATCATGGTGTCAAATATAAATTAATTTATTTAACATCTATAAATTATAAAAAAAATACTATGATGTAGGAAATAACTTTATCTTTCTTATAATTATTTATAGTTAAATATATGACTTGTATAACCCCATGTAAAAAATGTTTTAGTAAAACAATACATGGTTGTGACATTTTTATTTTAACTTTAAATAAAACTTATTAATGTCATTTTCTTACCCAAGTTGATCCATGGGGTCCCCAAGTTGACCCATGGATTTTATTGGTCGGACATGACACATCCAATAAGGGTAGAAGATGTTTCAAGGTAATTTCAAATTATTATATCATTATTTTTACCTTAAATTACACTAATTACCTTTAATCGTGATTAATAAAACTTAAAATTTACTATTCACCAAAAAAAACTTTTAATCCCATTGAACCAAATTATACTTCTTAATGACAACCATGTATGTCAAATTTTTAAAAATCAAATCACTGAAGCGGTAAAGTTTTATTTGAATGAAAAATCAGTTTTTCAACTACAACTTAGTGGTTTCACTATTCATCAAAAAGTGAAGTGTTTCAGAAAAATACCAACAATTCACCCTAAGATATATTTGATATTCTGAATTCAAAAATGATGTATATTTTACAAAATCCAAAAAATATAAGTTTCATTAGTCAATTTAATAATTAATTCCCATTGTCAAAACAAATAGCGTGTTTTTAAGAAAGAAAATATATCAAAAGATTGACACTTGTTTAAGTCCAATTTCAAAGTGAAATTAATTACAATGACCACCATTGGATTAAATGGTAAAAATATATTCTAACTGCACATTAAACCCTATTTAAAATATAATATATCCATATAAATAAACCATATTAAAAAGAGGTTTTGAATTAAAATACAACATTTTCACGAAAAATGATCTTTATCGAAAAAATAACAAAAATTTACAGAATGGAAATTTTGATGTCCAAATTCTAAATACAGATTTTATTTGGTCCAATATAACATATAAAATTGTCAAAAGTGGATTTAAAAATGGTTCACCATCAAAAGGTGGATAATCGACCTTTTAAAGAATATTCGAATATTTACACTTAAAATTGGATTCATTTTCATTTTATGTCTCTAACATTTATTGGATAAAAGTGAAATTTTCTGACCAACATATATAATCATTTTGTAGTTAGTTCTGTTCATTCCTGCCATTACAACATCTAGGAGTTAATTACCATTTAAAATAATATTATTTTATTATTAGAGTACAACGTAAGATTTCAAAGAAACCCATTGTTGCGTATTGGGTACGCCAACGAGCATAACATTACATTTAAAGTAATATTAATATTTTATTCACAAATATTAATAAATATGAAAAAGTAATATTCTTTATTTACCTGGGATATTACATCCTTCCCCACTATTGGGAATTGTGTCCTCACAATTTTAAAATTGGGCTCAGAAACTTCATTGAAAATCCCACATCAAAACAAGAGTAAGTAAAACTATCACATTAAAATAAAGAATGAGAAGTACAAAGGTCACCAGAGTTAACCCATACTAGGATTCCATGTAGGAAAACCTGGACATGGAAGAGAAAAAAATGTCCATGTTCTGATGGAGAGTGATGGAAAACATGATTTGGAGAAAGTTAACCACAAGAAAATCACAAACTTGTGATGGGTTGAACAGTATTTGATTCCCTAGTGGGAAAAGTTAACATATAAAATTTTAGTTTTGAGTTACTTTTTATTGAGGAATTTATTTATGAGCTTAACTAAATCACAAGTAAACACACTTTCTGGTCATTTATACTTTTATCTCTTACTAGATTTCTTACACAAACTCATTTTTTCCTCCAAAAGACGACTATTTAGGATGACTTGTTCACATTAAGAGCGCTATAATCAACTTCTAGAGAATCACCTAATCCAAAAAATAGAACTATATATATTCCCCATGTCTTTCGATCTTACCCAACACCAAAATTGTTAGAACAAGATCAGATAATCCACAAAAGTATAATCCTTTATAAAAAGAAAATCTATTCTTAATCTCCAAAATTTTTCCAACAAAACCCAAAGTTCAACGAAGACCATTCGATAAACAATTTGTACATAAAATTATTCAAAGTAAACAAAACTATGATTGAAACCAAAATATTTGAATGATATAATCACATAGTCTTCAAAGGTAAAAATTAACATTTATCTCCAAGTAACAACAATTGCTCTTTAAGTCTCATAATGAAAACAAATTAACCAAATCACATATCCTTCATGATAGGTTAATAATTCCCAAGATAACCCAAAATAAACTTACTCATGATTCATAAAATCATATAACTAAAACAATTAGTCACACTAACGAGGGAATTCACATAGTCTAGTGGTAGGCGATAAATATCAGTCGCACTTTGGTTGTGGGTTCGATTCCCGTAGCGTTGTCTGATACGACAAGTTGTCACATAGTCTGTGTGTTGTCCTTTTTCCAAAACTACATATTTCTTAAATAATTCCCCAAAAAGAGATAAAATCTTCAAAAATAACCATATCATAATTTAACCTGAATTTTACCTCATGCCTTTCATCTTCCATCATATAGTAACCCATAATTACCTCAAAAGTAAGGATCATATAAACCCTAATGGTTACCATTATAATTTTTACCTGATCTTCCACATAAAGTTTGTTCTCTCGTACATGATGCATCAGAGAACTCACCAAGGATCAAGTGGTTAATCCTGCCTTTTTGATAGTTGGTTTAGAATAACCATGAGTTTCCTCATTGAATCTACCATTTCATCTAGTCTATTAATCAGAGAACCACCACAGTTTCCTTCAAACCCATTTTCACTTTGGTGCCTGCTAGATCCATCCATTTTCTAAAACAAAAAATGTCAGTGTGATTATATCAAAAAAATCATCATTTACTAATGAGGAAGATAAAAACTAAGATATACTTACTCATTAACTTTATCTAAAAACTATGAATCTTTCTGAAATCCTAGCCATTATGGTAATGTCACTTATGCTTAATGAATACCCTAACCTCTAAAGTTTTCTAAACCTCCCTCTGATACCAACAGTAAGGACCTGGCCTTAAAAAATTACATCATCATGAATTAAATGAATAATTCACATAGATGATCTTTTCAGGATTAGAGTTTTATATAACTAGGAGATAACTATTACATCTCAAAAGATTAAAAAGTAGACACTTCTACTAAGTTTCCATAAAATACAAACTCTTAAAAAGAAACATGTCTAGTTCCATATTTTAGATAGCATGTCTTTCCATGATCCTATCATTGACCCTATTCATCTTTATGTCATGTGGAAAAAATTTAAAAAACTTGGGATGAGCATAAAAAGCCCAGTAAATGATACACAATGAAGGAAAACTACTAGTTTTTCAAAACAACAAATAAACCACGAATACTTTATCAAAGTAGTACTTTTCACCTTTATGAAGTAGTAAATACTCTCCACCAAATAAAAGAACACTACTTATCATTTGTAAACAAAATATTACCAAAAACCCATATCAAGAACACATAACATATAAAGGTAACTTGGGACATAAACATACTTAAATGGAATAACAATACGTTCGACTTCTACACATATCACAAAATTGAATAGCCATACGACCGACTTCCATACCCAATGCATTGGAAGTTATAACGTAACCACCCATCCTGCTATTCACAGTACCACCTTTCATTTGATTTATCACCTAACCACCCGTCAAATGTCCCAGTACCATTATAAAATCCTAACACATAAAACAATTATAAAGGAAAGAAAACATTTCCACATTTAAATCACAATATATCACTTAAATATATTGACGTAACAATTCCATTTTGAAAACCATTTTCAATACCAAAATACATAAAAGATTATATGGTATTTATTTACTTTTAAAAACATTACGGCTTGTTGTTGAAGCCAAAGATCAAATAATACTCACAGCGGTGGAATGGTCTTTTTCACCACGTATGTTAAAAAGAAAAAAAACTTTTTGTCATTTAGTAAAACGCTTCGTATAGAACAGATTCCTTTTGAATAAAAGTCAAATTCAAAGGGTTTTATACACCGTATAAAATAATTTTGTGTATAAAACTACATTTTCCTCAATGAAAGGTGATTGAGACGAAGTCCCATACAAAGATTGTATCCTTAGATTAAGGATAAATCAATTACATAATTATGTGTGACATATATAAATACACCGAATATGAGAGGATATTAAGTGTAAAACAATCAGAGTTCATCCCAACATATTCATATTATGACATAATCAAGAAATAGAGGTTTAACCCAAACAATTGAAATTGGGTTAATAAGTTCTCTTGCAAAAATTTGATAGTCGAACGACGTCACTTTAAAATTCAGAGAATGAGTTGATGAGAGAGAAAATGGTATCTAATCACTTGGACATAAAATTCACATCAATAAGGATATAGAAGAACATATCCCAACATAATAATATGTGAATTAAAAGATATAACAAACGAATCCTTTTAAAAAGAGGAGGGTGAAAGATTCCCTTACCGACTTGGGTATCTTTCGAAACATACACCCCATGATAGAAGGACTGTTCAACATTGATGTAAATACCCATAAACGAAATTATATTACTAAAATAGTGGAATAATGGAATGTACATAAACCACTAAAAGTAAATATTGTCAAATGTAGCATAAATCTCACTAGAATAAAAGTGAGATGAAAAATCCCTTAAGAAAACTCGGCTGCCTAACATCGCCACTTAAAACATCCAAAAATGGATTGATGAGATCAAATATAATCTCTCATCATATAAACATAAAATTTATAGTAATAGGGATATAAAATAACATCCCCCAACATAAGAAATATGAGCTTAAAAGAAATGACAAAAAAGAGAGTACTTAAAAAGAAAGAGAGAGGTAGGATCCCTTACCTCAAGTCCGACTTGTCTTGTTCGTTTATTTATATTTATGAATAATAAACATTATTAAATTTATAATTTCATAAGGAACTCATTTAAAGATTATTATTCAGTTCATATCTAATATTATAATGTAATAATAATTGGTTAATAATGTGACTTCATATCAGACGTTTTTGTCGATGTTCGGTACATGAGTCAAAATAGAACTTGTTGGGAATGAATTTTCCATGTAGTTATAGTTACATCATATCCAGAATATTATTAATGATTTAAATATCATATATATCCAGTATATATTCATTATCTACTATTCCATAACATTTGGAGATAAAAATTGAAAAGCACCGTTCATGGAGACAGTAGGTCGTACGTACGCATGAACGCTACTTTCATTTCTTTGTCATATTAATGGAATTAAAACTAAATGAGTGATATATATATATATATTATAATTCCTGAATTATAAAAATCATTTATATGTAATATATGACATATATATCCATTATATATATGTACTTTTAATAGTACATTACATTTGGAGATAAGAAATGAAATTTACCATTCAGGGAGACGGTAAGTCGTACGTACGCATGAACACCCATTTCATTTCAATTTCATACTTTAATGGAATGAAAAAAAATAATGATACATTGGTATATTATAATGAAAGTATAATATAACATATAACATCATTAAATCAATCCTTTATACATACCACATACGGTATTAACGATTCAAATCACTTTGAGGGGGCGGAAGTCTGCACTTCCTAAAATTTAATTATCACTTTTACCCATTATGGAAACCATAAAGGTATGGAATAAATGAAAAATATAGAAGAATAAGGAATACATAAACTTAATTTATATGTTATATATAAATTTAGTTACATCTTAGTGGCCACCATGAGAGACGTAAAAAGAATATTGAACAATCGTCGTTTTGTGAGGCAGTAATTCTCCACCCAGAGAAACAGTATGTTCTTTAACCATTAGATAGAGGTGTGTATGAGTTTATCTCTAATAATCCTCTTGAAATCATCCTAGTATATTTAATATACTGGTTTTGTTAAAAAAGAAAAGGAATAAAAACAGTTTAGTGGGTTGTAGTAGCAAAATAAAACTAAAGAACATAAGATAAGACATTACCTTCAAATCAGATAACTCTTTTTTATTTGAGCTCAAAGGCATCCTTGGAAAAAATTCTGCCCAAAGTGAGGATTATATGAGTAAGAGAGGGATTTTCAGAGACAAAATCAGTAGATGTTGGATGAGCCAAGGGCTTGAGAGGTGTGGGTAAGGCGGTAGAGGTGGAGGCCTTTTATAAGAGGGAGGAGGGGCACTCGTGGAAAGTCAGGAAAAGATACTTTATTATAAAATGATTCTCAGATATCGAAGGTCCTAAATTTTATATTTCATGGATATGGTTATAAGGGTTACAAATATACCCATCCAATAGGTTTTGACAAGTTTATGTCTTAGATTTTACATTATCGTTTCATCTTATTTAAATCGTTCATTAATGAGGTAATGGATGCATCATCATAGTTTCATAAATAAATTTACTTATTTAACGTCTAAAAATTATAAAAAAATACTACTATGTAGGAAATATATTTAGCTTTCTAATAAGTATTTTCTGTTAAATATATTACTTGCATAACCCCATGTAAAAACTAATTTATTAAAACAATACATGTTTGTGACATTTTTATTTTAACTTTAAATAAAAAGTTATTAATGTCATTTTCATACCCTAGTGACTCCATGGGGTCCCCTATATGACCCATGTATTTTCATTGTCGGCCATGACACATCCAATAAAGGTAGGACATGTGTCAAGTTAATTTCAAATTATTATAACATTATTTTTACATTAAATTACACTAATTACCTTTTATCGCGATTAATAAAACTTAAAATATACTATTCACCAAAAAATTATTTTAATCCCATTGAACCAAATTTTTCTTCTTAATGAAAACCATGTATGTCAGATTTTTGAAAATCAAATCACAGAAGGGGTAAAGTTTCATTTGAACAAAAAACCAGTTTTTTAACTACAACTTAGTGGTTTCACTATTCATCAAAAACTGAAGTCTTTCAGAAAAATACCAACAATTCACCCTAAGGTATATTTGACATTCTAAATTCAAAAATGATGTCTATTTTAAAAAATTCAAAAAATATAAGTTGCATTAATCAATTTAATAATTAATTCCCGTGGTCAAAACAAATAGCGTGTTTTTAAGGAACAAAATATATCAAAAGATTGACACTAGTTTTAGTCCAATTTCAAAGTGAAATCAATTCCAATGAACACTATTGGATTAAATTGTAAAAATATATTCTAAATACACTTTAAAACCAATTTAAAATATAATATATTGACATAAATAAATCATATTAAAAGGAGGTTTTGAATTAAAATACAACATTTTCACTGAAAATGATCTTTATCGGAAAAATAACAATAATTTACACAAAGTAAATTTTGATGTCCAGATTATAAATAAGGATTTTATTTGGTCCAATATAACATATAAAATTGTCAAAAAGTGGATTTAAAAAGGGTTCTCCATCAAAAGGCAGTTAATCGACCTTTTAAATAATATTTGAATATTTACAATTAAAATTGGATTCATTCGCATTTTAAGTCTCTAACATTTATTGGATAAAAGTGAGTTTTTTTGACAAACATATATAATCATTTTGTATTTAGTTCTGCTCCTTCCCGCCATTACAACAGCTAGGCGTTAACTACCATTTAAAATAATATTAATTTATTATTAGAGTGAAACATAAGATTTCAAAAAAACTCATTGTTGTGTATTGGGTAGGCCATCGAGCATAGCGTTCAATTTTAAGTAATATTAATATTTTATTCACAAATATTAATAAATATGAAAAAGTAAAATTCTTTATTTACATGGGATGTTACATCCTTCACCCCTTTTGGGAATTGCGTCCTCACAATTTTAAAATTGGGCTCAGAAACATCATTGAAAATCCCACATCGAAACAAGAGTCAGTAAAACTATCACTTTAAAATAAAGAAAGAGAAGTACCGAGGTCACCCGAGTAAAACTGTACTAGGATTCAATGTACAAAAACATGTACATTGAAGAGAAAACAAAGGGTCATGTTCTGATGGAGAGAGATGGAAAACATGATTAGGAGAAATTTAACCACAAGAAAATCACAAACTTGTGCTGGGTTAAACGGTATTTGATTCCCCAGTATGAAAAGTTAACAGAAAATTTTTTACTTTTATGTTACTTTTCATTGGGGAATTTATTTATGAGCTTAACTAAATCACAAGGAACCACACTTTCTTGTCGTTTATACTTTCATATCTTACTAGATTTCTTACACAAACTCATTTTTCCCTCCAAAACATGAGTATTTAGGATGACTTGTTCGCATTAAGAGCGATATAATCAACTTCTAGAGAATCACCCAATCCACGAAAGAGAACTATATATTACCCATGTCTTTAGACCTTAACCAAAACCAATGTTTTTAGAACAAGATCAGATAATCCACAAAAGTAAAATCCTTTATAAAAAGAAAATCTATTCTTAATCTCCAAAATTTGTCCAACAGAACCCAATGTTCAACGAAGACCATTAGATAAAAAATTTTTCCATAAAATTCATCAAATAAACCAAACTATGATTGAAACCCAAATATTCGAAGGATTTAATCACATAGTCTTCCAAGGTAAAAATTTACATTTATCTCCGAGTAACATCAGTATCTCTTAAAGTCTCATAATGAAAAATAATTAACCAAATCACATATCCTCCATGATAGGTTAATAATTCCTATAGACAACCCAAAATCAACTTAGTATTGATTCATAAAATCAACTGACTAAAAATAATTAATCACACTAACCAGAGACTTCACGTAGTCTAGTGGTAGGCGATAAATACCGGTCGCACATTGGATGTGGGTTCAATTCCCATAGCTTTGTCTGACGCGATGGGTTGTCACATGGTCTGTGTGTTGTCCTTTTTCCAAATCAACATAATTCTTAAAACATTCCCCAAAAAGAGATAAAATCTTCAAAAATAACCATAACATAATTTAACCTCAATTTTACCTCATGCCTTTCATATTCCATAATATAGTAACCCATAATTACCTCAAAATTAAGGGTCATACAAACCCTAATGGTTACCATTATAATTATTACCTGAAATTCCAAATCAAGTTGGTTCTCTCGTACATGATGCATCAGAGAACTCACCAGGGTTCAAGTGGTTAATCATGACTCCATGATAGTAGGTTTAGAATAACCACGAGTTTCCTCATTGAATACACTATTTCATCCAGTCTCTTAATCAGATAACCACCACAATTTCCTTCAAACCCATTGTCACTTTGGTGCCTTCTAGATCCTTCCATTTTCTAAAACCAAAAATGTCAGTGTAAGAATATCAAAAAAATCATCATGTACCTATGAAGAAGATAAACACTAAGATATACTTACTCATTCACTTTATCTAAAAACAATCACTCTTTCTGAAATCATATCCATTATGGTAATGTCACTTATGCTTAAATAATACCCTACCCTTTAAAGTTATATTAACCTCCCTTTGATACCAACTGTAAGGACCCGACGTTAAAATATTACATAATCATGAATTAAATGAATAATTCACATAGAGGATCTTTTCAGGTTGGGAGTTTTAGAGAATTAAGTGATAACTATTACTTCTCAAAATATTACAATGTAGTCATTTCTAATAAGTTTCCATAAAATAAAAACTTTTAAAAAGAAACATGTCTTGTTCCATATTTTAGATAGCATGTATTTCCATGATCCCATCCTTGACCCTATTCATCTTTATGTCCTGTGGAAAACATTTCAAAAACATGAAATAAGCATAAAAAGCCCAGTAAAGATACACAAAGAAGGAATCCTGTTAGTTTTTCAAAACAACAAGTAAACCATGAATACTTTATCAAAGTAGTACTTTTCACCTTTATGATGTCGTAAATACTCTTTACTGAATAAAATAACACTAAATATCCTTTGTAACCAAAATATTTCCAAAAACCAATATAAAGAACACATAACATATAAAGGTAACTTGGGACATAAACATACTTAAATGGAATTGCCATACAGTCGACTTCCACACATATCACAAAATGGAATAGCCATATGACCGACTTCCATACCCAATGCATTGGAGGTTATAAGGTAACCACCCATCCTGGTATTCACAGCACCACCCGTCATTTGGTTTATCACATAACCACCCATCAAATGTCCTAGTACCATTATAAAATCCTAACACATAAAACAATTATAATGGATAGAAAATATTTCCACATTTCAATCACAATATATCACATAAATATATTGCCATAAAAAATCCATTATCAAAACCATTTTAAATATAAAAATACATAGAAGAGTATATGGTATTTATTTACTTTTAAAAACAATATGTCTTGTTGAGGAAGCCAAAGATCAAATAATACTCGCGGCTGTGGAAAGGTCGTTGTCACCGCGTACGTTAAAAAGAATCATAATTTTTGTCGTTTAGTAAAACGCTTCGTAGAGAAAAGATTCATTTTGAATAAAATTAAAATTCAAAGGGTTTTATACACATTATAAAAGAAAGTTGTGTATAAAATTAAATTCTCCTCAATTAAAGGAGATTGAGATGAAGTCCCATACAAAGATGGTATCCTTAGATTAAAGATAAATCAATTACATAATTATGTGTGAAAAATATAAATACCCTCAATATAAGAGGATATAATGTGTAAAACAATCAGAGGTCATCCACACATATTCATAGTATGACATAATAAAGAAATAGAGGTTTAATCCAAAGAATTCAAATTGGGTTATGAAGTTCCCTTACAAAAATTCGACAGCCTAACGACGTCACTTTAAAATTCAGAAAATCAGTTGATGAGAGATAAAATGGTATCTCATCACTTGGACATAAGATTTACATAAATATGGATATAGAAGAACGTATACCAACACAATAAGATGTGAATTAAAAGACATAACAAAAGAAGTCTTTTAAAAAAAGGAGGGTGAAAGGTTCCCTTACCAACTTGGGTAACTTTCGAAACATACACCCCATGAAAGAAAGACTATTCAACATTGATGTAAATACCCATAAACGAAATTATATTTAAAAAATAGTTGAATAATGGAAAGAACATAAACCACTCAATGTAAATAGTGGAAAATGTAGCATAAATCTCACTAGAATAAAAGTGAGATGAACAATTCCTTACGAAAACTCAGCTGCCTAACGACGCCACTTAAAACATCCAAAAATGCATTGACGAGATCAAATAGGGTCTTTCAACATATAAACATAAAATTTACAGTAATAGGAATATAAAATAACATCCCCCAATATAATAAATATTAGATTAAAATAAATGACAAAAAATATAGTACTTAAAAAGAAAAAGAGAGGTAGGATCCCTTATCTCAAGTCCGAATTGGCTTGTTCATTTATTTATATTCCTGAATAATATAATTTGTTCAATTTATAATTGCTTAAGTACCTCCTTTAAAGATTATTATTCAGTTCATATCTCATATTATAATGTTATAATAATTGGTTAATAACGTGGGTTCATATCAGATGATTTTGTCGATGTTCGGTACTTGAGCCAAAATAGAACTTGTTGGGAAAGAATTTTCCATGTAGTTATAGTTAAATCACCTCCAGAATAGTATTAATTATTTGAATATCATATATATCCAGTATATATTCATTATATACTATTCCATAACATTTGGAGATAAAAAATGAAAAGCACTGTTCATGGAGATAGTAAGTCGTACGTACGCATGAACGCTACCTTCATTTCTTTGTCATATTAATTGATTAAAACGTAATGAGTGGTATATATATTATAATTCTAGAATGATATCCATCATTTAGATGTAATATACGAAATATATATCTATTATATATATTCACTTTTAATATTACATAACATTTGGATATATGAAATGAAATTTACTGTTCATGGTGATGGTAAGCCGTACGTACGCATGAACGCCACGTTCATTTCAATTTCATACTTTAATGGAATGAAAAAAATAATGATACATAGGTATGTTATAATTAAAGTATAATAAAATATATAACATCATTAAATCCATCCTTTATACATCTCACATATGGTATTAACGATTCAAATCACTTTGAGTGGGCGGTAGTCCGCACTTCCTAAAATGATATTATTGCATTTACCCACTATGGAAACCATAATGGTATGGAGTAAATGAAAAATATAGAAGAAAAATTAATACAGAAACGAAATTTATATATCATATATAAAAACAGTGACATCATAATTGCCACCATGAGAGGTGTTAAAAGAAGATTGAACAATCATCGTTTCGTGAGGCAGTAATTCTCCACCTGGAGAAACAGTATGATCTTTAACCATTAGATGCAGGTGTGTATGAGCATAGATATAATACTACTCATAAAATCCTCCTAGTATATTTAATATATTGGTGTTGTTAAATAAGAAAGTAATAAAAAAATATAGGGGGTTGTTGTAGTAAAATAATACAAAAGCACATAAGAGAAGACATTACCTTCAAATCGGATAACTCTTTTTGATTTGAGTTAAAAGGCTTCCTTGGAAAGACTTATGTGCAATGTAAGGCTTCTTGGAGTAAGAGTGGGATGTGGAGAGACAAAATGAGCAGAGTTCGGATGAGCCAAGGGCTTGAGCGGTGTGGGTAAGGCGGTGGAGGTGGATGCCTTTTATTAGAGGGAGGAGGGGCACTCTTGGAAAGTCATGAAAAGATACTTTATTATAAAATGATTCTTGGATATCAAAGGACCAAAAATTATATATTTAGAGGAAAAGGTGATAAGGGTTATAAATCCACCCATCCAATAGGTTTTTGACAAGTTTATGTCTATGATTTTATAGTATATTTTCATTTTATTTAAATCGTTCATTAATGAGGTAATCGTTTCATCATCATGGTGTCATATATAAATTAATTTATTTAATGACTAAAAATTATAAAAAAAATATTATAATGTAGGAAATATCTATATATTTATTATAAATATTTATAGTTAAATATATGACTTGTATAACCCCATGTAAAAATTTTATTAGTAAAAAAATACATGTTTCTGACATTTTTATTTTAACTATAAATAAAAAGTTACTAATGTCATTTTCTTACCCAAGTGGCTCCATGGGGTCCCCAAGATGACCCATGGATTTTCATTGTCGGCCATGACACAACCAATAAGGGTAGTACATGTATCAAGGTAATTTTATATTATTATAACATTATTTTTACCTAAAATTACACTAATTACCTTTAATCGCGAATAATAAAACATAAAAGTTACTATTCACCAGAAATTTATTTTAATCCCATTGAAAAAAATTTTACTTCTTAATGACAACCATGTATGTCGTATTTTTTAAAATCAAATCACCGAAACGGTAAAATTTCATTTGAACGAAAAATCTGTTTTTTAACTACCACATAGTGGTTTCACTATTCATCAAAAATTGTAGTCTTTCAGAAAAATACCAACAATTCACCCTAAGATATATTTGATATTCCGAATTCAAAAATGATGTCTATTTTAAATAATTCATAAAATATAGGTTTCATTAATCAATTTAATAATTAATTCCCATTGTCAAAACAAATAGCGTGTTTTTAAGAAACAAAATATTTCAAAAGATTGACACTAGTTTAAGTCCAATTTCAAAGTGAAATTAATTCCAATGACCACCAATGGATGAAATGGTAAAAATATATTCTAAAGAAACTTTAAACACAAATTAAAATATAACATAACCATATAAATAAATCATATAATAAGTAGGTTTTGAATTAAAATACAACATTTTCACTAAAAATGATCTTTATCAGAAAAATAACAAAAATTTACAGAAAGTAAATTTTGATGTCCAGATTATATATAAATATTTTATTTGGTCCAATATAAAATATAAAATTGTCAAAAAGTGGATTTAAAAAGGGTTTTCCATCAAAAGGTGTTTAATCGACCTTTTAAAGAATATTTGAATATTTACACTTAAAATTGGATCCATTCGCATTTTAAGCCTCTAAAATTTATTGGATAAAATTGAATTTTTTTGACAAAAACATATAATCATTTTATAGATTGTTCGGTTCATTACTTCCATTAAAACGGCTAGGCATTAATTACCATTTAAAATAATATTATTTTATTATTAGAGTGCAACGTAAGATTTGAAAGAAAATTGTTGATGCGTATTGGGTACGCCATCGAGCATAACGTTCCCTTTAATGTAATATTAATATTTCATTAACAATTATTAATAAATATTAATAAGTAATATTCTTTATTTATCTATGATGTTACATCCTTCCCCCTTTTGGAAATTGCGTCCTCTCAATTTTAAAATTGGGCACGGAAACTTTATTGAAAATCCCACATCAGAACAAGAGTCAGTAAAACTACCACTTTAAAATAAAGAAAGAGAAGTAAAAAGTTCACCCAAGTTAACCCATACTAGGATTCCATGTAGGAAAACATGGACATGGAAGAGAAAACAATGGGTCATGTTTTGATGGAGGGTGATGGAAAACATGATAAAGAAAAAGTTAACCACAAGAAAATCACAAACTTTTGATGGGTTAAATAGTATTTGATTCCCCAGTAAGAAAAATTTACAGACAACATTTTAGTTTTAAGTTACTTTTCATTGAGGAATTTATTTATGATTTTAACTAAATCACAACGAAACACACTTTTTTGTCATTTATACTTTCATCTATTAATAGATTTCTAACACAAACTCATTTTTTCCTCCAAAAGAAAAGTATTTAGGATGACTTGTTCACATTAAGAGTGCTATAATCAACTTCTAGAGAATCATCAAATCCAAATAATAGAACTATATATTCCCCATGTATTTAGACCTTAACAAAAACCAAAATTGTTAGAACAAGATCAGATATTCCACAAAAGTATAATCTTTTATAAAAGGAAAATATATTCTTAATCTCCAAAATTTTTCCAACAAAACCCAAAGTTCAACAGAAAACCATTTGATAAACAAATTTTCCATAAAATTATTCAAAGTAAACCTATCTATGATTAAAACCCAAATATTTTAAGGATTTAATCACATAGTCTTCCAAGGTTGAAATTAACATTTATCTCCAAGTAACATCAGTTTCTCTTAAAGTCTCATAATGAAAAGTATTTTACCAAATCATATATCCTCCATGATAGGTTAATAATTTCCATAGATAACCCGAAATAAACTTACTATTGATTCATAAAATCATATAAATAAAAAGTATTAGTCACACTAACCAGGGACTTCAGGTAGTCCTGTGGTAGGTGATAAATACAAGTTGCACATTGGTTGGGGGTTCGATTCACGTAGCTTTGTCTGACATAACGAGTTGTCACATGGTCTACGTGATGTCCTCTCTCCAAAAATATATAATTCTTAAAACATTCCCCAAAAAGAGATAAAATCTTTAAAAATTACCATAACATAATTTAACCCCAATTTTACCTCACGCCTTTCATCTTCCTTCATATAGTAACCCATAATTACCTCAAAAGTAAGGATCATATAAACCATAATGGTTACTATTATAATTATTACCTGAACATCCACATCATGTTGGTTCTCTCATACATGATTCTTCAAAGAACTCACCAAGGATCAAGTGGTTAATCATGACTCCTTGATAGTAGGTTAGAATAACCACGAGTTTCCTCATTGAATCCACCATTTCATCCGGTCTCTTAATCAGAGAACCACCACAGATTCCTTCAAACCCATTTTCACTTTGATTCCTGCTAGATCCATCCATTTTCTAAAACCAAAAATGTCAGTTCGAGTATATCAAAAAAAATCATCATTTACTAATGAGGAAGATAAACACTAAGATATACTTACTCATTCACTTTATCTAAAAACTATGACTCAATCTGAATTCCTAGCAATTATTGTAATGTCACTTATGATTAAAGAATTCCTTAACCTCTAAAGTTATCTAAACCGCCCTTTGATACCAACTGTAAGGACCCAACCTTAAAACATTTCATAATCATGAATTAAATGAATAATTCACATAGATAATATTTTCAGGTTTAGAGTTTTAGAGAATTAGGTGATAACTATTACATCTCAAAAGATTAAAAAGTAGACACATCTACTAAGTTTCCATAAAATAAAAACTCTTAAAAATAAACATGTCTAGTTCCATATTTTAGACAGAATGTCTTTCCATGATCCCATCCTTGACCCTATTCATCTTTAAGTCCTATGGAAAACATTTCATAAACATGGGATGAGCATAAAAAAGCCTAGTAAAGGACACACAAAAAAGGAAAATTGTTAGTTTTTCAAAACAACAAGTAAACCACGAATACTTTATCAAAGTCGTACTTTTCACCTTTATGAAGTAGTAAATAATTTTCAATGAATAAAAGAACACTACTTATCCTTTGTAACCAAAATATTACCAAAAAATCATATAAAGAACACATAACATATAAAGGTAAGTTGGCACATAAACATACTTAAATGGAAGAACCATACAGTGGACTTCCACAAAAATCACTAAATGGAATAGCCATACGACCGACTTCCATACCCAATGAAATGGAGGTTATAACATAACCACCCATCCTGTTATTCATGGAACCACCCTTCATTTGGTTTATCACGTAACCACACATCAAATGTCCTAGTACCATTATAAAATCCTAACACATAAAACAATTATAAAGGAAACAAAAAATTTCCACATTTCAATCACAATATATCATTTAAATATATTGACATAACAAATCCATTATCAAAACCATTATCAATACCAAAATACATAAAAGAGTATATGGTATTTATTTACTTTTAAAAACTTTACGGCTTGTTGAGTAAGCCAAAGATCAAATAATACCCGCGGAGGTGGAAAGGTCGTTGCCACCGCTTACGTTAAAAAGAAATATACTTTTTGTCGTTTAGTAAAACTCTTCTTATAGAAAAGATTCATTTTGAATAAATGTAAATGTAAAAGGGGTTTATACACTATATATAATACAGTTTTTTGTAAAACTAAATTTTCCCCAACGAAAGTATATTGAGATGTAGTCCTATACAAAGATGTTATCCTTAGATTAAGGATAAATCAATTACATAATTATGTGTGAAAAATATAAATGCACCCAATATAAGAGGATATTAAGTGTAAAAAAATCAGAGTTCATCCACACATATTCGTAGTATGACATAATCAAGAAATAGAGGTTTAACCCAAAGAATAGAAAATTGGTTAAGAAGTTCCCTTGTAAAAATTCTACAGCCTAACGACGTCACATTAAAATTCAGAAAATGAGTTAATGAGATATAAAATGGTATGTAATCACATGGAAATAAGATTTAAATTAATAAGGACATATAAGAACATATCCCAACATAATAATATGTGAATTAAAAGACATAACAAAATAAGTCTTTTAAAAAGAAGAGGGTGAAAGTTTCCCTTCCCAACATGGGTAACTTTCGAAACGTACACCCCATGAAAGGACTATTCAACATCGATGTAAATACCCATAAAAGAATGTACATTACACAAATATTAGAAAAATGGAAAGTACATACACCACTCAAAGTAAATAGTGTAAAATGTAGCATAAATCTCACTGGAATAAGAGTGAGATGAAAAATCCCTTACGAAAACTCAGCTGTCTAAAGGTGCCACCTAAAACTTCCAAAAATAGATTGATGAGATCAAATAGGGTCTATCATCATATGAAAATAGAATTTACAGTAATAGGAATATAAAATAACATCCCGTAACATATGAAATATGATCTTAAAATAAATGACAAAAAAGAGAGTACTTAAAAAGAAAGAGAGAGGTAGGATCCCTTACCTAACGTTCGACTTGTATTGTTCGTTTCTTTATATTCCTGAATAATAACCTTTGTTGAATTTATAATTTCTTAAGTACCTCCTTTAAATATTATTATTAAGTTCATATCTCATATTACAATTTTATAATAATTGGTTAATAATGTGAGTTTATATCAGACGTTTTTGTCGATGTTCAGTACATGAGTCAAAATTGAACTTGTTGGAAAATAATTTTACATGTAGTTATAGGTAAATCATCTCCAGAATAGTATTAATGATTTAAATATAATATATATCCATTATATATTCATTTTATACTATTCTATAACATTTGGAGATAAAAAAATGAAAACCAAGGTTCATGGAGACGGTAGGCCGTACGTAAACATGAACGCTACTTTCATTTCATTGTCATATTAATGGAATTAAAACTAAATGAGTGATATATATATTATAATTACATAATTATATCCATAATTTAGATTTAATATATGAAATATATATCCATTATATATATGTACTTTTAATAGTACATAACATTTGGAGATAAGAAATGAAATGTACCTTTCATGGAGACGGTAAGCCATACATACGCATGAACGCTACTTTCATTTCAATTTAATACATTAATGGAATAACAAAAATTATACATAGGAATATTATAATTACATTATAATATAACTTATAACATCATTAAATACTTCCTTTATACATCCCACATCTGGTATTAACGATTCAAATCACTTTGAGGGGGCGGTAGTCTGCACTTCCTAAAATGAAATTATCAGATTTACCCTTTATGGAAACCGTAACGGTATGGAATAAATGAAAAATACAGATGCATAATGAAAACATAAACATAATTTAAATTTCATATATAAATACAGTGAAATCTTAATGTCCATCATGATAGGTGTTAAAAGAATATTGAACAATCATTGTTTCGTGAGGCAGTAATTCGCCACCCACAGAAACAGTATGTTCTTTAACCATTCAATGGAGGTGTGTATGAGTGTGTCTTGAATAATCCTGATAAAATGATCCTAGTATATTTAATATACTTGTTTTGTTTCAAAAATAAGGAATAAAAATAGTTTTGTGGGTTGGAGTAGCAAAATAAAACAAAAGAACATAAGAGAAGACATTACCTTCAAATCGGATAACTCTTTTTGATTTGAGCTCAAAGGCTTCCTTGGAAAGACTTCCTCCCAAAGATAGGATTCTAGGAGTAATATAGGTATGTTTAGAGACAAAATTAGTAGATGTTGGATCAGCCAAGGGCTTGAGAGGTGTGGGTAAGGCGGTAGAGTTGGAGGCCTTTTATAAGAGGGAGGAGGGGCACTCTTGGAAAGTCATGAAAAGATACATTATTATAAAATGATTCTCAGATAGAAATGGTCAAAAAATTATATATTTCTAGTATAAGGTGATAATAGTTTGAAATCCACCCATAAAATAAGTTTTTTACAAGTTTATGTCTTATATTTTATATTATCCTTTCATTTTATTTAAATCGTTCATTAATGAGGTTATTGTTGCATCATCATGGTGTCATTAATAAATTAATTTATATAACATCTAAAAATTATAAAACAAATACTATGATGTAGAAAATATTTTTATCTTTTTAATAAATGTATATAGTCAAATATATGACTTTTATAACTCCATGTAAAAATTGTTTTAGTAAAACAATACATGTTTGTGACATTTTTATTTTAACTTTAAATAAATAGTTATTAATGTCATTTTCTTACCCAAGTGGCTCCATGGGGTCCCCAAGTTGACCCATGGATTTTTGGGGTCGGCTATGACACATAAAATAAGGGTAGGACATGTGTCAGGGTAATTTGATATTATTATAACATTATTTTTACCTTAAATTACACTAATTATCTTTAATCGTGATTAATAAAACATAAAAGTTACTATGCAACAAAAAATTATTTTTATCTCATTGAACCAAATTTTACTTCCTAATGAAAACCATGTATGTTGGATTTCCAAAAATCAAATCACAGAAGTGGTAATGTTTCATTAAAATTAAAAATCATCTTTTTAACTACCACTTAGTGGTTTCACTATTCATCAAAAATTGAAGTCTTTCAGAAAAATTCCAAAAATTCACCCTAAGCTATACTTGATATTCCGAATTCAAAAATGATGTCTATTTTAAAAAATTAAAAACATATAAGTTGCATTAATCTATTTAATAATTAATTCCCGTTGTCAAAACAAATAGCGTGTTTTTAAGAAACAAAATATATCAAAATATTGACACTAGGTTAAGTCCAATTACAAAGTGAAATTAATTCCAATGACCACCATTGGATTAAATGGTAAAAATATATTCAAACCATAATTTAAATCCAATTTAAAATATAATCTATCTATATAAAAAAATCATATTAATAGGAGGTTTTGAATTAAAATACAACATTTTCACTAAAAATGATCTTTATCGGAAAAATAACAAAAATGTACACAATGTAAATTTTGATGTCCCGATTCTAAAGAAGGATTTTATTTGGTCCAATATAACTAATAAAATTTTCAAAAAGTTGATTTAAAAAGGGTTCACCCTCAAAAGGTGGTTAATCGACCTTTTAAGGAATATTCAAGTATTTACACTTAAAATTGGATTCATTCGCATTTTAAGCCTCTAAAATTTTTTGGATAAAAGTGAAAATATTTGACAAACGAATAAATTCATTTTGTAGTTAGTTCTGTTCATTCCCACCATTACAATGACTAGGAGATAACTATCATTTAATAATATTATTTTATTATTATAGTGAAACATAAGATTTGAAAGAAACTTGTTGGTGCGTATTGGGTACGCCATTGAGCATAGCGTTCCCTTTAAAGTAATATTACTATTATATTCACAAATATTAATAAAATATGAAAAATTAATATTCTTTATTTACCTGGGATGTTACATCGATAGTGCTAACTATCTTTGTATGCCGCCAGGAAATCCAATCTCGTATGTGCCCCCACTAGACCTAGCCCAGAACAGTGGATGACAAACCCATGGGAATTTCACAAACCATTCCCAACTGGAGGCCATTCCCTTTTCTTCATTTTCCACTTCCACTAATGGACCACCACATACCAACCACTCAAAATCTACATGAGGGGTCAATTTCACCTAATTAGGATGAAGACACTAATAAAAAACTAGGAATATTGATTTGAACCTCATTATTAGGGGAACCACAAAAATCCTTATTGGGCCTCCCCATTCTGATGAATTTAACCACATATTTCATATTAGTAACACAACTAAAAAATAGTGTGGAATTCAATTCACCCTCATGAAAGAAAAATTGTGGAACCTCAACATGGCTCCCGGAAATAATTTCGGATATTTAATATCACCATAGAACTCTCAAACTCTGAGGAGATATATGAATTTATAGATGAAACTTATCCCTAACCATAAAATCATAAGGATAAAGACCATTGATTAGGGCTAACTATCCCCGATGTTGAGGTATGTAATTTACCCAAATCCCACCACATGTGTATGAATTTTCATAATATTATAGAAAATATTCAAAAAATAACTATGAATTCATCCTTACATTCATCTGCATGCCTCCTCTCAAACTCCTCTATGAAAGTATGATATATTTGGGAAAAAATTGATTCCATCAGTCAGTGGTTAATAATCATCGAAGACCCCTTAGTATGATGTCCTTCCCTATCAATGGGAGGTTTTAGATACTCAATTCACTATGGATCTATCATTAAATAGAGCCAACACTTGAGGATACTCTAATGATCTAGGGATATTTACCTATGTAACACCACATCTACCCAAGCATTAGCAATATAATAGGTCATCATCACTACCAACCCATGTTACCCTCAAATTCATAGTGTGTATTAGTTTGAGTATGAACCATGATCCACATTGGATAAAAATTATGAGGAATATATCTAAGACATAATGTTCATAAACTATCTATCAGTTATATCTTGTCCACCATCAACCTTATAATTTTAGATAATAGATTTCTCCAATAAGGGATGTGAATCACGGTTGAATAAAAATGTTTGGGTGATGTCCCAAAAAATTTTTGATTTCAAGATAACCTACCAAACAATGATTCAGTATCACAGGTCCCACTATATAAAATAATGAATGGTCAACATTGTTGAATTAATGGTGTCTTAGATCCTTTATTCATAAGGATACCTGGAAATATTCTAGTGGTCCTTTTTCTAATTCCTCACTATCCTCAAATTAATAATGCATAAGGTGTCTCCCTAATTGATAATATAATGTTTGGGGTAGTAGCCTACTCTCCACATCAATGGTTTTATATGGGAAAAAATTGATAACAAGTCCCATTGTCCTACTAATAGTCAATCTTAAACTCCAACTATAGTTATTGTTAATGTTGTCATGTTAAATCCAATATATGATCAAAGAAACTGGGAGGATGACATGGGTAATGTTACAAAAATTCCACACCATGTGGAGGAATGATATCAATTATAACTTTTATTAGGACAACAAATAAATAGGTAGTGACATACATTGTTCCTTGAGAGTCCATTGCATGTGGTATTGTGTCCTACATGTGAAAATCAAAGAAAACACTAGGGAATCATCAATCATATATTCCAATTTTATTCCATTCAAATGACTGATTTAGTTGTCTAAATTACCTTCGTAATAAAAGATCTATAGGTATATAACAGACTCGATAGTGAAATCTTTTAGAAAAAATGTAAAAATATAGAAAATGATGGAGGGGACACCATACCTCCTCTAGTGAGACATATTTTCCTAGATGGATAGGAACCAAAAGCTAAGATACATGGATCTACACCTCAAATAATGGTAGAGACTAGTGGAATTGGGAAGATGACTAAATATGAACTGCATAACCCACATGAAAAATGTGAATAAACTCTTTAGAACCATGATCTATATGCCTGATGATCCAAAAGATTAAAAAGGGATTCACTTTGATTCAAATTGGTCATAATTCATCAATATATTAGAGTTAACATCCATTTATTTTTATAGTCTGTTAAATACATGATTGATCACTAGCATAGGGGGTCTCTATAATAGGTTCAATTGTAAATTTAATTTCACAATGTTCAATAGTATTATCAATGACCTAAAAATTTTCTTGAATTGTTCTAATGGGAGATTATCTAATGTAAATACTTGATTAAAATATTTCAAATACATCCTTGATATGAATCCTTAAAAATAAATAGAAGTTGATGATGTGTAAAGACAATAGAAAAATGAGTTAGTCCCTAACCCCTTTTACAATAGACACCTATGCATGATTTGTTATATTTAAAAAAGATATAAGTTATTAAAAAATACTATTCAATAGACCATGATATAGTAATCCCCATTAAAATTTTCATATATAGTGTTAGAATCTGTAAATATTTTAAAACAACTGCTATATAAATAGGGAACCAGTAATTGTTCCTCATTGAAGAACCTCCTGTAGATATATTCCACTAAGAACAACCATATCAGGCACCACCTCACAATGAATATGATTCAAAATCCTTCATTAGGTCCATGAAACCATGATTCCCATCATGGTGTTTAAGAAAATGATCCAACATTTAAAGGATGTGTAGTTCATAGAGTAATTTATATTTTCCTTAGAAAGGAACATGCTGAACATTCTAAAATATAGATGACCAGAGGATTCTTACCTTCATTAGTAATAACATAAACTATCCATAAAAATGGTTCTTAGATCACAACATCAAGGAATGTTTTTCCACTAATGATTTTCTCATGGAGGTGGTAGACCATGCCTTGGAAATGTTGGGAGATGTCTTTGATTAGGTATCATGTGTCACTGCCACCCCATAATGTCACAACAAATACCCGAAAGACTGAAAGTGGGATCCTGGTTAACCTTCCCAAATGTAAAATGATTGTATAGTGTATAAGATTGCTTTCTAGACCAATAGTGTTATCATTTACCACATGAAATCATGTGAACACTTTTTTGTCACCATTTCAAAATCAAACACTGCATCAAATTAATGACCATACCTATATCATAGGAATAGGAATCAATGCGTTATAGGAAATTAATATCCCCCCTCTAGTTCTAAAAGAAGTATATCTTATTGGAGACTATATTCCACCCGAATAAGGATAGACCACCATAATTACTCTGGCCCAATAAGACTAACCAAATTAAATAAATGGATAATTTATTTTGAAATATGTCAAACTAGTATATCACTGTACCATGATAAATAGTGAAGACTGAAATGTTTCCATTGTTGGAACATCTAGATAATCCCATTACATTTGTGGAATATGATAAGATATCATGTAGGATATCCATGAAAGTTCTCTAGAGGAGACATTTCATCCTAATATGACATGAAAACAATCCTCACATAGAATATAGTATACATAACCGTTTTGTGATACTCCGTCACAAACAAATCTATAACTGACTATATTGGTCATTTGGGATGACCAACCACAAAAACATGATGCTCGACTGTGGTTGGGAAGGGCCCAAACATGGACATCTTCTGCATAACCTGAACTATATAGTCAAAAATTTAAAAGCATAAAACCATCCCCACTCCAGAATCCCAATTTGTTACAACCATTGAATTGAATATCAAACAGAATCCCTTGAGAAGATAAAACATGAACCTCACCTAGAAAAAATACATACTAATGCACCACATCAATATAACCACAACACTATTCATCTTTGATACACTGTTCTTGTCAATGGATATCTATGTAGAAGAAATCATTTACCTAAATAACATTCCCCAGAAAGGTAATATGTTAGATACCAATGAGGCCAAGCATCAAGAAGAAGCTAAAAATTAATAATGCCCAACTGTTATTTCCTTCTCAAAAGGGGATGAGGTTAATAATTTTCAAGTGGAATTTTTTCTATTTTATATCATAGGAAATTTAAATATAATGTAAATCCACCAATGAATATGGGATATTGACTCCATGAGAAATAATATACCATCATAGACACTCAATACTCCTGAGATTACAAAAGAATATGGCATCTCCTACATCCAGAAAATTCAATTGTACGATAACTGAAGGTTGAAGACAAGCATCTAGATCCTATTGAGGACTCAATTTGGTCACCTAGTATAGTGAACAATATTTTTTGTATTCTTATAGGTCGAATCCTAAAATTAAATATTGGGAATATCATGCCATCATAACATACAGTTGTCTCTTCATCATACAATTTTTCGCTAAATAATACCTTGGTGGTTGAGTATGGAATCATGAGTGAAAATATTCTCTTTTAAACTTCTATGTGTTACTATACCATATTAATATGTACTATAAATAGGTGATAAAAAATACCATAATCATGGGGTTGATTGTATCAATGCTCATAATGATTTGAAATCTAGTTTATCATATACATGTGAATATTTGAAAGACATGTTCATCATGGTAGTCTAATTGATGGATCTCGAACACCTATACAAAGTAAGTGTCAAAAAATTTTTTAAAGAAAGTTTTATCATTGATTTAATCTTATAAAATAACTTTATAGTAAGAAATAATTCTATAAATCCTTATTTCTGTAAAATTTTATGAGGTTCTATCGAAGGCACGGGTTCCCTGACACTGTCACATGCTACAAAAGGAAGGATTTAGTCACTTGAGATCGACATAACATTAGTTATCTAGTATTAAATGAAGATATCATGGTAACAATACATTTCATGTTAACTCATCCACTTCGATCGCCACATTAGTTATAGAACATGAACCCCATTATGAGAATTACACCTTTTCTAGAGATGATATTTGTGAAATCATTAGATCTCCAAATCTAGTAGGGTTTCCTCCTATTGATACACATATTTTTTGATGATGAAGACAACATTTATGTCACCCCTATAGTAATTGAAGAAGGTTTCTTCTCTATAGTATATGATATGACTTAGGTGAGTCTGGGAATTGGGGAAGACTCTATGATGACATTGGATAGTGTTTCATTGTCTATAGAAGGGTAGTTGTGATATTTGAAATTTATGATATAGCCTTACGGAGTGTTAACCTGGTGATATAAGGAAGTTATTGTAGAAAATTCATTGATTGTTTTCATCACCATTGCTTCCCAGTGGGCCACAATGGGTTCAAACAACCTTCAATAATGATACCCACATCCCAAAGTGTCATGGTAGAGTCTGAATTAGAGAATTCAATAAAAGAAGACATTATTGGTATTATTTAGTGCCCCTATTGTTAGATAATATTATCCTAGATAGAAAGAATAATCAAAATAATAGTGTTTTAATGATAATATGGCACCACAACCACTACTATCAGATGGATGGTTTTTACCTACTAGTAATGAAGCTATTAATCGATGCTAAAACTGGAGTCTTGGAACTATCTGTCATGGATGCATACTCTAGGTATACAATGATATTGATAGACCATAATTATGTGGATTCCACCATATTTTGGGGACACCAAGTGTCCTTATATTATTGGGATATTTAATATGAATTGAAAAATATTAGATATACCTACAATCATTCAAAGAATCATATCGTTGAACTACTACTATAGTCATTGGAGGAGTACTTCTTGGAAAAACTATTGGTCAAACCGCACAAAAAAATCCAACTCAATAATATTGAGAAATTTATTGACTTACTATTTTACCACCATTTGAAAATGGACACAATATAATATATGCTTCGTTTTGACTCTATAATTATCCTTAGTTTCATTTTTAATAACAATGTAATAGAAATAAAACCGGAAAAGGTAAATCATATTACTTAGATACCTAATCTATAAAACCTATGGCTGTTAATGATGTTTCTAAAGAAACAATGGATTATATATATTGATTCATTATGAATATGGAGAGAATCTGAAAGTCCTTCTCAATGGTTATCATGAATGGTGTCACCAACCAGTGGGATGAATACATCTCACATCACATTTGTGGATATTATGAAGTATCTTATATATCCACTAGTCCTAATTTTACATGACCCATGTAAGCTTCTAATCCTTTAAATTAACACCATAGAAAAATCTACTATACCCTTATATATCATAATAACAATTATGTTAGTGAAAAAAAATTATATTTTTTTCTATGAATTCTCCTCAAAAAGTATTTTATATATTATCCCATCAAGAAGTGTTTCTTTTCCAATTCCTTTTTAGTTTAGATGATGCGAAACTATTGGTAGCATCAAGATAAAAATATTTTCCCACACAAATATACCAATGTAAATTCTAAAGAACCCTGTATTGATAGGTAAAATAGACCATTGGGAACTAATTATACAGAAGTTTGACAGTGGGTTACTCCCCCTTAATAATTTAAATGACTATAAATTTGATGATTTCATAGGTACGCATTCAACACCTATTTAACTGAAATTGGTTGTTCACATCCAGGATTATATTTTCTTCAGTACGTATTAGAATTCATCATATTATAAACTTAATTTCAATAGTTCTCATCATATCATATATGATATAGGGACTAACAACCCCAATCAAACAAACATGTTCCTTGGGATTTTTGTCATCACTCCTGCATATGCCATATTTCTACACATGATCTTGTTGTGAGAACATTTCAAAATTATCAGGGCTGAGTTCCAAGTTCATATCACATTATTTTTTATTGGCCTAAAAAATTTCCCATGACTTAATTATAGAGGAAATTATGAGATATTTAAAAAGTATACCAATTTGGATTATATCATCAAAAAAAGAACTCATTCCCCTCCAGAAGCATACTCAGGTGCATATGTCGTAGTTTACAATAATTTCAATGGTGAAACACTTACTCTAACCCCATAAAGGATGATCTGAATCCCAGGGTGGACTTGAAACATCTCTTAAAGAGCCCAATTATTATGAACTAACCATTTCTACCGTGCATTAGTGGTTTATTTCCCCTATCACATTCGACAATGATAAAAAATATGTAAATCATCTAGCCACTGGTATGTTAGAAATAGGGAATCAAAATGTCTTGGTATTCAATGAAACAACTATTTGGATAAATTATTTAATTGAGTACATCAATCATTGTAATATCCTAACCAAACATGTTGATTATGAGTGAATTATTTAGAGAAAATTTTAATTTTCCCCATTGAATATCCCATGGTAGATAATAACCTCTATAATTGCGGTTTAAAATGAACACATCTCTATTATATAAATGAGAATAACATCATTAAAGTTATAAATAAAAACCATTGTTAGGTTGTTCTGAACTGTCTTGTCGTACTTTTGTTTTCCCTCTACACATATTGGTTGGTTTACATCAATCCCACCATGGTTTGTGATTGGATTGAGTTCACAAATAGGTTTCATGCATTATATATTTTGGATAAAAAATATTATTAGTCACTGAAGCTTCCCTATAATACAATTTACCCATTCTATATGTTGAATGAGTACTTTCTATTACGGCCCCCTACATTCCAACAACATCTTAACAATGAACCTTCATTCCAATAGCCATATAATTTTTCTTGAAGGACGATAGAGGGTATCCCCCTAAGGGTGGTTATGAACCTATCCACAACTGAATCTAAAATTTCTGACATCATCTACAAATTTATGATTCCAAACATCATTATTATAGAAAATTTAATGTTCTTATGTGTTGCAGAGTTAATTAAATTATATTCCATGTACAACTTCTAGTCAAAAAATACTTATCACTACCACATGTTGGATAATGTTTAGAAGTTGGAATTAAAAACATATATCAATAATCACATTTAATATGATTCATTGGTAGGATATTCTTCCCATTGAACTCATGTAATATAAAATTATGACTCAATATTGTACTCAGGAAACCCAATAATTCATAGTTCATGAAAAAAAACCATATATACCAATAGTGTTTAAGTTATCACTTCTTTAGGTAGCCAACTACAATAAGTAGACATGGTATAATAGAGAGTAACACCTTTTGGATGCTATGTAAGACCATATGTAAAATATTCTCCATGCATTTTATAACCTTGAATGTTATTAAAATATCATGGAGTGATCATATAATAAAAATGAACTCATCTAGTCCTTCCATTAAGGCGATGTGGCGCTGGCTCTCACAATGTCGATGATGCCACAGGAAAAGTTATTGAAACTGTTACCCAATTGTGAATGGCCTTTCATATTTCATACGGTCTAGTAATATGGTTCATACTCATTGATCACCAAATAAATTTAGTGTATCACACCTCCCAAAAATTGTAGGATCCCCAAATAGTAACCACGCGTGAACCATAATTCAAAGTCGAAAACATTAATCAACAAATCCCAACATCCACCACACATCATATTGAACTATAGACTCTCCATGTGTGATAAAAATATGATTCTTTATATGGAATATACAAGATGATATGACGTATGAGTTTTATAATTTCTCCTATGATAATAATAAGATATATATGTGTCAAGAGAATGATTCCTCATATTATGATATTGAGATGAAATCAAAAAAATACCCATGGGACTCCAAATAATTTTTATCCCCAACTATCATTCATGGAAAATTGATAATTTGATACACCCACATGTCCCGAAATAAAGAATAAGTAATTGTAATCCCTTGAGATTAGGAACCATATGTTTCCCTACTAATAGAAAATTTAAACCATGGGAATTTATATCAAGTATTAGCCCAAATCATTTTCATCATCATTCTTGTTGGTTGAGAAGAACTCACGATCCAATATATAGAACACATAACGGTTGACTCAATGCATAAGACCCAGACAATATTTCATTTTTTTATGCTTAACTATGACCATTACATTTCTAATTAGAATTGGATGACCTATTTATTATGATCATGATATGTTCTCTAATGAGAGTGATATGTGTAACTTGAAATTAATGAGACAATGTATCATAACATGGGAATATTACACACATAATCACTAACCACAAAATTTATTCTTATCTACCTGAAAGGGAAGAGGCTTGGATTTTCCACCATAGTCTAAGCTATATAACTTTAAAATGAATATTTCTAACATTCTTAATGTATAATGTTATACTACATGATCAACAAATTATTTCATTCATGAAAGTACTTATTTCATCTCTATGTTGGATGAATTTAAAGTATCTGAAAACATGATCTCCCAATTGAAAAATTTATATCCTTTCTGATGTCGGTCATCTTCCGTAGCATGCTTAATATATATTTTTTTATGATTACTAGTTCCATGGTATAATAACCGATTCTTGAACATCTTATCTTGGGCCCAACCAAACCACAAAACTATTCATGTTCCTCATTCATGGGAACAAGATTAATCATTTCTTGTTGATAAACACATATATCTTATATTTGAATATGGAAAAATATCTCCATGATTGTTGTAATCCCCATGAAATCACAACATTTCAACTTTAACATTTATTCCCTACTCAGATTAGACCATCATCATCGACTAAATATGAACAATCCCTCGGAAGGGAATGGTGTGTTGAAAAAGTGGATCACCTCCCTTATTTTAGAACATTTATCGAAGGATCTGTAGTTATAGTTGACAATTCCAATGTTTTATCATTGTTTAGTGTTCAATTATATGTATATTCACCCAATAATGGGCTTCGGTGGTTGTGAAACCACAATTTTAAACTTGATCAATAAAAATTCCCTACACATTGGTCACCCCTGGTTTTCATATTATTGATATATGAAACCACTATTTTACTCCCTATTCACCAATATTTGATTTATTGGAGTTTAATAGGCATTGGTAATATTTCTCCATTAACCCTTCAATTATACCCAAAACACTATGTTTCATTGGGACCATCCTTTGGCCACTTCTTCTGCTCAAATTCATAACCCCCCCCCCCCCCACCCTGTGGTGTTCCAAAATCCCTACAACTCCTTGTTTGATATATTAAAAATCACTGTCATGCGATTAAGAGTCATGGTGGAATCACAGCCATTAATATTTAAGACCAAAAGGGTTCCCCTTAATTTAATTCTCCCCCTCTATATTCCAACACTATGACCGTAATATAGGGGCTTAGTCCATTTATCACGACCTTAATCAACATGAATCATATCATGGAATTTTTTATGTTATCTGACATCCATAACCGATTAGTAAATTATAGACGAGACTATTACATGCCCCAAAAGCCACATTGTGACTAATCCCATTTTTTCTAGGAATATTGACCATAAACTATTTGAAAACCCATAGTAAGAACTCTTTAATAGTAAACATATATCAATCCATTTTATTCTAAGATGTTTTATAATAAACAATATAGATATAATATTCATATATTACATCTTGAACAAAATTGGTTTCTTAATTTCATCCCAATAAAGGATATAACCCACATTTAGCACTTGAAAAATAGTTTATTTTGTACAAGAACTATGTTAATCCTGATTCCTAGTTCCATGGAATACGTTGTTATTTAAGGAACCCCTATCTCTAGATTATCATTTAGTACCCCATAATTTGAGAGTATTTCATATAGTGTTCAACACACAAACCCTTTATTATGAATTTTTTGTTATTAAATTCCTTGAAAAACAATTTGACTAGTTTCAATATGGTTAGGGCATCTTGAAATTTTTCTTTTTTCTACTTGCTATGGATATGATTCATGTAGAACTAGGTTTCCTGGTCCCACTCTTCGAATCATATTCCATATCATTAAATTTTCATGAAAACCCTTAGTATGAAAAATTATTTTGTTCCATGCATAATGACCTAAAACTACTTCAAACCCCACCATTAATCATTCCATGGGGCCATTTTTCAATTTGACGGCTCCTTTTTAACAATTCACGTTAGGTTTTTATCTCTAAGGTGAATCAATAATTCTCAAAGAGTAAAAATTTATGGAAAATTTTTTATGCCCCTGAATAGGTATAAGCATTGGTTTAATAATTTTGACATTAAATTATGTGCAGCTAGCCCCTTATTCCCCCGATCTACATCTAGTTTTCCTCACACATGATGTTTTACTATATGAGGGTAACCTGTTTCACCACATCCTCATTCAAGTTGACTTCCACCATTTTATTTATATCCTACAATTCCATGTTTATTAAATTCATGTTTCTTGATTGTTATTTTCAAGATATATATAGCGACACTTTGATATGTTATATCGAGCCCAACTATAAATCCTCTAACCACCCATGCGTAGTTTCCATGCCACTTTTTTCATTATGGGATTCAGAAAAAAACACACATAATAATTAATTTTAAAGACAATATTGATTTTTTACATGTATTATATCCTAAAAACTATTATCAATCTTTTGTTATGTTGATCATGTATGGCCCACAATCCATATTGAGTTTATAATACCTCCCCTTCCATAGAAGCTTCTCCAAACATTACAAAAAATATTACGTTAAACTCCCATCATTGTTCTGGGAATCGTGGAATTAAACAATTGTTATCTATATTTAAATATTATACTAAATATATATCCACATTTTCAAATAGTAATGACTATTAAATGCACATGGAATGAAAAACATATGATTTTTGGTTGAAAACCAGTAGGGGAAAATTGAAACAAAAAGTGTGTCATTCACCTCAAAGGAACCCTCATGACATTGGAAAATAGATTTTATGAATAGGGAAGTTCATATCCCATGAGAGTCATAATTAAGAGACAAAAAACTAAGATGTTCTCACTAGATCAATTGGTTATGGAAAAAGTTGGAACCAAGCATTGATTTCCTCTACCTTATGAGGTCAATCAGGTGGTACTAACTATTTCTCCCCTATTTAAATCCCACTATCTCATGGATATATTTTAAATCACATATATTAACATGGTATAGTAATGAGATTATAAAAATTGATACACATTTCATGGTCATATGATGTTAAACAACAATGAAATATGGTTAAATATTTATGAAATTAAACTGTTGAAAATTGATTTCCTCATTGTATGGTATTAAACTATTATTTGAACAACCTCGCCACTACATGTAAAAATGTTTTCATTATATTTACATTACAAAATATAAATATAAAAAATATTATGGTCCTACCATGAAATATTCATTCTCATTTTTTATTTATTGACCAAATGCACCATTTGATCTCCTTGGCTTTCTCGTGGAAATGAATAGGAAAAACTCCCTGGAAGGAATGTATGAAATTATTCAAGACTAATTCGTCCAGAAAACTTTATTTTAAACATAATTTCATAACCCCAACACCATTAACCTCCATCAAAACATTACTACATGCAGAAATTATTCACCTCATTCTAGAATTTCATCCACACCTTCTTTTTCTTCCAAAACTGAAGTGGTTCCTAGACAAGATGGATCGCCTCTCATCTTAGGAACATGGCTCAATGGATATGTAATGAAAATTTAATATATATTGTATTATAATCATTTTAAATGAGTGAAAATTATTTTTATGTCCTCTCCCTTATTATTATGATGAAGGAATCTATGTTTTGAATATGATCAAAAATCTTCCCCTGTTGACTTTTTTTAACCCATCGTCCCGTAAGTTTATGTAGAATTCAACACCATAAATATATATCTTTTCATGTAAATACATATTTTCTGGAAGGAATGTTTTTTATGTGTAATCTTACTCCCCAACCAATTCATTTTTGTAAAAGATCTAATGTTCTTTGATTTAAAATTCTTAACCAATTCATTCAATGCTTCTCAGGATCTCTCATTCAAGAAATTATTCATTTTTTATCACATGTTTTTCAAGCCAATAATGAGTCAAATGAGATTATAGTTTCATAGTTTGGCTTATTGTAAATATTTTTGTGATATAGTTATAATAATATGCACCTTGGGAATCAAAAACCTCTCTTCATTTTTCATATGTATGGAGTTTCTTCCACATGATGGTTCATCTCAATTATAAATTATGTGTGTAGAAATAAGAATCCCACAAGGTAATAGACTACGAAATAAGTCATTATATCCTATAAATCCTTATCTTAGATGCATCTAATGTATGTTTCTAGTGAGAGAGCTCAATTGCCTCCTCTCTACCGACATAGAAGGCCTCATCAAAATAGATCTTCACGTGGACTTCTCATCCTATCACTCTACTACTGAGGATATATTATCCACTAACTCTTACTCCTCTACCATTAACTATGGCCTTTTGTTGGATGTTGATATTTCCTTTTGGAATTTTTGATGACCTTATACTAGAATTTTCCCTCATTTAGTAAAGGGATACCACATTATTACACCTACATCACCTCAGTTCAAATATATTTCTTCTCATACCATACAATGTGAATCTCGTTCCACTATGCACGAATTTTCTTATCAAGGAACTCATAATCCTTATTGAGGAGACTATGAAATTTCACCCCTATATTTTCAAACATTAGTTGTTAATATAGGAGGGAACCCACTAGGATTTCGAGATCATATAATAAATGTAACACCATAAGATTTTATGAGAAGGATTATTTTAATTTATTTAATGTCTTGTTTTGTATGCTACACCAAGATTCTCATCTGCTATACGCAACACTGTATTAGCTTGCAGTATACACAACACTATTCTTAGATCGTGTTATACAAAATTTCATGTTCATTTGATAGAATTTATTCTACGCAATATTTACTGTATATATATATATATATTCAATATATAAATGAAATATGGTTCGATTCTGTTATACGCAACAACAAAGGAGTCTTTCACTACACGCAACCTTGACATGGCTTGAATTATACGCAATCATGACCTTCCTTGATAGCGTGTGTTGTACGCAATATCAGGTTTCACTAAACAACAATATATGGTTATAATATTATAAAGAACTAGTCGTTATGAATATTAATAACTACATTTTTAATTTTATAACATTATTATTCATATTATTCATTTTCTAGAAAATGGTATGAGAACAAAATAAATTTTTCGTGTATAATAAGTATTTTTAAAAAAATGCAGTTTTGCCACCTTTTGATGGAGCACCTTCATTAAATCTAGTTTTTGACATGTTTATAAGTTCAATATTACAAAATAAAATTCTTATTTGGAATCAGGATATAAAATTTTTCCTTGGATAAAAGTTTCATATTATTCTGATAACTTTCATATTTTAATGAATATTAAAAAGACGCTATATTTTAATTAAAAACAACTTTTTTAATCATAATATTTTATGTGGATAAATTATAATATTGAATATTTTTAAAGTATAAATAGAATATATTTTTACCATTTAATATAATTTATGTCATTATCATTGATTATACATTGAATTCATAGGAAAAATCATTTCAATCTTTTGCAATGTTTTATCTTTCGAAACTCATTTTCTTAACAACATGATTAATTTTAAATTAATTTCTACAACTTCTGTGATTTGAATTAGAAAAAATAGATTCCATATTTGGAATATTTAGGTCCAAATTATGTTAATATGCTACTTTTTTTGGGCACTATAAATAGTAACTAAGATAAACTTTATTTACCATAGTTAAAGGTAAATCGGGTAATTGAGGGTAAATATAATATTATAAAACTACCCTAACAGTTGTCTTAATATAATTTGATGATTATATATCGTCCTATGACATATTTTTGTCGAAATGGAATCCATTGGAACCCACTTGGATGTGATTAAGATCTTTAATTTATTTTATTTAAATAAAACTGAAATATGTCTCACTCAAACATTATTAATTAATCTATTTTCAATATATGGATATATAGAATATAAATTAGGTTATAAATACTCACATGAAATATAAAATGTTTTTCGTTATCATGGTATTTTATTTTTATTTTTTAATAATTATTTATTTACCTTATTAATTAATACATTAATGATACAAAAATTATTTATTTAGTGAAAAATTTGTAATATAATTTTTATTAAAATAAAAATACCCATTAAAAGGCTCAGAAACCTGCCCAAAACTTATTTTTAGTGTATATATACACCATAATCATCTAATGAACTAATATATGACCGTTTGGAGTCTTATAAATGCCATTATGACACTTATATTATTTTATTTTAAATGATGTCAATGTTATCACCTTCATAATTTAATAAATATAACTTTTTAAAAGTTGGTTGTTTTAGAATATAAATCTGACTAAAAGTATTCTTTTGAAATAAATAAGATTTTTCTTCATCATATTATTTTATTTTTAATTTATATGCAACAAATAAGTATATTTAATAATTATACAAAAATGTTGTTGAAATTATTTTATTAAGAGAAGTATCAAATAAATTGTTATACAAATAGTAAACTAAATAATATATGAACTATATAATGTTCTAAAATAATTTTATAGTTGAATATGACATGTTAAAAACCTATTAAATATTTTATTTTGAATATATCCTCTGTGTGTATTTTATTTAAATTCAAATAAATGAATAGTGTCAAAATTGACACTATTGTTATTTTATAAAAATAAAATATTATTAAATTGTTTAAAATTTACAAAAATATTTACAAATTATAAATTGAAATTTATATAGTATAAAATGTCATAATGTATCCAATTTTGGAAAATTAACAACACATTAGTGATTATTGATAACCATTTAAAATTTAGAATTTTATTACCACCAATAAAATTAAATAGATTAAATAAGGATAAATTCCAATGATAAGGATTATAATAAGATCAAAACATGTATAAATTTGATTGGTGGATTAGAATACAACCCTATATCATCTAATATTCGAATTGAGGCATTTTTGGAGGTTTTTATGTGGGGATTGAATTTATATTAAACTAATATTTTTGAGGATTCCAAAGGTGCCCCTCTCATCCCTTATAAAAGGGAACCTCATCCCTCTCCTCCTCACACCATTGTGATCTTTTAAGATAGTCCAATCCATGACCGTTTCCCTTCTAAACTTCCTTAGAAACATACTAGAGGTCCTGGTCTTCTTCAATGACCACTTTTAGTGCCCAAAGAGGTGGTTTCAAAGAGGCGTGTTGAAGAAGAGGTAATATCCGTTACCGATTTTGTCGACTTTATTTCTTCTTATACTTCATCTTCTTTAGTTGTTTCATTATAAATTAATAAAATAAATATTACTTATATACATATATTTTATTATAAATATTAAACAAACCTATTTCACCTTCTATCCATCCTACGGAAAATGAAATCACCGCGCGTAGGTACGTACGGAATACCGTCTCCACGCCGCGGTGTAATCTATTTTCCACCACCACCATCCTTGTATGGGTATAATGGTGTAAATAATAACTATATAAGATTACTATAACCTGATACTGATTCTGATATATTATATCATACACTCCAATTCAATTCAATAATTATGGGAACGATATCATCGCTCATGCGTACATTCGTACTACCGTCTCCACGACGCAATGAGATTCATTCTCCATGTTAACCATTCAATAATGATTATAAAGTATATATAATGAATAATAATTAAATATCTGACATTATAAATCTACTGTATTTATTTATATATATGTCATCTACTTTCTCCATTCATGTCAATAAGGAAAGGATAACAATGTTCATGCGTACGTACGTCCTACCATCTCCTTGAAAGGTGTGTTTCATTTCATTTACCTATTTATTATATATATATACTGAATATATATGATATATAAATAATTTTTTACATTCTGGATGTAAGTAAATCATTATATAAGTAATAATAATATCAAGAACAACAAGTACAAACACGTACGATAAATGAAACGATTTTACCCAAAATGCTACCTTAACATGGAATTGACAAATGAACGGGTAATATAAATACCTAATAAAACCATATATGATATATTAACAATTATTATGATTCTTTAATAAGTCAATGACATTGTTTAAATCATTATATAGGAGGTTCAGATACATATGAAGCATATCATACATAAGGTAATGGATAATTTATCAATCTCATTTTTATCCGAGATAGTTTATTTGTAGGTATTTCTTGGGGTAATATTTTTCATCCACGTCCATAATTTTTTTCATATAGTGTTTAATATTCTTCCATGTTTGTTTAAAGTCATGTTTACCCTTTTTTGACTTTTAATTTGTGTTATGGATGTAATCTTTCTTTTGATTACCATACGTGTTACTTTCTGACTTTTCTGTTAAAATTACGTGGACAATGTTTTTTTATCTTATACGGCATGAACGAATTTTTACAGTTTCATAAAGCCATATTTTCATGAATAATACTCTACTATATATCATGATTATTTTCCACAAAATTATTTTCTTTTAAAATTTCATGGCATTTTGTGAAAATAGAATGATTTTGAAGAAGAAATGATATTTTCCTCAAGAATTCTTTTCAAGTGTTTTATCAAAACAATTTTCCATCTAAAATGACATTACTTAATATGTTTATGTTTCATGTATAATTTATTCATTATTTATATGGATTTATTATTCTTATTGTGAAATGATATCCATTTTTTTATATGGATTATGTTTCGATGGGATGATGTTTATGAAACCCATTTTATTTTTTTGGTTAGAATGAATGATTTATGTTTATTTTGTGGCACAAGTAAGAATGATTCCATTATGAGATTGTTTGGACCTATATCTCCCTCAAATGCATTGGTTAAATCTTTATATCTCATGAGATAGACATGGATGGAATGACATGTAAATCCGGTTCAGTAATACATGGCTGGAACGACAAGTAATCCCTTTTTAGAAAGGGACTTTGTCCACTAAGATGGTCTTGGGAGCAATTCCTTGGATACTATGGAAATCATATCATGTTCTTAATGGTTTTCCACTATTACATGATTTATTCCGATGCTATTTTATGATTATTGATGTTCCATTATAATCTATGCCTTATGTATGCCATGTTTTATGTTATTGCTCTAGATTTAGATGTTTATATATTTTGTTCATGGTTTGTAGTTCAAATGTATATGGTTTGTTTTATTTTCTCCATGCTTATCCTTAATGAGAATTTGAGCTCACCCTTTATATGTTTTCTTTTCCCTAGGATATAAATAAAGGTTTTAGGTAAGAAAACACAAGGGGAAGATCTTTATGGTAGATGTTAGAGATCTTTCAACATGATTAGAAGATTATGATCCGAGTTTGCAAAGACACTAAACAATTATTGTCCTTGAGTGTTTGTTTTTGTTATGTATTAAGTATTCCAAAAAAGTAATGTAATGTCCATGTACATCAAGGTTTGGGCCTGTACAATTGGTATCAGAGGAAAGGTTTAGTTAACCTTTGGAAACTAGGACGCAAAAACTTTAGTGAGATCCCTAGAGATATTTCTAAGGTATGTCTAGGGATGTCCCTAAGGTTAAGTATAAGTATAGGTTATAGTCCTAGAATTACAGTAATGATAATAGAATTAAACCTAATATTTTAGATATTGAAAGTACTCTGCCCTTGAATATGTTGTTTTTCTACTATGATTTTTTCCTCTCATACTATTCTTTTTGGGTTTTATGAAATGGGAGGAAACAGGAGGATTCATGTTAATGAAGAATATGATGGAAAATGGAATGATATTCTTCATGAGAAACCAAAGGAATCAGGACTTGTAAGTCCAAATATCATTATTATTCTGAATCTAGAATCTCATAATATGATCAATAAACTCAAATATGGTATGTTTCTTGACTCAGCTAATAAGAGAAAGATGGAGTTTCATGATTACCATAGAGGAAAGAAAGTTCAATTTCCCCTATATAAATCATGTAGGGAGAGGAATCAAGGATAATGTTTCAAAGGAACTGGAAGATTCTTTGGGTGTGGAAAATAAGGACACAAAGCCTATATGTGCAAAGGAAAAGGTTCACATAACACCATGGACATGGATAATGGTATTTCTAAGACAACAACAATGGTCAAATGTCATAAATGTAGGTTGTACGGGCATTATGAAAATCAATGCCCTAAGGGAAAGTCTCATGAAGAGAATCATCATGGTCGTATGGGTAGTATTTATATTGATGATGATGAAGAGACTACAAACGATATGTAAGATGAAAGAATTGTTCATGCTCAGTCAATGATTTATGAAGGTAGTGGAATGATTTATATTTATCAGGAGTTATGATGTATAGGTAATGGTACTATGGAATAAAGACACATCTAATGATTGTTACACAATTTTTTTCCTAATGTATTTGAAAGTATATGTTGAATGGTACCGGTAACCATGAAAGTTTATTCAGATATTTTTAGAAAGTGGATGATATGTGCATAATGAAGGGATAAAAGGATAATTAGATGTTTGATAGTATTAATGATATCATGACTGATATAAGGACAATGTGATATCATGGTTTGTGTATATAGAAATTTTGGGATTTTGGTATGTGGAAAGAGAGATCGTTTGATAGAATTCATGTTTTCACTAAGGTTCAATGGGTATTCATTTTTAAAGAGAATACATGATTCAGGTATTCACATGTCAGGAATGTGATCAATAAGATATATCTTATGATATATGTGGGATAAAGGATGTTATTCATGTGCATGTTATGTGACATTTCAAGTAATCATTTTATTTATACTATGAGATTACACATATGTAGTTAAAATAAGCCTAAATATTAGAATGAATTAAGTTAGACATATGATAGTATTTTTTAAGGCTAGAATTTTTTTTCGATATTATTGATGGAATGTTATAACAGTGTAGTTTAAGAAAATGGACAACATGAAAAATGGGCAACAACCCATCGCGTCGGACGAGGCTGTGGGAATCGAACCCACAACCGAAGTGCGACATGCCTTTGTCGCCTACCATTGGCCTACAAGAAGTCCCTAGTTAGTAGAAACAAGTTTTATTTTATTAAGAGGTATGATAAATGATGTATAAGTCCATTTTTATAACCGTATACGATTAATCTCACCATAAATGTACTTATTCATATAACTATTGCTAACCATATGTTTGAGATAGATGGAATGACCTATCATGTTATCGCATGATCCGCTATCACTTCACGAAAGACAAATTCATCATTATTTCATTAAGAGATGAAGTGGAAATTGTTCAAGGAACGAACAACAGTGAGATTGTACCAATATCAAGTAAGTATTTCTTTTAATTCAAAAATTCTTCAACATTAGGTAAATGATATTGAAAACCAAAAAAGTTGTCCTGGTGCTCTTATATCTGATGAATCAGATGATACCTTAGATCATAAAAAATTTATGGCTTTGTGATTGTTGGTTTTTTCATAGCAATGTTCTCTACCACTCTCCATCAAAACATGATGGTCATATTTCTCTTGAATATCCAAATTTTCACTTCTGTTCTCCTATGTCGAAACCTAGTGATGAGTTAATTTGGGTAACTGTTATGTTTCTTAATTTACTTTTTAAAATGATATTTTAAGGGGTGTAGAATGTAACACCCCAAGATTTTATGATAAGTATACTTATTAATTTCTTTAATGTATTGTGTTGTATACTACACCAATATTTTCTTGTGCTATACGCAACACAATATTAGCTTGCAGTATACACAACACTATTCTTGGATCATGTTATACACAATTTCAAGTTTATTTGATAGAAGTTATTCTACACATCATTGAGTATATATATATATATATTCATTGTATATATGTAATATGGTTGGATTCTGTTATACGAAACAACATAGAAGTCTTGTAATACACGCAACCCTGACTTGGCTTGCATTACACGCAATCACGACCTTCCTTGATAGCGTGTGTTGTACGCAATACCGGGTTTCACTAAACAACGATATATGGTTATAATATTATTAAGAACTAGTTGTTACGAATAGTATTAACTAAATTTTTAATTTTATAACATTATTATTCATCTTACACATTTTCTAGAACATGGTATGAGAACAAAATATATTTTTGGGTAAAATAAGTATTTTTTTAAAAATGCAGTTTTGCCGCCTTTTGACGGCGCACCCACATTAAATCTAGTTTTGGATATGTTTATAAGTTCAATATTAAAAAATAAAGTTCTTCTTTGGAATCAGGGAAAAAAATTATACCTTGGATAAATTTTTCATATTATTCTGATAATATTCATATTTTAATGAATAGTAAAAACACGCTATATTTTAATTAAAAACAACTCTTTTCCTCGTAATAATTTATGTTGTTAAATTATATTATTTAATTTTTTTAAAGTATAAATAGAATATAGTTTTACCATTTAATACAATTTATGTCATTATCATTGATTTTACATTGAATTCATAGGTAAAATCATTTCAATCTTTTGCAATGTTTTAACTTTTAAAACTTGTTTTTTTAACAAAGAGATTAATTTTAAATTAATTTCTGCAAACTTATGTTATTTGTATTTAGAAAAATGGATTCCATATTTGGATTCTTTAGGTTTAAATTATGTTAATAGGATACTTTTTATTTTTGGGCACTATAAATAGTAACTATGATAAATTTTATTTACCATAGTTAAGTCAATCGGGTAATTGAGGGTAAATATAATATTATAAAATTACCCTAACACTTGCCTTAATATAATTGGATGATTATATTTTGTCCTATGACATATTTTTGTCGAAATGGAATCCATTGGAACCCACTTGGATGTGATTAAGACCTTTAATTTATTTTATTTAAATGAACGTGAAATATGTCTCACTCAAACTTTATTAATTAAACTATTTTCAATATAAGGTTATACAGAATATAAATTCGGTTATAAATACAAATTAGAAAGATAATGTTTTTTTATTTATCATGGTAATTTATTTGTAATTTTTAATAATAATTTATTTACCTTATTAGCTTATACATTAATAATGTATAAATTATTTATTTAGTGAAAAATAAGTAATATAGTTTTTATTTAAATAATAATACCCATTAAAAGGGTCAAAAACCCAACGAAAACATATTGGTAGTGTATCTATACACCATAATCATCCAATTACCTAATAAATGACCGTTTCAAGTCTTATAAAAGTGATTATGACACTTATATTATTTTATTTTAAATGATGTCAAAGTTGTCACCTTCCTCATTTAATAAATATAACATTTTTAATGTTATTTGTTTTCGAATATAAATCCAACTAAAAGTATTATTATTAAATATATAAGATTTATCTTCATCCTAGTATTTTATTTTTAATAATTATACAAAAAATATGTATATTTAATAATTATACAAAAATGTTGTTGAAATTGTTTTATTAAGAGAAGCATCACATAAATGGTTTTACAAATAATAAAATAAATATTATATAAACAATTTAATTTGCTAAACAATTTTTATTGATGAATATGACATGTTGGTAACCTATTAAATATTTTATTTCGAATATATCCTCTTCGTGGATTTTATTTAAATTCAAATAAATGAATAGTGACAAAAATGACACTATTGTTATTTTACAAAAATAACATATTATTAAATTACTTAAATATCACAAAAATATTTAAAAAGTATAAATTGAAATTTATGTAGTCTAAAATTTCATAAATTATCGAATTATGGAATATTAACAACACATAAGTGATTATTTATAACCATTTATAATTTATAATTTTATTACCACAAATATAATTAAATACATTAAATAAGGATAAATGAAAATGATAAGGTTTAAAATAAGATCAAAATATGTCTTAATTTGATTGGATGATTATTTTACAACCCAATATCATCTAATCTTCTAATTGAGTAATTTTTTGAGGTTTTTATGTGGGGTTTGAATTTATATTAAACTAATATTTTTGAGGATTCCAAAGGTGCCCCTCTCCTCCCTTATAAAAGGGCACCCCCTCCCTCTCCTCCTCACACCATTGTGAGACTTGAAGACAGGCCACACCCTATCCATTTCCCTTATCAACTTCTTTAGAAACATACTAGAGGTCCTGGTCTTCTTCAAAGACCAATTTTTGTGCCCTAAGAGGAAGTTTCAAAGAGGCGTGTCGAAGAAGAGGTAATATCCGTTACCGATTCTGTCAAAATTATTTCTTGTTCTACTTACTCTTCTTTAGTTGTTTCACTATAAAGTAATAACTTCATTATTAATAATATAATGATATTTTATTATAAATATTAAACATCCCTATTTCACCTTCTATCCATCCTATGGAAAATGAAATCATCGTGTGTGCGTACGTACGGAATACTAACTCCACGTCGTGGTATAATCTATTTCCACCACCACCATGCTTGGATGGGTATAATGGTGTAAAGAATGACTATATATGATTATTATAACCTAATACTGATTCTAAAATATTATATCATCCACTCCAATTCAAATAAAAATTATTGGAACGATATCATCGCTCGTGCGTACGTACGGACTACAGTCTCCACGACGTGATGAGATTAATTCTCAATGTTAACCATTAAAAAATGATTATAAAGTATATATAATGAATAATAATGAAATATATTAAATTATAAAGATACTTTATTTATTTATATACATGTCATCTTCTTACATCCATTCATTTCAATAAGGAAAGGAAAACATTGTTCATGCGTACATACGGCCTACCGTCTCCTTGAATGGTGTGTTTCATTTAATCTATCTAACTATTATATATATATATATACTGAATATATATGATATATAAATCATGTTTTACATTTTGGAAGTAAGTAAATCATGATATAAGTAATTATAATATCAAGAACAATAAGTCCAATCACGTACGATAAATGAAACGATTTTACCCAAAATGCTATGTTAACATAGAATTAACAAATGATTGGGTAATATAAATATATACATGAACAATATATGATATAATAATAATTAATATGATTCTGTAATAAGTCAATGACATTATTTAAATCTATATATAGGAGGTTCGGATAAATACGAAGCATATCAGACATAAGGTAAGGGATAATTTTTCAATCTCATTTTTATCCGATATTTTTTATTCGTAAGTATTTACTAGGGTAATATTTTTCATTTATGTTCATATAATCATTTTCATGAAGTTTTTAATATTCTTCCATGTATTTTTAAAGTCAGTTTTAAAATTATTTTACTTTTACATTGTGTTATGGATGGAATCTTTCTTTTGTTTAACATACGTGTTACTTTTTGACTTTTCTGTTAAAAGTATGAGGAGAATGTTTTTTAACTTATATAGAATTAATGGATTTTTACGGTTTTATGAAGCCATATTTTCATGAATCATACTCTACTAGATTTCATGATTATTTTCAACGAAATACTTTTCTTTTAAAATTGCATGGTATTTTGTGAGAAGAAAATGATTTTGAAGAAGAAAGGATATTTTTCTCAACAATTCATTTCAAGTGTTTTATAAAAACTACTTTCCATCTAAAATGACATTATTTAATATGTTTATGTTTCAAGTATAATGTCTCCATTATTTACATGGTATGATTTTTCTTATTATGAAATGATATCCATTTTTTTATATGGATTATGTTACGATGGGATGATGTTTATGAAACCCATTTTATTTATTGGGTTAGAATGAATGATTTATCTTTATTTTGTGGAACAAGTAAGAATAATTTCATTATGAGATGGTTGGGACCTATATATCCCTCAAATTCCTTTGTTAAAGATTTATATCTCATTAGATAGACATGGTTGGAATGGCATGTAAATATGGTTCAGTACTACAGGGCTGGATTGACAAGTAAACCCGGTTTAGTAAGGGCATTTGTCCATTACGATGGTCTTGGAAGTAATGCCTTGGCTACTATGGAAATCATATCATGTGATTAATGGTTTTGCAAAATTACATGATTTATTACCATGCTATTTTATGATGATTGATGTTCCATTATGATCGATTCCTTACGTACTGCCATGTTTTATGTCATTACTCATGATTTTGATGGTTTAATATTATGTTCATGTTTTGATGTTCAAATCTATATGGTTTGTTTTATTTTCTCCACGATTACTCTTACTGAGAATTTGAGCTCACCCTTTATATGTTTTCATTTCCCCAGGATATAAAGAAAGGTTTTAGGTAAGAAAACAAAAGGGGAAGATCTTTATGGAAGATGTTGAAGATCTTTCACCATGATTAGAATATTATGTTCCGAGTTTCCAATGACACTACACTATTACGATCCTTGAGTGTTGGTTTTGGTTATGTATTAAGTATTCCGAAAAAGTGATGTAATGTCCATGTAAGTCATGCTTTGGGACTCTACAATAATGGTAGGTTAATAGCGTTCTATTTAATCCACCATACAATACACCAGTTGATATAGTTATCCTCATCCATTATGAATAAGGAATCATGAAATATTCATTTTGTAAAGTATTATATTCCATGATATCCACTAGCATGATAGTAGTAGGGACATCCTCATATGTCATCTACAATGTGGTGGTTCCACATACACTTGGTGGTAAACATCATTCATTAGAGTGGCCATGGCCATTTATTTAGCATTTTTTATGACTAGAAAATTCCCTTCCGAAATACTGATTATAGAAGTTTCCTTAATATTGATTGTAAAATGTATAGGCTCAACAACTATTGCATCCCCATCCACCCCTTCTTATTTCATATATTTATCTATAAACACCTAGATAAAAATAACTTATAATTCAATCCTTACCATTTCTGTTAGATCTCCAATGTGGGTTTTAAATCCCTTTGGACACGAGGTTAAAATAATTCAATTAGTGGGAGGTAATGGTAAATTAATCTAAGAATGAGATAGGGCTCTAAAAAAGAATAAATACATGACACCATTTATGTTATTTTCACGAGGAGGACTTATAGTTATAACATCCATATAGTGGGTGGAAATTCAACCACTGAATGTTTCTCTATAGTTAGGAATATGTGACCAACTTTAATTAATGGAAAGGGTCCTAAAAATCATCATTGTTCAAATCCTCTAACCAATTTTTTTATGAAAATTTGAAATTAGAGGGTCTTACACATGGGATAAAATCATCCTCTATAATAGAATACATGATTATTGTTACCATAACATACTATAGAGGTGTCCCATCTAATGTATCAAGGGTTGGGGAATAATCATCCTCTATCTAGTATTCATATTGAATCTCACAATCATTCACTTTTTTTTATTCATGGACATGTAAAAAATAGTTTAGATAGAAATAAAAACTATTTATAAGATCTAAACCCATGTAAACTATTATTTTACCTCACCCTAAGTTGTTCCTCCTCACACTGGGGAGTTTATAATGGAATAACTACAATAATAAAACTCATCGGACCCCACTTCCATTGACATTCATATTGCTCGATGACCCTAAGAAATGTCATCATGTGGGGTTATTTTTATAGTTCTACTCACCTTGTTAGGATGTGGTAATTCCATTCCATGAAAATGTAAAATTAATTTGATTTTTAGGTAGATATAGAACCAACACATATCGCAGGGATTTAAAGATTTCCATGTTACATATTACACTAGAAATGTGGAACCCCTTCGGCATGACACAATAACGCATCACATATAGGGATTTGAACTATTGAAATACACTATAGTACATCCATGTGACTAGGAAGGTAGTGTTAAATGGAACATTTCCACACAATTACCATTCATATAGATCCACATAATATTCCCTCAAGGATGTCTCAAATTGTTCAAACTCTTATTATATACATTTTCATTTGAGACAAAAAAATTATATCACCCCCCCCCTTAAAGGATATACCACATAAAGGGTCAGACACTATATTTACTGACCACCATTCTATAATAACTTATACTAGATGGTGATCTCCACCAAACATAGAACTAAACTTTCCATATAGAAACAAGTCACCTTCCTCCAAATCCATACAAAAATAGTTGTATCTATGAATCACTTGAGTATGAACATTACCAAGAATGTGTGTACTATTAGAAGAGTGAGTATAGACAATTAGACTAAGGAGGAATATTTCTCTTACAACCACCCTTATGCATGATCCTGAACCATTATTTATGAAGGACTAAAAATGGAACCTTATTTGAAATACATTTTATACCATGGAGTCCGAAATATGGAGATATCAAAATTATAAGGTGAACTATTATGGGAAGTGTGGTTCATGAAAAAAACATTTAGCCAACTATTAACTATAGCACACTTCCTCAAAATTCTAAAAGGTTAAATTGATACTTTTCATTCTATACACATTTATCTATAGTAATATCCATCAAGAGGGGAATGGGTCGAACATGAAATTACCCTCTAGCCTGATCCTCAAAAAAAAATATAACTTCATCTAATTAAAATAGATGACGATTAATAAATTTATTCATTGAAGTAAAAAATCACATACTAGGTGGGTAGATTGTGTTCGGCTACAAATCACTCCTATTATAGAATGGAATTTCCATACAGAAAAAAGAGGCCCCCACAAATAAAGTGAGGTGTCTTCCCATTTTTAATTTGAACTATATCATTATACCTATTCACCAACATTGGAGAACCTAGGTTGATATGCTTCCCCATACACAAAACTTCCATAATGAAAAGTGTTCTTAGCTGCACCCTCATGTGTGTACTGTGAAAAGGGACATTCTACCCAAAAATGAGCAATATGATGAATCCTTTCAATCAATTCATTGGAGATATTATTTCCAGGATACCCTAAGAAACACAAGTACCTCACCTCTACTATCAACCTATAGGAGGGCTTCGTCTCATTTTGTGATGCATTTAATCATTAGCAGGGCATCCCTAGAATCCTATTTGTATGATTGTTCAAGAATTAGATCAAATAATACTTGGATGGGACATCATTTATTATTATCATGTTACCCTTATCCCTTAGTATCGTGCACAATAGATCTCTTTTAATAACCTTTATAATAGAATCATAGGCTATTAATACATGTATATTATATCTTTTTACATTAATATTCATAAAATTATATAAAAAATTCATTAGTAAAATAATATATTATTATATTAGAATACTAGTTATAAAATTTTTTAATTAGGAGAATTATCACCAATATCCCCCATAAATAACATCTTTTTTAGTACTCAACCCAAAAATATCAAACATAAATCACTCTGCATATCCCTAGGAAAGAAAACCTGAAAAAGGTTGAGCTATGATTAATAGTAAGTGAATACAATGGAGATGCATAATTATAACATGAACATTAGTGTATGATAAAATGATCATTGAATATGAAATTAATACCCATAAAATAAAATATTACAATCTCACAACAATGTATATTGATTATATGTTTATTAGACATTCATATTAGAAAATAAATGAACATGAGGGAAGAGAGCATAATATTGACATTAGACATGGAATTGAAGAATACATATAAGAATTGAAAATCCTTTCCATGGCTGTTGAGGATCACTACCAATTATATTATAGTGGAATAGGTTCACTCCTATAACCATCATTGTAATTAAGGGTCCCTCTCACATCTATCATAAGGGATAAATTATATTACTGAATCAGGTTCACTCCCTGTTCCAGTCCAATATATCTCATGGAATAAAAACCTTTAACTAATTAATTTGAGGGAGATATAGGTCCCACTCAAATTCAGTTATAACACAACAAGTTTACTTTTTTATTATGGTACCACCATACTTTTTTATGATGCCACAACATTCACATAATGAAACTCCTACATATTTTTTCCACATGATCATAAAACATTAATCTTTTTTGTAACCCAATAAATGGAATGGGTTTCATAAGGATTTCAGCTGATCATAATGTGTGTAAAAATTTAATGTTTTATCATCATTTTATTATTTCAACATAGAATGGCTAGTGTTAAAATTTGATGGTTTCATTATAAATTTGTCATTGAATAATTCTTGTAATTGAAATGAGTTACATAAAATTATTTTCTTCATAATAATAAAACATTAAATAATGAATATGAGTGGTATCCTTGGATCATATCCTCAACAGATGAAAATAAAAATAATAGGATTTCATCATTGATGAGAAATTATTTTGAAAAACAAACCGATTATAAAATTTATTGTGGAATATAAAATATCATTTAAAATATCATTTTAATACAAAATGTTCAAAAAACAATTTGAAATGATTTTCCTTGAAAAAACTATGAGCACAAAAAAGGAAGCATTATAAAAATTGCAAGCATTTCATGAGGTAAATATAAATTCACAATGGATTTTATTGAAAATCATTTTGAAACTCATATTTATGAAAATATAATTTAAAAATATAAAGTAAGATTCAAAAAATATAGTTAGAATGGTGGGAAATTTTTTTCTTTCACACATATTTTAAAAAATATTTATTTATATTTTTGGTAAAAGGTAAAATTAAACTTTCTAGAGAAAGAAATGAGGATTCCGTTGAATTTTTTTAAATAATATAAAATTGGTAATAATATATTTAAAATATATTTTCATGAATTTCAATAAAACTAAATAAATTTTTTGAAACATGGATTTTGGATGAAAGATATTTTTTCGACCCAAGACATAAATAAATGTTGTCTGGTTTTTATTAATAAATATTTGGAACTCTTTAGAACATAATGTGGTGACAATGAAGGAAAAACATATAATATAATGAAGTTAACATAGGAGAATAATATTAATTATTTTATTAAAAAGGATTATAAGATTTCATCATCATAAAAATAATCAAGAATAATCCTAATAAATTATTTATTTTAACATAAAATATTTAGAAGTTTGGTAACTTTTAATTGTATATCCCATGAATGAAAAAACTATAAATGAATATTATAATATTATTATAATAAATAAAATCATGATATAAATTGAAATGTGGGCTGTATATACACTTTTTAATAGAATATAGGTGGATAAAATATTTTTAAAGGAATTAAAATTGAGAAAAAAATTATTCACCAATTGGTCGTCATTTTAACGATAAACCATATAGAAGATATATCTTCAAATGGATATATAAATAACTAAAATTTTCATGATATGAAATATAATATGAATTTATAGACAATATATATACAACATATACAAAATATTTGTTGAATATTTCTTGTATATCATAGAAATTATAAATTGAGACTAAAATCACTTATAACATTAGTAATATTTTTAATTCTATGACCCTATATGGAAAAACATAATATTTTACATCGAATGTGATTAAAAGGATTAAATTCATGACATAAAATTTCAAATAATAAATATATAAACTACACAAATGAAATTATCGGTGACTTATTATATGTCTCTAGAAGTAATAGAGATAATAGAAATACCATACTTATATCTCATCTTCCTCGGTAAAATATTTAAACTCCTATATAATAAATAATAGTTTTTTTTGATTCAATAATAAAACTAATATTATAGATATTATACACTATATAGTTTACCTATGACCATTAATTACCCATTTATTATCAATTAATTTATAAAACCATGTTTCAGGTAATTATGACATTGTTTTTGTGTTATGTTTTCATTTGTTAATTTTATTCATCTTAAATAGATCATATTTTCATGATAAAAAATAAATATTCATGAAATAATTATTATATTAATAAATTAATTATACTTTTGAGACCAATCATCAGTGTTGGTTTTGTTAAATGATGTGTGTTACGATCATGGTGACGGTAGGTCATACCTGCTCGTGAGTGACAATTAAATTTTTAAATGATCATTATGGAAATGATGATATCAATATTGTAATTTTACTGAATGATAATAATAACATAAAGAACATATTATTCCATTAAATATCCTAATTAATATAATCTATATGGTGTGGGATTTAAAATACGGGTTCAAATCACTACAAGATTGTAGTAGTCCAAACATACACGAACTACGTTACCATATATCTCTGAGTAAAATGGTAATAAATAAAATTATATATTATATTCTATGAATTAATAATATTTTATTAATATAATAATTATTTCATTTATATACCATGTATTTATTATTATTATCATTATTATCTTCCTTTTAAGTGTTAGTGGAAAAAAATTAGATCCTTGTGTGAGTCAGTAGTATGCCAAACATATGAGAGACATTATTGTATAGTAACATCCTAAATGTTTATCACTGAAATTTTTTTAATTCTTATAATTATGGTATAAAGAATAAAACACATACATATTATACATATCCCAATAAAACCGCATTATATTAAATGATGAATGAAATATAAATATTCATATAAATTATGAAACATATACCAAAAGAATTTAAACTTGAACCATGGAATAATAACAAGGCCATTATGAATAGTAATCTAGAAAATATAATACTAACCAGACTTATGAATTTATATATATAATATAGGCATATTATAAATTTAAATATGATATAATTATATCATATTATAAGTAAATATAAGTTTCAAAATTGATAAATTAAGTGTTGGTATTGTTATAAAATAAAAATGTTTACTTAAAATTTGATCTTTAATATAATGATTTAAATGAGATTTTTTTTAAAATGTATTCATAAAATATTATGTTATTTTAATCTTATTATATGATAATTTTCTAAGACCTTAATTATTTTTTCATGTGTTGTAAAATCAATTTTAATATTTAAATTAGTAATTTTTTGATAAATGATTAAATTAATTAATAATTAAACTTATATTACATATAAAATTAGATTCATTAAATATAGTTTATTTTTTAATTCAATTCCTTAAAAAAATAGTTTGTGTTATATTTGGAATTTTTTTAAAATAGTTTTATTTTCGGTGAATAGTGAAAGACGACAATTTACTTTATTTAAGAAAATTCAGATATTAATTATTCATAAATGGTGAATGTATTATGTAAGAAAATAATCTAGAATCATCCATTTTTATTTAATATATTTAATGATAAGTTTCAAACTATTGTATTTCTTTAAAAATAATAATTAAATAATGAATAAAATAATAAAAAGAAACATATCACCTCCCATATTCATAAAACCCCTCAACACCTTATCATTTAACACAATCAAAGAATTAAATGTTTTCAAAATTATGGGAAATCCTCTTCCTATGTATCTTACCTCCTTCCAATATCTATTTTTATCAAAAAACACTAATTATATTTTTCATAAGTAGTTCCTAAAGGAGAAGAAGTTCATGAGCTAAAATCCTATCCTATTTTCATTTAATTTCTTTTCATATTCATTTTATCTATTATTCCCTACTAACAACCACTGATCCATGATTCATGATAAATATAATATAATATATATATTGAAAATTTATTTTATTAATGGACTAATAAATCATCAAAACTATTCGCATTTCCCTTTTATTCTAAAAATGAAAACATCTTCTGTGAGATATTGATTTATCACCTTTAATGACGACAAGTTTTGATTATCCATTAATGACTTAATGGATGGTCGTAAAATCATTATATGATTTAAATGTATTTTCAAATTTATTTTATAATCTTTTTTATGTTTAGTGACTAACATAAATTCATAATATTAAATAGTAAAACAAAACAAGTTCATTGTGATCGAAAACCTCAAAAATTAATCTAAGCAATTATAAATAACATTTTATCAAATTAATCATACTCATATCTTGAGATAATAAATATATAAGAAAAATAAAAAATATGGATTTTAACTAACAAAATATAATATCAATTTTGGAGAATTATTATCATCTTATATGATGTTCTATACATGTATACAAGTGAACTGATCATGAAAACAAATAAAAAACACTCTCTAAATGTTGGAACTAAACTTTATACCTCATCATAATACCCAAAAATTATCTTAATAAAAGTATCATTACTAAAATACATGTATAGGTGATTTTAGACTAATTTAATAATTTATTATATTATATTATGATATATTTTAACTATAGTATTTAATATAGACATAAGGTATGGGAATTATCCAACCTGACACTTTTTATTGGGGTTAATCTCATTTCTTGAAAAATTTTAGAATCAATATTATTTTAAAATTAGTAAAATATAATTTCATTTTTATTACCTATCCTTTTCTGATAAATGCATCTTTCTAATATTTATGTATAAAAAGTAAAATTATTTTCAAAAAGAATACCCCTTTACAAAAAATAATTATGACACATCTTGAGTTGTTTCTTATTTTCACAAGAATTATGGATCTTGTACAAAATATGTTTTTATATTTATCATTTGGGAATCAATTTTTTTTTTCATGAATGTACGAAATGAAACCTTACCCTATTCCATGCGAGGTTTTTATCTATTTTATAGACATAAATAATTGGTGGAAATCAAGATTATGTAAATGTTATGATGTGACGTGTGGATCCCCAATTATATAGAGCTCCAACACATTGGGTAATGTGATGCATCTCTTGAGATAGGGAGAAATATGAGTTAATAATAATCTATATTTTTTCACAATTATGATGTTATGAATATGAATCTATGTTATTCAAGAAAAATGATAAAAAAAATATGTGTAGTATTTGAAAATTACGACAAGAGGTTTCATTTTTTATGCACTTACACATTCTATCCATTTGTATTATGCTTCCCATACAGATTATGAATATGATCCCATTATTATTATATAATGATAATGATTAAGTTCACCCATGTAATATTGACTTATGTTCTTATCTTTCCACATACTAGACATTAATCTCACACCTTTGTCCGATCTACATCATCATATGAATATTTATGCTAAGGAGTATAAGAGGTATAGTAAGAAGCTTGAGAAAAAGGAATTAGAAAATTTTTACAAATTATTATATCAATATTTTGTTTGGTCCAAACATTTCAGAGACACTAAACCTCTGGATCGTAGTTTTGTTACAATATTATATATTTTATTTTTAAAATTTTTTAATAGTAAGGTATGATAATTCCGGGACACTATATTGTGTATTATACAACTATTTAAATAATTTACGAATTTTTATTAGAGAAAATTACTAAAAAACCTTAATATGAGACTAAGTGTCTTTAATTACCCAAGAATAAATTTTTTTTAGAAAAATAATAAAAATATGGATCCCACCAGATAAGAATTTATATTTAATTTCACAAAAAAGATAATTATTTAATCATGGGATGTTTACTTAAATTTTTTCTAAAACATTTGTATTTTATAAAATTACTTACACCAGGAGAAACTATGACAATAATACATTTTTTGGGACAATACATAGAATTCCTAAAAAAATATCCAATTCCTTCATAGGAGGTCTTCAAAATATCATTATAATTATTACGCTGATCTCTCAGGATACAAATAATAACATGTTTAATTTTGATCATCTTCCTTTATCTAAGTTGGAGAAACAAGCTATTGCGTCATCTATTTATAAATTTCCACTGATGTTTAGTGGACATATGATCCAATAGTTTTGGAATAGTCATTAAAATCAATAGAGTAGATCTTGTCTATGATACGTTCTTATGAGATGGATTGGTCGACCAATTATGTGTGTTGATTACTAACACCGAGATGATGGATGAAATTGATGATATGGAGTAAGAATACATTAAAAATGTATTTTGTAAAATGTATTTCATCGAAACACTTTATACAAAGATAGAGAGAGAATTTATAGAGATAATGAAAGAAAAAGGTGAGTCTTTCACAACAATAAAAATTCATAGGTCATGGAAATTGGAATTTCAAATTGGTTATAAAAATTTATAGGAAAATGGTTGTAGTTTTTGGTGTTTTAAAACCACACCTTCAATAGGCTCTATCATTTTGTGACTTTGGGTGTTATGAACATGTTTTTTGATGTCGACTCAAAGTGGATATGGAGTTTGGTGTTTATTTTCATGGTTATGATGATAAATTCTAAATATTAAATTTCAATATTGAATAAATAATGACAATGATGGGAAGGAAACTCAACCACTCATATATAATAAGTATGGGAAGAATAATAATGAGAATTTCTTCAAAGGTATGATGAAATGATTCAACAATGGAAGATAAAGACACCAAGATCCTACATATATAAGAGACATAAATAACATGACCAAAATGATAGAGGAAAAGAGAGATCAACCAATGGTTCAATTCTTTATATTTTGGTGTAATATTAATATAAAAGCCCATTAACTAAACCTAGACTCCTTATAGGTAATCAGTATCTACCGCCACCAAAGTCAAAAGAGAATGAGAAATATTATGAGATCAAAAAATGAGGTGGTTCCCGAAAAAGATGTTGTTACAAGTAAACTAGTTATTCATTTATGAATATTGAATATACTCTATGATTATTCTACTATATATTCTTTCATATCTTTCATGTTTAATATAAATTCTAAAACACCACCTCAAAAATTTGAGAATGAGTTATCTATGAGAATTGGAATTGGGGAAATTATTTCATATAATGAAAATAATTACCCATTGCTTAATGTGTATGGATAGAACCTAACATTAAATTAGAGCTTACTTAATTTGGTAGAATTTAATGATATGTTTGTCCTATATTTTCTATATCTACACAAAACTAACATCAAATATCAGCAAAGGGAGATAAATCTTCACTTTCATAGGAATCATCCAATTCGGTACAACTATAGGAGAAGGATAAGAATCTTTAAAATTTATCATCTCAAATGTGGATATTACTTCCACGTTATAAAATAAAACTTTCCCAAATTGTTGAGAAGAATGAAATAATCATGGTTATGGAAATTCTCCTTATATGGGGAAAAAAATTTGTTCCCTGTAGAATTGATTCACTTTCCCCCAAATTGAGAGGTTTAGGTCTCAATAGAATTAATTACTAGATCTCCACTTATATCAACTAATCATAAAATGTGTCCACTATTGTGTTGGAATAATTTAAGAAGAGGTTACAAGAGAATTAAGATAATGTTTTTATATTCCTGTGTGCTTTAATATGAGGAGCACTGATGCTTTTCATCCAGAAGAATGATATATCATTGCACCTCTACATTATTTATTGCATGATATAAAAATTCAGATATATGAACTAGTGTCCTCTAACACAGATAGATGAATTATTTAATAAACTACAGGTTTTGAGGTATTTATCTTAGGTGGACCTTCATTCATGAAATTTCCAATTAAAGGTGAAGAAATATGATATTATATAAACATCCTTTTGAATGAAGTATGGGATCTCTGAGTTTATAGTGAATCAATCTAGACTCACTAGTTCCCCATACTTTTTCATTGACTTAAAGTATATAGTCTTTAGATAGTACCTTATAGAATTTGTGTTAGAGTTTATTGATGATTTTCAGATATACTCCATAATCAAAGAAGAAAATTTGGATCATATTATAGATTTTCCATGGAACTAGTGATGTGAGAAACTATATTAAATGTACAGTAAATGTGATTTATGGATGTATAAAATATCATTCTTGGGGGAATCTTTCACAAGTATTGGAATATCTATAGATCCTTCCATGATAATGGAAACTGAAAAGTGAACCAAGACCATATATATAATGGATATCAGTAGGTTCCTTTGTATAAGTTGGTATTTGCAGATAATTTTGATGAAAAAATCATGATTGTAAAACCCACTAACCCAGATAAATCATATGTGAGAATATATTACCTATACCAATGAATGTGAATAATACTTAAAATAATTAAAGATGTTTCTTATCCCCATGCCATTACACACCCATCTGAGAAGTGGGTAACTCATTGTGGTATACATAAATTATTCATAGAATGGATTAGGTTGTGTGCCAATGATAAATGAAAATGTGTAATCATATGCCTCATGTATTTTGAAACTTCATGGGAACAACTACCCTACATATGATCTGGAGTTGGTATCTTTAATCTTTACATTGAAAATCTGGATGAATGTTCCCTACGAGGAGATGTGTGAAATTAATACTCATCATAAATACCTATAATATTTATTCACATATAAGGATCATAATATTCACTACAAAATATAGTTATATCTCACCACTAATTATGAACACTCAATCTACTACCATCATAGGAGAGAAAATAATTTGTCGGATGATCTAACTAAAAAGGATCATAAAACATTATCAATGATTAGAATTTATATTGATCAAATATTTCTTTATTTTAAAAAGTTGGACATGGGAATAATTAAGGAAGGAACACCATCAATCCTTTATCAAATGATTTATCAAACATCCATCATGGATAAAATGTTGAATTTCTAAATAAATGATGCCGACATTTAAAGGAAGTTGGAAGACATAAGAAAGTGGAAATCCTTAGAGGTAAAAATTTACGAGGAAGGAGTTGTTGTATTTGGGTCATGATTATGTGTACCATCAAATCCATAGATAAAGAAAGATTTTCCAAGTGAAACATATAGATCAACCTTCTTTGTTGACCAATGGAGTAGAACGGTGTATCCATATCACCAAGAGAACTATTTGTGGGACAACATGAAGAAGGATATCATTGAATAAACATCAATGTTCTTGATATGTCATGATATAAATTTTTAAAGTCAAAATATCCAAAGAAATGTGAAACTATTAGCAATAACTACATGGAAATGGGAAAACTTCACAATAGCATTTTTCAAAGGAAATCCAAAGGCATCATAGGAAAAAAATACTATATATCTTGTTCTGGATCCTCTTTGAAAGATATCTCACATTATTGAAAACATTACAGGAATTCAATCTACATTAATGTGAACATATATACACTAGATAAGTAGTAAGGATGGATGGTGAAAAAGAGTTGATTTTATCCAATCAAGATCCGAGATTCACCTCCATGCACTGGAAATGTCTCTAACATTATCTAAACACTAGGCTGATCATAGGATTGATTATCATCATCAAACTAAAGGCAATTCAGAGCAGAAGATTCATACAATGTAAGAAAAGTTCAGAGACAGTTTTTTGAACATCAAACGATGATGAAGATGACCTCTAGCTATTACCATGTTCTCTTATAACAATGGTTAACACTTAAGCATCCCAATGGATCCATAGTAACCCCTTTACAAAAAATGATGCATTAAACTAGCATGTTGGGATGAAGTCATTGAACATATTCTAGTAGGACCTAAAATGGTTAAAGAAATTGTGTAAAAGTTGAAAACCAATAAGTATAACATCAATGATGTCCAAATTAGACAAAAGATATATCTATAAAATCATCATTGAGACTTCAAGTTTATGTTTTGAGCCATGTTATTCCTCCACATGACTATATAGATGAGGATCATGGGATTTGGGAACAAGGGGAAGATTAGTCCGACGTACATTGGACCCTTTGAGATAATTTATCCTATCAGAGCTATGGAATGAAAAATATCACTTCCACCTACCATGTCTCATGTACATGGTGTATTACACATATCTTTATTACTGAAGTACATACCAGGTCCTTCACATGTAATGAACCAAGAGAAGCATAATTGGAAAACCATTCTCTTACAAGGAGAAATAGTTGAATATGTTTGACTATAGAGATAAAGTTATACATAACACGACTAATCACATGATCAATGTAATATAGAAGAACTCTAATTACAAAGAAGGAACATGGGAACCAGAATAAGTTATTAATGATAAATACCCTAACCTATTTATCAAAAATGGAATTTCAAGGTGAAATTTATAAATGGGTGTAGAATAAAATGATTTATCCTTTTATCATTGGAATAGTTTCCCATAATATTTTATATTTTATATTTTAAAACACATACATTTTATTGATATCCCATTAATACAATCATTCTCATCAATTAATATGAAAATAAGTGATATTCATATAAATTAACGAACATAAATTTATGGAATTGTTACATGAACCATAAGAATAGTAATAAGACCATTATAACATAAATCTGACCAATATAATATTAACCTCACATATGAGAATATAAATATAAATTTTTTACCTTTTAAATGAAAATATTATATAATTATATCAGAGTATAAGTAATGAAATATTTTATAAAAGATAATCTAATTGTTGGTATTTTATAAAAAATAAATAACAGTTTACAATATTAGAATTAATATAATTATTTGATAGAAAATTTATTTTCATAAAATCTATTGATAAATAAATATTTTGTTTTATTATGATTATAATAAATAATTATGAGACCTTAATTAATTTTTCATGTGTCAAAAAATCTATTATAATATTAAAATAAGTATTTTTTGAATAAGTGGTTATTTTTATGAAAACAATATCTATATAATGAAACCTATTTTCATAAAATTGAATCCAATTTTGAATTTTAATTCTTGAAAAATGGTTAATGTGTTTTTTGGTATTTTTCTAAAAATTTTAAATATTGGGTGAATATTGAAATACAGTAATTTACAGTATTAATGAAATACATGAATTAATGAGTTATATAGGAGTTATGGATGAATTAATCCCATAATCTCAAACCCTTCATCATTATTTAATATATTTAGTAATGACTTTCAAACTACTATTTTTTTTGATCCAAAATAAGAAAATAATGAAAAAACCCCCCTTCCCCCTCTATAAATACCACAAGTCGCCACCTCTTCTCCTCACACCTTCCGTCATTTGATTCCTGACCAAATTATGCAAAATTTTCTTCATAATCCTCTTCCCCACATCCGAGATCCTTTGGTCGCAACAATATTTGAATTCCAACTTCTTTAATGAGGATCTCAATTAGAAGATGATCAACATGTAATATCCACTTTCACTTCGATTTTGTTTCTTCTCATGTAATTTTTTCTTATTCTATAATAAACTCCCCATAATAAATTTGAATTATATTCCTAGTATCTTATATATACTGTAATTATTTTATGTCAATGGAAAATTCCTTCACCAATCCTCTTCTAAGCTCCATTTTATTCAAAAAATGAAAATGTCATCTGTGGGGTGTTGATTTGTTGCCATTGAGGCCGAAAAGTTTACATTTTCATTTACAAAATTCACAGATGGTCATGAAACCATTTTAATGGTTAAAAAATATTTTAAATTTAATATTATATCATTTTTTATATTATATAACTAACATATATAAATTATTTTATATAATGAAACAAAATGAGTTTATTGTGGTTGCAAATCGCTGAAATTAATCTAAATTATTATCACTAACATTTTATCCAATGAATAATCCTCATATATGGAACTAAAATAATTTATAAGTCCAATTAAACTTATTTATGTTCACTAATAACAAATAATGGAAATTATTTCGAGTTATTCCCCTCTTATATGAACTTATGTACTTGCATAAAATCAAACTGATCATGAAAATCACAAACCAAACACTCCCAAAATGATTAAATTGAAATCCATAAGTCATTATAATAACCAGAACTAAACATAATAACATTATAATGAAAAAATAATTGCATATTTTTGTTTTGGATTTATTAATTAATTAATATCATTTGATTATTTAGTATATTAATGTGAATAAATAATTCAGACATAATGTATGGGGATTTTCGAACCCCACTACTTTAGTTTGGATTATTCCCCTTTAAAGTAAAGTTTTACTGTGGATATTCTTTTGATTGTCTTAAAATGTAATTTATTTGTTCTTAAATTTTATTCTCTAGGTAAAAACATTTCTGAAATAGTTTTATGAAAAAATAAACTGTTTTCTAAAAGTAAATTTATTTCCTAGTCATATTTTGTATCCTCTTATGTTGTCTCATCCTTTCTCAAGAATGATGAATCTAATAAAATATTGTATTTCCCCATTCACAATTCTATATCCAAAATTTTCATTACAGAATGTATAAAATGAATCCAATTTCTTTTCTATGGGTTATTTTATGTCTATGATAGAGATATGTTTTATGTGAAATGAATGATTATGTTAATGTTATGATGTGATAGGTGCTCCCAGAATTAAATGGTGCTCTCATGTATTTGTGAATGTAATGTATCTAATGGGATATGGTACAATATGTTTCAATATGATAATATATTTGTTTATAGTAAGTATTTTATGATTATTCACAGTTTTAATGAATGATCTTGATGTCATCTTTGTTCACAACTGTGTGTGTTATTTCACCACTATAACATGATGTTTCAATTTTTATGCATTACCACATTCTTATCTTTATATAACTCTTACTATATTTATTAGTATGAAAATTCCAAACTAATTTTGGAATGATTATGAATATTCTCATCCATGTTATATTTATTCATGTTATTATCTATCATCATAATGGGCATTGAGTTGAGACCTTTCGTAAATGTATATCCTCAGGAAACTAATTATACCGAGGAGTATAAGGGAAAAACTAAGAATATAGAGAAGAAGAAATTAAATTATTTTTAATATTTATTATTTGAATTTTATACTTGGCCCACATTTTCCCATGACACTAAACCTTTGGATCTTGGTTTTGTAACACTTTTATATTTTTTATCATTAAAATGATGTAATAGTAATGTAAGAAAAAAAGAGTTCATATAAGTATCCCATAAGAGATGGGAAGTAAAAAAAATTCCCACATGCCACAATTACTACAATGGAATAATTATGTTACAAATATCATATACATAATTTTTATCCATCATCACACCCAATAATGAGAGGTAGTAATGGAATCTGAATCACATCACTTCTCAATGAGGTGTTCCAAAATACAGACGAATAATTATTTCCAAACCCATTTAATGAATTTGCAATTGTTTATAGTTAAATAACATTAGATAACAATATATAATTATATGTAACACCCTAAGGTAATTTTATCATAATGGTTTAATTATAATTGATTGTGGGTGAAGAATAAATAATATAAAAATCTTCATTGAAGAATGTTACTTTATCTTTGGGCATCATCCTAATGAATCTAACATGAATTTAGTTATGTGGGAAATGAATTTGGGAGTGTATTGGCTACCTTAAATGGTTTTAAATTTTGTATAATAGGGGAGAGAGGGTGACCTTTTACAAGTGAAGTGAGTGGGACACTTGTAATTTTATCACTATAATAAGGTGTACCCTTGTTTTTCACATTCCGAAATGCTCCAAAATATAGTAATAAAGTGAATCATAAATTATATGGTATATATTAGAAAATAAAATAGTCTTTATAGAAGTGTCCATGTCATTACAACCCATATTTTTTTATTTATACACCCTGTAAAGACATTATGAGTTTAACCATTGTAATTAATGTTTAGGGTTTTCACTACTTATATTGGGAAATTTTTTACCTTAACTAATTAGAATATATAAATTATTTTTATTTAAATTTTTTTTTACCATTTTTACAAATTCTATTCATTTATGTGATGAAATATAATTCAAATTTAATCCGGCAGATGCGATGATAAATCAGGGCTTTCTATGCGAAAAGGTTCAAACATTTTTAAATGTTTTTCTATCAAAAATCAATATAAAAATGATTCCAATGACCTAAAGTGTTATAATATATATACATATTTTAACAAATTTTAAATAAAATACAATTTAAAATATAATTTTACTTGATGACTAAGTTAAAGAAAAATTCCATTTTATATTAAAATTAATGATTATTTAATATTGAACATAAAATTATGCATTTCATTAAATTAGAAAAACATTCCCTAAGCTAGTTTTTTTGATGATTTGAATAATAATAATTATAATTTCAAATATATTTAGAAAAATTATAAAAAATTATTTTTAAGATATTACCCAGAAAAGGGGAAGAACTACTTTTTAGAGAAATAACTAAACAAAGCATAAAATGGTATTTGTTTCCTATATCATGTCTATAAAAAAATATTGATGTTAGATATTTTATTTAATATATATTACATAAATTTCATTAAAATAATCCACTATAGGTATTTTATTTAATATTATGAGGTAAAATGTGTTGGTTTTAACAAAAATGGGTTTTCAAAGAATTATTTACTTTGATATCAAAAATATTTTTTTTTCATTTTAAATTAATTGATAACAAAATATTTAATTTTATATACCAGTGCAATCCATATATTTTTTTAATTAATTTCATCGTATTAATTCTGATCATTCCAATGGATAACTGATAACTACCATAAAATAAAATTTTAATTATATGAGATGTTTCATTGAATGGGTGGGGTTCGTGTAATGTAAGATAAATAAAGAGTTTTGTGTGATGAAAAATGTTAAAAATATTAAATTAACTTGGTAAAATTATTTAATAAAATCATTATGTTTTACATTATACCAAAATAAAATTAATTTCTCCCACTTAATTCATCTTGACCATCAATGGATAAACATTTGAATTTTTTTTAAAACAGACTAATCATGTATAAGATGTTAATAAAACATCCTCTTCAGAATGATAAAGGTATTTTGAAATTTCATCTAGTATAACACATAACATTATTCTAAAAATAAGAACATAAGTGGGAATTTAATATTTTGTAATGTAATAAAATAGTAAATATTTATAGATATATAATGAGATCATTATTCCTATGAAGTTAGTGACCCAGAAAAGGTTAAAAAAATATATAACAAACCATTGAGTTATAAAAAATGTTATCTATGTTATCAATGTTGATAATAATATGTCAAAATTTTATTTCATGATTCTTTTCTTAATATTGTGTAATTAATATTCAATCTAGACCGAGAACATATGAAAATTTACTTACTTGATATTATTTTTATTTCATAGGAAAATTTCATACATTGGATGTGCCTTTTCATATTTCCACATTACCTCTCACTCAAAGTGACTATTTTTTCCATATATAAGGAACTAAATAAAATCCATAAAATAAAGATAAACCAATCCTTATTTTTCTATCTATAAAATCTTTATACTAATTTTCCAAAATAGATTGGTCTTCATATGGTAATGTAAAACAACAATCTATAACAACCCATAAAATGATTAACATAATCCATTCCACAAATGGTTAACCATATCAACCTTGAGAAACACATAATTTATAAGTAATTCCACTAATTTACCCAATCTCAACATTTAATACCCAAATATAATGATTCATAATTAAATAAATTAAACCGTAGTCTATTGACCATATTACATAGATCTTAAATTTTTATAAAATCCATCAATGTTAATAGAAACCAAATTGAGAGAAAATTATTTATTAGTTATTAGGTCAATAATAATATTAAATTTTCTTATTCATACCTAGAATGTCCTTATCCTGATAACAATTTTTCAGTATCCATTAGACATTAAGTGTTATCTTCCCAAAATAAAAATATCATTCTTACATTATATCACTTTTCTAATTAATCAGTACTAGTTTAACTACTTTTTCATAATATTAAGAAAATCATATAATGATTAATCCTTTTATAATTAATGATTCATAAAACATAATTAATTAAATAAAACAAATAACCACATTAATCATCCTAATTCCTTATTAAACCATTAAATTTCCTTCTTAATCTTATTCATTTAACTTCTTTACATTAATGTGTAATTTGTACTCCCTTCATCATCTAAAATATAGAAATTTCTAATAAATTCTTTCTGATTAACCTCATAATCTATCCACTAAAGACATAGATTTTAAAAATGCTACTGATTTTCACATTTTAAACATTAAATAGTCTACGATACCCTAAGGAGACCATTATTCTCTATAATTTCAGTAATGACTAATTTAGTTTTTGGGACGAGTCACGTCATTTGTGTACTTTTTTTCCATACCCAAAAAATTCCCGTCCCTCCTTATCTTTTCCATGAGTGATTCTATCCACATTTCAAATATATATGAAACTAAATCTTCTATAATACATTGTAAAAATTAGCATAAATTTCTGGGAAATTTATCATTCTCTTATTTGGTAAAACCTATAGATGGTTAAAGAGAGAATTTTAAATCATGTTTTGTGATAATTGATTACCCAATAACATAACATCGATCACTCTAGTAATCAGCCCATTAGGATTCTCATCAGTAAATTTTATTCCACATTCAATTTGTTCACAACTCATTTGGCTTCCCACCATTGACAAAAATAAAAGATCATAGATTGGTAAACACAATTAATAGTGAAAACTCACTTAATCATGAACAAATCACTAATTTGGTTTCTAAATCATGACAACTTATTTTTAATCTATAATAACTTAGGTTTATACCATTCCAATTATAGTAATCAAATATTTATATCCTTCCTGTTGATTTTTAATGACTTGATGAAATTCAAAATAATATCCCCATGGAGTGTTAAACAGGTTGTGCAACAAGGATCACTATAAAAAACACGGAGAAGATTTATTCCAGCTCAATCCACCCTTTTTAGAGTAATTATTCATATGTTCCTATGTTCTGGAGAAAAAACAATTATATTTTCTAGGTGTGGATGTAATTTCCTATAAAACACATATTTTATTCTTTACTAATCTTCAAGTACTTTTTTCTATTTTATGAATAATCATTATAATTATCCTTATACATCTTTATAAACATAACCTTATATAAATCAATAATGACCACACTAATTATTTTACATCAATTATTCCAATTCATAACGAAAAGATCCCTCTGATAAGAATAATAGTGACCTGTAGTTTTCATACATGGATATTACATATTTTTAGATTAATATTAAAAACATTAATGAAAATAATTACCAAAGACAATAATTGTATAGCTTATTTAAATTCTATGAAACAAATCATCCAATTTTGTAAAATATCTTATCTATATACAATAAGCATCGTCTCTATTATTACACATCACAGAAATACCAATCATAAATCCATTATTCGTAACCTTGGAAAAGGAAACAAAATAAAGGATGATATTATATGCTCAGTAAGGGTAAAAAGGGGAGAAAAGTATGGGTATAAGAACTTGTTTATGGTATTTTAAAACCACACCACGTAATACAATGATTAAAATATATTGTAATGGAATAAAGAGTTGGTGTTCATAAAAATTAAATTATTATGAAATATTATAACATTATAACTGATAGTATAATGTCGAAAAAATCCATGGAATTGTGTCATACACGTAAGTAAAAAAAATAATATCTATTTATTAATAGCATACTTATATGGCTATCATAGTAGAATGGGTTCCCTCCCCATAACAAACATAGTAGACAATTATCACTACACAAACCATCATAGTGGACAACGTCAATTACTAAACTATGTTCACTCCTCATTCCAATCAGTTCTATGTTATGAGTAAAAAATCATTACCCAGTGCATTACAGAGAGATATAGGTCCCACCCATCATTGGTTATAACAAAACCACAGTCAATAGTTATAATATAACTCTCACACATAGTTATCATGTAATCACCATTACATAATGAAACATAAACATATGTATTTAAAAAGATATTAAAAAGTCATATTATCATAACCCATGTAACTAAATGGGGTTTTTATATAATTCATCGTATTATAAACTATGGAAAAGTGAAAATTTTTATAATCATTTCATCATTTTATCATAGAATGAATAGTGGGAAAAATTATTTTCATTATAATTTTATCATGGTGTGACCTATTGATGAGTACCAGATTTAATAAACATCAATTCATCATAAACATAAACCATGTATATAAATAATAATAATTTTACCCTAGGATCATATCCCTTGTAATGAAAAATATAAATTTATGGATGTTATAACATATGGAGAATATATTTTTAATGATAAGTCACATGGAACATTTTTGGGTGAAATTAACTATTCATAGAAAAAACAATTTTAAATATAAAGATTAATTAATGAAATTTATATGTTCTTTTCTTAGAGAATATTTTTTAACATTTTAAATTAATATTTAAAAGTCATTGGAATAATTTATTTAGTAAAATTTAAATTCATAGTTTAAAATAATTTTTAAAACAAATTTAAAATAAATTAATTTTAAAATAGTATTGAAAACATATAAATGATGTTGAAAAGAAACTATAACCACAAAAGTTGTAATTTTTGATTATATAATAGATGTTAAAAAAATTCCATCCTCATTTTTCGGTAAAATACATATGAGAATTTTTTATAAAATTACCTGATGATTCATTTTGAAAAAATTAGAAATGAAAAATGGCGTAAAATTTATTAAATAATTAATTTTAATAATGATAAAATATTATAAAAATTATTGAAAACATTGTCTTGGAAGGAAAACTAGTTTTCAACCGAATTGATAAATAAAGATATTTATTTCAAAAATATATTTTTCTAAAATCCTGAACACATAATGAAGTTAAAATGAATGGAAAACATATATTCTCATAAAATACAAATTTGAAATGAAAATTCATGAGTTTCATGAGAAATAGATGATAAAATTTTATCATATAAAACATGATCATAAAAAATCATGATAAAAGATGAGATGGAAAAGTAAAATCACTTCCACATTAGTATAATAGATTTCTATGACCAATGTTGTAATATAATTAAATGAAGCATAGAATATAATGTGAATAAATTACTTCATTTCTTTACATTTCAAAAATTCATTATATACATTTTAGAAATGAAGATAGTTTCATTAAATATGTCATAGGGAATAAAAATTGAGAAAAAAATCCCGTACTAATTAGGTATCACTCAATATGTAAAAAAATTGAAGAGGAATAATAAAATTCATATTTAAATACCAATAATTCTAATTATATTAGATATAAATAACATTCATAGAAATTATATACACAACATATAAGAAACATTAGGTGAACATAGAATTTTTCTTAGACAAAAAAAACTGGAGAAAGACATCCTTTACCACATTAGAAATATTTTGAATAAATATCACTGATGAAGAGTTGAATCAAATTAAATAGTGAAGAAAATTAAAATTATTATTTTAATTATAGAAGAATTAAATGGGGTAATATACATAACACACAAATTTAAGTACTGGTGACTTTGTATATGTCTCCCAGAAATAAAAGATAGAATATGAATCATTTACCTTAAGTATCGACATCATTCATACACGTTTGAACCACCAATAATATTAATATATGTTTATTATTAAAATTTAATAAAAAAATAATTATATATATGAAAAAAATTTCTTAATTCAGACCATTTGTTACCTATTTGTTACCAATTGTTTATTAATATCTCATTTTGGGAAATAATCTCTTTGTTTTTCATATATGTTTATAATTTGTATGTTTGGTCATCCATTATTATTCATGGTTACATCATCTATATAATAATAATCATGAAATAATAGTCACATTTATACTGAAATTATTCTTTTATGAACACTATTGAATAATATTTTTGATATGTGATGTATATTATAATGATGGATATCGTAGGTTGTATGAGTGCCTGAGAAATGTTTCCATTTTTTGATGATATTTATGAAAAGGTGGTATGTAATATTTTTTCATTAAATATTTATAATAATATCCTTAATAAAATATTATTAGTTTTATCTTACTCATACATATCATACTTGTGGTGTAGTGATGAAAAGAGATAGCCACATCGCTTCATGAAGGAGGTTGTTCACACATACATGAACTACGTCATCATTATTTAGAAGGTGAAAATGTAAGAAATAAAATGTTAAATTTTATAATTATAATTAAAAATGTTTATTTAATATAATATTTTAGTTATTTATATCACATGTATTAAGGAAATATTTATTCATTTCCCTGTATGTAAACCATTGGAGAAAAACCAATTACATCACTTTAGGATGAAGTACTCTATCGGACAAACTATAGACATTATCATATCTACTAATGAATGGATTGAAAATTTATAAATATGATTAAATTACTTTATATGTATAATTATTCTATAAATATCATATATATTCTCAATATCCATCGTTATACAATACCATGAGAGGTGGTAATGGAAAATTTAGCCACATCAGTTTATGAGGTGGTTGTCCACCGTACACATGAATGATGATTTCACTACTCATATGATGATTGAGATGATGTTTTTAAGTCAATAAATTACTATAAAAACATATTTTTACGATTTATAATCTTATTTTTTATATAATGAAGGTATAATAAAAATTTTATTTGGTGGAGGAAAATATAAAATAAAAACCAACATTAAAAAACATTACCCCTTTTTTTGGTATCTTCAATATGTTTTCCCCCAAATAATTATTGGGTTTTTTTTCTATAGTAAATAATTCTTCTAGGATGTTATTTTAGACAATTGAATGTTATTGTTTCATTTCTAGGCTGAAAATGTGATTGAAGGTGTGAATATTAGAAAAGAGTTTGTGTCTTTTATATGTGTGGTGAATGGAACACAATTAATATATCAAAAAATAGAAACATGTAATACATATATAGATTTCCAAAGGGATCCAACACATTTTATTCTATAGACTTATAAAATATAGTTTCAAAATTTGACCATAAAAATACTTTTGACTATTTTTAGTTCCTTTAAACCCATATAATTTTATACTAACCCCAATGTAAACCGATTTCTACCTTAACTGTGGTAAATGTTTTTTTTACTATTTTCAATATTTATATTGGTAAAAAATTTAAATTTACCTAATTATATAATTTAAATAATTTTGAGTCCAAATATGGAATACATTGGGTCAAATTGTATTCACATAACATGACAAATATATTTTATAATTATTCTCATAGACGCAAAAAGAATATAGATTTTTAAAAAATTCAAATGTTTACAAAGAATTTATATCAAAATTCAACATGTAAATGAATAAAATTCAATAAATTGGATTAGTAGATATATTATTGAACATATTTTATTTTATAAAACCACTTAATATATAATTTTTCATTGTTAATAATTTAAACGAAATGGTAGTTTTTAATTTAAATTCAATATTTATAACAATGCAAAAATATATATCATGTTTTTATGATTAAAAAAACAAAACAATAGGATAATTTTATAGATCATGATAAAATAAATTAACATTAATTTTATAAAAAAATTCTAATATTTTAAATAATTATATTGAAATAATCTCCCAAATTTTATTATGATGTTCTGTTTTAGAAAGGAACCGTTTTTATGAGTAAAAGTTTATTTATTCATACCTCATGTATTGAAAAAACATAATATTCATGTTAAACACATTATATATCTTATAATTTATACATTTAATTAAAAAATTTCACCTAAAGTGCTTTGATTACTTTTTCATTATATATTTTTTTTGAATAAAAACCAATTTTAATAGAAATATTTCCTTTATTTTCTAAGAATTTTTAATTATCATTTTTAATTAATCGATAAAAAATGGATTATTTTTATATAAAATTTTATTCCATGTATTTTAAAATTATAGTTAATACTTTTAATATCTGAAACTCCAAAAGTTTAGTGATATCTATCATATAAAAATATTTGAATAATATGCTAGTTTTATTTTAAACTTGAGGTTCTGTGTATCAAAAGATAAACACAATATCATTTGATACTGAAAATATAGAGATGATAAATATCATTTTAATTTTTTTTTTTTCAAAATATCAATGTTTTATGATCATATTTTCTTGGTCTCCAAAATTTTATCAATGTGGAGGAACTCATAATAAATCTCTTATGGATGGGGTTCCCAATAATTTAGTTGAGGAACAAAAAATTTATGTCGTCCTCCACATGATGATGGTCAAATGTATTAGTCCACATTGAACACCTTTTGAGTAAATCAAGAATGATATCTATGTTGAACTAGACATGGAAATTTGATGTTCAAACAGTTTCTTATGTCACCACTTTCTTCAACTCAATATAGAAATCATTTTAGTTTTTAAAATATGAATTTTCCAAAACCCACAAAGCAGTGAAATTTAAATTATTTCATAAGAAAAACAAACCTATATTTTATTAGTGATTTTTCATCATGACCACATATAAAATACAATCAAATTATGTAGGGAATTTAACTAAAATTGGATCATTCATGTTGATATTATTCATTGGATTCAATAGGTAATGTGTACTAATCTATGTTTATTCCATGACACAGTGACCCATGAGAGTCCTATTACATTAATAGAGCCTTAAGGAACTTCTGATCTTATATGTGGAGAAATATCTATAGGATTTGTGGTTGAAAAAATCATCTCTAAGCATAATAACAAATAATTGCCTCCTCTATTATAATATTTTCACCTTCCATTACTCTAATAGGATCACATATAGAGTCTCATATTCTAATATAGTCTAGAATATCCCCTTACTCAAAATATTCCACGACATCTCGATTTATCTTTTAGAAGATGATTCAACACCTTGGGAAGGCATATCAGATATATTAAAATTTATCAAATCACCACCGAAAAAAGTTTGATAGAAAATGTTAGACATTCAATAATTATTACACATGAAAAGGATCCATGCAATGATTGTTTTTTCAGAAAATATCATTCATGGAAGTGAAAATCATTCATTAACGCAAAGAATTTGGATCATAAAATGATCATGAAGGTAAAGTGTTTTATTAAAAAGAGATCTATAAATACTCATACATGAAAATATCTTGGTCAAAAATGGGGGAACTCCACTAATTTATAGGATAGTGGTTGAGATGAGTTGTATGATTAGATGCTCAGAATAATTTTACTGGATGAATTATGCTATAATTTGACCCTCATCTCCCACTTCAACTCCCATTTCGAGTGGAGGAATTTTTTGATTATAAAAAATCATATATTATAGGATACATCATGGAATGAAAATTTTTATAGACTTGATTATTTTATTTTGTTTCCTCCAAATTCACTTAAGAGTACTCATTCATGGTGTACATATCCTTCATGAAGGATAATATTATTTTTGAAAACGGTTAGAGCACAAAAAATGTATGGCCTGCTATATGATGATAAAATTCCAGAAGATTATGACATTTGGAAATCCTTGTTGATGTGTCACTATGATTTTTATTCCATAAAGACTAAAAATTGTGAATTTGGTCTCCCTACATCCAGCCCACTAATAAATACCTCGTATTATTAAATATTTATAGTGACACGACCATTATGATTATTCTAGAAGTCTATAATTATCTGAATGTCATCCTTCATGTGAAAATGTGAAGATGAATACTAACATGATTCCATCATTCAGTAGAAGACTACCATGGGATCCTGATAAAATTATCCCTTGGTGGATATCTCTTTCACAAAGGTTCACAACCTTCATGATCAAGGAAAACCGCTCATTATTCTTGGGGGTTCACATGATAACTATCCAATAAAAATCATTCCATTTTGAAACTAATATTTCATATCATTAATCAGATATTATTATTTATAAAGTATTTACCTTAAATATTCCATAATCTACATGATACTCTTGACCATTGAAACACCCCATATTTCACTAATCCCAACAAATGTGACCCATTATAAATCATTGTTTTTATAGAAAAACATTTTCAAAAGCTAGAACCAATTGGACTTCAACTAGTCTAAACATGGTTTCATCGTTTCCCAATGACCTGTGCATATGGTATCATAATCCCTCATTTCTATATCATTTTCTTTTATCATGGACTATAATGGTGTTACCTGTTTTTCTAATATATGTAAGAACCCAAATTTTGGACCATTAGGTGCCACTTCACCACAATAGTGTTTGTGCCACATGAACTCCAAAGTCAGGTGCATAATGGAAATATGTACCTCAATAGTGGAATCATCATGGGAAACCACATGTAATTCCATTATAGGAGGGATATTTTTATATATTCTTATAATAATTAGAAATATTCTCCCTCTGTATAATATTCAACTAAGTCTGAGATATATGAATTCAAACTAAATCTCACTAGGTACAGGTCGTAAAACATCAAACTACATGACAACGTCCTCTGAACATGATATTAAAATGTATCCCTACAATGAAAAATATATATTATCCCCTATATAGGAGTTATGTTGGATGAAAACACACCTCATGGGTGGCCCAATAAGGATAAGACCTAGAAAAAAACTTCTTTTATCTCTATATATGGAATTATCGTCTATTATACATTACATTAATCTTTATAGGCTAGTCCTATAATACTTCCTTAAACTATACACATTAAATACATGTTTTTTTATCATATAACTCCTAACATGGTATATAATATGCCTCCCTGTGTCTCAATCGTGATATACATGGGATACTTGACCTAGTTGAAATCCCAAAGCTCCTATTAAATATACATTTATTACTCCTTAAATGAGGTAAAACCAAAGTGTGATCATCTAATCAAAGACACTTACAGAAACTATGTCCCTAAAAGATGTTATTTCTAATACCATCCTATCCCTAAAGGTCAATAGTCATTTTATATCCTCTCCCCACAATAATCTAGAATGATGAACAACCATTTCCTAAAATGAAAATAAACATGTGAACATGTACCTAGAAAACCCTAAACCTGTAACCCAACTAGATGCTTCATATCTCCAAATTCATTTTATGAATAGGGTCTCCAAAAGTGAAATTCATCCGAATTATTACACCCTATAATAAATTACCTTTTTTAGAACATTGTATTCCTTAGGTTCCATACCAAGGACTCCTCATACATGGGATTCCCTGGATTTTATAAATATAATACATTATAGGTTCCCAACACAACCAATTTACTTATATTTTCTAATGTGTCCAATGTAACCATATTATATAACTAAAAGTGGAAGCTATGATATTATTGAATAATATTAGTTAACTAGAACTTTCCTCAAAAATATAATGTCAATATTCTTTAAGAACATTAATCAAATACATGAGTAAGACATGAACATGGGGAGGAATTATGAGGAGGAATCCATAGAAATATAAACGTACCCCAAATCAGTATATTTCGATAAACATGTTGAAATCATCATCCATGGTCATAGAGTCTTCCCACCATTATAAATACGTAATTTTGGGAAATGAGCAAGACAGCCAATAAGAATCGTGAATTGTCTATTAATGAAAACCACATCAGGGGATATAAGAAAGGAAGAAATCATGTCACCAGCTAGATGTGCGCCTCTCTATGTCAGTTTCATAAAACAATGTTTATAGAGTATATGAGTAACTACCATTTCATTGTTATGTTAGTAACATGATATAAGACTCTATGATTTTATTTTAAGAGGTCGGTATCATCGGTCTTTTATAAGGTGTAGCTAAACATGATTATGATATTCCTGAAGAGATCATATATGATGGTAATAGGTCCTAAAGATAGCTGATTGCACAAGATTAATGCAAGTCCATATATGAATTGGATGAAACCACAATTAATTGTTTCTTCTTGTCATTATGGAGTTCTTTAAATTTGGATGCCTCACGAGGAAAATAGGGGTAAAAATTGTAGTGGATCTTACATCCCATGGAACATTGTGAGTCCTGTATTACATATTTATAGGGGTGCATGAACATGATCCTCATATACCAGATACACCTTTCATCCATGTGGGATTAAGATCTAATTTGTATCCAAAATTTAAAGGTATAAAGATATAATTTTCAAAACATATACATTGTGAGGGTTGGTAGTCAATAATTCACTGAATGGAAAGGTAGATAAAAAGGAGATGTCATCATTGTCCAGTAGTGGGAATTCATGCTTTTTTGTCATGGTAGGAAGGTTATATCCTGGTTTGTTTTCATGTTAAATGTTCTTTAAAATCATTAGGTTTGTGAAAAATACCTCCCAAAACTATGATTACAAAATTAGAAAGAGTATATGTTCAGTTAGTGGAGGTTTGTGATTGCTTAGATATTTTCTTACTCATTGTGTTGTTAGGAGAGGACATTGGAAGTGAGCCTCCTGTAACATTCATGATCTTGTACAAGTGTGGGAAGTCATGTTTTTGTTTCTGTTTCATTTTCGAATTCTCAATGGAAGAAGGGTTACATGATTCTTTTTCCATTTCTATGATATCGATTGGTAAGAGGAAATTCCTCTAGGGGTGAAGTTTGAGGCTAATAGTATGTCTTGTTTGAAGATTGTGGGGATCTATTAGAACATATGCCTACTATTTTGAATTTACAAGGTGTAAAATATCTTCTTAATAACACACATCATATTCCTAGTTTCAATGATCGTCAATGGGATTGAATGTTGAGAAATTCATGCTTGTTATGGAAGTAGATGAACCATAACCAATTGTTTACAGGTTATCCTAGAGATCATTATAATATACCAAACTTTTCTACAGAAGTCTTGCACTTATTTAAAGTACACTTATGCCTTATTTATAGTTTTTTGGTATTATATCAGGTGATTTTCATTGAAAATTTTATATCATTGAGAGAAATAATGGATATGGATAGTTGGGAAACGAATTTCCAAAATGTGCACACAAACTAGTCAATAGAACAAGCCTAAATAGAGGGTATTTACAGGGTTATCGCACAATTACTAAAACATTATTCCCTCTTAGAAAAAAAATTTCTCCCCACTTAAAGTGGGTTATGATTTAAGAAAATATTTTACCAAACCATTCACCCCTACCCAGGTTATAGTTTATGTAGTATTAATTAAGACAAAAATTGGTTTTAAACATTTCTCAATCCCCATATTAAATCACTAAATGCTATAACAAGACAATAATAATTTGAACTCATTTTTAGAGGCTCCTATATAGGTTTGACATCATTCTGAACTATTTCCTTGATGATCCAAATAATGGATAAAATATTCACTCCTCTCTAAATCCATAAATCTTATCTCATGTGGGGTCCTATATCTCTTTTTACATTGTCTCATACATTGAAGGAATAATTTTTCTAACTGTTTTAATTTGATATAGAATGAGGTTTATTGGATCATGATTCATTCGATATTTTGATCATGGATTTGGGTTTATATCACATTCGTAGTTGAGATTTATAATTATCCACATCATTTGGTAATATATGTTGGAAATAACTTTTCATAAATTATGAGGTACAAGGTCAATATTCCAATCACATGGACTTGATTTAATTATGTGAATGTAATTGTCTCAACTGAAATTTTTATTATTGTAAAATTTCATTTATATTTAAATTAATTTGTTTTTAATATTTATCATTTTATGATATAGGTAAAATTCATGAAATTGAACGGTGGGATTGAATTAATTAATAATTGAATTTATGTAATGGATATTGGGATTTTTAAATTGGATTATATAGGATTAATTAATTTATTTATAAATGGAAATAGGTGGGAATATAATATTAGAATTGGATTATTTATTTATTTAATTTATTACTGGAATTTTGGATTTCTGAATTGAATTAAATTATTGTTTAATTAAATAATAGTTGTCATGTATGTGGAATTGAGTTAGTTAATTTTTCAATTACATAATGGATTGTTTTTTTATTTAATCAAAATAAATATTTGAATAATTTATTAGTTTTTTGTGTGATTGGTCAATTAATTTGTTTTATAATTTAATGAAAATATTAATAATTAGATGGTTGGATAAAATTTATTGTTTATAAAATATTAATAAGAGGGTTAATAGTGTTAAACCTGATTAATGTGAAATACTTGATATTGGTATACATGTGATATTTTTATATATCATATATATGTGGGTGAGACATTGTCTCCTCTATCAAAATCCTATAGTGATAAATTTAATGATAAATTTGTGTTGTAAATGGTCTAATACATTAAAATACAATAGAAACAAATGAGTGTGGGACACATACTACTCCTACAAAATCCCACTTGTGTGATTTCATGATTTATATTTTTGGGAAATGGTATGATAAATCAAAACCCCATAGTGAAAATGAGTTTTAGAAATGAAATGATACTTAAAAAGTGAACTTGTGTGATTGATTGATACATGAGTCACGGTTCATAGAGTGCAACTTCAAATACACATGGGGTCTTAAACGTGGTGATGTCGGCCCTAAATGTTGGCATTGGACTATAGTTCTAATTGACCATAATAAGAATTTAAATGTATTAAATAATGAAATCCCTTGTGTTATAATGATTTTTGAATTGAATATGTGAATTGGTTTAGAATCAAATTGATTATAAAGTATGTATTGAGGTTCATATTTCCTCAATAACCTTAGGGTTAATTTAGTTAATTAAAAAATTTATATTTTATAACTATTTATTTATGCTTTGTACTGTATTATTTGTAAGACTACTTATATTATTATTGACAATATATTGGGTTGATACTATTTGTGGTGGCCTATTTATTTATACTCAAACCACAAATGGGATGAATGATCAGTACTGGAATAGATTTTAGGGTTTTATGATAGGATATATGAAAAAAAAATAGATGGATGTGTTGGGATGGGGCATAGAGGTGGAAACTAATGTGCTGCTAGGTCCCTCTTGGGAGTTGTAAGTACCCTTATTGATTATGGGGTTTTCATATTGTCACATGAAATATATTTGGCATGATGTCATTTGTGATTTTGTTTTGGATATTTTAATTTCACAATTTTGTCACGTAGTGATACTTGTTTGTTGTGGTTATTAGTTATGTCAACATTTTTTTGTTTAATTATTTTCACTATTGTGATAATTTTATAAAGATGTTATATTTTAACCATGAATGATATTAGACCATTGATGGTAGTAAACCGCCTCTAGAATATAGAGAGGCATCCTCGAGGTCATGTAGATTACCATATCAAGAAACTCTTGTGTGGAACATGGGTTTGGATGTTACAAAGTCATATAAAAAGAGTTTATTTTCATTACATTTTTCCTCAATGTTATGGAATTAAATAAATGATAAAAGGATGAGTAAGGCCATCATTAAAAACACAAGAATTAATGATGATAACCCATGTATGAGGGTAAAATCCATATACTAAAGGTGGGATTATTTTTATTCATATGTTTTGTATTATTGATCTATTTCACCTCATGTGATATAGTTATTGTGAGATGTTATTATTTCTTATTAGACTTTTGATTTTACTCATGTCTTGAAATCACTTAAGTATTGAGTATACTTGCATCATTTTATGTGCATAAGATTGTTTTTTCCCGTGCATAATTTTAAGCATATAATTGAAAATCATGTTTTTAGTTATGTTGTTTTATTGCAGATTTTTTAATTATTTTTTTGTTTTATTTGAAATAGGTTCCTAAGAAGAACATGAAAATAGTAAAATGATGAAAATGTGGATAAATAGGTGTCTACTGAGAAAAATTAGTAATGATAATGTTATTATCATTTTTCTACCAATACATTGATGCATGATGCATAAGCGCAGCGATAGTACCTAGATTTTGACAGTGTGGAGAGGTTTGGAGAAGGTGCATATTGTGGATTATTGTGATTTACTGTGACAAAAATGTGATAATGTGGTGTTATGTGTCCTGATACACATGTTTGGAATTTATAGATATTCCTATATTATGAGGATTTTTGATAGAATGAATGGAGGTTATGGATGGAGAGGAACCACCAATAGTGAAACCTGATGCCCAAATATTGTCAACTGGGGATATTTGGAAATCATTTATGGGATAACATTTCTAACATCATGAATTTTATGGAACAAGACCCAACGTTGGTTTTGAAAAGAATATCTGATCTGAACTGAGAGTTCTAGTTGTAGAACTCACTGAAATTCACCATAGTGGGTGGACAGTAGGAAACTAATTTATGGATTGAATCTATAGATATTATAAATAACCACGTTAAGACACCTGATGAGAATAGATTCTAGATGGTATCTTATGTGTTTCATTTCTAGTTTAAACATTAGTGGGGAATCCAAAATTGGGATATAAAACAAGGGTATTTGGAGAGGAATGACATTCACAAGATTTTCCTGGAGCATTTTTATCTAGAGACACTAAGATAAGATAGAAAAGATGAGTTTATAAGACTCATTTAGGGGATTAAGAATGTAATGGACTCTGTTATTCACTTTATATTGAATTTTAGTGCATTACTTCTACATTGGAATGGGATGTGTATACTTCCAAAAAAATGTTTTTATGTGGGATTAAATGTGAAATTATTCCCTATGTGATTATCATTGCATACAATACGTTTGATGAGGTTCTAAATCAGGCTCTCATATTAGAGGGGAATAAGAAAAAGGCTTCCAGTGGAGGACATTTGGTTTCTGCATGATGGCCAAGAGGTATTAATTTCACCATAAATAGGTATTCATATAAGAAATTTATCTGGGGGATAGGAGGAAGAGTGTCCAAAGGGAAGGGTAAATTACAAATGACCATCCTCAAGGAATCAATCTCTAGTGTGGATGGTGGGGAAACAATAATAGACACTTCCCCAGACCACTTGTAGATTTCCAATCATACGATAGGATAATAAATATAATTTTTGTTGCATTAACATTTGATTGAATGGCAGTGATTGTGTAGATAGATAGATCCATAGTGATGTTAGGGGATATTCTACACCGTATCAGTCTATAATGTGGAGATATATTTGTTATGATGGTAGAGGTAATGGTTGTGGATCTTCTGGGAATGAGTTTCCATATTAGTATAGTGGTGTCACTCATGGGGTTCAAGATACATCATATAGAGTAGGTAAAGGGTAGTTTCATTACATTTGTAATGTACTATTGTATTGTGAGGACGAAACATCAATAATTATAGGTATATTTCAAGTATCTTATACACTTGAGATGGAATTATTTGATATGGGTTCCTCCTATTCAATTATATCACCATAACTTCTGAATATTTTAACCAGAGTGGTGGAGTTTGATAGTAGAGTTATGATAATGTATTGATAATTCGGTGTATGGTTGAGATAAATATATTTCATTAACTGACGTTCTCTTGAGTTTTGGGACTGTAATTTCATTTAGGATTTTTACATCATTGCAATTTTAGGTTTTGAAAAAATTATGTGTTTGGATTTTTTACTAGAATATTGAGATCATATACATTGTTACTACAGGAGAGTGAACTTTAGTTCTCCTATGTGTAAACAATATATTCCCCATGGAGAACGGGACATCCATTCAATCCATAATGCACCAATTTGACAGAATCTAGGGGATCTCACTTGTTAGGTTTCTAGTATTTTAGTAGATGATGGAGGTGTAAATCATTATGTATTTCCACCAATAGTAGACAAGGTATATGAATTGTATCTTGATGACTGATTTGGGGTGCCACAAGAGAGAGATGTGGAGTTTACTATTGAGATCATCCCCTTGGTGGATCTTATTTCTATTGTATTAATCATAAAAGTTTTTTCAAGTCATCAAGAACTCAATAACCAATTGGATGATTTGAGGGATAGGGGAAGTTGTAGGATTTATTTTCCATACATATCATAAATTTTGTCAAAAAAGAAGCATGGAAGGACTCTATTATTATATTTTGTTTACAGAAGTTGAACCATGTGAATGTGAAGAAAAGATATCCTCTTCCAGATATCAATGGTTTTTTTCAATGAGTTGAGATGATCATGTGTTTTCTCTTGGATAAAATGAGATCGTGGTATCATTTTATTAGATTTTAACATTATAATATACCAAGGAGCTCTTTTAGAATCATGTTGGGCCATTATAATTTTTTTTAATGCTGTTTGGGTTATTGAATGCACTAGTATTTTTTATGGACTCGATGAATAATATGTTCTATCCAAACCTGGATCAATTTTTGGTTTTGTATGTGGCTGAAATATTCATGTACTACAAGACTCTTCATGATCATGCACATCATCTTTACATAATCCTATGAAAAAAATAAAGCATCATCTATACAACGAGATATAAAAATTTCAATTTTTTATCGATCAGGTACACAAATATGTTAACATCATATCAGAGGATGGTGTTTTAGTGGACCCGGAAAAGGTAATAGTAGTATGAGGATCTGAAATGTTTAACATTGATAGATTTATTTGAAGGTGGGGAGGCACCATTAGGTTGGACTAAATTTGAGTGTTAGATTTTTTATGTCTTAGAACACGTTATTGTGTCTAAGGTCATGCTAGAGGATATGAAACATGAATTTCATTCCTCAATGGGAGTGGTTCATTCATGAGGGACCAATTTTTATAATGACCTACGATGATAGTTTTAGTGGATGGGAATTAAAAAAGAGATAACATTGTTTGTGACATGATTCTACACTAGTTAACAAGTGAAGTTTGAGAATCAATTTCTTAGAGGTTTACTACGATCATTTCTCATTCAATAATGAATGTTAGACTACATTACCAGGACATTATTTTGGGTCTTCCATGGATGACTCAGTATAATGATACTATTATGGTGTTTTTGGCCTAAAATAAGAATGGTAGAACATTTCATTCCAATATATGAGATTATCATAGTGGATTTGTTTGGAGATTTTTATGTTTCAGAGATAATACTTTTTCATAGAGTGAATAGATGCATAGTTTCAGAGTATGTATTAGGAATTACTTTGCAGTTCTGGATGAGCGAGTAGAAGGACATTAGAATCCTATTTTTTCTAAGAATTACATTACACCCGCAGATTTTCAATCATAAAGTACCATAATTTTTCTTAAGTATATGCTTTGGGAATGATATTTAGAATTAATTAGGTCTTTGGAAAATAGCCATGTTTTTTGGGAGTTTATCTATTATAACAGTTATTAGTAAACTATTTATATGGAAATGTATGAGGCTCTTTATGGAAGACCATACCGATCACTTCTATTCTAGATAAGGGTGGGTGATGCAGAGTTTTTGGGTCCGAGTCTCATGCTCGAGATGTTGGAGAAGGTACAAATTATTTCAATGAATATGGAAATGGATCAGAGTACAAAAAAATTGTAAGATAGTACATGTTAATTACCCCTAGAGTTTATATACGGTGATCGGGTTGTCATTTGGGTTTTTTGTAGATTTGGCCTATGTGGGATTCAGTGATAGGGGTTGATGGATCTCATCATTTTTAGAACATTTGTGGTTATGGAGAGAATCGGGCTTACAGAAAATCAATTAGCCCTTCAATAGAGGTACAATTATATGAATGATGTTTTTAGGTGTCCAAACATCAGTGATATCACCCACACACTTCTCTTGTTATCCATGTTAACGATGTTGAGCTTTAGACTAATGGATCCTTTGAGGATAAACATATACATGTGAAGGATCATTGTGAGAATTTTTTGTTGGGAAATATTATGTCGATTGATTGCGTATAATTTCAACATGGAAAAGTTCTGGAAAAAAAATTAAATTACAAGTAGATGTGTGGGAATAGTAGCACAATCATTATGACTATAAATCTTTGAGATGCATGGGGGTACAAATCGAGGATGATCTATTTTATGGTGGAAATATATTAAGATCCTGGCCTTTTTTGGAGATGTCTAAGTATAATTTCTAGGTACTCTTTTCCAATTTTTGAATACTTTTCATGTTTGGTTTTTATAAAGGGAGAGTTAGGGTGAATGTTGGAGATTTTATGAAGAAAGAGGTGCTCTGTATGGTTGGAATATTTTTAACCCTTACTATGTGCTCAAACATTAAATTCATATTAACCCAATCAGAGGGAATTAATATACCTAGCATATTGTTTTTCAAAACATGTTCCCTATTTGGATAAAATATTAACCCCATAAAATGTGGAGCATGGTTGAGTTCTATAGTCTAGAAAACCATGTAACCCTTCCCTATAAAACACGTGTAAAATTTTAATTATCCCAAATTGGTTTTATGAAATCTCAAAACCCCATATAATTTTTTTATATCCAAAAACTGAACCACAATCATCTTCTATTTTTTGAAGGTTCTTGGATGGATTTCAATCCCACTCAACCATCATTCTTGATTATTTTGATGCCAAATTGATGATCAACACCTATCCTCATAAATTAGTCCTATACCATGTGGCTTCCTCCCTATATTATATATTTTTCTCATACATTGAAGGTATTTTTTCATCTATATCTGTTATAAATAGATATAACTTTATAGTATATTGATTCATTTGATATTGAATCATGGGTTTGGATCTAGATCTTGCTCTGCATTGAGATTCAAGTTGTTCCACCTCAATTTGGGATATTTTTTTTGTGGATGATCATTATCAATTTTGATGTTGGCAGTATTAATTTCAATCCATTATTATTGATTTAATTATGTCAATGTAGTTTTTTGAATTGAAATTTCCATTATTATATAATTTTACGGATAATAGAAATAATTTTTTTTTCATTTCCATTAGATAACGATATTGGTTAAATTGGGGAAATTGAATAGTTGGATTGATTTAATTATTTATTAATTAATTAGTTTCATACTAGGATATTTAAATTTTATTTAATTAGATTAATAAAATGGTTAATTAACTATGGAAAATTTTTGTGATTATGAAATTTCAGTTGGATTAATTAGTCTAGGATTTATCTAATGGATTACATTGATGGTGGAACTGAATAATTTAAAGGTTGTTCATGAATGTTGAATTGATGTAAATTATTTCTGGAGTCAGCTAATTGATTTATTTGTGTAATTTAATTAATTAATAGTTTAATTAATTAATTTGATGTTTGGATGGTCAATTAATGGGTTTAATAATTAATTAATAGTTAGAATTATGAGATGGTTTTCTAAACCTTTATGTTTATAAAATTTTAGTTAGAGGGGTAAAGTAGATTAACCTTTAATGGTGTAAAATATGTGATATTAATATACATGTGATATTGTGATACATGTGTCATTCATGTGTGGGACATTGTATGATACATCCAAATACCAATGTTATGAATTTCACGATGAACGTGTGTGGGTTATGGTCTGCTGCTTCAAAATCCCAGAGTGATAAATGAGTGTAGGACATAGAATGAGGCTTCAAAATCCTACATTGGTTATTTCCTGATGAATGTGTGTGGGAAATGATCCCCTACATCAAAACCACATTGTGATAAATGAGGGTGAGACTTCGATTGATTCTATAAAATCCCACTTGTTTGATTGATTGATAAACTAGCTGTGGGTCATAAACTTTTGCTTCAAATAACCTTGGGGTCCTAGAAAAGGAGTATTATGCCCTAAATGTTGGCGTTAGATTATTATTACTATTTTTTAATATGAATTGAAACTAAATTTATAATGAAATAAAATTTTTATAAATAATTGTGAATTGAATGTGTTATATAGTTCAGACTCTTGCATGGGATTAAATAGGTATTGATGTTGGAGTGTCCGTAAGAACCATGTGGCTTATATGGTTATTTATCAGAAAAAACATATTTCATAACCATTTACTTATGCATTATTATTTATTCTCTATACAACTACATAAAAAATTATTGATTATATAATGTTTTATATGTCATTTGTGGGGGCCTACTGAGTTGTACACTGACCCTACTCAAGACTCTTGATCAATACCCAAATAGATATCATGGATATAAGACATGATAAGTGGAAGGACTATTTATGATGGTTGAGTTGGGATGGAGCAAGGATGAGGGAATCAGACATGGTGACAATACACCCATTGGAGTTTTCATTGTCTATTTAATTTGGGGGTTTTCATGTTGGCACATCACACATATATAGTATGTCATATTTTTTACTCATGTTTTGGATAGTCTATTTCTTGTTTTGGTAATTAAGTGATAATGGGTTGTTTTCATTATTAATTATATAATTAGGATTTTATTTATCTATTTTCATTATTTTGGTACGTTGATTAAGAGGGTATAGTATCCACATGATCTATATTAGAACATCACTTCTATTAAGATTACTTTAATTTACAAGGAGGCATAAATTAGGTCACATAGGGAACAAACTCATTGTAAATGTGTGTGGAACCTAGTTCAGGATTTTATAGACATGATTTCAATGTGGAATGGAAATCATGTAGACGGAAGTGAACTACACCATAATCTGACATTCAAATTGGGTGATGCCTGTAGCTTATCCAACTGAATCATGGTTTGTTTCATGACTTAGGATCTCAGGAATCTCTAGAAGTACACATATGTGTCAAAGATATAATCTATTGGGAGATCTAGGATGTTAACATTAAGGATGTTCTATTGTATGGAATTAATATTTTTAGGGATTCCTAGATAGACCAGTTGGTGATCCCTATATAGTCAAATTTCAACTATATTTTTTTTGGTGAATGATGGATGTATTGTATTTTTTATAATCATTGGGATAGTGACGAATATATTAATAGAATTCCAAAAAATATATTTTTGGTCATTATAAAAGATATTAAAAATCAGTTTTATGATTATTTTCAAGAGGGTAGTCTTATTCTTGATCTTCTATGGCACCAATCAGTTAGAGTAGTTAAATTGATTGAGTTTGTGACATATAAAATTTCCAGTGATTATTTTATCATTGAGGGGCCTTCATGTGGTCCAATAATCCATGAAATTATGGAAATTTTTTTAGGATGGCCCATGTTCATAACCATTACCATTTAGGTTATGATATCCATTTCCTCATATTGACCATAGAGTAAATCATGTATATGAAATTTATCAAAATGATCACCATAGTACGAGGGAACCAATATAGAACCCAATCTCTTAGTTCTATTCAAGTTGTTCGTAGAGGGGAGGGATGATAACTGATTCATGGATAAATTCATGGCGATTATCATAAATGAATCCTAGATATATTCCATAGAAAGTTACTTCTATTGGGTATATTTTACCATATAGGAATCTACCGATGAGATGATATTCGTTAACTAATGAATCTTTCCCCCATCATTACTGGTGATTTTGGAGTTGTTTCTATCGATATAACCATCGCCTAAAACACTAATAGGGCAATGGTGACATAGAATTTCCTCCTTCCCTATCTCTAATATAACATGAATTCCACATATGAGTTTCCATGATGGTAATGGGGATTTCATCTATGTGTTTTATGGTTGGTGTCATGTATAGGGACCCCATGGTGGTTTTCCCCAGTTCCCCAATATAGTGTTTTTGGGAAATTGATTTCTTCTCCATGAGGAGGGCCTTCATGTCAATGTAGGTGTTCTATGGAGGTCCTCTGTATTGAAACTATTCATCTTGGGTTTGTCCACGGTGGATATCAATGAAATAGATAATAGGTAAAATCATATCAACCTTCTCGATTGGTGAATGGGTTCTTGATCCCATTTGGGTTAAAATGTTCCCCCAATTAGTGGTTATGCGGGAATGAGGTGGTATAAAGATGGTTATAGAGGAAAAAATGTGTTATTAGAAGGGCATCATGTTGGGTAGGGTTAGTTATGTATCTCAATCATTGTGGATGATTTTTCAAAACCCCATCAAGCATAGAAGGGATGGGATTATACTCATAGACCAATATAACTAGTAGATGTAATTGGTGTGGAAGAGTGGGTGACCTCCTTGTTAATTCCATAGTAGTTTTATTTATTAGTATTTCTCAAACGTCCCATACCTTTTAGTAGTAGGAAAGTGATTTATTGAATCATTCTGGGGAGAGTCCCCTAAAATAGTAAATAGATGTGCAGTGGGGTAATTTCCGCTTCTTGGCCCCTATGGGTTGTGACATCTATATAATTATATAGATTCCTCATCCTTCCTTGTCTTTAGTTGGGTTGACCCCATCCTATTTTTTTATTGAACCTTTCCATTGATGACCCTCTACTAGATGATCTATTAAGATGATATTTAGAGAGGACACTTAGAACCACTTATGGTCATATTAATTGTGGTGGAATATAGTATTTCACAATTTCCCAACCTAAATTCTACTATCCCCATGCCTATTATAAGTGGGACTTTCATTTTTTCTTCTGCCATGACTCTTGTAGAATAAAATGTGAAAACCATCTGTAAATATCATATAAGGGATATTACCACTATTTCTATCATTAGTTAACTTCTATAGGGTGAAAATATGGTCCATATTGACTTAATCTCTTACTAAGTAATCCTGAAATTCTTCATTTTCCCATATTTATAGGTTGATGATTTCATGTTTATCCATAACACTCTTTTTTACGAATCCAAATTTCTTATATTTATAGATCAGTTGATGGTCAAAACATGTGATGCACATTGTTACTCATCTATTAATAGTTGAAAGAGTAGATATTAACTTATTTTATAATATTTTACATAACTCTTACACCAAAGAGATCATCATGATGATTCAATTTTTCACATATCCTATAGTGGTTCTCACCATTAAGCCGCTCATTTCTCCATCAGTATGGTCACACTATATTCCCTACTTCCAACGGTGGAATGTCTGTACCACCCTTGTTCATGGTGTCAATCCCATGATTAGTCCATGATGATGGGATGTTTCTTCCACATTATATTGAATCTTCCCTAGATGTTATTTCCCTTTATGTCCCCTCTCATATATTTTTTGAAATATTCATAAATCTCACTCCCAATTACATTTTTAATTTTTTGCTAATTAATTATAATGATTTCAATAATTATAGGGTATAAACCTATTTTGATAGATGATAGAGACGTTGGGAATGTCCGAATATTAGTTTTTATTGGGAATGATAAAAATGAATGAAATTATTCCTCTTTCAGTGTAAAAAAGAATAAAAAATATTAATGTATTTTTTGAAGAACCCAAGACATCTCATGTCTAGAATGGTAGAACTTACATGAGGGTCATTGTTAAAAGAATAAATATTACCTTGGGCATGATGTTATTTCAAGACAGGGTGACTCGAATCTATTAAGTGTTTTTTTTGTATTCAACCATATTCATTCCAGACTAATAATGCTTATTGAATAAGCCTTTATGTGATCATAACCCAAGGAATCTAAAAATATTCATATGATGTAGGTTTTATGATTCATCTGTATTATTTATAGGCTTAATGTTTTATGGGAATGAATTCCCAAAAATAGAGCCCCATAGGGACATTTCCAAAATTCCCTTATTATATAACGGGACCAATATATGATTGTGATTCATGGAAATACTGAGGAAAAATGGATATTTCATTCTTGGGTTTTATTTGGTGGATTATACCTCTACTGGCGAAAGATCACACATTGGGGGTTGTCACCATCCAGGGGGATGAAATATGGATTCATGATGGAGACCAAATTAAATCTCAGTGAGGCATCCAACATAACCTATTTGGTGATAGGGTTCAGAACCCATATAGTTCAAGTACACATTTTATCATAATGTGATTAGACCAGTCTCTTCAATTTAACTTTATGTGGTAAGGATTCTTATTTCATTAAAAGAGATACAATGATATATGTTTTGGGGATTATTAATAAATGATGGCCATAAGATGGGGGATAATATAATGTATATCATCAGAGTGGATGTATTTTTATCACAAAGATTAATGTTATAGTTTTAAATTTTGATACTTTTATTTTTTGATGAATTTTAACATCATGAAACTTTGTCATCATCAAGAAGTTTAATATTGTAAAACTATACTAGAGATGTTATATAGTTTAATGTATTTTAGTTCATATGTTTTAGGGACTAATGCTTGTGTATTAATTCCCAATATAATGTGGGGTGTCACATAGATCCCATAACACCACATTGAATGGAAAATAAAAATGTTTATCTTCATTATACCACTTTTGTTTATTATGTGTCCACTGAGATGTTGTTTTTGATATGACACAATTTTTTTCAATGGAAATTTTCTTCACATAATTATTTCATATAATCACATGAAATCCAAAAAAATTTAACTACTTAGTAATATGGGACCATTAAACATAACTTTTTCACATCTTTGATTTTAATTTTAATAAAAACTGACATACATGTATGTGATTAATATGTTATTTGAATTCTAATATGACCAACATAATTTCTAATGAATAGTAACATATCCTTAGGAATTGTAATGTTACCCTTATTAATACTAATGTATAATAATGAATACAACCATACATATGATAGTATATTAGTAAAATTGAAGTGGATGTATGATATACCTATATCTGAGACAAAAATGTTTTAAAAATATTTTTTTTCAAGTAAACCGTTATTTTAATTAAAAATTATATTAATCCTATCTATAAAGTGTTTTTTTGAAAAATGGATTTTATTTTTTGATTCTACATGTCGAAAAATGGTAAGACTGAATTGTAGTAATTTTTTTTGAAATACATGAAATTATTATGAATAGTAAAATACGATAATTTACTATAAATGTTAAATAGTGGATTTTTGAGTCATTGATGTCGATATTATGATGTAATATCAATTGGTTCAAACTCATATGAACTTATATCTATTTTTGGTCTTGGAATCATTACTATTTCTAGTCTGGAGGGAAAATAATAAACTAAAGAATTAAATATTATGAAAACTCTCCTCTACTCCAGTATAAATACCACCCTCCTTACATCTTCTCTTCACAACTATCTAGCATCACGACCTATCTAAAATCCTCCCAAACAACTTTCATATCCACTATCTCACATCCCAAAGCTTCTTGTGTCATCAAAAGGCCAATTCGAGGTTTCGTAAAGAGGATTCAAAAGGTAATTCTATTATCTCTATTTTCCATTAATTTCATTTCAATTTCATGTTCTTTTCATAAATCTCACCCAAAATATACATATACACATGGTATGGTTACTATAATATCTTACATATACTGGACTTCTATGATTCTAATGGGATAATATATCATCCAACAACCTTTTAATCTAGTTTTTATTTTATAAAGGAAAATTTTGTTCATTAGGAATTAATTTATCAACCTTAGGAATGACATGTTTTCATTTATCATTACAACATCCATATTTCGTCATGAAACCATTTTTATAGTTGAAAATGGATATTTTCTATTTCTTATATCATATTTAATGTTCTATAACTAAATTATGTACATATTGATAAATTATTAAACAAAACATGTTCGTTGTTGTGAAAACAACGCCTGAATAGACCCAAACAATCATAATTAAATTGTGATGTAATGATCCATTCTCTTAGTATAAAATAAAATTATATAAAATATCATATCAAGTTATCTAACATCGTAAATAACATAAAATTACATTTCCCAATGTTTACCCATGTTTTAAATGAACTTCCCATCATGATCACAAGTGAACAGTTCAAGGATACTATAAAAACAAACGGACTAAGACAATGAAATTGAACCTCATAACCAATCAAAAAGGATATTAATGAACATAAAAAGGTTACAATGAATCATTTAATTATAAAAGTGGTTTTTAAATAACTAATTAATGAACCTAATTTGACTATTCAGGTCATTAATATCATGTAAAGATCACCATCAGACTTAATGTAAGGGATCGTCTCCATTTCACTTTTATTCAAGATTGTTCTCTATGTTTTTTTCGTTTCTGTGAAGTTACTAGTGATGGGGTTTGATTACACACCTCCCCAATACTAGTATCATGATTTATAAAAGACGATAAATCTCTTTACCTATCAATAAACTCACTTAAGTACACCTTCTACCTAGATGATTCTCCGCATGGGATTCCACCCAATCCTCCATTATTCCTTTGAGTTTCTCTATCATTATTTTTACCCAAATTAATTTTTATTTTATTTTAATGTAAAAATTCTAAGAATATTGAATATTCTCCAAATACATGATTCACGGTCCACACCTTATTCTTTATCGGGGATATACATGATTTTAAGTGATTCCCCCCCGAAATACTACCAGATATGCAAACTAGTTTTGAGGGAACATCCCAAATTATTAACTGATTTCAAGTGAACTCTATCTTCTATTTTAATCCACCATTTTCTATAAAAAAATATGTATTTTTTAATTTTAAAACCATCATATTTCACTTCTAGTTTTTTATATTGATTATTCCATTTTATATTTTAAAGGCTCTATAGTATTTTCTTTAAAACCACCTTAAAATGTTTCTACGCTAAATTTTCAGGAATACTTTTCTTTCATGTGGTAAAATTTACATATAATCTATTACCATGATAAATTAATACATTACCTTATTAATTTCCTAGTATATTTTTCTTCCTTTCTATCATGGACACTTTTATGATACAATCATTTTTTGTGCTTTATGACATGATTATGGAACCCATTTCATTCAAAGGGTAATCTATATGTTTATGTAAGATGGATTATATGTGATTATTTATGTGGAAAAAATATTCAGAAAAATGTATGATGGTTGTCCCTAGATAGCACTCTAATTTATTGGGTAATGTTATGTCTCATGAGACATTATATGTGACATTCTTGGTGGTTAGACTTGGCTTGGCCTACTATGGGAATCGATTATGACAGTAAACCTTGACTCACACTAAAGACATGTTTTATATTGCTTCCACATTTATAAAACTCCATGTTTATTAGATTTTATGTTTATATGTTAAGGATCCATATATCAAATTCCTTTTTATATCATCATGTCATCCATTTATTCCTTGCACTAATGCATTGTTTTTAAAGTTATTCCCTTATTAGTTGTTTTATCTCATTGCTTTATTCCTATTATACCTAGGTTATACTATGAAGATGTATAAGCACAATGAACGTTAGGGGTCTTTATGAAGTCTAAATAAATAAATGTTATATATAGTTCCTTGTTTTTCAGGTTTATGTACGTTGTCTTCCAAGACACTAGACTTTATGATATTTGGATTGTACTCTAATGTATAATAATTAATAACATCATGTATTTCTATATGTAAAAGTTTTGGGTCAATCTATATGATATCAAAGGATAGTATTGATATTTTGGGATATTAATAATAAATACCTTTATTCGTAACATTAAGGATGATATTATGTATAAGAAAACATCCCTAAAAATTTGTAAGTATCGAGTAAGTGGTTTATCGAGAAAATACATCCCTGTCTGGATACAAGCAGGTAGAGGTGGCTTGAGCATAGATGTATCGATGGGTAAAACCCAAAAAAACTACTTGCAGCTAGACTAGAATAGGAATTGGTGCACGACAGTAGGCCTTTCTGCACTCTTGGTTTGACACTCTGTGGAGATATGCTTGGGTAAATACTTAAGAATATTATGAACCATTATTAAGGGAACAAAAAAGGGTCACATAAGAATATAAATTACGTGATAGATCGTGAATAACATAGATTTAGGCCTTGAAAAACATATGTTGAGTAGATAAGTTTAATTTTTATGTCATATTCATAATTTCATTGGTATCCTCCTTATGTCATACGCATCCCAAAGTTTTATTTTTATTCTAGACAATGGCTAGTAATAGGATGAATCAGGTTCACAATCGATGTGAAGATCAACGTGATGATAGCAAAAATGAGGTCCATGATTGTATGGGAGCTCAAGAAGGTCATATTGTGAATATGCCTAACCATCTATCAAAAATCATGATTAACTCTTGGTACTTTGTGGAATTCCAAAAGAAGGCAAGGAAGAGGAAGATGAAATCTCATGAAGTTCCATATGATAAGGTTGATAAGGGAAATAAGACCCCATTTCCATTATGCAATAAGGGAAATTTCACAATGTGAGTAGGATATGTTCAATGTGTGGAAAGATATATCACAAAGTAGGAAATTTCTGTGAATTAACGGAAAATGTGTGGAATGGAAACAATGTTCTAGCTAAGACATCATATATAGTTTTTTGTCATAAATGTTGAGAAGATGGACATTATCCCACACGATGGTCTATTTCAAGGGATTAGAAGCATGATGAGCATCAACAATCTCCATGATCAAGGGAGCACTGAAGTTCCTATAATATGGTAAAAACGATGAATAAATTACACGTAAAAACTACTTCAAAGTAGTGTATGTAATAAAGTATTTAAATTCATTTCCTATTAGTATTTCTTTCATGTTTTCAAAGAACATTGAGTTCTCACATTAAATGATTTTAAATCATTATGGAAAACTTCTATGAGTATTGTATAGAATGATGATGTTTTGGAGATTGTTCTTCATGAATATATTATAACTCTCCCATTGGTAGAATCTAAGGTAAAATATAAATATCATTGCCTACACATAAATATAGTAGAAAATGCATGAGGAAAACTATTTTACACATCATCTGGAGTTGGAGGCTGTGATATTTGCATTAAAAATAAGGTGGAATTATCTCTGTTGTGAGAAGAGTGAGACATAATTATAACAAGAGTCTCAAATTTATATTCAAAAAAAATGAGATTAACATGTATCCTAACTGATTGATAGTTCTCATTAATGATTATGGATGTTCAATTCACTATCATTCTAGTAAGGAAAACAATGTATTGGATTCACTAAGTAGAATGGATGCTGACTATTTATTAACAATTATAATTGAAAAGGATCTGATCTTCTTATATTTTTAGAGGACGGATATGTGAATCATTAATGGAGGAACATCATCAATCCATTCTCAAATGATTTCTCAACCACCCTTCATAGAAAATATATGGGATGCTCAACAAAAAGATGTGGAAATTTAGAAAAGGGTGGAATCTATCAGTAATGGGAAATCCTCTGATTTGAAAATTTACAAGGAAATTTCCAAAAGATTTGGGTCATGATTATGTGTATCATACTGTAAGAACCCGGTTTTTGCTACGAAAGAATTTGGAATATTCTTGACGATATTACAGAGCAGCGCCTTCAGACGGCGTGCGATTTCGAGCCCTGGTGTGGCCAGAATTATGTTTTCAGTGCGTTCACACTAGAAACACCAAATAAATGGGATAACTCCTAATCACAGTTCCGGATCAGAGATTCAAGTGCACGGATGAGTCCAGAAGGGGGTTTTTACCCTAGTAACGTCATAAAACATGTTGGTGTGGGATGTTTGGACCCCTCGCTCGCTTTTGGAATGTTAAACGGATTAAATAAATTAATTAATTCGTTTAATTTTGAAAAGCAGGTATCTCTTAAACGGTGGCATGGATAGAAAAACCGAGAGCACCGTTGAGTTTGGAGCCTGCTGTTTACCCTTGGAGGGGTGTAAGTTTTGTGGGCACGGCCCGTCTATGAAAAATGGCCCCAGGGGCGTTTTTATAATTTGGTGGTTTCGGATACGAAGATTAATAACTTTTGAACGGGGTCCCAGATTAAAATTCCATGACCACTGTTGTGCTCAAGAGGTGGTGTTTACCCCAGGGGAGGCTTAACCTCGACCGTGCTAAGGGTTCGAGTTCGGACCGATGGGCGAGTGGTTAAGCATTTTCTATTTAAACGCTTAACTCACCCCTCCCTCTTCTTCTTCCCCACCTGGACAGCCAAAGGAGGAACCCTTCCCTCTCCTCCTCCACTATGGCGAGGCAGCTCTGGCAAGGCGACGGCGCGGCGGCGGATCGCCAGTGAATCTTCGGGCAACGCCCCTGCATGTAGGATTTGTTTCGGTTTCAATTTTTATTCCCACACCTACTTTGAGATTGATTATATGCATAAATTTGTGTTTTGATACTCATACAAAGCCTGTAATCATGTAGTAGACTTTATTCTCTTTCAGTCACATCTTTCAGGTTTCAATTCCGAGTCCTGAGCTGCCCGCAGCGGTCCGGCGAAAGTTGCGGGGTTTTGAGGTGAATCCAGCCGGTTTGGGTGTTCCGGCAGTCCAAGTCGTGGAGGCGCATGGCTGAGGCGGCGACGACTCCATTTCCAGGCAGCGGCATGGGTTTCTTCCGGAGGAGGCGGCCGTGAGCTCGGCGGCTCGGTGAGCAAGGGCGCCGGCTGGGGACGGTGAGCGCCGGCAGCGGCTTCAGGCGGTCGGCGCGGCAGGCGTCTCGTGCAGGTGGCTCGGAAGGTCGGCCGGTGGAGGTGAGGGAAGACCGGGGTCTACGGACCCCGGCTGGCTGACTAGGACCCCCACACTGTGGGTCATGTTGGGAGGAGTAGACTGGCCTTCTAGGCTGGTCTGGTCTTTCGTAAAAAAAGTTAATAAAAGAATGAGGTTTATAATAATAATAATAATATTATTATTATTATTAGGAATAATGATTTATAAATTATAAATCATTCGTGCCGCATCCGTTTTGAGCGCTGTCTGCGGCAGTGCAGAGCTCATGTCAAGGAGGACATTTTGAGATGGTTTTAGGGAATTTTAATTCCCGAAATGAGGGGCTCGGGGGCGCGACATGACTGTAAAGTGGACAGGTGTTTATCCGGGAACATTGTTTTGGACGGGGCGGACAAGTCCGACATCCGATTTAAGCGCCGTCAGTGACGTAGGAACCCTGGCGTCAAGGCGGAGGTTTCCAGGGTGGTTCTGGGCATTGAAGCTGGAGTTGATGTGTGGGCCCCATGGCCCGTCTTTTGAGCTGCGTGCAGCTTTTAGCGACTTTTTCCTCGAACTTCCGTTTGGGGCGTGCGAGCAGTCGAAGTTGGGTGTTTTTCCGAGGGAATCCCATTGGCGCAGTCTGCCCGTCCTAATTCGGCACGATGGTGTGGGGCCCAAAAGGGCCATTTGGGTGTCGGCAGTGTTTTTCCATCCTTATCACCGGGCGACCACTTTGGACGAGTGAGTAGTCCATCTGGTGTGCTTTTCCGAGAGGATCGCAACAGTGCGATCCGTTCGTTGAGTTTTGGGACCGGGGTGCAGGACCCTCGTGGTACCGCTCGTGCGTGGGGCGCCGGAACATATCTTTTTCTCTGGATATCTATTGCACTCAAGTGAGTAGTGCTTTTGACATGTTTTCCCGAGGGGATCAAAATGGTGCAATGCGCCCGACTGTTTTTGGGGCCGAGATTCGGGATCACGGGACGCCGTTCAGGCGTGAGGCGGTGTTGGTGGCATTTCCGTCAGATATCCGTTTGCGGCGAGTATGTAGTCTATCTCGCGTGTTTTTTTTTGCGAGGATTACAACGTTGTGATCCGTTTTCCTCTTGCACGATCTTATTAAATGTGAAAGCATGAAAGGTGCTCCAGGGGTGTTACGCCCTACCTTGTTTATAGCGGACCCTTGGCGTGTGATCGCGCACTCTTGGGAGAGTGATATAAATGATTCACGAGATGTGGATGGCCGTGACTAGGCCTTTGAGGTGGTGTTGTTACTTCACACCTTCACGTTGACGCTGGGTGTCGTGTGCACGATAGCCTTTGGGCTGAAAATGAGGTATACTATGGGAGTATACAGGAGCGCTTGGAGATACGTGTGGTTTGTACCTTAGACTGTTTGTGCGCTTAGTAGGGGTTGACATTGGGCCACATGTCATGTGAGCCCCACATGCATGTCGTGTTCTTCTTTATGTACTTTGACCTCTTGAGACGTTGAGGGTCCCTCTGCGCTCGTTGTTTGACCAGCAGGGTGGAGTTTCCCCTGGGCTGGTGCTCTTTTGTCTGACTAGCAGGGTTGAGTGGTCTCCCCTTGGTCTTGTTCTCGATGGTTTGGTAGGCAGAGATGGTTTGGTTCCTCTGTTTTCTCACCTGTGAGGGGTTTCAGTATCATGCCCCTTTCACCGGACTGCGACACCGTTTGCGACTACGGGTGTTTGTGGAGTGTGGGAGTTTTTCCCACTTTCTGGGATGAGATGTCTCGGTCCGCTTTGACAGTGACTCAGCGGATTGAAGCGTGATCTCCTTGTGAGGCCTCGGGAGTTTCCCCCATCACCCCGTGTTCCCTGGTAGAGTTCTTGTGAATTTGGTGAGACCAACACTTTACGCGGCCACCGATCCTCTACCCAGGAGGTTGTTACCAGCAGGGATGAGGTTGTTCCAGCAAGTCTAAGGTTGTTTCTAGTAGGGATGAGGTTGTTAAACAGGGTTGAGGTTGTTCCAGCAGGGCTGAGGTTGTTCCAGCAGGGCTGAGGTTGTTTCCACCAGGGCTGAAGTTGTATCGATCAGGGCTCGTCAGTGGGTTACCATCTAGCAAGGATCGCCAAAGCAGTTTCTGGCTTACCTTTAGTGGAGATGGGAAGTGGTCCCCGATGCTGGGCTTACCTCTAGTGGGGCTAGGCAGTGGTCCCCGATACCGGGCGAACCTCTAGCTCGGCGGGGAAGTATTCCTCGATGTCGGGCTTACCTCCAGCTGGGTTGGGAAGTGGTCCCCGATGCCGGGCTTAGCTCTAGCTAGGCTTGACAGTGGTCCCCGATGCTGGGTTACCTCCAGTTGGGCTGGACAGTGGTCTTGTCACCGACTTTAGCCAGGTCGCCCTCCAGTGGATTACCCTGTTACAGGATTGGGCAGTGTGGCACCCGTTGACATTCCGGGTCTCCCTGTAGTGGGAACCCGTTGACTTACAGGGATCCTCCAGCGGGGCTGGGCAGGGGGTCGCCTGTCGACTTTGAGTAGACCTCTCGACTGTGGGGAAGTGACGAGTTGTGGTTGACGTTCCCCCAGAACTCTCAAATACGGGGAGGTCTTTCCCCCACCAAGACACGTTCTTGTGACTCGACCTAAAACCGTGCGGGCTAGTCAGTGCCGCCCAAAGCGGATAATGTCAAGGTGTGGTGATTGAGCCCTTGGCTTGTAGTTCGTGGTAGACGTGTGGGATACTGGGCATCGATGGAGTTTACTTCTTGGACTGTTGACAACTCTTTTCTTGGGCTGAGCTACAGGATGGAGATCCCCTTACGACCTTGTTCGGGATTCTTGCTGAGCATATGGACTTCTATATACCTTGTTCTAGTACCCACTACTTGAGTTTGGTTACTCTCCTTCCAAGAGAGGTGAAGACGCACGGGGTATGCCACGTGCTTTCCGTGTATATCTTCTCATGGTTGGACGAGTCTACTCTCCTACTATAGGTAGAGAAAACTCGATGGGATGTTCATCATCTCACCGTTTCCAGCTCCTTGTGTTTGGACGAGTCTACCTTCTTTCCTCTTGTTGGGTTGAGCTGGACTCTTTATTGTACTCCTTACTGACCTCTATATTGTGCTCCTTTACTTTTCCCTGTTCGCTCTACTGCTCACCCTTCGGTACCTCCTCTGTTACTCCCTCGAGCCTTCGGGGTATCCTACTGAGTATTTTTATACTCACCCCTTCTTGGGCTTCTCCCACACTTGGTGTGCCCTTGCAGAAGACGGACCGGTTGGTCGTGACATCAGAGGAGCATAGGTGTTCGGGAGCATGGACCGCGTGCGGTGGTTGTAGCCGGGTTCCAGGTGGGAGACCCGTCAGCTATATCTTTTTGTTTACGTGTTTCCGGATAGTGGAACTTTTTGGCTGGGCGCGTGTTTTGCCCCTTTTCTTTTCAGTTTTTACATTGTATGGTTTAGAGGTCGATGCACATTGGTGGTATTTATATAGCAGTTTCCCTTTTTCTCTTCTTGTCTTTTCGTTTACTCTGCACTTTTGCATTGAGTGTGCTGGGTGTGTGTGAACAGGTACTTAGGCAAAGGCCTCCCCGAGTTATTGTGCCTTCGACGCTGGTCGCCAGCCCCTGGCCTATGGAGGTGGGCTTGGGGTTGTTGCGGCTTGAGCTTGGGTAGGGTCGGGTCATGACAAATACAGTCTAGAGATAAAGAACGAGATTTTGAATGACACACATATCTCGACCTTCTCTATTCACTCATGGAGCACAAATATGTATCGAGATCTCTGAGAGATCTTTTGGTGGGACAATTTGAAGAAGGATATTTACGATTATAAATCAATGTGTCTAGTTTGTCAACATGTGAAGGAAAAAAGGAAGAAGTCTAATGTGATGATGTAACCATTACCCATAACGACATGGAAGTGGGAGAACATAAACATGGACTTTTTCACTATCCTTCCAAGGATATCCAGAGGAAACAATGATATATGGGTTTTGTGTATAATATTATGAAGACATATCATTGTATCGCAATTAGATAGGAATTCTCATTGGATCAACTTTCACGGATTTACATCAATGAAGTGGTAAGGCTGCATGGGGTACCACTATCTATTGTTTCCAATCATTATTCAAGATTCAACTCTATGTTCTAAAAAAGACTCTAACATTATCTAAGAACTTAACTGAACTACAGTAAGGCCTATCATCGACAAACTGATAGCCAATATAAGCGAACAATTACAAAACTGGGAGACATGTTGATAGCATGTTCTATGGTCCACTATTTGAATTCTTTGACAAAAACAGATTCCACTAGAGTATCCAAATGGAACCATATTAAGACCTTTATGGGAAAAGTGCATAACAAAAAATTTTGGGATAATTTCGGTTAGCATAAACCCCTAGGAGCTGAAATGGTCGAAGAAATGGTGGAGATAGAGAAAACCACTCAACAATACATCAAGGAATCCCAAAGTCCAAAAAAAGGTTTTGTTGAAAATCATTAATGAGGCCGTGAATTCATTGTTAGATACATGGTATTTCTATTAATATCTTTATGTAAAAAGGACACGAGGATTAGAAAGAAATGGAAGTTATGTCCCAGGTACAACGACCACTTTAGGATTCTTGATCATGTCGCCACTGTGGCCTATTGACTAGAACTTCCACCTACCATGGACAAAGTGGATGATATATTCCATGTATCACTCTTAAAGAAATTCATACCCGATCTTTCACATTTAATCTCTTCAGAAGTGGTATAGTTGGAGGATGATATTTTTTACGCAGAGCAGCGAGTGATGATCTTGGATCGTAGAGATAAATTTATGCATAACAAGACTACTCACATTGTCAAATTACTACGGTGGAACCATAAGTTCAAAGAGGCAACATGGGAACTACAAGAGGTAAAAATGGAAAATTACACGAACCTATTTATGATATAGAATGTAAAACGAAATTTCAAAGGAGAAATTTCAAAAGGGGTGAAGAATGTGACGACCCTACGTTTTTAATGCAAATTTCCTTCATATAATCAAATAAAATCACAACACAATAAACTACTATGTATTATGTGACCTATAAATATAATTTATCCACTTCTATTATTTTAATTTTTATAAACTGACATACACATTTGCGATCAGTAAGTTATTTAGAGTCCAATATGTCCAACTTATTTTTTGGTGAATAGTAACATACCCTTATGAATAATAATGTCAACCTTATGAATAGTGACATACCCTAATAAATAATAATATTTCTGATGATGTTATAAAAATAATATTCTAGTGGAAGCATGATATGCATATATCTCGCAATAAGAAAATAAATGTTATAAAATAAGTAATTTTTCATGTAAATTATTATTTTTAAAAAAATTAAATAAATAATATTTTGATTTTTTTTTCCAAAATGCATTTCATTTTTATATTCTACATTTTAAAAAAGTCTTAGGGTTAATTACTTTGTTTTTTTTGAAATACATGAATTTTTGATGAATAGTAAAAAATGATAATTTATGATAAATTCTAAATTATTGATTTTTTTGAGTATTTGGTGATGATATTATTTTGTAAGCCCCGTTAGTTATAACTCACATGTACTTATTATGATTTTTGGTCTTTGAATCTTTACTATTTCTAGTCTTGAGGAATCATAATAAATTATGGAACTAAATATTATGAAAACTCTCCTCCCCTCCATTATAAATATTACCTCTCATTACCTATAACCATCAAACCTATAAAGCTTCAAACATTTTATAAATAATTCAAAAACATATACCCTATAACCTCACCCACGTCCAAGATGTTCTGGTCCAAAAAAATTCCTTTCATAGGTGACATAAGGAGAATTCAAGATGTAATTCCCCTCACTCCCTTTTCCTTTAATTATATTTCAATTTCATATTATTTTCATAAATATCTCCCCACCAATCCTCATCAACATTGTATGGTAACATCAATATTTTAAATTTACTATAATTTAATGATAATAATTGGATAATATTTCATCCATCCCCATTATCCTATTCTATTAATTTTGTAATGGAAATCATTGTTCGAGAGGTGTTAATTTATCACCTTCAAGAACGACGATTTTCATTTTCCATTACCTCCTTCAGATATGGTCATGAAACATTTTTTACGGTTGAAAGAAGATATGTTATATTTATTATATCCTATTTTATGTTTGATAACTAACGTTGGTATATATTATTGAATGATTAAACAAAACAAGTTCGTTCTGGTAATAAAGCCGGCTGAATTAACCCAAATGATCATCATTGTATTATTATCTAAGGATCCATTTTCAAGATATATAAAAATTATTTATAAGGTCATTTCAAGTTATGTAGCATAATAAATAACATATAATTAAAATTCTTCATGATTACCCACGTTTTAAATGAACTTCCATCCATGAATAAAATTGAACAGTTCAACGAAACTATAAAACAAATGGATCTGAACTATGAAATTGAAACTCATAACGAATAAAAAAGGTTATTAATAAACATAAAAATGTTTTGATAAATCATTTAAATGTAAAAGTGTCTATGGAATTACTAATTAATTAACCTAATTTGATTATTAAGGTCATTAATTCCAAGCAATATTCGCCATTATACTTAAGGTAAGGGATCCCCTCCATTTCACTTTTATTCATGATTTTCCTCTATGTTATTATCTTTTATGTTTAATTCCTAGTGATGGTGTTTGATTACAAAAATCCCCCATAATGTCATCATGATTGATAAAATATGACAAATAATTTTCTTTTTTATTAAACCCTCCTAAGTACACCTCATACCATGCCGATATTCCATTAGGGAATCCCCCCAAACCACCTTTATTTCTTCAGGTTTCGTTGTCATTATTTTTACCCAAATGTAGTTGTAATTTATTTTTATTTAAAACTTATAAATACATTTTATATTCTCTAAAATCATGATTCACGGTCCATAACTCATTATCATTCTCTTATATAGATGTTTTTAAGTGATTCCCTCATCAATACAACCTGATAAGTAAACCTGTTTTGAGGAGACTTCCCCAAATTCTTACCCGATTTCAAGTACACATTATCTTCTATTTTAAGCCACCACTGTCCTTATTAAATATTTTTTTAAACCTTCCTGGTTAACTTCTATTTTTTGTATATTGTATTGTTCCATTTTCTATTTTCAATTCCCTATAGTATTTTCCGTAAAATTGCTCAAATTGTTTTTCTAAACATTCATCAATACCTTTCTTACATGTGGTCACTTCTACATGAAATCACTTACAGTGATACATGCCTATTTTACCATATGGATTTCAATGTATAATTTAGTTCCTTTCTTTATCTTTCACTTTTATGATAAGACAATTTGTTGGAAATTATTATATGATTATGGTACCTAATTATTTAAATTGGTAAACCTTATGGTTATGTAAGATTGATTATGTATGATCTTTGTGTGTCAAACATATTCATGAAATGTTATGATGAGTGTTCCTAGAAAATTCTCCAATTAATTGGGTAATGTTTTGTATCAAGAGATGTTATGTGTGATGGTCTTGGCAGTTATCCTTAGCGTCTGCATCTATGGGAAATGATCTTGGAAGTTAGCCTTGACTCATACTAAAGTCATGTTTTATGTTGCTTCCACATATTTAAAACTCCATGTTTATATGATTCTATGTTTATATGTCAATGTTCTATATGTTAAATTCATTTTTATATCATCATGTCATGACTTTTATTCCATGTATTAATTCTTTGTTCTTATGGTTATTCCCATACTAGGATATTTAGCTCATCTAGTTGTTCATGTTATACCCAGGTTATCCTATGAAGATATAAGAGAATAATTGATTTTAGGGGATCTTTATGAAGATTAAATAAAGAAAAGTTATATTTAGTTCAATGTTTTCAATTTAATGTTCCCATTCTTCCACGACACTAGAATTTACAATCATCCGCATGTAAACCCATGTATATTTTTTCTTTAAAACGTGTAATTGTATATGTTAAATGTTAGGGTCACTACTGTTTTTATAGTATAAGGCATAGACACTTCACACATCAGGGAGGAGGCTCGGGGCCAGAGATTTTTGTTCCTATTATTTATGAAAATTTGGAATGATATTTACCTGTTCATTCGTAGAGTTATGGTTCTAGAGATGAGGTGATATTACAATCTATTCCAGTATGGTTTCCATCGGTGAATCTGGTTTGGATTATTGTAGGCTACCTGAGAACAAACCCTTGGTATATCTATACGTTGATGAAGGGGGTAATGTGTTAGAGACTAAAACATTGTGTCATGAAAACATATATTTTATCTAACCTTTAATTTTTTTTATCCATGTGATGTTTCATAATAATTTATAAAATACTCGTGATGAATAGTTTTAAGAAACATTTGGGGTTGCATGACTATTTGGATTATGTGAAGGAAACTCATCTTGTGTGGACCCATCTAGCCACCAATGCAATTCTCAAACGGAAATATATAATGATTTAAATGTTTTTTGGGATTAATATTCATCTATAATGAAATTTGACTACCATTATTAATTGATGGGGATTGTTGTTGTCTAACTTTGTTAAATAATGGTGTGCAAGAATGAGATATCAATACTTCATATTCTATAGGTCATCCTTGTAATTGATGGGTATTTTTTTATAAAAAAACTAAAATGTTGTTTAATGGATATTTAATCATTTTATTGTAAACCAATCTTGTTTCATGTTTATTTAGAAATGGGTTTTTTAACCCTCTTTTATTTTTCAAAAATGAATGATCATTTTCAGCAGTTATTTGATAACACCATTATCATGTATTTTACATGTGTATAAAAATAGGGTTGCATGAAAGTACCCAACTATTAAAAGATAAATATTTACTAATTTTTAGTTATTTTAAATAATCCATGAGATATGAGTTATTTTATGCCTTATTTTACATTTAATAGGTTTTCTCACCCATATTTTGAGATTCGCCTAAAGAACAAAAATTTCCATCCATATCTACTATTACTCATGTATAGTAATTTGGGATTATTTATTTCATTAATATTAGAAAAAACATGTTATAAAAATTTAGGTGAATATTTTGTTTCATAGATCCTATAAATAAACATTTATTAAAAATTAACTATAAAAATAATTGTTTTTGAGTGTTTACTATTTCATTTTCCATTGCCTTTTTGGTTCTTAAATATTTAACATAATAAAATATTATATAAATGATAAAAATGATCCATGTATAATATATATATTCATTAAAAACATATTTATAATCATCCTTGAAGTTATATTCATTTAAAATGAATCAAATCACTTTATATATGTGGTATTTCATATATATGCTAGAGTGACATCATTATCAAGAAATAATTGACAGTTTATGAAGATAAATAATTTCTTAAATTTCTACCATAATATTAATAATTTCATAAATTTCACACACATTAATTGTTTATATATTTATAATAATCTATATATACTTGGGATGATAAATGAATTACGACTACATTAAAATATTTTATGTCATATGTGTGCATGAGTGATATTTTCATTTTATATATAATGTGAAGAAAATCAACAAGGATTGTTACAAGAAGAAAAAAATATTACAGTATATATAAATATCATATTTTTTATAAGAATGTTTATTGATTTATTTTTGGATATTGATGTGAAAGTGAAATGAAAAAGCATGCCTGAATGGTTTATATCATCTTTGGAAAACCAAATTCAACATAAACCAAAAGCTTTCTAGGTTTGTCCTTTGATGAGAACTGATTATCTAGATCATGTGGACTAATCTTGTTATTTTATTTTTGGATTTAATGTCAAATATAGTGTTCTAAAATGTGGTGAGGACAATATAATATGTGGTTCCCTTCTATAAGCATTGGGAAGTACACAAATGGAATCACATATAAATATTTTAATTATATAATGACATTTACTTAAGAAAAATTCATTAAATTTAGAAAAATTCAAGTTTGATTACGCTAAGTTAGAAATAAAACCATCCATTTTTTGACATGTTTATGTGAAATTTATGTATTTATATCTTTTTTAACTGTATATTAAAATATTTTTAACCATATTGTTGTTACATTTTAAAATAATTAATATTATCATAATGTCCAAAAATTCTATTTAACTTATTAACAAATATTAATTATGTTGCTTCCATATATAGAATAAATGTTTCTAAACTCAATTTTATATGTCCATGAAATTAATTTTAATATATGTGTATAAAGGATGATGAAACTTGTTTATATAATGATAATTTTTTTATGTATTAAAAACAGTTAATGAAAATAAATGTATAATTTTAATAATAGTGTATTTAATTGGATTATGTTATAAAATCTAATATGGATTTGTCATTAAAAACACAAATTGGATGAAATGATTTAAATAAATTTTTCTGAAAAAAGAAAAAAACACTTTTTATATGGAAAAAATGATATTTCAATTTCTAAATTAATTAATATACCTTTCTATATTCAAGATTAAATATTCCAATTATTTATTATGTTTCCTGACAATTATATCTTCCTCTACCAAAATAATTTAATAAAATAGACATTTATCTTATATTATTATAATATCATGAAATTGACAGTTATGCTAAAATAATTTATTTATAATATTCAGCGAAAAATCAATTATTTCATAAAAATCAAAAAACATTCCAAAACATATAATTTTGAAATTATTGATTCTAAAATTAAATTAATTCCATAAAATTACATTTAAAACATATTAGTATTTTCTTTATCACATTCTTGAATAAATATCTATGTGTTGTTTTATTATTACTTTAGAATGAAAACATAAGATAAATGAATGGTCGGGTGTTAAATACACTTTATGTTCTCATAGGAGACCATAAATTTTAGGGAAACCCTTATTCCATCCGTTATGGAAGAAAATAATATTTTATAATTATGTCCTATAAGCAGATTAGAAATCAAAACATAAACCTTAATACATCTTCGATGTTATGATCATCGTGACTTTCATTAAGTCCACCTAAGAGAGAATAAATAATAACATTACACATAATCCTTACTAGAAAATAGAATTATATAGTGTTCAAATTATGTCATTTCAAGATAAATATAATCCTTGGATAAACAGAATCCTTTAATTATTATTCTAAATGATATCATACCTTTATGTCCCCATATAATTCATTAAATACCATCATTTTCCATAATAATTTGTTAATGGAATAAAATTATAATATGCCCACTTTTTTGTTATTATAGATAATAATAATCATTACACAGTCTTCCACACACCACCTGAGATGGAATTAAATTAATGTGTTCCTATTTATATGGATTTAATCTATATAGTTCCCAATCACTTTAGTTTTCCACCATAAAAATTCTAATTATTTTATATTTATAATCTAATAACCCAAATGGGAATTATAGAAAAATTACCAATCTTTAAAGAGAATTTACATTTTTATAGTCTCAATTTAGGTAAAAATAATTATATCATTACCTAGAATGATTTTAAAAACATTCTCTATAATATATAATAGGGTGATAGAATAAATATTGAAATCATGTATGAAATTTTTTCTCTAACCATCCTATTGGTCTTAGAGAACCATCATTGAATTTTAATCTATTCACTTTAATGATCACTAAATTTTGAAATTTGGATATATGAATAAATATATGTGAAAATTATGCATATAAGATTCATCTATGATGTTTTTGTAACATCCTCAGTTTTTAGAGTGGGTCTAACTCCTCTCCTATTTCAAATATATAGAATTTTGTTGGTAGAATAAATATTTTATTTGATTATGGGAACTCAATTCTGAGTTTTTCCAGAATCAATGATTTTTCTTTTAAATTGAGCCTTAATTATCTTTTTATGTATCATAATTTTTGATTCATTTTAGGAGTTTGAGATTATGAATTCCAAACATTCCAGGTTTGCGGACTCAGGAACAATGTTTGGGAAACACCTGCGGCCTCCTAGGTGGAACAATATAGACCTATATGGATACATAAAATAGAATTTAAACAATGTGGGTGTGGTCCATAGACTTTCATAATCACTGTAATGTTTTTCAGAGGGGATTTATATGGTCATCGCATAGCTCGGTAAATCATGTGCTTTGGACGTGTGAGGTGGAGACTTGTGTAGAGGGTGCCGCATAGTCGGTTCTATGTTATAAAAAATAAGTGACATAAATATCAGCCCACATAAAACTGGGAAGTTAAGCATTTACCCCACATATAGTATTTATTACGTCCTCTTATTTTGTCCTCCAAAACATGCGTTCAATAGTGGAGATCCCTCCTTATACTCATCTTCTTGGTGTGGAGATATTATTTTATTAGATCCCCAATTATATTCAACTACTACATCAAAACTATTATGGTAAGAGCATGAATACTATTACTTCTCTTCCCCCTTCCTATATCTATTAAGAGAATTGAATCCATGTAATATAATTTAATAAATTTCTAGATAATTCATAGACAACACTGCATTATTCCAGATTGGCTCAAGTTAGGGGTGAAAATTAGGTATGGTAGAATCTACCAATGCATGGTTGGACATACATATCATTATCCGTGATTTAGTAGTAGTTTTGGTGGTTCATTCTTAATAATGTAATTGGGTTGTATGATAGAGACACTAATAAGTTAATTGTTATATTTAAATTAATTACATAATTATGTGTGGTTCCTACAGTAATGATTTTAATATACTAAAAATGGCATGAGATGGTGAGAGGATTTTTTCCATTGGGATATTGGGGAAGTTATTTTTTTTATCTAAATATTATTTCTTATGATGCATGTGATGGTTCTATGTAAACATGATCAACATCGCTCAAGGAATTAGATAGTGATATCAATATGGACTAAAGCAATGTGTTCTTATAGTATAAAAATACATATATACATTGGGTTATGATGATGACATATTGGGTGATGTGGTCAATAGGTTGAGGTGATTTAGTCCTCATGAATGAGTATATGGAATCAGAATTGAAAATGGGTATCCCATTATGACGAGAAACATTGTTACTAGAGAATGAGGTTCTATGAAGATATGGATTAGGTACTATGTTTCATAGCTCCATATACATGGATTCACTAATACACCATTAGACTAATGTTTACAAGTATATTTCTGAAATGAAGAGGTGGTGATGACCACTCATTTTGATAAAGGCCTTCATTAGATGTGTCTATGGATGGCGTTGACAATCATTACAGTTGGAGGTTCTTATGATAGAAACCCATGTTGTTGGTGAAGATTCATCGGTTAACATTGTTCAGACTGTCCTTCGGGGGATGAGACTCACCTAACAATTTATGACCATTGGTCTAAGCCTATTCAGGAGGAAAAATATCATTTTTCCTTTTGATGTAGACTATGGAGCTGACAATGTTATTATTTGGGGGACATATATCATTCTGCCTGATATGTCATGCTTAACGTTTATGGGGATTAATTTGAGACGAGGGTCATGTGAATATAATCCTGATTTGGTTTTCCATTGAGTTTTTAGTTAAAATGGGATATGAGGTTTTGTTTGGCATGTGAAGCATAGTGTTTATATTAGAGGAGGAACATAATGGTTAACCTAAATAGATTTACATCAGGGGATTCCTTGACCTAAGGATCCTCTCCACTACATTTTTATAGTCTCAGAGAAAGTGGGTAATTTAATTATTGTTGATGTTGAGTACAATTGAATACATTTATATTATATGTTATAGATGTGTTTTCTTGTATATATTATAGTAAATTTTCTTATTCACAGATGTATGGTGGGAACTCTTTAGAGATGTACTACTGATATCCTATCTAAAACCATACATTTGCACTTTTGGATGTGTGTAGACAATACAAGGTTGGTAAAAAGTTATGATTTAGGCCCAAGAGATGGATTTTAGTTATTGTGTGCTAAATTTTTCATGGGATCGATAGTAGGGGACCTTATGGTTCCTCTATAACCTATAGTATCTATTTTTAGTTTTACTTTTTTCAGAATGTTATATATGTATATATATGCTTATGTTTATGTATATATATATACTGGTGGTTTTCCACAGGCAACAATTTCTACTTATTTTCATTTATGATCTCACATGTACACAGGTTTTAATACAAAAGGTAATCATGATGATTAATTCTACAATTTTTACTCATATGTTATTGATTATTTATTTCAATTTTGGTATATTGGTGCTTTCTATATATATGGGTTACTGGTACAATGTTTTTGTCCATTATTTTCCAATATAATGTTCTATATATATATATATACCACTAATACTATCGTCACCATAGGGTAAATATCCCTAATACAACCTCTTTAGAAAATCACTGCTTGTCGGTAGCCTTTTTCATATAGGGAGGCATTCATAAAGAGTAGTGATACTTAACCTAGAGAACTCGTGGATGGAAAACAAGTTGAGGTGATACAAATGGTATTAGAGGAGTTTATATTCATTTTTTTTGTTCTTACTCTTTGGGATATGGTAGATATGAGACTATTATTTTTCCATAACTAGGTTTATAGCTCATGTTTGCGTGTCTGCGTCCCAATCCATGCAGGTTTGTCCAAGTTCAAGGGAATCATAAATAGATGTTATACTTTTCACATTTTAAAGATAAAATAATTTCTACCTCGAGGGCTACACAACGTTGAGTTATATTGGAAAATAATATAATATTATTATTATTTTAAATGGAAGTTAAAACAAAACCATTGTATTAGAAGAAATGAATAGAACTAACTAAAATATTATTATACAATTTATTCAAATTTCATTACATTTATTCAATAAATTTTAGAGGCCTAAAAAGATAATGAATCTTATTTTAAGCATGAAATACTGTAATATTCATTAAATGGTCATTTTACCGACTTTTGATGGTGAGCCCATTGTAAGTCATGATTATGTCAGTTTTATATGTTCTATTTGAAAAAATGAAATTATTCAATACAATCAGGAAATCATAACTTACTTTGGGTAAATTTTTGGTATTTTTCGGGTAATGTTCAATTTTTAATGAATTGTGAAAATACTGCCTTTAAATTCAAAACTACATTTTAATCTAATTTATTTAAATTGTTAGATTGTTATTTTAATTTGGTTTAAAGTATAACTGTATAATATTTTTACCATTTAATACAATTTTTTTTCATTTTAATAAATTAAACTATTTAATTGGATATAGACAAAGGTTAATCTTTTGATAGGTATTATTTCTAAAAAACAAACTTTTTTGGTTTTGACAACGAGATATAATTTTAAATTATATTCTGCAACTTCTGTTTTTTGAATTTGGGAAAATTTATTACATATTTAGAATTATCAGGGTGAAATGTTGAAAATAGTTAACTATTATTTTTAGACATTATGAATATTTACTTCCACAAATATTTTATTTACCATGGTTAAAGTGTAAATCTGGTAAATAAGGGTGGAAAATAATATTATATTAATATTAAATTACCTATAAACATGTCCGAACCTTATTGGATGAGATATTTCTGACCATGGCCATACATTCAAGGATTTTGGGATCACATGGATCCACTTGGAAGTGATAATGACAAATTATATTAATTAATTTAAAGTAAGGACAAAAATCACATAAACAAATATCTTTTAGTAAATAATTTTTATATGAGATTATATAAGTGATCTCTTCAACTATAAATTTTAGTTTTAAATTTTAAAATATTTCATACATCATTTTATTTTATTTATTACTTTAATACATTAGATAAATAAACTTAATTATGACCCAATTGTGATGTAATAATTACTTCATTAAAACAATTAATATTATATTAATTAATAAAATAGTCTAACAATTTTATGATTAGTCCAAATGGAATATATTATGTTATTAATGTAATAATTGATTCATTTTTGGGTATTTTTAAATTTTATAGTAAATATAATATCCATATAGTATGAATATATAGGAGGACATGGGAAAATTTAAATAAGTTAACAAAGGGTTAAATAAAAAATATAACTCTTAAAAATATCCAATACCTGTCAAATTCTTATTGAATGATTTTATTTAGACATATATATAAATTATATTAGAATTAACAAAGTATTTAACATTTTTAAACTAAAAATAATTTTACAATAAATTAATACTTTCAAACATTCCTAAAGAGCCCCCCCCCGCCCCCCACTTATAAAAAGCCATCACCTCTAACCCATTACTCACATCTCTCAAGCCCGTTGGCTGGCCCAAAATATGTTCCAATAAGCCACAAAAATCCATAAATTCCTCCTATATTTATTAACAAATTTTTAATACACTTCAAGAAATAGTTTTGGTTCAAACCCCAAGGGAGTTTCCCAATTTAAAGGTAACACCTTCTCAAAAGTTCTTCTCATTTATTTTCCTTCTCCAACCCCCTAAATTCGCTTTGTTAAATTATTATATAATAAAGTATCTATAATATAATAGGATGTATTTATTATAAGGATTCAAACTACACTTCCATACTCCTCCTTCTAATGTTTACGAATATATTGTTTCTGTTGATGGTGAACTACTGCCTCCCGAAATAATGATGGTTCAATCTTCTCATACCACCTTTAATGGTGTCCATTATGATGGAAATTTATTAATATGTGATATATATTATATTTATATTTCCTATATTATTCCTCATTTTTCATTTATATTATACATTAATGTTTTCCTTAATTGGTAAATACGATAATTTCATTTGAGGAAATGTGGACTACCGCCCCATCAAAGTGATATGACTCATTCATGCCATATGTGGATTGAATAATGGAATGAGTTATTGAAATAATATATGATATTTTAATGAAGTTAAAATATACCTATGTTTCATCAAGGGTTCATTACATTAAATATGAAATAGAAAAGAATGTAGCATTCATGCATACATGCAACCTACTATCTCCATGAATTGTGCATTTCATTTCTTATCTCCATATGTAATGTAATTATATAAATAAATATATATACTAGATATATATGATATATATGATATCTAAACAATTAATATCATTCTATAGATAATTCAATTTTGACCACACAGAAAACATGTAATTATAAGAAGTTCATTTTTGACTCAAGTACAAAATATCGAAAAAATGATCGTTATTAACATAAATGATTATTTAATGTTTATAACGTAGTAATAATTAATATAAAAGGAATAATAAACATAAAAAAGTGTATTTAGAAAGTATAAATTAACTTAGGTTTATTATTAAGGAGATTAATGAACAAATGAGTTATTTCAGACACGAGGTAAATGACTTTGTCTCAATCTTCTTTCAATGAGGAATCTTTTGATTTATACATGAATTTATTTTATACAATGTATAACTCTTTTGAAAATTCATTTAATTTAAATGTAATATTTTTCTACAAAGTGTTTTTACTAAATGACAATGGGAATGTTTTTTTAACATACTTGTTGACAATGGCCTTTCCACCGCTGCGAGCGTTATTAGGTATTTGGGTTCCTTAAAAATCCATTATATTATTAAAAGGAAAATAAAAACCTTATACTCTTTTATGTATATTTGTATTGAAAATTGTTTTTATAATTGATTTTTTATGCCAATATATTTAAATGATATATTTTTATTGAAATGAGGAAGTTTTATCTTTCCATTACATTTGTCTTATGGGTTATGAATGTGTTATGGTTTTTGGGCAGTGTTTACGTATACAGGTTGTTCTGTGACAAGCCTATGGTGGGTGATCCCTATATAGATCTCCAATGCATTGGGTAATGTGATAGAGGTGAAGGTAAATGTTTCTCCTAAGATATTTAGAGATTATACTGTGATGATTATTCCTAATGAAACTCCCTACATAGCTATGAAAGCTACAATGTAAGTATGTTATGGATGCCACAAGTTATCTTTATGATTTATAATTAGTATGTGTTATTCATAAATCTTATGATTTCATGTGGTATGTTAAAGACCATATGATTTGTATGTAAGGATATATTAATCTTTCATTCATTTTTTTATAACCCATACTAAGCTTTTATGCAAATCCCATGTTTTTGAAATGTTTTTCACATGTTATAAGGTAGGGTAAGGGAAAGGTATAACTCATGAGGATTATATCTTTGAAATAATTCTGGATTTCTTTTATGGGTATTTATTTTATGAAAAAATGGATACTGAGTTGAAATGTCTACTTTTAAATATTTGATATGTAATTTAATAGCTATGGCCTAATTATCTAAAACTCTAAAGCTGAAAAGATACACGATTTGAATTATTAACATAATTTAAGATTATGTAACATTTCAGGATCATGCCTTATAGTTGGTAACTGAAAGGAGGTATGTTATTGTTAAATTAATATTGATAAATTAATTTATGTTATGATTAAAATGATATAGAATTTATAGATTACCATGTTGATTAGCCAAAGATATTTTTGTGTTCAGATTGGTTTTTTTGTAGAGGAAATATGACAGTAACGATGGGACGACATTAAGAGGATGACAACCTTCCAAATCAGCAACCTGAGATGGTCTGAATCTGAACTGAATAGTTTTTTGCAGTGATGTCAAACTTCAATCATGATATAAATGGTGGTGGTATCCATGAACGAGATCTGCCAGATCAACCATAGAATAACATGTTTTTAGTGGTGCATTTCACGAGGCAAAATCCCCCATAATTCAGAGGATCATCAGACCATGTGCTAGATGAAGGGTGGACTAAAGCACTTGAATAGATTTTTGGTGACATGGGGTGTTCAGAACATCAAGATTATAGAGTTTTTATTTAACATTTGATAGGTGAATCTGATCAGTGGAGGTTGATGGTGAAAAATATCAAGTATAGTGTTGAGATTGATTCTCTTGATTAGGTTGTATTTAAAGGTATGTTTCTAGAAAAATATTTTCCCAAGGTGGTTCTTCTTTGTATGGAAAAAAAATTCAAATAAATAAGATAAGAGGATTACTCAATGGCTACTTATGAAGATAAATTCGCTCGACTGGAAAGGTATGCTCCAAATCTTATATGAGATCTTGATAGATAAATCAACCATTTTTACTCAGGATTAAAGCCAAGGTATCAAATTGATTTAGCTTCTCATGAGTTAAAGAGTTATTAAAACCATGTTTGATGTGTAGAGATGGTGGAAACAGAGTTTGGTGATGATCAAGTGTTCTTTGGGAAACAAAAAAATAAGAGTTTTAGGTGGCAGACGAATGGGAAGAACCCTTCCAAAATGTTTAATGGGAAGAAACATAAGTTTACAATTTGTTGAAATTGTTGTAAAACATGATGGGGAATGAATTTTGAATTCTGGATAGTGCTACCAATGAGGTAAATGGGGATATAATGCTCATAAATGCACTGAAAATGATTAGGGTAATTGTAAGACCAAATAATATTTACAGTTAGTAAAATGTTTTATGTGGAATGAAATCACTAATTATGGAAATAAGTGTCCAACGAAGAACTAAAATGAGAGAAATAATCTATACTACAAGAATAAAGGTGTGGTGAAATTCATTGCAACTAATACAGAAGATTATGGGCCATTGAATGAAGTAGTATCATGTACATTGTTGGTTTATTCATATTATGCCACTGTGTTGTTTGACTCAGGGTCTACACATCCATTCATTTTTGAGATGTTTTCTGGTAAATTGGGAATTCCATTTCAAAATATGAATCCAATTATAATGGTAAAAATAGTGGGAAGATACATTGAAAAAAAAATTATACGAACAATCTTGTAATTATGCGAGGAAAGAATATACAGGAAAACCGTATTATTATTTTTCTTGTAGAGTTTGATGTTTTTTTGGTATGGATTGGATTTTTGTTTATCATGCTAAGATTTTCACCACAGCTAAAGAGGTTTCTTTTCATAATGTATTTCATTTTGAGTATAAGAATGAACCATAACTTCTGATAACATATTAGGAAGCTTAGAAACAACTAAAATATGTAAATGAATGTTACCTTGAACATATTGTTGAAAACAAAGGAACATTTCAGATTAATAATGTTCTAGTAGTAAATGAGCCCCTTGATTTTTTTCATGATGAGTTTCTTGGTATATGATCTAATAGGGAAGTTGAGTTTACTTTTTCCTTAGTTCCTGATGCTAAGACAATTTGAAAACCCACATATCAAATGAATCAAATTAAACTTTTAGAGTTAAATAAGAAATTGTAGGAGTTACTAGATAAAGGTATCATTTTCACTAGGACATCACCATGGGGTGCCCCAGTATTGTTTGTTAAAAAGAAAATATGAATCAATGATACTTTTCAATTATTATAGACCCTTTAATAACACCACTGTTAAGAAAAAGTATCCTTTTCCTCATATCAAGGATTTTTTTGACCAGCTTTATAGAGCATAGTATTTTTCAAAGTTCGACTTGATGTCTGAGTACCATCAGTAGAATTTAAAGCAAGAAGACATTTTGAAGACCACATTTTGTACTATATTTGGCCATTATGAATTTTTAGTTGTTCCTTTTGGGTTAACCAATTCACCTACTGTATTCATTGATCATATGAATAGAATATTATGTGAGTTCATGGATAAGTTTGAAGTTGTGTTTATTTGAAATATTTTGGATTATACCCAAAGTAAAGAGGAACATTAATTTCATTTAAGGGTTGTCTTTCGAACCTTAAAAGAAAAAAAATGTATTGGAAATTCTGAAAATCAGAGTTTTTGATACAAAAAATTTCATTCATTTCTCCCATTGTTTAAAAAAATAGCATAACAATTGATCCTACTAAAACAAAATTTGTTCAAGAATGGCCAACACCCACCAATATAACTGAGATCCGTAATTTTCTTGGTTTATCAGGTTATTACTATAGGTTTGTAAAAAAAAATTCCATGATTAACTAGACTAACGACTAAGTTAACATCTAAATATTTTATGTTCTTTTGGAAAAAATAATGTGATTATTGCTTTCAAGACTTCAAAAGAATATGAGTGAATGATCTAGTTTTGGGACTACCTTCTAGGGATGGTGAATTTTCTATCTATAGTGACGCTTCATTCAAAGGAATTTGTTCTTTCCTAATGAAGAATGATAAAGTAATTTCTTATGATTCATGTTAGTTGAAACCTCATGAGTTAAATAACCATACACATGATTCTTAATTAGATTTGGTTGTTATTTCTTTAAAAATTTCGAGTCATCATCTGTATGGAGTAAAATGTCAAATATATACTAATGAAAAAGTATTAAAGTATATATTCACTCAGAAAAAATTGAAAATGATAGAGAGGAGATGACTGGAATATATAATGGATTATGATTGCACAATTCATTAACATCCTGGAATGGAAAATATAGTAGTTGATGCTTTGAGTCAAAAAATTATTTCTACATTAACCATGGTACATTTTGAACAAGATCATTTGATTAAGAATTTGTTGAACATTGTCATAGAAGATATTGGTGCAAGAAATTACCCAATTTTGTATCAGGAATTAGTGAAATCATCTCTATTAGGTAGAATTAATCAAGCGTAGAAAGAAGATAGTGAGTTGTAGAAAATGGTAGAGTTGGTTTAGAAGGGTAAGTTTCCTAAATTTAACACTAAAAAAATTGTGTTTTGAGGTTTGAGATTAGATTATCTGTGCATTGTGATTCAAAATTGAAGAATGAGTTGTTATGTGAAGCTCATAGTTTATTGTTTTATGTTCATCCTGGCAGTACTAAGATGTACAAAGATCTTCATGAGTATTAGTGGCGAGATGAAATGAAAAGAGATGTTTCTTACTTTACTGTGTAGTTCTTGAATTGTCAACAACTTAATGTAGAGAGACAATTATCGAAAGGGTTGTGGTAGCCTATACCAGGGCCTGATTGGAAATGGGAAAACATATCCATGGACATTGTTGTGGGAATACCAAAGACTTTTCATTGTAATTATGCAATCTGGGATATTGTTGATCATTTGACTAAATCTTCTCATTTTTTCCTATTAGAGATACATTGTCTGTAGGTTAACTTTCTGAGTTGTATGTTAAAGAGATAGTAAGGATACATGGAGTTCCCTTCTCAATTTAATATGATCATAATCCTAGGTTTACTTACAACTTTTTGAAAGGCCTTTATAAGTCATTGGGTACTGAGAACATATCAGAGTAGGCAGAGAAGTTATACGGATAAATGGAGAAATGATATTTCTTTCAAGGTAGGTGATAATGTCTTTCTCAAATATTCTCCCTGGAAAAGTGGGATGTGTTTTGGTATGAAGGGAAAGTAGAGTCTGAGGTTCATTGAACCCTATGAAATCTTGGAGAAAGTTGGATTAGTTGCGTACGAAGTGGCTTTACCTCCATGTTTATCCCATGTACACAACATTTTTCTTGATTAAATGTTGAGAATTTATATGCCAGATCCATGTCATGCTTTGATTCTAGAGGTAGTTTAGTTGGAAGAGAATCTATTTTATGAGGAACAATATGTCCATATTATCGACCAAAAAGAGAATGTGTTTCAGAATAACATAATTCAACAAGTAAAGGTTTTTTGGATAAACCATATGGATGAAAAGGAAATGTGGAAATCTGAGAATTCTATGATGGATAAATACCCCAATTTATTTGATAAGTAAATAAAATTGTGAGGAAAAAATTTCTAAAAGGGGGGAAGGACGTAGCATCCCAGGCAAATAAAGAATATGGTATTTTAATATTTATTAATATCTATGAATTAAATATTAATTTTACTTTATAGGGATTTTTTTCGACGGAGTACCTGATACACAACAACAGGTTTCTTTAAATCTTACGTTGCACAAAAAATGGATTTATAGTGAAAATAATTTAATATTATTATTATTCTAAATAGTATTTAACAACTTACCATTGTATTGGGGAGAATAAACAGAACAAACTAAAATATGATTACACATGTTTTTTAAATGTATTTACAATTATTCAATAAATTCTGTGGGCTTAAAATGAGAATGAATCTGATTTTAAGCCTAAAGTACTCTAATATTCTTTAAAAGATCATTTTACTTTCTTTTGATGGAGAACCCTTTTTAAATCTAGTTTTTTTCACTTTAATATGTTATATTTTTTAAAATAAAATTATACTTTAGAATTAGGAAATTAAATTACCTTTGGGTGACTTTTCAGTATTTTTCTAATAAATTTCATTTTTTTAATCAATAGTTAAAAATACTACATTTTAATTCAAAATAACCTTTTGATCTAATTAATTTTTATTGTTAAATAGTATTTTTAATTTTTTATAATGTGTAATTGGATTATATTTTTTCCATTTATTACATTTTTCTCATTGGAAGTAATCTCACTCTTAATTAGGACATAAACAACAGTCAATCGTTTGAAATGTATTATTTCATAAAAACATGCTTTTTGGTTTTGAAAATGGGAATTAATTTTAACATAATTTTTTCCAAATTTGTTTTCTGAATTTGTAAAAAATGGAATCAATATTTGGAATTAGGAATTCCAAAATGTGTAAATAAGTAAATTTTATTTTTTTGACATTATGAATGTTTACTTCAGTAAATATTGTATTTACCATGGAAAGAGGTTAAATCAGGTTAATAAGTGTGAAAAATAATGCTATTATAATATTAAATTACCATTAATCATGTCCTAACACTATGGGATGAGATATTTCAGCCCAAGGGAATCCATAGGAAAATTAAGGGACCCCATATAGCAACATGAGAGTGATAATGACCCTTTTTATTATTTAATTTAATGTAAGGAAATAAATAACATAAACATATATATTTTAGTAAAAAAAAATTTATATGGGTCACTTGTAATTTTATAGTAAATATATTAACCATATCGTACCAATATATAGGAGGACATTGGTAGAAGTTAAATAAGATAACAAAGGGGTTAATAAAAAAGATAACGCTTGGAAAATATCCAATACCAATCCAATTATTATTGGATAATTTTATTTCGAATTATATGAACCTTATAATTGAATTAAATATGTTTTAGACCATTTGAAACAAAAAATCATTTTATAATAAAATAATACTTTCAAACATTCCTAAAAATCCCATCCTCCCCCTCATAAAATGTCTCAAACCTCAATCCCATTAATCACACCTCTCAAGCCCCTTGGATTATCCAAACTCCTCTCCAGTAATCTCCCAACACCATTATATTCCTTTTATAAGCCTTAACATAGGAATAAAGCACTTCAAGAAAGGCTTTTGCTTCAAACCAAAGAGACTAACCCAATTTAATGGCAACGTCTTCTCTTAGGTTATTTTTTTTGTTTTTATTCTCCAAACACATAACTAACTTTATTCCTTTATTCTATAAAAAACTAGAATAAGAAATTTACTAGGATGTTTTTATGAGTCGTTTCAAACAACTCTTCCACACAACTCCATCTAATGGATACGAACATACAATTTCCGTGGACGACAAACTAATGCCTCACGAAACGATGATTGTTCAATCTTCTCTTACCACCTCTCGTAGTGACCATTATGATGGAAATGTATTTATATGTGATATATATTATATTTATATTGTTTATATGCATCTATATTTTTCATTTATAGTATACCTTATGGTTTCCATAATGGGTAAATATGATAATTTCTTTTCAGAAGTGGTGACTACCACCCCCTCATAGTGATATGACTCGTTCATGTCATAAGTGGAATGCATAAAAGATGGAGTTATTTAAATTATATATGGAATTATACTATAATTATAATATACATATGTATCATTATTTTTTAATTCCATAAAATACGAAATATATATGAAATTAGTGTTTATGCATATGTATGGCTTACCGTCTCCATGAACTGCTCATTTCATTTTTATCTCCAAATGTTATGTACTATTATAAATAAATATATATAATTGATATATATGTTAAATATGATATCTAAATCATGAATATAATTCTAGATATAATCTAATTCTGAACACCTGGACATCTAGTAATTATAAGTAGTAGATTTTTTACACGTGAACCAAATATCGACAAAACGACTGTTATTAATATAAATGATTATGTAATGTTTATAACATGCTAATAAGTACTATAAAAGGAATAATAAACATAAAAAAGTTTCTTAATAAAATAGAAATTTACTTTAGTATATTACTGATGAGATTAATGGAAGAACAAGTCATGTTAAACATGAGGTAAGGGACTTCGTCTCCATCTTGGTTCATTAAGGCATATTATGATTTATAAAAAAAATTCTTTTATACAATGTATAAATGTAAATCCCCAAGATTTTATGAAAAATATTCATTTAATTTCATTAATGTCTTGTGTTGTATGCTACACCAAGATTACATTGCGCTATACGCAACACCGTATTAGCTTGTAGTATACGCAACACTATTCTTGGATCGTGTTACACACAATTTTGATAATAGTTATTCTACGCAACATTGAGTTTATATATATATATTCAATTTATAAATGAAATATGGTTGGATTATATTATACGAAAAAATGAAGGATTCTTTCACAACACGCAACCCTAACTTGGCTTGCGTTACACGCAATCACGACCTTCCTCGATAGCGTGTGTTGTACGCAATACCGGGTTTTACTAAACAATGTTATATTATTATAATATTATTATGAACTACCCTTTATGAATATTATTAACTAAATTTTGAATTTTATAACATTATTATTCATCTTACACATTTTCTATAACATGTTATAAGAAAAAAAAAAATTCGGGTAAAATAAGTATTTTTTTTAAAATGCATTTTTGCCACCTTTTGATGGAGCACCCACTTTAAATCAAGTTTTTGACATGATTATAAGTTCTATTTGACAAAGTAAAACTATTCTTTGGAATCAAGAAATAAAAATTTACTTTGGATAAATTTTTCATTTTATTTTGATGACTTTCATATTTTAATGAATAGTAAAAACACGCTATATTTTAATTAAAAACAACTTTTTTCATCGTAATATCTTATGTGGATAAATTATAATATTGAATGGTTTTAAGGTATAAATAGAATATATTTTTACCATTTAATATAATGTATGTCATTAGCATTGATTTTACCTGGAATTCGTAGGTTAAATCAGTTCAATCATTTGTAATGTTTTAAAGAAAAACCCATTTTCTTTCGACAACGGGATTAATTTTAATTTAATTCCTGAAAATTGTTTGTATTTAATTTTGAAAAATGTATTCTATATTTGGAATCATTTGATCCAAATTATGTTAATAAGATACTTTTTATATTTGGGAATTATGTATAGTAACTACGGTAAATTTTATTTACCATAGTTAAAGGTAAATCGGGTAATTAAGGGTAAATATAATATTTTAAAATTACCCTAACAAATGTCAAAATCCTATTGGATGACTAAATGTTGACCCATATCACCTAATGGTCGGATTAGATTCATTTAAATAATTTTTTTCAATGAAAATAATTTAATTATTATTAAAACCAAAGAATGTGACAACATGTCACTTTCTTAAATATTATAAGTATAATAATTTTAATCTACTGATAAATTTCATGAAAATTAGAACATGAATATTCTACAGAAATATAATACAATTATCAACATCATAGGAATTTATTTATAATTTTTAGGGATTAAATAATTATCATTTATTATGACACAAAGATGATGCAGTAATTGTCTTATTAATGAAATATTGACATCATTGATGTTATAAATGCCCAAATAAATGTTATTTGAGACTTTTTATGACTTACACTAATTTTATAGGTTAATATGACATGTTATTGTTGATTTAAGTAACTTTGTTTGAACTTATCATTCTGTTATAAATTTCATTAAAATCATGTACCAAATAGTGTCAAAATTGACATAAATTAGTTTTTAAAACAAATATTATATTATTAATTGTTATTTTATTCCTAAAATATCTAAGGTTAGGCCAAATGACCTAGATACGATTATATATATTAATAATAAACAACTTTGGGTTCCTTTGTCTTGATATAGAATTTTTATTAACCATATAGTGTAAGAAAACAAAAAGACACGGTAAAAGTTAAATTATTTAACTTAGAGTTAAATCTAATTGATAAGGTTAAAATAATAACCTAACCTTGCCTAAATCCTATTGAATGAGAGTATTTAGACCCATCCCCACTTTAGATTCAAAATAAGACCCTTTGGAACCATTATGAACCGAATTTGACCTTAATATAAAATAATATTTTGAGATTTTCCTAAGGTGCCCCTCTCCTCCCTTATAAAAGGGAACCTCCTCCCTCTCCTCATCACACCAATTTGAGCCTTCAGGATCGGCCAAAACCTGCCAAATTATCTTCTCCACTTCCATAGAAACATCCTAAGGGTTCTGGTCTACTTTAAATACCAATATTAGTGCCCAAAGAGGAGGTTTCAAAGAGGTATATCGAAGAAGAGGTAATTTCTTCTCCCGATTCTTTCAAGCTTCTTTCTTCTTCAACTTCTTCTTCTTTAGTTGTTTCATTATTAATTAATAACATCATTATAAATAATATACTTATTTGTTTTTATAAATATGAAACAACCCCATTTCACCTTCTATCCATCCGACGGAAAACAAAATCACCGCGCGTGCGTACGTACGGAATATCGTCTCCTCGCCGTGGTGTAATTTGTTTTTACACCAACAACTTACATGGATGGGTATAATGGTGTAAATAATTACTATACATAGTTATTATAACATCATACTGATTCTGATATATTATACCATCCACTCCAATTCTATTCAATAATTATGGGAACAATATCATCGCTCGTGCGTACGGATGGACTACCGTCTCCACGACGCGATGAGATTCATTCTCCATGATAACCATAAATGAATGATAATAAAGTATATATAATGAATAATAATGAAATATTTGACATAATAATGATACTGGATTTATGTATATATATATTTATGTCATCTACTTAATTACACTCAATTCAATAAAGAAACAAAAACAGCATTCATGCGTACGTACGGCCTACCGTCTCCATGAACGGTGTATTTCTTTCCATTTATCCATCCATTATATATATGTATATTCCGAATATATATTATATATAAATCATGTTTTAAATTTCGGATTTAAGTAATCATGATCTATGTAATCATATAAATAATTACAAGTTAAAACACGAACGACAAATGAGACGATTTTACCCAAAACGATACTTTAACATGAATTTGCAAAAGAACGGGTAATATAAAGTCATAAGTGAACCATATATGATCTAATAACAATGAATATGATTCTGTAATAAGTCAATGACAATATTTAAATCATTATACAGGAGGTTCGGACACTTATGAAGCGTATCAGACCTATGGTAAGGGAAATATCACAATCTCATTTATTATCCGAGATTGTTTATACTTTGGTATTTACTGGGGTGTATTTTATCATCCACATACATGTTTCATCAATATGTAATATTTATATCCCTCTACAATAGTTTATATCCAATTTTACCCTTCGGTGAATTTTTAGTAAAAGATATGAAAGGAATCTTTTGTCGTTTTTCGTACGAGGTACTTTTTGACTTTTCCGACAAAAGTACGAGATGAATGTTTTCTTTAAACTATACGACATGAATGGATTTTTTTTAAAACATTATTTCCAAGAATATTCCTTCACAACTTTTCAAGTTTATTTTTAATCAACTTCTTTTAGTTTATAATTGTACGACATGTTAAGAAAGGAAAAGTGTTTTTGAAGCAGAAAGGATATTTTCCTCATGAATGGAGTTCAAGTGTTTTATCAAAATTATTTTCCATCTATGATAATAAAGGGTTATGTTTTTATCCCTATTATTAAATTTATTTTATTATGTTGTGATGGAATTATATTTTTATGAATTTCATTATCTTATATGAATTGTTTTATGATGTCACGATGTGTAAGATTCCCATTTTTATTACATGGGTTATGAAATGATGTATGATTTATGATTTTGTGGCACACATAATAATGCTATCATTATGAGATGGGTGGGACCTATATCTCCCTCCAATTAATTGGGTAAATATTTTATATCTCATGAGATAGACATGGCTGGAACGGTAGGTTATACTGATTCAGTGAAACAGGACTGGAACGAGGGTGACTTGGTTCAGAAATTGACTTTGTCCACTAAGATAGTCTTGGAAATGAGTCTTGACTAATAAGATATGATTATATATGATTATGTGTGTATGCCACAAAGTTTCATGTTTTATGTTATGATTATTGGGATTTCATTTCACTACTATGATTTATCCCATGTTATGAAATTATGCTCTCTTTTGCAGGTTAAGATTTCCAAAATGTTATCTTCTTATGAATATGATGTGATTGATATTTATTTTGTTTATCCTTACTAAGCATTTGAGCTCACCCTTTTATGTTTTCTTTTCCCCAGGATATAAAGAAAGGTTTTAGGTATAAAAAAGAGGAAGATAATTATGGGAGATATTGAAGATATTTAACCACGATTAGAAGATTATATTTCGAGTTTCCAAAGACACTAAACTATTACAGTCCTTGTGTGTGTGTTTTTGTTATGTATTAAGTATTCCGATAAAGTAATCTAATATCCATGTACGACAGGTTTCAGGTCTCTACAGTTGGTATCAGAGGAAAGGTTTAGTCAACCTTTGAAAACTAGGATGTGGGAACGTTAGTGATATCCCTAGAAATATTTCTAAGGTATGTCTAGGGATGTCCCTAAGGATAAGTATACATATAGGATATGGTCCTAGAACTACGGTAAAGATCTTAGAATTTAACCTAAGATGTTAGATATTAAGGGTACTCCCCCTTTACTATGTTTTTTTCCCTAGCATTATTTTTTCCTCTCACACTATTCTTTTTGGGGTTTAGACAATGGATGGAACCCGAAGGAACTGTGTTGATCACTGTAATGGACAATGCAATGATTGTCCTTCTGAACAAACAAGTGTCATGGGAGATGGAGTGAAAAATATTATTGCTATACTTACACAAGCTATGAATCATTCTGGACTTCTAAATGAGCAGAGAAGGGAACAATATTCTACTGAGTCCTTCATGAGGCAACGTCCACCTTCTTTTAGTGGGTCTTCCGATCCACTTGTTGCTGAACAATGGATCAGTACCACTGAAATGATATTTTCAGTCCTTCAATGTTCTGAACATGATAAAGTCATCTTAGCAGTATATCGTTTGGAAGGTGAAGCTGATCAATGGTGGAATCTTATCTAGAATACGAGGCCAAGAGATGAAATTGAGTCCATGGAATGGGACGAGTTCAAGAACATGTTTTTCAGTATGTACTTCCCTCGTATTCTTCGAAAAAAGATGGAAAAGGAGTTTCTTGAGCTGAAGCAGAAGGATGATGAATCTTTTGGTATATACGAAGCGAATTTTACAAGACTTGCAAGGTATGCATCTGGCATTATCATCCAACCTGAAAGTAAAGTTGATCTATTTTTCAGTGGCTTAAAACCAAGTCTTCGAAGGGCATTAGCTATAAGAGACTTCAGTAGCTATGAAGAAATTTTGCGTTGTGCTATCAAGGTAGAAATGGAAGTTGGTGTTACTTATCCATCTCATAGTTTTGACAAGAAACGAAAGATGGAGTTCAAGGAGAAATCTCAGAATAATGGGCAAAAGAAGATGAATGTTTCCTTCTGCTCAAAGTGTGGAAAGAATCATGGTGGAGATTGTCTTAAAGGGACATGTAAATGTTTCAAATGTGGAAAGGAAGGTCATCGGGCATTTGAATGCCGCAATGATGGGAAGAAGTTGTCTAATGATGCAAACAAAGGAAGAGATACACAGAATGAACCTACTACACTTCAATGCTTCAAGTACAAGGAAATGTGGCATTATGCTAATAAATGCCCTAATCCAAGGGTTAGCGATGATCGACATGATCAACCGCTTAAGGAAAAGGACAAAGGAAAGTCACATGCGATAACTATTGGCGATGTGAAATATGACAACGATGTGGTGGAATGATTAAGTGTTTATGTAATGGGATTCCAAAATAATGTTATATCATGGAGTATTGGAATATTTATGTATTGGTCTAATGTGGTATTCAATGTGATTGAGATATTTTTGAAAAAAAGATGGTATGCGCATAATGAAGGGAAAATGAGAAAATGAAATATTCGACAGTATTCATGAGCTCATGATTGATATAAGGACTAAGTGATATCATGGTTTGAGTATATAGAATTTTGAGGATTTGGGTATGTGGAAAGAGTTAACTTTTAACAGAACTCATGTTTTCAATAAGGTTCAATGGGTATTCAAGAGAGTACATGATTAAGGCCTTTGAATGTTTGGAATGTGACCAACAAGATATATCTTATGATATATGGGGATCAACGATGGTATTAAATCTCTGAGAGTGGACTGAAGTATTATGGATAAGCCTAAATATTGGAATGGATTATGTTGGACATAAGTTAGTATTGTTTGTTTTTTGATATTATTGATGGGATGTTATAGAAATATAGTTTTAGAAAAAGGACAACCTGCAGGACGGGAGACAGCCCATCGCGTCGGACAAGGCTGTGGGAATCGAACCCACAACCGAAGTGCGACTGGCCTTTATCGCCTACCACTGGCCTACAAGAAGTCCCTGGTTAGTATAAACTAGTTTTATTTTATTAAGCGGTGTGATATATGAAGTATAAGTCCATTTTAGGAACCATATATGATTAATCTCACTATAGATCAACTTATGTATATTTAATAACTTTTGCTAACCTTTTTTTAGAGACAGATGGAATGACCCATCATTCTCTCACATGATCTGCTAACACTTCACGAATAACAAATTCAACTTCATTTCTTTAAGAGATGAAGTGGAAATTGTTCAATTCACGAACAACAGTCAGATTGTACCAAAATCATGTAAGTATTTCTTTTAATTCATCAACTTTAGGGAAATGATCTTGATAACCAAAAATGTTGTCCTAGTTCCCTTATATCCGATGAATCAGATGGTACCATAGATCATCACAAATCTATAGCTTTGTGATTGTTGGCTTTTTCATAGCCATGTTCTCTACCACTCTCCATCAGAACTAGATGGTTATATTTTTCTTCCATATCCATATTTTCACCTATGTTCTCCTATGTGCAAACCCAATGACGAGTTAATTTGGGTAACTTTTACACTTCATACTTTAGTTTTTAAAGCCATGTTTTGGTATTCCTTTTTTCGATGTGGGTTTCTATCAAACAAACTTTCGAGTAGTAACCCATTTATAACCCCGACGAATTTCGAGGGCTAAATTCATTTTAAGGGGGGTAGAATGTGACACCCCAAGATTTTATAAAAAATATTCATTTAATTTCATTAATGTCTTGTGTTGTATACTACACCAAGATTACCTTGCGCTAGACGCAACACCGTATTAGCTTGCAGTATACGCAACACTATTCTTGGATCGTGGTACACACAATTTTGATAATAGTTATTCTATGAAACATTGAGTTTATATATATATATTCAATGTATAAATGAAATATGGTTGGATTCTGTTATATGAAACAATGAAGGATTCTTTCACAACACGCAACCCTGACTTGGCTTGCATTACACACAATTTCGACCTTCCTCGATAGCGTGTGTTGTATGCAATACCGGGTTTTAATAAACAACATTATATTATTATAATATTATTATGAACTAGCCGTTATGAATATTATTAACTAAATTTTTAATTTTATAACATTATTATTCATCTTACAAATTTTCTAGAACATGTTATAAGAACAAAATAATTTTTTTGAGTAAAATAAGTATTTTTCAAAAAATGCATTTTTGCTGCCTTTTGATGGCGCACCCACTTTAAATCATGTTTTTGACATGTTCATAAGTTCCATTTGACAATGTAAAATTATTACTTGGAATCAAGAAATAAAAATTTACTTTGGATAAATTTTTCATTTTCTTCTGATGACTTTTATATTTTAATGAATAGTAAAAACAGGGTATATTTTAATTAAAAACAACTTTTTTCATCGTAATATTTTATGTGGTTAAATTATAATATTGAATGGTTTTAATGTATAAATATAATATATTTTTACCATTTAATATAATTTATGTCATTAGCATTGATTTTACCTTTAATTCATAGGTTAAATCAATTCAATCTTTTGCAATGTTTTAATGAAAAACCTGTTTTCTTCGACAATGGGATTAATTTTAATTTAATTTCTGCAACTTTTGTGTTTTTAATTTGGAAAAATGGATTCCATATCTGGAATCAGTCGATACAAATTATGTTAATAAGATACTTTTTATTTTTGGGAATTATGAATAGTAACTACGGTAAATTTTATTTACCATAGTTAAAGGTAAATCGGGTAATTAAGGGTAAATATAATATTTTGAAATTACCCTAAAAAATGTCAAAATCTTATTGGATGACTAAAATTTGACCCATATCACCTAAGGGTCGGATTAGATTCATTTAATTAAATTTTTTCAATGAAAATAATTTAATTATTATTAAAACCAAAGAATGTGACAACATGTCACTTTCTTAAATCTTATAAGTATAATAATTTTAATCTAGTGATGAACTTCATGAAAAATTGAACATGAATAGTCTAAAGAAATATAATACAATTATCTACATCATATGAATTTATTTATAATTTTTAGGGATTAAATAATTATCATTTATTATGACACAAAGATGATGCAGTAATTGTCTTATTAATGAAATATTGACATAATTGATGTTATAAATGCCCAAATAAATGTAATTGGAGACTTTTTATGACTTAAACTAATTTTATATGTTAATATGACATGTTATTGTTTATTTAAGTAACTTGGTTTGAACTTATCATTCTTTTATAAATTTCATAAAAATCATGTACCAAATAGTGTCAAAATTGACATAAATTAGTTTTTTAAAAAAATATTATATTATTAATTGTTATTTTATTCTTGAAAATCTAAGGTTCGGCCAAATGACTTAGATAAAATTATATATATTAATAATAAACAACTTGGGGTTCGTTTGGCTTGATATAGTAAGTTTATTAACCATATAGTGTAAGAAAACAAAAAGACACGGTAAAAGTTAAATTATTTAACTAAGACTTAAATCTAGTTGATAAGGTTAAAACAATAACCTAAACTTGTCTAAATCCTATTGGATGAGCGGATTTCGACCCATCTCCACTTTAGCTTCGAAATAAGACCCTTTGGAACCATTATAAACCGAATTTGACCTTAATATAAAGTTATATTTTGAGATTTTCCTAAGGTGCCCCTCTCCTCCCTTATAAAAGGGCACCTCCTCCCTCTCCTCCTCACACCAATTTGAGCCTTCAATCTCGACCAACCCCTGCCAAATTATCTTCTCCACTTCCCTAGAAACATCCTAGATGTTTTGGTCTACTTTAAAGACCAATCTTAATTCCATAAGAGGAGGTTTCAAAGAGGCGTATCGAAGAAGAGGTAATTTCTTCTCCCGATTCATTCAAGCTTATTTCTTCTTCAACTTCTTCTTCTTTAGTTTTTTCATTATAAATTAATAACATAAGTATAAATAATATACTTATTTGTTATTATAAATATTAAACAACCCCATTTCACCTTCTATCCATCCTACAGAAAACAAAATCACCGTGCGTGCGTACGTACGGAATACCGTCTCCACGCCGTGGTGTAATTTGTTTTTCCACCAACACCTTACATGGATGGGTATAATGGTGTAAAGAATAACTATACATAGTTATGATAACATCATACTGATTCTGATATATTATACCATCCACTCCAATTCAATTCAATAATTATGGGAACGATATCATCGCTCGTGCGTACGTACGGACTACCGTCTCCACGACGCGATGAGATTCATTCTCTATGATAACCATACATGAATGATCATAACGTATATATAATGAATAATAATGAAATATATGACATAATAATGATACTGTATTTATGTATATATATATTTATGTCATCTACTTAATTCCACTCAATTCAATAAAGAAACGAAAACAGCGTTCATGCGTACGTACAACCTACTGTCTCCATGAATGGTATATTTCTTTCCATTTATCGATCCATTTTATATATGTATATTCAGAATATATATTATATATAAATCATGTTTTACATTCGGGATTTAAGTAATCATGATCTAAGTAATCATATGAATAATTACAAGTTAAAACACGAACGACAAATGAGACGATTTTACCCAAAACGCTACTTTAACATGAATTTACCAAAGAACAGGTAATATAAAGTCATAAGTACACCATATATGATATAATAACAATGAATATGATTCTTTAATAAGTCAATGACATTATTTAAATCATTATACAGGAGATTCGGGCACTTACGAAGCGAATCGGACCTAAGGTAAGGGAAATATCACAATCTCATTTTTTATCCGAGATTGTTTATACTTTGGTATTTACTGGGGTGTATTTTATCATCCACATCCATGTTTCCCCAATATGTAATATTTATATACTTCTACAATATTTTATATCCAATTTAACCCTTCGGTGAGTTTTTAGTAAAAGATATGAAAGATATCTTTTGTCGTTTTTCATACGAGGTACTTTTTGACTTTTCCGACAAAAGTACGAGAAAAAGGTTTTCTTTTAACTTATACGACATGAATGGATTTTTTTAAAACATTATTTCCAAGAATCTTCCTTAAAAAGTTTTCAAGTTTATTTTTAATCAACTTATTTTAGTTTATAATTGTACGACATGTTAAGAAAGGAAAATTGTTTTTGAAGAAGAACGGATATTTTCCTCATGAATGGAGTTCAAGTGTTTTATGAAAATTATTTTCCATCTAAGATAATAGAGGGTTCTGTTTTTATACCTATTATTACTTTGATTTGATTATGTTGTGATGGAATTCTATTTTTATGAATTCTTTTATCTTATATGAATTGTTTTATGATGTCACGATGTTTTAGATTCCAATTTTTATTACATGGGTTATGAAATGATGTATGATGTATGATTTTGTGGAACACATAAGAATGGTATCATTATGAGATGGGTGGGACCTATATCTCCCTCCAATGAATTGGGTAATGATTTTATAACTCATGAGATAGACATGGCTAGAACGATAGGTTATACCGGTTTAGTGAAACAGGACTGAAATGAAGGTGACTCGGTTCAGAAATGGACTTTGTCCACTAAGATAGTCTTGGAAATGAGTCTTGACTAATAAGATATGATTCTCTATGATTATGTGTGTATGCCACAAAGTTTCATGTTTTATGTTAAGATTATTGGGATTTCATTTCACTACTATGATTTATCCCATGTTATGAAATTATGCTCTCTTTTTCAGGTTAAGATTTCCAAAATGTTATGTTATTATGAATATGATGTGATTTATATTTATTTTGTTTACCCTTACTGAGAATTTGAGCTCACCCTTCTATGTTTTCTTTTCCCCAGGATATAAAGAAAGGTTTTAGTTAAAAAAAAGAGGAAGATATTTATGGGAGATATTGAAGATGTTTCACCACGATTAGAAGATTATATTTCGAGTTTCCGATGACACTAAACTATTATGGTCATTGTGTGTGTGTGTTTTTGTTATGTATTAAGTATTCTGCTATAGTAATGTAATATCCATGTACGACAGGCTTCGGTTCTCTACAATAAACCCCTTGGACTTTCCATTTCATTCAAAGGTAATATTTTTATACATAATGTTTTCTTAAACGATAAAGAGAATGTTTCTTTTTAACATACATGGGGACATAGCCCTTTCCACCGCCACGAGCGTTATTTGATACTTGGATTCCTTAATAAGTCATGAAGTCTTTAAAAAGTAAATAAATACCATATACACTTTTACATATTTTGGAATTGAAAATGATTTTGATAATGGATTGGTTACATCAATATATTTAAATGATATATTGTGATTGAAATGTGGAAATATAATCTTTACTTTATGTTTGTTTTATGTGTTATGAATATGTTATGGTTCTTGGAAATTGTTTATGTTTATGGATAGTTCCATGATAATCCATGGGTGGGTGAGCCTGAGATAGCTATCCAATTTATTTGGTAATGTGACAGTGCTAAACGTCGATTTTTTTTCTTAAGATATTTAGTGATTATACAATGATGGGTATTTCAAATGTAAATCTCTACGTAGATGTGAAAGCTACAATGTAAGTATGTTATTGATGCCACAAGTTACCATTATGATCAGTAGTTACAATGTGTTATTCATAAATCTTATGATTTCATGAGGGTTGTTAAAGATCTCATGTTTTTTATGTAATGATATATTATTGGTATCTTTATTTATTTTATAACCCTGAATGAGATTTTACGGCTCATCCACAGTTTTGTAAACTTTTTCTTAGGATATAATGTAGGGAAATAGAAATGAATAATTCTAAAATATTAATATGAAGAAATGAATTATTGTTTTCCTTTACGAGTTTTTATTTTATTAAAAAAATGGATACTGAGTAGAAATGTATACTTTTTAATATTTGAGATGTAATTTAATAATGATGTCCAAATTCTCTAAAATTTAAAACATGAAAATACCCTCAATGTTAATTATTAATATAATTCACAATTATGTAATGTTTAAGTCTTTGGCCTTATATTTCAGGTGTTTTATACACTAAACACCTAACATTCGGGGGTACACACACAAGGTCACATGGTTTGGAAAATGCCTATGGCGTCACAGTTGTAATAATGAGCCGTTAAGGTTGACTGGACATGGTTTTTCAAACCATTTTGTAAGGGTCCCACGATCATGTGACACCAATTAAATTTTTGTCAAAGGGGTCTGCACGATTATCACACAGCTTGATTAACCGTGCTCTCTGGTTATGCATGGTGGATCCTTGTGAATGAGAAACCACACATCCTCTATACTCTTAGCTAATCCTTGTGAGAAAACCATGAAACACATATTAAAGTCGTAAATTAACCATTTATCCCTCCCCTATAATATCATCCATCATCCTATTTTCTTCTCCCTAACAAACATATAGTAGTTGAGAACAATCTTCTTTATCATCTAGGAATGGAGCTCAATCCTTCATCCATGATCCCATTCATCTGATGTTTGGTGGGTTGCAACCAATTTAACAGGAGAATAAATTCTCTTATTCTATTTTACATTTATCTCTCCCTACATCGGACTAAATATGTGTCGAACAATTTACCCAATTTAGGTTGTTTATCTTAAACACTTATTTATTTTGAATCATCTCGATTTAGGATCGATGATTTGGTGTGAAAGCATCTACCAACATAAGGTAGGTTATTCTTATCCATCTACAAGATTTATTGTTTTTTCTTGGGGTATGATCCTGAGTTTTTTGTTAGGTTGTCACTTATATACCCAAATAAGTTAATGGGTTTTCGTTAATTAATTAATTGATCATATGGGGTCACTGTGAGCATGGTTTTCCTACTATACAAAGGTTATGATCCAGTGAGATACTTAATGCCTCATAAATATTAGGAAATGGATTTTATTTAATTAAATTAAAATTAGTATGATTCATGTAGTGCTTCTATGGAACACGATATGCTTGGATCTATGACTGATGTGGTGATGACCATATTGATTTTGGTGATACGTTCATCATTTTTTGTAAGTCATGGATACATTGGAGTATTTTAATAAAATTTTGGGATATGTGGTCATTAGTTGGAGGTGATGAGATTGTCTGAACTAAGGGTATGGTCTGGTACATGAGATGGTTTTGATTATCTAGATGATCAATATGGTCGTAGGGGAATGTGGTGCGGTAATTTTGCATCTTATGTCTTACGTTATTGATTTCAACACACAATGGTTGGATGAGATGACATTAAAGTGTAGTTCACACACATTGGACTCAAATGATAAGGTGGTGTTGACTACTCATGTGGGTTGAGGTCTTTATTAGATGCATATTAGGAACATATTTTCCACCATTATGGTTGGTGGTCATTTCTATTGAAATATATATGTTTTTAAGGAACCATCAGTCAATGGTGTTGATAACATCAGTTGGGGTATGAGGCTATCCTTATTGATTGGTGGAATTAGGCCAAGATTATTTTATAAGATGGATATCACCATTCAATATAACGTGAAATGATGAACTGATATAATTATTTTTTGGAGGAAAAATATTACTACGACTCATACATCATGCTTTATAATGAAGGGGATTCCACTAAGGTGAGGTTTATGGGACCAGGTTACTGATTGGGCATTACATTAGGACATCGTTTATTATTTTACATGTAGAATTAGATGGAATGTGGTATCTAATTATTATATTAGAAGTATAATCATAGGGTTTAACTAGGATAATTTACATATGAGATACCTTTATCTAAGGATCCTATCGACTACATTTATACCAGCTAGGTTGATGATGTTGATTTCTTTCTTGTGGCTTTTGAGCACAAGGGATGTATGTTATATTATATGTTGTTCATGTGGTATATTGTTTATATTTTAGTAGATATATTTAATCACAAATGTATAATATTTACACGATGGGGGTGGTATTTGGAGATCCTTTATCACACCCTACATAGGTCCTTCCAGAAACATGTAGAAATTTTGGATTTTCGATCCGGTAAAGGTTTAGGACCAAGAGAAAGATCATAATGATTACGTCACATATTTTTAATTGGAGGGATGGAAGGAGACCACGAGGTTCATGAATCATCTAAATTTATTCTTTTTAGTTTTATTTTATTTCATCATGTTGGATATATATAATTTTGTTCTACAATGTGTGATATTTTATTCTTTTTGTAGTGTATAACATGAATTCCATCCATGTTTCGCTACATAAAAAATGTGATATTTAGTTCTATAATTTTTACCTTTGAGTTACTGGTTATTTTTTTGATGTTTTCTGTTTAAGATTATTTTATATACATGTCAATGGTATAATATTCTTTGTATTTATTTTCCGCTTCATTAATTTTATAACTGTAGAATAGTGAAAATAACAGCACCATAGTGTATATTATCACTACTAGAACCAATTTAAACACACTCTTTTAGTCGGCATCTTTTAGCGTACGGGGAGGTGTGCTTAAGGATGAGTGGAAAACTGGATGTAAGAACTAATCAGGTTGAAATAATGGACTGAGGTTCTATAGATGTGTTGTTATGATGGAATTCTTAAGAATCCCTTATTCTTATAATTTATTAGAATACTTCTTCAATATTAATTTTCATGATTAATTATGTCATTTATTAATAAGAGTGATGATTGTTGATGGATTTTTTAGTATATATATTTATAATTGAAATGAACTATTATTCTATTTTTTACGTAAGACATGGGTTCAGAATATAGATTTAGTAAATATCTATAACATATATGAATATAATTAGTTAACTAAAATTATATATATATATATATATATATATTTGATACATAAATGTATCATTTATTTAAGTATTGATATATATGAATTGTTATAGAAAACCCAAAAATTTTAATTTTTTGTTATAAATATTCAAAAAATTGGAATAATGTTATATATATATATGAATTTCTTATTATAAATATATATTTCTATTATAATTTTATAAAATTATTATAAAACATTAAATTATTTTTTTTGTAATTCATTTTTTCTCATTGGAAATATTTATTAGTAAATTACATTATTTTATGTTTTATTGGATTCAATATTCGAGTATTTTATAAATGATGTACTTGTGTTAAAATTTAATATTGGATTTTATGACTAATTTTCAAATGATTTTAAATTTTATGTGTAATTATATGTGAAATAGATTATTGATAAACTTGGTATGATATTTATGTCATATAATTTAATGAATATGGTTGGTGGTGAGGAATGTAAACTATGTTTGAAGTCATTATGGTTGATGGTACATGGACTAGTGATGTGAGAGATGATTATGTTTTGAGGATATGGAATAAACATGATGTTATGATTACATTATAGTGATTTATGTTGTTATGATTTAGTGGTTATTATGTTTCCGAATGGAATGTTAATATACATTATTATAATAATGGGATTTGTGTGATATGTGATAACATTATTGTTTTTTTGAATAAATGATAAAAAGTAATCTTCTATTGGATGGAATTGAAATAATAATGGGGAATATTCTGATAGATAATTATTAATATTTCTAAGGATGGAGGAATTGATGTCTGTAAGTTGAATATATAACCATTATACTGATAATAGTATAGAAGGGAGTCTTGTTTTTTTAAACATACCACAATAAAAAAATAGTCTCCACGTGGAATGGGTTACCTCATAATTTTGACTGAATATGGTGGGTGATGAAACATATAACACTAGTAGGATTCCTTATATACTGTTTAATAAAGAGTTATTATTTAAATCTTGTCCATATATATGATCATATAATGTATTCTAAAAAGAAACTTTCTAGGGATATAACATGTGTTTCATTGGAAATAATTGCAGGGATTTGAGTAGAATGTTATCATGTTTACTAAAAATGATAGTGGTGTGGGTGAATCAATTTTAGTATCCCATGAATATATAGTTTTAGTGGTCAACTATTGATTCATAGTTGGTTTACAAGGATAAAATAAGTGTCCAATGATGGATTGTAGTGATAGTGTAATCCATGATAATATATTCAACTTATGATCCATCTTGAGTTATAAATAATTTGGACATGAATCCCATGTTGTATGTGTCATGAGGTCTATAAAAAAAGATAAATAGATTACCATTTTAGGATTGAGAATAGCTATTGGGATATACATTTGAGTTGTTTGAAGTTTCTTAATACTGGTATTTTGATATATATTTGTTTGAATTCTATAGGGAACTATCATTATGAATATCTTTTTGTTCAATAAGTCAATCATTTCTCAGTGGTTTGGTAGTTATTTTTTTGATGCGTATATTACAACTTAATAGTTACCCAAAACATTCTACTTGAGGGTTCGCATTTATTTTTTTGTGGATTAAATCTGTTTTAGTGTATTATTTTTTAAAGTCTTAGGGTTTTATAATACATTTCAATGTTTTTCCTATAGTATGTGGTGTAGTAAATTACTTGGGGTGTCATAGAGGTGATGAATTTTAGTTTTTATATCATAAGGGTGAAAACCTTCATTTCATAGTTATTAATTTATGGTAATGTAATTTTTTTGTTAATGGGTATAATATTCTCTCAATTCCATTATTCATCGAGGATTGTCCCATGGATCACCCCTTTCAGATAGTGATTATTCCATTTTTCCAATATATTAATGTTTTGGTAATAAATTTAATGAGTTTTTTTAATATTGATGGTTATAGTATTTTTTGGAGAATTTTACATATTTTTTGAAAAATGGTGGATAGCGTGGAAATTCTAGTCTCTTAATGGAAGTTTCATTAAAATAATTCTAAAAAATTATAATTTTGGTTAGCATAGAAGGGACAGTTTTTTTTGGATGTTTCACCATTGGGGCCCGTTTCTCATTCTTGGATGGATATTGAGAGGATTGATATGCTATGTGTTGTCTATTTAGAGCTCGACTCTGTGTTTAGAACCATTATTTACATTTTGTATGAATCTATACCATGAAACTGGATATGTCTCTTTTAAATAGGTCTCAAATTTGACCATTAATGTTAATATATAACCCTTTTGAAGTCAAAAAATTTGAGAATTTTTTTAATATATAATAAAATGAACATTATAATAATGACAATTTAATTTTTAATGTCATACAATTTTAAATATAAATTTTTCATATATTTTTTTCTTACTCATTCTTCCACACTTTTCTTAAAAATAATAACATTGATGTGATTTTTGGTGAAATCATAGTTATCTTTATGAATTCTCCAATAACTATTAATTTATCTGTGGTACTCCTTTAGCACATTTTTCTCTTCTAATATGTTATAATCATTTTTTCTAAATTATTATTTATTTGATAATTGTAGATTTATTTTTATTTATTGTTGTTGGTTCACGCTTGATGTATTTATCAAGGATGTCATATTTTTACTTAGTGGAATATTCTAATGGATCCATCATCCTTTGTATTCATCATTCATTCTATATCATTATATAGGCAGATCTGTATTAAGGTATGAGTTCTAAAAAAAATAAACACTTATATTAGTGAAAATTATGATATAATGACATGTGGTCGAATATTGATTATTTTTAATTCTAAAACATATTCCACATGGAATGTTTTACACATCGCAATATCTCTTTTATAATCCATTAAATATGTTCCCATAGACAATCATTTGGTATCCATATCCATTTCATATAAAATCCCATACTTCAGAATTCATTTTTATCTAATTCACATCTATTAGTATTTATAATTAATAGAATCCCAACCTATAAAATTTAATCTAAAATAGGAATTAAAATAAGAAAAAAAAATTCAACAATGAGGGAAGATTATATAAACGTAGATCGTACCATGTATATCATAAAGAGAATATTAAATACCATGGATGATGAAATCCATCACATGAGTATAAATTAAATTAAGATAGTAAATATAGTATAATTAATTATTTTTTACAAAAAACCTTCCCAAGATCATCTTCACACTTGAGAGTTACCATTATTAGAACTAAAACAACATTGAAAAAACATAATTAAAAGAAAGAAAATTTTAGTAAACCCAAATTAAATATATTGTAAGATTAAGTTTACTTTGTTATTCTATAATGAATGAATCGATTGGATATATCATAGATAATATACCCAATATAAGAAAATTATTAAATGGTATATCGATGTTATATATAATACCGGTTAGAAATTATTAGTATATAGTTGGTATAGGTAAATTTTTAAATTATATTATCAAAATATATGTTTAAATTATAGTTAATTTATTTGTGATAAAATATTTTTTTGAATATTATGCAAATTACTAGGGAAATTGACATTTTTCACGGAGAATCTATTTTTGGTAACTATATGTTTTACTTATCATTTATTATATTAAAAGAATAATAAAAATAAAATGGGATGATTTAATTTTTACAATTTATAGTAAAATAAATTAATATCTTCCAGGGGAATATTTTGTAATAACGAGGGACATCAATTTAATTATTCATGAAAATATTAATTACATGTTATTTCTAAGAAATTATTTTCTATTATAAATTATTAATTCAATATAATAATTTAAATTAATTTGAGTTATAAATTAAAATCATTTTATTTTTAATATACACACCAAATAATAAATAATAATTGAATGATTATTAATTGTCTATAAAATAAAAATAAATAAATAAAACTTTTATAATGATATGTTCCAAAAAATATATGCACTGGATTCATAGCTTAAAAAATAAAATTAATCATGAAGAAGAATTGATTTAAAATATTTTAATGCATAATATTTAAAATTAATTAATAAAAAATCATCTAATCCATATTAATTTACATAGAATAAATATAAATTCAATTTTCGGACTAAAAATTCAATTTTCATCTATTTTGTTTAATAACAATATGTTATTATATTCAAATTTGTTTTTCCTCATTGATTGATACTAAATCAAATAAATTAGAGTTCTTATTTAGAATTTTTATTCTAAAAATTAGCTAATAGATTTAGTTTTATTTTAATTCATTAAAAACTACCTATATAAAAATTCAGTTACTCTAACAAATGTAAAATGAGTTGAATTGGTTTAACTACGTTGAAATGAATAAAAATATCATAAAATTATATCTACAATTTAGTGGATGGGAGAATGTTCTAAATTAAAATCCATTATATTGGTTATTGGTCCACTTTAAATCCCACTTTTGTGATAAATTACATTCCGTATTCAATAAAAAATGTGAATTATTGAATGTACACTCAATAACTCTAGTAAAAGTACCACTCCACTAACTACCTTAAACATGAAATTTCAATTAGTTTATTCTTTAATACTATCCAATATTCACTATCTAAGAGGAAACTCTATCATTCGATATCCTCTAGTGACATAATGGTGTCCCGAAACTATATTTTCCAAAAGGATCCATAAGAGAAGATTCATGTATTTATCATATGTATAATCAAATCCAGAATTATTTATTCTAATAAATACCCTCCACCTAATATCTCATTTAATTTAATAACTTAGTAACATATTTGAATTCATAATGATTTTTAGAATCTATATTATTACTATATAGTATGATATTATTACTCGTTTTGTTGTTATAATATGTAGTAGTTTGGGTTTATTCTATCACCTACCAGAATGATGTTAAAATATTTATAACATGAATGATTATGAAATACCATTAGCAAGAAATTTTAATTTTGATTATAATTTTTTGTTTCAATTTTTTGAAATATATATAATTATATTTAATAATAAAGTCAACTCATTTTCGAATTTATTTTCTCAATAATGATATTTAATCGTGTGAGGATGAACTATTTACATAGTATCCAAAAAGGAATAATGTAGTAAAAAATATTTCAATCAAACCTATGAATCAGAAATTGAAAAAATTGGGGATGTAAACATGAGAAATTATTATATTTACCATATAGAATATTGTTTATAACATATAAGACTATTAGAACCTATATATTGATATTAAGAAATAATAGTTAATAAATGGGTACTATGAAATTATTAATGAATAGTATATTGTAAAAATATATAAATATATATTTTATATAGATTAACAGAAAATTATATTTATTATATTTAATTTTAGATAGTTCTTATCTATATATGAATCCAATTTTATAGTTTTCACCTAAAACATCCTTCAATGAAACATGTCTCTTGTTATATTGATATTTTTATTTATGTTATGTATGTAATGTATATTTGATATATATTATAAAAATATTTTTCCAACATAATGTATATAATTTTCTAATCCACTCTTCCACAATCAATAGATTTTTAATTAGAAGATGCCAAATCCATAATTTTTTTGGATAACATAACATCAATTCATTGAGTTATAATAAATTTAAATTTTTTTATGATATCACAGTCCAACTTTATACTTCTATTTTTATTACCAATATTTTCCTCTATGTTATAATTGTATTGAAATGTATTTTATTTTCTAATTTTTTATAAATTATATAATTTCAAATTATATGATATAAAAATTTATAGTTTTGTTGACTCAATTTTAATTTTATTTTTGAAAAATCAATTTTCTATTATACTTTTCCTCAATATTTTTTATATCCAACTATTTATGTGCATTATGGTGTATATATCATTATCTACATAAAAATTATGTTTTCAAGATATGTTACTCTTAATTGAATTGTTTAATTCTAAAACAATAATTGCACTATTAAGAAAAAATATGATCTACTCAAATTTTTATTTCACCTTTAAATCCAATTAATTTTATACAAAACCTATTTTTTTAATATATTTTGAAATAAAAAAAAATTACTTGTTATATTTTTCTTCATCTCCCATAAAAATTAATATTTTTAACTCATTCATCAATGAATGATAATTATAATGTCTAAAAAACTCCCATAAATCCATTAATATTTATATTCACACATACATTTTATATTAAACTCCACATTTCAATACATAATTTTTTTTGTTTCATGATTCCATTATTTAGGATTCTATTATAATAATAACTCAATAGATCATCTCATTAGCTTCATGAAATTTATTTTCTAAAGTTACTCATTGATTTTGTTTTTAGGATAATGTTATGAAATTATTATAATATTTTATATGGGTGAACTTATATTCTACTCTCAACATCATAAATATTTTTACATTGGAGATCTGATAACATTTACCCAATATATTAACTTATAGTACCCATATTTTTGAGATTTAATTATTGGTATCAACTGAATATAATTTTTGATGACAGTTTTAGTGAAATCATTTGAAAATTTAATATGACCCATTTTATTTCAAATGATATTCATGATGACTTGAATGAATGAATTCAAATTAAACACATATATATGTTTATGTTTTATGAGTCACATTCATGAATAGGAGACTCAAATTTTATGGTTAAGTCTTTTAATATTAGGTGATAATATGTGGAAAATATTATGATATGTTATGTTAACAACACAAGATGTAGACATGATTATTATTTTCAATCATCAAAACCTAACATAGGTATGATATTTGAATCAGCTATATTCACAAATGAACAGTATTAATGGATTATGATTAGATATAATCAAAACTAAACATGTGTAGAGGATATTCATTATCTATGACTAAAACCAAACACCATGACATTATTGTGATTAGACAGGTTCACAACCTATAATATGTACATGATTTCAATTTGGTATATTGAAAATATAACATGTGCACAATATTGGGATTAGAAATTTTCACAACACAATATTTATACAAGATAGTGATTACATATGTTTACAACCAGATTCATTAAGCTAATTTAAATTATATACGATGAAAAAATAATTGCATTTGATGACTGTGATATAGTATTTTAAATATCTTATGATAATTTTAGGGTTATTTTTATATAAAATTCCTTTTTTATGCTACAAAGATCGTGATTATTATATAATGTTTAAAAATATTTTAATAGTTTATATTATTCAACGATGATTGAAAATTTGAGGTTATGCAAACTTTTATACGTATTTTGGATAAATCTTATAGTTCTACATTATTTTAAATTTTATAATTCCCTCATTATCATGTTTCATGAAATTCTTATTATTTAACCCCTTTATGAATTTTTTATATGTTTATTTTCCATTATGGGGAATTTTACTCTCACTTTATATTTTCATTACCCATGAAATAAAAAAAATTATTATGTGTTATGTATATAATGGTAACATTTGAGCAGTATATTTGTTAATGATGTTAATTAAATAACTTAATATATGAACATTATATAGATACTCACCCAATAATCCAATCCATTAGGTTTAATTATTTTATATTTATAGTTGAGAGGTAATTATGATGTTACAAATATGATGTAATTTTTTTCTATTTCAGAAACCCCAGTACTTTCCATAATGGTGTTATGCTAGTTTTGGGTATTTGGTGTGGATGTATCTAAGAACCCAACATTGATCAGTCATTTTAATTATATATAACATAAATTTTTATAGAATGATATTTAAATAATGGATTCAAAATGATGTCATCCAGACTTACAAATTCACTTCTTATCATTATATATCAAATGAATAGTGTCATTATATATTTTATTGATCTATTAGCTGTAGTATTAATTTATGTTATTTTAATAATTCCAAGAGAATGGTTGATTAAAATAATTATATGATGATCTGGTTACTAAAATAATTAAATGAATAATTAAATTAAATGTTAAACATATGCGATTTTTTGTGAAAAAAGTATACTTTTAAGACATATTATAATAGTATAGATTATTTGTGTGGGACCTTTATTGATATTGGTAATTAATGAATGAACATGACCATAATATGAAATATAATTCCTTATATTTCTTATTTTATATAGATTATATCAACACATTTTCATATATTCCTTATTATTTTCAAATTCACATGTTAGGAGAAAATGGAACGGAGAGATTTTTTTCAACTTGGAATAATGTAAATATTTCTTAATAAATAAATAAAATATTTTGGAAACATCACGTTTTTATAAAAAATCATATAATGGAAGAGGTTCTTTGATATAAAATTGTAACATCACAGGTAAATAAAGAATAAAACATTTTCATATTTATTAATATTTGTGAATTAAATATTAATTTTACTTTAAAGGGGTTTCTATGTTCTATAGTGTGCCCGATACGCAACAAAGTGTTTTTTTGAAATCTTACTTTGCACACTAGTAGTAAAATAATATTATATTAAATGGTAGTTCACACGTAGCTGTTTTATTGGATGGAATGAATATAAATTACTAAAATATGATTATATATGTTTGTTAAATGTTTTTACATTTTTCCAATAAAGGATAAAGGCTTAAAATACAAAAAGAATTCAATTTTAGGCATTTATACCCAAATTTTCACTAAAGGTTCACTTATCACCTTTTGATGGTGAACCGTCATTAAATATAGTTTTGGTCACTCTTAAACATTCTATTGGACCAAATAAAACTCTTTTTTAGAATCGGGACTTCAAAATTTACTTTATGTAAATTTTTTGTATTTTTCCGATAAAGTTCATTTTCTAATGAATAGTGAAAAATGTTGTATTTTAATCCAAAAACTCTTTTTAATATAATTTATTTATATGATTATATTATAGTTTAAATTTGTTTTAAAGTGTAATTAGAATATATTTTTACTATTTAATCCAATAGTGGTGTTTGGAATTAATTTAACTTTGAAATCAGACTTAAACTAGTGTCAATCTTTTGATACTTATTGTTTCATAAAAACATGCTATTTGCTCTGACAGCGGAAATTAATTATTAAATTAATTAATTCAACTTATATGTTTTTAATTTTGTAAAATAGACTTCATTTTTTAATTCTGAATATCAAATATAGCTTAGGGTAAATTTTTGGTATTGTTCTGAAAAACGTCAATTTTGATGAATATTGAAACCACTAAGTGGTACATAAAAAACTGATTTTTCGTTTAAATTAAATTTTACCACCTTTGTGTTTTGAATTTAAAAAATCCGACATGCATGGTTGTCATTAGGAAGTAAAATGTGGTTCAATGGGATTAAAATAATTTTTTTGGTGAATAGTAACTTTTATTTTTATTAATCGCGATTAAAGGTAATTAGTTTAGTTTCAGGTAAAAAAAATAATTTAATAATATGAAATGAACTTGACACATGCCGTACCCTTATTGGATGTGTCATGGAAGACCAAGAAAATCCTTGGGTCAACTTGGGGACCACATTGAGCCACTTTGGAAGCAAAATGAAATTAATATCTTTTTATTTAATGTTAAAATTAAAATGTCACAAACATGGGTTGTTATACTAAAACAATTTTTTAAATGGGGTTATACAAGTCAGATTTTTGACTATAAATATTATTTAGAAATCTAAAAATATTTCATACATCGTGATATATTTTTATAATTTTTATACATTAAATAAAGTAAATTATTCATGACACAATGATGATGCAACGATTACCTCATTATTTAACGATTAAAATTAAATGAAAAGATAATGTAAAATCTAAGACCTACACTTGTCAAAACCCAATTGGATGAGTATATTTAGAACCCTTATCACCTTATCCTATAATTATATCAATTTGGGACCTTTAAAATCCGAAAATCATTTTATAATAATGTAATCTTTTAAAACTTTCCAAGAGTGCCCCTCCTCTCCTCTTATAAAAGGCCCCCACCTCTACCTCCTTACCCACACCTCTCAAGCCTTTGGTTCGGCGAATCTCTGCTTTTTTGTCTCTCCAAATCCACCTATTACTCCTAGAATCCTCACTTTGGTCAGAAGTCATCCCAAGGAATCATTTGAGCTCAAATCTAATAGAGTTACCTGATTTTAAGGTAAAGTCTTCACTTGTGTTCTTTTGTTTTATTTTTCTTCTCCAACCCACTAAACTCTTTTTATTCGTTTATTTTGTAACAACTACAGTTTCTTAAATTTAATAGTATATTGTTATGAGAATAATTAGAGCTACACTTACACACACCAACATCTAATAGTTAAAGAACATATTGTTTCTGTGGATGGCGAATTTCTGCCTCACGAAACGATGATTGTTCAATATTCTTCTAACACCTTCAAAGGTGGCCATTAATATGTCACTATATTTATATATGATATATTATATGTTTTCTTTTTTCCTTAAGCTTATGTATTTTTCATTTATGTCATACCTTTGTGGCGTCCATTATGGGTATACGCGATATCTTCATTTTAGGAAGTGAGGACTACCGCCCCCTCAAAGTGATTTGATTCGTTAATGCCATATGTGGGACGTATAAAGGATGGATTTAAAGTTATTATATATGATGTATGTTACATATAAATGATGAATATAGTTATGGAATTATAATACACATACCTCTCATTTAGTTTTAATTCCATTAATTTGACATAGAAATGAAAGTAGCGTTCTTGCATACGTACAACTTACCGTCTCCATGAACGGTGCATTTCATTTCTTACCTATAAATAATTATGTAATATTATAATAACATGTATATGATGTATATATATGATATATATGATATCCAAATCAGAAATATCATTCTGGATATAATGAACCTTTGACCACACGAACAACATGTAATTCTAAGAAGTCCACTTTCGACATAAGAACCAAATATCGACAAAACAAACATTATTAACTTAAATGATTACATAATGTTTATAACATGGAAATAAGTGATATAATAGAAATAATGAACTTGAAAATGGTTATGAAGCAAGTAGAAATTAACTCATGTTTATTATTCAGGACGTTAAAAAACAATCGAGTCAAGTCAGACCCAAGGTAAGGGACTTCGTCTCAATCTCCTTTCATTGAGGCTTATTTTAATTTTATACACAACTATCGTTTAAACGGTGTATAAACCCCTTTGAATTTTACTTTTATACAAAAGGAATATTTTTCTAAGAAGTGTTTTACTAAATGACAAAAATTAATGTTTATTTTGACATACACGGTAACAACGACCTTTTCCGCCGCTGCGAGTATTATTTGGTATTTGGCTTCCTCAACAAGCCGTAATGTTTTTAAAATGAAATAAATACCATATACTCTTTTATGTATTTTGGTATTGGAAATTGTTTTTATAATGAATTTGTTGTGTCAATATATTTATGTGATATATTGTGATCAATGTATGGAAATTTTTTCTTTCCATTATATTTGTTTTATGTCTTATGATTTTGTAATGCTACTTAGACATTTGACAGGTGGTTACGTGATAAACCATATGACGGGTGGTGCCGTGAATAACAGGACGGGTGGTTACGTTATAACCTCCAATGCATTGGGTATGGAATTCGTCTGTATGGCTATTCCATAAAGTGATATGTGTGGAAGTCGACCGTATGGTTATTCCATATAAGTATGCTTATGTACAAAGTTACCTTTATATGTTATTTGATCTTTATATGGGTTTTATGGTAATATTTTGGTTACAAAAGGGTAAGTAATGATCTTTTATTCAGTGAAGAGTTTTTACTACTTCATAATGGTGAAAGTTATTACTTTGATAAACTATACATAGTTTACATGTTGTTTTGATAAACTAACAGTTTTCATTCATTGTGTATCCCTTACTGAGCTTTTTATGCTCACCCCAAGTTTTTGAAATGATTTTAATAGGACTTAAAGTGGAATAGGTTCAAGGATGGGGTCAAGGGAATGTCATGCTATCTAAAACATGGAACTAGACATGTTTCTTTTTAAGAGTTTTTATTTTATGGAATCTTAGTAGAAGTTTCTACTTTGTAATCTTGTGAGATGTAATAGTTATGTCCTAATTCTCTTAAACTCTAAACCTGAAAAGATCCTCAATGTTAATTATTCATTTAATTCAATATTATGTAAGGTTGAAGGCCGGGGACATATAAAAATGATGCCTCTATAAAGGGATTTTGATGTGTTGATATATAAAATTACATGTTTGTTTCTAATTGATCATATCAATTAAAGACCCATGGGAAAACATAATAGATGTATGATATGGATATTGTGGCCGTACTATTTATGTGAAATATATGGATAAATGTTTCAATAAACTATTTATGATAAAAGTAAATTTCAAGACATTAATATTTTGAAAAAATATATTTGATTCTTAGAGATATATATGATAGTGATGTTGATATGCCATTAAAATTTATTTCTATATTCAAGATAATATTTTGGATAGTGATATGTATTTTTATTCATTTGTTAGAATAAATAAATATGAGGGAATATATTATTTATCACGGAAGTATTAAAAATCATAGTGTTAAATATGAATTATATTTTTACATTTAGAATAGTTATTCATTATAATGTGTTGAACCATGGATAAAAATTAACCATAAAATCAACGAATAAAAAATATATTCAATCATAATGAAATAGATTTGAAAATTTAAATGATTTCATTATATTTTATTCCATATAAAATTAGACACAATATAATATTACATCCCATAAACATGCACATATTAGAATTTGAAAATAAACAGAAAAGAATAATATCATTACTAATAGTGTGTGCCCTAGTCAATTTTCACCCTTGAGAATTGTCATTACTATAAATAATCCTCCAATATGGAAACAAACTCATATGAGAAATATTATTTTAAATTCCAATAGGTAAACAATAAAAATGAGAACTGTTATTTTTATATTTTAATGAAATTAATTTATACTATAAAATATGGTGTAATATATCCATTATATTACACATATCTAAGGGTATATAAGAATATGCTACAATACTTGTAAACATTTCTTCATTTTAAAATTATCAATATATAGATGGAATATATAATGTTTATTTGATGTTAAATATGAAATAAAAAATTATTATAAATATAAAATATTAGTTAAAATAAATGGGTTTTTATTTTAAGTAAAATTAACATGGGAAAATTTCAATAATCCTAAACAAATTATGAATTAATTTTTTTTCATTATATTTATTAGTTTAAAAAATTAATATTAAATAAAATGGATTAATTATGTTAAAATAATTATTAATAAAAATAGAACTATCAAGTATATAATTCATAAAATATAATGAATAATAATTTGATTATTCCTTTTTAAAAAATGTTTTAAATCTCATAACTAAATTTTGTGAATATTTTAATATCAAATAAATATCAATATCAATTTAATTTATTTTAATTTAAAGAAATAATAAAATTTATATTTAACATTCATATAATAATGAATTAAATTCCATCTAATGATTAGTAATTAGTTATAAATTAAAATAATGTCACACAATGTTATGATGTTATATTATCCAATTAGTTTTTTTATTTAGCAATGTTTCTTTATTTTAAAAAAATATAGTAATGACTATTGACATTTGAATTTAATATAATTTTTGTTATTTATATAAAATAAAACATTTATTCCATCATTATATGATTATTAAATTTTATAAATATAAACTACTTAATTTTTTCTATTTTTTGTATGTCATTATAATTTTTTAATTTTTTTCATTATATTAATATTTTTTTCTAAATATTATATAATTTTATTCCATTAAATATGATATGAATTTTGGAATCATCAATTAAAAATTATGTGATTTGATAAATTTTATATTTATGCTTCAAATTAATATATAATGGTAATGAGTGAGTTACCATGATAATAGTAAAATGATTTAAATTGGGTTATAATAGTTATTATGACCTAATATATTGTGATTCATTATCCTTAAGTTAATGTATTGGGGAATTATCAACCAAAAGCAACCTTTTAAGAAGTATTTTGGAATTATTTATCAAGTAATTAGGAGAAATTTAATTCCCCCCATATTTGGGAAGTAAAATTTGCAAATTTACTACTCTATCTCACATACGGATGGACAATCCTACTACCCACCCCAGATAACATTGTTCCTTCAATTTCATATTACGTACTTTCCAATCATCGACCACTAACATTCCTATATAATGATTGGTAACTTATTGTTATAAGAGGGATATATAAATACATTATTTCAATGAATAAATCTTATTAATGACAAATTTCGTTTTATATGAAATATCCATACCAATTAATTTATTTTTTTGTATCATTATAAAACAATATTCCAATGTAATTATCAAACAAGAGTTCCACACTCCATGACAGAGTTCCAAATGAGCTCAATTCAGTTTACCCATACATTAGTGGTTTTTTGCTATCAATAATAGGAAAAATATTGTAGTCGGGAGACTAAACCCACAATATGAAAAGTTTTACATCATAATAATATCATTAAATTAATAGTATCATCCAACAAGAAAAACAGATGTCAGCACTTAAAACTATATAATAGATGAAATGGATGATATGTCGTGTTTTACATTATAATAATCGTAGGAAATGTATTGTGGTATCTCAAACCAGAGTATAAGTAATCAAAAGAAAAATAAATAATTTATATTCCAAATCAATCTACTGTTCATCATACATAATCTTTAACATGAAGATCATTATTCCTAACTTTATATTGATGTACCCTTGAACTTTTTTTGATCCGTGATCCTGATATATACATTCACATCGAGGTACTTGTGTGTGTTTCTAGTTTAAGCCTTCTATGAAACTACCAATATACCTTTAACAGAACTGTATATTGAAAATATACATATTAAATTTATATTAGTAAATGATAAAGAATACAAATATCAACCATGGGTCTCCATCAAGAACTGAACAACCCTCAACAACCCACAACATGTAACTTTTCAGGTTAAATGTTGAAAGTACTTTCATAATGGAATTCATGTTAAGGGATAACTCATATAGAAAAAATATATCCTATAGTAGGCATGTTGAAAATGAATATTGGTGAGCCAGAACATCATTAATCCCCAGACACTATCATGGTTGATGACTCATGACTGTCTTATCATATCCCTTCCACAATTTGGGCTATAATGTCATTGTATCCTCCCACTGCCATGCGTCCATATTCAAGCCCATCGCAACACTAAAATTTTTTATTGTTATAATATAATTATTGTCAAATGTCACCCAAGCACCTCTTTTTATATATACAAAATCCATTATTGTTAGCTGATTACTTGGAACTAAAATCCAAACTTTCACATGGAATACCTTCAATGAAATAATGGATTAATAGGTATAGGATCAAATATAAATTATTACTCAGGTGACTTGGAATCCATAAATACACAAACACATGACAAACATAAAAACATGGGTCACACATACAACACAAAGGTGGGATAAATTAATAATATGGGTCTCATAGAATACTCACACACACACACTCATGTGTTCAATATGAAAGAAATATATTCATATAATGGATTTATTTGGGATGGATCATCTTACCTTTTTTTGGAAAATACCGTCACTTTTAACTTTCAATATCAATGTCACGTACACAAACCAACCAAATCAAACATGTGTTGTAATGGTTCCAATAAAATGTCCCAATTCTTCTTAATGCGGATTATAGACTTTTAATCAAGATGGAGATAGTGAAATAGCCCAAGAGAATGTTTTAATTACATATTGAGGTCTTACACCAATGGTACATCTGGATCCATTTGTAAAAGAGATTAAAGTTCTCCCGATCCCACTACCTAAAAATCATTAAAATGAGAATAAATATTATGACCATAAATTATTTCATATATCAATATCTGATATACTAGATATATGAATACTAAAATTAATATAATATGAGATCTATGAAAAAAAAACGAATGTAATAATTAAAATACCTTATATTGAATCAACCTAAGACAATCCCCTTTGATCTACCTGATTCAGTGTTTGGAGTGAGAAGAAATGCAATGAATATCCACTAGAGTTTGAAAGATCAAGATAGAAAACCATATAAGGAGGAAATAATCGATTCATGGAGAGTTAGGATTAAAAACCAATTTTGATATAAAATAAGAATATATGCGTGGATAGGTCTCAATGGTGAAACAACGAGTGCCAACCATCTATGGATCACTACTACATCTGGGAGTCAGAATGGTTTGGCTAAAATGTTTTGTAAACTGTGCACTAACAACATTTTTCTCTAATAGAATTTGGTTGAATTTTTTGAATACTATCTCATATATAGTTAATTATTTTCACCAAGTGTGATCCAATCCCTTAACATCATCAAGAATCCACAAATTCTCCATTGTATAACTGTATATTTTTCTAAAACCATGCTCAAACTATAGTTCAATTTAAAAGAACCAAAATTATACCAAAACTATATGGATTCCACCAAAGATATCAGCTAAAAATGAATGAATATTTAATAAAATATTATTTAGAAAAAGAAAAGTATAATATACTTGAAAAATATAGGCTATTTGATCCCCCTCCAAGGACTTATCATCCTTGATAAGTGTCTATAAAATTATTCATCAAACAAAATTGGAAATTAAGACTAAAAAATAGATTCTTATTCCCATGAATCCAAATTGGTTTGACTGTTGATAAATAAATATAGAAAAAATGAACGGATATTACACCCAAATACATTATCACTCATATCTAAAATCTAAATAAGAATTTACTGTAATAATTTATGAAATTTTTACTCAAAATCATCTTTATCAATCACAAATGTAGGATCAAGATTAGAAATATAATGTGGAAAAAAATATAATATTTTTTTGTACTCCTCAATAAAATATTGGAAAATATAATTAGTAATACATTACTCTAAATAATTTATTTATTTTAAATTTTCACATAAACTATGTTTATTTATCCATTATCGATGTAAAGGGTAATAGAAAAATCAGGGTTAAAACTATAGGGAATATATATCCCAATCTCATATTTATAATTGTAATTATCTCTATTAGTGATATGAATTCTATTTAATATGAGTCGTGAAAAGGTACATTTTGGTGAAGTGCAACATTTTTGAGTTCGCCTACACTAAACTCTACATAATGAAAGCAAACTCAATCACTAATTACTGACACAACATTGAGTTATAGTTCCATAAATAATGGTCTGAAATTGGTTACATATGAATAAAATCCTAGAAAATATAATTTTATATGAACTCCACCAAGGAAAGAGGATCACCCAACCAACAAAAATAGTCAAGGATGAAAACCGATAACATAACCGTAATGATTTCAATCACCCAATTCTATTATCCATCTATCAATAGATGATATTTTATGGTCAGGATACACTAATTTTCCATGTATTTCTTTAAATTTCTCTATACTCATGATTTAAAACTCAAAAAAATTTCTGATACTATATCAGGATTCACTCAATGTAGTCATAAAATCAATTGAAACCAAATCATTCTCAATGTGTCTGGTGAGTTAAATTCATATTTAAAAAAGATATGTTCAACTGTTTTTATCCAATCAACTATCGCTCATATAGTTTCTCTTTATCTTGGGAAATTTTAAATCCCTTAATGATATTTATCAACACCTATCCAAATTCCACATACGCATGTTAAGTGGAATAAGCAATCATCTGAAACACTAATGTTATATGTAGAACCTTAGTCCTTCCTACAATGAGTGGTGAATCACATGATGTATATATTCATACCTAGACACTAAAAGAATAACCAAATATCATGATACATCTTCATAAATTATGTGTTTTCTAACCATTAAGATGACTTGAATTCACTCATTGACAATTACTTTATGAAGGTAGAAACTAATACACTCCATTAATTGTAGATCACTCCACCAATTTTATTAGATCATCCTAGAACTATATCTCTTTCAAATAACCATTCCCACACCAAAATTAAGTTGGTTTCCAAATACCACATTGTATTAATGCATTCTAATAGTGTCGAAGCGATAAGCATGACAACACATATCATCACCTCTCAGTAATCAGATGCATAGACAATCTATTCAACGAAAAAGACCCTTAGAGACTATTCATCCTATAATGGAATCTATATAAGATCGTATAATTTCATACCAATATATTATGTAACAAAATTACAATTACCTGTTGATAATCCATCAAAATATCAAATGAATACAGATTCTATATGAAATTCCTCTCCTAGAGGTACATGTCCCAAAGGGGGAAGATTTAATATATTCTCTAGGGGTCCATATATATTTATAAATCATTAAAAATGAGATAATTTCACTAACACATTAACATATAGAGCAAAAAATTCCAAATCCATGCCCTGTGTACGGTATTTAATTTCATGGGGTTATCACTAGAGAGACCCATATGCTGCTACATAGACAATCTACCCCAAAACAACTCCTAAAACATTACCTTATGTATTATAGTAAACTATGTATCCAATACCTTGATTTGGTAATATTAGGAACCAAGAAGTCATCATTATTAATTTTATCTATATGAATGCCAAAATTGATATTCCTACACAATCTAATATAACTTTATTAATGGTAATCTAATTTGGAGAGCTACTAAATGAGAGAATTCCTAAAAAATCCTTTAGTACTATATTTCAAACCAAATTAATATCCTAATTTTGAAAACATTTTTATGGTTGTCCCAAGACATAATATATTATATAATATCCTATCCTATATAAATTTCTACCCTACAGACAACTTTCAGTTGGAATCATACAAACTATATATGTAAGTGAGTGTTCAATATCATAACATAGATCCTATGTTTTGATAGATTATACTATACAATATATATATGTCCACTACGAACTTAAGAGGTCTATGAGTATTTTATGATATCTTAAATAACACCACCATGAAGGAATCATTATAGGTATTATAGATCTATCTCATCCTATCCATTAATACCACCAGTACATTTTTCATATTGAGGTGCATGATAATATACTGATACAATCCTTATCTACTCCTAATGTATTTTTTAATATCATCTACTATGAACCAATTCTAGTGTAATCATGATCGAAGATCAATCATATTGAACTATCTTTATCATTGCAATTAATCAAAAAAATCATCAAACCTCAGAAAATGTATTTATTTTTTCCCAATATCCTTGTTTAGCTTCAAGCAGTTAGACACAAAATGTGACATTTTATTCTATAAGAAACACTGGATCAACATAGTGATATTTGTTTCTACGATAAAGCCAAATGCATCGCAATACTTCAACAACACCATTAATTCATTATTCTTAGTTAGATAAACATTACATGGAAAAATAAATATATCTTATTCATGAAATATGAGTATAATCATGAAATATATTCCCAGATTTGGATGAATTGATATGAATTCATTATGGAAGACTTCATATTATTTGAATAATATTTTGGGAAAATATTATAAAGGTGTATTAGGAAAAATTCAAAAACCAAACCTGATATAACCCTACTAAAACACAAAATCCTTCGCCTATTGTAAAAAACTCACACATTCTGCAATATTCAATGGGGTTAAGGACTTCTAATAATGTTCTAAACTAATATGTGTTTTTTGATTCCTCTTATTATTAGTTATATGAGATCATGTATACAATTCCATAAAATAGAACATCTTAATATACCACATCATTTCACACTAACTGAACTTATTATGAGGTCCAAGAAGAAATTTTCAAATTTCCACTCTGTATATAGTTGAATCACTAGGGACATCCTCGTACAAATAGAAGGGGATTAGGAAGTTATTACGAAGTCTGATTTATCTACACCTCCCTAATATAAATTTTAATCCTTTTTAGTCATTAAAAACATATCAACCAACTAAAACACAAGAAAATCATATAGAATATCCACTAGGATATCGAATATTTCCAATCATTCTATCATCTAGAGTATTTTAAATCATGAGGGACTTCATAAGATCCACTGTATAATTTATCACCTTAATGAATCTAACATGACAACTTATTATTAGTTAGAGACTGATAATTCATTTTTAGGCCTTCTTTCCCTTAATCCCATTGTGAACAAAATCTATGAAATGGTCAATGTAAGAAGAAACTAAAACCCTTCCATGATGATTCTCAATAGATTACTCTTCATAATCTAGCATCATCTTATCTGGGTTTAGCTGCTCAAAAAATGATCATCGAATGTCACATATGTAAGACCCAAACATCTTCCAACTTGATTTATAATATCCACAGGCCATATGGATAGTCCTTAAACCATGAATTTATGTATATTATCCATTAAGTAATTTATTGTATTTAATATATCAATGATCTCATCCATTTTTTCCATTCACTACTCAACATCACATTGGATACCATTTAGCACATCCACCACAACTGATGTCATAACGTAACATGTTCATTATATCATAGCTGTGAAGATATCTTTTCGATCATTCAAATTCTCTCAGATGGATTGATATTGATGTCGAGACATATTTATCCATGACTGAGATTCTAGTTATGTTATTTTATTATGAATCCAAGGAACTTAATTGGATTAAAATGAATTTATTTATTGTTATATGGAAGATTTGTTCTGATACTTATGAGACGTGGGAGAGACATGTAACTAAGAAAGTGTATTAGACTCAAATTTTTGACAAGAAATCTCATGGAAAGAATTTCTATGGGTAAAAAGATTCTATGGTAGGGAGGTTATAACAACACGTTTTTTAATACAGTTACTCCTCACCCCTTTCTTGATCATTCATTGTTTGGAGGTAATTTAGGAGTGTTTTGAAAAAAATAACTATTTTTGGAAGGATATTTGGATATTAATGGTTTATGTAGGGTTTTTCCCAATAGAGTGCCAGGATAGTGAAAACCATGAAAACACGACAAGTGATGGTTTTCAAAATTGGAACACATTTTGGAAAATAGTTCACCCAGTAGCTTAAAATTCTAAACCCCTTTATAGTGGTGCACGATTAGGGATCCCACTTAGACAAATAATGATACCCTTCCCATATAACCATGTGAATGGGAATGACAATTTTTAAAATAATTTTAACATTTTACTAACCGTAATTTTGAACCCCGATCAACAAAAAATCTGGATATCTCATTTCCCAATCATGTGATGGATCTCAATTACCCATTTTTGCTCCTCCAAATCATTTCTAAGGGAGTTCAAATCTTGAAGAATAACATTTGATCCCTACCCAATAATAATTATACTATCATTTTCCCCTCCCTCTAAATTTATCATTATTCTATATGATTCGTTAAATCATCTAGTTTTTTATGGATCTAAACAACATTTTTCTATCTTGAATATATGGTTGGATTATTGATATTTTTGTTGACATTATTAATTGGTTAACAAGGTTTTAGATGCTATATTATGTTATTAGATGATAAATGGTAGGTGGATCCAGTTTATATTGGCCAATTAATTTTACCTTGAATTTGATGATAATTTGAGAATTTGTTATATTAAATTGAGAAACAAATTCCACTGAATTGGGATTTTAAATTGAATTTGAGTGAGAAATTGTGGAAATCCTCTTATTCTAATAAATTGTGGTGTGATTTGGATTTCAGGTATATTTTCAAATTTTATTCGTTAAATTGAAATATGAAATAGAATTTTTTAAATGGCATAACTTCTTTTTATAAGAACTAATTGTTTTATTGGACATTAAAATTAATTTTATTATTAAAAAAACATGTTTTGGTATTTAAATAGAAAATTTTATATTGAAATGAAAATTAGAGAAATTTTATTTTAAATAGTATTCAAATAATTATTATATTATTAATTTTTTTGACAACATGATAGACTATGTATTGAGTGAGTTATTTTAAAAAAATATACGAGGTTTTAATGTCCTTAGAAACAGATTGAGACTTTACATATCTACCTTAAACTTAATTAAATTTATCTTCCTCAATAGGATGTTCTTTAGTCCTCTTGGAGTAGTTTTTAGTGGGCATGTGTGAACATTTTCATTCTCCATATATGTGTTTGTGTGTGTGTCTGAATCCCATTACATTGAACCACCGTCCCTCTGGAAATATGAATATATTTATCCATTTTCATTAATTTGATATATATTCCAATGAATGTAAAAATGGTTTACATATTCATGGTGAATTTATATAAATTTTTTTATTTAATATGTTTATTAATAAATTGTTTAAGAGGTTTCCATCAATTAAAATGAGAATCGTGATTTTTTTATAAATATGATATTGGAATTCCATGGATGTTTTAATAAAAATGGAAATCCTTATTTTGTTAATAATTGTAGAATTTTATTTTTTATGACTAATTGAGACCCCATGTGTGTTTTCTCTCAAACATAAACATTTATTTTAAATGTTTATAGATTATCATTTTCCACATTTTTAAGGGGAAAGCATCACTAGGAGGAGTTTCAAATTTGTAATCTTCAGAACATGGATTGTCATGCAATGTTGGGACTTGAACTATTTTATCATGTCCTTTTAAGTAATTATGGTTGTACAATGTGTTGTACCCCTATTTGACATAAATTAATATTCTCCCTATATAGTTATTTTAAGAACACATACATGTATAAATGCATTCCACAGTTTATATACTAAAATTGTTTCCACATTAATCTTGTATGATGAATTGTTCTATTAACTGATACACAGGGATCGTTAATTCCCTTCCGGATGTGTTAGTGTTTTATCAAGTGTTATGTTTCCAATAAATCTATTCCAATCCATGAGAAAACCTCTTATAATTAATATGGGTTATATACTACATATTTGGATTGTATTTTAAAATTATAATTTTTATTAATGGTATTTAATGTACCATTAAAATTTATAACATTCAGGGGATATTTTGTCCCAAAAGTACTAAATCATTAAAGTATTTTGGTGAACCTAATTATATTCATTGAGTATAAAATTATTTTTAAATAATTCCACATAAAATACATTTTTCACCCCCAATTTATATTTTATTTTATTAAATCCACTATAAGTTTTATATTTATCGATGGATAATTGATATTCTCATTATTTATTTAATAAAACATTTGAAAATGAATTTTTCAGAATGAATGGGTTTTATTTGACTGATTTTAATTTAGTTGGATTATAATAATTCATCTATTTATGTTATTTTACTAATCTTCATTCATATCATTTCTCTAATTTATAGAGAATTTTTTATTTCACAATGGGTTAATTACATTTTATGGATATAATTTTCTTCTTTGGTTAATGTTTTTCATCCTTTAAAAATGATGTTGTTTTGAATTATTCTAATTCATTAAAAGAGACAATTCTACAACTTCTCTATAGTGATTAAATACAAAAATATTTTATTTTCATATTTTGAAAATTAACCCAGTGTTATCTTGTGTAAAAATAATATTTCATTTATCATATATGTTCTAATGAAAATTTATAACACTATTATCGAACTATTTGTTTCGTAAAGAATCCCTATAAATCATAAATTGGAATTTCCATCTTTATTTTTTATATTTTGTATCATATAGATAAATTTTCATTTCATATAAAATATTTATTCTAATAAAACCGTTATTAAGGATTATTTATTATAATATTTTAAAATTATTCATGTTAACCTCTTCCATTGTTTTTAAAAATGCTATTTAATTTATTTTTTATTTCAATATATAAAAAATTTACCAAAAAACCTCATGTTCATTTCATTTATTTTCTTACAATTATTTACAATATTTTCCATTTAATGATTTATATTCATTATCATTATCAAAATTATTATATAGTATAATTAATTGGGAGAGTTGTTTTTTAGGTAATAACAATATTACTATTTTATTTGATTTTATATGATAATATTTGAAAATTTGGTATGACCCATTTTCAACCCATGGGTTTCTAATGATGGTATTTTTAATTAAAATCATATGAAACAAATATGTAGGGATTATACTTCTATGATTTTATTATACTTTAAATCCATCCAATGCAATGGATATTGTTTTAAATATCTTGAGATAATGCATATATATAATTGTGATCATAAAAGTTCCACATCCAAACACATTTTTATGACTGTGTTTTGAAATATTTCACCTAAATGCTTCAAAATTATTGTTATTTGTTATGTTTAAAGAGAAATTATTGAATATTATTTTGATTATCCGTCTTCAAAAACCAATATCTCTACTTAATATTCCTAATCACTTTCTTTAGCCTAATGTGTATTCATGATTGAGATTAGATATGTAAAATACCTAACTTTTGGAAATGGTCCTGATTATATATGTAAATTACTAAACTCCATTAAATGATTATGATCATCTTTTTTCAAATATTAATGTGTGGACATGATTATAAATAGCTATGTCAAACCCAAATGTGTGGAAAGGGTTATGATTAGTTATGTCGATAAACTAATCTATTTTGGTTTGGAAGTCTTGGTAATTTTCTTTTATATTGTTTCTATTATTTAAATTATAATAACCATGATATTAATTTAATATATATTATATATGTTAACTATAGTCTATTAAGGATATTTTTTATAAAAATGTGTTTCACTATTTATGTAGCTTATAGGCTATAAGTTTTCTTAAACGTTGTATTCACCTTTTAATAGATAGATATAAGGAAATGTAAATTATTATTAATTATCTCAAAATAATTAATATATAATATAATTAATATATATTCATAAAATATAATATTACAACTATCTATGTGAATAAGAGTAAAAAAATCAATCATATCGCTTCGTAGAGGTGGTAGTACACATGTACATATGGGTCATGTTTTCATCTTCCAACAGTTTTGTAGGTGTAAAGGTAGATACTATATTAACATTACGAATTTATAATCTTGTAATTAATATCTTAAATAAACATTTTAACAATTATAATACTAATTGATAAAATTTGGTGACAGAAATTAATTGTATAATAATGTAGAGAAGGAAAAGGATATATATGCAAGAAAAATAGATTCACAGCCCATTAAGATTGTTAATATAATATTTTACGAAAATTATAATAAATTTTTGGGAGATAAATAAGCAGTACAGAATAAATTGACTGATGATTACAATTACCACTTCTCCAAAAAATATCATTTAAATATCCTTGTGTTAATCCTAAGGCTTTTAATTTGGAATGATCATAACCATTAGAATATAAATAAGAGATTTTATAAGGTACTTTGGAAGGGAATGGTCAATATAGATGAAATAACGTGGTGTTAAAAAGAGAATAGTGGGGACCCTATATAATTTTAGGGAAGGGCACTCTTGGGATATCTTAGAACATAAAAAATAAAATAATGTAATTGTCTATGAAAATGCTTCCAAATGGACTTAGATTATAATATATTATAGTATGGAGTTGAAATACAATTAACTAATAAATTTATGTCAGTTTTAGGTGGTGATTTAGAACATAGCTTTTTTTAATCACTTTGTTATCCTATTTAATAATTAACCTCGGAAATTCCTTTTTCACAATTAAAGGGTTATAACATTAGTTTTATGTGGATAATTTTCTCATAAATTTTAAATGGATGGAGTAATTTTCTATACATTATCCACATTTTCAACATTCTTTATTTTGATGTTATAAAATTATATTTGTAAAATAATATTTTGATAAAATATTATTAATGTATTTTTTTACCAAATTCTTATAACTTTACTTAAAACAACAAAATAGAAATATTTAATTAGAATATACTCCTCTATTAAACCCATAATATATCATACTAATAATTTTAATACATGTAACTCAATTAATAATTAAATTTATACCACATTAAAAATTTTCAATGTGATTTATTTTAAAATTAAATTAATTTAGGAAATATTTTGTCGGTGTTGCCTAGAAATTTAATGTAATTATAAAATTAATAAAAATTAAGAATGAATTCACATAAATAAAATTATATCACTATATATATATATTCACTAATAAAATTATTAATTCCCTATGTGGATACATAATAGATATTTCAATCTAAGAGACTGAAATTTGTTTGTTTGTTTGAACATAATATTATATATGTTATTTTCATAGATATGTGTCATATATATAATTAAATATAAATGAAAAGTATATAAAGGCTTATTTTCACTAAGATATTAATAATTATCATGCAAATTATGGTCTTATTACTTAGTCTTAACCTAGATTAACTAGATTTATCCATTACAAAGGTGGAAAAATTTAGTATGTTTAGTAATCATATTGACCGAAAACAAAAGGGAACAATTTACCAAATGTTACCATTTTAATAAAAATATGGAACCATTTTTTCAAATTCTACTTCTAGAAGTTGATAAAATTAAACTTATGATAAGCACACAAAATGCGAAGAATACGTCTTTTTAGATATTATATTTTATGAATAAAGATGGATTTATTCATTTCCCAAGCCTTAAAAAATAGTATTAAATGTTAACAAATTAATGAATATATAATATAAAATTTTATTTAAAACAAATCAACTATTTTCATGTATTTAATTTTTTTTAAAAAAATTCTCATATAAATTTTTTTTATAAAACAATTTTTTATGTATAAAAATATTATTATTCCAAATTTGAAAATAAAATTTATTCTAATGAATTTTTTTAATATTTATAACATAAATGAAATACATTTACATATCATTTATTTTTTATATATATGGATATTTATGAATTGTTTAAATAAAGAATTCATTCTTCAATAAATATAAATATATTTCTATATACACATGGAAATATAAAATTTAATGAAAATACCAAAAAATTGTAAATAGAAAAATATTGAAATGATAATTTAAAATATAATTTCTATTATTTAATAAATATATAACAATTATGAAAATTAAAAATTATTTTATTTCAGTAAAGCCAATAAATATTATTTTTAATGAAAATGCATTTTAAAAGCCAAAAATATCATTTAGGAAAATGTGATCATAACTCCCTATGAATTAAGGTATAATTTTTTCAACAGAAATTTATATATATATAACAACATGATTGATCCTATTCATAATCTCCAATTTAACAACATAGTTATTATAGTCATATTTTTATAAAAAAAATTCTATCATTAGTTTTTGTTTAATTTTACATGTCTTATATTCTATAAAAAACATTATTCTTTTAAAAGATCATATTTTTATCACCCCCACCCCAATGGCATGAACTGCGCCCTTAGAAATTGACGCTTTCATCAAATGTATTTTATTTGAAAATTACCCTATCGAAACCCACATCATTAATAGGAATGAAAAAATTAACTCAAAAATCGTAAGTGGGAAACATAAATGTGAGTTTTATTAACATAAAAATGGGTTCTAATATATGGACAACATTTTTTAGAAAATGTACCATGATTAAAAAACTAACTCCCAATTACTAATTGAGAGTGATAGATAACATAGTAAAGAGAATGTTAATGACCCAAAACCATAAATATTTGATAATTTAAAATTCCAATGATTCATTAGAAATTAAGGAAATTATATAATATTTTGATTCTAATGATTATAAATTTTTTTATTATTAATATATTCAAATTGAGAAAATAAAATTATTTTATTTAATTCCACATCATACCCGCAATTTTCTCCTTTTTCTATGTTCGATTAATTTTCACATCACCTCTTATGTAAAGACCCGTAAATTTCAAGGAAATTTTTTTTCTTAATTTTCTTTGGAATTTTACAAGAACGCAGCTTCTGACAGCACATAATTCCGGGCACACCGGGCCTCGGAATTAGGTGTTGTCAGAAGCAGCGTTCTTGTAAAATTCCAAAGAAAATGAAGAAAAAAAAATTCCTTGAAATTTACAGGTCTTTACAATACTCCCACCACAGGGCATTACGTCCCCGTAAAGCTTCACCAAAAACTTAGGGATACAAAGGTGGTATTGAGCACGCATCTGAGCCTCCCACTCCCAAGTGCTCTCCTGGAGGTTTCCGTGCTGCCATCTGATGCGCACTAGAGGAATCGATCGTCCACGTAGGACCCGATCCTGTCGATCCTCGATCTCCACTGGGACCTCCGCAAAAGTCGCCCCATGTTCAAAGGTGTGCGTCGGGTCGTGCCGGTATCTCCTCAGCTGAGATACGTGGAAGACGTCGTGCACCCGGTGCAACTGAGGTGGTAGAGCCAGACGATAAGCCACCTCGCCAATCCTGCTGAGGACCTGGAAGGGTCCGATGAACCGTGGAGACAACTTGCCACCTCAGCCAAATCTCCGTAATCCACGTTGAGGTGAGACACGCAAGAAGACATGATCGCCATCCTCGAACTCAAGTGGCCTCTGCCTTCTATCAGCAAAAGTCTTCTGCCGGCTCTGAGATGTCCTCATCCGCTCCTGGATGACCTGGACCTTCTCTGTCGTGGCCTGGACCATCTCTGGTCCCACAAGAGCTGCTATGATTTCTTCTTTGCCGATAAGAGAAACCTGGTCTCATCCCCTGGATGAACCACTTCCTTTGCCTAATACAGTCAATTCCGACATGGATGTTACTAATCTACACCAAGGATGACGTCGTAAGGCCTCAACGCTAGTACCAAGAGATCCAACTGTTACTCTCACCTCCAAGGGTTGAGTCACACTGTCGGCATCAGTGTGTGGTAACTGGGTCTCCTCCAGTAGATGTCTCACAAGTGAGGGTCAAGTCAACAGTCTAAACCGAAACCTCTTAGTAACAACACAAAAGAGGACAGGAATAAAAACATCACAAGGGTATTCATCTTTTATTATTGCAGCTCATAATACAAAGACACTACACAATAGCAACAAGGAACTAGAAGTACAAAAGACGTATCCACTAGTTCTGCTCCTGTCCATCTACTCCCGGAGCTCCATGATCGAAGGCCTCAGCTGCCTGAAGCTGAGCTCTCGCATGTCCAACAACTCCATGCGGTCGGGGTGGACCTCCCGGTGGTGGTGGTGGAAACATCCCGAAGCGTCGTCCACCTCTAGCTGCACGGCCAGCTCCCCTGCCATGGACGTCTGCTCCTTGCGGCCCACCCTGATCAAACCTCTGCCTCTGCCTGGGGGGTCCTTCGTTCAACTGCTGGTCATCCGTATGGCGGGTCGGACAGTCACGAGCCATGTTACCAATCCCACCGTAGGAGTAACACTTCCCTCTTAGGGAAAGTCGTTGTCCACCCCGAGTGCCTCTCACAAATGATCCAGAGTCATGCTGTTGACCACCTGTAGGTCTAGTCCTCTTGGACCCCTGCGTCATCTGTCTACTGCCCGCTGCAGAAGACTTTCCCGCATGCCGACAAGTGGTGGGTCCTATTGCTGGAGACTGATCAGCAAGGAAACTCTCCTCTAAGAGGGCTCGCTCCAACACCCCAGCCTGAGTCGGAATGTCGAGGGAGATCATCGAATCCTTGATCTCGTGCCTTAGTCCCTGCTCGAAGGTCCGGGCCAGGAAGAACGGGTCCCGTACCATATCTGTGGAGTTGCGCGAGAGATCAGTAAACCTCTCCGCGTACTGGGCTACTGTCATGCTGCCCTGTCGCATCTGTAGTAGCTCCTAAATGTGCACCGCACGGAGGATGGCTGGGACGAACTCGGAGCGGAAGATGCTCTCAAAGTTCGTCCAGAGGATATATTCCTCATCGTGCACCTGGAGCATCAAGTTCCACCATCGGCCAGCTGCTGTGTGCAGGAGGCTCGCTGCAAGGACCACCATAAGATCTGATGGTGTCCTCACTAATCTGAAAAACCGCACGACCGCCTCCAGCCAGTCCTCGACTGCCTGGGGGTCCATCTCCCCACGAAACCTGGGTGGTCGCTGGTGCTAGAACTCATGCAGAGCTCCAAGACGATGTGCATCGTAAGTGGTCGTGGCGGGATGCATCGGTGGATCGGTGGGTAAAGGTACTGCTGGTGCCTTTGCTGACAAGGAGCCCCACACCGAGGCCCCGTCGCTTGGTGGGTTGTCATCACACATAATGCTCAGAACCCTAGCTGGCTGGAGTCGTGGGGCCATACTAAAAAGAAAACAGGTGCGCCACGGTCAGAACAGTGTACCTGGTGAGCGGACACAAAGTAATCCCAAAGGAAACATGAAACACACATGCAATCAATGTTTTCGTGCATTAAGTCGGAAATCAGAAGTCAGGATCTTGGTGTACGGATACGTCGGCCGCCACACCAACACTGGACTCCCTGGACTAATAACCACACTCAATATGCTAAACACTATTTCATCACATAGAAGAAAGATCAGAGTCTGCGGTAGAATCGACCACCTTTGATACTAATTTGTCACGACCCGTCCTCGGGGCCCGTGCCGTGACTACCCCAAGCCCGCCTTCTAGAGGCCAGGGGCTGGTGACTAGAACCAAGGCGTAGATCCCGATAAACAGGGAAGGCATTGCCTTTGTAAAGTAAATAAGCACCACAGAGTAAGCAAGTGGGAAAGTAAACACTGAGTAAAAAAACTGTAACAAGTTGTGCTGAAAGTTAAGGGGCTGGAAATACAAGCCCAACTGTAAAGTACAACTGAAGAGAAAAACAACAACTGAAAAGAAAATCTACAGCGTCGAGACGTCCTCTGAAAGTCCCACCTGAAGGGTGGGTACAGATAGCCTCCACAGCTCCTCGGTCCAGCCATCCGCTCCGAGTACGCCCCGCCCAGTGGTCCACCTCCAGGTATCGTCCTTCTCCGCAAGCCTCCGCCATGATCAGCGTTGTCCGTCGTCTTCAACCAACACAACGTAGTGCGGGCATAGCCCGTGCAGGAGTGAGTATAAGCTACTCAGTAGGGACCCCGAGACCCCCGAAAGTCTCCCAGAATACACAAAGGATAAACCACAAAGGAAAGACACAATCACGAAGTAACATCCGACACTGCATAGGTATATGCCCATACATATACCTATGTCATAAATTTCCGTCTGGCTCCAACATCTGAGCCCAAGCACAACCCCAATCCACACAAGAAATCAAAACGTAAATCCACAAAGGATAGCACAACACAATCCACAAAGGAAAGCAAAACATGATTCATCTCACATAGGTATACCTCTTCAAATGACGATAGGGATGATCAGATGTAGCCACTGATTTATCTAAGCCATCAGACACACAAAGGATCGGTAGGTGCTAACCCCCGCAATGACCTACATAGGACCGATCAAGAAGTTAAACCCAAATCTATTGGTAAACCCCTTCTCCATCAAGTACAGTGGTTATGCCGCTACAACCAAGCGCTTCCCTCTTACCTTGGACTGCTGTAGTTCTCCACCTACCGGGTACCGTGGGCCTACTGCTACAACCAAGCGCTCCCCCGTTCTGCTACAACCAAGATTTCCTCCGTCGTGGGTCTGCCGTTACAACCAAGCGCTCCCCTGTGCCGCTACAACCAAACGCACCTCCGTCGTGGTTCTGCCGCTACAACCAAGCGCTCCCCTGTGCCGCTACAACCAAGCGCACCTCCATCGTGGGTCTGTCGCTACAACCAAGCGCTCCCCTGTTCCGCTACAACCAAGCGCACCTCCGTCGTGGGTCTGCCGCTAAAACCAAGCGCTCCCCTGTGCCGCTACAACCAAGCGCACCTCCGTCGTGGGTCTACCGCTACAACCAAGCGCCCCCCATGTGCCGCTACAACCAAGCGCACCTCCGTTGTTCAATCAGAAGTCGTCAAGTCTCAACCGTCTCTAGGGTTTCTGTCCATGGCATGCTCATTCTGGGAGGGTCCACTCCGTGAGATAAGAGGTCGATGCATCAACTAACATGTAGTCCAGAGTTGACGTATCCCAAGATGTACCATAGAGATCACCGCTGAAAACACGGAGGATTCCCGTACCTTTTTTCATCATCGTCGCAGTCGAATCCACTGAGGATCTCTGTGCAGTCGTCGATGTCACAACAGTAGTTGCAGCCAGTTCTAGGGTTCCCGCACACAGCAAGCTCATTCGGGAGGATCCGCTCCACGAACCGAGAGGCTGATACATCAACTAACACAACGTCCGAATTTGATGTATTCAAAAGCTCCGTATCGTCAACAGGAACTCAACGTCGCAGACGGCGCGTCAAACGGACGCCCCGTCTGAGAGTTATTGGCTTTTTCGTCCTAGGGGCCCGGTTGGTTTTTAAGGCAAAACCAACCCGACCATACTCCACCTGCGTCCAAACCTCGGGCGGAGTGAGTCAAATGATCTGTCTCACTTAGAGGAATTCAACGAAGTCGACGTCACGTCGATCGGACATCTGGAGCTCAAGATATGGGCGTTTCTGCTCCGAGGGCCCGGTTGGTTTCGTGTACGAACCAACCCAGCCGAACCCAAAGTATTCTGAAACCTTGTGAGCGATATACCGAAAAGACCGTCTTGATCCAAGTATCGCGTTGCCGCTGACGGTGTTTCGTTCAGAGGCCCGTAGCTCATGTTACGGGAAAAAGACCGAAAATGGTTTGAAGACGGGGGGTCTGGGCCCGGGCCTACCCAGCCCTACCACCCCTGGGAAGGCCGAACCGGGTCGACCCGACCCGGTCCGGCCAGGGCACGGCCCGGCTGGTCGGACCGGCCTGGATCAGCTCGGCCGAGCGGCCGAGCGCGGAAGAAGCCGCGGGGCGCTGCCCCCGCGGGTTTGAGGAAGCCACGACCCTCAAAGGGTCGCACTAGAGTCAACGGACGCGGCTTTGCCGCCTCCTGTGCGTGAGAACCGGACCCGCGCGGCCGCGGGTCTATTGGCCGCCGCCGCCGCGGCTGAAGCCGCGGCGGTCCTGTCCGGCGGCGCGCCGGGGCGCCGCCGATAGCTTCCGCGGGCCACCGGATTTGCTCTGGTGGTCCGTTTTCCTCCCCGTCTGCGCCATTGTTCCTCCCAGGTTCCGTTCATCACTGCGGGATCATCAAATCGCCCTTGCGTCACGTTTTGTCGTCGCCCGTCAAATCCGCACAACCACGAAGAACGTCGGAGGGTTGTCGGGCCGTGTTTGTTTGGCCCGCACCCTCCTCGTTTTATAAAAACAACGGGAGAATTATTCAACACATGAAACAACAATTTTAATAAATTAAAATTGTTCATATGAAACCAGTTCATTAATTTTATAGAAACGTTCACGGGAATAAAAATTATTCACAACAACCCCTACCTCGTCAAGTCGTCGCACGCGGGTTCTTCTTGGATTTGATCGCAGCGGAAGGGGCCGATCGTCGTGTCGCGGAAGGCGTCGCGTCATCGCGGAAGGGCGTCGCGTCATCACAGAATACGGTGCACGTCGACGAACTCCGAGGTTCAAGAACAACATATTTAATTTTAATAATTAAATCCATGCGTTGTTAAAAACCAAAAAAGTGTTTTAAAAGAAACCCAAAATCTCTTACCTCAAACAGAAGATCGAAGATTTTGTTGCGGATGAAGGAATGTCGCAGAAGAACGTCGCAGAGGAGGAAACGTCGGCATCGCGGCACACGGTGTCGCGTTGTCGAATTCCGCAGTTTCGGCGTTCTTCGTCGGAGGCCGGCGTTCTTCGCGTTCTTCGCGTTCTTCGCGTTCTTCGCGTTCTTCGCGTTCTTCGTGTTCTTCGCGAAGAAGGGTGAAGGCACAAGAATTCTGTGAAAAGCCTCCCAACATGTAATCCTCAAGATGTGGTGTTGGTCTTATTTTATTACTACGCCAATGGATTTGAAACCGGTTAAGAAACGAAAAAGAGATAAGTAACGATCCATTAATTCGTAGAATTAATTAAACAAAATAAACCGCCCAATTAATTCAACGAAGAAAACCGTCCAATTAATTGGTGCGTTAAGAAATTAAGAAAATGCGTCAGTTGACTTTCATAATGACGGGTTTTCGCGGGTGCATTACTTAGCGGAAAAGAAACGGTGGGGATTGTGTGGGCCCCACCTCACAAATATCCTACCAAGAGGGTAGGATATTTTTGGATATAACCCTATCCGGATCAACTCATCTTAAGAAGCTTTAAGTGGCTTCAAGTGGCTTCCAAGTGGCTTAAGTGAAATAAAATAAAACCAACGCCACATCTTGAGGATTACACATTGGGAGGCTTTTGACATAATTCTTGTGCATTCACCCTTCTTCGCGAAGAACGCGAAGAACGCGAAGAACGCGAAGAACGCGAAGAACGCGAAGAATGCCGACCTCCGATGAAGAACACCGAAACTGCGGAAATCGATGACACAACGCCGTGTGCCGCGACACCGACGTTTCTTCCTCCGCAACGTTCTTCTGCGACATTCCTTCGTCTGCAACGAAATCTTCGATCTTATGTTTGAGGTAAGAGATTTCAGGTTTCTTTTAAAACTCCTTTGTGGTTTTTAACAACACACGGATTTAATTATGAAAATTAAATCTGTTGTTCTTGAACCTTGGAGTTCGTCGACGTGCACCGTATTCCGCGATGACGCGACGCCCTTCCGCGACGACGTGACTCCTTCCACGACACGACGATCGCCCCCTTCCGCAGCGATCAAATCCGCGAAGAACCCGCGTGCGACGACTTGACGAGGTAGGGTTTGTTGTGAATAATTTAAATTCCCATGAACGTTTCTTTAAAATTAAAGAACCGGTTTCATATGAACAATTTTAATTTATTAAAATTGTTGTTTCATGTGTTGAATAACTCTCCCGTTGTTTTTATCAAACGCGGAGGGTGCGGGCCAAACGAACACGGCCCGACAACCCTCCGACGTTCATCGTGGTTGTGCGGATTTGGTGGGCGACGACAAAACGTGACGCAAGGGAGATTTGATGATCCTGTAGTGAAGAACAGAATCCGGGAGGAACAACGGCGCAGATGAGAAGGAAAACGGACCACCGGAGCAACTCCAGTGGCCCGCTGAAGCTACTGGCAGCGCCCCGGCACGACGCCGGACAGGACCGCCGCGACTTCAGCCGCGGCGGTGGCGGCCAACGGACCTGTGGCCGTACGGGTCCGGTTCTCACGCACGGGACGCGGCATAGCCGTGTCCGTTGATTCCAGCGCGGCCCTTTGAGGGCTGCGGCTTCCTCCAACCCGCGGGGGCAGCGCCACGCGGCTTCTGCGGCGCTCGGCCGAGCCGAGCCATGCCGGTCTGACCGGCCGGGCCGCGCCCTGGTCGGACCGGACCGGGTCCATCCGGGTTGGATCGGGTCGGGTCGACCTGGTTCGGCCGACCCAGGGGGGGTCAGGCCGGGTAGGCCCGGGCCCAGACCCCCCGTCTTCGGGCTGTTTTCGGTCTTTTGCCCGTAACATGAGCTATGGGAATCCGAACGATGCGCCGTCAGCGGAAACACGATCCTTAGATCAAGACGGTCATTTCGGTATATCTCACTCATGGTTTCGGAATACTTTGCATTCGGCCGGGTTGGTTCATACACGAAACCAACCAGGCCCTCGGAGTGGAAACACCCATATCTTGAGCTCCGGACGTCCGATCGACGTGCCGTCGACTTCGTTGAATTCCTCTAAGTGAGACAGATCTTTTGGCTCACTCCGCCCGAGGTTTGGACGCAGGTGGAGTACGGTCGGGTTGGTTTTTCCTTAAAAACCAATCGGGCCCCTGGGACGAAAAAGCCAATAACTCTCAGACCGGGCGTCTGATTGACGCGCCGTCTGCGACGTTGAGTTTTTGTTGACGATACGGAACTTTTGAATACATCAAGTTCGGACTTTGTGTCAGTTTATGTATCAGCCTCTCGGCTCGTGGAGCGGATCCTCCTGAACGAGCTTGCTATGTGCGGGAACCCTAGAACTGGCTGCAACTACTGCTGTGACGTCGACGACTGTACAGAGATCCTCAGTGGATTCGACTGTGACGATGATGAAAAACGGTACGGGAATCCTCCATGTATTCGGCGGTGATATCAACGGTACATCTTGGGATACGTCAACTCTGGACTACATGTTAGTTTATGCATCGACCTCTTATCTCACGGAGTGGACCCTCCCAGAACGAGCATGCCATGGGAAGAAACCCTAGAGACGGTTGAGAATTGACGACTGCTGATCGGACGACGGAGATGCGCTTGGTTGTAGCGGCACAGGGGGGCGCTTGGTTGTAGTGTCAGACCCACGACAGAGGTTCCCTTGGTTGTAGCGGCACAGGGGAGCGCTTGGTTGTAGCGGCATACCCACGACGGAGGTGAGTTTGGTTGTAGCGGCACAGGGGAGCGCTTGGTTGTAGCGGCAGACCCACGACGGAGGTGCGCTTGGTTGTAGCGGCATAGGGGAGTGCTTGGTTGTAGCAAAAGACCCACGACGGAGGTGTGTTTGGTTGTAGCGGCACATGGGAGCGCTTGGTTGTAGCGGCAGACCCACGACGGAGGAGGGCTTGGTTGTAGCAGCACGGGGGAGCGCTTGGTTGTAGCAGCAGGCCCACGGTACCCGATAGGTGGAGAACTACAGCAGTCCAAGTTAAGAGGGAAGCGCTTGGTTGTAGCGGCATAACCATAGTACTTGATGGAGAAGGATTTTTCAAATAGCTTTGGGTTCAACTTCCTGATCGGTCCTGTGTAGGTCATTGCGGGGGTTAGTACCTACCGATCCTTTGTGGGTCCGACAGCTTAGATGAATCAGTGAGAACATCTAATCGTCCCTATCGTCATTTGAAGAGGTATACCTGTGTGAGATGAATCCGGTTTTGCTTTCCTTTGTGGATTGTGTTGTGCTATCCTGTGTGGATTTACGTTTTGCTTTCCTGTGTGTATTAGGGTTGTGCTTGGGCTCGGATGTTGGAGCCAGATGGAAATTTATGACTTAGGTATATGTATGGGCATATACCTAAGTAGTGTCGGGTGTTACTTCGTGATTGTGTCTTTCCTTTGTGGTTTATCTTTTGTGGATTCTGGGAGACCTTCGGGGGTCTCGGGGTCCCTACTGAGTAGCTTATACTCACCCCGGCACAGGCTATGCCCACACTACGTTGTGTTGGTTGCAGATGACAGACAACGCTGATAGTGGTGGAGGCTTGCGGAGCAGGACAATACCTGGAGGTGGACCACTGGGCGGGGCGTACTCGGAGCGGATGGCTGGACCGAGGAGTTGTGGAGGCTATCTGTACCCACCCTTCAGGTGGGACTTCCAGAGGATGGCTCGACTCTGCGGCATTTCTTTTTAGTTGTTGTTTTTCCCTTCAGTTGTACTTTACAGTTGGCCTTGTATTTCTGGCCCCTTTACTTTCAGCACAACTTGTTACAGTTTTTTACTTAGTGTTTACTTTTACGCTTGCTTACTCTGTGGTGCTTGTTTACTTTACAAAGGCAATGCCTTCCCTGTTTATCGGGATCTACGCCTTGGTGCTAGTCGCCAGCCCCAGGCCTATAGAAGGCGGGCTTGGGGTAGTCACGGCACGGGCCCCGAGGACTGGTCGTGACATCTTACACAAAAAATATAATAATATAGATTAAATGTCTCATTCCTAATCCAAATATAAAAAAATTTAATAAATCATAATATACATGAAATTATGAAAAGTAATTCTGAATATGTATTGATTCTCACCAAAATTAAAATTATTAACGCATGTTTGCAATAAAGAGAAATAACAATTTAATCTCAACAGCCTCATCCATTTTTCAACCTAATACATTTAAAAAATATTTAACCTTAAACCCCAAAAAAATAATTATAACTAAAATAAAAATTCACAGAATGACAAAAAAGGTTACTAAATTTTAAAAATTATTTTTAAAATGAATCCCCCTAAATAAATAAATTATTTATTACATAAAATATCTAATTTGATAATACCTTGATCATATATTCTCAAAAATCATTGTATTAACCAAAATTATCCTAAAACCGTAATGTAATAATGCATTCATCCTATATATAAAAATATCCCCATACATTATATGACATTATATATTATTTAATATATTCTATACATCCAGAAAACGTTCTCAAATCTCTCATAACAGAATAATCAACTTCATCATAAATTCAATATTATGTTCCAAATACATTAATAAAATCCTATTTACATTATCACAGAAAATCATCTCATTATCTTAATGTTATCTCAAAATCCAGCAAAAATTTAGAATTTTGATTCAGTAAACAATGTATTCTCTAATAATATCCCACATCCCAAAAATAACATTTCTTTTTCAGCAGTACCATTAAACTCATCCTTTAAAATCCTTTATGAAAATACTCTATAGGAAAATTATTAGCTATTTCATTGAACTTTTTTCAATAATATCCTTATAAAAAATCATATTCACTATAACTGTTCAATTTTAGTACTTAAATAATAATATCATCCCACTTCAAAAATCTGATAAACACATTTCTTTCCTTAGTACCTGATATAGATCTTATATTAGATCATTTACACATATAATTTCCATGTTCTCGAAACATAATACATAGAGCTAATATTGGTACCTTATGTTTAACTTCATATCCAACCATCATGCCCTTTTTTTTGAATGTGATATTGCATAATCAATTCCCAACTTCTCAACACATAAAACATTGTATCCTTCCAATGATACATTCATCTGAGTGCCTCTTCCAACATTACTAACATATATGAAAAACAATAGTCTTTCTTCTAGGGTATCCAAAACCCAAACACTCAGTGAAATATTTCATTATCTTTATTGGTGTGTATGGGTGTTTTCTAATGTGAATTTTTGTAAATATATATCCAAATAAATAATTTTACATTATAACAATTTTATTCACTCAATTCATTATATTATTTTGTTCATCATAATTAAACATCATATCACATTTAATGTTTAAGTAGTTCCTTCTTCCTCCCACCATTGACAAAAACTAAAAAACATAGAGTGGTTAACAATAAAAATAGTTTAACGACACATATAAATGAAAATAAATTAATTGGATGAAAAAATATTGACACATTTTTTTCAATCGATCAAACCTTAAGTTTATCGAAGGTTATCCAAAATAATATTTTATTAAAATACATTATAATAGTTCAATATATAAACTTACTTTAACCTAAACATATATCTTTGGTGTGTCAAATTATGTGCACAATAAAAACACACTAATCGTGTATGTGAATAATGGTTTTTAAATACTCAACCGACACTTCTATGGTTTGTTACCCCTTGTTCTATACAAATAGAAAAATCATATAATATATTCCTTAAAAAATAGATTAATCACATCTTATAGTAATACTTATCCATATGGCTTTCACAAATGTACACCCATCCTAATTTCCTAATCTTATATAAACCATTCATTGATACCAAATATAATGACTCAACAATTTCATAAATCTATATTAATTAATTTTCATAATTTTTCTACAAATTTCAAAATACACATCCATAAAACATAAAATATTATTTTCATTATAGATGGGATATGTACTCATCTTAACATTTTAATTGTCTTAGAAATCTTTAACAAAGATCTTCACATTTAGTTCAGTTCGTTAACTATACCTAATGAAGACATTTCCTCATAACCTTGGGAATATAAATCTATGAATCATTGATAATATTCATAATTATGTTAAAAAAATAGAGATAATAATGATCACATGTATATAACATGAAAATATAGATATGAGAATATGATCATAACATTTGAAAACAATAAATTATATATGGTATATCATAATCATGAGTCATTCCAAAAAAATGGGGTTGTTTATAAGAAATTAATCTTAATTGTATCCATGAAGATATGAAATGATATTATATTATATTACTAATTCATGGTATTTTTGAATTCATATATGATTGTTGATAATTTTACTTTTATAAAAAGAAACTGGTTTATGCAATAATTTATTGTCCTAAAATCTGGCCCAATCGCAATCTTATAGACATGAAACTAGTTCTACACATAATCTTATGAAATGAAATTTTAGTCCATGAAAGAACATATGGATATGGAATATAGTAACATGGGTAGTCATATTGACGTAAAATATAGTTCAATGAATAAACATATGGATATGATAACTAGGTTCCCACATAATCTTATAACACTAAAAGATAGTTTTTTTATACAATTATGAAACGAAATTTAGTTTCACACATAAAATATTAACCTCATTAATTATACATATATACCCAAACCATTTGTGGGATTTAATAGACCAACTCTTCACGTCATCATAATTATTTCTTTTATGTTTCACAAGATCTTAAATCTAAATTTTATAGCATAACCCTTTAATGATAAACTAGTGTAATTAGCAGATTATTATTACAATAATAAAAACACCAATATAAAAGCTAGGATGGTATATTTGTAACATATCCCTTATAAATAATATAAAACACTAATTTATTACTTCATAGATGAAGTATTCCATTATATGATCATTATAATAATTTTTAAGAAAATATACTCTTCAAATTAAAATTAAATTTTTAATAGAAAATATAAATCGAAAATATTAAGGAAAACATTATAAATTAATATAATATTAAAATAATGTAAACGATGCTTCAAATCCTTGATCAATAATTATGGTGGTAATGTCAATTCATGTAGTATACATTAAATTAATACATTATATTATCACATTTGTAGATATTTCCAAAAGTACCTCACATTGAAAATGAAAAGTGGATTAATTTTATATTTTTTCATTAAAATACAAAATGGGTAAAAATGACTTCAATATATCATTATATAATAGTAAAACCCATCATTCTTCATGATTAGAAATAATGGATAGTGATGTGAATGGGTTCATACCAATGAAAAAGTAATGTTAAATCTCATTAATGTTTTTGTTTTCTTGTGAACATATGGTGAGGATAATGAATATAAAAAATATATTCCCAATAAATTTAAAATAGGATAAGAAATCTGATTATTTTATTTAAAATTTTAGAATAATTTATAATCATTACAGCATAATCATAATAAATCTCAATAAAAAATGTTTTTGTGACATAAAACCCATAACACATTAGAAACATTTGAGTCATAATCACCATGAATGAAAAACTTTTTATGAATATATATAACCCCATAAAAATAATAATTATATTCATAAAAACCATTTATTTTCATTTTATAAACCACATAATAGAAAAAATGTTGAATATGACAATTATCTTACAGAAATAAAGGTGAGATTAAAATATCATACCACTAGCCTCACTCCCGTATTATTTTTCCACACCACCTATATTGAAAATATATATTTAAAATATATATATTACAGAACAATAACCATATATATCATACCATATTTTATTTTATTGTACATATTTTTCACTGGTTCATTATTAATTGTTTAATAAAAGATTTTATATGGGTAATAGCTGTAACTATTTCCCTGTATGTTTTTATTCAAGAATTTTGATCCATATACATTGTTAATGGTTAGATAAATTTAATAATATTAATAACAAAATAGAAATATATATTATATGAAATGTATGTATATATATTGTTTTTTATAAAATTTAATGATATAAAAATGAATTTCGCCATTCATGGAGAATGTAGGTTTCATGTTGGCATGAACGATGTCATTACTTTTAAAAAAATGGAAAATGAAAATGAAAATTAATAATTACTCTTGAAAGAAAAATTATTATGTCCTATAAATTTGTTATTTTGATCAAATATATCATTATTACAATCCATATAAACTGGAGAAGAAAAAATAATGACATTTCTTTATGGTGGTTGTTATCCACAAAATTTCCTGATTAATGTTGGATTTTCCAATGTTTTGGAATTTAATAAGTTATATATGAAATTATTAATAAATAAGATTTATTATTACATTAATATAATAAATAACAATTAAATCATTCATAATACTCATCCATAAAATATTATGATGGTAGATGAATTTTTCGTTAAGTGGAGAGTTTACATTGTATGTATGAATGACTAATACTTCCACAAAAAATTTGATGGGAAAGAGGGTGGATATGTAATAACATGGAAATTTGGTGTATTAATTTTAGATATTCTATTGAATATTTTTTATAATGTGTACTATGAAAATATATAATTATAAAGCCTCATCAGAATTACATGTGCACATTATGTTTTGGGAAAAGATTAATATTTCTAGAATGAGGTATTGGATTATCAATATGAGGGAAGCATAGATTCTAGAACACAGGTTTTACCCCCTGGAATACATAACATTTTTTGTAATGGTTCACTTGGAAAAGGATCATCATAATCACAATAGAATGAAATTATAAAAATAATTAATTTATTCTTTTTTTTATTTAGAAACAAAGTTTCTCATTACATTAAATGGTTATAAGAATACCATATGGATATCTTATCAAACCCTTGAGATTTCAGAAAAACATATCAGATATATCTTGGTGAATAAGTATGTATCCAGATTAGATCGTGGATCGTTGCATCAACAATGTTCGTTGATCTCTTCAATGATTGAAATAAAAAATTTCTTCATCAAAGATCTATACAAACTACATGTAGCGTGTTCTTATTTTGGAATTTGCATCATGTTTCTTAATCATGGGAAAATAAACACCAATTACCTAAATATAATTGATACACACATCGTATGTAGAATTAAATTGATGGAATTAATTTTGATAATTTTGAATTAATTCTTATTTTTCCATCACAGCCATTGATAATGGATATAGTCCTTATGAAAAATGTCTGAGGATTATCCCTCACATTATAATTAATATGGGTGTATCCCCCATTTTTATGCTCAATCATTAGTGGAATTACTTTTGGAGAACAATTAGACTTATATGTAGTTTCTAATCATTATGTAACAATTAATTTTCATAATGAATTGAAAAATAAGTTACAGAACATGATGATAGTTGTAGTTAGTGGATCGGTGTTGAATTTGGTTTCCTCATTGGAAGAAAAAACCAGATTACAGGTTATTCTTCTTCCCAATTGAGGTTCATATCATTTCATATAATAGAGCTATTTTTCAAGAGAGTTTCGACGACTGAATTCTGGAGAACATATAGATACAAGGATAGGTGAACCAAGATACATGATCTATGGAATGTTTTCCAGAAGAAATTGTAGAAGACGTGGTGTGTGAGGTTACACTAATGAGAAACCTTCAAATCTATAAAATATCAAGAGACATGGTGTGTAAGGCATGATTACACTCTTTTTCTGGATTTTCCATATGTGGATACGTTTTTGAGATAAAGATAATGATCACATGGCCTGTTAGCCCTTTCAAGCGGCATGTGGCCCATCATGGTTGGATAATCTTGTACTTAAAGAAGTATAATGACATTGTAAACAGTATTTAACCAGGTGGAATAGAATGTACGTGGACATATATGTGCATTGGTGTATTCCAGCAGGTACAAGTACACATCCACTATACACAGACAAGGCTATGTCTAAAAGGAAGGGTACGTTGTGTATCTACATGTGGTGTACTCCTTATATATGATGTTTATATTGAAACATACATTTTAGGTTAAGCTCATCTGCATAGACATGCATAGAAATACATGGACATCCAATGTACAACTGATATAGAGAGTGTACCCCTTAAAGTGTCCTTGTAGCTCCTCACTTCAATTATTTGGAAGAATATAGGTTGATTGTGTTCCCCTAGTCATTCCCCACATGGGAATAGTGAGGAATTAAATACACATCACTATATTGTCATCCCCTCTAGAGGCTGAGCCTCAGTTAGAGTTATAGTGTCCCTCTATCATACTTGAGTGTGATCTGATATCATCTTGGATCCCTATATGAGGTTTGTTAAATGAGTGTGACATTCGCAAGAAGGGATTTAATCGTCTATATAGTATTTAGATCAATATGGGTTTTGGTATCATTCACATATGATCTTATACATATCGGTTTGATCCATATTGGGATTGTGGTGTCCGCCATTGGTTCTAGGGTGTGACCCCCTATATGTGTATTAGGGTCATCATAGAGTGGCGGTCCTTCATAGGTGGGCCCAATGATCTAAAACTCATTTTCATGTGTCTCCAATGACAGATTATCTCGTGGAGAGGATTCACCCAGAATGAGCATTGCGTTGAGTAGAATCATGGGGCTAGAAGTTGGTTATGACCACCTGGTGGTGTGGCATTCTTCCAAAGTACATTTTGGAGATTCTATTTTAAATTTATTATTATATATTTTATTTATCTATCTATACTTTTTGGTTCATGGTTAGTGTTTTTAGGGTTTCATACTGAGTATTGTTATATTCAACCATTCATGGGATTTTCTCACATATGTCCTATCTTATTCAAAACACAACCCATTTGATGGTGTCCTTACTGTATGTGATTTGGGAAGAGTGTAAATTGATCATTTTTGAATGATTTTGTTACCACGATCTTTAAGATGACATTGTTACAAGGACATTGAGCATGTTGGACACTTTATAGTTTTATGATGGCCTTATATTTGACCCCTTTTTCTACTCTCAGTACTTTTCTTTCATACTCTGTTGTGGGATATTAATTTTATTCATCATTTTTTAGTTGATTTACATTTATTAATTTGGATGGTAAGTATATTTGTGTATATGTACATATAATTTGGGATAATGCCTCCCATTTGAGGGAAATTCCTACTTCGTACTAGTCTCCAACCCCAGTCCTACTAAATTTGGGCTTGTGGTAGTCATAGGTTGGACCTGGGTATGATAGATAATAACATAGTGGTATAAGATAAAATCACTTCAACCTAAGGACTAGAGTTGATGATATTTTTTTGGATAAGTAGGGATTACTGTTTTATGTTTGGCATTTACACCAAGGACACATGTGTTGGTGTGGTGGCCAGTGTATCTACACACTTGGACATTGATCACCATAATTTTGACTTCGTACATGAAAGCATTGGTTGTAGGGAAAATATTAGTTACATGAATCATAAATGGGTGGTTATGTTTTCAATTACCTCCATTATGTCATCTCATGAATTATTCCCTTTTGACCATTATATACATTTTTTATTTTTATAGGCCTTTATGAGGACTTCCAGCTAGGATTCTACTGTGTGATCATAAGGATGATCTACCTAGTGACACAACATCGGTACAAAGAGAATGTAATGAATATAAAACATCCATGTTTATTACTAGCTATAAAACCTTCCATTGAGAAATAGCTAACACTGGTTGTACCATCCGGGGATAAACACATGTTCAACAAATTTCTCGAATTCTAGAGGTAGAGTTCTATAAGATTTTTGGATGAGCCAGACCCCAAGTGTCTATGAACCAGATAGAGTTAGTGATTCACATCGTATTCCACGTGAGGATGCATGAAGATCAAATGGTGGTCCTCATTAATAATCTTTATCAGGGATATTATAGTAAATGTGGATTCTATGTGATTTAGTCACATTACAAGACCACACTCTCATTGTAAGACATTGAGAATCTCTTAATCGATGAGTTCAATGAATCCAAAATATGATCAACATGTATACATGAGCTTCTACATCTATATTAAAAGGATCGATGGTAGTGTATTTCATAGTGAAATTTTACTGATCTCTCATGTTACTCTATTGATATGGCATTTAATCAATAATTCAGAGCTAGGAAATTTTATCATGGATTATACCCGGACATCATGAATTTTTTAGTATGCATTTTCATTCCCTCATATGATTGGGTCCTTGAGAGAGACTTGGTAGTTGAAGGATTTCTCTAATAGTTTGTATAGATTTTAAGAGATAGTAATGGGAACCATGTATATGAGACCTCAAAAGGGGGTAGCTCATATTAGTCACAGGGATCATATAATGTTATATTCTTAAAATGTTTATCCTAGGACACAAGTTCGTCATTACAGGGATTAAAAGGTGGCTCAAATCGGTCATTTGAGAGGTGGTGATTCTCCTATGATGGTTTGGGATATCCAGATTAGGATTTTCCCACCCATTGTACAGATGATCATGAAATGGTCAGGGGACATATGAGGCTCAGATAGAGACAGGGGAAGGTTGGTATTTTTGGTGGTGGTTGAAGAGGAGGGGGTGGTAGGGAAATATAAGGTTGTAACATGTTCGAAATGTATTGAAATAAGAAATTACAAATAATTCATTCATTTCCAATTCCCTGGTTTATATTCTTGTGATTATGTTAGATCCATTGGATTGACCCTTGCGGTTGGATACATGGACATGTGGGGACTCAAGGATTACACACTTGTGCTGATTATGAAATATTACTCATGGATGAAAGAGTTTTCTATGGGACTTGTTTGATGAAACAATGAGGCCTTATTATGTCATATTAGGTATGCACATTCTATCAATGGTTGATAAACAAATTGACTATTTTATGTTGAGTATATTGTGTGTCCATAGTGATGGATTGAGATTCTCTTTTTTGGGTGAAATGGAAAACATTGTGGAGAACCCTTAGATTAGGAATATGAGTGTGAAGAAATTTACCCACAAGTTGGATACCATTAATACTAGAGTAGTGGATTCATTAGGATGTTATTCTCCAAAATTGGTTGTGGAGAACAATGAAGAATTTCCAAAGGATGTACCTGGTTTACCTCCCCATTGAGAGATAGAGTTCAGCATCAACATAAAACTCACTATGGAATTGATATCTACATGATGATATCATATAGATCCTATATAGCATTGAGAGCTAAGTCAGCAGTTGATAGACATGATAGAGGAGGGGTTTTTGGGTCCTTGTGTTTCACCCTATGAATCTATATTGTTCTTTGTGAATATTGTGGATAAGATCTCTAAGTTATGTGTGTATTATTGGAGTATGAATAAGTGACCATGAAGAGTATGTAACCACTATAAATGAATCAAATCCTATTTCAGAAATTGAGATGGGAGGAATAGTTCTCGATGATTGAACTCATTTCAGGCTATCATGAACTATGAGTATTGGATTATGATATATATAGGAAGACATTACAATGGTGTTATATTCACTATGAGTACGTGATGATGCCATTCAACATGATAGGAAACCCATAAGTGTTCATGAAACTCTTGAACTAGAACATTCATATTTTACTATACTAATTTATGACATTCTTCATCATCTACATCAATGTTTAGTCTATGTTCAGGTAGAACCATGTGACACAATTGAGCTTGGTCATGTACACTTTCGGAGATAACCAAATTTATAGGAATAACTCAAATTGTTCGTTCTAGATTTGAGATGTCCACATTCTAGGATGCATAATCATAAATGATGGTTTAGTTATGGATCCCACAATTGATGAGGTTGTAATTTCATGGGATCCACCCAGGAATGTTAAATAGGTGGAATGATTCTTTTGTATTAAAGGGTACCTTGAAGGAGGGTACTTTATTTCTCTTGAGTGAGAGCATTCTTTACATGTTTAAATTGAAGGGGAATCATCACATGTGGATGGAAAGGTTCTATAAGTGGTTATAGGAGATGAGGTATAGATTTAATTGTCGTCATTCTAAAATTCAACACCTATTTTATTATAAAATTTATAATTAACTAATTGAATTCTGTAACATTGAACTATGTCTGATTTATTACTGACTATTTGAATCTTAATAATGTAAATCCTTTCTATAACAACATTTTAATCATCAATAACATGAATCTATCATCATCCCCATAAATCTATTAAAACATAGTTATAGACATTAAACCATTGATATTTTATTCAAAAATTACTCAATACTGTTTTCCATATATAGCATTTTTAGTATATCTTCAATATATATAAAATTATCAATTTACTCCACCGTAATTGAAGGTTAATTCAAGAACTATTTTTAGAGATTCATCCATGTATAATTTTTTTGGATTATTCAACCCTATATTGTATACTAATTCTCTAAATCATCTTAAAAAACCAATGTCTTATTCAATGGTACCCACATTGTGTACCCATTTACATTAAAACTCATCCAGAATGATTATTTTGATTTTTTGGTATATTAAATTACCCTTTATTTAATGATTTTTCATTCATTTAAAACATTAATTTTTATTAGAAAATAGACTAAATTTCATTATTTTTCAACCAATGATAGAGTAATATTGAACCATAACTATATATTTAATAAAATTTATAGCAGATTCATTGACCATCATGTACAATAAATATATCTATTAGAATACGGCCATCATAAAATCATATAAAATTCTTAAAATTTTATTCGGTGAAAGCATTCCCACAATCTTATTCATGGAATAGAAGTGGAATTTTATATTTTGTATTATTCTACAATGTAAAATTAGAGTTTTATATAAGACTATTTATGATTTTTTTAAAAGAGGTTCATTTTTTCAAGTACATATCACCCATTAAATTAGGTCTTAAAGACCTTTCCATTGATATTAGGATTTTTAATCACCCCTATTTAAATGATATTAAATCATTGAATCATTTAAAAACTTTTCCTTTCATAGAAAACATATATTTCACATAAATACAATTAAATTTTTATTATATCTTTTCCATTTTTATCTCAGTCAAAATATTCTCCTCCATTTTTTCTTCATCTTCATATTTGGATAGAAATTTCCCATTATTTATATCAATTTTGTCTTCTTTGGTTGAAAAAAACATGATTTCATTGTTAATTTATAACCCTTGACCCACTTCTATATCTCCTCTGATTAATGTTAAAAAAAATCTAATCTCTTTCATGCTTATCTTTAGTAATTACCAAAAAATCTCTACTTATTTTCTTGTTTATTGTTTTATTTCTACTCTTACACGACACAAAACATCTACATTATTAGAGTTCTTTTTTTTATTCTCAGTTGAATTTTCCCCATTTTTCATATTCTATTCTAAATAATTTATATTTATATCCACATTTTACATATCACACATTAGTGTGATTTTTAACAAATAATTTATTTATTTCAATTCACCATTGATTAACATACATTAGATTTGTATATAAGTTTTTTTTAAAAAAATATCTCCAATTGGGTTTCATATTTCTTGACACGTGCACCTACATTATGGAATAATTTATTCAACCTTGTATCATATTTAATAATGTTCTTTAAACCATTTTTTATATGATATTTGGTTGTTTTGATGGAATATTCCATCTGTTATTCATTTGTTAAATGATTAGATTATATTTCTTCAATACACATTAATATCATCTAATTTCACAAGGATTTCATAGCTAAAATTGATGGTGGTTTGTCATTTTTCAATAGTTGAGTTCAGTATTACATAAATGGATTAACCTATACTTCAATTAAAAAAATTAATAATAAAAAACATCAAATATCTCCCTACATTAATTGTTGAAATATTTATTATATGTTTTTTTAAATGTTCGAATGATTCGTAGTTTCCATATTACTAGAAATTAAATTAATTAATAAAATATGAACCAATATTAACCATCTAAACTAAAAGTAATAATTTTTATAATATTTTATCCATTATAGTATAAATCCCATTATATAACACATATTTATCACTATTAAATTGAAAATATTATTGGGATAAAAATATATAAATATTCATAAAATACGATGAATCATTCTCCAAACAAACCATGTGAGTAACATAAATCCCACTTCATCCTATGTTTCCTTGAATCATTGTTTTGAAAGGATTTAAAATTTATAAATAAGGAATTTCACTTTATTGGTGGTAGTCGATTCCAGGTACAAAATTATAATAATACTCATTTATGTAACATTTTAATTAAAAATGAAAATACTTATCCATTTTATATATTTAATCCCTAAAAATTAAACATATATCAATAACTTTAACTGTGACCACATCCAGGGAAAAAATCACAAACACATAAACATTGACATTGTTTCAGTATTCATTGAATCTCAGTCACAACATAAACATTTATATTTTAACCATGACATCACACCCCAACGAACTCCACAACCCATGGAAAATAATGTAAAACATGATGTACTTAGGAAATAATTATGTTAAAATTACTCTTAAAAATATTATTTTTACTTCAAGATATAATTTCAATTGTTCAAATACTTATGGAAATTAAATTTACTTAATGAAAACGTTTTCTACTTTTCAATTATATCATTTAAAAATATATCTTCATGAAATACATTACATTTTTCCACTAAAATCTATTTAAAGTCATCCATAAAATAATTATTTTTTATTAAATAAATAATATTTTGAGAGATTATATCATATAAAAAACTAAAAAAATTCATTTTATTACATCGTGAATATTATAATGTTTGATCAGGTGTGTTAGGTAACCATCCTCATTTATTTTTGATTCACTATTTCATCTAATATAATCATAAATGTCCTTAATAAACTATAACTACTTTGTTTCCAAATACGAAACATAAACTAATTGGTACAATAATATCATCAATTTGATTTATTTTATTGTACTAATATAAGTAAAATTCCCCCTATTAAAAAAAATTATTAAATGAAATGTATGGAATTATAGTGAATTCTAGTAAGTCAAATTTTGTAAATAAGATAAAAAAATTCCCATATAGATAAATTTCAATTAATTTTATAGTTCATTCACAAAGATTTTATTAGTGTTCTATATTCATATTTCTAATCCACATTCATATTGGTCTCATTGATTATTTTTTTCACTATTTTGGATTATACAATACATGTTTTTAGAAATATAAAAAATTTGTACTGGTTATTATTTGTCAATTAAATATTGGTTATAATGACTTAATTTTGGTGAAAAATAATTTATTATTTCATAATGGTTTTCCACAATAAATGGAATTGTATAGGTTTGTATTGAATATTTAAGGGCATATTCCAAACGAAAAATTGTTTTTCATATGTCGAAAGAATAATGATGGAGTCCACATAGTCTAATTGACATAATTTCAGATTGTAACTTTTAATTTTCTTTGATTTCACATTTTAATGACTATTTTTAAACTAAACGGTACATTTATAATTTTAATTCTATTTTTGAGTCCATTGATGAGATGGAAGCTAAAACCTTGGGGCCAATCAGCCATTTAATAAAATTATTTAGATATGTCTACCATGGGAGAGTATGTTGTTGAATAGAGCCGGGAATTGTCGACACTATATATTGGGCCACATAGGGTGATGGTTATTGTACTATAGAGTTGGTAGTACCTTTTATATTGGTGAAATATGATTGTATAGAGGAAATAGAGGCTCAAAAAATAGTTACGTCTGAGTGTGGATAGAGTCAAAATGATAAAGTTAAATTTATGATATTTACTTATGCATTCATTCCATCACAAACTACATAACCCACCATGTTTTTTGATAAATGAACTTTGATGATGTGTTTATTAGATGTTGCTATGGTCAATATTGATGATGGTGTATGTGGTGGTCAGGGTGATGAATTTAATGGCAATGAAAATGATGATGGTGATGGTGAGGGTGATGATGAGGATAATGAAATTGATGACGATGTAGATGATGATGATGATTGTGATAATGATGAGAATGGTGAATATAATGGTTATAATGAGAGGGAGATTAATCCTTTAATTTTTTAATAATATATTTGGACAGTGACGTTAAATAATTATATTTGAATGAATGTATGTGATATTTAAATATATTTACGCAAGCTAAATTAATTAATTAGTTTCATTAATTTTTTTTATTTTATGTCATTGGTTTTGATGTAGGTGTTTGTTTGTTTTATAGTGTATATGTTTTTGTTTTTATGGGATTTGGGTAATGGTGGGTTGAAGGAATACAAGTGATCTAGCTTAGGGGATGTTAGAAAAACAACTGTCTAATTATGGGTATTTTGAAAACCATGTTACCTATACCAATAGTCTATATAGAACTATTGGTACTGTTAAATACCCATGGAAAATACCAAATATTTTAGAATACGTATTCATAATTTCTACTAATGGTTTTCTAGCATATTCCAATTGTATGAAACTATTTGTATATCACCATTTTCTAAAAGTTATTTTCCCTTATACAAACTCCTTTATATATATTTGATCTGATATAACATTATGAAATTATCATTATAAAAAAACTATAATTAAATTATCATTATGGGAAAACCATTACCACATATGTTACATACTATTTTTAATGAAGACATCACTAATGCATATTTATTGCTTATCTACTCCACGAAGTGGGGTAATTTAGTTTTCATCACCACATTACATTAATGGTTATAAATTTTTAGCTAATCAATATATATCATATATATATAAATTAATTATGATTCATGAATTGTATGAACTTATACACTATATTCCCATACCATTTATTAAGAATCAATAATGTTACTTGTATATAGGAGTAGACTATCACTTTCAAGAAACGATGTGATTAGTTTCTAATTTCCAAATTACATGGAATGTTATCTTATAAAAATAATGTATATGTATTAAATTTATGTTATAATAATGGAATTTTAAAACCAATTATCTTTTTACATTTCTTCTATTCCATATATCGAAAAGTATAAACAACACTCATCCGTATGTTTGCACAACTATATCTATGAAGTTTTATAATTAATTTTTTACTGTAAAATTATATTATAGTATATAAAATTGTAAAAAATAATTAAATATTATAATTAAACAATAAATATGATTCCAGAGACCATGGATAAATAATCACAATTCATGCGTCGAATGTTCAGAACGAAGATACACATGGATAACATAACATTTAATAGTTGGAAAAGAATTATTTTTAAATTGTATTATTCAAAAATATTAATTGAAATGTTATAAATTGATCATATATTATATTATAATATTGATTAAATTTTAATTTTAAATTTATAATTAATTTATATTGATTATATTATACTTTTTATGCACTTATATATAATTTTTATCTTTAGGTAAGGGTTTCTCACATCACGTTTTATTTAGCGAGACAAATGATATATTCCCCAATTAATTATTTAATTTTATGTTTATAATATCAATAATTTATTTAATAGAAACAATATAATTATATTTATGATGAAAAATGTTTCATTTTTTTTATATATTATATAAATTCCATTATTCCAATTTTTTCAATGATATAAATGATTATTTTATTATAAATATTTTATTTGATATTCATTATGCTTATGTTTAAATTGGATGAGTTAATTTATATTTTTACATTAAAAAATATATATATTCATCACATCTAGTAATTTATTAATATTATATTTATTAGTTTACTTTTTCTATCCAAATACATCCTCTATATTATAATGGAATATGTTTTCCAAGACAATAAACAATGTTTTAAATTGATTGGAAATATTTTTCTTGCATAGCTAAATTTTTTCATCAAATAAAGTCAATAATGATATTATTAATCAATAATAATATTTTAAGGAAATTTTCACTAATTTTTTTACATTATTTATATTTTTTAAAAAACAATTTTTTGATTTGTTCTTCTAAAAAGGTTTTTTTAACAATGTTTTAAAAGAAATCATGGAATTATTGATTATTATAGGAATGAATTTTCTTACCATCACGATTATTAATTCAATTAATTATTCCAATACTGTTCATATATTTCTTTATAAAAAAATTCCAAATATTTTAGAATGATTTTTTATTTTAAATGTGGTATTTAAAATAAGAAATTGTAATTTTCTCCAGAAATAATCTAGTTATTTTTATAGTATTTTAATCTTTATCAATATCTTATATTAAATATAATAATATATAGGAGATATAATCTGATGATATCATCCACTATATTTAATTCAATGTTATATTTTCATGTAAAAATAATTATTGAGAGGGAAAATATAAATATTTATTATTATATTTTTTCAATATTAAAGTATATATTGATTTTCAAATTGAATTTATATTCATTTATTTCAAATGATGAATTAACCAAGACTTTTATGTGATGGGAGGTCCTAGGATAGCACCATGATTCATTGCTAGGACTCATGGGATTAAACAACTTTTGTATTTCTATTACATTGTTATTTATGAATTTTGTTACTTTTGTTAGAGTTGAAAATAATGTTTCGGTGTTCCATGTATTCCCTCTATCATTGTGAATCAAGTTATTGTTATCCATGTGATTTTTATTTTTGTAATTTCATCTTAGGATATATTCACCTTTTTATGATATCTTCTATTATACACATTCACATATTCAATATATTATCTAACACTTTACATTCATTCCATTTCATAAAACAATGTGAAGGTATCACTAAATTATTATAAGGATATTGTTTAGAAAAATATATTTTCTCTACATTTAATTTTTTAATAAAGTTATTAATATTAAATATCAGAATCAAATAGGTATATAGTCTCACTTGTCTGCTAAACTAAAAAATCCTCTTATAATATTTTCTGTTCCATATTCAATAATTTTGGACCATGTTTTTTTATCTAGTTCATCGTTTTTTTGGTGATTTTTATGATATTTTTGGATGTTACATAGCCATTTCATAGTTTAGACATGGTTAGGGAACACCATGTGGGTTAAGGGAGGTTTATATGGGCTATTATTTTTATTATTGGAGGAGGTTTACATGGTTATTGAATACTATGTGGCCTTTTTATTACACCGAGAAGCATGGGAGAATGGAAGAAGTATGCATGGAATATAGTTTATCAAAATTTGAGGGAAAAATGTGATCAAATTTCTAGTGGCCTAGTTGAGAAAACATGGGTAGAAAATAGTTAAACTAATAGTGTAGAAAAACCCTGTATTCCTCTCCAAAATAAAATAAATGGGGCCAAATTAGTCACATTGTTTTTTCTAACCATATGTCCAACTCTAGTAAATACTATGTGAAACATAAATTATATGATTTATAATATGATTTTATAAAATCTACCGGTTTAACATCAAAATATCCTCATTCAATACTAATATGATCATATAGTTCATAGAGACTCTCTAGAGTAGATTTCAACTCCTCCAAAATCGTCTCTTATTTGTTGAAAGTGTGGATGGTTGTGTTATATTAATTAATTTAACTATAATAACATTTTTGAGTTTACCTAACCCAAAATATCTATCATTAATTTATAATAATATATATCCATGTCATTGGTGGTTTGGGATAATTATTTATTCATTATTTGTAATACTAATCTCCCTCTATCATTATATCCATTGACTCTCTTTTTGGATCACTTATTGGGAGTTGATGATAATGAATTCATTTCATTGTTTTTTTAATATTATTAAATTTATTTGAAATATTTGACGATTATTTATATTAAATTGGTTTCCAAAATGATGTATAATTATTGAATTTAATCTCTTCATTACATCATTTAATTTTATGGTTTGTGTGTGTGTGTGTAATGAATCTATTTTAAAATATCTTTTGAAACAATGTGTAGATTTATGAAATAAATGTTCATTATTTTTAGTAAAAAAATTAATGAATGATTTTGATGAATTAAATGTGATGAATTAATTTATTATTTGAAATTAGATGAATTTAAATGTAAGACCGGACTTACAAAAAAAAATTGTATTTTTTAATGAATATAATGTTATAAAAAAATGAATTAAAAAATCATTAAAATCACTAATATTGGTTGATTCAAAAAATATCTATATAGATTATTAATTAAACCTAAAGAACAAGGGATCTTGGGTAGTTTTGTTTTATTAAAACAAAATAGACATGAATATTTTCTACAAGGAAATGAAATGAAGATACCAATTCCCTATAAATTGTCGTGCGGATTAGATGATCACTCCATAGGGTTCTCTCCTACCCCCCTAGGCTTATGGATCAAGGAAGTGTGTGCACACCTAATGATGTACAACAATATGATATAGGTGTATCACTATACAAATATGATCATAGACATATAATTATTTTTACACCAAAGAAATTTATTATACATAACGACAATCGATTGAAAATCATTTAATCGTGACTATATTGATATAAATTCATTTTAATTATTGTTTGGATGATGATGCTTATATCTGAATGATGTTTTCAAAATTATATCAGTAGTATATTTTTTAATATCCATTAAAAACATATAAAAATCATATTTCAATCAAAATCATTAAAATTGATCCATTCCATCATTTATCATGAATTGATAAAAATTGGGTAATTTTTAATAAATTTATTATGAAATTATTTGTAATATTTTATGGGTACATATTATAGAAACATTAACATTACAATAATTCATTTTAGTAAATTACTATACCATGTCCATGAAATGGTAAGAATACACTAAGAGGTCATAAATGTTATTGACTATAAAATATTGGTATTTGGGTGAAACATGTGGATTCTAGGATCCTTTTGAAACTAGAATTGTTTGGATGATGTATGAATGGTATTTGGTGAAGTGTGGAGTTGAAATACATATTTTTTATACATGTATATATTTAAAGGTTTTTTTTCTTATGGATAATGTTTTATATTGGTAGTTTTTCATTTTTTTCCACAAATATTATTTGATGATTAACTATTGTTGAGAAATAATTAACTATGTATTTTGTATGCCTATGTGATAATAGTTAGGCAATGAGGACCAAATACACCATTAAATCCATGTAAAATAAGAATTGGGTACTTTGGGTGAATTACTTTGTTTTATTGATATAAACTCATATCAGAGTATGTTGTCTCTCTTAATTAACGATGGAATTCAGTTTTTTATGTCATGGTAGATATAAAAATGGATTGTATTTGCGTAATATATATATATATATATATATATATTAAGAGAGTTTTGAAAGATTTATATCATTGTAAACATCACTAAGATACATGATGATTTTGGTAAAATGGATCTCAATGGAGTGTTTGGATAAGATCCAAGAGTTTTTAAAAAAAATATTTATTAATTTTATTTCATAGTTTAATTATGATTGATAAAGTTAATTTTATATTTTAGGATGACTAATATTTCCATATTTTAGGTTGATGATGTATAATACCATTCCTCAAATAATATATTTAAAAATCTCAGGATGAATTTGGGGATGAAAAAATACATGTGAACCATCTACTTGGTTTGAACCTTCTGGAATGTATTGTACGTGTAGTCCAAGAATAGGTCCATTTATATGCACATGTTCACATTAATAATGCATATGCAATACCATGGTTGTATAATACTGAATTTATTTCCCAAATCCTTATTCATATAAATACACCAATTTTTAAAGGTATAAAGGATCCATAGAATGTAGTAGATTAAATGATGAATGTTAATCATCACATTCAGTTCATAGAGACTGCTTACTCTATTAAGGTAAAATATACATTCTTCATAATTTAAATGTTATGAAAAATATAGTGGGATTATATATATATATATATATTAATGTGTTATTGAATATTAATGGATTCAATGTAGTATTTATGTAACAATTCCACAGATAGTCAATGGTGTTGGTTATTTCTATATATTTCTTTAACATCCACCACTGTGATCGAAATGTGACTCTATACTCCAGTTACATCTCTAAAATTTCCAATTTCTATCTTTATGTTTAATTAATAACCAAAAAAATTCCAATTTATTGATATGGAAAATTTAATAAATATTACATCTCATTCTAACCATTTGAATATCTCCTAATAAGTGGATTTTTTGAATGGATCATTAATGGTGCAACGTCATTTCACTGGTAAGTCAGATTTGATGATAGTTCCTCTTACTCCAAGTGGTGGTTAGATTGTATGACTCAAATAGAACTGGAATAACAATTAATCTCATATTATAAATCATATTTCAGGATCATCTTAGCAGATTACTCTACATCTTCGATAGTATTTGGAACAAAAAATCTTACTTTCTTACAATGTGGAAAGGATTTTCACTCGACAAATCCCTTTATAGAGGCACCAATGATTTATTGATATTATAAACGATAATGAAACTTATAAAGCACATCCATGTTTCTATTTATCCTTGTAGTGGTATACGTTTAAATATATCAATCAGTATTATAGTTCAGAAAGATTCATAATGAAATTTGTGCATCTATCCATAGGCATTAACAATGACTCTTATTCATGTAGTGTAAAATTATACAATATATAATGATATGGGTATCCTGATAATAAAATATTCAATTAATTTTACATTTAATTTAAACTCTAATTTACATGAAAATGGTAATTATTATTCCTTCACACTTACCAATATTTTGAACTATTAAATCCTCATACAGATTTCCTACCTTATGTTAAGTATGTTGTTTTTCCACTTAGGAAAAATATTGAATAGTTCCTCCAAGAATTATCTATATCCTTTTATTGGATACCAATCAATCACTAATCATAATTTTTATTTATGAATTTTAATCCTCTGGATATCATTGAAGGGTTGGATTGGTTCCTTATTCATAACGAATGAATTGACTTTTATCCTCAATTTTCCATGTTTTTTACCCCGAATGGGGTGTGATATGTTTTTTCATGGAAATGTGACATGGGTTCATGTTTTATTAAACATCATCTTATAGAGTTCTGTAAAATATTATCTGTATTTTCCATTGAATTATTGTATTGTTTTTCTTGTTGGGATCTCTTTCTAGTTGAATATTAGTTTCACAATTAGTTTCTTTTAGAAATATCATGTTTCTACCATTGAGGTAATTATAATTTATAATTAATTGGTACAAGTAACCATTAATTTTTGTATTCCATCTTACTAAATGAAACCAAAAAAATAGAATGATTTAAAAACACATCATGATTACAATATGTATCAAGGGTTCGTTCAACTGACCATGTTGCCTTGGGATTTTAAGGTTCTTTATACCAATAATATTGAAGAAAATCATCCATGTTTTGTTTATTATTGAATGATAAAATGGGAAATAGTTAAGAATAAAAAACCTTTCCAATAATTGATGATTTATTTGAACTAATAAAAGGGGATATTTGGTTCCCAAAAAATAGTTATTTGACTAGTTTTTTTACATCATAGTATAATTTAGTTTGATATACTTATGAAAAACATCAGAAACAGGTATTTCCATTATTAATTCAATATTACAGCTTTTGATTTGAACAAATATACTATCATTTTTATAAAGATATTGAATTGTAAATTCTTACAGTTTGTCGATCCATGAATATTTCAATTTTTGGTTGAAATCATGGTTTACTAGAAGAATAGGGAGGATCACATGAGTCACTAAAGGTAAGTTCTAGACATGTTGAAAAAACTCTTTCATTGTTAAATTATTCTTGAAGTGAATTTCTAGATTTGGAAGGTAACATTATTGTTACAAGTTTTTTATAAACTTAATATTTCAAATTTTTTTGTATAATTTTAATTTTTTATGCCCGAGGAAGTACAAAAAAACATTTATGATGTTTAGATATTCATGGTCATGGATGGATATTATAATCATTTTTATGGGTTTCAAAAAAAATTGACATCCATCATATAAATGGAAGTAATATTTCTCTGGGATTTGAAATATCCAAATTCCATTAATGAGTTCAATCATATTTCGACTTCGTCTCCTATTATTAATATTAAATAAGAACATAATTTTTATTTGGTACATTATGATTTATTAGTTTTGGGATTTTTTGTGTGTTTATTAATGTTAGGTTTATTGTGGAATATTTCTCTCATTCTTTTAGGACACATTAGAATAAATACCCTATACATGATCTTGAACTGAAATATTAGATCTGAGATCTAATGTTTTTTTAATTACTTTTAACAGAAATGTTTATAATCTTCCTTACACATAATGTAATTATATATATCGTCTTATCAAGTGTCTAGTTCACATTATCGATCCACATGTCGGTTCATTTAGGAAAATAGATTAATTATTATTTCTTCAAAACAAATGATTTTTTATTTAGAAGGGAGACCACCAATTAGTGTTATCTTTCAATATACGAGATCTTATTCTTGTGTATTGAATAATACATTACTTTTTTATTTTGGATGTCCTTGATATTGGATTTCCATTATTACATGATATCATATATCCATGAAGAACACATATGTTCAATATTATGATGATTTGTTTTGGTTTCCAATCATGAGTTGAATCATTGATAATTTTGTTTCTCATCATTCTATTTGTTATTAAATTAAATATGACCATCATAAGACATCTTGATTGACTCATCGCCTTCCAAAAATAACTTGTATGTGGGATAAGATATCATTGGAAATTATGCATGTGCTAAAAAATAATCATAATAGAATTAATGGGATAAATGTTGTGATTTAGTAATTTAAAAATTGAATATCATTATTCCCATTTTGGAAAAAAATAATGTTGTGGACTTGGTATATATATATAGGATATCAGCATATTTTATATACTATATTATTCTATTGTATCATATTTCATGCCAAATTTTCTTCCTAATTTTTGGAGGTGCGTATAAGAGGATATGGGACCTAGTTAATGTGAATAACATCATACAACCCATGGATAGATGGTTATAAGTCTATTGGTATACTTATTTATGAGAAAATCCACTAATCTTGTCTCCTTGAAATTTTAGGGCCTTAAAAGTTCCACATGGTACTAGTTAATTTTTTTCTACAAAAAAAAAGCTAAGAGTCATCAATTAATATAGAATCAGTTGAGGAATTGTAAGATCAACCATGAAGATATACACTATGTAGGTATGAGGTAATTGAATCATTCTAGGTTGGACCATGATTAGTAAAAGATGTGACGATAAATATTCAGTTTCTTCATCTGATATTTTTATGTGATCAATGTTTGAATAAATCCTATGTAGATCATAAGTCTCAACATCATTTATTCTCGGTTGATAATTGGGTGTTATTTAGAGTTTCGATATGTTGGGTCACTAATAGCTATCAGTGAATGTAATGTTATGACCACGATAAATGGGTAATTTTTGGATGTTTTTAAATTATAATGAAAACATACCATTTGGATTTTTCACCTCAAATGATGTTGATCCCTAACAAGTTCCATGTTTCACTTCTCACAATGTATCTGTCTATCCCCTATGAAGTATTCAGATGATATGATATTTTTTTAGAACATGATTTAATTGTTATCAAGTAGCATTTTATAAATATTTTTTATTTGGTTATGGTTCCAATGGAAACTCAGTACCCCTGGATCTAGTGAATTTTTTATCAGATACTGGTCCAAAGGATAGTTAGTAGAAAGAAAAATTGACAAGAGAGTAGTTTACTCATCTATTTAGTACATAGTCACCTTGATAGGATTTACATATGTAATAATCTTTTAGGTCATGGATATTGTGACATCTAGTTTCAAACATTTAAGAGATTTTATCCTTTGATTTTGATTATCATTTTTTGGATATTATTTTATGTTATTTATTGAGTTTCATGGATATTTTTGGGACAATGAACTGTTGACATATGTCAAAAGGCATAATTAATACAAGACTAGTATGACATGTGATATTTAGTTTCATTATGGGTGTACATAGAGTCTCATCAGATGTATTGTCTTGATATACCTATTTTCTAGACTCTTATCCATATACACGTGGTCTTATCAATTTTTAAGAATTTGATAAAGAGATTATTTTCTATTTTTTATATCCTATTTTTTGTGATTAGATAATATTGTGGAAAAATTATTCCATATATATTTTTATTCCCAGGTTCTTGTCCCAATCCCATCAGGATCGGGAAATCCCTTGCAAACATGTTTGAACTCATTCATGTTTTAATTAAAAGTTTAATCTAGGGTTTTTCATGACATATACTATTTGATAAATGTTTGTTTATGTAGCTATGAAAATTATGAACCTATTGTTAATAATGATGAAATTGGTATATATTATATTAACTATAATCATATTATTTTATGATTAGTGGGTCTAATACTATACACATCTAAAGAAAATCCTAGTGGTCATGATTTTGTATATTTTCTTATTCTGTATGAACCATTATGATGAGTTTTTAAATATTCATTCAATTATGAAATTTTCTCAGTATCATTATATTGTTAAATCATAGATTATCTATGGATAAATTCATAGCCATTCGTATATTAGAATATTTGAAAATATGAACTGTGATTCATAATTAATATTTATTTGATAAATTATAATGTATTACATTATTTATTGATGGGGTCTATTATAATGATTATAAGAAATATCAAAACCCAGTATTTATGAATTTCTTTGATTCCTATGTTTCTCACCATTGTTGGTGTCTAATTTTAGAGTATTTTGACTATTTTAAGGAAATTTATGAAGGATATGACCTGTAATATTCACAATATGGTAAAATATTTTTTATTCACATTATGATAACATAATTTATAATCACATCATACATAGGAAACCCCAATATTTTAATGGAACATGCAATCCTTTGGTATTTGGATAATGGATCATGTCCAGTGAAATGATATTTATAGATTTTAGAAGTACTGCAATGGAGATGGATATTTTGGAAGTGTATTTTTTAATGAAAGACGTTGACCAATGGTGATCAATAATTCATTATACAAAGGTTGATTATGATAGAGTGAAAGTGAATTTAAACCCATTATTGATAAATTCTTCCAAACATATATTCATTGTGTGAGATGATATAATATAGAAATTATTTTCCATAATATAACACATTAAGTGTTAGGTGTTGTGTTGTACATGAAAATAATTTAAATAGAATAATGTTATAATATGAATGAAAATTTTAATATGAAATTTAGTATTAATAAATTAATTAACAGTCATATTCCATGCAATCAATGTAAAAAGATATTTGAAGTGTTTAATATATATGATAATAGGGTATCATGTTCCATCAGGATTAAGAAATAATTTTCAATTTCATATGTTATCAAAATAAATTACGTGGAGTAGTTTATTATAGAGAACTGAGGAATAATAATTATGAAAAAAATAAACTAGTGGATTGATTGTATGATATACATGAATCCCAAAAACCAATTATCACGGTTATAATAAATTATATGTTGGAAATAAATGGTTCTCATATGATCAAACATCTTAGTTGTCTTATTTGACCTGAAACATATTTTATAACAACCATATAAATTATTAGAAATTAATAAATGATTTATTACATAGAATTAAACTAAATAAAACCTATAGTATCGATAATAGTAGTGTATTTCTGAAAATTGAATGATTAAAGAACATATATAACTTGTTATTCAACAAAATTACCATGTAATTCCATAATATTCTATAAGAATTACATGTCTTTAAAATATCATGAGATAAAATAGGGACATATATAAAAAGGGGTGACATATATAGCCCAGTAAGGGAATAAAAATGTTAAATGGCGATTCTTGATTGGAAATAATTATGTCAATAGGGAATAAAAGGTCTGATAATATTAAACATCAATAATAAGGAATTATATATTAGGGTAATCCTAACATGGTAACTGTGGAAACCGAAAACACTACATCATGAACATAGGTAAAGGTTGACTACCAATAAATAATTATAAAAAATTACAACAAATTTATAAGGTTCACACCCTATAAAATCATTATGTTTCATGAAACAAAACATTACCCAATGCATTGGATTTCTATATAATTCTGGGCTCACTCATTACTTTAATTTCATTCTCATGTTTATGTGTTCTATATAGAGAATACAAATTGGATTCATTCATCTTAATATTTTATTTAATGAATAAGGAGTGTGGAATAAATACATATATATATTTGAATTCATAGAATTATAATTGTTTATAGATGGACACCCTTGATGGTAAATGGGTACAACATTCAGTAGGCAATTATTTTGGAATGAAAAATCATATTGAAATCTCGGCTGCATAACGATGGGATAAAAATGCCATTAAATTTTTAGATGATAGATAAATGGGTGTATCATAATTTTTAAATAAGAAATTATGTTTTTATAACATGAATAGTCATATCCTATCTCAATTAATGTAAAATAGAAGGCATAAGGTAATAAGTAAACATAAATAAATAAATTAATGTTAGGATCACTTAATAGAGTGTGTTCCTCTAAAAGAATGGATGAAGCGTCATGAGAACTTGGGTGACCAGAGTATGACTATAATGAGTGTTTGGAAGTGTATAGAAGTTTAAATATGGTTTCTAGTTAAGGAAATGGATATATTGGTAAGGATTAAATAGAATATGACTGGAGATTTTCTTATTATTCATCAAACAGAGGTTTCAGAGTCTATATAATAAAATAATCAAAACCACAAAACATACCATGTTTGTTTGCATTATTTAGACTAAATGGTAATAATTTCTATTATTTTAAAAAAATTTATGATCAAAATAAAAAACAGTGCTTTTTTAAGGTGAGTCGCACGTTTAATGAAATGATTTTAAAACCATAAATTATATTAATGGTTTTAGTGGATTCATAATGGTCTTATAAAACTAAGAAAATAAAATTTAAAATATCATTAATTTAATGATAAATCATATTTTATAGTCATGGAGTAATTATATAGTATATATTATGCACTTTTTCAGCCATTATGATGTTATATTACACTATGTAAATTTTTATTGTATTAATTTTTTAGCAAAAAAATATACTATATCAAAAAATTATGAATAATTCACTAATGGAAAATTTTGATGTTCTCTATCCAAAAAAATAGTAATCGGTTTAGCAAAATAATTTTATAAATATATAATTTTGTTCTTTTAAAATACAATCAGTATTTATTAAGAAATGCAACATTTTTTTTAAAATTATAGTTTTCAGACTCTTATAAAAATTAAATTTGACTAGATAAAAATTATATGATCCTTTATATTTATTTAAAATTATTAAATAATAATATTTTATTAAAATATTATTGATCTGAAAAAACCTTTATTTTTTCATAATATGTTCCTTATATGAATTTAGATATTACCTAAATATACAATTTTTGTGTTTTTTATAAGGAAAAAATCACTAATAAAGTAAAAATAATATGATCAAAATATAGTCAATATTATAAATAAAATAATATAAATACACATAATTTTAGGGTCTTTATTCATATCCCATTAATACACTATCAACAAACCCATGTATAAGTTGCGCGATGTTGAGAGTTTAAGGGTGCGATTCGACGAACATGGTTTGGTCCATGACCTCAATGAGCATGAAAATCTGTCATTAATAGTTTTCTTCATGCTTATGTTAATGGATATTAACATGGTCTTGGTTAGAGAAAAATCGTAGATATAATATTTCCCTCAAATGATATGATAAATAGTCTTCATAGGGTACAATCCCAATCATTTAGGCCACCACATACTTTATCTATGTGAATTGGATTAGTTAAAACAATATATTTATATTAATCATGTGATCACAGTCCAGTGGATATATTATCAATTTGAAATATATTTAATGGAAATTTAAATCAATTTAATATAATAAAAAAATATGTTCAGTTATTTTTATTAAGAATTTTTTATAATAATACATTTAATTAATTCAGAAGGAAAATTTTATTTATAATTTTATAGTCACTACAATCATCCCCCCCCCCCCCCCCCGTGGAAATTCTCCACTCTAAATTTTTGTTTTTCATTGTAAAAAAGATGAGGGTAACTATATTTCATAAATTCATTTGTATACATTATCACTTTTACAAGCTTTTGGTTTCTAAATATCACTTTGACCGGGTGTGTGGTCTTATTTCGTTGAGAATTATTTCTTCGATCAAATATCTAGATTGGCTTCTCCAAATAGTAGAGATCATTCTCCAATGGCACCATCTATTTATTATGTACATGTAATGGGTTTATTATCATCATTCTCAATAGGTGTTTATTGAATTAATCATGTACATGAGATATGTTAGGTTGAAGTTAAAATCAGTAGGCTACCACTATGATTCATTCATGGAGCTCAAAAAGGGTCAATGTATCATTTTCTAAACCTTAATTTCATTCCAAAACACATCACTTTCTTCCATTGAGATATTCGTAGGAATACCATGTCTCCATCATCAATATCTAAGTATCATCAACTATTTTCAAAATAGCTCTTTTGATGACTCTAATAATCCTTGATTGATGCTCAATGGTCTTAACCTTTAATACCATTTCCTTGACCAGCATAGGCCCTAGTAATATTTCCGCTACTTCATCCCATCATACAAGGGGTTTTCACCACCTTCCACATCAAGATTTAGAGGGAGTTATTAGATTCATGAGTGTAAATAGTTAATGTATGAGAACTCGACTATAGGATGATACTGGTACCATCTTCATTTGATGTTAATTTGAGAATGCCCTAAATATTTACTCTAGGGTTTAAGCAGCCTTCTCTGAATGGACATCAATAAGAGGGTGATAATAAATTTTGATGTCAAAATCAATATTTACTGTATTTCGGTTACTCTTATAGAACATATAGGTGAATCTAGTATCTCAATCCGATACATTTGATTTTGGTACTCCATGTAGATTAACCACTTATATAATGTATATATATAAAATTTGATCTTGTGAGAAATCCTCTCTAATCCAAATTATGATCACAATTTTTGTAATATGTTCAATAATAACCCAAATAATATTATTACATCTTTATGTATTAAGAACAATAGGTTTAACATCCATGGTTATTTTATCCTAATTTCATATATGTTTGGTTAATTAGTGCATCATCCTCATGGTGTTTTCATTTTTTTCTTTCACTTTCTAATATAAAAGAAATCTTGATAAATATTATGATATCTCATTATTCATACTTTCCAACCAAAATTATTATAAAATGTCTTAATACATATTTTGGATTCCATGGTTGATGGATAAGGTTGATCTATGTTCATTATTTGACATCTCATTATTTTACTCAGGATTTAAAGGAAAACATAATTTAGACCAAAAGTCACACCTACTTATTAATGATATTTATCATAGATGATTTTAATTTTCTTATAGTTTCAATGTTCTTATGAATTCCAAAATCATCTCTTTTATCATCCAGCTTCCTATTTCTAACGGATGACTGAGTTATCATTTGTAAATAAATTTATGATTTTCCTTACTTTATGATTCCCATATCAATCCTTTCCAATTATATGAATATGACATCCCATTCAATTGTTAGAAATGATAGAATTGTTGGATCCATTCTACATAGAATATATTCCACTATATTAGTATTTGTAGAATGGTAGTGGATTGAGAAGTAATAGTCCTTGGTCAACTCAAACCATGTTCATAGGCACATATTAAGCACTTTTTATTGAATATATAAATAAGATTCTTTATTTTATATATATTTCACACTTCTCCCCAATGATATAGTGGAAAAATATATTCCAAGTGAATATAATTATAAATAATAGTAGATCCTACTTTGGTAGTCCTATTTACAAACATTTTGATTCATTGAATTATATTCTATTAATTTTTCGTTATCCATTAACACCAATCGAAAGAACTTCTATGATGAATTTCAGAATAATATAAAAGGATATACACTTACTGGCAGTGTGATGATAGTTGCAGTGATATGAATCCCATTTATCTCCTAATATATATATTCACATTCATTATTCCTGGAAAACGTGAATCCCATAAAAATTATCTTGAATATAGGTTTTGACCGTCATGAGAATTTTCTCATAAATCGACAATAATACCAAGATAATCTTGGAATACTATAGATGTCTATCATAGAAGTTGACATCATCTATACATCAATTTCTTCTATCTTCTTAATGTTGATTGATAATAGATTTCTTGTAATGATATTCCCTATGAATGTTACATCCTCATAAAGAACTTGAATTTTTTATACATGTCATGAAGCTTCTCATTCTCATAGAGACTTTGGCATTGTTCACAAATCCTCCCCATGCTCATCCATACATTCTATATATATTATAATATCATCTATTTAGACTATAAAAAAATTCAAGATAATTTCTAAGGTTATATTACACAAGCCCATGATGATTCATTGATAATTAGTGAGTTGGAATGGCATTACTACGAACTGAAATTTCTAGTACCTTGTAAGAAAAATAATCTTGTGGATATCCTTATTCGTCACCCTAATATGGTAATATACACACTAATGATCAAACATGAAGAATTATTGAGCTCCACGAAGTTGATCGAATAACTCAATGATCCATGGAAGAGGATACTTGATATTTATTGTTATCTTGTCGAGGTCATGATAATCAACGCAACATATCATTGACCAATGCTTCTTCATGGTGAATAAGACTGGTGCACCATGTGGTTAAGAGCCTTGGAATATGAACACTTTATCAGGATTCTCCTGTAAGTGTCTCATAATCTTTTCATGTTCCACAGTCTCTAGTTTATATATATTCTTGGATAATTTTAATGCCCTAGTATAAGCATGATTGAACATTCAACCTCATATCTAAGTGAAATATCATTAAATTCTAGGGTAAACACATCAACATATTTCCACATAATGGGTATTTAATTAAGAATAATTATCTCCTTATAATGAATTATTTAATGTAACAACCCAATGTTTTTAGGAAATATTTTCCCTAAATAATATTAATTATTAATTAAATTATATTGCATGAAATTAAAATTTGAAACAAACAATGAGATTCCATTCGCATAAAAAAGAACATTTTAACCAAGTTGTTATGTGAGATGGAATAATTATAACTAACTTTTGAAAAATTATGGTGAATCCATTCCCAAAAATTTAATTATGAAAAATATAAACAAATTATTAATTTGTACTTTCTCATTAATAAATTGAGTTAATTTCTATTAATAAATGAAATTAATGAAATATGTATGTTATAAACATAGTAAAATATTTTGTATATTACTCCAATCAATATTTTTTCATACAGTATAGATAAAACCTATTTAATGTATTATAACATATATTTTTCAAAAGGGTAATTTTTCACCCATTAGTGGTAAACCCCATTCCAAATTAAGATAAAGACACACTAAAAATTTTTATATGAAAACATAAAGTTGTTCGTTGGAATTGAGAAAAAAAATCACTTTGGATGAAGTTTTATTATTTTTCTAATAACTCTCAAACTTGGATGAGTAGTAAAAATAAAATAAATTTTAATTGAAGAGAAAATTCTTCATAGAAATAATCTATATCGATAAAATATAATATTGAATGTTTTAAATGAATAAATCTAATATATTTTTATCATTCAACATAATTTATGTCATTGTCAATAATTTTACATTGATTTCAGTTGAAAAACAATTTCAATCTTTTGCAATGTTTTTACTTTTAAAAACATATTTTATATTTTGGAAAAATGAGAATAATTTAAAATTTATTATTTAAAATTTTGTGTTTTGAATTTTGAAAAATGTATTACATGTTTGGAATCAGTGGGTATATATTTTATAATCAATTTTATTATATTTTTGGGTATTAGGAATAATAACTTTGGTATTTTTTTAAATAAGGTACAAGGGTAAATCTTGTAATTAAGGATAATAATACTAAAATAATATTACCCAAACACTTGTATTAACATCATTTTATTAGTTTGCTTCTTTATAAATCATCATTGGGTCGAAATGGTGTTCTTTTCAATGGACATATATGATATTTGGATAATTAATTTCTTTTATATAATGAAAATTTATAATATGCCTTACACAATACTTTATAAATATTTCATATTTAGATAAGGTTATCCAAATTATAAATTCTCTTATAAACACTATTTTTAAAGATAAAATGTTTTTATTTATCATGGAAATTGATTTGTAATTTTTTGGAAATAAAAAAGTACATTAATGACTTATATCATAAAGATGTAAAAATTATTTAATTGGTGAGAAATGAATATTTTTTTAAATTATAATAATAATTAAAGGACCAAAAAACATGAAAAAATAATTACGGTCGAGTATATCCAGACCTTTAACATCCATGGATTAAGTTAGTGACCATTTATTCCTTATTGAAGTGATTCTGACATTTATATTATTTTATTTAATGTGATGTTAAAGATGGAACATCCATAATTTAATAATAATAACATTTTAAATGTTTTATTTTCCAAAAGATAAATTTGACTACAAATATTCTTATAAAATTTATTAGATTTTTCTTCATCATAGTATTTTATTCTTAATTTTTATTAGGAAAATAACTATATTAAATAATTCATCAAAATTGATGAAGTAATTATTTTATTAATAGAGATAAAAATAATATTTTAAAATAAATATTAAAATAAATTTATTTTTTGTTAAAAAATCTGTATAAATATTTTTCAAGAAGACATTTACCTCTAATTAATATAATTAAAAAGTTGATTTGATGTTTAATTGTAATATTAATAATTTCTAAAAATCAATGATTTGAAAAATTTCAAAATTCACAATATTTATTTTACATCAAAATAATCTTCTATTAATTTATTTCAGAATCATAAAACATTTTAAAAAATATAGAATAATTATTTTATGATATAAATTTTATTTATTTATTGAGTTTCTCTTTAATTTACATCAAATAATTAAATATTCATCCATATTGATGTTGATTTATTTGTTTTCCTGCTTAAAAAGTAAAATAAATATATTTGTGTTAATTAAAATAATTAGGTTTAAATTGACATAAATACTTTTGAAAATTTTATTGTATTATGATATTTCACCCTTAAATAATATAATATTCAAATTTTGTTTATTTTGTGGGTTTTTATGGTGTTTTAGTTTATTATAAATTAATATTTTTGGAGATCCCAAAAATTCCACGCACCACAATTATAAAATAGAACATCCTCACTCGCCACTTCACCTCACATTGAGCCATAAATATCAGAAATACTCAACCCTTTTACCTTCTCAAAATCCATTGTTATATTATAGTGTTTCATGTATTCTTCAAAGACAAACTTTGGTAGTCTAAGAGAAGATTTAGAGGATGCACATCGAAGAAGAGGTAACCGCCTTTAATGATTCTATCAAACATAATTCCTTTTTCAACTACCACTTCATGAATTTTTTCATTAAAAATTAAAAAATCAAGTGTATATTACATAATATGTTGTTATTATAATTATTAGACAACCATATTCCACCTTTTATCGATCTAATTAAAAAGTAAATCACCAACAATGCATACATATAACTTATCGTCTCCATGCCATAATCTAATAATTTTTTAACCACCAACTTACATGGATGGGTATAATGATGGAAAAAACAAAAATATATTAATATCATAAAATTGTACTACTATTTTAAAATTTTACACCACCCAATTCAATACCATTCACCAAGTAAGAGAATGATATCATCGATCATGCATGCGTACAACCTACCGTCTTCACGATGTAATGTTATTCATTCTATATGATCTTCATTAATCCAGGATTATATAAAAGTAAAGAAAGATTAAGATTATATATATTATATTAATATCATTTTTAAAGATATAACTATTAACTTTGACGGATAACTTGAACTAATTCAACAAAACAAGAAAATGTAAATGAAGTAGTTAATACCCGAATGACAAGTAATAATGAAATATTATTAAAAAATTACTGATACTACGATCCTATATGATATCCTAAAATTGAGTATGATTTTTAAATAAGTTAATGAAATTATATAAATCATTATATCAGAGGATTAGATACATATAATGGAAATGGGACCTATATAAGGGGAAATTTCACAGTCTTATTATTATTTTAGATTGTTTATATATAAGAATTTAATGGGGAACATTTATCATCCATTTACATAATTCATAAAAATGTAATATAATATCTATAATTAATAAATAATTTCATTTAATGTTTTCCCATTGGATAAATTTTATTAAATATTATGAAAGGAATCTTTTGTTGTCATTCGATATGTGGTTCATTTAGACTTATCCAACAAAAGTATGAGGAAAATGATTTTTAAATTATACATAATTGACAGATTTTTATGGATACATAATTATTTATTTATATTAATATTCCATTACATGATTTCCATATTATTTTTCAATAAATTATTTACATGTAAAATTGTGCATCATTTTGAGAAAAGAAAATGTTCTTGAAGAAGAAACGATATTTCCATCATGAATTAATTTCAATAGTTATACAAAAATTAATTTCCATCTAATATAGATTTCATTAATAGGGTTATGTTTCATGTATAATATCCTTATTGTTCTTGTTTTTTTTCATTTATAATGGAATGATATTTATGAAATCCCTTTGTTTTACATGGAATATGTTATGGTGTGATGAATTGTTAAGAAATCCATTTTATTACTTGTGTTATGATGAACGATTTATGTTATTATGGAACAAATATGTATGGTTTTAATTATAGGATGGTGGGACTTATATTTCCCTTTAATTAGTTGGGTAAATACTTATATCTCATGGAATTGACATGGATGAAATGTTAAATGATCTCGGTTTAGTAAAATAGGGGTAAAATGATGAGTGAAATTGGAACCATAATGGAATTTATACGGTATAATGGTCTTCAAAATGATCCTTTACTTATATAAAATTATTTGTTATGCATATGTTTAAACCAAAAAACATCATGTCCTATGTTATTATTATTTGGATTTTTTTATTTATTTTTATAAATATTCATGATTTAAGAGATTGAATGATATCACGATATTTCATATGTATGTTTATATTTTCAAATGTAATTTTATTAGGTCATATTATTATGATGTAATTGATATCTACCTTGCTTATTGTTACTGAGAATTTGTGCTTACACTTTCACATGTTTCTTTTCCCCAGGTTATGAAGAAGCTTAATAAGTAAGTTATTTCAATAAGGGATTGTGTTATGGAGAAAATAAGTGAGACACAATGAATATGACTTATGAACCACTTGTTTATGTATATCATTTTCATAATAAATTATACCTATACCATACTATAATGTAATTTTTTTTATTTTTTAATGATTATTCTACAACATTGATGTAATATGAAAGTATATAATGTATGGGTTTTATATATTGTATCAGAGGAAATGTATAGTTATCATTTAGAAACTAGAACGAGAAATCCTTAGAAGGCAAAGGATGCGATGAAGTATTGTTTAAAATTCTATTGTTTTATAAAGTATCAGGATTACCCTATGATAAAACATTAAGTGTCGTAAATTGACATTTTATATTTTATTATTTGGTATTCCTAATATTTTTGGAATTTCTCTCACTATGAGTCTTAGTTATATTAAATATCTAAGAAACAAAAGGAAGCGTGTTAATACTAAATGTGATGGGAAGTTCATTGATTGTCCACCATGAGCAACCAAATGATATGGGAGTTGGAATAAAAAAAATTTGTAGCTTTTCGTGAAAAAGTATCACAAGCTATGAATCATGCAAGACTACCAAACTATAAAAGGATAGAAAAACATTATATTGAGTCCATCATGAGACAGTGTCAACGTTTTTCAGCTGGTATTATGTTCCATTACTGGCTGAACAATGGTTCAATACCACTATAATGGTACATTCAATTCTCCAGTGTTTATGACAAGATAAATCCATCTTAGTAGTCTATCATTTGGAAGTTGATCATGAAAAATAGTGTAAAATTATCAATAAAATGAGGAAAAGAGATGAAAATTAATATATGTAAATGGATTATTTCAAGATAATATTTTTCAATAAGTGCATTCCTAACATTCTGCAAATAAATATGGATGAGGAGTTCCTTGAACATAATAAAAATGATGATAAATCCATTGGTACCAATGAATAAAATTTTACAAGACTTGAAAGTTACGATTATGGAATTTTTATCTACCCTAACAGTATAATTGATTTATTCTTTAGTGGCATAAAACCTTGTCTCTAAATGGAATTTTCCTTGATGGAATCTAATAGACATGAATAAATCGTTTGATGTGATATGAAGGTTGAAATGTCTAATAATGTAACCCATCATCTCTATGGGTTTGAAGAGATGAGAAAAATGGAATTCAAATGAAATTTTAATGACCACACTGAAATGAAGATAATTTCTCCCTTATTCTCATTGTGTGGAATGAAACCTATTGGAAATTGTGATATAGGTACTAGTATATATTTTATGTATGGAAAATAAGGTCATCAGGATGATGAATGCTGAAGTGATGTGAATAATATGTCTAATGATATGAATAGAAAAAAGGGTACAAAAAATTTAACTCTTACACATCAATGTTACAGGTGTAAGGAAATTGGGAATTATTTCAATCAATTACCAAATCAAATTATTATTATTAGTAATTGAATTCAAAAAAATCACAATTCCAAAGATGAAAGAATGTCTCATGCTATCAGTATAGGTGATGTTTAGTAAAATATTGAAGTTGTTAAAGTTACACATATCATACACTATAACGTAAAAAATGATTTATTTTATTCTATATGCACCCATTCATATATTTCTAATGAATTTTCTAAGGGTATCACTATATTACTTCAACAATTGGAAGTAAAGTTAGTTGTGACAACTCCTAATGGAACAATGGTCATATCAAAAGTTTATATCTCTTCTCCGGTTGATGTTAGGGGGAATATGATTCTTGAATATCATGTGATTCCTCATAAAGTGGAATTTAATGTGATTCATGGAATATATTTTCTTTCTCAATATGGATCTCATATCAATTACCAAGTAAGGGGATTAACATTTCATATTCTAGATCAATATATGATCATTTATCGATGCAATGATGAGTATAAAATTTTAGTGAATCTTTCTTCATCTTAGGGGTCTTGAATCGTATAATTGAAGGTTATTTATATCAAATGGATGGGGATAAACTCACAATTAATAATAAAACCATTGTATTCGAGTTTTAGGATGTTTTTCTATAAGAGTTTTGTATTCATCCATTGAATTGTGAGGTTGAGTTTTCAATAGAAATCATATCAAGTTCTATTCCTATTTCAAACACAAATTATATTATGGACCCAATTGAGTTGTTGGAATTGAAGAAGAACCATTAATAGAATATTGAAAACTTATTTATACACCCAGTGTACCACCTTTGGGTTCACATGTTCTATTTGTTACGAAGAATGAAGAGTCAATGAGACTCAGCATTGATTATTGAGAACATAATAAGATCACTATAGAAGAAAAACACCCCTTCCCCTCATTGACGACTTATTGTACCAACTATACATATCTCAATACATTTCCACATTTTTTCTTCCTTTAGAATATCATCAACTATAGTTCAAGAATGTGGATATAACAATGATGACTTTGTGTACAAGGTAGGGAAACTATGAATATATAGTCATGAATTTTGGTCTTACTAATTCCACCAGAATATTAATAGATCTAACGAATAGAGTATTTAGATTCTATAATAATCTATTTTCAGTAGTATTTATAGATGATATTGTTTTCAATTATAATAGAAATAAAAACATGATGATAACTTGGGAATTTTATTGAAGATCAAGAGAAATGAAAATATTTATTTTAAATTTTCTAAATGTTGAATTTGGGTCACATAATTTAAGAATAGAGGATATATGTGTACCTAGATAAAATAGATTTTATTTAATGTTGTGAAAAACCAACATCAGTAACTGTGATCTAATGTTTTCATGGTTTTGTTGTATATTATCATTGTTTTGTGATAAGATTTTTCATAATTAACTAGTCCACCAACCATGTTGGATAGAAAATGAGTATAGTTCATTAGGATGGATAAATGTAAAGAGAAAATCAATAAGCTCAAAAGATGATTTGCCAACGCGCTAGTGCTCGCACTTCCATGTACTGGAGAATGGTTTCTGATCTAGAGTGATGCATCAAAAAAGGGACTGGAATGTGTTCTCATGAAAATTTATATGGTGATATCTTCTTCCTTGTGACAATTGAAAATCCATAAACAAAAATAACACAATTCGTGATTTGGAATTATATGTTTTAATATTTTCACTAAAGATATAAAGGCAATATCTTAATGGTGAGAAGTGTGATATATATACCGATCATAAATGTTTGATGTATAATTTCACACAAAAAAGCATAATATTTATCAAAGTAGAAGGTTAGAGTTGAATAAATATTAATACTACACGATGCATTACCATCATAGGAAATCAAACAAGGTTGATGATACTTGGATCCGAAAGGACCATGCTACATTATCCATGACGTGGATAAAAAAGATCCATAATTTAAGGATATTCAATGGATTGATATTGAAATTTCAAATTCAGGGGATAAATATTATATTTTTTGAGGGAATGATCAACTATATATATGTTAGGATTAAGCAGGTGTAGATGTATATTGAAGAGCTAATATAGAAGGTAAAAATCTTCTTAAATTCAACCTTGATTGTGATGGAATAATAAGGTTCATGAACTAAGCTTGAATTCCACATAAAATAGAATTAAAGAATGATATATAGCATTAGGCACTTAGTTATTCATTCTTTATTCACCCTCGAAGAACACATATATTCATGTAAATTTAAGAGTATTTCTGGTGGAACTTCTTGAAAATAGATATTGAAGAATATGTCTATTGATTCATGGATTATCCGAAAGTTAAGGATGATAGATAAAAGATTAATGGCGTGCTACAACTATTACCCATACCAGAATAAAAATTGGAATACATCACTATGAAATTTGTTGTTAGACATCACAAAAAATCTAAAGAACATAGTGTTATATGGGTTGTAGTTGATCACCATATTATGTTGTCACACTTTATTCATTTTAGACAGGATTTATCTCTTTATCAGATATCCATGATATATTTAAAGGAAGTGTTAATATTTTATGTTTTACAACTTTCTATTATATATGATCAGGATCTGAGGCTTAACTCGACGTTCTGGAGAAACTATTTTCTATCTCTATATGCATATTTACATTTAAGCACTACTTTAATTCCTTATATAGATGATTAGTCTGACATAGAAATTCAAACATTATAATACTTGTTGAGTTCATTCTCTATGGATTTTAATGGTTATTCGGATAAACACTTACCTTTGGTGGAGTATTTGTATAAATTTATCATTTACTCAAGAATTTATATGGATCCTTATGAAGCCCTCTATGGAATGGGGTGGAGAACATCAGCTTTTTGGGATGAAGAAGGGGAAATAAAGCCAGTAGGACATGATCACGTTGATTAAATGGAAGATATGGTCATCTCTATTCAACAACACATATGATATTATTGATGATGACAAAAAATTTATGATGAAAATTGAATAAAATACCTAGATTTGAAGTGGGTGATCATGGATTTCAATTAATATATCTTTATAAGTCAGTAATGGGATTTTGATTTAAGGGAAATCTAGGACCTTGGTAAATCAGTTGTTTTGAAATTCGAGATCCGGTTGGGGTGGTAGCATACAGACTGGTACTTCCACCGAATGTCTATTAAGTTCATGATGTGTTACATTTATCTATCCATTGAAATAACATAACTGATCTTTTACATGTTTTAAAATCAAAAGTCATACCACTAGAGTATGATCTTTCTTATGAAGAACAACTGATATATATTCTAGATCGGAGAGAAAAAGTTTCGTGAAATACTAACACTCAAGTAGTTAATGTTTTATATGGAACCACCAATTTGAGAAAGCTATTTTGGAACATGATGATATTATGAGGTAGATATATCCTCGTTTATTTTCATCCAACAAGAAAATAATAATTTTAAATTCTGTTTAAGGGGGGTAGAATGTAACTCTCGAATGATTTTTTGAAATATTTTCCCTAAATAATTTTGATTCTTCAATAGTATAGATCACATGAAATTGTGAGTTTAAATGAACCTAGAGATTGCCATAGAAAAAAATGCAATTTTAACATAGTTGTTAGGTTAGCAGGAATAAATATAACTTTAGTATGAAAATGTATTATGATGTCATTCGCTACAAATTATTTATAAAAAATATAAATCAATTATATATTTTGTATTTTTGTATTTACAAATTTAGTGAATTTCTACTAATAAATAAAATAAAATAAATATATATGATATATATTAAGAAATTATTTTTGATATTAATCTAGTAGATATTGTTGACATATGGTATAAAAACCCCTTATTCGATGTATAAAACAAATAATTTTCAAAAGGGAAATTATTCACTTTTTCAAGGATAACCAACTTCAAATTAAGATTTTGACACATTTATAATTTTTATATGAAAAAATATTATTTTTCTGCTGGAAATAGGTTATGAAAATTTAATTTGGATTAATTTTTTATATTTTTCTGATAACATTAATATTTTTTAGAATAATGAAAATACAATGTATTTAAATTGAAAACAATTTTATTCATCGAAATAATTTATTTGGTTAATTTAGAATATTGATTGGTTTTAAAGTACCAATACAATATATGTTTATAAATAAATATAATTCATGTCATTACTATAAATTTTAATAGAATTTACATGTAAATCCATTTAAATATTTTATAATGTTTTAACTTTTTAAAACATGTTCCCTCATTCTAATGATAAGAACTATTTTAAATTAATTACAAAAACATATATGTTTTAAATTTTAAAATATGGATTCCATATTTTAAATAAGTTGCTCTAAATTATTTAAAACGATATATTTTATTTTTTGGAATTATGAATAGTAAATTTGGTAATTTTTATTAATACTGAAAAATGTAAAACTTGTAATTATGTGTAAGAATACTATTTTATTGATACCCTGACACTTTTCAAATAATCATCGGATGCGTTTTTTTATCTAAATTTCATTTGGTTCAAAATAGTGTCCAGTGAAATCAACTTGGAGACGATTAGGGCCTTTAATTTTTTTTAAATAAACACTTAAATATATCTTACTCATGTTTTTATAACTATATCATTTTATATATAAGGTTATATAGAAGATAAATTCGATTATAAATAATCCTTTGATAAATAAATTTTTTTACTTTATCATGTTAATTTATTTTCAATTTTTAAGAAATAAATATCTACATTAATGGCATATACATTGATGGTGTAAAATTTAATTAGTTGATGAGAAATCAATATGAAAATTTTTCTGAAAAATTATAACAACAATAATAGGACCCAAACACGCGAAACAGTCTTATCTTCCATGTTTATCTAGTCCATAAATTTTCAAGGGTCAAGTTAGTGAGCATTTGGAGCCCTATAGAAGAGTTTGTGACACATATATTATGTTATTTAATTTGATGTTAATGTTGTCTCGTTCATGATTTAATAAGTATAAAATTTTAAATTCTGGATTTTATAGATGATAAATCAGACTAAAATTAATTTTATAAAATTTAGTAGATTTCTATTCCATATAGTATTTTATTTTTAAATTTTATTCAAAAAAATGTCTATTAAATAATTATATAAAACTTGTGTGGTAATTATTTTGATAATAGAGATAACAAATGAATGTTATTAAAATAATAAAAAATATTTAATTCGGTTTAATTCATATTTATAATGAGTTTTAAATATTACCATCACCTATTAAGAGTATAATCAAATATTTAGTTCGATGTTAACTTATTATCCTAATATTTTTTAAAAATCAATGAGTTGCATAGTGTCAAAAATGATACTGATGATTGTGTAACAAAATAACATTTTATTTTGTTATTTAAAAATCATTAAATATACTTAAAAAAATATAATAATTATAATATGGTGTGAAATGTTTGAATTAATTTTTTAATGTTATAATTTATATTAGATAATTAAATATTTCAGTTTTTTAATATTTAATTATTCATTACCCTAGTTAAAATGTAAATTGAATAACTATTCGTGAAAAAATTGTAAAGATTAAATTTATAGAAATACATGTCAAAAATTTATTGATTTATCCGATTTGAACATTATCTAATATCTTATTCAAATTTGGACCATTTTGGATGTTTTTTGAAGAGGATTTATTTTATTATAAATTAGTATTTTTGGATATCCCAAAAGGGCCCCTCCCCTTTATTGTAAAATGAATCCTCCTCCCTCACCACTTCACATCACATTGATCCTTGTTTCTTTCCCTCCCCAGCCACTTTCCCTTATCAAATTTCTTAGTATCATTCTATTGGTTCCGGTCTTCTTAAAAGACCATCTACATTGCTCAAAGAGGACATTTAGAGGAAGCATATTGAAGAAGAGGAAATATCCTCTACCGATTCGTCCAAAAATATTTTTTCTTTTACTTCCTATTGATGAGTAATTTCATTATAATTTAATAACTCAAGTATCACATTTATATTGAGATGTTTTTATAATCATTAAACAACCACATTCCACTTTCTATCCATCCAATGATAAATTAAATCACCACACGTGTGTACATATGGCTTAACATCTATATGTCATGGTGTAATTTATTTTTTACCACTACCTTACATGGATGGGTATAATGATGTAAATAATAAGTATATTGTATTATTATTTAATTATATTAGGTATGATATATTATACACCATCCAATTAAATTCCATTCTATACATATTGCAATGATATCATCGCTCGTGCATACGATGGACCCACCGTGTCCACGATGCGATGAGATTCATTCCACAGGATCTTCATTGAAGCAAGATAATATAAATTTTAATATTGGGGAAATATGTTATATATTAAGTTAATATCATTTTTAATGATATAAATATGACCTATGAATGAGAACCAGAACTAATTCTACAAAACATGCATATGAAAATGAAGCATTTAATACTTGAATAATAAGTAATAATGAAATGTTGTTAATAATTTGATGATAATATTATCATATATAATATCAAAAAAATTTCAATGATTTTTAAGTAAGTTTAATAAATTATTTAAATCATTATATATGAGATTTAGATACATACAAAGGAAATCGGACCTATGTTATGGGATGTATTTAGATTATTATTATTATCAAAGATTGTTTATACGTAAGTATTTACTAGTGTATATTTATCGTCCACATTCATGTTTCCTAAATATGTAAAATTATTTATATTCGTCTACAGAGTTCTATTTTCAATTTTACTGGTGGTTGAATTGTTAATAATAGTAATGAAACAAAATATTTTTTGTTATTCAATATGAGATACGTTTTGACTTTTCTATAAAAAGTACAAGGAGAATATTTTTTACTTATAATGAATGAATTGGATTTTACATCTTCATAACAAATTATTTACATTATGTTATTTCCACAATATTTCATGTATTATTCAATTATATTATTTTCTTTTTAAAGTTTGTGGAATTTTGAGAAAAGAAATTGTATTTGAAGATAATATGATATTTTCTAAATGAATTAATTTCCACTGTTATATAAAAATTAATTTCCATCCAATATGGAATTATTTAATATGGTTATGTTTCAAGTATAATATCCTTATTGTTTGAATGATTTTATTATGTTTTTGATGGAATTATATTTATGTAATCCATTTTATGTACATGGATTTTGTTATTGTGTAATTATGTTTAATGATAACCATTTTATTCCTTTGGTTCTGATTAATGATTAAGGTTATTATGGGACAATATCTATGGTTTTAATAATGTGATTGGAGAGACTTATATCTACTTTAAATTCATTGGGTAGAGTTTTTTATCTCATGAGATATACATTGGGTGGAATGTTAAATGATTTTGGTTTAGTAATACATGGCTGGAATGATTAGTGAACTTGGTTCAGTAATGGAATTTGTCCACTATAGTAGTATTAAAAATGATCCTTGAATAATATAAAATGTTTTTTACGCTTATATGTATTCCAAAAAACATCATGTCTTAATTATTACTTCTAGTATTATGTTAATTAATTCTTATCCACATTGATGATTTATCCAATGGTATGATATCATGATCATTCATATACAGGATAATATTTTGAAATGTTATGTTTTTATATCTTATGATTATGATATGACTGATATCTCCACTTTTTACCCTTACTGAGCATCTGAGCTCACCATTTCTTACGTTACATTAAACCCGGTCATTATGAAGATTATTATGTTGGATATGTCAAAAGTGGTATAGTTATGGTGATATAAAATGGATACAATAGAGATTTCTTATGAACCAATGTTTATGATTCTTAGTTTCTAAAGACACTATACTGATATGGCCCTATTGAGGAATTTTTATATTTTGTAATTAATATTATTAAACATTGAAGTAATTTCAATATATGTAATGTATGGTTCAATAAAATTGAGACATATACTATATCTCATTGATATGTAATATATATTCTTGAGATATTGATTCCAAAATATATTCATTCTCCTCCATTCACTTGATCAGAATTGGGTGGTTGATTCTGAATACAGAGAGTGATTTCCTTCTCATGGAAATTTAGATTGGATTTATATAGGGTATTTAAATACATGCCTATAATTTACTCAAATTCCACTTAATGATGTACTATATGTTTTTTTGGATGTTAATCCACAAAATTGTGAAAGGTGAGGATTTATAAACTTGGGATGCAGTAATTTCACTATTTTTAGTTGTCTCCAACATCCCTACTTCCTTGATTTTTGGACGTGTTTGAACAATTCTACTAAATAATCAGGACATGAAGTAATTAGTATAACCATATTAAAACATTAAGGTCACTAATCATTAATGAATATCTATAATACCTATCCACACATATTTTTCAAGATCCACATTGGCTATTGTGATGGACATAGATCACCCTTACTACCTTGGAGGTCGTTTTTTGTCTCCAAAACCCTTAGCATAGTGCATTGATTTTCCATGTTCTCTTGTTCAATAAAGTTGAATCAATGAACAATACACTATGTAATGAGTACAAAATTAATTTCCTCCATCGCATTTTTGGGTTTCTAATGTTAAAAATTTCTACCCAGGATTCCTTTCATCTCACCCCAAATAATTCCTATATTATACTTAGGCATTTTCGGGGTGCTTCACTATTTACCATTGCAATGTTTAATGTTTAAATTTCTTGGAACCATTTTATTTATCCATTGGACCACCAAAATTAAACTCCAATTTAATCTTCCTATCTACATGATACAATTGAGATTCACTAATATATATTTCATGTTTGAGGTAACATCAATCAACTTCATCATATCTAGCAATGTCTAAGATCACCAATAATTTTTATAGACTATATTCTGGCCCAAAAATAATGTGGAAAATGTTTAATTCTGTTTTAATGATGAAGCTGGAGGCATATAATGAATGTATTTTGATTTTTTCATCATACACTCTAATATATTTGTCATCATTTTTCTATTGAGGTCAAGGAAATCCCATCACATTTTTTTCAAGAGAGTGTGAGAAATATATTTACAATTTTTTTTCATAAATTCATTCCACCCCATTGGATTGATTTCTTCAAGCGGCTTTATGTTCTTCCTAAACTTCTACACCTAATTATATTCTCCCTTCATATGATAATAATATTATAAAACCATCTCACCTTTTGAATAATAAAGGATATAAAATATCTTCTTAATGGATTTGATCCATTATTCCGTGATAAAGTTATCAGATGATCAATTGAATATAAGAGGCCTTCATCGCATAAAGGACTTAATTAAAGCATGTTCATTATTATGGGAACTAAGATACTCCCACAAATATTTTTTTGTTTTCATATCCTAAGTCTGATGAGTGATAATTTTTTTAATCTTCATGTGTCTTACTTCCATTGGATTGGGAATCATGTTGGTAGAGTCAACATATTTCCCTTCAAATTGATTATTTAACTAATTAATCATATTTCATTACATTGTACAAAATAAAATGAAAAAATTAGAGATGTATATTTTTAAACTATTTAACAAATAAATGGTTATCCATTGACATTAAATGGATAACTTATAAATTAGATTTATTTTCCTATCTTAGAACTTAATTGGATTAGATCAATGTTATACATGATCTATTTACAAAATAATACTCTTATGTAGATTTTTTTGATAATAATTGTTCCCAATGGGATTATAAATTTGTTAATGAATATCCAATGGTAGTGTTAAACCCGGTGTGCAGTAAGGCCCATTATCAAGAATCAGGTTACATAAATTTAGGCGTGGTGCTCCATGTCGAAATTATTATTCATAGGTACATCTATGTTAGAACCACAACCAATTTTACAATCTAAAATTGGATTTTTTTTCTTCTTTATCCAATTAAACTACATTTACCAATATTTAGGGATTTTTCTATACTTTTTATTATACCTAAGTCTTTTACATGTGTTTTCTAATCCCAATCAAAAAATTTGTAAACATTTCCAATGATACCAACTATAATAACAGTTATCTTTATTAAAAATTAATTAAGTATTAATTAAATATAATTACACTTTATACAACACATAATAATGATATATATTGTTTCTTTGGGAATTTGGTATTTAGAATATCATTTTGAACATGGGATACTACAACATTACTGAAAACCTTCTTTACATACTTACAAAATTCCATGTCTTTTAGAACGAGATGGGATAACCTGGCGACATATAGAAAAAACATGATAGATATAATGACCAATAAAGGAATAATCATGTTATACGGTGATAATTGATAGAAAATAAAAATAAAAACATGGAAAAAATTTAACGTAATCATAAATAGGAATAATAAGGAAAGATATAGAATTATAATCATAATAATGGAAATGTGGAAACAACATAAAAAATTGCATCAAAAACATATGATAAGGATAAATATTGTTACATATAGATAAAATATAATAAATTAATCTGTCACACTTTCTAACCCATGATGAATTTTCATGAAACTAAACATTACTCAATCCATTGGAGGACTTTATAATAATGGTTTTACTAGTCACTTTTACTTTATTATCATATTTAAGTGTTCCACCAAGATCATACAACATCGATTCATTAATGATCATATTTTATTCCATGATCATAGGGTATGGAATAAATACATATATTTACAATGTGAAAAAATTATACTTGTATAATGGTTAACACCCCTGATAGGAAATGAGTTTTCTATTCACGAAAGATTTTTTTTGGAATGAATACTCCCTAAGAAATTCATGCAGCATAACAGTATAACATAAAAATTATAAACATTTTTATGGAGAGAGAAAGGGGTATATCATCATTCAGAATTTAAATAGTTAGTAATAGGGACATATAAATAGATATCATAGAATAATTTATTATAAATAGAATGAATAATGTCATAAGGAAACAAGAATGTAGAAGAAAAGGGGATCATCCCATACTTGTGTGTGTGACTGAAAAATATTGGGGGGGTCATCTAGAGAGCACAGGGGATCACTGAGTGTAATATAGAGTGTGTATAAGTGGGAAAGTAAATTATCTATGTATTTTGAGTAATGATAATGGATACTTGGGTGGATTTATATTTGATATTAGTGTGGGTTTCTTTATTATTTTTCAAAAATATGTTTTGGACTCTACATAATAAATTAACCAAAACCATAAAATCCAATGCATTTCCCCAATGATTCTAACATATGGGAGTGGTTTACAATATTTTATAAGCTAATGGGATGAACATAATATAATAATACCATTTATTATGTGGAGGTTATTCAAAAACATAAATAAATGATTTAAAGAACATAAAATCTATTAATGGGATTGAAGGATTCATTGTGTCAATATAAAATTAATTAAACAAACATTCAAAATAATTATATTGAATAGAAAACATATATTTGGCAGTGGATATATTTTATAAACATTATTACATAATTTTACGCTAATCATAACCTCATTATATAGAAAATATATTTATATGATAAATAATTTTTACTTGAAAATTTTACTCTTAATAAATTATGAAATATTCACTGTTGGATAATTTCAACATTTCGATTCCAAAAAACAAAATTCATTTTATCTCAATAAATTTTTGAATTGGTGAATTTAAACTTTTAAAAATTAAATCCTTATTTATTAATAAACACTCAGTATTTTAAAACAATAATTTCCAACCATTATGAAAATTAAATTTAACTTCATAAAAACTATACGATAATTTATATTTAAAAACAAATATTTAATAATTTTTTTTATTAAAATATTATGTATTTAAAAAATTCATTAATTAAATAAAATAAATTCTTTAATTGAATTTGAATATTACTAAAAACACTATTTGTGTTTTATTGTATTGAAATAGAAATCATTTATAAAGTAACAATAATATGATAAAAATATATACATTATTCCATAAAAAATAATGTACATTCTCATATTTCTGGGGTATGGATACATATGTCTTTAATAAATCATAAAAAATAATAATAATATGGTTTGAGATATAGACACATTCATGTGATTTTTCGGTGAACATGGGATGGGTCTTTATCTCAATGTGTTTAAACGTATCCCATAAATGGTTTTGATCATGCTAAAGATGTAGGATTTCAACATAGGCATTGAGAAAAAAATACCAGAGATGATATCTCTCTCAGAATATCTAATAAATGGTCCGCATAAGAATGATCCAACTAGTTGATGACATCACTATCTTGTTCTATGTCAATTTGATTTTTAAAACCTTGTACTTATAATAATCAAGTGATAACTATTCAAATGATATTTTAATATAGTTAAAGTAACTTAAAAATATTATAAATTCAATTGGATATAATAAACCTTAATTTCATTTTTTTTCTAAAACCATATGAAATAATAGGGAATTTAAATTAATTACAAGGGAAATTTTATTGATAACATTTTGGGTCATTACATATGTACATTATATAGGAAAACATCAGAAACAACATGAACACATTGTGAGAACATTATTATCTATTCTATTATACAACTGAAAATTATGAACAGTAAACCTCTCGGATTCCTATGGAATGAAAAATAGATAAGGGTTATATTATATTTTTTTTAAGGAGTAAAATTTTGTGGAATCCAATACATAATAAAAATGTAATAACTAATATTACATGAATAAATAAAAAATAAGATTCTATAAACCATGGAATCAAATTGAATACTATCTCAAAAAAATTAATTAAAAATATGTATAATAATAATAATTGAAATATTCTGATGTAATAAAAAATTTCAAGCATCAAAACATGTTATCATGTTCTAGTTCTAAGACACTTATCTAGTCATCAGATGTGGAATTCACCAAAACCCAACTTCTGTTGTTTCATAATATGTATTGACGAAATAAGGGGATATATAATTATTGGACTAAATAAAATAAATATTATGTCCAATGATTTCAAAAATTCATTCATTAATATATCACCTATTATTCCCCAAGGAAAAAAATACTCAATAAAATGTGAATATACATATATTGATAAATAATAAATTCAAATACTTTCCAATTCAATATACATATGTGGATTTCTAGGATAATATCCATTAATGAACTTTTTTCACATTGGATATCATCAATTTAATAGTTAATAAACTTAACATAGTTATATGGGATATGGATCCAATAATTTCTATTATCCATGGACAATATTAATAATGTCTAATTATATTTTAGGTAGCATATGAAAGAAATTTTATGAAATTATCCTTATTCATGGTACCTCATGTGTGGGTGAATATTGTAAAACATGTGCACTAGAATTGTCTAGTCAGATGTGAATCCCTTTTACCACTCATCATAAATCAGTTTCATTATCAATTAAATTCTACACAGTCCCATTTCAATGTGATTACCCTAAGGTACATTTGTGGAACTATAGAAACTACATTTCATAATCAATAGAAAAATGTATTTTCTAGGAAATTACTAATATATTTACTTTATGAAAACATAAGATATTTCTTCCATCTTAGAAATGGATGTTATTAAATTTATATAACATGATAGCAGGATAGTAATATATAAATATTAATTTATTATATTTCTTGACGAACATATAAAATGTCTTCCCTATAAATTTATAAACCACAAATGTATAGTGTTGATTGTAACATGAGTACCATATAATGAAAATTGAGACGGAGAACCACCAATTATGGCTTGGGTTGTAATTCAAGAGAACATATTGAAAGTGAAAACCTAAAACATATCATACAATATCATTAGTAAAACAATTGCATGATTTAACATCTCAACATGGTTTTATAAAAATTACAAAATTTAAATTACATGAATAGTACAAATTATTTCTCATAGAGGGAAATTTTTATATTAAAACCATTATTAATTGTCATGAAATATATAAATATACTATAACCTCATATATCAAAATCTTATATATCTTAATCACTAAATTGAAAACCATATTGACAGCATATTATTTTAATACACTTCATAAATTTTTATTCTCTATATGAAGTCATCAATTTTTTCCCATTGATGATCACTGTACTGATTGTTTATAGTGATTTATAATATCTATGTTCATAATCATTCATCAAACAAATAAAACTATTAATATATAAATATTTTTACTTTTAGTGATTATTTATAATAATATATGAATTTTCAATTTCCATTAATGATATTTTTATAAAAGATCATCAAAGATGAGGTCAATAATAATACTGTTTTGGGGTTTTCATGACATTGATATTTTTATTCAATAATTTACCAATTGGATATTTTTATAACACAAATTGCAAGAGAAAACATTATCTAAAATTTATATCTTCTGATAAATGTAAATAATTTCTCAAAATTCATCATCATTTTAAATGTATTTAATTTTTATGTAGCAGGTGCAACCATTAAAATTATAAAAATAAACTATATTAACCGATGTTTTTTTCATTATATAAGCATATATAAATAATAATGATCGTATTGTTTGGTTTTTATTATTATATATTATATTTGGAAGAATGTATTGGCAGAACTAGTTGATATATAATTCATAAATTATTTGAATAAAAGAATATCAAATTTTCATACCAAAACCAGATTTAAATCATAGAAAATATATTCAGACATTAATAAATTATTTATATCCATCTTTTGATACCATCGTTGTTGAATTTTGTTTTCAATAATTTACGACAAATTTTGGATCGTACAAGGATGCTGATATATTTTTATACTTAGTATTATTTAGCACTTATTATAATGTTTTTTGAACTATTTTAATGTTAAAAGGAATGTTATAGTTTCACTGTGAGTTCATATTGTGTTGAAAATTTTATAGAATGTGTAAAACCATGAAAATATACATTTTTATAAAGATATGAATTCAATGAAAAACATATTTTTAATGATGATTAAATAAAGAAAATTATAACTAATTAAAGGTCATGAAATATATATATTTATAAGGACTCAATTAGATGAAGTTTGTATTTGAAGGTGTTATCATTATATTACCAGTCATATATTTTCTATGTGGTTGGAAAAAATGTTACAACAATTACAAAACGAGAAAACTAGCACATCAACCTCAGTTGAGGGGCCTGATGGTCAACTCCATGGGAGATACAACCCAATCGAAATACAAGGAGGCAGTGGAGTGTTAGTGAACTCATAAAACTATATGATGGTGGGCATGGTGTTATTCATGGGTTGAGAATACCTTGTTTATAGCCCTAGTAATTGTGTGAAGTGTTTTTGCATATCGACCATAATGTCATCTCGAGCAGTGCGTGTCACGGTTTTTTTATTATATAGCTGTAGAATGTAGTAGATTGAGATATTGAACAAATATTTATACTTACTATTCATCAACCTTTAAAACATATGGATTATATAATGTTTACATGAAAATTTAACTCTTTTCCTCCTTGTGGATCCCATTTATTACAAAAATAAAGGGAGTCATCTTTAACCTACCATCACTCATGAGGATCGTTAGTTCCATTATGTTTGATTATGTTGTGGTCATGAATTCATATTAGTTCATGATATTATTCCAGGATTTTTTTAGGTAGATAATGGGTTATGATAATACTATAAATCATTTTTTTAATTAGTTTAATTGAAGAAGAATGTTCAGGTTAATACATAATGATTTGGAGAATGTTTTATCATAACAGTGGGTGTGGTTAGAATTCAAAATGAGAAAAATGAGATTATAAGCATGAATATTCATATAGAAATATATATCTATAACATTAGAAATAGATAATTGATAATAATATTGTGGATATTTAATTAAACATTAAAAATTAAATGAGAAAATATAATCAATGGACTAACATTGTTTTTAAAGTCTAGACACGACATAAAAAATAATAGCTATAGTGGTGGGTAAATTGCTATAAAATGGGAAGGGGTATTTATAAGGGTGTTATTCCAATTGATATATTCTTTTAGATTCCAAAAAATAGAGAACCTAAAAAAACATTAGTTCTTTTGTGGAGGTGATACCATGTAGATTATTATTACGCGGGGAAGAAGAGGAAAACAAGGGACTTTAAATTCTATTATATGAAAATCATTTATATTTATTAAGAATATTTTTAGAGGCTATATTTGGGTTTGAGTGAAACTTTTTGAGATACTACATACTCCTATCATTAAAATAAAATGGTTGTGAGGTATAACCCTTACCCGAAGGAATCTAAATATAGAATGATTCATATGGCCTTCCATAGTTCTTAATATATAATTCATGAGTCGAATGTTATATTGTAACACCCCAGGTAAATAAACAATATGAAATTTTCATATTATCCATATTTGTGAATAAAATATTAATATTACTTTAAAGGGGATGCTATGGTCGATGGCATACCCAACACGCAACAACGAGTTTCTTGGGAATCTTATGTAGCACTCTAATAATAAAATAATATTATTTTAAATGGTAGTTAACATGTAGCCTTTGTATTGGCGGGGATGGATAGAAATATCTAAAATATTATTATATATGTTCTAAATGATTTTACATTTATCCAATAAAAGATAAAGGCTTAAAATACGGAAAGAATTCAATTTTAGGCGTATATGCCCTAGTTTTCACTAAAGGTTCACTTACTGCCTTTTGATTGCGAAACGTCATTAAATATAGTTTTGATCACTCTTATACATTCTATTGGACCAAATTAAACTCTTCTTAAGAATTGGGACATCAAAATTTACTTTTTGTAAATTTTTGGTATCTTTCCGATAAAGTTCATTTATTAATGAATAGTGTAAAATGTTGTATTTTAATTCAAAACCACTTTTTAATCTAATTTATTTATATGATTAGATTATATTTTGAATTGGTTTTAATGTGAAATTATAATATATTTTTACCATTAAATCCAATAGTGGTCGTTGGAATTAATTTCACTTTGAAATCAGCCTTAAACTAGTGTAAATCTTTTGATACTTATTGTGTCATAAAAACACGCTATTTGCTCTTACAGCGGGAATTAATTATTAAATTAATTAATGTGACTTATATGTTTTGAATTTTGTAAAATAGACTTCATTTTTGAATTCGGAATATCAAATATAGCTTAGGGTGACTTTTTGGGATTTTTCTGAAAAACTTCAATTTTTGATGAATAGTGAAACCACTAAGTGGTACTTATAAAAATTGATTTTTCCGTTTAAATAAAATTTTTCCATATTTGTGTTTTTAATTTAAAAAATCCGACATACATGGTTGTCATTAAGATGTAAAATGTGGTTCAATGGGATAAAAATAATTTTTTGGTGAATAGTAACTTATTATGTTTTTAATCGCGATTAGAGGTAATTAGTGTAGTTTATGGTAAGAATAATTTTTTAATAAAATGAAATGACCTAGACACATGTACTACCCTCATTGGATGTTTAATGGCCGAGCAACACAATACATGGGTCAACTTGGGGACCCCATGGAGCCACTTTGGTTGGGAAATGACATAAATATCTTTTTATTTAATGTTAAAGTAAAAATGACACAAACATGAGATGTTTTACTAAAACAATATTTACATGGGGTTATACAAGTCATATTTTTGACTATAAATAGTAATTGGAAATCTAAAAATATTTCCTACATCATAGTATTTTTTTTATAAATTTTAGACATTAAATAAATTAAATTATTTATGATATCATGATGATGCAGCGATGACCTCATTATTTAACGATTTAAATAAAATGGAATGATAATGTAATATCTAAGACCTACACATGTCCAAAACCTATTGGATGAGTGGATTTCTAACCCTTATCACCTTATCCTAGAAATACATCAATGTGGGACCTTTAAAATCCGAAACTCTTTTGAAAATAAAGTAACATTTTGTAACATTACAAGAGTACCCCTCCTCTCCTCTTATAAAAGTCCCCCACCTATACCTCCTTACCCACACTACCAAAGCCTTTGGCTCAGCAAACCCCTGCCCATTTTGTCTCTAAACTTCCCTCTATTACTCCTTGATGCCTCACTTTAGGCAGATGTCTTCCCAAGGAAGCCTTTGAGCTCAAACCAAAGGGAGTTACCCGATTTTAAGGTTATGTCTTCACTTGTGTCCTTCTGTTTTATTTTGCTTCTCCAACCCCATAAAATCATTTTATTAATTTATTTTGTAACAAATCCAGTATATTCAATATACTAGGATTTTTTTTATAAAAATGATTCGATATACACTTACACACACCTACATCTAATGGTTAAAGAACATACTATTTCCGTGGATGGTGAATTTCTGCCTCCCGAAACGATGATTGTTCAACATTCTTCTAACACCTTCAAAGGTGGCCATTAAGATGACACTATATTTATATATGATATTTAATATTCTTATGTTTTACTTATGCTTATGTATTTTTCATTTATGGCGTACCTTTATGGTTTCCATTATGGGTAAACGCGATATCTTCATTTAAGGAAGCGCGGACTACAGCCCCCTCAAAGTGATTTGATTCGTTAATACCATATGTGGTATGTATAAAGGATATATTTAATGATATTATATATGATACCATACTTTAATTAAAATACTAATATCTATCATTGTGTTTTAATTCCATTAAATATGAAATAGAAATGGAAGTAGCGTTCATGCGTACGTACGGCTTACCGTCTCTATGAACGGTACATTTCATTTCTTATCTCAAAATTTTATGTAATATTATAGGTACATATATATAATGGATATATATGTAATATATTACATCTAAATTATGGATATCATTCTGGAATTATAACATATATATATATATATCTCATTTTGTTTTAATTCCATTAATATGAAAAAAAATTTAAAGTAGCGTTCATTTTTGACTCATGTACCAAACATCGACAAAAACCTATGATATGAACTGACATTATTAAACAATTATTATAACATTATAATATGTGATATGAACTGAATAATAATCTCTAAAGGAGGTACTTAGGAAATTATTAATTGACCAAAGTTTATTATTCAGGAATATAAAGAAACGAATAAGACAAGTTGGACTTGAGGTAAGGGATCCTACTTCTCTCTTTCTTTTTAAGTACACTCTTTATGTCATTCCATCTAAGATCATCTTTCTTGTGATTGGGATGTTCTTTTATATTACTCTTACTGTAATTTTATTTTTTCATATGATAAGAGACCCTATTCTCTCTCATCAATCCATTTTGGAAGTTTTGAGTGGCGCCGTTAGGCTGCGAATTTTCGTAAGATATCTGACCTCTCTCTTTCTCTTTATGTACTTTCCTTTATGTCACTTCTTGGAAAATACTATTTTTTTTATGATGGATCATGTTATTTTATATTCCTCTTGCTGTACTTTTTATTTTAATGTCATGAGATACCCTATTTTATCTCATCAATCCATTTTTGGATGTTTTAAGTGGCGTCGTTAGGCTGCCGAGTTTTCGTAAGGGATTTTTCATCTCACTTTTATTCCTGTGAGATTTATGCTACATTTGCCACAATTTCCTTTTAGTGGTGTATGTACTGAGAATTATTTTACTAATAGTGTAATATTCTTTAATTTATGAGTATTTACATCAATTTTGTATTGTTCTTCTTTCACGGGGCATATGTTTCAAACGATACCCATGTCGGTAAGGGAACCTTTCACCCTCCTCTTTTTAAAAGACTTCTTTTGTTGGGTCTTTTAATTTACATATTGTTATGTTGAGATATGTTCTCATATATCCTTATTGATGTAAATTTTATGTCCAAGTGATGAGATACCCTTTTTTTGATGTGATGCTGTTAGGCTGTCAAGGGAACTTCTAAACCCAATTTCGATTTCTTTGGGTTCAACATGTAGTTATTGAATATGTCATCCTTTGAATATGTGTGAATGTCCTTTGATTCTTTTACACTTAACATCCACTTATATTTTTTGTATTTGTTTGTCACACATAATTATGTAATTGATTTATCCTTAAACCAAGGATACAGTCTTTGTAAGGGACTTCGTCTTAATCTCCTTTCATTGAGGCATATTCTGTTTTATACAAAACCTTCTATTATACGGTGTATAAACCCCCTTTGACTTTTACATTTATTCAAAAGAAATTTTTTTATACGAATTGTTTATTATGCAACAAAAGGGGATGTTTTTGTCGTACGTATGCGGCGACAATTACTTCTCCGCCGTTGTGACCATTATTTGAGTTTCGCCTTCCTCTACAAGACATACCATCTTTTTAAAATAAAAATAAATACCATGTTTTACTTTTCTTTTATTTTGTTATTGAAAATGGTATTCATAATGTATTTATATCAATGTGTTGTATTGATATCTTGTTATTGAAAGGTGGAAATGTTATGTTTCCTTTATGCATGTTTTATGTGATAAAATTATGTTATGGTTCTTGGGCATTGTTATGAAGAAGGGTGGTTTCGTGATAAACTAAGGGCGGGTGAGCCCGATATAGCTCTCCAATACATTGGGTAACATGAAGGAGTGAAACGTTAAGGTTTCTTTGAAGAGATTTAGGGAATATACTGTGGTGGGTATTCCAAACGTAACCAAGAGGGTTACTCCCTATGTAAGAATGTTATGAATGCCTCAATTTACCTTTTATGTCTTACGATTTCTTTAATTTATTCATGATTTTATTATGTATATTAATGTGCATATGTTTTATGGGTAAAGTATTATTTCATTCTTATGTATACATGTACTCATGTTTCCTTTCCATATTTTTATATCCCTTACTGAGATTTTTAAGCACATCACAAGTTTTTGAAATGTTTTTCACAGGTCAAGGGAAGGGTACATGATGTGATGATAGTGTCAAGGATGTGTCAATAAAGAATCCATGGTTTATTTTAAATATGTTTCCATTGATGGGAAGAATGAATATTGTCTTCTATGTAACCACTTTGTTTAAATGTGGAATGTAATGCAAGTTTCATGATCTAATTATCTAAAACTCTAAACCTGAAAAGATCCTCAATGTGTAATCTTGTAATAACTCAAGATTAAGTAAGGTTTAAGGCTGGGGCCTTATAGTTGGTATCAAAGGTCGGTTTAGATAACTTTAGAGGTTAGGGTATTCTTTAAGCATAAGTGACATTACCATAATGGTTAAGATTTCAGAAAGAGTCCTACTTTTAGATAAAGTGAATGAGTATGTATATCTTAGTTTTAATCTTCCTCATTAGTACATGATGGTTTTGTTGATATACTCACACTGACCTTTTTGGTTTTAGTAAATGGCTGGATCTAGCAGGCACCAAAGCAACAGTGGATGTGAAGGAAACTGTGATAGATTTTTGAGCAAGAAACTGAATGATATGGGAGCTGCAATGAGAACTCTTGTGATTATCCTCAACCAACTATCTGGAGTCATGATTGACCACCTAAACCTTGGTGATTTCTCTAAGGCATCATATATGCGAGAAACAAAACCCTACAGAAGTACAGGTAATAATCATAAAGGTAAGTGTGTTCAAAAACTTATGTGTCAAAGATGTGGAAAGAAACACCTAGGAAAATTTTTCAAAGGGAGAGAAATATTCTATAGATGTGGAAATGAAGGTCATAAAGCAAGAACCTGCCATGGAAAAAGGAAGCATCCAGTTGACTCGAGGAAAATGAATGAAGTTCTTTCTGAGGAATCAATTGAATGTTTTAAATGTGGTGTGCATGGTCATTATGCAAAAAAATGTCCTATGAAGAAGTTTTGTGAATGGGATCACCAAGAGCGTACAAAAGTTCGTTTACCAATACCAAATGCCATTCCGATTGAGGATGAAGAAACTAACAATGACCAATCAGAGGTATGTATTATTTCATGACTATTTTTTTCCAATTTTGGAATCTTAGGATATGATTCTTGATTTTTTTTGTAGGAAAGAGGTATTTCGGAATAAGTTGGAAAGGAATGGTTAATGGATCATGAAGAATGTTGAATGAGTAAGATGTCAACATATAAGGGCTTCAAGAGTTATGTTGAAATTCTTAAGATTATTAAGTCTCTTTTGATGATGGGGTTACATTAGAAGACTTTTTATATTATGTGTAACCCTGATATTTAATATATGCAAATTTTATTCAAGGAATTGTTATCTTTTCTTTTGTGGACATAGTTATAAAGAACCATTTTGGTTTATATGATCCTTACTTTTGAGGTAATTATGGGTTACTATATGTTATGATTGAAGTGAAAGGCATGAGATAAAATTGAGGTTAAATTATGTTATGGTTATTTTTGATGATTTTATCCCTTTTTGGGGAATTATTTGAGAATTATATAGTCTTGGAAAAAGGACAACACACAGACCGTGTGACTACCTATCGCGTCGGACAACGCTGCGGGAATCGAACCCACAACCAAAGTGCGACTGGTATTTATCACCTACCACTGGACTACGTGAAGTCCCTGGTTAGTTTGATTGATTATTTTTAGTTATATGACATTATAAATTAATATTAAGTTTATTTTTGGTTATTTATGAAAATGATTGACCTATCATGGAGGATATGTGATTAGGTTAATTACATATCAATACGAGACTTTAGGAGCAACTGATGTTGTTTGGAGATAAATGTTACGTTTTAACTTGGAAGACTATGTAAATAAATCCATCAAATTTTTGGGTTTCAATATTAGTTTGGTTTACTTTGAATAATTTTATGGGCAAATTTATTATAGAATGGTCCTCATTGAACTTTGGGTTTTGTTGGACAAATTTTGGAGATTAAGAATAGATTTTCTTTTTATAAAGGGTTATCCTTTTCTGGATTATCTGATCTTGTACTAACCTTTTTGGTTTTGGTTTTGGTTAAAGTCTAAAAACATGGGAAGTATATAGTTCTCTTTTGTGGATTAGGTGACTCTCTAGAAGTTGATTGTAGTACTCTTAATGCGAACAAGTCTCCCTAAATACTCGTCTTTTGGAAAAAAATATGAGTTTGATTAAGGAATCAAGTAAAAGTTGAAAGTCAACATGATAAGTGATTATGTTTCCTTATCAATAAATTCCTCAATAAAAATTAACTTAAAACAAAACTGTTGTCTATTAACTTTTCCTACTAGGGAATCGAATATCGTTTAACCCATCACAATTTTGTGATTTTCTTATGGTTAACTTTCTCCTAGACATGTTTACTATCACTCTCCATCAAGAACATGACCCTTTGATTTTTATTCCATGTCCATGTTCTTCTACATCGAATCCTAGTATGGGTTAACTCGGGTGACATCTGTAATTATCTTCCTTTATTTTAAAGTGATTGTTTTACCGACTCTTGTTCCGATGTGGGACTTTCAAGTATGTTTCCAAGCTCAATTTTAAAAATTACGAGGACGCAATTCCCAAAAGGGGGGAAGGATGTAACACCCCAGGTAAATAAATAATATGACATTTTAATATTTATCCATATTTGTGAGTAAAATATTAATATGACTTTAATGGGGACTCTATGCTCGATGGCGTACCCAACACGCAATAACGAGTATCTTGGGAATCTTACGTTGCACTCTAATAAAAAAATAATATTATTTTAAATGGTAGTTAACATGTAGCCGTTGTATTGGCGAGGATGGATATAAATAACTAAAATATGATTATATATGTTTTTAAATGTTTTTACATTTATCCAATAAAAAGATAAAGGCTTAAAATACGGAATGAATTCAATTTTAGGCGTATATGCCCTAGTTTTCACTAAAGGTGCACTTACCGCCTTTTGATGGAGAACCGTCATTAAATATAGTTTTTTTTTCACTCTTATGCATTCTATTGGACAAAATAAAAATCTTCATAAGAATTGGGACATCAAAATTTACTCTGTGTAAATTTTTGGTATCTTTCCGATAAAGTTCATTTTTTAATGAATAGTGTAAAATGTTGTATTTTAATTCAAAACCTCTTATTAATATAATTTATTTATATGATTATATTATCTTTTGAATTTGTTTTAAAGTGAAATTATAATATATTTTTATCATTAAATCCAATAGTGGTCGTTGGAATTAATTTCACTTTAAAATCAGACTTAAACTAGTGTCAATCTTTTGATACTTATTGTTTCATAAAAGCACGCTATTTGCTATGACAGCGGGAATTAATTATTAAATTAATTAATGTGACTTATACGATTTGAATTTTGTAAAATAGACTTTATTTTTGAATTTAGAATATCAAATATAGCTTAGGGTGAATTTTTGGGATTTTTCTGAAAAACTTCAATTTTTGATGAATAGTGAAACCACTAAGTGGTACTTATAAAAACTGAATTTTCCGTTTAAATGAAATTTTTCCATCGTTGTGTTTTGAATTTAAAAAATCCAACATACATGGTTTTCATTAAGAAGTAAAATGTGGTTCAATGGGATAAAAATAATTTTTTGGTGAATAGTAACTTATTAAGATGTTAATCGCGATTAGAGGTAATTAGTGTAGTTTATGGTAAGAATAATGTTTTAATAAAATTAAATGACCTAGACATATGTCCTACCCTCATTGGATGTGTCATGGCTGACCAACAAAATCCATGGGTCAACTTGGGGATCCCATGGAGCCACTTTGGTTGGGAAAGGACATAAATATCTTTTTATTTAATGTTAAAGTAAAAATGACACAAACATGAGATGTTTTACTAAAACAATTTTTACATGGGGTTATACAAGTCATATTTTTTACTATAAATTATAATTGGAAAGATAAAAAGATTTCCTACATCATAGGATTTTTTTATAATTTTTAGACATTAAATAAATTAAATTATTTATGATATCATGATGATGCAGCGATGACCTCATTATTTAACGATTTAAATAAAATGGAAGGATAATATAATATCTAAGACATAGACATGTCAAAAACCTATTGGATGAGTGGATTTAGAACCCTTATCACCTTATCCTCGAAATACATCAATGTGGGACCTTTAAAATCCGAAACTCTTTTGAGAATAAAGTAACATTTTGTGACTTTACAAGAGTTCCCCTCCTCTCCTCTTATAAAAGGTCCCCACCTCTACCTCCTTACCCACACTCCCAAATCCTTTGGCTCGGCCAACCCCTGACCATTTTGCCTCTCCACTCCCCTCTATTAATTCTTGATACCTCACTTTGGTCAGAAGTCTTCCCAAGGAAGCCTTTGAGCTCAAACTAAAGGGAGTTACCCGATTTTAAGGTAATGTCTTCACTTGTGTCCTTTTGTTTTATTTTGCTTCTCCAACCCCATAAACACGTTTTATTCATTTATTTTGTAACAAATAAAGTATCTTCAATATACTAGGATGTTGTTATAAGAAGTATTTGAGATACACTTACACACACCTACATCTAATGGTTAAATAACATACTGTTTCCATGGATGGAGAATTTCTGCCTCCCGAAACGATGATTGTTCAAAATTATTCAAACACCTTCAAAGGTGGCCATTAAGATGACACTATATTTATATATGATATTTAATATGTTTATGTTTTACTTAAGCTTCTGTATTTTTCATTCATGGTGTACCTTTATGGTTTCCATTATGGGTAAACGTGATATCTTCATTTAAGGAAGTGCGGACTACCGCCCCCTCAAAGTGATTTGATTCGTTAATACCATATGTTGTACGTATAAAGGATATATTTAATGATATTATATATGATAACATACTATAATTAAAATACTATTATCTATCATTGTGTTTTAATTCCATTAAATATGAAATAGAAATGGAAGTAGCGTTCATGCGTACGTACAGCTTACCGTCTCCATGAACGGTACATTTCATTTCTTATCTCAAAATGTTATGTAATATTATAAGTACATATATATAATGTATATATATTTAATATATTACATCTAAATTATGGATATAATTCTGTAATTATAACATATATATATCTCTCTGATTTTGTTTTAATTCCATTAATATGCGTACGTACGGCCTACCGTCTCCATGAACGGCGCTTTTCTTTTTTTTATCTCCAAATGATATTGAATAGTATAAAATGAATATTTACTGGATATATATGATATTTAAATCATTAATACTATTCTGGAAATTATTTACTTATAACTACATGGGAAATCTTTTTTCAAACAAGTACATTTTTGACTCATGTACCAAACATCTGCAAAAACCTCTGATATGAACTAACATTATTAAACAATTATTATAACATTATAATATGTGATATTAACTGAATAATAACCTCTAAAGGAGGTACTTAGGAAATTATTAATTGACCAAAGTTTATTATTCAAGAATATAATAAAACGAACAAGACAAGTTGGACTTGAGGTAAGGGATCCTACTCCTCTCTTTCTTTTTAAGTACACTCTTTTATGTCATTCCTTCTAAGATCATATTTCTGTGATTGGGATGTTATTTTATATTAATCTTAATGTAATTTTCATATTAATATGATGAGATACCCTATTCTCTCTCATCAATCCATTTTGGATGTTTTGAGTGGCGCCGTTAGGCTGCCGAATTTTCCTAAAAGATCTGACCTCTCTCTTTCTCTTTAAGTACTCTCCTTTATGTCACTTATTTTAAACTCCTCTTTTTTATGATGGAGGATGTTCTTTTATAGTCCTCCTTCTGTAAATTTTATTGTAATATGATGATATACCCTATTTGATCTCATCAATCCATTTTTGAAAGTTTTATGTGGCTCCGTTAGGCTGCCGAGTTTTTGTAAGGGATTTCTCATCTCACTTTTATTCCTATGAGATTTATGATACATTTTCCACAATTTCTTTTTAGTGGTGTATGTACTGACCATTATTTTACTCACTGTGTAATATTCTTTCATTTATGAGTATTTACATTAATTTTGTATTGTCCTTCTTTCACGGGGCGTATGTTTCGAAAGATACCCATGTCGGTAAGGGAACCTTTCACCCTCCTCTTTTTAAAAGACTTATTTTGTTGGGTCTTTTAATTTACATATTGTTTTGTTGGTATATGTTCTCATATATCCTTATTGATGTAAATTTTATGTCCATGTGATGAGATACCCTTTTTTTGATGTGACGATGTTAGGCTGTCAAGGGAACTTCTTTACCCAATTTTGATTTCTTTGGGTTCAACATGTAGATATTGAATATGTCATCCTTTCAATATGTGTGAATGACCATTGATTATTTTACACTTAATATCCACTTATATTTGGTGTATTCATTTGTCACAGATAATTATGTAATTGATTTATCCTTAAACCAAGGATACTGACTTTGTAAGGGACTTCCTCTCAATCTCCTTTCATTGAGGCATATTCTGTTTTATACACAACCTTCTATTATAGGGTGTATAAACCTCCTTTGACTTTTATGTTTATTCAAAAGGAATTTTTTTATACGAAGTGTTTATTAAATGACAAAAGGGAATGTTTTTGTCGTACGTATGCGGCGACAACGACTTCTCCGCCGCCGTGACCATTATTTGAGTTTCAGTTTCCTCTACAAGTCATACCATCATTTTAAAAGAAAAATAAATTCCATGTTTTACTTTTCTTTTATTTTGGTATTGAAAATGGTTTTCATAATATATTTATATCAATGTGTTGTATTGATATATTTTTATTGAAAGGTGTAAATTTTATGTTTCCTTTATGCATGTTTTATGTGATAAGATTATGTTATGGTTCTTGGGCATTTTTATGAAGACGGGTGGTTCTGTGATAAACTAAGTGCGGGTGAGCCCGATATAGCTCTCCAATGCATTGGGTAATGCGAAGGAGTGAAACGTTAAGTTTTCTCTGAAGAGATTTAGGGAATATACTACAGTGGGTATTCCAAACGTAACCAAGAGGGTTACTCCCTACGTAAGAATGTTATGATTGCCTCAAGTTACCTTTTATGTATTATGATTTCTTTGATTTATTCATGATTTTATGAGGTATGTTAAAGTGATTATGTTTTATGGGTAATGTATGATTTCATTCTTATGTATACATGTACTCATGTTTCCTTTCCATATTTTTATATCATTACTGAGATTTTTATACTCATCCCATGTTTTTGAAATGTTTTTCACAGGTCAAGGGAAGGGTACATGATGTGATGATAATGTCAAGGATGTGTCATGAAAGAATCCATGTTTTATTTTAAATATGTTTCTGTTGATGGGAAGAATGAATATTGTCTTTTATGTAACCACTTTGTTTGAATGTGGAATGTAATGCAAGTTTCATGATCTAATTCTCTAAAAATCTAAACCTGAAAAGATCCTCAATGTGTAATATTGTAATAACTCAAGATCATGTAAGGTTTAAGGCTGGGGCCTTATATATATTATTGGGGAGAAAAGTTACAGTAACCATTATCTTAGGCCTATGATAATAATATTTTTTCATAATCCTCATGCATAAAAAATAATAATTTCTATCAATTTCCAAATCAAATGAATTGAACATAAAAATATAAATAATAATGAATGAAATATTTTTATGGGATATTATTAATAATAAATAGAAGACTGATGAATCATGATATCCATGCTTTTTTATTTTTGAGTTGTTAATTTATAATAGATGAAATTTTAAAATGAACCAGAATTATTAGTGATGTCACGACCCGTCCTCGGGGCCCGTGTCGTGACTACCCCAAGCCCGCCTCTCATAGGCTAGGGGCTGGCGACTAGCACCAAGGCGTAAATCCAAACAAAAAGGGAAAGAATTTCCTTTGAAAAGTAAACAAGCACCACAGAGTAAGAAAGCGGAAAAGTAAACACTAAGTAAAAATGGTACAAGCTGTGCTGAAAGTAAAAGGGGCCGGAAATACAAGCCCAACTGTAAAGTACAACTAAAATGAAAAACAGCAACTGAAAGGGAAAACTGCAGCGTCGAGCCGTCCTCTGGAAGTCCCACCTAAAGGGTGGGTACAGATAGCCTCCACTGCTCCTCGGGTCCACCTGACCGCTCCGAGTACGTCCCGCCTAGTGGTCCACCTCCAGGTACCGTCCTTCTCCGCACGCCTCCACCACGATCAGCGTTGTCCGTCGTCTGCAACCAACACAACGTAGTGTGGGCAAAGCCCGTGCAGGGGTGAGTATAAGCTACTCAGTAGGGACCCCGAGACCCCCGATGGTCTCACGAAATCCACAAAGGATAATCCACAAAGGAAACGTACAATCACGAAGTAACATCTGACACGGCTTAGGTATATGCCCATACATATACCTAAGTCATCAATTCCCGTTTGGCTCCAACGTCCGAGCCCAAGCACAAACCATTCCACACAGGAAAGCTACGTATACCCACATAGGATAGCACAACACAATCCATAAAGGAGAGTAAACAGTAAATCCACAAGGATAGCTCAACACAAACCACAAATGAGAGTAAACAGTAAATCCACACAGGATGGCTCAACACAATCCACAAAGCAGGGTAACACAAGATTCAACTCACACAGGTATACTCCTTCAGATGACGATAAAGATGATCACTGAACCATCTAAGTCGTCGGACCCATGAAGGATCGATAGGTACTAACCCCGCAGTGACCCACACAGGATCAGGCCCACACAGGATCGGTAGGCGCTGGCTCACACAGAACCGCTGAGCGCTGACCCACACAGGATCAGACCCACACAGGATCGGTAGCACTGATCCACATAGGATCGCTGAGTGTAGTAGTCGTTGTAGTCCACTGAGGATCTCTGCACAGTCGTTGCTGCAGTCCACTGAGGATCTCTGCACGGTCGTCGTCGGAGTCCACAGAGGATCTCTGCACAGTCATCGCTATCGAAGAAGCAGTCGCACCCAGCCCTAGGGTTCCCGCACACAGCGGGCTCATTCGGGAGGGTCCGCCCCACGAGCCGAGGGGCTGATACATCAACTGACACAATGTCCAGAGTTGATGTATCCAAAAGTTTCGTATCGTCAACAGGAACTCAACGTCGCAGACGGCGCGTCAATCGGACACCCAGTCTGACAGTTATTGGCCTTTTCGTCCCAGGGGCCCGGTTGGTTTTTAAGGCAAAACAAACCCGACCATACTCCACCTGCGTCCAAACATCGGGCGGAGTATGCCAAAAGATCTGTCTCACATAGAGGAATTCAACGAAGCTGACGGCACGTCAATCGGGCGTCTGTGGCTCACGATATGAGCGTTTCCACTCCGAAGGCCCGGTTGGTTTCGTGTACGAACCAACCCGGCCGAACTCAAGGTATTCCGAAACCTTTAGTGCGATATACCGAAACGACTGCCTCGATCCAAGGATCGCGTTGCCGCTGAAGGAGAGTCGTTTGGAGGCACGTAGCTCAAGTTATGGGCGTTTTAACGAAGAGCGTCCGAAGACGGGTGGTACGGGCTCGGGCCGACCCGGCCTGACCCCTCCGGGGTCAGCCGCACCCGGTCTGAACCGGTCCGACCCGGTCAGACCGGTTTGGCTCGGCCAGCCCGGCCCGGCTCGGCCGAGCGGGCGAGTGGCCGAGTGGCCGACGCGGGGGGAGCCGCCGCCCCGCGTGACACCCCCGCGGCATCCGCTGGGTGTCGGCCAGACAACCCGGATGCGGCTGAAGCCGCGTCCCGGGTGACGCGGGGGGTGCGGCCGCCCCCGCGTGACCCCCGTGAGACATCCGCGGGACACCCGCGGGACACCCGCGGGGTGTGTCCCTGGCGCCGGATGCGGCTTCAGCCGCGTCCCGCGGGCGCCGCCGCCGGCTTCCGCGGGCCGCCAGAGTCACTCAGGTGGCCCGATTTTCTTCCCGTCTACGCCATTGCTCCTCCCGGGACTCGTTCTTCACTGCGGGATCGTCAAACATCTGTTGCGGTACGTTCCGTAGTCGCCCGTCAAATCTGCACAAAACGAAGAACGACGGAGGGTCGTTGGGCTGTGTTCATTTGGCACGCACCCTCCGCGTTAGAGATAAACAACGGGAGGAATTTAAGTTCAACACATGAACGCATATCCGAAACAATTTTTAATGAAAAAAAATTGTTTCATAAATGGGTTCCTCATTTGAACGGAAACAACAATTTTAATAATTTTAAAATTGTTCACAAAACCTGTTCTTTACCTTTTAAAGAAACAATTACGGGAATATAAAAAGAAAAGGGGGTAATTCCCAAAATAAATCCCTACCTCGTTGGTCGTCGCGCGTGAGCGTTTTTCGCGGAATTGCTCATCGCGGAAGGTGGAGATCGTCGCGTCGTCGCGGAAGGGAGTCGCGTCGTCGCGGAACACGGCGTTGAGTGGCGAACTCAACGCACCATGAAACAACAGATATAATTTAATTAATTAAATCCGTGTTTTGGGTAAGAACCACGAAGGAGATAAAAGGAAGGTCTGAGACATTTACCTCAAGCAGTCGATCGAAGATCCATCGCGGAGGAAGAGACGCTGCAGAAAAACGTTGTCGGCGTTGCGGATCACGGCGTCGCGTTGTCGATTTCCGGGTTCGGCGTTCTTCGCGTTCTTTGCGTTCTTCGCGTTCTTCTCGAAAGAGGAAGAAGATACAAGGATTCTGTCTCAACGAGTAATCCCCCAAAAGATTTTGGTTGGTCTTATTTTATTATTATGCCAATACACGAAAATAGGTAAGAAACGACCCATCAATTCGTTGAATTAATTCAACGAAAGAAACAACTCATTTAATTTACGAAATAAACCGCCCAATTAAATGGTCTGTTATGAAAATAAGAAAACGCGTCAGTTGACTTTCATAATGATGGGTTTTCACGGGTGCGTTACTTAGCAGAAATAAACGGCGGGGCTCGTGCGGGCCCCACCTCACAAATATCCTACCATGGGGGTAGGATATTTCTGGATAGCATCCTATCCAGATTAACTCAGTTTAAGCCTTTTTTAAGTGGCTTCAAGTGGCACCCAAGTGGCTTAAGTGAATTAAAATAAAGTTGCCGTAAAATTAGTTTATTTCTTAACTTTAAGTTCGAAAATTAAAAACTAAACCCGAGCAAACACAACTCCGGAAGAGGCGTTTCTAAGAAAATACCGGCACTGCGATTTAATCGGTTCCCTCAGAATTCGATTCCGGGCACCGATTCAAAAGTTAGAAAAACCCGCTCGTCCGTTCACTGAACGTACCCGATCCAAACTTCAGAAAATGATTCCGGGCACACCGGGCCTCAGAATCAGGTGCTGTCAGAGACTGCCCTCTTGTAAAATTCCAAAGAAATTTAAGAAAAAAAAAATTTCCTTGAAATTTATGGGTCTTTACATTACTCCCACCTCAGGTCTTTATGTCCCCGTAAAGATACATCAAAAACGAAGGAAACAAATGTGGGTACTGTGCACGCATCTGAGCCTCCCGCTCCCATGTGCTCTCCTGGAGGTTCCCGTGGTGCCATATGATGCGCACAAGAGAAATCGATCGCCCACGTTGGACCTGCTCTTGTCGATCCTCTATCTCCACTGGGACCTCCGCAAAAGTATCCCCATCATCCACGTCTAGCTCCCCATAGTCAATGATGTGCATCTGGTTGTGAACGTATCTCCACAGCTGAGATACGTGGAAGACGTCGTGCACCCGGTGCAACTGAGGTGGTAGATCCAGGCGATAAGACACCTCGCCAATCCTGTTGAGGACCTGGAAAGGCCCGATGAAGCGTGGAGACAACTTTCCGCCTCGGCCAAATCTCCGCAAACCACGTTGAGGTGAGACATGCAAGAAGACGTGGTCGCCATCCTTGAACTCTAGTGGCTTCCGCCTCCTATCAGCATATGACTTCTTCCGGCTCTGTGCTTTCCTCATCCGCTCCTGGATGACCTGGACCTTCTCTGTCGTGGCCCGGACCATCTCTAGTCCCACAAGTGCTGACTCCCCAGGGTCTTTCCAGCACAAAGGAGATCTGCAAGGCCTGCCGTACAACGCCACGTAGGGTGACATCCCGATGGTGGAGTGGTAGATGTTGTTGTATGCGAACTCCACCAAGGGTAGGTGGTCCTCCCAGCTGCGACCAAAGTCGAGGACACATGCGCGGAGCATGTCCTCAAGAGTCTGAATGGTCCTCTCCATCTGACCATCCTTTTGAGGGTGAAAGGTGGTGCTCAGACGTAGCCGCGTCCCGAATGCCACCTGCAACCCTTTCCAATTCCGGGAAGTAAAGCGAGCGTCCCGATCGGAGACGATATTCAATGGCACACCGTGAAGCCGTACAATCTCTTGAATATAGAGACGCCCCAAGCTCTCCACTGAGCCCTGCACTCGAATGGGTAAGAAGTGTGCCGACTTGGTGAGTCGGTCAACAATCACCCAAATGGAGTCATGACCTCTGGAAGTGCGTGGAAGTCCAGTCACGAATTCCATATACATCCCGTCCCAATTCCACTATGGGACCTCCAAGGGTAGTACCAAGCCTACTGGTACCTGGTGCTCTACCTTCACCTGCTGGCAGGTGAGGCACCTTGAAATGAACTCTGCCACAACCTTCTTCATGCCCGGCCACCAGTGTTGTCATCTGAGATCCTGGTACATCTTCACCACTCCAGGATGTACCGACAAAGGAGAAGTGTGAAACTCTCTCAGCACCTCCTCTCGTAAAACGACTGGTACCAAGGTACGTCCTCTGAAAAGGACGTCGTGCTCTGCTCCAAGGGAGAAACCATCAGGTGCCTGTCCTGAGGATATATGTGCACGCCGTGTCTCACAGTCAGCATCCCCACGCGGTGCCTCTCTGACCCGCTGTAGAAGTGGAGGAGAGACTGTGAGAGACTGAAGGCAGGCTGCTCCGTCTCTATCCACGAAGGATATCCGCAAAGCGGCTAGCTGCTCTGTCGCCTCCTCATGTAGCTGGATGCATGTCCTCCTGCTGAGGGCATCATCTACCACGTTCCCCTTCCCAGGAGTATGGAATATCTCAAAGTCATAGTCCTGGAGGAACTCGAGCCATCGCCGCTGTCTCAAGTTCAGGTCCTTCTGAGAGAAGATGTACCTGAGACTCTGGTGGTCAGAAAATACTGTAAAGCGCTCACCCATCAGATAGTGCCGCCATGTCTTCAGGGCGAAGACCACTGTTGCTAACTCCAGGTCATGGGTATCGTAGTTCTGCTCATGAGGCCTCAGCTGACGTGATCCATAGGCAATCACGGCCCGCTCCTACATCAGGACACACCCGAGTCCGGTCCCTGATGCATCGCAGTAGACTACGTATCCAACTCCCTTATCAGGAAACCTCAAGATAGGTGCACCGGTCAACCTTTGCCTCAGCTTTTAGAAGCTCTACTGACATCTGTCTGACCACACGAAGGGTTTCCCCTTCTTTGTCAATGCTGAGAGAGGGGCCGCAACTCTAGATAAGTCCGACACAAATCTCCGATAGTATCCGGCTAGACCCAAGAAACTCCGCACCTCTGTCACGCTCCTGGGTGGCTCCAGAGCTAGCACTGCCTCGATCTTCGCGGGATCCAATGCAACTCCAACCTCAGAAATGACGTGCCCCAAGAAGTGGACCTCACGTAACCAGAACTGGCACTTTGAGAGCTTTCCATAAAGCTGGTGCTCTCGGAGTGTGTCTAGTACATCCCGCAGGTGGTAGGCGTGCTCCTCCTCGGTGGTCGAGTACACCAAGATGTCGTCGATGAAGACTACAACAAATCGATCGAGGTATGGCTGGAAGATCCTGTTCATGAGGCTCATGAACACTTCTTGAGAGTTGTTCATGCCGAAAGGCATAACCAAGAACTCATAGTGGCCATACCAACACCTGAAGGTCATCTTCTGCACATCCTCGTCTCGAACTCTGAGCTGATGATAGCCCGATCTGAGGTCTATCTTCGAGAACCACCGTGCTCCCTTGAGCTGATCGAAGAGGTCATCAATCCTGGGTAGCGGATACTTGTTCCTCACTAAAACCTGATTCAGGCGACGATAATCGACACACAGTCGCAGGCTCCCATCCGCCTTCTTGGCAAACAAAATCGGGGAAGCCCAGGGTGAAACACTAGGTCTGATGAACCCCTTGCCCTGCAAGTCCTCCAACAATACCCGCTGCTCTTTAAGCTCATTGGGGGCCATTTGATATGCTGGAGTGGATATCGGGGCTGTCCCGGGGTACAAGTCAATATAAAAGTCTACCTCTCTATGAGGAGGTAGTCCTGGAACGTCGTCGGGAAAGACGTCCGCGTACTGATCCACCACTACAGGAAAACTGGGACTCTGCACGTCAACTGCTCCCAGGATGAGGCTAGCCAACTGATGAGTGATGGGCTACCCTCTCCTCTGCGTGAGTCCATCATGTGCTGCTAAGGCTTCCTTCTCGCTGGTGAAGGTGATCCTGCTCCCGTCGGTGCGCACACATCGCACCTTGCGCCTAATGCAGTTAATCTGAGCATGGACCGTAGATAGCCAATCCATGCCCAAGATGACGTCGTAAGGCCTCGACGCCGCTACAAGAAGATCCCAGCCGAAGCTCTCGCCTCCTAGAGTAAGCTCACACTACCGGCACCAGTGGGTAATCGTCGAGTCTGCTCCCGTAAGAGTCTCTAGCCGTAAGGATCGAGCCAACGGCTCTGTCGGAATCTCCGAGCTCCGAACAAGGGCAGTTGCTATGAAAGAGTGACTCGCTCCTGTGTCTATCAGAACTGCAGAAAGGGTGTAATAGACACAGATCGTACCTTGAATCATCTCTGGTGTGCCTTGGTTGTAGGCCTTTGCTGCCTGGTGCTGAGCCTGTCTCTGCCCGCCAGCTCCCTGTGGTCGGGGCGGGCCTCCCGGTGGTGGTGGTGGTGGCAGAGCCTCAAAGCGTCGCCCACCACCTGATGCTTGGCCAGCTCCTCTGCCTCATCCGCCTCCTCCCTGCGGACTGCCACGGTCGACCCTCTGCCTCTGCCGGGGTGGCCCCTCCACCGTCTGCTGCCCCTCGGTACGGCGGGTCGGGCAGTCACGAGCCATGTGGCCCCGCCCACCGCACTCGTAGCACTGCCTGCCTCTCGGAAGACTGGCTCCGGGCTGGGTGCCCTACACCAATGAGCCAGTGTCCCGAGGTCGTCTGCCGGAAGGTCTGGTCCGCCTGGATCCATGAGTCATCCGTCGGCTACATGCTGCCGAAGACTCCGCTATCTGCCGCCCTGCGGTAGGTCTCGCTGTGGACGCAGCCAGGAAGCTCTCGACAAGGAGGGATCGCTCTAGTACTCCTACCTGGGTCGGGATGCTGAGGGAGATCAGCGATGCCCTGATCTCGGGTCTCAATCCCTGCTCGAAGGATCAGGCCCGGAAGAAGGGGTCCCTTACCATGTTTGTCGAGTAGCGAAAAATATCGATGAATATCTCCGTGTACTGAGCGACCATCAAGCTGCCCTGCCACAGCTGAAGAAGCTCCTAAATACGCACCGCACGGAGAGTGCCCGAGACGAACTCTGAGCGGAAGAGGCCCTCGAAGTCCGTCCAGATGAGGGTGGCCTCATCTTTTACCTAGAGCATCAGGCTCCACCATCGCCCTGATGCTGTGTGTAGTAGGCTCGCCGCGAGGATCACCATGAGGTCTGCTGGTGTCCTCACTAGCCTGAAAACTCGGACGACCGCCTCCAGCCAGTCCTCGGCTGCCTGGGGGTCCGCCTCCCCACGGAACCTGGGTGGTCGCTGGCACTGTAACTCGTGCAGAGCTCTGAGCCGTCGTGCGTCGTCAGCTGCCAGTGCTGGAAGCATCGGGGGCTCGGCGGGTAAAGGTACCGTCGGTGCCTCTGCTGTCAACGGGCCCTGTACCGAGGCCTCGTCACTCGGCGGGCTGTCCTCGCCCTCTACTCTAGGAACCCTAGCTGGCTGCTGTCGTCGTGCCATCCTGAAAAGGAAACAAGTGCTCCACGGTCAGAACAGTATACGTGGTGAGCTGACACAAGTAATCACAAAGAATACTTGAAACACACATGCAATCAATGTTTTCGTGCATTAAGTCGGAAATCAGAAGTCAGGGTCCTGGTGTATGGATACGTCGGCCGCCGCACCAACACTGGACTCCATGGACTGATAACCACACTCATTACGCTAAACACTATTGCTTCACATATAAGAAAGATCAGAGTCTGCGGTAGAACCGACCACCTCTGATACCAATTTGTCACGACCCGTCCTCGGGGCCGGTGCCGTGACTACCCCATGCCCGCCTCCCATAGGCCAGGGGCTAGCAACTAGCATCAAGGCATAAATCCCAACAAAAAGGGAAGGAATTTCCTTTTAAAAGTTATCAAGCACCACATAGTAAGCAAGCGGAAAAGTAAACACTAAGTAAAAACGGTACAAGCTGTGTTGAAAGTAAAAGGGGTCGGAAATACAAGCCCAACTGTAAAGTACAACTGAAAGGAAAAAAAACAACTGAAAGGGAAAACTGCAGCGTCGAGCAGTCCTCTGGAAGTCCCACCTGAAGGATGGGTACTGATAGCCTCCACTGCTCCTCGGGTCCACCTGACTGCTCCGAGTACATCCCGCCCAGTGGTCCACCTCCAGGTACCGTCCTGCTCCGCACGCCTCCACCACGATCAGCGTTGTCCGTCGTCTGCAACCAACACAACGTAGTGCGGACAAAGCCCGTGCAGGGGTGAGTATAAGCTACTCAGTAGGGACCCCGAGACCCCCGATGGTCTCCCGAAATCCACAAAGGATAATCCACAAAGGAAAGGTACAATCACGAAGTAACATCTGACACGACTTAGTTATATGCCCATACATATACCTAAGTCATCAATTCCCGTTCGGCTCCAACGTCTGAGCCCAAGCACAACCCAGTCCACACAGGAAAGCTACGTATACCCACACAGGATAGCACAACGCAATCCACAAAGGAGAGTAAACAGTAAATCCACATGGATAGCTCAACACAAACCACAAAGGAGAGTAAACAGTAAATCCACACAGGATGGCTCAACACAATCCACAAAGCAGAGTAACACAAGATTCAGCTCACACAGGTATACTCCTTCAAATGATGATAAAGATGGTCACTGAACCATCTAAGTCGTCGGACCCACGAAGGATCAATAGGTTCTAACCCCGCAGTGACCCACACAGGATCAGACCCACACAGGATCGGTAGCACTGATCCACGTAGGATCGCTGAGTGCAGTAGTCATCGTAGTCCACTAAGGATATCTACACAGTCATCGCTGCAGTCCACTGAGGATCTCTGCACGGTCGTCGTCGGAGTCCACAGAGGATCTCTGCACAGTCATCACTATCGAAGAAGCAGTCGCAGCCAGCACTAGGGTTCCCGCACACAGCGAGCTCGTTCGGGAGGGTCCGCTCCACGAGCCGAGAGGCTGATACATCAACTGACACAATGTCTGAAGTTGATGTATCCAAAAGTTATGTATCTTCAACAGGAACTCAACGTCGCAGACGGCGCGTCAATCGGACGCCCGGTCTGAGAGTTATTGGCCTTTTCGTCCTAGTGGCCCGGTTGGTTTTTAAGGAAAAACCAACCCGACTGTACTCCACGTACGTCAAAACCTCGGGCGGAGTATTCCAAAAGATTCATCTCACATAGAGGAATTCAACGAAGTTGAAGGCACATCAATCGGACGTCCGTGGCTCAAGATATGAGCGTTTCCGCTCCGAAGGCCCGGTTGGTTTCGTGTACAAACAAACCCGGCCAAACTCTAGGTATTCCGAAACCTTGAGTGCGATATAACGAAACGACCGTCTTGATCCAAGGATCGCGTTGCTGCTGACTGCGAGTCGTTTGGAGGCCCGTAGCTCATGTTACGGGCGTTTGAACGAAGATCGTCCGAAGATGGGGGGTCGGGCCCGGGCCGACCCTGCCCGACCCCCCCTGGGTCGGCCGAACCCGGTCCGCACCGGTCCGACCCGGTCCCACCCAGTCGGACCGGTCTGGCTCGGCCAGCCCGGCCCGGCTCAGCCGAGCGGCCGAGTGGCCGAGTGGCCGACGCGGGGGGAGCCGCCGCCCCGCGTGACACCCCCGCGACATCCGCGGGGTGTCAGCCCGACAACCCGGACGCGGCTGAAGCCGCCTCCCGGGTGACACGGGGGGTGCCGCCGCCCCAGCGTGACACCCGCGAGACATCCGCGGGACACCCATGGGACACCCGCGGGACACCCGCGGGACACCCGCGGGACACCCGCGGGACACCCGCGGGGTGTGTCCCTGGCACCGGACGCGGCTTCAGCCGCGTCCCGTGAGCGCCGCCACCGCGGCTGGTGCCGCGGCGGTCTCGTTCAGTGGCCCGATTTGCTTCTCGTCTGCGCCATTGCTCATCCCGGGACTCGTTCTTCACTGCGGGATCGTCAAACATCCGTTGCAGCACGTTCCATCGTCGCCCGTCAAATCCGCACAAAACGAAGAACGGCGGAGGGTCTTCGGGCCGTGTTCGTTTGGCCCGCACCCTCCGCGTTAGAGATAAACAATGGGAGGAATTTAAGTTCAACACATGAACGCATATCCGAAACAATTTTTAATAAAAAAACAATGTTTCATAAACGGGTTCCTCATTTGAACGGAAACAACAATTTTAATAATTTTAAAATTGTTCACAAAACCAGTTCTTTACTTTTTAAAGAAACAATTACAGGAATATAAAAAGAAAAGGGGGGTAATTCCCAAAATAAATCCCTACCTCGTTGTTCGTCGCGCGTGAGCGTTCTTCGCGGAATTGCTCGTCGCGGAAGGTGGAGATCATCGCATCGTCCCGGAAGGGTGTCGTGTCATCGCGGAACACGGCGTTGAGTCGGCGAACTCAACGCACCATGAAACAGAAGATTTAATTTAATTAATTAAATCCGTGTTTTGGTTAAGAACCACAAAGGAGATAAAAGGAAGGTCCGAGACTTTTACCTCAAGCAGCCGATCGAAGATCCGTCGTGGAGGAAGAGATGTCGCAGAAGAACGTTGTCGACGTTGCGGATCACGGCGTCACATCGTCGATTTCCGGGTTCGGCATTCTTCGCGTTCTTCGCGTTCTTCGCGTTCTTCTCGTTCTTTGCGAAGGAGGAAGAAGATACAAGGATTCTGTCTCAACGAGTAATCCCCCAAAATATTTTGGTTGGTCTTATTTTATTATTACGCCAACACACGAAAACGGGTAAGAAACGACCCATCAATTCGTTGAATTAATTCAACGAAAGAAACAGCTCATTTAATTTACGAAATAAACCGCCCAATTAAATGGTCTGTTAAGAAATTATGAAAACGCGTCAGTTGACTTTCATAATGACGGATTTCACTGGTGCGTTACTTAGCGGAAAGAAACGGCGGGGCTCGTGCGGGCCCCACCTCAAAAATATCCTACAAAGGGGGTATGATATTTTTGGATAGCATCCTATCCAGATCAACTCATTTTAAGCCGTCTTTAAGTGGCTTCAAGTGGCTTCCAAGTGGCTTAAGTGAAATAAAATTAAGTTGTCATAAAATTATTTTATTTCTTAACTTTAAGCATGAAAATTAAAAACCACACCCGAGCAAACGCATCTCTGGAAAAGGTGTTTCTAAGCGAATACCGGCGCTGCGATTTCATCGGTGCCCTCAGAATTCGTTTCCGGGCACCGGTTCAAAAGTTAGAAAAACCCGGTCGTCCGTTCACTGAACGTACCCGATCCAAACTTCGGAAAATGATTCTGGGCACACCGGGCCTCGGAATCAGGTGCCGTCAGAGACTGCGCTCTTGTAAAATTCCAATGAAAATTAAGAAAAAAAATTTTCCATGAAATTTACGGGTCTTTACAAGTGAAGTGGCGTGTAAAAAATATTTTAACTTAATTTATACAGAGAATTCGGGGAAAATATAATGAATTGGTTTTTCACAGTGTGAATAGAAATCCTTTGTAATGGTAATATTATTATAATTCAAAAGATGATATCTTGTAATAATTTAATGTTTTTGAGACATAATGTGATTTAATAGAATGTTTAACCACATGGACTTATATTAATAAAATACCTAAAAACACACTACATATTTTGGAATATGTAACTAATAATCTATTCATAAGAGGTTATGATGAACAATAATTAAACCAGGAGATTCAAGTATAATCCAACAGATGTTTTTGGGAGACAACTAAATTATAGGGAGTCAATATAATGATCTTTTTTTAGTTTCTGTTATATTTATCCCTTTAGAAGATAGACCATAATAATAATTAATGATATGTAATTACATAAGTTTTTTATATCAGGTATTTTAGGATTTTTTATGTACAATTAATCATATTTTTATTTTTTTGGAAGGATATTTCTGTTGTATTATACCGTATTCATAAATGGAATGAGAACCCACAATATGTAATGACCTTGAAAAAGTCCACATGTTCTTTAAATTTAATTAATTATTATTTATGGGAAAACGTTTAATTTAAATACTAATGGATAATGTTCATATCAAATAACATATGATTATTTGAAAAGAAAAAAGTTTGAAATGTACATATCTGATTCAACACTTGTCGCACACAGTGATACATCTAAACATAATATCTAAAATTGATTTTAGAGTATATGTTTACCTATGTAATGATACAATCATCAATAAATACAAATGATGGTGTTTATTGGTTTAGTCATTATTATAGGGGTCACTTTCTTTAATGGAATGATCTATTATGGACGAAAAAACAATATTCTTCTATATCTTAATTCATATGCCATTAATGTAAGTTATATTATAATATATCGTTTTTACCTATATGAAATATATACTCCATAAAAATGAAAATAATAAAAACATCAAATCATGATGGGAGGAAATTCACAATTTTTTCTTACATATATGAATTTTTTTTCACTAAGGTGATTAGAATAAATAAACCATCTCGACATGGGATAAGAATGAGAATATGTATAAAGGGAATATGTAGATCAAAGAATAAAAAAATCTTGAGAGAAATTTTTGAATATATTTAAATGTATTCATATGATACACTAGATTGATAAATAAACATGGTAAATTAGAAAGTAAGTCATATTAGAGGTTTTTATGAATCTTTGTATTATTCATCAGTGGTCGTGATGTAAATGAATATCATTACTAAAGGATTTTCTCAAAACAACTTCATCCCTAGAAGAGGTTGGAGACACATTGCTTGATGATATTCATATGAAAATCCTCAATTAAGATAATTGAAAATTTTCCATGTTCAAAATGAATAATAATGAGAAAATGAATGCCAATGTAATAAAAAGTCTCAAAATGGAAGAAAATGAACACAAAAAATTCACATATTCTGAAAAAGATGAGGTAAGTTGTATAGATTTTAATTATTTTATGGAATATTTTTTCAAAAATCTCAATAGAATATATTGAAATTTTAAATGTTTTCCTCAATTATGTTTCACTAAATATCATAAAAGTAAATATTTTTATATTAATTATAACTATAGGGAATCTTATAATTCAGAGACTGATAAGATAACGATGTCCACATTAAAAGATGATTTTAAAAAACAAGAAAATATTTTATTGAAATGAAGAATATGATCTCATGTAAGAATATGAAAAAACAATTGATTTAGTTATTTTATATATAATATTTCAATTGGATTGAACTATATAATAATTTTTCAACTAAAAATCATAAAATCACTTATTCACAATTTTGGAGGTCCTGATTTTTCTCAGGTACTGATGATAAAGATGAAAAGAGCTACCATGATTACACGTTGTTATCCAAAAATGTAGTAAGTAAGAATCAATACACTCTACTATATAAAATCATAAAATTTCATAGGAAAGGTAAAATAAATGGAAATAAGCATTGATAATGATATTACTGAAAAAGAAAAAAATTATAAGGAGAAAATTACAGAAGAATAGAAGATCTTGAAAGATAATAATAATAAATAAATTAATGGAATAAGAACTAATATATGCATAGTCATGTTTTATTAATACTGAGAAATAATTTATAATTATTTAACATGATTTTGACATAGTATAGTTTGTTCATCTAGAATCACCCAAAGCTATAACGAATACCATTAAAAAGAATAATTTAATATTTCTTTCTGATTTTCGTAGAAATACTAAATCTTTATCACATAGTCATGGTGTTTTTTCCATTAAAACTATAAAAATATAGATCGATGATTATATATATGAAAAAATGGTTTTGCGAAAAGGTATTCCCTAAGAAAGTGGAAAATTAATTCCAGGAGTGCATCCAAACAACTTGTTGTCGATCAGTAAAAGAATAATAAGACTTTTGGAAGAAGATTCTTAAATGGATACTAATTATTGCGTGGTTTATTTAGTCACAACGCATATAATTGATAGTATATCATTTCAATATTTAATAATTTTAACACAAGGCGGGATAAATTCTAGAGATAATTGAATAGTTACTGTGAGAAGGAGGAATAGTCTAAGATTGAAAAAATATTTTTGGGTGAAATAAAAAATGTTGTCAACTTCACAAAATTTGTATGGTCTATTTGAAATATGTACAATATTTTACAGAAAATATCATCATTATAATTATTTCAGGGAAAAATTCTGTGAATATCACTATAGGATTAAAAATAAAACATAGTTAAAATAAGTGAAAAATTGCCTATATGTTTATTCAATGAAATTATTTTCATGAGGAAATAATAATTGAAAATTGATATCTTTTGTGGTAAATTCATACCAATGATATCACAAGATGTTACTGAAAAACATATAATTTTCCTAATAGATAATATCTAGAATAAAAATTAGATGTCATGTAGAGTATGTAAACAAACAACTCATTCTTAAAAGAAAGGTTTGATTTTTGTACATGCAAATTAAAGTGGAATAGATAAATTGAGAAATCAATATTCTAATTATCCATGTACTTTCATGTACCATAATCAGGTGAACAGAACCAGAACTAGATTGAATATAATTTCTAGGGTGATAAAATATCATTCCCATTCTCTAACTAAAATTCAATGAATAAACTACTCAATCATTATTTATTGTTTATTATAACTAACATGCATTGAATTAAATAAAAATTGTTTTACATTAAATATTATATTAGTTTCCATGATTATTGGTGGTGTTTATTCTATAATTGGGTTTAACAATAATTTTACAGTATGAAAATAATCATTCAAAAACATTCCGAATCATGTTAATGTTTTTATAAAAGGAGAGTTATGGATCATTTGTTACATGATATGTATATGGAGTAATATTTTATGCACTTGAATTGATATAATCTATTTTTTATGATGTTTTTAGGTTAACTATTGACATTCTATAATATATTTACAATAAAATGAATTATATAAGTGATATTAATGATGGAATAGAAAAACAATTCTATATGTATAATGCAGATAATTTGGTAAAGTCATTATATTTTTCTTAACAAGTTTTTCCAAAATAGACTTAGATTTTTCAATCCAATATATAATTAATTTGAGAAATAAATTACTTTTATTAATTAAGGATGGAGAAGTTTGTAGATATAGTGAAATTTGCTATAACATTTCACAAATACACTATTAAATTTATTATCATTAAGGGGTAGGGAAGAAATAGATTGAGATTCACTTATTGAAATCCTGAATTTCTTGGTGATATTAAACATGAATTCAATGGAAGAGTTTTTGAGACCAAGGTAGTTGAGATTATATTTTTTTTCATAAGTTTGGATAATTTTGTTCTTGAATAAGCATCTCAATATCTTTTTCACTATATAGTATTATTTAGAACTAATTATGATGATTGATAAACAATTCTTTCGTTAAAGACATGGTCCAAATGCACTAAGAGTGAAAATTTTCATCCCTTTTTAATAGAACCTATGTGTCTATGGAAATAAATAATTGTATAATGAATTTAAGGCTCTGGAAAAAAATATTCTTCATCGCGATGAATTGAGGGTGATGATAAGGACCTAAAGTAAAAAAATTCTATTTATATTTTTTTCTAATGAAAAACATCAATGAACAATGTATTTACATATATTTTCATAAAACATCCAAAAAGTTATTTTTTAATTGGATATTGCTAGCCATTATAAGCCCATAATACAAATTCATCAACCATGCATGAGGGGACTAAGTTAAACCTCATTGAAGAGATATAATAATGGTAATACACTTTTATATAAATAGGTGTGGTAGATTTAATTGCACCATCAGAGGGAACTTATAGGGGTGTTCATATAAACGAGCATCCAGTTGAAGACCCAAGTTAGTGTGAGCATTACTATCAGAGTCCCACCCTTATTTCGAGTTGAGTAGTTATAAACGCATATAATATTATATAATAGCTAGAGATCCTAGGATATTTTCTTGTGGGATAGTGAGTGGAGAATACTATTTAACCTCCTTTAAAACATATATATTGAATTTTTTTACTTTATTAATGAGTTTAGTTTCATATGATTGATCCTGAAGATCACATATTTGAAGGGTATCAAATTCGACATTCTGAAGTTCATAAATGATAGTTTATCAACCATTTTTCAGTTAACAATGACCATGAATGCAATCATATTCCATATTTTATTAATGATAATTTTGAGGATGATATTGCATGTTTATGGACCATGAAACTCCATGACTAAATTATCTATATTAAAAGAATGAGGTGTATTGGGGAACATGATTAACCCAAATGCCAGAGAATTTACATTATGATATTTTGTGATCATAGATGCATTGAGAATAAATATTATAATAATGTGATTTTATGAATTCACTTGATTTTTTGTAAAAGGATCTATCACATATGAAAAGTTGAATTCACTTTCAGAAAAGGTGTTTTTATAAGAAAAAAACAACATGGTTGAAAAAATAGAATTTTTTACTCTCTATAGTTTTTTGGAGAATTGATGTGGCATAAATAGAGGAGATAAGTTTGTTAGTAAATTATAATAAAAGTATTTATAGTAAACCCGAGGTTGTTTTTTTCCATTTGAGAGTATCTCTCAAATTCATGAAAAATAAAAAATATATGAATCTTTGGATATCAGAAAAATAGATAAAATGTCTTTTATTTATACATAAGTAATTGAAAATATACTGTGTTCATTATTCCTTTGTTTTAACAGTGTCTAAGTGTTTCATAATGGTCCAATTCCATGAATCACATTAATATTTTATGACCTTTATTTGGAAACTATGTATTTCTTTTTTGGAAAATAATTGCACAATGACATTGTAACATTACATGAAGGAATCTTGAATAATAGCGAATGAATAGTTTTTACATGGTTTTTCATGTATATGACTTCAGAAACATGATTGACTTGTGTGAAGTAAAAGGGAAGCCAAAAAAAATTGGGTACACAAAAATATGACAACACATAATCCAAATGAATTCACTAAATAATTTTTTGGGAAAAAAAAGACATCAAATCCAATATAATCAAAAGAAATTATTATTGATATGTTAAGGGTTTTATAAAAAATACTAAATTCCAGATAAAATTTTTTTTCTATGGGAATTTTTAAGATGATAATTCATTGCAGTTTAGTAGTTTAATAGGTCCATAATTGTCTGTGAAGTAGTTTGTAACCCAAATTGTGAATTCATTTTTTCAAGTATGGTTATAGAAGTCACGTTTGTTGTTTTTTGGGATTGTTATACCAACAATTTAGTGTACTGTTAATATTAATAAGTGTTAATATATAACATGCATCGATAAATAATGGTTATCACTAATATAAGTTATTCAATATAATATTTATCTATGTGGATATTAAATAAATTAAGGCCAACATGATGAAAACATCAATATAATGATGTGGTTGAGGACCTATTCATAGTCGGTTTTGAAAACCATTTTTAGAATTTGTGGGATTCAAAAATAATATAACATATTCTATTCAGGGGTAAATCAACTATTGGTGGTTTGTATAAATAAAACTAGTGGGATTCTAGTCAAAATATCATTTTGGATTATGGACCAATGTAATCATTTGAAACTAGGCATTACAATAGTTTTTTATTCATGAATTTAAATTAAATTTAGATACATGTAACAACTTTTCCTATTATTAGTGTATAATATTTTTCCCATATCATTCCGATCATTTAAAGGATGTAGTCCCACAAACAAGGATTGAATGATGAAAAAATACCAATATGTTTTTAGTCCATTGAGTTTGTTGCATACAGATGCATTGAGAACAAAATGAATTATGGATCAATATATCATCTAATCATTCATGTTGTTTTGAAATGAATAAAATTTTAATATTACATCATTGATTCACCCCTCCCATTCTTAGTGACATACCTTTGCTGAGGATGTAAACCAACCTTTTAAAAGGTGATAAAAATGAAATACATTACAACATGGAGGTTCTTATCTACACAATGGATGAAAAATGTTTTTTTTATTATTAATAGATGGGTTATATGAATAAATAGTGTAAATAAACATAATATATTAAAATTATAGTATATAAATGATAATAAAAACTATATAATAACTTTTCCACAATAAATGTGTCATCTTATTATTATGAATAAAACTATGCGGTTGATAATAAAAATATAAGTGAAATAAATATTATTTGATTGTCTCACAAGGATTTAATGGATTAGGGTAATAATGAAGGAAAATAGACTAATTTTAGGGAAAAAATATTATATAGAGTATCCATTTAAAATTTAATCCTCAAATATAAATTATGGATGTGCAATACATTAGTTAGGATGTAACCCTTTTATAAATGAAGGGAAGGGTAGTCTAGGACATAATCAATACATTTTCAATTATTCCATGTATCTATCCATGTTTGAAATGGAAAAAACTAGAAAAAATTTAATCTAAACATATATTATTTGAGTAAAATTGAAAAAAATTCAACATAGTTTTTTAAATGTTTTAGTACTTCTTAGATAAGTTAAACTCAATTTACAGCTTTTACATTTTATCGTGACTGTTAAATTTTCACCATATTTTTTAATTATTATGAACAATATTAAGATTATTATTTTATACTAATATTAATACTTATAATATATAATTTAATTATCATTTTTTTAAATACAATTTAAATGTTTTAAAAGCTAATTTTTAAATAAATACTCTTTATCTTATAGAATCCATTTATAGAAAAATAACTCTTTTATTATTAAAAATATTATATTTCATAAAATTATGATAGATTATGATTCTAATTGCTTACCTTAATTTATTATAATATAATAATAGGTATTATGATTTAATGGAATTATAAAATAAATTATCATTTTAAGAAACATCATTTAAAAAAGAGAAAAGTTGTTTTTTATTAATGTTTTAGATTAATTTGATCTAAAAAGGTTGATAAAATGTTGTATAAATTTAAATAATATTTTGAAATTTATATATTTGATACATAAATTCATATATTTTTACCTAAAAGTATAAAAAAACTCTTCCTTTTTCATATAATTGGATAATCAAATAAACTAGTTGTTTCTAGAGAATCATGATTTCCGATTATAATGACAACTTCAGAAAACATTAAAAATCCTATTATATGAAAATGATGATATGTTTTATTAAAAAATTAGTTAATTAAATGAATTATAATTTATTAAATTATTTTATTAAATAAATCTGTCAAAAAATTATTTTTAATGTATGCGTCGTGTGATAGTTTATAATATGATGTTAACATGTTGTAATAGAGTGTCAAGTGTTTAATTATATCCTTTATAATTAATTTCATCCAAAAATTAGAGGAATAAAACATCTATTGAACAATGTAGATAAACCATCCATATATATTCATTATGATCACAACTTATCTCCTATTGTATGTGACTAATCGAATGATCTTTCATCAAATGAGTTCTCCAATTCATTAATACATTCTATTGGGTACCCCGAATCTAGATGGATCAGAATTATAGGACCTTTCATGACCACACTTTATTCCCTAAGAAGTTGGAGTATGCATTGGATCATAATTATCTTAAAAAAATACAGATATAATAAATATTTTGTGTTCTTTAAAATTAATGGTTGGTATATGCAACTAGTAGGCTGCAATACCAATTATTTATAGTACATCAGAATGTCCAATATACAATGGATCGTGTTATAACATAAAATATTAAATAATTTTTTATGCAGTTTATTGGAATTATTTCAAGACCAGGCGCTGAGTCTCCATTGGATTATGAGGCCTAAGGTTCCTGTAATTTAACTTTGAATTATTTTTAGGATCACTTTTGTGAACGTGTGTGTGTGTTTTCCTATATTTTGAATCGGTGATCAGATCAGAAATACCATGGCACCGTTGGACTCACAGCTTCATGATTATCCTAAGTGAGGCCTAACATCGAGCAGCATGAGTAAACCATAAAAGTTGATTTTTTGGAAATAAATTACAAAAACAATAAACTTAATAATAATATTATTGTTCTATTCCTTCCATTGAGCAACAATTCATCAATGCTGTGGCATAGCGATGAGGCGACACTGTATTCATTAATAACACTCAATAATGGAAGATATTGGATATGCTATAATGTAAAAAATGTTTTCATTAATAGTTATTCAAGGATTCAGGGTTGAAAAACTATTTTTTAATTTATTTGATTAAATTCCAAAGAAATCCTCTACCATCGGTGAATGATAGATATTACAAATGCAGTGTCAACACACCTAGGGAATGGATCAGATCCAATGACAGATGAATGACGATGAATGCCAATGATTCACGGATTGATGATGATGATGCAAATCTCATCCATCATCGTCAGCAGATCCAACAATCTAGTTATGGGTTTATTCATTCTTTAGAATTGATGTTTCTTTACCCATTCGTGAGGTTAACGATGAACGTGGATCAACCTACAAACGGGATGATATGTGATTCAATCGTTCTTATAGAAGGGTTATAATGTGGTATTGAAAATAGAGATTTAATATACAGTTTGATTAATATTATTTTCCCAGCATGTTTAAACTCTAACTCGGAGGGTATGAGATGATAAGAAAACGGCCTAGGTCCATTAGTCGTGGATGATTCATTCCCTTCCTTCTTTGTCGAATGATCATGTTTACTGCAATATGATTTTGATGGCTTCACAGTAATGATGACAGCCTACGGAGCCCGTAGGTTAATGAGGATTGAGAAACATACCAACAGAGAATCATTGATGGAACACATAAGTAACCACCATTCCGTCAGTGGCAGTGGTGGTCACGGACTGAGGGATGTGGTGGCATGGAGGCGCGGTGCCGTGTGGAGGAGGCGAGCCGCATCTAGGCCGCTAGGACGTGATAGAGGCTTGTGGTCTGTCGACCATGTGTGGGAAGCCCAAAATTTCATTTGGCCGGCCATGCTATATGAAATGGCTAAAGCAGAGCCACGTCTAGTTGGACCGATCTGATCTAACACGCGGACCAGTCATAGGAGGTGGTGGTGCCAGATGGCACCACCGGGTGATGAACTGAATGAGGCTAGGCTACCTCTGACCTAGATAATCAAGTCCCCCTCAGCATGTTGGGATGTTGTGGGTTGGTAGCATCCAACTAGGTGGACTGGGTCAATGGCTGGCCAAGCGAGACCTTATCGGGTCGGGCCCCGTTCAGACCGGGACTGGACCTGACCGACCCCTATTTCAATGAAAGACATATTACTAACAGACTGAGCATCTGATTGATGTTTCATATATGGCATGAGTCCTTTTATGATTAGTCTATCCTTCTATGATTCTTAATAAGAGTTTCTTTTGAAGCTGGCATATGGATGGGTTAGACCGGACTCGAATCCAACATGGCCCTTTTAAAAAAATGCCAATGTCTTACAAACAATGTATCCATTTGATGCTTTGTCTATTGCATTGGGGCCCTAATGACTAGATGTTCCATTGGGTTACTCTATGATGGAATTTCAAGGGGATGAGGTATTAAAAATATTTTGAGGGGAATATCCTCCATGAATCAAGCATGCTATTTGTGGAAATATTGTAGCTGGATGTGACGTGAAGAATGAAGAGTGACACTTCATGGATAAACAATGGAGTGACCCTTTGTGAATCAGCAATGGAGTGACCCTTCATGGATCAGCATGAGAGATACCCTCAGTGAGTCAATATATGAGGGACCTATCATGAATCAGCCTTAGAGAAACCATCTATGGGTCAGCAAGAGAGAAACCCATTGTGGATCCGCAATAGCGTGACCGATCGTGGATCAGCCACAGAGAGACCTGTCATTTATCCGAAGTAGATCAACACTTCATGGATAAGTAGCACAACGACCCTCCACGATTCAGTAGAAGTGTATATCAATAAAATAAGATGATATATCTTTATGAACAATCATCATTACTTCGGTACATAAGTTATACCTGTTGTGATCTGTATTTTACTTCATGCTATGTATTTGAGATCTATCGTTTTGGTATTTTTTTATTTAATTTGTGTTATTTTCCCTTGTGAATTTATGATATACCTTCATAGGTCTTGGGGTCCGTAATATGTTATTATACTCACCCCAACATGGGATTCACCCATACGTGTTGTGTCCTGTGTTGAAGACATTCCCAACGACGCAAACCATGGTGGTCCAGGGATCTATATAGCTCAATGAGGTAGGAGCGGATGAAGTATACTTCTACTACTTCAAGATTTAGTGCCACTACCCTATAGGTTCAAAATTTTGGGTAGAAATCGATAGTATTGTCTACTTTTTGGGTTGTTGGTATTGTATTCTAGATCCCTTTACTTTCATCTTACACCTTTTACTCTCAGTGGTGGTACTTTGGGTTGGTATTCTTGTTTTCCTTTGTGATTTTCAAGGGGAAATATTCCATGTCTCTATGTGTACATGTTTAAAGAAATGCCTTCTATTTTGGGTATATGACTTTCCAGTGCTATTCAACAACACATGGCTTATTGAAGGCAGTCTGGGCATAGTCAGGGCACATACCACAGGGGACAGGTCATGACAAAGTGGTAACCGAGGGCGGACAGTTCTACGAGAATAACAATGTGTTTGTACTTTTATGGGGGCAATAGTGTTAAGTGTCATGAGTTCAGATTTCAGTCTGTGGAATCCAGTGTTGGTGTGGCTGTCGAGATATCCCTAAACTTGGACCTTGAATTCTATATTCCGACTCGGTTCACGAAAACACCGGTTTCATGTGTTTTGGAATTTTCTTTTCTATTGATCTCTTTTCAGTCAACTCACTAGTTATAACTTACTGACAGTAGTACATCTATTTCCCTACAGGATTCCTCCATGAAGACAGCCATCCATGATTCTAGTGAGGGATCATGATGGAGGCCCACTAAGGGACGAGCCATCGATGAAGGGACCACATAGAATGATAGGACCTTCAGTTCATGTACCTGCACCACCAACACCCATAGAGAATCTGTTTTTATTGGCCCTGCTAATGGATAGTTCATGCTAATTGGGAAAACTAAATGAGTTTCAGTGATAGAAGCCTCTGAGGTTTCATGGCGAGAGAGATCATTGGGTAGCTAAGGATTGGATGGGGAAAGTTCCGAGGGTTTTGTTCTTGGTAGAGACACCTATGGACCATATTGTGGTCCTAGACACTAGCCTTTTTAGGGTATGGTGGTGAGATGGTGGAGATTGATGCTCTAAAAATATGAGGAGGTGACCGGTTCCTAGATGGACATTGAGATCTGCTTCAAGCAGAGTTCATGCCAGCGAAACTACACATAGTTCATATTGAGGAGCTACTACTTGTACAATAGGGAAACCTAACTGTGGCCCAGTACACAGAAAGGATAAAAAACCTCTCCTGCTACTCCACTGACAAGGTACAACACCCTTCGTTTAGGGTCCATACCTTTGAGAAGGGATCCAGATTGGAGATCAAGGTGTCGATGATATTGCTTAGAATCCCGACACATAATGGAGTGATAGAGAAAGATTTATTGGTGGAGATCTTCCTATCCGAGCGAGCACCAATGATGAGAGCCACCATCAGAAGACAAGTGGTCGAGTCCACTATATCATGATGTAGGTAGACGACGACATGGACCAAATGGGCCAAACCATCTAGAGGATGACCCTAAGACATGGGGTTGGAGTTGAGTAGTTTGCGAGCAAGAGGAGGTTTCCTAATGGAAAGACATTGTTTCTCATGTGGAAGATATGGGAACACATCTCACGACTGTCCGAGTCCCTGCATTGATGATTGGCAGATTGTGGATGGACCGCCAAGCCGCAATAGAGGCAAGACTAGTGTGGTTAGGCAGGTGGTTGATGTGGAAGGGTATAGGGATGAGCATGAAGAGGTTGATACTGCTGTGAGGCACTACTAGGACCACCCCCATGCAGTTCACCATGGGCTCTAGGATCAAGAGGATGAGGTCAGTCATATAATCAGGTAGTAGAGTCCTATGATCCATACGTTCTTGAGATGATTCAAGGTATGATAAGTTTATTATCCACTTTAGTTGTAGTTCTTATATAAAAGGACTTTGGTAACTCCTTCATTCTTTCGAATGTTTTTCCAAACTCAGAGACACAGATGGAGATGATGACTCGATCTTTATGATTACAGACTCCCATTGGAGGAGATTCGGTGGTCCCACACCGGTGCCAACAGTGTAACCATATTATCTACGGGGAGAGTTTTCGATGGGATATCTTGGTAGAGGATTTGAATCCATTTGATATCATTCTAGGCATGGACTAGATATCAGTAGTTCACACTCAGATCGACTATTTGAGGTGTACAATGCGGTGTACATGCATATATAATGAATCATTCTCCTTTGTAGGTGATTATGAAATTAGGGAAGTGTGAGAAGGACACTAAATTAGTTGGGTCTGGCTGATCACTCATCAGTTGGATATCATGATCTTGGATATAGTGGATGATTTGAGTCCATAGTTTCATGCAGTTATGGATGAATATATGTACGTCTTTCCAGAAGATGTCCCAATACAACCTCCTCGTAGAGAGGTAGACTTCTGAATTGACTTTTACCCAGGGACGACACCAATATCTGCATTTTCATATCGGACAGCTCCCAAGGAGCTCTGGGAGCTGAGAGTATAGTTATAGGTCTTGTAGATAACGGGAATCGTAAGACCCATTTTTTCTTCATGGGAAGCCCGTTGTTATTTTCCATGATGGAAGACGAGTTCTTGAGTATGTGTGTGGACTTTATACACCTAAACTAGGTTATTTTGAAAAACATACATCCACTACTGAGGATAGATGACCTTGTTGACTAGATGAAGGGATCAAAGTGGTTCTCAAAGATAGACCATAGATCTGGCTATCAACAGCTTTACGTACGAGATGAGGATATCCTAAAGATGGAATTTAGATGTTGATACAGAAATTACAAGTACATAGTCATTCTGTTCGGGTTAGCAAATGTCCCAACAGTGTTCATTTGACACATAAATAGGATCTTCCCATTTTAAATATATCGGGTTTTAGATGTATTTATTAATGATATCTTAGTGTACTCAACATCGAGGGAGGATCACATTGTATACTCAAGGATGGTTTTGGACATGCTCTGAGAGCACCAACTTTACGGAAAGCTCTCAAAGTGTGAGTTCTGGATACAGAACGTCTATTTTATTGGATATGACATCTAGAAATATTTAGTTGTGGTGGATCCAGCGATGATTGAGGTAGTTATTTTTTGGCTACCACACATGAGTGTTACATAGGTACAATGGTTCCATGGGATAGAGGGCTATTATCAGAGATTCATACTCAACTTTTATAAAGTAATATCACCTATGTTAACATTGATGAATAAGTGAAAACACATTGTGTGGATAGACAAATGCTAGAAGAGCATCCAGTAGCTGACGAAGAGTTCAACCAACAGTCACATATAGGGATTTCCTGATGAGGGTGTCAACTACGTTGAATACTATGATTCATTAGGAACCAGAAAAGGTTGTTTCCTGATGCTGTGTGAGGCAGGGATTTCTTATTCCTCACAATAGCTATAAAACATGATTAGAACTATGTGACTCATGACTTGGAGTTATCAATAGTGGTCTTCACACAGAGGATGTGGTAACCCTATGTGATGGGAAAGTGGTTCATCATCGAATCAGACCATAAGAACCTCTGATATATCTTTTTGTACAAGGATTTGATACCAAGACAATGGAATTATATAGAGTTATTCCAATGCAATTACATTGTGATTGTAAATACTCATGGAAAAGGGTACATGGTGGCAGATTATCTCAACTAGATATTGAGTTCATAGTTATATAACCAAGCCTTAGAGTAGTTGGCCCTGTTTTAGATATCGTACATGGATAGTGATGAAATAGTTTTCCATCAGTCGATGGTAGTATCCCCTACACACATATAGTGATTCTGAGAGTCGCATATAATAGATATAGCTGCGAGACTACATGTGGCCAGATATCCTATGGACAAGCAGTTGATGGATATTCTGAAGGTGGAGTGTGCTTTATCATTTTCCTAATACGAACCATTGTACCAGTGGATTTGCGAGAGGAGGTGATGAGGTAGTTCCGTACATACCAATTGGAAATAAATATAAGAGTAATGAAGATGTACTAGGAGCATCAATTTCAGTACTGGTGGATGGGGTTGAAGAAGGAAGTGGCAATGTTTGTTTCCCAGTGCCTTGCTTTCTAGCATTTGAAGGTTGAGCATCATGATCCAACGGTTTGGACATAGCCCCTATCGATTCCAGAGATGAATTTGGATGGGATATGTATTGAATTCATGCTGGTCTTACTAAGAACGTATAGAATTCATGATACTATTAAAGTGATTTTTTATCATCACACCATGTCGGCCCACTTACTTGTTATTCTAGAGGGGGTTTCAGTATAGTTCTTAGGACCCCACAAGGTTAAGGAGATCATGCGACATCACAAGGTTCCATCAATGATTGTCTCATATTATGATGCATGATTTTCATCCCGAGTGTGGGTGGGATTTTTAGGAAGATTTTGAGACTCCACTACGCTATAGAACATCCTTCCACCCATATACTAATTGTTAGACAGAGCGTACCATACTGACCTAGGAGGACATGATTCATCATTGTGTCATGAATTATTTTCGTATATATAAGGACCACCTAGGAGGGGTGGAGTTTGGGTACAAAAACAAAAACCACTCCACCATTAGTATGGAACCATTTGAGGATCTATAAATATGCCTTTTAATATCAACTTTGTGCTAGATAGACACAAGGGTGTCATCACTCGTAGATTCAGAGATAGTGTAGGCTACCACAGAGATAGTGCAGGTCAACTGGGTGGAGATGATGACAGCACAGAGCCAACAGAAATCCTATATAGATAGACGATGGGGGCCTTTTGATTTCTAGGAGGGGGCCACATATTCCCTTCGGTATCACATTGTCAAGGAATACAAATATTTAGATTAGGCAGAATGATATCATCGATGTTTATCAGAACATTTTTCTTCTTTAGAGAGTGGGAGAGATGGTGTACTGCTTACCTCTACTACTATAGTTAGAGATGATTCATGATGTCTTCCACATATCCTAGATGACAATATACATGAATGAACATTATCATATGCTCAACAATGACTAGTTGACAATTGAAGAAGAGGTGACTTTCACAGAGTACCTAGAGGAGATAGAGGATCGACATTAGAGGATCCTTCGTGGATGGTTGATTCATCTAGTGTGTGTTCGGTGGAATCACAAGAATCCCAGGGAAAAAACATGGGACAGGGAGGCACAAGATTGTGTTCAGTTACCCCACCTTCTTGTTTAACCTTTTTTGGCTTTCCAGGACGTAAATCTCTAAGGTGGGGGTGAATGTAAAAACCCTGAATTTTTCATAATGATTTTTCGTAGTTTATTGGAATTTTCTAAAAGGATGGGTGCATATTCGACTTGTGATTCCAAGGCCGAGGGCTCTATGAATGTAATTATGATCGTTTTTATGTTTACTTATGTTAATGTGAAAGAGTGTTTTATTATACTTTTATCCGGTGCTCGGTTAACAAATATGAGGGAACCTTTAGGCTTACAGTGTCATGATTCGCCTAGGCCGGGCCAAACAATGACTAGCGTGGGTCCACTAAACAAATTTTTTTTTCATAAATAAAGATGAAAAAAATAAACATAAAAATATTTTTATTTTTTCTTTTCTTCCTGTTGAACAACAATTATTTAACAATGAGATGCAGTGATGAGGATGTGCTACATTCATTAATGATATTAATTAATGGAATATCATTGAGACAGTACAATTCTCAAAATGTTTTCATTATTAGTTAATCAAGGATTTAGGGTCGATAAAAACCTTATAATTTCTCTAATTAAACGATGAAGGAAACCTCCACCATCGATGAAAATCAAAGATTACAAATGCGATGATGAGACTCCAAATGAACAAATCAGATCCAATAACCGAAAAATGATGATGAACTCCAATTATTCATAGAATGATGATGAAAACGCGGATCTCATCCACCATCTCTAGCATATCCAAAAATCCATGTAGTGGTTTATACATTCTTTGTGATTAATGTTTCATTCCCCATTATAGAGGATACCGATAAACGCGAACCAACCCACAAACACGTTGATCTACGATCCAATAATTCTTGTGGGTGGGTAATAAAGAGGGATTGAACATTTGGATTTAATATGATGTGTGGTTATTATTATTTTTCCCTCATGTTTAAACATTATGGTGGAGGGTGCGGTCCAACCTGAATAAGGCCTAGGTCCCACAGTCATGGATTTTTATTGGGTGTTCTTCATGGATGAATGATCAAGTTAGTGGAAATGTTATTTTGAGGGATTTTACATAATGGTGCCACCCTACAGTTCCCGTAGGCGCAGACGGTTCGATAAACAGACCACCAGAGCAACTCTGGTGGCCTGTAGAAGAAATCGCTGGTATAACGGCGGTGGCCACAAGCGATGTGAGGTAGTGTATAGGCACGACGCCTACCAAAACCACATAGAGGATGAAGCTTATATTTCGGCCTCTCAGATGTTCTGTAGGCATGCGGTCTATCGATCGAGTGTGGGAGTACCTGGATGTCGTTTCAGCCAGACATAATGGATGAAACAGATGCGACAAATTCACAACCTATTGGGCTTAGCCGGTCTGCTATGAAAACCACTCACAAGAGGAGGCAGCAGCAGCTGGTGCTGCCAGGAGACAAACCAGATGCGACTAAGCTATGTTCAGCCTGGATAAGTCAGCCCACCTCAGTGGCCCGGGTTACTGAGGGTGGGCCGTGTACCACCAGGTGGGCCGGGCAGGACCGAGTTGGGTTGGCCATGTCGGACAGTGTCTGGACCCCAACGGGTTGGGCCCCGGTTGGACTGGGCCCATACCCCATCGACCCATATTTAATTAAAATAATTGTAAATAATAGATCGAGTGTCCGATTGATGTTCCATCTGTGGAATAAGGACCCTTGAAATAAAGCAGTCCTTCTGAGATACTGTACATGAGTTTTTGAAGAGGTTTGTGTACGGCTAAGTTGGATCGGACTCGAATCCAACCGGTCCATTTTAAAAAAGTACCCATATCTTACAGACCAGGTTTCCTTTATACACATCATCTATTATTTTGGGATACATACATAGAGACCTTTCATTGGGTTACTCTCTGTGTCACTTTTTGGTGGTCAAGGTATGATCGATTTCATGAGGGGTAGATCCTTCCTGAATCAATCATGCTATGTGTGGCTATCCAATGGATGGATGTGACTTGAAGAATGATGATCGACCCTTCGTTGATCACCAAGGGAGTGACCCTTCGTGGAATTGAAATAGAGCGACCATTTGTTGATCTTCATTAGAGCAACCGTCCATTTCTCAGCATGGGATGGACCGTTCATGGATTAGCATGAGAGCGACCCTCCACGGGTCATCAATAGAGAAAAGCATCATAAATAAGTAGTAGCATGACCATTCATGGATCAACCATAGAGCGACCGACCGTGGATCAGCAGTAGAGTGACTCATCATGGATCAGCAGTAGTGAGACCCTTAGTGGATCATCATTAGAGCCTCCAAAAAACTATGATGATATAGCCTTATGAATAATAATCTTTACACATGTACATAAGTTATACCTGGTGTGAGATATCTTTTACTTCCTACTAGGTATTTGAGATCTTGATTAGTGGTGTATCTTATGTGGTATTTCCATTCTGTAATTTTTACCTTGTGGATTTCTGAGAGTCCTTCGGGGATATCGGGGTCCCTACTAAGTTGTTATAATCACCCCTACACGGGCATCACCTACACATGTTGTGTCTTGTATAGATGACTGAAACTATGACGTTGACCCTAGTGGTCCAAGACTCGATGGAGCTCAGTCAGGCAAGAGCAGGCATGGCATACTTCTACAGCTTCAGGCATTACTGCCACTGACCTATAGGTAGAGTCTTCAGGGAGTAATTCAATAGTATTATTTACATTGTGGGTTCATGGACATATATTTTTGACCCCTTTACTTTCAGTTTACACCTTTTACTCTAAGTGATGGAACATTATGGTGGTTGTAGTATTTTTCCTTTGTGGTTTTCTTTGTGAAGAATGCCATGCTTGTGTGTGTACAGGTTTAATTGGAATTTCCTTCCCTTTTGGGATATGCCTTTCCAGTTCCTGTCAGCATCCCCAGGCCTATGGAAGGTAAGATTGGGGTTGTCACGGCATGGGCCCCGAGAAAAGGGTCGTGTCAGTTGAAACTTCAATATTTTAGAAAAACTAATAAATATGTTTCATGATTAAACCTTTTAAGAAAACATGATCCCCAACAGGAACATACATTTATTTCCATACATTAATGACATAGAAATTGATAATGTAATGGGATTCATTAACTTAACCTATAATCACAATAATATTAACAGTATTTACATCCACAAGATCAAGGCTAACTAAAATTATTTCTTTAAATTAATACCCCACTGTTATAGTAAAACATCACATACCATGAAATTCATTATATGGTTCCATTGGGATTCTCAAATGGTAACTATCATCGTATGATAATTTAACAAAAGGAAGATGCTTATCCCACCTAACATGGAATTCAAGTTAACATGATCTCAACATGTTTTCCAATGACATGATAGATCATTTAGATAAGGAATTAGTCTAGGGATGGTGTGTTTTAATTAAATGTATCTCAATAATGATATTACATTAAACACATTTCTATATTTTTTTTGGTAATTGAGTGTAATGGTAAGATACAATCATCTATGATTACCCATAAAGCATTACCATTTTTCCTGTATAGACCCATGAAATGTGTTTGATGGGTAGATATTATCTTATTTATATAAAATGTGTAGTCTTTGTAATATGATCAATGATGAACCATATTTCAGCATTCTCTATTAGAGACTATTGGAGTCCAATGGAAATATACATTGTATCATTTTCCCACTTCAATAAAGTTATAGTTTGAGGACTAATTACTCTATGGATTTTTTATACCATAATCTTCATGAATTATAATTATATAATGACACCATACACAAAATCCCCCCTTTATAAATTCAATCCAAATATGTTCTATTAAATTAAAATATATTACATTCATACAATTTTATATGCATAAATTATATTTGCGTCTTTCATCAAGAGTATCCTTATATAATTACACTATATTTGTAACACATAACACATCCCCCAAAATTAATACCCTATTAGATTTTATAAAGGGAATAAATTTTTATCCATTGACCCCATTTACCATTTTTATTATTTTCACATCATAAATCAATGACATTCATATTTTACCTTTACTAGATTCTTTTAAACTTTTTGGGAAAAACTGATGGATCCCATTTTTGAAATGACTATATCCATCATTACAGGATCCCTATATATTAGTTAGATTTTAATCCATGACATAGTCCAAACTCGAAGGTCCCTCACACTCAATGCATGATACACTTTTTTTATCTTTCAAGGGCTATAATGTATTTAGAAATTATTTTCATTGAGTAGTTACAAACATATTCTTTAGTTCATTTTGGGTACATTATCAAATAAGTTAGACTTCATATTATTATTTATGATATTTATATATCACATCAGTAACCCTATAGGTAGTTCATCCATATTTTATAATTTATCATTGTAGCATCCAACTCATGTCCATGGTTTGATTGATATATTAATGGAATTTCAATTTCCCTAATGCATAAGAAATATTCATATAATTTTGTATTTGGAACCAACTAATTACATTAATTGGTTAATAAAATTAAATTACAATCCTTATTTATGTAATGATAGAGTCAAAAATGTTTCATTAATTAGTAAAATATTCATATCTTAAAAAACATTTAGATTATTTTGGCCATGTTAAATTATCCTCTTTATAAAATAACATGGTCAATAATTTTTTTGATGTGGAAAAGGCTTTATCATCCCATCGATAACTACCTGGTATTCCCTAGAAACATCGTATCTTTGTTATATTTTTCAATTTAGACCATTTATTGAATAAAAATTAGTTAAGAGGTCAATAGATATCCCATCCATAGGGACAATATGTCCATTCAATGACACATTATTAAACCAATATTCACAATTAAATAATTTTCATTACTAATATTTTAGAGGGTATGTATAATTATTTGCAAATGACATTGTTTATCATAAAATATAATAAAATATTATAAGATTTATTAAATGAATTCTATAAAAATTTTATCAGTCTACACCTAAAATTACACAGAATAGTAATGATAGATGGTTAAATGGTCAATTTGGAAGGTGTTACATTAATATTTTAATGTCCATACCATGTTTGAAATGAAATATTTGGTATATCAACCATCTCCACCAATAGTTGATAATTACCAGAGCAATGACACATCAATGAAATTTATTTAGTTTTTTTATATTGATAAAATAAGTCAAAATTATTTAGTATAGAATAATTATATTTTTATTAATTGCATTGATCTCCCTGTAACTGACGAATGGTGTCATAGACCCATCATCATTATTCAAGAATAAAATAGAGGCTCCCCATGGTGAAATTATATGGAGAATAAATCCATTTTTACTCCATTAACTCTACTAGTATTATTCTATAAAAAGTTTTAGATATTTCCATTTCATGTAGAATGTGTTAAATTGTGAATGGAACTTCATGCTCTGGGGTATGACCAAGTAATACATATTGGAAAACATTAAAGAATTTGTTTGAAATAAGCACATACACTTTTGTTAGTATATAATCATCAAATATATATATCACATAATAATTACCTTTACAAAGAATATCATTATATAGATATATTAGTGGGGGATCTAGAAAGGATTTAGATGATGAAAATTCCACTATAAAGATAATATTTTCCATTTCAACTTCATAAATCATAATTACCTTAGTTCAGAATCGAATTTTAACATTATTTAATGAAATCCAATCATAAAAAGGATAATGTAAAATTCTAACATATGTATAATTAAAATAATTTTCCTCTAGTGATTATCTATTCATCACTATAGTTACTTTTTTTGAAATCCAACATTACAGAAATAATACCAAATTTTGCATAACTGTAAACTCCATTACCATTTAATCAATTATGGGGAACATCACTATAATATCTATATCTATTTATTTTATTCACATTGACCCTATATTTGAACATTTTTTAAAACTCTATACAAATAATTATCCCTACAAATTGAATTCTAGGATACAATTCATTTTTTATAGAGAGTTTCATATAAATTTTATTGTGTTCTAATAGAACTTGTGGTATCTAATATGGTTATTTTAAATCTAGTACCCAATGTTCATACTAAACATTATTTTATTATAACTAAAAACTTTGGAACTCTTGGAACCTATAACCCATTTTAATATTACATTTTTGGTAAGAATTCAAGAGTTTCCAAAGGTTTTATTATCATATTACTTTAGGAATACAAGATACATGAAAATTACAATTAAAAAGATACGATACAAGAGTAAAAAATTGGAAGGGAATTATTATTCATTCTATAATATGTATAAAATGTACATATAACTAACAAAAATGTTTATCTCTAAAATAAAAACAACAAGGGTAATCTACATTACTTATTAAGGGTTAACCATTAGTAAAAGGTTACATAAATAAACATGGAATGACTTATAAATTTTTTTTATGTTAGTACTATGTATCCATAATAAATAAATAAAATGGAATATTATATAAATTGTAATAAATATAAATGTGTAAAAGAATAATCAAGGATCTCATACTAATGGGTTATAAAAAATTTGTCATAAAAACCTAAAATAAGGGTCATGTGCAAAGTAATTTATCAAATTATGTTACAAATCATACACAATAACAAAACTTGTTTTGATTCATGATATATGATGATTCCTAGAGGGAGTATATAATTTATAGCCTCACATATAACGCCCCTATTTTATATGAATAGTTGTTTTTTAATAAATTATTTTTATTTGAAATCTTGTGTTAAATTAAACTCCATGTCAATATTGTAGTACATTCAACATTTATTTAACATGAATTAGACTTGACAATGATTTTTCACCAGACCACAATATATTTTTATTATTATTCAATCACAACATTTTTATTAGAGCCTCTAAAAATAGAGATATGAATAAAAATATTTGTTTTTAATATTATGTCTTATTTTTAATATAAATAAAATATATTGATAAAATAGAAGATAATTTTTCAATAATGTATTTATATGGTTTGGAAACAATTTTTTTTAAACTCATTATTTTTGGAAAAAATAATCAAATAAGTTGTTAATCATTTCAGAAAATATGTTGGATAATATAATATTAATTCTTGTATTTAATGTGTCATAATTTTTTGAGGATGAATTTCTTGTTATTTTCATAAACTTTTATGTCTTTGATGAATAGTTAAAAATACTGAATTTTAATTGAAAATATCATATTTAAATAATATATATATATAATGTTAATTTACATTTTATTTTTTTGAATTTTTTTTGTAAAATTTTATTTATATTAATAAAAATTACATTACTTTCAAATTGTATTTTGAAATAAAACCACGTAAATTTTTTATCTTTTTCCACTAGAAAGCCCGCTTTCATATCACGACAATGTGATTATTTTTAATATATTTTTTTCCAGTACTATGAAATGATATTGGAAATATGGAATAAATATATTTAATGAATGTAATTTATATTAATTAATATGTTAAAATTATTTTATACCAAAATAAATAGTGAATACATAAAGAATTATTTTCTGAATTTAATGTAATATTGTGTTTATGATTGGTTAAACTAAAATGATAATGGTTAAAAATGACCTGACACATGTCTATGATTTTTTCTCTAGAAATATTAAAATATTATAATTCAATATTTCTATTAAATTTTCATTTTTATGACCTTTTCTTGGGAATTAATTTGTTAGTTTTGATTCATTTGGAATATTTCCAAGTAATTTCCATGTGAGTTAATTTCCTCCACATATTAATTGAAACTACTGCCCAACAATTATTAAAAATTATAAATCTATATAATTCAACCAAATAATTATAAAATTACATTCCCAAAATCATTACCCATGATATAGAGCTTTTGAACATCCCCAAATAAAAACACCAGGGTCTTTATTAAGAGATACAAAGGATGTTCATTTATGAAAAATTAACCGTCTTCTCGATTATACTTATTTTTTTTATTTTCGTTCCATATTAAAGTTTTTCCAAAAATTAAAAATAAATTATGAAAAATATACCTATATATTGAAATATTATTATTTTTATGTAATAACCACCACCAATCTCCAATTCTATCAAATGTGTTATGAAGTCACCATTCGTGTGTAAGACTAACTAATGCCTTACGAATCAACGTCATTTTATTTCCATTACCACGTCTCACGACTTGTTATAATTACAAATTTTATGTTGATATAATATATTTTTGATAAATATTGAAATATATAATTAACATACCATGCATTCTATCATAAATTTGGATTTGTGGGAATACGATTAATTAATTCATGTGTATAGAAAACCACAGCCTCACCAAGCAGTATTATTAATTAATGATTTAAATAGATGTAAATAAGTTAGATCATAATTAAAATATATGATATATATGGAATGAAAATTATTATGGATTGGTAATATATTATTTACCTTGGTTCTATCCATATTTTGAGAAAATGGAATGATATTTGATTCTTACCTAAAATTTACTCTCCCCATAAATTCTATATTTCATTTTCAATCTATTTCTTTTATTAATTAATATAAGTAAAAAATTATGGATATATAATATATTAATTTTTTTATATCATTATATGGATGATGTAAACTTGATCGATGTTAGAGGACCAAAAATAAAAAATCAAAATAGACAAGGAAACCTAAGTAATTGCTGCATAAAACTATTCTTTAACATGAAATTGTTTATAAATGTGTAATACAATGTCATATGAATGAAATAAATTATATGATATATATATGTATGGTTAATAAATATATTTATAAAAATAAAATATTTATTATATAGGATGTTAAAATGTATATAAAGGAATAGAGGGCTTATTGTACGGGGTTCCCATCCCACATTTTTTACATCATTTGAACAAATACCACATTCAACACCTATTAATTTTATGTTATCTACATAACTTCAATTAATGTTTTTATGACTTTTTTTACATAATTTTATTTTCACACACACACACACATATATATCTATCCAATCATTAACCTCTCTAAAAATAGTTTAATTATAAAAATATTTTAAATGGGGTAATGAATTTTTTGTTTCAATTATTTTCTTTGAGACAAATGTTATGATATTTATTAATTACTATTATGAGGTGTATATAAATAAGCATTGATATGTTATATAATGAACTAATTTATTATAATTACATTTAATATTGCAGTAAAATTTATCATATCATGGAAATTATGATTCATTGTCACCAATGTGGTGATGGTTTTATCATATAATCACATCGTTTATTGGGATTGTTTATGATTATGCTTATAGAGATAAAATATTATTATATATATCTAAATAGACACATAAATTTTCATATCATATAGTTATTCCATGATACAACATATTATTCATTCATTTTCCACACGTTGTGTACTCAAGAGTATAAAATCATGTTATTAACAAAACACACCGTTATTTATCACATTGGTTGAGAAACCATTTTCAACAAAAACCATGTATTAAAAAATGTTATTATATTTTTTTATCATTTTAAATATTATTTATTAATGAATTTTAAACACATTTTTTCTTTTTTCAATTTTTTTAATTAAATTTTTGTTTTGTCTTTCAAATGATTCCCATTTGGATTCAATCTAAGTTGTGTATGGAATTTTTTTTTCAAGTTTAAAACATGAAAATAATTTCTATCGATCATGAACATTATTTTCATTGATGATTCCATTATTTTATTGGAAAAAAAAATTTAATGAAAATTATCACAAATTATCTTGTGTATTTTAAATTTTAATAATATAATTTCAATGAAAAGTAATTTTCCACTATAAATTTTCCAATCGACCATCCATAATCATTCTAAATAAAAGATATTATACATGAATGGAACATATTATTATCCATGTATATGAACCTAGTATACCATTATTTTTATTTCATTGAATGATTTATGATAAAAATATTTTTATGATACATATTTATCATCCTTTGTTTATACCAAGAAATAAATCTTTCTATGACTGTTTCTTATACCAATATTTATGATTTTATGAAATGATAAAATATTTATGAAACATTACTGATTATATAGTTTATGATATGATGAAATGTTAATGAATCCCATTTCAGTTCATGGGTTATGATGTCTTGAATTTTTTTAATCTTTTGGTACACATATTTTTAGTTTTCATTATGTTATAGTGATTATGTTATTACCGTAATATGGTTTTTGTTAATGGCCACAAAGGGTGGTTACATTATAACCATGCCTGGGTGGGGCCTATATCACACTCTAATGAATTAGGAAATGAATAATTCTATATGATTTCGAAGGTTACACTAGAGATTATCACATGCTGAAAATAGGTATCATGGGAGGTTATACCAAGACCAAAAGAGGGTTCATGTGAGGTTATCTCATGCATGAATTAGATAAATAGTTGGTTATTCCATGAAAAATGTGTTATGAATGACTTGGGAGGTTTCTTTGACATAATATTTTTAAATTTATATATATATAAAATTCTATATCTTTTGCAAATGTTGTGGTCTCAGGTTTGAATTTATATGACACAATTATGATGTGTACCTTATGAACATTTGATCATCATTCAATGACCAAATAATATATAAATTAATATGTACGTTATGGTTTTAAAATTATATGATCTTGTTCTCATTCAATTTAGTTAAGGTTATGCTAATGTATCTCCCTTGTGAACCATTACCTTGAATTTGAGCTAACCACTTATTATTTTTCCATTCGATAGGTTATGAGTTAATTTTTTAATTAGGGTATGTTTGTGAATATTACTAAAGGAGAAGATCATTATATTAAATGTTGATGAAAATATAAAAAATTTGATGACTGTGTTCCGAGTCTCCAAAAATTAGTAAACAATTAAACTCATCATCGAATGTGTATTTGTAAATTTTTAAAAATTACTCTAAAAAATGTAACAAATATTAATCAGTTTTCTATATTTCTATAGATGTTATCTGTGGAATAGTGTTTTTATCCTTTTGTAAAGAGGATGGGAAATAATTATTGAGATCTTTATATATATTTCTAAAGATATTTCAATCTATACATAAAATGATAATTCTAATGATTGGTCAATGTATATGAGAAGGTCCCAGAATTTTGTTAAAGGATTGAATGAGTGGTTTCCATGAAATTATATCCCTATATGGATAAAAAAATTACTCGTGGATCCAAAATTATGGTACATATAGGTAGTATTTAGAAAAGGGTACAATGTACATGAATCGATCATATCATGGTCCATGAAAATAATCCTCTCTAGGAAACATCCTTGACTATATATTTGGATAATCTTTTGGTATTGACAATCTATTTATGAATCGCCAAGAATAATTAACTTAGATTATGACCATTAATTACCTAGGCTAAACCTAATGTGTACATGATTAGAAAATTGTGTCAAGATTTAGAAACCCTATATTTAATTTATCATGAATATTTGGTTCCCCACTAGGATTATTTTTATTACACTAGGGATTATGGTTTGAGTTAATGGATATAACAATAAGGATCCCCAATAATAATGAATGAAATAAAAATTGAAATGATTGTTATCAAGAGAAATTTAATGTAATGAGAGATAAAATGAAAAAAAACATTAATATTTTTTTAAAAACAATTCTCAAGATATGACTCGTGATGAATATATATATGTCAGAATTATTGATCAATTATCTCTTAACCCCATTATAATGAAAATTATCAACTAATTTATGTGGTTCCCTTAATAATATTGTTTTTTAAGAATGGATTAGTACCACTAAAACATATTTTCTTGCCTCCAATGTTAAGAGAGTGAAAAGTCATTTTTTTGTCGTCCGAATGGAATGTGAGGTTGATCGATGGTTATATATTATTATGAATAAATGAAAATTAGAATAAGTTGACCCCATGAAGCAGGATGAGATTAAAAACAAATTTTTCTAACATTTAAATTCCTCATATTCTTCATCCAAAATTTTATGTGGAATTAAAGAATAAAATTTATATGAAATAGGCATCTATACATACATATGAATAAAATTAAAAATTTCATGTGATATACTATTCATGTATTATTAATCATCCTAAATGAAAAATTGACTGATTCATTAATGGATTAAAACCGAATCCCTAAAGGGGGTGATCCATATGTGACATGGGATGATATAAAAAATCATTGGATATGTATGAAAAGTTAATGTTGAACCATCAAAATATTTTGGTTATAGTGATATTAAAAATAAGATATGGGTTTTCGGAAATACCAATGATATCTCACATAGAGGGCAGTAAATTATTCAAAAACATAATTCAAAAAACGTTCCAATTGAGATCATAGGTGATTTTTTGAAATGAAATGTATAATGTTTAAGGTGTGGGAATCATCTCCATTGAGAAAAATAATGTTCAAATAGAGTAAAAAAAATAATCACCGAAATTGGTGGAGGGATGCATCAAAAGAATGTGCCACCCACACTTTAGTGCTTCAACCATATGTAGTTTGTAAATTATGTGGATCAGTACCACAATCCACATGATAATGTTGATAATTAGCCACAAAAACCTTCTATGAAAAAGGGAAATTTGAAGTCTTATGAAATCAAATTGGATGTTAAGAATTATTATAAAAGCGGAAAAATTATAAACCCCACCTCATTTTGTAATTTCATGTTTGATTTTGTATGAATAACCTGATAAATATATTATTTCTTATCCTTTTGAAAGATTTCTTGTCATTAACAACCAATACATTGATTCTAAAATAATGAAATAAAATTTTATATTCTACTAGTAAATGGATGAAACTAACTTCAAATGAAAATTTGTTTTAAAATATAAGATATAATATAAGAATTAATGGTTGAATTATCATTTGGATGTGTATATGTATCAATCTATGATTAACTAATCTACTGTGGATACCATATTGTGTTCATGAGTTGATGGTTGAGCATATGTTCAATGTCATTGTAAACCCTTTTATGGTTTTTTATTGAAGTATATCAATAGTGATGATATATTAAGATAATTTTATTTAAATTAAAACCTAAGGTTTGGTATATTGTAACTGTGTAATTTATCGATGAATACCTTCACATTTTGTGGAAATCTGAGTAATGGTAGTAGGAACCTATTTGGGTCATATTATCATTAATGATGAATAAATTATGTTTTTTATTTTTTTCCATTATAAAAAGATATGACACATCATTGTTATGACATAATATTACTATCTAGATCCAGTTTCGAGAATATACATTAAGAATGATGTATGGTTGAATGGAGTACAACATTCAATTGTATTTGATCGGAACAAGGTTTTTTCCTCGATAGTTTGGAAAAATCATTGAGAATATTTTGATAGAGTGTCGAGATAAAGAATTATATATAATCCCAAAAAATATTAACAATTATATAAAATAATTGAAAAGTTATAGGATATGATGAGATTTTTTCTAGGTCTTCAATGGTTGTTTGGAACATCAACATCATATAGTTATGTTTTTATACAATAATGGAATTCACTAAATCATTCACATAGTTCTTTATTCATACCGATATAGAATTAAATATATCTCTCAAATGTTAAAGAATTATATTTGAGAAAAAAACCTTCTTATAACGATGATAAAAATGAAATGGTGGAGAGTGTTTGATCGATTCATCATCACATTATGCCGTCCCAAGTTCTATAGAATTGTTATACACAATATCAATGATTTTATATTTAATTTGATATTGATGATAAAGTGTTGTAGGGATTTATCCTTAGAATATAGTTTTCAGATTATGTAATAAATAGAATATAAACCTTGGTATATTAGAACCAATAATGTAGTTCTTTGGATTAGAATAGTGTCATATTGGTTGCCACATCCACCAAACCTCCCTCAATCCTACATTATGTTCAATTTATATCTCATGAGGATTTACATAACCTACCACTCCCATGTTATAAAATAAATTGTAATAATTTTTCAGTAATATCTTTCTTATTAGTTCTTATTAGTGCATATTAATTATTTTATATCAATTTTTTTGAAATTATAGCCCCCACCTACAATTTTTTTTGGTAAAACTACTAATTTTGAAAATCTATGTGGGAATTGAATGAAATAATGAGATATAAATGTATTTAGTTTTTTAATAGAGTGATTAATTTTGAGGGAGAAATTAATTAAAAGGTGGATATAAAGAAAAAGTATTGTTTTTATGTGTCATTAAATTTTATTAAACTAAATTTATTTTCTAGGTTGTGTTACACAAAAAAAATTAATCTAGTGTAACATATAACACTAGGTGAAGCTTATGTTACACATGACACAAATTTTTATCAAAACCAAGATATATTATTAATTTCATCCAAATGTGCCCCATATAAATTATCCCTTAAAATAATCGATATAAATAAAAATAACTAATTATTAAATATTATATATAATACTTTAATATACAAAAACATGTTGATAAAAATTACTTTATTTTTCAACTAATAAATTATGTGTTTTGAAAATTCTATTTGATCAAAAAAATGATTTAATTATTAAAAAAATTAAACTAAATTTTTATCATTTTGAAAATAAACTTTATAAAACATTTTTCATTGTATTAATCAACAAGTCAATATTATGTTATGGGTTTTTTGTAATTTTCAAGTGAAGTCTATTTTATGATGAATAATGAAACTTACAAATTAATAATGGTAAACCACCTTTTAATTTAAATTATTTATAATGTAGATTTTAATTTTAATTCATTCTGAAAATTTTAATAGAACAATTGTAATAAATTTTATCCAATTTATGTCATGTGAATAATTTTAATTTTGACTTTTCACATAAAATCTTATTAATAATTTTTTATGTTCTCTTTGAAAACACGCTTTCCTATTGTGTATAATGATTATTATTATTTTAAAATTTTTTATTTCTATGAATTGAATTTGGGAAAATGGATTCAATATTTGGAGAAAACATAACTTATATAATAATAATATGTCAATTTAATTTTTTACAAAAATAAATATTTAAAACTATATAAATTAATTTCTATGTTTAAGGTAAAAATGGGGTTTCTTTGTACCATATGAAAACTAAAAGTGTTAAGATTGTACTGAAATAAGACAAAATATTAATTTTTGGATATATTCCCATATTATCATTCAAATTTTGCAATCCAGTGAAAATTTTATCCTTTTTCATGTTAATGAATTTATCATTTTTTATTATTTAGGTGTGTTCATGTAGTTTCCATGAGGGTTCCTTTCGACCCACATATTGATTTACCCCATCACAATTAACCTATTCAGACTCATAATTATATACAGTTCAGATAAAACCTAGAAATAAATCCCTCCACATCATCCTTATTAATGTTTTCGAGGATATGGTCCCCACAAAAGAACAACACTATGGTATTAATAAGATATCTATATGAGGTGTCCCTATGAAAATGTAATTTTCTTCTCTATGCTTTATTTTTATTTCACCATTTTTAACAAAAGTTATATTCTAAAAAATATAATATAACAATGAATGTATATCATATATACTAAAATTTTATTATGTTTTTTTAATAACCTATATCCATCTCTACTTAAATTTAATAGGTTATGAAATAATCATTCTTGTGTATGGAATACTACGACCTCAATAACTGATATCATTTATTCATTCATATATGACACTAAAATATATTTATAATTATAGAATAATTTTTTATAAAATATTTTTAGAATATTTTTATACTCATGAAATTTGTATATCACTCATACCTTCTTATCATTCAATTTGTGGGAATACGACATTGTCTCTTGTGTATATGGAAGACAACCACCTCACAAAATGATGTGTATATTCATGGATTAAATATAAGGTAATGGGGATGGTTTTAAAAAGGAAATAATATATATGATATAAAAATTATTCTATAATTTTAATATATTATTTATGTAATTATTTTTAAATCCATCGTAAAAATTGAATTAGTGTTCCTACAAACGTATTTCCTACAATATCCATGATCTGTGTACATCATTTTGTATCTACAAATTTTAATTATTACTATAAATAAATATATACTGAATATATATGATATTTATTTCAATGTTATCATTCTGAATTTTATTAAACCATGAACAAAGTAACATGTAATTAAAATTAAGTTCATTTAAAAAACAATGCAGTTCTTGTCTGAGACATTACTATATAATGGAATTTTTTATGAAAGGGTAATAGTAGTCATCAAAATGACATATTATTTATGAAATATTCTAATGTGGTTTTATAAAAAATTTCATAAAAACTAATATTTACTATACTATATGATTTAACACACATGATGGAATTTAATACAAAGGCCATGGATTCATGTCTCACTTTTTTCTTATGTGAGAAAATTCCATATTCTCCACCAATTCTTATTCAGGTGGTTTATATAATTCCAATTAATTTATTTAATTAATATTATCTTAAAATTTATTTTAATTTTCACATCCATTTTAGCACCTATTTTATCTGGTTTACAGATCAAATGATATTTAAGAGGTCATTTATTTTTTTCTCAACATACCTTCTTTGAGACATCTGTTTTATTGTACACTTTTATTATTTTATGTGATTTATATAAATAAAAATTGTCATATAATTTAATTAAGTTATTTTACATTTTTATATTTTATGTTTTTCAATGTTTATATTTCATGGGACTTATGATTCACTATTATGAAAGTGTTAACATTTTTAGGATACAATATCATCGTTTATCAAGATCATTTATGATTATGTTTATAATGATGAAATATTATGATATATTTATATAAGAAGTAATTGATATTATTTTACATGGGTTATTTCATTATAATATATGTTTTACATTCATTCTTAAATATTTTTCAACTCAAAAAATAAAAATATAGATTTTAGAGAAAATACATTTGTTTCTCTCATCATGTACAAAACACGTATTCTTCTAATACCATGTTCTATAAAAATGTTTTATATTTTTTAATCATATTATTAAAAAATTATTTATTAAAAATAGGATTACCCATTATTTATTTGTTAAATTATTGTACAAAATAATATTTAGGTGGTTTTACAAACAATTCCCTTTTGGATTTTATTGAAAATATGAAAGGGATATTATTTTATTTTGTTTATAATAAATACAATATTACACTATATTAAACATCATTTTATTAAAATATTCATATATATATATATATATTTGTGTGTGTGTGTGTGTTTTCAATTATATTATCACAAATAATTATTTTCATACCATTTATGACCGTTATTATTTGATATTTATTTTTTAATGAAAATTTATTTTTTTCAATATGTTTTCATTATGATATATCAAAATCATTTTTCATATCTGGTGATGTCTTTTAACGTAAATATTTTTTTCCATAGATATTAAAAAATTATACCATTGTTATTCATTAATTTATTTTTCAATTATTATATGATATCTATAAATCCACTATCTCTTATATGGTTTATACCCTAATAAATTCTTATAAAACATGATTATCTTCCAACTGGTTATGTTATAAGGAAAGGATTTATTTATTGTGAAACCTGACCCTTTTCAATAAGTTACAATGTGATGGAATGATTGTGAAATACATTTCATTTCATGGTATATTTTACTATTATTATTTTTTTGATCAGTTGGCATGCATATATATGATTTTTATAACGAGGAAATAGTTACGTTATAACAATTTACGGTGCATAGGTTATTTCCACGTGTAATAGTTTAGTTATAACCAAAGAAGAATGGGATCTATTTCTCCCACTAATTAATTAGATACTTATTAATATGATATGATCTAAAATGGTACATGGATTGTTATCCCATGATTGAAATAGGGTTCGTTGTAGGTTATCACAAGCTAGAATGGGGGTACGTGGGTTGTTATCCCATGTCTGTTGTATGTACAAGGACTGCTATCCATAGACTAACAATTTAAGAAAGTGTTTAATGTTATCCATGATATTATATTTTTTAATATTGTTTATATGAAAAAAATTAATTTATTTTTTCATTGTTATGGTCTCATTGGCCATGTCCTTTTATTCATTTTAGATTCATGTCTTGGAAAATTAAAATTAATATTACATTACTTATGATTATGATCCTCGATATGTGCTGTATGGTTTTCAAATGTTATACGAATGTTCTAATACCTGGATATTCATGTTATTCTTCGGTATATCCTTTTTTACCCTCACTAATATTCTGAGATCACCCTTTATTGTTTTTTTATTCTGTTGGTTATAAATAAAATTTCTATGTAAAGAAGTTTTGTGAGGATTACTGAATGGGATGATCAATATAATATATCTTAAAGATCTATTGATAATTAATATATTATGTACATATTATTCAGTTGAAAAAATATTATATTCTTTTGGTGTGTGTGTTTTCATAATGTATTGAATATTAATCTTAAAGGTATCAGATCTATTTATGATAATCATAGTTCCCTATATCACATGTCACCAGATTAAGTTTTTCACAATCACAATAATATTCCTCCAAACCTTTGAAATTACTCCCTTTGCAACCACATAATAAATAATACATACATATATATAAATTAATAATTTCAATCATCAAATACATCAAATATAAATATAATAATGTGGATTTCTAGGAAAATATCCATTAATCATGTTTGATGTTGTGTGATATCATCAATGTAATTCCAAGTACCATTATCAAAGAAATGTTGATTTATGGGTAACATTAATGTTATGGGTTATTCATGGGAGATAGTAATTGGGTTGAATAGTTTCAATTTCTTGGAGAATTTTTTAATGGTATAAAAATAATTCATCGTGGTTTATTAATAGAATGTGAATATTCTATGAAAATTCTATAAATCTTGTCTCACTAGGTGTGTAGACATTGTCCCACAGATTCTGTAGTGGAAAGATAATGGAGTAAATTATCAAATCATCATTTTCGTGGTTATAACCCCTATATTAATTTATGCCACAACCACATGCACTATCCCATATCTAAAAAGAGATGTATTTTTTGGATAATATAATCACATTTTCTTTCCCAAAACAATGGGTGGATTTCCCAAATAGAATTGGAAATTATTGATTAAAAAGAATATATTAGAGGCATAAAATATATTATTGTAAACAATTCAAATTTCATGATAAATGGGGATATATTCTTCCATTGTAATGTACACATGTAAAAATGAAAATATGTGGTTACTATAACATGAGTTTAATGAAGAAAAACATAAGACATGAAAAACATACATATTGTTTCTTGATGTTGGATTCTGTGTTCTTAAAATTGTTTGTAATTTCATTTCATGTATATTCAATGATGTTGATAAAAATAAAATATCTTTTTATATAATGAAAAAATTTCAACATTTATATATTTTAAAAAAGTCTTAGAGGATATATAACATTAATATGGTCATTTTTATTAACATCTATTAAGGGAACCATTATATTCTATGAGAAATATTCATAAATATTGTATTATAATTAGATGATATTTTTATTATTGGGAATATAGTATGTGGAATTTTAGGTTAATGTATTCATATATAGATTCTAATTCTTCTGATGGTGTTCTCAACATAAAATGTTTAAGAGGGAATAATATAATAACATACACTCCAAAAGGAATTCCATACATTTATGTATCATGATAAATTCCAATATGTGACCACGTGTAATGGTCTTTGTTCATTATGATTATTATTAAAAATACCAGGGATCACTCAATTAGATTTATTGACTCAAAATTTGACACCATAAGTTCACTAGAGGCTTGGTTCAAGTAGTGAAATAATGATGACATGTTATCGACAATATGCTCAGGTATGATTTTCCCATCCATCTTTGTGGTTTTTAATGTATCTAACTTTGATTGAAAAATTACTATCATATTTAATTCCATTGAAATAATGTAATGGTGAGATTATTTATGATAGTCCCTGAAATATTTATCCACTATATAGGTGGATGTCACATCTGTGGAATTTGATTGATGATATTTGAAAAGAAATGAATTATATTACTTAGTGAGCACTAAGATGTGGTTATTAATGTTGTAGTATTAGATTCAATCACTTATTTTACATGATCTATTAATAGAGAGTAATTTTTGACCTTAAGTAAGCTTGCTTAATGTAACTTTGAAATATACTATAGGGTCTCACAGTAAGTGTATTCACGAATATTGATTAAATACATTTTGAATTTATTTATATTAATAAATATTATTCTCAATGATGTGAAATAAATTTTATTCTAGTTCATTTGATGAAAATTTATTTATTTAATATTTTATATTTAATAGATAATTATTCCCTAGGTTTTAAATAAATGTATTCATTTTAATGATATATATTTATTAAAAAAATATATAATTTAATTAATTATTTTTTGGATGTGTGTAACAATAAAATGTATGGTGATAAATATAACTTTATTATCCTGTAAGATAATATTTATAGATGTTAAAGATATAACATTGTATAAAAATAATAATAATATTTTTATATTTAATGTGAGTATATTATGATTATTATATTATTTTAGGTTTATTTCGAAAATAAAGGAAATTTTATCCTATAAAATATCTCTATAAATAAAGTGATAATTCCCTTGGATAGTGTTATTTGAGATTTTAAAATCATTTTAAAATAAATACTTCTCTCTTTATTCTTTATTATCTCATATTCTTAAGAACATGAACATCACTTTTATGAAAATAAGATTTTTTAGTAGTTAATACAAATAAGACAAGATGATTGATACTCCATGAAAGTGTCATCCATTCAATCATTTTTGTTTAAATATCATTGAAAAATGTGTGGATCTCCACTATATGTTCTCTAATATTTGTCCACCCTTCCCAAAAATCATAATATAAAAATGGTTGTCCTTGATAAAGACTATCATTCAAGAAATATAAAATTATGATGGATATTTTCATTTGATCTAAGGAAGATTAATTATAATTTTTTTTAAAAAGATCCAATATGGATTTTTGGAATTCTGTGTCATATTTTGATTGATAAATTATCATTATTTATGATTTTTATATCTTTAAAAATTATCCATTGATCGATAAAAATTGACCAAAAAATATTTGTGGATACAAAATGTCTTACAACTATTTCTGTAACATGCAGGTGGTATCAAAGGGTTCACATTTAAAAATATATTCATTTGATTTATTGATCATCTGTATGTGAAATAGAATTCGAATATTTTAGTTAATGTATAATATTTCATTGAATTTGAATTTAAAATAACAACAATTTGGAATTTTTATATTTATCATTTAGGATTTATTTTTACTTAATGCACATGAATTGATGAAGAATGATTACATATTCCATCAGAATATTCCAATGTGTTATGTCTTGATAATTGTGATACACCAAATTTTGATAGAGTACATGTCATGTACCCATGTTCACATTACATTGATGTGTTGCGGGATAAAAACATATTGAGTAGCTCTAAGAAAATTTTTTGATTACATAAAATGTGTACAAGAGGATAACCGTGAACATTGATTTTCAAATTATACTAATTATAGATAGTGTAATCATTTTTAAGTCTACATCATTATATGGAAATTGTTTTCGAATTTTGTGGTTAAATATTTAGTTTTTATCCACATGATACTGACATCCAATACAATTAAGAAGATAAAAAACATGTATCCACATTACTTATTGTGTAAAAAATAAATTCACTTATATGAATTATATTTCATGTCAATATATGTGCTAGAAAAAAAGAGAGCAGGAGGACCACACATGGTGTAACTCTTAAATACTCACGGTATAATTTAGATGTGAGAAAAGATGTGAAAACATGTATTTCTCTAAGATATGAAGTATCCATTAAACACAACATGTATCTAATTTGAATAATTAATCTAATTTGTATTAAATAAATTACAAATAACTAGTCATTTATCTAGGATACATTACATGTGGTAACATTGTGTCTTAATTTATTTTACACACCATGTTATATCATAATAAGAGTTTAATTAAATTAATTTAGCATAATTGATTACATAATTAAAACACAATTATAGTGATCGAACCACATGTTTTTTCCAAGTAATAATGGTTTATATTAATTAAAAAAATTTGAATAAAATTAATGTAATTTTACGTAATTATTATTCGTGTATTTTTCCCTAAATGAATTTATAATGGTTATGTACACGAGACATTATATTGCAATTAACAAAAAAGTAAGTAATTAATTAATTAATACTAGTGTACTAGTCATTATATTTAATTAATGAATTTAAGTGAATAATGAAAAGTGTACATATTCATATTTGATTCAATTCTATGACGATTCATAATCATTGAGATGACCTATGTGCACATTTTTTTGATTTTTATTTTTTTCATGATTTTTTAATTATTATTAAATAAATTATATTTTATAGATTTTGTGTCATCCCACTCAATTTAATCATATAGGAAATATGGGTGAACATGTTTCTTAGGATATTACCCTTAATCAATCATTTTTTCCCATCACCTTCATGTGAGTATTTATCATGTGTTATAAAAATAGAGTCTCGTGGGACCTAAAGTAAATTCAATATATCAAAGACATGAAACCATCATATGTGATTCATATATAGATATGTGGGATTCCACATCTCATTCAATGTTGGGAAGAAGATTTTATCAATATGCTCATTAATTTTTATATTTTCCTCTCAATAAATTAAATGTTGGATATTCTTTTGATCATGTTATTTTTTAATTCTTTTATTTCATTCTTATGCATAATTGTTTTATGTATTGAAAAATGAAATCACATAAATCATTGGGAAAATTTGATAAATTAGGACATAGTAATTGGATTTTGTAAATTTTTAATCCAATATTGATTAATATAATAATTAAAAACCACTCTATATCAATCATACATATATGATGTTTAATATTAAAAAATGTATTGATAACAAAAAACATCGATATAATTAACATTAATTCAATCTAATTGTTTGACTAAATTATTAATAATTAAAATGATTGAACTATTTTAAAAAAAAATATCTCATTAGTGCACATACATTTTTCATAGATTTAATATAAATCTCTATAGTTTTCTTTTAGAATTTGATTCAATATAAATATTTTTCAATAGAAAAGATGTGATTTTGACTAAATTGTTAAGGAAATTTGAGTAATGGTTTATAGATTTTAGTGTCTACATAATGGATCATTGATATGAAATCCTACTATTTTTGAGGTACTACATACCAAAATACCTTTTTATTAATTGATCATTCCCACACTTTGGTTTTGAGAAGGTGAATATGGATCATTTCCCCTAGAATATCTATGAAAATATACATTCATTATCCAATGTTTAGAGATATATGGAATTAATAAAACAGTTGAAGATAAAATAAAATTTAGATTATCATGAATTATATAATGTGTTTTTGAGATCAGATAAAATAATATTATCTTTTATAATTTTTTACCAACTAAATGTTAATGAACCTCCTTATCAATGCCCCCAATTTTTTAGAGAGACAATTTCCTTAATAACAATAACATCAAATAATGGTTCATAGACTTATGAGTTATATTGTAGAAGAAATTGAAATATTTTGTTTCATAATAAATACTGCCTAATCAATAACAAACCTGAATTTTATGAATTTTTTTTTAAAAAATGAATTTAATTTCATCGAGAGATTGTCTTACACAGAACCTAGAGTGAAAATAATCCATGACTTATAATAAATCTTTCTAATGGCACCGTTATAACATTCATGATAAAATAATTGGTTATTTATAAGATTGAATAAATTATATAATATTTATACATTCTACTTTAAGTAAAATAATTCATTAATTTTCAATTTGTTAGAAATGAAAATTAAAATCATTTGAAAACAAAATAGATTTTTTTTTAAAACAGCTTTCAGGCATGAAATGTGTTTTTATGATTATAAATAATATTGACCCCTATTGGAGAATTATTTTAATAAATATATATAATAGAAATTCAATGAAATATTTAAACATTCATCTGGAATATTTATTAGTAATTTGATAATAGTAAACCCATTTTTATTCATAAAAATTGTATGTATCTAAAAATAAGTTTTCATCGATTTCTACACACTCATTTTAAATAAATTTACCCAAATAATATATATTTAAACATGAAAAAAATACAATATATTTACAAATACGAGTTGCACTGTTAGTCAATTACCCTATTTATATGTTTCATTATAAATAGTAACTAAGGTAAAATGTATCTTCTCGATAAAGGATAAATCACTTAAACTAGGTTAAATTATGTTTACCACATTTAACATTAATTTCTATTAGAGGAAAATAATTTTACCCTTATCACATTGGAAAGAAAATTAATTTATTTAATGGACACTTGTCTATGAAAATGACCAATGTAATATTTGACGCTATAAATAATACCAAATGTCATTATGTTAGTTTGAAACATATTATTTGTGTTATAATTGACATAAAATAAGGTAGAACAACAAATTGTGGTTATTATGATAGTAATTATTGTCATGGCCTGAAGCTTGACGTACATGGACATTACATTACTTTTGCGGAATACTTAATACATAACAAAAACAGACACCAAAGGACCGTAATAGTTTAGTGTCTTTGGAAACTCGGAACGTAATCTTCTAATCATGGTGAAATATCTTCAACATCTCCAATAAAGATCTTCCCCTTTTGGTTTTCTTACCTAAAACCTTTCTTTAAATCATGGGGAAAATAAAACATATAAAGGGTTAGCTAAAATGTTCAGTAAGGGTAAGCATGGATAAAATAAAACAAATCATATACATTTGAACTTAAAAACATGAACATAATGTTTAAACATAAAAATCTTGGGCAATGACATAAAACATGGTAGTACATAAGGAATAGATCATAATGAAACATTAATCATGATATAATAGCATGGGAATAAAACATGTGATTGTGGAAACCATTAAGCACGTGATATGATTTCTATAGTAGCCAAGGCATTGCTGCCAAGACAATCCTAGGGGACAAAGTCCCTTTTTGAATCGAGTTCACTCCTCGTTCCAGCCCTGTATTACTGAACTAGATTAACATACCATTCCAGCCATGTCTATCTCATGAGATATAAATCATTACCCAATGCATTGGAGGGAGATATAGGTACCACCTATCTCATAATGAAATGATTCTTACTTGTGCCATAAAATAAACATACATTATTCATAATAACCCAAAGAATAAAATGGGTGTCATAAACATCATCCCATCATAACATAATCCATATAATAGAAATGGATATCATTTCATAATAAGAAAATTGAAACCATGTAAATATTAGAGACCCATATAAAATAATTTCTTCTTAGATGGAAAATGGTTTTGATAAAACACATGAAATAAATTCTTGCGGAAAATATCCTTTCTTCTTCAAAAAAATTTTCTTTTCACAAAATTTCATGCAATTATAAAAGAAAATGATTTTTTAGAAAATAGTAATGAAATATTTTGGAGGAAGATTCCTGAAAATAAGGATTTATAAAACCGTAGAAAAATCCTTTCATGCCGTATAAGTTAAAAAACATTATTCTCGTACTTTTGCCGGAGAAGATAAAACGTACCTCGTAAAAGAAAGATTCATTACATACCATGTAGTAAAAGTAAAAATTGGTAAAAAGGACATTAAACATACATGAAATTATTTTTATAGAACAGGTAAATGGATGATTAATATAACCCCAGTAAATACTTACGACTAAATAATCTCGGATAAAAACGAGATTGGAAAAGTTATCCCTTACCTTACGTCTGATATGCTTCGTATTTTTCCGAACCTACTGTGTAATGATTTAACTAATGTCATTGACTTATTACCGAATCATATTCATTGTTATGATATCATATATGGTTCACTTTTGACATTATATTACATGTTCATTTGTAAATTCCATGTTAAAGCAGCATTTTGGGTAAAATCGTTTCATTTATCGTACGTGTTTCGACTTTTTGTTCTTGATATTATTACTTATATAACGATTTAGATAATTCCAGAATGTAAAAAATCATTTATATATAATATATATTCATCATATACATATATATATATATGATAGATCGATAAATGGAATGAAATACACCGTTCTTGGAGACGGTAGGACGTACGTACGCATGAACGTTGTTTCCCTTTCCTTATTTAATTGAATGGAATTAAGTAGATGAAATTCATATATATATATATATAAATTAATCATGTATCATTATTATGTCATATATTTCATTATTATTCATTATATATACTTTAATATCCTTCATGAATGGTTAACATGGAGAATGGATCTCATCACGTCGTGGAGACGGTAGTCCGTACGTACGTACAAGCGATGATATCATTCCCATGATCATGAAATTTTATTGAAGTGTATGTATAATATTTAATAATCAATATCAAATTACAATAATCATATATTTTTATTTATTTACACCATTATACCCATCCAAGTAAGGTGGTGGTTGAAAACAGATTACACCACGGCGTGGAGATGGTATTCCATACGTACGCATGCGCGGTGATTCTGTTTTCCATAGGATGGATAGAAGGTGAAATAATGTTTTTTCATATTTATAATAGTAGATAAGTATATAAGTAATACTGATGTTATTACTTTATAATGATACAACTAAATAAGAAGAATTAGAAGAAGAAAAAAACATGAGAGAATCAGAAGAAGAGATTACCTCTTCTTCGACGCACCTCCTTTAAGCCTTCTCTTAAGGAAGTATAGTTGGTCTTTTGAGAAGACAAGAACCTCCAGAATGTTTCTAGGGAAGTGTAGAAGAGAAATGGGCAGTTTTTGGCCGAGATTCAAGGCTTAAAAGGGTGTGAAGAGAAGAGGGAAGGGGTGACCGTTTTATAAGGGAGGAGAGGGGCACCTTTGGGAAAACTAAAAATATAATTTTATTATAAAGTCATATTCGGTTTTTAATACCTCCAAATTGATTTATTTGAAATATAAGGTGGGGATGGGTCTAAATCCTCTCAACAAAAATATTTTAGAGAGGTTTGGGTCATTATATTAACCTTATCTTTTAGTTTTAACTCTTAGTTAATTAGATTGACATTTACCATGTCACTTTGTATTTTTATATTATATAGTTAATAAACGTACCATTTACATCCATGAGACCCCCAAGTGGTCCATTAATTATACAACTTTCATGATATAAGTATCTTTGAAGAAAAATATATTTTTATTAATATAATAACAATTAATAATATAATATTTGTTTTAAAAACTATTTTATGTCGATTTTGACACTATTTGGTAATGTATTTTTGTGAAAATCATAACAGAATTATTAGTTCGAAAAAAGTAAATTAATTCAATACTAACATGGAATATTAAACAATCAAATTATTTTAATTCATATCAAGTCTCAAATTACATTTATTTGGGTATTTATAACATCAATTATTTAAATATTTCATTATTTAGGTAATTACTACATCACCATTTTGTCATAAATGACTTCAATTATGTAATGTCTAAAAATTACAAATAAATTACCATTAGGTAGTAAAGCTTTTTAGATTTCTAATGAATATTTATAGTAGAATTTATCTTATTCATATCCATATATTCAAAATGATTTAGTTATTAAACATTGATTTTAACTATTTTAACCCTTCTTTAAATAAATTAATAATAAATGTCCTAATCTAATCCAAGTGGACCTAAATGGTCATATTTTATTCCTAAGGATGTTTTTGGTCGAATTACACTTATAAAATAGAATTAGTACATGTGTTTGGGTAATAATAAAATCATTTTTAACCTTAATTACCCTATTTACTTTTAACCGTGGTAAATAAAATAAAAAAGATACTATTCACCAAAAATTATTTTCGTCTGATTGAACAACATTTTAGTCCTTGTTATTAACTATGTCTCTCAGATTTTCGAAATTCCACTCATAGAAGTGGTAAAATTATGTTTTACGTGAATTTCCAATTTCTCATAGGAGGTGGGTAAAAGACGGTGAAATGTTCAATAACATTTATATATAAAAAAAATTATTATAAAATGACTCCAATTAATTAAATTGAACTTATATAGGTATTATGTATAAATTTTGATCTAAAATAAATTTTAATAAAATAAATAATTATTTAAATAAAATGTCGGTTTTTAAATACTAACCCAGTGTTTTCACTATTCCTAAAAAATTGAATGTTTTCAAAAAATACCCAAAATTTACCCAATACTAATTTTGATATTCCAAATCTAAAAATAAAGTCCATATTGAAAGAGAAAATTTATAAAATTTCAAAAAGTGGGTATTACTATTCATAATGACTAGTTTATATAATATTTTAATAATATATCATTGTTTAGTGAAACTCGATATTGCGTACAACAAACGCTGTCGTGGAAGGTCACGATTGCATGTATAGAAATCCAAATCAATAGTGCGTGTAGTGCAAGCTCCTTTTCGTGTAGCATACAACACAAGACATCAATGAAATTAAAATGAATATTTTTCATAAAATCTCGGGGTGTTACATTCTACCCCCCTTAAAATGAATTTCGCCCTTGAAATTCATCAGGGTTATAAATGGTTTACTACTTGACAGTTTCATTCACAGAAACCCACATCGTAAAAAGGAATACCAAAACTTGAATTTTAAAACTAATGTATGAAATGTAACAGTTACCCAAATTAACTAATCACTAGGTTTCCACATAGGAGAACATTGGTGAATATATTGATATAGAAGAGAAATATAACCATCAACTTCTATTGAAGAGTGGTAGAGGACATGGCTATGAAAAATACAACAATAAAAAAGCCATAAATTTGTGATGATCTATGGTACCATCCAATTCATCAGATATTAGTGCACTAGGACAACATTTTTTTTGTTTTCAAGATCATTTCCCTAAAGATGAAGAATTTGAATTAGAAGAAATACTTACTTTATTTCAGTATCATCTAACCGTTTCTCATGCCTCGAACAATATCCACTTTATCTCTTAAATAAATAAAGTTGAATTTGACTTCTGTGAAGTGTTAGCAGATTATGTGATAGAATGATAGGTCATTCCATCTATTTCTATCGCAAAACATTTAGCACAATTTATTAAATATACAGAAGTCCATCTATGCTGAGATTAATCATATATGGTTGCTAAAATGGACTTATACTTTAGCTATCATAGCGCTTAATAAAATAAAACTCATTTATACTAACCAGGGACTTCTTTTAGGCTAGTGGTAGGTGATAAAGGCATGTCACACTTTTGTTGTGGGTTCGATTCCCACATCCTTGTCCGACGTGATGGGTTGCCTCTCGTCCTACAGGTTGTCCTTTTTCTAAAACTATACTATTATAACATTCTATCAATAATATCAAAAAAAAATTATCCTTAAACAATACTAACTTATTTTCAAAATAATCCATTCGAATCTTTAGGCTTATCCAAAATACTTTTTTCCAAACTCATAGTATATAGAGAATGATTACTAAAAATTTCATATAGCAGTCATGTGAATACCATCATTTATCCCTCATATATCATGTTGGTCACATTCCAATCATGTGAATAACTTAATCATGTATTCTCTTGAAAAATGAATACCCATTTAACCTTAGTGAAAACATGAATGCTATCAAAAGTTAACTCCTTCCACATACCAAAATGGAAAAAATTCTATATTCTCAAACCATGATATAACTTTGTCCCTATATCAGTCATGAACTAATGAATACTATCAAACATTTCATTTTCTCCTTATCCCTTCATTATGCACATATCGTCTTCTTTCGAAAAATATCTCAATCACATTCCATGGTTACCGGTACCATAAAATTATTGAAAACCACAATAGACCAATACATAAATATTCCAATATTCCATGATACTATATACAAAATTGTTTTGGAATCCCATTACATAAACACTTAATCATTCCACCACATCATTGTCATATTCAACATCACCAATAGTGATCACATGTGACATCCCATTTTCCTTTTCCTTAATTAGTTTCTCATGTCTATCATCATTAACCCTTGGATTATGGCATTGATTAGAATAATGCCCCATTTCATTGCAGTTGAAGCATTGAAGTGTTCGTGGTGCGTTCTCTGCAGTCTTTTCTTTATTCACATCATTAGCAACCCCTTTTTCCATTACTTCGATACTGAGCAACTCAATGACCTTATTTTCCACACTTAAAACATTTTCTAGTCCCATTCATACAATCTCTACCATGCTTCTTTCCACACATTGATCATAAAGAAACATTCATCTTTTTTTCACCGTTTTTATGAGATTACTCCTTGAACATTATCTTTCATTGCATTTCCAAACCATGAGATGGATATATAACACCAAATTCCATTTATACCTTGATATCACAATGCACAATTTCTTCATAGCTACTGAAGTCTCTTATAGCTAATGCCCCTTGATTAATTAGTTTTATGCCACTGAAGAATCGATCAACTTTACTTTCAGGTTGAATGATAAAGCCAGATTCATAACTTGCAAGCCTTGTAAAATTTTCTTCGTATATACCAACAGATTCATCATACTTTTTCTTTAGCTCATGGAAATCCTTTTCTATCTTTGTTCGAAGAATATGAGGGAAGTACTTACTGGAAAACAAGTTCTTGATCTCGTCCAATTCCATTGATTTAATTTCATCTTGTCGCCTTGTATTCTTAATTAGATTCCACCACTGGTCTGCTTCACCTTATAAATGGTAAACAGATAGAATAAATTTATCATGTTCCAAATAGTGAAGTATGGAAAATATCTTTTCAATGGTACTAATCCATTGTTCAGCAACATGTGGATCAGAAGACCCATTGAAAGAAGGTGGACATTGCCTCATTAGGACTCAATAGAATATTGTTCCCTTATTTGCTCATTAAGAAGTCCAGAATGATTCATAGCTTGTGTATGTATAGCAATAAGATTTTTCACTCCATCTCCCATAACATTGGTTTGTTCAGGAGGAAAATCATTTCATTTTCCATTACATTGATCAACACGTTTCCTTTGGGTTCCAGCCAACGCCTAAAACCCCACTAGAATAGTGTGAGAGGAAAAAATCATGCTAGGTAAAACAACATAATAAAGGGGAGTACCTTTGATATCTAACATCTTAGGTTTAATTCTAATATCATTACCGTAATTATAGCACTATAACCTATACTTATACTTAAACTTTGGGACAACCAAGTCATACCTTAGAAATATCTCTAGGGATCTCAATAAAGTTTTTTCATCCTAGTTTCCAAAGGTTTACTAATCCTTTCCTCTGATACCAACTGTAGAGGCCTGATGCTTGATGTAAATTGAAATTACATTAATTTTGTGGAATACTTAATACATAACAAAAACAGTCCCCAAAGGACCGTAATAGTTTAGTGTCTTTGGAAACTCAGAACGTAATCCTCTAATCGTGGTGAAAGATCTTTAAAATCTCCCAAAAAGATCTTCCCGTTTGGTTTTCTTACCTAAAACCTTTCTTCAAATCCTAGGGAAAAGAAAACATATAAAGGGTGAGATCAAATGCTCAGTAATGGTAAGCATGGATAAAATAAAACAAATCATATACATTTGAATTTAAAAACATGAACATAACGTTTAAACATCAAAATCATGGCCAATGACATAAAAAATTTCAGCACAAAAGGCATAGATCATAAAGAAACATTAATCATGATAAAATATCATGGGAATAAAACATGTTATTTTTGAAACCATTATGCACATGATATGATTTCCATAGTAGCCAGGGCATTGCTGCCAAGACCGTCTTAGTGGACAAAGTCCCTTTCTGAATCGAGTTCACTCCTCATTCTAGTCCTGTATTACTAAACTGGATTAAATTACCATTCCATCCTTTTCTATATAATGAGATATAAATCGTTACCCAATGAATTGGAGGGAGATATATGTCCCACCGGTCTCATAATGAAATCATTCTTAATTGTGCCACAAAATAAGCATACATCATTCATAATAACCCAATGAATAAAATGGGTGTCATAAACATCATCCAATCATCACAAAATCCATATAAAATAAATGGATATCATTTCATAAAAAGAAATGTGAAACCATGTAAATCATAGAGACACATATAAAATAAAGTCATATTAGATGGAAAATAGTTTTGATAAAACACTTGAAATAAATTCTTGAGGAAATATCCTTTATTCTTAAAAATCATTTTTTTTCACAAAATGTGAAGAAATTATAATAGAAAGTTATTTTTTTGAAAATAGTAATGAAATATTTTGGAGGAATCTTCATGAAAATAAGGCTTTATAAAACCGTAAAAAAATCCTTTCATGCAGAATAAGTGAAAAAAAAACATTCTTCTCGTACATTTAACGGAAAAGTCAAAAAGTACCTCGTAAAAGAAATATTCATTACATACTATGTAGTAAAAGTCAAAATGGGTAAAAAGAACATTAAACATACATGAAATAATTTTTATAAAATAGGGACATGGATGATAAATATAACCCCAGTAAATACTTACGAATAATCAATCTCGGATAAAAACGAGATTGGAAAAGTTATCCCTTACCTTACGTCTGATATGTTTCGTATGTATCCGAACCTCTTGTATAATGATTTATGTAATGTCACTGACTTATTAAAGAATCATATTCACTGTTATTATATCATATATGATTCACTTATGACTTTATATTACCCTTTCTTTTGTAAATTCCATGTTAAAGCAGAATTTTGGGTAAAATCGTTTCATTTATCGTGCGTGTTTCGACTTGTTGTTCTTGATATTATTACTTATATAATGATTTACATAATTACAGAATTTAAAACCTGATTTAAATATAATATATATTCATCATATACATATATATATGATAGATTGATAAATGGAATGAAATACACTGTTCATGGAGACGGTAGGCCGTACATAAGAATGAATGTTGTTTTCGTTTCCTTATTGAATTGAATGGAATTAATTAGATGACATACACAAAAAACTATATATATATATATTGATAAATACAGTATCATTATTATTTCATATATTACATTATTATTCATTATATATACGTTTTAATCCTTCATGAATGGTTAACATGGAGAATGAATCTCATCGCGTCGTGGAGACGGTAGCCTGTATGTACGCACGGGCGATGATATCATTCCCATGATCATGGAATTGTATAGAAGTGTATGTATAATTTAACAGAATAAATATCACATTACAATAATAATATATAGTTATTTATTTACAACATTATACCCATCAATGTAAAGAGGTGGTCGAAAACATATTACACCACGACGTGGAGACGGTATTTCGTACGTACGCACACGCGGTGATTTGGTTTTCCGTAGGATGTATATAAGGTGAAATAAGGTTGTTTCATATTTATAATAAAATATCATTATATAAGTAATACTGATGTTATTACTTTAAAATGAGACAACTAAAGATGAAGAAGAATGAAACTTGATAGAATCGGAAGAAGAGTTTACCTCTTCTTCGACGCACTTACTTTAAGCCTTCTCTGATGGAAGTTGAGTTGGTCTTTTGAGAAGACCAGAATCTCAAGACTTTTTCTATGGAAGTGGAGAAGAGAGATTTTTAGGGGTTATCCGAGCTTCAAAGCACAAAATGGTGTAAAGAGAAGAGAGAAGGGGTTCCCTTTTTATAAGGGAGGAGAGGGGCACCTTTGAAAAAACATAAAATATTATTTTATACTAAATTCATATTCAGTTTTTAATAGATCCAAATTGATTTATTCAGAATACAAGGTGTGGATGGGTCTAAATCTTATCAACCAATAGATTTTATAAATGTTTGGGTCATTATGTTAACCTTATGTTTTAGTTGTATCTCTTAGTTAATTAGATTGATATTTACCGGGTAACTTTGTATTTTTATATTATATAGTTAATAAACTTATCATATACATCCAAGAGACCCCCAAAGTGGTCAATTAATGATACAACTATCATGATATAAGTATAGAAGCCGAACCATATATTTTTAGGAGTATAATAACAATTAATAATAAAATATTTGTTTTAAAAACTATTTTATGTCAATTTTGGCACTATTTGGTAATGGATTTTTGTGAAAATCATAACAGCATTATTAGTTCTAAAAAAGTAAATTCATTCAATACTAACATGTCATATTAACCTATAAAATTAGTTTAATTCATAAAAAGTCTCAAATAAAATTTATTTGGGTATTTATTACATCAATTATTTTAATATTTCATTATTTAGGTAATTACTGCATCATCATTGTGTCCTAAATAACATAAATAATATAATTTCTAAAAATTATAAATAAACTAAAATTAGGTAGGAAATCTTTTTATCTTTCTAACGAATATTTATAGTATAATTTATCTTATGTATATCCCTATATTAAAAATGATTTAGTTATTAAACATTGATTTTAACTATTTTAACCCTTCATTAAATAAATTAATAATAAATGTCCTAATCTAATCCAAGTGGACCTAAATGGTAATACATTATTCCTAAGGTTTTTTTTGGTCTAATTACACTTATCCAATAGAATTAGGACATGTGTTAGGGTAATAATAATATAATTTTTACCCTTAATTACCCTATTTACTTTTAACCGTGGTAAATAAAAGTAAAAAGTTACTATTCACTAAAAAAAATCATCTCATTGAACCAAATTTTAGTACTCCATATTAACTATGTCTCTAGGATTTTCGAAATTCCACTCACAGAAGCGGTAAAATTATGTTTTATGTGAATTTCCAAATTCTCCTAGGAGGTGGGTTAAAGACGGTGAAAAGTTTAATAAAATTTTTATATATCTAAAATTATTATTAAAGGACTCTAATTAATTACATTGAACTTATATAAGTATTATGTATCAATTTTTACTAAAATAAATTTAAATAGAATAAATAAATAATTAAATAAAAAGTCAGTTTTTAAATAGCAACTGAGTGTTTTCACTATTCATCAAAAATTGAAAGTTTTCAGAAAAATACCAAAAATTCACCCTAGGCTAATTTCAATATTATAAAACCAAAAATGAAGTCCATTTTGAAATTTAAAATTTATAAATTTTAAAAAAATGGATATTACTATTCACAATGGCTAGTTTATATAATATTTTAATAACATATCATTGTTTAGTGAAACTCAATATTGCCTACAACACAGGCTATCGTGGAAGGTCGCCATTGCGTGTAAATGAAGCCAAGTCATGGATGTGTGTAGTGAAAGCTCCTTTTTGTGTAGCGTACAACACATGACATCAATGAAATTAAAAATATTATTTTTCATAAAATCTCGGGGTGTTACAATTATGTTATTTCAAAAATATTAATTTATTTATAATTTTTAATCATTTTATACTTAACATTAATTCTTAAACAATACTGATATAGGAATTTTTCAATTAATATAAATATTAAATTTTTTATTTTATAAAATTAGAATTGTCTACATATGAAATATATATATATTTAAAAAATTTAATGATATATATGACCTCCAAATAAGGTGATCAAGGATATATTTGAATTATTTCGTTGTCATGATGTATCTGACGTCATATTGAATTAAAAGTATCAAAATGACTTTAATAAAATTTTCTGAATGTAATTTTTTTAATTTATAAAAAAAATGAAAATACTGTATGAGTACAATGGATGAAATATATGGCTGTAAATTTTATAAAAAATCAAATTATGATGAAATTTTCACATTATAAATAAAAATAAAACCATTTTAATATTCAAAAAAATATTTAATGTGGTTATGATTAAAATTAGATAACCATTTGGTAAAACCAAAAGATAATTATTAAAATCACTAAAAACGTATATATATTTCATGGGATAATGATATTTAGAACATAAAATCCTTCACAATGAATATTTTTCGCTTTTTAAAGAATTGGATTAAGACCAACTTAGTAAATTTTCAATCATTTTGAAAATTCAATGTGTTTCATTTCCATCCATAATAAAAGGTCTCCCATTTCTCTCAATTCAACATAACAAAATATCCATATAGTTACATCCAAGACATCCTATATCACAATTCAATATAAAAACCCAAATTCAATATGTGTTAATCTTCCTATAAGATAATCCCTAGGTTCTTTAATAAATGATATACATGAGTTATTTCAATGAAGTGATAATTGCCTTAACTGATCTCATTATTTTTACATCCAAGTTAATATTAATTAAATATATTATACATATCATAAAAATAATAGAATTAGTACCATAAATATATTAGAAATTTATTATAATTATGAAATAACATTTATACACCATTTTTTCCATGTAACCGAAAGTGAAACTACTACTCACATGTACGTACAGCATACCATATCCATGTAGTGATAAAAATAAATCTTAGTCCCAATATATTTTTTGATGGGAATAGATATGGGTTTAATATTATTATAATTTTTTATGAAATAATTATTAATTTTTATGGAGAACATTGTATCTAACTTCTTACAACCCAATCATCTAGAAAATGATAATGTATCATGTCTTTATGTCTGGACTACCACCTCGATGAAGTGATGTGATTCATTATTCATTTCCTCTATAAATAGACTATATTAAGGGAATATTATATAAATATAATATATATATACGATATTATAGTTATTTTGGAATGATTAATTATTATTTACCTTTCCTTTGTTCTATTATTAAAATAGTTAAAATAAAGTCCATGCATACGTATAACTTACCATCTCCAAGAATGGTGTATTTATATTTTCAATAACAATACTATATATATATATAATCAATATATACAGAATTTTTATAATGAGTAAAATTCCTGAGATTTTGGAAACCTCATCAACGAACATGGAAAGAATCCACTAGACCAATACCTAAAAGAAAATTAACTAGTTTTCACCCAGAACTATGATTTTAACAATGAATTTTCCAATAAATTTTAAGGAAATAACTTAATAATCTTATACAAGATATAATATATTTTATTATTTTTTGGGAATATATTTATAAATACTATATATTTATTATATATTAGTTGTAAACATATATAAAAAAAGTCATACAGAAGTTAATGGTTTATTTCACAATCTAAACATTATTTGTGTTTGATTACGCTTAAGCCACCACTACCATAATAATTAATTTTTTTATTTAATGAACTAAATAGATATTCTTCTCCCAATTAAATTTTGGATCATTATATTTTTTTCTTTATTTTTTTCCATTTGAGTACTTAGCACATAGATCAAATTTTTTTATGTAGAAATATCCATCTTTTACTTGATCATGATTCTTTTTCACAAATGTCCAAATTTTCCATAAAATGTGTAGAAGAATATTTTAAAAATTGTAAAATTATTTATTAAATAAATCTTTAACCATTTTTTTGTTTTTACAAAATGGTTTAAAAATAATCTTCTTCACTTTTTCTGAATATGGTATATTATGTAAATTTTTTAAAAATGAGATCTTAATGTTTTTTATCTTGTAAAAAATGAGTGAAATTTCTAGAAATCATGAAGGATCAATGGTTGGAATAATCTTTTATAATGTTATATTTTTTATTTAATTTAATATTTTTTCTATAATAATTATAAAATCTTAAGATATGTTATTTCTATGTAAAAAGTGTATTTTCATCAATCAATATCTAGGGATATTTTAATGAATTTTCCTCTATATCTATATTCATTATTTAATAAATAATTTACTGATGATATATATATGTATACCAACCCATATATTTTTATAGGGGTTTTATCATCATTTTGACTATGTTATATATTAAAATTTCATATTCTAGAACATTTAATATAAATATTAATTTAATATTAAGTCATGTTTATTATGTACTATTTTTTATCCATATAAATATTTCATTGGACATATTGTGATGATGTATTGGAAAGTTTCGTGAGTGGAAATATATTTAAAATTTCGATATTTCTTTACGAATTATTGTTTAATGACATTGCATGAGCTATGAGTTTAATTTTTAGATATCTTCCATGTGGACTGGATGATATGTTACTTATGTCCAAAATTATGCATTCCACCATTATGATATAATTTTTTAATAACCTTGTGATTGTTTATATATTTATGATATACATTGATATTTTTCGATTCAATATTTTTATTTTTTTAACAATATATGATCATCATTTATTCTTTCCATATTATTCATTCCTTTTATAATCCTCTTTACAGATACCCATACTGAATAGATGATATCACCCCATTCTTATAATTATATTTTACATTATTATATTAATTTTTTATGATTGATATGAAGGAATATGATAAGGTCAATAATGGTGTTTATTTAGAAAATACTAAGTTTTATGTAATGTTTTCTAAAGTATGTGATATTTTAAATATATATCTTGATTACCAATATTCCTAAACTATTCGGTACATTAGGATTTAGTTTCTTGTATGTATTATTAATTTAATAATGTATCCAACTTCTCTGTGCTACTAGTTTCATGAAAATAATGTTTGTATGAGGGCATTTTTAATAAAATCCTTTAAAACTATAAAAAAGAAAACATAATTCAAGGAACATAACCAAATGATTTAATTTGAATACAAATCAATGTATATGATAATAGACCTATATTTTTGGAACGGTGTATATTATATGGTATTCATAGAGATTCATTTCTTTTTACATGAAACATGTTGACGTAGTGTTCTCGTAGATTCATCTTGGTGTAATAATCCCAAAAATAGGTGGTTTAGTATATTTTGACCATCATTATAGTGCATGGTGTGTCTTCTCATACTATACTGATTTTTTTAAAATCCCGAAGGATTAGCATTATTAAATTTACATTTTCATTAAAAACTATGATTAAATATTTGACTGAATTTTTATGATATAAGGACATTCTCAAAGAAAAAATAATTACAATTTATAAATTAATTATGAATAAATATTCAATTTATGTGTATTGTTTGTCTAAATTATTTAATTATACATTTTGTTTCAAAATGATATTATCTAATATAGCATATGTGATTTTTTAGAAATGGTTACGAGAGGATTTTATTTAGACTGTAATAATGCACCAATCCAATGGAGGGAATTACATCCTAAGAAAGACAATGATGTTTGTGTTGGGGATTTGAAAATTAATACTATATTATAGTAGTTTTCTCAATTATTTTCCAATAAACTTCATTAATTGGGAAATGTAACGATCAAAAATTATGTTTAGAAATTTTAGAATATTCATGTGTCAGAAACCACCATTATTAAATGGGACTATAAATCCATTTGAATATAGGTAATACATAATTTCAAAAGATATAGTATTTATCCCTTTGAAATGAAATAAATGGGAAATTGTTTTCATGATAGTTAACCATATCTCAAGGGATGCTAATAAATAGTTTATTTTTATTCAAACAAAAAAGGATAAGTATGAAAAACTAGATCATAGAGTAGAATTATTTTGCGGCACTTCTCTATGGAAAATATTTTACACCCAAAAAAATTTGGTCATAGAGAGACAATTCATGAATCTTATACATAAATAAAAGAAAATTGATTATATGTATGAAACAAACATTACAATATTAACATGTAATCATTTAGACTACATACATATTCTAAAATGTATATTTTACCATTTCCTTGATATGAATATTCCAATCCATCAAATTGATCTAGTATCCCAAAATCAGAATCAGATGAAGTCATAACATCATGGTATATCAATATTTAAAAATATTTCTCCTTGATTTATGGATATTGTAGAAATAATGAAAACAACGTAAAAATAGATCTCAAAATGGATAACATGTAGATGATAATTTTTAATTTTCTAACATATGATAATTGTAGAATAAAACAACTTGGTAAAAGAATAAGAAAACGGTGAAGAAACTAATGAAGGCTAATTTTTTTAAATACCTTGATAAAGGTAAATTTATATGATAAGTTTAAAATGTTTGAATGTTTTATTTATATTATTTTATTCTTTGACCATATAATATCATGTGAAGGTATACCATTGGATCCATCATTGATTGAATTAATTTAGAAATATCAAAGACCAGCCTTGGTAACTATAACATATAGTTTTCTTTTATAAGAATGGTAGGACCAATTGTTTTTTGATAGATTTATAATGACTATTTAATCCACTCACCATCTTGACTCAAAAGGTGATACACTTTTATAAAAATAGAAACAAAAATTAATTTTTAATGAAATGAGGTGAATAATGGCCAGGTCCCATGGTCTTACACTATGCTATATAAGAGAGAGGTTGTTATTCCATTGGGAGGCATCAAGAAAGTTATTGATATGTGTCCTACTACTGAGTGACATGGTGATAAAAAATCTTCTTCTGAATTAAAAATTCATGTGAAATATTATCCAACTCATGATTTTGAGTTGCGAACATTAAATTTCAATTAAAGACATGGATGAATTATTTTTATAGTAATAGGTGTTATAAATACTCATAATTAAATGATGACTAATATATTTACAATGAAAGAGTTGAATATATGATAGAGAAGATTTATTAATATCATCAAAAAATAAGATACCTCAATATATAAACACACTGGGAAGGAAAAGAATGTGGTTGATGTTGTGAGTCGAAAAGTACATACATGATTTTCCCTAATTATGATTTAAAGAGATAATATATATATATATAAAGAATATGGATCTTGAAACCCTTAATAATGTGAATTTATAATATAATTTATACATTAATGTTCATACATCCATATAATATAGGATTAAGATGCCACATAAGCTATATGTTAAATTATATAAAAGGGCATGAACTGTCTCTATATTAAACCATAATCATGTTGGAATAATATTTTATAGAAAATATATGGCCCCAAACTTGAACATTAAATTATATAAAGATTTTTTAAGAATTTAATTATTAACAATTGAGGATCTTTTCGATTTTATAGTTTTAATAAACTGGGACATAACTATTACATACCAACTCTAATATTACTTGTAGTCATTTTAACTCACAACACATTTTTACATAATATAAAAAATTATTCCTCTTCTTGATAAAAATATTCGAGACTTATCCATTCTCTTATAAATATTTATAACAAGTGGGAAATATTTTAAAAAACATGTAATGAGCACAAAAGTATATTTAAGGTATATAAAATAAGGAATGAAACCGTTAGTATGTAAATATTTTAAACACATGAAAACATTTCATAAAATCATAATTTTCACCCATAAAAAATATGATCATTAATATACATAATTAAATCATAAGGTACCTGAAAAATAATGATTATTAACCATAAATCATAAAAGTAACTTCTGGAATCCATATCATAGTCATATTTTATATTTCATAGATATATAGGAAGTAACCATCATGGTATCATTTGGAATACTCATCGCAGTATATTATCTACCTATCTTAGGATAAACCCATTCAATTAAATCCAACTAAGTACCCAAAGAATTTGAGTGAAACAATTGGCTCACCCACCCTCAATTAATCATAAAACTACATGTATACATAATCAATTACAAAGAACAATAACAAAATCATATAACATAAAACATGTATAAAGGAACAATAAAATTTCAATATTGCAATTACATATCCTTTTTGAGAATATCCACAGTCAGAAATGAAATAATATTATTTGGAAATAAATGTCTAAAATTAAAATTTTAACATCAAGACATGAAAGATCCATATATTTGAGAAATTTGGTTCATGACTTATATGTTAAAAAACTTCCAAGGTATTGGAAATAATCAATCAATTTTTAAACACAATTAAAACATTTGAAAAGAAGATTTTTTAAACAAAGTGTGTCTTAACACCTTGATTTTTTTAGAAAAATTATAATTTAAAAACATTCATTTACATACAAATAAATACATAAAACCATTTTGAATAAATTAACATTAATGAGAATGATTTGAAGAATAAATCTTTAAAATATTTAAAATGATGTTGTTGCTAAAAAGTCACTTATGAAGATCATGTTGTTAATAAAAGTGATCGATTATATGTTTTCAATATAAATCCACATAAAAAAATTTCAATACAAGTTATGATTTTCAAAATTTATTTCTCACATAATCATAACACGATATAATCATCAAAAAAAAGTTTAACCCAATAAATAGAAATTGGGTTAAAAAATTAACTTACCACATATAATCTATCAAATCATATGACTCAAAAGATTAATAATAATTAAATGAATCATATGATAACCTGAATATAAATATATCCATGAAATTTCTTGTTATTGGGAATTATATATACACCATAATAAATTAATTAGTTGTTATTAATGCATATATCTCAAAGAGGAAAAAATGCTATATGAGTACATCCTTATAAAGATCATATCAATGATGTAACAACTTATTAATGGGATTATTATGTGTAGAAACATTATATACAGAAAAATATAAGTTGAAATGAAACATAATAAAAAAATTATTCCACACATAATCTTGGCATAATAAAATCTACTAAGTAGACACATAACCTAATGAATTGAAATTATGTTAGAAATGTCCATTACTTTGAGTCCCATTCATCACTTATGTTATTTATCATCTTGAATAATATGAATAGGATAATTTGTACTTTATTTATGACCTTTAATATTTTTATAACTATATTTAGTCACTTAATACCATAAAATAATAATTAAATTATTATTTATGTACATATCGTACATTTTTTCGGTATTCGGTACATGAGTCAAAAATGAACGTGGCATGATGTCAATGGTCTGTTTGGAAATAATTTCATAATTTAAAGAGTATAAAACCTTATATAAATATATTAAATATTAATTATATATTTAATTATAATAATATTTTGATGGAAAACTAAAATAATCATACATGGAGACGGTAGGTCGTACGTACACATGAACAATATTTTCATTTTTCATTTAATATTGAAAAAATAAAATAAAATAAATGTATGTAAAAATGTAAAAATATATAATATCATTAAAGTTGATTTAATATGTGTTTAATATAATATATTTTTACATAAATCAATACTTAATTGATTCTATGTGATGCGTGAAAGTATCACATCATTTTGAAGAGGCGGTAGTCCACATATCCCCAATTGAAGTTATTATATAAAAAAAAATTGGAAAGACTGAACGTATGTTTAATATAACATTTAAATAATACAAAAATGTTTTAATATACATATTTAAATATTATTTAAACATAAAAATAGTTTGAAGACCATAAATGAATAGGGTAATGGGAAACGAACAAAGAAATTCTTCATAGAGGTGAAAAATCTGATATAACATGGATAATCATTTCATTTCATTGAAAAAGAAGAGGTGAGAAATGAAATATGTATATGATATTCTATTATAAAGATTAAATTATATTATATACATGATTCTATAGTTTTTATTCATTTATATATTATAGCGGTGTGAAAAAAGTAGAAAAATAAATGAAATTAATAGAGGTTATTTAAGAAAATTACTTCTTGATTATCCCCTTATTGAGAGACACTTGATGACCTCAGATTTGGTATTTTGGTGATTCTAGAAGCACATAGACAGTGTTACATTAAGGATATTATTTTTGGGTAGATATTTGTGGAACTAGAAGGATTTTGGGTTCAAAATAGTGCTAGAGAGGTTATATTAATACTTAAAGAGAGGTGGGTTCAAGTGATAGTTTATTGAAGATATTATATTAAAAGCGATCCAAATGGAGGTGAAATTAAATTAATCAACATTGAATTGAAATTAATATATTATTGGTTGTTTAGGGGTTAGAAACACTTCAGACACATATTGAATGTAATATTTGTTAGGTAGGATATTTTTTTTCTTTTAACATTTACCCTTGAAAAAAACATTCTTTTACTACGGTAAATAATTTTTTTCCATGGTTATTTTTTTATACCTAAAAATAATATTGACCATACAATCTAATTTGGAACTTATGATTCAAAATATAGAATACATTTTACCAAATTCTATTTACAAAATTTTGAAAATTATATTTAAATGTAAATACACAGATAAGAACAAAAAGTGGGGTTTTTGTGTGAAACTTTCAAAAGTATTAAATGTTTTTATATATATTTGCTAATTGAACTTTATTAAAAAGGTCTCAATTGGATTAAATGATAAGAAAACTATTCTAATTATACTTTTAATGTAATTAAATTTAATACATTACTATATAAATAAATTACATGAAAAATGTATTTTTCTGTTAAATTGCTGTATTTTTTACTATTTATTAAAAAATGTTTAATTTCCGAAAAATACCAAATATTTCTCCAAAGATAAATTATAAGTATTTATTCTAAATAAGATGTTTATTTTGAAAAATATATCATATAAAAGTGTTAAATGAATGATTTAAAATGGGTTCTCCCTCAAAAGGTTTGTGAAACATCATTTTTCCAGATATATTTCTTCTCTGAAAAAAATTGAATTGGTTCTTATATAATGTCTAGAAGAAAAATAAAATGAATATTAAAAATAATATTTTATTTATTAAATATATATTTCACTTTCATAATTTAACAATATGGAATCATTTCCTTATAAACTCACTTATATACATTAAAATAGTTTTTTAGAAAAACATTTCCTTTTATTTTAAAAGTGTTATACATTAATTTATAAATAAATTTTGAACAAAATAATTAATTATAAAAATGTGTAAACCATTTTTTAAATTATTTTATACAATTTAATCCTACCATATCAAATTTTATGTTATAATAGTAACATTTAAATAATAATATATAGTCGTTCCTTTATGCTCGATGCAACATTTAATTTAAAATATAAAAAATAATGATTATTTCTTATAACTAAAGATGTTATATCCTCCCTATTTAAAAAATTGAATCCTTATAATTCTAAGTTGTGGTTGAAAATTAAGTTCTGACTTTTCCAAATAACTTTATAGCAACCGCACATCTGAAAAAGGATTAATAATACTAAAATATTAAAAGAAAGAAAGATAAGTACCAAGATCACCCAAGATGAAAAATACTAGGGTTCCATGTACGAAATGAATGGACATGGAAGAGAACAGTTTGGATCGTATTCTAATGGAGGGTGATAAAAAACATTTTTAGGAGAAATCTAAAAATCACATTCAATAATTTTTTGATTGGTTAAAAGCCCATTGATTTCACATTATGTAATAAAATTGGATAACATTTTTGTTTTCAGATCCTTTTCAGATAACTAAATAATTATTTTACTACTTAGAAAAAGAACCAAAGAAAAATAATAACATGAAAAGTATAGATCCATCCTTTATTAAATTTCCACCACAAACGGATCTTTTTATTCAAATGATGTGTATTCATTATGAATCATCTTATATATAATCACAAAACCCAAAAAATATTAACTATCTATTTATCAAACATTAAATCATTAACTAAAAAACAATATGGTTAGGTTAAGAGAAAATAATTATCGAAAACATATAAACCATTTTATTATGAAAAATTACATTTAATCTCCAAAACACAATTTTAATACCAAAAGTTCAACATATACCATTAAAAATGTAAATATCATTAAAATCCCTAAAAAATAATTCCAGATATGATTGAAACTCAAAACTCATAATAATTTTATTACATAGTCTTCCAGGATAAATTTTTACATATATCTGTAAATAAAATCAATCACTCATAATTTCTCATATTAAAAATGTAATTTTCAAAATCACATATTATTCAGGATTGTTTAATAAATTCCATAAATATCCTATATCACTCTATGTCTATAAAAAACAATTATTCATACAATATAAAATTCAACCAATTATACAAAGATAAAATCCTCTATATTTTCTTTACCATAGTCAAATTTGGTTACCAAAATACTGATTTTCATCCAAAATAACATTTATTATTAAATCCCAAAAATCATTTTCCAATGATAGGGGGATCCATTTGATAAATATTATGTTCTCAGAATCAACTTATTTATATTCCATAAACACGTTTAATTAAAAATAATGTTTCATACAAGCCTTGGACTTCACATAAGATACTAGTAATCCATAAAGCCTTGTCTTCCTTCTATTTTTGGTTTGATTCCCAGAGTACTTTCTGAAACTAATGTTTGTCACACGGTATGAATGTTTTCATTATTCAAACACTATATATTTCTTATAACATTCCCAAAATGAGATAAAATACACAAAAAAACCCATATCATTTTTTAAACTCAAAATGTTAATTCATAACATTCATTTATATAACAACTTATTATTCCATCAATAACTTATTTCATGTAAGTATTACATATATTATAATATTTTTTACATCCAAATAAAATAATAAAATGATTCCTAGATGTATGAACATTGTACATTGATCTTGGAGGCCACCTAGATTATTCTTCATTTGGTTCTTATAGATATATGGTTCATTCATTAAAATAATGATTTAGAGATTATTCAAAATAACTAGCTTCTATTGTCCTAATACACCTTATACAACTTGGGTGATATGGGTGTCTATAGATAAATAGTTTTGGAGAATAATCTCATATGATATATAATTTCAATATATTAAATAATAGATGTTTTTATAACACATTCAGAAAATGTTTGACTTGAAACATTCAATAAATAATCCTTTTAAAATACAATAAGTATGTATTGAAAGTATATATTTTAAAAGCATGTATAAATAGGAAGCACAAGGTCCACCATATTCAGTAGTGTTTTCAAAATCAAAATATTCTTCAAAATGATACGATAAGATAAAATATCTGAAAATTAATTTATAATATTTAACTATTTTAAAAATATGTTAATATTGATATAATAATATTTGATTAAAAACAACCCATGATCCACGATGGTATCTTGGTAAAGATGCGGTGTTTGATATCTCATAAAATTGTTTGCAAGATAGTTGTATGTTTGAAACATTTTTAGAAACATCTGGACATTTATTTGTGATAATTATTTTCAGCATGTCATCTGAAAGAGATAGAAATGTTGTTTGAGATCATCTGTCTTCCATTTGTAACATACTCTCCTTGATATGAAAAAGTTAGAGAATAATGATTTAGCCAAAATAATATACATAGAATGTGACTATTTGTTTAACCAAAACACTCAATCCTAAAAGTCATCTAAAATTTTCCTTTCATAGAAAATATACGTCCACAACCTTAAAAATTACTATATACATAGTTTTGATAATATTTTTTTTGGTTTTCAAATTGATGATATATTCAGGTTTAGAGTTTTGGAGAATTAATCCATAACTATTAAATAAAAAATCTATTATTACAAGTAGACACTTCTACTCACTATCAATATTTTTCATAATATAAATCAGCATTTCTACTATTTATAAAACTCTTCATGACTTCTTCCATTATCAAACCAATACTTATACCCTATGGAAAAAAATTTAAAAAATGTGGTATGAACACATAAATTTTGATAAGGGATATAAAATAAGGAATGAAACCATTATCCTATAAATATTATAAACTCGTGAAAATATATTCCTAAAATCATAATTATCACCCATGAAAACATATGTTCTTTAACATACTACATGAAATCAAAATATTCCTTAAAATAATTATTATTAATCAGAAATCATAAAGTTAACTCGTTTCATCCATATAAGACATACATTAGAGCTTTCAAAGCGATATAGGGCCCAGCCTTCATGTTTACATTTGGAATACCCATCACGGTATATTCCCATAGTCTCTTAGGAGAAAAAATTAGTTAACTACATATCATTACCCAATGTATTGGATAGATAACATGGGATCACCCTCCATCAGTTTGACATAAAACTACCTGTATACATAAACAATTCCTATGAACAAAAAAATAATCATGACACATAAAAAAGGGACAAAGGAAAAATATCATTTCTCCATTGCAATCACATTTCATTTTTTCAATGATATACACTCATAATTTAAAACAACTTATTTGGAAATAAAAGTCTAAAATTGAAAATTTTACTTTAACAAATTAATGAAACATAAAACATATAAATTTTATTCAGTATGTATTTTTTAAAAAACAAAAATGTTATTCAAAATAATCAATCAATTTATAAAACACAAATAAAAATTTTTAAAACATGATTTTTTAATCAAATTGTCCCATAAAATAATAAGTTTTTTAATATAATTATAATTTTAAAAATTCATGTACATACAAATTAATCCTTCAAAATATTTTTAAAACATTGACATCAATGATAATTTTTTTATAAGAATAAATATATAAACCAATTAGAATAATGTTTTTTTTAAAAAGTCATTTCCAATGATCATTTTGTTAATAAAATACATCGATTATTTTTTCCCTATAAATCTGAATAATACTAGATTAAATAAAAGATAATATATGTTGAATCTTTTTCTCACATAATTGTAGCACAAAATAATCAAGAAGTATAAGTTTAACTTAATGAATGGGAATTGGGTTACAATATTTGCTTTCCACTTATAATAAATTAAATCATACGACACATAAAACTAATAATAATTTAATGAAAAATTTTAAAACATAAATAAAAATTGATTGATGATATTTAATAACAATTATTCATACATTTAAACCAAAAAATATAACATAGTGGGGAACAATGTATATATCTCACATAGGTAAAAATTGAGACTAGTAAATCATTACAATGATTATAACAATGTCATAAGATCTTATCAATGGGGTGATTATGTGTTGAAATATTATATCTACAAAAGTATAATTGGGAATAAAACATAAAAAAAATAAAATCTTATTCCAAAAATAATTGTGTAATAAAAAAATCAACATGTAGTCAAATAACTCAATTATAGGAATTTGAGTTTGAAAAATCATGTATCTCGAGTCCCATATGTCACATATGTATTTTATCTTCCTGAATAATAAACATATTTTAATACATAACCTCTTTATGATATTTTTAATTTTTATTATTCATTTTATATCACTTATTACAATGTTTTAATTATTAAATAATTATTTATGTTCATATCAGATGTTTTGTCGATATTAAGTATGTGAGTTGAAAATGAACTTGGATTGATGTTAATAGTCCATGTGGTCATAAGTATTTCATCTCCAAAATATAAAACATGATATAAATATCTTATATATTAATTATTTATGTATTTATAATAATAATTTGAATAAAAACTAGAAACACCATTCTTGGAGAAGGTAGGTCGTAAGTACGCATGAACACTATTTTCATTTTTCCTCTCGTATTGAAAGAACAAAAAAAGGACATATATGTAAATATGGATCCATATATAATATAATTACCTTATAATTATAATTTTTTTAGATAATATATTTGGACTAATACAATCATTAGTTCATTCCTTGTGATGTGTGAATGAATCACATCATTTTGAGTGGCCGTAGTCCACATGTCCACAAATAACGTAATCTTGTAAAAATGAAAAGAAAATCATGCAGCTATTTTTAATATAAAATTTCATGAATATGAAATACATTATTAAATACATATTTAAATTTTATTTATCCTGAAAATAGTTTTAATAGCATCAATGAAGACTGTAATGGAAAAATAACAAAAACCTTATTCACAAAGGTGAATAACCAACATAACTTAGATAATAATATCATTTATTATATTAAGATGAAGTAAGAAATGAAATCGGTATGAGATATTAAATTAAAAAAAAATTAATGTTCATAGATGATTATTTATTTATCATTAATTTATCAATGAAAGAGTTTAGATAAAATTAGGAATTAAATATTAATTAACATATATACTTTGAGAAAATTACATAATGAATATCCCCCACTTTAAAGACACTAGAGGACCTTGGATTTGGTCTTTATTTTATATTGGATACAATTATACATGATTATAGTGAGGAGTAAAGTTTTGGTTAGTTATTTTAGAATATTGAAGGCTTTTTAGATAAAAAATGGGAGGTGGAGTTGTGGTATTTATACTTGAAGAGAGGTGGGTTTAAGTGATTAGTTTATCAATTATCTTGTATTAAAAACCAAAAATATAGAGGTGGAATTAAATTAAATGATATTTTATTTTAATTAATGTTTTATAGTATAGATAGGGTAGATCCACACCTCATCCTTTATTTAAATGTTTTAGTTTCTATATAGATTAAGCTCATACATTTTAACTTTAACACTTATAAACATTTATCTTTTACTTCAGTAAATATTTTTTTTACTATGGTATATTTTTATATATATATAAACAAAATTATACTTACAATCTGATTTGTAATTTATTATTCCAAATATAGAACCCATTTTACATAATTAAATTCCCATAACTGGGAAAAGTTTATTTAAATTTAAATATGAAGAAAAGACTAAAAAATGGGTTTTAAAAGGTAAATGTTCAAATGTTTGAAATGTTTTTATATATACTTACAACATTAAATTGATTAAAATTACATAAATTGGATTAAATAATAAAGAGATAATATAATTACACTTTAAACCCAATTAAATCGAATATATATATATATATATATATAATGTAGATGAAAAAGAATTTTTGAGTTAAAATATAGTATTTTCTTTATTCCTTAAAAACAAATATTATCAAAAAAATACAAAAAATTTATACAAGGCAATCTTTTATTTCGTAGTTCAAAAGAATAAATTTATATTGTCAAATGGAACCTATAAAATTTTCAATAATGTAACATAAAATGGAAACATATCAAATGGCGGAAGAACTACATTTTTTGGATATATATATATCTTTTAACGGAAAAACTAAATTTGTCAATATGTCATGTATTGAAAATGTTTTGGAGAATATTAAACAATAAATTGCATATATTACATATATGTTTATTTAAAAAATCTAAAAAATATAATCATTATCAATTTATAAACTCACCTATCTGCATTAATTTTTTTTAGAAAAAACATTTCCTTTATTTCAAAAAGGGTTTTACATTTATTTATAATTAACGTTGAGCCAAATAATTAATTATACTCATGTGTAAAAAAGTTTTTTTATTCAATTAATACTAATTATTCATTTAATTAAAAAGTCTAGGTCATAAAAGTAACATTTAATTAATAATATTTAGTGTTTTGTTTTGGATCGATGTAGCATATCATATACGTTTTCAAACATAGTGTTTCTTTAATAAAACTACGTAAATTACAAGAATAATTTATGTGTCCTGTATATATAGAGATTTTGGAATGATTTTTTGGATAGAGCTCATAATCCACCATTATCTATTCAACCTGGATGTACATAGATTTATGGAGATGAGAAATAGTATTTATTGGGGGATAATATTAAAACTGATATTAAAGAGAATGTATCATGATGTATGGTATGCTATAATTTTTTGGTTGGGAGAAAAAAATATTTGTTGATTTAACAACCATAACATATATAATAATGGAAATGGGAATAGAAAAACCCATGATATTTTTATTGCAGCCCACAAATTTTCAAATGGCCATATTGTTGTTTGTATATTTATTGATCATATTAGAAAGTAAAAAACATAAATATATTAAATACACTATGATTTTCATAAATAAATATTACATATTAATATATAAATATTAATTACATAACATAACGATCAATTCCATAATAATTTAGGCCTTTAGCATTTTGGAAACATGGATTCCAAAAAAACTAGATCATAAGGGATCTTATCATTTCTTTCTAATGTCTTCCTAAATTGATCCCTTCAAAGATAGATAATTCATAATATATATCTTCTTATCTGATGGAATTAAAACAAAAGAATTGGTCATTTTCCCTTTTTGGTTTTGTTAAAAAGGGATATATCTTCATATCAAGTGTATTATGGTAAAAAACATGGGAATAAAAATTTTAATTCCTACCATGCATATTATAGATCATAAACATGATTCATGATATATATTTTGACTATCGATATGATATAAAGCATTATATAATCTTTGAACAAAAGATATGAGAGAATAAAATTGGAATAAGACAAATAAGTTTTTCATAAACATAACCATAGATAACCATTTTCATAGTACTCAATGATCATTGAATCATTTCAAATAGTTGAATTGGTTAACTTCCCAAACCATCGATATAGTCAAGGATAACTCCCAAGATTATTAGAGTAGACATAGTCCATTAATGTATTGGACTTACACCCCATTCCAATTTTATTAATATCAAGAGATATCAGTATATACCCAATTCATTTGATAGAAATATATGTCTCACCCATTAGATAATGATAATCACACAATCATATGACACAAGATCATAAAATATTAATCATATTATAATCCATGAAATGAAATTGGATCCATAAAAAATTCATTATAGAAGAAACTATGGAAATAAATTTGGATTTATAATCATTTCATCATTTTAGAATAGTATAACTCATCGAAAATGAAGTGGGTTTCATAAGAACATTATTGTAGTAAAACCCATGGAAAAAGAAGCTAGTTTAATAATAATTTTATCATCTTATATCCCAATGAAAATAAATTGCTCTAATAACAATATTTTATTAATTAAATTAAATCATTCATTGAATGAATAAGAACAAACTCATTGGATCAAATCATTTGTACAGATAAAGTGACATCAATTAATTTAAAATTTAGTATAAAATGATATTGACAGACTGCATATAATTGTTTTTGAGGAAAATATCATTTCCACTTTGAAAATAACACTTTCAATCAACAATATTTATAAAACATTGTCAAAATAGTTTTTCAAAATAATAATCATGTTAACTTATAAAGGATTATTTAAAGATCATTTATGAAATTCCTTATCATTTGAAGAAAGGATGGATATGGATGAAAAAAAATTCATCCCAAGGAAGAAATAAATTTTTTTCTTGAATATATATTTTGAAATATTTAGTACACATGGATATGGAAATTATGGGAAAACATTTCCTAAATGATTAACAATATGATAATAAAATTCATGATTTTAATGATAAATTTATTATAATAATTCATAATAGAATGTATAATCCTAAAACAATAGGTTAACAATGGGATTGTAACATCTATACAATACTACTAGAATAACTTTGGAATAATAATACCAAATAAAGAATACCATCAAATGAAATAATTCATATCATGAATATAATGATATGAATACTATAAAATATTAGAGTGGTGGTATATAGGCAACACAAAGGAAACATATGGTGAATATGGCATGTGTCTCTCAATAAAAGGGAGAGTAGAAATCTCTTACACTGTATATCAATAACATTCACACCGGATAAAACATACAATATAAAAAATAAAAGATTATTATACATCTATTGTGTAATCATACTATTATATGTTATAAAATATATGATTTATTTGTTGATTTTATTTCCATTTTATTAAAAACTCCTTGGAAAAATATCATTTTGGCCATTAATTGTTTCAGTTTCTATATATGTTTCTATTTTTTATTCTAAGACCTTTTACAAAAATCATGGTTCCTTCATCACTAGGGTTTTAATAATGATATAAATATAATATAATATAATAATATATTTATTTATAGTAATTATTTTAAGAGAGATATATTATAAAATACCTAAATTAACCAGATAGTAGGCCACAAGTACATGTGAATGATGGTTCCTTTTATATAATAGAGGAATTAAAAAGGGTAAAAAATATATTACCCTTAATAAATCATTTTTGTGTCATATGTATCACATATTTTCATCATATGTATTTTCATGAAACATCCTGGTACCTTGGTAACTTGATAACCAAAATAGTATTAAAATTCCCTATAAGGCATTCCTGATATCCATAGGTTGGTGACTGACACATGTTGTCATACAAAATGAATGTGGGAATGAACTTTACACAAACAATGTTGAAGTACGATTAAAAAATATTTATAAATACAAGAATTTTCCACTTGAATAAGTGTACTATAATTAAAAAAGGAATAAATAAACAAAAGTACGATAGAAATGTACTGTAAATATTATAAAATCATATGTACGAATGGATTAAAATACAAGTTAAAGGATTAAAAGCTAGATCTACATTAATATGGTTCATTAACCCAACACCAACCTTAAAAGAGATAATCAAAATCATCTAAAGGACCAATTAGGTTGTGAGATAAAATCTTAGTTGGGTCACACCAAAGATTCATAAATATATACCAATATTTTATTACTAATATAGTGATTTAAATTTTCAATAAATTGTTCTAGAATATCAAAATCATATGTAAAAAAATCATGATTTCCATTTCAAATGATTAAAATAATTTTAAAAAATATTAAGTAATTATTTTTATATTATATATTTTATATAAATCCATAATGTAACATAAAATAGTTAACAAACATTACAATACTTTTATAAATCAAATATTTACCAGAGAGAAACATGGACCTCTACCAAAACATATGATTGTTCCTGGTTATGGGATCCATACAAAATTTATTATTTATAATAGTAATGTGGACAGATGTCCCTTATCACTGGTCAAATAGGACTCATCGACATCATATTGGTGAATAAAATATTCTAAATATTTTATTTTAGATTTTTAAACATTAAACATGATGATAGGTTATTACCATCATAGAATGTTTTTTCCTAATAACTCACTAACTACTTAGGCTTTCATTTTCTCTAGAACAAATCAATGATGGGGAAATTATTTTATGAACCCTTAAAATAAAAATAAATCCCATTTTATCAATTCAAAAATTCCAATAATACATTTAATTACAAAAGAAAATTTTTATTCAAAAACATTCCTCGTTCAAGATAATACCCAAAGGTCATTATCAACGCAATTTTTAACGTATTATCCCAATGAGGAATTTAAAATATATTAACAAAATAAAGTTCACAATACTGTTTATATGATTAAATTAAATAATTTAGTTGAAAAATTTTCAATCAATTTCACATTTTATATTAAATAATTTAATTTTCCACAATTCTCTATCAATTTTTCAATAAGATGACAATTTAATGGAATAATGGTGTTTCCCAATTTCATACCAAAAACTAAATTTCTAAAAACCCATATTCAATGGAATAGGGTTTTTAAAATGTGAATTGAATAAAATTTCATTTAAAAAAATTAAATTTTAAAAAAATTAAGGTCAAATGATGTGTTTAGGGTATATAAAAATTGAGCATCATGATGGAACCACATAACTCAGAATCTCCAGATCTCATATCTCCAAACACTAATAAGTATTTTTTATAGATAACGATTAAAACAGAATCTAGTAATCAAAACCGAGTTTAAAATCCTTAAAAATTGGGTATAATATCTTTATAACTACCTGGAGTTCCATGATACCATAGAGAGTAAAAAGGGGAGAGTAGAAGATTGATAATTAGAAGAAAACTAACCATGAGAGGATTGGCCATCACTCTCCATGCCTTGATCTGATTATACGAGGGTTTTGAGGGGCCAAGAGTTTCCTTTGTGATATCTCAATGAAGGATAAAATGAATATTGGTTATACAAGTTTGTTAGGGGCTTAATATATTGGTGTTTGAAATATTAATTTAAATAGAAAATTAAAAAACCTTTACACATGATTTACAGGTCAGGATGAAATATTTAACCAAACTGTGCGTCCTATCCTTGTAACTACATTAATTGGGATGCATCCTTTCTTCTAAGTGGGTGAATAGTTTTTCAAATCACGTGATATCTGTCTAATATTCCAATGTATTGGTTTCTCGGTTTTCCCTATGAGAGGGCAGATTTTGGGAAAACTGTGTTCCAATCATGTTGTCGCCAGTAAATATTCAAACCATACTACTTTTTACCCAATAAAACTTTAATAAAAAACTAACCAAATAATATATCTAATAGAGGGTTTAGGAATACATGAAATCGGTAACATGATATTACAACCTACCCACCATAGAATATTTCCCTCCCAATAAATCTTACTCAGAATCTTCTATACCAAAAGATGAGGCCACTAGTCAATTATCATTACTTATCTCACCCATTCCTCGTGTGAATCAGAACCATTTTTCTATTATAATTCAAAAAATGGTACCACCATTCCATGAAATAAATTAATTTTAGAATCATGTACCATGACTTTCCATTCAGTCACAAATAAATTAGGATCAATTTCATAATCATTGCAATTTATATCATGAGATAGATCAGATAGATTCATTCTCATCTATAAAACTTGGATCACATGATGTATTGACAACGGTTGTGGGGGAAGTTATAACTAATAATCTACATCTTCAAACTATTCAACAACATCAAAAGGAACAAAAAAAAGGAGAAGAAAGTTTCCCTTTACTCCCCAGCTGTCGATAACCAAGATGTGGTACATCATACTAAAACAAACATAATATTATAGTTCCTTTTTGTATGGACATATGACTTATGATGGTATATCATACTCAAACAGACCAGATATTGTAGTGTCTTTGGATGGCCTCTCTATAATAAGATGTAAACTGAGAATACCTATCAAAAACTACAATTTATAGAACTCCATAAAATGAAAAATATCATTCATAGAGAGATTTCATAATTCCTAAGCTATTCTTATATCAAGAATCTGTACAATGTGTACTGACAATATAATAATTTCAATCACAAATCATATTGAATTATTATTTCTATGTATACATGGAATAAACACCAGAGAGTCAATAGAGATATCAACCCACTTCCATATTGGGAATTTATGTGACTGAAGACAACACGAAGGTTTCTAGTTCTCATCCTTTGACTTTTGGAATGTGTGACAATGAGTAAAAAACTAAGAGACTCTGCACCACATAAGTGGCCACGAGAACATTCACCACAGGTCATAAAAAATCATCATGGTTCCTTCACATCCCAAAGAGAATTATAATAATTCTATTTCAAATCATTACATAACACTAATATTACAAAAATATTATTATAATAACATAGAATTCCCTCTTTAGAGAAAGACTAATTTGGAATGGTCTCCCCACCATAAAGAGAGTCTCTAATACTATAGACATCATAATCATGTTGTTTATCTTGAATAATCTTCTCAAGAAGAAGGATGACAGTTGAACACTTTTCAAGGAATATTAGTCCCTTAATTCCCAAACACCAAATGAATATTTGAAAATATGGACATTATGTTATACTAATCTAATGATTCGTTCACTACATGGATTGGAAGTTTCATACTAATTGAATTTTCAACAACATTCTATTTCCTCGGGGTATATTCAATGTTGAAATCAAAATACTATAGGTAATCCAACTAATTTGATTATCATTTATTATATTATTTTTGAGAGAATATATATATCAAGCTTTTGTTTTCGTAAAACATGATAAATATTTAAATATAATGGTAATTTTTTCAACTCTAATATGCATGTATTAAAGAACCAAGTTCAAAGGTCATGGGTTAGACAATTACTTTCATGTATCCTATGATTAGAAGAGCCAGAAGACACCAAATGATCACCTTACCAAAAAATGGAAAACAATCCTCATCCTGATGCATAAAAGAAGACCACATATCCCTACTTGTCATTTTGGAGAGTGAAAATCAGTGCATTAATCAAAACAAACTTTCAGCTTATGGAAAAAAATATTTCAATATTGTCCCAGACAATATTTAATCACTTTCAAGTCATGTAAATAACTGGAGAATCCATATTCAAGATGTTTGTTACAAACAGGTTATAATAAAAAAATAATCCTATGAATCTATTAATAAAAAATAAATTTTATAGTTGTTCCCATCTAATAATACCCGTCTCTTCTCAGGATAAAATAATATACCCTATTCAAACACCTCATGTCCCAAGAACATCACCTATATGATCCATGAATCACATTTCCAAATCTTGGAACAATGTTAATAATTTCTCAACAATTACCAAATTGATCTTCAATGATGAACTTGATCCAATTTATAATTTATGTAAACTAGGGAGTCATATTCAAGAACTATCTCAAGGATACTAGGATACACATAGAAATTCACGTTCATAAAATCCAAAAATATTTCAGGAGCATTTTTTAAACAAAATTGAATAAAAAGGTATTTATAAATCCTTTAACTGATTCAAATGGTTTTTTTTCAGAATTCCAGGTTCATTTAATCTACTCTAATGGTAACCAATAATATATCAATATAAGAGAACCTCTTCTCCCATTTTGCATGACCAAACATGTCATCAATCCCTGGAAACAAATATTGTTTATTTGTTATAATTTTATTTATTTTTTAATAACTACTCTAAAGGCACAGTGAACCATGATACATCTTAGAAAATAGAATATTTTCCACCCAATTTTACACACTCGAGTATATAAATCATTTCTCTAGAAAATCACCCCCAATGAGTATTAAACTCCTAAATTTCTTCTAGTTATATGTTGTAGGGTTGAGTACCCCACACTAGGTATATAGATAACTCTACCTCTCTTATTAGTGTCAAACTCTATATGTCTGAAAGTAATATATAAAGAAACATGATGATAAATGGAGGGAGATCGACAATCCAAGAATACTAGTTCAGATCAAATGTAAAAGAAAATATAAATTTCTCAAAAAATGTATCAGATGTTCTACATATTCTTGACTATGGGACCCATTCTCATTAGAAGACCCAACACACACCATAAAGTGTTGTGAAGAGGACCCATATATAATAATAATCAATTCATGATTTATTTTCATTAAGGAAATCTATCCCTAAAATGACATCACAATGTTTCATGTTGATAAATAGGAAAATACAAGAAAGATCTATATATGATAGATCGAAAACAAGTGTAGGACTATAGATACTATACTCTCACTTTATACCAAAGAGTGTAGTATCATCAATCACATAAGACAGAAGATCTGTATGAAGATTTACAATATTAAAAAGACAGTTTGAAATAATAAAATGATATGATATTGTATCAAATAATGTTTTTACTAATGATTATGGAATATTAATGGGACTTCACATGGTCACATGACAAATATCCACTTCGCCTAGATACACTTCCCCAATATTAAGATGCTTCATTCAAGATTCTTGTAGTTAGAATGAAAATTTTGGTGATCCATCTTATTTTACCACTATTTTAATTGGATATGATGACATTATACAACTATGAGTAGTCAAAAATACAAGGAATGATTTTAGTAAGTGACCCGATCATCCATAAGATCAACAAAAAATTAGTGCTTCAGTGAAACCATGCTTAAATTTATTCAGCTTTCAAAACATTTAGAAAATCAAAGGGCATATTCCAGGCATTAAAGGAGGACTAGAAAGACCCTAATATCAAGAACCACTACGTGAATCATCATGATTATACTTTCCGTTAAACAAACAAATGTTTTCATAAGGAGATAAATATACTCCCAATAAACCTAACCATCAATTAGTATACATTTTGAACATCATCACTTTATCCAGTACATTATCAAATGATTTAATCATTAGTAAGAAAACCCATGAACAAATATCTGGTCAAAGTCCAAACATGAACCTTCAATCTACCATCTTTTCATTCAATACTATCTCAAGTAAAAACTACACTAGAATAGTAAAATGGTTTTCATATTCATTCATGGTGTTTTCAAATTTCTCAAGTTTGAAAAAGATAATTTCCGTGGAAAACACCTTCGACTTGGGAGAGAACTGGTCTTTGAAAAGTACATTAACGTATTTTAGATATAACCCCTCAAAATTCTTCACTATCACCATCCAATTTTTTCATCTCTTTATTGACCCTTAAAGTATGAATGTGAAACACTTAACAATGATTTCATAAAGTGTGTCAAAGAACCCAATCAAACGCTCTATCCTACAGAACCATTACTCAGTATTTTTAGGAACATTTGATGATTTGAAATATACTAGAATAAGGTGAATAAATTCATGAGAATTATACCAGATATCACCACTTTGGTGTTCCATAGATTTAGCCAAAATGGGAGCTAGTTCTAGTGGATATCCCAGGGCGTGGAAAATATGTACAGTGAACACAAACAGAATAAGGTCCACTAGAGGATTAACTCTCTATGGTTTAAGAGTAGTTTCATCCAAGATACAATATTCATGTCTTCTCAGAGGAATGATTCTACACAACATCAATATAAAACTAATAATACACTAGATTAAAAATAAAACATTAAAATAATGAAAATTAATCCCAACATATAGACAAGAATGATGAGTATTTCACCTTTAAAAATAAAATGTAGGTAAAATATAAGAACGAATCCTAAAATAGCATTTACCAAACCACCCATGGTGAATTGGGGTTCATTTTATTGAGATCTGAAAATTCACACAATTTAAACTGTCATCATTGTCTCGAATAGATTAAAATTTGGGTACTGAATTCAGGACAAGAAGCCTGAACTGGGGCAATGATAACACTACGTCACGAACCGGCCTAGGTACCCTGGTAACACAATAGAAGAGAAGAAACTGAAATTGATTAAATGGTATTTTTGATCCCCATGGTTTTCTTACTAGTACTTGTCATCAATCCAAATGAAGGTCACATGATCCAAACCTGAATCAGAGTACAATTTTTTATTAACCAGCCTGCGTACCCTAGTAACCCAATAACAGAGATGATAATAAAATGGCTAAAAGGTCACTTCTAATTCCCATGGATTGGCCTCTAGAACCTGGAATCATTAAAAATGAATTTGGAAACAAATTTTCCACAAACATCAAGAAAGTAATATAAATAAATTAGTTTGCATAAAAGAAAATTCCACAAGGATAAGTGTACTAGAAGTCAAATAGGTATAAACAACCTAATGTACAACAACAATGTACTATAAATCAACTAAAACCCCATGTCCCAATAGATGAAACTCTCATTCCTGGATCAAGATCTAGAACCACATCCATGTTGTACATTACCACTTATCGAATTTGGAAGGAGATAATCTACCATAATTGAAGGAACAGTTAGGGTGTGAGATAAAATCCATGTATGCTTTCAACAAGGATTCCCTAATAGATTCCATCATTTAATTAACCATAAAGCGCATTCAATTTTAAATAATATATTTTTTTCAATTTCAAAATAAAATTTAAAAAATCTGTCATTTCATTTTGATTGATGTATATGCATTAATAAATTTTTTTAAATAAACATGTTAATATAAAACACATTATATAAATTCATAAGGGAGTGTAAAATAGGTTACAAACATTGGAATTCATTTATATATAAAATATAAAGAAGCATGAAATATGGTTATCTTCTAAAAAGTAATATAGTTGCAGGTTATAAGACCCTCAGACATTTTTATAATAATAACGCAAATGTGTACACATATCCCTCGAAACTATTTAAGAGGGAACATCAACATCCCATTACGGAATAAAATATTCAACTAAATTTTGTTAGTGATGCAATGCATCAATCCAATGCATGGGCATTTCGATCATAGCATGTTTGTTCGTAATAACTTATTGACATCAATGGACCGCATCTAATCTCGTAAAAATTAATTATGGGATTTTTTTATGAAAATTTACAATTATATAAAATACCATTATCCCATATCAAAAAATCCATATTTTCCATTAAAAACAATTGTTTAAATTATAAACATGTTTTTGTCCACGATATAACCCAAAGTTCTCTATCATAGCTATTTTAAAGACATCTCCCCTAATATGAATTTGATATCATTCCAAAAAATACAATAACAATAAAATTTCCACAACTAAATTAAATTTTTTTTTGAAATAATTTCAATCATTTTAAAAATTTAAATTATTCAATTGAAATTTCTACAATATTCCATAGACTATGAAATAGAAGGAATATTAAATTGAATTGGTTGTTTTCAAATTTCATGCCAGAAATCAATTTCAAAAAATACTAATATATGGAATTGAGTTTCTAGTCAATCAATTGAATGAAATTTCAATTTATAATATAAATTAAATTTAAATAAACAACTTAATTTAAATCAAGCGATTTGGTGTTAAAAACATTGGGAATCACGGGAGAACCACCTTCCATGGAATTGCTAGATATCAAAACTCCAAACCCTAGACAACATTTGTTGATGGAGAACAATGATAATGGAATCTGGAAAGAAATACTATGCTTAAGATCCCATAAAATTTTATTACATCATCCCATTAACATGGATATCCATGAATACCTATTTATGAAATAAGAAATAGTGAGAGATAGGGAACAAGAATAAGAATCTAACTAGGTGAAGATGGACCATCGTTTTTAAACATTGATCCTCATCAAGGGGTTATGAGGGACCAAGAATTATTTTTGAGAGATTTCATGGAAGAAGAAAATGAATATGGTTCATACATGCTAGTGGGCACCTAAAATGTGGGGTTCTTAAATTTTATAATAATATTTTGATTAAAAAAACTATAAGCACTATTTCCTGGGTAGGGCTGCAAGTTTAGGCCAAACTGTCTGCTCTGATTTTGCGCCTATTAAAAATGGGCTTCCTGGTTTCTCCTATGTATGTGAATTAATTTTCAACCAATTTTCATGATACTCAAAACCCCACTTTATAGGTTTCTATAGATCCCAGTTTGTGGGAAAATAGTGTTGTAAACCCATCTGCTAACTCTACACAAGCCAATAAATTTTTAAAATCATTAAAATTTAAAATGATTCTCCATCAATTGAAGAAAAAAATAGTAAAATTTTGGTTTACAAATACAAGAAAATAGTAACATAATGTTACATTTTTATTTTTTACCTTCCAGGTAAATATGTTCATGAAAAATGTATCACATTGCCTCACAAGGCGGTAGGACATCATACATAGGGGCGGCATTATGGTATTACCCTGGAATGGAATGTAAAAATATATTTGTGATATTATACATGTTGAGTTATTATTTTTTCATATATATCATATTCATATTTCAAATCCATCATTATAACCAGTTTTGATAGGTGGTGAAGGAAAATTAATTCAAACTATTCATGAGGCTGTAGTCTGTTGTACACATGATGGATGACATTATTTTTAATTGAATGGAAGAGAATATAGATATATTTTATTAAAATAAATATATGACATATATTTATATGGTTGAAATTTTTTTTTATTTAGGTATATTTTGATAATATTTTAAGGATAATTAGGATGAATTACAATAAAGATAAATGTTTATTAATGTTACATTTTATTTAGAGAATCTCATTAGGTTTATTACTAATTCTTTCATTGGAGGGTTTTATAATAAAACTAAGGCCTATAATATGTGGTGATTGAATTAAGAATGATATTTGGGTAGGTATTTGATGTGAACCATTTTTTTATCTGTTAATATAGTATGAGATACCATGACATTTTATAAGTGGGATAGAGGAAACACATGGAATTTATAAAAAAGAATATATTATACCTACGTTTTCCATATCCCATATGAATCCAAGAATAATAATTCGATAAACATGTTGGATTAAATTTGAAACATGTACATCCAATTTTTGTTGTAAAATGATTCTATTTAATTTTATCCTTTATGTCTTTAGTTTAACAAAAATTAATTCATTTTCAAACATAACCATTTTAAATAATATTGACTACATTTACAATTCATTTTGTTCAAAAAATAAGTAAGGATTATTATAATATATTGAATATTTTGATTCTAAATACTGTGACCATTTTAAAAATTTAATTCATATTAATTGATAAATATAATTAATTATTAAACTCATAGGGATGCTAAAAAAGTTGTCTTTGAAAGAGATAATTTTCAATAAAATGAAATGATTTTATATAAAAAATAATTATTTAATTGATTACATAGACTTAGTTTGATTAATATTCTTATATTTGATCTAGAATACTTTTTAATCATTTTTATAAGAAAACATAACCTTATAAATTATATAATTAAAAAAATATCCTGTAAAAAATAATAATTTTCACTAATCATTGAAAATTTAATATTTCTAGAAAAATAACTGAAATTAACCACAATATAATATTGATATATTTATTATAAAAACTATATTCATTTTCTAAAACATATTTTCTAAATTCATAACAAAGTTTTTTATTTTATTCTTCAAATAAATATGTACAAACCATTTTTTGAGAGAAAAATATTTCTCAAAGCATATAATGACTTTAAAAAATTAATGCAACTTTTTTATCAATATGATTTTATATATATAAATACTGTGATTATTTTTTATAATTTGTTATTCTTATTAAATCATCAATTCTTATGGGATTGGTTATATTTTTTGTGTTCAAATAATAATATTAATATTTCTTCATCTTCCGTTAAATCATGGTGTTATGTGTACCACATGTTATTTATAAAATTAAATTTTTTGAAAAAATATATATATCAAAAAAATCAGGTATTCACATTAACCCCCAATAAACAATTATCCCTACAAATTTATCACTTTGATGAAAAAAATTTTACACTTCTTCCTCTTTACAACCTTAATTTCCCACGTAACTTCCTCAAGTAGGTTGCTTCACCAAAAAGTCATTAACCATGGGAGTTTTCTTCTTTTGATAGACCATTACCGTATGATCCATGTTATTAATTGATTATTCCACATAAAAAATTTCATGCATCCTTTGTATGACCAAAGTGTTTATAATATGTAATGGATCATGTATATACTTATTAATGAGAGATACATGCAACACATCTTGAACGTAGTAGAGATTTTTTGGAAGTTATAATAAAAAATATACCTTCTTGGTATAATCCATAATTTTAAAGGGAATGATATATCATGTGATTAGTTTTTAATTCTTCATGATTCTCATATCCATACTTCGTGGACAAATTTTTAAGAACACCTTGTCAGAAAAATAGTATTTTATATCATGCTAGCCATTATCAATTTATCGTTTCAATTGACTATTTTTTCCCTTAGGTGTTTCTTAATTAATATAGTATTATCTACCATTTATTTATCTATATCTAGACTGAATATATTTATTTTTCAATATTTATCACTGTTTATTTGTTTTGTACACATATATCCATAATGTTTTTCATAAGGATCAGTTATAATTATTTAGTGAAAGCTATTGTCTTATGAAGACTCTACTAGATGATTGTGTTAATCACAAACACATTTCAAATAGATAATTTTTTTTAAAGAATATCCTATATGGTTGTTCTCTTTGATATACAAATACTTGAGAATGATACATAGTTATGAAAGTCAACCTTGTATCAATAGATTGCTTAATACTTCTTCAAAACATCGAGGTAATCCTCATATCCCAATTAGATAAAATTGAATGTGATACTCTATTAAAAAATACTACTTCATTAATTTATATCTTAAAATAATGATACAGATATAATAATTCTTTGATAGTATTTTTGTTTTCATTCTTTGTAAGGTGATCGACTACAACTCAAATTGAATTGTTCACTTTAGATGTTTTGGGTACTACTATGAAAAAATTTATGGTGGTGTATTCCAATTTCCTTTTCGTATGAACAATGGTTGTAATAACCCCATAGGGTTTCATTCTCTTTGACATAACATGATAATATACTATGAAGTAATATATAAACTCTGAAATGTATCTTAATACCAACCCATAAAAAATACTCTTTTGGGTATGTATACATCTTTTTAATTCCAAGATGGATTGAGAATGAAGATTAATGAGCTTTGTCTAACACCTCTTTCTTAAAATCTGGTATAGAAAAAACATATATATGTTACTGAAATGTATCAACCCAATATGTTCAGGGTTGATATCTGAAAAAGTTTCCAGCTTCTTTTGAATCATCATGTCATCCATATACACAAATTTTATACTCAAATGGATATATGGTTGGAAACTTATTTTAGAAATATATGATATCACCCCAACCTTCATTATTTGAAGATCAATTTGTTACAAACGCAGAAATAGTTATAATTTGTTAATCCTCATCACAGATTAATTATTATGAACTCCTAAACGTATTGAGCAATAATAATCACTAATTAGCTCAACCATTATTTTATGGAACATATTCCACTCATTCAATGTAAATATATGAATTAGTTGTAATATTGGTAAATAAATTACCCTTTTCTCAATAAATATAATGTATTTATATCCATAATGAACAAATTAATAGAGATAAATCCATATGACGAGTTCATTAATTTTTCCAACAAACACTAAATTTTCAAGATACATAAACTATAACAATTTCATTCTATATGATAATTCATCCTAACCCATTATTATATTCATAACTAAATATTACATGTCCTTTACCCCTATCTGGTAATGTAATGAGAAGTGAACTAAATTATATTTTGTTCAATTTATTTATATTTCGCTCACCTTCATATGTCTAGAGGAATATGGTTCCCTTTCATGTTGACAAGGATAGTGTATTAATATGTATCGAATAATTTTTTAGAATCCATCAATAATATACATCCAAACCAAGAAATCATTGGACCTCAGTTATTATGGTTACTCTATGACATTTCTTAATAGCTGTTATAATTATTTGACCTAAAAATATACCCACGCAATAGATAATATATCCAAAAAATGAAATATTATATTTCAAAAATTTGTGCTTTTAAAATTATATATATATTTCATATTTCCTTTTTGTATTTATTACAATATTAATGTAATATTCATGTTCTTCCTTTAAATTTGAATAAATTATTAAATATTATATTATTATTTCCCCAATTTGGACTTTTGAATTATATATTAATTAAATAAATAATTATAGTGGGGGAATTACTAAGACCAAATGGAATCACAATATACTCATAGTGTCCAAACCATATGTAGAAAACTATATTTGGTATAAACACCATCACAAGCATCAATTGGTTATACCCATAATGATTTATAATAATGGAAAATTAATAATCTCAATATAATTGGTTAAATTGTTAATCAATATAGGGGAGAGTACACATTTCATTGATCATTACCATTTCCAGATCCAAATAATAAATATAGTGTCAATTTAGTCTATCATTCCTTTTAAAAATAGAATATTTTCACCAAAAGGTGACTCACATAGATTAATAAATAGAATAAAATTAATTTTCCATAACACATTTTTCACATGGGTTATATATATACGACATGGAAAATAAAAGAAAAAATTTTATAATCTTTTTTTAAAATTATCTATAGGGGAACATGTTTTTTCATATTGGTTATTGAATAACAAACAAATAAAAAAATGTAGGATTTTCATTAATTGTTAGTGGATATCCAATGTAATGAAATTTTACCCCATTCTGGTTATGGAATATCAAACTAGAAGAATAATTATAAAATTAAATGGGATTAGGAGGAGTTAAATTGGATTCTTTATTTTGGATTATTTTTCTCATTTTTCCCTCAATCCTCAAACACTATCCCTAAAAATATTTTATTAGTGGCTTCAAATATATTCTTTCTTCTATATGTGGCCCCAATTTTTTTAAATCATCAATACATGTATTTGAATATCTTGTATTTGGTATAAACAAACACCGTCCATATTCAGTAGTCAGTCAACCACGACTATCACTTCTTTTAATTTATTTCCTTTATCAATGATTTGATTCCAAATTAACTGTAGTGTATATTGTTTAAATATATCATGAATTTTAGGTATTTTAATTTAAAATTTCAATTTTTTTATGTTATTTTCTCTTGGTTTTCAAATCTACCCAATTCTTTCATGATCATATATCACTGTATTATGATCACACTTCCTTTTGTATTACTCATCAACGTTGATGTTTCTATCAACATTTTTAGTTTAATATTGTATTATTCCAATAATTAAATATATTTGAATTTTCAGGTTTAAATTTTATTTTATATTTATTTATCACTGAAACATACCATCGTAATCATTCATTAATTTCTTTTAACATATCCACAATGGTTTCATTTTCTCATTTATTTGAAATTTGATTTCATATTATAGTATGTGTTTTATATTTTTATTATTTATGCATCGAAGTTATTTACATGTAAACTTGTATATATATTTTTAATTTTCAATTTATGTGACTTTATATTTTATTAACAGTTCATAGATAACCATCATTGGGCACCACATTCACCTTTTTATCAATTAAATTTCCTTCTAAATCATCGTTTCTCCAATATTAATTGACAATTTTTTGTTTTTGATTTTATTTTATTTTCATCTATTGTATTTCATTTTTATTTACAGTTCCAATTTTCCATGGGATTCTCTAAATCTACTATATATTTATATTTAGTTTTCATTATTCATACATCTTAAATATTTTTTTTAATTCATGGATGATTTTATTGTGATTTTATTCAAATAATAATAATTCATTATGATCAAAGTAATATTTTTTAATATTTGTTGTATTTATTTATAATTTTGAAATATTTTATAGTATTTTTATGATATTTATAAATGAAAATATGTAAATTAATTAGATATTATAATAAATTTCATTCAATTTTATATATTTTTTATAGATAAAAAGTACTCAATGTAGTATTACCATGCTTTCAATAATTGATGAATATGAGTAAGGTGTCATTGTTTTGTTGAAATTTTATACACTTTCTTTTCCAAACAAGGATATTTTTTAATTTCCATGAATGAAATGTTTAGATATGAAGAAATTTAATACAGGAGAGATCAATGATAATTTAATTTTTCATGGTTTTAATTTTTGTTACAACCCTTGTATTTTCCATGGTGATGTTGGAAAAAAATTTAACCTTAATTTGATGATGATTAAATAAAAGATGATAAGTTTGGTAAAATAGAATTAATGATTCATGATATTAATTTAAACAAAATTGGGGAATAACTAAAAATTTCTAGTTCATAAGGTTATGTTGAAAACCATTTTATCTATGTTTTACAGAATTTACGGTCTTATGAACAATGTTTATTTTTATTAATATTGAAGGGAAACAAGTATGTATTTTTCCATGTTTTACAGAGTTGAAATAATAGTTGAATTATATTCATCCAAAAGATAAAAAATATCTAGATTCAAATTATAAAGAGAAAGAACTGTTATGACAAATAATATTGGGGAATAAAAGTTAATTGCATTCTAGAATGATTATGCTCTATATTGGAAATAATATTAATTTTCTTCTGAGTTTCCATCATTTGGGGCATTGTAGTATAAGATTAAAGAATGATTCAATGATGATGTAGAAATTTTATAGTTTCCTTATATGGAAATTTTTTTTATCTTCATTTAATTTTTCAATTTAAATGATTATTTTAAAATTAAAATGATGAAAATGTTTAATATTTCATTAATATGAGTAGATTTGTGATTGAAAATTACATCTTCTAGCTGATTTTCCACACTTGAAAAAATTGATCAAAATATTCTACATTCTGAAATAAAGATAGATATATCAGACTTCAATTGTAAATGGATACAATAAATCCATATTGATTCCGTAGTTTCAAAAAATATTCATATCCAATATTATTTCTAATATTGTAATTATATCATATATTTTGTATGAAATGATAATAAGTCATATTCAGTTTAATGATCTATCGACGAAAACTGATTATAAATGATATTGTTGTTTTTATCTAACCATTAATAAATAATTTTAATATTTTATTGGTGGAAGGTATTTTGGTGCATTATTCTAATAAAATTGATTATCCTCAACTACATACAATTATTATGATCATTATAATTGACTTCCAACCATATTTAATTTTTTTAAGATATAGTTTTAAGGGGCATAATGCATCAACATTTTTTTAAAAATACACTTCATATTATAAACTACAACATTTGAGAAAACTCGTATACATGGTCCATCCATGGTTTTTGTATATGGATAATTAAAATTGAAAATAAAATATGAAATTAAATGTACCCTATAAATTTCATATTTCTTCAAAACATTTTTCCTCTAATAATAATTTAGAGAGGGTTAGAAATAATGATTTCAAATTTGGAATTGAAAATAATTTTTAAATGATAGATATATATGGAAGAAATAGTCTATATTTATTGAGCTACCATATTAGAAATATCATGATTTAAAACAAAAAATTGATTTCATGCATGTGGATAAGAATATATGTGATTACTTGATAAGAATAGTGTTTGATATTATTCAAAATACTATATATGCGTTAAATATAATATTTTACTTATAATTAATTAGAATACATTTAGAGTTATCTTTAAATAATATTGAAAAGAAAACATAACTTCCTTGGGTTTTCATAAATTATCAAAGAGGATGAAAATAATATTTTCACAGTATCTTCATGATATCAATGTATAAAAGGGTTATCATTCGATTATGAAATATTAGGTTTCGTAAAAGGATCTAAAATTGATTGGTATAAAATCTAATGATTTTTAGTTAATGATATAAAAACTACAAATATTTTCATTTTCAGATATATTCTCCATCAATATAGGAGTGATAACTATGATGGAATATTATTATTAAAATTCATAATGTAATAAGGTGATTGGACTAAATGATTTTAACAAATTGGAGAATGAAGATTTTTATATACCTTTTAAATTTGATGTATTTTCATCCATCTTTTTGATATTATGGTGAATTAAGCTGTTCATTTTAGGTGAGAAATAATGTTTTATGGACATGTAAATATATGTTGGATTAATCCATTTAAAATTTATATGAATATATTGTAGTCATATATTAAGAATAACTATTTATCTAAAACCTCCATGTTTGGGAAGTTTATTTTTACGTAGTTTCAGTATTATATAAGAGCTATATATCTACGAGGACATCAATTTTACTACATATCTCTATGAATGAGTAAACTATGAGAGAAAGTGGATCTATGTATTGAAATAAAAATCCTTGATATGGGAATATATAATGATAATACAGTTATACAAATAGAATAACATAGATGATTCACATCAATTTATAAAATTTTATATTAATGTGTTAAATAAATATTATCAAAAGAATAGGATATTTGTATTTTGAATGTACATAAATACAATTTTATCCAAATTTCAATGATTTCACTCATGTTAGATCATATTCATAAATAACACTGACATGTATAGTGGGTGGTCAATGTTTATATTTCATAACATATTATAGGTATTCCAATAATGGATAAAAATTTAATCATAAAGATCAATACAATAGATGTGTATCTCAAAATAGTAGTGTATTGGTGTTCATAGGGTCAATTATTTGTTCTAGTTCCAATGAAAAAAACCCAATATCTGCCTCAGGTTAAAATAATGGGTTCATTGAAGAAATATTGGATGTTGATGACATTCTAAATTGATTTATAGTGTTTAATAATAAATGGGTTATAAAAATGGTGCGTTATAGATGATGCATTTTTAATGACACAAGTTATTCTGAATAGATTGAAATACATAGAGAATCAATTTATCATGGAAACACAGGGAAAAAATAATTTATTGGTTCATGAGCAATCAAATATGTAGTGATTTATAATTTTACAAGGGAAAAAATAATAGGTTTTTGATGATAAACTTGATGAAGATGCTGATTTATATTAGATCCTAACTTACTAGGAATGTTTAACAAACAATATTGATGAGAACACCATAGATTGGGTTTTTTCAAACGGAATGGTTGTGATGAAGGAATTTAGTGAAAGAAAATACTTTATTACATTATTATCATTACATCTATCATATGTTAATATCTTGTTTACATTTTACAACTTCATGACATGTTATACATATCATATAAATTTTCATTATTAAAAATCATATTATAAATATGTTACAATGTTTTTATTTTAGTTTTATTCTATAGTTTCATATGTATATTTTTAGATAATATATCAATTATTTGATTTTCTGGGAAATACAAATAATTTAAATCAAATGTCTGAAATAAAAAATAAAAATAATGTATAAAGTATTATATTTTAAGAATATTTTTTACTATGAAAAATGATTTAAGACATTGGATTATTTTAACTATTCACAAACCTTATTTAGATTTTTTACATTTTTTTGTCTTTTTATCTCCTAGTCATGTTTTTATAATTTATTTATATACTCTCAAAATTTGAATTAAAATGTGGTTAGTTTACATTAAATTTTTTGATCAATTTTCATATATTTAATGATCATTTATGTTATTATTAAATATTGACTATCTCATTCAATAATTTTTACTACTCACACGCTGTTTTTGGATTTGATTTCATTTAGATACATCATTTCATCTCTCATTAATGTTTTTAGAATTTTATTTATCTATATGAAATATGAATAAATTTTTTTTAGTTGATTTTGTGTTTGAATATTTTTCATTGTGTATTTTCATTTTTATATAAAAAATGTATTTGTATATTTATGTATTAGTTATTTGTTCAATTGATATGTAGGAAAATGATATATCAGTAATCTATTCAACTACATAATTTTAGAGGGGATATTATAGATACCTCTATGTAGGAACATAAAAATACTCTTGTTGATGAGTTTCCTCATTGTTATATAAAATATGAATCTAATTACATGGGGGAAAATAGATTTATGGGTTCGGAAATTTGGCAGCATGCGTTAATAAATTTTTTCCATTCCATATATAGAGGACCGAATGATTGTGGTTGAATTTGATGATAATGATATTACAAGATATCCAAATTTATAAGGATTCAACACAATCAATTCAGTATATGCAAAAAAGAAAATATAGTATAGTTATTGCTTATTGGATGAGTGTTGAGAAAAATAAAATATATTAGTTAGGTTAAATATTTTTTGTTAGATGCATATTTTTTATTTTACTTTTAATTAAATCTTTACACTAATATCAATTTTACCCTTAATATCATAGAAAATATTATATACTTCATATTGGAGGATTTAGTTAGAAAAGTTTATCCAATTAAGTTAGGATACGAAGGGATATTAAATCAAGACCCACATAAGATATAATTTTTGGGCATAGAGAGAATAATAATCCATGTGACATAAATACCTGTATATGTGAAGGGAAATTAAAGAATTATTTATAATGTAAATGAATAGAATAATGACAGGTAAGTGAAATGTTAATTTTTTTAATTGTATTGTATTATTTATCATATTGATAATTTCTATTTTAGTATTTTATTAAAAAATAATTATATCATATTTGGATATGGAATCATGAAAATAATACCCTCAAATATTTTCTTGGGGAGAGTGTACTTTATTGGAAAAATAGATTATAGCTAAAATATCAGAAACTCCTACCTGATTTTTTATGCTCCATAGAGGTTGGAACCCTCCCCATAACTATATAAGAAAAATAGAAGAGTGATCATGTGTGAAATGAAATAAAATATCATATAAAACATTAAAGGGTTGTAGCTAATAGAATTTTAGGATGTTCACTTTATTTATTTATTAAAATTAAATAAATTATTTACATATATCAATTTTTTATGGTTTTTTACATATTCTATATAGTAATCTATTAAATTTAATATGATGTATGGGTTTTCATAGATAAGGGAATGAAAAATATTTTTTTTAAATAATTGGGATAGCCAAAACACCTGGGTCATATATGGGGTTACCCAGAATGTGTATATAAAAAATAGTTTCCCTATATTTTAAATAATCCTCAATGGAGAAATATTTAAGAAAAAACATTTTTTGGATCATAAAGTTCATGATATTCATAAGAAAATGATGGAAAAGATTATAGATTTGTTACAGTAGATTCGTATTGACATGTAATAAATGTTTTAGGCTGATGATCCCATTCCTCCACCTCAATCAGTAGATCCCATTCATACTAATAATCGTACTATTACAATACCTACTATCTACCCCACTTCTCTTAGATATAATACTCTTACACCCCTCCTTTGAAAATTCCCATATATTTTGAATAATATGTTTATGATCCCCAAAATCATTTTGTTCCATATTAGATGTTCTTTTATATTAACAATACTATTTAATATCAATTGATATGGATAGTTAATAAGAGGGTCACTATACTTACTATAATATATAGCTTACTAAATTACCATTCCCTATAGTTGCGGTCAGTATAGTTGGAAGAATTTTCGACCGTTTTTTAGATTTTTCATCTATATATGATCGAAAATTTACCATAGAGTTATGTGTATATTATATTCTTTATTTCACTTTTCTTTTACTTTTTTTAAGAGTTTAATGATTACATATTTATGTTTTTTTATGAATTATTTAATGGTACATAAGGATTGATGTGAGAGAGGGAAAATCATTTGAATCTGGAAATGATGAATCCTCTCTATTCTAGTTGTGATCCTCTTTTCCTTGATGTATTAATTTAATCATGAATGGGAATTGGCCAAAAAGGATGATTGTTGACCCCTTTATAATCCTATCAATACCACAAATTCCAGGAACCACCGGGTTTGAAGATGACATGATTATCATTCAATAAATCCCTTTTGGGATCTAGAGATCCTTCCAAGGAATATTTGAATAATCCATCCAATGTCATGCGACTTTAGAATGGTGGTTTTTTGTTTAGGCATATCTGGAATCTCTTCCGCAAAGGATCAACCTTTGCATGTTCTCGATTTTAGGTTGGGTGATCTATTCAAAGGGTGATAGACCCAGGTCATATGTTGTGCTTAAGAATAGTATTTCTCACCTTTGGGGAAATAGTTATTGGAGGCTAATTCCCATTGGTTGCGGTTTTTTTCATATCATCCTACAATCAAGGGAGGCTTTGAATTCATCATAGAATGTTGGAAATTTGCAGTTGAATCCTGGAATCCTCGGGCTATCTGAATGGGATGTTAATTTCAATCCCTTCAATCTCAAGTAATCTAATGCCAAGATCTAGATTAGGATGCATGGTCTGAACTATGTGTATTGGCATACAAGTATTTTGAATGATATATCCTCTTCTGTTGGTACTACGATCAGATTGGACCAATGTACAATAGATGGAGAACTTGGATTCTTTGCTCATACACTTGTTGATAACAATCTCGAATTGAATCGTGCCAAAAATATATATTTCAATGCTAAGGGTCGTATATGAGAGGTGAAATTTGAATATGACAATGTTCCCCCTTTTTTGAGATTTTCTAGATGGTGGGGCACTCGGTTATTAATTGTATAGTTATACAAAATAAGTTCAGTGCTCTTAAATCCCCAGAATGGAGTGATGAAAACAAGAATAACAGATCAAAAAATGATTCTTTCAATAAGAGAGGAGTAATAAGGGATCAAGAAAGTCCTTCACAGGCCCTTAAGAGGACACAATTAGTTATTTCAACTAGAAATCCTCAACAGATCAAATCTATTATCCCTGAAATGATGCAACCAGGGACATCCACTAGGAAGTAGACATGGGAAGTACTAATAGAAAAGGAGGAGGCTCAAGATGCTTCTGAACATATGGATTTTGAGATATCAAATGAAATATTCAATCTAGAATTGAAATGGATGCATAACAAGGAACATGAATTCATGCATTTAGAACTAATTAATGACATATGAAGACTGGTATGCTCATTAAGAGACGAACATAATCCAATCGATGACACATAAAATGGAACTCTTCAATTAAAATCTTCAAGTTATGATGTTGGTGACACTCCACATTCTGAACAGAACTCCCCTGGGAACCTCATTACCATTTACTGCCCTAACATCACTTAAGGTTTCAAATTCAGTAAATATTACACACACTGTATGGGAATTCATATATAGCAGTTTTGACACTACATTGAATCCACGGAAAAAGGAACATATTGAAAAGAAATATGATGGACCTGAATCTACAGGTAATGAACCTACTGGTATAGTCAGACCTCATTTGGGTTGAGTATATCAAATTATAGGTGGTAAAGAGGGCATAGATTCTTACATCAATCATAATCAGGTCACTTTGGAAGATAGGGGAAAATGGAACTGAATGCAAAAGGAAATGGTGTCCTGAACAACATAGTTGATGTCACTGATCTTTTAGGAGGATCAATAGCTCTTGAAATGAAGGCTGGTCGGCCACCCAAGAAACGTGGGGTTAAAAATAGTAGGAATCCTAGCCTCGAAGTTTGTTTCAAATGAAGATGTTGTTTGAGAATAATCAAGGCCTTGCAAATCTGAAAACCACCTTATCCATTCAAATGTTAATATAGAAGCACAAACATATTCTTATAGGCCTGTCTGGGCCTAAAATGATCTTCCATCCTAATATTTCTACAATACATAATTTGGGTTTCTCATTAAATGACACCAATAGGTGCCCAACATTTGTAAAAAGGCACTGGGTTTTGGATCATTCTTCTTTGATAAGTACTTTCATCGCTGTCTCATGTGATCAGTAAGTCACATGCTTCATTAATTACCATATCGCTGATTTTTTTACCTTAATATATACCAGAAATAGTTATTAGAATCATTGGACTCTATGGGTGTAAATGGGTTCCTTTTAATCTGGTATCTCTTGCCCCTAATTTATATTTGGGGATTTTAATGCCATCCTAAATCCAGTTGAAAAAATGGGAGCCGTCAGTAATTCCATTTCATTGAGAGAATTCAGAGCCTTCATCAACCAAAATGACTGGGTAGTGGTCAACATTGTTGGTGATAAATATACATGGAATATAAGGCATCATAATAGTTATTTTTCCAGCAAAATTTATTGGTCTTTCATCAATGGTGCTTGTCTAGATACATGGGTATCAATTTCATGTTCAACCCTAGCTATACTTAATTCTAATCATCATCCAATCCTGGTAGACCTAGATGATAAAGAACATAAGAACCCTCTACCTTTAAGGTTCAATAAGGCATGTGTCACTCTATCAGAATGCAAGATCATTGTACAAAACACCTTGGATTCTTTGAGTTGCGGGAATGATGCTTTCACTAGTATCATTAAGATAAAAAATCCTCAAATGGAATCTGAAATTCTAGAGTAAGGATATATTTATCTCCCTTGATTTGGATACCTCTTCTCTTGAATTATATCTTCATAATATTCTAGAGATCAATTTGAATAATGATTTCTCTAATGGGTGCTTCACTGATACTCAGTTAATCTTCAAGCTCAACAAGATTCTCAATCTTAAGGATTCCTTACAAAGTGATTCCTTCAAAGCTAAATGAATTATGTATGATGATTGGAATTCAAATTTTTTTAATTCACTACATAAAATCTGAAAGTTCTCTGAACCCCATTCCATGATAAAAAATGGGGACAATCTAATTGATAATATAATGGATCTTTTGGATCACATTGTTCATTACTTGAAGGAACTTTTTAATGGATCAAATTCCACCATTAATGATTTGGATGGTTTGATTATAATTCTTGTAAATTAGAAAGATAACTCCAACCTTATTTCTATTCCTCTTATGCCAAAAATCAAAGAGGAGTTTTAGCCTCAATTCTGAGAGTTCTCCTGGCCCGGATGGATTTAGTAGTTTTTTCTTTCAATATTTCAAGGATAAAATTGATGGAGTTGTCTTCAGGTTGGTTATTAATTTTTTAAACATGGAATATTTTTCAGTGGATTGAATTCTTAGATTCGTTCCCTTATTATGAAAGTGGAAAATGAAAATGAAAATAATTTATTCATGCCAGTTACCTTAGTCAACACGGATCACAAAAGTATTTGAAAAATTCTTGTTAGCAGGTTGTCACACATTGCATGCATGATTATTTTTTCCATTCATTTTGTCTTCATCTAAAGGTGGTCGATTAATTTAAACTTTATAACTACCTCATAATGTCTAAATCTTCCCAAAAGTCTCATAAGATGTGGTGACATTGCCCTCAAACTGGACATCAAAATGGATTTTGACATAATGGATTGTGGCTTAATTTGAAAGATCCTTGCCATGTATGGATTTGATGATGCTTTAATTAATTGGATCAAGACATTATTGAGCTCGGACCAAATTTCAGTCCTTATAAATGGGTCTCCAATATCTTATTTTGAATGTTCAAGAGATGTCAGGAAGGGTGATATTTTATTAGAAATCATTTTCTCAATTGGTGAGGATTACCTTAGTATATTTCTTTCTATCATGGATGGAATTAGAAAATTTTAAACCACTCATGTTGGAAGAGGGTTCGTTGCTCCATCGAATCTTCTTACTGATGATGAAATTATCCTCTTCACTCATGGGGACAATGTCAACATCAAGAACATCAAGAGAGCCATTTTTCACTATGATATGGTCTCAGGTCTGGAGGTTAGTTAGAGTAAGTCCTTTGTGCACTTTAAAATGAATTTATCATCCATCATGAAGAATGAAATTATAAGAGAGTTGGGTATTTGTGAAGGAGCTCATCTCTTTACCCACATGGGGGTGACTTTGATTTGGGGAAGAAAAAAGGCTAGTTATATTTCTAGCATTGTTGGTTTGATTCGAATACAACTTTTTCCATGTAATGGAAAATAATTATCCATGGATGGTAGAGTGTGTATGGTGAAGTATTTCATTGTCTATAAAATTTTCTACTCATTCATTGATTACAAGTGGCTGGTTGCTTTAATCAAGAAAATTAATGTCGCAATCAATAACTTCAATTGGAGTGGAAGTACATCTGAAAAGAGGATTGAAACAAACCCCAAAAATTCGGTGTGAAATAATTTTCATGATGGGGGATTGGGTATAAAAAATTTGGGTTGTTTTATTGATTATCTACTAGATGTTTTTATATGGAGACTTGTCAACATGAAATCTAAAGTTCTATATTTTCATAGAGGCATAATTATTTACAGACTCAAACTAGACAATCTAAATTTCATAAATTATTCTAGTTCTCCACCTTTCAAGAATATATTTTCCTAATTTAATATTGTTTCTCATTGGCAGGTTTCAAAGGAATCATCTCTTCCTTTTTGTAAATGTAATTGGACTGGAAGTCACTTGGAATATTTGGATCTTGGTGATAATTTTTACATTTACATTGATCTATCAATTATTGATCAACATTGATCAATTAAAGATCTTCTGAATCAGGTTACCTCTCTTGTTTGGAAGAATTTCTTATCTTACAAGGGAGACTACTAGTAATGGGAGCTAGCCTCTAATGGGATCCTCTCCTCCAAAGGATTTTATTACCAAATTGTAAGAAATTCCTCTAGTTTTCAGTTGACGGGAAACTTGATTAAGGGATTCCTAAAACCATCTCCAGCCACTTTTTTGAAGATTAGCACACATGAGGATTCCAATAGAATACCATATTAAAAAACGAGGGATTTTAATCTATTCAAGGTGTTTCTTATATAATAAAATCAAGGAAGACATATATCACCTCATTCTCAGTAGTGTGGTATCTTCAGCAATGTCGGCTGCTGTTTCCAGTATTTTTTAGGTGCACTTGCCAAAGATGAATTCAATAACTGAATTTATGATTTGTTGGCCTAATATTAACCTTTCAATGTAGTTGATATATATTTTTCTCACTATGAAAAGGGAGTTGATCTCAAATATTTAGTATTCCTAGAATAAATTCATTCATGAAAAACATGATTTTTCAGAAAGTTTTGTTATTTTTCGAATTCTTAAGGAAATTCTTGAGGTTGTCATTCCGAAAGGTAAATATTTTCATATTCCCTTCATGATCTATCTGTCCTCTCTAGGGTGGGTGTCAATGGAATTTTTCCTCCACATCTAGGAATATTTTAAGTGTTATGGAAGGAACCCTTTCATGGCAGGATCAAGGTAAATTCAAAAAGTGCTTCATGTGGTAATCCGTGTAATTTAGGCTTTGGTTCGGTTTTTAGGGATCACAAAGGGTGTGACATTGGTTTCTTTTAGGGTTATTGTGTTCTGGCCTTTTCTCTTGAAGCATAGATGTGTAGAGTTACTGAGGCGGTTGAACATGATCATAGAAGAGGATGGAATAAGACATGGATTGAATGGGATTCCATGCACTTGGGATTAACTCTCAGAACAGGTTCTCTTCGTCTCTCTATAAATATGACTAATCATTGGATATAATTTTTGGATATTCTTTATTCAAAAGAGAATATTATTACTCATGCCTATAGAGAATCAAATGCATTGGCATATGGTCTTGGTAACAATGGTGTTATTGGATCTGATCAGTATTGGGGAGATCAAGTTCCAAGTGATCTTCTTCCTATCATGATCTGGGATCCATGTAAATCTTCTGTTATTAGACTGGTGTAAGATTTTATTTTTTATAATAAATGGATCTTTCTATTCTAGGAAAGGTATCAGTCTATCATTTCAAAAATGGTATATATGGACTACATAGAAAGAAAAATTAAAACTATATTGACTTCATATACAACTTCTACAAGTCATGATCTATTTTAAACATATTCAAAAAAAATGGATGTTTACACTATTCAAACATAATATAGAATTTTTTTGAAATAAAATGACTCTGATGTATTAATAAAATATATAATATAGCTTGTATTTGTATGTATGTTTGGAATCTATGTGATATATGTTTTTTCCAGGTAATTTGATTTACATAAATATTTCTATTATTTTAATTTATTGAATATTTATAATTATGTTGCATTATTATTAGGTATATTTTTAAACAATTTAAGAAGAAGGACCCAAAAATAAGTTCATGGATTTATAGACCCAAAATTTATTTCACATATATAAAGTATAATGGATGATGAAGAATGAATGGTTTTTTTATTAAAATAAATAAAAAGAATGCAATTATTCGGGGTTGGAATTTTCCGTACATTCATGAGTGTGAAACATATATCGCATCAAATGTTATATAAATCTCCCTAGAATAACTAGTCACATTATTTTTTCAATTATTGTAGCTTCCATTTGAATGAGGGGGTTTTTTCCCAATGGAGAAGACACATTATTAGTTATTCTATATCCCTGGTAAAGTGGGAAAAATATATTGATTGTTTTTACCATAAGTGATTTAATATGTTAACAAAACTGTATATTAAAAAAAACATATATTTAATTTTTTCATCTAATTTTTTATTTCATAATGTAATTACGTTATTTAGGAAAATAGAAATAAATGTTTCGTGATAACATATGTAAAAGAAAAGGTTCCTTTTCTAATTATAGTTACAAATTTTTTCCACTAGTACAAAAATGTCATTTTTTAAAATTTTATTTAAAAAAATGATTTCATAAACTATAATGATTTAAGGAATTAAGGTACTCTAATTTGAAATTCATTCTTGAAATTATTTAAACATTGAAAATTATGAATTTTAAATGACAGATATTATTATTAATATTTGTAATAATTTTTTAATTCTTATTAAGAATAAATATTAAAGGATAAAATAAATTTTTTTTGAATTTATTAGAATCTAATACATATACTATATTTTTTTTATGAAATATTACAATTTATTTAAAGAATAATTTCTCAGGTATGATTAGGTTTTAGATTATTTGTAATAAAAATTGTAAAATATAATGTTCAAATTTTAATTATGATAAAGTTGTTTTTCTAGTACAGATGGTCTTCTTCAATGTCAGTAGGGGAATAATTAATATAATTTTACTTTTAAATAATCATTCTTTTAATTTTGTAACTACATTAATAATGTAAAACAATAATTACCATGTAGATATTTTAAGAAACGACATGCTAATAGATTGTTCATGTCAGTATTTATATGAATGACATTGTAAAATTGATTATTATGTTTTACAATATGTTAATATGAATAGTAATGTGAAAAATAATAAATTAAATACCAATTTAAATTGTTATTATGTACATGAATCAAAAATGTGTTTTCCAAGGAGTTTTTTCGAAAAAAATCCAGAATGATAAATGAATTTTCAAATTCTTATTCCATAATAGACATGAATGACATACCAAAAATTTATTTATAATATCCAATTTTATTAAAATATGTGAAAAAATTATTATGAAAATATACTATATTAACATCTTGTAATAAGGACAAAAAACTCTATGGGAAAAGTCCTATGTTTCACTAGTGAAGGAATCCAATTTCATGTTTCTCTTGAATTGACCTCATCAATTCATGTAATAAAATAAAAATAATCTATATGGACTCATTGAAATATATGTTTCACTAGGTATTAGTTATATTGAGAAATAAAAATCTTATTTCGGTAAGAAAACTTGGAAAATGTTCTGGAAAAATAGAACCAATCACCCGGAAAATATACATATAATAGACATTCAATTTATAAATAAAAAGAGAATTAAAAATTCATTTAAATGGAAATAAAGTCCCATAAAATGAATTTTACCCCATTAGACATTCATTTTAATCCTCACACAGGTATGTAATCAACGGACAATTTTTATTAAAAAAACTCACTTCCCATCCTTAGAAATTAATTTGTTATTAATGTAGGGAAATACAATTTATTCCTATGAAAACATAAAATTGAAGCAGAGGGAGAATACAATTATTTATTAGATGCACATTACCAAAAACTAAAATTGGATTATATAATATACATGAGATTTCATCATCATGAAAATAGGTGTCTTCACTAATAAATCAATATCTAATTGTTTAGGCTAAAAATGAACATTTGAATATAAATTTCAGGAAATACATTTACACATATTACTATAATCGCATTAGTAACATAAAAGTATGAGAATACCTATTTTAACCTCAAAATTATTATTTTTCATTCAATTCAATAGTAAATCCCAAATGCTTAACTTGAATTTCAAGAATTATTGTTTAGAATGATCAATCAGAAATAGGATCTATAGATCAGGACACATTATTTTCATTATATGACACTATTGGGTTAACCTTGGTCATTTATGGTCTTTATTAAAATCATTTACAATTCTTCATAAATATAATGTGTATTATCCAAATAACAACCACCTATATGGTAAATCTATCTACACAGTACATAGTGTTTTCATGTTTCATGTAATCCTCAAGTCATGAACGATGTTCCTTCTTTGGATTTATTACATCTATATAAATATGTATCATAACCACACTATCATGTAGTATATGGACATGGATATAAATTGTTATAAACCAATAAATATATCCTTGTCCAATATTATATGATATTTTCCTATAAATTAGATGATCCTTAGAATTATCCACAAATATATACATTGGGATCCCACTGATCTTTATTCATCCTTTCTTCCAATATTTTAGCTAAGACTTTATATGATAACTACACCAAATACCATAGAAATATCATATAAATATATTACATATTATGTCATTAATATTAATATCATAACACCATGATTCACACTAAAATCAATTAGGTATAGTTACTTTAGGTGAATGAAAAAATAAAATACTTGATTATAAAGGGAACTATGTCATCTTCCACTACGTTCTTCATAACTAGAACCCTTTACAAACATATCATTCATAATACAATTCATCATATCCTAGGAAAATAAATCATATGAATGGTTAATTTTGAATTCTTATAAAGTCTAAAAAAGTTATATATCAACATATTATTAACATATAGGAATGAAAACATGGGAAAATATTTCAAAACCATAACCAACAAATCATACGACCGAAACATTAGTCAAGGAAAAATTAAATGTGGTTAATGATTCATGTAAGATAATGTAATTAGTTAACATACTACATGAGTTAATAATATTTTAAAAATTAATATTATTGTGTCACACACATTTGAAATTGAAATAATTCCATTATTAGTCAAGTCTCATTTCCAAAACTATCATGGTGAAATGGTATCACTCCCCAAACCATCATAGCATTCAAATTTCAATTCCAAGAATATAATATTAGAAATATTCCCTTACAAAATTATTTTCACTTCTCATTCAACCTATTTTTACCTCTTATGATATCAATCATTTTCCAATAAATTTGGTGGATCTATCTTTCTCACACATCAAATAATGAAAATTGCACATTTGGGTCAGACACAATCATAAAACATTCATCATATCAGTACCCATGAAAAATAATGTTTCATAAACATTTCATCGTAGACCAACTTATGGAAAATACAAATGATTTCTAATAATTTCAAAGTTTAATCAATGTATAACCTAAGGAAAAATAATTGGGTTTTATAAGAATTTTATCATGGTATTACAAGTTTATAAAATATTTGGTTTCAAAAGAATTTTATATGAGTATAACCCATGAAAAGATTTAGGTTTCGTCAACATATTTTCATAAATAAAGAAAATTATTTAGGGAGATTATAAGAATTATATTCTTGGATCATATTCCAAGTAATACATAATTTATATAAAATGAAGTCATCCTTTATGGAAAATTATTTAGAATAATGAAAATGTATATTTCTTGAGTGAAATATCCATTGCACAATGAATGTTTATTTTTAAAATATAAATATTTAAAAAATATTTTCAAATTCATTATCATTGAATATAACGTTAAAATAATTTATTGAAATTTGTAAACAGGATTTAAAACATATAATGGAAACAATTTTTGAAATGATGGATATCTCAGAAAAAGTGATTTGGACCAAAGAGATAAATAATGATGGTTTTCCTTACAAACAATTCTAAAGAAAAATATGGAGTACATAAGGAGTAGAAAATGAATTTAAAAAAAATCACATAGAATGAAACTATTAGAATAAAATTAAATATTTTATTGAAAATTATGTAAAAATACGACATCATTAAAAGAACGATCATAAAGAATTGTGATAATAATGACATTGTATCATCATATACTTAATACATTGGTAACTATTGAAAATTTTGACCTAATAAAAATATAATAATATTAGACATTAATTATGTATAAAATAAACACATTCATGATATTACATGTCAATGGGTTTTCAGGTACAACACAAAATATAAAAATCATCAGAATATGGCATGTGTCACCAAGAAATAAATGAGAGGCTAGAAATACCGAACATTAATAATCGAATTTATTCATACATATTTAAATCCACTATATAATAAATATAATCATATAATACATATATTATGTAACCATAAAAGTTTTTATCATACCATATTTTATTTAAAAATAAAATTTTATTATATATTTATTAATAATTCATTATTAAAATAATTTTTTGGTAATAACTATTTTATTTATTCAAATATGTTTTGGTTTCATATTCTTGGTAATTTTATTTTTATCATGGCTCCTTCATATCCATAATTTTATAAATGATATAAATATCATATTTATTTATAATATATGTATTTATATTCATCCTTTAATGTAAATTATTGAAATTTAAATACACTATTTACGTTGATGGAAAGCCGTATATACACATGAACATTATTCTACTTTCCAAAAAGAGTAATTGAAAAAAGTAAAATAATTTATCATCCATATATATTATTATTTTCAAAATATATTACACATATTTTCATTAAAGTTATCATTATTACCTTCCATGTTAAAGTGAAACTGAAAAAAACCCCTTCATGAGGTGGTTGTCTGCAATATACACGAACAATGTTATCATTTTCTCATTTAATGGAATGTAAAATGGTATATGAAAATCATTATTAAAAAGGTATAATCATTTAATATCATTAATTTAAAAAATATAAATTCAAAATTATAACAGTCCATGAGATTTGGTGATGGAAAACTAATTACATCTATTCGTGGGGTGGAAGTATTCTGTATAAATGGACGATTGTCTCATTTCTCATTTGATAGAAGGGTAGATGGTTATACGTTATAAAATAATAATAATAAATTATCATTATACGTGAGATTATTTTTATACCATATCATTTTAGTTTGAGAATAATTAAAATATATGGAATAATATATAAATCAGAAATAAATTTTTTAAAATTTTACCTCATTTTCAGTGATCACCATTATGATTATACCTAATGTCTTATTATGATGATATTATAATAAAAATATTTCTACAGGGATGCGAGGATGTAATTATGTTTGAACTATTCATAGATATTGGAAGAACCAACTATTTTTTGATGTGTAAATATGGGAGGAGAGTGGGTGTCCTTTTATATGTGGGGAGAGGTCACACAATGAGTTTTGTAAAAGAATAATGTGTACTATGACTTTTAACATTCTAGATGGATTCAATGGGGTTCATTATCAAGCCTTAGATTCTATATTTTCTATATATGACAATAAAATGGTTATTTTATAGGTATAGTGGTTGTTTCCCCTTATATGTTTTTATGACCCCTAGTAATCCCATTTTAACCTTATCTGAGGGATTTAATTTTTACAGTTTTAAATTTTTTTTTCACTAAATATTTCATTTCACCTTATTATATAATATTAATTATTCTAATTTCATATGTGTATTAGTTTCTTCAAATTCCATTTAATTATTATGAAAATATTAATTTACTATTATACATTCCGACTCTATGAGAAAATTATTTTTCAAATGAGAAAATTCTCAAAATATTGAAGAAAATTTATTTGATATTTCAATATAAAATTTTATAAAAAGAAATAAAATTTATTAATGATAGTAAAATGGATCTAAATTATTTATGAAAAAAAATTAAAACAAATTGTGACTTATAAAATCATTAATTTTTTTTAATAAAATACAATATTTTTTTACCATTCGTTATAAAATTAATGTTATTCAAAAAAAACCCAAAAATACACCATAAGTTAATTTATAAATATTTCATCAATATAAATAACACATTTTTGGAAATAAATTTTTTCTGATCCTGCTGTTTCTAATGAGGAAACAATATTATCATTATTGCTTTAAATACTTTATATCTACTAATGCAAATACTCTTTATGGACAAGGTGGTTACACTATTGTTTGGGTATTGATCAGAACCTAGAACACAGCCTTTAATGAAAAATTAGAAAGGCCACATTGTTATGTGTAACTGTGCTCCCAACCAAATAGTTTGGTGAAATCATACAGTTATGGATAGAGGGCTCCAGGACTATCATGGTTTGAGGAAACCATGCAGAATGAGGTGCATTCCCATACGAGTTTCTCAGTAGTTTTATATAGTCTGCTTAGATAAGGTTTGGAAATTGATTGACACAAAATCTGCGAGGTACCCCTTGAATTAGCGATGGGAATGTAGTTTTTATATAGTTTAGGCAACCATGCAACCAAACCCTTCATCATAGTTTTATTGGATAATGAGTAATAAATAATTTTAATGAGTTATTATATTGAGACCCTCTATCTATTAACATTCTTTCATAAATTCCCATCATCGGGAGATCCATTTTGAGATCCTAAGATACGATTTTCCTCCACTTAACATTCCAAACATGTAAGAAAATGATACCAGACTTATTGTATTCATGCTAGTGAGTAGTACAATCATCTTATGTCATTCTTAATTTTACTTGGTATTGGCTGCACTATTTAGGTTCTAGAAAATATTCCATATTTCAATATTTATCATCCATTAATCATTTATTCTTATGATCTTAGATAATTCAAAATTGGATACTAGACAATTACCCTTCTAGAGACCCCGGAAAGGTTTTATATACTTCTCCCTATCCATTTGATTCCAAATTGATCTATTTTAAATTTTCTCACCCACTATAATTATTGGCACGACTCATATTTTCTATTGAACAATTTAATTGAAAAAATAAGAATCTATTACGGATTATGTTTAGATACATTGAATTGTGTTTGAGGTTGTTTTCCCCACCAATTCCAACCACGAGTTGTGCCATTTAAATTTCCTTTTCCAATTCCTTTGTTAAAAAATAGATGGGTGGGGTAAATTATTTCCATGTCAGAGGAATCATGTTAAATAATATATTTCTAATTACATTATTTGTTTGGATACTTTTTTCTACTTTTACCTCTGTTGATATGTTATTCCTTGATTTTTTTATTGAATAGATTATAAGGATATTGATATTTTCAGCAATACTCGGGGTAACGATTTTTTTTGAATTTATGAATAGAATGAGATGTGAATGAAAGTGGTTCTGTATACCTTGGTTTGAATACAGTGTATTTTAATGGAATTAATATCCATTGGATCTGGCTTACTAGGCTCTATTTTTATATGCTCTATTGAAATTATCAATGAACACCTCTTGTTATATTATCATGTTTCTATCGAGATACCCATGGTACTTTGTGATTATGCCTTCGTCTTATATAAATTGAATCTTTCCCGTCATGGTATGCCACAATTGATTATACACCATAAGTGTGGAAAATTTTACACATTGGATTATACCTCTCGATCATTGTCAATATATGATAAAGGATGTATTGTGTTGATATGTGTAATTTGAAATGTGGTGTATAAGACATGTTTTTGGTATTTACACCTATTTACATTATTTATATTATGATAAAGGGGAATGAAACTTTTTTTCAAGGTCCTTTTATGGTTTTACAAGATCCCGTGTTTGTTTACATTTTTCACTGGAACATTACTTTTATAACATTAATACCTAATATGCTACGCACACTTCATTAGATTATATTTCACATACAAGACTTCTTATAGACTCTTTGGGAGGCATCTTACTGGGAATTTAACTCACAAACATTTTGGACCATTTTTGGTTCCTAGAAAGAACATATAGATATAGTTTGGTACTAAGGAATGTGGCCATAAATTGATGAGTTGCATTATTGAACATTTAGGAGCAGTGGAGTACGAGACCGAGTTAAGCCTCATGACTAAATATGGAGATAGTACATTTTTACTATTTTGATACATGTATTGTATTGGCTATTTGTATAACTATTTTGGATTATTTTTAGACACATGATATGTAATTTCATCATCTATATATGAGATTACATATGGAATTGTTACATATACCTATATTTTGTTTTTCTATTTATTATATTATTTTATAATGAATCTACCATTATGTTTTATTGTTATTCCACATTGTTTAAATCTATTAACGAGGGTATATTCTCCCCAAAACCAGACCCTATAACAAGGATAATAATTAATTGCTCTTGTTTTTAGGTATATGTGAACAAGTCCCTTTGACAAACCAAGCTCAGGGAACAGTTCTGTGGAATCATTGTCTATTCCATTAAAATGTTGTATCAAATGTGTATTAATTTATCTCCTTACTATTTGGAATAAAATATTTCGGATTAAGAATAATTTGGATTTGTAAATGATATGATCATTTGAGTAACTAACCCAGATATGGTAAAAATCTAAATTGCATCAAATGTAAAATTTTATTTTCTAGATTTTGACCATTACATTTGATTTGATTCCACCACTAGGTGATTCACATGAAATTAGATCTGGTCACTGATATGATTGATTATTATATATTTTTGGAACCCAATAAGATGAGGGTATGTCATCTCATAGATCATTTTAGGAATGTCACAGGAATCACATTCCAAGACATATAGGATGCATTTATTATTTTCGTCATGTTGTTACAGGTGTCCTGATAGATTAAAGTGTTGTTTTGGAAGATATTATTTGAAGGGAATTGGAAAACATGGATTCTTCATAGAATTTCTATCATAACCTAATTTGTTTTTTCCTGATTGTCATACAAGAGACACCATATGCTTCTAATTATTGAATGTGGTTTCATTGACCAATGCTCGTATGGACTGGGACATTTCATGTGTGGATAAAGTGGATGCCAAATTTTAGTTCATGAGGCACATGACCCCTGATGTATCAAATTTATGAGACTATTTGTTCCCACCATTTAAATGAGGAATGTAAAATGATTATCAATTAAATATAAATTGACCGTGAGAAATATTTTACATGACATTGACCCAGCTTTTGATCGTGTAGTAGATAGTGCCTCCAATTACATTTATGACTATTTATTTTCTTGAATCAAAGAAATGTAGAATGTTGTGTGGTAAGACCTATTTATTAGATGGTTTTATGATTCCCTACACATTGAATAATGAAAAATTGATATTGATCATCTTGTAGGAATGTGTCTGGAATTGTAGAGACATGCCACCACTATGAACTCCATTTATATGATAGGAGGGTGGCGATGAACAATCTCTAGTGGTGGTAAGAAGTGAGATGCTGGTGGATCCTCCTATCATTTCTGCTGAGGAACTATTATTTTTTCATGAAATATGTGCAAACTGATAGTCCTATGAGGGGGTTTTAGGCTATATTAAGTGGTTCAGGGAGAATTATATCCTTTCATGACTATGGAAAACCGACCCTTGTCTTCCAATAGAATCGTACTCCCATGTTCTAAGGGGATGGTGGTCCATAGGATGATGAGATATGACTTTTGACTGGTTTTTTTTATATTTGATCATCTGGATATACCTCCCTAGAGGAGAGTTAATATATCGACATATATACTATTTAGAGCCTAAAAACACTGGTGAGATGTTTTTTGCTAGGCTGGTAGGCTATGAGATATGTTTTGAGATGATTTCCAAACAAGATTGTGTGACCTAATATTCCTAAATTCCTTCAGGTCAAAATGTTTCTTTGAGTTTCGGAATCTGATGCAGGGTGGTATGAATGTTATTGAGTATTTTGACATGATTTATAGAGCTTTATGACTTTTCAATGACATACCATACTGATGAGCCATCAATGGTGAGACGATTCATGGAAGGTATCTGACATGCGATTTGAAATCAAATCAACATGTTCAAGTTTACCACAGTTACAGAAATGATAAACTATGCATTTAATACAAAATAAGTCATAAAAGAATATGAGGGTGTAGATCATATCATTGTATTCTCTTGATATAGTTGTTTAGTGTATTCTAGACGATTGTTCCAATTTGAGGATTTCAATGAAATGAATATATTACAAGATTTGAATAATGGTATCTCTATTTTTTCACCAATGTGGGACATGGGGCCACATCAGAAATAAGAGAGATCACTTCCCACTCGAGTGTCGAGCATCCAATTAGATGGTTTTGATTCATTTTTTTAGAGAATTCCCTCTAATAGCGAGTAGTAAGGGGTTTTCTACCAAGAAATGTTTGGGAGTCAGTTTCACATATCTATATCTAGTAGAGAGTTGGATTAGTACAAGTGGATCAGGATGGAGTGGGGTTGGTTGGGTCTGATGCATCCAGACACCAATTGCATGAAGATAGAAAAGTGGGCCTACTCTACGTATTGATGTTGTATCTCAAAGATGTGGTTTAGGCTATATATATTTTGTAAAACCTACCATGAAAAGCGTGGTGTCAAATCATTAAGACTAAGGGGTATGATCATAGTAGCCTCGAAACATGTATAAGATAATTTTGACACAGTTTCATCACATAGTTTCATATACGTATCAATTCTGGTAATTCATGGGATTTTTATTCAGTTATCTAGGGAATTATTAAATTAATTTCTCTTTTGGGAATCATAATGATGGATGTAAACTAGTTTAGGTTGTCCCCCTTGTTGTTGGTGGGTGTTCTTTCATATAGTATCATATTTTTTTTCTATGAGTGCATGGGGATTTAAGTCATACTAAGAATGGACTAGTTATTATGTTATTCATCATTTTTTATTGATATCAATGGATAGTGATTTTCACATGACCAAAGGGTACTTTTCATATTTATAATAGAAAATGGGATGACCATGCAAGCTAAGATGGAACACAACCCCATGGGCTATGTGGGGGGACAACATTGATTACTTGTTTTTATCTAGATGATTAGTTAGTGTGTCTTGTTGAATTTACTCCAGTGGTTTACCAATTTTGTGATGTCTGAATGGTCAAAATTTATGTTTTAACTCATGAGATAGAGTTTGATTTATCTACTGAGGTAGTTCCAGTAGTGGAACCCCTGTCCATTCCCCTTGATGGGATGTCTAATAGAGTTTCATGAGCTTAAAAGGTATCTAGATGAATTAGAGTCCAAAGGGTTAATTGGATTTCAAAAATATCCACTGTTTTTTTTGAACCTTTTGTAGAAAATTAATATGGTACCCTTAGGTTGTGTGTGGATTATCAAAAATTGAAACTATTGATTGTAAATAAATTGTATCCCTTTTCATGGATATATGAACGTTTTGATCATATTCAATTATCTCTGGAATACTCAAAAATTTATTTTATATCTAGTTACCATCATGTTCATGTTTCGCCTACAAACATACCACATAAAAATAAATATAGGTAGTATAGTGTATATGAGTACAGGGTTATTCTATTCATTCTAACAAACTCACATGCATATTTCATGGTTCTAATGAATCAAGTGTTCCATCATTGTCTAAATTTGTTTATAGTGGTTTTTGTTGATTTTATATTGGGGTATTCTCTAAAAAATGAAAAAAATCCAAACATATTGAGATATATTTGGATACATTGAGAGAAAATAATTTATATTCTAATTTCATAGTGTTCCACATAGAGATGTATAAGATACACTTCTTGTTTTATATTATCTTACAGATGTGAGTGTCAGTTTACCCAAACAAGTTGAGAACTGTAGTAACTTAGGATAATACTAATAACTTCATAAACATATAGAGTTTTTGGGGTATTTTTATATTAAATTTTATTTATTTGAGAATTCAAATGAATAGATGTACCAATGATGGGGTTAACTAAGAATGGTATGATGTTTTTATGGAAAGGTACCTATAAGGAAAGCTTTCATGACCGGGAAGAGAAATTGACTTCCACATCGATCTAGATTCTTCCAGAATAGGGAATAGACTAAAATATATATTTTAACACATTAGATATCTTGCATGGAACAATTATGATTATGGGATAAAGATTCATGTATTATGTGTATCCTATACTAAGGTCACAATTGAAAAACTACAAAGCACGTGATCTTATTTCTGTTGTAGTTTTACATGCTTTGCATTATTGGAGACATTATTTATTGGGGGAGCATATTGTGGTGTACAAAAACCACAAAGGTCTCTAATACATGTTTACATAGTGTGATTTGAATATGGATACATGAAGGTTGGTTGATAATCTATGGCCTTTCAACATCCAGAATGATATCATTCTTGTTAACGGAAATACAATGATCGATGCACCTAGTATGACAACTGAGATACATGTTGTCCAAGAGGCTAGTAGAGAGTAAAATATTTTGTATTTATCACTTGAGATGTAAATGGATGTACATGAATGTTCTGGTTGGATGTTTCTTTCATGCATAACTCTGGCCTCTACCCTATTAGAATGACTAGGGATGAGACAACTATTAGATTAAGAGGGAATAGTCCTGCGTGATAGTGTAGTATGTGAGGACCACTACGGGAAAAAAGAGCATTTGCGACGGGGTTATTTGCCCGTCGCAAATAAGTAGCCTTTTGCGACGGGACAGCTTTCCCCGTCGCAAAAGGACTAGCGCGGTTTGCGCGCCAAATCGCGGGAAACTTATTTGCGACGGGCGAATATTCCCGTCGCAAATAACCGGCGGCGGTAAAAGGTATTTGCGACGGGAATATTCCCCCGTCGCAAATAGTATGTCGGCAGGTGGTTATTTGCGACGGGACCCGTCGCAAATAACTATTTACCCGTTGACCGTAATAAATGTTGGCTAAGGTATTTGCGACGGGATACCCGTCGCAAATAATCTAACCTATAAATACCCCCATCCGTTTTTTTTCATTTCATTCTCATTCTTTATCTTCTCCTTATCTCAAAATTATATTTCTAGAGTTCAGTTTTTCTCCAGTTTAATTTTTTTTTTCTCCGGAGCTGATATTAAAGTTTTGAAGAACGATCAGAGCAGATCAATTTTCAAGGTATTTATGTTCATTTTAATTTTTTATTTATTTTTAATTTTTTATTAGTTTCAATTATTCTTAATTAGTTGTAATTTAACTATGTTTACATTGTTTTATTACTTAATAAATTTAAATTATTAGTATTGTTCATAGTTAATGGTAATTAGGAATAATTAGTAATAATTTTTAATAATTAAGAATAAATATTAATAATTAGTAATAAATACCAATAATTAGGAATAATAACATTATTACATTATTAGTCTATTTTATTATTAATATTAAAATAATATAATTTTATATATATATACAATTCTCTTTTCATCTGTGTGTTTGCTGTCTTCACATGTATTATTTGTATGTGGAGATAGAAAACGCACAGATGAAAGAAGAATTGTATATAAATTAGAAAATTATATTATTTTAATATTAATAATAAAATATATTAATAATGTTATTATTTGTAATTATTGGTAATTATTTCTAATTATTGATAGTTATTCATTTAATTACTAATAATTAGGAACAATTATCAATAATTATCAATAATTAATAATAATTAGTAATAATTAGTAATAATTACCAATAATTAGTAATAATTATTAATAATTATCAATAATTAGTAATAATTACCAATAATTAGTAATAATTACCAATAAGTAGTAATAATTACCAATAATTAGTAATAATTACCAATAATTTGGAATAATTACCAATAATTAACAATAATTAGTAATAATTCGTAATAATTACCAATAATTACCAATAATTAGTAATAATTAGTAATAATTACCAATAATTACCAATAATTAGTAATAATTAGTAATAATTAGGAATAATTATGAATAATTTGGAATAATTAGTAATAATTAGGAATAATTAGTAATAATTAGTAATAACTAGTAATAATTAGTAATAATTAGTAATAATTAGTAATAATTAGTAATAGTTAGGAATAATTAGGAATAATTAGTAATAATTATGAATAATTAGGAATAATTAGGAATAATTAGGAATAATTAGGAATAATTAGGAATAATTATCAATAATTACCAATAATTACCAATAATTACCAATAATTACCAATAATTACCAATAATTACCAATAATTACCAATGATTACCAATAATTAGCAATAATTACTAATAATTAGCAATAATTAGTAATAATTAGTAATAAATACCAAAAATTAGGAAAGATTAGGAAAAATTAGGAAAAATTAGGAAAAATTAGGAAAAATTAGGAAAATTTACCAATAATTAGTAATAATTAGTATTAATTAGTATTAATTACCAATAATTAGTATTAATTACCAATAATTAGTAATAATTACCTATAATTAGTATTAATTACCAATAATTAGTGTTAATTACCAATAATTAGTAATAATTACCAATAATTAGTAATAATTAGGAATAATGACCAATAATTAGTAATAATTACCAATAATTAGTAATAATTAGTAATAATTACCAATAATTAGTAATAATTACCAATAATTAGTAATAATTAGTAATAATTAACAATAATTAGTAATAATTACCAATAATTACCAATAATTAGTAATAATTAACAATACTTACCAATAATTACCAATAATTGCCAATAATTACCAATAATTGCCAATAATTACCAATAATTAGTAATAATTAACAATAATTACCAATAATCGCCAATAATTAGTAATAATTGCCAATAATTAGTAATAATTGCCAATAATTACCAATAATTGGTAATAATTACTAATAATTCCCAATAATTAGTAATAATTAATAATAAATATTAATAATTACCAATAATTATTAATAATTATTAATAATTAGTAATAATTACTCATAATTAGTAACAATTACTCATAATTAGTAATAATTACTAATAATTAGTAATAATTACTAATAATTAGTAATAATTACTAATAATTATCAATAATTAGTAATAAATATCAATAATTAGTAATAATTAGTAATAATTAACAATAATTAACAATAATTACTAATAATTAGTAATAATTAGTAATAATTAGTAATAATTAGGAATAATTAACAATAATTACTTATAATTAGTAATAATTAGTAATAATTAGTAATAATTAAGAATAATTAGTATTAATTACCAATAATTAGTATTAATTAACAATAATTAGTAATAATTACCAATAATTAGTAATAATTACCAATAATTAGTAATAATTATTATTAATTACCAATAATTAGTATTAATTAACAATAATTAGTAATAATTACCAATAATTATTATTAATTACCAATAATTAGTAATAATTACCAATAATTAGTAATAATTACCAAAAATTAGTAATAGTTAACAATATTTACCAATAATTACCAATAATTACCAATAATTACCAATAATTACCAATAATTAGTAATAATTACCAATAATTACCAATTATTAGTAATAATTACCAATTATTAGTAATAATTAGTAATAATTACCAATTATTAGTAATAATTAGTAATAATTACCAATAATTACCAATTATTAGTAATAATTAGTAATAATTACCAATTATTAGTAATAATTAGTAATAATTACCAATAATTAGTAATAATTACCAATAATTAGTAATAATTACCAATAATTAGTAATAATTAACAATAATTAGTAATAATTAACAATAATTAGTAATAATTAACAATATTAGTAATAATTGGTAATAATTAGTAATAATTACCAATTATTAGTAATAATTAGTAATAATTACCAATAATTAGTAATAATTACCAATAATTAGTAATAATTACCAATAATTAGTAATAATTAACAATAATTAGTAATAATTACCAATAATTAGTAATAATTACCAATAATTAGTAATAATTAACAATAATTAGTAATAATTACCAATAATTAGTATTAATTACCAATAATTCGTATTAATTACCAATAATTAGTATTAATTACCAATAATTACTAATAATTACCAATAATTCATAATAATTACCAATAATTAGTAATAATTAATAATAATTACCAATAATTAGTAATAATTAGTAATAATTACCAATAATTAACAATACTTACCAATAATTTCCAATAATTACCAATAATTAGTAATAATTACCAATAATTAGTAATAATTACCAATAATTAGTAATAATTACCAATAATTAGTAATAATTACCAATAATTAGTAATAATTAGCAATAATTAGTAATAATTATCAATAATTAGTAATAATTAGCAATAATTTGTTATAATTAGCAATAATTACCAATAGTTACCAATAATTACCAATAGTCTCCAATATTTACCAATAGTTACCAATATTTACCAATAATTACCAATATTTACCAATAATTACCAATATTTACCAATTTTTACCAATATTTACCAATATTTACCAATATTTACCAATATTTACCAATATTTACCAATAATTAGAAATACTTACCAATATTTACCAATAATTAGAAATAATTACCAATAATTAGAAATAATTACCAATAATTTGGAATAATTACCAATATTTACGAATAATAACATTAGTACATTATTTGTATATTTTATTATTAATATTAAAATAATATAATTTTCTATATTATATACAATTCTCTTTTCATCTGTGTGTTTTCTGTCTCCACATGTAATATTCGCATTCTTTTTCAAAATTATCAACCTACTCGCCAATGGAGAGGTGAAAGTGAATGCAAATATTACATGTGGAGACAGAATGTTAAACACACAGATGAAAGGAGAATTGTATATAACATAAAAAATTATGTTATTTTAATACTAATAATAAAATATACTAATAATGTAATAATGTTATTATTATATAATTAATGTTTATGAAAAAATTATATTAGTATTATTAAAATAATAAAAAATCAATATAATATTAAAATTATCAATATTTGTAACATGTTTTGCTTTATTCTCAATATATTCAATCTTTACTAGAGTGTTTTTTCTAACAAATTATTCAAAACCAGTAATGCTTTTATATTCTATAAAGAAATATGGAACAACGAGGTCGTCATCAATCATTATTAGGTGACCGCATATGGATAAATCAACATAGAAATTCAAACGGTTCTGGTTTAAATCCATTATATGTTGAGGGTGTGGAGACTTTTTTATCATTTGTGGCATCAAATTCAGAATTTGTTTCAGAAGGCAAAATAAAATGCCCTTGCAGAAAATGTGTATTGAGAACGTTTGACACGTTTGACAAAGTGGGAGAATATCTCTTGCGTTTTGGTTTTCAACCAGATTATGTTTTTTGGTATCAACACGGTGAACGCAGTTCCAGAGCAGGTGATACCAACTTGATTATGGAGCCATCCCGGTTTCAAGATTTAGTACATGATGTTGCAGGTTCATCTATTCAACATACAAAAACTCCGGCTGATATAGCTTCAAATCCTGAGTTGGCACCGTCTGAATTTTATGAGTTGTTGAAATCTGCTGAGGATGTATTATATCCTGGCTGCAAGATGAGAAAATTAGAAGCAGTTGCAAAATTTATGGCTATCAAATCAGATAACGGAATGTCAAACACCTGTTTTGACCAGATATTTTCTTTGCTGAAAACACTGTTACCCGAAGGAAATGTTTTACCTGTAAATTACTATGAGAGTAAGAGGCTGGTTCAAAATTTGGGACTTACTTGTCAGAAGATTCATGCATGTTCAAATGACTGCATTTTATATTCTGGGGAAAATGAGTCATTGGATAGTTGTCCTACATGTGGGCAACTGAGATATAAAGACGGACAACACGGGAAGTCTGGTTTGATTCCTGTAAAACAGTTGAGATATTTTCCGCTTACATCCAGACTTCAGCATTTATTCATGTCTAAGAATACAGCAACAATGATGTCATGGCATAAAGAGAATATTTCAACCGATAAAAGCTTGAATCATCCAGCCGATAGTGATTCATGGAAACATTTATATAGAGTGCATCCATACTTTGCTTTAGAATCTAGAAATGTTCGACTGGGCCTTTCCACTGATGGTTCCTGTCCGTTTGGATCTTATGGTAGTCAATATTCATGTTGGCCTGTTTTTTTAACTCCGTACAATTTACCTCAATGGATGTTGATGAAGGATCCATATATCTTTTTGACTTTACTAATTCCAGGACATCCGAAAAAAATATTGATGTTTATTTGAAGCTATTGATTGATGAATTAAATTTATTGTGGAGTACTGGTGTCAGTACATATGATGTTGCAACGAAACATAATTTCATACTGAGAGCAGCATTGATGTGGACAATAAGTGACTTCCCGGCTTATGGGATGTTATCTGGCTGGAGTACACATGGTCAGAAATCATGTCCTTACTGTATGGGAGAGAACAAAGCATTTATGCTCATTCATGGAAAGAAACCTTGTTATTTTGACTGTCATCGCAGATTTCTTCCAGCTGATCATCCTTTTCGCAGAAACAGATCTCATTTCAGAAAAGGAACAGTTGAAAGGGATGGACCTCCAAAAATGCTATCAGGTTCGGAGTTAAAATCAGTTGTATTTTCATTGCCGCCCATCACCTTTGGTCCCACAATCAATCAACAGAAAATTTCTGGTTTTGGGAAAGAACATAATTGGATTAAACGTAGCATATTTTAGGATTTTCCATATTGGTCTGATCTGTTGGTCCGACACATGTTAGATGTCATGCATATTGAGAAGAACTGTTTTGATAATTTGTTTCATACAGTTTTGGATACGCCAGGAAAGAGCAAAGACAATGTAAATGCACGTTTAGATCTTGCCCAAATTTGCAGGCGTCCAGAATTGGAACTATTTGAGATTGTCAGAACAGAAAGGTTACTGAAACCAAAAGCAGCTTATACACTGTCTAAAGAAAACCGTTTATTATTTTGTCAATGGATTGCAGATTTGAGACTTCCAGATGGTTGTGCTTCTAATTTGGGTATATGTGTAAAGAATTGTCATATTACTGGATTAAAAAGTCATGGTTGTCATGTTATAATGGAGAGACTTATACCCATTGGATTAAGAGGTCTGTTGAATTCTGTGATTTGGGATTCCATAACAGACATGTCTCATTTTTTTCGGGAAATTTGTGCGGCTACGGCAGATTATGATGCTCTAGGAAAACTTGAAAAAGATGTTGTTGTAATTATATGTAAACTGGAAAAAATATTTATGCTGTCTTTCTTCGACTCAATTGAACATTTGATGTTACATTTTCCATATGATGCCAAATGTGGAGGTCCGGTACAGTTTCGATGGATGTACCCATTTGAAAGATGCATGCAAAAATTGAAAAGAAAAGTACGTAACAAAGCATCTGTTGAAGGATCTATTGTAGAAGCTTATTTGCAAGAGGAAATATCTTTTTTCTGCTCCCATTATTTTGAATCTGAGTATCCTTCAAAACACAACCAAATGGGATGGAACGAGAGGAATATTGATGAAATCGACAATCAATTATCTATTTTCAACCAGTTAGAGCTTGGTTTTGGTGGAGTTTATGAACGCTGGCTTTTAGATGATGAACATCAGAGAGCTCATACGTATGTTCTACTCAACTGTGAAGAGATGACATCAGTTGTATTGTAAGTGTTTATATCACTTATTCTATCATTTATGTTACAGTAAATAACATTGGTTTTTATAGGTTGTATGATAATCATATCAAGAAACAAATTCCACAAATTACAGCAGCTGCTCTTGAAGAACGTCGACTGAAAAATTTCTCTCAGTGGTTTCAAAAACTGGTAACATAAATTCTTTATATTTTAGCAACTCATTCAATGTATAGTTTACTATATTGATAATTATTTCAAAAAATTTCAGGTGTCTCGACATGCTGATAAAATTGACAAACGGCTGTATGTATTGAGTAACCCACCTTCCAAACTTGTTAAAACTTATAATGCATATGTGGTGAATGGATTTCGATTCCACACATATTCATATGGGGAATCGAAAAAAACAATGAACAGTGGAGTTAGCTTGAGAGGATCTCATCATCGAGAAAATGAAGTTGAATTTTATGGCATACTTGATGAAATCATTGAACTCTATTATCTTGGACAACATTACATAACCATGGTCAAATGTCGTTGGTTAGATACAGAGAGAGGCATGCGTGTTCATCCGACTCAATGAATCATCGATATTAAATGTAAAAGTGTTCTCGCAGTAAATGAACCATTCTTATTGGCTCAACATGCATATCATGTTTATTATGCAAAGTACTGTGCAACATCAAGAGACTTGACTGATTGGTGGAGTATAATAAAAATCAAAATTCGAGACAATCAGTTTAGTCAAAGTGAATGTTCTTTCACTGATGTGCAAAGAATTAGAGTTTTCCAAGAGAGTACTCAAAATCAATCTTTTTTACAAAGAGACATGAGTATCGATGATGACACCCCACATTTAAGAGTCGGTGATGACGATGATGTTAATGATGTCACATATGAATTTGAAATGGTAAGAGATGAAGAAACTGTAACTCGAATGGATATAGATGATGTTGAGGAGGAATATGAAGATGACATTGACATATATGAAGATGATGATGAAGATGAACAATGATAGCATTCCATGGTATTTATATACAATCATAATATGTATATTTGTATATTTGTATATATAATAGTAATTATCAATTATTTGCTAACATTAACATTTTCTGTTTCAGATGGACGAGGCCACATTTCGTGAGTTGGCGGATGCTGACCTGACTTTCGATGCGGATGCGTTGCTAAAAGATGACCCTCAGCCTGTAGGCGCTCCAGGGAGTACGCGGAGGGGGCGCAGTCTTGCACGATTGATGATTCCTGACCCCGTCCCCGAGCGACGTCCACGTCTTGGGTTTGATCCACGCACACAGAGGTGTGATAACCTGTGTGATAACCTGTGGATTTGACTAAGATTTCATTAATCTATTCACATAATAATTGTTTATTATTTTTTCAGTTTTCCGCATATAGCAGTCGGACAGGGCAGCGCTATTTTGCGCAACTATTTCTCTCAGTCGTGGACCACATGGGAGTAGATTCCCATTGATGTGCAGCAGGCCATGTTCGGCCATTGGTTGGTACGTACGTAAATAAATAATTTTTATTTTGAAAATTATTTCATTTCTAACTTGATATTTTGATTTATTTGTAGGGTTTATGGTATCCGATCGAGGATACCATGCGTGACGCCATCCACGAGGCATGGGAGGTGGCCATGCGTGATCGCCTTCATCAGTTTTTGCACAATTTAAGAAAAGCTGCGATGAAGAAAGTAGGAGTGTCAGATTTTGAGGAGTCATGTAGAGCACACCGACCAGAGTATATTTTATCCCATGTATGGGATGGATTATGCGCGCACTGGTTGAGTGGTGCCTTTCAGAGGAGATCATCGGTGGGGAGGCAGAATCGGGGGAGACAGGAGGTGACTCATCGAGCTGGGAGTCGTTCTTTCAGTACTTATAGACAGCATCTGGTACGTACATTATTTATAAATATTTTATGTAACTATAAATATTAACAGTTTATTTTTTATTCTTATAGGCTGTCGAGCACCCCGATATTACAGAGTACGACGTATATCGGAGGATGTATAGTGATCCTGCTACTGGGGAGCTCAGAGGTGATCGTCAGCATCACATCGTGTTCAGTATTATTTGTTTTCAAGTTTAAAAATTAACTGCATATAATATATTCACAATTTTAATTTTAAATTGCAACTATAGGAGTCATATGAGGCCGCAGCGTCACAGGCCCGGCCTGAGAGTCAGGCCGAGTCATCAGATCAGACCACTTCCCGTCAGTTTGATGAGGCGGCATGGATGCAGGCCACCCAGTATGCCTTCGAGAAGGGCCGAGTAGTTGGTATCGGCTCTCGACTGACTCCCGGAGATTATTATAGCAGTGCTGCGATGTCGGCGTCTAGCTCGAGAGGAGCTCGTGCATCTTCTTCTACTATACAGTATGAGGATCAGTTGCGATCTCAGACTGCACAGATAGAGAGACTCCGACAGGAGCAGGAGCAGATGCGTCAGCAGCATGAGGAGGAGTGTCGACGCCAGCAGCAGTTGTACGAGGAGCAGACGAGTCGGTGGCAGCAGCAGCATCAGGAGCAGATGGAGTACATGCGCCGACTCACTCATGCTTTAGGGATGGAGTTTCCTCCACCACCATCTGCAGATCCCCCACCTCCCCCCCTCCCCCCTCCTTCAGATTAGAGTTTGTATTTATGTTATAAAATTTGGGAAATCAAAATATTTTTTTTTCTATTCTTAGTTTTTGTCTCATTATAAAATATTAATAATATTATATTTTTAAATAACAATATTAATATGAATAATAATATTATTAATTTTTTATAATATTAAAATATATATATATATATATTAAAATTTTATAATTTTATAATTTAATTATATTTTTTGTAATACTTGAATTATTTTAATATTTGAATGTAAAATAATACTATTATTTTTATATTAATTAAGATAACATATTAATATTTTTTTTATTTATGAATTATAATTCTAATATTATTATATTAATTAAATCATTTATTAATATTCTATTATTTTTTATTTTTGAATTATAATTATATTTTTATTATATTAATTAAAATAATTAATTATTTTTATTTTTGAATTATAATTCTATTATTATATTAATTAAAATAATTTGTTAATAATTTATTTTTTTTTATTTTTTTATAGTATTTGCGACGGGATACTATGCCCTTTCGCAAATACTAGTATTATTAATAGTTTTTTATTTTTTTTAAAAATAGTTTTTGCGACGGGACCCGTCGCAAATAACTATTGCGACGGTACCGTCGCAAAAACTATTTTTTAAGTTTTTTACACAAATACGGAATACTATTTACGACGGGGAGAATGACCGTCGCAAAAAAAGGCTTTAGCGACGGGCCCGTCGCAAATAAGTGTTGTTGCGACGCCGTTTTCAGCAACGGGCTATTTGCGACGGGCCCCCGTCGCAAATACCTGTTCTTCTAGTAGTGGACCTTCATTTTGGTTTGATGGTTTTCAAGTATGAGATCTTTTGTATCCATGGACACATTTGGGTTCCATTATACATACTGGAGGAGCAGATGTGGGGGGGGGGGGGGTTCATGCCTCAGCATGGGTTGTACACGACCACATCGCAAAGATGTGTCATGAATTACACCATAAATACTTGAATTTGGATGTAAAATTTAAGGTAGATTGTTTTGTTTTGATATGTTCCAAATATCAAGAGGTAATGGTGTACCATTAGTGTCTAGCTAGCCATTTACTATAATTTCATATTCCAAATTTGAAATGGGAAGACCTTAAAATGGATTATGTGACATGTTTACTGAGGTCTCATCGAGGTAGAGATGTTTCGTGTCTTTTTGAAGTATCATGATGATTCAACATTTCTTAAGGATTATGGAAACATTCATTGTTGGTGATTGTAGGAGGTTTTACATCCATGTGATAATAAGATGGTACATGGTCCCTCCTAATATAGTGTTAGATATGGAGTCTGATTTTAAGTCTCATTTCCTACAGAGCTTGCAGAGGGTTCTAGTTATACATTTGCTTCTGAGAAAGACATACCACCTTCAATGGGCTGGCCAATCATGGAATATGATACAATTTTTTGAGGAAAGGATTATGGAATGATTCCTAGACATAGGGTTCACTTTGGAGAGGCCCATACCCATGGTTGAGTTCATATACAATAATATATATCATGTGATGATATTTATGGAAACTTATGCGGCCTTTCACAGTATGTCACATTGATATCCCTTGTTTTGGTTAGAGGTTGGGGATGGAAATTTACTGGGACCATATCACGTGTAGGAGACTTATGAGATGGTCTAACTATGTAACGTCCCAGATCCGGAACCCACACCACGGGTTCCCCGAACCTGGATGGTCACATGACCTCAAGCACATTTCCCCAAACTCCACAGGCTACCGACTAGAAGCAAGGGCCCAGGTCTGATAGTGGGGAAACTATGCTCTCATTTGTTAAAGTGTAGAGCAGCGGAAAAGATATACAACTTACATAAGTGGAAGCAGTAAACAATATGAACTATAAATGAATAAATATGGTAAACGATAACCAACAATTATATATAATGATGCAGCATGTCACTATTTTTATGAAATCATCCAAACCAGGATACTATGCAATACAATACAATGAAACTAAAAGTACAAGTACATCAAAACAAAACAGAACAATGCAACAGGAACTCTACATCATCGCAACCCTAAGCTCTGTCCAATGCTCTCATACTCTTCTATCACAATCATGTACCTGTATAGGGATACTTTCTCCTATCGACACCTTAGCTAGATAGTCTTTTTGGGCCCAAGACATGACACAAATAGGGTGTGAGATAAATATCCCAGTAGGCAACCACCGAAGCCCCGTACCCAACTGTCAGTGAAAAAGTGCAACATCAGTGTGCAATAATAAAATAATGTAAAATAGTAAGTACTCAAGTAACTATCACCAAAAATTACATTTCCATTTTAATATTCTTTTAAAAATTCAACATAATTTAATTCTGAGCTAATTATAACCATTACCTCCGGATAATTAGAACCCCTCCCTTAGGTTAAATGTAACCATGCCCTCAGGCTGATATAGTCATTCCCTCGGGATTTGTTTCACCAGGCCCTCAGGATAAATATCACCTTTCCCTCAGGCTAATATAACCACGACCTTAGGCAAAATATAACCACAACCTTAGGCTAAACATAACCATTCCCTTAGGCAGAATATAACCACACCCTCAGGCTGAAGTGAAACACTACCTCAGGAGCAAGTAATTGGGCATAGCCCAATGCATAACAAGAAATTTTATCACAAATTTCTTCTCAAGAAAACTTTAAACAGGTAATATTCACGGTATACCCTCAGTTATTCAGGCCAAACGGCTAAACAGAGGAGCGGACCCCCTATGTGGCCCTTGATCCATTCAGTGATCACAAACAACAGTTTTAATTTATCATTAGATTATCTATACAATTATAGATATCTTTTCATCAAAGGCCTCAACAATACGATAGCCCAAACATGGGTCTGTATCACAATGGTATGCAAAAATCAACCCAACAGTTCGAATGAACACCAACCCACAAATCTTTATCGCCCCTGATCGATATACGTGAACGACACCTCCCAAAAATCATGTGAACGACATAGATATGGGATAAAAATTCACCCATTCAATGTCAAATAACTTTACTTTGGGAAATAATTGTTAAGAAAGTCTCTAGGAGAAGGCAGATCTTACCTGTGTGGTTCAATGGAGATTGACAGAGACAGAATCGGATTCCCGGTGGGTGATCAGGTTATCCTCCAAGGTTCGATCGTCCTCCCGAGTTCCAAATGATAGTTCTGTCTCCTCTTCCAAATGAAGTGGCTACTGCCCATTTAAAGAAAAAAAAACCAAACTACCCAACATGTACACTGAAGTACATGATGTGTACTTTTCATTTTTCTATGTTGTTCCCCTTACAGATTCTTTCCACCACAGCAATGTTCATCTGTCGATATGAGTACATGGCATGTATTTATTATTACACGGCGTGTACAGTCGATCCAATGGTGGATGCCTACACCATTATACTTTTCACCTACCGATTGATTACACGGTGTGTAAATACTTAGTACACAGTGTGTAGTTAGTTTTTACACCCTTCATCGACCACAGGACTACACGCCCTGTGTACTCATCCCACACAACCAAAGTACACGGCGTGTGGAAAAGGACACGGCATGTACCCAAAATATTTGGTGTTATTCACAATTTCCCTTTATTTTCTTAAAAACACTAAAGGAAAAGGGAAAAGAAGAAACTTGTACCTCAAAAATAAGAACTAGGTTCTTACAAACTTCCCCCCTTAACGAAATTCTTCCCCTAATTACCCTTCAAAGGGTCGTGAAGATAAAGATATGAACAAATCTAGCCACTGAGCACGTACGTTGGTCACCCACTCCCAGGTTTTGTCCTGCACTTGGCCATGCTGGCATAGCACCCGTACGAGAGGAACTGACCGGCCTCGGAGAACCTCTGTGCTGCTATCGACAATACGAATCGAATGCACTTCAAATGATGCATCGACTTGAAGCTCAAACTCCTCGGGCCAATAAACGTGAGATGGGTCTGAATGATAAAGGCACATCTGAGATACGTGGAAGGCATCGTGTATAGCCCAATACCTCTGTGGTTACTGAAATAGGTAGCCAACTGACCTGACTCTCTCAGAATCTCAAATGGCCCCACATACCTCGGTGAAAGTTTACCCTGTCTCCTGATCTGCCTATGTCCCAACCTCGGTGAAACATGTATGAAAACTTGATCCTCGACAATGAACTCCAAGGGTCATCTGCACCGATCAGCATAAGGTTTATGACGAGACAATGTAGTATCCATACACTTCTGTATCAACTAGACCTGCTCTGAACTCTCCTGCACAAGACGTGGTCCTAGTAAAGGTGCCTCACCTGCCCCCCTCCTTCCCACGGGTGATCGGAATGGCCTACCATATAAGGCCTCGTAAGGTGGCATCTCAATAGTCACCTGAAAAATATTATTATAGAAAAATCGACTATGGGTATATGCTTCTCCCAAAAGCCCCCAAAGTCCAGGATGCATGCATGCAGCATGTCCTCTAGCACCTGTATCGTATGCTCTGACTGGCCATCAGTCTTATGGTGGTAAGCTGTGCTTAGAAGTACTTGTTTACCTAGTTCCATCTGAAAAATTTTCTAGAAATGAGATTTAAAGAGGTCATCCTTATCTGAAATGATAGAATAAGGAACACCATGGAGATTTACTACCTCATTGATATACAACATTATGACCACAGCCACTCTGAAGGTCTCCTTGATCGGCAAAAAGTGATCCACCTTCGTAAGTCTGTCCACAACAACCCACATGGCATCATTGCCTCGAGGTGTCCTCAGAACCCAGGTCATGAAATCTATCACGACATCATCCCATTTCCACTCCGGAATGGGTAACTACTGTAACAGTCCGGTTGGCCTTCGATGCTCCTCCTTCTCCTGCTTAAATGTAGAACATCTCTTAAAAAAACCAACTTCTTCTCTTTTCATACCCGGCCACCAATACTGACATCTCAAGTCACGATACATTTTGGTAACTCTAGGATGATCTTCCCAAGCCAAATCATGAAAATCCAACATCAACTCTGCGCGTATATCCTCTGGAACCCACACTAATCCATGGAAATATTGTACCTCATCATCATCTATCATGCTACAAGGATGAGGGTCCCTACCTGCCACCGACTCCTGTAGAACGAGGCCTTCAGATTCTGATAGTTTTCTAATCCAAAATCTATCCATGAGGGTAGAAGTCACAGGTAAGGAAGAAAGATAGGTTTTCCCCTAAATATCGTGCACCTCCAAATACATCTCAGAGTACAGAGCCAAATGTTTCACTCACCACTGGCCTCTTGCACTAACAGTGTATGAGTCTTCCTACTTTGTGCATCAACTACTGCATTACCTTTACCAGGTGTATAGGCAAGTTAAATGTTGAAGGACTGAAGGTATTCGACCCACCATCACTATCTCATATTCAACTCTTGCGGAGAAAAGATGTACATGAGACTTTTGTGGTTGGTGAAGATCATAATGTGCTCTCCCAATAGATAATGTATCCAATAGTGTAACGCAAGAACAAATACAACCAACTCGAGTTCATGTATCGGGTAGTTCCTCTCATGTGTCCTCAAATACCGTGACCCATACGCAAGTATCAGGATTTGTGCTGATGTTAACCTTTCATTCAGCTACTGAATGGTTGTCTCGCAAGCTTCAGTACAAACAAACTTCACACCCTTCGTAGTCAAACCTGAAAACTACGCTGCCAAGAGGAAGAAGCCCTATATAAAACACATTTAGTAACCATCCTGCACTAATAAATTCTGTATTTCAAACACAATCTTAGGATGCTCCTAGGAAACTACTGCTCTCACCTTCTCTGGGTCGACTGCGACTCCCGCCTCTGAAATAATATGAACCAGGAAGTGAATCTAGTCCATCCAAAAGTGGCACTTTGAGATCTTAGCATATAGCTGATGCTCTCTCAGTGTACTCAGTACGATCTCAAGTTGGGTTTCATGGTCGTGTTGAGTGTTAGAGTACACTAAGATTTCATCCATGAAGACTACCATGAAAGAATCCAGATATGGGTGGAAGTCACGATTCATCAGATCCATGAAAATTTTTGGCACATTTTTAGGTAAAAAAGGCATGACCAAGTACACATAAAGACCATATCTTCTTTGAAAGGATTGATGTTGTATTTCTAATGGTCTCACACACAACTAATGATATCCAGATCATCAGTCAATCTTAGAGAACACATGTGGTCCTAGAAGTTGATAAAAAAGATCAACAATCCTTGGTAAGGGATATCGGTTATTAACCGTCAACTGGTTCAGTTTCCAATAATCCACACAGAGTCTAAGGGTACCATCCACCTTCTTCGTAAAAGGACTGGTGAACCCCAAGGAGAAGTACTGGGTCGGATGAAACCCTTTGACTGCAACTCCTCTAACTACCTCTAGATATCCTGTAACTCAGGTGTAGGCATCCTATAAGGAGGAATGGACACTAGTGCCACTCCTAGAACATGCTTAATAGAGAAATCCACCTCACGCTCTGGAGGTAGACCAGAAAATTCATCACGGAAGACATCCTTGAAACGATCAACCACTAGAGGGAATTCCTTCTGACAAGTCCCCTAATCATCCTGATACAAACTCACAATATGGGTTGTGACTCCACCTTTCCCATGATGCTCTGGTCCAGCTCGGCTCGCCTAGACTTGCCTCTTTCCCTTGTATATGAACTCTCCAACCTCTGTTGATATGACACTCATCCTACAAAGATATTAGTATACAATATCATAAAAAGGAACCAAACAGTCCATCCCGAGAATGACATCATAATATTTCATCTCTAAGACATAAAGATCACACAAAAAGTGACACCCACCAACTTCATGGGGGAACGCGCTGCACAGACACACACCTATCATTCTCATCTCCAATGGAGCGTCTAGTGTCATGATATTATAATAATAAGAAACACAGATCCTAATGGCTCTACACAATGGGAATAGATAAAAAGCTATGTGTATCACCATTATCGAAAATTTTAGTAAATAAAACAGAAGCAAATAGAATAGTACCAATGACATATGAAGGTCTGGGATCCTGCTCATGTTGGGTCTGTTGCACTGCATATGCCAACCCAATGTCGCAGCCCTGCGACACAGCCTGGGTACCATGAGCTGACCTGCTCGGATGCCTCTGAGATCTTAGTGTCTGGCTACATGGCCACGACCACCATCTCGGCCTGCACACCCTGATGAATTCCAATTTCCAGACTGGTAATAATCTACAGGTCGTACTCCTACACGTGGACTCTTCATAGAACCCCTCTCACTATCCATCGGTAAAAACGACCTACAAAAAATGCTATAGTTGACCCATATATCCACATTCTTGGCACTCCAATGGGTCCCAGGGCACTGAGGTCTCTTGTGCCCCTCTCTACCGCACTAGTAGCACATTGTTGTTCTAGATAAAGAGTTCCTCTAACTATTAATGCTGCCATGAGAGAAATATGTCATCCTATTTCTCTTGCCAATGAAAATAGTACTAGAAACTGGTGTCGAACCGCCTGGGCCCACACCACTAGCTTCCCATAGGTTCCGCTTTGAAATCAGGGCACGGTTTACAATATCATGTACTGTAGGTATCCTAAAATCTTTTACCAGTTATCAGATGTCATATCTAAGACAATCATCAAAGAAGAATTCATAGAAGGCTGTCTGAAAATCTTCACACGCCATGTCTCGGTGATACTCCGACTAGGTGGTAACATCCCACCACCACTTAGAGGAATCGCGTAGCTTGTATGTAGCGAGCTTGACCCTCCGACCAGGAGGCATCTCAAGTTGCACGAAAATTGTCTACATTGAATCCAGCCATGACTCCGCAGCCTTTGGTCTGCCATCCCATGAAAATGAAGGCGGATGCTGCTACTGGATGATACGTGTGTGCTCTTCTATAGATGTTTCAACCGACAGTGATCCCTACAAGGTTTGCATGAACTGCATAAATCCTTCACGGAACTTTGCATCTGTGGCAACATCCGTTATAATGGATGGAACTGCATTTGGCAGGGCTGGAGGATCCACTGGTAGCACATGGACTACCATCTGAGGAGTATAATCGTTTCCGCTCTCTTGGTGAACAACGGATGGTCATCTCGGTGGCATGACCCTACCAGTTCCAACACACACTTTAGATCACGATTATCAAAGACTGAAAATTAGGAGGCCATGAAGGGAACATGAGAAAGAATGAATTCATGATTTAAAAAAATTGAATAAACAGCGTGTATAAATACAACACGGTGTTTTCTCATAAGCCCTCCACATGGGCATATATTCCATCTTAAATTGGTCGTGTAACAACCCAAATACACAACATGTATTCCTGACTACCCGACATGTACAAGAATGTTTTTACCCTATACGAGTCCTCCTACATGGTTAGGCCACACGGATCTCCTAAAGCCTGCCTACACTGTGTGTCCCATAGGTAGACGGTGTTTACTCTACAATATTTCACATGCCCGTGTTGTTCATGACATGGCATGTGTACCCAGGTCACACTATATGGTGTGTTCCCATAAGACACAACATGTACAAAGAAAGATAACACCGACCTGCGTTGTTAGTGACACGGCTGGGTACTAGAGGCAGACTACATGGCGTGTTCAAGGATGAAACAACATGAATGGCTTAAGGTTTCATCGTCTGTGTTGTTGGTTACACGGGAAAACAACGGTTCAACACTACACTGTGTGTACAACCTGTACACGGCGTGTTCCTCGATAACTACCCTATCCTGTGTCCCTACACACATGGCCTACGATAGAGTTGCAGACTGCACTGCGTGTACAATGGGTACACAGCGTGCACTTAATTTTTTATTCATTTCTTCCCGAATAGAAGAACACATGGCGTGTGTCCATAGGACTATACGGCATGTATCCTGGGTCTTCAGGACAGTAAGCCTCAGAAAATACTATGAAACCCAGAAAAATGTTGAAACAAACACCTAAGTGCAAAATTACGATCCGTGAGGGCCCATTCTCTCCGCGAATCAATGATTGGCATATTATAAATGTTTTAACAAATTAAACTCCTCAATGATCCACAAATTATGGTTATAGAGGGCCCATACTACCCAAAAACCAATGTTTGGAATTCATTCTATCAAAATCTCACCCAACAGTACCCTATCAAATAGCAGGTATTTATTAGAGTAGTTATCACAAAAACATGATTTTCTAGAACAAAAACTAGCACAACAACATGCAATTTCTAATTCACCAACATGGCATGGAAATAATGCATGACATGTGATTTATAGAATGTGCCTAAATGATTCATCAGACGGTGCACCCTCATATCATCAGGTTGCAACTAAATAGAACTCATGTATAACATATAAACAACACACTATAAGTGCATCAACCAACGGTGAAAATCTGATCAACTGTAAATTTTGCAAGATCAGAATAATTTCAATTAGCGAGGTAGATTGGATTTTCCCTGTACAAGGGTTTGCTACTCCTGGGCACAACTTATTACTAACTAGAATTTCTGTACTAACACTGACTATAGGATCCAAAGAGTAAGTCAAAGAAAATAACCCCTTTCTTACCACTATGTAACATCCTAGATCTGGAACACACACCACGGGTTCCCCGAACCAGGGTGATCACATGACCTCAAGCACATATCCCCAAATGCTAGAGGCTGACGACAAGTAGTGAAGGCCCAGGTCTGATAGTAGAGAAACTATGACCTCATTTGTGAATGTGTAACTTAGCGGAAAGGTAAATACAAAATACAATAACAGACATAGTAAACAATATGAACTAGAAATGAAAAACTACAGTAAAAGATAGCCAACTGTTATATATAATGATGCATCATGCCACTATTTCTATTAAAGAAGCTAAAACAGGATTAACTGTAATACAATACAATGAAACTCAAATTACAAGTACAAAAAAACAAAATAGAACAGCGCAACAGGAACTCAGCAGCATCGCAAGTGTATGCTCAGTCCCAGGCTCTCATAATCCTCTATGAAAATCAGGTACCTGTATAAGGACTGTTTCCCCTATCGACACTTGCAGAAATATAGTCTAATTGAGCCGAAGACATGACCCAAATAGGGTGTGATAAATAAATCACAGTTGGAAACCACCAAAGGCCCATGCCCAACTGTTAGTGAAAAAGTGCAACATCAGTGTGCAATAATAAAATGTTGTAAACTAGTAAGTACTCAAGTAATTATCACCACAAGTTACATTACCATTTTAATATTCTTTTAACAATTCATCATAATTTAATTCTATGATAATTAGAACAATGCCCTCAGGCTAATATAGTCATGACCTTAGGCTAAGTATCACCATGCCCTCTAGCTAAATATCAGCTTTCCCTTAGGCTAATATAACCACACCCTCGGGCTAAATATTACCACACCTTTAGGCTAAATATAGCCACGCCCTCAGGGTAAAGTGATACATTTCCCTTAGCCGCAAGTAACCAGGCCGATCCCACTATATAACATTCAATTTTACACCAAATTTACTCTCAAGAATGTATTTAATATGTAATATTCATGTTATACCTTCATGTATTCAGGACAAATGACTAAAAAGAGGAACACACTCCCTGGGTGGCCCTGGATCCAAGCAGTGATCCTAATAAACCGTTTTAATTTATCATTAGATCATCTATACAATTCTAGAAATATTGTCACCAAACATGTCATCTATACGACATCCTATACATGGGTCCGTAGCACAACAGTACGCGAAAATCAACCCAACAGTTGGAATGAACACCAGACTACCAACCTTGATCACCCATGATCGATATACGCGAATGATGCCTCTCGAATCACCCATGAACGATGTAGATCTCGGATAAACATTCAAGCATTGAACCTCAAATAACATTACATCGGGAAATAATTGGTCAGAATGGCTCTAGGAGAGGTAAGAGATTACCTGTGCGGTTCAAATGAGATCGACGGAGGTGGAATCGGATTCCTGGTGCACGATCGGGTGATCCTCCAAGGTTCGGTCATCCTCCCATGCTCCAATTGGCAGTTCTTCCTCCTTTTCCAAATGTGGAGGCTACTGCAAATTTTAAGTGAAAAAAACTACACGGCATGTAATCTCATGTACACGGGGTGTACTTTCTAGTTTTTTTAAACTGTTCCCCTAGCGGCTTCATTCCACCACGGTACTGTTCATCCGTCGACATGAGTATGTGGCGTGTATTTCTGATTACACGATGTGTATGGTCGCTCCACTGGCAGCTACCTCAGCCACCTTACTATTCACCTGCCGTCTGATTACACGGCGTGTAAATACCTAGTACACAGCATGTAGTTAGTTTTTACACCCTTCATCACCGAAAGGCCTACACGCCCTGTGTACTCATCCCACACGGCCAAAGAACATGGTGTGTGGAAATGTACATGGCGTGTACCCACAATATTTTGGATTTTCTCCATTTTCCTTATTTTCTCAAAAACACTAAAGGAAAATAGAAAAGAAGAAACTTGTACCTCCAAAATAAGAACCGGGTTCTTACAGACTTCCCCCTTTAAAGCGATTTGTCCCCGAATTTCCCTTCCATGGGTGGTGAAGATAATGCTATGAACAAATCTTGCCACTGACCACATACATCGGTCTCCCACTCCCATGTTTCATTCTAAACTCGGCAATGCTGCCATAGTACCCATATGAGAGGAAGAGACCGGCCTTGGTGAACCTTCGTGATCTTATCGAAAATAAGAATTAGATACTCTTTAAAGGATCCATCGACCTGAAACTCAACCTCCTCATGCTGAAAAACGTGAATTGGGTCTGAATGATAACGGCATAGCTGAGATACGTGGAAGACGTCGTGCATGGCCTAGTACCTATGTGGTAACTTCAAATGGTAGGCAACCGACCCAACTCTCTCGAGAATCTCAAATGGCCCCACATACCTCAGTAACTTTACCCTATCTCCCAATCCACCTATGTCCCAACCTCAGTGAAACACGTAAGAACACATGATCCCCGACCATGAACTACAAGGTTCATCTACGAAGATCATCATAAGATTACTGATGAGACTTTGAGTATCCATCCACTTCTGTATCAACTGGACCTACTCTGAAGTCTCCTGCAGGAGACGTGGTCCCAGTAAAGCAGCCTCACCTGCCCCCATCCAGCACAAGGGTGATCAGCATGGCCTACCATATAAGGCCTTGTAAGGTTTAATCTCAATTGTCGCATAAAAAATATTATTATTGGAAAACTCGACCAGGGGTATATGCTTCTCCCAAGAGCCCCAAAAATACAGGATGCATGCACGCAGAATGTCTGCAAGCACCTGTATCGTATGCTCTGACTGGCCATCGATCTGAGGTTGGTAAGTTGTGAATAGAAGCACCTTTGTACCCAGTGCCCTCTGAAAGCTCTGCCAGAGACAAGACATAAAGTGGTCATCTCTATCTGAAATGATAGAATGAGGAACCCCATGATGACGTACTACCTCTCGGATATACAACATTCCGAGTTCATCCACTTTGAAGATCTCCTTGATTTGAAAAAAGTGATCCACCTTCGTATGTCTATCCACAACAACCCACATTGCATCATTGCCTCGAGGTTTTCTCAGCAACCCAGTCACAAAATACATCATGTCATCATCCTATTTCCACTCCAAAATGGGTAACTACTATAATAGTTCGGTTGGCCTCTGATGATCTGTCTTCACTTGCTGACAGGTAGAACATCTCGTAACAAAACCAGCTACCTCCCTTTTCATACCTAGCCAGAAATACTGACATCTCAAGTCACGGTATATATTGGTAACTCTGGGATTAACATCCCAAGCCGAAGCATGAAACTCCCACATAAATTCCTTTCATATATCCCCTCAAACCCACACTCAACCATGCAAACACAATATCTCATCATTGCCTATTGTCCAACTAGGAGGAGGGTCCCCACTTGCCACCGACTCCCACAAGAACTAGGCCTTCTGAATCTGATAGTTGTCTCATCCTCACTCTATCCAGGATGTTATAAGTCACAACTAAGGCTAAAAGATAGGTTTTCCCTGACTATCATGCATCAACAAATGCATATCAGAGAAAAAAGTCATAAGCTTCCACTCACCAGTCGCCTCATACACTGCATGTGTCTGAGTATTCCTACTCAGTGCATCTACTACTGCGTTACCCTTACTAGGTGTATAGGCAAGCACATAGTCGAAGGACTGAAGGTATCCGGACCACCTTCAATATCTCATATTCATGTCATGCTGAATAAAGGTGTACTTGAGCCTTTTGTGGTTGGTGAAGACCACAAAGTGCTCTCCCAATAGATAATGTCTCCAACAGCGTAATGCAAGAACAACTAAAACCAACTCAGGGTCATGCATCAGTTAGTTCCTCTCATGTGCCCTCAATTTCCGAGACTCATACGCAAAAACTCACTCATCCTGCTTCAACACTACTCCAAGACCAATAACTAATGCATCATAGTAAATTGTATAGATCAACCCTTTCTCTGGAAGTATCAAGATTTGTGATGATGTAAACCTTCCTTTTAGCTCTTGAAATTCTATCTTGCAATCTTCAGTCCAAAAAAACATCACACCCTTCTTAGTCAAACCTGACTATAGTGCTACTAAGCGGGAGAAGTCCTATATAAAATTCCTTTAGTAACCATCCAACCCCAAGAAACTCTACATATCAAACATGTTCTTAAGATTCTACCAGGAAAGTACTGCTCTCACCTTCTCTAGGTCCACTAAAAGTCCTGCCTCTGAGATAATATGACCTGGGTAGTGAATCTGGTCCATCCAAAAGTGGTACTTTGAGAGCATTCATATAGATGATTCTCTCTTAGTGTACTCAGTGCGATCTCAAGATGGGTGGCATGGTCTTGTCGAGTGTTAGAGTACACCAAGATGTCGTCTACGAAGACTACAACGAAATAATCTAGATTTGGGTGGAACACATGATTCATCAGATCCATAAAAGCATTCATGGTGCGTTTGTGAGTACAAATGGCAAGACCATGTACTCATAAAGACCATATCTTCTCTGAATGGTTATAATCGGTATGTATGATGGTCTCACGCGCAACTTATGATATTAGGATCTTATGTCAATCTCGAGAACACTCGTGCTCCTCAATGTTGATCAGAAAGAACAAAAATCATCAGTAAGGGATATTGGTTCTTTCCCATCATATAGTTCAGTTTCTGATAATCTAGACAGAGTCTGAGGGTACAGTACACCTTCTTCAAAGAAAGGACTGGCAAACCCCATGTCGAAGTCATGGGTCAGATGAAAACCTTTGACTGCAACTCCTCTAACTGCCTCTCGAGCTCATGTAACTTAGGTGTAGCCATCCTATAAGGATGAATGGACATCGGTGCCACTCCTGGCACAATCTCAATAGAGAAATCCACCTCACGATCCATAGGTAGACCTGAAAAGTATCCTCTGAAGACATCCCTGAAATGATAAACCACTAGCGGGAAATCCTTCTAACATGTCCTCTTCTCATCTAGATACAAACTCACAGTCTGGGCTATGACGGAACCTTTCCCATGATACTCTGGTCCAGCTTGGCTCGCCAGGACATCCCACTGACCCTTGTAAAGGAACTCTCCTCTCTCTGGTGATGTGAAACTCACCCTATGACAATAGCAGTCTACAAAGGCTTAAAAAGGAACCAACCAGTCCATCCCGAGAATGACATCATAAGCTATCATCTCTAAGACATAGAGATCCCACAGAAAGTGAAAACCACCTACCTCAAGGGGGAACTCGCTGCACTGACGCACACCTATCATTATCATCCCCAAAGGAGTGTAAGTGTCATGATATTAGAAGAAGAAGAAACACAGAGCCCAAGGATCTCCAAAATGGGCACAGATATAAATCTATGTGTAGAATTAGTATTTAAAAGTAAAAAAGACAAAATATAAGAAACTAGAATAGTACCTATGATAGTGGAAGGTCCAAGATCCTGCTCTTGTTGGGTCTGTTGCACTGCATATGCATTCCCAGTGCTGTGGCCCTGCGACACAGCCTGGCTACCCCTGAGCTAACCCGCCCTGGTGCCTCTGTGATCTTGGTGTCTGGCTAACATGGCCACGACAACCATCTCGGCATGCACGCCCTAACACATTCCAATTGACTAACTGGTAAGAAGATGCTGGTCCTACATCCGCACATGTAGTTTGCACAGAACCCCTCTCACTTGCCACCAGTAGAAACACCCTGAAAAAATGCTGCAGATGATCATCTTTCCGCAATCTCATCATTCCCATATGTCATGGGGACACTGAGGTCTCTTGTGCCCCAATCTACTAGACATGTAGAACATTATCGGGCCAACTGAAGAGTTCCTATAACTAGTACTTCCACCGTGAGGGAAATATGTCTTCTTCTTCCTCTTTCCAATGAAAATAGTACCAGAAACTGGTGTCGAACCTCATTGGCCCACACCACTAGCTTCCTGCAGGTTCCACTCAGAAATCAGTGTGTGGTTCACAATAGCATGTATTGTAGGCAACCAGACAATTTTTACCAGTGCTCAGATGTCATATCGAAGACCATCTTCAAAGCATCGAGCCCCCAACGCCTCATCTCCAATCAAAACAGGTGTGAAGTGATGTATCTCAGTGAAGCGGAAAAAATATTCCATCACTAAGATGGCGCCCTACTACAGATTTATGAACTCTTGAGCTCGATCTATCCTCAACATCTTTGGAAAGAATAAGTCATAGAAGGTTGTCTGAACATCTTCCCACGCCATGTCTCAGTGATGCTTTGACTGGATGGTAACATCCCACCACCTCTTGGTGGAATCACACTGCATGTATGTAGCGAGCCTAACCCTCCTCCTTGGAGGCGTCTCAAGATGTTCGAAAATAATCTACAATGAATCCATCCATGACTCTGGAGCCTGTGGTCCACCATCCCCTGAAAACGTAGGCAGATGCTGCTGCTGGAAGATACATTTGAGGACTACCATAGATGTGGTAAACGGAGGTACTCCCTAGATGGTCTGCATAAACTGTATAAATCATTAACAGAATTTCACATCCATGCCTACGTTTTTTATAATGGCTGGTGCTGCATTTGGCACTACTGGAGGATCCACTGGTAGCCCATGTCCTACCATCTCTGGAGTATAATCATTGTCTCTCTCTTGGAGAACAACCAGTGGTCGTCTCGGAAGCATGACCCTACCAGGTCCAACACACACTTTTGATCAAGATTATCAAACACTGAAAACTAGGAGACCAATAAGAGAATAGGAGAATGAAAGCATTCAATATTTACAAAACTTGACTACATGACTTGTATTAATACTACATGGGGTGTTATCAAAATCCATCCACATGGGCATGTACCCCAGCTTAAAAGGGCCGTGTAACGCCCCAAATACAGAATGTATAATTGAATCCTTCTTCCTTGATTATGTCCTTCTACATGGCAAGGCCACACAAATCTACTAAAACAATATTACATGGTGTGTCCCATAGGTACACGGAGTGTATTATAAAAACATTCATTGGACCGTGTTGTTAGTCACACGACACGTGTACCCAGGTCACACTACATGGTGTGTTCCCATAAGACACATAGTATACAAAGAAAAAAACATTGACCCACGTTGTTAGTGACACGGTCAGGTACCTGAGTCAGACTACATGGTGTGTTCAAGGAAGACACAACATGTATGGCTTATGGTTTCTCCATCCGTGTTATTGGTTACATGGACAGACACCAAGTCAAAACAACAAAGCATGTACAAACCGTACACGGTGTGTTCCACGAAAACATCCCTATCCCGTGTCTCTTCCCACATGGGCTATGTCACAGGAAGAGACTACATGGTGTGTACTTAGGGTACACGGTGTGCACTTATTTTTTTCCGTTTCTTCTAGACCATAAGAACACACGGCGTGTGTCCATAGAACTACACGGCGTGTATCCTAGGTTTTCCAGATAGTAAGCCTCAGAAACTACTCTGAAAGCTAGAAAAATGTTGAAAAAAATACCTTAGTTCCAAATTTCGATCTGTGAGGGCCCATACTCCTCGCGAATCAACTTTTGGCATCTTATACTTGTTATAACAAAGTAAACTCGTAAATGATCAACCAAATTATGGTTATTGAGGGCCCATACTCCCCAAAAACCAAGGTTTGGTGTTAATTAAATAAAAATATCCCACACCAATACCCTATCAAATAGCATGTATTTTACAGAGCGGCTATCACAACAACATTTTTTTCTAGCACATCAATTATCACATTAAATTGAAAATTCTAATGCACCTACATGTCATGGAAAGAATGCATGACATGTGATTTCTAGCATGTGCCTAAATGATGTAAGAGATAGAACACCCTCATCCAATTGGGTTGTAACTAAATACAACCCATGTATAACATATAAACAGCACACTACATGTGTGTCATCCAACAGTGAAAATCAGATCGACTGTAAAATTTGCAAGATCAGAATAATTGCAATTAACAAGGTAGATTGGCTTTTCCATGTACACGAGTGAGCTAATACCATGCTCAACATATTAACAACTACCATTTCTATCATATTCCTGACTATAGGATCCAAATCGTATGTCAATGAAAAGAACCCCCTTTGATACCACTTTGTGACGTCCCAGATTTGGAACCCACCCCACGGGTTCCCCAAACCCGGTTGGTCACATGACCTCAAGCATATTTCCCCTAATGAGAAAGGTTGACGACTAGTAGCGAGAGACTAGGTCTGATAGTGGGGAAACTATGCTCTCATTTTTCAAAGTGTAGAACAACTGAAAAGATATACAACATACAATAGCAGAATCAGTAAACAATATGAACTAGAAATGAACAACTGTAGTAAATGATAACCAACAATTATATATAATTATGCAGCATGTCACTATTTATATGAAAGCATCCAAAATAGGATTCAAAGAAATAAAATACACTACAAATCAAAGTACAAGTACAACAGAACAAAACAAAACATTTCAACAGGAACTCAGTAGTATCGCAAGCCTATGCTCCGTCCCATGCTCTCCTACTAATCTGCAACAATAATGTACCTGAATGGGGACCCTTTCCACTATCGACACCTGCAGTAATATAGTCTAATCAGGACAAAGACATGACCCAAACAATGTGTGAGAAATAAATCCCAGTAGGCAACCACCAAAGGCCTAAGCCCAAAATTCAGTGAAAAAGTGGAACATCATTGTGCAATAATAAAATACAGTAAACTAGTAAGTTCTCATGTAACAATCACCACAAGTTACATTACCATTTTAATATTCATTTAACAATTCAACATAATTTAATTTTGACCTAATTAGAACCATATCATCAGTCTAATCATAACCCTTACCTCAAAAAAATGTAACCATGTCCTCAAACAATTATAGTCATTCCCTCAGGATAAGTATCACCATACCCTCAGGATAAATATCACCTTTCCCTTAGGCTAATATAACCATGTCCTCGGGATAAATATAGCCACACCCTTAGGCTAAATATAACCACACCCTATGGCAAAATATAACCATTCCCTAAGGCAAAATATAACAATTCCCTCAGGCTAAAGTGAAACACTACCCTCAGGCGCATGTAATCGAGTCGATCCCACTGCATAACAAGTAATTTTATTCCAAATTTCCTCTCATGAAAACTTTAAATAGGTAATATTCATGGTATACCCTCAGGTATTCAGGCCAAATGACTAAACAGAGGAATTCCCCCCATGGGTGGCCCTAGATCCAAGTAGTGATCCCAAACAACAATTTTAATTTATCATTATATTATCTATACAATTCTCGATATCTGGTCAGCAAAGGCCTTGTCCATACGATGCCCCAAACATGGGTTTATAGCACAACGATACGCAAATATCAAGCCAACAGTTGGAATGAACACCAGAACACCTACCTTGATCACCCCTGATCGATATACGCGAATGACGCCTCCCGAAATGCCTGTGAACGACGTTGATATGGGATAAACGTTCACACATTCAACTTCAAATAAATTTACATCAGGAAAGAATTGGTAAGAAAGGCTCTAGGAGAAGGAATAGATTACTCGTATGGTTCAAAGGAGATTGACAGAGGTAGAATCAGGTTCATAGTGAGTGATCGGGTGATCCTCTATGGTTCGGTCATCCTCTAGAACTCCAAATGGATGTTCTTCCTCCTCTTCCAAATGAGGAGGAAACTTCCTATTTTATGTGATAAAAACAAACTACACAGTGTGTACATTTCATTTTTTTAACTATTCCCTTGGCGGATTCTTTTCACCGTGGCACTGTTGATGCGTCGACATGAGTACGCGGCATGTATTTAGAATTACACGACATGTACGGTCGCTCCACTGTAGGCTGCCTCCACCGACTTACTGTTCACCTGCTCACTGATTACTTAGAGTATAAATACCTAGTACATGGCGTGTAGTCGGTTTTTACACCCTTCATCGCCGATAGGCCTATACGCCCTGTTTACTCATCCCACATGCCCAAAGTACACGGAGTGTAAAAAAGTACACGGCGTGTACCCACAAAATTTGAGATTTTCCCCCATTTTTTTTATTTTCCCAAAAACAATAATTGAAAAGGGAAAATTAGAAACCCATACCTAAAAAATTATAATGATGTTCTTACTAACATCCCCCCTTAAATCAATTCATCCCTGAATTTCTCTTCCAAGGGCGGTGATGATAATGTTGTGAACAACTCTGGCCACTGAGCACGTATATCGGTCTCCCGCTCCTTAGTTTCGTCCTACACTCGGCCTTGCTGCCATAGCACTCGTACGAGATGAACTAACTAGCATCTGAGAACCTTTATACTCCTATCGATAATACGAATCAGATACTCCTCAATGGATATATCAATATGAAGCTTAACCTACTCAGGAGGAAAAATGTGAGATGGTTCTGAATGATAACGGTGTAGCTGAGAGACGTGGAATATGTTGTGCATGGCCCAGTACCTCTGTGGTAACTGAAACTGGTAGGCAACTGACCCGACTCTCTCCCGAATCTCATATGGCCCCATATGCCTTCACGAATGTTTTACCTGTCTCCAGATTCGACTTTGTCCCAACATCGGTGAAACATGTAAGAACACCTGATCCCCAACCAAGAACTCCAAGGGTGGTCTGAGGCAATCAACATAAGATTTACGACTAGAATGAGTAGTAGCCATCCACTTCTATATCAACTAGACATGCTCTGAAATCTCCTGCACAAGACGTGGTCCTAGTAAAGATGCCTCACCTACCCCCATCCAACATAAGGGTGATCATCATGGCCCACCATATAAGGCCTCGTAAGGTTCCATCTCAATAGTCACCTGAAAACTATTATTATAGGAAAACATGTCTAGGGGTATATGCTTCTCCCAAGAGCCCCCAATGTCTAAGAGCATGCACGCAGCATGTCCTCTAGCACCTGTATCATTTTCTCTGACAAGCCATCGGTCTGAGGGTGGTAATTAGTGCTCAGAAGCACCTTCGTACCCAGTTCCCTGAGAAAACACTACCAAAAAACGAGATGTAAATTTGGTGTCCCTATATGAAATGATAGAATGAGGAACCCCATGAAGATGTACTACCTCTAGGATATACAACATTCTGAGATCATCCAATCCAAAGGTCTCCTTGATCTGCAAAAAGTGAGCCACCTTTGTATGTCTGTCCACAAAAAATCACACTGCATCATTTCCTCTAGGTGTCCTCGGCAACCCGGTGATGAAAACCATTGCGACATCATCCCATTTCCACACCGGAATGGGTAACTATTGTAACAGTCTGGCTGGCCTCTGATGCTCCACCTTCACTTGCTGACAGGTGGAACATCTCTTAACCATACCAGCTACCTCTCTTTTCATACCTGACCACAAATAATAATGTCTCAAGTCACATTAAATTTTGGTAACATCGGGATGAACTGCCCAAGACGAATCATGAAACTCCCACATCAACTCCTTTCGTATATCCCCGCGAACCCACAGTCATCCATGTAAACATAGTACCTCATCATCTCATATCGTCCTTCAAGGAGGAGGGTCCCCACTTGCCACCGACTCCCACAGAAATAGGCCTTCTAAATCTGATAGATGTCTCATCCTCACTCTATCAATGAGGGTTGAAATAACAAATAATTATGAAAGATAGGTTGTCCCCTGACTACCTTGCACCTCCAAAGGCATCTCAGAGAAAAAATCCATAAGCTACCACTCACCACTAGCCTCCAACACTACATGTGTCTGAGTCTTCCTAATCAGTACATCAGCTACTTCGTTACCCTTACCAGGTGTATAGGAAAGATCAAAGTCGAAGGACTAAAGGTATTCGACCCACCTTCAATATCACATTATCATGTCACACTAAGTAAAGATTTACTTGAGACTTTTGTGGTCGGTGAAGAACACAAAGTTCTCTCCCAAGAGATAATTTCTACAACATCATAACTCATGAAAAACTGCATCCAACTCGAGGTCATGCACCTGGTAGTTCCTCTAATGTGGCCTCAACTGCCGAGACCCATACACAACAACTCGCACACCCTGGATTAACACTGCTCCTAGCCAATACCTGATGCATCACAGTAAACTGTATAGATCTACCATTGTTCTGAAAGTATCAGGATTGGTGCTGATGGAAACGTTCCTTTCAGCACCTGAAAGGCTATCTCGCAAGATTCAGTCCAAATGAACTTCACAACCTTCTTAGTCAAACAAACAATGGCGATGATAACCAGGATAAGTCCGGTATAAAACGCCCATATTAACCAGATAGCCCCAAGAAACTACGTATTTGAAACACGTTCTTAGGATGATCCTAGAAAACTACTACTCTCACCTTCTTTGGGCGCACTACAACTCCTGTCTCTGAGATAATATGACCCCGGAAGGGAATCTGGTCCATCCAAAAGTAGCACATTGAGAGCATAGAAAATATTTGATGCTCTCTCAGTGTACTCAGTAAGATCTTATGATTGGTGGAATGGTTGTTTCAAGTGTTTGAGTACACCAAGATGTCATCCATGAAAACTACCATGAAAGAATCCAGATATGGGTGGAACACACAATTCATCAGTGACATGAAAACTACTGGAGTGATTGTGAGTCCAAACGGCATTACCACATATTTATAAAGACCATATCTGCTCCGAATGGTTTTATGTGGTATGTCTGATGGTCTTACGCGCAACTGATGATATTTGGATCTTAATTCAATCTTTAAGAACACCTGTACTCCTCTAAGTTGATCAAAAATTTCATCAATCATCTGTAAGGGATATCAGTTCTTAACCGTCACCTGGTTTAGTTTTCGATAATCCACATAGAGACTGAGGGTAACATCTGCCTTCTTCGTAAAAAGGAACGGCGAACCCCAAGGAGAAGTACTAGGTCAGATGAAACCCATTGAGGGAAAATCCTCTAACTACCTCTTGATCTCCTGTAACTCAGGTGTAGCCATCCTATAAGGAGAAATGGAAACTAGTGTCGCTCATAGAACAAGATCAATAGTGAAATCCCCCTCCCGCTCTAGAGGTAGACCTGAAAAGTCGTCTGGGAAGACATCCCTGTAACGATCCGCCATTGGAGGGAAATATTTCTGACAAGTCCCCTGATCATCCAGATACAAACTCTCAATCTGGGATGTGACTCCCCCTTTCCAATGAGGCTCTGGTACATCTCGGCTCTCTTGGACATCCCACTCTCCCTTGTATAGGAACTCTCCACACTCTGGTGATGTGAAACTCAGCCTATGATGATAGCAGTCTACAAAGGCTTGAAAGGGAACCAATCGGTCCATCCAGATAATGACATCATAAGCTATCATATCTACGACATAGAGATCCCACAAAAATTGACACCCAACAACCTCAAGGGGCACCCGTTGCACTGATGCACACCTTTTGTTCTCATCCCCAACGGAGTGTCTAGCCTCATGATATTAAAAGAACAAGAAATCCAGATCCCAAGGCTCTTCAAAAATGGCATAGATATAATGCTATGTATAACAACAGTATTGGAAAGTGTAGATGATAAAATTGAAGCAACTAGAATAGTAACTCTGACAGTGGATGGTCCGGGATCCGGCTCATGTTGGGTCTGTTGCACTACATATGTCTGCCCAGTGTCACGGCCCGGTGACATAGCCTGGATACCCTAAGATGGCCCTCCCTACTACCTCTACGATCCAGGTGTCTGGCTACCACAGCCACGACCACTATTTCGGTCTGCATGCCCAGAAACATTCCTATTGACTGACTAGTAAGAAGCTGATGGTCCTGCTCCTGCATGTGGAGTCTTCACAGAACCCATCTCACTAGCCATATGTATAAACACCATGAAAATTAGCTGTAGATTACCCATCTTGTAACAAGATCGGCACACCACTGGTTCACGAGGACACTGAGGTCTCTTGTTCCACACTCTACCACACTGGTACCACATTATCAGGACAACTAAAGAGTTCATCTGGCTAGTACTACCAACGTGAGGAAAATTTTCTTGCCTCATCCTCTTGCTGATTGAAATAGTACCAAAAACTATTGTGAAACCGCCCTGGCCCACACCACTAGCTTCCTGCAGGTTCCACTCAGAAATCAGTGTCTGGTTCACAATAGTATGTACTATAGGAAACCCGAATCCATTTACCAGCACTCAGATGTCATATCGAAGACCTAATTCAATGTGTCAAGCCAAAAAAACCTCATCTCCCACCAAAACAGGTGCGAAGTGTTGTAGATCGGTGAATTGGGAAAAATATTCCATCACTGACATGGGGCCTTTATGTAGATTCATGAACTCTCGAGCTCAATCATCCCTCAGCATATCTGGAAAGAAGACATCATATAAGGCTGTCTGAAAATATTTTCATGCCATGTCTAGGCGATTCTCCAAATGGGTGATAACATTCCAACACCTCTTGGAGGAATCACACATCATGTATGTAGCGAGTTTGACCATGTTCGTAGGAGGTATCTCAAGATGCTCGAAAATAGTATGAAATGAATCTAGATATGACCTCGCAGCCTTTGATCTGCCATCCCATGAAAATGTAGGCAAATGTTGCTACTGGAAGATTTGTGTGAGCTCTCCCATAGATGTGGCAACCAGAAGTGCTCATTGGAAGGTCTACATGAACCACATACAGCCTTCATGGAACAGCGCATCCGCACCTGTGTCTAGAATAACGGCTGGTGCCACATCTGGCATTTCTGGAGGATCAACTGTTAGCTCATGGCCTATAATCATAGGAGTATAATCATTGCTGCTCTCTTGGTGAAAAAATGGTGGTCATCTCGGTGGCATGACCCTACCGGATCCGACACACACTTTAGATCACAATTATCAAAGACTGCAAACGTGGAGACCAAGAAGGGAACAAGAGAAAGAAATCATTCAATATTTACAAAACATGACTACATGGAGTGTATAAATACTACACTGCATGCTCTCACAATCCATCCACATGGGCGTGTACTCTAGATTAAACTGGCTGTGTAACACCCCAAATACACGACGTGTATTTCAGACTACACGGTGTGTACTTGAATCCTTCTTCTCTACCCGATTACATATACATTCCTAGGCCACCTGGCTCTCCTAAACCAGCCTACACGACATGTCCCATAGGTACATGGAGTTTACTTTATAAGACTTCACCATCCCATGTTTTTTGTGACATGACCTATGTACCCAGGTCACACTACATGACATGTTCCCATAAGACACGGCGTGTACAAAGAAAGATAACACTGACCCGCATTGTTAGTGACATGATTGGGTACCTAAGTGAGACTACACGGTGTGTTCACAGAAGACACAATGTGTATGGATTAATGTTTCGTCATCCGTGTTGTTGGTTACATGGGCGGACACCAGGTAAACACTACACGACGTGTACAGCCCGTACATGGCATGTTCACAAAAAAATTCCATATCCCGTGTCTCCACCCACGTGTGGCTGGTTTATTTAATCAAGAACATCATTGTCTCAATCATGTACTTCATTTGGAATGGAAGTACATCTGAAAAAAGGATTTCAACAGCCCCCTGGAATTCAGTGTGAAGGAATTATGATGATTGGGGATTGGGTATCAATAATTGGGGTTGTTTTAATGATTCTCTACTGGATTGTTTTATATAGACACTTGTCAAAATGAAATCTGAAACTCTATCTTTTCTTAAAGGTAGATTTATTCATAGACTCAAACTAGAAAATCTAAATTACATTAAATCTTATTTTTGGCCTTCTTTCAGGAATATATTTTCCAAAATTTATACATATTCTCATTCGAGGTTTTTGAAGGAACGACCTCTTTTTTTTTTGTAAATGTAATTGGACTGGAAGTCATGTGGAAGATTTTGGATCTTTGTGATAATTTTTACCTTGACTTTGATCTATCAATTAAAGATAAACTTGGCTCTATGGAAGATCTTCCAAATCAGGTTCCCTATATTGTTAGGAAGTATTTCTTCTCATCCAGGGGGGACTTCTGGGAATGGGAGCCAGCCTCTAATGAGATCATCTCCTCCAGTGGATTTTATAACAATAATGATGGAAATTTATATGGTTTTCAGTGGATGGGAAACTTTAATTAGGGATTCCTAAAACCATATCGGGCCACTTTTTTGGAGATTAGCACACATGAGGCTTCCAACGGATGATCATCTTAAAAAATGAGGAATTTACATCTGTTCAAGGTGTGTCCTATGTAATCAAATAATGTAAGACATAGATCGCCTCATTATCAGTTATGTGGAAACTTCAGTAATGTGGACGACTATTTCCAGTATTTTTTAGGTGCACCTACCAAGGATTAATTCGATAACTGAATTTATGATGTGTTGGCCTGATATTAACCTTTCAGTGTAGTTGTTATCTCTTTTTCTCACTATGGAAATGGTGTTGATTTCACAGATTTGGTATTACATGAATAAATTCATTCATGAACAACATGATTTTTCAGCATGATTAGTTTTTTTGGAATTCTTAATGAAATTCGTGAGGCTGTCATTGCGAAAGGTAAATATTTTCATAATTATTTTCATGATCTGTCTGTCCTATCTAGGGTGGTTCTCAATGGAAATTTTCCTCCACCTCTAGGAATTATTTACATGTTGTGGTAGGCACCCTTTCATGGAGGGATCATGGTGAATTAAGTCAGTGCTTCGCGTGGTAATACGAGTGATTTAGGATTTGGTTCGGTTTTTACGGATCACAAAGGGTGTGTTATTGGTTTATTTTATGGTTATTGTGGTCTTGCCTCTGCTATTGAAGCAGAGTTGTGTGTATTTTTTGAGGCGTTTTAACATGATCATAGAAGAGAATGGAATAATCTATGGATTGAATGGGATTCCACACACTTGGGGTTAACTCTCAGGATAGGTTCTCTTCATATCTCTTGGATGTTGACTAATTGTGGGATAAAATGTTTGTATATTCTTTATTCAATGGAGCATATTATCACTCATTACTATAGAGAATCAAATGTGTTGGTAGATGGTCTTTCTAACAAAGGTGTTAGTGTCTCTGATCTTTATTTGGGAGATCATGTTCCAAGTGATCTTCTTCCTATCATGAGGAGGGATCAATGTAAATCTTCTGTTTTTAGACTGGTGTGAGATTTTATTTTTTCTATAAAAGGGATCTTTCTTTTCTGGGCACGGTCTCAGTCTATCATTTAAAAAATGGTATATAAGGACTAAATAGAAAAAAATGAAAACAATATTGACTTCAGATACAACTTGTACAAGTCTTGATCTATTGTAACCATATTCAATTTTCTTTGGATGTTTACACTATTCAAACATAATATATAATTTTTTGAAATGAAATGACTCTGATGTATTAATATATTATATCATAGAGCTTGTATTTTTATGTATTCCTAGATTCTATGTGATGCATGTTTTTTTCTAGGTAATTCGATTTACATAAATATTTCTATTTTTTTAATTTATTGAATATTTATAATTATGTTTCTTTATTATTAGGTATATTTTTTAATAATTTATGAAGAAGGACCCAAAATAAGTACATGGTTTTATGGACCAAAAATTTATTTCACATATATAATGTACAATGGATGATGTTGAATGAAAAGGTTCCTTTTCCATTTACACTTACAAATTTTTTCCACTAGTACATAAAATTTCATTTTTTAAAAAATCATTTAAAAAATTATTTCATAAACTAGAATGAGTTAAGGAATTTATGTACTCTATTTTAACATCAATTTTTGAAATAATTTAAACATTGACAGTTATGAAATTTAAAATGTTTTATTTTATTATAATTATTTGTAATAATTTTTTATGTCTTGTAAGGAATAAAGATTAAATTATTAAATTTATTTTTTTTGAATTTTTATGAATCTAAAACATATAGTATATATTTTCTATTAAAAATTAAATTTTTTAGAGAATAATTCTGCATGTAGGATTAGGTTGTATATTATTTGTAATAAACTTTGTAAAATTTAATGTTAAAATATTAATTGTGTTGATGTTGTTTTTATAGTAGAGATTTTCATCTTAAAAGTTATTAGGGGAATAATTAATATAATTTTACATTTAAAGAATCATTTTTTTTATTTTGTAACTACATTAATAATGTTAAAGAATAATTACCGTGCAGATATTTTATGAAATGACATGCTAATAGATTGTTAATGTTAGTATTAATATGAATGAAATAGAAAAAATGATTAATATATTTTAAAATATGTTAATATTAATACCAATGTGAAAAATAATAAGTTAAATAGCAATTTAATTTTTTATTATGTACTTGAATTGAAAATGTGTTTTCCATGGAGGTTTTCCTACAAAAAACCAGAATGATAAATGAATTTTCACATTTTCATTCCATAAGAAACATGAAAGGCATACCAAAAATATATTTATAATATCCAATTTTATTATCCTATGTGAAAATTTTATTAATAAAATATCCTATAATATCATCTTATAACAAGGAAAAAAAGTCAATGTGAAAAATAATATTTTTCACTAGTGAATGTATCCCATTTCATGTTTATCCGGAATTGACCGCATCAATTCATGTAATAAAATGGAAATAATCTATATGAATTCTTTGAAATATATGTTTCACTATGAATTAGTTATATTTAGAAATAAACTTTTTTTCAGTAAGAAAACTAGGAAAATGTTCCGGAAAAATAGAACCAATCTTTCGAAAATATACCTATAATCGATGTTCAATTTATCAATAAAAATAGAATTAACAGTACATTTTAATGGTAATGAAGTCCTATATAATGAATTTTACCCCATTACACATTCATTTTAATCCTCACAAAGGTATGTAATCAATGGATAATTTTTAATAAAAAACTCACTTCCTTTCCATAGAAATTTACTTGATATTAATGTAGGGAAAAAAAATTTGTTCCTAAGAAAACATAAAATTTAACCAGAGGGAGAATAACATGATTTATTGGATTCACATTCCCAAAACTAAAATTGGATTATATAATATACTTGATATTTAATCATCATGAAAATAGGTGTTTTCACTAATAATTCAATATCTAATTGTTTTGGCTATAAATTAACATTTGAATATAAATTTCATGAAATACATATAAACAAATAACTAAGATCACATAAGTTACATAAATGTATGAGAATACCTATTACAACCTCAAAATTATTATTTATCTTTCAATTCAATAGTAAATCCCAAATGGTTATCTTGGACATCAAGAATTATTGTCTAGAATGATCAATCAGAAATAGGATCTATAGATTAGGACACCTTATTTTCATTTTATGACACTATTGGGTTAACCTTGGTCATTCATGGTATTTATTAAAATAATTTATGATTGTTAACAAATATAATGTGTATTATCCAAATAATAACCACCTATATGGTAAATCTAGGTACATAGTACGGACTATTTTCATGTGGCTTGTAATCCTCGAGTCATGCACAACGTGCCTTCTTTAGATTTATTATCTCTATATAAATATGTATCCTAACCACACTGACATGTTGTATCTAGAAATGGATTTAATTGATTATAAACCATTAAATATATCTTGGACCAATATTATATGATATTTTCTTAAACATTGGATGATCCTCAGAATTATCCACAAATATATCCTTTGGGATCCCACTAATCTTTTTTCTTCCTTGATCCCAATATTTTAGCGAAGCCTATATATGATAACAAGAAAAAATACCATAAAAATATCATATAAAAATATTTCATATTTTTACATTAATATTAATTTCATAACATCATGATCGACACTAAAATAATTTAGGTCTAGTTCCTTTAGGTGAATGAAAAAAATAAAAGACTTGATTATAAGGGATCTATGTCATATTCCACTACTTTCTTCAAAACTATAACCCTTTAGAATCATATCATGCATAATAAAATTAATCATATCCTAGGAAAATGAATCAGAAGAATGGTAGATTTGAAATTCTTATAATGTCACAAAAATTTATATATCAACATATTATTATTATATCAGAATGACAACATGGGAATGAATTTTAAAACCATAACCACCAAATCGTAGGATAGAAACATTAGACAAGAAATAATCAAATGCGGTTAATGATTCATGTAGGATAATGTAATCAGTGAACATAATCCGTGAGTTAATTATATTTTAAAAATTCATATTATTTTGTCATACACTTTTAACATTGAAATCATTTCATTACTAGTCAAGTATCATTTCCAAGACAATCATGGTGGAATGGGATCACTCCCCAAACCATTATAGCATTCAAATTTCATTCCCAAGAATATAATATTAGAAATATTCCCTTAAAAATTTATTTTCACATCTCATTCAAAAATATTTTAACTCTTACTATATCAATAATTTTACAATAAATTTTATGGAAATATCTTTTGAACACATAAAATAATGAAAATTGTACATTTGTGTCAAACACGGTCATAAAATATTCATCATATCAAAACACATGAAAAGAAATCTATTTCATAAACATTTCGACATAGACCTACATATGGAAAATAAAAACTATTTCTAATAATTTCATCTGTTAATCAATGTATAACCTAAGGAAAAAATAAGTGGGTTTTATAATAATTTTATCATGGTATTAGAAGTGTATAAAATAGTTGGTTTCATAAGAATTGTATATGTGTATAACCCATGAAAAGATTAAGGTTTCGTGAACATATTTTCATAAATAAAATAAACGATTTATGGAGATTATAAGAATGGTATTCTTGGATCATAATCCAATTAATACATATGTAACATAAAAGGAAGTAATCCTTGATGGAAAATTATTTGGAAAAATCGAAAGGTATATTTCTTGAGGTAAATAGACATTTCACAATGAAGGTATATTTTTAATATATAAACCTCTATAAAATATTTTCAAATTCATTATCATTGAGTATAATGTTCAGTTAATTTATTTCAATTTGTAAAAAAATATTTAAAACGTATAATGGAAACATTTTTTAAAATTATGGATATCTAAGAAAAAGTGATTTGGACCAAAGAGATAAATAATGACTATTTTCCTTAAAAAAATTCTAAATAAAAATATAGAGTACATAAAGAGTGGAAAATGAATTTAATAAAATCACATAGAATTAAAATATTAGGATAAAATTAAGTATTTTATTGATAAATATCTGAAAATATGACATCATTAAAAAAACAATCATAAATAATTGTGATAACAATGAAATTGTATCATCAAACACTTAATACATTGGTAACTATTGAATAATGTGACCATATAAAAATATAATAATAATATACATTAATTATGTATTAAATAAACACATTCATGATATTACATGTAAATGGGTTTTCAGATACCCAAAAAAATATAAAATACTTTACAATATGGCTTGTGTCACCAAGAAATAAAAGAGAGACTAGAAATACCGAAAATTAATAATCGAAATTATTCATACACATTTAATGCCATTATATAAAAAATATAATCATATAATAAATATATTACATAACCATAAATTTTTATATCATACCATATTTGATTTAAAAATGTCATTTTATTACCTATTTACTTATAATACATTATTAAAATCATTTTTGGGTAATAACTATTTCATTTATTCATATATGTTTTGTTTTCATATTCATGGAAATTTTATTTTTATCATGGTTCCATCACATCCAAAATTTTATAAATGATATAAATATAATATTTATTTATAATATATGTATTTATATACATCCTTTAATGTGAAATATTGAAATTTAAATTCACTATTTATGGTGCTGGAAAGCCGTATATACGCATGAACTTTATTCAACTTTCCAAAAATATGAAATGAAAAAAGTAAAATAATTTATCATCCACATAGATTATTATTTTCAAAATATATTACACATATTATCAATAAATTTTTCATTACTACATTTTATGTTAAAGTGTAACTGAAAAAAATAAAACCCCTTCATGAGGTGGTTGTCTGCCATATACACGAACAATGTTATAATTTTCCCATGGAAAGGAATGTAAAATGGTATATCAAATATCCTTATTAAAAAGGAATAATTTTTTAATATCCTTAATTTATAAATTTAAATTCAAAATTGTAGCAGTTCATGAGATTTGGTGACGGAAAATTAATTACATAGGTTCGTGGGGGGAAGTATTCCGTATAAATGGAAGATTGTTTCATTTCCCATTTGATAGAAGGGAAGATGGTTATAGGTTATAAAATAATAATAATAAATTCTCAGTATACGTGAGATAATTTGTATACTATATCATGTTAGTTTGAGAATAATTAAAATATATTGAAGAATATATAAAACAAAAACATATGTTTTCAAAATTTACCTTATTTTCAATGATCACCATTATGATTATAACTGATGTCTTATTAGGATAATTTTGTAATAAAAATAATACTTCTAGGATGTGAGGATATAATTATTTATCAACAATTCATATATATTGAAAGAACCAACTATTTTTTGATGTGTTAATAGGGGAGGAGAGTGGGTGTCCTTTTATTTGTGGGGGAGAGGTCACACAAAGAGTTTTGGAAAAGAACAATGTGTACTCTGATTTTTAACATTCTATATGGATTCAATGGGGTTCATTATCAAACCTCGGATTCTACATATTCTATATATGACATGAAAATAGTTATTTTATAGGTTTAGTGGATTTTTTCCCTTATCTGTTTATTATGACACCTAGTAAACCCATTTTAACCTTAACCGAGGCATTTAATTTTAACAATTTTCAATATTGTTTCACTAAAAATTAATTTCACCATATAATATAATATTTATTATTCTAATTCCATATATGGATTAGTTTCTTCAAATTCCATTCAATTATTATGAAAATATTAATTTACGATTATAAATTCATTCTCTATGAAAAAATTAGTTTTTCAATGTGAAAATTATCAAAATATTTAAATATATTTATATAAAAATTCTTTATAATATTTATTAAAATGAAAAAATGTATTAATGATAGTAAAATTCATCTAAATTATTTCTGGAAAAAAATTCAAAAAGAATTGTTACTTATAAATTCATTAAAAATATAAAATTATAATTAAAACACAATATTTTTCACCATTCGTCATAAAAATTATATTATTCAGAAAAAAACCCATAAATACACCATAAGTTAATTTATAAATATTTCATCTAAATAACACGTTTCTGGAAATAAATTTGTTATGATCCAAATGTTTCTAATGAGGAAACAATATTTTGATTATTGGTTTAAATGCATTTTATGGACTAATGGAAATACTCTTTACAGTAAAGTTGGTAACAATATTGTTTGGGGATTGATCAGAACCTAGACCCCAACCTTTAATGAAAAGTAGAAAATCCACATGGTTAAGTGTAACCATTCTCCCCAACCAAATAGTTTGGTGAAACTATATAGGGACGGATAAAGGGCTCCATGAGCATCATGGTTTGAGGATACCATGCAGAATGAGGTAAATTCCCTTACAAGGGTGTTAGTAGTTTTATATAGATTGTCGAGATGAGGTTTGGAAAACGATGTACACTAAATCTATGAGGTACCCCTTAAATTAGTGATGGGAACATAGTTGTTCATAGTTTGGGAAACCATGCAACCAAACCGTTTATCATAGTTTTATTGGATAATGTGTAATAAATAATTTTAACGAGTTATTATATTAGAACACTCCATCTATTATAATTCTTGCATAAATTCTCTTCATCGGGAGAACCATTTTAAGATCATGAGATGCGATTTTACCCCACTTAACATTCCAAACATGTAAGAAAATGATACCAGACTTATTAGATTCATGCTAGTGAGTAGAAAAATCAACATATGTCATTCTTAATTTGACTTTGTATTGACCGCGCTATTTAGGTTCTAGCAAATATTCCATATTTTATTTTTATCATCCATTAATAATTTTTATTCTGATCTAAGATAATTCAAAATTTGATACTGGACAATAACCCTATTATAGACCCGCGAAAGGTGTTATATACTTCTCTCAAGCCGTTTGATTCCAAATTGATCTATTTTAAATTTTCCCACCCACTATAATTCTGGGAAAAACTCATATTTTGTATTGACAAATTTAATTGAAAAAATAAGAATCTAATAGGGATTATGTTTAGTCACATTGACTTGTGTTTGAATTTTTTTTCCCCACAAGGTCCAACCATGAGTTGTTCCATTTAAATTTCCTTTGACAATTCCTTTGATAAAAAATACATGGGTTGTGTAAATTATTTCCATGTTATAAAAATCTTGTTAAATAATTCATTTCGAATTTAATTATTTGTTTGGATATTTTTTTCTAATTTTACTTGTGATGATATATTATTCCTTGATTGTTTTTGTTGAATGGATTATATGGATATAGATATTTTCAGCAATTCTCATGGTACAATAATTTGTTTGAATTGGTGAATATAATGAGATGTGAATTTAAATGATTCTGGATACCTTGGTTAGAATACAGTGTATTCTAAAGTAATTTATACCCATTGGATCCGGCTTGTTGTGCTCTATTTTGATATGCTCTATTGACCTTATCAATGAACACATTTAGTAATATTATCATGTTTCCATCGAGATACTCCTGGTACTTTATGATGATGCATTCACCTTATATACATTGAATCTAGCCCTTCATGGTATGACACAATTGATTATACACAATAAATGTGGAAAATTTGACACATTGGATTATACCTCTCGATCATTGTCGATATGTGATAAAGGATGTATGGTGTGGATATGTGTAATTTGATATGAGATGTATAAGACATGGTCATGGTATTTACATCTATTTACATTATCTGTAATATGATAAAGTAGATTGAAACTTATTTTTTCAAGGAGCATTTATTGTTGTACAAGATCCCGTGTTTTTTTACCTTTTTAACTGGAACACTACTTTTATAACATTAGTACCTGATATGTTATTCCCACATCATTAGATTATATTGCACATACAAGACTTCTTGTAGACGCTTTGGGGGGCATCCTAATTTAAATGTAGGTCACAACATTTTTGGACCATTTTTGGAACCTAGAAAGAACATATATATGTAGTTTGGGACTGAGGAATGTGGACATAAATTGATGAGTTACATTATTGACTGTTTAGGAGCAGTGGATTATGAGACCGAGTTAAGCCTCATGACTAAATATGGAGATACTACATTTATTAATATTCTGATACATGTATTGTATTGTCTATCTATATACCTATTTTGGAATATTTTTAGTCAAATGACATGTAATGTCATCATCTATATTTGATATTACATCTGGAATTTTTATATATACCTATATTTTGTTTTTTATCTATTGTATTATTTTTTAATGAATCCACTATTTATTTTTACTATCATTCCACTTTATTTCAATCTATTAACGAGGGTATAGTCTCCCCACAACCAGACCCTAGTACATGGCTACCAGTTCATTGCCTCTTGTGTTTAGGGTGATGTGCATAAGACCATGTGACAAACGAGGCTTGGGGAACCATTATGTTGAATCATGGTCTACGCTATTAAAATGTGGTATCAAATGTGTATTAATTTTTCTCCGTTCTATTTTGAAAAAATTTATTTCGGATTAAGAATAATTTGGATTTGGAAATGAGATGTTCCTTGGAGTATCTAAAGCACATATGTTAAAAATTCAAATTGCATCAAATGTAAAATTTTATTTTCTAGATTTTGACCATTACATTTGATTTGATTCAACCATTAGGTGATGCACATGAAATTGGATGTGATCACTGATATGATTGATGATTATATATTGTAGGAACCCAATGTGATGAGGGTATTTCATCTCATAGATCATTTTTGGAATGTTATAGAAATCACATTCCTAGACATATAGGATGCATTGATTATTGTCATCATGTTGTCAAATGTTTCTTTATATATATAAGTGTTGTTTTGGAAGATATTATGTGAAGGGAATTAGAAAACATGTATTCTTTATAGAGTCTTATCATAACCTAATTAGTTTTTTTCTTATTATCATACATCAGACACCATATGCTTCCAATTATAGAATGTGGTGTCATTGACCAATGCTGGAATGGACCATGACATGTCATGTGTGGATTAAGTGGATGCTAATTTTTAGATCATGAGGAGTATTACCCCTTATGTATCTAATTTATGATACTATTTGTTCCCACCATTTAAATTTTGAATTTAAAATGATTATGAATTCAACAGAAATTGATGATGAAAAATATTTTACATGACATTGACTCAATTTTTGATTGTGCAGAAGATAGTGCCTCCAGTTACAATTATGACTATTTATTTTCATGAATCATAGAAATGTGGAACATTATGTGGTAAGACATATTTACTAAATGGTTTTAAGATTTATTACACTTTTAATAGTGAACAATTGATATTGATCATTTTAGAGGAATGTGTCTAGAATTGTAGAGACATGCCAACACGATGAACTCCCTCGATATGCTTGGATGGTGGTGATGACCAATCTCTAGATGTGGTAAGAGGTGAGATGCTGGTGGATCCTCATATCATTTATGATAAGGAACTAGTAGTTGTTCATTGAAACATGTGTTAATTGATAAATATATGAGGGGTTTTATGCTATATGAGGAGGTTCAGGGAGAATCATATCCTTTCATGACTATGGAAAAGCTGACCCATGTATTTCAATAGAATCATACTCCCATGTTCTCAAGGGATGGTGGTCCATAGGATTATGAGCTATTACTTTTGACTGTGTTTTTTATATTTGATTATCTAGATATACCTCCCTATAAAAGAGTTAATATTTCGACATATATGCTATTTAGAGCATAAAAACACTGGTGAGATGTTTTAAACTAGGATGATATGTTATGAGATATGTTTTGAGATGATTTCCAAACAAGATTGTGTGACCTAATATTCGTCAATTCCCCCAGGTCAAGATGTTTCATTGAGTTTAGGAATCTGATGCAGAGTGATATGAATGTTATTGAGTATTTCGACATGATTTACAGAGCTTTATAACTTTTCAATGAAATACCTTATGGATGAGCCATCGAGGGCTAGTTGCTTCATGGAAGGTATCTAATATACTATTTGAACTCAGATTAACATGTTCAGGTTTACCACTATTACTGAATTGATAAATTATGCATTGAATATAAAATGAGACATAAAAGAATATGATGGTGTAGATAATATCATTGTATTCTCTTGATCAAGTTGATTAGTGTATTCAAGATGATTATTCCATTTAGAAGATTTCAATGATATGAATATATTTCGTGATTTGAATAATGGTATCTCAGTTTTTTTCACCAATGTGGAAATGGGACCACATGAGAAATAGGATTGATCACTTCCCACTCGAGTGTCGAGATTCCAATTGGATGGTCTTGATTCATTGTTTTATAGGAAATTATCTCTAAAAGAGAATAGTAGGGGGTTTGCTCCCATGAAATGTTGGGAGTCAGTTTCACATATCTATATATTCTAGGGAGTTGGAGTAGTACCAGTGGATTAGGTTGGAGTGGCATTGGTTCAATTTGATGTAGCCAGCCACCAGTTTCATCAAGATAGAAAAGTGGCCCTACTCTACATAGTGAGGATTTATCTCAAGGATGTGGTTCAGGCTATATATATTTTGTAAAACCTACCATGAAAATTAGGGTGTCAAATCAATGACACTGAGGGGTATGATCATAGTTTCCTCGAAACATGTATAAGCTAATTTTGACACCGTTTCATCACATAGTTTCATATACCTATCAATTTTGGTAATTCATGGGATTTTCATTCAGTTATATAGGGGAATTATTAAACTAAATACTCTTTTGGGAATCATAATGATGGATTTTAAATTGTTTACGTAGTCCCCCTTGATGTTGGTGGGTGTTAATTCATATGAAATATTTTTTTTCGATGAGATGATGTGTATTTAAGTCATACTAAGAATGGACTAGCTATTAGGTTATTCATCATTTTTTGATTGATATCACTGGATAGTGATTTTCACATCACTAAAGGGTACTGTTCATATTTAGAATAGAAAATTGGTTGACCATGCAAGCTGAGATGGACCAAAACCCCATGGGCGAGGTGGGAGGACAACATAGATTACTTGTTTTTTTCTAGATGATTAGTTAGTGTGTCTTGTATAATTTACACCAGTTGTTTACCATTTTGGTGATGTTTCCATGGTCAAAATTTATGGTTTAACTCATCATTTAGAGTATGATTTATCCATAGAGCTAGTTCCAGTAGTTGATCCCCTGTCAATTCCCCTTGATAGGATGTCTACTATAGAGTTTCAAGAGCTCAAAAGGTATCTAGATGAATTAGGGGCCAAAGGGTTAATTGGAATTATAACTTATCCACTATGTTTTTTGAACCTTTTTCAGAAAAGAAATATGGTACCCTGAGGTTTTATGTGGATTTTCAAAAATTGAACCTATTGATTGATAAGAAATTGTATCCCTTTTCATGGATATATGAACTATTAGATCATCTTCAATTATCTCTCGTATACTCAATAATTAATATTATATCAAGTTAATATCATGTTCATGTTTCACCTATAAACATACCACATACAAAAAAAATTAGCTAGTATAGTGTATATGAGTACTAGGTTATTCTGTTCATTCTAACAAACTCACATGCATTTTTCATGGTGCTAATGAATCGAGTGTTCCATCATTGTCTAAAATTGTTTTTTAGTGATTTTTGTCGATGTTATATTGGGGTATTCTCTAAAAAATGAAAAAAATCAAAACATTTTGAGATATATTTGGATAAATTGAGGGAAAATAAGTTATATTCTATGATCATAATGTTCTAATTAGAGATGGATAAGATTCACTCTCTATTTCATATTTTCTTACAGATGTAAGTATTAGTTTACCCAAAAACAAGTTGAGAACTGTAGTTACATAGGACAATACTAATAACATCATCAATTTATAAACATTATTTGTGGTAGTTTTATATTTAATTTTATTTATTAGTGAATTCTCACTTATAGATGCACCACTGATGGGGTTAACTAAGAATGGTGTGAGGTTCTTATAGAAAAGTACCTATAAGGAAAGCTTTCATGACTTGGAAGGGAAATTGACTTCCACATCGATCCAGAATCTTCTAGAATAGGGAATAAACTACAATTTTTATTTTATCACAACAGATATATGGATTGGAACAATTATGATGAAGGGATAAAGATTCATGTATTATGTGTATCGTATGTTGAGGTCACTAGTGAAAAACTACACGGCACATGATCTTATTCCCATTGTAGTTGTACATGATTCGCGTTGTTGGAGACTTTATTTATAGGGTGAGCATATTTCGATGTACACAAACCACAAAATTCTCCTATACATAATTATAGAGTGTGATTTGAATAAGAATACGTGAAGGTTGGTTGAAAATCTATAGTCTTTCAATATCCAGAATGACATCATTCTTGATAAAGGAAATTCAGTGATTGATGCACCTAGTATGATAACATAGATACATGTAGTACAGGAGCCTAGTAGTGACTGAAATCTTATGTATTAATTATTGGAGATGAGAATGGAGGTACATTAATGTTCAGGGTGGAAATTTACTTCATGCATAACTCTGACCTCATCCCTATTAGATAGATTGAGGATGAGACAAAAATGGGATTCATAGGTAATAGACCTGTGTGATAGTGTGGTATGTGAGGACCTTCCTTCTGGTTTTATGGTTTTCAGCGATAAGATCTTGTGTATCCATAGTCACGTTTGGGTTCTATTGTACATACTGGTCATGCTGATGAGCGGGATTCATGCCTCAATATGGGCTGTACACGACCACATAACCAAGATGTGTCATGAATTACACCATAAATACTGGTAGTTGGGTGTAAAATATAAGGTAAATAGTTTTGTTACGATATGTTCCAAATATCAAAAGGTAAATGTGGAAAATTAGTGTCTATATATCCATTTACTGTAATTTACTATCCCCATGTTGAAATGGGATGACATTACAATGGATTATGTGAAAAGTTTACTGAGGTCTCATCGAGGTAGAGATGTTTCATCTATTTTTAATGTATCATGATGGGTCAACATTTCATGAAGATTATGGAAACATTCATTGTTAATGATTGTAGGAGGTTTTGCACCCATGTGATAATAAGATGTTACATGGCCCCTCATAATATAGTTTTATATAGACAGTTTTATTTCACATCTCATTTTTTATAGAGCTTGTAGAGGGTTCTAGTTATACATTTTCTTCCGAGTAACACATACCACATTCAACAGGATGGACAATCATGGAATACGATACACATTTTTGAGGAAATGTTTCAGCCATGATTCCTAGACTTTGGGGTCTCATTGGAGAGGTCCATACCCATGGATGAGTTCATATACAATAATATATATCTTGTTATGATATTTATGGATACTTATGAGGCGTTTCACAGTATGTCAAGTTGTTCTCCAATGTTTTGGTTAGAGGATGGTGAGGGAAATTTACTGGGACCATATCTCATGTAGGAGACTTATGAGATGGTCTAATTGTGTAACATCCTATATCCGGAAACCACACGATGGGATCTCCAAACCTGGTTAGTCAAATGACATCAAACGCATTTTCCAAAACGCCATAGGATTACGACTAGAAACGGTGGCCCAAGTATGATAGTGGGGAAACAATACCCTCATTTGTCTAAGTGTAGCACATCGGAAAAGACATACAACTTACAATAGTGGAAGAAGTAAACAATATGAACTAGAAATGAACAACCGTAGTAAAAGATAACCAATGGTTATATATAATGATGCAGCATGTCACTATTTCTATGAAAGCATCCAAAACATGATACACTGCAGTTCAATACAATGCAACTCAAAATTCAAGTACAATAAAACAAAATAGAACACTACAATAGGATCTTAGTAGCATCGAAAGCCTATGCTCGGTCACATGATATCCCACTCTTCTTCAACAATCATGTCCATATATAAGAAACCTTTACCCTATCGACACCTGTATCAATATAGTATGTTTGTTCCAAATACATGACCCAAATAGAGTGTGAGAAATAAATCCCAGTAGGAAACCACCAAAGGCTCATGCCCAACTGTTAGTGTTTAAGTGCAACATCAGTGTGCAATAATAAAATGCAGTAAAAAATTAAGTATTCAATTACTATTACCACCAGTTAAATTTCCATTTTAATATTCTTTTAACAAGTCTACATAATTTAATTCTGATCTAATTAGAACCATTCCTTTAGGCCAATCAGAACCCTGCCCTCAGGCTGAATTTAACCATTCCCTCAGGATAATATATTCATTCCCTCATGAAATTTATCACCATGCCCTCAGGCTAAATATCACCTTGCCCTCCGGCTAATATAACCACTCCCTCAGGCTAAATATAACCACACACTCAGGCTAAATATAACCACGCCCACAGGAATAATATAACCAAGACCTCATGATAAAGTGAAACACTACCCTTAGGATCAAGTAACCGGGATGATCACAATTCATAACAAGAGATTTTATACCAAATTTCATCTCATAAAAAATTTAAACAAGTAATATTCACAGTATTCCCTCAGGTATTCAGGCCAAACAGCTAAACAGAGGATCACACCCCCGGGGTGGCCCTAGATCCAAGCAGTGATCCCAAACATCAGTTTTAATTTATCATTAGATTATCTATACAATTCTATATATCTTTTTAGGAATGGAATCAGCCATACGACAGCCCAAACATGGGTTCATAGCATAATGATACACAAAAATCAAACCAAATGTTGGAATGAACACCAAACCACCTACCTTGATTGCCCCTGATCTATATACACGAACGACGCCTCCCGAAACGCCCATGACTGATGAAGATCTGGGAAAAAAGTTCACACATTCATCCTCAAATAACATTACATAAGGAAAGAATTGGTAAGAAAGGATCTAAGAAAAGGAAGTGATTACACGTTCAGTTCAAAAGAGATCCACAGAGGTGGAATCAGATTCTCGGTGCGTGATCGTGTGATCCTCCACGGTTTGGCCATCCTCCCGAGATCCAAATGGTGGGTTTTCCTCCTCAGCCAAATGAAGAGTCTACTGCCCTTTTTTAGTGAAAAAAACTACATGGAATGTACTCTCAAGTAAACGATGTGTACTTTTCATTTTTTTAAAACATTTCCCCTGGTGGCTTCATTCCATTGTGGAACTGTTCATCCGTCGACATTAGTACACGGGGTGCATTTCTTATTACACACCGTGTACGGTTGATCCCTTGCCAGCTACCTCCACCACCTTACTATTCACCTATAGACAAATTACACAGTGTGTAAATACCTAGTAACATGTAATGTCGTACGTTTTTAGTCTCTTCATCACCGAGAGGCCTACACGCCCTGTGTACTCATCCCACACAGTCAAAGTATACGACATGTCGAAAAGTACATGGCATGTACTCACAAAATTTTTGATTTTCCCTCATTTTCCTTATCATATAAAAACACTAAAAGAAAAGGGAAAAGAAGAAACTCGTACCTAAAAAAAAGGACCGTGTTCTTACAAACTCCCCCCTTAAATCAATTCATCCCCAAATTTCCCCTTTAATGGTGGTGAAGATAAAGTTGTGAACAAATCTGGCCACTGAACACATATATCGGTCTCCCACTCCCAGGTTTCGTCCTGCACTTGGCCATGCTGCCATAACACCCTTACGAGAGGAACTGAATAGCCTCAGAGAACCTATGTACTCCTATCGACAATATGAATCAGATGCTCCTCAAAATATTCATCAACATGAAGATCAACCTCCTCGGGAAAACAAACGCGAGATTGTTCTATATGATAATGGTGTAGCTGAGATACGTGGAAGATGTCGTGCATGGCTTGGTACATCTGTGGTAAATACAACCGGTAGGCAACCGACCCGAATCTCTCCAGAATCTCAAATGTCCCCACATACCTCAGTGAATGTTTACCCTGTATCTTGATCCACCTGTGTCCCAACCTTGGCGAAACACATAAGAACACCTGATCCCCGACCACGAACACCAAGGGTTGTCTGTGGAAATCAGCATATGATTTCTGATGAGACTATGTAGTATCCATCTGCTACCTTATCAACTGGACCTTCTCTGAAGTCTCTTGCACGAGACGTGGTCCTAGTAAAGCTACCTCACATGCCCCCATCCAGCATAAGGTTGATCGGCATGGCCTACCATATAGGGCCTCATAAAGTTTCATCTCAATAATCTCCTGAAAACTATTATTATAGGCAAACTCGACATGGGGTATATGCTTCTCCCAAGTACCCCCAAAGTCCTGGATGCATGCACATAGCATGTGCTCTATCACCTGTATCATACGTTCTGACTGGCCATCGGTCTGAGGGTGGTAAGATATGCTCAGAATCACATGTGTACCCATTGCCCCTTGAAAAATCTTCCATAAATGAGTCGTAAATCGGGCGTCCCTATGTGAATCGATAGAACGAGGAACCCCATAAAGATATACTACCTCTCAGATATAAAAATTTCCGAGCTCATCTGCTCCGATGGTCTCCTTGATCGGCAAAAAATGAGCCACCTTCGTATGTCTATCCACAACCACCCACACGACATCATTACCAAGAGGTTTCCTCGGCATTCCAATCATGAAATCCATCACGACAATATCCCATTGACACTCCAAAATTGGTAACTATGTTAACATTCCAGCTAGCCTCTGATGCCCCGCTATCGCCTGCTGATAGGTGGAATATCTCGTAACAAAACCAGCTACCTCTCTATTCATACCCGGCCACCAATACTGAAGTATAAAGGAACGATACTTTTCGTAACGTCCGAATGAACTTCCCAAGCCGAAGCATGAAACTCCTGTATCAACTCCTTGCATATATCCCCTAGAACCCACACTCATCCATGCAAACACAGTACCTCATCATTTCCTTTTGTCCAACCGGGAGAAGGGTCCCCACTTGCCAAAGACTCCAACAGAACTAGGCCTTGTGAATCTGATAGATTTCATATCCTCACTCTATCGAGGAGGGTATAAGTCATAGCTATAGATGAAAGATAGGTTTTCCCCTGACCATCACGCACCTCCAAATGCATATCAGAGAACAAAGCCATAATCTGCAACTCAACACTGGCCTCCTGGACTGCCTGTATCTGAGTCTTCCTACTCATTGCATCAGTTACTACGTTACCCTTACCAGGTGTATAGGCATGATCAATGTACAAGGACTGATGTTATTTGACGCACCATCGCTATCTCAGATTCAAGTCACACAGAGTAAGGATGTACTTGAGACTTTTTTGGTCGGTGAAAACGACAAAGTGCTCTCCCAAGAGACAATGTCTCCAACATCGTAACACATGAACAACTGTAGACAACTCGATGTCATGCGTCGGGTAGTTCCTCTCATGTTGCCTAAACTGCTGAGACTCGTATGTAACAACTCGCTCGCCCTATATCAACACTACTCCTAGATCAATACCTAATACATCAAAGTAAAATGTATAGCTCTTCCCTTGGTCAGGATGTATTTGGATTGGTGCTGATGTCAACCTTCCTTTCTTCTCTTGAAAGGCTATCTCACAAGCTTCAGTAAAACATACTTTAGACCCTTCTTAGTTAAACCCAACAATGGTGCTACTATGTAAGAGAAATATTATATAAAACACTTCTAGTATCCATCCAACCCCAAGAAACTCTGTATTTCAAACACGTTCTTAGGATGCTCCCAGGAAACAACTACTCTCACCTTCTCTCGGTTAACTGCAACTCCTACCTATGAGAAAACATGACCCATGAAGTGAATCTGGACCATCAAAATGTTGCACTTTGAGAGCTTATCATAAAGCTAATGCTCTCTCAGTGTAATCAGTAAAATATCAAGATTGGTGGAAAAGTCGTGTCGAGTGTTAGATTACAACAAGATTTTTTCCATGAAGACTACCACTAAATAATCAAGATATGGGTGGAATAGAAGATTCATCAGATCCATGAAAACATCTGGCACGTTTGTGAGTCCAAAAGGCATGAGCAAGTACTCATAAAGACCATATCTGCTCCGAAAGGCTGTAAGGGGAATTTCTGATAGTCTCATGTGTAACTGATGATGTAAAGATCTTAATTCAATCATCGAGAACACTTTTTCTCCTAAAGATGATCAAAAAGATCATAAATCCTCAGTAAGGGATATCGGTTCATACCCTTCATCTGGTTCAGTTTTCGATAATCCACACATAGTCTGACGGTATCATCCGCCATCTTCGCAAAAAGGACCGGAGAACCCCAAGGAGAAGTACTGGTTCAGATGAAACCCTTTGACTGCCACTCCTCTAACTACCTCTTGATCTCTTATAACTTAGGTGTATCCATCCTATAAGGAGGAATGGAAATAGGTTCTGCTCTTGGAACAATCTCAATAATGAAATCCACCTCATGCTCTGGAGGTAGACCTCAAAAGTGGTTCAAGAAGACATCCCTGAAACAATCAACTACAGGAGGGAAATCCTTTTGACAAGTCCCCTGATCATCCAGCTAAAAACTCACAATCTGGGCTGTGACTCCACCTTTTCCACGATGATCTGCTTCAGCTCGACTCACCTTGACATCTCACTCACCCCGTTATAGTAACTCTCCACCCTCTGGTGATGTGAAACTCACCCTACGAGGATAAAAGTCTATAAAAGCTTGAAAGGGAACAAACTAGTCCTTCCCGAGAATGACATCATAAGTTGTCATCTATACGACATAGAGATCCCACAGAATGTGACACCCACCAACCTCAAGGGGGAACTCGCTTAACTGACGTAGACATATTGTTATCATCCCCAACGAAGTGTCTTGCGTCATGATATTAGAACAAGAAGAAACACAGAGCCCTATGATCTCCAAAACTAGCACAGATATAAAGCTATGTGTAGCACCCATATCGAAAAGTAAAAAAGATAAATCAAAAGCGACTAGAATTGTACCTTTGACAGTGGATGATCCGGGACCCTGCTCATGTTGGGTCTATTGCACTGCACATGACTTCCAGTGTCGCGGCCCTATGACACTTCCTGGATACCCTGAGCTGACCTGCCCTACTGCCTCCGCGATCCTGGTGTATGGCTACCACGACCACGACCACCATCTCGGCCTGCACGCCCTGACACATTCCAATTGCCTGACTGGTAAGAAGCAGCTGGTCCTGCTCCCGCACACGGAGTCTGCACAAAACCCCTCTCACTAGACACCGGTAGAAACACCCTGCAAAAATGTTGTAGATGACCCATCTTGCTGCAAGCTCGACACTCCACTAGGTCACGAGTACACTGATGTCCCATCTACCCCTCTCCACCACACTGGTAGCACATTATCGGGCTGACTGAAGAGTTCCTCTGGCTAGTACTGCCACCATGAGAGAAATATGTCTGGCTCTTCCTCTTGACGATGGAAATAGTACCAAAAACTTATGTCGAACTGCCCTGGACCACACCAGTATCTTCCCGCAGGTTCTGCTTAGATATCAGTACCTGGTTCACAATATCATGTAGTGTAGGAACCCTGAAAATGTTTACCAGTGCTCATATGTCATATCGAAGACCGTCCTCAAAGCGTCGTGCCCTCAAAGCCTCATCTCCCACCAAAATAGGTGCAATGTGGTGTAGCTCGGTGAAGAGGGAAGAATATTCCATCACTAAAATGGATCCCTGCTGTAGATTCATGAACTCTCGAGCTCGATCTACCCTCAGGCTCTCCGGAAGAAGACGTTATAGAAATCTGTCTGAAAATATTCCCATGCCATTTTTCAGTGATGCTCCGACTGTGTGGTAACATCCCACCACTTTTGTTGGAACCACTTAGCATGTCTGTAGCGAGCTTAACCCTCCGTCCTAGAGGCAACTCAAGATTCTCAAAAATAGACTACAATGAATCCATCCATGACTCCACAGCCTATGGTCCGCCAACCCAAGAAAACATCAGTGGATGATGCTACTAGAAGATACGTGTGAGATCTGCCATAGATTTGGGAAATGGTGGTTCTCCTTGAAGGTCTGCATGAACCACATAAAGTCTTCATGGAACTGCTAATCTACGACTTCATCCAGTATAATGGCTGGTGCCATATCTGGAACTTCTGGAGGATCCACTGGTATCCCATGGACTACCCTCTCAGGAGTATAATCGTATCCTCTCTCTTGGAGAGCAACCAGTGGTCATCTCAGCGGCATGACCCTACTAGGTCTAGCACACACTTTAGATCACAATTATCAAAGACTGGTAACTATGAGACTAAGAAAGGAACACGAGAAATAAAGCATTCAAGATTTACAAAACTTGACTACACGACGTGTATATCTACTACACGGTGTGTTCTCACAAGCCATGTACATGGGTGTGTAATCCCTCTTAAACTGGCCGTGTAACATCCAAAATACATTGTGTTTATTTCTGACTACATGGCGTGTACTTGAATCCTTCTTCCCTGCTCGAGTCCTTCTACACATCTAGGCCTCACAGTTCTCTTAAAACCAGCTCATACGGCCTGTCCTATAGGTACACTGCGTTTACTCTACAGGCTTTCACCGACCCGTGTTGTTTGTGACCTGGCATGTGTTCCTAGGTCACACTACACGGCGTGTTCCCAAAAGAAACGACATGTACAAAGAAATTTAACACCGACCTTCATTGTTAGTTGCACGACTGGGTACCTGAGTCAGACTTCATGGCGTGTTCAAGGAAGACATGACGTGTATGGCTTAAGGTTTCTTCGTCTCTGTTGTTGGTCACATGGGCGGAAACTGGGTCAAAAATACGCGGTGTGTACAACCCATACATGGCATGTTCCCTGAAAACATCCATATCCCGTGTCTCTTCCAACATGGCCTATGACACAGTTTGAGACTACACGGCGTGTACTTAGGGTACACGACGTTCACTGATTTTTTTTTCATTTCTTCCCAAATAGAAGAACGCACAGCTTATGTCCATAGAACTACTCGGTGTGTATCCTGGTTCTTCCCGAAAGTAAGCCTCAAAAACTACTCCAGAACATAGAAAAATGTTTAAACAGACACCTAAGTGCCAAATTAAAATCCGTGAGGGCCCATACTCCACGCGAATCAATGCTTGGCATCTTATACATGTTATAACTAGGTAAAATCTTCAATGATTCACCAAATTCCAGTTATTGAGGAACCATACTCCCCAAAAACCAAGGATTGGTGTTCATTCTATCAAAATGTCAAACAACAATTCCCTATCAAATAGAACATATTTATCAGAGCAGCTATCACAATAGCAGGTTTTTGAGCACAACAACATGCAATTTGAATGAAACTACATGGAATGGAATGAATGAATTACACGTGACTACTATAATGTGAATAAATGATGAATGACAATGCACACCCTCATCTCATTGGGTATCAACTGAATAGAACCCATGTATAACATATAAATAGCACACTACAAGTACGTCACCCAATGGTGGAAATCAGATCAATTATAATATTTTCAAGATCAGACTAATTGCAATTAGCGAGGTAGATTGGATGTTCCATGTACACGGGTTAGATACTCTCAAGCCCAACATATTACCAATGACCATTTATGTCAAATCCATAACTATAGGATCTAAATAGTATGTCAAAGAAATGAACCCGTTTGATATCACTTTGTAACGTCCCAAATCCGGAACCCACAACACGGGTGCCCCGAACCCTGTTGGTCACATGATCTCAAGTGCATTTTCCTAAACGCCAGAGGCTGTCGACTTGCAGTGAGGTCCCTTTTCTGATAGCGTGGAAGTTATGCCATCATTTTTCAAAGTGTAGCATAGTGGAAACAATGTAAAACATATAATAGCATAGGTAGTAAACAATATGAACTATAAATGAATAACTGCTGTAAAAGATAACCAACAATTATATATACTGATGATGCATGTCACTATTTCTATGAAATCATCCAAAACAGGATACATTGCAATAAAATACAATGAAACTCAAAGTACAAGTATAGGAAATCAAAACAGAACAGTGCAACAGTAACTTAGCAGCATCGCAAGCCTAAGCTCGGTCACATGCCCTCCCAAACCTCTACAACAATAATGTACCTTTATAGTTACCCATTCCTCTATCAAAACCAGCATCAATATAGTCTATTCGGGTTAAAGACATGACCCAAATAGGGTGTGATAAATAAATCCCAATAGGCAACCACCAAAGGACCGTGCCCAACTGTTAGTGAAAAAGTGCAACATCAGTGTGCAATAACCAAATGTAGTAAAATATTATGTACTCAAATAAATATCACCACCAATTACATTTACATTTTTATATTCTTTTAATAATTAAACATAATTTAATTCTAGGCTAATTAGAACCATTCGCTCATGCTAATCAAAACCCTACCCTTAGGATAAATGTAACCATGCCCACAGGCTAATATATTCATTCCCTCAGGCTAAGTATCAACATGCCCTCAGTCTAAATATCACCTTACCCTCAGGCTAATATAACCATGCCCTCAGGCTAAATATAACCATGCCCTCATGCTAAATATAACCACACCCTTTTTCTAATGTGAAACACTACCCTCAGGTGCATGTAACAGGGCCTAGACAAATGCATAACAAGAAATTTTATACCAAATTTCTTCTCAAGAAAAATTTAAACAGGTAATACTCACGGTATACCCTCAAGTATTTAGGCCAAACAGCTAAATAAAAGAACGCACCCCCTGGGTGGCCCTAGATCCAAGCCGTGATCCCAAAAATATGTTTTAATTTATCATTATATTATCTATATATTTCAAGGTATCGTTTTGGAAAAGGCCCCAACCATACAACACCCCAACCATGGGTTCGTAGTACAATAGTACACAAAAATCAACCCAACAGTTGGAATGAACACAAAACCACCTACCTTGATTTCCCCTGATCGATATATACGAATTAACCCTCCTTAAATTCCCATGAACGATGTAGATCTGGGATAAACATTCACACATTTAACCTCAAATAAAATTATTTCGGGAAAGAATTGGTAAAAAAGGCTCTAAGAGAAGGAAGATCTTACCCGTCCGGTTCATAGGAGATCGACAGAGGCGTAATCGTATTCCCGGTGCACGATTGGGTGATCCTCCTAGGTTCAGCCATCTTCCCGAGCCCCAAATAGTGGTTTTTCCTCCTCTTCCAAATGAGGAGGATACTACCCATTTTAAACAAAAAACAAACTACACAGTGTGTTCTCTCATGTATAAGGGGTGTACATTGCATTTTTTAAACTGTTCCCCTGGCGGCTTCTTTCCACCACGACAATGTTCATCCTTCCACAAGAGTACATGACGTGTATTTCAGATTACACGACATGTACGGTCACTCCACTGGCAGCTTCCTCCACCGCCTTAATATTGACATACCAACTGATTAAACAGCGTGTAAATACCAAGTACACGACATGTAGTCAGTTTTTACACCCTTCATCACCGAAAGTGTAATGCTCCGACCCTAGTTACACAGAGTCAGTGCATTATTTTAATACATTTGCATTGATTACAAGGAATCAAGTCCTGAAGGACCAAACCATTTAGAAGTCTTGGAAAATAGATTTCATACATTAATATTACATTACACTTTGTAACATACAAAACAACATAAATAATCCATTATGAAAGCCATTATTCACTTGGATTAATCCTGTATATCAATAAAAATACAATTTATAGAATCATGGGAAAAATAAAACATAGAAAGGGGTGAGCTCAGATGCTTAGTAAGGATAACAATAATGCTGAAACTTTCATAAATATTCATAAACATTTATGGCAGTATATAACTAAAACAAAAGCCTTTTAAACATTAATATAAGAATAATATGGAAAAAATAAAATGAAATAATTCCACTTAATTATTTTAATGGATATTCTAAAAGTCGAATAATCACATGCAATATCAATAGCCAATTTCATAATGATGGGATGCATAACGCCCGACTATCATAACCACATAGTCATGGCCTTGTGCGAAGACTACAAATAAGATTTTTTCAAGGCCTTGTGTCGAGACACAAGTTTGTCTCATGAGACCAAATGATGCATCAAGGAGCTATAGAGGGATCCACCCATCACATAACAAGTCTAATTCATTCCTCATATGAAATGTTTTAAACATAACATAAACATTCATATTAAAACTGGCATATGAAATGTCAATACTTTACCCATAAACTATGAATGGTATAAAAATAACACATCCATATTCAAAAATATCTCAAAAACATCAATACAATATGGAATATTTGTATCATAATAAATCAACCTCAAACAAAAATAATATTTCCAATAAAAAATGCTGACATATTTTAAAATGATGAGTAAAACTTTTGGGAGAAATATATTTTTGTAAAATCATTTAAAAGTCACACATTTATAATGGAAGTAAATTAAATGAAATTTTTTAATAAAGGTGTCTGATACCACTTTGAAACTTTTGAAATGAATTATCATTTCAAAACATTCATGTCCATATAAATAAATCCTTAAAATCATTTTGAAAACATGGGCATTAATTAAAAAGATTTAGAATGATAAATCATTAAAACATTTAAAATTCTGATCCTGATAAAGATTACATTTCACAAATCCATAAAATATTCATTTTGAAATGATTTTTATGGAAAATGGACATGGGTGATAAAAATGTCCCAGTAAATACTTACACATAAACAATCTCAGATAATAATGACATTTAGGAATTAACCATTACCTTGCACATTCCTTTGGTCGAGGGTACATTTATCCTCTTGTATGATGATCGTAGTATGTTATTAAATTCTACCAGAACCATATTAATATTTATGATATCATACATGATTCATTTATGACTTTATAATACCCATTTAATTGAAATTTCTATATTAAATTAACATTTCGGGTAATAATCTATTTCTTTATCGTATGTGTTTTAACATTTTACTCTGGATTGTATCACATAGACCAAGATTTAAATACATCCAGAATATAAAACATGATTTATATATCATATATATTTTGAATATAAATATGTATAATAGATAAATATTTGAAATGAAAAACACTATTTATGGAGACAGTAGTCTGTACGTACGCATAAACATTGTTTCCGTTTTCATATCGTGTTGAACAGAACTAAGTGAATAAGATATATGCAAGTACACACACACACACACAAACACACACACATATATATCTAGTACCATTATTATGGGGTATATTACATACTTATTAGTAATATATATATTTTTATAATTGTCGATTAATGGTGAACGTGGAAATTAATCTCATCGCATCGTGGAGACGGTAATCCATACGTACACACGAGTGACAATGTCATTTCCATAATGTTGTGGAATTGGATGGTATATTAATTTTATAGATACATTATAATGTTATTTTCACTATTTATATACATATTAATCATCATTATATCTATCCAAATAACATAGTTTTGTATAACAAATTACACCACGGCGTGGAGACGGTAAGCCATACGTACACACGCATGGTAACATTATAATTAATAAGATGGATAGAATAATTAATAAATGTGTGCCATATTTATAATAACATCACAGTATATAGAAGATACTGGAGTTATTATTTTAAAAGGAAATAACAATGAATGAATAAGTGGAAGAAGAAAATAACTTGAAAGAGGGTGGTGAAATTATTACCTCTTCTTCGGCTTCTTCCTTTTGATTTGATCAAAAGAGATCCTTAAGTTGTCTTTCTGACTAAATGAGGGACTATAAGATGAATGGGGGATATTTTAAAGAGTATTTTCTCAGTGTTTGTCCGATCCAAGTGGCATTGGAGGTGTGAATTTGAGAGAAGGGGAAGTGCTCTTTTATATAAGGGGTGAGGGGCACCTTTGGAAAAACAGTAGATATTATTTTATAATAAATTCATATTCTGTTTATAATGGCTCCAAAATGTATTATTTAAATTATAATGTGGTGATGGGTTGAAAAACAATCAACCAATAGGTTTTATACATGTTTAGGTTACCATTTTTACCTTATCATTTACATTTAACTCTAACTTAAATAATTTATCTTTTACCTCATCATCTTGTATTCTTACACTATGAGGATAATAAACTTACTATATACTACCAATCGAACCCCCATTGGTTCATTAATGTCATATATATTATTATATAAGTCTTTTGGATGAACCTTATATTTTTAGGACCCTTATATCAATTAATAATATAATATTTGTTTTAAAAACTATTTTATATCAATTTTGACACTATTTGGTATTTGTTTTTTGTTAAAATAATAACAACATGATTACATGAGAAACAATATATTGAATCAATCCTAACACGTCATATGCACCTAACAAATGTGCGGATTTTATAAAAACGTTGAAATTTTATTTAAATTAACATTTATAATAACATTTATTTGATTCTTTCATAAATTAGGTAATCACATCATCATCATTGTGTCATTAATAAATTTAATTATATAATATCTAAAAATTATAAATAAAATACCATTATGTAAGAAATAGGTTTCGATTTCTAATGAATATTTATAGTCTAATTTATCTTATGTAAATCCCTATATTAAAAATGGTTTAGTCATTAAACATTGATTTTAACTCTTTTAACTCTTCTTTAAATAAAATAATAATAAATTTCTTGATCTAATCCAAGTGGACCAAAAGTGTATTATTTTATTCCTAAGGATGTTTTGGGTCAAATTACACTTATCTAATAGAATTAGGACATGTGTTAGGGTAATAATAATATCATGTTTACCTTTAATTACCCAATTTACTTTTAACCGTGGTAAATAAAATTAAAAAGTTACTATTCACAAAAAATTATTTTTATCTTATTGAACCACATTTTTATCCTTTATATTAACCACGTATTTTGGATTTTTGAAATTTAACTCACAGAAGTGGTAAAAGTAAGTTTTATGTGAATTTTCAAATTATCATAGGAGGTGGGTAAAAGACGGTGAAAAGTTCAATAAAATTTTTATATATCTAAAATTATTATAAACTGACTCCAATGAATTAAATTGAACTTATATAAGTATTATGTATCTATTTTTATCGAAAATAAATTTAAATAAAATAAATAATTATTTAAATAAAAATTCGGTTTTAAACTAAAACTCACTGTTTTTCACTATTCAACAAAAATTTAATGTTTTCAGAAAAATACCAAAAAATCACCCTAAGATAATTTTGATATTCTGAATTAAAGAATCAGGTCAGAAACCATCCTTAGGGTCCGTTCCATGACTACCCCAAGCCCACCTTCCTTAGGCCAGGGGCTGGAGACTAGCACCAAAGGCGTAATTCCCGATAAAGGGAAGGCATTGCCTTTATATAAGTAGACAAACACACAACAGAGTACGCAAGATGAAGTAAACACAAAGTAAACTGGGTATGAAAGTAAGTGCTGGAAGTAAATGGGCCATTATACAAACCCAACTGAAAGTACAATACAACTAAGAAATGAAAGTACAACAACTGAAAAGTTAAGCAGCAACCACCAAGACATCCTCCGGAACTCCCACCTGAAGACTGAGTACAAATAGTCTCGTCGGATCCTCGGTCTGGTCATCAAATCCATATATATTCTACCTGATAGTCCACCTCTGTATACCGTCCCACTCCTCAAGCCTCAACCACGATCAACACTGTTCGTCGTCTGCAACCAACACAATGTAGCACGGGCATAGCTCGTGCAGGGCTGAGTTGACGATACTTAGTAGGGGCCCCGCGACCCCCGATGGACTCCAAGAATCCACAAACGATAAACTACAAAGGAAAGATAAAAATACAAAATATCAACCAAAACTACTTAGGTATATTCCCATACATATACCAAAGTCAAAAATTCCAGTTCGGCTCCAACATCCAAGCCCATGTTCAACCCATTCCACACAGGAAAGTACAACCCAATTCCCACAAGAAAGCACACCCCAATCCACATAGTAAAGAATGTCAATAATATCAAAGATAATGATTGAAAATCAAGACTCAGATCACACAAGTACACTACTCATGAAGAGGGATGGAGAGGATAGATGTATCCTCTGAATCATCTCCCCTACCGAACCCACAAAGGATCCAAGTACAGAAGTTGTCTTTACCAAACCCACATAGGATCCTAGTACATAACCATCGCTGCCGGACACACATAGGATCCAAGTAAAGTCTTCCTCACTACCAAACCCACATAGGATCCAAGTACAGTAGTCCTTGCTGCCGAACCCACGTAGGATCCATGTACAGTCATCATTGCAGTCGCAGCCAGCTCTAGGGTTCCCGCACACAGCACGCTTGATTCCGGGAGGGTCCTCTCCTCGAGTCAAAGATCAGAACATCAACTGTGATGAAGACCATATTTGATGTATCCCGTAGTTCCGTCCCACTTCAAAGGGGAAAAACCAAGAAAAACATTCCCAAGTCACAAAGAACAAGGAAACCAAGCCATTTTCCAAAAGTACACGGTGTGTAGGTAAATGATACACGTCGTGTCATCAGACACTGGGTACTGCCCATGTGATACATCTCGTGTCGCAGGCTGGTCGTGTAGATAGGAAATACACAGATGGTAGTATGGTTACATGCCATGTCCAAACCTCTTTGGTCTGTTACATGTGCGTTGTCTATGCCTGGCCGTGTGGTGGAGTACATGCTTGTATACTCCACCATGTGTCTGTGTATTTCCAGAATAAACGCCGTGCCTCTTGGACTTGTGGTTCTGCCCTTGTCCGTGTATCACCCAAATTATACACCATGCCTCGTGAAGCTGATTCATCCATGGGTGTGGTAGTACACGCCGTGCCTTGTGGTCATGTGGTTCTTCCCTTGTCTGTGTATCTCCCGGACTACACGCCGAGCCTCGCGAAGCTGCTTCTTCTTTTCTATGAAGATAATACACGCCGTGCCTCGTGGCCGTGTATTTTTGTCTATATCTGTGTATTTTCCTTGAATACATGCCATTTCCATCGAAGTATCCTCTGTCAAACTGTGTGGATAGAACACACCATGTGACCGGTGTCACACACCATGTGTCACTTCTTCTGATGTCTGTAACATCTGTCGCTAAACGTGTGTACTACACGGCGTGTGCTTTGGAAGGACACGCTGTCTATTCTGGAATTTTCCAGAAACGATGCATCTGGCCATTACACCTCCCGAGGAGTCTGTCCTTTGTTCCGATGATCTTATTGCTATAAAACTACCGCTTCTAGGTCACCCTAATGGTCTGAGGCCTCTTTCGATGTTTTCGAGCCTCCGATCGGCTCCGAAAACATGACTTGATTCACCACTCGAAGAACGGTTGAAGAACACCATACAAAAACCAGAATGGCGGAGGAATCTAACTGTGTTAGTTTGGTCTAGTTCCTTCCGCATTAGTCCAATATCAAGTGGTTTTATGTGAAAAAACAACATGGATGGTAATCCAATGTTTCTTTATGAAAACACAGCCCTACCTCGACGGAAGTTCGCGGTTGTCATGTGCCTCAGACCATGGCGTCGATTCCATCGTTGTCGGTGTCTCCTCCCTTATTGCGGAGGAAGAAGAGGGTAAAGAAACCAGGGCCGCTGAATCAACATTCTTCATCGAAGAGTTGGCATTCTTCATTGAAGATGGTGTTCTTCAAGATGAAACTAGAACTCTTCTCCCAATGTCACAACACAATAAGCCAACCAACCAAAATAAAATAAGTCTCCTCCTTATTTTATTAATTCATGCCATGCATTCAATAAATTTAAAATTTCAAGTCCAAATCACTTAATTAATTAAACAACGAGTTGTCTAATTAATTATGTGTTAAGTTGGGAAGCCTTAAATTGGGAGGTGGGGAGAGGAGGAGTCACTTGATAAAATAGAAAGGATTAAATGGGGGGTTTATGTTAACGTGAAGGGTTGGGGATCATGCGGGCCCCACCCCATAGTTATCCTCACATGGGTAGTTAGGATGCTAGTGGGTCCCACCCTAACTTACCCATGTAGGATAAAACCACCGTAGAGAAATAAATAAAATTGAAAAAAAAATTATTCACTTTTTATTTGAATGACTTTTTTAACAACTCCTCCATAGAAAACTCATCTTCAGTAAAGGTCCTATTAAGTAATTACTGGTGCTGAAGTTCCATTAGTGCCCTCAGATTTCAATTCTGAGCAATGGTTCAAAAAATAGAAAAAATTGCTCGTTCGTTCACTGAACGTACTTGAGCTAAACTTTGGAAATTGATTCCGGGCACACCGGGCCTCGAAATCATGTTCCGTCAGAAACTGTGTACTCGTAAAATCCCAAAAAATTTAAGAAAAAATATTCCCTTGAAATTTAAAGGAATTTAAATTACTCCCACATCAGGTCTTTACGTCCCCGTAAAGATACATTACAAATTGGGGAACAAACGAGGGTACTGTGCATGCATCTGAGCCTCTCTCTCCCATGTGCTCTCCCAGAGGATCCCGTGCATCCACCTGATTCGCACTAGAGGAATCGACCGTCCACATAGGACCCACTCTAGTAGATCCTCGATCTCCACCAAAACCTTCATAAATTTTTCCCTGTCATCGATGTCCAGCTCTATGTGATGAATGATGTGTTTCGGGTAGTGCACGTATCTCCTCAGCTATGATATGTGAAAAAAGTCGTGCACCCGGTGCAACTGAGGTGGAAGAGCCAGGCAATTAGCCACCTCGCCTATCCAGCTGAGAACCTAGAATGGTCCGACGAAGTGTGGAGATAACATGCAGTCGTGGCCAAATCTCTGTAATCCACGTCGTGGTGAGACCCATAAGAAAACATGGTCTGCATCCTCGAACTCTAGTGGTCTCCGCCTCCTATCCGTATAGGACTTCTATCAGCTCTGAGAAGTCATCATCTGCTCCAGGATGATCTAAAAATTCTCCGTCGTGGCCTAGACCACTTATGGTCCTACAAGTGGTAACTCTCCAGGGTCTGTCCGTCATAGAGGTGATCTGAATGGTCAGCCATACAATGCCTTGTATGGTGCAATCTCGATGGTGAAGTGGTAGCTATTGTTGTATGCAATCTCCACCAATGGTACGTGATCGTCACAGCTGTGACCAAAGTCAAGGACTCATGCACGGAGCATTTCCTCAAGTGTCTGAATGGTTCTCTTCGTATGACCATCCGTCTGAGGGTGAAAGGCAGTGTTCAGGCGTAGTTGTGTCCCAAATGCCTCCTACAACCCCTTCCATAGATGGGAAGTAAAGCGAGCATCTTGATCGAAGATGATAAACAATGGCACACCATGACGCCGTATGATCTCCTGAACATAGAGGCGTCCCAAGCTCTCCATTGAGCCATGATCTCTGATAGGTGCAAAGTGGGGTTACATGGTGAGTCGGTCTATGATCACCCTGATGGAGTCTTTTACTCTGAAAGTACATGGTATCCCTATCACAAAATCCATAGATAACCCATCCGACTTCCACTCTGGGACCACTAAGAGTTGTACCAAGCCTACTGGTACCTCGTGCTCCGCCTACACCTACTGGAAAGTGAGGAATCATGAAACGAACTCTGCTACAAACTTCATCATACCCGGCCACCAGTTTTGTCATCTGAGATCCTGGTACATCTCTGCTACTCCAGGATGTACTGCTAAAGGGGATGTGTGAAACTCCCTCAGCAACTCCTCCTACAATGCAGCTGCTACTATGGTACGTCCTATAAAAAGGATGACGTTCTCTCCTCCTACAGAAAATCCTTCAAGTGCCTGTCCTATGGAAATCTGGGCATGTCACATATCACAGTCAACGTCCCCACATTGTGCCTCTCTATCCCGTTGAAGTAGTGGAGGAGTAAATGTGAGGGACTGTAGGAAGGCTTCCCCATCTCTATCCACAAAGGATATCTACAAAGCGGATAACTGCTCGGTCGCCTCTCGATGTAGCTGAATGCCCGACCGCCTGCTGAGAGCATCAGCTACTATGTTCCCCTTCCTAAGAGTATAGACTATATCATAGTCATAGTCCAGGAGAAACTCGATCCATCACCAATGTCTCAGGTTCAGGTCCTTCTTCAAGAAGATGTACCTGAGACTTTGGTGGTCAGAATAGACTGTAAAGCACTCGCCCATCAGATAGTGCTATCACGTCTTCAAGGCGAAGAAAACTTCTGGTAACTCCAAGTCATGGGTAGCGTAGTTGTACTCATGATGCCTCAACTGTCGTGATCCATGGGCGATCACTGCCCGCCCCTGCATCAGGACACACCCGAGTCCGATCCCTAATGCATCGCATTAAACTACGTACCCTATTCCCTCCTCTGGTATCCTCAAGATGGGTACACTTTTCAATCTCTGTCTCAGCTCATAGAAGCGTTGCTGACATCTATCTGACCACACGAAGGGTTTCCCCTTCTTTGTTAAAGCTGAAAGAGGTGCTGCCAATCATTGGACAGGTATACTAAAGACTACCTTCTCATGAATCGATATAATTTCGTTACTATTTATATATCTCATCAATAGTAATAATGATAGAAATAATGGATTTTTTATATTCATAAAATAATTATTCTTGTAGTAATATTATATTATATTTATCTTCTTAATTTCCAATATTTTTTATGATGATATCATCACTATGGTGTACGTGTGAACTACTACTGCCTCAAAGCGATGTGATCAGTTATTCCCTCCCACTTTAAATAAATGGTAATAACGGTGTATTAAATAAATATTATTGATATATTTGACAAAATGAATATTATTTAAATAAAAATTAAAATTTTCAAATATTTTCTTCCAAACGATGAAATGTTAAATCAACATTCTTGCCTATATATAGACTATGATCCCGATAAACAGTTTACTTAATTTTTCAATCTCAATATTTTATGGATCAAATATATTTATATATATTTAGAATATGTGATATTAATATCATGAATATATATTGTGTAATGATGGAACTAGGTGAATGGTGCAAGGAATGAAACTACTATATCAAAACATGTGTGAATACCAATGCATTTTGCACATGGAACCATGATAATAATAAAATATAGTAAATAAATGTTTTAAAAATTGTCATAACTGGATGATATCTGAAATTATAGATTTAAATATTTATTTGATATTATTTTATATAAAATATATTTTTATTAAATTTGAGGATGAAACCAATTACGAGAACATACATACACGAGGTAATGGATTTATATTTAAAATCCACCCTATTGACACATATTTTTTATTATGTCATTTTTTATTTTTTATATACCACCCATTGGATATATTTATTATGAATATTTATTTTCTAATGATGATTAATGATTCAATTCAACTCACTCATTCATGTGGTTACACCATAAAAGATGCCACGTTGGAAATAACTTATTTTACAGTCCCATTTTTTGGGTCATCCCATGTTTTCATTTAGGGAATGTTAATAAACACCATATATTTTAATATCATGTTCATATTTATGTTTTATGTTTGTTTCGTAAAATAAATCCTATATGTTTAAATTTATTCAAACAATGTAATTATGAAAGTAAATTTTTATCTTATTTATCATTATGATTGATTATATTATTTAGTATTTCCAAATTACTCAAAATTTTTCAACAAAGGTGCATTTTTTTCAAATTATTTTTTAAATAAATAATAGGTCATAGTATAATTTTTAAATTTTATTTATGTAATATTTTTAATTTTATTTCAAATGGTCATTTTTTAATTTCATTATAAAAAATTTTAAAATAATATTTTTTACCACCTACGGAATTAACATATTTTTATTACTCCATTTAATATTAATGAATACTATTTTCTGCTGAAAGATTTAAATTTGTTTAAAAATTAACAATCATTAATAAACTAATATTTTACTTAGTTTATTGCATTTTCATTCACTATCCAATGTACATGATTTTTTTAAAAACATAATTTTTCCAATGAAATGTTTTTTATCTTTTATCTACTAATAATTTTTCACATGATAATAATCCCATTAAACATTTAATTTTTATTTATAGTTTTAAATGGTACAATATATTTCTATTTAATATCAATATTACATATATCATTGATGTTATTATTTCCACTATTTTATACCATTTCTGCAAATAGTGTTTCATAGTGAACAGAATTTGACAAAAAAATATTGAAATTTGCAGTTATTGATTAATTAGATTATTTTATTTTATATGAAATATAGTTTATAAATTAAATTGATAATTTACTATAAGAGAAATGCATTGGAAATGTAGTGATGATTTGTACGTGGTTATATATACACCCTTGATGCATCACGAGGTCTCATGAGACATACCATTTGTCTATATCATTCATATAATTTTTTTTGTGATTACCTAGCCACTAATTAAACTTTCATAGAAAAAATATTTAACATTAATGATACCATGATATCTATAGTCAAGAAATCATATATTAAAAACATTTTTCATTGAGAATTATTATTTTTATTATCCATGAAATTACTGTATTAATATTATCCATGTATTATATTTTTCCCATGTTATTTATTTAATTTATTGTGTTTCTATAACAAACCATTCTATATGGATTATGTATTACATACTCATGTTAGATAATTCTATAAATAAATCTTACTAAAATTCTAATCACACCATTTTTTCATTTCCCTAATATTAAAATAAGGATATTTTATATAATATAAATGATGCAGTGATATTTTTATTCTAACAATTTTATATTTCCGATGAATTTTGGGATTAATGAATGTATTTGGTTCTTCAACGATGATAAATTGATCAAATATTTGGGATATTATTACTTTTATCATATACAATTTAATACATTATACAATGGATTTCATTTATTTAATTTGGTATTTCTAGTGATGGGATAATATCATGTTTAGTAGAAACGTGGGGAAATATATTTAAATAAACAATGGATGCATTAAAATTAAGATAATCTCTTATATTGTTTTAAAATTTTAATCATGTGATGTTTTTATTTTTTATTGCTCAATAATGATTAATATTATTAGCAGAATCATTTTTTTCCATTTTATAGTGATAATTCTTAATATAAGAAATTGAAAAAAGAACTGTACGCAATGTAGAGGATTTCACTCAGAGGCATGTCAATAGAGCCAGTGTTAAAACTGAGAAAATAATTTCATATTAGGTAATCTGACTCATGATATGATGGAAGTTATTTCTTTAATTTTGAAAACAATTGTTCCACAAAATTATTTTCCTATTTTTGGACTCTTTATAAAAAAGATCCTCCATCGTTTAAGGGATCTTCTAATCCTCTATAAGCCTAGAAATGGATAATATCTCAGGAAAAGATATTCCTATATTTTGGATATAATGAATGTTAGATGGTTTTTCTGGTGTCCAATTATTTAACAGGTGAGTATTATAAATAGTTTTCAATAAACCAGAACACTAAATAATGTGGATAAATAGAAATCATGTAATGGATAAATTTTAAAGGAATTGTCTTTATGAATAACTATCCCTAGGAATAGAATGTATAAATAGAAATAACGTTCATCATAATAAAGAATATTTAATAAGAAATTATTTTAGTGTATGATTATATGTTAACCATTTGATTAAGAGATATCACATACTAGACATGTAATTTTGAAAGAACAGGTAGCCATTTATTCGATGGGATTATGTCAAGTATCTGAAGGGAACTATTTTCTCCAAAAGATTCATCATGTAATTATGTAGTTTCAAGTTCCATTATGATGTAGATGAAATAAAATAAATCCTATATCATCTATAAATATCAATAGAATATATTTCTTCTTGAGAACCAACAAATGTCTAACACATCAATGAAGAAAATTATAATGGAGAAAAATTAATCCTATAAAAATTTATAATAGAGAAACCACAATCTTCTAATTATTTAATTATAATGGGATTGGGAATTTTTGAAACTAAGGGCCCATGCATCATGGGAAATTACCACAATAGTAGTGATGATAAAAATAACATGAATATAATGTTAATAATATCATAGTAGAAGTTCCTGGATATTATTTGAATGGTGTATTATCATCCACTATTGAATTGAATTTTTTACTTAATTTATGTTATAGCCAAGAATTTACATAAAAAAATTTCATAATTTTATCACATCACCAACTCAGCCAATTGAAGTAAATTTGTTAATGAAAACACCCAAGGGTTGACTGGCCAATTCTCAAGTCAATATCCCCTCTATGATTGATGTTTTGGGAAATCTATAGCCCACAAATATTGTTATTCATTTCATGTTTTAATTTTATATAATCATGGAAATTTATTAAGTCACTTAATAGGAAAAATTATGATTGTTGATGAAGGGAATATACATTTTATAATACTAATGAAACTATTATATTCATTTATAGTGAGTTTGAAACCAAATTACCAATTGCAATTTCATCAATGATAAATGTATCACTAACTTTTCATGATATATATATATATCTCAATTGTATAGGAGAAAAAAAATCTATGGTATTCCAATTATAGGTGATATGGATGATGTATTTTCAGAGGTGGCATGACCCATCCCATTAAGGTCCATTCTGAAACTCCTCATGCCCACTCCAATAGGCCTGAGGCAACTAACTATCGTCGAGTAGGCATATCACAAACATGATATTTCACAGACTAATGTACATCTATACACACACATGTCTATTCCCCCTATAATTCTGAATTTTAAAACAATTAATAAACAAAAAATAAAATATTTATGTACCATAGTTAGTGTAAAACAATATGTAATGTATTGTAAATAGGTCCAAATCATATCTCACCAAAATGATATTGAGAACCAGTCCATCTGAAAAGTAAATATGGGGTCTGATCTAGAGATTACATCCTAAACACAACATTATATCTCTAGATCTAAAAGAATCATCATGTCCTAGTAACTCTAGTATACCTTCATAAGGTCAGTGGTCTGCAGAAGATGTGAAACAGGTGGGAAAATACCATACAGTTGTGATTATAACAATACCTAGTTAGACACCCCAAAACACTAATCATATAACCACAACAATTAATGTGTTCTATACACATGTATATTTCAACATAATATAAGAAACAATTACCAGATATACAAAAAAAAGAAATGTATTCTCTATGTAACGTTGCAACCATAATTCCATCCTTTCACACTTTCATGAATAATCTACATTGTACTCATTTGGGAGAATATATTCTATGATTTAGATAGTACTGGTGGTGTCTTTATGAGTTGTAAAACACATCAAGTATTTCAATAAGAATAATACACTTGATGTACAAATTGATTAATACACGTAAGGAGATCACACCCAAGGTCATGGGTTATACGAACAACCCAATTTGTAATAACACACAAAATAGAGGATTGGTTCCCATTAAGTGTTGGTTTTGAAAATAAAAAGATATACACCTAGGGAAAGGAGATTTAATTGTATCCCGCTTGAGGAATCACATATTGATTTCAACAATATTAACAAAAATGTACTTTAATATGGATCATTGTCCTTAATATATGTTGATATTTGATACTAACCACCTGGGAATGGATATAGGGAAACACCCAAATAAAACATATCCAAGATGAATAGTAAAGTGTATCCAAACCATCATCGAATGCGTAAATGATGAGTACTAGATGTAAAAGGAATGTTACTAAGCATTATGTCCATCCAATGTATCAATAACCATTCCTTTGTCCATTAAAAATTACACTATGTATCCATACCCATGTACTTCTGGTAGTTTACATGTACATGGATCTTCTTTTGTAAAACTATATTCGTATTGTACCGGAGGGAGTAGATGTTGTGCATGTGATTGTGTAATTTTATTTTTGTCCATGTATCATGTGTGGTAAATTCATAGTTTCAATAGAATGGTAAAATTGCATGGGACTGGGTTACATATCATGTGATACATAACGTCCTATTGAAACCCTAGTCGGCATAAAAGGGTTCTCACATGGTGTGTATTTCTGAAATATACGACCTATAGACAATTGTTTTCCATAGTCAAATATTCATACTAAAGTGATGATTCCTCTTCCTTAGGTTGAATATTCATCCTTGAATATTTCTAGAAATATTGGATATTTTTTATATATCATTTCCATCATCATACTATAGAATCTGAGCTTTTAATCCTCCCAAAAAATGACCACTATGTGTTCCTATCACCATCACATTCACTACTTGAATTAGGGGTTCCAAATACATAAAAGATCAACTATTTAAATCATTACAGAATGATCCCATAATTGATTTGGGATCACATCTAAAAAATTAAATTATTTCTCAAAGGACTGCAATGTAAAAGCGGTCCCAACGCAACAAATGGTGCATTAAATGTACGCCCGGTCTATAAGTTATTAGCCTTTTAGTCCTGAGGGCTCGGTTGGATCTTTACTCCATCCAACCGGACCATACCCCAAAATTATCCAAATCTTGAGTGGAGTATATCAAAAGGACAGTATAGTTCCAATGATGTTGGTATCATAGACAGTTCATGAAAAGGACGCCCGGTTCCAAAGTTATGCTCAAAAGAACGTATATGGTCGAAACTGGTCTGGGTCCGATCTGACCCGGTCTGATCGGCTCGTCCCGACCTGGCCTGGGCCAAACCGAAATGGTTCGGGTTAACCTAGACCACTGATTCTGGCCCAGCCCACTAGGTCTGGCCAGGCCTGGCCCGCGTTGGGCAGCCCGGCTTGGCCGCATGTGGGAGGGAGTCGCGCGGCCCCTTCCCTCGAACAGTAAACGACCTAAGTTGTTCAGTCTCTAGTAGGATGCATGTCTCACCGCTAGTCCCGCATGGTCCAACATAGCCAGCCAAAATGGTCGGCCATAGGTCCTCCCAGTGGTGCCTTGTGGGCCGCCGCTCCGTTGTCGGATGAATGCAGGCCACGCCTCTTCCATCTGCCGTGGACGGGTGTGCCATGACCCCCTGCTCCGTTGGCTACGTGTCATGCACTGCCCCACCATGGACGGTCGAACGACAGCCTCCCTATATCCACCTCTACGGCTGATGGGCCGCTGCTCTTCTCCGGTCTTCACATGGCCTTTTTCTTTACCGGTGGCGCAGACGCGCGCCACCCAATTCCTTGTGGCTGGCCCGGGTTCCGGCCACCTCCTTTCTCCGCAATGAAGAACACGATAATCATGAAGAATATCAGAGGGATCGAGCCGTGTTCGTTTGGCCTGCAAACTCTTCATTAGATCGGTAGCATGAAGATGAAGAGAATATAATCAACGCAAACCACGAATAACAACAAAACTCTTACCTTGATGGATCTGTATGATGAGGTGCGAGGAAGAAGATGAAGTCGTTGAAGAGCGTCGGTGTCCGTCGCTTTCGTTCTGGGCTCAGGGTCGGCTCCTAGTTCTTCGTTGGAGAATTTTTCTACATTGGAGAGTTTCTCCATGGCTTTCTCCCAATTCTACCCTTTTCCAATTCAATGCCAACCAATCCTCTCAAATGAGGAGGGGAGCTGTATAAATTAAATTAAGATCAACCATTTAATTTTTTGGCATAATTAATTGTCTCAATTAAATAGGGAGAATAAATTAATGAGATGTTGAGAGGTTTCCCCCACATTAAGAGGGGTTCAGGTGGTCCCCATTGCTTGAATTTAATTTGGGGGGTTTCTAGTTTGGGTGGTCCCCACCTCCATAACCCATACCGAGAGGTTTCAACAAAAAATAAATTTTGTTATTTTATTTTTATTCTTCCTTAACAAAAAGCAAAAAAACTAACCTTCACCACTGACCTATTGCGGTCAGCGTGAATGTCTTCTTAAGAGAATACCGGCGCTGGGAGTTCAACGTTGTCCTCGAATTTCAATTCTATGCACCGGTTCAAAATTTACAAAAAAATTGCTCACATGTTTACTGAACATACCTGAAAAAAGATCCAAAATTAATTCGGGGCACACCGGGCCTCAAAATCATGCGTCATTAATTTTTGAGGACTCATAATATTCCATATAATTAAAATTAATTACATGGAATTTCTGGGTCTTTACACTCCTAATCATTTTGAAATTTTAAATTATAAGGCCTCATCCTTAATCAATACATGATCTCGAATTATGTTAATTATTCACATTGAGGAACTTTTTAGGTTTACAGTTTTATTGAATTAGGACATAAGTATTACATTACTTCTAAAATATTGCAAAGTAAACACTTCTACTCAGTATACATTTTTTTAAAAAATAAAAATTCATCAAAAAAAGAAACATGTCTATTTCCATGTTATGGACATCATGACTTTGCTTTGATCCCATCATTATCCTACTTCATCTTTATGTCTTGTGAAAAACATTTCAAAAACATTGGATTAGCAGAAAAAGATCAACAAGGGATATAAAATAAGTAAAGACAACATTAGTCCATGAATATATAAAAATCAATGAAATCATACTTTTCAATCATAAAACATAATATCTTTAATATACCTCAAAAAATCATAATATTTATGAATAACATGTAGAAATCATAAATCATAAAGGTGTCATATTGTCTCCATATCATACATACATTGTAGCTATCACAGTAACATAGGGTCATCAGAGAAACACTACCATTGTCACATTACCCAATGCATTGGAGAGCTATCTCGGTCTCACCCTCCCTAGGTTTATCAAGGAACTGCCTGTATATGTAATGAATTACCAAGAGAAATAACATATTCATAACACATAAAACAAACATAAAGGAAAGATAAAATTTTTATATTTAAATAAAAATATAGAATTTAAATATATTGACAAAACTAATCAATTATCAAAACCATTTTCAATACAAAAATATGTAAATGTGTATATGGTATTTATTTTTATTTTAAAAACATTATGGCTTGTTATGGATGAAATATATCAAATAACGCTTAGGTGGCGGAAAGGCCGTTGTCCCCACATAAGTTAAAAAGAAACATTCCCTTTTTATTTTTTAAAATGAAATGTAGAAAAATATTCCCTTTGAATGAAATGAAAATTAAAAGGGGTTTATACACTGTATAAAATAAAGTCATGTATAAATCAAAATATGCCTAAAGGAAGGGAGATTGATATTAAGTCCCTTAAAAATATTGTATCTTTATATTAAGGACAAATCAATGAAATAATTATGTGTGAAATATAATAATACACACAATATAAGTGGATATTAAATTTATAACAATCATAGGTCATTCAAATAAATCAATATCACGACAAAATCAAGAAGTTGATGTTTAACCCAGTTAATTGAATTTGTGTTTATAAGTTCTCTTGCAGATATTTTATAGCATAATGTCATCACATGAAGACTTAAGGAATGATTTTATGTGAGAGAAAAGAGTATCTCATCACAAGAACAAAAAATTTACAGCAATAAGGATATAGAAAAACATATCCCAACATAAGAAAAATTATATTAAAAAAAATTATATAAAAGAAGTCTTTGAATAAAATAGGAGAGTGAAAGGTTCCCTTACTGATTTGGTAACTTACGAAACATACAACCCATGAAAGAAAAAGAATAAACTGAAGATGGAATTCGGATAAATATAATTATGTTACACAAATAATACAATCATGGACTCAACATACACCACACAAAAGGAAATTGTGGAAAATATTTCATGAATCTTAAGGAAATAAAAAGTGAGATGAAAACTCCTTATCTCAAATCTGACTTTTCTTGTATGTTACTTGTTAATCTTGAAAAATAAAAATAAATTTATTTTATACTAGATTAAGATCATTTTAAAAGTTTATTTTTCCTTTAATATCACTTATAATAATTATACAACAATTATTTAATTATTTGAGTTCATATTGGACATTTTGTCGATATAGAGAAATTGAGTAAAAAATAAACTCATTATAATTACAAATTGCCCATGTGATAAAAAGTTAATTTTCTCCAAAATGATATTAATGATTTCGATATCTTATATATCATATATATACAGTATATATGAATTTATAATAGTCCATTTCATTTGAGTATACGAAAGTGAAATGCACCATTCCGGGAGACGGTAACCTGTACGTACACATGAACACTACTTTAATTTCATTTATTTCTTTATTAAATGAATGAAAACCAGATGATAAATAGGTATATTATTATTATAGTATAATATAATTTTTTATATATGTTACATAAGTTAATTAAAAACATCCTTTATAAATTTCATGTTTGGTATGAACGAGTCACATCACGTTGATGGTGCGGTAGTCCTCACTTTGTCAAATGAAATTAACATATTTACCAATTATATATAATATAATTGTATGATTTAAATGAAAAATATTGAATCATATAGTCAATATAAATATAATATATATCACATATAAATTTATTTCCATCATAATGGCCACCATGAGAGGCGGTATGTGATAATTGAACAATCATCATTTCGTGAGGCAGTAGTTTGTCGTCCATAGAAATAGTATGTTAGTATTCATTAGATGGAGGTTTGTGAATTGTAGTTCAAATAATTCTATTAAAAATAACATTATATATTCAGGATAATGGTGTGGTTATGTAAACAATTAATAATAAGATCATAGGTAGTGGAGACGGAAAATAAAATAAAATATCTTGAGAGAAGACTTTACCTTTAAAATGGGTAACTCCATTTAGATTGAAAAAAATGGATTTATTGAATTTACCTCTTCCCAAATTAATATGTCTAGGTTGAAGAGAGAGATTTTGGGTGATTCTTGGAGTAGTTTTTTGATTATCCAATGGGCTTTAGTGGTGTGTGTAACATGATAGAGTTGAAGACCTTTTATAAAGGGGAGGGGCTCTTTAAGAATGTTTGAAAATATTATTTTATTATAAACATAATTCCAATTTCAGAAGGTCTCAAATTCAATTAATTCGAATATAAGGTGAGTATTCTTCGAGATATTTTTATCCAATGGGTTTTATAAAATTTATTTTATATAAATAACCTTATCATTTAGATTTATCCTTTAGTTAAATAATTTAACTTTTACCATGTCCTCTTGTATATTCATACTATATAGTAAATATATTTACTATAAAATGGTATGTGACATAGAAATGGATCATTAGGGACATTATAAATGTCATATATTTTAGTTAATTTAATATTAGGTTATTAGGATTATTGTATCATTTGTTAAAATATTATTCATTTTAAAACACATTTATGTCAATTTATAAACTATTTATATCATGACTCTTAAAAAAACAATAACATCATGATTTTTTTCGAAAAACCCACATTAATTCAAATATAACAAGTTATACTAATCCATAAAATTATGGGATGGAATAAAAAATTTAAAAATAAATTTATTTTAATATTTATAACCTCATTTATTAAAAACATTCACTATTAAGGTAATCATTACATCATCATTGTATCATAAATTAATTAGAGTATTTGATTTCTAAAAAATATAAATAAAATTCCATGATGTATGGAATAATATTATATTTATAATGAATATTTATAGTAGAAAATATCAACTATATAATCTAATATAATTTTTTTACTAAGATATATATGTTTATGTTACATTTTCCTTATCAATAAATAATTTTTTATAAAATGTCAGTTTCAATTACATGTGACTAAATGGGGTCCCAAAATTGGCTGAAGGATAACCATGGTCATAAATGTATTAGAAAAAATGATTAGGACCCTTCTTAGTGTAATTTAGTATTATTATAATTTATTTTTTTACCATTATTTACCAGATTTACCCTTTAACCATAGAAAATAAAATATTTATCGATGTTACTATTCATAATGACTATAAATAAAAGTTACCTATTTACACAATTTGGACCTCACAATTCCAAAAAATGAATCGAATTTTCAAATTCAAATCAAATAATTTGCATAAATTAATTTAAAATTAATTCTCATTGTCAAAACCAAAAAAAACATGTATTTAAGAAATAATAACCATTAAAAGATTGACATTTGTTTGTGTCAAATTTCAAATGAAATTACATCTAATGACCAAAATTGGATTAAATGGTAAAAAGTAATATAATTAAACTTTAAAAAAAATTAAAAAGATATTTTAACTATATATATAAATTAGATTAAAAGTCAAATTGAGATTACAATGTTGTATTTGTCACTATTCATAAAAAATGAACATTATCAGAATAGTAGAAAAAATTTACCCAAAGTATATATTTATTTCCCTCATGTAATGAAGTAGTTTAATTTTTTTAATGGAATATATAATATTGGAAAAAAACATAAAAAGGGTTCACCAACAAATGGTGGTAAATTGACCTTTTAATGAATATTATAGTATTTCATGCTTCAAATCAGATTCATTATTATTTTAAGACTCAAAATTTTATTGAATAAATGGTAAAAATTTTGGAAAACTTGTGTAATAATATTTTTGTTACTTCTGTTAATTCCCACTATTAAAATGTCTAGGCGTTAACTGCAATTTAAATAATAACAAATATTATATTATTTCATGGAATAACTTAATGTTGTGTGCTTCATAAGATTTCAAAAAACCCATTTTTGTGCATTGAGTATGCTATCTAACATAGCATCCAATTGAAGGTAAAAATTTATATTTAATTAGTAAATATTAATAAATATAAAAGGGTTAAATTATTTATTTTATTGGGATGCTACGTCCTTCACCTCTTTTCGAAATTGCATTCTCAAAATTTTAAAATTGGGCTCAGAAAGATCATTTAATGTCCCACATCAGAAAATAGTCAATAAAACTACCACATTTAAAATAAAAGAGAAGTAAAATGGTCACCCAAGATAACCCATACTATGATTTCATGTAGGAAAACGTGGATATGGGGGAGAAACTAAGAGTTAAGTTAAGATGGAGAGTGATAGAAAACATGATCATGAGAAAGTTACCAACAAGAAAAACACAAACATGTAATGGGTTAAATGATAATTGGTTTCTCAGTAGGAAAAGTAAATTAATAACATTATTTTGTTTAAATTTAACTTTTATAAAGTTAGAGAATTTATTTATGTGATTATCTAAGGACATAAGGAAATATAATTACTTTTCAAGTAGAGTTTTATCCTTTAATATGTTTCAATAAAAAAACTCATATTTTCTTCTAACGATTAGTATTCAAGATTTATTTTTCACACCTAAAGTGCTAGAATCAACTTCTAGAGTGTCACATAATAAAAAAAATATGAACTATATATTTCTTATGTCTTTAGTCATTAACTAAAACCAAAAATGATAGTACAAGATCACATAATATCCAAAAATTATAATACTTTATAAAAATAATTTCTCCTCTTAATCTCCAAAAACATAAACTACACTTAAAGCCTCATACTAATGTATAATTAACCTAATGACATATTCTCTATGATAGGTCAATAATTTCCATAAATAACCCAAATTTCTATAGGTTCAAAATAAAATTTCAACCATTACTCCACATATGAGATACCATTGTATACTATTTTCCATAAAGATATAGTGTTCACAAAGAGAGAATATATTCCCAAAAAACCATTATCACTTAATCAATAATAAATTTTCTATACTGAGGATATCCATTTGACAAACACATGAGATCTAAAATCAACTTATTCTTGATCAATAAAATCATTTAGCTAAAATTAATAAGTCATATTGACCATGGACATCACGTAGGCCAGTGGTAGGAGATAAATCCTAAATATACGTTGGTTGGGGGTTTTCTTCCCATATATATTTCCAATGCTTGGGTTTTCACACAGTCTGTGTGTTGTCATTTTTCAAAAATTATACAATTTTAATCCATTCCAAAAAATGAGATAAATTCCTCTAAAATAACCATAACATATTGTATTTTCTATGGTTTTCTTATACCATTCATTTTTCATCCCAAAAATATAAAAACCATTTTTCACCTCTAAAATAACTATGACTCTTTCAGATATACTAACCACTAAGGTTATGCTACGTATACTTAAATGACACCCTAACCTCTATTGTTATCTAACCCGACCAATGATACCAACTATATGACCCCAACGTTAAAAATTTCATAATATTTAATTAAAATAATTATTCATATTGAGTATCTATTCAGGTTTATAGTTTTCGAGAATTATTCCATAAGTATTAAATTACTTCTCAAATATTAAAAGGTAGACACTTCTACTCAGTATCCATTTTTTCATAAAAAATATTTAAAAAAAGAAACATGTATAGTTCCATGTTATAAACATAAAGACTTTTCCTTTATCCCATATTTGACCCTATTAATATTGATGTTCTGTGAAAATATTTCAAAAACATGGGATGAGCAGAAAAAGCTCATTAAGGGATATAAAATAATGAAATAAAACATAAGTCCATGAATACATACAAATCGAAGAAATCATACTTTCAATATTATAACATAATATCTTTACATACCTTAAAATATAATTAGATTTGTGATTAAAACATAGAAATAATAAATCATAAATGTAAATTATGGAATCCATATCATACTGACATTGTAGCTATCACAGCTACAATGCCCATTAAGAGAGTTACGTTTGGAATACCCATCATGGTATTTTCCATAAATCTCTTATGAGAAAAATTATCATTTACCTCTATTACATTACCCAATGAATTGGAGAGATATCTTAGGCTCACCCGCCCAAGGATTTTCACAGAACCAATTGTATACGAAAAAACATCCAATGTACCATAACATATTAAAAACAAAAAAAAATCATAAAGGAAAGATAAAATTTACATATTTCAGTCACAAAATATCATTTAAATTTATTGAAATAACAAATCCATTATCAAAACCATTTTCAATACAAAAATATGTAAACGTTTATATAGTATTTATATTCCTTTTAAAAACATAGCGACTTGTTAGGGAATCCAAATATCAAATAACGCTCATGGTGGCAGAAAGGTCGTTGTCATCATGTACATTAAAAGGAAACATTCCCTTTGACGTTTAGTAAAACACTACATAGAAAATGATTCCCTTGGAATGAAATTAAATTTAAATTGCATTTATACACCGTATAAAATAATTTCTTGTATAAATCAAAATATAGCTCATGGAAAGGAGATTGAGACAAAGTCCCTTACAAAGATCGTATCCTAATATTAAGGATAAATCAATGACATAATTATGTGTGAAAAATAAGAATACACCAAATATAAGTGGATATTAATTGTAATACAATCATAGTTCATTCAAAAATATTAATATCATGACATAATCAAGAAGTAAAAGTTCAACCCACAGAATTGAAATCGGGTTTAGAAGTTCTCTTACTGAAATTCAACAGCCTAACAATGTCACTTGAAAATTCAGATAATTTGATGATGAGAGAGAAAATGGTCTATCGTCACATGGAAAAATAATTTAGATCAATAATGATATATATGAATATATCCCAACATATGAAAATGGAAATTAAAAGACATTATATAAAATATTTATTTTAATAAAAGAGGAGAGTGAAAGGTTCCCTTACTAATATGGTAACTCACAAGACATACACCCCATGAAAGATGGAGAATAAAAAGAAGATATAAATTCCCAAAAAATATATTATATTATCCAAATAATACAATAATGGTCTTTACATAAACCACAAAAAGTGAAATAGTGGCAAATATTGCTTGAATCTCACTGGAATAAAAAGTGAAATGAAAACCTCTTATGTCAAGTCTGACTTGCCTTGTATGTTCCTTTTTTCTTCCAGAATAATAAAATTAAGTTAATTTATAAGTCAATAAGAACATTTTTCAAGTTTATTATTCCTTTTTTATAACTTTTTGCCTTTATATAACAATTAGTTAATTATTTGAGTTCATATCAGACATTTTGTCAATGTTTGGAATATGAGTCAAAAATGAACTAGTTATAATTAAAAAATTTCTATGTGGTAAAAATTCCATTATCTCTAAAATTATATTAATGATTTAGATATTTTATATATCATATATATCCAGTATATATTTATTTATAATACTATATATCATTTGTATGTATGAATGTTAAATGCACCGTTCATTGAGATGGAAAGCCGTATATACGCATAAACCCCACTTTCGTTTCATTTTTTTAATTTTTAGATGAATGAAAACCAAATAATAATAGGTATATTATTATTAAAATATAATATATTATATTATATATGTTACAGAAGTTTATGAACACTATCATTTATATGTTCTATGTATGGAATGAACGAGTCATGTCATTTTGAGGGGGCGGTAGTCCGCACTTCCTCAAATGAGATTATCAAATTTACCCATGACCAAAACCATAATGGTAAAATATAAATGAATAATAATGAAAAATAGAGGAAATATAAATATAATATATATCACTTATAATTAATTTTCCATCATAATGTCCCCCATGAGAGGCGGTTGGTGATAATTGAACAATCGTCGTTTGACGAGGCAATAGTTCACCATCCATAGAAATAGTATGTGTGTATCCAATAGATGGAGGTGTGTGGAAGTTTATTTAGAATCCTCATCTCAAAAAAAAGTAGTATATTGATGATAATGATTTTTTATGTAAAAAATAATAATAAGATCATAGGGAGTAGAGAAGAAAAATAAAATAAAATAACATGAGAGAAGGTGTCACCTTTAAATCGGGTAACTCCCTTTGGTTAGAACCGAAAGGCATTATTGAATTGCCTTCTACACAAAGTAAACCCTCTAGGTGGAAGATAGGGAATTTATAAAATTATTGGAGCATATTTTGGAAGATACATAGGGATTGTGAGCTGTGGGTAATGGGATTGAGTTCTTGGACTTTTATATGGGGGGAGGGGCTCTACAGAAATGTTGGAGAATATTATTTTATTATAAACTGAATTTCAATTTCAAAAGGTACACAACTCATTAAATTATTAGATAAAGGGAGTATTGTTCTAAATACTCTTCTCAAAATGGTTTTATACCAGGTTTTTCATAAAAGTAACCTTATCTATTATATTTATCCTTTATTTAAATAATTTAACTTTTACCATGTCCACTTGTATATTCATACTATATGGTTAATATATAAAAATAAAATTTCAAGAGACCCAAAAATGGAACATTAATGACATTAGTTTCATAATATATGTCATTTGGGCAAATAATATATTTTTAGAATTATTTTATTATGTAATAAAATAGATTCCATTTTAAAACTCATTTGTGTCAATTTGTATACTATTCATATCTTGACTTTTTAAAAATATATAACATCATGATTGTTTAGAAAAAAAATAAATTACATAAAATATAATAAGTTTTAATCATCCATAAAATTAGTTCATGACATAAAAATCTTCAAAATAAATTTATTTTAATATTTATAACATCATTTAATTAAAACATTCATTAATTAGGTAATCATTACATATCATTGTGTCATGAATAAATTTATATATCTGAGGTCTAGAAATTTAAAATAAAATACTAGGATGTAGGAAATAATTTTAAACTTATAATAAATATTTATAATCAAAACTATCACTTATATAATCCATTTTAAGAGTTGTTTTACTAAGAGATATATGTTTATGTTACATATTTCTTATCCTTAAATTAGTATTTATAAAGTGTCATTTTCACATACAAGTGGATCTATGGGGTCACAAAATCGACCAAAAGATTCCCATGGTAGGAAAATAATCGGAAAAAATGATTAGGACACGTGCTATGATAATATAATATTGTTATAATATTACTTTTTACACTTATTTACAAGATTTACCATTTAACCCTGGTAAATAAAATTTTTGCTGAAGTAATTATTCAAAATGTCTAAAAATTAAAGTTACGTATTTACAAAATTTTAACCTCATGATTACAAATATGGAAGAAGTTATTGCAAATTAAAAACACTAAAGTCGTATAAATTAATTTAAAATTAATTTCTGTTGTTAAAACCAAAAAGTGAGTTTTTAAGAAATAAAAACTATCAAAAGATTACAATTTCTTTATGTCCAATTTCAATGTTAAATTACATCCAATGACCACCATGACATTAAATGGTAAAAATATAATATAATCACACATTTTTACCAATTAAAATGATAATATAACCATATAGATAAATTTTATTAAAAGATAGAATCTATTTAAAATGTAGTATTATTAATTATTCATAAAAAATTCACATTATTTGAAAATACCAAAATTTTACCCAAATGTAATTTTGATGAACATATTCTAAATAAGAAGTTTATTTTTTTTCAAATGGAAGATATAATGGTTAAAAAAACTAGATTTAAAATTGGTTCTCAATGAAAAGGTGGTAAATCATCCTTTTAAAGAATATTAGAGTATTTCATGCATACAATTGGATTAATAATTATTTTAAGCCTCTACAATTTATTGGATTAAAGTAAAAACAATTTATAAATGTTTAATCATTTTCTAGATAGTTATATTCATTCCTGCTAATGCAATGGATATTCGTTAACTACCATTTAATTAATAATTATATTATATTATTTTCAGTACAACTCAATGTTTTGGGGAACTTACGATTTCAAAGAAACCCGTTGTTGTGTGTTGGGTATTCTATCAGGCATAGAATCCCTTTAGAAGTAAAAATTATAATTTAATTCACAAATATTAATAAATTTGAAAATTTCTTATTCATTATATACATGGGATGGTAGTGAAATTACAAAACATTAGAAATAAGTTCATTAATTTTTTTTTATAATCATTTTTTTTTGATTTTCAAATAGCCGGTTTAGGGAAACCGGAAACCTCACATCCGAACACCATCCATGGGATCCGCGCAACCCATCCACCCAAAAACCAAACCATCTCAAAAATTCAAATTTCAAAAAAGCTCAACATACGTGTCCTCCTCGAACCGCACCTCGAGGAAAGTGACTGTGCACTGTCGTTTCATCAGATTGCCGGCGAGAAAACCGGATCGCCACGCGCCACCATTCACCGGGGAAAGCACCGGAGCCATCGCCGGAGCCACCGCAGACCCCGCAAGAAGATTCGTCGAGGACGCCGGAGGAAGTTCCAACCCCTCCACCGGCTTCACAAACCACCGTCATCTCCTTCGTTGACGATAAAAGAACATGACCAGAAAACCTCCACATTCACGACCCAAATACCCAACCCTTTCTATCCGTGAAATCCAAAAAACACTCGCATAGACGATTGCGAGAGGGAGAGCCTCACCAGAAACCCAGAAATCACCCAAAAGCGAAGATCAAAACAAACCAACATCACAGAACAACACCAATTTCAAGCAAAAACCAGCCCAAAATGAACACACACCAAACGCCAAGGACAACAGTCTGTCTGACAAACCTCCCGACGTCGTCCTCATCAGCACGAACCAAAGCAATATCCCAACGCCGCCTTCCGAGAGCACCAGGGAAGCAACGCCCAACCTCCAAACACCCAGATCGATGGCCAAAGTGAAGATTTCGAACCGTCAGGCCAGGGACTCAGGCGCAGAATCAACACCGAGTCACGAAGACCCCGATGCGCGCAAGACGAGCCAATACAGGGCCGAGCCGGTATAGAAAACCCCACCTCAAACCTCCGGACCAGGGAAGAAGGAGCGCAGATCCGGGATGAGGGAGGCGGTGTGAGCGAACCCTAGCCAGAGCTGTGCCCCTTACGGGCTCATCCGAATTAATCCTTGGAAATAAGTTCATTATATAACTCTAAAGTACGATAACATTGATCCCCCATATATCAAAATGTATCTATTTTTTTCACATATTAGAAATTTGAAAAAATTAATCATTTATTCTCCTGAACCATGGTAATCACTGTTAATTATTTTTTAAAACATGGATTCATTCATACTCCAAGCATTATTGAATATTTTCAATTTGTTAAAAATAGTAAACTCTATCTTGGATAGCATAAACTGCATCATCAATAATGCATTAATAGGTTCCAAGGTAATCATTATAGTATAATTTTGTTATTAATATTCAATATATCATTATAAAAACATCATTAACTCTGCATTTGAAAAATATTAAGGGTTATCTTTCCATTACTCATCTTTATATTATGAATATCCCAGTGTGATTAAATCACTTTTCTATGTCTTCATCCCCATTCAAATTGTCTTTTTCAATTCAAAATAAAAAACATATTTTAAATATTATTATATGTATCATGATTCATATTTAATAATATATGAAATAGAAAACATATATACTACAATCATCCAAATTTGTTCTTAAACCGTTATGCATGCTTCATCATCTTATTCATTCCTAGAATATGAAATATGGATATTGTCATAAGGTTCGTCAACATAAAAATAGTCCTGATTATTATGATTAGTTTTAAAAAAAATATTTATACTCCCCAAAATGTTCACATGTAATTTTCTATCTCTTTACCCATAACATTATAACCAATACTTGCAACACTATATTATATCCCTTTAAGATATATACACATCAGACATTAATTTTTATAATTCACATAAATCCCCATTATGAATAATTTAATGTTAATCTATTTCATTTTGGATCTCTAGTCTATAACCAGTAATCATGGTGTGAGCTCACAAATCCTCACATAAAACCACTTAATAATGAAATATTAATTTAATGATATAGAAATCAAAACACTTAATTTTAAATTGAAGACACCTTAGGCTTATACTTGTACACATCCATAGGCATATTACTATAATTATCCATAGGTATCTCACTAAATATTTGTCATCTGAGATTGTAGAGGATAAAAAAACAAGTATTTTCGTTCTTATATATAACACCAATTTTGCGGAAATACGTAACGGTACACCCAATTATAGTATTAGTTTATTTACTTTGGAAATATAGATTCATCTACAATAGAATCATAACACATCACCTTATTCTCCCACATATATATTCATAACTATGATCCTTTTTTGAATATCAAACTCAATAACATTCCCCATATCCTAGAATGAAATCCTATGAAATGATCATGTTTGGAAGTTCAGCCAGGGAATAAAAGGAAGATATGCAAGGAAAAAATTAGCATAAGGGTTTGCGAACATAACAAAAACATTTTAAGCTCATATTTGACATATTAGAGATCATTTAAATGCGTTTTTTAATAATTATTGGTATTTTATAAGAGAAAAATCATAAGGAAATAATAATCATAATCCATGAAATCATGACATAGGAATAATGAGTGTAGTTATTGGAAGACATATAAAAATGTAATATCATTACATATAAGTTAACATTCATTTCTAAACAAATGAAAGGAATTTAAAGGGGACTAAAGCTTATAGGGGGACAGACCAACATCTCTATTCATAATCATTTCCTTGTATTCGATTAGGTGTCCCCATCTTACATATTGGATCAATCCAATAGACTTGTTTCCATATTATATAGTGATACTAAGCATTACCCTATGAATTGGATTAATATATTAGTACCACCTATCAAATAATAAAAACCATACATATTTTTTCCATAAGAACATAAATAATTTGTCATATCTGAAATAATTAAATAAATTTCTTTCACAAGCATCAATATTGATACATGACCCCAAGAAAAAAATGGGTTCAAAAAATATCATTCCATAATGAACATAAAATAACCATGTGATGTAAAAGAATAATATATATGAAAAATATCACATGCAATACTTCAGTAATCTCAATGAATGTTATCATAGATGGATACAAATTTTGTCATTTCCCATGAAAATAATTTAGGAGGAATATATCCTTTCTACTGTAAAAATCATTTATTTATTAAAAATGAATAAAAAAATTTACAAAATATTCATTGAAATTAAACATAGAATCATTTAATTTAAAATTAAAAAAATTAAAGGCTTAATGAATGTGGAAAAATTTGTTAATACCATTACATGTTAAATAATATTACTTTTTTACTTTTGGTGGAAAAGCACATACTACCTCATTTGTAAAATGGATGAAATATTTTATTAAAATCATTTAATAAAAATAAAAAATTGATAAAAATTACTTCAAATATAAATATTATAATATATTAAACCATTTTGAAAGAATATATAGAAAAAATGTCTGTGGAAGTGAAATATCACCCTAATAAAGACTTAAAATGAAAGAATCTTGATGAGGATATCCCCTTATATTAGTAAAATCACTTGAACTATGAATGAATGAAAATAATATGGATATGAAAATACAATATTATTTAGTTTATGAATGATAAAATACATTCATGGGATGTATATACACTACATATAATAAATTGGTGGTGAACATGTCATATATCTCATTAAAAATAACACTGAGATTGAAATCCATTACATTATGTCTTGAATCTCCTCGTACTCATTAATAAATCATCTATAATAGATATATGATTTATTATACATCAAATATAGAACCATATTAATATATATTACCATAAAATTTTTACTAGGGCATTTTATTACTTAAATATTAAAAATTCCATGTTAATGTAATTTTTTTCTTAATATCGTTGTTGTTTTGCAAAAATCAGTTCAATTTTTATTCTTGATACTGTTATTAAGATAATGATTTTCTTATTTCCATAATGTAAAACATGATATAAATATACTATATATAAATTTATGGATAATTATTATAATTTATAAAATTTAAAAATATGAAATGGAATACCTATTTCATTGATATGGTAGGTCGTACGTACGCATGAATTTTGTTTCTATTTTATTCTAGTATTGTATGAAAGAATGTAAATGAAATATATATATATAGATATAGATATATTATCATTACAGTATAAATATTATTTAACTTACATGATTTTATTTTACTAAACACATACTCAATACATTGACTGTACGGTGTGAACGAATCACATCGCTTTGAGGAGGTAGTAGTCTAGATGTCCAAATCGAAGTTATTATATTTACAAAATTTAGAAAAAAAAATGATGATATGTAATATGATATAATTCAAATATAATAAATACATCATAAATATAATATATAACATAACAAGTAGAATTTCTATCATAATTCCCATTATGAGAGGTGGTAATTTAATAATGATGAAACCTTGTTTCGTGAGGTGGTAGTCCACCGTACACCGAAATGGTATGTTCATTACAAATTTGATTGATGTATGTATAACTGTAGGTCTAAACATTAATTTAAAAATATCTATATATTGAGGATACTAATGTTATTATGTTAACATGAAATAATAATACCTCAAGAGGTTTAATGAAGAAATAACAAAATCATTTTTGAGGAATGTAACCTTTTATTTGTGTATCTCACTTTGATTTGCACAAAAATAATTCGTTAGTTAGATTTTAGCCTTAATTAAAAATTTAGTATGAAGGGTGGGAATTTTTTAGGATATTTTGATATATTTTTTCTGAGCCAAATTTGTTTTGATGCTTGAAGTGAAGACAAAGATAGGTTCCCTTTTATAAGAGAGGGGGGAGAGCAGTTTAAGAATTTCTCAAAAATAATAATTTATAATAAATTGAATCTATATCCAAATAAAAGAAATTACAATTATTCATGGATAAGATATGATAATTTTTTAATATTTTCATCCAATATTCTGTTTTAGATTTAACACATATCAAATCGATTAACCCTTAGTAGATTTATTTTAATTTCCACAATAATAATAATGTTTTTAATATTTAGAGGATGTAATTTTAATATATAAAGAACCAGTTAGAAGATAAATAGAAAATTTACTATAATTTAGACCATATATCATCTCCTTGTCCTTATTTAATATCTTTATAATTGTGTATAATTTAAAAACATTTTATTTTCATAAATAATCATAAATATCAATTTTGACACAATTTATAACATTCACTTTATAAGAAATATGTAAATAATTATAAATTCAAACCAATTAGTTTAATTAAACCCATATACTATCATATTCCCATATAAAATTAAATTATCACAATAATTAAGTCATGCTATATTTATTCAAATATTTCTAATTTCATTTATTTAATTTTTTCCATTCATTGCATAATTACATCGTTATCATTGTATATTTATTCACGAGAGTAATACCTATATTACATATTATAAATAAAATTACATTAAAAATATCATATCTCATAATAATATATATATTCTAGTATATCTTCAATTATACCCAATATTACAAATAATATAATTATTAAAAGTAAGAGTGTGATATTTTATCACTCTCACTGATTTTAATACTTTCCAAGTCATCTTCATGAAAAAGAGTCCATTAAATTATTCAATGTAGAATATTTGGTTATAAGGATCCAATTAACTTAATATAATATGATTTTATAAATTCATAGGGTAATATTATAATATTTATAATTTTATTTTTTCCCTTAATTGCCCGATTTTCTCTTAACCATGGTAATAAAAATATCTAATGTTTCTATTCATACTATCCAAAAATTAAATGAGATTACATTAAAAAAAATTAAAATTATGATTCCAAATATTTAAACCATTTTCCAAATTCTAAACAAATAATTGGATCAAAATATTTTCAAATGAATCCTATGAAAAAATGAGAAAATGATGTTTTAATGTGGAAATGTCTAAATGTTTGGAATGTTTTTATATATGATTTTATTGTCAAATTGGTTTCGTGGACCTATAATTGATTATTTTTTAAAAAAACATTATAGTATTTATATTTTAAAACCAATTAAACTAATAATTTAAATCTATTAATATGTTAGAAAAACACAATTTTTCAATTAAAATTTTGTACGTATCACTGTTCTTCAAAACAAAAAACATATCAGAAAACCCCAAGAAATAACCAATGTTGATTTTTATATCCCACATTGATTAAAGATTATTTTTTATAGTATAAAAATATTATATGTTTCAAAATTATATCTATAATTTATTCACAATTAAATGGATTTAAAATTACCCTTTTTAAAAATACATTTATATATTTAGAAATTTATATTTATAGTTATCTTATTTCTATAAAAAAAATTTAATTAGTGTAAAAAATTATGATTGATTATTTCATATATATAAATATTTATAAAATTAACCAATAGTGTTTTATTTAATATTTTGAGATAAGGTGGTTTTTTTAAAATAAAAATTGTTTAAAAAAAATAGAATATATTTATTTTCAAATAGTTCTTACATTAATATCTAGTTTATTGATGAAAAAAGAATTTATTTTGTATATATTTTTATATAATATATTCATAATCCAGTTCATAATAATTTTAATTTCCATTCCAATGGTTATTTTGTTACTATAATAATAAATTTATGACATTAATTAATAAAATACTATAGCTCGGTAAAACTCAGTATTCAGTTTAAGGAAATCCACTAAAAGAACTCAAAATATTTGTGAAACCCAATCCAAAAAATGGTGCATGTACCTCAAGATAATAATTATGTTTTAGATGGTGCAGCCTCAACTTGGTGTTCCGTACAAAAAATAATAACATTATTATTCAAATAACTCATGTTATATTTAGTGTAGTGTGAAAAACAATATCCAAAAGAATAAATTAATTTGGATGAAATAATTAAAAAAATCCTCACACTATAACACAAAATATTTTCTTCTATTTGGAATCATGGTTAGTGTAATTTTATATAATCTTCATACTTCTATTTCTCTCTTATTAATAGGATGTTTTATTAACACATATATTGATATGGGATTTCATAAAGGTATTTTTAAATTACTGAAAATTTATTCCTAACATTAATATCAAATTTGTGCGAGACAATATAGTTAAGGTGAGGAGAGTGTAGCACCCTTTGATTTTAAAATTTGAACGTCGTATTCAATAACATGTATGACATAGAACATCATGTTCAATAGATAATATAACACCGATAGAAATTATTACATATATATTATAGAAAATAAAACAAAATATATATTTACTTCATTACACACAACACTGAGTTTTGGTTTTGATAAAAAAAATTGAGTTTATCTTTCATTACACGCAAAACTGATTTTAGCCTGCATTAAAAAAATCACCAAGTTGAAACCAAACATGAAACACTATTATTATCATTGTAATCTAGCCACTATATTTTAGGGTATTAATAGAAAAAAAATAAAATTATGAAATATATATATATATATATATATGTGTATTATCTTTTGAATATAAATGAAAATAAGACTCATTTGAATTAAAATGAAATGTTTTCTAAAAAAACATTATTTCTCAATAAAACCGAATAATTATTCTTTGTTAACATAATTTAAAACTTTATTTTAATTATTTTTGAAAATTTATATGAATAATGATATTTAATTTTTGAAATAATCAAAAAAAATTATCTTATGATGAGTTTTCTGTATTTTTATAAAATGTTTCATTTCATGATTAATAGTGAGTAAAACTGAAATTGAATTGAAAATAACATTTTCGATAAATACATTTATAATTTTTAATTATATTTTAATTATTATTAAAATTATAATTTTTTAAATTTTATATCAATTTATCAAATTTAGTATATTTTAATCATTTTTATATCGATTTTTCATATAGAATTGTTTTAAACTATTGAACATTTCTTCTTTTAAAATGGCCTTTCTCATCACATATTCAGGAATACTTCTAAATTAATTTCTCCGCTTATGTGGATGGAATTTAGAAAACAAATATTATATATTTTTAGGAATACTAATTTAAATTATCTTATATTTTTATCTTAATTTTTTACCAAAATGTTTCAGGAAAACATAAAAAATTATTTTAGACAGTAATGGATAAAATGTATTTACAGTTAGGGTTAAACTAGATAATATGGTTTTAAATGACATAAAAAACATGTCTAAATATATTTTATGTCCATTTTTAAATTATATAATTATATTATCTAGAATTTTCCAATATATGATTCATTTTGCATAAAATAAACATAGGTGTAATTCATTATTTTCAATAAATGACAAGAGTGTCACTTACCTCACGTATATAATGCTACCCCCTATGCTATTGTCTTTACAGATTAAATACGCATTGGAGAAGAAAACTATAGAAAAATTATCCTTGAATTTTTTTTATTTAATCCTATAATCCTTAATTTTGTTGTATACCCATCAAGAGAAGTATTTTTGTGTTCTCCTAAGAAGTTTTCCTGAATGAAAGGTAATGTTCTTCAAGTAGAGTTTTTATTTTAATTATTCCTCCATAACCAAAAATTAAAATTAAAACATGAATAAATAATAACCTTAGTATCTTCAATATACTTAGATATTTATATAATTAGTTAATTAGCTACAACCATCCCCACTTCAATAATATGGGCTACACAATATAAATTATTGTGTACTTTGAATGATATCCTCGTAAACCAATGTCTTTCTTTATTCCATTGTAACCCTCAATGATTGGTTACTATGATTGATAATAAGTATTTATATGACATATATAACACTATTATACTAATTTTGTAACTATTTTATATATATGTATATATATTACTTTACATTATCTATGTGATACGATGATGTCACTCATGTGTACAGTGATCTGCCACCCTAAGAAGCAATGTGATTTCTCAGTCAATATGAATTTACAAAAAAATTTCATAAGTTTAAATGTACTAAAAATGTGACTTTTATGACATAATTACTATACTAACGAAATACTTATCAATCTATAAGGAAAATATATCATTTTCTTTCTTACCTTTTTTCACTCAACAGAAGATTGTTACATCATTCATGTACTTGTGGACTATCACCTTAATAATGCGAATTGACTCTATAATCATAAACATTCCACACTGATGATATATAAAATTATATATTAAATAAATAATATGATATTATTATCATTCATTACTGGTTAAATATAATATACCTGTATTCCAAAATTATTGTTGAAAAATAAAAATGTTACTCCAGTGTACTTACTCTCTACCATCTCTGAGATTATAATATAGAACATTTTTATTAAAAATAATTCTTGATTCATTATAAAATTATAATTAGTGAGGAAATATTGTAATTACATTAAAATATTATTATGTATATTATTTAACAATATATTATTTGGAATACATAGATATTTCATGTCAAACAAATGTAGAAGAAAACATGGAAAATAACACACGAATCAATTACAATAATGAATGATTGATAATTAATGGGCATTAAAATTGTATAAAAGGTTAATATATGATATCAAAAATATAATTTATATTTATTAAAATATTAATAACTTTTATAAAACCACTATATTTCATTTTAAATAACATTTAACAAAAAAGATGTTGGAGGTAAGTGATTCTCTCTAAATTTACATTCATTAATTCACATTTTTATGTTATGCACCATTTTATTTTATATAGGGAATATAATGAAAATTTTAAATTTCATATAATGATTCATTAATAATTAATTTTATTTTGACCCTGAATTTAATTATTTCTTCCAATTTTAAAGTAATTAAATGTCACAAATTTGTAATGAATTCTATAAGACAAGTTACTTTCACTAGCTTATATAATTCCTTTATCATATTTTAATATATAATATTGTGTGTTTAAAGAATATTTAATATAAATTTTTATATTTTAATTTTCTTATTTGGACATTTAGTTGATACACATAATTGAATCATTGAATAATTTTGTATTAATATTAAGATCATTATAAGGGATTATTTCACAATATCATTCTAATAATGATCATATTCAAGAATTTTAGTTGAAGAAAATTTGTTCTTAAATCTTAGAATAATCCAATTTCATTTTTTTATTTTCTTATTTTTAGCATAATTTAATGTAATACAACCATATTTCCACTATTTTTAATTTAAAATAATAGATAAAATATTTTTAGTAAAACCCAAACCCCTTTCCCTTCTCAGTTGAAAATTTTATTTCTGGATAACTATTTTTAAAAATATGTATTTTTTTATTGTAAATATAATTTATTAATATTTTATTGCTGATATTTTATTTTAGAAAAAAAATACGAATGAATATTCATGCCATTTTCACAAAAAAAAACCTTTTTTATCATGTTTATTGGGAGTAAAGAATGTTCATTTTAACTTGTATGACATGTATAGAATTCCCTGCTAAGATGACTATTATATCATTGAAGATACTTCTCATGTTTATAAGGTTATTTTTATGGAATAATTTTCCAGTAATATTATGTTAAATCCTATTTTTTTATAACTTATTTTAAATTAAAATTATATTAACACTGATTTTTGTATTAAAAGTGATTTTCAAACTGAATTGGATATAGTCCTTAATATTTCCTAAAAAATCATTTTATGGTATTTCTATTCATTTTCGACAATATAATATTACCCTTACTCCAATGGTAATATTTTTTATTTATATCATCCTTATTCCTACTTTGTATCGGTTATGATCATTTTAACTAAGGAAAAATTTAACATTCATTTCCTTGATTGATTTTTATAGTTAATTACATTGCAATGAAATTTCCAAATTCCTATGATCATTCGAAATTTAATTTCACCTAAATGTCCAATTTATTTATCATGTATATATTTATTTAATATGTAATATATCATTTCATCAAATGGTGTTCTATATTAAATGATATTTTTATCTCTGCAAAAGTCTATAAACATGTATTCTTTAAACTATACGGGAATTTTCTTAAAATTCATTTTTTTGTGACTAAACTGATTATTTGACATATGTGGAATGATATGGACATGCTAGAAAATAGTGAGTCCTAGTTAGAAATATCCCCTTTAAGCAATGATAGTCTCATCAGGTGAATGATTAAGATATCAAAAAATTACTTTTCCAAGCCCAAATGGTTTGTATCTATTCGATTACACTATCTTATGAATGGTCTTGATTGTAAATGTTCCATGATTACAGATATAATGTCATCCAATAATTACTAATATTATTGATTTTAAATTAATTTTTATATTGTTAATATTTTGACAATGACATTCTCTCAATATTATTTTCAATCATAGTTTATTTAATTAATATAAAATGTATGTATTTATTTACCTTTCCATATTTATTTTTCTATATCCGGTTAGTTATATATAATGTGTGGTTAGTTATTTTCCATGATTGATTTATTATACATTATTTAGTTATTTAAATAGATTGTATGTCAAGTTAACAACCTTTCAAAACTTATTATTAATTTTAAATTTATTTAAATAGAATTTGTTCAGTTATTTTCCATGCCCGATTGATTATGATTATTGAGTCTTGATATCATCCTCTGTACAAAATAATTATTTAGAATATGATCCCACCCATATTTTTTACTATTTCCCATGATTCAAAAAATTGTGCAATGATTTATGTGAAAGTTTATACTATAGGGAATAATGTTATTATTGAAAACATATATTGTAATTTGTGTTTTAATATTTCATATGGGCATCGTGTATATATCTATTTGAATACAAATACTATTCTATTTGGTTCAATGGGATATAATTCCCAATATCATTTTTCAATTTAATGATGTGGGAACTATCTAAGGGATACTTGAGTTGGTGTTTGTATATGAATTAGTGTGTAAGTGTACTTAAGATGCACTAAATTAACACTACAACATCGATATTTTCTCTGATACCGCTCATGGTTTCAGATATATCATTTTTATGATCAATGAATTTATAAATATACTTATTAGGGTGCATTCCCAGGACCTCATTTTTATTTCCATGAACATATAAATTTTGTTCTAGGACTTTTAAATCACATTAATAGATAATTAGTACCCTTTAATATTCCAAATGTGATCATTTCCATCCCACAACCATCATGTAAATCATGTTGGATAATTATACTCCCATTAAATAAATTAGTATATAATCATTATAAAATTCTCTATGAACATTTTTTAACAATGAACCATTATCAATAAATTCTTAAATAGAATTAATTGTAGTTATAAATACATAATAATCTAATGATTGAATGATGTTTAGTATCTGATTATTCTATTGATGAAAATTGTTTCTATAGATGATTGTTATCCTCTTATGATCAACAATATCCATTACTTCTATATAGAGATAAACTATGACATCAACCCATTTCTCAATGAAAAATATTTATTCAATCAAAATAAATAAAACTGATACAGGGATGAATCAATATTTTAATGACTAAAATAACTATATATTTGGACCTTGTTTCTCTATTAAACAAATCTATCTTCTCTCTTATTCCCATAGAATAGAATTAATTGATTGTTAAACATACATAGGAGATAAAAATTTTACAATGTTTACCCATATTGGAATATGTTCAATGGGAATAATGTTCCAAGATTTTAATTACCTAAATCAACTAAATCAGACAACTATAACATAGTTTGAAGTTGAATCATTGTCCCTCTTGGTTTACCACCTATAAAAAATTGAATGATCAATGCACTCTCAACATAAGTGTGTTCACTACCCCTTCAAGATATTCTTATGTTTATTTGAATCACCTCATAATAGTTTCAATAAAATATGAGTGTTCCATGAAGTTCTTATATCACATAGTAGATGAACACCACATAAACACATATCTATTTATTTGAAATGAGTACATTAATGAACTATTACCTATCCTTAGTGAACTAAAATAAACCATATTATAAATAGATTACATTATTTACCATTGGAAGATCATGAATTATCATTATTCACAAATGGATGAAAATTTTTGAACCACTACTCATATTTTATATACATTACACCATAATTTAATATAATATTTAAATTGTTCTCTTAAATGAACTATTTTACTTCATGAAATGATCTATTTTACAAACCACCCCCTCCATTATCCACTTTTGTACTAAGATTAATTTTCATCAATGATTATCTCTAATAAAATTCACTCTCCCTAATGATGTGATTTGGGATCATTTCTATATGAAATAAAATAAATAACTCACTAATAATATTTACTCTTTACTCTAACATGATTTATAATTCATTGTGTTCATCACCCACTCTGAAATTTTCATAGACCATAAATTACATTTTTCTGTCTCTAATATGTCATCTAATTACAAAAATTGAATACCCTTTGTGATGGCCTCTAACTATCTCCCTTAAAAAAATGTTGAGAATCCTTTATGGTTTGCATATATTTTTTCTTCGAAAATTTATTTACATTGACTATTTTTTGTCTATGTTTCTTCATATATTCTATGTGGATCACATAAAAAGATCTTATGAGATCAAAATTCCATTGTCATAAATCTACCATAATCACGATTAGTTTTTATGTGGTTAACTAATTTTATTATTCTAGAATTATTCCTTTCCCATCAAATAAATCTTAATATTAATTTAAAATAATATATGAAATTTTTTAAATATATTCCCCCTTCAAGAAACTAACTATTCATGAATGTATTGTAGAATATTTTAAACTATCTTTGATAATGAAAACTATCAACCAAAAAACTGTAACACCACACCATGATAATTTTTTTGCTTTAAAAAACAGTGTGGATGGTAGTTTCTTAACATATACACTCCATGGATATAGTTTTTATCGTGATATTATGTTTCCCATTGATGGTCATAACCCATGATGCATATATTTACATGTGTTCATGTCTTGGATATTTTTTCAAACTCAAGATATGATATGTATTTGATGATGTGATACAATTATATATATGAGATATTTTTTGCACACACCATTCAATTGTAGTATTCTACATGGTACCTATGTTATATGTGGGCCTCTCATGGGTTTTTAGCATATGAGAGTGTCCATGATAAGATATTGTCTGTGACATGTAGTCAAGGCCAAGATAACCAACAAAGAATGTTGTATTTGGGTGTCCTTATATAGATGAATGACATTCATACGTGATGATACCTAGGGTATGACAATTTAGAATAACTATCTATTTTGTCAAAACATTATAGAAACATTATGTAATGATATTATAATTTACAAGAAATAAGATATAGTGGTTAGGTATGACATTATATGTGGGTTTATCCTTAATGTGAATGTATGAAAATTGGGAAATTTAGATGTTAACTCTTTTATATGTGTCTTTCCTAGGAATAATATTTTATTATTCTGGAATGGAGACAAATTATAAACATTAACAATTTCAATAAGAGTAGTTAATAACTATATTATTTGTATGGTTTATTTTTTTATTAGATTATTAATTATCATAAAATACAATATTATACTTGTGATCATTTGTTAATGGAAAATTAGAAGTGTCCTTCAATGATTTATTACACACACCATAAATAATAATCTCAATGAATGTTAGGAATTTATTTATAAGGATCTCGGAATTAGAAAGGTTTATGTGTCCATTAATTGATCTAAGTAGCATGGACTGGGAGAAACAATTAGAAATACACAATCTTATTCCATATTTATATTTATTATTTTACTCGCACTCTATATACTGTGATTTTTTTTGAAACTATAGAATAACAATTTATTTATATGTCTGAAAGGTGTTCGATTAAATATTTATATGGATATTTAGGATATCAATTTTTTATTTTTTTAGGGATATAAAATGATATTATTGGTATATTATCACCTGTGATGATGTTTACAACATTACTACTAGTTGGAAGCCTCTTTCATATGGGGAGGCACACATAAGGTCATGTGGAACTACTGATTGGACACATGGGTATGGGACAATTCATTATAACTATTATTAAATACATTATAAAAAATATCTAAAAATATTTTATTTAATAAAAAAATATTGATTATTCAACACGTAATAGATTCAATATTTTTCACTTATTTATTTTATAATTAAAAAAATATACATGAAGAAATAATTTTATATATTTTTTTGAATAGGTATTATAATTAATGTCACCAAAATATAAAAATATAATTAAAATAAATTATACCATATTCTAAATCATCATATTAAACATTCCTTATAATTTTTTTTGTGAAAAATTGATTTTTGGATGAGTAGGGTAAATACTTTTTTTAACGAAAATTGATTTTATTTTATGGTATTTTCTATGCCCCATTTGGATTTGGTTTGGTATAAAAATATAACTAGTTTCATTTTATTAAAGATAATTCACTTTATAAATATTTATCAATATTATAATTGATCTTGGCAAATATAATTATACAATGAAAAGTAAATTTTCAAAAAATATTTTTTTCGTAGTGTTTTTGTGTTTCTATTAAATAATATTATATTTTTCATCATGAAATTAAATATTATAAAAATGTATTACATATTATATGTCATAATATTTAATTTTATAAAAAATATCCATCTTCATTTTTGATCATAATATATACTAAAAATGTAAAAAAAAATTAACATGGTAAAAAGGCCATGGAGGATTAATCCAAGAAAAAATGAGTAATAAGAACACAATTTTTTTTAATAATTTTTTTTTGGATAATGTTATTTCAAACATAATTATATTATTATTCATATTATTTGTTACATGGGAAGTTTTCCCTGAATATTTTAATCCTTTAAAAAAATCTATGTGTGTTCCTCACCAACACATATATAAGATCACCCCTACATATCATCATTACACATCATCGAGCCACCTAGACTAATCAATCGCTATTTAAGAATATTTTGATATTTAATATCCATGATATGATGGTTCTATTATACATAAATTGCCACTCATTTCATCCTTAATACAGAATTTAATGGTGGTATTAACAAGAAAAATTAATCATTTTTAATTAATATTTTGAATGTATTTCCTCCACTATATCCCCTAAATGTATAATAAATTTCATATATTAATAAATAAAATATCATAAATCTACTCATATGTTTTTATTATTATGTTAAAATAATTTTTTATCACAATTCTATCATATTTAATTCCAAATTACAACATGTGCATACATACCAATTATCATCTCCACATAGTTTATTAATTCATTTTCCACCACCTTTTAACATAGATAGTTATAAAGAGGAAGAAATGAATTTAAATGTTATTTTGAAAATAAATATATAGTTTTATATATAATTCAAAATTTCATTTTTAGCATATATGAAATATTAAATGACAATGTACCTTATTCATGCATGTGTATTACCACCTCAATGAAATGATGTGATCCATTCTTATGTCCATCAATCATGCATAATTCAAGATATGTATATAATTAATATATAATAAATTTATACTATTTTAAAAATTATATATATTATGGGATAATAACTCTGATATATGACTAATCCCATAGAATAAAAAATTACAAGAAAGAAAAAAAATTTATCTACCTGAAATAATGATTTCTATAAATATGAATTACTAAAAAGGTAATGGAATATAAAAGTAGGTCATGTATGATATTATATTTACTTATAATGTTTTTATATATATTTTTAATATATCTACATTTATTATATAGTATTTTTAATGAACATACGTTGACAGAAAATCATGAGGTGAGTGATTTGATTTAATATTATATCATTTTAGGTTTACATATCGTCCATTATGAGATGGGAAAATTATAAAAACATCATATATTAAACCCAACATATTTCTACAAACAAAACTTTGGGTTTGGGTTTACATGTTTATTTTCCATTTTCTTATGTTTTTGAAATATGAAAAACACTTATTGTAAATGTGGGAGATATTATTTTCAATATACTCTTTCGAATATTTCATTCCATTAATTCTTATTCAATTATCTTTTTTTCATTAAAATTTATGAAAAATAATTTTTATATATTAAAATTATATATTAAATTAGTTTTCTTTTCACATTCTTGACTTTATATTATAAAATATATTGGTATCTTATAATCATTTTTTGAAAGATGTACTTTTGGCCAAAATTTTCAACAAAATCAGTCTTTTAACATAGATGAAATGAAGAAATTTTAAATTTATAATAAATAACAATATATATGGTCCCTAAATGAAAATTTTACATTTATATATTAAAAAATAATTTTTTTTAGGAAATTATGGAAACTTTTAAAATATTTATTTGTGACTTCAAGTTGAAAATTTTATTTTCATCAATAAGTATTCTCATGACATTTCAAAGATATTCTCATCTATGTAAACACTTATTGATGATAATCATGATACGATCCAACAATATTATAATAGTAATGTCACTAGATGCTTTTTAAGATTATACATATATATTCCATTATCTTTATTCAATACATATAAATGTTGACTAATATAGAATTTGGATAATCAATTACTTTGATCACTAAAAATATAAGGAATAAATAGGACAAAAAATTGATGTCTAGGTCCGGTATCATATATTACATAGATTCATAAATGTGTTTCATGAGTAACAACTATAGTACTTCTATATTTTATGTGTATTTAGTTTACAAATGCACATTTATTATGAATGTATTCTTGTTTGATAAGCCATGATTGTGCGATTTGTGATATCATGGTCGAGAGGCCTTGATCATGGATGTACAGAATATAAATTTATATTATTATGAATATAATGTTCATTAATATTTTTTTTTATTTATATTTTCTATGCATTCTCATTGAACTCTTGTTTTTTAATTAATGGATTTTGTTTTTATTATTCACTCTACTATGATGATTATTCATTATTTATTAATTATAGATTACTATCATATAAAACCTTTAATGAGAATCTGAACTAAAATTTTTATTTCCCTAAGATATGAAGAAGGATATTATTATTGATATTAGGGATTACATAATTTTTGTAATTCTATGTTTTTTATTTCCAATTTATTATGGGTATCGTGTATATATCACGGTTTCCAATACTACTAAAATGACAAATCAAGTGGGTATGATCACATATATCCTGTAAAAATATTATAAATTAATCACTAAATCCATCTTACTATATTTAGATTGTTACATATCCCATATTTTCAATTATAAGGATTAAATTCAATAAATTTGATCCCTGTATATTTTTGTTTATTATGAAGAGTAACCATGGTAATCATTTTTTACTTCAATATGTTTAAAAAAAGTAATACTCAATTAAAACTATGGGGTGGGACATAATTATCTATCTAAAATAATAAATTTTGATATTTTATCAGTGGGGTTAAACAAAATATATTTTAAGTGGGTAAATAATTTTCTTTTAAACATTATTTTGAATTTGGGAACCCATGTTTGACTTTGCTGACCACAAATTATATTTCTTTTCAAATTAAAAACAATTTATGGATTTTATTATTAAATTTTATTGATTTATAGTTCCATCATGTTAGTTTAAAATCTAATAGTCTATAAATAAACATTTTTAAAAAATAATATTTAAAGAAATATGCTTCTTTCTTGATTTTAAGGTGATTTTTTTGACGCTTTAAACATTATTTTTTATAAGATATTTTTTCCACAATATTTCCATTCTTGTATTATATGAAATTTATGACAATGATGATTTTGAAGAAAGAAAAAATCATTCTAAATTTTGAATCATAATTTCATAATTTTCTTCTATGTACCCTTTTAGTTTTTTTTCATATTATTATTTTATCATTTTATAAATTTATGTCATCATTTTAATGATAAATTGGGATTAAATGTGTTTAATTGGGAGATAATTCAAAATATTTGAAAAAACATATCTAATTTTTAGTGGATGTGTCTATTTAAACCCTGTATGATTTTATATATGACATTTGGGTGTCATTCAATTAAATTAATAGATTATATTATATATTATATTTAAAAATTTAATACACTTCTATGTGCGTCATTTCACTCTCATATAAAAGGGAATCACTTCTCCTCCCTTATTCACAATGTTTGAGAACTATTTTGTGTCTAGAAATAACTCTAATACTGACCTATCATTATTTACATTGTTCATGATATTTTATACTTCCCCTAAATCCATCTAATAGTGGCTTAAAATGTAATCCAATGGTGGTCTCTCAAGGAATATGTAATTCCATTACACGACTCGTTCTAATTTTATATATTAATTTATATTTTATAAATATATTCTATATATACGAACATAACTAATATGGTATCATCAGTATAAATATATGTTATTATGATAATTTTAAATCTAATTTCCACTAACTTTTTATATCGTGAAAATATAAAAATAACCTGCATGTGTACATAGTTTTACTGTCTCCATGTAGTGGTGTATTGTTTTTCATGAAGAAAAGTAATTAGATAGAAATAATTATAGAAATAAATGATATATAAGATATTTAAGAAATAATAATTATTTCCAAATTATAATATATTTTTTAGCTTATTACATTCTCATTAATTAGGAAGAGTAACATCTCTTTGGAAAACATATGAAATACAACCAACCAGAAGTGATGTGATTCAATTTTCAGTTCTACTAAAAACCATCACAGGTTACCTTATAACCTCATAACTGAGATATCCATGAAATTCTTGATGGGAGTTCTCTATCCCGATGGGCCATCTACTAGCCCATGGAATCATAGATCGTGGAAGTGTGAATGATGTTTCCACAAGACATATCATATGTATGACAATAACTTCAATATTCATATAAAAGAAACTCCATTAAAAGTAAAGATATCGAATAAAAAATGGAAAAAAGATCCTAAAATACTATATCCCATATACCAGAAATAGGGCAAAAGGACCCGATGTACCTATGGACATAACTCACCAAATCCTATGTAGAATTGTTTTATCTGCCTCCAAGGGATCCCTTCCCTTTACATGAAACTAAATGAAGAAAGTCTATAAACACCAAATGGAAAATGTAGGGTGTGGGCCTAATCCCAACAGGATACCACTATTGATTCTATAAAATATTCAAAATATAGCTTATCAAAATAGAATAATTCAATATTAAAAATAAAAATATTTATCAATTCAAAAGAATAATTAATCAAAACATGTTACTTATCTTGAAAATTATTGAAAATACATATAAATCATGGGATTTTACATTACAAGATTTGGAAAATCTAACTCAACATTTTAAATTAAATAGTTAAATAAATAACTTTATGTAAATCTAGAAAATGCATGTAAAGTAGTTTTATAGCATTGGCATGCATTTGGATCTCATATATAAATTACCAAGCAAGAAACATGGTAATATAGAAAAAGTTATGGTAGTATTTCCTTCCATAGGACTCGGAACACTCTATGTGATCTCAAAAAATGAGCATACTCGCATCCCCCTAACACTAGTCACGGGTGACTTGCCACACTCTCACGGGGGAGGTGACCCACCGTAGGTATGATTTATAACATTTTAACAACACAGGATGTGTCCAAATAAAATTCCAACTATATAAGAATTTCATGAACTCTTACATGATAGGAAATTTATTTAATGAACAATAAAAATACAATTAAATTTCATTCTTCCAATTCAAAATGCCAATTTCACTAATTAAAATTAAATGGGTTTCGATAAAAATATGCCATTTTCACAGGATACGACTGCTAGGTTTCTACCAAATCATTTAAATCCATTTTAACAATTTTAAAATCCATTAGAAGATAAATCATTCCTTTTTTAAAACTCATTTCCATACTTAAATTCCATAGTTTAATTGAAAACATTTACATCAAATATGCCATTTAAATTCGAAAATATAAATCGACCAATTCCAATAAATACACCCCAATTCAATGGAATTGCAGGTTTTCCAAATATTGATTCCAAAGCCATTTCAAATATACATATTCACTAGAATCAGGTTTTTATCAATGTAATTTAATGAAAGGATGTGAATTTTAATTTAATTCATCAATTTAAATAAATCATGTAATTTAGGAATAATCACTTTGAAAATTTGGAATCGGACCACCTACATCTTCTTGAAGACCGAATCTAACAATGATACTCATCAGGAAGAACAATGTCATAGAAGACCCCCAATATCAACCTAGAATAAATATTCAACAGTTGATGGGAAAAATCCATCAATCACAATTTGATTCAATAGTTGAGATATAGATATAGATGAAGAACACTGAATAACTCTTACCCAGATATCTCCTACCAAATCAAAGACAAATGTTTTCTAATGGAATAGATCAAGAAGTTTAAAAAGGCTCCATGATTAACTAGGGAAGGATTTGGGGTTAAGGAATAAAAAATAGATAGGATTGAATGAAAAATAACCAAGCACACTAACTCCTTTTGTAGGCATCGGTCGAGGAATGACACGACATGTAAACTATTTACGTGTATTGAATGATTTATTTTTCAAAACTGCAAAAACACACCACACATGTTATTACCCTTTAATTTTGTGGTATTTCACAATGTTTAACCCCAATTCATGTCATGTAATGCCGGATATTTGTAAACTATGAAAAAACCATTTTTTATACCTTTTAAATGACCTGAAAATACATCACAATGTGTTAAGGTCATTCACATTGTGTACCCATCACATAATGAGCCACACTTCATGACATTCACCAGGCTGTAATGACATGGCCTATAACATAGTTACACTATTTATAATATCCTAGCAGATTAAAAAAATAATGTTTAAAGTTGAAAATTCCAATAGGTGTCAGACTTTACTATTATATGTATCCTCACTATAAAAACTCTACACATAAAGAAACAATAAAAAGGAAAACCATGACAGGGATTAAGATGTACCTATCATAAAACTAATGGGATGTTACAAACTCTACACCAAAATAACTTTATATCCCCATGAATCCTATTAATAATCTTCCAAGAGAAAAATATGATACAACTGCTTTATCATTAGTGCCTCTCATTCCCATGTATCATGACTATTATAACCATTATTCCAAAGCACACAAACTAAATGTATCATCCTCCCATGATGTAACATGGTCTCAGAATATACTATCCTAACATGAGGATTAGTCAAAGATAATCTAGGTTAAATTTATAGTTCACCCATATCAAAATATGAGATGGATCAGAAAGATAATTTCACAACTCTAATACGTGGAATATTTTTTGTATCGACATAATTTGCAGTGGTAGTTATATATGGTAAGAAACCTTCTCCACCAGATCAAAAACATCAAACAGTACCACAATATGAGGATAAATATTTCCTTGCCTCTCAATTGGTCAATGAACCAAACAATGTAAAACCCTTAAATAACACATAGTCACTGATTTCAAACTCTGATGATCTACGATGACAATAAACATAAGACATATGTCAGATCTATACTGTCATCATCTAATAATAAATTAGCTAAATCTTTATGTCATCTATTGCACAAAACATTGTAAAACCAAATAACATCCACTAATCTCTAACAAAAACAATTAGAGTTTAAGAGGCCTCATAAGGTTCCATTATGATCATAGACTAATAACATTTACTATATTAAACTCTACCAGTCCCAAGTAATCATTCCAAGGAATGTTGATAAAACAAGTGTGAAGCGTGTCCTCAACAATCCGTCTAGATCTCCCTATCTGGCCATATGACAATGGATGGTAGGAAGTGCTCAATCATACATGAGATCCATCTGCCACTCAGAGGCCTATCCAAAAATGAGAAGTAAACATGGGTTCCTAATCACATATCATAGAGGATGGAACTCTATAAAATGATCTATGTATTTCACATAGTGTTTTCCAAACTCCTCAACATTTGCGGTATTCCAAATGGGTATGAAGTGCGATGAATTGATCATTCATTCGATCAAAACCCATATAACATTCTTCATTCAATAGGTATTAGTGAACTGACCCAAAAAGTAAATAGACATCTCATTGAACATTCATGTAGGGACTCGAAGTGGTTGAAGTAAACCTGAAGGTTTCTAGTTCTTATCCTTCACCTGTTGGCACGTAAAACAACATAAAACAAAATTTACAATTCCTCGTCTCATATATTGATACCATAACTACCACCTCATGTCATATAACATATTAGTGGTTCATTGGTGCACAAACCACTAGGAATTATTAAAATCTCCCATTACATCCTTCCTTGATGTTAACAACAAAACATAATGATTCTGGAAACACAAAACACCCTCCCTATATAATTCCCACTAGGAAACTATCTACACACCATAAATAGAGTCTCTAATGATTCAAAATTCATCTTCATGATCTTGGTCAGGATGAATTATCTCGACAAGAGAATATTTCAATTGAAGACGGGTTAAAGAAACTTCATCCCCATTCTCCATAACTCCAATATGAAACTCTTCAATGAGATCCATCAAAATCCACTCCATTGAAGATTCATTCACATAATGGGTTAGAAGTTTCATTCTCAACATATCCACAACAACATTCCCTTTCCCCATGGTATAGGCGATGTGGATGTTGAAGGAATATAGGCACTCTTCCACATTCCTATGGTGAAGATTTATATATATTTTAGAGAAGATAAAACTGAATCTATTGTGGTATTAAATCATGGTAATCCATTCTCAATAAATTTAATGCTACAAACTCTTAAGTGTGTATTTCATAGATACAATTCATGATCACGGGTAAGATAATTTTTCTCAAGTGTCCTAAGATGAAAATATCCATAAGTAAATACATGGTTACCCTAAATAAGAAATAAAACCCATGACTTAAACTGATCCATCAAAAAAGACCAAATATCCATGAACAACCTCTGGAAGAGTGAACACTATAACATTGGTCAAAATACATTTTATCTCAACAAAATTCTACTGTAATTTAATATCCTAAGAAAACATCACCCCCTTATGAGGTAGAGCAGTCAACGAAGAATAAAACATTAATAAGACTTTCACGAACCTGTTTTAGTATCGGGTTAAGCCCAAGATGATCAGAATTTTGAACACATTATGTGGTTTTTCCCAAGTCATATAATCATTTACCTTCTCAGCTTCAACAAATATACCATGTTCAGACACCACAATTCCCATTAATTTCACTTCTTGAATCCATAAATTGCACTTTGATATCCTGGAATAAAGTAGGTGACTTCTCAGCAGACCCATAACTGTTATCATATCATAAGTATGATCTTCATCAGATTTAGAGTAGATAAGGAATTAATCAAAAAAGTGTTACAAAAAGTTTTCTAGATACTCCTGGAAAATCATGTTCATCAAATCTATTAAAAATTCAGGAGGATTTCCCAGACCAAGGTGCATAAAAAGGTACACATAATGGACAAACCTACTCCAAAAGGACAGTTCCAAAATGTCAGATTCATTTATTGTTAACGTATTGTTAAATAATATAAGTTTATTCTTTGAAAACAAATTCAACAACATTCTACTGGGCATAAATATAATAAATATTACACCCCAAGATTCAATAAAATAACTACATAAATTCGTAAAATAATTATAATTTAAATAAATAATATTATGAAATATTTTAATTCAACCATGTGATTTCTTTTAACTAAAATGATATTGTGTTTCATTGATTATTTTCAAAATGAATTTTTTTTAAATACATGACGACATATTAAAATAACATCAATTATAATTTTAGTAAATGTACTATTATCAAATGATAACATCTAATATATTGTTTTAAAAAATAAAATAATTATATGTAATATTATTAGTATAAAAAATGTTTAATAAAATTTTCCTTTTATATTATAACTATTTTAATTAAATATTGAAATTATATAATTCAGTTAAAATTATTATTTTTATGTGTTATTGGTTGTAATATTAAAAATAACAAATATTATAAGTAAAATTATTTTAAAAAAAGTGCAATATTAATATTTATATTCTATTACTTTTTTTATGTTGAATTGTTTATTGAAATAAATAAACATTGAATATTCATAATTAGATATTTTATTTTAAAAATGTGAAATTTTTAATAATTTTTTTAATAAAATGAATTTTATTTTTATATGAAATGTGATTAGATTATAAAATATAAAAATGAAATTATAACTTTTAATGACAAAATTAAACATTATAATAACATTTATCTAATGTTTTTTTTGAAATAACATATATAAAAAATGATAAAATAAAAAAAAGGAAAATCATTTATGGTGTTATGTGGTGGACTATTCATGTCCCATCGTAGGTGGATCAAAGTCATTATTCAACCTCAAGAAGAGGGAGATGAGTTGTGATGGGGGTTCACCCAGGTTTTTTTTCGACTGGCATGGTGAGTTGAGGGATAATGGGAATGGGATGATCATCCACTAAGGGATTAATTGTACCAAATATCAGTTTGAGAGAGAGAGTCTAAGATGGAGGTCAAAAATTTTTGGTATCGAATCCAAAGTTTCGACATCATAGTTTAATTATTGGAGGTGAACCACTGTTTGAGGTTAGGGTTTTGTTGTGTTTGGATCTATGGTTTGATGAGGAGAGGGTCTTTATTTATGATCTTCTCCAACATACCATGTAGTAGGTGTTGAATGTCCCCCATAAGAAAAACATTTTATATCTCTTCATTGTTTTCTATCCCATTGGTCACCTATTGTTCCTCTTCATCAACACTCATTATTCGTTCATTGTGTACAATGATCTTCTATAGTTGTTATCCTAAATTATTTTTTATTAATTACCTTGAACTCAAAATTTATATTTAACTAAAATTCATTATTATTTATTGTCTTTATTACGCCCTGGATGTGTTTCAATTTGATGCATGAGATTAAATACCCTTCCTGCACTACAAGCCTTGCTTATTTCCAGTGTGGTAGATATAAAATCAATTGAAACTATTGTGTAATTTTAATTTTTGGGGGATAGGGTTTCTGGATTGGGGAATCCTATGTAATTCTATTTTGTTCTATATTTTCAATTAAGGGAAACTATATTTACAAATAAATCTTTATAAATTTCATAAATGTTTCTATTATTTGGAACATGATTTATAACTATTTTTCTTCAAATAGTTATTTTTATTTCTCAAAGGGGACTTCAGTTTTTTTGTATGAAAAGTTTATTTTCAAATTTAAGAGTGTGTATATATTTATATATGTATATATTTATAGATATATATTTGGTTGTCACTATCATCCATATATAATATTTTCATCTAAGGGGATTTTTTATTATTTTCAAACATATTTTATATGGGATCATTATAATTTTATAATTTACTAAATTATGTCATGAGAATTTCATTTAAGGATACACAAATATCAATAACAATGCTTTGGATTAAATTTATTTTAGATCTGCTGTGATAAATTAATTTACCTTATCAAAAATTTTATCTTTCTATGAAATTATGACACTCAAACAAAATGTTTGGAATTCATACTTATGTTAACATGGTAATATGATATTTTCTTTAAATTTACACATCAATGTAAAAGTTATGACTTAGTAAGAGGGAATTATTTAATTTCTAACTATTATCTAAATTTTTATTTCTAAAAGTTAATTACAAATTTTTTTTAGTTTCTGATTAATTTTTTCTTACTAAATTCTATAAAGTGGTGCTTTTCATTAAAATTTATAATATATATATATATATATATATTCTTATATATCCACTATTTTTAATATTTGGTTTATATAGATATATGAGGAATTTTAGGGTGTGATTATCAAACATAAATTTATATGTTCATGTATTATTTTCAATCCAAAGGTTTTTATTTATATGCAAGAGAGTTTATATTTTATATAATTTAATTTTTTTTATAATCAGTTTTTAAATAAAACTCTAATTATAATTCAAGGATGATGTATTCTTAGTATTATTCAAAATAAATTATTCAAATTATATATATGTATTTAATAGATTTTATATTTTCAAATTTGATTTCATATTAATTTTCCACTGCATATTCTAATTTATCGATGTTCTACTAAAATATGAATTATTCCTCGATGATATGTATTAAAAATTTAATGTCATGTGTATATAAATAAATATATATAAATAAGTGTAAAATGTTTATTTTCAAGTATATATATATAAGTGTGTGTGTGTGTGTGTCTGAGTGATAATGTTTTTTAATTAAATGGCTATTTCTAAGACCTGTGGATTGAAAAAGATAAATTGTTTCCAATCTATAAGACTTTTATACATATAAATATGTATTTATTTATTTATACATATGTATGTATACAGAATGGTTTTTATCTATTTGATGTAGTTTTAATAATTAAAAATGTAAAAGTTAATGATTTACCAAATGAACATGTTATAAAAATATGTATATATGAATATATAATAACTATGTATATACATGTAAAAAATTTAAACCTTGAAATTTTTTATTTCAATTAAAAATCCAATCTTTCTATGTGAATATAATTTCTAATTTAAAATGAAAAATAATTAAAAGTATCCATGTTTTGGAATTGTTTTCCTTAATATTTTAAAATTTATTATTACATTGATGTCACAGTAATTATTTCATGTATATACATTGGTGTATATATTTTCATTTATTAAAAATTGTTAATCATTTATTTCCATATCAATAAATGAAGTTAGAATTTATTCTTATTTTTTATGGTAACGTATATGTGTAACCATAATATTTAAATGATAAAAAATATCATGTTATTTGACATGTTTAACAAGATATTATTTTATGTTAAAAAGATACCATTTCATGTGAGAATCTTCATTCACACCTCATAGTATGGCATGCATAGTTAGTTATGGACAACGTCTAATTTATAATAGACAAAAAAAAATTATAAGTAATGTATGTATTTTTACCAATGTCTCAACTATTTATGAATTCCAAATAATTAAAGTAATTCACAGGGAATATGTATACATTGGTTTTGTTTAATCCCATTCATATGAGGAATGTATTGTACTTATTGTGTAAATTTTGAGTCCCATTATAGCCTCTCAGTGAATCAGTATGTCTAATGAGAAAAACTAGTGTCTCATCACGAGGGATGGAAATAATGATTATGATGTCCAACATTATACATTACCACATTCATTGGACTTAGTATGTGATGGGTGAGGGTCATTTTAGCCTCTCGATGCATCGATCGGTCTTAAGAGATAAACCAGTGTCCTGGCACAAGGAATTGACAGTATGATTATATATGGTGTTATCATGAGGCCTTGATAGTGTAGTTATGATGTCTTACATTATTCATTCCCTCAATATGAGATCTATATTTGACCATACATGTCATTATTTGGTTAGTAGAATATCCACGGTTAAGTGTCAATCTCTGGCATTAATTAATCAATTATATATTCTCAAATTCACATTGTATAATGTGTCTTATTTATAATTATGTTCAAATTAATTTATAAAAAATGATTAACATATTATTTTCATTTCTATAAACAAATGTTATATACTAATCAATAATTTCATTGTTTGAATTTATGTTTTATATGGTGATTGTTATCATATTATTTGAAAATTAGGAAAAAGTATTATTTCATGTAAGAATTTTTATATACAACAATGACATGTAAAACATAATTATGTATCACTGTCATATAAAATACAAATGGTATTCCATGAATTTGTTTTAGGTACATGCCTATTTTTTATCCATTTCATTTGAAACTTTTTAATATGAATATAAATTTTGGACCATGGGGTTTTCCTAAGAACAATCATAGTAAATCTCAAGAAAATGACGATGACATGTTATGAAAAGGGTTATTTTATTTTTATGAAAATTATTCAAATCATGTATTTTGAATATATGGTTTAAAAAAGTATTTATTAAATTACATATTTTTAAAACCCCTTACTGGGCATTCTAAACTCTCACCTTATGTTTTTATTTCAGTTTTAAAGGTTTAGTAGATTTATCAGTGATTTATATTACTTTTTGCAGACAGCACACTGATGTTTCTTTGTAATGTCTTAAGGAAATACAACATTTGTGTCTAACTATCCAAAACCTAGACCAGTTGAAAAGCCCAGACCCCAGTTACCCAGAGTCGGTGCATTATTACGTAACATTGGAATCATCACAAAAGATCAAGCCTCGAATGACCGATTAGTTTAGTATCCTTGGAAACACTAGATACATTCATAAATGATACATTACATCATAAAGTGAAAAACTACAATAACATAGTCTCCATTTTCCACAATCATATCCCATTCAGACTATCCCTGTAGTTCATTCATAAAATACTTCTTCACATCCTGGAAAAATTAAAACATTGCAAGGGGTGATCTCAGATGCTAAGTAAGGATAACAATATAGAGGAATCTTTCAAAAATAAACATAAGCATTTAAGGCATTGAATAACTAAAACAAAAGCCTTTTAATCTTGAGCTCCACCATAATAAAGAAAAATAAAATGAAATAATGCCATTTACTTATTCACATGGATATTCTACTAGTCGAATAATCACATGCAATATCAATAACCACTTTCATAATGATGGAATGCATAATGCCAGACTATCATAACCACGTAGCCAAGGCCTCGTGCCATGACTAAAAATAAGATTTTTTCAAGGCCTTGTGCCACGACAATAGTTTGTCTCTTGAGACCTACCGATGCATCACGGAGCTATAGCGGGCTCCACCCGTCACTTATTAAGTCCAATTTATTCCTCATATGAATATGTTTAAACATATCATAAACCATAACATAATCTTATCACATAAAAAATGCATAAAGGAAACATAACATTTCTACATTTCAATCAGAAGATATCAATACAACATAATTATATAATAAAAACACATTGAAAACCATTTTCTATACCAAAATAAAAGAATATTAAAACATTGTATTTATTTTTCATTTAAAAAATTTTATGGCTTGTAGAGGAAGCCAAAACACAAATAATGGTCACGGCGGCAGAGAAGTCGTTGTCGCCGCATATATATGACAAAAAATCATTCCCTTTTGTTGTTTAGTGAAATAATTCGTATAACAAAATATTTCTTTTGAATAAATGTAAATGTCAAAGGGTTTTATACACCGTATAAAAGAAATTTGTGAATAAAACAAAATATGCCTTAATGAACGAAGATTGAGACGAAGTCCCTTACCTCGTGTCCGACTTAACTCGATCATTCTTTATTCTCCAGAATAAGGAAATAGAGTTAATATATACTTTCTTAAGAAACTTTTTCAAGTTCATTATCCATTTTCTATCACTTATTACCATGTTACGAATATTATGTAGTCATTTATGTTAATAACGTTCATTTTGTCGATCTTTGGTACTTGAGTCAACAATAAACTTCTTATAATTACAAGTTGTTTATATGTTAGAATATCAATTATCTCCAGAATTATATTCATGATGTAGATATAATATATATCATATATATCCAGAAGATACATGCATTTATAATATTAAATAATATTTATAGGTAATAAATGAAATGTACCGTTCATGGAGACGGTAAGTCGTACATACGCATGAATGCTACTTTCATTTCTATTTAGTATTTAATGGAATGATATCATAATGAAATAAAGGTTTATTATGAATCCAGTATAGTATCATATATAATATTATTTACTCCATCCTTTACACTTCCCACATATGGCATTAATGATTCAAATCACTTTGATGGGGCGGTAGTCCACACTTCCTAAAATGAAATTATCGTGTTTACCCAAAATGGAAATCATTAAGGTATGCCATAAATGAGAAATAAATAAGCATAAGGAAAACATAAAAATAATATATATATCATATATGAAAATAGTTTCATCATAATGGCCACCATGAGAGGTGTTAAAAGAATATTGAACAATCATCGTTTCGTGAGGTAGTAAATCGCCACCCACAGAAACAGTATGTTCATTAACCATTAGACGAAGGTATGTGTAAGTGTAAATCAAATCCATCTCAAAAAAACATAGTAGTATATTTAGGATATTGTTTTTGTTACAAAATAAAGTAATAAAAATAGTTTAAGGGGTTGTAGAAGCAAAATAAAACATAAGAACATAAGAGAATACATTACATTAAAATCGAGAAACTCTTTTTGATTTGAGCTAATGGCTTCTTTGGGAAGACTTCCGCCCAATGTGAGGCTTCTATGAGTAATAGATGGAAGTTGAGAGAGAATTTTGGTAGAGGTTTGCCGATCAAAATGGCTTTTATGGTGTGAATAAGGTGGTAGAGTTGGGGGCCTTTTATAAGAGGAGAGGAGTGGCACTCTTGGAAAGTCATGAAATGTTACATTATTATGAATTGATTTTCGGATTTCAATGGTCCGAAAATTATATATTTCTAGGATAAGGTGATAAGGGTTTGAAATATAATCATCCAATATGTTTCTGACAAGTGTATGTCTTAGATTTTACATTATCTTTTCATTTTATTTAAATAGTAAAATTAATAAGGTAATCATTGCATCATCATAATGTCATAAAAAATTTAAATTATATAATGTATAAAAATTATAAAAAAAATATCATGATGTATGAAATCTTTTTTATCATTCCAATGAATATTTATAGTCGAAAATATAACTTATATAACCCCATTTAATTATTGTTTTAGTAAACCAACACATGTTTGTGACAATTTTATTTTTACTTTAAATAAAAAGTTATTAATCTCATTTTCTTACCCAAGTGCCTCCATGGGATCCCCAAGTTGACCCATGGATTTTCATGGTGTCCATGACTCATCCAATAAGTGTAGGACAAGTTTAAAGGTAATTTCATATTATTATAACATTATATTTACCTTAAATTACAATAATTACCTTTAATCGCGATTAATAGAACATAAAAGTTACTATATACCAAAAATTATTTTAAATACATTATAACCACATTTTAGTTCCTAATGAAAATGATTTATGTCATATTTTTGAAATTCAAATCACAGAGGTGGTAAAATTTCATTTAAACGAAAAATCAGTTTTTTATCTACCACTTAGTGGTTTCACTATTCATCAAAAATCGATGTTTTTTAGAAAAATTCCAAAAATTCACTTAAGATATATTTGATATTCCAAATTCAAAAATTATGTCCATTTTACCAAATTCAAAACATAAATGTTTCATTAATTATTTTTATATTTAATTCCCACTGTCAAAACAAATAACGTGTTTTTATGAAACAAAATCTATCAAAGGATTGACACTTGTTTATGTCCAATTTCAAAGTGAAATTAATTCTAATGACCACCATTGGATAAAATGGTAAATGTATATTCTAATTATACAAAAAACAATAAATATTATAATTTATCATTTTAAATTATTTTTATTTAAAAAGATGTTTTTAAGTATTTTTCACTATTCATCGAAAATTGGATGTTCTCCAAAAAATACCAAAAATTCAACATAGGTTAATTTTGATATTCCGAATCAAAAAAAGAAGTCCATTTTGAAATATAAAATTTATATAATATTAAAAATTGGGTATTACTATTCATAATGGCTACTTTGATTGGTCGTGGTGTGCTATAATCTTGAACTTGTGTACAAGCCAAGCAATTGCATTATTGAAAGAGAAGCGTATCATAGAAGCTTGGGGTGTTACACCAGTAAAGGTCATCTTCTATGTAATGTATTGTGAAATTATTTAATTCCATTTATAATAAAATTACATATCATATTCTAGCATTATAACTAAGAATTGGGGTTGGGGGTTTATAGTTCGTATCAAAGGAATGGTATATAAAACATGAGATATTTGATGTTTGTGTCTAAGAAGTGGTGTATAAAGTTTAGCGGTCCCAATTTTATTATTTCTGAAATAATAAATTCAAATTTTTTAGAGTCTGAGGAAGTTATTGGGAGGATAAATTTCATTGGATTGGGAAATAATGTAACACTAGGATTTTTTTAAAAAAATTAATTAATAAATGAATTATAATTTAAATAAGTATATTTATGAAATATTTTAATAAAACCATGTGATTTTATTTAACTGAAATGAAATTTTGTTACATTAATTATTTTCAAAATGACATTTTTTTAAATACATGGGAACATATTAAAATAATACAAATTGTACTCTTATGAATGGTAGTATTTTGAAATGATACTTTGTAATACATTGTTTTAATAAATTAAAAAATTTAAAATTAATATTATTATTATAACCATTTTTTACTAAAATTATAATTTTATATTGAAATTATTTTTATTAGATATGTAAATCATACACAAAATTTTGAATTATTATTTTAAAGTATTATATGGTGTAATGTAAAAAATGACACATATTTTATGTAACATTATTTTGTAAAAAATTCACTGTTAATATTTAAAATATATTGACTTTTTCAATGTTTTATAATTTATTGAAATAAATAAAAATTTAATATACATTATATGATGATTTATTATAAAAAAGGATGTTTTTTATATATTTATTACTAAAAGGAATATTATTTTTATATGAAATTTGACTATATTAGAAAAAATAAATAAGAAATTATAACTTGTAATGATTAAATTAAAAATTATTATGACATTTATATAATGTTTATTTATGAAGATACATATATAATAAAAATGATAAAATAATAATAATAATAATAATAATAATAATAATGATGATGATAATAATAAGGAAACTCATTTATATGGTTAAGGGGATGTATATTCAAATCGCACCTCAGGGGGTCGAAGTAGTGAAATGACAACGAGCAGAGGGAGAAGATCTGCGAAGGGGGTTCTTTAGAGTTTGAGCCAAGAGATATAGAGAGTTAAGGGTGCACACAACCAGTGAGATTCGGTAATGAGGGTTTAATTGAACTGATGATCACTTCTAGAAAGGGAGTCAGAGATGGAAGTCAAGCTCCAGGGTTTAAAATCAGAGGGTTCCAGATCGAGGTTCGATAAATAGAGGTCGACCACTGTTTGAGGTTTCAGTTTCATTTTTTCCAGATCTATGGATTGATGTAGATATGGTCTAAATTTATGATCATCTCCGACCTAGTGTACTATAGGTGTTGAATCATTATCATCATGAAAACATTGTTAATCTCTTCCCTATGTTCTACAACATTATTTCACATGTTGTTCCATGTCGTAGGCTTTTGTGATTTTTTCAATGTGTACGTTGATCTCCTGTAGCTCTAATATTAATTTATTTTTATTATTTCTCTCTGGCTACAAATGTATTCTTCACTATAATTCATTATTTTTTCATACCTTTTTCTATTATAGATGTGCTTCAATTTTTTCTGTAATACTGAATACCCAACTGGCATTGTAATCTAAGTTTATTTTGGGTGTTATGGTTATAAAATCCATTGAAAATATCATTTAATTGGAATTAGGGGAAAATGCATTTTGGTTCCCCAATAGGGGAGTCCATTACAGTTTTGTTTTTTCCATATTATCAGGTACATGAAAATATTTTTAAAAATATATATATATTTATTTCATATAAGGTTTCATTATTTAAAATATGATTTGTTAGTATTTGATTTCCTATATGTATTTTTATTTCTATAAGTGGACTAATGTTTTTTTGTATGTATAATATATTTTCTAATTTATGAATGTGTAGGTGTTTTTAGGTACATATATATATATATATATATATATGGGTGTTTCTATCATCCATAAATAATATGGTAATGAATAAGGGGATTTCATTTTGTTTTCAAACATATTTTATATAGGATCATTATAATTTTATAATTTATCAGAATTATATCATGAGAATATAAAGTAAGTTTATCTATTCGTAAGAAAATAAGTTTTGGTGTAAATTGATTTTAGATATGTTATACTGAATATACTTTCCATTTCAAAATGCTTTCTTTTAATTGAATTATGACACTAAAACACAATGTCTGGAATTCTTACTTATAATTTCATGGTCATAGGTGATTTCCTTTAATTTTACTCATCAATTTATAATTTCTATATTAGTAATATAAATTTTTTATTTTTTAACTAATATCTAAAATTTTATATCTAAATGTATTTTATTAATTTTATTTTGATTTTTTAATTGTTCAATTGTAAATAAAATCTCTAAATGGAAATTTTCCGTTCTAATTTCCAAGATATATATATATATATACTTATCTACCCACAATATTGAATTATGATTTATATAGATATATGTCGAATTTCAAGATGTGATTATCAAATATATATATATATATATTATTTACAAAACATGTTTTTTTTATTTTTATGCAAGATAGTTTATATTTTGTGTAATTTAAATTTGTTTTTTTGTAGAGTGGGTTGTTTCAATAAAACACTAACTATTTTTCATGGATGATAATTTCTAAGTACAATTCCAAAACTATTATTCGATATATATATATATATGTATTTAACTGAGTTTATGTTTTATAATTTGACATTATATTTACTATTCTAATTGACATTTTTAATTATTAATTTTTTTATAAAACATGAATTTTATCCATCATGATAATTATTCAAAATTAATTGTCATATTTATATATGTATATATATATGAAATGTTTATGTTAATGAATACATATATATATATGTGTGTGTGATATTGTTTTTGAGGTAAATGGTTATTTCTATGACCTGTGTTTTGAAAAGGAAAAACTATTTTCAATCTATTAGACTATTGTACATTTATATATAGATATATATAATGATTTATACATATGTAAGTATATGAATTTTTTTAATCTATTTGATGATATTTTTAGAATTAAAAACATAAAAATTGATTTTTGACCAAATTATCTTGTTCTAAAAAGATATATATATATATATATATATATAATATTTACATATATACATATATAGAAATGTTAAAGAATTACATCTATGTTTTTACTTAAAAATCATGTTTACCTGTGTGAATATAAGTTATGAATAAAAAATAATAATAATAACAAATCACCATTTCGTTATTGATTGCCATATGATTTTAAAAGGTTTTATTACATTGATGGTGCAATTATTATTTCTTGTATATGCATACATATATATCGTTTCATTTAACAGAAAAGGGTAAATCTTTTATTTCCAAATCTGTATACAATGTTAGAATTTATTATTTTTATTTTATGGTTGTTAATATGTATAACCATATTATTTAAATGATAATATTTATGAATTTATGTGAAAATACATACGATTCATTATTTTATGTGAACATGCTATCATTTAACATGAAAAATGACATTCACACCTCATGGTATGTCATTCATAGTTAGTTACAAACCATGTCTAAATCATAAAAATAATACCATGAATATTGGAAAGCATGTATGTATTTATTTCAAAATACATTATATTTGTGAATTTCAAATGTATATGGTAATTACCTTTTCATATGTATACATTGGTTATATTTAATACCATTTATATGAGGAATACATTGAACTTATTATGTGGTGGGTGAGGGCCATTTTATTATCTCGGTGCATCAATTGGTATTTTGAGACAAGCTATAATCATGGTATGAGGAATTTAATGAATTATTATGATGTACAAAAATATACATTCTCATATGTAATGGACTTATTATGTGATAGGTGAGGCCTGTTATAGAATCCCGATTCATCAGAAGGTCTCATGAGACAAAATAGTGTCTTGTCACAAGGAATTGATTGTATGATTATGTATTCTAATAGAATGTGGCCTTGAAGGTGTATCTATGATGTTTGAAAATACACGTTCTCTCATTATGGGATCTGTATTTTACCTTCCCTTTGATTATTCAATTTTCATAATATCCATGGTTAAAAATCATTATTTTGCTTTAATTAATCACTTTTATTTTATCAAATTCAAGAGGTATAATTTTTTATATTTATACTTATATTGGAATTCATTTATAGAGACGGATAAAAATTTCATTTTCAACCTATAAAAAAGGTTACAAACTCATCTATCATTTTATGGTATGAGTTTTTGTGTCAAATGGTGATCGATATATTTTTAAGTGTAAATTTTGTGTATGTTTTATTTCATGGTCAAATTTTCATCTTCACCCCTGACCTATGATACATAATTATGTATAAAATTCATCTAACATATAAATGGTATTCCATGCATTTGTGTTCAATTAAGTGCATATTTTATTATAAAATTTATTTTTAACATTTAAATAAGTATATCTATTTTTGAACATGGGGTTTTCCTAAAAATTATTTTAGAACCTCTCAAGAAAATGATGATGACATATTATGAGAAGGGTTATTTCCTTTTTAAAAAAATGACTTAATTCATTATTTTTAATGAAATGTATTAAAAAGTGTTTATTACCTGTCTTATTTTTAAACCCCTTTATTGCGCATTCTAAATGCGCAACCTCCATTTTAAATTCAATTTTACAGGTTAGGTAGATTTATCTGATATGTATTTTTAATTGTGGAGGGAGAACACTAAAGATTTTTTTATAAAATCCATAAGAAAATTAAACATTTGTATCTAATTCTAAAAAAAACTAGACCAGTAATGATGCACTATTGTGTAATGTGATGTGTAATTATTTGGTTCCTTTTTATAAAAATATTATAGAACATATTCTTTCACCGACATTAGGAAAATGAGGTGAGGGATATAACAAGTCGGTTGAATCATATATTTCATGCTAACCATAAATCGATTGAGATTTCAGTAATAAACACATAAGTAAAGAGAACCATCAGCCTTGTTATCAAAGAGAACCGACAATCTCCATGGTGACACACTCGAGTGTATTAATCCTTTTTAATGAAGACCATCCAACTGGGACATCAATTAATTCAGTTTTGTTAGTGCCAATCGGTAAGAGGGAATTAAAACTGGTTGAGTACCGGGCATTAAATCAATGGAAAATGTGACCACCCTCACTGGTGCCAATGTGGAGAAATTAAAATGAAACATGACGACGGCTAGATTAAGATCCCCACTCACTGAATCCCACCACATATCAAAAGAAAACACTGATATTACTTTCCCTAACTCTTGATAAGAGTGAAAAAATCTACTCGACCTTTTGTCCAATTATACTTGATGGAAAATAGGAACACCACTAGGTGTTATAAGGCAGACCTGTCATATATAACAATCAATTTATGCTTTATTGGAAACAATCTTGTTGATCTTGAATATGACATTAAAATGTTTCATATTGAGAACCACAAAAACGGACAGCATGCTCCACATATGAATGAGAGTAAAAACAAGTAGTACTAAAAATACCACGCTCTCTCTTTGTACCATGGGGTGTATTAATATCCATTTCACAAGATTGTTTTCTCCATAAGAAGACTAAGAAGATTAAAAAAACAAGTTGAAATTAATGATTGAGATACACTATTTTCATATATTGTAGTCACTAATAAAAATTATAGAGTAATGGTACATCTCATGATTGTTGTACCAATGTTTGCTACCTCTAGAAACTCTTCCACTATGTGAATATGATTCTCTCGGGATGCATGTGGCATGAACCATTTTGTATATCAACAATCCTATTTCCTCATAGTTTTAGGAGGATCTGATTATCCTATTACATTTTATTTGAGTAAATAAGTGATGGAAATATAATAGTATATTCCCAAAACATTCCCATGAGCTATAGTTCATGGGTGCCTCATTGAAAACCCTCATAGAATTTATTGACATGCGACATTAGTAGAAAACCAAAAAATTACTGTTGGTGCTATATGGTGATTGCAATAACCATTCCATCGAGAACAATCATGAGAATAATTTTTCTTCTATTTTACTTTGATGAAACCAATGATGACACTGGGAGGAAGGAGAAATCTTAATAACACTTACTTTAGACCCATGTTTACATCAACAATCATCACCTTATACAGCACATCTGCATATGTCACCGTCATTAACAAGAAAACCTGAGAAAAAATATTTGACCTAAGTCCCAAATCGAATAGTCGAGACATTATTCTCTCGTTATATACAATATTTTATGAAAACTTCACCAACTCAGAAAAAGGAGTTGAATAATCAGTCATGGTTCTTTTGTATTGTTCATGCATAAAAAACTCCACAACCTTGGCCATCACCATTGTCACTAGATTGAAATGATCAGTGAAAAGAACCATGATGTCTTTCCACACTAATACCTAGTTTTTCTTTTCCATCACCATCATGTCACACCATATCATACATAGTCCCTCCAATATGAAGGTGGAAAACATTACCCTGATCATGTCTGGTGTCTCTAAGAACAAAGACAGATGTTCCATAATGCCAAACCATTTATCATCATCATGAGGATATGTGGATACATAGAAATTAGGTGGACTTTGTAGAAGAAAAATTTGAGATTTTTTTTGAATAACATCTCCATAAGTATCCATATTTAGAGCATGAATGGGGAATAGATTTTGTGCCTCTCCCAAAGCTTGGACAGTGTGCACAATCACCTCAACTAGATTTGGTTTCATTCAAGGACTATCTTGATCTAGTTGAACAACCTCATTCTCATGGATCTGGTTTTTAAATCTTCTCAGAAGAATAATGCTAAAAAACTTCTGTAGAAAACATTGAATACATTAGGATGTCACTCTAACTAATAATCATGGGAATTTATTCCCAATAGATCGAACTACTTTATTTTCTTTATACACATATCCAAATCAAAATATAAAAGTTACTAGAATTAATCCCCTAACAACACATAGAGACATAATTTTTATTGTGTTGAGAGCTGATCAAGAAATCAATTGTGATAACCACTTATGTCTCGATAGGATTTCTAAAATGCATGTTGAATTCAAGAACAAATATAAAAAAACATACCCTATTAACACTTTTCAAGAACCCCCCTGCATACACTGGTAACAGGATAACTGAACCAACCCTGAAATATCATGATGGGTATTCATGATCACCATAGGATATAAACTAGAACATATAATTATATAACTTTCATGTGTGAATGATTTTGAAACAAGACATAGAATATGTAATACACAAAAGATAAAATTTATATAAAAAGAATCCATGAGAGTAACATACCATAATAAAAAAGGTCAAAAAGAGCCCAATGTACTACAAACCAAGTACCAGAAACAATGGAAATATCCCTACGGTACCTAAGGACACAACCCACCATGTTCTAGGATCAATAGCTAGATCCCCCTCCCATATATCCCTTCCCATTAATTTAACTAGGAATAAGAATGTCTAAAAAAATCTGAAGAAATAATTTGGTTGTGAGTGTAAGCCCAATAGAATACCACCAAGGATTCCATAATATATTCAAAATTTAGAATACCTAATGAATATATAGCAATTTTTATGATGAAAATGTTTGAAAATTACCTAGTATATTTAAACAAAACATGTTATACATTTTCAAAATGATGGAAAATACTTTTATGGAACATGCTTTTTCATTACAAGAGATGGAATATCTAAAATAATGGATTAAACATAATAGCTACATAAATTAGTTTATATAAATTCAGTAAAGGTATATAAAGATTTTTTAGAACATTGAAATACATTTTTATCACATATATAAACAACCATGAGAGCATCATGGTCATCTTCCAAATGGTAGGATAATATTTCGGGCTATAGGACACTGAACTCTCTATGTGATCTCAACAAAATGTGTATACTCACATCCCCCTCTCACTAGCTACTGTTGACTCATCACCCTCCCATCAGGGATATGACCCACCATAGGTATGTTCTATAACGTTCTAATAGCATAGAGTGTGTCCAAATGACTCACTAATTACCAAAGGATTACAAGATCTCTTAATTGATATGAGATTTTTTAAGACTAATTAAAATACCATTAAATCAAATTCTTCCATTTCAAGAATAAAAATTTTCCATTTTAGAAAACATTTTTAATAAAAAACAAACCCTTCTCACAAGATAAAACAACGAGGTTTCTATGAATTAATTTTATGATTTTTTCAGAAGTTTTAAATCAATTCAAATAAAAATCCATCCATTTGAAAATAAATTTCAATAATTAAATTCAATAATTTAACTAAAAACATTTCCATTAAATCCATAATTTCAATTAATCAATTTAAATTGATCAACTTTTATATGAAAAACAAAATTCAAAGGTATTAGGGGTTTTCTAAATTTCCCTACCAAAACCATTCCAAATATCTATATTCACTAGAATCTTGTTGTTTTAATTTTTTTAAGAAAATGAATTTAAAACAAGAATTGCAATAAATCAAGAAGTTTGGGATAAATCATTTTTGAAATGTTGGACAAAACAACATACTTATTCCTAAAACCCGTCACTTACAATGGCACACATCAATGAGAACGAAAGAATAAATGATCTGGGAACTAAAGGTAGAATAACGATTCAACACCATAGTGCACTGATCCCTCAATTCCAATATGATTCAAGAGTGGAGATAGAGATATAGATGAATAATGATGAATAATTCTTACCCGGATATCACCCACAAAAGCAATGATGATTGATCGCCAAAGGAATGGTTCCGAATGAGTTGGAAGGATCCCAGAATAACTGGGAACAGTTTTTGGTCAAAGGAAGAGTAATTATACAGGAGTGAATGAAAAATAACCAAGTGTGCTGCTTCTATTTATAGGTTATTTTTAGAGGATCACAGAACATTAAATCTGGTTACACATCATGAAAGATTTTATTTCCATAATGGTGAAAATACATCAAATTTGTAACACCCCTTTTATTTTAAGTTATTACATGACATGTAACCCATATTCACATCACGTAATGATAGAGATTCATAACCTATGAAACCCCCATTGTTATAAATTTTTAAAAGACCCAAAAATACTTCATGTCGTGTAAAGGGGATTCAAAGAATGTACCCATCACACTATAAACCACAAATCACGACTTGTAAATGGATACAGTTACACATCATGTAACCTAGTTACATGGAATTTAATATCCTGTATGTTTACAAAAACACCATGTTTAATGTTTAATAATCTATAATGTGTTAGACTTTACCATTAAGGGTATCCTACCAATCCAAATTTAACCATTATCTAATCAATGAAAAGGAAACCCCACGACATGTTTAAAGATGTACCTGTCAGAATGGTAATAGGATGTTTCAAATCCCACCTTAAAAGCCATGTGATGAAGATATATTTCGGTAATATATAATTTAGTTTTTATATATCAATGAATATGTAAAAATAAATTGTTATTTACCTTGATTTCATTCTATATATTTAATCTTGGAAACATCACTCGTGCATACGTACATACTGTTGTCTCCACAAAGTGGTGTAATCGATTATTCATTATCACATTATATGAAATATTATAAAATATTATATAAATATAAAATATTATACCTATAAAATTAATAAAGTTCTTTAGATTATGTTTCTATGATCATGTTTTAAGAAATAAACATTTTAATGGAATTAGACATTAAAATGAAACAAATAACACAAAAAACAATGGGTTTAATAATGATTGATCTATAAAATATTGTTTAAATGTTTAATGTGGATCATATATGATATTTAAAAATCAATATTTTCATGGTATTGGTTTATTATACATTTAATATAATTTTATATAATGATAAACTAAAAAATGCGAAAATTCAAACATGACGTAAAGGTTTCTCATCTCACTTTAATTTTTGTTTGAAATATTTAAAATTTCCCAATTGATAATTTTATTTGTTGTATATATTTCTCCATAGATATGTAATATCATGAATCTATTTATATGTATTTTGTTTTAATTTTTAATATCAATATATATTTATTTCATGATAATTACGATTAAAATGTTAGCAATACGGTAAGGGTTTTCATTCAAAATCCCATCATTTTCGGGATTATTTTAAATTATGAATCTATAAGAAAAATAACACGGTATTTTTATGATAAATAAAAATTATTTTCCTCTATGAATTTACTGTTTTAAAATTGTTTCATTTAATATTCCTCTATCCATTTAGTAAAAATTATAAAAGAATGATTTGGTGTAATGCATAATTTCTTTTCCAAAATGACTAGGAATATTTTTCCCTTGTCTGTATTTTAATTAAATTAGTTTCATGTGTACTTTTAATTTTGACCAATAACATATTAATGTGATATTTAATAATTAAATAATTTATATTATTTTTTGTAAATGCTTTCTTGTTGTTATTTTTTTATGAATAAAATTTTTAATGAATTCATTGGTTTAACATTAACCAGACCTACGACTATTACCACCATCATGACTATATTTTCCATTGATGGTTTATTTGATAAATTTTTTAGTTATTCCTGTTGGAATTTTTTCCCTAAAAGTATGGATATTTTTTTTGTAATTCATTTGAAAATGAAAATGGTATTTTCTCTTCCCATTTTAATGAGGACATTTAAAATTATTCCAATCTATGTTATCATAATTTGGTGAATCTTATTCCATACTAGGGATAAATTATTCTATTCCAGAAAACCTTTTTTCTATGGATGACTTTTGATCAAGTTGGTCCATTTATTTTCGTTGAAAAAATGAACATTTTGTAATATTGTTGTTCAATATGAATGTATATATAGATTATGTATTTAATTGATATTCATTTTTTTCATATGATGAATGCATTATACTCAATAAGTGACGGGTCAGGGCCTCTATATGTCCATTAAGATTTTTTTGGTTTCATGAGACAATCATTCATGGATATTCTGAATATTACATTTCTAATAATGAAATATATCTTGGTATATGAAATAAAAGGTAACATATTGTTTTTTGGAAGATGTATTTAATCAATGTGAAACAAGTTATTATACTCCATGTGATTATATGTGTTTTAATATCATCAGTTATTATAACCCCTTCATTATGGTATTAGTTTTATGGAATATTATATTTCTATTTTTCTACAATATAGAATGTATTCTATATTTAATTTATGGCTTAAATTTTTTATTATTTAACATATATATCATTAGAAGTCAACTGTTAATATGTTTTCCATTCCCCAAGATACCAAAAATGGTTTTCTGTTTGTCTTCAAGGATATATTAGAAGTAATAATTTAGTTCTTACAATGATATCATGTTATTTAACATGTTCCCATTTGTGATGTGAAAATATTGAATTTATTTATTACCTAAATACTACTAATAAATTAAATAATTCTTTATGAGATATCAGTTTTATTTTTCAAATATAATAAGATATCCACAATGTCTAGTTTACCTAATTTGAGTTATAAATGTAGTATATTTAATTATATAAGAAATGAATATATATTGTTATGTAAATTGGAATTATTATTCTTTATGATATATATATATATATATATATTATTTAGTTAAGTAACATATATATAAAAATATGTCGATTTATTTTTATTATGGAAACAATGTTGAGTAAAATATATAATTCAGAATATAAATAAATATTGAAATACAAAGGGGGATGTGAATTAGAAAAATTTTCCAATCTCATATCGAGATTTATATTTATTTTGGAGCCTTTCAATCTAAACATAATGATATAATTTGGGGGGATTCCCCTCGTCTCCCCGTTATTATACCGTTGTTGTCTTTTTTGGTAATTGGATTGATGATTCATTGAAATTTTCTTATCAGTCAACATGAAATTAATATTTTTGAATATAAAAAAATTAATATATTAGTCGACTATATGTATTCATGGTGTCGATTCATCATAGGTTTTAGATGGATTTTGGGATTACATTATATGTAATGGTTGGTTATTAGTTATGAAATCAAGTATTATCTAAAATAGTATTTTCATTAGTAGTTATAACTAGAAAGTATTGTTGGGTCCTTTCAATAATTGGGGAGTTCTTATACTATAGTAGATCTAAATTTCATAGGGTATAGTTTATATATTTTTTAGACTTCCTCCACATGAAATTTTTATTTTATTTGGTCCTTGGTTATATGCTAAAAAGATGTTGCAGTGGTTTATGTCTGAATAAAAAAATATGTCTTTGGTTCTTTATTAGGGTGACAGTGTTGTATTATCTTTTGTGGTATATTTTGTAAGGTGACTTGAAATTGAAGGAATTTATGGGGCTATGTTTCTAAAAGAATTAGTAAAATATATGTGATAGGTGTTTGGGATGTTTTAGATGTACTATTTGAGTATATGAGTATTTATTATCTAAGAGATTGTAAAATTTTGAGTCATTATGTGGGTATTGATTCAGTATTGATAATTATTAGGGAAGTAATATATAATTTTTTGTTGATTATGTAATATAGTTCTATAATATGAGATAAATGGATTAACAAAAACATTAAATTATTATGAATATATATTTATTTTTAATATATTATATTAATAGTCAAACATGGGATATTATTTTTAAAAAATAATAAACCAGTATGGAAATAAAATAATTTTTTGTTAATAAATATTCTATTCATTATTTATTCATAAAATCTAATTTATTAATATTTTTAAATTAAAATATTATTATTAGGGTAATAGTTATAATTTTGTTCCCTTTCAAGAAAATGATGATTTTATGATATTGTATTATATGTAAATATCTTTTAATGGTACAATTATATAATTTGTGCATATAAATATTTGTAATTCAATGATTTATAATATAGATGTTAATACATATATATGGTTTATATTTCGACAAGGTTATGATATCTGTTGTTGTGGGTTCACAGTGGGGGAGTAGATGAATGAAGGAGGCAATGAGGTTGATGTCCTTCATGATTTTGTACCACACATTATGGGGCCATCAAAAGATGGAATTGATATGTTATTTTCCATTACGATGTCACTGGATATTGGAAATTCCATTATTGGTGTAACGAATCAAAATTATATTTTAGATTTTACCCCACTAAATTTTAAAACCTTTTTACATGCAATAAAATAAAACTAATATTAGGCTAGAAATTTATATTAATAAACATTAAAATACTAATTTATATCAATATATGATCTAATATATTTAAACTCCTTTAATATGAATTTTTCTATAAGATAACCTTACAAAATGTTCTGCATAAAAACACATTTTAAAAAAAAGTATTTTAACCATATATTATGTATATTAAATTAGAATTTAAACATAAAATTATTACATATATAATTAGATAAAATTATTTTTATTTTTTATTTTACACTACGAAAAATTTTCTTAGTATTTATTTTTTAGATTATTTTTAAATATTTAATTTGAATGTTAATAATGAGAATTACTGGGCTTTCTTTATTTCATTATTAGTTCCAATTTTATCATAATATAAGAATGAAATTAATATATTTTAAACATGTTTCCTCTAAAATATTTAATACTTATACATAATATCCCATCTATAAAATCCCATTATTAGTATTTCTAAACAAATGTGGTATTTGATTCAAAATTGATGTTTTTATATATTATAGGAAATAATTTATAAGTAAATAATATTAGATATATAAATTAAATTTTATTAAATTGTGATTGAATTTGGATTCATTACATTAATTTTTTTGGGAAGGTTCCTCTTTTAATTATTGTGATATATAAAATACAATGATTAAAAATTAAATATTACTAATTAATGTATAATAGAGTAATCAGATTTGAAATAAAATTTTCCTATGTTTTCATGAATAGTATACCTTATTTCCCAAATTTGTTAGATTGAAATTCCTTCCCTATTATTCTTACCCACCACCCCCACATAACTCACTTAACATTCATGTCATTCCATTCTTACCCCATTCCATTCGATTATGTGGAAAACACATTTTTATTCTTTCAAAAATGATACAACTTCCACACTATCCTGACCTCACCACCCATACAAATTATATTGTGAAACTATAATTATTTTTTTATCCTAAAAAACAGCTAATAAATATACCATTTCTTACCCACATAGTTATTATAATACATTTATTTAAAAGGATACTTTTAGTGAAAAACATAGTCTCTTACATAAGTATTTCTTATTCATACTCTCCTTTTTCAATTTATTTATCTTCTCCATATATATTAATCTTTTGGATTCAATATGAATTATATATTGAATATTAATTGTTTTAATTTTAAATAAATTATCAATCCATATATATCCACTAATAAAAATTTATTGTCGATAATGTGTTCTATGTACTATCACCTAAATGATGTAATGCCATTCTTCATGCCACAACATTTTAGGTAATGTATCAAGGTCGAATATGATGAATAATTATTTATTATATTTATATTATAAAATCATTAAAAATAATCATTTCAGTTTACTATCATTATTTCAATTTGTTATGGAATAAGATCATCAAATTAAAATATTTTTGACTACTACATCCATGAATGATTTGAATTATTTCCCATAAACACTTAACATTGAGGGAAATAAATGTGAAATACATAAAATAGTTTAATTATGAATAATTTATTATAGTTATAAAATAATAATTTTCAATAAACCATCAAGTCCCCCATTCCTTGAAAAATGGGTTAGTTAATTGGGAATATGTGAGAACTAACTCCTTAATAAACAACGATAATATTTGTCATCAGTAGACATAATTAATGATTATAATAATGTTTTTTATATATTCATATGATATATAACACATTTTTGATAATATTTATATTTTATATTATAACTAAATAATTTAACATTCACACTCATTCAATCATTACGACATGCTTTGGTTTTGGTCAGTTTGACACCCAATTGAGTAAAGATGTAATGTTTACATAGTGAATTATTTATGAATTCTATATTATATAAAAATAATAATAGTATAGTATGAAATATATTTTAAATTTCAACTAGTTATATTATTATTATGTATAAATATTAATAATATATAATACTTATTCATAAGAAAATGATAACAAACATTTGTCTTCAGATTCATCATCAAGAATCATAATTAAATAACTCATGGGATGAGATTGAAAATTTTTATCTTACAAAGGGATATATAATATTTTAGAATATTTGATTTTATAATGTATTTATTGTTACCAATAATCAAGAATAAAATTTTACATTAAAAATAATATAGAAATTAATTAAAAATTTTAACACCCAATGTTAAAAATATGATATAAGGAACAACTTATTAATAGTAAATAATTATGAATGAGGTATATAAATGGGTTATAGTGATGAATAATATACTAAAAAAATAATATTATGATACTTAAGGATGTATTAATGGTAATCATATATTTTTCAACTAATTGGAAAAATTAGGTACAAATTTCATCTGAAATCATCATCCTTGAGAAATTTTTTAATGTTATTTAGATTAATATTATTTATAAGGTGTATATACAGACTAATAATGTATCTTATTATTATCAAATATTTTATTCAATATATATATAAATATATATATATTTCAATAATCTGATAAGTTTTATTAAAAAATAAATAAAGTTGTAATGGTGTTATATTAAGATTTCATTCATTTAGGCATATGTTCTCTCAAGAAATTAATTAATCCTTAATGGAAAATATACATACAATTTGATATTTAATATAATTTATAATCCATATTCATATTATCTTAAATTAAAAATATTTCTCTAAATCCTTCAATGGGTAATTTTTATAATGATTTTATCCTTTATGCGATTTTTCATCTCAAACTTCATTTATTATAGAGACGCAATAATTTATCTATGAATTTATATTTATATGTGGTATAAGATTAGAAATTTTTACGATATAATTTATTATAATTAATTTATCTCATTTGATCATCATTTACATTATCCTTTTCATTTAAGGGTTTAGAATAAAATTTTACTGAACTCTCATCTATTTTCACAACTCAGGTACTTTTTTCAGCGAGTCCAGAAATATATTCCTGTTTTTTATTTTTAATGTCTATTTTTCCTACCATTATCATTTTAAATTATATATTAACTTTTTTATATGATAATATTAATTATTAATATTAATATCATCCAGATTGATGAATTTATTACTCAATGAAAATCATGATTCTAATTCTAATAACCTTATCACGATATAATGGAAACTTTTCAACAAATCCATGTTTTACAAATCAAATACAAATAACTAAAATGATGAAAATTACACTAATAGATCCATAAAAATATTAAAATGTAAAATTTTATCATATTTTGTTGATTTGGTAATCAAAAATATGTTTTAATAGACATTAATTATTTTATGTATAACTAGATTCCAAAAAAATACATATGATGGAATATTATAAAAAGATATAAATGCCTTATTTCCATATTAATTTCTTAATTTAATTTTCAAATTCATTATATTTCATAAAAAAATTTATGTAAATATTTTATTTGTCTCCATTTTGGTTGTTTCTGACCAAAACTATCCTCATTTATATGTTTATGTTTTAATATATCATCAATATAATTTTTTCATTTTATAAGATAATTAATATCTATTATTTAATTTTATATTTAAAATAGTATGAGGAAAAGTTAATATTTTATAACTAAAAAATAATAAAAAATATATATGGGGGAAACAAGAAACATTGACAATGTCTCTAGGCACTGAAGATGAAAAGAATACCTCAAACTACTTCAAAACGAGTGCAGATACTATGACAACATGAGTATGCACAATTTATACAAGTGTGAAAATCAATTATCCAAGTTATATCCTCCATCCACGATGCAACTCTATTACCAAGTAGTTCAACATCTATATCTACTCTTGTCTTATTAGCTTGAGGTATTCATTCAATTTCATGTACATCTTCCCCTATACACTTTAAGGCTATAATTTAAAATAATCTATAGTACTTAACAAAATTTTAACATTCTCTATAATTGACTATTCAAGAGAACATAGACTTGATTTTTGAACAGCTTTATTCTCAAAATGTGGAGATAGAGCCATATATAATATGTAAATAGGATTCATCTCCCTTGTGTTTCCACCTATATTCTTATTATCTTCCTAGTGAAAGGATCTTTAGAATGAGGAAACATGTTACCTAGAAAATTCCCTATTATTTTGTGGATTCTCAGATCAAGAGGTGGTTGTTTTCCCTCACAATATGAGAATCATGATTTTTGTGGGAAAAATAAAACATCAAAACATTAAATTATTGTAAAAACCATCACTAAACTCCATGAAAATTGGGATGCAACAAGAATAAAAATGTTACTAGAGACAAACTATAATCTTACATGTATGGGCCACTTCAATATCCTACCACAAAAAATAAAAATAGTCCTATATAGGGACTCAAGTAGATCTCTGATCATGAAATATTTTTTTATAAATTTGGGTCCCTCATTTACTCTACTATGAATAGTAGAAGCTGAATCATGAAACATAGAATGAAGAAAATCGACATTATGATGGGAATGTTTTGGAGAAGATGAATCCTATAAAATATTAATCCCTTGTATAGATTATATGAAATATAATCATGATCTTCTTAAAATATACTTATTAACAGCTAATACTACTTTCATTATACCCTATAAATGGATTGATTTAGAATTCCCATTACTAATTCATTTCGATTTACTCTCCAATGAAGTGTCATAATCCAACAGAACCTTGCTTCATTTTTATTATCATGTATAATGTTTTTATATTTCCCCATGATGATGTCCATGACATCATAGATAGAAAATTTCATATAATCTTGGATATCATTTGATTCGTCAACAACCTAATCATCAGCTTAGCCCCTAGATAACACATACATAAAATGAAAAGTGATGTCAATATGACAATTCAACTCTTATATATTATCCCAATACATTGTGGGTATACCTTAAATAAATTGTGTAGTATAAGTAGGCATGATACCTCCTTTGAGAGGACTATTCTCCCTAGAATTGGTACATTCAAATAGCTCATTATCCTCCATGAGAAATAACGATTATTTCCATTTATATCATGAGAATAAGATACACCATTCATTGGATTATGATCACATGGGGGATAAATATTATTAAGTGGATCAACTACAACATAATTCCTTATATTTTCTTTTTCCATATTTCCTATGTGTAGTGTATCACTTTTATCACTTATCATGCATTTCTATAAGTCATTCCCACCCAACTAATAGTTATATAAAATAATATTCTTTATAGAAAAATATATCTAGGGGCCAAGTATATGATATTCCTCAAAAAAAGAAATTTTTTCACTGAAATTTTTTCATTCCATGGGTTATCAAAATATTCTTTTTTATGTGTACTCAAAGGAAAATTGAAATTTTCATTATCAAATAAATTTCCCCAATAATTCATAGAGTGTTATTCACATGTGTGGTATGTATAATATTGGTTAGTTTTCAAATGATACCATCCCAAAAAAATAATTAGATGGATTAAGGAATGATCATTTTAATATATGGTATCATCTATAATTATTTTTGTCATTCCTAATAATACATATCAAAAAGAATAATTTTTTCTCCGTATCATTTATTATGTGAATTCCCTATATTTCATTACAATACTGAAGGGTTATCACAAATATTCAATGTCAATATATTGATATGTTATATTTTTATAAAAAAAAATATACTTTTCTTATAATGCATAAGTTCCATATCCATAATAAAATTTATTGATTTTTTTATATATATAATGAGGAATAAATTCATTAGATTTCCATTACACATCCATTATATTGACATGATATTTATATTGATAGAGTTACACCTTATTCCTGGTGGAACCTTTAGAAAATGATATAAACTTCATTTAATTTCCATGGGATTTTATGATATGATAATTGAAACCATGTGTAACACATATATATGATATTTATTTAGGTAATTTTTTGGGCCCAAAATATATATCCCTCCAATTAATAGGATAATGCTTCCGTTATATGAGATATCATTGTATGTCGGAGGTAATCCTTTCCAGTAATGTGGCAACGATACATATCATGGCTAAAAATGTTTTTTAATAAGATGTGAATCCATGATTTAGGCTTATGGTATCATGTCTTATATTTAGTTAATATTTCATATCATTTCGTACTCTTATTATATGATATTTATTTAATAATTTTTATTATGATATAATCTCATTATTCCATGCTTTCATGATTTTTATCATCCTCGTTATGGTATTATATTATACATCATGTTTCTCATGTTATTATCGGTTAGTATGTTTAACCTTACTAAGAATGTAATCTCATCACATTTTATGTTTTCCTTTCCCAAGTACATGAATTATTATATTATTTTTTCATTGTTTAGATGATAATCTTGAGTGGTGGATTTAGGGGGTAAATTAATGAATCAACATGGATTAATACTTTTATTTTTAATTAGATAATATTTCCATTGTTTAATAATTTCATAGGTTTTTTTAGTTATTTAAATTTCAAAAAATTTAATTATCTAACCAATACATTCTAAAATTATGAATTTATTTTAAATATTTTATAATCCAAGATGTGTATAAAATTCAGTATTGAATGTCATATTTTTTCTCCACCATATCAATGGGTGTTGGTCAAGGTATCTACAATTGGATTGTAATGTGGTTTATTTTGATAAAATATTTTCAAAAAAAATTCTATCTCCTTAAAAAGTTAATGATTATTTCTACTAATGGTCTTTTTAACATGCGAGAGAATGAGATGAGTATGTTTTTCATAATTAATGGAGTAATTTTATAAATTATTTCTTGATTTTTAAAATATTACTTATATTATTTACCCTAATTATTCTTTTGGATTTATTATACTTCATATTTTATTGGTTATAGGGATGTTGGTTTTCTATTTCATTAAGGGTATATGGTATATGAAAATGTTATCAATGATAGAGGATGTGGATATTAGTGTTGGATATAGTTTATGGAGAATAACATTATTAGATTATTCAATTTTATACTATTTCATAGTTAATTATATGCATGTATAATATATTATATTAATTTCACATAATTTCCATATGTGTATGAATATGATCAACTGGAGAGCACCCCGGTGATTCACCCTTCTATAGTTTTCTGAAGTAATTTTTTTATTTAGTTTGAAAGAGATTGTTATATTATTAGTCTAGTATATTTTTTAGATTCTATAGAGGCTGTTATTTGATGATCCATGGTTAAATATAACTTTTAACATATATTGACACCTTGAGAATGTGAATTACTGGTCATTATATTGTGTGTATATATATAGAGTTGATTAGATATTTCATATATTAATTTGGGCATTAAATATGGAAATTCCGCCAATACACAGTGTCAATTACCTAAATTATTATCACTAACTTATTTTCTATTGTTTAAGGGCATTTGGGGAAAAATTCCTTCACAACCTATTTATGTGAGGTTTTTGTGGGGCTAGGACAAACTATTTATGAGTAAAATATTGATCCTTACCAATTTGATATTATTTACTAAGGATGTCATTATATATATTCCCTTAATTTCCACAAAACACTGAAGTAACTATGATTTAAAATTTACAGTGGTTCTCTATTAATATAACATAAATGGTCATTATAATAATGAATATTTTAATTGTTAATAAAGTAACCTAGAATTAACTTTTGTATTTACTTTTAGTGAATCATAATTTCTCTTATTTTTTGTTGAAATATAAAAATTATGTGTATAAATTATTAAAATGGAAACTTATTTAATTAAAGATATGATGTTTTATATGAAGGAATAATAAAAATATATGATCACTAAAGTTATAATGGAAAAAATTTTGTATATAAAAACACTATAAGGGTAAAATATTCATCATCACAGTCTACCATGTGATTAACAGAACTAGATAAAATTATTTAATTAGAGAATATAAGTTTACTTATAGAATTAATTTTGTTTCTAAATTGAGAAAATTGAATTAATTATTTTTAGAGATGTATACCTTGGTGAATATATAAAATAATTGTCATTAATGATATCACTTATGTGTCAATTGGGGTTTTTTTAATATGGTACATAAAAAATATGTAAGTTAAACATTGGAATTTTAGGAAAATTTAATATGATTAATTATACATTTATTTTATTTGAGAATATTATTAATAAATATTTCATGTTATAATATTTTGAAATTATTGATAAATATACAATTTATCATATATTCATGAATTGACATATTAAATATATTGATTATTTATCATATGTTTCATTAATGGATATTTATGATAATTTAATTGATTTAAGTAGAAATTTTTTTATATAAAAAGTTAAAAAATTATCAATGTATTGAACAAGAATATGGTTTTCAATTGAATATAAATATCTACATTATGAGAAAAAATTATCATGTTAACAGAAAGTATTTTTCTATATTAATATATGTTATTTCATTATTATATAGTTATTTTAACAAAATAAAATATCTATTTTTAATCATTATTCAAATATATGGAGGATGTTATATATTTATAATAAATTATAAAAATTTAATATGATTGGTAATGGTAAATTTGATTTTATAGTCGGTATTTTTGGTAGATATTAAGAAAAGAACAAGTAAATTAATTATTAATTTTTTTAAAAAAAATATGAAGGATTTATTATATAAGTAAATATATTTATTTAATTTTACTTTATTAAAATATAATATACTAAAAATATTATATTAGTGATAATTGATTAATATAATTAAACCGTATCTAAATAAATGTAATAATGATTTTATTTGCACTAATGTGGAACTAGAAATGTGATGGAATATTAATACAGAAACACTATAAAAAATATAATAAAAAATCACACTTTATATGACGTTAATATATAAATTAATTATTTTTAAATTATATTTATTCTTGTTTGTTAATATTAATATTATCATCTATGTTGATTATTGAAATATTTTCTCACTATATTCACAATGAATGAAAAGGGCAGTGTGTATCATTTAAGTACTTTTTATTTTAAATGTATACCAATAACATTATAAATACATTAAATTTTTTATGAATAATAATAATTATATATTTAAAAATATTTAATTTTAAAATTTAATATTCAAATAATTATCAAAATTTATTTTTGTAGTATATTCATAGAGCTTGTTCATGTAGCATAAAAGTCAATTGTGGTTTGAAACATTTGAACTATTATGTTTTTTAAAAATTATCACAATCCATAATTTTTGTCGGTAGACATGATATATAATAGATTTTTATAATACTTAACATTGAATTCTATATTTAATTTTATGTTTTTCATGTGTAATTATATGATTAATATAACAATTGACATGACATTTTGTTGAATTTTTTAAAAAAGTATATAAATTAATTAATATTATAAAACTATTTATTAACAGATATTTATACCAACTATAGTTTAAAAAATCTTCTGATGTCTATTTTTGATCCTCATATTTAATGTCTTGAACTCAGATTCCAATGAACTTTCCCCATGCCTTGTTTTCCACACGGCATCAAGTGAATATCCCCAAACACTAGAGGCATAAAACTAGCAGTGATGGCTGAGGTGTGTTAGTAGGGAGACTATTTCCTCATCCCTAGAGTGTATAATAGTTTAAATACCACATATGACAAGTAGGAGAATTTGTAAATAAATAATAATGACAATTACCGAACAATAAAGGAATATATAAATAATTCTGACGGAACCTCAATTATAGATGACGATGATACATGGCATGTATCTACAAAACAAACAAAACATATATCATTGGCATTATTAAAATGCATGGATGAAATATATAAAAACAGAAAAAAGTATGTAAAACATCAAGATCCAAATCTCTGTTTCATACTCCCCTTCTCTTATGTAGTAATCAACAACCTTTAGTTGGGTGCTTTCCCTTATCTATAACAGAAATAATATTGTCTTTTTAGGTACAATTGGTGGCACAAAAAGGGTGTGAGATATAATATGATTTGTAAACCCCCCAGTGTTCTATTCATATCATGTAATTGAATATATATATAAAAAATATTGTGCATGTAGTGATATATTTTGTTAGGAAGTGCTAAATGTAAACAACACATAAAGGATTGTGTTCCAATAGACACCCATACTCTAGTGCCTACTTAATTCTAGCCTGAAGGACTATGAATAAAATGCTATTCCACTATCATTTTATATTCAAATAAATTTAATTAAACTATATAATTTTATGAATAAGTATTAGAACATGGGACATAATACAACATATTTATGAAGATATGTAATTAACAATGCCTAAACCGACCGTCATTGTAATATATGCCTCTGACTAAATCGATGATTTCTCTTTTTCATGGATGATGGGTCATATAATTCATTGAATTTATTTCTCAGTTTTGAATCTATGAATTCCCTTGGCATTCCGACTTTGGAATCCATGTATCGCACTCGATGTACAATGAAACAATCATCGTACATTCCCATCCTAGACGTTTATAATTGGAATCATGGTATAGCTCTAGGATTTGTATAATTTCATTTCCAATCATGTCCATACATTCCAATCCACAAAGTGATCCCAAGTGTCACTAATGGAATTTATGGACAACATCCCTATGAGTCTGTCATTTATAATCCATAATGATCCTATGTATCACTCATGTATATAATAATCATCCCTTAGGAGTCTTTCCTAGAAAATCAGTATAAAAATTACAAGTATCACTTGGAGATAATAATAGTATAATAAAAATGGTTCAATGAATAGGGTTCATATATGTACCCATATGTAACCTAAGGTATACGATAATAAAATCAAAATAATTTAATTATATAAAGTTCATTTTATTATTCATTACAATTGAAACTCACCTTATATAGTGACTTGTGTCATGGGATAAGAATAGAAGGAATGTCCTCTATTGAAATCTCATGGTATTTTCATTATAAGTCCATATCATTTTTTTCAAACAATTCATGGAAATAGTATTGGAAAATATATTCCCATCCCTTTCCTTAAATCAATTAATTCCAAAATTCGAATAATAATTAAAATTATAATTCATTTCACTAAAAATTGATAATTCTCTATTAAAATTACCATAGAAACATGAAATCGGAAAAATTAAATGTTTCCAATTTTAAAATCCACAGAGGGTGGTCCAAATAACTAATAAAGACACTCAATATGAACTTCCCTTCAATTTTCTTAACCTCTTTACATTTATCAATTATTATTGTTAATTACATCAGTCACATGTATCAATTAAATTCATGGATTAATGTCTATTTCAAGGTAATAATTCCAATAAATGACCATGATAATCAATGATATATATATATAATTCATAATTACATGAAAATCACAAGACCACAATCAAGAGTTTTATAATGGATATCTCATCCCATATCAGATCCGGATTCGACTCGGATCTGGAAAAAATTGAAGAAAAAATGAAGAACCTATAAATATAGAATATTATCATGAACCTAAATATGAAATATAATTCCAAAAAAAATGTATTGAAACAAATTGAATATATATCTTCACTACATAGATTGATCATGAATAACAACTATCGATCTCATGCTCGAATGGAGAAGATCAATAGATTCCTATAATAGTCATCAAGGAGGGGATCTCAATCTGGGGATATGAAATTGGGGGAGAATATATAAATTTTGTATGAGATAAGAATTTGATTATGGAAATTTCATAGTTTCTCCAAAAATATTGGGCTGAATGGGTTTTCCACATGGTTGGAAAGATTGTGAAATAACCATGCACCCCTAAATGAATTCTTGGGTAAATTTTCATGGTTTCCTCGCACTGTTTAGTTAATTTTGTGCAAACCATATCCCAGTCCACTTTTTAAAAATTATAATTTATGGCATAACCATGTGCCTAAAATATCATGGTCTTTTAAACTGTTATGCATTTATCTTCCAATTATCTAACCTCACATGGTAAGAAGTAATTGTGAGGACTACATCCCAGAGTTTATAACAACCATGAACTAATCCTTTTTCAACCTAGGAGTTGGGTTTTGGGATTTAAGCTAGCCATATACATCACCATTACCTCTATGACATCAAATGGGTTTTATACTCGGCCATAATTAAGAATTTAATCTGATAATCGATTAAAATACATATATTACAATCCTCAAGAAATAATAGGCTTCTTACAACATTAAAACATGAAAAAAATTACTAAATGTTAGATATAGAAAAAAATATATAATTTCATTGAATATTTTCTATCATAGCGGACTAATTATAGACCTTCCCAACAGATTTTTTTTTGTTTTTCTCTAAATATTAGAAGAAAAAATACTTATATAAAATTTCATTTTGATGTTAATAAGGATATTATTGAAAAAAATCACACTCTAATAGATTTAGACTCTCTCTAAATGTGTCTAACAAAATAACATGTATGTGGTTCCAAAACTCAATTCGCACTTTTATATTTGAAATTATTAATCCATGAAAATAAATTAGAACCCCATTTAATTAGTTATCCTCAATATATTTCTATTTTAATCAGTTACATTACATCTATTATTTAGTACATATATCTCTTTCAATATCATTTATCCTTTTTCATTAGAATTTACTATATCAAAGTAAATATTTAAAATTACATGTCTATTATTTTTATTCCCCAATAACATAAAAATAATATGGGTAAAAATTTAATGTTAATTCAATATTAAATTATAATTTATCATAAATTTATTTAGAAAATAGAATCATTTATTATTCTATCATTTCTATTAATCTCAATTCTAAAAAATTGCTAAATAGTTTTGGTTTTACACTACATAGGTGAATGATGATGTATTTTATTAATTAAATCTTGTTAATGATTTTTGAAATGATATAATTCATGATAAAACATGAAATTAATATTTGAAACAATATATTTTTTATTTTGGAATGATAAAATAATATGTAAAAATGGAATTAAATGTAAATAATCATCACTATTATTATACATTTTAAAAAATAATATTGGGGAAATGTAAAACACATACCTTTATATATCCTAAGAATATAGAAAAATTGTAGAATGATCATTTTCATTACCAACATATGGAATAATTTTTTAATTTATGTACCGAATAACCTAACAAAGAGTAATCCATGAAATAATTGAAAATTTTAATATGTTAATATGGTCACTAATTAATAAAAAGGATTAATAATCATGAAATAGAGACTCAAAATATTTATAACATTAAATAATAAATAAAATTTTATTTTTCTGGAAAATTGAAAACGAATGATGTGAGCCCTAACTAGATTAAATGTGGTTCTTCTTGCAACTTCAATTAATAGGTACATCATAAATAATCAATGTTTTATTTATTATATAGACTTTAAATACTATCCCACGTATTTTTTAACAAATTATATTAGTGATTCATTGAAATCATGGTATATTTTAATCTTATCACTTTAATTTGATTTTAATCATATATAACAAACATCATATGAGGATTATTTTATTTTTTCCATTATTAATTATAAATAAATTCTAATAACTCTAGCAAATAATTTATATGATTTTATTTCGAAAATCATTTTTAAAACTACATAATCATTGATTCCTCTATTTCTTTTTCCTATCAATAAGAAATTAGTAAATCAAATATTTTAAAATAATTTTCTTTTCATCGAATAACATCTTTCTTATACGTATTGGTTGAAATGAAATGTCAAATTATATTTATTAATGGAATAGTTCAAAAAAATATAGATTATGACATGTGGGCCCATGATATTTTACCCTATGATATGAGAAAGAAAATATTCTCTGTAAATATTATATTGAAATTATCTAATGAAGTTATATCATTATGGGTTATTGGAATTAATATGTGATTTCATCCATACTCGAGTTAACTAAAATAACATATAAAATTATAACACAATAATTTATCATTACTGTGTAAGTGTTATATAAATATAATGACTCAAATAAAATTTTCATTTATGATATTGAATATCTGTTTTCATATGATTTTGATTATGTAAATAATTGACTAAATATGTTGATTTTATGATTGAATCTAATTACTCCTTTTCAATAAATTTATTATTTTACATAAATCCTTTTTAATGGGTTGTACTATATTTTAATTTTCTAATTGGTCTCATTAAATTTTAAATCCATTACTAATATCTATATTACCACCCTATTTTTAGATTTTTTTACTACATTTATGGTTGATTTTTAAAAATCATTATGTCAATATTATAGTAATTATAATTTTTATTCAATAAGAATGTTATGTTGAACAAAGACAGTATTTTCTTAATTTTAATATTAGTTTAGTTTGTTAATTTGTGACATGTGGTCATATTGTACATAGGGATATGTAATATGATTCACTAAAATATAATACATATAGGGTCTTTGGAATTTTATATTTATCATATTTGATGTTATATAATAGATAATGTAATTTGTAAATGTAGACTATTATTTTTTATATGATAGAATTATCTTTATAACATTAGGGGTGTGGATGTTTTGTAATAAAAAATAGAATTTCATTTTTTTCATGATGTTTTCAAATATAAAAAATTATATATATTTATTTAAGAATTATATTTTTCAATAATTATTATTGTTTCCATATTGGTTCAGCTAATCAATTAATGTTTTATAATTCATTTCCATGCTGGTAACTGGTTGAATATAGAACGGATAAAAAAGATGATAATAACCATCCAAATCATTAACTAGAGTTTCTTCGAGTTAGTGTTGTGAAATTTTTGGTTATTCAATTTTTACTAACAAAGGTTATAAATTTTGATTCCCTTGAATGGGGGTAGAAGACATCTCAAAAAGGAATATTTCAATACTAGATCATCAAATATTAATACAACATCTATAATTTTTCCTATCCATAGATTTATTAACATTTGATGGATATATAAATTATTTAGAAATGACGCTTTAGGTTCATAGTTGTCAAATGAATTAGAAGGTATAACCTCTATTTTATCTTGTTAAATGTGATGTCTACTATTGGAGGCCATTAATTAATAAACAAAATTAAGTGGATATATATATTTTCAACATGTAATGGGAGGTATTTAATGATTTTCATCATTATTGAATTCTCCAAAATTTATTTTTAATAGAATGACATGATACCCCCACTCCAAAGGATTCCCTCTTGGGTCATCAAATTAGAAAGAGTGGTAATGATTACAAAATACCACTTCCAATATCCCATGAGATGGTTACTAGCAACATGGGTATATAGTCAAACATAATGGAGTAATTATACTCATAATGATATTAGTTGTAACTGATACCAAGAGAAAACCAACCTAAATCCCTATCTCATAATAAGAAATAAGAAATAAAATACGTCATGTGATGTCACAAAGAACAATATATAACATTAAATAAATTTAAATTGTATTAAATCCACAATAGCAATCATGAAGCATGAATAGATCATGAACAACTCCTCAAACTAGTAATTTCTAGCATGATCACTAACCAACCAATGCTAAACTATTAAACATTTTATGTTGATATGTTTTGAGAATAAGATGTATAATAATTATGATACTCCCAAAAACCACTCATGTTAAATATAAATAATGTGTACTAAAACAATGTGTGTAAATAAATAAGATTATATAATACCCTTAAAATGTAATCTATTCATTCAACATTCTTACCATGAATGACTCTCAAAACAATAACAAAAAGTATTTCAATTATATTGTGAACACACACACACACACACATATATATATATATATATATATATGTATCTCGCACCCACATAAATACTAGGTTTCTACTCTCACACCACTAAATCGCATGCCTTGGACTATCCTCTCTTCAATAAATAATCCTTACCTAAAACACAAAGGTAACCCTATAAAACCATAATCATTTTGAAAGAGATCAACATTGTAACATCATCCCTATATTAACCATGTTTATTTTTAGAAGAAATCCATACATTTGTATTAAATATTATACCTCATTCCATCATAACATGTGTTTTAAAAACCTATTACCATACTTTAAAAAGTATATCCAAAATATATTCTTGTTTTATAATATTAGTTCAATATATAACACCTAAAACAAGTATTTAAAATCTAAACCATGCATACCATCATATAATAATACAACAAAATATTGATTCAGTGATAGGGGATAGTCAACCAACCATATATTCTCCATCCTAGATGGTGGATAAAAACGCATGGAACCTCAATTTTTAGTTTCCCTATAAAAATTTTTGGATTCCTAAAAAATAATAAATCATATAGAAAAAATATATACTGCATACATATTAAGGTTATCTATATAGAAATATACTCATATGTTTGTATCGTTACAAAAGAAACCCATCAACCGTTGCTGATGTTTAAACGTCAAAGTGCAATACAAGAATCATTTTAAGTATTGATTAAATAATTATCAGTTAATTAATACTTGTATATTTTTATTAACGTGATTGATATTTTATTAATCTATTACATGTATCACTGAATATATTAATTCTATATTTGTAATCCCATATATGAAATCCTAAAAAAGAATCATCATGAACTAATCTTGTTTACTCGTTAATGTATTATCTATTCATAAAAAACCGTGTCCTCTAGGACAATACCTATTATTATGCTAAAAACACAACCTCGTATTTCATAGAATCATGATCCATCTCACAACATGAAACTATTGATTTATGTAAATGTTTATCATTGGACATCGAGTGAGAATTAATATTGAAGTAATAATCAATGAGAAATCCATGTTTTGAACACATCTAGTCTGCCTCAGTGTCCCAAAACAAATCACATGATATCACATTTTGTATCTTATTCAAAATATTAAATTCGGGCCCCATGGGTCCCCATTATCATCACATATAGATCCCAATTCCACCACAAACATCAAAATAATGTCCATGATCAACCACTTTCATCAACAACAATTTTATACTCATTAATTCTATCTTATTATTCATCATCACTCAAATCTTATTATGTTTTCAATAATTCTCATCAATGATATGAATTATTAATAATACATGACATTGAAATGTATTTTTAAATAGAATGGTTCAATGGAATCTATCATGACATGTTCCATAAGGACTTCTACTATGTCTACAGCAAGCCTGCCTTTAATTAGGTAGGGGCTGGTGACTAGAACTAAGTATGAATCTAAAGGCCCAGAAATCTTGTGGAATTTTTTTAAATACATGGAATTTTTTTACTACTCTGCGGAAATTTACGACACTCGATTCTGAGGCCGGGTGTGCCCGGAATCAATTTCCGAAGTTTTTGTTCAGGTACATTCAGTAAACATACGACCGTGTTTTTATAACTTTTGAACCTGTGCTATGAACTGAAATATGAGGGCACCATTGAACTCGTAGTGCCCATATTTTCCGAAAAAGTATAACACCTCGACGACAGATGGTCGAGATTAAAATTAAGTTTTGGGGTTTTTTTTAAAAAAATAATAAAATAAAGTGAGCTACACTTTATTTTATTTTAGCCACCATTTATGAGTTTTGATTGTGGCATGCACTGGTAGTTGAAACATCCTCTTGGATGTTGGAGGTGGGACCACCACACCTCAACCTCCCATGAGAGGTTGTGGTGGTGGGGCCCACCCAAACATTACCTCCCCTAAGAGGTTACGATGTGGGAACCTCTCGAGACCTTGACCTCCCATTTTAACAATAGGGTTGGGGACCACCTGACCCCTATTAATGGGAGGAGGTAGTAACATCCCAACACTCCTACATTAATGAGAGAGAGACACCTGACCTCGCCTAATTAATTCGTGAAAACACAAGTAAATTAATTAGGTGGAGCCTCATAATTGAATTCTCCATTTTTGAATTTTTCTTATCATCTAAAATAATAAGACATCTGATATTATTTTGTCTTGGCATTTCACAATTGGAAGAGATTTTGAGAGGAGAGCTTGGGAGAATTATAATTCTCCCAAAGAAAAATGCTCCTCTCAACGAAGAACGAAGAACACATTATTCTAATGGGGAACTCCAACAATGATCCTTCTTCGACTTCTTCCTTGGACACTTACCGATGCGGGCGTTATCCACAGCCGATGCAGCACGGGTTAGGGAGCATGGAAAAAAGCGATGAATGACGATTCTCTTCTTCTACCTTCAGCGACTCCGTCAACAAAAGACGAACGACCGAAAATCTAGGTTGTTGGTTTTATAACATAATGATGTTATACATTTTCTTATCTTCTTCATCAGATAGAAAGGGTTTTTTGCGGAAATTTAAATGTTAAACTGCTTATATTGTTGATCTAATTGATACATCGCTAAATGCAGTGGGTGTCGGCCAACCTACCAGGGCCCGACATCCTCCGTCGTTTTTCCTTCACGTGGCATTATTCGGCATGGTGATGCAACAATGACGAGGTGATGGAGATGGAAATGACAAAGGACACTCTTACCACAGTCTCTGTTAGCCACGCCGCCCCTGTGGTATCCTACACCGTTTCCGGCCGGGCCCGCATGCTGCCCGTGGTTAGCCTGTGCGCTACACACGTGCCCCGCCGGCCTGCCAGTGTGCTGCATGTGCCCCGCCGGCCAACCCACGAACTACCTGGTGCCCCACGGCCTACCTGCGGCCTGCCTACATGCCCCGCACTCTGGTCATGCCCTGCCCTCATTCCCTGTAGGCTTGACCGCGTGCTGTCTGTGCCCCGCCGGCCTAGCCATGCCCTGCCTGGCACCCCACGAGCTGCCCGTGCCCCCCGTTGGCCTGCCTGCACACTGCCCGCACCCCGCCGGCCTTCCGGCGCCCTGTCGGCCTTCCCACACCCCGTGTGGCCTGCCGGATCCCTACCCAGTGGCCTTCCGGCCTACCCGTTCCTTGCCCAGCCTGCATGTGCCATGCCCAACACCCTGGGCGGCCTACCAATGCCCCGACTCCCCGCCGGACCGCCCACGCCGTGCTGGCCACCCAAGCCGGCCAACGACGTCTTTCGCGGCGTCGCTGGATGAACCGACTTGGAATTCTAGGATGAGTCATCCAAGCTGCACCCCACATGGTGCTAGCCGAACCGGCCCTGGCCTCTGTGCCGAGCAGCCTACGTGGTGACCTCTGGGTCGAACCACCCCTGCAGTCCACTGGACCAATCCCAGTGGACTAGGCCGAACCTAGCGGGCTGACCCACCCAACAGGCTAGGTCTGACGTAGTGGGTCTTACCAGGTCGACCCAGACCTGATCGGCCCAGTCTAGGTTGGGACAAGTTAGTCCGACTAGGTTGGACCGGGCCAAGGACCACTACTGACCGTTACTTTTTTCCATATCGTTGGCACCAGAGGTCCATTTGACGAACCCTCAACGACGCTGGTATTCGTGGCATGCGATGGTACCTCTAATAAAACCCCATTGGTGTTCGGGGTATATTTAAGATACAGTTAGGTTGGATGGTACACAAATCCAACTGGGCCCCTGTGACTAAAAGGCTAATAACTCACAGACGGGGCATCTGATCGACGTGCCGTTTATTGTGTTGAGACCCCTATGATGTGGCAGACCTTTGAGATACTTCTATGTGAGACTTCATGATATTTGGAGTATCAACCTCTAGATCGTGGAGCGGACCATCCCAGAGATGAGCGAGCGGAGTACAGAAACATAGTAGCTGGCTGAGACCTGATGACTACTTGACCCATTCGACTCAGAGTGATTCGACTAGCCCAGTGGAGAGCGCCTGGTAGTTGGCGGCAGACCCACGGTGGAGGAGCAACTGGTAGTTGGCGGCAGACCCGTGATACTCTACAGGAGGAGTACCTCTACAGTCTATTAGGGGGAGCACATCTGTGTGAGTGCAGAAGACACAAAATACTCGATAGTAGGAGTACCTTAGCATTCCAAGGATAGTGGGAAGCGCCTAGTTGTTGGAGGGAAGCCCACTGTACTTGATAGAGGAGGATTTCTCCAATAGTCATGGTTTCGACAATGTGAATAAAAATCATGGTTGAGCTGAGTCAGTAACTTTTGTGTTTACCTCATGATTGAGATGGATTACTTGATAGCTTAGGTATATGTATGGGCATATACCGAAGTGCGTCATCTGTTGATTTCATTCTTGGTAGTTTATCCTTTTTGGATGTTGTGAGACCTTGAGGGTCTAGGGGTCCCTACTGAGTATCGTTATACTCAACCCTACATAGGTTACGACCACACCTCGTTGTGTTGGTTGCAGTTGATGGATAGATCTGACTGAGGCTGAGGATAGTAGGACTAGATGGTACCCGGAGGTGGACCACACAACGTGACGGTACACGGAGGAGACGAATGTACGTTGAGTGTTGTAGAGGCTATCTGTACCTACCCTTCAGGTAGGATTCTGTAGAGGAAGTCCCAAAAAATGTTTTACTTTTCCTTAGTTGTACTTGTACTTTCCTATTGGGCTGGTATTTCTAGCCCCCTTTACTTTTCAGCACTCCTTTTTGTATATAGTTTTTCATAGTGTTTTACTTCTAAATTGTACTCTATTGTTTGTTTTACACTCTATAAAGGAAATGACTTCCGATTTTTAGGGATTTATGCCTTTGGTACCTGTCTCCATCATTTGGCCTATGGATGGCAGTCTTGGGGTAGCCACGGAATGGGCCCTAGGTGACGTGTCGTGAAATATTGGTATCAGATGAAACAGTTATACCACAAAACATAGAACTATGATCTTTCATTTCTGTGAAGCAATAGTCTTAAGGGTACCGAGTGTTGTCTTCATCCCAGGGAGTCCATTGTTGGTGTTGCAGATGAAATATGCATACACGAGGACACTGACATATGATTTCAAACTCAGTACACGAAAAAATTGATTGTGTGTGTGTTTTCAAAAGTTTTCATTATGTCATCTCAACCATGTCAGCTAACCAGGTATAATCATTTGACAATGTCACATCTGTTTATTTTAGGATTCCTCCTCACGAACTACCAGTTAGATCCCTGAGAGTCGTACACACTGACATCCTGCTGATCAATGAGGCCTCGATGCAGGACCCTCTTCTATTGGAGGCACCAGTGGTACCACTCACCGTTGGGCCACCGATGCCACTATCCCCAGAAGTAGATGATTCATGTTACTTGAGCATGTGGCATGAGTTCTAGTTCCAGAGGCCAACCAGGATCAGGGGAGAGACAGACCCACATGCGGGTGAGGATTGGCTGGAGGCTGTGGTGAGAGTTTTCTGATTGGTAGGGACACCAACAGACTTCATGGTGAATTTTGCTGCCAGCCTTCTACAAGAAGCAGTAGGCAGATGGTGGGTCCTAATGCTCTAGGTGCATGATGAGATGACGCTACTCCAGACAGACTTCAAGAGCCTATTTTGGGCGTTGTTTTTCCATGGAAATTTCCACGCTGTGCATATAGAGGAGCTACTTCATCTGCATTAGGGCAGTATGACAGTAGCTTAGTACTCAGTGAGGTTCAAAAACCTCTTGCGCTACACCACTGATATAGCATGGGACCCATTCATAAGGGCCCAGAGATTCAAGCATGGACATAGGAGAGAGATCAGGGATTTTATGATCTCCCTCAGCATACTGACGTAGGCAGGGGTGTTGGAGCGAGCCCTCTTAGTAGAGAGATTCCTTTCTGAGTAGTCTCTAGTAGCGAAACCCACAACTAGTCAACTAGCATATGACTCTTCTGCAGCAAGTAGTTGACATATGACTTAGAGGTTCAAGAGGACAGGACCTATATGTGGACGACTACCCAACTCTGACTCAGCTGTGTGGGGCACCTAGAGTGGAGACGGAGCCAGTAATGCTAGGAGTTGACAGTGTTACTCATTTAGTGGGAATGGTCCCATGGCGCATGACTTTCTGACACGCCGTTCAAATGATTAGCAGATGGTGAAAGGACCGCCCATGCAGGGACATAGATTAGATCGAGGCGGTCCACAGAGAGCAGGAAAAAATGGCAGAGGAGCTGGTCATGCAGCTGGCGGTGGACGACGTTTCGAGGTGTTACCACCACCACCACCAAGAGGTCCACCCTGACCACAGGGTGCAGGTGGACATGCATGAGCTCAGATTTAGGTAGCTGAATCATATGACCTTGGTGCTCTGGAGGTGATTTGACGTACAATCAATGTCTACTCCATCGTAGCTACAGTTCTTATAGACACAGGTGCTGGTAAGTCTTTCATTTCCACAGCCCTTGTTCGGAGCTTAGAGATTCTGATGGAGCTGTTGGCTCGATCCTTACGGCTATAGAATCCTATAGGAGATGAATGGACGATTATGCAGTAGTTCTGGCAGTGTGATCCTACTCTAGGAGGGAAGAGCTTTGGCTGGGATATCCTCGTAGCAGCATCAAGGCCTTACGACGTCATCTTGGGTATGGAATGGTTATCTACATTCATTGATCAGATTGACTGTATTAGGCACAAAGTGTTGTGTGTCCGCACGAATGTGACATGGTTCACCTTCACCGGTGAGAAGTAAGCCTTTTCCGCATAGTACGGACTTACTCGTATGAGGTTGCAGCCGATCACTCATCAGTTGGACTACCTTACCCTCTGAGTAATTGATGTGGAGCGTCTGACTAATCTATAGAGGTGGGCCAGTATGCATATTCTTCCATGATGATGTCCTAGGTCTACCTCCTCGCATATAGGTGGACTTTTACATTGACCTGTACCATTGGATGACACTGATATCTACTACAGCATATCATATGTCTCCCTCTATGCTTCGTGAGCTGCAGATACAGCTGGAGGACTTGTAGGTCAAGGTATTCATCCATCCCTGTGTTTCTCCCTGGGCGACCCCAATTCTGTTCTCCAAGAAGCTAGATGGGAGCTTGAGGCCTTGTGTCGACTACCATCGCCTGAACCAGGTAACAGTGTTAAAAAAGTACCCACTTCTGAGGATTGAATACCTCTTTGATTAGCTGATGGGAGCTCAGTGGTTCTCGAAGATAGACCTCAGATCAGGCTATCATCAGCTTAGAGTTCGAGCTGAGGATGTGTAGAAGATGGACTTCAGGTGTTGGTACGACAACTAAATGTTCTTTCTTATTCTCTTCGGAATAACCAATGGTCTTCCAGTGTTCATGGGACTCATGAATAGTATCTTCCAGCCTTACCTTGATCACTTTTTCGTGGTCTTCATCAACATCATTCTGATCTACTCGACTACTGAGGAGGAGCGTGCCTACCATTTTCGGGTACTACAGGACACACTCCGAGAGCACCATATTTATAGTAAGATCTCAAAGATCCAGTTCTAGATCTGATAGGTTCACTTTTTGGGACATGCCATCTCGGAGGCTAGAGTTGCAGTGGATCTAGTGAAGATTGTGGTGGTACTTTCTTTGGATCCAACCAGGAGTGTGATGGAGGTACAAAGTTTTCTAGGTTTGTTTGGTTACTTCCAGACGTTCGTACCTGACTTGTACAGAGTTACAGCACCACAATCAGCATTAACAAAGAAGGGGAACCCCTTCATGTGGTCGGAGAGAAGCCAGCGGAGATTTTAGGAGCTGAGGAAGAGGATGAAAAGTTACCCTATACTGATTCTTCTAGGGGAAGGCTTAGGGTACGCAGTCTACTGCCACGCATCTGGGACTAGACTTGGGTCTGTCCCGATGCAGGAGCGAGCAGTGATCTCATATAGTTCTCGGCAGCAGAGATTGCATGTGTAGAACTACGCTACCCATGACTGGGGGATAGCAGTGGTGGTATTCTCTTTGATGATGTGGTGACACTACCTGGTGGTAGAGCGTTTTACTGTGTACTCTGATAACAAGAGTCTCGGGTATATATTCTCTCAGAAGGACCTGATCCTGAGACATTGGATAGGGCTTGAGATCCCACAGCACTATGACTTATAGATAGTATATACTCCTGGGATGGGGAACGTTGTTGCAGATGCACTCAATAGGTGGTCGGGTATACTGCTTCTAGGAGAGGTGATAGAGCAACAAGATGCTATATAGATATCCTTTGTGGATAGATATGGAGAAGCCTTCCTTCAGTCTCTTATGTTCACTCCCCCACTTCTTCAGTGAGTCCGGGAGGTTTAGTGAGGAGACACTGACTACGAGACATGACGTGCTTAGATATCCAATGGTTAGGCACCTGATGGATTTTCTGAAGGTGGGGAGCACGTCTTCCTCTTCAGAGGACGTACCCTTGTACCAGTAGAACTTCAAGAGGATGTGTTTACAGAGTTCCACACTACCCCTCTAGAGGTACATCTTGGAGTGTCAAAGATGTACTAGGACCTTCTATGACAACACTGCTAGACTGGTATGAAGAAGGTTGTAGCAGAGTTTGTCTCTCGGTACCTCACTTGTCATCAAGTAAAGGTGAAGCACTAGGTACCTGCAGGCTTGGATCACCTTATAGGTACTAGAGTGGATGTGGGATGGGATATCCATGGACTTTGTGATGAGTCTTCTACATACATTTAGGGGACACCACTCAATTTGGGTAATCATTGACCGAATCACCATGTCGGCCCAATTCCTATAGATCAGAGAGCATGTATCAGTAGAGAGCTTGGGAAGCCTCTATGTGCTTGCGATTGTGCGCCTACATGGATTACCATCTTCTATTTTCTCCGATCGTGAGGCACTGTTTACATCCCAGCTATGGAAGGGGTTGCAGGAGACTTTCAGGACATAGCTTCGCATGAGAACCCCCTTCCATCCTCAGATGGATGACCAGACTGAGATGAAAATTCATACTCTCCAGGACATGCTATGTGCTTGTGTCCTCGACTTCGGTCACAGTTGGGAGGATCACTTATCTTTGGAGGAGTTTTCCTACAGCAACAGTTATCACTCTACCATAGTGATGGAACCTTTTGAGGCTTTATATGGGCGACCTTACAGATCACCCATGTGATGGATAGACACTATGGAGTCAGCACTGGTGGGACCAAAGATAGTACGAGATACCACAAAGAAGGTGTAGATCATCTAGAAGTGGATGAAGACTGTACATTTGAGGAAAAAGTCATATGCTGACATGAGAGGCAGACCTCTGGAGTTCAAGGATGGTGCACCGTCTTTCTACGGGTCTCACCTCGAGGAGGTCTATAGAGATTTGGCCTAGGTGGTAGCTCATCTCCGCGATTCATCAGACCTTTCCAGTTCCTTAGTAGAGTTGGCAAGGTGGCACACCACTTGGATTTTCCACCTCAGTTGCATCGGGTGCACAATTTCTTCCACGTATCTCAGGTGAGGATATACTTGCATGGCCCTACTCACATCATCGACCATGGAGAGATAGATGTCAATGAAGAGGCCTCTTTTATGGAGGTTCCAATAGTGATTGGGGTTTGACAGGGGCATGTCCTACGTGGATGGTCGATACCTCTGGTGTTTGTTTTTTGGAAGCACGATAACCTCCAAGGGAGCACATGGGAGCGGGAGGCTCAGACGCGTGCTCGTTACCCCCATATGTTCCCTAAGTTAAAGTTGTAGCATATGGGGACTTAAAGAGCGGAGGTGGGGAGAATGTAAAGACCCAAAAATCCTATTGAAATTTGTTTTTTAATATATGATATTTTTTTATGAGTCCGTGAAAATATACGGCCCTTGATTCTGAATCCTAGTGTGCCCAGAATCAATTTCGAATGTTTTTGTTCGGGTACGTTCTGTAAACGTACGAGTGGGTTTCTATAGCTTTTGAACCGGTGCTTGGAATTGAAATTAGAGGTCACCGTTGAACTCATACTACCTGTATTCACTTAAGGAGAAATTCCCCTCGATGAAATATGGTCGAGAATAAAAGTTAGATTTTGGGGTTTTAATATAAAATAATATAATAAAGTGAGAAACACTTTATTTTATTTCATTCCCCATGTAAGTGTTTGGAGGTGGGTCCCACAAGTAGTTGAAACCTACTCTTGGAAGATGGAGGTGGGACCACCACACCTTAACCTCCCATGAGAGGTTATGGTGGTGGGGCCCACCTAAACATAACCTCCCGCGAGAGGTTACAGTGTGGGGACCACCCAAGACCTTGACCTCCCATTTGAATAATAGGGCTGGGGACCACCTAACCCCAATTAATGGGAGGAGGTTATAACCTCCCAACTCTCCATCTTTAAAGAGGGAGAGCCTCTTGAAATCCCGAAATTAATTCGTGCCAACACACGTGAATTAATTAGGTGGATCCTCTTAATTGAATTCTTCATTTTTTAATTTTTTTCCAACATCTAAAATTATAAGACTTATAATATTATATTGGACTAGAATTTCACACATAGAGGAGATTTTTAAAGGAGAGCATGGGTGAATTAGAATTATCCCAACGAAGAATTCTTCTCTAAACGAAGAACGAAGAACGCGTTACGAAGAACAGCTTCTTCCAACGAAGAATGCCGTCAATGGTCCTTCGTTGAATTCTTCCCCGAACATCTACTGATGTGGAGTGTCTTCTACAGCAGAAGCAGCATGGGTTTGGGAGCGTGCCGAAGATGCGACGAACGTCGATTCTATTCGTTTACCTTCCGCGACTCCGTCAACAAACGATGAATGCCCGAAAATCCTGGGAGGGGTTTTATTACATGACGATGTTATAAATTATATTATCTTATTCATTGGATAGAAAGGGTTTGTTGCGGATGTGTCCATGATCAACACTTTATCTTGTTGTGCCAATTGATACCTCCCTAAACACGGAAGGTGTGGGCCAACCTAACATGGACCGACAACCTCCATTGTTTTCCCTTCTTGTGGTGTTCTTCATCATGGAGATGTAACAACGACGAGGTGACAGTGATGACAATGGAAATGGCTGCACTAGCCAAGGCCTCTATGAACCGTGCTCCCCACGTGGCGTCCCGCACCGCCTCCAGCCGAGCCCGCGCGCTGCCCGAGGACTGACCATGCGCTGCCTGCATGCCCCGCCAGCCAACCCATGCCCTGCCTGGTGCCTTGCGGCCTGCCGGTACTGCCCGCACTTCCCACCGGCCTGCCCGCGCGCTGCCTGTTCTTCATCGGCCAAAATGCTCTCTGCTCGGTGCCCCGTGACCTGCCCGAGCCCCGCCGTCCTACCAGAAACTTGTCGGCCTACCCGCGCCCCGCACGGCCTACCATCGCCCTACCCGGCGCCCCGCCCGACCTGCCCAATAACAAGATCTTGGGCAAACCAACCATGACGCGCCGACCACCCAAGTCGGCCCACGGTGTCCTTCACAGCGTTGCTGGTTGAGATGGCTAATCTTTGCGGGCCGAGCCGCCCGAGCCGCACCCCACGTGGTGCTGGATGAACTGGCTCCGGCCTCTGGTCTGATCCACCTATGCATCGACCTCCGGTCTTATCCGCCTACACGGGGACTTCTGGGCTGAACCGCCCCTGCAGTTCGTTGGGCCGGGCCCAACAGACCTGGCCGAACCTAGTGGGCTAACCCGCCCAACGGGCCATGTCAAACCCACCGGGTCTGACTGGGTCGAATAAGACTGAGTTGGCCCAGTTGGGTTTGGGACGAGTCGGTCTGACCAAGTCGGACCAGGCCCATGCCCCTACTGATTGTTAGTTTCTTTTGGCCATATCTTTGGCACCGGACGCCCGTTTGATGAACCATCAGCGGCGCTGGTATTCTTGGAACGCGACAACCCCTTTTAGAAAACCTCAATGTAGTTTGGGGTATATTTGAGTTATGGTCAGGTTGGATCGTACATGAGTCCAACTGGGCCCCTCGGACTAAAAAGCTAATAACTCACAGACCGGGTGTCTGATCGACGCCTCGTCTATTATGTTTAGACCCCTATGATGAGGCAGACCTTTAAGATACTTCTATGTGAGACTTCATGAGATTTTGAATATCGACCTATATCTTGTGGAATGGACCCACCCAGAGATGAGCAAGAGGTGTACAGAGACGTAGTAGCTGGATGAGACCTGACGACGGCTTGACCGATTCGACTCAGAGTGATTCGACTAGCCGAGTGGGGAGCACCTGGTAGTTGGTGGTAGACCCACGGCGGGGGAGTGCAAGGTAGTTAGTGGCAGACTCGTGGTACTTGATAGGAGGAGTACCTATGTAGGTTATTAGTGGGAGTGCCTGGTAGTTGGCAGCAGACCCATAGTGGGGAGTGCCTCTGTGTGAGCGCGGTAGACCCACAGTACTCGAAAGGAGGAGTACCTTAGTAGTCTAAGGTTTGTGGGAAGCACAATGTAGTTGGCGGAAGGCCCACTGTACTAGATAGAGGAGGAGTTCTGCAGTAGTCGTGGTTTCGACAATGTAATTAAATATCCTGGTTCAGCTAAGTCAACAACTTTTTTTTACTGCATGACTGAGATGGATTACATTATAACATAGGTATATGTATGAGCATATACCTAAGTGGGGTCATCTGTTGATTTCATTCTTGGTGGTTTATCCTAGTTGGATTTTATGAGTCCTTGAGGGTCTTGGGGTCCCTACTAAGTATCATTATACTCACACCTACATGGGTTATGCTCGCACCTCGTTGTGTTGGTTGTAGACGATGGACAACGCTGATTGACGCTAAGGATTGCCGGACTAGACGGTACTCAGAGGCGGACCACACGACGTGACAGAACACAGAGGAGACGAATGGAGGTTGAGTGCAGTGGAGGCTATCTATATCTACCCCTCATTTAGGATTACCCAAAGGACGTCACAACAACTATTTTTCTTTTATTTAGTTGTAATTTTTTTATGTTTTACTTGTACTTTCCTATTGGGCTTGTATTTCCAGCCCCCTTTACTTTTCAGGAATCCTTTTTTTATATTGTTTTGCATTGTGTTTTACTTCTAGATCTTACTATGTTGTGAGTGTTTACACTTTATAAAGGCAATGCCTTACCCGTTTTAGGGATTTACGCCTTTGGTGCTAGTCTCCAGCCCCTGGCCTATGGAAGGCAGGCTTGGGGTAGTCATGACATAGGCCTCGGGAGATGGGTCATGACAAGTAATACAAGACAAATTGAAGGCATTGTACTAAATTACCTACACACACACATTGACACATCCAATCCACACAATATAAAATGTAAAAATTATAAGTAATAAATCCAAGAAAACCCCAATATCCCACAACCTGAGTACAACAGTTAAAGTAATGGAATGAAAATAAGGGTGGAATAAAATCCCACCAAAAGAGTCTATAGAAAACAAAAATAACTCAATAAATTATTTCCCATACCATCTATGTCTTGTAATGTGAATGAAGAATATCCTGATACTCATCCGTAAAAAACGGTACTAGATTCATCCTAATGGATATGGTATTGGGAATACTATATGAAGCTACCAGATCACACCTTGTTTGTCTATCCTCTTTAAGAACAACCTCTAACAGGACCTCTAAGGACTCCATCAAATGTTCGATCATCTACACAAGATAAGACAGATGTGGGAAAATATTATTCAAGGGTGAGTAAAACAATTCACATTAGGATGACCAGTAACCACAATAGAAATACTTCCAATGAAAAATACCCAAAAATATACCTTGAAGTAAATACCAAGATATAAATTTGTATTAAGATCCACATAGGTATATTTCTGCACCCCATGTATCATGAACATACAAATATACACAATCTATGACTCACAGTGTAGAGATAAGCCAGAACCAATTTCGATCCACATGATTCTACTTGAATCACACTAATTTCTGAATAACACACCACTCAAAACATTATATCATAAGATAAAATCACAAAGAGGACTTTCAAATTTGGGCCCTGCAAAAATGATAATTTATTAGGCATGGCAGATCATGATACCAAAATTAAATGATTACACCCAGAAACACTAAGGGATACCAGAAATAGTGAATAGATACATTGGGGGATACCATGTACTCAAACTAGATAAATATTCAATGTAGGGGTACATGACTGGACACCCTAAGGGATACCAAAAATCCCTCTTAGACACACTGGGAGATACCACATACCCTATTGATCTAGCCCACATTGTGGAGGATCAATGTCTTACTCATGGAGGTTACGTGATTTCTTATAATATACTACGGGTGATTGAGTATCACACTTCATTCATGGAGAGGAATGCTGGACCCTATCTAGTATTGGGTCTCCAAAGGGTATTATAGTCTAGTCATGTGGATATAATACCACATTGGAACCTCAATTAAATTACCAAAGCGGATCTCTCAACCTCTACTATTTGAATCTAAAAACTCCACACATTATCACAAAGGACCCTCTCATCATCGGGGTCCAAACATCAGAGACGGCTCATCAAACAGAAATATTTTTTGAATGTTAGGTGGTTTTATATTTCAAAGAATGTTAGGTCATAAGGATCATGGAACGAACATGGTGTTTAACTATTGTGGTTAAAAACACCATCATCTATCATGGATGCATGAAATCTTGGATGATCGTGGCCTAGTCTTGCCAAAAAGGGTCTGACACGGGTCCTACATGACACACTGGCTCCGACCTAGACCATTGGGTCTGATCTGACATGCTCTGTCTGACCCGACCTGCTCCTCCAGGGTGACCCACTTTTCTTATGGTAGCCTATTTGGCCTCGCCCCATCCGATCTTCCCTTGATCGTCCCACTTGCACATGGACTGTCTGGCCCTCCCTAGGAAGTCGTCGACCACATCCTATATGGATTCCCCCACCGCTACATTCCATGGATCCACCACATCCTTAGCATAACATTGTGCTCCTCTACATCCCCATATCCTCTATACCACATCCCATGTTCTGATCCTCTACACCCCACATGGCTTAATCCACCGCATACCATGTATCCCACACCATCATTGCTTCCACGGTGTGCTCCACCTCTAGTCTCTGAACCTCCATCGTGCCAGTTAGCCTTACCACAACATTATACCCACACTGATGGTCCCATATATGAACGATTCACAAGCATTTGATGATTGTATTATTGATAAAAATCCATATCAGTGTTTCTCAACTCTCGATATACTCAAATTTAGCCTCAGATTTGGTTAACCTCTATTATGGGGGGTCCAATTGTGTTTAAAGACTCACAAAATTTTGATCCAAGACCAAAAGGGTCCAATGGTTAAAAACACCATGAAATTGGGGGAGAAATGCATGAATAACAATTAGAGGGTGGACATTGGCTTTGGTTCATGTCAGCCACAATCGATTCTCATTAAAATGATGACAAAGATAAAGCATGAGAACATATAGAAATAATCACCACAATTTAATATGAATCCTACAATGATCGAATGATGGATCAATCTATTCATGGATTGAACTGCATTAATGATGAAAATCATGAACATTGAATAAGAAAATGAAATCAACCTCCATACATCGATTCAGATTAGTCACTAAAAATGGAAAGTTGCGTCATCTTTGAAAGATTTTAGATTACATCAGTTTGGATGTGTGAAGATATTTGGTTCTCATACAATAACTAATTATCAAGTGACTTCATCTCTACATCAAAGATTAATTAGAAGGTTCTGGTGAATACCCCAAATTATTGAAAAATGTGTAATAAAAAGAAAAGTGTGGATGTGTCATATAGTAATTTATTTTAATTATTTAATAATGATTACATCCTTTTAGATCATTTACAAATAAGACCAACAATAACAACAGATTGGTCATACTTAGGGTAAAGTCTCATTTCTATGATCAACGGTGCCCTTATATTTATGAATAAGGAACTTATCAAAGAGGTACTCCCCTTTTCCCTTGAAAAAATTCTATGCGTGCTACTAAACATTTTACATTTTTCATAAAATTGTGATGGGTATACCAGGCCTCACAATAACTCATTAATTTAGTTCCTTCTCTCAAATTAATCCATATAATATCTAAAAATAATTTATAGATAATATTGGATGTTACACTCTCCCCACCCCTATGATTTATGTACCCAAAGCCTAAATGAAGGCTAATTAAAAATATGAATATACTGAGCATGAATATGGGCATCCAGCTCCCATGTGATCTCCTAGATAATCTCATGATGCTACTAGACATGCAACAACTGAATTAACATCCCTTGAATGACCATATCATGCCAATCATTTATCACCACAGGTACTCCACAAAACTGGCCCAATCATCGATGTACATCTTTCCCCAATCAGTGACGCGTGATGGTTCATGCACATACATCCTTAAATGTGACATGTGGAATACATTTTGTATCCACTCTAACTATGGAGGTATATTGAAGTGGCATGACTGTAAAGCCCCGACCCTAGTTACCCAGAGTCGGTGCATTATTACGTAATGTTGGCATGATCACAAAAGATCAAGTCTCTAATGACCTATTAGTTTATTAGTATTGGAAACTCTTGATACATTCATAAATATTACATTACATCATAAAGTGAAAAACTACAATAACATGGTCTCCATAGTCCACACTCATATCCCCTTCAGACTATCCCTGCAGGTCAGTCATAAAATATTTTCTACCCATCCTAGAAAAATTAAAACATTGAAAGGGGTGAGATCAGATCCTCAGTAAGGAAAAAAATATAGAGGAAACGTTCATAAATAAACATAAATATTTAACGTAATGTATAACTAAAACAAAAGCCTTTTAAACTTGATCTCCCGCATAATATGGAAAAATAAAATGAAATAATGCCATTTACTTATTCTCATGGATATTCTACTAGTCTAATAATCACATGCAATATCAATAACCACTTTCATAATGATGGAATGCATAATTACAGACTATCATAACCACGTAGCCAAGGCCTCGTGCTAAGAATACAAATTAGATTTTGTCCAGGCCTCGTGCCAAGACACTAGTTAGTCTCATGAAACCTAATGATGCATAGAGGATCTATAGTGGGCTCCACCTGTCACTTATTAAGTCCAATTCATTACTTATATGAAAATGATTAAACATATCATAAACCATAACATAATCATATCACATATAATATGCCTAAAGGAAACATAACAATTCCACATTTCAATCACAAGATATCAATAAAACACATTGATATAATAAAATATTATCAAAACCATTTTCAATACCAAAATAAATGAAAAGTAAAACATGGTATTTATTTTCCATTTAAAAAATGTTATGGCTTGTAGAGAATCATGAAACTCAAATAACGGTATCGGTGGCGGAGAAGTCGATGTCGCCGCATACGTAAGACAAAACATTATTTTTGGCATTTAGTAAAAATTCTTCGTCTAAAAAGATTCCATTTTAATAAAAGTAAAATTAAAAGGGTTTTATACACCGTATAATGGAATGTTGTGTATAAATCAAAATATGCCTCAGTGAAATGAGATTGACATGAAGTCCCTTACCTCATGTCCGACTTGACTCGATCGTTTTTTAACCTCTTTAATAATAAACTAGAGTTAATTTCAATTTTATTAAGAAATTTTTTCATGTTCATTATTTCTTTTATATAATTTATTACCATTTTATGAACATTATGTAATTATTTATGTTAATAACGGTTGTTTTGTCGATCTTTGGTACTTGAGTCAAAAAATAACTTATTATAATTACAAGTTGTTCATGTGGTAAAATATCCATTATATCCAGAATTGTACTCATAATGTAGATATCATATATATCATATATATCCAGTATATATATTCATGTATAATATTAAATATCATTTAGAGGTAATAAATGAAATGCACCTTTCATGGAGACAGTAAGTCGTACGTACGCATGAACGCTACTTTCATTTCTTTTTCGAATTTAATGGAATGAAATCATAATGTTATAAAGGTATATTATAATTCCAGTATAATATCATATATAACATCATAAGCTCCATCCTTTATACGTCCCACATATGGCATTAATGAGTCAAATCACTTTGAGGGGGCGGTAGTCCTCATTTCCTAAAATGAAGATATCATGTTTACCCATAATGGAAACCATAAAGGTATTCCATAAATGAAAAATACATAATAATAATGAAAACATAAAAATAATATATATCATATAAAAATATAGTGACATTTTAATGGCCACCATGAATGTTGTTAAAATAATATTGAACCATCATCTTTTCGTGAGGCAGTAATTCGCCAACCACAGAAACGGTATGTTATTTAAGAGTTAGACGGAGGTGTGTCTAATTGTAAATCAAATGCATCTCATAAAAACATCCTAGTATATAGAGGATAATGGTTTTGTCACAAAAGATAGGAATAAATTGAGTTTACGGGGTTGGAGAAGCTAAATAAAATAAAAGAACATAAGAGAAGACATTACCTTAAAATCAGGTAATTCTTTTTGATTTGAGCCAAAAGATTCCTTGGGAATACTTCTTCCCAAAGTGAGGCTTCTATGAGTAAGGGAGGTAAGTTGAGAGAGTAGTTGGGAAGAGGATGGTAGAGCCAAATGGCTTTTATGGTGTGAATAAGGTGGTAGAGTTGGGGGCCTTTTATAAGAGAAGAGGAGGGGAACTCTTGGAAAGTCATTAAATGTTACATTATTATATAATGATTTTCGGATTTTAAATGTCCCACAATTATATATTTCGAGGATAAGGTTATAAGGGATCAAAAGCTACTCATCCAATAGGTTTTGACAAGTTTATGTCTTAGATTTAACATTATCTTTTCATTTTATTTAAATCGTTAATTAATGAGGTAATCACTGCATCATCATGGTGTCATAAACATTTTAATTTATTTAATGTCTAAAAATTATAAAAAAATATCATGATGTAGTAAATATTTTTATATTTCCAATGACTATTTATAGTATAAGAGATCATTTACACAGACAAAAATAAATTTTTTTACTTGGGTGATACATACTTTGGTTATACTTTCCCTTAAAAAATAATAAAATAAAATGTCACTATCACCCAAAAGTGATTCCATGGGGTCCCAAAGACTGGAATAAGACATCACATGGTCGTCCGTGACACTAAAATTAGTATTAGGACACATTTTGGGGTCATTTGTTATTATTATGATATTATTTTATTACCCATAACTACCTGATTCCTAATTAATCACAATAATTAAATATAATTACCGTTGTTACAATTCAAATGTCAAAAAACAAGTGTCTTAATTATATAACTAGGACCTTCTGATTCCAAATATAGAATCCATTTTACCAAATTTCAAACACATAAATTGTAGTAATTAATTTAATACTTATTCCTGCTATCAAAACAAATAGCGTGTTTTTAAGAAAGAATATCTATCGAGATATTGACAATTGTTTATGTCCAATTTCAAAGTGAAATTAATTATAATGAACACCATTGGATAAAATGGTAAAATTATATTCTAAATATACTTTAAAATCACTCAATAGTATAATTTATCACTATAAATTATTTTTATTAAAAAAAATATTTTTAGTAATTTTCACAATTCATCGAAAATAGGAAGTTCTCAAAAAAATACAAAAAATTCAACATAGGTTAATTTAGATATTAAAAATCCAAAATTGAATTCCATTTTGAAATATAAAATTTATATAATTTTAAAAAGTTGGTATTACTATTATTAACGGCTACTTTGATTGGTCGTAGTGTGTTAGAATCTCGAACTTGCGTACAATGCAAGCTATTGAATTATTGAAAGAGAAGCATACATTGGAAGATTGGGGTGTTAAATTATCCCCTCCTTCAATAAATTGCGTCCTCGCAATTTGAAATTTTTCTTCGAAAATAAAAGGTGGAAAATAGAAAATACCATTGTGGAAAACCCATATCGGAAATAGGGTTAATAAAATTTAGTCTTAATAAGAGGGAAATGGAAATGAAAAAGTCACCACCAAATTAGGGTTTAGAATATGAGAACATTGGTGGAAATTATAAGCAAATAATTAGAGGATAAATGTAAATATTTATAGGTATTGATTGAGGTCATCAATCATAAACAACTGTAAAATTGTGGGCCTAAAATCCATCAATCTATGATGAAAGTATCATCAGTTCAACAAACCATAAGGTATTAGGATAACACATTTTTGTTTTAATATCCCTTCGCTGAAGTTTAAGAATTATTTTATTCATAGAATAAAAGAGAGGTATATATATGTATATACATGAAAAGTAGAGTTTCAACCCTCAACTAATTTCTACCACAAAATCATCTTTCACTGAAAAAGATAATAGAACTCAAAAATATTATATTTATCCTAATCGTACAAAGTTCCAAATATTAGAACATACCATTTAGATTAGGAAAAATATTTTGTAATAACCAGGGACTTCCTTTAGGCTAGTGGTAGGTAATAAAGGCCTGTCTCACTATGGTTGTGGGTTTGATTCCAGCAGCTTTGTCCGATGTGACGGGTTATCCCCCAACCTGCAGGTTGTCCTTTTCCTATTCCAAAAAGTACCTTCAAAATTATTTTAACCTTAAACAATACTATAAAAAGTTCAACTTAATCCACTACAACCTTTATAGTTTTCCTAAATACCTCTGTCCATACTTTCTCTAAAAGGTCTCTAAATTCCAAAATCAATTATAACATCAGTTTCCCCAAACAATGTAAAGTTTATCTTATTGTCAGATAATAAAAATATGTTTACCTTCATCATATTAAAAACTGAATAAAAACAACAATTACTGCAATAAAATCCTTATATATGTCACATTATTCTTATAACCGAAATATAATCCTTGAGTCTAAAAGGACCAATACATTAATTATTCCACTTCAACATTAGTAACAACATAAGACTGTCATTGATCCCTTGGAATTTTCTAAGGATAGTTTCCTTGAGGCATGGAAATTACATTTTCAAAATGCCTATTTTCCCTAAAATTTTAGCATTCAACATTGATAGCCTCTTTCTTTCCCTTATAGTCATGAGCATGGTGACCTTTTTATCTACATTTATAATAAAACCACATTCCTTTTAGGCAAGTACCGAGGCGATTCTTCCCACAATTATCGCATAATAGAAAATCATTCTTTGCATGTTTCCCTTTATCTGTCTCTTGTTCCACCGTTCTATTCTTCTATTACTTTACTTTATTGTCATATGATTTAGAGAATTCCTTTTATGTCTTGATAGCACAAGAGACTGTATCTTCATACATTGAGAAATATTATGATACTAAAGATCGAAAGAGAAATGGTTTTAACCCATCAAAGAAAAGATCAATCTTACTTCTTGGGTAATGTATATACTCTGCTGCTTGCCTTGATATCCTTGTAATGTTATCCTCATACATTGGGGCATTCTCATCCACCTTTTGTCTCAGACTTAAAAATTGCCTTTCCATATCTGCTCGATGGTCACAAGAAAAGTATTTTTCTAAGAAAAGATCTTTTAACTCTCTTCATTCCATACTTGATACCTTTTCATCTTCTTTTGTATTTTGAATCAAAGACCAACATTGATTATTATCTCCAGTGAGGCAGTAAACTTCCATGATAACCTTTTCCCTTTCACTACTCCCTAATGCATGGAATATTTTCTCTAAAGAATTTATCAATTGCTCAACTACTAAAGGATTTATACTCCCATTGAATGTTGGTGGTTGTTTCCTTATGAAGCGGTATAACAATGATTCTCTATGTTGCGGATCAGGGTTCTCCATACGAAAAAGGTTATTATTCATAACCTGAGTGAGTATTCCCAGTATGGTGATAAGCTGATCATCACTAGTTGTATCACTAGCTCCACTATAATTATCTTGATCGGGAGGGAAATCCCTACATAGAGTGCGTGCATTGATACAGTTTCCATTCCTTCAACTAGGCCCCATTTCTAAACAATGTCATAAACTAGATTAGTTTACTAATTGAAATTCATAATAACAAACTTTCATAACTCTTAACATAAATTGAACTATTTATGGATATAATCCATAATCATAAAAATGGTTTCCTTAAGGAAGTATATACTCATAAACCCATCATAATGGTTTGTAAAAAAATTGAGAATTATCCAATGGATATCCCCCAGGAGTGTCGTAACCAAGAGTGCAGCAAGGCCCATTGTTGTGAACCAGTTCTCATTCGAGTCTAGATCAAAGCGGTGTTTTTGGGTTTTACCCCTAGGTACATCTGTGCAGGAGCCGCCTCAACCTACTCGTATCTAGATAGGGATGTATTTCTCGGAAAACTCACAAAGTCTCTATAATACCAAAATTTTAGGAAGTTTTTCTATACTAATCCTCAAAGTCTATATTAGAGATATGTGCTCTAATCAGAGTTTATCTAAATCTAGCTTCCAAGGTTAGTACTAAACTGCCTCTGATACCAACTGTAATGCCCTGAACCCAGTTATCCAGAGTCGGTGCATTATTACTTAACATTGTCATGATAAAAAAAGATCAAGTCTCAAAAGACCAATTAGTTTAGTAGTCTTCGAAACACTAGATACATTCATAAATGTTACATTATATCATAAAGTGAAAAACTACAATAACATGGTCTCCAAAGTCCAAACACATATCCCCATCAGACTATCCCGGCAGGTCTGTAATAAAATATTTCTTCACATCCTGGAAAAATTAAAAAATTGAATGAGTTGACCTCAGATGCTCAGTAATGATAACAATAGAGCAGAAACTTTCATAAATAAACATAAACATTTAAGGCAATGTATAACTAATACAAAATCCTTTTAAACATGAACTTCAGCATTATATGGAAAAATAAAATGAAATAATTCCATATACTTATTCTCATGGATATTCTACTAGTCTAATAATCACATGGAATATCAATAACCACTTTCATAATGATGGAATGCATATTTCTAGACTACCATAACCACATAGCCAAGGCCTCATGCCAAGACTACAAATAAGACTTTTTCAAGGCGTCATGACAAGACACTAGTTTGTCTCATAGGACCTACGAATGCATCGGGGATCTATAGAGGGCTCTACCCGTCAATTATTAAGTGAAATGCATTCTTTATATGAAAAGGTTTAAAAATATCATAAACCATAACATAATCGTATCACATAAAACATGGATAAAGGAAACATAACATTTCCACATTTCAATCACACGATATCAATACAACACATTGATATAATAAATACATTATCAAAACCATTTTCAATACCAAAATAAATGAAAAGTAAAACATGGTATTTATTTTTCATTTAAAAAAATGTTATGGCTTGTAGAGGAAACCAAAACTCAAATAATGGTCACGATGGCAGAGAAGATATTGTCTCCACATACGTAAGACAAAACATTCCTCTTGTCATATAGTAAAAACGCTTCTTATAAAAATATTCCTTTTGAATAAAATTAAATGTCAAAGGGGTTTATACATCATATAATGGATGTTGTGTATAAAACAAAATATTCCTCAATTAAATGAGATTGAGACGAAGTCCCTTACCTCGTGTCCGACATGACTTGATCGTTCTTTAACCTTATGAATAATAAAATAGAGTTAATTTATACTTTCTTAAGAAACTTATTAAAGTTAATTATTCCTTTTATATCACTTATTACCATGATATGAATATTATGTAATTATTTAAGTTAATTACAGTTCTTTTGTCGATCTATGGTACTTGAGTCAATAATTAACTTCTTATAATTACATGTTTTTCATGTGGTAAAATATCCATTATATCCAGAATTATATTCATGATGTAGATATCATATATATAATTTATATCCATTATATACATTCATTTATAATATTACATAACATTTAGAGGTAAGAAATGAAATGCACCATTCATGGAGAAGGTAAGACGTACGTACACATGAACGCTACTTTAATTTCTATTTCATATTTAATCGAATGAAATCATAATGATATATAGGTATATTATAATTCTATTATAATATCACATTTAACATCATAAATTCCATCCTTTATATGTCCCACATTTTGAATTAACGAATCAAATCACATTGAGGTGGCGGTAGTCCGCACTTCCTAAAATGGAGATATTGCGTTTACCCATAATGGCAACCATAAAGGTATGACATAAATTAATAATACAGATTAATAATGAAAAAAAACATAATATATATCATATATAAATATAGTGGCATATTAATGGACACCATGAAAGGTGTTAAAAGAATATTGAACAATCATCATTTCGTGAGGCAGTAATTCGCCAACCACAGAAACAATATGTTCTTTAACCATTAGACGGAGGTGTGTGTAATTGTAAATCAAAAACACCTCATAAAAACATCCTAGTATATTGAGGATACTGGTTTTGTTACAAAATATTGTAATAAAATGAGTTTAAGGGGTTGGAGAAGCAAAATTAAACAAAAGAACATAAGAGAAGACATTACCTTAAAATCATGTAACCCTTTTTGATTTGAGCCAAAAGCTTCCTTGGGAAGACTTCTGCCCAAAGTGAGGCTTCTTGGAGTAAAATAGGGAAGTGGAGAGAGTATTTGGGCAGATGTTGTCATATTCAAATGGATTTGATGGTGTGAATACATTGGTAGAGGTGGGGGCCTTTTATAAGAGGAGAGGAGATTCACTCTTGGAATGTCATGAAATGTTACATTATTATATAATGAGTTTCGGATTTTAAAGGTACCACAATTATATTTTTAGAGGATAAGATAATAAGGGTTCTAAATCTACTCATCCAATTGGTTTTTTATAAGTTTAAGTATTAGATTTTACATTATCTTTTCATTTTATTTAAATTGTTAATTAATGAGGTAATCGCTGCATCATCATGGTGTCAGAAAAATTTTAATTTATTTAATGTCTAAAAATTATAAAACAAATATCATGATGTAAGAAATAGTATTTGATTTCTAATGAATATTTATAGTCTAAGTGATCATTTACATAGACAAAACTAAAATTGTTTTACATGGGTGATACAAACTTTGGTTATACATTCCCTTTAAAAAATAATATAATAAAATGTCAGTATCACCCAAAAGTGATTCCATGGGGTCCCAAAGTTTGGCACAAGGAATCCCATGGTAGGAAATGACACAAAAAGTAGAATTAGGACACATTTCTGTGGTAATTTTTTATTATTATGATATTATTTTATTACCCTTAACTACACGATTACTAATTAATCACGATAATTAAAGATAATTACGGTTGATACTATTCATAATGTCAAAAAACAAAAGTGTCTTAATTACATAATTTGTATCTTCTGATTCCAAATATGGAATCCATTTTACCAAATTCCAAACACATAAATTGTAGTAATTAATTTAAAAATTATTCCCGCTGTCAAAACAAATATCGTTTTTTAAGAAACAATATCTCTCCTAAGATTGACAATTTTTTATGTCCAATTTCAATGCGAAATTAATTCTAACGACCACCATTGGAAAAATGGTAAAATTATATTATAATTATACATTAAAACCACACAATTGTATAATTTACCAATATAATGTTTTTTTATGAAAAAATTGTTTTTAGTATTTTTCACTATTCATCGAAAATTGGAAGTTCTCAGAAAAATACCAAAAATTCAACATAGGCTAATTTCGATATTCTGAATCCAAAAATGAATAAAATTTTGAATGAGAAAATTTTTATAATTTCAAAAATTGGGAATTACTATTAATAACGACTACTTTGATTGGTCGTGGTGTGTTAGAATCTCGAACTTGCATACAATGCAAACTATTGCATTATTGAAAGAGAATCATACCATGGAAGATTGGGGTGTTATAGTGAAACCTTTAAAAACCTATGTGTTGTTAGTAATGGTCTGATGAACCTCAGATATATCATTATTCCCTAGCTAAATCTCCATAATCCATACCAAAGTTAGTCATAAGGGAACAGGTGGTCTCTAACCTATAACACAAAAGGACTCTGACAGATATTAGTATAAGTAATTTTTTTTAGATCTGTGCAATCTCGATCTGCTCCTAGATGATCAATAACCTCCTTATTGTATCTCACACTAACTCTGGCCCCATAACTGTGGACTCTACTGGGTCGGTCCAACAATGTGGTTACCAAAAGGGTTGCTCATACAAGGCCTCAAATGGTGACATACCATTGGTGGAGGTATAGTTTATGTTGTTTGAAAAATTCACCAATGGTTAGAGATACTCCTAACTAAGAGAAAAATATAATATTCACAACAATATATGTCCTCTAGAACATGAATTGTCATCTCATGTTTGTTGTCCATCTGGGGTGAAACATTGTTCTAAATAATATCTGAGTCCCAAAAGGCTCCTTAAATAAAATCCAAAACTTGGATGTAAAGCATGCATCATCATATGATACTATAATCAATGGAACTCCTTGTAATCACACTATCAACTGCATGTAGAGGCATCCCAATATCTCTATTGATCTTTCCTCTGGCATAGCTAGGAACTAGGATAACATGGAGAGTTGGTTAGTGATAAACTAGATGGAATTATATCCACTGAGCATACGTGGTAAACCCATCATGATTTCAATTGATATCCCATACCACATCCATTCCATCACCTCTAGAATTTTTGATAAACTTGTTATAACTTAGTTCCTAGCCTTCACTTGCAGACAAGTGAGGCATCGAGAGACAAACATTAACACTCCCTTCTTCATCCATGCCACCGAAACGGCTTTCTAAGGGCCAAATACATCATCTCCACACCTAGTTATAAGTCTAAAGGTGATTTAAAGAACTATCACAATGACACTACTATAGATGTTCACCCCATGAAAAGAATTATGTACACACCACCTTTCAAATATCCATCAGGAGAATGTCCTATAGAAAACATAGAACATAGGGTCTCATAGTCACTATCCCAAAATTATGTCTCCCTTGCTCACAATAAGAGTGCAGGTGTGACTACAATCGACTATTGGTAAGCTACTCCATCTACATCCACAAAGGATAACAACAACAAGGCTAACTAATCCAAATGCATCATTTGGTAAATTACAACTTGTTCTTTTACTGGGAGAATATTCTAGCAGATTCCCCATCATAATAGTATTGAAAACCTCAATGTCACAGTACTAGAGTAGTTTTATTCATCACCACAATCTCAAGTTCATATCCTTCTAAGGGAATATATTCTTGGTACACTTGTGTTCATAGTAGATTATAAATTTCTCTCCCATCAGGTAGTTTAATGACTTATTCAATGTGAAAACTACTCCGGTTAACTCAAGATCATGGGTAATGTAATTATTCACATTTTGTCTCAACTAATGTGAACCATTGACAATCACTACATTCCCCTAAATCTGTACACAACTAAGAATAGTCCAACATGCATAGCAGATCACCACATACTCGACACCCTCTACATGAAATCTCATGATTGGAGCACTCATCAACCTTTTCCCCAACTTCAGAAGGAACTGCTCGTACATCTCTATCTGAAAAATTGGTTGTCTCTTTAATGTCAAATCCATCAAGGGTGATTCCACTCTATAGAAATTCAGGCACAACCCTCTGATAGTTCCCTTCCAATCCTAGGAAACTTCTCACCTTGGTAATAATTTTGGGCGGCACTAAAGAAATCACTTCCTTAACCTTCATATTATAGATTAAAACTCTTGTATCCAAGATGATGAGTCCAATAAAATGGACCTCTAAAATCCATAACTAACAGATAAAGAGAATCCCATTTAGTTGGGGCTCTTATATCTTGTGTAGCACCATACTAAAGTGTCTTGTGTGCTCCTCATTAGACATAGAGTACATTAGGATTCCATTGATGAAGACCACCATTGAGTGATCTATAGAGATCCATTTCTTTTGTCCCATGAATGGTTCTAGCGTGTTGTTCAAATTAAAAGGCATAACTAAGTACTCATAGTGAATGTAATGACACATGAAGTCCATCTTCATTATATCCTCATCCCATACTCATAGCTGGAGAGAACATGCTCTATGTTCAATCTTAAATAACCACCGTATCCATTTCAACTGATCATATAATTCATCAATCCTTACTATAGATTCATCTTATTCATGTTTACATGATCCAAGCCTTGGTAATCATCACATAAACTCATTTTCCCTTTATCTATCATGGAAAAAATATGTTCTTTCCAATGGGGAAACATTGGGTTTCCTGAAGCACTTCCTCTATACGTCCACCAACAACACCCTGAATTCATGCATCTATGTGGGATCCATCAGATAAGAAGGTGTAAAAATAAGAGTCATCATGTGGTGTATATTAATGCATAATTCCATCTCCCTTTAAGGATGTACAATTGTGATATCATCAAAAAATACATCCTCATACTGCTCAAACATTGCTGGAAACTGAGGACTCATAAAATCTACTAGAATGTGGGTTAGGCTAGGCAAATAATGAGTAATTGGTTTCACCCACCTATGTACGGGTCCACCATGTACTTAAAAAAAAAATTCACTAACAACAGAAAACCAAGTTCCATCACTATCGATACACGACACTATATTCCTAAAATAGTCAATAAGAGTATGAACTATAGATAACTAGTCCATAAAAATAATGATGTCGTAAGGCCTAGATTCTGCAACCAATAGATCATAAAAGAAGCTCTCACCTCCAAGAGTCAGGTCACACTATCTGCACTAGTGTGTGATAATTAATTCTTATCTTGATGGAGTCTCTGAGATTAAGGGTCGAGTTAATGGTTCAACCGAAATATTCTGGTCAGAAAAAAGCTTCCTATAAAGAAATCAAAGACTTGCACCTATTTCTATCAAAGCTCTAGATAAATCTAAAAAGAAACATTTCGTACCTCGATTCATCCCTAGAGAACTCGTGATATAAATGTACATCAAATGCAGCTGGCCTAATCCCTATCCACTATCTAACTAGGCATGACACAGACCACCTGGTGGTGGTTGTGGTAATGGGTCAAACCTCTGACAACTTCATTTAGACCTACCTTCTACTCTCCCATGTATGACACCATGAAAACAACCCTAATACATTATAAAAACCAACCTCATTGTTACATGATAGAACATATCTAAGAATATACATGATAATTATTTCGAGGAGAGAGTTGCCTGGTCATAAGACAATGTCACCAAGCTCTAACATCACCCTATAGGGCTCTGAATAATGCATACAACGAGGACTTCTATCTGGTTGAAAGTAATCCTAACAAGGAAGAAAACATACGTGACTACCTATAACCAATACTCATCCCACTAAGGGTTTAAAAAAACCCAATATAAGGGAGGTCTATTCCTCTAAAGCTTGTGAAATGTTCTGAGCCTACATGGATCATCAGTTAGTAGTGAGGTAGAAACTACTTCTCTTGAGGGGTTTTGGTACAGCTGGTAAACCACACAGAGCTTCCATCTCTAGTATAGGACCATGTACTGATTCCTCATCAATACATGGATCATTTTTTTGATCACGTACTAGAATCATGATTGGTTGTCTAAATGTAGGCAGCCTGCAAAAAATGATATACATGATCAAAAGATAGAATACTCAATAAGGAAAGGGTAAACACTACCATTCCTAAATGATGCATGTACCATCTATCTTTTCCCTATATATAGTGTTTTAATGTATGAGTCAAAAAGTAGGTAATTAGAGTCTTGATGTATGGATTTGTCAGCCACCGCACCAACACTGGTGTCCCTACCCTAAAATCCAAAATTGAAATACTCAAGAATGATGCCACAATCCATCCTAACAGACTCCTGTTACTAATGTGTAACTAACCTCTTGTTATACCACTCTATAACGACTCATCCTAGAGGGGATCATATCGTGACTACCCCAACACCAACTCCAAAGGGACAGGGTATAATAACTTGAATCTTGTACGCATATCTCACAAATGAGAGGAATTATCCTAATGTATGGGTACACATAGACATATTGAAGAAAAAATGATGAAATGAAAAAATGATAAGAAATTAAATCATGAAAACCAATTTATCCCACAAAAAAAGTACAAAAGTGAATGTAAACATGTCCAGATTATAAGCCCACCAATAGAGTCTATTATCAAAACTAATAAAACACAATGAATTATTCTTGCATCATACCTGTTATGGAAGGTGATTGTACATGTTCCAAAAACTCATCATCATAAAACCATAACTAATCCTAGATATGGGGAAAATATTATGGAAACTTTCTGAATCTGTAAGAGAATATCTATTTAATCTACCCTCGCTAAGAACAACCTAGTCAAGGTCCATAAAGGACTCAATCAAATGGTCAATCATCAACAGAAGACACAACACATGGTGGAAAAGACAATGAAGGGTTGGGTAAAACAATAATTAATGGGACACCCAAAAACCACAAAGAAAATACCACAATGGGAAATACCAAGATGGAAATACTATGATGGGAAAACCATGAATAAAATACACTGTCATATCCACATATATTAATTTCTACCACACTTGTTGAAGAAAATATAGAAATAATCAATATAGGACAAGTTGTCTTGAGGTAAGAACTAACCAATATATAGATACAAGATTGAAATCATCGTCTATTTTCTCTTATCAACTGGTCAAGGTTCTGGTGCTCTTTTAATGTGTAAATCCACACTCCGCTCGAATCCTCGGTGATGATAATTTTTAATAATCGATTGTTTTTAGTTGACTGTATTATAATTGGGGGGTTTGTTTGCAGAGCTTATGAAATAATTTATGGATGATTTTTTATATATAAAATTGATAAATATTAGGGTGATTTCATCATTAGTTCATTATTTTTTTGATATCATAGAGTGTTCCATTATATTGCATTAAATTGACCCACATGTCATAAGTTGATATTTATTGAAAATCCCAAATGGTAATGACTTAATCCAAGCCTTACCATAACATAAGGTTCTAAAATTAATCATATATTATTTATGATAGTTTATTTATGGTTCCAAAAATCCATTGAAACCCCTAGTTAAAAAAAATTCATTAATCCAGGACATGTTATGTCCAATATACCCACTGTTAAATTAATGAATTATCATTGAGGAAATGCTCTCAATTGTTTAACATCTCTATATAATGAATCACCCTAATTGTAGATTTACTCATCCATTAATAAGGTTATTAATTTAGTTATATTTATTTTTTTGGTGATGAATTATAAATAGAACAAAAATAACATGATATGAAAATAGTTTTTCACTGAACACACACACACAAATGATGATAAGAATTAAAAACAATAATTAGATTGAATGAGAAAGCGAAAGAAGGGAAGGCGATTAAACTATATTTAAACTATTTTAAGAAAATTAATATAAAACTACAGATGGTGGATGAGAATAACAGATATTGAAGATGAAACATGAATTAAAACAGAATTACAAAAATGACTTACAAGATTACAACAATGAAGAACACAAAAGTAAATGAAAACAGAGAGAGGATGACAAGTCTCTCAAGTGAAAACATGAGTATTGAAGGTCCTCCGAGGCCTTTTACATGGTTTTTTTCGTGTCAATTGTTGCTACTATATTCTAAAATGCCAACATTTAGTAAGGAGAAGTGTGGATTGTATTTATAGCTCAAGGAGGTGACTATTTGCTTTCCAAATCTGACCCTCCTCTTGAATTTCCAGTTTTGATAATCAGACAGATGAGTCTCGAGATATCATCTTCATCAATAATTTTTTTAATAATGTTTTCCGACTAATCTCAAATTTTGGAGTCATTTGGACATATGGAACCAAAGTTATGGTCGTTTTCATAAACATTGTTAAACTGTCCATTTCTATCCATGCATTTTCAATGTACAGAATGTGAATGATATTATGAATAAGAAAATGTCGTCAAATTAGAATGATTTATTTCACAAATTCGGATGCCTATATCTCCTATTTCACACCGAAAAATCATATCTTGATATGATTATTATATCAGGAGACATGTCATGAATAATGCACTCATTTTAATTCCCGACCAGAATGGTGGGCTGGACTTCAAACCATATGTTGGGCCCCTTGTTCATGTAGCTAGACCTTGAATGTTTTATCCATGAGACCATAAATTTTCCCCTAAACGTTTGAGCAGAATGAATGAAGTTCACTTATGAATTGATCCCAATAATCCAATCTTTTGGGATGTTCCAGTTTCTTCTCGGATTTTGTGGTCCTTCTTGGGTGGTCCATATGGCCCTTCAAATGGCATAATTGGCCTAAGATTCATTCTTATGAAATGTTGTATTTAGAAAGTGGACTTTAAAAAAAAATAACAATATTTGGATCATTAGGGTGACATGTATAAATAAAATAGTAATTATACTCAACTGGAATACTTCAAATAATGCTCAAAAATTATATTTATTATAAAAAAATTAATATTTCACACAAATTATGCACATTTCATTTAAAATCAGTAAAGGTAGAATGTAAAAAGTTATGAAAATATTAATAAAATAAACACCCTGACACTTATTCTTGTTCATATCCTCATGTACAACAAATATAAATGCATGAAAAAATCATTTTTACTCCCCAACAAATGTTAAAATTTATTTTTTCCCAATCAGGGGAGGTTTAGATAATTTCAATTATCTATATTGAATTTGACCACAATTTTTTATAGAAACAACATTCGAAAAACAATTCATTTTTTCATGATCAAATTTAGAAATGGAAAATGGTGGCATAAAAAACCCACACCTCTTAAGATGATAAAATTAATTTTTGGAGCTTCACTCATTCACCAACCTAATGTGAAAATCATTTACTTTATAAGAGATCTCAGCTTCCAATCCCTACCCAAATTACTAAAAAATTAAGAGATATATTTAGGGGTTTTTCTTGTGGATATGGGATGGTAGGAAGATGATATCTCAAAGATAGGAAAAAGGGGGTAAAACACCAACATTGAAGAAGAAATGCACAATTTGTTTTGATATGAGACATGAAAGGAAATTGAAACACATATTTACAATAGAATAATTATGTGTAGAATGACACAAGATTGAAAGGAAAATTTAATGGTATTAAAAGATGAAATATTTACAAAACACAAAACTTCTCCCAATGACATAAGTGTTCTTGTTTTTCGTTTCTTTTCTTCTTTATTGTTTTCATATTTCAAAAGTTGAACTTGAATAAGATCACACTCTCATATCCCAACCCATGATTGATCTCATCACGACACTAATTGTAATAGTTATATCAAGATCAATGGTTGAGGAAGAGTGATTTTTGACCCACCCAAGACACAACCCATTCTTATTTTCATTTTTTATTTATTCTGAACACTTTTCAATAACATTTAAAAAATTAGATAAATTAAAGTACCTTAAATTCCCTAAAACACACTGAATGACAACCTCTTCCCCAGACTGAAATGGATACTTTCCCTCTAGCATATAATTACTAGGTGAAATAAAAAAAGGTACCCAAAATGAAATCCATTCCCCCCACACATAAATTTTAAAAGATTAAAAAATAAAAATCCATGTTTTTAATGGGGGAAATTGGATTGGGATTGTGATGTGGCTATTGAAGAAATGGTCTTCATAGGCACGAAGAGGATTTAAAATTTATGATTAATGTAAGGGAAATGAGAGCCTATTTGGGTATAGTGATTTTCATGTGGTTCATAAAATGCCTCTATCGTATTAATGAACACTAAAGTTGGAAATTCAGCTCGAAGGTTCAAAACTCAAGACTCGCCAATGGGGCTAAAAAACATACATTTTAAAAAGATGGCCATAGATAGCCATAGCATGAAAGATAATTTTGTTCCTTGTGTTTGGGGAAAATCATTTTCCAAATAAAAATTTGATAATTCAATATTTTTTTGTATTGACACGATATTCATTATCCGAATTTATGAAGAAACCACAATATTTTTGAGATAAAACCATTTTTTTGACTCCCCAAAATGGTTGGATAAAATTTGAAAATAGGAAGCTGAGTAAGTATTAATCTTGATTTGTCATATATTTTTTAGTTTTATTTTATATTTTTTATTTTTTATAGGATTATTTTTTTTATAAAGACAGGACAACACAAAAGAGAAAGAGTAAATAAAAAATTGTGAAGTGGAATGTGGTAAAAATATCTGAATAAGGGAGGAAGAAGAAGAAAGAGAAATAGTGTTAATAGGAAATAGGTGCCCCCTAGTTTAAATTTTGTGGGTCTATGTATCCATTTAGAGGTGGGTTACTATAATTTTATGTTCATTATTAGGGATGTTACCTAAAAAAGAAAAATCATTATTCATGTAATGAAAAGATAAAAGAAAATTACATTTTAATAAAAGTAAAAGAAAACATGGGTTTCCACAAAAGAAGCACTGCATTTATTTTTTCTACAGCTTGACAACTGTATAGGACTACCAATAGTCCGATGGAGGCCACCATATTTTTTCAACTCTAGTGTGATTCCAAAAAAACTTCTCATTTGAGATTTAAGATCGATAATTTGAGGATTTAATCTCATACTTGTTGATGTGTTTGCAATTCTATGGGGGTGGAAAGATAATGTTTCTATCCTCTCTTTGGTCTTCAACTTGAGAAATGATATTATCCACAAGTTCTAGTTTTTTTGCATGGAAATTTTGGAAGATTTCCAAATTCGGATAGTTCACTTAAGTAGGGTTCAGTTAATACGAATCCAGAATATGAGAACCCAACATTTTAACTCATTTATTTAATCACATGTCGATGTAGAGTAATGAAAATCATTGGAGTCATAATACTAAATAAACTTTTTAATATTTTTTATATCAAAATGTTCACTAAAAAATGGTCAATTTCAACCTCACAAGTCATCACCTTATTAATTAGGGAACAAATACCACAAACATCACTACCATAGGGACAATATAAATACATTACTTCTAGTTTCACCTCAAAAATAAAATAATTTTCAGAGTCATGGATAGGAAATGATGAATGTTGGATAATTAGATTCATATCAAAAAATGAACATGCTTGTTCATTTTCCCAATTTCCATCCATGTTGGAGTAGTGGAGGATATAGGAGAGATGAGATTCCAAATAGTTTTCAAGATTCCTTATATCAATGCAGTTTTTTGTTGTAATGTCAACATAAACTTCTCCATTTTTGACATTTTTAATCATGGCATAGATTTCACGAGATCCTTTATTAGTATAACAGGAAGGACATGATGTATTGGGATTCAACACACTCTTAGAGAAACTTTTAGAAACATGGATAGAGAATATATATTTATTCTCTAATGGGTATTTTATTGATTGAAAAATATTAAACATGACTATTTGGTCACCAAATTCCATGGATAAGAAGTCAGAATTGACATGAATTTAGGTTTTAGATGTCATATAGAAAGGTATTCCTAGAATCAGAGGAGATTGGCCAAAAGTTGTCTCACCTTCCATGTCAAGGATATTGAAGTCAGTTTATAAGATAAGAGCATTAACCCGAAAAAGTACATCCTCGATTACAACCTCCTGACTAGTTGTGAAATTATTGGCTAACTGAATGACAACGCCCTTTGGAAGTAAAGGACCTAGACCAAGGTTGGAGAGGATGGATTTGGGAATGAAATTAATTGAGTCTCCTAGGTCTATGAGTGCATCATCAATATCGGAACATCCAATTTGACATGGAACCATAAAGGCCCATGGATCATTGCACATTATGAGAATATACTGATGGGTGGAATCCTTTTTGGCGGTCCTCTATTGCCTTTTTTGGATGCAAAATTCCTTAAGAATCATTGCGCACTTAGGGATTTTATATGTCATCTAAGATGGAAATGTTGACTTCAATAAGTCTAAACATGTTGACCATTTCATGATAGGGTTCAAAGCACTTCTTTGGTTTAGAAATGGCTGGAGGAAAAGGAAATGGATTCCTAAGTGAAATATACGGAGGATAGGGAATGGATTAAGGTTCCATTTCATATTTCATTTTCTTTTCCTTTTCGAGGTCAACATTCAAATGTGGGTTTGATGAATTATCTTGAGGCTGCAGATTTTCTTCCCCGATCATAGTGAAATTTCACATACATTACCCTTGGGTTGGGGTATTGGTTGAGTTGGGAGTTGTGGAGAATTTGATCATTGTTGCCAGCTCAGGTGGGATGCAAGTTGACCAATTTTGGTTTCAATGTTTTTGAGGCTAGAACGGGTGGAGGAAAGATCATCCACTACACTTTCCCATGGTTTATTGGAAGAGGAGGCTTCTCTCAGAATGGGATTTCATTGATTTTGGTTCTTGGGAATGAAATTTTATTGGTTTGGGAACAGGGAAGTCTCACTATAATAGTGGATGACTGGAGGAGGAAGAGGAGGATTTATCATTTTAGGTTGAGGAAAAAAAGGATAATATTGTTGGAAGTTAGAAACACCTTTACCATAGTTGAATTTGTTTGGGTTTTGAGAAGGGTATTGAAGGAAAATTATTTCATACCTTAATCCTTGGTTGAAGGAATAAGATAAGGGATCAGAATGGGGTTGGTTGAAGTTTCTAATGAACTGACCTGATTGTTGGGGGTTGGTGTTCCTCTCAGCATATGTTTCATTGAGCTCCATTGGTCTAGATGAATCGGATTGATCCTCTTGAAGTTGCGTACATGTTTCAGTTGGATGAGTTGGGGAGCTACAGATTCCCTAGTTCATTTTAGGTCCAGGGAATATATATTTTGGAGAAGATGAGGTTGGGGCATTGGAATCTACAACTAGTTATCTCAATAGACCTGTAAGTTCACTCATCCACTCTGTCATATTGTTTTGTTCTATGGATTGATTCTATTGGACTTGTTTGACTTGAGCTTGTTCTTGTGTATGGAATTGGTGTGTGTTTTCAGCCATGTTTCTTAGGTGATCTCTTGTAGCTGCATGAGTTTTATCATCAAGATCACCGCCACTTTCTTCATCAATGAGGGTTCTCTCCATATCCAATAACCCCTCAATGGAGTGTTGGATCATGATTTTGTTAGGTATTTGGTGGTGTGGTCTGGTTGCAACATGCATTTTAAAAAAAACTCCCAGTATTAATGGAGTGAGTCATTAGGGAATTGACATATACCACAAATTGTTTTCCAGAAGGAAGCAGTATGAGAAGTAGGAAACAATTTCTCTAAAAAGAGTCACTTCATGTCATTCCTTGGGGTTATGGATGCAGGAGGAATGTAGTAGAGCCTTGACATAGCAGTGTAAGTTAGGGATAAAGGTAATTCTCGGAGTCTGATTTGTTCCTCAAAACCCTTTGAGGATTCATGGTAGATCACACCACTTGGAACTCATTAAGGTTGGGATGTGGATCCCCACCGGCTAGGCCATGGAAATGGGGAAGAGGATGAATCAATCCTGATTTGAGTTAGAATTTATTCTCTATGTTTGGATATTGAATACCAAGAGGTTCATAATTCATATCAAGGGAAACAAGGTATTTATGTATTTATTCCCTATGACAGGCCATCTCTAATTCAATTCATTGGACAAGGACTAGTTCTTGATTTATTTGATTATCCCAAATGTTTCTCTTAATTTGTTGAAGAGATCTCTCAATTTCAAGGTCAAAAAAAATCTGAGTGATTGTTTTGGAGGCTATGGGGCATTCAGAGAGATTTTTCGAAGAAAGGGGAATATTTTCTTTTCTTTTTGTTTTTTAGGTTAGGATTTTTATGAGAAGGCGGGGTTTTCTTTCTGTTTTTTTTCAATTTTCATAAATTATGTTTTTTGTTTTTCTTATAATAACCAAAAACTAAAGTCAATTTAATTGCACCAGCCCAGAAATGATGCCATTTGAAAGCATAGTCGATTTTCCCCTATCGACCTGTCAAGGTTCATGTGCTCTGCTAGTGTATAGAATCACTTGGGTCGAATCCACAAGGATGATACTTTTTAATAGTCTATTGTTTTTAGTTGATTGTATTCAAATTAGGGGGTTTGTTTTCAGAGCTTATGAAGCAATTAATGGATGATTTTTGATTTAATTAATAGATAGATATTTTGGTGAGTTTATCATTAGGTAGTTAATCTTGTGAGATCCTGGAGCTTTTCTTTATATTTCATTAAATTAACACCCATGTAACAAGTTGAAATTGATTGGAATTCCCATGTGGTAAGGCTTTAATCCAATCCTTAACATAACATAAGGTTCAAATATTAATAATATCTTGTTTATGTTTGTGTATTTATGGTTCCAATAATCCATGGAAAGAAATCGTTAACCCAACGAGTCATTAATCCATGACATGTTAAGTCCAACATACACAATGTTAAATTAATTAATTCTCAACGAGCAAATTCACTCAATCAGTTGACATCTCTAAATAATGACTCACCCCAATAGTAGATTTACTCATCCATTAAGACGGTTATTAATCTGGTAAAATTTATTTTTTTGTGATGAATTATAAATCGAACAAAAATAATGGGATTAGAAAAGAGTTGTGCACAGAACACACACACAAGAACGATGATGAGAATAAAAAATAAACATTAGATTGAATGATAATGAGAATTAAGGGAAGGGGATTAAATTATATATAATTTATTTTAATAAAATTAATATTATACTATAGAAGGTGGATGATAAAAAGAGATATTGAAGAGGAAACTTGCATTATTTCAGAATTACAAAAAAATACTTACAAGATTACAACAAAGAAGAACACAAAAGTAACTAAAAAAGATACAGGAGTAAAGGTATCTCAAATGCAAAGATGAGTATGGACGGTCCTCCAAATACCTTTTCAAGTCTTTTTCAGGAAAATTTATGATCCTCTCTTTTTAAATTTCATCCATATGTAAGGATAAGAGGGGGATGTATTTATAGCTCATGGAGGTTGACTTTTGAATTCCAAATATAACCCTCTACTTGAATCTCCAATTTAAATTTTCAGGAAGAAGAATCTCAAGAGAGACTCTTCTTCAATGTTTTAGATATAAATGTTTTTAGAATACTCTGAAAATTTAGAGTCATCTAGGATTTAAGAACCAATGTTATGTTAGTTTTCATAAACAAGTTTAAACTGTCCATTTCTATCCATGATTTTTTTATGTCCAAAATGTGAATGGAATTTTGAATATGTATATGCCTTCAAATCTGAATGATTTATTCCAAAAAAATAATCTTCCTATATCCCCTTTTTCTCACTGTAAAATCTCAGCGTGATATGTTTACTAGATTATGAGACGTGTCATGAATACTGTACTGATTGTAATTCTTAGACATAATGGTCGACTAAAAATTAAACCATATGTTGGCCCCTTGTTCGTGTAGTTGGACTTTGAAAGTTTTATCCAAAACTCTTTATACTGTCCCCCAGATTTTTGAGCAGAATGAATGAATTTTAACTTATGGATTTATCCCAGTAATTTAGTCTTTATGGATGGTCCAGTTTCTTCAAATATTCGGTGGTCCTTATTGTGTGGTCTATATGGACCTTCAAATAGATGAATTGGGCCAAGATTTCTTATAATGAAATGCATTATATTGAATTTTTAATCCTAGAAAACAATAATCCCAAAATTTGGATTATTAGGGTGATATTTAAAAAAAATAGTAAACGGACTCAATTGGAATACCATGGAAAATATTCAAAATATATATTTAGTAATAAAAAATTAATATTTCACAAAAATTATGCCCATTTAATATAAAATTAGAAAAGAGAGAATATATAAAGTTATGAAAATATTAACAACATCAATGATTCATCTTTAAGTACACTCATTCCTTTATAACTCACTCTTCAAGCCATTATATCATCGGAGACCTTCACAAAGAGGTTTAGATCATTTGGTAACTTCCCAAATTATAACATATTGGTCCAGGAAGATCGTGATGCTAGAGAGAGAGGATTTTACCTTGAAATGAGGTGGTATGGCCTATATTTCCCCTTAATACACTGGGGGATACCACATACCCCATTTGGGTCAATTCTCAATATATCGGATAATTTCCAGACATCTAGGGGATACCCCTAATCATGCCCAGACTCTCTGGGAGATACCATGTACCCTACATATATGGTCCGCTAGGTAGAGGATAATTTACCTTCCCACGAAGATTAAATGATTCCACAGACTAAAAAAAGGGTGGAATAGGGTCTCTCTCTAGTCTTAGGGAGCGATTCATGACTCTGTATGGGACTCAACCTCTAGAGGGGATTAAATTCCAGTCATGTAGATCTAATACCATGTGGAACAATCAATGAAAGGTACAAAGGAAGTATCTCAACCTATAAGGTCTGAATCTAAAAACTCACCACATTATCTAAAAAAAATACCTCATCACCAGGGTCCCAATGTCATAGATGGCATATCAAATGGATGTACCATTTTAATGTTATGGTGTTTTGATGTTTCAATGTATGGAGGGTCACTGGGCTCGTGGAACAACCACATGATCAATCCACTAATAGAATAGGTCGACCTCCATGGTCGAGTTTTCCCCTGGATACTATGGCCACGTGATAGCTGGATTGAACGTGGCTTATGGGGGACAACCAACATCAACCATGGCTCGGTCCGACCAACCTGACTCTGACCCACGTCTGACCCGGGTCTGACCTGGCTTGCTCTTCCTGGGCTGGCTCTCTTTTCCTGACATGACTAGTCTTATTCTAGCCTATCCCATTTGGACTGGGCCCTTCCCAGCTTCCCTAGACTGGTCTGCTCATGTGCGGGCCACATGGCCTGATCTACGTGGTCTTCAGCCACATCCCACAAAACCGCCTCCACTACTGCATCTTGTGGCTTCCACGCATCCTTAGACCCACTTTGTGCTCCTCCACACACCAATATCCAATCCACATTTTCCAATGTCCCACTCCACAATGTTCCATCAAGCCTGAACACTCCCCTTCATTTCCTTTCATGGTAGTCGATGTGGCTAAAGCCTCCGATTTCTATACAACAACCACTTCCCTTGACTGTATTTCCACGTAGGACCCATACTTGTGGTCGATTATTCGGAAAAACGAGCAACCTCTAATGCTTATATTTCTGAGTTAAATAAATCCCAAGGATTCTAAGGTCCCGATATACATATATACATCTTCTTATTTGGTTTTCCAGTAATATAGTGGTCAGATTGTGTTTGGATCCACCCAGAAAGTTGAGCCATGACCACGATGGTCCAACGATGAGGAATGACATGACCAAGGGAAATAATAGCATGACAAAAAACATCAGAGATGGAACATGGAAATTTCTTCATTTCATTTAATCATTTCTCAATAGAAATGTGACTAATATCAATCTTAAAAATTCTTGGAAATAATCCCTACAATTTGGAAACCATCCGAATAAAATCAGACAAGAGAGCAATTTTTTCATAGATTGACCCATGCTCATCAAGAAAATAATGAATGAGGAGATGGAATAAGAAATAAACCACCCTTCCATGATTTGGATCAGCCACTGAAGAAGGGACATTGTGTAATCATCATAAGTGTCTATATTCATTTTATTTGGCTCTTTGTTATAAATTGGTCCATAATCCATCATCATTTATTGAGGTAATTCGCCCATGTCTTAATGTAATTCTAGGGTTATGGTGATTAACCTAATGTTTTGCAAATGAATACTAAAAATAATAGATCAACTCCATCGTACAATAATTTATTTAAATTATTTAATGAAAATTTCTTTCCTTTGGTGCTTTTCCACAGAAGACTCATGCCAACCATTGTTAATTCACACATATTGTAAAGTCATCTCTCTGAGCTCATCAGTGCCCTCAGATTTCTGATTTGGAGACCAGTTTAAGAGTAACTAAACATTTTAAATGAAATACATGAATACTTATAAGGAAATGTTAAACATTTTTTAATCAATTGTTTCAGGATAACTAGTCCCCATAATCGCACATCGTCCTAACAACTAGTCTTGAAATCAATCTATATAATTTCTAAAAATGGTAAATGGAAAATCTGTAATGTTACAGAAACAATGAACTTTTCATCATGGAATTTTATTATGCCACAATAAATAATGAAATCACATTTTCTCAATTAATTTATCATAAAAAAATTATTTCCATCTAAAATGAATCAATTTTTTATGAATATTGTTTTTTATTTTTGAATGTTATATCAAAATATAGGTTTAGTTATTATCAATATAAAATTCATTAATAATTATTAAATCATTATACCATCAGTACATGATAAATAATTTTTTTTCATTCATGTTTAATTTAATTAATTATAACATCTTGGTTTTAATTTTTACTAATTATATGATTTCATCCATTCCCGAAAAAAATAAAAAACAAATATGTAGATTTTACATTGTCTATTAAATATCAAGATGAATTAATAAACACCAGATATTCCAACGTCTAGAAAAATAATTTATTATCAAAATCATGAATTATAAATTTATATGGACTTATGATAATCCATATTTCAGTTATCTAATAAAACAATTATCAAATATTCCAAAAAATACTATTTAATGTGTTTTGAAATATGATGTGGTATAATTTAGAGTTAATCAAATTATTATTATACAATGGAAGGAAATTATCTCCTTCTATTTCAAGGGTAATATCTAGAGTAATATTCATTATTTGACATCAAGATTTAATATTGATCAAAAAAATCACAACATGCAACATTAGTATTTTTATCTCCTTAACAATTCAAATCATTTAATGCATCGACATGAATAATATTAACATATTTAATCATGAAATTATCCTAAATTATAATTTAATAAAGAATAACTCTAATATTCATTATTATTTCCAAATCAACTACATAATTATTTATTCATAAAATATTTCACCTCATGTTATTACTTTGCCTTTGGTCTCCCTTCTATTTATTTCATAATTCAATCATTACAAGGTACAACAATTAATAACTGAAATTATCTTTTAAGGATACTTTTCAATGAAATTAAAAAACAATAATGTGAATAACATGAATAGTATTCTAGTCCACATGAAATTAATCTTCATAGGTTCCTTCTATGTTACTTTTATTTCATCTCATATCCAATTGAAATACATCAAAAGAATGATGTGATCATAAATCCAATTAAGGGGATAAATAGAAGAGATATTTGGGCTGGGATCACGAGGCATGTAAATAAGGCACAAAAATAACAAAATGGGGCATATAATATTATAACGGTCATGAATCATAACTTATAAATGTTTCTACGAAATAAAAAAAAAGATAGACATAACCGTATCACCAATTTGTGATAGATCATAACTTATTAGGTTATTCCCCACGGTATCATAAAACATTTCATTTATTGAGATTAATAATTTAGCCAATTAATTAAGAAATTTGTAGGTAACACCATTCATATGTATTAATTAATAGAAACACATTAATTGTCAAAAATAATTTCATCAATAATATGTAGGGAATATAGAATGGGTTCCACATTAAAATCTTTAGTACATAAGTTCTAAAATATATGAACATTACATATTTTTTAACCCATTCTATTTAAATGTGTATTTAAAACATGAAATCCACAAATCAATATATTATTTCTACATCAATGTTTAATCCCCTAAATAAATAATATTTTTTGTTATTCATGATATAAGAATTATTCACATGACATATATATATTCAATAAGTAGATTCATTATCATGATACTATATATCATGGATAAAATAATGTCTATAATGGTAAGGAATGTAGGTATACTAATGATAAAAACTATATTAGTAGAAATTAGAGTTATTTTAAAAAAAATAAAAATAAATTTAGGATGTACAATACATACCAAAAATGATGAACATCCATGGAAGATAGAAAGCAAAGAATCCCCTAACCTTAAATCCCACCTTATTTCACCTCTCTTATATATCGTAGAAGATATAATTAATAATATTAAAATAAGAATCTAAAATTGAATTAGGTTCATTTTTTTCTCTATTATTCAATTCAAATCATTAGATTATTTCCCTCAATTTCCATAATTAGATATGAAACATTTTGATATGATATTTTCCTATATCATTCCTATATTTTATCGAGTTAAATATATTGGTTGACTAATATTTATATATTATTATGATTAAATCCATAAACATAGAAAAATAGATATTTATCTGTTTCCTATTGAAAATAATTTATTATAATACTCTATAAATATTTTGATTCATCGATAGTTGGTAATGTCCATATAAGAGGCTAACCAAACTTGGATGATACATTCCAAATAATGGAGAGATGTATGAAATTTAAATATTTAAAAATTAAATAATTACAGCATTTTAACATCATTAAAATCATACTAATATAATATGTAACTAACCTTGGAATTTTTCGTGTTGGAAATGATTTGGAAAAAGAGGAATAGAAGTGGAAAATGATAGAACAAATTGATGAAGAATAATCATCTTCTTAATGTTTCATCATCATTAATACAATATATTCTATAATTTACTAGATATAATTTACTTGGTAACATGTTTATTTAATATATGAGGTATTATAAAGGGAATCTTTGTTTGGAAATAGATTTAGAATGTGATGGAGGTGTGTAATTTACATAGGTGAGAGGGGTTAATAAAACATAAGAAGATGGGTACATTTTCAATTAAATATTGAATACAATATAATATCAATGTAAACTATTTAATAACATTAGGATTTATGTTTATATATATATATATGATAAAATGACTTTCTTATAACTCTTTCAAACAATGTAAATCATAATTTATTATTTTAATCAAAAGGAACTTGTAGGAAATTAAAAAATGTTACTGTAATGAAATACATTTTAAACTAAACATTGTAAGATTATTGTGTTTGGAAATTAAATTTAATGTTTTCAAATGACACATATGTGTTAATATATTGATTATGGGTTGAAATAACCAATTCAAAATTTATTATAACATTATTTCATAATCTATATTTTATAATGCATAGGGTATATTAGAAATATTATTTTTACTATTCATGGAAAATTGATGTATTACATAAAATTACCTAACCATCACCCATGGAGAATTTTTATTTGAATATTTAAAATTTAAAAATATAATTTTCTAAAAAAATAAAATATTGGAAATTTTAGTTTTTAATATAAAAATATTGACATTTTAAAAAATAGGAATATATTTTATAAAAATAAATAATTATATATTTTATCTTCAAATTTAATTCATGGAATTGTAAAATTTATATATTCACAAACACTCCTGATAAATGTTATATATATCAAATTCTATTATTTTTAAGATAAAATAATATTTCATTGGACTTGTTATTATTCTCAGAAGTAAGGTTACTATTCCAAATTATATGGCTTCTATTCCAAAAGTCACTTTACTATTCAGATGGTCATATTTATATTAATATTTTAATTTTACATGTTATAAATACCTCTTCATTATTTTATTTAAAACTCTCTGCAATTCCTCCTGTAGTTATACATATTCATTTTTTACAGCGGTGACTCGTTTAATAATTTTTGTTTTTTTGTTGTTGTACATTGGTGGGATCATTCATCCAGATTGGGATTTTACGTATTTTCCAAAAACAATTTAATTTAATATTTTGTTCTGTTATAATATTTTTCATCTTGATTGGTTCAGTTACATACATATGTAACAATCTATATTATTGAAATAAATTTTTATTTGGTCAATATATTTTTTGAATATGTATAATAATATTAATATAATATAAAACAAATTACGTTAGGAAAAATTATTTCAAATAAATTATATGTTATTATATTTATTACCCCTTCATAATTCATCCCCAAAATTTCAATTCATATTCCTATTGTGGAAAGGGTGAGGGAAGTTTTGTTTAATTTTTACATCTTCTCCCACATCACTGATTCAAACATATAGTTGATTCACATATCCTCAAATTCCCTTTTTTGTATTTTCAAATAATTCGCTTTATGGTTAGAGGTAACCAAAATGAAACATGCAGGATACAGGTTCAAACATTAGAAAAGATGTTCAAAATTCAAAAAGAAATTCACATAATCCATAGAAACCTCGATCCATGTGTGCCCCAAACGTCCAAATTTCCATCATATTGTCTTCCATCCTCATCATGAGGCACGTTGTCATCACTATCACACACCAGTCATGGGCGAAAATTACCACTGTAAATCAAAAATAGCATTGAAAGCCATCCTAAACTACTGGAACCATTGTAGACGACATTGAGAACCAGAATCCTTGTCTCAAAAACACACAACTTGAAGTAAAAAACCATGAGGAAATCAACTTTCCCACATTCAAAATGAAATTTTGAGTCGAACTGGTCCAAAAACAACTCCATATAATAAGAAATAAAAAAGATAACTAGATTCATAGTTCTTCCTAAAATATATCGACCACTCGAACAACACCTCCCAAAAATCCATCCAACCCAACACACCAGTCCAACTAGGATAGGAGCGTTGGATTTAGAATCCAGGGAAGAGTTGAGCAGATGTGTATAACAAAGAGATGTGTTTTTTAGAGAGACAGAACAGAACATCAAAACATCCAATTAGAAAAGAACCAGCATCATAAACACCATCAATAATTGAATCTGTCGACATCAAGGATGAAAATCATCTAAATACAAGGAAAATACCAAGAGAGAATGGAAGAACAAGAAAATGGAAGAACCGGGATGCCTCAGTAGTGAAATATGACTGCTAACCCCAACACATACCAAACCACCACTCGGAACACCAAGAAGGACCAACTGGAATTCGACATGGCAGATCCGATTGGCAGAGCAGCTGTGATTCGCAGTCGAGGAACCACGTCAGAAATACCAACCACTGAAGATAATTAACAGGCCGAATGAAAGCACTCAATGAAGAACCAAAAGGCAGAAGACGAAGTAGAATAAAGAAATGGAGGCCAAAAGGAATCTCCATCGTGAGGGGGAAATAAACCCTATAGTGGGGAGAAAATCGCTTGAGGGAGATCTCCGGGAAAGAATAGATCCATCCCGGCTCTCTTGAAAAACATGTGTTCCTAACACCAACTCCCAGAGGGGCCCCCACCAGCCCAAGTGCACGCCACGTTCCCCAGCTAAGAAATGGCTTTGAATCGCCCTGTTCATAATACAAATAGTGTTCATGCCCGGTGGGACCCGATCTTGTGCCAGTTCATAATATGAAAATGTCATTTTTCAAATTATGTAAAACATACTATCAACAGTCCAACATCATCACCTAAATATCTTCATTAAAAATTTCAGTCACTATTATTACCACATATAAATTCATTTCATCTGAGGAATCAGGTATATACCTCTTTAGGGGTGATAGGTGGAAGAAATTAAGAACATGGTCTATGTTTAGTGGAATTGTTATCTGATATGCCACCTATCTTATGAGATTAAGGAGAAAAAGGGGCCCAATGATGCTGGAATTATGTATTCCATTGATTCTAAAACATACAAATCACTTCATTAATGATATTAAATGGAATAATTTTCCACTAACATCAATCACTATGTCTCTTAGATGATTTTAGCATATATCTTCTTCTAACTCAGACTCATTTTTGTATGTTCATGAATGTATTTAACATATTAAATCATATCATGCCTATTCTCGTATCCAAATATCATTCATTTTCTAACATATTCCATACATGTAGTATTTCTACATCTCTTCCAATATAGTGCTTCATTTGGAGCCATTTGAATAGTTGAGTGTAAGCTGTTATTTTAAGAGAACAAACAATTCAGAGATGCTGATCACATCCCTAATAAAATTCAATTCCGTATGATCATATCATGATTTAAGGACAAGGTTGTCCTATCAAATTGACCATCGGTTTTGGGGTGATAGGGAGTACTAAAATTCTACTTATTAATTAGATACTACAAATGACTTCTCTGGAAAAAATATTTGATCCTTGAATCATGGTTAGAAATTGATGAAACTTTTACCTCATGAAGCCTCTCCAAATCCCTTGAATATATCATTGTATGATGGTTATGATACAAATATATTTGAATAGTGATGAAGTGGAATGTATTAAAAATTCATTCCACCACTTCCCATATCATATTATTTCTATTGGAGGTCATTGGGATACCGGTGATAATGTTTATGGTGATGTTACACATTACTAAGTTGGTATAATAAATGGTCGCATCATCCCCTTATAATTTTGGTAATCTAACTTAAATTTCTATCGTACCATGCACTTTGAGGTATACAAAACAATACCCTTTTACATTTTTACCACAATAATACATCCCAACAATCATTGTACATCATGGTTCTTCTATTATATAATGAGAAATATGATCTATGGGAATTATCCAATAACAAATTTATCATATCAGTTTATGAAGGAATACAACATATAATTCCAAACAGAATTACACTATCCTCATATGTGTAGAATTTATAAACCATCCATTACTTTAATGATTTCATATTCTATTGATGTATTGTATCATCACAATATGGATCATTGATCCTCTCTTGGATAAGTGGATGGAAATACTTTGGGAGAGGTTGGATGTATTCACTACCATATCAATTTCTATGTATATTAATTCAATATACATGAATATTGGGTTGTTTCGATCATTATCTCAAATAAAGAATATGGGGGTTTCATCTAATTTGAATAGTTATTTTATCTGTAATTTAATGATGGTAGTGAATAGAGTAATTTTCTTCCATGATTATCAAAATACGTCTTCACTGTCATATTTTGAGCTCCTTCGGTTTGTTTATGTTCATAAATTATTAGTGGCCTATGTATATATCTAATTTTATTCCATAATGATATTGTCTCTATATCTTTAGGGAAAAGATAATTGTATCTAACTCAAGGCCATGAGTATGATTTTTCAATAGAGTAAGCTTCAACTGATGTGATTCATAATCAACCGGTTTTTCATTTATTGGTAGTATACATCCATGTATTTTTAAGGATGAATCACTGTTACTAAAACATCTTTCACCATTAATAGGTAATTTTGCTATCGGTGCACTATCCAGTATCTTCTTCAGTTTATGGAAACATTCTTCACACTCATTTCTCCAAATAGAAATCACTCCCTTTAATGTTAACATAGTATTTAGATTATAACAATATAGAAATTATTTCACAAACCGTTAATAGTATTATACAACTACATGAAATTTAAATATATCAGTCACATTAGTATGATATGAAAATTCCTACATGGCCATAGTGTGTGATAGATGAAAAAATATTCCTTCTATGTTAACTATTTTCCCAATGAATTCCTTCCATTCTTTGTATAACTAACATTTAACAAATTTATGAAAAAAAACTCATTCCTCGTGGTTTATAATATGAACCTTATAAGAACCTCATGCTTCTTGTGACTTTTGGACTATATCATAATATCACTAAAAAATACCAACAAACATTTATAATGGAAATAATTGTATACTTTATTGATCAAATCCATAAATATAGAAGGATATTTAGTCAATATAAAGAGAACATCAAAAACCCATAATTAAAAAAAATATGATTCTCATATTATTCTTTAAAATATAATAATTATTCATACATAACTGATGATACCTCAATATGTGGTTAATCCAGGAATGTAATTGAGCCCTACAAATATATTTCAGAACATCCTCAAACATTGGAGGATAAAATTTTATCTTTACATATGTCCCATTATGTTCTATATAATCATTTCATATCCTCATTGATTCATTCTACTTCTTCAAAAAGTTAATGGGTGATCACCGTGGGTTCAATATGGTCAAATAAAAACATTCACCAAATAATAATGAAGTTACCTATTTATTTCTTCTAGCGATATATATATCATTATATACAAGGTATTTAATATTGGATCAGATCCATGTATCAGTTCAATAGATAACAATTCGTCTATTTATATTGGTGGTCTAGGTAACTATTAAAAAAATACATCATTTAATTTCTGAAAAGTAGTTCCATTTATATCTTAATACATTATCTTTATTAATTTTATTCATTAACCATTGCATTAAATATGGTGATTAGATTCTCTTCTATATAGTGTCCATACTAGGATATCTCCTGATTAATAAATACTCTAGGATACCCATTCAAGATCACAGAATGTTTCTTTCATCTAAAATTTATCATATTATTAGACATTTACAACCAGTCTATCCCTATTATTGTGTCAAATGACACCATTTGAATAACTACTATAATTATGATGAGGTTTTACTCGACAATGTTGATACTACTGCTTCCATAACTCTGTGCAGATGAATAATTCCTCCCAATGTGTTAAATGATATATCTATTTCATGAATATTTGTGTTTGATTCTATATTATATAAAAACATGGATGAAATAAGGTAATGAATATAATTAGAGTCAAACAAAGTAAATGCTAATTTTTTTATTAGAAATAATTTTCCTTCTAACACATTGTTTGGATCCTCTACATAAATCATTGTGATATAAAAATTACTAAATTTATATATTTTCATATACTAAGGTCGATGGTGGTTACCCTCCATTATCATCTGATTTTCATATTAATTTTAAACGATTCCAAGATTACCAAACATGATGCATTGAATAGTAGGTTATTCTTACATCGTCTTTCCTTTATCATTTTGATTGAGTTGTTAATGGATCACCTCACTATGATAGTTCAGAGATATATGGCCATCTCTTTTTATTTTTTATCACTTTCCAATCCCATGAATGAAATTTCGTGAACTTTTAATTCCAAATTTATTCATATAGAATATTATATTTTTTCTCATCTTATTCCTTAATAAATAAATCATCATTGAGTTTTAATACATTTATCTATTATTTTCATTTTCTCAGTGAATCCACACTATCTCTCAAAACTCCATTGATTCTTTCATACACTCGTCACCATCATATCATAGCTATCATAGTCTATATTGGTTATATTCCACAATATAGAGGGTCTCAATCTTCTGTAGAACCTATCATACATCCCTTACATTCACTAAAAATATAGAGTTATATTGAGGAAGTCTCATAATGCATATTTATAGCTTCCCACTAATTAATGTTTCTTCTATATCAGCTCTTGGAATTACATATCCATTTTTTCCTCAAAGAGTAGAGAAAATATATATTTGAAATAGATTATATTATTCCCCACCATCTATATAACATCCTCCACATCACTTTCATTGTGTACATACTCATTAACAATAACTTATTTTCATTTAATTCTTTATGGTATAAATAAATGGAAATTTTTTCACCTCTGAATAATAATGTATTGAATATATCATTTCATTTGAGGAAATGTACTTTTCATAAATTAATTGACCAAAATATCTATTAAATGATGGATTATTTTGATGCTTGAAGGGAATGGATGCATGTTTTTCCCATCATGGTGAATAACTATACTCCACACGATTTTGGTTATAATTCATACATTGATATAGTTGATTCATCATCCTCACAATGTTTTCCATTCAATCATTCATTATGATATGATTGTATTCATTTAAATTTTATTTTTCACTAATATTTTATCTGATTCCACCTATATCTATCCTTATTTATAAAATAAGAAAACCATGAATATAAATGTGTATCAATTTATAATTGTTTAATTATAATGGTATTTTAAATCCAAAAAACATTTCTCATAAAGATGTTATTTATTACTAAAATTTAATGGAAATAAATTCTGCTACATATATTTTATAATTTTTTTAAAAAAAATACATATGAATAGAAAAATTTATCCACGAGGAGAGTAAAATAAGGTGTGTATAAAGGATTATTGTCATGCACTATGTTACGATTGAGTAAAATCCATATTTACACGTTTTGGTTAATTACCCCTAGGTGAAACTCGCCAAGATCCAAATCTACTTTTTGTATCCATTCAAGGATTTTATTTATTGTGAACCACACAATTAATAACACAACTAAATATATGGTTGTTTTTTTCAAAAATCTAGGCTTACCAAAATGGTTATTACTAATCATTTAAAATTATAATTTGCAAAAATAACTAAACATTTATGTGATACCTACTATGGAATCTTACATTTATAATGAAAAAAATTATATAATACATTGTACATCATGTAATATCACATAGAATCATTTAATGTTGTTTTTTAATATTAAAAATAAAATGCATAAATATCATAAGAAGTCATCAAATCCCAATGAATGGATTATTCATGGGATTATTATTTGATACTTTTAATACATATTATATATTAGGTACACACATTAAAATAATTGGGTGAGGATGAACCCATTAATGGAATAAACAACGGATATATTTATCAAAGTATGAAAATGCATATCAGTAAGTTATGAACATAATATAATGTGGAATATCATAAACAAATATCATGAATCATAACATAGAATTTTTTCTACAACATAAAAATGTGACATTACAAAAAATATTTCCACGGATTATCACCAAGGTGTTGTAAATACAAATTACCTTTTTTATTCACCATGAAAACATAAAACATGTAATATCAAGAGGTGTTATTTTTACATAATTAAATAGAGGGTTATCATGTTTCACCCTCCATGTGTTTTAATATTTTTAATCCACATTGATCAAAACAAAAAATTTCATCAAAAACCAGAAGAGAATAATAAAATAGTTTTTTATAAAAAATTGAAATCATAAATGCATTAGTACATTAAAATAACTTTTTTATTAACCCAAGAAAAAGAAATATTGATTTTATAACTGTAAATCCCTGGGTAAGTTTGTTTTTTTACATCAAGATAAATTATAATTGATAATGAATGGGCTTGGGTATTCATTATATATGAATTTCTCCTGTGAAATAGGGAACTCAATAAATCAATTTTCTATCACTTTAGTAGACATATTGGAATTAATAAAGAGTATATTAGGATTAAATCATGGTATAACATTGGAAAAATTACATATTGGTACTAATTGTATAAAAAATTCATTAAAATTTTAAAAATTGATCACTAAAAATACAAACCACAAAAGTGACACGTGAATCAAAAAAAAAGGAAACAGATAATTCCCTTCCATAAATCACATTCTACATCTTAAATTATCACCACCTGAATAATAGAAATATGTTATTAAAAATGAAATTATAATTCAGTTATAATAATTTTTTATAAAATATTTATAATAATTGGATTAGATTTATTATTTTTCATCAGTAATGGTTTCTCTTTTGGAATGATAATTTCTTTATAATTACCCATCAATCGCCATGTTAACAATCATGAATAATTTGTATTTATGGATTACAAAAATTTACTCAAAATGAAATTAAAAAATAATATTTATTTATTTTATAATATATGTAACTTTTTATAAACATATATAATTGTTTTGATATGTAGTGAATAGGTAATGTCAACATGGGTGGTTAACCAACAATTGACGAGACATAGTTAATAAACGGGGGAAGCTATGTATGAAAAGTAAATATGTAATAAAGTAAATAATTACTATAGCTAAGTAAAAGTATTGTAATAATAAAATAATAATAAATTATCCTTATATTATTTGGGTTTCAAAGATATAGGTAAATAATTGAAGACGGTATGGAGGTGATGGAAATAATTAATGAAAACTAACCCTCTTCTCGTTATTTCTTGTTCTCTAAGGCACTAAATTCCATTGATTCATTGAGTTGGTTTAATTTAGAATATCCATAGGTATTATAATATGATAAAGGGGGGAAATTTCAGTATATAGGTGAAATATTTGTGTGAGGGAAGAGTTGTTTTTTATGTCAAGGGAGTGAATTAATTTATACTCAAGAAAAGGGTTTTTTGGATAAAATAATGAATGAAATATAATATCAAGGTGAAAAGAAAAAATTAAAATGTGGAAACTATGAAATATATTTGAAATAAATAACATAATTTTATTATTAAAAAAAATTAGTAATTTAAATTTATTAGTCTAATCAAATGTGATGTTGAAAAAAAGAACATGTATTATATTGGTGAAATACTTTTGACTTTATACATATGAAAATGTTTTTAATTTTTGGTAATTTGGTATAAATTTCATAAATAATACATTTTATAGTTTAAATTGATTTAGGAATGAAATATTAAATTAGTAAATTATTAAATAGTTAATGCATCATCATTATTTCATAAAACATGTAGTAATTAAAAAAATAGTACTTTAACTATTCCTTTTAAAATTGAGATATTTTAGAAAATCAAAAAATAACCCTTCGAATATTTTGAGAAGATTACCGAATATTACATTCATTTTATCAATTTGATTTTATAGCATATGTAATGTTATTTTTTAAAATAAAAATAATTATTTTTTCTGTTGAATAGATTTAAATTTTATTAAAATTAATTATTATACATTAAATGTTTTAATATATTTCTTGGAGTTATCATATTTATATTGTAATAAATTAATCATGTTAAATATAATTTAAATATAATTTCATTATTTCTAGAATAATTTTTTATTTCAACATTCAGGTTAATATTCTCAATGGATCTGTTACTATTTCCAATGTTAACATTGCTATTATGAAAGTTGTATTACAATTCCTATGATAATAATTCCATGAATAACTCACCCTTAATTATTTAATTAAACACACCATAAATTCCCCCAATGGTTATATATTTTAATTTTCTAAAGTAGTTATTTTATATCAAAATTAAATTTATTTTCAATGGAATTTTTCATGGGAGGGGTGATTTGGAATGATTTTACCATATAAGTTTTTTCTTGTAGTTATTCTATTTTATATAATTATTCCATTGTAATTTTTCTAGATATTAAATTTTATAGTTATTGACTAATGTAAATATTTCAATTAATAAAATTAATTTTTTATCAGATTTATTATGTATTGTTTATGTATAATACTATATTACATAATATAAAACACATTTATTCAGGAAAAAAATATAGATACAATTTTTTGTTAATTTCATTATCCACTTTATTGCATTTATATAATATTATTAAATTATATAAATAGACAACCATCATGCGATAATAATTTTTTATTTCAATTTCAACATTAAGAAAATAAAAAGAAATTTAAATTTAGTAATTATTCAACATGATGAAAACTTCTACGAAAATACACAAAATATCATGGTAATATATTGTGAATGCTCTATACAATCTTATTTTATATAATATAAAATATTTTCATAAACCACATGAATTATATTTTGTAGAAAAAATAAATTAATCATCTATAAACTCTAATTAATCTAGGTAAATAATTTTATTTTAATTTATGGAATAAACAGAATATTCACAACATTCGATATCAATTTCCTATTATAATTATATTTTTTAAAATATAATATAATTTATCTACTAAATTTGATAATTCATCCTATCTTTTCAATTCATTAATTTCCCAATTGTTAGTATTAATAACATTATACAATATGTTATATTTCATGGAAACAAAAAATTTAAAAAGAAGAAGAAAATTATAATTCATCGTATCCCATTAAATACACAAAATTTAATACTAAATAATTTTTTAAGGAATACAAAAATGGTTACAAGATAGAATATTATTGATATTCAATATGAGAAATATACATATTATTAACATTTTCATGTTAATGAAACACATTAAAATATTAGTATTATATGAATGATCTTATCACACATTCAATTAATATTATAAGAAGAAGTAACAATTCCATTACATGGAGAATAAGAATATTTCAATATTCACTGAAAATCGAGGTGATTGAGATAGAGGGAATCTAGAGTTTTGTAAACATGAGTAGGGTCCCATTTGATTTTTATATCACTATAAAGATGGGAATGGTGAATCTTAGATAACCTATAAATGATGGGTAACTTAAGATAGAAACACGATGTTGAATCTATGACTGCTAAGTGTAAATGAAACATTTCATTGGTTATTTCCCGTAAAACTCATCAACATTTCCAATTAAATTACCATTTAATTTGATTTTATTTTAATTTCCATAAATGTATCATTTAAATCGAAAATGGTTAATAATGGTCAATTTTTTCATTGAAACCTTTGTTGGTTTCCAAAACTATCATCCTTCCAAATTTAATTCCTCATTATATATTACGAAAACATTGTAAAATTTTATTAGAGATGAAAACAAAGATTTTACATATAATTCACAATATATTAACATCACAAAAGTGTTTAATATGGGTAAAATAGGTTTCCCTTTAACGTGATGGTGTCACAAACTATCCTAGATACACTAGTAACCTGATAAGTGAGTCATTCCAAACATAGCTCGAAGGGAGATCCCGATCCACATATGTTGGGGATAGAACTTGGAATCATACACTATGAAAGTGGCAACTAATTTTCCATAAATAGAAGAGAAGAAAAAGAACAAAGTTGGTATGAATACCAGAATAAATACATAAGGAGAACTATGTAAAAAGTCGAAAAAGCATGTAAAAATTGTAACAAAAAATCCAGAAAAATATGTTAAAATATCATGTCCCAATAAGAGAATCTCTATAAGGTTAAGGATAAACATCTACTAACACATCTATGTGGTTCCTTAACCACGCTTGAATAATGAAGAATATTATCTATAAATAATTGAAGGAATAGGTAGTGTGTTAGCTAGTGTCCTAGTAAAGTAACACTATGAATTCCATAATAAGATGCCAAAAATTAATTAACTAGATAAACAAGTCATTTATAAATAAAAATATTTGCAATATCATAACAATATTTTAAACATATCATGATTCACATTTTAAGGATGTAAATACATAAAACAATGGATTAATAAACAATTTTATATAAAAATATTTATTTAAATTCTAAAGGCATGTATAGAAAAATTTACAAACATTAGAATATATTTCAAATATAAACAACTAGTAGCATGGTCATCATTCAAAAGGCATGGTAGTCAGAAACTATAGTACTCCATTACACCCATATATTAATCATGGTAATATTTGTTAACAATTCACTCTAAAACTGGTAAAAAAACACTCATCGCCATCCCATTGGATATGTGACTAGTTTTATATGTATTTTTGGAGTTGTAAATCACTAATAATGTTGTCCTGAATTACTCACTGACAACCATGTATTTCATTCTCTATAATAAACATCCTTGATTGGAAATTTATTTTAAAATAATTTAATGTAAAATTCATCCCATTATTGTATTTCAAATATTTTAATGTCTCTTTATAAACCAATACATAATTTTTTAATAAAATAATGCATTTTTTCAAAATACTACTACTGGGCTTCTAGAAAAAATATTTTAATAGTTTTGTCACTATCATTTCATTGAATTCAATTTCATCATATCAAAATTCCAATTAAATCACACAAATTTCCATCAAGTTCAAAAACACGCCATAATTCATTGGATTTGGAGTTTTCCCAATTTCGTTCCAAACAAATCCAAATCCCGAATTTTCTGGAAATTGGTTTTTAATAACATAATTAAAACAAATTAAATTGAAGTCATACAATTTAATTTTAATACAATAATTTAATATAAATCAAGGAGTTTAGGGTCAACCAAAATTGTCCATCATAATGAAATCAACTTTCATGGGATCCTAAAATATTGAAATAAATAGATAAAAAAGTGAAAATAAAATTATGAATTTTAGAAGCAATAATACGAGAATCAATCATAGATTCAAGATCCGAAATATCAGGGATTAGATCCTCCAATAACATAGATATCATTATGAAACACTAGGGATAAAATAGAATAGACCGAGCGAAGTAAAAAATGAATACAAACCATAGTAGCAAGACACCAGATGCCATTCACAAAGCTTTGATTCACATTAAGAAGTGTGTATATGGGAAAAATCACCTCTTAGATGCTACCAAGGAATATGAATACATGTTGGGGTCGAATGATACTTTTAGGAAAATGAACTGTAGGTTTCAGTGATTTAAAAATAATTTTTAGATTAATTTTATCCCATTCTCAAAGTTTCAAGTGAAGTTATGAATTGTTCGAAAAACCATTCACCCTAGATGTTTACCCTCGTCTATAGGTTTTCATGTTTTCTCTTAGTTGCATGCAGAATTACTCAAACTATATGACAAAAATGCATACATTCACTACCTTTATTTACAATAGTTGGGTACACGGTTTGGGAAAACTATGAGCCTACAATGAATAGCTCAAAATCCCTTCAAAATTTTGATCATATAAGAAAAAATAAAGAAGATAATAATCCAAACCAGTGAATTATAAAAATAGGGGATTATGAGTACCTGAAAATAGTAATCAGATATTAAAACCTCTCCACTAAAGAAATTTTTACCCATAAAGCTAGATAAAATGATTCCACATCAACAAGAGGAGGCCACTACACTCTCATTAGTGCCTCCCTCTCATGTATATCATGAGATTAATATCCATTCTACAATATATACTGAACAAATGTTATCTCCCTCCCATGTAGTACCTTGATTTTCGAATCAACAATTTGGAAGGGATTCATTGTTACATATAAATTAGGCATGACCTCAATACCACATAATCTCAGAATATTAGTGGGATCAAGAAGATAATTCTATAGATGAGATACATGAAAAATATTCTGTACCAATTCCATATTCCTTGGAAGTTATAAATATTAATCCACTTTCCCCCCTAACTCAAAAATCTAAAAACGTCCCACAAAACTATCAGTAAGTTTCTCTTCCCTCCAAAATTGTCGATGACCTAATTGTTGTAAAATATTCAAGAACACCATATCACCAATAAAGAAATTCAAATGTTCTATAGAGATAATTTATAGAGGATATTTAACAACTTTGTTCTGTAAAAACTCTATGATGAATAAAATAAATATTTTTTATCATCTCTTGAACCAAGATCATTCCAATGAAGGAACCATCACCAGTCTCTGAACAAGTAAATAGATATCTATAAGGACAATAATAAATGGACTCAAAAGAAGCTATTATGATCATAAACTCGTAATTATTGATATTATAAAACACAACCATCCCATGATGTTCATACCAATCTCCTCAAAATTAATGAACAAAGGATCCGAGAATATGATCAAGAATATATATATCTCTTTCTATCTTTCTATCCTACTATATATGGTCTTCCAAACTAAAATGGACCTGAGATTTCAGAGCCTCTTGGTGTCCTCTCAATATGAGAGAAGTGAATGGGGGATCCCTATAAGAGAATATAGTAGATGGAACTCCATGCATATAGATAATGTATTTTTAATAAGTATTTCACAACTCCAAAACATTGGATATATGACGAATGGGTATAAGGTGAGACAGTTTATTCAGTCAATCGATCACAACCAATATCATATTCTTATTTTTTATGGGTACGTGGAATTCCAAAAAAAATTCCATAGTGATATCATCCCACTTCAATGATGGAACACGATGTTGCTTAACGCAATCCCAAAGGTCTATATTTATCAAAGTAGACCTGTTGGCACATATAACAATGAGAGTCAATATCAGCAATGCTTCATCTCATGCCTGGACACTAGAATCCTCGATGCCTGCCATAGAACTAAATCATGGTTCATTGGTTCACTAAAAACTAAGAATTATCTATATACCAAATAATAACATTATTTTCCTCTAACGGAACAATAAAGTGATTTTTATATCATAGAATTCCCTTTGTTGATAACGACCACTCAACAATAGTATATCCAATATAATAAGTTTCTCTAATGATATGGAACTCATCATAAAGTTGTTTTTCCTAATGGACCAACCAAAGAAGAGAGGATATGAAATAAATAACAGCTACATAAACCTTGTCCCCATTTTCTTGGACTCTAATACACCGTTCTATAATGAGATCCATCATGTTCCAATCTTCTTGTAGGATCATTAACAGCCTCAGTCAAAAGATTCTAGCTCAAAGCATCAACAACGATATTCCATTCCCCTAGGGTATTAAAAATTAAAAATTCAAATTTTTAGCCAATATAATACTATTAGGGAAACTTCTCTAGTATTATTAGTTTTAATAATCAAAAATCAGGTCAACACATGTTAATCATGTCTAAAAATTTCAATCATAATTATTTAACTTCCAATCTGTGAAATTATGTCTATAAATGATCTCACATACATTCGGCACATCTATTTAAATTTATATTGTATGATAGTCTAACCAAAAATTTTTTCCAATTATAACATACTAACCCCAACATAAGAGATGAGATATCGACAGTTCAAATGACCGACCGACTAAAATGTCCAACCGATGAAAATGAATATACGACGCAGACAACCTACCAATACAAATGACCTACTGACACAGATGACATGTAGATAGAGACAAAAAACCAATTAAAATTACTAATAGATGTAGATGACCAACCGATGTAGAAAAACAACCAATGGAAATGACCTATCATCAGTACAAATAACCTACTGATTAATGGTTCTACCGACGCAAGGACACACAGATAGTTAAACCGAGTCCCCGATAAATTGAGTCACTGAAGTTAGGAGAGACTGAAAAAATGACATACCGATGTGATGAGTCAATGATAGAAGGAGATATCAACCGGGGACTCACTGATAGACTATTCAAAATTTCTTCTATTTAAATTAATATCTAATGGTAATATTTTGAGTGTTTTTAAATTCCATTGATTAATTTAATAATTTTTGCAGACATATTAAATTAGGATGTTGAAAATATAAGATGTTGAGTCTACCTCAAATTTACACATAGTCAAGATAAATTAATATATATATATATATATATATATATATATATATTAAGAGGAGTGTAGAATAGAAAAATAGCTGGACATACTTGTGTAGACACATATATAGAAGAAAATAGAAGATGACATACTATGAGGACAATACATAAGAAGATGAACACAAAAGAAATTCTTCATTCATGGTTACTATAAACCAGAGAACTACCAATCATCATTTTTCCATCATCTCAACAAAATTTGAAAAAACCAATGGAGAATAACCTCTCACCTTCCTCGAAGAGAAAACACAGTGATCCATAACTCTATGATTTTAGTTTATGTTTCCAGAAGATGACCCTAGTTTTGACTCAAATACATTCATGTTTCTAGAGATAAATTGAATCACACATAGAGCATCTATAATATATTATTAATAAATTCATACTCTATTGTGTACAATTTAACTAGACTTTCATGTTGTGTGTGTGTGTCTATACTAAAACACCCAATGTTTACTACACTAAATTGGACGATACTAGATATCCCCAAACAGCAGTATTCTTACAACTATTCATCCCACGAAGAACTATGGATGAGTCAGTATGTGACATGGTCACTTTTGATTCTACATAGAACTGTGGTAGAGGTATAATGACCTAGACTACCAATGTATAGTTATATTAAACCTGATCCAAGGTGTGGATCAAAAACATTATTTCTATAGATTGTTTGGTGCAGGTGATCACCAAGTGGAGAGGACTAAGTCTCTTCTTGGGAACAAACCTCTTTATTTATATCCACTGTGTTTCCATTTAGTCATTCTTTTATATAATTTATATTTAAATAATCTAAATTTTACATTCATTTTTATTCTATGATAGTAGTTATAACTATTTTGTCTTATTAGAGTAGTTCCAAAAGTTTCATCAATACCTAATATTGTTATAACTGATAATTAATCAATCATTTGAGAGATTATTTTATTTGTCAACCTACTATAATTTCACTAGCTTTGTCAACTGGCTAGTTTTAATTGAAATTGGGAGAACATTATAAGTTATCCTTTTTGAATAGATATTTTTACAGGAACTCAATTCACCCCCCATTTGAGTGTCCTACTCTGACCAACATCTAGTAGCAGGGGATTTTTTTAAATCCCTATTTTTAAAATTTTAAATCTTTTTCATAAAATATTCTTCAAATATGATTTTAGTATAGTTTTAGCGATCTTAAAATTTTAGTTACTTCTAAATAGATAGTTTATTAAAAATTATACACTTTATCCTTCTGTATAAATAATAGATTGGAAGGTGATTCCACCAACATAGCTCCATTCATTAATAGAACAAATTACGCACAATAGAAAAATAAAATGAAAATGCTATTTGAAATTATGGGTTTTGATGTTTTGTCGTCAATTTTAGATAAATATAAGATTCCCGATACTGATGGGCATACTTGGGATGACCCAGCTATGGATTTATATAACAATAATTGAAAATCCATGAATTTTTTATATTGTTCTTTAGGGGGTAGAGAATTTAATATGATTTATACATGTAAAACATCCCATTAAATTTGGGACACATTATCTATTTCACTTAAAGGAACCTCTATTGTTAAAGAAATGAGACTTAACACACACACTATTAAATATGATTAATATAAAATGAAGCCGGACTATCCTAATTCTAGCATGTATATCATGTTTAATGAAATTGTGGACATGATGATCTCTCTGGGAGGAGATGTTACAGAAATGTATAAAATCCTGAGAATAAACAGATGCCTACTAAATAGATGATGAGGAACGTTTGTATCAATCAGATAATCGTGTGACATCAGCATGTTACTATCAAAGGAACTGATATGAAAGGTGATGTTGTATGAAGAATAACTAAAAGTAAAAAAATAATAGGATGATGAACCTAAAATAAATTTTTTTTCGTTCACATCTACTACCTCCATGCAGAAGGAAATGGTCTAGATAAATTTGTAAGATCAGGGGATGAAAAATCCTCAGTAGAAAGTGATGAGGAAATGACTCTAAAATCTATAAGGATAAAGAAATTTCATAGATTGAATACATTATTTTGGAATCCCCATTACAACGGTAAATATGATCACAAGGTACAGAGGAAGACTGATTATAAAAGAAGTGACAAGTGAGATAGAATAGTCTATTATGAATGAAAAATAAAATTACATGTAAGGTCTAATTGCCCTATGTTAAAATATAAGAAGAGGTATGAAGAAAATTATAGAATGTATAAAAATTCCAAGAAAGAAACATGGACTTCTTCTGAGGATATCTTAAGTGACATAGAATCATCTCATGAAATGTCTGATAAAAAAAATATATGTATTATAGAAAACATATCTAAGGGAACACTAACTTCTCCTAAACATTATTCATATTATTTGGGAGACCAATCTGATGGTAAAGAATATATGACTAGTGAATAATTATTTGAATAATCTAATATGATTGAAGAAACTTATAATGTATTAAAAGTAAAATATAAATCCTTAATGAAACAATATGATCTTACATCTCTTTTTAAATCATATATTACATTAGAGAAATAGAAATATGTTCAATTACTCATGGATAAAAATCATCTAATTTTATCTGATAATCAATTTGAAAAGGGCACATATTTTTCTATATGGAAAAAATAATCATATATAGATTCTTGGTAAACAAATTACCCTTACATATAGTAATGTTATAGGATACCAACCTGGGAAAAGAAATATCACTAAAACTATGTCTTTAACTAAATATAGGAAATATATTTTTTAACCTGAAAATGAAAATTATGATTCTAGTTCTAGTTCTCAAAAGTATATTATGATATCTTGTATTTCTATACAAAATAGAGTATATTTTCAAACATGTTACATAAATATTTTAGGAATCCCATGAAGTAGATGTGGGTTCCTAAAGCACTGATTTATATTTTTACTGGACACAAAAATAACTAGGTACCAAAATCTATTTTATTATTAATTTTTAGGAAAGACACTGGAAAAGATCTTGTAAAATCTTATGGTAGTTGGACATTGGATGTTCAAGACATATGATAGGAGATTACTCATGCTTCAAGAACGTGATAAAGATTGATGGCGGGTGTAGAGACCCGAAGCTTGACATAAATTGACATTACATTACATTTGTGGAATACTTAGTACATAACAAAAACACACACGCAAGGATCGTAATAGTTTAGTGTCTTTGGAAACTAGGAACGTAATCTTCTAATTGTGGTGAAAGATCTTCAACATCTCCCATAAAGATCTTCTTTTTTTATACCTAAAACCTTTCTTTATATCCTGGGGAAAAGAAAACATAAAAGGGTGAGCTCAAATGCTCAGTAAAGGTAAACAAAAGAAATATCAATCACGTCATATACATAAGCACATAACTTTTGGAAATCTTAACCTGCAAAAGAGATCATAATTTCATAACATGGGGTAAATCATGGCAGTGAAATGTAATCACAATAATCACAACTTAAAACATGAAACTTTGTGGCATTCACACATAATCATAGAGAATCATTTCTTGTTAGTCAAGACTCATTGCCAAGACTATCTTAGTGGACAAAGTCCCTTTCTTAACCGAGTCACCCTCGTTTCAGTCCTGTTTCACTGAACCGGTATAACCTACCGTTCCAGCCATGTCTATCTCATGAGATATAAAATCTTTACCCAATGCATTGGAGGGAGATATAGGTCCCACCCATATCATAATTAAACCATTCTTATGTGTGCCACAAAATCATAAACCATACATCATTGCATAACCCATGTAATAAAAATGGGAATCTTAAACATCATGACATCATAAAACAATTAATATACAATAAAGGAATTCATAAAATTAATTCCATCACAACATAATCAAATCAATGTAATAATAGGGATAAAAATAGTACCCTTTATTATCTTAGAGGAAAAATAATTTTGATTAATAACTTGAACTCCATTCTTGAGGAAAATATCCATTCTTCTTCAAAAAGATTTTTCCTTTCTTAACATGTCATACAACTTTAAACTAAAATAAGTTGATTAAAAATAAAATTGAAAACTTGTAAAGGATTCTTCTTAGAAATAATGTTTTAAAAATCCATTCATGCCGTATAAGTTAAAAAAACATTTTTCGTACTTTTCTCGGAAAAGTCAAAAAGTACCTCGTACGGAAAACGACAAAAGATTCCTTTCATATCTTTTACTAAAAACTCACCGAAGGGTAAAATTGGAATTAAACAATTGTAGTTGGATGGAAATAATATTACATATTGAGGAAAATATGGATGTGGATGATAAAATACACCCCAGTAAATACCAACGTATAAGCAATCTTGGATAAAAATGAGATTGTGATATTTCCCTTACCTTAGGTCCGACTTGCTTCGTAAGTGTCCGAACCTTCTGTATAATGATTTAAATAATGTAATTTACTCATTCAAAAATCATAATAATTGTTATGATATCATATATGGTTCACTAATGACTTTATTTTACCCGTTCTTTTGTAAATTCCATGTTAAAGATCGTTTTGGGTAAAATCGTTTCATTTATCGTAGGTGTTTGGACTTGTTGTTCTTGAAATTATTATTACTTATATCATGATTTACTTACTTCCAGAATATAAAACATGATTTATATATCATATATATTCAGTATATATATATAATAGATAGATAAATGAAATGAAACACACCGTTCATGGAGACGGTAGTCCGTACGTACGCATGAACGTTGTTTTCCTTTCCTTATTGTCTTGAATGGAAGTAAGTAGATGAAATACATATATACATAAATCCAGTATATTTATAATGTCATATATTTCATTATTATTGCTTATATATACTTTATATTTATTCTTAAATGGTTAACATGGAGAATGAATCTCATCGCGTCGTGGAGACGGTAGTCCGTACGTACGCACGAGCGACGATATCGTTCTCATTATCGTGAACTTGTGTTGAAGTGTATGTATACAATTTCAGTATCAATATCACTTTATAATAATCATATATAGTTACTCATTACACCATTATACCCATCCAATTAAGGTGGTGGCAGAAAATAGATTACACCACGGCGTGGAGACGGTATTCCGTACGTACGCACGCGCGGTGATTTCCTTTTTCCGTAGGTGGATATAAGGTTAATTAGAGTTGTTTCATATTTATAATAACATATAATTATATAAGAAATACTGATGTTATTACTTTATCATGAAACAACTAAACAAGAATAAGTGGGAGAAGAAATAAATTGAAAAAGATCGGTAATGGATATTACCTCTTTTTGACGCGCCTTCACTTAACCTCCACATAGAGAACTAAGGATGATCTTTGAAGAAGACCAGGACCTCTAGGATTATATTAGGGAAGTGGAGAAGAGATTTTTGTAGGGGTTGGACGAGCTTGAATGCTCAAATTGGTGTGAGGAGAAGAGGGAGAAGGTGCCCTTTTATAAGGGAGGAGAGGGGTACATTTGGAATAACAAAAAATATTATTTTATTATAAAGTCAAGTTCGGTTTTAAATAGCTCCAAATTGATATATTTCTAAGCTAAGGTGGGGATGGGTCGAAATCCTCTCATCCAATATAATTTAGACTAGTTTAGGTACCTATTATAACCTTATCATTTAGATTTAACATTAAGTTAAATAATTGTACTTTTACCGTGTCTTCTTGTGTTCTTACACTATAAGGTTAATAAACTTACTATAAGAATCCAAACGAACCCAAAGTTGTTTATTATTAATATATATAACCTTATCTAAGTCATTTGACCGAACCTTATATTTTTAGGAATAAAATAACAATTAATAATATAATATTTGTTTTAAAAACTATTTTATGTCAATTTTGACACTATTTAGTAATTGATTTTTGTGAAAATCATAACAGAATGATAAGTTAGAAAAAAGTTAATTAAATAAATACTAACATGTCATATTAACCTATAAAATTAGTTTAATTCATAAAAATTCTGAAATTATATTTATTTGGGTATTTATAACATCAATTATGTCAATATTTCCTTAATAAGATAATTACTGCATCATCGTTGTGTCATAAATAAATTAAATTATTTAATGTCTAAAAATTAAAAATTAAATACCATTATGTAGGAAATCTATTTATCTTTCTAATGAATAATTATAGTCGAATTTATCTTAGGTATAACCCCATATTAAAAATGTTTTAGTAAATAAACTTTGATTTTACCTCTTTTAACCCTTCTTTAAATAAATTAATAATAAATGTCCTAATCTAATCCAAGTGGGCCTAAATAGTCATATTTTATTCCTATGTTTGTTTTTGGTCGAATTAAACTTGTCCAATAGAATTAGGACATGTGTTATGGTAATAATAATATCATTTCTACCCTTAATTACCCTATTTACTTTTTACCGTGGTAAAAAAAGTAAAAAGTTACTATTCACCAAAAATTATTTTCATCTCATTGAACCAAATTTTAGTCCTTGATATTAACCATGTCTCTCGGATTTTTGAAATTCCACTCACAAAAGCGGTAAAATTATGTTTTATGAAAAATTCAGTTTTTTAACTACCACTTAGTGGTTTAATTATTCTTCAAAAATTGAAAGTTTTCAGAAAAATACCAAAATTTCACCCTAGGCTAATTTCGATATTCCGAATACAAAAATGAATTCCATTTTGAAAAATAAAATTTAAAAAATTTCAAAAAGTGGTTATTACTATTCATAACGGCTAATTTTAATAATATTTTAATAGCATATTGTTGTTTAGTGAAACTCGTTATTGCGTACTACACACGCTATCGAGGAATGTCGCGATTGCGTGTAATGCAAGGCAAGTCAAGGATGCGTGTTATGAAAGTTCCTTTTGGTGTAGCGTACAACACAAGACATTAGTGAAATTAAAAAGAATATTTTTCATAAAATATTTGGCTGTAACATTCTACCCCCCTTAAAATGAATTTCGCCCTCGAAATTCATCGGGGTTATAAATGGTTTACTATTCGAAAGTTTCTTTAATAGAAACCCACATCGTAAAAAGGAATACCAAAACCAATCTTTAAAAATGAAAGTATGAAACGTAACAGTTACCCAAATAAACTAATCACTGGGTTTCCACATAGGTGAAAATATGGATATGGAAGAAAAATCTAACCATCATGTTCTGATGGAGAGCAGTAGAGAACATGACTATGGAAAAGCCAACAATCACAAATCCATAAATTTGTGACGATCTAAGGTACCATCTGATTAATCAGATATAAGAGCACTAGGACAACATTTTTGGTTTTCATGATCGTTTCCCTAAAGTTGAAGAGTTTGAATTAGAATAAATACTTACTTTATTTTGGTACAATCTCACTGTTGTTCGTGCCTTGAAAAATTTCTACTTCATCTCTTAAATAAATGAAGTTGAATTTGTTATTCGTGAAGTGTTAGCTGATCATGTGATAGAATGACGGGTCATTCCATCTGTCTGAAACAAAAGGTCATCACAAGTTATTAAATACACATAAGTCATTCTATAGTGAGATTAATCATATATGATTACTAAAATGGACTTATACTTCATATATCATACTTCTTAATATAATAAAACTAGTTTCTACTAAACAGGGACTTCTTGTAGGCCAGTGGTAGGCAATAAAGGCCAGTCGCACTTCGGTTGTGGGTTCGATTCCCACAGCCTTGTCCGACGCGATGGGCTGTCGCCCGTCCTGCAGGTTGTCCTTTTTCTAAAGCTATATTACTATAACATACCATCAATAATATCGAAAAACGTTTTATCCTAACTTATGTCCAACATAATCGATTCTAATCTTTAGGCTTATCTAAAATACTTCGGTCCAAGCTCATAGTATAAAGAAAATGATTACTTGAAATGTCACAGAATAATCACGTGAATGCCATCATTTATCCCCCATATATCATAAGATATATCTTGATGGTCAAATGTGAATACCTTAATCATGTATTCTCTTGAAGAATGAATACCCATTGAACCTTAGTGAAAACATGAATGCAGTTAAAAGTTAACACTTTACACATACCAAAATCCAAAAATTCTATATACTCAAACCATGATATAACCTTCTCCTTATTTCAGTCATTAGCTCATGAATACAATCAAACATTTAATTTTCTCCTTATCCCTTCATTATGCGCATATCATCTACATTACAAAAATATCTGAATAACCTTTCATGGATACTGGTAACATTAATCATACACTTTCAAAACTCAAGGAAAGACAACAGTGTAACAATCCATAGATGTCTCTTTATTCCATAGTAGCATGAGATTACTTATACAACATTACACATGATAAACATGTAATCATTCAACTACATTCTTAAACCATTGACCGAGCTTCAAAAATTCTTTCATCTCACATATCATTTGTAGTCTCTTCATCATCATCCACATAAATACTACCCATACGACCATACTGATTCTCTTCATGAGACTTTCCCTTAGGGCATTGGTTTGCATAATGCCCATGCATTCCACATTTAAAACATTTAACCATTGTTGATGTCATAGCAATACCATTATCCTCATCCCTGGTGTTAACTGAACCTTTTCCTTTTCACTTACTGGCTTTGTGTCCTTTTCCACACCCAAAGCATCTTCCAGTTTCATTGAATCATTCTCCTTGATGCCTCTTCCCACATGATTTACATAGGGGAAATTTAACTTTCTTTCCTCTGTGATCATCATGAAACTCCATTTTTCTCTTATTAGCCGAGTCAGGAAACTTACCAAATTTTACATTCTTGATCATATTATGAGATTGCTGATTCGGCATAATAATGATGTTTGGACTTCCAAATCCCATTTCATTTGGTTTCTCATGAGTAATATCATGCCATTGTCCATCATATCCTCCATTATCATGAATCATCTTGTTTCAAGCCATTTTCTAAAACCCAAAAAAATAGTGTGAGAGGAAAAAATCATAATAAAGGGGGAGTGACATCAATATATAACATCTTTGGTTTAATCTAATTTTGTTACCATAGTTCTAGGACTATATCCTATACGTATACTTATCTTTAGGGACATTGCTAGACATACCTTAGAAATATCTCTAGGGATCTCACTAACGTTTTCGCATCCTAGTTTCCAATGGTTGACTAAACCTTTCCTCTGATACCAACTGTAGAGACCCGAAGCTTGACGTACAGTGACATTACATTACATTTGCGGAATACTTAGTACATAACAAAAACACACACGCAAGGATCGTAATAGTTTAGTGTATTTGGAAACTCAGAACGTAATCTTTAATCGTGGTGAAAGATCTTCAACATCTCCCATAAAGATCGTCCTTTTTTTAATACCTAAAACCTTTCTTTATATCCTGGGGAAAAGAAAACATAAAAGGCTGAGCTCAAATGCTCAGTAAAGGTAAACAAAATAAATATCAATCACGTCATATACATAACCACATAACTTTTGGAAATCTTAACCTGCAAAAGAGATCATAATTTCATAACATGGGGTAAATCATGGCAGTGAAATTTAATCACAATAATCATAACTTAAAACATGAAACTTTGTGGCATTCACACATAATCATAGAGAATAATTTCTTGATAGTCAAGACTCATTGCCAAGACTATCTTAGTGGACAAAGTCCCTATCTGAACCGAGTCACCCGCATTTCAGTCCCGTTTCACCGAACCGGTATAACCTACCGTTCCAGCCATGTCTATCTCATGAGATATAAAATCTTTACCCAATGCATTGGAGGTAGATATAGGTCCCACCCATCTCATAATGAAACCATTCTTATGTGTGACACAAAATCATAAACCATACATCATTGCACAACGCATGTAATAAAAATCGGAATCTTAAACATCATGACATCATAAAAAAATTCATATACAATAAAGTAATTCATAAAAATAATTCCATCACAACATAATCAAATAAATGTAATAATAGGGATAAAAATAGTACCCTTTATTATCTTAGATGGAAAATAATTTTGATTAAAAACTTGAACTCCATTCTTGAGGAAAATATCCTTTCTTCTTCAAAAACATTTTTACTTTCATAACATGTCATACAGCTTTAAACTAAAATAAGTTGATTAAAAATAAACTTGAAAACTTGTAAAGGATTCTTCTTAGAAATAATGTTTTAAAAATCCATTCATGCCGTATAAGTTAAAAAAAACATTCTTCGTACTTTTGTCGGAAAAGTCAAAAAGTACCTCCTACGAAAAACGACAAAAAATTCCTTTCATATCTATTACTAAAAACTCACTGAAGGGTAAAATTGGAATTAAAAAATTGTAGTTGGATGGAAATAATATTACATATTGTGGAAAACATGGATGTGGATGATAAAATACACCCCAGTAAATACCAAAGTATAAGCAATCTCGGATAAAAATGAGATTGTGATATTTCCCTTACCTTAGGTCTGATTTGCTTCATAAGTGTCCGAACCTCCTGTATAATGATTTAAATAATGTAATTGACTTATTCCAGAATCATACTAATTGTTATGATATCATATATGGTTCACTTATGACTTTATTTTACCCGTTCTTTTGTAAATTCCATGTTAAAGAGCGTTTTGGGTAAAATCGTTTCATTTATCGTAGGTGTTTGGACTTGTTGTTCTTGACATTATTATTACTTATATCATGATTTACTTACTTCCAGAATATAAAACATGATTTATATATCATATATATTAAGTATGTATATATATATATATAATATATAGATAAATGAAATGAAACACACTGTTCATGGAGACGGTAGTCCGTACATACGCATGAACGTTGTTTTCCTTTCCTTATTGTCTTGAATGGAAGTAATTAGATGACATACATATATAAATAAATCCAGTATCTTTATAATGTCATATATTTCATTATTATTTCTTATATATACTTTATAATAATTCTTAAATGGTTAACATGGAGAATGAATCTCATCGCGTTGTTGAGACGGTAGTCCGTACGTATGCACGAGCGACGATATCGTTCTCATGATCGTGAACTTGTGTTGACGTGTATGTATACTATTTCAGTATCAATATCACTTTATAATAATCATATATAGTTACTCATTACACCATTATACCCATCCAATTAAGGTGGTGGCAGAAAATAGAATACACCACGGCGTGGAGACGGTATTCCGTACGTACGCACGCGCGGTGATTTCCTTTTTCCGTAGGTGGATAGAAGGTTAATTAGAGTTGTTTAATATTTATAATAACATATTATTATATAATAAATACTGATGTTATTACTTTATCATGAAACAACTAAACAAGATGAATTTGAAGAAGAATGAAATTGAAAAAGATCGGTAATGGATATTACCTCTTTTTGACGCGCCTTAACTTAACCTCCACTTAGAGAACTAAGGATGGTATTTGAAGAATACCAGGACCTCTAGGATGATATTAGGGAAGTGGAGAAGAGATTTTGGCAGGGGTTGGACGAGCTTGAATGCTCAAATTGGTGTGAGTAGGAGAGGGAGGAGGTGCCCTTTTATAAGGGAGGAGAGGGGTACCTTTGGAATAACTAAAAATATTATTTTATTATAAAGTCAAGTTCGGTTTTAAATAGCTCCAAATTGATATATTTCGAAGCTAAGGTGGGTATGGGTATAAATCCTCTAATCCAATAGAATTTAGACAAGTTTAGGTTCCTATTTTAACCTTATCATTTAGATTTAACATTAAGTTAAATAATTCTACTTTTACCGTGTCTTCTTGTGTTCTTACACTATAAGGTTAATAAACTTACTATAAGAAGCCAAAAGAACCCCAAGTTGTTTATTATTAATATATATAACCTTATCTAAGTCATTTTGCCGAACCTTAGATTTTTAGGAATAAAATAACAATTAATAATATAATATTTGTTTTGAAAACTATTTTATGTCAATTTTGACACTATTTAGTAATTTATTTTTGTTAAAATCATAAAAGAATTATAAGTTCGAAAAAAGTTACTTAAATCAATAATAACATGTCATATTAACCTAGAAAAGTAGTGGAATTCATAAAAATTCTCAAATTATATTTATTTGGGTATTTATAACATCAATTATGTCAATATTTCATTAATAAGATAATTACTGCATCATCTTTGTGTCATAAATAAATTAAATTATTTAATGTCTAAAAATTACAAATAAAATACCATTATGTAGAAAATATTTTTATCTTTCTAATTAATATTTATAGTCGAATTTATCTTAAGTATAACCCCATATTAAAAATGTTTTAGTAAATAAACTTTGATTTTACCTCTTTTAACCCTTCTTTAAATAAATTAATAATAAATGTCCTAATCTAATCCAAGTGGGCTTAAATGGTCATATTTTATTCCTATGTTTGTTTTTTGTCGAATTAAACTTGTCCAATAGAATTAGGACATGTGTTAGGGTAATAATAATATCATTTCTACCCTTAATTACCCTATTTACTTTTTACCGTGGAAAAAAAAGTAAAAAGTTACTATTCACCAAAAATTATTTTCATCTCATTGAACCACATTTTAGTCCTTGATATTAACAATGTCTCTCGGATTTTCGAAATTCCACTCACAGAAGCGGTAAAATTAAGTTTTATGAAAAATCCAGTTTTTTAACTACCACTTAGTGGTTTCACTATTCATCAAAAATTGAAAGTTTTCATAAAAATACCAAAATTTCACCCTAGGATAATTTTGATATTATTAATCCAAAAATGAATTCCATTTTGAAAAATAAAATTTACAAAATTTCAAAAAGTGGTTATTACTATTCATAACGGCTAGTTTTAATAATATTTTAATAGCATATTGTTGTTTAGTGAAACTCGTTATTGCGTACTACACACGCTATCGAGGAAGGTCGCGATTGCGTGTAATGCAAGGCAAGTCAAGGATGCGTGTTGTGAAAGATCCTTTTGGTGTAGCGTACAACACAAGACATTAGTGAAATTAAAAAGAATATTTTTTATAAAATCTTTGGCTGTTACAGCGGGCTTATCACCTATGGCGACAATGCAAGAAGGAAAATAATTGGTCTCTACCTGATTGGTATCTCAAACTCAGTTATAATTTAGAAAATACTTTTTTTGGATGGATTAAAATAAAATATACATAGTATCTCTTAGTTATGTGATGATGTATTTCATGTTAAAATTGAAAATAAAGCTTGTAATGTTTTTATAACTAAAAATGAACTGTCATTTTCTGTTTTTAGAATTTAAAATGTATATCCTGTTGATTTTGATTCTTTAATTTCTAAAAAAATCATAATTTAGTTATTTTCATAATGAATCATGTCTTTGGAAAATAATATTAGGAGACAGTGATATACACTCCCTTATAATTTTTACTAGAAAATTATTAGTCAGTGATCTTACTAAAATTGAGTTTCTAAATTACAATGTCTGTAATCCTCGTCAAACGGGTAAATAACAAAAAATATCATTCAATTTAATGAAATAGGATTCATCTTCTCAACCTGTCGAGTTAGTTCATATGGATTTGTTTAGACCCTATAGTGTCTCAAATCAGAATGGGAATCACTATGTATATGATCTTTTAGATGAATACTCAAAATATACTTGGACCTTATTCATAGCTCATGATAGTAAATCTAGGTCTTCTTTTATCATATATAATAGGACTATATAAAAACATATTGGTCTTATAATTAAAACCCAATGAAGTGAACATGGATGTGAGTTTGAAAAAAATTAGTTTGCATAATTTTTCTCATAAAATGTTTATATTCATAACATCTATTCTTCCAGGACCCCCCCCCTGCAAAATGAACTTGTTGAAAAAAGAAATAAAACCCTGTATGAAATTTCTGGAACCATGCTTAGTGATTATGACCTAACTATATATTTTTTGTAAGAATCTATCAAAACAAAATTTTATATAAACAATAGAGTCTTAATTTAGAAAAATTCATAAAATAACTCCAAATGAGTTGTAGAACAATGGAAAACCCAAAGATAACTACCACATTTTTTTGGTATTCAATATATATATTCCTAACACTAAATATAATCATGAAAAATTTTCCTCCAAGAGTAATGAAGTATTTTTATTAGGTTTTTATATTTTTATTAATGAATATAGAGTCTTGAAAAATAAAACCAATTGTTTGGAAGAATATGTACATATCAAATTTGACGAGATAAATCCACATGAGCCAAAGACCTCTCTAGATAATTATGAGGTTGATTTTTTAAATCTGGACACTAATGCTAAATCCTCTAACCATTCAATAAATGTATTTATTAAAACATCTAGTTCTTGAAATTATATATATTTTAAAATTAATGAACCCAATGAAATTGAAGAACCTGAAGTGACTATCCCTTCTATTTATAGACCAGTTAGAACTCTTTAGAACCATCCTTGATCTGAAATAATAGCAGACTTAGATGAAGGACACATAATAGAGCTTCTCTTAGAAATTATATTGAACATCAAGCCTTTCTATCACAAAATTTACCTAAAAACATCAATTATTCTTTCAATTATGAATTTTAGGTGAAGGGTATGAATGAGGAGATAATTCAGTTTGAAAAGAATAATATTTGGAAAAATTTTGATATAATTAATGACTCCTTGACCATATGCACTTAATGGGTGTTTCTGAATAAATTAGATGAAGCTGGTAACATAGTTAGAAACAAATCTATATTGGTTTCACAAGTTTATAGTCATAACAAAGGATTTTAATGTGAAGAAACTTTTTCATTAGTTTCAATACATGAATACATTAGAATATTTCTTACATATGAAACTCATCCCAATTTCAAACTTTATTAAATGATTTTCAAGAGTGAATTATTCAATTGGTGTATAATTGAGGATGGTCTTGTTGAACAACCCTTGGATTTAAAAAACCTAATTTTCCAAATAATGTTTTTAAATTGAAAACACATTATATGGATTAATTAAAGAACCAAGTGATTGGTATGTTATAATATGCACTTTTCTTCTTTCTAAAGGTTTTGAAAATAGTATATCTAATCTTACTGTCTTTATAAAATGAATTTCCAATGATTATTAAGTATTAAAAATTTACTTTTATGATATTATTTTTGGATCTTCAAAAAATTCATTATGCGTTGATTTTTTAAAGCATATGAAATGTGAATTTGAAATGAGTTTAATGGGTGAAATAAAATTATTTCTTAGATTTCAAATAGTTCAAAATTAAGAAGTTATTGTTTTGGATTAATGTAAATATATTATGGATCTATTAAAAAGAGTTTTCTTGTAAGGAACCAAGAGTAGCGAAACTCCAATGGGTACGACATGTATGTTGGACCTTGACGAAGATTGTAAATCTATTGATCAAACAACATATAGAGTAATGATTGGAAGCATACTATACATAACTCCTAGTAGGGCATATTTTATGTTTAGTGTATGTATGTGTGCATGATTTAAGTAATCCCCAAAAGAATATCATTTTATAACTATTAAAATGATTTTCAAATACCTCAAACATACTCCCAACCTATGACTATTCTATCCTTGAGGACAACCTTTTGATTTATTGAGTTATTAGGATGATTATTTTGGTGGCTGTTAGTTCGATAGAAAAATCACCTCTAACATATGTCACTTTTTGGGAAAGTATCTAGTTTCATAGTGTAGTAAGAATCAAAACTTTAATGAATTTTCAACTACTAAAGCTGCATACATAGCTAGTTGTAGTTGTTGTGAAACGATTTTGGGTATGAAACAAAAATTACTAGATTATGGATATCAATTCCAATATGTACCTATAAATTGTGATAACACAAGTAATATTAATATTTCTAAGAATCATATTTCAAATTCTAGGACAAAGATATATATGTAAGGAGACACTTTTTGAGAGACCATTATCAAGAAGCTGATATAACTTAAGGATTCATTGGCATTTTATATCAGCTTGTTGGTATTTTCACTAATCAATTGAACACTGAAAGAATGAAATACATTAGGAATGAGTTCGGAATGAACAATCTATAGGACCTTCTGTTGATATTACATTGAAAATTTTTAAGTGAATATTTCATACCAACATTGATAGTATAAAGACGACATTTTCATACTGACACAGACGTTTTGCCATACCGATAAACTTGTCATGCCGACACAGTTATCATGTCGAAACTGAAACATTTTTATATTGATACCGTGTTAAGAGAACACCATCAGTGTTACGCTAAATATGCCAGGATGACACTGATGACTCACTATTTTTATATTTGATTTTTTTTATTTCCCAAAATGACACAGTTTTATTGAGTTTTTTGTACCTGATTCACAATTTCAATATTTGTTCATTTAAAAATCCATAAATGATATAAATTTGAATCGATGCACTGTAATCCATTATCCCTACACTCTCTTAGTTGTTTCTCTCTCACTCTCTACCACTAACATTCACCTTCTAACCTATAAAATTAACTGATTGGAATGTCACATGTGGAGCGAGCTCTTTATGGTTGTGAGTCTCATGCTTATAAGAAACATACAGCTAAAGAGATCAAATCTTCCTCACCTATAAATACTAATATATAAAACCATGTTGTAAATCAAGAAAAAGAAGATATTTTTTAATGGATTTTGGAAATCATATCACTGCTGCTCAAGGTAATACAAGATCAATGATGGATTGAGTGGTTCTTAGATAATGAAAGAAAAATTTACCTGAATCAAGTTCATGAATTTTATATGAATATGTAGATTCTGTTGGAAGGAAGTGATGTTTATTGGATCAAGTCCATAGTAAGAGGTAAGATAATACCATTCTCTTTAGGAAAATGGGTTGAATGTCTTAAAGATCATCATGAAAGTGTATTTTATGATTATCAATGCATCTCTCTACTAAAGAGTGATATGTTTCTCTTCGAGAAAGATTTAAAAAATCTTACTAACACTGATGAGAATAAGAGACCCATTTCTTAAATGTTAATTAGAAAGTATAGAAACTTGTCTAAGTTTATTTAGCATCAAATATTTCACATGAAAGGTGACTGTTATTCTATGATGTATCAAGATGTCTACTTTGTTTATCTTCTCCAAAAAGAGTTCAAGGTAAATTTTGTAGATTTAATGTTGTGAACATGAATGAAATGATCAAATATTTCTGAAAAACCAATTCACTATTTTATAAAAGAATGATCTCAGCTATGCCAAAAAAACAAATACATAGTAAATTATGTAGAAGATGTTTATTCTGAGTATAGTGGGATCTGCATTATTAATTAAATTTGTAAGAGGATGAAAATCAACTGCAATCCATAGATGAAAGAATGGGTTGGAGATGAGCATAAGATATAGGATATGTTGGATATAGTGGACTATCCAACATGACCTAGGAATATGGTTGATCCTCATCTTGGAACAAATGAAGAATTTTTTTATGCTTTAGAATAAGAAGAAGAAGAAGAAAATCATATCACTCTGGTTAGAGATTAGTGGTCACCATTCAATGATAAGAGTGATACTGACACCACTGAACCTCACAAAGGGTTTTCAATTGGAAGTCCTAGTCCTCCAATTTCATTACAATCTTTTTAACCCAATCCTGGATATAATGAGGATGAGGAGATAGAAGTGTAATGACCCAAGTATTTATAGAAAAATAATTTTTTCCTTTCAATTAATATTTATGAATAAAAAATTATTATTTTTAGTTCAAGTGTATGTTATGTCTGATAACGTACTAAACACGCATCAACATTTTTCTTTGAAATCTTACGTTGCACACAACATTGAGTGATACCAAAAAATAATATATTATTATTATTATTTTAAAAGGCAGTTAAATCCTATCCATTATATTGGCGGGAATGAATAGAACTAACTAAAATATGAATAAACATGTCTGATATATGATTTTACATTTATCTAATAAAATTTAGTGTCTTAAAATGAGATTGAATCCAATTTTTTATGCATAAATACTCAAATATATTTTTAAAGGTAGTTTTACCACATTTTGATTGTGAACCCTTTTTAATAAATTTTAGTTCACTTTTATATTTTTCCATTGAAAAAATAAACTTATTATTTATAAGAGGGACATAAAAATTTACTTAGGTTAAATTTTTTGTATTATTCTAATAAAGATCATTTTTAATGAATAGTGAAAAATACTGCATTTTAAGTCAAAAACATATTTTCATCTGATTTATTTCTATGCCTAGATTATCTTTTCAAATTGATTTAAACTTTAATTTGATTATTTTTTTACCATTTAGACAAATGTTAGGGAATATATGTAACTTCACATTGAAATTGCATATAAACACATGTCAATCCTTTTGTAGTTTTTTCTTCTTAAAAACACACTTTCTAGATTTGATGATGGAAATTAATTTAAATTGAATTAATTAAACTTTTATGTTTTTATATTTTTAAAATATACATACTTTTTTAATATGGAATATCAAAATTATCTTTGGGTGAATTTCTTGTATTTTTCTGAAAACGTTCAATTTTTTATGAATAGTGAAAACACTACGTAGTAGTTAAAAAACCAAATTTTACATTTAAATGAAAATTTGACACTTCTGTGAATTGAATTTTAAAAATCCAACATAAATTGTGGTCATTAATAACTCAAATGTGGTTCAACAGGATGAAAATAATTTTTCGTGAATAGTAGCATTTGATTTTTATTTACCATTGTTAAAGGTAAATAAGGAAATTCAAGGTAAAAATAATATTATAATAATATAAAATTACCTTAACACTTGTCCTAAACTTATTGGGTGAGTCAGGTCCGACCAATACAATTCTTGGGTAGAACTTTTGGCCTTTGAAATCCATTTGGGTAAGATAATGACATTGATAACTTTTTCATTAAAGTAAAAAATAAAAATTTCATAAACATGTATTTTATTGCCAAAAAAATTTTAATGTGGGGTTATATAGTTGATATCTTCAACTATAAATAGTCATCATAAATTTAAAACTGTTAATGAATCATTTTATTTTATTTATAATTTTTTGACATCATATAAATAAATTTATTTATGACACAATGATGATGTAATAATTACCTCATTACGGAATGATTTAAATAATTTAGATTATAAATATTAAAATAAATTTATTTTGAAACTTTTTATGCCTTCCAAAACTTTTGAAGATTATGATTACTTGTTATATTTTAATTAATTAATGTTTTTATAAAAAATAAAGTCTTTCTGTATTTTTAAAATTAATTCATGATATAAATAGAAAAAAAACTGACTAAAATGAGTTTTAAAATCAATTAATATTTTATTAAATGATAAAATAGTCCTAACAAACTAATATTCAGAAAAATGAAATATATGATGTTACAAATGTCATTAATGATTAATTTCTAGTATATTGTCATTTTTTAGTATGTATATTAACCATATAGTATGAATATAGAAGAAGACATGGTAAAAGTTAAATAAGTTAACAAAGGGTTAAATTCAAATGATAGGTATTACAAAATAAAAACCCTATCCAAATATTATTAGATGATTTTATTTTGACTTATATTCATCTTATATTTGAATTTAATGAGTTTCAGAACTTTTGAAACCAAAAATAATTTTATAATAAAATAATAATTTCAAACTTTTTAAAAGAGCCCCTCCTCCCTCTTATAAAAGGCCACAACTTCTAACCCATTACTCACACCTCTCAAGAACTTTTAACCATACTAACTCTACCTATATATTCTCTCAATAACCCTCTCTTCCACATAGAAGCCTTAAATTAGAATGAATGCATTTCAAGAATGCATTTTGGTTCAAACCCAAGGGAGTTTCCCGATTTAAAGGTAATGTCTTACCACAAGATCTCTTTTTTTATATTTCTTATTCACACTCAATGATATTATTATTATTATTTTACATAACAAAAACAGTATCCTAAATATACTAGGTTTTTTATTCTAATTATTGGAACTACACTTCCACACACTTCCATCTAATGGATATAAACATATTGTTTCAATTGACTGCGTACTACTGCCTCATGAAATGATGATTTTCCAATCATCTCCTATAACCTCATATGGTAGACATTAAGATAGAACTATATTTATATCTGAAATAAATATTAAATATATATTGTCTTTATGATTATTTATTTTTCATTTATATCATACCTTTATGGTTTCCATAATGGGTAAATGTGATATTTTCATTTGGGAAAGTGCAGATTACTGACCCCTCAAAGTGATATGACTCGTTCATGCCATATGTGGAACGTATAAATGATGGATTAAATGAAATTATATATTATATTATACTGGATTTATAATATTCTTATTTATCATTATGGTTTCATTCTATTTAATATGAAATATAAATGGAAGTAGAGTTTATGCTTACGTATGGCTCACCATTTCCATGAACAGAGGATTTCATTTCTTATATACCAATGTTATGTACTATTATAAATACATATATATACTATATGTATATGATATATATCATATATAAATCATTATTATCTTTGTAGAAAAAAATGGACTTTTGCCCACATGGTCAATTTGTAATTATAAGAAGTTTATTTTGGACTCAAGTACCAAATATCGTCAAAACGGTCGTTATTAACTTAAATGATTATATAGTGTATATAATGTGGTAATAGGTAATATAAAAGGAATAATAAACTCGGAAAAGGCTAATAATAAAGTTTAAATTAAATTTTTTTATTCAAGAGATTAAAGAACAAACGAGTCAATTGAGAAACAAGGTAAGGGGTTTTTATCTCACTTTTTTTCTCGTGAGATTCATGCAATATTTGCCACTATTTCCTTTTGTTTACAAATAGAACAAACCATAATGGTATTAATTGTGTTATATACATTAATGTATTAGTATTTACATCTTCATTTTATGATATTTCTTTCATGTGGTGTATTTTTAGTATGTTACCAAATTGGAAAGTAAACATTTCACCCTGTTATTTTAGTCAAAGACTTATTTTATGTTATGTATTTTATATTTCCATGTTCATATATTGGGATATGTTCTTATATATCTTTATTTATGTATATATTATTTCCATGTTATGAGAGACCCTTTACTCACACATTAAATCATTTTCTAAATTTTAAATCGATGCTATTAGGCTGTCGAATTTCTATAAGAGAACTTCATAACCCAATTTAAATTCATTGAGTTAAACTTCTACTTCTTGATTATGTCATGACATGTATATGTGTGAATGACCTATTACTATTTTAAAATTAATATCCACTTATATGGGGTGTAATATTATATTTCACACATAAATATGTCATTGATTTTTCCATAATCTAAGGATATGATCGTTGTAAGGGACATTGTCTCAATTTATATTCCGTTGAGACTTATTTGTTGTTATAAACCACTTAAATTTTATATGGCATATATAATTCCCGTTGAAATATTATATCATTATTCTCATTATTCTCATTATATAATAAGCTTTTATTAGTGTTTTTTATCAATTATTTTTATTCCAGCATCCCTCATTTGGTTAGAAACTCTTTAACTCAAATATCATTTTAAATGTTTTAAAGATTTATTCTTCTAAATATATTCATTAATGTCCCTGATTTATAAATGGTTTTAATGATTTAATTATATGGACATTAATATTTTCAAATTTAAAATTTCTTTCAATAGATTGAATGTGGTATGGGACACTTTGATTCAAAAATCACGTTATTAAATATTTTAAAAGGTTTAGAAAATGGGTTGATAAAGCATTGATTATTTCAATATCTTGAAATGATATATTTTGATTGCATTATGGAAATTTCAACATTCTTGTCTACTTATTTTATGTGTTATGAATATTTTATGGTTATTTGGAATTGTTTATGTATAAAGGTACCTAGGGCTGTTGAGCCCGAGATATCTCTCTAATGCATTAGGTAACATGACAGAGGTAAACAATAATGTTTCTCCTAAGAGATTTATAGAATATATTGTGATGGGTATTTCAAATGTAACAACCTACATATCTAAGAAAGCTAAAATGTACGTATGATATGGATGTGACAAGTTACCTTTAAGATTTATGATTTCTATGTGTTATTCATAAATCTAAATATTTCATGTGGTATGTAAAAGATCTTATGTTTGGTATGTATTGATGGACTAATAATTTCATTATTTATTTAATAACACTTAATGTGCTTTTAATTCTCATCCCATGTTTTGAAATGTTTTTCACAGGGTATATGGTTGGGTAAGAAAAAGGAAAAATTCATGAAGATTTATTTGAAGAAAATTATTATTGTTTTCTTATAAGAAATTTTATTTTATAAAAAAATGGATACCGAGTTGAGTGTCTACTTACCTATATTAGTGGTGTAATGTAATATTTATGTCCCAATTCACGAAAACTCGTATCCTAGAAAGGTCCTCAATGTTAATTATTAAGTTCATTCAATATTATTTAATGTTTAAGTCATGGTCATATATTTGGAATTAAAGGTTGGTTAAGATAACTTTAGAGGTTAGGGTGTTATTTAAGTATAAGTGACATATCCATAATTATTAGCATATTTTAAAGAGTCATAGTAATTTTAGAGTTGATAAATGGTTATTACAATTTTGGATGAAAAATTAAAGGTATTTGATAAACTTGGAGGATAAAATATGATATGGTTATTTTTGATGCATTTATCTCTTTTTCGGGAATGTTATAAAAAATATATTGTTATAGAAAATGGAAAACCTGTAGGAAGGGTGACAATCCATCACATTTAGAAAGGCCACAGGAGTCAAATCGATAACCAAAGTGTGATTGGAATTTATCACCTACCACTGGAATACATGAAGTCCCTAGTTAGTATGACTAACTCTTTTTAGTTAGATGATTTCATGGATAAAAAAAAGTTGATTTTGAGGACTTATATTTTATGAAATAGATATCTTTATTATAACAAAATGATTTGGTAATTAAGTGATAATGGTTATTCTGGAATATGTTCTCTCTTTTGGAAATACTATATGCTTAATGAAAAATAAAATACTGTGGGATCTCATTTGTGGAGTAATGTTTGAAATTTTATTTTGTAAGAATCTATGTTTTTATTTTAGACATTTTGGAATTTTTGTTATTCATGGAAGTAATTAAATTTTCATAGAGAAAACCTGATTATGTTAATTACTCTTCAGTATGAGACTTTAAGAGTAGTCGATGTTATTTGGAGATAAATATTAAGATTGACTATGGCAGACTGTATAATTAAATCCTTCTATGTTTTGGGTTTCAATCATATTTTGGATTATATTGAAAATTTTAAGGACAATTGTTTATTGAATGGTATTTGGTGAAAATTTGGTATTATTGGTTCAATTTTAGAGATTAAGAGTTGTATTTTTTTAATTATAAAGGATTACCCTTTTGGGGATTAGTTGATATTTTACTGACCATTTGTGTATGGTTTTATGTCTAATGATAAAGGAAATATATAGATCATCTTCTGTGGAGTATGTGATTCTCTAGAAGTTTATTATAGCATTTTAGGTGTGACTAAGTCATCTTGAATACTCATTGTTTGGGGAAATATGGGTTATTTGGTAGAAACATATTAATCGATGAAACAGTACATGAAAAGTAACTATATTTCCTTATCTACTTAGTCAATGTCATTAAAAAAATTGTCCAACTTTATGAAATGGAACTTCAAACAAAAACATTTTCCATTTAATTTTCCTACTAGGAAAGAAATGACTGTTTAACCCTTCACATGTTTGTGGGTTTCTTGTTGATAACTTTATCCTAATCATGTTTTCTATCACTCTCCATAAGAACATGACACTTAGTTTCCCCTCCATATCCATGTTTTCATACATGGAATACTAATATGGGTTATCTCAGGTGACCATTAAACTTCTTTTTTCTTTCATTTAATGTTATGGATTAATTGACTCTTTTTCTGATGCGGGACTTTCAATGAAGTTTCCAAGCCTAATTCTAAAATTGCAAGGACACAATTTTCAAATGGGGGGGGGGGGAGGATGTAACGAAGTTGCTATTTATAGAATAAAACTTTTTTGTTTTTAGTAATATTTATGAATAATAAATTATTTTCATTCTCCAAAGGGTTTTTATGTTTGATAACGAAATAAACACGCATCATCAAGTTTCTTTGAAATCATAAGTTGCACAAAAATTTGAGTTATTTGAAAAAATAATATAATAATAATATTATTTTAAATATTAGTTAATGCCTAGAAATTGTCTTATTGAGAATGAAAATAATTAACTAAAATATGATTACACATGTTTGTTAAATGTTTTTAAAATTATGTAATAAAATTTAGAGGCATAAAATAAGAATGAATCCAATTTTTATGCATAAAAACTCTAATATTTTTTAAACGGATGTTTTAATTCTTTTTGAGGGATTTTTTTTAATCCAGCATTATTCAATATTATATGATTCATTTGAAAAAATAAAACTTTTTTTAGAAGCAGACATCAAAATTTACTTTGGGGAAATTTTTTGTATTTTTTGATAACGTTCATTTTTCTAATGAGAAGTGAAAAATACTCCATTTTATGTCAAAAATGTCATTTCAAATGATTTATTTATATAGTTAGATTATATTTATATATGGTTTTAAAGTGAAAATAGATTATTTTTTTACCATTTAATCTATTGTTGGTCATTAAAAGTAATTTAATTTTGGAATTGGACATAAACAGATGTAAACATTTTTTTAGTTTTTACTTCATAAAAACACGCTTTTTATAATTTTGATAGTGGAAATTAATTTTAAATTAATTAATGAAACTTATACTTTTTTAATCTGGAAAAATAGATATCATTTTTGAATTTGGAATAAAAAAATTTTATTGGGGAGAATTTTTTATATTTTTCTGAAAACGTTCAATTTTTGATTAATTGTGAAAACACTGCGTAGTAGTTACAACCAGACATTTTCATTTAAATGAAAATTCACCACTTCAATGAATTAAAATTTTAAAATCTAACCTACATTTTTATCATTAGTATGAAAAATGTGCTTCAATTGGAGGGAAATATTTTTTTTGTGAATAGTAACTTTTGATTTTTATTTACTACGGTTAAAGGTAAATACAGAAATTCACTGTAAAAATATATTATAATAATATAAAATTATCTTTACAATTTTCCTAAATTTATTGTAAGAGTAATGGCCGACCAAAATGGTCCATGGGATGAATTTTTGGATTTTGAATGATATTTGGGTAAGATAATGACATTAATAACTTTTTATTTAAAGTAAAAAAAATTAAACATGTACTGTTTTGCCAAAAAAACTTAATGAGGTGTTATATAATTTATGTCTTCGACTATAAATATTCATTATAAAGATAAAAATGTTTCCTACATCATGGTATTTTATTTCTATTTTTTAGACATCATATACAAATGTTTATTTACGACACAATGATGATGTAATAAATACCTCAATAATGAATGTTTTAAATAAATGTGATTATAAATATTAAAATAAATTTATTTTGAATCTTTTTTGGCCACACAAAAATTTTAAATATGAAGATGACTTTTTATATTTGAATTAATGATGTTTTTTATAAATAATCAAGTTGTTTTGGATTTTTTTAAACATTAAATGAATAGTAAAAAATGACCTAAATGAATTTTTAAATCAATTAATATTTTATTAAATGATAAAATAGTCTTCAAAATATATGATTCTTCCAAATGGAATATATGTTGATAAAAATGTCATTAATGATCTACTTTGGGTGTCTTGTAATATTATAGTAAATATATTAACCATATAGTATGAATTTACATGAAGACATGGTAAATGTTAAATTAGTTAACAAAGGGTTAAATAAAAAAGATAAGGATTAAAAAAATATCCAAAACCTGTCCAATTCATATTGGATGGTTTTATTTTTGACTTTTAGTCATCATATATTTGAATTTAAAATTATTTTCTGCTTTTGAAAATGATAATAATTTTATAATAAAATAATACTTTCAAACTTTCCTAAAGAGCCCCTCCCCCCTCTTATAAAAACACACCAAATCTAACCCATTACTCAAACCTCTCAGGACCCTTGACTCATCTAAACTATTCCCAAATAAGCTTAAAACATCCCTCTCTTCATCCTAGAAGCCTTAACATAGAAAAAAGGCACTTCATGAATTCCTTTTGGTTCAAACCAAAGGGAGTTACCCGATTTAAAGGTAACGTTTTCCCTCATGTTCTCTTATTTTATGTTACTTCTTCACTTCCTATGATCGTCTTATTATTTTTTATAGAAAAACCAAGTTAACCTAAATATAATAGGTATTTTTTATGATATTTATTGGAACTACACTTCCACACACCTTCATCTAATGGATTCGAACATACTATTTTTGTTGACAACGAACTTATGCCTCGAGAAATGATGATTGTTCAATCTTATCCTACCACCTCTTATGGTGTCCATTATCATGGAACTATATTTATTTGACATATATATATATATTATATTTATATTTTCTTTATGATTTTTTATTTATCATTTAAATAATATCTTTAGGGTTTCTATAATGGGTAAATGCTATAATTTAATTTCAGGAAGTACAGACTACCGCACCTCAAAGTGATTTGACTCATTCATGCCATACATGGAATGTATAAAGGATGGAGTTAATGAAGTAATATATGATATTATACTTTTTTTATAATATACCCATATATCATTATTTTTTTATTCCATTAAATAAGAAACATAAATTAATGTAGTGTTCATGCGTACGTACAACTTACTGTCTCTATGAATGGTGCATTTGATTTATTATCTCCAAATGTTATGTAATATTATAAATACATACATATATATATATACTAGATATATATATATATATATATATATATGATATATGTGATATCTAAGTCATGAATATCATTCTCTATATAATGGACTTTTGACCCTTTGGACAATTTGTAATGATAAGAAGTTCATTTTTGACTAAAGTACCAAATATAAAAAAAACAACTGTTATTAAAAAAATGATTATATAATGCCTATAAATTGGTAATAAGTTATATAAAAGGAAGAATAAATGTGAAAATAAATGAATGAGATTAAAGAATGAACGATTCAAGTCGGACACAAGTTAAGGGGTTTTCGTCTCACATTTTATTCCTGTGAGATTCATGCAATATTTTCCATTGTATCCTTTTTAGTGATTTATGTAATACCCATGATTGAATTATTTTTGTAATATACTTTAATTTATGGGTATTTTAATCTTCATTATATGATCATTCGTTCTTGTTTTGTATGTTTCTTATGTTACCAAATTGGGAAGGGAACTTTGCACCCTCCACATTAAGTCAAAGTCTTTTTTATCTTTTTTCTATGAAATTTATATTTTCATTTTTTGGGATATGTTATTCTATATCCATATTTATATAAATTTTTTGTACATTTTATTGTATACCCTTTACTCTCCCATCAACTCATCTTCTTAATTTTAAAGCGACACTGTTAGGCTATTGAATTTCTGTAAGATAACTACTTAACCCATTTTCAATACTTTGGGGTAAACTTCTACTTCTTGATTATGTTTTTCTATGAATATGAATGAATGACCTATGATTTCTTTACACTTAATATCAATTTATATTGGGTGTATTATTATTTTTTATACATAATTATGTCATTAATTTTTCCTTAATGAAATGATATGAGCATTACAAGGTACTTTGACTCAATTTACATTCCATTGAGGCATATTTGTTGTTATACACCAATTCAATTTTATTTGGTGAATATACTTCACTTTGACATATTATATCATGAATATCATTATTCTCATGATATTATAATATTTTATTAATGTTATTTCTCAATTATTTGTATCCAAACATCTCTCATTTGGTTAGGAACAATATAAATAAAATATCATTTTAAAATTTTAAAATAATTATTCTCTTAAATAATTCTCATTAATGTCCATGTTTTAAAAAATGGTTTTAATTATCTATTTATATGGAAATGAATGTTTGGAAATTTAAATTTTTGTTCAAAATCAGCAATGTGGTGTGGGACACATTGATTCGAAAATATCTTTATTAAATGTTTTAAATGATTTCAGATTTTTTTTGATAAAGCGTTGATTATGTCAACATATTAAAATAATATATTTTTATTGCAATGTGGAAATGTTATCTCACCATTATGATTGATTTATGTCATATGAATATGTTATGGTTATTTGTAATTGTTTACATATTCGGGTGGTTCTGTGATAAACATAGGGCATGTTATCCAAAGATATCTCTCCAATACTTTGGGTAAAGTGGCAGAGGTAAACGTTAATGTTTCTCCTATGATACTTAGTGTATATACTATTATGGGTATTCAAAATGTAACTCTATATATAACTTTGAAGGATACAATGTATGTATGATATGGATTCCATAAGTTACCTTTATGATTTATAATTTCTATGTGTTATTCATAAATCTTATGATTTCAGGAGTTATGTAAAAGACCTTATGTTTTCTATATAATGATGAACTAATTATTTCATTCTTTATTTTATCACCCTTACTGAGATTTTTATTCTCATCCCTTGTTTTCCAATTTTTTTTCACTAGTTATAAGAGAGGGTAAGAGAATGGAAGGATTCTTTAATATTTATATTAAGAGAAGAATTATGTTTTTCTTTCATAAAATATTATTTTTAAAAAATGGATTCTGAGTAAAAGTTTCTACTTTGTAATATTTGAGTCGTAATCTAATAGTTATGTTCTGATTCTCTCAAACTCAACACCTGAAAAGATACTCATTGTTAATTATTACCTTAATTAAGGATTATGTAATGTTTATGTTTGAGGCCTTATAAGAAGTATATGTAATTATGGAGTATGAATGTTGATCCAATGGCTATGAGGATGAAAAAGATTATGAAGATGAGGAACATGGCAGTGGCCATGAAGAGGAAGAATATGAATAAAATGGTGGTAAAAATAAATATAATGATCATATATCTGGATATGAAGATGATGAAAGTAGTGAAACATTCAATGACCATCATAAGGATTATCAAGGTGATGTTGTTGAAATGATTGAAGCTGTGGATCGGGATTAGTTAGAAGAACATCATGGAGTTGTTATTAAAGTAAGATAAATAGATGAAGTTGATTTTAAAGTGGAAGATCGTGATATTCAGGTAACTTGTTTATTTTATGAAATAATAATACATCATTCTGAAGATTAACAACAAGTTATTAATTCTCATATTGAGGGGGGATCCTCAAGAAAGAGAAGATCAAGTTGCTGAAGAGCATCATCTTAAAAGAGTAAGGCTTGATAATCTCACCCCTCTAGATGATGATGTAATGGTTGAAAGGTAAAGGAATCTCGAGTATGTAACACCGGGATTATATTAGGAATATTTGGATGATGATATTTTGTAATTTTTGCAAGGGTATCAGTGGATGAGACCCCTTCTTGTGACTATGTCAGTAAATAATATTTTTAATGGTTTAAAGAAGAATCATGTTCAGCTGTAAGAATAAATGTTAAATCTCATATGGTGTATGAGATTCAAATAGCTATAACATAAAATACTGAGTTGTGTGATGAATTAAACTCTCTTAGATCACTAATAGCCGAAATGTGGAAGTCTGGGAAATCAGTTTCTATTCCAATTTAAACATTAGGTATAAGGGAGATTGATGTAGTTGCTGTTACAAAAAAATTGATAGGGGAGATTCATCCCAACCTAATTACAACTTCTAAGATAGTTTTTCAATCACATCCAAAATGAGAAACTATATGATTTGACTTCATTATGAAATAAATATTGGGGCCTTATAGTATAATAGTTGTGTTAAGCCAATTGTTTTGACTTGGAAGACTCATAATTCAACTCCTACTAATATTCCTTCTATATCTAGTCAGACCTTTCAGAATCATAACATTGAGGTTGTATGAAATATATTAAAAAAGGATCTTAAAGCTCTGTTTGATGCCACTAGTTTGAGAAACCTAGAAAAGATTTGGGAAGAACCCTGATCGTGTGCATGATATGGTCAGAATATAAACAAAGGAAGCATATGCCACTTAGGAAGACCTTACAAAGAGGATTAATTCATATTTCTCAAATATTTACACCATACACTAGTTGAAAACCCACATTAAGTATTTTATAGATAATTTGACTTTACCCCTAGTTACAAAATCATTCACTGTACAAGTTAAGTAATTGAGGGAAATCAATCCTCTTTTTGACAAATTCATAGATAAAAATGATGAATTTGATAATGAAATGAAGTATGGAGGTGAGATTAATGAGTATTTCATGAAAATAAGAAATCTATACCTTCATGTACAAACTGATGCAATTTTAGTACCAACTGCTACACCTCTTGGACCTCATAGATCATTTTCTATACCACAATTTTCAATTTCTCATGCTTTGACTTAGATTCGTCTTATGACCTAAGAACAATTTCAACCTCTTGTGTTGTCCCAACACAAACCCATCCTTGTACATAATGTTCGAGAAGGAGTGACCATACCTCCTTCGAAAATTACTTCGTACCCTCATGTTTCTCAGGTCACACCGACTGGACCCTCTATTGATCCTTATGAAAATGGGAAGGAACCTCTTAACCCTCAACCGTAGTATAAATCATTCTTGGATGGGATGTTTTCTTTCCATTTTCTATTTTTGTTTTGAGACATATAATACATTGTAATTTATTTATTAATTGAATTTTGTGTTCTTGATATTACTCTATTTTTCATTTATAATCTACTTTATGATACATTTTCTTTTTGTTACAACTATTTTATTTTTGATAATCTCAAAAGGGGAGAGCCAGTTTGGCATTATCATTATTTCATTTAGCTAACACCAAAACATATATATAATGTTAACAATCATCAATAATGGGATATGATAAGTATAATTTTTTCATTTTATATAAAATGATTGTACAAAAAAATTCCATAATTTTTTTCATCAAAAGGGGGAGATTGTGGGCCCATTTGAGACTGTTTTCCATCCTCTTTAGTATTTGTAGTATTAATAATCACAAATCATGTCAATGCATATTAATAATGTCTTGACATTTCATTCGTAATTATTTAAGATTCAATATGTGAAATTATGTCTATCTATGACCTCACAAAATTTGGTTACATTATGTTTACATTTATATTGTAAGATAGTCTGGTAAAATATATATTATATATATAACAGACTAACACCAATTGAAGAGTTGAGATACTAATAGTTCAAATGACCTACTGACTCGAATGACCTGTGGATGCAAATGTCTCTCTAACACAAATGAACTACTAATTCAAATAAATTATCGATGAAGATGACCTACTAATGCATATGACCTACCGAGGAAAACAACCTACCATAAATACAAATGAACTTATGATACATGGTTCTACTGATTCAAGGACTCTCAGATAGGTAAAATGTGTCAATGATGTAATGAGTTATCGACGTATGGAAAGACAGACATAATGACATACCGATGGGATGCACCTTCTACATATGGAGATACTGTCCAAGGACTCAGTAGTAGACTGTTTAAAATTTATTGTATTTAAAATTATTTTTAACTACCAAATTTTGATTGTTTTAAATAGAATGATTAATTTAATTATTTTTGAAGACATCTTAAATGAGGTTGTCAGAAATATGAGGTACTTTTCCTACCTCAAACATGAACATTATCATGCTAAATGACTATATGTACAAAGAATAGTGGAGAAAAGAATGAGACAAAGACAGACTCACATAGACACATTTAGCGAAGAAAATAGATGAAGACATATTAAAACAACCATATAACGGACGAATAATGCATGATGAATTATTAAATCCTAGTTTTTGTGAACTATAGAACTCACAATCATCCAATTTTCATCGTCTTTGTAGCATCCTACAAAAACAATGGAGAAGAACCTCCCACCATCCTAGATGAAAGAACATAGTTCTCCAAAATACTCTATTTTTAGTTTCTATTTTTAGAAGAGGAATGAAGCTTTGACTATAATACATTATAGGGTCCAGAGATGAATTGAATCACACTCACAGCATCTCAAATCCCTTCATAATATGTTTTTTTGTGTACCGTTTAACTAATCTTTCGAGCTATGTGGGTGTCTATACTAAAACACACACTGTCTCTTAAAATAAAAATTAGGATACTAGATTTCCTAAAAAAATGTTGTTTACACCTATTCATCCAATAAATAACTTAGAATATGTTATATGTAACCTGGTTTTTTCTGATCCCACGTCAAATGGTGGTAGAGGACTTCTGACCTGGACAGAATGTGTATAGTTTTCTTGTCCCTGATTGTATGTGTCGATAAAAATATTTATTTATATAGATTTTTTGTTGGTGGGTGATCACCAAGTGGAGAGTACTAAGTCTATACTTGAGGAAGACCCCCTAGTTATATATCTTCCATGTTTTAAATTGTTTCTTTCTCTATTTTAAATTATATTATAGAAAACTAACTTTTAACTTTATAGTTATTCATAGATAGTAGTTATAACTTTTTTTCCATGTAAGATTAGTTTAAAAAGTTGTATCAATATCTCATATTATTATAACTAAGAATGAATAAATATTTTGAGAAATTATTTTAATGGTCAACCTATTATAATTTCACTACCTTGGTAAAATAGCCAATTTTATTTTAAATTTGGGGAATTTTGTAAATTAACATCCTTAAACAGAATTTTTTTTAGGAACTCAATTCACCCCTATCTTGAGTGTCCTTCTACTACCATAAAAAAAGGATTGCAGTTATTTTACCCAACACCTTTGATAGATATTGAATTATTTTTTGGAGAAGATATAACTCAAGAACCTATTTTTATAATACAATGTAAACCATTATAAAAAAGGTAATCCCACCCGATATTCTATTCGTGCATTATAGCTTCTAGTTCAATGTCCAATGTTCGGTAAAACATCTAATATATAATAAGATGATGATATCCTTAATCAAAATAATTATCACCCAGCAAATAACTTAGAAAAAATTAAAACTTTATACATGATATAAGACCACAATACCATTCACAGCCTCTGAAAAATTCAACACCGACAAAGAATTCAAAATTATTCCCCGCATTAAAAAATAACTCCCAAATTTTTCATCCAAAGATAATTTTACTCAAATACCATTCATATATTTCATAAGATAAATAAACATTTATATGTATTAATAGAAATTAAATAATACCCATTTAAACATAAGATTATCCAATCTCAAATACATTTTATCGTTGTTCCCATGTCATAAAATCATTCTATTTTTTGGGATGAACTAAAATATCACCATCCAACTACATGCATCCCAAGAACATCACTTCCCAAATCCTGAAATATCATTTCAATAACTAGGATTAAATTTAGTTATTTCTCAATAATTCCATAACTTCTCTCATATAAGGACATGATCCTCCTATGATATAGAGTAAACAAGGATTTCTAGACAAGGACAACAAAAAAGTGTCAAGATACTCATGTAATATCATGTTCATTAATTCCATAAAGACTATAGGGGAATTGTATAGAGAACATTACATGAAAAGGAGTATAAAGTGGTTATAGATACTCTAAATGGTGGGTTTCTGAATGTCAGATTCTTTGATCCTCAACTGATGGTAACCAAATTGAATGTAAAACATCGAGAACCACTTCTCCCGTTTCAATTGATAAAACAAATCATTAATATGTAGATAAGTCTATATTTTTTATAAATACCTGATTTACGTTTTCTTAATCAACACCAAGGAAAAGTGAAACATCATATTTATTAGACAATAGCATAAGTGTTGTCCATGGTGACACATTGTAGCGTATAAGGAATTTCTATGGAAGATCATTTTGCTAAGTATTCATCTATTTCATTTCTACTAGTGTCATGAAGAATGTGGGAATTAATACTAGTTGAGTACCATCACCTAAATTGTTAAAGAAATCTATCACCCTTACCGATTTTAAACTAGAGAAGTTCGAAAGGGAAAATTTTAATAAAAACAATTAAAAAAAGATGAAGAACAACATCCAATGAATCTCACTATTTTTCAATATAAAAAGTTGATATTACCTTCTCCATATATGGATAAAAATGTTCATCTCTACTGAAAATTGTGTCCTATTATACATGATATATGTGGCACATACCATCAGTTATAGTGAAGGATATTTGTTAAAGAAAACAATAAATATTTTCATTATTGGAAATGAGCTAATAAATCTTGTAAATGACATCAAAATGATTCATGTTGAGATCTATACAATCCCATGAAATATCAACATCTAATAAAGAGAAAGAATAAGAGGGACTGTGGATTCCATTATCTCTGTTGGTTACAAGGGGTGTCGTAATATACATAATATAATGAAAAAGCTATGTATGATGATTAAGATGATTAAAAATGGTTGAAATAATCAAATTAGGTGAATTATTATAAAATAATGTAATCACTAAGGAAGATGATATTGTGAGGGAATATCACACAGTTTCTGGACCCACATTTACTTCCTATAGAGGCATACATTTCTTGATGATGCTTCATTCTGAAACCATGTGGATAGAACACCTTTTACCTTGATGAGTCTGATTTTACTACAGTTGTAATATGAGATGTTGAACTTGGGCCACTATGAGGAGTATAAATGAAATTAAAGATCTTTTTAATGTTACTTGAGAATCTATAATTTCCACATATTTCTAGTACATCAGTGTAAACATTTTCAGAATACCCAAGATATCTACACTAGATGAAAATCAAAGGACATATTTCATGAACTACATGAGATCATAAAAACCCTTACTGTCTTAAAAAAAGGAGAATAATAACACTTCATAATCCTTTTATAGGAATTCGCAAAACTAACACTATTGGGAGAAGCACCCCTAATGACCTTCACATTACATCTAGGTCTATTTAAACCATCCTTCCATTATCATGTTCATCAAGATAAGATTTAATATTCAGTTTGAAAAATGATAATGAAAATAATATCTGATTCCCAACTCAAACTGTTGATTATTAATATATTCACTCAATATAAATTCAATTGAAATCTAAAAATTCATAGAAAATGGTTTTCATAATCTGTCAAGGCCCCATTAGCCTGAATGAGTAAAAAAATAGTGATGTACTGGATAGAACAAGTCAATGAAAATATATATAATGTATTTCAACTATAATCCTCAGTGTTTCCACACCATTACCACAATATCCTATAATATCATGATTAGTCCATATAGAACCAAGGTGACACACTTCACTTTTATTTCATCATGTTTCTATAATAACTCAATAAATTATACATCCTACTCATCCATTTTGTAGAAAGTTAAGGATCATTGAAGTCTTTGAATGTTGGTGACCTATAGTGAAGGAACTCCTGATAACGATTCTGAAAAAAAAAATCACATTGAGGTTCCACATATCACACACCAACCTCAGACACCGATTTAATTTATTATTTTCACAGTATCGGGTTGTTTAGACGAGGTCTAGTTAGGTCCCGGTTTGAACTTTTTTGAAGTTTATTGTTTTTGGTGGGACTTAGGCTGGTGCACGGTCACTGTAGCTTTATCTTTGCACATGAGTTTTGTCCTAGTGAATGAACGGTTTCCAATAGTATAAATAGATAATAATTTAAATAAATAAATTAAATTAATTGGAAAAGAAGGTTAAATGATATTTTACAACGTTAAAACAAGGTTAATGTTTAAACTATAATTATAATAATAATATTTCCCATATGATAATATTATTATTATTCAATTTGGTAATAATAGTATTATTAGTAAATTGATATAAATATAATTATTATTTAAAATGAAATGAAAAAACCAATAATTTTAATTATCAATATGATTTTCATTAATATCCTTTTTTTTATATTATTAATATTATCAATTTACTATTTATATTAGTATTATTATTATTATTATTAATAAAATGGATAATAAATTAATAATATTATTATAGTTTTTATTATTTTTATTATAAAAAGAAAAAAGTGGTTTGTGAACCATAAGAAAGGGATCTCCCTTTCTCTGTACTCCAGTGCGAGGCGGGCCAGGCCCCTTAACCGATCCTCCTAGACGGTCGGATATCAGCAGCCATCCTCCTCCCATCACCCCCATTGATTCACCGCCCACCTACCGTCATCGACATTCCTGTACAGCCCATCGTCTCTCACCCATCCTCCCTAATACATCCTGCGATCCCCTCCTCCTCACATGAGGATCCAGACCTCCTCCATCTAAGTCCCTCTTTGGCTAGCCCTCGCACTCAGCGTCCTGACCTTGACGCAACAGTCGCCCGCCGCCCTCTGCCTTGTGCTGGATAGACGAGCCCCTCCGTGCTATGAACGCCCCTCACCGCTCTGGCCAGAAACATCACCCACTTGTACGTTGGTTTTCCGGAGAACTCAAACCCTTCACAACACCAACTCATCTTATCTAATTCTCGGCCTCCCCTCGTTAATTTTATTCCTAGGTTTTGGGGGTTTTCATTAATTTATCGAAACCCTATTGTTTCAATTTGTAATCCATGTGTTTTTCATGGTTTCTAGGATATTAAATTGATATATTAGGACTCATTGGTCCATGTTCGGGAATTCTCTGCCTAAGTCAAGGATGATAGAATCAAATTTTATTGCCTCCATTGTTTCAATTATGATTTTATACACACTGAATGGTTTTTCACTGCTTAATTTAGGGTATTTTGTGATAAGTGAGTCCCATGTTTTTATTTAGAGTTGCGTTGGTATTTTTTGATTCAATTTTGGTTCTATAATAAATGTTGAAGTGGATTTTGAATGTTCTTTATGGTGCACATGAATAAACTCAGGTATGAATATATATGAATATATATATATATATATCCTATATGTGTGTTCCGTCATGGCACAGGGGACATGTGCATTGGGTTAACGATATATATATATAAATATATATATATTGATGTATGTGTGTGTGAATGGGATACATATTGAGTTAGAAAGCATCGACTTGGTTCTCTGTTGGGATTTCGTCACATTATCTCTTGTTTTGAGGTAGGTGAACCCATGAATTTTCCTTTTCCATTTCTTTTCCATTGATTCGTCGCATTTAAAATTAATTAATTAACTTGTTGTGCACCTCTATGGTACAAATATATAGTTTTCTACATCATTTTCAAGTTGAATGATTTTAATAGAAACAAAACTTTATATGAAACTTGATTTATGCTCTTGTGTGTCTGTGAAAAAAGAGTATGATAAAATGGCACATGAACATTCAATGGTAATTTGGAAGGTTGAGTGGTGTTTTCCCCCATAAAAATGTTTTGTTTAGTTGGATCGGAACATGTTTTGGGTTTTAAATGTCAAATAAGTTGTTTTCCATTTATGTGGTTTGGAAATTGATTTTGATAGAACTTCTTGATTTGGAAACATGTGTTGGATTTTTTTAAATGAGTGAAAATTATGGTTTTGGTTGGAAGTGATAAGGCATGTTTGAAAATTTCAAAGTGGTTGGGTGTGTGTTTGTTTGGAATATATGGCCCATTTTTTATTTTTTTATCATTTGATGAGTTTTAATTTTTTTGAAAAAGCACTCGATAAATTTTGGGGAATGCTTGATTTAAGGTCAATTTTGGACACTTTTGTATAAAGATGGTATTTGTGGTTGTTTTGAAATGGTTTATAAATTTTTTAATAAAATTTCATGCATTGTGATGCTGGAGGCCCATTTGGAATTTTAAATTGGCTATTTTTAAAAGGTTTATGTGTTGGATTGTATGTTGACAGTTTGTCATCCTTGAAACATTATGTTTGGAAACCCCTTGTAAAGATCTGAAATTCTAGTATAACATTTTTAATTAAATATAATTATTATGAAATTGGGAAATATGACGACACATGATTCCAGTGCCTAGAGATCCCAAAACTGATATTTTCCACATTTTTAAGGTACATTTAGTAAACTTGTGGGTGGGATTTTTCTATATTTTGAACCAGTTCTCGGATTGAAAATATAATGGTACCATTGAATTCACAGTTCCAAGATTCACTTAAGTCAAGCTTATCATTGACCGACATGGGTAAGAAAAAGAAGATAAATTTTAGACATTAATAAAAATAAAAATTAAATTACACTTTGAGTGATTTTATTCTTTTCTCCATCATTGGATTGACAGATTGGGAAACCACAGCATAACAACGAGAATTAAATGAGGGTCATTTAATGACTCGTTTCTTTTTTTGTGAAATAGAAAACATGGTAAATTAATGGTCAAGTAATGAATGTTCATTAATAAATCATATTAATGACCAAAACGTGGAATTTTTTTCTCTTTATAAATCAAACATTTGGAAAACGGATTGGAATTCATGGGGAAACCTCTGACGAAGTGCTAGTGACGCCACCCTTCAATGAAGGATGGAGAACGAATGATGACCAATTGAGGAACCGATCTGGAGATCGATGAGAAATGGAAAATTTTGAACCATAATGAATGAGGAATTGTTTCCTTCTTCCACAACAGATTCCATAGAATCTATATAGGTGATTTATTTTCCCAATTTATTAAATGAGTCATCCTTCCTCATTCCTGAAAAATACAACAAATATGGATCAAATGATGAACATGTTGATCCAAGAATCATTCTTTCAGGCAGGTGGTTATTGATGTATCATTATTTGGGGTATTACTTAATCTATATTATAATAGTTATCATCCCCTTCATTAAATGATAACGTGGAAGGTGAAGGCAAATCTGAACAAGGCCAAGACCCTCCTCCAATCATTGATGTTGATCGTTCTTCATGGGAGACTGAGTGAATGGAGACAAGTTTATTTTGTGGGCTTCGTAGTGAATGCTGAAAACTGAGAGGCCCATAGGAGGAAATCGGATGAAAAACATACCACTGGATCTTCTTCATCTGTGTGGTGGAACCAACGACCAACGACAGTAGCCTACCATGCTGGTCGTGATGAGAAGTTGGCACCCTTAGTTTCCATGTCCAGTTGGTCAATGTGGGTGGAAGAAGAAACTCCAACATGTCGCATGGAAGAGTAGAAAACCACTAGGATGGGCTCGCAATGGACGGCTCGTGTCGGCCATTTCGAGAAATGGGGCGGCGCCTCACTGGCACCACCAGCTGGGAGAACCATACGCCTGTCCTCTTGTCCAACTCAAGCGTCTCACACCATGAAGGGAAGGTTCTCTGGATTTGCTGTAAATGTCGGCCTAGCTAGACTTGCTAATATATCTCACTTGCAAACCCAATGGTGTGGCTGAGCTAGACCCCTACTGAACCAGGACCACACCGGCCCCGTTTCACTAAAACTGGCGTAACTCGTAGATAAGGAGTTTTATTGACACATCTTCTATAGCGTGAGGACCCTTGTATCTACACATAACATTTTAGATACTCCAATAGTGTTTTGGTAGTATTTGTAGTGCAGCCAAGTTCGATAGGACTCGAATCCAACCAGTCCCTATGTACCGTTTTGCCTATATCGTACAGACCAGAAGTTTGATTGAAGCTTTGTGTGTCACGTTGGAACCCTTATAAAAAGATAGGGCCACTGGGTTACTTTTCTGTAGGACTTATTGGTTGTTGAGGTAAGATTGATGTAATGAGGATAAGAATCTTCAGAACTCAAGTGCACTAAGTGAGGGAATCTGGTGGCTTGTTGTCTAGTGAACATCCATCCACTACTGATCATAATGACTGAGACCATCCATTGATCGGTAGCAGTGCAACCCTTTGCAGATTGAAAATGGCAGGAGCCTCCATGGATCGTCATGAGTGTGACCGTCCATGGATTGGAATCCGTGGGACCCTATATGGTTTTGAAGTAGTGAGACCCTCTGTGGATCAATAGTAATGTGACTAGACATGGACCAGATGTAGAGAGACAAGTTTATGATCAGTGGCAGAGAAACCCTCTATGGTATAGTAATAGAGAAAACCTTCCTTGTCAGTAGTCTAGCCACCCAATAGAATTTAATGATCTTATTTAAGACTAGTCATCTTTATTCATGTTCTCTATGTTTTATACATGGTGCAAGTTGTCATTTTCTTTTTGATTTGGGTTTGAGTTAATGCATTGAGGTTTTTCCTATGTGGATTTATGAGAGACCATCAGGGGTCTTGGTGTCCCTACTAAGAATTTTTATACTCACCCATGCATGGGCTTCGCCCACACCATGTTGTGTCTTGTGGAGACAACATGTAACATGACTGAGACTTTGGAGAGTCAGTTCTAGATGGAACACAGAGGTGACCAATTTATGTGTTGATATATGGTGACGAGTTGTACATTACCTTTATTTAGGATCCTAGGTGGGTGTTATTTAGAGATTGTTTTTCATTTTCTCTGTACTACTATTTTTGTTGGGCTTCTATACTGGCCCTTTTTTTAACATTCATTACTTACATTCACTCTTAGTGGTGGTTCTTAGTGGTGGTTGTACAAGTTTTATTCCATCGTGTTTTACATGTATGTAGTTGGCCTTATCTATGGTAGTACTAGTTTAAATGGAATTCCTTCCATTTATGGGTTTCTCCTTTTTGGTTCTAGTCACCAGCCCCTGGATAATGGAAGGTGTGGTTTGGGTAGTCATAGCCCAGGCCCCGGGGGATGGGTCCATACAAAGTTGTATCAGAAGGAGGTCGGTTATACAAAAATAACTAAAAGACTATGTATTATAGAGAGAAATATTTTTATGTCTCTTGAGATTGGATTACATTTTGTGGAGTCTAGTTTTGGTGAAGGACCCTCATACCATGATAGTACCTTCGGGTGGTGTACTCACTGCACCACCGCCCGAAGGGAAGCAGTTTCCACCATCCCCACTAGCGGATAGTGCATGATGACTGAGCGTGTTGTTCGAGTTCCAGAGACAGAGGCCTCTGAGGTTTCACAGAACGAGAGATCCATAGGAAAGTGAGGATTAGATGGAGGTTGTGGCATGATTTTTCCTCATGGTGGAGACACCATGAGAGAAGATTTTGATCATACATTCTACTCTTTTTCAAGGCACAGTAGAGAGATGGTGGAGCCTGACACCCCAGACACACGAGGAGGAAAATATCTCCTAGTTGAACATCGATATCCTCTTCAGGGCGGAGTTCGTACCAGTGATTCTACGCTATGTGTGTATTTTGGAGCTACTTCAATTATATTAGGGAATCCTGACAGTGGACCAGTACTCGGTGAGATTAACTGACCTCTCTATATACTCCACTGACATTGTATGAAGTCCTTTCATTAGGCTGCGAAACATTGAGCAGGGAATCCAATGGGGGATTAAAGCGTTGATTATGTCGATCATCATCCCAGCATAAGAAGGGGTTCTTGAGCAAGCACTATTGTTGGATAGAATCCTTTCTGAAGAAGAACCGACGGTGAGAGCCACCACTAGATGACAGATAGACAAGTCATCTATAGCAGGTAGTTGGAAGATGACGCAGACACCCAAGCGGGGCAGACCATCCTGATGATGACCGCAAGATGAAGAGATGAATATACAAATCTCATGAAGTAGAGGAAGTAAGTATGGGAGAAGACTTATTTATCATGATGTGGGCAAGATCACATGGCATGATACAACCTAGCCCGCCTTACCTAAGATCATTAGATGGTCAAGGAAATGTCGAGACAACGATAGAGGTTCGATTGAGGAGGATTGTAGGTTGGCAGATGTGGTAGAGGACTTGGTCGTGCAACAGGCAGTGGATGTTGGTTTAATGTACTACCCCAACACTACCAAGTGGTCCACCCCGACCTCATAGAGTAGGTGGACATGGATGAGATCAACTTCAAGAGATAGGGTCCTATGACCATAACATTCCACAGGCGATTTGAGGTATGATATTGGTCTACACCAACGTAGATGCATTTCTTATAGACACAGGTTCTAGGCACTCTTTCATTACCCTGGGTCTCGTTCAGAGCTCAGATATTCTGGTAGAGCCATTGAATTGATCCTTATAATTAATGATTCCTCCAAAATCTTATTTGATGATTACACACTAGGGATGAAAATTTGAGTATACTCTTTGAGGATGGAGTTTCAACTTAGATATCCTAGTTGTACTGTAAAGGACTTATGACATGATCATGGGTTTGGACTGGTAATCTACAATATGTTCTTAGATAGAATATTTTAAGAGCAATGTGCGGTGTCTTTTTCAGGATGAGACCATGTTTTCATTCACTAGTTATAATGGAACCTTTGCAACATATGATGGATTTTCATGGAGGAGGGTGTAGCCGGTCACTCATTAGATGGCTGCCCTCACCCTTGTTGTAGTGGATGAGAGGAGTCTGAGATATCCTATTGTGGTGGAAAAGTACGTGGATTTCTTTTTTAGGGTATTCTGTGCTTACCTCATTGTAGAAAGTTAGACTTCTACATAGACCTACACCCTAGGACAACCCAGATATATACAACAACATATAGGATGGCTCTCTTGAATCATCATGAGGTGTGGGTGTAGTTAGAGGACTTGAAGTGGAAGGGGTTCATAAGGCCTAGTGTTTCTCCATGGGTAGCCCCAATTTTGTTAGCCAAGAAGGAAGATGGGATATTGAGGCTTTGTGTGGACTATGAGCTCCTGGAACAGGTGACCTAATGAACAATTATCCTCTAATGAGGATTGAAGATCACTTCCATTATATGAAGAGAGCACGATAGTTTTCAAAGATATTCCTCATATTTGGATGTCATCAACATCCTTTTCGGGATGAGGATGCGCCAAAGGCATCGTACAGATGCCGGTATGGACACTACGAGTTCTTGGTGATTCCATTAGGGGTGGCCAATGCCCCAAAAGTGTTCATGGGACTCATGAACATGATATTCCAACAATACCTTGATCACATTGTGGTGGTTTTCATTGATGTTGTCTTGGTGTACTCGACGTTGGAGGAATATAACACCACACATATACAGATAGTCCTTGATACACTTTTATAGAACCGGTTTCATGGAATTCTTTTGATGTTATAGTTATGGATACAAGAAGTTCACTTTTTAGGACATGTTATCTCTGAGGATTTAGTTGCAGTGGATCCGGTGTAGATAGAGGCAGTGCTTGCTTGGTATCCACCAAGGAGTGTGACTAAAGTGCAGAGTTTCCAGGGGATGGATGGGTACAACCAGTGATTTGTACCCAACTTATCCAGAGTAGAAGAACCCTTTTTAACTTTGAAAAATTAGGGAAAACCCTTCATATGGATGTATTGTTTCCATCAGTGTTTCTCTGAGATGAGGAGGAGATGGCTGAGTGCCCCAATCTTGAGGCTACCAGAACAGGGTGTTGAGTTTATTGTCTGCTGCGATGCCTTAGGGACATGACGGGGATGTATCACGATGATGAAGAGAGTGGTGATCGCATACGGATCATGACATCAGAGGAAACATGAGAAGAACTATGCAACCCAGGACCTGGAGTTAGCAATAGTGGTCATTGCATTAAAAATGTGACATCACAACTTGATGGGTGAACAGTTCACTATCTACTACGATCACAAGAGTATCTGTTATATCTTCACACAGAAGGAACTGAACCTAAGACAACAGCGATGGATGGAGTTCCTCCAGGACTATGAATTTGCGATTTTATACTCTCTAGGGAAGAGAAATGTAGTGGAAGACACACTCATTAGGAGGTCGGGTCTACAGCTGCTGAGTGAGACAATAGAGTAGCTTGTTGTGTTGAAAATATCTTCCATCGATAGTGATGGAGCATCTCTATTCTAGTCTATGACTGTCACTCCCCCACTCATTCAGTGAGTTTAGTAGAATTAGCTTGGGGACCTTGACCTCAAGGACCGATGTCCACAAATATCATCTAGATAGGGTCTTGATGGATTTTAGAATATGGGGAGCACATCATCTTTTATAGAGGATGTACCATGGTACCAGTGAAATTTATGGAAGATGTTGTGAGGGAGTTCCATACATCTTCTTTGGCGGTACATCCATGAGTGGAGAAGATGTACCATGACCTCTGACGATAGTACTAGTGGTTAGTGTTGAAGAGTGCATTAAAAGAGTTCATTTCGTGATGCCTCACATTTTAGCAAGTGATGACCAAGCATTAGGATCAAGTAGTATTAGCACAACCACTAGAGGTACCAAAATACAATTGGAATGTTAAATCCAGGGACTACATGACTAGGTTACCATGAATGTCTAGGTTCCATGACTCTATTTGGGTAATCATTGACTGACTCACCTAGTCGGCCCATTTTCTGCCCATTCGATAGTAGGGTTCAATAGTGTGATTGAGACGCCTCTACGTTCTAGAGATAGTACAGCTTTACGGGATACCATCGACAGTAATTTCTAATCCTGAAACATGTTTTAAATCTTGGTTGTTGAAATTATTCCAAGAGGCATTTGAGACTCATATAGGCTTGAGCACCACCGTTAACACTCATAATTATGGTCAGATGGAGTGGACCATAAGGAAACATTAGGACATTTTTTGTGCTTGTGTCCCTGATTCTGGGCATAGTTGGGAGGACCACTTTCCACTGGTGTAGTTCACATACAACAACAACTAACACTCTAGAATTTTCATGGAATTGTTTGAGGCCTTGTATGGGTGACCATGTAGATCACCTCTATGCTGGACAGACCCAGGGGAGTCAGCACATATGGGTCCATAGTTGGTATGGGCTACCACTAAGAAGGTGCAGATCATCCAAGTGTGGATTAAAATTTCATATAGTAGGAAAATGTTTTATTCAAATATAAGACGAATGCCCTTGGAGTTCTAGGAGGGATACCATGTCTTCCTACTGGTCTCACCCCGAAGAGGATTGCTGATATTTGTTCGGGGTAGCAACCTATCTTTGTGGTTCATCAGACTTTTCTAGATTCTAAACAGTGTTGGTGAGATGGAATACCACCTAAATATTCCCCCACAAATTCACTGGGTGCTTATTGTTTTCCATGTGTCACAGTTGAGGAGATCTGTTCATGATGCATCGCACGTCATCGACTAGGGTGAGATAGACACTGATGATGGGTGACTTTTCAGAGTTCTCAACAATGATAGAGGACTGATAGGAGTGGGTTCTTTGTGGATGGTTGATCCCACTGGTGTGAGTTCAGTTGTAGCATGAGAACCTCTAGGAGAGTACATGGGAGTGGGAAACTCATATTCGTGCTTAGTAACCCCTAATTGTTTTACATAGTATATGTTTTTGATTTGGGGGATGTAGATCTCTAAGGTGGGGGAAATATAAAGACTCAGAATTTACCTATAATTGTTTTTAATTATATTGAATTATTACGAGACTGTGAAATTTGAAAGAACAAGATTTTGAGCCCCATATGTCCTAAAATAGATTTTTTGATATTTTTTAACAAACATTCAATAAACATGTGAGCCGGATTTTTCAATCATTTGAACCGATGATCAGTTTGAAAATATAAGGAAACTATTGAATTTGAAGTGTCATGATTCTCTTAGGTGAAGAAAAACTTTAACTAGAATGGGTTAGATGAAAAAGAAATTTTTTGGACTTTAAGAAAGATTAATAAAATAACTCTTTCAGTAATTATATTTTTTTTCTTCAACTGTTGACAGATGGTTGGAAAACCAAAGGGTAACAACAAACATTAAATGGGTTTTATTTAATGACTCATTTCTTTTTTTAACCACAATCCTGATCAATTAATGGTTCATTAGAAAAGGGTTATTGATAAAGCATATAAATTAAAACAACTTGGAAATTGTTTCTCTTTATTAATGAAACAATAGGAAAACCGATTAGAAATCACAGGGAATCCTCAGACTAAGTTCCAGTAATTCCAACCTCCACTGAAGGATGGATAAAAAACGATGACTATCAGGGGAACCGATTCAAAGATCAATGATCGGTGATGAACGTCAAATGAAAAAGATCATGAAATTACTTTCATCATCTGCAGCAAATTCCACCGAATCATAGTTTGGGAATTATTTTCTCTAAATATTTAATTATTCCTCCTTTTTTTTGAAAAATACAACAAACACAGATTAACCAACTAATGGGTTGATCCAAGGCTCATTTGTTCTTATGGTTGGTCGTTTCAGGATCTTAATATTTGTTTTTACATAATCTATATGATAATTATTATCAACCCTTGATAAAACACTAATGTGGCAGGAGGCCACAAGCCAATCTGAATAAGGCAAAGACCCTATTCTAGTCTTGGACGTTGAGATTTTTTTGTGGAAAACCATACAATGTGACGGTCAGGCTATTTGTGGGCTTTGCAGTTAAGGCGGTGTCTCTAGAGGCCCATAGGCACAGACGGGAAGGAAAACAGACCACCAAAGCATCTTTGGTGTCCGGAGAAAGGTGTCGATGGAGTGGCTCCAACGACATGGCAGTAGCCGGCCGTACCATTTCTAAGGAGAAGGTAGTTCCCTTAGGCACCGCGGAGGCATGTGGCTCACCTTGTTAGCCACGACAGGTGGAGGATGCGATGTGGATGTGTTTCATTGATGAGCTGCCATCATGGGCCGCTCAGCAAGAAGCGCAATGGCTAGCTCGTTCCTTTCATTTCGGGAGACATGGTGATGCCCTGCAAGCACTATCTGCTAGGAGAACCAGATGCCTTGCATCCAGTCCATCTCAACTGAACCACACCGCATGGGTCGTGTTCTCTAGGAGGGATGGGTTCTCCAAGAAAGATAGGTGCTCCAGGAAGGCCGAACCCACCAACTGGGCCCGACCTACCAACCAGATTGGACCTGCATCCCTAGTAGGGCAGTTGGGATGAACCCCACCCGGACCCAGACACGACCGGCCTCTTTTCTTTAAAAATGGCCTAACTCGCAGACAAAACATCTGATTGATGCTCCATGTGCGGCATGAGGACCCAATAAATGAGGTGGTCCTTTTGAGATACTCCACTTGAGTTTTGGCTGATGTGGGTGTGCGGCCGGGTTGGATTAGACTCGAATCCAACTGGTCCCTATTTACATTTTTGCCTATATCATACAAACAATACATCTGACAGACACACTGTCTATCGTGTTGGAACCCTTACAACAAGATGGTCCTTTGGGTTACTTATTCATGGGTCATTATGTATGTTGATGTACAACTGATGGAATGAGGATAAAAATCTCTATAACTCAAGAACACCATGTGTTGGAATCCTATGGTTGGATTTCATGTGAATAGAGACCCTCCGGGGATCGGCATGAGAGAATCCCACAATGGAACTACACCAGTGCGACTCTATGTGGATCGGTAAAGGTGATAACCTCCATAGATCGGTGTGAGGGAGAACCTCCATGGATATGAAAACTTGTGACCCTCTGTGGATCCATAGTAGTAAAACCATATGAGGATCAGCAATAGCATAACCCGACCTGGATTGGCCATGTAGAGACCCATCAAGGATCAGTGGCACAGCAAACCTTTACAGATTAGTATTAGAGAAACCCTTCTGGGATCAGTAGTAGAGACACCCTATATAACAAAATGTTATGGATTATGATTATTCATCGTTATTCTTATTCTCTATATTGTATACCCAGTGTGATTTGTCCTTAACTTTTTTTCTTTATGATTGAGATCATGTTTTTAGAGTTTTACATTGTGGATTTTTAAGAGACCTTCGGTTGTCACATGGTCCCAACTGAGTGTTTTTATACTCAGCCATACCCATGATTCTCCTGCAACATGTTCTGTCTTGTGCAGACAATGGACAGCTCGACTGAGACATTGTAGAGAAATTCCAAGGCAGTACAGAGAGTTGACCGATTGACCTTTTCAGCAACATTGACAAGTTGTCCCTGTCATTCAAGGATGATCATTGGTAAACGATCTTCAGATCTTACTTTTTCTTTTTTTTGTACAACAATTTTATTTAGGCTTATATACTGGACCCTTTTTACATTTAATACTTCCATTTACTATCAATGGTGTTTCATAGAGGTCGTTGTAGTAATTATCTTCTGTCGTGTATTAAATATATGTCGTCTGCCTGTCTGTTGGTGTATAATTTTAAAGTCAATGCCTATCATTTTTGGGTTTCACCTTTCTAGAGCTAGTCAACAGCCCCTGGAAAATGGATGGTGGTATTGGGGTAGTCATGACATGAGCCCCAGGTGACAGGTCCTGACACCCCTATTTTGATAGGACACTCGACTCGGTTGTTGATCATGAGACAGTAGGGTCCTCGATATTGGACATCCTTTAGGTGATTGTTATTTAAATAAATGGACTAACCATGAGGTGTCTAGGTGGTGCCAGATTGTGTATTGTGTTTGATTAGATATGAGTCTTATTGTTTGAATGTGCGGAACACCACCTTGGAAACAGAGCATGAAAACCTGACACAACAAGGATGTTCACTAAGAACGTTTGATGTACTGTAAGTTCATGTAATGTCCCGTGGCCTATAGTAAGTGGACACTCAGGATTATTTGAATGGGATTGGTCCCTTGGTCTGACATGAGAAAAGGTGGTCGGGTGTCAGGGAGTTCTATTCTATCACGTGTGACATGATACTGGGGATAGAGTCACTGGTATTAGTATCTTATGGTCTTCCTCCGAGTTCCGATTTTTTCCGTGATCCTTTGATATGAGCACTATTAGTATCATTACCCTTTATGTGTGTGGAATCATAATCATGATCTTGAATTTGGTCATTTCATGGAAAAGTATAAATATATTGTTGGTTATTAAAAGTATTTCAATGAAGCTATTTCAAAAAAAAATTGTGTTCACTCCTCCATATATCATTTCCTATTTTTTCTAATTATAAGGGCAATATATTTTTTATTTTTAGATTTAAAAATTCATTGTATATATGAAAACCTTATTTTTAAAATTTTAATTCAAACTATTATTATTGGACTGTTTTTTGGAGTTGGGAAATGCACGAATTATGTGGTCCACTTTTGGAATTTCTACTGAGAATTTTAATGCTCATGCCTATCCTACCCTTTTAGATGCTGGTTCAGTTTCTTGGTTCTTGTTCTTGTTTTTTCATCCCATGCGAGGTAGGTTTTTAGTGGTTGGAGGTGTCCAAGAGGTCACATTGAGGTATGTGAAGTCTTTTTTTCTTATCGCTTCTAGTTTTAATTTTCTTTCATTAGTTATTATTAATTTATTTATCATTATTTTGTGGGAGAAATCATTTATACCAGTCTAGTTTTGATTCTAACACAATTTGACATCCTGGGGGGTTTACGAACACCCTTCAGAACATGGCACGGACTGGCTCAGGTGACTGATTCATGGTCAACCAAGGACTGTCTCATGAAAAAATGGTATCCAAGGAGGACCATAATATTTAAGATGTCTATTAGATGTAGACTAGGATTGTATGGGATCAGGAGGCAGGTTACAGGTCAGTTCCTGATCACCACTACTCATGATTAAACCTTAGTTACCAGGGGTAGTCAAGGTTTTGAGTCTTTTGTCTTGGGATGTTTTGGATTGAGGGATAAAAAAGGGGGTGAATCAGTTCACATTGCGTCCTATCATGGGATGGTCCCATATGGATCCCATGAACCCGGTTCAAGTCCTCATAGTGTTATCGATTAATTGGGGAATGGCTCACCACCATGTTATCAGGTTAGGCATGTGCACTAATTCCTCATTATGATGGGTTGTTATTGGTTTTGTTTCATTTTAATATCGGTTGATGTTAATGTGCATTAAAAATGAAATTGCTTTTGAATTGGAGAATTGTTTCTTTTAAATTGTATTGAAATTATTGAAGTGTGTTTTTAATGAGAATGTGTGCGGATCTAGAAAATATTGGTGTGTGTTTGGATTTGATAAGGGAATGGGATGTTCAAACCCTATAATTATTTATAGAGGGACAGATGTGCATGGGTATGTGCGGAGAGTGCATGGGAGAACATGTCTATGGATGATGAAAGGAATAATGGATGAACACACATGTGATGGTTCATAAGGTTCCACAGGTGAGTTTTAAAATTTTAAAAGAAATCATGGTTTTTAGAAAAGATATAAATAATTCTGTTTGTTTATGAATGGATTATGTTCATGTTTCCCTTGTATTGGGATGTTGGTTTGATTGATCATTGGCATGATGTGGATCAAATTTGTGTTTTTCCTATTGTTCATAGTATGTCGCTAAGAAAGGTTTCTAAGGTTTCTAATGAGTCTTGTCTAATATTCAGTTTTTTCAGGTATTTTCTATTTATCAATCTAATAAATGTCTATTTAAGGTGGTTTTGTTTTTTGTAGAGTTAGAGTGGGCCTTTGGGTTGATGGGATCTCCGGAGGGTTTTAATGTTTGTACCATCCCATAGTTAATTGCAGGATCATTTATGGATTAGTGATGATGGGATGTCACATCATCGTTAGAGTTTTTGGTGTGGTTAATGGTGGTCAGATTTATTGAGGGTTTCCCATATAGAATAGAGTGCGTTCCAGAGGAACATTTCTCCAAGAAACCATCTTTGTTAGTTATGGAACCGATATTGTTAGACCATTATCTTGAATTCCACTAGTATGGAAAGTTATGGCATTCTAAGCCATCATGTTGCATCCCCAAGAAAATGTACGCCAATTGTAGTCGTTTGAGTCATCGGAAGGAAGAATTAGTTGGGTACTGGAGGATGTGCTTTCTTGACTGTGAGGTAGGAGATTCTTTGGTCATAAGCGCCCCAACCACATGTCATGGAGTGAAGCTGGTGCACAATTAGGATTTTCCGAGGGTGTGTGGATCCTTTATTTGGTTTATGTTTTAAATTTTGGGTGGGAAATTACCATGAATTCCTTGTTTTATTTTTTTCGCCGTCATATACTTGTCAACATTGTGTTGTGTGATGAGTTCATTTGACCACAATACAAGCGGCCTTTATTTTTCATAGAGTGGTTTTAAATTATTTAGATTCCCTGAAGGATGTTGGAATTGTGGATAAACCGACATGTTCTGATTTTAAGTATTGGTCTCTATTCTATTCACTAGGGATATGTTTAATTTAGTGAAGTGAATTGGTGTTTTTTGAGTCATTTATTTGTTTGGGTGACACACTATCGGGTTTCCTCTAGTATGTTTTGATTTTTTGGGGGATTCCTCAATCCTAAGGTCTTGGTATATTTTCTATTCTCATAATGGTTTTAGATCCCAGTTCTGATGGTGGAATTTTTCTGGTTGTTCTATAGATGTTGGATGAGATTAGTTGGAAGTTCCCACGTGCTTCTTTCCCCTTTTATTGGGGTGGCATGCTTGATATTTTTTTGGGTTAGTTGAATCCTTGTGGTAGGGAGAACCCTATCACATTCCCCCATTTTTTGGGTTGTGGTTTCGTCTCGGTTAGTTGGGTGTGACTTGGGGAATAAATAGTCACCCTAATGCTCTTTGATTCTTCTGTCAGCATTCGGGCATGGACTCAATTTTTGGATATCTTTGTGCTTCGTGACTTAATGGGGGTATAAATTTTATGTGGTGGGGAGAATTCACACACACCAAACATGGACACCCATTTATTTTATTCTTTTCATGGTCTCGCATCATCTAGACAAGGTTTAGTTGGGTCCAAGTTTGAAATTAGTTGAATTTTGATGTTCTTGGTGGGTCTCAGGCCGATGTGTGGTCAGAGTACCGTTAGCGATGCCCACACATTTGGTCCCGATTAATGTGTGGTTGCCGATAGTTAAAATAAATAGTAAATTAAATATAAAAAAATTAATTGGAGAAGAAAGTTAAAGGTAATTTTATAAGATTAAATCAATGTTAATTATTAGACTTTACAAATAATATAATTATTATTGCACATATGACAATATTATTATTTTTTAATTTGGAAATAATAATATTGGAATTAAATTTATATAAATGTAATTATTATTTAAATTGAAAAAAAATATAATTTTAATTATCAATATGATTTTCATTAATATCATTTTGTTGCAATTATTATTATTTTCATTTTACTATTAATATTATTACTATTGTTATTATTGTTGTATGATAATATTACGATTATTTGATATAAAATGGATATGAAATTATTGTTATTATTATTTGTTATTTTTATATTTATTAATAATATTATAAAATGAAAAAGGGGTATGTGAACCCTAGGGGAGGGTTGCCCCCATGCTCATGTTCAAGGAAGATCAGGCCCCCACACCCCTCCTCCTTATTGGCTAGCTCCGGACAACCATCCACCTCCCATCGCCCAATTCATGTCGTTGCCCGCTTCCCTATGCCGGAAGCCCTTTCCAACATGTCGTCCCACACCCCTCCTTTATACACTATTCCATGACCCCCACCTCCTTGCCGAAAGATCCGGACCACCTCCATCGAGGTCCCACACTGGCCATCCCATTCCCTCTGTTTCCCGGAATTTTCACACCAGCTGACCGCTGCCCCCCACCATGGGCCAAATAGCCGAGCCCCTCCATGCACCGACCACCACTCATCGCTCCTTCCAAAAGCTACACCCCTTGTCTGGAAGTTTTTTGATGAACCTGAACCCTTCGCCGCACCTTCGCCTCTCCTCCGGTTCTCGATCTCCCCCCTGAAAATTTCCTCATCAGATTTGGGGGTTTTCTTTAATTTATCAAAATCATAATGTTTTGGTTTGTGACTTGCATGTTTTTAATGGTGTCTAGGATATGCAATTGATGTATTAGGACCCATTCATCCATGATTCGGCATCCACCGCCAAGGGTGATGTAGATGGAGTTGAGTTTCATTTCCTATATTGTTTTGGATAATATTACAAAACCATTGACTGGTTTTTCACGGCTTAATTTAGGGTTGATTGTGATATGGGAGTCCCGACTTTTTATTTAGATGTGTATTGGTCTTTTCCGCATTAATGTTGGGTCTCATATAATTTTTTCAATGGGTTTTGAACATCCTTAAGGGTGAGAACACATATACTCAAGTATGAATATGTATGAATATATATATATATATATATATATATATATATATATATCCCATGTCGGGGTTCCATCATGGAATGGGGGACACGTGCATTGGGTTAAGGGTGTGTGTTAATATATATATATATATATATATATATATATATGTTTCTTTGTGCGAATGGGAGACATATTGAGTTAGAATGTGTCGACTCGGTTCCCCGTAGGGATTCTACTGTCTTCACTCTTTGTTTTATATATGTGATCCCCTGAATTATCATTTCCATTACTTTTTCATTGATGCTTGGTATTTATTATTAATTTATTAACTTTTTACGCACGTCTATTTATCCTATATTTTGTTTTTAATACATTTTCATGTTGAATAATTGTATTATAAATAGGATTTTATATGGAACCTGATTTATTCTCTTCTGTTTCTGTGCAGAAAGTGATTGATGAAATGTCACATGAACTTTAAAAGGTAATTTGGAAGTGTGAGTGGTTTTTCCCCATTGAAATATTTGGTTATGTTGGATTGTAACATTTTTTGGGTTTTATAGTCCAAATAAGGTGTTTTCCTTGGATGTGGTCTGGAACATGATTTTAAAAGGGCTTCTTGATTTCAAAACATGTAAGGTATTTTTTTTAAATGAGTGATATTTATGGTTTTGGTTTGAAGTGATAAGGCATGTTTGGAAATTTCAAAGTGGTTGGGTGAGTGTGTAATCAGAATCTATAGACCATTTGGTATTTAGTGAACATTGGGTGTGTTTTAATTGGGTTTTAAAAATCACTTGATATATTTTGGGGAATTCTTGAATTAAGGGCTAGTTTGGAAACTTTTGTATGATGATGATATTTGTGGTTGTTTTGAAATGGTCAATTAAAATTTAAAAAAAGGGTGAGAATTGTGAATCTTAAGGCCCGTTTAGAAATTTAATATGTCTTTTTATAAAATGATTGATGTGTGTGCTTTTATGAGGCTAGTTTGGCATCATTGACACGTTGTGTTTGGAAACCCCTTCTTTGGTTAGGTATCTCACCACGGTTGTTGATCATGAGACAGGAAGGTCCTCGTTATAGGACCTCCATTGGGTGATTATTATTTATGGAAAGGGACTAACCATGAGGTGGCTGGGTGGTGAAAGATTTTGTAGAGTTCTCAATTAGATATGAGTATTGTTGTTTGAATGTGTGGCACACCCATTTGGGATCATTGCACCAAAACCTGTCATATCAAGGAGGTTTACTAAGAATGACTGTTCAACTTGATGTTCATGTACTATCCAGTGGACCATAGTAGGTGGACACTCTGTATTATTTCTATGGTATTGGGCCTCTTGGTCTTACCTAAGAAAGGGTGTCCTGGTGTAAGGGCGTTTGATTATGTCATCTGTTTCATGCTACCAGGTATGGAGTCATAGGTATTATTATTTTCTAGTCTTCCTTCAAGTTCCTAGGTTTTCCATGATCCTTTGATATGTGAACTATTAGTATCTTTTCCATTGTTGTGTGTAGAATCATAATCTTGATCTTGGTTTTTTTATTTTCTTGGAAAACATTTCATGTTTGTTGGGTTATAAAGCAGATTTCAAAGTAGTTGTTTCAAAAAAAAAATTGTGTTCACACCTCCTTATTTCTTTTCCTTGTTTTTTCATTATAACAAAATTGGAATTGTGATTGATAGTTTTCAAAATGCATTATATATATGAAAACCTTATTTTTATAATTGTAGTTGAAACTTCTATTAGTGGACTGCTTTTTAGAATTTGGAAATGCATGGATTATGTGGTTTACTTTTGGCATTCCAACTGAGCATTTTAATGCCCATTCATATCCAACCATTTCAGACATAGGTTCAGTTTCTTGGATTAGGTTCTTGTTTCGTCTACCCATGTGAGGAAAGTTGTTCGTTGTTGGAGGTGACCAAGAGGCCACCTGGAGGTATGTGCAGTCTAGATTCCTTGCCGATGATAGTTTTATGTTTCTTTGTTTTGTTTTTATTAATTTATTTGTCTTTAATTTATGAGAAAAATCATTCACATATATTTATGTTTATGCTCATACCATGTTTCAATCCTGGGGGGGATCGAGAATGCCCATTTTTACATGGTGTAGACTGGCTCAGGTGACCAGTTCATGTCCACCCAGGACTATTTCGTGACACCACATATGGTGCGTTATCGAGATTGGGTACAGGTACATATCCTAGAGGTTGGAAAAAACACAACATAACCTCAACCAGGTTCTGATCCACAAGAAGATTCTCTCACTATGGTTCATCATTAACTTCCTAAAATATTTGATTCAACATCTTCATGAATAAATGAAGCAACACAATATTAGCAGAAAATATTACAGACATAAGATAAACACTCAAATAGAGGATGAAGGAAGGTTAATTCTAACAATTATAAAATTTATTTGGATTTCAATCAATCAAATGTAAAATCAGTGAAATGACTATATCTAATCCTCAAAGATTCCTTCCTAAAACATACCTGGTGACATAAGGCTAACTATGATGAGAGATGATAATGAACTCAATTGTAACTCCCTCCAGGGTCCTGACATGATTACTACACAACATATTTAAATAATGGAATGACTGAAACCAACACATTGATACAACTTTTTCATGGTCCAGTTAAGACACCATGGTAAACTAATTTTTGATATGGTCCTTCATAGCTATAATTTCATTCACGATCCCCATGGGTTGGAATCTAGCACCTGACGTCATAAAATATGAACGTGCAAACCAGTTTTCCACAAAAAAAATTGAATCAATATTACCAAATCCGTATTCATAAAAGAGAAACCCTACACAGAAAACTGTACCTAAATTCATTATTGACAGAAAACCCAATATGCAACCAAAAGTACCAAAAAAATAGATAATTTAACATGTACTGATTGAAATAACTCTGAAATCCCTAGGATCAACTCTTACTACCACCTACATATGTCACCATACCCTTTATCGAACATGGATGAATATAATCAACAAACACCATAAGGCATAGGTAGACTATGATATAAAATCATAGTATAGCCTACGCAGGGATTCCATACAAAATTTCCAACATTTAATAAATTAAATAAATATTTCAATTCTTAATAAAAAGATATGAAGATTAAAAATTAATACTCTTAATAAATCTTTATATACATTTCAAATGATGAAATTAATTTTAATAAATGGAATAATAATAAATTTTATATAAAATAGTTTATATAAATTCAGAGGGTATGCGTAAAAAAACATACAAACAATGGATTATATTTTAAATATATCCAATAAGAATAATTTTCATCTTATTAAAGGTATGATAGTTCCATTATATGGGACTCCATCAGACACAAATATTTATTAGGAAAATATGTGTAGATACATTGCTCTGATAGTGGTTAAGAGTTGTGATCGTCACCCCATTGGGGATGCATGCTACTACATAAGTATTTCATGGGATGTACGTCATCAGTATAGTGTTGTCCCAAATAACCCACTAACTACCAAGGAATGAATGTTCTCTAATAAAAATAAATTATGTGTAATTTTTTTTATTTTTTTTAAATTAAGGATCATTCCATCATTCCATTATAAATTAATAAATTTCCTTTTAAAACCGAAATGATGGCATTTTTATCAAGAAATTCATTTTTTGAAGATAAATCCGATGTTTTTAAATAAAAAAAAATATAAGAAATTAGTCTCAAATAAAAAAGTTCAAAAAATTTCTTGATTAATTTCATAATTTATATACAAAAATTTAAATATTAAAAAAATTAATTAATTTCTAAAACACACCACCAATTCCTTTGAATTGAGGTTTTTTTCTAATTTTGGGGGAAAAAAATCCAAATACCCAATTCTTTGAAATTGGGTTTTCAATAATCCAATTATAAAGAACATAATTTAATTCAATCATATGAATTTAACTCAAAATATTTAATTTTAATCATGAAAACTAGTGTGGATAAAAATTGGCCATCATAGTGGAACTACCTACATCAAGATCACGGGATCTCGTAACACAAATCCTAATGGAAAATCAAATAAGGAATGTTAGAAATGAGGATTCGATGGTCAAACCAACATTTCAGAATCAGAATAGAGGGTATTATATCCCCAATAACAAAGATATCAATAAATATCCATAGGGATGAAAGATGATAGAGCGGGAGAAGGAGAATGAGAGGATGAAACATACTAGGAAGAGTTGAAATCTTATCCTCCATAATTTCACTCTCTTTAGGAACGGTGTAACTAGTAAGAACCTGACTTTTTAGAATTTCGTTGGTTAATAAAAATTCATTGCAGTCGAATGATAGTTTCGGTAATATAAGATGGAGGTTTTGGTGTTTTCAAATTATTTATTTCATGTACACATATTTCTCTATGCAAGCTCACACAATTAGAAAAATGTGTTCCTTATATATGATACCCTTCTATAGGGTTTCACAGTTTCTCCTTAGTAAGAACACAATTTTTGGGACTATGTTCCAAACCTGAAAATGCACTTTTCGTCGACTTTCATGATTTTCTCTACATGGTGTACAATTTGGGAAAATTTTCCCCAACCAGGAATAGAAAAATCCCATCAAAATTTCCAAACTTTTACATAAAACAACATTGATGAATCCCAACCTAAGAAAAATCAAAATGGGTGTTTTAGAATCGCTAAAAATGTATTAGGATGATACAGATGATTACCCTTATAATAGTACAGTAAATTTCAGGATACTCTTATAAGAACTTCGGAATTCACAGATGACCCTTATGCAATGACCATCACCTTTCAAAAATAATCTAAGTGTTACACATAAATGGGGTTGGATATTTCATAGATTACCCATACATAATAGTGGAATTCAATGTTTGAATATTAAATATCAGATAAGAACCACAATCAATCATTACATGGCATAAGAAATTCCTTTATGTTAAAATCAAATTACCCTTATACAAGCATGTTGGTACCTTTACGTAGTGGTACATAAATAATTGTATCACGTTGTACCATTATGTATAAATAGGAAATAATTTGATACCTTTAAAAAATGCATGTGAAAATGCAGCTGACACATATGTGACTAATATTACATATACATAATATATTAATTGTCACATTTACCTTTATCCCAAAGATAATGATTGGGTTTTTATCCAAATAGTGGAATAAAACTATGGTTTTACCCTAATGTATCCTTTATAAAAACCATAATTCCTTAATGAATCATAAAAATTATTCTTATTCATAATTATATTATTAAAAATATAAAATTTCTTATTAAACTATTTTATACAAAACATGGATAAGAATTTATTATTAAAAAAAGTTTGAACAACCCGTAGAAATAATGGAATTAATTTAAAAATATCTTGATTAACTTCTCAATAACATTTTAAAATGTTGAATGTGTATTTATAATATGATAAAACAATTTATATAACTTCATAAAATAAGAAATTTATTTTTATCTACTATAATACCCCTGGAAAACAAACGAACACACATGTTTACTCCAAACAAAAACAATATAACAGTATCAAAAATATTTTAAACTTCATAATTAATAAAACAAAGAAGGATATAGAGAGGAAAAAGTATATATCAATTACCTAGTGACATTCCCTTATTGGATATTTTTATATTTGTAGCACAACCATTACAGTATAGAAAAAAGTGAATAAATACACCACATCATTAAATTAATATTGAAAATATCACCTCTATGATATACCACTAAAACAAAACCATGGATGTCAACAGAAAATTTAATCATAGAGAATATTCAATGTTTTATTAACTCATGATATCTAACACTTCATCTTAAAAAATTCATGCCTTAAAAACAATGTTTGTCGATCATGCATCTATAAATCCTGTTCCTGATTAATGTCACATTATCACAAGAAGGGCCACATAAGTAGACATAACATACCTAGAAGGTAATGTATATTAATAAAAAATAATTATTAATAAAAAACTATATAATGGAAAACCTTCAGAAATAATTCCACATTATTTAATTAAAAAACCATAGAACATAATTTTTTATATAACAATATTATATATACCAATACATAAATTTCTCTTGTGCTTGCCTTCAATTGAAAATCAGAGGATACGTTATATTGATATACAATTCTTACAATTATTCCTCATATTAATTAAATTATATTTCATTTATTATTATTATCCAAAAATTATTTTTTTATCACTTCTGTATTTAGATTTTACCTTTTCATAATTTGTATCCAATAAAAACACAAGGCCAATTTTATTTCATTGAATTAAAAACATATCCCAATTAACATTTTATGAACAAATTATATAATTTTACATTAAATTTAATTCAATAAAAATATAAATTATGATACATAATCCATATTTTATTATAATGGTGTATATTTCAACATAATACAGATTAAAATAGATCACTATTAATTTTGAATTTATAACCAAATATTTTAGAAAACCATTAAAATGAAAAATAATTTAACATGTCCTTAAAAAAATTTAGATATTTAAAAATATTTTTTAAAAAAACATTTAATCTATTTTATAAAAAAAATATATATTTGTGCTTCATACTATATCTATAATAATGTATTTATGAAAATATGTTAACAAAAAATATAAATTTTTCTAAGTTGGTCTTAATAAATGTTATTACATATATTAACAAAAGTACATAATAAAATGTCTACAACTAACATAATAAATGTTATTTTTTCATAAAAAATTTCATTAAATATCAAACAACTAATATGACTAATAAAATAGCCAATATCATTCAGATTAATTCAAATAATTTAAATAATATATGCAAAACTTTAATGGATAACATAAATTTGTTTTAAGTTAATCCTATTGAATTTAATATAAGTACACTTAATAACAAAATTAATGATCACATTTTAAAATATGACATGTATCATAAACAAAACCCGAGTCCAAGATAATTAGATATATCAAGTTCAAAAGATATTTCAATGTTCTTTAATTATTATTTTACTAGGAATAAAATATTAAAATAAATAAATGGGATTTACTGTCCCAATTACCACTTATTAAAGGTAAATGTTAATAAATTCAAGTGTTTTAAATTAACACCATGTAACATTCCTCAACCAACACAATAATCATGATCAAAATCCCAGATCATCTGTAAGCTTAAAAATTAGAGAATCCAATCCTCCCCAACATGATATTGTCTTCATTGGGTAGCACTAACTCGCCCACATTTTTTCAAATGCACCATGAACATAAAATTCTAGGTTGGTTGATGTGTCTCCTTTCAAAATATCCATGATTCCAAAACACATTTCACCAATATGTAAAAAATCTCTTCAATGGATATTTAATCATGTTTCTAGGACAACAACATAAAAAATTTACATCAATATCACATCGCATTCAAGAATTAAATTAATTACACAAGAAAAAATTAATCCAACTAAAGGAAGAATTTTTTAAAAAACATAACATAAAATATTCTCTATCCACTAATGGTGTCCCATATCACCCGAGTAGACTGAACTAATTATTGAATGAAATAGTAGTATTTATACAAGAACCACTTTCCAAAGAAAAAAAGATCCACCCTAATGGGAATGTTGTAATATTATAGGATGCATATGATAATTACTGTAACACTCCCATACCATAACTTCAAATTAACAATAATGACAACAGAATTATATAATTATTTGAACATGCTCATGAAATAAATTTATGATGACCAAACCTCTAACTAAACACTAGGAATGATGATTGAGTTATACCTACCAACTCTAACGATTAATATGAGAGCATCATACACAAATGGTTGAAGTGGAAAAAAATAAACATTCCTCGTTGATTGATAATGGGTGTCCAAGTCGACCACACAAATTATTTCACATGTAATAATTTTAAAGTGATTACATGATATAATTATTATAATCATAGTAATTAACATAAAGGGGACATAAATCAATTTTTCACAATAATAATAGGTCATTATAGAGGCCATATAACACATATATTGAAAAAACATGAATTTCTATTAGAAGATAAAATATCACCTCTTGAAAAGACTAGTTTGATTTTGATGAAAGTAACTCAATCTAAAAACTTATCTCATTTTACCCCATGCATAGTATTCATCACCATTTAGCCTATAAATGAAAATCACCACCACTATCCTATTTTTATATACACCATCATCCCAATCAATGAATCATTGTCCTCTCTTTCAGAATGATTCTAACATCATGCTACCACAACATCCTCCAACATAATCATTGTCAGATTATTTGAAATAAATAACTAGAAAAATTAGAGACTCATGAACCATAACACTCAGAGTATTATCTTCAATGAAATTCACTCATCATCTTTCACTATGTGGTTTTTTGATAAAACATATTGTTGAACTTAATTATTATGAATCCTATCAAGGAAATAAGTTAGACCCAATTCAAAATAAACTCAACAAATGTTAATAATAAACACGGAAACATATTTTATTTTAATGTTATCTAATTAATTTATTATTCACATATTCCCAATTGTATACCCATTTTAGACCATGGAACATAAAATCCTGATGAATGATCATTTCTTTCGACATTAACATGTAAGATTCATACCTTCTATAAGAGTGCTTAATATACTTGATTTTCTTTGTTTCAGAACAATGAGGTTCATACAATAATCATTCATGGGATGTCACAATTATATATTTTTTATACAGTGCCTATATGATAATATGTCCCTAAAAATTCTTACATCCTCACAGGTTCCGAACCCCAAACTCCATCATATCATGCAAACTCTCCCTAACACCACACTTTCCAAATCACCTCTAATTGACGAAACCACTCCACAGAATGAAATAGATAAACACAGATAACCATTCATAAATCAAACCTCTAATAGGATATGTGTTTGAGACAAGAAATAATGGAATACAGTCAAACACTTGGGTGGTGTTACCCTCAACATAATTTGATATGTTATAGATAATGAGAGAACTACCAAAAAACTCATTAGAATAAGTAAATATGGTATCTCAATAGATTATGTGATATAAAATATAATTATATATAAATAAAATGAAATAAATTATTGTTAAATCATCTATAGAGACCATCAATCACCAGCAGAATTTGAAAAACCCCATAATCTAGTGATTTCCACCCCAATCACCAAAAACATCTTTCCCACTAAAAAATTGTTTATATATTTGTTGGGATAACATAACATATATATTCAATAGGATCCTCTCTAAAACCTCTCCTAAATAATTTGAAATAAGCATTCTAAATTCTATTGAGTATATTAATGAATACAAGCCATGACAAAAAATATATATACATGTTGTTTCCTATCATCACCATTGAACAATAATGAAATAATGAAAAAAGTATATCAACAAAATTGTGAACATATCTACCTAATATATATTTTTTATTTAAAGAAATGGGAAAGAAAAAGATATTCCTAGATATGCCAAGGTATTATAAGGGACAAAACAAATCCTAAGGATGTATAATGTAGTATTTTATGAGGGAATCACTTTTATTGAGATTGACCCCATAGGCTTTACGAGTTTCACATTATATAAGAAAGTAGCATCAGATCCAAGGACATCAAGTAAAGAAAGATGGTCAGAAACTTTATTTCCCTCATTCCATGTGTGGACCACATTGATATATTTTTTATGTATACCTCATCATTTTATAGTGGTTTAGGAGATAGACCATGGAGTAAGACCAATTCCATGAAAAAAAATTGACCAGGATCATATAATCTATTTCCACTTCCAAACAATCAATTTTCCCATGATTGCATAAACTTAAACCAGTGAAAATCGCATTAGCCTCCACCTAAAGAGAGGGCCCATGACCCATGCGAGTGGTAAATGCCATGATGACATAGCCTTTGAAATCATCAACTACCTCCATTTAATGAATTAATCCTTGGTTGAAAGACTCAGTAGTGTTGAGTACTAGGCCCATGGAAGGAAGTTTCTAATAGAACCAGTGACTACTTATGTTACTACTACAAGGGTGGGCGGCATGGTTACTATACTGAATCCATTGAAGGGAGAGATCCTCATGCCTATTATTTATGAGATTGACCATGTCATGAATAATGATCCTTGTTATTACTATGATGGACCTAAATGAATTTTGGGCCCCAAATGTCTCTCCTTGTTCCTTTCATTCCATATAAACCAACATTTAGCTTTGAAAACCTTGCTTCGAGCCAATTTCTCGAGTCCCGTGACTCTTGAGAAACGATACTGTGAATTACAGAGAAATGGACCAAGCATGTTATGGGTAGATAATGCATTAAACTCACCCAAAAAATCCTCACATCATGTTCCCATTCTCTTTAAAAGAAGTGATGGTCTGTGATATCCACTTAGTTATTGTTATATTTGGGTCATCAAGAGACAACATTAATAACACAACATTTAATATTCTCATTCATGTGGACAACATTGTTCCTTATCCTCTAGGGGGACATTTTATTTTTTGGGGATGTTATTGGACCACAGAACATCATTCCAACGGTGTCCATGCTCTTGAATATTAAATGTTTGGAAGAGGTCTCATGTGGTTATGGGCCCTAATTTTGAATGAGATAACACAGACCTATGAGAATCCGAGTTTAAACTAATGATGTTAAATATGAAATTTTGTTCTTTTTCCAAATCATCCTTGACGAATGGCGACTGGAAAATAGACTCCATGAAGGATGTATTGGTGACTGGGAAGCCTAGGAAGCATGAAACATATCTAGTCTAGTTCTAGGGATGAAAGGAAATATCCATTTTTTCCATACAATCCAATGAGGTATATGTATGAAAATCTATGATGGGGGGGGGGAGAACTTGTACCAGAATAGAGAAATATTTCCATCTAACAAATCTATTCATTCATAGAGATTACTATTAAAATAATGTGAATATATATATATATATATAAATTTGGCTAACCGTCAATAACTTCCCCACTAGTTTTCTACTCCCACACCCTAATGTTGGGCACCATGAGCCATGATCTCTACCCTAAATAATGATTCATGAAAAAACCAAGTAGACACCCCATACTGTAAGCATCATTCAACACATCATCAACTCGACATCCTCTATATAGTAAACTATTTTTTGGGGACGACAACAACCCATGTAACGTATACTATACTAGAATCCATCCTATCCTAAATATAATACACATGAGATTCTCCATGAAATTTGAAATCCATAATAAATTCAACTGAGATAACCTAAATCCATCACAACTCTCATCCAAAATATATGAGAAATCATCAGTATAAATACTCCCATAATATAGTATTGCCTAATATAGAGTAGGGGATAGGGGACTATCATCTATCTATATCCTATATAACTTGGATGATATGTAAAAAACCCATAGAACGTCTAGGTTTTAGTTTCACATTTAATGTGTATGGGGTTCATATGAAATAAAAACATATAGAAGAAATATAGAAGACAACTACAGTAAGGAAAAATACATTGAAATAAACTAATATATCATTATTATCACAAATGGTAAATGGTCCTCACTACTATAGACTTCATCTCAAAAAACATTATAGGAATATTTTTCAATAATATATAGTTCAATATTGAATAATTAATATTAATCCATTTCAATTTGTATGATTGAAAATTACCTTCTCAATCTTAATTAGCAGCATCAATATTAATTATTTTTTGTATTCCAATTTATGTTAGTATAATAAGTATGAATCAAGAATCAATCAAGTTATTTTAGTATTTTCGATCATTTTTAAACTACATGGAATTGTAGCACAGAGCCTACAAAAACAATTGAAATATTAACTCCTAATGTGTAGTATAAAATTCTTTCATGTAGTGGAAAACTAATAAAAAAAATAATATATCATTTTTTTTGAAGAAAGAATCATGAAAGTAGAATGAATAGATGAGAATATGCCAATTAGAACATGCCCTCACCCCTACCTCATTCATTAATTATTCATTGAAAATTATTTTTTTCTATATATGGAATAAAAATTATAATCACTATATATGATAAATTTTAATCTTCTTAATGAGTTAAAGGTATTTACTATCATTTATCTACAAGATGAGATAACTACTTCACTTTTTTAAATTATGAAATTTCCAAAATATGAATTTTTGTAAGGTTATACAATATGTGATTATTTTTTGATAAAAGAAATTTAGAAAGAATAATTTTAAGATAAATACATTTCACTCTTTAAAGATTTATAGGTAATTAGATAATAAATTTTTATTTCCAAGGAATGTAGTGGAGTATCAAAAAATAACCAAAAAAATTCGTTCATCCATCTATATAAGAAGATTATAGTATTTTTATGGTTAATTACACCGACTAAAAAATCACATGATAATTTTGATTTGGTCATATTTGGACCTTAAAGAATTTGAGAATTATTAGATCATATTCCTAGAGAATAATAATCTTTGATGCTTCACCCAAATTAGATGAAGGTTATAGGGATTTTTTTGTTCTTGAAGAAAATAAAAGGGACCTAATTTATCTATAGAATACCCACATGTCTAAAATAGAAAGACATAGATTACATAGACTCAAATGATAGATCATAAAACTATAATTAAGACAAACAACATATTTAAAATATTATGTGAAAACTACTCTAAATATTTATTATAAAAAACATCAATTTTTAAAATTTAAATATACATAAATCCAGTGAAATTTTAATTCTCAAAAATATGTATTTGAATATTATAAACCTAAAAAATATTATTATTTTTTATGTTAAAACCACTAAAAATTTCTAAAACATTTAAATTCCACATTTAATTACTCAATATATGTTAAAAACACATTATATAAGTTAATTTGAAGAAAAAAATTATTTTGAAGGAAATTAATCCACCTATACATGATAAAATTTCCCTTCATAAGGGTAAAATGGTATTATGAATATGTGGATGATTAACATTACCTAAATATTGGAAATTATAGAATACCATTATAAAAGATTTATAATTCATTAATGGACCTTATTTTTGAATTAGATAACCCTCAGGTAGCATTTAGAAGTCATGTGTCAGAATTACATGAGAAAAATAATTTTATATAGTAAATTTGCATAACATTGGAAATTATAAGTTGATTGGTATGATTCTCGTTGAAAACCAAAACTACAATTACATGGGTTACAATATACCAATATATGAGAAACACCATAACCTTAAACAAGAATTGAAACTAATTAGTGACCCTTATATAGGACTGGATCAACCTCCTCCTAGGTGAATTCACATAAATATATTATGTTTTATCATTAATTATAGAATGTAAATATATGGATACCTTCGTGTGTCACATGAGAACAACAACTAGATCTATATAGGGATCCTCATCACATTTCTGGAATAATAAAATTTCAATGACAAATTTATGTAAAAAAAAGTTCACCCTTTATAAAAGGGTATTCAAGCAATTACATTACTCTTAAGAATAATTTAGAAAACCTCCCATACCGTTACAAAACATCAATATCATTTTTATGTTTAAAGATTTTATTAAATAAATTATATTTCTAATTGTCAAAAATTATAAGGAACATAAAAATGTATAAATAAATACAATAAAAATTCCATGAAACTTCTCTGATTTATATATTAACACTAAAAACAAGAAAATTGTTTTCCAAATTCATTTCTAAAAGTCTAAAATATATTTAATTATTTTAGAAATATTTTTTAGAATGCATATTAATATGTGAAATTATAATTTAATTACCTAGAAACATTATAATTCCAAAATAAGGATCATGAATATTTCATACCATTATATATAATTAAGATGTAGTTTATGCAATTAACAGTACAGTAAGAGGACTTGTTTACTACTTACGAAGAAAATTATATCAGATTCTAAGTGTATAAACTGAATCTAATTTCAGTCCATGAATGTAATGTTTTTATATTTTAATAGTATTTATAAAAACATGTAATTTCTTATCAATTACATCACAACTATAAAACTTATTTTGAACTATCAGACAATATGAATTCTTTTGCAACCTAACTAAGAGATATAATATATCGGGTGAGATAAGATTATCAGTAACTGTAATCAAATGTTCTATAAATCAATGAGGAATATTGAGGATAATATAGGAATAAAATTATGAGAACATGATCAAGGTATTAAATAGTCATAAATAATTAGTTTATTATGTTTTGTCATTAAACATGTAATAAGTATTATTCGGACTCAATATATGAGTGATAAGAATTTAAAATCATCAATAAACAATCACGATAAATGTAAACATAACCTAAGTATAAGGAATATGATTTTGGAAACCAAATATATATATAAATTCAATTCTGCATCCCTAGATCACATCATGGACTATTGTAATAGATTGGGTTCACCCCTCTTTCTATTATTTCCCTAGTGAATGTTTACTCTCAAGGATATAATATTTGAAAAATTCCTTCAATAAACCTTATTCGATGCATATAATCTTCCATCTTATAAAATTATATAAAATTATTTACCCAATTAATAATATTATTATATAATTATGGCCCCACCTATCACAGTATTAAAACAATACATATTTGAGCCCCATGATAAAAAAAATGTCATCTTAATATCATATCTACCCCCAAGAAAATTATATGGGTTTCATAAAATTTCCATCATCATAATCATAATCCATATAAATAATAAATACAGTTGTAAACATTGGATTTTATCCAAATAAATTGTTATAAACAACATTTTATGGTGATATTATTCAAAATATCTTTTAAAGACAATTGGTTTTTTCCATGATTTAAATACCCTTTCATTTTGATATCAATTATTTAAAATTTAAAAAATTTCAGAATAGTAAAGAATTTATTTTAAAAAACATCCATGTAACCTTATAATAAAGGATTCAAGTAATGGAACATTCATGATAGTGGGTTAACTTGCTCACAATTTTTATCATCAAATAAATATTACTTTTAAATTTTCTATAAAAAGTAAAAAAGTACCACATTTCGAAAAAAAAGTATCTCCCTTTAATAATAATTTATAAAAATACAATCATTATAAAAATGAAATTAATTAATCTTCAAATAATAGTAAATGCGTCCATTAAAACATCTATACATAGAGTAAATGATTCTTAGTCAAAGAGAAACGAACATAATTTTTTATAAAAGAATTATTTTAGTACCTTATGTATATAATGAGTGGAAAATGGAAGGAAAATATCTAATAAATATAAATAAATAGTGTATAATTAAATTCATATTATTTGAGAGATGTCTATTATATTATTTCAACATCATTCATTTAATCAAAACCATTCCCCATTAAACAGATGAAATTATAACCTAAACCCCTCACCTGAAGATCATATATTTTTGACGACATATAAATTTATTTATAAATATATTAATTTAAAATAATTATATAATTGAATCATAATAATAAAAATAGTACTATATAGGTGTTAATTGTGAAAAAATATTACATGTTCATGTATATTGTATCATTATCATCATTATTTTGAGGTGTTGACTTCTTTAATTTTTATTTATGTTTTGGTTCAAAAATTATGATCTATTAACTCTTTTACTGGTTAATTGAAATCCATAAGGTTTGAAATGATATAAATATAATACATATTAATTACATTTATAATTATCAGCATTATTGTATTTTTAGAGAAAAATGCATTACCTCTCTTTGTCGAGATACTCTATACGTATGTATAAGTGATGTTCTCAATTTTAAATGGACATAAAAAAGAAGAGTAAATAATATTTCATATTATTATAATAATAATTATATTATAAATACCATATATATAGTAAATATATCATGACACTAAACCATGAATGTTAATGATGTAAATTGTATTGTATCATCGCATTGAGGAAGTAGTTCACATGTACGTACAAGAGATAATTTCATCTCCAATTTGATAGAGAATATGAGGAGAGTGGATGTGTGATCATCAAAGTATCATATAATTATATTTATGATAAATTATGATCATTTTTCTAAGGATAACACATTTTAAGAAGATGTAAAATAGGAAATTAAATAATATGATATTTGTTAGGATTAATGCATCTTCATGGAGAGACCTCCTTCTCCATTAAACTTTATACATGATGGATTTGTTTTAGATGAAATCAATGAGATCTAGAATGATGTTAATGGATATATGAAATATTTTGAGGACAAAGTTACTAAAAAAGAGATCATAAATTTATTTAATATGGTAGGATTATAGGAATACTTTTTTATGTTAGGGGTGGGAGATGAATGGAATTTCATAGAATATTTCCACGATAAATTTTCTATTTCTTGGAAAAGTGGGTTAAAATTGAAGAAAATTAAAATATGGGATGAGGAGTAATCTAAATGACCTCATAAAATTTAAATTCCATTATTTTTGGTAGAAATTATAACCTTATATATTGGTTTAACCACTAGTAAACTTATTGGAACCATTACCGTGGTAAAAAACATGACTGTTTTTAACATTCACAGTGAAAAAATAAAAATTAAACTAATAATTTATTTTAATTTTGATTATTAAAAATATTAAATCCATTTATTTTGATTTAATTTATATTTATGGTAGAATTTATTTTTTAATATGTTCACAAATCACAATGAAAATTCATTTTATAAATTTTTTTTGAGCAAAAAAAATTAAAAAATCATTCCATACCGTATGAAAATCATGAAATATATGTTAAAATGTTATATCATATAGAAAACAATTAAATAAAATTTACTCCATTTAAAAATAGAGATTAATTTTATTTCTCTTCATGATAACTCAGTGTGTGCACATACAATGTTGTTTGAAAAATGTTTTTTATTGACCATAAATTGAAGTTATAACAAAATAAAGAATAATTATGATTACTAAATAATTAGTTATATTTTATATAATTAAATGATCATAACTTCATATAATTATTATTTTCAATAATAAGTTGATTTATAATTGAAAATAAATTAATTATAATAGAATATTATTTATTTTCAGTATTCGTTAAAAAATACTTAAATAATTCGGAATATACATCCTATACTAACATACTCATGGGGGTGTAAACAAAAATACATTTCATGAATTAAAATTTATAAAAAAAAGTTAAAAACTTATTTATAATTTTCAATCCAAAAATAATGTAAAATGTATTTTTCTATAATACATATATTGGGAGCATAAAATGATTTTTAAGAAATTGTGTATTTATTTATTACTAATTAATAATTATGTTTAAATTAATATAAACGATAATGTTGAATTTTTATAACTATTTAATTTTTATTCAAAACTACCAATTCATCAACTATATTACAAAGGATTACTATATCACAGCTCATTTAGGAATGGGGTGGTGTCTAAATAAATATATCAAATTCTATAGTTTATCTCAAATGAAATATACTTAAAATCATTGTGTGGCAGATTAAACCCCAATTAAATTAATATAATATTAATAATTTAGTTGCATTAAAACAAAAACAATTGTTAACTCAACATCATCACATCCTAGCATTTCCATGTAGACTTATCATCTTTTTTACTCCTCCAAATTTTATTAAACATATAAACATTCATATTTCATAGGATAGTAACTCCATAATAAAATATTAATAACTATTTATAATCACTGGAATGATAATCCTCTAGTAGTATAGACATAGCATGTAGTAAATGTGAAGGCCCATGTATATACATCCTTAGGAGAGATTCATTGAATAGATCATGAACATGAGAGAGGTATGGATAGAGTGGTGACCAATTTATTATCATACAAATCAAATAGATAATATAAAATGAAAATAACATCTAATGATTATTTTTTTCTTATTTATAAATCTCATAAAATTATTCCATTGATAAATTAAATGAATAATTATCTCAAACTTCTAATTCAAGTTCATATCTTTGATTGTCTATATAACACTTTTTTTCAAATATATATTTCTTTATTCTACTATTAAATGGGTAAATACTTCTCTTTTTTTCTTCATCTATCTCATGCCCCAATAGATTTTCTTTTTCAAACATCAAACTATAATGTCATAGTTTAAAAAAATTATTCTTTATATGGATTTATAAGGATACATGTGAATTGTTGAGTGAATATTATAATTATATGGTAAGTCAACTAGGGGATGCTACAAATATCAACCACCATTACAATCTTGATAACTGAATAATAATATCATTTCTAGGTTTTTAATCATCCTCTCACAATGACCATCCATATGAGGATGATAAACTATATTGATACAAAACTCTACACCTCAAAATTTCTGGAATTGTATCCAATACATTTATTTAATATTTATACAACAATAAGATTTAATGGACGATAATACTACATGAAACCTCCCCACATCATTAAGGCATATCCTAGAAATAAAATGATTTGTGAAAAATTACATGATAGAATTGAAGTGTGATTCTATTAACATAAATCTATTATAACCCAAATATTATTATGATTTTTAAATGATTTGGGAAGTTTGATGAGAAAATACCTGGTGATTTTTTCTAATTGTTTTTTATTATGGGGAATTGTTACAATAACGCTTACTATTCTATATTTTATCCTTAAAATTATTACATACCAATAAAAAAATATATACTCCAAAATATCTCGCTTCATATTTTCTATATATAATACTATTCCAGACCTTAATGCAATATTGTACATCTAGAAATAATAGATAATTGGGTTCCATGAACTTCTACTAGTTATTCCTTATTCATATATAGTTTTTATGTGAGTCGTACATTGTTCTATAACTTTATTAATACATAATAATAATGGTTTAAGACTAATATATTTCTCAACTTATTTTGAAATCTGGCCTCCTCTTTCTTGTCATTTTTAACTGTCACATGGTTGGAAAGTTATAAACACATTTGGGAATGATATGATTCTACACATCCTTCTTGAATTCACGCTATATCCTCTACTAATACAGAAATATTATATATTTTATAATCATCAAATTAGATAATCTATATATTATTCGGTCGACATAAGCCATCAAAAATCATTTTTTTCTAGAACCTAATGTATTGATCTCTATGAATCATTAATAATCTACAATATTTTTCTCCAAAACATATTAAAAATCATTACAAGTTAATATATAATTTAAAAACATATTTTTACTATATTTGAAATACTTTATTTTGTAAATTTTATACCTCCATATCTATAAAAAATTTATTTATGATGATAAATAAAAATCATGAGTTGGATAATTTTACAAATGATGCATTGTTTTAATAAAACCTAGAAAATAACTATATCATTTTTTTTCATAATATCAAATCACAATCCATTCATTGATGTATCATGGTAAATAACAAACACTTCTCCAAGTTAGTCTAGTGTGAGTACAAGTCCACTATCCAACCTTAACTTCTGTTACATGAAATTATTTTAACATTTATCATCCAAATATCTTCCCATTACCTCAATATTTTGGAGATTAATTTTATTTTGTCAGTGCAAAAAACATTTAAAAATAACCATAAAAAATTTCCTCCATGCGTCATTCATAGCATTTGGCACAATGAAAAAATAAAAAATTTCCTTCTAATGTTTTTGTTAAAATAATTTCATTTTAATTCCATCGTTTTTTTATATTGAAACCATGATATTTATCTATGAGTCAAATCTCATATTACAACATGATCTCACATAGAATTATTTATTCATATCTTGAAAAGTCTATTATATCTAACACAGTATAAATAATTGTTTTATTCTAGTGAATAATATTCAAATAATACTATCTAGATCAATTATAATATGGAAATAATACATAAATATATTATAAAATATTCTTATTAGGTATAATTTAATTCATAATCATTAATATTATTCTCATGGAATTACCTCTCCTACACCATACAAGGAATAATATCCCAAACTCATCAAACTCTATGGATTTAAATGCCTCGTATTCCATTGTATACTTGATAAGAGTACAAAAATGATCTTATTAACGTAAAAAATGATAAATTGATAAGATATCACTTTCATCTTCCATGAACTAGAGAATGTATAATATATTTTTAGTAGAACTGATCCATTACATAATTATCAGTAGATTGACTCATAGAAAGAAGATGGTTGTTACCTCATGATGGAATCAATAATATGATCTTACCTCCATTTTTAATTTTGAATTTTATAATTAATAATGTTTTGAGAATTTTTATTAAGATTAGTAAAATAAATTCATTCATAATCCCACAAAATTTGGTTTTCATGAAGAAAATAATTTCATTTTCGATCACATTCAATGTTAACACGATTATTTATATTTTGAGAAATTTAATGAAACGGAAAATAATAGTATGATAATTAATAATCATAGTGTAAAACATATGAATAAATAAATTAATTTAAAAAAAGTATAATTCTTGGAAAAAACTTTTTAGTGTATTACACCAAAAGTTTATCCATGTTTATACATTGTTATCATATATTATGATCCTTGTTAATATTTCCCAATGAAAAAATAAATTAAGCAAAGAATATCATGTAGAACTGAAAAATAGGTGGGGAAAAAGCGCCCATTCACTATGAATATGAATTAATATCAGTATATACTCGACCAAATATTTTTATATATATTCCCCTAGATTCATCTATTCGAAAAATATCTCGAATTATAGTATCTCAGCAAGGATGAATTACTTGGAAAACTAAAAAATATCTACCTTACAAATTCATTAAAATATGATCCTCTTTTTATAATTAGTATAGTTTTTCACATCAATGTTTACTCATCGTAGATTCCATGAATTACTAAATAATTCTATAATTCCATATATAATGACCCATACATTTAATACAACAATATGTCTATTAATTTCCAAACATTCATTATATATTAATACGATCCAGGACATAACCAAAAACGGTTAGTGTCATTGGAAACATTGTTTCATAACTAAATGGTATGTAAAATACTTATATTATTTCATGTTAAGTTATTTAGAACAATATCCCTTCATAGATACGTCACATATAAAACCATTCTTCCAATATCGCGGAGTGGAAAAATATAAAATGGAGGCTTTATATTATTGTATTTGTAAAAACATGATCCATAAAAAAATTTAAGATGATTGATAATCATATAAAAATAAGGGTTTTGTAATATTTCATGAATAACAAAAATAATACCCAATCTTTCAGAAATAATTAATCACAAAACACTCATGTGTTTTCCAAAAAATATATAAGACTACAGAGTTTGGAATCTTCAATAAATTATTAATGATCAATGATAATAAAACATCAAAATAATGAATATGTTTTGGTAGTACATATAAGAATAGAAAATATTATTACTATGCAAGGATCATTTCAATGAATATCATAGTGGATTAGGTTTACTCAACATTCTATCATTTCAATGAAAAATGTTCACTCCCATGATTGAAAATGGATTCTTACATAACATGGCTAACTCCCCATTTCATTATTTTTTATCTCATGATGTTACCATTCCTACCCAACAAATTGGGGAGAAATGTAACTCTAATATAACAAATAACATAATGAAGGACATATATATGTGTACCACAGGAAAATAAAACTTTCATTAAATCGTCATATCGTTATCCATGTAAATAAAATATGTTTCACAATAAATAAATTATCATAATTAAAAAAAATATAGATAAGGTGTAATTATTTATCATTGTATCATATAACAAGTTATTCATAATAACGATAATGAAATGTTCTTATAGATGATATTACCTATAAATGACTAGTGAGACATTTTGTAATGAAAATACCATTTGATTTTAAAATTAAATATTTAAAATTTAATAAATTCACAAATAATAATGGAAATGTTACCCTTAAAAATAAACATGGAAATTTTTATTTTTCCTCAATTAATTTAATATTCATTAAGGTTGAGAAATATATTCTTGTATAGTATGCTAATAAAACAATTTTCTTCATATTTATGATAAATATTTAGATATAAAATGATTAGAAAATTAAATGAATTTTTATTAAATACATAATAGTATATTTTTAAACATGGAAAAATTATTAATTAAATAATAATTATTAAATAGTAATAATATAATTCAAAAAATATGGACATAGAGTAATGATCTCCATAAGAATAGAACAAAAATAATATTTCTAATAAGTACATTTTTTGATCTAGTTAGTACTATCTGAGGCGATTATTAGAGGAAAAAATGAAATCTCTTGAAATATATAGGGAACAAAAAAATTAAATGAAATTCTTGAAATATTTAACCAAAAAAAATTAATCATCATATTTTCATGAATAAAAAATGATGGTAAAAAATAGAGACAGTACCATAAACCCTTACCTAATGATTGTCTTCATTAAAATGAACATTAATATCATATATGATAATTTTAATTTTATTATTCATTTATAAAAAACTCATAATAATACACTTAATACCATACAAGGTATACATGTAAATTCATATCACTCATTCATTAAAAATATTTTTTATCGTTACCATTATAGGTGTTCCTAGCCTCATTATTCATATATCATTTGGTTCTGAAGTTCTGGTCCTAGAACATTTATCGTGGTTTCATAATATCTTGAATTTTAATCATGATATAAATACCATATATAATCGTTATATATATATATATAGGCATTCAATTGATGTGGTGATGACAAGTGAATTTTATCACTGTGTATAGGTAGTAGCCTATATGTACGAGTGAGTGATATTTCACATTTTGGATATATCTAAATGGCTAAGTATAATTAATAATTAATCATTCCAAATTAACTATCATTTGAAAAATATAGTAATTATTTATTTTGTTAAATTAATCAATCATAATAATAGACCTTGAATTTTCTTTACATAAAATGTATCATATCCTATCATAGAGGTGGTAATAAAAAATTACATACACGTGGTACATTAATTTTCAATTTGATGGATAAGGATAGATAATTAGTTGTTCAACGATCATAATATTATATCTGTATAAAGATTATACTATAGAAATCATGAATATATGGAAAAAATATTTATATCATGAAATAGATTATATAAAATGGAAGTTGTTTGGTTAAAATTTATTCCTCTATGTTGAGAGACCACCTTCAGTATAATCATTGAACATTGAAGAAATTGTATTAGGAGAATTATATGACATATACAATGAATAGAATTGATCTAGGATGGTTTTGGAGCTATTATTTGTTGATACATAAAGAACCAATGTTTCGTATAAGGTTAGAAGAGGGTTAACATTTTATAAGTGAGAGTGGAGACACACAAGTAATGTCATAAACTATTCCACTAATTTCTACTAAATTTCATTGTAATGAGGCTCCAAATGGCCATGTATTTGATTTTGTGATGTGATATGTTTCAAATATATTATGAAATAATAATTATGTCTCAAATATAACATTATATCTTGGTTTAACCCCCCCCCCCCCCACCCCACCACAGTTGTGGTATGCCCATTTTAATAATAACTATAATAATATAATTTTTCACTTTGTATTATTCAAAATGATCTCAAATTATGTTTAAACTATTAAATTTTAATAAATATGATTCTTACATAATTTCTAATTCATTTATACAATTCAATTTATATTAGTGTGTGAATTTAATTATAAATAATTGTGAACACTCCCATGAGAAATAGTTTTTTAACTTTTTTTAAGAAAAATCATAATTTACATATATTACATGGATTATAAAAACTATTATATGGTTCTTAAAATATTATATAGAATCTATATTACATAAATTTCATTAAAATACGTATCAAATGTTTATTTATAATTATTATTATAAAAATTAATTTTTCTGGGAAAAAGTGTTTAGAAAAATAAGGTTAGAAAAAAGAAAATAATCATAAGTAAAATAAAGTATAATTATTATTACATTGTGATTTATTATAATATTTATAATTAAAGAAATATTTTTCAATCAAATTCAATTAATTAATGGTCGTTTACATTTAATGATATGGTAGTTGCAAAATAATGGTATTTCCTGTATTCACTAGAAATATATATTTTTGAAGAATTATAAATTTAAACCACACAATAATATTCAAATGATCATTTAATAAATGAAATTAATTTCCGAAATTTATATTTATAAAAAATGTTAGAAATTATTTATAATATATTTAAATAAAATAAAATTTAATTCATTTAAAAATTTATTTATGGATTATTTAATGTCTTTATTGATAATTGAGTAATATTTTATGCATAAATCAATGAATTATTATTATTTAGAAAATATATTCAAATTTCACATAATTGTGTTATTAATATTTATAAATTTTGATTCAATGGAATTATAATAAGGGAATTTCATATCATAGTTCATTTAGAGTTAGTGTTTCATGTTAATAGAGCTATTGAAAACATGAATTTTATTTCTATATATATATATATATATATATTATTTTGGAAAAATAATATTGACTTTTTTTATGAATATTGGTCAATTTTGAATTTTTATGTTATGATGAAACACTTCAGTGTGTGTCGATGGTAGAGATAATGTTTATTGAAACATATCGTACGTCAAGTATTGAAGATAATATGAAACAGAATTTTGTAATTATTGATTATTCTATAATGAAAAATGTCACTAACCAACCTGGGTAGACCTTACCTAGGTCACCTGAGTCTTCCTGTGATAAGGCTCGATCAGAGTTCCCGATCCTCCCTTGATTGTCACAAGAACCAATGGAATCAATGAGAAAAAATGGGAATTAATTTTCCCCAAAACAAAATGAACTAATGAAGTGGAAAATAGATAGAGCATCCCATCATAACAGAAAAATAAACTGAGGATTATATACTAAAAAATAACAATATATTAAAATCGTACGTCAATAACAAGACTGAACCTAATGACAATTGTGTCTCCATGTGACCCCAATGGTCACTCTCTGATCCCAAAATCCACCATCACCCATTGTCTATGAAATCATGATGAAACCTTTATCAGAAGATGAAAACAAAAAAGAAACTACAGACGTGAGTGTTACAAGTGAATGAGATTACCCAAAAAAATGAATTACAGATAAATTTTTTCCTAAAAAAACAATCATTTTCAATTTTTAGTATCATATATAAAACTACGTTTTTTAAAAAAATAATCATTAAATAAAAACATGGTCCATTTCTTATATTACTTTAAGAAGATATAGGTTTTTATCAATCCCCTCCATCGGCATCTTGCTTGTATCCACCAAGAGAGATATCTCAGATATCCTATCACAATCTATTTGAGTTAATGAATGGAACTGATATCTTCAACATCTCTTCCTTGGAATGGATGATAACATCCCCTATCTCCTTGAGCGGGACCTTCCACATCTTCTTCAACACCCTAATGTTCAAAGCATCCACTAACAGTTCTTCATTGAATCCAGTCACACACTACAGTCCTAAATCCCCCATTTCCTTATCTCATGAGGGAATTAATGGGCCAGAATCCCCGCATCATGTGGACACGGAGGCGATTAATGTTTCAGCCACCACTTTCTTGTCATAACCATTGTACTTTACGGAGGGGATGATGCATATATTTTAAGGAGCCTTTGGAGGAAGATTCACCTTTTTGAGGATCTAGTTATAGGAGGAATAGGTATGTTGGAGTAATCCCTCATAGGTTGTACCATATATTTTTTCATAAGGAAGTCATTAAAATGAGAAATAGTTTTCTTTCCCTTCAGTGAAGATGTTTTAAAATATTCCTCTGAAATGACCAGTTCCTTAGACTCCATGGGTTTCAAATCATGGAGCATGTCCTCTTGAGAAAACCCCACATCCAACAAGGGTTAATCTCCTTGTGTTAACTACACCTCTTTAGAATCCCCAATAGAGTCTCCATTCTCTTCTCCTAAAATTGTAAACTAATTTAGATAATTTTAAACTGGTCCTTCGTAATTAACCTTTTTAGTACAAGAAATTATAGCTTCTTAGAACTCTTGTAATTTGTTTTGGTGCTCCTATCTAGTCAAATACATGACCCATGAATTGGAAATTTTTTGATTTTTCTTCCATAACTAGACACTGGGGAACTACACAAGAGAATTCATCCCCGCAGCAGCCTCATTCAGTACTTTTTCATTTTCTAGATTCAATGGAGACATCCACAATGCCTAAGAAGCATCCAGGTAGAACTACCTTTCATCCTACCCAACAACTTCTTGTTCCAGTTCATCATAAACCCAACTATCACCCATAAGCTCAACAACATCCTAAGATGATCATGCCATGCCCCAATCACATTTAGGTTGATTAAGACTATCAGTGACTCTTGGGTTACCCTGAAAAAACAGAGGGGAATTTCAAGGAACAGTAGCTTCTCCATATTGGAGCCTGGAAGATGGAGAGGTATTTTGGTGAGTCCCTAACCAGGGATTACCTCTATAATGTACAGACCCATCCATGATCCCATCCATTATAGTGTGAAGATCACAAGCACCATTACCCCCTTTGTCATTTCCTTAATCTGCTCCGACCGGAATGGGATAGGTGCCCAATGTGATGACAAAGAGAACAAAAGTGCATCCAAGACTGAATCACAACTGGTTGCCTCCAATGAAATTCCTCTCCTACCGAAATCCAAATCCATTCGAATGGGGTCTTGTCACATCGACTTCAAAAAAGATGTGTGGAGATATCGGGTGTCATACTAAACTTGTTCTTGAATCTGAACAGAGTGAATGACCTACCAAGTTCCAGAGTATTCGAATGATAAAGGGGATCTAAAAGGGGAGGGTGTTCTTAGAAAAGCATACCCAAAAATACATTTTTAGGGCATCCAACTTAATATAAATATTTGAAGACCATTTCTGTAGTTGAAATTCATATCCCATGTAGGATTGAGGAGCCCTGAACCACGCGGTAAACAGATAGTCCAAGGAGGATAAAAGAACCCTGATGTGTCATTTATCAAAGATCCTAATAGGTGAAAATTCCCAAAGATCCCATTTTTTAAAAAAAAATTGATCAAAGACCTTGACTGATGGATGTGTCAAGGTGAACTAAGCAACCAAGGTTTGAAAGAGAAGAGCATAAGAATTCATAAATTCTGAGGTTGAATGATCGAGCTAAGTTTAGTCTTCGTAGTGGTCCCAGACCTTAGGGAAGATAGTGATTTCATGTAATGGAGTGAAAATAAACAGGGAAGGGAGACATGGAAGAAGAAGTAGTATTTTACATTGCAGGGGAAGAGAAACTGCTCTCCCTCTACGATGGGGGATAGGCGGAGGCCTCATCCATGACTGCCTAGGTCCTTATAGAGTGACCGAGAACCGAGATCTATAGTCTCCCATAACATATCCCCATGAATGAAAGTGTATCTAAAAAAACACAGCTTCTAAATCATCCCTTATAGAAAACAGTGTTCTGAAGAACATGGGGAAACTATTATCTTAGTGGATAATCTAGAATAAATAGACACCTGACTCGTCCCACTGGTAAGCCTCTCCCAATGAAATCAATTTTTTCCAAATGAATGGTCTTAACCTATATAGAATACATTTGGGGGACAATACCAATTTTGAGAAATGTCTATAGTATGTTCCACTAGCCGATGCATTATCTAAACTAGAACAATAATTATTCTTTAAAAATCTACATTCTATAAATGTTTTCTAGGTCATGGGTAATGATTCTTGATAAAAAATAACTAAACATTCATCCAACAACATATACATATATCACACACAAGAAAAAAACAATCATCTCCTGTAATACCCCAAGATTCTATGATACGCTTCTCTTTCAATAATGCAATAGATTTCATTGTACACAAGTTCAAGATTCTAAGACACCGCGACCAATCAAAGTAGCCATTATGAATAGTAATACCCACTTTTTAAAATTATATAAATTTTCTATTTCATAATGGACTTCATTATTGGATTTAGAATATCGAAATTATCCAATGTTTGATTTTTGGTATTTTTCTAAGAACATCCAATTTTCGATGAATAGTGAAAAATACATAAAAACCACTTTTATAATAAATAAATTTTTATAGTGATGAATTATACTATTGATTTGTTTTAAATTATAATTATAATATAATTTTACCATTTTATCCAATGGTGTTCATTATAATTAATTTCATTTTGAAATTGGACATAAACGAGTGACAATCTTTTGATAGATTTAGTTTCATAAAAACACATTATTTGTATTGACAGTGGGAATTAAATATAAAAATAATTAATGTAACATTTATGTTTTGAATTTGGTAAAATGGACATCATTTTTGAATTTGTAATATCAAATATAGCTTAGAGTGAATTTTTCGCATTTTTTCGAAAAACATCGATTTTTGATGAATAGTGAAACCCCTAAGTGGTAGTTAAAAAACTGATTTTTCTTCTAAATGAAATGTTACCAACACTGTGATTTGTATTTAAAAAATCTGACATACATCATTTAAATTAGGAAGTAAAATGAGGTTCATTGGATTTAAAATAATTTTTGGTGAATAGTAACTTTTAAGTTCTATTTATCACGATTAAAGGTAATTAGTGTAATTTAATGTAAATATAATGTTATTATAATATGAAATTACCTTTACACTTGTCCTACCCTTATTGGATGGTTCATGGGAGACGAAGAAAATCTATGGGTCATCTTGGGGACCCCATGGATCCACTTGGGTAAGAAAATGACATTAATAACTTTTTATTTAAAGTGAAAATAAAATTGTCACAAACATGTGTTGTTTTACAAAAACAATTCTTACATGGGGTTATATAAGTCAACATTTCGACTATAAATTTTAATTGTAAATATAAAAATATTTCCTACATCATGATATTTTTTTATAATTTTTCGACATTAAATAAATTAAATTTTTATGACACCATGGTGATGCAGCAATTACCTCATTTATTAATGAATTAAATAAAATGAAAAGATAATGTAAAATATAAGACATACACTTGTCAAAAAACTATTGTATGGGTGTATTTATAACCCTTATCAACTTGCCCTAGAAATATATCATTGTGGGACCTTTGAAATCCGAAAATCATTTCATAATAATGTAACATTTCATGACTTTCTGAGAGTGCCCCTCCTCTCCTCTTATAAAAGGCCCCCACCTCTACCACCTTATTACCACAATCAAGCCTTTTGGATCAGCCAAACTCTGCCCAAATACTCTCCCAACTTTTCACTCTTACTCCTAGAAGCCTCAATTTGGGCATAAGTCTTCCCAAATAAGCCTTTGGCTCTATTCAAAAAGAGTTACCCGATTTAAAGGTAATGTCTTCACTTGTGTTCTTTTGTATTATTTTCCTTCTCCAAACCCTTAAAATCTTTTTATTCCTTTATTTTGAAACAAAAAATGTATCTTTAATATACTAGGATGTTGTTATGAGAATTATTTTATTTACACTTACACACACCTTCATCTAATGGTTATAGAACATACTGTTTCTGTGGGTGGCGATTTACCACCTCACGAAATGATGAATGTTCAATATTCTTTTAACACTTCTCATGGTGTCCATTATGATGAAAATATTTCTATATATTATATATATTATGTTTATGTCTTATTTATGATTCTTTATTTTTTATTTATGGCATACCTCTATGATTTCCATTATGGGTAAACACGATAATTTCATTTTAAGTAGTGTGGAATACCGCCCCCTCAAAGTTGATTTGAATCGTTAATGCCATATGTGGGACGTATAAAGGATGGAGTTAATGATATTATATATGATATTATTCTGGAATTATAATATACCATTATATCATTATGATTTCATTCCATTAAATATTAAATTGAAATTAAAGTAGCGTTCATGCATACGTGTGGCTTACCGTCTCCATGAACGGTGCATTTCATTTCATACCTCTAAATTTTATGTAATATTATAAATGCATGCATATACTGGATATATATGATATATATGATACATAGATCATGAATATAATTCTGGAGATAATGGATATTTTACCACATAAACAACTTGTATTTACAAGAAGTTTATTTTTGACTTAAGTACCAAAGATCGACAAACGACCGTTATTAATTTAAATAATTAAATTTTGTTCATAACATGGTAATAAGTGATATAAAAGGAATAATGAACTTGAAAAAGGTTATTAATCAAGTAGAAATTAACTCTAGTTTATTATTCAGGAGATTAAAGAACGATCGAGTCAAGTCGGACACGAGTTAAGGGAACTTCTTAACCCAATTTCCATTCATTGGGTTAATCCCCTAATTTAAAATTATGTCATGATATTATTATGTCCTATCTTGTATTTTTACATTCATTATGTGTACATATAGTGAATACAGATAATAGATCTAATTTATTTAAAAACAATGACCTTTGTAAGGGACTTCGTCTAAATCTCCTTTCATTGAGGCATATTTTGTTTTATACACAACTTTCTTTTATATGATATATAACCCCCTTTGACTTTTACATTTATTCAAAAGAAATAATTTTTATATGAATAGTTTTACTAAATAACAAAAGGGAATGTTTTTTCGTACGTATGCGGTGACAACGACTTCTCCACCGCCGTGACCATTATTTGAGTTTCGGATTTCTCTACAAGCCATAACATTTTTTTAAATGAAAAATAAATACCAAGTTTTACTTTTCTTTTATTTGGTATTGAAAATGGTTTTATTACATCAATGTGTTGTATTGATATCTTGTGAATGAGATGTGTAAATGTTATGCTACCATTATGCATGTTTTATGTGATACGATTATGTTATGGTTTATGATATGTTTAAACCTGTTCACATGAGGAATGCATTGGACATAATAAGTGACGGGTGGAGCCCACTATAGCTCCTCTATGCATCGGTAGGTCTAATGAGACAAACTAGTGTGTTGGCATGAGGCCTTGACAAAATCATATTTGTAGTCTTGGTATGAGGCCTTGGATATGTGGTTAAGATAGTCTGGCATTATGCATTCCATCATTATGAAATTGGTTAATGATATTGCATGTGATTATTCGACTAGTAGAATATCCATGTGAATAAGTAAATGGCATTATTTAATTTTACTATTGTCATATTATGCTGAAGTTCATGTTTAATAGGCTTTTGTTTTAGTTATACATTGCCTTAAATGTTTTTGTTTATTTATGAATGTTTCCACTGTATTGTTATCCTTACTGTGAATCTGAGCTCACCCCTTTCAATGTTTTAATTTTTCAGGATGTGAAGAAGTATTTTATGTATGACCTGCAGGGATAGCCGGAAGGGGATATGACTATGGACTATAGAGACTATGTTATTGTAGTTTTTTTCAATTTATGATGCAATGTAACATTTATGAATGTATCTAGTGTTTCCAATGCTACTAAACTAATCGGTCTTTCGAGACACGATATTTTGTGATCATGGCAATGTTACGTAATAATGCACCAACTCTAGGTAACTGGGGTAAGGGTGTTACAGTTGGTATCAGAGGCAGTTTAGTACTAACCTTGGAAGCTATATTTAGATAAACTCTGATTAGAGTACATATCCCTAAGATAGACTTGGAGGATTAGTATAGAATAAATTCCTAGAATTTTGGTATTATATAGATTTTGTGGGCTTTCTGAGCAATACATCCCAGTCTAGATACGAGAAGGTATAGGCGGCTCTGGAACAGATGTACCGAGGGGTAAAACCCGAAAACACTGCATTGATCTAGACTCGAATGGGAACTGGTGCACGAAAACAGGCCTTGCTGCACTCTTTGTTACGACACTCCTGGGGTATATGCTTAGGATAATTCTCATTTTCCATACAAACCATTATCAAGGGTTTATGAGTATATACTTCCTCAAAGAAAACATCTTTATAATTATGGCTTATATCCATAAACCGTTCAATTCATGTTAAGTATTTTACATGATTGGAATTATTCATTACAATTCATAAACTGACCTAGTTTATGCCATTGTATAGAAATGACGTCCAGTAGAGGGAATTTGAACTCCAATAATACATATGATCTAAAGAGTAATAAGGATCATATCTTTCATGGTATTATGCCAACATTTAGAAAGGAAATAGTCTCCAATGTATTCTCAACATATGAAGAAAAAGTATCACGTGTTAATAAGATAAGTAAAGAATTCTTTGAGTCCTATAGCATTGAAGGGAAGCAAGAGAAGAAAAGGATGGAAGAGAGAAAGATGGATAAAGGGAAGAGGGAAAAGAATAATTTTCCAATATGTGATAAATGTGGGAAGAAACACCTTGGATCTTGCCTAAAGGGAATGGGAGTTTGTTATATGTGTGGTGAAAAAGGACACCAAGTTCGTGACTAGAAGTGTAATAAAAAGGTTTCTACTGTACAATTCTTCATCTGCAAGGAGTAGGGACACTACACAAACCAACTTCCAAATCATCCGAGTATGCTCCAAATGATTCAATTGGATAATAATCAAGTTATGATACTACCACTGATGAGGATGAATGATTAGAGTTCTTATGTTGTTATTAATGAATTATGTCATTTTAGTGTTGTATCAACGGTGTATTGGTTATATTAATTATGGAGTATATAAAGATTGTAATGAAGTACTATTTCATTCAGGACTTGAGATTGTGTAGAACCAAGAAAAGTGACTCAATAGCAGGTTAAATTTTTGGAAAATATATGGTTGAGAGAAAGATAAACCATAATATGGTTCTGATAACGAGATTGTGATTTTGAAATAATACATGATTGATTTGGATAAATTATATTGGTTATTCTTGACTTCCTTGAAGCTGATTAATGATTTGTATACATTTTTTTGATAGAAGCAGTATATCTAGTATTATATAAGGAATAAGGGATCATGAATGTAATAAATAAGGATTTATGGTAATACAGGATGTTGTGGTGTTTTAAAAGAATACATGTTGAAGGTATTCACATGTTATTACATGAAAAAAAGGATCTTCATTGTGTTTATCTTCCTTAAAAAATTTGGATTGTGAGTTTTGGATAACTATAAAGGTTGGAATGTATTATGGTGAACTTTGGATAGAATTGTTTAAGGTAAAAACATTTGTGAAGATTATTTTTGGAATATTGTAAAGCTATAGTTTTAGGAAAATGACAACCTGCGGGTCGGGCAATAATCCATCGCGTCGGATAAAGATGCAGGAATCGAACCCACAACAATAGTGTGACATGCCTTTATTAATGACCACTAGCCTACAGGAAGTCCCTGGTTATTACAAAATATTTTTCCTACACTAAATAGAATGTTTTAATATTTGGAACCCTGTACGATTAAGATAAATAGAATATTTTTTAGTTCTATTATCTTTTGGACTGAAAGACAGGTTTGTGGTAAAAATTTATTAAAGAATGAAAATCTACATGACAAGTAAGTATATTTCCTTACGCTTTTAGTAAATCTCCTATATAAATTCTTCAACTTTATGAAAGATAAATTAAATCAAAAAATTTTTCGGTTAACTTTTGAAACTAGGGAATCAATGACCGTTTAACTAATCACCATTTATTGATTTTCTTGTAGTTAACTTTCTCCTAATACTATTTTCTACAACTTTCCATCAGACCTTGATGGTTTTTTTCTCCTCCATATCCATGTTTTCATAGAATCCTAGAATGGGATATCTCAGGTGACCTTTTTACTTCTCTTTCTTTCTTTTAAAGTTATATTTTAATTAACCCGAATTCCGATATGGGTTTTCCACAAAGGTAATTTCTATTTTCAACCTTTAATTTTTGAATAATAATTTAAAATTTTGAGGATGCAATTTATTTAAGGAGGGGATAATGTAACACCCTAATCTTCCATGATACACTTCTCTTTCAATAATGCAATAGCTTGCATTGTACACAAGTTCAAGATTCTCACACACCACGACCAATCAATGTATCCGTTATGAATAGTAATACCTACTTTTGAAAATTATATAAATTTTATATTTCAAAATGGACTTCATTTTTGGATTCGTAATATCGAAATTATCCTATGTTCAATTTTTGGTATTTTTTTGAGAACATCCAGTTTTCGATGAATACTAAAAAATACATAAAAACTACTTTTTTAATAAAAATAACTTTTAGTGATAAGCTATACTATTGAGTTGTTTTAAAGTATAATTATAATATACTTTTACCATTTTATTCAATGGTGGTTATTAGAATTAATTTCAAATTGAAATTGGACAGAAACGACTGTCAATCTTTTGATAGATTACGTTTCATAAAAACACGTTATTTGTTATGAAAGTGGGAATTAAATATAAAAATAATTAATGCAAATTTTATGTTTTGAATTTGGTAAAATTGACATCATTTTAGAATTTGTAATATCAAATATAGCTTAGAGTGAATTTTTGGAATCTTTCTGAAAAACATCGATTTTTGATGAATAGTGAAACCACCAAGTGGTAGTTAAAAAACTGAATTTTCGTTTAAATGAAATTTTACCACCTCTATTATTTGAATTTCAAAAATAAAACATACATAATTTTCATTAGGAATTAAATTTTGTTCAATGGATTTGAAATAATTTTTGGTGAATAGTAACATTTATGTTCTATTAATCGCGATTAAAGGTAATTAGTGTAATTTAAAGTAAATATAATGTTATAATAATATGAAATTACTTCTACACTTGTCCTACCCTTATTGGATGGGTCATGGCCGACCAATAAAATCAATGGGTCAACTTGGGGACCCCATTTAGCCACTTGGGTAAGAAAATTACATTAATAACTTTTTATTTAAAGAAAAAAATTAAATTGTCACAAACATGTGTTGTTTTACTAAAATAATTATTTCCCAGTGTTATATAAGTTAACATATCGACTATAAATAATAATATCAAATCTAATGATATTTCCTACATCATGATATTTTTTTATAATTTTTATACATTAAATAAATTAAATTTTTGTGACACTATGATGATGCAGCGATTACCTCATTTATTAACAGTTTAAATAAAATGAAAAGATAATGTAAAATATAAGACTTACACTTGTCAAAAACCTATTATATGGGTGGATTTTGAAACCTGATCACCTTATCCTAGAAATATATCATTGTGAGACCTTTAAAATCCGAAAATCATTTCATAATAATGTAACATTTCATGAATTTCCAAGACTGGCCCTCTTCTCCTCTAATAAAAGTCCCCCACCTCTACCACCTTATTCACACCTTAAAGCCATTTGTATCAGCCAAAATCTACCCAAATACTCTCCTGACTTCACTCTCTTACTCTTAGAATCCTCAATTTGGTCAGAAGTCTTCCCAAGGATGCCTTTCGCTCAAATAAAAAAGAGTTACCCGATTTAAAGGTAAAGTCTTCACTTGTGTTCTTTTGTATTATTTTTCTTCTCCAACCCCTTAAACTCTTTTTATTACTTTATTTTATGAAAATACCAGAATCATAAATATACTATGATGTTTTTATGATAAGGACTTGATTTACACTTACACACACCTTCATCTAATGGTTAAATAACATACTGTTTCTCTAGGAGGAAAATTACTACCTCACGGAACGATGATTGTTCAATATTCTTTTAACACCTATCATGGTGGCCATTATGATGAAAATATTTCTATAAATGATATATATTATTTTTATGTTTTATTTATGATTCTGTATTTTTCATTTATGGCATACCTTTATGATTTTCATTATGGATGAACGCGATAATTTCATTTTAGAAATTGCAGACTACCGCCCCCTGAAAGTGATTTGAATCGTTAATGCCATATGTGTGATGTATAAAGGATGGAGTTAATGATATTATATATGATATTATACTATAATTATAATATACCTTTATATCATTATGATTTCATTCCATTAAATATTAAATAGAAATGAATGTATCATTCATGTGTACGTACGGCTTACCGTCTCTATGAATGATGCATTTCATTTCTTACATCTAAATGTTATGTAATATTATAAATGCATGAATATAGTGGTTATATATGATATATATATCATGAATATAATTTTGGAGATAATGTATATTTTACCACATAATCAACTTGTAATTATAAGATGTTTATTTTTGACTCAAGTACCAAAGATCAACAAACGACCGTTATAAACTTAAATAATTACATAATTTTCATAACATGGTAATAAGTGATATAAAAGTAATAATGAACTTGAAAATGGTTATTAATCAAGTAGGAAAATAAACTCAAGTTTATTATTCAGGAGATTATAGAACGATCGAGTCAAGTCGGACACGAGGTAAGGGAACTTCTTAACACAATTTACGTTCTTTGGGTTAATCTCCTACTTTCAAATTATGTCATGATATTATTATGTCATATCTTGTATTTGTACTTTCTTTATGTGTACTTATAGTGAATATAGATAATAGAACTATTTTATTTAAAAAATTGATCTTTTTAAGGAACTTCATCTAAATCACCTTTCATTGAGGAATATTTTTTTTATACACAACTTTGTTTTATACGGTGTATAAACACCTTTGACTTTTACGTTTATTCAAAAGGAATATTTTTTATACAAGGAGTTTTACTAAACGACAAAAGGGAATGTTTTTTTGTCGTACGTATGCAGTGAAAACGACTTCTCCACCACTGTGACCATTATTTGAGTTTTGTATTTCTCTACATTCCATAACTTTTTTTAAAATACAAAATAAATACCAAGTTTTTCTTTTCTTTTATTTGGTATTGAAAATGGTTTTATTATTTCAATGTGTTGTATTGATATCTTGTTATTGAAATTTGGAAATGTTATGTTTCATTAATTCATGTTTTATGTGATACGATTATGTTATGTTTTATAATATGTTTAAACCTGTTCATATGAGGAATGCATTGGTCTTAATAAGTGACGGGTGGAGCCCTCTATAGATCCTCGATGCATCGGTAGGTCTCATGAGACAAACTAGTGTCTTGGCACGAGGCCTTGACAAAATCTTATTTGTTGTCTTGGAACGAGGCTATGGGTACGTGGTTATGATAGTCTGGCATTATGCATTCTATCATTAAGAAATCGGTTATTGATATTGCATGTGATTATTCGACTAGTAGAATATCCATGTGAATATGTAAATGGAATTATTTCATTTTACTATTGCTGTATTATACTGAAGTTCAAGTTTAAAAGGATTTTGTTTTAGTAATACATTGCCTTAAATGTTTATGTTTATTTATGAAAGTTTCCACTGTATTGTTATCCTTACTCAGCATCTGAGCTCACCCCTTTCAATGTTTTAATTTTTCCAGGATGTGAAGAAGTATATTATGAATGATCTTGTAGGGATAGCCGGAAGGGGATATGAGTGTGGACTATGGAGACTATGTTATTGTAGTTTTTCACTTTATGATGTAATGTAACATTTATGAATGTATCTAGTGTTTCCAAGGCTACTAAACTAATCTGTCTTTGGAGACATGATCTTTTGTGATCATGCCAAAGGTACATAATAATGCACCGACTCTAGGTAACTAGGGTCGGGGCGTTACATCTCCCCAAACAACTCTATGGAAAAATTTCATTCCATTCGATGACTAGAAAATAAAGAAGTCTTAATCCAAGGACCTCCCACACAGTCAAGCATAACCAAGGCATGTGGATCACTCAAAGAGATTTTTCAAGAGAACTACATATAAAAATGTCTCATAAGGGATACATTCACTCTATGTGAAACCACCAACTTCTAAAATAAATCAAACACATAATTCTCAATTAAAAAATAACATATAAACTAAATATATAAACCCAAACAACCAAATTAGAAGCTAGATATGTTTATTAATAAAAAATATCATTGAAAATTACAAATCACTTTGAAATTTCAACTAATAATTTTGTTGAACACTTGGTATGCATAGTATAAAACCATTCAATTAACTTAAAAATGATAATGAAATCACATAATTTCACATCAAAAAATTACATGAAAATTTATACCTCACTAATTGATATAAATTGGAGGTGAGAAAAATTGTAAATCAAAGTATTCTTATATTTAAGGGTCAAATGAAAATGGATCATTCCTCCAAACACATGCACATAAATAAGGGAACCCCAAAACAACTCCATGAATGATGAAAGAATTAAGAACATAGACAGGATACCCTATGAAGTCAAAACACCAATTTAAACCAAGTAGAATAAGAAACCGATACCCAAAATGAAATGAGAGAAGATTAACTCAAAACGAATGGATGAAGATGAAAGGAGATGATGAAAGGAGGATATTACCTTGAAGATTCACCAGAAAAACATGATGAAATAGCATTGATCCAACCTAGTGTGGATGTGGGAGGTGTGATTAATCAGTGATGAGAATCATAGGGTCATAATAATATAAGTGGGGGTTCTATGGTGTTTTGGGGTTAAAAAAGATTTTTGAAAGGCCAATTCACATTTTTTAGACATGTGGGAACTGTGCAGAGTTATGCCATATGGTTTCCCAACCCGTAAACCACCCATGCACCCCTTACTAGACCCACATGGATCCTTATTTAAATATATACATTTCATGGGTAACCATGTGCCAAATTAGTGATAAGACTTTGTTGAAATTTTCCATACAATGCACACTCCTTCTGGAGTGGTTCGTTTGTTATGCCCGAGTTTTTCTCCCTCAACCTAAGACACCAAAAGTCTCTAATGGATTCTATATGGAGCTACACATCTTGTATCAAACTAAGAGGAATCCATGAAACCAAAACCCTATAATTTCATATTAATATGAAAATGATATTATAAGACACTGATATTATTTTAATTTTTATTCTAATTGTTTTATTATTTCTGATTGTTTTCATTTCATGCATTATTGAAAATGGTTTACTATATATTAAATTACATTATTTGGATTAAAATATATTAAATAAAATGTTAATGGTAAAATATACACAATATAAATTTTAGATTCCTCTACATGAAACACTGATGTTATCTTGCATTACATGAAACAATTACATTCCTCGAAGACCTACATAACACGCTTGACCGAGGTTTTCTGAACAATAATATATTATTAAAATATTTTTATTTCATATAATATGATATTAAAAAAGTTGTTAAATTAGTGGTTGTGAGTATTATTAATAAATTTATTTAAATATATGGTTCATTAAAATATAATATAAATGTATAGGTTACCAAATTAATTAAAATTAAATATCAAAACTGGTTGGATATAAATGGAAATGTTATTATTTTTATGGTCACAAATCTATTGTGCCATAGTAAATTATATTAATTAAAATTATTGAATGATATTAATGTAATATATATATATAAGCAATAACATATTTTTTATTCTTCCAATAGATTTGATAGAAATAAGATTTGAACAAATCTAATTTTATATATAAAAACCAGTGTTTTTATAATGTTAGTTTTTAATTTAGATAAGGTAGAAAACATTATAAATACATGTTTTCATCATTTTTTAGATTTACTATTACAATATAAACATCCTTAATGATAAAAAAATTAAATTTTAGTTATGTTAAATTTTGTTTATTTCCCCGTATGTTTTCATGTTGTAGTGAATAATTAAAAATAAATAATTAAAAAACTATTTTTTCATCTAATCTATTTATAAGGATCAATTATTTATTTAATTGGATTAAATGTTTAATTAGATAATAAATTTATAAATTAATATATTTTTCTCATTGGAACTAATTTTACACTGAAATTGGAGATAAAAATGCAAAAAACTCTTAATCATTTTTACTTCAAAAACCCACAGTGTTATCCCGTCAGTAGGATTAATGTTAAATTAGTTTATGCCACTTTAGTGGTTGTAATTTGATAAACTTTATTCCATATTTTGAATAAATATATATATAATGTTTAATAATGTAAAATTAGTTTTTGACAAAAAAATTAATGTAAGTAATTATAAATAATTATATCGGTTAAGTTATAATTCTTCTTAACAAATGACTAAACGTTAACATTATGACGCAAAACGACTTAGAAACTTGTCCAAGATACATTTTCTATTGATATTTTGACTATATACCTTGTTACAATTATTTTTTTCATTATTGGATCCACTATAAATTATAAAAACATGGATTGAATTACTTTTTAATAATTGTACAACAGTGTCACACAACCTCCACTTTAAAAAGGCTTCACCCTCCCACTTCCTCATATCTATCAAAACACATTGGATCAACCTTAACAAAGAATTATTAGCAAGAGGGTGATATAAATTCATAATAAAATCATAAGGTATTATATATAAGAATATAGTTCTATGATAGATGTATAAAAGACATATATTTATAAAATAGGAGGTTTGTAAGAGTAAAATTTTAATCAAGACACAAGGTATGGTATTTTCATCTCAGTTTTTAATTTACATGGGACATATGCTTGTTCATCATACTTTCATTTTTTATGCGTTGTATGTAATTCCCATAAATATATTATAACATTATTATTATTAGTTTTTTTTATATTCATATCTATTTTATTATCTTTATTTCATGGGGTTTATGATTTAAAAGTCACCAAATAGGTAAATCAATTTTTTCTCTGTTTTCATTCTTTGAGACACATTCGTTGTGATGTACGTATATTTTTCCTTAATATGAATATAATAGTTTTTGAAGGTTATATAATTATTATCCATATTTTCATTTAATTTTATGCTTCATTTAATTTCTTCTTTCTACATGGGTGGTATGGTTCAAATCTTCTAATTGGTATGTGTTTATTTAATAATTCTCATCCCTTTTTTAGATTATTTATGTTTATGTTTCTTTTGATGAAATATTTTGATCCATCTCTCAAAAATATCATGAATTTTATTCTCATATATTTAGTCATGATTTATTGATGTATTTGTACCATTTTATTACTCTTTGGTACATATAATCATTAATGAATTGTACATCTAAAATCTGGAATTTACCCACTCTTCGGTCAAAAATATATGTTCCTTTAAAAAAATTATAATATGGTTTTAAATGAAAATTACAATATCCTCCTATAATCAATAAAAATAGTTTTTTATATTTTTTACATGTTTTTTTGTGGAATATTTTTTCTACTTTTTGAAAATGGAAATTTTAAAAACTTTTACCGTGAAAAAGGGAATATTATTTATACATTATATGAAATTTATGGATTTAACCTCCAAAATTTCTATGAATATTACATTTCATTGTCTAATGGATAAATTTTATTATTTATTTAAAGAAAATTTTCAATGAAATAGTTGTCAAAACGTTTTCATAAATTCATTATAATATTTCAAAGTATTTTTCAAGGAAGATTGTTTTCAAAATGTTTTCATGATTCTATTATATGTTTTGAAGGGAAATGGTACTCAAAATGATTTAAAGTCATATTTATATGTTTCAAAAGTATACACATTGAAATGGTTTTGAAAAAAAATTCAACATACTTTAATAAATGTTCATGGAAATGTTGTTTTAATATTATTTCTATTAGTCTTTATATTATTTCAATGAATATAGATTCAAAAAGGATTTCAAATAATTCATTATAATATTTCATTTTTATTTTCCTAAAAATGGTTTTCAAAAGGTTTTTCTGTATTAAGAAGTATTTTTTCAAAGAAGAAATGATATTTTCCTTAGGAAATGTTTCCAAAATAGCATTCAAACTTTTGTTCTGTCAATGATGGATTATTTTGAGGTTACACATTCCCTTGTATGAATTAATTCAATGGTTTCGTTAATTTTATTTCTTAACTGGCTTCTGTTATGACGGAATAATTCTTATCGCACCTGTTTATCTTCCACATGTTATACAATTTTGAAACATGCATCCATTCATATAGTATTATTTGTTGAAATGATTGTTAAATAGTATTTTTCTACAGGTTAATACATGATTAGATGTTTTTAATGGCCATTTAATTTCATGATATTTGAAATGATTGATTATGATATTTTGGAACATTTTTGTATGATTTTATTATTTAATTGGATGGAAAATATATCACTCCAATGAATTGGGTATTGATTTAATATTTAATGAGATAGGCATAGATAAAGTAATAAAAGAACTCAATGAAATATTAAAAAAAATGTAATGGGAAATGAAATTGGTTTAGAATTATAGGTCTAGAAGGTGGAGTAAACTTGGTTCAGTAATACTGTTCTTGAACATGGTGTGAAAATAGTTTAGTAATGTAATATTTCCACTATGATGTACTTGACAGTGATGCCTTGACCACTATGAAAAACATTATATATGCTTATTTGTCCATGAAAATCCTATTGTTTATTCCCATGTTTTGATTTCATGGATTGTCTTCTTTATTTATATATGATTAATATCTTATGAATTTCCCAAATTTATGTTAGGATTAATGATTATGATATTTTATATGTGGGGTGTGATATTCTATTTTCATGATCATGTTTTTCTATTCTTATGCGCAAGGTTATGGTTATATATCTCCCTTGATTACCATTACTTAGAATCTGAGCTAACTCATTTTTATGTTTCCTTCCAATAGGTTATGAAGAAATGTATTATGTTTGATGTGTCTAGAAAGGGTTCAAGTAATGATTAATTATATGGTAGATAATTTATCTCATTTTTGAACTAGTGTTTGTATTAACTTGCATCAAAAAGAACCATAATAGTTTGGTATTTGGGAGTATGTTTGTAAAAGGTTTTATGTGTTCCTAAATATATATGTATTGTTAATTAATGAAAAGAGAGGGTCTCAATATAGATTATCCTCCATTGGACACATTTTTACCCATTTACAATTCAGTTAAACCATTAAGATGATGAAAAATAACCTAAAACTCAAAATTTAAATCAGAAACACCTGAAATTGTATATGGATGTAAGGGAAAAAATGATAATTCAAAATAAAAGAAGAAATTAAAAATTGGGGTCTACCAATTTTCCCCACATATAAAATTTATTCCACCAAAAATACATAAAATTTATACTTGATCTGTTCAAAATGAAAAGGTTGACACATTCATGGGGTTAGAATCATCAAATAGGAGAACATCTCGACCACTTCCAAAACAAAAGTAACATATCTTACCAGAAGAAATCCATTCCTCACGTGATGATGAACAAGCTTAAACCCGATGCCAAACACCATACCAATGCTGAAAACACCAAGGCTACTCCAAGGGACCATCGTTAATCAAGGATATGAGATATCGAGAATGACATGAATAGAAACATAGACATTCTAGAATAAACACGAGAATCCATAATGGTATCCCCACCATATTCAAATTTGAGCTAGATTCCCAGCCAACATCAACCATTAATCACTGAATCCCAAAACATAAATAACCATATGAAAACCCTATAAATAACCATATTAACATGATACCCCACAATTCAATCTTCACTTCAATATATACATCCATTAAAAGAGGTATTCGAAAGACACATGCACACACATCAAACTCTTCCACCTCAAATGTGAAATTGGTAGAAACGAGGCACATAATGAGACATGATTCCACTTAATGAGGATTTTTTTTGATTTCTAAAATAAATGATTCCATTAAAATATAGGTCCTCCAAAATATTGAAACATTTTTTTATCACTATAAGGAAATGAATATTTTATAGTAAAAAATCAGTACAATGGAATGAACACTCAAATGTTTAGGTCCATCAAACTAATTCTATGATAAAATCCTACTCCTATATTGGGGAATGTGTGTCCTATAATTAGTAGGATCTTTTCCCACATTAATTAATATAAACACACTCAAAATATGTAGTGCAAGTGACCTTGGCGTCCACGGGTACAATGAGTCTCCAGATCAGCTGGACACGATGGATTATTATGACCATAATTTCTGAATTGATTACCCACTAGGGTATCATTTCCAAAAGAAGATGAAGAATGATCAAAAGGACTCCGGTGTAATATTTTTTCTTGGTATGTTTCAAAATACCATCTTCCACCACATCCAACTCATTCCTTTTAGCATAAATGTATAGTTCATAGCCTTTAGAGGATCAAGAAACTAGAAGAATCTAAATGTCCTTTCAATATTCCATATACACTCTCATTAATCAAAATGATCTAGTTGGCCTTAAAAAATATGAGGGTTAATATTCCAAAAATTGAAGATAAAATTCCACATGTTATTAACTGGAGGGTTCTATAATAGTGAAAATCACATAGCTTCACCTCCAGTATTAATTGAATATTTGTTAGGGGAATACACTAAGATTTATGAAAACTAAGAACTTAATCAAAACAAAATTCACAAAAAAAGATATAAAACTCAAAACCCAACCTAAAAATCATTCCTAGATCACAAGAAAACATGCGACACAACCATTAGTTCTCAATAAATCACAATTTTACTCTTAATACACATTTGAAAATTTTGTATGCTTATAATTTTACACACTCAACAATGGTATTCCATGGATCCTTCCATAGGTACATTCTCTGGACATTCATGGGACTCATCCACACATTCCATTAGATATAAAATTCCTTAAAACCCCATTAATTTGAGAAATCACATTAAAAATAAATTTCCAAAACATAAACATCTATTTTTTAAATAGATAATTCATCTATACTTCAAGTATTAATTATAAATTCCATTTTTCATTTCATAAAAAAATTTAGAAATGCGACAATATTTTTCCCAAAAATCCTTCTCATTCAATAATAATTTCAAATTCTATGAAAATTATTCTCAATAATCTCTATTATTTTATTATATAAGTCCAATTTCTATAAAACATTTCCCATTTTATAAAAATATTTCTTAAATAAATTCATTTTAACTGAATATTTCATTAAAATAAATTTAAAAATCATTTTAAAAATTTCTAAATTAAAAACATTTCTTCTCGAATGAATTTCCTCACAATTTAAAAATAATGTTTTCTAAAATAACCCCAATATGAAAAAGACTAGAAACAAGATCATGAGAGAAAATAGTAGTTTCAAATTGTTACATGGTCATACGATTGGACACCATATTACAGTCACCCAACCATTATATATATTCTTTCATGACGTATTACCTGGGTTCACATGGCTCTCCAGGCCTAGAAAGGTCACTGAGACCACTGACCTAAATCCCAAATCACATTCCTAGTCACAATACATCACTTAATAACCTGAAAAACAAATCAATCCCACTACCCCCTACTAAACCAAGGTTCAACATAGAAATTGGTTTCACAAAACATCTCCATATCTATAACACATGTTCCAAAAATGATACTCCATTAACCCGGACCTACAAAATAAAAAAGGTTGATCTAGATTCTAAGTCCTCTATAGAAAGTGCTCTGAAACCATTTTATCAATAACTAACCCAGGCAGACCCCGAAATAGTCCCTTGAGTCTACCTACATCATGGTATGAGAGGCATTCCAGATCCCCATGGGTGGGTGACAATAAACCATGGAATAAATGAGAACCAACGAGAAAATTTTATCCCAAAATAATATAAACTATGGTGGATGGAAATTTACAGTGCATCCTGATAAAATAAAAAAACTACTGAACAATATCAATAAAAAATTGAATATAAAATCTGGATGAACATAAAAACCCAAAATGAAAATTCTTATTACTAAGATTACATGTAACCCTAAGGATCACTCTCTGATCCCCAAACCCATTATCCCCCATTTAAATTGAACCCATTTATGAAACTATTCTAGAACATAAAAACCCGAACAATCAATATGCTAGAGTACTAAAACTCATTTTGTATGTCCGGACAGATGTATTCCTAATTCTTTTAATTTTAAAATATTAATCAATTATAGTATTGAAATAATGTATATAAAACTTTGTTTTTACACATTTTACTCTTAAAATTAAAAACGATAAATTTCACTAATCTATCTAAAACTGTGTTATTTTCAATTATGGAAGATATTGTACGGTAAATATTTAGATAATATGAGAGTAAAAGATAAAATTTATATTTAAAATGATAATATTGTGTGTTAAATTCCTAAAAAAATTCCATCAAACATTTCAAAACACATTCTCACTTCTTTATCAAATTCGTACACCATGCTTGAGAGAACAATCAGTTATCACATAACAAGGGTAATGTAATATTTCATGAATGTATATCCAAAAAAACAAGGCATCTCAATCATCCACCATAGACATATAAGTTTCTAATAACCTAGGATAACCTAGGATCTCTATGGATAATATAGAACATACTAACACTCTACTCATACTATGGCATGCCTGAAACATGGACAACAATTTCTCCCACACACTCCGCCTTACCCTACGTATCCTAACTATATATAACAATACAAATGTAATTAAAATTCATTAATAAGGGACACTAGCCAATGTATAATGTAAAATAGTGAAACATCCATTATATAAAAATACATTAGCTATTAAAGGTTCCAAATTTAGGATGATTGTGGGGTAAGCCAAACAAAACAAAACAACTAACTAACGACATATAAATATATCACACACAAAGAAAAAACAAGCATCACCCCAAACCACTCCATGGAACAATCCCTTTAATTTCAAAAACTACTTCACAAGGGATCCCCACAATAAGTAAATAATACATTTTTCAACAAAATCAAGGAAATAGAAGCACCCATAGAATGTTTTGAAGAGATCATATTTTCTAAAACTTTCTAACAATCATCAAGAAATTTTTGTTAAACCACCAACATCTGAAAGAAATCCAACACATCATTTCAAATCTAGATCCAAATGTAAATTAATTTTACAAACGCGAACAATTATTTAAGAAACCATATATATTTAACCAAAAAACCATGACTTATAAATGAAAAATCACTTACAAAAGATAACTTAGAAAATTATAAAACACAAGGAATGCATATAATAACATAACAATTCCATGGAAATCAAAAAAATAAGTAAATAAACTAATTTCACATAAAAAAATTATTCCAAAATTTATAAGTCAATAATTTAATCCAAGAGATTTTAAAAAAACACAAAATCAATACATTCATAAATTTGAACAGAAAATTCAAAGGGAACCTACTAATAAATACAAGAACATCCACAAAACAAACCTAAAAAACTCTATGAAGGTTTCAAGAAGAAAGAACATCCATATAGAACACTAACAAAAAAATACACCAATTTATACTAAGGAAGACCAGAATCCTAGACACAAATCACCAATAGATAAGATGTAATCAAATTAAAATTGAAGAAGAAGGAAGATAATGATGAATTGACGATTTACCATGAAGATTCACCAGTAAATCATAAATAAATCACTTGGATCCACCCTATGAAGGAGGTGTGGGGCTTGAGGAAGAGGGTTTGTGCCTTTTATGGTCAATCAAATTGAAATTGGGAGGAATATTTTGTTTTAGGATAATAATGTGAAGTGGGATGAAATGTAATTTCGAAATTTTATGACAAATGGTCACTACGCATGAGAAGGAAAATGGTTTTCCAAAAAATTGTTCAAGTCTATCACCACATACTGGACACACATGGAAGCCTCTCAATTTGGGCAACCCTACACCAACCATGTGACATGGTTCAACAAATAATTGCAGCACCATGATTAATCCTTCTACATGCTTTGGATAATGGTTATTGGGACATGTTCCCTCAACCAAAGACAATAAAATAATCAAATGGTTTCTCCTTAGAACCACATGGTCTGGAGTAAACCATGGTCAAGCCATTCTACTCAAATAGTTCATGTTCAAAATGAACTCAGAAGGGGCTCAACCACATTAGGTCACATGGTTACCCCTTAACCGTGCACCTAAACCATTCAGTTGAATAAAAATATCTACAAATCAAAATTAAGATCTAAAACTCCCAAGACAGAATAGTTAATCCATGGAAAAATATAATCTGAAATAAAAGAATAAAATAATAATTGTGGTTTGAAAATTATCTCCACTATTACGATTTCTTTACCAACATGACACAATAACATTAATTTATCAATATGGAAGGTTATGATACACACATTAACATATATCATCTACTAAAATTGAATAACATATCAAGCACCAATAAAAAACTCACTCCTTTTAAACAATCTGATATATTCCTCATGCGACGGTGAAAAATAATAGACCCGAAAAAATCACCTTACCTCAACTAAAACCACATGACCTACTCTAAAGTCCTATCCTTCACCATGGTGAGTATAAATAAAAAAAAACATAAAAAAGGACACAATAGACTCAGTACAAAGGTCATAATGGACTTCCAACCATTTTATAATCCCAGGTGGATAAAAAACCAACATCATCCCATAAAAACAGACACCCATAACAATAACAAACATATAAAAAGCCTAGAATGAACCAAATGAAATTTATATAACACAATAATGTATTCACTCCAATAAGAACATCCATCAATATAGGGATTGTAATGACACATAGAAACCCACATCACCTTCTTCCACCTCAAATGAGAAAGCAGTATAAATAAGGGACACAACGATATAAACAACCACCAAAGGAGGTAAGTTTTATAATTTCCATAATATATGATTCAATAAAAAATAGTTTCTCAATAATATTGAAACAACACTCATCAATAAAAATAAAGTAACTCACCAAAGGATACAACCAATACAACATGATGAAAACTATAATTTAAAGGGCCTTCAAATAGATATTCGAATAACATCATACTCTTAAAATTGTTCTAGTGTGTTCATCAAAGGATAAAATCTTCTCTCACGTCACTTCCCAGAAACACAACGACAAAACCATTAAATGTTAACTGGGTACCCGTTGGTATGAAGGATATTTAAAGGATATTTACATAATATATTCTTATTATCTATCATTCATTATGAATGACACGTATGGTCCCATTCTCATAAAAGGTGAGGAAATATCCAATCTCAATTTATAAATTATCAGTATAGCATAAACGTTGATATTAAAAGAATGATTACATATAGATTTTTTAATCTGATGTAATGATACATATTTGTGACAATAATTTTTAAGTGTTATAGAAAAAGGCCAAAATAATGGTTAAGGGTTTATAATGGAGTAATATGGATGAATATTTTTCATAAAGAGTTTCAATAGTTATGTATTAGTGATGTTCTAAGGAGGCAGATTCTTTAGGATAATTTCCTTTAATTTTAAAGATATACAATTATTAAGTAATTCATAAAGTAGGTTCGGTGAATTTTTTTATAAGAAATATGTTTTCATGGGATGCTAATGATGTGTATCATAGTTCCCTATTTGAGTGACTTGTTTATGGCTAGAATAGGAAATAATGGCTATGAAAAAAATTTCACAGGGTTTTATATAAGAGATGAATAATAGATTCACAATGTTTAAGGGTGGAATACTGTATTAAATAGGTATATCATAAAAATAATTATTTCAACATGACATTAAAGATGGGAATTTATCAATTTTTACATCATCTAGGTGACATGTCTTTTAGAGTGTCTTAAAACTCACGCCTTTTTGGATTAGATTAACCCAATCATGTTTTGTATTTTCATCCCAATGTGTGACAACAAGTATAATCAAACCAATGGATTGGAATAACCTTAAAATTATACAAAACTCCTAGAAACTAGACATAATATATCATGGTGTTTTGAATCCATTTTCAAAGTATTGTCCCCTAGAATCTTCTTTTCAATCTGCAGTGATGTGAGGTGTGTTTTTACTCATTAGGTTATATGTTTTCACTAGTAATTTTTTACTGCCAAATTTTTTCCTTCTATTCCATAGTATTTTATCCATATTTATCTCATGGTAATATATAAAAATCCATGATTTTATGGAATCCCATTCAGAATAAATATAATATCTTTTATAACATGAGCTATAAGAAACATTGCGTTCTAACAAACTACATTATAATATTTATATTGCAATTTAACATGGTTCTTTTGAACAATACAAAAAACAAGGAAGTATGAATTGGAATATACACATTTTAAATATTAATTTTAATTTTTCAATTTTATAATATCATTATAATGAAAAGGAACTACATTTTTGGTATAGTCTTCATCTGTTTCACAAATACTTCACTCTCAAAAAATGATCTTATTTCCCATTTTGAAAAATTAACGAAATCTATTTTGGAATTTTTTAAATTTTATTTGAAAATATTAACTTTATTTTTTGAATCCAAATATAAAAGTTAGATTGGGGTGAATGTTTGGGATTTTTCTGAAAATCATAATTATTCTAGGAATATAGAAAAATGCATGTTTAATTTAAAATGGATTTATTGATTAGACTATTTAGGAGGTTAAAGATTATTTTAGAATTTATTTATATAAAATTAGATAAATAATATTATAATTAATCCAATAAAAGTTAGTGCAATAAATCTTTTATTTTTTTAATATAAAAATATTTTAATATTTTAAAAAAAGTCTTTGTAAAATGCATTTTTCATAATGCATGTGGGTTTAATGTTATGATAATTTTTTTACATATAATAATTAAATTTTAAAAATTGGATTCCATATTTTTAATAATTGTAATAAATTTAATCTACAAAATTAAACATAATTTTTCCCATAATGAAGCATAAAAAATGTAAAACATTATTATAATTTTTATGGTTAAATCGGGATTACAGATTTGTTAATAAGATATGATGTAAAAAAGAAATTTATTTTGTAAAAACACATTTTATATACATATATACAACATATCACTGATAATTTTAATAAATTTCTCATTTTGAATCCATTTTTCATGTTATAAATTTGGGCACACTCTGTTAATTTCAAAAGGTCCATGTGGGTCATTTCCCCAACATATAAAAGGCCACCTAATCTTTACACCTCTTATAACATAAATAAACCGTTAGATTTGAAAATTCCCAACCAATAGTAGTAATTATTTTTTTCTTAATTCATATTTAAATTATTATGATTAAAATCCCATAATAAGAATGATTTAGGTATATATCTAAACATTCGCTCTAAAGAAGAGGTAAAATTCATAAACTTCAGTTTTTGTTTTATTTTTACCATAAAATCATATAAATCAAATTAATACATAATATTATAATAAACTCATTATTAAATAACATTATATGTAATTATGTTAATATAATGAACTACGTATCTCTTTAATTCTGTGAAATGGGAAACAAATCTATTGATCGTGTAAACGAATGACAACCACCTCGTGAACTGAAATTATTCATTTTGTATCCCCAACACTCATGTATTGATAGAATTATTGATTTATTGTTCATAAATATATAAATATATATTATATTTATGATATTTTTATTCTTATTTTATCATTAAATAAAATATTCCTTCTTACTTTCCATTCAATGGGTATATGATAATGTCGCTCAAGTGTACCACATGCTACCATCCCGTGATGAAATATGATTCGTGTTTCAGTAATACATTACATGGAATGTAATATGGAAAAATATAATGAATATATGTTATATAAATTTCATAATAATTAATATACGAAGGTGATATATTATTTATCGTCCTTTATTTCCATCTAATGAGATAATGAAACATCATTCATTTGTACATATAGTTTACCCTCTCTATAGATTGTGTAACAAATTTTATCTATTGAAAATTATAGGATTACTAGACATTCATATTTAATGAATGTTTATGATATTAATATTAAGGATAAAATTATGGATATGGATTAAGGATGATCAATTTAAAAGGAATAAAACTATCAAACCAAAACGTATAGGAAAAATAGTGCACTTGTTATGTGAAACTTGAATTTAAAAATGAATTATTGATATAATGGTAATAATGATTAAAAAATGTGTTTTTTATGGAATCATAATTATGTGTATCGATATATAATAGATTTATAGTGAACATATATTTTTTATACATGAGTTTTTAATGTGTACAAAGGAATTTGAGACTTATGGTAAATTATTTTTTACTTAAATTTCCTTGTTTGGGTATTAAGGTATGTTAAGAACCTATAATATATTATGAGGTAAATGTACTGCACAATTGAAAAGTATATTAATAATAATAATATTTTAATTTAATTTAATGTTTCAATAAATTTTTATATTTATGGGTTCATTTGACTCAAAGGATATCAAAGTGGTAATTATTTTTTGAACACATTCTCATAATTTACAAAGATAGTTTATGATAATGATTCTTATGATGACTGCTTGGGATGTACCTCTCTATAAACTCATGTAATTTTAAATAAAATTTTTAAATCATTATAATTCTTGTAATCCGTTCATTTTTTAATTTTTTTGTAATCATGGGATGAAAAAAATATTTTTTATATAAAATAGATTTTATTTTATTATTCGTTCAAAATAATTTTTGATTCATATACATGTTTAAAAAATTTATTATGGTTTCAAAAATATACATATATTTGGTAATGTAATTTTTATCCTTTAATGAATTCTGAAAAGTTCTTTTTAAAAGTGATAATAATACAATTTTATGAATTATTTACCTTTTACACATGCCTAAAATGTAAAATGAACTGTTATTTAAAGTGTTTGAAATTAAATTAATTTTAAATCATTAAGAATAATAAATGTTTGAAGGATTACATTATATTATTCAATGAATATATTCAAAAAAAATATCATCAAAATTAATGGTTTATTATATTATAAATAGTTGTTTTCAATAGTAAAATTTTATTTTCCTCAACAATTTTTTAAATTTTCAATGGAATTTCTACTCATAAATGAAAAAAACAAATTTTTTTTATCATGTTATACAATGGATATTGTATAACATTACCATCATTATTATTTATCTATATAGATACTAATTATAATGATGATATTTTTATGAAACAAATTTCTTTTCTAGGGTTATACTATGATCCAATGAATACGAAACCCAGTTCATTTCCACATGTTCCGCTGTGATGCAATTCTTTTGAAACCCATTTTATTTTAATGTGTTCATATATAATGAATATTTTATGATTTTGTGCAAGATACTAATATGATTTTATTTATATGAATGGTATGACCTATATCTCCTTATAATGCATTGAAAATTTAAACAATATTATGTGATAAATTGGAATAGAATGAGGTGTAAACCTATTTTAGTAAGGGAATAATTCCAATATGATAGTATTGGAATTGAAATAGGAATCATATGTTGGTTTTGGGAGTGAACCCAATATTATTTTGTGTCATTATAATTAAACCACCAGTACTGCGAAAATTATTTTTTATTCTTATGTTTATGATAAAATTAAATTTCATATTCCCTTATTATTCCATCCAACCTCCTGTTTTTTGATTCCATAATGATTCATGCCTTATAAACCAAAAATAATTCTTCCAATATACAACATTATGATCAATTACATAAAGAGTATAGTATTGAAGTATTTTTAAAATTTTCTTATACCATTCTTCTCTTGTTATTTTTAAGTATCTCACTTGTTTTCCCTTATTGAGAAATTTGGATCAACATTTGATTTGTTACTATTCCTCATTCATTGAAGATATTTTTTATTTTTAATGTTTCAAAAAATTTAGACAATAATCAAGTAAATAGGTCGAGATGATGTAGTTGACATATGAACAAGTTGTTTAGGTTTCCATAATTCCAATGGAACTATACCTTTATAATCCACTGGTGTGTGTCTCTATAATATATTTAATGATTATAAGAAAATATATAATATTTATGTATGAAATTATTGGGTTGTAATATTTGATATTAGTGGATATTTATATATAATATTTGGATGTATGATAAATATTATTGTGAAAATATAGGCTAATACATGTTATATGGTAACATCAAAATGTTTTTATAAGGAATAGAATATTTGGTTTACCCAGAAATATGAACATTTATTTATCCAAAAAGTTGATGAGGTTCTCTCATATATTTAGCTAGGTGTAATAAATCTAAAAAGGAACATTGATCCTTACTTTTGTGTTAATAGGTAGAAGACAGTAGGTATTTCTGTGAACATGGTTTCACACTCACATTTGATATTCATTTTTATATTAACTATTTCATTACAACCCATCACGAATGATATAAATAGGATACAAGCACGGATAACCATGGATAATTCATAGATTACATCAATTTAAAATTAGAATTAATTATTTATAAATTCCATAAATGAATTTTCATGATCGTGTTTTACCACTATGATTATTATTACTAATACTGTGATTTTTTTGTTCATGATTCTAACCAAATTAAACACATTTAATTCTAAATTCTGTATATAATGCAATGATTTTCCTCCTAGGAAACTGAATGATGTTTGTCCAAGAATGATTTTTTTTATTATTCTCATAATAATTTCTTAGGTTATTAATATTTTTGAACATCCAAATGATAAAAGGATGTAAGAAAACACTATAAGTCTATCATAAGAAGACGCACACCATATTTTAGTGGATTTTTTGATCCACTAGTATTTGATAAATTGATCAGTACCCCTGGAAATATATTTTCCACAATACATTATTTGTAACATGATCATTTAATTTAAGTTTCATATTTTCTAGAATCAAATGCAGAACAATATTTGAATCTTGTTAATAAATGAGGAATCAAGATGAAATTGACTCTATGGAGTGGGTTGAGTTGAAGATATATTTTTTTCAAAAATTTCTTCGCTCAAATTCATCATAATGAAATGGAAAAGTTATATCTTGTTTTAATGTATAATGATGATGAATCTATTTGTACCTATTAGTAAAATATTACAAGACATATGATGTTGGAATATATTATTATATTCCTATATAAATTTAAGTGTGATTTATGTATAGTGGATTAAATTTAATATATCGTAGGAAATTAAAAAATTTGAATTTTACCTATGAATAGATGATTCTATGTTATATAAAGGATGAAATAGTGATTGTAGTTATTATTCCATCACATGGTTCCGATATGAAAACAAAAATGATGTTAATGGGGAACAATGAGATCCATGGACTAAAGAAGGTGAACATTCCTCCATGTTATAATTCTCAATGTAAACATAGAGGATACTATAATAAGGATACTCTTAAATGTTTTATATTTAAAAGGGATGGTCATCAAGTAATAGAATTGCATTATGATGGGAAGAAGTTAACTACTGGTATAAATGGAGAGAAATATCCACATAACACACTACAAATAATGAGGTGTTTCAAATATAAGGAGTGTGTAAACAATGATAATTAGTTCCCAAATATAATGTATTATGATGATGATCAACATTAAAAACTAATTAAAAATGGATATTGGTAAATCTCATTTGATCACTATTTTAGATTGGGGTCTTGATAACAATGACTTTAACTGTACACATAACATCTATTATAGAACTATTAATCTCTTAATTGAATCTGGATCAAAAAATAATTTTATATCAAATATTTTTATAAGGGATTCAATATTCCACACAAATGGATATATTTATGTATATATCTGAAATCCCATATTGGTATGATAACCACATCTCAAGTATATGATTCATCTCTAGTTAATATCTAAATGGAATTTTATTCTGGACAATATTTCCTTTCATCCTTTAGTTAAATTTAATTATATCTTAGAAATGGGTATCCTTTCTTTAAAAAAAACATACATTGATTTTCCTTTACTATAATTCCTTAATGATATTCCAATAAAATGTATTTTCATAAATCAATGCGATGTTAAATGTAAACTAATGATTGAAGTTACATCCACTGTATGGTTTCAGAATTTTATTCAAAAGAGACGTTTGTAATATCTATTTGGGAGAAAGTCAACATCATTGTATATTACTAATATGTGAGGGGTTTATTATGTTTATGAAGATAATTTTCATTCTATTCAACTATATCATGATGTTGATTTTACTATATAACTCCTACCATTTTCCACACATATTTTGAAGATTTCCTATATAATGTTCTTGATTGAGTTGCAGGAATTAAATAATAAATTGTAGGAGAATCATGACAAGTGATTAATTTGGATAATTATGTCACTATGGGTTTCACCCATTCTTATTTCCAAATAATGGTCAATATAATTTTTCATTTATTATTAAGAGATAAACATGATTATAATCAGGAATAAGTATCCTCAACCCTATTTTTGTGACTGGTTTGACAATTAGTATGGATCTTAATAAATTTATAAGATATAAATTCGTTCAAGATATCATCAATTGTTGGTAAATTTAGAGTATATACATAATAAATTATTCCAAAAATGGTTAAGAAACAATTAGATATTTTTATTCAAATTTATCTTTCTAACAACACACCACCTTTCATAGATTAATAAATATTGTATTTAAATATTAAATTGAATAGTTGTTGTTTTCTTCTGTAGAAATTATTAATATATATTAGAAGTCAATGGAATATTTCTATGACAACTAGTTAATAGTACCAAATACATTAATGATGTAAAATTTGTTTGAAAAAGTAAACATTTCCTAATTTTCTCTAAAAAGTATTCATTCTCTTGGTGATATAATATCAAGAATGTATATATCAGTGGATCCAACATAGAAAAAATAAATAAACTGTTTTCTATGAACAACCATGTTATCTAATATCAAAATTTTCCTTATTTTGGTTGAATATTATTTATGTTATGTGGAGAAATTCTCATTGTTGTGTAACTCATTCCATTTGATTCCTTGAATTGGATCCATGTTCATTTATATAGATGAAATTGAGAAAAATTTCATGAAACAAAATAAGATATAAGTCGAAAAACATGTTCTCATATCACCATACTATAGATAATTGTTTTTAATCATTAATGATTCATCCAATAAGGGATAGAGAGGTGTTTTTATTCATAATGACATAGTTATCACTTATTAATCCTCAAAAATCATAGTTCACAAAACAATTTACCCAAATCAATTTTTTTGTTATATAAGGTAATTATTAGATTATAGACATATAAGTATGATCATTATGTAGAATAGTGTGATATATGAACTTGAATGAAAATTTTTAATGTATATATCCAATCATATGAGGATGAACGTTCACCAGAGGAGATAGTTGGATCTTATTATTGATTATGGATTTTAAATACATTACCACCTTAGGAATGGAAAAAGGTAATAAATGATTTGAGTTAGTAGGATCATTATACATTATCCACGATTAAGATTAGAAAAGATTCAATATTTATATATTTTCAAGGGATTGATATAGAAATCCTCAGGGAAGGGGAGAAATATGGTCTTTCTGAAATTGGTTTTCACCCATCTATCCAATGAAGATTACATTGGTGTAGAAGGAAAATGGAGATTATTCAAAGAATGTATGACATTTTATTAATTTTAAAACCAATTTAAATGTAATTTTAAGGTTAAATAACCACATATGTCTTCCATCCTTACCATATTTTAAGGAGCTCTTTTCGGGGTACCATAATTCATTATTATTAATACATCATGGAAATATGAATATGTGTAGGGATTTTAAACATTATTTATGTTGGGATAGTATGATGATAGATATCATAGAGTTTATATATCAATGCATAGTACGTTATCTTGTTACATTTGAGAGAGAAACATCTAACATGTTGTTATATCCACTTCATCTACCAGAATTGAATTGAAAAAACAACACCATGGATTTTTTCATTAAAATATCTATAATTTTTATATGGAAAATTTTTATAAAGGTTTTACTCAACCACCTTAAAATTTCATCACACATAGTTTATATCAGATATATTTACCCTATATACCATATTTATATGAAATAAATTTAGGAAGAGGTAATGTTAAATGGGGTAAAACGTTACAATGTTTTTTATCATGATGTGAGGTTTACCTAACTATTCTAGTGATGTATTTATTAATCCCTTGATACGATGTTCTGTTTTACCACTTTGTATCATCTACAAATATATGAGTAGTTTAAACGAAAAATTCAAACTCTATTGGATATGTTCTGATCCGATTATCTGCATTTCAATGGTGGTTCATATCAACACCTTCCAATAGATTGGTTTTTCATACAATAATACCTTTCAAAAAAGAATTCTTATTCCCACCTTAGGTGTAAAAATTAATTCATATTTATAGGGATCTAATGTGTTGTATTGAGTTTAGATAAATGTTTCTATTAGGAACATATATATCTAATGATATGTCAGTGAATGTCATAGCCATTCAATAACAAATACGGGTAGCACAAATTTGACAGAAAATTTATTTGTATATCCATCAACATAATAAGGAATTTGAAGTTGGTTGATTGTTTTTATTGGAATTTATCTATGGTATAAGTTAATGTTATACTATAATGAATGGTATCTATTCCATATGTGTATTTTTCTATTTAAAATTAATTATCATATTATAATGATAAGATATCGATTGGTGCTACCACAAAACCTCTCTCAAGTCTACAATGCGTTATATGTATCTCATCCGAGGAAGTACATACCTGCCCCCCCATATTTACTAAAATCATAAGTTGTTCCAATAATGTAATATATTTTTATTCATGATAAAATTTTGGATATTTTTTATTGTATAGAGAATGTTCTATGAAACCAAACTAATCACATGGCTATTATTTTAGAGTGAAACCACCTACAAGAGGAAGCAATGTTGGATCCTATGAATGTAATGGGAAAGAGATATAATCAATTTTTTGTATTAGTGTAATGAATTTAAAGTAATAAATTTATTTAATTTTAGGTATAATATATCACCCTGATATATTTTAGAATATCATTTTTTCAATAAATTTAATTTTTTCAATATATTTCCCTACACATATTGCAAATTTCTAATCAACCACATTTTACAATTTGTATTAGCTGTAAACATGGAATTTATGAAGAATATATTACATATGTCTATATTAATAGTAATGAACATGACTTAATAAATTATTTATAATGGTTTAATATAAAAAAAATTAATAAAAAAATATTTAATTTTTAAAAAAGATTTTTAATATTTGGAAAATACTACTTTCTCATGAAATGAATTTGTTGCTCAATGTTACAAAATAATAAAATCATATTATCAAACTATTAATGAATTTAATTGAAAAAATTAAACAAAAAATTAATTAACACGTCAAAATAATAATATATAGAATTTAAAGACGATTTGGAAATTTTTAATTTTTAGATAAATATTGAGCAACATTGGTTTATATTTTTAAAAATTCTTTTTCCTGTATTGATTTATGAAGATATATTTTTTTAAAAAGTGTTTAATGTTGAAATAATATAAATTATATTATAATAAACCCAATATGGGTCATTATAATCAATTTCATATTGAATTGTTATATAAAAACATTTTAAATTTTTGTGAATATTATCCTGGGAAACTGCTATTCATTATACATACGAGTTTAAATATATATCAGTTTTTCTTAAATTATTTGAATATAATTGTGAAAAATGTGAAAAATGTTTTTTAAAATAAAAAAAATAATATTATATAATATTTTCTACAATATTATATACTATAATAAATAGTGAAACCCACAATAATTAATTACCACAATTACTGTTCAAATAGGTTTTCCTAATGTTAAACAAAAATTATAGGGGTAAATAACCTTTTAAACATATTGAGAACCAAATATATGTATATATATAGACCTTGTATCTAGTAATTATATATATTGAAAAATTTAGGATCACTTTTTATTTTTAATAACATCTTTATAGTTTATTCTTTTCAAAAGATGGATGTATTTATTCTCCCCCACTCATAAAAGGCCATCACCTCTTGTCCTCTCGCCACATATCCAAAAGTAGTTAGATATATAAATTCCAAAAATATAATTTCACAAATATATATTCTCATAAAATAGTATTTTTTTAATTAGTAAAATCTCATAAGAAGCATTTACGTACAAAATTAAAACACACTCTCAGGAAGATGTGAAATTCCAAATAATGTGTTTTGGATTTATTTTTTCCATGACCTCATTCAAATATTATTAAACAATTATAATATAATCACATTTGTTTCTTCAATATAAGGATTTTTTATTACATAAATTTCACTAGATACTTCTTTCATCTATTCCATCATATGGGAAATAAAACCACTGCTCATGTGTATAACGGACTACCACCTCACGAGCTGATGCTATTAATTTTCCATAACCACATACCTAAAATGGATATAATGATGGATTTATTTATAATATATGGTATTATTTATATTATTATTATTCTATTGTCATGATATAATATATTACTTCTTACTGTCCATTCTGTTAGGATACAATAACATCGCTTGCATGTACGGTGAACTACTGCCTCACAGAGCGATGTTATTCATTTGGCACTAACACATTACATGGAAGTTAATGAGTATGAATTAAATAAATATATTTCATATATATTAAATTATAATTAATTTTTTTAATGTTATATAATACATGAATTCATTTTTTCAATCCATCAGGAAAATGGAAACAACGTTCATATGTATGTACGGCTTACCATCTCCATGAAAAGTGTGACTCATTTTCTATAGCTAATTTTAAATGATTAATATCTATAAATTTATATTTCATATATATTACATTTATATCATGGTTATAGTTATGGGGTTTTTTTAAACATGGTCAATGAAAAGGGACTAGATTTCCAAACCATAACATACATGAATAATGAATCACTTATTAAATAAACATGATTTTAATAGGGTGTTATTGATAAAAAGGTTACAATACGTCATAACTAAAATATATACGGTGTGATATATATGATAATGGATACATAATATATTTTATAAAAACTTTATTTCTATTTAGGAAATTCAAACATGTTCTATGTAATTCATTATTTGTGGTAGGGGATATTTTTTTGAAATTGCCTTCTTTAGGAAATAAGATATGTTACGAAACCCTCTTCTTTTATGGGTTGAAAGTAATGATCATTGATATTTTATATAATCAATTTCAAAATTAAAATATATTTACTATATCAATTTATTTTAATCATTAATGTTTCTGATGATTCTAAAGATACAAATGTGATCATGACTTTATGTCAGATCCAAATCATTTATTGGGATTGATTATGAAAATATTTCCAAAGATGAAACCCAATGATCGTTATCACATGAAACTAATGTATTTTATCATTATTTGATTATTTATTTATATAAATTATTTCCTTTCATTTCCATATCTTTATGTACTCAAGGGATTAAAAATATTTTTTTAATAAATATCTATTTTTTTCATTCCTCCATTATAAATAATTCTACAACTAAATCCATATCATAAAACATTGTTTTTTAGATTTTTAAAATTTTTTGTATGATTGATCAAATTCATTTCGTCCCTTGTTTTATTCCACATAAATAATTAAAAATATTATTTTCTTCATTTTATAAAGAGGTTCTTTTTTACATTTATTGAAATTGTGAAAATTAACCTTTGTTTTAAAGTGTATTAAATGAAATAAATTTTCTGCCGTCATTATAAAAAATTGTTGTAACCTTTCCACTAAAATTTTCCATAATTGTACTGTGATATATTTATTTCATTAACATTTTGTTTTCTTATTTTAATGTTGTCTTTTAAAAATGTAATGAATATTTTCCATTAGATGGTCTTAAAGATTTTTATGGAATTTTTTATCTATGTAAATAAACATTAGTGTTCCAATGTTTTACTGGGAATCTGATCGTATTATAACAGGAATTTTATTTATGTGGATGGTTTAGAATTTGGATTAATATATTTTTAGAAAAACCATTTCTTTTACATGGGAAATGATGTGATTAAATATATATGAAATATATTTCTTATACATGGGGTAAGTTATGATTCATTTCTTATGAAACCCATTTCTTCCCATGGGATATAATATGAATAAAATTTAATTACAACATAGAACACATTTTTTGATTTTCATTATTTTATAGGTGGGACCTATATCTACTTACATTGCATTGGTTTAAGAATAAAATATAATGAAATACATATTATTAGAATGGGTAGTTAGGTGTGTTTAGAAAAGGAATATTTTCTCTATGACATCCATGGGAGTGAACATAGACTACTATGATTGGATGGGGAGGGAAGCCATTCCATTTTGATAGCCTTTTACATGATTCATGAAAACTTTTCAGATGATATTATACAGTTATTTGTATTCAACAATTCAATATACTATGCCACTTTTAATATTTTGTGGATCATGTTATTTTATTCCCTTATGATTCAAGTCCTTTGAACTGAAAATCATTAATCAATATCCTAGTTTTATAATCATTTATATTAAGGTTTTGGTTATAAAGTGATATTATCTTTTTCTCATACCCTTACGATAAATTTATGTTTTTATATATATATGTTTTTATACATATTGATAATATAAGATCACCCTTCATTAGGATTCATTTCAATAGGTTATAAAAAATGTATAATATATGATTTATCTATGGGGGATTCTAGTTATGAAGAACATTGTATGGGATGATGTAGTTCAATTGTGAAATAATTTTTTATGTTTCCATGATTCTAAAGGGAATATACTATTATAATCCTCAAGAATGTGTTTTTTTATTGAAATAAATGATCATAAATATGATAAAATGTATATGATTGAAAATAATATGCCATTAAATGTTCCGTGGATAAATAATAGATCTTTTTTTGAGGCATCAATATAGGGATGAAAATTACATATTATGGATGTCATTATAGATCACTATTATTTTTTACTTCTCATTTGAGGAATTTTAGATGCCTTTAGAATCATTATTAATTTATTATATTATTTTTTTATTGAAAATGAAGATTTATCTTAAATTATCTCCATGGATAATTTTTGAATTAGTAGTAATAAATGTTTAACTAAATGAAAGAGTTGATGGTGTTTTGGGTTCGAGTGATCATCTGTTTTACCACCATGATATTGTTTCCCCATTATTATCTGGATACATTCCTATCTATGTTAGGATTTAATAAAATATTGTTTCATTGATTTGTATATCATGATTTATATTATTAAAATACTAGGTGAATATAAAATAGATAATGAATTTTGTAGAAAAATTAATGATGTGTGTTTAAATAAAACATACTTCATTTTTTTGATGGAAATTATAGTGATGTTTAATGAATGATTTATTTGAATATTTCTTCCATAATTTAATGGTATAGGATAAATTACAATTATTTGGAAATTCATATTCTTATAATAAATAAAAAGTGAATCTGTAATTAAAATGTATCTCCTTAGTTTAGTAAAACATGATGTTATTCTTTGAAGAAAGATAAAATAATGAATATACTATAATAGCTAATACCATAGGTTACCCATCAAAGTAACATGTAATAAATGAATTTGTTAATCCATGAATGTCATAAAACATATATTTTTATAAATATATAGTTTTCATTATAGAGTGATCCCATTTTTTTGTGAGGAATGGATGTTTTGTTTTGTTTTATCCTAGATTCCCAACTGATGTTTTTCATGTTTACAACCTTTGTATTTAATTTGCATGGTAGAATTTCATAGTGATGTGATATAATCCATGAATGGATAATTTATGACAAGAAATTGGATGGGACGATCATGTTTGTTGTAGTAGTTGATGCCCATGATTACAGGATGCATGGTTATTTGTATGATTATATATGGGATGAAACTTGAACTAATGAAATTTGTTTATGCTAGGATTTTTTATTTTTGTTCAGAACTATGGGATGATTTCTTATTGAAACCCCTTCAATATGAGTTAATGGAATCAAGTCATAAACCAGTATTCTAATCCCCTCTATATGAGGTAGCTAGTTGTGCTTAGATATATGTATCTTTTATGGTAGCTTAGGAGCTTTCCTATAGTATTCTGAATTGTGGAGTGATAATTAATAACACATGATTTTATCTATGTAGTTAATATCATGATGGAGTTTAATCAATGATTAAAATTTCGAGAACCATGTTGTCTATTTTTTATTCATGGAGGGAAAGGGATCTAGTTGACAAGCATATTAATGTATTAACTATGTAATTTTATTACTTAATTAGATGAATTGATGAAATTTGAAATGTTCTACAAAAATATAAATGAAATTATTATAGAACAGTTGTGTTAAATTAGGATACCTCATCCATTGCAGATGTAGTAGGGTGTTCGAGTGACCATTTCATCTATTGGGACAAAGACTTGGTTAAATTACATAGTTTTATATTGTGATGTATTTTATTTTATATGTTATGTGATTCGATATAAAACCCATTGAACAACAAGAGGGTCTTTTACAAAAAAAATCTAGGTAGGTGAGGAAAAGATGGATAACTAATCACCCTAGCCCCACTTTCTTCTCATTGTAGGGTTATTTTTTTATGCTTGGGGGGTTTCCTATAACATATATGTGGGTAGAGGGATTTAATGCATTTTGGTTAATTCATTAATATTTATATCAAGATATAGTATCATAATTATTTATATGGTAATGTAATGTATGGGTTATGATATATTGAGGTATAATACACAATATACGAGTTGTGGTGGCTCCCAAAAACCACTCAATTATTATATGTATATATGGAATGGCATGAAGAGATTATGTGTTATACTAAGATTGATGGAATTTGATGATATAATATGATGAATGTGATGTAGTTATGGTACATAGAACACATTTATTTTGGAATTCGTATATTTAGAGAGAGATGGCAGATGACGTATGTCGTTGGCATACAGTATCAAACTAGAGTGTAAGTCTTAGTGGGATAACCACTTTTTATATTATATTATATTAGGTATTTTATTAAATACAATGTGTGTAATAAAAATTTTGAGGTTGAATTTTTAGTATATGATTAATTTTATGATTTATCTTCACCTCTTGTTCACTAGAATTATTAGTCATTATTTTTAATGAGATATTATGTTCTTAAGATATAATTTTCTAGAAGGAGGTGGTTTTGTGGGAGCTTCTGGGGTTCATGATCACTATTGGGAATGTCATTTTGTAAATCGTGTTTTCTAGGATTATTTTAGTTTCTTCAAATTGCATGAATGTATGTTAGATCTTTTATTATTATTAAGAGAAGGAGTTTTTGGTTGTTTTTATATGATGTGATTCATTTCTCAAATAAGCTAGTGTAAATCCACCTGTCATAGAATATCACATACCCTCAGTGATTCTCCCCAATCCATGGACTATTGTTGGAAGAATTCAGAGGTCATTATCACCGATATTTCATTGAATTCATAGGAGGGTACCTTTTGGTGATGGAGTCATGCAAAAGTTGTATCAACGGATCATGTTAGGAGATTGAATTTATTTTCGAGGTATGATTTTTTGAGGCCTAGATGATTTGGAAGGAAAAAATTATCAACAATTTATAGTAATTATTGAAATCAATGGATAATATCAGATATATTACTATTTAGGTCCACATATGTTGTGATGAACATACCTTTATATTTATAGACCATTTTAAGAAAATTTATACTAGTTGTGGGATATAAAATGGAGTAGTATTTGGAATTATTCTACTTAGTGCCTATTTATTAGTACATGTAAACTACAAGATTACATTTAATATATAATATTAGTAAATTAATTGTAAATGTTTCATGCTGTAGGTTTTGGTTTACCTAACTAATTTACATATTTTTGGTATTGGTCTAGGTTGATGTCCTATTCATGTTCAAATTGACGCTGTCTAGTAGAATTTTCTATTAGATCGCCATTGAGTTAAGGTCGAAAATAATTACACTTAGAGAAGGAAAATATGATAGTTTTTATAGATTTTATTAATGTATAAGAGATGTGTTTTAGATTTAGTGATAGGGGCATGGTAGGATTATGTAGTGACAACCACTGTATTGATCTATGCAAGGAAGGGATAATAGGTTTCATTGTTAGTTTAGATACTGTCTAAGTTAGTGTGGATGTGAGGATTCATGTTCCTCAGAGATCAGAAAATTCAGAGGGCTCATGGAAGAATATCATAACACATTTTTTATCATTATTTTTTTCATTGATTATAAATATGGAATGTATCTATGAACTAAATACAATTCAATGGGAGGTTTCTAGAATTAAGGTTGTAAGGATCTATTTTTAGACCATTATCTACTATTATTAATATCAATTACCATATGAGTGGGAGACTATTTTCATCCATATATCATCAAAATATTCCACCCATTTTTTCTATTGAAACATCATGATCTTCTATAGTGAGCAATGTTCATTGAGTGGATTGTGGAGAGTATCATATAATCATGAAAGGGGATCATCATGATTCTCATTTTATATATTCAGGATTTTTGGTTTCTAGTATCCTTAATTGATGATATTTTATCAATCAAGGGTATAAATTGATCCTATTCGTCTCATTTATCCATGTTGGGTGTCTCTCAGGCCCCTTTATAGGTATCACGTGATATTTTTCATGTAGAGGACAGGTTAATCAGATTTGATTCTTCCCAAAATTTCTATGCAAGACATGTGCAGAGGTGGTGTTCTTATTTGGGTTTCTTTATAAAAATAGTTTCATCTGAGGTAGTTGATGCAGGGTTATCTATATTTTTACAAGAAAAAGATAGATAGGGAAGATAGTTTAAAACCATGTGGTGTTCCCTTCCTTCATGACTGTGGCACTGTTTTGGAGGTGTTCATTATAAGGATCAAATAGTTCATAGAAAGGGTTGTGGTAAATATTTTACTTTTTTGTTATTATTTCCTTCTGATTGATAAAATAATCAAGTTAAACATTTTTTAACATGGTTCCATTAATTTTTTGTCTCTATAGAGAAATAATCATTCATATCATCTTTCTTAATCCATAGTATCGTATTTAAGGTAGAGATCCTTATAATTACCTTATTTTTGAACACACATGCTAGAGGTTCAGCTAATCTTAATGTGATTTTTGGGAATATGATCTAGTTATATAGAAATTACACTGTTTTGGAGGATTTATATATTTAAATATATAATTATACTACTGCATTCATGGTGTTTATTGTCTGTATTTTGTGAAGGATTTTGTGGATTTCGTGAGGAGAAATATAGTGTTAAATTATTATAATAGATATACTATAGTTTTAATTACTGAGAGACAACCTATGATATGATAGTGTCATATTCAACCGTTGCCTTCCATGTTGGATAATCTGACAATGAGTTCATATGAGGCTCAATAGATATTGTTTTTTTAGGTTATCATAGAGTAAGAAGATGGCCATTTCAAGAGTTTCTAGCTCCATCCCCTTGCTGAGGGCTGTGTATAGACTATATGTTTATCTAGGAGATTAAAAAAACACAATTTTCCTATATATGATGGTTTATTTTTATTTATGAGAGCTACGAGTATTGATCAATGCCCATTTTTGGAATGTTTAGTTTGGTAATGATTTTTGCCTTGGGTTTCTTAGGTTTTCATCGTGAAGAAGTTTTATGGATGTATATGTGTGTGTGTCATTTATTAATATTTTTACCTGGTTATTGTAATGAACCACTATCCTCTTCTATTGGATGATGATTTAATGAATCAGTATAAATTTCCCAGTCTATTCAAGATGATACATCTAGGATTCAGTTATCATTATATGTTGATAAAATTGAGGAAATTATGAAGACAATTATAAAATACTAGTTTGGGAATTATTAGTTTATTATAATGTAATTTAGGGTAATAACAAATATTGTAGTTATATAGGTTCTAATGAACATAGTGGTCTAGATGATCATAGATTTTTTCATGGTTTATTTAATAAATGACATTGTTGTGTACTCCACGTCTAAGGTTGAACACCCTGAAAATCTATGTGCCATTTTTTAGAGTTCTTCAACAATGGTTTCTATTTTGAGTGTGAGTTCTGGTATTATAAATTTTTTTCATTAATAATTTCATTAAATAACAAGATATAGTAGTGATATGTTCAAATATTGATGTATTATTTTCTTGGGAATCCCTAAGAGTATTATGGATGTGTGCAGTTTCCATGGTTTTGCATTAAATTATATGAAGATAATATCTGATTTATCATTGTGTGAGACTCATATGATAGCCATTACCATAAAGGATAATGTATTCTTGTTGTATATTTAGTTTCATTTATCATTTGATAACTATATGGAAATAACGGCATGTGCTCCAATTAATGTTTTTCATAAAAACGATGTTGGAACACTGTATCATTTAATGCTTCACTTATTTGTAATATATTTTCTATGATGTATTAGTGATCATTTTTTCTCATGTGTATTAAATTTTATACCCCAATGAAAATATATATACCACTAATTCTTTTATATAGTTAATACCTTTTTTCATTGATGTAATGGTGACTTTACCTCATTGGAAATGTTTTTTCCCTGATCACAATATCTAGAGGAATGTCTTCTCCCAGTATGACATGAACATGTCAAAGTGAAGGTGAATGAGATTAATTATGTGTTATAAATTTAGGATTTCAAATATACCAATGAACGATAAAATGGTAGTTGAAAAACTATCTCGAATGTTATGTACAGATGCCTTGGAAAAATCTGGAAATTTTTGAATAGTGATGGATGATAACTTAGTAAAGAATAATGATTTTCTAGATTTTTTTTATTGTTGATCCCATTTCAAACATAGTGTGAATTAATATTTGTTTCATTATATTGTGGACACTAATCAAAGGTATTCATAGTTGGAATACATGAAAATGCATGTTCTATTTGTAGATACTCCTGAGGGTTCGTCTGAGGACTACCAAAATTGGGTGTTAATCTTGGAGACTCTTTACATTCCATCAAATATGTGATAGGTAGTTCTCCATAACACCACAACTCAACATTGGTGGTATATGATATATTGAAAAATAATTATCATGCTTTGATAAGTATGTTTTATTGACCTAGGATAATTTTTTATGTTACAGGGTTCATTTCTTGATGTTTGTTCTTTCATATAATATTGGGCCATCACTATGTTCCAGGAAGCTTTCTACACTCGCAAGATTTTCCCCAATGCATGTGTGAGGAAGTTTTGAGGTAATTATCACCATTATACCATGAAATATGGTAATCATTCATGATATACAGTTAATAATTGGATGAATGAAAAAAATATTCATTTTTTAGAGACCACAGATTCAATGTCAATATAGGTTGTATCGACTAGTTCCCCCGGTAGTTGTTCAGACTTCGTGGACATTCAATGTTGATCATATCATATTGTGACACTCATTTTACTTTTATTATGTTCAGGGGTATTCGCCTTGATTTTACACTCATTTATTCTTCTATATTATCATTCATCAATATAAACATGGTTAAATAGAGAGGACCATTCAAGATATTTAGGATATTTTACAAGATTGTTTCTTTGATTTTGGAAAAGTATGGATGTGGAACCTTCCATTTGTTTTGTTTTATAAAAATATTAATTTTTACTCCAAAATTTGAATACCATATTTCTATTCATTATTTTTAAAAAAATCAAATTATATTATGATTTAATGGGTTCAAACTGCTAGAAATTATAATGTTTTAAGTACTAATGAGTATAAAATATATGATTCATGAGCAGTTTTAGGATGTGCAGGATCATCCGATGTAATATTACAACAGTATAAGAAGACATATAGTGTCTTATATTGGTGATCATGTGTTCATGTAGGTAAAAAGTCAATATGGATAATGATTATTTAATGTAGGATTTCTATTTATCAAATTTATAAAGTGTATTTATAGGTTTTAGATCATATTGGAGCTATGTCATATTAGTTTGTATCTGACCAATTGATGAGAATGAAATAAGATATCTTTAATGTGTCATAACATCACTTCTATCATCATCTTTACTCTAACATCATCAATTGGGGTTAGATTGACATTTCAGATGATGTGACATTAATGTATTTGATTTTGGAGATCTAGGACCACCAAGAGATGGTGTTGTGAAGGATTGAAACTTCTTTGGATAATGTATTTTGGTGTAATGATAATATGAATGAATGTACCTTTTATCATGATTCACATATAAATTCATAGTATCATTATTTTTCTGTGTACCATTTAAGTTTATTATTCATTGTGGTAGTTGACCTATATTGGATTTATTATATGTTTTGAATTATTCTATGAATTATCTACAACCTTAATCTTACTTTAGGGGTATCTCCCCTAGGATAATGTTTTGGAGATGGTATGTAGTATTTTATATATTTAAATAATTTCTTCAATGTGAGGTGGTTAAGCCCCTATAATGGTTATATTATTTAATGTTATCTCACTAGATGAATCCTATGATGGAGACACATTTTGATAAGTATTTCAACTAAGGAATTAGATCCTTCATGCTCAATCCTTTTTTTGTTCTTTTATTTGATGTGATTTTAGAATGAATATAGTTGGTTCAAAATATGATGGGAGAATAAATCTTATTCGATTAGTAGATTACAATTTCAAATGTTGTTTACTTCATGGGTGAGTATATCATAGTTGGAATATGATTTTGAGAAATATGAACGGTAGTTCTTAAGGTATAATTCTATAAGTGAATCATGGGATCATAATTAGAAATGGCGGATGAATGGATTTGATAAATAGTTCCCTAAAAACTTATTATGTCACCCTGATCTTTATAAAGGTAATTTATCTAGGTTTATTAGATCGTGGGATAATATTCAAAAAACCATAATACTCAGGCCATTCAGGATGTGAATTCCCCATTATGTCATTAATATAATCCACTAAATTTTCCAATAATTCTAACACTACATTTTTATTGAATGACCATTAAATTCTATGACACCCTATACCACCAAAGGATCACTATTAGTAATTTTAATCCCATTTAACTGAACTAATAATCAAAATCAAATGTTATATCTATGGTGATCCATTGTAAGATTCTCCATATTCTGTTGTGGCTTATTCACCAATGGGTATGTATTCCTGCTGTTATATATTTCCATGCTAGGGTTTACTTTTTGGATTATTAGTAAAATTATGGAATAGGGTCCTTGGAGGTTGTGGGATCCTAATTTGGGGTATCATGCTTCTATTTTATTATTTTTTTCTTTTTTTATTAACATTGGTAGCCTTGTTGTTGTGGTTCATTTCTTCTACTAGTTTTTAGGTGAAATAAAAGTGTTATCTTGTTTTTTGTCTAATTATTATAGTGAAATTAGACCTATTAAAGTTAAAAAAATTAAATGATGATGTTAGGTAATTATAATAGAGTTCAAATGTATTATCATTGTGATAATGGTATGCCTCATATTTTTATTGACAGTGTTATATATATGTTATAATTTTTTTCACCATTTTGGTTAGTTTTTTATTTTATTATAATTGTTTTAAAGAGAATGGTTAATATAATAACAAAGTTAAGGGTATTGGATATAGACATAAAGAGGCACAATTAAATAAAATATTCCCCGAATGTTTTGATGAAAATTAAAGGGAATATTAATTTATATTTTATATGAATTATTATTTTAGGTGTTAATAGAGCTAGTTAAAAAAAATTTTCTATAAATTATTGATTTAGGAATAATTTAAAAAGAAATATTTAATTATAATTTACCACCTTAGTTTGTTGAAAAATAAAAATTTCTTTTAATATTGTGTAAATAACTAATTTTATATAAAATATAATTCCATAGGTTACCGAGGGTTATAACCACTAATAAATGAATTAGTTATTACATTGTGGTCATAAAACTGGTTTTTTTATAATGTTAAATGTTTGGGTGTGAGAAAAACAAATGTCATGAGATTGTTATAATGCCGCATTGTTTTAAGACTAATATTTTGGGTTAGCACTATTGTTTTCCCTTGAGTGTTTTTTCATGATGATTCACTTTATTGCTGTCATTATATGAGTATGATATGGAAAATGATTGAGGATACATGGTATAATAGACCAATAATTCTGGTAGTAGTTTGTGGTTTTGATGTATGAAAGCTTGGAGAAATGGATAATGATTTCATGGACGACACATGGAATGATGGAATGGGTTGAAGGTGAGAGTTATTGTATTTAAGCTAAATTTTTGGATTATTTCTTGTTAATAAATATAATTTATTGATGGATAGCCTAGTTTCTTATATATATATTTCATTTCCCATTCAAGGATGTATCAGGTTTTACATGGTTACATATTGATAGTATAGTTACATATGATGCTTTCTAAAGTAAATGTAAATATTGAATGTTAATAAATCATAAATGATTCATCCCACTACGATGATAGTATCTTGGAATTATGATAATAATTAAAATATATATAATTGTCATATTAGTTGTTTATTTCTAGAAGAAATAAAAATCAGTATATATTTATGATAATACTATTATTAAGAAATATTAATTCTTTATTTGAAGATAAAATTTATTAAGATATTTTAAATAGATATAAATAAAAAAAAATTCTCGAGTTTTTATATTTTTATTTGATACCTAGTTCTCATAGGTTGTAGCTAGGGGCCCTAAAGGTGAAAAATGAAATTGATCCTAAGACTAATTTATTAACAGAAGTGTGGTTGTGAGATATATAGTTTCATGCATATCATCTTATTTATGATGATATCCCACCCTTGTGTATTTTTAGACAGAAACCCAATCCACTATGCGTGGTTTTTTTCCAAACATCCAAATTGGGGAGGAATGAATCTTCAACTACACTTAGTCCTAATCTATTCTGTTTGAAGTATTATGTAATTTTTAAATTATGGTTACCATAAACATATATGTATGTTGATGGTTGTAATAGATTTTGGTTCATTTACAATCATGTATCTCATGATATTATATTCTATGGATTGTTATAGGTATATCATGTAACTAGGAAGGTTTGATGTACAATTTTTACATGTTTTCTAAGGTGGATCACAAAAACAAAGTTATTACTATATTGAGATGTGGAATGGGAAAATGAGATTTTGTGATGAATCAGGGTGCATTGTATCTGTTGAGATGATATGAAACATGGGTTGTAATTAGGGTATTGTTACCATGTTTCTTCTAACATGATTAATTTGGGAACTCGTTTATAGTCCACATTTGCTGGTTAGTGAGTGGAGTGGTCTATATTATCTTATGAATATAGTTAAATAGATATTTGGGTTTGATGTCACTACAGTGGACTTATATTATTTTGTATTATTTCATGTAGTTCCTTAGTTAAGTTTCATTACATGAGTGTGTGTGTGTGTGTGTGCATTGGAGGTTTAACTTTTATTATAAGATTGATTTATTAGGCGATTATACATTTTTTATCTCTATCAATTCTAAAAATATATCCGGTAATTCTTCCAATAATTTTCAATGATATTAGCTGTATAATTATTGAAAACCCATGACCTATTGGATCTATGCTTTAATCATCAATTTATCCCTTATATCATTACTAAATTATGAGGGGATCATTTGGGGAATGTGGTCCTGCTAGTTACATCTATTTTTTGAATAGAATAAAAAATGACGAAAGTTCTTTAGATAGGATTCCATAACTGTTATATTTATTATTTTAACATTTTAAAAATTTATATAGTTTTTCTAAAAATCAATAGATTTTTTGGAAATCAACTATAAAATTGTTGAAATGAAATATTGTTTTTTAATTATATAAAAATATATATGAAATATGGAATGACACTATAATATTTATAAATGTGACTTGGTTTTATTAAAAAAGTTTGAAAAAAACATAAAGTTCATCATATTGATCACTGCGGTTTATAGTATCAATAAACCAAATATGAATAATAATAAAATGAAAGAGAATATTATTACCTATTGGAGTTATATTTAGTGTAATATAAAAAAATAATGTATGGTTTTTGGACAATAAACTACGTTTATATATAGGATTGAGTATTCCAATTGTAGGTAGTCATAATATGATCATTGGGGATGTAATTAGATGGTACCTAAAAAAGTAGGTTGATACACATTTTTTGACAAATGAATTTTATTATCATAAAATGAATAGTTATTTATTATTTGAAAAAAATAATTTTCTTCATTTTATCTTAGTTAATATGAATAAATTAAGGTTAATCATATTTCATTTTCATATTATTTTATTTTGATATATTTTAGGATTAATTAATTTATTTAATATTAAATAAAATTATATATATGGTAAATTAATGGACTATGATTAATATTTAAACTTATAATATTTTTAGAAATATTATTATCAAGTTATAAAAAAATAATAAATTTTAATTGATAATAAATATCTATGGTATCAAAAATGATTATCACATTAATATTAAATAAGTTATTATATTCCAATAATAATTAAATAATCATAAATTGGTTTTAAAAATTTAAAAATTTATTTTTATAGTTAAGGTCAATAATAGGTGCAATTTATTTTAAAAAATAATAAAAATAATTTGATATGATTTGAAATATTAATTTAAATATTTGTTTTCTATATTTTTAAATATTATTTTCAATGCTTTTAAATTTTATTTAAATTTGTAAGAACCTGGATCTTCATTTTAGGTATGGATTTTTATTTCAGGTTGTTTTTATGGAAAAGGGATGAAATGGGAAATTTTCTATTTACAAGTTGTGTACTTTTGAGTACACGTAGCGTACCTGGTTGTCGTGTGTAGTCGTGTACTGGCCCAGTAACGGCCGATTACATGGTAGTGTGGGTGACCTTCCAGACCACCTAAAGTGGGGGCTGACTGAGGCTAGTACACGACATGTACAATAAGTGAAATCACCCTGTACTTTTCTTTTTATTAGATTAATCTAATCGGGGTTGTGTCTTATCTCAAGAACGTTCTTATCTTCCCATGTCTCGTACAAGAGAGCGACTAGATGATCGAGAACATCCAGTGCCTAATATTCATCCATATGAGCTCATATTGAGACAATGCCAGGTGTGTTGGATTCCCATCTGTGATTTATCTCTTCCCATATAGCCTCTCTTCCTAATTTATCCCCTCCCTTGAGTTATCCAAGGTTGAATGATTTTAACATTTTGGTAGATCTACGATGTTCTAGGTCGATTCAAGGGACAACGATGACAATTTCTCATCGACCAGCATCAAGGTAAATGGTTTGTGTTTTACTTTAGTGGACTTTGGATTATATATGCTAATATTAATGAATACCCATGTTTAGGGCATTGCATGTTTTTAAATTTATCCCTATTATGGTGTGTTTGTTTGAAAATGGGTTATCGATTATTTATAAGGATTATTTCCTTGATTATGGGTGTGTTTCCCATGTTTGATTGATTATTGAAATTGGGTATAGAAATCGTGTTAGGATTCATTTTCTCCCATTACTAGTTTTGTAAGGATGTATTTAATGTTTGTATGAGATTCATGTGTTTCGAATTGTGAGTGTTTGACCAAGGGGAATTGACTATTAGAGCTATCTGAGGTAGGGTCATTTATGTAAAATGTATTTTTATGTTGACTACGTCGTATTTATTGTGATAGCTATTGGATGGTCGTCAACCATAGGGGGAATGACTATGAGAGAAACCTAGAGGGTCATTGTTAAATGAATGTTGACCAATAGTATTGACTGTGAGAGCTTCCAGGAGGTCATAATAGTTATTTGCAGTTATAGAGACCAAAGAGGTATTGACCATGAGAGTAGCCTGGATTTTCATTTGTATCCCTTTAATGCTATTCTTAAACCAATGTTTATAGAATGTGATAGATTTCCAATAGGATTGTTATGAATGATTGATTGTTGTTGTGACAATTCTGCGAAGAGAAGAAAAATCCTGGACTTGGTAATTCTATGTTTCGTAGATGGTCTTCTGAGAAATCTATTGTTACTATTGTGCAGAGAAAAAAAACATAGGCTAGATCCCGGGATTTATTATTCAACGGTTTGAATAATTAATAAATGAAATGAAAGTATTTGAAAAATTTATGATTGTTTAATTTTTAGTACTTATTGGTTTATTTCATCAATTTTTCATATTACATTCCATATATATTCACTCACTATTAGACACATATCGATTGGAGGTTGCCTAGAGGGATTCATATCACACCCTATTTGGGTCATGCTTTTGTACACAAACAGAATATATGGTTTCATGTATTGATAAGGGCAAGCTCCCTTATTCATTATGTACATGATTGCTATTGTAGCTAATGAGAATGGGACCATACTAGGGCTTGCGATACTGTTAGAGGTTTCTATTTTTTGTACATTGGATTTAGTATTGTATTTACAACATTCTAAAATGTTAGACTTCATTCCTAAGTACATGTGACATGCATCATTTATTTGTATATATATGATGTAGTTGTTTATTGTATTACTCTCCCACTGTTTACATCTATTATATTGTATTACTACTTATGCTTCTATCTAGTATTTGTTATTTCATTGTGTATAATCAGTGATAAATGGAATAGATTATCCATTATCAGACCATTTAACTCATTTCTAATCAGTAGCCTTTGGAATTTTTGATAAATGTGCTTGAGGTCATGTGAGCAACCAGGTAGGGGGAACCTCTAGGCGGCCCCCGGAACTAAGACGTTTCAAAGTGGTATCAATGGAGTTTCTTTTCTACTTTGTCTTACTATTCAAGACCTATAAACAAGAATGTGAATGAATGGGTAGTTTGTAAGAAGATATGTTCATGAGTAGCTAACCCATGTATAGGGAAAATCTAGGTTACCTCGAATATTGTAATTTGATTCGGTTTCCATTATTACAGCTGATTTGATTTCACCATTGAGTGACACATTTGTTTTGTTCTATTGTGATTTATATCATTGTGGTTCTATTATTGTTGCATCCTGAGGAGACTAGGGTATTCCAAATCATTCATTATATAGGCACTTGATAGAGATCACATGTCATGCATTCCTGTCATGCCATTTAGGGTGGATTACAGATTCAATGCTGTTGTGATAGATGTTGTGGTAGATATGAATGTTGTTGTGATAAATATTGTGATAGAATACCAGCTATTACCATAGGGTATTAAAATGGTATTGTTTCACTCATAGGCATGACAAACACTGGTTCATGAGATATTATAGGGCCTCTTGGATTAGAATATGGTGGATTAAGTTTGATCTTTAATTTAATTTTTAATGTTATAATATGAATAAGGATTATATACTTTAATTTGTGGGAGTATGGGCTCTCACTTGTAAGTATTTTTGATTCCATGGACAACATTTTTAGTTTTTAAGGTTTCCAGATATTTTTCCGAGGACTATTATCCGAAAACCTACACAATAGGGAGTGTGGTGTTATGAACACACGCCATGTGTTCTTCTTTTTTGGGGAAAATAAATTTTCTTAAGCACATTCCGTGGAATGGGAGTACAAGACATATATTCTTTAACTGTGTGACTAATTATGTGAGCAGAGACACGGGGTTGGAAAACCTTGGTAGAACATGTTATGTACTTGTAGTACACTTCATGATATAATGATCGTGTGTCTGGATGTGTGACTAATGACATGGGTGGATGAAAATTAGGTTTTATACACCGTGTCCCATTCATAAATGTTCTGCAGAGTCAACTGTGTCTTCGACCGTGTTACTAACAACACTGGTGGTTAGAACATAAGTAGTCCATTCAGGGTCAAGGGTGAACACACCATATAGTGTTACCTGAGAGAGAACCGTGTGGTTTAAACCACGTATAAGTACATGGGCATGGGAAATTTCAAGTACATGTTGTGTATCTGGGGGAAGATGTTGTGTGTCGGGGTGTTACATGACCAGGTTTGGTAGAAGTGTATTCCCATGTTGAAACAGAAGGGAACACACTGTGTAGGGGTTATACATGCAGTGTAACCCTATTTTTGTAAAAAGTGAATTTTTCATCCCTTGTTACTTCTTTAAAATTTATGTTTTTGTCCTTGATAATTTTGCAATGAGGTGTGCGCTTGACCATGCAGAGTCATCCAACCAAGACATCCTCCGGTTTTATGCCAAATATATGGAAATGATTAGACATCAGATATGATAGATCAGGGACTACCAGAAGATCCTCCCATCAAGCCCGTTTTAGCAGTAGCTATTATACTAAATGCAGGTTCTGATGCAAAATTCATTGAACACTTTTTGAGGAATTTATTCTCCCAGTATGACATGAATTTTTCAAATTGATGGTGAATGAAATTAATAATGTGTTATGAATGGGGTATTTCATATATACAAATGATCGATAACATGGTAGTTGAGAAACTAACCAGGATGTCATGTACATATTCCTTGGAAAAATCTGGAAATTCTCTAATAGTGATGGATGATATCTTAGCAAAGAATAATTATTTTGTAGTTGATTTTTTATAGATGATCCCAATTATAACTGAGTGTGAATTAATATTTGTTGCATTATATAGTGGAATCTCATCAAAGCTATTCATTATTCGAAGACATGAAAATTCATGTTCTCTTTTTTATACTCTCGAGGGTTCGTCTGAGGATAGCCAATATTGGTTGTTAATTTAGGATACTCTTTACATTCTATCAAATATGTGAGAGGTTGTTCTCTTTAACTCCACAACTCAATGTTGGTGGTATATGATAGACTGAAAAAGAATTATCATTCTTTGAGAAGTATGATTTATTGTCCTAGGATAATTTTTTATATTATAGAGTCCATTTCATGATGTTTGTTCTTTCATATAATAATGGTCAATCACTATGTTCCATGAGGGTTTCTACACACGCAAGATGTTCCCCAATGCATGTGTAAGGAAATTCGGAAGTACTGAAACACCATTTTACAATGACATATCGTAGTCAATCATGATTTATGGTTAATAATTGGATGAATGAAAAAAATAGTCATTTTTAGATACCACAAATTCAATGTTATTATAGGTTGTATCTACTAGTTCCCCTAGTAGGTGTTCGGACTCCTTAAAAATCTGATGATGGTCATATCTTATTGTGACCCTCATTTTACTTTTAGTATGTTCATGGGTCTACTCCTTGCTTTTCCACTCAATTATTCTTCTATATTATCATTCATCGACATAAACATGGTTAAATAGGGAGGACCATTCACGACATTAGGGATATGTTACATGATTTTGTCTTAGATTTTGTAGAAGCATGGATGTTGAACCTTCCATTTGTAGTGTTTTCTAATAATATTATTTTTTACTCCAAAATTCGTATACCATAATTCTAAACATTAATTTTTTAAAATTCTATTTATATTGCGATTTAATGGGTTCAAAGTGTTTGAAATTTTAATGTTGTAACTACTGGCGAGTATGAAATATATGATTCATGAGCTGTTTAAGGATGTATAGGATCATCAAAAGTAATATTCCAACAATATAAATAGACATATAGAGTCTTATATTGGTGATCATGTGTTCATGAAGGAAAAAAATCTTTATGGATAATGATTTTTTCAATGTGGGATTATTATTTATCCAATTAATATAGTGTATTTAGAGTGTTTAGATCTGGTTGAAGCTATATCATATTAGTTTGTACTTGACCAATTCATGATAATGAAAAACGATATCTTCAATGTGTCATAACTTCACTAATTTTATAATCATAACTCAAAAATCATCAATTGGGGTTCTATTGACATTTTAGATGATGTGACTTTAATGTATTTGATTTTAGAGAACTAGGACCACCAAGAGAAGTTGTCGTGCATGCATGATACTACTTTGGATTATGTATTTTGGTGTAATGATAATATGAATGAATGTACCTTGTATCATGATTTACATATACATTCATAGTATTATTATGTTTTTGTTTACCTTTTTAAATTTTTATTTATTATGGTGGTTGTCCTATATTGGTTTTATTATATGTTTTTCAATTATTCTATGCATTATCTATGGCCTTACTCTTACTTTAGGGGTATCTCCCTTAACAAAATGTTTGGGAGATAGTCTGTTGTATTTCATAGATTTAACTAATTTCTTCAATGTGAGGTGGTTAAGCCCCTATAATGGTTATATTATTTAATGTTATCTCACTAGATGGATCCTATGATAGAGATACTTTTTGATAAGTATTTCAACTGTGGAATTAGATCCTTCATGCTCAATCCTTTTTTTGTTCTTTTATTTGATGTTATTTTAGAAAGAATATATTTGGTTCAATAGATGTTGGGAGAATAAATCTAATTGTATTTTAATATTACAATTTCAATTGTTGTTTACATCATGGGTCAGTAGATCATAGTTTGAATATGATTTCTAGAAATAAGAATGGTAGTTCCTAAGGTATAATTCATGAAGTGAATCATGGGATCATAATTTGAAATGGTGGATGAATGGATTTGATAAATATTTCCCTAAAAACTGTTTTTGTGACCCTAATCATTATAAACATAATTTATCTAGGTTTATTGGATCATGGAAAAAAATTCAAAAAAGCATAATACTCAGGCCATTCAGGATATGAATTCCCCATTATATCATCAATATAACCCACTCAATGCTCAAAAAATTATAGCAATACATTTTAAGGAAGGACCACTAAATTCTATAACACCCTATATGACCAAAGGATCACTATTAGTAATTTTAATCCCCATTGAAATGAACTAATCATCAAAATCAAATGTTCCATATATGGTGATCCATTGTAAGATCTCCATATTGTCTTGTGGTTTATTCACCAATGGGTATTTATTCATGCTGTTATATATTTCCATTCTAGGTTTTATGTTTGTATTATCAGTAAAATTATGGAAGGGGGTCCATGGAGGGTTGTGGGCTCCTAATTTGGGGTATCGTACTTCTATTTTATTATTTTGTACTTTTTCAGGAACATTAGTAGCCTTGTTATAGGGGTTCATTTCTTATACTTGTTTTTAGGTAAAATAAAAGGGTTATCATGTTTGTTGTATTTTGATTATAGTGAAATTAGACCTATTAAATATATAACATTATTAAATGATGATGTTTGGTTTTTTTTTCTTGAGTTCAAATGTTTAAACATTGTGATAATGGTATGCCTCCTATTTTTTCAATAGTGTTCTATATATGTTATGATTATCTACCATTTCGGTTAGTTATTTATTTTATTATAATTTTTCTAAAGAGAATGATTAATATAATAATGAATTTGATGATATTGGTTATATATTTAAAGAGGCACAATTAAATAAAATATTCCTCCAATGTTTTGATGAAAATTAAACGGAATCGTAATTTATATTTTATATGAATTATTATTTTATGTGTTAATAGAGCTAGTTATGAAACATATTCTATAAATTATTGATTTTGGAATAATTTAAAAGGAAATATTTTGTTATAATTTTCCTCCTTAGTTTGTTGAAAATTAAAAAATACATGGAATATTCTGTAAATAACTAATTTTATATAAAATAAAATTCCTTGGATACCCATTGTTATAACCATTGATAAATGAATTAGTTAATACATGATGGTGATAAAACTGGTTTTTGATTAAGTAAAATGATTGGGTGTGAGAAAAACAAATTTCTTGTTATTGTTATAATTGCCTCGTTCTTTTAGGACTCATATTCTATGTTGGCACTATTGTTTTCACCTGAGTGTTTTATCTATATGATTCACTTTGTTGGTGTCATTATTTGAGTACGATATGGATAATGATTCATGATACAAGGTATAATAGGCCAATACTTATAGTAGTAGTTGACTCTTTTGATGTATGAGTGCATGGAGAAATTGATAATGTTTTCATAGAGGACACTTGTAATGATGGAATGGGTTGAAGGTGAGATTGATTGTATTTAGGATAAATGTTGGGACTATTTTTGGTTATTAAATATAATTTATAGATGGATATCATAGTTTATTATTTATATATTTAATTTCCCATTCAAGTATTTAGCATGTTTTACATGGTTACATTTCTATAGTATAGTTACATATGTTGTTTTCTAGATTAAATGTAAATATTGAATATTAAAAATCTGAAATGTTTCAACCCACTAGGTTGACAGTATCTTGGAATTATGTTAATGAATAAAATATATAAAATTGTCATATTAGTTTTTTATTTCTAGAATAATTTGGAATTATTATATATTTCAAATAATGAAAATCTTAAGAAATATTAATTCTTAATTAGAAGATCAAATATATTATGAAATTTTTAATAGATATAAATAAAAAAATATTTTATTGAGTTTTATATACTTATTTGATACCTAGTTCTCATAGGAAGTATCCAGGGTCCCAAACGACGATAGATGAAATTGATTCAAAGAATAATTTATTACCAGAAGTGTGGTTGTGAGATATATTTTTTCATGCATATCATCTCATTTAAGATGATATCCCACCCTTGAGTATTTGGAGGCAGAATCGCAATCCACTATGTGAGGTTTTTTTTCCAAACATCTATATTAGTGAGGAATTAATCTTTGACTACACCTTGTACTAATCCATTCTATTTGAAGTATTATGTAATTTAGGAATGATGGATACTATACACATATATTTATGTTGATGGTTTTAATAGATTTCGGTTCATTGACAAACATGTACCTCATGATATTGTATCTTAAAGATTGTTATACGTATGTCATGTAACTGGGAAGGCATGATGTATAATTTTTACATGTATTCTATGGTGGATCTCAGAAACTAATTTAATACTATATTTAGATGTGGAATGGGAAGATGAGGTTATGTGATGAATCAGGGTGCATTGTATGTGTTGAGATGATATGACACAGGAGTTTTAAATATGGTATTGTTACCATGTTTCTTCTGATAGGATTAATTTTGGAAATCTTTTCTAGTCCACAAGTGATGCTTAGTGAGCGGAGTGGACATTTTAATCTTATTGATGTAGTTAAATATCTATTTGGGATTTTTTGTCACTATAATGGACTTATATTATTTTTTATTATTTCATGAAGTTTCTCAGTTCAGTTTCATTAAATGTGTGTCTGTGTGTGCACGTTGGAGGTTTGAATTTTATTATAATTTTTATTTATTAGGCAATTTTACCTTTTTTCTCTCAATCTATTTTAAATATATATTTGGTAATTCTTCCAATCATTGAATAAGATATTAACATTATAGTTTTTGACAACCTATTTTGTATTGCATCTATGCTTAAAGCGTCAATTTATCCCTTATATCATTAATATATTATTAAGGGATCATTTGGGGTATGTGGTCATACTAGTAACATATATTTTTTTTAATAGAATAAAAACAAAAGAATGAAAATTCATTTGATAGGATTCTATAACCATGATATTTATTATTTTTTTCATTTTAAAAAACTATATAGTTTTTATAAAAAACAAAATATTTTTTTGGAAATCAACTATAGAATTGTTGAAATGAAAATTATTTTTTTAATCAGATAAAAATATATAAGAAAGATGAAAAGACTCTATAAAATTCATAAATGTGACTTGGTTTTATTAAAAAAGTATGAAAAAAACATAATGGTCAACATATTGATCATTGCGGTTTCCCATAAGAATAAACCAAATATATATAATAATTGAATGAAGGAGAATATTTTAACCTATTGTTGTTATATTTAGTGTAATATAAAAAATGTAATCTATGGTTTTTGGACAACAAACTCTGTTTATATATATGAATGAGTATTCTGGTTGTAGGTAGTCATAATATGATCATTGAGGTTGTAATTATATGGTACCTAAAAAATTATATTGATACACATTGTATGATAAATAAAATTTATTATCATCAAATAAATAGTAATTTTTGATTTGAAAAATTATTTTTGTACATTTTATCAAAGTTAATATTAATTAATTAAGCGTAATCATATTTCATTATCATATATTTTTGTTTTGGTATATTTTAGGATTAATTAAATTATTTAATATTAAATAAAATAATATATATGGTAAATTAATTGACTATGATTTATATTTAAAATTATAATATTTGTATAAAAATTATTATCACATTATAAAAAATATAATAATAAATTTTAAATGAAAATAAATATCTATTGTTTAAAAAATAATTATCAATTTAATATTAAATAATTTATTATTTTAAAATAATTATTAAATAATTATAAATTGGTTTTAAAAATTGAATAATTTATTTTTAATGTTAAGGTCCATATTATGTGCAATTTATTTTAAAAAAATGAAAAAAAATAATTTGAAATGATTGGAAATATTAATTTGAATATTTGTTTTCAATATATTTAGATAGAATGGTAAATGTTTGTAAATTTTATTTATATTTGTAAGAACCCCGAATTTCATTTTAGTTATGTATTTTTATTTTGGGTTGTTTTTGATGAAATTGGATGAAATGGGAAATTTTCTATTTACATATTGTGTACTTTTGAGTACATGCACTGTACCCGGTTGTTGTGTATAGACGTGTACTGGCCTTGTAACAGCCAATTACATGGAAGTGTGGGTGACCTACCAGACCACCTAAAGCAGGGGCTAGTTGAGGCTAGTACACGGCGTGTACATTAAATGAAATCACCCTATACTTCTGTTTTTAATTTGATTAATCTGAATGGGGTCCTGACTTATCTAAAGAACGTTCTTATCTTTCTATGCCTCGTATAAGAGAGAGACTAGACGATCGAGAACTTCTAGAGCCTACCGTTCCTCCATAAGATCTCCTATTGAGACACTACCAGGTGTGTTGGATTCCCATTGGTGATTTATCTCTTCCCCTAAAGCCTCTCTTCCTAATTTATCCCCTCTATTGAGTTATCCATGTTGAATGATTTTTACCTTTTTGTAGATCTACGACGTTCTAGGTCGATTCATGGGACAATGATAACGATTTCTCATCGAACAACAACAAGGTAAATGGTTTGTGTTTTACATTAATTTTCAATGGATTATATATGCTAAAATTAATGAATACCCATATTTAGGGTATTTTTAGTTTTTAAACCGAGAATGGGTTATCAATTATGCATAAGGTTTATTGCCTTGATTATGGGTGTTTTTCCCATGTTTGATTGATTATGGACATTGGGTTTACAAAGCATGTTAAGATTACTTTGTTTCACATTCCTAGTGTTGTAAGGATACAATTACTGTTTATATGAGATTCATGTGTTTTGAATTGTAAAAGTATGACCAAAGGGAACTGAATATGAGAGTTATCTGAGGTATGGCCATTTATGTAAAATGTATTGTTATGTAGACTAAGTGTTATTTATTGTGATAGTTATTGGATGGTCATAGACCAGAGGGGGGTTGACTGTGAGATCTACCTAAAGGGTCGTTATTAAATGAATGTTGGCCAACAATATTGACTGTGAGAGCTTCCATGAGGTCATAATAGTTATTTGCAGTTTTAGAGACCAAAGGGATATTGACCGTGAGAGTAGCCAAGATTTTCGTTTGTATTTGTTTAGTGCTATTATTAAACCAGTGTTTTTAGAATTTGAGAGCTTTCCCAGAGGGTTGTTAGGAATGATTGATTGTTGTTGTGACAATTCTTCCTAGAGAAGCACAAGCATGGACTCATTCATACTAGGTTTTGTAGATAGTCTTATGAAGCATCGATTGTTACTATTGTGAATAGATATACAAAACATAGCCTAGATCTTAGGATTCATTATTCAAGGGCTTGAATAATTAATAACTGAAATGAATGTATTTGGTAAATGTAGGATTGTTTACTTTTGAGTACTTATTGGTTTATTGCTTCATTTTTTTTTCATATTGTAATCTATATATATTCACTAACTGTTAGGCACATACCCTTTGTTGGTTTCCTAGAGGGATTTATATCACACCATATTTGGGTCATGATTTTTGACCCAAAAAGAATATATTATATCATGTATTGATAAGGTCAATCACCCTTATTCATTAGGTACTTGATTTCTATTGGAGTTAGAGAGAATTGGACCATGATGAGTCTTGCGATGCTGTCAGAGTTTGATGTTTTTTGTACATTAGATTTAGTATTGTATTTGCAGCATTTTGAAATGTTCTACTACATTCCTAAATACACGTGATATGCATCGTTTCTTTTTATATATATGTTGTAGTTGTTTATTCTATTAGTCTTCAACTGTTTACATCTGTTATATTTTATTACTGCGTACGCTTCTATTTAGTATTTGTTATTCTGTTGTGTATACTCAGCGAATAAAGGAATAGTTTCCCCATTATCAGACCGTGTCACTCATTGCTAGTTGGAATCCTCTAGCATTTGTGTAAATGTGCTTGAGGTCATGTGACAAACTAGGTAGGGAGAACCTCTAAACAGCCCTCGGAACCGGGACATTACAAAGTGGTATCACATGAGTTTATTTTCTACTATGTCTTTCTATTCAGGACATATAGACAAGAATATGAATTAATGGGTAGATGGTAATAAGATGTGCTCGGGAGTAGCTGACCCATGTATAGGGAAAATCCGTGTTACCTCAAATATTGTAATTTATTTATTTCCATTTTTATAGTTGATTTGATTTCATCATTTGATGACACACTTGTTTTGTGCTTTTATGATTTATATCATTTTGGTTCTATTATTGTTGAATCCTGATGAGATTAGGGTATTACAACTCATGAATCATATAGGCACTTGATAGAGATCACATGTCATGCATTCCTGTCAATCCATTTAGGGTGCATTACTAATTATATTCTGTTGTGATAGTTGTTTTGGTAGATATGAATGTTGTGGTGATAAATGGTGTGATATATTAACGGTTATTATCATAGGGTATTGAAATTTCAATGTTTCATTTATATAAATGCCAATCATTGGTTCCTGAGATATTATGAGGACTCTTGGATCAAAATATGGTGGTTCATGTTTGATATTTAATTGATTTTTTTAATGTTATGATATGAATAAAGATTATATACATTGATTCTTGGGAGTATGGGCTCTCACAAATCATAATTGTTTATTACATGGACAACATTTTTAGTTTTTAAGGGTTCAAGATATTTTTTCGAGGCCTACTATCCGAAAACCTAGACAACACGGAGTGTGGTGTTATGAACACATGCCATGTGTTCTTCTATTTTGGGGAAAGTAAATTTCCCTATGTACATGCTCTGAACTGGGAGTAGATGCCACATATTATTTAACTGTGTGACTAATTATGTGAGTAGAGACATAATGTTTGAAAACCTTGGTAAAACATGTCATGTACTTAGAGTACATGTCATGTTGTAATGACCGTGTGTCTGGATGTGTGACTAACGACATGGGTGGATGAAAATTAGGTTTTATACGCCATTTCCCATTCAAACATGTTGTGTAGAATCAACTGTGTCTTCTACCATGTGACTAACGATGCGGTTTGTTAGAATATAAGTAGTCCATGTGTGGTCATGGGTGAACACACCATGTAATGTTACTCAGGAGAGAACCGTGTGGTTTGAGCCACGTAGATGTACATGGGCAGGGAAAAATTCAAGTACATGTTGTGTCTCAAGGGGAAGATGTCGTGTGTAGGGGTGTTATATCGCCAGGTTTGGTAGATCTATATTCCCATGCTGAAACATAAGGGAACACAATGTTTAAGGGTTATACATGCTATGTAACCCTATTTTTGTAAAACGTGAATGTTTCTTCACCCATTCCTTCTTTCACATCTAAGTTGTTGTCCTTGATAATATTGAAATGAGGTGTTTTCTTGACCTTGCAGAGTCATTGAACCAAGACATCCTCTGGTTTTATGCCTGATATAGGGAAATTATTAGACATTAGAAATGGTAGATCAGGGACTACCAGAAGATCCTCCCGTCAATCCTAATTTAGCAGTAGCTACTCTACTGGACGTAGGTGCTGATGCACAATTTGGTGAAGGATTTTTGAGGATGTTACAACCCTTATAGGGAGAAACACATCCTACCTCATCTATGGATGAGTTGACACAGGTTTCCTTGAAGAAAAATCCTCCCACTTTTTCTAGGGATAGAGGACTACATGATGCAGATTCATGGTTAGAGGTAATGCTTTCAATTTTTGATATTCTGAACATGCCTCCAGGGAGGTTGTTGAAGCTCATGACATACAAGTTACATGATTTTTCCAATAGATCAGGGAATGTTATCTCATAGGTGGAATATCATCTGGATATGTCTTAGGAAGAGTTTCAGAGGACATTTTATGACTACTTATATCATGAGACGTTGAGGGCCGATCGAGCCTGAGAGTTCATGCATTTGAAGTATGGCTCTCATTTAGTGATGGATTACTAATCCTATTTTACTAAGATTCAGCTATTAATTCCAGTTCATGGAGGTAACAAGATATTTTTTCCTCAAAATTAATTTTTTTTATTATGAAGAACACTTTTAAGGGAAATGTGTGAACCTGCACAAACAAAAGGGATCATCCACTAAAAGAAACAACATAATTAATGAAGGATAGTTTATGCCAGTAGGTGTCATTTTCCCTAAGCAATTTCCAGGAAATAGAAGTAACATGTGTACCTGGATCATCTATTAGGAGGTCTTCAAAAAGATACGCCAAATAATCACATGCTTTCATATATTCATATTTGTTGTTCTTCCTCACATTGAAGCCTCTTATCAAAATGTGGTCTTGTTTGGTAATCCAATCAATTTTCTCGGTAATTGTGTACACACGCAATAATCTTCCCATCATCTCTTAAACATCCACATCTAGGGCATTAATCATTAGACAATCCTCTAACATTTCTTCACCCGAATGCATAAGAAATTTCATATTAGCACTCTGAGAATCACCAAGGGTTTTATTGAAAGAAACGTCCTCATAGACAGCCGATTCCTCCCGGACAGGAGATCCAGACGCTTTGGGGTTAATTGTCATCACTTATCCCTTCATTCATTTGACAGATCTTGTCTCCATTGGGTGAGACAGTTAGTAATAATCCTTTAGACCCTTCCTAGTGCCATTCATCCCATCCTCCTCCTATGATTAAGATTATCATCACCTTGGAGATCATCTTTACTATCTCCCTAAAACTGACCAGATTGGGAATCACTGGATACCTCACTGAAGTCTCCTTGCTACTCAATTGGGTGAACAAGTTTGAAATCTTCCACCTCCTGGACCTGCCTAACATCTAATCTCTCAAAGCGGTTAGCTAACTTTAAAACGGTAGATGCCCTTCTCGGGCTTGGTTCCCTTGCTACACCTTGTTTAATTACATGTTTCTTCAGGTAGCCATGTGGTATTCTACGAGTGCAGGAAGGGTGGGAAAATGAAACCACATTGCCCAAAGGACCCATTAAAGTGTTTATCTTGCAGTTATATCCACTATTGGAATTTTGGCTATTTGCAATGGGTTATTTTCAATAGTATCTCATCACAAAAACTCATTTGATATGGGTTTATTTCACATATTTCTCATTGTAGAAAATGTCCTCAGAACTAGTATATATTGAGATGGGCTTGCCACAAAAAGTACTACTTTTGATGGGAAGTGGTCCCATCACAAATAGATCACTATTTAAATACATGATATATACAAGAACATGTTGTGATGAGCCCATCACAAAAAGTATTTACGACGGGCCCATCACAATGAGGTTTATGTTATAAACCTATTATGACAGACCCATCAAAAAATTCCCCATCATAAATACTTAATTAAAAAAATAATTATGATTAATGAAAAATTATAATTAATATTTTTAAATTAATAGAAAATATAAAAAAAATATTTAAAATTCCCAATATTTGCAAGATACTTAATAAAATAATTAAATAATTAAATTATGATTACAGAACAAATTATTTATTATATTGTTAAAATAAATAAATTAACAAATAATAAAATTCTCAACGTTAGAAAAAAATATTAAAAAATATAAAATATTATTATTATTATTATTAAAATAAACAAACATTAAAAAATATAATACTAATAAAAAAATACTAGAAATACTAAACATGAAAAAATTATGAAATATTTGCACCAATATAAAACACAAAAACTGTAAATAGTTCATATTAGAACAAATGTTCATTTCAAATTTGTTCAAGAGAACAAAAAAATCATTGGGGGGATATTCATCTGGGGGAGTTGGAGGGGCTAGAGGAGTTGGTGAAAGAAATTCCATCCCTTAACTATGAGTCATACGATGAATGTACTCGATTTACTCATGCTACTACTGATTCCATCGACAAATGTTCTCCTCATTTTGTTGACACATCTCTTCCTGCTGCTTCTGCACACACTCTATGGACTTAGTTTGAGACCAAAACTTCTGCTGATACTATGAGCCAAAAGATAATTCCTCTCCAAGATCTCCCTTAGATATTGATGTCGATATCTCATCGGTACCCTAATATGTCCCAAGAGTCAAATTAGAGTTGATACCAACTTTTCGGCCCTTCTCGATGGCATACTAGGTTGCATGCATCCATGTGGCCTTATAGAAATGGCGGGCACTAGTCTGATCATCCATCTCAGCCTAAATCTTTTCCCATGTCTGAGAGGTCGCAGACTTATATGACTCTTTCAGTTTAAATATGAAATTAAAATAGTTAAAATATTACATGTAGTTAATTTTCAAACTGAAAATAAAATAATACAGACCATAATATGACGTTGGAAATCACCAATTATCTCTCTAGTTGATGGATCACTATACATGCTCCGATAAACATCGTACTCTGTAATATCGGGATTCTCGACTGCATGTATAAATTTAAAATAATCTTTTTATGTTTAATGTTTTATAAAATATATAAAAAAAATATACTTACTAGATTCTCTGTATGCATACTGAATGTACGACTTCTAGCTCGATGTGTCACCTCTTGTCTCCCCCTTTTCCTCCAGCCCAATAAAGAACTTCTCTGAAATCCAACACTCAACTAGTATGAACATAATACATCCCAAATGTGAGATTAAATGTATTCTTGTTGGTGTGCTCTACATGAATCATAAAATACTATCAATATGTCTTTCTTAATGGTTGTCCTTCTCAAATTGTGGAAAAACTGACAGAAATACTCAAGAATAGACACCTCCCATGCCTCTTTAATATGGCCACACTTGATATCATCAATGGGATACCATTAACCATACAAATAATTTATAATATCTAGTTATTAATGAAATAAATTTCAAAATAAATATTATTTATTTACGAACCAGCTAATGATTGAACATTCCACAACACACATCAATGGAAATTTTTTTCAATATGATCCATGGTTAAGAAAAATACTTTCCCATGATAGGGATCCTATGTCCAACAACTACATCAATACATTGAGAATAGAACAAATAATCAAACAATTATTATATAAATAAATTAATAAAAGATTACTAAAATACAGAGGTTATCATACCTCAGCGTGCGTGGATCGAAATCACGATGTGGAAGTCAGTCGAGGATAGGAGCATGAATCATCAGTCGTGCAAGACTGTGACCCCTTCACGTACCCCCTTGAACTGTCAGTATGATGAGGGACAGATAATCTAAAATCTTCCTCATCCAAAGGTAGCTCAGCCTCCACCAACTCATGAAATTGATCAGGGTCCATCTGAAAAACAAATTGATGGTTGTTAACTGATATTTGAAAATAAATATTCCATATAGATATACATTATTTGTGATTATAACAATCATTTGACTATGTCAATGTTCACCTTAATCATCATCATCATATCTGACGATGTCAATGTCTTCATATTCAACATCAGTGCCATAAATATCCATATGAGTTTCAGTTTCATTATCTCATTCCATTTCAAATTCATATGTAACATCATTGACATCATTGTTTCCATTATACCTTAATTGTGGGTTGTCATCATCGATATTCATGTCTATTTGTGAAAAACATGGATTTTGAGTAGTCCGTTTAAAAATTTCGATTCCTTGTATTTCATCAGAAAGGCATTCAGTTTGAGTAAACTGATTTTCTAGAGATTTGATTTTAATTATGCTCCACCAATAACTTAGGTCTCTTGAAGTAGCATAGTACATTGTATAATATATTTTTTGTGCCTTTTGAGATAGTAAAAATGGTCCATTTTCTGCAAAAAGGATTTTATATTTAATACCGATGATTCCATGATTTGTATGATCACACGATCCTCTATTAGTATCCAAGCACCGACATTTAAAAAATGTAATGTAATTTTTTGTTTGATTACACAGATCAATAATTTCATCCATCATGCAATAAAAGTCAACTTCATTTTCTCTATGACGCGATCATCCCAAGAAAACTCAACCGTTCATTTTTTTATTCCCTATATGCACATATATGAAATCAAAAACAAGTCACCAAATATTCATTATATGATTTTTCAATTTTGGATGGTGGGTTACAAAATATACACAGTCACATATCAATTTTATCAGCATTTTGAGACACCTAAATTTTTTTAAATCAATTATCAATATAATAAATAATAAACTGAATTGATATATCAAACCATCAATAATTTATGTTTCCAATTATTGAAACCATTGAGAAATATTTTCTTGTCGGCCTTTTTCAGGAGGAGATGCTGTAATTTGTGGAATCTATTTCATGATATGATTATCATATAACATATAAATAAAATAATTTTACATACTGTAACATAAATTATAGAATATGTGGTGTATTAACTCGCAGTAAAAATGGTGTTATTTCTTCACAATTGAGCAGAACATATGTATGATCTTTGTGATGTTCATCATCAAAAATCCATCATTCACGAATTCCAATGAATCTAAGCTCTGGCTGATTAAAAACATGTAATTGAATGCCCATTTCATCATAAAAATTCCCATTGTTCTGTCTCATGTGGTTGTGTTTTGAGGTATATTCAGATTAACAATATTGAGTGCAGAAAAAATAAATTTCTCTTGAATATAAGATTCAGTAAATGATCCTTTAACTGATGCTTTATTACATACTTTTTTCTTCAATTTCTTCTTGCATCTATCCATTGGGTACATCCGTAAAATCTATATCGGACCTCCACATTTAACTTCTTGTGGAAAATGTAATATCAGATGATCCATTAAGTCAAAGAATGCTGACAGGATGATTTTTTGAATCAGAAAGCATAGGGTACAGCCTTTATTATTAAAAGAAAATAAAAGAGCCCCTTTAAATGGGAGAGGGTAACCCATTACATGCCTAAAGGCTAGAGGAAAATAGCCAAACCTCAAAAAAAAATTAGGAATCATCCTCGCATCCAAGATTATGCCGATAACAATCAAACCGCCAACTCCCTAAGAGGCCAAGCCGCAATGAAGAAAATGCCCAACACGAATTTTGAAACGTCAGGAGATAACCTCAGGCCACCATGAATGAAGCCGGAAGAAGATGGCAAGGATAGATCTGCAACACCGCACAAATAAAACTCCTTGCCCCCAAAAATAGAGTCGAGAAGACCGAAACTCCAATGCAAAAACCCTAGATTCTTCCACCCATGCCACTGAGAAGAATCTGAAGGTCGTCCTGGCTCTGAAATGCCGCAAGCATATCAGAATCCTCAATGCCATATGAACCCAAGCCATCAAAATCGAGCTTCTGAACCGTAGATTCACCGCCGCACAAAGTTATTCTCAATATTCATGACATCCAACATGTAGTCGACCAACAAATTAGAGTAGTGTGGATGATCCTAGAAGATGATCAGTTTTATCCCATTAAGTTCTTTCCCAAAGCCATAAATTTTTAGTTCGGTTACTGTTCGCCCAAATGTGATAGGAGGTAATAAAAATTCAACAGATATTAACTCTATACCAGATATCATTTTTTTGGAGGTTTATCCTTATCAATTGTACCTTTTCTAAAATGAGATTTGTTCCTCCAAAAATGATGATCTATTGGACCAAATTTGTGATTTTAGTGAAAATATAATGGTTTTTTCCATTAATAAGCATAAAGGATTTGTTGTCTTTCATAAAGTAAGGACATGATTTTGGACTATGTATACTTCTTCTAGATAACATACCAAATGAAAGGAAGTAATTAATCATCCACATTAATACTACTTTTAATATGAAATTTTGTTTCGCATCAACATCATTTGTACTGACACCATAACTCTACAATGAATTTAATTCATCAATCGACAATTTCAAATAAACAAAAATATTATTTTTCAGATGTCATGAGATTAATAAAGTAAAAAATATATAGGTCTTCTTCTTAAAAATCCTTGGTGGAAAATTGTACGGTGTTATAAAGGTAGGTCAACATGAATACTGACTACCATAAGAACCAAACAGACAGAAACCATCATTAAAATGACCTAATTAAATGTTTCAGGATTCTAAATAAAAAGACAGATGCAGTTGGTCAAAATGTTTCCATTAATCACTAATAGATTGATGATTCATGATTTTATTGGTGGAAATATTGGTTTTGTATCATGAAATCATTAATACCGTGTACTGAGATATAAAAAACACTGCAACCTCAGTGTAAGGGGGAATATCTCAACTATTTTACAGGAATCAGTCTATACATCCCCAGTTGAGATTCATAATACCTCGATTTTCCACATGTGGGACAACTACCAATGACTCATTTTCACTAGAATATAAGATGCAATCATTGACACATTCATCAATCTTCCGAAAAATAAGGCCCATATTATCAACTCTCTCTTTCTCTCATAGTAATTTACACGCTACACATTTCATTCATGTAACAGTTTTTTAACCAATTAAATTATCTGATCAAAATCATTTTTTCACATTTCATTATCTGATTTCATAGCCATAAATTTTGAAACAACTTATAATTTTCTTATCTGGAAACCAGATTATAATGCATCCCCAGCAGTCCTCAAAAACTCGTAAAATTTGGATAGTGCAAACTCCTGAGTTAAATCAATATCATTTTGAGTTCTAGTTTGTTGAATAGATTTTCCTACAACATCATGTTAAAAATTTTGAAATCGTGATGAATCTGAAATAAAGTTAATATTATATTATCTAGAACTGCATTGACAATGTTTATACAAAAAAACACAATCTGGTTCTAAACCAAACCTAATGAGATATCCCCCAACCTTGTCAAATGTGTCAAACATTCTCTGAAAACGTTTTTTACAAGGAAAAGTTATTGTTCCTTTTGAAACAAATTCTGGTTTTGATGATTCAAATGATAAGAAAGATTCAGCACCCTCAATATATACATGATTTAAACAAGAATAGTTTGGATTTATGCACTGATTTATCTAAGCGTGATCATCTAATAATGAATGTTGTTGACATCCTTGTTCAATATTATTCTACAAAATATAAAATCATTAATCTTTTTGAATAATTTGAAATTAGAAAAACACTATCCAAAAAATAAGATAAATTTTTACAACTACTTTTTAATAATTACCATTAATTACAGGAGACACAATTTCTTGTGTATTGACAGCTACTCTTTTGTCTAATGACTCATTTACATTCAACATTCTCAGACTGAATTCACAATGAAGAATCTGCATATAGGTACTCATATTCATTGTTTTTTATATGATAATGTATAAGCATACCTCCAAATAGATTCTTCAATGTTATTTTAGTGTGAAAATGATGCAAGTAAATGAGACGTCATACAATAGAGCCCCCTTTCGTCGATTAATCATTTTCCTACAAATATCACTGCCTGAAAAAGTTATAAAAAATGTAGTCCTAGGAATGCATATTCAGAATTTTGAATATGATATTGGATATGCATACATAGAAGCATATGTTTCATAATGTTTTCAGTTAATGAGAGTTTAAAGGAGAAGAGACATCGAGTAAAATGAGTGTCCTCAATCCGCTGGAAAATGTTCCGTGTTATTATAATTTATTACTATTCATTTTATTCCTAATCATTTCTATTTATTGATATTTTTTTACCATTCTTAATTATTTCTAATTTTTTATAATCATTCCCAATTTTTTCTAATTATTGCTAATTATGCCTATTTATTTGTATTTATTGGAATTTATTCTTATTTATTGATATTTATAGGTATTTATTGATAACTATTGCTAATTATTGGTAATTATTGATAATTATTAGTAATTATGGCTAATTATTTCTAATTGTTGGTAATTATTTCTAATTATATGTATTATTTCTAATTATTACTAATTATTGATAATTATTTCTATTTATTGTTAATTATTGAAAAAAATTTCTATCTATTGCTATTTACTTCTAATTATATCTAATTATTTCGATTTCTTCTGATTTAATCCTACCTATTCATATTTATTCCTATTTATTCCTATTTATTCTTATTTATTCATATTTATTATATTTTTTAGTATTTATTCCTATTTATTAATATTTATTACTAATTATTCATAATTATTACTAATTATTTTTAACAATTTCAATTTATTAATAATTATTATTAATTATTACTAATTATTAAAAATTATTACTATTTTTTACTATTTTTTACTATTTTTTATTATTTTTAAACATGTATTGCTTTTTATTACTATTTATTACTAATTATTACTAATTATTACTAATTATTAATAATTATTAATAATTATTACTATTTATTACTATTTATTACTATTTATTACTATTTATTACTATTTATTACTATCTTTTACTATTTATTACTATTTATTATGATTTAGTACTATTTATTACTAATTATTACTAATTATTACTAATTACTAAAAATTATTATGATTTATAACTAATTATTACCTTTTATAACAAATCATTAGTATCAATTACTAATTATGACTAATTATTTCTATTTACTACTAATATTTACAAATTTTTACTAATTGTTAGTATTTATTACTATTTATTACTATTTATTAATAATTATTAATAATTATTACTAGTTATTACTATTAATTACTATTTCATAATATTTATTACTAATTGTTACTAATTATAACTATTTATTATTATTTAGTTCTATTTATTACTATTTATTACTATTTATTATATTTATTTATTTAATTTATTACTATTTATTTTTATTTATTTTTATTTATTAATATTTATAATATTTATTACAGATTATAAATATTGATTAGTACATATTACTAATTATTAGTATTTATTACTAATTATTACTAATTATTACTAATCATTACAAATTATTAATATTTAAAACTAATTATTATTATTTATTACTAATTATTACTATTTTCTAATAATTATATGAATTTATTGCTAATTATTACTATTTTTTAGTATTCAAAATATTTATTGCTATTAATTAATATTTGTTACTTATTATTACTAATAATTAATATTTATTACTAGTTATTAATATTTATTAGTAATTAGTAATAATTAATAGTAATTATTAGTAATTATTACAATTTCTAACAATCTATTTCTATTTATTACTATTTATTACTAATTATTAATATTTATTACGATTTATTCTTATTTATTATTATTTATTACAATTTATTAATAATTATTACTATTTATTACTAATTATTACAAATTAATACTATTTATTACTATTTATTTCTATTTATTAGTATTTATAAGTATTTATTAGTATTTACTATTATTTATTAGTATTTATTAGTATTTATTAGTATTTATTTGTATTTATTAGTATTTGTTACTATTTAGTACTATTTATTGCAATTTATTAGAATTTATTACAAAATGTAAGTATTTATTATAATTTATTAGTATTTGTTACAATTTGTTAATATTTATTTCTATTTATTATTATTTATTACTAATTATTAGTATTTATTACTAATTATTATTAATTAATACTATTTATTACTGGTTGTAAATATTAATTACAATTTTTTCTAATTATTAATATTTATTTCTAATTGTTACTAAGTAGTGTTAATTATTATTAATTACTGCAAAATAGAGCTACTAATTAGTAATTACCACTAATTATTTATATACATTACTAATTATCGTTAATAATTACTTATTATTACTAATTACAAAGAATTATTACTAGTAATTTAATTTTATTATTACAAATAAATATGGTTAACAAAACAATTTAAATCTAACTTAATTACAACTAATCAACAATAATAAATATTAATATAAAATAATTTAAATACTAAATTAAATAAATCATTAATACCATTAAACATGATCTCTTATAATTGTAGGCGGCTTCACAGCAACTTCATAAATAAACTAACTCTCCAAAATTTTCCCTCTAAAATTAGAGTTTAGAGAATCAAAGGAAGAAGGAATTCAGTAGAAGGGAAGAAAAAACGGATGGTTGTATATAAAGGATAGATTAGTTGTGACAGGAAAATTGGGACAGGAATCCCGTCGCATATAGTATTTTTTGAGACGGGTCCCATCGCAAATTCCTTCAACTGCATTAATTATTGTCAGTGGTTAAAAGGCTATTTGCAACGAGTCCATATTAAAATGTAACATGCCAAAACACTATTTGTGACGTGACACCATCCCATCACCAATAGGTTTTTATCATCGCTGGTTATTTGTGACGGGTCCAGTCGTAAATACCCTCCGGGGGTCTAACTAGTTGCGATGGGGGATCCCCTGTTGCAACTAATTCTTATCATCTCCCGGTATCTGCGACGGGCGGTGCCAACCTGTTGGCTATTCCTATTGCAAATAATTGGTTGTTTTTTTGGTGGATTGTCCCGCCACAAATAACTCGTTGGAAAAAATAGTTTTTTCCATAGTGATGGGCCATATTCATCATTTATTCTAGTTGTTTTCACCAGCAGTGGGTCATAGTGGTTCTTTAATGACATTATGTTCAGCAGCATGACCACTAGTTTCTCCTTAGTCAATGAATTGGAATTCATCATGCCCTTCAGGCCGAGGGGGCGGTCATGGCCTTGGTAGCCGGTCGGCCGATTTTTAGCAACAAAATGGTGGATCAGCTCTGGGTAGTTTGGCAGGGTCACAATGTCGCGGTACATGTCAATCTTTTGCATGGGAGAAGACCCAGTAAGAGTAGGATCCTGGACCTTCTACAGTTAGAGGTATGATTCTAGTTGCCTTCATTTTCAATTCTGCTATTTTTGATAAAGGGGATTCACATAGTTTAATATTTGTTGCTGTTGTGGAGAGCCTCAGGATTCATACCCTTTCATCAGAGGATGTTATGACACTAGACAATGTGTTGGAGATTAGGACAGCTACTATACATTAGTTAAAGGAGATCCCTCTTGAGGTTGGGAAGTGACACTTCTTATGGGACCTCTATGTCTATGAGATGTCAAGTTTCGATGTCATTATCTGAATGGAATGGTTGATCTCTCTCTAGGACATAGTTGACTGCTATCGCCTGAGGGTGAGTTTCATGTTAGTGGACGAATTTTCTTTTCTTCACAAGGGTGAATTGGATGTCTTGGTGAGGAAAGCTGGACCCATGCATCATGGGTTGTGAGGAATTATTGCCCAGATTCCTAGTTTCAATCTGGATAACCCGTGGACTTCAAAGATGGACTTTCCTCCAATGGTGGACCATTTTAGGGATGTCTTTCAAGATGAATTTTCATTTTTACCTCTGGACATAATCATATATTTCTGTATTGAGCTTGTCTTGGGAGTGTCACTAGTGTCCATTCCTCGATATAGGACGGCTGTGGAAGTGTTATAGGAGCTCAATATATAGTTAGACGAGTTACAGGAGAAAGGTTTCATCCAACCAAGTAAATCTCCTTGGGGTTTGCCTATTTTTTTCGAAAAGAAGGCTGATGGTACCCACATACATTATGTGGATTATTGGAAGCTGAACCAGTTGACATTTAATAACCAATATCCCATGGCTCGGATTGATGATCTCTTTGATCAGATTTTAGGATCACATGTGTTCTAAAATAATGACTTCTGATCCGGTTATCATCACGTCACATTAGGAAATCAGATATACCTCTTATAGCCTTTTGAAGAAGGAATGGTCTGTACGGGTATTTGGTTATTCCATTCGGTCCCACGACGGTGCTGGCAGTTTTTATGGAACTGATGAAACAAATGTTCCATCCTTACATGGATTCATTTGTGTTAGTCTCCGAGGATGAAATCTTGGTGTACTCTCATAGTCAACCCAACCATTCCATCCATCTTGATACTGTATTGAGTACACTAAGAGAGATTCATTTATATGTTATTCTCTCAAAATGCCACTTTTGGATGTAACAGATTCACTTCTTGGGTCATGTTATCTCATAGATAAGAGTATCAATAGACCTAGACAATGTTAGAGTAGATTTTTCATGGGATATGTTGAAGAACATCACTGAGGTATGTATTTTTTTATGGCTGGCTATTTACAATAAAATTTTATAGAGTACTTTTAACGCTTAGCAACACCAATGATGGACCAGACTAGGAATGGTGAAACTTACTTGTGCAGAGATTCTGGAAATTCATCCTTTTATTGGGTGAAAGTGATATTTACATCAACACTGATACTGGTTTTTCTAGAGAAAAGAATGAGATACACCATTTAATTTGATTCATCAGGTATCAGTATGAGAGCATTACTTATGCAGGGCGAAGGAGTCATTGCGTATGGGTCTCAGTAGTTGAGTCTGCATTAGTGGAAATACCGGACGCATGATCTCGAGTTGGCTGTAGTTGTACATGCTTTATACTATTGGAGAAATTATCATTTGTGTAAGCATTTTTTGGTGTACACTGACCACAAAATTCAAAAGTATATCTTTACACGGTGTGATATTAATTTCAGAAAATGATGATGGGTTGTATACCATTAGTTTTTTGACATTGAACTTTCCTAAATGCCGGGGAAAGGCAACACACTAGAAGATTCGTTGAGAAAGAGGACTCTGATACAGGTAGTTCAGGATTCCACCAGTAAGTGGTATCTTATGGATCTTTTCTTTGAGATGAGTTTGGAGGTGCATGATAGATAGGGGATGATTTTTCTTTCTTATATAGCTATTACTTATACTCTACTAGATCAAGTGAAAATGAGGTAGCAATCATATTCTGAAGTCCTAGTCATATGGCAGAGTGTGTCCAGAGAGGACCCTACTCCAGGGTGGACCATAGGTGATGATATGATCTTTTGTTTCCAGGATGTTTATGGGTGTCAGTAGACATAAGTGGGGAATTGATGTGAGATTTTCATTCCTCGATATGGGTTGTTCATCCTGGGATCATCATGATGTATCAAGAACCTCACTATCAGTATTGGTGGATTGGCATGAAGCTATTTGTTGTTGGTTTTGTTATCAGATGTTCCACCTATCAGTAGGTGAAAGGGAAACATCAAAAACCATCATGGCATTTAAAACAGTTACCCATTCCCGTGTGGAAGAGGAATGATGTCGCGATGGATATTGTGATGGGTTTACCAAGTTCCCCTAGTGGGAATGATGTTGTTTGGTTTGTTGTTGATAGACTCATGAATGATGGAAATTTTCTATCGATCGAAGAAAAACATCAGTGTTGATGAACTTGGAAGGTTCTACATCTGATAGATTTTATGATTACATGGGGTTCCACAATATATCATTTCATACAGGGATGCACATTTTACTTCTCATGTTTGGAAGGGACTACATAGGGCTTTGGGTACACTGGTATTTTGAGTACAGCTTACATCCCTATATAGAGGGCCAGTCTGAGCGTACGATTCATGTTTTGAGGACATACTCTGATCACGCGTCTTACATTATTGGGTTTATTATGAGAGACACGTACCCTTAGTGGTGTTTTCCAACAATAATAGTCTTCAGTTGAGGATTCCGATGGAACCTTATGAGGCTTTATATGATAGGCCATGCCGATCCCCCTATGTTGGCTTGAAGAAGGATAGGCAGCTATCCTGGGACCTCATCTTGCCTAGGAGAGAACTGAGCAGGTGGAGTTTATTCTGAAGATGATAGATACTGTATAGTCTCTGTAGAAATATTATGTTGATCGACGGAGACAACCTATGGAGTTCTAGGGAAGATATGAAGTTTTCTTACATGTCTAAACACGGTTGGGAAACGAAAGGATTAGGAGATAAAAGAAGATTTTATTGAGATAAGTTAAACTATTTTAGGTTTTGGAAAGAGTTGGTACAGTTTCCTATTGGTTGTAGTTTCCTCAGATGTATTAGATTATGCATGATGTCTTTAATGATAATCAGTTACAAATTTACTTTTTAGATCTGTAACATGTTTTCAACACATGGAGGTTGAGTTAGAGGTGGATGCATCCTTTATGGAGTACCCTATTCAGATTTTGGATCCCATCATGAAGGTTCTCTCTGGCCAGAATATTTCTCTGGTACATGTGTTATGGAAGCACGAGTGAGTACATAACGATACATGGTAGAGGGAGGTCGACGTTTGATCACAATGGCCAGAGTTGATCGATGTTTCTTCATCGCCAACCTTGGAAAGGGAAATTTGGGGATGAATTACGTAAAGGTGTGAAGTTTTTAAGAACCCAGATCTTCATTTCCGGTAAAGATCGTTATTTTGGGTTGTTTTTTTATCAAAAATTATTAAAGGGAATATTTTCTAAGTACACTCCGAGTACTTTTGTATACACGTCGTGTACCCAGTTTCCGCATGTGGTCATGTATTGTCCGTATAACATCCGAGTACATGGTTGTGTTGGTGACCTAAAAGACTGCCTAACATGGGGGAGATTTGAGAATAATACATGGCATGTACTTTAAATGAACATGCTTGGTACATTTTCTTTTTTGATCATTATGAGTGGGGTCACGTCTCATATCAAAAAACACTATTTTTCATCATGTGTCTCATACATGAGAGCAACGAGACAGCTGAGAACTTCAAGCTCTAACCACTCCTCCTTTCTAGATCTGATTGAGATGATGTTGGTTGTGTTGGATTCTCACCAGTGAGTCTTGTCTTCCTCTAGAGCCTCTCTTCCGGATTTCCCCTCTCTTTTAAGATATCAATGTTTGAATGGTTTTGAAATTTTTGTAGATCAACGACATTCTAGGCCGATTCAAGGGGAGAAGTTCAGGATTGTTCATAGTACAAAGTCTTGTTAAGTGGTTTTTGCCTGACATTTATTATCATTGTATTATATATGCTAATAGTGATAAATTCTCATGGTTAGGTTATTGCATGTTTTGGAATTTAACCCTGTTTAATATCTGTTACGGTGTGTTTGTTTGAGAAAGGGTTATTGATTATGCATATGGTTTGTTTCCTTGATTATGGGTTTGTATCCAATGTTTGATTGATTATATTCGTTGGGTATAGAAATCATGTTAGTTTTCTTTGTTTTTCATGCCTAGTGTTGTTAGGATGAAGTTACTATTTATATGAGATTCATTTGTTTTTCATTGTAAATGTATACCAAAAGGGAATTGACTGTAAGAGAATAATGAGGTAGGGTCATTTATGTATAATTTACTATTACATTTACCAAGAGGTATTGACTGTGAGATATACTGGGTGGTCATAGAACACATGGGTATTGACTATTTGAGCTACCCAGAGGGTCGTTATTAAATGAACATTGGCTAGGGGAATTGACTGTGAGAGCTCCCAGGTGGTCATAAATGTTATTTTATATTATACCACCCTATGGTATATTGTCAGTGAGAAATTTCCAAGTGGTTGGATGTATTGTTTTTCTGTATATAACTAATCCAAAGGTTATAGACCATGATCATTTTTTCATAGGGTTTTTATGAATGATTGATTGTTGTTGTGACGAGCCTGGCAAGCCAAGCAAAAACTTGGACTCAGTCGTACATACTTTCTTAGATGGTCTTCTTAGAAGCCCATTTTTACTATTGTGTAGAGGGTTACATAGCTATGGCTATATATCAAGATTCATTATTGATGGTTTTGAATAATTAATAAATTAAATGAATTTAATTAAAAACTATATGATTTTTTACTTTTGAGTACTTCCGAGTTTATTGCTTCATTAGGCATATTGCCTGATATATATATTCAATTACTCTAAGGAATAGATCTTTGGGTGGTTGCCTACTAGGAATCTTATCACACCCTGTTTAGGTCATGTTTTTGGACCCAAACATATTATATGACTACATGTATAGATAAGGTTAGTCACCCTTCTTCATAAGGTACTTGATTGTTGTTGGAGCTGGAGAGCATGGAAACAAGTTGAGTCATGAGATGCTGTTTATTTTTATTGTCTTATGTACTTTGGTTTCAGTATTATACTTCTTCCACAATGACATGTTTGGATGATTTACTAGTCATATGTGAAATGTATCATTTATATATATATATATATATGTTGTTGTTGTTTATTCGACCAGTCTTCTTTTATTTACTTCTGTTGCATGGTATTACTTCTTCTACTACTCTTTTCTATTTTTTATTCCTCTGTGTATACTCTACCATTGAGGGCATAGTTTCCCCATTATGAGACCTTAGCCCTCACTACTAGTCCACAACCTCTTCTGTTTGGTAAATGCACTTAAAGTCATGTGACCAACCTGGTACGGGGGACCTCTTGGCGACACCTAGAACCGAGACGTTATAATATAAATAGTTATAATTTGTATTATTATCCATTTTTTAAAATTAATATTCCATTATTATGTGATTAAATTTTCAGTAATTCATTTGAATTAAACATATTTTTAACATTATTAATACATTATAAATGAATATTAATTCTAATTAGTGCATCATTTCTAAAAATTGATATATAGCATTATAGAAACTGATAAAACCCATATTAAAAGGATATAAAATTAAAATAAAATATAAATATTTATGAATATATAGAAATTAACTTTTATCTCATGTTAAAAATAACAAAAAATTTAAGAGTTGACACATTTCTTCTGTAACATTAGAAGATAGTAAAAATTTATCAATATTGGTAAAATTTGTGAATATATAATTCTTCTATCATCTATAAAAAATGAATATGAATGTTATTCATTTATTATTATTTATATTTATTATTTTTAGAATATATATGTTGATACAAAAAAATATTCTTTCCCAATTCCTGAATATGGAAAAAATGTGGAAATTCATATCTTAAAAAATTAAAAATGATTTTAAAGGGAATATATATAATTATAAATCGATTCAATTTAGAAGTTTGATTTATCATAATTTTTTTATTTTATTAAATTATTATAAAAATAATTATAAATTCATTGTCCCAAAATATTACACTATGTTGACGAATTGGTTTTGTAATAATGAGAAAAGTCATTAATATTTTTCTTCAAATATTTAATTTGATGATAATTTGATATGTCTTAATATTTCATGTTGTTTGCGGTAAATAATATAATTAATATTTATTTAATTATATAATTTTGAATATTATATATATATATATAAAAATTATATGAATAAGAATGAAAATGATAATAAATGGATTTTATTGTTAAAAATAATTTATAAATTAATAAATCATTAAATTTCTTTGCCAAAACCTATTTGGAAGTGTAATGGTAAAAAATGTTTCAGTTTTATATTTATGATTCAATTACCTCTTAAAAAATATATTATTAACCATTTAATATTAAATTTTTGTGAAAATTTATTTCAATCCTCTTTATAACTAAGGACCCATTATATATCTTACAAAATACACAAACAATTTTGTTTTTTTCTCTTAATAGTATTCTTGAATATATATTTAATCATACATTTAAATTCCAATATGTATAAATTAAATCCACAATCCCATCATCAAAATACATTAAACTCAATCCAATGGTGGTCACTAAAAGTGAATGTTACGGGTTAAAACAAAAACCATTCATTCCGTTATGGAAATTCTTACTCATTAATCATGTTTCAAAACATAGCTTATTTATCATTAATGATTTTATAAATTTGGAATTAACATAATTTTTATTGATTATTGATTATATAAAGCTCATTAATTCCCAATAAATACTTTTCATTTATCATTTTCATGTGGATACATGAATTTAATATTCAATGTGTTATCCTCTTATTATTATCATACAATTTTATTAATATATTTTAACACAAAATTTAGTTTTATAATATTATCCAATTTTCACTATAACATCATTATAAATTAAAAGTATTTTCTTGTCTATATTTTCTTCTAAAATATTTTATAAAACACCATATACCTTTTCCAATTTAACATTGTCTCTAGGAACTACACTGGTAAATTTTTATGCTAATCATTAAATAGATATTTTAGAAAATTGAATTTATGAAGTAAAATGAAATTAATGGATAATTAATTTTTTATTATTGAATACATACAGAAAAATATAGAAAATACTATTGGTATTAGTAGTATATAATCGAGGTGATTTTATGTCTTTTTAAAATAACCAATTGTCGATTATTTTTTAAGATGTACGTGTCGAATAATGTATTGTAATAATCTTGTTTAGATTTCTATGAAACATCTATATTTATAATTCTAGATATTATACAACAGTTAGACATAATAAATTTACCATTAAATTTATTGTGATTCCTTTATAAAATAAGGGAACATATGACCACAGAACAACCAAAAAAATAAAAAACGAATCTAACAAAAGGATTTTTAAGTGAGAAATAATCAAAAAAATACTAATTTTTAATAGGTAAGTAAGAAACAATATCCTAAAAAATGTTATGAAATTTTATTTTTATAATGTTTGAGGAAATATGATGTGTGGAGTGATTCGAGGTAAGGGGATTCGTGTATTAGCTTCCTTTTACTGGGATATCATCAACACACATTTATTATTAAGAATGATTTATTTTTAATACTATCTAATGAAAATATTCTTTCATTTTTTTTATTTTATTCATGGGTATCAAAATTCAATTTCATGTTCTCTATTTTATTCTATTTTATCCAAACATTACTGATATTGTCATGGGTTTCTCCTAAACTTTTGCATTAAATATTTGTTTGTATTTATATCAGATATCTATATATTGTTTTTTATGAATTTTAATTGTCAAATTCACATATATATTTATGAATATAATTTTATTGACATTAAATTTTCTTTAAATAAACTTTTAACCAATATTAATACTTAATTTCAAATTTATTGGATAACATTGAATAATAGATATATAGACTGAAATGAAATATCCTTCCCGTTTTATTCATGATATGGTTCACAAAAATTTTATATATTTTTGGGTGGATCTAATATATATACCCCAATTTATTGTGTAATGATTTATTCTATAAGGAACCAAAATTGGAATAATTGGTGATGCAATTATGTTAAGAGTAATTTGAATTAACTAGTTATGTTATTTATTCACTAGTTAGTGGGAAAAAATATGTATTATTTTCTTTATGGGTGATTTTACATAATTAATAGTGATATGAATATTATTCCTAGTTGTACCTTGTCTATTATGTTATTTTCATTGTAAAATAATATGAGATTTTGTGTGTGACTTTTACAGCCAAATGGATGATTTCATAATTTATAATAATATAACATTATTTTATGATCTCTATGAGTAGTTTTTTCTGAAATTTTTTGTGTCTTTATTTGTTTTAATTCCCTAATGGAATTTATATACATATTGTACAATTTTTTAATTTAAATTATCATACCAAAATTCCTAATGATTTTTTTGTTTTAAGGATGGGTATGGATAATCATTTTGTCAATCATCCAATTATGGGTTTTTACATTATTGTAGAAAAAGATCAATTAGTTAATATGTTTTATGAAATATAAGGATTCAATCATGGTTTTGATGTTTCATTTTTGGGTATTTATTATTTGGGATAATGTGTCTAATTACTTAAAAAATAAACCTGAAGTGTCTTGGTAATTATATTTTTGTTATATTTTTTTCTCAATCATTGAATTATATGATTGTTATATTTTGAAGGATATATGTGTTATCAATAAATGTTTTGTATATAATTATCTCAGATTATGTGTGTAAGGAATCCTTGGAATAAATATTTAGTGTTGGTAATTATATTTTAACCCAGATAAAAATATTTATTATAACATGTCGTGGAGTATATTTTGTTCATTATTAGGGTATCTATAATTTTCATAAAATTTATATTTATTTTAAAACTTTTTTCCAAATAGATAATCTTGTGGTAAATTTTGTTATAAAACTTTATTTTATTTCCCTCTCCAATTTGAAACCTATAATGGTTACATATTTTTTTGAGAAATTGTTTTTTCCATTAACTCTACTAATAAGGATTGTATGCGGTGGTAAAAATTAGGGGGAGAAACTATAACACCTTGATAATTTATAATATAATATTTTATATTTCGATTATTGAATTCATTGAAATAAAGATCAAATTTTTTCAAACTAAAACATAAAAGTAAAATTTTCTTAATTAATGTGATAGTTTTGTTTAAGCCCCTGGATTATACAGAACTAATTGGACTTACTAAATTATGAAATAATTATTTTTTACATATACAAAAATTTGATTTAATTGTTATTAAATATTAATAAAGGAAAATATGAAATCATTTTAAAACTAAAGGATATTATTTTTTTTAAATAAATATTATACATGCTATGTTTTTTTATTTTTGTAAGTTAAATTTATCAATATTAATTAATAATTTAATTTATATTTATAAAATATGTATTCATAAAAATAATTTAATATAAATATAATTTTCGTTGGAATGATATAGGAATAAATCCAGTTTTAAGACTCAAATCTATTTTCCATTTAAATATTTTTCATAACCTTTTTCATAATTATATTAAAATTAACTCCTTCCGCTTATAGATATTATATTTTGATGATTTAATTAAATATTTTGAGTTAGGAGATCCAAATTTTATAATTATGATCCTATTAATTTTAAATATTTTTAATAGTAAATATGTTAAAATTTACATAATCCATTAAGGGTACATCAGGATAATGATAGATAGAACATAATTTTATGTTCACTAAATTCGATTATAATTATTATTTGATGAATTTAAATTGAAAATTGTAACCATTGGCTTGAAATATTGTTTTTACGAGACAATTTTTAGGGAATGTGACTTATAAAATATTTAATGAAATGAAGCATACCAATTGTGACTCTTTTACTTTTAAATTTATATTCAGTGTTCTGATTGTGAAAAAAGATTGTTGGAAATGAATTTCGGTTATTATTTTTTTCATAATAAAATTATTATCAAAGATCAAAATTCATTTCCAATTTTTATTAATGAAATACTTGAATAAAATACTTATTAAATAAAGACATTGTATTTCATCATTTAATACAATAACAAAATCAATTATATTTAGAATATGAAATGTAAATAATTTTTGTCGAAAATATTTTTCCAATAATTTTATTAATTAATTATAAATAAATGTTTTGAGATAAATAATTATATTCAAATTACATAATTTTATAGGTGTCATTAAATTCAAAATAATTGAATAATTCAAATATATACATTGATGATATTTTATAATAAATAATATTTTGATATAAATAATATATTATTAAATTATTTATTATATATAATAAAATTATCATTATCCTAGTGATTTGTATATGAGTAAACATATAATATTTTGTTAATCTATCAGTCACATTCCCATTTATGGTAAAATCCAGAATCATTTTAGAATGAAATATTTATTACTGCAGTTAAGCTTAAAAAAATAAGAATGGGTTATAAAAAATTTTTATATTATAAAATGACTTGAATACATATAAATATTTCATTGAATGATTTTATTTCCATCATTGATTATTTTTTTTCAATATATGTCTTATTTTGAAAGTATTTTCCTTGATAATGAATTTTTAAAATTCTAAAATATTAAGAAATTCTATGTGTTTCCACATTGTCCCTTACAAAAGGACACCAATGCTATCACATATTTTCAACACTTTTTTCCATCTAATTTTACAATATTATACATATATCCATTGAAAAAATCATTATCTATGTTCCGTTTATATAGGTCTCTCTAAAATACCAACAATAGTACCGTTAAAAATAGATCTATATGAGTTCTTTTAATGAAAAGGTAATTTCATTGACTGATCACATTCATTTTACATCATCATTTAACTTCTATAAATATGTAGTATTTTTTTATAAAATAATAACTTCAATATCCCAAATATAATGAAATTTTATTATGATTTTGAATCTATAATGATATATTCCTTCCAACCAAGGTCCATTATCGGTTTTTTGTACAATGATTTTCTGAAGGAGGATCAGGAGGGTTATTTCGAGTGAGGGATATAAGTGTGACGTAGTATGGGAGTTTATGTTTTAAAAGTGGGATTTATGGGGTAATATGTTAGTTTATAGCTTGTATAACTAGCCATTTGTTTCATTTATTTAGTGTTGGAGTGAGGCATGAAATGAAATTGACCCATACAAAAGTGTATTTATGGGGTATGTTAAATTTAGAAAATGTGTAATATTTTTAGTAAGACAAGATATTCATAGTATAATATTTTTTTTAATAAATGTGAAATATATTTCCCAATGAACATGATATGTAAATGTGAAATGTTTTTCATAATTAATGGGATTTTTACTCTATGTAAGCTAAGAGGTCTGGCCAAATTCTAGATATTTTCTTATCATTCCCTATTAGAATTAAACATATCTTATGATCGATTGAGAGATTCCTACCCAATTCTACATGTACTGATATGTGATTTATGGAGGTGGTGTTATTGTAATTCAATAGATAAATCTTATCCTTTCATAGTTGTTCTACCTTGTTCTCCTATTAGAAATATACCATGGTAGTTTTTTCAGTTTGGGTAATCTTTTAGTGGTATTTTGGTGATCTATTGATGTGATACATATTTAATTGTTTTTTCCCCTTTTCGTTGTGAGGTTATGGTGGTCTCATCTTCTCTTATAAGATTAAAGTGAGATCAAAAATCATTCATGAGGTAAGGGGTCCATACTATATCCTTTTTTTATATTTCACAATTTCATGATTTTTCATTACATTAGGTGTACACTAAGGGATAACATAATATGATAATAACATAGCATAAAATTACTTGACATAATGGGCAGTAATGAAATTTTTTAATTACATTGTTACTAATTTTGGGGAGTCAATTCCTTAGTATTTCACTACTTAAATTGAATTTTATTTGTAGCCTTGGATGACTAATAAATTATATGTTATAAGAACCATGTTATTTGGTTTTGTTTCATTATACCATGAATAAATTTTAAATAAATTTATATCTATATAAAAATTGGATTTCGTAGTAATTCTGGTCCTTATGGTGATAACCATAATTATTAATGATGTAATGTGAAAAAATCAATTAAAAATTTCTAGAAGCTAGTAAGTGAATATGAATTTTATATTAGTGGACCTTTGTAATCCCAAAATGGGTTTGGATATTTTTTTCAATGAAGTGGGTAAATTTTTGGGCTTTGTCTTGTGTGGGGTAGTGATACTCTGGCTTCTTTCATGGATTTGATCTGTGAATTTGGGAGATAGTGATATTTTGTGATAATATTATATTTTGTGTAGGAATATTAAAATGATGTTGATGAGGGATTATTTTTTGTGGTACATATTGATGTAATGTATAATAACAATGGGTGGTAAACAGTGGTTGTGGTGTATGATCAGTTTAGTGTGTGGTGGATGAAAAAAATTTTATCCTATATAGATGGTTTGGTTAGTGTGACTTATCAAAGGCAATTGATATGGTATGGGAGATTTTTTATGTGGTGTGGATTTTTTAGTTATCTAGATATCAAATAAATGAATTTTGTTGCCAATAAAATATTGTGTGGATGGGGTGGAATCCATTTAAAGGTAAATGAAATAAATGAATTTAATAAATTAATGGGTAATATATATATCCAATAAACAGTCTATGAAAATTAATGTTATTGGAACATGTAATATCTGGAAATTAGTGACTCGATAAGTGAATGTGGAAGATTTAGTGTGAATTGGGTGGGTTTTTTTCATTCGACTGATATAGTGGTTATATAGTTTTTGATGGAAGATGCTTATGGTGGTGTTAGGTATGTGGTGTACACTAGTGCAGTTAATGTAATCCCAGAGGGTGGATAATGCGTTATATGTTTCTCACCCATTACAGATCCCCATATAACTTCTTTAAATTTTTGGGTTAGGGGTGTTTTCACCAGCTTAATAGATGGTATGGTTTCATATGTCATGTTACACCAACTTCTATAATATTTCATAATTATTTATAGTCAATGTGTCTTTTTGAGATATATTCATTGACGGAACATTGATTTCAAGTGAAATGTGATGTGATGAAGATATGATGATATTATATATGCATTGGTGGTAAGGTGTGCTATAAGGATAGAAGAAGGTTCATATACTTCACATTCTCGATACCCTACTACTCTGGTTATTTGATGGGTAGAGTTGTATTGTTATGGTCTAGGTTTCTATATGTGAGATGTGATATGTTGATTCATGAATCTATTAATGGATTCTAGACCTTATGAGGGTAGGGTATATATAGATTCCTTCCAACCCACATCATAGATGGATGGTATGTGATGAGATATGTTTGGAAGGGACGACAAAAGATTATGTACTATGCTGGGTCATGATAGTGGAAAATATGATTAGAATAAGTATAATGGAACATTTAATTGTTATTATCTTGATTATATACTATTATATTGTTTGCATGACTTGGTGAGTGAGTCATGGCGAGGTTAGGAGACTTTAGTTGACTAATATAGGTGCTTTTTGGTTCGGATGATTGTTCACTAGTGCCTTAGAATGGGGTTATCACATGTGAACATAGTTCCTTTGATATTCATAATGTTTATACTTTAATACTCATAATATTTATTAAAATTGGTTTTTAGGATTATATGCGGACATTGGGGACCAAACAGGGCATTACAATCATTGGATGGAGTTGTTGTTGAGTTATCGTTATAGGACTGTCCTTTTGGTACACAGTATTATAGAAAAATATTAATATTGGTTTATCATTTTTCATTAATTGTGGGGGTGGTTTTATGTATACTTTTATAATATATTCAAGATTTTGTTTGTGTATTTTGGTCATGTATATAGATAATGTTTTATATGGAGGGAAATTCCTCCATTTATGATATTTTTATACCCATGGTACTAGTCGGTAACCTAGGGCCTACTAGAGGATGGAATCAAGGGTTCATTATCATTAATCAATGAATAAAACATATTTTGGGGTAGGGTTCATGAAAGAGTTATAGAAGTGTCTTGTGGTTTAGATATTGGATGGAGTTTGGAGTTAAGTACAATGAGGATCTCATAGGTTGGAAATGATAAATTTCAAGTTGAACATGGTGAGTGACATTGTCCACGTACCATATATGGGACATATTATTACATGGATCCCCTTGAAATAGTTCATGGATTGTATCCTATTGATCATCCATGTAAGGATGACCTGTTACATCTTAGATACCTAGGAGAGGTAAATTCATCATTATTGATTGTCATTATGTCTAATAATTGGTAATTGTGGGAATATTAAATTGAAATAAATAGATATAATTGTTTAAATTTAATGTTATTTGGAATAGGGTGTTCTCATAACATTAGTGTAATGGAACTTGATAATAATTCAGGAGTAGCTCTGAATGTTTAGGTGGAGCTGGATGATCTGGTTGATCATCAGTTGATTGGTTCAACAGAGGATGATAAGGCAAGCGTGCAGGTTTTTCATGCCTTTCTGTTGTACATGTTTGGGGATGTAAATGGAGATTATCATAATCCTAGATATAGAGAAATAGTTGGAGGTGATCGAGATCAATATTTTTTTGATCTAATCGTATGATAGGTTAGTGGTATCTATGGTAATCAGTTCGTTTTGGGGATCTGTGTGTTAGTTATAAATGATTTTTTTAATGACACAAAAAAATGATGTGGTATTATAGGTCAAATTTCAAAATTAGTTTTGTTCAAAATACAAATCATCTACGGTCTGTATATCTTGGAATCAAGATATACTTTCTCATTTTTAGTGTAGTTTGTGTGTGAATAGTCTTTAGATGAGGTTTAAGACCCTCTTTCAATTTATTCCAATGGGTTTTCAAGATGAGGAGTACATGGCATGACATATAGATGAGGATTCACCAACATTGGTTTACTATGTGGTTACCCCATTAATAATAATTTATTATCTTAGGTATATAAAAATAAAGTGTTTATGGATTAAATAAATTCCTAGGTAGTTGATCACCAGGGAAGTGGCCAATAGCGCGTCACGAGGAGAAGTGTTTCTAGAAGAGGGCATTAAGTGATTGTGATGATAAGGTTCTAATAAATAGAGAACTGACCATGGAAGGTCCATTATCATTAAGAGATGTTAGGTGGATCATAGTCTACAATAACCTGATATAAAAAATATACATTCTACATTCAATGGCATACAATATTCAAAACACAGTGATTACATGAACTCCAAAATATTATTATTCAAATGTGAACCCTATATCCATTCCCCTAAATTAGTTAGTATGAATAATATTAACCAAATAGTAAAAAATATAAATATTCTAATAAATTATAATTTATTGAATAATTATAATTAAATAGTAAATAAATTTTGGGTGTATTTATTTTCATTCACTAAAATTACATTCTCTTAAAAAAAATAATATTTCTTCTTTTTGGGAAGAAATATTTTATTCAATGACTTAGGAATTTATAAATTTTCATTTTAGATGATCTTAATTTATTAAATAATTGGTTTATTTCTCTCATAATATGAATTTTTGAGAATATTCGATGGTGGTTTTCTTTTGAAGGAATTGTAAAAATTTATTAATTTTTAACAAAAAATCTATTTTAACTAATGGTATTTATAAATTTAAATTATATTGTTGATTTTCATAAAAATATGATAAGATAATTCTTCTTTTCAATAATCCAATTGTGGTTTTTCAAATAAAATTTATACTTAGATTTATAATAAAAACATTTTATACCTAAAAATTTATTATTATAAAAACTTTTCATTCATTGAATCATTCTAATTTATTTTTATAATCAATTTTCAAAAATATCTATTTTCAATTTTGGTAAATTGTTTGCATATATGGAATGATTTTGGCTCAAATTTTCTAAACATGAACCTTTATTTTTTGGACTTTATGAATTGTAAATTTTTTTTTATAAAATAAAATAGTAAATCGAGAAATTAAGGGTTTCAATTAATATGATGGGACTCTAAAATGACACTAAATATAGTCTTAATATTTTTGTGTGATTAAATTTATTTAAAATCATAAAATAATTACACATAAGACCTTTATTTCCATTTTTTATGTTATTTTATCCTTTATAATATTTTATGTAATGGAATTTCAAAAATCATACACTCTTTTTTTTAATAAATACAATAGTTTTCATAAGTGGATAACCAAATGATTAATTATTTTATAAATACATTTTGTAATGACCCGCGTTTTTTGAACCGGGTTAAAAAGTGGGGGAAATTGAACTTTTTCAATTATTGAACTGGTAGTTTTTAGAATTGGGCTTCGGAACAAGGTTCTAAAGGTGTGGACCCTTCTTTTTAATGTTTTTGGACTTGGGAGAAGGCCCGTTAAGTGTCCCGAGTGGCTCGTGGTGGTTCGGGTGCGTCGTACCTGAAGGAGGTTGGTTTTTAAAGAACAACAGAAGGCGCACGGTTGGCGCACAGTTTCCCAAACCATTCGGTCCAAACTGTGCGGCCTAAAATAGGGATGTAGAGGAGTCCGGACGTCCTATGCACGGTTTCCCCAAACCGTGCGGCCAGCCCGTGCGGGGTGGCATGGGTGTCAAGGGGGGTGCCGCAAAGTTTGCGCACGGTTTGGAAAACTGTTCGGGTTAAATCGTACGTCGTACCCAATTTGGGGTTTTAAAATATTTTAAATGGTTTTAAAAGAAAATAAAAATAAAACCTAAGCTAAACACTCCTCCCCCCTCTTCTCTCGGCAAGACCCGCAAAAACCACCTCCTCCAATGGTGCCTCGGCCTCGCACGAGCCCTCCCTCGGCCTGACCTCCTCTCCTCCGTTCATGGCGATTTCTTCTTCAAATCTCCATTGTAGGTCACTCCCCTCCTTCCCTCTCCTTCCATGGAAAATTTTAGGCTTCTCACTCTCCCTAATCTATTTCGAATGAACCCCCATGTTTAGGGGTTTTGTTTAATTCATTTCGTTCTTATTTCTTCTTTTGTAAAGGGGTGCTAAAGGTCCCTCGGGACCTCGTTGGTGTGCGTATAATGTCTGCCTCCGAAGAAGAGGTGGATTTCAGTTGTTACGTTTCACCAGGTTGTTTCCATGGTAAGGGTTTTTCCTGTTTAATGTTTATGCATCCTCTAATTTGATGTCTTAGGTTGTTAATGAGCACCTGGTATGTTTTTTATTATGCGTTGGGCATTCGGGTTGGTTTTGGGTAGCTGGCGCTTAGGCGGCTCTTAGTTGGAAAGCACCAAGAGCCGGAGTGGATGGATGGATCCACCTTGAGGTAGGGTCCCTCTCCTTCCCCTTTAATTGAAAGTGAAGTAATAGTGAGTTGTTTCTATACTGTTTAGTATGTTAATTTTGAATGTTTAGATTCCATTAAATGCTTGTGTGCAAAGAGTGTGAATTGCAGGGAAAAGATTAAAATGGTTGCTTGGTCACTAAAGTAATGATTTAATAATAAAACCCCTGGATCAGAGGTGCGATGTCTTCAAGATAAAAAGCAGTGATAGGCTTGTTATGCTTTCCTTCTAGATTGTTATAATGCCTCTTTGATGATTTGTATGTGAACTTGTCTTGTTGAGACAAGTAGGATGAAATGGTTGTGATACTTTGGTTGGGGTCAATTTTTCCATGTTAGGAAAATGAGTAAGATGGTAACCTTTAAATGTAATGAACCTCTTGGGGAACACTTGCCCAATTTTCCATGTTTAGGAAAATTGGATAAAATGACCTTGAATAGGGAAAGTGTGATAAATGACATAGTTAATGGGTTGGGTTGTGAATTTGATATTGTTAATTGGAGCATATAAGAGTTAAAGCCCTATGTGTTGTTTGATAAGTATGAATGATGGTTTAACTGAATAGCACACTAGGGAGGGTTAGAGCATGACCCTAGTATTTATTTTTATAATTGTGAATGAGTACCATAATTGATTTTGGGTTTTTGAGAATGTGGAATGTCTTTTTGAAATGCATTAGTGGTACTGTCGTATGCATTGTAATATAATGCTAATAAAGAATGTGTGTGGTTATGGATGAGAGGCATTCATACCCCATTCCATGTACTTTGAACGATTAAATATGGGAGTCATGCATACCCCATGCTATATTACCTGAGTATGGGTGGGAGGCATGTCTACCCCATGCCAGATATGATCCTTATACGTGTGTGGAGGGAGGCATTTATACCCCTTTCCAGTTGACTTATAGGGACGAGAGGCATTCATACCTCGTGCCCGCTATTCTCAATATGTGTATGGAAGGGAGGCATTCATACCCCTTTCCAGTTGACCGATAGGGATGAGAGGCATTCTTTCCTGGTGCCCACTAATCAAGATTGATGGAAGGGAGGCATTCATACCCCTTTCCAGTTGACCTATAGGGATGAGAGGCATTCATACATCGTGCCAGCTATCTTCAGCTGATGGGTGGGAGACAAGATTACCCCACACCATATTTCATAAATATTTACGTATGTAACAATAGTGGCATGATCATACTAATATTCCGACAACGATCCGAAGCTGGTATAGCCATCAGGTTTCCTTGGGAAACCTGAGTGGGTGTTGTTATTCTATTATGTTCTTCTTATTGAATCCTGCTACACTTGTTTAGTGTTTAATTATTACACACTGTCTGGATTGGGTTAGACACTGGTGGTGCCGGCCTACTGAGATTTATATCTCACACCATACTCGGTCCGCCATTGCACTGGGGTACCCGAGTAGACATTCTTGCTTGCAGGAGCTAGGTTGTCCGCTGTGCTGTTTGTACCTGGGGAGTTAAGAACAAAGGACAAAGCAGAAGCTTGGGATGCTTAGGAGAACTCCCGTGGGGCATTGCTGTCTTTTCTTATTTAATTTCTATTGTATTGACAGCATGTTTTACTGTTTACTGCTTTCCATAAATGTATCATCATTTGTACACACATGTATTGTAACTATATTGGGCCACCTTTTATAAAAGTGATCACTATTTGTCTTCTACTGCTGTTTGTCCATTGTTTAGTTTTTACTGCTTCCACTATTGAATTTTATTTAATATGAGATACCGCTGCTCAACTCTGATATTAGGGTATAGTCTCCCCACTATCACCTACCGAGACCCTCGCTACTAGTCGGCAGCCTCTGGCGTACCGGGAGATGCGCTTGAGGCGATGTGGTGACCGGTATGGCCACCGATTTGATGGTGAGCCGAGTCGGGACGTTACAGATTTATTATATCTTTATTATTTATATTCATCATGTTTATTTATTTTTAATTCTTGGATTACAATTTTACATTAGCGAAGTGAACAATTTTGGAGACATAATTACTCAATACATCGAAATGTCTCATGAGAAATGTTTATTGGAAAATCTATATGAACTTTTACCTAGTTTCCTAAACCACATTAATGATTACCCCGTAGTTCTGAGACATCTAATGAAAGGACTTCAAAGTAGATTTATCATGTTAATTAGACATGATATATAATAATTAATCATTTCCATCATTATTAAATAATTTATTATTATCTCTAACATTTCATAATGATATTTTCTATAGATTCATTTCATTCCTAATTTTTAGATTAAATTGAATATTTTTTAAATTATATACATTTTAAAATTGATTATTCATGTTTCTTCAAGAATTATTTTATTGTGCATAACCCATTTTGCATATTGAGATCACCATTGTTTTGTTTCCTTTCCAATGATATAAAAAAGAAATCATTTAATGTGTTTTTCATAGATATAGATCATTTTCATTCATTATGTATTGTGTACTATTTTATTTTCCCAATATAAAATCACTATCATGTATTCATCTATTTCCACAATGTTTCGTAAATAATTAGAACTTTGGGATTTGACCATTTGTATATATTACAATATAAAAAATTATGGAATCAGATCTGGGCTTCTAGAGTTGGTGTCGTTACAGACATTCCAATACTTAATTTTAATGAACAATTAATTTATCATTGATTAAATATATTAATATTTAAGAGACATTTGAAAGAACCTAGTATGTTTATCTAGAGATTTTTTTTTGAATATTCAGATAATAATATAGTCGATGTTTCATAAAATGAAGAGGTTTAGAATATGATATATAATGCATAAGAGAATATACCTCTGGTAGACGGTAAGTATATGGCTAGTGATCCATCTTCTCCATCTCTAATACCCTGTTTTTGATCGTCATCATATGTCACTAAATATGAATTGGTTGTGTTTGAATCTGATATGTTTGAGATTCTCCAATATAAACTTTATAACATCATAAATACTTTAATCCAAGTGAAAATATAGTATATTTTTTAATATATTAACATGATCACTAATAATCTATATCCTAGATTTATTTTTTTTAATGGAATAATGTAAATTAATATTGAAGATATTAGAGCTTGGATGGTTTATCTTCAGGATGATCTAAAAAATATGATAATTTAGATAGACTAGTGGTTCACGATAGAATTTTTTCATCCTACTCGTGTCACACATTCTCTTTCATTTGATGAATATAGGATGTAATGGTTCATTTTGGATGAGTTTAAATTTTTTTATGAATTCAAAAAGACTCATGAATCTCTATATGATATATTCCTGACACATGCAACTATGACTATAAAATTTTCCTGAGAGGATTCTAATAAATATAATCAGTAATAAGGAAACATAAAAATGGATTGTGAAAATTATTATTATAGGATATTTGTTATGTAGTATGTCAAATGGATTTATAGAACTCATATGTTATATTTGATGATGCCCTCTTTTAATCATTCTTTTATATTTCATATAGAGAAGATTAAATCTCTGAATCCTATTACGGAAGATTTAATGGATAATCTGGGTGGTTTCATTAATTTATTAGAACATTGTACTTGGTAGGTAGGTGAGTTTTTCTTGTTAATTGATCCTTACGATTATATCTCTTAAACTATTGTTTTATACCCCTCATAAATTATTTTACCTCATCATACTATCTCCTATAAAATAAATCTATTTGGCTAAACACTAGTCCAAGACATTCAGTATCATAGGCATTTTTTTCATGTGTGTTTTAATTATTTCCCAATCCTCATCAACCTCACTTGAGACTACTTATGATCACCTTTCTACATATAATGGGAAGGATCATATCCTTTAATTGAAATCATAGAATACTCTTGGTTGTATTCAAATGAGGTTTTATTATTGGGATTTACTGTACACTATTTTTACTCTTCTATAGTAATTTATATTTCTATATAAATGAATTTATCAATATTAATCAATTTCTAATATCTTATTTCATTCTGATAATAATAAAATAGGTATAAAAATATCCGATAAGTTAAAACTAATTTGATGGTGTGGAAAGATTTCTCATGATTTCAAAAATGTATTTCACTATTACTTTAATCTTTTATAAATACATTTTTTATGTATGTTATTCAGTTTAATTGAAATGTTATGATTTATTATCTTAAAAATAGGATATATGTTGTTCAAAGACCTTCATTTGTTTTATTTAATAACCTAAAATAATTATTATCATTATATTAGAAATATTCAAATTTTCTTTTAAAATACAGTTTATAGGAAATATTGAATAAATGAATATGTGTAGAGCATACTATGAAACCTTAACATGTTATAGTCAAGTGACTATGTCAAATTAATTATTGTTATGTTTCACCTTATTGTATCACCACAAACTAGTTAACATTAAATAGATTAATAATATTCATTTAAGTTACTAGATGACAACACATTGGAAGATCAAAAAACTGTGTGACATGAAACCACCTTGATTGAAAATTAGTTCATGTTACCACATTAATAAAACCACCTTATAACATTATTGAATCCTACATACCAAATCATGTAAACTACATTATCAAACAAATAACACTACAAGAACCTATGATGAAACTAGGTTGTTGTGCTAATGTATGTACAATTTTTCATAAATTAATATAGTAACTGTATTTTTCTAATGTACTTACTATAAAATGAAAATTAATAGAAAATAAAGTGCCCAAATTACCACATGTTCAAATGAGTTCATTGTATAAAGAGATTAGCTAACTGTGTGAAGAAATAACCTGACTCTGTAACCTATCCACATCAACTAAAAATTCCATGATTCTGTGATATTATCAAAAAAATGTAATGTAAATAATGTAGAATGCGTCAAACATAATAATGTATTATTTGAAATCATCAATGGGTTGTTAACAATAATTAAATGAAGATTCAATGAATTTAAGTAAGAATAATTATTCTCCAATGGATTCTTTTGAAGAATGTATATTTTACTACTCTTGATCAATATTGATGAAGTATTGTTTATGAAATTGGGAAAAAATTGGTTCATACATAGATAAGAACATAGTATTATTACATGAATTCTTGTGCTACAATAAAGAAATTACCAAGCTATATTTTATATAAAACTCTTCAATAAGTGTGAAATATCTTTGCAAAGATAAAATCTGATGACTATAGAAAACCAAAGATACTATTATCAATTAACATAATGTTATTTAAAAATATATTTTTTCCCTCACCATCGTAGTTAATATTTCAATAATTGTTTTATTTTTTGATTTTAATATGTAAAAATATAGTTCCATACTATTAAACATGAGAATACATGATATTCAATCATCTATATTACATATATAACCATGAAAAAAATGGGAGAAGGTCCTGAATGATTTGGTTACTATATCATCCTATGTAGATCTATGGATGAAGAATTTTTCATGGATTGCATTGTTAGTTGTTCATTGTAAAACCAAATCAGTGTTTTGTATTTCATTATCATAATAATAATATAAAGAGAATAATCTCATTTCTATGTAGACGGGATTATGTAATTTATTCAGGTTGAAACCGTTATTCAATTATTCTTTGTTATTTTTAATTTTTTTACCTTCAAATGAATAATATTTTCATTTTATCAAATAAACAATCATTACATAGATAATTTTTATTATTTTGTGCTTATATAATGTTATTTATTATATAGGTTGGATTCAAAAGAAATGCAGTTTTGCGATATTATAAATGATCCTTATTCTTAATTCTGTTATATTATTTGAATGATCAAAGTTATATATTTCTATTATTTTGATATACTTGGTGTTTTAATTAAATAAAGAACTTTTTTTCATTATTTTTAAATAAAATTTTTTGAGTGCTCTATATACCCCCCCCCCAATATGGAGTTACTCATTCCAACTAACATAATATGTTTTTTATATACAAGATTTTGGATTTTATGGAAATATTTTGATATATCAAGTTATGGAAATGGGTTTTTTTTATTAAAAACAATTTTAATATTGTTATGGGTAATAAGCTGTGTGTTTTTAATGATTCCCCAATCAAGATTAACATCACAAGGGTCGTGATTATTTATGATTATTGCCTCTATTAAATAATTATATATAGTTTCTTGACTGATGATCCAAATATTGACGGTTATGAATTCTCTTATGTTACGCTTTTACAGTGTGATTATGCTATCATACCCTTATGTTCATCTTAGTCTCATTGATGATAGTCAATTATTAATGCTTATGATTAGCCATACAAAGAATTTGATATCACCCTTCTACCATTTTTTATTACCAAGGTTATGAAGAGTAATGTTATATAATTTTTTTTAGAAAATATGTCATATGTGATGATAATGGCCAATTTTTTTGACCAATTATTTTGGAATATGAAATTTTGGTAATAGTGGGAGATGAGGATGATCATTATGGACAAGTTATTTATTAATAAGATATGTCAACATTTTTTTTGTAATGCTTTAAAACACTAAAACTAAAAAATATACTTAATCGGGAATGCTATCCACTATTTCCTTTTGATAATGTATATTTTTAATTAGAAAAATTGGTTCCTATTTATTAGTATCAAATATAGTAATGTATGATGAATTTTTTTAGTTCGAGATCTAGGAGTGTGGGTTTGAGGTCATTACAGACGGTATTGAAGCATTGTATAGAGTAATTTGTAGACTAGTTCACTATAATGTTATTTTATAATAAGAGTTATTTATAAGATCATTTTATTGTTAGTTTTATGTCGATCAAAAGTAAAAAATTTTAAGAACCCCTTTTATCGTTTTAGGTCATTGTAATTTAAAAAGACACATTATATTTTTGGAGGCGTCATATTAGATTTAGGTATATGTAAACCATAGAATTAAAATGACACATTATTTTATAACAAAATGTTGGATTATTTTTTGAAAAATTATAATATATTTTTATGTAATTTTTTTAATTTCGAAAATGATTATTATATATTGATGAATATATGAGATTGTCATATACATTTATGGTATATGACTTTATGGGAGAGTAATGATATTTATATATAAATATTAAATTTATCACCAAATAATTTTTTTGAAAATCATTTCCATTAATTCATTTTAGGCCTATTCAAGAATATATTGAAAAACATATTCGATAGTTATTTATTTAATGATTAATTGAGAATTTTTTGTTTCAATATTTAATGTTGGATATTAATTTATTATTTATTCATATGTTGGTTTATTATATTTAGAGTTTATCATGTCATATGCTAGACATTTTGATTTTGGATAAAATTTAAATTTAGGAAAAATATATAATTATCATTTTTTGGTTGTATAAGTTATAAGGGATGTTGATTATAGTACATTAATGGAAAAAACTTGTTGAATGTCCATAGTTTAATTAAAAACAAAATATTATAGTAGATATTAGTTAGGGGACATAATTTTATGTTTCATATAAGTATATTTTATTATGTTATTTTTGGTAGGTAGTAATAGTGTTCATAAACACCATTAAAATGGTCTTGAAATAAATACATTATTTTATTTATTTCTAATGAATCAATATGGATTTATAAACCACTTTCAATCCTTGTTTTTTGTTGATGTTGTATTTCTCACGATCATTTACATTGTACTGATACATGATCCTTCAAACTATCCATCATTGGTTTAACATTACATATTTAAACCATGTCTATCTCATCACTTCACTCTAATTTTATACTATTTAGAATCCATGTATGTGTTATTTCATAACACTGTCATATTTCTCATTCCTTCTTTTCAGGAGGATAATTTATTAATCCTTCTTACAAGGTGAGATTCAGGAAAATGAATTTCAAAAACTCAGACAACTTTTTTTTGAGACTAACTTCAAATTTTGATGTAGAAAATAATAAAATATCGTATAATTTACAATCCTATACTTTTAAATGAGACAATATGTTTGATATCACAGAAGATATACAACATCGAGCTCTAAAGAACCCTGATATATTACTACTTAAAAGTGATCAACATAACCATGTCATTGATTTAGAGTGTATGAATATGAATATCCAAATTCTTATAAACACACACACAGAAATATATATATATATATATATATATAATTCATATTATATATTAATTTATTATTTAATTTTTTTATATCCATTTTCATCTTGATAAAATAATTTAGTTTTTTCAAAAAGCTATTTCTATAGAATTTCCGGTGAAAAAACGTTATAGTTAAAATTTTAACATATTATAAATTTTATAATTTAATGTGATATTAATTTTTTATACCATCATGTTAATATGAGTATAGAATTAATTATTGATAAGTTTCTTAATAGATTAATTTGTTAATGAATATGGGATAAAATTATTTTTATTTAATGGAGTATTTTCTTTGAAAGAAATTATAATGTAATAATATATCTCATTATTATAATTAAAATATAATTTGATTATTTGTAATTAAATTAATCCAAATTTGATTTTAATGTAAATTTTATAAAAATATTTATTATAAAACCATTATATACTTAAAATGGGAATTTCTAAAAAAATATGTTATTCATCTATTTTAAATGATTTAATTTTATATTAAATTATTCAATTTATGTGTTTTAAATTTCAAAAAATTGATTATATTTTATGAATCGATATTTCCCAATTATGTAAATAATCACCTTTTATTTTACCGCAATATGAAATGTAACAACTCTAATATTTTACCACTTTATGGTTTAATCATGTAATTAATGGACACAATAAATACCTTGATAAAGACTAGAATATAACCATTACACTTGCATTAATGTCATTAAATGATTCTATTTCATCAAAATCATTAAATATTGTTTTATATTACAATTATATATCCTTTTAATGATACTATAACCTTTATAAAATTGTTTGTGGTGAAATATAAAAAATGAAACATTTTTTTTATTAATAACAGTAATAATTTTACACGAGGATAGACTATGGATGTATTAGTTTATAAGTATTATTTTGAAATATAAATTATATACCTTCATCATTATAATTTATTTTTATTATTTAGATGGTAAACAATACTTTAAATTTATAGTCATTGTTGATGTCGTTATAATTCAATACATGGGAAAGTAAAATAAATGATATAAGAAATATTTAATCCATTATAAAATTATATAATTAAAAAATCCAACAAAAATTGATATAATTACGTATAATAATAGTATTAAATGATTTTATATTAATTTTATTTATTTTTATTATGTTATAAAAGTAATTGTAAATGAATAAATCTAAAATGAACATTATATAAATTTTTTGAAAAACATATTTTACACAATGATATAAATTTATTAAAAATACTGTTTATATAATATTAGTTATGAAAATTTTTAAACTATCAACCATGTTTAATTTATTTCCTTTTAATCATTTTATTGTTATAACCCTTTCTCACATTGATTAAAATTTTTGTTGTCTTAGTGAGTGTGAAAAGAGTTATTGGGGATTAAAATATAAAATGAAAAATTGTTATCCAGAAATATCCACAGTTTTTTACATGGGAGGTTTTGTCTAAAAATACTCTTATATTAAAATATATTCAATATAAATCCATTTTTACATCAAAATTAGTTTATATCCATTTAGAAATTCATGAAATTCATAATTATTAATGAATTCTAATATAAAAGGGAACCACATATTCTATCCCAACCTAATTAAAATCCCCATTTATATCAAACATGATTCACCAAAAATGATTAATTAATTTCCTACCCATGTCATAGATGTAGTATTATGGTCATAATTACAACTTTTGTGGTATTAAGTGGTATAAGATATGAGGTTTTTTGAAGAAGATGTATAGTTATTAAATTAGATTTATTGTTTTATTTTATTAAAAACATATAAACATATTCAGTCACGATGATATAATGAAAATATTTATCTCTTATACTTGGAAGATAACATGTTAATGGAATATATAATATCCATCTCCATCATCCTTCGTATAAAAAAATTATTTATCTTTCATCTGTATGGATTACTAAAACCTCACAAGGAGGCATAATTTGTTTTCCAACACAATATAAAATTACAATGTATAATGATGTACTAAATATTGGTATTTATTATAAATGAAGTAGTAATCATTATCAAAATATGTTATATTATTTATGTTATTACATTTACATTCACTAAAAAATGTTAACATCATTCATGCATAAACATAAACGACCACATCTCCAAGGTGATGTGATTGGTTTATCATTACCAAATCACATAGATTTTATATTTAAATATTTCTAAAAAGGTAATATTATAAATAGGATATAATTATTATTCTATAATGATAAAATAATATGTACCTTATTTCCATAATGATCATTGGAAATTGAAATATTTCTCTTGAATTGATACAACCAACCATATCAATCACTTTAACATATTTCATTTTTCATATCAATATATAGTTTTTGTATTTAAAAAAATTCTTGATGTATAAAACTGGTTATTATTTTATTATTCGTAGTATTTAAATGATGTAATAATATCATATTTGACTATACTTGACCTATTGAGATCATTTTGGTCTTATGAACCAAATATCATTAAAATATCCAACCAGAACATAAATGATTTTGTATTTTTTTAACAAGGTAAATAGTGAAATAAAATGACAAATAAACATTAAAAGGGTTCTAAAAAATCTAAATGATAAATTTGTGTTTATTATTCTTGAAGATGATGAATGTATTTTACGAGTCAGATAAGAGGTAACAGATTTTATCTCAATTTAATTTTATTGAGGTATATTTTATGATTATTCACAAATTATAATTTATAAGGTTTTAAAAAAACTCATTTATATGTTAAATCAGGAAGAAATAATTATTTAGGATATTTTAGATTTATTTTTTATTTAATTAATCCTATGGTATTTGTTATCAATTTTACCATCTGGTAATGGTAGTATTTAATCCATTTTCATTTAATGGGTACATTCATTCTTCTTTTTCATTTTTACTCCATGATTATGTGATAATTGATCTCTAAGATGGTTTATATTAAATTTACAATATTTTATTTGGATTTTAATTTTTTACATATAATATTCATTAATATGTGGCTATAAAATAAATGAAATGATATTTATAAGGATTATTCAGCTCAAATTCCATTTCCCTGGGTCATAAGTTTATGAAACACTACTACAAATTTGATGATGGGTATCTTCCTCCCATTTAACCTTATATATAATGAATATCCATTTTTTATCATATATAATGTTTCATTTTTTATTCATTCAATGGAATAATTATTGAACTATTGCTAATGTGGTGAAGAATTTAACTTAGAATATAATTTCCATTTGATATTATTTGTATTCAACTTCCTTTGGAAGAAATAATGAGATATAATTTTTAGGAACTAAATATCTTTTCTTCACATATACATTTGAATTTAGTTGATAATTTTTACTTCCATTTTACCGTGTATTCATTTTACCATGTATTGAATAATGAATCATCAATATAGTTCTATGATTATACAACTGACTGGGTATCTTATTTTATATTGGAAATCGTTCTCTTCCATATCATTGGTTTATAAAATATATGTATAATTGTTCTCTTTTAAAAATGATTTAATTTGAAAAGCTATGTTACATGGTCCTTGACCTGAATTAAATGTTTTTAAAAATTACCTTTTTTAACACCTTCCAAAAGGGTCAATTTATACATTTTATTATGTAAAAGAATGATTATTTATATTAATCATGATAAGAACATATTTTTCATAAAATATGAAAATTATTTTCATTTAATATTTTTGAAGAGTTTTTATGATTATTTTCAATGAACATTATTTTCATAATATTTTGGAGAATATTTATTTTTCATAATTTATTGTCAATATAAAAATGTTATTTTACTAAAGAATTAGAATAATTATTTTTTAATTGTAAATAAATTTATCAATATAAATAATCTACTATTTATAGTTATACTCCACTATGTATATTTTATCTTAATACAATACTCATTCATTATCTGGATGGAATATGAATTTTTCCAAGATATTTTAATTTAACACATTTCATTTCCATGAGTAAATAATATATTAAATGACCAATATGTGTTTAAAAGAGTTTAAAAATAAAATTAAATCTATATGGACATTTTTTATTTTATGGTTTGTGGGTAATTATTATGATCTTAAGTTGTTCTCATATAAACCATTTTCATTTCATCACATTATAGATAACTAATTCATTATGTAATGGGATAAATTTATCTGGTAATGGTTATCTTAATAAATGATTGGAATATAATATGATTGTCATTTCAACTATAACCACAATGGTTATTTCAAGTATAACTACGATTGCTACAAAATGGTTTATAGTAAAAATTACACTATATATAAGAGTTTTATAAAAATGATTCTATCAGACAAATATGCATTTTTATTGATTCTTGATATGGATTTTTATAGAAATATTATGATTTCAAATTGAAATATAATGATTTTATATCTAATTAAAAGTATTTTATACCTAAAATAAGTGAAAACACTTGGGCCATTAATGGTTACATGATCAAGGATGGAATCAAATGAATCATGATTAATAATTACACATTCCTTGAATAATTTATTAGTATATGTTTCATGATTTATGAACTAGGTACAGGTGTGTCACGACCCGTCCTCGGGGCCCGTGTCGTGACTACCCCAAGCCCGCCTTCCATAGGCTAGGGGCTGGCGACTAGCAAAAAAGACGTAAATCTCAATAACTGGGAAGGAATTGCATTTATAAAACATAACACATCCAACTATAATACAAGAGGATGGAAAACAAAAGGAAGTGTTGAAAGTTAAATGTTCTAGAATACAAACCCAACTGAGAAGTACAGCTACGACTGAACGGAAGTATAATAGAAAAGACTAACTACTGGAAGGTAGAAGCAGCTCCGGGCTCGTCCACCTCAGATCCTACCTAAAGGGTAGGTACAGATAGCCTCCTCAATGATCTCACCCCAATACTCATCTATGTACCGTCTCGTACTGAAGTCCACCTATGGGTTCTGACTCGTAGTGGGGTCCACCTCTAGGTACTGACTCGTCGTGAGGTCCACCTCCAGGTACCGTCCAGTCCTCGTACACTCGGTCTCGGTCAGCACTGTCAGTCGTCTTCATCCAACACAACAAGGTGCGGGCATATCCCGTGCATGGGTGAGTATAACGATACTCAGTAAGGACCCCGAGACCTTCTAGGCCTCACTAAACCAACAAGGATCACCACAAAGAAGGATCTCAACACATTACTCTTACTTAGGTATAAGACCATAATTATACCTAAGTTATCAAGAAACCTATCTCAATCAAGAGGTATCACATAGATATAAAATCAACGGATAACTACGATGTAGGTATATGCCCATACATACACCTATGTTATCAAGTAAACCATCTCAATCATGAGGAAAACACAAAGGTCATTGACCCAGCTCAAACCAGGATTTTCATTATCGAAACGAAAACTGCTGAAGAAATCCTCCTCTGTCGAGTACAGTTTCCCAGTCACAACTCTGAGGCGCTACTCACTAACCTTAGACTGCTGATGTCATCCTCCCACTACTAGAAAAGGGGGCATTGAAGCCCCCCAGACTAGGGCGACCGCCAATGGTAGTCGCTAACCTACATAAAAAAATGGGGGGCTTCTGCGCCCCCCCCCCCCCCCCCCCGCGCCCCCTCGACCCCGATCCCCCGATCGCCGCCCTAACCCCCTCCCTCTCTCGCCGCCCTCCCTCGCCGCCCTCCCCTCCCCCGCCGCCCTCCCTCCCCCGCCGCCCGCGCTCCCCCGCCGCCCGCCCTCCCCCGCCGCCCGGGCTCCCCCGTCGCACGCCCTCCCCCGCCGCCCACCCTCCCTCACCGCCTGCCCTTCGGCCTCCGGCTGCCGCCCTCCGCCCTCAGGACTCCGGCCGCCGCCCTCCGGCCTCTCGGCCCTCCCCCCCCCCCACCCCGGACGGCACCCGCACCCCGGACAGCCCCCGCCACGCACTCTGGACCGCACCCCGGACACCTCCCCGCACCCCGGACAGCCCCCCCCCCCCCCCCCCCGCGCACTCCGGACCGCCCCCCACACCCCGGAAGCCTCCCCGCACCCCGGACAGCCCCCCCTGCACTCGGACACCCCCCTCCGAACCCGGACAGCCCCCCCGCACCCCGGACAGCCCCCCCCCCCCCCCCCCCGCACTCGGACACCCCCCCCCCTCCGAACCCGGACAGCCCCCCCGCACCCCGGACAGGCCCCCCGCACCCCGGACACCCCACCCTGCACCCCCGATAGCCCCCCTGCACCCCAGACAGCCCCCCCCCCCCCCCCGCACCCCGGACACCCCCGCACCCCGAACACCCCTGCCCGCACCCCTGACAGGCCCCCGACACCCCGGACACCCCTCCCCGCACCTCAAATAGCCCCCCCCCCCCCCCCCGACCCCGGACACCCCCCCCCCCTCGATGCCCGTCCCCCGTCCCCTCACCGCCTCCTCTCCTCCAGCTCCCCGCCGCCGCCGCTGCCCATCCCCTCCCTTGTCGCACCGCCTTTGGCTCCGGCTCCCCTTCCCTGCCTCCTCTCCCTCGCAGCACCGCCTTCGGCTCCCCTCCCTTTCAGGTTTGTAGCTCAATCAGGTAACATGAGCTTTCAGTTACATTATTATTTTATCAATGGTTCATAAACAAATGGTTAATATTTATTTTGAATATAGTTGATTTTAAAAATGTAAATGTAATAAGTATTGTGTAAATGTTTGTTATACAGATATTATTATGGATAAGAGTTGGATTGATCTTCCAAATCGAACGTCTAGAGAATATTTCAATGGAATTATGCAGTTTATTGACTTCACGAGAGGATTTGAAAGTGACTATATTAGTTGTCCATGTAGAAAATGTGCTAACAGATATCAATTCACACGAGATACTGTGAGGGAGCACCTTTTCTTTAATGGATTTTTGAAAAATTATAAGAGTTGGACTCTTCATGGAGAAGAATATGTTCGTTGTCAAAATACAGATGCAGCTCAGATGGATGTTGATGCAAGGATGACTGATCCAATGCATGAAATGCTTACTGAAATGGTACGTGGGTTTGATCCTGAAGGCATTGACATCCAGAATCTTGAGACCGGTGAGATAAATCTTCGCTCTGGTGCAGATCGTGATTCGAGGAGGTTTTATGAAGTACTTGATGATGTGAAAACAGAATTATATCCTGGATGTACTTCTTACAATAAACTGTCGTTTATCGTGGAGTTGTTGCATTTGAAGACTTTGAATAATTGGTCAGACACATCATTCGACATGCTTTTGGTTTTACTGAAAAAAGTTCTTCCTGTCGACGCTAAGATTCCTGAGTCATATTACTATGCTCGTAAGTTGACAGAGAACTTAGGTTTTACATATGAGACTATAGATGCATGTGTAAACAACTGTATGTTGTTTAGAAATGAAACTGCTCATTTGGATATTGGTACGGTTTGTGGCACTTCCAGGTGGAAAGAGAATAGGGGAAATAAGACTCATCAAAGTCAGATTGCGATACAGGGGAAACCGATTGCCATAAAGCAAATGCGTTACTTTCCCCTTAAACCGAGGTTGAAAAGATTTTTTATGTCATCTAAAGTTTATAATTTAATGAGATGGTATGCAGAAAGAGTTCATCAAGGTGACATGTTAACCCACCCGACAGACTCTCATGCATGGAAGGATTTTGATAAGAGACATCCCGACTTTGCTAAAGATGTTCGTAATGTCCGATTGGGATTGGCAGCAGATGGTTTCAATCCATTCAAGTCTATGGTTGGTGCAACTCATAGCACATGGCCCGTGGTGTTGGTTCCATATAATCTTCCTCTGTGGCTTTGTATGAAGCAACAATTTATATTACTTTCCACTCTTATTGATGGACCTAAAAGTCCGGGGGATAAGATTGATGTTTACCTTCAGCCATTGATTGATGAGTTGAATGAATTTTGGGGCGATGGTGTGTTGACTTATGACTGCGAAACGAATGAAATGTTCAAACTGCATGCTACTTTATTGTGGACAATCAATGACTTCCCAGCTTATGCAAATTTATCAGGATGGAGTACGAAAAGGGAATTTGCTTTCCCTTGTTGCAATAAAAGTAAAAAACTTATATAGCTTAAACATTCCAAAAAATGGGCATACATGGGTCACAGGAGTTTTCTCCCTCCCCAGCACAGGTTCAGAAAGGACAGAGTGGAATTTGATGGTTCTAGAGAGTTCAGCCCAGCACCAAAGATCATGACAGGAGCAGAAATGTTATCGCAGATTGAGGAAGAAAACATCCGCACGGTATATGAAATTCGGGATTGGATGGCTCCTCCAGTATGTAATATTCGTGCTGCGGGTAGGCAGCGCAGTCACAATTGGAAAAAGAAAAGTATTTTTTATAGTCTTCCGTATTGGAAAACTAACATGTTGAGGCATAATTTGGATGTCATGCACATTGAAAAAAATGTTTGTGATAACATATTGTGGACCATTTTAGGTGTCAGTGGAAAGTTAAAGGACCATGTTAATGCACGCCGTGATTTGGAAGAAATGGGTTTAAGGAAACAGTTGTATTTACAGTTAGCTGAGGGAAACGAGGCATATATGCATGCTTCATAGTATTCGATGACTACAGAGGAAAAAGATACATTTCTTTCCATTTTGAAGATGGTCAAGGTGCCTGATGGTTACTCTTCTAATATTTCAATGTGTGTGAATCTGACGAGCAAGACATTGCAAGGGTTGAAAAGTCATGACAATCACATATTACTTCAGCAGTTGATTCCATTCGCAATTTTTGATTGTTTATCCCCCAATGTTGTTCATCCCTTGATTGAGATGAGTAATTTTTTTAGACAGCTTTGTTTAAGAAATCAACGAATGAGTGATTTAAAAAGTTTGCAGGACCGAATTGTACTTACATTTTGTCACTTTGAGAAACTTTCCCCCCCCCCCTCATTTTTCGATGTTATGGTCCACTTGACAGTGCACCTAACTGATGAAGTAATGGCTGCTGGTCTAGTTCAATTCAGGTGGATGTATCCTATTGAACGGTATTTGAGTACATTGAAAAGATTTGTACGCAACAGTGCTCGTCCAGAGGCATCAATAGCCAATGGTTATTTGATGGATGAGTGTACTACCTTTTGTGCAGAATATCTTATGGATGTTGAAACAAAATTAGATAATCCCTCTCGGATTCATGATGGTCCAGTTGGAGAAGGAACCACATTTGATATGGACAACATCGAGTGGATACAAGCACATCGATATATCTTGTTCAATACTCCATCAGTTGCACCATTAATGCAGTAAGTATCTTATCAATGTGCTTGTATAACTTTTACATGTTTTGTTTGCATAAGTTGATCTTTTAAACATCGCGTAATCATTTGCAGGAAACACATTAATGAGATAAAATAAGAGATGCATCGTGCGACTTAGTTGCAAATTCAACAATCTCATTATGCGGTATTTCATGATTGGTTCAAGGATTATGTATATATAAATTGATTTTCATTATGAGTGAAGTATTAAACTAATTATTTCTGCATATATCAGTATTGATTTTTTTAAATTATGTAGGTTCGTAAGATGAGGGAGTTAGGGGACCCCACGCTACCTGAAGTATTTATCCAACTGGCTGAGGGTCCATCTATAACGACTCGTCGTTATAAAGCTATTGATGCTAATGGTTTTCGATTTCGCATTAAAGATGTTGACGAAAAATGAGCAACACAAAACAGTGGCATCGGTTGTCCCTTTGTCAATTCTGGTTATTACTATGGTCAATTGATAGACATCATTGAAGTTGTATACACACACGGTTTGAAGTACATATTGTTAAAGTGTAATTGAGTTGATCCAGTGCGTGGATGTAAAGTCGATCAATATCAGTTTTCATTGGTGAATTTTAACTATATGTTATACAGAAATAATGAACGAGTTGAGAATGAACCTTTCATTTTGACATCACAAGCGGAACAAGTATTCTTCGTTACTTTGCTTTCGGATCCATGTTGGCAAGTTGTTGTCAAAATGTCTCGGTGAGGAGTGTTTTTATTTGAAGAAGATGAACCCGAGACTGTTCCGTTTTTTTACAAACAACTTGATCAACATACCGTAGTTCAACGTGAAGAAGATATTTATTGGGTCAGAGCGGCTGTTGAAGGAGAAACAGTCGATTTGCATGCTTAATGAAAGGTATAATTGTTTTCCCGCTATTTAGTAGAATTTCCTAGTATATCATAAATTATCTAATCATTTTATAAATCCTTATAAGTTTTAATCCTAACTTTTGTAATTTAATTCAGTCATAAATATTTCGGTTGATTAACTTTCTGATTTTTTAAAATTCATTCACAACTAATTATTCAATCCATTTTTTGTTTGATTAACAGTTGTACAAGTTTGATTTATTAAGAACAATCCAATTTATCTTTTAAACACTTTGGGCTCATTACTGATATTTTCTATGACTGCAGACATGTCAGGGGAAGAGGCAGAAGATCCACATCATCCATCTGAGGCATCTACGTCTCAGGGTCGAGGTATGTTTGAATGTCATTGTCTATATTTTTTATGTAATTGACATATATATATATATAACATTTGTCGATTTATATATAAAATTGTTTTCAACAGGATCAGACTCGGCTGCTTCTTCCTCTCGCAGGAGAGGCCCTGGTCGTGGCATATTATCATGGAATTCCAACACGACGATAGATGTTTCATTTGATGAGGTATTTCATCCCGTGGGACCGAATGCCCCGGTATTTATTCGTCAGCTAGGTCATATCATACGTGACCCACATCGATTTCCATTGACCACGCGTGATTGGGCTTCTATCCCTCAGGACACATTAGATCATCTATGGAGGGAGGTTCAGGTAAGAAAATAATTTTACTTTATTTTCTATTTATAAAGAATACTAATATGTTTGATTATTTTCTTTATAGAAAAATTTGAAAGTATGCCCTGAAGAGTTTCGGCCCGTGTGTATGAGAAAATTCCGTAAGATGTGGAAAGATTATAAAGGCAAAGTGAAGAGGGACCACTGGGTACCAAATGTGGGTGCCCTTGACATTTTGGAAAAAGTCCCGAGAGGTGTCCTCCCGGCTCAGTGGCGTGACTTGGTTGCATATTGGTCTACTGAGGGTGTTGCGGTTTGTATATTAATTATTTTTTTGTATATATATTTTCAAGAATATGTGATTTGTTTGAAATTTGAATGAATTGAATGTAGGAGGTGTCAACACGCCATTCGGAGAATCGAGCGTTGCAGGGACCAGCTCACAGGCTCGGGACTCGTCACGTGTCTCAGATCCGACATGAGGTATATATTATTCATTTTTTAATTTATTAATTAGTATGGTTTTGTGTTTATATTCTTTTAATATACAGTTGCGAGGGCAAGGTGCATCAACTGATAAAATGTCGGTGTGGATAAGGACTCGGTACGCGCGGCACGTCCGATTGTGTCCTTTTCAGCTACGCGACGCGCGCTGAAATGGCGCGTTGGGGGGTCAAAACCACCCGAACGACCTCCGAATGCCACGAAACCGTACGAAAATATCCGGGGAGTGAATTTTGAAATGGTCAGCCAGACAGAACCTCATTCGGAGGTGCCGTCTGACCGTGGCGGCTGGAAACGCGTTTCCGGTGCCATAAAACACCAAAACGGCGTGCGGCGGTCCAATTCGGAGCAAACGTGCTCCGAACGACCTGAAACTGCATGGGAACGATAGAAATATTATTCTGAGATGCAGGAGGAGGCCGCACGTCCATGGGACGTGCGGTGCGCGCGACACGTCCGATTGTGTCATTTTCAGCAGCGCGGCGCGCGCTGAAATGGCGCGTTGGGGGGTCAAAACCACCCGAACGTCCTCCGAATTCCACGAAACCATACGAAAACATCCGGGCAGTGAATTGTGAAATGGTCGGCCAGACGGCACCTCATTCGGAGGTGCCATTTGACCGCGGCGGCTGGAAACGCGTTTCCGGCGCCACAAAACACCAAAACGGCGTGCGGCGGTCCAATTCGGAGAAAACGTGCTCCGAACGACCTGAAACCGCACGGGAACGATAGAAATATTATTGCTGAGATGCAGGAGGAGGCCGCACGTCCATCGGACGTGCGGTGCGCGCGGCACGTCCAATTGTGTCCTTTTTAGCAGCGCGACGCGCGCTGAAATGGCGCGTTGGGGGGTCAAAACCACCCGAACGACCTCCGAATGCCACGAAACCGTACGACAACATCCGGGCCGTGAATTGTGAAATGGTCGGCCGGACAGCACCTCATTCGGAGGTGCCGTTTGACCGCGGCGGCCGGAAACGCGTTTCCGGCACCATAAAACACCAAAACGGCGTTCGGCGGTCCAATTCGGAGCAAACGTGCTCCGAACGACCTGAAACCGCAGGGGAACGATAGAAATATTATTCCTGAGATGCAGGAGGAGGCCGCATATCCATCGGACGTGCGCTGTGCGTGACACGTCCGATTGTGTCCTTTTCAGCAGCGCGGCGCGCGCTGAAATGGCGCGTTGTGGTGTCAAAACCACCCGAACGACCTCCGAATGCCACGAAACCGTACGACAACATCCGGGGCGTAAATTGTGAATTGGTCGGCTAAACGGAACCTCATTCGGAGGTGCCGTTTGACCGCGGCGGACAGAAACGTGTTTCCGACGCCATAAAACACCAAAACGGCGTGCGGTGCTCCAATTCGGAGCAAACGTGCTCCGAACGACCTGAAACCGCACGGGAACGATATAAATATTATTCCTGAGATGCAGGAGGAGGCGGCACGTCCATCGGACGTGCGGTGCGCGTGGCACGTCCGATTGTGTCTTTTTCAGGAGCGCGGCGCGCGCTGAAATGGCGCGTTGGGGGGTTAAAACCACCCGAATGACCTTCGAATGCCACGAAACTGTACGACAACATCCGGGGAGTGAATTTTGAAATGGCCGGCCAGAAGACACCTCATTCGGAGGTGCCGTTTGACCGCGGCGGCTGGAAACGCGTTTCCGGCTCCAAAAAACACCAAAACGGCGTGCAGTGGTCCCATTCGGATCAAATGTGCTCTGAAAGACCTGAAACCGCACGGGAACGATAGAAATATTATTCCTGAGATGAAGGAGGAGGCCGCACATCCATCGGACGTGCGGTGCGCGCGGCACGTCCGATTGTGTCATTTTCAGCAGCGCGGCGCGCGCTGAAATGGCGCGTTGGGGGGTCAAAACCACCCGAATGACCTCCGAATGCCACGAAACCGTACGACAACATCCGGGGTGTGAATTTTGAAATGGACGGCCAGACGTCACCTCATTCGGAGGTGCCGTTTGACCGCGGCGGCCGGAAACGCGTTTCCAGCGCCATAAAACACCAAAACGGCGTGTGGCGGTCCAATTCGAAGAAAACGTGCTCCGAATGACCTAAAACCGCACGGTAACGATAGAAATATTATTCCTGAGATTCAAGAGGAGGCCTCACATCCATCGGACGTGCGGTGCGCGCGGCACGTCCGATTGTGTGCTTTTCAGCAGCGCGGCGCGCGCTGAAATGGCGCTTTGGGGGGTCAAAACCACCCGAACGACCTCTGAATGCCACAAAATTGTACGACAACATCCGGGCCGTGAATTGTGAAATGGTCGGCCAGACGGAACCTCATTCAGAGGTACCGTTTTACCACGGAGGCCGGAAACGCGTTTCCGGCGCCATAAAACACCAAAACGGCGTTCGGCGGTCCAATTCGGAGCAAACGTGCTCCGAACGACCTGAAACCGCACAGGAACGATAGAAATATTATTTCTGAGATGCAGGAGGAGGCCGCACGTCCATCGGACCTATGCTGCGCGCGGCACGACCGATTGTGTCCTTTTCAGCAGCGCGGCGCGCGCTGAAATGGCGCGTTGGGGTGTCAAAACCACCCGAACGACCTCCGAATGCCACGAAACCGTACGAAAACATCCGGGGTGTGAATTGTAAAATGTTCGGCCAGACGACACCTCATTCGGAGGTTCCGTTTGACCGCGGCGGCCGGAAACGCGTTTCCGGCGCCATAAAACACCAAAACGGCGTGCGGCGGTCCAATTCGGAGCAAACGTGCTCCAAACGACCTGAAACTGCACGGGAACGATAGAAATATTATTACTGAGATGCAGGAGGAGGCCTCACGTCCATCGGACGTGCGGTGCGCGCGGCACGTCCGATTGTGTCCTTTTCAGCAGCGCGGCGCGCGCTGAAATGGCGCGTTGGGGGGTCAAAACCACCCGAACGACCTCCGAATGCCACGAAACCGTGCGACAACATCCAGGGCGTGAATTGTGAAATGTTCGGCCAGAAGGAACTTCATTCGGAGGTGCCGTTTGAGCGCGGCGTCCAGAAACGCATTTCCGGTGCCATAAAACACCAAAACGGCGTGCGGCGGTCCCATTCGGAGCAAACGTGCTCCGAAAGACCTGAAATGAGATTATTTCTTGAATCGAAGTTTTTAAATTATTATAGCACAATGATTTGATATTATATATATATTATATATATATTAAAACATTTAAAATACATTATATATATAAAAATATATATATAATATTGTATTTAATAGTATATATATGAATATTTATATATATATATTTATATATTCAATTCAAAAAAAAATTAAATTTTTTTTTTTTGACTAGCGACCGCCATAGGCGGTCGCTATAGGGTTCCGGCAGAGGGGCTGAAGCGACCGCCATTGGCGGTCGCTGAAAGCCTCTAGCGACGAGGCAACAGCGACCGCCAATGGCGGTCGCTGAGCGGCCGCTAAAGGCCTTTAGTGACCTCCAATGGCGGTCGCTAGAGGCCGGATTTACAGTAGTGTCCCGTCGAGTACCGCGTGTCTGCTGCCAAATACCAGGCACTCCGTCCGCTGTGGGTCTGCCGCCAAATACCGAGCGCTCCCCCTAATAGCCATCAGAGGTACTCCACCTGCCGAGTACCACAGGTCTGCTGCCAACTACCAGGTGCTTCGTCCACCGTGCGTCTGCCGCAAAATATCGGGCACTCCTTCCACTGGGATAATCGAATCACTCCGACTCAGATCATTCAAGCAGTCATCAGGTCTACATCTACTTGTTCTCCGCACTCCGTACGCTCGTCTCCGAGAGGGTCCGCTCCGCGAGCCACTGGTCGATACTCCAAGTATCACAACGTCCCACAAATAAGTATCCCAAAGGTATTCCTCGTCAAAGGGGTCTTAATGCAAGAGACGGTGCGTCAATCAGATGCCCGTCTGTGAGTTATTAGTCTTTTCATCACGGGGGCCCGGTTGGTTTTCTGTACGAACCAACCCGACCATACTCTAGCTGCCTACAAACCATGAGCGGAGTAAGAAAAAAGAAACATCTCACTATGATTAATCCAAAAAAGTCTATGACACGTCAATCAGACGTCCGAAGCTCATGTTATAAGCGTTTCTGCTCCGAGGGCCTGGTTGCTTTCGTGTTCGAACCAACCCGGTCGTACACAAACTTCTCCAAAACCGTGAGTGTAATATACTGAAACGACCGTCTCGATCCAAGGATCCCAACACAACTGACAGTGTTTCAATCAGTGGTATGTATCCCATGTTATGGGTGTCTGAAGGAAACTGCCCGAAATAAGGGGGTTTGGGCCCGGTCCAACCCGACCCAATACCCCCTGGGTTGGCCCATACCGGGTCGACCCGACCCGGGTCCAGGTCCGGCCCAGTGGGGTGTGCCCCAGCCCAGCTAGCGTGGCCCGGCCCAGCCCGGCTAGCGCTGCATGGCCCAGCCTGCGCGTCCAAGCTCAGCGCGGGCGTCCCGGCTCGCGGGGCTGGCTGGGCCCAGCGCGGGCGTCCCGGCCCACGTGGCTGGCGTCCCGGCTCTCGGCCCAGTGGGATGCGGGGGGTGATGCCCCCCTTGATTGAAGAAATGTCTGGCCATTAAGGTCGGCCTTTAATGTGACCACGTGACACGACGGGGTCCCGCCTGCAGCTGGTGACGGCGGCCGGCTCTGCCGGCTGCTCCTCCGAACCTTCACGGCCATAGGCCGCGGCTCTTTCCTGTCCGGTGTGGCGCGACGGCGCCACGCCCCTCCGCCACGGCCCGCTGTGGCGGCACCCCTTGATGCTCCGGCGCCGCGCGACGGCGCCGCCCCCCTCCGTCATGGCCCGCTCATGTTCGCGGTCATCTTTGGCCTCACTGGCGCGCCGCGACGGCGCTGCGCACATCCACCGTGGCCCGCTCCGGCCGCGGTCCTCTTTGTCCCCGCGCAGTGCAATTGCACCGCGTCGCCTCCGTTCCAAGCCACAATGATGATCAACAACAAAAGGGGACGAGGATCAGCCTAGTTTGTGCAGCCTGATCTCCTCCTGTGATATCGATAGCAAGTGGCGAATTAAATTAACAAAGAACGTTAAATAATACTTGAACGATGAAACAATCCCAACCTCAAAAGAAGTTTGCGGAAGCCAGCGTCGCGGGGGGGGGGGGGGTGTTTTCAGCGACGGCATTGGCGTACATCCATGGAGGGTATGGCGTCACACACCAGCTATGGAGAGGATAAGGAACGGTACGTCGATCTCACCTTGCGGTGACAGCGTTCTTCATCGAAGTCTTGACATTCTTCAACGAAGGTGACGGAGTTCTCCAAGACGTAGAGTTTTCTCTCCAAATATCCTCACACAACCAAGAAACGTAATAAAACAAGGCCTTCCCTTATTTTATTAACACATGCCATGCTTTTAAAAATTAGAAATATTCAAAATAATTTAAGTGAATGAAACATTATATTAAACGGGTTGGAAAGTGTTTAAGAGGGAGTGAGATGGAGGTGAGTGGTCTCACATTAAAGGGGAGTAAACATAACTTAAGTGGGGGGTTTAGAGGAGTTAGGGAATTTGAAGGGGTGGGGATCATGTGGGCCCCACATAACGTATATCCTAAAAAAAGAAGTTAGGCTTTATTGGGTCCCACCCAAAATTCATACGTAGGTTAAAACCATCAAGAAAAGAGAAAAAAATTGGCACACAATTTTATTTCACTTTACACTTAATCCACCTTTTTTAAACAACATCTCCCGAGCAAACACAACTCTTGTAAAGGTCTTCTTAAGAAATTATCGGCGCTACGGTTTCATCGGTGCCTTCAGATTCTGATTCTGAGCACTGGTTTAAATGATAGAAAAACTCGCTCGTTCGTTCACTAAACGTACCCGAGATAATATTCGGAAAATGATTCCGAGCACACTGGGTCTCAGAATCAGGTGCCATCAGAAACTGCGTACTCATAAAATCCCAATGAATATATGAAAAAAATTTCCTTAAAATTTATAGGTCTTTACATTACTCCCACCTCAAGGATTTACGTCCCCATAAAGATACATCACAAACTATAGAAACAAAAGGAGGTACAAATCACACATCTGAGCCTCACACTTCCATGTGCTCTTTAGAGGTTCTCGTGCCGCCAACAAAAGTGCACAAGAGGAATCGACTATCCCTATAGGACCCCCTTCTATCAATCCTCAACCTCAATTGAAACCCTGAGAAATTCACCCTGTCATCGATGTCCATCTCACAGTGATCGATACTGATGGTTAGGTCCTGCACACACCTCCTCTATTGAGATATGGGGATGACGTCGTTCACTCGGTGCATCTGAGGTGGGAAGGCTAGGAGGTGGGCCCCCTTTCATACTTTTCTGGGGACCTAGAAGTTCCGTTGATCCTCGGAGATTAATTTCCGCCTCAGCCACATCTCCGTAGACCCCATCGAGGTGAGACCCGTCTGAAGTCATGGTTGTCACCCTCGAACTCATGTGGTCTTGTCTCCTACTAAGAGCATCTTCTACAACGTCCCCCCCTCCAGGATTATAAACCATCTTGAAGTTATAGTCCTTGAAAAACCCAATCTATCAACGTTGTCTCTGGATCATGTTCTTTCAATAGAAGACACACTTGAGACTATTGAGTTGGAGAGAACCGTAAACCAGTCGCTCAAAGATCAATGGGTGAGACTAGCCAATTGTAAGTACTCATTCCCAACATTCATTGTTTACGTTTTTCAAGAGATATTGAGATTTCTCCTTTGCCGAAAAGAGAAATCTGGTCTCATCCTCTGGATGGACCATGTTCTTTGCCTAATACAGTCAATCCTAACATGAACGGTACCATTTCATGCTATGGACGACGTCGTAAGGCCTCAACGCTACTACCAAGATATCCAACCATTATTCTTGCCTCTAAGGGTCAAGTCACACTGTCGAGGGCAGTGTGTGGTCACTAGGTCTTCTCCAGTAGGTATCTCGATAGTGAGGGTCAATTCAATGGTTTTAAACCAGAACCTCTTAGTATAAACCATACAGTGTGGACAGAAAAGTAAACTTCACAAAAAAACATGTCTTTTATTACTACAGCTCAAGGTTTAAAGACACACATAACTACAATGGCAAAAACATGGAAATTAAAAACACCAATAACAATGGCCTCCATGCCTAGACCTAATCTTTTCCACCTGTTACCGGAGCCCCATAGTCATATGCTTCAGCTGCCTGAAATTGAGCTCTCTCATATCCACCCGTACCCTCCGGTCGGGGTGGTCCTCCGTGTTGTGGTGGTGGCAACACCACGAAGCGTCGCCCACCTCCATCTACACGGCCTTCTCCTCTGTCTATACCTCCTTCTCCTTGTGGTCTGCCTCGATCGAACCTCTGCCTCTTTCTAGAAGTTTCTTCATCTATCTGCGGATCATCTTTACGACGGTTCGGACAGTCACGTGCCATGTGACCAAGCCCGCCGCAGGAGTAACACTGCCCGCTCTTGGCACGACTGGCTCTGACTCCACTCCGGTTTCCCCACACAACTGATCATGTGTCATGTTATCGGCCACTGGTGGGTCTGGTCCTCTTGGACCCCCGTTTCATCTATCTACTACCATCTGTAGAAGACTCCACTGCAAGTCGACTAATGGTGGGTCCCACTGCCGATGTCTACATAGTAAGGAAACTCTCCACTATGAGAGATCTCTCTAACACCCCTTCCTAAGTCGGGATGCTGAGAGGGATCCCCGAAGCTCTGATCTCATGCCTCAGTCCCTGCTCGAAGGTCCGGGCCCTAAAGATCGGGTCCCGTACCATGTCTGTAGAGTAGCGCGAGAGGTACGTGAACCTCGCTGAGTACTATGCTACTGTCAAGTTTCCCTGATGTAGATGTAGTAGCTTTTTTATCCACATTTCTTGAAGGGTGTCTGGTACAAACTCTGCTCGGAACAGGCTTTCAAAGTCTGTCCATAGGAGTGTCGCCTCATTGTGCATCTAGAGCATCAGACTCCACCATCTGTCTGCTGCTGCCTGAAGGAGGCTGGTAGAAAGAATCACCATGAATTCCGCTGGTGTACCTACTAGCCTGAAGACTCTCACCGCATCCTCCAGCCAATCCTCAGCCGCCTATGGATCCGTCTCTCCCCAGAACCTGGGTGGCCTCTGGCACTAGAACTTGTGCACCACGCTCAAGCTTCATGCCTCGCCTGCTGCTGGGGTCGGTGGAATCAGTGGCCCAAAGAATGGCAGTACCTCCGATACCTCAACTGAAAGTGGGCCCTGTACTGAGGCATCAACGCTCGGTGGGCTGTCAGTACATATAACTCTCAGGGATCTATTTGGTCATCCGCGGGGAGGCATCTTGAAAGAAACAGTTGTGACACTATCCAAAGGCCAAACCCCGTGAGTTGACCTGGTTTGAGCTAACTTAAAAAGGAACTTTTGAAAAAACACATGCAATCAGTGTTTTCGTGCACTGAGTCAAATATCAAAGGTCAGGGTCCTAGTGTATGGATACGTCGGCCACCACACCAACACTGGACTCCCTGAATTGAAGACCACACTTAGTACCCATAACACTATTGCTTCATAGAAATGAATTATCAGAGTCCTAAGTTCTGCGATAGAAAAGACTCCTATGATAACAATTTTTCATGACCCGTCCTCGGGGCCCATGTCGTGGCTACCCCAAGCCTGCCTTCCATAGGCCAAGGGTTGGATACTTACACCAAAGGCGTAAATCCTAATAACTGGGAAGGAATTACCTTTATAGAACATAACACATCCTACCAGAGTACAAGAAGAAGTAAAACAATAGAAAGTGATGAAAATTAAATGGTCCAGAATACAAACCCAACTGAGAAGTACAACTACAACTGAACGAAAGTACAATAGAAAAGACTAACTATTGGAAGGTAGAAGTAGCTCCTGGCTCATCCACCTCGGATCCTACCTGAAGGGTAGGTATAGATAGCCTCCTCAATTCTCTCACCCGCAATCCTCCTCCGTGTACCATCACATTGTGAAGGCCACCTCCGGGTTCTGACACGTAGTAGGGTCCACCTCCGGGTAGTGACTCGTCGTGATGTCCACCTCCGGGTACCGTCCAGTCCTCGTTCACTTGGTCTCTGTTAGAGTTGTTCTTCGTCTTCATCCAACACAATGAGGTGCGGGCATAGCCCGTGTAGGGGTGAGTATAATGATACTCAGAAGGGACCCTGAGACCCTATAGGTCTCACTAAACCCACAAGGATCACCATAAAGAATGATCTCAACACATAACTCTTACTTAGGTATAAGCCCATACTTATACCTAAGTTATCAAGCAACCCATCTCAGTCAAGAGGAATCACACAGATATGAAATCAACAGATAACTACGATGTTGGTATATTCCCATACATACACCTAAGTTATCAAGTAACCAATATAAATCATTAGGAAAACACAAAGGTCATTGACTCAGCTAAAACCTGGATTTTAATTATCTAAACCACAAATTCAGGTGAACTCCTCCTCTATCGAGTACTGTAGCCTTGTCACGACTCCGAGGCGCTACTCACTAACCTTAGACTACTGATGTACTCCTCCCGTTGAGTACCGCGGGTCTCCTTTCAAATACTAGGTGCTCCGTCCGCTGTGGGTCTGCCGCCAAATACCGGGTGCTCGACATAGTAGTCGTCAGAGGTAATCCACCTTCCGAGTACCGCAGGTCTACTTCCAACTACCAGGAGCTCCGTCCGCCGTGGGTCTTCCACCAAATACTTGTCGCTCCGTCCACTAGGCTAATCGAATCACTCCGACTTGAATCGTTCAAGCAGTCATCAGGTCTACAACAACTTGGTCTCTACACTCCGTACCGTCGTCTCCGGTAGGGTCTGCTACACGAGCCACTGGTCGATAAACCAAGTATCATAAATTCCCACAAAGATTTATCACAATGGTCCGCCTCGTAAAAGTGGTCTCAACGCAACAGACAACACGTCAATCGGACACCCGGTCTGTGAGTTATTAGCCTTTTCGTCCAAGGGGCCTGGTGGGTTTCGTGTACAAACCAACCCGACCGTACTCTAGCTACATCCAAAACTCAAGAGGATTAAGCCAAAAGAACCATCTCACTAAGAGGAATCCAACAATGTCGACGACACGTCAACCGGAAGTCTGGAGCTCCAGTTGTAAGCGTTTCTGCTCCGAGGGCCCGGTTGGTTTCATGTTCGATGCAACCCGGCTGTACCAAATGTTCTCTGAAACCATTAGTGTAATATACCGAAACGGCCGTATCAATCCAAGTATCCCAACGCAACTAAAGGTGCATCGATCAGAGGTCTGTAGCCCATGTTATGGGAGTTTTAATGAAACCTCCCAAAATTAGGGGGTAAGGGCCTGGTCCGACCCGGTCCAATACCCCCTGGGTCGGCCCGAACCAGGTTGACCCAACCCGGGTCTGGGTCCAGTCCAGTGGGGTGCGGCCCGGAACGGCTGGCGCAGCCCGGCCCCGCCGGTGCAGCCCGGACCGGCACGGTGTCCGGCCCGGAGTGGGCGGCCCGGCCCGCGTGGTCGGCGGCTCGGCTCTCGACCGAGCGGGATGCGAGGGGCACTGCCCCCCTTGATTTAAGAAAGGGTTTTCCATTAACGCCGTCCATTAATCTGACCGCGGGGCCCGACGAGGTCCCACCTCCAGCTAGTGATGGCTGTCGGTTCAGCCAGCCCCTCCTCCGAACCGCCGCGGCTCCTGCCTGTCCGGCACGGCGCGAAGACGCCGCACCCCTCCGCCGTGGCCCGCTTCTGGCCACGACCTTCTTTGGCCTCACTGGCACGGCGTGACGGCGCCATGCTCCTCCACCTCGGCCTGCTATGGTCGCGGTCCTCTTCATCCCTGCGCGGTGTAACGGCACCGCGTCGCCTCCGTTCCAAGCCACAACGATGATCCACAACAAAAGGGGAAGAGGATCGGCCATGTTTGTGCGGTCTGATCTCCTCCTGTGATATTGATATAAAGTGGCTAATTAAATTAACGAAGAACGTTAAATAATACTTGAATGATGAATCCACCCCTACATGAATAGATGTTCACAGAAGCTAGTGTCCCGGGGGTGATTTCGACGACGGCGTTGGCGTACATCCAAGGAGGGGATGGTGTCACACACCGGCTATGGAGAAGAGAAGGAACGGTATGTTGATCTCTCATTGTGGTGACGACATTCTTCGTCGAAGTCTTGACAATCTTCAATGAAGGTGATGGGGTTCTCCAAGACATAGAGTTTTCTCTCCAAATATCCTCACACAACCAAGCAACCTAACAAAATAAGGCCTTCCCTAATTTTATTAACACATGCCAAGCTTTTCAAAATTACAAATATTCAAATTAATTTAAGTGAATGAAACATTAAATTAAATGGGTTGGAAGGTGTTTAAGAGGGAGTGAGAAGGAGGTGAGTGGTCTCATATTAAAGGGGAGTTAACATAACTTATGTGGGGGGGGGGTTAGAGGAGTTAGGGAATTTCAAGGGGTGGGGATCATATGGGGCCCACCTCACAAATATCCTAACAAGAGAAGTTAGGATTTAGTGGGTCCCACAAAACTCCCATACATAGGTTAAACCACCTAGTAAAGAGAACTAAATTTGTAACACAATTTTATTTCACTTTACACTTAATCCACCTTTTTTTAAACAACTCCTCCCGAGCAAACGCAACTCCAGTAAAGGTCTTCATAAGTAATTATCGGCGCTGCGGTATCATCGGTGCCCTCGGATTTCGATTCCGAGCACCGCTTCAATTGTTAGAAAAACCCGCTCATTCGTTCACTGAACGTACCCAAGCTAAACTTCGGAATATGAATCCAGGCACACCAGGCCTCAGAATCAGGTGCCGTCAAAAACTGCGTACTCTTAAAATCGCAAAGAATTTAAGAAAAAATTTACATTGAAATTTACGGGTCTTTACAAGGTGGGTATTAAATATCATATATAATGATCATGAAATATAAATATGTCATAAATACCATTATGCTCATCTTAATCTCATTTATTACATTAAATTTAAAATTCCTCTTATTACAGTTAATAATTTTTTCAACCCTTATAATAAGTAATATTTCCTAGTTTAAGATGAATGGTGTAAAAATGTTTGATTCATGAATGGTTTCATATGTAATGAAACTTTTTGAATATATTGAAGGCATAATATAGAAAATGATAATATTAATATAGTGTGTGATGATTTGGATCATTATGAACATGTTCTTAAGAGTCGTTCCAAATTTTTTGATATACTAATCATAAAATTGTATTTGGTTATGTCATTGATTATGTATTTCATATTAAATATAATGTATTGTCTAGAAAAATTTTGGCCACGTTTATTAGTATCAAAGATTGAAATGTAATATTTATATTTATAATTGTGGATTTAAGAAGGCATTTTTAGGCTATTTACTATTGGTATTATAGTTGGGATTAGATAAATTTGTAAATCATAATGTTTTATTACGTGTTTATATTAAAATATATGAAATAAATAATTCTTTATAGGTTTAGGTATTATTATAATTTCAATGTTTTAATAACCTCTTTTGTTTTTTGAAGATATTGGATTTTAAGGTGATGAATGATATTTTGAAAAAAAATTGGATTGAGTCAATTATTACCCATAGATATAACATGATTTACTATTTGTGTAGTCAAGGATGTATAACATTTCAGAATCATATATGATATTAATGGGGATTTATGTTGAATCTGGTGGTCTAGGAAATTTATTTTAAAGTAGTACAGAATATATGACAATATAATATACATATTAGGTATACGAATTTAGGAGTGAGAAATTATTTTGTAGATAAAAGTTAAATTTATCTTCGAAGAATGTGTTACCATATAATTATGATTTTTGGGTTTCATGTTTGAATAGTAATATTATAAATAATTATAAGGATGGTTATTTATGGAATTATTTATTTATAACATTATGTATTACTATTGAATTTCTAACATTAATGTATTGTTTTTCATTTTACATATTATACATTTTAGGAACTATCAATCCTTGTGATAAGATTTTATGTTTGGTGAATCATTTTGTTTTTGGTTAATGTACTAAGTTAGGATAAAGAAATAATAATCCCTTTGTAGGTATATAAATTCATTGAAATTTATTCTATTGATTTAAACATGGAAATCCATATTGAATACTATACATTTGAATAAAAATATGAGATTGTGGTGGAAATTTATTAGTGGATGAAATTACACATTTTATATAAGTATATTTTCTTATATTATTATTATTGTTAATAAGTAAATTATGCAAAACTATGAAATTAATCATAAACCAAAAAATCAATCCCAATACCATCATTTTTAATGAATCGATAAACTTTTTCCAACCACATTGGTTTATGGTTTTTTTCCAGTTTAAACTATCACGATCATTCAAATTCTACTAACCAATGATCTCTATCCCTCTCCATTACTATTTTTAAATAAGATTTGTAGTCCATGTATATATATTTACTTCCAACTAATTTTCTCAGTTTCTTAAACCTATAATGTGATCTTTAAGATGACCTTCATATTTTTTTCTTTCAGACATTCCATGTGAAAGTATTATTTAGCAATTTTCAACGACAACTTTTAAAAAATGTATTTAAATATTGGAACACCTTGTATCAAGTTTAAGATGAATTTTTTACTATAAAATTAATTAATTGGGGAAGAAATTGATATCCTGAGATATTAAAATAAATACTATGTTCAATCTGTTAAATTTGAGGAAACACCACATTTCAATTAATAGAGAAAAGTTATTATTTAAAGGAAATTAATATAATGTAGTTGCAGAATTGATTGTTATAAATTGGAATAATAATATTTATAAAAACATATATAGTTGTTAATAAATTAAAATATTATTATTAATTATTTTTAAATAATCAATCAATTTTTTGTAATGTCATTTTCAACATCAAAAATATGTTTTCATAAAAAAATGGGTTTTATAGTTTTTCATTTGAAAATATAGTATAAAATTTAGGAAATTTTCATAAAATCTATTCAATAAATTTATCATAAATTTTTAAATAATATTTTAAAAATTATTATTTGTTAAATTTTTTTGAAATTTCAATATTTTCTTATATTTAAATGGATAATGAAAAAATTACTATTTTTTAATAAAATAATTATTTTCATTTAAACTATTTATATGGTATGTATTATATTATGGTTTCATATTATAATAAAATTACAATACTTTATTTTTATATTGTCAAATTTTGTGTTTATAAATACAAATTTTCTTCAAAAACTATTTGTCATCATATTTTTTTTTTAATTTTATTATTTATTCCACATATATTTTTTGAATATAAAAAAATTATTTCATAATTTTAAAAAATGGTCCCTAATTTATTCAACATTTTCTATTTTTTGGGCATTATTATTTGCAACATTTGTAATTTTTTTACCATGGTAGGCATAAATATAGAAATAAAGGGTCAAAATAAAATGAGAAGGACTATAAAATGACTAAAAACGTGAATTTTTTATTTTACGACTCCATTTCATCCATTGAAATGATATATTTAGTTATATGGCCATTTTTACATCTGTATGTGATTATAAATTATAATATTTTATGTAAAGAAATTGAAAAAATTGCACACTTCCATTTTAAATAGGTTAAATATATCTAAAATGGGGAAAATAGGGTATATTTTATTATAAATAGTATTATAAATATAAATGATTAATATTCATCCTGGTAATTTAGTTTTCATTTTTATAAATGAAACTATTATCCTTAATTGTTATACTGTGCTGACATTGTAAATATTCAACTAATTTAAAAATAAATTAAATAATATTAAAAAGAAGTTGTATAATATAAATGAATTGATTTTACACATGATTTTAATGGATAAAAATAAAATTTTATAGATGTATCAAAATTATTTTATTCTATTTTTTGTGTTCATGTTATAGTAGTACAAGTAAATGACCAGTTCAAAAATTTACATTGTTGATATTTTATGAAAATGTTATTTTAATAATTGATAAAAAATTACGTGAAGTTATGTAATTGTAAAATTAATTATTATATAGTTAAAAATATAAATTAATTTTTATTTTTGGACTATGTTTTCATTTATAGTCACTATTAAAACCCTTAATGTGTAAAAAAACCACTTGTCACAGTAACTGTGAATTGGGTAAATTGGGGTTAATAAAAAATGAAATGGGTAAACATGTGATCAAAACATTTAAAAATAATATAGGATGTGAATATTTATTGTCATAATAGACTTAAATTATAATGTTTTCATTTTAGATCCCTTTGGACCAAACAATTAATTTATATTAATTAAATATTTTCTATATTTTAAAAAAGTGATTCTCCCCTAACATATAAACGGGAACCACTTATTATAATTTCATCAAACATGAAAACCATTTTTAATAACAATAATAAATTAAGTAAAATCCTTCCCCACATTCCAAAGGCTTTAAAATTTGCATAATACTATCATTAGATGTCTTATATTCTAGAGTAAAGGAGGTTCTCTGAGTAAGAGGTATCGTTCTTAATCCAGTGTTTTTGATTTTTTAATTATTCTACATACATAAAATATTTTTCATCCATGATGATATAATAATATAAATCCTTTAATATAATATTATGTTAATATTTCAATGGAATAACTTATAACTATCTACGAGAACATTCACGTGGAAAAGGAATTTATCGTTCATGTGTATGGTCGAATCTCATCGCATGAATAAAAGTAATTCATTTTACATAAGCACCTCTTGTATGATGATATAGTGATGGATTTAATTTATATAAATATAATTTTAATTTCATATTTGTCATTATAAATTTTAATATATAATTTAATTTCTTACCTATCCATTAACTAAAATATTATTATGTCATTTCCGTGTAGTTGGAAACTACCACATCTACAAAGCAATGTGATTCAGTTTTCATCACCACATCACATTGATAATATATTTAAATATACTAAAATCATTAAAATTATATTTATTATATTAATATCATCTTCCAAAAATATAATAATAATTAACTTCAAAAAATAACGATCATCGAAAAATGTAAATGTTACTCCTGCGTATATATATCTTAACATCTATAACATTGTAATAGTTCATTTTTCATAAAACTATTTAGATAATTTATTTAAAAGTATAATATATGTATAAAAAAGATAATTATACCATGATTATTATAATATTTATTATTTCATAATGATAACATTGACCTTAGTCAACCTATAAATGTCAATTTTCACTAATTGGCTTTCAGGCCACCGGTTTTGGCCTCAGGTTCTTTAAGGCTTTCGGGCCACCCAAGGCCTTTGGGCCATTATGACTTTCCAGCAACTTCAAGGCCTTCAGGCCACCAAAAACTTCTTCAGTGAACCTGAAAATTGTGCTCAAATGATCAAACAGACTCTACATGGAGCAGAGTCAAGATGGGGTTTCAATGTATGTGCATTCACAAGAGCAGAAGCTAAGTGAATTTGTTAGAAAGAGAGGGTATGTAATTACCATCGGTAACATCCCTTACTTGCACAGTAATCCTAGCCAAACCTCCATGCGATGGTGGAGAGATGATATAATGATGAAAAAGCTGGGAGGATGAGTTTCAAGTATAGTCTGTATAATTCTTAAGACCTACGGGTCATGAAATATCCAAACCTATAGGCCTTGTAATGGTCCCCCCTCGTCCTTGGAAAGGGGTGTTATCAAAAATCAATAAATTTGAAGGCCTTATAGATATTCGGGTTATAAGTAAAATAAAGGTCATCGTAAACACGGAAAAGATTCTAATAATTTTAAATAATTCACATAAGATTATTATTCAGTATGTTAAAGAATGTATATTATTATTAAGACTCTAACTCTGGGATTTTTTCATAATTTCATTTTTTATGATGAATATCTAACGTAATTATGTTAATTTAAATAATAAGGTGTATGAAATTCCCTATTTAAAAATTAAAATGGGATAAATTATAAATGATTTTATTTTTCATTCCTTTTCAATTTCATTATCCTGTGGGATTTTACTTGAATGTTTCCTATTGGTAAAATGATTCTACACTTAATTTTCATTTGACTTGTTAAAACACATATTCATTTATTTTTTACATGATTAGGTGTGAAATAATATCTAAATTAATTAATAATATATTAACAATAGTTTTGGCTGAATTTATATTTTTAATAAAAATTTAATCATTGTTTTACTCTTTAATCTATGAAATTCTCTTTATAATTGTTACCAGTGGTAAATTCCATTTTCAAGAGGAAAATTTTTATGATATGCACATTTATTATTTTATATGTATAATATACATCCCCTTTTACATTTTACATCAATAGTATATTTATTTTTCTGATTTTATGTTTCATTTTATGATAATTATTCATTAGGCTTCTGATTGGTATGTTACCAAAGTGAAAAGTCTTTATGACACTATCCCCTTTCCATTATCTACTATTTAGGTTCACATTCTATTCGGGGTAAATTATAAAATAATACTTTAATGATCCACAAATAATTTATTCTAATATAGTTATGATGGAGTTATTTATGTTTGGTTTATATTTTCCTCATGAATTAATAATGAATCACCAAGATACTTCTTTGTATATTCTACTATGTTTGAATATTATTTTACATCAGGAATATTTCTCTATCATATATATGTTATAAAAATGTTATCATAAATTTTATTTTATAATCATAAAGGATTTAATCAATATATTTCACATGATTTTTTAACTTATTTCAAAAAAAATATTAAAAATGATATTTTTATAATTTTTATAATTTGTCTTTTTTTACACTTTTTAGAAAATATTGGAATGTAATGTTTATTTATATAAATTATGACCTGAATGTGTTTGATCTCTGTCAGGAATTTTATTCATTTATGATTTTTTATATATTTTCAAGGATTTTCCCAATAATTTTTTTGTCATAATATTTTGTGAAATTTCTTATAATCAAACTGATTTCAAAATTAATAGTTTATTTCCATTCAAGATAATTTTAGGGAATTTAAAATGAATTTCAATTAATCAATATCATTAATCCTTTTTTCTGGTGAATACTCCATTAGGTATGCATTATATCAATACCATCATAATTCATTCTTAGGATGGAAACCTTTTGTTTCCATGAGTTAATTCAACTATTAAAGGAATAATCGATGGTATTAAGATATTTGAAATATAACGATATATCAATGTAAATTATTTATCTTAGGGATCTAAGAATTTTTTAAGACGATTATAACTTCCATATATTTTAATGATAATTTTTATAGAGAAAACGTGTTTTATTATTTACAATAGTATACATATACAAAATATAGGGGATCCAACGATCTTTTAAGTCATTAATAAATACCCTGACATTATTCAACTATGAAACCATTATAATGGAAAAACATTAAAATTAAATAAAATATATAGAATAGAAAAGACAAAATGGGAAAATATTTATTTCTCCAATTTTATAGAATCATTTCACACATGAAAAACAATATATATGTGAACTAAAATATTAAAAATACAATCAAAATCATGTAAAATGAAAATTTATCCTTAAGAGGAATTAAATTAATTTTTTAGTAAATGAATGAAGTGGTATTTAGAGGGGAAAATGTGACTATTAAAATTAATTTATTGCCATTTCTCAAATATGACTATTGGTCAATATAACTGTTGGAATATTTTAGTATTGTGATATATACCAATTTTGAATTAATATATCATTATAATATATGTCTATAAATAGTAATGAAAAAGAATAATTGATAAATAAATGAGAAACTATAGCCTCGTCTGGAAGATTCATTCAATTTGAAGACAATTTTTCCAAACATGGGAGGGAGGTAGTATCATTGGGGTTCCCCTGTGACTAAGACCAAGATAGTTCCAACATATGCAGTTTTAAAAAAATCTATTTATAGGGAATATCAAGTTATTGGAGATTAAAACATAGATAATTCATGCCAATATACCCCATAAAACTATTACCATCACACATCCTACCCTTATGGAATATTTTTGTGAAATTACAGGTTATGTTTCTACGTTGTAGTAATAGATTCAATAATTCACCTTTTTAAAATAAAACTCTTATTCCATAAATCCTTTTTTGTAATAATTTATTTAGTGTATTATTTATTTTCATATGAATATTAAAATGATAATTGAATGAAGATAAAAATTAAATATATTCTTAGAAAATATATAAATTTTATAACAATCTTATGTATTCTAAATAATATATTTTTATATAAAATATTATTTCAAAAAACTCTTTCTAAAATAGATATGGTAATAACAATAATGTTCTTGTAAATTTTTATAACTATCATAAATTTAACCATCTCATAAAAATTTCAATTTATTATTAAATATGTATTAATAAATGTTTAAGTTAGAATTATTATATATAAGTAATTATTTTCATAAATTAAATTTATATTATAAAATCTTGAAATTGAAATTAGTTTAGGATGAAATTTTGATAATTTTCTATGTTGATTATTTTCTCATTGAATATTCAAAATAATGTTTTGGGTTTTTGGTATGTTTTATGAATTTATATTCATGTCCTGATAATATTATAATTAATTAACAAAAATCCATGAAATATAATTTGTTATTTTATTAATATTTCTTAATTTAATAAATATTTAGAAAAATTAAAACCTACATGTGACTTTTCAAAGTCTAGAATTGAATTTTTTGTTGAAAATGTTTTGGTGGAAAATCTACTTTTTTGGTCCAAATATGTATTAAAAATGGTGTTTGTTTTAATGGGACAAAGTATCATATAATATGAATCCAATTTTTAAAATCGTGATTAAAAAACATGTTTATGTAATTTATTTTTTAATTAATGAATTGATATTTTTGATAACTATATTGGTAATGTAACTCATTTTCAATAACCTAGATTTCTAATTTCTATATTTGGAAATAATAAAATATTTACTCGACATCAGCATTAAATACCCACTTATCTATCATTTCTCTTTCTATGCTTATTTATACTCTAGGAATGTATTTGTCATTATAACACCTTAAGAGTCCCCAATGTGTCTTGAAGCCCTCAATCATCCATCCATTATAATTAGGAGAAACACTTTGAGTTTAGGGTAATATCATGTTACCAATACTATTCAAGTTTGTTATTTTTGGTGTCTCTTCTAATTGAAATGATATTTTTCCACATTATACTATCTTATTGCTATATAAATTGGGCTTCTAGAAGGGGAGGCCTTATTTATATATTATTTTACCCATTTATATATCCATCTTTTATACCCATCATGCTTCTAAATTAAAATCTAAAATATATATTTTTTACATAATAAATTATTATATTATGAACACCCAAATAATTGAATTATCTATGGGTATTCACCAATATGTTAATATAATTTATTTGTTGAGGTATTTAAATATATGAATCCCACGTTACCATTAAATTGGATCAAAATGATGTTGTGATCATAATATTAACCACTTACCCACTCACTAATTTTATATAAAAACCATATTTTTTCTCCTCAGGTTGTTCAGAAAATTAAATATTAAAATCGTTGTGGATCATATAAAATTAATAAATAGTAAATGTTTTTCTTTATAGTTATCTAATGCATTAATTAAAAAATATATTCTATATATAGGACTTATATTAGCATGTCTTTGTGGTAACCATGGCAATTTTTATTTACGAATCCATAGAGATAAAACATGGTGATATTATTTTGAATGCCTTAATTAAATTTTACATCCACATTCCATGTTATTATTCATGATTATTTTATTATTATACACCAAATGTTCTCATGTTCCTGTAATATTTTTATACCTCAGGTTTTTATTTTAATTCCTCATGATCACATGGTAAATTCATCCTTTGATTATTTTATTTCAAATATCATTCTCAGCCCTTTCTTTTGATGTATTTCCCCATAATATGAGATACTATAAAGGTATTTTTTGGTGTACCCATAACGATGTCCATCATATAGTTTAGAGGACATTTTTATTTTTTCATTCAATATGTTCTAAATTTCTATGAAACATAACAATAAAAGAACCTATATTGTGATCCATATAAGGAATAATTTAAGTAATAAAATAGTGGGATACCATAATGATGGGTGGGTTCATTATAAACCAATATCAGGGGAGCATATAATAGCTCTCAAACACATTGGGTAAAAGGATAGAGTTAAGAAATTTTGTTTCTCTTTTGATATTATGGGAATATACATCCATTTTTATTCCAGGTTTTATGGTGATAATTATTTCAGGTGAAACTATGAATTTTATACCATGATTGTCTGTGAAGGTTACTCTATTTGAATGAGTGGAATTAAAATTATAATCCAAGATACCTATATGTTCTATGTATTCTTGCTATGAGTTTTTGTGTTTTTTTATTTTACCAGGTATGTGATACAGTCATAATTTAGTTTTTTTTTAAAATATATTATTGCATTTGGAAAGGTTATTAATGAATATTACCATTTATGTTTTTTTAAATGTGGCAATTTGAGTTTAGAAACAAATATTCTTTTAAATATATATCTGTGATGAACATATATGTTTTTAATTTAACTATAAACTTTTTGTTAATATAACAATATATTTAAATGGTAATTTAATTATTTTCATAAAGAAAATAATTTGGGATAGCTAGGGGCCAGCCCTCAACTAGAATGTAGTATGAATGTTTCTATTCCAAATGGAATGGTTAGATAACTGAGTAGGCAATGAGGAGATCTCATTGGGTCACTAGGGTTCTTGTTGTGGATCCCACCCATATGTAGTATCAAGTACGGAAGTGGCCCTGTCTTTCAGTGCACATTGATCATATGTGTTTGTGCAATGTATATGGATCCCATTCTCATTTTAGGATTCTGATATGAAAAATACATGATATTTTTTACTAAGAAGATGTTTTATTCCCATTTTTTTATGTTGGAAAACATTTATGTTCCATTTCTCATCACTAATTTTTTTTATGTCTCATCCACTCCATCTTTCACCTCAGACATTTCCTTGCCACTCATCATGGCCTTCCCCACTGCATGACCTCACCATCTACCACTAAAACCCACTAGAACCTCCACTAATGACACTATAGATATGTTTAAATGGGGAATAACACCACCCCTAGCATCCCAAATCTATATGAATCCCTTAATGGACTACATTAAAATTTAGTGATGCCCACATTGTAGATGAAAAAATCTATGTAGGGAATTTATCCACAAACAACCACTCGGAAGGATGGATGGATTGATGAAAACCATAATACGCACCACCACGACTAGTGTTCTTTGGGGTCCACTATAGAAGAACTCTACAATATCCATTCTTACCAAAAATGAGAAAAGAGTTATTTCCTGTAATATTTAACATTCCAATCCAATGCAGAGACACGAAACACCTGATATCATTGAGTTTAATTTCAATGAGACACCTTCAGTATCATGGAATTTATAAATATAATAAAAAAGGAAGGAAAATTTTCCTAAAAAAACGAGGATATGCAAAATTACCATGAAGAACGAGAGATACTAGGTCTAATACCTTTAAAAAAAATATAGAGGATTCCATTGTTGAGTAGAGATGTAAAAATAAAGACCCATTGGAGGGAGGATTTAGGGATGCTAAATTACTGTTTAATTTATTACTATGTCTTATATATTATTTTTCTTCTATATGTAGTTTATATTTATTTTAAAAATAAAATCTAAATCTAATTCTTTTGATCTACCCATATCACATACCTAAATTTCTCATTCCTCTCATTCTATTCATTCTATCTTAATTATATATATTTTTATTTTAGTTGTCATGTTCTCCCACTATTTATTTTTATTCATTCTCTCTTTATGTATTTTTTTGTTCAATTTTTTGTTCCCTAATTCATTATTCATCCCATTCCTCTAAAAATTACTCTTAATCTCAATAATAAGGGGTGTTCCCGAGGTTGGATTCTATAGATAAATCTAGTGTTGCTAATTTATGCACTTAAATTCATAAATTTATTGATCCTTTTTGTGGTGAATGATAGTTACATGCATGATTGTTTCAATTTTACCAGACGACATGAAACTATAGATATATTATTTTATTTTATTTAAATATTTTTCCCCACCATAAATTAACAAAATATCTTCATAATATGGAGTTTATTCTTTCATATGTCAAAACAACATATGCTCGATCTTGGTTCAAGAATATGACACAATATCGGTTGAGGCGAGTCATCAAAATTGATTATAGGTGTTGGTCTAATTTGGTGTTCCAATAATATTACATAGGAATTCCAGACCAAATTTAATAATTAATATAATAATATATTTAGTATTATATTTCGTAATTATACAATCAAAATGAATTAAAAACAATCATTGAATAATAATGTCGGAATGCATAAATTTGTTGTTTTGGAAATATAACATATATTTAAATATCATAATTTTTTTCTATTCGTGATTTATTATCCATTTATTCATGAGTATTAATTCCTTTATATTATGTTCATCCACTATAATAATGTCATCAAACCATTATGCTCATCTCACTGTCAGTGATAAAATTCAATTTTTGAGGCTTATGTGTACCCATACTGAGAATTTTATATCATCCCTATAAAGCCGCATATTACATTATAAATGAAGAATGAAGTCCAATTATTTATGTTTAGAAAGTTTTCATTTGTGAATAAAATTGTGGAATATTTTAATTACAAGATATGAAAAAGGAAAATTTATTTATAGTGTGTGATGATGTTGATCCTTATGATCCTTTTTTTTGAATCCTTGTTGTTTTTAGTTTTTCTAAATTCTATAACACTATAAATGGAATAATTTACTTGCTATGAATGTGATCAAACATTACATTTTAAGTTTTATGTTTCAGATGTGGAAAACGTGTAAAAAATTATCTCCCTCAAAGGTAGAAAAAGTATTGTTTTTTAACACATGAATTCTGAGTGTGGTTTCAGGTTCACTACATGAGAACAATTTAGAGGAATCTTATTTGAATGTTACTTCTTCTAGGGAAATTGGAACTGTTGGAACCTATTCCTTAATAATCGTTTACATAATTATCTTGTTGTTTTTTATCCCCATTTAATTGTAGTAGTTGATTCCTCTCAGGAAGTTTTAGTAGAAGTGAGTTCTAATACATCCTTAAAAAAATTTGGATACTTATGTTGGTATAAGGAAGCCTCTTGATTTTCCCCATCTATATAGACAAGTTTTGGATCTTGTTCATGGAGGTTGATATGTGATAAAAAGAAAAGCTATTTGTATTCAAATGCACACATTTAATGAAACAGTGGTAGCAGAGCGATGAGTGATTCAGGGTGTGATTAGAATATATTGTACCCCTGTTTGTGATATTTTTATTTGATGATCCTTTAATTCCATACTAAATTTTACTTTGTCAATTCTTTGGTACTTGAGGAGTACCATCTCCCAGTTATTCTAGTGTCTTACATGCATGTTAGAGGATAGACACTATTATTTGATGTGTGTTTGGGATGTAGAGTAGAGATGGTATAACACTAATCAATGGGGAAGTACTTCTTATTATAGAAATAGTCAAGTGATTTTATCCTCAACATGGATTGGATATATTTAGTGCTTGTAGTGATCATTATCTTCCAATGGAGATTTTTGTTTTTTGAAGGGGTTCCCAATGAGTGGAACTCATTAGAATGTGAGGTTATCTGATGGGTGGTATGTAAGTTAATAATTTTTTTTTATATTTTGTGGATATTTTTTTATGTTCGAATATAATTTATGTTCCTTAAATTTGGGGGGATTTCATGGATTTTTTATAAGTGGAGGTTATAACACTTCTCATTCTAGATAATATTAAATTTGCCTTAGAATATCAGGCATGTACATCACTAATTTCCATGGTTCATTATTTAATATATATTATAGTGGTATGATAATTGTGTTTTATTGATATTTTTTATATGGGTTTCATCCAATAAATTGAGTCTTCATGGTGTCCTCTAGTGAAGTTCACTAATAAAGAGGATGGTAAATAGTGGTTTTGTATAGAATACTTGAGGTTGAATAACGTGAGGGAAAAAAGCATTTACCCTCTTCCGAGAATATTTGATCATTTCAACTAGTAGATAAGAGTTATTTTGATTTTATGAATAAAATATGGGCACAATTTCATTAGCTGAGTTTGAAGGATAATGATATCATAAAGACCGCCATTATGTATAAGTTTGAGAAATTAAATTATGTAGTCATACTATACATTATTATAAAAAAACCAATAGTTATCATGGTTTTAGAAATTTTGAAGGGGAGTAAGCTCTCACCTAGTATTTTTTTGGAACAATAAATTGTTGAGTATGTTAGAAAGGCATAACATCAGTTGGAATTACCAAAACAGCTAGAGGGAACCAAAAAGGCATTCCACATGTCTCAACTTCACCACAATCTTCATGAATACTCCACCATTTTTTAATTGTGACAGTTTAATATAATAGTTTACAGGTAGTTCATGTAGTAAACCATAGTGATCTATGAGAAATGAAATAATCTTTTGTGTAAATGAATCAATTCCATGGTTCATGTGTTGCGAATGTATGGTGGAATGGAGTTGAGTACATGGGATTGATAGATTCACATGACATTCCAATAACTGAAGATGATTTGAATTTTTTTCACCAAATTTTTTTTGATATGATTCTTGAATCTTTTTAATTTATTATATGTTATTTTTTTAATATTTGATGTTTGATAAATATTCCAATATATGATAAACATAAATCAAAATTCCAAATAAATATTTTTTATTCCATGAATTGACTAAAACTATAATGGAATGTCTGTAACCCACATTGTGGATTATATCACAATATGAAATAATGAATTCCATGATTTATATGATTATGATAATTACATAAAATGATGGTGGCTATATTAGATTTGGGTTGGGTGTAGGTTGAGATAATTTTTCCGAATTCTTCAGTAAAAAACACGTGGTTTGTGTTTGGTGTCGAATTATGTATAGTTTTTCTCAGTGAGAGTTTGTATTGTGGTTTCACACATTGTTTTAGGGGAATTTTCTAATTTTCATGATTAGATTGTAACACCATTTTAGGTGTGATGAAATCATATAGATCTATCTCTTGGGGGTGGTTTTTCATACCCCTTTCGTTTAATCTTTAGTTTTTGACTCTCAATAACAAAAATAATTTTATAGGTATCTGTTACAACATTTCATTCCAACCAGTGTTGTTACATTTATTTTTTTCTAGATATGGAGTGTTTAGTTGAAGATGAATCTATAGTTGTGGTATTGTAGGGGAGTTTATAGTGAAAATGGGGCTTATGGGTGAAGATGGATGTATATTACTTGTGTTACCATTGGTTAATGACATGTTTTTTATCAGGGAAGAATTTCATGAAATTATTATACGTTGTAAAATGGGATTTAAAACGTATGTTAATTCTATCTAAGGATCGATGTTTTCTGGAAATAAAAAGGCTCATGGCTTAAAAAATGTAGTTTTAGGGATTGTATGTTAATCATCCCATTGAACGTACACTATATGTGATATATTTTGACCATAAATAGTGATATATTCACCAATTATAAGTTTTGATGAACTAGCCAATTCTATCCATTTATCCTTCATTACCTCTCGAAATTGAACAATCCCTTGGTGCCCCTATGATATATTCATTCTCTACTATTCTTCAGTAAATCTATAGGATCTAGTGGTGGTGTTTCATCACTCACTAGTATTATCACGACCCATCCCCCAGGGCATGTTCCGTGACTACCCCAAGCCCACCTTCCAGAGGCCAGGGGATGGTGACTAGAACCAAAGGCGTAAATACCTAAACTGGTAAGGAATTTCCTTTATAACTATTAACATGCACAACATAGTACACATCTAGATACAAAAAACAAAGTACAAATTTATAACAAGAGAGTTCTGAAAAGTAAAGGGGGCCGGAAATAGAAGCCCAACTGTAATGTACAATTACAACTGAAAAGAAAAAAATAGGTGAAAGGTGAAAACCAGCTCCAGTATCATCCACCACATATACTACCTGAAGGGTAGGTACAGATAGCCTCCTCAACCCTCCATGTCCATCAGTATCCACCAGGTACCGACTCGTCATGAGGTCCACCTCCGGGTACTGTCCAGTCCTTGTATACTCAGCCTCAATCAGCGATGTCTGTTGTGTGCATCAAACACAATGAGGTGCGGGAATAGCCCCTATAGGGGTGAGTATAACGATACATAGTAAGGATCCCAAGACCCTCATAGTCTCTCAAAATCCACCAAGGATAAACCATAGAGTAATAAATCAACAGATGACCCAACTTAGGTATATGCCCATACATAAACCTAAGTAGTCAAGTAACCCATCACAATAATGAGGTAAACACAAAAGTTACTGAATCATCTCACACAAGTATACAACTCTTGTAGAGAGAGTTTAGAGATGCTTAGATGTAGCTACTAAGTCATCTATTCTGCCGAACACACATAGGATTCAAGAACAAAATTCAGAACTATCGAACCCAGACAGGATATAGGAATAGTAAACTAAGATTTCAAACCCAAATAGGATACTGGAACAGTCCTCGAAGTTATCAAACCCACAAATGATCCAGGAACAGCCTTCAGTGCTGTCGAACCCACACCAGATCCAGGAACAGTTGTCAGTACATAGCCAACCACAGGGTTTCGTAGAAAGTATGCTTGATTCTAGGAGGGTCTGCTCTTCAAGCGAAGTTTCGATACATCAACTGCCATGAAGTACCAAGTTGATGTATCCAAAAGATCCGTTGTTCCAAAATAAACCCACTACGATAAGATGGATTGTCAATCATACATCCTATCTGAGAGTTATTGGCATTTTTATTCCGAGTGCCTGGTTGGATTTACATTCGATCCAACCAGGGCATACCCCAACTGGGTCTAATTATCGAGTGGGTTATACCAAAACAACTGTCTTCCTCCAATGTTTCCATAACCACAAAAGGTTCATCAATAAGACACATGTAGCTCAGTTTATGGGAAAAAGAGTGGAAATAGGTCAAAAGGGTTCGGGTCTGGTCGTGCCCATTAGGACTGACCCGGCCCGACTCGGGTCTGAAATAGGGTCCGACCCGATCCATGGATCTGACCCGGGCCATGGTTTCGACCTGGTCCATAGGGGCGGCTGGCCTGCCGGGGTGGCCCACCCACGGGGGTGGCCAGACCCGCGGGGGCGGCCCGGCCCACGCGGGAGCCCGACCTGCGGGGGCAGCCCGACCAGCATTGGGTCCAGCCAGTGCTGGGTCCGGCCCAGCGGCTCGGCGGCCCGTGGGGTCTGTCCTAGCTGTGTCCAGGGGAGAGTTCATGCCCCCTGGATTCCCAAACGTCCTTATCCATTTTGGGGAGTTGAAATCGGCACGATATGGTGCCGGTCCAAGTCACACGGGAACCAGAGATGGGGTCCTGCTCCTTTCGGCTGGCCAAGCAGCCATCCCCACCCGCGTGACGTGGTTGCATCATACCACCTCCGGAAACCAAGCGGCTCTATGGCCAGTCTTCCTCACGGTCGGCCATGCGCCGGCCGTCACTACACCGCCACGGCTCCCCTTCGATCCACTGCATGTCGTGGTTGCACCACGACTTCCACGACAACCCAACAACTCGAGCTTCTGGTCTCTTTCGCAGCCGAGCTTGACCCGGCTGCCGCTGCACTGTCGTTGACCGTTGGTTGTTGGATACTCATATGCCAGTGTGGTTCCACTTCCCCTCCCACATGGTGTGTCTTTTCGATTCCAACCACTAATGATCTTTCCATGGGTCACTGGATGAGTTCTAGTGGCCCAATTCCCATTCCAGAAGAAGTTGTGCTCTCCTCGGGACGTCACATTCGATCCGCAATCATTGTTGTTGAGAGTCTCTCATTCCTGTCTCATGTCTCATTCAGCATCAAATTCCACAAAGATGTTGGAGGGGTTAGGCCATGATAGTTCGGCCTGCACCCTCCACATTAGGGTGATCACATGCGGCTTCATTTCTTAATCTTAGAGGAAAACGACGAATGTGAAACAACAAAAATGAATCCCCTAACATTTTTTGTTGATCGTTGATGATGTCGTGGAAAGGGGACATCGATTCGTTGTAGATGAAGGTGTCCCACATCAAGGAGGTTCCGAGAAAGGAAGTTGAATTTGAGATCAAGGTCGACGTTCTTCGTTAGTTGGTGTGTTCTTCATCGGTTGGAGCGTTCTTCGTCGGTTAGATCATTATTCGTCTGGAGCCTTATCTCAAGTTATCCCCTCTCCCAAGACAAAATTTCATCCCAAATAATAAATTATTCATACCTATAATTTAATCATTGGAAAAAAAATTCAAAAATATTCAAATTAATTAATTGATTCTCAAATAATTAATTGAGTTTAATGGTCACCATAATGTGGGTAGCTCAAGGGGTTTCTCCCCACTTAATGGGAGTTCAAGAGGATTATAACCTTAGGTGGTTCCCACCACATTAATCCTCACATGGGAGGTTCAGTTTGGGTGGGCCTCACCCCCATAACCTCTCATGGGAGGTTAAGGTGTGGGGGTCCCTCTTCCAACTCCCATGAGGAGGTTTTAACCAACAATAAAAATTAAGCCACACACTTAATTTTTATTTAATTAATTCTCTATAAACCCAAAAACTATCTTTTAATCTCAACCCACTGTCATTGAGGTGATAGAATTTTTAAGCGAATATCAGCGCTATGTGTTCAATGGTGCCCTCAGATTTCAATTCCATGCACCAGTTCAAAAGTTATTAAAACGTGCTCGTACGTTTACTGAACGTACCCAAAAAAAACTTCAGAAATTGATTCCCAGCACACCGGGCCTTGTAATCATGTACCTCTAGTTTTCATGGACTTTTATAATTCTCATGAATTTATGAAAAAAATTTCCATGGAAATTTCGGGTCTTTACAGGTATTCCTTTCTCCCTTCATCATTTTTTTCCTTTTTTACTGTGTATGATCTTCCACAATGATATTTCTAATTGTGGGTTTATTTTCGGTATTTTATTGTCAATCCCTTGATGTGGAAGATGTTTATATATCATTTAAATTGTATATTTTTGAGTTGTTGGTTGTTTCCACTCCTCCATATAGTGTACAATGATATTAAAAAGACTTCGTGAGGTTGGGGATCCTCATTTTAGTCTTTTTTACATGTTATGTATGATATTTTTAGGATTTTCATTCCATTTTTTGTATAGATAGGTTGTTTATAAAAATTTAATAACTTTGAATAAATGAATTTAATTTTTTAGTGAGTAATCACATGCTTTGATTTAATTATTATTAATGTTGATGAGTTTATCCCTTGTTATTGTGTTGTTAAAAAATAATATTTGTTAAGATCCTTTCTTTTATAGTTGAATCTATGGGTTGAGACCCTTATTATATTTTTTTCTAACCAGTCCCTTGATAAAATGATAAAAAAATATCTAGATACTAATATGGTTTCCCATGGAAATATGGTTGGGGTAATAATACACATGATAATTAAATAAATAATTTCATGAAGGATCTTGAATAATTTTTGGAAGATGGTATGTATTTTTATTTTAATTGTTGTTTCATATTGTATTTTGCTTCATGATTTGGGATTTTGTGTGATGATGAAGTCGAAAGACTAGTTATTTTTTTATTTTTTGGGCTATGATGCAGTGACTGGTTAGCGTGGATGTTTCACGTGATGTAGCATAATTGTTATATTTTATGGTAGTGTAGTTCTATGTGGTGGTGTAATGAAATTTGGATGTGTGGCATAATAGTTGTGCTGAATTCTGATTCCATTCATAGTTATTTTTTATAGTGAATAATGGTAGTGGTGTATAGTGGTCATTGTGTGTTTTTAATTAGATGTGTGACTATTGATATTAGATGGTTCGGATGTCGAAGCAAGGTGATGATGGTTGATTTGTGATGGGAGATTTATTGAATGGTGGGGTTCTATTAGTTAACTAGTTTTTCATGGTATAATATCTATTTTTAATGAAATTAATTATTACTATATTTGAATTAGTATGTGTGTAAATTACATTAAATAAATAAAATTAATTATGGGTTAGGTATGTGTGTATAAAGTGGCGTAGTAAATATATTTCACTAGAACTGGATATATCTCAAAAGTGGTGAAATTAATTATAAAAGTGGGAAATGTTGTGTGGATTGTGTGGTGAATGTATAATGTATTATATATTTTTGTTTAAATGATTTTCATGGTAAATGTGTGGTGGATTGATGGTAATGTTGTGCACTCCATTGTAGTTTATGTGATCCTAGAGGTTGTGTAATTTATGTTATATATATTATTTTATTATTTTTTTTGAATGAACCACCAGTGTTTGAAACACATAACAATTATAAATGGTTCCTGGATCTATTTGTATCCCTAAATATAAGATTTTGGTGATATCAATGATTGGAAACCCCCTCAACCCCACTACTCCTTCAGTATTGAAAGCCCGAGTTTCATCATGTTAGATGTTCACTGATGACCCAAGTTTTTTATGGAGAGATGTGATATAGAGAGGCTACGATAAGATTCAACATATGGTGGGAGTTTTGCATGTTAGGAGGACTGCCTGATTTGGATTTCATTTCAAATTCATTATTTAGTAATTCTATGAATACATGATGATGAGAGATGGGTTGTGATAGCCCAGGTGTCTGAAGGATAAACCATATTTGAGGATTTCCAATATATTTTCTGAATACTAAACATTAAATAGTGGTATAGGAATGGATGCCTTGAGCACCACATCAGAAATGGCCAGAATGTGTTGGGATATGTTTGGAAGGGGTTAGAGAATAGGATGTTAGATGATTTGGTGTGAGTGAAACAAATATTTTGGGAGGGTGAATAGGTTTCCTTTTATTGTAATGATCTTAATTATATATTATTATTATTATCAATGCATGATTTTTTGATAGGGACATGGTGAGGATGGAATTGGTTAGTTGATCAATATTAGTAATTTTTGTTTTTCTATTTATTCATTTGTTAGGGGAATCCTTTTTTTATTTTTCTATATGATACCTTGGATCATTATCTTGAGTATAAATGTATGCTCACAAAACATATAAAACTATTTTTCAATATTGAATGAGAACATTAGGGATAACGAATGATATTACTAGATTCAATTGGAAATTCTATTGAGATTATAATATAGGCCATGTCTTTTGGTATTACATATTGGAGACGTTTATTTTTATTAGTTGGTTTTAATTCATCTATTATGGGATTATTTTAGGTATAATATTATATTATATTTAGGGGTTATTTGGTAGTTTTTTATCTAATATCTTAGTACCATTTTATATTTGAGGGAAATGAATTCCAGTTATTATATATTTATTCACTTAGTTCCAATCTCTGTCACAGTTCCTAATATAGGTTCGATATCAGGGGTCATTATCTTTCTTCTCCATTATAGTATCTTTATAGGGTGTTTTTTTATAAAAATTGTAATTATCAACCCATGTTCACATAAAATGGTTAACAAAGTATCACTCATGATTATTTACGACATACCATTTCCATGTAGAGATACCATTAATTATTCATCACTATATTTTATTGATGGGTATTATGAGGGGTATAAAGAATCTTTTTGATATTTATAACATTGTTATTTGAAAATGATAGAGGTTCTCTTTCCTATGTGTGGAAAAAGACATCTATGAATTGATGTGATTTTATTGGTTTTTTCTACATGGATGGTAATAAGGATATATTTAATTAATATGTATGATATATATGATAATATAATAATTATAGGAAAGTTAATTATTCTTTATCATTCATTAATCCATGCATCGAAAACTGAAAACTATATTCATGCATACATGCGAACTTATATCTCCATTAATGGTGTAATTCATTTATTTATAAATAAATTTTACGTATTACACTATTTATGAACATAATTAATATATATAACATTTGTTTCATGATTTTCATTCTATGATAGTGGAACCATGATAAATGTAAATGAAAATAACAATCCAACCAAAACATACATGAAAATGAAGACGTTATACGATGGAATAGTAATATTAATAATGAAATATTAAATAATGGAATATAAAATGGGTCTACAATAAATATATAGTAAATATATATTTAGTATAAATGAGGTTAAAACATTTACAAAGGAATTAGTTACTAAGGTAATGGATTTCTATTACAATTTCATATTTTATCAGGATTGTTTATATTCATGTTTCCAATGATAAAATTATACACTTTACCTCTAATTAAAATGTTTAATTTTAGTATATTTTTGTTATTTCATGGGAAGAGATGTTTTTAATTAATTTTACTCTCATTAGGTACTTACAATACTGAAATAAAATTTATATAGGAAACAATATTTCTTTTTCTCTTCAGTCAAAATTCCTTTTCATCCATATCCATGTTTTCTAAATATAATGTCATGAATGTATATAATGTTATTATATGATTGTTTTAATTAATTATTGGTTATTATAGAATTAAAACTAACTGTATTAAATGGTATCCATCTTTTTATTATCATAATGAAGTAATATTTGAGTTTTGATTGACGTTTGAATTGAATGTGTTGTTTTAACTTATATGGCATGAATGAAATTTCATTCAATAATAACCTATCAATATATTTTGGATTAAATTATAATAAATCATAGTTATTATCAATTAAAATATATTATTTATTATTTTCAATGATTTTATATATAAAATAAGTGACATTAATGATAAAATATCTTGTTCTGCCAAAAGTTTTTTAATTATTTTTTTAAATTAATTTTCATTTATAATGGTATCATGGTATTTTACTTATGTTTTAGTAGGTGAAATTATCCATTTATACTATCCTTATTCTTATTATATACATTTAAAAATTATAATAACATTATTTCTATGAAACCTATTAATTTATAACATGTAATACCATCATTAAATATTTATTAAACCAATTACCTTTTAATAAGTAATGACATGATAAATATTTAATGATCTTGGTTGACCCCAAAAAACACGTCCCCAATATTTTTCAAATGATCCCATAAATTATTCCAAAACGTAGCTCGTTCTACAAGATTCGATTTGACTGGTCATAGAGCCCAAACAGAGTTACGGATCAGAATTTATGTTTGTTCGAATTCGGGCTACTTGAAATGGCCATCCAGGACGGTTTTGGGGAAAAGTATGGATTAGCGCGTAAAAATGGTGTCTCATGTGGAAAACTATTTCCACGTGCGGAATTTTATGCCCACCACCTTGTGCGGGTGAAATACTACATGCCCATCCACCCGCACGTGGAATATTACGCACCCACCATTGCGCACGTGGAATATTACGTGCCAATCTTTGTGGGTGAGGAATTTTCTACGCACCACCTTGCACATGTGTAATTTTGCGCGCAAATCCTGGCATGCGGAAAACCCTTTTTGCATGCGGAATTTTACATGCACCAACTCCCACATTCCCACCTATAAATATAAGTGCACCCCCCTTCTTCAAGGGAGGGCCCCGGAGGTCGGCTGCCGCACTAATGTGCGTAAGTCTGAATTTTCTGCGACCGCATGTAAAATCCTTCCTCTGGCACACAAAACAATATTCTTTGCATGTAAAAGGTCCAACCTGCCCAGTTTATCAGGAAAAACATATCTTTTGTGTGCAACCATGCCACTGGGGAAAATTTTTAGTTCACTAGTGCTACACCAGTCCTATTGCGCGCAAGCCTTCCCTATTGCGCGCAACACTTCCTTTTGCTGGAAAAACATCCCAATTGCACACAATTCTATCCCCATTGAGTGCACGACAACCTATTGCAGGCCCATCTCCCATTTTTCATGCACCTCTCCCCTATTGCACGCCCACGTCACCTATTGCGCACCCGTCTTCCATTTTGTGCCCCTGCACTCCCGCTCGTCGTCAGTGCCGGGTTGCGGTCCCGGACCTATGGACCGGTCCCTTCTCTTCCGTCACTGACCCCCATGAAAAATGGAGAGTCGCACCACAAAATTTTCGAGCCGGGACGTTGGGATTTTCTATTGCGCCCTTCTGTGCACCCACCTCCCCATATGGAATGCCATGATTTGAGAGACTCCTCCTCACACCATGAAACACCTTGAGATGCCGTATTCCTCTTGGTTCGGTTCATATGTCATGAGTTGAGATCCCTATAATAAATTCCCTGAGTAACTTGAGTTGATCAATTCCCCAAACAACTTATCCAAACCATATCACATGGATCCTAGGCCAGGTTGAAGTCAAAAGGGCCGCCCTTGCCTTTGTCCCAACACCATCAAATTCTAGGCACCTTATGCCCAACAGTCTTATCTACACGACTATAAACTATAGAACACCCTATGTTCCAAACATAGGATTCCACTTGCCCTATACGAAAGATGCCTTATGCTCAAGAATAAGATGCCAATAGTCTTATCTACATGACTATAAACTGTAGTAAATCCTATGTTCCAATCATAGGATGCATCTTGCCTTATACAAGAGATGTCTTTTGCTCCAAGAATAAGATGATTAAAGTCTTATCTACATGACTATGAACTGTAGTACACCCTATGTTCCACACATAGGGTGTCTCTTGCACTATATGATAGATTCCTTATGCTCCAAGAATAAGATGTGAACAATGCTATATACATGAAATTAAATTGTATTACACCTTATGTTCAAAACATAGGATGCCTCTTTCCCTATACGAGAGATACCTTATGCTCCAAGCATAAGATGCCAACAGTCCTATCTACATGACTATAAACTATAGTACACCCTATGTTCCAAACATAAGATGCCTCTTTCCCTATATAAGAGATGCCTTATGCTCCTAGAATAAGATGCCAATAGTCCTCTCTACATGACTATAAACTATAGTAATCCCTAACATTCAATAATAGGATGCCTCTTTTCCCAAATAAGATATGCCTTATCTAAAAAGCATAAGATTCCTGATGTCATGATTACAATGGCATAATTTCAAGAGAATTGGAATCCCTTCAAACATTACATCACTCCAACAAACACTTTGCGTGTCCTTAATTTGGATATCCATTCACTTACAAGACCAAAGGGACCCGTAATGGCCTTGTCCCATGACGCATCAGCTCACCTACTACCCTGATCCAATGCCTTGTATGTCATTGGACAACACTTCGAGTCTGGTCTTCTATTTCAAACATGGTTAGTATTCGACCCTCATTTGTTTTTCCCCATTTCAGGCCAACGAAATATGGATGTCATGTTTTGAACACAGTCAATAGTTATCCTATATCACCACTCCACCCTCATTGCATTCCGAATGTCGGGCATGTGATTCCCACTTTTCATCTCCCTTTGTTTGTACTGATTCCAATGCCCTTGGAATTATCTATCTTCTGCACTAGCGCATAGGTGAAAAACTCAACCAACCAGTAAGTTTGGATGATCTCATGGATAGACATGAAGAAGACGTTACGGGCATCTTCTTTGCGTAATCTCAATCCACCATTGCCGCTCAATAGTGGCACCCACGTAGCTTACTTGTGTAAGCCCCATTCACCATTTCCGCTCCATAGCGGCACCCGGGAAGCTTCCTGTCATAAGCCACATTCACCATTGTCGATCCATAACGACACCCGGGTATCTTTCTCGCGTATGCCAAATTCACCATTGCTACTCTATAGCGGCACCCAGGCAGCTTCCTTGCTTAAACCCCATTCACCATTACCAATCCATAGCAGCACCCGGGCAGCTTCCTTTCATAAAACCCATTCACCAATGCCACTCTATAGTGGCACCCAGGAAGCTTCTTTGCATAAGACCCATTCACCATTTCTGTTTCATAGAGGCACGCGTGCAGATTCCTTGCGTAAGACCCATTCACCATTACCGCTCCATAGTAGCACCCATGCAGCTTCCTTGCATAATCCCCATTCACCATTGCCACACCATAGAGGAACCTGGGCAGCTTCTTTGCGTAATCCCATCCACCATTAGTTCTCCATAGTGGAACTTGGGTGAGCTAGACTGTAATACCCACACCCAACTATCTGAACTATGTGGTCTTTGATCCTTTCCATGGTAGGGTACACAAGAGGCCTCCACGAGGTTCAAGTCCAACACCCGGTCGCTCCGACCCCCTTCACATCGGTTCACCAACACCTTGGGCAGCCTAGAGTGTAATCCCCAAACCCATATCCAATCTGTGATGACTTTGATTCTTGCCATGGCAGGGTACGTAGGATGCCTCCCTGAGGTTCAAGCCCACCAACACCTTGTTACTCTGAACCACTTCATGTTGGTTCACCAACACCTTGGGCAGCCTAGAGTGTACTCCCCACACCAATATCTGAACAACGAGGACATTGATCCTTACCAAGGCATTGTACGTAGGAAGCCCCCCCCCCTGAGGTTCAAGGCCACCACCCATCGGACCCCAGGTCCACATTCACGTCGGTTCCCACCACCCTGAACAATAAGGTCTTTGATCCTTGACAAGGTAGGGTACATAGGAAGCCTCCCTTAGGATCAAGCCCAATAACCATTGGACCCCAGGTCCTCCTCCACATCGGTTCACCGACACCCTGGGCACCCCAGAGCCTAATCCCCAAATTCCCCCATATACCGAACTAGATGGAATTCGATTCCTTGCCACATGGATACGTAGGAAGACTTTTCGAGGATGAAGCCCAAAACCATCGTCATCCTCATGACGGTTCCGTCCCATTCACCATCCATATCATGAGACCTTACATCATCCATCTTGATTCTTACCCGGGCCGCCACATCACTGTGTGATCAAGCCACTCCATTCCCCATTCTATCTTCACAAGACATTAAACTATCATCCTACATTGTGATAAACATGAGATACCAGAGGAAAACCTTGGAAGACACACCTTTGGCCTAACTGTCTCCATAAGATGATAAACTCATGGTTTACCCCATGTTAAACATGAGAAGATGAGGAAAACCTCAGGGACATTACTCTGGCATAAGATACCCCATGACCGACATGGGATGCTTCCGGTTATGCACCCTTGAAATGACCTCTTGTGATGAAAAATATGGGTTCTCATATGTCCATACACCCAGAGATGCCCCGACATGCCTGATGTTGTCATCTACTCTGACCGAAGGTTTCTACCATGTCAAGACCCCAGTGAATGCCTTAATGGAAGTAGTGTAATTAACCGGTGTCCATGAAGATATGGAATCAAGAAAGAGATTCACGAACCACATCTTAATATATAAGGGAGACCTGGACTAGGCGATGAGTTCCAAGGAGGAATCCACGGAAGGAAGAACCGACATCCCATCATCCCTTTTCGATCAAAGAGAAAATGTCCCTGAACAAGGAACGGATGATGCCCGCCTTTGGAAAGAGGGAATGCGGGGCTACAGCTGCGCGTCCTCCACATACGGATGTGTGTGCCCTGACGAAAGTGTCAGAAACAGAAATAGTGAACCCGACCTGAATCTCTTCTCCTTTAATTGCAATTTGATTAAATATGTCTAGAAAAATAAGGCATCACCCATGTTAATACCCTCTCTTTTATATATGAGAGGATGAGTAACATCTCGTGTTTGAAGATTATGGTCCATCAGCTCCTCTCTGATCCCACCACCTCAAGAGGGCATGCTGTTTTCATCCGCCACCCAAATCTATCAGCTCCTCGCCCACATTGCCGCCTCATGAGGCCACGTAGGTGGAACCCACCAACCAAATTCATCAGCTCCATGCCGACTCCGCCCCTCAAGATGCCACGTAGGTGGAAACCGCTACCCAACTCCTTCAGCTCCTCACCTACTCCACCGCCTCAAGAGGCCACATAGGTTGCACCCGCCACTAGACTCTATCTACTCCTCACAGACTCCGCCTCCTCAAGAGGCCGTGTAGGTGGCATCCGCAACCCGACTCCTTCGGTTCCTCGCCGAATTCACTGCCTCAAGAGGCTGTGCAAGTGGCATCTGCCACCCAAATACCTCAGCTCCTCACCACTCCTATCGCCAAATAAGACATGTAGGTGGTATCCGCCTCCCGACTCCATCCGATCCTCGCCGACTCAGCTGCCTCAAGAGACCGCGCTGGTCGCATCCGCCACCTGACTCCTTTTTCTCCTCGCCGAGTATGCCACCTCAAGAGGCCGCACATGTGGCATCTGGCACCCGAATCATTCGCCCCCTCGTCGATCCTATCACCTCAAAAGGCTGCGTAGGTTGCATCCACCACCCGACTCCATCATCTCCTCACCGACATAGCCACCTCAAGAGGCCACGTAGGTGGCATCATCCACATGCCTCCCTTGGCTCCTTGCTGACTCAGCCTCTTCAAGAGGCCGCGCAGATGGCATCCACCACTCGACTCCATCAGCTCCTCGTCGACTCAGCCACCTCAAGAGGCCACGTAGGTGGAATCAGCCACATGACTCCTTCATCTCCTTGCCGACTCTTCCACCTCAAGAGCCCGCGAAGGTGGTATCCTCCTCCCAACTCCATCATCTCCTCACTGACCCCACCGCCATAAGTGGCAGTGCAGGAGGAATCCTTCCCCAACTCTATCGAAACATTGGCGACCCCACACCATTATCACCATTCACTAAAAAGGGGATATCCGTACCACCACTGACCAGCACGAAGGATTCCATGCCTTTCGGGCTCCATCTCCCCCGTCCCACTGATGCTCCAAGCTTCCACACCTTCGGGGATCCATCTCCCCTATCGTACCGACGCTCCAGGCTCCCACACATTCTAGGAACCATCACCCCGTCATACCGACATCCAAGATTCCATGCCTTCAAGGCTCTATCGCCCCCATCGTACTGACGTCCAGGCATCCACACCTTCGAGGCTCCATCGCCCCCTTCAAACTGACATCCAGGATTCCACACGGTCTGAGATCCATCGCCCTATCATACTGACGTCCTGGATTCCACGCCTTCGTGGCTCTATATCCACTTCGTACTAATGTACATTCTTCCATGCCTTCCGGGATCCATCGCCCCGTCGTACCCATGATCCTGGATTTATCTCCCCTCAGGACAGATGGAATGTAGTCATCACAACTACCATTGCGAAACTATGTGTCATCCCAACTAACACATTGCATCAACCATAGAGGTACTGCCTATAGCCTTGACACCACCCTGTGAAAGGTCTATTTTGAGGTAGCCCAGCTCACGCATGGAGAACATCCATGCTTACGCTTGGGGAATTTTTGGGAAATCCCATCATATAGATTCCCCCCTCATTATAGTTGCATGACATTAAACTGTGTGACAACCATCATCTTACATGAAGTCAAACTGTTCATCTTCGTCCGTCATGATGTTACACTGCATATTATCATTCTTCATTACTTTAAACTGCTTCATCATCCTGCATGATGTTAAACTTTTCATCTTCTTCCTTCTTGACGTTAAACTGCACATTATTGTCCTGCATGACTTTAAAATGCACCATTGTCCTGCATGACATTAAACTATTCATCTTCATCTGTCATGATGTTAAACTTCTCATTATCACCCTGTATGAATTTAAATGGCACCATCATCTGACATGATGTTAAACTGTTCATCTTCATTTGTCATGACGTTAAACTACTCATTATCATCATGCATGACTTTAAACTGCATCATCATCCTACATGATGTTAAAATTTTTATCTTTGTCCAACATGACATTAAACTGCTCATTGTTTTTTAGCATGACATCAAACTGCATCATCATACAGCGTGACATAAAATTGATAATTTTCATCCATCATGACTTTTAACTACATCATCATCCAGCATGACGTAAAACTGTTCATCTTCGTCCATCATGATGTTAAACTTCTCACTATCGTTCTGTAAGTCATTAAACTGCATCATCCTCCTGCATGACGTTAAACTGTTCATCTTTATCTGTCATGATGTTAAACAGCTCATTATCATCCTACAAGTCTTTAAACTGCATCTTCATCTATCATGACATTAAACTTCTTATTATCGTGTTGCATGACATTAAATTGCATCATCATATTACATGATGTTAAAATTTTCATCTTCATCTGTCGTGACTATAAACTTCACATTATCACCCTGCATGACTTTAAACTGCATCATCCTCATGCATGATGTTAAATTATTCATCTTCATCTGCCATGACGTTAAACTGCACATTATTGTCCTGCATGACATTAAACTGCATCATTGTCCTGCCTGACATTAAGCTGTTTATTTTCGTTTTTCATGATGTTAAACTGCACATTATCATCCTACATTACTTTAAACAACATCATCATCCTACAAGGAATTATACTATTCATCTTCTTTTATCAGGACGTTAAACTATACATTATCATCCTACACGTCTTTAAACTGCACCATCGTCCTGCATGACATTAAATTGTCCATCTTCATCCTTCATGATGTTAAACCTCTTATTACCATCCTGTATGACTTTAAACTACACCATCATCCTACATGACGTTAAAATGTTCATCTTCGTCCATCATGACGTTAAACTGCTCATTATAATCCTACATGACATTAAACGACATCATCTTCCTGCATGACATTAAACTATTCATATTCATCCGTCATGATGTTGAACATCTCATTATCGTGCTTCATGACTTTAAACTGCATCATCATCCTGCAGGATGTTAAACTGTTCATCTTCATCCTGCATGACATAAAACTGTATGTCGTCCATCATGACATAAAACTGCACATTATCGTCCTTCATGAATTTAAAATCCATCATCATCCTGCATGATGTTAAACTGTTCATCTTCGTCCTTCATTAAGTTAAAAAGATCTTTATCATCCTGTATGACTTTAAACTGCATCATCGTCCTGCATGACATTAAACTGTTCATCTTCGTCCTGCATGATGTTAAACTGTATGCCGTCCATCATGATGTAAAACTGCACATTATCATCCATCATGACTTTAAACTGTACCATCATCCTACAAGACATTAAATTGTTCATCTTCATCTGTCATGACATTAAATAGTACATTATTTTCCGACAATAATTTAGACTGAATCATCGTCCTGCATGATGTTAAACTTTTCATCTTTATCCAGCGTGACGTTAAAATGCTCATTAACATCATTCATGAGTATAAACTGCATCATCGTCCTACATGACGTTAAAATGTTCATCTTCTTCCCGCATGACGTTAAAATATATGTCGTCTATCATGATTTTAAACTGCTCATTATCATCCTACGTAACAAAAAACTGCATCATCGCCCTGCATGACGTTAAACTGTTCATCTTCATCCTAAAAGATGGTAAACTGTATGTCGTCCTTCATGATATAAAACTACGCATTACCGTCCCACATGACATTAAACTGTATATCGTCCCGCATGACGTTAAACTTTTTTTCATCCTTCATGACATTAAACTACTCATTATCGTCCCGCAAGGCAATAAACTGCAAAACGGTCAGCGCTCTATGAGCTTAAACTAAGAAAACAACTGTCCATATCACACGAATTTAAACTATGTGATCCATCAAAACTATAGATCATAAAACCACTCAGCATTTTTCCTGCATGATAATAAACTGAAAACAGGCTGAAAAATCCCATCCATGGCCCAGCCTCAGGTCCCTCGGCCTTTCTGTGCCCCTGGTCCAAGATCTCATCTAGGATTGTGCAATGGGGTGGGGACTCCATGTCCTCATTCATGTTTGGCTATGTTTTACACACCACACATATCCCCTTGAGACATCCTTCCCTCATTTATCATCCATCTAATGAGAACAGGCCATGCCATGCATCGTGAGCCCCATCATTTGGGTTTCCATCACTTTCTATATCCAAAAGGATCCCCGAATGGCATGGATGCTCAGCCTAAGGGCTCTCCCACCATTATGGGTGGATACTGTGTTGCAGACCTGCCCAAAAGTTGTCTTCAATCATCATTGATTCTTTGTGGTCTTCCATAAGCACAATCATTCTCCCTTCTTGTCCCATGCATATGACATTAAACAATGAATATATGGTCCGTGCTCTATGACCCGAAACTAAGATCACCTTCATCCTCATTGCAAGACGTTAAATTGCAAACTGGTCGGGCCTTTCCGACTATGACCCAGTCTCAGGCCCCTAGGCCATTTTGGGCCCCCGACCCAATTCCTATTTAGGGTTGTACGGTGTAGTATGGGATTATGCCTTCATTCACATCGGGTTACTCGTCACACCATACACCTCCCATGATTTGGGTATCTTACCCCTCACTTCATCCTCACTACAATATGTTAAACTACAAACTAGTCGGACCTTTCTGACCGAGGCCCAGCCTCAGGCCTCTTGGACTTTTCGGGCCCCTGGCTGATGTTCCTATTTTGGGGTGTACAGTTTGTTATGGGACTATGTACTCATTCATGTTTGGTTACTCATTGTTCTATACACCCCCTCGTTAGGGTATCTTTCCCCAATGTTAGATTCTAGACCTATGTATGGCTTGATTCCCATCCTCATGGGATATGTAAGACTGCCCAAACATCAAGAGTTCGGGTCCAACCCCATCTATTAGAGATCTTCATATTATCTAGGCCCTTAGCCTGCATTATTCAATAAGAGGAGTATATGGTGTGGTATGGGATTTTGTTCTCACTCACGTCGGGTGCTGTAACAACTATTCCATTTACCTCCCCCTTATGAGAGTTTTCCATCCCCTTGTGCTATCCTTGTCTTTTCAACTTTGCCACTCTCAAGATGAGGCCCTCGACCCTCTTCGGTGATTCCATAATGTGCTTAAGGGTACTCTGGTTTAGTTCCATGATTGTCGGACTCTCCTAGGACATGTTTTCACCCATTTCTCAGGCTTCGTGTTCCCATTAATTTGGGCTTCCATAACCTTTCACATCTAAAGGGACCCCCGAATGGCATGGATGCTCAGCCTAAGGGCCCTCCAACCATAACGGGTCAACATCCAAAAGGGCTTCAAGCAAAGAATTGATACAAGTCTCGCATTGCGAATTTGGTCAGCGATCGATGATCATTTGTGGTACACATTCCAGTCCGACATGATATGGATGGCGTGTTTCAAACGCGGTCAATAGTCATCCTCCATCGTCACGCCAACCCCTTCAAGCCTTGAATTTTGGTTACATGATTTACATCCTTCCCCACCCCATCATGTCCTAATAGAAATTAGAAGCTCTTGATACTATTCAACAGTGTGCATTCACACGTTAGGAGGAGAATATCCGTGATTAGGGCAACATTCAGGGCTCTGCACCGATATCCCTATGGAGTGTATTCCAGGTATTGAAACAAACCTCTTCCACCCTTGTTTCCCACACTGAGCTTTACTCACGTGGGCTTGGGGATCGGGTTGAGGTTTCCACAAACATGGAATATTTTCGCTCTTCTATGGTCCAAGCTCTACGACCATAAACTAATCTCTCTTTTAGAACTACATATGGCTTCATCCCCACCCTCATGGGGTATGTAAAAACGCCCATGCAATATTCCTACGGCCCAGTATAGCTTTCGTTTTCATTCCCCCGACCTAAAACCTTCCGAAAGAACACGCGATGGTCGGGACCCCCAGTTCCCATTCTTTTCAGGTTTTGAAAATGCTGCACCATGTGTCTCTCATGTTTTCTACCATCCATGGTCTGAGATCTATGACCATAAAATAATACCACTACACATCATTTCCGTAAGACATTAAATGGAACGACATATTCCATTACTATGTATGGCTTGATTCCCATCCTCATGGGATATGTAGGAATGCAAAGGCATCTTGTCTCTGGGTCCAGCCCAATGAATACAAAATCCTATCCCCTCTCTTTCGGCCCCTCGGACCGAACAGTCTAAGAAAAATTTGGTGTAACGATTATCTCATTGGCCCTTATTCATGATGGGGTTTGAGAAGGTATCACCATGTTCCTCCCACATCTTCTCCCCACCTGGTCCAAGCTCTATGACACTAAACTAAGATATCCTTATGGGAACAACACGTCATGATTGGATACTTCACTACCCTACACCCAATTCATTAAATCAAACCCCCTTAATGGATCATCCTATGACCGTTATGCGGGAAGTGTCTTACCCCAGGACCCTCTTCCTTGGGAAGGGACTCGACTCCCTCTTTCTGATCCCTCTCATTGTCGTACTCAGATGTTTTCTGAAAAAGATCCTGATGTCTATAATTTTCAAGTGGACATTCCCTTCGTTCCATGTCCTAGCTTCATGAGGCCATTATTTGGATCCTCACCCTCTTCCACATCTGAAAGGACCCCCATCACGTCCTGCTCTCATGCAGCCTCGACTCAACTACCGTCTCAGGCCAACATCCCTAAAGACCCCGAGCGACATTTGTGACAGGTCCCATGTTTCGAACATGGTCAGTGGTCGACCCTCATCTATTTTTCCCCATTCCAGGATAACACGATATGGATAATTTGTTTCTAACATGGTCAATAGTTACCCCCTATCATCACCCCACCACCAATGTGGTGCAGATCTCGAGCATCACGATTCACATATTTCCACTTCCTTATGTTCAAGTGGAATTCTATCATACTCGGACTCACCCATTCGTGCATCTAGGTGCGTTATATAGGGGGGTCAACATCATTGGGAAGTCATTCACCTAGTGTCCCATCACCCCCGACATGTTCCTTCTTGTGCTAGGAAATTCCAATCACTACTTCTTGTTTCCCACATTGAGCATGACACATGTGGGCTTAGTTGTTCTGGTAGGACATATACCGGTGTAGCCATGCCATGTGTGCCATTCATCATCCTTCATGATGATAAACTGCACTCTCAAAACTACATATGGATTGAATTCCATCTTCATGGGATACGTAGGGACACCTGGACACTTTTCTTTAGGGCCCAGCCTAATTATCACTCTTGGTCACTTGACCTAAATAGTTTCCTCCGAGAATACGTGGTGTGATATGTACTCCAAGTACTCATTCACACCGGGTTTATAGATACCTCATCACATACTACTTTCCTGGGATCTTCCCTTTCACTCCACAACCTATCTTATGACGTTAAACTGCACGAGTCTATATGTTCTCAATGCATGACACCAAACTATGGTTCTACCATGAACAGTATCAAGATTTCCTCTGTTAGTCATGGGATGCGTCAGTTTCCTCTCCAGAGAGGATTCTCCCTGCCAGTGTTGTTCTCTGACCACACTTTCCCCCATGAACTACGTTTTTCTTGATTCTCATCTCTATGGGATACGTAGCGATGCCCTGGAGTCTTGCCTTGGGCCCAACCTCGGGGCAATTAACCATTTCGTCCCATCTACCCAAATTACGGTCTAATTCATATGACCTTAAACTAGGACCTTAAAGTCCATGTAATATGACATTAAACTATTAACCATAGTATAGGTGGTATGACCTTTAAACTATGTGCACCGTCTTTAGCGTATGACGTAAAACTATAGGTACAAACTTTTCTTTACTAGTGGTCATGTTCGGAAGTATGTTTGATAGCTGATCAGACAAATGCTCTCACCTAATGTGTTTCCACCACGGTGGTGTGATTCCAAGAGTGGTGGACTCCATTCAAACAATAATTCATTCCACACTCCATGCTTTTCATGCCCTTTTTTCGGAACCTCATCTTATTTCATATTTAAAATAACCCCCAAACAGTATAGTCACTCGACCTATGGCTCACCTACAGTCTTGGGAAAATGTTCTGGAAGGATAATGGGTAGCATTTTGAGTCAGACCCTGTGTTTCGAACATTGTCAAAGGTCTTCCCTCATTTGTTATCTTCATTTTAGGATAATGCAATAAGGATACTATGTTTTGAACTCGGTGAATAGTTATCCTTCATTGTCATGCCACACCCATAGTGTTTTGGATTTTGGGTATCATGATTCACACCTTCCACTCCCCTCTGTTCAGATTGATTCTAATGCACCTGGAGTTACCCAAGTTGTGCACCAGAGCACAGTGGGGGAAGTAGGTCGGTTTTCCAGAGAGATATGGTATCTATATGGGACCCCTCTCTTTTAGGATTATCCCAAATGGTGATCGATGTCCCAAGCTGATTGCCTCACATGTTTTGTAACTTAGCACTCTCGTATAGGATCTCATATTACCTCTTGTTTCCCTCACCTAGCATGGCTCACGCAGGCTTAGAGATTCAGTCGACTATCTCCCCAGAACGATCGAGGTACAATGGACCCCATGACATGCGTTTTCCTTAGACGTTTCCTCATAACTTTGTCTGCCTCACCCTCCTCATCCTCGTTGGACCTCGTTCGTAGGGGTGGAATCTATTGACTATGAAAAATGTGTCCTGAAAATCTTCCAAATGCATCCATAAATAAAATTGTAGTGTATAGTGTTCATCAAGATTCGATTTGACTGGTCGTCGAGCCCAAACGAAGTTACGAATTAGAGTTTATGGCTGTTTAATGTCGAGCTACCAGAAATGGCCATCTAGGATGGTTTTTGATCAAAGTATGGATTTGCGCGTAAAAAGGGAGTCATGCACGGAAAACCATTTGCGCGCTTGGAATTTTACATGCTCTTCCTTGCAAATGTGGAATACTACATGCCCATCCTCATGCATGGGAATATTACGCACCCATCCTTGCAAGCATGGAATATTACACGCCCATCTCTGCATGCGTGGAATTTTATGCACACCGTCTTGTGAGCATGTAATTTTGCGCGCACCGCCAGGTGCGCGGAAAATCGTTTGCATGCACAGAATTTTACGTGCACCGACCCCCGAGATTCCAACAATAAATACAAGTGCACCCCCTTCTTCCAGGGAACACCCCAGAGGTCGGCCGCCGCAATAATGCACGTACGTACGAATTTTCTGTGCCCGTGCGTAAAATCCCCCCACTGGCGCGTAAAAAATAATTTTTGCACGCAACATTGCCACTAGGCCCAATTTTTCGCGCAACAGTGCTGCACCAATCCTATTTCACACAAGGCTTCCCTATTGCGTTAAACACTTCCTTTTACGCACAAAACATCTTGATTGCGCGCAATTTCTTCCCCATTGTGCGCACAACTGCCTATTGCGCACCAATATCTCATTTTACATTCATCGCTCCCCTATTGCACGCCTGTGTTGTCTATTGTGTGACCATCTCCCATTTTGCGCCCCCGCACCCCCGCTTAATGTCAGTGTCGGGTTGCGGTCCCGGCTCTCCGAGCCTGTCCCTTTGCTACAGTCACTGACCCCCATGAAAAATGGAGACTCTCACAACAAACTTTTTAGGCCGGGACGTCGGGATTTTACATGGCGCCCTTCTTCACACCCACCTCCACCCTATGGAATGCCCGGAATTGAGATACTCCACCACACACCATGAAACACCTTGATTTGATGTATTCCTCTTGGTTCGTTTCATATGTCGTGAGTTGAGATCCCCATCATAAATTCCATGAGTACCTTGAGTCGATCCATTCCTCAAGAAACTAATCCAAAACCTATCACTTGGCTCCTATGCAATGTTGAACGAGAAAGGGCCGCCCTTGCATAAGCCCCCACACCATCCATTTCTAGGAACTTTTTGCCCAACAGTCCAATCTACATTACTATAAACTGTATTAAACCCTATGTTCCACTGATAGGATGCCTCTTGTCCTATACGAGAGATGCCTTATGCTCCAATCATAAGATGTCAACAATCCTATCTACATGACTATAAACTGTTGTACACCCTGTGTTCCAAACATAGGATGCCTATTTCCATATACGAGAGATTCCTTATGCTCCAAACATAATATGCTAACAGTCCTATCTACATGAAAATAAACTGTAGTACACCCTATGTTCCAAACATACGATGCCTCTTGCCCTATAAAAGAGATGTCTTATGCTCCAACCATAAGATTCCAATAGTCCACTCTACATTACTATAAATTGTAGTAATCTCTATCATTCAATAATAGGATGTCTCTTGTTCCAAATAAAAGATTCCTTATATAAAAAGCATAAGACACCTGATGCCATGATTACAATGGTATAATTTCAAGAGCATTGGAATCCATTTAAACATTCCATCACTCCACCTCACTCTTTGTGTGTCCTTCATTCAGATCTTCCACGTTTTTTGGGCTCTATCACCCCATCATATCAATGTCCATGCTTCCTTGCCTTCCGGGATCCATCTTCCTGTCATACCCATGATCCTAGCATCATCACCCCTCATGAGAGAGGGAATGTAGTCATCCCCACAACCCTTGTGACACTATGTGTCATTCCAACTACCACATTGCGTCATGCATAGAGGTACTGCCTATAGACTTGACACCATCCCCTAGAAGGTCTATTTTGAGGTATCCTAACTCACGCATGGAGAAAATCAACGCTTACGTTCGGGGAAATTTTTGGAAATCACGTCATATAGATTCTCCCCTCATCCCAACCCACCAAAATGGGGTAGAGATGACCATCCCTCTACCGACACAGTCCTTGTGGTTTCACATCCCAGTTGCATGACGTTAAACTGCGTGACAACCATGTCCCAGTCACATGACATCAAGCTGCGTGACAACCATTATTCTACATGATGTTAAACTATTCATCTTTGTTCGTCATGATGTTAAACTACACATTATCATCCTGCATTACTTTAAAAATAATCATCGTCCAACATGACGTTAAACTATTCATCATCGTCCTTCATGACATTAAACTGCACATTATCGTCGTGCATTACTTTAAACTACACCATCATCCTGCATGACATTAAACTGTTCATCTTCTTATGTCATTACGATAAACTGCTCATTATCATCCTACATGACTTTAAACTACAACATAGTCCTACATGACATTAAACTGTTCATCTTCGTCCGACATGACGTTAAACTGCTCATTATCCTCCTGCAGTAATTAAACTACATCGTCGTCCTACATGATGTTAGACTATTTATCATCGTCTGACATGACATTAAACAGCTTTTTATCATCCATCACGACTTTAAACTACATCATCATCCATCATGATGTAAAACTATTCATGTTCATCCATCATGACGTTAAACTGCTCATTAACCTCCTCCATGACTTTAAACTGCAACATCGTCCATCATGATGTAAAACTGTTCATCATCATCCATCATGATACTAAACTGCTCACTATCGTTTTTCACGACATTATACTACATCATAGTATTTCATGACATTAAACTATTCATCTTCATCTAACATGATGTTAAACTGCTCATTATCGTCTTGCATGACTTTAACCTACATCTTCATCCGTTAGGATGTTATACTTATCATTATCGTATTGCATGAATTTGAACTACATCATCATCCTGCATGATATTAAAATACACATTATCACCCATCATGACTTTAAACTACATCATCATCCTGCATGACGTTAAATTTTCCATCTTCATCCGTCATGACGTTAAACTGCACATTATCATCCTAAATGACTTTAAACTGCATCATTTTCTTACATGAAAATAAGCTGTTTATCTTCGTCTGTTATGATGTTAAACAAAAAATTATCATCTTTAATTACTTTAAACAACATCATCATCCTGCATGATGTTAAACTTTTCATCTTTGTCCTTCATGACATTAAACTGTACATTATCGTCCTGCACGACTTTAAACTGCACCATCGTCTTGCATGAAATTAAACTGTTCATCTTAGTCCATCACGACGTTAAACTTATCATTATCATCCTGCATGACATTAAATTGTTCATCTTCATCCGTCATGATGTTAAACTGGTCATTATCATCCTGCATGACTTTAAACTGCATCATCGTCCTGCATGACATTAAAATATTCATCTTCATGCTTCATTTTGTTAAACTGCTCATTATCATCCTGCATGACTTAAAATTGCATCATCGTCATGCATGATGTTAAACTTTTCATCTTCGTCTTGTATGATGCTAAACTATATGTCGTCCGCCATGACATAAAACTGCACATTATCGTCCTTCATGACTATAAACTACATTATCATCCTACATGACGTTAAACTGTTCATCCTCATCTGTCATGACGTTAAATAACACATTAACATCCTGCATCACTTTAAACTGCATCATCGTCCTACATGACATTATACTGTTCGTCTTCGTCCTGCATGGCGTTAAACTGTATGTCGTCCATCATGATGTAAAACTGCACATTATCATCCAGCATGACTTTAAACTGTACCATCATCCTGCATGACGTTAAACTATTCATCATCATCTTCCATGATGTTAAATAGTAAATTATTGTCCTACTTTAATTTAAACTAAATCAACTTCATGAATTACATTACACTATTCATCTTCATCCATCGTGACGTTAAACTTCTCATTATCATCCTGTATGACTATAAACTGCATCATCGTCATGCATGACATTAAAATTTTCATCTTCTTCCCACATGACATTAAACTGTATGTCAACTTTCATGACGTTAAACTACTCATTATCGTCCTGCATGACATTAAACTGCATCATCATCCTGCATGACGTTAAACTATTCATCTTCGTCCCGCATGATGTTAAACAGTATTTCATCTGTCATGATGTAAAACTACTCATTACTGTCCCACATGACATTAAACTATATCTCATCATGCATGATGTTAAACTTTTTGTCATCCGTCATAATGTTAAACTGCTCATTATCGTCCCTCAAGACAATAAACTGCAAAACGGTCCAAGCCCTATGACCTTAAACTAAGAACACAACCATCCATATCACTCAACATTAAACTGTGTGATCTATCCCAACTAAAAGTCATAAAACCACTTAGCATTTTTTCCTCATGAAAATAAACTGCAAATAGGCTGGAACATCCCATCCTTGGCCCAGCCTTAGGTCCCTTGGCTTTCCGGGCCCCTAGCCCAAGTTCTCATCTAGGATTGTGCGATGGGGTGGGGACTCTGTGTCCTCATTCATGTTTGGCTATCTTGGCCATGCCACACATATCCCATTGAGACATCCTTCCCCACATTTAACATCCATCCCGTGAGCACATGCCATCCCATGCATCGTGAGCCCCATTATTTGGGTTTCCATCACTTTCTATATCCAAAAGGACCTCGGATGGCATGGATGCTCGGCCTAAGGGATATCCTACCATTATGGGCCAACGCCCTCGAGGAATGCGAGTGGAAAATTTATATGAGTCCCGTGTGGTGAATATGGTCAGTGGTCGATGATCAATTGTTTTCCCTGAACTCTAGTCACATAAGGGTGGATACTGTGTTACGAACCTGTCTAACACTAGCCTTCAATAATCATTGCTGCTTCTGGGTCTTCTATAAAAATGATGGCTCGCCCTTCCTGTCCCATGCATATGACATTAGACAAGGAATATATTGTCCAAGCTCTATGACCCTAAACTAAGATCACCTTCATCATCATTGCAAGATGTCGATTTGCAAACTGCTCGGGCCTTTCCAACTGAGGCCCAGCCTCAGGCCCCTTGGCCTTTTCGTACCCCCATACAAAGATCTAATTTAGGGTTGTACGGTGTAGTATGCGATTATGTATTCAATCACGTCATGTTACTCACCGCGCCGTACACCTCCATTTTTTGGGGTATCTTACCCCTCTCTTAGCCCTCACTACAAGATGTTAAACTACAAACTGGTCGAGCCTTTCCAACCGAGGCCCAACCTCAAGCCCATTGGCCTTTTCGGGCCCCTGGCTGATGTTCCTAATTAGGGTTGTACGGTGTGTTATGGGACTATTTCTTCATTCATTTCGGGTTACTAATTGTGTTGTACACCACCTCATTATGGTATCATACCCCAATGTGAGATTATAGAACTACGTATGGCTTGATTCCCATCCTCATGGGATATGTAGGACTTCCCAAACATCAAGACGTAAGGTCCAACCCCATATCTTAGAGATATCCCTATTATCTAGTCCCCATGGATTGTATTCTTCCATGAGAGGAGTATATGGTGTGGTATGGGATTATGTTCTCACTCACATCGAGTGTTGTAACAACTGTTCCATTTACCTCCTCCTTCCGAGGGTTTTCCATCCCCTAGTGCTATCCTTGTCTATTCAAATTGGCCACTCTCAAGATGATCCCCTCGGCCCTCTTCAGTTATTCACCAATGTGACTAAGGGTACTATGGTTTAGTACATAGATTGGCGGACATTACTCGGACATGTTTTCACACATTTCTCAGGATTCGTGTTTGTAACACCTAAGACTTTTTTTTTATATAAATCATCAAAGGAATCTTTTTCTACACAACACTTGCTTGGATTGCTTCACACGCAATCACGACCTTCCTCGATAGCTTGCGTCGTACGCAATACCGAGTTTCACTAAACAACAATATGCTATTAAAACTAGCCGTTATGAATAGTAATAACCACTTTTTGAAATTTTATAAATTTTATTTTTCAAAATGGACTTCATTTTTGGACTCAGAATATCGAAATTAGCCTAGGGTGAAATTTTGGTATTTTTCTGAAAACTTTCAATTTTTGATGAATAGTGAAACCACTAAGTGGTAGGTTAAAAACTGAATTGTGCATAAAACATAATTTTACCGCTTCTGTGAATGGAATTTCAAAAATCCGAGAGACACGGTTAATATCAAGGACTAAAATGTGGTTCAATGAGATGAAAATAATTTTTTGGTGAATAGTAACTTTTTACTATTTTTACCGCGGTTAATAGTAAATAGGGTAACTAAGGGTAAATATGATATCAATATTACCCTAACACATGTCCTAATTCTATTGGACAAGTGTAATTCGACCAAAAACAAACTTAGGAATAAAATATGACCATTTAGGCCCACTTGGATTAGATTAGGACATTTATTATTAATTTATTTAAAGAAGGGTTAAAATAGTTAAAATCAAGGTTTAATAAGTAAATCATTTTTAATATGGGGATATACATAAGATAAATTCGACTATAAATATTCATTAGAAAGATAAAAAGATTTCCTACCTAAGGGTATTTTATTTGTAATTTTTAGACATTAAATAATTTAATTTATTTATGACACAATGATGATGCAGTAATTATCTTATTAATGAAATATTGACAAAATTGATAATATAAATACCAAAATAAATGTAATTTAAGACTTTTTATGAATTCCACTAATTTTCTAGGTTACTATGATATATTAATGTTGATTTAATCAACTTTTTTAGAACATATAATTCTGTTATGACTTTCACAAAAATCATATATCAAATAGTGTCAAAATTGACACAAAATAGTTTTTAAATCATATTTTATATTATTAGTTGTTATTGTATTAATAAAAATCTAAGGTTCGGCCAAATGACTTAGATAAGGATATATATATTAATAATAAACAATTTGGGGTTCGTGGCATGTTATAGTAAGTGTATTAACCATATAGTGAAAGAAAACAAAAAGACACGGTAAAAGTTAAATTAATTAACTTAGAATTAAATCTAATTGATAAGGTTAAAATAATACCCTAAACTTGTATAAATCATATTGGTTTATAGGATTTCGACCCATCCCCACTTTATCTTCGAAATAAGACCCTTTGGAACCATTATAAACCGATTTTGACTTTAATATAAAATAATATTTTGAGATATTCCTAAGGTGCCCCTCTCCTCCCTTATAAAAGGGCACCTCCTCCCCCTCCTCCTCACACCAAATTGAGCAATCAAGCTCGGCCAACCCCTGCCATTTTCTCCTCTCCACTTCCCTAGAATAATCCTAGAGGTCCTGGTCTTCTCCAAAGACCAATCTTAGTTCCTTAAGTGGAGGATTCAAAGAGGCGTTCCAAAGAAGAGGTAATATCCATTACCGATCTTTTCAATTTCTTTCTTCTTCAACTTATTCTTCTTTAGATGTTTCATGATAAAGTAATAACATCAGTATTACTTACATACTGATATGTTATTATAAATATGAAACAACCCTAATTCACCTTCTATCCATCCTACGGAAAAATGAAATCACCGCACGTGCGTACGTACGGAATACCATCTCTACGCCGTGGTGTAATCTATTTTCCACCATCACCTTACAAGGATGGGTATAATGGTGTAATGAGTAAATATATATGATTATTATGAAGTAATATTGATACTGAAATAATATATATATACTCAAATACAATTCCACGATCATAGGAACGATATCATCACTCGTGCGTACGTACGGAATACCGTCTCCACGATGTGATGCGACTCATTCTACATGATCTTCATTTCATAATGATTATATAAATGAATTGAATGAATGAATATGGTATATACTACCCTAATACCATTCTGGAAATGAATTATCTATAACCTAAAGATAAGAATAAGAATTTATTCGACAAAACACGCATAAGAACAAAAAGTTATAAAGACCCGAGTAACAAGTAACAATGAAATATTACTAACAAGAAGCTAATAATATGACCATATATGATATCATATCAATATGTATGATTCTGGAATAAGTCAATAACATTATTTAAACCATTATACAGGAGCTTCGGACATGGACAAAGCAAATCGGACCTAAGGTAAGGGAAATATCGCAATCTCATTTTTATCCGAGATTGTTTATTCGTAAGTATTCACTGGGGTGTATTTTATCATACACATCCATGTTTCATCAATATGTAATATTATTTCCATCCACCTACAATTGTTTAAATCCATTTTTACCCATTGGTGATTTTTTAGTAATATGTATGAAAGGAATCTTTTGTCGTATGAGGTACTTTTTGACTTTTCCGACAAAAGTACGAAGAATGTTTTTTTAACTTATACGGCATGGATGGATTTTTAAAACATTATTTCCAAGAAGCTTCCTTTACAAGTTATCAATTTTATTTTTAATCAACTTCTTTTATTTTAAATTCGTATGACATGTTATGAAAGGAAAAATGTTTTTGAAGTAGAAAGGATATTTTCCTCAAGAATGGAGTTCAAGTATTTTATCAAAATTATTTTCCATCTATGATAATAAAAGGGTTCTGTTTATATCCCTATTATTACATGGATTTGATTATGTTGTGATGGAAATATTTTTATTAATTCCTTTATCTTATATGAATTGTTTTATGATGTCATGATGTTTCAAGAATCCCATTTTTGTTACATGTGTTATGCGATGATGTATGTTTTATGATTATGTGGCACACATAAGAAAGGATTCATTATAAGATGGGTGGGACCTATATCTCCCTCCAATGCATTGGGTAATGATTTTATATCTCATGAGATAGACATGGCTGGAACGGAAGGTTATTTCGGTTCAGTGATACAGGACTGAAACAAGGTGTGAACTCGGTTCAGAAAGGGACTTTGTCCACTAAGATTGTCTTGGCAATGAGTCATGACTAACAAGAAATGATTTTCCATGATTATGTGTTCATGCCACAAAGTTTCAAGTTTTATGTTATGATTATGGGGATCTCATTTTCACTTCTATGATTTATTCCATGTTAAGATAGTATGATCTCTTTTGGAGGTTTTTATTTTCAAAAAGATATGATATGATTTTTATTTCCTTTATTTACCCTTGCTGAGCATTTGAGCTCACCCTTTTATGTTTTCTTTCCCCAGGTCAGGAAGATGGATATTAAGTAGAATATGCTAAAAGGGACCCTAGATATGATGAAATAAATGGGAGACACTGTAGAAGATTTATGAACCAGTTGTTTATGTTTCCCAGTTTCTAAAGACACTATACCTATACGGTCCTTTGTGGTTTTTTCATATGTTGTAATAAGTGTGCTTCAATTTTGAAGTATTAACAATGTATGTAAAGTGTGGGTCGTTATAGTTGGTATCAGAGGAAAGGTATAGTCATCCTTTGGAAACTAGGATGTGCAAGCCTTAGTAAGAACCCTAAGGATAAGTCTAAGCATAGAACACACTCTTAGTGTTTTAGAAATGGCCTTGAATAACCTAGGATAAGACCATAAGCATGAAAATTTTATTCTTGAATTATGTGGTTTCCTATTATAATTAGTGTTGCTCACACTATTCTTCTTGGTTTTAGTCAATGGCTGGAACTCGAAGGAACCGTGTTAATGCGGAATGCGATGGGCAATGCAATGATTGTCCCCCTGAGCAACCAAACGATATGGGAGCTGGAATGAAAAATCTTGTAGCCATGCTCACACAACTTTCTCAAGCTATGAATCATGCAGGATTTCCAAACGAGCAAAGGAGGGAGCAACATTCTGTTGAATCCTTCATGAGGCAGCATCCACCTTCTTTCAGCGGGTCTATTGATCCATTAGTTGCTGAACAATGGATTAGTACTACTGAAAAGATATTTTCAGTTCTTCAATGTTCTGAACATGATAAAGTCATCCTAGCAGTGTATCGTTTGGAAGGAGATGCTGATCAATGGTGGAATCTTGTTAAGAATACGAGGCAAAGGGATGAAATTGAGTCTATGGAATGGGACGAGTTCAAGAACTTATTTTTCAATAACTACTTCCCTCATATTCTCCGAACAAAGATGGAGAAAGAGTTTGTTGAACTGAAGCAAAGGGATGATGAATCTGTTGGTACCTATGAAGCAAATTTTACAAGACTTGCAAGGTACGCTTCTGGTATTATTATCCAACCTGAGAGTAAGATCGATCGATTATTTAGTGGCTTAAAACCAAGTCTTAGAAGGGAGTTAGCCATAAGGGACTTCAATAGCTACGAGGAAATCGTTCGATGTGCTCTAAAAGTCGAGATGGAGATTGGAGTAACCCATCAGTCACATGGGTTTGATAAGAAGAGGAAGATGGAATTTAAAGAAAAATCTAAAGAGCACACGGAAAAGAAGATGAGCTTTTCCTTATGCTCAAAGTGTGTAAAGAAACATGGAGGGAGTTGTCTTAAAGGGACAAGTAAATGTTTTAAATGTGGAAAGAAGGTCATCGGGCATTTGAATGCCATGATAATGGGAAGAAGATGTCTAATGATGCAAACAAAGGAAGGGATACACAGAATGAACCTACTACACTTCAATGTTTCAAGTGCAAGGAGATGGGGCATTATGCCAATCAATGCCCAAATCCAAGGGTTGATGATGATGGTCGACGTCAACAAACTCTTAAGGTTAAAGACAAAGGAAAGTCACATGCAATTTCTATCAGCGATGTGGAGTACGATAACGATGTGGTGAAAGGAACACTTACCATCCACTCTAAAGTAGCAAATGTTTTATTTGATTCTGGATCCACCCACTCTTTTATTTCTGAAGACTTTTCTAAGGGTATCACCATATTACCTCAACAATTAGATGTTGAGTTAGCTGTGACAACACCTAATGGCACAAAAATGGCATCAAAAGTTTATAATTCTTCTCCGATCAAAGTTTGTGGGAAAGTGCTTCCTGCAAATCATGTGATCCTTCCTTTAGTGGAATTTGATGTGATTCTTGGCATGGATTGGCTTTCTCTACATGGAGCTCATATCGATTTCCAAAGAAGGGAAGTCACATTTCATATTCCAGATCAATCTACGATCGTCTATCAATTCAAGGATGAACATAAACTTCCAGTGGAAATTCCTTCCATCTTATGGGTCTTGATTCCACTAAATGAAGGTTATTTATCTCAAATGGTTGGTGAGAAACTCACGATTAAGAATATGCCAACTGTACGGGAGTTTGATGATGTCTTTCCGGAGGAATTTCCGGGTCTTCCACCAAATCGTGAAGTTTAGTTTTCAATAGAACTCGTACCGGGTGCTCTACCTATTTCAAAGACACCTTATAGAATGGCCCCAATTGAGTTGCAGGAATTGAAGAAGAAACTCCAAGAGAATCTTGATAAGGGATTCATACGCCCTAGTGCGTCACCTTGGGGAGCACCTGTTCTATTTGTTAAGAAGAAAGATGGATCAATGAGACTTTGCATTGATTATCGAGAACTTAACAAGATCACTATCAAGAACAAATATCCTCTCCCACGCATTGATGACTTATTTGACCAACTACGCGGAGCTCAATACTTTTCCAAGATTGATCTTCGTTCAGGGTATCATCAATTAAGGGTCAAAAGGGAGGATATACCAAAGACAGCTTTCCGTACAAGGTATGGACACTATGAATTTATAGTGATGCCATTTGGTCATACTAATGCCCCTGCTATCTTCATGGATCTAATGAATAGAGTCTTTAGAGACTATCTTGATCAATTTGTGGTAGTCTTTATAGACGATATTCTTGTCTATTCAAAGAGAAAGGAAGAGCATGAAGATCACTTGAGAATTATATTGAAGACCCTGATAAAGGAGAAGCTTTATGCCAAATTTACCAAGTGTGAATTTTGGCTTCAAAAACATGCATTTTTGGTCATATAATCTCAAAAGAGGGGATATCTGTGGATCCAGCAAAAACAGAGGTTATCGAAAGATGGTCAAGACCAACAACAGTAACTGAGATCCGAAGTTTTCTTGGTTTGGCTGGATATTATCGACGTTTTGTAAAAGATTTTTAACGATTATCTAATCCACTCACCAAGTTGACTCGGAAAGGAGTTAAGTTTGTCTGGACAGATGAATGTGAAGAGAATTTCAAGGAGTTGAAAAGAAGGTTATCCAGTGCACCTGTGCTCACACTGCCTTGTAGTGGAGAAAGGATTGTGATCTACAGTGATGCATCCAAGAAGGGATTGGGGTGTGTTCTTATGCAAAATGATATGGTGATAGCTTATGCCTCACGACAGTTGAAAATCCATGAGCAAAATTACCCAACACATGATTTGGAGTTGGCTGCGGTAATCTTTGCATTAAAGATTTGGAGGCATTACCTTTATGGTGAAAGGTGTGATATTTATACTGATCATAAAAGTTTAAAGTATATTTTCACACAAAAGGAGTTGAATATGCGTCAAAGAAGATGGTTGGAGCTGATTAAGGATTATGACTGCTCAATCCATTACCACCCTGGGAAAGCAAACAAGGTGGCAGATGCATTAAGTCGACAAGACCATGCTAGTATATCCATGATGAGGATCACAAAAGATCCAATATTTATGGATTTACAAAGGATGGATCTTGGAATTATAATGGAAGGGGAAAAATCTTATCTTTCTCAAATGAATGTTCAACCATCTATACATGTGAAGATTAAAGTGGCACAGAAAGAAGATGTCGAGTTACAAAAGAAGGTGAGAAATGTTCCTGAATTCAACCTTGATTGTGATGGGATAATAAAGTTCAGGAATCGAGTTTGTGTTACTCCCATCCCCGAATTAAAGAATGAGCTGCTGGATGAGGCTCATAGTTCATCATTCTCTATTCATCATGGAAGCACGAAGATGTATAGGGACCTGAAAGAGTACTTCTGGTGGGATGGCATGAAAAGAGATGTTGCTGAATATGTCTCCCGATGCTTGGTTTGTCAACAAGTTAAAGCTGAGAGACAGAAGTCTAAGGGAATGTTACAACCATTACCCATACCCGAATGGAAATGGGAAAACATCACTATGGACTTTGTCAGAGGACTTCCTAAAACATCCAAAGGCAATAATGCTATCTGGGTCATAGTTGATCGTCTTACAAAGTCCGCACACTTCATTGCTATTAGAGAGGATTTCTCTCTAGATCAGCTTGCCAGGATATATGTAAAGGAAGTGGTAAGATTGCATGGAGTACCACTTTCTATTATATCTGATCGGGATCCGAGATTTACCTCGATGTTCTGGCGAAGTCTTCAGCATACTCTGGATACAGAGTTGAGTTTCAGCACTGCGTATCATCCCCAGACAGACGGTCAGTCTGTGAGAACAATTAAAACCCTAGAAGATATGTTGAGAGATTGCTCTATGGATTTCAAAGGAGGTTGGGATCAACACCTACCTTTGGTGGAATTTTATTATAATAATAGCTTTCACTCCAGTATTCAGATGGCTCCTTATGAAGCTCTCTATGGAAAGAAATGCAGGACTCCAACTTGCTGGGATGAAGTTGGGGAAAGAAAGCTGTTAGGACCTGATCTCGTTGATGAAATGGCAGAAAAGGTCAGATCTATTCAACAACACATAAGAGCAGCTCAGAGTCGACAGAAAAGTTATGCCGACAACCGAAGAAAAGACCTAGAGTTTGAAGTGGGTGATAAAGTGTTCTTACGAATATCTCCCTGGAAGAGGGTTATGAGATTTGGAAAGAAGGGGAAGTTGAGCCCTAGATATATCGGTCCTTTCGAAATACTGGATCGTGTTGGGAAGGTAGCTTACCGATTGGCGCTTCAACCGAATCTCTCTCAAGTTCACGATGTGTTCCATGTATCTCTCCTGAGAAAGTACATACCAGATTTTTCACATGTACTCAGCTCAGAAGTTGTACCGCTGGAGCAAGATCTTTCTTATGAAGAACAACCGATAGAGATTCTGGATCGTAGCGAAAAAGTCCTACGAAACAAGACCACTCGCTTGGTGAAAGTTTTATGGAGAAACCACCAACTTGAAGAAGCTACATGGGAGCTTGAGGATATGATGAGGGAGAAGTATCCTCATCTGTTTGTTGCAATGTGACGAATTTCGAGGGAGAAATTCTTTTTAAGGGGGGTAGAATGTAACACCCGAGACTTTTATGTTATATAAATCATCAAAGGAATCTTTTTCTACACAACACTTGCTTGGCTTGCTTCACACGCAATCGCGACCTTCCTCGATAGCTTGCGTCGTACGCAATACCGAGTTTCACTAAACAACAATATGCTATTAAAACTAGCCGTTATGAATAGTAATAACCACTTTTTGAAATTTTATAAATTTTATTTTTCAAAATGGACTTCATTTTTGGACTCAGAATATCGAAATTAGCCTCGGGTGAAATTTTGGTATTTTTCTGAAAACTTTCAATTTTTGATGAATAGTGAAACCACTAAGTGGTAGGTTAAAAACTGAATTTTGCATAAAACTTAATTTTACCGCTTCTGTGAATGGAATTTCAAAAATCCGAGAGACACGGTTAATATCAAGGACTAAAATGTGGTTCAATGAGATGAAAATAATTTTTTGGTGAATAGTAACTTTTTACTATTTTTACCGCGGTTAATAGTAAATAGGGTAACTAAGGGTAAATATGATATCAATATTACCCTAACACATGTCTTAATTCTATTGGACAAGTGTAATTCGACCAAAAACAAACTTAGGTATAAAATATGACCATTTAGGCCCACTTGGATTAGATTAGGACATTTATTATGAATTTATTTAAAGAAGGGTTAAAATAGTTAAAATCAAAGTTTAATAAGTAAATCATTTTTAATATGGAGTTATACATAAGATAAATTCGACTATAAATATTCCTTAGAAAGCGAAAAAGATTTCATACATAATGGTATTTTATTAGTAATTTTTAGACATTAAATAATTTAATTTATTTATGACACAATGATGATGCAGTAATTATCTTATTAATGAAATATTGACGAAATTGATAATATAAACACCAAAATAAATGTAATTTAAGACTTTTTATGAATTCCACTAATTTTCTAGGTTACTATGATATATTAATGTTGATTTAATCAACTTGGTTCGAACATATAATTCTGTTATGACTTTCACAAAAATCATATATCAAATAGTGTCAAAATTGACACAAAATAGTTTTTAAATCAAATATTATATTATTAATTGTTATTGTATTCCTAAAAATCTAAGGTTCGGCCAAATGACTTAGATAAGGATATATATATTAATAATAGACAATTTGGGGTTCGTTTGGCATGTTATAGTAAGTGTATTAACCATATAGTGAAAGAAAACAAAAAGACACGGTAAAAGTTAAATTAATTAACTTAGAGTTAAATGTAATTGATAAGGTTAAAATAATACCCTAAACTTGTCTAAATCTTATTGGTTTATAGGATTTCGACCCATCCCAACTTTAGCTTCGAAATAAGACCCTTTGGAACCATTATAAACCGATTTTGACTTTAATATAAAATAATATTTTGAGATATTCCTAAGGTGCCCCTCTCCTCCCTTATAAAAGGGCACCTCCTCCCCCTCCTCCTCACACCAAATTGAGCACTCAAGCTCGGCAAACCCCTGACATTTTCTCCTCTCCACTTCCCTAGAATAATCCTAGAGGTCCTGGTCTTCTCCAAAGACCAATCTTAGTTCCTTAAGTGGAGGATTCAAAGAGGCGTTCCAAAGAAGAGGTAATATCCATTACCGATCTTTTCAATTTCTTTCTTCTTCAACTTCTTCTTCTATAGTTGTTTCATGACAAATTAATAACATCAGTATTACTTACATACTGATATGTTATTATAAATATGAAACAACCCTAATTCACATTCTATCCATCCTACGGAAAAATGAAATCACCGCGCGTGCGTACGTACGGAATACCGTCACCACGCCGTGGTGTAAACTATTTTCCACCATCACCTTACAAGGATGGGTATAATGGTGTAATGAGTAACTATATATGATTATTATGAAGTAATATTGATACTGAAATAATATATATATACTCCAATACAATTCCACGATCATAGGAATGATATCATCACTCGTGTGTACGTACGGAATACCGTCTCCACGATGTGATGCGACTCGTTCTACATGATCTTCATTTCATAATGATTATATAAATGAATTGAATGAATGAATATGGTATATAATACAGTAATACCATTCTGGAAATGAATTATCTATAACCTAAAGATAAGAATAAGAATTTATTCGACAAAACACGCATAAGAACAAAAAGTTATAAAGACCCGAGTAACAAGTAACAATGAAATATTACTAACAAGAAGCTAATAATATGACCATATATGATATCATATCAATATGTATGATTCTGGAATAAGTAAATAACATTATTTAAACCATTATACAGGAGCTTCGGACACGAACAAATCAAATCGGACCCAAGGTAAGGGAAATATCACAATCTCATTTTTATCCGAGATTGTTTATTCGTAAGTATTCACTGGGGTGTATTTTATCATCCACATCCATGTTTCATCAATATGTAATATTATTTCCATCCACCTAAAATTGTTTAAATCCATTTTTACCCTTCGGTGAGTTTTTAGTAATATGTATGAAAGGAATCTTTTGTCGTACGAGGTACTTTTTGACTTTTCCGACAAAAGTACGAAGAATGTTTTTTTTAACTTATACGGCATGGATGGATTTTTAAAACATTATTTCCAAGAAGCTTCCTTTACAAGTTATCAATTTTATTTTTAATCAACTTCATTTATTTTAAAGTCGTATGACATGTTATGAAAGGAAAAATGTTTTTGAAGTAGAAAGGATATTTTCCTCAAGAATGGAGTTCAAGTATTTTATCAAAATTATTTTCCATCTAAGATAATAAAAGGGTTCTGTTTTTATCCCTATTATTACATGGATTTGATTATGTTGTGATGGAAATATTTTTATGAATTCCTTTATCTTATATGAATTGTTTTATGATGTCATGATGTTTCAAGAATCCCATTTTTGTTACATGTGTTATGCGATGATGTATGTTTTATGATTATGTGGAACACATAAGAAAGGATTCATTATAAGATGGGTGGGACCTATATCTCCCTCCAATGCATTGGGTAAAGATTTTATATCTCATGAGATAGACATGGCTGGAACGGAAGGTTATTTCGGTTCAGTGATACAGGACTGAAACGAGGAGTGAACTCGGTTTAGAAAGGGACTTTGTCCACTAAGATAGTCTTGGCAATGAGTCATGACTAACAAGAAATGATTTTCCATGATTATGTGTGCATGCCACAAAGTTTCAAGTTTTATGTTATGATTATGGGGATCTCATTTTCACTTCTATGATTTATTCCATGTTAAGATAGTATGATCTCTTTTGCAGGTTTTGATTTTCAAAAAGATATGATATGATTTTTATTTCCTTTATTTGCCCTTGCTGAGAATTTGAGCTCACCCTTTTATGTTTTCTTTTCCCCAGGTCAGGAAGATGGATATTAAGTAGAATATGCTAAAAGGGACCCTAGATATGATGAAATAAATGGGAGACACTGTAGAAGATTTATGAACCAGTTGTTTATGTTTCCCAGTTTCTAAAGACACTATACCTATACGGTCCTTTGTGGTTTTGTCATATGTTGTAATAAGTGTGCATCAATTTTGAAGTATTAACAATGTATGTAAAGTGTGGGTCGTTATAGTGTTCCCCTTCATTAGGGCTTCCATCACCTTTCACATCCAAAGATACCCCCGAATGGCATGGATGCTCGGCCCAAGGGCCCTCCAACCATAACTGGCCAACATCCACAAGGGATTCGAGGATAAAATTGATACAAGTCCCACGATTCGAATTTGTTCCACGATCGATGCTCATTCGTGGTTCCCATAACAGGATAACGCGATATGGATGATGTGTTTCGAACACAGTTAATAGTCATCCTCTATTTTCACACCAACCCCTTCAATCCTTGAATGTTTGTTACATAATTGACATCCTTCTCCAACTCATCATGTCCAATTAGAAGTCTGAAGCTCTTGATACTATTCATCAGTGGGAATTTTCATGTTAGGAGGAGAAAATCCATGATAAGGGAATCATTCGGGGCTCTGCACCGATATCCCTATGGCGTGCATTCTAGGTATTGCAACAAACCTCTTTTACCCTTGTTTCTTGCACTGAGCATGACTCACATGGGCATAGGGATCAGGTTGAGGTATGCACTTACTTGTAAGGTTATCATTCCTCTATTTTCCGAGCTCTACGACCATAAATTAAGCTCTGAATTAGAACTACGTGTGGCACGATCCCTACCCTTATGGGGTACGTAGGAATTCCTATGCACTTGTCCTCATTCCCAGCTTAACATTCCTTTTTGGTCCCCCAACATAATACCTTTCCAAGGAAAACGTGGTGGTCGGAACCCTGGGTTCCCATTCTTGTTGGGTTTTGAAAAAGCCGCACCATGTGTTTCCCGTGTTTTCAACCATCCATGGTATGAGCTCTATGACCATAAAATAAGACTACTCCACATTCTTGTTGTAAGACATTAAATGGCACGTCATCCTCCATAACTACATATGGCATTATTCCCATCCTCATGGGATATGTAGGAATGCCCAGGCGTCTTGTCTCCGTGTCCAGCCCCAATAATCCAAAATCGTGTCCCCTATCTTTTGGCCCCTCGCCCAAACACTCTACAGAACATTTTGTGTGACGAGTAACACATGGTCCCTCATTCACGGCAGGTTTTGAAAAGGTCCCACCAAGTGCCTCCCACGTCTTCTCCCCACCAGGTCTGAGATATATGACCCTATACTAAGATCTCTCTATGGGAACGGTGCATCATGTTTGGATAATTCCCTTCCCTACGCCCAATTAATTAAATCAAACCCCCTTAGTGGATCATCCTATGAAAATTAAGTTGGAAGTGTCTTACCCCAGGACCCTCATCCTTGGGAAGGGACACCACTCACTCTATCTGATGCGTCTCATAGTCATACTCAGATGTGTTCTGAAAAAGATCCCAAAGTCTGGAATATTCATGAGGAAATTCCCCTCGTTCCATGTACAAGCTTCGTGAGGTCGTTATTTGGAGCCTCATCCTATTACACATCTGAAGGGACCCCATTCACGGCTTAGTCTCACGATGCCTCGGCTCACCTACCGTCTCAGACCAACGTCCCAAATGACCATGGACGACATTTGTGATAGGTCCTATGTTTCGAACATGGTCAGCGGTCAACCCTCATCTGTATGTCCCCATTCCAGGCTAACATGGTATGGATACTTTGTTTCGAACATGGTCAACAGTTATCCACTATCATCACAACACCACCAATTTGGTCGAGATCACGAGCATCATGATTCACAAATTTCCACTTCCTTTTGTTCAAGTGGAATTCCGTAATACTCGGCTATCCCCCTTCGTGCATCAAGGTGCATTATATAGGCAGGTAATCATCATCGAGATGTCATTCATGTAGTGTACCATCACCCCTGACATGTGCCTTCTTGTGATAGGAAAGTCTCATCACAACTTCATCATTCCCACATCGAGCATGACTCACGTGGGTTAGTAGTTCTGGTTGGACCTGTACTGGCATATCCATGCCAAGTGTGCCTTTCATCATCCCACATGATGTTAAACATCAATCTCAGAACTATGTATGGGTAGATTTCCATCTCAATGGGATACATAAGAACACTCGAATAGTTTTCTTCAGGGCCCATCCTAATTCTCACTCTTGGTCACTTGACCTGACGAGTTTCCTACGGGAATATGTGGTGTGATCTAGACTCCAAGTCCTCATTCACATCGGTTGTATAGCTATCGCGCCACATACTCTATTCATGGGATCTTCCCTTTCACTCCACAACCTATCATATGACGTTAAACTACACAAGTCTATATTTCCTCAACAGAAGACACTAAACTGTTGTTCTACCCTGAACAAGTTCAAGATGCCCTTTTTTAATCATGGGATGTGTTAGTTTCCTCTCCAGAGAGGATTCTCCCTGCCAGTGTTGGTCTCTGACCACACTGTGCCCCAATAACTACATTTGTCTTGATTCTCATCTCTATGGGATACCTAGCGATGCCCATGCATCTTGCCTTGGTCCCAAACTCGGGGTCATTACCCCTTTCATCCCATATTCCCCAATTATGGTCTACTCTATATGACCATGAACTATGAGAATAAAGTCCTTGTAACGTGACTTTAAACTGTTAACCATAGTCCATGAAGTATGACCTTTAAACTATGTGCACCGTCTTTACAGTATGACGTAAAACTACATGTACATCCATTTCCTTACTAGAGGTCCTGTTCAGAAGTATGTTTGATACCTGATCAGACAGATGCGCCCACCTAATGTGTTTCCACCACGGTGGTGTGATTTCAAGAGTGTTGGAATCCATTCAAACAACCCGTCATTCCACACTCCATGATTTTCATGCCCTTTATTTGGACCCTCATCCTATTTCATACCTAAAAGAACCCCTAACAATATAGATTCTCTGCCTATGGCTCGCCTACTGTCTTGGGCCAACATTCTAGAAGACTAATGGGTAGCATTTTGAGTCAGGCCCTGTGTTTCGAACATGGTGAATGGTCAGCCCTCATTTGTTATCTCCATTTCAGACTAATGGAATAAGGATACTGTTTTTTGAATGTGGTGAATAGTTTTACTTCATTGTCACGCCACCCCCATAGTGTTTTGGATTATGGGTATCGTGATTCACACCTTCCACTCCCCTCGTTCGGATTGATTCTAACACCCCTATCATTACCCATCTTGTGCACCAGATCACAGTGGGGGATGTAGGTCGGTTGTTCAGAGAGATATGTTCTCTAGTTGTGACCCCTCTTTTTTAGGATTCTCCCAAATGGAGATTGATGTCCCATGCTGATCCCCTCACAACTTACGTAGTTCAACACTCTCATATAGGATCTCCTATTACCTCCTATTTCCCTCACCTTGCATGGCTCACACAGTCTTAGAGATTTAGTCTACTATCTCCCCAATATGACCGAGGTAAAATGGACCCCATTCCATGCATTTTCCTAATTCGTTTCCTCAGAACGTGGTCTGCCTCTCCCTCCTCGACCTCGTTGGACCTCGTTCTTAGGGGTGGCATATGTTTTCCCTGAAAAGAACATCCAGAAAAATTCCCAAATGATCCCATAAATGAACTCAGAGTGTATAGAATTTTTCAAACTTCGATTTGACTGCTCGTGGAGCCCAAACAGAGTTACGGATCAGTTGTTATGGCTGTTCGAAGTCGAGCTGCGGGTAATGGCCATCCAGGATGGATTTGGGGAAAAGTATGGATTTGTGCATAAAAAGGGAGTGTTGCGTGGAAAACCATTTAAGCGCATGAAATTTTATGTGCTCAACCTTCCCATGGGAAATACTACATGCCCATCCTCACGCATGTGGAATATTACGTGCACATCTTTGCGTGAGCAGAATATTACTTGCATTTCTTTGCGCGCGTGGAATTTTAAGCGAACCGCCTTGCGTGCGCTTAATTTTGCGCGCACTGCCCTGTGCGCAGAAAACCCTTTGCGAACAAGTAATTTTACGTGTACTGACCCCCCACGTTTCTTCCTATAAATACAAGTGAACTCCCATCATCCAGGGTGGACCCCGGAGGTCGGCCGCTGCTCTAATGCACGTAAGTCCGAATTTTCCATGCCCGAGCGTAAAATCCACCCTCCGGGGTGCAAAAAATATTTTTTGCATGAAATAGTGCCACTGGGCCCAATTTTTCACGCACCTATGCTGCAGTAGTCTTATTATTCCCAAGCATTCACTATTACATGCAACACTTCCTTTTCCGTGCAAACATCCTGATTGCGTGCAATTCCTTCCCCGTTGTGCACACAACCCCCTATTGCGTGCCCATCTCCCATTTTACATGCACCGCTCCACTATTTTGTGCCTACATCGCCTATTGCGCACTCGTATCCCTTTTTTCACCCCCACACCTCCACTCAGGGTTAGTTCCGGGTTGCGGTCCTGGTCCTCTGAGTCGGTCCCTTCTCTATTATCACTGACCCCCATGAAAAATGGAGAGTCACACAGTAAACTTTTCGGGCCAGGACGTCGGGATTTTCCCTGGCGCCCTTCGGAAGACCTCCCTTCCCCATATGGAATTCCATGATTTGAGATACTCCTCACACACCATGAAACACCTTGACTTTATGTATTCCTCTTGGTTCATTTCCTATGTCGTGAGTTGAGATCCCCATCATAAATTTAACGAGTACCTTAAGTTGATCCATTCCTAAAGAAACTAATCCAAAACCAATCACTTAGATCCTATTCCATGTTGAACCAGAAAGGGATGCCCTTTTGTAAGTCCCAGTACCATCCATTTCTAGGAACCTATTTCCCAATAGTCCTATCTATATTACTATAAACTGTAGTACACCATATGGTCCAAACATAGGATGCCTCTTTCCCTATAAGAGAGATACCTTATGCTCCAATCATAATATGCACACAGTCCTATCACCATGACGATAAACTGTAGTACACCATATGTTCCAAACATAGGATGCCTATTCTATTATACGAGAGATGCATTATGCTCCAAACATAAGATGCTAACAGTCATATCTACTTGAATATAAACTATAGTACAACCTATGTTCCAAACATAATATTCCTCTTTCCCTATACAATAGATGCCTTATTCTCCAAGTATAAGATGCTAACAGACCTATCTACATGACTATAAACTGTTGTACACCCAATGTTCCAAACATTGGATGCCTCTTTCCCTATACGATTGATGACTTATGATCCAATCATAAGATGCCAACAACCCAATCTACATGACTATAAAATGTAGTACACCCTATGTTCCAAACATATGATGCCTCTTGCCCAATACGAGAGATGCCTTATGATCGAAGCAGAAGATACCAACAGTCCTTTCTATATGACTATAAACTGTAGTAATCCATATCATTCAATAATTGGATTCCTCGTGTTCCAAATAAGAGATACCTTATGTCAAAAGCATAAGATGCCTGATTCCCTGATTACAATGGTATAATTTCAAGTGTGTTGGAAATTCATTCAAACATTCCATCACTCCACCTCACGCTTTGCATGTACTTCATTCGGATCTTCATTTGCTTCCATACCTTAAGGGACCCCCTAATGTCTTGGTCTCATGCCACATCGGATCACCTACCGTGCTGGGCCAATGCCCCATAAGACATTGGAGAACACTTCGAGTCTGGTCATGTGTTTCAAACACGATCAGTAGTCGACCATCATCTATTTGTCCCTATTTATGGATAATGAGATATGGATTTCCTGTTTCGAACATGGTAAACATGTATCCTCTATCTCCATGCCACCCTCATTGCATTCTGAATTTCGGGCATGTGATTCACAATTTTCATCTCCCTTTGTTCGGGCTGATTCCAACGCCCTTGGTATTATCCATCTTGTGCGCTAGCGCATATGTGAAAACCTCAACCCACCAATAATTAGAGATGCCCTCATGGCCAGACATGAGGAAGACATTACGGGAAGATTCCTTGCATAATCCACATCCACCATTGTCGCTCCATAGTATCACCCAGGAAGCTTTCTTGTGTAAGCCCCATTCACCATTGCTGCTCCATAGCGGCATCCGGGCCACTTCCTTGCGTAAGCCCCATTCCCCATTTCCGCTCCATAGTAGCACCTGAGAAGCTTCCTTAAATAATCCCCATTCACCATTTCGTCTCTATAGAGGCACCCAGAAATCTTCCTCACGTAAGCCCCATTCACCATTGTCGCTCCATAGCGGCTCCCGAGAAGCTTTTTTGTGTAAGCCTCGTTCACCATTTCCGCTCCATAGTGGCACCCGGGTAGCTCCCTTGTGTAAGCTGAATTCACCAATGCCGCTCCATAGGGGGTCTTGGGTAGCTTACTTGCATAATATCCATTCACCATTGCCACTATATAGCATCACCCAGGCAGATTCCTTGTGTATGCGCCATTCACCATTGCCCCTCCATAGTGTCACTCGGGCAGCTTCCTTGCGTAAGACACACTCACCATTGCTGCTCCATAGCGGCACCCAGGAAGCTTCCTTTTGTAAGCCCCATCCACTATTTGGGGCTCTATAGAGGCACTTGGGCAGGTCAGAGTGTAATCCCCACACCCTACAATCTGATCTATGTGGTCTTTGATCGTTGCCATGGTAGTGTACGTAGGAAGCTTCCACGTGGTTCAAGCCCAATACCTGGTCGCTCCGACCCCCTTCACGTCTGTTCACCAACACCTTTGGAAACCTAGAGTGGAATCCCCAAACCCATATCTGAACTACGCGGACATTGATCCTTTCCAAGGGAGGGTACGTAGAAAGCCTTCTTGAGTTTCAAGCCCACTAACACCCGGTCGCTCCGAACCCCTTCACGTCGGTTCACCAGCACCTTGGGTAGCCTAGTGTGTGAGCCCCACACCCTTATCTGAACTACAATAACTTTGGTCTTTTCCAAGGTAGGGTACGTAGGAAGCCTCCCTATGGTTCATGCCCACCTCCTATCGGACCCCAGGTTTACTTTCACATCATTTTCCACCCACTAGAACTACGTGGTTGTTGATCCTTAACAAGGAAGTGTACGTCGGGAGCCTCCCTGAGGTTCAAGCCCATTAACCATTGGACCCCAGGCCTTCCTCCACATCAGTTCACCGACACCCTGGGCCGCCTCAGAGTGTAACCCCAAATTCCCCCATATCCTGAACTACGTGGACTTTGATTCCCTACCACGAGGACATGTAGAAATCCTCTATGAGGGTCAAGCCCAAAACCATCATCATCCTCATGAAGGTTCCATATAATTCACCATCCACTTCAAGGGACCTTCCCTCATCCACATTGATTATTACCCGAGCCACCACAACCAAGTGGGATCATTCCTCTCCATTCCCCATTCCATCTCCGCAAGACATTAAACTCGCGGCCTACCTCATGATAAACATGAGATGCCCGAGGAGAACCTTGGAAGATATGCCTTTTTATTATCCATATCCACAAGATGTGAAACTCGCGGCATACCCCTTGTTAAACATGGGAAGCCGAGGAAAACCTCAGGGACATGCCTCCAGAATAAGATACCCCACAACTGACGTGGGATTCTTCTGGTTCTTCACCCTTAAGATCCCCCCATGTGAAGAAGAATGCAGGTTCTCATATGTCCACACACCCAGAGATGCCCCGACATGCCTGATGTTTTCATCTTATCCAACTGAAGGTTGTTACCAGGTCAAGACCCTAGTGAATGTCTTGATGGAAGTAGTATAATTAACCAGCATCCATGAAGATATGACACCGAGAATGAGATTCATGAACCACGACTTAATCTATAATGAGATACGAACTAGGTGACGAGTTATTGAGGAGGAATCCATGGAAAGAAGAACTGACATCCCATCATCCCATTTCAATGAAAGAGAAAACCTCCCTGGACAAAGAGCGGATGATGTGCGCCTTTGGAAAGTGGGAATATGGGGCAACAGTTGCGTGTCCTCCACAGATGGATGTGTGCGCCCCAGTGAAAGCATTGGAAACGATCTTATTTTACCTATATAAGCTCTGGCTCCTAATTATTTAGTCATCCGAAAAATTAGGTTATGATTGATATCTAATGAGATAAATATGTTTGTAATTGAAAAGTGAAACCATTTTAAAAAGGGAATCTATCAACTATGATTGAAATTGGAGTAAACCATATCTATTATGATTATTTGGGAAGTGAACCCAATACACATTTATTATGTTGTTAGTGATGCATGAATACTATTGAAATTATATTATACTATTATTTTAATAGAAAAACCATATGTCTTATACCAATGTAGTCCTCTCATGGATCTTGTTTCTTGATTCCTTTATGATTCATGACTTATGAAAAACCATGAATTATTCCTCAATTCAATACTATTATCTATAATATTCTAGGTATTAAAAAAACAAAAAAAATCTTGAAGAAGATTCACAAGGGGGGTACTAAAGATGGTTGTATTTTATGCTGGTATGGCTTTAAAATTTTATGTTCATGTTATCAAACCATTATTCTCATGTTATGTTGATATCTTCTTTTTTTACCTTTAAAAATATAATTACCTCACCATTTACTAGGATTCCATATCCCATGTTTTGAAGAAATTTATTATGTATGACTTGTCTACGAAGGGTTTTTCAAATGAAGAACATATTGGGAGATGTTGTTGTTAAATTACGAAACTATTTTATATGTATCGTTGTTCTAAAATAAATTACACTTAAATGATTTTTTCCTGGATCATTATGTTATGAAATGAATATTCATTCAATTTTAAGTAATATTTTGGTATGAAACATATGGGTCCCTATAGTTGGAATCATATACAATATTAGCATCCTTTGTATCCTATTATTAGAAAACATTATCGAGTACTATATAGATTACTCAATAAGAAATATAATATATTAATTTTTTGGTAATGATTATTTATGAAATAGGAAAATTATATGTTATAATTGACTTAAAATAAATTGTCCTACTCTAGAAATTCTAAAAATGTTTTTTCAAGATTATTTGGATTCCCAATAAGATTGTGGTGGATAAAAAATGCCTTTTGGATTTTTTAAATGGATGGATCTTGATGGAATCATGTTTTTTGAATGCAATAGATGATGGAATGATTTTACTCATGTACATGTAATTTTTTATTGGATAAGTAAAGAAAGTATTGCATTAATTATTACACAGATTTATCATGATATGAATAATATTGGTCATCCAAATGAGAAAATGATGGAAAAACTATGTTTAGTCCAACATGACACAACACTCTCCATCATTTTTTTCCAATATTGAAATAATTGCTAAAAATGGGTAAGTACCATTGTAATGATATTTTTCATTTAATAGTTGTTGGATTATGAATATGATATTGGGATTGTATATTATTTAGATGGTCATGTATATCAATAGATGAATATTATCAATTAACTAACAAAATGTGAGTAAATTAACAATATAGAGTTTGATGTGTTTAAATGACTTTATAATTTGTAATTTTCAAATATTTTTCATATATAAATGGGGATGGAATTATATGAACTAAAATAGATGGGTATAAAATATTTTAATACCTATGTGGCCAATTTCACCTGACATATGACATATGCACTAAGTATTGTCACAAAACGTGAATATAAAGATGATAGATTATTTTATGTCCAAAAACCATGTATATAATTAGAAGTCACCATAAGTGACATTAGTATTAATGAATAAATCAATATATGTTTAATTATGGTGGAAATGTATGTTGGAGTTATATATTCCTCAAATAGTTTTGATAATAAAATAATGTAGTAATTCTAAGAATATTTTAAAATCCAAGGAGATAAGTAGAAGAGCATTCCCTTCCATAAACTATTTGAAGGGGAACGTGATGGAAATTATCCTATGGGTGTGATTAATTAATTTAAATTCAGAATAGAAGGTCATTGTAAAATCAAATGCTAATGTGGTGGTAAAAAGTTACTTAATCAGGGAGGAAATGAAAAACAGAATTCAACACCAACACTCTAATGTTTTAAAATCATGGAATTTGGGAATTTTTCTCACTATGGTCCAAGAACAAAGTATAATTATGATTATAGACATAAGATACCATTTAATCTTAGATTAAAAGTGAAATATCATTGGATCACTACTAATGAGGTTGAGTACAATAATGTAGTGGTGAAATGGTCACATACAATCCACTCTAGAGCTATTAATATATATAATTTATTCTGGACCATCCTATTCATTTATATCAGATGTATTTGGTAGGTGTATCATTGTGCCCCCCCAATTTATAGATGATGAATTAGTAGTGAAAACCCAAAACTGTAAAATGGCCTCATCTCATGTTTATAACTATACCATGATCAATTTTTGATGGAATAATCTTCTTATAAGTCTCATTATTATCCATCTACATGGATATAATGATATTATTGGAATTTATTATAATCATTTAGAAAAATTCCATAACATTTGTAGAAGGTTTTATGAAACATTTGATATTTCAAGACCAAATAATGATCTTTTATCAATGTGATAATAAATATGAACATACAAGAAATATTTCATCTATTATATTGTTCATTTTTAATATTTAAATGGAATATAATTCTCATTCATAAACCATTTGAAGGGAAATAAGTTGGAAAATATCTTATTGGGGGGATTAATTAATTTAAATTTGGAATGGAAGGTAATTGTAAAATCAAATGCTAATGTGGTGGTACAAAGTTAGTTAATAAAGGAGGAAAATAATAACAAAATTCAACACCCACACTCCAATATTTCAAATGCATGGAATTTGGTAATTTTTCTAACTAGGGTCCAAGAACATAGTATAATTATGATTACAGGCATAGGAACCCTCTTAATCTTAGATTAAAAGGGAAATATCATGGGATCACTACTAATGATGTTGAGTACAATAACGTAGTGGTGAAATGGTCACATATAATCTTCTATAGATCAATTAATATATATTATTTTTTCTGAATCATCCTATTCATTAAAATCAGAAGTATTTTATAGGTGTGTCACAGTACCCCCACCCCCAATTTTAAGATGATGAATTACTAGTGAAAACCTATAATGATACAATGACCTCATCGCATGTTTATAACTCTTGCATGATTAATGTTAGATGGAATACTCTTCCTATAAATCTCATTAGTCTCCGTCTACATGGAAATGATGATATTATTGGAATTTATTATAATTATTCAAATAAATTCCCTAAATATTTTTGTAGGTTATATGCCACATTTGAGATTTCAAGACCATCCATTGATCATTTATCAGTGTGATAAAAAATATGGACATACAAGAAATAATCCATCCATTAGATTGATAATTATTAATATTTAAATGATGTGTATCTAAATTGGTGTGTGAGAAACTCAACATCAATTATACGACAATTATGTGAGATCTTATTGAAATCTTCTCATTAGAGTTTCATATTTTTCCTCTAAATCATTATTAGGTTCTCAATAGAGTTAACACCATGTGATGCCTTTATATGGAAGACCCAAAGTTTAATTGACCCAAATTTGATTTAGAAATTAAAGAATAAACTCTTGGATAATATTTCGGAGTTAAATATTTTTTCATGTAAACCAGATTAGGGTGAAAATGTTATTTTGTTATGAATAAATATATATTAATGATACACTATATATATTATTGGAAATATAATAAGAACTAAATCAAGAATAAGTATGGTGTTACTCATATTTATGATTTTTTGATCAAATAAATATATCTTAACAATCTTCCAAAAATATCCTTTTTTTATATTATAAATAGAGAGTTAATAAAGAGGATATGTCCAAGATTGTTTTTTGAACAAGGTATGTAAATAATGATTATAAAGTGATTCAATATTCTCTTTCTAAATACCTCATTATCTTTAAATAATATACATGTAGAGTCAAGTAATAATACCTAGATCAATTTGTGTTTGTCTTTTAGGATGAAATTCTTATATATTCAATGATCATGGATGAGTTGGATGTTCACATGAGGATTTGACTAATGACTGTAAGGAAAGAGTAACTGTATACAAATTTTATAAATTTTGAATTCTGGAAAAAATCATTCATTATTTGGTCGTATAATCTCATGTAAGGGTATATCAGTGGAATAATAAAAGACACAATTTATTAGATATTGGATCAGACTAACTATTATGATTGAGATCCGTATTTTTCACGGTTTATATGAATTTTATTAGTTCTTTATAAATAATTTCTCACAATGACCTATTACACTCACCCAATAACCTCATATGGGAGAAATAATCCATTGGATATATGAATGTGTGTAAAATTTCATGGATCTTAATAGAAGGATAGAAAATGAATTGTTACTTATGTAACCCTATAGTGCATAAGGGTTTGTAATGTACAATGATTCAACAAATAAGGGGATCAGATTTATTGTCCAATATAATGATATAGTTATAGATTTCTTCTCATGAATATTGAAGGCTTATGATTAGTATTATCCAACTCAAGAGTCAGAGATAGATTTGGTAATTTTTGAAATAATTGTATAAATAAATTATTATTGTGGATAAAAATATCAGGTATATTTATATATTGATAGTATATGTTCTATGTATATATTCACTCAGAATGAGATAAATACACACTAGATGATAATTTCATTACCATACTATGAATGAAATAATTGTGGAAGATCATATGGCACAGAAAAAACATCAATGATTAACTATGATAACGATAATAAAAGATGAAATATTTATATATTTTACGAATATGGATATGAAAATATAATTTAAAGGGGATAAATATTATCTTTATCAAATGAATTTTATGTCATATATCAATGTGATGATTAATGTGGTGTAAAACGATGATGTAGAAATAGAGATGAATGTTAGAATTGTTCTTGTGTTAAACATTAATTTTGATTGATTGATAAGTTTCATCAATTTTATATATTTTCTATCAATACCATATTTTAAGATAGAGATATTGTATGAGGCTCATAGGATAACCTTATCTTCTCATCCTATAATAATAAAGATATAAAGAGGTTTTAATGATTGTATATAGTTGGATGAAATTATAAAATATTAATGTGTATGTATCTTGGTGAATAATATTTCAGAAATTTAAGGAAAAGAGACATAATTCGAAGGGAATGTTACAAGAATTACCTAAACTTGAATAGAAATGGTAAAATTGTAACATGGATTTTGTCATTGGGCTCCCCAAAACAAAAAAAATCATTAATGTTATCTAGGTTGTAGTCAATAAAAATAATTAATCAACACACATATTTGATATAATATAAATGTTTTATCATGATCATCTTACCATAGTAAACATTATTTTGGTTGTATAGATTCATGTAGTACAACATTATAATGTATAAAGGTTGGATTTGTGGTTTACCTCAATGTTCTAGAGAAGCCTTATGTATGCTCTAGATATAGATTAATGTCTTTGTAAAGAATATCATCCTAAGAGATGGGGTTTCTGAGAGAAATAATCAAACACTAGAGGATAATATGAGGTATTTTTATATGTATTTTTATGGTAGTAAAAATCATAAACATTGTATAGTAGAGTTCTATATAAATAATATGTTTTCTAGATAATTTAGATGGATCGTTATGAATACCTCTATTAGAAGAAGTGTATAACTCCAATGTTTTCATATGATATTGGATAATGAAATCTTTTTGTACCTAAACCATCTGGTGAAGTAGAAGAAAAATTTATATTCATTAAACAACACATCTAGGTAGTTAAGAGTCGATAACAAATTAACATTGTATTCATTGATGATATATAGAGATAAAATATGGAAAGAAGGTGTTAATTGAATTTATATAAGGAAGAATGTTATGAAGTTTGGAATGAACGGGAAAAATTAACTATTTATATTTTTTCCATATTGATTCTAGATAAATTTTGGATTGTAGATTATCACATTATTCTTCAAATAAAGCTCACTCAATTTCTCAATGTGTTCCTTGAATCTCCACTACCAAATTCTTACATGATCCATCACACGTATATAACTCATATTTCATACCCTGGGATCATGATCATTAAAATAAATAACAACTTATATAAAACAAGGATCATTGAGATAAGATAATACATAAAAATATTACTAATGTTGTTAATGTTCTACAGTGGGTCCATAAATTTAATAAAGATTCTTAGAAACATAAGGATATAAATAAATTTTTATATAATTTATTTTTTTATTAGATTGACAAAATTGCATGGGAAATATTTATTTTATGTTTTATAGAATGTAATGTTAAAATAATTTATAATATATTTTAATATAAATTCTTTTCTTTGATATCTTCTATTACACACAACACTGAGTTCTATAAAATCATGACATAATTTTAAAATATTTTTATTTAATGTGATAAATATAACCTAGGAATAAATTTTGTGAGTATGAATAAGGACTAACTCAATTCTAAACATTCAATGGTTTAAATATGCATTAAATGAAATATATGGTTACCGAATAATAATAATAATAAGAAGAATGAAGTGAAAAATAAAGGATGCTTTATTCTAAATGCTGTTTTTATGTGTGGAATGTTTTTTAACCTAATAAATTAATTATAAATATATGTTTGAATGATGTAGACTAAAAGAATATATTATTTAGTCAATAAAATATTTAAATATTTCCCTTTGGTTTTTTTATCTTCTAAGAACATTTCACATTTTTTTTGTTAAAAAAATGTATTTACATAAAAAATTATTTTCACAATATTTCAATCACTATTTATAAAATTAATTTCCTCAATTTATTGAAATTGAAATGTGATAAATTTATTAAATAGTTTTAATCATTATTTCCCAAATTTTAAACTAGGTCCCATTTATTTTTATGCATTCAATACATTATTCATTGTAAGAATTATCATCTCGGTAAGGGGTAAATCAGGTTAACCTATGTTACAATTCAAGGTTACAATCGCCATTTTAAAATATAATTGGGGTTTGATATGGAAATATTCCAACATATTACCTTTAAATAGAAATTAAAATTTTTAAGGGACATATTCCCATGAAAATGACCAATATAATATTTAATGTATTGAAAAATAGAAAATTTCAATCTTTAACTTTTAAATATATAATATGTGATTAAATAGGGAAAAATAATGTTGTTAGTGAATATTAATTATTATTCTCTTCATGACGATACAATTTCACAGTGGAAAATTATTTTTAATTTTTAGAAATTATAAAATTACATTAAATTATAATGCAATGTTAAAATAATATCTCTTCATTTAGTAAAATAATAAAATAAATTATTTAAAAATTATTTTCATGAAAATAATTTAATTAAATATATTGTGAAATTAATTTTATTGATGATTATGGAATATTATTTTTATATTAATGTATTTTATTTAATGTCCCTCTTTTTATTCATTTAATTAAAATTAAATTTTGTGAATATTTTATAAATTGACATTAGTTAAATTTATAAGAAATAATAACATATTAAATTATTTTAGATTCCAAAAAATCACACCTTAATCAATGTGAATGAAATATGGTTGAAATTATAAACCATGATTCATTTATGAGTATTTTTTTTAATATTCCTAATCCATTATTATTGAAATATTTGATTATGTGGTAATGTTAAAAAATTGTTAATAAAGGGGTTAATAAGAATGGTAAGGATTAAAATGAAAGAAACCCCAATATAAATTTTATTAGATGGTTTTATTTAAACACTATCATCTTTTTATTCTAATTAATTTCCATTGGGAATTATTTATATTTAGAAGTTCATCATTATATTTTAAAATTTTATTAAATTCCATGTGACTCCACTCCCTCCATTATAAAAAATAACACCACTTATTTTTCATCATTACAGAACATTTAAAATCTTACATCAACCAAACCATAACCACATCCTATAACAAGATCACTATTAATTTTATAGTGTGTATGGTTTCCCCTAAATATCTACCCCATTTTTTGTACTTTTATATCTTTACATGTTATTTCAATTATGTTACCAAATTGATAACCAATCATTCTAATTTTACATATTTTTAACCTCCCCTAATTAAATTGTATTTATAAGAAATTAAAAAATTCATTATAAAAATTGTACAAAAACTAAATTTTGATTATCAATCCAACATTATTCACCCTCTTTCCCATCAAATGGGAAGTGATTGTATCACTCATGTGTACGTATGCCTTAACATCTACACATATTGATATCGCCTTTTCTGGGTAGACCTTCAATAAATGGGTGTTAATGGGAGATTTCAACATTATTTTGAGATCTAATGAAAAACAAGTTTAAACATCAATAGAGAGGCCTACTTGGATTTCTCATCATTCATTTATCAATGTCATCTTGCAGAAATTCCAATTGCGGGAGATGCCTTTATATGGAGTAGGTATACTATTTATGGAAGGTAGTCGAGTAAACTTGATCGATGCTTTGTTGAGACGGATGATGAGAGTGCTAACTCTGGTATATCTGGAAACAATTTACCAAAACACCCCTCAGATCAAAATCCCATTGTGGTTGATATCTCCTATCAGGTATTCAGATCGGGTCCTCTACCCTTTCGCATTAATAATGGATGGCTTGTAACTACTGGATGTAGGGAAGTCATTATTAAGGCTTGGATGTCTGATTGTCAAGGAAACCCACTGCATGTTCTTACTTCTAATCATAAGACTATTAAAGGACTTCTATATGAATGGAGAAATGAATGCTTCTCTAAAAATGATAATGAGATCAAGGCTGCTGAGGATCAATTGGATATATGTCAAATAAGAAATCCGAATGGTGACAGTCCGTCTCATAACCAAAATCAATCACTTTCCAGGCTTGATGACCTTTTGACTATCAAATAAAGGATGGGACGTAATCATTTGAATGTAAAGTGGTTGAAAGATCGTGATATAAGCTCTAAAGTTTTTCACCTGATGATCAAATAAAAAAGGATTAGAGAAAGACTAAAGGGTATTAAAGTAGACAGTTGTCTCTACAACTATGAAAGTGAGATTTCAAATGCAGTTGTGAATTTTTTCACTGGACTCTATTCTGATGATGGAACAGACAACATTTAGGAGATGTTTTATAACATTTACCCTTGTATTGTGTATGATCTAAATCTTTCTCTTACAAGGGTTCACTCATATGATGATGTAATGGCGGCCCTCTTTTCTCTTAACGTGGAAAGTGCTGCTAGACCGTATGACCTCACCAACACATTTTTTATGTTCTATTGGGATATTGTGCATGATAATTTGGTTAATGCAGTCATGAATTTCTTCACTTGAAATTACATACCTTATGGTTTAAACTCTAATTTCCTTACCTTGATTCCAAATATGGACAATGAAATTGATGTCAAAGACCTCAGGCCAGTTGTGATTGGGAACACCACCCCAAAAATCATTAGTAAAATCTAGATGAACAGATTAGGGGGATTTTTCAAGGACCACATCTCTCTGAATCAATATGGCTTCATACTTGGTCGAAAAATTCATACCTCCCACTTCACTACATCTGAAGGAATCAACCTAATAAAAAATAAGGCAATGCATGGAAATTTTGCTCCCAAAATTGACATCTCCAAAGCCCTTGACACCGTCAAGTGGAACTTTGTCCTTGATGTTCTTAGGAGATTTAGTCATTCAAGAGGATTCATAAATCTTAACAGAAGTATTCTTACCTCTTCAAGGCTATCTATTTTAATTAATGGATCTCCCATGGGTTATTTTCAATGCACCCGAGGTGTTAGATAAGGTGATCCGCTCTCAGGTCTTCTTTCTTCCATTGTAGAAGAATACATGAGTATATGCCTTAATGAGTTATCTCAAATTGGTTTCTTTCGACAGATAAAATCTAGCAGGGATAGACTTGTTCTTTCTCATCTTTTATATGATGATGAGATCTGGATTTTTGGGGAAGCCTCAAGGTGGGGAATTTATACGTTCAAATCTTTCTTCTCACACTATGAGACTGTTGATAGAAATCATATAAGATGGAGTAAATATTTTATGGTTTTTAGTGATGGGATTACTATCGGTAAACAGAATAGGGTCTCCATGTCCCTTGGAGCCAGGAAAGGGGCACTACCATTCATTTATCTTGTTGTTCTAATCTTGTGTGGTAGGATAAGAAGCCAATATATCTATAGAATTTACTCCAGTATCATTAAAAATACGGATAAATGGAAGGGTAATAATTGTCTCTTGCTGGGAGGGTGTTCCTTGTTAACTTGGTGATTACCACAAATTTTTTTTATTCATTCTCACTCTATAAATGGAAAAACAAATTTGCTCAAAGAACTTCAGTGCATGATGAGGAATTTCATCTGGATAAGCTCTATCGCTGAAAGGAATTTGATTACTATTACTTGGAAGGATTTTATTAAACCCATTGAGTTGAGTGGTCATATAATCAAGGATCTCCAGATATTTAATAAGGGGCTCATTAATAAATTCAGATGGAATACTTTTACCATCAATGACTCATCAATGGTTTTTATGTCATGAAGGTTCAAAACGAGGCTTATTAATGGCTACCCCCACTATATTTCATCATCTATTTAGACCTCCATTCGAAAATAATTTAATGAAATTATCCAGAACAATAAATGGCTTGTGTCCTAGAATTTTAGGCTTAAATATTGTAACTTTCCCTGGCTGGACAACCCATTGTATACTGGTGATATTCCCTCACACCTGTTAGATATGTCTATAGCATATTTTCTGGATCAGTGTGATAATCCTGAAATCATATTCACTCCCCAAGGGAAAAAAATCTAGAAATACCCTTTCATGGATATTGATGTCCTGGTATTGAATCCCAATAGGAACTGACATTTTAATCTCACAGATTCCTATAACCTGCTACTTCTTGGCTCCACCGAGGATCCTTCTTGGTTTCTCAGGTTCAAAGTGAATTTTTTCCAGCCCTCTATACTTTTTCATTTCTAAAGAATCTGAAGGAACATGCTACCAATGTGTGATCAATTACAAAAAACTGGTCAAAGTATTGTGTCTTCCTTCCATCTGTGCTTGAATGAACCGGAAACTACACAACACCTCTTTATCTGCTGCCCTTTTTCTCAGAAGCTATAGAAATACATTGGATACATCATCAACATGGATTTATGCTCACATAGCTTTCAAGAATACCTGATGACCAACATCTCCACTTATGGTAGGAGCGCACAGGTCCAGAATATGCAGCTGGTTGCTACAACAGCGGTGTTTCACTCCATCTGGACATCCTGGAACAACCTCCCATTTGACAGCAAAGCTCCATCTTTCCATGCAAGTTAATTGATAGTTCATCGAGACGTACATGCCTCCACTGTGATACAGAAAGGCTATATGGATAATACATGTTCAGATTTAAATGCATTGCGTATTCTTGGTGTTACAGGTAAACTGAAGAATCCACTCATGATTAAATTTATTCGCTGGATACCACTGATCATTCCTTGTGTTAAATTAAATCTTGATGGAGCTGCATCTGGAGTGTCGGATAGATTGGATTTTTGAGGTGTCTTCTACACGTATCATGGTTTTATCAAGGGTTTTTTTTTTCATTTTATTGGGATCAGAATTGCGTATGAAGCAGAACTATGGGCCATTATCTATGTCCTGAGGAACACTTTCGTTCATAACTGGAAACTCATATGGATTGAATCAAACACTGAAATTGAGGTACATGCTCTCAAGATGTGATCCTGATATGATCCATGGATTATTTTTCCTCACTATATTGGATGCCTTAATCAGGAAATGAAGATGAACTTAATGATATCTCATGTCTACCGAGAGGCCAATCAAGTGGCTGATGCCTTGTCCAAGAGGGCAGTCAAAGAAATGACTACCATGTGGTCCATTCAAGCTCCTGACTTCTATACACCCTTGGTAGATTCTGAATTGAGGGGAGTGTCTTATTCTCTAATTTTTAAAACCCATTTCTCCTCCTGACATTGTACATATACTTTTTATTTATATTTTATGTGGAGGGTCCAACAGGACCCGATTTTCCAGGAATAACCATATTTTATGGGGGAATTATGATCGGTTTAAAGATTAAATATTGTATTTAGGATATTTTTATACTTATTGAAGGTTTATATCATACATAATTTTATAGCTTCCCATCTGTTTAAAATGGATTATTTTTCTTTTGTGTACGTGTGGACAACTGGCTCCATGATGTGATTTGATTTTAATATTATTTTTTTAATTGAAAAAATGGTAAAAGTTGTATATTTAATTAATATATATTATATGTATGATATTATAATGAATTTTAAAAGTATAATTACTATTTTCTATCCTTTCATTATATATGTTGAATTGTAAGATCATTCTTGATGCATATGCACAACCTACCATCTTCATGAATAGTGTAATTAAATTTTCATTGTTTATATTATATATAAGGCTATAGGTAAGTTAATAATTAATATATATTATTTTTATATCAATAATAAACTTCTAGATATTGTGCTGCCATGATTCGTTTGCAAGGAATAAAACTACCGAACAAAAACAAACTTGTGAAACGTAGCATTTATAAGCCTGAACAAAGATTATAATAATGAATTATTAATGAAATAGTCATGATTAGATATATATAAATCATAAATGATTTGATATATATGAATATGCTTATATAATAATATATTATAAATATCTATATATTATATAGGACCCTGTGAACATGTATGGATTAAGTAATACATAAGGAAAAGGTTTTATGTTATAATATCATTATTTTCCTAGATTGTTTATGATCATGTTTCCAATGATGAAATATTATGACCTAAAAATAAATATACTCTCTAATATTATCATAATGTAGTTATTTATTTATAATTTACATTTTGATTTTATTTTTCTCCTTTTATGTACTCAAGATATTGAATGAATATTATTTAGGAAAATTCAACATTATTTCATTCACAACGATGCTTTCTAAAAAAATCACAAATGATTATAATATACTTCTATTATGTATAATATTAATTTTACCAATGATGTAATTAATAATAAATGTATTAATAGTAATATTCTTGTTATTTTATAAATAAGGAACTTTTTAATTTTCCCAAAGCTGTTAAAGGAATGTTTTCAATTAAATTATTTTTCATGAATATTATTTTACCCAAATATTTCCACTAATTACACTGGATCATACCTTATAATTGAAAATTATTATTTGAAAAAATAGTTTTCTATTTATATTTGGTATGTTTATATATATATATATTTAATAATTCATTTGATTGTGAAAAAAGTATTTTACTCCTGAAATACTCAAGTGATTCTTCAAATTAAATATTCATAAAAGAAGAAAACCATTGATATTTCATTATTTTTACTGGGGAATATGATCCAATGATTACACCGTTATTATTTATCAAGATTTTCTATGGTTATAAAGATATTATTTTAAGGAATCACACTTCAATTCCATTGGTAATGTAGTGATGAATGTTTTATTAAACAAGTTTCCATTCATGGATTATAATATGAATAATATTTAAGAATATTATGGAATGCATCTGTATGATTTTATTTTTGTGAAATTTTGGTGTAGAGTAATATATACCTCAAATTAATTTGGTATGGATGGATATCTCATGAGATAAATAGTATGTGAATTGATGTAAATCTACTTCATTAAGATATTTTATCGATTATGATTGTATTTGGAGTAAACATTGAGTACTATAATTTTTGGGGAGTGAACCCACTCCTCTATGATAGCCTTGTGAGTGAGACGTAAATACTAAGATAATTAATTATATTTTTAGGTTTATTCGATAAATATATGTCATATTCCAATGTGATGCTCTCAGGGATCATGCTCTTTATACTCTTTGTGATTCATGTTTTAGAAAATTACATAATTTATTCTATTATTCAAGAATATGATATATGATATAAACGGTATAGTTTCCAAGTGATCATATCTGTTATCATACCCATATGCACATGTTATCTTGACATAACCCATGTATACCCTTATTGAGAAAATATACTCTCCATTTATCATGTTTCATTTCCTAAGGAATTAAATATAGGTAACAATTAGGACATATCTAACTATATTCATAGTTATGAGTATCATAGTGTGTGATGTTTTATTTTTCTTATTATCCAAGTTTTTATGGATATGGGTTTCTAAAAATAGTATAACAATATTATAAATTCGTTAATAATTTTTTTTATATAATGAATAATCTTAAAATAATATGTAATAACTATGTGTGAAAATTTTGGGTCACAATAGAAACTGAAATCTTCATAATGAATATGAAAATAATCACTTTGTTATTAAGATACCATCCTCTAAAAATTAGTGTAATATAATAATTGATGATTAGGATGGGTGAATTGTTTAAAAAATTTATATGATATTTTATATTGTTCAGCAAATCAGATAGAAACTCTTGCAAATTTACTTTTTAAAGGTAAATATTATTAGTGGTGGCCATTAATTAAAAATGAAGAAATGATTATAGAGAATGAAATCAGAGTGAAAATGGTAAAAAATAGTACCATTCATGAAAAATATATTTATAATGTGATTCATCATTTAATGTAATAGAAAATTATGATGTTAAAGAAATTGTAAGTTGACCATAATTCTTCATATGATTCAATGTTTCTACATTTTCAATTTATGGACCAAATCTTATTATAAAATATAAATGTAAAACTAATAGAATTTCAATAGGTTTAAAACCACATTTAGAAATTGAATTAGTTGCTCAAATGTTTTTGTAATATGGAAATAGTTTATTGTGTGAAAATGGTAAATATTTATTTATTAACACATATAAAATTCAATGTATTGAAAGAAAAAAATTCAAAAATTTGTTAATGTATAGAAGTGTTTTGGAATGAAAAAACATAAAATTAATATAATTCAATTTCTGTTATTCATTAATTTTTATTTATATAATTCTCTGGAAATAATTGTGGAGTCATTATGTGTTATTGTGTAACAAACCATCCACCTGGTCCCATGTCGTGACTATCCAAAACCCGCCTTCCCTAGGCCAAGGGCTGGCGAGTAGTACCAAAATGTGTATTCCCTAAAATTGGAAAGGAATTGATTTTAAACCATCAAAAAAGCATGGTCCAAGAACATAAAAAGAAGCAACTGTGATGTAAATTTCTATAGTAATAATGTGATGAATGCAAAGGGGGAGGGAATACATGCCTAACTGTAAATATACAAGTACAACTGAATTTAAAAATACTACTGAAACAGGAAAAACATCTAATGGGTCATCCTTCGAGGATCCTACATGAAGGGTAGGTATAGATCCCCTCCTCAACACTCCACGTCTTCCTGTGACCTCCGTGTACCGCCTAGTCCTATCTCGCTCAAACCTCAGCACAACTGCTCATTGTCAGCACAAGACACAACAAGGTGCGGGCAAAGCCCATGCAGGGGTGAATATAACAATACTCAGTAGGGACCCTGAGACCCCCAATGTACTCTTAGAATTCCACAATGGAAAATCACAAATCACAATCCTATTCAAAAAGCACAAATCAATAGACATATGTCAACAGGAGTATCACCTAAAACTAGGTTTCTAGTTAAGTATAGAAGTACGGAATATTTGTCGCAAAGCAAGATCATCTTATTCTGTTAACAGGCATAGCTTCTAACCATACGAAGTCTAAACCACACAAGATTGATAGGTACTAACCCCCATTATAATCCACAGAGGATTTCATCCACCCAGAGTCGATATGTAACTAACCCATGATGAGCCACACAGGAACAGATCCACATAGGATCATTATGCACTGACTCACATAGGATTGTTGAGCATATACCCAAAGGATTTGACCCACATAGGATTAGTATGTACTGACCCACATAGTATTGTAGAGCGTTGACCCACATAGGATATGACCCACATAGGATCAGTATGCGCTGACCCAGAACGGATCGTTGAGCACTGACCTCCGTATGATCTGTCTCCAAACTCCATCTCACTGACAGCCACTGGATTCCTCGCTCCCGGGGTGCTCGAGTTCAGTAGAATCTAACCTCAAGATATCATTCATACATTGACATCCACAAATTTCCACAAAGTTGTAACCCAAAGGACCTATATATTGTAAGTGTTTCAATGCGACATATGAAGCATTAATTGGACGCCCAGTCTATGAGTTATAGGCATTTTAGCTATATGGCCCTGTTGGATTCGGGTTCGATCTAACCCGGTCATACTCCAACATTCTCCAAAACATAAGTGGAGTATACCAATGGGAACTTCACGGTCCAAGGATACCAACTCCATAGATGGTTCCTCAAACAGATGTCCGGTTCCCATGATATGGCCCTTTTAGTATTTCTGGGCCCGGGTCCAGTCTGACCTGGTCTGACCGACCGGATCTGGGCTGGGCATTGGCGGGAACGGCCTACTGGGCCATGGTCCGGTCTAGCCTGCAAGTGGGAATCCTGACCCATATTGGGGGCGGCCTGCCTATATAGGGTGGCCAGCAAAACTGCAGTCCAGGAGGGCGGCGACCCAACTGAGGTAGAGCACCTATTGCTACGGCCTCTGCCCGAGCTGTCATGGGGGGTGTGACCCACCAGCTTCCAGAACACCCGAACGGCCCATAGGCTGTTAAGTTTGCGAAGCGGCGGTTCCTCATGGGTGTCACCAGGTCGTTGTGGAACCCGCCAGAGGCACGTGATCATCCATCGCCGCGGCTCTAGCCATGGTTTCTTGTCTGCTGGCGGTGTACCAGTTGTGCCACCTTCTGCTTGCCGGTGGTGCTTTGGTTGCTCCACCTCTCTTTCTGTGGACGAAAGAAGTGCCAGATGCCTCCTCTATCCACCACAGCTAGAGATTCGAGGCCCTATGATCACCGGTGGTGCGCGACAATGCGCCACACTCACTTCACAGCCAACCCGTGCCGGCCATTCCGATGACCCCCGAAGCATTGTGCCACGAACTCCTCTTACAGCAGGCATCGGTGCATGCCTTCCTCATAGCTGGCCTGTGTTTCCACACCGACTCTCTTCCACATATGCGTAATGATAGCAATATTGCAGACGTTACGGGACATGTTTTTTAATCACATGCCCTCCGCGTTAGCTCGTAAACACAGGGGAGGATAAAGGGGTTCATGAAAATTCATTTGATGTAAACAATAATTTAAAACACCTACCATGAATTTTTAGTGAAACGCCCGAGCTTGATGTTGGGTTGGTGTTCTTCATTCTGGAAACTGGCTACTATGATACCACTAATACGTCATCCTATAGTTCGTAGTTCGATGTCACCTTGCACCTCCCACTGGTATCGCCTCTATCCTCTAAGGGTTCATCATCACGAAACCTCTTCATCACTTCATTTCTTGGAAAAAATGTGTTGATACCTCTCCCCAATCTCCATATATATATGAGAGCTGGAGGGTAAGTAATGACGTGGTGGATTAATGGGGAATCATTAATTAGGAACCTTCCTAATCCCCCAAAGATTTCATTACATAGGATTGGCATGTCATGCTATTTATTGTCTTGACACATCACTGGCCCCACACACCGATTGTCTGTTGGATGATATGAATGAAAACAAATAGAATTATATCATTTCATTTCTTTAAAAAAGTCATTAAAATTAAATTTTTCTCTCGATATACTACGTTCAATGTAAATTCCCCATTAAGAGAATCTTGGCACTGCAGATTCAACAGTGCCCTCCAATTTTTAATCTGAGCACTGTTTTAAAAGTTAGAAAACACCGCTCACGAGTTTACTGAATGTTCCTCAAAATGTTCAGAAAATTATTAACAGTCACCCTCCACTCACGCTAGTGGAGGTTAGGCTTCTCTAATGGAAAAAATTTCCTCAAGAGAAAAACGGTACTCTCAGATATTCAATCTGAGTTACCTTTCATAATTAATATAGTTTACAATAAAATAATTGTCACTTAATTATATTATTCACAACCAAAATCTAACTTTCACTAGTGGCCCGTGCCGACCAATGTTATTATCATCCTATGTGAAGAATACCCTCTCAAATTCAGTGGTGGTCTCTAATTTTAAATCTGAATTACCATTCGTGTGTAATAAACATTTTAAAAATAAATTAACTTTATTTAATTATTTTTTACGGATATTCCATTTTTGGGTATTTTCATAGGTGGCCTGCGCAGAATATACATAAGTCGTTCCTAGGGTAAACCCTCCATCATAAAAGCAACGATGCCCTCATATTTCTGATTCGGGCAACCATTTAATAGTTATTCCATTTTTATTGGAAAACTACTAACACACGCTAATTAAAGCAAAAAAAAAACTTTTTCGGATCAATCTGAGAACTTCGGTCCTTAGAATCACACACCATCAGATTTCGTTGTCTCAAAATATTTACATAGAAATTAAAAAATTATACGAAAATTTGAGGACATTAAATTCTTCCAACATAATGGATTTATGTCCCCCAATGCTAAAATAAAGGAAAATCGAACAAATGAGGGTACTCAGCATGAATTTGAGCCTCCCGCTACCATATGATCTCTTGGAGGTCCCTGTGCTGCCACTGAACTCGCACTAGAGGGATCGAACATCCCCAAAAGAAATTCCCCTTCTGATTATCTATCTTTACTAAGAACTCCGTCAAATTCACCTCATCATAAAAGTTCAACATTCCCATAGTTGATAATTTGTGATGGATCATGCACACATCTCTTCAATTGTGAAACATAGAAAACATTTTTCACCCGGTGCATCTGTGGGAAAAGTGATAGATGTTATGCCACCTCACTCACTCTACTGAGAATCTATAAATGCTCGATGATCCTCAAAGACCGTTTTCCACCTGGCCAAACCTTTATAATCCTAGTTGGGGTGAGACCCATAGAAAGACAGGCTCTCCCTCCTCAGAATCAGAGGGTCTCTGTCTCCTGTCGGCATAAGACTTCTGCCACTACATTCTTCATCCCTGGCCACCCGTACTGATGCGGGAAGTCCTCGTACAAATTCAAAACTCCAGGATGTACCACTAAAGGGGATATATTGATCTCTCTCAATAAATACACCTGAAGCATCACCGGTAACATTGTGTGTCCTATGATGAGGATGATGTGCTCCCCACCTTCATAAAATCATTTAGTAGACCTTCCTAAGAATATTTGAGCACATTGGGCATCAAAGCCAGTGCCCCAGGCTATGCCTCCCAAATTCTTTGAAGATATTGGGGAGTGACAGTCACATACTGGAGGTATGTTTCTCCATCTCTATACACGAATGATATCTCCAACGTGACTACCTGCTATGTCGCCTCACTCAATAACTACAAACCAAACCTCTGATTGAGTGCATCTGCTTCCACTTTCACCTTCCCAGAAGTATATACTATCTCAATGTCATAGTACTGGAGGAACTCCACCCATTGATGTTGTCTCAGTTTCAGATCCTTTTGAGAGAATATATACCTGGGACACTTGTGCTCATAGTAAACATTAAAATGTTCACCCATCAAGTAATGTCACCACATATTCAAGGTGAAGACCACTTCTGTATCTTTAATTCCTATGTTTCATAATTCTGCTCATGTTTTCATAGCTATCGCGATCAATAGGCAATAATTGTTCGCTCCTATATTGGGAAACACCAATTTCCATTCCCTAATGTGTCATAGTATACTACGTACCCAATTCCCTCTTCTGGTAGCCTTAATGTGGGGGAACATGTTAGTCTCTACCTCAGCATTGAAAAAATATTCTAGCATCTCTTCGTTCATACAAAGGGTTATCCCTTCTTAATTAATGTTGATAAGGGTTCTGTATCTTTGGAAAATCCAGGCACGAATCTGTTGTAGTATCCATCAAACCCCAGGAAACTCTGCACCTCAGTCACACTCATGGGTGGCTCTCAAGAAGGTTCAACCTCTATCTTCACTAGATCTACTGCCACTCCAGCCTCTGAGATAATGTGTCCTAGATAGTGGACCTCTCGTAACAAGATATGGCACTTTCAGACTATACCATAAAGCTGGTTCTCTCAAAGTTTATCCAGAAATATCTACATATGATAGGCATGCTTCTCCTCTATTGCTGAGTATATCAAGATGTCATCGATGAACACCACCACAAAGTGATTGAGGTATGACTAAAAGATATTGTTCACAAGTCTCATGAACACTGTTGCGGCATTGGTCACACCAAACGACATAACCATGAACTCATTGTGGTCATACCGACATCTGAAGTCAGTCTTCTATACATCCCAATCCCATACCCTAAGATGATGATATCCTAGTCTGAGGTCTATCTTTGTGAACCAGAAATATCCCTTAAGCTAATCGGAGAGATTATAAACACTTATAAGTGGATTTATTTTCTTAATGGTCACTTGGTTCAGGCACCAATAGTCCATACAAAGTCTCAAACACCCATCTTCCTTCATGGTGAACAAAATTGGGGCTGCCCATGGAGAAACAAAAGGCCTTATGACCACCCTTATTTGCAAGTCCTCCAACTGTACTTGTAACTCACGAAGCTCTGCGAGAGCCATCCAATATGCTGGAATGGATATCAGTGTTGTCCTGGGGTACATGACAATGTTAAAGTCTACTTCTCTGCATAGAGGTAGTCCCAAAACATCATCAGGAAAAGTCAGCGGCAAAGTGATCCACCACTACAGGATAGATCAGACTCTCAAAATCTATTGCTCTAAGAGAAAGGCTAGCCAACTAATGTCTGATTGGATGCACCCTCTTCTGGGAAAGTCCATATTGTATAGAAAACGTTCCATTGTTTCTTGTGAAGGTAAACATGCTCTCGTTTGCGTAGACACACCACACTTTGCACCAAATACAGTCAATCTAAGAATTGACTGTGGTCAAATATTCCATACACAAGACAACATCGTAAGGCCTCAACGCTACTTCTACCAGATCCCAACCAATGGTATCGCCTCCTAGACTAATATCACACTACTGACATATGTCTGTAATTGTCGAGTCTACTCCCATATTAGTCTCTAGACGTAAGGATCAAGACCAAAACTCTACTTGAATATCCGAGCTCCGAATAAGGGCCATAAAAATAAAAGAGTTACTTAAACCAATGTCTATATCAACTACAACTAGGGTGGAGTAGACATAGATCATACCTCTAATCATCTTAGGATCACCTTGGTCATTAGCCTTAGCAGCCTAGAGCTGAGATCGTCCCGGTCAACCTGCTCCATGTGGTTGGGTTGGACCACCTGGTGGGGGTGGAAATAAAACCTCGTATCGCCACCCACCAACTGTTGTACGGCTAGCTCACCTACCATGTCCACCTGATTCATTCATACCTCCTCGGTTGAATCCCTACCTCTACCTTGGCGGTCCATTGATCGTCTAATAATTTTCTGTATGGTGGGCCAGGTAATCGCGAGCCATGTGACCCTACTCGAAACATGTATAAGAATTATTATCCCTCACCAGACTTCATATGCCTCGCGAGCCCCGCAGCTCCGAACCTGCATCCTGGGGATTTCCACGAGAAGGTCTGGTCTTCTTGGAGCTCTCTGTCATCTTCCGACTACCAGCCGTATATGACTCTGCTACGTGCCACCCTGTGGTGGGTGTCGATGTCAGTTCCTACTCAGCTATGAATCTCTCCGCCAAAGGTGCTCGATCGAGCACCCTAGCCTGCGTCAGTAAGATGAGTGATATCATTAATGCTCTAATATCCCATCAGAGACCCTACTCCAAAGGTTCAGGCCCTAATGGAAGGGTCTCGTACCATGTCGGTGGATTAGTGAGAGACATTAGTTAACCTCTCTGAGTACTAGGTCACAATCATGTTGTCCTACTGTAGGTGTTCCATCTCCTGTATACGCATATAGTGTATGGTCGCAAGAATGAACTCTGCCCTAAAAAGGATATTGATGTCATCCTAGAGGAGGTTCACCTCGTCATGTATCTAGATCATCATGATCAATCATCTTCATACTTCAACCTAGAAGAGAGTTTCTACTGGAATCACCATAAGGTAAACTGGTGTCCCAACCAAGCAGAAAACTCTAACTACAGCCTCCAGGTAGTCTTCAGCCGTCTGCGGGTCCATCTCACCTCAGAACCATGAAGTCCTCTGCCACTGAAACTCGTGAAACATGCTCATTTGGCTTGCACCCTCCGTTGGTGGGGCTGGTGGCAATGGATTCCCAACGGGTAGTGGTGGTGCTGGTACAACACCATAAGGTACTAACGTCGTAATAGGGCTATGCACCGAGGCCTCATCTCTCGGTGGTCTTTCATCATGTACATTCTTAGGAATCCTAGTTGGCTGCCTTCGAAATGAAATCTTGATAGGGAACAACTATTATACGATCATTATGTTATAACTGGATATATAAATCCAAAGAAACTAAGGAAAATCATTTCCAAAACACATGCAAGCAGTGTTTCTATGTACTTTGTCGGAAATAAGAATTCAGTGTCCTAGTGTATGGATACGTTGGTCACCAAAACAACACTGGGTTTCCCAATATGAAAACCACACTCATAACACTTAAAACTATTGCCACAGAGAAACAATTAGAGTCATATTTGTTGGTTTCGGGCGCAGCAGAAGCTCATTGGTGTGCGTGTCCAACTTTAATTTTATCATTAAAATAGATAAATATGAGATCATTCATGATAATAAAATGAAGGGTCATCATAATAGAAAAAAGAACAAAAAATAAATAGTGGAGTCCCAGAACCATAGATAGGATAGTCATATGTTGGTTATAACTAATAAAATTAATTAACAAGAATTTCCTTGAAGGAATTATTTCCTCATTGAGGTTTCCGGACACGATCCAATGTAATCCGTCGTTGCATTGTAGAATTATAGTGTAGGATTCATTTATCACTGATCCTCACAAGCTCCACGTGTCTCTGGATGTCACCGAAGGGATCTCTGGGTACTCTCACAGATGACCCTTCGCAAGCGATTTCCGCCATCGTTTCACTTGATCTGGTGGAGAAGGATCTCTCTCTTAGCTTGAGTGAATTCTTGGAAGAAAATAATTCTCTCTAGTCTTGAGAGCTTTCTCTAGATCATTTGTAAATGACCAAAAAAATGGCTAGGAAAGTGAGATTTATATAATTGGGATTTTAATTACATAGAATAATAAATGAATTAGTAACCCGAAATCATTTATTAATTTCATTTAATACTTAGTAATTCCCCATCTTTCATAATAAAAATTGACTTTTATTATTACATAATATGCACCCACCAAATTAAACCTATTATTATTTAATTAAAAAAATAATATTATTGCTCATAAATTCCCATAAACAAATACACGACGTGTACTTTTGTTATTCCATTTTTCATTATTTCGTCTGCCACATTTATTAGACCTTGAGTAATGGATATTTATTTCTCAAATAAATATATCTGCATTACATGCAAATAAATTTATTATTTCTCCCCTAATATATATTCTCTAAAATAACTAGTTTCAAAATTAATGTGATCCGACATCCTAGAATAATAATTAAAAGAAAATTATGAATATTCATTATTCAACTTGTTAAATTAATACTTAACTGAGACACTTGGACACACATAGTGTGTGACCCTCTATACCTCTTTCTCAGTGGTATTAGGCAGACCCAGCCTAATGTCCAAGGTTAGCATCTAGCAACATGCCAAGGCACCCATAGAGAAATAATTTAACACTGTAATGATGTGTCATCTCTTACAAAGGCTTACCATGTAATGTAATACATTTTTCTCGATATCTTGAATCAAGAGGGTTTCGTGCTGGTGCCAACAACCCATGTGCTCGATTAATCATTCTTTGAAATTCTGGAATTGATCTTTCCCATTCCTCACCATGGACATTGATTAATTTAGGATATATCAATTCCACCAAAGGTTCTATGTTATCAACTTTTGTTATGGAACAGAAGGGACAAATCCTTTCTTTCATTATCTATTGATGCAGTATTACTCGTGACGTAGCCAACATATCCTAACTCGCTGCAAACAATGTTTCATCATATTTTTCGTCAATACATCTAATTTAGTGAGTTGTAATAGGTATTAATAATAATAATAAAGTCAAAGGAACAATACACATGTCTGCAGATATGAAAATCATATGAAACTATGAAATGTGGATTTCCCACTCGTGGGTCTCTTTCTCATAATATCCTCCTAGATATTACCCAGGGTGCAGACAATGAGGTGGTTCCTCAACATTTTATGAGTCCTCACCTTTAATGTCATGTGTTAGTTGTGTCCCTCAAATAACATCATTCGGCCATAGAACGTATATTCATGAACAGTGTTATGGAACATCCAGGTTCTCATCATAGCAGCGATCTGAAATGACAATTTAATGCAATAGTTATCCTTAGGACATTATCACATGCATTGTCATGCAGAACGATAATTGAGATGTGATAAGGTATTTATTACTGAATAAAGTAAAATGTTGTTGGTTCTAGGCCACTAACTCCAATATGCTCCCTCTTGTACTAGAGCCAATTGATAAAAACCTTTAACGTGCTAGATCTCAGATGATATTCATGCTTCTACTCAGATAGGCCTTTAGTCATGTTGTATGCCATGTTCTCTTCCATTGACAGATGATCATGAAAAATTCACCCCTTTGATTGAAATACCTCAAGAGGTGATACTTTTGAAGTATGTGCTTTGTCCGTTGATGTGACCTTGGTTCTTTCACAAGAGCCACTGCTACAGTATTATCACAATACAATGTGATAGGATATTTACTACTAGGCACCACATCAAGATCCTAGTCAATGTTTTGAATATAGACGTATTTCTTGTCTACATTAGAAGCCTCTATATATTTGGAATCCGCTATAAAATCTGCGATAACGGGTCACTTTAAACTCTTCCAGATCACAGCACCTCTATTGAGACAGAGAACATATCCTGATTGTGATTTCATATCAATCTGATTTTTAAGAGAACTAGCATCAGCATACACTATGATGACAAGTTCCTCATCTCCTCCATACACTAGGAAAATATCCTTAGTTCTTCTCAGATACTTAAGGATAGTCTTAACAGTAGTCCAATGATGTTCTCCTGGATCTTCTTGATATCTTCCTACCTTTCTCAGTGCATATCCAACATCAAGCCTGGTACATAACATGGCATACATGATGGATACTAGAGCTAAAGTATATCAGATCTTAATGATTTTATATATATCATGTTGAGTCTGAAGACGCGTTTTCATATAAAGATGTTGTCCATGTGTCACTGGAACTAATCCCTTCTTGGATTGTTCCATACTAAATCTATTTAGTATATGGTCAATGTTTTTAACCTGACATAGTCCAAAAAACTTTTTGGATCTATCAAAAATGATCTTGGTCCCAAAAATGAAGGCTACTCCGCCCATGTCCTTCATAGAGAAACCCTTGTTCAACTAGTACTTAACTGACTGTAAGACTGGTACATCGTTTCTAATAATCAATATGTCGTCAACATATACTACTAGGATAAAAACCGAATTCCCATTAAACCGCTTATAATCACATGGCTCACATTCGTTCTTAATGAAACCAAATTTCTTTATGGATTTATCAAATCGAATGTTCCATGACCTGGATGCTTGTATTAATCCATAAATGGATTTCTCCAACTTGAAAACCTGTTTGGATTCACCTGGTGTCACAAACCCCTATAGTTGTGTCATATATACATCTTCCTGAAGGTTCCCGTTAAGGAATGTTGTTTTGACATCCATTTGAAAAATCTCATAGTCATGGTAAGATACTATGGAAAATATGATTCTTATAGATCTAAACATGGAAATTGTTTTGAAGGTTTCATCATAGTATATTCCTTGACGCTTTATAAATCCTTTGGACAGAAGCCATGTTTTATAGGTGCTATCTTGACCTTCTATGTCCAATTTAATCTAGAATACACATTTTCATCAAACAGAATTTACATCAACTGTATCATCAACTGGAACCTTGACATGGTTCTGATACATGGAATCCATCTCAGAATTCATATCTTCAATCCATATTGCAGTTTCTGAGATTTCTACTTCTTTCTTTTAGGATAGAGGTTCGTCATTTCCCAATAATAATGATTCACCATCCACATTGACTAGGAAACCAAATCTTCTTGTTCCCTTACATCTCTTCAGCTCTGATGTCATCCTTATGTTTCTGGAACCTCTTCCACTGGGACATGTAAAACATGTTCCTATAAAAACTCTTGTGTATCTTGAGCATCAACTTCGTTGAAGTCAATCTTTCTCCCACTATCCTTTTTGAGGATGTTCTCCCCCTAATAAAAGACAACTTGTCTGGAAATTGTCACTTTATTATCTAAATGGTTATATAGGTAATATCCTTTTGTATCCTTATGATATCCTATAATGATACACTTAGTGCCCCATGGTGCTTGTTTTTTCAGAGAAGGCCATAACAAATGCATCACATCCCCATACACTTGTGTGTGAAACAATGTGTTTATTTCCATTCCATAAATCGGAGATAATTCCATTTGATTCTTTATTTGGTACTCTGTTTAATGTGTATGATGCAGTCTGTAATGAATATCCCCAGAAGGATAAGGTATGATCAACCCGACTCTTCATCAACCTCAACATGTATAACAAGGCACGATTCCTCCATTAACTAACACATTTCCAATGTAGTGTATAAGGTGGAGTGAGCTGAGATAGAATCCCAGAACCCCATATAAGAAAGAGGAACTCTTTGATCAGATATTCTCCACCTCGATCTGATCGAAGATTCATTATCTTCTTACCTAGAGGATTCTATACTTCATTAGTTAATTCCTTAATTTTCTCTATAGATTTATTATTATACCTCATTAAGTATATATAGCCTTATCTACTCAAATCATCAGTAACAGTAATGAAGTAAGAATATCGACCTCTAGCTTCTACTGGAAATGGTGCACACACATCTGTGTGCACCAATGTTGGATGTTATGTGGCCTTTTCAACCTATCCCCCAAATGGCGGCTTGGTTATATTAACTTTTAAGAAATAATGGCATTTGTCAACTAGTTTTATCTTAGTAGAGTCTAAAAAGAAATCTTTCCAGAGCATTGTCACACACTTCTCATTTACATGACAAGACGGTGATGCCACAAATGGGTGGTGTATGAGTCATGTGAGTTTGTATCTTTATCAATTTCCAACACTTGGTTTTTGTAATTTAATACATACAAACCATTATTTAAAAGTTCCATACCATAATATACATTGTTCTTATAAACATTCAAACCCTTATTTTTAAAAATTAATATAGACCCATCCATAACCAAACATGATAATTAAATTATGTTTTTGGTAACACTAGGCACATAATAATAATTATGTAAAACCCAAATCATTCTAGTTGGCAATGAGAGGTGCTAATCGCCAATGGATTACGTAGCCATCATCAAGCCATTATAAGATTGAAGATCTACCTCTCCTCTACAGAACATTCTACATCTACTTGGTTCCTGCATTTGAATAATGATTTTTCACCACACGTTATATCTAATACCCAATGTGTATAAATGGAATGATTACACTAAATATCGAATACAACTTTCCTGTACCCATGCTTTTGGGTGTATCCCCTCTTCTAGAGGCCTTGTATTCAACATGATAACCATGCCACCTCTCATTCCATTCCCTACCACTATATCTTCCCCTTCTTTGAGGGACAGTGCTCAAAGGATTTATAATGTTTATAAGTCTTTGGCCCTATTTCCTTGTCCTTTCATTACTTATTCAACATAAGGACTACGAGATTGTCTTGTCCAATGTACTTATCTACCTGGTGAATTAATGTAAGATGTTTTAATAGACTCCTCTCATTGTTTATCATGTTATAGTTGAAAATAAAGCCAGATAAGGTTTTGGGCATTAATGATAGGATCATATCTGTCTGCAACTCATCCGGGAACATAATCCCTAAGATGTTCAAATGTGAAATGTAGTCAATAAGCTTGAATACATGAGGGGAAGCTAGAGCAGAATCTCTAAGAATAGTTGTAAAAAAAGTGTTGGAGATTTAAAATCTCTCTAGTATCGCATTCTCTTGGTAGATATCCTTATGTTGAGACATCATGCGATATGCGTCCATGTTTTCATGTTTCTTCAAGAGCACATTATACATGGCCGATTTCATGAAACATTCGACATCTATAGAATCAACCATATGTTTCATATAAATAGATTGTTCCTCATCACTAGTCTCTTCCCCAGGATGAACCAGAACAAGCTATTCTAGTACGTATGATTTCCTCTCGTGGAGAAGGATGACACATAAATGCATATGCCACTCTATGAAATTGGTGTCGGTGAGATGGTTTTCCTTCTGGATTATGGATTGCAATGATATGTTTGAAGTTATTTTTCTATTCATTTCTACAAATGATGACGATAAAAGGTGTTGTGTTTTATTATGATAAAACTTAGACAAATTAATTAATTAATTCTTATTAGTCTCCCACTTTTTTATCCAAATCCAATAGCCCTCACCATTTACTTGGGATTATTATGTTTCTTGAATATTTTAGTGGAAAGGGTCCACATTTCCCTTCACATTACCCCAACAAGAGTTGGCCATGCAGCATGAAGGGTTTTAGGTAGGAATTCCAAATTTCAACTACATTAACTCGGAGCTCCTTGATCCGCGGAGTGGGCTCCCTAATCCTGAAATCCTTTTATTTTTTATTTCCTCATCCGTTGGCTCTTTGTCACACCAAGTCCTAATGTGGCAGTAAACTATTGATGTGAACCCTGTCAAGTCAACCAAAAACCATGAATTATAATTCCTTGATAATTGAAAGCACCCCAAATAGGGTTTGTCAAGCACTTTGAACTATGGTTCGATTCTAACCATGATTATGGAAGGCTACACCGACATAATATTTATTTGATGAATTTTATCCTTATTTGTAAATTTCTATTTTATTATATTTGATTACATGTTTTTTAATATTATGTGGGATATACATAAGTGATTAACCATGTCTAATATAAAATTTTACGCTTAATCTAGTCATATTTTAGTTTCATACTGCATGTTTGTTTAATTCATTAATTGTGTGATCATGATAACACACCCAAAATAAAAAAAACCAGGCAAATGACCGAAATAAAATAAATTATATGATCATGAGATTTTTCTATTGGTTAGTTTATCTAGAGGTTGTTAACTAACCCAAGACCTAGGGGAGAAAATCCTTGAACCTTTTGGCTTCGTATTTACAGCTTTCCACCGGTCCATATTCGTATCTCCTTGGACTGGTTTCACCTTGGCTCTTAACTTGATCTACCTTCACTAACATTGGAGCACCATCCACTACATATGCTTTTATCTCACATGCAGGTGATGTGTACATAAGTTTTTACATAATAGAAACCTTGAGAACGTAGGCCCTAACTATTAATGAGGAGAAGGCTTGCAGGCTAACAAATTTATTTTAAATTAATTAATTAAAAAAACCATTCATATACGAAGGTCTTGGTCTAGCTAATGATCATCCGTCCATGCAACGATATTTTATCATAAATAAAACTAGCATTCAATTCATTAATCGTTCAAGTTTATGAAAAATAATTCTCGAATAAATTAATTGTCTTTAATTAATCAATCCTTTTATCTTAAACCCTATTTCTAAATTTCCGTGAGATTATCATCCATCATAATTTTTAAAAAATATATTCATTTACAATTATATTTGTATTTAACTTGTACCATGTGGAAAATCGGTGAATTCTCATTCATAACTACCCAATGAATAGAAATGAACACTACAAAAATGTTAAATTAAACACACATATGTAAAAAACATATCACGTGTGGTTCCTCATCTTTATTCCTACACTATGGTACACGTCTCTAGGGTCTGTATAATATAATAATAAATTCTAATAAATTTTCATAATTTTGATGAGTACACAACATGTAGATCCGACTACACGGTGTTTATTTTTATTCACCTTCTATTCAATGTAAACCCTTGGGGACAAGGTGTGTAAATGTACTTTGGAATTCTTTGGAGAACACGGCGTGTTCAGTGGGACACACGATGTTTATTATCCGCGTTACATAGTTTCCATCCAGGCAAGCCGTGTATGAAGTACACAGTCTAAACCTATCCCAAAGGGACTAAAAACCATTCTCAATGATCCACACAGTGTGTAATCTAGAAACCATGTGCCACTTGTTCCTGGTCAACAAACGGAGTCATTTAAGACTTAGGAATACTCCAACACATGGCCTGATTGGGAGGACATGTCTGATGCATTGAGTCTTGACTACCCAATGTGTACTACCGAATACATGCAGTTTACCTTGGACTTGTATAGACAAAAACTATTTGTACCTCCAGATGAGTTCCTATATTATATTTTAATCAAAATTAAAATGAAAAATTCGTTTCTATGATGAGAATGAGAAATGAGAGAGGAGAAACAAATCTCTTGATTCAGATTTAAATAACAATTATCTTTAATTGAAACAACTAAATTATAAAATTCATAAATAACCAATGAAAAACTAAATAATTATAATCAACGATATAACCCCATAGATACCACTTGTAGGTTCCATGGATAGTGGTGGCACATTGGTGGGTTTACCCACCTTTAATTTTAGTGTTAACAATGATCAATCCGAGAGCAGTCATGATAATAAAATGTCGGATCATCGAAATATAATGAATAACGTAAACGAAAGATGGGACTCCTGGAACCATAGACATGATCATCATATTTTAGTTATAATTATTTTAATTAGTTGAAAAAATTAACATGATGTAATTTTTTTTTCATTGATGTTTCCAGCCACGATCTGATGTGATCCGTCATTGCGTCGAAGAATCCAAGTGTAGGATTCCTCTAGAGGTGGTCCACACGTGCTCCACGTATCTCTAGATGTCACTGAAGGTAACTTTGGGTGCTAGCATGGATGAGCCTTCACTTGTGATGTCCGTATTCAATCTACTTGATCCGGTGGAGGAGGATCCCTCTCACGTAGCTTCAGAGTGTTCTTGGAAGAATATAATTATATCTTATCTTGAGATCATTTTATAGATTCATTCTACTCAACCCAAAATAAATGTTTTGTCTAATCAGAATTATATTATTGGGATTTTAATTACATAGATTAATAAAATTAATTAAATACCTGAAATAATTTATTCATTTCATTTAATTCTTAGTAATACCCCATGTCTGATAATAACAGTTGACTATTATTATTACTTGACATGCGACCACCAAATTACACATAATATTATTTAATTATATAATGAATATTATTTATAATAAATTCCTATAAAAAAATACACAACGTGTATATCTAATATAAACGATATGTACTTATGTTTTTTCTTTTTTCTATATTTTTCTCACCACATTTATTAGACCTTGAATAATTGATATTTATTTCTAAAATAAATATCATGACATTACACACTAATAAATTTATTATTTCTCCAACAATACATTATCTTGAATAAATAGTGTCAAAATAAATGCAAATACGCACCCTTGAATAATTATCAATGAAAAATCAGGAATAATCTTTATTCAACTTGTTAAATTTATATTTAACAGATATACTTGGACACGCTTAGTGTGTGACCTTATTGGCTGCTTTCTCAATGGCATTAGGCAGAGCCTTTCTAACGTCAAAGGATAAAATCTAGAAACACACCAAGGTGCCCATATAGAAAGAAGTTATCACCGTAATGACGTATCACCTCTTATAAATGATGACTATTTAATATAATCCCTTTTATCGATATCTCGAATCAAAAGGGTTTCATTCTAGTGCCATCAACCCATGTTCTTGATTATTCTTTATTTGACTTTCTGGAATTGAATGTTCCCATTCCTCACCATGGTCTTTGATTTATTTAGGTTATATCAATTCCATCAAAGGGTCTGAGATATCAACTTCCGTTATGGAATAGAAGCGACAAATATTTTCTCACATTATATATTAATGTAGTATTATTTTTGACACATCCAACATATCATACCTCACTGCGAATACTATTTCATCACAGTTTTATTCAATACATCAAAGTGCGCAAGTTCTAATGACCATTAAAAATAATCTTAAAGTCTATGCACCAATACACACGTCCACAGATAGAAACATCCAATGAAACTATTAAATATGGATTTCCTACTGGCGAGTCACGTTCTCATAATATCCTCTGTGATTTTTTCAAGGGCACACACCATGAGAATATGACTCAATGTTTTATGAGTCCTCACCATTAATGGCCTGTATTATTTGTCCCCCTCAAATAAAATCATCCGGCCATAGAACATATATTCAGGAACACTATTATGGGACTTCCAGGTTATCATCACAGTAGGGATCTACTACGAGCCTTTAATGCAACAGTTATCCTTAGGACATTATCACATGAATTTTCATGAAAAAGAATAATAAAAATAAGATAAGGTATTTTTTTAATGAATCAATTAATATGTAGTTGGTTCTAGGACACCAACTCCCGCAATATTTCTCCAGTAGAACCGACTCCTCTAATTTCACTTTTTCACAAACCGTCCCCCGGGCTCGTGTCGTGACTACCTGAAAACCGCCTTCTATATACCAGGGGCTGGAGACTAGAACCAACAGTTGTATTCCATAAAACAAGAAGGAATTACCTTTAAACCTGTAAAAACACATGGTCCAAAAACACAACAATAATAAACTGTGACATAAACTACTGTAGTAAAAGAGTGATGAATGCAATGGGGCCGAAATAAATGCACAACTGTAAAAGTTCAAGTACAACTGAATGAAACAAATACAACAAAAAGAGGGAAAATAGCTACTCGGTCATCCTCTGAGGATCCCACCTGAAGGGTATGTATAGATCACCTCCTCAGCACTCCACATCCACTGGTGTACATTCCATACCACATAGTCTTGGCTTCCACAATCCTTAGCCCAGCTGCTCATCATCTGGATAAGACACAACATGGTCTGGGGGAAGCCCATGCATGGGTGAGTATAACACCACCCAATAGAGACTTCAAGACACCCGAAGGTCTCTCAGAATTCCACAATGTAAAACCACAAAGAAAGATCCCAATAAAAAAGTACAAAGAAATAGACTTAGCTCCAAAAAGTGTCTCAGCTCAAACCAGGTTTTCAGTGATGTATAAAAGTATAGATGATTAGTCAAAAAGCTAGAATATCTTATTCTGTAAAAAGGAACTGTTTCTAAACATTCCATGTCTGACCCACATAGAATCGATAGGTACTGACCCCCACAATGATCCACACATTATCCAACCCTCCAAGAGTTGATATGTAACTAACCCATGGTGACCCACATAGTATCTGACCCTCAATGGATTGGTATGTGCTGACCCACATAGGATCACTAAGCGCTGACCCACACTAGATCTGACCCATAAAGGATCATACCCCCATAGGATCACTGAGCATTGAACTACATAGAATCTGACCCTCATAAGATCGGTATGTGCTGACCCACACAGGATCGCTGAGTGCTGACCTTCATATGATATGTCACCAACCTCAGCCTCACTGCCAACAACTGGATTCCTCGCACCAGGGGCGCTTGAGTCATGTAGAATCTACCCTCAAGATATCAGTCATACATAGACCACCAAAATTATCCACAAAGGAGTATTCCAAATGACTTCCATGTGGTAAGAGTTCCAAAGTGACAGATGGTGCATCAATCGGACGCTCGGTCTATGAGTTATAACCATTTTAGCTCTAGGGCCCTGGTAGGATTCGGGTTCTATCCAACCCAACCAAACTAAAAAATATATAAAAAACACATGTGGAGTATAAAAAAAGGACGGTCTCGATTCAAGGATTCCCACTCCATAGGCAGTTTGTCAAAAATACGTCTGGTTCTCAAGATATGGCTTTTTAAGTGTTCCTGGGCCAGGGTCCTATCCGACCTGGTTGGACCGACCCGGCCCGACCTGGTCTAGGCTGGGCCATGGCGGGATCATCCTGCTAGGCCTTGGTCCATCCCAAAAGATGGGCGGACCTCCAAGGGCAGCCCTTAATGGGAATCCTTTCCCGTATAGTTATGCCTGCAAAAGTGTGTCCCACAAAGGAGGCTCGGCCCGTAAAGGGTGCGTCCCGCGAGTGGCAGTCGCCCGATAGTGCGGCGGCCCACTAGGGCGGTATCCTGGCTGCAGTGGAGTATGGCCCGCTATGTGGTATTCCCTCTCTGGTGTAGGGGGTGTTACCCACATCCTCCCAAACTACCAAACATCCCTGAGTCCGTTCGGTTTGCGAAGCGACTGCGCCGCGTGGGCACCGCTCGGTCACTGAAAAACCCATTGGAGGTGTGGGATCAGCCTCCGCCGTGGATTCGGCTGCATATTCTTGTCTGATGGCGGTTCATTGGTCGTGCGACATCTCCTTCTGTGGTCAGTCGAGCTATCGGTCACCTCTTTTATCCGCCGTGACTGAAGAGACGTGACCCTCTACTGACCAGCGTCGTGTGACGGCGTGCCGAACTCCCTTCGCAGTCGGCTGGTGCTAGCCAATCTGATTACCAAGAAAACATTCTAGAACGACCTCCCCTTTCGGAAGAATCGACACACACCTTCCTCATAGTTGGTCGGTGTTGTCGCGCCGACTGTCTTCCCTGAGGCGCAAGGTTAGAAAAATAGAGGAGGGTCCAGGTCGTGTTCGTCATGCCCGCACCCTCCTTTTTTTCTCGTAATCACAAGGGAGGATAAAGGGGTTCAAGAATATTCATTTAATGGAAAAAATAATTTAAAACCCCTACCTTGAATTGTCGATGAAATTCCCACACATGACGGTGAATCGATGTTCTTTGTTCCCACAACTGGCTTCCAATGATGCCACATGTATGTCATCCTCTTGTACATGGTTCAGTGTCACCCTCCACCTCCCATTTGGATCAGATCCATCCTATATTGTTTCAGCGTCATGACACTCCTTCAGCACTTCATTGCTTGGTGAAGCTGTGCCGATACCCCTCCCTAAGATCCATATATATATAATAGGGAGACGGTAAACAACGACTTGTGGGATTAATTGGGGCTCATAAATTAGGAATAATTTTAATTACCCTACGACGTCATTACTTTTGATTGGTAGGTCATGCTATTTATTGGCATGACACGTTGTTGGCCCCACATTCTTCTTGCACATTAAAGGATAAGAAAGAAAATAAAATAATAAAATAATTTTTTTTTCTTTTCTTTTATAAAGTCACAAAAAATAACTTTTTTTCCACACCTACTGTGGTCAATGTAAAGACCCCCTTTAGAGAATCATAGCACTGCAGATTTAATGGTGCCCTTAGATTTTTAATCTGAGCACTGGTTTGAAATATAGAATACACTACATCGGTGTTTAATGAACGTACGTTAAGAAAAATTTAAGAAAATTATTAACAACCACACTCAACTCACACCGGTCGAGGTTTGGTGTTGCCTAAGGAGAAAACGCCTTCACGAGCTCAACTATACTCTAGTATTTTCATACCGAGTTACCATTTAGATGTTATGAATTTTACAGTAAAATAATTGCCACATTTTTATTTTATTCATGGAAAAAACTAACATTTACTGGTGGCCCGCATCAGCCAATATTAGTATCATCCTAAGGAAAGCATAATCTAATGAGTTCAGCGGTGGTATCCGATTTTCAATCTGAGTTACCGTTCGTGAGTTATAAGCATTTTGAAAATAAAATACATTATTTAATTATTTTATTTACAGTTTTCCCCTTTTCGGGTTTTCTCACACGAGGCATGTGTTGACTAGACATAAGTTATGGCAAAGGTAATCCCACCATCCTGAACACAAAGGTACCCTCAGATGTTTTATCTGGGCAACTGTTTAAGAGTTATTCCACTTTTTCATGAAAAATGATAATGCAGGCTAATTAAAGCTAAACAAAACTTCTTCGGATCATTTCGGGAACTCCGGTCCTCAGAATCAGGTGCCATCAGATTTCGTGGTCACAAAATAATTCCATATAAATAAAAAAATTATTCTAAACTTTTGGGACAATACATATTAGTGAGGTAAATTTCAATATATAATAATATATTTCAAGGAAGATAAATTTAAAAACAAGAAAAATTTGTAATAAAGGACATATCTAAGGAATCATTATATTGTGACACGTTTTAATTATAATCAACCATTGGTTACTCAGTCTAGTTTTCTAAATGAATAATAAAAGTATTTGGTAAAAACTATTTTTAAAATAATGATTTAACAACTTGATTTATCATCACATTTATTAATATGGACACTAAAAATTATATAATAAATGTAATATATATTCCCATAATATCTTTCATTATATTTTAAAATTTAATTGATTATTATTCTATGATTGTTAAATAATAAGACATGATTCATATTTTTGAACATATGATGTCTATATTACATAACAAATCCATATTATATTTAAAGCATATATGAAGGTGTTATGTGATTATAGACTAGGTACAAAGTGTTCTAGGTGCTTTGAATTTGTAATATTTCAAATTTTTTCCTAATTACCAATTTTTAGAATGGAAATTCATTAATGGTAAGACAATATGAACCAAATTTTTTGTAGTATGTATTCACTTTTCAAGAATTAATTTTTCATAATAATAATTGGTTTATAATAAATATTAATATAATAAATATAATAAAATTTCATTATTTTATTAATTTTATAATAGTAGATATAATTTCTGAATGAAAATCATATAATACCTGATAATTAAATGGGATACTAAAAAGAAAAATAATAGTTTATTATTAATATTTATTTAATAATTAAATGGAATATATTTTGTTTTAGTTTATTTAAATATATAGTTATGATGATATATAATAATTTTGAATTTATATTCAGTATTTTGATTATAATTTATTATAAGAGAATATATATATATATATATATATTATATGTTTTCATTTTATTGAATACATAATTTAAAATGAAATATTTATTTCAATATTTTTAATGTTTATTAATAGATTTTAATTCATAAACCTCTTAAAATAAGAGTTTCATTTTATGGTAGAATATAATTATAATTATCTTATATTTTATCAAAAATGATATAATCAATAATTATAATATACTAACTATGTCATATAAAATATATATATATATATTAGTTATTTAATTAATAAATATTATTTTTTCAAGAAAAATATGAAATTATTTGTTTATATTGGTGTGAGGTTTTTGAAACATTGTTAATTAAATAAAATTCCATAGAAAATATATTAAATAAGGGATAATAAATTTCAATATTAAAAAAATATGACCAATATCTAATTATTTTAAATTATATATTCGTATTTTTATGATATATAACAAGATTACTTATTAAATAATTTCTCAGTTCATACATAGTATAAAAGAAGTGAAACATAATATGTACAAATCATAAACATGATATAAATGGGAATAAATTTTTTATGAGTTGTTCAAAATAATATTTCATATTGATAATAAATTTTATTTATGCCTGCAGTCTTCCATATAAAATTAAATTATAGGATAATTATTCAAAATGTTTATGTAGTGTCATCACACAACCTACGTAAAGAGATGAAATGTAACAAAATGTGGTTTAAATTTTTTTAATGAAATAGGTATTGGTTTAAGAATTATTTTTCTTCATTTTTTAGACTAACATGATAATTATGATATAATTTATATATTTAATTCTCAATTGATTATTAATGCTAGTGATTTTTATTTTATAATGAAGTTAATATTCTAAAATATAAATTTAGATTTTATTTATAGTTAAATGAGATTTAAAAATTAATATAAATATTATGAAACACTATATTTATATAGATATGGATGAGGGGTTAACCAAAAAATGTTTCTATTTCTATTAATGGGTGTTTAAAAAAATATGAAATCTTTAATCTTTAAATATTAAATATCTCTTGAATTGCCCTTAAATATTTTTGATAGGAATTTCCTCATACTACGTGTCTAGAAAAATTATCTATAGTTTGGTTTTCATTATATATTATGCCCAAAAACCCTACCAAACATAAATATTTATTTTCAAAATTATCTTGTATATCCAAAATTCCCCCCTCTAAAAGATTTTTACTTAATATAGAATATGATACTTTAAGAGATACCTTAGTTTTCTTAATTTAATTGGTCAATTTTTATTTAAAATTCCCCATCCATAAAACTATAATATAATTTATCTTCTTTTTTTCTATTTTTTATATTCATAGTTTATTAACATTCATTGTATCTATTGGTAAGGTTATATCACACTTTTTATTGCAACACACTCTTTTAAGATAATGTTTATATGTCAAAATATATTTTTAAAATTCCATTTTTTTTCTACTATATTTTCCTCTTTTATATTCCACAACATGTATAAAATTTTAAATTTAATATAATTGTTTAGTATAACTTTTTCAAGTTTATTTTTGTAAATATAAATTTATATGGGTTACGTTTCATTAAAAATATTATTAAATATTGAACTCAAAAGAAGTAATTTTATACTACAAAAGAGAAAAATAATGTTTCTATTTTTGTTATTCATGTCATGTGTATTTTAAAAAAAATATAGTTTTATTTAATGGAAAACTAATAATTAATATATGTATTTATTATGATTCTAAAATTTTATAATATTAAGATAATAATCACTGTAAATGAAAATTTTGAAAATTATATTTATATTTTTAAAATAAATTTTTTTTGGATGATTTTATAAATTGTAACAATCTACAAATCAAGTTCAATTCATTGATTCCAAAATAGATAAAAATATAAACATATAAAAAAGGTATTATGAAAATATTGGACAATTACCCATAATAATTACCATTAAATTTTGGACCGAGAAACCTTGAAATCAATGATGGAAGAATAAATATTACAACTGTTGATTTTAATATAATAAAAATTATAACAATGAAAAAATCATGATATCCATTTGAGGTTATTAGATTATTAATATTATTTAATTACATGGGGAATTTCAGAATCTACAAAGTGACCTAGGATTCCCTGTAAAAGTATTCTTTTCTCAATTTATAATAAGCTAAGACATCATGCATAAAAATTATTTATGATGTTAAAATATTTTATATAATAATCCCTAAAATTATATTCAATTCCTGTGAATCATGATTCCATTTCATGTTCTCCCATTAATTGGCATTGAATCAAATATAACCAAGGTCATAAACGGTTTATTTTTATATCTATATTCAATATTTTCATGAAATTCTCTTGACACACACAAAAATTTATTTCAATGAATTTTTTGTATCGTATTCGTATTGATATTTTTTACTATATTTGAATTATTTTTCTCTCAAATTGGAATTGAAAAAAGAAACATTTTCATTTAATGTTCTTTTCATTGGATCAGTATAATGCCTATGATAATGGGACTTAATGAAATATCATATTTTATTCATTCACGTTATGGCTCAAGGATATTGTATATGATGATATGGGTGTCTAGTTTATTATATTGAATTCATTTTATTATTATTTATTCTGAAGTGAAATTATGTTTAATAAATATTGTGATTTTAATTCATTAGGGGATATTGAAAAAAGAAGTAAATTTTTTGATATCAGTTATTCGAAATAATAAGAGAAGTTTATATATTATGAGTGAAAATGGTTTATTAAATGTCATATTAAAAAAATATTAATAATACATCATTATTTTTTATTACATTAGTTCATTCACAGTATTTTTAAGGGATTAAAATTTTTAAAGATGATTTTTATTGATAGAATTTGATTATATTGTTTTTCAGCTATATTATTATTATATAAAGTATAGAATTGCCTGGATTTGATGGTATTTGAATTCTCCTAATGAGTATTTTCTCCTTTCATATGCATTAATAAAATTTAAATTATCATATCAAAATTTTTGGTGTGTTTTTACAAAATATATAGATGAATATGATGTATAATTATTTCATTGAATACTAATGGTGATTTATCTTGAATAAATCGACTATGTTGATTGTTTCTATTTTTTAAAGAATATTTTGTGTGAAGGGTGTATATGATTGGTTTTTTTATCTATCATTAAAGTTTATCTTTCTAGAATTTATAAATATATTAACCATAAGGGTCCTTTTAATATTTTTGTTCAAATACTTATTAGGAATGGAATAATTATATATAGTTATATTACTTATATTATACATACATTTCAAAAATATTTATTATAACCATATAAAAAAATGTACTATAATTTCACACATAATAAACATCAATATGTCATTTCCTTGTTAAATTAGTACATTATAATATTTTTATAGATTATATCACAATCAATATTTAAGGCCTTCATTAAAAACCTCCAATAATATGACATAATAATATGATCGATTGGGGATATAAAAAATGAATGGATGGGATAATAAACATGTTTGAGAATAAATAATATGAATAGAATAGAATCATGAATCTAAATTAGTATATTATTCATCACAGTGTTACTTATAACATCATTCGAATATGAGTTTAAAAACAACAATATTGAAAACATTAGATTGTGTTATTAAATATTTTATATTATTGATAACGAAAAATAAAAAATATATATATAATATTTGTATAAAGGAAACATAAAATTATAATATTACAATCTTATCTTGTAACCCTTAAAAAATATCACATTAGGTAAAATGTTTATAAAATATAATTAAATGATTTATATTTTAGGTAAGAATAATTATGAGATAATATGATTACATCACATCTTATATATAGAAATTGAAGGACATAGTTACCATATATTAATTGATAGTCATAACATGGATAACACATGTTGAAATGAAAATGGGTTTCATGGATATATATTACATTATATAATGTCAACAATCATGATGTTATCATTTTAAAAGGGGGTAAACATACTGGTGGATAAATAATAATGTTATGAAGATATATTTTATATTCAAGGATATTTAATTAGCATAATATAAGAAAGATTGTGGGAGATACCATTAATAAAATAATATAATTAAAAGTTCTATTTTAATATTTAATCATATCATTAATTAAGAGTAGTCCCTCTACATAATTTTATTAAATATATTTTACATATCCAAACAAATATGAAATATATTGATGATATTTGTTTATTAATATATTGTGAATAGTTAAATATATGTCATAATAGGTCCATAAAACATATAGAGATATTTTATAATTTGATAATATAAATACAATGATCTTAAAATGATAAATATTACATGTAAATACTCTTTATCATATTCTATTTTCATTGAGTTTCTTATTAAAAATATATTACGTAATTTTATTAATTAAAAACTATATCCAAAATGAACTTATTTTTATTTTTTTCATTTAATTTATGTAGTGTTTATTTCATAGCCTCATGTGAATGAAATATTTTTCGCTACATATTTTTTTAAATTTTTTCAATTCACTTGTGAATGTATTATTGATTCTACATTCTTATTTATTTTTTTTCGTCGTCTAAAAGGGATACTTATAAATTTAATTAAATATTTTTGTAATATATTTATTAAACACAATGGTTCTAATAGTTATGATAATTAATTAATATAAATTATCCCTTGGGTTGGTAAAATATACCATTTTGGGGAAATACAAATATTTGAAAGTGAATATTGAATGATATATATTAAAAATATTAAATTTAATTTTCAGAAAGAAAATAAAGATAAAATAATGATAATAAAGAAAATAATTTGTCTTCCATTTGTTTGGTTTGAAAGGGGAAATATAAATAATGAAATAGAATGGAAAGAGATCTACTACAATACCCATTTCTGGATGAATCCCCTTTTTCAAAGTGCCTAACACATTGGATTATTCATGTGTGTTGAGAAAATTAATGACAAGTTATTTTTGAATGGAAAAAATATAGTATCATGATCAAAAGTATCAAATTTTAATTTTATTCATAAGTAGTTTGATGTGGTGGGGCGAGCAGGAATTTTATAATGGAGGGGATATGTAATTTGATATAATGTAAGGAATATTATATCATTCAATGACTAATACTTGAAGGGTTGGTGTCTTCTATGACAATGAAAATATGATTATTAAAAAACTATTCTTTTTAAATTCTTGGAGTTAATCAGTTTTATAAATAAACTATTTTTATTAATCCAACTATAGTTTTTAAATAGATTAAAATATACTATAATTTTTTAGATATAACATAATATTCTCAGAAAATGAATTATTTTTTAAAAAATTTATTAATATATATATTAGCTTCTAAAAAAATTCACGAAATGTTTATGTCATTATGAAATTAAATTGATGTCACAAAACAGAGAAAAAATGTACATTTTTATATTTACTATTCACACGAAAAATTATAATTTTTTTCAAATTTATAAAAGTATTCCATTTAGATATCCTAATTCAAAAATTTTAATATTTAATATAAAAATAATTATCTAATTAATGTTGATTGAATATATAAAAATGCTATAAAATAACAGTTTCTAATAAACAGTTTAAAAAATCAATATTTTAATTTTTTTGAGATACATGGATTACATAATTGTATTTACTACATCAAATATTATTTCCTACTATTTTTATATTTATATATTGATATATATTATATTATATAGTAATTTAAATAGTTTCAATACCAAATTATCATAATATTACAATGTATATGATGTTTTTCAAAATATCACATTTCGAATTGGCATTTTTCTTTTTAAATATTTCATATTACATTTTACTATATAATATTTCCCAATTAAAACAAGAACATTCCATTGACTGGAGTTTTCTCACTGTTCTATATATTTTTCCTCCAAAATACATAACATATTACAAATATTAAATTTTATTATAATACAGGTGTTTATGAACACTATTTATTATAGGAGTCCAAGATCATATTTCTATATTGTAGACATATTATTTGGTTTTTTTGTAATCTCTTTTTACCTATTTAAAATTTTTAATATATTTATCAATCATTTTTAATAATATATATCAAAAAATTAATTTTCTTTTTATTTTATTACATTTTTATGTGATATATGAATACTTTACCTTATACATAGATTCATAGATTCATAAAAAATAAAATGAATATATTTATTATTGATATATAATAACATTAATTATATTTCAAAATAAAAATTCTAATATTTACATTCTCCCATAATTTAAAAGAATTTATCATCAAAATTTTATTTTATATCCATAATTTAAAACACATGGGTGTACATTCATTTCATCGAACCTTTGAGTTCCCACATTTCGACTTTTATAATTATGGTCTTCTTATAGTTTGATGACCCGGAATGTTTCATTTTTTAATTAAATTTTATCATTATTATAACGACCCATACTTTACATACATTGTTAATACTTCAAAATTGAATCATACTTATTACAACTTATAACAAAACCATGAAAGGACCGTATAGGTATAGTGTCTTTATAAACTGGGAAACATAAACAACTGGTTCATAAAGCATCAACTTTTCCTCCCACTTATTTCATCATATCTAGAGTCCCTTTTTGGCATATACTACTTAATAACCTTCTTCCTGACCTGGGGAAAGAAAACATACAAAAGGGTGAGCTCAAATGCTCAGTAAGTGTAAAAAAAGAAATATCAATCACATCGTATAAACAAGCACATAACTTTTGGAAATCCTAACCTGCAAAAGAGATCATAATTTCATAACATGGGATAAATCATGGCAGTGAAATGTAATCACAATAATCATAACTTAAAACATGAAACTTTCTGGCATACCCACATAATCATAGAGAATCATTTCTTGTTAGTCAAGACTCATTGCCAAGACTATCTTAGTGGACAAAGTCCCTTTCTGAACCGAGTCACCCTCATTTCAGTCCCGTTTCACTGAACCGATATAACCTACCGTTCCAGCCATTTCTATCTCATGAGATATAAAATCTTTACCCAATGCATTGGAGGGATATATAGGTCCCACCCATCTCATAATGATACCATTCTTATGTGTGCCACAAAATCATAAACCATACATCATAGCATAACCCATGTAATAAAAATGGGATGCTTAAACAACATGACATCATAAAACTATTCATATAAGATAAAGGAATTCATAAAAATATTTCCATCACAACATAATCAAATCCATGTAATAATAGGGAGAAAAATAGAACCCTTTATTATATTAGATGGAAAATAATTTTGATAAAACACATGAACTCCATTCTTGAGGAAAATATCCTTTCTACTTCAAAACCACTTTTCCTTTCTTAACATGTCATACAATTTTAAACTAAAAGAAGTTGATTAAAAATAAACATGAAAACTTGTAAAGGAAGATTCTTGTAAATAATGTTTTAAAAATCCATTCATGCCGTATAAGTTAAAAAAACATTCTTCTCGTACTTTTGTCGGAAAAGTCAAAAAGTACCTCGTACGAAAAACGACAAAAGATTCCTTTCATATAATTTACTAAAAACTCACCGAAGGATAAATTTGGATTTAAAAAATTGTAGGTGGATGGAAATAACATTACATATTGAGGAAACATGTATGTGGATGATAAAATACACTCCAGCAAATACCAAAGTATAAACAATCTCGGATAAAAATGAGATTGTGATATTTTCCCTTACCTTAAGTCCGACTTGCTTTTTAAGTGTCCGAACCTCCTGTATAATGATGTAAATAATGTTATTTACTTATTCCAGAATCATACTTATTTTTATGATATCATATATGGTCATATTCCTAGCTTCTTAGTAATAATATTTCATTGCTACTTGTTATTCGGGTGTTTATAACTTTTTGTTCTTATGCGTGTTTTGTCGGATAAATTCTTATTCTTTTCTTTAGGTTATAGATACATCACTTCCAGAATGGTATTAGTGTAATATATATCATATTAATTCATTCAATTCATTTATATAATCATTATGAAATGAAGATCATGTAGAACGAGTAGCATCACATCGTGGAGACGGTATTCCGTACGTACGCATGAGTGATGATATCGTTCCTATGATCGTGGAATTGTATTGGAGTATATGTATACTATTTCAGAATCAATATCAATTTATAATAGTAATATATAGTCATTATTTACACCATTATACCAATCCAAGTAAGGTGGTGGTGGAAAATAGATTACACCACGGTGTGGAGACGGTATTCCGTACGTACGCACGCGCGGTGATTTCTTTTTCCGTAGGATGGATAGACGGTGAAATAGGGTTGTTTCATACTTATAATAACATATAAGTATATGAGTGATACTTAAGTTATTACTTCATAATGAAAATACTAGAGAATAAGAAGTGGAAGAATAAATAACGATGAATGAATCAGTAACGGACATTACCTCTTCTTTGAAGTGCTTCTTTGAGAACTTCATTTAGGGCACTAAAATTGGTCTTTGTAGAAGACCAGAACCTCTAGGATGTCTCTAGGGAAGTGGAGAGAAGAAAGTGTCAGGGGTTGGCCGAGATCGAAGGCTCAAAGTGGTGTGAGGAAGAGGGGGAGGAGGTGCCCTTTTATAAGGGAGGAGAGGGGCACCTTTGGAATAACTAGAAATATTATTTTATTATAAAGTCATGATCGGTTTTAAATAGCTCCAAATTGATATATTTAGAAGATAAGGTGGGGATGGGTCGAAATCCTCTCATCCAATAGAATTTAGACAAGTTTAGGTTCCTATTTTAACCTTATCATTTAGATTTAACATTAAGTTAAATAATTTTACTTTTACCATGTCTTCTTGTGTTCTTATACTATAAGGATAATAAACATACTATAAGCAGCCAAACGAACCCCAAGTTGATTATTATTAATATATATAACATTATCTATGTCATTTTTTCGAACCTTAGATTTTTAAGAATTAAATAACAATTACCAATATAATATTTGTTTTAAAAACTATTTTATGTCAATATTGACAATATTTAGTAATTGATTTTTTTAAAAATCATAACAGAATTATTAGTTCGAACCAAGATAATTAAATCAATACTAACATGTCATAGTAACCTAGAAAATTAGTGGGATTCATAAAAAGTCTCAAATTACATTTATTTTGGTGTTTATAACATCAATTATGTCAATATTTCATTAATAAGATAATTACTGCATCATCATTGTGTCATAAATAAATTAAATTATTTAATGTCTAAAAATTACAAATAAAATACCATTATATAGGAAATATTTTCAGCTTCCTAATTAATATTTATAGTCTAATTTATATTATATATAACCCCATATTAAAAATTATTTACTTATTAAACTTTTATTTTAACTATTTTAACCCTTCTTTAAACAAATTAATAATAAATGTCCTAATCTAATCCAAGTGGGCCTATATGGTCATATTTTATTCCTAAGTTTGTTTTTGGTCGAATTACACTTATCCAATAGAATTAGGATATGTGTTAGGGTAATAATAATATCATCTTTACCCTTAATTACCCTATTTACTTTTTACCGTGGTAAAAAAATGTAAAAAGTTACTATTCACCAAAAAATTATTTTCATCTCATTGAACCATATTTTACTTACTGATATCAACAGTGTCTCTCGTATTTTTGAAATTCCACTCACAGAAGCGGTAAAATTAAGTTTTATGAAAAATTCGGTTTTTTAACTACCACTTAGTGGTTTCACTATTCATCATAAATTGAATGTTTTCAGAAAAATACCAAAATTTCACCTTAGGCTAATTTCGATATTCCGAATCCAAAAATGAAGTCCATTTTGAAAAATAAAATTTATAAAATTTCAAAAAGTGGTTATTACTATTCATAACGGCTAGTTTTAATAATATTTTAATGGCATATCGTTGTTTAGTGAAAATCGGTATTGCGTACGACGGAAGCTATCAAGGAAGGTCGCGATTTCGTGTAAAGCAAGCCAAGCAAGTATTGTGTAGAAAAAGATTACTTTGATTATTTATATAACATAAAAGTCTCGGGTGTTACATTTTACCCCCCTTAAAATGAATTTTGCCCTCGAAATTCGTCACTTTGTAACAAACATATGAGGATACCTCTCCCTCATCATATCCTCAAGTTCCCATGTAGCTTCTTCTAATTTGTGGTTCCTCCATAAAACTTTCACCAATCGAGTGGTCTTGTTTTGTAGGACTTTTTCACTACGATCCAGAATCTCTATCGGTTGTTCTTCATAAGAAAGATCTTGCTCCAGCGGTACAACTTCTGAGCTGAATACATGTGAAGGATCTGGTATGTACTTTCTCAGGAGAGATAAATGGAACACATCGTGAACATGAGAGAGATTCGGTGGAAGCGCCAATCGGTAAGCTACCTTCTCAACACGATCCAGTATTTTGAAAGGACCGATATATCTAGGGCTCAACTTCCCCTTCTTTCCAAATCTCATAACCCTCTTCTAGGGAGACATTCGTAAGAATACTTTATCACCCACTTCAAACTCTAGGTCTTTTCTTCGGTTGTCGGCATAACTTTTTTGTCGACTCTGAGATGCTCTTATGTGTTGTTGAATAGATCTGACCTTTTCTGCCATTTCATCAACGAGATCAGGTCCTAATATCTTTCTTTCCCCAACTTCATCCCAGCAAGTTGGAGTCCTTCATTTCTTTCCATAGAGAGCTTCATAAGAAGCCATCTGAATACTGGAGTAAACGATATTATTATATGAAAATTCCACCAAAGGTAGGTGTTGATCCCATCCTCCTTTTAAATCCATAGAGCAAGCTCTCAACATATCTTCTAGTGTTTGAATTGTTCTCTCAGACTGACCGTCTGTCTGAGGATGATAAGCAGTGATGAAACTCAACTCTGTATCCAGAGTATGCTGAAGACTTCGCCAGAACTTTGAGGTAAATCTCATATCTCGATCAGATATTATAGAAAGTGGTACTCCATGGAATCTTACCACTTACTTTACATATATCCCGGAAAGCTGATCCATAGAGAAATCCTCTCTAATAGCAATGAAGTGTGCAGACTTTGTAAGACGATCAACTATAACCCAGATAGCATTATTGCCTTTGGATGTTTTAGGAAGTCCTGTGACAAAGTCCATAGTAATGTTTTCGCATTTCCATTCGGGTATGGGTAATGGTTGTAACATCCCCTTAGACTTCTGTCTCTCAACTTTAACTTGTTGACAAACGAAGCATCGAGACACATATTCAGCAACATCTCTTTTCATGCCATCCCACCAGAAGTACTCTTTCAGGTCCCTATACATCTTCGTGCTTCCAGGATGAATAGATAATGAAGAACTATGAGCCTCATCCAGCAGATCCTTCTTTAATTCGGGGATGGGAGGAACACAAACCCAATTCATGAACTTTATTATCCCATCACAATCAAGGTTAAACTCAGGAACATTTCTCACCTTCTTTTGTAACTCGACATCTTCTTTTTGTGCCTCTTTAATCCTCACATGTATAGATGGTTGAACATTCATTTGAGAAAGATAAGATTTTTCCCCTTCCATTATAATTCCAAGATCCATCCTTTGTATATCCATAAATATTGGATCTTTTGTGATCCTCATCATGGATAAACTAGCATGGTCTTGTCGACTTAATGCATCTGCCACCTTGTTTGCGTTCCCAGGGTGGTAATGGATTGAGAAGTCGTAATCCTTAATCAGCTCCAACCATCTTCTTTGACGCATATTCAGCTCCTTTGTGTGAAAATATACTTTAAACTTTTATGATTAGTATAAATATCACACCTTTCATCATATAGGTAATGCCTCCAAATCTTTAATGCAAAGATTACCGCAGCTAACTCCAAATCATGTGTTGGGTAATTTTGATCGTGGATTTTCAACTGTCGTGAGGAATAAGCTATCACCATATCATTTTGCATAAGAAAACACCCTAATCCCTTCTTGGATGCATCACTATAGATCACAAACCTTTCTCCACTACAAGGCAGTGTGAGCACAGGTGCACTGGGTAACCTTCTTTTCAACTCCTTGAAATTCTCTTCACATTCTTCCATCCAGACAAACTTAACTCCTTTCCGAGTCAACTTGGTGAGTGGATTAGATAATCGTGAAAAATATTTCACAAAATGTCGATAATATCCAGACAAACCAAGAAAACTTCGGATCTCAGTTACTGTTGTTGGTCTCGACCATCTATCGATAACCTCTGTTTTTGCTGGATCCACACATATCCCCTCTTTTGTGATTATGTGACCCAAAAATGCAACTTTTTGAAGCCAAAATTCACACTTGGTAAATTTGGCATAAAGATTCTCCTTTATCAGGGATTTCAATATAATTATCAAGTGATCTTCATGTTCTTCCTTGCTCACTGAATAGACAAGAATATTGTCTATAAAGACTACCACAAATTGATCAAGATAGTCACTAAAGACTCTATTAATCAATTCCATGAAGATAATAGGGGCATTAGTAAGACCAAATGGCATCACTATAAATTCATAGTGTCTATACCTTGTACAGAAAGCCGTCTTTGGTATATCCTCCCTTTTGACCCTTAATTGATGATACCCTGAACGAAGATCAATCTTGGAAAAGTATTGAGCTCCGCGTAGTTGGTCAAATAGGTCATCAATGAACGAGAGAGGATATTTGTTCTTGATAGTGGTCTTGTTAATTTCTCGATAATCAATGCAGAGTCTCATTGATCAATCTTTCTTCTTAACAAATAGAACATGTGCTCCCCAAGGTGACGCACTAGGGCGTTTGAATCCCTTATCAAGATTCTCTTGGAGTTGCTTCTTCAATTCATGCATCTCAATTGGGGCCATTCTATAAGGTGTCTTTGAAATAGGCAAAGCACCCGGTACGAGTTCTATTGAGAACTCAACTTCACAATTTGGTGGAAGTCCTGGTAATTACTCCATAAAGACATCATCAAACTCCCGTACAATGGGCATATTATTAATCGTGAGTTTCTCACCAAACATTTGAGATAAATAACCTTCATTTAGTGGAATCAATACCCATAATATGGAAGAAATTTCCACTGGAAGGTTATTTTCATCCTTGCATTGATAGACGATCATAGATTGATCTGGAATATGAAATGTGAATTCCCTTCTTTGGAAATTGGTATGAGCTCCATATAAAGAAATCCAATCCATGCCAAGAATCACATCAAATTCCAGTATAGGAAGGATCACAAGATTTGCAGGAAGCACTTTCCCACAAATATCGATCGGAGAAGAATTATAAACTTTTGATGCGACTGTTGTGCCATTAGGTGTTGTCATAGCTGACTCAACATCTAATTGTTGAGGTAATATGGTGATACCCTTAGAAAATTATTCAGAAATAAAAGAGTGGGTGGATCCAGAATCAAATAAACCATTTTCTTCTTTAGAGTGGATGGTAAGTGTACCTTTCACCACATTGTTATCGTACTCCACACCGCTAATAGAAATTGCATGTGACTTTGCTTTTTCTTTAGCCTTAAGAGTTTGTTGATGTCGACCATCATCATCAACCCTTTGATTAGGGCATTTATTGGCATAATAGACCATCTCCTTGCACTTGAAACATTGAAGTGTAGTAGTTTCATTCTGTGTATCCCTTCCTTTGTTTGCATCATTAGACATCTTCTTCCCATCATCGCGGCATTCAAATGCCCGATGACCTTCCTTTCCACATTTGAAACATTTACATGTACTTTTAAGACAACTCCCTCCATGTTTCTTTCCACACATTGAGAATAAGGGAAATCTCATCTTCTTGTCAGTGTGCTCTTTAGATTTTCCTTTGAATTCCATTTTCCTCTTCTTATCAAACCCATATGACTGATGGGTTACTCCAATCTCCATCTCGACTTTGAGAGCATATCGAACGATTTCCTCGTAGCTATTGAAGTCCCTTATGGCTAACGCCCTTCGAAGACTTGGTTTTAAGCCACTAAAGAATCGATTGATCTTACTCTCAGGTTGGATAATAAAATCAGAAGCGTACCGTCCAAGTCTTGTAAAATTTGCTTCATAGGTACCAACATATTCATCATCCATTTGATTTAGTTCAAGAAACTCTTTCTCCATATTTGTTCAGAGAATACGAGGGAAGTACTTATTGAAAAATAAGTTCTTGAACTCGTCCCATTCCATGGACTCAATTTCATCCCTTTGCCTCATATTCTTAATAAGATTCCACCATTGATCAGCATCTCCTTCCAAACGATACACTGCTAGGATGACTTTATCATGCTCAGAACATTGAAGAAGTGAAAATATCTTTTCAGTAGTACTAATCCATTGTTCAGCAACTAATGGATCAATAGACCCGCTGAAAGAAGGTGGACACTGTCTCATGAAGGATTCAACAGAATGTTGCTCCTTCCTTTGCTCGTTTGGATGTCCTGCATGATTCATAGCTTGAGAAAGTTGTGTGAGCATGGCTACAAGATTATTCATTCCAGCTCCCATAACGTTTGGTTACTCAGGGGGACAATCATTGCATTACCCGTCACATTCCGCATTAACACGATTCCTTCGGGTTCCAGCCATTGACTAAAACCAAGAAGAATAGTGTGAGCGAAACTAATTATAATAGAAAAACCACAAAATCAAGAATAAAATTTCACACTTAAGGTCCTATCCTAGGTTATTCATGGCCATTTCTAAAACACTAAGATTGTGTTCTATGCTTAGAATTATCCTTATGGTTCTTACTAAGGCTTTCACATCCTAGTTTCCAAAGGTTGACTATACCTTTCCTCTGATACCAACTATAATGACCCATAATTTACATAAATTGTTAATAATTCAAAATTGAAGCATACTTATTACAAAATATAACAAAACCAAGAAAGGACGGTATAGGTATAGTGTCTTTAGAAACTGGGAAACATAAACAACTGGTTCATAAAGCATCAACTTTTCCTCCCACTTATTTCATCATATCTAGAGTCCCTTTTTGGCATATCCTACTTAATAACCTTCTTCCTGACCTGGGGAAAGAAAACATACAAAAGGGAGATCTCAAATGCTTAGTAAGGGTAAACAAAAGAAATATCAATCACATCGTATACATAAGAACATAACTTTTGGAAATCATAACCTGCAAAAGAGATCATAATTTCATAACATGGGATAAATCATGGCAGTGAAATGTAATCACAATAATCATAACATAAAACATGAAACTTTGTGGAATACGCACATAATCATAGAGAATCATTTCTTATTAGTCAAGACTCATTTCCAAGACTATCTTAGTGGAAAAAGTCCATTTCTGAACCGAGTCACCCTCGTTTTAGTCCTGTTTCACTGAACCGGTATAATCTATCGTTCCAGCCATGTCTATCTCATGAGATATAAAATCTTTACCCAATGAATTGGAGGGAGATATAGGTCCCACCCATCTCATAATGATACCATTCTTATGTGTGCCACAAAATCATAAACCATACATCATAGCATAACCCATGTAATAAAAATGGGATTCTTAAACAACATGACATCATAAAACTATTCATATAAGATAAAATAATTCATAAAAATATTTCTATCACAACATAATCAAATCCATGTAATAATAGGGAGAAAAAAAGAACCCTTTATTATTTTATATGGAAAATAATTTTGATAAAACACTTGAACTCCATTCTTGAGGAAAATATCCTTTCTACTTCAAAAACACTTTTTCCATTCTTAACATGTCATACAATTTTAAAATAAAAGAATTTGATTAAAAATAAACTAGAAAAATTGTAAAGGAATCTTCTTGGAAATAATGTTTTAAAAATCCATTCATGCCGTATAAGTTAAAAAAACATTCTTCTCATACTTTTGTCGGAAAAGTCAAAAAGTACCTCGTACGAAAAATGACAAAAGATTCCTTTCATATATTTTACTAAAAACTCACCAAAGGGTAAATTTGGATTTAAACAATTTTAGGTGGATGGAAATAACATTATATATTGAGGAAACATGGATGTGGATGATAAAATACACCCCAGAAAATACCAAAGTATAAACAATCTCGGATAAAAATGAGATTGTGATATTTTCCCTTACCTTAAGTCCGACTTGCTTTGTAAGTGTCCGAACCTCTTGTATAAGGATTTAAATAATGTTATTGACTTATTCCAGAATCATACTTATTTTTATGATACCATATATGGTCATATTCTTAGCTTCTTAGTAATAATATTTCATTGCTACTTGTTATTCGGGTGTTTATAACTTTTTGTTCTTATGCGTGTTTTGTCGAATAAATTATTATTCTTTTCGTTAGGTTATAGATACATCATTTACAGAATGGTATTAGTGTAATATATATCATATTCATTCATTCAATTCATTTATATAATCATTATGAAATGAATATCATGTAGAACGAGTCGCATCACATCGTTGATACTGTATTCCGTACGTACGCACGAGTGATGATATCGTTCCTATGATCATGGAATTGTATTGGAGAATATGTATAATATTTCATAATCAATACCACTTTATTATAGTCATATATAGTCATTATTTACATCATTATACCCATCCAAGTAAGGTGGTGGTGGAAAATAGATTACACCACGGCGTGGAGATGGTATTCCGTATGTACGCACGCGCAGTGATTTCTTTTTCCGTAGGATGGATAGATGGTGAAATAGGGTTGTTTCATACTTATAATAACATATCAGTATATGAGTGATACTGATGTTATTACTTCATAATGAAAAAACTAAATAAGAATAAGTGGAAGAAGAAATAAAGATGAAAGAATTGGTAACAGACATTACCTCTTCTTTGAAGTGGTTCTTTGAGACCTTCTTTTAGGGCACTAAAATTGGTCTTTGAAGTAGAACAGAACCTCTAGGATGTCTCTAGGGAAGTGGAGAGGAGAAAGTTTCAGGGTTTGGCCGATCATGAAGGCTCAAAGTGGTGTGAGGAAGAGGGGGAGGAGGTGCCCTTTTATAAGGGGGGAGAGGGGCACCTTTGGAATAACTAAAAATATTCATTTATTATAAAGTCAAGTTCGGTTTTAAATAGCTCCAAATTGATATATTTCGAAGATAAGGTGGGTATGGGTCGCAATACTCTCATACAATAGAATTTATACAACTTTAGGTTCCTATTTTAAACATATCATTTAGATTTAACATTAAGTTAAATAATTTTACTTTTACCACGACTTCTTGTGTTCTTGTACTATAAGGTTAATAAACTTACTATAAGCAGTCAAACGAACCCCAAGTTGTTTATTATTAATATATATAACCTTATCTAAGTCATGTTTCCGATCCTTAGATTTTTAGGAATAAAAAAACAATTACCAATATAATATTTTTTTTAAAAACTATTTTATGTCAATTTTGACACTATTTAGTAATTGATATTTGTGAAACTCATAACATAATTATTAGTTCTAACCAAGTTAATTACATCAATAATAACATGTCATATTAACCTAGAAAATTTGTGTGATTCATAAAAAGTCTCAAATTACATTTATTTTGGTGTTTATAACATCAATTATGTCAATATTTCATTAATAAGATAATTACTGCATCATCATTGTGTCATAAATAAATTAAATTATTTAATGTCTAATAATTACAAATAAAATACCATTATGTAGGAAATATATTTATCTTTCTAATGAATATTTATAGTCGAATTTATCTTATGTATAACCCCATATTAAAAATTATTTACTTATTAAACATTGATTTTAACTATGTTAACCCTTCTTTAAATAAATTAATAATAAATGTCCTAATCTAATCCAAGTGGGCCTAAATGATCATATTTTATTCCTAAGTTTGTTTTTGGTCGAATTAAACTTATCCAATAGAATTATTACATGTGTTAGGGTAATAATAATATCATCTTTACCCTTAATTTCCCAATTTACTTTTTACCGTGGTAAAAAAAAGTAAAAAGTTAATATTCACCAAAAAATTATTTTCATCTCATTGAACGACATTTTACATACTGACATCAACCGTGTCTTTAGGATTTTTGAAATTCCACTCACAGAAGTGGTAAAATTATGTTTTATGAAAAATTCCGTTTTTTAACTACCACTTAGTGGTTTCACTATTCATCAAAAATTGAAAGTTTTCAGAAAAATACCAAAATTTCACCCTAGGCTAATTTCGATATTCAGAATCCAAAAATGAAGTCCATTTTGAAAAATAAAATTTATAAAATTTCAAAAAGTGGTTATTACTATTCATAACAGCTAGTTTTAATAATATTTTAATGGCATATCGTTGTTTAGTGAAACTCGGTATTGCGTACGACGCAAGCTATCGAGGAAGGTCATGATTTCGTGTAAAGAAAGCCAAGAAAGTGTTGTGTAGAAAAAGATTCCTTTGATGATTTATATAACATAAAAGTCTCGGGTGTTACAATTATGTTATAATATATTCACACATTACCGCTCATATGGAAGGTGATTTAAATCTAAATATTTAATACAATTTCAATAAAAATTAATTTTTTAGTACAAATAACACATCATTATTCACTATGATTTTTTAAAACCATTTGAAATTTTTTTTATTAAATTATTAATAAATAATTATTTTTATGTATCGTAGAAAAAAATAATTAAAATCATTATTTTCTTCATATTTTAGTGATTAAATATATAATTAGAATAAATAATTTATAATTAAACACTTATGTAATATTATATATTTGTCATGTTTTATTGAAATTTATGTGTTTTGGATTTATTCATTAAGATGTGACGGGAGATTAACTACTATAGAACACCCAAATAAGTAATAATATGAATAATATATGAAAAATACAAAACACAATGAAGGATTTAAAAAATTAATTTCAATCATGGGTGATATTGGAGATGAATATATCAAAGAACATATCACATTTTGTATGTGATAATAAGAATAATTGTATCAAATAATATATACCAAAATTCATTGAGTTATACAGTGAGGCTTTTGAATTTTGGATTATTTTTTCAATGGATATTCAACAAATATAGAGTGTGGAGTGCCCTTTAGTTTTTGAAATCTACAGATGTTATAGCACAAAAATATTCATTGTCCAAAACTAAAAAATTTACACATTTTATAAAATTGACAATATAAGTGGATATAGGAGACCAAAAAAATATATATTATGGGGAATCAATGATTCTTATTTAATGATTATCTATAAATTATTCCATTATAACAAGCTGAAATAGTGGTTTTTTCATCTTAGGGAGAGTTTATACGTTATCAACATTTTAGTTATGGTATAGGATGTTTGAATCATTATATTAAATTACATGGAATGAAATTTTATTACATGAAAATTTTAACTTGATTATATTTTGTACTTCCCTGGAAATATTAATATAATTAATTTTTTTACTCTTTGAAAATAAATTATTAATTTTTGGTGCATTCTCTATTAAAAATTAATTGGAATCATCGTATATGTTAAAACATTATGAGTTTGGGGTTTGGTGAATAATTATTAATTGAATTGTCCTATGAAAAACTTATGTAGTTTATTATTTTATTGAGATCAATATTTCTATATTTTTTCAAATAATTAATTGGTAAATGCTATAATTGGGTTTGAAATCCAATGACCTAAATAATCATTTTTGGATGAATGTAACATTAATACATATTTTTCAAGGGAGATTTGGATCCCACATATTTTAATTTTATTATTTTATTTTATTTATCATTAATTAAATGTGTTAGGATCGTATTGATTCATTTAAATCTAATTTGAAAAAATTGAATATTTAAGAATAATGTTCTCTATGTATATATTGTAAGGGTTCTATATCATTCTTGACACAGACCATCAAGATTAAAATCAAACATAATATATTATAAACAAGACAATAAATTAAAAATTATGAATTGGATTAACCAAATTATAAAATATATATAGAAATTTTTTCTAAAATCAAATTTATTTATTGTTTCATAATAAAAAAGAAATCAAATTTTGTAAAAATATTCATAAAAAAATTGTGTTTATTTCATTTTTTCATGGAATTTATATTAATTTATTAAATTTTTAGAAATTTTATTTTATGAAGTTAATATCAAATTTGGATTTATAAAATCATTATTATCTTTTGAATACTATTCAAATTTTTTCTAAAAATAATATTTTTAGGTGAAGAGTAAAAAATTATGATTTTTGTTAAACATTCATTTTTTTTTGTTAAATTATCTGATATAAAATGCTGTATAATATTTATATTTTGATATTAACATTTCATAAGAATCCAATAATTTCAAATAATATAATTAATTTCCTAGTATTTGTTATTAAACATGGGTTTTCTATAAAATTAATATTTTTATAAAAAACATATTTTTCTAAATACTGTTATTGCTGGTATTGAATATTTATATATAAATTGATTTATTCAAATTAAAAAATTGATTCACAAAAAAATCTATTTATTTAGATTTATTGGGCTCATATTAGTAAATATGCCCCTTTTGTTTAATGTCATTATAAATAATAACCATGGAAAATATTTTTCACACCAGTTAAGGTAAAATGAGAATGTGGTGATATCTATAACATATGATCTCAATATCAACACATTTAAATAATAAATTTAATTTTATATTTTTCATTGAACAATTTGCATCCTATAAAAAGTCATATTTCTTCTATTTTTTATTAATAATTAAAATTATTTAATTTGATGTTATGAAAATCACTTCATGTCATTTTTTTAATTTAATATCTCTAATATATTTCAGTTAGGATAAAATGATGTTATAATAGATGATATTTTTTTATTATTAAATTAAATTAAATTTATTATTTTATTATGAATTTTATATATTATCTAATTAACTTAATTTTTTAAAGTGAAAATATAGCCATTGTGAAAAAAGTAAAAATGTCAAGGTAAATGATTTTAAATAAAATAAAATAAAAATGTTTTATAGAAAATGTGGTATGAAAATTATTTCACAATTAATAATAAACTAAAAATTAATATAAATGTGTCTGTATCTGAAGTAGATTTCCATCATTAATTTTATTGATGTCAATATAAATTAATAAACAAGAACATGAATTTAATGATATTTTGTCTCAGAAAATACAATATTTTATGTTTTTGAAAATCAAAAAAAATCATCCATGATGATATATGGAAGGTTAAATGGTAAAATATATCATCCCTGGGAATTTTAGAGTCAATTTTCATCATGTATGTATATTTATGACCCTTAATGGCAAAAAAATGTTACAAGTGTTAAGGTTAAAATTATTAACGAAGGGATTATACTAAAACATACTGTTTCAAATGACCGAAAAAAAACATATAAATATTATTTGATTAATATATTTATAACTCACCCACATTAATTTTTATCCATTTAAATTTTTAATCATCATAAATTATGAATTAAATATTTATTTTTAGATAATTTATTTAATTTCATGTCTTTCACTTCCATCACATATAAATGGGAACCTTCTCTTGTACATTATTCAGAAACATTGAGAAATATAGATTTAAAAAAAATTTCCAAATACTTCCCAAACACAGTTCCACATATCCTAACTCTTCCGGCCATCCACCAAGACCATCCAGTAAACACTTGAGGTGTAAACCAGTGAAACCTTATCAATGAATACGTAATATACTCACATAATCCATTAAAAATTAATATATTATTATATCTCATGAAAATGATTTGTATAATTCCTAAAATGATTAATATCATATCATATATATATATGATAATTTTTTATGATTATAGTAAAACCAATTTACTCTATGTTACCATCAAATGGGAAATGGATGTATTGCCCGTGAATAAATGTGGACTACCCCCTACTAATATTGAATTGAATCTTTGTCCATAATCATCCTTAATTATGGGTTACTATGATATATATAATTAAAATATATTGTATGAATGACATTATTATGATTTTATAATTATAATATATTTTATACCTATGTACCTTCCAATGATATAAAAGAAGATGATGTCACTCTGTCTAACATATGAACAACCACCTCCACAATGCAATGTGGTTCTCTTTTCATTTATGTGTTTAATTTTGGGTACAATATTCACTGTTAATGAATTTATATGAAATTTATGAAATAATTATTATTTTAGAAAAATTAATGAATATTTATAATTCTTTTGTTCCATCTATGAAGAAGTGGAAATAACACTCAATAAAATTTATAGACTATCGTCGCAATGAATTTATGTAAATTTTTCATCACTGATTTATATTAAAGTTTATCAATGTGTATTTGAATAAATTTTATGATACATATATAATTATAAATATGATTTATATAATTTGACCATAAACAAGGTTCATTTATCAGAACTATTGGACTAAAAAATGCATGGAAAATAGACTTGTTTTAACATGAATATCAATCTTAATAAAGAAAATGTTGAAAAAAGCATAATAAAAAATTATAATGATACATATCAGGAAATATTTTAATATTTTTGTATAATATAATTATAAAATAATGATCTTTATTATATATGTTATTTGAAAATATAAAACACAACATAAGGCTTATGATAAGGGTTACTCATCAAAATATTATTTCATTGAGACATGTTTGATGTTAAAAACCTATGTATTCTTCTGAGGTGTATGTAAAACCCATATGATATGTTATATATATATGATATTTCATAATTAATTCCCTTTAATGTTAAAATTAAAATTATTTCATCCACTGGTTTCAGATTCCAATTTTACCAATGTGGAAAGGGTTTATCCACTAATATCATTATCTATAGGACATATGGTATGTTATACACATATAATCATTTATGAGTTGTATCAAATGATACATGTATCATTTGTATAATGGGTATCCCTATGTTCATCATATTTAATATTTCTTCTGAATTTATTTATTTATTTGGGGTTATCATTTTATATTTAGTGAAAAGTTAAGGTGTTTTTCTACAACCTCATTTCATTTCATGATTTGTAGTGATATATTTTCAATATGAAACATTTTATTGATAAAATCATATCAAAATAATCTATATTAATCTCCTATAGTTGTTAATAATGTTTTTATTTACATCTACCATTTTCCACTCGGGTAAATAAAATGATCACCAAATATTTTTAATTAGAATTTAACCTTATTTCTTCTTAGGATGATGAAATTTGAATTCCATACCCATAAACATAAAATTTTATTTGTGAAAGAAAATACATATAAATGAAATATTTTATATATATAGTTTTCCATCAAATAGAATTTAGTTAATTAAAAATAATTGTAATGATTTTTTAGATAATTGGATATTAATATTTTTAAATGCGACGAAAATATTATTTTCATTTAAAGTATAATAAATGAACCAATACCACTTCCATAAACATAGATTTATTTTAATCTTCCATTATATATCCCCTTTGTTAATATTATAGTTAATTATATTCTCAATAATCTAGATATTGTGATCTAAAATTTTATCAAAATAAATGGATATTTTCTCATGTTTTTAAAAATGGAATGAATGATCATTTATTTATATTTTTAATCTATGTAATCATTATTTAGGGAATTTTATTCTTAACTATGGATGTCAACATATCATACCTCCACATTCATTATTTGGGTGTATTATGATGATGATGATTTAATTATGATTCTATGAAACCTATTTTGTTCACATGATTTTATTATCTTATCATAGAACATTTAGGTAACTCTTTTATATTAAATAGATTTTGGTATAATGAAATTGTTAAATGGGTATTAATCCCATTTTATTTCCAGTTTTTCTAATATTATAATATGATTAAATAATTATGATATTGTGGAATAGATATGTATGTTTATCATTATGTGACTTGTTTCCTCAAAATTATATAGCCCTCCAATGCATTATGTAATATTAACATTGATTAGAAGATCCTAAGATACGATGGAATTGATAAACTCTTAATATATTTAATAGTAATCTAAATGTATTTTACAATAATGAAAATATATGAAATGATCAGGTGGGATTCTTCGTTATGGAATTTTTCCACAATGATAGTCTTGGGAGTGACCACTGACTAAAAATGTAATTTTTTAAGAATATGTTCTTTTCAAAAACATATTACTAATAATTATTATATGTTCCATTTTCTATTGAGTTATTATTTATGATTCCACACACTATTGTCTTTTTTTATTATTAATAAAATTCATTATGAAATAATTTATGATTAATGATAACACACTAATTTGGTATGTTTTTAATAATTTAGGATAAGATTATTACATGCTTATACTTATGTTATGACCACATATGATCATTTATTTAGATCTCATATATTTTTCTCTAAATAAGTATCTCAGATTCCATGTTCTTATGATTTAATGTTTCACATAGTTTTGATGAAGAGAACCATGTAAGATAAGTCTAGAAGGGAACTGAATGTAAAAAATATATTTTTTGGGTTGAATATTGAACAAAAAAAGATGACTATTTTTTTTATCTCTATGTAACCAAAAAATTTATAGTTTTGTAGAATATTTACTCCCGATATATATTGAATATTAATCGAAAATATAAATTAAATATGCATGTTATGATTTTATATAAATAGTTGGAAGCAAATAATTGTTTAGTTACATAGTAAATTTTGAATTATAATACATCATAATAAACTCTTAGGATAATTATATGTATAAGAAAACATCATAATCAATTTTAAGGAAACGATTTTGGTTTAACTACAAAATTTAAAACGTTTTCTATATTGTAATGCTGATGCGGCATGGGAATTTATATACCTAGGTAAAATTAAATTAAAAGGGGAATATTTGAAATTATCATGATCATAATTAGTGCATGATGAGTAGGCCCAAGACTGTACAACAGAATAAACAATTCCCATGGAATTTTGTAGGTTAATTCACATTTTCTATATGATTAGTTGTTATGAAAGAGAATATATAACCTATGTAAACTAATGAAATTCAATAGTGATGTTGGATATAAATAAAGATTCATGTTTTGATAATTATAAGTATTAGAATATCATTAATGGAATAGTTATCCCTTTTCACGATTTATGTGAATAGAGATTAAGATGATTAAGGGTATCTTAGAGGACATTTGTCAGAATATATCATCTTGGATTAGAATGTGTTTTTGTTAAAATGAATATTTATTGAATAATTAATTTATTTTTTTTGGAATCATGATTTATTTATTGAAAACGCATAGGGTAAAAAGGATTTTTAATGTTTTTGTAATTATGGTTAATTAGGATAAAATACATATAACTTTTGGGAAACATATATTAACCATATATATAACCATGGTTTTGAAATTTTGTTTGGTTACTAATTGATTTATTATATTCTTTATTATGAATAAAATTTTGGGATCATTATATTATTTAGGTAAAAATAATTTTTAGAAATAATTTTATGTTAATATATGGATGCATATATTATTTTACTGTGGTTTTATAGTAATATGGGTTATTTTTGGGAAATTGTTATCTTATTTTAATACAATTTATTAATATGAGATTTATGTGTTTTTTATATGAAATTTGGATATATTTTTTTCGGTTTTTGGATAAACTTTAAAGCTGATCTTGAAAAAATATTTGGTCAAATGTTTCATATTTTTGGGTTTTCAATTTCATAAAACATAGGTTGGATGAGTATTATTGATAAATATATATATAATTATATAATCTTACCATGTGATATTATTTTTTTGTTTTTATATACCAATGTATTATTTCATAATATGATTATTTATCAACATTAGATAACGTTTGATAACCATTTTGGTAAATAAATAGAGACATACAAAATAATGTTTTTCTATGTTGGATCATATGATCCTGCAAAAGATAATATTAGTTCCTTTGGAATGAAAAATTCATTTTAATATTATTTTAATGTAGCTGGAGATGATATATAATATGAAATGGTTTGAAAAAAAACTAAAAGATTAAATATTATAATGAAATGGAATGAATTCATGTAAGTATATTATCTCATATAATTTTTTTTCCCCAACTCAAGTAATGGGATCATAAATCTGGGATGTCTTACATTGATTAGGTATCTTACCTATCTTGGTCTGTTTTGGAATCCCATGACTTCAAAATAATTGAAACATGGTTTTATAAATACATAATTATGAAATGTTAAGTTTCATAGTGTTGACATTGAAATTATTTATCATGACAAAATCTAAATTAGATATTAATTCTATGCCATGATATACTAGATGTAGTTATTTGTAATTAAAACAATGAGTCTGAAATTAATTTATGTGGGGTATAAGGTAACACCCTCTGAATTTTTAATGTAATTCTCCTTGAGTCAATTATAAGTGTTAAATGGTTTTCTTGATGCACTGTATAGATCATTAAATATACCATTATTTTTTATAATTATATTGTAAAATTGTAGGGGTATAAATTTTATTAACCATGTTATGAAATATTGAAATTAATTTTTTATTCATATAAAATTTATTTACTAAATCATAAAAATAAGAACTCTATTTTGTAATTTCATTTTATGCTAACAAAATAATGTGTATTTTTAAAAAATATTTGTAATGCAATATGTTGGAAATAGTTACTTTATCTATTTTGATGAAATATTATCTTAGTAAAAGAATATTATTTAATTATTTATATATTACTTTTTTTGGGGAATTACATGACTGAAACGACTAAAAATCCTATGCCTTCCTATGGGATAACCCTCATCTCACCACATAATGATGTAAAAGAAACTACTAGAACAATATTATTACATAATTTTTACATGAATCCTTTAGGAATTTAAGACCATTATCATGGAACAACTTTTTTATCTGGGATGAGGATAGTTTATCATGTGACCTTGAAGTCCCTTTTTAATTAAATTAAGGTCCATGAATACATACCCATATTATTTCTTGAATATATGAAATAAACTACTATGCATGACAAATGTTTTATTATAGTTTACTGCATAACCTCCTAATCATATTTTTTCCTACTACCGATGTAAATTAATAGTCACAAAATACTCTCACATCCTATAATAATAATCTCACACACCATATAATATTTCCTATTACTGTTTCTATCCTCCAATTATAGTTTTCCATCAATTAATTCCACCCCTATAAAGGCCATCCCTTCGTAACCACGTTCACTTCTACTATCTAGAATCAATCATAATATATCCCTATAAAAGGGACCAGATTGATATTTCCCACAGATATGGGATTAATTTCTACTGATAGATTGGGGGATCCTCCCTTCTTTCAAACCCATCATCACATGAAATTTTTTAATTTCTCTACCTCGGAATATGGGAGAAAATTCATTGACTTATATCCCCCAAATCATATAAAAATTTAATATAATAATCAATTATTAAAAATAGTATATTTAAAATCATCTAAATCATCATTATAATTGTTTGTAGTATAATTTCATTTTTTATCCGAAAAAAACTTTTAAAAAAATTGATTTGAGTTCATTTTATCCAATTATATTATATTTATTTTCTATAATTTAATAGACTATTTCATGAAAAATGCATTAAAATATAAACTAACATGTTAAATAAATTACATAATATTCTATTTATCATTATCATAGTAATTTTGGAAAATGGTTTTCCCCAAGGTATGAGTAAAAAAGGTAAAACCAATGGTAAAAACTAAGAGATAAGGTCTTAAGAAAAAATTTAATCTAATATTTGTTTAATTAGATGTATAAATTAAATCATAGTCATACTAATTAATAATATATGTATTTTTTTGTTATTTTAATTTGGAAATAATATTCATATAACATTATGATAACAAAATTATACAATGTCTCTCATTATATTAAATTTTGTAATTTATTTTCATTAGAATAAAAATAAAATATATTGTCTTGAATTTTTGAGGTACACTATTTTTCACCAGTTAAACATATTTTGGATAATTTTTTAGTTTTCTAGTGGTTGGTATTTGATTTTATTAGGTCAAAAACCTACTAAGGTAGGGTTGGGGTGCTTGATGTTGTTTCTTAAGATAGTGTAATCAAACATACTAGATTGGGGGGAGGGGGACAACTAGTCAATGAGGATACTAGTAATATGTTATTCTTCGATTTAATAAACAATACTATATTGTTGATCTTGTATAGATTCATTTATTTCCAACAGAAATCGGGTTTCTAGATAAGGCCATTAGATAGAATGTGGCATCGACCATGGAAAATTAAGGCATTCCAAATTATGGGGTGTTTTTATCAAACTAACCCCCACATTATCTCATTCATATATTCTGTCTATTTATATCATCCAAGGATACCTAACATTATTATTTGTATTCCACTTATCCTCTTTCAAAACCATCGTTTGATGCCTAAATGATGAACTAACAGTCCATATCCTACATGGCGAGTCCTTCATTTTTCATAAATGATTTAATTATCTTATCCTTTATAAGATCTCATTCTTTCATATATTTTTACAAGGTATAGTGGTTGTGACAAGGTTTATCAAGGGTTTCAATTATCATTTAAGGAATTGGAAATGAGCATCGAGTAATTGGTATATATGAATATATCAAACAAATCATGTCGGTGTTAGTAGTTCATCAATGGTATTTTTATCATTAACATAACACTACGGTGTAATTCACTCATAACCATGATTTCATGATTCTGAATCATTTAGAATTAGGGTTGGTTCTAGGTTCTAGTGGTGGTTCTGCGCTCGAACTTGGACACTTTCCATCGATCATTTTTACAACTAATGTAAGAATCCCATGACATTATCTCTTATTTTATATATGTTCCTAAAATAAAATTTTCCTATATTTATATCCTGTTGAGACCTATGTTTAATTTTAGATCACATGAATTATTCATATTTTGTTATTTTTGAACCTATTCCTGATGTTTTCTCACATTTTCATTGTTATAGAAAATGATTCATTCATGATAACATGAAATTTTGATCTGTCATTGGTATCTTATATCTTATATGATGTTCTAATTTACCTATTGTTTGGTGTGTAGTTTGATCCTATCATTCTATTAACTATGTGGGATGTGTGGGATATTTTTTGGAATTTAAAATGTCAATCCAAACTAGTGGGATGCGTTATACATTTTTTTAATCCTTGTTTGGGGGATATGATTGGTTGATGATCGATGTTGCTTCTGTAATGGCATTAAAAAAGGTAAATATTATCTTTGAGAAACTAATATATATTTTTTAGTTGTGTGAATTTTTTATCTATTCTATGTATGCTCTTAAAATTTAGTAATATATCTTTTGTAAATATAATTAGGGATAATGATTGTGTCTTATTGAGTAATTTACAAAAACTATAATCAATAATTTCTATGTAGTTGTATATTTTATTAATTTGGATATTATAAAGGGAAAATAACATGTGGTGGGTGGTTGGTTATTTTAGTAGGAGTATGTCATTGTTTCAAAAAAAATTTGGGTGGGTTTTCCAATGCTAATTATATTTATTATCATTATATAACAATTGGATACAATTAATAAATTTTATTATATATATTTTTCTTATTATATTAATATCTATTGGGTTGGTTTTAATATATATGTTTCTACTAATATTGTTATTTATTTCTTCGTTACTGGTTGATTATTTTTATTTCATCCATTATTATACTATCATGGTGATATTGTATTAGGGTAATAGTTTCCAAATGCTATTTATTGGTCTTTTCTACCCATTAGAAATATATCACATATGAGGATACAAACAAGAGGTCATGCTTAGTCCCATCATAGACCTTGTTGTTTTAGTAAGGTTGGTATAAAAATAATTTAGAGAATGTGGTTCAAAAACATTTGGCTACAATTATCCTTGATTTTGGAAAATGTGGAAAAGAATTAAATTGGTTGGGACACTTTCATTGGAACTATGACAGTTCCAAGATGACACTTAATAATAGACCATTTTTTATCACTAAATATGGATTTTTATTTTCTCATAGATGTATTTTACCAGATATTATGTTCATCATCGATGAAACACCTTATAATAATAAATTTAATTATGGAATTTGGTGTTCACTAATTCATAATGTTATGCACATAGTATCAAATAACATATACCTATATTATACATTATATAAAAAAAATTATCAATGTCTGTTGTCATTTTGTTAACTAGTTTATTGTAATATTTTATTTAATCTTATTATATAAATGATTGAGTGTGTATATGTGATGTTTAAGAATATGAATTCACTAGAGGCATTCCATGGGTAAATATTATCTCTTAGGAGGTAGTGTCATGTTCTTGTCTACATCCTCTTATGTTGAACCATGTTGTGTACCATATTTTGTGAAATTAATTTTTATTGGTTTAATTTCTCAAAATATGGGATTTCCTTTTGAGTTGTTCAATTATTTATATAAATTCAACCTTTAATTTCACTTTTATAGTTATTTTCACCCACATTTGATAATGATTATGTGACTAGGAATGTTCCTTTGGTTTCTCTAGAGGGTTAAGATATTGGCCCATTCTAGAAAAGACTCATTCTACTAGTTCCTATTTAGGGTGGAGGATCCCATAGTGGAAGGCTCTCAATATTCAATTTTTCTCATAATATATTTCCCCAAAATACAACATACATCATGGAATCTAGAGTCCCCCATGACACAGAGGACTGGGTAAGAGTAATTGATAGGACTGGAAAACTTCTACATAACATAAAGAAAAAGAATATTAATCCTATCTCCATTATACTTACCATAACTATTGGATTATGGGTGATTATTATAGTATATGTTGGTTGAATGGAAGGGATGAATTAGTTAACCATTAATGATTTCTTCATTAAAGAGTTATCCGAAAATAAAGTACATTTAGATAAATATTAGGTGCATATCTAACTTCTTTAGGGGATGATGATAATGTCATCCTACTCAGCACATATCACAGATATGATTCTATTTGATCTAAATATGGAGGTAATTGAGTCACAATTCCTAGTAATATTTATCTCAGTCTAGATATAATATAAATTTATAGATATTGACAATTAATCTTGTGATCAATGTCGCACTTCTTTAAAGAAACTGGTAATTAAGAAGGGCATTGGGGAAGGCTGAGTTACATGTCTTAATCTAACTACCACTAAGATGGAATGATCTTTTTCCAACACAATTATTATTCCTCATTATGAATATATGATGTGGATATCAGAGGACATAAACCTATGAATTATTCAATAGTGAATGAAAATCTAGGGCTATTTGACTCCGTATAGGGGAAATGACACTACATGGTTCAAAAACTATTGGAGTAAGGTATTGATTTACACAAATTGAACCTATGTTCTCATGAATTTTAATTGGGGTAAAATAATAAGGAATATAATGTATATATATGATTGATCATTGAATATTTTCATGGAAAGGTATGGAATTACTCTTTATGATGGTGCATACCCCACATTGGTTGGAAATTTAATTGACTCATGAGACTCTAGGGAATCATGGAGTGGTGGTTGAAATAGATTATGAGTTTAATTAGTCTTCTTAGATGAGTTATAGGTACATTCAATAGTTTTAGGTATGGTCATCATATCTTCTCTGAAATATATTTTGTTTTTGGACATATGATTCTCTCATTTATTTATATAATATCATGTAGTTTTTGTGTTGAATTTAATGGTTAAATTATGTTTTGAGCATCTCCATATTGATATTACCCTACTAAATAATGTGGAAAATATTCATATATGTCTACAATTTATAATGGTGTTTTCTAAATATGAGCATTTCTGAAACATAAAAATTATGTAGATTATAAGTTTTAGTGTGATCCATGGAATATAATTCTTGACCATTTAATGTGTACACATTATTGGTTATCAGATATGATTTTTCTATTTTGTTCATGAGGTTGAAAAATTTCCAATGGATAATGAATTGGAAATTTAGGTAGGTAGATAATGACTAAATGCTTATGAATGATAATTAATAACAATATAGGTAGATAGTATAATCCTTGTAGTGTATCGGGTAGTGACACCGTCCACATTCCCTTTAATGATAGACCTATTCTGAGATGTCAGTCTATATAATATCATAGGTAACCTATAAAAAAGAATGATGAGTGTGAGATTCTAGTGCTGTCTAGACTGTGACCAATATAAATTACACCCTCTTCAAATAGAAAAAAACTATGTTGATGGTTTTTAATGTGTATCCATATTATCTATATGTTAATGTATTCATAAAACATAGAAAATATCCTCACTGTCCTCCGGTGATGTTCTCCAAAAAGGGAGAAAAGGGTATTTTTATTTTGTTAGAAAATAAATATATGAATTAGATCAATTTTAGGAGCAGGTACTTATTTCCATGAATAGAAAAAAAATTCTCGGTTGAAATGATTCTAATGATTTTTTAATATTGATACACATTGAAAAACCCATAATATTCGATTCAAAGAGGTAAAATAATGATGAATTTATTAATGATAAAATCTAGGTAATATTAGTATCTCATCATTCCCTTTTCATCGATGAATACACCATAAGTGTTCGTGGATCTCATGAGAAATATTGTTCATCATTTTATATAGTTTTTTATTGTTTTTGTCATTGGTGACACCCTTATATAATCCAAGATATCAAATTAGTTACTAGAATAATGGATATCATATTTATTATGTTTCAAGTGAATTATATTATATCCATGTAATTGATATGTGTATTTTTTATGTAGTATTTTAGCCTCTTGGGATCATGGTTTTGAAAGAGTTATTATAAGTTGATCTTGGGAAGGTTGATGCGGTCTTTTCCTGGTGACATCTATGGATTGTTTTTGAGATATAGAGTTTTATCATGATTGGAAGGTAATGAATTATCCTCATTGTAGTTTATTCAGGTATCGTAGATATCAAGACAATATTGATTAATAATGTAGTCATATTTGAACAAAATGATTAGGTCTATCAAGACTTATTAGAGGTGATTACATGATTGATGTGGGAACTGATCTTTACTTTTCCTAATGCATAGAGTAGAATATATAGTGCATTCACATGTATATTGTATTTTAATGTGATATTTTTTTATTTTGTGTCATACGGTATTTTTTAATGGCTCTCATTATATATGAACCCACACGTGGAACTATACTCAAAATCACATAAACATACTGGTTTTGAATCATTGAAATTTTTTTTGGTCACACTACCTTTTGGGTGGCATATTTCTAGATATAAGGTAAAAAATATTATATAGTACATCTTTTCTTAGTGTGGACATAATAATAATTAGTGGAGTTGGGTTTAGTAGATGTTTATGTCAAACATAGATATAGATTATGATGTCGGTAAATTAAATGTATTTTTAGATGTGATGAGAAAGATGACGCAATATGTGGGAAAATGGATGAACGAATTGAGATGGGATCTCATGGATTTGATAGGGAAATGATATTTTTGGCATAGTTAATGAAAATGTGAATGTCTTTTCAATTAGTTTTTATCACATCCTAATTTTTATAAATATTGAAGATATTTCATGAATTTTATCAAGATTTTATCGTGATTCGTGATTGTTTGGTGTAAATTGGTACCATTTTTGGAAGGTATCTAGCGATAAATGTAGTAATTGTATTTCATTAAATGGTGATGTTTCCATTTACAAAGATAGAGGAAATAATAAATTTTTATCATTATTCAAAGTGGGTAGTTCACCTTTGTTTGACAAATATATATAATGGTGTCAATAGATAATATTGGTGACCATACATGAAGAGATACATTTATGTTATTATATCACAAAGATTGACATTTCATTAGATCATTGATGATCATAAAATTAATAGAATGTTGGTAAAACCACTTCATGTTCTTATGATGAATTAGGATTAGGTTACCATAGGCTTTTTAATATGGTTTCCTAGGTCACATGATGGTTGACACCATAAGAGGGTTTTGGTTGATAGGTTGACTATGGTGGTTCAAATTATACTAACCAGAGAGGGGAATTTAGTGAATTATCTTAGAAAAATATATTTTATTGTGATCATTTGGATACATAGGTAACCTAAGGTCATATTTTATTTAATGGAATCTAGGTTTTCCATATGGTTTTTGTCAGGATTACAGAACATGATGACTCCTTAGTTGAAGCTGAGTAAGGCCATTCTTCCTCAAACTGACAGGCATTCAGAATTAATGTTCCAAACCTTAATCAATATTTATCGAGAATATATTTTGTATATGAAGGATATTGAGATAAATTATTGGTTCTTTTAGTGTTATTATGAAAAAACATCATTCATTTCTTCATTCAAATGGCTCCTTTTGAGGCTCTGTAAGGTTTTCTTTGTTGTTTACTTCTCTATTGGAATGAGGTTGTTAAATCATTAGTTTTTTGGATATGTTTGGAATATGAGACCTCAGAGTGAGTGTCCTTAATTTTTAAAATCAATATATAAAGGTTATAAAAAGGAAAAATTCATATAATTAGAAATGGAGTTAACCCATGGTGTCAATGTGGTTGAAAAGATATACTTTTGGGTGTCCTTTTGGTAAGGAAATGAGGGTCCAAAGTGGAAAAAAAGATAAATCCATGCTATATTTGCGAATTCAAGATCATCAAATTGTATTCGGAAAGTATAATATAGATTTTACATTACATTATATTATCATCATATTAACACCGAGGTGTATGCGCCTCATCACCAGTCGTGTGGTCCCAATCGTACACATATTTCTGACTGTTATGATGTTTTACATTGGAAGAGAACAAATTTTTTGGAATATCTTGTTATTATTTTGGAACAAATATAGAATGTGTTTTCTGGAAATTTACATCATTTTATTTAAATAACATTGTATAATATTGATATTTTGTAAGAGAAATGGTAATGGGAAGATGGCATTCTTATGTAGTGGTCTGAGTTATTCAAGAAAACAGTTGAAGAAATATCTATAGGATGATTAATCATAAGATGGGGTGACTTGTGATAACTCAATTTTTTTATTGAACTTTTCTACTTTTATACATGTTTTTTAAACCCGTTTTTATGATTTTAGAGGTGGTATAGAGGTGTTTTGGGAGGTCATAACATGATAGAGGTTGGTCTAGGTACCTTTGGTAGATTCGTCAGCTATAGTAGTTTGACTAGCCAGTAGGTGGGAAGTCATGGTGGATGGTATGACTCTTGAGTATATGTTAATATGTATATATTTAACTATAAATATGATGGTGATCTTGTGTTAACTTTTTCTACAGGTTACTCGGAGTTAGCTGGTTGAGGATATCAACCGGTCAGTAGTATCAGTTAGGGACTAGTAAGGTCATCAAAATTATTTATTTTTATTTTTAATAATGACACCATTTGTCAATATTTTATCCTTCAACCTTAAACTCTTAATTTAAAGTGACATGGGATCCATCCAATAGAAATTAGTACTTCCATATTCCCTTTATAACACATATGTTCAATGCTCTAAATGTTAACCTATCATGAAATTCCAATCTCGTGAGTCCAATATTCTTCAAGAAATATTTTGTTCTCATATCCATGATCAAAACTGACTATATATCAAATTAATCGATTTTCTATAGAGGTTTATGATTGTTTTAATGATGGTTCTATTGATCAATGATAGAAAAAAACATATATTAGTTGAATTGGAATATCTGAGTCAATAAAACCAAGATCATTTCATTTTGAAGATCCTTCCACATACCATTGAACATTACATAAAATTCGGCAGTGCATTCTTCTAAAAAAATAATCATAATATTAAAAATACTACTGAATAATGATTGGTTATATATTTCAGTTGTTATTTTAAACACAGACTATTACCATTGAATTCTATCTGTGTATCACTAATGGTTCGAATAACTCATCTTTAGTGCTTTATTTTTATGGATTCATTTCTTTTATTATGATATATGTGTGTAGCATATTGATTCATTTGTTAAAATAGTGAACAAATTATTTCATCATATCTATCATTTTTGATACATTTTCCATGTATTTTTCTTTCATGCAGATTTTTAATATTTATTATACATTCATGATACGATATGATTTTGATCAATAATTGGTGTCCTGTATCATATACATTTTTATCTAGCATCTTTTGTTTATCATTATGGTTGATCATCTTAGAATTTACCTTGATTGTGATACATAGGACACTAGTGATAATTTATTTGGGTATCCAAACTATATCAATGTTTTACACATTTTTTGGGATATCCCATCACGGGGGATGTGTAAGGTAGATAATTGAAGTTCCCTATGGAATTATGCCAAAGGAGGTAGTGTGAGTCTCTTATGAAACAACAATTGTGGTGTAATTTTGTGATATATTTTATGTAACATATTCTATTTAATCTTAATGATTAAACCTTTATATCTTATACACTTATGTTATTGTTCATTAGAAGATTCATTTTTTGTCTTATAATTACACACTACACGATAATTGTAGTGCACTGTCAGATTGAAGGACAAGAAATGTAGAAAAGGGAATGCACCCTATGGTGTATTGTTACATAAGTTATTTTGAGGATATTGAATTTTTGTGATGGAGTTTGGGAATGGTGTCTAATTATTATTTTATATAAAATATTTATTTCACTATTAGATCATATATATATATATATATGTTAGGACCCATCCCACGGGGCCTGAATGTGACTACATAAAACCTTCCTTCAATAGGCCAGGGGTTGGTGATTAACACCTAAAAATTATCATATATAGGGAAGGCATTGCCTTAGAGGTATGTACACACATAAAATGGGAAACAAAAGTAAACAACCAATAAAGGTAAGGTATAAACATGAGATTAAAGTAAAACCACAAGTAAAACTGTAAACTCAAAATAGTGGTACTGAATACAAGTCCTAGAAATTAAAAAGAAAGTAAAAAACTGCCACATCTGCCAAGGAGCTCTACCCATAGGGTAGTAGCAGTACCTCTGAAGTTGAAATAGAGGATCTTGATGGATTCCGTCTCACCAAGCTCCACCAATTCTAGAACCTCCAAACAATCCCTTGAAGCGTAAATATTCAGCACTAGACATACACGTGCGGGCGGAGCTCGGGCAGGGTTGAGTATAATAAATTCATAAGGGACCGCGAGACCCCCGAAAGTCTCTCAGTAATCCTCAAAGGAAAACATACCAAGAAATACAAGAAGGGTAATATAAAAAGCATGATCTAAATCATGATGATTAAGGAAAAAAAGACAACTCAATCTAACGGTATAAATTCAATTTTATTGGGATAGGATGACTAGTCGTAAAGTCAAATCATCCTATCTACAGTAACTCTACTTCTGACCTATAAATGTCACAATATAATGACCCGTATTGGAAATTGGTGCTGACCCATATAGGTCATTGGTGCTGACTCGTATTGGGCACTGGTATAGAGGTAGAGATGATTAGTCGTACAACTAGAACATCCAACTCTGGAATTTTTGATACTGACCCATATTGGTCGCTCTTCTGCTTCATGTCACAGCCAGCCAAGGGATTCTAGCATGAAGCTTTCCTGATCTCTGGAATATACTTCTCCTCAAGCCATCAGTATTATTTCATCCATTATGAGGTCATAAAAAATAATACCCAAGGTACTATCCCATCATAGGGGTCCCAACGTGATAGTCGTCACGTCGATCGGACGCCCAGTCTGTGAGACAAGGACAGTTGTGTAAAATGGGTCTGGTTGGAATCATGTCTGATCTTACTTAGGTAACAGGTAAAACTCTCTCCAATCTCACATAGAGTATCTCTAATGGACCGCCTTGTCACAAGGGTCCTAATTCCATAGAAGACGCATCGATCAGACACCTGATCTATTAGTTACACCCCTTTCCGTAAAATGGGGTTGATTGCACCTCGGTCCGGCCAGGCACGGTCGGGCCCACCAGAATATGCCAAAGGTACTGCTTCCCAAAATGGTGTCCCAATGCCACTGACAAAATTTCAAACGCACACTAGGTTCATTAGATAATGGTGCTTCATTATTCGTGGGCAGGTTGGGTCTAGGTCCAGTCCGACTCAGTCAGGTCGGCCCGACATAATAGGTCACGGGGTCTACCTGACCACGCCTGGGTGTGGATCATTAAGGGTCATCCCGGTTCACTTGGTCTGGCCTGTTGGGGTCGACTCGGCTGGTATGCGGGCCTGGGCCGCAATTGGTCTGGCCCGCCGAGTGGGGCTCGGCCCACCCACGCTCGCCCACTGGGCCGCAGGTCCGGCCTGATCTGCCTTGTTGGCAGACCATGTTTCTAGCTGGCCTCATAGACGCAGGGTCGTTTCATCCAGCCAGTAGGGTGTTTCCCCACCACATCTAATAGTTAGCCAGGTGACAGACCGATCTCCAGCTACGCCACCCCTCCTGATGTGGCTACTACTACCGGCAGTGCATGCGGTCAACACCCTTATCCCATGCAGTCTGCTCGGGCTGGGTGCCTTTGGCCACTGTAGTGCGCGATGACGCTCCAACTTCCCACCACCTGCTGCCAGTTGCCAGGGGCCTCCTCCGGCCAGTGCAGTGCGTGATGGTGCATCGCCTTCCCACTGCTCGTGTCTGGTTGGCGGGGGCCACCTCCAGCCGTTGTTAGCAGGGCATTTTGGACGTTCTTTCTGCGAGTCACTAGACATGTTTCGGTGTTTCGTTCTTGGTGTCATCTATTCCTAAGAGACTCATGTGTCATTGATGCCACTTTGTGGCCCCTATCTCCACATTTCTGTCACATTTCCCGATTGTCCACAGGAAAGACAAGAAATACAAGATCGGTGAAGTGTCGGGGTCTAGTTCGGATTGGACGACACCCACCACATTAGCAATTAAACAAGGTGTTTTAGAAACAATCATTGAATTCAGAAAGAAATCTCAATTTGTAACCCCACATCAACCTACCATGTCTAAATAACGATCTTCAGATCAAACAATTGGTCAGTTGATCCATATTCATCGTATAAATTAAGAATGGGGAAGGAGGAATATTAAAATATTAAAATATAAAAAAACCCTACCTGGATAAGATGTCTACAGACAATGATCGACCTAACCCCCATCATCATTGTCATCGGTTTGTGATTCGGTGGTTCCCATCACCACTTTCTGAATCTGGTCTCGTCCTCCAGGTGGTTCATTGCCGGAGTTCGTCATTTTTCATTGAGGATGAAATCCGGCAGCGTTTCATCGAAGGTTATCCTGCATTTATTCCATTCGTTATCCAACGAATTAATATAAATAAAGAGAAAACTCCAAACAATAAATTCATTAATGCACGTCATTAATGAACCACAATTAACAGGGTGCCATAACCTTACTATCGGTGCGATTACGCAGTCAAAGATTAACGGGTCATTTATTAACTCGTAGCTGTTATGTCACTAGACTTCTATTACACAACATTTCCACTCATCAGTTATAGAAAACAAAATAAGTATATTTTATTTTTATTAACAAATGGTCCCAAAAATATTTTCGGGATCGACCTTCGCCGACTGATGTTAGGTACCCCTTAGGCGAAACCTATTATTTCGGATTTAATAGAGCCCTCAGATTTCCAATCTGGGAAACATTTCAAAAGTTATGAAAAAACAATCGCATGTCCACGGACCCTATATAAAGAAAGTTCAGAAATATATTTAGGGTGCCCCAGGTCTCATAATCATGTGTTGTCTCAAAGCCCAGTCTCACATTCACTTCAAGAAACAGAGAAAAATATTATTGACAATTTTGGGTTATTACATTATCTCCACCTTTGGCATTTACATACCTGAAATCCAAACATGTCTACACAAACAATGAGAGGTATTTGGCATGAATAGGAGACTCCCGCTCCCATGTTCGCTTCTAGAGATTCCCGTGACACCACAGAATGCACACTAGAGGTATTGACCACCCTCTAAGAATTTGCTCATATTGATCCTCTATCTCCACTGAGTACTTCTCAAATGTCACCTCTTTGTCAATCTCCAACACTCCATGGTCAATGATGTTAGATGGGTCATGCAAGTATCTTCTCTGGTGGGATACGTGGAAACTGTTGGGCACCCTATCTAACTGCGGTGGTAGTGCGGAGCAGTACGAAACCATTCCAATCATCTAAAGTATCAGGAATGATCTGATAAACCTCAGCGAGTATAAGGCCCCGACCTTAAACCTTACTTAATATTGAATTAAATGAATAATTCACATTGAGGATCTTTTCAGGTTTAGAGTTTTAGAGAATTAGAACATAACAATTACATCTCAAAAGATTTACAAAGTAGACACTTCTACGAAGATTCCATAGATTAAAAAAACACTTAAAAAGAAACCTGTCTAGTTCCATGTTTTATATAGCATGACTTTCCCTTGATCCCATCCTTGACCCTATTCCACATTAAGTCCTATGAAAAAAAATTCAAAAAAAACTTGGGGTGAGCATAAAAATCTCAGTAAGGGATACACAAAGAATAAAAACTATTAGTTTATCAAAACAAAAAGTAAACCATGTATACTTTATCAATGTAATAATTTTAACCTTTATGAAGTAGTAAAAAATCTTCACTAAATAAAACATCATTACTTACCCTTTTATGACCAAAATATTACCATAAAACCCATATAATGAACACATAACATATAAAGATAACTTGGGACATAAACATACTTAAGTGGAATAACCATACGGTCGACTTCCACACATATCACTTAATGGAATAGCCATATGGCCAAGTTCCATACATACTTAATGGAATAGCCATACGACCAACTTCCATACCCAATACATTGGAGGTTATAACGTAACCACCCATCCTGGTATTCACGGCACCACCCGTCATATGGTTTATCACGTAACCACCAGTCAAATGTCCAAGTACCAATATAAAATCATAAAACAAATATAATGGAAAGAAAACATTTCCACACATTGATCACAATATATCACATAAATATATTGACATAAAAATCCATTATAAAAACCATTTTCAATACCAAAATACATAAAAGAGTATATGGTATTTATTTCATCTTAAAAACATTACAGCTTGTTGAGGAATCCAATGACCAAATAATACTCGCGGCGGCGGAAAAGGTCGTTGTCACCATGTACGTTAAAAGAAACATTCCTTTTTGTCGTTTTGTAAAATGCTTCGTAGAATAAGATTTATATTGTATAAAAGTTAAAGTCAAATGAGTTTATACACCGTATAAAAGAAAGATGTGTATAAAACGAAATATGCCTCAATGAAAGGAGATTGAGACGAAGTCCCTTACCTCGGGTCCGACTTGACTCGATCGTTCTTTAATGTCCTAAATAATAAGCTTGAGTTAATTTATACTTGATTAAAAACCTTATTAAAGTTCATTATTACTTTTATATCACTTATTACCATGTTATAAACATTATTTAATCATTTAAGTTAATAATGTTTTTTTGTCGATATTTGGTTCTTAAGTCGAAAGTGGACTTCTTACAATTACATGTTGTTCGTGTGGTCAAAGGTTCTTTATATCCAGAATGAAATTAATGATTTGGATATCATATATATTATATATATCCAGCATTTACATGTATTTATAATATTACTTAATCATTTTGAGGTAAGAAATGAAATGCACCGTTCATGGAGACGGTAAGCCGTACGTACGCATGAACGCTACTTTCATTTCTATGTCATATTAATGGAATTAAAACTAAATGACTGGTATGTATATTTTAACTCCAGAATTATATTCATCATTTATATGTAACATACATTATATATATCCATTATAAATATGCACTTATAATAGTACATTACATTTGGGGATAAGAAATGAAATGCACCGTTCATGGAGACGGTAAGCCGTACGTACGCATGAACGCTACTTTCATTTCTATCTGATACATTAATGGAAATAAATAATAATGATATAGAGGTATATTATAATTCCATTATAACATCATATATAATAACTTTAAATCCATCCTTTATACGTCCCACATATGGAATTAACGAATCACATCACTTTGAGGGGGCGATAGTCCGTACTTCCTAAAATGAAATTATCATGTTTACCCATAATGGAAGCCATAACGGTATGCTCAAAATGAAAAATACATAAGCTTAAGGATAACATAAACATATTATATATCATATATAAATATATAGTCATCTTAATGGCCACCTTTGAAGGTGTTAAAAGAATGTTGAACAATCATTGTTTTGGGAGGCAGAAATTCGCCATCCACGGAAACAGTATGTTCTTTAACCATTAGATGTAGATGTGTGTAAGTGTAGCTCGAAATATTACTATATAAAAACCCTAGTATATTTAAGATACTGGATTTTTTTCAAAAGAAATGAATAAAAAGAGTTTAGGGGGTTAGAGAAGAAAAATAAAACAAAAGAACATAAGTGAAGACATCACCTTAAAATTGGGTAACTCTCTTATATTTGAGCTCAAAGGCATACTTGGGAAGACTTATGCCTAAAGTGAGGCTTGAAGGAGTAAGAGAAGGATTTGGAGAGACAAAATGGTCCGGGGTTGGCCGATCCAAAGGATTTGGAAGTGTGGGTAAAGAGATAGAGGTGGGGGCCTTTTATAAGAGGAGAGGAGGGGCACTCTTGGAAAGTAAAGAAAAGTCACTTTATTTTAAAATGATATTCGGATTTAAGAGGTCCCACAATGATATAATTAGAGGATAAGGTGATAAGGGTTCTAAATATACCCATAAAATATGTTTTGGACATGTATAGGTCATATAGTTTACATTATATTTTCATATTATTTAAATCCATTATTAATGAGGTCATCGCTGCATCATCATGATGTCATAAATAATTTAATATATTTAATTTCTAAAAATTTAAAAAAAAATATCATGATGTAGGAAATATTTTTAGATTTCTAATGAATATTTATAGTCTAAAAGATCATTTATTTAGGCAAAACTAAAAATATTTTACTTAGGTGATACATTCTTTGTTACATTTAACATTCTTTAAAAATAAAAAGATAAAAAGTCACCTTCTCACAAAAGTGATTCCATGGGGCCCCCAATTTTGGCACAAGGCATCCCATGGTCGGCCATGAGACAACCAGTAGCCTTAGGACACACTTTGTGTTATTTTTTTATTATTATGATATTATCTTATTATCTTTAACTACCTGATTACTGATTAATCAAGATAATTAAAGATAATTACTGTCGTTACTATTCATAATGTCCAAAAACAAAAGAGTCTTAATTACATAATTTAGACCGTCTGATTCCAAATATGTAATTAATTTTACCATATTAAAAACACATAAATTTCAATAATTAATTTATAAAAAAATTCTCGTTGTCAAAACAAATAGCGGGTTTTTTAGAAACAATATTTATGAAAAGTTTGGCACTTGCTTATGCCTAATTCCAAAGTGAAATTAATCCCAATGACCATCATTGAAATACATGGTAAAAATATATTCTAATTTAAATTTAAGACAAATTAAAATGATAATATAACCATATAATTAAATTATATGAAAAAGCCGTTTTGATGTAAAATGCAGTATTTTTCACTATTCATTGAAAAATGAACATTGTCAGAAAAATACCAAAAATTAACCCAAGGTAAATTTCAATGTCCCAATCATAAATAATATGTTTATTTTGAAAAATAAATCTTATAAAATTTTTAAAAGTGGATTTAAAATGGGTTCGCCATCAAAAGGCGGTTAATCGACCTTTTAAAGAATATTAGAATGTTTACATTTAAAAACTGGATTCATTTGCATTTGTTATCCTCTAACATTTGTTGTAAAGAGTAAAAATATTTGGGAAACATATATAATTATTTTGTAGTTAGTTCTGTTCATTCCCACCATTACAAAGGCTAGGCATTAACTACCATTTAAAATAATATTATTTTATTATTAGAGTGCAACGTAAGATTCCCAAGAAACTCGCTGTTGCGTATCGGGTACGCTATCGAATATAGAAACCCCTTTAAAGTAAAATTAATATATAATTCGTAAATAATAATAAATATGAAAATGTTTTATTCATTATTTACCTCGGATGTTACATCCTTCCCCCCTTTTGGGAATTACATCCTCGCAATTTTATTCACTTATGAATATAAGTGGGGGTATTTATCCCTCATAGCATTTTCGGATTCCCACATTGCCTCTTAAACCATATGGATTTTCCACAAAACCTTTACCTGGTGGATTACCTTATTTCTCAACACTTTCTCTCTTTGGTCAAGAATCCGGACTGGTTGTTCTTCATAAGATATGTTCTCTTCCAGCTGAACTACATCTGGACTCAAAACATGAGATGAATCTGGCATATACTTCCTCAACATCGAAACATGAAAAAAATTGTGTACCTGAGATAAACTCGCAGGTAAAGGCACTCTGTATGAAACTGATCCAACTCCCTCCAGAATTTCATATAGTCCAATGAACCTTGGACTCAGCTTTCCTTTCATACCAAATCTCATCACACTTTTCCATGGAGAAACCTTGAGAAAAACATGATCACCTACCTCGAAAGATAGATTCTTCCTCCGGTTATCCTCAATACACTTCTTCCTGCTCTGAGCTATTCTCATGTGTTTCTGAATCAACTAAACTTTTTCTTCCATCTCTTCTACCAATTCTGGTCCCATCAGCTTTCTTTCACCCACTTCATCCCAAAATGCTGGAGTTCAACACCGCTTCCCATGTAATGCCACAAATGGTGCCATCTATATACTGGAATGAAAACTGTTATTATAAGAAAAATCAACCAAAGAAAGATGTTGGTCCCAACTTCCCTGATAATCCATCGAACAAGCTCGTAGCATATCCTCCAAGGTCTGAATTGTTCGTTCTGACTGCCCATCTGATTGCGGTTGAAAATCTGTACTAAAATTTAATTCAGTACCCAACCACTTCTGAAAGCCTTTCCAAAATTTTGTAGTGAACTTGAGATCACGGTCAGATACAATGGAGAGAGGAACTCCATGTAACCTGACTATCTCTTTAAGATACAAATGGGAAAGTTGATATAGGGAAAAAGAATCTCGTATAGCAATGAAATGAGCAGATTTAGTCAAGAGATCAACAATAACTAAGATTGCATTATTACCTCGAGGGGTATTCGGCAATCCCACAACAAAGTCCATGGATATATTTTCCCATTTCCACTCTGGCACTGGTAAAGGCTGAAGCATCCCTTTCAGTAACTGCCGCTCTGCTTTAACCTGCTGACAAGTCAAACACTTCACAATAAAATCAGCAATATCCCTTTTCATTTCATCCCACCAGTAATACTCCCGCAGATCTCTGTACATCTTAGTGCTGCCAGGATGAACTGAAAACGGGGAACTATGAGCCTCACATAAGAACTCATTCTTAAACTGTGAATCACAAGGCACACATAATCTTTTCTCAATCCTCAAAACACAATCATTATCAATGTTGAATTCAGGCAACTTACCCTTCTGAACCATCTCTACCTTTTTCTGCAACTCACTGTCTTGCTTCTGTGCTTGCTTGATTCTATCTGATAGAGAAGATTTCACTGATACCTGAAACAAAACAGAAGAAATTCCTGCACCAACAACTTTTATGCCAAAGGTCATCAAATCAAAAACCAAAGGATCTCATTCCAAACGTAGAATGGTTAATGAAGCATTTCTTTTTCTTCTCAAAGCATCAGCCACTTTATTTTCTTTTCCCAGATGGTAATGAATTGTACAATCAAAATACTTGATTAATTCCAGCCATCTCCTCTGTCTCATGTTCAATTATTTCTGAGTTAATATATACTTTAAACATTTGTGATCAGTATATATCTCACACTTCACTCCATACAAATGATGCCTCAAAATTTTTAAAGCAAAAACATCAGCAGCTAATTCCAAATCATATGTAGGGTAATTGACCTCATGAGTTTTCAACTGATGTGAAGCATAAGCAATTACCTGATCATTCTGCATTAGGACACGACCAATTCCTTTCAACGAAGCATCAGTATATATAACAAACTCACCATTCCTGGACAGAAGTGCCAAAACTGGAGCATTCACCATTCTTCTTTTCAACTACTAAAAACAATCATCACATTCTTTTGTCTAGATAAACTTAACACCCTTCCGAGTTAGCTTAGTCATTGGACTAGATAAATGTGAAACATTTTCAACAAACCTTCGGTAGTAACCTTCCAAACCAATAAAACTATGGATCTTGGTTACATTAGTGGGTCTTGGCCATTCTTCAACAACTTTTGTTTTAGCAGGATCAACAGTTATGCCATATTTTGAAACAATGTGACCCAGGAAAGAAATTTGTTGTAACAAAAACTCACACTTTCTGAATTTTCCATATAGTTTCTTTTCTTTTAAGGTATGAAAGATACCCCTTGAATGACATTCATGCTCCTCATTACTTTTAGAAAACACCAAAATATCATCAATGAAAAAGACCACAATGTTATCCAAGAACTCTTGGAAAATTCTATTCATAAGGTCCATGAATACAGTAGGTGCATTGGTTAAACCAAAAGGCATAACTAGAAATTTATAATGGCCATATCTAGTACGGAACGCAGTCTTAGGAACGTCTGCTTCTTTTACATTCAACTGATGGTACCCCGACCTCAAGTAAATCTTCGAAAAATACTGAGCTCCCTAGAGCTGATCAAATAAATCATCGATATGAGGCAAAGGATACTTGTTCTTAACAGTAATATTATTCAAGGCTCTATAATCAATGCAAAGTCTCATTGATCCATCTTTCTATTTAACAAACAAGATAGGAGAACCCCATGGAGATGTTCTAGGTCGAATGAAACCTTTAACTAATAACTCCTGAAATTTCTTCATTAACTATAAAAGATCAAATTGAGCCATTCGATAAGTGGGTTTTGAAATTGGCTTAGAATCAGGAACTATGTCAACAGTAAATTCTTCTTCCTGATCATGAATAATACCAGGCAACTCATCCGAAAAAACATCAAGATACTCATTTACCACTGGCACATCATTAATCTGAACAGTTCCTTTATTTTCAACAATATGTGCAAGGTTACATTCATTTCCATCTTTTACTAGTTTCTCAACTTCCTGATATGTTATCAAAATCAAGGGTTCATTCTTGTACACAAACTGAAAATATTTCTGGAAAGAAACCATTTTAGCTCTACAGTCAATCTTAGCATGATAAACAGAAAGCCAATCCATGCCCAAAATAACATCAAACTCTACTAGAGGCAAAACAATAAGGTTTTCTCGTAGATTCTTTCCACACACAAGGATAGGAAGGTTCTTATAATTCCTTTTTGTCTCAACGTTCCCTCCGGGTGTTTTTACCATAAGATCAGGATTCATATCATGATATGGAATTTCCAATTTACTAGAAAACTTTTCAGAAATGAAAGAGTGTGTAGACCCCGAATCAAACAACACATTGGCATAATCTGAACAAACAAACGGTGTACCTGATACCACTTCATTCGATGGCCAAACATCTGCTGAGGTTGTTGCATAGGATTTCACCACCCCTTTCTGCTTGTAGTCTGGTTGCTTTACCCCAGTTGAGTTCTTCGTTAGACACTCATTTTCATAATGACCCATTTCATTACACTTAAAACATCTTACCGCTGCCTTTTCATTTCCTGTTTTATCATCTTCCTTACAGTTATGGGCAATATGACCAGACTTACCACACCGAAAGCACTTAACAGACTTGGATAAACATTCTCCCGGATGCATCTTACCACACCTCTTATAGGATGGATATTTGGTTTTCTTACCTCCTTGGTTATTTGATGAATTATTACCTTTTGCCTGCCAACTAGACCTCTTATTTTGTTCTTTGTCATAGGACACCCGATCATCAGAAAACTCCATTTCCACCTTCACTGCACATCGAACATATTTTTCATAACTTTTGAACGCACGAGAAGCTAAATCCCTTCGATACATTGGCTTTAACCCTAAGTAGAAACAGTTTATTTTACTATCATGATCTCGTATGAAGTACAGAGCATACCATGCCAATCGAGTGAACTTTGCTTCGTAAGTAGCCACTGAATCATCCTCCTGCCTCAACTCTAGGAACTGTTTTTCCATCCTAAGACGAACCACCTTAGGAAAATATTTCTCATGAAACATACCTTTGAATTCGTCCTAGTGAAGATCATCAATCTCATCACTATCCCGGATAATTTTCACCATCAACCACCACTGATCAGCTTCACCTTCAAAACGGTAAACAACAAGACTAACCTTATGATGTTCTGAACACTCCATGACATAAAAAATCGTCTCCAGTTCTTTAATCCACCCTTCAGCTTGCACAGGGTCAGATGATCCTCTGAATGACGGGGGATGTTGCCTCATTAAATGTTCCACCACGGACATGTTCCTCTGCAGTTGATCTGGCTGATGTCGTGCATCGATACCACCACCATTTAAAGTCTGAGTCAACAATTCCATCACTGCAACAAACTGTTTAGTTCCGATTCCGACCATCTCAGGTTGCTGATTTGAAAGGTTGTCTTCCTCCTGATCTCGTCCCAACATAGTCGCTTTGTTTCCTCTGCGGAAAACCATTCTGAACACAAAAATATCATAGGCGAAGCAACATGGTAATCTTTAAATACTATATTATTTTAATCATACCATAAATTAACTTATAATTTTACACTTTTCAAACTCCTAATGTTGTCTAAACTGACCTTTGATACCACCTATAAGGCCCCAGCCTTAAACCTTACATAATATTGTATTAAATGAATAATTCACATTGAGGATCTTTTGAGGTTTAGAGTTTTAGAGAATTAGAACATAACTGTTACATCTCAAAAGATTTACAAAGTAGACACTTCTACCGAGTTTCCACAGAATAAAAAAACCCTTAAAAAGAAACATGTCTAGTTCCATGTTTTATATAGCATGAATTTCCCTTGATCCCATCCTTAACCATATTCCACATTATGTCCTGTGAAAAACATTTCAAAAAAAACATGGGGTGAGCATAAAAAGCTCAGTAAGAGATACACAAAGAATAAAAACTGTTAGTTTATAAAAAAAAGTAAACCATGTATACTTTATCAATGTAATACTTTTCACCTTTATGAAGTAGTAAAAACTCTTCACTGAATAAAAGATCATTACTTACCATTTTGTAACCAAAATATTACCATAAAACCCATATAAATAACAAATAACATATAAAGGTAACATGGGACATAAACATACTTAAGTGGAATAATCATACGGTCGACTTCCATACATATCACTTAATGAAATAGCCATACGGCCAACTTCCATACATACTTAATGGAATATCCATACGGCCAACTTCCATACCCAATGCATTGGAGGCTATCACGTAACCACCCATCCTGGTATTCATGGCACCACCCGTCATATGGTTTATCACGTAACCACCCGTCAAATGTCCAAGTACCAATATAAAATCATAAAACAAATATAATGGAAAGAAAACATTTCCAAACTTTGATCACAATATATCACATAATTATATTGACATAAAAAATCCATTATAAAAACCATTTTTAATACCAAAATACATAAAAGAGTATATGGTATTTATTTCATCTTAAAAACATTACGTCTTGTTGAGGAAGCCAATGACCAAATAATACTCGCGACGGCGGAAAAGGTCATTCTCACCGCGTACGTTAAAAGAAACATTCCTTTTTGTCGTTTTGTAAAACACTTCATAGAAAAAGATTCCTTTTGTATAAAAGTAAAAGTCAATGGAGTTTATACACCGTATAAAAGAAAGTTGTGTATAAAACGAAATATGCCTCAATGAAAGGAGATTGAGATGAAGTCCCTTACCTCGGGTCCGACTTGACTCGATCATTATTTAATGTCCTGAATAATAAACTTGAGTAAATTTCTACTTTCTTAATAACCTTATTCAAGTTCATTATAACTTTTATATCACTTATTATCATGTTAGAAACATTATGTAATCATTTAAGTTAATAATGTTTGTTTTGTCGATATTTGTTTCTTAAGTCGAAAGTGGACTTCTTACAATTACAAGTTGTTCGTGTGGTCAAAGGTTATTTATATCCAGAATGAAATTAATGATTTTGATATCATATATATCATATATATCCAGAATACACATGTATTTATAATATTACATAATCATTTAGAGGTATGAAATGAAATGCACCGTTCATGGAGACGGTAAGTCGTACGTACACATGAACGCTACTTTCAATTCTATGTCATATTAATGAAATTAAAACTAAATGAGAGGTATTTATATTTTAATTACAGAATTATATTCATCATTTATATGTAACATACATTATATATATCCATTATAAATATGTACTTATAATAGTACATTACATTTGGGGATAAGGAATGAAATGCATCGTTCATGGAGACGGTAAGCCGTACGTACGCATGAATGCTACTCTCATTTCTATCTCATACATTAATGGAAATAAATAATAATGATATAGAGGTATATTATAATTCCAGTATAAAATCATATAGAATAACTTTAAATCCATCTTTTATACGTCCCACATATGGCATTAATGAATCACATCACTTTGAGGGGGCGGTAGTCCGCACTTCCTAAAATGAAATTATCGTGTTTACCCATAATGGAAGCCATATAGGTATGATCAAAATGAAAAATACAGAAGCTTAAGGAAAACATAAACATATTATATATCATATATAAATGTAGTTTCATCTTAATGTCCACCATTGAAGGTGTTAAAAGAATGTTGAACAATCATTGTTTCGGGAGGCAGAAATTCAGCATCCACAAAAGCAGTATGTTCTTTAACCATTAGATGTAGATGTGTGTAAGTGTAGCTCAAAATATTCTTATAACAACATCCTAGTATATTTAAGATACCGGATTGGTTGCAAAATAAATGAAAAAAAAGAGTTTAGGGGGTTGGAGAAGAAAAATAAAACAAAAGAACACAAGTGAAGACATCACCTTAAAATCAGGTAACTCTCTTAGATTTGAGCTCAAAGGCTTCTTTGGGAAGACTTCTGCCCAATGTGAGGCATGAAGGAGTACGATAGGGATGTGTAGAGACAAAATGGGTAGAGGTTGGCCGAGCCAAAGGCTTTGCAAGTGTGGGTAATGAGATAGAGGTGGGGGCCTCTTATAAGAGGAGAATAGGGGCACTCTTGGAAAGTAAAGAAAAGTCACTTTATTTTAAAATGATATTCTGATTTAAGAGGTCCCACATTGATATAATTCGAGGATAGGATGATAAGGGTTCGATAAATACCCATCCAATAGGTTTTGGACATGTGTAGGTCATATATTTTACATTATGTTTTCATTTTTTTAAATCCATTATTAATGAGGTCATCGCTGCATCATCATGCTGTCATAAATAAATTAATATATTTAATTTCTAAAAATTATAAAAAAATATCATGATGTAGGAAATCATTTTAGCTTTCTAAATAATATTTATAGTCCAAATTATAATTTATGTAGTCAAAATTAAATTTTTTTACTTAGGTGATACATTCTTTGTTATATTTAACATTCTTTAATATAAAAAGATAAAAAGTTACTTTCTCACAAAAGTGATTCCATGGGGACCCCAAGTTTAGCATAGGGCATCCCATGGTCGTCCATGAGACAAAAAGTATCCTTAAGACACACTTTGTGCTATTTTTTTTATTATTATGATATTATCTTATTATCTTTAACTACCCGATTACTCATTAATCAAGATAATTAAAGATAATTACCGTCGTTACTATTCATAATGTCTAAAAACAAAAGAGTCTTAATTAAATAACATGGAACTTATGATTCAAAATATGTAATTCATTTTACAAAATTCCAAACACATAAATGTCAATAATTAATTGAAAAAAAAACTTCCCGTTGTCAAAACAAATAGTGGGTTTTTTAGAAACAATATTTATGAAAAGTTCGGCACTTGTTTATGCCTAATTCCAAAGTGAAATTAATCCCAATGAACATCATTTAATTACATGGTAAAAATATATTCTAATTACACTTTAAATCAAATTAAAAAGATAATATAACCATATAATTAAATTATATGAAAAAACAGTTTTGATGTAAAATGCAGTATTTTTCACTATTCATTGAAAAATGAACATTGTCAGAAAAATACCAAAAATTAACCGAAGGTAAATTTCAATGTCCCAATCATAAATAATATGTTTATTTTGAAAAATATAGCTTATAATATTGTCAAAAGTGGATTTAAAAGGGGTTCACCATCAAAAGGCGGTTAATCGACCTTTTAAAGAATATTAGAATGTTTACGCTTAAAAACTGTATTGATTTGAATTTTTTATCCTCAAACATTTATTTTAAAGATTAAAAATATTTGACAAACATATATAATCATTTTGTAGTTAGTTCTGTTCATTCCCTCCATTACAAAGGCTAGGCGTTAACTACCATTTAAAATAACATTATTTTATTATTAGAGTGCAACGTAAGATTTCAAAGAATCTCGTTGTTGCGTATCGGGTACGCTATCGAACATAGAAACCCCTTTAAATTAAAATTAATATATAATTCGTAAATACTAATAAATATGAAAATGTTTTATTCATTATTTACCTAGGATGTTACAGCGAGAGTTTTCCACCTCAGCAAAATCTTTTTTCCCCATCGTGGAGAGACAGACATGATTATGTGGTCCCCCCCTGGAACACCAGTGGTCTGTATTCCCTATCCGCATAGGAATTACATTGGATCTGTGTAGTCTTCAACTACCACTGGATTACCTAATCCTTCTCAGTGGTATCCTGTAATATCTATGGGCCCACGAGTGCTGGATCTCCTGGATCTGTCTCGCATAATGGAGATCTACACGGTCATCCAAACAACGCCCCAAAATGGTCCATAACAATTGTGGAGTGACAGCTATTTCTTTATGTGATCTCTACCATGGGTTGGTCTTCCTCCCAATTATGACCAAACTCTAGAACACATAAAGAAAGCATGTCCTATGTGGTATGGATAGTCCGATCAGTCCGACCATCTGTCTGCAGGTGAAAAGGAATGATAAGAAAAATATGATCCATGAAAGCCTCCCACAATCCTTTCCACTATCGGGACGTGAAGTGTGTGTCATGGTCTAATACTATTGTCAATGGCACCCCAGGAAGTCCCATGATTTCATGAATGTAGAGACGTCGCAAGCTCTCTACCAAAACCTTCTCTCAAATAGTATGGGAGTGGGCCTACTTTGTGAGCCTGTCAACAGTCACCCAGATGGTATCGTCCCCTCTGGACGTAAGTGGTAACCCCATCATGAAGTCCATCGATATCTCTTCCAACTTCCACTCTGGTATCTCAAATGGTTGGGTCATGCAAACCGGTACCTGGTGCTCAACCTTAACTTTCTGGCAAGTGAGACATCTTGAAACGAACTCTGCCACACCTTTCTTCATTCCAACCACCAGTACTGATGCTTGAGGTCCTGATACATCTTTATCATTCCTGGATGTTCTTCCAAGGGGTATATATTGAAATCCCACAGCACCACAACTTGTATCACCACTAGTACTACAGTACGACCTCTGAAAATTATAGCGTGCTCCCCACCTTCATTATATCTATCAGGGGAATAGCCTAAAGATATATGAGAATGTGTTGTCTCAATGATACTGTCTCTGAGTTTCACCTCGCCAATATTCTAAAGGAGTGTAGGGTAAACTACTATTGACTGGAGGTAGAGTGTCTCATCTCTATCCAAATATGATATTTAAAGCGAGGCTAACTACTCATAAGCCACATTTAGTAGTTGTGAACTAGATCTCCTGCTAAGTACATCTGCCACTATGTTCCCCTTACCATGAGTATAGACTCTCTAAAAGTTATATTCTTATTGGAAATCTATCCAATGTCACTGTTTGAGATTCAGATATTTTTGTGTGAAGATATATCAAATAATCATGTGGTCAGAGTGAACAATGAACCACTCTCCCAATAAGTAGTGTAGCCACATTGTTAGTGCAAAGTCTACCACTACAAACTCCAAGTCATGAGTCGCATAATTCTACTCATGAGACCTCAGTTTTTGTGAGACATAAGAAATCACTACCTCATCATTCATTAAGATGCAACTGAGTCCAATCACTGATGAATCACAGTAAACCATGTAGTTAGTGCCCTCATCTGGCAACCTCAGAATCATAGCGCTATTCAATCTTTATCTCAAATGGTGAAATCTCTTATGGAATGTCTCTAACCATAAAAAGGTTTTTTCCTTCTTTGTCAAGGCATTCATATGTTCTTCTACTCTAGAGAAATCATGTACAAACCTCTCGTAGTATCCTACCTATCCCGGAAAACTCTGCAACTCGGTCACACTCGTGGGTGGCTTCCAAAAAAGAACTACCTAAAATGCATTGGATCCACAACAACTCCATCCTCCGAGATAATGTTCCCTAGGAAGTGGACTCCCCGTATCCAGAACTGGGACATTATAAGATTTCTATAAATATGGTGCTCTCAGAGTGTATCCAGAACTATCTATAGATGTGTGGCGTGCTCCTCCTTTGATTCTGATTATATCAAGATGTCGTTGATGAATACTAGAACAGAGAGATCAAGGTATAGCTGAAGTATCTTGTTCATGAACCCCAAGAACACTACTGGACCGTTATTCATGTTGAAAGGCATCACCCAGAACTCGTAATGGCCATACCAACATCTGAAGACTGTCTTTTGTACTTCATTGTCCGTTACAGAGAGCCGATGATATCCTGATATGAGGTCTATCATATAGAACCACTTCTAACCTTTCAACTAATCAGACTGATCATCAATCCTTGGTAGAGGATAATTGTTCTTTACAGTCACCTGTTTTAGGCACCGGAAGTCCACACATAGCCTCAATCATCTTTCTTCCATTATGTAAAGCAACACTTGGAATGCCCATGGATAAATATTCGGCCTTAGGAATCCTTCCTCTGTAAGTCCTCCAACTGTACACTCTGATCCCAAAGCTCCTAAGGGGCCATACGATATGATGGTGTTGATATCAGTGTTATCCCTAGGTACAAGTAATTGCAGAAGTCTGTCTCTTTATGACTAGGTATTCCAAGATCATATTCTGGTAATACATCCTCATACTCATCCACCACTACTAGGAAATATGGACTCGCCTCATCTCCCATGTCGATGGTAATTCTAGACAGCTGATATGTAATCAGTTGCACCCTCCTAAGCACATGTCCATCTTGTAATGCTCTGTTTTCTTTCTCACCATCAAAGGAAAACTGGCCTCCATCTCGGAACGTACATCGCATTTTATATCTCAATCAGTCAATATATGCATGTACTACTTATAGACATTCCATGCCTAGAATGACATCCTAAGGCTTCAACACCAGTACTAGTAGATCTCATCTAAAACTCTCTCCTCCTAGAGTAAGATCACACTTTTGACACCGGTGTGTGACTGATGAATCTCCTCTCATAAGAGTATCCATATGCAAAGGTCAATCTAAAATCTCATTTGTAATCTCAGTGCCTCGAACTATGTCCACGATAGGGAAATAATGGCCAACACTTGTGTCGATAAGCACTAATTCTAATGTAGAGAAAATACATATCATACCTCATATCATCTTAGGTACGTTAGGATCGTGAGCCTCTATTTTCTCAACCAGGTCATGTCCTCATCCACTTGCTCTCTGATCTCTTGGTGGACTGCCAAGTGGTTGTGGTAGTAGTGCCTAGTGACCCAACCACCTCCCATTGCACATCCTTCTCCCTTGCCTCCTCTGTCGTCTAGCTGACGCTCATGCTTCTGTTGCTGCTGCTACCTCAGTGGCCCCTCTACCATCTTCTGATCATCATTTCGGGGAGTTGGATAGTCACGAGTTCGGTGACCCTATACCCCAAAAGAAAAAAATAGATAATGCCTTGCTAGTGGCTCCATCAGCCTCTCGATCCTCGCACCTCTAACACTGCGTCCTAGGAACACCCTCTGGAAGGTCTAGTCTACTTGGGATTTTGCATCGTCTATCTATTTCCAGATGTAAAAGACTCTACTACCTGTCGTCCGTTAGGGGCTCTCATTGTCGGTGCCTTCTCGGGATGGAAGCTCTCCAACATCAAAGATCTCTCTAGAACCCTAGCCTATGTTGGGATGCTAAGATAAACTATCACAGCTATGATCTCTCATCGGAGTCCCTACTTAATGGTCTGGGACCTGATGTAAGAGCCTTGTACCATGTTGGTGGAGTGTCAAGAGAGTTTATAAAATCTCACCGAGTACAATGCCACAGTCTGGATTCCCTACTTCAGATGCAACAACTCCTGAATATGCATAGATAATATTGTCACCGGCATGAACTCCACCCTGAAACGGGTCTGAAAGTCCGTCCATGTGAGGGTTTTCTTCTCATGCACATGGAGTTTCAAGCTCCACCATCATCCTTTCAATCCCTCAAGAAGTTTAGTGGCCAAGAGCGGCACTTGATTGGAGGGTATCTCTACTAATAAAACTTTTTGGTAAACCGCCTCAAGACAATCGTCTATTGCCTGCGGGTCCATATCGCCTCGAAAACGTGTAGGACACTATCTTTAGAACACATGAAACATTCTCATCCTGCTTGAATGATCCATTAGAAGCATCTTCTCCTCAACGGTTGGTGGTATTTCCGGTACACCACCTGAAGGTTCCATCACAGTGAGTGGTCCCTGTACTGATGCCTCGTCGCTTGGTGGGCCATTATCTCGATCTCAAACCAGAATCCCAATTGGATATCTTAGTGGAGGCAACATGTAAGAAACAGATGATCCACAATCAATAATTTATACATAGTGAGTAGACTAAATAATGATCCATTTTTTTTTCAATACACTAGAAACTGGTGTATTCATTTACCAAGTCGAAAACAGAATTCAGGGTCCTCGTGTATGGATATGATGGATGCCGCACAAACACTAGACTCCATGTTAGAAAAACTGAATTGAAGACACATTACAACATTACTTAATTAAAATTATACTCTATGTTATTCTGGTAGAACCGACCACCGTTTGATACCACATATTCATGACCCGCCCCATGGGGCCTGGACATGACTACCCCAAGCCCACCTTCCATAGGTCAGGGGTTGGTGACTAACACATGAAGGCTATACTCGTATAGGGATGGAATTTCCTTGGAGATCTGTACACAGTCAAAAAGGGAAACATAAGTAAACAACCAAAAAAAGAAAGGTATAACCATGAGATTAAAGTACAACCATAAGTACAACCATAAACTGAAAACAATAGGCCAGAAGACAAGACCTAGAAACTGATGTAATGTAAACAGTTGTGTCATATACCCTGGATCTTTACTTGGGGGGTATTAGATATAAGTCTGAAGTAATAGAATAGGATCTCGATTGCACCCGTTGCACTAAGCTCTACCAAGTCCCGTACCTCCAACGTCTCCCTTAAAGTATCAGCAGTCTACAATAGACACACATTTGCAGGCGGAGCCCGTGAAGGGGTGAGTATAACAACTCAGTAGGGGACCCCAGGACACCTTAATGTCTCTCAATAGTCCACAATGTAAAACATCACATGAAATACCAAAAATGTATTATCATAAGCATGATCCAAATCCTGATGCATATGGAAAAGGAGACAGCTCATCTAATGGTATAATTTCAAGGATAAGTGGATAGGGATGACTTGTCACAAAAAATATCATCCTATAGGTAATAATTCTACTCCTGACCTGTATAGGTTAGTGTATGTTGACCCATATAGGTCAGGGTATACTGACCCATATTGGATGCTAGATCTTGAACTCTGTTGGTCGTTGGTGATGACCCATATTGGTTGCTGGTATTATCCTGTATTGGTCGCTGGTGTGGACTTGTATTGGTCACTGGTAAAGAGGTAGGGATGATTAGTCGAAAAACCAGATCATCCCACTCTAGAGTTTCTGATGCTAACCCTTATTGGTTACTCTTCTCCTTGATGTCACAACATACCACTGGATTCCCACACGAAGCACGACTATTCTATGGAATATTCTATTCCTCAAGCTATCAGTTATATTTCAATTACTAAGAAGTCCCGAAAAAATCATAGCCAACAGACCGCCCTGTCATAGGGGTCCCAATGTGACAGACAATGCATCGATTAGACGCCAGATCTGTAGACATTGGAACTATTAGAAAAAGGGCCCAGTTGAATTCATGTATGATCAAACCCAGGTCGCATGTCAATATCTATATAAACTCACTTAGAGTATGTACAAAGGACCACCATGTTTCAAGGATCCTTATTCCACTGAAGAAACGTCGATCAGACACCCGGTATGTTAGTTACACCCCTTTTCGTAAAAATGGGGGGGGGGTCGCACCGTGGTCCAACCCAACTCAGTCGGGCCTTCCAGAATATACGAATTTTACCACTTCCTAAAATTGGTCTGAACGCCAATCACATCAAGTGAAATGGACACTCGGTTCTTCAGTTACGAGCATTTATTTATTCGGGGGTCGGTTTAGTGTGGTCCAGGTCTGACTCTGTCTGTCCAGCCCGATGCAATGGGTCTCGGGGTCTACCAGATCCTTCTCGGGTCCAAACCATTAGGGGTCGTCCTAGTTCAATGTTCTCAGCCTATCCAGGTCGGCCCAACTGGTTTGCAGGCCTATGTCATTGTTGGCCTGACCCACTCTGCCCACCCACACTGGCCCGCTATGCAGGTCTGGCCCGTTTGGTCAGCCCGTATCCAGACCAGTCTTTCTAATGGTGTATTGGTCTCCACCTAGCCCCACTGATGTCGAGCTGCTTCATAAGGCCAGTGGGGCACTGCCCCACTACATGCACTGGTCGTCCATGAGGCCATCCATTCTCCAACCGATGCGGCGAGACGTGGGGCCGCCCCGCCACACCTTTCGCGGCCCGCAACCCACAACTACATCCACTAAAAGAACATATGGGGGGCCACCCTTCTCACATACGTCTAGCTCTAGCCGGCCGCCTCGTCCATCTATGATGCGCGACGGTGTGCCGCCTTCCCACCGCTCGAGGCCAATTTCTGTGGGCCTCCTCTAGCTACCAGTGTGCTTGACACTCACCACCTACCCACCGCCCACAACAGGATTCCTTGAGCCTCCTCAAGGCATCTCCGACCACCTTCTTCAAAGTGCACTAGAGATTATTTCGACACGCCACTAGATGTGTTATTGTGATCCGTTTTTAGTGACTTATGCACCTATGAGCCTATCGAGTCACCATTACCTTAGAGTAACCTGCATATCTTGCTTATTGTCACATTGCCAAACCACGCACGAAGAACACAAGAACAAAAAGTTCAGGGAGGGTTCAGGTCTTGTTCGGCTTGGCTCATGCCCATTGCATTATCGCATTAATAATGGGTGTTAGAAACAATCACATTATTTATAAATAACTCACTACTTGTAACCCCATATAAACCTCCCATGTTTGATGAACGATCCAAGAATCAACCCGTTGGTTGGTTGATCCGTGATCATCATATAAATCAAGAACGCGGAAGGAGGAATATTACAATATCAAAAAACATAAACCCTTTCTTGTATGAGACGTCTGTTGATGACGATTGACAGAACCTTCTTCGTCGATGTGTTCAGTTTGTGATTCATTGGCGCTCGTCACTGCTTGGTGAATTTGGTCTCGTCCTCCTGGTCATTCTTCACTGGAGTCCATCATTCTTCATTAAGAAAGAAATCATTCAGTGTTTCATCAAAGGTAATCCTTCTTTTATTCAATTACTTTTCCAGCGGATGGTTATAATTAAAGAGAACCCTCCCATCACTGCGTTCTGTAATACAGTTCATTAATGAACATCAATTAACAGGGTACCTTAACTGCTTGAGTGGTGCGGTGATAAAACCCATTTTATAAAATAATTTATTGATAATAAATGATATAATTTCCTCACATTATGGTAAATGTGTTCATTTATGAAATATTTTGGATTAGATCATTCATTTGAAAATTTGATTAAAATTACAATTTTACCCTTTAAATTCACTGTATCATTTCTAGCATAAATATTTTAATTTGAATTATTTAAACATAAAATTTAAAAAATATGTTACTGACTTAATGTGATAAAACTTGAAATCAGATCATTGGAGCTAAATCATGCATTTGGTTGGAGAAAATGGGCCATGAATTCAAAGGTGGGCTGAACTAGCCAGATTGTACACGTGTTCTATATTTAGATCATCACTCCAATATCCGTGCTTAGATTGTGCTCCAAGTTGTGCAGGAGATCAAGAAAGAAATTTATCACAAATAATTCTCTTATATGGAGAGCTAGTTCTGTATTTTTGAAGACCAAATAAGCGGTTAAATTTGGATTAAAATATTTTGCTTAATTTCCCCATTCACACATCTAACCACTTATAACCAAGCCTACACTACAATCTAAAAATTGGAAATTTTTTATTTTGAAGGGGTGGGATTTGTATTATGGAGTCAATGGTATTGAGGATGTGGTTCTACTCCTATATCCAAACAATTAAATAAGGGTAGCTCCTGAAGCAAGGATCCCTTCGTCGAAGCCCTCTTATTCTTCCTCATGTTATAATGTTTGTGTTTTCATAATAAATATCTTAGATCTTATATTATTTATTCTCTTTTGTACTATTTTATTCAAATTTATTCTTCTTTTAATCTTCATAATTTTCTCTGTAATGAATAATAGAATTGTAATTGGGTTCTTCCCTTTATAATCCATTACTCATGAAAAACGTTTCAATGATGACTACACCACTCATGGAAGAGTAGTTATTTTTATTAATCAATCTACCTATAAACATATTTATTAATTTATTTTGAATAAATTATCTAATTTAATTCAAAAAATATAATCTATTAATATAGTTATTAATTTAAATTAAAAAAAGGATGGAATTGAACATTTGACATAAAAACACACGAGTTCAGAAGTTGTGTAAATTGTGAGAGTGTGATCTAAATTGGAAATAAATAACTTTAGAGGATAAATTTGTGGAGTACAAATATAATATCTAAACTAAATTATTACTCATTTCTAGAGTGGATATGTTCTCTATTTGACCACTGACCCAAAGCTAATATATGAACATCAATCGAAGTAGGGTGTTGTGATTGCATGTTCTGAAGCTAGCCTCGGGTATATGTAATTACATCCTTGTAGTTAAGTTAACTCCCATAGGGGTCAAGGGTTAAAAAATTATAGGAAAATAATTAATATGATGTTAATTTAAATGATAATGAAAAAAAATTTAGTGAAGATGTAGAGTTATATTGATTACACATTTTAGATATTTTCTAAAAAACATCTTCTTGTAGTGTCATTTTAATCGAACTTCATTTCCAAAATAACAAATCAAAAATACTATAATATTCCAAAAAACTAATTTTGGATTTTTAAAATATAAACAACCCCATTCTTTTAATTAATGTTCTTATATACTTTCATTTTACATTCAAAATATATTTAACATGTAGTTAAATTTACTTCCTCCTTTGAGAGACTATTATGGTCATCCACTTTTTTTCACCTATGTAACCAAAAATGACATATCATTTTAAAGTGACCAAGAAAATACCATTCAAATGGGCACTGTTTCTAGAGAGACAAGTAATTATTACAACCATTTAGAAGTATGTTTTTACATTTAATTATGTTCTTCTCTTCTTTCTTCCTTCCATACCAATTTGGAATTTGTCTTCTTTGGTTTTCATCTTCTTATCTTTTTTTTTTTCGGACCATCTAATCAAACATCTCATCTTTTATTTTATTATGGTCCACTTTTCCTATTTTCATTTTTATTTGATTTATGAAATGAACTAATCCTTAATATCTCTTAGATCTTGATACTGAGATTGAATGTATCCTTTAGGCTCAAATCAGACATTCTCACTCTACGGGATGTTTCGACATTCAACCAGTTAGCGAATTTCACCATTCACATAACATTGAAATTATATTCAATTCAAAATTTATCGTAAAACAAGAACCAATGTCTTAAAATAATTTAAATGAACATAATAGTACTATTTGAGACTTTTCATCACATGATATTAATTATCAACCAAATTGTATTGCATACCCAAATCTTGAATCAAACATTTAACTGAAATCTGGATTAATTCATCTTCTTCCAATGTTTCATGGCCTTTCTAGTGAGGATCCAAATAAACACCTTAAATAATTTAATGTTTTTTACTCAACCATAAAACCATGAAATGTTTCTGAAGATAAAATCAATCAAATTGTTTTCCCATTCTCACTTACTGAAGCTGCAATGGACTAAATGTATTATTTTCAACCTGAAGATGTTTATTGTTGGAATGATTTGAATAATATTTTAATCTGAAGATTTTTTCAAGAATCCATGACCACTTCAATTCATAACGAGATACCGGGGATCAACAAAGCCCAAGGAGATCCAATGTATGAGTATTGGGTGTGATTCCAGAAGTTGTGTTCAAGCTTCCCACATCACCAAATCAGTGACCAACTACTAAGCAGGTACTTCTATGAAGGAATAACATCTATGGGGAGAATCATGGTGGATGTTGTGGCAGGTGGGGAATTGTTAGACAAGACAGTAGTAGTTTCACGTGCGTTGATCGACAAGATAACAAAAAACTCCTAACAATTTGGTAATTGAGGTACACCACATGTAAGTGGAGTAAATCAGTTAAAACCATACTCTCTTGAAAATCATTTGATTGAAACTATTTTGGAAGAATTGACCACTATGGTGAGGCATATTTATTTGGAACAAAAGACATACCAACCCCCTCTTTCAAATCCTTGGGAATTTTTACTGAGACAAGACACCAAACTTAATATTTCCCACAACTACAAGAAACAGAATATTGTGCAGCAGTGTTTCTTGGGAGACCATATCAGTAGAAACAACCAAAATAACCCCAAAAAAATATTGATTCCTTTGACCAAACATACAACCAAGGGTGGAAGGATCAATCAGACAATATGTATACATCTATACAGCCACAAAGGTCCCCATTTTAATAAAACATCCAATAGCCTCCACCATAGCAACATGGTTTCCAATAACCCCAAAGGCGATTTGAAGATCAAGCATAATCAAGTCAACAACAAGGGAATTATGAACCAATGGTAGATATTAAAAAGGATTCGCCCTCCATGAACTAGAAATTAATAAATCTGGAAAAATTCCTTACCAACCTACTCCAAATTAAGAGGGGAATGTCTGTGCCATCACATTGAGAAGTGGGAAGCAAACAACTGATATATATATGTTCCTAACATTCAACAGGGATTCTACTCTACTCCGGAGATGCCCCATTCATAACTGGGTTATGATCAGCCCAAGGACAAAGATAATGTTAATGAATGGATTAATTTTGTTCCTTCTAAACCCGATTCTTTTCCAAATAGGGTTGTTCAAACCAAGAATATGGTTGAAGAGGCGATTCAAAAAAGATTTTTTGGATACATTCAACAATGTGGTGATCATCATCCTTATACTTGAATCCATCAAGCATATCCCAAGGTATGCGAATTTCGGAAAGGAACAGTGTACGAATAAAAGAGGTCTTAAGGGAAATGAGAAAATAAATCTAGGAACGAATGTATAATCACTCATTACACCTACTATATTAATGAAGAAAATATTCAAGGATCTGGGGACATTCTTCATCCCATACACCATAGGGGAGTTTCACTTTTCAGAGGCTCTTTGTGATTTAGGATCTTCCATAAATGTGATGCATCAATTAATATTATCTTTTTTTATAGGTTATTGAGTTGAAGCTGATGAGACTAGTTGTGTAGTTGGAAAATATATCTACAACATATCTAGCAGGAGTCCTTGAGGATGTACATGTCTCGGTAAGAGACATGATCTTTCCAACATATTTCTACGTTCTTAACATGGAGGACGATCAGGTAAGTTCTCATGCTCCCATTACCTTAGGTAGATCCTTCCTTAAAACTACAAAAACTATCATAAATGTAAATGAGGGTACTCTTTCCATGGAGTTTGATGATGAAGTTGTGATATTTAATGTAATGGAATCCACGAAGTACCCCTCAAAAGACCATTCGGCTTTTGTTATATCCCATTTTGAACCACCAAGTAAAATCCCATGGATTTTGATTGTCTTAGGCTTAGGGACATTATAAGCATTGGTTCTAGTTTGATGTCTAATATTACTACCACACCAGTTTATAATGCATAATAATCTCTTAGATTTTATTTTGAAATGGAATCATATTCTGATTTTGATCATGTGAACTCCGATTATGACATGGTTGTTGAGTATACTGAGGGATTTGAAGCTTTATTGTTTGATTTTGATTATGTATATTTTAATAATGTTGTTCAATATGCACATATCTCAGTTTGTTCAATGTCTCCATCCATACACCACCCCCTACACCGGAACTCAATTCATTTCCACCGAATTTCAAATACTCATAATTGTTGAGTGGTGACAAATTACAAGTTATCATTGCTATCAATCAACCTTTTGAAAATAATGAAAGGCTTTTTAATATTTGAGGAAAACGTCAGGTAAATTGGATGGACCTTGGCTAACGTATTAGGTATTATCCCCTCCATTTCTATGTATAGGATTATTTAGGAGGATGGGGCTAAACCAGATAGGTAGCCACAATGAAGACTGAATCCAACTATTTTGGAAGTACTTAAAAAAGACGATGAAAAATTGATCGACGTATGTATAATCATTCCCATTTTTGATTATTAGTTGGTACGTACTATTCAGGTTGTGCCAATGTAAATTAGTGTTACATTTGTTAAAATTGAGAAAGATGAGTTAGTTCCAATGAGGGAACAAAAAAGTTGTGGTGTGTGTGTTGATTAAAAGAAACTAAACCAGTCCACCCGTAAGGACCATTTTCCAATCCCATTTGTTGATCAAATGCTTGAAAAACTTGTTGGGAAGACACATTATTGATTCTTGGATGGATTATCTGGATATTTTTTTGTTTCTATTGCTCTGGGGGATCATGATAAGGCAACATTCACTTTTCCATTTGATTCATTTTCCTAAAGAAGGAATCCATTTGGACATCGAAACGCCCTAGGTACCATCCAGAGATGCATGGTGAGTATTTTTTCGGATTTTATTGAGACCTAAATTGAGGTATTTATGGATGATTTTACAGTGTACGTATCCTTATTTGATGAATGCCTACGTAGTTTGGGAAATGTGTTGAATCTTTATATTAAGAAGAATCTTCACCTGAACTTTGAAAAGTGTCATTTCATGGAAGAGCATGGCATTGTCTTAGGGAATCTAGTGTCAAAACTAGGGATTGAGGATGATAGATATAAGGTAGATATCATTTAATCTTTACCATATCTTTCATGTGTGCGTGATGTTAGATCCTTCCTAGGGTAAGCAATATTTTATCGGTGCTTCATCAATGATGTTAGTAACATTTCTCTTCCAATGTCACAGTTACGTCAAAAGGATTCTAATTTTTTGTTTGATGATTATTGCAGGACATCCTTTGATGAGGTAAAGAAGTGTCTGAAGACATCACCAATCATACCTATCCCATGGTGGGATCTTCCTTTTGAGCTTATGTGTGATGCTTCCCATATCATAGTTGGAGCTGGTTTATCTCAGAGGGTGGAGGGAAGATCACATGTGATTGCCTATGCATCGGGGACACATGATTAAGGAAAATCTAACTAAACAACCATAGAAAAAGTGTTTTGTTGATACTACATTTTCTTTAGATAAATAAAATTCATATTCATTGGGCACTAAATTAGTTCTTATTTCTAACCATGCAGCTCTGAGGTACCTATTGGATAAGCTAGATGTAAATCCAAGGCGAATCCGATCGATTCTACTTCTTCAAGAATTTGACATCGTGATAAAGTTCAAGAAGGGGTCATAAAACCTAGTGGTGGACCACATGACTAGGCTTAGTCAAACTATAGAGGATGACACCTTGGACCAGGTACAACTTCGTGACACATTCCATGATCAGCATCTTTATTCCATATCAGGTACGCAACATTGGTATGCAGATTTAGTGAACTACCTTTTTGCATATAAAATCCTACAAATTTAAAGAATCATCAAGTATAAAAATTTAAGGGTGACTCGTGATTTTATGTTTGGGATGATCCATACCTATGGTTCATGATGCACATGTGTTTTTTATGTCTTTCTATTGTTTTCAACACACTAGGAACATTTTCTAGGAGACATGAAATTCCTCACAAACCCATACTATTCTGTGATATTTTTTAAGAATGGGGCATCAATTTTATGGGTCTATTTCCTTGTTACTTTTTTTATTGTATATTTTCGTTTCTGTTTATTGTGTGAGTAAATGGGTGGAGGATAAGGCCAATAGGACTGAAGATTCTTATGTTGTTGTTGACATTATCAAAGAACGTATTTTGGCAAGTTTGGAGTATCGAAGGCCAACATTAGTTACAAAGGGACAAACTTCTGCAATCTGAATCTAGCTTCGCTTTTTCAGATGTATGAGGTGAAACACAAAACATCAATACCATACCACTCCCAAACAAATGGCCACGCTAAGGTTTCAAATCGTGAGTAGAAACAAATTTAAGAGAATAATGTGCAGAAAAATAGGAAAGATTGGAGAAATCGCATGGATTTTGCATTGTGGGATTATATGACAACATACAAGACATCCATTATAGAGATCACACAAGAGGAAACGTGAAAGAGATTTATAGTCAATAGAAATCATTTGAAGAAATACATTGAGGGACTTCATACAGATGCAATGAATTTCATCACACTACATTACCCAATCATCACTTGAGTATATCAGGCTTTTCCTAACCCTTTAAATTTTATATTCTTTTTCATATTTACAATTATAAATTTTATGTGCATATATCATATCATATGTTCAAATTGAGAGAAATTCAATATTTTATGTGTGGGGGAGGGTATAAATTTTTTTGGTAGATATTTAGGACTATCATTTATGTTATTTGTGTGTATTTTCTATTAATATTTAGGTTTAAATTTTCTAAACAACAAAAAAAACCAAAAAAAATCATTAAATTAAAAGAAACAAATATATCATGTAACATTATCATGTGATACAAATGGAAAATTCATGTTTTAAAAATCATTGGTAGAATGATAAGCATGAGTAAGATTTCTTTAGTAAGGGTTTATTTTAATTAAAATTTGTCTATGATATGAATGAGTTTGTCATTATAAAACATTTTAGATTTTGAGATCATTATTTGTGATATTTGTTCATTGTAAATTTTCATTGATTTCCCCACAAAAATTATCACTCTACCATGACTTGTGATATATTTTCTACTAAATTGAAGGTATATTAACGTTATGTAAAAAAATTCATTGGTTGATCCATACGTTCTTTTCTCTTTCGATCAGTTTCATAACTATACTGAATTGACCTATGAATGTGTACCTGTTATCCGACTATTGTATACCCTAAAAAAATGGGTTGTGTCATGGACAAGTCAAAAACAACTCATCATCGACCATTGACCATGTTATAACTATTACAATTAGTGTAATGAGGATGTCCAACACAGGTTGAGAGTTGAGTGTGAGATTTTTTCAAAGTACAACATAAAAAAACACAATAATTATAATTATAATAATAAATTAGTGGAGTGATGAAATATTCAACATATGGGGATATCTAGATTGGGAACTTAAGATTTGACTTTCCAGAATGCTTAATTGAGTGGGTGTTGAAATTCGATTGCAATAGAATGCAGAACAGGTTAAGTTAATTAAACCATGTAAAAAAGAATTTTTTTACATGACCTGAATGTATTGATTAAAGAGTAGATTTATGAGCTTTTAATAGTTGGAACACACACACGTAAATAATTAGTGGCATGGTAGACTGATGACTTGTTTTTCTATGAATAGAGTTATGAATATCACATGATTTTGTTTTGATATAATTTATGAGACACTTACTTTAAAGTTTATTGATATTTACTCTTCATGGGATTCTAACTTTTCTTATATTTCTATTTTGTATTGAGAAATATGAACATGCATATCTTGTCACAATTTTTTCGAATATATGACATGAGGTTTTTCTCAGGAGTGAAAAAAGTTATGTGCATGGGAGTTGACAAAGAAAAATTTTATTGATAATAAATGATATAATTTCTTCAAACTGTGGTGAATGTGTTCATTTATTATATATTTGGGTTTAGATCATTCATTTGAGAATTTGATTAAAATTCATGTTTTACCCTCTAAAATTCACTATAGCATTTCGAACATAAATATTTTGATATGAATTATTTGGACTGAATTTTTTTTAAATATCTTCATGAAATAATGGGATACAACCTTATTTCGGACATTAGAGCTAAATCATGTATTTGGTTGGTGTAAATGGGCCATGAATTCAATGTTGGGTTGGAGTCTCTAGATTGGACATCGGTTTTGTATTGGGGCCATAACTTCTACATCCGTGCTTGTATTGGGATCATATTTTGAGAGGAGATTAGAAATAACATTTAGCATAAATTATAATAGTAAATTGAGAGCTAGTTTATGTGTTTTGAAGAATAAATGGGTGGTGAAAGTTTGTTTAAAATATTGGGATGAATATCCCCATTCACATTTGCTACCACTTATATCCAAGCCTCCCCTCCACTATATAAAATGGTATTTTTCCAATTTGGAGGGGGTGGGACATGCATTAGGAATTTGAGGGAAGATTATAAGATGTTCCACTCAAATTATCTAAGAAATGTAATAAGGGTAGCACTTGAAGCAAGGAACCCTTCGTCGAAGCCCTCTTCTTCTTCCTCATGTTGTAATGTTTTTGTTTTCATAATAAAATTCATTGTTATTATTTTATTTCTTCTCATTTATTATATTTTGTAAAAAATTATTCTTCTCTTAATCTTCCTAATTGGGCTGGAATCATGAGTAGAAACTTGATTGGTTTTTACCCTTTCAAAACCATTTCACATCCAATGATTTCTACGATGACTAAATCCCCCATGGAAGAGTAATTCTTTTTAGTAATTAATCTTCTTATAAATTTCTTCATTAATTTATTTTTAATAAATTATATACTATAATAAAATTAATATGATATATTAATTGATTTTTTAGTTTAAATGAAACTAAGCTAGCAGTTCAACAGTTGACACAAAAAAATAGAAGGTCCGAAGTTGTGGAAATTGTAAGAGTGCGATCTAAAATCGGTAATAAAAGACCACATATGATAAATTTTTAGAGATAAAATTTAATCCATAAACTAAATTAATCCTCCTTTATATATTGGATATGATATCTAATTAACAACTGAAAATATGCTAACCTATGAACATCAATCAAAGCAGGGTGCTACTATTTCATGTACTAAAGCTATCGTAGGGTTTAGGAAATTTCATCATTGTGGTCAAGTTAACTTCTATAGGATTCGAGGGTTAAGAAATTAGAGGATAATAATTAAGTGGTTCTTAATTTAAATGATAATGATAAATAATTGAGTGAAGAGGTAGAGTTAGATCCATTATAACATTTAATTGTTTTCTATAAAAAACATCTTCTTGTGGTTTCATTTTAATCTAACTTCATTTCAAAACTAAGAACAAAACAAAAATAAAATCCTCTTCTAGAAAACATCATCTAGATTTATAAACTATAAAAAACCCCATAATTTAAATTAATGTTCTTATGTAGTTTTATTTTAGTTTAAAAATACATTTAATATGTTTTTATATTTACATCCTTCTTTGACGGACAACCTTAGTATGCCACTCTGTTGCACCTAAGTAACCAATAATAACATATCATTTGAAAGAACCCATGAAAATGCCTTTCATGAAGTTACACAGTCAAAGGGTAACATGTAATTTATTAACCCATAAAAGTTCAATTATTAGACTTCCATTACAAAATGTTTCCGCTCAATGGTTATAGAAAATAAAATAAGTTTTTTTTTCATAACAAATGGTCTGAAAAATATCTTTCCCAGATGATGTTCACCGACCAACGTTAGTCCCCCTTAGGAGAAAACCAATATCTCAGATTCAATGGTTCCCTCATATTTTCAATCTAGGCACCAATTCAAAAGTTAATAAAACATGCTCGTACTCCCACTGAACGTACTTTAAAAATGTTTAGAAAAGTATTTCAGTTACCCTATGCCTCAAAATCATGTGTCCTCTTAGAGCCTGGTCTGACATTCACTTCAAAAAACTAGAAATTTTTTATTGAAAATTCCAGGATATTTCCATGTATATATATATTTCATTCTACATTGAATATATATGGGTTAGTTTTATTATAGTTTCATTGACTATAATGGAACATAATTTATTAGTTATTTATTTGTTATTAATTCTTCCATTATTATACTCTAATGTGTACCTTGGAAATGGGGAATAGTCTCCCCACTTTTTCTACAGTCCTTCACCACCAGTCACTGACCAATTGCATATTTCGGTCATCTATGATATCGCGAGGCATCATGACATGGTCCTCGAGGTTTTGATCAATGTGTTAATTTTATTATTATTTATAAATGTTTACTTTCACGATGAAAAACAATTTTATTAATATTAAATGTTATAGATATGACATAATTACCATAAATTCTTATATAATACAAGGACATTACTTGTCAAAGATGTAGAATAATCCTTATAAATTATTTTAAAACTATTAAATTAATGTTATTTTTCAAATTTTTGAATTCCATGAATTTCATAGGTAACTATAATTTAGAAAATATTATAAATATTTTATGATTTTAATTCCATTAATTTATTGTTTCCTTTGTTGTAAAATTAAATGAATCACCTAAAAATTAACTTATTGATATTTAGCGGTAAATACTGTTTAATAATTAATTTAAAATAAATCATGAGAATAGTTTTAGTGGGAAATAATAAAAAATTTCATTGATGGAAGCTCTACATATTATTTTCAAATTATATTTAAATTTATGACCCTTAAATAGATGAAAAATGTGTTATAATTGTTAAGGTAAACAATGGATTACAAAGGCGATAAACTAAAAAAAGGTTTTTAAAATCAAACCAAAACTAATCAAAATTTTATTAGAATATGATATTTTGACCATGACCTACATTTATTCACATAAGTCAAATTTTTTGAAGGATTATGCCTGATAGAGGCATCATTTATATTTTATTATTTAATGTAATTAAAAATGTGTCATACCACTTAATCATAAATTGGAATTTCATACTCTCCATTAATCATTTATTTCAAAATCTATATATCTACCATTACCTACCCTAATACCTTCCTGGATTCAATACCTTCATTCCTTAGATTCTTTTTCTCCGATGGAATTCTACTTAAGGATTTAGGTTTATGACAATAATGGTCTCTCAAATATCTTATAGTTATCATTACTGATTTATTGAAGGTTTATAATTTCATAGAATACATATAATATACACTATATATAATATAATGGATAATATAGTATCATAAATAAAATTAAGTGTCATTATTTTTATTGGGAAACTATTTTCTACATTCTTTCTATCAAATGTTACAAATAAAATATAACTTGTTTTTATGTGTTCCCGACCACTTCCACGTACCAATATGATAACTTATTTTCAACATTATTTCCGTACTCATATTTCAATATTGGTTAAAATGAAGGATTTTATTATTATATATTATATTTATGAAATAATTATTATTATGGATTTTCTGTAATGTTATTGATTTAATAACGGTATGTACCATTTAAATTTTTAGTAAAAATCCATAAAGAGACACAAGGCACCCACTTAGACACCAAATTTCAGGTTCTTAGGTAGCTATTAAAATTATTTAAATAATTGAATGGGTTTTATATAATATATTATATCGAAACCTAGAACAACATAGATGTTATAAATAATGAAAAATGGATTAAAATGGAACTGAATGAATTTTAAGAAAATAAAAAGAAATGAATAGTGGATAAAAATAAATTATAGACTAAAAGTGGCTGGAGGAGAGCATAAATACTTAAAATGGGTTAACCCATTTTATTAATTATTTTCCTTTATCCTTCCCATTTTTTATTTATTATTTTATTTTATTTTATTTTATATATTTTCATTTTTTAATTATTTTCCCTTTTCATTTTTTATTCTCCCTTTTTCATTCATCCTTTTCATTTTCCACTCTTCCTATCAACCCTCTCCTCTTGGAGCATCACACCCCTACTAGGTGGTGTGCCTTCACCTCCTCTACCTTCATAACCCATTGTGACTCGAGCTCTTTTATCTATACAATTTCATTTGATGTTCTTTGACACTCTCAGTAAGGCTATCCTCACACACCATGAATCACATGATCTCATCCACTCTCTGTTGTTCAATACAACATGGATGGTTTTTACCCAAAATTGATATTTTTATATAAAAAATGATTTATTTCATTATATGTCAAATCATGGATCATCATAGATCATAGGATCCACTTACATTATGAGGTAGGGTGTCTAATATCTTTCCTAATAGTTTCATTGCGTCTTTTAGATGATATATTGTGATACTCGTCAGTGCCTATCGATGATATTAAATTTTTTCAAATATAATTTAATTAAAATACATGGTTTGTGTATTTATACCTTGTTTTAGGGTACTAGACCTTTTAATTTGTTGTAACATAATTGGATACCCATATGGGTCTTCCAACGTAATTGTTCTAAATTCTGATATCCCCTAATAATTAATTTATTAATTTTTTTTATCAACCCCACTCTGGTTGATTTTTTTAAAATATATAATATATAGGATTACTATGAACAATTAATTTTTTATATTTTTTGTTGTTTATGCCTAAAGATTTCCTTATAAAAATTCTAATCATGCTATGATTTTGTAAAATATAAAAGTGTATTTTTTTATTTTTCTAATAAAGGTATTTTATTATCAATATTTTGCATGAATGATTATTATGTATGTGGATACTTTTTTGATAAAACTGGTCTGTTTCAATTATAAATGAATAAGAGATGATATATTTTCCCTTGAAATATAATTACATTTAGGGAAGTGATACAACATGGGTTCTATATTAAGGACAACATATGGAGTATCTGTTCTGGATCGGTAACCACACTATGTGTCAGGGAGGCGATGTCTTAGGCGTTTCCATACAACAATTTCCCTTGAATTTCTATATAATTATTAGTGATTTCGGTTCCTTATGGTAAAATTGAGACCATACCCATTGGATAAGTGGCTGTTCCATTCCTCGGGTGCTAGTCAATCCCTTATGTGTGATATCCGAGACAAACTCGTGATAAAACAATCCCTCGAGAGATACATAGACTTTTGGAACATTGCCTTGGACATGTTTGTTGGTATTGGATTAATTGAAGGTTTTACTATAGTGACACCATCGGTATGGGATTAGACTCCTACTCTAAACATTAATATAATAAAAATGATAATGTATGGAATTATTATTTACTGCAGGTTTGGGTTACATATGAGTTTAGATACCTTTCTGGTGCCTTGAAGCATACATTGTTGACAAATAAATTAGATCTAGGCTAATGTAATAGCTTGGGGTATGTTACTTTTTTATACCTTCTTTTTTTATATTATTTTTATATAAATATACATCCTTGTTATTACAAGAATATTATTCATATTCTCAGCTTAGGTAAAAGTAGGTGGTGTTGATTGGTGTCACTGAGATCATGGACCAAGTTATACACATTTTATTGTTTCTTTAATTTCATAAATTTATTATATATAGGATAACTAAATTTGTTTATAACATGAAATGGAAAGGTCTAGACATCATGGTTTTTGACCTTCGATGTTTATAGCTTACACCTGGTTGGGCACTGTTTGGTACCCGAGTATAGTGTATGTCCACATGTATGGGTATAGAGAATCGTTTCACTCCAAATGATTGATTTCATTGTATCCTAGGATTGAGATTTGGGGATGAGGATGAAGCTATTTCCATAGATGCAGTTGTTTAACATTGTGTAGTTTTCATTGATGTTTTGATAGTATTCTTTTATTACTTATTTCAGTAATTTTAATTTAGTATTTAAATCATATTATGATATCATTATGTATCTAGTTTGGTTTATTTTCTTCATAAATTTTCATTTATTTAGTTGGGATTATTTAATTTCTTTTGTTTTAGTTTGTTTATTTATATTCTTATGATTCTTGTTTTGAATTTTTATTCTTTTTTTTCTGTATTACACATTACCTATGAAAGAATAGACTCTCCAAGGACACAATAAAAAGGACATTGTTTTATTTGGCATCTTGTGGAATTAGGGGAGATGCGCTTGAGGTCATGTGGCCAACCCAACTTGGATTACCCTTCTAGTGGTTCCCGAGTTATGGAGGATACAAAGTTGTATCATAGGGGTTATATTTTTTCCTTTTCTATTACTATTTGGGTAATATAAGAGTGTATTACATAAGAATTTTCAATGTTCCATTTCCTTTCATGTTGGTAACCCATTTATAGAGGACACACAAATTCATGGGTTGGGACTATATTTTTTTATTATGCCAATTAATCATGATATGATTTCACCATTCAGTGACACACATTTTTTGTATTGTTATTAATATTAGAACAATTGAGATAATGGATTTTTTTATTTCTGTCTAATTATATGAGGGAAATACATTTACATACAGCATCTTAGGCACTATATGGATTAAAATTACATGCATATTTCTATTTAATATCATACTTCAGCATGCATCTACATGTTTCCATGTGAGTGATGTTGTGTCTAGTTGAAAAAATTTGCAGTTCACATTTTTTAAATATACAGTTTTGACAGTTTGATATATGTTTACTTGAATTTACCTGGTAAATAGAAATGACGAAAAGTTATAGTGATCCTTCTATGTTTTCTCTCCCTTATCTAGACCTAACTGTTGGAGTAAGATATCAGTTGTTTAGTTCTCAGAAGCAAGATATGTACATACTCTCATTATTTCACCTTTACCTATCTTCCTCGTCTTTTATGAAATTCTATATAATGGTGTGTGTTTGGATATTATAGATGAATTCCACCAAGAAGTCTTCATGTCATACCTCAGGAGAGTGGTGATGATCACATTCCAGAGATGGTGGATCCAGAAAATCTAGAAGTTCCTCTTGTAGTGCCTTCTGTAGTGTTACTTGTTGTACCAACAATAGAGACACCTTTAGTACCACCTCTGTTTGATCTTTCAATAGGTCCTTGTTATCAAATAAGGGATACTCTCCTTTGGTTTGTTGCATTTGGTCAGAATGTTCCCATACTTTCCCTCTCTATGGAAGAGTATACATGGAACTTTCTACAGTAGAAACCTCCCAACTTCTCGATATGTTTTGGTCCACATGATAATATTCATGGATAGAATCCATGAATTCTATATTAGATGACCCTGAGATGATTTTAAAGAGAAGGTTCAAAAATTCCTTCTACATGCATCATGGATCCACCAAATGTTAATGGGATGTTTTTTCTCAAGCAAAGAAGACCAATGAAATGGTTTTGGAATACTTCCAATCAACATTATAGAATAACATCATTTCACATAATTTGAGTGTTGATCATCCAAAAGAATTATTACATCTATAAAATGGATCTATGATAGAGTTATGTTATTCTAATCACTATAAATATCTTTTCTGTTTTTCTCCATCTAAGGTTTGTGACGCACATACAACTGCAAGACGCTTTGAGAAAAAACATGGTTATACCATCCCCTTGGAGTTGAAAATATTTTTTGTTAAAACTATTATATATATCTTGAATCATTCCCAAACTTCATAACAAATTTTTAAGTAAGATAAACCTATTTTCTAATGTGGTTCTGTTACGAGTCATGTGATAGTTATTTAGGAAGTTTGAAGCACCAATTTGAGGGTGCACATGGGGAAAATTCCCATCAGATGAAACATATTAATATCACTATCATATTTCGTTAGTGTTGTGGGATTGGCCGTATGATGTCCCAGTGCAGGAGGAACCTAATGATGTGTCTAGATTGTAGAAAGATGGGTAAACTTTAGTGTTTCTACAATTTTTTCTCATCATAAATTTGTGGAAGATAATCCATACAAGCTCTACTATCACATATGGGATATATGAATCCAAAAAATTATGGATGTTACTTTACACTGGTTGATCAGGTTGAAATAATGGAGGAGGTTGTGGTCAAGGAAATCAGGTTCCAGACAATCAACATCAGTAGAGTGCACCTTCTCTGGCCAACCAGGAATCATCTTTTGGTCATGGTTTAGGTCATAGATATGTGGTGTAACCAGAACCAAAAGAGAAGATTTCATGACCATCTAGGGTTTTAGTTACTATTCTATTTTCCATTACTATGGTTTCTTCCCCTTTTTATACTAATGCATTGCACACCTTTTTATATATTGTTGTTATCGAAATCCTTGGTTTTACAATCGAGTACATTTCTGACGTCATGTCTCTTGAAACTCCGATTGGGGTATCACCATAGGGAATACACCAATGCCACGATTTCCCCTTGGGATAGGTTGGTAACATTTATTTTGGATTTTTACATTCTCGATATGTATGTAATCAGCATCATTCTGGGTTTGAACTGGATCAATCTTTATAATTCCCAGGTAAATTTCTATTATCGTTGGGTTGTCATCACATCCTTTGAGGGAGACATATATCAAGACATTGGATAATAGGATATATATATGATGATCCTGCAAGAGTTAATCATTCTTGACTAGGAAGAGTGATAGTTCAATTATAAAATCTCTTCATTAGTGATCAGTGAACAAAACTATTGGAATTACCTCCCACTATGGATTTTTTCAGGGATGTCATCCCTGAAAATTTCACTAGCTTACCTCAATTGAGCTAAGTGGAGTTCACTATCGAGCTACTAACTGGTGTTTAAATAGTGCATATTACTCATTATAGGATGTCACAAAATTAGCTACATGGACTCAAAATGAATATTGAATACCTTAAAGATATGTGTTTTATCAGACCTAATACATTGCTAGGGGATTAACCTGTTCTTTTTATAAATAATTAGGACAATAACCTCATATTTTTTCAAGATTATCATTAACATAACTGTTGTACTATAATGAATTGATATCTATACTCTTGTTTATATGAACTCTTTGACCAGCTCTGAGGAGAAACTATTTTCTCCATGATTTATCTAAGGTTGGGATATCACTAGGTGTATGTATGACCGTCTAAAATACAAATCATAGAAATATGGAGTAGGTACATCTTGTAAGTGTACATGGTTATGCCATTCTACCTCACAAATGTGCTGAGAGTCATCATGTATATGGTTAAATAGGGTTTTCACCCATTCCGTGATTTCTTTTTGGTGGGGGTTTTATGAAATTTTGGAGTATTTGTGCCCCATTAATGCACATGAAACCCATCATGACATCATGAAAAGTATACTAGGGGAGAACCATATATATGAAATTCTAAAAAATGCCACTTCTGGATTGATAAGGTTCTATTATTTTGTCATATAACATCCAAGGAAGGCATATCAGTTGACCCAAAAAAGGTGAGTGTCGTAGTTTCCCATGAGAAACCCAATAATATTTTGGACATATGAATTTTCATTTGGAGTGATAGATTTTATAGGCATTTCATATAGAATTTATCCTGTATAGAAGAACCTCTTAAGACCATGACTATGAAGGGTTCATAGTTCGTCTTGTCAAAATCTTTTGAAAAAAACTTTTTAGGATTTAAAGGGATGTCTATCCCCAACTCTAATTCAGATTAGTCATTATCCATGATGAATCAATATAATTTACTATGATACTTCAGAAATCTGACTGGGTGCATTTTTGATAGAGGGTGATCGATTCGTGGCATATATATCCATCCAACTGGGACCTCTTGAGAAGAACAATCCTACACATTACCTTGAGTTAAAGGCAATGGTCCATGCCTTACAGTCATGGATACATAACCAGTTGGCTGAGAGGTTCATTTTTTACATGGATCATAATAAAATGAAATATATCTATACATAGTGAGATTTTAATTTAAAGTACTACTGGTCAGTGGAATACCTACAATTATTCAATTTAGAGCTTTCTTATACCCGTTGTATGGGAAATGGTGTGGCTTATGCTTTCAGCGATAAAACATTTATACAATTCATCCAATGCATCCAGAGGTGAGTGGAAATTTATGGATTTGTTTTTCAAGATGCATCTAGAGGATCAGGAAAAGAATTGAAAACCATTTGTAATATCACTTACAGTAAAATACTTTCTTTTTGAGAGATTCCACATACTATTGTTGTATAATATGGAGGGGATTTTATTTGAGGGAGAGTGTCACATGAGGGAACCCACCCCCTTTGATGGCTTCTTGATAAAAGTGAAATATTACACTTTCATGGCCGAGTATGGGTACCTTCAGATAAATAGGAGGAATTGATAAAGGATTATCTTATCTCTATTTGGGTTTATCGCCCTACATTTACAAATATGTATAGAAACATGTGTCGTCAGTACTGGTGGCTGGGTATGAAGAAGTAGATGTGTGGTTTCATTACTCGATTCTCCACCTATCAATAGGTGAAGGAATAAGAGCAAAGACCGACTAGACATCTACATCATATATCTATTTTTCAGTTGAAATGAATTGACGACCACATGGATTTCATTAAAGGATTTCCAATATCTCCTAAATTCAACAATGTAGTATGAGTGATTACAGATAGATTGACCAAAGTCATTCACTTCCTACTTATCTTGGGCACCGTATCAATTGATCAGTTCAGATGGATGTATATTTGGGAGACGATATGACTTCATGGTGTAACCTATTCTATTTTATAAGAAATATATGCCCACTTTAAATAATGTTTCTTTAAAGTGTTTCATAAAGCATTCGATTCTCTGGTACTCTTGAGTATTGTATATCACCCTCATACCGATGAGTAATCCAAGAATACCATACAATTGATAGAGGATATTCTAAGGTCCTATATACATGATTTTGGAGGTTCATGGGTGTAGAGACCCGAAGCTTGACGTACATGGACATTACATTAATTTTTCAGAATACTTAGTATATAACAAAAATAGACACCAAAGGACTGTAATAATTTAGTGTCTTTGGAAACATGGAACGTAATCTACTAATTGTAGCGAAGGATGTTCAACTTCTCCCATAAATATCTTCCCCTTTTTTTCATACCTAAAACCTTTATTTATATCCCATGTAAAAGAAAACATAAAAAGGGTCAACTCAAATGCTCAGTATGGGCAAACATAGTGAACAAAAAACAATCCATAAACATTTGAAAGTAAAAAACTTGAACATAAAATTTAATCATCAAAATATTGAGCAAAGACATAAATTGTGGAAGTACGTAAGGAATATATCATAATTGAACATAAATCATGATAAAATATAATGAGAATAAAACATGTAATTGTGGAAACCATTCAGCACATGTTATGATTTCCGTAGTAGCCATGGCATTTCTGCCAAGACCATCTTAGTGGACAAAGTCCCTTTCTAAATCGAGTTCACTCCTCATTTCAGTCCTGTAACACTGAACCGGATTAACTTACTGTTCCAAACATTTCTATCTCATGAGATACAAATCTTTACCCAATGCATTGGAGGGAGATATAGTTCCCACCCATCTCATAATGAAACCATTCTTATGTGTGCCACAAAATCAGAAATCATACATCATAGCATAACCCATGTAATAAAAAATGGGATTCATAAACATCATGACATCAGAAAACAATTAATATAAGATAAAGGAATTCATAAAAATAATTCAATCACAACATAATCAAATCAATGTAATTATAGGGATAGAAATAGAACCCTATATTATCTTAAATGGAAAATAATTTTGATAAAACACTTGAACTCCATTCTTGAGGAAAATATCCTTTTTACTTCAAAAACATTTTCCTTTCTTAACATGTCATACAATTTTAAACTAAAAGAAGTTGGTTAAAAATAAAATTTTAAACTTGAATTGGAAGCTTCATGGAAATAATTTTCTAAAATCCATTCAGGCCATATAAGTTAAAAAAACATTCTTCTCGTACTTTTGTTAGAAAAGTCAAAAAGTACCTCGTATGGTAAAAAAATTACTTACATATGATGTGGTAAAAGTAGAAAGGGGTAAAAATGAAATTAAACATACATGCAAGAAAATTAAAAATTTTATGAAAACATTTTGAGAACATATGGACATGGATAATAATCATAACCCCAGTAAATACTTAAAATAAACAATCTAGTATAAGAAAGAGATTGGAATAATTATCCCTTACCTTATGTTAGATATGCTTCATAAGTGTCCGAACCTCCTGTATAATGATTTAAATAATGTCATTGACTTATTATAGAATCATATTCATTGTTATGATATCATATATGGTTCACTTATGACTTTATATTACATGTTCTTTTGTAAATTCCATGTTAAAAAGCGTTTTGGGTAAAATCGTTTCATTTGTCGTCTGTGTTTTGACTTCTAATTATTCATATGATAACATAGATCATGATTAATTAATTCCAGAATATAAAACATTATTTATATATAATATATATTATTAATATACATATATATAATAGATCGATAAATGGAATGAAATACACTGTTCATGGAGACAGTAGGTCGTACGTACGCATGAACGATGTTTTCGTTTCCTTATTGAATTTAATGGAATTAAGTATATGAAATTCATATACATATACATAAATCCAGTAGCATTATTATTTCATAATTTTCGTGATTATTTATTATATATACATTATTATCACTCTTGAATTGTCAACATGGAAAATGAATCTCATCGCATCGTGGAGACGGTAATCCGTATGTACGCACGATCGATGATATTGTTACCATAATTATTGAATCGAATTGGAGTGAATAATTTAATATCTTAGAATCAGTATGTTGTTATAATAATCATATGTATTTATTCTTTACACCATTATACCCATCCAAGTAATGTGGTGGTGGAAAAACAGATTACACCGCGGCGTGGAGACGATATTCCATACGTACGCACGCGCAATGATTTCGTTTTCCATAGGATGGATAGAAGGTGAAATGGGGTTGTTTAATATTTATAATAACATATTAGTATATTAGTGATACTTATGTTATTAAAATATAATGAAACAACTAAATAAGAATAAGTAGAAGAATAAATAAAGTTGAAAGAATCGGTAACGGATATTACCTCTTCTTTCAACACGCCTTTTTGAAACCTCCTCTTAGGGCACTAAGATTGGTCTTTAAAGAAGACCAGAACCAATATGATGTTTATAGGGAAGTGGAGAAGAGAAATTGGTAGGGTTGTTCCGAGATTTTAGGCTCAAAGTGGTGTGAGTAAGAGAGGGAGGAGGTTCCCTTTTATAAGGGAGGAGAGGGGCACCTTTGGAATAACTAAAAATAATATTTTATTATAAAGTCATATTCGGTTTTTAATAGCTCAAAATTGAGTTATTTAGAAGCTAAGGTAGGGATGGGTCAAAATACTCTCATACAATAGAATTTAGAAAAGTTTAGGTTTCTATTTTAACGTTATCATTTAGATTTAACTTTAAGTTAAATAATTTTTCTTTTACCGTGTCTTCTTGTTTTCTTACACTGTAAGGTTAAAAAAAATTAATATAACAAGCCAAAATAACCCCAAGTTGTTTATTATTAATATATATAACGTTATCTAAGTCATTTTTCAGAAACTTAGATTTTTATGAATAAAATAACAATTAGTAATATAATATTTGTATTAAACACTATTTTATGTCAATTTTGATACTATTTGGTAATTGTTTTTTGTGAAAATCCTAACAGAATTATTAGTTCTAAAAAAGATAACTAAATCAATACTAACATGTCATATTAAACTATAAAATTATTTTAATTCCTATAAACTCTAATATTAAAATTATTTGAGTATTTATAACATCAATTATGTTAATATTTCATTAATAAAATAATTATTGCATCATCATTGTGTCATAAATAAATTAAATTATTTAATTTCTAAAAATTAGAAATAAAGTACCATTATGTAGGAAATCGTTTTATAATTATAATGAATATTTATAGTCTAATTTATCTCATGTATAACCCTATATTAAAAATGTTTTAGTTATTAAACATTGATTTTAACTATTTTAACTATTCTTTAAATAAAATAATATTAAATGTCCTAATCTACCCCAAGTGGGCCTAAATGGTCATATTTTATTCCTAAGGTTGTTTTTGGTCGAATTAAACTTATCCAATAGAATTATTTCATGTGTTTGGGTAATAATAATATCATTTTTACCCTTAATTACCCTATTTACTTTTAACCGTGGTAAAAAAAGTAAAAAGTTACTATTCACCAAAAATTATTTTCATCTCATTGAACAACATTTTAGCCCTTGATATTAACCGTGTCTCTCAGATTTTCTAAATTCCACTCATAAAAGCGATAAAATTATATTTTATGTGAATTTTCAAATTATCCTAGGATGTGGGTAAAAGAAGGTGAAAAGTTCAATAAAATATTTATATATCTATAATTATTATCAAATGACTCCAATGAATTACTTTGACCTTATATAGGTATTATGTATCAATATTGACCTAAAATAAATTTAAATAAAATAAATAATTATTTAAATAATAATTCGGTTTTTAAATAGTAACCGGGTGTTTTCACTGTTCATTAAAAATTGAATGTTTTTAGAAAAATCTCAAAAATTCGCCCTAGGCTAATTTCGATATTCCGAATCCAAAAATGAAGTCCATTTTGATAGATTAAAATTTATAAAATTCAAAAAAGTGGGTATTACTATTAATATCGGCTAGTTCATAGTAATATTATAACAATATCTCCTTTAGTGAAACACGATATTGCATACTACACACGCTATTGAAGAAGGACTTGATTATGTGTAATGCAAGTCAAGTCAGGGATGCTTTATTGCAAGTTCCTTTTGGTGTATCATACAAAAAAAGACTTCAATGAAATTAAAAATAATATTTTTCATAAAATCTTGGGGTGTTACATTCTACCCCCCTTAAAATGAATTTCGCCCTCGAAATTCGTCGGGGTTATAAATGGTTTACCATTTGAAAGTTTTTTTAATAGAAACCCACATCGTAAAAAGGAATACCAAAACTTATCTTTAAAAAATAAAGTATGGAACGTAACGGTTTCCCAAATTAACTAATCACTGGGTTTCCACGTAGGAGAACATAGGTGAAAATATGGATATGGAAGAGAAATCTAACTGTCATGCTCTGATAGAGAGTGGTAGAGAACATGGCTATGAATAATCCAATAATCATAAAGCCATAGATTTGTGATAATCTAAGGTACCATATAATTCATTGGATATAAGTGCACTAGGACAACATTTTTGGTTTTCAAGATCATTTCCTTAAAGTTAAAGAAATCAGAATAAGAAGAAATACTTTCCTGATTTTGGTACAGTCTCACCATTGGACGTTTCTTTGATAATTTACTCTTCATCTCTTAAATAAATTAAGTTGAAGTTGTCATTCGTGAAGTGTTAGAAGAACATCTGATAGAATGATGGGTCATTCCATCTGTCTCAAACAAAATGTTAAAAAAAGATATCAAAAATACATAAGTCCATCTATTGTGAGATTAATCATATATGGTTCATAAAATGGAATTATAATTCATATATCATACTTCTTAATATAATAAAAATAGTTTCTAGTAAATAGAGACTTCCTGTAGGCCAGTGGTAGGTGATAAAGGCATGTCGCACTTCAGTTTTGGGTTCGATTCCCACAGCCTTGTCCGACGCGACAGGTTGTCGCTCGTCCTGCAGGTTATCCTTTTTCTAAAACTTATTATTATAAAAATCCAAAATATTGAAAAATTCTAGCCTTAAACAATTCTATCTGATGTCCAAATTAATCCATTCCAACCATTAAGCTTATCAAAAATATTTCTGTCCAATCTCATGGTGTAATTAAAATGATTACTTGAGAGGTCACATAACAAGTACGTGAATACAATCATTTATCCCCCATATAAGATATATCTTGTTGGTCACATTCCAAACATGTGAATACCTTAATCGTGTATTATCTTGAAAAATGAATACCCATTGAATCTTAGTGAAAACATGAATGCTTTCATAAGTTAACTCATTCCACATACAAAAATCCAAAAATTCTATATAATCAAACCATGATATAACTTAGTCCTTATATCAATCATGAGCCCATGAATACTATTAAACATATTATTTTCTCTATATCCACATATCATCTTCCTTCCAAAAATATCTAAATAACCTTTCATGTTTACCTGTACCATTAAACATATACTTTTAAATACTCTAGGAAAAAAATAGTGTAACAATCCTTAGATGATTCTTTATTCCATAGTACCATTACCTATACAACATAACTCGTGATAAACATACAATAATTCCACTTCCTTCTTAAACAAATGACTAAGAATCAACACTTACTTCATCTCATATATCATTTATAGTCTCATCATCATCATCCACATAAATACTACCCATATGACCATTCTGATTCTCTTCATGAGATTTTCCCTTAGGGAATTGGTTTTCATAATGCCCATACATTCCACATTTAAAACATCTAATCATTGTTGATGTCGTAGAAATACCATTATCCTTCTCCATGGTGTTAACTGAACCTTTTCCTTTGCACTTATTGGATTTGTGTCCTTATTTTCCACACCCAAAGAATCTTCTATTTCCTTTGAATCATTCTCCTTGATGCCTCTTCCCACATGATTTACATGAGGGGAATTTATCTTTCTTTCCTCTATGATCATCATGAAACTCCATCTTTCTCTTATTAGCTGAGTCAGGATACTTACCAACATTGAGATTATTGACTGTATTATGAGATTTTTGATTAGTCATAATAACGATGTTTGGACTTCCAGATCCAATATCATTTGGTTGATCATGAAGAATATCATTCCATTATCCATCATATCTTCCATTATCGTGAATCTTCCTATTTCCAGCCATTTTCTAAAACCCAAAAAGAATAGTATGAGAGGAAAAAATCATAATCAATAGGGATAACCTTAAATATCTAACATCTTAGGTTAAATTATAAGATTTTTACCATAATTATAAGACTATAACATATACTTATACTTAACCTTAGGGACATCCCTAGACATACCTTAGAAATATCTCTAGGGATTTCACTAATGTTTTCACATCCTAGTTTCCAAAGGTTAACTAAAAATTTCCTCTGATACCAAATGTAGAGATATGATTCTTGACATACATGGACATTACATTAATTTTTCAGAATACTTAGTACATAACAAAAACAGACACCAAAGGACCGTAATAGTTTAGTGTCTTTGGAAACATGGAATGTAATCTACGAATTGTTGTGAAGGATTTTCAAGTTCTCACATAATGATCTTCCCCTTTAGTTTTCTTACCTAATACCTTTATTTATATCCTGTGGAAAAGAAAACATAAAAAGGGTGAGCTTAAATGCTCAGTAAGGGAAAACATAGTGAACATAAGACAATCCATAAACATTTGAAAGTAAAAACATGAACATGAATTTTAAACATGAAAATCTTGAGCAAAGACATAAATCATAGAAGTATGTAAGGAATATATCATAATGGAACCTAAATCATGATAAAATATAATGGGAATAAAACATGTAATTGTGGCAACCATTCAGAACATGTTATGATTTCCATAGTAGCCAAGGCATTGCTGCCAAGACCATCTTAGTGGACAAAGTCCCTTTCTGAATCGAGTACACTCCTCGTTTCAGTCCTATAACACTTAACCGGATTAACTTACCATTCCATCCATGTCTATATCATGAGATATAAATCATTTCCCAATTCATTGGAGGGAGATATAGGTCCCACCCATCTCATAATGAAATCATTTTATGTGTTCCATAAAATCATAAATCATACATCATAGCATAACCCATGTAATAAAAATGGGATTCTTAAAAATCATGACATCATAAAACAATTCATATAAGATAAAGGAATTCATAAAAATAATTCCATCACAACATAATCAAACCTATGTAATAATAGGGATAGAAACAGAACCCTATATTATCTTAAATGGAAAATAATTTTGATAAAACACTTTAACTCCATTATTGTGGAAAATATCCTTTCTACTTCAAAAACATTTTCCTTTATTAACATGTCATACAATTTTAAACTAAAAGAAGTTGTTTAAAAATAAACATGAAAACATTTAAAGTAATCTTCATGGAAATAATGTTCTAAAATCCATTCAGGCCATATATGTTAAAAAACAATCTTCTCGTACTTTTTTCGAAAAAGTCAAAAAGTACCTCGTATGGTAAACAAAAACAAGATTCCTTCCACACGATGTGGTAAATGTAGAAAAGGGTAAAAATGAATTTAAAAATACATGGAAGAAAATTAAAAATTTTATGAAAACATTTTTAGAACATATGGACATGGATAATAATCATAACCCCAGTAAATACTTACAAATAATCAATCTTGGATAAGAATGAGATTGGAATAATTATCCCTTACCTTATGTCTGATATGCTTCGTAAGTGTCCAAACCTCCTGTATAATGATTTAAATAATGTCATTGAATTATTACAGAATCATATTCATTGTTATTATATCATATATGGTTCACTTATGACTTTATATTACCCGTTATTTTTTAAATTCCATGTTAAAGAGAATTTTGGGTAAAAAAGTTTCATTTATCATCCGTGTTTTGACTAGTAATTATTAATATGATTACATAGATAATTATTACTTAATTACAGAATATAAACCATGATTTATATATAATATATATTCATAATATACATATATATAATAGATTGATAAATGGAAAGAAATCAACCGTTCATTGACACGGTAGGTCGTACCTACGCATGAACGCTATTTTCGTTTCCTTATTGTATTTAATGGAATTAAGTATATGACATACATATATATATACATAAATCCAGTAGAATTATTATTTCATATATTTCATTATTACTTATTATATATAATTTATAATCATTCTTGAATTGTTAACATGGAAAATGAATCTCATCACGTCTCGGAGACAGTAATCCGTACGTACGCACGAGCGATGATATCGTTCTGATATTTATTGAATTGAATTAGAATGAATGATCTAATATCTTAGTATCAGTATGATGTTATAATAATCATATTTATTTATTATTTACACCATTATACCCATCCATGTAAGGTGGTGGTGGAAATATAGATTACACCACGGCGTGGAGACGGTATTCCGTACGTACGCACGCGGGATGATTTCGTTATCCTTAGGATGGATAGAAGGTGAAATGGGGTTGTTTTATATTTTTAATAACATATCAGTATATTAGTGATACTGATATTATCACAATATAATGAAACAACTAAAGAAGAAGAAGTAGGAGAAGAAATAAAGTTGAACGAATCGGTAATGGATATTACATCTTCTTTCAACACGCCTTTTTGAAACCTCCTCTTAGGGCACTAAGATTGGTCTTTGAAGAGAACCAGAACCTCTAGGATGTTTCTAGGGAAGTGGAAAAGAAAAATTGGCAGGGGTTGGCCGATATTGAAGGCTCAAAGTGGTGTGAGGAAGAGAGGGAGGAGGTGCCCTTTTATAAGGGAGGAGAGGGGCACCTTTGGAATAACTAAAAATAGTATTTTATTATAAAGTCATATTCGGTTTTTAATATCTCCAAATTGTGTTATTTCAAAGATAAGGTGGGGATGGGTTGAAATAATTTCATCCAATATAATTTATACAAGTTTAGGTTTCTATTTTAACCTTATCATTTAGATTTATCTTTAAGTTAAATAATTTTTCTTTTACCGTGTCTTCTTGTTTTCTTACACAATAAGGTTAATAAACATACTATAACAAGACAAACGAATCCCAAGTTGTTTATAATTAATATATATAACCTTATATAAGTCATTTGGTCGAACCATGGATTTTTAGGAATAAAATAACAATTAATAATATAATATTTGTTTTAAAAATGATTTTATGTAAATGTTGACACTATTAGGTATTTGATTTCTGTGAAAAATCCTAACACAATTATTTGTTCGAAAAAAATTAACTAAATCATTACCAACATGTTATATTAACTTAGAAAATTAGTGGAATTCATAAAAAGTCTCAAATTAAATTTATTTGAGTATTTATAACATCAATTATATTAATATTTCATTAATAGGATAACTACTGCATCATCATTGTGTCATAAATAAATTAAATTATATAATGTCTAAAAATTATAAATAAAATAAAATTATGTAGGAAATCGTTTTATCTTTCTAATGATTATTTATAGTCGAATTTATCTTATGTACAACCTTATATTATAAAGGTTTTAGTTATTAAACATTGATTTTAACTATTTTAACTATTCTTTAAATATAATAATATTAAATGTTCTAATCTAACCCATGTGGGCCTATATGGTCATATTTTATTCGTAAGGTTGTTTTTGGTCGAATTAAACTTATATAATAGAATTAGGACATGTTTTAGGATAATTATAATATCATTTTTACCCTTAATTACCCTATTTACTTTTAACCGTGGTAAAAAAGAGTAAAAAGTTACTAATCAAAAAAAAAATATTTTCATCTCATTGAACCACATTTTAGTCTTTGATATTAACCGTGTCTCTCGGATTTTCAAAATTACACTCATAGAAGTGGTGAAATTATGTTTTATGTGAATTTGAAAATTCTCCTAGGAGGTGGGTAAAAGGCGGTGAAAAGTTCAATAAAATTTTATATATCTAAAATTATTATAAAATGACTGCAATAAATAACATTGAACTTCTATAGGTATTATGTATCAATTTTCACCTAAAATAAATTTAAATAAAATAAATAATTATTTAAATAAAAATTTGGTTTTTAAATAGTAACCTAGTGTTTTCACTATTCATCAAAAATTAAAAGTTTTCAGAAAAATACAAAAAATTCACCCTAGGATAATTTAGATATTCCGAATACCAAAATGAAGTCCATTTTGAAAGATTAAAATTTATAAATTCCAAAAATTGGGTATTACTATTCATAATAGCTAGTTCATAGTAATATTATAATAATATCTCATTTAGTGAAACTCGGTATTGTGTACGACACACGCTATCGAAGAAGGTCTTGATTGCATGTAATGCAAGCCAAGTTAGTGATGCGTGTAGTTCAAGCACCTTTTGGTGTAGCGTACAACAGAAGATTTCAATGAAATTAAAAAGAATACTTTTCATAAAATCTCGGGGTGTTACAACGGGATGACCTTATTCCTCTTTTTTAGTTTATCTATTATCCTATATTTTTGGAAAAAATTCAAATGGATCTGTGTGACCCTCTATATGGTAGACCGTGCTTTTCTCCATTATTCAGGCTTGAAGCAGGTGAGACAGATTTGTAGGGACCTCACATTTTTAAGATAATTCTAGGAAAGATCAGCTAATTCAAAAGCATATGACAACAGATCAGTCCAAACTAAAATACAAAACTATTGGTCACCATATACCTCTTTAGTTTGAGGTTGTACATCAAGTCTTTCTATATGCATTGATAAGGTTGGATCACAAGAGGATCAGGAGACAGAGTATGTTATCACAGAAATATATCATGATGTTCAAGATAGTTAGAGAGTTGGGCCATTATCCTCTCAATTAATATTACCTCATAGGTACCATGATTTGCATGACCTCTTCCATTGATCTGAACATGGATTATATCATCTAAACCTGTCTCTTTCATTTGTTAATAATGAAATTGAGATATAGAAGGATACATCCTTTGAGGAGTGTGTGATCCATATTTTTTTTATCATGTCACGAAGGTTCTCTGAGGAAGGTTAGTTACTCATTCCAGGGTTCAATGGCAGTATCGACATGTTCATGACGAGGCTATGGAGTAGGAGGCCGATGTACAAACTCAATGGAAAGATCATTTCTTAGACAAAATCCCACAAACATAAATAAGGTTACATAGGGACGGGTTTTCTTATGGAGGGGAGGATATTATTTCCCAACATTAATCAAGGTATGTACAATTTAAACTTTTATTCCTTATCCTTAAAGTGTCCCAATGTGCGCACCTGCACACTCTATTGGGGGTCTGAGGCATCTATTAAAATTGATTTAATAATTGGACTGGTTTTATGAAAAGTATTACATCACCCCATCAGACATCATTCAGGTAACAATATTTAAAAAGATATTAAAAATATAAATATTAATTTTATGGAAATAAACTAAATTATAACATAAATAAAAATTAATAATAGAATAAAAGTGATTGCAGAATAGTAGAAATAATTAAAATGGGTCAACCAATATTATTAAATGTTTTCAATTCTCCCTCATTTTATTTATTTTATTATATTATATTATATTTTTATTTCTATTTTTCTTAATTTTCCATTTTAATTTTCCCTCCCCCTTTTCCTTTCTTTCTTTTAGTTTTTTATCTATTTCTCCCTTACCTCTCCTCTTGGTGCGTCATTCCCCACCCACAAGGTGGGGGGCCTCCTTATCGTCTCCCATTAAAAGTTCATTTCAAATTTATCCCTTATTCAATTAAAATGTGGATTGATGAACTATGAATCTCTCATTAAGGCAATCTTAACGGCCCAAGAATCATATGATCTCATCCACTCGGCTTCTTGAAAACCAAAGTGGATTTTTTTACCCAAAATTGGGTTATTTATAAAATAATCTATTTTCTTCATGAATATGTCAAATAAAAGTTCACCACAAAGATTAGGATCTACTATAATTATAATGTCCAGTGTCTACTCTCCTTCCCATTAATTTTATGTGTCTTTTATATCACACATTGTGTCGTTCATCGGTGCCTACCAGTGATATTTGATTTTTCCAATTCGAAGTTAATTGTGAAACATGGCATGAAAATTGAAAGCTTGTTTGGTATGAACTAGATTATTTAATTTTTTTCTACATTACTGGATAACTTTTTGGGTGTTCCAATGTAATTATTCTAAATTCCATTATCCTGGAATAATTAATTTAATAATCTCATGTGTTATGTGACCGCTATTTTGTTGAGTTTTAAATCAAATAAATTATGTAGCATAATTATTAACCATTTTTCACAAACCAAGTCGGTTTTCCATCAAACTTATGCCCCAACCTATTCATGGGAAGTCTTTGAAGTCGTTCCTGATCCCCACGGGCTGGAAACAATTCCTGGGTATCAAAAATAAAACTTGTGGATGATTTACCCAAACAAATAAATATTAAACAAACAATAGATATAATAAATTGAATTTAAAATCAAAAAACATAACAGACCCTTACACCCAGTTCAGATTTAATGTTTACAACTTGAACTAAAAACCCAAAAGAGACTACATCAAAGGAAAACCAAAACTCCAACTCAAAACTCCATGCAACATGAGGAGTCACATCCCAATGGTACCACCACCAAACCAACACGGGGGTGACAATGAAAACCCAAACCACCAATGTTATGCTCGATGCCCCAACCTGGAATGCAGAAGAAATAGAATATTCATATACTAAAAGGTGTATTTTGGGTGTGAGCTAAAAGCCCAGTAAGATCCGCCAAGGAAAGGTTTGAGAAAAATATTCCACACATAATTATTAAATGAAAAATACATTATTAATTTAATAGAAAAAAATAAATAAATCCTTAAACAATTTTAATGAAAACAGTTTTAAGGAAAACTAATTTAAATAAAAACAACTTAAATTGAAACATAAACACAAACAGACACTTTAATGGTAACCCTAATGTCACACTATGTACTGACAGTGAGTCCAAAGAAAAAAATGAGAAAAAAACATGGGGGAGGCACTAAAGATACTAGAGATAAGTGGGACCCTATATTCTAGTGTCTCCATGAGAAATGGTATAGAAACACAAAAATATATGTTCTCGTGCACGAGCCACTAGTTTGGAAACAAATCCATAACCTAGTTGTTTCCAAACATCATCCAAGAGATTAGTTAGTGTTGTATTGTTCAATCCAGCTATATGAAACTGGACCAATGCCACATCTATATCACTAGCGCACCTGTGCTAGTTTTCCCACCTAGTACCCAGGGATCCCATTTGTGATGAAGTAGTTAAGAGTAAATTTTATATGTCAAACAGAAACAAAAAAACAAATGAGTTGTTATCTGTACCCAAAACTACACTCACACACACACAAAAGCATTTAAAAATAATACGCACACTAAAAATATCCCCAAAACCAAATCTACACCACCTACACAACTAATTAATGTCTTCTTAGTCAAAGAAATAACATACATGGTCAAACAAACCATTAAGTGAATTTATTAAAAAATTTCTACACATGTCGCATGAATTTACGCATTGAAAAAATTTACACCATTTAACCAAAACATTTTTCACCATTAATTATTATTTAAAAAAACAATTCAAATTTTCATAAATAAATTTTAAAGGAAAAAATTGCTGATGTACACACTAGACCGACCCAAAACCACTTTCATAACCAAACAAATAGTCAAATCTTATCAAAAAAATTGTTTTCACCACCATTTTCATTTAATGAAACATTTTACAATTTATAAAAATAGACCCATAAAGAACCACATGGAATTACATAAAAAACACACGTTAAAGACCACTGCAGCCCATAAACATTTTATTAAGGTAGCAAAAGAGTTTATAAAATAGTAAATAGCTTGGCATGGTTTTTTTCACAGAAATCTCAAACCGATATGGAAGAAACATGCTACTATTAAATATATTAAAAAAGTCCATTTTGGAATGATTTTCACCCCATGAGGGTTTTCAAAAACCAATTTGAAACTTCCATATCATTTCATAAACCATTATGAAATTCTATAAAACAATTCCAAGCATTGTAACCTGATTCTCCCAACACAAAACTCACATAAAAACTCATTTTATTAAAAAATTAACATCATCACCACTTCATAATCCAATTCACAGCTCATCCTAAATTAAATAATCTTATTAAAGAACACATATAACAAAAATAAATTACTCAATAAGGGTTTTTACAAAAATGCACTATGCACTATACTAACATGCAATAAAATAAATCAACGCATGTTAAATTATTTTTAAAAACTAATTTCTCACCCAAGTAATTGATTTAATTCCATGATAAATTAATCAAACAAGAATATTAATCCATAAGGAAATAGTTATACACAGAACAACCTACCTCGGTGTAGACCAACTTCGTATATTTTGTGTTCAAAGTCTACCAAACATCAATCGCACCTTAAAAAAATATAACTAATCCATAAAATCGAGAAATATGTTCAATTACACCATAAAATAACCAAACACGAACAAAACCCAAAACAAACCCTATCCAAAAAATTACCCAAAATGGATGAACAACCTGGTCGGAGGGGAACACAGATACGTCGGGGGAGCAGGAGGCCGACCGAATCTCTGAGGAGGCTGTCGGGCTTACATGGTTCCAGAAAAAAAGAGTAAAATTAAAATAAGAATGAAAATAAAATAAAAAGAGAATGAAAAAAATAGATAGAGAATAAAAATAAATTGAAATCAAAATAAAACCCATAAAAGAAAATGAATCCATTTAAAAGTAATAATAATAATAAGTTTTTAATAATATATTGATAAAATTAATTTAACATCCATGACAAAATTAAAATATCCATTGAAATAATAATAATCCCCAACAATATTATTGTTATTATTATTATCAATATTATGAAGACAGATCTAAAATTATCTTATTTTATTTATTTGTTTTTTTATTATATGAACACTTTAACATTTACCTCGGGGATTAATTAATTAAATGTGTACCGGTTGGGGCGCATGGTGATTTATCGAAGTGACACGGCTTCAACAGAGCTCTATCTAAGCATCATATGCTGCTAAGACAAACGTTCATTTATCACCAAACCACAAAAACTCACGTCAGACTCCGTCCGTACCTCAAAAAAACAATTGAATCAAATAAAATTATCATATATAGAAAAAAATTAAAACTCATTACCGTTGTGTGAAGTCGGGGAGTGTAAATTCTCCAAACTATGAAAATTTCTTAACCCAAAATGTCCAAAGGACTAGGTCAACCAAGGGTTCCGAGAGAGACCATGATGACACCGAAAATAAATAATTAATCACCCGAAGATCGGGCATTCAAAACACCCATGACGTGAATCATCAAAGAACACAAAACCAGAATCACTATGAAAAATAACCAGCCAAATGGAATTCACCTCAAACAATAACTACAACATAGAACACCTCGACCCCTAACTTAGGGATCATCAGGGCCACTCGTGATCTCCAAGAATACTCATCCAGCGACCCACTACATAGCTAACCAATTAGTATGGTCAAGGTCCGGCGGAGCAGAAATAAGGGGATGGCTTTCCAAGTGCACCTTGAAAATAGATTCTTCCACAAGTTCATCCTATGGTGGTATCCCCACAATATTAGGATTCTTATCAAATAATGGTTCTCTAGATAACCTCTACCACTAACTTAACCATCCATGTTTCTTAGGTTTAACCAAACAAGCATAAGAGAAGATACTAATGAGACCCGCACTGGGTCTCCCCATTATTTTAAAATTTTCATAACACCGTGACACTGACGTGGGTATTCCCAGTTTACTTTGGGCGATATGGACGGAAATATTCATAATGATACCATCAACACTGGCCGACCTACATGAATGACCCCTACACTAGATAAAACTCCACCACAAGAGATGACTTTAATAGTAGAAACCCCTAACCTAGTGGCAAACTGGACATGCATGTGTCAATCCCACAAGACATGAGCATCTCTAAAAAAAGTAAAATTTTGATCTATAACTGATCATGAGATGGTTCCCAAAGCACACCTGTTGGGTTTACAAGAATACATATTCTCTGATCCTCTTTAAGGCTGAAGAGGAACTCCCATAAATTAGGACCACATCAAAATGACAGGGGCTTCATGCCCCTCACCACAAAGATGAATCATTCAAATATAATTACACAATAGGGAAAATTTATGTTTTCCTATTCCTATCACTGAAAACATAATTCGGACAAATCCCATCCCATGTTTGGCATGTTTTGAAAATGCACAAGCATCACCTCGATTCCTATGGATGGGGATCTGATGTCTGATTCATCTACCACCTCACAGTCATAAGCTAATCACACCTGACTGGAAGAACTTCTACTAGAAAATCCATCTACCTAAATCTCCTTATGTCCAAAGCGGCCACTCCATCAACATACCCACTGAGAATTGTAGTGAACTTCTCAGACTATCAGACTGATCACACTTGAGATAAGAGATTGAGTGGTCTGTCCGACATGCAACACAAGTTGATGGAAGGACCACTCCATGAATTGGCCCATTCGGTTTACACTCTTCATCAGATGAGGAACCTTCACTCCCTTAGGTACAATGGAGGGTTGAGTCTAGTATTGGGGATCTCTCAATACATCCCCATCACAATGAAAATTTAATGATCACCGTTTGCGGGTGTAGTCTCACTCCTCCAAACATACTCTAGACAACTTATGCATGAACCACATTTAGAGTTCCAAAAAAACTGCATACATTCCTATCATTATCAAATCACTCAATGATATCCAACTAACCTCGACATCAACAAAAATTTCACACAACCAAGAAGAACCCATCTCTACCACTCCACTGGGAGCCCGGGCTGTGGAAAGTACTGAGAGACCCACTAGAAAACCTTGAAAACTTTCTAGGGGGCATATCACGAACAAGAACACAAAACTGCCTTCCACAAATCCAAAAGAAAAAAAACATCCACACCTCAAACACAATTCGAGTAAGTCCAATTTAAAACATCAAATCATTTTTTTCATGGAAAAACACCCACATGAAAAACCATAAATTGTACCAAAAATCCAAAAAGATCTTTTAAAAAAGTCATCTTCTCTTTGAACTCAATGTCATTTTCTAATTTCCAAAACCAGTTAAGTACAAAAATCCATTTTAGAAAAAGTCATACTATCTTGGAAACCAGAAGCATCCTTAGAAATCAATCAATCACCAATGCAATTCTATTGTGCCTCTCATATATGCATTTTTGTGCCACTCAAGCACCCATCCACACGATCCACCAACTATACATTAATCACATCCACATGCACATGAGAGCACCCATAGGAATACAACTAGAAAAAAACAAGGCTTCTCTGGGTTCAAAACAAATCATTCTCAATATGTGAAAATAACTTTTTTCAATACCATTTCAAAAATTCATGACAATTTTTTATATTTTTCCAATATCCAAAATAACCCACTTCTATTTCAAATAAACCAAAGACATTCTTTTAGAAATAACACTTAGAGAAAACAAATATCAAATTCCAGAAACAAGGTTCAAAAGAAACACACCCCAAGAATCATGCCAAACACACCCCAAAATAAAATAAGAGATACTCCAAAGTCCACATTCCTTTAAAATCTCTTTCGTGCTAACCCAAAACTAAAGAAATAGATCGAAAACATTAAATCATCTGGATGGAGGACTAGTGGTTGGGTCTAACCGGACTACATGGATTAGAAGACCATGCCCTAGACAAGAACCAACAACTAATAGTGTCGAACCACACTCTTAAGAATCACATGGGTCTTTATTCCATGTATGACCATGCACAATACTGGCTTACTCCTATCATCATCCCCCATCCACAATGAACAACGCCAAAACATAAATCCTGAAATATCCCTGGTTACTAGATGATCTGATCGAGTAAGAGTTCACAACTCTCTTCTCGTACCTACCACTCGAGTACCGATAGTCCTATCTCCGATCTACCTGAAGCCCCATATAACAAGAACCAAACTCCCTCTGATACCATTTTGTCATGAACCATGATGGGTCTCCCTCAAAACAATGCCCAACTGAGTCCTTGGTAAGGCCTGAAGAGCATTCCTGATCCCCACGGGTTGGCCCAAAATCCCCGTGTATCAAAAATAAAACAAGGGAACTATTTACCCGAATAAATAAATATAAAAAAAACAACAAGATGAATAAATTGAATCTAAAATCAGACAACGAAACAGACCCTTACCCCATGTTCAGATTTATAGTTTAAAACTTGAACTAAAATCCCAAATGATATTTCATCAAAAGAAAAAGAAAACTCTAACACAAACCTCCATTAAACATGAGGAGTCACACACCCAAGCCACCGCCACCAAACCAACTGGAGGGTACCACTGAAAAAACGAACCAGCAATGCTATGCTTGATGCCTCAACCTAGAATGCAGAAGAAACAAAATCTACATACACCCAAATGTGTATGTAGGTTGTGAGCTAAAAGAACAATAGGATGCCACCGATAAAATGTTTGAGAAAAGGTTCCACACATAATTATTAAATGACAAATACATTTTCAAATTAATAGTCAATAAATTAATAAAGGATCAATTTTTTTAAGGAAAATAGCTTTAAGGAAAACTAGCTTAAATAAAAATAACTTAAATTAAAACACACACACACACCCATCAATGGTAACCCTAACGTCACACTATGTGCCGACGGTGAGTGCAAGGAAAAAGAAGATCCCAAAAAATGGGAGAGGCCCTAATGACACTAGCGAGAAGTGGGACCCTAGAACATCATGTAACAGTGATAATTGGTTTAGAAACACAACAATATATGTTCTCATGCATGAGCCCCTAGTAGGGAAACACATCCATAACCTAGTTGTCTGCAAACATCATCCAAAAGTTTAGTTAGTATTTGAGTCATCAATCCTACTATGTGAAACTAGGCCAATGCCACTTCTGTATAACTAGCATACTAGTCCTAGTATTCGAACTTAGTAACCAGTCTTCCCATTTGTGCTCAATTAGTTTAGAGTTTATTTCATATGTCAAACATAGACAAACAAAACAAATGTGGTTTTATCACTACCCAACACTACACATGAACACACACAAAAATAATTTAAATATAATACACAGACTTTAAATATCCCAAATCCAAATCTACATCACCTACACAACCAATTAACAATAGAACGGTCAAAAAAAGCACTTACGCTGTCAAACAAACCATTAAAATAATTTATAAAACAATTTCCACACATGTCGCATGACTTTACGCACCGAATACATTTACACCATGTAAAGAAAACAATTTTTCAACATTGATAATTATTTAATAAAACAATTAAATTTTTCAGAAATAAATTTAAAATATAAAAACACTGCTTTACACACTATATCATCCCAAAACCTCTCACATAACCAAACACACAGTAAAACCTTATCAAAACACGGTTTTCAACAATAATATAATTTAATTAAATAGTTTACAATTTATAAAAATAGACCCTTGAAGCACCACATGGGATTACATAAAAAACATACCCAAACACCACTGCATCCCTTAAACATTTTATTAAAGTAGTAAAATAGTTTAAAAAATATTAAATAGATTAGTAGGGTTTTTTCACAGAAAATTCAAACTCATATGGAAACATCCATATTATTTTATAATCTATTAAGATATTTTATAATGTAATTCCAAGCGATGTTACATGATTTTTCACACATAAAACTCACACAAATTATTACAAAATACATATCATCACAACTTCATAATCCAATTCATAGCTCTTCCTAAATTAAAAAAATATTGCACTACTCATATAACACAATTAAATGACTCAATAAGGGTTTTAAAAAAACGCACTACGCACTGTACTAACATCCTATAAAATAAATCAGTGCATGTTAAATTATTTTTAAAAACTAAGTTCTCACCCTAGTAATTAATGGAAGTCCATGCTGAATTAATCAAAAAAGAAAATAAATCCATCATGAAATTGTTATACATGGAACAACCTACCATGGTGTCGAAAAACATCGTAGATTTGGTTCCCAAAGTCCACCACACTTCAATCTCACCTCAAACAAAACAACTGCGACCTAAAATCAAGAACTCAGATCAATTACACTACAAATGAACCAAACGCGAACCAAACAAAAACCAATCCATAACCAAAAAATTACCCAAAATGGAAGAACAACCCGGGCGGAGGGGAACACACTTATGGCGAGAGCGTGGTAGGATGGCTGAAGCTCTAAAGAGGTTGTCAGGCATGCACGGTGTCGAAAAAAAGAGTAAAAGTAAAATAAAAATGTAAATAAAATAAAAAGAAAATAAATAAAATAGATAGAGAATAAAAAAAATTAAAACAAAATAAAATATGAAAAAAGGAACTAAATCAATTTCGAAATAATAATAATAATTATAAGTTAATTATTCTATAATGATAACATTAATTTAACATCCATGACCCAATTAAAATATCAATTGAAATAATAATAATCCCCAAAAATATTATTATTATTATTATTATTATTATCATCATCATTATTATTAAGACAAATCATAAATAATATTATTATTTTTTGTTCGTTATTCTATTTTATGAACACTTAAATGATTACCTCACGGATTAATGATTTTACCGCGTATTGGGTGGGGCACATGGTGATTTAGTGAGGTGACCCAGCTTCGACCGAGCTCTGTCTAAGTGTCAGACACTGCTAAGACAAATGTTCATTTATCAAAAAACCACAAAAACTCAGGTCAGACTCGGCTCGCACCTCGAAAAAAAAATTAAATCAAATAAAATTATCAGATAATGGTTAAAATAAAAAATCATTTCCAATGTACGAATTTGGGGTGTGTCAATTCGTTCCACGATGAATCTTTCTTCCCTTAGAATTTCCTAAGGACTAGGTCACCAAATGGTTTCATGTGAGACACTGAAGACACCTAAAAGAAAACCCCAATCACTCAAAGATCGGGTATTCAAAACTCCCCTGACATGAAACTTCGAAGAACTAAAAACCAGACTCACCAAGAAAATAAGCAGCAACAAGGATTTTACCTCAAATAGAACTAAAACATGGAAAACATCAACCCCTAACATAGACATCATCGGGGCTGATCGAGATCACCAAGAACACTCATCCTGCTACCCACTAGTCGAGCTAACCAATTTGAATGGTCAAGGTCGGGTTGAGCAGAAATAAGGGGATGCCTCACCAATTGGACATTGAAAACAGAGTCTTCCACAAGTTCTTCCTATGGTGGTCTCCCCACCATATTAGGATTCTTATAAAATATTGGTTCTCTAGATAACCTCTAACACTGACTTGACCATCCATGATTCATAAGTTTAACCAAAACAACATAAGAGACGATATCGATGAGACATGAACTGTGTCTCCCCACCATTTTAAAATTTTCCTAACCCCATGGCACCCGCAAAGGTATTCCCAGTTTTCCTTGAGCGATACGGACTAAACTCTTCATCATAAACCCACCAACACAGGTTGACCTACACGAATGGCTCCTACACTGGACCAAACTCCACCACAATAGATGGCTTTGATATCATAAACCCCTAACCTAGTCGAAAACTGGAGAGGTGAATGTCAATCCCACCAGGCATGAGCATCTCTGAAACAAGTAAAATTTTGATCCAGAACCAATCATGAGAGTGTTCACAGACCACACCCTCTAGCTTTACAAGAATACAGATTCCCTAAACCTCTTTAAGGTCGAAGAGGAACTCCCATAAATTAGGACAGCAGCAAGGAGATTGGAGATTCATGCCCCTCACAACAAATATTAAGCATTCAAAGATAACAACACACTAGGGAAATTTATGTTTTCCTCATCCTAACACTACAGACTAAAGTCAGTTCAAACCCAACGCACGTCCGACAAGTTATGACTATTCACAAGCTTCACATCAAGACCCGTGGCTGGGGAAATGATGTCTGAAGAATCTATCACCTCGCAATAATAATCTGACTGCCTCTGACAAGAACTTCCTCTTCTAGAAAATAAATTTACATACTTCTCCTCATGTCCAATGCAGTCACTCCGTCAACATACCCACTAAGAATTGTAGTGAACAACATAGAGTGTCAGACAGACCACACTTCAGATAAGTGATTGAGTGGTCTTTCCGACACACAACATAAACTGAGGGAAGGAGCACTCCAAGAATAGGGCCATTCGGTTCACATTCCACATCAGATGAGGAACCTTATCTTCCTTAGGTACAACAGCGGGATGAGTCTACTTTTGGGGATCGCTCAAGAAATCCCCACTCACGATGAAAACGGAATGATCACCATTTTCTGGTGTAGTCCCGGTCCTCCAAACATACTCAATAAAGCTTATGCATGCACAACATTTCCAGATCCTAAAAAATTGCAGACATTCCCAACATTCTCAAATCACTCAACGATATCAATCTGACCTCGACATCTACAAACAGTCAACACGACCGAGCATAACCAAACTCCACCACTCAACTGAGAGTTTAGGATGAGCCAAAAACCGAGGTACCAACTAGAAACCAATGTGATCTTTATAGAGGGAATATCCTGAACAAGTAAAAAAACAGCCTTCCACATATCCAAACAGATCAAAAAACAAACATCCACACCTCAAACACAATTCCAGTAATTCCAATTTAAAATATCAATTATTTTTTTTCAAGGAAAAACACCCACTTGAAAAACAAAACACTGCACAACAAAGCCTAAAATATCTTTTGGAAAAGTCATTTTCACTTTGAACTCAATTTCATTTTCCAATTTCGAAAACCATTTAAGAAAAAAAAACTTTTTCAGAAAAGAGGCCACTTTCTATGAAACAAGAATCAGCCTTAGAAATCAATCAATCACCACTGATATTCTATGGTGCCTCACAATTATGCATTTTCATGCCACTCAGGAACCCATCCACATGATCCACCAACAATCCATTAATCACGTCCACATGCCTATGCGAGCACACATAGGAATACCACTGGAAAAAACAAGGCTTCTTAACTTTTAAAAATAAACATTCTGAATATCCGAAAATTCATTTTTTCAAAACCATTTCAGAAATTCAGGAAAATTTTTAAAATAATTTCCATTTCCAAAATAACACACTTTGATTTCAAATAACCCAATATGTTATTTTATAAATTCAACTTCAACAAATAAAATTCCAAATTCTAGAAACAAGGTTCAAAAGAAACACCCACAATTTTCATTCCAAATGCACAAAAAAATAAAATATGAGCTACTCCAAAGTCCAATTTCCTAAAAAAAACACTATTGCGCCAACCCAAAACTAAAGCAAGACTTCACAACCATTAAGGAACCTATTCTGGGGACTAGTGGTCATGTCTAACCTGGATACATGGTTTAGTAGACCATTCCCTAGACAAGCACCAACCACTATGAGTGTCAAACCGCACTCTCTAGAATCCCATGGGTCGCTACTCCATGTAAGACCGCGCGCAGTACTAGTTTATTCCTATCACCATCCGCCATCCACAATGACCAAAGCCAAAACATAAATCCTGAACTATCCCTGGATACGCGATCATCAGAATGAGTAAGAGTTCGCAATGCTCTTATCTCACCTACCACTCAAGTTATGATAGTCCTATCTTCAATCTACCTGGCGCCCCATCTAATAAGAACAAACCTCCATATGATTCCATTTTGTCAAGAACCATGTCAGGTCACCCTCAAACCAATGCCCGACATAGTCCGCAGTGAGGCCCGAAGGAAATTCCTGATCCCCTCGGGCTAACACAAATGCCCAGGTATCAAAAATAAAACATGGGAACAATGTACCCGGATAAATAAATATAAAACAAAAACAATGATGAATAAATTGAAACTAAAATCTGAAAACCAAACACACCCTTACACTAATTTTATATTTAATGTTTACAACATGAACTATAATCCCAAAAGATACTACATCAAAGTAAAACCAAAACTCCAACTCAAACGTCCATGCAACTTGGGGAGTCACATCCCCAAGCCACCGCCACTAAACCAACATGACGGTGCCACTGACCACCCGAAACAACAATGCTATGCTCGATTCCTCAACCTGGATTGCAGAAGAAACAGAATCTACGTACACCCAAAGGTGTATGTAGGGTGTGAGCTAAAAGCCCAGTAGAATGCCATCGAGAAAGGGTTCATGAAAAATTTCCACACATAATTATTAAATGACAAAATTTTTTTTGATTTAATAGAGAGTAAATAAATAAATGCTTAATTATTTTTTAATTAAAACAGTTTCAAGGAAAACTACTTTATAGAAAAACAACTCAAATTAAAAAACACACACAGAGACACACTTTAATGGTAACCCCAACATCACACTATGTGCCGAAGGTGAGTGCTAATCAAAAGTAAATCACAAAACATGGGAGAGTCCCTAAAGATACTAGTGAGAAATGGGACCCTAGAACATTTTGTCTCAGTGGGCAATGGTATAAAACACAAAAATATATGTTCTCGTGTATTATCCTATAGTAGGGTAAAACATAGAAAACCCAGTGGTCTCCAAACATCATCTAAATGTTTATATAGTGTTTCAGTCATCATTTCAGCTATGTGAAACCATACCAATGCCACTTCTGTATCACTTGCGTACTAGTCCAAGTCTTCCCACCTAGTAACTAGTCTTCCCATTTGTGCTCAATTAGTTTATGGTTCATTTCATATGTCAAACACAAACAACCAAAACAAATGAGGTGTTATCTCTACCCAACACTAAACTCACACAAACAAAAAATTATAAATAATACACACACTACAGATATCCCCAAACAAAATACGAATCACTTACACAACCAATTAATGACAGCACAGTCAATGTAAGAACTTACACGGTCAAACAAACCATTAATGAATTTATAAAACAATTTCCACACATGTCGCATGACATTACGCACCGGAAACATTTACACCATTTAAACAAAACAATTTTTCAATGTTAATAATTATTTAATAAATTAATTAAAAATTTCATATATAAATTTAGAATAGAAGAACACAAGTTTAAACACAATACCATACCAAACCCAATTTTATTACCATACACACATTAGAATCTGATCAAAACACAATTTTCACCACCAATATCATTAAATTAAACAGTTTAAAATTTATAAAAATTGACCCATGAAGTACCGCATGGAATTCCATAAAAAACACATCCAAAACACCAATGCAGCCCTTCAAATTTTTATTAATGTAGCAACATAATTTATAAAACAGTAAATAGAACAACTTGTTTTTTTTCACAGAAAATTAAAACTCAAATGGCATAAACATGATACTACTAAAGAAATGAAAAATTTTCAATCTGGAATGATGTGAACCCCATGATGGTTTTCGAAAACCAATTCACAACGTCCATATCATTTCATAAACCATTAATAAATTCTAAAAAACATTTCCAAGAGACCTATGATTTTTCAAACACAAAACTCACAAAAATAACCTTTTATTACAAAATGCACATCATCACCACTTCATAATCCAATTCGTAGATCTTCCTACATTAATTAAACTTATTGCACAACTCATATAACACAATCAAATGACTCAATAATGGTTTTTCACAAAAACTCACTATGCACTATACTAACAAGAAACAAAATAAATCAATGCATGTTAAATTCTTTTTAAAAACTAAGTTCTCACCCAAGTAATTAATGGAAGGCCACAATAAATTAATCAAAAATGAAAATTAATCCACTAATAAATAGTTATTCATGGAACAACCTACCTCGGTGTAGACCAACATCATAGATTTGGGGCAGAAAGTCTACCACACATCAACCGCACCGCAAACAAAACAACTAAGCCCCAAAATCAAGCAATAAGATCAATTAAACTATAAAAGAACCAAAAACGAACCAAACACAAACCAAACCCTAATAAAAAAATTACCCAAAATGGAATAAAAACCCATTCGGAGGGGAACACACTAATGGCGAGGGTGCGGGAGGTCGGCCGAAGCTCTGAGGAGGCTGTCAAGATTTCTCGGTTCCTGAAAAAAGAGTAAAAGTAAAATAAAAAAGGAAAATACAAAAATAAAATGAAGAAAATAGAATGAGAATAAAAAGAAATTGAAAACATAATAAATAAAAAAAATTAAATTAATCCATATAATAATAATAATAAATAATATTAAATTTATAATTCAATAATGATATCATTAATTTAAAATCCATAACCATACTAAAATATCAATTGAAATAATAATAATACCCAACATTATTATTATTATTATTATTATTAAGAAATTTTCTAAATAATTCTATTTTTATTTTTTGTTATTTTATTTAATGAACACTTTAATGTTTACCTCACTGATTAATTAATTAACTGTATACTTGGTGGGGCGCATGGTGATTTAGAAAAGTTACATGGCTTCGACCAAGCTCTATCTATGTGTCGTATTCTACTAAGCCAAACATTAATTTATCAGAAACCTCAAAAACTCACATCAGACTTGGCCCGCACCTCAGAAAAACAATTAAATCAAAAAAAATTATCAGATAAATGTAAAAATTAAAAATCATTACCAATGTGAGAAGTCAGGGTGTGTCAATTATCCACACCATGAAACTTTATACCCCCATAAAGTTCCAAGAACTAGGTCAACCAAAGATTCCAGGAAAGATCATGAAGACACCTAAAACAAAAACTCAATCACCAAAATATTGGGCATTCAAAACTCCCTTGACTTGAAACATCAAAGAACTCAAAACCAAAATCCTGAAGAAAAATAACCAGCAACAAGGAATTAACCTCAAACAGAACTACAACATGGAACACCCTGACCCATAACTAAGGGATCATGGGGACGCTATACATATCCAAGAATACTCATCCAATGAAACCCTACCTGAGATAACCAATTATCATGGTCATGGTCGGGCAGACCCAAAATAATGGGATGCCTCACCAAGTGCACTTTAAAAACAAATTCTTTCAAAGGTTCATCCTATGATGGTCTCCCCAACACAATTAGATTCTTATTAAATATTGGTTCTCTAGATAACCTCAAACATTGACTTGTCCATCCAAGCTTAATATGTTTAACATAACCAACATAAGAGAAGATACCGACGCGACACGCACTGGGTCTCCCCACCATTTTAAAAATTTCCTTAATCCATGACATCTAAGCGGGTATTCCCAGTTTACTTTGAGCGACACAAACTGAAATCTTCATCATGAACCCACCAACATAGGCCGACCAACACAGATGACTCCTACACTGGACAAAACTCCTCTACAAGAGATGGCTTTGATTTCAGAAACCCCTAAACTAGTGGAAAACTGGATAGTCATGTGTCAATCACACAAGACATGACCATATCTGAAATAAGTACAATTTTGATCCATAACCGATCACGATAAGGTTAATAGAGAATGACTTCTAGCTTTACAAGAATAAAGATTCTCTGAACCTCTTTGAGGATGAAGAGGAACTCCCATAAATTTGGACCACATTAATTAATATATGGGCTTTATTCCCCTCACAACATAAATGGTGCCTTCAATTAAAATACCATAATAGGGAAATTTATGATTTCATCATCCAAACACTGTAGAATTAAGTCAGACCAAGATTGTCCCACTCCTGACAAGTTTTAACTGTGCAAGCTTCACCCTGAGGCCTATGGTTGGGGATCTGATGTCTAAAGCATATACCACTTCGAAGTCATAAGCTAACCATCTCTGACATAAACTTCCACTACATGAAAATAAATATAAAAACTTTGGCTCATGTCCCATGCGACCACTCCGTTAACATACCCACTGATAATTGCAATGAACAACTGAGAGGGTCAAACTGACCACACTTCAGATAAGAGATTGAGTGGTCTGTCTGACACGCAACATGAGTTGAGGGAAGGAGCACTCCTAGAATAGGCCCCTTCGGTTCATACTCCTCATCGAATGAGGAACCTTCATTTCCTTACATACAACCACGTGATATGGCTTGTATTGAGGATCCTTCAAGACATCCCCACTTGTTATGAAAATGGAATGATCACCATTAGTTGGCGTAGTATCACTCCTCCAAACATACTCGAGACAGGTCATGCAAGCACCACATTTAGAGTCCCTCAAAAACTGCAGACATTCCAAACATTATCAAATCTCTCAATGATATCCAACTGACCTCAACATATACAAACAGTCGACACAACCAAGAAGAACCCAACTCCTCCACCCTATTGGGAGTCCGGGCTGAACCAAGAGCTGAGAGACCCGCTGGAAACCCATGAGACATTACTAGGGGGTATATCACAAACAAGAACACAGAACAACCTTCCACAACTCCAAATTCATTTAAAGAAAAACACCCACACCTCAAACACAATTCCCGTAATTCAAATTTAAAACATAAATTCTTTTTTTCAAGGAAAAGCAACCACTTTAAAAACAAAACACTACACAAAAAAGCCAAAAAGATCATTTGAAAATGTTGTCTTCACTTTGAACTCAATGTCATTTACCAATTTCAAGAACCATTTAAGCACAAAAACCCATTTTAGAAAAAATCTCACTTTCTAGGAAACAAGAAGCATCCTTAGAAATAAATCATCCACCAATGATATTCCATGGTGCCTTGCAAGTATGAATTTTCGTGCCACTCAGGAACCCATCCACATGATACACCAAATATCCAGTAGTCACATCCACATGCACATGAGAGACCCCATATGAATACCATCGGAAAAAAAGGCTTTTCCGCTTTCAAAACAAAACATTCTCAATATTTAAAAATACATTTTTTTCAAATCCATTGAAAAAATTCATGATAATTTTTTAAAATGTAACCCATTTCCAAAATAACTCACTTTGATTTCAAAAAACCCAAGACATTATTTTAGAAATTTTACTTTGGAAAATCAAATGTCGAATTCCAGAAACAAGGTTCAAAAGAAACACACCCCAAGAATCTTGCCAAACACACCACAAAGTAAAATAAGAGCTACTCTAAAGTCCACTATCCCTAAAAAACACTTTTCCACCAACCCAAAAATAATACAAGACATTGAAATCACTAAAACACCTGGGCGGAGGACTAGTGGTTATGTCAAACCCGGCTACTTGGTTTAGCAAACAATGCCCAAGAAAAGCACCAACCACTAGGAGTGTCGAACTGCCCTCTTGGGCATCACATGGGCCGCTACTCCATGTAAGACCATGTGCAGTACCGGTTTACTCCTATCATCATCCCCCATCTACAATGACCAAATCCAAAACATTAATCTTGAAGTATCCTTGGTTACTAGAGGATCAGAACTAGTAAGAGTTCACAAATCTCTTCTTGCACCTACCACTCGAGTACCGATAGTCCTATATCCGATCTACCTAACACCCCATATAACAAGAAAAATCCTACCTATGATAACTTTATGTCATGAATGAAGTAGGGTTTCCCTCAAACAAACGCCCAAACTAGTTTTCGGTAAGTCCTGAAGGGCGTTCCTGATCCCCACGGGCCGACACAAATGCCTGGGTATCAAAAATAAAACATGGGAACGATTTAAAAAAATAAATAAATATAAAACAAACAACAAGCTAAAAAATGAAAATAAAATCAGATAAGAAAACAGACCCTTACACAAACATCAGATTTAATGATTACAACTTGAAGTAAAATCCCAAAAGAGACTACATAAAATGAAAACCAAAACTCCTACTCAAACCTTAGAGAAACATGAGGAGTCATATCCCCAATCCACCACCACCAAACCAACACGAGGGTGAAACTGACAACCCGAACTACCATTTCTATGCTTCATGCCTCAACCTGGAAGACAATAGAAACAAAATCTACATACACCCAATGGTGTATGTAGGGTGTGAGCTAAAATCCCAGTAGGATGCCACCAAGAAAATGTCTGAGAAAAGGTTCCACACATAATTATTAAATAACAAATACATTTTCAATTTAACAAAAAATAAATAAACAAATGCTTATACAATTTTAATGAAAATAGTTTAATGGAAAACTACTTTAATGTGAAAAAAAGTAAATTAACAAACACACACACACACTTTAATTATAACCCCAACAACACACCGTGTGCCGAAAGTGAGTGCAAAGCAAAAGAGGAGCACAAAACATGGGAGATTCCCTAAAGATACTGTCGTGAAGTGGGACCCCAGAATATCTTGTCCCAGTGAGAAATTATATAGAAACCCAAAAATATAAGTTCTCGTGCATGAGCCACTAGTAGGGAAACATATCCATAACCTAGTGGTCACCAATCATTATCCAAAGCTTCAGTTAGTGTCTCAGTCATCAATCTAGCTAAGTGAAACTGGGCCAATGCCACTTCTGTATCTCAAGATTACTAGTCCTAGTCCGCCCACCTCGTAACCAGTCTTCCCATCTGTGCTCAATTAGTTTAGAGTTCATTTCATATGTCAAACACAAAAAAACAAAACAAATGATGTGTTATCTATACCCAACACGACACCCACACACACAAAAAACCATTTCAAAAAAATACACACACTACAAATATCCCTAAAACCAAATATGAATCACTTACACAAAAAATTAATGACAGTACAATCAAAGAAGTCACTTACACGGTCAAACAAACCATTAAAAGAATTTACTAAACAATTTCCACAGACGTCACATGAATTTATGCACCGGAAACATTTACACCATTTAACGAAGACAATTTTTCAACATTAATAATTATTTAATAAAACAATTCAAATTTTCATCAATAAATTTTAAATAGAAAAACACCGGTTTACACACTAGAATGACCCAAACCCTCTTTCATAACCAAACACATAGTAGAATCTTATCAAAACACAGTCTACACCACCAATATCATTTAATTAAACAGTTTACAATTTATAAAAATGGACCAATGAAGAACCACATGGGATTACATCAAAAAAACACCCCATACACCACTGCATCTCGTAAACATTTAATTAAAGTAGAAACATAGTTTATAAAATAGTATATAGCTCATCATGGTTTTTTCACAAAAAAAGTCAAACTAATATGGCATAAACCTTCTACTAGTAAATAAATGAAAAATGTCCATTTTGGAATGATGTGAACCCCAAGATAGTTTTCAAAAACCAATTCACAACTTCCATATCATTTCATAAACCATTAAGAAATTATATAAAAAATTTCCAAGAGAAATCACATGATTTTTCACATACCAAAATCACACAAAAAATCCTTTTATTACAAAATGAACATCACCACCACTTCATAATCCAATTCAAATCTCTTCCTAGATTAAATAAACTTATTTCACAACTCATATAACACTATCAAATGACTCAATAAGGGTTGTCACAAAAACACACTACGCACTATACTAACATGCTACAATATAAATCAACTCAAGTTAAATTCTTTTTAAAAACTATGTTCACAACCATGTTATTAATTGAAGGCCATGCTAAATTAATCAAACAAGAACATAAATCCATCAAGAAAAAGTTTTACATGGAACCACCTCCCTTGGTGTAGACCAACATCATATATTTGGTGCGCAAATCCCACCACACTTCAATCGCACCACAAACAAAACAGCTATGCCCTAAAATCGAGCAATCAGATCAATTACACCAAAATCAAACCAAAAGTGAGCCAAACGAAAACCAAACCCCAACAAAAAAATTTCACAAAATGGTTGAACAACCTGGTCATAGGGGAATGAACCTACGATGAGGGTGCAGGAGGTCAGATGATGCTCTAAGGAGACTGTCGGGCATGCTCGATGCATGAATAAAAGAGTAAAAGTAAAATAAAAAAGTAAATAAAAGAAAAATAAAATAAAGAAAATAGACAGAGAATAAAAATAAATTGAAAACTAAATGAACTTAAAAAATGAAACTTAATCCATTTAATAATAGTAAATATAATAAGTTAATAATTCTATAATGATAACATTAATTTAACATCCAGGACAAAATTAAAATATCAATTGAAATAATAATAATCCCCAACAATATTATTATTATTATTATTATCATTATTATTAAGAAAAATCTTATATAATCTTATTTTATTTGTTGGTTATTTTATTTTATGAACACTTTAATGTTTACCTCACAAATTAATTAATTAACCACGTACCGGGCAAGGCACATGGTTTTTTAGCGAAGTGACATGGCTTCGACCGACCTCTATATGAGTGTCATACACTGCTAATTCAAACGTCCATTTATCAGAAACCCCTAAAAACTCACGTTTGACTCGGCCCACACCTCTTAAAAACAATTAATTCAAATAAAATTATCAGATAAATTTAAAATTAAAAATCATTACCGATGTGAGAAGTAGGGGTGTGACACCCTTAATTTTTGGATTTCTTTGCGTAAAAAAAATTATTTTCTTCTAAAAAATTCTTACCATGATATGCTTTTATAAAAGTGAAATGTTGATTTTTTTTAAACTATTACTGATAATGTGCTTGGACTTTTGTTCTTTGGATTGAATGATATGGAAGTAAGCAGATCATTCTGGCTTAATTTTTTTTCAAATTAAAAATAAATACACTATGATATCCACTTCCTTGATATTTAATTAAATTCATGGTCGTGAGACAGTTTAGGTTCTGTATTAAAGACCATATACAGAATCCTCATTCCCTATTGGTTACCATATAACACGCCATGGAGGGGTTGTCTTAGGATTTTCCAAAGGAGGGTTTCCATGGGTATTCTATATACTCAAGTATGATACCGGTTCCCTAAGGGAAAATTGAGGATGGACCCATCAGAAAATTGGTTATGCCATGCCTTGGGTGATTCTCGACCCCTTATATGTGATACTTGGGATGTAATCATGAAAAAACAATGGCTTGAGAAATACTTGGTATTTCGAATAATTACTTCGATTGACTTGGTGGTATTGGACAAATAGAAGGATATACTATAGAGATACCTTCGTTATGGGATCAGAAACAGACTCTAAACCTTAATATAATAATAATGATAGTGCATGCAAGGTTTTATTTGATGCATATTTGGGTTTCTTATGAATTCTGATATCTTTTTTGTGCCATGATGCATAATTTTTTGTCACATATATTAGAAAAATTATAAAGCACAATCTTGGGGGAATGTTTCTTTTTTGTATGCCTTCCATTTGATAGACTTTATATACATATATACATATATTTATACATCATAATTATTAAATTTACATTATTCAGATTTTCCCATAGGCTAAAATAGGTGGTATGAACGGGTGTCGTTGAGTACCCAGACCAAGTTATACTTATTTTATTTTATTTATCTAATGGATTTAATTTATCGTATATAGGTACAATTTTATTACAACATGAAATGGAATAGTATATACACTAGGTGTGCTAGGCTATAAAGATTATTTCCCACACCCTACTCAGGGGATGTTTGGTATTTGAGTAGACTTTATGTCTATAAGTATGGATATTGGAAAGCGTGCCGCTCCCAATGATTTATTTCATTACTGCTTAGCAAATATATTTAGGGAATAAGACCTAGAAATTTATCGAGATGCAGTTGCTTAAATTTTTTTCATTTTCATTATAGCTTTGATAGCATTGTTATATTCCGGTATTTTGTACATTCACTTTAGTATAGACATCATAACATAATATAATTGTGTATCTATTTTGATTTATCAGATTCAACACTTTTCATTTATTATTTTGGGATTATTTAATTTCATATGTTGTAGTTTGTTTATTAATATTTTTCGTCTACATTTTATGAATTTATTTTATTCTATTATGTATTACATATTACTTATGAGGGAATAGTCTCCCCCATCGACATACTAAAATGTTCATCACTTCTTGTCAACATCCATGGGAATTCATGGAGAAGCACTTGCGGTTATGGGGCCAACCCAGCTCAGATCACCCTTCTAGAGATTCTGGGCTGGGTATTTTTCAATGATAATATATTGTCAACTCGCATACCTTACAATCAATTGGAAATGATAACATCATTCATTCATATGTGTGGACTACCACCTCCTTAAAGTGATATTATTTTATTAATTTTTAAAATAAATTGATAGAGATAAGGATATATTCAAATATTAAATATGAAATTTATTATTTGTTAAATATATTATAATAGAAAATTATTATTTACTCCTATTTTTTTCCATCAATCAAAATGTCAAAACATCGCTCATGCGTACATGCATACCAACAACTCCATAAAGTGATTTAGTTTATTTTTCATCGATAAATTATATAAATTATTAGAAAATAGTATATAATAAATGAATATAAATCTTATATAATGGTTATGATTGTGGAGATGGTAAACCATGAACATGGTTCAAGGATTTGAATAATTAAACAAAAAAAATCATGGAATAGTGACAGGTTTTCACAACTATATTCATTTTAATTATAAAATTATTTATAAAAGGTATATAGGAAGTTAAAAATGAATGATACATAGTGTATTATATATAAATATGGGTTTTTAATATATAATAAATTAATCTGTATTAATTTTACAGGATATTTGAAGGTGTATAATAAAGGATGAGACATAGGGAAAGGGTTCATCATCTTAGTTTTTTCTCATCGATACCTATTTGTTTTTACTCATGTTTTTATGCTTATGATATGTATATAATGACCATATGATATAAAATATCATGGATACATATTTATTTACGTAATTTAATGTTATAATTCAAAATGATTTAATTTAAGGGTTTTATTAAAATTTTCTATTGTTATTAGGTTTTATTATCTCAAATCATCTTAGTTGGTACACATATTATGTTATAAATGTATATTATTTTAAGATATATATTAATATACTAAACATTTTATATTTTTTATGATGAATTTATAAATTTAAATTCTATATAATTTTTTATTTAATGTTTTTAATGGGGTTTATGATTTAATGTTTTCTAATGTTATAGGGGGTTTATATAACAATCTCATTTCCATTTGGAACACTATAAATAATGTTTTCTGAATGAAATAATATATACATAATATTTTATAACAAATATAATTTCTACTAATTTATATAGTTATTTCCTTTTAATTTATTTGTAGAAATACCATCTTGTTGGTACTTAAAATAATATATAGAATGTTATTAATCATAAGTCTTCCTCATTTCATCTTGGGAATCATATTTTTTACCTTGTACATACTCATCAAATATATTTTATAAATATTTAATCTAAACATGAAATTTATTAAAATGATAATTTTCGCTACAATTAACTATATTTATAATGATATAAAAAGATATATTTTAATGAAATTTTATGTTACAAGCAATTCATTGATAACTTTTTATAAGGGTGTGAAAGGAATGTTTTACTCTTACAAATAAAAAATTAATGGATTTTACCAATATCATTAATTAAGACTCATTTAAATCATCCATTTCATGTTTCATTTTCATTTTCAAATAATTGAATTTTCTCAGTATAATAGAAATTTCCTATTTTGATGTCAATAAAATGAATGATTTATTTTATCATATTTTCAATAAATGATTGAATATTATTTTTATGGTATTTTTATATGAGGTAAATATAATTTGCTGTTTATTATAATTCATGAAGGATATGATATAGTAATAGCATCAACATCATTTATCTACGTTTCATATTATGATAATCATTTAAACCTGATTCTATAAAAACAAGTAATGGGTTCACTATGTTATGACGAATCATTTATGAATCATGTTTCATTTCTAAATATTTTCATTTATATAATGGTGAAATGTTTATGAAACATGATTTTTTCATTCATTATGTTAATATGATATGATGAATGTTTTATGTGCTTGTGGCATTCATATATACAGTTTTCATTATTTTATGGATTCTCCAAGAATTAGGGAGCACTGTAATTTCTTAGGTAATGATGCATGAATTGAGAATATCCTAATATAATGGGGTTTAGAAAATACAAATCGATGTTGAAGTTTATATTATGGAATTTACTCCCATGATAATGTTGGAAATTACTGTGGAAGAATTTCAATTATGGGACTTTTCCATAATGATATAATTGGGTGTAAACCATGACAATGGATGATATTTTCTTAAATTTTTTTATAAACCAAAATTATGTCTCTCTATTATGATATGTTATCATGATCCGTGATTAACTAATGATAATTTCACACACTTATTCATTTTGTATTTTTTTATAAAAAAGTTTTCTTTGTTATTTTTTATTACTTATTTTTGAATGATATGATATGATTGTTATAAGTTATAATAATATTCATACACCCTTATTCATATAATAATTTCACCATGGATCAATGAATGATATATTAAAATTTTACCCTTACTGATTATCAAAGCTCAATTAGTATAATGATTTAATTTTAATTCTTTTATGGAGAAGGGTAAAAGATAGGAGAAGTCTAAAATGGTAAATTATGAGTAAAAGTTCAAAATGATGACGATTTATCTTAAATAATATGTTTATGTATCTAGTATTAAATTACAATAAACTATTATGTTTCTTAGGAAACCTTATCTTGGTGATATATTAAATATTAATTGAAAAAAATTTAATATCAATTTTATATTTTTATTTTTGGGTGTCTGTATAACTGGTTTCAATTTGATATTTTATCGAGAGAGTAATTGATTTGATTCTAGTATTAATTAAATAAAATCATCTCAATTAATAAATAAATCATTGATATGAATTTAGAATATCTTATTTTTTGTAAATAGTTTTTAAATATTATTTTATTTTCATTAATGTAATATTATATTAAAAATTATATTAATGAAAAATCAATTATTTGTTAAATTTTATGAATTTTTTGTGGTTTAAGTTTCTCTCATACTGAAATTGGATATATATATATATATATATACATATATATATATATAAAATTCAACATTGTAGTTTTATTTTTGGGGTAGGGAAATATAAATTATCAACACTGATATAAAATTGGTAATTATTGATTTATTGTGTAAAAATATTGTTTTTTGAAATTTTTAAGGAAATTATAAAACAAAAGAACACTAGAAGTCAATTGAATTAATTAGTTTTTAAGTAAAAATATTTATTCATTTTTACTATTTTATTCATTTTTATATGAATTTTGTATCATTTAATATCACATATGACACAAGTAAATTATCTAAATGAAACTCACTCTATCATAGGCTATATATTATACTACAACCTCATAATTTTATCACATTTCTATGGATAATCTCGAGTATCTTCTAATCATTATTTATAGATAAATAATATCATCCCCAAGTGAATTATATTTGTCATGACCTATCCCCCAGGGCCCATGTCGTAACTACCCCAAGCTCGCCTTCCATATTCCAGAGGATGGAGACTAGTACCAAAGGAGAAAATCCCTATATCTGGGAAGGCATTGCCTTTATAAAATGTAAACTCTCACAACCAGAGAACTAGTGGAAGCAAAAGAATAGGTAAAATTGAATACAAAAGTGGTGTTGAAATTAAACGGGGCCGGAAATACAAGCAAAACTATAAAGTACAAGGAAAAAAACAAAAAAGCTGTAGGGTGACAAGAAGCTCATGGACTGTCCACCATGGATCCTACCTAAAGGGTAGGTACAGATGTTCTCCTCAGCACTCCATGTACGTCCTTCCATCTTTCCGTCTCCTCTAGGTACCGACTCTTTGTGAGATACACCTCTGGGTACTATCCAGTCCTCGTACACTCTGCCTCGATCAGCGTTGTCTGTCGTCTGCATCCAACACAACGAGGTGCGGGCATAGGCTGTGTTAGGGTGAGTATAACGATACTCAGTAGGGACCCCGAGACCCTCAAGGTCTCACCAAATCCAACAAGGATAAACCAAAAAGAAATATCTCAATAGATATCCTTTACTTATGTATATTCCCTTAAATTTACCTATGTTATCAAATAAATCATCACAATCATGAGGAAAACACAAAGGTCATTGACTCAGCTCAAACCATGATTTTCATTATCGAAACCACAACTACTGGAGAGCTCCTCCTCTGTCGAGTACAGTGATCTTATCATGACTCCGATGCGCCCCTCACTAACCTTATACTACTGAGGTACTCCTCCTCTGTTGAGTACCACAGGTCTGTCCACCGAACAGAGTAGTGATTCCCCATCATGGGTCTGCCGTTGCAACCAAGCGCACCCCCTCCTAGCCTATATAGGTACTCCTTCTGTCGAGTACTGTGGGTATTCCTCCCCAACACAGTAGCTCTCCTCCACCATGGGTCTACCACCCCAGCATAGTAGTGCTCCCCACTGGGCTAGTCAAGTCACACCGAATCGAATTGGACAAGCAGTAATCAGGTCTACAACTACTAGCTCTCCAAACTCTGAATGCTCATTTCTAGGAGGGTCTGCTCCATGAGCTACTGGTTGATACTTCCAAATGCCACGTAATATTTTGTGAAAGTATCTCAAAGGACTGCCTCGCCATAGGGGTCCCAACGCAATAGACGGCGTGTCAATCGAACTCCCGGTCTGTGAGTTATTAGCATTTCTATTCCTAGGGCCCAGTTGGATTTCGTGTACAATGATAAGTCCATAAATTTTTTGATATGGTACTTGGTATCCATAATTAATTGGATTTTAGGTCTATCCACATGACTATAATAAGTACATCATAATCATTGAGTTCTCTCAAGTGCCTCTGCAATGCCTTCATCTAATTTTTTGTTAGATTTATTGATGCGTTGATCATTAACTGGAATTCATGTAAATTTTTCAACAACTCAAATGTATTTTTTTGGTATCAACTAATAGTTGGGTGGTGCAAGAACTAAAAATTCTGGAGTCATGGGACTTTCAAATGTCATAAAATTTCTTAAAGTCATTGATTAAATGTGCGTGTATTTTAATTTTACTTTATAATAACAATGTATAGATTTATTTCTTGATTAACTAGATATAAGTATTTATGTTATAGGAGGCGTTGGATGATTACTATTGTTTCATTGTTTTTTATATAGTGTTATTTTTTGAGTGGTTTCTATTTTTTGGAAGTTTAATTTTAATTATTTTATTAAAAAAATTTAATAATGGCATCAGTTATTTTGAATAACCATTGCCAATTTTTTTTAAAAAAAATTTATTTTGGAATCGGTTTTATCTAAAACCGATGATGAAGACCGGTTTTTCAGTGTCGATTTTAAATAAACCCGATGTCTAAAAGCCTGTCTAATTTCAATTTCAGCATTGGTTTTTTTTATAAAACTGACGTCGAAACTCTAAACAAAATTAAGTTTGGTTTCAGTTTTTAAAAAACTGACTGTGAAATAAATATGTTTAACATCACCTTTATAGACTTTTGTTTAAAACCGACGTCAAAAATAAAAAACCCAACATTAATTTTTGTTTTTTCACTAGTGATTCTTTAGTAATATCAAATTTTATTACATATCATGATACATGAGGTAAATTTTAAGAACATATTTTTTTGGATGAAACATTCTTAAAAAATATAGCTTAGTGGTTCCTATTTATTTTTCATGTGCATTCATATAGTTTATAATGAATTTTCAAAATTTCAAAATGGAATCTTATGAAGTATAAGAATTTAGAACACTTATATGTATAGTTTCTGTGGAATTAATGTTACTATAAAATATTTGGGGTGTTTTTTATTTCAAAATGTCTTTTTCTCTGATACATAATTTGAGTTATGTTAGTAAACACAATTTCCTTGTTAAAAAGTGACAAAAATATTTTTTTTGGGACAAAACATTCAATGAAATATTACACTGTTTGGTAATGAATTATCTTAACATAGTTAGGTGAAATTATTTTAATTTACATTCACCTTTCATTTTAACAAATATTTATGATTCCGGAATTAACGAACCATTATTTAGTATGATGTATCATTCAAATATTTATTCCAGATGTGAAATAATTTGATGTGGTTTCCAGCAGGGCACTTTGATAAATGTATTAGAATATGTTGTTACCAACTCAATTCAATCCCTTCTAATAATATATAAGTTTTTTCTTCTCACTACTGAACTGGGAATCACTAATAAAATTTCAAGGGGATAATATAGTCTACATATTAAATTATTTCTTAGAATTTATAATTCGTTAATAAGAATATATATAAATGACATATTTTATTTTATTGAAAAACAATTTAATATAAATTGATTATTTAGGGATTAATTTATATATATTTATATCTTATTCTATGTTATTTTCTTTCTTCAAATCGTCTAATATCAATGTAAATTAAAAATATAAATAAATATCCATCAGTTCATTTCCTTACATATAAATCATTTCTCTCATTGAAATATTTTTGTAAGGTACAATATAGAATTAAAATTACATCTACATTGCAATGTTTCCCTTTCTTTTTCTCAACATATGTAATATGGAAATAATTTTCCACCTAACCTGATTTATCTGTGTGAAGTACAAAAAAATTTACTAGCTAATTTTCATTAATGGTAACACATTCAAGTTAAAATAAGGGAAAGCATAGTGGTATAGACGATAACATGACATTCATGGATAATATACAATCAAAATGGAAAAATAATACTAAATAATTAAATTCAATATATTAAGATATTTTTACAATATTAGAACCACCTATCATGCTCATAGTAAAATTTTATTGGGATAATATAATTTTTAATGTATCCCCATTTTCTATTTTTTACGATATGAGGGATATTATTTATTAGAGGAATAACCCTCTACATATATTTTTCATATTTCCTTTTTCACCTCCTCTTATTGGTATGTATTGTATTTAATGGAATTATATAAAATATAATCTATTATATTATAAAAATGTAGTGTAAATCATGTATTACACTCTACGAAATATTTTCATGTGATGACATAATCTGAGAGGAGTATGTATCTTATTATTGTTATTGTTTTCATTCCATTTTTTATAAATAATATATAGATATTTGAAAATTAATTGATTGTAGAATTTGGGAGATGGAATAATTTTAGTCATTTTGTATATCCTCCCATTTTTTATTCAAAAACTAATAACCAACACCAATTAACATGGAATGTCTTTTCTCAATAGAATTATAGTTTAATAGAAACAAATGTACCTCCAGATTATTCAAATTATTGATATTAAAACAATAATATGTTTTTTGGACATGTAGTATTGCTAACTGCAAACATGTAATTCCTTCTTCCACATTGGTTACACCCTATTCATGAAATCCAAATGCAGATTTCCTCATGTATTAATTATTGATTTAAATAAAAAAAATCTATTGATATTATATTCAACACAATATTAGTTATTTCAGCCAATAATAATAATAAATACTCATCAATAAATAAATAAAAACTTGAATATGGAAAAAACAGTAATTAAATTATGGTGTGTATTAATTTAGTTTATATACGGTGTAATTAACTAATATTAAATCATGGGAATTTTTATTATGTATAAACATTATTAGTATCTATATTTAGATTAATTTATTAATGAATTTTTTTTCTCTTACGTGACAAAACATTTCCATGATAAAATATTCTTTTATATTATATTTACATTAATTTCATATTTTCATCCAAATAAATTTACTTTTATGATCAAGTACTTACATCATAAATGTAAAGCATTCATTAGAAAAAAATATTAATCACATATTGATATTGATTATTAAATAGTGTTTTATTTGGAATAAAATAATAAATATTTAAACAAACTTGAAAAATCCACTTCAGTTGGTCTTAGAATGAGTTTTAAGCATTCCACATCAGCCATAAATATCAATTTCTTTTTATCTTTCCCCATAAATCTCCTAAACCAACATTAAGTTCCATGGAGATACGTCTTTTTATTGCATTAAAATCACTCATAGATGAAGGTAACTAGATTCGGGGTTTACATAGATGAAATAGTGGAAACAATGTCTCACAAATAATAATGACTGAGGGACCAATTGTAGCCCACAAATGTAATTGAATTATAAAATTTAAAAAAATGGTATAATTAAATTAAACAAAACATAAAAAATAGTAGTCTATATAAGATAATAATAGTCCACTACTTAAAAAATATGTATTTAAAATTAATTATTATATTTAACTTTGACTCATTCTTTTATTGAAATTAGATAAATGATAATTAATTTGATTATTTATCTAATTAATCGTTACTGTCATTTTATGTTAACATCTATAAAATAATTCCTGGAGGTAGATGTTCACTATGATTTTATGTGAATTAAATAAAGGTTCTTCATAATAATATAATTTACATTATCTATATATAATGTAATGAACATATATAACTTATCACTTTTAATTTTATTTTGGAATTATTTAAATATAAAATATCATAAAACATATATAACATTACTTGAATGTGTTAGTAGATGACACATAGGACACAAAATTATGAAGATTATGGAGTTGTAAATTATTGTTTAATTTTTTCATGTAAATTAATTTACACACTTTATATCCTAGAAATGATTTTTTTTCATTATTAATAGTTATGAATTAATTAATTATAATGGATTTAGTTATAATGTGAATTATTTATGGTGTATATAAATTAATTAAATCATTTTTAAATTAATTAAATTATGTTTTTTTAAATTATACCATAGGTTTATTAATTACCCCACATATGAATTAATATTATAGAAAAGTGATTATTTATATTACTAATTAATTAATTACATGGCTTATGAATTAATTACATTGTTTTAAAAAAAAATTAAATCTAGTGAATTTATTACATAGCATGTCTATTAATTATATTTTTGTTAAATTATATACATCGTGCGTGAATTTTTTTAATTAAATGGGTATTAAATTCATTACATGTATTTAATTATATCACATTTGATTAAATAAATTAATATACCGATATTAAAAACATGACCATTGCATATTATATCACTACATGACTGATTAATGACATATATATCATGGACCCATGAAAACATGGTGCCACCAATGGATGGGTTTTTCATTTTATATTATTAGATAATCAAGGTTATATGAAAAAGACACGTAGATAAGAATAATAGATTTTGGTAAATACTATAATAATTTTTTTTATTAAAATGAACAATGACTATTAATTATGTTAATGATCATATATAGAAAACAAATTATCAATTTAATGTGATAGCTCCAATATAATATGGTGGGGAGAGATAGTGGAAACGACTATTGGGCCTATGACCAACTCATATATATAATATTCAATATATTACACACAATTTATATGACTAGAATACTATGAAAAAAAATCTTTTACCATAGAATATTTACAGTTTTTATCATAGAAACCGATAGATGATCTTTCAGGAATAAATTTAAATTTTACCTTATTACATGGGAAATGGGAAAAAATTTAGAGAATGTATGTACCACATAAATATAGAAAAGAGACCAACTAACAGTGTTTCCGAAGTGTTTCATTGAAGCATGTGTTGATCATCTGAAAGTGTATCATTTGAATTTTAATTACATTAATGGGGAAACAATTTGAGCCACTATAGTAGTGATCTACAAAGCCATCCTTGATCTTAGAACATCATCAATAGTACTTTGTGTTGTGGAGAAATTGTGTTGATTATATTTTGTCACTATATCGATTTTAACCCTAATACCATTTGACTAGAATTATTAAATGTTGATCACGTCATCTTTATGGGAAAAAAGGAGGAAGTGAAAATATCTTGATCTTGAGAGAAATACCAAGATAAATTCTCATTGGGAGAGTACTCTCTCAAAGGGATAATGTTTTTAAAAACAAAAACCTGCCGAAAATATCATCATTTTCTATTTTTATATTCATATAGAGGGTTTTATATTACATAATTTCAAAAAATTCTTTACGAATATGATAGAAAAAAGCATCCCTTATCTTGTAAAATAATATTAATATTATTTTATTCCATGTTGTGTGATAACATGTGAAATGATAAATTTTTTCCATTCTCATAAATATATATTTTCCACCAGACCATTAAAATTATTTTATTATCATCTTAACATACATTTTTTACTTTAATTCACATGCAATGTATTAAGACCCATTTTCAGAGCCATGCACTAAGTTTATATTTTATTCAAAGGCCAGGTGAGCCAAAATATATATTTTAAAAATAATTGATTAGTAAATATCATTATCATGTTCTGTTACTAAAAAATTGTAATAACTATTAAACTTACTTTTATATAGAAATTCTAAAACCATTTTTATATTCCAAACATAGGGTTTACCCTTGATTTAACTTATGTTTTATATGCACGATACATTCGATTAAGGAAATCATTGGCGGGGCATTAAATTTGTATTAAAAAAATAAATTTCTAATTTTTTTTAAATTTATCTAGCATACATACTTCTATAAATAAACCACTATTAGACTTATTTATGGATATCCACATAGGCCTAAAGATTATTGATTGGAGCTTTATGCATTCTTCATTAGTGGACTCTCATCGAAGGGTGAAGGGAAATCAGATCGATGTGTATCAAGACGCCGAAAATAGAGTAAGTCTCCATCAATAATTGTGAATTAAATCATCACCAATGGTCACTATTATTTGAGGTAAAACTATTAATTTTTTAATTCCACCATATTATATTTATTTATTTTTCATTGAGATAATTAGATAAATTTTATTAGTAATTATTTGATCTCTCACGTGATCATGTTTCATAACATGATATTTTTTATATCAAATTATTCAATATATACCTTATTTAATCCAATAGATATCCATATTATGAAACTTTTGGCGAATAATTATTGGAAAATAATGGTTTTACATAAATCCTATGCATTTATCCCAACTGTTCTTCAAGTTCTTCTTCGTTGGCCCATGGAGTTCTAACTCGACATTCCCTAGGTGGGTTCATGCATGATCAAACCCCCCATATTGTTGGTGATTGATAAAAAAGGATCAGTATGTTGATTTGTGGATGGATCTGGATAATTCTCAATTAAGGATCAATGGGGTCAAGATCCAGAGTGGCAAAATTATTCTGAATGACTTGGTGGTATTGTGAGTTGATGTGTGTGGGATCCAGTTACCAAACTCTTTCCACAAGGGGTGGATATGTAATGGATGACCCGAAAACCACACTCCATAACAATTTTGGAGGTGAAACTAGGGGTGGCATGTGAATAATCTAGTGCAAGATGTCTTCCCTGAGATTCAAAAGAAAAACTAACTACCTAATGTGTAGTCCAAGAACACATTCATTATAGGCTTTCTATTTTGGAAGTGAGGGTCTTTGGATGATAAGGATCACATGCTGTATGGATGGTCCCACAAGTCAATTGACCATCCTCTTGTAACCAGTTCATGAGCCAATAGTATATAGATCAGACACCTTGTGGAAGGATAGCTCATGTACTTCGATAATACAAGGGCATACCCTATGATACAAGAGCATTATTTGATATCACGCATGGATATTTACATGGTAATGGACCAAAGTACACTACTCTGTCTTGAAGTACATGTGAATTCCCATGAGCACTGATTCCATTCCCTGGTGGTTGATAAATTTCATGTAGTACCCTTTTTCAGTATGTGTTAATATATGGAAAACCATCTCATGTGTTTCCGAGGACACTAAAAGGAGTCCATGTGAAGTCACACATTGTGTAACCCATTATACCTGCCATGACCTCATCTTATGGTCATAAACCCTAAATATCTCTTTCTTATAGACCATTATTTTGGATCACATATAGAATTTACTGAGTAATTATTCATGTATAGTGACATGATAGCAATTGTGGTGGTTTTCATGATAAAACATGATGTTTTTAGATGTTGATGCTTCTATAAGCAAAACGAAACATGTAGAAATGATTATGAAGGATTTTTAATGAAGGTTTATGGTTTGTATCCCCACCAATTACAATATTATGTGGGTCCCCAATTCTTTTCACACGAGTTGAGGGGAACCCTATTATGCAGTACAGAATATGTCATATAACTTATATGTGGATCCCCCGAACACTCTAGGGAATGTGTCATCGATCTGTTCATATAGACTGGAACTCCATGTAATTTTCAGGAGTGAGTCCCTTATTCTTTGAGAGGAACCCCTATCATTAGTGGGAGATGGTCCTTTATTCATATAATCATTGGAACACCCTCCCACACAATGGAACGTTCCCTCTATATATATATATATATATCTAATAGAATTTTCAGTTAAGTTACAGAATCAATCCTCTTTTATTTGAGTGGAAAACCCTAATGAATAAGGGTATATATCCTCTAATTATCAACTGAGTAGAATTCCACTATTATTATAGATTACATGTTCTATGCTTATTGAGATTCATCCCTTAATATTTTAGGAAATTAGCCCCCTATCTACTAAGTGGAATCCCATATCATAATATGGAACTAGTTCCCAATGATATATTGTTCCCCTTTTGGTTGTGGAGTAGTTTTGAGGATAGGGTACACTATTTAGCTTCTCATAAATAAACGTGATATTTTTTACATAGATTGAGGAAAATTGGAGCTACACAAAGTCTCGTCATATTAATGAGTGATGTGATATGGAGATCCCATTTATCTCTCAAATGGGTTTCCATTGATAATATATATTTTTTATATTTATCTCATTAATGGGGTTGAGTTGCCTATATCAATCATATCTCTCAATTTCTACCTTTTTTGTTTTTTTGGGCTTCCTACAAGGTACAATTATACTAAAACCTTCATGGTAATTTACCACACCTATTTTGTTATGTGAAGATTATGGATTGTTTGGCAGTGATTTTGATGAAGCATATTGATACATAGTTTCATAATCTATATATAGTGGCCATGAATTGAGATATATATTGAGTCCTGTTATTATTTAAATAATTTGAATTATTGGTGGATATTGAAATAAATTTTTGTTGGGCTTATATTTATTCCCCTTTATAATATAGTCTTATTTTTCTATTCGCTGGTATATTCTATGGAGGTACTATATGCATGGTTCACTATAGTTGTTACAACCCTTTTTATTATTCCTTAACACTTCTTCATGGATTCATTTTGGTGTGTTAGTTCATGTGAACTAAGAAAATTCCTCCCATATACATTATTTCATCTCAAATATTTTCACTAGTAGATATCCAAATTAAGGTAGTATTGGGGTTGTGTCATCTCTCACATTCAACACCCTACAGGTCCTTAGTGGGTTTGGTTATTTTTAGTGTTATTAGAGTAGTCTATTAAATGGGATGGATTTTTAGTTATATAAATTTTAGGAATTGGATGGGACATAGGATATTAGTGTAAATGTGTCTGAGGTGAGGCTTTCTATACAATGATCATTGTGTTGATGTGGGGTCCAACATAGCCATACCCTATGAATTTGACTACCATCTTGTTGAATCAAAATAATGAGAAATATGTTTTAGGGATAAGTGTTACATGTATAATATAGTACTGAGTAATACAATTTTTCATCTTTTGTAAGCTCTACATATATTTGTGATATTCCACCACGGTGTGAAAGGATAACTTTCATTATCTTTCCTTGTAGATTTATATCAAGATTAATAATACTATAATATGATAATGATTTTTTCATTGATAAGGCCACATTTTAGGGACCATCCTATGACAATTTTTCTATAGGAGAGAACCAATCAGTGTAGGAACAAGTTAAGTAGTGAATGAACCCAATCATAGTGGTTGAGGTAGATTATTGCCCACATTTTGTGTATTGAATGTCTCTATAGTGATAAGATGATTTTATATTGTGGATTATAATGTTAAATGAGTTTTATTAATATGGGATGATGATGGATTATGATTATCTAGACCCTCAGATAATGGAGGACATGATTGGTGTTGTTGTTTACAATCTATGCATTGTGCATACCAAAATCGATTAGACAGTATAATTAGTGACAAGAGATCATCAAGGAGCTATAGTTGGACATAATGTTACTACGGAATGAAACAAATATTTATTATTTTATTCTTGATGTTTATAGATTGATATCACCAAGGTTTTAAGATTGGATTGACACCCTTAATGGTATGTAGAGGGCTGGAATGAACCCATGGTTCAAGGATTCCACTTGATTAGGACCCCACTCTATGATGTTCTTCATAGTGAAACCTCTACATGGTGAGATTAGGGATACATATAACCTAGTGTGGTGATCTATATTTTTACTTAAGAAATAATGGATGATAGAAAATCTCCCCTCCATGATTTTTTATTATAATGCGATTCAAATCAATTTAGTTGACTCAATGGAACCCAAATTGGATAGTGTCAAGGTGTTCTATATGATATCAATTGAAATATGTTTTTTATATCATTATAATGTGTTAATGTGTGTAATTGAGGTATGACATGTGTCTTATTTGATCATGTTATAGCTTCAGTATGCTATGCTATAATTTCATGAATGTAACCCCAATATATGTCTTTGAAGAAAAATAGGATCCTTTTATTGATGCTTGTGTTTTTATTCTCCTATAGAAAGGATTTCATGTCACAAAAATTAACCAATAAGGTGGCCTACCTCTATGAGGGGAATAATCCTTATAAGGTACATTTCCATATATAGTACCGAGGAACTACAATTTATTCCTTATTATGGACTAGTTATCTATTATTTGGGTAATAACTGACTTTCATAAAAGGTGAGTTATATGCCTTTTGGATGACCAGATGATATTTTCCTTTGTGGTTGAGTGATAACTCATTGAAAAGAGAGCGAGTCTTGTGGGAAATAATATGAAACACAACACCAATCCGTTGTGAGTGTTTAACCATTAGTTTAGTGATATATTCTATTATTTGGATTCCATATATAGTGGAGGAATTTTTTCCATCTTCCCTAATAATTTTTGTAACACCCTCATATTTTATTGATTATTTTTCAAATTAATTATACATTTTGATATTTTTTTCGCATCATGAAACAATTAAAATATATTTTCACTATATAAAATTCTCATTTAACACTAAACTAACTTGTCATTCATTAGAAACAAGTCATAGTTTGAGTACGATACATGAAACACTAAGTTTTCATATGATAAACACAACTCTATGTTGTCGTATGATACTTGTAACACTAAATTTCTAAAAAAACATATCTTTTTAATATTTTATTTTTTGAAATATTATAATTCAAACATAGCTGTTAAAACTAATTTTCCATTATTTTATCAAACTTTTTTATTCAAATAAAAAAATATTGATAATGAAAAATAATATTTTTGGTAACATCCATTTTGTGTAAAAAATAAGGGTTTCTTTAATTGACAAATTTTAAAAATAAATTTAACTTGAGAACCATATAAAAAGTTAATTTAATAACATAAACTTTAATTTTAAATTTTTTAAATCGAAATTAGCATAAGGTTAATTTTTGGTATATTTCTGAGAAATATCATATTCGATGAATAATGAAAAATAATGTTTTTCAGTTATAACTGTGTTTTTTATAAATAATTATAAATGATAAATGATATTATAAATTTTTTAAGAAAAAATTTAATAAATATTAGTTCTATTACTAATATTTAACTAATTATAATCAATTTCACTTTGAAACTGAATATAAATTCATAAAAAATTATTGATCTTTTTCCATCTTAAAATCCATGGTATTTCGTCTCATCTGTGGGATTAGTAGTTATCTAAATTTTTTTTCTTCAATGAACAGAATTTAAAAAATCATACATACACCACTGTATTCATTCTATACATTATATTCTAATAAGTCCAAGATAATTTTTTACAAAAATGATTATTAAAGGTGATTAAAATTAATCATAGTAGTTGATGCCGAAATAAGCCTAATTATGGACTAAAACATAATAATAAAGGACTATATGACCGATATCCTTGTCCAAAACCAATTGGATTTAAATATTTCTGACATTAACATTTATTTATTTATCATTTCCTTGGTATGACTTTTCTTAGGTAAGAACATTTTCACACCTAACTTGTTTCTAAAAATTTCAAGTGAGTCCTTTGCCTTCCCTACCAAAGGCCACCATGAATACTCACTCCTCACACCTATACAACCATTAATGTTCCTACAATAACATTCCAAGTATCCTCCCAACAATCCTCCCTTCATACATGAAGCATCCCTTTGGGATGAAATTCTCTCATTGAATCCTTTTGGCATAAACCAAAATGAGTTACCTGATTAAGAGGAATCATCTTCTCTCAAGATCCTTTCCATTATGTTCTTTAATCAACCCCACCATTATTATTTTTTTATTTTTTTAAATGGGCCAAGGCCCTTTTTATTAAAAACAAATCAACCCCTCCATTATAATTATTATATTATTTTATGAAAACAAAATTATTATCAATATATTAGGAATTTTTTATGATAATGGTTATACCTACACATACACACCCCTCCATATAATGAATGTTCAACATACTGTTTCTGTGTGAGGTGAACTCTTGCCACATAACATGGTGACTGTTAATTTATCCTTCACCACAAACCATATTTTCATTATGATGGAAAATATATTTATATATGTAATATATTATACATATTATGTATTTAATATTCTATATTATTGTTTAAACACACACTACTTTACTTTACATTAGGTTTTAATACGATAATCTCATTTGAGGAAGTGTAGAATACCACCCCTCAATGTGATCTGATTATTCACAAAAAACATGCTACTGGAATAATTATATACTTATATATATATATTCATATATATACTAATTTCATTTTCATAAATTCTTAACATATGAAAACAAAATTGAAAACAATTTTCATGAGTATGTATGACTTATTGTCTCCAAGAATGGTGTATTACATTTCATACTTATTTATTTTATAAATTATTATAAAATAAATTTACTAGATTTAAATTATATTTATATAATGTCTTATATTTAGTAATCACAATATAAGTATAAGGACCAATGATATAACAAATTAAGACACATTGAAGAAGAAAGATAATATTACCCAAAGTGAAACATTAAATTCGAATCATTAACCATAGCGTAATATAAGTTCATAATAAAATACCTTCTATGCTATCATGTTTATGAATATTATTTTTTGAAATATGAATAATAAATTAATATTTATTATACATGATGATATTACGAGTATGGAGATAGAGTCATGACAGAAGTAAAGGGGATTGCATCTTACTTCTAATTTCTGCGAGATCGAATTATGATCACCACTCTTTTAATTGGTTTCGTGTATTTATATACCATGATTGTGTTATATGAATATTGTAATTAATTATTTGGGTATTAAACTTCCAATTTTATGATCCTAATTTCATATGGATGAGATTTCAAATGTCACCAAATAAGTAAAATAGTTTTGTCCCAATTTTTCCACTTTGAGATTCAGGTTTTTCTATGCACCAAAACTCTTATTCTAGGTGTATATACTTCAATTTTAAATCAAATATCATTAATCTCCTTATATAACCATATATTAATATTAGTTTCATTTTTGTTTCATACTTGGATAGTATGAACCGATGTTAGCGAGTTACAATATTTTACTGATAAAATCTCATTAATTTTCATGAGTGTTTTGATTTATGATTCACTTGATGAAATATTATGACCCATCTATCAAGAATATTCATGGTTTTCATTATCCCCTATTTTCCATGATATAATAATTTATTTTTACCATATTATAATCTTTGGTACATAATATTGCTTATAAAGAGTTTTTCGTAAAGCCTAACATTACTCATTCTTTGGTCAGAAGTCTACATTTTCTAAAAAGGGTGTCTAAGAATATTATATCATTATCAAAAATTTATTAAAATACATTTTACCATTTTCTTCTATATCCAATCTATTCATGGGAGTATTATTGTGTCTTTATAAAAAAAGTCCCTTTTATATCCCCTTTATTGTGTAACATGAATTTTTTTTGACCTCATACAACATGTGCCGATTTACCCACCATCATATCTTCAATGATCCATTTGATTTTCTAAAATGTTAATCCTAAAGAAATGATTTTCAAAATATTATTCATGTAAAAATATTTTCAAATTTTTGTCATGATTAATTTATTATGTTTTAAAACATTGCTTTCAAAAAAATTTCAATCCCATTTTATATTTATTCAAGTAAAATGGTTTAAAAAAAATTCATTAATCCCTTAATGTGTTTCAAAGTGATTACAAATATAATGGGTTTTAATGTGTTTTGAAACTAATTTTATTTTTTTTCATGGAAAAAATATTTTCAAGATGATTTCGAGTATTTTATTTAAGTTTAAAATCTATTTTAAATGAAAACTGGTTTGAAGAGGTTTTATGTTATAAAAATAATTTTTTAATCATGAAAAGAATTTTTTCTCAACCAATATTTTTAGAAGATATTTCAAAATTAATTTCCATATATGATGAAATATATGGATGTTACTCATAACTTATAGAAAGTGATATAAATGTTCCATTCATATCCTTTATATGAATTACTTATTCTAAATCTCATGTTCTTTATGAATCCCATTTCTATGTCATGGTTTAAACGTATATGAAATCTATTTATCTTTTATGGTTTATGCTTTCAATGAAATGATTACACAACATGTAACTCTTTCCACTGGTTATGATATGTTTACTTGTTTCGGATACCCATTGAATTTCATGTATTATGATATTTTTTGTGACACATGTATGTATGATTATATTATTAGATGGGTGGGACCTATATCACCATATAATGAATTTGGGTAAAGATTTATATATGATGACATAAAAAGGGAATGAATGAGGGTAACTCAGTTTTGTAATATAGGTATGGAATAATGGATAATCAGTTTAGTAAATCTAGGATATAAAAAGGGTTACTCGGTTCAGTAATACAAGGCTAGAATGAGGTTTACTCAATTCAGTAATACATATAAAGAATGAGTATTACTCAGTTCAATAATATAGGGCTCGAATCAGTGTTTCTCAGTTTTGTAATATAGGGTGAGAATAAGGGTCAGTTAGTTCAGTAATGCAGGGGTAGAACAGGGGTTACCTATTTCTGAAAAGGACTTTCTCCACTACGACGGTCTTGGAAATAATAGCATGGATACTATGGAAATCAAATTACATGATTTTGTATTTTCCATAATTCCCTATTTTATTCCTATTTTATTCATTCAAGGACTAATTCCTTTAGTTTTTAGGATTAATATCTTATGAACCACAATAATTTTTCCAATGATTATTTTTTATGATCATTGAGAATTTGGGTGTGATATATTAATGTTTTGATCATGTTCATATACCGTAAAAATTAGGATTATTCTTACATATCTCCCATGTTTTTCCTTACTAATCATCAGAGATCACCCCATTATTATGATTACTTTCCTAGGATATGAAAAATCATTTTAGGTATAACTACATAATGTGGAGATATTTATGATATATGTTGGTGATATTTCACCAGGTTAAACGTCTTTGTTTCCATGTTTCTAAGGACATTAAAAAATTACGGGATATAAGCATGTATTTTTTTAATGTAATGAATAAATATATAAAATGTTGTAATATCCATATATGTCCAACCTCGGTCATTATAATTGTAATCAAAGTAAATGTTTTTTCAAGCATTGAAAATTTTTATGAGAAAATTTTATTGAGATCCATATGTATATTTCTAAGGATATGTCTTGGTATGTCTCTATTAATAATTATAAGGATGAGTTATCATTTTGGAAAATGTCCTAGAATTTTGGTAAATGATATTGTGAGGGTATTCTTCGAAATGCATCCCTGTCTAGATACTACAAGTGGATGTGGATCTATTAAAAATTTATCTTGGGGAAAAACTCTCACAAGATGTTATAACCATGAATCTGTGTAATCTGGTACACGATAATGGGCCTTATTAGACACCCGGTTTGACCTTGCCGAGGGATATAATTTCATAATTCATAAACTCATCATGAAACATCATGAAGGATTCAGATATAAGTTATCAATGAATATATTAAGTATTAAACTAAAATGTCATAGATTAATGATGGTTTCATAATTTAGACATCCTGTAAGTAATTATTTTCTAAAATATATTGTTTTCTTCTATGTTATGCAATTATCAAACTATGCTTCATGTATAATTCAAAGTAAGGAACAAAAAAAAAAACGTTTAATTTTGAATGTGATAGAAGATTTAATGATTATAACTCTGATGGGATGATCACTGCAGTGAAATATGTCGTGATCATGCCTATCAGTTTTCATAGAACATGATTAACAATGTTTACCTTAAATAACTCCCAGAATCACCATGGAAGAGAAATAAGTAATTCACTGAGATTTTGGGTAATGGAGACCATAGAGGGATGAATATTCAATTTAATTTGGGTGAATAATGTGGAATGAATTTGTTAAGTGATTTCCTTAGAGGATCAAGAAGGTGTTTTGACTATGGAAAAAAGGATACTAACCAAGTGACTGAAAGGGTAAAATGAAGAGTTCATTTAATGAAATAGATTGAAATTTTTGAATCCCTATCTCTTCATCGAAGGTTATGTTTTTTTATTATGGAGAAAAATTTCATTATGAAACCCAATGTCCAAACGGTAATGTTTCAGAAGGTAATCGTCATGGTGGTATGAGTAATGGATACATTACTAATGATGGTAAAGATATAGATGAAATCTGAAGGGAAAAAATTATTATGTAATATGATGAGGTAGACAAGTTAATGGAATATGGAGGAAGTGGAATAATCATTTTATTTATATATTTTAATTAAAAAGTAATGAATGTTGAAATATACCAGGATTTTTCTACTTATGTTTTTTTCACAATGTATTTAAAAGTTTTTTTTTACTAGAAAGGAGATTTTATGACAAGATGATATTTTGACTAAGGGAATGCAACCCTAGATATGTTCATTATTATAGGATAATATTATATTGTTAATGATATGTGCACTTTGGATGACTAAATTTGAAAAAATTGACTAACTTGGAACTATGTATGTAGTTGGTGACAGGTAGTTTAGGCTATCACTAAAGATGTTTACAGTATTTTTGGATTTATGGAGTAAATCCAATATACGTTGGAATAAGTAAGCATTAATGTTTTCGAAAATTATTTATTTTAATTCAATAGAATATCTAATGACGGTATTTGCATGTTTGGAATATGAATACCAAGGGATACTTTTTGATATATCAGGAAATCAATTGTACAAATATTTTGATACACTTTTTCAATTGTTTTGGTTTTTATTTATTGAGAAGGGTTATAAGGATATATGTTCATGAAAATATTGTGTTAAACATATAAGGAATTATTGGTGCATTGAGTTTCATTCAAAACCCATGTTCAAAGGAAATTTAATGATTAACCTTATTTCAAGGATGTTTATATTTTTTATTTTGAGAAAATGAAAACATGGATTATAGGTGGAAACCAATCAATTCAGGATAGGTGGTGGGTCCTGAACCCATGACTAAATAATGATAATTGTTTCATGCCTACCACTAGAAAATTTGATATCCAGGTTAATGTATATTTATTTAAAATGAATAAATATTTATGATGAAATAGTATTGTGACATTTTATATTTAATGATTAATGTATGTTGACTTTAAGAGACAACTATTTTGGATTTTCATTCTTTTTTGGGCCATAAGATCCAGTAAAAGAGTATTGTAGTAATTTATTCATGAATTTTAATTTCATGAAATTAATTCCAAGAGATAATGAATATCAGAGAAATTGTTCAAAAACAACCCAAGAATTATATTTTTCTTATAGTAATTTATCATGAATTACTTCACATTTAAAAAGTGGTACCAAATTTTTTTCCAAATACTTTTATTTTAGTTTAGCTACTAGACTTTAAAATAATAATAAAATAATGAAATTTAGACATACATCATTCATTTAACCATTCACTTGTTTTTTTTATGACCTCAACAACTCCCAATAAATATTTACACTTTTCCTCCATGTCCAATATTCACTCCAAACAATGTTCTTGTATGTGAAAACCTAGTTATATGTTACACTGTGTAATTGTTATAGTTACAAAAATTTTTAAGAAATTTTATAGTTTACATTTTTTCAATGTGGGATTCTGTGAATGAAAATATCATATATTATACAATTAATAATCAAAAAATAATATAAAGGGAGAAATTTATTTTAATGGTGTAGAATGTAACACCAAGATATATTAGTGCTTTATTTTTCAAAATAATTTAATATTATGACTCTTTTTCTTTTTTCACAACAATAATAATTGATTTTATATTTTTCATAGATTCTTTTAACACTAAACCAACTTGTCAAATGTTACATACATCACAGAGTTTGCGTACAACACACACAACACAACGTTCATGTATGATACACAAAACATTGAGTTGGCTTATGATACATGCAAAAATGAGTTTAAAAAAAACATATTTTCATATTTTTTTCATTATTTAAATAATATATTTATGAAGTAAAAAATAATAATACTTTTAAATATTCTTTATAATTGTTTTATAAAATTAAAACATTTTGATATTGTAAAATATGATTTTGTAGTGCTTTACTTCTTAAAAATATCAATTTTTTTGAATGATCCAATTTTATTATTAATGTTATTTTTATACATTTTTATAAATTTAATTTGATAAATTAAATTTCTTTTTTGAATTCATAACGTCAAAAGTTTCCTTGGGTGACTTGTTGTGATTTTACTGAGAAACTTCATTTTTGAGGAATAGTGAACAATACACCTTATTTAAATAACTAACTTCTTAACAAATTAATTGTTAATGATAAATGATATTGTAAATATGTTTTAATCCAAATTAGATAAAAAATAAAATTATTAATAAAATTTAATTCATTATAACCAATATCACTTTGAAACTAAATATAAAAACATAATTTTTTGAACTTTTTCCTACCTTGAAACCCTGTTATTTCATCCCATCTGCAGGATTATCACTGATATTAATTTTTAAGCATCTGTGATGTGATTTTAAAAAATCCAACATAAATTTTATTTTTCATTCTAATATATTTATATATATATATATTAATAATAATATTTTAATTTTTGACCAAAATTATTTGTCAATTTTATTAGAATTAATCATAATGGTTATATCCAAATGAAGATTAATTAGGGACAAACCAATAAAATTAAGGAACCAAATTACCAATAAAATTGTCCAACATATATTGGAATTTCATTTTTCGGACATAAACCTTCTATTATTTAGTTCTGTAGGTTTTTATGACCATTTTAGGTAAGAACATGTGCACACCTAACTTGTTTCTAAAAACTCTATGTGAGTATGTATCCTTCCCCCTAAAAGTCCACCACCCCTACCCATTCCACAATCCTATAAAACATTTTTTTTAGGAAATTATATATAAATTTATCCTACCAACATTAACCCGTTGACCATTAATCCTCCCTTTGGAAAGAGAGACTCTCAAGGATGATTTTTGGCATAAACCAAAAAGAGTTACCCGATAAAGAGGTAATGTCTTCTCTTAAGTTACTTTTTATTATTTACCATCTTGATAAACTCAAATAAAATTATTACATTATTGTGTGAAAAAAAAGTATCCAATATATTCTAGTATATTTTTTTCAAATGGTTTTACATACACAAATAGGCACCACCATCAAATGGATGTTGAACATACTATTTGGGTATACGATAAACTACTACCTCATGAAATGATGATTGTTCATCTCTACTATACCAAAAATCATGGTGGACATTATGATGGAAAAACTATTAATATATTTCATATATTATATTTATAATGTATTGAATATTATTTATTCTTTTTACAACACACCTATCTTTATATTAACTTTATTTTTAATATGATAATCTCGTTTGGGGAATTGTGGACTACCGCACCCTCAAATAAATTTTATTCATTCGCACACAATATTGAATGTATTAAGGATGGTTTTAATGAAAATATATGATATATATGAAATATTAATGCTATCTAAATAATTATATATATATATATATTCATATTTCATTTACCGATATTCTTTCAATATGATAACAAAAATGGAAAATGTTTTCATTCGTATACATGGATTACCATCTCCTTGAATGGTGATTTCCATTTCATACATCATTATGCTAGAAATTATTATAATATTAGTATATTGGATATTTATTATATTTATACGATGCTTTAAAATATGGAATTATAATATAATTGTAAGAACAACAGATATAACAAATTAAGACACATGTGAAGCACCAAACAAATATTTCCCAATGTGAAGCATTATCATAGGATCTATAACAAGAGGGTAATATAAGGTCATAATAAATACCATATATGTTATTTTTTATAATAATATTCTTTTTTAAATGACTTATAATAAACATATATTTATTATTCAGGAATCTTGTACGACTACAGAGAGAGAGAGTCAGGACATTATGTAACGGTATTTCATCTCAATTATAATTTCTATGAGATCCGAGTTATGTTTTCCAATATTTCAATTTTTTTAGTATATGTAATTCCCATTATTGTATTTTATTTATAATTTAATTAATGTTTGGGGAATTCACATCACTATTTAATGACCCTTCTTTCATGGGGTTTAGCTTTCAAGTGTTACCAAATCAGTAAAATTATTTTTTCTCAATTTTCATTCATTGAGATTCTATTTTGTTACAAACCTAAACTCTTATAGGTGTATATAATTATAATTAAATTGATATATTTTTAATATAATTCTTTGATGATATTTAAATCTTCATGTAATTTTATTTTCTTAGATGGATATTATGGTCCCATGTTATCAGGTTATAAGAGTTTATTAAGACAATCTTATCACTTTTTGAAAATGTTTATGTTTATGGTTCCATTGAAAAAATATTATGAACCATATATCAAGAATATTTTTGTGTTTTTTTAGCCTCTATTATTTCATGAAATAATCATGTACTGGTTCCATATGTTGATGTTTGTTACAAAAGTTAATTAATAATGTGTTTTTAAGAATGCCCGACATTAACCTTTGTTTGGTCAAAAATATATATTTTCTAAAAAGTATTTCCAAGAATATTATACCATTTTAAAATAATATTTTAAAGAAATATGTACCTTTTTTATCATTTAAAAATTTCATCGTAGTAAAATTGTTGAATTTTTTTTTCTGAAGAAGGAACTTTTCAATACTTTTTACTATAAAAAATGAATTTTTTTGACCTCGTACGACATGTATGGATTTACCTGCAATCATTTCTTTGATGATCCCATGGCATTATTAACAAATTTAATCTTAAAGAAATGTTTTTAAAAATAATTTCCATGGAAAACTATTTTCAAAATGTTTTCAATCTTATACAATAAAATATTAAGATAAATATTTTTCATAATGTTTTCAATCATATTTTATGACTTTTCAAGTAAACTTGTTTTTAAAACATTATCAACATTACTTTAGTTGTTTTTAATGTGTTTTCAAATAATAAGGTTTTATTCTGTTTGGAAGATATTTAGAAAGTTTAAATGTAAATAGTTTTTTCCAAAATGATTACAAGTCTTCTTTATTGTCTTTCAACGATATTTTAAATATAAAAGTTTTTCAATAGGTTTTATGTCATAAAATTCATTTTTTCAAAAAATAAATGATATTATTCTCAAGAAATGTTTTAAGAAGATATTTCAAACAACCATACATTGATGATGACATATATTTATGTTACTTATTACATTTAGTAAAAGATATAAATGTTGAACACGTATCATTTTTATGAAGGAGTTGTGATTAATATCATGGTATTTAGGACACCCATTTATCTTGCATGGGTTAAAAAAATATAAAATATGTTCCCCTTTTATGGGCTATGATTTTGATGAAATGATTATGATGCCATTAACTCTTTCACTATGTTATCCTATGTTTACTTGTTTAGGAAAACCATTTCATTTCAGTGATTATGATATGTTTTGTTTCACATGTATGTATGATTTTATTATGAGATGGGTGGGACCAATATTTCCATCCTATACATTACGTGAAGATTTATACATCATGAGATAAAACATGGCCAGAAATATGGTTACTCGGTTCATTAGTACCAGGCTGGGATGTGGTTTACACAGTTCAGTAATATCAGGATGGAATGAGTATTACTCAGTTTAGTAATATAGGGATGGAAGGACAGTTATTCAGTTATTTAATATAGTATTGTAATGAAAGTAACTCTATTCAGTATTATAGGGCTGTAATAATGGTTACATTGTTAAGTAATATAGGGCTGGAATGTGGGTCACTCAGTTCAGTAATGCATTGCTTGAACGGGGGTTACACGGTTTAATAAAGGTGTTTTCCTACTAATATGGTATTGGAAAATATTCATTGTCTACTATGGAAATAATATTTTATGGTTGTGTGTTATCCAAAATTCCATTTTTATTTGTATGTTATGATTTCATGGATTATTCACCTTATTTCCATATGATATATGTCTTATGAACCACCATGATTTATTCCATGATTCATGATTATGATCTTTGAAATACATGGTATGATATTCAAATGTTTTGATCATGTTCACATACCCTTTATGGTTATGATTATGCTTACATATATCCCCTATAAACACGTACTGTGAATTTGATCTCATCCCTTTCTTATGTTTCCATCCCATGATATGAAAATTGATTTCGTATTGAACTACTATATGGGGATATATTTATGGGAGATTTTGAAGATATTTCACCAGGATAAAATAATTTGTTTCCATGATTCCAAACACACTGTACTATTATTGTCATTGGGAGTGTACTTTTGTAATTTACCATATATTCATCAAAACTGATGTAATATCCAGGTATGCCAGGACTGGGTCATTCTGATTTTTCAGATTTTACTTCCATTGGAGACGATGTACATCCATATTACATGAACACAAAGACATCATAGGTAGAATCTATGGTATATCAAAGGGACCATACAGAGCTATTATATATAAGGGTGTAGTTTGATGACCATTGAGAGAAGGGTGTTATCAAACCTAGTGTGTCCACTTGGGAAACTCCAGTTATGCTCCTGAAAAAAATGGTTTGGATTTTTGTGGATTTTTGTTGATTATTATCACCCAGAAAAGATAATGATAAATAAAAAGAACCACTTTTTGATGATTGGAGACCTCTTCAATCAGTTTTGAGGATGAACCTGGTTTTTATATATCAATATACGGTCAAGATTCCACTAGTTAAGGGTCAATGAAGTTTATATTCTGAAGAATTATATATGATGTTGATGCAAGAATTATGTGATTTTGGTTATTCCTTTTTGGATGATAAATTTCAAATCTATGATTATAGATTTGTTATCCTAATATTTTATACATACATTGAAGGATTTTTGTCTTTCATCATAAATTACTTACTCATTTAAATTTTAATTGAGAAGGACCATTTAAAGAATCAGATGATCATCCAAGAAAATCTTTCTCAGCATCGACTGTATGGCCTTCCTTCAATGTTCTAGATTTATATCTGAAAGTTCCTCCTTTTTGTGAATGTCTTATATGAGTATAGATTACCAATGGACCTAGAAATGTTTTATGTGGTGATTGGATGTGTGTAACATAATATCATAATAAGGGGGTAGATTTTTCTTGTCTTTATGGGTTACTACATGTGGATTGTAACTGACTATTACATTATAATAAACCCTTTTACCACCATGTCATGAAAATGGATGCTACTCATCTGGAAAAAGTATATTCACAAATCCTTGAAGCATTCAAGGCTATATTTGATTAGTTATCTCTTTTTGCGACTACTAGAGGGGTTGTGGATTACAAAGGGTATTATGATTCCTGTGGAGTATGGATCATCTATGTTTTGAAATAGAGGTAGGAAATGATCGTATATGGGTCGAGGTAGTTAAGACCCAAAAGAATAAATAAAATAATCATGACATGGAGTTCATAATGATAGTCTTCACTCTGATGATTTGGTTTCACTATCTTTAGGAATGGTTTCTTTCGAGTTGATAGACCAACAAAGTCATTCATATATCATCACAGAGTGACATTTGAATCTAATAAAATGGAATTGGATAGAGTTCCTACTGGGATATGATTCCATGAAATTCATTACTGTAGGGAAAGGAAATATTTGGATGATTCTCTTATCATTATATCTTATTATCACTTGGTGGAGGAGGTGTCTGAGAGGTCCTCATTTTTGAAAATGTTCATGATGGATGTGATTCATGTAGATATAATTTATTTTAGGGGGATAAATGCTCCACTTCATCAAAATGAGAGAGAGGACCAGTCAGGAGACATAAAATAAAAGGTACTATGTGACTAGATGTCATCATGAAATTTCTTAGGTGGAATTTATATAGGGGATTATACCATCATTTTCCAAGGATGGACGATGGGATTTGATGTGTTGTGATAGGTGGTATTGATGGAGTTTCAAACATGACTATAGATTGATCTTCCAAAATATGTAATAATGTAAATGGACTTTTAGAAATAGTTTTCGGTGGGATAACATGAGGTTGAGAATCACTGAGATTGTTTCTTGAGGTCTCACATGTAAAAAGGGGAAGAATGAGCCCCTTGTTTTAGAAGGTTTGAAACAAACTCTTAAGATCCAAAATGTATTTTTTTTATATTCATGTACTTTAGGATGCAAATACTATATAGATAAATTATCAATGATGTTTTCAACATTATTTGTTGAATTAACCATGAGGTTGGAATATTTAAAATTCCATCATGATGAAATATTATGTGGATAGTTTGGTATTGATTTATATGTAGTATATCGCCTGGATTCATTGTGTAACCCTGAAAATTTTCTCTTAACATGATTTTAATCTCATATAATAGTTATAGAGAATCCTATAAGGGAAATTAATGACATAAATTATGACGATATTAACATTCCACTCCCCGAGGAACAGGTAAACCGAGTGCACTATATTGGTTTTGTAGAATATATCAGTGATTAAATTTTAAAAAAAATTACGAACCTGAAGGATCACTTTACAACAATTTATACTTCTTATAATAAAATATATCACTCTATATTCAACATATTACCTTTCAAGGCCCGATATGGAAGACTTTGTGGGTCAACCTTTTTTTGGACCATGGTAGGCGAGTCGTGTCTTGGTGTGGAAGGTATGGTGTAGGAGGTTATGAATAAGTATTAGGCTATCCATGATCATATGAATATAGCCATGAGCCAATATATATTTCACCAACCCAAATCATAGGACCTTGGAGTCCAAGAAAGAAGACAATGATTTCTTAATCTTCACCATGTAATCAGGATTGCGGTGGTTTGGAAATGGAGGAATCAAAACCTATATGGTCATTAGAATATTAATGTTCATACATTGGGCTGTAAAGTTTTTTTACCCCCATTACATACCCACAAATTTGGAGTGGTAGAATGTGGCCATCCATGTGTCGTATCTACAGAAATACATATATCATATGATACACATTATTGAAAATCGGGATTAAGATATAAAGGATAGAGAAACCTTCACCGAATACCCTATTATGATCTAGGATTGGTTGTAGAGGATCTTCTAAGGACATGACATTCTATTGGTTTGTGATTTGTGGTCACACAAGAGTGTGAATGAGAGATATGAGGGGAAATAAAGTCAAATTACGACTATATAAGCCAATATTTTTATTTATCTTGTGATTTTTGGTGAGAAAATCCTTGAAGCATGGGATAATATTGTGGCTCTATTTTTTCATTATAATACATTGAAATATATTAATAAATATTTACAGTTATATAAATTGATATTGTTATATATTCCAAGACCCACCGATCGTAGAAGATATATTATAAAATAATAAAATATATTAACATAAAATGAAAATTATTTTCCCTATTATAGTGTAATAACACCAGAATAGAGTCTCAAATAAAAAATCGAGGACCTAGATTGAATCCATGTCATTTGGTTTACCATAGATTTGATCGATGATTAGTTGATGTCATATGTTCATTTAATGCATTAATTGATGGTAAATTTAATTAAATTAAATAATTACATGTATATATTTTGTGATTAAATTCCAAATACCTAATTACATTTTCCAATGCATAGTTTTAGATTTTCTCTTGGAATGTCTTTATACAAACTATGAGAATTGAGAGGATAATTAATTGTTTTTCATTAGAGGAATGAGATCAAGGGATGACATAATTTATTATTACGGTGTATCAATAAGAAATCAACACAATGGGACTAATTTTTCCCTATTGAAAATAATCTTCAGAAAAAATTATTCCGATTTGAGGTAAGACTCATTAGTTGGGGAATTTTCCCTTTGGATTAAATGATAGATAATGAATTTAATAATTTTCATTTGAACTAAGATTATTTTATCCCTTGAAAGTTCCTAATATATAATATGAATTTCATAAATAAAATTATTCTTATTATGCATTGTCATCACCCCCCAGATATCCCTCTAATACAATAATTTTACAATAATGCTTGGGGAATAATAGTTCATATTATTTCATATGCATTTCTCCACAATTTTTCTTATATAATAAATTGGTGGGCCACAAGGTCATGGATATACAATGTAATGTTGTGTTTAATAAATATGAAACCATCATATTTTTAGCGTATAAAAAACAAAGATCGGTATGGAGATTTATTGATGGACTAAGATGGTTTGCATGTGAGTGTTGAAAAATCTTGGATCTTTAGGGGAAACTACATTTGAAGTTATATGGTTTTCTTATAATTATTGGTGAAATGTATTTGGAAGCCATAATGTGGACACCAATTAAATAATTGTTACACCCCTTGAGTTCTTTAAATATTATTTTAATTTTTTTTTCATTCAACATTTTACATCACACTGAATATCACTTGTATTATATGAATGATTCATGTTATTAATTCGGTATATGCAACACCATGTAAAAATCTCCTTATATGAAACACAAATAATAGGTCTTGGTAAACACAACACTATGTTTATATTTTGTTACACACAATGTATAGTTCCTCTGACTACTTGCGTTAAACGCATGGCCCAGAATTCCCAAAAAAATATACTATTTTTATTGTTATAAAAATATTATAATATTTCAAAACTAGATATTGGAATTTAAATTATGAATAATATTCAAAAAATTGGGAAAATATTATTTAGGCATGTAAATAAAACTAATCATTTTATTTTTTAATGGTAATAAATTAATTTAATAACCATTTGAAATTTTAGAATTTATATTTCTAAGAAAACTATTTTTCAATATATAAACAATTTTTTTGGTAATAAATTAAATAAAACAACATTTTTGTGATCTTTTCAAATAATATTTATATATTATTGATTCTATCATTATTTTTTTATACTCATCCAATGTATTTGATAGGTATGATATTTGAATAAATCCAATTTTATTAAAAAAGTTATATTTTTCTAAAAGGTAACTTTTTATCCTTTTAATGAAAACTATCATTGAAATCATTTTTTACATTTATAAATTTTATTTGATAAAAAATTTAATTTATTATTCATAAATTTTTTATTTCTTTGTTTTAATAGAATATAATTTTCTAAAAAGTAATATTTTTGGATAAATATTAGAAATTATAATGTTTGAATCAATATTTATTTTTCATCTATTTTATTTATTACATAAATTATATAATAATATTATCTTAATGTATAATTTGATGACCTAATCGTAATTTTATCTAACATAGGATGTTACAACAAATTGAACGTTGAATTTGGATATAAAAACATTACATTTTTTTGGAATTTTCCACTTTAAAAATTAGTCCTCTAAACCCGTATATAGTATTAATTATAAATTAATTGATTACACTTATTTGACTATAGTTTTTTAAAATGGTTCTAGATTTGGTATAAGAAAAATATATATTTTCTTATGAGGGAAAATAGATTTTTGACCGGCAATATAGTTAATTTAGATAAAATTAATGATAGTATATTAGGTAAGAATTATCATATTTAAGGTGTATTCACAAAAGATAATGTTTTAAAATGACCATACACAAATCTAATGAGATATTTCTTGAAATATATATATATATATTACCCTATATTTTTATATAATGGACAATTTTTTACCCTTTTAGTAGAAAAAAACATGGTTAGCACTCATATATTTTTATGAATACCCAATTTGTCATTTTACCCACATTTATAAGTCCTCCTATCCTCACTTAATCACATATATGAATCCCTTTTTCAACTAATAACATCCAAAAAACCTCTAAATTTTATTAATTCATACAATTATCATTGATTTTGGATGAAATGAAACAGAGGAGTCCGATTGGTGAAAACAAAAATGAGTCACCCAAGAAAGAGGTACAATTCTTTAACATGTATTTTTTTAGTTCCTTCTCTACTAGTTCGGGACATATTATCCCATGATTATATATTAAAATATGTATTGTGATTATAATAATATGTTTTTATTATAATTTTTAGAACTCAATCTACACTCACATCCATAAAATGTGTAAGGAACTTACTGTTCATGTGTACAACAGTCTACAACCTCATGAAATGATGTAATTCTTTTTTTCCTTTAGCACATATAATAGTTTTGAATTTTGATGGAAAAAATAACTTTATATTATATATTTGTTTTTTATTTTTTATTTTTTTATCTATAATTATAATATAAATAATTCATACATTATTTTCATTTTTTGGGAATATGATAACTAAATTTATGGATGTCTAGACTACCACCTCTTCAAGGTAATGGGAACCATTAAAACTATACTTGCATTGTATTAAGGATTATTTTAGTATAATATTATTTTATACATGAAATAATAATGAAAATATTATTAACAAATATTGATATATATTTCATTTACCTTCACTGATACGGTATAATAAGAATTTGGAAGCAATGTTTATCTGTATGTATGACCTACCGTGTCCATTAATGTTCTATTCCATTTCATATTTATATATTTTTTATACTTTTATAAATACTTTTATACAGAATATATATGATATAAATATAATAATTTGAATTTATTTAATAATAAATTATTAAGAAAAATTTGACATTAAAGAACAAGTCAAAACATATATGAAAAATATGTTATTACCCAAAACATAACATTTGCATTGAATTTTTAATAAATGGATAATATAAATTTTTAATAAAATAATATATGGTATGATATATAATAATATAATTATTTTCTATATTTTTAATAAAACTATATTTCTTATACAGTAGGTATGAATGTTTACTAAGACTTGTAATACATACGGTAACAACTTTCTCATTTAACTTTTATTTATGAGAGACTTTTTCCTTATTAACCAATAATCTATTTTTTTATGGGTATAACTACAACCCAGAAATTTTTTTAGATGATTATTTTAATTATATTTGTGGGTATTTATTTATCCATCTGGTTATCTCATTTTCATGGCGATTATGGACTAACAATTACAAAATTGGTAAGGTAATTTTGTCTCAATTTTCATTATTCCATACACATGTTTTTCTAAAAACCTATATTCTATTTAGAGGATTATATATTTTGAATTTTACCGTTTATATCATGAATATTATTTCGTACATGACATTATAATATTAATTTGACTTTTCCTCTCATGTTGATTGTGATTTAATGGAAACAAACTGATTAAATGTTATTTCAATAATCTCATTGTTTATCGAGATTATTTACAATTATGATTCCATAGATTAAAAATTGTACATAAAATTATAATTTATATTTATAATCTTAATATAATGTGATTATTATTGATATAATTAATAATAGGTACAATTTTTCAACTGTTTTATGCTTAATTTAATTATGAATTTGTATTTAAGAAAACCTGACATCATCTCTCTTTTCGGTCAGAAATATCTGGGATTTCCAAACAATGTTATCGAAGTATTTTTTTAAACGTTAAAATATTATCCTATAATGTTTTGAAGAAATTTTTATCTATATTTTACATTTTAGATCTTTTATTTTTAAAATGAAATCTTCTTGTCATTTTTCGATTGAGTAACTTTTCTAAAATTTTATACCGTAAAATGAATATTCATATTATATGGATTTATCCTCCATTATGAAAATAATTTCTGAAAATATTCAATAATATATTTTCATTGTTATTTTAAAATAAAAATATTTACAAGATGTTTTATATTTATTTAGTTTTTAAAATTATTTTCAAATATGTTTTTATATGATCTAAGAAGATATTTTTAAAACAAAATAATTTCATTGATTTTAAATATTCTTTTATAATATTTCAGTGTTTTTTTCAAATACAATTGTTATAGTAATGATTTAAATTTTAAAAAACCTTTTTTCAATTGTGAAATTATATTTTTTTCATGTAACATTTTATAATGGGTTATAAATATTACTATATATTTTACAACGTGATTTTATATTACATCCTAGGTAAGTTATGAATATGTAATTTTCATATTTATTAATAATTTTGAAATAAATATTATTTTTTACTTTCAAGGGGATGCTATTTTTGATAGCAGACTCAACACACAACAATAGGTTTCTTTGAAATCTTACATTGCACACAACATTGAGTTATATCGAAAAATAATATAATTTTATTATTATTTAAAAGGTAGTTAATACCTTACCATTGAATTGGTGTGAATGAATAGAAAAAAAACAATATGATTACACATGTTTGTTAAATGTTTATACTTTTATCCATTAAATTTTAGAGGATTAAAATAATAATGAATCTGATTTTAAGCTTGAAATGCTCTAATATTAGTTTAATGGTTGATTTACCACCATTTGAAAGAGATACAGTTTTAAATAAAGTTTTTGTCACTATTATATGTTATATATGTCAATATAGACTATTTTTTTATAAGAAGGACATTAAAATTTGCGTTGGGTATTTTTTTTTTTATTTTTTTGATAATGTTCATTTTTTATGAATACTGAAAAATACTGCATTTTAAATCAAAAATATCTTTTAATATACTTTATTTATATGGTTATTTTATCTTTTTAATTGTTTTTAATGTTTAATTAGATTATATTTTTACCATTAAATCCAATTATATTCATTATGATTAAATTCACATAGAAATTGCACATAAAAAATTTCAATCTTTTGATAGTTATTATTTCTTAAAAATATTTTTTGTTTTTTCAATAGAAATTAATATTAAATTAATTTTTGGATATTATTTGTTTTGAATTTGAAAAAATGGATTCCATATTTTGAATCAGGTGGTCCAAAATCTTTAAATAGGTAACTTTTATTTTTAGGCATTATGAATAATAATTTCAGTAAATATTTTATTTATCATGGTTGAAAGATAAATCATGTAAATAAGGGTAACAAAATAAAAATAAAATTATATTAAATTAACATTAAAACTATCTTAATACTATTGGATTATAATTTTCCAACTATGGGCATACTTGAGTCAATTTTGGTACCCTAGGGAGCCACTTGTAAGTGAAAATGACACTATAAAAATTAATTTAAATATAAGAAAAATGTTACATAAACAAATATCTCTTATTAACAAAATTTAATAATGGATTATATAAGTTATATTTTATACTATAAATATTAATTAGAAAGATTAAAATATTTCATACAACATGATATTTATTAATAATTTTTATGCATCAAATATAAATATTTATTTATGACACAATGATGATGTAATGATTACCTCATTAATGATTGTTTTAAATAAATGAGCTTATAAATATTAAAATAAATTTACATAGATACTTTTTATCCATACACTAATTTTATGGAAGTTAATAACTTGTGATATTAGAATTATTGTCGGTTTTTCAAATGAATCAAGTTTTTAATGATTTTTTAAATGTCTGGATATGAATTGCTTATAAATTGACATAAATGAGTTTTAAAATGAATACTATTTTACTAAATGATAAAATAATCTTAAAAATATAATATTTGGCCAACTGACATGTAAAATGTTAATAATACCATTAATGATCCATTTTTTTCTCTTGGAATTTTATAGTAAATATATTAACCATATTATATTAATATACAAGAATACATAGTTAAAGATAAATTAGATGAGAAAAGTTTAAAGATAAATGATAAGGTTCTTCTTATGATATATGAATGTCTAAAACCCATTTTTTATGAGTAATTAAAAAAATACTCAATTTATATTCGAATTAGATGAGTTTGGGACCTGTTGAAATTGAAATTTAATTTATAATAAAATAATATTTTCTAGTATTTTTGAAGAGCCTCTCTTCTCCCATATAAAAGTCCATCAACTCTAACCCCATACACACACTTCTAAAGCCCCTAGGAAATTACATCCTCTACTATAATAGGCTCCCAACATCCCTCTATTCATATTATAATCCATTATTTTGGAATAAGGCCATTCAAAAAATCCTTTTGTTTCAAACCAATTGTAGTTACTCGATTTAAAGGTAACGTCTTCTATGAAGTTCATTTATTTCATTTTACATATCCACTCTCTAGGATCCTGTTATTCTTTTTTTCATTTCAAAAATATTATTATCAATATTCTATGTTATTTTTATGAGAATTATTATAACTACACTTCCAAACACCTCCATCTAATGGATAATAACATACTGTTTCTCTAGACGACGAACTACTGCCAACGAAACGATGATTTTCCAATTATATCCTATTACCTCTCATGGTGGAAATTATTATAGAACTGTATTATTTGAGATATGTATTATATTTATATTATGTCTATAATTCCTTATTTACCATTTATATCATACCATTTTGGTTCTCATAATGGGTAAATATGATATTTTCATTTGAGGACGTGCCGACTATGGCCTCTCAATGTGATATGACTACTTAATACTATACATGGAACGTGTAAATGATGATGTTAATGAACATATGTAATATATAAAAAATATTTTATAATTATTTAATAAAAATATATCTATTTATCATTTGGTTTTCATTCATTTTAAAATGAAAAAAACATAAATGAAAGTATCATTATTGTGTACATGCTACTTACCGTCTCCAGGAATGGTGCATTTCACTTTCATATATCCAAACGATATGTAATATTATAAATAAATATATACCAAATATATATGATATATAAGAAATCTAAATCATTAATTTCAGTCTAGAGATAATGGAATTCTTACCAATGGAAAATTTTTAATTATAACATGTTCATTTTTGACTCAAGTTCTGAACATCGACAAAATGTCTGATGTAAAGACCCGTAAAATTCAAGGAAAATTTTTTCTTAATTTTCTTTAGAATTTTACAAGAGCGCGGTTTCAGACGGCACCTGATTCCGAGGCCCGGAGTGCCCGGAATTATTTTCCGAAGTTTGGCTCGGGTACGTTCAGTGAACGAACGAGCGGGAATTCCTAACTTTTGATCCGGTGCTCGGAATTGAAATCCGAGGGCACCGATGAACTCGCAGCGCCGATTTTCGCTTAATGAGACCTTTTCGGGAGTTGCGTTTGTTGCGGGTTGAAAGTTACGTTTTGGGGTTTTCCAGTTAAGTTAAATAAAATTGTGTAAAACAAATTTTATTTTAACTTATTAAAAAAACTACCTAAGGGGGTTGGAAGTGGGACCCACACCCACTTAACCTCCCTTGGGAGGATTAAGTGTGGTGGGGCCCACACGAACCCCTAAGTCTTTTCATTTTCTCTCAACATACTTAACCCCTCTTTTAATGGCTTAAGTTACCCTTATTTAATTAAGGGAGTTAAACCCTTTTTGAATTTCAAACCTTTGAAATTCTTTTTGTGAATAAAATAAGACTTTGTCTTATTTTGTTGGGTTAGAACTCTTAGTCACCTTGTGTGGTTTTCATTTGAGAGCTCCTCCTCCATCTTCTTCATCTTGACAAAGAACGTTCATCTTGACGAAGAACGCTCAAACTCCGACGAAGAACGACGCCTCTCTTCTTCGTCCTCAGTGTCAACAAGAGGGAACACCGCATCCCCCTCGGGCCTTCTTCGTCGGCAAACGAAGATCCGCCAACAACGTGTCGCATCGGGCGTAACTCTTCGTCAACGGATTTGACGAACGACGACCGCGACACCCGACCTCCGCGACGCCGTCTTCCGCGGAGCGTAGCCGAACCATTGAATCCTAAACCCGAGGTAGGGGATGTTATTTATTGATTAATTTATTCCATTCTTGAATCATGGATTTTAGCATGACTAAACGTGAGGCTTTTGGATTTTCTTTAGTTATGTTATTATTTAACGTGAGGGGGGTCGGACCGCATGAACACGGCCGAACCCCCCCTCCTTAGTTCTCGTTTTATTCATGCGGATGGAAGCAAGAGGCGTGGTGCCGTCGCACCACGCGGATGAACATGCTTATAATTTTCCGCAACACCGTCGCGCTTCGCCGAGGAGAGATTTCAAGAACGCGACGCCGTCGCGCCGCGTTGGGAGGATTCATGGCACGGCGAAAGGGGCGCGGTGCCGTCGCACCGCGCCGGACGACGAACACCGCGGCCGGTTCCGGGCCGCGGTGAGACGAGGAGACTGCGGCCGGTTCCGGGCCGCGGCGGAAGGAAAGACCGGCGGCCGTGCCGCCGGCGTCGGAAGTCGAGGGCGGGACAGGAAATTCCGGTCCCGTTGGTAAAAACCGGCCGGCCAGCGGGCCGGCCGGATGTCATAAAAACCGGGGGATTAAACCCCCGGCCGGTCCTTAAAGACCCCCCTCTTAATGAGGGGGGGCGGTTCATTAAAGGAGGGGGGGGCAAAGCCCCCCCGGTTTTTGTCCAGCCGGCCCCCATCTGCGGGGGCCGTTTTTAATTCAAGGCACGGCTTAAAGCCGTGCCGTTTTGTGAAACGCGGGGCTTAGCCCCCGCGTGCCTCCCGCGTGCGCCGCGGCACCCCGCCGCCAGCGCGGCACGCCGCCGCCGCCGCCACGCGGCCCGCCGCCGCCGCCTCGCGGCCCGCCGCCGCCCCGCGGCCCGCCGCCGCCGCCCCGCGGCCCGCCGCCGCCGCCACGCGGCCCGCCGCCGCCACGCGGCCCGCCGCCGCCGCCACGCGGCCAGCCGCCGCCGCCGCCACGCGGCCAGCCGCCGCCGCCGTCCGCCGCCGTCCGCCGCCGCCGTCCGCCGCCGCCGGCCGCCGCGCCGACCAGAGGGGGGTCGGGCCGGGTCGGCCCGGACCCGGACCCCCCGTTTCGGACCAGTTTCGGTTTTTGGCTCATAACTTGAGCCTCGGACCTCCGAATGGCGAACCGTCTGCGGCAACGCGATCCTTGGATCGAGACGGTCGTTTCGGTATATCGCACTCAAGGTTTCGGTCTACTTTGAGTTCGGCCGGGTTGGTTCATTCACGAAACCAACCGGGCCTTCGGAGCGGAAACGCTCATATCTTGAGCTACGGACGTCCGATTGACGTGCCGTCAGTCGCGTAGTGTTCCTCTTAGTGAGACGGATCTTTTGGCATACTCCGCCCGAGGTTTGGACGCAGGTGGAGTACGGTCGGGTTGGTATTGCCTTAAAAACCAACCGGGCCCCGGAGACGAAAATGCTTATAACTCTCAGACCGGGCGTCCGATCGACGCGCCGTCTGTTGCGTTGAGTTCCTGTTGACGATACGGAACTTTTGGATACATCAACTTCGGTCTTCGTGACAGTTGATGTATCAGCCTCTCGGCTCGTGGAGCGGACCCTCCGAACAAGCTTGCTATGTGCGGGAACCCTAGTGCTGGCTGCGACTATTCTACTGCTACGACTGCTACTGTGACTTTGACGACGACAGTACAGAGATCCTGTGTGGATTTGACGACGACAGTACAGAGATCCTGTGTGGATTTGACGACGACAGTACAGAGATCCTGTGTGGATTTGACGACGACAGTACAGAGATCCTGTGTGGATTCGACGACGACGACTACAGCACCCAGCGATCCTACGTGGATCAGTGCTACAGGTTCTGTGTGAGCCCGATCCTGTGTGGGTCCTTGCGCTCAGCGGTTCTGTGTGAGCCAGCACCTACAGGTTCTGTGTGAGCCCGATCCTGTGTGGGTCTTCTGCGGGGGTTAGTTACCTATCGATCCTTCGTGGGTCCGACGACTTAGATGGATCAGTGATCATCTTTATCGTCCTTGAAGAAGTATACCTGTGTGAGCTGAATCCTGTTACTTTCCTTTGTGGAATACGTATACTTTCCTGCGTGGACTGAGTTATATACTTTCCTGCGTGGACTGAGTTATACTTGGGCTCGGAGGTTGGAGCGTATTTGAATTGATGACTTAGGTATATGTATGGGCATATATCTAAGCAGTGTTGGTTGTTACTTCGTGATTGTACTTTGTTTCGTGGTTTATCCTTTGTGGATTTTGAGAGACCTTCAGGGGTCTCGGGGTCCCTACTGAGTAGCTTATACTCACCCCTGCACGGGCTTCGCCCGCACTACGTTGTGTTGGTTGCAGACGACGGACAGCGTTGACCTTAGCTGAGGTTTGCGGAGCGGGACGGTACCCGGAGGTGGACCACTGGGCGGGACGAGCACGGAGCGGACGGTGGGACCCGTGGAGCAGAGGAGCTATCTGTACCCACCCTTCAGGTGGGATTTCCAGTGGACAGCTCGGAGTAGCGGCTTACTTTTCAGTTGCTGTTTTTCCCTTTTCGAGTTGTACTTTACTTTCAGTTTGGGTTTGTATTCTGGCCCATTTACTTTTCCGCACTTTCAGTCGTACTCTGTTTGCTTAGTGTTTACTTTCCACTTGTTTACTCGGTGGTGTGTGTTTACTTTTCAAAGGCAATGCCTTCCCTTTTTACCGGGAATTACGCCTTGGTGCTAGTCGCCAGCCCCTGGCCTATGGAAGGCGGGCTTGGGGTAGTCACGGCACGGACCCCGAGGGCGGGTCGTGACAAATTGGTATCAGAGGAGTTCGGTTCTACCGCGAACTCTGATCTTTTCTATGTGAAGCAATAATGTTTAGCGTATTGAGTGTGGTTATCAGTCCAGGGAGTCCAGTGTTGGTGCGGCGGCCGACGTATCCGTACACCAGGACCCTGACTTCTGATTTCCGACTTAATGCACGAAAACATTGATTGCGTGTGTGTTTCAAAGTTTTCTTTGTGATTACTTGTGTCAGCTCACCGGGTATACTGATCTGCTTAACGAAAGTCTCAAGTTTTCTTTGTGATTACTTAATTCAGCTCACCAGGTATACTGTTCTGACGATGGTGCTCTTGTTCTCCTTTTCAGGATGGCCCCACGACGGCAGCCAGCTAGGGTTCCGAGAGTCGAGCGAGACGACAGCCCACCGAGCGACGAGGCCTCGGTGCAGGGCCCTTTGCCAGTAGTGGCACCGGCGGTAGCTTTACCCGCCGATCCCCCGATGCTTCCAGCAGCAGCCGCTGACGATGCACGTCGCCTCAGCGCACTGCATGAGTTTCAGCGCCAGCGACCGCCCAGGTTTCGCGGGGAGACGGATCCCCAGGCAGCAGAGGACTGGCTGGAGGCAGTGGTTCGAGTGTTTAGGCTAGTGAGGACACCAGCAGACCTCATGGTGATCCTCGCTGCGAGCCTACTACACGCAGCAGCAGGACGATGGTGGAGCTTGATGCTCCAGGTGCACGATGAGGCATCCTTGCTCTGGACGGACTTCGAGAGCCTCTTCCGCTCTGAGTTCGTCCCGGCCACCCTCCGAGCGGTGCGCATCCAGGAGCTTCTACAGCTGCGGCAGGGCAGCATGACGGTCGCTCAGTACTCGGTGAGATTTACCGATCTCTCGCGCTACTCGACCGACATGGTACGGGACCCATTCTTCCGGGCCCGGACCTTCGAGCAGGGTTTGAGACACGAGATCAGGGCATCGCTGATCTCCCTCAGCATACCGACTCAGACAGGAGTACTGGAGCGGGCCCTTCTGATCGAGAGCTTCCTTGCTGAGTCTACACCAGCACAGAGACCCACCGCAGGACGGCACGTGGCAGAGTCATCTGCAGCTGGCAGTCGGCGAATGACTCAGGGGTCCAGACAGACCAGACCTCAGGGCACTGGCTCAGCAGTGCAGGGCACACAACGCGGAGCCAGTCTTTCGAGTGGAAGACAGTGCTATGCATGCGGCGGGCGAGGCCACATGGCTCGTGACTGCCCGACCCGCCATGCGGAGGAGCAGCAGACGGTTGAGGAACCACCTAGGCAGAGGCAGAGGTTCGACCGTGGCGGTCTGCAGGAAGGAGGCGGACGAGGCAGAGGAGCAGGCCGAGCAGCAGGTGGTGGACGACGCTTTGAGGCTCTACCACCACCACCACCAGGAGGTCCACCCCGACCGCAGGGGAGAGCTCAGCTTCAGGCAGCCGAGGCCTTCGATCATGGAGCTCTGGGAGCCGATGGACAGGAGCAGAACTAGTGGATACATCCTTTGTACTTCTGGTTCCTTGTTGCTTTTGTGTAGCGTCTTGTATTACGAGCTGCAATAATAAAAGACGCATACCTTGTGATGTTTTCGTTCCTGTCCTCTATCGTAATGTTACTAAGAGGTTCCAGTTTTGGCTGTTGACTTGACCCTCACTTGTGAGACATCTACTGGAGGAGACCCAGTTACCACACACTGATGCCGACAGTGTGACTCAACCCTTGGAGGCGAGAGTAACGGTTGAATCTCTTAGTAGTAGCGTCGAGGCCTTACGACGTCATCCTTAGTATGGATTAGTATCATCCATGTTAGGATTGACTGTTTTAGGCAAAGAATGTGGTTCATCCAGGGGATGAGACCAGATTTCTCTTTTCGGCAAAAGAGAAATCTTGCAGCTCTGGTGGGACCGGAGATGGTCCGGGCCACGTCAGAGGAGGTCCATGTCATCCAGGAGTGGGTCCTACATGGGCGATCGATTCCTCTTGTGCGCAACAGATGGCGGCACGGGAATCTCCAGGAGAGCACATGGGAGCGGGAGGCTCAGATGCGTGCTAAGTACTCTCTTTTGGTTTCCCTAGTTTTTGATGTAGCTTTACGGGGACGTAAAGCCCTGAGGTGGGAGTAATGTAAAGACCCGTAAAATTCAAGGAAAATTTTTTCTTAATTTTCTTTAGAATTTTACAAGAGCGCGGTTTCAGACGGCACCTGATTCCGAGGCCCGGAGTGCCCGGAATTATTTTCCGAAGTTTGGCTCGGGTACGTTCAGTGAACGAACGAGCGGGAATTCCTAACTTTTGATCCGGTGCTCGGAATTGAAATCCGAGGGCACCGATGAACTCGCAGCGCCGATTTTCGCTTAATGAGACCTTTTCGGGAGTTGCGTTTGTTGCGGGTTGAAAGTTACGTTTTGGGGTTTTCCAGTTAAGTTAAATAAAATTGTGTAAAACAAATTTTATTTTAACTTATTAAAAAAACTACCTAAGGGGGTTGGAAGTGGGACCCACACCCACTTAACCTCCCTTGGGAGGATTAAGTGTGGTGGGGCCCACACGAACCCCTAAGTCTTTTCATTTTCTCTCAACATACTTAACCCCTCTTTTAATGGCTTAAGTTACCCTTATTTAATTAAGGGAGTTAAACCCTTTTTGAATTTCAAACCTTTGAAATTCTTTTTGTGAATAAAATAAGACTTTGTCTTATTTTGTTGGGTTAGAACTCTTAGTCACCTTGTGTGGTTTTCATTTGAGAGCTCCTCCTCCATCTTCTTCATCTTGAAAAAGAACGTTCATCTTGACGAAGAACGCTCAAACTCCGACGAAGAACGACGCCTCTCTTCTTCGTCCTCAGTGTCAACAAGAGGGAACGCCACATCCCCCTCGGGCCTTCTTCGTCGGCAAACGAAGATCCGCCAACAACGTGTCGCATCGGGCGTAACTCTTCGTCAACGGATTTGACGAACGACGACCGCGACACCCGACCTCCGCGACGCCGTCTTCCGCGGAGCGTAGCCGAACCATTGAATCCTAAACCCGAGGTAGGGGATGTTATTTATTGATTAATTTATTCCATTCTTGAATCATGGATTTTAGCATGACTAAACGTGAGGCTTTTGGATTTTCTTTAGTTATGTTATTATTTAACGTGAGGGGGGTCGGACCGCATGAACACGGCCGAACCCCCCCTCCTTAGTTCTCGTTTAATTCATGCGGATGGAAGCAAGAGGCGTGGTGCCGTCGCACCACGCGGATGAACATGCTTATAATTTTCCGCAACACCGTCGCGCTTCGCCGAGGAGAGATTTCAAGAACGCGACGCCGTCGCGCCGCGTTGGGAGGATTCATGGCACGGCGAAAGGGGCGCGGTGCCGTCGCACCGCGCCGGACGACGAACACCGCGGCCGGTTCCGGGCCGCGGTTAGACGAGGAGACCGCGGCCGGTTCCGGGCCGCGGCGGAAGGAAAGACCAGCGGCCGTGCCGCCGGCGTCGGAAGTCGAGGGCGGGACCGGAAATTCCGGTCCCGTTGGTAAAAACCGGCCGGCCAGCGGGCCGGCCGGATGTCATAAAAACCGGGGGATTAAACCCCCGGCCGGTCCTTAAAGACCCCCCTCTTAATGAAGGGGGGGCGGTTCATTAAAGGAGGGGGGGGGCAAAGCCCCCCTGGTTTTTGTCCAGCCGGCCCCCATCTGCGGGGGCCGTTTTTAATTCAAGGCACGGCTTAAAGCCGTGCCGTTTTGTGAAACGCGGGGCTTAGCCCCCGCGTGCCTCCCGCGTGCGCCGCGGCACCCCGCCGCCAGCGCGGCACGCCGCCGCCGCCGCCACGCGGCCCGCCGCCGCCGCCACGCGGCCCGCCGCCGCCACGCGGCCCGCCGCCGCCGCCACGCAGCCCGCCGCCGCCACGCGGCCCGCCGCCGCCGCCACGCGGCCAGCCGCCGCCGCCGTCCGCCGCCGCCGGCCGCCGCGCCGACCAGAGGGGGGTCGGGCCGGGTCGGCCCGGACCCGGACCCCCCGTTTCGGACCAGTTTCGGTTTTTGGCTCATAACTTGAGCCTCGGACCTCCGAATGGCGAACCGTCTGCGGCAACGCGATACTTGGATCGAGACGGTCGTTTCGGTATATCGCACTCAAGGTTTCGGTCTACTTTGAGTTCGGCCGGGTTGGTTCATTCACGAAACCAACCGGGCCTTCGGAGCGGAAACGCTCATATCTTGAGCTACGGACGTCCGATTGACGTGCCGTCAGTCGCGTAGTGTTCCTCTTAGTGAGACGGATCTTTTGGCATACTCCGCCCGAGGTTTGGACGCAGGTGGAGTACGGTCGGGTTGGTTTTGCCTTAAAAACCAACCGGGCCCCGGAGACGAAAATGCTTATAACTCTCAGACCGGGCGTCTGATCGACGCGCCGTCTGTTGCGTTGAGTTCCTGTTGACGATACGGAACTTTTGGATACATCAACTTCGGTCTTCGTGACAGTTGATGTATCAGACTCTCGGCTCGTGGAGCGGACCCTCCGAACAAGCTTGCTATGTGCGGGAACCCTAGTGCTGGCTGCGACTATTCTACTGCTACGACTGCTACTGTGACTTTGACGACGACATTACAGAGATCCTGTGTGGATTTGACGACGACAGTACAGAGATCCTGTGTGGATTCGACGACGACGACTACAGCACCCAGCGATCCTACGTGGATCAGTGCTACAGGTTCTGTGTGAGCCCGATCCTGTGTGGGTCCTTGCGCTCAGCGGTTCTGTGTGAGCCAGCGCCTACAGGTTCTGTGTGAGCCCGATCCTGTGTGGGTCTTCTGCGGGGGTTAGTTACCTATCGATCCTTCGTGGGTCCGACGACTTAGATGGATCAGTGATCATCTTTATCGTCCTTGAAGAAGTATACCTGTGTGAGCTGAATCCTGTTACTTTCCTTTGTGGAATACGTATACTTTCCTGCGTGGACTGAGTTATATACTTTCCTGCGTGGACTGAGTTATACTTGGGCTCGGAGGTTGGAGCGTATTTGAATTGATGACTTAGGTATATGTATGGGCATATATCTAAGCAGTGTTGGTTGTTACTTCGTGATTGTACTTTGTTTCGTGGTTTATCCTTTGTGGATTTTGAGAGACCTTCAGGGGTCTCGGGGTCCCTACTGAGTAGCTTATACTCACCCCTGCACGGGCTTCGCCCGCACTACGTTGTGTTGGTTGCAGACGACGGACAGCGTTGACCTTAGCTGAGGTTTGCGGAGCGGGACGGTACCCGGAGGTGGACCACTGGGCGGGACGAGCACGGAGCGGACGGTGGGACCCGTGGAGCAGAGGAGCTATCTGTACCCACCCTTCAGGTGGGATTTCCAGTGGACAGCTCGGAGTAGCGGCTTACTTTTCAGTTGCTGTTTTTCCCTTTTCGAGTTGTACTTTACTTTCAGTTTGGGTTTGTATTCTGGCCCATTTACTTTTCCGCACTTTCAGTCGTACTCTGTTTGCTTAGTGTTTACTTTCCGCTTGTTTACTCTTTGGTGTGTGTTTACTTTTCAAAGGCAATGCATTCCCTTTTTACCGGGAATTACGCCTTGGTGCTAGTCGCCAGCCCCTGGCCTATGGAAGGCGGGTTTGGGGTAGTCACGGCACGGACCCCGAGGGCGGGTCGTGACATCTGATATGAACTCAAATAATTAAATAATTGTTATTGAAGAATAATAAGGGATATAAAAGAGTAATAAACATTAAAAATGTTATTAATCAAGTATAAATTAACTTATGTTTAATATTCAAGAAGAAAAAAGAACATACAGGACAAGTCAGACTTGAGGTAAGGGGTTTTCACCTCAATTATTATTCCCATGAGTTTCATGTTATATTATAAAATATTTCCATTTGTGTGGTGTATTTACATCCCATTATTGTCTTCTTTGTGTAATATACTTTAATTTATTGTAATTTAGATCTCCATTTTATTCTCATTCTTTCATGGGGTGAATGTTTCTTTTGATACCAGATCGGTAAGAGAACCATTCAGTCTCCTCTTTTATTTAATGAATTCTTTTATATAATGTATTTTAATTTCCATTTTATTCTATTTGAATCTGTTCTTCAATATAGCTAATTCTGTAAAAAAACCATGTCATGAGAGTCATGTTCTTTATCATCAACTCATTTTCTGAATTCTCATTTGACGTTGTTAGGTTGTCGAATTTATATAAGAGAACTTATAAACCCAATTTCAATTCTTTGGGTTAAAAATATACTTAATTATTATGTTGTTATATGAATATTTTTCAATGAAATATGGTTGTTTACAATTAATATGAACTTATATTGTGTGTATTCTTATTTTTCATACATCATTATGTCTTTGATTTATCCTTAATCTAAGGATACAATCTTTGTAAGGGACTTTGTCTCAACATACATTCCATTGAGAATTATTTGTTTTTATACACCAATTCAATTATATATGGTGTATATACTAGAATTTTACATATTATATAATGAATCTCCTTATTCTCATATATTTATAAGATTTTTTGGATTTTATTTTCTCAATATGTAAGGGACTCTTTAACTAATACATTATTTTAAATGTTTTAATGATTTATTCTTTTAATGTAGTTTGGAGGGACATTTGGGTTGTCTACGGGTCAGGGTGCTAATGGTGTCAGGAGATAGTCATTTTAATTTTGGTTTTTATTGATGTCCTTGGGGTGGATCCTAGGGGTCCATTCAATCTCTTGAAGGATGGGTTAATTCCTAGGGAGTTTTCCAATATGAGGTTTTGGGTCGGTGTCGATGGTCACACGGGGGGACACATAAGGTAATCCTGTGTGGATTTGACCAACCACTCTGATGATCTTGTTCCCTGGTTTGTGGTTTCTTGAGACTGGTTTGTGGTTTTTTGTGTTTGTTTTTTTGGTGAATGTGGTTGATTGGGCTCATGTAGCGGGGTACGACGAACCCATAAACCAACTTTTAAAAATGAAAAAAAATGATCAACAATCATTAAAATCATCAAAGTGTTATGTGGCATTTTGATTCAAAAATCTATATATTAAATGTTTTGGATGTTTTTGAAAATTGTTTTATAATGAATTCATTATTTCCATTTCATGAAAAGATATATTATGATTGTAATGTCGATGTTTTATCTTCTCATTATTCATGTTTTATGTGTTATGAATTTTCTATGTTTATTGGGAAATCTTTACATATACGGGTGATTCTGTGATAATCTTGTGGTAGGTGAGCCCGTGATAGCTCTCCAATGAATTATGTAATTTGATGGAGGAAACATTAATGTTTTTCCTAAGACATTTTTAGAGTATACAATGATGGGTATTCCAAATGTAAATTCCTATGTAGTTGTGATAACTACAATGTATGTGGGATATCGATTCCATAAGCTACCCTTATGATTTATTATTTCTAAATTTTATTACTAAATCTTATAATTTTTTTAGGTATGTTAAGGATATTATGTTTTCTGATTGAAAAGTACGATTTATTTGATTTGAATGTATTCATGGACTAATGTTTTATTTCCTTATTTTATTTCCCTTAATGAGACTTTTTTGCTCATCCCATGTTTTTGAAATGTTTTCCACATTACTTAAAGATGAATAGGGGTAGGGTTGGGATCATGGAAAATACAAGATGTCTAAAACCTGAACGAAGACATTTTTCTCTTTTTTAAAGAATTTTTATTTAGTTAAAAAATGGATACTGATTAAAAGTGTCTACTTTGTAATATATGAGATGTAATGTAATACATGTGGATTAATTATCTAAATCTATAAAAATAAAAAAATCCTCTATTTGAATTATTATATTAATTCAAGATTATGTAATGTTTAAGACTGGGGCCTTATAGTTGGTATCAGAGGGAATTTTAGATTACTATAGAGGTCATGGTCTTATTTAAGAATAAGTGACATAACCACAATGGTTAGAATATCATAAGGAGTCATAGTTATTTTAGAGGTGAAAAATAGTTATTACATTTTCTGATGAAAATAGAAAGGTATTAGTGTAACACCCCATGTTTTTATAAATATAAATAGAAATTCATGGAACTTTGTTTTTATGTAGATATTTATAACTAGCCTTTAATCAAGATTTTTCCACTTCTATGTTTTGAATTTCAAGAAACTCTCATCTACAATTGTGTTTAGTATGTTATTTGGAGTCTACTAGAACCATCTTGTTTTTTTGAATAGTAACATACCCATATAAATAGTAATATAAACCTAATTAATAAGAAATTTTATTGATATTTTATTTTATTTAGGCTTTAAGATAATATCATCTTTGTTAATTTTTCATCGTGATATAGAAGTTGTTATAGAATTAGGATTGTTAATTTTTGAATTGAGTATGATTTTATTTAAAATTTAAATTAATAATATTTAGAAAATTATTTTCAAAAAATGGACTTTAATTTTGAATTCTAGACATCGATAAATTGTTAGGGTGGATTTTGGGAATTTTTCTGAAACAATACATTTTTCGGTGAATAGTAAAAAATACAGTTTTTAGATTCGGTGTGTTAATGACATGATTAATGATATAAAAATGAGGTCATAAATCTGGTCAACTTGTGTATAGTTAAATAATATGTGAGGTGTACCAAGTGCCTTATAAAATTGTAAAATACCATGGGCAAGCCCATGGTTTTTCAAATACCACTCATGAGGTGTCCCTTGAAAATTATACAAATATTCCCTTACTTTCCCAATAAATACATTCTAATTCCTTCATTAAAATCATTCCAAATTCTTCATAAACGAATCTATGGCCCCCTTACAATAATAGTCGTCCTCCAAATGTTTCCTCAAGCCCCTAAGGTCCCAACCATCATGATCTAAGGGTTAAACAACAAGGTATGAAAATTATAAACTTCATTCTTTTTCCATTCATGTTCTCTTTTATGTGGTATAACTATCATGTTTCAACACCATGATCTTATTTCCTTCTTATTTTTGATCAATTATGTATTATGATACATTTCTGGATGGGTGACCCTTGTCCCCTCTCTTTTTAACATTTTTTAAAACCATGTTTCATAGCCATTAGGCTGCCAAATTTTTGTAAGAGATTTCCCACTTATTCTTTTATTTTGTGCTCATTCCTTCTTCATTATTCATATCACTTTACCGAAGAGTCATGAAATCTCCATAAAACATGTATATTCTGGATTTTATCATTTTTATGGAATATTACTCATCATTATTCTTCTCCTCTTCCACTTATTTAAGGAATAAAAATATTGTCCGTGATGTGTCGAATTACATACATCATGGACGATGTGATTTCATTTTACAATAATTAATTCAAGTCTAGTAATGAAACAATTTATATGTTTGAACCAGGTTATAATATATGTTTAATGACTCATCCATTGTTCTGGAATTCTTTTGTACTCATGGTTTTAATTTATAAAACAAAATGAGTTGGTTATTATCAAAGAACCACTAAAACGATCTAAACGAACATCATTAATGTTTAAAATTATGAATAATTCTCATATTAAACATCAAAATGATAAATGGTATAAATTATGGTAATGAAAATATGTAAATACCATTCAATTACAATTCTGGAATTTCACTTCCAATCAACAAGAACATCCACTATGAACCAATCCTGGAAATCGTGTTAAGAACTCACCCAAAAAAAGTGCAAGGAGAAAAATACTAACAATTAAAGGGTGAAATGAAGTAATTAAATGATAATATAAAATGTTAAGAAAATGAAATTTTTTTTAAACTACTAATAAAACTCTTTTATCCATTATACAGGATGTTTAATCATGTTGTAAGTAAGACAACCCGAGGTAAGAGAATTCTTAACCCGATTTCCATTCATTGGGATAACATTCTACTTCATTATTTATGTGCTATTTAAATTGTTTGTGTTATGGGTAATGTTTATATTATGTTTTATTTTGTGTATTTACAGTATATATACACACACTAAATCAAATCTATTAAATCTCTCTTAAATTTTATGATATTTATAAGGGACTTTTCATTAAAAACCCTCTTTTTAAATTCGGTTTTACGAAATTCCAAAGCAAAATTTTTATGAAATTATTCATGTATTATGACTATGGTTTGGTTATTGTGATGTTTCTATGATGAAGGGTGTGACCTATATCTCCCTCTAATTAATTGGTTTTGTGTATGTTGGAGGTCGGCCATATGGTTACTCCAAGTGTAACTGTAATGGTTACACAAATTGTAAGGTAGCCAGGAGGGTTACAAATTATAAGGTAGTAGAGAGGGTTACAAGAGTATGTAAGTAATTCCCCAAGATACCTATTTTATTATAGTTATGTTATCATGTTTTTGTGGATCTTTTTAAAATCTCATCATACACAGAGTAAGTATATATGGGTGACAAGAATGCCTTTTGTCAATGCTTTCATACGTTATAAGTATTCATAGACTAATGTGATCTTTCCTAATTTTCTATCCCTTACTGAGATTTTGTTCTCATACAAAGTTTATAATTGATTTTATAGGATAATGGATGTGTAAGAAAAGTAATTAAGCGTTGTTAAATGTTGATGAATTATCAAGGAGTCTTGTTTTATGTTTTAATATTTTATATTTAATAAAAATGGAAACTATTTTTATGGTATCCACTCTGTAATAATGTGTAATGTTATTATCGTATTGTCCTAATTATCTATGGATCTAAATTTTAAAATATCCTCATTATAAAAGGAACTTTTTTATTGACTAAATTCAAGATTAGGTATGTAATAAGGTCGGGTCCTTATAGTTTCTATCAGAGGATGGTTTAGATAACCTTAGAGGTTAGGGTGGTGTTAATAGAATACCATAAATTAATTTCACTCTATGTTTAATTTGATATGTTTTAGAATTTAAAGATTACCATGTAGAATCATCTAACATATAATTTTTAGAATGGTTGTCCACAAAAGGAATAGGGATGCTGAAGAGGAGAGGCACCGACAGAATAACATCCTTCTGGATCTACTGTCCAGAATGGTAGTGATTGGAACCGATCAGTTTGTGATAGTAATGGCATAGCTAACACAGAAAATAAATGGTGGTTGTTTCGATGCAAGAGAACCAATAGAGGTACCAAAATAGAAGATGATAGTAGTGAAACATTTTATGACCGGACATCCTCCTCTATTAAATGGATCTTCTGACCCAGTAGCAGCATAAGTATGGATCAAATCCCTTGAAAAGATATTTGATGTTATGGGATGTTCAGACAATCAAAAGGTAAGTCTTTCCATTGAATGTTTTGAAAGGGAAAATGATCATTGGTAGTCAATGGTAAGTAAAATCAGGGGTAGAGAAAATTTTTATGCCTTACGCTGGGTTGAATTTAAAAGTCATTTCCTTGAAAAATATTTTCCTAAGGTTTTGCGACATAAGATGGAGAATCAATTTCTTGAATCCAAACAGAAGGAGTAAGATTCAGTGGCTGTGTATGAAGCGAACTTCACTAAACTTTTTAGGTATTCTAGTAATCATATTCTGTATCTTGATAGAAAATCAACCAATTTTACTCAGGATTGTAGCCAAGGTATCAAAGGGCTTTGGCCTCCCTTGAATTAAAAAGTTAGGAGAAACTTTTTTGATGTGATGAGAAGGCAGAGATAGAGTTTTTTGATGATCATGTGCATTTTATAAATAAAAAGATAAAGAGGTCTAGTTAGAAAGTGATGGGTAAGAATAAACTTGTGAAATCTAATGGTATGAAAATCCAATTTCCAGTTTGTGAAAATTGATGAAAGAAACACCCTGGGGAATGTCTTAGAAAAACTGGGAAGTGTTTTAAATGTTGTAAGTTTGGACATATAGCTCGGGATTTCAATGAAAATGATCTTAAGTCTAATCATTATAAGCAGACAATAAAGTGTTTTAAATGTGGTGAATTGGGTCACTATGAAAATTCATGCCCAAAGAGATATCTGAATGATGCAAAGAAGCCAGACTACAAGTCGAAAGGTGTAGTGAGATCCATTGCGACTACATCCGCAGATGTCAGGCCATCCAATGAAGTCGTATTTGGTACTTTGTTTGTTCACTCAGATTTTGGTACAGTTTTTTTATATGGTGTCTACACATTCCTTCATCTCTGAGAATTTTTATGGTAAATTGGAAATATCCCCTCAATAAATGAGACACAAACTTGTTGTAAAAAGACCAAGGGGAAATATTATTGTAAAGTGGAATTATAAGAATCTTTATATTGTGGTATGTGTAAAGACATTACCTGCAAACCTTGTTGATTTACCCTAAGTAGATTTCTTTGTTATGATGGGAATGGATTGGCTTTCTATTTATAATGAAAAGTTTGATTGTAGTGCTAAAGAAGTTGTTTTTCAGAAAAAGTATCAGCTTTTATTCAATAATCACCCATATAATTGACAACATTTCAGGATGATGAGAAACTATTGAAATATAGGAATGAAATTTATCTTACTTATATTTTTGAAAATAAGAAACAATTAAAATTAATGAATTTCCAGTGGTAAATGAATACATTGATGTTTTTCGTGATGAGTTACTCAGTGTCATACATGATTGAGAAGACGAATTCATAATTGACATAGTTTCTGATGCTAACCCAATTTCAAAACCTCCATATCGTATGGCTCCAATAGAAATTCACAGATTGAAAAATTAGTTGTAGGATATTCTTAACAAATTCTTCCTACATCCTAGCACTTCACCATGGGGAGCTCCTATTTTGTTTGTTAAAAATAAAGATGGTTCCATGAGACTTTAATTTGATTATAGAGCTTTGAATAAGATCACTGTGAAAAACAAGAATCCTTTTCCTCATATCGAGGTTTTTTTTATCAAATCCGGATATCTTAGTACTTTTCCAAGATTTACTTTTAGATATAGATACCATCAGCTGATGTTGAATGAGGATGACATCTCAAAAACATCCTTTCATACTGGATATGGGCATTATGAATTGGTTGTTATGCCATTTGGATTAACTATTGCACCGGCTATATTCATGAATCTTATGAATAGAGTATTTTATAAGTTTAGGGATATGTTTTTGGTTGTATTTATTGATGACATTCTGGTATATTCTAAAAATAAATAGGAGATTGAAAAACATCTAAGGGTTTTCTTGAAAAAGTTAAAAGAAGAGAAAATGTGTGTAAAATTAAGCAAGTGTGAATTTTGGTTGCATGAGATTTGTTTTCTTGGTCACATTGTAAATAAATATGGAATAAAAGTTGATCCTACCAAAACAAATGTAGTTGATGAATGGCCAAGACCCGCAAATGTTATTGAGATTCGTAGTTTTTTTTGGATTAGATTGTTATTACGAACGGTTTTTTTGGAACTTTACACGGTTATCTATCCTGATAAATAAGTTAACACAGAAAGGGATTAAATTTGTTTAGATCGAGGAATGTGATGCTTGTTTTCATGAACTGAAGAAGAGAATGGTGAATGCTACAGTTTTGGCCTTAAATTCCTTAAATGGTGAGTTTGTCATCTACTATGATGATTCTTTGAAGGGACATGGTTGTGTTTTGATGCAGAATGATCAGGTAATTGCCTATGACTCAATACAACTTAAACCTCATAAGCTAAATTATCCCACACATGATTTGGAATTGTCAGCTGTGGTTTTTTCCTTGAAAATTTGGAGGCATCATCTATACGAAACCAAATGCCAAATATATACTGACCATAAAAGTCTAATGTATATATTCACTCAGATGTAATTAAACATGTGGCAGAGACGATGGCTAGAACTGATAAAGGATTATGACTGCTTGATCAATTATCATCCTGGAAAAGCAAACAAAGTATTAGATGACTAAATTTATAAAAAAACATGCATCATTAACTATATTACATTTGGAACATGATACCTTGATTAATGATTTGATGAATTTTGGATTAGATGTTGTTGGTATAGGGAATACATAAGTTTTTTCATGTTTTAGTGCAGTCTTCGTTGTCAGACAAAATTATGAAAGCACAGAAGGTAGACCGTGAGCTACAGAAAAAGGTAGAATTGGTTAAAAGGGTAAGTTTCCAGAATTTAACCTTGACAAAGATTGTGTTTTAAGATTTGGGAAAGTCTTGGTTGTGCCTAGTGATTCTCAGTTAAAGAAAGATTTGTTGTGTGAAGCTCATAGTTCTCCATTTTATGTTCATCCTTGAAGTTCTAAGATATACATAGACCTTTGGGAGTATTATTAGAGGGATGGAATGAAAAGATATATTGCTGATTTTACCATGAAATGTATGACATGCCAACAGGTTAAAGCAGAGTGGATGTTACCGAAGGGGATGCTTCAGCATTTTCCAGTGCCCGAGTGGAAATGGGATAATTTATCCATGGACGTTGTGTTGGGAGTACCAAAGACATCTTGAGGTAAAAATGCTATTTTGGTTATTTTTGATCAGCTAACAATGTTTGCACATTTTTTTCTATTCTAGATACAATGGATTTGGATCAGATTTATCGATTGTACCTCAAGGAGATTGTCTGGTTACACAGAGTTCCTCTTTTCATTTTATCTGACCGAGATCCTATGTTCACTTTTATCTTTTAGAAGGGACTTTAGAAGTCATTGGGCAAGGAGTTAAGTTTCAATACTACTTTTTATCCTCAATCAGATGGGCAGTCAGAACGAACGATTCCATCCTTGGGGGATATTATTCGAGCTTGTTCACTAGACTATCAGGGAATTTGGGATCAACATATTTCAGTAGTTAAATTTTTTATATAATAGCAGTTTTAATTCCAGTATTCAGATGGCACCTTTTGAGGCCTTGTATGGGAACCGGTGTTGGAATAAATCATTTTGTGATGAAGTTGGTGAAAAAAAAGTTTATGGGGACAAAACTAGTTGAAGAAGTGGTTGAGAAAGTGAGGATGATCCAGCAGCACATGAGAAGAGCTCAGATGCGGTAGAGAAGTTATGCATATAACAGAAGGAAAGACACCTTATTCGAGGTAGGTGACTATGTTTTCCTTAAAATCTCTCCTTGGAAAAGTGTGATGCATTTCGGTAAGAAAGGAAAGCTAAGTCCATGGTTCATCAGTCCTGTTTTAAATCATAGAGAAAGTTTGAATAGTTGCATACCGCGTAGCTTTTCCCCCGAATTTGTTTCAGGTACGAAATGTTTTTCTTGTTTTGATGTTGAGAAAGTATGTGCCAGATTCATCACATGTATTGATCCCCGAAGAAGTTCAGCTGGGGGAGAACATTTATTATAAGGAGAAACCAGTTTAAATTCCTAATCGAAGGGTATAGGTTTTGCGGAATAAGGTAATCCACTAGGTAAATGATTTGTGGATAAAGCTCATGGTTGAAGAAGCAAAATGGGAGTCTTAAATTTCTATGTGGGAAAAATACCCTAAGTTTTTTAATAAGTAAGTAAAATTGTGAGGATACAATTTCCAGAAGGTGGGGATAATGTAACACCCCATGTTTTTCTAAAACTAAATAGAAATACATGGAACTTTGTTTTAAGTAGATATTTTTAACTACCCTTTAAACATAATTTTTCCACTTCTATGTTTTTAATTTCAAGAAACTGTCATCTACAATTGTCTTCAGTATGTTATTTATAGTCTATTGGAACCAACTTGTTTTTTTGGTGAATATTAAAACCACCTTATGAATATTAATATCAATAGTAATATGACCCTAATTAATAGTAAATTTTATTATTATTTTATTTTCTTAAGTCTTTAAGATAATAATATCTTGTTTAATTTTTCATCATGATATAGACGTTGTTATAGAATTAGAATTGATAATTTTTGAATTAAGTATGATCTTACTTAAAAATTAAATTAAATCTTTTTAGATAATTTTATTCAAATAATGGAATTCTTTTTGGAATTCTACACGTCGATAAATTGTTAGGGTGAATTTTTGGAATTTTTCTAAAACAATTGATTTTTCGGTGAATTGTAAAAAATTCAGTTTTTAGTTTTAGTGTGGTAATAAAATATTTAATGATATAATAACGATGTCAGAAATATGGTGGACTAGTGTATATGAAATTAATATGTGAGGTGTTCCAAGTGTCTTATACCATGGGTAGGCCCATGTTTTTTTAAATACCACTCATGAGGTGTCCCTTGAAAGTTATTAAAATATTCCCATAATTTTATAATAAATACATAATAATTACATCATTAACATCATTCCCAATTACTCCTCAACGAATCTATAGTCTCCTTACCTTCATAGTATTCCTCCAAAGGTCTCCACAAGTCCCCAAGTTCCTAAACATCATGTTCTAAGGGTTACTCTACAATGTAAGGAAATTCTGAATTTCCTTCTTTTTCCATTCAAGTTCTCTTTTATGTGGAATAACATTCAAGTTTACATAAAATGATATTATTTACTTATTATTATTGATATATTATTTATTATTATTCATTTCTATATGTTTGACCATTTTCCCCTCTCTTTTCAATTTTTTCATAATCCATGTTGCGTAGCCGTTAGGTTGCCGATTTTTTGTACGAGGTTTCTCACTTATTCTTTTATTTTGAGTTCCTTCCTTATTCATTCATCATATATATTTACCCAAGAGGAAGGATATCTCCATATATCATGTATATTCTGGATTTTATCATGTTTATGGAAAATTAATCATCATCATTCTTCTCCTCTCCCAATTATTTAAGGAATAAAAACATTGTCTGTGATGTATCGAATTATCGACATCGTGGACGATGTGATTTAAATTTCCATTAATTATTTCAAGTATGGTCATGAAACCATTGGTATAGTTGAAAAAGGTTATAATATATGTTTTATGAATCATCCATGGTTCTGGAATTCTTTTTTACTTGTGGTTTTAATTTATAAAACAAAATGAGTTCGTTATTATCAAAGAACCACTAAAATGATCTAAACAAACATAATAAATGTTTTTACTTATGAATAATCATCATATTAAACATAAAAATGATATATGGTATAAATAGTGGTACTAGAAATATTTAAATACCTTTCCATTAAAATTCTATAATTTCAATTCCAATCAACAAGAACATCCACCACGAACCAATCCTGAAAATCATGTTAAGAACTCACCCAAAAACAATGTAAGGAGAAAAATACTAACAATTATAGGGTGAAATGAAGTTATGAAATGATAATATAAGATGTTATAAACATGAATATGTTTCTGTAAACTACCAATAACACCCTTTTAACCATTATACTAGAAGTTTAAGTAAGTTGGAATTACGAAAAACCTAAGGTAAGGGAATTCTTAACCCGATTACCATTCTTTGGGTTAACGATATACTTCATTATTTATTTGATATTTAACTCTTTTGTATGAAGGTTTATGTTTGTATTATGTTTTATTATGTTTATTTTGAGTATATATACGAACTCCATCCACTCTATTAAGTCTATCATCAATTGAATGATATTTATAAGGGGATTTTCTTTAAAAATCCTCTTTTTAAATTCAGTTTTACGAAATTACAAAGCAATGTGTTTATGGAATTATTCATGTTATATGACTATGTTTTGGTTCTAGGGAATTATTTATGATGAATATTGGGACCTATATGTCCCTCCAATTCATTTTTTATGTGTATGTTGGAGGTCGTCCATATGGTTACTCCATGTGTAACTGTGATAGTTACACAAATTTTAAGGTAGCCGTGAGGATTACAAGTTATATGGTAGCTGAGAGGGTTATAAGATTATGTAAGTATTACCCCAGGATACATTTATAATTATATTTATGTTCTCATGTTTTGTGTGGATCTTGTGTAAATCTCATGTCACAAAAAATAATTATATATGGGTGACATGAATGCCTTTTGTAAATGCTTTCATACGTTACGAGTATTCATGGACTAATGTGATCTTTCCTTCTTTTCCATCCCTTACTGAGATTTTGTGCTCATTCCAAGATTTTAAATGATTTTCCCAGGTTAATGGATGCATAAGACAAGAAAATAAGCCATGTTAAATGTTGATGAATTGTCATGGAGTCTTGTTCTAAGTTTTAATGTTTTATATTTAAAAAGATTTGAAACTATTTTTATTGTATCCACTCTGTAATAATGTATAATGTTATGAATGTATTGTCCTAATTCTATAAAGATATATATTTGAAAATATCCTAAATGTAAAGGAATGTTTTTTCTTTAATAAGTTCAATATTATGTATGTAATAAGTTCGTGTCCTTATAATTAGATAACCGTGGAGGATAAAATATGTTATGGTTATTTTTGAGGAATTTATCTCATTTTTGGGATTGTTATGAAATTATAAAATTTCTAAAAAATGAAAAAACACAGACTGTGTGACTACCTGTCACGTAGGATAGTGATTCAATAATAGAGCCCACAACCAAAGTGCGATTTGGATTTATCACCTACCATTATCCTACGTGATGTCCCTAGATAGTATGACGTATTCCTTTTAGCTAAATGATTTTATGGATAGAGAATAAGTTTATTTTGGAACTTATGTGTTATTAAATGGGTATCCTTTGTATAAGAAAATGAATTTGTGATTATGGGATAAAAGTTATATTGTAATAAATTCTCTATTTTGGGAACACTATATATTTAAGTAAAATAGAATACTATCGGATCTCTTTTAGGGAGTAAGGGTTGAAATTTTATTTTGGAAGAATCTATGTATTTATTTTGAAAATATGGTGATTTCGGTTATTTATAGAAATGATTAATCTACCATAGAGAGTATGTTATTAGGTTAATTAATCTTTTTTATGATACATTAAGCGTACTCTATGTTTTTTGGAGATCTATAGTAGTATTTTTTTTTGATGTGTTATCCTTTTTAGAGATTATATGATCTTTTACTAATTTTTTGTTTTTGGTTAATGTATAAATACATGGGTAATATATAGTTTATATTTTTTTTATTATGTGACTCTCTAGAATTTGATTATAGTGCTTTATGTGTGAATAATTCATCTTCAATACTCATCGTTCGTAGAAAAGATTAGTTTTTTGGTAGAGACTAATTAAAGGATGAACCTCTTCAGGAAAAGAAACTATATTTCTTTATTTCCTAAGTCAATATCATAAATAAAATATCTAACATTATGAAAGGAAAATTAAAACAAAATAACATTGTTTATTTACTTTTTCTACTGGGAATCCAATGACCATTTAACCCATCACAATTTTGTGGTTTTCTTATTGTTAACATTTTGTGATCATGTTTCTTATCACTCTCCATCAAAACATGAAACATCATTTCTCCTACATATCCATGTTTACCAACATGAAATTTTAGTATCGTATATCTATAGTGACGTCTTTACTTCTCTTTATTTATTTTAAAGTGATCATTTTATTTAATGTTTTTCCGATGTGGGATATTCAATGAAGTTTGCGAGACCAATTTTACAATTCTGAGGACACAATTTCCAAAAGGGGGGAAGGTTGTAACATCCGAGGTGAATAAAGAGTATGAAATTTTCATATTTATTAATATTATTGAATTAAATATTATTTTTTACTTACTTGTGGATGCTATGTCTGATATCATACTCAACACACAACAAAGGGTTTCTTTTAAATCTAACGTTGCACACAACATTGAGTTATACCAAAAAATTATATGTTATTATTATTATTTAAATGGTAGTTATACCCTAGCTATTGTATTAGATGTAATAAATAAAACTAAATAAAATATTATTACCCTTGTTTGTTAATTGTTTTTACATTTATCCAAAAAATAATTGAAGGCTTAAGATTGTAATGAGTCCATTTTTAAGTATGCAATACTCTACTATTCTTTAACTGGTCGATTTAACTCCTTTTGATGGAGAACCATTTTTAATTATAGTTTTTTTTTCACAATTTTATGTTACATTTGACAAAATAAACTTATTCCTCATAATGAAGACATCCAAATTTACTTTGGGTAATGTTTTGGTGTTTTTCTGATAATGTTATTTTTTTATGAATAGTGAAAATACTGCATTTTAATTCAAAATTGCCTTTTCATATAAATTATATATATGGTTAGATAATTTTTATTAATTTGGTTTAATGTGAAATTAGATTATATTTCTACACATTAATCAAATTTTGGTCATTTAATGTTATTTCACTTTGAAATTTGACATAAATAAATATGAAATTTTTTATAGTTATTATTTATTAAAAACAAGCTCTTTGGTTTTGACAATGAGAATTAATTATTAATTAATTTCTTCAACATCTGTGTTTTGAATTTAAAAAAATAGATTCCATATTTGTAATCAAGAAGTAAAAATTGTGTAAATGAGTAATGTCTATAAAAATTATATTATATTTGAATAATAATATAACTATTTATCATTTGGTTTTAATTCATTTAAAAAGGAAATAATGAAATAAAAGTAGCATTGATGCAAACGTACACTTACTGTCTCCATGAACGGTGCATTTCACTATCATAGATAAAAATGAAATGGAATATTATAAATACATATATAATGGATATAAATGATATATAAGATATCTCAATAATTGATATCATTCTGTAGATAATGGCCTTTTGACCACATGGACAATTTGTAATTATATCATGTTCATTTTTTACACAAGCTCCGAACATCAACTAAATGTCCGATATGAACTCAAATAATTATGTAATTGTTATATCAAAGTAATAATATTGATAAAAGGAATAAAAACATGAAAAAGTTATTTAATAATGTATAAATTAACTTAATTTTCTAATTCAGGGAGAACAAGGAACACACAAGACAAGTCGGACTTGAGGTTATGGATTTTTATCTCACCTTTTCTTCCCATGAGATTTGTGCTATATCTGCGACTCTTTCCTATTGTGTAGTGTATGTAAAAAACATGACTGTATTCTTTGTGTAATATACTTTAATTTATGGGTGTTTACATCTTTATATTATTCTCTTTCTTAGATATGTCCTCATATATCCTTATTTCATTAAATTTATTGTCCTTGTCATTAGATACCCAATTGTATCTCATCAAATCGTTTTTAGAATTTTCATGTGATGCCATTAGGCAGATGAATTAATGTAAGAGAACTTCTAAACCCAATTTATATTCTATGAGTTAAACTTATACCTCTTCATTATGTCGGGATATGAATTTGTTAATGACCTCTAATTGTTTGAGACTTAATATCCACATATATCTTTTATATTATTAATTTTGAAACATCATTATGTCATTTATTTATCCTTAATCCATACGATATTTGTAAGGTAATTTGTCTAAATTTATATTCCTTTGAGTGTTATTTGTTATTATTCACCAATTCACTTTTATATGGTGTATACACTACCATTTGTCATATTATATCATTAATCTACATATTCACATGATATTATAATCTTTGATTAATGTTATTTTCTCAAGTGGTAGGGGACTATTTAACGAAAACATTTTTTAAATGTTCTAACGATTTATTATTATAAATATTTTTCCTTAATGATCATGTTTACAGAATGGTTTTAAAAATTTATTTATATGAAGATTAATTTTTTAAAATTTTAATTCCTTTAAAAGCGTAAAATTGGTATGGGACACCTTGATTCCAAAATCTATTTGTTAAATTTTTTATATAGTTTTTAATATTGTGTGATAAAACATTGATTATAACAATATCTTGAAATGATATTTTGTTATTACAATGTGGAAATGTTATCTTTCTGTTTTGATTTATTATGTGTTATGAATATTTTATGGTTTTTGGGAATTTTTTGTGCATCAGTGTGGTTCCATTATAAAACTAGGCCAGGAGATCAAGATATACCTCTCCAATGCATTGGGTAATGTGACAGAGGTAAACATTATTGTTTCTTCTAAGAGATTTATGGAATATGTTGTGATGGGTATTGAAAATGTAACTCCCTATGTCTCGATGATAGCTACAACATAATTATGATATTTAGGCTTAAATAAAACTTTATGATTTATTATTTATATTTTTTATTCATAAATATTATGATTTTTTGAGGTTTGTTAAAGATATTATATTTTAAGATTGAAAAGTATGATTTCATTGATTTGTATGTTTTCAGGGACTAATGTTTTATTTCCTTATTTTATATCCCATACTGAAATTTTAATTCTTATCCAATGTTTTTTAAATGTTTTTCAAAGAACATAAACATGAATTGGTTCAATGATGGGATCATGGAAAATTCATGTTGTCTAAAACATTGAACTAGACATGTTTCATTTTTTTGGAATTTTTATTTAATGAAAAAATGGATACTAAATTTAAGTGTCTACATTGAAATAATTGAGATGTAATGTAATAGTAATGGACTAATTCATTAAGAATATAAACCTAAAAAGAAAATCAATGTGAATTATTATCTTAATTCAAGATTCTCTAATGTTTAAGGTTGGGGCCTTATATTATCGAAGGAAACGATTTTGATAATATGATATAATTTTTAAAGAAAGGTTATTTTACGTTAGAAATGGTCTATGTTATCTTTCATAATACTCCTCAATCTATGATTAAATACTTTGATATAGCCTATTCATTGTTATAGATATGGTCTATGGACACCGTTCTTATTATTTCATTGAATGGTTTAGGATTATGATGATCAGTTACTTTTGAAACCTATTTCTCTTTTACGGGTTATACAAAGATAATACGATTATGAAACACACCTACTTTCATATGTTATCCAATTATTAAAAGAGTATGAAACCTATCTCTTTTCTATAGGTAATTTATATGTTGAATTGTTTATAATACCCAAATAATTTAATGGGTTAGGATATTTTTCACGTGTATAATGTTTTGACAGATATTTTTATGATTGAATTACATTTTAAGTGGTTCTCATATCTCCCACCAATTCTTTGGATAACTATGTATAATTAATTAGTATATATGTTTCATGTGAACCTAATTACATGTTCAAATTTTTAGGCATGGAGTTGATTTTATTTTCACAATATTTTGAGTAAACCTTAATAGGTGTTCAAAATGATACATGTGAACCTGATTTCATGTTCCCAAAATAACATATGATCCTAGTAACAAGTATATATATTTATATGGGAACCATACTACATGTTAAAAATTTTATTCATGGACCTTTATTTATCTCCATAAGTTTAGTAATGAATACGATTTCAGGTTCACAACTTATGTGTAAACTTGATTATATACTCATAATGTTGTACGTGTACCCTATTATAAGTTCACAATGTTATGTGGGGACCATGTTTCATGCCTATATATTTATAGTAGGGTCTGGTTTCATGTATTAATCCTAATGTGTTATCCTATTTCTATTTCCACATATTCACAATGTTATTAGTTGATTTTTATGCTACATGTATATATCTTATGCAATGATTATTCACAAATGACTCATTATCATTGAATGCCTTATGATTTATGTCTTTTGAACTACTAATATATATTCCACGATTCATGTTTGTGATATTATATATGGAGGATATGATTTTCTAATGTATTATAATGATATAATACTCTTATTCTCATATTGTGCAAACAAATATCCATGGTTTACCCTTATTAATCATATGTCCCCACCCCTTTAAATTTTTTACCTTCCCAATTTTCTAAATAATTTTGTAAATTAATAATAAAGGGGATGATATTTAAGGGAAATGTTGAAGGTCTATCACTAAATTAAAATAATGTGTTCATATTTTCCAAATACATTAAACTATTATAGTCATTGGGAAAGAATTTTTTTAATTTATGGAATAATAATCTAAAATGATTTAATATCCATATATGTTAATCCTTTGTATTTATAATTTGTATCAAATGAAATGACACCTCAAAAATTGGAAACAAGGATGAGAAAATGATAGTGAGATATCTAGGAATATATTAACGAAATTTTCATGTTATTCCACTATTTATATTCCAAACGTGTCATTCATTTAAAATTAGATGTTATTATTTTTGAATCATGTATGTATAATTTCATTATAATGTGGGTTTCTACTATATTATGTCTTTCCCTCACTATGATTTATTTTTTTAGTCAATGGGAAGTCCTATAACAAACTAGGTTAAAATTAAATGTTTTAGATGGGTTTTTTCTAGAAAATTTTCAATTTGATTCCATAAACCGAAATGTATTGATGAGAATCATTATGTTGGTATGAGTATTGGTCATACAATTATACATAAAAAGTTGGAAATCTCATCTAAATGGAATATAAGTTTGTAACGGTATTTTTTATATTAAATGTAATATGAATGATTAAATTGATGTAGAGAAGCCTGAACACATGAATCTTATTTCAATTCCAATGAAATGTGTATTGTGGAATACGTTTTTGAAGACTATGTAATAGATTAGGAATAATGTTGGATGAATGGAGTGTATATGTATTGGAATTAAATAATTATGTAACATAAATAAGGAATTATATTATTCTTATTCAGGATGTAAAATGATATGTAGAATGGTCCTAATGAAATTAAAAATTTATTTAATGTGAAGGATATTTTTTCTGTAATGTAAACATTAATGTGTTCCTAAAGATGAGACAATTGTGTTAATATTGGATAAAGAGATTATTGATATAGATAAATAAATTGGATTGTAATGATTACCCTAGATATAATTATAGATTATTTTGAAAATTAGGTCAATTTTATCATGTATGTGGTTTATAACCTTTTCAATATTTAAAAATATATATCCAATGGTCTTTTTATAAATAATGATTTCATGTTTTCAATAATTATTTTAGTTAATTGACGTTGTTACCTTGTTCCATGAGAATACAAGATAAAGGAACCACTATGATTGGTATATATCATCCAATAGATTCATTAAGATATTTGATAGATCAATGTTATGTTTATTTTTTAAAATATCGTTATTTTATTTATAATTTTCAGGATTTTCACATTTAGGTAGGGTTAGGAGGATATCAATTTATATAATGTCGTGCTATATTTTGGATGAGGTTTTATATATTAATGTTTTATCTCATAATATTAGTATTTATGAATATTGGATAACATATTCTATCAATTTTCTATGATTCTAGATAATAATATATGAAATGACATAAAATCCTCTATGGAACATATGATCCATGACCGCATCAGGAATAAAAAAAGCACCTTAATTTTTAAAAGTATTATAAGAATTTAAAATTGTTCAAGGAACTACCCAATTGTGAGATTGTGATGAAATCAACTATTTATATCTTATTTTGAATGTACATCATCTTTGGAAATAAAATTCAAACTAAACAATCTCTCCTACTACATTTTATTTTAATGAATCATATAGTCCGTTGGATTATCAATGATTTATGTATTTGAGATCATCAATATTCTCTTGACCATGTTATCTATTAATATACATTAGAAAATTGTAGATATATTACTCTTCTAGGTAATTGTTTTGACTATAGAGCTTTGTTATCCTTTGTAGAAACCTCGTAATGATTTTCTCAGGTTACCCATTCTATTCCTTACATTGATTTTCTAGGATTATTTAGTTCTCATTTTGATGATGTGAATATCAATGAAAGGAACTTTAAAGTATTAAATCTATGATAATACAGATTAAATTTGTACTATATATTCAATTTATGGGTTTATAATTTAAAACCCTTTGATCTTATAATTTTTTTTACTCATTTCGTTTAATCTTTTCGATATTCTACATTTCACACAACACTGTATATAGCATGTGTTTTATAAAAGAACAATGTTATTATCAATTTGTTAAGAACATCATGATAATATTTTACTACACATAACACTTATGATATCTTTTCATATACATAAAACTCTGTTAGAATTGAGTTACGACCAATTTTTAATTCTTTAAATAGCTTGAATTACACATAAGGATGAGTTTTACCATACTATATTATAATATTAATATTTTTAATTATATATTATTATAATTAACACCAAAAAACTGGAATGGGAGTTATGAAATTTATTTATTAATTGTGAAAATATTATTAACATGTGTACATAAAATAAATCCATTGGTTTCAAAGTATTTCTAAATTAAATTAAGACTATTATAAATTAATCATATTTTTTTTCTAAGAATAATATTTTACTATAAAAACACAATTTCATATAAATAAATAAAAAAAACACTTTTGATGGATTTATTAAATAAAATTTATATGTTATATTTTGAATCACTAATTGTTATAGACCTCCAAATTGTTTTATATGTATTAGATAACTATAAATCTAATTTAATGACTAAATATATATATTTTTCTAAAAGAAATATTATAACCTTTTCATGGACCAGTTACATTAAAAATATTTTTTTCAATTTAATAATAATAAATTGTTAGCATAAAATTAATTTTTTACTTCATAATTTTAGAGATATCTTACTTTTAATTTTATTCTTTTTTCTATAGATCATTATTTTTTAATGATTAATGAAACCTAATGAATAATAATTCAATTTTTTTTATTATAATATATTTATACAGATAAATAAAAATTAAAATTACCCTTGTCGTATTATTATATCAAAAAATACATCATTTAAAACAATTTATTTCATTTGAACCAATATCCTATTGAAATTTCCAGAAAAAATATTTTAAAGATTTGGACTTTTTTACTTTTGAAACATGTCGTCTCATATTATGTGTGGGATTAATATTAAATTAATTTTATTGAAATATATGACAAGAATTTGGTAAAATTGATTACATATTTTGAATAAGAAAATTTTATAATTTATAATAAGTTCATCATAGTTTTTTAAAAATATTACTATATGTTATCAAAATTAATTATAGTGAATGAGGTAAAAGGGAGCATAATCAATAAATAAACATATAAAAAAGGGGTAAAAATAACCCTAAACAACTATAAGAGTTATTTTATTAAAATATTTCGACAATTCCTAATAAAAATATATACAATGGTTAATTTTAACAATATGGGAGAAGTATAACATGTGGATCACTAAAATATTTTTTTGATTACCCATTGTTTTTCCCCATTTATAACATGCCTCTTATCCTCCTCATCTCATCACAGTTATAAATCCATTTTTCTCATCCAATACCTCCCCAAATAATCTCCCAAAATCCATACCTTAATCTAATAATCCAAAAATTGTGCATAAATCCATTAAAGGAATCCCTTTGGTGCATAATAAAAAGAGTTATCTGAAAAAGAGGTAATGATATTGAACATTCATTTATTTCATATTTATTTATCCACCCATTATGATCATAATATTCAAAGAATATATAATAATGTAGCTATCCAAAATATACAAATATATTTTTATTATAATGGATTGAATTATAGCTAAACACAATTCTATCAAATGGGTAATAAATTTACCATTGATGTCATCTATTTATCCATTACCACATGGCATGGTTGAGAATTATGTTGGGAGTAATATATTTATATGATACATATTATATTTTTTATTTCACTAATAGTTTTTAATGATTATATATTACATACCTTCGTTATTTCAGTTTTGTGGGAATATTCGAACTACATTTGTGGGCGTGTGGACTGTGGAATAATCAAAGGGATGTGAATTGTTCACACACTACATGGAATGTATTGAGGATAAGTTTAGTAAATAATTATGATATATATTATATATTAATTATATATGAATTTTAATATATATATATTTTAATTTATTCCATTAAACACAATAAGAAAGAGGAAACATTGTTCATGCGTAGGTATATCCTACCATCTCCATTAATAGTGTCTTCAATTTTATAATCATATATTTTATATATTATTATACGTAACTATACACTAAATATATATGATATTAATATCATGTTTTATGTTCTTCAAATAAGTAATCAAGGATCTAATTATGTGTATCATGATGTACAAATCAAAGCATATACGAAAAACAAAGCATATGTCACCCAAAACATTATATTAAAATAGAATTGATAATAAATGGGTAATATATAGTCATAATAAAATCATATATGTTATGATATATAATAATATGGATGATATGTATATTAATAATAAACATATATATATTATGAAATATTTTTCAATGTGTGTGATGAAAGTGAAAATGCAAGAAAGAGTTTGCTCATCTCATACTTATTTCTATGAGATTTATGCCTTATTTACCACACATTTCATTAACATGGTGGATATATAATTACCATTAATTTATTATATTAATAATACACTTATTTTTATTAGTATTTATGTTTACAATTTATGATCTATGTTTCATGGGGATTAGGTTTCAAAAGATACCAAATCTGTAAGGTAATGTGCTCTCGATTTTCTATCTTTGAGACACTTGTGTTTCTCTGCATTTATATTTATTTACAGGGGGTACAATCTATAAATAAAAAGTCTAATATCATGAATATTATTATTTTAATGATAATACATTCTTTATATAATGTTATTCACTCATGTGTATTATGATTTAAATTTAATAATGTGGTAAGATTGTTTTTATACAATCTCATCGCTTAATGAGATTGATTATGATTATGCATCAGTTAATGAATATTTCTGATACATATATTAATAAATATCATTTATTATCTTTTACTCTAGTTATCCATGATATCTTAATTTAATTGTAAACTTTCTCCACTTTTTTTTTTATATAAGATATTTAAGAACATTTTTAAGAAAACTCATTATTATCTCTCTCTGCGGTAAGAAATTTGTATTCATACAAAAGTATGTTTTTTAAAGAAATGTTTGAAACATATTCATATTATTCTCCTATGATATCTAAAATAACTTTATATATAATGACCTGACTCCTGTAGCCTAGAGTCGGTGCTATGGTTATGGGGTGTAATTTATTTCATACAAATGAAACAAATAAGTTACACATCATAACACAGCAGGAGGAACATTCTCGTTTAGATCCTGGAGAATCAGAGACAACAGCTTTGCTTCTTTATTGCTGAGCTAAGTACCGAAATCCAATACATGGAAAGGCTCTATCAACCTGTAAAAGTTTAACAAAAAATGTAGGGTGAGTATTGAAATACACGGTAATGGGTTTTTGAAAATACATAAATACAGCCTTTGAAAACTACTTTGAAAATACTTTTCCATACTTAAAATGTATTCTTAAAGGAAAAACTTCAAGACAAAACAAAAGTCGATGTAACATAGTCAAATCACTTCATATTTATACACTAGAACACTTAGCTGAAACCCACTTAATAGACAAGATAATAATGCTAAAAAGGCATGGGTTATACTAAGTAAAGTGTCCATAATCATGAAAGGTGTGAATGATCAACAAGGTTTAAACATCATCAGAGTCACGCACAAGCGCATTATCTATACAAAAAATGAACATCATGACATGATAATTTTAATACAACATTTGGAATAAAATTATGGAAAATAAACCAGTAATGCATCAACATTTCTATATCATATGTCTTCTATTTTTTTAATCTGATACTCATAGGTAAGGTTCTATAACCAATGATATTCTTCTAGTCGGAGTAATCACTTGGTTGGTCATAAACTAAGAAATGTATGTTGATGGACTCATGGTCTCTGTGCCATGGCCTTGTTCCATGACCTAGGGGTAATAACCCAATCTGACTGTCTCGAGAACTATCAATGCATCGAGGAGCTCACTTTTACCAGTCTCCAACCCGAAGGGCTTACTTTAACCAGTCCCCAACCTGGAGGGTTTTCTTTTTACCGAAACCCATCCCAGTAGTCCCATACATTTCTCACATGATGATATGGTTAGATATTCAAGGTGTCCCATACCACTTTGAATATCTAATTTTCATTTCATATTACCCAAGCTGTCCCATACCACTTTGGGTAATACCATTTTCATTTCTCATTGCCCAAGGTTTCCCATACCACTTTGGGTAATTTAGTTCTTAGTTCATTATCATGTTGAGTCATATTCATGAATAATACGAGTAAGGTAACAATTATATAGTTGGTTTAAAAATACATGATACGACAGATAAAATTGAAAATATGGAATAAAAGCAGGCATGGTTCAGTAAGCATACTATGTGCATAGAAAAATTATTTACGCACATAAAATGATGAATGTATGATATTTTTTCCCAAGGGGTATTAAATGATGAGTCTCTAAAATTCTATTACATGGAAATGAACTACTTGGCATTAACTATTATTCTTCACAGGTCACTGTACTTGTAATAAATGTCCAACCACTAATAATAACTGCAGCGAGTTTGGTATAGAAATAATAAACACTTGCAATCTTTAAAATTCCAATACTTGGAAATAAACCCCTTTAAATAAAATAATTGTCATTAATTATTGTTCTTCACTGGTCATAGAATTTCCAGTTAAACTCTGATCACTAATAATCACTGCAGCGAGTTTGGTATAAACATAATAGTGGATTTATACATAATAACATAACCCTTAAATCCCTATCCTTTCAATACAAGTTTAAAACAAGCATAAGAATATCCTTTAAAAAAACATAAAACATCTCGAGGGAGACATTTTTAATTATTCAAGTTCATTGGTGTACTCTTAGACACAAAAATATAAAATAGCATAGGCAATCACTAAAATCCTACATGCATAAAAATATTAATAAGCATTTATTGAAACTAGGGTTTCAGATATTAATCTTAAAAACACATACATACATAGGGATATATACACAAAATATATATATTGGTTTTCTCATAAAATAAACATGGTTCACATTAAATCTGAAAACCTCTATCTACTTATCAGTTATTCATTTTACAAAAATCAAAACCTTATGGGGGTTTAAATATTCATGAAACTAAAAATGCATAAACACATAAAAACAGTGTTTTTAACTATAACATAATTGTACCTAAACCAAAGTCCAAGTTCGCATTAACAATATTATTCAAAGATAAGTATTCATCTCTTAAAAATCAAATCCTATTTCAATTCCAATACATAACCTTATATAAATATATAGTTATATATATAAGGCATACATAAAGATCATACCTGTTAGGAATATTTTTTTTTAAAAAGTCCATTTCTAAAAGTATAATTCCTAATATAAAATACTGAATTGTATGGAAATATTAGACATATATTTTTTATGGTTACCTATATATATAAGTGTATACTTAAAAACCTTAAAATACATATATATAAGTTATGTAATGTTTTTTCTTACGAGAAAAACCCTCCATAACTACCCTTATATAAATAATAAAATAAATAATAATAATAAACAATCTCTTTGGAATCCCTTCAACTGGAAGAGGTTAAGGGGGTATACCAAAACATATATATATTTATATGTATATGAATATATTGTATCAAAAGGGTTATATAAACAAAACTCAAAGGAAAGAAAACCCTAAAATCTTTTTAGGAAAAAGAAAATATACAATTTTGTAAGACATAAACTATGTCTTCAAAAGAGTAGAGTCACGGTGCCATTACTAAATATATATATGTTTATATATATATACATATAGTATACCCGTGTATAGGTAGTGTGTGTGTTGGGTTTTCAAATTATAAGGAGATGGGGAGTGAAAACCCCCTTAGAAGCCCTCTACTTGCTTAGAGTGGAAAGCATGGGAAGTATATGCCTGTAAAAATAATCTGTATATATATATGTATTACTTTTATATATATATGTAATGAGAAGAATGGGTAGGTTTTTAAAAAAAACATATAAACATGGAACCCTTATAGCTTAAGGAAGAAGCTCGCTGTGGAGGAAGGCTTGCTGGGTGGCTGGAGAAACGGGGGGAACTTGGGTGGCCGGAGGTGGTGCGGTGAGGTTGCGGCCACCTGGAGACGCTGCAAGGTAACATCGGGGTGACCAGCGGCATGGCGCCGACATTTGTGTGGTCGTGCACGGGGAGTGTGGTGAAGAACCAGTGGTGGTTTTTCACTACTGGAAAACCAGGTATTTGCGACGGGCTATTTGCGACGGGATCCCGTCGCAAATAGCCATTTGCGACGGGGTCCCGTCGCAAATAGCCCGTTGCGGAAAACGCCGTCGCAACTAAACTTATTTGCGACGGGACCGTCGCTAAAGCCCTTTTTTGCGACGGGCATTCTCCCCGTCGCAAATAGTATTCCGTTTTTTGTAAAAAACTTTTTAAACAGTTATTGCGACGGGCCCGTCGCAAATCCCTTTTGCGACGGTTCCCGTCGCAAATTGTTTTTGCGACGGGCCCGTCGCAATAACGTTTTTTTTTAAAAAATAAAAAAAATAATAATACTAGTATTTGCGACGGGAACCGGGACCCGTCGCAATTACTATGAATAGTATTTGCGACGGGTCCCGTCGCAAATACTCTTTTTAAAAAAAAATAAAAAAATATTAATAATACTAGTATTTGCGACGGGCATAGTATCCCGTCGCAAATACTATAAAAAAAATAAAAAAAAATTATTAATAAATTATTTTAATTAATATAATAATAGAATTATAATTTACAAATGAAAATAATAAATTATTTTAATTAATATAATAATAGTAGAATTATAATTCAAAAATAAAAATAATAGAATACTAATAAATAATTTAATTAATATAATAATATTATAATTATAATTCATAAATAAAAAAAATATTAATAAGTTATTTTAATTAATATAAAAATAATAGAATTATTTTACATTCAAATATTAAAATAATTCAAGTATTACAAAAAAATAATTAAATTATAATATTATAAAATTTTAATATATATATAAAATTTTAATATATATATAAAATTTAATATTATAAAATATAAATATTATTATTATTCATATTAATATTGTTATTTAAAAATATAATATTATTAATATTTTATAATGAGACAGAAACTACGAATAGAAAAAAAAAATATTTTGATTTCACAAATTTTATAATTATTACTAATTATTTCTAATTATTACTAATTATTCCTAATTAATACTAATTATTCGTAATTATTCCTAATTATTACTAATTATTGTTAATTATTCCTAATTATTACTAATTATTGGTAATTAATACTAATTATTGGTAATTAATACTAATTATTGGTAATTAATACTAATTATTGGTAATTAATACTAATTATTGGTAATTAATACTAATTATTGGTAATTAATACTAATTATTGGTAATTAATACTAATTATTGGTAATTAATACTAATTATTGGTAATTAATACTAATTATTCCTAATTAATACTAATTATTTGTAATTAATACGAATTATTTGTAATTAAAACTAATTATTGGTAATTATTACTAATTATTGGTAATTAATACTAATTATTGGTAATTAATACTAATTATTCCTAATTAATACTAATTATTCCTAATTATTCCTAATTATTACTAATTATTCCTAATTATTACTAATTATTCCTAATTATTCCTAATTATTACTAATTATTCCTAATTATTGTTAATTATTCCTAATTATTACTAATTATTGTTAATTATTCCTAATTATTACGAATTATTGGTAATTAATACTAATTATTACGAATTATTGGTAATTAATACTAATTATTGGTAATTAATACTAATTATTGGTAATTAAGACTAATTATTTGTAATTAATACTAATTATTTGTAATTAATACTAATTATTCCTAATTAATACTAATTATTTGTAATTAATACTAATTATTCCTAATTATTCCTAATTATTGGTAATTATTACTAATTATTCCTAATTAATACTAATTATTCCTAATTATTCTTAATTATTACTAATTATTCCTAATTATTCCTAATTATTACTAATTATTGTTAATTATTCGTAATTATTGTTAATTATTCCTAATTATTAGTAATTATTGTTAATTATTCCTAATTATTACGAATTATTGGTAATTAATACTAATTATTGGTAATTAATACTAATTAATGGTAATTAATACTAATTATAGGTAATTAATACTAATTATAGGTAATTAATACTAATTATTGTTAATTATTGGTAATTATTACTAATTATTCTTAATTATTGATAATTATTAGTAATAAAATGAATAATTATCAATAATTAGAAATAATTACCAATAATTACAAATAATAACATTATTAATATATTTTATTATTAATATTAAAATAATATAATTTTCTAATTTATATACAGTTCTTTTTTCATCTGTGCGTTTTCTATCTCCACATACAAATAATACATGTGAAGACAGCAAACACACAGATGAAAAAAGAACTGTATATATATAAAAAATTATATTATTTTAATATTAATAATAAAATAAACTAATAATGTAATAATGTTCTTATTCCTAATTATTGGTATTTATTACTAGTTATTAATATTTATTCTTAATTATTAAAAATTATTACTAATTATTCCTAATTACCATATAAACAATACTAATAATTTAAATTTATTAAGTAATAAAACAATGTAAACATAATTAAATTACAACTAATTAATAATAATAAAAACTAATAAAAAATTAAAAATAAATAAAAAATTAAAATGAAGATAAATACCTTGAAAATTGATCTGTTCTGATCGTTCTTCAAAACTTTAATATCAGCTCCGGAGAAAAAACTTAAACTGGAGAAAAACTAAACTCTAGAAATATGATTCTGAGAGAGAGAGAAGATAAGGAATGAGAATGAAATGAAAAAAACGGATGGGGGTATTTATAGGTTAGATTAGTTGCGACGGGTCCATTTGCGACGGGATTCCCGTCGCAAATAGTATTATTTGCGACGGGACCCGTCGCAAATACCTTCGCCAACATTTATTACGGTCAACCGGTAATTAGTTATTTGCGACGGGACCCGTCGCAAATAACCCTCTGCCGACATAGTATTTGCGACGGGGGAATATTCCCGTCGCAAATACCATTTACCGCCGCCTGTTATTTGCGACGGGAATATTTCCCCGTCGCAAATACGTTTCCCGCGATTTGGCGCGCATCGCGGGAAAACTATTTGCGACGGGGAAAGCAATCCCGTCGCAAAAGCCTCCTTATTTGCGACGGGTATGTACCCCCGTCGCAAATACTTTTTTAACATGACTATTTGCGACGGGATTAAATCCCGTCGCAAATAACCCGTCGCAATTGCTCATTTTTCCCGTAGTGTTTGTGGTGGCGAGGCGACGACGAGGTAGGTGTCGAGGCAGTGCGGGTTTGCTCCGAAGGTCCCCTCTTACACAGAGGATTCATTGTTCTTAAAGGAAAAAAGTCCAGGGGTTAGGCCAGGCCTACGGTGTCATAGGGAGGTGGGTGCGCAAGGTCAACCTAAATAGTGGAGAGGGTGGCATCTCAGGAAATCCAGAGCTGGTTCGCGGGACCCCGACGCGAGGTAGAAGACGAAGAGTTTGCGGAGAAAGGAAAAAAAAATAAAACGACGGATGGGATCCATCTTGGAGAAATCGGATGGAAGTGGTTTAAAAGAGATGTAATGAGTGTTTTTAAAAAAAACATCAATGGCCGGGATTTGTCTTGGCGAAATCAGACAGTCGAGGCGATCACGCGGCCAGTAACAGCTTCGTCGAGAAGGAATAGTATGTTTTTTTTAAAAAAACAGTTTAATTATAAAAATTGAATTTACACAATTTAACAGGTATTTTTAACATAGAGATTCCATATCTAAAAATCCAATCTTAGATTATATAAATATTATTAATTTCATAATTAACACACTAAACTTTTATTAGGTACTTATATATTTAGAAATAAAAAATTACAATTTATATCATACCCCATCGTTTGATTTATAAATAATTTTTTTCCTATTTCAAAATAAATAGTTTTAGAGATCCAATGTATATTTTTTTCAATTATTAAAAATACCCCATTAAACCTGACGTTCTACACATTTTAAAAAACTATGTTTTCCACCATATAGATATCATCAAGATTTTGAAAAAAAATTAAAATAGATTCATTTTCAAGAATAATATTTTATTTTAATACTCAAAGAAATAAATATAATATTTTTTACATATTAAAATTTTGAAATACCATACGATTATAAAAGTGTTATAAAGACCAATTTTTTATAAAAAAATGCACATTATCCATTGAAACCCAATGATCGTATAATGATCATATTCCCTTAGAGGTCCACTATAAAAACAAGGGGTATAGTGTTTTACATTTTCAAAACACCTGACCCTTGGCGGATGGCTCTCTTCATACCACTGGTGCTGAGTGCATGCGCGGTGGTTCGGGATATTATATTTTTCACAATAATGGACCCTAAATACGACGACTATCCGATTACCTGTGTTTTTATTCTCAGTAGTCTTTATGTGGCCGTGTTATGTCTTTTGTACGGTACTTTCAATTATATGGGTCTTGTCACAATGTAACTTTTAAATATATACCAGTTTACTGTATTCTTCATGTTTTTATTTCCTTTCGAATTCTTTATCCGCACACAAAGCACAAAATAAAATAAAATAAAACCAGGGACATCATTAAAAGAACAAAATTGTTCACTTGGACCAGTTTATAAAACTTCGGGCATCAAATTATCCCCCTCTTAATATAATTGCGTCCTCGCAATTCGGTCGGCGTACATACACTGACTTACTCACACAGCTTCTCTAACACCCTTGGTGATGTCCCTCTACCTCCACTGCCCATAGAAGAAGTTACTATTCAAGTCTATCCCCAGGGTAGAACAAAGCTTGTGGGTCACCTCTTCCCAAATACATTTTTGGCAAAGTGGATCGTGGTTAAAACCAAGCTCCCATTTGATACAGGTGGTTTTCCAGAGATGGGCACGAGTGAAATCGAGATTCACGACATCCTATTGGATTTGGTTCCGAAAGATCTCTCGAATCACTTAATATCTGAAGGATTCAATGAAAGACCCAAAATCGCAGAGCTCCCCAAGCATGCTGAAACACAGGATTTGGTACATAAAGACTGCACGGAAGTCCAACTCCTCTACTGCTTCTATGAAGGCCGTGAAGGCCAACCATTTATTATTTAGGGTGAAACACAGGAAGAGTCCCTCGTAGTACTTCCCTTTATTTTTATAATTCTCGAACAGTGCATTGGCTATTTGGTTATACACAACTTTCGACCCTTGGAATATTCGAAGGACATTCGAGCTTTTTGATATTTCATAGAGGGTTTTGCATGTGATTCGTTAGTTAACAAAAGCTTGGTAACGTGTTGAGTAGGATTTTGCAATAATAGTCTCTATGATATCTGTAGGGAGATTCATGAGTCTAGGCGTGGTTCACTGTCTTTCCATCTGAGAAGTTTAAGAACATACCCTACTTAGTAAAACATTATTAATTATTTATGTGTTGTCTTAATTTTCTAGGGTTGCTTAAACCATTACTCGGATACCAACTATAATGCCTCGACTCCGGTAGCTCGGAGCTAGTGCTATGGTTATGGTGTGTAATTTATTTCATACAAATGAAACAAATAAGTTACACATCATAACACGGCAGGAGGAACATTCTGGTTTAGATCCTGGAGAATCAGAGACAACAACTTTGCTTCATTATTGCTGAGCTAAGAACAAAAATCCCAGACTTGGAAATGCTCTATCAACCTGTAAAAATTTAACAAAAAACGTAGGGTGAGCATTGAAATACTCAATAAGGGGTTTTTTAAAATAAATAAATACAGCCTTTGAAAACTACTTTGAAAATACTTTTCCATTCTTAAAATGTTTTCTTAAAGGAAAAACTTCAAGACAAAACAAAAGTGTATGTAACACAGTTAAAGCACTTCATACTTATACACTAGAACACTTAGCTGAAACCCACTTAATAGACAAGATAATCATGCTAAAAAAAGTCATGGGTTATACTAAGTAAAGTGTCCATAAACAAGAAAAGTGTTAATGATCAACAAGGTCTAAACATCATCAGAGTCATGCACAAGCGCATTATCTATACAAAAAAAATTCACATCATTACATGATAATTGTAATACAACATATGGAATGAAATTTTGGAAAAGAAACTGGTCAGGCATCAACATTTCCATATCATATGTATTGTGTTTTTTTAATCTGATACTCATAGGTAAGGTTCTATAACCATGGATATTCCTCTAGTCAGAGTAATAACTTGGTTGGTCATAAACTAAGAAATGTATACTGAAGGAATAATGGTCTCTGTGTCAAGGCCTTGTGCCATGTCCTTGGGGTAATGACCCAATATGACTATCTCAAGAACTATCAATGCATTTAGGAGCTTACTTTTACCAGTCTCCAACCCGGAGGGCTTACTTTAACCAGTCCCCAACCTGGAGGGTTTTCTTTTTACTGGACCCAATCCCGGTAGTCCCATACATTTCTCACATGTTGATAAGTTCAGATATTCAAGGTGTCCCATACCACTTTGAATATCTAATTTTCATTTCTTATTACCCAAGGTGTCCCATACCACTTTGGGTAATACCATTTTCATTTCCCATTACCCATGGTTTCCCATACCCATTTGGGTAATTTATTTCTTAGTTCATTATCATGTTGATTCATATGCATGAGTAATATGAGTAAGGTAACAATTATATAATTGGTTTACAAATACATGATATGACAAATAAAATTGAAAATATGGAATTAAAGCAGGCATGGTTCAGTAATCATACTATGTGCATAGAACAATTATTTAACCACATAAAATGATGAATGTATGAGATTTGCACCCAAGGGGTATTAAATGATGAGTCTCTAAAATTAAAATACATTGAAATAAACTACTTGGCATTAACTATTGTTCTTCACAGGTCACTGTACTTGCAACAAATCTCCAACCACTAATAATCACTGCGGCGAGTTTGGTATAGAAATAATAAACACTTGAATTCTTTAAAGTTCCAATACTTGGAAATAAACCCCTTTAAATAAAATACTTGTCATTAATTATTGTTCTTCATTGGTCATAGAATTTGCAGTTAAACTCTGATCACTAATAATAACTGCAGCGAGTTTGGTACAAAAAAATAGAGGATTTTTACATAAAAACATAACCCTTAAATCCCTATCCTTTCAATACATGTTTAAAATAGGCATAAGCATATCGTTTTTAAAAAAAACATAAAACATCTCGAGGGAAAATTTTTTAATTAGTCAAGTTCATTGGTGTACTCTTAGACACAATAATATATAACAGCAAAGGAAATCACTAAAATCCTACATGAATAAAAATATTAATAACCATTTGTTGAAACTAGGGTTTCAGATATTAATCTAAAAAACACATACATACATAGGGATATATACACAAAATATATATAGGTTTTCTCATAAAATAAACATGGTTCACTTAAAATCTGAAAACCTCTAACTATTTATCATTTATTCAGCTTAAAAAAATCAAAACCTTATGGGGGTTTAAACGTTCATGAAACTATAAATGCATAAATATATATATACATTTTTTTTAACTATGACATAATTGTACCTAAACCAAAGTCCATGTTCGCATTAAAAATATTCTTCAAAGATAAGTATTCATCTATTAAAAATCAAAACCGATTTCCATTCCAATAATAACCTTATATAAATATATAGTTATATATATAAGGCATACATAAAGATCATACCTGTTAGGAATTTTTTAAAAAAAAAGACCATTTCCAAAAGTATAATTCCTAATATAAAATATTGAATTAAATGGGAATATTAGAAATATATTTTGTGTGATTACCTATATATATAAGTGTATACATAAACACCTGAAAATACATATATATAAGTTATGTAATGGTTTTTCTTACGAGAAAAACCCTTCATAACTACCCTTATATAAATACGTAAATAAATAATAATAATAAACAATCTCCTAGGAATCCCTTATACTTGAAGAGGTTAAGGAGGTGTACCTAAACATATATAAATTTATATGTATATGTATACATTGTATCAAAAGGGTTATATAAACAAAACTCAAAGGAAATAAAACCATTAAATCTTTTTAGGAAAAAGAAAAGATACCATTTTATAAGCCATACACTATGTCTTCAAAAGAGGAGAGTCGCGGTGCCTTTACTAAATATATATAAGTTTAAATATATATACATATCGTATACCCGTGTATACAAAGTTTGTGCGATGGGTTTTAATATTATAAGGAGGTGGGGAGTGAAAACCCCCTTAGAAGCCCTCTGCTTTCTTAGAGTGGAATGTATGGGAAGTATATACCTGTAAAAATAATCTGTATATATATATATATATATGTATTGCATGTATATATCTGTGTAACAAGGAGCATGGGTAGTTTTTAAAAAAAACATATAAACATGGAACTCATACAGCTTAAGGAAGAAGCTCGCCGCGGAGGGAGGATTGCTGGGTGGCTGAAGAAATGGGAGGAATATGTGTGGCCAGAGGTGGTCCGGTGAGGTCGCGACCACCTGAAGACGCTGCAAGGTAACAGCGGGGTGAACAACGGAGTGGTGTCAGCATTGGTGTGGTCGTGCACGTGGAGCGTGGTGCGAAACCAGTGGTGGTTTGTGTGGTGGCGAGGGGACGACGTAGTAGGTGTTGCAGCGGTGTGGGTTGGCTCCGAAGGTCCCCACTTACACAGAGGTTTCATTGTTCTTAAAGGAAAACAATCTACGGAGTTAGGTTGAGCCTAAGTCATCCTAGGGAGGTGGGTTCGGAAGGTCAACCTAAAGAGTGGAGAGGATTTCATCTCAGGAAATCCAGAGCTGGTTCACGGGACCCCGATGCGAGGTAGAAGACGATGAGTTTGCAGAGAAAGGAAAAAAAATAAATCAACGGATGGGATCCGTCTTGGAGAGATCAGACGGACGCGGTTCAAAAGAGATGTAATGAGCTTTTTAAAAAAACATCAATGTTCGGGATTTTTCTTGGCGAAATCGAACGGTCGAGGCAATCGCCCGGCCAGCAACGGCTTCGCTGAGAAGGAACAGTGCGTTTTAAAAAAAAGTTTACTTATAAAAATTGAATTTACAAAATTTAACAGATATTTTTAACTTAGAGATTCCAAATCTAAAAATCCCATCTTAGATTATATAAATCTTATCAATTTCATAATTAACATACTAAAATTTTATTAGGAACATATATCTTTAGAAATCAAAAATCCAATTTTTATCATACCCCATCGTTTGATTTCTAAATAATTTTTTCCTATTTCAAAATACATAGTTTTAGAGATCCAATGTATATTTTTTTCAATTATTACAGATACCCTATTAAACATGACATTTGACACATTTTAAAAAACTAAGTTTTCCACCATATAGATATCATCAGGCTTTTGAAAAAAATTTAAAATAGATTCATTTTCAAGAATAATATTTTATTTTAATACTCGATGAAATAATTATAATATTTTTTACATATTAAAATTTTGAAATACCATAAGATTATAAAAGCATTATAAAGACCAAATTTTTTTTTAAAAAAATGTACTTTATCCATTGAAACCCAACGGTCATATAATGGGAATATTCCCTTAGAGGTCCATTATAAAAACAAGGGGTAGGGTTTTTTACATTTTCAAAACACCTAACCCTTGGCGGATGGCTCTCCTCATACCACTGGTGCTGAGTGCATGCGTGGTGGCTCTGGCTATTATATTTTCCACACTGATGGACCCTGAAGACGACGAGTATCCGATTACCCATGTTGTGATTCTCAGTAGTCTTGTTGTGGACGTTTTAGGTCTTGTGCAATGTATATTCAATTAGATGGGTCTTGTTGCAATGTAACTTATAAATATATACCAGTTTACCGTATTATTCATGTTTTTATTTCCTTTCAAATTCTTTATCAGTACACAAAGAAAAAAATAAAATAAAATATAACCAGAGACATCATTAAAAGTACAACATTGTTCACTTGGACCAGTTTATAAAACCTGGGGCATCACATTCTACCCATGTTTTACCTTTTTATAAGAAATAATCTTCTAGTATTTTTCTGATCAAGACATTTTCCTAAATTAATTATGGTGGAGAAAGAATGTTGGACTTCTATAGATTTATCTTCTGTCATGACAGCCATTTATTTAAATAATCATTTTGAATATTTAAATTTTATTTTAAAAGAATTTTTTTATGAAAATGTAATTTTCATAATGTCTTTTAAATTATTTTCGAATATTTAATTATATATTTTCTTATGTTTATTTTTAAGGAAATGGATTTCAATGATTTCAAAAGATTCCTTATGTGATTTAAAAATTATTTTTCAATGAAAATGGTTTTGAAAATATATTATTTTGTATAAAAATTATTTCAATGTGTAAAGGGTTTTTCCCCCAATAATTTTATAAAATTATATTTATAGGATACATTATATTTTTTGAATGTGGTTTTCAAATGAATGAATTTTGAATATATTAAATGAATTTGAAGGAAATTTTATTTTCCTTAACAAATTTTCCATGTGATCATAAAAAAAACTCTTTAATCTAATATGGAATCTGATGACATATTTTATTCATTATTCTGTATATGTTCCTACGACTCTATTTGTATTTTTCTTTGAATGGTTTTTTTTTATGATGAAAAAAAACTCTTGAGACCCATTCTGTTTCACATGATATACCATTATAACATTCTTATGAAACTCACATCCATTAAGTGGTTATTAATTGATTAAATTATTATTATATATGTTTCTTTTCCATAGTTAATGATAGGATCATGTGTTTAGTATATCGATATTATTTTATGGGTTATGATATTATGAATATTTATGATCTTTTGGAACAGATATTTGATTTTATTATATGATTCTTGTGACCTATATCTCCCTCCAATGCATTCGTTTAGGATGTATGACTCATGATTATATTTGAAACCTGTGAACCTGATTATATCTTCAAAATTTCATATTTTGAACCGTATTACATATTCATAATGTTATGAGTGAACATTATAACATGTTAAAAATGTTATTCACAGACCAGGTTGCATGTACATACATTAATGAATGAACCTAATTACATGTTCACAATGTCTTCTTTGACTTGGTTTGGGGTCCATATGTTTATTCATGAACCAGATTACATGTTCAAATTTTTATGTATGAACCCTATTAAATGTTAACAATGTTATGTATGAACATGATTACATGTTCTCAATGTTTGTTTTGGAACCTGTTGATTGTCCATATTTTTTCAGTGGGCATGATTACTTATCCCAAAGCTAATTAGTGAACTTTATTCTATTTAAATATCCTCATAATATTATAATTTTACTTGTATGCCACAAGTATATATCTTATTCTAATATTATTCTCTCAGTACCTGTGTCATTTTATTTCATAACCATTCATGTCTTATAACCATCCAATAATTATTCCATGATTCATGATTACAATATCTGATATGAAATGTACTATCTTTTAGTGATATTATCTTATTCTCACACAATAATGATCATGTTAGGATTACATATTTCCCTTTATTACACTTACTATGAGTCCATGCTCACCCCTTTCTAATTGTGCAATTCCCAAGGATATGTAAAATTGTTTAAATTAGAAGTATTGAATGGGAAGAGCTTTATGATATATTTTGATGATATTTCACTAAATTAGAATATTTTGTTCCATGTTTCCTAATTAAATATACTATTTTTTTCCAAATAGTTATTTTTTAATGTGTGATATATTCATCTATAATGATGTAATAAAATTGTGTATTAATGCTATCTCACAATAATATTTTTTATGGTTTATCCTATATCCACTCTCCCGAGCCTATTTGGAGGTAGATTCAGAAGAGGTAGTTGTACAGTAAAATGAGTGAAGACTTCATTAGGGTTTTGCAGAAACCACGACTACAAAATTAATAGATCATGAATACACAATGTGTATTACCCAAGCTATTTAAGCATGTGTTATGGTGATGATAAGTATAAGAAAATATTTGGATGGACTCATATTCCATGGGAACCTCACTAGGATGCTATACTGTCTCCCACATGCACACATCCATGAACCAATATAGGTGGAAGAATTGTGTAATTTGAGAGTACTCATGCATAACTGTGTACAATTCAAGGTATCTAATATTATCTAAAATTGCATGGGAATTGACCACAGAACTGTTGAATGGACACAATCTAAAAATAAGTCCTCGGTTGGGAAATAAATATTGTATAAAACCCCTACACATCGTGTAGTACTAAATAGACATCCAAACGGGGTGTTTTTGCGGGTATGTACAAAATTTAGAGCGATTTCACACACTATGTGACCCCTTTTTTACATAGTTTGCTTCTTTCACGATCAGACTCCACACATATAACCTTCTTATAGACTATGTGTTGGCCTCATGATTAACATATTTTGAGCAGCATTCAATTTAGAGCATGACAGTAAAATTATTAGTGGAATTCAATATATGAAATTATGTTCTTAGAGTGTTACACTTCTTCAGGTGACACTAGACAAGTATAAATGATCAATTAGGTTCATCAGATAGAGAGTGTGGTTTGACCCCCCCCCCCCAATGTCACTAGAGTGAGTAACCCCATAATAATTAAATTTTTTTGGGTGGCACACCCCTAACACAATATGTTGTGAGATATATACAATCTAAGTGGAACCCTGGGATTAAAAATGACATGGTTCACCTAGAAACACAAAATAATCTTATCCAATTATTCTGTTAGGGAGTGAGTCCTCCATGCATTTAGTAGAACCCTATATCATACTCAATCGTGGTACCTCTATTGATGTAATGAAGGGAACCCTCTAACTGACTACGGAATGATATGTCTACCAATACCCTAGGAGTGTAACAACCTATCATTTTATTGATTATGACCCCCTTGTTCAATGTATCAACCACTAACACACTAGGTAATGTGTACTCTATTCATCAACTAAGTGTAAGTACTAATCAATATATGTAGTGTGTCCGATATATAATGAGTGGGATCCCCTATCTTTTTTGGGTGCATTAAATTTATTTACTAAGTAGAAACCTTTATCCTATAAGTGTGTGCATCCTCTATTGAATATAATTCCACTATAGATATCAAAAAAATGAGACACCTACAGGGTGATACGAATCAATGAAAGAAATTTGGACTAGTGATAGAGTCATCATCATGGTTAAGGATTTGATATGGATATTCCATTTCTCTATTGTCTGGGTTCAATTTGATCATATCTATTTTGTAGACTCTTTTCATATTTTATGGGGTTTAGATAACCATGGATATCATATATATATATATATATATATATATATATCCTATTTTGGTTTTGGGGGGTACTAATGGGTATGTTTATACTGACAAATAAATATAATTTTCTAGCACATGTAATGACTTGTGAAGATGGTGTGTAGTACATAATTTTAATCTATGGGGCACAGTGATAGTATAGTTTATAGAGCCTGTATGATGACCAATCATGAATATTTAGAGTAATTCCCACTGAGTATTATTTTATTCTAAATGTTTTCATGTTTCCATTTCATTCCTAGTTAGGTGTGTTCCCCCATTAAACATTGGTATTATTATGTTATACTCGAATGTATTCCTTATAGGTATTTCATGAATACGGTTTTTATAGATGTAATAGCCATATATGTTATTCCTATACACTTTTGGATGGATATGGTTTAGTGTGTATGTACATGTACACTTTTTATAGGACTCCCATTTACATTATTCTTTCTCATCTCTTTTCCCTCACCCATAGCCTATTAATTGTGGTCACGGGGTTATGATGGATTGGCCTTCCACTGTCTTGGTGTGCCTCATTGGGTTGGTATGTTACATCATCCTAATTATTTATTATATTCTTAAATAAATATCATAATTAAATACCATATTCATTTTTTGGAAAATACAATATTTATTTTTATGACTCACATTCAATAAATAAATATGTTATTCATATTACAACAACAAAATAATTATTTGATATTCATAAAATTAAATTAAAAACAATATTAAATAATCAATAATTTTTTTATTACCTAAGTAATAACAAGGGAAATATAATAATTATATATTCACATAGGTAAACAATTACCATGAAAATAGATATTTTTTAAATATTATAAATTGATAAATAAATTCTCGATAAATATTTTTTTCTATGACTAAAGAGTAATATTTATTTTAATTATAAAATATTAATACTAATAAGATGAGAAGAGTGAAAAACATTTATTTTGGACCCTCTAGGACTCAATCATCCTAACACCATTATTTTTATGAAATATGTTTTTATAAAATATTCACTTTCTTTCATAGCTTCTAATAAATGAAACAAAATGTTTTAATGAATTGACTTATAGTATTAATATTATTATTCAAAACTATAATGTTATAAAATTTAAAATATATTTTGAGATATTAATGTTAATAAAAAATCATAATAATTTATTATAAAAAATTTATATAAATAAAATATATTTATATATATGTACTTCTATTTGTAAAGTCTTTATATGATTTGAAAATTCGCATTTTTTAAATTTTTTTCTATATTTTTGTGAGATAATTATAATTTTTTCTATAAAATTTAAATTATTTATTTCGCTGAATATATAATAATTATCACAATCCATGTTTTGAAATTATTTAACAAGGAATTTTTTAGAATCTTATGAAAGGTATCATTTTTCAGTGAATAGAAAAAAAATAATTTTTATAAAAACCAACATCATATAACAAATAATATAAAAAGATATATCAAAATTAAAAAAATTAATGTTAGGATTATTTCAATTTTATATTTGTAACTAAATATATATCATTGTAATTTATTTCATATTTATTTTTAATATTATAACATTGTATATTAAGAAATTGTTCTTTTTTGAAAAAAAATTTTCATGCTTGTAGGATAAAAAATATATAGGAATTTTCCAATAAAGATAATGGAACATTTAATAATAAAATCCTTCTTCAGAATCAAATTTACTAAATTTATATAAAAAATCCAAAATAAATTTTTATCAACACGAATATTAAAAAATTAAATCGTAATAACCAACCGTTAGGTTAAATGGGTATGGGTGAATTAAAAATATTAGGGTTAAAATGACCTAATTACATGTCTAATTCCTATTTTTTTCCATATTTAGGCCCTTATAAACTTATTCTATATTTTTATTTTCTTCTTGTATACGTTTTTTGTGAATGTGACAAATATGAAAATTTTAGTAATGAAAAATTCCAAAATGTCCCCCAACTACATTAAAATTTAAATTATGCATTCATAATGGGTAAAAATATACATTTTCAATAATATTTTTATTAATTTTGAGAATATTTTAATTAATATCACGTGGGTATCTTATTTTTGATATTTTAGTAATTATATTATTACATTAAATGTTCATAAAACACAAGAAACTTAATTATTTAATTATAAAAATAAAATAAATGAAAGTAGAAAAATTAAATATAATAATATTACTATTCATTACCGTATTACAAGAAAAAATAAAATACATATAAAATTATATATTTTTGTGAAGGTATTATATTTTAATTCCACCCATGTATATATTTTTTTAAGGTCATAATAAAAAATGGTTTCAAAATTAACATTATTTTTATTTAAAAATAATTAATTATTTATTAAATAAATTAAAATAAATAATCAATATATCATATTTTATGATATTGGTATATATTTATAAATATCATCTATATTATATTCATATAACAATTATACTTTTATAATGATTATGTTGTGTTTGAAAGAGAAAAAACAGTGGTACTATGACAAATGCTTCAATGGTATTTATGTATTACACATACATGTGATAAAATTATGTTTATACTCATATAATGTCATATTCTAAAATATTTTACTTCATATTCAAAATTATTCTATAATGATTAACTAATATGACTTAATTTTTTTAATAATAAGTTATAAATAACATTGTTAAATAACTAAAAACTAGTTCTGGTTGAGAAAAAATGTTAAAACTATGAAAAATATAATGATTAGGACAATAATATATAATAGAAATTTATTTTTCTATTTGTGGTGTGTTTCGACCATATTATCTCTACTCTCATTTAATTATCTTTTTTTAGGAACATGGGGTGAGAGTAACTTGTGTTTATTGAATAGTTGTTGGTATTTTCACAAATGACACTCTTCCTCATTTCTAAAAGGAATCTTCCATTATTTATTAAGAAATAATAATCCCAATGGCTCAACAAACCCCTATAAAAATAACTCCTAAACATACTTATTCATTTTATATATCTATTTTACTTTTAAAAATAACAAAACTAGGTTCCGTGATAAGAGATCTAAAGGCGGTTGTTCTAAGCTAATGTAATTATCTTTACTATGATTTTTCTTTTAACCCACCCTATCACAAGAGTCATTCATGTATTAATTATTCAAATAAAATAACATAATTATTTTAAATATTCATAAGTTATGTTATTTTAATGGATTAAATTATATACATATCTTCTTCCATGAAATTTGAAAAAAACTATCAATTGTGTGCACACTAGACTACCATCTCTCGATCTGGTGTAATTTTTTCTCAATAACCACCTCCCACAACTATATATAATCATATATTAAACATATAAATATATTATTTAAGACATAATTATTCTTATAAAACCATTATATGACATATACATTCAAACATTCTATTCTATGGGGATACAATAACATTGCTCTAGGATATGCCATTATGTTGCCTCGTACAGCGATTGATTCGTCCTTAACATACTCATTAAATGGAAATTAATAAAGATAATTTTAATTAAATTAATTTAAATATATTAAATAAATATTATTAAATAAATTTAATATAATATTTATTATTATTTAGTTTCATCCATTTATAAAATGGAAATTCTGTTCAGGTGTACGTATGACCTACAGTCTCTATAAATGGCATAATTCATTTTCAATTTCCATCATTAATTGGTTACTATAAATACATATATAATTAATATATATTATAATTACAAATTTTTTTAAATTTTATAGATTAAAGAACCATTATTTATGGAAAATGTTTAAAAATACAAAAGCAAAATACACATGTGTATATAGGTAATTATTACCTGAAATATGATATTAAGAATGATTTATTAATTAATAGAATTTCAATAGTCTTTTATTACTCATACATGGTATAATATATTTGAATATTTCTGTATAATACATTATTTAATAACATATATCTATTATACAGATGGTTCTAAATTGTATTAATGATATCGAGACAAAAGGTAAGGGATTTCTATATTCTAATTTTTTTTCAAGGTGTTATATGTAATATTCCCCACATATTTCTTTTAAGTACTATATATACTCTCACAAATAAAGGATATAACAAATATTTATCTAAAGTAGTGATATTTAATTTTTCTTTAATTTTTTTACATTAGCCTTATGATCCAAAGATACCAAAGTGGTAAGAGATTTCTATTTCACTTCTATTGTTATGAGTTACAAGAAATCGTAACAAAAAATTTTCATGTGGTCAATATACTAACCATGAATTTCACTTATGGTTATATTTATAAAAATAATTTTTATTTATATACCAATGTAATTTGTTTTCTTTTACATGTCTTACCATTCAAATGTTTCTAACATGGTAAATGGTGTCAAGATACAATCTCATTGTTTTTCTGGATTTTTTATGATTATTCTTTAGACAAAATAATATTATGATATATCTATCAAAAAATAAATTAAATGGTTTCTTATATGGGTATTTATGTATAATGCAATCATTAATTTCATTTATATCTCTTTATGTACTCAAGCTACCTGAATAATGTTTTAATGAAAAATCTATCATACATATCTCTTTGGACAGATATTCTTTTATATTCCATATACATGTTATATACATATTTTATTTCTAATGTTTTTACTAATCTAATTTTTTTATTTCCATTAATATCAATTTTTTATTTGAAATAAAATGGGTTAAGAGGATTCTTTTGTGTATTCTAATGAAGGTTATTTTGAAATTTTACCAAAAAAGTCAAACAATAACAGTTTTATTGAGTATGAAATGAAAAATATTTTACGCCATCATTAATGCTTAATGATTTAATGATTACTTCACATGTTATCATTTTATTTTTAATTGAAACCCATTCCATAGTTTTTTATGTTTTTCTGATAAGTTATTTCAAAATTGAAAAGATATTTTATTCTTGAATAACATGATGATATTTTATGGTATTTATAATAATCATTATAAAAAAACATGGGTCTTTTTATATTTTAATATTTATATGATCAAATGGAACTATCCTTATTATTTTTTTATAATTGATAAAAATTTTATTATGATGTGTTTCTAAAACCATTTTATTTTCCATTTTATAAGCTGTGATTGATCAATTAATCTTTTATGATTCATTTTCTTCATTTTATGGTTTTTGATATGATGATATCATTATTGTTTTTGATCATTTGGAATAGAAATTTATTTATTATTTTATGGGTGGGTCCTACATCTCCATTCAATGAACTGGGTAAGGATTTATATCCCATTGATTGATCCACTATGGGAAATAGGTTATGATATATGATGCATTATGAAATGGGAGAAAGGTGATGATTATATGTTGGTTATGAAATAGTAATCAGGTAATGAATAATATTCAATTATGAAATTTTATGTTAGTGATGATGGGTCATTCATTTTGAAAATGTAAAAATATAATGAAATCAGACCCTTTATGAAATGGGAAAATTCTTTGGGAGACAAATATATTATCATTTTATGGTATTTTATGTTAACCATGATATAGAAAATGTTTCATAAAATAATTATGGTTCCACAGATGCATGACATGAACATATGATTCTAGATTGGTTTATTAATATTTATCACCCTTAAGATTCATGTATTTTGAAATCATATTTCATTATACCCCGAATCATGTTTACAATACATTATAGAATGGAAACAAACAGTTTACATAAAATTCATGATCTTATGCCACTGTTAAATTCTTATTTTTTCATGCCATCATTGATTCATATCTTCCATGTTTTATCTTACTAAATGTATTAGCTCTCCCATTCATCTATTTAAATTCCATATGTTATGAAGTTAATTTTTAAGATGGTTATCACTATGAAAATTAATAAAATGGATTATCATTGTCGTAAATGTTAATTATCATTCATTAAATTACAATAATATTTTATTATACTACCAGTATACTACACCATTGTAGTCACTGGGTGTGTATTTTTAAAATATATTGAATACTCAACTATTATGATTTAATGTTAATGTATGAAAATACTAGTTCAAAATATTTGGGATTGGAGGATTGTTTTTTTAAATCATTGGAAGCTAAGTTGAAAAACATTATTGGCATCGTTAGGATTGTTTGGTTCACAGATTATTATAATGTTAATTCAATGTATTGGAAAATTTCATTAAATTTTATTGAAGGATATAGTGAGTGGTATCTAAGAACATACATACATTTCTAGATAATTAAATTTTATGTGGAATTGGAATAGTTTTACCATGGGGTGACAACATAAATGGGAAGAATTAAAATGGACATATCATATCTTGATGAATGATAACAAGCATTGTTGTGAATTGGATTTACACTCCTAGGGAATGTGCACTAGAAATTCATAAAAATAGTATGAAATATTATAAAGTATTTCAATAGATGATCATGAATAACATAGGTAACCCATGGGGTTTCATAGATTGAAATTAATGGTTCATGATATAGAAAAAAATAATAATTGAGTTTTCATAATTATACGGTTTCCACTATGATTTGTGCTTATCATACTATGATTGTTTGTGTTTTTGACAATACAGGGATAAAAATTGAATAAGGTTGACATCTAATTTGATAGACAAGCTGTTGGTGTGAAAAAATGTGTTATGAATAGAGTGAATGATATTGTGATTATGCCTAATTTAGAATAATGATATATGGTTATCAGCTTATACATCAACCAACTATCAGACACACCAAATAATAGAATGATAGAGTTCACTGAGATATATTGTTGTAGTGATCATGTGGAAAGAATAATTTTTTTTATATATGTACAAAATGTTGGAAGATTATCTCTAGGTAATTACACATAAGAACAATAATATGTTTTATGTGTGCATAAAAAGTGCATAGGTAAAGTAATTTTCAAGAAAATATGAAATGTTCAGTTAATGAAATGGATTTGGTTATTTGTCTACATAAGGTATTAATAATAAATCAGTGTCTTAAATATATAATGATGTTTATTATGATAATACATATCTTAGGGGTAAAACTCAAGAAGGGGATAAAAAAAGTTTCAAGATTAATGGGTTTTCCATTGAATTTGAAGAGTCAACAAATGACATATGAAAGGAAAGGTGTGGTAAGGAATAATATTTTGAATCTCAGTTAATATTTTACAAATAAAGTTGAATGATTGATGTATTTATCTATGGTAATTAATTAATAATTTTATATGGGTCATGAAATATTAAAATACTATTTTTCTGAAATTTTTTGATAAGTATATTCATGAATATATCAAATGGTACAAATGTCCAAGAAATGTGATTTAATAGAAAGGTGATTTTTTTTAAAAACGCATGATTAAGAAAAAGATAATCCTTTGTTTGATCACGATGTCAAATAATGGTGTTTAGTTTTTACAATTATAGTATTGATATGGATAATGTAAATTAGATAGTTTCAATGAACTTATGAATGATTAATGATTTGAAGAAAATGCATGTTACAAATTACTGGAGTTTACACCATTTTTCAATTTAGGGAATAAATTAACTAATATAAGGGTTTTTATGGAATGTGGATGAATTAATTTTTTCATTGAGATTTACTAGTAATTTACATTATTACCATGTTTCAACACAATACATGACAAAGTTATTGACATAGTTTGAATTTAATAATTAAGCGATAATTAATCTTTTCTGGGGGGTATCATTTAGTGTATTTTTGAAATTTAGTGACAAAATATTTTTTTTTGATTTTTTGATGGTTCATATGGTTGATTATTTATGGAATTTATTATTTTGAAAATCTTGTGATGTTTTTGATATTATCTTATTATTTCACTATATGAGGATTTATTCATATTGTAAAACCCATCCTATCCATTTTTTATAGATAATTAACTTATTAGGAAATAATTATCATATTTTTATTTATCTTATTACACATTAGTTCTTCAGGAATGAAAAATTCATCTCCATTTCTAGGGGTAATAGATGATGTGTAAATTGATAGTAGAAATACCAGTCAATGATATTTTTCTTATGAAATAGAATAAAATAAATTAATATTTTAATGTAAATGCATCAGTGTTATTAAAAATATCATGAAATAAAAAATTATACATTTAACATTATCTAATATGATTTAATTATCTTTTAATAGATCATAAATTTGTGATTTTGTAGACATTATATTTTTCATGACCATTATCTCAATCTCTCTCTACATGTATTTTTAAATTTTTTTTATCTTCCTTGTAAATATTTTCACTTCCAAAAAATATTATACTATTTGGAAACCTAGTTTTGTTATCCAAGATGACCATAAAAATTTCTTTTCCCTCTTTTCTAGTTTAGGTATTTTTGTTGATTTTTAAAATATTGGTTTTTGATAAATGAATCTTCAAATGTGAATCCCATGATAATTATTATCAATATTAAATTGAGTGAATGAATTATTTAAGGTTATATAATGTAACACCCCAATATGTTTCTTAATATTTTAATAAAAGTTTTCACTTCAATTTATAGCTTTACACAAAACAACGATTTTTATGAAATGAATATATAATATTAATATTATTATTTAAAAATTAATGTTATAACCAAGCTATTAAATTTAGTGGTATGAATAGTAATAAATAAATTCTCAAAATTAATTCTTATTGTTTTATAAAATAAAATAGTTTTAAAAAAGTAAATATTTTTTTGATGTATTCATATGCTTAATAATATATTATTTTTAAAAATTGAATTTTTATCATTTTCTCTAAAAAACGATAACTGATATTATTGACACATTTAAAAATTTAATGTGTTTAAAAATAAATTTTTTATGGATTGAACATGTCAAAATTATCCTAGCATGAATTTGTGATAACTGTCTTTAACGGATTAATTATTTATTGAAGTGTGAAAAACATTGATTTTTATTTAACATTTTATTTTCTTTGAAATTATTTAAAAAGTTATATACTGTTAAAAAATATTTTAATTTAAGTTTAGAAAATTTCAATGTATATTAATCTAATTTAGATCATTGGGATCAATTTTATATTTTATTTTTATATTGAAACATAGTGTATTTTTGAATTGTTTCTCTTTGGAAACCCATTTAATAATCATGTCTGTGAGCTCATTTTTAATGAATATTGTTTCTACTAATATAAATGAAACATAAAAAAATTAATACATATTTTTAGTATTCAATATTAATTTTAAATAATAATTTCAACATGAATGTTTTAGAAAATAAATATTTATCAAATGTAAAAAATATTTACTGCATTTAAGGTTAAAATAAGTTTATCATGGGTTAAATAAAAACAATAAGGAATAAGATGACCTAAAAGAATATCCATTTTACATTTTAGGGAAATATTTAGATCTTAAATATATTATTATAGATTTTTATTTTCCTGAGGAACACGTATTAATGAATGTGTTTGATATAATAATTTCATTAATTTGAAAGATTAAATGTCACCCTCTTACATTTATATTTCAATAATGTGTTCCCATTATTAAAAAATAATGATGCTAAGGAATATTTATAAAAACTTATTAATTATGAAATTATTTCCATTAGGGTATTCTATTTTTATTTCTTGCAATTTATATTATTTCATTAAATGTTTAAGCAACACCAACACAATAATAAATAAATAAAAAATATTATTCCTATAAAAATATTATAAATATTATATATTTAAAGAATTATTATATTCCTTGAATATTTAAGATGAATATAAATATTATATATTTCTGTGGGAATAATAGATTTCATTTCAACATTTTTTATGATTTTTTTAAAGTCAAAATAAAATTGTTGTATCAAATTCAACATTAATGTAATTTAATAATAAATAATATATTGTTATATTACATAACATTCCTAAAAAACGTATCATCTATCAAGATATTTATATAAGTTTAAAAATATCAAAAATAGTCTATTCATGGAGCAATGGTCCTTTAATAATAATTATATTGACTCATAAATACGAAAACACAGTTACCTGGGGAAATGATAAAATGGCGTTTTGCATGTTGAATATGAATAGTTAAAAATAATTATGAACATACATATTATCATTTAAAAAAATTATAATTCATATTTAGAACTAATGGTTCTATATTATCTAAATAGAAACATTATATTTTAATTCACATTGGATAAATCTTTTTGGTAATTAAATAAAAACAATTTAATATTGTGAAAATTAAAATGGTAAAATTATGTAAACAAAAATATCAATGACTAAAATATATTAAAAATGTGGTTTTCTAGGTTTTAGTCGAATATATCATCCATTTATTCCTTTAATTATTAAATTTTTAGGCACTTCTGTGAGATTGAAATCCCATTATTGAATAGTTTTGGGCATTAAAATAATGTTCATCCACCACAATTATAAAAAGAAACTTCATACACTAAAATATTCAAATATAATAATTTTTATAGATAAAACATCTCATATAAAAATATTTCTCCAATATCAATTTACATGATATAAATATTATTTTCATTCCAAAATACTAACATGAGGATCTATTATAAGATATCCAAAGTAGATTGTTGTACGAGAACGTAATTTTTTCACACTGATATAAATATTTAATCCTATTAATACTAAAAAAAATTATGTATTTATAATTATAAGATAATACTAATTTTATATCAATAATAATGATACATTAATAGGAATATTTAATAGACTGTATCCATCCCATATTAAATCAAATGGGATATAAAACTGTTGATTATTGGAATGAAATACTACCACTTTGTGAGCTGATGTAATAATTTTTCCATCATTATCAACAATGGATTTATATAATGTTAGAACAAAGAATATTATATTATATTTATGAAATATTTATTCTAATTAAATTATAATATCAAATATACCTTTTAAATTTATTGTCTATTGAAGTACAGTAATATCGCTTGGGTGTTTGGTAGGCTGCTACCTCGTGAAGTGATGTGATACGTTATTCACTTTTTCAATACATGTAAATTAATGAGAATATGATTAATATAAATATTATATATATATTAATTATAAATAAATCTATAATGGTAATAAAATAATTACATTTCTTTCATTTCATCCATTATGAAGATGAAAAAATTGTTCAAGCTTATGTACGACCTACCTTTTCTAGGAATGGCTTTAATCATATCATATCTCTAACATTAATGCATTACTCTAATAACCTATATAATTAAACTATTTTATATTTATATATTTATTTAAATTGTGGTCGTGATTGAATCATGATCAATGTAAACATACTGAAAATATCATACCAAAACATATATGAATAATGAAGTTGTTATTACCCAAAAAAATATTTTTATCATAAATTTTTCACAAACGGTTACTAATTGATCATAAGATTATGAAATTTGAAATAATTTTTTTTATTATTATTACATAATGGATTTATAAAAAAATTATTTAAATTATAATGCTTGTTTTCATGTATTTGAAGAGACTTTAGAGTTAATGTAAGTGATTTCTTTTCTCTCTTTTATTTCACGAGGACATATTCCATATTCACCGCATCTTTATTTTATGTTGAATATATACTTCCAATTTGGCATGTTATAAAATTAATTTATAATTTTTTAATATTTAATTATTCATTTAATGATATTTTTCCATTTGTATTACTATTTATAATATAAAAAATTTGTAAGATATTTTTTAATCACATTTAAATATATGTGACACATGTCATATTTCCAACATTTGTAATTGATATAGTGTATATACATTACATAAAAAACAATTATATTAATATTATGACTATAATTTGTTTCTAAATATATATATAAGATATTCTATTTCAAAAATATTATGATTAAAAAACTATAAAACTGGAAAAATGGTTTTTGACAGAATCTGATTTTTTATAGTATTTATAATTGTGCTTATATTGCTGAAATATTGTGATATATATTTAAAAAAAAGATAAATTGTATTCCAATATTTTTATTCCATATAATATTTGGTTTAATTTAATTTTACTATATTTATGTACTTAATATAATGAAACAATGTTATTATGAAAAATTTGATTATTTCTCTCCTCAGTCAAAAATTCATTTATATTGAATGTATATGTTTATTAAATAAAATATTAAATAAATATTTTAATGTTATAAAATAAGTATTTAAATACAATTATACCATTAATTGAATCTCAAAAAACATATCTTTAAGAAATGTTATAGTTATTTTCCAAATAAGGTTGTTTTTTATTTTTACCTAAAATAATAATGGAATCTATGATTTCAAATGTAGTACAAGAATAGTCTTTACTAAATTAGTTACAGATCAATTATTTTAATAGTTCATTACATTTCTTAAAATATATTTTAAAATAAAAAATATCTTCATTATTTTTGAAAAAATTTTCTATTAATTAAGTGATTTCAAAATGCAATAAATATTTTTCTCAAGAATGTTTTAATGTTATATCTTTTGTATTTCGATTCATATACAAAAAACATTATAGTTTCATATATTTTACAAGGGTTATGATATAATGGAAATATCATTGTTATCTCTCTATATTTTTTTTATAAGAACTCAAAATTTTATTTCACAGAATCATTTTTATTTCATAGATATCTTGTTTTTTAAGATACATTATGATAATATTGCGATAGATGAAACACTATATTAGCTTGTGGTAAATGCAACACTATAATTGGATTTTATTACACACAATTTCAAGTTATTTTGATTAAACTAATTTCACTTAATACTAATTATAAGTGAAAAATAAAATATTATAACCTAGTCAATATAATGGTGAGTATTTATAGTATGAAAATCCTTTAAAAATCTATTTAAATTAAAATATTTGCCTAAATAAAATTATAAAAACGCTCTTTATGGATTCAATCTAATGTTTAAATTTCATCTTATATGATTTGTGTACATGATATGAGAACAATTTCCATTTTCGAATAAGAGATGTATTTTTTAGAAAAATGTACTATTACCCAATTTTGATGGAGTACCCATTTAAAATCTAGTTTTGAAACTTCTATTTTTTATATTTAAAAAAAATTCTTCTTTGGAACCATGATATAAAAAATTTCATTGGATTAGTTTTTTTTGATATGTTCTATTTTTTATGAATAATAAAATTATACAAAATTGTAAAAGAAATAACAATTTTCTATAAAAAATAAATGTAATTATATTGTTTTATTGAAAGGTATTTAATTTTAAGTTGAATACATTTTTATCATTCAATATTATATATTTCAACAGATTTAATTTTACATTTAATTCAGATGTAGAAACATTTCAGTTTTTAGAATGTTTTATATTTTAAAACCCAATTCATTCTTTCTGAAAATAAGAATAATTATAAATTATTTAATAATGATAATGTGTTTAAAATTTTTGAAAATTTATTATATAATTTTAATCTATATTCTCCAGTAATGTATATAATCCTATTTTATTTTTCAGCAAAATGAATAGTAACGTCTGTATATTTTTGTTAATACTGTAAAAGGAAAAACTTGTAATTATGTGTACTAATACTATTATAAATTTACCGTAACACTTTTATTGATACCAATGCATGAGTTTTCTTCGACCTAAATAATTCTCAGGTAAAATGGTGTCCTTTCAAAGACACGTCGATGATATTAGTACATTTAATTTAATATATTTAAAGAAAAGTTGAATATGTCTCACTCAAATTTTCATAACTAAAAGTTTTGTATTAAATAAGTTTATACTGATGATAAAAATGATTATAAATAATTGATTTAAATTAATATTGTTTATTTTTCATGTTTTTATTTAGTAATTTTTAATAAATACATAATTACCTTAACTCCTTATACTTTGGTGCTGTACAACATAAATAATTCAAGAGAAGTCAATAATGAATTATTATTAAAATGATAATAACCCTCAAAAGAAAAAAACATTCCTAATTCTTATTTTTATATTGGATCTCAATACTATTCATAAAATGGTTGAGTTATTGAGCATTTGGATCCATATAGAAGAAATTTTGATATTTATATTATTTTATTTAATGTAACGTTAAAGTTGTCACATTCTTAATTTAATAAGTGTAACTTTTTTAATGATGAATTTTCTAGAAGAAAAATTATTCTAAATTAATGTTAATTAAATCTACTATATTTAGATAAATCATTATATTTTATTTTTAATTTTTACCAAAAAATTATTTATATTAAATAATTACCGAAAACTGAGGTAAAAATTATTTTATTAGTGTAAATTTGAAATTGATGATATTATAAATATAAAAATAAATAATATTGAAACAAATTTATAAGTTTAATGTCTTTTATATATTACCCAGACCAATTGGGGATATTATAACATAATTTTTTCGATGATTACATCTTATCTATATATTTTTGAAAATCTATGAATTGAATAGTTTCATAATTTACACTACTAATATTTTGTCAAAATAATTGTTTTTTTTATTTTTTTTAATGCAATGTTTTTTAAAAACATATATAATAATTATTATAATGTATAATAAAATATAAATTATTTCTTTTTAATTTAATTTATTTAAAATAAGTTAATATTTTACTCTTTTAATATGTAAATATTAGTTACCCATGTTAAAATGAAATAGAAAAACTAAGTGTTCAATTAAAATTATAAGGTTTAAATAGATAAAAAACCTTATCTAAAATGTATTTTTTGAAGAGAATAAAACATCATCTCATCCAATATTCAAATATATGTCATTCCTGAGGTTTTTAGGGGGTTTTATTTTATTTTAAATAGAAATTTTTGAGGTTTCCAAAAGGGTCCCTCACATCAGTTATAAAGTGCGACATCCTTCTTCATACGTTCAATTCAATTTGAGACTTAATTCTACACCATACCCTGACCATATTATTTATCAACTTCCTTAGTCACATTATAGAGGTTCTGTTCCACTAATATTTCCAACTCTATTGCCTTTAAGAGTAGATCTAGTGGGATCTCACTGAAGAAGATATAATCTCCCCTATCAATTATTTCAAATTATTTATTCTTCTACATCCTCTTCATGAGTTGTTTTGATTATAAATTAATAAAACCCATATCACTTGTATATTTTTATTTTATTATGATTATGGAACAACTATATTCCATCTTCTATGTGTCTTAAAAAAAATGAAATCACCACACGAGTGTACGGATGGCATACCATCTCACAGTCGTGGGGTAATCTATTTTTCACAACCACTTGACTTCAATGAGAATAATGATGGAAATAATAAAAATCATTGATTATTATAATATTTTATATATTCTAAAACAATATATATACCTCCCTCTTTGATACCATTTCATAATTATTGGAATTATATCATTACTCTTTCGTACGTACGACCTACCATCTCAATGATGCGATCTGATTCATTATAAAAGATATCCATAAATTCATGATTTTAAAAATGTAATGAATAAATAAGTATGATATATATTTTGTTAATATCATATTGGAATGATATATCTATGACCTAAGATGTATAACCAAAACTTATTCCGGAAAACATTCATAGAAAAATGTAGTAGTTAACACATGAATAACAAGTAACAAGGAAATATTAGTACTAAACGGGTGATAATATGATCATATATGATATCATAAAAATTAATATGATTCTAGAATAATTCATTGAAAATATTTAAATCATTATACATGTGTTTTAGATATATACAAATGATATCAGACCTATGGTAAGGGATCATTTCCTAATATCATTATTATCTATGATTATTTATACATAATTATTTACCAAGGAATATTTATCATCCATGTCCATGTTTTCTAAAATAAATCATAAAATGTTTACTATTCTCTTATATATGATTAAATAATTTTTTACACATTTTTACTTTTACTACATGGTTTGGAAGGAATCTTTCATTCATTTTCCTTATGAAGAACTTTTTGACTTTTCTGGAAAAAGTATGAGAAGAATAAATTTTTAACATATATGGAATGAATGGATTTTTAAGATTTCAAAAAACATTATTTTTAATACTTTTCTATTTCATTTTTTTATTTTTATTTCAAATAAATTATTTTCAATTTAAATTTCACTCTGTTTTAAGAGAAGAAAATGATTTTGTAGGGGAAAGGATATTTTCATCAAAAATTAATTTCCAATGTTTTATCTAAATTATTTTCCAATTAAGATTAAATTATTTAAATAGGGTTATGCTTCTACACTTATTATAAAAATTATTTGATTGTTTTTATGATGTTATTATATTTATAAAATCCATTTTTTCATGGATTATGTTATTATGGAATGAAGCATAAGAAACCCAATTTATTCCTTGGGTTATGTTATGTGGAATGATTTATGTTATAATTTAAAACATGTGTATGATTAACATTATGTGATATCTGGGACTTATATATCCCACAAATTATTTTCATAAATATTTATATCCCAGGTTATAGACATGGCTAGAACAATATGTCAAACTAGATTAGTAATATATTGCAGGAACATCAAGTAAACCAGGTTGAGTAATAGACATTTTCCAATATGATGGTCTTGGAAATTAACATTGGATAATATAGAAATTATTTTATATGGTTTTGTGTTTTAAAAAATTCCAGGTTTTATTCCATTTCTATTTTATCATGGTTCATGATTCCATTTTGATTTATTACTTATGAAATTCCATGATGCATTTCATTAATTGGGATATTGAAATTCAAAATTTGGGTTCATGCATTAAAATTCTTATGATTATGTTTTTTTATGTTCATTATTTTTATCCTTACTGAGCATATGATCTAGAAATTTTAATATTTTGTTTTCCCAAGGATATAAAAAATCGTTTAGGTAGGATATTAAATGAGAAGATCTTTGTGGTAGATGTTGAATATATTTCACCAAGATAGAAGATTGAGTTCCATGTATCAAAAGACAATAAACTAATAGGTTATTTGGACATCTATTTTTGTATGCGATTATGTAATTCTCTAACGGAACATAATTTTCTGGTATGAAATTCTTGGTCCATTAGAGAAGGTATTAGAGCAAACGCACAGTTTACCTGGGGAAACTAAAATGAGAAAACATAAGTGATATCCCTAGAGATATTTCTAAGGATACATCTATTAATCAACAAAAGGGTATGTATAACAATAGGTTACAATGCTTGAATTATAGTAACAATCATGAATAACACAGTAATAAACCTTTGATGATAAATATTTAATGTACTCCCCCTAGATTATGTTTTTTACCAGTATGATTATTACTTCTCACACTATTCATTTTGGGTTTTAGACAATGGTTGGATCCCAAAAGAACCATTTTAATGATCAATGTAATGGGAAATAACATTATTTTTCTCACGAATAACCAAATGTTATGGGATATGAAATGCCATATATTATCTCTATAATAACATTATATATGAATCAATGTAGAGATTCAAATGAGAAGATAAGTGGACAACATTCTTTTTTGTTCTTCATGAGGCAATGTCCACCATTTTTCTATGTGTCCTCTAATCCAATTGTTGTTGAACAATAGATAAGTACCATTAAAAAGATATTTTCTAGCCTTCACTATTCCTAACATGAAAAATTCAAATCATATTTTGATCATTTAGTAGGTGAAGAAAACCATTGTTTGACTCTAGTCCAGAATACAATACAACAAGATGAAATTGAATCCAAGGAATGGGACAAGTTCAAGAACCTATTTTCAAATAATTACTATCCTCTTATTATAAAACAAATATGGGAAATAATTTTCTTTAGTTTATGAAAAATTATCATAAATCTATTGGTGCATATAAACAAACTTTTATAGGAATTACAAGTAATTATTTTGGATTTATCATCCAATGTGAATGTATAGATGATCGATTCTTCTGAGTTTAAAACAATATCCTCAGTGGGAATTATCTATAAGAAAAATTATTAGTTATCAACAGATTCTTCATTGTGCTGTCAAAGTAGAAATTAAAGTTGGTGTTACATATCAATCTCAAAGTGTTGAAAGAAACTAAAGATGAAGTACAAAGGAAAATCTCAAATCATGGGTGAAAAGAATACGAGTGTTTCCTTATGCTCAATGTGTGGAAATAAGAATGGTGGAGATTTTATTAAAGGGTCCTGAAATGTTTTAACTATGGAAAAGAAATCCATCATGTAGTTCAATGAAGAAGTAAGAAGAACACCATAGTTAATGAATTGAATAGAGAAAAAGATATAGAGAATGCACCACATGCACTTCAGTGCTAAATGTTCAAGGAAATGGGGAATCAAGCTAACCAATTCCCAATTCCAAGCGTTATCAATGATAATCTATGTCAAAAACCACTTATGGCCAAAGAGAATGGAAAATCACATGTGATCACTGTTAGAGATTTTGAGTTAGAAAATGATGTGGTGGAATTATTGAGTGTTTTTTAGTGGGATTCCAGAATAATGTTTCAAAATATATTTCATTGTATTATAGAATATAGAGATATTTATGTATTGGTCTATTCTTTATCTCTATAATCATATGGTACTAGTAACCCAAAAAAGCGATAGAAATATTCTTTATAGAAAACACATGATATGTGCATAATGATGGGGTAAAGAGATAATGATATGTTTAATTGTATTAATAACCCTAGGAATGATATAAGGACATGCTAATTTCATGGTTTAAGTATATTGGTGTTTTGTATTTTTGGTATGTTTTGAATGGTTAATTTTTTATTGCATGCATGTTTTCACTAATGTTATGTGGTAATTCATGTTATTTACATTTTTCAAGTGAATACATGATTATTGTATTCACATGTTTGGAATGTGTCAACCATGATCTAACATATGATATATGGGAGATAAATGCCAACTAAATTAAATGCTCTTCGAAATAATGTTTTGGATTTTCATCTTTTAGATGGATTGTATGGTTAAAATTTTATCAGAAGTTAATGCTAAACATAGGATTATGTTTTTTATAATAATGTCTCATCTCACCATAGGTTCACTAAAGATTAATGATTACATGTTTTATAATTTTTTGTGATAAATACAGGTGTAATGACCTATCATAGAATTAATGGATCGCATGATCTGTTAACACTTCGTGAATGAAAAATTCAACTTCATTTCTTTGAATAAGAGATGAAGTTGATGTTATTCATGGAATTGAAAATGGTATGATTTTACCAAAATCATGTATGTATTTCTTCTCATAAAACATATCTTCAACTATAGGGAAAGGAACTTGAAAACCAAATATTTTATCTTGGTACCTTCTTATCTGATAAATCTGATTGTCCCTTAAATCATCACTAATTTATTACTTCTCGAATGTTATCATTATCAAAACATTTATCTCTAACATTCTCCATGAAAACATTATTGTTATATTTTTCATCTATATCCATTTTTTCACTACCCACCTATGTTCATCTATATAGATACTAGTGAGGAGAAACTTTGAAAAACCGTTTCATTTCGAACATTTTTTTTAAATTGATATTTTTGTATTTCTGTGTACGATGTTTGTTTTAATGAAAAATTAATTCAAGTAGTGATCCTTTTATAACCCTGATGAATTTTGAGGGTGAAACACATTTTAAATGGTGTAGAATATAACACCATGAGATTTTATGAGATATATATTTTTTAAATTTCTTTGATGTCTTTTGGTGTACGCTACACAATAATTATCTTATACTGTATGCAACACAGTATTATATAAAGTATAATAAAATATATTCTTTTCTAGTGTTACACACAATTCCATCTTCTTTGGATAGAATTCATTTCACAAAACACATAGTATATATGAGCAACCAAATATTAAAACATATTTAATATAATGGCAGGTATGAATAGTATTAACTTTCTTCTAAAAAACAATTTACATGAAATAAGTGAGTCTATAAAATAATAAAATCACAATTTTTGTATTGAAAATGTTGATTAAAATTCATCTTATATTTTTTTTTGTCATGATATAACATAAAAATCACATTTTTGTATAAAATATTTATTTAAAAAAATGCATTATTGTAGCCTTTTGATGGGGCACCCATTTTAAATATAGTTTTTGACACTTTTTTATATTCTATTTAAACAAAGAAACATATTATTTGGATTCATGATATAAAATGTGGCATTTTAGGAATTTTTTATATAATTATTATATGTTTCAAATTTTGTTAAATAGTAAATAAAATTAATTTCAATTAAAAAAAACTTTTTATCAAAATTATTTATATAAATAATTTAATAATTTAATGGTTTTCAATTATATGTAGAATATAATTTTATCATTCAATATAAATATATTCCATCATCATTAATTTTACATTTAATTAAGATGTAAAAAAATTCAATCTTTTTTGATGTTTTAACTTTTAAAAACTCAATCTTTCTTTCTAAAAATGTAATCATATTAATTATATTAAATAAAATAAAGTGTTTTAAATTTTAAAAAATGGAATCCATATTTGGAATTAGTAGGAAAAATTTATTTAAATAGATTTATTTTATTTTTGGGTATTGTGAATAGTAACTTCTGTATTTTTTATTAATACGAAAAAAAGTGTAAAAATGTAATTAAGGGTAATAATAATATTATAAAACTACCCAAAAAATTGTATTAATATAATTAGAGAAGTGTTTTTCTTACTAAATCATACTAGGGTCGAAACTTTGATCTTTTTAAGACACATGGATTGATTATGACCTTTAATCTATTTTATATAAAGATGTAAAGACCCGAAAATTTCAAGGAATTTTTTTCTTAAATCTTTGGAATTTTACGAGTCCACAGTTTCTTAACGGTACCTGATTCCAAGGCCCAGTGTGCCCAGAATCAATTTTTGTAGTTTTGTTTGGGTACGTTCAGTAAACGTACATGTAGGTTTTTCTGTATTTTAAACCGGTGCTCGGAATTGAAATACGAGGACATTGATGAACTCGCAGCACCGGTATTTTCTTAAGATGACCTTTACTGCAGTTGCGTTTTATGCGGGTTGAAAGTTAATTTTTGGGGTTTAATATTAAATTAAATAATATTGTCTGGTTCAAAATTTTATTTTGAGAGTTGGTTATTTCCTCTTATGGGGAATTTATCGGTGGGGCAATTACCCAAATAACTTCCCATGTGTGGATATTTTTGAGGTGGGGCCCACACGAGCCCTAACCATTCATCTCTCCATAACTCTCTTCAACTCTCTTGAACCCCTTGTTTAATTCTTGAAACCCCCCCCCCCTTAATTTCTAAACTCTCCACCTTCCACATGGTCATTAATATGACAACTCAGTGAATTAATTATTTTGTACACCACAAATTAATTAATTATTTTGGTTGGATTTGAATCTTTTTGAAATGGCATGGAAAGTTGATTAAAATTGGGGAAAGCCTCATTTTAATATTTTCGTTGAAAATATTTTGGTGGAACCTTTGGAATTTAAAGAGAGATTCATCCTTACACGAAGAACGACGCCCTCTTCGACGAAGAGAACTGATTCTACGAAAAACTAAGACATTCCATCCTTCCTCTTCCCCACTAAAGTGTGGAGACATCGCTTCCGCCTCGGACGCACCCCGATGTCCACGAAATCGACGTCCGTTATCCGCGACGCTCGTCTTTTGCGTCTTGATGACGTTCATCGTCAATTATCGAGTTTGGGGGATTTTGTATATTTTCATTTATTTGATTTATACCCATGAACATTGGAGATTATTTGTGGAATAATTGTTTGAGGCTCTAACGCAGTGGGTACGGGATATCGAACAAGTTTGGACCCACCGCCATATCGTTTATGATGTGGATATTTCTTGGCGATGGGTGAATGGAAGGGAAACAACGTTTTGAGGTCGTCGCATTGAAGAGAGTGACCCAAGAAGGACGTAGGTGAAAACGAGAGCTAAAACAGAAAAACAGAATGGCTCTGGGGGCCTGCGAAGGTCGCACGGGCCGACCGCCTAGAGACAGCGGTGCCTAGCGCGCCTTTGGCAGAGTCCGCCATGGCACCAGCCGTGGTGGAGGAGGAAAGTAACCCACGCCGTGCGTGCTCCATGGAGGCCAGGTGGCGCCAGCCTGGCGCCGCCGTTACGCGGAACCGGGGGTCCGCGTCCCGTCCCCGCTCGACCTGTCAGGCTGAGCCGTGCCCGCCCACTGGTCGAGCCGCACTAGCCGTGTCGGGTCGTGCCCTACCGGTCCGGACCCGGACCCAGGTCGGGTTGACCTGATTCGGGCCGAACCAGGGTGGGTAGGGCCGGGTCAGACTGGGCCCAGACCCCCCCTTTATGGACAATTTTTGGTTAATTGCGCATAACCTGAGCTAAGGACCTCCGATCGTCCCACCGGTAGTTGCATAGGATTCCTTGGATCGAGATGGTCATTTCGATATATTACAGTTAAGGTTGTGATGAGGTTTGGGTTTGGCCGGGTTGGTTCAAAACTGAAACCAATCGGGTCCTCGGAGAGGAAACACTTATAACATAATGACCAGACATCCGATTGAAGTGTCTTCAACTGCGTTGGTTTGATTTTAATGAGAATGGTATTTTGGCATACTCCACGTGGGATTCAGATGTGATTGGAGTATGGTTGGGTTGGTTTTAGCTTAAAAAACCAACAGGTCCCCTGGAACGTAAAAGCCAATATCTCTCAGACCAAGCGTTCGATTGAAGCATCATCTGTCGTGTCGGGTTTATTTTGACGAGACGAAACATCAAAATACATCAACTCTGGACTTCGTGAAAGTTTTTGTATCAAACTTTATTGCTAGAGGAGCGGATCCACCCGGAATCGAGCATGCTATGTGCGGGAACCCTGGAGCTGCCTGCGACTGCGACGACTACCGTGTTGGAATCCTCTATGGGTTCGTCGAAGATGACTACCATACTGCAATTCTCCGTGGGTTCGGCGATGATGACTACCATACTGGAATCCTCCGTGGGTTTGGTGATTAAGACTACCATACTTGAATCCTCTATTGGTTCGACGACGATGATTATTTTTCTCATATCCTATGTGGGTCCGAATGTTTGACTACTGTACTTGTATCCTACATTGGTCTGGCAGTTCGACTACAGTACTTGTATCCTACGTGGGTCTGACAGTTCGAATTCTATACTGGTATCCTACTTGGGTCCGACAGTTTGACTTCTGTAATAGTATTCAACGTGGTTCTAAAATAGTAGTTGGTCTAGTATCCTACGTGGGTCCGACAGCTTAGCTGGACCAGTATCCTACGTGGGTCTGACAGCTAAGATGAATCAGTGACTGTATCTGATCATCTTAAACACTTTACGAAAGATGTATATCTGTGTGAGATGAAGTCTTGATATTCAGTCATTACAAACAGTGTGATTGACTACATTCATGTGTGTACTGGGTTGTGCTTGGGTTCCAGAGTTGGAGTCGAACTGGGATTGATGACTTTGGTATATGTATGGGAATATACCTAATTAGAGTTTGTTGATACTTTATGATTGTATCTTTTTTAGGGTTTATCCTTTCTGGATTCTAGGAGACCTTCGGGGGTCTTGGGGTCCCTACTGAGTATCCTTATACTCCGCCCTGCATGGGAAATGCCTGCACTACATTTTGTTGAATGCAGACGACGGACAGTGCTTATCGTGGTATATGCTTGTATATTAGGACATTACCCGAAGGTGGACAACTTGGTGAGATGTACACAGAAAAGACAGATGGACTCGTGGTGCTAGGGAGACTATATGTACTCATCCATTAGGTGTAAATCCTAGAGGAAAACTCAGTGGATGCTGCTTTACTTTACTTCTGTTGTACTAGAGTTTCAGTTGGACTGTACTTTTCACTTGGGATTGTATTCTGGACCACTTATCTTTCATCACTTACTTCGTATTCAGTGTTACTTTGTGTTTACTTCAGATTGCATACTCTGTTGTGTTTTGTTACTATAATAAAGGAAATGTATTCCCTTTCTATCAAGATTTATGCCTTTGGTGCTAGTCACCAGCCCCTGACATATGGAAGGCAGGATTGGGGTAGTCACGACACGGGCCCTGAGGATAGGTCGTGGAAAATTGGTATCAGAGGAGTTGGTTCTACCACAAATCATAGGACTATGATCATTTCTTTCTGTGAAGAAATAGTGTTAAGAGTATTGAGTGTGTTTTTCAGTTCAGCAAGTCCAGTGTTGGTGCGACGACTGACGTATCCATACACCATGACCATGACCTCTGATTTCCGACTCAGTGCATGAAAACATTTATTGCATGAGTGTTTCAAGAGTTTTATTTTTGATTAATTTGTGTCAGCTCACCAGGTATACTATTTAACAGTGTAACACCTGTTTCTATTTAGGATGACCCCATGAAGGCTGCCAGCTAGTGTTCCAAGTAATGTACGAGATGGTATAACATTGAGCGACGAGTCCTCGGTGGAGGGCCCCATCAGAGCGGAGGCACCAGTGGTACCAAAACCCGCTGAGCCACAAATACCATCAGCCCTCGCAGTAAGAGTGAATGTGGTCTGAGTGCATTACACAAGTTCCAGCGACAATGGCCTCCCTTGTTCTAGGGAGTGATGGACCCCAAAGAATCTGAGGTTTGGCTGGAGGCTATCATTAGAGTTTTCGTATTAGTAGAGACACCAGCCGACCTCATGTTGATCCTTTTCCGCGAGTCTCCTGCATGTAGTAGCAGACAGATGGTGGACCCTGATGATCTAGGTGCAAGATGGGGCATCACTACTCTGGACAGACTTCGAGAGCCTATTCCAGGAAGTGTATATACCAATTACCCTTCGTACACTGCGGATTCAAGAGTAACATCACATGCGGTAGGGCAGCATGATATTAGCTCAGTACTCATCGAGGTTTACTAACCTCTCATGATAATCCACGAACATGGTACGATACCCATTCTAGAGGGCCCGGACCTTCGATCAGGGACATAGGAATGAGAACAGGGATTTGATGATCTCCCTCAACATCCCAATGTAGGAGGGGTGCTTGAGAGATCCCTTATAGTGGAGATTTTTCTTGCTAAGCACTCACCAGGGGTGAGACCTACCATAGGGCGACAAGTAACAGATTTTTCTGCAGTCGACAATAGACAGTTGATGCAGAGGTGCAAGCGGACCAGGAAATCAGGTGGGCGATCTCAGGATACAGGTTTGGTCGTGTGGGGTACACAAAATAGAGCCAGCTATACTAGGATCATGTAGTGCTATACATGCGGCAGGAAGGGTCGCATGGCTCGAGACTGCCCGACCCACCCGGAAGATGAGAAATACACAGTAGAGGTACCACCCAGGTAGAGGAAAAGTTTCAACCATGGTGGTCCACTGGGAGAAGGAGGACGAGGTAGAGGAGTTGGCTGAGCAGTTGTTGGAGGACGATGTTTCGAGGCCCTACCACCACCACAACTAGGAGGTCCACCCCGACCACAAGAAATAGATGGATAGGGGAGAGCTCAGCTTCAGGAAAGTGAGGCTGACGACCATAGTGCTTTGGGAGTTGGTGTACAGGAGTAGGACTAGCTCCAAGCATGGAGACTTTTGTTCATGATGCTTCTAGCTTCGTTGATGTCGTTGTTTGTGGTTTCTTTGTGTCCTTGTACATTTAGATATTATAATAAAAGAAATTAGTCCATGTGATGTTTTCTTTCCAACGTTTTCATATGGTTAATACTGAGAGGTTCTAGTTAAAACCATTGACTAGAACCTTACATTCGAGATTCCTACTGGAGGAGACCCAGTGACCACACACTGCTCCCGATAGTGTGACTCGACCCTTGGAGGTGAGAGTAACGGTTGGATCTCTTGGTATTAGTGTTGAGGCCTTACAACATCTTCCATGGCATGAAATAGAACCGTTAATGCTATCATTGAATGTATTAGGAAAATAAAAAGGTTCATCCAGTGGATGAGACTAGATTTTTCATTTTGGAAAAGGAGATATCTTAACAGCTCTTGTAGGATGTAAGCGAAAAAAAGGGTGTAGTCGAGTTCTTTACAAATGGATAGTCACACCCATAGTTCATTGAGTGAACGGTTTATGGTTTAATCTAATCTCAAAAGTCTCAGGTTTCTCTTCTCGTAGAAGGAACAGGATCTGAGATGGTGTCGTTGACTTGAGTTCATCAGAGAATATGACTTTGAGATAGTCTATACTCTTGGGAAGGGGAATGTTGTAGCAGAGTTCGATTTAAGATGTCTCACTTGTCAGAAAGTGTAGGCGGAGCACCAGGAACCAGCAGGCTTGGTACAACTATCAGAGGTCCCAGAGTGGAAGTTGGACGAGATATCCAATGACTTCATTATGGGGTTTCCATGTACATCTATAGGACATGAATCTATCTGGGTGATCATAGACCGACTCACCAAGTTGTCCAACTAACTATCGATCAGATAACAGGGCTTAGTAGAGAGATTGGGACGCCTCTACGTTCAAGGGATTGTATGGCTTCACGATGTGCCATCGACTATCGTTTCCGAATGAGATTCTCAATTCACTTCCTGGATTTGGAAGGGGTTATATGAGGATTTGGGATGCAGTTACGTCTAAGCACTGCCTTACATCCTTAGACGGATGACCAGACTGAGAGGACTATTCAGACTATCGAGGATATGCTCCGTGAAAGTTTCCTTGACTTTGGTCTCATCTGGGAGGATCCCCTACCCTTGGTGGAGTTTGCGTACAAGAACAACTGCCACTCCACCATTGGGATGGAACCATACGAGGCACTGTACGGCCGACCTTGCAGATCACCTCTGTGCTGGACTGACCCTGGGGAGTCAGCACTTGTAGGACTAGAGATGGTTCAGGCTATGATGGATAAGGTGTAGATCATCCAGGAGCGGATGAAGACTGCACAGACAAGACATAAGTCATATGCTGATAGGAGACGTAGACCACTATAGTTCGAGGGTGGCGACCATGTCTTCTTACAGGTCTCACCTCGACGGGGTCTATGGAGATTTGGTCGGGGTAGAAAGTTGTCTCCAAGATTCATTAGATCTTTCTAGGTCCTTAGTATAGTAGGAAAGGTGGATTACCGCCTGGCCCTTCCACCTCAGTTTCACTATGTGCATGATGTCTTCCACGTATCTAAGATGAGGAGATATGTGCATGACCCTACCCACATCATCGACCACAGAGAGTTGGACATTGATGACGGGATGACATTCACGGAGGTTCCAATGGAGATTTATAATTGACATGAGTGGGTCCAATGTGGACGGTCGATACCTCTGGTATGTGTTCTATGGAAGCTCGGGATCCTCCAGGAGAGCACATGGGAGTGGGATGCACAGATACGTGCTCAGTACCCTCTTTTGTTTACCTAGAGTATTTTATAGCATTACGGGGATGTAATGACCTGAGATGGGTGTAATGTATAGACCTGTAAATTTCAAGGAATTTTTTTTCTTAATTCTTTGGAATTTTACGAGCCTGTAGTTTCTGATAGCACCTGATTCTGATGCACAGTGTGCCCGAATTCATTTTCTGAAGTTTTGTTTGTGTAGGTTCAGTAAATGTACATGAAAATTTTTCTATCTTTTGAACCAGTGCTTGGAATTGAAATCTGAGGACACCGATGAACTCTCAGAGCCGGTATTCTCTTAAGGGGAACATTACCGTAGTTGCTTTTTCTGCGGGTTGAAAGATAATTACTGGGGTTTACTCTTAAATTAAATAATATTGTGTGGTACATAATTTTATTTTGAGAGTTGGTTATTTCCTCCCAGGGGGAAGTTATTGGTGGGGCCCACAACCATATAACATCCCATGTGTGTATATTTGTGGGGTGGGGCCCAGACGAGCCCCAACCTTTCATCTCCCCATAACTCTCTTCAACTGCCTTAAACCCCATGTTTAATTCACGACATCCACCCCCCCCCTTTAATTGGTAAACTCTCCACCTTCAACGTGGTCATTAAAATGAAAACTTAGTGAATTAATTATTTTGTTTACCAAAAACTAATTAATTATTTTGGGTGGATTTGAATCTTTCTGAAATGGCATAGCAAGGTCATTAAAATAGTAGAAACCCTCATTTTAGTATTTGCTTGGAAAATATTTTGGTGGAACCTTTGGAATTAGAATAGAGCTTCATCCTTCCATGATGAATGACACCCTCTTCGATGAAGAACGCAGATTCAATGATGAACGACAACGTTCCTTCCTTCCTCTTCTCCGCAACATGTTAGGAGACACTGCTTCCTCCTCGGACACACCCCGATGTCCCTGGAATCGACGTTCGTTCTCCGCGACGCTCGTCTTCCGTGGCATGACGATGTGCGACATAAATTATCGAGGTAGTGGATTTTTTATATTTTCATTTATGTGATTTATACCCACAAACCTAGGATATTATTTGTTGAATAATTGTTTTAGCCTCTAACGAGGTGGGTACGAGCTAACATACAAGTTCAGACCTACCGTCATATGGTTATTGATTCGCAAATTGCTTGGTGATGGGTGAACGGCAGGGAAACGACTTTTTGAGGCTGTCACAGTGAAGAGCGGGACCCAAGAAGTACATAGGCGCATATGAGAGATAAAACGGACAACTGGAATGACTCTGGTGGTCCACGGAAGGTCGCACCAGCGAGGGTCGCCGATGACCGGAGGTGGCAGCCGCCACCGGCCTGCTGCCTGGAGACAGCGGCGCCGAGCGCGCCGCTGGCGGAGTCCACCGTGGCACCAGCCACAGTGGCAAAAGAATGTACCCTATGTCGTTTGGGTTCCATGGAGGCCAGGAGGCGCCAGCCTGGCGACGCCGTTACTTGGAATCGGGGGGCCATGCCCCCCCCCCAACCCCGCTTGTCCACCCTAGCCGGGTTGGGGCTGGCCGGGCCAGCAGCGGGCCGGGCCGCGCCAAATGGGCCGGACCCGGACCAGGGTCGGGTCGACCTAGTTTAGGCTGACCTAGGGTGGGTCGGGCCAGGTCGGACTGGGCCCGGACCCCCCCCCCCCATTTTTGGACCGTTTTTCGATTAATTGCCCATAACATTTGCAACATACCTACGATCTATGCACCGTTAGTTGTGTAGGATTCCACAGATCGAGATGGCCATTTAGGTATATTACACTCAAGGTTTTGATGAAGATTTGGTATGTGCGGGATGGTTCGAAACTGAAACCAACTGGGCCCTCATGGCAGAAACGCTTATAACTTATGGGCCAAACGTCCGATTGATGTGTCATCGACTACACTAATTTCCTTTTAATGAGATGGATATTTTGGCATACTAAACATCGGATTCAGATGATATTGGAGTATGGTCGGTTTGGTTTTAGCATATAAAACCAACCGGGCCCCTAAAATGGAAAAACCAATATCTCTCAGACTGGGAGCCCGATTGACACATCGTCTGTCACGTCGGGTTCCTTTTGATGATACGGAACTTTATGATACATTAACTCTAGACTTCATGGTAGTTGATTTAACTACCCCCTTTGATCGAGGATGAAACCCTCCCAGAATCGAGCGTGCTGTGTGCGGGAACCCTAGAGCTGGCTGCGACTGCAACGACTACCGTACTGGAATCCTCCATGGGTTCGGCGACGACGACTACTGTATTGGAATCCTCCGTGGCTTCGGCGATGACGACTACCATACTGGAATCCTCCGTGGGTTCGGCCACCAAGACTATTGTACTGGAATCCTCCTTGGGTTCGGCGACGACGACTACCGTACTGGAATCCTCCATGGGTTTGATGGTGATGATTGTTGTTCTTGTATCCTACATGGGTCCGAGAGTTAGACTACTGTACCTGTATCCTACGTGGGTCTGACAGTTCGACTACTGTACTTGTAACCTACATGTGTTTGACAGTTTCACTATTGTACTTATATCCTACATGGGTCTGAGAGTTCGAATTCTATAATAGTATCCTACGTGGGTCCGACAGAGTAGCTGGTCTCGTATTCTACTTGGGTCTGACAGCTTAGCTGGAATAGTATCTTAAGTGGGTCTGACAACTTAGATGAATCAGTGACTACATCTGATTATCTTTATCACTTTACGAAATATGTATACTTGTGTGAACTGAGTCTTGACTTTCATTCATTACCAACATTGTGATTGAATTTTTTCCTGTGTGGACTGGGGTGTGCTTGGGATCGAGTGTTGGAGCCGAACTGGGATTGATGACTTAGGTATATGTATGGGCATATACCTATGTAGAGTTGGTTGGTACTTTTATATTGCATCTTTTCATTATGGTTAATCCTTCGTGGATTTTTGGAGACCTTCGGGGGTCTCAGGGTCCCTTCTGAGTATCGTTATACTCACCCCTGCATGAGAAATGCCTGCACTACATTGTGTTGGATACAGACGACAGACAACGCTTATCGTGGTAGAGGCTTATAGAGCTGGACTGTACCCGGAGGTGGACCACATGGTGAGACGTACACAGAGAAGACGAACAAACCCCTGGTGCTAGGGAGACTATCTGTACCCATTCTTCAGGTGGAATTCCCCGAGGACAACTCGACGGATGTTGATTTACTTTCCTGCTGTTGTACTAGACTTTCAGTTGTGCTTTACTATTCAGTTGGGTTTGTATTATGGCCCATTTAGCATTCTACACTTACTTTGTAATCAGTGTCACTTTGTGCTTACTTCATCTTGCGTACTCTGTTGTGTTTGTTCACTATCATAACGGAAATGCCTTCTCTTTTATTGGGATTTACACCTTTGGTGCTAGTCGCCAGCCCCTGGCCTATGGATGGCGGGCTTGGGGTAGTCACGGCACGGGCCCCGAGGATGAGTTTTGACAAATGAAAAGTAAAATATCCCTCTCTCAAATTTTTAAACCTAAACATTTTTTATAAAAGTTTATTCAGAAGAAAAATTCAATTATTATTTCTTAATTAAAACATAATTTTTTTCTTTATCTAGATAAATTATATTTAATTTAAAGGAAATATATAATTACCTTAAGTATATACACTTTGATGGTGTACAAATTAATTAATTGATGATAAACCAATAAAACAGTTATAATTCAAATGATAATAACATTAAAAGACCCAAACCTACCCTAATTATTATTAGTTGAGTACATAAAGACTATCATAATACATGGGTCGAGTTGTTGGCCCTTTAGAGCTATAGGGAAGAGATTATGAAACTTCTATTATTGTATTTAATGTGGTGTTAATGTTGTCATATTCATAATTTTACACATATAGAATTTTTGATGTTGAATCATCTAAAAAAAATTCTACTAAAAGTTTTTTTATTTAATATAGTATATTTATATATGTATGTTTTTTTAATCAATATCAAGTATGATAAATAATTACACAAAAACTATGTAGTAATTTTTTTATTAGTTGATCTATCAAATTAATGTTATTAAATATATTAATATAAATATAATTGGATTAAATATATATGTACATTGATTTTTATAGAAGAACTAGACCACGTAGGGATAAATAAAATAATTGGCTTGATGATAAAATCTTATCTTGATATTTATAAAAATCCATGAATTGAATAGTTTCAGAATTGACACTAATGTGAAATTGAATAACTATGTTTTAAATTAAAATGGTATTTATGGACAAAAAAACTAATCTAAATTTATTATCTAATGATACTAAAACCTTATCACATATAATCTTAAAAAATATTACATTGTAGGTTTTTTAGTGGGGTTTATTTTATTATAAATTACTACTTTTGAGGTTTCCTAAAGTTCCCTTCACCCCGATTACAAAAGGGCACATCCTTCCTTATATTTTAAATTCAAATCGAGCCTTATATAACAAAAATAATGGTATCATTTCATTTCTCAACATCCATTTCCACATTCCAGGTATTCTTGTCTTCTCAAATTACAAACTCGAATGCCATTAAGAGAAGATCTAGAAGGAGCTCTTCAAAGAAGAGGTCATATTCTCTATTGATTATTCCACATTATTTATTCTTATAAAACCTATTAATTAGTTTTCTCATTATAAATTAATGAAAATATATCAATTTTATACTTATATGTTTTTAATATTTTGAAAAAACTATATTCCACCTTTTATATATCCTATGAAAAATGAAATCACCACGCGAGCATAGGTACGACTTAACATCTCTAGGCCATCGTGTAATCCGTTTTTCAACACCAAAAGACATGGGTTGGTATAATTATGGAAATAATAACTATATATGATTATTATAACAATTTATTTATTTTGGAACAATATATATACCATCTAGTTCAATACCATTTCATAATTAAATGAATGATATCATTGCTCGTCCGTACCTATGACCTACCATATCCACGATGTGATGCGATTCATTCTACATGATATCGATTAAATAATTTTTATATAAATTGAAATTATAAATTAATATGTTATATATTATTATAATATATTTTCTGAATTATATAAATATGACCACATACAGATAAAAGGAACTTATTCAACAAAACATGCATAAGAAAATGAAGCATTTAATACTCAAATAACGAGTAATAATATAATATTTTTTCCAAAAAGACGATAATATGATTATATATGATATCATAAAAATGAATTTGATTCTGAAATAAGACAATGAAATTCTAAAATTCATTATAAAATTGTTTTGGATATATACAAATTATATTGGGCCAATTGTAAGGGATAATATCTCAATCTCAATATCATATGAGTTTGTTTGCACATAATTGTTTTCTGGGTTATATTTCTATTCCATGTCCATGTTTTCAAAAAAAATTCCAAAAAAAATTATTATTCCAGTATGTATATTTATTGTCATTTTTACTAATTTTGAATTGGAATACATGGTTCGGAAGGAATATTTCTTTTGTTTTTCATAATATGTACCTTTTGTCTTCTCTGAGAAAATTAAGTGAAGAGTTTTATTTTTAACTTATCTAGCATGAATGGATTTTTATGATTTTATAGTAAATTATTTCCCTGAATTGTAACTTTAATTTTTCCATGTTTACTTTCAATTAAATTATGTTCTTTTAAAATTGATTGTAGTTTAAAAAAATGAAAATTCTTCTAAAGAAGAATTGATATTTTCCTCAATAATTATTTTCAATTGTTTAATAAAAATTATTTTCCATCTAATATTAAATTATTTAAATAGGGTAATGTTTTTAACCTTATTGTTATAATTATTTTATTATGTTTATAATTTAATTCTATTCATTAAATCCTTATGTTTTTAATTGATTATGTTATAATGGAATAATGTTTTAGAAAACCATTTTATTCCTTGGGTTATGTTATGATTAATGTTTTATATTATTGTGGAACACATATGTATGGTTTTCATTTTTTGATTGGTGGGACCTAGATATATCTCAAATTAAATGTGTAATGATTTATATCTCATAAGATAACCATGGATATAACTAAAAGTAAAAATTGTTCAACAATACATGTCTAAAGAGGCCTCTAAACCTAGTTCACAAATGGAAATTTTCGAATATGATGGTCATGGAAATGATCATTTCATAATATTGAAATGATTTTTTATGCTTTTTTTTATTTTCCATAGTTCCATGTTTTCATCTAAATAGATGTTCTCAGGGTTCAAGATTTTATCTTGATTTAAGCTTTACTAAGAACTAGGATTTATTTCATAACTCATGGTATTCATATTCAAATTTTCTATTCATGTTTTTAAATTATTATGTTTATGATTTGTTTAATTTTCACTATGTTTAGACTTAATTTGGTTTTTTTGTCACACTTTTTATGTTATCTTTTTTCCTATGATATAAATAACGGGTTTAGTTAGAAAAATTAAACGGGAAAAACATTATGGTTGATGTTTAAGATCATTCACCATGTTAGAAGAATGAATTCCATGTTTCCAGTGAAAATAAAATAATATGGTCATTATGAGTATAATTGTGAATTTGAATATATATTTCTAAAAAGAAATTTAATTTCCATATACGTCAAGATTGTGTCATAATTCTGGGTATATGAGTAAAGGTTTAGTTAACCTTTGGAATCTAGGATGCGAAAGATTTAGTTTGGTCACTACATATATTATTAAGGATACATCAAGGGATGTCCATAAGGAAAAGTCTAACTATAGGATACACTTATATAATAATGGTAATGATCATGAATAACCTATTAATAATCCTATGATGATAGATATTGACTATACTTCCCCTTGATTACGGTTTTATTCCAGTATGAATTTTCCTCTCACATTATTATTTTTGGGTTTTAGAGAATGGATAGTACTCAAAGGAACCATGTTAATGATGAATTCAATGGGAAATAAATCAATTTTTCTAATGAAAAACCAAATGTTTTGGTAAGTGGATTGAAATATCCTATCTTTATAATTAAATAAGCTATTTATAATTTTGGACTTCAAAATGAGTTGAGAAGGGAACAACATTTTGTTGAGTCCTACATGATTAAATGTACACCTTCTACCAGTGGGTATTTTGATCCACTTGTTAACCAACAATGTTCCAGTTCCATTGAAAAGAAATTTTCCATAATTTTCTGTTCATAACATGTAAATAGAATTTTTCTTCTTTATCATTTAGAAAATTAATTAGACTAGTGGTGGACTCTAATCAAGAATACAGTGTAGTAAGATGAAATTTAATACAAATAATAAGATGAGTTGAAGAGCTCATTTTTTAATAAGTGCATTCCTTGTATTCTTCGAACAAAGATGTAAAAGGAGTTCCTAGAGCTTAAGAAAAAGGTTTATAAATCCATCAGTATATATGAGGAAAATATTACAAGACATGCAATGTATGGTTCTCGATTTATCTTATAACATGAAATTAAAGTTGATCGATTCTTTATTGGAATAAAACCATGTTTTCATAGTGTGTTCGATATAAGAGACATTATTAATATTAATAGATTTTGAATTGTGCTATAATGATAAAAATGGAAGTTGGTGTTTCACATCAATATCATGGTTTTGACAGGAAATAAAATATGGAGTGAAATATAATATTTTAAATTAACGGTGAAATGAATATGATTGTTTTATTATACACAATGTGTTGAAATAAGCATGGAAGATATTTTCTTAAAGGAAATAGTAAATATTATTATGTGTGGAGAATAGAGTCATCAGGTATTTTAATGATAAATTAATGTCAAAAAGATAGTTAATGTTGTGAATAGAGAAAATTCTACCGAGAATGCATGAACCCCACTTCAATTATACAAGTAAAATGAAATGGGTCATTAAGGAAACCAATGCCCTAATCCATGTATAATCAAGGATGATAAAAGTCAACATCCTATTAATGAAAATAAATAATGGAAAATCACATGAAATCTCAATTGGTGATGTTGAGAATGAAAATGAAGTGGGCGGATGATTGAGTGTTTATCTAATGGGATTCCTAAATAATTTTCTATAATCTCTTTTATAGTATTATAGAATATTTAAATATCTATGTATTCTTCTATTGTCATTTTCCATAAGTATATAGTATCGGGATAAATGAAAATTGATTGAAATGTTTTTTTGGAAAAAACTTGATATGTGTATAATGAAGGGATAAGTAGATAATAATATGTTTAATTGCATTAACAACCTCTGAAAATATATAATGAAGATGTTATATCACAGTTTGAGTATGTAGAATTTCATAATTTTTGAATGTTGAAAGAGTTAACTTTTGATAGCATGCATGTTTTCACTAAGGATCTATGGTAATTTTTGTTATTATCATGTTTCATGAGAATACCTGATTGTGGTATTCATATGTTTGGAATACGACAAACAAAAACTTACTTATGAGATATGGGAGTTAAATTTTTTGCAGATTAAGTTCAAATCAAACTCATTTTTTGGATTTTTATCTTTTAGAGGGATTGTATGGTTATAAATTAATGGAAAGTTAATGTTAATCATCAGCTGACATTTGTTTTAATAATGTCTTATCTCACCATAGGTGGACCTAAGAATATTTTATAAATTCTTCAAATCATTTTTTCGATAAATACATATGACATGGAATATCATTCAATTTATGGGTCACTTGATCTACTAACAGTCCCATAATGACAAATTCAACATCCTTTTATTGAATTATAGATGAATTGGAAATTATTCATGCCATAAAAATGGTGATATTATACCGACATAATGTATGCATTTCTTCTCAAGTAAAAGTCTCCATATTGAGGTAATGAACATTGTAAACCAAAAATTTATCTTTGTACCATATTTTTTGATTAATCAGAAAGCCCCTTAAATAATCACAGAATTTTGGATTTTCGGTTGTTAACATTCTCCACGCATTGTTTTCTATGACTCTCTATCAGAAAAATATATATTTTTTTTCTCTTACATATCCTTGTTTTCACTTCCCACTTATGCTCTTCTATATGGAAACCCAGTGAGGAGTAACTTTGGGAAACTGTAATGTTTCTAACAGTCATTTTATAAATTATTATTTAGTATTCATTTTAGGATGCGAGTTTTTATAAATGATACTTTCAAGTAGTAAATATCTTATAACCCTATTGAATTTAGAGGGTGAAATTCATTTTAAATGGGTAGAATGTAACTCCCATAGATTTTATGAGATTGATTCTATTTAATTTCATTGATGTTTTCTATTGTACATTACACCAAGATTAGTTTGAGATATATAAAACACCATATTAGCTTGTTGTATATAAAAAACGATGTTTGGATTATTTCACACACAATTTCTTGTAATTTTGATAGAATTCATTTCACATAATACCGAGTATAAATGAATAACTAAATATTATATCCTAGTCATATAATGGCAGTTATTAATAGTATTATCTTCTTACTAAAAAACTATATCAATGAAAATATGGGAGTTTATAAAATATAAAATCACTCATTATAGATCCAATACAATTATTTAAAATCACCACATGTGTTTTGTAGAGATGATATAAGAACAAATTCAATTTTATAGATAAAAGACGTATTTTTAAAAAAAATGCATTATTACCAGCTTTTGATGGAACACCTGTTTTAAATTTAGTTTTTGAAACGTTTATATATTATATTTAATAAAAAAAGATATTGTTTTGAATATGCATATAAAATATTTCATTTTATAAATTATTTATATTTTTTTAATAACATTTAAATTTTGATGAATAGTAAAATTAGACTTAATTTTAAATTGATTTAAAATGTAAAAAAAGTTCATCCTTTTATAATTTTTAACATTTAAAAACATTTCCTTTATTTTTATCAACAGCAATAAATTTATAGTAATTTTTAGAGCATCCGTGTGTTGAAATTTGATACATTATAACCACATTTGAAATTACTAGGCCCAAATTTTGTAAATATCATTATTTTATTTCTAGGGTTTATGAATGGGATCATTAGTAATTTTTATTAATATGAAAAGGGGGAAAACATGAAATTAATTGTAGGAATACTGTTATAAAATTACCATATAACATTTATTAATATAATTGGACTTTTTTTTCTATCTTAATCATCGATGGGTATAAATGTTGTCATTTTTAAGCCTCATGGATGAGATTAAAACATTTAATTTATGTTAACTAATGAATTGTTAAATATGGGTCACTAAAAATTTAATAAATAAACAAATTTTTATATATGATTATACAGACGACAAATTAAATTATAAATAGTTATTTGATTTATAAAATGTTTTTATTTTACATGGTAATTTATATGTAGTTTTTATGAAATATATATTTACCTTAAAGACTTATAATTTGATGCTGTACAAATTAATTAATTGATGGGAAATTAATAAATCTATTTTTATGAAAATTCTAAAAACCATCCAAAGACCCAAAACATTCCTAATACTTCTTTTTCTAGTATATATTGACTATAATCATCTAGGTGTAGTGTTATTGAACATTTGGATCTATATTGAAGATATTGTGACACTTATATTATTTTATTTAAAGTTATGTAATTGTTACATTAATCATAATTTAATAATTATAGCATTTTTAATGTCGAAATTTCCAGAGGTTAAATTATACTAAAAGTATTCCTATGAAATGCAGTATATTTATCTTAGTCATAGTATTTTATTTTCAAAATTTACTCAAAAAATGTATATTAAATAATTACTCAAAATAGATGTAGTAATTATTATACTAATGTAAATATTAAATAACAGTTATTATAAATATACAAATCAATAAATTTTTTGATAATTAACCCATCCAATAATTTTTATAGAAGACCTGGAAACCATAGGGACCAGAAAAATATGTGGTTCAATGATCACATCTTATCGTGATATTTCTAAAAATCCATAAATTGAATAGTTTCAAAATTGACCATATTATTGTTTTGTCAAAACAATGTATTATTGAGTGTTTTAAAAATGATGATTAAATTTTTAAAAGATATAATTATTATTATACGGTATAAAATTATTTGAATTATTTATTTATGATTTAATTTATATGGACTAATTTAATATTTCACACATTTAATATTTAAATAATGTTTACCCTAGTTAAAATGAAATAGAATAAATAAGTGTTAAATTATAATGATAGGGTTTTTATGGATTGAAATACCTAAATTAAATTTATTGGTTGATGATATTACAACTTTATATCAACCCATAATTCGAAATACAGCATTTTGGAGGTATTTTAGTGGGTTTTAATTTTATTATAAATTAGTATTTTGTATTGTTTCCAAAAGTGCCCTTCCATAAATTATAAAAGAGGACATTTATCCTCATAATTACAAATCACATTGATACCTTAACCTCGACCATAACCTATAAATATCCATTATAGACCTTCATAATGACTTTATATATTCTCTATTAATTTCAAAATACCAACTCTAGTTCCTTTAAGAGAAGATCTAGAGGGAGCTCATCGAAGAATATTTAATCTCTTCTATTGATTCTTTCAAATTATTTATTCTTATACATTCTCTCCATGAGTTGTTTACATTATAAATTTATGACTCTAGTATCACTTGTTTATTGAGATTTTATTAATATTATGAAACAACCATATGATACCTTCTATCTCTCCAGTGAAAAATTATGTCACCACATGTGTGTATGTACAGCTTACCATCCCCACACCATGGGGTAATCTATTTTTCATCACGACTAGTCTTAGATGAGTATAATTATGGAAATAATAACTATATATGATTAGTATAGAATATTATTTAATATATAACAATATATATATAGTTCATTTCGATTCTATTTAATATTCAAAAGAATGATACCATTGCTTGTGCGTACGTACTCCCTACCATCTCCATAATACAATGCTATTTATTCTACACGATATGAATTAAATCCTGATTATATAAATGTAAATAATAAATAAATATTATCTATACTATGTTAATACCATTTTGGAATGATATAACCTTTACTTAATGTGGATAACTAGAACATATTAGGAAAATAATTCCATATACAATGAAGCAGTTTATACCTAAATAAATAGTAATATTGAAATATTATTACCAGAAAGATGATAATATCATCATAAATGATATCATAAAAATTAATATGATTCTATAATAATTCAATTACAGTATTTAATTAATTATATAGGAGTTTTTGATTCCTAATAATGATATCAGACCTATGGTTGGGATAATTTCTCAATATCATAATTATTTGAGATTGTTTATACAAAATCATTCACAAGGTTATATTTTTCATCAATGTCCATGTTATCTAAAATTATTTTCATAAAATTTTTAATATTATTCTATATATGTTTAATTTCATTCTACAAATTTTTAATTTTAAAAAATGTTTTGTAAGGAATCTTTCTTTCGTTTTCCAAACAATGTACTTTCTGGATTTTCCAGTAAAAGTACAAGAAAAATATTTTTTAAACTCATATAGAATGAATGGATTTTAATTCATTCACAAAACATTATTTCCATGAATATTAGATTTCATGTTTTTATGGTTATTTTAAAAGATTTTATTTAATTTTTAAATTTCATGGTCTTTTATGAAAAGAAAATGTTTTTGAAAAAGAAATGATATTTTCCTGAAGAGTTAATTTCATGTGTTTTATCAAAACTATTTTCAATGAAAAATGAAATTATTTAAATAAGGTTATGTTTATAACATTATTATTACTATTATTTTATTATTATTACGATGGAATGATATTTATGAAATCCATTAGTTTTACATGGATTATGTTATGATGGAATGAAGTTTAAGAAAACCATTTTATTCGTTGGGTTATGTTATAATGAATGGTTTATGTTATTAGGTCACATATATGTGTGCATTTTATTATATGATGTGTGGGACCTATACATCTCTCTAATTAATTGGGTAAATATTTATATCCCATGGGATATAAATGGGAGGAATTCGAAGTCAATATGAATAAGTAATACAGGGATGGAACATCACATAAATCTTATTCATTAATGCATATATGGAATGGAATTTAAGCTCGATTCGGTAATGAAATTTTTCGAATATGATTTTCATATCAATGATCCTTGGATAATATAGAAATTATTTTCTATTTTTATCTATTTTCAACAATTTCATATTTTTTTCAAATTATTTTTTATCATGGTTTATGATTCTATTATAATTTATATCTTACGAACTCCCATGTTTGTTTTCATGACTTATGATATTGATATTGAATATTTATGTACATGTTATTAAATACATATGTTTATTTTTTGATTTATGTTGACCATTTTACACATAATGATCATTTGAGACCACCCTTTTTATGTTTAATTTTCCCCGGGATATATTGATGTGTTTTTGGTAGGAAAAAAAACAGAGAAGATCTTTATTGGATATGTTGAGGACCTTTCCCAAAGGTAGAATAATGTGTTCCAAGTTTCCAATGACACTCAACTAATATAGTATTTGGGCATCTATTTGTGTATTCTATTTTGTATTCATTAAATGAAATTTAATTTCAAGGTATATCAATCATGGTTCATTAGAGGTTATGTTTGTTATTAAAATATCTTTTGGAATTAAATCCATGTTTTTTACTATTATTAATGGATAAATTATCTATGAAGCGTGTTTTTTCTCATTGGTTATGATATGAGTATTTTGTGACTACATTATTATCATATGGTACTAAAAATGTACATATTATTTGATAGGTGGGTCATATATCTATCTTCAATACATTGGTTAATGATTTGTATCTCAAGATATAATTATCGGATATTGGCCAATGCGCTTTATTCACAATGGGAAACATGTGATGATTCATGATCTATTATGAAACATAAAATAGGTGACGATGATATATCGATTATGAAATAGAAAAAATTTATGATAATAAATCAATTATCAAAATGGAAATAGGTACTAAAATTTGATATCTTATGAAATGTGAAATACGATATTATTCATTATACATAATGAAATGTAAAACATGTATTTATTCTAGATCTATTAAGAATTTATTCGTTTGTATGATAATATTGAAATGAAAAAGGTTCCAATACTTATGAAGTTACTAAACTTATATGACATGAACATATAGTTCAGGATTGATTTATATTGATTTCTAACTCTTATGATTTAATACCTTGGAAATGATAGTTTTTTTATGAATCATGTATAAGATATATGATTGATTTTATATGAACACTATAAGTTATACTCGTGTTCTAGTATCCTTGTGATTATATTATTCATTCACATTATCATTCCTTGGAATCATTCTTGTTACCGTTATTGAGAATTTCATCTCACCCATTCTCATGATTCCTTTCCCCATGTTATTAATAATGGTTTCATGTAGTTTATATATATGAATATTATTAAATGTTTTGATATTTATGTGAGATGATGATGGCCATTCATGAAATATTTATATTTTATCCATAATCTCTAATGAAATTAAAACTCTATGGTCCTCAAACTGGTATTTGTGAAATATAAGGAAAATTCTTCTATTATGATCTAATATTTTTTTATAATATTCCTTGGACATCATATCCTTAGTGGAAACTGGTGATATTTATAAATTTATAAGAAATATATTTAGAAATGATTCAGGGAACTCATAGTGGAAAAATATATTCCACAAATAAAGTAACCACAAATGAAAACTCGCTAAATAATATAATCTATTTTTTATGATATCACATCTATCATCTTACATATCTATATCACCAGAAAAAATTCTTGACATATGAATTATTTACAACCTAAAACAATCATATAATTACATTCCTTTCATTGATTTGGATGTGAAAGTTCGGTTTCAATAAATTTTCAAATATAGTAGCATTAATAAATATGTATTCACCATATCTTCAATGTTTATGAAAATACATCTTAGTGTGAAAGTCAGTACATTCATTAAAAATAAAATTAATGTTTGTGGACTATAATGAAGGACCACAAATAAGAATATCTAATGACACATAATCATATGAATTTCCCATTAATTAGTTTGTTATCATAATAAACTATATTTTATATTACTATGTTTGATATTTATTAGGTAATTATACATATTAATTCCAATACATTCACATAACATTCAAGGCATTATGTGTCCCACATTATATTTTTATTTGGACATATATATATGTTTACGAATATCCTCATTTTATAATAATGTTCTCATCATAGAAGGGGAATACATATGAATATATCAATGTTTAATATATTATAAATAATTATCATATTAATTAATATTATATTAAAAATTTATATGTTATGATGTATTAATATTCAATACCATGAATATACTACATGTCGAATGTATAAATTAGTTTTTTCATAGGAACCTAATTTTTTACATAAAACCCATTTATATCTCACACCATAATGTGATTCGTTGGTATAAGTTATCATCATAATATATATATTTTAAGAACATTGTATAATAATTTATTTCTAGATTATTATTTAAAAATATACTCTATGGAATTGTATAATAATTTAGGTTTATTCTACATGAACGGATAATAGATTATGATGATCAATTGTGCAAATTTATTGTATGGATTAACTAAAAAACAAAATATTTTGACTATAAAGATGCATTTTTTGAAATGATTTCATGTACTGAAACCATAAACACGAACATATACGGGATAATTAGGTAACATTAACAAATAATTAACTACATTGAACGAATTCACCTCATGAATGATCCAAGGACTGTGTCTACTAACCATGTGTAGTAGACATGTCACATTATGGATTAAAAACCTGATCAAATAATAGACCATAGTAACCAACCACAACACCTATATTGAAATCATGGGAAAGAGACCAACTAAATAAAAAATGGCTCGAATACATAAAAAAATGTTTGACATCAGAATGAACTGACCAACTACAAAAAAAATCCTGAAAAAATATAAAATTTTAGAAGGAAAAGGTATATGTTCACCAAATAATCACTTTAAAGCCTATAGAAAAAAATATCAAAGGTTTTGGAATTTAGGGAAATTACAATAAATTCTTCTCAAATATTTCTTATTTTAGTATTATTATAATAAACTCTAAATGATGAGAAAATTTTCTAACAAAAAACCTTATGAGATACATTCCAATAAAATTTCTAAATCAAGCGAATATCCAAACATCAAAGGAAGAAGATAAAAATGAATTAATATCATAAAATATCTTGAAAATACACTACAATGGGAGATACTACTCAAACATGTTCATGGTTATAATTGTGCATCACATCGTAGAAGATAATTGATCTTCAATAACATCATAAGGTCACTACCATTGTCTAATATATTGAAATTATAAACACATCAAAAAATGGAAGGTAAACACTCCATAAAATAAGGGTATCGTCTGTAGATATTTCAATCCTACTTCTAAGTGGTCATCTCCACGAAAAGGGGCCACTATAAGATAATAACCAAATGGATAATATTCCAACCCAAAACTGTCACATGATGGTCATGAATCTCAATGAGTCATTAATTAATGGTTAAACCGTCATTAACAACCATGTTACCCTAATTATAGATTATGGAATCATCAAGATTATATTTGTGAACTTTAGATACTTGGTAGATGTTATGAACTTATATAATTTACGATGGCAGTGATAAGTGATATTACATATATACAATTTTTAGCAACACGTTGAATGACCCCACAAATCTATGTGAATTACAAATCCCACAAGAAAAGATATATGGAAAATAATGAGAAGATACCATTAAGAATACATGATCATCAACATCTAAATCTAGAGGCATATCCATAAGATTATCATATAACATCTAATGATATCTTACAACATTTATTCTATATTAAATCTCACGCCCATGTCAATCATACTATACACAATTTCTGTACATATAATTGTTGACTCTCTAACCTCAGTCCATAAAATTTGATATATGAATGGTCAACCATACAATATTATGAAAGGTTCCATAATTATGTATCAATTTTTTTAGTTATTTTATGAAATATTTATCAAGGATAGGGTCCAAAAACATCCAAAATCATGAATGGTTGATCAAAACTTATCCAATAATTTTTGGATATCCCACACTATTAGAACATTTATTTTTATATGGGATATAGTTCTTCGGAATAATTAAATATCAAAGGCTTGATGCAGAAATGTCCACACACTTGAGGAAAAAAGGGGACCTTGATACGATTTGATCATCTTTTGAACCCTATTAGTTCCCACTATTGCCTACTGATAATTTATTGATAAATCCTCTACTAAAATCCACTCTATAATACAACATTTTGGGATCTCAATTAATCATGCTATCAATTATTATCCATATAGATTAATAAACACCCAATGATCTATGTAAACTAATGAAAATACCATAAACAATTCTACCCACATTAACTTGCCAAAATCATTTAACTAATTCATGAACATGATATTCAAAAAACACCGCTTACAAAACCCAAAACTACATATATAATATGACCACTTCATTAAAGATGAAAAAAATGTCTCCTATATTGAGATACATCATTTTCTCAAACGTATGGTTCATAAATGCAGTACAACTAATCTCACAGAATACCACATTAGGCATCATCAATGGAGTTAAATTCTTCCCTAAAAAAATCATCTCTCATGTGTCCTCTAACCAACACAATAGAAAAACACCACAAATTACTGGATAACGAAAAATATATTCCTTCAATTTTTCATAGAGGGAATCCTCCACCACCTACACCACATGTAAATGAAGAATATTATATCAATTAAATCTAATACTACCAACTAATCCCTTTTCAATGTGTAAGACTTCCAACTCTTCCACTATTATGAAAAAATCATTAGACTCATCCCCAACATCACCATGGGACTTCCATATAAAGGCATATTCAAAGATATTATTTTTTATATTAATAAATTAAATCATTAAATAGTAATTTCATTTGAACTCCATCCACCGTTGCATCCTAAAATTCTATTTGATATCGGAACAGTCATACATACGAGAATTTTTATATGTTATGACCACAAAACGTTCACCAATTTAATAATAATTACACATAATTTTTGAAATATAGAATAAAATGTTCAAATAATAGTTTTAATAATTAAATTCATGAAGATGAAACTATTTTTCCCTATAAGATATTACCTCCCTCTACATCATCCATGTGAAGCCAGATCTATGAGGGGAATTTTTATAAAATTAATTAAATAAAAAACCCCTCTCCAGCTAATGAAGAATATGTTCATAGAGTATTTTATACTATATATACTCTAATGTATCATAGAATATGTTAATCCAGATAAAATCATGATACTTCCCAATAAATGTGTTCATATGAGTCAAAATCCATGATAAGTCAAGAACAATCCTCTTTAAAAAGTTGTACATACCTAGAAAAATCCATGATTATGAAACATTAATAGGGTCTTCCCATGAGATCAATACACATATACTCAATTTATATATGTCATCTACATGATTATATATGACATTGCCTATGAAGCAAACCAAAATTATCCCAAAATCACATTATGATAGCTTCATGAGAATTAAGTGAAACCATAGAACTCCCAAGACAACATATTGACGATCTATGTGTTCTCCTATGAAATGTTAGTATACAATGATATATTCGATAAATTATACAATAAACTAGTTTTGGAAACCATAGAACATTTCATTCATTAATAAAATTAACAATGACTATTTTTACATCAAATCTAGTCATACTGAACTAATTATTCAAAGGAAGGTATTTAAATTTAGTATATAATATCTCCTCTTTATTTATATGTATGTAGTGATATTAATACTACTAATAAATCATTTAAAACTCACTGATTCCCCGTATTGGATCAAATAGATACTCAATTAATGGGATGGGAGAGTGCTTATTAACATTAACATGGTTCAATATGGATTACTGAAACCATAGTTTCATATATTCATCTTTTATCTATGAAAACTAAACGAGAACACCCCAAAGTGACACACTAATTCAAATCCATACTCTAATTAAAATATCATTATCATTTTTTCTACATATATAGTATCATAAAAGATTCTATTTGATATGAATACAATGGTATATTTGATACACCTAGATACATCTATGTCTCCAAATCAATATCACTTTTAGGGGTAGAAACATAAACTCTTCTAGAAAGACAACATGGTACTCTACTACAACCCTAGAAAACACCACCATATAACCCATTAAAAAATCATCATCACATTCCATAGAAATGTAGAGTCTTAAAATTCATACAAATGATATAATTCTATCTTCTAAAAATAAACATAGATAGATCCCCATTAGTTTTGTAGAAAATGACAATAATAATGAATTAATTAATTTTTAACTACACTAAATATAAAAAATATATAGTACAAATTTTTTTTATGGATGTATCGACAAATATCATATGTCACCCTAATAAAGATGTTTCCCTATATCCTATTAAAATTTTCTTCACATGTCACATAAGCTAGTGTGACCAATAACTAGAGTTATAAACAATCAGAAAATATGAGGTATCTCCACCTTAAATCCTATAGAAAAAATATAGCTATAGATATAATAGACTATGTATACTTCGAATCATACAAGAAGTCAAAAAAAGTACAAAATGGATATATATTTCTTCTCACACTGTTTAGATCACTCGATTCAATAATATCATTTGATTAATTCATTCAATGACCAACTATATAAAATATTTAGACCTAACAGAGACCACAACTACATTCATGCTCTTATAACCATCCATTTTGGTTATGTGATTCCTAGTGTACTCATCAACTATCCTCGTCCCCTCCCTACAAATTTTATGTTATAGAACCATAATACTCATAATCACATGGATGATACATCTATAACTACTAGACATAAAATGGACCACTAGTCACACACTGAATAATGATGAAGGTTAGACAATAATTTTTTTTAATGGACCTGACCACATCAAGAAAAAAACATTTCCAATCCTCTAAAAGGTGTTTTCGAAACAACTATACTTATTTAACTAATTTGAATGTGAATAAAACAAACTAACAATTGACATAAAATTAATATTATAAATTATAAATGAAAACTTGGACACATATATTCCTTAAATATGGTATTTTGACTCCCATACTAGGATAATATGATTTCATAAAATGTCCTCTAAATGACCTAATCCCTTTATATCATCATATGATATTACATGAATATAATCATGATGTAGCGAGAAAAAATATTTATGTAGGAAGCCTATATGAAATAACTCTTCATATATTTCACATTGTGTAAAAGGGGCACAAAATAATATAACATGTTATTATACTGAATACTAATATTTCTCAAACTAGAACTCCCTTGTGGAATATGAGAATATCATATAAACAAAAAAATTATAGATCAAAGAATGGAACTTATAACGACCCATACTTTACATAAATTGTTAATAATTCAAAATTGAAACATACTTATTACAACATATAACAAAACCATGAAAGGACCGTATATGTATAGTGTCTTTGGAAACTGGGAAACATAAACAACTGGTTCATAAAGCATCTACACTATCTCCCATTTATTACATCAAAACTATAGTCCCTTTTGGAATATCCTACTTAATAACATTCTTCCTAACCTGGGGAAATAAAACATACAAAAAGGTGAGCCCAAATGCTCAGTAAGGGTAAACAAAAGAAATATCAATCACATCATATTCATAAGAACATAACATTTTGGAAATCTTAACCTACAAAAGAGATAATAATTTTATAACATGGGATAAATCATTGTAGTGAAATGTAATCCCAATAATCATAACGTAAAACATGAATCTTTTTGGAATACACGCATAATCATAGAGAATCATTTCTTAGTTTTCAAGACTCATTTCCAAGACTATCTTAGCGGACACAGTCCACTTCTGAACCGAGTTCACTCCTCGTTTCAGTCCTGTTTCACTGAATCGGTTTAACCTGCTATTTCAGCCATGTCTATCTCATGAGATATAAATCTTTAACCAATGCATTGGAGGGATATATAGGTCCCAACCATCTCATAATGATACCATTTTTATGTGTTCCACAAAATCAAAAATCATACATCATTGCATAACCCATGTAATAAAAATGGGATTCTTAAACATCGTGACATCATAAAAGAATTCATATGAGATAAATGAATTCATAAAAATAATTCCATCACAACATAATCAAATCAATGTAATAATAGGGATAGAAATAGAACCCTGTATTATCTTAGATGGAAAATAATTTTGATAAAACACTTGAACTCCATTCTTGAGGAAAATATCTTTTCTACTTCAAAAACATTTATCCTTTCTTAACATGTCATACTATTTTAAACTAAAAGAAGTTGATTAAAGATAAACTTGAAAACATGTAAAATAAGGTTCTTGTAAATAATGTTTTAAAAATACATTCATTCCGTATAGTTATAAAACATTCTTCTCGTACTTTTTTCAGAAAAGTCAAAAAGTACCTCATACAAAAAATGACAAAAGATTTCTTTCATATCTTTTACTGAAAACTCACCGAAGGGTAAAATTGGATTTAAAAATTTGTAGGTGGATGGAAATAATATTACATATTGAGGAAACATGGATTTGGATGATAAAATACACCCCAGTAAATACCAAAGTATAAACAATCTTGGATAAAAAGGAGATTGTGATATTTCCCCTTACATTAGGTCTGATTTGCTTCATAAGTGTCTGAACCTCCTGTATAATGATTTAAATAATGTCACTGACTTATTCCAGAATCATACTCGTTGTTATGATATCATATATGGCCATATTATTAGCTTTTTATTAGTAATATTTCATTGCTACTTGTTATTCGGGTGTTTATTACTTTTTGTTCTTAAGCGTGTTTTGTCGAATAAATTCTTATTGTTCTCTTTAGGTTATATATAACTTATTTCCAGAATTTTATTAGTGTAATATATATCATATTAATTCATTAAATTCATTTATATAATCATTATTCAATGAAGATCCTGAAGAACGGGTCGAATCACATCGTGGAGATGGTATTCCGTACGTACGCACGAGTGATGATATTGTTCCCAAGATCGTGGAATTGTTTTTGAGTGTGTGAATACTATTTAAGAATCAATATCACTTTACAATAATCATGTATAGTTATTATTTACACCATTTTATCCATCCAAGTAAGGTGGTGGTGGAAAATAGATTACACCACGACGTGGAGACGGTATTCCATACGTACGCACGCGCGGTGATTTCGTTTTCCATAGGATGGATAGATGGTGAAATAGGGTTGTTTCATACTTATAATAACATACCCGTATATTATTGATACTGATTTTATTAATTAATAATGTAACCACTAAATAAGAACAAGTGGAAGAAGAAATAATGTTGAATGAATCGGTAATGAACATCACCTCTTCTTTGAAGTGCCTCTTTGATACCTCCTCTTAGGGCCCCAAAATTGGTCTTTGAAGAAGACCAGGACCTCTAGGATGTTTCTAGGGAAGTGGAGGAGAGAATTTTGAAGGGCTTGGACGATCATGATGGCTCAATTTGATGTGAGGAAGAGAGGGAGGAGGTGCCCTTTTATAAGGGAGGAGAGGTGCACCTTTGGAAGAACTAAAAATATTATTTTATTATAAAGTCATATTAGGTTTTTAATAGCTCCAAATTGATTTATTTCGAATATAAGGTGTTGATGGGTCTAAATCCTTTCATCCAATAGAATTTACACAGGTTAGGTATCTATTTTAACCTTATCATTTATATTTAACTTTAAGTCAGATAATTTAACTTTTACCGTGTCTTCTCATTTTCTGACACTATAAGGTTAATAAACATACTATAACAAGCCAAACAAACCCCAAGTGGTTTATTATTAATATATATATCCTTATATAAGTTATTTGGCTGAATCTTATATTTTTAAGAATAAAATAACAATTAATAAAATAATATTGGTTTTAAAAACAAATTTATGTCAATTTTGACACTATTTGGTTATTGATTTTTCTGAAAATCATAACAGAAAGATTAATTCAAACAACGCTAACTAAATCAATAATAACATGTCATATTAACACATAAAATTAGTTTAATTCATAAAAAGTCTCAAATTACATTTATTTGGGTATTTATAACATCGATTATGTTAATATTTCAATAATAAGATAATTACTGCATCATTATTGTGTCATAAATAAATTAAATTATATAATGTATAAAAATTAGAAATTAAATACCATTATGTAGGAAATCGTCTTATCTTTATAATAAATATTTATATTAGAATTTATCTTATATATAACCCTTTATTAAAAATTATTTACTTATTAAACGTTGATTTTAACTATTTTAACCCTTCTTTAAATAAATTAATATTAAATGTACTCATCTAATCCATATGGGCCTAACTGGTCATATTTTATTCCTAAGGTTGTCTTTGGTCGAATTACACTTATTCAATAGAATTAGTACAAGTTTTAGGGTAATAATAATATCATTTTTACCCATAATTACCCTATTTACTTTTAATCATGGTAAAAAAGTAAAAAGTTACTATTCACAAAAAAAATTATTTTCTTCTCAATGAACCACATTTTAGTCCTTGATATTAACTGTGTCTCTCTGATTTTTTAAATTCCACTCACAAAAGTGGTAAAATTAGGTTTTATGTGAATTTGGATATTCTCCTGGAAGGTGGGTAAAAGACGGTGAAAAGTTCAATAAAATTTTTACATATCTAAAATTATTATAAAATGACTCCAATTAATTGAATTGAACGTATATAGGTATTATGTATCAATTTTGACCTAAAATAAATTTATATAAAATAAATAATTATTTAAAAAAAAGTTCAGTTTTTAAATAGTAACCCGGTATTTTCACTATTCATCAAAAATTGAATGTTTTCAGAAAAATACCAAAATTTCACCTTAAGCTAATTTTCAAATTCCGAATCCAAAAATAAAGTCCGTTTTGAAAAATAAAAAATTTCAAAAAGTGGGTATTACGATTCATAACAGCTAGTTTTAATAATATTTTAATAGCATATCGTTGTTTAATGAAACTCAGTATTGCGTACAACGCAAGATATCGAGGAAGGTCATGATTGCGTGTAAAGCAAGCCAAGCTAGTGTTGTGTGTAGTGAAATATTCATTTGATTATTTATATTAAAAAACAAAATATTTCTCATAAAAGTCTCCGGTGTTACATTCTACCCCCCTTAAAATGAATTTCGCCCTCGAAATTCGTCACTTTGTAACAAACAGATGAGGATACCTTTCCCTCATCATATCCTCAAGCTCCCATGTAGCTTCTTATAATTTGTGGTTCCTCCATAAAACATTCACCAAGAGATTGGTCTTGTTCTGTAGGACTTTTTCGCTACGATCTAGAATCTCTATTGGCTGTTCTTCATAAGAAAGATCTTGCTTCAGTGGTACAAATTCTGAGTTGAGTACATGTGAAGGACCAGGTATATACTTCCTCAGGAGAGATACATGGAACCCATCCTGAACTTGGGAGAGATTCGGTGGACGTGCCAATCAGTAAACTACCTTCCCAACACGGTCCAGTATTTCGAAAGGACCGATATATCTAGGGCTCAACTTTCCATTATTTCCAAATCTCATTACTCTCTTCCAAGGAGATATTCGTAAGAACACTTTATCACCCACTTCAAACTCTAGGTCTTTTCTTCAGTTGTCGGCATATCTTTTTTGTCCACTCTGAGCTTCTCTAATGTGTTGTTGAATAGATCTAACCTTTTCTGCCATCTCATCAACAAGATCAGGTCTTAATAGTTTTCTTTCCCCAACTTCATCCCAACAAGTTGGAGTCCTGCATTTCTTTTCATATAGAGCTTCATAAGGAGCCATCTAAATTCTGGAGTGAAAGCTATTATTATAAGAAAATTCCACCCAAGGTAGTTTTTGATCCCAACCACCTTTGAAATCCATAGAGCAAGCTCTCAACATATCTTCTAGAGTTTGAATTGTCCTCTCAGACTGACTGTCTGTCTGGGGATGATAAGCAATGCAGAAAATCAACTCTGTATCCAGAGTTTGCTGAAGACTTCGCCAGAACTTTGAGGTAAATCTCGGATCCTGATCAGATATAATAGAAAGTGGTACTCTATGCAATCTTACCACTTCCTTCACATATATCCTCGCAAGATGATCCAGAGAGAAATTCTCTCTAATAGCGATGAAGTGTGCTGACTTTGTAAGATGATCAACTATGACCTAGATAGCATTATTGCCTTTGGATGTTTTAGGAAGTCCAGTGACAAAGTCCATAGTGATGTTTTCCCATTTCCATTATGGTATGGGTAATGGTTGTAACATCCCCTTAGACTTATGTCTCTCAGCTTTAACTTGTAGACAAACCAAGCATCGAGAGACATATTCAGCAACATCTCTTTTCATGCCATCCCACCAGAAGTACTCTTTTAGGTCCCTATACATCTTCATGCTTACAGGATGAATAGAGAATGAAGAACAATGAGCCTCATCCAGAATCTCCTTCTTTAATTCTGGGATGGGAGGAACAGAAACCCGATTCTTGAACTTTATTATCTCATCACAATCAACGTTGAATTCAGGAACATTTCTCACCTTCTTTTGTAACTCTACATCTTCTTTCTGTGCCTATTTAATCTTCACATGTATTGATGGTTAAACATTCATTTGATAAAGATATTGTTTTCCCCTTCCATTATAATTCCCAGATCCATCCTTTATAAATCCATAAATATTGGATCTTTTGTGATCCTCATCATGGATAAGCTAGCATAGTCTTGTCGACTTAATGCATCTGCCACCTTGTTTGCTTTCCCAGGGTGGTAATGAATTGAGCAGTCGTAATCCTTAATCAGCTCGAACCATATTCTTTGGTGCATATTCAGATCCCTTTGTGTGAAAATATACTTTAAAATTGTTTGATCAGTATAAATATCACACCTTTCTCTATAATGATAATGCCTCTAAATCATTAATTCAAAGATTATGGCAACTAACTCCAAATCATGAGTTGGATAATTTTGCTCATGTATTTTCAACTGTCGTGGGGAATAAGCTATCACCATATCATTTTGCATAAGAACACACCCCAACCCCATCTTGGATGCATCACTGTAGATCACAAACCATTCTCCACTACAAGTAAGTGTGAGTATAGGTGCACTGGATAACCTTCTTTTCAACTCCTTGATATTCTCTTCACATTCCTCCATCCAAACAAACTTAATTCCTTTCTGAGTCAACGTGTTAAGTGGATTAGATAATTGTGAAAAATCATTCACAAAACGTCGATAATATCCAGCCAAACCAAGAAAACATCGGATCCCAGTTACTGTTGTTGTTCTCGACCATCTTTCGATAACCACTATTTTTGCTGGATCCACAAATATCCCCTCTTTTGAGATTATGTGTCCCAAAAATGAAACTTTTTGAAGCCAAAATTCACACTTGGTAAATTTGGCATAAATATTCTCCTTTAATAGGGTAGTCAATATAATTCTCAAGTTATCTTCATGTTCTTCCTTGCTATTTGAATAAACAAGAATATCGTCTATAAAGACTACAAAAAACTGATCAAGATAGTCTCTAAAGACTCTATTCATCAGATCCATGAAGATAGCAGTGGAATTATTAAGACCAAATGGAATCACTATAAATTCATAGTGTCCAGACCTTGTTCGAAAAGCCTTCTTTGGTATATCCTTACTTTTGAACCTTAATTGATGATACCCTGAATGAAGATCAATCTTGGAAAAGTATTGAGCTCTGCGTAGTTGGTCAAATAAGTCATCAATTCATGGGAGAGGATATTTGTTCTTGATAGTGATCTTGTTAAGTTCTCGATAATCAATGTAGAGTCTCATTGATCCATCTTTCTTCTTAACAAACAGAACAGGTGCTCTCCAAGGTGACGCACTAGGGCGTGTCAATCCCTTATCAAGATTCTCTTGGAGTTGCTTCTTCAATTCCTGCAACTCAATTGGGGCCATTCTATAAGGTGTCTTGGAAATAGGTAAAGAACTCGGTACGAGTTCTATTGAAAAGTCAACTTCACGATTTGGTGGAAGACATGGTAATTCTTCTAGAAAGACATCATTAAACTCTCGTATAATGGGCATATTCTTAATCGTGAGTTTCTCTCCAACCATTTGAGATAAATAACCTTCATTTAGTGGAATCAAGACCCATAATATGGAACAAATTTCCCTGGAAGGTTATGTTCATCCTTTCATCGATAGACGGTCATAGATTGATCTATAATATGAAATGTGACGTCCCTTCATTGGGAATTGATATGAGCTCCATATAGAGAAAGTCAATCCATGCCAAGAATCACATCAAATTCCACTATAGGAAGGATCACAAGATTTGAAGGAAGCACGTTCCCACAAACTTCAATCAGAGAATAATTATAAACTTTTGATGCGACTGTGGTTCCATTAGGGGCTATCACAACTAACTCAACATCTAATTGTTGAGGTAATACAGTGATACCGTTAGAAAATTATTCAGAAATAAAAGAGTGGGTTGATCTAGAATCAAATAAAACGTTTTCTACTTTACAGTGGATGGTAAGTTTACCTCTTCCCACTTCGTTGTCGTACTCCACATCACTGATAGTAATTGCATGTGACTTTTATTTTTCTTTAGCCTTAAGAGTTTGTTGAAGTCAATCATCATCATCAACCCTTGGATTTGGGAATTGATTAGCAAAATTCCACATCTCCTTGCAAATGAAACATTGAAGTGTATTAGGTTCATTCTGTGTATCCCTTCCTTTTTTGAATCATTAGACATTTTCTTCCCATTATTTCGAAATTCAATTGCCTGATGACCTTCTTTTCCACACTTATAACATTTTCTTGTCCCCTTAAGACAATTTCCTCCATGTTTCTTTCCACACTTTGATCATAAGAGAAAACTCATCTTCTTTTCAGTGTGCTCTTTATATTTTCCTTTGAATTCCATTTTCCTCTTCTTATAAAACCTATATGGCTGATGGGTTACTCCAATCTCCATCTCAACATTGAGAGCACACCAAACAATTTCCTCATAGCGATTGAATTACCTTATGGCTATAGACCTTCGATGACTTGGTTTTAAGCCACTAAAGAATCGATTGATCTTACTATCAGGTTGGATAATAATACCAGAAGAGTACCTTGCAAGTCTTGTAAAATTTTCTTCGCAGGTACTAACAGATTCATCATCCTTTTTCATTAGTTCAAGAAACTCCTTCTCCATCTTTGTTCGAATAATACGGGGGAAGAACTTATTGAAAAATATGTTCTTGAACTCATCCAATTTCATGGACTCAAATTCATCTCTTTGCCTCATATTCTTGATAAGATTCCACCTTTGATTAGCATCTCCTTCCAATTGATACACTCCTAAGATGACTTTATCATGATCAGAACATTGAAGAACTGAAAATATCTTTTTAGTGGTACTGATCCATTGTTCATCCACTAATGGATCAGAAGACCCGCTGAATGAAGGGGGACGCTTCCTCATGAAGGATTAAATAGAATGTTTCTTCTTCGTTTTCTAATTTGGAAGTCCTGCATAATTAAAATCATGAGAAAGTTGTGTGAGCATGGCTTCAAGATTTTTCATTCCTGCTCCCATAATGTTTGGTTGCTCAGGGCGAAAATCATTGCATTGCCCGTCACATTCCGCATTAACACGGTTCCTTTGGGTTCCAGCCATTGACTAAAACCAAGAAGAATAATGTGAGAAACACTAATTATAATAGGAAAAACACATAATCAAGAATAAAATTTTACACTTAAGGTCTTTTCATAGGTTATTCATGGACATTTCTAAAACCCTAAGATTTTGTTCTATGCTTAGATATATCCTTAGGTTTCTTACTAAGGCATTCACATCCTAGTTTCCAAAGGTTGACTATACCTTTCCTCTGATACCAACTATAACGACCCATACAATACATACATTGTTAATACTTCAAAATTGAAAAATAATTATTACAACATATAACAAAACAATGGAAGGACCATATAGGTATAGTGTCTTTGGAAACTAGGAAACATAATCAACTGGATCATAAAGCATCTACAATGTCTCCCATTTATTTCATCATATCTAGAGTCTCTTTTGGCATATCCTACTTAATAACCTTCTTCCTAACCTGGGGAAAGAAAACATACAAAATTTTGATCTCAAATGATCAGTAAGGGTAAACAAAAGAAATATCAATCACATCATATTTATAAGAAAATAACATTTGGGAATCTTAACTTGCAAAAGAGATCATAATTTTATAACATGTGATAAATCATATTAGTGAAATGTAATCCCAATAATCATAACATAAAACATGAAACATTGTGCCATATGCACATAATCATAGATAATAATTTAATAGTATTCAAGACTAATTTCCAAGACTATCTTAGCAGACAGAGTCCATTTCTGAATCGAGTTCACTCCTCGTTTCAGTCCTGTTTCACTGAACCGGTTTAACCTACCGTTCCAGCCATGTCTATCTCATGAGATATAAATCTTTACCCAATAAATTGGAGGGAGATATAGGTCCCACCCATCTCATAAGGATACCATTATTATGTGTTCCACAAAATAAAAAATCATTCACCATTTCATAACCCATGTAATAAAAATGGGATTCTTAAACATCGTGACACCATAAAACAATTCATATAAGATAAATGAATTCATAAATATAATTCCATCACAACATAATCAAATCAATGTAATAATAAGGATAAAAACAGAACCCTATATTATCTTAGATGGAAAATAATTTTGATAAAACACTTGAACTCCAATCTTGAGGAAAATATCCTTTCTACTTCAAAAACATTTTTCCTTTCTTAACATGTCATACAATTTTAAACTAAAAGAAGTTGATTAAAAATAAACATGAAAATATGTAAAGTAAGCTTCTTGGAAATAATGTTTTAAAAATCCATTCATGCCGTATAAGATTAAAAAAACATTCTTCTCGTACTATTGTTGGAAAAGTCAAAAATTACCTCGTACGAAAAATGATAAAAGATTCCTTTCATATCTGTTACAAAAAACTCACCTAAGGGTAAAATTGGATATAAAAAATTGTAGGTGGATGGAAAAAATATTAAATATTGAGGAAACATGGATGTGGATGATAAAATACACCCCATTAAATACCAAAGTATAAACAATCTCGGAAAAAATGAGATTGTGATATTTTCCATTACATTAGGTTCGATTTTCTTCATAAGTGTTCGAACCTATTGTGTAATGATTTAAATAATGTCATTGAATTATTCCAGAATCATTCTCATTGTTATGATATCATATATGGCCATATTCTTAGCTTCTTATCAGTAATATTTCATTGCTACTTGTTATTTGTGTGTTTATTACTTTTTGTTCTTATGCGTGTTTTTTCGAATAAATTATTATTGTTCTCTTTAGGTTATAGATACCTTATTTCCAGAATGGTATTAGTGAAATATATATCATATTCATTCATTCAATTCATTTATATAATCATTATGCAATGAAGATCATGTAGAACGAGTCACATCACATCGTGGAGACGATATTACGTAAGTATGCACGAGCGATGATATTGTTCCCATGATCATGGAATTTTATTGGAGTGTATGCATTCTATTTCAGAATCAATATCACTTTACAATTATCATATATAGTTATTATTTACACCATTATAGCCATCCATGTAAGGTGGTGGTGGAAAATAGATACACCATGGCGTGGAGACGGTATTCCATACGTACGCACGCATGGTGATTTTGTTTTCCGTAGGATGGTTAGAAGGTGAAATAGGGTTGTTTTATACTTATAATAACATACCAGTATATGAGTGATACTGATATTGTTACTTCATAATGACACTATTTGGTAATTTATTTTTGTGAAACTCATAACAGAAAGATTAGTTCGAACAAAGTTAATTAAATCAATACTAACATGTCATATTAACATAGAAAATTCATGTAATTCATAAAAAGTCTCAAATTACATTTATTTGGGTATTTATAACATCAATTCTGTTAATATTTCATTAATAAGATAATTACTGCATCATTATTGTGTCATAATTAAATTAAATTATTTGATGTCTAAAAATTATAAATAAAATACCATTATGTATGAAATCATTTTATCTTTCTAATGAATATTTATAGTCGAATTTATCTTTTGTATTACCCTATATTAAAAATGATTTACTTATTAAACATTAATTTTATCTATTTTAACCCTTATTTAAATAAATTAATATTAAATGTCCTAATCTAATCCATGTGGGCCTAAATGTTCATATTTTATTCCTAATGTTGTTTTTGGTTGAATTAAACATATCCAATCGAATTACGACATGTGTTATGGTAATAATAATATCATTTTTACCCTTAATTACCCTATTTACTTTAAACCATAATAAAAAATGTAAAAAGTTACTATTCACGAAAAATTATTTTCATCTCATTGATCCACATTTTAGTCCTTGAAATTAACCGTGTCTCTCGGATTTTCGAAATTCCACTCACAGAAGCGGTAAAATTATATTTTATGTGAATTTGGAAATTCTCCTAGGAAGTTGGTAAAAGACGGTGAAAAATCAATAAAATTTTTATATATATCAAATTATTACAAAATGACTACAATAAATTGCATTAAACATATATAGGTATTATGTATCAATTTTGACCTAAAATAAATTTAAATATAATAAATAATTATTTAAATAAAAACTTGGTTTTTAAATAGTAACCCAGTGTTTACACTATTCATCAAAAATTGAATGATTTCCGAAAACTACAAAAATTTCACCCTAGGCTAATTTTGATATTCCGAATCCAAAAATGAAGTCCGTTTTGAAAAATAGAAACTAAAAAATTTAAAAAAGTGGGTATTACTATTCATAATGGCTAGTTTTAATAATATTTTATTAGTATATCGTTGTTTAGTGAAACTCGGTATTGCGTACGACACAAGCTATCGAGGAAGGTCGTGATTGCATGTAAAGCAAGCCAAGATAGTTTTGTGTGTAGTGAGAGATTCCTTTGATGATTTATATAACATAAAAACAAAATATTTCTCATAAAAGTCTTGGGTGTTACAGAACTCTTACTAAAACTAGTTAATGAAATTCTCCAAAATAATAGTTGAATCTTTATGATACTAAATAAAACTTCCATTACTAAGCTATGACATATCGCATCATTATATGAAAATAATCTATGTTCTATTTAATTGAATGCATCAAACTAAATGTTATCTCTTACAATTCAATGATATATTTATTATAAGAATCAGAAATTAATCCATTGTAATTATATTAGATCTAGAACAAGATCACTTTGAGATTCTTCTCCCAGGTTTAATCATCATCATCATACACCATAATGTAATATGATGGAATATTTAACTAAATATCATTAACATGATCCTAACATGGGAATTTACATTGAGTCATATATTCCAATGAAAAAATGTTTGTAACTCCAAAAATCTGGGACTAAAACATCAATGGTATGCTATTTCATATAGTTTAACCAATTTTCCATTGTCAATCAAATTCTCTCATTGGTGTATAAAATCATGACATGTGATCATTACTAAGGTCTCTAAATCTTATGCAGAACTACCTTTTTAACAATATTAGTATTCATTATTTACATTCATGAATATATTGGTGGCACTAAAATCATATGTCTTTCATGGTATCCCTTGTTTACACCATATTATATTCACAGCATATATTTTTTCTATATTACATGTTATCAACAAGACATTTCAAATGATAATTGTTTCTTTAAAATGTTTGTAATATTTTAATACTCAACTAAATTATATCACTTTAATAATAAAGTGATTATAATTGAAATATGGAAATTCGGTTTTGACCGTTATATGATTGTTGTCCAATGTGACTATCGAAAACAATACACATAATAATAATTTTTACGTTGTAATTGGATTCATAAATTAAAACAATAATGGGTTATTAATACAAAAAAATAGTCAACTGACGCATCTAGTAGAGTCATGTTTTACAAATCTCATTTTTTATATTAAGGGAGGGAGGTTTCTACTTTTTTATTTTCTAATGACCAATCCCATTATGATAATGAAAATGTTAAGTGTTAATGAAATCTCCTATGATAAAACATCATGTTAATGAAAATTTCCACTCAAGTGATGTTAGACAAGACACCCAATGAGTCTATCACTCCCAAACATCTAAGACATAGGGAAAATTAGAGTATAATAATGGGTTATGGTTCATGTCATTATTTACTTATTTTATAATCCCTTTGTTTAATGAAATTCTTTGTTCAATCAATTATGTTTTGACTTTATTTTTATTGAAAAATATGACGAAATTGATAACAAGATTTTTGGGAATGAAATTGTAATTTTTAAAAAATATATCATTTTTATAATTTACAAATTTATTATTAATAATGTTTATTTTAATGAAAATGTATGATTAAAAACACTTAAATAAATTTAATTGATAAAATAATTATTTTCATGTGTGAGAAATTATAATATGTATTTTAGTATAATTTTTCTATACGATATTATATTTTAATAAATAATTATTTTTAAATTTTAAATATTTTTCAAACATAGATAATTTTTATGATAAAATAAATAGTATTTTTGAAATCAACACGTAAAAATAATGTTAGAGTTAATTTATGCTAATTTATTAAAATATTATGTTTTTCGATGAATAATAAAAATACAGTTTTGAGTTTTCTGTATGTTCAATGGAATCAGATTGATGAAGTATGTATTACAAATAATTCGTCGACACTTTTATATTAAGATAACAAATTAGGTTTCCCAATTTTCCAATATTCCGAGAAAATACAATGGTAAGGCCCATGATTTTGAAAATACCACTACCATGGTGTCAAAAAAATTAATAAAAACATCCCCACTTTTTCTTCCAATAACCTCTTGTTTATTCATTTAATTTCATTAATAATATTTAATCCATGAATATATTATTCATTCACATACCAATGTGTCCTCAAAATATTTCCTTAGGCCACCAAGGACATAATCATCAAGTATCATGCATTACTCTTTAATATAATGGAAGTCTAAGCATCTCATTTCCTTTCAAGTTCCCTTTTTTAGGTGGTATGTATTAAATTTTTAAAAACTATTTTATCTATCAATTATATACTATTCCTTTAATTTGTTAGTATACTTTTTTTTTAGGGAATACACTTTTCCCCTCTCTTTTTAATGTTTTATAGAATCATGTTTCATACCTGTTATGCTACCTAATTTTCTCCTCATAATTGATCTATTTTCTCAACAAAATGTTTTATTTTCATTATGTGAATACCCAAAACGATTTTTATTACAGGGGTATTCCCAAATATATAAAAAATATTTATTTTATTCTTTAATTTAAATATATAAAACCATAATTCCCATTTCATGTGTCATAAATTTCATAATTATCACTGTACTAAGCACTTTTAAAAATACCATGACTTTGATACTAAACTCATTTTTCCATTCCCCATGTGTTATTTATGAATTATTAATTATGAACTATGTGGTTAAAATTAATTAATATAGATAAAGTGTTTCCCTAAATATACCCCCAATGTGTTAGGTAAATAATCTAATCTCAATTGAAGACATGTTTTACGATACCTTGTGGAAAAAACTTGGTTATTCTTATGACACCTTAGTGATAAAACCTGGTGAAATTCTTATAAATGTCTCAATTAAACTCTTTAGTCACCTTTTAATGTTATTATTCATGTTTTTGTTATTATAATATGCCTATTTTTTATTTATTTATGTATTTCATTATGTTATAATTTAAATTCCGTATATGACAATTAATTGGTATCTCTTGATTCCCTTACCGGGCCTTATGGTCACCCTATCCATTGATAATGTCCCGAGTTTATGAGATTCAATAAATGTATATACGATGAATGATGATGAATCAATTCAAGTGGAATAGAGAAATGTCTTTTGTTTTCCTATATAATGTACCTTTTCTCCTAGACACTAAAATTTAAAAGATACCGTGTTTGTAAAATGCTATGTAAGGTTTCATAATAAAAAGCTGGGATTCCATAGTTAGTGTCATAGGGTAGTTTAGATATTTGTGAACATTAGGTTTAATTAAATTTAGGAATAACCATAAGTAAAAAATTAAAATATTAGAAAACATCATAGTATTTTTCTATAATATTATCTAATGTGGATTTTGAGAAGAGAAATTTGCATCCATATATGAACATGTGGATGTATCTATAGCACATATGTATATAGTGGTAAAACATAAAAACACCTCTTTGATCTAGAATCTAACCAAACCTGGTTCACCACTACTGGCCTTGATTTACTCTTGGTTAGACACTACTGGGAAATATTATTGGTTAATCACAATATTATTATAGACCGTTATAGAGGATTTATAGAAAATGAATTTGTTCTTAAAGAATAAAATATTTAACAATTATGTTTTATAATATATTTTTTTTTGAATTATATTATTCTTATATTAAATTAATTTCTCACTATGGTTTTCTTAATTAAAAATTTTTTTGTAAATAAGAGATACCATGTAAACAGTGAGCACAACAGACCATTCACTAGAGATCATCGGATTGAAGCCAAAATGGAAAACATCACGAGAATAACGAATCCACTAAACTGAGTTATGGAAGATAACATTCATCCTATAGATAGAATGAATTCACATTTAACAGATCAAACCACTATTGAGTCCTTTATACATTTATGAACACCAACATTAAATTTATCTACTTCCCCATTGATTTTTGAATATTTAATAAACTCAATCTAATTGATCTTTTCCAAACATCAATGTTTAGAACATTGGAATGTCACCTTGGCTATGAACTCCGTAGAGTGGGGAAGTTGATCAATTGTGGAAACTGATTAAAAACACATAGCCATGATGTTATATTTATGAAATAGAGTTAGAAGTCTCTTGGGGAACATTTCTAAAAAAAAACTTACTTCCCTCACTCTATGCGTATTAAAATGGAGATAGAAATCCATGAGTTGATGTAGAGGGAATATTAATCTACAAGATTATATGGGATGAACTTCAATGGAATTTATAGTTATAGTTCTATCAATGTCTGGGATCCAAATGGGAAATTTGATAAATTTTGTGATGGAATATGATCCCCTCTAAAGAAGAATCTATCCAACCGAGAGTATGACAACAATAAGAAGATTATTAGGAGTGGAATTATAGTTGAACTATAGTTCAATGAGATGTAGTGGCCTTATAGATCGAATGACAATAAGAGATCTATGGAGCCATTCACGTGGAGGAGGTTTTATCATGAACTGTATGAAGTAAATTGAAGCTTCTCATATTCAACATATGTGAGATGAAGCATTCATGAAACTTCTTTCTTGGGATCGAGAAGGGTTATATGTGTGGAAGAGAAGGCAATATTGATCAGAACAATTGTAGAGAGGTGAAGCCTCAAATTCTCACTAGTAATGAATATGGGATGATGGGACGGCCTAACCAGAAGACCACTGCTTCAAGTTTTTACTGCTTGGGAACTCTTCCAAAAACTACACAAATATGAATTTAATGGAGGGGAATCACTATTCGACCTCATCATATGCCAAGTGAGGTAGTTAATGATTTTTCTATCATGATAGTTTATGTTTTAGCTCTAAATGATGTGTTGTTAGGCAGTCTCATTATTTTCAAAATAAGAGAAACTACTTTATGTGCTACTTTTTATATTCATTCCTATAATTCCACCTAGTTTGCAAAAATATATATATAATATATCTATAAATTTATATAATTAGAGTCATCAATCGATACTTATAGAGGGATTATCCAAGAATCAATAGTGTATAGAAACTCCAATATTCTCTTTGGCAAGAAAAATATCATAAATTATATAAGATTCCTTCCCATGATTGAATTCAGCATTATACTAAAGGTGGAATGGATAACAAATTATAATTATATGATCAACTGTAGAATCAATGAAATATCTAGAGTACTAAAAAAACATACTGTTATTTTTGTATGGGATATATCATTAATTGAGGATTGTCTAGAAGCACCACCTGTAGCATTCATTATGGAGATAAAAAATGAAGTAGATGATGAGAAGTAAAGTTTAAAAATTGATAATTTCCCCACCATTCATAAACACATGGATTTATTTCAGAAGGATTAACCTAGAACTCCCCCAGAAAGAGAATTAAAATTCTCCACTAAACATATGCATGGATATAAGCCGATATCAAAGACCCCATATACAATGCATAATGTGGAACTGGAGAAATTAGAGAAACAACTCCCAAATCTTTTGGAGAATGGTTTTATCCAGCCATGTGTGTCTCATTGGGGAGGACCTATACTCTATTTGAATAAGAAGGACATATCAAACCAATTATGGAATTATTATAGTTAACATAATAGGATCACATTTAATAATAAGTACAATCTTCCATCAATTGATGATTTATTTAACCAGATTCATGGGGCATAATGTGGAGACCCTATCATTTTACCTATAACATTACATAATTTTAAGCATAATTTCACATCACAGTACAAGCCATGGATCATTAAGTCTAGTTTCTTGGAAGAATAGGTACATTGAACATAAATCATGGGGCTAAAAACACTTGATTATTTAATCTCCATAAAGATCTATTAACTTCATTTTAACACATACATCTACATAGGGTACCCTAGGGAACAACTAAACAAAAAGATGAGATAAATATCCTACTAAGGGAATGAAGATAAGGATACATCTTAAGCAGATGAGTTGGGAGGAATGACATAATGATATCCAATGCATGGAACATATGAAATATTTTAATATAAGCATGGTATCATATAAACATAGAATCATATAAATGTGGAATAATCATAAAACATGTATTCATTATCAGTCAAGTATAACGGGCAATCCCATTTCCCATTTTATTATGGGTCAAGGCTAACCGCCAATCCTGATTCCCAATTTAGTACGGGTCAAGGCTAACTGCCAATACCATTTGACATCAAATCTCATGGGAAAAAACATTACCCAATTCATTGGAGGACTATCTGGGAGAACCAAACTCAAAATTTTCATGAATATTTTTACCACATTAATAATCATACATAATCAAACATACAGAAACAAAAGGGTACCCATGGAAAGAAATGGGTACCACAATCATGACTTATTGCATTACTATTGGGCATATCATGAATGATTACATGAAAGAAAGGGATTAGAAAATACATGGACGTTAATAAGGTAATGTAGGCATATAACATGGTATGTGGTGTCAAAAATAAGTGAGAAAATATAAGAAATTTATTTTGGAAACCTTAGCATTAAATTTTTTTGTTCGGATTTAAGGAAAATAAGATAAGGATTTTAAAATAGAAAATAGGAAAATAATTTATATAAACAAGAACTGAGCCAAGAATATTTTCATTATAGAAATAAAAATTTTATAAATAGAATTGTGGATTATAATAGAGGATAGAGTGAAAATGAAATTGGATAAAATTTTGGGATGTTCAATTAAAACGGATTTTCTTATCGAAATGTTATAATAAGGGAATATTTTTAAAAATGATTATCCCAAAAAGAGATTGATGAAAGGTTTAGTATAAATGAAATATGTAAAACTAAACATAATTTTTGATATTAACATCAATAGATATGATAACTCCATTTTGATATAAAGAAGGATAAGGCAACACGAAAGAAAAAAGGAAGTTCATGTAAAATTAGTTACGGTTTATTGGCATAGGGTCTGGTATACCTAGAGGGAATGATTAAGGAGAAAATGGGCTTTTCATCACGTAAAAATCATGGGGGAAGTATGGGGGAGGTGCAAAAACAAACCCCATCATTTGCGATTACACATAAAAAGGCATATTAAAGAGGAAAATCTTGATTAAGATAGAAATTGGGAGGATCCCTTACCTTAAATCTGGTGGTGTTCTCCACTTATTATTAATGAGCTGACTAAAATAATTAGGATTATTAATTAGTAATTAAAGAAACTATTATCTTTTTAATTCATTTATTATAACCCTTTTGGGTTTTTAAAGACCTTTATTATTGGTTGTAACGTTCAATTTCATTGTTTGGACACTTTTGTTTACTCAGTTTTAATGACAGGTTCGCTTATATTCATGTTTTGTTAAACATGTAAGATTAAAGTGGTTGATAAGAATTAATGTTATAGGATATTAGTGAACATCTTTCAGATTACAATGTTTCAAATTTATTTTTGTTACTTATATTGAAGTTGAATTATTATTTAAAACGTTAATGACAACCATTTTTGTTAAACGATAGGTTTGATTACAATGAACATGTTTTTCTTTATAACATAACACAATTATTACAAAATTACTATAGAACCATTACAATTATATATACAATATATAACATTATAGTTCAACCATTACAGAAAAGGTTTCATGGCCACAATTTATGATAATAATAGAAATTGATAAATTGTTGTCATTGAATGTGCTAAATTAGCACATCTATAATGATGCCTTCATTGATTTCAAATAAGATACGGGAAGAGATGAGAATGTAATGAAGTATCACATTATCATAATAGCATTATAGTACCTATAGTTTATACGAGTTATCATAACATTTGGGTGAAGGGAGGTGTGGAAAGAAACAAAAAGAAAAGAACTTAAAAAAATAAATGAATTGGACAGTGGAATTTACCTCCTAACTCTACCTCCTTGGAGAACCTCTAAAGGGGAGAGGTTTTCATATATTGAAGAGACTAGGGGACATTAGACCAGCGGGAGGCTCTTGGGAAGATATTTGGCAAGAATATTTTCAAGTAACAATGATTGAGTGTATAGAAGATAAGAGGGAGTGAGGGGGTGTTACAATGGAGAAGTGGAGGGTTTTCATTATTTTATAATAATTAGTATATTAATTTCCCTCATGAATTGAAATATTGATGATTCCATCACAAAAAATTGTTATAAATTCATGTGATTTCGAGATTTGGATGCTTAAAACTCCTGGGATGTCAGGAATAGTGGATTTGAATTAGAATGTATTTATACTTTAAATTAATGTATTTTACTATTCACTAAAAAATCTAGTATTTTAGAAAAATTCCAAAAATTCACCGTAACGATTTTTTAATGTGTAGAATCTGAAAATAATATCCATTTTTTAAAAATTTATTTTTAAATATGATTATTTTGATATTTAATTAAACATAAAATTTATTATTAACAAAACAGTTTGAAAACATTCATTTTCTTATTTTAAAATATAGGTATACCATACTTTCACTTGAATATTTTTTTTAAACATGTGTGAAGTTACTATTCACTAGGATATATCACTATTCATTTGGGTATTTTACTATTCATAAGGGTAGGTCACTATTCAACAAAAAATAAGTATTTCTTATCGTACTTCTAATAACTAAATGATCGCTACTGTGTATGTTGGATTTTTGAAATTCCAAACAAAGAAGTGACAGACTTATGTTTAAAGGTCAAATATAACATAGTAGTTCATTATTTTGTGATTTCATGTGATTATATAAAACATTTATGAGAGTGGAATATCCATTTATAAAACATATTGTCACTACATTCATCCCCCCTTATGAAATATCTCCCTCGAAGTTTCATTTTACATTCAATGCCAAAAATATGGGTAGGTACTTTCCCTTCATTGCCTCATCTAGTTCCCATGTTCCATCTTCATACAAGGGGTTCATCCACAAAACATTGACCAGATGAGTTGTCTGGTTACATAGAACATTTTCTCTATGATCAATGATCTTCATTAGTTTCTCATCATAGAAGAACAAACAATCTAACTATACCACCTATGAATAAAGTGAATTGTTTCCTCTGGATGTCCTTGGATGTCTAGTGACAAAGACAATGTTAATGTTCTCCCACATTCATGCTGGTATGGGTGGTGGTTGTATCATCTCCTCAGAATTTTTCCTCTCAACCTTTAGTTACTGACATACCAAGCGCTATGATGTATATTCTGTATTCTCTCTTTTCATATTTTCCCTCCAAAAGTTTTCTCGGAGATCTCAATTAATCATTGTTCTCTCTATGTGAATATATAAGGTCTATCTATGTGCATCATTCAAATTCCCCTTCTTTATCTCTAGATTTTATGGTACACATAATTTTGAACCAAATCATACAACTTCTTCCTCATCAATCAATACCTAAGAGGATTTCCCATTTGTAACAGCTTCCACCCTTTTCAGAATTTCCACATCATTTCATTGTGCATCATTTATTATATCTAAGAGGGATGACAGGGAAACAATTAGAGAAAGGATTGAGGATGTTTCTCCCTTAATGATGGCCATGTCCAACCTTTGAAAATCGAGGAAGATCAGATCCTTTTCAATTATCATCATTGATAATGATGCAGGATCCTTTCAACATAGAGCATCATCCACCTTATTTGCCTAACCAGGAAGGTAGTGGATTGAGAAATCCTAATCCTTGATGAGCCCTATCCTTCTTCACTGTAGCATATTAATCTCTTTCTTTGTGAATCTATATTTCAGATTATTGTGATCAGTATATATCACAGACATCTTCTCATAGAGGTAATGTAGCAATATTTTCAACACAACAATCATAGCTGCCAACTCCAAATCCTGTATGGGATAGTTTTGCTCATATATTTTAAACTATAATGAGGGATAGGTTTTCAATTTATCATTATTCATCCGCACTCAACCTAATCCCTTCATTGATGCATCACTGTACACTGAAAAGAGTTATCCACTAGAAGGTAGTGTGAGTACAGGAACAGTGATAAGACTCTTTTGCAACTCCTTGAAACAGTCTTCACATTCATGATTCCAGAAAAACATTACTCTATTCCATGTCATATTGGATGAAGGGTTAATAAATCAGGAAAAGTTATTTATAAATCATTGATAATTATTGGATAGATCCAAAATGCAAGGGATCTTCATTATAGAAGTTGGATAGGGCCACTCGTCCATTGCCTTTTTCTTGGAAGGGTTCACAGATATCCCTTTGATGGTGATAACATGCCCCAAAAATGATAATTCCTCAATCCCTAACTCTAATTTACTATTCCTTGAATATAAATTCTCCCTTAACAAATTATTTCACTCAGTATTCAAATGCTCCTCGTCTTCCTCCTTGATTTTGGTATATATTTAAATATCGTTAATAAATACTACAACAAATTTTTTGAGGTAATCTATAAAGACTCTATTCATTAAATCCATGAAACTTTCTTGAGAATTATTGATTATGAAGGGTATCACTATGAACTCATAGTGTCCATACCTTGTTCGAAAGGCAGTATTGGGATTATCTTCCTTCCTCACCATTAATTGGTGATATCTCTACTGAAGGTCCTCCTTACATAAATTACTGGACCCACGAAGCTGATCAAACAGTTCATCTATCCGTAGATAGGGATACATGTTCTTTATCATGATTTTATTGAGCTGATGATAATAACTACAAGTGTGCTTTGATCCATCATCTTCTAGACGAAGAGGAATGGTTGACTCCACGATGAAGTACTCGGGTGTACAAAACCCTTCTCCATATTCTCTTGTAACTGCCACTTCAGCTCTCCATTATCAATGGTTTCCATCTATAAGGTGTCTTTTTTATAGGTAGATATCTATGAATAACTTCAATTGAGAACTCAACTTCTCAGTCAGGGGGAAGACGATTCCACTCTTCAGGGGATACATCAGTGTAATCCCTCACGATAGGCATGTGTTCTAGCATGGTTCTCTCCTTTGTCTGAATAATTTGATCTATAGATGCTTGCTCATAAGGAATTAATACCCACACCTGAGACAATGATTCTAAAGGAGATTCAACTTCCTCCTAACAGGTTTATAAAATCAAGGGATGTTTTGTGATGTGAATAGGGATCTCCCTTTTACTACTGCTAATGTTGGCTTTGTATAAAGTTAGCCAATCCATGACCAAGATAGCATAAATCTCCACTAAAGGAAGTATGTCATGATTTTCTGGGAGGATTGGTCCACAGAACCTAACTGGGGAGGAGTTATAAACCATGTATGAAATAATTTCTCTATTCTCTGTTCTCAAATATATCATTTCATCCAAATTATGGGGTGGTGCTTGAATAGTTCTACTATACTCGCAAGATATGATAGAATTCCTAGAACCAAAATCAAATAGTTCATTTGATATTCTTGAATGAATAACTAGCATACCTGTCACTAAATTTATGTTTGGATCCACATTAGCAGTAGTGATAGCATAAGCCCTTCCTTGTGGCCTTGGAGGTTGTTGTTGAATGTCTCCGACAACCCTCGGCTTATGTAAATTTCATGCATAATGCCTATTATCCTTGTAGTTGTAGAACTACACTACATGATGAGTATTGATCTAAAACATATTTTCGTCTACAATATCAGTGTGATACTTCATATCTCATCGGCTATTTTTAGCCAGATGACCAAACATTCCACAATTGTAACAAATTATGGCTCCCTTTAGATAGTTTCCAAGATTCATCTTCCCGTAACTTTTACAAGTGGAAAATATAGGTTTCATTGTATCATGGTATTTTCTTTGTTTAACAACCCTTGTTGTTCTCCATTTTCCACATCATGTCGCTGGGCCCAGAAGACCACTTAGAGTATGTAATCTCTATTTCATCCTTGAGAGAAGAAAAGAGAATCTTCTCATAATTATCTAAGTCTTAAATAACCAATGATTTAAGTAGAATTGGGATTAGTTTTTTAAATAAGAGATCCACCATGCTTTCGATGTGCATGAAAATTCCAGAGGCATACTTTCCAAGCATTGTATTGTTTTCTTCATACACCTCGATGGACTCATTTTCTATCTGCTTGAGTCTAAAGAAATATCTTTCTATATTGTCATGGAGGGTTCGAGGAAAATATTTATCAAAAAACAATCTATTTAATTTGTCCCAATCCATGGAATAAATTTCTTTCTAGGTCTTCACATTCTTGATCAATTACCACAACTTATCAACTTCCCCATCAAAATTATAAACTGCTAGTACGACTTTCTCTTCTTCTGAGAACTAGAGGACATATAATATCTTTTCAATGGATTTTTTCCACTTTTCCATGAGTAGGGGATTCAATGATTCACTAAACATGGGAGGTCATTTTTTTCATGATAGATTCTGTGGAAACATTCTTTTTCCTAGGAGGAGTAGGGAATTCTACATGATTAATGTTATTATTTATAACTCGAGCTAGTTGAGTAAGTGCTTTCATGATGTTTTGAGATCCCCTACCATCATGTCAGGCATATCATTAGAGAAATACTCATATTTCTTATCATGTTGATTGTTGTAATGTGTTCTTCTATTTCCGACAGTTAAATAAGAAAAGGAATGTATATTTAGAGTGCTTTAATACTTAGCTATTGGGCATAAAATTGAAACTTTGAACATAAAAGGATAATCATATAAAGGTGAAGAATATCCTAACACGTGATTGTGTAGATTTAAATATTGGATATCCTCAATATATTTCATAACATATATTATTATCGATTTTGTTCCCCATAACAATGTTATTTACTATGCTCATGAATCTACCAAATCAAATCCCCAATAGTTTCGTAACAAAGAGTGAAACAAGACCTGTTGTCATGCACATGTTCCCATTTGAGTCTAGCTCATAACAGTGTTTTTAGGTTTTACCCCTTGATGCATCTATGCCAAAGCCTCCTCTACAAGATCTTATCCATATGGGGGATGAATTTTATTGATAAAACACTTACTCAATACTCACCAAAATTTTGGACTATATTCTTATACTTAGTGTCATCCTTAAGGTTCTCACTAAGGTTCTCTATTCCAAGACTCCAAAAATAACTATACCATCATCTCATACAATTTAGAGACCCTAGACTTTTACTTATAACATTACATGATGTTAAGAATAATTATACATCAGAGTATAGTCCAATGATCATTAACTCTAGTGTCTTGGAAGAACAGGTACATATGACATAAAACATGATGCTAAAAAACTTCTTTATTTAATCTACATAATGAGATCGTAACTTATTTTGAGCCCTTACATCGGTATTGGGTACCCTGGGGAACACATTATCAAAGGTATGAGCTAAATAGACAATTAAGGTAATGGACATAAGGATACATCTTAAACACATGAGTTAAGATACATGACATAATGATATCAATAACATAGAACATATGAAATCATATCATATAAGAATGGGATCATAAAAAATATGTAATCATATTAATGTGGAAGAATCATAAAAAATGCCTTTATTAAGGATCAATGTTAATCGCCAATCCTGTTTCCCATTTTAGTACTGGTCAAGGCTAACCCCCAATCCTAATTCCCATTTTAGTACGGGTTACCGATAACAGCCAATCCCGTTTCACATCACATCTCATGAGACTTAACATTACCCAATGCATTGGAGTGTAATATGAGTGAACCCATCCAATAATTTTCATGATTTTTATTTCCTCATAAATAATCATTCATAATCAATAATACATAAACATAAAGGGTGCCCATGGAAAGAATTTTGTTCCACAATAATGACATAAATCCTCTCTAATGGGCGTATCATGAATGTATCCATGAGATAATGGGATTAGAACATACCTATATGTTCATAACATAAAATATGAACATTGAATGGTATGTGGTGTCAATCATAACAAACAAAATATAAAAATTTATTTGAGAAACATTATCATTAAGAAAAATTTATACGGATTTAAGGAAAATACTATAGATATTTTAAAATAGAAAAGTTGAAAATAATTTCTATAAAACCTGAATTGAACCAAGAAGGATTTAATAAATAATAATGATTTTATAAAGACAATTGTGGCTGAAAATGGAGGATATATTTCACTTTTAAATTTGGTAATAATTTTGGACGTTCTCTTAAAACAGGATTGATTATCGAAAAGTTCTAAGGATGGAATCTTTTAAAAAACATGTTTATACCCAAAATAAAGTGATGAAAGGTTATACATAAAAATAAATTTAAAACTAAAATAAATTTAGAATAATAACATGAAAAGATAAGGTAAAATAATTTTGATATAAATAATGATAAGGCAATCTAAAAGTACAATGGAGGTTCGAGTATAATTCATCATGGTTTATAGGCATGGTGTTGGGTGTACCTTAGAGGGATTGATAAGAGATAGAATGGGTTTCTAATAACATATACATCATGAGGGATGTATGGGGGGTGGATCAAAAGTATACCCTATCATTTTGGATTACACAGAAATAGTCATTTCATAGAGGACAATCTTGATTAATAGAGAAATTGAGAGGTTCCCTTAACATAAATCTGGAGGTGTTCTCCAATTATTATTAATGACCTGATTAAACAAATTAGGTTTATTTGTTAATAAATCCAGATCCTATTATTTATTTAATTTATTTATTATTACCATTTTTGGTTCATTCATGTCCTTTTATACCATTTATAAGGTTTAATTTCACAGTTCTGACTTATTTGAATACTTGGTTTTAATAGACGGTTCACTTATATTCATGTTTGGATAATAATGTAAGATGAAACTAGTTTTATAGAATTGATGTTATTAGATATTATTGAACATCAAAAATATTACATGGTTTCAAATTTAACTTAGTTAATCAAAGTGAAGTTTAATTATTATATAAAACCATATTGACAACAATTTTTGTTAAAATGTTTGTTTGATTACAATGAACATGTTTTTCATTACAACATAATAAAATTTGTACAAAAGTATTTAAGAATCATAAGTAGGATATATTACATATATAATAATCATGTTAAACCATAACACAAATGGTTTCACGAGCACAATTAATGATTATAATAGAAATTGATAAATTGTTGTACTTGAATGTGATGAATTAACACATCTCAAATGGTGCATTCATTTCTTTCAAATATAAAATGGGGAAATGGGAGATGTTAATGAAGTATCCAATTATAATAATATAATTCTAGTACATTTATGTTACTTGATTTATTATTCCATTGGGGGGAAGGTAGGTGAGTAAAGTAATGAATAGAAAAAAAAATTAAATAAATGAAAGAATGGGACAGAGGAATTTACCTCTTTAGTCTACCTCCTTTGAGATCTTTTTAAGGGGGTGGTTTTGTTATTTTTAAGAGACTAGGGGACTTAGAACATAGGGGAGGAGGTTGAGGATAGATTTGGGAAGAATATTGGAAAGGTGCAAGGCTTGGGGGGTAGTGAATAGAAGTGGGAGTGATTAGGGGTTTTATAGTGGAGGAGAGGGGGGTTTTCATAATTTTTTAATCATTCTATTAATAGTTTCCCTCAAGACCCGAAATAGTGATGATTCCATGATCAAAAACAGTAATAAATGAATGTGAGTTCTAGATTTTTGTTCTTACATCAGTTGTGATTTCAATAATAGTGGAATTGAGTTAAAATGTATTTATACGGTAAATTAATGTATTTTAATATTCACTAATAATTGATGTATTTCAAAAAAAATACCAAAAATTCACCATAACCATTTTTCGATGTGTATAATCCAAAAATGGAATCCATTTTTTCCAACATTATTTTTAAATTTTTATTATTTTAATATTTAATTAAACTCATAATTAACTATTAAAAACCTTGTTTTAAAACATTCGTTTACTTATTCTAAAATATAGGTACACCATACTTTCACATGAATATTATTTATATACTATAATGGGTAAGGTTACTAGTCATTAGATATTTCACTATTTCTAATGGTATGTTACTATTCATAATGGTGGGTTACTATTCATCAAAAATTAAATATTTATGATTGGACTCCAAATAACAAACTGATCACAGCCATGTATGTCAAATTTTCCAAATTCCAAACAGAAAAGTTACAAACATATGGTTAACAGTCACATAAAACTTAGTAGTTCATTATATAGTTATTTCATGTGATTATATGAATTATTTATAATAGTAGAATTTGTGTCTATAAAACATTGGGTCATTACAGAAATTTCTTATCCAAGATTTATATTCGATATAGTTATCATAAATTGAGTTTTAATAAAGATTATATTATAAATATCTCCTTCTGATAATGATTTGGGCATTACATTTTCTTTATTTCCTTCAGCATGATAAGTACTCCTTTTTATGGATTTGTTGAACAGAATCTTTGAGGAATAACATGATAACTTTGTGGTAGTTCTTATTGATTTTATTATGGTATATTCCAATTGTCTTGAAGAAAATTAAGATCATATAAGTGTTATATATCAAACTATGAGTAAAGAGACACTATTTGGAAAGATAAAAAAATGTGAATTTTTGTTACAACAAGATTCATTCTTGGGGAAATATGCAACGAATGAAAGAATCTTAGTTGACCATCCAATGAAAAGGGTTGTGGAAGAGTGGCCTCATCCTACAATAGTATCTATGATTTTTTTTATTGGTTTTAGAAGGTTTTTTTAGGCGGTTTGTGAAAAAAATTTCAAAAAATTATACTCTAATAACCAAGTTAACTCGAAAACGGTTCACATTCATATTGAAAAAAGAAGTGTGAATAATGTTTCTAAGAGCTGAAAAAGAGTCATGTTTCTGCACCCATGTTAACTCTACCCACTAATAGAGATGGATTTTGTTTAATTATTGATAAATCTCCGAATGTTATCAGGTAAGTCCTCATGAAAATTTAAAAGGAGGATACTTATTCATCTCATCAGTTAAAGCCCCATGAGAAGAATTATCCTATGCATGACATGGATATGGATATAGTTTTCTATGTTATAAAGATATAAAGAAACTATTTTTATTTGAAAAATTTTTATATATACTTTGATCATAAATTTTTGAAGTATATTTTCATGAAAATGTAATTGGACATTTGATATAGGAGATGGTTGGAACTTCATAATCACTTTGATTGTTCAATTCATTATCACCCTAAAAGTGTAAAAAAAGTTGTTGTTGCATTATGTAGTAAAGAACATGTTGTATTGGTAATGATGTTGATTCAAGGATATCATTTTATCAATTACCTAGTAGAAAAATATACATTGGAATTTGTATGGTAAGGGTCATCATCGACTCCATCCCAAATGATTTATCAACCATCATTACCAAAAAATATTATGAAATCTGGAAGTAAAGATCATGTTTTGAAAAATAATATAGATGATGCGAATAATGGAATGTTTATTGAGTAAAATATTGATTAATAAGGTGTACTAAAATTTACTACAATGATATGCGTTACATCTATTTTTTAAATAATGGGGGATCCAATGGATGATACTCATAGATAACCTTACTCTATACATAATGGAAGCATGAAAATGTATAGAGATTTTCCCTATTATTATTAGTGGGATAAATGAAAATGGAGATTTTCAGATACACTACAAGGGGCCACATGTGTAAATAGGTGAAGTTAGTGACATATTATTGAATGGGTATTATAACCACTACCCATACTATCATGGATTTTGGTCAATATCACTATGGAATTTGACACTGGTCTGCCAAAATATACCCATGTAAATAATGTGATGTGATTAATAGTGGACCATTTCACATAGAATTCTCATATTATCTGTATTTGACAATATTTATCTCTTGATTGACATTCTAGGATTTATGTGAAGGAAATGGTAAGGCTACATGGGGTAACACATTCTATCATTTTCGTTCATGATTCAAGGTTTATATAAAACTTATGCAGAAGTCTTCAAAATGAATTGAATATTTAATTAAATTTCAAAACTGTCTATCACCCAAAAACTGATATCCAATATAAAAGGACTATTTATACACTCTAGGACATGGTGAAAACATTCTCAATGTAATTTGGGGTATGAGATCAACATCTTCAATTATTTGATTACTCATAAACAAAAGAAACCATTCGAGTATTCAATATAAACCCCTTGATGCCTTATATGGGATGATACGTAGAACTCCAACTTATTGAGATGAAGATGGTGAAGGAATTCTCCATGATCCAGATGTTTTGGAAGATATTATAGGATATGTTTATTCCATCCAAATACACATTAAAGATTCTCATAGTTCGTAGAAGAGATATGCTGACAACCATTTAATAGTGCTAGATTTTAATGTTGGAGAAAAATTATTCCTTCAAATTTCACCATTGAAGAGAGTGATGTGGTTTTGGGTGAAAGGGACGTTCATCCCCAAGTACTGTGGCCCTTATTAAATTAATGATTTCATTGGAGAATCACCCAATCAGATTGAAATTATTCTTAATCTAGCTCATGTTCATGATTTTTCCACATTTCTCTCTTGTGGAAATACATACCAGACCATTCACATGTATTAAATATTGATGTGGTACAATTGGAACTGTCATCTCCTTTGATGGGCATTCGGTAGAGATCTTGGATCATAGAGACCTGGTTATTCATAACCAAACTACCACCTCATTAAACTATTATGTAGGAACCACATATATGATGAAGGCACATGGGAACCACAGGAGACAACGAGGAAAAAGATCCCACACCATTTCCCTACTGAGAAAACAAGATCAGTTTTTTCCGGACAAAATTTATTGGGGAGGGATGATTTTAATGACCCAAACGTTTTGAATGATAATTGTTTCATGAAAATGTATGCTATATTATTTTTTACTCAAAAAAACAATATCACTATAATAATCAATTTTGTATACATATAATATTACCATTGGATTTTCAATAGTTATATGAACATTCGTCAATTGTGATAGTTTATCAAAATGACCATTGGAAATGATACACTTAATAATAATTTTATCTTTATAATTTGTATTATAATTATAAATGAGAATTTTAGATTTATGCAAAAAGTAGATTCGATGACCTCATCTAAGGAGTCATGTCATAAAATGATCTTTTTTCATAACTTGGGAGGTAGGAAGCTTCTTTGGGATTCTCTCTTAACCAAGCCTAATCCAAACATCAAAATGTTAATATTCAACGAAATCACCCACTAGAGAAGTTCATGTTAGTGGAGATTACCCCATGGGTGATGATAATCATGTTGTCCCATTAGATTGTCACTATCATAAACCCCACACTTAGGTCATATTTGGGTGATATAAGGGGTTCTGTGTCTAGGAGTTTGTTACTTATTGTATAATCCCATTGTATAAATAAATTAGTTATTTCATTAATTTCGTTTTGTGGAGAGTTTTTCTTAAAAAATGACTAATATGATAAATTTATTTTTCAAATAGATATTGTACTTTTGAAAAAAAGATAATTATTATAATGAACAAAAATATTATAAATAATGTTAATTTTATTGAAAAATTATGACTAAAATCTCTTATTTAAAATAAAATTAAAAATCAATATTATTTCTTTCAAGTGTCAAGAATTTTTCAATGCAATTAACTATGAGTATTTCTCCACTATTATTTTGAAAAATTATGGATTATTATATTGAGATGTTAAACTTCTAATTCATAGGTAATTATTATGATAAATGGAATAACATTTTTGAAATCAGATTGTTGAAATTACTTTAGGGTGAATTTATTAGAACTTTTTAAAATATTTTGTTTTCAGTTAATAGTAAAAATATAGGTTTGAGGTTATGGTATTTTTAAGGACATCATATTAATGATTTATGTAATATAAAATGCTAGTAGACTCTTTTGTTTTAAAATAAAATATTCTGTGTCCCATGTGGCTAATACCATTGGAATCTACCATGTAGAATCCCAAGGTTTTTTAAATACTACTATCGAGGTGGCCATCATAATTAATAAAAATATCCCCCAATTTTCTATAAAAAACAAGATATTTCATCATTTAATTATTGAAAAATTCATCCTCCATAAACATCAGAAATGTTTACCTCCCATGGAGTCCTCCCAAGGGGTCCTCATACCCCAAAGTCCCAATATTTGTTATTTAGTAATTAATCTTAAAGGTAATGAAAATATGAACTTCTCTTTTCCATTCCACTTTCATTTTATGTTTTATGTATTAAAAAGATAAATAATATGTTCTTATTTATATTTTATTAACCCCTTTAATATATTAATATTATTTTATTAATTGGATAACCTTTTCCCATTCTTTTTAATTTTTTCTGAAATCATTTTTCATAATTTTTATGGTGCCAACTATTATCCTCAAAAATATTATCTTTTCTCAAGGATTATTTTTATTTATTTTTTTGAATAACCAGATAAAATTTCATTCAATGGAGTATTCACCTTGATGTAGAATTTATTTATTTTATTATAGAATTGAAATACAGAAAACCACCATTTCCATTTGTTTTGTTACAAATGAGATAATGATTGTGTTTTTGATAACTTTTTAAACCTCCATGATTTTGATACGACCAAAATTTATTTTATTTTAAATAGGTTATTTATGATTTTTTTTCATGTCCCTCAGGGTCCATCTTGTGACTAACCTAAACCCGCCTTCCATAGGCTAGGGGTTGGAACCTACCATCAAAATTTGTATTCCCTGAAACCGGGAAGGCATTGCCTTTAGAACCTGTAAACACACGTAGCCAAGAACAGAACAAGATACGAACACAATTAAACTATATAGAAATAAGGGTTATGAAAGTAAAAAAGGGTCCCAAATACTATCCCAATTGTAAAGTTAAATGTACAACTGAAAAAATACAATTGAAGAAAGAAGAATGTAGCTACTGGGTCGTCCTATGAGGTCCCTATCTGAAGGGTAGGTACAAATCGCCTCCTCGGCACTCCATGTCCGCCCTTATCCTCTACGTACCGACACACCATATTGTCCACCTACAGGCCCCGTCTAGTAAGGGTACCATCAACCTCAATCAGTGATGTCTATTTTCTTCACCAAACACAATAAGGTGCGGGCATAGCCCTTGCATGGATGAGAATAACGATACACAATAGGGACCCCGAGACCCTCAAGGTGTCACAATATCCACCGAGGATAAACCATAAATCATGAAGTCGACTGAAAACCCTACATAGGTATATTCCCATACATATACCTATGTAATAAATTATACCCATATAAATCATGGGTAAACAAAGAGTCCAACCCAAAATCCCAAAGCTCAACTGTTCCACAAAGGAAAGAATACCAAAAAGGTAAGTACCACACAGGTATGCCACATAGAAGAATACCACCAAGGAATTACCACAACGGAATGTACCACACAGGTTCGAACTCAGCTCACACCATGTATAAATTATGTACAGTAGTAGAGATGATTATATGTAATGAATAATTCATCAAACTCAGTTAAGAGGAAGACCCACGAAGGATCATAGTACATCGTCAGACCCACACAGGATCCTAGTACATCGTCAGTACGTTGTCAGACCCACACTGGATCCTAGTACATCATCAGTACATCTTCATACCCACATAGGATCCTTGTACATCTACAGTATGTCGTCAGACCCACACATGATCCTAGTTCATCTCCAGTACGTCGTCAGAACCACATAGGATCCTAGTATATCTCTAGTACATCGTAAGACCCACACAAGATCCTAGTACGTCTCCTGTATGTCGCTAGACCCACACAAGAACCTAGTACATCTCCAGTACGTCTTCAGAACCACACATGATCCTAGTACATCCCCAGTATGTCGTCATACCCACATCTGATCCTAGTATATGTCTAGTACATTGTCATACCCAGACATGATCCTAGTACATGTTCACATACAGCTACAACGTTCACACACTATGCTCTCTTGTCTCTGGAAGGGTATGCTCTTCAAGCCACTGTTCGATACCCCAACTTCCAGGAAGTCCAATGAAGATGTATCCCAAAGGTCTATCACATCATATGGGTCTCAATAAAAAAACAGACGGTGCGTCAATCAGACGCCCGGTCTATATGTTATTAGCCTTTTAGTCCCGAGGTCTCAGTCTCTATGTTATTAGCCTTGATAGTGGGCTCTACATGGGTGGCACATGGTTTGTCAGACCGTGCGGGCAAGCCATGAGAGATCCTTGAGTGAGATAGTGGAAACCACATAGTTAGCGCACAGTTTTCCAAACCGTGTGGGGTAACCATGCTGCCACGTAAAATATTGGGGTTTTAAGTCCCGGTCCACTTGGGATTTCCCATTTTCCCTAATTCTTAATCCACCTTATGGGTCACATGGGAGTTCCATTTTTCAGAGGTTGGGTATGATTCTTAGCTCATTTTGGAGGAAAATTGAAGGGGTTTCTTGGTGGATTGAAAGTTGTTCGTCTCAGGAAATTCTCCTATCATGGTTATTTGTGGTTTCCTCTCGATCTACATCTCCTTCTCTGTCGGTTTTATAGATATTAAACCGGCGTTCATAGATATCGAGTTTCTTTTTCCTAAAGTGTTTATTTTAATGATTTTTTATGATAGGGGAGGATATTTAGAGCAGTTTTCATGGAGCGTTTTCCCAGAATGGGGTGTGGTTGCTTGTCAGTTCAGCCGACCATCCTCCCTTCATCACTATGGAAAATGATGTGGTTTTCTTCCGTCTGGTGGCACGGTTGTGTCGTCACCTTCATCGTGCGACCTACCACCAGTTTCCGTCTTCCTCTGTCGAAATGATTTCATCAAAAAAACACAAGGGTTTGTGGAGAGGTCATGGAATGTTTGTTTGGCCCGCACCCTCGGCATTAGAGCGGTAGGAAGTGGATCACAAATATTGAATCACGAAGAACATTAGGAACAGGTAATGAAGGTATTTAAAACAACAACTCTACAACCACCTGCAATAATTATACCCAATCCCACAAAATGAAATCATCCGCGGATAAACTATTTAGTGACATGATCTGCATTCTTTGTTTAGAAGGGATGAACATGGGAATCTGTGATCACACATGATTAAACCCATACCTCAAAGGGTTGTTGTTCTATTGCGAGAAAGAAGTCAAAGATATCCACATTTTTCACTCCCGCTAGACACCTTCGATCACAAGCTCGTTCGTTGGATAAATGCTCTTCTATTGAGGTGTTTATTCATTGTTGAAGATGTACACTATTGTAGGATGTCACGAGGAAGGAGTCAAAGTTATTGGAGAATGCCGACATTCTTTGTTTGGAGAAGTGTTCTTCGTGGAATGAGTTCTTCGTTGGAGAAGTGTAATCCTCCCAAAATATCTACCCTTCTCCATTACCAAATACATTCCCCATATCCCCACCAAAAATGAAATAGCCAACATAATAGAATATTTTATCTATTTAGTTTGTTGGCATAATTTCAAATTGTCTTAATAAATTAATTGGTGATTTGAGATAAATAATCAATGGGGATGTCACAATTAAGGTGGGGAAAGTTCAAGAGGCTTCCCCACCTTTAAGAGGGAGTTTAAGGGTTTCTCTCATTATGAGGTTTCGGGTGGTCCACACCTATAGGAATTCCAATTGGGGGGTTTAGGCTTGGGTGGTCCCCACCACCATAAACCATGTGGGAGGATTTAGTTCAGGTGGTCCCCACCTTTATAACATCCACATGGTAGGTTTCAGAAAATAAAAATGTTAATCATTTTTATTTTATTTCGTACTTTCACAAAAAACAAAAAAAAAATAACTTTCACCCTCAACCAACTTTCATCGAGGTGAATGTCTCCATAAGCGAATACTGGCGCTACGAGTTCAACGGTGTCCTCATATTTCATTTGCGAGCACCTGATCAAATGTTACAAAAATCTTCTTTCACTTTTACAGAACGCACCTGAAATAAAATGTTCAAAAATTCATTATCAGAAATTAGGGGCACAGAATCATGGGCTGTCAATTTTCGCAGACTCGTAAAATTTCAATTTAATTAAAAAAATACATTGAAATTATGGGTCTATAAATTCTCACCACCTTAGGGATTTGCGTCCCAAAAATCCACATCACCAAACTAGGAAGACAAGTGGGGGTACTGAGCATGAATATGAGCCTCCCACATCAATGTGCTCTCCTAGAGGTTCATGTGGTGCCAGTGAATGCACACCAGAGGTATCGACCGCCCACAAAGGAACCACTATAGTCAATCCTCAATCTATACAGGAACATCTGTAAAATTCCCCCCATCATCAACGTCCAGCACGCCATGTTTGATCATGTGAGAAGGTTCGTGCTCGTATCTCCTCAGTTAGGATACATGGAATACATCACGCACCCAGTGCAATTGAGGTGGAAGAGCTAGTTGGTAACCCACCTCACCAAATATGATGAGGATCTGGAAGGGTCTGATGAACCTCAGAGATAACTTTCCACCCCATCGAAATCTATTCAAACCTCGTCGATGTGAGACTCATAGAATGATAGGGTCACCTTCAAAGAACTACATAGGTCTTCAACTCCTTTCCGCATAAAAATTCTATATACTCTATACAGTCTTCATCCTCTCCTGGATGATCTTCACCATCTCTATGGTAGCCTGTAACATTTTTGGTCCACAAGTACTGACTCCCCTGGGCCAGTCTAGTACAATGGTGATCTGTAAGGTCGACTATACAACACCTCAAAAGGTTTCATCCCAATGGTGGATTGATAGCTGTTGTTGTTTAAAAACTCCACCAAAGGAAACTGATCCATCCATTTGAGACCTACGTCATGGATGCAAGCATGTTTCATGTCCTCGAGGGTCTGAATGGTCCGCTCACTCCGACCTTTTTTCTAAGGATGGAAGGCAGTTCTCAAATGAAGTTGTGTCCCAAAAGCCTCCTGCAACCTCTTCCATATACGAGAAGTAAAACGTGCAACACGATTAGAGAAAATCGTCGAGGGTACTACTTGGAGCCACAGAATATCCTGCAAATAGAGTCGTCCCAATCTCTCTGGTAAACCCTTCTCTCTGATCGGTAGGAAGTGGGTCGTCTTGGTGATTCGTTCGATGATTACCCAAATAGAATAATTACCCTTGGATGTACGTGATAGTCCTATCACGGAGCCCATGGATATTCCATTACACATCCACTCTGGGACCTCAAAAGGTTGAACCAAGCCTACTATTGCCAAATACTTCGCCTTCACTTGCTGTCAAGTGAGGCATCCAGAGACAAATTCTGCTACTGGTTTCTTCATTCCCAACCACTAATGCTGTTGTCAGAGATCCTGGTACATCTTCGCCACTCCTAGAAGTTCCTCTAGAGGGGATGTGTGGAACTCCTCCAAAATTCATCATGAAGCGACACTAGTACCATTGTACATCCTCGGAAGAGGATGACGTGCTCCCCAACCTCATAAAATCCATGAGGTGCACGTCCTGTGGATATCTGAGCATGTTGAGCCTCACAGTCAGCATCCCTACACTGCACCTCCCTAACTCACTGAAGATGTGGGGGAGTGACTATAAGAGATTGATGGAAAGATGCTCCATCTCGATCCACAAAGGATATCTTCAAAGTGGCCAACTTCTCCATTGCCTCACCTAGCTATTTTATACCATATCTCCGACTTAGTGCATCCACTACAACGTTTCCCTTCCTAGGAGTATAGACTATCTCGAAGTCATAGTCCTGGAGGAACTTAATCCTAAATCATTGTATCATGTTCAGGTCCTTATAATGAAATATATACCAGAGAATCCTGTGATCAGAGTACACTTTAAAACGCTTTCCCATCTAGTGATGTTTCCACATCGTCAAGGCGAAGTCCACTACTGCTAACTCTAGATCATTAGTAGCGTAGTTCTTCTTGTGCTATCTCAACTGTCGAGAACCATAAGTGATAACTGCTCGCTCCTGCATCAGGACACATCCGAGTCTAGTACATGATGTGTCATAGTAGACTGCATACCCAATTCCATCCTCTGGAAGCCTCAAGATGGGGGACTAGTCAGCCTCTTCCTCAGCTCCGGAAAACTCCGTTGGAATTTCTCCGACCACACAAAGGGTTTCTCCTTCTTTGTCAATGCTGATAAAGGTGTTGTAGCTTAGGAGAAATCTAGCAGAAATCTATGAAAGTATAAATCTAAATCCAGGAATCTCTGTTCCTCCATTACACTCATTGGTGGCTCCAAATCAAGTACTACCTCAATCTTCCCTAGATCAACTCCACCTCAAGCCTCTGAGATGACATGTCCTAGAAAGTGAACCTCTCAGATCCATAACTGGCACTTCGACAGCTTATCATAAAGCTGGTGCTCTCGGAGTGTGTCCAGAACTATCTGCAAATGATAAGAATGCTCCTCCTCAGTATTCGAGTTGATCATAATGACATCGATGAACACTACTACAAAGTGATCAAGGAATGGAAGAAAGATACTATTCATGAGTCCCATGAACACATCGGCGTCGTTGGTCACACCAAATGTCATAAAAAAGAACTTGTAGTGTACGTACCGACATCTGAAAGACAACTTCTACTCATCCTTGTCTCATACTATGAGCTGATGATAGCTTGATCTGAGGTCTATCTTCGTCAACCACTCTACTCCCTTCTGCTAATCGAAGAGATCATCAGTCCTTGGAAGTGGGTACTTGTTCTTCATGGTCACCTAGTTTAGGAGCCAAAATTCAACACAAAGTCTCAAGCTCACATCTGCCTTCTTGGAGAACAAAATCAAGAATGCCCAAGGAGAAACACTTGGTTGGATGAACCCCTTCCCTTATAAGTCCTCCAACTGTACCTGCGGCTCAAGAAGCTCCGTAGGAGCCATCCGATACACTGTTATAGATATCGGTGTCATCCAGTAGTAAATTTCAATGTAAATTTCCACCTATCTACGAGGAGGTAGAACCAGAACTTCATCAGGGAAGACATCTGTGTACTAGTCCACCACTATTGGAAACCTCAGACTCTCCAATAAACCACTCCAAGGGAAAGGCTAGACAACTGATGATTGATCGATTGCACCCTACTCCGGGTAAGTCCATCATGTGCATTAAAGGCTCCCTTATCACCAGTGAAGGTATACATGGTCTCATCCATATGGACACACCACACTTTTCGCCTAATACAGTCAATCTGTGGATGGACTGTAGATAATCATTCCAAACACAAGATTATGTCGTAAGGCCTCGAAGCCACTACAATGATATTATAGCCGAAGAACTCGCCTCCTATTGTAAGATCAAACTTATGGAACCAGTGTGTAATAATTGAATCTACTCCCGCTGGAGTCTCTATCCATAAGGATCGAGCCAACTAATCCATCAGAATCTCCGAGCTCCGAACGAGGCTAGTGAAAATAAAAGAATGAGTAGCACCATTGTCTTTAAGGACTGCAGAGAATGTGGAATAAATATAGATCGTACAACTTATCATCTCTGGAGTGCCATGATCATAGGCCTCAGCAGCCTGGAGCTAAGCTCTCCCCTTTCCACCCACTCCCTACGGTCAGGGTGGACCTCTTGGTGTTGGTGGTAGTAAAATATCGAATCACCGCCCACTTCCAGCTACAAGGCCGACTCCTATGCCATGTCCGCTTGCACCCTGCGGACCTCCTTGGTCAAAACTCTATGTCTTCCAGGGAGGTCCCTCGAATGTTTATGGATCATTCGTATGACGGGTCAGATAGTAACGAGCCATGTGGCCCTTCCCACCGCATGTTAAATACTCTCTGATAATCTTATGACTGGCTCTACCTCTGATGCCCCGCACAACCGATCATGAATTATGTGATTTTCCACCATTATTTCTGGTCTTCTTGGACCATTGTGACATCTGCCATCTTTCAGCTACAAAATACATTGCTATGTGATGACCGGTGGTGGGTCTCGTTGTTGGTGACTTCTCAACAAAAAACTCTCCACTAAGAGGGATCGCTCTAACACTCCCGCCTGCGTTGGAATGCTGATTGAGATCAACAATTCCCTGATCTCCCACCTGAGTCCATGCTCGATGGTATGGGCCCTAAATAATGGGTACCGTACCATATTAGTGGAGTAGCATGACAGGTCAGTGAACCTGACTGAGTATTGATCCACAATCTTATTATCCTGCTATAGATGAAGAAGCTCCTGTATACGCTCTGCGCGAAGAGTCGCTGATACATACTCTATCTAAAATAGTCTCTCGAAGTCTTCTAACAAAGTTTCACCTTGTCATGAACCTGGAGCATCAAGAGCCACCATATACCTGCTTTTTCCTATAGAATACTGTCAGAAAGGATCACCTTGAGATCAGTTGGTGTCCCTACTAGGTTGAAGACTCTCACTACGGCCTCCTTCCATGTTTCAGTCGTATGTGGGCATGTCTCTCCCCTTAACCTAAGTGTCCTTTGGCACTGGAACTTGTGCAACGTGCTCATGCAGTGTGCACCCTCTACTACTAGTGTTGGTGGCATCGGTGTCCCAACAGGTAATGGTACCATTGGTTCCTCTTCTGGAAAAGGTCCATGCACCGAGGCCTCATCGCATGGTGGGCTATCATTGCGTACTATATCTGGAACCCTACCGGGCTATCTCCGTGGAGGTATCATGAAAAGAAACAGGTTATCCATGATCAATAAGTTATAACTTGTGAGTAGACATAAAGATAACACAATAAAAACTTTTGAAAACACCCACACAATCAGTTTTTTGTTCACTGAGTTGGAAATCAAATGTCAGGGTCCTGGGGTATGGATACGTCAGCCGCCGCACCAACAATGGCTTCCATAAACTGATAACCACACTCACTAAATTTATAATTATTTCTGTTTAAAAATATCAGAGTCCTATATTCTATTGTAGAACTGACTTCTCTGATAACAATTTTTCATGACCCGTCCCCCGAGACCTATGTCGTGACTACACCATGCCCTCTATCCAAAGGCCTGGGGATGGAATCTTGCACCGAAAGGCGTATTCCCTAAAACCATGATGGCATTGCCTTTGTAACATGTAAACACATGCATCCAAGCACACATCTAGATAAGAATACAAGTCAAGTGCATAGAAAAAAGAGTTCTAAAAGTAAAAATGGGACCGAATACAAGCCCAACAATAAAGGTACAAGTACAACTGATAAACAATACAACTGAAAAAAAGGAAAGAATCGATTGGTTCGTACATCGAGGTTCCTACCTTAATGGTAGGTACAGATAACCTATTCATCTCTCCACATCCGCCTATCTCCTCTACGTACCAACATGTCATATAGTCCACCTCGGAGCCCCGTCTAGTCCTAGTACCCTAAACCTTGATCAGCATTGTCTATAGTCTGCACCAAACACAAAAAGGTGCGAGGATAGCCTGTGAAAGGGTGAGTATAACGATACTATGTTGGGACCCCAATACCCTAAAAGTCTCACAAAATCCACAAAGGATAAACCACAAAGCAGGAAGTCAACTGAAAACCCTACTTAGGTATATTCCCATACACATACCTAAGATATCAATTATAACCATCTCAATCAATGGGAAACACAAGGTCCAACCCAATAGAACAGAGCAAAATTGTTCCACAAATGAAGGAATACCACGATGGAAAGTACCACCATGGTATGCCACACAAAAGAATACCACCAAAGTATTACCATGAAGGAATGTACAACATAGGTATGAACTCATCTCGGACCAGTAATAACATAAGTATAGTAGTAGAGATGGTTAGATGAAACTACTAATTATTCTTACTCTATTAAAAGGTATACCCATGAAGAATCGTAGTACATTTTTAAAACGGTCAAGATCCTAGTACATCATCAGTATGTCGCCAGACCCACTCAGAATCCTAGTACGTCATCAGTACGTCATCAGACCCACACAGGATCCTAGTACATCCCCAGTACGCCGTTAGTCCCACACATGATCCTAGTACATCCCTAGTACGTCATCAAACCCACACAAGATCCTAGTACATCCTTAGCACTTCATCAGACCCACACAGGATCCTTGTACATCTCTCGTACGTCGTCAGACACACACAGGATACTAGTACATATTTTGTACGTCGTGGGGCCCACACATGATCCTAGTACATCTCTAGTACGTCGTCAATCCCCCACAATATCCTAGTACATCTCCAGTTTGTCGTCAGACCCAAACAGGATTTTAGTACGTCATCACAGCCAGCTATAGGGTTCCCGCACTATGCACGCTTGTCTCTAGATGTGTCCTCTCTTCAAGCCACTGGTCGATACTCCAATTGTCACGAAGTCCCACGAAGAAGTACCACAAAAATCCACCATATCATAGTGGTCTCAATTCAATAGATGGTGCGTCAATCGGACACCTGATCTATATGTTCTCTGCCTTTTATTCCCGATGGCCCAGTCTATATGTTATTATCCATAACAGTTGGCTCTACATGAGCGGCACAAGGTTTGTTAGACTCTACGGGAAAGCTGTTCGAAGACCCTGGGTGAGACAGTGGCAACCACAAGGTTGGCGTAATGTTTTCAAACTTTCTGAGCACTTAATGTTTTTGTTTTTAAGACCCATGCCACTTCGGATTTACAATTTTTCCCTTATTCTTCCTCCCACTTATGGATCATGTAAGAGTTCAGGTTTTCAGAGGTTAGGGAATCTCCTTAGCTCATTATAAGGGTTAATAGAAGGGGTTTCTTGGTCGATTGAAAGCAGTTCTTCTTAGGAAAGTCTCCTCTCATGGTTCTTTTTGGTTTTCTCTAGATCTACATATCCCTCTCTATCATTTTTCTATATCTTCACCAATTTTCTATAGATCTTGGGTTGTTGTTGCCTTGGGTATTGATTTTAAGGCATGATTTTGATATGGAAGGATATTTAGAGTGGTTTTTTGGATCATTTTCCTGGATTGGGATTTGGTTGATTTTCGGTTCGGATGGACCTCTTCCTTTGGCCGCCGCGGAAAAACCTGTGGTTCTCTTTCGTCGGGCAGTGCGGTTGCGCCGTCACCTTCATCGCTCGACCGGCCTCCGGCTTCCGTCTTCCTCTGTCACATGTATTTCATAAACAAAACACATGGTTTTTCGGAGAGGTTGGGGAATACTCATTTGGCATGCATGCTCCACGTTAGAGTGGTTGAAAGTGGTTTAAAAATATTGAATCATGAATAACAACAAGAACGGGTAAAAAGGTATTTAAAACGACAACCATACAACCACCTGTAATAATTATTCCCAGTCCTACAAAAAGAAATCATCTACAGATCAACTATTTATTAAGTTTATTTGTGTTCTTTTTTTAGAGGGTATGAACATTGGAATCGATGATCACACATAATTAAACCCCTACCCCGAATGTTTTGGTTGTTGTGGTGTGAGAGAGAAGTCCAAGATGTCTACATTCGTCGCATCTGCCACTCACCTTCGATCCTGAGATCATTCGTTGGATAAACGCTCTTTGATGGAGGTGGTTATTCATTTTTGACGATGTCCACCATTGAAGGACATCACGAGGAAGGAGTCGAAGATGTTGGATAATGTCGGTGTTCATTATTTGGAGAAGCGTTCTTCAGGGAAGAAGTTCTTCGTTGGAGAAGTGTAATACTCCCAAAATCTCTCCCCTTCTCCTTTTCCAACTACATTCCCCCAATCCCCACCCAAAATTAAATAGCCAACATAATATAATATATTATCTATTTTGTTTGTTGGAATAATTTAAAATTGTCTTAATTAATTAATTTATGACATGGTATAATTTATCAAAGGGGTGAAACAATTTATGTGGGGGCGAAGTTCAAGTGGCTTCCCTAAATTTAAGAGGGGGTTTATGGGTTTCTCCCATTATGAGGGTTTGGCTTGTCCCCACCTTTAGGAATTCAAATTGGGGGGTTTAGGCTCGGGTGGTCCCCACCACCATAACCCATGTGAGAAGTTTTAGTTTAGTTGGTCCCCAGCTTTATAACATCCACATTGGAGGTTTCAATAAATAAAAATGTTAATAAAAATTATTTTAATTTATTATTTCATGAAAAACAAAAAAACTAACATTCACCCACGACCTACTGCCATAGAGGTGAAAGTCTCCTTAACCGAATACTGGGGCAGTGAGTTCAATGATATCCTCAGATTTCAATTCCAATCACCGGTTCAAAAGATACAAAAACATGCTCTCACGTTTACTGAACATACGATGAAAAAAGTTCATAAAATCATTTCGGGCACTCAGGACTTCAGAATCACGTGCATTCAATTTTCACAGACTCGTAAATTTCCCATTTAAGTAAAAAAATTACATGGAAATTCTGGGTCTTTACAATGATATTAATGATTATGATATATTTGGATCACCTTAATTAATGAATATTATGGTTTTACCATGATAGTGCTCTAATTTATTTGGTAAAGAACTTTATCTCTAGAGTTGACATGTTTTACGACACCTTGGCGAATAAACATGGCAATTTTTATGAAACCTCAGTTATAAAACATTGTGATATTCTTATGAATGATTCAATTTAATGTTGTAGCCAAATTTCCAATTTATGATTCATTATATTATTATTAAAATTATCCTCTTTATAATAAATTTTTTTTTTCAACATGTTTAGATTGATATTCCTTAAGATCATAATTAATCTTCTTCCTTATTTTCCCTTATTAGGCCTTATGAACAGAAATTTCTTTGATGTAATCCCCATGGCTATGAGATGCAATTAATATAATTGAAATGAGATGTTAAGAGTAATTTAATATGAAGTATAATATTATCTTCAGTTTTCTTGTATCATATACCTTTTTTACAAGACATTAAATATTAAATGATCCATTTTTCACAATTCTATGTTATATTATGTAATAAAAAAAGAATGATTACATATAACCAATTCATCCTCAATATTTGATAACTCCAAAAAATCATTATATATCTCAAAAATCATCTATGATACTACTTTTTCAGGTCTCTATCCCTCCATAGTCACCCCATTTATTTAGGTATGGAATGATGGGATATAATGATCCCAAAAAATAATCCTATAATATTAAATTTTTTTGAGAATAATAATAACTCTATATAAATTTGACATTTGGGTGAAATTACCCTATAAAAAATTATATAATTAGAAAAATCATAAGAAACAAATACAAAATTAAATATATAAATAATGAAAAAATGAAATTTCTTAATTTGTCTTCATAAATAACTAAAAAAACTATAGTTCTATTCAAAAAATACAAAAACAATCATTGATAACATCCATGAAGCTCAAATTGTTCCTTCATAAAACATCAACCAAGTAAAACGTGGATTGATTTTCATCTTGGTCCCACATACCTTAAAATTATTTCATATAGATATATATATATGTATGGTTAGAATATCATTTATATATCGTAAGAACCTCCATAAAACACTCCATAAAATTTGGGGATGATTCATAATAATTCATAGAGACTAAACATGTGAAATAAAAACATCTTCTAAACATATAAAAATATTTCACATCATCAACATGGTTTAATCCCCATGTAACACAATGAATGTAATAGTTTCTAATCAACATAATATATATAAATGATGGTACCCCAACATCCACAACCCCACTAGGTAGTACTTCACACATCCTAATTTTACCTGTCATGTTCTCATCCATTACATATGTTATCAAATATATTGTCTATACATATCAACACCAGTCCGAATCCCATGAATCCTAGAACCATCACTGTATTTTTATAACATTTAAAACCAAATATAAGTATAAAATACTCAACAACTTATGGATCATGCATTATACCTCAAAAAATCTTATTGGATGCATGTAAACCCATGTGGATTCATAGCTACCACGACCAGATATACAAATTTACTATTACCAAAATAAAATATATCCCATACATAAACATGGATAAAGTCACGATCTGTCACATGACATATTGTAATTAAACATATACCATAATCAATTATAACATAGGTATTTCATAAACATGATTAAAAAAGTAGATAAATATTAATGGGGATGGATAATTCATCCTTATATTCCCATCACCTCATGGTTGTTTGAGAAACAATTTCAAATTAAATTGGTTATTGATATACTTACTGATGTATGAGATGAACAGTATAAAATCATAAAATATTGAATATATAATTCATAACATCATTAAGGGTAGTTTTTTATACATAGTCTCACCATCCATAATCTAAAAAAAGACACATAGTTGACACCATTAGGGTTTACATATCAAAAATTACTACAATATTCAATGATTATTATTTATTCTTATTCAATGATTAATGAATTAATATTATCATGTGTTTTTCTATGTTTATTAATCTAATTCATCTAATAAATGTTTCCTTAATACCATAATTATCTTACAAAAAATATAAATAATGTTTTATTAATATATGATCAACAGGATCTATCCTCATTGACTTAATAATAATTTTTTTGGTAAATTGATAGGTACTCTAGGAAATATAATGAGATATAAATAAAAATATATACTTGAGGTTCATTTGGTCAAAAATTATTAGGAAGATATAAACCGTGAAAAATAATTAAATGTCACCAAAACTTTTAAATATATCATGAAATAAATCTATTTTTCATTAATTCAATATCATAACATCTTTTGACCTCCCATCACATGATCCATAACACTATTGAGGTATGTAATACTCATAGAACCCTCACCAGCATGACCAATTACTTCTTCCTCGGGACATCATCCAATTACTTATCAACATTCCCATCAATTTTGGTTTAGAATTCGTAAAAATATAAATAGTATATTACTATAATATTGCATGCACATATTGTAACTATAAATTATAGGCACAATAATTTACGGGGAAATAATGAATATAGAACAAAAGTACCTCATCAAATAAAAAAATTAAGAATTTATCTCCTAGAATAATTATTTTTTGTTGAAAATCATTTTTATTCAATAAATAAATTAAATATACTTTTTTGTATGATTGAATTCAATAATAAACTAATGATTCATATCTATCAATAAAAGTTGTAATCAAAACATTCATACCTATTCCATTATTTATCTAATATTATAGCCTTTATTATTTTTATTCATTTAAGGTAATAAAATCATGTTACAAAATAACATAAATAATTTCCAAGAAGACAACACACCCATTGATAAATATATAAAAAACGTAATAAATACCATAAAACATTGGAAGTCACAAAATCCAAACAATATTTTTAATCCCCATGTAATGAAATATTTATTATCTACCTCGTGAGAAAATCAATTATTTTAATTCTAAAATACATATTTTATAATATAATTTTTATCATTATTTAAGAAATAATTATTATTGAAACATGTCGAATCAATATTATTGGATGATAGAGGGATAACTAGCCCCCATTTCCCAGCTCTCTTATCTTGGTAGATACATAGGCTGTTATTCATGGTGGTTATTATTCCCCACACATGTGTAGAGAGGGGCGTAATTCCTTGTCATTATTTGACACATGTATATTCTGGATATATTTCCCTAAGGACTCATATAGGTGTAACATGTATAGGTTGTGGTAGATTGAGGATCCTTACACGGTGCATGGGTAGTAATGGATTGTGGTATAATACATGACATATGATGCATGTTATTAATGATGTGGTGGCTCCCAGAAGCAATCTGGTTACTTCTGTTACATTTTTGGGGTGGTGTGATATACATGGTTCATGTTGATTCATAAGGTGTGTGTTATGATGCTTTGCCCAGGTGTCTGAGGGAAAGCATTTTTTACGATAGAAGCTCACGATGTGTGACATTGGGGAACAAAAGAAAATGACTGGGGAAGTGGTAGTGGGGTAGCCTTGAGATTCATTATTTTATAATATACTATTATATGCGATACTTTGTGAGTGTAGCCATGGTGAGGCAGGTAATTTAGTTTATTTTTTTACCTGATGAGTTTGTTTTAGATTTTCATCACTATGTTGTAGCATTATTTCATTACTTTTGGATGATGGGATCCAAGTGGGATCCAAATAAGTATACTTCTATACTCACCCTATGTTATATAAGTTATTTTCTTGCAACATGGACCAGGTTAGAGATTAGGGTGGTTACTAATAGCTTGGGAGTTTTCTATTAGCTTCTTGGGCTTCATGGTTGCTTTCGTTTTACATTCTTTTGATAATTATAGTTTTCTCTTTTTGTTGTAGTTGCTCTTGTATGACATTACATATATGTACTTGGGTTTCCTTTTATATTGTAGTCTGCTCAAGAGTTTGTTGCATTCTATCTAATCCTTCATTTACACTTGTGTTCTATTAGAGGTTAATGCCTCCCATTTGTGTGTTTACTATACCCTTGGTTCTAGTCACCAACCCATGGCCTACTGGAGTTGGGACTTAGGGGGTCATTATATTTCTTATCTCATTTTCATCCTACCAGGGGTGCACTCTATGGGGATGAGGTCTTGAGAAAGTGGTATTAGAGGAATGATTGAGGGATATGATAGTGTTTGGAGTTAGGAATGGGTGATATTGCATGGGTTAGTATGGAAACAATTTAATTCAAGACTATCAAGAGTTATATACACTAGAAATATCTTGGACACATATATTTCGGGCCCCTAGTGAAGTGATTCATTGACTTTTAAGTTTACAATGTCCATAAAAAGCATTAATACTTTTTGCAGGGTATAGACCTAGGAATGGACCATGCATCATTATTCGTTTCACATACGTTTAAATGGGTAGAATTTAGGATAGGTTAACCTAGTATGAATAAATAAAAACAATTAATTAATGTTAAGGTATTCCATATTACAGGTTTATGGGATCTAACTATATGATCATTTACAGGTTTGTCTCAAGGTTGACTCCCCAGTCAGGTTAATGCAGACGATTTTCAAAAGGTTTTATCTTTTTATTTCCATCGAGTGGAGCTCAATGATAAAGAAACCAATATGAGGACACTCCAAGAGTTCCCTATATAGAATATGTAGAATTATGGGGGATACATTTCAGATGTATCCATATAAGATAGGTCATAGGAAGTTGATTTAACTTCAATCTGATCCATTCTTGGAAGAAGCATTGGGTAACATTGTTCGTGATGGTGTTGGGGAAGCAATGAACTAGTGGTTCTTGTTCCTCAGAGATCGTGAGGATTCAAAAGTTTCATAGGTGAAGTTCACAGAGATGTTCAGAGCCAATTTTCATTATTTTATTGTGAAGGTAGCCAATATCCAAAAGGTTTTCATCATTCGGTATGGAATCTTTAGTGTGTGAGTGTTTGTAATTTGTTTTAAGAACATATTGCGATATTCTTTGGACCTATTTCTAGATGAGAAGGCTAAGATGAGAAATTTCAAGTAGGATTTTCACCCCAATATCCAACTCTAGGTCACCCTGTACATGCTAATGACATATAGTGAGGTGCTGGAGAAATAATAGGTCATCAAGTTGACTTTATCTTGAACTAGATAGTCACACGAGGGAAGTAGTTAGGATTACTCAACGAGAAGAGATATGGTACTTAGTTCATAGTTTTCTAGAACTAAGAGCTTATGATCAACATAGGGTATGTACCAGCACACAAATACTTATATCTCTAGGGGAAGAAGCTATCAGGTCTTTTCCAAGGGATCATTTTCTGTGTTTTCTTATATTGGTTGAGTTAATTAGCAGCGAGAGTTCCTAACCATTCTAACCAGTAAGCGTGTGTCAGGTGTTCTTATTTAGGTACCTCCATTTATGTAGTTCAATCCAGGGTCATAGCTTCAGGTTTCACTAGATTTGGATTGGCCTTGAAAATATGGGGTTAGAAGAGGATAGCCACAAGACGCTCCCTGTCATTAAAGATCATAGTGCGACCATGGAGTTAGTTACCAGAAGTGTCAAATAAGTCATGGAGTAAGTCATGGTTAGCATCATAAATTATCATTGAATGATTCAAATGAACTTGATATTGTTCAAGGTAACCTTGACTATTTTTCTACATGGGTGTGTGATTTTTCTGATTCTGGAGCAGTGCACTAGTTCATATCACCTACAATTGAACATGATTTTGAACTTGAGGTAGAGAGGTTTCAAGTACCCTTTCGTTTGACTATCAAAGATAGAGTTTGACCTTACATGTTTGATGTATACAAATACTATGATCTTGTGGTTGGTTGGAATCATTAATTGTGATATTTCCTATGTTTATGGATAAAATAATATGATATCATCCTCATCATGGATTAGTTGTATTCGGTGCATACTATTGTGGACTGCTTTTGGAGGAAGGTGGTGTTCATTTATGAAGATGGAAGGACAGCATTGTTTATTGGAGAGTGAGACTCTTGGATGGGTTATAGGAATGTTCTTTCCTTATCATCCTTGAAGGGATGAGCTACTGTTTAGTTTATTGGAGATTTTATAGTGATTGTTTCCCATTGTCATTGAAGATCACCGTGATGTATTTCATGAAGATGTGGTAGCATTACCCCCCTCGACAAGAGATTGAGTTAGAGAACGATCTATAGCTCGGTGTGTCCCCAATATCAATGTCTCTATATATTATGGAACAATTGTAGTTCATGGATCTGTGTATTCAATTTATGGTCTACTATAGTTTTGTTTTGTTTGTCCTATTGTTTCGCCATGGGGTGCACCAGTTTTATTGGGGAAGAAGGGTGATTGAAGTTTGATGTTGTTTATTGATTATAATCACATTCGTTATGTGATAGTGAAGAACTATTATACTCTTTTATAGATTGATAATTTATTGGATCAACGGAAGGGTGCATGTTTGATCAGGAAGATTGATTTGTGGTTAGGATATCATCAGAAGCCTTTGAAAGATGAGGATATCCTAAAGAATGTTTTTAATTTCATCATGGCCATTAAGAGTTCGTTTTAATGTCATTTAGTGTGACAAATTCTCCCAATGAGTTCATGGCGTTAATGAAAATTGTGTTCCCTGAGTATTTTGATACATTTATGGTTGTTTTCATTTATGAACCCATTGTGTAATCCATGCTTGTGGATGATCGTGAAGAGCATCTTCACACTGGTTTGGGTGTTCTTTTTCAAGAACAATAATTTGAGAAGTTTTTATGTTCCTGTTTTGGGATTGAGAATTCTATTTCATGGTCCATGTTGTGTCCCAAGTGGGTGTAGTTGTATATCTATCGAAGTTAGAAGTAGTTGTGTCATGGGAAGCCCCGAGATAGTGGAAGATGTGAGATGATTCCTTGGCCTTGCAGTCTATTACATCTGGTTCATAGCTGACTTATCATGGGTTGTGAATCCTCTAGAAGTGCTGGATAGAAATTGTAAAACGTTTTTCTGGACTGATCAGTGTCAGACAATATTTGAGTCTCTGAATGGGAATTTGGTCAGTACTCTATTTCATTGTCTTCCAGCAGAAGAAGTCCAATTTGAGGTTTTCTATGATTCTTCACATATGGTGTCAGGTTGTGATTGAATGTAAAAGATATTGGTTGTTTCTTATGTGTATATGTAGTTACATCACCATGATTGTAACTATCACTCCTAGTATCTTGATTTGGCATTAGTGGTGCACTATCACAGAAACAGTTTTTCGCAGCGACCCCCCCCCCTTTATCAGCGCTTGTTGAGTAGCGCTGATAAAGGGTCGGCTTGAAATAAAATTTAAAAATATATTAATATATTAATATATAAATATAGTTATATTGTTATATAAATATAATATATAATTTTTAAATATATTTTAGATAAGTATAAATGTACATTTACACTTATTATACTTAATATATAAGATATTTAGTGAAAATGGCTTCTTAAAAAATTACAAAAATATTTTTAATTAATAATTTGATAATCATTATGGAGTAATAGTCATTTAATAACAATTTGAGGACTAAATAAATTAAAAAAATTAAAAAAAGATCCAAAATATGTTGAAAACGCAACTCATACTTCAAACGGCCATAACTTTTGATCCGGGTGTCCGCCTGAGCTCTACGACATATCAAATCGAAGCCTGTGACAAGCTCTACGTCCTTTTAATGGGGGAAAACCCGGTCCAACGTTTTTCGAGTTCAAAAGAGGCCCAGAAGGCCTCCAAAACTGAGATTTTTGTCGGGGTACCCAGATTTTTAAACATTTTGTGGATTTTTAAACTCGTTTAAGGGGGTATTATTGGCTTTTTTTGTAGGGACTGAATTTATTCCAAGGTATTACATTCATATTGATATTATGTATTTGAAATTTTATCCTTTTTATATTGAACTGCTATTTATAATCAAATATATAACTATATGTACATATTTTTTGTGTATTCGCACCTAAAAATTAAATTTTTTAAATAAATAATTAAATATATTTACATATAAAATAAATTATTTTATATTTATCTAAATAATAACTAAGATCCATTTTAGTTAAAATACCAATATATGAATATTTATATACCTATATATTAATCTAACTATATATATATATATTAATCTAACTATATATATATATTACTCTAACTATATATATATATATATATTAATCTAATAACTATATATATATTAATATAAGTACATATATATATATTAGTATTACTATAAATATATATATTAATATCACTATATATATATTAACATAACTATATATATATTTATATAACTATATATATGTTAATATAACTATATATATATTAATATAAATATATATTACTATACGAATAAATATAGCTAAATATATATATATATAGATATATATTAATATAACTATATATATATATATTAATATGACTATATATATATTATAATATAACTATATATATATAAATTATAATATAACTATATATATTATAATATAACTATATATATAATAATATAAATATATATTAGTATATGAATAAATATAACTAAAAATATATATATATAGAGATATCATGAATTGGAAGACAAATCAAAATAGAGTAGTGGTAAAGGCTTAGGCGTGCAGGGGGGGAGGTCTCGAGTTCAAATCCTGGTGGAGGCAGGGGCGCGCGCGCATGGGGGAATATAGCAGCATGCGCTGTTAAAGGGTGTAGGGGGTGCATGGGGTGATATACAAGGGTAGAAAAGATTTGTAAAAGGGGGGGCTCAAGCGCTATAAAATCCCCCCCGATTCGTAGTATTTTTTAGTTTTTTTTAATTTTTTTTTAATTTTTTTTATTTAATTTTTTTAACTTTTATCAGCGCTAAAACGAAAGCGCTGATAAAGGAAGCGCTGATATAGGACCCCTTTATGAGCGCTAAAAAAAGGGCTGATAGAGGGGTACTTTTATCAGCACTTTTTTTAGCGCTGATAAAAGACCCCTTTTATCAGCGCTTTTTTAGCGCTGATAAAAGCCCCTTTTATCAGTTCTTTTTTTAGCACTTATAAAGGGGTCCTATATCAGCGCTTTTTGGAGCGCTGATAAAGGGGACCCCCCCCCCCTTTATCTACGCTGGCTTTATCAGCGCTTTTTATAGCGCTGATAAAGGCCATTTTTTAGCGCTGATAAAGGCCGTGTTTGTAGTAGTGGTGTTAGACATAATGTTTGGGACTCACTACCTCATAGACAAGCATTTTGTGGACTTCACTGATCATAAAATCTATTGGTATATTTCCCCCCCTGCGTGACATTAAAATTCACCTGCATATGTGGATGGCGTTATTAAAGTATTAGAACATTTATATATAGATACTCTTGGAAATGATAATGATTTAGCTAATATGATGGGCATGAATTCGTTTAGTGATGAATTGTGTGAAATATGAGATTCATTAAGAGTGAAATAAGAACAGTCGACAATAAATATGGACATGGGAGAAGTCAGTGGAAGATGATATATTTTTAAGATGATGGTGTTTTCATCTCTGGTGTTGTAGGTGGAGGAATCCCGGTTGGGTGACAATTAAATGGAGGTCAAGGGAGACCAAGTTTTTTGTGGCAAGACACCTAATTGTTGGTCTGAGGTAGAATAACATCGGGTGTTTTTTCAGGGAAGGATTTTGGTACCATTGTCGATGCATGAAATGATCATCAAATAGTTCAATAGATCACCATTATCAATACATACTATAATTAAAAAGATGTACCGAGCTTTGAAGAGTCAGTTTTGGTGGCCTGGGTTGATGCATATTGTTGCAAATTTTCTGTCTCGATTCTTGGTCTCACAGAATGTAAAGGCCTATCACAATGTTCTCGGTGGTTTTCAAAAACCATTAGATATTCCTTGATGGAAGTGGGAGACATCGTGATCAACTTTTTTACTGGTTTACATCATTCTCAGGGAGCCTATAATTCTATATGTGTGGTATTGGGTGATTTGAAAAAATTATCCTACTTTATATTGATCATGTATTTGAGATAAGTGGAGGGTTTTTTAGGAAATATCTGGGAGAGGTTGTGAGGGTAGACAGAGTCTTGGGGACGATCATTTCCAATCCAGATCCTCATTTTGCGTCAAGGTCATGGAGTTTTATCCGTCATACTTTGGGTTTATAGCAATGCATTAGCACTATGTTTCATTCCCATATCGACAGTCAGATAGAGCGGACCATCTAGAATCATGAAGAAATGATTCGATCATAAGTCTGAGATTTTTGGGGTTCATGGATGAGGATATTAACCTTGGAAGAGTTCTCATACAAAAAAAATCACACCACCCTTAATATGACATCATTTTAAGACTTTTGTGGCCGACCATTCCGTTCTCCATTGTGATGGACCGGGTTCGGGGTGTCAGAAATTCTTCTATTGAAACTGTATAGAATATTAAAGTGATGGATTAGGTGCTTCTTCAGTGGATGAAGGATGCATAATATCTATAGAAATACTATGCCGATTATAGGAGGAGACTTCTGGTGTTTGGAGTTTGGGATCACATGTTTCTTATGGTGACTCCCCATCATAGGAAATGACAGTTTGGTCATTGGAGTAATTTTTCTCCCCATTTTGATAGTCCATTCGTGTTGTTGGATTTCATTAGATATATAGCATATTGGGTAGCACTTCCCCCACAAATGAGCTGGATAGATTATGCTTTTCACATATCTTAGCTCAATTGCTACCTGAATGACAACTTTCACATTATAGATTAGGGAGAGATCAATGTTGATTACGATGAAACCTTAGAGGAGTGGATTATAGAGATCCAGTACCACTCGTAAAAGGTGTTACATGGGAATGATATACTCTTATTTTATGTCATGTGGAAGCACGGTGGCACATATGAGATTACTAGGGAGCATGCATCATAAATATGTTCTTAGTACCCTGATATGTTTGATGATTAGCTCTTCTATTATAAAATTGTTCATTTCGAGGTTGTAGACCCTTCATGTTTATGAGATGACATTATATTGTTCCTTGTTATGTATTCCTCTCCTTTGAGTGTTATATCCCCTATGAGAGTGTTTTGGAGATGGTTGTTATTGTTTTGTGGGTTTTCACTTGTTCCTCTAGTGTGGTGGTGAGATCCTATAATGGTGGAGACTTCAACAGGTATCTCTTTGGGAGGATATTAGGATGACCCTTATATATTTTCTCTATGGGTTGGTTTTGGATTACCTAGGTTGAGAATATTTTGGGACACATACGATTTAAGGGGATGGATCTGTATGGATCAACCCATTGGGTATTTCTGAAGACTGAGTTGCTTTTAGGTGGCATAGAAGATGTTTGGAGAAGTTTAGTTAAGTACAATCTAGATAAATTGTAATGCACATCATGTAACAACATTAAATGATGTGACATCCTATTTAATGGGTTGTTTCATGGTGAAAAAGTGGGATTCATACTGTGAAATGTATTAGGGTTCAAAATATTTTAAAATTCATTGGGTTGATTCTTTTTCTTTTCATCAAAAAATGACCTTAATGAATTATATGACTTGAATGGGGACTACATGTTGTGTAATGCCCCAATGTGGTATGTTTTATGTGTTTTATCAGCTGCTTGTGATTTTTAGAACCAATTCCTACATCTATTCTCCCTCGAACCCATGAGACCTGATGATCATCTCTTTATCATATTGGGGATTCCTTGTCAAGGAGCAATCCATATATATTTTATTCAATTATTATCTATTTGAGTTCAATATAAGATATGATTTACCTCCGTTCATGAGTTTTCTTATATCTATTTCATATACTGTCTCCTTTCTATGCGATGGAATATGATCTCATAGTTTCTAGTTATATTTTTGTTTTTTATGGTTGGTGTGTTTGTGTAGAGGTGTCCTCGAGTGGATGCTTTTGTTTTGGGAGAGGTTACAGTGAACCATTTCCATGATATGATATAGTGAGAAGAACATCAAAGGCCAATTGAGGAGGGGTATTAGATGATTCTATATGTACATACATGAAATCATAGAGATATAATGATTTAATCCTTTCGATCACAATGAAGTTCACCTGAAAAATATATGAACCAGATTAAAGAAATTGGTATCAATTGCTAGGCGATATTTTTTCTTTGTAACATGATAATGTTTTGAATCATGATTTTCAATATAGTGTGATGTCTATCCATTTCTTGGTTTGTCACATTGTTCATGATAGAAATTTGTAAATATCATAAATATTTAATTATTTGTTTAATTGATTTTCTTTTTGGTTAAAGAGGCATATCTAATGAATCTGGTTGTTTATGTTGTAATTTTATGATAATAAAATTTATGCAAGTTAGCATGTTTAATTTAATTGCATGACAAATCTGAACCATGTTGTTGATTGTAGATAAAAGTATTATAGTGATGTTAAATTAAATTGATAATAGATTTTTGATAACTTGAGAAGATTATTTCTTAAGTTTCCTGTAGTTAGAACCAGAATAATGATTCTATTAATCCATGATAAAAGAAGATATACTTTCATGGTAAATTTAATTCCTTGTATGTCTTGATTTTCTATAATTCTTGTGAAGGCGGAGTGCATGTTCTTTGGATCCACGAGGACAATTTGTGTGTTAAGGAAGAATGCCTTTATTTGGTCTGAGATCTCATTTCTTTTTATTTTCCAACTACATGTGATGTGATATGTATATCAGACTTGTGGTTATAGTGGCAGGGAGGCTGAATATGATGTGATCATGGGATGACATATCATTGAGGTATATTGTGGTATGTGGGTGTAGTGTGGCCAAGAGGTTGTGGTATCAGTTGATACCTGGGTTTGAATGATTTGTCAGATTTAGCATGTGGGTTATAGGGAGGACACTAGGAATGATGGAAAGGGTTAATGATTGGCTTTCCAATTTATGTGAATGTTGGTGTTGATGAATCTGTTGGTTTTTTAACTAATTTACTTTCCCAAATACATTTGAACGATGGTATTTATTAACCTCCTTCCAAAATATCTAAAGAAACATGGGGTATTCCACGTTCTTTTCAGGTTTAGATTCTCTAAGATGGATGAGTTTATGTTCTTCCTATAGGTGGGAAAGACTCGACGGGTAGCGCGTCTACTCACTTTGTCGATCCCCCCTCATTTGGTAGCTTAGAATTAATTTTTAGAATTCCTTGATATTTTTAAAAAGTAATTGTTGTTAGATAAATGAATAAATGGTGTTTAACCAATTGTTTGGGAGAATTCTTGGATGTAGTGTTGAGGATATTATTTCTAAGGATCCATGAACTTGGATGGGTTATTCTGGGAGGGTATAGAACATTGTAGTGATGCTAATGAAATGTCATTTGGAAACGAATAATTATTAATTAATGGTCAATGAATTAAATAACTTAAATTAATATTGATGAAAAGGTATAATGTTATTTAATTCATCCCATTAAATGGATGGTTTCTTACAAGATATATTCACTTATCAATGGTAACCGGGAGTCCGATAGACATTTGTTACATCTGATTCAAAGACTAGGTTGTGCACATAGTGTGATTGTTAGATATATTATATCTTGTAATTATTCTGTTTTGATAGGCTACTACACAATTTCATATTATCCAACTGATAGCCTAGTGATTCTGATCCATGGAGGGTATTTTCCCCAACATACTAGAGGGAGGATGGATGGAGAACTACCCCGTTTTCCCTGCTCTATTCTCTAGGAAGTAACATGTGCTGGCCTGCACAATGGATAAATTTCACCATATTTGTGTGTAGAGGGTTGTAATGGAATTTTGTTATTTAATAGGCATATAATATCGATGTAGTTTCATAAGGAATACAATAGGTTTAATGTGTATAGGAGGTAATGTTTTGAGGATCATTACTCATTTTATGGGATGTAATTTATTGAGTTATAATACCCAATGTATAACAAAAATTATGTGAGTTATGGTGGTTACTGGATGCTACTGGGTTACATTTGTAACATGGATTTGGTGGTGTGAGGCATGAGGATCATGTTGATGCATGAGGTTCATGTTGTGGTGCTTTACCCTAGTATCGTAGGGAAAGAATTTTTGGACATTGATGCTTAGGACGTGCAACATTGTTGAAAAGAAACAAACCAATTGAGAAGTTGTATCGGGGAACCCTTGAGATTCATTATTGAATTATATATTCTTTTTTGTGATGAATGTTGAGATTTTCCATTATGAGGATGGGAATATATTAAACGTTTTTAATTGATGAGTTAGATTCACTTATTGTTCATTGTGCTTTAGCATTATTTCATTACATTTTCACAAGAGGATTTAAGAAGGATATTAATTAGTATACAATTATACTCACCCGATGTTATATAAAAAATATATCAGGTCACATGGATAAATTTGGAGATTAGGCTAGTAACTACTATCATGGGGGTTTTGTTGGAGTTTTTTTGGCTTCATGGTCACTGTCATTTTACTCTATTTTTCTACGTGTAGTTTCCACTTTCAGTATTTGAACTACTTTGATGAAATTACATTTGTGAACATGGTATCCTTTTTGTATTATAGTATAATCAAGAGTTTGTTGGTGTCTATCTTATCTCTTGCTTCTTCATGTGTTCTCATAGAGGGTAATGCCGCCAATTTGTGGGTTTACAATACCCTCTATGCTGGTCACCAACCTATGGCCTAATGGATGCGGGAATCATGGGAAATTATCTACCTTTTCATATTTCCAACCTCGGATTTGTACAATTTATGGGGAGTGGTTATTGAAACATCATCACTAGAAATCTAGTCAGATGTTTTATCCCAACTTCAAGGATTTCACTCAAACTCAGGCTCTACAGATCCTCTAATTTTCTATCCTTATTACATTTCAGAAGTATTGACTCAACTTATAGAGGACTAAAGGCCATATTTTTCAAATCCTCTTAAACCTCTATAAGTATCTTAGCGATCAAAAACATCATTTTCCACTTAGAACTAATCTTATGGGATGCATGAGTCTCTATATTTTTTATTAGGGAATATGCAACACCATTTACATTATATATCATATTGGCCAATTCAAAATTGAAACATTTCAGATACTCAATCCATCTTTACCGTCATAGGTTCAGATACAGTTTTGAAAATATTTACATCACTACTTTTTTTAGAAGACATAGTAGTATTTTCTCTTAGTACGGAATGACCCTAAAACATTACTGAATAAACCACCATAGAATAATCAATGCCATGTATAGGGTAATTCCCCTCCAACATCATGAACTATGGAGACCAATATGCTACTACTCGTTCTTATTATGTAAACCCATGTAACATCCCATTAATTTTTATGGGTACTCCTATATCCACTTGTGTGAAATTATTAATTTCATATATTAAATGATAAAAATCGTTTATCAGTGAGAAGTTGTGTTTTTTAGACACGTTTCATAATGGTAAACCCCCTAATTAATACTATAGAATATTCAATTTAATATTTTTGAAGATAAATAATGAGTAAGTATGAGTTTGTGAGGCTTGAAATGCCTCATGGAAGATGAAATAAAAAATTAAAAATATTATATTTAAAATGGGAAATTAATTTAATATAATTGAATAAATCAAAAACAGTTCATCATATGATAAATCTGATCATAATGTTCTATTTGAAATGTGGTGTTTACGCTAGTAGGGGTATAACATTTGAAATCTTTGAACTTTTGGATTCCCCACTCATAAGATGAAGTTATTAAGTAATATATAATATTTTATTTATTAAAAATAATTATGTATCTCCCAAACAGTGCAATGTATAAGAAATCTGAGAGTACTGATGCATCTGGAATGAGTGGCTTACTGTACAAAAGTTATAACAATAGTTTTCATTGGGTGTTTGGATGAATTTCTCATAAACATAAACATTTTAATTTTAATAAATCTTTTATACAATTTTTTAATTAATAAATCACTAGTATCTGTAAAAAATTTTATTGTTTGAGAAATATGAGATAACCATTGTGTCCATAATGGGGTGTTTTATCCTAGACGGTGTATAAATATACTGAGAAATGGGCATTTGATCACATCGCTATATAATTGATGTTTTTTAATAATTACATTAAATACATAATTATTTTAATTTATTTAATAATTAAAAAATGTATTATACTGTTCATATTCATCAATAAACACACAGACGTCCTTTTTTAGTTGATATAAAAACTATAATCTTGGAAATAGTCCGTTTTTTAAAGTTTAAAATCACAAATGCCTTAGTCGCATGAATTAAAACCTTCATTAATCAACATTCATGTTGAAATGGATCGTTAAATATGATATTGACCTTCCACTCATTGAAATGTGTTAATGGCTATATATAAGACTAATGGATTCTTATTTTAAGACATTATCAAGATAGGACAATTGAAGACTGAAACTCAGTAAGGGTTTCATTGGATCGACCCCTCTTTTGGCTCCGTCTTATGTGTAGTGTCGTTTACCTTGTTGATTGCTCTTTTGGCCATGTGCAACATTAGACTGTTTTAAATTGTTTTGAATTTGTTTAATTTATTTAATTAATATAATATATTTAGTAGTCTTCATATCATTTAAATTTAACAACATATGTGACATTGATCTGAATTATGTGCCGACAGTACCGTTGAATCCATCTTGAGGAGGAGAAGTTCAATAATATTTTTGTCTCAAAGGTAGGATGGTATTCCTTGATCAAATTTATCACATTCTAAATTGTTATTTTTGAATAATTTTATCGATATATTATTTTTATTAATTATCTAATGATAATTGAAACAACATACAGATGGATAATTTTAATGATATTTTCAAGGATAATTCATAAACAATTTTATCAAATGATTGGTTATTAAATTTTCAAAAGATAAATATTTTCTTTTTATCAACAAATTTTTTAAAGAATTATCATATGATAATAATGATGAATTATTAAAGATTAAATGTTCATGATTATTGGATGGAAAGTATAATAAAAAATCATCAAATTATAATTTCATTAAATAATCATAAGATAATCACAATGAACTATCATAATATAATTTCAGGAAATTATCAAAATAATTATTATAATAATTGTAAAGTATAATTTCAAGAATTTATCAAAATTATAATTATTGAATAATTTATCACTAGATAAATGCAATGTCTTATTAAAATAATAATTTTTATTTTATCAGATATAATTATTCTGATGGATAATCACATGCTCATGAATAGATATAATGATAAACATAAAATATTATATGAAAGATAAATTTTATCACATGTGATAATATATATATATATATATATATATTAAAAATTATCCTGGTGAGATAAATTATCATCACATGCGATAATTTAAAATTATAATTCAATGATTATACATGAAAGGGAAAAGGGAATCACAAGTAATATTTTATTTCTATGGGAAATAAAATAAAGGGATATAATTATCAAATGATGTTTATAATTATTATTATGGATATTTATTGTGATTTCATGCGTTAACATAAAACAAAAATCTAAATATTATCCAGGGGAGAGAGAATGTAATCAAGTGTAAGATTTTACTTCTTTGGGAAATAAAATTGATGTTTTGGTACTAGGATCCCTTGACGAGTGTTGTTCATTAGTGTGTCAATGCTTACAATAAAAAATTGTGAGGAGGTTTATTAAACCATACTGGGTGGATTATTTTTTTCACTAACATAAGCGAGCTATAGGTAGGTGCTTCTATTTTGATTATCCAAATTGACTATCCTAGTGTTACATGATTTATTTCATTTGTTGAATTAAATTAAATTTCTCTAATATTAATTCAATTAAATTAATAAAAACTGATTCCAATGATTCATGAAATTTTAAATGGTTTTGGCATGGATATTTTAAAAAAAAACCCAATTCCCTTGAATTGGGTGTGTTTATGGTAATTGAATTATTTAAATTGTTTAAATTATATTTTAGATTTTATGGGAATGATTTCAATTAAATTATATAATTTATTTTAGGAAATAGATTGTGTAACGATTGAATTGGTTTTAATGGATTTCAAACAACTGAAAATGGATTAAAATGATTTGATAGGAACCTGGTGGTTTTATGATGAAAAAGTAATGTTTTTGAATAAAACCAGTTTTGGTTTAAAATTGAATGAAATTGGAACTTTTGAAATGGAAGAATGGGATTGATTGTGTTTTTATGTTGTATTAAAAATTTTCACCCATCACATAAGTGTGAATGCATTCCTTAGGTGGTTAGTGAGTTATTTGGATACACTCTACACTACGACAATGTTCCAAAACATACTTGTAGTGGGTAAAATCCCTAACAAGTTGGTGATGAGTCTCCTTTGTCTAGTGTCCTATGGACTTGTGTATACATATCTTTCTGAGTTCAAACAGATACTTTGGAATCCTATAACTGTTTAATATTATCTTACCTTTTGGCATATGACCATGTTTCTAGCTTGTTTATTTATATTTGAGATATAAAGGTAGGTCGATGTTTGTTTGAACTACTTAAATGCCTACAGGATTTATATAAACTATTTTATATAAATATTTTAAATGATCCATTATTTTGAAATATTCCATAATTGGTAAAATCATTTCGTAAAATATTTATTTCCATCATATGAAAATGTATTGTATATTTTTTAAAATATTATTTTTAATTTCAACCACATTTAGTTGAAAATTGAAAGCATTCCATTGGATAATCTATATTTGGAATTTGTTAAGGAATATTTGGTGGTATCCCATTGGGATTAGTCACACACCCTACTTTTTCCTTTATGTGTTTGTAGACATTATTCTTCCACGTTCAAGAAAAGCGAAGGGATCTCTTCGAGGTGGATCCCAATGTTTAGATTTGGTCTTGGTGATTTTCGTCGTTACCAACCTAAGGGATGTTTTTCTATTTTAGTATATTTTTTATTGATTTGGACTGGTTTATGCCTTGTTGACATTAGGTACATTACCCCATCTAGAGTTTATTTTGTTTATGTATACTATCTTTTTTCATTTCTTTCAATCTGTTGGTGGAAAAGTTGATTTAACTTGCATGTTGTGCGATGCGCGGTCCTAGTCGTCAGTCCATTGTTATCAGGAACAACCTTCGGGATATTTTAAGGATGGCATGGTTATCGGGTTACCAAGATATATGGGATGGTATATGAAAAAATTGTATCAATGGGAAGTTAAGAATCATTCTTTGATGATTTTATTCATTTGAGTATTCCTTTAGGGACATAGGAGGTAGTTGCAATTGATAGCATGGCCAGTTGTCACTGCAATGAACTATAAGTCACAATGTGTGGTTAGGGAATTAATGTTGTGGTATAGTTCCAATAATTTCCCTATTTTTATTTTGATAGAGTGAAATCCAAATCTATTTTGTTCCGTCTGTTGAGAATATTCTCTATTGATACTCTTTTTTAGGGTTAATCTAATATCTTCCGTGTTTTTTGATGATTTTGTGTAACATCATGCCTCCGAGAAGATATGAGAATTGGATATATGAAGGGTTTATTGCTGAACCTCAGCATTAAAATCCACTAGTGGACATAAGATTAGTCGAGGGGATTGTGCACACCATCCAAGCTCTGGGATATGCACCACCTTTAGTCCCCATTCCTGCTCCAGCTATGGAACCTGGGGGGTGCTCTTCATAATTTTTCACATGAGTTCATTCAAAAAAATCCACCAGTTTTGAAAGGATCGATTGATCCTCAACATGCTGGGGAATGGATGGGAATGATTGAAATTCAGTTTGAGTTTTTGTATACACCGAAAGAGATCAAGGAGAAGTGTGCCACCTTTTTGTGGGAGGGATCAAGAAGGATATGATGGGAAATGATAGTGACAATAAAAACATGAGGGATTAGATTGGAAGGACTACAAGGTTTCATTCACAGAATAATTCTATCTAGAGTCAATGGTGTTGTCTAATGATGTGGAAATTTTTATGCCTGATCAGGTTGAAAGAACTGTGGCTCCTATAGACATATGGGGAACATGCAGAAGTTTTGACACAACTATTCCACTCCACGTAGCATAACAAGATCATCAGAACCCTAAAAAACTATAGGGCAATCAAATGCATCACATACAAAAGGTTTCCAGCCAGAGGAATCAATAACAATGTTTCTTCACACAGTGGAAGAGTCTCCATGGGAAGATGATATAGGTCCAGCAACCGTGATAGGTATCATTACTATAGTATTGTCTTTAGTGACTTCTCTATTTGATATTTTTGCATCTCACTTGTTTATTTCAACCCATTTTGTTAATCTTATTAACATTACAATGATAATTTTATATTGTCCAATGAATATTACTCTACACCTTGGTATGAATAGAGAAGGGTCTTCACCGTCCCGCTTGTGTCTTCTCTGAATAATATTTTGATCTTTCTTGGAGAATTCTCATTCTCGACCTGGAATCTATTGACATCATATTCGGGAGGGATTGGATAATTTCTAATAAGGCACATATTTTTTAATCTTCGATGGGTCTACCTTAATAAACACAGTGATGTGCCTCTTGTCTTCCACAGAAAATGAGACCTATGGTCAATCATATTTGGACATTTTTATCTGGAGTTGGAGAAAGTGATATCAATTATTTCTTTTGATCTCAAGTGAGATTCTTTGCATGGTGATCTCCCTGTAGTTGTTTGCAGGACTCCCATCTGGTTTCCTACTGAAAATTCTGGTTTACTACCAATATGAGTGGTTGAGTTTTACATTGACTTGATGCCATTACTCAACCAGTTTATTTTCCCTCTTACAAAATGGATCCAACTAAATTAAAAGAATAAATGTACCAGTTAGATGATATTTTTGAGATATCCTTTATTCACCCAAGTGTATCACCCTGGGTTGTGCTGGTTCTATCCTCCATGAAGGCTGATAGTTCTCTAACATCTTCTCTTCTTGAGATGATTCTTCAGGAACATAAGGTTGTTGATGAATTCTGTAATCATTAGAGACTCTCTTTATGGCGGGGGCTGATTCATAGTGGTTGTTCTCCAAAGAGAGTGTTCTGTGTTATCGAAACCATTATGTAGCATTTTTAGTGATATGGAAGTCTATAAAGGGGGATTTCCATAATTTAAAATGGTGTGTGTAACCAGGAATCACTCATACATTATATGACTTGAAGCGACAATTTTAGTAACCATGTATTCTTGAAGGATTCACCCTGGTTGGTTCATCGATGGCATGGGAGGAAAGAGAAGCATCCTCCTTGTTTTGTGGGATCTTTTGAGTTTTTTGATTTGGTGGGGAAGTTTTTTACCACTTAACATTACCACAAAAACTGATGTCAATACATGATTTGTTTTATGTATCTCAGCTTTGAAGGCATTTATGTAACCCATCTCATGTCCTGATTGGCGTGATCTTGAAGTAGAACAAGATTTATCTTTGACTTAACAACCCGTAAGAGTTGTTGATTATGAGACCAATGTACTTAGTGGGATATTTATCTTTTATTACAATGTTCTTTGGCAATATGGTTTTGATTCTCATGATACGTGAGAATGAGATGCACTTTAAAGACCTGACCCCAGTTTCTAGGAGCCAGTGCCATATTTAATTTCATTGTCATATATACAAGGAATATGCATCCCGAACAACCAAGTAGTTGAGTATATTTTTGAAAAAATAATCTCATATATGTTCAACATAACACCACGATAGGAAATAAAAAACTAATTAATTTCATTAGAATCATTCAAGCATCATAGATTATGTCTGCAAGTCACTCATAACATACTTCATCATATCCGTGGAAAATGAAACATAAATAAGGGGTGAGGTAAAATTCATAGTAATAATAAAAAATACAACAAAAGATATCTTAATTATAAACATTAGAGATGGTGAATAATTGAAATCACATTCTTTTAAAAATAATAAATTTGACCACATTATTGCCCAAATACGAGATCAGTAAATAATGCCATAATAAAATTTGATCATGGGTATTATAATAATCGAATAACCACATTAACATTCAATTACAATCTTTATAACGAGGGACGTACATAGGCCGAACGTTATGAAACATATTTTTAAGGCCTCATCCAATACATCAAAAAATGAATAAGGCATTGGCCAAAACAATATATCAAAATGGGAAAGGCCTTGTCCAATTCCACATATATTTATATCATGAGAACTACTGATGCATCAATGGGCTCTAGATGGCCCCAATAATCTCATAATAATTATAATTGATTCCACATTTGAGTGGTTATAATAATAAAAAACATATAAATTCATATTGAAACTAACATATGAAATGTAAATAACCTTCCACGAACATTAAGCCTAAACACTAAGCATTCAGAGTAAATTGGTGAACTGTTTTAGGATAGAACATCCAAAATCAAAATAATCATAAACCATCTAATTAATAATGCTAGATGATATAATAAAATTTTTGCCCCAATAATAAATATGAATCAATAAGAATGTTAAAATAAAAGAAAATAATCTTATAAAATCATAGAGTAATTCTTGAGATAAATACTCTTTTATTCTGAGAAGAAGAGTTATTTTGTAATAGTATTTTTATAAATTAATAATTGAAGTAATAAAGTATTTTTTCAATAAAATGAGGGATTTTATAATTATTATGTTATCCCAAATAATAATATAGGGTGCCATAGAAAATAGGTATGAATCTGAGAAATTCCCTTGAAACGAGCATCTATTTAAGAAATAAATTTTAATGTTCCGTTTGAAACATGTAACTACCCATAAAATAAGGACAGTTTATCATTGGTAAAAATATTTTGAACACTCACACAGAATTTATTATGATTAAATAGTAATATACAATAATTTCATTTTGATTATTAGACAATAAAAGTAACCTAAATGGAAATGGAGGTTCGGGTGGAAAAACCCTTACCTAAAGTCCGACTTTGTTTAGCTCTTGATCTTAAGGTCTGGGAATATGAAATTATACATATTAATAACTTATTTCAGAACCTAATAGATTTATTTAGTTCATAATAATTTTTATTGGTTTATTTATGTCCTTATTGATAAGTTGTTATATAGAATTCCTTCATTTTGGAGTGTTCGTTTTCTTGATTTTCATAATCGATTAACATGTTTTTATGTAATGGAGTTCATTTGGAATGGATGTAAATATATGGAACTGGAATTAATTATTACTTATGAATATATAGATGTTTTCATTGTAATTTCTATCATTTTGATACATTGAACGAAGATGAATCATTATATGAAATATTAACGAAATTCACTTTGTTAGCAGTATTTTGATTATTGTTATATAGTTTTGTCATATGATTTCATAATATGTATATATACTGGTTAATTAATATTATTTTGGTTATAATATATATATTTTAGTCTGGAGAAGCTATAAATTTTTTTTTCTGAGCATTAATTGAAGATCAATTGATGAATGAAACTTCATCTTCCAAGAAGTTTATAAATTGGAACTTCATGGATGTTGATTTTATTTATAAACTAAAATGGAGAGAAAGAGTATTGATTATGATTATTCCATTAACAAGTTATAATTATAGTATATTAATTATCATGGTTTTATCATGGTCATTTGGATAGAGGATATGGGGATATCATAACAAGGGGGGGTTATAGTGGAGGAGAGGAGTAAATTTGGAATATTTTATTCATTATTTTATTATTTCCAACAAGAAAACCAATATTGTTGTTTCATGGGACCCATAATATTATTAAGTTCATTTGAGTTCAAAATTATTATATTACATCAATTATGATGTCATAAATAGTGTATTTAACAGTTAGTTTGTATATATAGTATTTTATCCTATTTCATTATTCATTAAAATTTCACGAATTTCAGAAAAATCCCAAAAATTCTCCCAAACCATTTATTGACTTGTAGAATTCAAAAAATGAACTCCATTTTTGATAAATAATTTTCTAAAAATTATTAATTTAAATTTTAAGAAAATATTAATTAATTCAAAAAATAAAAATTTTAAAGGTCTAATTAGTTTTTTATCACATTGAAAAAATAATTAGTTATTAATTATCTTATTATCACGATAAAATAAAATATTATCATATTTTTAATATTCATAATGGCCATATTAAAATTCTTATTACTATTTATAAGGGTATGTTACTATTCCCCAAAAATCATGTTAGTACAATCAAACACCAAAATGACTTTCTGGTCACAATACTAGATGACCATTTTCTAGAATTCAAAATATAATAGAGAAAAAGATATGTACAATGGATAGATTATAAATTTTTTTTTGTAGGGAAAAAATATTTCATGCATCTGTATTTATTTTCAAAACCATGGGGTGTTACATTCTCCTCTCCTTACAAAAAAAATCTTCCTCAAAATTCAAAAAATGTTACCTCACAAAATGATTTGGGTATGTCTTAAACATAATATCCAAAGGCTAACATGATTCCTCTTGGATTTTATGATTTCCCCGAAGAACCTTTACTATATGAGTTGACCGATTCTTCAACACTTGTTCTTCAGTGTCTAAAATCGGGATAGGCTATTCACTGTGTGATAGATCAGGATCCAATTCTATACCTTCAGAAGTGAGGAAAAGCGTTGGATCTGTCATGTACTTTCTCAACAATGAGACATGGTACACATTGTGCACCTTGGAAATGATAGGTGGCATAGCCAAATGATATGAAATAGGTCCAATTCTCTTTATAATTTCAAAAGGCCCAATGTATCTTTGGAAAGGTTTCCATTTCATTCCAAATCCAATAACACCATTCCATGGAGACACATTCAAATAATTGTGATCTCCAATATGAAATATCATATCCTTCATTTGATTATCGGCATAGATCATTTGTTATCATTGAGATACCTTGATATGACCTTGAATTGTCTTTACCTTGACAATTGTTTCCCCCACAATCTTTGGACCCACAAGCCTCAATTATCCAACATCATCCCATCATGTTACTATTTGATATCAGTTTCTATGCAATTCTTCTTATGGTGCAATTTTAATACAATCATGGAAACTATTATTGTATAAAAAATACAGTATATAAAATTATTGATCCTACAAACCTTGGAATTCATGATAACATGATCCCAACATGTCCTCTGATCTTTGGATCATCCTCTTTGATTGCCTGTCTATTTGGGGGTGGTAAGTAGTACTCAATCAAAGCTCAATATTAAAAGCTTCTTGAAGACTTATCCATAATTTTGAGGTAAAACGTGGGTCATTATTATAAAAAATTTGATAGGTTCCCCATTATGTCTCACAACATAATTGATAAAGAGTATTTATAGGCTCTCTAGTGGAAAATAAAGTTGGGAAACCATTTGAAAAAGTAATTATTTTCACATTTTTTGATAATTCACAGGTCCTCCTTACTAGATCCATGTATAAAATATCCTTGTTAATCCTCATTTTGTTGAGAACTCCATGATCTTTACAACTCAATGCATTAGCTACATTTTTTTCCTTTCCAGGGTGATAGTGTATGATACAATAATAATTCTCTAGTATTTTGAGCCATATCCATTGTCTCATGTTGAGTTATATTTGGGAGAAAACATACTTCAGACTCTTCTACTTTGTATATATCTCACTTTTTTCTCCATAGAGATAATGTGTCCATATCTTCAGAGAAAAGATTAACATTGCTGATTCAAGATCATGAGTGGGATAGTTGTGCTCATGAGTTTACAAAATCCTTGATGCATAGCCAATAAATCGTTTATCCGGCATAAGGAAACAATCAATTCTTTTCATTGATGCATTTCTATAGATCACAAAGGCATCATTCCCTAATTGTATGATTAGGATCATAGAATTCAATAACATCCTCCCCAAATTTTTGTAACAGACCTCACATTATTTTTTCCATACGAACTTTACACCTTTATGTGTATTCTTGGTCATTGGGTTAGATAAATAGGCGATGTTCTGAACGAAACACTGATAACAACCTTCTAAATCAAAAAAACTGTGTACCTCGATTATGTTCGTTGGAGTAGGACATTCTCGCACAACAATTGTGTTTTTAGGATCAACAGATATCCCATATTTAGAGACAATGCGTCCTAGAAAGGAATCTAATTTGAGCCAAAATTCACACATTATTAACTTCCTATATAATTCATTTCTTATAAGAGACTTCATAATAGTGAAAAATTTATTTTCATGATACTGGTAACTTTTAGAGTATAACAAGATATCATCAATAAATACCACCAAAATTCATCTAGATATTCCGTGAAAACTCGTTTCTTTATATCCATGAAAATAGAGGGTTCATTAGTTAGTCCAAAATTCATTATTGTAAACTCATAATTCCCTTACCTAGTTTGAAATACTATTTTTTGAATGACTTCCTTCCTCAAAAGAAAATGATGATATCCAAATCGAAGATCAATCTTCAAAAAAAATTGGGCTCTATAATGTTGATAAAATATATCATCAATGTTATGTTGGGGATACATGTTCTTTATTTTTATATAATTGATCTATCTGTAGTCAATCCACAACCTCATAAAACCATATTTCTTTTTAATGAAATGCAAATTGTCCCCTCAATGAGAAAAACTAGGGAAAATAAATCATTTATCACTCAAATTATCATGTTTTTTCTACAATTCTAGTAATTCAACAGTTTTCATTCTATCAGGGGTCTTATGTATGGGCATTGAACTAGGTATAAAGTTATTGGAAAACCCAATTTTTTTCTCTGGATGATGTCCAGGTAAATCCCTTTGAAACACAAAAACCTATTCTTGTACAATCGGTATGTCCTCTATCCGAACATTCTTCTCCTAACCAAGTTTCATTTCATTCCCTTCCTCCCATTTGATTGAATTTAGTAGAGCTACATGGGGTGGATCAAGATGAGAAATATAGGGTGATGTTTCTACCCTAAAGATAACATATTCTACATCATCCTCAAAAATTGTAAACTTCGTCAACTTATAATAATTTTTTGCATCATGGTTTTAAAACCAATCCATACCGAGGATTATATCAAAGTCAGTCATGGGTATGAAAATAAAATCAGCTGATAAAGCACATTTATATGCCATAATGGGGACTTCCTAGAAAAATTTTGATTCAATGATACTTCACATACGAGTTTTGACTGACAACTCCCTTGTTAAATCAAACTGGAAATATCTAATTTTTATGGAAAACTAGGAAGATATGAAAGAATGAGATGATCCAGAATCAAATAAAGCATTGGCTAGGTATGAAGAAATTATAAAACTACCTATCGTTACATCATTAATAACTTCAATATCAGCGGTTGTGATCACATAATCATGTCTCGTCTCCCTAGGGATTGTTTGTTCCATGTTTCTTTGAAACATTGGACAAATCATTAGAATATTTTACATTATCCCTACAATTATAGAATTTAAAATTAATAGCTTCTATATTCCCCATGAAATCTCTAGAAATATGGCCTTTCTTTCCACATTTGTATCCTAATTATTTTCCCTTTAAGCAGGCACCAAGGTGTTTCCTTCCACAATTATCACAGGGTAGAATTTCAACTATTCTCTTTTCCCCTATTTCATTATTTCCTTTAACATAGTTTTCATAAGCACCATTATTCAATGTAATTTCATTAATGTCATAAGACATATCGAATTCGTTTTCTATCATGATGGTACATAAAACTATATCCTCATATGAACAAAATCCTTGGGAGACCAGTACTCATCATAGGAATGGATTTAATCCATCAAATAATATATCACCCTTGATCATCATCTTTCATATGTAGTCCAGAACATACCTTTATAACAATGTGAAGTTATCTTCATACATTGAAACATTCTCATATTACATTTTATTTAAATTCCAAAACTGTCTTTCCATATATACTTGTTGTTCATGAGGAAAGTATTTTTCTAGGAAGATTTCCTTAATATCCCTCCATTCCATCTCTTATATCTCTTGCTCATCATATGTGTTTTGTATTGACAACCAGAACTTATCCACACCTCTAAATAGAATATATATTCCCATTATGAACTTCTCTCTTTCATTACAACCCAATGTAATAAATATATTCTCTAGGGATCTTATCGACTACTCAGTTAAAAAATGGGATTGTAGTCCCATTAGATGATGAAGGTTGATGTATCATAATGTGATTTAAAAAAGATCCTGACATGGTGGATCTGGATTCTCAATATAGGTATGGTTATTTTACATAACTAGATTATGTTTTGTCGTTAAAGTTATAAGCATCTCTTCACCAGTCGTAGTACCAGAGCCAACATAATTGTCTTGCATCGGAGGGCAATACCTACATGGGATACACGTGTTATTGTGGTTTCTATTTATTCTAGTAGGTTCCATTTCTTAATAATTTCATACACTATATTAGGTTATGAATCATAATGTATAATCTTAACATAGAACAACACATAGCATAAATTTAAATCTTACGCATGGCTAACCCCATAATCGTAAAAATGGTTTCTTTGAGGAAAAATTTACATTTAAATCCTTCATAATGGCTTGTAAAGATGATTTGAATTATCCTAAGAATATCCCCTAGAAGTTTCAATACTAAGAGTGAAACAAGGACCATTTTCATGAACTAGGATACCACAGGTCAAGCCCGAAACACTTTTTCAGTGCCTTCACTCTTAGGTACATCTTTGGCAGAGGCACCTCTACCTGTCTGTATCGAGAAAGGGATTTAGGTGCTAAAAAGATCCACATAATCTATTCCATACCAAAATACTGGTATGTTCTTTTAATCTTATCCTCAATGACTATCATAGGAATTTTTTTCTCAAATCTTCTTTTTCAAAATCTACTTTCCAGGTTTTCTACTAAACATCATCTCATACCAACTGTATATACCCAACCCCAGTTTCATAGAGGTAGTGGATTATTTTATAACATTGTCCTATAAAAAATTAATATACATCCCGAGGGACCATGTTATTTAGTATATATTGGAAACAAGATTTATATATAAGTTCAACATTACATCATGAGAGGAAATATAACACTAATTAATTCCATTTGAAACATCTAGGCCTCCATGATTATGTCTGTTTGTCACCAATTACACAATTCTTCATATCCTTGAAAAATGAAACATAAGAAAGTGGTGAACTCAAAATATCAGTAAGAGTAAGAAATAAAATAGAAGATAAAATAAACAAAAACATTATTTAGGATGAATAAATTAAAACACATTCAATTATAAATAATAAACATGAAAACATTATAGAATGAGTATTAACTGAGTAAATAATTCCCTAATAAAACAAAATCTTTGGTATTCTACTAGTTTAATAACAACATAAAATTTACATTATTATCATCATAATTAACAATGATCATTTTGCGTACATTCTAAAACATATCTTCATTCCATCGGCCAAGACATCTAAAAATGATTAAGGCCTCTACCAATACCATATATCAAAATGGGAAAAAGCCTCGGCCAAGTTCACGACTATTTGTCTCATGATAAATGCTAATGCATCGTGGGGATATTGTGGGCCCCAACCATAACATAATAATTCCAATTAATTCCTCATATTATTGGGGACAAACATAAACAACATATACATTCATATTGAGACTAACATATGAAATGTAATTAACATTCCTTGAATATTATGCTTAAACACTAACCATTCAGAGTAAATTGCTGAATAGTATTAGGGTAGAACATCCAAAAAATACATAAAATTATATAAGCTATAGGATATCATAAAATATATCTCCCAATAATATATAATAATTGTTTCCGATGCTTTCGCCGGGGCATGCGCATCCGTCCGCGGAGGAGGACGCGCTGCTTGTTTCCCCTCATTCTCGCTTTCCAAAGGTGGGCAGCATTCATTCCTTGTTCAGGTATGTCTGCTCCTTGATCGAAACGGGATGATGGGATATCGGTTCTTCCTTCCGTGGATTCCTCCATGGAACTCGTCACCTAGTCTGGGTCTCCCTCATAGATTTAAGACGGGTCCGTGAAGCTCATTCCCAGTGCCATATCTACATGGATTCCAGTTAATTACGCTGCTTCCGTCAGGACGCTCCAAGGGGTCTTGTCGGGGCAGCAAACTTCGGTGGGGGCAATGGTCACGTTGGGGCGTCGTCGGCATGTCTGTCTTTGGTCCCTCATCACAGGGATTCTCCAAGGCGCGGAAGCCCGAGGCATCCCACATCGAACGCGGGGAACATGTGCCATCTGAGGATTTCCTCTGCTTCCCATGTTTAACACGGGGTATGTTGCGAGTTTAACGTCTTGCGGAGACAGATCGGGTTGAAGGATCCCTAGGAGGGAACAATGATGTTGGGGCCAGCACGTGGGCGGCTTCCCAGGTGTCATGGAGTGGGATGGCGTGGCATGAACTCACCAAGATGTGGCGGCCCGGGTAAGGATCAGGATGGATGGTGGAGTGAGACATGGGTCTTATGTTCTGAGACGGCCCAAGCAGGGGAATACAGTTTAACGTCATGCGGGAAAGAATACAGTTTAACGTCATGCGGGACAGAATACAGTTTAACGTCACGCGGGACGCGATACAGTTTAACGTCATGCGGTACGGAATACAGTTTAACATCATGCAGGACGGAATATTTGGGTATTACGCTCTGAGGCAGCCCAAGGTTGTTGGGGAACCGACATGGAGAGGTCGGGACGACCGGGTGGTGGGCTTGAACCTCGTGGAGGCTTCCTACGTACCGTGCGTTAGCATTGATCAAATTCCACGTAGTTCGATGGGATGGGGCTTATGCTCTGGGGCGGCCCATAAGAGGATTTCATGGTTGATGCGCACTCTAAGCCCATGTGAGTCATGCTCGGTGTGAGAAACAAGAGGCAGCAGGGACCAAACGATCACGTCGCGAAGGGTGCGTCCGTGAGAAGTGGAATGGGGCTTACGCGTTGAGCGGCCCAAAGAGGAAGCAGGGTCTTACGTGTGGTTAGCGGCCCTTGGCATTGGGACATACTCCAGGGTGGAGGCCCGTGGTGCGACAAAGCGTAGTAGGAAAAGAACTCCACTGGCCTTGGCAGGGGGGAAGTATGGAGATGCACGGGTGCAATCATCCGCAAAAAAGTCTAGGGACATACGCTCTGAGGCAGCCCTTCCCCCGCGGAAAAATGCCACTCCGACCAGGAGGATCTCATTACATATGAGGAAGAGTCCATTCCCGTGGTGACGAGTGGGCGTAATGAATGTCCGAGCTGGGGGGACCATACGTGTGAAGCACGGGGTCGGACCACTGTTTAACATCTTGTGTTAAGGACGAGGTGCTTAGCAGTTTAACGTCCTGCAGCTTGGATGAGGTGGGTTTGCTCCACACCCCTAGGGCTTACATGCCCAACGCCCTCTACCCCTTGTGGGAGGGAAGGCATCCGCAAGGCCATGATGAAGGGGGGTCACAGGGCAAACCACCGGGGGTCCAAGTTAGCGTGGCTATGAGAAGAAGCAATATCCGTTAGCGTGCCTATGCGGAGAAGCATAAGGAAAAGAAATGCAATGGAAAAAACAGCCCAAGGGACCTTGAGGTTACTTCGCACGAGTTTGGGAGGCCGTACGGGAAAACAACGCATGGCGCGCATGCCAAGCAGGGGAGACATCAGGTGTCGGTGCAGGGGGCAGCCAAGGGGCGTCAAGGTGAGGAGTCCCAGGATTTGCGCGCAAAAGGGAAGGTTTGGGCACAGAACTTCGGGACGACACGCAATTGGAGCAATGGAATTGCGCACTGAGAGGGAACTACGCGCAGGGTTTTGCACGTACATCAACCTATTGCGCGCACGAAACACGCATTGCGCGCAAGGATGGAACACTGGGGAGGGGGCAAATTCACTGAAGCTGGTGGAGTTTCGTGCAAAGGCGAACTTCGAGGCAAGGTTGCGCGAATTGAGGTTTTTACATGGAAGTCATCTTGCTCGTGGGGGGAGCCGAATTGCGCGCATGGGAGTATCTTCGGAATCCTCATCCACCAAACCGTTCGGGGTCACCTTCTATTTATAGGCGACCCCCAGCGCAGAATCGAGGTGGCGCGCGAAATTATTCGCCTGCGCGCGCAGCCGGTGCGCGAAAGCTCGCCCCGCAGAACCAGGGTGCACAAGGATTGCGCGCCTCAACGGCTCAATTTCACGAAACCCGGTGATTCTACGCGCACAGAACAATTTTTCATGCGGAGCCTCCTTTATTTCGTGCACCACATCACGGGCCTCCAGATCGGGCCTCTGATACCGAATATGACTTCACTTCATCATTCTGAAACTTCCTCCGAGTGTTACAGACTTTTTTCGGCCTCAAAAAATGCCCCCCTTGGAATTGGATCGGCGAGAGGTCGCAACGATCAGATTCCAAGGGAAACGCCGAAACACCGTACAGCCAAGTCTCTTGATCTAACTGCGTGCAAAATTCTGATGGGGGCGCGCAAAACCTATGGGCGCGCCTGAAATCCTCTTTCCGCGCGGCGCAGAACCCTGGCCTCGCCCATAAAAAGGGGTAATGGGTCCCAAATCCGTACTTCCGCTTTTTCGGTGCAATAAACTTGTCCCTCTCTTGCGCGAAATCGCTTCCGCTACTGCGCGTAATAACACTCTAGCCGCGCGGAATTCCAGCCGAATTTCGACCGTGATCTCGCGCCTCATCGAACTTTTTCGCCCTTCACGTGCCGATTGCGCGCTCATCTCCAAGATTTCACGCAACTCATACAGATTTCGCGTCGAACTCTCCGATTCTGTGCACTGTAACCTGATTTCACTCAACTCCCAAAAAATTCGAGATGGCTACATACCGAGTTGATGAGGGGGAAGCTGCTACCTGTAGGATTGAAATGGCAGAAAATGAGGAGGTTTATGGCGCCAAGGTGATTGTATCCAACAATATGACCTTGTTCAACCTGCTGAATCTGGCCCAGAAGGTATATCCCTTGTCGGACAACCTCCCACTCTTGAATTTTGGCCTCCTGGAGGAGGTTCCCCTACCGGGCTTTGAAGTGGACACCCCACGGTCTTGGGTGACTTGGGAGGACAAACTCCCTAGCTACAACATCACCAACAATGGCCATCCTTCCAGGGAATCTAGACATATGGACGTTTACGTCCTGAACCCGAGGACTAGAACCATTACCGGGGAGGAGCCTGTGGCAGAGGATTCTCCGGACCTCCATGCGAGCAGGTTCCATCAAAGCATCATGGATGACACGGAGGGTTGGCTGAAGGATTGGGACCTGCGGTCCGGGGGAAACTTCACCAGCAAATGGGCCTGGGCGTTTTGGGTTCGCCATACCGGTGACCAGTTCGGCGTCGAACTGCGGTATATCGGCCTGTTCGAGGCGGTATGGACATCGTAGTTCCATTTCCACAGCGAGCCTGAACTCGGACTGGAGCTATTCACCCAGTGGTCTCCTGACACCAACATGTTCCACCTTCATCATGGGGAAGTCGGCATCAGTCTTTGGGACGTTCACTGCATCAGAGGTATCCCACTGGAGGGTTACCAATACGACGAGTTCGTTCCTCCAAAGAACACCTGGGGAGTCCGGGCACAGACACCTATGCTAACGTGGCACCTGCTGAAGCTGTCCAAGGAGAGGCTGGGGGTCAAGGACTTCCTGAAGAACATCACCTACAAGGGATGGTTCAGCCTATTCCTTGAGAAGGATCCCTCCGTCAAGATGTCGGGATGGGGAAAACGGTGCCCAACCGCAACTCAGAGGAGCAAGGACGGGTCGTACTGGAAGACCCTAGTGGCGGGGAAATACCAATCATGGGGCTACCGCGTCATCGAGGCCCGGGACCCGAACATTCGGTATGCTGGGTTCCTTTCCGCCTTCCAGAGTGGCAAGCTCCTAACGGTGCGGGACATGAGGATGGGCATCCGTCCAATGACTTTGGTGATGGTGGGCTCCATGGCCGCCAACAAATGGTTCAACTTGGGCATTCCCGTGCTGGCCAAGCTGTATACCATCCTAGGGCGCATCTCACGAGGGGGGTCACCTCGGAGAGTATGTGGTCCCTTCCAGATTTTCCATGGCTGGGTGTCAGCTCATCTCGGCGGGTATACTTTCCCAAATGTCGTCCGTCCTCCAGGCAATGGCTTGCGACCGTCCTTGCTAAAAATTGCAGGGGTGGCACCATTGACGCTCAATGAGGAGGGTGTGAGGATCCGCATTGGAAACCATGCCAACTTCAACTTCAGCCCGTTCCCCACCCCAGTCGTCCAACTAGTGGACAATGGGCGAGGCTCTCTGGAATAGAAGTAATACTTCCAGAGCATTCGGGTCGGGGTGCTCATGGCTCGGATCGATGAGAAGGTGATCTGCGAGCCTTACGTGCCATCCCGATTCGCCAGGAAATTCGGGTGCCTCCAACGAATGCCAAAGAAGGTATTCATGGATGTATGGCAAGAGAAGAATCCATGCGTCCTACGCCTGATGTGGTTGATGTTTACCACTTTCGGCTCTGGTGATGTCGTTACTCTTCCTCCCACCGGGGTCGATGCAGGCCTAGCAACCGAGTATGCCGAAAACTGGTCAATTGCGTACCCTGAGGGGCTATTACGCAAGAGCGTCCGGCAACTTGAGGTTACTCGCACGGAAACCGGGCAACGGGAAAGAAGGCACGGTGTCGTCGGAAGGGGGGAATCAAGGGCGTGTTAGGCAGCGAGGCCTGCGCAGGCCGGGACATCAGCAGCGAGAACATCACATGGTGCTGCCACGTCCTCGTTACCCGCAAGGGGGTCACATGAGGCGGCCATGGAACTTCTCGGGAAGCAGATAAGATATCTGCTTGAACCTTCCCATGAAGCAATTCTCTTGGCACTGTGGTCGGCCTGGATGACCCTGCGGCAATCGCTGAGCATCGAAGCCATCTGGCAGAAGATAATGCAAAACGGGATCCAACTGCCGGAGGTCAGGCTCATTCGAATTACCGACCGAGTGAATTTCCATCGATGACATGCTTATCTGATGGCTATGGACGCATACGCACGCCAAAGGGGGTGGCGTACAGAGCCAAATTTCCTAGTGAAAGTGATGCTCCGGCAGGAACATGATCCGGAAGCGATGCCTCCGGGAGAAGGCGACAGTGACGAGGAGCTGGAGGGGGAGGAGGAAACGGGAGAGGATTAAGATGAGGGGGAAGATGAAGAAGAGGAGCCCGAAGGTGAGGGGTCGCAAGGGGCGTCCTACCAAGTGAGTCTCCGAGAGAGCGGTGAGATTTCCGACTCTGATCTCGAAGTAACCGAGATTCTCGAGGTTTGTCTCTGTCTTCATTCATTCCCCTCATTCATTCATTCTACTTTCCAACATCTAACTCACTTTCACATCCTACTCAGGAGCACTTGAGTGGTGGACGGGCATCCCCACCAGAGGAGGGCGGAGAGGAACCAGTGGGACATGATGGGGATCCGACACCCATCATTCAATTAACCAGCGCAGAGGGGTCTCCCCTTATGGCAGCTCCGGCAGTGGACAAAACACTGGGGACTGACGCTATGGATTCCTGTAAGTATCACGCTTCACTAATGGTTCTTGGTGTCGAAAGATCCCGTCTGAGCAGCGTATGCCCTGCGCATTGATCTCAATACTGGAGGCACGTCAGGCTGCGGAGCCCGGGCCATCCGCGAGTGGACCAGCGGCGGACATACCACCTCGCTCGGAACATGCTCTCTGCACTGAGTCGGCCCCAACAATTGATGAACAATGGGTGGTGGACATCAGCGGCGTTGTTCCTGAAACGCGGTCAGAAGCTGGTGGAGGTGTCATTGCTGCTGGGGCGAGAGAAGGTCGCTCGAACGTCGAGGATTCTATTCCTCACAAAGACATACCTAGGGTGGATCCTTCTGCTGATCTGTTGGCGGTCTTCCCCATATACCGACCCGCTGACCCCGAGGAGATAGATGACTCAGACTCAGAGGCCGCTGAGGAGAGCCGGATGACATGGCGCAATGGGTGGAAGTGTATCCAGCGCTTCCTCAGGCATCCCTAGTCGGATTGGCTATGGCGGATGGGATCACTTCAGACCTGGTTGCGCTTCCTATGCACCAGAGGGGCCGACGCTCAGTGCCTTCATCTGACGGTCCGTGATTACATGGCCAAGAAGATACGCGAGAGCAGCCGGTGTACTGACATTTCCCAGTGCTGAGAAGGATCGGTGAGCGCTCAAGCGCTCCTGAGGGCGGAACAGGAAGTCCGGCACCTCGAAGGGCAGGCGACAGATAAAGAGGCCTTCATCGAAACATGCTCTGAGCTCGTGGAGCATCTGACGGCCTAGTTGGCTGATGCGCATGATCAACTGGTGGAGGCGAGTCACCAGATGACAGTACTTCAAACCGAGCGGGCGTAGGCACAAGCTAGGGTTGGCGAGCTGCGCTCTCTGGTGGACGATGAGGAGAGGGTCTTCAAAGAAAGAGAAGTGGTCTTGCAGGTTACCAGCCAGAGGGTAGCAGTGCTGGAAAGATCACTTCAGCACGCTAATCCCTAAGGGCTTTGTGTTTTTCCATCTCATAAACTTTTTGCTTGTACTGCTCATCATCTCAATCCAATATGTGGACAAATCCACTCATTTGTACCCTCGGTTTCATGCAATAAACCATAGTTCCGAAATGAATAAAAACTCATCCCTAAGCTCCTGTGGGTCGTCCCCAACGCATGAACCAGAAGATTCTCGTACCATCATTTCGTTCAACTGTGGGGCATTGGCCAAGCTTCAGGCATCCAAAATTTGGCCTGGACTTTTGAGGAGACCCCTGAGCCGATTGATGTGTCGACTTCTCAATGTGCTCTTACAAACAGGCGGGGAAATGCCGGGGGCATTGAAATCCATCCGAACATAGGGGAATGTAGAGGAAGGGTGAATCACGCTTCCCAAATTCGGTACCCAATGGGGCGCAACCATAGAGGATAACTGTCAACCGTGGCGGAAACACAACATCCACATCACGTTGGCCTGGAATGGGGGGAAAATAAACGAGGGCTGACCACTGACCATGTTCGCAACACGGGGACTAACTCAAATATCGTTGGTCAGTCTTCCGGAACGTTGGCCTAGGACAGTAGGCGGACCATAGGTTGAGCATCCATACTGTTAGGGGGTCCCGTCAAACATGACCAGTTCTTCGGAACGTTGGCCCAGGACAGTAGGCGGACCATAGGTCGATCATCCATACTGTTAGGGGCTCCTGTCAAACATGACCAGTTCTTCGGAACGTTGGCCCAAGACAGTAGGCGGACCATAGGTCGAGCATCCATACTGTTAGGGGGTCCCGTCAAACACGAAAGGAAATGAGGATCCGAATAAGGGGGACACAAAGCGTGGAAGGTGGAGTGGTGGTATGTTCGAACAGATTCCAACAGTCCCGAAATTGCAGCACCATGGCGAAGGTGCATTAGGCGGACGTACCAACCTGATCACAGGTCATCCCAATTTCTAGGCAGGACCTCTTTGGCGAGGGAACTGCCACTTCCCATTATTACCATGGGGCATCCCGAACTTGCTCGGGGTAGATATCCCGATTACACCACTTCCCATGAAGTCGGGCCAAGGGGCCGACAATAAGGAGGTATGAGGTTTAGTAATACATGGGGTTGGACCGAAGACGAGACGTACGGGCGGTCCTACGTAAATCATAAGGAAGAGAATCAAGCCACATGTAGTTCTTGAAAATACAGTTTAACGTCATGCGGGACGAAATACAGTTTAACGTCATGCGGGTCGGAATACAGTAAACGTCATGTGGGACGGAATATGGATCTTAGTTTTAGGTCATAGATCTCGGACCTTAAGGATATTAGTTTTAGGTCTTAGAGCTCGGACCATGAGGATTTTAGTTTTAGGTCCTAGAGCTCGGATCACGAGGATCATAGTTTTAGGTCTTAGAGCTCGAACCATGAGGATCTTAGTTTTAGGTCATAGAGCTCGGACCATAAGGATTTTAGTTTTAGGTATTAGAGCTCGGACCATTAGGATCTTAGTTTTTGGTCTTAGAGCTCGGACCATGAGGATCTTAGTTTTAGGTCTTAGAGCTCGGACCATAAGGATCTTAGTTTTAGTCTTAGAGCTCGGACCATGAGGATCTTAGTTTTTGGTCTTAGAGCTCGGACCATGAGGATCTTAGTTTTAGGTCTTAGAGCTCGGAAAATGAGGATATTAGTTTTAGTTCTTAGAGCTCAGACCATAAGGTGGGAAAAGGGAGAAACGGACACATGGCACGACAGTTACAAAATCCGACGTGAATGAGGACCTAAGCACTAATTACCATGTGCTTTCTGGGGAAATGCTCGAGTCGTGGGACCGAACATGAAGGTAGGCTGACTGGGGCCACGAGGAAGTTCCCCAGGTGCTCCTACGTATCTCATAAAGATGAGAATCAAGACATACATAGTTCTGAAAGGTGACATTGTAAGATACCAGTGCCAAGGGAAAAGGGGAGTGCGGGCGTGGCCCTTGCACTAAAAGAAGCGGAATTTGATAAATCTTGTTTGTCCTTTAAGGTGAGTGGTTTTTTTGTTGTGAAGCGACAGACCTAGAGTAGTAGGCCATGGTGTCACCACAAGCATCAAGCCTTGATAGGCGTTGACAAATGGCATGGCACAAGACCAATACCCAACGTGATGTCCTCTACAACGAGGTCACCACAATGCAGTTCCGTTTTTCATCGTGCGACCAGGACGATAATGTCACAGTTTAGGGTCATGTGATAGGACCAACAACACAGTTTAAGGTCATATGGTTTGGACCAACAACATAGTTTAAGGTCATATGGTTTGGACCAACAACAGAGTTTAAGTTCATATGGTTTGGACCAACAACACAGTTTAGGGTCATATGATTTGGACCAACAACACAGTTTAAGGTCATATAGTTTGGACCAACAACACAGTTTAAGGTCATATGGTTTGGACCAACAACACAGTTTAAGGTCATATGGTTTGGACCAACAACACAGTTTAAGGTCATATGGTTTGGTCCAACAACACAGTTTATGGTCATATGGTTTGGACCAACAACACAATTTAAGGTCATATGGTTTGGACCAACCGAGAGAGGAGCCTCGGGCAAAGAGGACTACGAGGGTTCAACAATCAGGGAGGGGTAGGAGATGCTAACTCTCAGCTCTGCTAGGCCCGAAATGCAATCTCTGGGAGACTCCTCACTCCCCAAGGGGATGAAGGTCAAGCCGCGCACAACCTGTAAAAAAAAAGAGACCCAAGTACATACTCTAGCGCTCAGATCGCGGGAGCCCCGAGGGACACTGTTACGCAGCTCGGTCTGTCTGATGTGTGGGGGTGTACTGAGGGTTAGTACAAGGAGTGTCGAGATTCCACATTGACTCGGTGGGGCAGAACATGACATGAACCATGCCACCAACGTTCAGGGCCCGGGGAAGCCGGCGTGACGACTGAGGATTACCGCTGACCATGTTCGCAACGCAGCATCCTGTCGTGTTAGCCACAGGGACAAAAAAATGAGCATCAATCACTGACCATGTTCGCAACGTGGTATTTTTATTAATTTGTTGTCTGAAAACCTTGGGGAATTGGCCCATGATGGCAGGAGAGCCCATGGGCGTTGTATCCATGCCGTTCTAGGGGGTCCCTCCGGGTATGAAGGATGACGGGGGCCTGAATGAAGGGGAACATGAATCTTGGTAAGAGGATGGAACTTGCCCAAGTCGAATCTGGCACTCCAAGTTCTAGAATAGAGTGCCTTGATCACGTCAGAAGACCACTGGAAAGGGTCAGAGGGCTCTGTCCGAGAGCGGCCAAAAGATGGCTGATCCCTGGGAAAAAGAGGGGGCATAATGCCAAACACCCTGGGCACTGAGAGATCGTGGGATATCTTAAGAGATGGGGCTGGACCTGACATCTAGGTGTTCAGGCGGTCCTAACTATCCCATAAAGATGGGAATCAAGCCACACGTAGTTCTTGAAAGGGGGTGCGTCTTTAAATACCATTGGATAGAGGAGGGCTAAACCCTGAGAACAGGGTGCGCGTGGTGTAGCCATTGCAAACCCCATGTGAATGGGGACATAATCTCACATCACGCCACGCGACCCTGTGGTCGACCTCCCAATGGCGAAACAAATTCGACATCGGACCTCAAATACAGTTTAACATCATGTGGGATGGAATACAGTTTAACGTCATGCGGGAAAAAATATGGATCTTAGTTTTAGGTCTTAGAGCTCGGACCGTGGAGCCCAAATGTAGGGTATAGTGTAGTTTAAGGTAGTGCTGGACCATACAGGCTAGGAAAAGTACTTCTTGAGGAACCTGGTGTTGGTGGGAGCAGTGATACGCTCACCATCCATAGTCGCCCGGGAGTACGCTCCATTGGGATAGACCTTGTGGACAATAAAAGGTCCCTCCCACTTGGGTTCCAACATGGGTGGTTTCCTGTTAGGAATCATTGGCGCTCTAAGAGCCAATACTAAGTCACCATGTAGGAAGGAGCAGAGGCGAACCTTCTTATCGAAAGCTCGAGCCATCCTGCTCTGATGCCTTTCCAAGTTATGTAATGCACGAAGCCTAATTCCGTCTAGTGCTTCCAATTCGGCTAGACGGATCTCAGCAACTCTGTCCGGCGCTTTCTAGTCGTAGACCTCCGTGTGCAATGAGGGAAGCTGGACCTCAATGGGAAGGACGGCCTCAGCTCCGTATACCAGGGAATACGGGGTCACCTGGGTGGAATTGTGAGTCGTCGTCCTATAATCCCAAAGGGCGTTGGGGAGCTTGTTTGGCCAACTTTTCTTGTTCTAACCAACCATTTTTTGCAGAATGATAGAGAGGGTTTTTTTAAATGCCTCAATCTGTCCATTCGCATATGCATGAAAGCGGGAGGTTTGGTTAGAGCGAATGGTGTACTTGGCGAACAATCTTTTCAGCTCGACCGCTCGAAAGTTGGTTCCGTTATCCGTGAGGATAGCGTGAGGTATTCCAAACCAGTGAATGATATTAGAACTCATGAAGTCGGCGATAGAACCATCCTTGACTTCCCTAAGCGGGGCTGCCTCTGCCCACTTTGAGAAGAAATATGTGGCAGTTAAGATGAACCGGCACTGGCGGGCCATCGCCGGTGGGTAAGGCCCTACGACATCCAACCCCCAGACTGCAAAGGGACAAGAATACTTAGTAGCATGGAGAGGATCTGGTGGCCGATGCACAAAGTTAGAATGAACTTGGCACACATGAAACCTCTTGGCATACTCGATGCAGTTGTGGATCATGGAGGGCCAGAAGTATCCCAGTCTCCGAACCTGGTGGGACAACTTTGACCCGGCCTGGTGGGTGCCATAGGAGCCAGCGTGCACTTCCTGCATGACCTGTGGGATCTCAAATCATTGAAGACAATGGAGGAGAACACCGTCAAACCCACGCTTGTAAAGGAGCTGCTCACGACTAGGACCGCTTTGAAGGGTGAACTGTGGAGCGTGGTGTCGGATTCATTCCCGCTCTGCTCGGTCCATCAGAAGACTGTCGTGCCAGAGATATTCAACGAAGGGTGTTCTCCAGTCAAGAACTTTGTCGATCACTATGCCTGAGGCCCCAGGGGGTCCTGACGTGGGGGAACCAGTGGTGAGATGGTTCACTCATGGGACACGATCGCCCTCCAGGATAACAGGAGCAATGACTCTTTGGTGCGCCACGTGGTTGATTAGTCCATCCTGTTCGGGCTCCGCAAGTGATGCGGCCAGGCTGGCCAAAGCATTTGCTTGACTGTTCTGTGACCAGGGAACATGAATGACATCTGTTTGGGATGGGAACTTATCCATTAGACGGAGGGTGCACTCCAGCAACAGCATGAGTTCTGGATTCCTGACAGCGTAGTCACCGTTAACCTACTTGATGACTAGCTCAGAGTCCCCTTTTAAATACAGGTGGGGTACGTTAACCTCCAGGGCCAACTCGAGGCCAGTGTTGAGGGCATGATATTCTGCCTCATTGTTGGTGCAGCCTTCTGACAACAAGAAAGAATATGGTAGAACGGCTTGCTCTGGGGTGATGAAGACGATACCCAGTCCCACCCTGTTAAGCCTATGATCACTGAGCCTTCTACCGTTGGGGCTTCGGGAGGCGCCATTGTTTCCGACGTTTTCCGTCGGGGCGCGCGTGCGCGTTCCGCTCCGTGTCCGCGGGGGAGGACGTGTGGCGCTTCTGTTGCCTCGCATTCCCGCTTTCCAAAGGCGTGCGGCATTCGCTCCTTATTCAGGGACGCCTGCTCCTTGATCGAAACGGGATGATGGGATGTCGGTTCTTCCTCCTGCGGATTCCTCCTCAGAACTCGTCACCTAGTCCGGGTCTCCCTCATATATTTAATATGTAGTTCGTGAAACTCTTCCCAGTGCCATGTTTCCATGGATGCCGGTTAATTACACTGCTTCTGTCGGGACATTCCAAAGGGTCCAGTCAGTTCAGAAACCTTCAGTCAGGGGAGTAGTCACGTTGAGGCATCAGTAGCATGTCTGGATGCTGGGGTACCTAGCATGTCTGTCTGTTATCCTTGGTAACAAGTCTTCTCGAGGGTGTGGAGGCCCGAGTCATCCCCCATCGAGCGCATGGAATTATATGTCATAGACACATATCTGAGGTTTTCCTTAGCTTCCTGTGCTCAACACATGGTATGCCGTGAGTTTAACGTCTAGCGGAGACGGATCAACCCAACCATAGCATTATCTAGGATAGATCGGATTGAGGGATCCTCCTTAAAGGGATGTCGATACCGGGGCCAGCCCATGGATGGCTGCGAATAAGAGCGTGCCAACATTGTCTCACCGGGATAGGATGGTCAGGGCGAGAATCGGGACGGGTGATAGGTTGATGGATGAAGTGAAGGGAGAGTGAAATGGGACCATCGCAGGGGCGACGGTGAAGTTGGGATTGAGCCTTGATGAGGATTCCTACGTATCCCCGTTGCAGGGAATCAAAGTCCGCGTAGTTCGGGATGATGTTGATAATCCGACGTGAAGGTGGGCCTTGGCCCGATGAGCATCGTCAGCGTACCGACGTGAAAGTAGGCCCGTGGGTCCACTAGTGGTGGGATTGAACCTTGGGAAGGTTTCCTACATACCATGCCATGACATGGATCAAAGTCCTCGTAGTTCAAAGAATACATTTTAACGTCATGCGGGACGATAGTGAACCCTGACGTGAATAAACGACGGGAGGTGGGTGTCGGCGAACCGACGTAAGTGAGGGACCTTGGTCTGATGGGAGTTGGTCTTGAACCTCAGGGAGGCTTCCTACGTACCATGCCTTGACATGAATCAAAGTCCTCGTAGTTCGGATTAGTCACAACAGCTTGCCGTCGGACTAGAATTGCAATTTAACGTCGTGATGGGCGTAGATAGGACACGACACGAATTGGATGGTGGGTGGGCTTGAACCTCGTGGAGGCTTCCTACATACCATGCCTTGGCATGGATCAAAGTCCTCGTAGTTCGGATGGGGATTTGTCGGTGGACCGACGTGAAAGCGGACCTTGGTCCAATGAGTGGTGGGCTTGAACCTCTGGAAGGCTTCCTACGTACCATGCCTTGAAATGGATCAAAGACCTCGTAGTTCAGGTGGGAATGGGTGTGCATTTTAATTTCATACGGGACAAGGAGGGCATACAGTTTAACGTCATGCTGGACGAGGGAGAAACTCGACGTGAATGAACGACTGATCCGTGTGGCTTGAACCTCATGGAGGCTTCCTATATACCATGCCTTGACATGGATCAAAGACCTCGTAGTTCTCAAGGATGGGTCGCAGCGGCTTACCACTGGACCAGAATGTAGTTTAACGTCATGCTGGATGGGGGTGAGACCCGACGTGAAATGATGGGTGGGCTTGAACCTCATGGAGGCTTCCTACGTACCATGTCTTGACATGGATCAAAGACCTCGTAGTTATCTAGGATGGGTTTGTCGGTGAACCGACGTGAAAGTAGACCCGGGGTTCCACTATTGGTGGGCTTGAACCTCATGAAGGCTTCCTACGTACCATGCCTTAACATGGATCAAAGTCCTCGTAGTTCGGATAGAATGTGCAGTTTAACGTCATGCTGGACGGGAATGAGACCCGATGTGGAAGAATGACGGGTGGGCTTGAACCTCGTGGAGGCTTCCTACGTACCATGCCTTGACATGGATCAAAAAACTCGTAGTTCAAAAGGATGAGGGGTCAGGGTCGGTGCTCTCTCTAAGCCCACGTGAGTCATGCTCGGTGTGAGAAACAAGAGGTTGCAAGGACCTGACGATCACGTCGCGGAGGGTGCGTCCGTGAGAAGCGAAAAGGGGCTTACGCGTTGTGCAACCCATGGTGCTGGGACTTACTCCAGGATGGAGACCCAAAGTGCGACGAAGCGTGGGAAAGAGGGACCTTGGTCCAGTGATGGGAGGGGCCTCGTTCCCTATCATGCCCTCCACTGACCTTGGTAGTGGGGAAGTACGGAGATGCACGGGTGCAATCATCCGTACGAAAGGTTAGGGGATTAAGCTCTGAGGCAGCCCTTCCCCTACAAACATACGCCACTCCAATAAGGAGGATATCATCCCTTGTGGATGGGTGATTCCATTCCCTTGGAGACGAGTGGTGTAAAAAATGTTCGACATGGGGGGACCCTTCGTGAGGGAGACAAGGTTGGGTCACAGTTTAACATCATGTGTTGAGGACGTAGTGCCTGGCAGTTTAACGTCCTGCATCTCGGATGAGGTGGGTTCACTCCACACCCCTAGTACTTACATAACCGGTACCCTCTGGTCCTTGGGGAAGTGAAGGTACCAGTAAGGCCATGGTGAAGGGGGGTCGTGGAACGAACCATCGAGGGGTCCACGTTAGCGTGGCTATGCGAACAAGCAATATCTGTTAGCGTGCCTATGCGAAGAAGCATTAGGTGAAGCAACGCTACGGGTGGTATTGTCCATGGGACTTTGAAATCACATCGTGCAAACCTGGAGGGTCGCACAGGAAGAGGAATCGCTAAGAAGAGGAGTGTGCTTCGCGAAGTGGTGTTCCTTGGCCTTAGCATGGGGCATAGGTGTGAGTGGAAGGTGCTTCGCGAAGTGGAATAGTGTTCGCGGAGCACTACCTCGTGAAGAAGGGGTGCCTCGCGAAGTAGGGGCCTGCGAAGCAGTGTGCTTCGCGATGTGTAGCGATCCTGCCTTAGCATAGGGATCACTAGCATGGGTTGGGTGTTTCGCGAAGCATAAACGCTCCACGGCTGCCCGGGTTCCCTTGGGAATCCCCTTCCTTCGTGAAATCCCTTGAGCTTCGTGAAGGGAATCCCTCTCGGAAGAGGGGCTCAAAACGAGACAAAGCAGAGGCGTCTCGCGAAGTAGAAATACCTCACGGAGCTCATGATTCCCGGGGCAAAGAGTGCTTCGCGATTCGAGAGAGGAGAAGCCGAAAGGTTGGGTTGTCCGTCCCCCGGACTCAGGGGGAGTCCAGTATTTAGAGGGATGGGGCGCCGCAAAGCAGAACTCACGCGCCGCCTTCGGTGCTTCGCGGCGCGCTCACGAACGTCAACGCCCTCCGAGGAGCATTACCGCCTCCGGAGCTTCGCGGAGGCTCGCGAACGTCAAATGCGTTCGCGGATCATTACAGCATCCAGAGCTTCGCGAGGCCGCCATGGTCAGGGCGCTTCGCGACGGGGCTTCGCGTGGGTGCTTCGCGGTGGTGCTTCGCGGCTGTGCTTTGCGAGGCAGTGCACCGGCCTTTTTCATTCCTTTCGTGCGGGCCATATTTTTGGCGCCAACAAATGCACCCCCTCAGACTTGGAGCCACGGAGGGCCAAGGGTCGATGTCTGAGGGAAAATCGCCAAAATTGTTGGTGGTTCGCGAAGCGGCCTCGCGAAGGGGGCCCGCAGTGCTGACCGGGGCCACAGATCCGGACGCGCCGCGATGCTCCGCGTGGGTGAGCTGCGCTGCGATGCTCCGGGTTCGCCGCCTATAAATAGGGGGTCTGACCTCTTTTGTCTTCACGTGCCTTCCTTTTCTTTTTGTGCTCTCGACTTCGCGAAGCTCCGCGTACTCCGCGACAGTCCTCCGCGAATCAAGCTTCGCGGAGAACCGCGGGTCTCCGACTCCGCGTCCGCACCAAGCGAATCTCTGCTTGTCGGCCTTGGCCAGACTTCGCGGCTTGATCTCGCGACCGATCTTCGCGATTCGGCTTCGCGGTTGAGCTTCACGGTCGAGCTTCGCGATCCAGCGGGAAGAATTCTTTTCTGAGGGCCAGAGTTAAAATGGCCCATCAAGAAGCTGTATTGGGGGTCCTTGCAGATGCTGCTCGTCAAGATGAGATGGCCAACCGTCCAGGCTTGGGGAAGATGATCCAGAGCCACTCGGACCACACTTCTTTGACAGATCTTCTCTCGGAAGGTCAGAAAGATTATCCGCAGTGCAAGAAACTGTCATTGTACGGCTTCGGGCTGAGGGATGACGTCTTCATCCCTGAGGCGAGTAGGGATGAACCAGCTTGCTGCTTTAGGAGCACACCGTGCCAGCACCAATGGTTCAGGGCGGCCGATGGTCACGCGTGGGAGGACTTCACACCCGTTACTGCTGACTGTCTCTACAACCATGTGAACGACATTGACGGGAAGCCATTACAACCGGAGACGTCTCCTCCTCTCTACAGTACCATGCTGAGGGCGGCCTTGCAGGATTCGAAGAAGGGATGGTCCGATGAGTGGGACATGTGTCAGGGCGGCAACTTTACTAATGACTGGGCCTGGGCCTACTGGGTAGGCACCTCATGCGAGGAGTTCGGGGCCGAGCTGAGGAGAGTGGGGTTGTATGAGGCGGCATGGGCCTCCCAATTCCACATTTACCAACCGAAGCAGCTAATGCTGGAGTTGCTGAGTAGATGGTCATCTGGGACCAACACTTTTCACCTGCATCACAGGGAGGTGGGAATCAGCCTGTGGGATGTCCACCAGATTTATGGGGTCCCAATCTTGGGGGCCATGTATGACGAATTCCTCCCCGTTGCTAGCGCGTGGGGGGATGCAGAGAAAATGCCGCGACTGGCATCGGCGCTGATGGCACATGTCCCTGGAGAGGACAAGGAGGCAGTGAGGGATGTCCATTTTAGGAGATGGTTCAAATGCTTCATGAATTTCCCAGAGGATCGAGAGTTCCCTCCGAGGCCTCGAACATGTCCAAGGGCAGCCCAACGGGGCAAGGGGCACTCGTATTGTCGCGTCTTGGAGGACAGCCAATGGAAGACTTGGGGTTTCAGTGTCAGCACTGAACAACAGCCGATAGTCAGGCTGGTGGCGTTCATTACGGCTCTCATCTGTGGTTGGATCCTACCGGTGAGAGATACAAGCATGGGGGTACAACCCAGCTCGTTTATCATGGCGTCGACGTTGGCCATGGGGCAGCGGATCAACCTGGGGATCCCGATGCTCACCAAACTGTACAGAATGCTGCGGCATATTAGCGAGGGAAAGAAGCCGCCAAGGATATGTGGGCCCTTCCACCTCCTGTATGGGTGGATCGCAGCGCATATTAGGGGGATTTACGTGTATCCATGCCCCATTTCGCCGCCGGGATCGAACTTCCGCCCCTCCATCCTGAACGCGGTTGGGAGCTTCCCGTTCAAACTGGCCGTTCCGATGGTGCTAAATAGGGTGTGGAGGGCGGATAAGTTCAACTTCCATCCCTTCCCATTGCCGATGGGGATGCTTTCTGATGACGGACGTGGAATGGAAGAACATCGGGCTTACCTCCTGGCCTTCCGAGGAGGAGTTTTGGTGGCACGAATAGATCGTGAGCCGCTCTGTGAACCGTACACTCCGCATCGGTTTGCGAGGTAGTTCCGGTGCCTCCAGCGGCTGACCCCACAGGTCTACTGGGAGGTGCGTCATGAGGAGCACCTGTGTGTGATGAGGCAGCTATGGCTCATGTTCACACGGGAAGATGGAAAGATGCAGATTGTATTGCCTCCATCCATCGCCGCCTTCGGATTAGTGAAGTAGTACGCCATCAGTTGAGATGCCGCTTATCCAGGGGAGATTCTGAAGCAACCAACGATCTGGGTTGGTGACGGTGGGCCTCCTCTATCTCGAGGTCGGGGTCGGAGGGCAGCTGGGGCCGCTCGCGGTAGCGGGGCTTCCATGGCGGCGAGACCCGCACCGGCCGAGGGTATGGCATCAACGGTGGATCCAGTGATTCCGGGAGAGCAAGGTCATCCGGAGGGGCGACCAACGAGCGAATTTCTTAGGATATCCACTCAGGCTCTAGGGAAGCGCCTGCGTCACATTGACATGGCAGAGGATGCCGTCTTCCCGGAAGCTTGGGACATTTGGGATGTCAACCGGCAATTCCTCAGCCCATCTGAGATATGGGCCCACCTGAATCGCCTCGGGATGGAATTACCGGGTATAGGCCCAGTTCGGGCTAGATTCATGGCCTCTCTGGCAGAGGCAGAACAGTACCTGGAAGAGCTTGAGGATTAAGTCCACTCCAGTGGTGTCCCTCACCCAATGACAGACCGGGTGAGGGTACTGTTGAATCAGACGGTCCCCCCACAGTTATCGGCTGCCGATCTGAGGGAGCGCTTCCCCTTGCCGGAGTAATCAGAGGACTCCTCTTGGGAGGATGAGGCTGGAGGAGGGAGCCCACTGGAGGAGGGTGAGGTCGGAGACCGAGGCTCAGAATCCGACGAGTTCGCGGAGGCTCTCGAGGTAGCATTCCGAACTTCTCTCCTTACGATATGTTCTTGGGTCCCTATGGACTTTTCACCAATGTTTGAGCCATACAGGGGGAACTTGTTCGTAGGCCTCGTTCTCGCTCCTCGGTGGGTGATGAGGCGGGACCTTCAGAACTCGATCCTATGGCTGCGTCCTGTTCCGCGTTTGGTGGGACCAGGGAGCTCGTGGTGGCTCCTCCGGAATCTCCAGACCTTCTAACAGTATACGAGGGGCCTCGTCTCGGGGTCCCGTCAGTACCAGCTCAGGAGAAGCGCTCAGAGGTCGATCTCCGTAAGTCTCCTCCACCGGTCTCCTTGTTGTCACATGTAGACCATGCCAACTAACGTTTATGTCACTCTTTGTCGTACAGTTCTCCGACTAGCGTGGGCGGCTGCGGCAAGGCTGGCCGGGATGTCTGGTGGCGTCCCTCCTAGGGGCATGCCGGTAATGGTGGTGATAGTCCCACCATCTTCTCAAGCTGCAACGCACATCATCGCTGGCGGGACCACCAGCAGGGCCGTACCCAAAATCATTGAGGTGGACTCCGAGGAAGAGGATCAACCGATCGGTCCCAGTTCTGTCGCGCCTGCTTCGGTGCCAGGTGTTGCACTAGATTCAACACCGGACGTTGATCCTTCTGAGGATTTCCTGCGGGCGTATGCTGCGTACGAGTCTGCCAATCGCGCAGACTGGGATGAAACGACCTCCGACGAGGAAGACAACAACATAGTCCGCCGCCGGTCATGGAAGCTGATCGCGCGCTTTATCAAGGACACTCCCAAAGCACAATGTCTGGCCGAAATGGATAGGCTTCACTCGTGGTTGCGCGAACTGTTCACTGGGAGAGTGGATGCCCGACGCCCTTACGCACTCATCCGAGATCTTATGGCTGAGAAGATCCAGGAGTATGATCGTGGGCTCAGCTTGGGCTGGCAGTGGAGGAAAGCGGCCAGCATTAAGAAGCTCCAGGAGGCTGAAGGCGAGGTTCAACAGATGAAGACCTGGGCAGACGAGCTTTCAGCCTCTCTTGATGTACAATCTGAGCTGGTCTCACGATTGAGGGCCCAGCTGGCAGAAGCAAAAGAGCATATGAGGCAGACTTCTAGAAAGATGGCTACCGTTCAAGCTGACGTAGAGAGGGCCAAAGCCAGAACTGGCGAACTGCACCCCGCCGCTGCTGAGGAGGAGCAGGAGCTGGTTCAGCGGTAGCAAGCCTTGGATGCCGCATGTCAACGGGTGGCGGAGCTGCAATGCTCTTTTGACGGGGTCGACCCATCCATGGGGGAAGTCGACCCCCGAGTATTGTATCAAACCCAAAACCCTTTTATTGGTACTTTCGTGCTTCCAAATTTTACCTTTGTTTTTAATGCCGTAGCACACACAATTTCCACTATTGAATTGCCTTGTTACATCCCTACAATGTTTGCGGGACGTCCGACGACAATTCCCCAAGCCCACGTGGGTCGAGCCCGATGTCCAGGATTCGGATTTCCAGTCCGGATCTCTGAGAGACAGGAGAGGCTTGATGGGAGAAGGAACTTTCAGGATAGCCGAATTACCATTTCTTCAACGTGCTCTTATGCACGAACGGGGAAACGCCATGGGCGCTGAAATCGGTCCAAACTAATGAAAATGGGAAGTGTGAATCATGATACCCAAGATTCAGAACATTGTGGGGATGGTGTGACAATAAGGGACAACCGTTAACCCTGGAGGAGAAGCGATACCCTTACTGTGTTAGCCTGTAATGGGGACAACAAATGAGGGTCGACTATTGACCATGTTCGAAACACAGGACCATGACACAAATGTTGTTGATCAATCCTTTAGGAGGATGGCCCATGACAGTTGGCGGACCATAGGTCAAAAATCCATACTGTTAGGGGGTCCTTCCAGATATGACCCATCTTCTGGAACACTGGCCCAGGACGGTAGGTGAGCCGATGCGGCATGAGACCAGGCCGTTAGGGGTTTCCTTCAGACATGAAAGGGGACGATGGTCCGAATAAGGGGTACGCAAAGCGTGGAATACGGAGTGATGGTTTGTCCGAATAGAATCCAACGCTTAGATAGTTACACCACTGTGGTGGGAGTACGCCATATGGGCGCATTGGTTTGATCATGGATCATTCCTTCTTTGGGACAGGGCCTCTCTGGCAAGGGGATCTGTCACTTCCCAGTGGGATCTTGGGGCATCCTGAACTTGTTCAGGGTAGAACCGCAGTTTATTGTCATGCGTTGAGGACACATAGACTCTTGTAGTTTAACGTCATACGATAGGACGTGGAATACAAGGGAAGGAAGCGTGTGGTGCGGTAGATATAAAACCGACGTGAATGTGGACTTTGAGTCCAAATCACACCACATACCCCCGGAGGAAACTCTTCAGGTCGAGGGACCAAGAGTGAGGATTGGGCTGGGCCCGAAGCAAAGTGGTCGGGCATTCCTGTGTACCCCATGAGGATGGGAATTAAGCCATACGTAGTTCTGGAAGCACCTTTTAACGTCATGCAGGACGATGAGCAGCCCGACCGTGTTGGTACACATCCTTCCAAAACTACTAAGCCCAAGTGAGTCGTGCTCGGTGTGGGAAACAAGCAGTAGTGGTGGGAATTTCCCGACACAGAGAGGGCCAGGTTAGGGAAAAGGGACGCTCGGTGAATCTCGGCCTAGTGACACTAACACGATCTTGTGGCGCACCTAGATGCGCGAAGAGAAAGAGCCGAGTATGATGGCATTCCAGTTGAACATGGGGAAGTGGAAATGTGTGAATCATGGTGCTCGAGATTCAGATCATGATGATGGCGGCGTGACGGTGGAGGATAACTGCTGACCATGATCGCAACACAGCATCCTTTCGTGTTAGCCTAGAATTGGGACAGACAAATGTGCATCGACCACTGACCGTATTCGCAACGCGGGATTTTATCGATGTTTTGTCCAATATCCGTAGGGACGTTGGCCCGAAACGATTGAAGGGCCCTTAGGTCCAGCATTCATGGAGAGCCCTTATGCCTAGTATCCATGTCTCCTGAGGGTCCTTTTGGATGTGGAAGAGGATGAGGATCCAAATAGCGAGCTCACGAAGCTTGGTCATGGGACGAGGGGAATGTCCCTGTGAAAATCCCACACTTCGGGCTCTTTGTCAAAACACATTTGAATATGGCAACGAAACGTATTAGAGAGAGGGAGCAGATTCCTTTCCCTTGGGGGGATCTTAGTTTTAGGGTCGTAGAATTCGGACCATGGGTGAGAGGAAACATAAGAGGCACATGGTGGAGTAACTCAAACACCTGGAGTGAACGGGAATAGGATGTGTGTACGACACGGTGAACTACCCGACGTGAATGAGGGCATAACCCCATATCACACCGCGCAACCTCCTTGGGAGAGGTTTTTGGTCAAGGGACTGAATGCGAAAGTTAGGCTAGGACCGTGGGGAAGTGCCCGGGCGCTCCTACGTATCTCATGAGGATGGGAATCAAGCCTTACGTAGTTCTGGGTGGGCCTTAGTCCATAACTGGGTAAAGGGAGAAGGGGACACATGGCAACAAAACCCGACGTGGAGGAGGACCTAATCCCTACTTACCATGCGTTCTCTGAGGAAATGCTCGAGGGACCGAACACAAAGGTTAGGCTGGGTCCGCGGGGAAGTGCCCGGGCACTCCTACGTATCTCATAAGGACGCGAATCAAGCCATACGTAGTTCTGAAAGGTGACATGGTAAGATACCAGTGCCAGGGGAAAAGGGGAGTGCGGGCATTTCCCTTGCACTAAAAGAAGCGGAATTTGATGTATCTTGTTTCTTCTTTAAGGTGAATGGTTTTTTTTGTGAAGTGACAAACCTAGAATAGTAGGCTGTGATGTCGCCACAAGGATCAAGCCGTGATGGGCGTTGAAAAATGGCATGGCACGTGACCAATACCCAACGTGATGTCCTCTACAATGAGGTCACCACAATGCGGTGCCGTTTTTCGTCATGCGGCCAAGACGATAATGTCACAGTTTAGGGTCGTATGATAGGACCAAGCATGCATTTTATTTTCATGCAGTGCAGACGTAGTAGAGATGATGCTAGGCAGGAAATGTGCGCGGTGTTATAAAACACAATTGACGGAGACATGATCCCACATCAGATTTTACGCCTTAGGGGAGGGAAACCTTAGGCCGAGGGGCCTATATAAAGGTGAAACAGGGGGAGAGACTGGCTCTTTGAATGGGTTATACCCGGATACAGGCATCTGGGTGGTCCTACGTATCCCATGATGATGGGAATCAAGTTGAACGTAGTCCCGAATGGATCTTAGTTTATGGTCTTAGAGCTCGGACCATGGGAGCCCCGAAGGACGCCAGATTGCAGCTTTGTCTCCCTGACATGCAAAGGTGCACTGAGGGATAGCGCCAAAAGTGTCAAGATTCCACCTGGACATGATGGGGTGGAAAATGATGTGAATCATGCAACTAAAATTCAAGGACTGAAGGGACTGGCGTGACGAAAGAGGATTACTGCTGACCATGTTCGCAACACAGCATCCTGTCACGTTAGCCTGAAATGAGGACAAACAAATGAGCATCGACCGCTGACCATATTTGCACCGCGGGATTTTATTGATTTGTTGTCCAAAATCCTCGGGGGGCGTTGGCCCGTAACGGTAGGAGAGCCCTTGGGCATTGTATCCAGGCCGTTCTTGGGGGGTCCCTCCGGGTGTGAAAGGTGATGGAAGCCCGAATGGAGTGGAACACGAAGCATGACATGTGGAAGGAACTTGATCAAGTTGAATCTGACACTCTTGGTCCTAGACCAGAGTACTCTTAATACATGGGTGAACCACTGCAAGGAGTCAAGGGACTCAACCATGAGGGTGATCGAGAGATGTCAGATTCCCGGGGGAAGGGGGCGCGATACCCAAAACCTTGTGTCTACACATCCCCCTTCTGGAGAGGGATAGACCAAGTGGCCCAGGTGACCGGGAGATCAGGAGATCACTAAGAGGTGGGGATGGACACAAATCTTAGACATTCATGTGGTCCTACGTATCCCATGAGGATGGGAATCATGCCACACGTAGTTCTGAAGGGTTCCTTTTAATGTCATGCAGGAAAAGGAATAGGAGGGCTAACTCTCAGAACGGGGTGCCCGTGGTGCAGCTATTGCAAACCTGACGTGAATGGGGACGTAATCCTTCAGTACGCCACGCGATCCGGTGGTCGGGGTCCCAATGGTAGGACCCGAGAGGCGAATTAGCTAAACTCAAGCTGGACCCAAACAAAAGGGGTCTTGAACGTAGTTCCAGATGAGAATCTTAGTTTATGGTCTTAGATCTTGGACCGTGGATGGTGACAACTCCCCGAGTAAGCACAGGTGTCAACCCAATCCCTAAGCCCACGTGAGATAAACTCGGTGTGGGAAACAAGGGGGGTATCCTCATTGCAATACTTGGGGCGTCCATCAAAGGGGAGTCAACAGAGAGTTCCGAAGGACACTTTTGATGTAGCTTGTCCCCCCAACGCGTAGACGTGCATGGAGGAAAAGTACCAAGAGTTCTGAGACTCTACTTGGACATGATGGAGTGATGAAGGGTGTGAATTGTGTACCCGACATTTGGGATTAATGGGTTGGTGTGGCGATAGAGGAAATCTGTTAACCATGGTGGAAACACAACGTCCATATCACGTTAGCCTGAGGTGGGAACAACAAACGAGCATCGACCGCTGACCATATTCGCAACGCGGGATTTTATCGATTTGTTGTCCGAAACCTTCGGAGCATCAGCCCGTAACGGTAGGAGAGCCTTTGGGCAAAGTATCCAGGCCATTATTGGGGGTCCCTCCGGGCGTGAAAGATGATGGAAGCCCTGATGCAGGGATGTACAAAGCCTGGAAAGCGGGTGCGGACGTGTCCGAATAAAGCTTGGCGTTCCAGGTAATAAACCAGAGTACTCTTAAGAACATTGGTGAACCGCCGAAAGGGGATCGACGAAACAGCTCAGTAGGGGGAGGTACATGGCGTGGTCATTACGAGACCGTCGTGAATGAGGACATAATCCCACACCACACCATATAATCCTCTCATGGAGGAAGGATAGGCCAAGGGGCCAAGATGAGAAGGCGTTGGTCAGGAAGGCCTGGCCTGCTTGTAGTTTAACATCTTGCAATGAGGATGAGGATCGGGGACCCGAGGAGGCCAAGGGGCCTGAGGCTGGGCCTCGTAAGGGGAGTCGTACGACATGGTACATGATCCCGACGTGAATGAGGACGTAGTCCCACACCACACCGTACACTCCGGGTAAGAAGGGACCAGGGCTGTGGCCCGGAAAGGCCAAGGGGCCTAAGGTCAGGCATCAGTCAGGAAGGCCTGACTGGTTAGCAGTTTAACGTCTTACATGAGGACGAGGATCGGGGACCCGAGGAGGCCAAGGGGCCTGAGGCTGGGCCTCGTAAGGGGAGTTGTACGGCCTGGTACATGATCCCGACGTGAATGAGGACATAGTCCCACATCACACCGTACACCCCTATGAGGAATCCTGGGTCGTGTCCCGATCGCTAGCACTACCTGGGGGAAGTTTTTCACCTCGGGATGGGGCAGAACAAATCACTGCACTCGATGTCTGGGACATTTCGGGGTGGAACCGAAGATCCAGGACAATGTTGACCATGTTCAAAACACAGCGTTCCTATGGTGACCCGTATGGGAGCAACAAATGAGTGTCGACCGCTGACCAAATTCGCAACACGAGACTTGTATCGTCTTGTTTCTTGAAAACCCTCGGGGGCGTTGGCCCGTATCGGTAGGAGAGCCCTTGGGAATTGTATCCAGGCCGTTCTTGGGGGTCCCTCTGGGCGTGAAAAATGATGGAATCCCAGTCAAGGGGTGGGTGAAGCATAGCTGTATCCATCCACGAAAGGGACAAACACCTCCAGGGGGGGATGTGCAGCCGGGTCAAGGCTTGCTCGATGTGAGTTGGGGCAAAAGTGTGCACCCTGCCATGTCTTGACCCGAGGGGAAGATTTTGGCTTTTGGGATGGGCCAACAGACGAAATTTCCGGACGTTCCTACGTATCTCATGAGGATGAGATTCAAGCCATACGTTGTTCTTGAAGGCCATGCAGTTTAGCGTCATGTGGTGAGGACGTGGAAGGAATAGAAGAACGGGAGTGGGCACATGGTGCGACCCTTACAATCCTTGTGTGAGCGGGGTTGCATGAGTGGGGCCAAGAAATCCTACTCCCTACTACACAAAGATCCTCCGAGGAAACTACTCCCAGGGGGAATAGTAGAAGGGAAAAGCTTGGGGGTGGGCTCAAGATGGGGCGTCCGAGCATTCCTACGTATCTCATGAAGATGAAAATCAAGCCATATGTAGTTCTAGAAATGCAGTTTAACATCATGCGGGACGATGAGAAGCACCTCATTAGGGTATATGTATGGTACAATGAGTAATCCGACGTGAATGAGGACGTAGTCCTACACCATACCGTACAATCCCACAAGAGGGTAGATCGGAGAAAACTAGGGGGCCTGGGGCCGGACTGCGGTCAGGGAGACCTGACCAGCTTTCTGTTTAACGTCTCGCGGTAAAGACGGGGGCCAGAGGCCCGAGGAGGCCAAGGGGCCTGAGGCTGAGCCTTGGTCAGGAAGGCCTGACTGGCATGCAGTTTAACGTCTTGCAATAAGGACGAGGGGGCCTGGGGCACAAAGAGGCCAAGGGGCCTGAGGCTGAGCCTCGGTCAAGAAGTCCTGACCGGCTTGCAGTTTAACGTATTTCAATAAGGACAGGGATGCAGTTTAGGGTCGTGCGGGACCATCTCACAGTTTAAGGTCGTGCTGAACCTTTTTTGCCCTAGGAAAAGTATCGCTTGAGGAACTTGGCATTGGTGGGAGGGGTTATACGCTCTCCATCCGTGGTCACCAAGGAGTATGCTCCATTGGGGTAAACCTTATGGATGATATAAGTCCCTTCCCATTTGGGTTCTAACTTGGGAAGTATCCTACCGGGAATCATTGGCACTCGAAGGGCCAGTACGAGGTCACCCTGTAGAAAAGAGCGGAGATGAACCTTCTTGTCAAAGGCTCTCGCTATCTTGTCCTGATGCCTTTCCAGATTGTGCAGGGCATGAAGCCGGTTCTCGTCCAGTGCTTCTAATTCAGCTAGACGAATCTCGGCTACCTCATCTGGTGTCTGGTGGTCATAAACTGCAGTGCGTAACGACGGCAGTTGGATCTCAATGGGTAGGACGGCCTCAGCGCCATACACCAGGGAATATGGGGTCACCTGGGTAGAGTTGCGAGTCGTCGTCCGGTAAGCCCATAGGGCGTTGGGGAGCTTGTCCGGCCAACTTTTCTTGTTCTGACCAACCATCATATACAGAATGTTAGAGAGGGTCTTGTTGAACGCCTCGATCTGTCCATTCGCCTGTGCATGGTAGCGGGAGGTATTGTTCGACCGGATGTCGTACTTAGCGTACAGTTTCTTCAATTCAGCTGGTCGGAAGTTGGTGTCGTTATCGGGGAGGACGGCGTGAGGGACTCCAAACTGGTGGATTATATTGGAGCTCACAAAGTCAACGATGGAACGGGCCTTGACCTCTTTGAGCAGAACTTCCTCTGCCCACTTGGAGAAGAAATCTGTAGCAGTCAGGATGAACCTACACTGGCGGGCTGTCGCCGGTGGATACGGTCCCACTACATCAAGTCCCCATACCGCAAATGGCCAAGAGTACTTGGTGGGGTAGAGGGGCTCTCGCGGCCGATCCAAGAAGTTGGCGTGTACTTGGAACGCATGGCATCTCTTGGCACATCCAATACAATCGTGGATCATAGAGGGCCAAAAGTACCATAACCTCCGAATTTGATGGGACAGTTTCGGCCCAGCTTGATGGGCGCCACAGGAACCGGCGTGAACCTCTTTCATAACATGAGGTATCTCCCCTACTTGGATGCAACGGAGGAGGAAACCATCTAAACTCCGCTTATAAAGGATCTGTTCAAGACTGGGGCCGCTCTGGAGGGTAAATTGCAGCGCGCGGCGTCGGATTCGCTCGCATTCGACCCGATCGTCCGGGAGCTGACCATTTTGGAGATACTCGACAAAATGTGCTCTCCAGTCGGGGGTGGTTTCAACCACTGTGTCTGACGAACCCGAGACTCCCGATATAGAGGTTCCGGCGGTGAGATGACTTACCCGCAGGCTATCACGGTCCTCTTGGGAGACGGGGGCAATGGCTCTCTGGTGGGCCACGTGTATGACCAAATCATCTTGCTCGGGTTCTACGAGCGACGCGGCTAAGCCATCCAGGGCGTCTGCTTGGCCGTTCTGCGACCGTGGGGCATGGGTAACCTCTGGTCAAGAAGAGAACTGGGCCATTAGGCGGAGGGTGTACTCCAGCAACGGTGCGAGCTCCGGCTTCCTGACAACGTAGTTGCCATTAAACGGTTTGATTACCAGCTCGGAATCTCCCTTCACATGTAGATGGGGCACATGGATCTCAAGGGCCAGCTCGAGGCCAGTGATGAGAGATTGGTACTCTGCCTCGTTTTTCGTACAACCTTTTGACAATAGGAACGAGTATGGAAGGACGTCTTGCGCCTGGGTAATGAAGACAATACCCAGGCCCACTCTGTTGAGCTTGGGATCATTGAGCCTCCTACCGGTGGGGCTCCGGGAGGCACCGTAGAAATGCATTTGCCAACACGGGACAACATGATCGACTGAGAGGATCATCTCATCAGGGAAATCCAGGTCCAGGGATTGATCCGTAGAGGTTGGGTGGGCAGCTAAAAAGTCTGCCAACGCCTGTCCCTTAATTGCCTTCTGAGGTACAAACCTGATATCAAACTGCTGGAGAATCACTGCCCACCGTGCTAGTCATCCAGTCAGCATGGGGCGGTTCAAGATGTACTTCAGTGGGTCTACCCGGGAGACCAATTTCACCTCGTGGTGTTGCAGGTAATGTCGCAACTTCTGCACGGTGAAGACGAGCGCAAGGCAGCTCTTTTCGATAGGGGAGTATCTGACCTCCGTATCGAGAAGCATGCGGCTGAGATAGTAGAGACTGTTCTCAGTACCCTCGTTGTTCTTCTGGGCGAGTAGCGCACTGAGGGATTTCTCCAGGGCAGTCACATAAAGGACCAGCAGCTTTCCGTAGACGGGTGGCATCAAGACCGGAGGTTGGAGCAGATACTGCTTGATTTCCTCGAAGGCGGTCCAACACTCCACATCCCATTCATAGGCAGCGCCCTTCTTCATTAGCCGGGAAAAGGGCTTACACTTGCCGGCCAGATTCGCGATGAATAGGCGTATATAGGCTAAGTGTCCTTGAAGGCCTCGAAGCTCCCGAATGTTGCTCGGGGGAGGCATCTGGCTGATAGCCTTGATTTTCTCCGGGTCGATCTCGATACCTCGGTATCTGACAACAAAGCCCAGTAACTTCCCGGAGGTGACCCCGAAGGCACACTTCAGCGGGTTCAACTTCAGGTGACGAGAACGGAAGAAACCGAACACTTTCTCAAGGTCTTTGAGATGGTCCTGTCGTTGGCATGATTTTACTACGAGGTCATCCACGTAGCATTCCACCAATGTCCTGAGAATCGGTTTGAATATGCGATGCATGGCCCTCTGATAAGTCGCACCTACATTTTTCAAACCGAATGGCATTACCTGGTTGCAAAAGGTACCTTGAGGAGCCCTAAAGGTAGTGGACTCCTCGTCTTTAGGGGCCATCCGGATCTGGTTATACCCGGAATACCCATCCATGAAAGAGAGGGCTTGGAACCCGGCCGTGGCGCCAATCAATAGCTCCGTCACCGGGATTGGGAAGTCATCCTTTGGGCAGCGACGATTAAGATTGCGGTAGTCGATGCAGACTCTGATATGTCCATTCTTCTTCCTGACTGGCACAATGTTGGCAAGCCACTTGGGGTACTAGACCTCCTTGACGAAGTTGTCTTTGATTAGCTTGTCAACTTCGGCCTCAACCATAGCACCAGGAGATGGGTGCATCTTCCTGGTAGGCTGCTTAAACCCATGATGTTTTTCCGGGAGGCCCAGACGGTGAACGGACACCCGGGGGTCTAGCCCTGGCATCTCGTTCTAACTCCAAGAAAACACATCACGGTGCTGTTTGTGGAAGTCTACGTACTGCTGCCGCTCCTCAGGGGACAGGGCTGCACTGATTAATGTGGGTTTCAGATCTGCCTCACTACCAAGGTTCACCTGTACCAGTTCATCAACCGTGGTAGAGACGCCTTCATCAAAGGTGGGGGGAGCATCCTCCAGGTCTTCCTCTCCACCCGTGGGGGAACTTCCCGCGACGGAAGATACTTCCGGGCTATCAAAATCTGAGGGGCAGCTGGTGTCGGCTTGGGCAGCAGTGGTCATCACATCGGGAGACTCGCTTGTCATTGAGACCATAACAATGAAGGCAGTCGATCCTATCCCATCTGGCCTTCAGCCTAAAGGGCCACGTTTGATGATATCAAAGCAGTTGTGACATGTCGGCCTGAGTCGGTTAATTCCAGCCCGGCGGAAGAGACACGTATGGCGCACCGCCGTTGTCATAATCTTGACGTCCCGGTACCGTACAGGGGTAGGGGGTTCCGGGATGACTTGAGACTGGTTGATGTAGGAGTATGAGGTGATTTTCCGTCGTTGCTTGGACACGAGAACATACCTTCCTTGCGTACCTGAAACAACAAAACATTGCCCCATGTCGGGGGTCGTGGCCTCCAACCGATGGATCGGGAGGATGTAGGCGTCATCCATGCTTACCCAGGGGTCACGTGTGACTGGAGCGGGTTCATCCTCACTTACTAGGATTTGTTTATCCTTACTTTTGTAATAACCCGCATCCAGATAGCGGGCCTCACAAGAAGCGAAAGGGGACGTGTCTCCTTGGAGCACGCCTACTCGACCATTGAGCGAGTACATGAGGCACTGGTGATACGACGAAGGGACCGCTGCATGCAGATGGAGCCATGGACTACCCATCAATGTGTTGTAGGCGGTGTCCTGAGAGACAACCATGAACTCGGTGCTGGCAATTAAGCCACCAAACTGAGTCTTCAGGCGGATCTTGCTGACTGGGGTTTTCTCTGTCCTGTCGTACCCCTGGATCCTGAGGTCAGAGGGAGTTAAATCACCTTCAGACAGACCCAGCTTTCGCAACATCCGGGTTGGAATTAGATTGATTCCAGAACCTGTTTCAACGAGGCAGCGGCAGGCTTCCACACCGTTGAAATGACCAGTGATATACAGCGGGCGAATGTGCCCCTGTATAGGAGGGTCCTCATCTTCACCGGAGAATGAGATAATCGCCAGACATTCAGCATTTTCAATCGTCTCGGTATGGAAGGATTCTGCATCTGCTACCTCCGTCTCGAACTGGAGGGGGCTCCTTAGGGCCTCGGAAAGTGCTTCGTGCATTTCGGATGACAGGAGAAGGGCCTCAAGAATGGTGAGCCTCGCCGGAATGCCGGCCAGGTGCTTCAGAACATCGTACTTTCATGCCAAACGCAAACCCTTGCTTACAGGGGGTCGTTCGGCATTTCGAGGCACAGCGGGTCCGGCCGGCTGAACCGGCGATTGACTAGTACTAGTTACATCTTGCTACCTACTAGTAGAAGCCTGAAGAGTAGTCTCCGGACTAGGATCGGATAGTGGAGGCTGGCCTGTAGCCGGGCAAGGCCGACTGTGATACGAACGAGGCAGCTCCCCCCGATCCAGTAGCACGAACGACGGTGGAGGTAGAGTCGAGGGTGTTGGATAGGTTTGTGCGTGATGAGATCTGCGCTGAGCCTGCTGCCTGGTCTCGGTAGTGTGCACGGCTTGGCCAAAAGTGCCTGCCAATGTACCTCGAGGACCAGTGCGGTTGCGATTCCGCTGACGTTGACGTCGGCTGGAAATGTTGGGGAGGTTTGCCTGGCATTCCCCCTCGTCGGGGGTCATATAGGGATTTACCAGCTCCACGGTGTTAACCGAAGCATACCCTTGGCTGTCGCTCGAGGAGTCATCCACTGCTGGGCGGATTCTGGGAGGAATCCCCATTTCAGGGGGCATAAAGTCGCTGAGAGTGCGGGATGATGACGACACTGGCGGTGCGCGTTGCTTCCTCTTGCGTCGACGCTGCTTGCCCTTTTGGGAAGGGGCCGACTGTGAAGATGATGCGGAGGCACCGGCTACTTCTTCTGAAGGTTCCGGCTGCTTCAGGCGCGCCCGGATGATTCCATGGGCACGGACGACAGTTTTTTGAGCCATCCAGTCGTCTTATTTCCGGGACCCGTGGCTAGGGACCTGCTGCCACTCACCTTCACTGTCGCTGCCGATCTCTGATCCTACAAAGACACCTACCACTTGCGCTAGTGCTGGGCCAAACTTGACTATGTTTTTGTTGACCTGGTATTGAAGACAGTCTTTAAACACATAGCATTTCTTGAGGGTGTGCCCTAGGATCCGATGGTAAGGGAAGTAGTTGGGGTGATCGGTGAGATTCGCCTCTGCCGGCCTTCTGCACTCAGGCAGACGCACAATTCCTTTCTCTAAAGCACTCCAGAAGTAGCCAGGGACCTGATTTTTGTTGAACGAATAGGTCTGGTACCTTCTTTCAAGATAGGGGCCCCTGGGGGCCTGGCCCTGATGAGGGGTTGGAGGGGCCTGCCGAGGAGGCGGCACCTGATTGTCTCGCCTAGGTGGCGGTGGCGCGTTGCGCGGGGGAACCTGTTGGTTCTAAGGCGGTCGCTGCTGGGCAGGAGCCTGTGCTTGAGGTGGAGGACCTCTACGGGGTTGCGGGGGTGGTGCCGCCGGAAGCAACTCCAGCTGCCTCGGGACTTCTATTTGAGCCACCGCGGCGGGTTCAGCCCTGGCGGTCCTCCTGGCTGGGTTCATAGGGGGAAACAAACGTGCCTGACTAGCCTGTTGCAGGGCTTCCTCGAGGCGCTGAGCCTTATCTGAGAAATCTATGAGCCCTCCAGGGTAGTTCTGGGTAATTAGGGACTGTACCAGCTCTGTCTTGACGTTCCCCACACACATCATCAGTAATTGCTTCTGAGTCAGTGGCATATCGAGGGAATAGGTAATTCCCTTCCACCGGGTGATGAAATCTGCAACCCGCTCATCAGGAATTTTCTTGCACTTGAAGAGGTCTGCAATGCTGGTCTTTCGCGTGGTGGAGCTGAAATAGTACAAGAACTGCCGGCGAAGATCCTCCCAACCGGTCACCGATCCGATAGGGAGCTGGTTGTACCAGATGAATGTCGGACCTTCCAATGTCTGTACGAAACATCGGAGCTTGGCGGCTTCTTACTGAGCCGGGGTCCCCAGCATGGGGCCACACCTGGAAGAGAAATGAGCCAAGTGATAGGGTGGGTCCCCTGTCCCATTGAAGGGCTAAAAAGTGGGGTTCCCAAAACCCGGAGGTGCGGTCATATCATCCACCCACGCGGGATAATGCTTGCCATCCGGTGGGACCGCCACCTGCCGCGTTTCCAACGCCTCAAGGCGGGCTGTGAGCATCGCGATAAGATCCTCCGGGTGGGGGTCCCTGTCTTGACGGGGATCCCTAACCACAAGTGCATTTCCAGGTTCTTCAACACGGTAGACGGCTTCGGCCGCTCGTGGGTCGACTGGCTGGACGACCTGCGGGGCGACTGGGGGAACCCGGGTTGGATTCTTCAGATTGCCCCATCGTTCGGGGGGATTTGGCGAGACGTATCGCGCCCTCTTGCTGTATGTTCCGGATTCCGCCCTGTCTGCGGCAGTAGCATGATCAGGGTGGCCCGGAGGCATCTCACCGAGGGGAAATTATTCCTGCCCCTGCTGCCCCGGCCTGGGATTACCATAGTCGGGTCGCCGCTCTGCGGCGTGCTCAGCCAAGAGTTTTTCAACCAGCCTCTTCTGCTCAGCAAGCTGCTGGCGTAACGTGGCCTTCTCAGGATCCTCTTCCGTCTTCTGTGCAAAGGCAGACGGGTCGGAGTGCTTGATAGCTCCATAGTGCTCCTTACCCTTGCCAGTGTTTCAACTGAGTACCAGTGATTCGGTGGGTACAGGGAGACCTAGCAGGTTCCTCTGTTGACGGGTAACCCTCCCTGATGGGTCGAGCAGCGGCAGTACGCCCTCGGGTGGTAAATCTCCATCAAGGAATTCATGCTCATCTTCCTTATCCACAACGTTGGCCATGCGGACTGCGACCCCTCTTGAGGGCATGTCCTCGATGTCGCATAGCAAATCAGGCTGCCGTCGGATAGGGTCGAAGAGGAGAGCGGCATAGTGTCCCCAACCACGGACTTGCACATGGGGGGTGGCTTCCCTGACGATTCGGTGGAGTGCTTTAAGACTCTGAACGAATTTTCGTTGAAGGGTAATCTGGTGGCCTAGTGACTCATGGTGCTGGGACACAAGAAGTGCGGCCGCATCGATCAGGCGGCACTGCTTGCCGATTTCTCCGAAGTGCTCTCGACTTCTGGGGTACACCACCCGTTCATAACGGAGGCGGAAGTTTGTCGCCCATAGGGTTCGACAAAAGCACCCCACTTCTTCAGGGGTAAGAGACTCTGGTATGTGGAAATTCAGCGCCGCCGTCGGCCAGAACTTCTCCGGGAAGTAATCCGCTGCAAGAATACTCCAGAAGCTCCTGGGCTCGGACTCAGGATCTGGCCCTCTGCTGCCCCACTCGTCAACCGGGGGCGGCTGAGGGAACGGTAGAGGTACTGAGGCGGACCTCTGGGATAGTAAGCTCGGCGGTGGAGAATACGGCAGACGAGCTGACTGGCATCCGAATTTCCGGCCATCCTCCTAAGAGTGAGGTGACCTAGCCACGATGTCACGATACGACGGGCTGATAACCACAGCTTTCGGAACAGGAGCTGCGGCTACCGGCGACAGGTCGTGTCGTCGCTCTACCGTTGTTGGCCCCCAGAATAACTCTCTGTGATCTTTGGTAGAGGTAGAGGGCTCTTCTGGTGACAGAGGCGGTGATTGCGCGGTTGAGACCTGCGGAATTCCCAGGATTTCTTCCTCCTGGATGTACCTGCGGAGAGATACGGGAATCTGGTGGGCCTCAAATTCTGGGAGAATGAGGTTAACGCGTCTGGTTCCTGCCCCAGTCCATGATACGGAGGAGCGGGGAGAAGGGTCCATCGCTGAATCGCATTCCTCTTCCGAGTTGGAGAAGCGGGCAGGTTTGATCACCACCTGGGCCTTCCTAGGATTCTTCTTATGGCAGCGACGACCCGCTCTTCTGCCCCAGGGCGGCTCTTCAGGACAGGGTTGATCCCTATTAGGCAGCCTCGGGGCGGTGCTGGCGTCGTGGCAGAGAGGGCCCCCACTCGAGATTGCCGGGGTGCGAGGGGCACCGGGGAAAATGTCGAAGGGTATATGGGGAGGACCTCCATGAACAGCACCCATATAGGCGGAGCCTCTGTTGGAATCGGAAGGAGCATGGGGAGGACCTCCATGATCGATACGAGTGGAGCGAGGCTGACCTTCACTCCTCGAGTTTCCAGGGCAATGAGGACCTTCTCCGGTTGCAGAGAGGACGTAGGGAGGGCCCCCACGATGTAGAGGGACCAGATGGACGGTTCCATCAGGTTGGCGGTCGGGGGCAGGAGGATGGACTCCATACCCTGTAAGGTGGGCGCAGGAAATGTTTTCGCGCTGAGCGTCACTGCCGCGGGGAAGGTCTTCCTGCAGGATGGGGGTAGCACGAGGCATGCCTCCATGACGAACCTCGGAGCGGGGAAGGCCCACGCTCTATGGAGTAGTGGTACGGGGAGGACCTCCGTACGGGGTGACATTACCGTGGGTTAGCTCGCGGCGATCACCACTTGGGCCTACAACCCGGGGAGTCAACCCAGCCTGCCCGTGGGGCGGTTGGGGTCCCGATCCTGGTTGGGTGAAGGAGTTCCCCTGCTCAGTGTATGCAGGGGCTACATGACGCACATCGGCGGTGGCTCGGGCCATAGTAGCTGTCGACGTCGACGTGCTTGGGCGAGCATCCTCAGCCTGGGCCTGGCGCTGACGTCGGGTCAGGCGAACTGGTGCAGGTGGTGTAGGGACGTAGCCTTCCTGCTCTTCCTACAGGACCAGACGGCGGCGCTGATGCGGCCGGCCGGGAGCTCTCACCTGGAGCCCTTGGGTCGGGACCCTGAGCGGGCTGAGCCGGACGGCACCTGCCTCTTCAGCGTAAGGCGAGGAGTCGTCAAGGCGTTCCAGAGACAGGCTCCCAAAATGGTTGAATGTTGGGGTGGGGAGCAGGGGCTCCCTGCGCGGCCTGTTAGGGTGGCGTTGACGGCGGGGCCTGGAGGCCTCCAGGTCCAGGCGGGCCATATCCTGGGTTGGGATGACCCCTTCTTCCTCGTACCTGCGCACGAGGTTGTTGATCACCCTTCGCTGGATGACCTATGATGGGGAAAGGGGACGTCGACGCCCCGTATTCCGTGATGTGGCGGCCGTCGTGGCGGTAGCGGCGCTACGTGGGGTGGTGGTGGCGGTGTTTCCCCTGCCCGTGCGTGGGCGGGGAGCGGATGGTGACCGCGTCTCTGTAACAACAACCTGGTTCCTGAGAAACGAAGGGATCAACTCATCAGTACTGAGAGGAAAAGGATTGACGGCCAGTGCCCCAGCGTCCTTTCATTCTCCACGTCTGTAAGATGGATCCATGCCAACACGCTGCAGAGCGGAGTGCCCCACGTTCTACTGCCCTGACTTCTGGTGAGTTTCACGACAGGCCCGCTATTTGCTTGGCGGGACCAGGCACCAGATATCTGGATCCGGGGACACGTCAATCTACTGGTGTCTCTAACGCTACTAATCTCCATACTGAGGAGAATAATTTCACGTCGGGTTCACCATTTCTGTTTCTGACGCTTTCCGCCGGGGCGCGCGCGCGCGTTCCGCTCCGTGACCACGGGGGAGGACGCGCGGTGCTTCTGTTGTCCCGCATTCCCTCTTTCCAAAGGCGGGCGGCATTCGATCCTTATTCAGGGACGCCTGCTCCTTGATCGAAACGGGATGATGGGATGTCGGTTCTTTCTCCTGCGGATTCCTCCTCAGAACTCGTCACCTAGTCCGGGTCTCCCTCATAGATTTAATACGTAGTTCGTGGAACTTTTCCCAGCGCCATGTTTCCATGGACGCCGGTTAATTACACTGCTTCTGTCAGGACATTCCAAAGGGTCCAGTCAGGGCAGCAACCTTCAGTCAGGGGAGTTGTCACGTTGAGGCATCAGTAGCGTGTCTGGATGCTGGGGTACCTGACATGTCTGTCTGTTATCCTTGGTAACAAGGCTTCTCGAGGGCGTGGAGGCCCGAGGCATCCCACATTGAGCGCGGGGAATTATATGTCATAGACACATATATGAGGTTTTCCCCAGCTTCCCGTGCTCAACACAGGGTATGCCGTGAGTTTAACGTCTAGCGGAGATGGATCAACCCAACCAGAGCATTATCTAGGATAGATCGGATTGAGGGATCCTCCTTGAAGGGATGTCGATACCGGGTCCAGCCCATGGATGGCTGCAAAGAAGAGCGTGCCGACATGGTCTCACCGGGATAGGACGGTCCAGTCAAGAATCGGGACGGGTGATAGGTTGATGGATGAAGTGAAGGGAGAGTGAAATGGGACCATCGCAGGGGAGACGATGAAGTTGGGCTTGAGCCTTGATGAGGCTTCCTACGTATCCCCATGGCAGGGAATCAAAGTCCGCGTAGTTTGGGATGATGTCGATAAACCGACGTGAAGGTGTGCCTTGGCCTGATGAGCATCGTCAGTGTACTGACGTGAAAGTAGGCCCGTGGGTCCACTAGTGGTGGTCTTGAACCTTGGGAAGGTTTCCTACGTACCATGCCTTGACATGGATCAAAGTCCTCGTAGTTCAAAAAATACAGTTTAACGTCATGCGGGACGATAGTGAACCCTGACGTGAATAAACGACGGGTGGTGGGTGTCGGCGAACCGGCGTAAGTGAGGGACCTTGGTCCGATGTGAGTTGAGCTTGAACCTCGGGGAGGATTCCTACGTACCATGCCTTGACATGAATCAAAGTCCTCGTAGTTTGGATTAGTCACAATGGCTTGCCGTCAAACTAGAATTGCAATTTAACGTCGTGATGGGCATAGATAGAACACGACGCGAATTGGATTATGGGAGGGCTTGAACCTCGTGGAGGCTTCCTATGTACCATGCCTTGGCATGGATCAAAGTCCTCGTAGTTCGGATGGGGCTTTGTCGATGGACCGACATGAAAGCGAACCTTGGTCCAATGAGTGCTGGGCTTGAACCTCTGGAAGGCTTCCTACGTACCATGCCTTGACATGGATCAAAGACCTCATAGTTCAGGTGGGAATGGGTGTGCAGTTTAATGTCATACGGGACAAGGAGGGCATATAGTTTAACGTCATGCTGGACGAGGGCGAAAATCGACGTGAATGAACGACCGAGCAGTGTGGCTTGAACCTCATGGAGGCTTCCTACGTACCATGCCTTGACATGGATCAAAGACCTCGTAGTTCTCAAGGATGGGTCGCAGCGGCTTACCACTGGACCAGAATGTAGTTTAACGTAATGCGGGACGGGGGTGAGACCCGACGTGAAATGACGGGTGGGCTTGAACCTCATGGAGGCTTCTTACGTACCATGTCTTGACATGGATCAAAGACCTCGTAGTTCTCTAGGATGGTTTTGTCGGTGAACCGACGTGAAAGTAGACCCGGGGGTCCACTATTGGTGGGCTTGAACCTCGTGAAGGCTTCCTACGTACCATGCCTTGACATGGATCAAAGTCCTCGTAGTTCGAATAGAATGTATAGTTTAACGTCATGCTGGATGGGAATGAGACCCAACGTGGAAGAATGACGGGTGGGCTTGAACCCCATGGAGGCTTCCTACGTACCATGCCTTGACATGGATCAAAGACCTCGTAGTTCAAAAGGATGAGGGGTCAGGGTCGGTGCTCGTTCTAAGCCCACGTGAGTCATTCTCGGTGTGAGAAACAAGAGGTTGCAAGGACCTGACGATCACGTCGCGAAGGGTGCGTCCGTGAGAAGCGAAAAGGGGCTTACGCGTTGGGTGGCCCATGGTGCTGGGAATTACTCCAGGATGGAGACCCAAAGTGCGACGAAGCGCGGGAAAGAGGGACCTTGGTCCAATGATGGGAGGTGCCTCGTTCCCTATCACGCACTCCACTGACCTTGGTAGTGCGGAAGTACGGAGATGCATGGGTGAAATCATCCGTACGAAAGGTTAGGGGCTTACGCTATGAGGCAGCCCTTCCCCTACGAACATACGCCACTCCAATAAGGAGGATATCATCCCTTGTGGATGGGTGATTCCATTCCCGTGGAGACGAGTGGTGTAAAAAATGTTCGACCTGGGGGGACCCTTCATGAGGGAGACGAGGTTGGGTCACAGTTTAACATCATGTGTTGAGGACGTGGTGCTTGGCAGTTTAACGTCATGTAGCTCGGACGAGGTGGGTTCACTCTACACCCCTAGGACTTACATAACCGGTACCCTCTGGTCCTTGGGGAAGGGAAGGTACCAGTAAGGCCATGGTGAAGGGGGGTCGTGGAACGAACCATCGAGGGGTCCACGTTAGCGTGGCTATGCGAAGAAGCAATAGCCGTTAGTGTGCCTATGCGAAGAAGCAACAGGTGAAGCAACGCTACGGGTGGTATTGTCCATGGGACTTTGAAATCACATCATGCTAACCTGGAGGGTCGCACGGGAAGAGGAATCGCTAAGCAGAGGAGTGTGCTTCACGAAGTGGTGTGCCTTGGCCTTAGCATGGGGCATAGGTGTGAGTGGAAGGTGCTTCGCGAAGTGGAACAGTGTTCGCGGAGAACTGCCTCGCGAAGAAAGGGTGCCTCACGAAGCAGGGTCCTGCAAAGCAGTGTGCTTCGCGATGTGTAGCGATCCTGCATTAGCATAGGGATCCCTAGCATGGGATGGGTGTTTCGCGAAGCATAAACGTTCCGCGGCTGCCCGGGTTCCCTTGGGAATCCCCTTCCTTCGCGAACGCCCTTGATATTCGCGAAGGTCATCCCTCTCGGAAGAGGGGCTCAAAACGAGACAAAGCAAAGGCGTCTCGTGAAGTAGAAATACCTCGCGGAGCTCATGATTCCCGGGGCAAAGAGTTCTTCGCGATTCGGGAGAGGAGAAGCCGAAAGGTCGGGGTGTCCGTCCCCGAGACTCAGGGGGAGTCCATTATTTATAGGAAAGGGGCGCCGCAAAGCAGATGTCGCGCGCCGCCTTTGCTGCTTCGCGGCGCGCTCGCGAACGTCAACATCCTCCGCGGAGCATTACCACCTCCGGAGCTTCGCGGCAGCTCGCGAACGTCAAATGCGTTCGCGGAGCATTACCGCCTCTGGAGCATCGCGGCGGCTCATGAACGTCAAATGCGTTCGCGGAGCATTACCGCCTCCGGAGCTTCGCGAGGCCGCCGTGGTCGGGGCGCTTCGCGGCGGGGCTTCGCGTGGGTGCTTCGTGGCGGTGCTTCGCGGATGTGCTTCACGAGGCAGCGCGCCGGCCTTTTTCATTACTTTCATGCGGGCCATATTTTTGGCGCCAACAGCCATCAAAGTGCATCTTCCAGCATGGGGTGGCGTGATCGACTGAGAGGATTGCCTCATTATGAAAGCCCAAATCCAGTGGCTGGTCCGCAGAGGTTGGGTGGGCAGCTAAGAAGTCTGTCAATGCCTGTCCATTGACGGCCATCTGATGTACGAACCTAATGTCGAACTGCTGGAGGATCACCGCCCAACGTGCCAATCGGCTGATCAACATAGGTCGGCTCAGGTTTTATTTCAACGGGTCTACCTGAGAGACCAGCTGTACCTCGTGGTGCTACAAGTAGTGCCGCAATTTTTGTACGGAGATTACGAGCGCCAGGCATCCCTTCTCGATGGGGGAGTATCTAACTTCCACATCGAGGAGCATGCAGATGAGGTAGTAGAGGCTATTCTCCATTCCCTCATTGTTCATCTTGGTGAGAAGGGTGCCGAGGGATCGCTCTAGGTCGGTCACGTAAAGTACCAGCGGCCTTCCGTGAATAGGTGGCATCAAGACCGGAGGTTGAAGCAGATACTGCTTGATTTCCTCAAAAGCGGTCTGACACTCTTCATCCCACCCATAGACGGCACCTTTCTTCATGAGCTGAGAAAAGGGCTTACACTTGCCGGCCAGATTCGAAATGAATCGGCTTATATAGGCCAAGTGGCCTTAGGAGGCCTTGAAGCTCCCAAATATTATTTGGGGGAGGCATCTGACTGATGGCCTTGATCTTCTCGGGGTCGATCTCGATACCTAGGTACCTGACGATGAAGCTAAGAATCTTTTTGGAGGTGACCCCGAAGGCACACTTGAACGGGTTCATCTTCAAGTGACGAGAACGGAGCAAACCGAACATTTTCTCAAGGTCTTTTAGATGGTCCAGGCGCTGACGAGACTTAACCACCAGGTCATCTACATAGCACTCCACCAGCGTCCTGAGGACCGGCTTGAATATGCGGTGCATAGCCCGTTGATAGGTGGAACCCGCGTTCTTCAGGCCGAAGGGCATAACCCGATAGCAGAAAGTGCCCTGGGGGGCCCTGAAGGCAGTGACCTCTTCATCCTTGGGGTCCATCCGGATCTGGTTGTACCCGGAGTACCCATCCATGAAGGAGAGGGCTTGGAACCCGGCCTTTGCATCGATCAACAGCTCTATCACAGGAAGGGTAAAGTCATCCTTCGGACAGTGGCGATTAAGATCATAGAAGTCGATGCAGACCCTGATCTTCCTGTTCTTCTTCCTGATGGGCATAATGTTGGCTAGCCACATGGGGTACTGGACTTCCCTAGAAAAGATGGCTTTAATGAGCTTATCAACTTTAGCCTCAACCATGGCACCGTGAAAGGGGTGCATTTTTCTGCGAGGCTGCTTGAACCCGCGATGGTTTGCTAGCAGGCCAAGGCGGTGGACGGCTACCTGGGGATCTAGTCCCGGCATCTCATCATAACTCCAGGAAAACACATCATGGTGCTGTCTGAGGAAGTGTATTTACCATTTTCGTTCCTCAGGAGGCATAGAGGCCCTGACCAACGTGGGTATCGGGTCCGCCTCACTACAGAGGTTCACCTGTACGAGCTCGTCGACCATGGAAGAGACGCCCTCCTCAAAGGTAGGAGGAGAATCTTCCATGTCTTCTTCTCCGCTTGTGGAAGGATCGTCCACGAGGGGAGCCGTTTCGGGGCTGCTTGACCCTGATGGGGAGCTAGCACCGGCTTGGGCAGCAGAGGTCATCACGACGGGAGACTCATACATCGCGGAGACCGTAGCGACAAAGGCGGTTGATCCAATCCCATCCGGCCTGCAGCCCAAGGGGCCATACTTTACGACATGAAAGCAGTGGTGACACATTGGCTTGAGACGGTCGATCCTAGCTCGGCTAAACAGGCACGTATGACGTATTGTCGTTGCCATGAGCCCAACGTCCCGATATCGTATGGGGGTAGGAGGCTCGGGGATCACCCGGGCCTGGTTGGTGTAAGAGTACGAGGTAATTTCCCATCGTCGCTTAGGCCCGGAAATTTACATTCCTCTGGTACCCGAGACAAAAAATCACTCTCCCATATCGGGAGTCGTGGCCTCCAACCGATGGATTTGGAAGACATATGCGTCATCCAAACCTGCCCAGGGATCACTCGCGACAATGGCGGTCTCAACCTCACCTGCCAGGATTTGCTTGTCCTTGCTCTTGTAATAGTCAGCGTCCAAGTAACGAGCTTCACAAGAGGAAAACGGAGACACATCTCCTTGGAGCACACCCACTCGACCCTTAAGGGAGCATTTGAGGCACTTATGGTATGATGAGGGAACCACCGCTTGAAGATGGAGCCACGGCCTACCCATCAATGCGTTGTAGGCAGTGTCCTGAGAGACAACCATGAATTCAGTATTGGCAATTAAGCCGCCGAACTGGGTCTTCAGACGAATCCTGCTAAGTGGAGTTTGCTCGGTCCTATCATACCTTTGGATTCTGAGGTTGGAGGGAGTTAAATCATCCTCGGACAAACCCAGTTTTCGCAGCGTCCGTGTTGGGATCAAGTTAATCCCAGAACCCGTGTCGACAAGACAACGATAGACTTCCACGCCATTGAACTGGCCTGTGACATACAGCGGGCAGATGTGCCCCTGTATGGGAGGGTATTCATCTTCACCAGAGAATGAGATAACCTTCGGAAATTTGTCTTCCTCAATCACCTCGGTGTGGAAGGCTTCCACGGCCGCTACCTCCGTTTCAAACTGGAGGGGGCTCCTTAGAGCCTCGATGAGCGCCTCACGCATTTCAGACGACAGGCGGAGGGCCTCAAGGATGGAAATAATTTCTGGAATTCCGAACAGATGTTTCAAGACATCATACTTTCGTGCCAAACGCGAGATTTTGCTTACAGGAGGTCGCTCTGCGATTGGGGGCATGACGGGCCCTGCTGGCGGGACCGGTGACTGACTGGTACTAGGCACGTCCCGCTGTTCACCGGCTGAAGCCCGGAAAGTGGCCGCCATGCTAGGACCGGAAGGCCGTAGTCGGCCAGTGGCAGGGCTGGGCTGGTTGCAACATGGGCAAGGTGGTTCCACCTGATCCAGCAACACAAACAGTGGTGGAAACGAACCTGTTGTCACCGGGTGAGGGAGCTACGAGTGCTGCTCTCTATACCGGGTCTGCTGCCTGGTCTCGGTAGCGTGCATGACCTGACTGGAGGTGACGACTTCAGTGCCTTGGTGGTTCACGTAGCCACGGCTCCGTCGACGTTGGCGACGGATGGGGACATTGGGGAGGTCCACCTAGAGCTCCTCGTCGTCGGGAGAAACAAAGGGATTTACCAACTCTACGGTGTTAACCGAAGCGTACCCCGGGCACTCGGGGAGGTCTGCCTGGCGCTCCTCGTCATCAGGAGCCACAATGGGATTTACCAACTCTACGGTATTAACCGAAGCGTACCCCGGGCTCTTGGTCAAGGAGTCATCCATTACCGGCCGGGGTCTCGGAGGGATCCCCATTTCTGGGGGCATGAAATCACCAAGCTTGCGAGAAGATGATGGCAATGGCAGGGAACATTTATTCTTCTTGTGCCACTGCCTGCTCTTCTTGGAAGAAGGCTAGGATGACGATGCCAAAGCAGCGCGCGTAGACTTTGAGGGCTATGACTGATCCAGGTGGGCACGGATGATGCCATGGGCACGGGCGACCATCCTGCGGGCTATCCAGTCGTTATACTTATGGGACCCACGGTTGGAAACCTATTCCCACCCATCCCCGTCGTCACCACTGCCATCTGATCCCATGAAGACACCTGCCACCTGTGCCGGGGCTGGGCCCAACCTGACTATGTTGTTGTCAATCTGGTCCTGGATCCAGTACTTCAACACATATCATTGTTGTATGGTGTGTCCCAGGAACCATTGATAAGGGCAGTAGATAGGGCGATCCGTGAGACACGCCTCTTCTGGCTTCCGGCACTCAGGCAGTCGCTCGATCCTCTTCTCCAAGGCGCTACGGAAATACCCAGGGACCTGGGCCTCGCCAAACGAGTAAGCCCGATTCCTACTGTCTGGAAAGGGGACTCTTGGGGGCTGACCATGGCCAGGGGCCGGAGGGGCAGGCCAAGGAGGCAGAGTCAGATTACCTCGCCTAGGTGGTGGGAGTGCGTTAGGCGAAGGCGCCTACCGATTTTGAGGCGGTCGCTGCTGGGCCGGAGGCTGTGCCTGTGGGGGTGGACCCCTATGATCTTGCTGAGCTGGCCTCACTGGCAGCAACTCTAGCTATCTGGGGGCCTCTATCTGCGCCACATCAGCTGGCTCAGCTCTGGAAGCTCTCCTTGCAGAGATCACAGGAGGCAGCGGGTGTGCCTGACTGGCCTGTTGCAGGGCTTCTTGGAGGTGCTGAGCCTTATCCGAGAAGTCCAGGAACCCTCCAGGGTAATTCTGCGTGATCAGGGAAGGAACCAACTCCGCCTTGACATTCCACACACACATCGTTAGTAATTTCTCCTGAGTCAGTGGCATGTCAAAGGAGTACGTGAGCCCCTTCCACCGGGCAATGAAGTCCGCGACTTTCTCGTCGGGCCTTTGCTTGCACCTGAAGAGGTCTGCAATTTTTGTTTTCCAGGTTTTGGAACTGAACTAGTAGAGGAATTTCCAGCGAAGGTCCTCCCAGCTAGTCACAGATCCAACAGGGAGCTGGCTGTACCAGACGAATGCTGGTCCTTCCAGTGTCAGAACGAAGCACCGGAGCTTGGCCGCCTCCTGCTGTGCCAGAGTCCCTATCATGGGATTGCACCTCGAGTTGGAGTGGGCCAAGTGTTGTGGCGGGTCTCTGGTCCCGTTAAAGGGGAAAAAAGTGGGGTTCCCAAATCCCGGTGGGACCGGCATGTCATCCACCCATGCGGGGTACAGCTTGCCATCCGGTGGGATCGCCACCTGCAGAGTTTTCATGGCCTCCAAGCGAGCGATGAGTACTTCCATCCGATCATCCGGATGTGGATTCCTGTCTTGATGGGGATCTCTAACCACAAGAACATTGCCAGGCTCTTCGACACGATAGTCGCGCTCAGCGGCTCGGGGGGCAGCTGGCGGAGCGACTCTCGGAGCGGAGGGAGGAAATCGCGCAGGGTCCCCCAGGTTGTCTTGCCGATCGGGAGGGTTCGTCGAAACATATCGCGCCCTCTTGCCATGGGTTCCAGTGTCTCCCCTGTCATCAAACACGACACCGTCATGGTTGCCCGGGGGGTCTCAGCAAGGGATAGATGCTCCTGCCCATGCTGTCCTGGTCTAGGGTTACCATAGTCAGGCCGCCGCTCTGCAATGCGTTCGTCCAGGAGCTCATCAACCAGCCTCTTTTTCTTGGCTAGCTGTTGGCGCAACGTGGCCTTCTTGGGATCTTCCTCTACCTTCTGCACTGAGGCAGATGGGTCGGCGAGTTTGACAGACCCGACGGGCTCTTTACCCTTGCCGATGTTTTGGCCCAGCGCCAGTGCCTCCGTGGGTACAAGAATGCCTATGAGGCTCCTCTGTTGGCGAGTAATCCTCCCAGATGGGTCCAGTAGCGGCCTGTCCTCAGGGGGTGAGTCCCCGTCGATTGGCTCCACCATGTTTCCCTCATCTGAAAGGTCATCCATGTTGACTGATACTAACCATGGCGACGCTCCATCAGGGCCACCCAGTGGATCGGGCTGCCGGAGGGTCGCACAGAAGAGGAGAGCAGCGTACTGCACCCACCCACGGACGTGCGCGTGGGGGGTGGCCTCCTCAATAAATCTGCAAAGTACGTGAAAACTCTGGACGCATTGTTTTTGAAGGGCCTCATGGTGGCCCAGCAACTCAGGGTGCCGGACCGCGGGGAGTGCTGCTAGGTCGACCCGGCGGCACTGCTCACCAATCTCCTCGAGATGCGCTTGGCTCCCGGGATAAGGCGCTAACTGATGGCGGAGGCGGGAGTGAGTAACCCGAAGAATCTGGTGGAAGCATTCGAACTCTCCCGGGGTGAGTGACTCTGGCACATCAAAACCAGGTTCTACGACTGGCCAAAATTTCTAAGGGAAGTGGCCCACTGCAAGAACGGTCCAGAAGCTCCACGGATCCGGTTCGGGGTCCGGAACTTTCCGCCCCAGCTCGTACGCCGAGGAAAGTTGGGGAATTGGCAATGGCGCTGAGGTAGGCCATCGGGGCGGTGGGCTGGCCGGTGGGGAATACGGTGAACAGGCCGATTGGCCGCCAATCCCTGGGTCATCCTCCAGGGGTTGCAGTGCCCTGGCTGCAACGTCGCGATAGGATGGGTCGGTGGATGGGCCTCCTTTCATAGAATCGGTGCTTTCCGAGGGTGTGTCTCCTCGCAATTCTTCCGTTGGTCCCCAGAAAAGTTCCCCACCCTCCCTAACACGGGCGGGAGGTTCTTCCGAGGAGGTCAGCGGTGACTGCGGTCTTGATCCCTGGCGGTGCGCCAAGTCCTCGTCCTACTGGATATACCTTCGAAGGGAGTAGGGAATCATACAGATATCGCATTCAGGGAGTACGAGACTGACGCACCGCGTCTCCACCTCTGCCCTCAGCTCGAAGTGTTGGGGGGGAGGTTCCATCATTGAGTCGTACTCTGCCTCCAAATCCGAGAAACAGACAGGTCTGATTCCCGTCTGGACTCCCCTGACATTCCTCCGATGACGACGACGCCCGACCTTCCCACCCCTAGGTAGCTTCTCAGGGTAAGGACGACTTCCGTCATGGGGTCCCCCGGCCACAATAGATCTGGGGCAGGGGGGACCGAAGGCCGGGGTGCGAGAAGCACCAGGACAGATGTCGAAAGGGACATGGGGAGGAACTCTATGTGACTGAGCGACTGGATGCACAATGGGTCCATGCTCGCGACCGACAGTAGGGGGAGTGACCTCATACCCCAGGCAGTGGGCGCTGGAAGGAGTCATACCCGGAGCATAGTCGTCGTGAAGAAGCTTTTAGATTCCCAGATCGGTGGTAGGGAATGATCCCTCATGGTGAGTGGCACTACCGCGGATTGGTCCACAGTGGACATTTCCAGTGTCCGCGACCGGGAGATTCGACCCAACCTGCCTACAAGGTGGTCGGGGTTTCGATCCATGTCGGGCACGCGGCTGCCCCTGCTCAACATGCGTAGGGATCTGGGAACAGGAGTCAGCAGTGGCTCGGACCACAGTGGTTGCTGATGCTGGTGCCCCAGGATGGGCGTTCTCTCCCACCCGCGCCCGACGCTGGCATCGAGTCAGATGGGCCGGAACCGGCGGTGTGGCCATGACGATTGCCTGCTCCTCGTCTCGAGGAGTTGGGCGGCGGTGCCGACGCGGCCTGGCGGGGGTTCATTCCATTAACCCCTGGGATGGATCGCCGATCGGGGGGACCCGGACATCCCCCACCTCATTGGCGTAGGGGAGGGATGTGTCAAAGCGCTCCTAGGATAGGCTCCCGAAGCGGTTGAACGTCAGCGTGGGGAGCGGAGGTTCCCTGTGCGGCCCTCGAGGGCGGTGATGGTGGTGAGGTGCAGCCACATCTAGATCCAAGAGGGCCATGCCCCTGGTGGGGATGACCCCTTCCTCATCATACCTACGAACCAAGTTATTGATCACCCTCCGTTGGATGATTTCATACGGGGAGAGGGGGAGCAAGCGCCTGGCTGCTACGACGGTCGACGCCGGAGTGACCGCCGAATAGGTGGGACCGCGTGGGGTAGCCGCGTCGGTACTGCCCCTGCCCCTGCACCAGTGGGCAGGTGGCGATTGAGCTCCAAATGCAGTGATCTGATTCCTGGAAACAGGTAGATGAACCCATTCGTATCAACATGATATGAGATCAACAACCAAGGCCCAACGTCATTCCGTCTTCCATGGTCAGCGAGAGGGATCCACGCTGACGATGTCATAGAACGGAGTAGTCAACGTCCTGACCGCCTCGACCCCCTGGCGGGTTCATGTCTCAGTGACGGTTACCCGGACCCGGTGACATGTTGTTATTCCGATGCCCCAACAGCTACCATTCCCCATGTTGAGGAGAAGAGCTTCATGTCGGGTTCACCATTTTTGTGGATCCGACGACCCAACGGCTACCATTCCCCGTGTTGAGGATAAGAGCTTCACGTCGGGTTCACCATTTTTGTGGATCCGACGCCCCAACGGCTACCATTCCCCGTGTTGATGAGAAGAGCATCACGTCGGGTTCACAATTTTTGTGGATCCGATGCCCCAACGGCTACCATTCCCTATGTTGAGGAGAAGAGCTTCACATTGGGTTCACCATTTTTGTGGATCCGACGCCCCAACGGCTACTATTCCTCGTGTTGAGGAGAAGAGATTCATGTCGGGTTCACCATTTTTTTTATCTGATGCCCCAACGGATACCATTCCTCATGTTGAGGAGAAGAACTTCACGTTGGGTTCACTATTTTTGTGGATCTGACGCCCCAACGGCTACCATTCCCCGTGTTGAGGAGAAGAGCTTCACGTCGGGTTCACCATTTTTGTGGATCTGACGCCCCAATGGCTACCATTCGTCGTGTTGAGGAGAATAGCTTCACGTCGGGTTCACCATTTTTGTGGATCCGACGCCCCAACGACTACCATTCCTCGTGTTGAGGAGAAGAGCTTCACGTCGGGTTGACCATTATTGTGGATCCGACGCCCCAACGGCTACCATTCCTCGTGTTGAGGAGAAGAGCTTCACGTCGGGTTCACCATTTTTTTGGATCCGACGCCCCAACAGCTACCCTTCCACGTGTTGAGGAGAAGAGCATCACGTCGGGTTCACCATTTTTGTTGACCTGACGCCCCAATGGCTACCATTCCTCGTGTTGAGGAAAAGAGCATCACGTCGGGTTCACCATTTTTGTTGATCTGACGCCCCAACGGCTACCATTCCTCGTGTTGAGGAGAAGAGCTTCACGTCTGGTTCACCATTTTTGTGGATTCGACGCACCAACGGCTACCATTCCTCGTGTTGAGGAGAAGAGATTAACGCCGAGTTCATCATTTTTGTGGATTTGATGCCCCAACGGCTACCATTCCTCGTGTTGAGGACAAAAGCTTCACGTCGGGTTCACCATTTTTGTTTCCGATGCTTTCGCCAGGGCACGCGCATCCATCTGTGGGGAGGACGCGCTGCTTGTTGCCCTGCATTCCCACTTTCCAAAGGCGGGCAACATTCATTCCTTGTTCAGGTACGTCTACTCCTTGATCGAAACAGAATGATGGGATGTTGGTTCTTCCTTCTGTGGATTCCTCCTCAGAACTCGTCACCTAGTCCGAGTCTCCATCATAGATTTAAGATGGGTTCGTGAAGCTCATTCCCGGTGCCATATCTACATGGACGCCAGTTAATTATGCTGCTTCCGTCAGGATGCTCCAAGGGGTCTTGTTGGGGCAGCAACCTTCGGTGGGGATAATGGTCAGGTTGGGGCGTCGTCGGCATGTCTGTCTTTGGTCCCTCATCAAAGGGCTTCTCGAGAGTGCGGAAGCCCGAGGCATCCCACATCGAATGCGGGGAATATGTGCCATCTTATGTTTTCCTCAGCATCCCATGTTTAACACGGGGTATGTCACGAGTTTAACATCTTGAAGAGACGGATCGGGTTAAAGGATCCCTAGGAGAGAATAACGATGTTGGGGCCATCACTTGGGTGGCTTCCCAGGTGTCATGGAGTGGGATGGGGTGGCATGACCTCACCGGGATGTAGCGGCCCATGTAAGGATTATTATGGATGGTGGAGTGAGACATGGGGCTTATGTTCTGATACGGCCCAAGTGGGGGAATACAGTTTAACGTCATGCGGGACAGAATACATTTTAACGTCATGCGGGATGGAATACAGTTTAACGTCATGCAGGATGCGATACAGTTTAACGTCATGCGGGACGAAATACATTTTAATGTCACGCGGGACGGAATATTTGGGGCTTACACTCTGAGGCAGCCGAAGGTGGTCGGGGAACCGACATGGAGAGGTCGGGACGACTGGGTGGGGGGCTTGAACCTCGTGGAGGCTTCCTAAGTACCGTGCGTTAGCACAGATCAAAGTCCACGTAGTTCACTGGGATGGGGCTTACACTCTGGGGCAGCCTATAAGATGATGTCATGGTCGATGCGCACTCTAAGCCCACGTGAGTCATGCTCGGTGTGAGAAACAGGAGGCAGTAGGGACTAGATGATCACGTTGCGAAGGGTGCGTCCGTGAGAAGTGGAATGGGGCTTACGCGTTGAGCAGCCCAAAGAGGAAATAGGGGCTTACGCGTGGTTAGAGGCCCTTGGCGTCGGGACTTACTCCAGGGTGGAGGCCCGTGGTGCGACAAATTGCAGTGGGAAAAGGACTCCACTGACCATGGCAGGGGGGAAGTACAGAGATGCACTGGTGCAATCATCCGCAAGAAAGGCTAGGGGCTTACGCTCTGAGGTATCCCTTCCACCACAGACAAACGTCGCTCCGACAAGGAGAATCTCATACCATATGAGGAAGAGTCCATTCCCGTGGAGACGAGTGGGTGTAATGAATGTCCAAGATGGGGGGACCCTGCGTGCGAAGCATGGGGTCAGACAACAGTTTAACATCTTGTGTTAAGGACGAAGTGGTTAGCAGTTTAACATCCTACAGGTTGGACGAGGTGGGTTTCCTCCACACCCCTAGGGCTTACATGCCCAACTCCCTCTACCCCTTGTGGGAGGGAAGGCATCGACAAGGCCATGATGAAGGGGGGCCGCAGGGCGAACCACCGAGGGGTCCACGTTAGCGTGGCTATGCGAAGAAGCAATAGCCGTTAGCGTGCCTATGCGGAGAAGCATAAGGCAAAGCAACACAACGGGAAACACAGCCCAAGGGACCTTGAGGTTACTTCGCACGAGCCTGGGAGGCTGTAAGGGAAAACAACGCATGGCGCGCATGCCCGACAGGGGAGACATCAGGTGCCGGTGCAGGGGGCAGCCAAGGGGCATCAAGGTGGGGAGTCCCAGGATTTGCGCGCAAAGGGGAAGGTTTGTGCGAAAAAACCCGGGACAGAGCGCAATTGGAGAAATGGAATTGCACGCGGAGGGGGAACTACACGCAGGGTTTTGTGCGCACGATAGCCTATTGCGATAATGAGACACGCATTGCGCGCAAGGCTGGAACACTGTGGAGGGGGAAAATTCACTAAAGCTGGTGGAGTTGCGTGCAAAGGCGATCTCCGGGGAAAGGTTGCGTGAAATGAGGTTTTTACCTGGAAGTCATCTTGCGGGCGGGGGGAGCCGAATTGCACGCAATGGAGTCGCTTCGGATTCCTCAACCCCCATACCGTTCAGGGTCACCTTCTATTTATAGGCGACCCCCGTCACGGAATCCAGGCGGCACATGAAATTATTCGCGCGCGCGTAGCCGGCGCACAAAAGATTGCCCCGCAGAACCGGGGCACGCAAGTATTGCGCGCCTCGACGGCTCGATTGCGCGAAACCCGGTGATTCTACGCGAGCAGAACAATTTTTCATGCGGAGCCTCCTTTATTTCGCACACCACATCCCGGGCCTCCGGATCGGGCCTATGATTCCAAATATAACTTTTCTTCGTCATTCCGAAAATTCTTCCAAGTGTTACAGACTTTTTTTGGCATCAACAATAATCATCAAGAGTTTTAAATTAGAGAAAAATACTCTTATAAAACCAATGAGTAATTTTTGAGATAAATACTCTTTTATTTTGAGAGGTACTGTTCCTTTGGAAAACTACTGGTATAAAACCAGAAGTGAAGTGAGGAATTATTTTTAAAATAAAATTAGTGATTTTATAAAGACTATGGTATCCAAAATAAGATTTTAGGGAACACATTAAAATATTTTAGAATTTGAGAAATTCCCTTGAAACGGGCATGTATTTCGGAAATAATTTTCAATATTCCTTGTTAAAAATGTAACTCCCCTTAAAATAAGGAAGTTTTATTTTTTGTAATAATATATTGAACTCTCAAAAAGAATTTATGAGTATTACATAATAATATAAAATATTTTCATTATGGTAATTAGACGGTAAAATAACCTGAATGAAAATGGAGTTTTGTTGGAAAATCCCTTACCTTATGTCTGAATGTGTTCTGCTCTTGAACTTATGATCCTATAATATAAAATTAAACATATTAATAAATTATTTCAGAATAAATTATACATTTATTAATTCATCATAATTATATTTAGTTCATTTATATCTTTATTGATAAGTTATTATGTTGAATTTTTTCACTCTAGTGTGCCAATTTTCTTGATTTTCATTAACATTTCCCAGGTTTTAAAGTAATTGAGTTCATGTAGAATGAATGTAAATATCAGGAATTGGAATTAAATATTATTTATGAACATATATATGTGTTAATATTCATTTTTATCATTTGGTTAAATGGAAATATTACTAATCATTAGATGAAATATTAATGACATTCACTTAAATTATTTTTTGAAGAACTATAATTATTATGAACAAGTTTAGTCATATGATATAATAATATGTTTGTATACTGGGTAATGAATATTAATTAGGTTATAAGACATATATTATTGTCTGGATAAACTCTAAAAATTGTTTCATTACAAGTAATTTAGGAGATATTGATGACCGAAATATCGTCATCCACGAGGGTTATAAATTGGAACCTCATGGACGTTGATTTCGTTTATTAAATAAAAGGTAGAGAGTAAGAATATTCATGATAGTTATTCCATGAAAATTATATAATTCCAGTATATAGATGATAGTGGATTTATATAGGTCATTTTCATAGAGGAAGTTGGGAAAGGGTTACAAAAAAAGATAAATTGAAATGAATCAAAATGAAAAAGTAGGGTGCCTTACATTTTGAAATAACCTCCTTGAGAACCTCCTTAAGGGAAGGGGTTATGGTATTATAGAATGACCAAAGGTTTCGTGAATGTGGGGAGTGAGTAGGTAAGTGTAATTGGGAAGATAATTGAGGAGTTTCTAGGAATATAGGAGTGGAGAGAAGAGGAAGTTTTGGGGGAGGGGTTTATTCTCGAGGAGGGGAGTAATTATTGAATATTTTATTCATTGTTTTACTAATTCCCTCAAGGCTACAGATAGTGTTGTTTCAGGTGACCCCTAATATTAATAAGTGCAGGTGATTCCTAACCATTTTTCCTTACATCTCTTATGATGTCATAAATACTATATATATCTGATATTTTGTATATATGGTATTTTACCGTATATCACTATTCATTAAAATTTTAATAATTTTAGAAAAATACAAAAAATTAACCCCAAAAATTTTTTGACGTGAAAGATTAAAAACTGAACTCCATTTTGTAAAAACAATTATATATAATTTTGATTTATTTTTTAAATAAAATCATTGTTACTTTGATAAAATACAAATTTTAAAGGTATAATTAGTTTTATATCACATTGAAACATTAATTAAGATCTCATTATATTACTATCTTAAAAAAAATAAAAAATTATCATTATATACTATTCATAATAGTCATATAACTACTCATATTTCTATTCATTAGGGTTTGTTTCTGTTCACCATAAATCATGATTGTTCAATCAGACTCTAAATGACATAATGATCACAACTCTATATGACCGTTTTTTGAAATTCAAAATATAGTAGACGAAAATTTATGTTTGATGCCAATATTAAATAATATGTTGTTTTTTAAGAACACAATTTCTCATTTATTCAATATTTAATTTAAAATCCTTGGGTTGTCAAAGGCACTAATAAAAGAGCAGTGGCCTCATATTGTAGATGTAGAGGCTTCTTCGTGGGCATTGAGGTGAAAGAAAGTTCCTATGGTGGGGTGGTTGTTACATGTTGTTAAGGTTTTTGGTTATTCCTATATCATCTTGAGTGAAATTGTTAATTTCATATGTTAAATGGGAAAATTGGTTTATCGGTGAAATGTTGCATTTTTTATAGACAGATTACAGAATTGTAAAACAACCAATTAATTATCTAGAATATTCATTTAAATATTTTCTGATTCAAACACATAGTAAGTACGAGTTTCCTAGTTATATAAATCCTTGTGAGTAAAAATAACCCTTTTTATTTTAATTAATTATTTATTCAAAATTTTAATTTATAAATCATGAATATCTCTCTAATAGTTCATCGTTAGAGAAATATGAGACCACTGTTATGTCCAGAACATATCATTCATCCTAGATAGGATATAAATTTCATGAGAAATGGGCATTTTATCATGTCACTAAATAAATGATTTTTTATAATAACATTAAATAGTAAATAATATTATATTAACTTGATTATTAAAAAGAAGAATATACTATTCATCTTCTTCAATAAACACATAGACTGTCATTTTCAACAGTTGTAGAAACCAAAATCTTAGAAATAGTATATTTTTGATGATTTGAAATCATAAAAGCCTTAGTCGCTAGAATTAAAACCTTCATTAATCAACATTCATGCTGAATCAGATCTTTATATAGGTTACTATATTTTCACTTAATGAAATGTGGTAAGGATTTTATGTGATCCTACTAGATTATTTTTTTAGTATTTTATCAAGACATGACTATCCATGACTGAAACTCGACAATAGTTTCATTGGATCAACACCTATTCAAGCTTACTCTTATGCACAGTGCCCTTTACCAGGTTTCTTCCCGTTTAAGATGGGAACAACACTAGGTAGTTCTACATTGTTTTGTTTTTGATTTAATTAATTAATTAATTAATTTGAGTACACTTCATATCTTCTAAATTTAAAAACTTTTTTGTTATTGATCCGAAATATGTGTCGTTAGTACCACCGAATCTATCTCCACAAGCAGTAGCTTAATAATATATATATATTTTCAAATGTATCAAGGTATTCCATGATATTATTTTTAGAATTTTAATTTATTATTTTTAAAAAAATTGAACAGATAATTTTTAATAATTATATATTGATAATTTTAACAACTTAACAATGACTAATTTTAATGAAATTATCGAGGATAACTCATAAATTTTTTAACAAATGATGAGTTATTAAATTATCAAAAGATAAATATTATATTTGTATCAAAAAACTATTGTTAGGATTTATCAGATGATAATAATGATGAATTATCAATGTTTTAATGTGCCAGATTATTTGAAGGCAAGTGTAATGAAAAACCATTAAATTGTAATTTCATCAAATTATCAAAATATAATAAAAAATAAGTATCAAAACATAATTTTATGCAATTATCAAGAAAATTGTTAATATGATTGTAAATGATAATTCATTGATATTATAAAAAGGACAGTTATTGAATAATTTATCAATAGATAAATGCAATGTCTTATTACAAAAATAATTTTTCTTTTGTCAAAGATAATTATTCTGATGGATAATCATAATCGCATGCGTTGATATAAGGATAATCTAAAACATTTACATGAAATATAATTATTATCTCATGTCATAACATATATATATATATATATATTGAAACTTATCCTGGTGAGATAAATTATCAACTCATGTGATAATTTAAAACGATAATACAAAGATTATCCCGGAAAGAGAAAATGCAATCTCATTTAATACATTACTTCTTTGAGAAATAAAATAGAGATATATAATTATCAAAAGAGGTTCATAATTATTCTTATATCTATTTATTATAATTTCATGCATTAATATAATACGATACTCCATAGATATTCTAGGCGAGATAAAATGTAATCATGTGTAATATTTTGCTTCCTTTTGAATTAAAATAAATGTTTTGGTTCTAGGAACACATGGCGAGCATTGAGAATTGGTGTATGGATGCTTACAATAAAATTTTTTCGAGGATGTGTATTTAACTACACTGTGTGTATTATCATTTTCACTTACATCAGATACCTTGAGGTTGGTGGATCCCTTACAATTATCCCAATTGATTATCCTTATATTGATTGATTTAATTCAATAGATGATTAAAATTTAATTGCTCATTTTCGTCAGTTATATTGATAAAACCTGATTCTACTGAATTGAAATATTTTAAATGGTTTTGGCAAGGGAATTTGGAAAAATACCAATTCCATTGAATTGGTTGTGATTATAGAAATTGTTTGATTTAAATTGTTTAACTTAAATTCTGATGGATATGATTTCAAGTATATTGTCGGATTTAGTTTTGAAAATAAATTGTGTAATAATGAAATTGGTTTTGAATGGATTTCAAACTAGTGAAAATAGATTAATATGATTTGATAGAAACCCAATGGTTTTATCTTGAAAATGAATATTTTTGAATTAATCATGTTTTGGTTTTAAATGAAACGAAATTGGATCTTTTGAAATAGAAGAATGGGATTGATCGTATTTTTAAGTGGTATTAAAGTAGTTCAACCATCATGTAATAGTGAATTCAAGCCTTAGGTAGTTTCTGAGTTATTTGGATACACACTACGCTACAAAAAAATTTATTAAACATACATGTGGTGGGTCACATCTCTGATGGGTTGGTGACGAGTATCCTTTGGCCAGTGTCATACAGACGTGTGTGTATATACATTTTTCTATGTTCAAATAGAGAGTGCAGAATAATATATCTAGTAAATAATATAATACCTTTTGACAGATGTCCATTTTTCTCGATTGTTTATTTATATTTGAGATATAAATGTATTACAATGTCTGTTTGAACTACTTACATGCCTGCTGATTTTATATAATTTTTTTATATAAATGTTTTACATAAGGCATTGTTTTAGAAATATTCTATCATTTGTTAAATCATTGCATGAAACATTTATTTCCATCATTTGAAAATTTATATCATGTTTTGTTTTTTTTGAAATTACAAACCCATTTAGTTGAAAATTGAAATGTTTTCATTAGATAATTTATATATGGAATATGTTATGGAATAATTGGTGATATACTACTGGGCTTACGCTCACACACTAATTTTTTCATGGGGTGTTTGTAGACTATCTTTTTCTATGTTCGAGCAAAGGGAATGGATCTTTTAGAGGTGGATTCATCTATGGTGCTTTGTTCAATGTGAGTTTATTGTTTTGGGTCATTGGGGAAATTTTCCCATTTTAGTACATCAGTTGTAGTAATTTGAAATAGTTTGTGCCTCGTTGAATTCTGGTACATTACTATCAGTGGATATTCATTTGTTTAAGCCTACTGCCTTTTTTTTCTTCCACATTGTTGGTGGAATATCATTCCCACTTTCATTTTGTGTTATGTAAGGTGGTAGTCTCCATCCCATGGAGATTAGACACACCATGCATGCTATGTTAGGGCTAGCTCTGTTATCGTGTTACTTGGGTATCTAGGCTAGTTTGTGACAATGCAGCTCAAATTCTTAACAACGATGCATCAAAAAACAAGGTATTATCCATACCCATCGTCTGTAGGGTCAAAATTGGAATTGTATCCAAATTCTTATTTAACTCCTGGATGAGATTATCATGTTATATTTTCCATTATATGATGACACCATTCTTAATGATGCCCTAAATTGGTGTTTTAATGTGAAATAAGTCCCCAATCAACATTCAGTAATATCCCACCAAACCAAAAAACCCATGATTTCAAAAAAAATCTTTGGAATCTCCGAAGATAAAAACAAATGAAATTTTTATTAGTTTTTTTAAACACATACCATAGAGATGAGTTGACCCATGAAATATACCATGATGATCTAGAAGATACCCTTATAAAGCTTGTAATATGTCCAATTATTTCTCATTATACTCAAGATGATGTCAACATGGATTGAAATATCGTCACGAGTCTAAAAGTACCCTAATATTTCATTCAAAAATACCACTAAAATATAGTCTATGTGTAGTTATAAGATTATATTTATCATTTCATTAACCATTTATAGGGATTTTTTAACTCCAATGGAATCACAAACAAAAAATTCTAACCATACCTGATCCTGTAGGCAGACCAAAATATAACCAATGGTCTTTCCCTTAGTTGATGAAACACTAGCCTCATATAAATTTCTGGAAACATCGAAGCACCTATAAAATACTCAAAAAGTTCATTTATTTTTTAAAGATGATATCAATTCATAACTATCATCTCTTTCAATTCCAGTAATCATCGCAAAATCAACGAGACCATTAGCCTTCTTGGAATACATGACTGGTGATCTCCAATGTGATGTACTTGGGTGAAAACCCATTTGTTAACAAGAAACTAAAAATGATTCATGATATCTGGAATATAATTTATATACATTCTCTATGGAGGAATAGAAACCATCTCCTCTCTAGCTACTAACAAAATTGTGAACATAATATCTCACTAATGTGGAAAAATTGAGAAATATATCAAAAAAACATCTTGAAACTGATCCTCTATATGAGGAAATAATTCTCTGTCAATTCCCCCATAATCAAGAACAATACATCCAACTTTGGATATAAGATCAAATTAAATTTGGAAGGATTTCCCTTCCTAGCCTTCCGAGATATGTGACTATCCACAGTCAATATATGTGTCACTGTCAAGGTGCGTGAACATTACCCTTCGGATGTAACAGTTGATATTGTCATGATAAATCACTTACAAAACTGACCACCAAATCATTTAAAAAATATAAATCTAAAAATGAAAAGGTACAAATATAAGGGGTACCCACTTAACTTGAGATAATACATTATTCTTTACCAGAAATCTCTACACATACTCCCAACGATGTGTCAATTGATATGACATTACGTGAATGTTTTATTGCTAGACCAAAATAAATTTAAAACTAAAAAGAAATAAAGGAAATCAAGGAAAATATATAAAATAATGAATTGGAAATAGGGGATGATACAAGGATAATACCTCAAACAGTCAATTCCCCATCCTCATCACTGATAGGCATATGATGATCATCATGATGCTGACATACCATTTTACGTTGGTATCATGTCATAGATCTAGGTGTTTCACATCCCTTATGACAGTAATGCTCTTGTATTGAAGTTATATGTCCCCCCACCTTGACATTTATGGTTGGTGGAACTCTAACTACCACACAGATATGAAATAGTTGACCCTCGGTTGGTGGACTATACTATCTAAGATACTCCAACACATCTTACCAACAATTGGTTCTGGCAGAACCTATTTATATGTCCCATCCTATAGTATGCCTAGAATTCCACTTCTGGCCATAAATACTGACCAAAAATGTTCCCTAGTCTTCCACACTTGAAACAGATGGTCAAATTAATCCCATGGGATACATGATATCAAAAATATAAATTTTTTTATTCCATAAGAATTTTTTTTCATTTTCACTTCTAAAATGAGATCCTGATCCCCCACCTCACCAAATCATTTCAAGTGAAAGATATTCTATTGTTCCATGAACATAGAAATCCCAGAGTCAATATATGTTACCATTATATTTTCATGATTACAAAGAATCAATTATTGATGTAGTGATTGGTTTATAAGTATAGGAAAACTTGATACACACATTCCTCATCCACTAAAAATGAATATATTAATTATAACATTATTGATTCAAGTGTAAAATTATTTCCACATAGCATATCCGTTCATATTTTTCTTAGTAAACTTCTTGGATTCCTAGGCAATGTAGAAAAAATAAGATTGAGTTCAAATTATCAGAAAAAGTTAAGTACAGTGATATAAATAATGAATCAATGTGTATGATAAATATAGATGGGATAAAAACTAAAAAATCATTACATGTAATCAATAGGTAGAGAAGAATGTTCATAAACATTATGGAAAGGTAAATAACATAAAAAAAATTCTATTTTTTCAATGGACTGATAATTAAATGTATAATTATATTATGTAAATGTTAAAATATAATGGATGAATAATAATGAAATATGAATGAATGTAATGTATAATTATTGGATTCCATGTTTCATAGGTACACCGAACCCATTCTATCATGTCCTTCCACAATATTGTTTCAAACATACTTGTTACCCAGTGATTTGGTTTTTATAAACATTTCCCTACTATTAACGCATTTCATAATGATTTTAAAACCAATTTATATCAAAAACGATGGGTATGTCATCATCTTAATTCATCCCATTAGAAATTGGATTCATGGTGCATCTTAAATTACATAGTCCCCAAAATGTGTCTTTCAAGGCCTATTAAATCTTCATATATCGAATAATTGATTTACATTATTAAATAATGTGCCTTAACATATATCTATATTGAGTAAAGGATATAGATTTATTATTATTTCTCCAAATAATAAAATAACAATTGAAGTGAAAAAATCAGGTACAAATGTTATATGGGTTTGGAACTAATCATATCCATGATAAATGATATAGATGTTTATGGTAAATATAGTTTTAAATTATCATAAGTGTGTAAATATTTTAGGTGAAATACAAAAATAAGTGACTGATGTGAATATTAATACAATAATTGGAAAAATAAATCTACATTAATCCATTAAAATATTTATGATTATATCAATACAACATATACCCATTGTTGTAAGCATAAGGGTTTCAATAATTGATGAAATAAAAGAGGATAATTATAAAATTATTGTGTAAAATATCTTTTTTTAATAATTAATTGAAATCACAATTAAAAACTAATCCATTTTGTAAAGGGTAAAAATTAATACAATAAATAATTTTTAAATGGTTAAAATATTTTTTATTTTTTTTAAACAAGTATATGATAGAAAACATGTCTCCTGTTGAAGACTGTAATGATGTAAGGTTTACTGAAAAACATTCCTTAAAAAATATTAAATACCAAAGAGTGGAAAATGGTTCTATTAATTGAAAAGGTCATGAATAACCATAATATGATAATTTTAATGGGATGAATGAAAAATTTTCATATAATTTACTTTAATGTAAATTCCAGAATATACAATATTGATTAGAATGGGATTGTAAAATAAATCCAAATAATGATCATAACATTGAATTGATTACCAGTATTGACTGTATGTAAAAACATGTGAAATATAAATAAATCAATATATATTCAAATTCATTCTAGCCATCATCATATAATATTATCAACAATGGAGAATTAATATAGCCCAATAGAAATAAATTGAGTTGTGAAATTTCATTACAACTTTTTAACATTGTGTCCAAAAAACCTTTGGTGAAATAAATCAATTTGTAAATAAAAATAAATTTTTTAATGAAGTATATTTTATATTAAATTATAATTGGTTATTATATAACATATATATATAATTTGGGTGCATAACATTAGAATATTGCTCAAGAAAACAAAATTGAAAAAGAATACCTTACAACAATGGAATTGTTAAAATTAGAAACACCAAAAATAATAGTCATAAAATTAAAAATTTAAATACAATTATTATAATGTAATTGAAGATATAATATTTCAATATGTTGATTAGTTACACCAAAAAATTTATTGAAGTGTTTTATATGAAATTTATCTCACATATGATAAAAGTGAGATGAAAGTCCATTACCTTACATTTAATTTTTGATGACCGATATTTAACCTAAGTTATAATTGTTTTAAGAATAATATTTAATTATAAAACAACCTTAATAATAATTAAATTATCATATATTGACTTCTTCTAATAATATGCTACCAATTTTCTAACAATTATTCATTATATTTATTATTTATAGAGTTGATTGTTATGATTTTAGAAAATGATTTGAGGGCTTTTTGTTATTATTAACTAGATCGTGATTTATTAATCTATAGGTTGTAAAACATTATTCAAATATCATATAAAATAATTATATATGGATATATATTAATCTATAATATTTGGATATGGTAAATGAAATGCACCGTTCAGGGAGACGGTCAGTCGTATGTACGCATGAATGCTACGTCTATTTCATTGTCATATTTAAAATGTGGAAGAGTAAATGATATATATTCATATTATAATTAAAATAAAAAATATATTTTGATATATTTCACATTTTTTTATTAAAAAAATTATTAATACATTCCATGTAATGTCTGAATGAATCACATCACTTTGAGGAGACAATAGTCCGAATGTACACAAATGATGCTACCATATTCACATAAAATGGATGGTATGAATGTGTGGTTATATAAAATGAAATAGTTTCATTAATATATTATAAAAATTATATATATATATTATAAACTATAAATCCATCATTATTTAAATTTTTTAATGGTGGTATATGGAAGAAAATTATCCTTAGTTCTTGAGGAGGTGGTCCACTACAAAAAAATGACAAGGGTGTTTCCAATTTAATGGATGTGTGAGAATGTATATATTATGGCCTGGTGTTTTGGGGTCCATTACTTGGTTAAAATATGATGTTGGGTGTTCTGGGAAAGTTATCGAGCCTTCTCAGTGAAGCTTAAGACTAACGGTAGCCTTAGCCTACCGGTAGCTTGGCCTACCAGTAGCTCGGCCTACCGGTAGCGCAGCCTACTGGTAGCCGTGGCCTAGCGGTAGCCACAGCCTACCGGTGGCACGACAGACTGGTAGCTGGGTCTACTGGTAGACGCAGCCTAACGGTTGCTCGGCCAACTGGTAGCTCGGTCTACCGGTTGCCACGACCTTTTGGTGGCCGCGGCCTACCAGTAGCTTGGTCTACCGGTAGCCGCCGCCTACCGGTCACCATGGCCTACAGATAGCTCGGTCTACCGGTAGCCCCTACCTACCTGTAGCTGTGGCCTATCGGTAGCTCGGTCTACCGGTAGCCGCTGCTTATAGGTAGCTCGGTCTACCGGTAGCCGCAGGTTATTCTAGTGGTACCTCCTTTTGCAAAAAATGGTTTTTTAATCCCTGATTTGACCCCCTTAAAGCCCATTGATGGTATTTAAATTAAATTTTTGGTTATATATCCACCTTACATGAAAAACCATGCATTTGTTTCAAGCCTTAATTCGCATTTTGAGGAGTCCTTGGTTAAGTGGTGGGGGGGGAGGGGTGTGTGTCTGTTTTAACCGCTCCGAAGGGTGGGGATCATTTATGTTGCGCATGTGGGGTGGCCCAACAGCATGGTCAACCCACGATCCCGCTCCTTACGCGGTTTGGAGTTTTTATCTCTGTATCTTAACCATCCTGGGCATGTTGTATCTCAGCACTTATCATCCTTTATAACCTATAGGATTTTCGCTAGGTTTCTTTTTCTTGATTACCCTACACTCAGAATTCCCTTCCTCCTGGCGAGTCGAACCTCACCCAGTGAATTTTTCCTTGATCGTGATCCGTGGACCTCAAGCTAGTCACACGGGGACTTAATGTCGATCCTTGATCAGTCAGGTAGGGGTTTCACCTTCGTCTTTCCTTTCTGTGTATCTTGCGGGGTGGGTATGCTACTACTTCTGTAGAATTGGATGAACAAAACTTTAATGACGATAATAAACAGAATCTAACGGATGAAGGGGAGAGGTGTGATCGATGATGCTGCTCTATTTTTCTCCTCTTTCATGATTAATGATTTCTAAATTGTGCGGACTTTCGCCTACTGAAAATCATGGTTGTTGGTGGTCTTTCTCTGTGCACTAATAAACCCTTACCTCTTGTGATGTTTAAATGGATTTTATTTTTATTTTGAACATTTTTCTATTTAAAAAATATTGGTTAAATACATATATTCGTCTATATAAATTGAAACCACAAGCCTCAACTCCTTTTTTATAATAACCCCAGTTTAAGACCAGTGGAATTGATATCTTGTAGTGTGATAAATCATTCAAATATGAAAATACCTATGGAGTCTGCCTTGTGTTGTTTGAATTGGTTTGGTTGTTTCCTCCACGGGTCGAGTATGAGTGACCTTATAGTTTTCTTAGATATGGGCTTAGATTTCTGGGGGTGATGTGGTTGAGGATGAGATCCTTTGTTTGTATCACTAATTGGGGTGGGATCCTCATCTATTGTGAAACCTTCTTATTCATAGTTCGGGGAACAAGGGATTGTATCTCAATTTGACCTTCATTGGTTCCAACATTTGGAGGGGTCTCACTTGATGTTCTTTTACAAGAGAACCGGGTGTGAATGTTTAAATTGTTGGTGGGTGTACTCTTTCCTTGGATTTTTCTTTTGCATACTAGTTTCCCAAGTAGGTGTAGAAACTTGATTAAACATTATCACTGAACATGAAAACAAGGATGGGACAAATGGGGATTTGGTTTGGTGTGAGTTGTGACTTGGGAATGGGTTTTGTTCTCTTCTCTTACGAATGAATAGTAAGGATAGTGTTCTTTAGGCTGGCTAATGAAAAATCAAGATTGGGTGAGTGCTTTTTACCTATATATATACTTGTATTTTTTGTGTATCTTATTCGCGCCCCACCCAAGTTTATCACTTAGTGCTGAACACCCACATTTCATGGGGGTGGGTGTTTTTCCCAACACTTCTATTAGTGGCTGGTTATTAGCTCCTTTCTTCTCCTTTTCCCAGATTGCCCAAGTATCTTCAGGCAGGCTATGATGGCCTGAGGTCCATTATTAGCCCTAGAATTTTTGGGCGGGGTGGTTGCGGTGGTTGGCCCATGTGTTTACGGGCAGGTGGTTTCCCAAGTATCTTTAGGATGAGGCCTAGGTGTCTTCGGGCGTGGCAGTAGTTCTTCTAGCCCAGGTGTCTTCAGGCGTGGTAGTGGTTGTTCCAGCCTAGGTGTTTGCATGCGTGGTTATGTGTGGTGGTTGTGGCCCATGTGTCTGTGGGCGGGATAGTGGTTATATCCCAGGTGTGTGCTGGAGGGGTTTGGTAGTGGGACTGTGGTGAGATTATGGCCCAGGTGTGTCTGGACGGGGTATGGTAGTGGGACTGCGATGAGAATGGCAGGATTGGTCTGATGCGTAGGATGTCTTCAATAACCAGTTTGAAAGTGGTGCGGGGTACCCAAACATCGATATGCTATTACTATACATTACTTGGCTTGCGTTATTTGGGGAGTGAGCCTTGGTGAGGCTTGGGTGGTTAGTTCCCTTGCTAGGTTCTTGGTTATCTCTTTTTTCATAGAGAAGTAGTATGCCTCTCCACTTTCACATGATAGTCATTGGTTTTTCCCTACTGAGTATACTTGTATGCTCACCATACGTATATAAAACTGTTTTCAGGTTTCTAGGAGGACTTCGGGGATCGTGATGGACTGTACTAGCTCAGACCTTGTGAAAGATCATTTCAGTTGATGTTGTTATTTCTTTTGGTACGTTTCCTTGTAGTCTTCTTATACATAGTGGATTTTACTTTTCTAACATGCAATGTGAATGGTTCATGGCTTTACTTTTACATTCAGTTTTGGTGTTGTGGGATTCACTATCTTATCTCCCAATCCTATTAAAAGTAAAAGGGTAATTCCATCCATTTAGTGTGTTATTTCATTCCCTTGGTGCTGGTGGCCACACCAGGACCTATTGAATGCGGGTTTCAGGGGACATTATCTCTCCTTCAACTTAAGGAAGGAAGGGCCTGGAAATCTGCTAACCCTTCCCTCCTTTTTGGTGAAGGAGGATCCTGACACAACGGTATTAGAGGAGGGTTGAGATATAGGATGGATTATAGAGTTAAGAAAATTGTGGATTGCATGGGACGATAGGTCAACGGTGTTGGGTGACCTTGGTGCGTGAATTAGGCCAGGGAAGACCGGCTAGGACACGGAATTCTAGGGCCCCCTGTGATCTGATTATAGGACTCTGGACCAACCGAACGACTAAGTGAAACCATGCCGATTGCAAGGTATAAACCCAAGGAATGGTACATGCATCATAAATGACTTGTGTTCTCGTGTTTCTAGGGTGTTTTGGGGAATTTTAACTAAATAATAATTTTAAGGAGTTGATTTACAATATTATGCACTACTTGGGCTTAAGAATTCGTTGTTTACCTTACAGCTATGGCACCTAGGAGATGACCATGAGTTGTACGGGTGATCGAGGCCCAGGAGGTTGACTTGGATGATCAGTAGAGGGATGATTGAGAGGAGGAGGACGAATAGTGGCAGAAGACACTTCGAGACTTCCAGCGACAGACCCTCGAGAAGTCAAGGGAATTACCTCTTACATGAAGATGGAGTGCTGGCTAGAGGAGCTGGTGATAGCCTTCAGCTTTTTCCGGGCTCCGACCGAGTACTGGTTTCTTATGGCAGCTATCTAGATACGGGGAGCAGCACGTCAGTGGTGGATGCTCTACCTGGGGGAGAGGAGAGATGATGAGGTGGCATGGGCTGATTTTGAGAAGGAGTTCTGGGCGTAATTCCTCTCTTCTACGATGAAGGAAGAGAAGAGACAGCAGATACTCTCCCTCCAGCATGGGAGTATGTCTTTAAGGGATCTGGGAATCAAGTTCAAGGTCCTCCTCCGCTTTGCTTCAGACCTCTTCTCGAATGGGGAGTCTTGGGCGAGATGTTTAGAGGAGGCGCTCTGACCCTCCCTCTAATATGTTGTTACCCCCTTCACCTTGCTGACATACATGGAGGTCCAGAATAAGGAAGAGGTGGTGGAGAGGATGCACATGCTGGGAGGTGTGTCACGAGAGGTGATTCGGCTAGGCCCGTCAATGGGAAATTCCTTCAGCACCAGTCCTCCAGTATCGGGACCCTCTAGGTTCTGACCAGCAGGGAGCAGGCTACAAAAGATCGAGTTCCGGTCCCCCAGTCCTCACCCTTTCCTTTCAGGCCTAGGACTAAGGTTCTTTGTCTGTGGGTGTCGGGGAAATATCCAGAGTTAGTGCCCGGACCGAGTAATGTGTAGCTGTGGCAGAGAGGCCCAACACCCGCCTCAACAGCGGCTTCCACCTAGGCCCTTTCAAAAGTATAAGCAAGGGCAGCGAGCTCCCGCTCCTCCGAGGGAAGACATTGTAGGGGGAGGCCGACCTCAGGGAGCTCCTCAGGGACCTTGATCAGGGAATGGTCGGGGAGCCGACCGACAACTGAGAGGCAGAGGAGCTGGGCGTGGGAAGTTGCACGCCGCAGAGGCAGTAGTTCTTGTAGGACAAGAGGTCGTTTGAGGTACGATCAGTTTTTTTAGTACCCTTCCTTACGAATTCTTCGATACTGGAGCATCACACTACTTTATTTCCACCGGACTGGCCCGTGCTCTGCGTCTAGATGCTGAGAGAATTCCAGTGCCCCTAGTGCTGACCACACCAGTCAGAGGTCAGACCGACATGTTATATGTTTGGAGAGGATGCAGACTGATGATAGGGCCACATCAGTCAGCCATGGATCTACTATTCTACAGATACAACCATACGATGTAATCCTACGCATCGACTGGATGGTCTATGTGTCTGCCATCATCGACTGTTTCTGAGTAAGGGTTGTGTTCTCAGACTTGGGTGGCCGAAGTGTTACTTTCACCAGTGAGAGGAGCGGTCAGAAGGGCAGCAGGAAAGAGGGACCCCTCCTCTCCTTGTTAGTCGAGCTGTCAGTAGAGTCAGTAGATGCTAAGACGTTGGAAGTACATGGGATCTTCAGTGAGTTTATGGACATCTTCCCTGAGGAGGTGATGACTCTACCCCGTTGACAGATCTCAAGTTTGGGATAGACTTGCAGCCTCGTACTCGTCCAATTTTGATAGATCCCTACCGGATGGCGCCTTCGGAGCTACGAGAGTTATGGATTCAGATCGACGATCTGATGATGAAGGGTTTTGTTTGACCGAGTGCGTCACTGTGGGGGTGCTCTAGTCTTGTTCGCAAATAAGTCATATGGTGGTCTCTGGTTGTTCAGAGACTACAGGAGGATGAATAAGGTAACGATAAAGAATCACTACCCTCTTCCGATGATAGACGATCTTTTAGACCAGCAGAAAGGGGTAGGATAGTTTTCAATGATCGAACTGTAGTATGGATATCACCAGTTGAGGGTGAAGGAGGGTGACATCCCGAAGATGTCCTTCAGGTGAAGATATGGGTACTTTGAGTTTGTAGTCATGCCTTTCGGTGTTACGAATGCCTTGGCTGTGTTCATGGGGCTTATGAACTATGTATTATGGGAGTACCTGGATTGGTTCTTTTTCAAGTTCATCGACGACATCATGAACTATTCAAGATCAGAGGAGTACCACATAAAGCATCTGAGGATGGATTTGGTTGTCCTCCGACAACACCATCTCTATGGGAAGTTATCTAAGTGCATGTTGTAGACATGAGAAGTGCACATCCTTGGGAACGTAGTGTCCGAACAGGGGGTAGCGGTGGACCCATAAAAGGTTGAGGCGGTTGTTTCATGGGCATCACCCATGAATGAGGCAGTGGTCCGCACTTTCCTCGGGCTGTCAGATTACTATCATAGGTCCGTACCCAACTTATCCCGAGTTGCAGCCCCTTTGAGAGACTTGACCAAGAAGGACCGGGTTTTCATGTGGAGTGTGCAGTGCGAGGCAACCTTCAACTATCTGAATGAGAAGTTGGTCAGTTCCCCAGTGTTGAGACTAACAGAAGATGGGGCGACGTATGAGGTGTTCTATGATGCTTTAGGGAAAGGCCTCAGACGTGTGTTGATGCAGCAACAAGGGGGAATCTCTTATGGGTCTAGGAAGCTACGCCCCCATGAGTGTAATTATGCCACCCTCGATCTGGAACATGCAGTGGTCATTTTCGCACTGAATCTATAGTGGCATTACCTCATTGGAGAATGATTTGTGGTCTTCACAAATCACAAAATCTTGAGGTATGTCTTCTCCTAGTGGGACCTAAACTTACGGCAGTGAAGTTGGATGGAATTCCTCTAGGATTACGACTTCGATATTTCCTACACTTCGGGAAAAGGTAATGTAGTGGTCGATGCTCTGAGTAGGAGGTCGCAGAAGGATGCAGTCTGAGAGTCGACATACACTTAGAAGGAAATAGAGGAGTTGGCTGCCTTGCACCTAGATGCGAGGATGGATAGCAGTGGAGGTTTCCTATATTAGATGATAGTACAATATTCTCTCTTGTGGCAAGTGGAGGAGTCTCAGTGGGGAGACCTATAGTGCGAAGTGATGCGCGACCGAGTTGACCAGGGTGATGCCCCGGAAGGGTGGATGGAGGATGGTCAAAATCAGATTCTTTTCTAAGGAAAGTTGTTTGTTCCAGAGGCGATGTGAGGCAAGGTTCTTTGTGAGTTCCACAACTCAACCCTAGCGGTACACCCAAGAGTATCCAAGATATACCAGCGTCTGAGGAGACAGCTTTTCTAGCCCGGATTAATGCGAGCAGTGGTAGAGTTTGTGGCCATGTGCTTAGTGTTTCAGTAGGTAAAAGGATCAACACCAGGTTCTAGGTGGGTTGTTGCAACCTTTAGATGTCCCCGAGTGGAAGTGGGATGACATCTCGATGGATTTCGTCACGGAACTACCCATGGTGCAAGGGGGATGCGATGCCATCTGTGTAGTGGTGGACCGCTTGATGAAGTCGCCTCACTTTCTGGTGATTAAGGATTCAAGTGCAGTGGACGCTCCAGCACGGAAGTATGTGGATGAGGTAGTGCAGTTTCATGTAGTTCCGAGATCTATAGTCTCGGACATGGATACACATTTTACCGCACGAGTCTGGAGGGTATTGCAATATGTTTTTGGCACCCAACTACATCTTATCGCTTCCTTCCACCCCCAGACAGTTAGGCAGACATAGCTCACCATCCAGACCTTGGAGGACATGTTTCGGGCATGTATTCTGGACTTTGGGGGATCATGGGTGAGACACTTGACTATGGTAGTGTTCGCCTACAATAATAACCATCAGTATACCATTGGTATGGCTCCATTCGAAGCCCTATATGGATGGATTTTTCACTCACCCGTGTGCTGGAGTGAGGTTAGGGAAGCATGTGTTCTTGGCCCGGAGGTGGTGCAGATCATGACAGAGAAGGATCAGCTTATACGAGAATGGATGAAGGTGGCACATGACTAGCAGAAGTCATATGCAGATAATATGAGGAGAGCCTTGGAGTTCGAGGTCGGGGACCATGTGTTCTTAATGGTCTCCCCTCGGCGTGGACAGTGGAGGTTCGGCAAGGGAAGTAAGAATTCTCCCAGGTTCATCAGTCCTTTCGAGGTGTTGGGAATAGTTGGTGAGGTGGCGTATCAGCTGGCGCTGCCACCTCAGTTGGAGAAAGTTCAAAACATATTTCACGTCTCCCAACTTCGTCGATATCTACACGACGACTCCCATGTCATCGACTGGGGAGAGTTAGATGTGGAAGAGAATGAAAACATCATAGAACGACCAGTCAAGATCGAGGATCGTAAGGAGAAAGTGCTTCGTGGACGAACCATCCCCTTGGTTCAGGTGTTGTGGAGGCATGATGGCCTGGAAGAGAGAACATGGGAGCGGGAGGCCCAATTATGCATTCAGTACCCAGAGCTGTTTTGAATTTCTTGTGGTTTTTGTTCTGATCCTTGAGATATTGTACCTTGTGCTTTAATATATGAAATTATTGTTTCTCTTATCTATTAGATGACCTATTCCATGTTCTCTCTCTGTGTGTGTATGAATGTGTGATGATGGGAAAACCTGACTGCTAATCAGGACGCATTAATTTGGATGCGATTAACCTCATGCGGGCGAGTCAGTTCCACCAAAAGCGGATAATATCCTCACATGTAGGAGGGGACTCCCTAACTCATGTGTTTGACAGTGTGATCCTTGTACTTTTTGTGAAATTTGTGGTTAATAACTCTTGGGAGGGTATTCCTGGATGTAGGGGGAGGGTTCTATTCCAGCTTTGGAACAACTCAGGGGTTTTCCCCTGAGAAGTATCTTAAGAGTGTGGTTGTTCAGACCCCACTCTTCTCCTTTCTAGTTTGTTCTTATATTCTCGGGGACAAGAATAGTTTGAGAAGCATCTGATGTAATGGCCTGGGGTTTTGGGGTCAATTACTTGGTGAAAATATGATGTTGGGTGTTATGGGAATGTTATTGATGCTTCTCGGTGAAGCTTAAGACTAACGGTATCCTTAGCCTACTGATAGTAGGACTACTAGTAGCCTTAGCCTACTCGTAGTAGGCCTATCGGTAGCCTTATCCTACTGGTATCTTGGTCTACCGGTAGCTCGACCTACCAGTAGCTCGGCCTACTGGTAGCCGCAACATACCGGTGGCTCGGCCCACCGGTAGCTTAGTCTACCGGTAGCCCTAGCCTATCGGTGGCTCGGCCTACCGGTAGCTAGGTCTATCGGTAACCGCAGCCTACCGGTAGTCGCAGCCTACTAGTGGCTTGGTCTACCAGTGGCTGCGGCCTACCGGCAGCTCGGTCTACCGGTATCTGTCGCCTACCAGTGGTTGCGGCTTACCAGTAGCTCAGTCTACCGGTAGCCACGACATACCGGTAGCTCAGTCTTCTGGTAGCCACTGCCTACCAGTAGCCGGGGCCTACAAGTAGCTCGTCCTGTTGGTAGCTCAGCCTACCGATAGCCTCGGCTAACCGGTAGACCAAGCCAACTGGTGACCCCCACGGGGTTTTCCAGTAGCACCTCCTGTTGCGCAAAATGTTTTTTTAACCCTGTTCTGACCCCCTTAAATCCCATTAATGGTATTTAAATTAAATTTTTGGTAAGATACACTCCTTAAATGAAAAATCATGCATTTTCTACATTCCTTTAACTGCATTTTGGGGAGTCCATGGATAGGGGGGGTGCGTCTATTTCAACCACTTCTAAGGGCGGGGATCTTTTATTCAGGACGTGTGTGGTGGCCCAACCATGTGGGCAACCCACGATCCTGCTCCTTACAGAGGTTTGAGTTTTTCTCTCCATATCTTAACCATCCCGGGCATGTTGTATCTTATCCCTTATCAGCCTTTATAACCTAAAGGCATCTCCCTACGTTTCTTTTTCTCGATTACCCTGTGCTCGTAATACCCTTCCACCTGGTGAGTCATACCTCACCCGACAATGTTTTCCTTGATCATGTTCCATGGACCTCCAGCTACTTACATGAGGACTTAACGTTGATCCTTGATCAGTCAGGTTGGGGTTTCACCTTTTTCTCTCCTTTCTGTGTATCTTGCGGGGTGGGTACCCTACAACTTCTGTAGAATTGGATGAACAAAACATTAATGAAGATAATAAAAGGAATCTAAATAATGAAGGGGAGGGGTGTGATCGATGATGCTGCTATGTTTTTCTCTACATTAATGATTAATGATTTCTGAATTATGAGGTCTTACGCCTACTGAAAATCATGGTCATTGGTGGTCTTTCTCTATGCACTAATAAACCCTTACCTCTTGTGATGTTTAAATGGCTTGTATTTTGGTTGTGAACCTTGTGATATGTAAAAGAAAATACGTTAAATATGTATATTCAGCTAAATAAATTGAAAGCACCAGGATCAACTCCTTTTTGATGATAACCCCAGTTTGAGCCCAATGGAATTGAAATCATGGAGTATGTTAAATCTTTTAAATATGAATATACCTGTAGAGTATGCCTTGTGTTGGTATAATTGGTTTGGTTGTTTCCTCCATTGGCCGAGTATGGGTGGCATTATAGTTTTCTTGGATAGGGGCTTAGATTGCTGGGGGTGATGTGGGTGAGGATGGGATCCTCTGTTTGAATCACGAATTGGGGTGGGATCCTCTTCTATTGTGAAACATTCTTATTCATTGTTCTGGGAACTTGGGACAGTATCTCACTTTGACCTGATTTGGTTCCAACATTTGGAGGGGTCTCACTTGATGTGCTTTTACCAGAGAACTGGGTGTGAATGTCTAAATTGCTGTTGTGTGTACTCTTTCCTTGGATTGTGCTTTTGCTTTCTAGTTTTCCAAGTAGGTATAGAAACTTGTTTAAACATTATTACTGAATATGAAAACAAGCATGGGAAAATGGGGATTTGGTTTGGTGTGAGTTGTGACTTGGGCATGGGTGATGTTCTATTCTCTTACGAATGAATAGTAAGGATTGTGTTCTTTAGGATGGCTGATGAAAAACCTAGATTGGGTGAGTGCTTGATACCTATACATATACTTGTAGTTTTTGTGTTTCTTATTCGTTCCCCACCCAAGTTTAGCAGTTAGTGCCAAACACCCCCATTTACTGGGGGAGGGTTTTTTTCCCAACACTTCTATTAGTGGCTGGTTATTATCTCCATTATGCTCCCTTTCCCGGATAGCCCAATTATTTTCGGGAAGGCTGTGATGGCCTGGGGTCCATTATTAGCCCTTGAATCTTCAGGCGGGGTGGTTGCGGTTGTTGGCCCATGTGTTTACGGGTAGGTGGTTTCCCAAGTATCTTCGGGATGAGGCCCAGGTGTCTTCAGGCGTGGAAGTAGTTCTTCTAGCCTAGGTGTCTTCGGGCATGGCTGTGGTTGTTGCAGCCTAAGTGCTTGCAGGTGTGGTTGTGTGTGGTGGTTGTGGCCCGGGTTTCTGCGGGCGGGATATTGGTTATGGACTAGGTGTGTGCGGGTGGGGTTTGGTAGTGGGACTATAGTGAGATTGTGGCCCAGATTTTTGCAAGCGGCGTATGCCAGTGGGACTACGATGAGAATGGCAGGATTGGTCCGATGCCTAGTATGTATTCAATAACCAGTGGGAAAGTGGCGCGGGGTACCCAAACATCGATTTTCTATTACTATAAATTACATGAATTGCGTTATTTGAGGAGTGTGCCTTGGTGAGGCTTGGGTGGTTAGTTCCCTTGCTAGGTGCTTGGTTATCTCTTTTCTCACAGGGCATTAGTATTCCTCCCCACTTGTCCACGAGAGTATTTGGTTTTTCCCTACTGAGTATACTTGTATGCCCACACTACGTATATAAAACTGTTTTCAGGTTTCCAGGAGGACATTGGAGATCGTGTTGGACTGTACTAGCTCAGACCTTGTGACAGATCATTGCAGTTGCTGTTGTTCTTTCTTTTTGTACTTTTCCTTGTAGTCTCCTTATACATTGTGGATTTTTCTTTTGTAACATGCGTTGGGAATGGTTCATGGCTTTACATTTACTTACAGTTTTTGTGTTGTGGGATTCACTATCTTATCTCCCAATTATATTAAAATAAAAAGGGTAATTCCTTCCATTTAGTGTGTGATTTCATGCCCTTGGGGCTGGTCGCCACTCCGGGACCTATTGAAGGTGGGTTTCGGGAGCCATTATCTCTCCTTAAACTTAAATAAGGAAGGGCCTGACAATCTGCTGACCTTTCCCTCTTTTTTGGTGAAGGCAAGTCGGGACAGTATATGTATAAATCAGAGAATACAAAATATTACTATATTTAATATAATTAATTTAATATATAATCATTATATAAAAATAATTGCATGTGTAGATAAGTAAATGAAACAAATGTTATTGTTCACGATAGTTACCTCTTATAGAGGTGAATCCTTTATGTTTATACTAAAAGAAATAATTGGTTTGATTTATGACTAATGTGAGGACTATAGGATGAGGGCTGGGAATTTGGGATCTTATTTTGGTAGGTTTTGGATAAGTCAATGTTCTCTGTAGGTTTGAATAAGTGTGAGATTGAGTGACTTTTTTTAGTGGAAAAGTGGCATTCTTGTAATGTTTTAAAAAGTGGAATTAGACCCACAATTTTCAATGAAATGTATCTCTAATGATGAACCAAATTATAGAAAATGTATAAAATGGTATATATATGGCTATAAAATAGTTTTTGGTCATGTATCATTCAGTTTTTTCTTAATTTTATGGCTTTTCCTTTGTTATGATAATGTTTTTCATAATCGATGTAATTAATTAGAATGTATATATATAATATTTTTAGTAAAAAAATAATTTAACATTGTTTTATGTAATAAATTATTATTATAAAAAATATGGAATAATTTTTATTCAAATTAAAATCATATAAATTTCAGAAATTAATTTCAAATTAACTCTTGAGACGGGATGAGAAAGCTGGTATTGAATGTAAAAATGATCATAATTTTAAGATGGTTATATAAATAATTTACTTTTAAAAAATATTGAAATTACAAAAATAGAAATAATTTATGTATAATTTATCTAATTTTACTGTATAAAAAATTAAATTATAAACTAACAATATAAATTAATTTGATCAAAAATCGGGTTTCATCTAAAATTTAGTACTTTAAGTTATTCATCAAAAAATGAAACCCATAGAAAAAAAACAATTACCCAATGATAATTTTTATGTTCATATTTTAATAAAATCATTTTTTTCATATAAAATTGAAATAATATATATTTTTAAAATTTGTTTTCAATTAAAAAATGTGTTTTTGAATAATAACTATTTTAACCATAAAAATGGTTTTCTTCATATCTTATGCATATCAAATATATTTGATCAATATAAAAAATATTTTATTCAATGGATAATATTAATATTTCATTAATTTCATTTGATAATATAAATTACTTATATTTATTAATATAAAATATCATTAGATGCATAAAAATAGTTCTTTCTAAAGGCATTTAATATATATTCCATTGTTTTTTATACTCAATACAAAATATTTTTTATCTAATGAATTCCATAAAATATTTTATTGAAATATTTAATACCAATCAGGGGTTCTAATGTAACATCGAATTTATATCTTATTATAATAATATTGTAATATCATTTTGTTGTTCAGTAAAACTGGGTCTTGCATGGAACACAAGCAATCAAAAAATGTATTTGTTTAATATAATATAAGATAACATAGTATCGTCTGTACTGAAAACTCTTCCATATATTAAATTTATTTTAAAAAAGTGAATTGGTTGTAATTTCCTTGGTTGCTATATTCCTTTTATCACATGGTATTTTGTTCCATAATGATGTTACATAAGAATTTTTGGGAATTACATTGTCCCCACCTTAATTAAATTGTGTTCTATCAATTTAAACATGATCTCTGAAATCTACTTTTGGATTATTGAGAATTCAATTTATGAAATCACCATATTATAAATTGTTTATAAAATAGTATCTTAATAAGAAATATTGATATATATAAATGTCAAATGGAATAACATACATTTTTGTTTATATGTAGGAGAATATTATTGGAACGTGAATATATAGACTTGGAGGAAAAACATGAATAATTATAGAGTGATAGAGTTTGTTGGTAGAAAAATTGAATGATCAACTCAAAGATTAGGGCGTCCAAAAACCTAAATCCATGAAAATATAAAAGATCAAAAATTCATCCAAAAATAATGTATTGGGACAATATTTCATTTTAAGATAATTTTTTATAATCCCATGTAATTATTTTTCTACCTAAAAATATATCTAAATATCATTACTTGATATATACGAATGAACACATTTTCACCTTTTGGCTGTTCTTTGATAAATTTCAAATTCAACCATTACATTAAGAAATGAATATAAAAATATGTTTATTTATTCCTAAACCACTATATATCAAGTTTAATGGACCATATGATCTATAAAATGGTTATCTATACGAGTCTCTAATCAATTTTCAAAAGCAATATTGTTAATTCATTACTCTGTAAACCAAAAAATTAATAGTATTGGTTCATAATTAATATTTATTCATAATATTTTTCAACAAAAAAAACTACACATTTACAAGGACATCGTAGATTCTAGTGGAAGGTATAACACACTTATCATCCTTCCACCGTGGGTTCTTGAACAACCACCTTATATACTGCCTTTTTTCTAAAACCATAATAATATTTTTTGGAAAATAACTATGACGGTCATACATGAAATTTACTCAAAAAATAACATGTTATCTATAGTTTTCAATAATTTTTAAAAACCTACTAACATAATTATACTATTTTTAAAATATTATTAAAGATCATAGTAACACTAAAGGTTATTAATACATTCGAACTCATGTCTCTAAAAATTGAAGTCATTTTTCAACAAATTTATTCCCTACTAAAATATTTACTAAACTAATGAGTTTTATTCCGTAAATTTCATCAAAAAATATCTTTATTTTTGTAGAATTAAATAACAAAAATCCTAAAAAGTTATATTTAAGACTTAGAACATATAATGATATTAAATCTAATAATCATTTGAGGGTTTCCATAACTAATAATCTATTGAATTTTTTTCCTTCAATTATAATATTCAAATACTCTATTAGGGTTATGATTACTAATCTATGATTTAACGAATCTTGTCTCTTATAGAGAAAGTATAATTCCATTGATAAAAAATATACTGCCCAAACCTAGTAACGAATTGAACTAGTGTCTACTAAAATTACATTGGAATTAAAAAATCCCTAAGTATCAATCTGTTTAGTAATCTAGGTAACTAGAGACCCACATGTGTCTTGTATTAAAAATGAAGACATTAAATAAAAAAATAAATTTTTTGAGTATAAATTTTTCCCACTTTTCATATCATTTAATATATATTTTAGTACACTTATGATATTATTTTGTAATGGAAATGAAATACAGTTGATCTTAAATTATATGTTAGGGGTAAGTACCACTGAAGAAACAATGAATCAATGACAATAATTCATTTTCAATAATAAATAACATAATACAAATTCCAAGTAATCAATAAACATGGAAGGAAGTGAGTATAAAATATATAAATATAAAAATATTTACATAGAATCTATTTAATCAATTGGATAAGTCATAATAAATATGTCAAGGTAAATACCTAAAAACACATGATGCATAATCAATGAACTGAGAATGAAATGAAATCATAGATAATTTAAAATTGAAAATATCTTGAATTAATAATAATAAAATCACAATGAAATAAATAATAAATTATTAGACACCATGTATCATAGGAACCTCGAACATTTACCTTTATGAACAACAAAAATATGGTTCAAAACATACCTGTCACAAATTGATATTGTTTGGAAAACCATAACATTTTTGTTATGTCCTTTCCAAATACAGATTATAACAGATTAAAAAAACATGTTGGTTTTGTCTCCAACTGAATTCATCCAATGATACTATTGATTCATCTATGGGAATACAATAACCCATACATAACTTGTGTCTTTTATGTCTAAAGGGTACTATATATATCACATAATATATTAAAATTCGTAAATAAAGTGCCTTATCAAATATCCAAATAGAGTAAAGGATACAAATTTATCAAAATTTCAAAAATAATTAAATAAATATCAAAGTAAACACCAAATGTAAATATGATATACAATTTATTCAATAATCATATCCCGGATAAATTATATGTATATTTTTTGTAAATTTAATGTTTAATGATCAGTGAAGTGTGAAAATATCAATAGGGCTTAAAATGAATCTATGATGTGAATCTAAACACAATACTTGGCCAAATCCATCATGTTCCATCCATATGAATAATATTGATTGTATCAATATGTCATATACGCATTTTAATAGTAATAATAGTTTTTTTCATTGTTGTAATAAAGGAATAACATTAAAAACATTTCTGAGGAAATATAATTTTTATATTGAAAAACATTTTGAAAACATATTTTTTAAATAAATAACCTCTAAAACCACTAAAAAACATAAAAGGGAAAAATTAATTTGTTAAATCACATGTATAAGCCTAAAAATAATATTTAAAAAATTTATAAAATATTTTTTTAGAGAAAACATATCTTCGACTAATGAGAGTAATGAAGTTCAGTTAAAGAAAACATTTTGAGGACCAAAGAGAAGAAAAATTGTACTATTACATGAAAAATGTCATGAATAAATATTAGAGTATAAAAAATGATGTTTTATTTAACAGTGATAATATAAATTTTATTCATGCAAATTCATGAATAAATAGTCATTAATAGAATGAGATTGTGGAATTAACCCCAAAAATGATATTAACATTGAAGTGAGAATTGTTCATTGAATTTATTATGTGTACCAACTCTAATTAATCATATAAGAATTATAAATACATAAATATATGTTCTATGCCATTATATAAATTATAATACAATATTTATGACAATGATGAATTAAGAAACCCAATGGAATGGAATTTATTTAGGAAATTTCATTACCACATGGTATATTTATGATCAAATACCAATATATGAAAAAATTATAATGAAAACACAAAATACCATTATTAATTAACTATTAATCATATTAAAAGTTAATTGGGCTATATATAAACCATTTAAAAGAAACTGGGTGAATTACATTATAATATTCCTCATTGGAATGTAATTGAGTTGAAATCCATTTGAACTATGGTAACATGAAATGTATCCTATGTTATATGTATTATTTTTGGATGTTATATGGATTATTTTTTAAACCAATCACTAAAAAAGTGTGTGATTTTAAAGCCTATTGTTCCTAGAATAAATTATTGAAATATATTAAATAGACAAAACACACAATTTTCTTAAATTTTTTTAATAACTTCTAAATGGGAAATTGGATAGAAAACTGGATGGCACTGTTGATATTAGAATGTGCAGTTTAGACAACATGCGAATTAACGTTAATCAGTGTGGGTCATTTTTAGATACGTAGTTTTGGACGTGGATATGAATAAAACAGTTTAATATTTTTTATCTATGTTTTGATGATTCAATGATTAAAAATAAATAGATAAATCGTTATGTCTATATCCCATGGTTATCCGCATAAACCTTGATATGTGGGAGAACCCTTGGAGAGACCATTGATGGATTCTATTAGGATAATGATGGTGATATCATGGACTGACAATCAACAGAACATAGAATTAATGGATATCGCCGATGACAACAACACACCCCTGTTATTCGTATGCGATCAGTCAAAATTAAGGTAGGTTGTTTGTTTTTGATTTTTTATATACCAATATTGATTTTTATGATGAATGAAAATCATTAAATGATTATATTTCTATGTTGATCAATTATTATGCAGGATGGGTTTAGTAGTGGAGTTTTGAAGTAATAATAACACTGATATTTGATTATTTTTTTATTATAGTTCTAATAGAGATAGATCTATATCATGATGAACATCGAGGATGGTTAATTTATCTAAAATTTTCATTCTATTTTTATTCCCCATTCTGCATTAACCATGGGTGTTCATTGTAACATCCTTGATCCAAAATCCACTCAAATGGTACCCCGTACCCGATTGGCCACATGGCCTCAAGCACATTTCCCCAATCACTAAAGGCTGTCAACTAGCAGTGAGGGTCTAGGTTGTGACATTGAGGAAACTATGACCTCATTGAAAGAGTGTAACAAATCATAATAATAATATACAATATCTGAAGTAGTAAATAGTATAAAACTATAATAATTTTAGAAGTCTAATAAGATATATAAAAATGCATCATTCGATGCACCATGTAACATATTCTAAGAAAGAAAAAAAATATGTACACTAGTGTAATACCCACTATAAGACTCAAAAGAAAAATAGAAATAAAAGGAAACTAGGAATCATCACAATCCTCAGCTTAGTCACATGATCCCCCACTCCTAAGAAGCACATAAACGACCTGTAGTAGGTAGATTTCCCTACTCAACACCTGCAATCATATAATCTTTTTGGGACCAAAATCATGTCCTAAAAAGTGTGTGAGACTACATTGTAGTATGAAAGCACCAATGGTCTGCGCCAATGATTCAGTGAGTATATATAACAAGAAGTGTACCAGAGTGAAATCATTGATTAGTATGTACTCAAAAGTAAGAAAAATAGATGTCTTAGATGACACTGTAAACATATAATTGATGACTAAAACCAAGATTGTGCATTGTCTTGACAGGAATGTCCAAAGTCGTGCATTTCATTATTCATGTTCCGTGAATTTTATAATATCTCAATGTATGAACTAGTCCTGATGAGCCCTCGCATAATAGTAACAATTTACTTGTGACATATTAATCATTAATCATTTGACCATTTTAGAATAGAGTCCGTCTTGGGTATCCCTCAATGGATCCTAGGTTCACTCGGCATTTTAAAATAAGACTCAATGACCCCAACCACTATATATGTGGCTTGCTCATGACCATTACATACATGTACTCTTGATCCCATACATTTTCTTTAAACTAAGTCAATTGTTAACACAACATATATAAGGTGAAAATATTCACATGAACCCAGCCTTCTCCATTAATCAAGATTTTTTCTCACCCATTTCTAATTACATCTCTTTTTCATTTAATTCAATTACACATTTAATCTTAAAAGAATAAAATTGTATTAAACTATCACATGGAATTATCCTAATCAACTCACATGGCCTCTGTATACATAATAACCAATACATGAATATTAAACTATTAAAATGTCAAACAAGGATAACATACATGATAAAAACATATAACAAGACTATTATGAAATTTAATTTATTATGAATTAACTAACATGTATCTCACGTGGCCTAATCCTATGTTGTAAAATATATTTTTACAATCACATGAATGAGAATTTCGGTCAATTTTCATAGTCATTCTTTGCCGAATGACCATCCAAGGGAACCGAACCCATGGGGTAGCCCTAAATCTCTATTCACAACCCTAAACATGATTTAAAATTATCACATTCATTACCAAATCATCATTAGGAAATAACAACATTCATTATTAAATCAATAGACACCCTAAATATGGGCGTGTGGCACTCATTAATATATAAACAACATGAAAATTCGTGAAAGGAACGAGAACACCAACCTCGTCATAGTAAAACTCCCATCGTCCAGTGTCGAGCTTTGATTCATCCTAGAATGGGGTTCATCTATAAAATTATTAAAAAACACTCAACCCTCTAAAAGTAAATCGAGAGAGAAAATTAGAAATATAGGCTCAAGAGGAATTGTGATCCCGCTTAGGGGAATACAACGGATCTGACTGTGTTTGAATCCGAGATCAGACGAAGAATCAGGATCCAAAATTCCATTCAGATCTCATGCGCACACTACCCATCGAAGATGACATCCATTTCTATCCACCTATAGAAACAGCGTACTACCTGACTTATTAATAAATTAAAAAAGTTCATTGTCTGTACATGAGATAAAACTCTGGGTTCAAATAGTTTTTTGGCCCGACCATTACGTGGTCATGTACTGGGATGACATTGTGTGTATCCTTAAATATGTGGCATGTAGTTCCCAGTCATGCCATGTAACAGGCCTAATTCTAGTCTCACAACCACTTTTCCCCAATTTTCATAAGTACAAAATGAAAATTTATTATTCATACCTCAGTAGAAGAACTAATATTTCACAAAACTCCCCCATAAATATATTCATCCCTAAATTTCCCTTCTAATAGTTGTAAATAAATACCTAAAAATAACTCAAGCCACTGTGATCGTACGTCATCCTCTCTCTCCCATGTTTTTTCCTCCACTCTACCAAGCCTCCACAACCCCATACTAAATGGATATACCGTTCACAGAGAACCATTGTTCTATGATCCACAATACAAATGAGATTCTATTCAATGGACACATCTTCTCATAACTCCACTTCGTCTGGGTGAATGATGTAAGATGGATCTGAAAAGTAACATCACAACTAAGAAACGTGGAATATTTCATGCATAGAACCATAACACTTAGGTAACTACAATCGGTAGGCAACTAGACCAACCCTATCTGGAATCTCAAATGGACTGACGTATCTCTATTACAGATTATCCTGTCTCTTAATTCTCTTGTGTCCCAACCTTGGTGCAACATGCACGAAAACACAATCCATGACCTAAAACACTAGAGGTCATCTGTGACAATTGATATAAGACTATAAAGATACAATATTGAATCCATCAACTTCTAAATAAACTAAACATGGTCGGATGCCTCTTACATGAGAGGTGGTCATAGTAAAGCTGCCTCACCCCCCCCCCCTTATCTATCATTTGGGTGATCAGCATGACCTACCATACAATGCCTCATAAGGTACCATCCCTATAGCCTCATGAAAACTGTTATTATAGGATAATTCATCACGGGTAATATTTTTCTCCCAATAACCCCCAAAGTCTAGGACACATGCTCGAAGCATGTCCTCCAGCACTTTTATCATACGCTCTAACTGGCCATCGGTCTGAATGTGGTATTATTTGCTTTGAAGAACCTGTGTATGCAGTTCCATCTAAAAAATCCCCTAGAAAATAAGAATAAAGTGGGTGTACCTATCTAAAAATATAAAACAAGGGACCCTATGTAGTCATTCCACCTCATGAATATACAACTTCCCAATCTCAATGACATTGAAGGTCTCCTTGGTAGGAAAGAAGTGCTAAACATCTATAAGTATATAAACCACCACCCACACTACATCCTTACCTCAGGGTGACCTTAGTAAACCCATTGAAAAATTCATAGAGACATCATCCCATTTAAACTCCTGAATAAGTAACTTATTCTAAAGCCCATCTGGCCGCTGATATTCCAACTACACCTCCTGACAACAGTAACATCTCATTATAAAAACATCCACCTCTCTCTTCATACCCTACCAAAATACTAGTTGTAGAATCCAAAATACATCTTAGTAACGCCATGAATTATGGGCCATGCTTTATAATGAAACTCTCACATCAACTCCTTACATTTTTCTACTGAAACATAGTCATGTCCATGGATACACAAAAACTCATCATCACCTACCGTCCAACCAGGAGATGGATCCTCACATTCTACACATTCCTATAGGACTAGGTCCTCTTAATATGATAGTTGTCTCATCGTCACTTTTTCTAGGAGGATAAAAGTCATAATTAAATAATAATGGAAAGTCTATCCCTAACTTTCATGCACCTCTAAGCTCATATCAGAGAACAATACCATAAGCTGCCACTAGTTACTAGCATCCTGCACTGCCTAAATCTGATTCCGCCTACTCAGTGGCTCGTCCACATGATTTCCTTTTCAAAGACTATATGAAATACCATAGTCAAATGACCAATGGTATTCCACCAACCTTTGAAGCATCATATTTGGATCATGTAGAATAAATATGTACTTGAGTAATTTGTGGTCTATGTGCACCTATAAAATCCTCTACCAACATATAATATCTCCAAAAGAATAAGGAATGTACAACCCCAGGTAACAAGATATTGTGCCTCAGATAGTTCCTATCATGTGTCCTAAACTGTAAAGACTCATATGTAATGACTTCACCCCAAGAATACACATTTCCCTTTACCTGATACATGGTGAATCACTATACATAGTATAACTCATGACTAAATATGGGAAAATCACTATTGGTGTTTATATAAATCTCCCTTTCATCTTCTAAAAATGATCTATTTCATGGATCTGGCCATACACACATCACAACCCAATTTTTAATGCCATTCATAGGTACTTCTATGCGTGAGAAATCTCGTATGAAACATATGTAGTGACTAGATATCTCTAGAAATATCTACATCTCAATGAAATTATTGGGATACTCATAGGTAACTACTGCTGTCATCTTCACTAGGTCCATTGATACTCTTGTATTCAAGATGACGTGACCCCAGAAATGAATTTGATTCATCCAGAAGTAGAACATTGAGATCTTATCATATAACAGATTCTCTCTCAATATACTCGAAATTATCTCAAGATGTGTAGAATGGTCATGTTGATTATTATAATATACTAGGATATCATCAATGAAAACCACCCCAAAAAATCCAAGTATGGATTGAACACTCGGTTCATTAGTTCCATGAAAACTACTTGTGTTTTCATGAGACTGAACAACATAGCAATATACTTGTACAGACCATAACTACTATGAAAAACGGTATGAGTTATGTCTAAAGGTCGAACACATACATTGTTATATCCTGATCTGATGTCAATTTTCAAGAATAGAAGGGCTACTGAAAGATGAAAAATATGTCTCAATTTGTGCCAATGGATATCAGTTTTTAACCTCAGCAGGTTATGTTTCAGATAATCCACACATATCCTGAGGGTATCTTCCACCCTTTTCGCAAAAAGGACCAGTAGACCCCATAAAGAAGAACTATGTCAAAAAACCCCATTGCCTCTGAATTTTCTAGCTTCCTGTTGAGAGCATGTAGCTCTGTTGTAGCCATCCTATATGCAGGAATGGATAACTTTACTACTACTGGAAATTTCTTGATCACAAAATCCACCTCTCTCTTTGCAGGTAACCCTGAGAATTCTTCAAGGAAAACATCTTGGAAATAATCAACCACCAGAGGGAAAACTATATGACGTTTTCTTTGGTCATCCAGATATAATCAAGAATGTATTCACATTATCTCACTCAACCAATGATTCTTGGGTTCATCTCATCTTTCCTAGACATCCCACCCTCCCTTGTATAGAAAAAATCCACCCTCTAGTGATGTGAAACTCACCCTACAACAATAGAAATCGAAACTAGCTTTAAAGGATACTAACTAATCCATTACATGTATGATATCAATGCATATCATCATTAAAACTTAGAGATTACAAAGGAAGTGAAACCCACCAACCAGAAGGGGCACTCCTTATAATGACACATACCTTCCATATATATCCTTAATAGAGTGTCTAGCATCATAACATCATCATAAGAGATTTCACATAGCCCCTGGATATCTACAGTGTTATTGATTTGAAACTATTTGAATATCTTGTATGAAAAAAAATTAGAATATTAAATGGAGGTGACTGGATAGTACCAATTATGTTAGAAGGTAAAGGACCTTTCTCAGGAAGCGTTTACTGCACTACAAAGTTAAGCCCTATACCGCAATCCTGTGACATAGCCTAGCTACCCTGAACAGATCCACTATTCTATATGTGAAGACCTAGGGTCTGGATACAATAGAATTTACCACTCACTTGGCCTGAATAGCTTGACATATTCTAATTCCTTAACTTATGAGAAGATGCTGACCATGCTCCGGAACATGGAGTTGGTTCAGAACCACTCTCACTAGATATTAGTGGTCAATTTCCTAAAAAAATTAGGTTAGTGACCCATCATGCCACAAGATCGACACTTGACTAAGACCATTGTGGAATGAGGTCTATTAGTCTCAATTTTTCCACACTTTAAGCACCTCAAATTACTACTAGAAGATACATTCTGAGTACTAGATTATCCACATGTAAGAGCCAGATTATTCTTCCTATTACTATTCAAAACAATACTAGATCTTAGTGGCGAACCACAGTAGATCACCTCCTAATTCTATCTAATTCCACTCGGTATGTAGTACATGGTTCACCATTAAATATATATTTGTTAGCTGAAATATTTTCACCAACTAGAGGATTTTTCACATTTGACCATCCTTTATTCACCCAACCTTTTACATAATGTTTCCCATTATACTAGGCGTGAAGCGCTGGAGCTTAATAAAAGGGAAAAAGTAATCTATATGTAATATAATTCCCAAATATAGATTCATAATCTCATGGGTTTTTTCATCCCTCAATGTCTCGAGATATAAGTATTCATAGAAGACTATTTTAAAATATCCCATGCATTGCCCCACGGATGCTCCATCTATTTGGTAACATCCCACCACCTCTTCATAGAATCATGAATTATATATGTCATAAGCTTTAGTATCCTCTTCGGATTCAGCTCTTGTTTCTTGAAGATCAATAACATGGACTCAATCAATGACTCTGCAGCTTGTGACCCACCTTCCCCTTAAATCAAGGGTGGATGCTACTAGTGGAACACTCATATTAGTTCTTCATATGATGTGGAAGGCTTTGGTGATCCCTGAAATGTTTTCATAAACCTCAAAGGGCATTCACAAAAATGTTCATCATCACCGGAATTTGGAAAATTTTCTAGTGCCTCAACTGGCACGTCTTGAGGGTCCAATGGTATCCCGTGGCCTACCTCCTCCAGGGTATGATCATTCCCACCCAGATGGAATAAAACTGGAGGATGTCAAAGTGTCATTTCTCTGTAATTTCATTCACATACACCTTAGTTCAAGATTAATTTTAATGGTACATACTTCAAGAGTGTAAGAACAATATAAATGAAGAAATATATCAATTGATTATAAAGGCATAGTAAATGGTGTTTAAAAATCACAAACAACATGTATCCATAAGGACTTACATAGGTGTGTACTCCCACCGGCCTAGGCCTATAAACATATCAGGTACACGAAATGTCCTCCCGACACACGGTGTGTCCCTTTTAACTCTCACCTGGGAGTATAAATCACTTACCTTGGTTGTGTAAATGTCTAGAATAAACATTGTGTCATCCCCACTCAAGGCGTGTACTCTTGTTCTCCCTCTGAGCTAGCTACTCCCACAAGGATAGACTCACATGATTTCTTCCTAAGTAAAACAAAATAGGGTGTACATACCGCACACGTCATGCTCTTATCATAACTCACCAACCCGTGTTTTCTCTCACATGGTTACTGACATGGTCAAAATGCACAAGCTGTGTACTCAATGTACAAGATGTGTACATGGAAAAGTTATTTATTCCCAAATAGAGGAAGTCATGGAGTGTGCTCATTCGACCACACGTCATGTTGTTTGTGCTTCCACAAATTAATCCTTAGAAACATCCCCAAAATCAATTTTTTTAAAAATAAAGCAATAGTGTGCCAAATTCCAATATGTGGGGGATCATAATCCCTGCAACTAAAGTTCTGATATATATATATATAACATATAAAGACACAATTTATATCCCATTGTTGCAATATGATCCCAAAAATACTTATCCAAGAGGGAACATACTCCACATGGATCAATGTTTGGAGTCCATCCAATTCAACCATAACAAATATCATTAAACCTGTCACAATATTAGACCTATCTATTAGTGTATCTATCAGCACATCATTTATATTATTCACGATATCTACCTCAAAAACAGGAAATTATTAATGATATCTAAATGGCATAGAAAGAATTCATGACGCTTGATTATTGAAAGTTTTTATATGATGCATGAGATGGAACACCCTCATCACATCTCGTTGCAACAATATATAACTGCATGGATATCAATAATAACAACTCAAAACAAGGGTTTCACCCAATTGTTAAATGAAATCAACTGTAATATCTCAAAAATACAAAAATCACAATTCAATTTGAGGAAAATTGGTTTTTCCATGTACATGAGATAGCTAATCCTGGGAACAAGTAGTTACCAAATTCCATTTACATTTATTTAATTTCAAGTAAATAATGAAAATAAGGAAATAAATCCTCTGATACCACTTTGTAATGTCTTAGATCTAGATTCCACTCAACTGGTTCCCCACACCAAGTTGGCCACATGTCCTGAAGTGAATTTTCCCAAATACCTAATACTTTGGTCTAGCAGCAAGGGACTATGGTGTGATAGTAGGGAAACTATTCCATCATTGGAAGAGAATAACACAAAGAAATAATAATATACAATTTTGGAAGCAGTAAACAAAATACAACTACAATAACAATGGAAGAATGATAAGATAAATAAGCAAGCATTATTCAAAACATAAAATGATGTAGCAAGCCACATGCTATATGAAAGCATCCAAAAAAGTAAAATACAATAATACACAATATAAGTCTCAAAAGAAAAAAAGAAACAAAAGGAAACTAGGAAGAATCACAAGACTTGTCTCCGTCCCATTCTCTCAAACTATTAAGTATCACATCAAGTACCTAGAGCATGGTGCGTTTTCTAATCAACACTAACAATCATATAATCTATTTTGGAAAATATGAATGACTAAAAATGGGTGTGAGACAAAATTCCATTGGGAAACCACCATAGGTACCAACCAATCGGTAACTGAATATATATAAAAAGGATGTTTACAATAGTGAATGTAGTTAATATTAGCTACTCAAATGTAATCACACAAGATGTCTTATAAGACAATGTAAATATGTATATGTGAAGACCGAAATCAAGATTGGTTTCTGGATTTGTAGATACATAATAAGCTATACATTTCATTATTCAGGTTTTTTGAATTATATAAAGTAATGAGGACCGTACATGGACTGATTACCTGTAACACCCCAGGTAAATAATGAATATGAAATTTTCATATTTATCCTTATTTGTGAATAAAATATTAATATGACTTTAAAGGGGATGCTATGCTCGATGGCGTACCCAACACGCAACAACGAGTTTCTTGGGAATCTTACGTTGCACTCTAATAATAAAATAATATTATTTTAAATGGTAGTTAACATGTAGCCGTTGTAATGGAGGGAATGGATAGAAATAACTAAAATATGATTATATATGTTTTTAAATGTTTTTACATTTATCCAATAAAGGATAGAGGCTTAAAATATGGAAAGAATTCAATTTTAGGCATATATGCCCTAGTTTTCACTAAAGGTTCACTTATCGCCTTTTAATGGAGAACTGTCATTAAATATAGTTTTGTTCACTCTTAAACAATCTTTTAGACCAAATAAAACTCTTATTAAGAATCGGGACATCAAATTTTACTTTGTGTAATTTTTTGGTATTTTTCCGATAAAGTTCATTTTTTAATGAATAGTGTAAAATGTTGTATTTTAAATCAAAACCTCTTTTTAATATAATTTATTTATATGATTAGATAATATTTTGAATTGGTTTTAAAGTGAAATTAGAAAATATTTTTACCATTAAATCCAATAGTGGTCGTTGGAATTAATTTCGCTTTGAAATCAGACTTAAACTAGTGTCAATCTTTTGATACTTATTGTTTTATAAAAACACGCTATTTTCTCTGACAGCGGAAATTAATTATTAAATTAATTAATGTGACTAATATGTTTTGAATTTTGTAAAACAGACTTCAATTTTGAATTCGGAATATCAAATATAGCATAGGGTGAATTTTTGGGATTTAAAAGCTGATTTTTCGTTTAAATGAAATTTTACCACTTATGTGTTTTGAATTTCAAAAATCCTACATACATGGTTGTCATTAAGAAGTAAAATGTGGTTCAATGGGATAAAAATAATTTTTTGGTGAATATTAACTTATTAAGTTTTTAATCGTGATTAGTGGTAATTGGTGTAGTTTAAGTTAAAAACAATGCTTTAATAAAATGAAATGAACTTTACACATGTCCTAACCTCATTGGATGTGTAATGGCCGACCAAGACAAGCCATGGGTCAACATGGGGACCCCATGGATCCACTTTGGTTGGGAAATGACATAAATAACTTTTTATTTAATGTAAAAGTAAAAATGACACAAACATGATATGTTTTACTTAAATAATTTTTAAATGGGGTTATACTAGTCATATTTTTGATTATAAATAGTCATTGGAAAGATAAAAAGATTTCCCACATCATAGTATTTTTTTTATAATTTTTAGACATTAAATAAATTAAATTATTTATGACATAATAATGATGCAGCGATGACATCATTATTTGACGATTTAAATAAAATGGAAAGATAATGTAACATCTATGAACTAAACATGTCAAAAACCAATTGGATGAGTGGATTTCGAACCCTTATAACCTTATCCATGAATTCTATCAATGTGGGACCTTATAAAACCGAAAAACATTTTCAAATAAAGTAATATTTCTTTACATTCCAAAAGTGCCCCTCCTCTCCTCTTATAAAAGGCCCCCACCTCTACTTCATTTCACACACTCCTCAAGACTTTGGCTCGGCCAAAACCTACCCATTTACTCTCTCCACATACCTCTCCTCATCCTAGAGGATTCCCTTTGGGAAGAATCCTTTCAAAGTAATCCTTTAGGCTCAAATCAAAAGGAGTTACACTTTTAAAGGTAATTCATTCTCTCTTGTTCATTTGTTTTATTTTGTTTCTCCATCCCCCTAAACTCTTTTTATCTACTACTTTTGTAACAACACCAGTATCTTCAATATACTAGGATTTTTTTATAAGATTTATTCGAGCTAAACTCTCACACAACTACATAAAATGGTTAAAGAACATACGGTTTCCGTGGATGGCGAAATTCTGCCTCCCGAAACAATGATTGTTCAATACTCATTTAACACCTTCAAAGGTGGCCATTATGATGTCACTATTTTTAAATATTCTATATAATATCTTTATTTTTTTCTTTAATATTCTTTATTTTTCATTTTGGGCATACCTTTATGGTTTACATTGTGGGTAAACACGATATCTTCATTTAAGGAAGTGCGGACTACCGCCCCCTCAAAGTGATGTGATTCGTTAATGCCATATGTGGGACGTTTAAAGGATGGATTTAAAGTTATTATATATGATGTTATACTGGAATTATAATATACCTCTATATCATTATTATTTCTTTCCATTAAAGTATGATATATAAATGAAAGTAGCATTCATGCGTACGTACGGCTTACCGTCTCCATGAACGGTGCATTTCATTTCTTATCCCCAAATGTAATGTACTATTAAAAGTATATGTATATAATGGATATATATAATGAATGATACATCTAAATGATGAATATAATTCTGGAATTAAAATATACATACCTCTCATTTAATTTTAATTCCATTAATATGAGAAAGAAATGAAAGTAGCGTTCATGCCTACGTACGGCTTACCGTCTCCATGAACGGTGCATTTCATTTCTTACCTCTAAATGATTATGTAATATTATAAATACATCTATATTCTGGATATATATGATATATATTATATCCAAATCAGGAATGTCATTCTGGATATAATTATCCTTTGACCACACGAACAACATGTAATTGTAAGAAGTCCACTTTCGACTTAAGAACCAAATATCGGCAAAACAAATTTTATTAACTTAAATGATTACATAATGTTTATGACAAAGTAATAAGTGATATAAAAGGAATAATTAACTTGAAAAGGTTTCTTAATGAAGTAGAAATTAACTCAAGTTTATTAATCAGGATATTAAAGAATGATCGAGTCAAGTCGGACCCGAGGCAAGGGATCCTACAACTCTCTTTCTTTTTAAGTACACTCTTTTATGTCATTTCTTTTATGCTCATCTTTCTTATGGTTGAGATGTTATTTCATATTACTCATACTGTAAATTTTATGTTCATGTGATGAGAGACCCTATTCTCTCTCATCAATCCATTTTGGAAGTTTTGAGTGGCGTCGTTAGGCTGCCGAATTTTCGTAAGAGATCTAACCTCTCTCTTTCTTTTTAAGTACTCTCCTTTATGTCACTTCTTTTAGCCTCCTCTTTGTAATGTTGGGGGATGTTCTTTTATATTCCACTTTCTGTAAATTTTATTGTAATGTTATGAGATACCCTATTTTATCTCATCAATCCATATTCGGATGTTTTATGTGGCGCCGTTAGGCTGCCGAGTTTTCGTAAGGGATTTTTCATCTCACTTTTATTCCCGTGAGATTTATGCTACATTTGCCACAAATTCCATTGAGTGGTGTATGTACTTCCCATTATTCTACACTTTGTGTAATATAATTTCATTTATGAGTATTTACATCAATGATCTATTGTCCTTCTTTCATGGGGTGTATGTTTTGAAAGATACCCAAGTCGGGAAGGGAACCTTTCACCCTCCTCTTTTTTAAAAGACTTCTTTTGTTGGGTCTTTTAATTTACATATTGTTATGTTGGGATATGTTCTCATATATCCTTATTGATGTAAATTTTTTGTCCAATTGATGAGATACACTTTTTATCTCTCATCAACTCATTTTGATGTGATGTTGTTAGGCTGTCAAGGGAACTTTTTAACCCAATTTCGATTTCTTTGGGTTCAACATGTGGTCATTGAATATGTCATCCATTGAATATGTGTGAATGAACTTTTATTGTTTTACACTTAATATAAACTTATATTGGGTGTATTTATATTTTTCACACATATTTTTGAGATTGATTTGTCCTTAATTTAAGGATACCTTCTTTATAAGGGATTTCATCACATTTGAGATTTCTATTGAGGGTTCATTGTTGTTATGCACCAATTCACTCTTATATGGTGTATATACTATCCTTTGGAGTATTATATCATGAATACATTTATTCTCATGATATTATAATGTTCTGACTAAATGTTATTCCTCAATTATTGTATTCATGTGTCTCTAATTTTGGTAAAACCCCTTTAAGCAAAATGTCATTTTAAATGTTTTAATTATTTGTTATTATTAATATCCATGTTTTCAAAATGGTTTTAAGGATTTATTTATATGGATATTAATGGTTTAAAATTTTAAGCTTCAAGGTGGTATGGGACACTTTGATTCAAAAATCTCTTTATTAAATGTTGTAAATGGTTTTGAAAATGGGTTTGATAAAGGATTCTATTATGATATATTGTGATCATTACTTTATATTGGTTTTATGTTTTATGATTTTATATTGGTACTTGGACATTTTAACGGGTGGTTACGTTATAAACCATATGACGGGTGGTGCTGTGAATACCAGGACGGGTGGTTACGTTATAACCTCCAATGCATTGGGTATGGAAGTCGGCCGTATGGATATTCCATTAAGTATGTATGGAAATTGGCCGTATAGCTATTCCATTAAGTGATATGTGTGGGAGTTGACCGTATGGTTATTCCACTTAAGTATGTTTATGTCCCAAGTTACCTTTATATATGTTATGTGTTCTTTATATGGGTTTTATGGTAATCCTTTGGTTACAAAAAGGTAAGTAATGATACTTTTTTTTCAGTGAAAAGTTTTTACTACTTCATGAAGGTGAAAAGTATTACATTGATAAAGTATTCATGGTTTACTTGTTGTTTTGAAAAACTAACAGTTTTTATTCTTTGTGTATCCCTTACTGAGTTTTTATGCTCATCCCAAGTTTTTGAAATGTTTTTCACAGGACTTAGCATGGAATAGGGTCAAGGATGGGATCAAGGGAAAGTCATGCAACCTAAAACATGAAACTAGACATGTTTCTTTTTAAGAATTTTTATTTTATGGAAATTTAGTAGAAGAGACTACTTTGTAATCTTTTGAGATGTAATAGTTATGTCCTAATTTTATAAAACTCTAAACCTGAAAAGATCCTCAATGTGAATTATTAATTTAATTCAATTTTAAGTAAGGTTTAAGGCTGCGGCCTTATAGTTGGTATCAAAGGTCGGTTTAGATAACTTTAGAGGTTAGGGTATTATTTAAGCATAAGTGACATTACCATAATGGTTAGGATTTCAGAAAGAGTCATAGTTTTAGATAAAGTGAATGAGTAAGTGTATCTTAGTGTTTACCTTCCTCATTAGTACATGATGGTTTTTTTGATATACTCACACTGACATTTCTATTTTTAGTGAATGGATGGATCTAGCAGGCACCAAAGAGACAACAGGTTTGAAGGAAACTGTAGTGGTTCTCTGATTAAGATACTAGATAAAATGGAGGATTCAATGAGGAAACTCATGGTTGTTCTAAACCAAATATTAAGGAGTCATGATCAACCACTTGAACCTTGGTATGTTCTGTAATGCATCATGTACGAGATGACGAATCCATGTGGAAGTTCAGGTAATAATTATAAAGGTAACCATTAGAGTTTATATGATCCTTACTTTTGAGGTAATTATGGGTTATTATATGTTATGATGGAAAATGAAAGGCATGAGATATACTTGAGGTTAAAATATGTTATGATCATTTTTGATGATTTTATCTCTTTTTGGGGAATGATTTAAGAATTATATATTTTTGGAAAAAGGACAACACGTAGACCGTGTGACATCCCGTCGCGTCGGACAAAGCTGCGGGAATCGAACCCACAACCAATGTGCGACTGGTATTTATCGCCTACCACTGGACTACGTGAAGTCCCTGGTTATTTTGACTGATTCATTCTAGTTATATGATTTTATAAATAAAGAGTAAGTTGATTTTGGGTTATTTATGAAAATTATTAACCTATCATGGAGGATATGTGATTAGGATAATTACATTTCAATACGAGACTTTAGGAGCAACTGATGTTGTTTGGAGATAAATGTTACGATTTATCTTGGAAGACTATGCGACTAAATCCTTCAAATATTTGGGTTTCAATCTTATATTGGTTTACATTGAAGAATTTTATGGACAAATTGTTTATCGAATGATCCTTGTTGAACATTGGGTTTTGTTTGACAAATTTTGGAGATTAAGAATAGATTTTCTTTTTATAAAGGGTTATCCTTATCTGGATTATCTGATCTTGTACTAGCCTCTTTGGTTTTGGTTTTGGTTAAAGTCTAAAGACATGGGAAGTATATAGTTCTATTTTGTGGATTAGGTGATTCTCTAGAAGTTGATTATAGTAATCTTAATGTGAACAAGTCTTCCTAAATACGCGTCTTTTGGAGAAAATATGAGTTTGTGTAAGGAATCTAATAAAAGATGAAAGTCAATATGATAAGTGATTATGTTTCCTTATGAATAAATTCCTCAATAAAAAGTAACTTAAAACAAAAATGTTGTCTATTAACTTTTCCTACTGGGGAATCGAATACCATTTAACCCATCACAGGTTTGTGATTTTCTCGTGGTTAACTTTCTCCTAAACATGTTTTCTATCACTCTCCATCAGAACATGACCCTTTGTTTTTTCCTCCATGTCCATATTTTCATACTTGGAATCCTAGTATGGGTTAACTCGGGTGACCTTTGTACTTATTTCTCTTTATTTTAAAGTGTTTGTTTTACCGACTTTTGTTCCGATGTGGGACTTTCAAGGATGTTTACAAGCGCAATTTTAAAATTGCGAGGACGCAATTCCCAAAAGGGGGGAAGGATGTAACACCCCAGGTAAATAATGAATATGAAATTTTCATATTTATCCATATTTGTGAATAAAATATTAATATGACTTTAAAGGGGACGCTATGCTCGATGGCGTACCCAACACGCAACAACGAGTTTCTTGGAAATCTTACGTTGCACTCTAATAATAAAATAATATTATTTTAAATGGTAGTTAACATGTAGCCGTTGTAATGGAGGGAATGGATAGAAATAACTAAAATATGATTATATATGTTTTTAAATGTTTTTACATTTATCCAATAAAGGATAGAGGCTTAAAATACGGAAAGAATTCAATTTTAGGCATATATGCCCTAGTTTTCACTAAAGGCTCACTTATCACCTTTTAATGGAGAACTGTCATTAAATATATATTTTTTTCAATCTTAAACATTCTTTTGGACCAAATAAAACTCTTATTAAGAATCGGGACATCAAATTCTATTTGTGTAATTTTTTGGTATTTTTCCGATAAAGTTCATTTTTTAATGAATTGTGTAAAATGTTGTGTTTTAATTCAAAACCTCTTTTTAATATAATTTATTTATATGATTAGATAATATTTTGAATTGGTTTTAAAGTGAAATTAGAAAATATTTTTACCATTAAATCCAATAGTGGCCGTTGGAATTAATTTCGCTTTGAAATCAGACTTAAACTAGTGTCAATCTTTTGATACTTATTATTTTATAAAAACACGCTATTTGCTCTGATAGCGGGAATTAATTATTAAATTAATTAATGTGACTAATATGTTTTGAATTTTGTAAAACGGACTTCAATTTTGAATTCGGAATATCAAATATAGCTTAGGGTGAATTTTTGGGATTTAAAAGCTGATTTTTCGTTTAAATGAAATTTTACCACTTATGTGTTTTGAATTTCAAAAATCTGACATACATGGTTGTCATTAAGAAGTAAAATGTGGTTCAATGGGATAAAAATAATTTTTTGGGGAATAGTAACTTATTAAGTTTTTAATCGTGATTAGTGGTAATTTGTGTAGTTTAAGGTAAAAATAATGCTTTAATAAAATGAAATGAACTTGACACATGTCCTAAACACATTGGAAGTGTAATGGGAGACCAAGACAAGCCATGGGTCAACTTGGGGACCCCATGGATCCACTTTGGTTGGGAAATGACATAAATAACTTTTTATTTAATGTAAAAGTAAAAATGACACAAACATGATATGTTTTACTTAAATAATTTTTAAGTGGGGTTATCTAAGTCATATTTTTGATTATAAATAGTCATTGGAAAGCTAAAAAGATTTCCTACATCATAGTATTTTTTTTATAATAATTATACGTTAAATATATTAAATTATTTATGACATAATAATGATGCAGCGATGACATCATTATTTGTTGATTTAAATAAAATGGAAAGATAATGTAACATCTATGAACTACACATGTCCAAAACCACTTGGATGAGTGGATTTCGAACCCTTATCACCTTATACACTAATTCTATCAATGTGGGACCTTTTAAAACCGAAACACATTTTCAAATAAAGTAATATTTCTTTACTTTCCAAAAGTGCCCTTCCTCTCCTCTTATAAAAGGCCCCCACCTCTACCTCATTTCACACACTCCTCAAGCCTTTGGCTCGGCCAAACCCTGCCCATTTACTCTCTCCACATCCCTATCCTCATCCTAGAGGATTCCCATTGGGAAGAATCCTTTCAAAGGAATCCTTTAGGCTCAAATCAAAAGGAGTTACACTTTTAAAGGTAATTCATTCTCTCTTGTTCATTTGTTTTATTTTGTTTCTCCAACCCCCTAAACTCTTTTTATTTACTTATTTTGTAACAAAACAAGTATATTCAATATACTAGGATGTTTTTATAATATTTATTCGTACTAAACTCTCACACAACTACATCAAATGGTTAAAGAACATACGGTTTCCGTGGATGGCGAAATTCTGCCTCCCGAAACAATGATTGTTCAATACTCATTTAACACCTTCAAAGGTGGCCATTATGATGTCAATATTTTTATATATGATATATAATATGTTTATTTGTTTCTTTAAGCTTCTGTATTTTTCATTTTGGGCATACCATTATGGTTTCCATTGTGGGTAAACACGATATCTTGATTTAAGGAAGTGCGGACTACCGCCCCCTCAATGTGATGTGATTCGTTAATGCCATATGTGGGACGTGTAAAGGATGGATTTAAAGTTATTATATATGATGTTATACAGGAATTATAATATACCTCTATATAATTATTATTTCTTTCCATTAAAGTATGAGATAGAAATGAAAGTAGCATTCATGCGTACGTACGGCTTACCGTCTCCATGAACGGTGCATTTCATTTCTTATCCCCAAATGTAAAGTACTATTAAAAGTATATGTATATAATGGATATATATAATGAATTATACATCTAAATGATGAATATAATTCTGGAATTAAAATATACATACCTCTCATTTAATTTTAATTCCATTAATATGAGAAAGAAATGAAAGTAGCGTTCATGCGTACATATGGCTTACCGTCTCCATGAACGGTGCATTTCATTTCTTACCTCTAAATGATTATGTAATATTATAAATACATGTATATTCTGGATATATATGATATATATGATATCCAAATCAGGAATGTCATTCTGGATATAAAGAACCTTTGACCACACGAACAACATGTAATTGTAAGAAGTCCACTTTCGACTTAAGAACCAAATATCGGCAAAAAAAATATTATTAACTTAAATGATTACATAATGTTTATGACATGGTAATAAGTGATATAAAAGTAATAATGAACTTGAAAAGGGTTCTTAATGAAGTAGAAATTAACTCAAGTTTATTATTCAGGAGATTAAAGAACGATCGAGTCAAGTCGGACCCGAGGTAAGGGATCCTACAACTCCCTTTCTTTTTAAGTACACTCTTTTATGTCATTTCTTTTAAGCTCATCTTTCTTATGATTGGGATGTTCTTTTATATTACTCATACTGTAATTTTTATGTTCATGTCATTAGAGACCCTATTCTCTCTCATCAATCCATTTTGGAAGTTTTGAGTGGCGTCGTTAGGCTGCCGAATTTTCGTAAGAGATCTAACCTCTCTCTTTCTTTTTAAGTACTCTCCTTTATGTCACTTCTTTTAGGCTCCTATTTGTAATGTTGGGGGATTTTCTTTTATATTCCTCTTGATGTAAATTTTATTGTAATGTGATGAGATACCCTATTTTATCTAATCAATCCATATTCGGATGTTTTATGTGGCGCCGTTAGGCTGCCGAGTTTTCGTAAGGGATTTTTGATCTCACTTTTATTCCCGTGAGATTTATGCTACATTTGCCACAAATTCCATTGAGTGGTGTATGTACTTCCCATTATTCTACACTTTGTGTAATATAATTTCATTTATGAGTATTTACATCAATGATTTATTGTCCTTCTTTCATGGGGTGTCTGTTTTGAAAGATACCCAAGTCGGGAAGGGAACCTTTCACCCTCCTCTTTTTTAAAAGACTTCTTTTGTTGGGTCTTTTAATTTACATATTGTTATGTTGGGATATGTTCTCATATATCCTTATTGATGTAAATTTTATGTCCAAGTGATGAGATACACTTTTTATCTCTCATCAACTCATTTTGATGTGATGCCGTTAGGCTGTCAAGGGAACTTTTTAACCCAATTTCGATTTCTTTGGGTTCAACATGTGGTCATTGAATATGTCATCCATTGAATATGTGTGAATGACCTTTTATTTTTTTACGCTTAATATCCACTTATATTGGGTGTATTTATATTTTTCACTCATATTTTTGAGATTGATTTGTCCTTAATTTAAGGATACCTTCTTTATAAGGGATTTCATCACATTTGACATTTCTATTGAGGGTTCATTGTTGTTATGAACCAATTCACTCTTATATGGTGTATATACTATCCTTTGGATTATTATATCATGAATACATTTATTCTCATGATATTATAATGTTCTGACTAAATGTTATTCCTCAATTATTGTATTCAAGTGTCTCTAATTTTGGTAAAACCCCTTTAAGAAAAATGTCATTTTAAATGTTTTAGTTATTTGTTATTATTAATATCCATGTTTTCAAAATGGTTTTAAGGATTTATTTATATGGATATTAATGGTTTAAAATTTTAAGCTTCAAGGTGGTATGGGACACTTTGATTCAAAAATATCTTTATTAAATGTTGTAAATGGTTTTGAAAATGGTTTTGATAAAGGATTCTATTATGATATATTGTGATCATTCCTTTATATTGGTTTTATGTTTTATGATTTTATTTTGGTACTTGGACATTTTAACGGGTGGTTACGTTATAAACCATATGACGGGTGGTGCCGTGAATACCAGGACGGGTGGTTATGTTATAACCTCTAATGAATTGGGTATGGAAGTCGGCCGTATGGCTATTCCATTAAGTATGTAAGGAAATTGGCCGTATGTTTATTCTATTAAGTGATATGTGTGGGAGTCGACCTTATGGTTATTCCACTTAAGTATGTTTATGTCCCAAGTTACCTTTATATATGTTATGTGTTCTTTATATGGGTTTTATGGTAATCCTTTGGTTACAAAAATGTAAGTAATGATACTTTTTTTTCAGTGAAAAGTTTTTACTACTTCATGAAGGTGAAAAGTATTACATTGATAAAGTATTCATGGTTTACTTGTTGTTTTGAAAATCTAACAGTTTTCATTCTTTGTGTATCCCTTACTGAGCTTCTTATGCTCATCCCAAGTTTTTGAAATGTTTTTCACAGGACATAGCGTGGAATAGGGTCAAGGATGGGATCAAGGGAAATTCATGCTACCTAAAACATGGAACTATACTTGTTTCTTTTAAAGAGTTTTTATTTTATGGAAATTTAGTAGAAGCGACTACTTTGTAATCTTTTGAGATGTAATAGTTATGTCCTAATTCTCTAAAACTCTAAACCTGAAAAGATCCTCAATGTGAATTACTCATTTAAATCAATATTAGGTAAGGTTTAAGGCTGGGGCCTTATATTACCCCCATATAATAGTAACCATAAACTCATGACATAGTAATCATTTAATCATTTGATAATTTTCCAATAGATTCCGGCTAGGGTATCCCTCAATGGATCATAGGTTTTCCTGAAATTTTTAAATAATAATCAATGAGCCTCAACACCATATATGTGGACTGCTCATGTACATTACATAGTTAAGCTCTTGAGCTTGTCCATTGTCTTTATACTGAGATAATGATTCACCTATGGTATATATTTTTCAATTGGTCCCATGAGCCCAATATTGTCTTTTAGTTGAGACTGTGGATCACTCGTTTATATTTACCACTTTTTATCATTTAATTTAATTACACAATTTATCTCAAATGCAGCACCTGTGAATTAAACAGTCACGTGGACTTAACATAATCAACCCACGTGGTCTCAATATAGATAATAAGAAAAACATGTAAATTAAACTTTTACATGGTAAAACAATGATAAATCACATGGGAAAAACATATAACATTAAAATAATGAAATTTAAACAATTATGGATGAATAAAAAAAGTATAACAGGTAGGATATTCACTTTATGTGTAAAATATTTTTAATATCCCGAAAATAGGAATTCATTTAAATCCTTATATGTATTCTTGTCCAATCGACCATCCAAGGGAAACACACCCTTGGGGTGTCCCTAAATCAAGGTTCACAACCCAAAACATGCATTCATATAATCAAATTAATTACCTAATCCTCAATAGGAAATATCGAGGTTTATTATTCAATAATGTGACACCCTAATGGTTGGTCCGTGTTGAACTTGCATATATAAACATCATGAAAATTCATGAATGGAATGATACCATATACCTCATTGTATTTCCACTCTCCTCATTCAGTATTGAGCATTCATTCAACCTAGAACATGGTAGATATAAAAAGTGAGCAATAATTCTCCATCAATGATAACTCAATTGAGAGATGTAATAAGGAAGAATGAATCAAGAAGAATTGAGATCCCACTGAGGAGAATCCAACTAATCCAACGGTGTTCAAATTGACTATGAGACAATGAATTAGGAGCCAGAATCATGTTCGAATCTCTTGGGCATAATTATAATCAAAGGGGTGGTCCAATTCCATTCATCTAGAGAAAATACGTACATCTCAAATTATTAATCAATTTCAAGAAAAATACATGGTCTGTACTTGATATTTCTATATGTGTCCGTAAATTTTTCTGGCCCAACAATTATGTGTTTGTGTACCAGGATTACATGGAATTTATCATATAATAAAAAATGTGTAACTATTCTTATACGGTGTGTAATTCACATTCATATAATGTAACAGACCTACAACCAGCCTCTTGACCACCTTCCCCCATTTTCATAAGTACAAACTAAAATGAAATAATTCATACCTCAATGAATGAACCAGGTTTGTACAATCTCTATTTCTCCAAGAACATTATTTATCCCAGTAAAACCATTAATTCAAACCTGTTTCATCTCACAACCAATCAGTATCATCGATATTGGGCCAACATAGAACAAAAGAGGTCCGATGAAGAATATAGGGTTGTTCAAAAGATGGTAGATTCCAGATTTGACAATCTGTAGTGTTCATCAGTGCACAATGATGAATTTAGATTTGATCTATTTTCGGAGTTGAAAGGGAGAGGGAATGCCTTTTTAAATGATGGATAATATTTGACGAGTTGGGATATTCAATATCAGGATGATATAATCACCAGATAATATATCTAGGTGAAAGAAAGAAAGCCTAAATCAAATATATTATTCTTGAAAATCTCATGTTACAAATTTTGTAAACCTGATCTCTTCATCCTTTGGGGCTCCCAATGTGAAATATAAAGTTTTTTTTATGATGTTAGGTATCACAGAGCATATTCCCCCTATTAGACAGTGTTTTTTACCTCCCATTTTAATACTACATGTACCTTGGAATTTATAGGGACATGGTATGGAGTACATTGTCAAATGACATGTAATGTACTTCCCTACCCAGACATGGGTTATTCAAGGTTCATGTGCTATTTTGTGTACTATTACATGGGAAAACAAACATGGTATGGATCCATGTACTGAAATTTGGGTAGACTACATGAGAATCCTTCTCACATAGTAGTCGACATGGACATGGCTTGATGACATGGGATGTTTCCATGGGTAGGACCTTAGGACAAGGGAGACGATGTGTGACCCCTACTACGCACAATATTCTCTTTTAGACGTGGCATGGATCACTTTTCCACAAAAAATAGGCAAGCTTCATTTGGTTTTTCTCCCATTACCATTTCCCTGAAGGATGGTACAAAATCATATCCTATTCCTAGGAATATAATCCCTCTAGCATGACTTTTTTATAGATTCATTGAAATCCCTCAAAGAGGCCAAAAGTGAGATCCTTTATAATCATAATTACCAATGTCTATTTCGTGGTATCATTGTGAATAAAACAATGCTCGCATCGATCATTTTTATAGTGCGTTAATGTATATTTAGTTGTTGGTATCTCCCCATGGACATTGGAATGATCCTCATTTATGGATCGTATTAACTTCAAAATGTCATTGAGTTCCTACTCATGATGAGACCCGAAGAGAAGAGCATCCCATATAGATATCATCAGTGCGATCAGACTCAAGGGAGTTTTCTCCCAACGAGTTATTTGTTGAATCTTCAAGGTAGAATAATTTTATTGTAAATTATGGTAGTTAAATATCACTATAATGTCTATCATTGTTATATATACGTAGATATTATTGTTATATGTGTTGTAGACATAAACCTATATAGAGATTACTGTATTTAGATGGTTTTATGCTTTGTGGTTTTAGGGTGTCCTTATATGTATTGTTATACTCACTACTACATAGGATTCTCCCACACATACTATGTCTTATGATGCTAATATACCTTCTGATAATGTCCTAGGAAAACATGGACCATACAGTTCTTACTGAGACCTAACCGAAAGAGGTGTGTTCCTATGGAATTTTGACTTCAATCTTAGTAATTAAATTAAGGTTGAAAACGTTTTTCAGACTTTTTTTGGGCTTGTATTTAGTCTTCTGTAATTCTTTTTAATTCTTAGCATAATATTCTATTGAGATTAGATGTTTTCATGCATGGTTGTTCAGATATTTTATTTATACATTTTAATTTTTAAAGGCTCGGAGATGTGTTCGTGTATACATGGACATATGATAAGGCATCATATTTCATTGTTGTGACTTCTTGGTCATAACCACCTGCCCCTTCCCTATGGAAGGGGGGGGGTTGGGGAGGTACTGCATCAGCCCATCTATGATGATTCAAGTCTGATTTGTATCATATGGGTTTGGTTTAACATTAGCACTAGTAGTCGATAAATTTGGTTTTGTTAAATAGTGTTAATTGTTTCGAGTCTGACATTCAGGCCATGGACTCTAGTGTGGGTATTGTGGAAGACATATCCATACACTATGACATTGATCTACTAATTTTCTACTCTATACATGCAAACAAAAGTTGTAATAATAACAATGGTAAATGTATCATATATGGAGGTGTTTTTTTTCCATGTCCAACTTAAGTCATCTCACCAGATATATTCATTTACTATTGTATATCTTATTATTTTCAGGATTTCTCCATAATATATTCCATATTGTATTTAGCTTGATGATCATGACGATGACCACCTTGGTGATGGGGTGTCAATAAAAGAACTTGTTCTAGAGATATTACCATCATGTGGTGGACCATCTATAACATCAACTTTAATGTAGTGTGTCATACCCATAGTACTAGTGGATGAGGTATATTGGTTGAGTGCACTTCATGAGTTTCAGAAAAAGATACCCCCAGCTTCCGACGAGAGACCAACCCATATGTGGTTAAAGATATTCTTGAGGGGGTGACCAGATTTTTCCATCTCATCTGGACACCAATAGATAGGATGGTGGTCCTAGTAGCTAGAATTTTACATGGCTCAGGAGGGCGATGGGTGGGTTTGGGTACCTAATAAAATGATGAGGTGGTTCATTAATTGTTATAGTTCGAGTGGATTTTCATAGAGTAGTTCTCACCAAATATGATGAGGGATGTATGTATCGAGATGCTTTTATAGCTCTAGTCAAGGAGCACAACAATTGCTAAGTATTCTTATATAGGTTTACCGACCTCTACAGGTACACAATGGATATGGTTAAAGATTAGTTCTTTAGGGCTCAAACCTTCGATTGAGGTATGTCTAGATACATTGAAGAAAATTTATCCCAACATGAATTCCTACCTATTCTAGGGTAATGTAGAAGGCTTTGGTGGTTGAATTTTCATAGGATTAGAAGATAAAACCAGTGGATGTCAATAGTAAGAAACATGAGTAGAGATCTGCATATTATTGAGATGACCTTAGTACATGGGACCAGGATGTGTGAGAAGTGTTATGATGAGTTCCCAGGTATGAGGACCCATATTTTAGGGCTCACTGTGTGGGTCCAGTATAACTAGAGAGAGATCGTTCAAAGCATGAGAAAATAGGGTCCATCTGGGTTGAGATTGTCTAACCTGCCATATAGAAGATCAAGTTATTATAGATGTGCCCACAAGGTAGAGAAAATAGTACGAGTAGAATGGTGTAAAGAAGTGAATATGTGGTTGAGGATCTTGGAGAGTAGATTGATGTGGTATATGTTTTTACATATCATAACCACAACCCTAGGCGGTCAACTCAAGGATTTTAAAACTAGAGGAATTGGGAGAGTATAGACGAAGGAGGAAAAAACTAATAACCCAGTGGATCTGGGAATGGTTCAAGATATGATATGTGTATTTTATACATTAGTTTTAGTATATATAGATAGGTTATAGTAATTCATTTTATTCCACATGCCCTATATAGACTTAATGATTTCAATTGAACTTTTTTCATGACACTTATACACGATGAATCTAAATTGAGAACAGTCAATGATCCTTAACATGTACCAATGGTGTGACCATAACCATATAGGAAAGAGTTTCTATTGGAAAATCCAAGTATTATCATCAATCTATTACAACATCACTCTCGGTATTGAATGTATATCTATTGTTATTCATAGATCGATTGTTTTATGTGATGTGTGAAGGGTGTCCTTAGTAATTTAACTAGGTTCTACTTTTTCAGGGAAATGGAATCTCATAATCCTTAAGATGGGCTCATGAATAGAAGGGTGCAGACAATTACCCATTAGTTTGATTTTTTAACCCTTTGTGTAGTGGATTTTTTGAATTCCCAATTCCCATTAGTGGTGGAAGAGTATGAGGATATCATCCCTAAATATGTTATAGGTTTCCCTCCCTATGATGATATAGTCTTCTACATTGATCAAGACCCCAAAAAGACGTAGATATCTATGCCACCATATTGGATAGCTCCTACGGAGCGTCACGAGCTGAGGGTGAATTAAGAGGACATTCAAAAGAAGGTATTTGTTTGACCAAATGATCCACTCTATATAACCACTATTTTAGATTCCTAGAAGGAAGATAAAAGCGTGAGGTTATGTGTGGACTACCTGTTCATGGTAGACGATACAGTGAAGAACAAGTATCCACTACCTAGTATTGATGAATAGTTTGATATATTCGGTCATCCAATATGCTTCTTGAAGCTTAACCTCAGATTAGGATATCTCCAACTTCAAGTATGAGAAAAATATATACTGAATTCAACATCTATATAATTATTTGGTAACTCTATGGACTTGGTGATGACTTTTGGAATGAATAATGCTCTGGAAATGTTTATGGGACTCATGAACTAGAAATTTCATCCATTCATGGACAGATTCATGTCAGTAATCATTAAATATATCTTTGTGTAGTCGGAATTTGAGGACAATAACGTGAGACGCGTAAGGATGGTTTTATAAATACATCACAGGTCCCATATGTAGATAAATATATCAATGTTATTGTTATGGATTTTGGTTTTCCACTTTCTGGGACATGTTTTCTTTATAGATGGAGTGGAAATAGACCTGTCAAAGGTCAAGGAAGTGTTATCATGGGATTAACCCAATAGTGTGATGGAGTTCTGGAGCCTAACGTTGTTGAAATGTTATTTAAGGATATTCATAAACTATTTTTCCACAGTATCACCACCCATGATAATATTAACGTGAATGTTGAATCATACCTTGTGGGAAGAGTTCTTCTAGAAGGATTTCCAATAGTTGAGGCCTTGTTTTTCATGATCTCAAATATCATGATTACTGAAGGAGGGTGTTGAGTACGTAGTGTTCCGCAATGCATCAAAATCCAGTCTTAGTTGTGTTCTATTGAATAAAATGATTACATTTTCTATTGTTTAATCTAGTTTAGAAAACCTGTGAAGAACTAGGAAACCTATGATCTTATGCTACTAGCAATAGTCTTGTAATTATAGATGTGATGAAAATATTTGATGGTCGAGTTCTTTATTGTCTAATCCAATCGAAAGATTATTGATTATAATTTTTCTCAGAAGGATCAAATAACGAGACATAGGTGGTTGCTCGAGTTCCTCCATGATTATGAATTTGAAATTTTATATATTCCTGGGATGGGGAACATGGTATCTTATTCTATCAGTAAGAGATCATCTCCATAGTTTTTGAATGAGTTATCAATGTAGTTAGCCTCGTTTTAGTTATCCTTTTTGATGGTGATGAGGAAGATTACATATGGTCAATGGCTGGTATCCCTCTATTACTATAATGAGTAATGGAGGATCAGATTGGGGATACCAACTACAAGACCCTACATATTTCGATATCCACTAGATATACTCTTGATGTATTTTTGAATGGCTGGGAGATGTAATTTTTTTCATAGGAAAATAATGGTACTATTGATGTTGTGGGAGGTGGTTCTAATAGAGTTTCACATGACTCCCTTGGTGGTATATCTAGGTTAGGAAAAAATGTACCAATACATATGATGTTAGTATTTGTGTTCGTGGATGAATAATTTAGTTCCACGTTTTTTAACTGGATGGATTACTTATCTCCAACTAAAGGCTGAGCACTATATTCATAAAGGTCTTCCAAAACACAGTAAGGTTTCATAATGGAAGTATGATGGGAGATATATGGGCATTATGATGGGATTACCACATATGTCAAGGGGTAATTATTCCATATGGGTGATCTTAGACTAACTACCCAAACCAACCAAAATCCATGCTATAAAATAGAAAATTTTAGTAATGATATTGAGATGCCATTACATTTAGCAGATCGTATGACTCAATAGAGTTCAATCGATGATCAATTATGACTGAAATAATCACTTCACATCCCTTTTTTTGGATGGGATTACATTAGTAATATGAACAATAGTTACAGTTAACCATATCGTTTCACCCAATAACTGAAGGACAAATGGGGAAGAACATTCATGATCTGGAAGACATGTTGCGAGCTTTCACGTCAGTTTTTTTCCGTATATGATAAGACCACCTACCACTGGATTATATTTCTTACAAAAAACCATAAATTCTACCATTGGTATGGAATTATTTGAGGATATTTATGGGTTAACCTTTATGTCACCACATTAGTGGACTAACCTAGGAGTTTCAGAGCTCATGCGGTCGGAGTTGGTGGTAGAAAAAATAGAGAAGGTGAAGTGTAACGACCCAGTGATTTTCAAGGGAAATTTCATTCTTATAATTATGTCATATAATCATATGAAATCACCAAAAAATGAACTAATAAGTACTATTTTACCTTTATTCATAATTGTTTCCCGTTTTTTATTTGAATTTTAAAAAAGATGACATACATATTTGTGATCAATAAGTTATTTAAAGTCTAATATGACTTACTTAATTTTTAGTGAATAATAAGAAAAACTTATGATTAGTAATGTTACCTTTATTAATAGAGACATACTTTGAAGAATAGTAACCTCACATATAGTAAAATATAAATAGTATTCATGTGAAAGTATGATATACCTATATTTGGGAATACTAAAATAAATTTTTTAATTTTTTTTTCGAGTAAATTATGATATCAATAAAATAATATATTAATAATATTTATAAAATCATTTTTGAAAAATGGGGTTCATTTTTTTATTCTACAAGATAAAAAATGGTTAGGGTGAGCTTTTGGGTTTTTTTCTAAAATATTAAAAATTTTGATGAATAGTAAGAAACGATAATTTACAGTAAAAGCTAAATAATAGATTTTATGAGTCATTGATGATGATATGATGATGTAATCCCAATTGGTTAGAACTCACATGCACTCAATAACAATTTTTTTCTTGGAATCATCATTATTTATGCTCCTGAGTTAAACTAATAAAATAAGGAATTAAATATTATGAAAACATTCATCTCGTCCACTATAAACCCCCTACCACTACTTTTCACCCCTATCAAGAATTAATCCTTTTCTAGACTCTTCCCCAAAAAATCCATAGCCCCTCCTTTATTTCCTAGACCTTATGATCTCATCAAAATACTAATCCAAGGGTCTTTAAGGAGGAATCCATAGGTAATTCTCTTCAATCACTTTTCCTTTAATTTCTTTTCAGTTTGATGTTCTTTTCTAAAATGTATCCACACTTATCCTCATACACATGTTATGGTAACTCCAGTATCATAATTATAATTTAATGTTATGATAATAATGGGATAATATATCCTCAAACCCCATTCTCCTCTTCGTTGTTATTTTATAAAGGAAATGATGTTGGGGATGTGTTAATTTATCACCTTCATGAGTGACATGTTTTCTTTCTTCCATTACAACCATCACATCTAGTCATGAAAAAAAATTTTATGTTGAATCAGAATATTTTATATTTATTATATATTATTTAATGCTCTGGAACTAAATTATGCACAGAATACTAAATTATTAAACAATACACATTCATTGTGGTAAAAAAACCGCCCAAATTAACCCAAACGATCGTCAATAAATTCTTATCCAATGATCCATTCTAAAGGTATATAAAAAATTCATTATAATAATATTTCAGGATATGTAACATAATAAATAACATATAATAACAATTATGGATATTTACCCTTGTTTTTAATGAACTTCCATTAATGAGTACAAGTGAACCATTCAAGGAAACTATAAAAACAAACCGACCTAAACATTGTAATTAAACTTAATAACCAATCAAATAGGTTATGAAGAAAAATAAAAAGGTTAGAATAAATAATTTAATTATATAAGAGGTTATTTAATTACTATTTAATCATATTAATTTGATTATTCAGGTCATTATGATCAACCAAAGTTCACCATTAGAGTAAAGGTAAGGGATCCTCTCCATTTCACATTTATACAAGATTTCCCTCAATGATATCCCCTTTTATGTGTAATTCTTAGTAATGCGGTATGATTACACACCTCCCCCATATATTCCTCATGATTTTTTATATATGATAATTCTATTTACATATCATTAGTCCCTTATAGGTATACCCAACACCATGTTTATATTCAGTAATGGATTTCACCTGAACCACCTTTATTCCATCGAGTTTTTGTACCATTATTTTTACCAAAATGAATTTGTCTTTTATTTTAATGTATAACATATAAATACTATGTATATTCTGAAAACTAATTGTTCTATGTCCATCTATCATTATATTTCATGGATATAAATTTTTTAAGTGATTCCTTCTTCAATACTACCAGATAAGCAAACCTATTTTGAGGGAACTTCACAAATTCATACCTAATTTTATGTGAAATATATCATATATTTTAAAAAACAATTTTTATTACAAAATAATTATTTTTATTTTGAAAAACTTACTTATTCAATTCTGTTCTTCTATAATGGATTTTTTCCTTTTCAATTTTAAAGGCTCTATACTATTTTTAGTAAAACCGCTCAAAAATGTTTTTTACAGAAATCTTTCTTGAATTTTTGTCTTAAATGTGATAAATTATACTCGACATCACTTACCATGATAAATTACTGTTTCCCATTAGGAATATCCCTTTATATTTTTGTTCATTTCTTTCATGGACACAATTATGATAATACCATTTGTTGTGATTTATGACATGATTGTGGTAGCCAATTAATTCCATGGGGACCCTTATGTTTATGTAAGATTGATTATATATTATTATTTATGTGGAAAACATATTGATGAAATGTTAATATTGGTGCATGCTGATTGCGGTCCAATGTATTGGGTAAATTTATGTTTCATGAGATATTATGTGTGATGGCCTTCGAGGTTAGCCTTGGATTGTGCTACATTGGGGAATGATCTTGACAGTTAGCCTTCAATAGTAATAAAGTCTTGTTTAATGTTGCTACCACATTTCTATGTCTTAATTTTTATATTATTCAAGGATTATATGTTAAGGATCCACATGTTAAATGCCTTTTTATAACATCATCTCATGCCTTCTATTCCTTGTGATAATGATTTGTTCTTATGTTAATCCCCATACCTGGATTTTTAGCTGATACATTGGTCCATGTTATCCCTTTGTTATCCTATAAAATTTTATGAGTACAATGGTAGGAAGGAGATCTTTATGGAGACTAAATAACGAAATGATATATTTAGTTCCATGTATTCAGTTATATATACCTTGTCTTCCAAGAAAATAAACTATAGGATCCTTGTCTAGTACTCTAATAAAAAATTATTATTAAAGTCATGTAATGTTATATATAAAATGTTAGGGTTTCTACAGTTGGTATTAGATGACACTGTAGTTATTTTTGGAGAATAATAATAGAGCACTTTAGTAATAACATTAAGGATGAGACAAATTATAAGATATCATCCCTAAATTTTGGTAAATATAGAGTAAATGGTTTATCAAGAAAATGAATCCATGTATGGATAAATACATGTAGAGGTGGATAAGACATAAATGTATTTTGGGTAAAACCCGAAACCACAGCATTGAGCTAGTCTCGAATAGGAATTAGTGCTCGACAATGGGCCTTTCTGCACTCTTAGTTTGACACTCTCTGGGAATATGCTTTGTCAAATAAAAATAATAGTTATGAACCATTAATAAGGCAAAAAAAGGGATCCCATAAGAATATACGTTAGGAGATAGATCATGAATAACATTGATTCAGGAATATAAACACAAAACATTAGTAGATAAGTGTAATTAGTAATGCATTTCATTAATGTAATTTATTTACCCCTTATTTCATAGTCACCCCCAATTTTTTTTATTCTATCCAATGGCTAGTAATATGATATATTAGTTTAATAATGTATGTTAAGGACAATGTGGTGACTGCGAAAATGAGAGCCCTAATCGGATGAGAGCTCATGAAGGAAATATCATGATTATTCCAATCCAGTTGTTTGAAATAACTATTAATAGTCGGTACATGGATGAATTACCAAAGGATTCAAGGAAGAGTAAGATTAATTCTAATGGTGGTACATCTGATAAAGGAGATAAAGGAGATAAAGGAATGAAGACCCAATTTCCTGTATGCAACAACTGTGCAAATATGCACAAAGTGAAATTTCTCAAAGTAATGGGAGATGTTTTATGTGTCAACATATTTTTCTCAATGTAGCCAATTTCAATGACAAAATGAATATTTCAATGAATGGAAACAATGTTCCTACTAAGGAATCATACATAGTTTTATGTCATAAATGTGATGAAGTTGGAAATTATCCAACACCATGCACTATTGAATTCAATGGAGGATGGGACCAAAATCTTCCTTTGGTTAAATTCTCCTACAACAATAGTTTCCACTCGAGCATCTGAGTTGCACCATATAAAGCCCATTATGAGAAATGGCGAAGAATAGTGGTGTGTTGGGATGAAGTCGAAGAGCATTAGCTGCTAGGACGTAAAATTGTCTATGAAGTAGTTGAGAAGGTGAAAATAGTTCTATAACACATCAAGTCATCCCAAAGTATAAAAAAGAGTTACGTAGAGAATATTTGATGAGACCTTGATTTAATAGTTTTAATCATTGTATTTCTACGCATATACCCATGGATGAAGTTCATGTGGTTTGGAAAGAAAGGGAAGTTAAGTCCCTAGTAAATCGGCCCCTTCGAGATTCTTGATCGTGTTGTGGTTTTGGCCTATCGAGTAGAACTTCTACGTACCATGTAAAAATTACATGATATATTATATGTATCCCTTTTATGAATGTGCATACCAGATCCTTCACATGTTCTCTCTTCAGAGGTGGTATAGTTGGAGGATGATATTTCTTACGAGGAGTATCCCGTGATGATCTTGGGTCATAGCAATAATGTTCTGTGTAAGAAGAATAATCACCTTGTCAAAGTAATATGGTGGAACCATATGTATGAAGAGGAATAATGGGAACTTGAGGAAGCAATGAAGGAAAATTACCCACACCAGTTTATGGCATTAAATGCAGAACAATATTTCAAGAGAGAAATTTCATTGGGGGGGTTTAATTACCCAAATTTTTTAAATTGAAATTTACTTCTTATAATTATTTTATATAATCAAATTATATCACAACACAACGAACCAATATGTACTATGTTACATTTGAACATATGTTTTTAACTTCTATTTTTTGAATCTAAAACAAATGGACATACACGTTTGTGATCAGTAAGTTATTGGGAGTCTAATATGACCAACATAATTTTTGGTAAAATGTAAAATACCCCAATGAATATTTATTTTAACCTTAGGAATAATGATATTACCTAATTAATATTAACCTTACCTATGATAGTATATAAATAGGATTCAAGTGGAAGTACAATATACGATTATCTGGGAAAAAGAAAATAAATATTTTATAATTGTTAATTTTTGATTAAATAGTGATTTTAATTACAAAATAAATATAACATAGTTAGATTTTTTTATAAATAGATGTAATTTTTTGATTCTACATGTCGAAAAATGGTTAGGGTGAATTGTTGATATTTAATTGAAATATTTGAATTTTTATGAATAGTAAAATACTATAATTTACAATAAATTCTAAACAAGGGATTTTTTGAGTCATTGATGATAATCTATTGATGTTGGGCCAATTGATTTGTACTCACATTAAATTATTAATGTTTTTGGTTTTTTAATCATAATAATATCTGGTCGTGAGGGATAATACTAATCTAAGGAATTAAATATTATGAAAACTCTACTCTCCTGCACTATAAATACCACCCATCATTACCTATTCTCTTCACACCTCCTATGATTCAAGACATGTCAATATTATGTCCAAAAATCTTTCCATACCCTAACCCACATCCTAGAGCTTCAGGTGTCATCAAAAGGCCAATCCAAGGTGCTTTAAAAGCGATTCAAGAGTTAATTCCCCTTTCTCTATTTTTCATTATATTCCTTTCAATTTCATGTTCTTTTTTGGAATCTCTCCCCACCTATCCTCATCCACATTTTATGGTAACTCCATTATCGTATTCATATTGGAATTTTTTGATACTAATGGAAAAATATATCATCCAAAAACATTCACCACTTCTTTTTATTTTATAAGGTAGAACGTTGCTTGTGAGGTGTTAATCTATAACCTTCAATAACGACATGTTTTTATTTTCCATTATTGCCATCACATCTACTCAATAGACCATTTATATGTTATAACAAAAATATTTTGTATTTATTATATCCTATTTATTGTTCTGGAAAAAACTTCAGCACATATTACTAACTGATTGAAAAAAAAGTTCGTTGTGGTCGAAAAACCGCTGAAATTAACCCAAACGATCACCAATAAATTCTTATCTAATGATCCATTCACTTGGTATAAAAAAAATATTTATAAGATAATTTATAGTTCTTTAACATCATAAATAAAATATAATTAAAATTTTGGATATTTACCAATGTTTTAATTGAGCTTTTATTTGTGAATATAAGTGCATCGTTAAAGGGAACTATTAAAACACATAGAAAAAAAATAAGATTGAACCTCATAACGAATTAAAAAGGTTATGAATTAACATAAAAAGTAATTAATAAATAATTTAATTGTATAATATGTTCTTTAATTAATAATTAATGTACATAATTTAATTATTCATGTAATTAAGTTCAAGAAACAATCACCATTAGAAATAAGGAAAGGGATCCTCTCAATTTCACTTTTATTCAAGATTTCCCTCTTTGACATTTCATTTTCTGTGTATTTCCTAGTGATGGGGTATGATTAAACACCTCCCCTATACTTTAATCATTATCTAAAAAATATTATAATTCTTGTTATCTCTAATTAAACCCTCTTAAATACACCTCATACGATGCTGATATTCTGTAAGAGATCACACCCGAACAACCATTTTTCTCTCTGGTTTCTCTATCTTTCTTTTTACCAAAATGATGTTCTTTTATTATTATGTATAAAATCTATATAAAATTTATATTCTCCAAAATAAAGTTCCATTTTCCATTCATCATTATCTTTTGGGTATATACATGTTTTTATGGTATTACCTCATCAATACAACCTGATAATCAGACCTGTTATTGGGAAACATTGGGAAATGTATCATGATTTCAAGTGAAATCTATCTCATATTTTATGACAATTTTTCTTTATAAAATATTTTTTTATTATGAAAACCTTCCTGGTTCTCTTCTGGTTTTTATAATTGGTTTTTCCCTTTTTTTGAAGGCTCTATAGTATTATCTTTAAAACCACTCAAAAATGTTTTTGTTATAAAATTTCCGGATAATTTTCTTACATGTGGTCACTTATACATGAAATCACATACCATGATATGTTTCTACTTTACCTTATTAATTTACATGTGTATTTTAGATGATTTCTTTCATAGAAGCATTTATTATATGATCGTTTTTTGTTCTTTATGAAATAATTGTGGTGCTCAATTCATTCCATGGGTATCCCTTAAAATTATGTATGATTGATTATGTATGATTCATAATGTGGTAAACATATTAATAGAATGTTAATATTGGTGCGCCCAGGTATCTATCCAATGAATTTGGTAATGTTATGGCCCATGGGATATTATGTGCAGCGTCCATTGTAGTTATCCTTGCCTTGTGCTACTATGGAAAACGATCATGGCGATAAACCATGACTCATACTAATATCCCGTTTTCTGATTCTGCCACAATTATTTGACACTGTGACTATATGATTATATGTTTATATGTTAGGATTACATATATTAAATACCATTTTATATCATCATGGCATGCCTTAAATTCCTTGTGTTGATGCTTTATTCTTATGCTTATTCATTCACCAGGTTATTAGCTCATCCCATTGTCCATATTATCCCCATGTTATACTCTAAAGATGAATGAGAATAATGGATGTTTTTGGGTATTTATGAAGAATGAATAATGAAATGTTGAATGTAGTTCCATGTTTTCAGTTTTAAATACCTAGTATTCCAAGACACTAGATTTTACAATCCTTGGCTTGTACAATGATGTATAATTATTCTTAAAATATTTTAATGTTATAGGAAAAAAGTTAAGGTATATATATGATGATCATTAATGAATTGATGAAAATGACACATAAACATCAAAATTCTAATGATGAAAGGTGATATAGGCCTTTGGAGTACGAGGAAGGAGAGTGTGGGTTCTTATGGGTTTCAGAAATTTATTGATTATAGAGATTCAGTCGGGGATGCAATATATATAAAAGGATCATCATTCATAAAAATACCACAAGGATTTAGTAATATGGTGTACCACATAGCTCTACCAATTTAGTTAGATTGGGTACACTCTTTATTACATGTGTCACATCTAAGGAGGTACAATCATTAAGCATTAAAAATTATCAACTAGGGAAAGACAATAATTGAGGATGGACTGACCTTTTTTTAGTACCTAGTAGAGATTGAGGATTTCTAGTAGTAGATCCTTTATTTGAGATCGATTCCTTTAGTGCAGGTCTGGTGGAAGCTTAAGAATCTCAAGGAATGAACATGTGAATGAGAGTCTTAGATTCATGGTCTGTACCTTTATCTTTTTGAGTAGCCCATGTTTTGGGTTTCTTGGGATAGAAATCCAAAAGACCGGGAGATGTAATTGTCTCATATTTTACATGAATTATTTTACAATATTATATGGAATATATTTTAGACCATACTTAGATGAAGCTTGAAATTTTGAGGCACGATGTCCCCTGAAAAATTGTTCGAATTATATTAAAAAGAACACACACGCAGTTTTACAAAAAAATGAATAACATCTAATGGCATTCCTAGATCATAGATCTTATGGTACCATTGAGTTAAGTATATGAATATTTCCATAGGAAAATTTTAACATTTTCCATTATGGGTCATTTGTGGGAAATTTGTCATGGGAAACAAAATTAATAAGATAATTGAATAAGTTTTTAATTCCATTTTTTTGACACCATGATTAAAAATCATTAAATAGATTGTTATGGAAGAGTCATATGGTTATACCCATAACTCTAGAGATGTTGGGGAATCATTGGACAAACTATTGAGGATTATCCAAGGAAAATGATGATGAGATCAAGGGTCGATGATCAAAAAACACAAGATTCAGTGGATCTCTCCAATGACAATGACACAACCATATTATTAATCAGCAGCCACTCCAAATCGAGAATGAAATGTTTTTTTTTCAATTAATTTTTTCTATGATAAGATTGAATCAATAAATGAAATGACTAATTCATGGATCGATCATTATGCGGGATGGGTTTAATTGCATTGTTTTTACAAGATAATATCATTGATATTAGATAATATTAAAGTTTCATTCTAATGAAGATGGATATATATATATTTGAACATCGATATTAGTTTGTTCCTCCAATATATTATTTTGGATATCTTAACCCATTCATCAATCACAATGAGTGTTCTTCATTTTTCCCATGGCACTAAAAATCCTTATTGATTGATCATTGAACACTAGTTTCATGGTGCAATGAACTTATATCCTAGATTTGCGATCAACACAACACTATGGATGTGTGATGATGGAGACAGAGTGATTCAAATGATGGTATACTCTTGATTTTGTGTTCTTTGGTGTTCTTTATCACACCATTATGAATGATTAATTGATATATTTTCTAATTAGAACTGATTACAGAACAAATTGTTTGATGGAGATTATTCTTGGAAGTGTTGGGATCATCAGTATAGTGGAAAAATGATCATCGGATCATAGAAAATATGCACTTCAACGAACATGGATATGAAATAAGAGATTCCTGAAAGTCAAACATTACACAGTAGGTATACCAAATCTACGAACCATGTGGCCCCATTTTTTTGGCACCTATGGTTTTCAAAAGAAGATTAGTATCACATAACATATGAACCCCATCACATAGCATGAATTCACTATCAGGTGATCATAGCGTGTATATAAGAAAGTATATAGACATAGGGTGGAGTATAAATACAAACTAAATATTGTGTACTCCCCTACATAGACTAAGGTTGGAATAGGTACACATGAAAATCTGGGTACTCATACATAGAAAAGAGCTTCATACTAGAATACGGGTAGACTACATGGGCATCATGCATACTGTGTTTCACTACAAGGACATGACATGATGACATGGGACATTAACATGGTCATGGTCTGGGGTCATGGGACATTGTTTTTGACCCTTACTACATGTAATGTACTCTACTATACATGGATTGGATCTCTTGTCATTTTTAACATGGACATGTATTGTTAGGGTTTATCCCTATTATCCATTCCATGAAGGTTAGTAGGGGATTATATCATACTCCTAGGAATCTAATGCCTTATATAGTACCTTCTAGATAGAGTTATTGTAACCCATCTAAAAGGAATGGAGTGGTATCCCCTATTCATATTTATTCATTATCTGGAGATCCTAGAATCACCATGATCTACTCTACATGGGTTTCAAATCACTACACAGTGGATTAATCTTGATTGAGTTATTTGTATCACCCCATGTCCTTCTATGTTATCATCGTCTGTGTATCATAGTCTCATTAAACTATTAGTGTGTTCTTTCTCAGGATAATACCCAATGAGTAGTACCTTTAAAACATATGTTATCATTACTATATGATAGAGGAATGTTTTCTCCCTAATGATTTATTTGTGGAATCATCGTGCTGTTATCCTATGCTTGTATATAAATTTTGTGACATACCTGAAGACTTTGATTGTATTTTGAGTATATATGGATATTCTTGTTATATGTGTCATTGAAATATTCATTTATAGAGTTGAATTTATTTACATTGATGTATTCATTGTTTATTTGGGGTTTCCTAAGGAGTATTATTACAAACACCCTTGTATATGCTTTTAATACACATGTTGTTTCATGTATAGATGATCAATATTTTGATAGTCCTAGGAATACTAGGACTAGAAGGTGAGTAGTGAGAAAAAACATACATATGTTTGTTCCATCAGCATTCTAGAAATTTTCCCAATACATAAATTCAGGTTGGAATTGTTTTTCAGACTCTTTTTTCCTTGTTTTTATACATTTTTACTTAGTTTTACATCCTATTGTATGCTAGTTATGGGATTAGATGAATTTGTGCATGGTATTTCATTTATTTCTCAATTGTAGAATTTTTAAAATATTGGAGTTTTATGAGTGCATATATGTACTTCGGAAAATGCCTCTGATTTCAGTGATATTCCTTCTCGGCACTAGCCTCTATCCCCTAGCCTATTAGACATCGGATTATGGAGTCACCACATGGGACTTTCTAGGATGTGTCATGACATAATTTTTTTTCAAAAACACTAAATAGAAAGTTCATCAAATTAAATAATTAAATACGATAAATATAAAATCATTAGTTATGTAATTTATCAAAATGGGTGGTAGATATGCCATAAAAAATTATTCAGTGTGGAATATGAAATTTATTTCAATGTTGTAAAATGTAATATGAAATTAAGTTATCTTGAATATCTTTTTCAGTGGAACTCCATTACACCTAGTATAATGGTAAAAAGAATGTTATTAACTCTTACAAAAATCATACAAATATTTTCAATATTATATATTAACTACTTATCATATATTATTATCTATTTGATAATAATCATTCATTATTTTCATTATTTCAGGAGTAATGTTTTCATGTTTTTGGGGGATGTTTTGACATGATATTTTTGTTCTTATTTTTTTGATCAAGATTAAGTCTCCTAAAATATGTAAAAAATGATTTAATTATCATATATATTCATTATATATCTATTTATAATATTCCATAAAATTTAGATATGGGAAATGAAATTCCATATTCATGGATGCGGTAGGTCATGCATATGCATCAACACTACATCCCTAAAATTAAGATATTTAATAGAATGATAAGTAAATTTTTTATGTGTATATTATAATTATGGTATCATATTTATTTCATATATGTAAAATAAATTTATTTAATCCATTTTTAATTTATTCCACATAATTTTTGAATTAATTAACTCACATTTATGAAGAGGTAGTCCGCATGTTCACAAACGATGTTATCATATTTACACAAAATAGAAAGCATGATGTTATAGACATATAAAAAAATTAAAAGAATAAAAAAGTTTAAATATCATATAAATATCATATAAACTGTAAATACAAATTCTTTATGACCATTAAAGGTCTCAAAATGAAGAATGAAAAATATCAATTCGTGATACGGTAATATGCATTGTACATGAATGATGATTGTATATCTCATTTGATGGATGTGTTTGAGATGGAATGACTGACTGTTAGGATAAGAAAATTCAATATATATATATATATATGATATTTCGGTTATAATATAATAATTATATGAAAATTATTCATGGTTTTGATAAGAAAATGAAACAAAAATGTTTATTGAATATATTTACCTCTTATTACGGAAACTCCTTCTTGGTTATACCTAAATACATTGTTTTATTTTATTATAAACAAATTTCTGATTTTAGGATGATGGTAGTGATTCTTGGATATTATTTCATTAGTATTTATACCATAAAAAGGGCTTTATTGGTGTGAATAACTGGGATTGGTGAATGCCTTTTTATATTAGAGGAGGAGTAGTATTCTTGTAAAAATTTGAAAGAGGGGATTCTATTCACCTTTTTTCTAGGAAAAGTGTATGAAATAATGAACCCCATTTAGGTCAATGAATTATATAGTATAAATTTTTCCATCAAACAGGTTTTCCAGATTTTTTAGGTCATTTGTTCTATTATGTATATTTTATAGTCCGCTGTTTAGATAATTAATCTCATAATCGAAGCAATTAATTTTAATTACATTAAAAAAACTTATTCATTAACAATTTATGACCATATTAAAAATTATATTTTTTTAAAATGTGGATAAATTTTACAAAATTAAAAACACTTTTGTGGTATAAATTACATTAAAATCAGTCCCGTAGTATGGATAAGAATTGTGGTTATAAAAGTGGAAATGTTCATCTTTTTACAATGTTTTTATTTGAACATTAAATTTATAATTAATTACAATTATATAAATTGCACTAATGTTGTTAAACTAGAACTAAATATTCATTAAGACGAAAATACAATTTTATTTAACTATAAAAATAATTTAGTTGAAATTGATGTTTTCAATTAAAATTCATATATTTAAACTACTAATCACCAAATGAAACTTCATAAAAAACACTAAAAAGTAATTATTATATAATTTAGTTCATCATATTTTAAAAATTAATACTATTTTTACATATATATTTCTAAAAATTGTTTTTTTATTTTTAAAATTGGTGTGACAAGGAAAAAAATTTAACTTTTTAGAGAAACTAAATTTTTAATCGTAGAACTTGTTTTATTCATATCATATGTCTCTCAAATATAGTGGATGACTTTGAAAATTGATTGATATATTTTTTACTATATTTATATATATCATCAATATTATTTTATAATTTTAAATAAATTATTTTTTAATTTAAAATTCATTTGGATGAATACAAATAGTTCTTTATAAATACATTTCCTATATATTCAAGTAGTTTTGATATAGATTTCTATTTAATTTTTGGACAATTAATTATATAATATAATATCATATAATGTTAGAAATATTAATAACATATAATTTAAAAGAAATTTTATATCATACCATAATAATTCGTTAATAATATATTAATCTTCAGTAAAACTATATATTTTGTGCAGTGAAATCTATCGAAGAAAGTATTTGACGAGTGTAATGCATTATAACCTAGTATTGCATTCATTTATTTTTTTTAAATATACTTTATTTACATTTAAATATTGAATATATTGTAAATCACTGGGATTTTATATTCCCTTTTATACTTGTTATTATATGTAAAAATACTCATACAATCAAATCATGGAACACTATATTCTCCCCACTTTAATTAAATTGTGTCCTCACAATTTAAATATGATCTATAAAATATATGGTTTTATATTTAATGATTATCTTTCTGAAAACCCCAGATCCTAAAAGTGTTCCTAAAATATCCTCTTAATAAGACAGAATGGGAAGTACACTTGTAACATGGAATAACATATTACTATATTTCTACGTTAGAGAAGAATACTGGAAAGTGAAAATATGAAGATGGAGAAAACATAAATAATAAAGGGATTTATTGAGGCCATTGATCACAAACAAGTTATTGATCGACATATTGTTTTGGATATCGAAGCCATAAATCTCTAATGATTTAAATGACAATCAGTTAAATAAATTTATGTTAATAGGAATAAAATTTATTTTACCATTATCTTTATTAATGTTATGTAATTATTTTTCAATATAATAATATAAGGAAATTTTCTTAATTTATATATTTATATATAAAAATTTTTCCATTGGGTATAAATTTATCAATTTCCAACTAAAATTTAACTTCATGATATGAATATCCCAAAATATATTCCTTAAGCACCGAAAATAACATTTCACTCATCACAGGATCCATAAAACGAGTCTTTATATGAGATATTAACTATTTTTACATATGTAATATTGTAAATTAATTAAATAATAATCCTAAAAGGGAATCTTCTAAGTTCATCATAAATATTTATTCATAAATTTCTTCAAATACAAATAATTACACAAAAACTAAGACATCGTATAGGTCAGTGGTCATTGTTAACCCCTTATTTTTCATCAGTAATGGGTTAAATCCCCACAACCATATATAAGGTAATTTTATAAAAATGTTGTTAATATATTCTTCAAAATAATTAGAGGAACATCGATGAAATTTATTCATTAAACACACTTTTATCTAGTATTTTTAATACATCATGTTTTATTTTCAAATTATAATAATGAAAATTTACTATTATTACAATGTTGTTAATGATCATAATAACACTAAAAGATATCAATAAATTTAAACACATTTATCTAAATTTTAATGTCAATATTCATCAAATATATTTTCCACTAAATCAAATACTAAATTAATGTTATTTATTTCCCTAAATTTCATCCAAAATATCCTTATTTGTGGTATTCATCAATTAAATAACACCCACAAAGTGTTATTTAAGACTTAAAAAATATAATCAACATTAATCTCATAAAACAATGATATTATACATATAATTAATGTTAAATAATTCATATGTTATTTAATACTAATCCTCAAAATTTATGATATGTTTATTATCAGTAATCTATACTTTTATAAAACTAGTTTCCAAGGTTTGTAATAAAAAATATTTGATACCAACTATTGGACCCTAAAACCAGTAATCCCATAGTTAGTATATTCTTATTTTCCATTAGCATGATAAGAAGCAAAAAAAATTCAATGGAACATTCAATTTACTATTATTTCTATACAAGATATAGAGATGAGTTTTGTATTACAATGGAATACAGTAATTACAATATCATTTTTATTGGGGCTAACGTTAATACAACCAAGCATATCCTCTAATATGATTATTAGTAAACTCCATTGATCCTTGGGGAAATGAATTAAAATAACAGTGATATAAAATTATCAATAATGATTAAGTATAGTGGAAGACATAATGAATCAATGCCCATAATTAATATGGAAAGTTAAATAATGGAATAAAAACTCAATGTGATCAATAGATTGGTAAAGAGAATGTGAAAAATATGGAAAAGTAAATAACTGATCAATAATTATATATAAAAAGTTTCATATAGAATAATCATTCTAAAAATGTAAATAAAATAAAATAAATTCTATTTAATAAATTAAACATGAATGAGAATAATACATATATAATTTCAAAGAAAAAATATCACAGAAAAATAATAACCAAATATGATTGATGGAAATAATTTACTATTTGATGCTAGGTTCCACTTATACATGTAAACATTAACATCAAAACATTTCTAAAGATAGTTTAAGACATAGTTGTTACAATCCGATTTTATTTTTTCACCTTTTAGTCAATATCATGACCATCTAGAAGATTGTTTAAAACTACAGGGAAATTACCATGAAGGGTTTTTCACCAACTGAATTCATACCATGAGATTAAAAATTAATCCAAGGTATTTAATTAACACATCCCAAACCCATTCCTTGAATTTCAAAATAATTATTTATATATCAAATAATCTATTTAAATAAGTAAACAAATTTTATTATCAAATATCTATTTTGATTAAAAGATACAAATTTATTAATATTTTCCCAAATAATCAAGCAATTTGAAGAGTAAAAAATTTGAAAAAAATAATATGGTTTCAGAAATAATCATTTTAATGATCAATTTAATGGATATTAGAGGTAAATTTAATGTTTAATGATCACATCAGTTTTAATATTTCTATGGGACTATAAAAATTGAACCCTGGAAATGAATCACAATACTATCCTTGGCCAAATAAATCCTAATCAAATTAGTGAAATTATTATTATTATATAATTATGACATATATACATTTTATTAATTAAAAGAGTTTATTTCATTGATGAAATAATTGATAATATTGACAAATAATCTTGAGGAAAATATCATTTTGTTTTTGAGAAAAAATTTTAAGAATCCTTTTATTTTATATTTTCATAAAAAAATTTTTTCTTTAAATAGTAAAAATTGAAATGATAAATAATTTTAAAAATTTTAGAAACCTTTTTTAAAACCTTTTTTAAAAACTTGGTTTTGTGAAAAACAGATTTCCTACCAAAGAGATAGATGATGTAAGGGTTGATTATCAAATATTTTTAAAATATTTTTAGTACCAAATACTAGAAAATGGTACAGTTACATTGAAAAGGTTATTAATTAATAGAGGAGAATAAAATGAATGGTTTTGTTTAAAAATGGTAATATGATATCCTTTAATGTAAATTCAGGGACAATTTTTTAATACAATGATATTGTGAATTAAACCCTTAAAATGATCAAAACATTTGAGTTAAAATTATTCAATGAATTGATTATGTGTATAAAATAAAAATATATTTAATAATTTTAAATACATCAATATATAAAAAATTTAATTATACACCAAATCATATAAGATTAATTTCAATAAGTAAATAATATAATCTAATAGAAATTAATTCAGTTATTAAATTTATTTATAACCTGTTAACATTATACTCAAATCCCCTTAGATTAAATAATTCAAATATAAACAAAAAATACAATGATGAATGAATTATATATGATATTAAATGAAAAATGGGAATTAGTTACACTATATTAAGGGAACTTGGTGCATAACATGTTAACATGCCTCAATGAAATGAAATTGCAACGAAATCACTAAAAAATGTGGTGACATTTAAATCAGAAACCCACTAATAATTATTTATAAAATGAACCATTTAATTAAAATAAAAATAAAAAAATATTTAAAATTTTAAATGGTTTAGTAAATACAGTACACAATATTTGTATGTGGTGAGTATCCAATTTATCTCATATATGTAAAAAGTGAGATGAAATTCAATTACCTTATATTTTCTTTTGTTTAACATCCCTTAACCTAATTTATAAATTTTTTAATCATGTTAATGAATTAAACAAGAACCCTAATCATATATATAATTTCATAAATTTACTACTTATAATATATTATAATATGATTCTGAAAAATTATTTAGTATTTTCATCATTTCTATTATTAATTGTCATGTTTTCCTTGTATGTTGGACTTGTAAATTTTTTCCATAATACATATATCATTATTTCATTATATCCTTGATGTAAAAAATTATTTAAATGACATATATATTGATTATATATGTATTTAAAATAATTAATAATATTTTGATAGGGGAAAAATGCATTTTTCGTGGAGAAAGTTGATCGTACATACGCTTGCACACTACTTTTTTCCTCTTTATTTTTAAAATTAGTAAAATTAAATGATAAATATAAATATAAATATATATGGATTATAGTTTCATTTTCATGTTATATATGTCACATATTTTTAATAAAACCATTTTTATACAATCTATGTAATGTGTGAAATAATCACATCGCACTGATTATGAGGTAGTCCACACATCAACAAACAATGTTATCGAATTCCCAAAAAGTGGAAGGAATGAATGTATGGTCATATAAAAACTTCCATCAACATAAATAAATTATAAATATCATTTTTATAATATATAAATAATAAATACCTCATTATTCTTACCTTAATATGTGGTAAATGGAATAACCAGGGACATCGATTTGTAGGTCGGTAGTTCGTCATACACAAGAAGGATGATTACATATATCATTTTATTAGTGTGTGTTAATGTATATGTATAAATATAAAAATATAAAAAATTAGTATATTTAATATCATGATGTTATTATATAATAATGATATATAAGAGATTTATTTGGTGGAGAAGTAAATGAATCAAAATTGAAAATTGATGAGAGTTACATCTTATTTGGGAAACTCTTTTAGGTTTATAAAAAAAATTGGTTTGATTTTTGAACTAATTGTTTCTAATAATATTTTGTTAATGATGCTGGGAGATTATTTTTTAGGGTATGGATGATCTAAATGGAATTAGGGGCATGAATATGTTGAAGGGGGTTCCTTTTAAATAGTATTATGAGTGGCATTCAAGTAAATGTTTGAAATACAGAATTAATCCAAAATTTATCTAAGTCATGTGGCTCCAATAACGAAACCAATTAGATAAAATTGATTTTATGTTAAAAATTAGTTCATAAATTATTTTGGACATGTATATAGGTTATTTTGGCCCTTATGTTTAATGGTAAATCCCTTGGTGAACTAATTTTTTAAATATTCACTGTAGTTAATTGTAATTGCATTATATAATATTTTTCATAAAAATTAATTTTGTTCTTATTATAAATTATTAAATATTATGATTTAATATATGGAATCCATTTCATCAAATTTATTATCAAATAAGTTATATAAATTAATTTAAAATTTATTTTATAGATGGAGTGATAAAGAGGGGTTTTAATGTAAAAATGTTCAAAAGATTGCGATGTTTTTATATCATATTTAAAAATGAAAATTGATTAAAATGAAATAAATTTGTATAATTTTTGGATAATTTAAATAAATAAAATATAAAAGAAAATTTTATTATTTTTTTACTTTATTAATAAATAATTAGAACACTGTGTTTTCATTTAAAACTCAATGTTGTTCACTATTCATCAAAAAATAATACATCACAGAGAAATTACAATAATTCACCCCAAGAAAAATTTTATTTTCCATATTTTGAAATTAAGTTCATTTTTTCATATTACATTTATATGATATAATAAATTTATATTTATAACAGTTATGTCATTAAAAGGCAGAAAAAATTTCTGTTATAGAAAAATACTATTTTTTATCATTAAACCTCATCTGTTATCATATTCCTATAAATAACTTTTTTGAATATGAAAAATATTTTATTTAATATATAATCTATATATTTAATTAGTATACTTCACTAATAGAAAGTAATTTAATTCAAAAAGAACAAATTCCTTTAGAGGATTGAAAATAGTCCTTTATAAATGCATTTATTATATGTTCAATTAGTTTTGATACTCATTTAAATTTAATTTTAAACTAATTCATTCCCATTTATATTTCATAATTTAGCTGGTCATATTAATAAAAAATATTTTAATATATAAGATATCTCTTATTAAAATAATATTTTAATAATTTATTTTTGTTCATTAAAACTCTATCTTGCATGCAACACATGATATCGATGAAAGTATTTGTTAGGTGTAATGCAATCATACTCAGTATCATGTGTATTACTATGTATTTAATATATTGAGAATATTTTAAAATATTTTATATATATTAATTTCATATGACATTATATTCCCTTGTATTGTTTGTATTTCTTGTCTCAATGGTCTTGCATTAGAAATTTGAGGCCTTACATATTTAATAGAGACATGATCTCATATCTAATCTCATCCTGAAAGAGCCAATCCCTGATCTTCAAATGTCCTTCCAGCATCAGAGATAAATTATACTTATCCCTGAAAAGTCCATCATAATCTATCACTTTAATGAATCCCTATGTGAAGCTCATAAAATTTTCAAAAATCCTCTACCTCAATGTCTCAGGGTATATGATTTCTTGGTCCTTCTCTATGAACTCCTTCCAAGCCACACCCTCCATCTTCTCATATTAGGCCCATATATCCCCCCATCTCATCATTGGTACCCAATTTATATAATCCAAAGATTAACCCACTATTTGGTAATTTTATCCTTGTGATTCCAAATCTTCTAGATGGACATTATGTAATACATTACTACCTAAAAACCATCCTGTTCAGCATACATTAGAGGGTGATGATGTTGGAACTGTCATTTCAAATCGAACATAAATTGGATAGTCAACCATGTTTCTCACTCCATAAACTACATTAAATGGGAAAGGATATTTTGAAGATGACCCATCCCATTATTACCCAGAAACAATGAGGTTTTTAGTACCAATAATATTGTTTCATTCTCAGTGATACTCTATTATTTCTCAACTGGTCCACATTGTCATGGAAGAACCAATCAACAATTGAATTTTTTTATCAAAACACATAACACATTTTTTTCAATGGGTAAAAAAGAGAGGTATCATTGCTATCCATAATTAACCAAATATATATATAGTATCCCAACATGAATAACCACTAGAAGAATCCCAATAGCAACCACCCCAACTATGGGTGATTTTAATAAGGTGTAAACCATCTCATACTATTTCACATTACATTGGAATATATTTTGACCACACAATACCCATATTTCCATTTAATTCACAATTATATTAGTTTTATGAGTCATATTTATTTAAAAAATATTTATATTAAAAATGAATTTTACATTCCCGTACCTATCAAAAACCAATGTTTATATTTGTTCCCAGACTGATGCATGTCACATTTTCCCATAAGTTCCACAAATTATACCTCTATATATGAACTTGTTCCATGTTAGGTCACAAATTAAATATCAAAATTTATTAACATATCACTTAAAATTTTTCAATCATGGTAGTATAATATAAATATATTACAAAAAAAATCATGAACATCAATCCCACAATGTGTACATAAATTTCCCCCCATACATGGTTAAAAAACTGACATGACTGACCTCATTTACAAGACATGAACCCTCCTAATCTCATGAAAAAATTTAAAATATTATATTAATAACATAAAGTAACATCTTTGATGCAAATATTTTATGTCCCAACTTATCCACCACTAACTGGTGCCCCGAGATGGTTTGCAACATGACCTCAAAACTTCCTCCCCATATGTTATAGGTTCCCAATTAGTAGTGAGGGTCTTTTGAATCAAATGAGATTATTATTACCAATTTATCGGAGTAATACCTAGAATATAGGATTCTAAATAATTGATTAACATAATATATAATCACATAGTATCAAAACAATTTCCAATGGATGGGTACATTCCTACAACCAAACCGTAAATATGACATTTAATGTCATAAAATGCTATGTGTAATGGAAAACAAAAAATAAATACCCACTGAGGAATCCCCAAACTGGGGCCCAATAAAATAGATGGGTCTTCCATTTGGGAACACCCATATACCCCAAATCAAGACTCTAGCATGAGTCCTTTCCCACTTCTTGGACCTATAACCATGGAGCCTACTCTGGTAGCCATTAGGGGATCAAGAAGTGTGTGAGTCAAACATAGAAGGGAACCCCCAATGATGTATACATAATATTTAGTAAATTTGTATATGTTAATAACTATAGGTAATAAGATAATAAAAAAATAAAATAAGTCACAATACTTACCTTTTAGTAGATCAACTAATTTCTTACATTATACCATGTTTCATCCATTGCTATCAAAATTTATGTAGAATTTTCCGAACATGTAATCCATATATCCATTGTATAATATGTCGTAAAACCATGGTCCTTAATACATTAATCCAATAGGGTTGTTAATTCCATGTTTGAACATCCCAACAATAATTTAGAACTCCATGTTTATACCCTAGGTTTCGGGAGAATCAGTCGATTCCTTGAATAACTAATGTGGAAAGGGTTACACGAGGAATATTTCTAGCCCACCCATTGAAGTATAGAATAAGTAAATCCTCTCATTACCATATATCACAATCGAAATGGATCATAATCATTACCCATTTCATTAGAGAAAAAAATCCTCACAATTATCATTTAATCGCATTTCCATGATACATTACAACCACCATGATCTCAATTCCAAATAGAAACCTAGTTTATCATTTAAAAACATAAAAACATTATTCACCTTTCAAACCCATTTAATCATATGTTTAATACCCATTAAAAAACCTATCATACCCATTCATTTACCTACCATCAATTACATAACTCTTTATGTTATGGAAAACATTTTATCATTTGATGATACAATAAAAATCACATTTACCATTAGTTTAATATCGCAAACCACAATTTTCATCCCTCAATAACCCAATCAATCATATTTACAGGAGTTATCCACCCCTTGGGTGTCTATATGTCTTTTCTTATCTTCTTCATTAGATCTCGCATGGATCATGAGGGTTTGAATTCATCATTCTATTAATCCAATTACAATTTCTTAGTAAATATACCAAATGGAAATAAATTGAACCACCACACTACCACAAACACATTAAAATAGGGAATAATGATCACGGGAGATTAAATATATACCACCTACCTCATGATCATGGATATAGCATCCCGCCTTTTTATAACATAAAGTTTCATTACATTACACAAAACTGAGGATCTTTAAGGTTTAGTGTCTTGGAAACTAGGAACATAATACATGAAAACAAGATAAAACATTCTTCTTAAACACTTGAAAGGCTTCCCCTTATGTTCATCCTAGGTTCATTACTACATCTCATCACCTGGGGACATACATCAAAATAAAGGGTGATCAAAAGGCCCAGTAAGGGAAACAAGATGAACAGTTTACATGTGAACTTGAGATACTTCAATAAGGACATGAAAAGAATGATAAGGCATGAGAAAGAAATAATGAGGCATTTCATAATAAAAACAAAATTTTTCATAACTTGAAGATGTGTCTGCAACATTTAATATTGACATTCATTTCGTTTCACCAAGGTCCATCCCCAAGGTGTCATTAAAAATTACCAAGGTTATTCACCAAGGCGTCGTTAAAAATGGTCATCTCTAGAGATTACGTCTTTACCCAATGCATTGGAGCGCTATCAGGGCGCACCCTTAAATTTGCCTTTATTATCATGTGAGACACATATATCATCATCAAACATTTCATAAATAACCCATATAGCATAAAATAAATGGGTTTCATTTCATAATCATAACGTTTTAAAAACTGCTTTATAGACATGATCTCTACGTTACTTTAAACCCACGGAAAGGGGAAGCGGGTATCATGTATGTAAATCCCATAATTTAAAATGGAACATTTTTATATATATGTGAATACCCCTGTAGAAATAGGAGCTTTGAGTATTCACTCTATAACATAAAATAATTTTGAGAAAAGAGAGTCATTTTGAGACGAAAATTCTGCAGCATAACGGCTATGTTGCAAGGTTTTAGAAAACATTTAAAAGGGAGGGAACATGGGTCGAATAATCATAATTGACCCATAAAACAGTAGAGGTACATAATAAGAAGTATATGTGGACATGGTGATGAAATTTCAAGGACATACCATTTGAAATGAAAAACATGGAATGAAGGCAAAAATTTGATTTCCCTTATGAAAATTCGGCAGCCTAACGGCGTCACTTAAACTTCAACAAAAATGAATTGAACAGATCAAATAGGGTCTCTCATCATATGATCATAAGAGATCAGTGTGATAGATATAAGGATCATACCCCAACATAATAAAAAGGATCTTGAAAGATTTTACATGAAAATTGAACTTGAAAAATGAGAAGGGTGAAAGAATCCCCTAAAAATTCGGCAGCCTAACGACGCCACTTAAAACTTCAAAATACTGAATTGAAGAGATCAAATGGGGTCTCTCATAATATGAACATAAGATTACAGTATGATAGATATAGAGATAATACCCCAACATTACAAAAAGGAACTTGAAAGAATTGACATGATAGTAGAATTTCAAAATGAGAAGGGTGAAGAACCACTTAAAAAATCGGCAGCCTAACGACGCCACTTAAAACTTCAAAATACTGAATTGAAGAGATAAAATGGGGTATCTCATCATATGGTCATAAAAGATCAGTATGATAAATTTAGAGATCATACCCCAACATAATAAAAAGGAACTTGAAATACTTTACATGAAAATAGATCTTGAAAAAAATGAGAAGGGAGAAAGAGTCCGTTACAAAAATTTCGGCAGCCTAACGACGCCACTTAAAACTTCATAAAACGAAATAATGAGAGTAAGAGGGGATATCTCATTATATGAACATAAAAAGGGTAGTAAGAGGAGTATAAAATAACATCCTCCAACATAATAACATGTAGAATAAAACGAATGGCATAAAAGAGATTACTTGAAATGAAAGAGAGAGGTCGGATCCCTTACCTTAAAACGTGACTCTTGAAACTCAATGTTTTGGACCTTGAGGGCTTGGGGGCACCTTGGGAGGACTCCTTGGGAGGTAAGACGACCATAACTTCGTTGGGGGAGAGTTGGGAGTGAAAACCAAAGGAGGAATGGGTGGGTATTTATAGGGAAAGTGAGGGGAGAAGGCATTAATGGCCAAGGGACACCTCATTAGTGGTTTTGGAAAAACCATGGGCTTGCCCATGGTATTTGCCCATGGTATTGGCCACTTGGGACACCTAATACCTTATCTTACTATTCACAATTCTACCATATTGAATATATACTTAATACGTCATTTAATGATGTCATTAGACACCCATAACTTAAAAACTGTATTTTCACTATTCATCAAAAATTCAACATTCTCAGAATAATCCCAAAATCTCACCTTAACCAAATATCAACGCTCTGATTACAAATATGAACTCCATTTTATAAAAATAATTTTCTAAAAAATTTTAATTTTAATTTTAAATAAAAACACTATTCACTGAAAATTCATTTTTTCAGAAAAAACCCCAAAAATTACCATAGCATAATATCGGTGCTCTGAGTTCAAAAATGAAATCCGTTTTATAAAAATAATTTTCTAAATATTTTTAATTAAATTTTTAATTAAAAAACACTATTCACCCGAAAAAACTAATACTTGAATAATAATTTATGAAACCATTATTTAACCATTTTATTGAATCACATTACTTAATCAAGGTGCCTAGATTATATTAATACTTTCTTTAAGTGAGATTACTAATCCATTTGGTCACATTACTAATCCTAAGCATAAAATCACTATTCATAATTTACTATTCATAAAAAATCAAGTTGATCTTATTGGACTCGAAATTTCGTAGTGAACATAATTGTAGAAGATCATTTTTTGAAAATCATTACACATTTTTATTTATTTAAGGTGTACATAAACATTTTTAAAATATCCTTTCTCTAAAATTTATCAAAAATATGCATACTATATTTATCTGGACATTTGAAAATTCATAAACTTCATCATAAGAAGAAATCCAAATTTTTATTTAAAAGAAAGGATTACACAAGGCAATTACGGTCTCCTTACATATCCCCTTATCACACCAGCATAGGACCTAAGTGTAAGGTGTGCTAAGGTGAGAGAATCCGAGAGAGGCTCCGCCAACATTGCACGAGTCGTAATTTCTATTAGTTTGAACTTCTCGCGAAGGCGATCCCGTTCTAGCTTCACACGGTGAAGTTCAGCTTGGGTTTGGTCCAGAGCAAAGCCCAGTGGTGCTACCTCCTTCCCAAGTTCTGTTATATGGGCTTCGATCGGTCCAAGACTACTGGGTGAGGCCATCGAATCTTCTTTCTATATTAATTAACCAAGATTTCTTGTATTTAGAGATAGTAATCAAAAAATTTAGTTTCCAGCGGTCATATTGACCAATGGTCAAATAATTGTCAAAACCCAACAGTCTCATTTTAATTATACTCATGTTATCAAATGAAACATTTTTGTTGAGTATAAAAATAAAATAAAATAACACATAAAATTAGGAAATAAGTTTTATTCAAAATTTCGGGTCGTTACAATCTTCCCCACTTAAGAAATTGCATCCTCGCAATTTTTAAAATTGGTTTTTGAAATTTCATTGAAAGTCCCACATCGGAAAAGGAGCCAGTAAAACTATTACTTTAAAAGAAAGAAAGGGAAGTACAAAGGTCACCCGAGTTAACCCATACTAGGATTCCATGGAGGAAAACATTGAAATGGAAGAAAAAAAGGGTCAATTTCTGGGGGAGAGTGATAGAGAACTTGATTAGGAGAACGTTAACCATAAGAAAATCCCAAACTTATGATGTGTGTAAACGGTATTTGATTACCAAGTAGGAAACGTAAACCAACAACGTTTTTGTTTCACGTTCCTTTTCATAATTTTTAGGAATTTATTTACAACATAATACAGAAACATAAGAAAATATACCTATCTTCATGTAGAGTTTCATCCTTTAATATGTTTCTACCCAAAACTAATCTTTTCTCCAAATTATGTGCATTCAAAACTACTTGGTCTCATCAAAACACAAGAATCATCTTCATAATCCACAAAAGATTAACTATCTATTTCTTCTATCACTAAACATTATCCCAAAAACAGAAAGGGTAAGGTAAAACAACTCTTCAAAAAGAAATAATCCCATAGGAATGGAAACTAATTTTAAATCTTTAAAGTTCCATGGTACTACCCAAAGTTCATCATAGTCCATTCCATGAATAACTGTCCTTAAAAAATCCTCAAAATAAACCAAACTAAGATTGAAACCCAAATAAAAGAAGGGTTTGATAACATAGTCTTCCAAGGTAAACTTTATCATTAATCTCCAAACAACATCAACCACTCCTAACATCTTATAAAAAAAGTTACTAACCTAAAAATATTACCCCAAGATAGGTTAATAATTTCCATAAGTAACCTAAATTACTATAATTCCACCTTAAATTCATCGATTCTTCAAAATATGAGTCAACCCTACTCTTTAATGAAAATACCGTAGTAATCTATTTACCTCGATCATATAGGGTCCCCAAAATAGTGAACATTTTCCAAAATAATAATCATATTTTAATCCCCTAATCATCCCTGTCATATTAATACGACAATCGTCGCATTTCCTATCACATTGGTTGTTTGGACATGTTCTTCCATTTCCCACCATTAACTATGAAGAGAAGGCATAATTAGGGGATTAAGTACTTAGCCAATAATCATGAAAAGGAACTGAAACCATATAAGGATAACTTGTATAAGAAAAGTATACCCTAACTTGTGATCCCCTAGGTTCCCATCTAGGTTATCCATGATCATATATTCTTATGTGAATCTTTATATTATTTTATCTTTGTTCCTTTAACAATGGTTCATACTAAGCTTATGAATTTACCAAAGCATATCCCCCGGGAGTGTCGTAACCAAGAGTGAAGCAAGGTCTGTTGTCGTGTACCAGTTCCCATTCGAGTCTAGCTCAAAGCGGTGTTTTTGGGTTTTACCCCTATGTACATCTGTGCCAGAGCCACCTCTACCTTCTCGTATCCAGACAGGGATGTATTTTCTTGGCAACCCCTTACTCAATACTCTCCAAAATACCAGGAAGATTTCCTATTTTTTTATCTTTTCTATAGGGTTCTTCATAGAGTTTTCATATCCTAATTTCCACAAATAACTAAACCATCCTTTGATACCAACTATAGCATCCCACCTTTTTATAACATAAACATTCATTACATTACACAAAACTGAGGATCTTTAAGGTTTAGTGTCTTGGAAACTAGGAACATAATACATGAAAACAACATAAAACATTCTTCTTAAACACTTGAAAGGCTTCTCCTTATGTTCATCCTAGGTTCATTACTGCATCTCATAACCTGGGGACATACATCAAAAGAAAGGGTGAGCAAAAGGCCCAGTAAGGGAAACAATATGGACATTTTACATGTGAACTTGAGATACTTCAATAAGGAAATGAAAAGAACATTAAGGCATGAGAAAGAAATCATGAGGCATTTCATTATAAAAACAAAATTTTTCATAACTTGAAGATGTTGCTGCAACATTTAATATTGACAATCATTTTTTTTCACCATGGTCCATCCCCAAGGTGTCATTAAAAATTACCAAGGTTATTCGCCAAGGCGTTGTTAAAAATGGTCATCTCTAGAGATTAAGTCTTTACCCAATGCATTGGAGCGCTATCAGGGTGCACCCTTAAATTTGCCTTTATTATCATGTGAGCCACATATATCATCATCAAACATTTCATAAATAACTCATATAGCATAAAATAAATGGGTTTCATTTCATAATCATAACGTTTTAAAAACTGCTTTAAAGACATGATATTTACGTTACTTTAAACCCACGGAAAGGGGAAGCAGGTATCATGTATGTAAATCCTAGAATTTAAAATGGAACATTTTTATATATATGTGAATACCCCTGTAGAAATAGTAGCTTTGAGTATTCACTCTATAACATAAAATAATTTTGAGAAAAGAGAGGCATTTTGAGACGAAAATTCTGCAGCATAACAGCTATGTTACAAGGTTTTAGAAAACTTTGAAAAGGGAGGGAACATGGGTCGAATAATCATAATTGACCCATAAAATAGTAGAGTGACAGAATAAGAAGTATATGTGGACATGGTGATGCAATTTCAAGGACATACCATTTGAAATGAAAAACATGGAAGGAAGACAAAAATTTGATTTCCCTTCTGAAAATTCGGCAGCCTAACGGCGTCACTTAAACTTCAACAAAAATGAATTGAACAGATCAAATAGGGTCTCTCATCATATGATCATAAGAGATCAGTATGATAGATATAGGGATCATAACCAACATAATAAAAAGGAACATTAAATATTTGACATGAAAATCGAACTTGAAAAATGAGAAGGGTGAAAGAATCCCCTAAAAATTCGGCAGCCTAACAGCGCCACTTAAAACTTCAAAATACTGAATTGAAGAGATCAAATGGGGTCTCTCATCATATGAAAATAAGAGTCAAGTATGATAGATATCGAGATAGTACCCCAACATAACAAAAAGGAACTTGAAAGAATTGACATGAAAATAGAACTTCAAAACGAGAAGGGTGAAGAACCACTTAAAAATTCGGCAGCCTAACGACGCCACTTAAAAATTCAAAATACTGAATTGAAGAGATAAAATGGGGTCTATCATCATATGATCATAAAAGATCAGTATGATATATTTAGAGATCATACCCCAACATAATAAAAAGGAACTTGAAATACTTTACATGAAAATAGATCTTGAAAAAAATGAGAAGGGGGAAAGAGTCCGTTACAAAAATTTCGACAGCCTAACGACGCCACTTAAAACTTCATAAAACGAAATAATGAGAGAAAGAGGGGATCTCTCATTATATGAACATAAAAAAGGCAGTAATAGGAGTATAAAATAACATCCTCCAACATAAGAACATGTAGAATAAATGGAATGGCATAAAAGAGATTACTTGAAATGAAAGAGAGAGGTCGGATCCCTTACCTTAAAACGTGACTCTTGAAACTCAATGTTTTGGACCTTGATGGCTTGGGGGCAGCTTGGGAGGACACTTTGGGAGGTAAAGAGACCCGAACATCGTTAGGGGAGAGTTGGGAGTGAAAAGCAAAGGAGGAATGGGTGGGTATTTATAGGGAAAGTGAGGGGACAAGGCATTAATGGCCAAGGGACACCTCATTAGTGGTTTTGGAAAAACCATGGGCTTGCCCATGGTATTTGCCCATGGTATTGGCCACTTGGGACACCTCATACCTTATCTTACTATTCACAAATCGACCATATTGAATATATACTTAATACATCATTTAATGTGGTCATTAGACTCCCGTAACATAAAAACTGTATTTTCACTATTCATTGAAAATTCAACTTTCTCAGAATAATCCCAAAATCTCACCTTAACCAAATATCAATGCTCTGATTACAAATATGAACTCCATTTTATAAAAATAATTTTCTAAATATTTTTAATTTAGTTTTTAAATAAAAACCCTATTCACCGAAAATTCATTTTTTCAGAAAAAACCCCAAAAATTACCATAGCAAAATATCGGTGCTCTAAGTTCAAAAATGAAAACCATTTTATAAAAATAAATTTCTAAATATTTTTAATTAAATTTTTAATTAAAAAACACTATTCACCCGAAAAAACTAATACTTGAATAATAATTTTTGAAACCGTTATTTAACCATTTTATTGAATCACATTACTTAATCAAGGTGCCTAGATTATATTAATACTTTCTTTATGTGAGATTACTAATCCATTTGGTCACATTACTAATCCTAAGCGTAGAATCGCTATTCATAATTTACTATTCATCAAAAATCAAGTTGATCTTATTAGACTCGAAATTTCGTAGTGAATAAAATTGTAGAAGACCATTTTTCCAAAATCATTACACATTTTTATTTATTTAAGGTTTACATAAACATTTTTAAAATATCCTTTCTCTAAAAATTATCAAAAATATGCATACTATATTTATCTGGACATTTGAAAATTAATAAACTTCATCATAAGAAGAAAACCAAATTTTTATTTAAAACAAAGGATTACACAAGGCAATTACGGTCTCCTTACATAGCCCCTTATCACACCAGCATAGGACCTTAGTGTAAGGTGTTCTAAGGTGAGAGAATCCGAGGGAGGCTCGGCCAACATCGCACGAGTTGTAATTTCTATTAGTTTTAACTTCTCGTGAAGGAGATCCCGTTCTAGCTTCACACGGTGAAGTTCAGCTTGGGTTTGGTCCAGAGCAAAGCCCAGTGGTGCTACCTCCTTCCCAAGTTCTGTTAGATGGGCTTCGATCGGTTCAAGACTACTGGGTGAGGCCATCAAATCTTCTTTCTATATTAATTAACCAAGATTTCTTGTATTTAGAGATAGTAATCAAAACATTTAGTTTCCAGCGGTCATATTGACCAATGGTCAAATAATAGTCAAAACCCAACAGTCTCATTTTAATTATACTCATGTTATCAAATGAAACATTTTTGTTGAGTATAAAAATAATATAAAATAACACATAAAATTAGGAAATATGATTTATTCAAAATTTCTGGTCGTTACAATGGATTCTCCCTGGGTTATCATTTTCCTTTGATTCTTAAAGACACTACAATTTAAGACCCTTCCCTATAATCTTATAGGAAAGTGATTTATTGGAATCCAGAAGTATATAAATAACTACATAGTTTATTAACTTTAACATTGAAGGAGGATGAGTGTTAAACACACCAATATGCAGGATCTTCACCCAAAGACCATTAAAATGACTTAAAATCAATGTATAATCATAACATATAATTTTGGGAGGGGTTATTATATCACCAAGGATCATGTAGTTATAGTGGGGGTTAAATTGTGTTGTGGAATAATAAATAAAAAGGGATAAATTTTCGAAATCGACTATTTTATTGGCTAAAATTATTTTACCACATGATTATTAAAAACATCACTGGCTGTGAGGCTCCATTTTTCCAAATGGACTTATGGTTGCACATTCATTTAGGAATTCTTCATGGTTTGAAATACCATTCGGAGACTATATATTTGGTATCCTTCCAATACCATATATTTTAGTCCCCACTATTCCTATTATTTTCCAACGGTGAACCACCCCTCTCCATGGAGAATGATTCCATATCACAGGGATATTTAACAATCTTCCATTTATTAAACCCTTCCTGGATGGGCTCTTGTCCGCTCATTTTTTATCATGATCCCTCAAGACATGCACATGGCTTCTCACATGTACAAAAATTATTTTAACAACCACTTTAATACTGTTAAATATAATTTAAACAAAGAAATACCATAATGAAATATTGGGATCTTACATCTTGAATTAAGTTATCTAGCATCATAAAAATTTTCAATATAATATATTAATGGGAAATAATCTTATAGAATATTTTATATTGTGGGACCCATCCATTCGACCCACATTGGAATGGACATCATTGAAAATTTCAATCCCTCATAAAGTGGGTAAACCATTCATTCTATAAATGAAAAATTTAAATATGATGTTATATAATATATAAAAAAATAAACTATGTTCTAAATATAATTTTATATGAAATAAACTAATGTATAATTAAAAGTGGAAATATTAATTTCAATTTATTTTTTTAAAATTATCATTATTTTTTATGACATTTATTAAATAAATATAATAAAATTAAATATGTGATTAATGAATTATAAGACCATATCTATACTTGAATAATAAATTATAAAAATAATAATTAATGCCACTAAAAATTAGTTCGCATTTTTGGGAAATTTATTATTATTTAATCTCATAAAACCACCAATACTAATTCATAAAGATCCACCTATATTTACCTTATCCAAATCCCATATTTGATTTATCTCGTCTTATAAACCCTGTGGACTATCTCCCCTGTAGTACTAAAGACTTTTTTGGTCCATTTTTTGTTCATTACATGATTTAAAAAGGTACTCATAAAGGAAATACAATTACCCTGTCTCTTTTTTTTAATTTATTAATGTCATTTTGGTATGTCACTAATTATTGAGTTAAATTCTTTTATAAATTTTTTATCTAGTTTCTTCCAAAATTGTGAGATTCCATCGAGACACATTTTTTCACTCACATTATTCCCTCACATTAAACCAAGTGTCACACCCTCATGCTTCAAATTTAATTTCATGAATTTCTGTATTCGACATAAAAAATTAAGAAATTTGTTTTCCCAATCCACCAACTTTCCAAGGGGTTATAACCTATATGTAAAAAGAATTTTTTTATTTGTACATGTAAATTTATGAAACCCATATTCACTTTTCATGGCTTATAAATCATGTAATGTTCAATTCATTAATCACATATGTATATAATATTTTCAAAGTAAACATATAATTTTTCCCCTTGTTATTTATGAAGTGATTTATTTGGATTTATGTGGAGAAAAATAATTAATACATTTTAAGGGTGAACCCTTATATAACTCTAATTAAATGGGCAATGAGTTAACCATTATATATGGCATGTTTTATGATACCTTACTAAATAAACTTCGTAATTATGATTTATTTCACCCTAGTGATGGCCCTGGGTGATATCAATATGAATGTATTATTTTTATTTATTATCCCCATTTCTTAGTGTTGATTATATTTCCATAAATTATGAAATACCACATGTTTAAATAATTCTTCTTTATTGAAATTCCCCTAGGAAAAAATTTATTTACCTCTATTTATATCCTTACACATCTTTTTCATCAATCCTTTCATTAATATATGTCTCCATGATATAAGATGAAATAATATTAAAATTATAAGAACATATGAATATATCCTTCAAGTGGATGGTTATAATTCTTATGTTTCATTTTTTTTATTATATTATTTTATATTTTCCAGACAATAAGCAAGAAAATATCTTTTGTGTTGTTAAAAATCATTGAATTTAATGAATAATTTATGAAATCAAAAATGTTCTTCACCTTAGATGGTATCAATGTAAAATTATCTTCCTTGTCGAAATTATAATACGAAAATGATATACAAACCCCCAATGATAAATCCATACATTGGACTACATTCTTCCATTATAGTGAACTATTGATTATGTTGTTTCTATGAAAATACATCCCTATTTTGATAATTTAGATGGATTTGGCTGTAGAATAGATCTATGTATGGGTTCCAACCCTGAATACACAATATTAACTGAGACTCGATTGGGAACTAGTGGATGAAAATGGGTAATGCTGCACACCTAGTTTGATACTCCTATGGTATATTCAATGGTCAATCACATACTTAAAAACCCAATATGATAGATATTATGATAATAAAAAACCTTTTTATGGTATAATTATACCCTCCCAAAAGCATGATATACACAAATTTTATGATTTTTCATTTTATCAAAATTTTTAATTCAAAATTATACATAGTAAGAAATTTCACACTTTGTTTAACATAATCTTGGAAAAATGTTAAAAATTGAAGTAATCATTGAAACAATGGATGAAATAGAAACTTTTATGATGTTCTTCTCAATATGGGGGAGCATAAGTTGAAAAAATTATGGTGGTGACTGATATGTTAAATAATTTAATTAACAATAACCAAAACCATATAGAGTGTCAAGATTCACTAAGGAGGAAGAAATAGTGGTTTAATATGTCATGTTTTATCTAATACAATTTTTATTACCCCATATTAAATATAATACCTAGAGTTAGATTAATTAAGATAAAAATTCAATATCTGTGGGGTGAGGTTTTTATTAACCAAGTGCATCTACATGTGGATAACAAATTATATTTGTAAATGAGAAGGATGGATTGATGTAGTTTTTCAGTTTTTATGGTGAACATAATGAGATAGCAGGGAAGAAAAAATATCATCTTCTATGGATTGAGGATTTGTACTACATACGTCGTGGATCTCTATTCCTCTCAAAGATAAATGCTTTTTTTTGGTATCATCAATTTAGGATGACGAAATAAATATCTAGATTACTTTGTTTCAATAAATATATTAGAATTACATGTTTTTTATATTCCCTATATCATGAATAACTATTGAGATATTTTTATGGATCTAATGAATATATTATTTATGGACTACCTTAATAAATTATTTTTATTCTTTAGTAATTAAATTCTTATATATTCCAAGATTTTTGAGGATTTAGAAGTTCATTTAAGGGACATCATCGGAACTCTATGGAAGGATTTATTTTTCGGTAAATTTTTAAAATGATTGTTTTGGTTACAACAAATTTCATTTAAGGGAATTAGATAACACACTGAGATGGAAGTACACTAATATTTTCTAAACCAAGAATATGAGTTTAAATTTAGAGAAAAGAAATTATTCCAGGAGGATGGATTGTAATAACCCATTTTTTCTATATAATTGATATTAGAAATAATATAGTTATAAATAAATCTACATTTTTTTGAGTTTTAAGGTAAAATAATATTTTATTTATCATGAAAATATATTTTTGAATATATAATGGTTATATAAATATGTCTAAAATTAAACTAAATGTACATATGCTAAATTATTTATATCCATTTTGTTATTAGTAATTTAGTATTATATAAGGAAAATTCTATAAGAAAAAAATATCGTTTATATGATAATAGAAATTAATTAATACCAAAGTAATTTTTAATTGATCTATGAATATTACATAAATGAAACTAATTATAATCCATTAATTAAATATTTTATTTAATTATATCCTCAAAATATATACAATTTTGTTTGAAAAATGAATTGGGAAATTATGTTATTTTCCATCATGTATGTTTTTCCCATGTCTCCTATTTGTTACATTGATATATCATTTTATTTTCTAATGTTTTAATGATTTTATGTCCGAATAATTTTTGAAAATAATCTGATCTAGATAGTCTTCCTAAATTAAACATACCTTATTTATGCATGTTTGTTAATAGATTAATGGATCAATGTTTTAATTAAGTCTTAAATTTACATTTTTCCCTATTTATTTGGTATCAACCATCAAATTTTATGTCACTTAAAATATGTTTGGATGATTTCATAGTTGAAACATTATAGAAAATATGTATGTCTAAGAAGTCTACCATGATTTTATGTACAAAATGTATATGTATTTTGGAATGTAATAATTAAATAAATTTGTAATTTTAAATTTTATTTTATTTCTACCCTATGTCATAAACTTCGACCATAAGAATTTTCTCTTATGGAAAGCTTTTTATAGGTGTTACAGTTAATCGTTGATGGAAAAATTTCTATCCTAGGATATTCATTGAATCTTGATGAATTGACTTGACACTTTCCATTGAACATGATAAAATTCCAACAATATATTCTTCTAGTTGGATTAAAGTATTTAAATTTAGTAACTTATATCTATCTAAATTTGATGAAAATTCTGTAAAAGAAAAAAATATAATGTCCCAATATTTGTGGTGGAACCTATCATGTCAGATCCTTATTAGAATTTTAAATTTAACCAAATATTACCCCACAATATGTGCATCCTTAATTTATTATATAAATTATTTTGGTAGATATGTTATAACAATACATTAAAAATATTAAAATGCACCTGAAATAAAATTTTTGATTGAAAATAATATGCTGACATAGAAATGAAAAACTAGAATTACCAAGAATCTTTTCAAATTTATAATTATTCATAATCAAAAGTTATTTAAGAAATTATATTCAATTATACTGGAGATTATTGAATTGTATGTCCTTAACTGGTCATTATAACATCAATTTTTATCCCGAACCATCTGAATTAATTCCACCAAAAATTTGATAGACTTCATCGAAAATATTTTTTATTTAAAAAATTAACCCCATCCATCCTCATGTATTAATCCCCACACCCTATTGTCACTCTCCCATAACTAATTTTAATTTCTCTCAATTCAAACCTCTTATATACAATCTTCAATTACTGTCTCTTCAATATTGAATATTTTGGTTTTTCTAATTGTAGTCCCCTCTAACATTTTTGATTTTACCCTTCCAGGAAATGGATTTATCCTATTCAACTTTATTATTCATGTACCTATTAATTGGTATCTATATAAATATAAAATTATATTCTTTTCCAAACATTTCTGTTATTTATTTTGAAAATTATCTTTTTACCTAATGGGATAGCATTTTTCACACTTAGTATCCCCTCCCTTTAATTCATATTGTATACCATCATGTTGCTAAATTCATATCATGAAGTCATTGCTTCTATTTGTTTGATTAAAAATATTTCATACCAAAACTGTATCATTTTCAAAGGATATTCACCTAGATAAAAATATAAATTTTATATTTGGGGACATGAAATTACTAATCCAACATGCCATCTATATCAGATAAAAATTATGTGATGTTCATGTCATTAATAAGTTTTTTAGTAATTTTTTATATGAAAATTATTATTTTATACACTGGCTATTGATTAAATGATTTATTATGATCAATATGGATTCTATTAATTAAGTCATGTATAATACACCATAATTATTCTCCAATGACTTTGGTAAATAAATAATATTTATATACACCATGTTTTTTATACGATGGTGAACAAACATGGTAATAAAGCTTATGGACACACTTGTTATAAACCATTGTGATATGATTATGGGTATCTCTGTTTTATGTGGTAGTCATATTTCCATGTTTTGATTCATGTTCGTAATATTATGATACTTATCATGTTTTAATTATAATTCCTAATTGATATTCCATTTGTAAAATTGATATGTATCCCATTTTTTATTCACATTCAAGGATTTTTTCTCACCCCTTTCATTGATTTATGTCCCCAAGATATGAGATTTATTTAGAGTAACTTTGGGATAACCTATTAAGAATATAGTCAAGTGTGTTAAAATATTTTATATGTTTCTTATTTTTTTAATTTTTTTTTTCAGTGTCACAAAACAGAAAAATATACTCTGTGTTTTTAAAGGATGTACCATTTAATGAAGTCAAATTGAAATAAAAAGGTGAGTATGTTGAGTCAATGCCCTTACATAGATGAAAATGGACCCACTTTATTGATAGTTATTCTCCTTGATTAAATCATATTATAGGATGAAACACATTTCTGGATTTATAAATAAATTCAAATAAAAAAAATTCAACAAATATATTATCATAAACTATTCAATAAACCAAATTCGCACTAATTGACTCATTTTAAAGAATACTAAGGAAATAAAATATTTCAAGACTGTGACCATGAGAATAGGACCAATATGCGAGGTGTTGGTTTCGTTGTCAACCAATCACCCTAATTTGGGTGGAATAGTTGTGTTACTAATTTTTTCTCTATTTAATAGTTTACCTTACCAAGATCATGAATAAATAATATAATCTATTACTAATTATCATATTTATGAAAAAAAAATAAAAAAAAATGTAAATATAATGGTCAATAAAGATTCATATTTCATCAAATTTGGATATATGAAATTATGCAATTATAATTTGTGTACTAGTGTATAAAATGCTACTATCAATAATGGTCCATGAAAATGTACAATACATATATAATATGGTTTCAAAATTTTCAATTTTCAATCTAGAGACAATACCTTTTCCAATCTCAACACAAACTAACTTGAAGGGGGTCATTAAAAAAAATTTACACAAGAGAGTGACTTCCATATCAACATAAAAAAATTTATACCCTCTTCACCTAAACTCATGATATAGTAAAAATATTATATTTAGTTATCTACTTAAAAAATAAAAAACCAAAATCATATAACGCTTATTATTTTTTCCTTTTTTTATTCCATAAAATGCATTCTTCCAAATAGTATTTATATAATAAACTCATTGTCACTTTATTTAATCCAATGATCATTATGATTCCTGAAAATAATATTACGTATTTTGATTCATAACCAATGATGAAATAGTTACATATTTGGTAAATTTATATTGAATTCTATTAAGATATTTTTTTCATTATATATGAATATCAATTACACAAAATTTCACTTCTATTATAATTCCGTATGGATATAAAAATTATTTTCATGGAAATCATTTGTTTTTTAATATATATGTGTGTTTGATTGTTTTTTTTGTGTAAGATTATCCATGAAGGTTGTATGTTAATATTTTAAAATAATAAATAATATATAGAAAATATATCTTTTATATTTTTCTAGTTAATTTATTTAAAAATATTCCACAAGTCTAAAAAAAATTAATTTAAATATTAGAAAATATAGTTGAATTTAATCCTCTTATATGTTTCAACACATATTTCATTGAATTAAAATGAATATAAATAGTTAAAAAATATTTATAAAATAATGTGATGAAATTTGTTTAATTTCAATAATTTTATCTCATTTAAAATCAAAATGTTTCATAGAATCATATTTAACATTATTTTATTTTTGAAAGCATATCAAATGGTAAACTAATAAAATTCATGATTTTGATATTCATTGAAATAAACAATCAATCATATGTAACTAAATCATATGTTAGTTAAAACCATTATTTTTTGTTTAATATTTATCTCATTAAAATCAGAATCTAATATTATTTTATCTTAATCTTACACAAGGTGGTTTAACATTAATCATCATTAAAGATGACACACTCAGGATTCCTTATAATAATTTATTCTAAACTAATTTGATGTGACAATATGTGATTAGTTTAAAAAAATACCCATTTATGACGTCCTAGAGAGGATTCCACTCAATAGGTACCTTGAGCCCAGTGCGCCACATGGCCTCAAGCACATCTCTCCAAATGCTAGAGGATGTTGAATAGTGTCAAGGGACTAAGGAGTGTGTGTGGGGAGACTATGACATCATTACTAATGTGTAGCATAATAGGTAAATATAATTATAGGTTAATAGATGAAGCTATATAAGTAAAAATGGTAGCATACCAAAGTGAAAAAAAGTGATGAAAAAAATAACTAAATGAATTGGAATAACATACAATAACTGATGATGATATTTCATGTCTTCTGAAAACTATAAATCATGGATACAAGATTATAGGTATAATATGTTCCAAAAAATTATAAGTAAATCAAAAGACAATCCCAAGATTACTGAGATCTGGTTCCATAATCTTCTACCAAGATCTATACAAAATAGTAAAAAATAAAGTGTTTGAGGACGTCTGATAAAATTTATAAAAACATGATCTCATGTAATCTACCTCGGGTTCCAAATGGTGCCCGTAGAGGTTGTGAGAAAAATATCATTGGGCCACCACCAATGGTGTATGTAATATTCGGCCTGTTTAATGGAATACAATAGTGTGGAAGAATTCATATATTAGTTAATGAAGTAAAATATAACTATATAAAAATGTACCTACATTATCCCTCTGCTGGAGTCAAAAACATTAACCATTTAATTAATTTTTAATTAATTGTTTCCAAATAAGTTACATGATAGCTATAGAGAATGTTCTGAGATGTAATAAGGAAACCTATAATGATATATTATTAGGATGTTTCAAGGTAGTAACCATGGAAACGTAGAACTCAAGGGATGCCAACTCATTAAAGACTAAATCCTTGGTAAGTGTAATAATGTAATACAATGTTCATTGTCCATGGACTTCCACAATGAAATACCTAACGAGACCAATTAGTTCATCCAAGTCTAAATATGTCCATGGAATTATTGTGCCTCATAGGATTTAAACAAGGAACCCAATATTCAATTTTGAATAAATGAAGTTTATCCATGTTCACCTATAACAATACATGAGAGATCCAATAGTGTCATACCTTGCATTCAATGTTAGACAATTATCAGGTTCTGTGTAGGTGTCAACCTAATAAAGAAATATCCTTGAATAAAAATGAGGTTCCCAAGTGCTCAATGAAGTCCCTATGTATTCCATGGTGTGTTTGAGTCAGTCCACTGCTATTTTATAATTATTTCATGTAATTTATTGTATGGTTTGATGAATTAACATTATTTTTTGTGATAGGCATAATTGTGTAAACCATTGTTTAATCAGGTCCTAATTAATCAATAATTTCATTTGGTTTGAGCCTTGATTTTCATAAGTATGATAATTTATAGTAGTATGTGACCATTTATTTAATCTATTTTAAAATTTTCACAATTCATGGTTCATTCAACTACATTTCATTGACATGGTATGGGGTGATACTATCATGCATTCTATTATTCTGTTACAATTTAAAAGGCCATGTGATATATATATTATACTCTCCAATTTCGATTTCACACTTTTTTATCAACTAATGAACTTGCCTTATGTCGATCAAGTGGAGAGAAAATATGTTACTTTCATTTTTGAAATTTTCAATAAAAATGAAGTCACATAATATAGAAATTATTACCCATATAATGATCTATCCAAAAAATCACATGAATGGTATCTCAAGCATGTCAAAACACAAAAACCACAATTATGCCATAACATCCTGCATGAGATGGATGGATTATTGTGCATAACCACTAACAAAAAATCCCACATTATCATATAGAATAATATACAATCAAACTAATTTTAATCATGGAATATAAATTCAATAAAGTTATACCATTGAAATCAGTGGTCCCCACATGATGTTTCCCAAATCCATAAACATGACAGATGAGTAATTGACCACCCACCATAGGCCCGTGCGACCCTCCTCTTCTAGGATTAGCCTTTTATTTGGCTTGGACCGGATTATGTTTGATAAATTGTGAATATCACTCACACCTTGATATATACGTCGAGAGAAAGAGTGGGGAAGAATGGATAAAAATGACTCTATGACATACCTTACACATCCAATATGATAATCAAAAGCTCGATCTGATCCCATATGAGTGATATATCTTGATCAATTCCTTATGACTTCAAAACAATCAAAAATGAGGCTAAAGAAATGTAATACCACTGGAAATAAGATTAGGGATGAAGGGGAGTTTAATTAGATCATAAATGGAAAAAGGTAAAATTATCAAAATTTTAGCTTGTGGAATTTTTGTCTACACAGTTTGAAATACAATGAGAAAACCATGAATGAGTACCTGAAGATGAGTGGAACTAGTATGGTTTTATCACATGGTTAGGGAAATCATGATCTTACCATGAGAGATAGCCTTTTCTAAAATGGTTGACCATCTAGTTAGCTAGATCTAACCCTATAGCTAACCCGCGTAGTTTTCTCTAACCTTATGACCGGACCAGTTGTCCTCAAAATACGGATTCATAGCTTTTTACAATCCCCAAACATATTTGGTACCTTGTCTAACTCTTTAGTAATCAATATAAGGTACAAAATTAATAAGTAGACCAACATTTAAAAAAACCATACCTATGTAAAAAATTGAGTTGTTTCAGTCTTACCCACTTAAATGAACTCATCCCATTTTTAACATACATGGGTGAAAAAATACTATATAAAAATAACTCTATCCACCGGGTATGTACATAAGCCTATGACTCTTATATCATGTCCAACATGTGGTCATGCTGCCATAACACCCGTACAATACAGACAAAAAACCCTCATAGAGACTTCGTTCTTCGAACAACAATTCGTATTGGATACACCTCAAAGGTAGTATCGACATTCAACACAAATTCCTCCTAATCAATGGTATGTAATGGGTTGGAAGAATGTTGTAAAATTAGTGAATCATGGAACATGTCATTCATGGAATGGTACCTCTCAGGTAGTCGAAACTGATAGGCTACCATCCCAACACTCTAGAATCTACAACAGCCCTACGTTGTGAGGTAAAAACATTCCCTATTTCGATAACCATATATGGAATAGACTCTATGGAAAACGTGATTCGAAACCTCAAGCTCTAAAGTTCATGAATAGTAGTCAACATAAGATTTATTTCTAGACAGATCTGTAGTTATTTTCTTTCTAATCAACTGAACATTGAATGAGTTACCCTGAATGAGATAAATAACGTGTAGTGATGACACACATGCCTCTATCCAGTGTAGGGGTGAACAAAATATCCAACCATTCAATGCATCAAAATGATCCATCTAAATTGAAAATTGGATGTTATTATTATAGGATAAATCAATAAGGTGGATATTGTTCTCCCAAGAACTCATGAAATCAATGACACATGAATGGATCTTGTCCTCTAAAACATGTATTGTTAGTTTCATGTATCCATTAGTCTGTGGGTGAAACTATTTTCATAGAAGCACAAGTGTTCCCACATCCTTTTGCAATCCCTGCTACTACAGTGATGTGAAATGAGTATCCCAATATGAAAATAGAGTATGGGGGACCCCATGTAATTATATGATATCATATACATTCAGTTTTCCATGATCCTTGACCTTGAAAGTCTCCCAAATATGAATTAAGTGGGATGATTTCATTAGTTGTTCAATAACTACCCACAAAACACCACTACCTCTTAGTGACTTTGGAAATCTGACTATGAAATCTAAATAAATATCTTTCAATTACCATTTTGGGACAAGAAGAATCTATAACAAGAATGTAGGTCTCTTGAGCACCAAATTCACCTACTGACAATTAAAACACCTAGTTATAATGCCTAAAATATATTGTTTTATCCCATGCCACCAATACCGGCATCAAATATCTCGATACATCATGAATATGACTAGATGAAATAGAAACTGAGATGTGTGGTACGCACACATTAAATAGTCTCTCATATTAGTAGCAACCCAGACACATCCTAGAATAAGCATGATTCCGTCCTTATCCATATAATAGTCTAGATGTGGGTTATCTCCTGATATACTCTCCTAGAGTACCAATCCCCCAGGATTGGAAAATTGCATACGCATCAAATATTCATGGAGGGTTAAGGTAAATATCAAATATTAGAGGTAACTCTACTGGTGAATATCAGGAATACATAGAAGCATCTCATAGTAAAGTTCCATTAACATCGACTCGTCACTGGCTTTCCATATGTCCTATGAATCCATTTTATGACTTAGTGCATCTGAAACAAAATTTCCTTTTCGAGGGATATAAGGAATATAAAAATCAATATATGGTTGATAATCGACCCATATTCATTGTCTCAGCTTTAGGTCATGCTGTGAAAATATAAATTTGAATCTCTTTTAGTACATCTACACCACAAAGAGATCACCCAAAAGGCAATTTCTTCAATAAAGTATGTCATGGAAAAATATATACTAGCTCATGTTTATGCATTAGGTAGTTTCCATCATAAGGCCTCAACTGATGAGAACTGTAGGTAATGAATATGGCCTCTTGAATTATCACTACACATAAGATGATCCCTGATGCATCATAGAATATGGTACAACTTATACTTCTCTCTAGATCAGTCAGAATAAGTGTTGAGAGAGGCCCCAATTTCTGTTTCTTAATGTTTTTATGATAAGATTATAACCATTGGATATTAACACACATCATTATCAGACTCGTGAGAGGTGAAGTAAGGCGTGATAAATCCTTTATGAAATGCATGTAATATCTATCTATCCCTAAGATACTCCTTATATAAAACATGTTCTTGGTATGTGCCCAAGAAACTAAAGCACTATCCATTTCAAGGTAAACAAATTGACATAATTATATGATATTATGTCCCATGAATTGAACTTTTTCAATCTATAAGTGGCACTTATATTCCTTGGCATAATTCTAATACTCTCTCAGTGTACTCAAAATAATCTCTAGATGTATTTCATTGTTGTTATGAGTATGCGAATACACCAAGATTTCATCCACAAAGACCCTGAAAAATGAATCCAAATAAGGCTGAAGCACTATATTCATCATTTCCATGATAATAGTCAGCACGTTAGTGAGATCGAATGATAAAACAAGGTAATCATTTATAGAATAACTACTATGGAAATATATATGAGTTATGTATGATTGACTAATTCTCACGTGATTATATCCTGATGTGAGGTCAATCTTAGAGAAGATCCTATCTCCTCGATGTTGGTCGAAGATATCATCTATTAGAGGTAGTGGATACCTGTTAATGATCATATGAGGGGTCAACCATCTATAATCATTGCATAGATATATGGTTTTACCTTCTTTCTTATAAAAGAGAACATGTTATCCCTAAGAGGATATACTGCCCCATTTAATGCATTTGTCCTCTGGATCCTCTAACTACCTCTTGAGCTTCTGGATCTTAGTAGGTGCCATCATATATGGAGGAACGGACTGTAAGGATTCTCTTGGAACAAGATTCATCAATTACTATACCTTTCACATATGAAGTAATCTAGATAATTCATCAGGAAAGGAATCCATGAAACTATTTACAACTGGAGGGAAATCATCTTGATTGTAACCATGAACCTCCATAAAGAGATTAGAGATCTAGGTGGTCACTACCCCAAGCCCATGATGCTCTAGTGGTTCTCTTAAAGCCGGAACCTCCCACTCACCCTTATGTAGATAAATACATCTCTCTATTGATGTATATGACCCCCTTGGATTATAGAAGTCTACAAAATCGCGAAAAAAAACTAATCCATCCTAAGAATGACTTCTAAGACTATCATCCCAAGAATAAAGAGGTTTCATAAAAAAGGGGAACTGCTTAACTCAAGAAGAAAGTCTCTACAACAACATATTCCATCTTACTATATTCCCAATTCGGTATCTAGGTTCATTTCACCACAATAATACCAAATCTACAATCTGAGACCTTCACATGATAGATACAGAGATGAAAGAGTCTGAAGAACCTATATTAAAAAAAGACAATACTATAGTAGATGCCACTAGAACAATACCTCATACTGTAGATCATCATGTTTCCTGATCCTAGGGTATCAGCTACAAGGAAAGCATCTGACCTGATCCAAAACACAGTGAAACAATTAAATTACAATGATCAGAACTATAGTACTGGTGCTATTGGTGATCAGGGGTATGGCTACCCCAACCTTGACATCCTCCTCGGCCATACTAGATGGTTCTAATAAAAATCCACACCTAACACGATCCAATAGAACCATATCCTAAATGGGGACCTATTTCAGATATGTTTCAACTTGAAGTCGTTTGAATGGTCCTACGGAAACTCTAGTGATTCTCTATACAGCCTCAAACCTGACATTATATTGGATATACATAAAACAGAGTCTTTATTTTTCCTCATATTCCAAACTAACAACACACCATAGAGATATAAAAATGGGTACTATATTTTTCCATTCCCTAATGAGAAACCTCAATGGAACATTTCCAACCACCAGGATAACTACTGGCCTGCTATGCCATTGATCATTTATGACCGATACTATTTTCATCCCTCAGGATACTCTATATGATAATAGAAATATTGTATAATTTATAAAAAATAAGGCAGGCTTAATACACTATCCTCTAGATAGATGGCATATTAGGGGAAATCCTTAAAGTATCTAGAATGTACCATCACATCACTTTCTAGAAGCGGAGATAAGCACAAAAAAATATTTAAATGCACTGAATATTCCATAACTGACATAAACCTTGCTCGAGATTCCTAAACTCTATTTCTATGTCATCTATTAGTGTATGAGGAATGAAATGTTCAAATGAGGCCATCTGTAAATCATCCCATAACATTCCCTATTGACGACTGGCTTGGGTAATCACATCCCACTATCACTTGGACGAATCCCAAAGCATGTGTATGGAAATATTAACCCTCTAATCTAGAGGAATCTCAATATGGTCAAAGATAGATTGTCTGGACTCGAGAAAAGACTCAGTAGCCTACGAATTCCATCCCATGCAAACAGAAGAGGATGCTACAACTAAAACTCCCAAGTCAAATCCGCATTCATAAGAGAAATCCATGGAAAACCATGTATGAACTGTATCAGACATAGGAAGCTATTTTGTACTTCAGTTTTATTTCTAAAATCATCTAAAATAGGTAGTGACTCAATTTTTACATCTATAGGTAATATTTCTGTTTCTTGGCCCACTACATCTGAAACATGATCATCACCAACTTCGTAGAATAAAATGCAAGGACTTCATGGTGACATTTATCTACTAAATCAAAGAAAATTCCACAGAAGAAGCATTAAGTTGATCAACATCATCAATATGGAAACTAAAATTTTATGGGATCACTACTTAAGGTATCCTACCAATACTACCCTCTTAAACGACCATGTACTAACAATTTCTCATGTTGAATTTTCATTCCATTTTACCTTTAATTAGAAGGTTCAGTTCTTTAACTTTCTTAAAAATGACTAGGAGGGATAATGACATTCAAAAATTTAATATTATAAGTTGTGTTTTTATTTATAATGGATATCGATTCTAATTGAATTAGTTCCCATACACCACATCATGTAAAACGACACCCATTTATTTAAAGTATAATGGAACAACTCGGTGAATTACTCATCCTAACCTGCAATGGCCCATACACCTCATGTACTAAGATAGACAAACACACAATCACATCAAGAGTAATACAATAATAATATAAATATCACAACATCAAACAACATTAACAGGCATATCATGAAAATAAATAAAGTGAAATTCACCTATATTTCATGGAAATATGAATGAAATATGAATTCTAGGTAGCAAATTTGATGTATGTAACAACTCTCCTTAGCCTCATATCAGTAGAAAAATGTATAATTAAATCCTATATCCTAATAAAAATGAATAACACAAAAACAACATGTGTTTCACCCGATATAATAAAAATATCAACTGAAATAGGAAAAATAGAACACAAATTATATTTTGGATAACATTGAATATACCCAGAATTTGGGTTTATGATTCCCAATAACAAATTATGAACATGTCCCATATCATTTTTATATCCAATCTATTATCTCCAAATAGTAAAGCAAGAAATGGAAAATTATCTAATACCACATTGTTAGGGTGTGTTATTGGGAAGACTATGCCCTCATTATGAATGTGTATCACAATTGATAAATATTAGTTGAGGTAAATAGTGGAATCAATATAATCAAATTGTTGAATAAGAAAAAAATAACAAATAGAAAATATGTAAATAACTAAATCAATTGGGATAACATATAGTAAATGGTGACGATATAGAATGTCAGATGAAAAATGGAAAACCTAGATACAAGATAGAAGGCATAACATGTTACACATATTGAAATAGAATGGTTATACAAGCATCCCGAGATCCAAATCTGTTATATGCTATCAAGGTCCATCCTAAACGACATGAAATCAAGTGTTTGATGAAGTATTGTTCTATTTGTCAATGACTACACACATTTAATATAAATTGGTTACCAAGAATCCCCCAGATATGGGGTGAGATAATTCTCAATGGTCCTCCACCAACAGTGTCAATTACATTCGGCTCATGTAATAGAATATATCTATGTACAGGTATGCATATATAATACAATGAAGTACCACATAACTAAATACCCAATTACTTCATCCCTCAACCAATGTCAAAACATGTATGCAATTTATACATTTAAATTTACCATATTGCAAAAAAGTCACATGATATCTATAGTGATGTTTCAGAGATGTAACCGTGAAAGTTGTAATGATATTAAATAATGAAGTTCCTAAGTGACAATCTACGAAAATTTAGACCTCATAGATAGCCTAATCAGTAATTATGGGTGCCTAGCTATGAGAAGAGTGTAATCCAAATATCAATTTCCATGGCCTTCCACAATGAGATGCCTTCTAAGCCCACATAGTCCATCAAAGGTAAATTGGGGCTAAGCAATAATTGTGTCCAATATGCTTCACCCATGGATCCTACTTGTCAATTATAGATCCAAGGATTGTGTCATAGGATCTTGTAATAATTCATTAGGGATCCTATATTACCATACAAGACATCCTATGTTAGAAAAGTACGATGTTCTAATTCGATGTCATCCAAAGAAATTGGTATCCTTGAATTAGAATGGGATTCCTGACTTATCATGTCATTACCTATAGATTTAAAAGAGATCTCAATTCAGGACACTCAGATTTGATAATGATATCATATAATATTTAATAAGGTTCAATCCATCACATTTAATTTCTGTGGCATAGATAACAGATAATTAATCCTTTTAATCATTTCATAGTTAAGCATTAAGTCCATTTGGTTCCAGAAATCCCTTTCATTATTATGATAATGACATGTATCAGAAAAAATTTTATTTAATCCGTTTATGTAATTTTTATATGTTATGGTTCATGATTATACCTTACATTAACATGGTTAGAGGTTCTATAGACATTCATCTTATTATTAAATTACATTAAAAATGGTTAAGTCATATACATAGTATAATTTCAAATTTTATTACCACATTTGGTTATCAATATAGGAACATACCTCAGGTAGGTCAACTGGTGAGATTACATGGTAATTTATATTAAGAAATTATCTTTATAAATCAATCCATTTTTTATATAAAATATTACCCTTAAAAATCTCATGAAGAGCCACAACTGAAAGGTAACACTAACGTGTTAAAATACAAAGTGGAAAATTATATAATAACATAATAAATGGGATAGATAGAGTTGTAGTAAAACCACTAAAAACAAATTACATGTTTAGAAATAACATAAACATATGGTTATAATAATTATAATCATAAAATATAAATTCAATAAATGATTGCCGATGAAATCTACGGGCCCTATAAGACATTTCTAAAATGTAGAAACTTGTTGGATGAGTTATAAACCACACATGTTATGGTCTTACGAATATCCTTCTCCAGTATTTGCCTCTTATGTGGTGTGAATAAAAGTATACATGAAAATATGGAAAATGTTCTACACACTGATAGGTAGTTTCAGAGAAATATACATGAAGAATTACTCTAACAGACTTATGTACTTATCATTGCACATCCAACGTGATGAACAAAAGCTCGATCAGATCCTGGATGAAAGAGATATTTTGATCCCAACCATAAGAATTAATAATAATACTAAAATTAGGGTATTTGAGGATAATATGAATAGAAATTGGATTATGGAGGAAGGGGGTTCTTAATTAAATCATTAAGTCCTAAGAGGTAAATTTACCCAAATTTATCAAGTGCACAGTTTGTCTGCAGAGATTGAAAACTCGTGAAAAACCTTCCACTAGTACATGGAATATAGGGGCACTAGAATAATTATGATGTTTGGTTATAAAACCCATGCACTAACCATACAATATGGCTTTCTCAAAATAGTTTGACCATTCTCATTGTTATATCTAATTGTGTGTCATACCCATATGGTTTTCTCTAGCCATGAGACAAGACCATTTTTTCCCAGAATATGAATCCATGCTCTAAAAAATCCCGTAACACTCTTGGAACCATCACTAACTCATTTGGAATCCATAATTGGTCCAAAATAAATAATTATACTGAATGTTAATGTACCCATACATGTGAAAAAACAGTGTTCTTACACCATTCATAATCATCCAACTAAATCATTAATTCAATAATATGTGACTAAATTACTCCCTAGTTAATCATTTATCAGATATTAATCATTTTATTCAATTATGCATTTTCAAGAAAACATATATTTCAATATTATGAATTTTTTTTCTTCTTCAGATATCATCAATCCATTAGTAAAAACCTTTTAACATTATGAACATCTAAATAATAAATGAATAAATATTCTCTTTTATTTAACAACCCACCTTCATCAATAAAAAATATAATTATTTTCAAATTAATTTTAGCTTCCGCCAAACTCTATATCCTTCCACTGTGCCATATATTTAGAAAAATGTCTTCCATCATATATTAACATCATATTAAATAGTAGTGGTAGATCATATTGTTTCCATCAAATATAAAATATATATTTATAATAACATCCCTCATTAAAAAAATTTCAATCAATACAATAATTAATGGATGTCAATTTATAATTATATATAGTTTTATTTAAATAAAATAAAAATATATTTTCATTGTTTAAAAGTTCACTCCTTTTTATTTTCTCCATTATACAATAAATTTATCCTCATATTAATTTAGAAAAACAATTTAAAATAACAATTTCTTCAACTATATTAAATGATTTCTTCATTAAAATTTTATTTACTCTTTTAGTTCATCTATCTATCTATAAAAATCATTTTTATTCCAATTTTTTAAATAATTATAGCTTACATTTTTACATAAATATTTTGGTTTTACTTCACATATAATTTTATAGGATAAATAATTTTTATTACCACAATATCATTATTATAAATCCTCACTGAATTTAAAAAATAAATTTTCCTTCGAATATTTAATTTTAATTATTTTTTAAAAAAAATTCAAAGGTTATTACAGATATTATTTAAGTAATTCTTCTCCATTTTTTTCTTTTTATTATTTAACTAATTCTAAAAATAAATGAAAAATATTTTTAAATTTTGTTAGTTAACATCTAATATATAAATCATTACCCTCATACTGAAAAAAAAATTTAACATGTTTACTTTAGTTCCTTGTTATATATTTATCATGAGATCTTTATAGACCAAATTATGAAAACATCTTTTTCATCTATGTTACTCCATTACCCCATATATAGTTATACCTTCCAAGGGATTTCAACATATTAAATAAACACTCTATATATTTCAATAAATCCTCAAAGATTCCATGAATTATTGGTTTTTATAGGGAATAATTAAATTGGTTGTTAACATCAATGTTATCTTTTTCTTATATTTTATCAACAAGAATATGTTAAATGGGTTTTACAATACATGAAAAAAATAATTTTAACAAAAATTAATATTTCATAAAAATATAAGTGAAAAAATATTAATGTATAATGTGTTGGATTTATTGAAATTATTGAAATTAACATCCTTAATAATTAGGTTTTTATACTCTACCAGATAACTTTCATGCGATTTTTATTTTAATATAAAAATTCAATATAATTACTGAAATTTTAGCACACTATTTAGGTGTTATATTCATCATGATATTATCTATTAATTTATTTGAAATCATTCTAAAAATTAAATTACAAATCTTCCTATAGAAAATCCCCCATATATAATTTTTATGGACTATTATTTTCAATCTATCTTGAACGACTCTATATTGTGTCTCTCAATTATTTATCAGGCATGGAATCTAAGTTTCCATAATGATATGTCCCTATATAATAGATGTTTTCATATAATATTAAAGTGTTAACATATTGAATAAATTGACGATTGATTTATATGAATAACCATATTAAAAAAATTAATACCCAAAGCATAAAACCATTAATCAAAATAATATATTGAATAATTGATAAATGATATCGAAAAAAATTATATATCATATGTGATATAAAATAAATCTAAAGATAACAAAATATCATTTTTAAAGTACATTGTCTCCAATAATATGTCAATTATTTACTAGGAAGAAACTAATTATTAGATGTAAAATAAAAGTGCAACATTTTCAATAAACTTATATTTATTATTTCTTTTTAAATAACTCCCATACATATTGATATCATGAATGTATATCCAAATTACCATACATCACCATATATTGAATCAAAATATTAGGTACTCATGTCCACTTCAATGAATATGTAATGTGTGAGTATAAAATCCCTTATTCATCCACCACAGGACCATCTAAAATTTATTACAATATATATATATATATATATATGTTATTGTTTGAAAAATGAATTAAAAAGAAGTCATAAAACTGAAAATACAATGAAAAAGAAATTAAATTTTCATCACATTACTGTACCATGCTGCTTAAACCTCACATCCTCAAACTGTTCTATAGAATATCCTCTAACATCTATAGGATATTTTATCATTAACACTACCAATATAAGATGAATTCTTAGATATAGGTTATTATATAAATAATGAGATATCATATAAATATCCAAATCTCCAAAAAGTGACCTATGTTACATCAGAATTTGTGGGGTTTATATTTTTATTGGAATTTCACTTCATGTATTTTAAAAATTTTAGTGAACTACTCCATTGAGAATCATTCATGTTATATATGATTAATTGTACTTTCTGACTCCATTGATAATTTTATAAGATTAATATGAATGAATGGGGGATTTCAGATCCCATGAGAATTGTCTATGATATATATGATAAATGATATTTTTCAAATTTATTGCAAATCAACAATTACTTCAAACATCATTATTCAAGACCAGTACCTAGTATTAAATACCTATTAGAAATAAAATCATTAAATGTAACCTTATTTTGAAGACTAAATATCCCTATGTCATACAATGATGAATCCCCCACTTCTAATAATCATCAAAACACATATTCATTTTCAAATCAATATATCAAATTATTATAAAAAATCAATAAAAACATTCCAATGAACTACATTTTCTATAAGATTCCATTTACCATAAGTCATAAATAACATATTCTCATAATTAAATATTGGATGATTCATGATGAATACCCTCATGAACCATCTCACAATCCTAAATCTATCAAACCATAACAGGAAAGCCCTAATAAGTTACCAAAAAAACTACACTTTATATTATAGTGAATTATAAGAACCACGTAGTCATTTTTAAAATACCACATCCCAATAACCTTAATAAAACCATTCATTTTATGGTAACAACACAGTTCATGTTGAATAGTCCATTATAATCTAACACTCCACTCTATAGTTCATCCCTTGGATTATTTCTATATAATGAAATCCCCCTAGTATTCTAATAATAATTTGACCTATTTCATACAAGATCGTAACTATTAGGTTAATTTAATAATGCCTTAATGTAATTCCTAAACTTTTACATTACCCATAAGAAATAAATTATTATTATCTCTAAGCCCTAGATCACATAATAGATTCCATTATGAGCCCCTTGCTCAACCATGAAAGGAACACCCAACTCATTGCACTTAAATTTTCATATTAATATCGTTCAGTGTATTTATAAATAACTATATTAGGTGTTCTTAGATTAATAAATACCCATGTGATTCTAATTCAATTCCTGTAGCTCCCCCGGTTTCAAAAAAATACCCATACTTATGCCTTTTATGTATTTATATTTTTTCAGTGCAGTTTTGGAGGACTTGGAAGGATTTTGGAATTTAATGGGAGAATTTTTAATTGTTCACAATTTTACCATGGTTATTGGAAACCATGAATATCATACAAGAAATAGTGCATAATGAGACATTAGCTAATGGGATGACAGACGATTTAGAGCACAATTTGGCCAAACCATGCAAAAAGCTTGGAGAAACCAAGAAATGTGGGATATGGGGATCTATAATAGGTTTTTCATCGTTTTTCAATACATGTAGGCCAAATTTGAGATAGTTTCCTTGAGTAATAGGTTGTATCATGGATAAAACATGGTTTTCATTCCCATTTGACTAAACCTAAATGGTTTAAAAACTATGTCCCAAAAAATGGATATTAGTCACTCTTGGCACTAAACCACTTTATTTTCCTCTATCTTTTCCCTATTGTAATATTTATTCCACCCAAAGGAAGGGGAGTATTCCCCAATCGATCAAGAGCTGATATGAAGTATTTTCATTGTCAATTGATGCATAAATCTCATAGTAATCCATTTTTTGTGGGAGTTTTCATCGTTTTTCATATATATAATTTTTTACCACCCTCTATTTCATTGATAGAGTCTATTTCACATAGTTATAAGGTGGTTGATGCCAATAATGGTTATTTATAGCCTTGTTGACATTAGGGAATGGGGTCTGAGGAGTGATTTTCTAGATAAATCCTTATTTTTCGGTGTTTTTGTCTCATTCTACATTTTCTCCATAATTCCTGAGGTATGTGTCTCCACACTAGAGTAGTATTATTATAAAAATAAGTATTAGATTCAAATTTATTAAATTGTTTTCAGTTAATTGTGATATTGGTGTTAAATGAATAATAGAATCCTTCTTTAGGGATGGTTTGTGGATTTGTGCATTTTTGGAAGTTAGTTCTTGTTCTATGTTATTGGATCTATGACATTCAATTGATGCATTAAGATATGGATTGGAGATGATTCATGTAAATTTTATTGTGGATATTTTTTCATTAAAAATTTTGTTTTCTAATTTTTTTGAAATGGTTGATATGAAATGGTTTTGTAATACATTTTTTGTGTCAGTTAATTATTTCCAAGTGACGCTGAATAAGGTGTGTATAAAATTAGGGTAAAACGGGACGTAACCCTAGATTAGCGGCTTGTATAAATTGGGAAAAATGATATTGGACACTTTCTGTCAAAATTATGGATGGGAATGAAAAACTCATGATTATGTAACTTTAATGAAGCATGAATCTATGGGTGCGTGGGTTAATTATTGAATGTAAATTAAAAAAAGAAATTTTGAAATTGTTTAAAGTATTGTTAGTTTCATTTCCTTGGAAAAAATATTATTAAGGAAATGTTTTTTGGTGTTAAAATACTTGGATTTGATATATGGTGTTCAAATTGGTTTATATAATATATTTATGAATTTTTTAACATGTTATATCCTAGTAGAGTGAGTAGGGAATTCATTTTACACTAGTGTAGAAAACATTTGTTATTGTAGTTATATTTTAATTTTTACATCGGCTTTTGGATGATGTTACTACAGGAGACGTTATAAATATTGTTTTTGACGACGGTTATTTTATAACTGACGTGAAAAACAATAATCCAAATTTTTTTACATCGGTTCATCAAAAAGAGAAGTAGAAAATGATTCTGAGACATGATTTTTAATGAGGTTTTTAAATAATTTACGTGGTATCAACATTTTCTCATTTGTTATAGAATAACCGACAAAATAAACTACAACTCCAAAGAGTTTATCACATCGGTTATGTTCATAACCGACGCGGAAAACAAGTATTTCAGGGTTTTTCACATCAGTTAAATGATAACCGACGTTAAAACATATATATTACATAGATTAATAAATTACCAATATAAAAACCTATTTAATTACATTTATTACATCAGTTATCAAATAATGGACGTTAGAAAACTTATTTTAGTTCCATTAAATAGGTCGTTTATGAAATAACTGATGTAAAATACCATTCTCATGCATTTTTCACATCTGTTTTTAAATAACCAACATTAAAACACATTAAAATTCATTTTTATCGTCAGTTATAAAATAACAGACATAAAAATCAATTTTTTTAAGAAAATTGTTCAACCAATATTATGCCCTGCATAAGAAAACATGAAACACACTAGAAACAGACCAAAAATAGACCAAAACTAGACCAAAACCAGCCCACCCAACTAAACAGCCCCCCACACTCGTGTAAATAACCCCCACCCCACTGGACATCCCCACCACACCCATAGACAGCCCCCACCCTCATGGACATCCCCCATCCCACTAGACAACACTCCCACATCCCTAGAAACCCCTCCCCTCAAACTGCTGGACATTGCCCACACCCCTGGACCCCACACCCCCAATTATTGGACACCCCCATATCCCATGATTCCGCCTAGATATCCCCCACACTTTTGGATAGCTCCCAATCCCCTGGAAAACCCTTCAACCCTCCTAGATACCCTCCCATCCCCCATCGACACCCTGGACATCCCCTCCCCACTGGACTACCCTCCGACTCCCCTGGAGCCCCCAACCCCACTAGACACCCCCACACCTCTAGACACCTTCGGGATATTCCCCACCCTCTTTGAGATCCCCACACCCTCCTAGACACCCTCCCACCCCCATGGACACCCCAGACACCCCCACCCCACTGGAAAACCATCCCACACCCCGAAACACCCCTCCCCACTACACACCCCCCCACCCTTGGATACCCCCATGGATAACCCCCACCCCTCATGGATAGCCCCCACTCCCCTATGTATCCCTCCAACCCTCTTAGACACCTTCCATGCCCATGGACACCTTGGACAACCCCACCCCATTGGACAGCCTTCCCACCCCCTTGGAAACCCCCCACCCAACTGGACACCTCCCTTCACCCCAGACACCCCCTAGATAGCACCCACCCCTGGATGGCCCCCACCCTTCTAGAAAACTCCCACCCCCATGGACATCCTTTCACACCCTTGGAACCCTCCTGGACAGACCCTGGACATCCCCCACCCTCTAAGATAGCCCCCACCGTCATGGCCACCCTACCACCCCCATGGACTCCCCAAAACACCCCACCCCACTGTACACCCCCACACACCCTTAAATACCCTTGGATACCCCCATGGACACCCCCACTCCCCTGGATAGCCCTCCCACCCTACTAGACACCGTCTCACCCCCAAGGACACCATGGAGACCCAACCCCACTAAACATGCCTCCCACACCCCTTGAAACCCCCACCTCACTGGGCACCCTGCACACCCCCAGATACCCCTGGACACCCCCCCCCCCCACACACTCCTCCTGAACAACCCCCACTCCCTTGGACATCCCTCCCACCCTCCTGGACACATTCCCACCCCCATGGACACACTGGCCACCCCCACCCCACTGGAAAACCCTCTCACACCCCAGGAACCCCACCCCACTGGACACCCCCCCACACTGGATAGGACCCCACACCCATGAAACCCCCCTCCACCACCTCACTAGACAACCCTACCACTACCATGGACGCCCCCTTGACAGTCCCCACCAACCTGGAAAACCCCCCACCGCATGGACACCCCAAAAACACCCCCACCCCACTGGACAACCCTCCCACAACCTTCAAAAAACCCCTCCCCCAAACCACTGGACACCCCCACACTCATGGATACCCCCTAGACACCACTATCTCTCCAAGACTGATCCCCTCTCCCCAAGACAGCACTCCCACCCTCCTGGACACCCTTTCACCCACCATGACCACCATGGACACCCACACCCCACTGGACATCCCACCCACACCCCTAGAAACTACCTCTCCCAACTGTACACCCCACCCCCACACCCCTAGACACCCCCTAGACAACCCGAACACTCCTGGAGATCCCCCCACTCTCATGGACACCCTCCCACACCAATGGACACCCCAGACACCCCACCCCCACTTGACAAACCTCCCACACACCTAGACCCCCCCCACATGACACCCCCACACCCCTGGATACACCATAGAAAGGCCCTCCACCCCTCCATGACAACCTCCCTCTCTCCTGGACAACCCTCCCACCCTCCTGGACATCCTCCCACCCATATTGTCACCCAGAACACCCCCACCCCACGAGACAGTCCGTTCACACCCCTAGAAACCCCCCACACCACTAGACATCTCCCCGCACCCATGGAAACCCATGTACATCACTCCTTCTGGAGAACCCCAACCTCTGGGATACCCTCCCACCGCCATGGACACCCTCCCACACCCCTAGAACCCCCCGTCCACACTAAACACCCCCACCAACCCCTGGACACCCCTTGGGCTGCCCCCCAACCATCCTAAACAACCCCATCCTCATGTACACCCTCCCACCCCCATGGAATCCCCCGAACCCCCCCCCCCCCACCCACTGAACACCCCTCTCACACCCCTAGAATCCCCCACCCCACTGGACACCACGCACACCCCTGGATACCCCAAGGACACCCCCTTCTATACAGCCCCAGACTCCCCTGGACATCCTTCCAACCTTCCTGGTCACCCTTCCACCCCCGTGGACACAACATACACCCCCCACTAGACATCACACCCACACCCTTGGAAACCTACCACCCCACTGGACACCCCGCACACCCCTGGATACCCCGGGGAAAACTCCACCCCTCTTGGATAGGGCCCCACTCCCCTAAATAGCCATCCCACCCTCCTGGATACCCTCCCACCCCCCTGGACAACCAGAAAACCCCCACCCCACTAGACAGCCTGAACACACATCTCAACCCCCCCTCTGGGTAGCCCTCCCACACCCGTGGACACCCCCTAGATATCCCCCACCCTATTGGACAACCTCCACCCTAATGGACTACCCAAACACCAACCACCCCACTAGAAAATCATCTCACACCCCTAGACAGCCTGCCCACCCTCCTGGATATCCCCTATCATCCTTGACACTCTCCCACCCCCATGGACACCCTCCCACCCCATGGACACCATCGACACACACACCCCACTAGACAGCCATACCACACCCCTAGAAACCCCCACCCCACACACCTGGACAGCCCTCCCACCCTCCTGGACACCCTCTCACCCGCATGGACACCCTAGACACCCCCACCCCATTAGACAACCATCCCACACCCCGGACCCCGGACCCCCCCCCCCCACCCACACCCCCAACTAAACACCCCCACACCCCTAGATAGCCCATGGATAGCCCCCCCTCCTAGATATCCACACACTCCTGGACACCTTCCAACCCCCATGTATACCTCAGACACCCCACCCCAATGGATAACCCTCCCACACATCTGGAAAGCCCCCACGCCACTGGAAACCTCCCCACACCCCTAGAAACCCCATTGATACCACCCCCACCCTCCTGAATAACTCCCACCTTCCTAGACAACCTCCAACCCCCATGGACACCCAACACACGCCCACCCACCCCACTAGACAACCCTCCCACACCCGGAACCCCCATCCCCACCCCAATAGACTCCCTGAACACCCCTGGAGACCCACACCCTCCTGGACACCCTCCCACCCCCATGGAAACCCTGGACACCACACCACCCCATTGGACATACCTCCCACACCCCAGAACCCCCCCCCCCCCCCCAGCCCACTGGACACCCCCACACCACTGAACACCCCCCAAGACCAGAATCCATACCAGAAAATCCATAATAACAAGACCAAAACAAAAGGTAGACCAAAATTAAACATTCACATATATAACATTCAAAACAAACAATGTTAACTAAAAATACTAAATCCATCCTAAACAACAACCAATTACGAAAATATTCAAAAAAAAATTTACACCACAGAAAAACAAAAATCAAATCAAACCTGTAAACTAATTTAACCATTCCACTTTTAAGTGTTTGAAAGATTGAGCATTATAGGGTTGAGTTTCATCAAATAGCTACAATGTAAAAAAATAATAGTTAATATGTATAATAAATAAATCAAATGAAATATTATGGCGATGCTTACAACTAAATCTTACTAGGAAAAAGTGCACAAATGTTCCAGTTGTAATTATTTCATACATAAATCATAGCATATAATATCTGCATTTGATGACGCCTTGTTGTTCATGACAATTCTACATAAATCTGTGTAAATTAAAAATATTATTTTTATGTAAAACACCAAAAATTAAAAATTAAAAATGCATATTTTCCATTACTATTACATATTTATTCATGGAAGTACTTTTCTTATTGTTTTTTCATATGTAAACCTATCCCATGATAGAAAGTAATACAAATGGGATAAATTTAAAATAAATTATAATGTATACCACAATTAAATAATTGAAACATATTTTTCCATCGTATTCTGAAAACTATCTCGCACATCACCATGGATAAAGCATATCAAATAATGTGTTTTCTCCCTTGGGTCAAAAACACCTAAAATCCAATGATCACTTATTCATGAAAATTTAAGGTTAGTGTTTTTTTTGATAAAAGATAATGAACTATTTTATAGAGATATGTTTCATACCTCTCACAAATAACATCATCCAACACTATGTGATTATATTATGTTCAAATCTTTCAGAAATATAAAGCATTCCTTGTTCCCCATCCAATGCATTTTATTCAGGGGAAATAAATTGCTGGTCCATGAATCAATATATATATTTATGATCATTCTTCTCAAACATGTTATAATGATACATAATACAAAATAGACATAAGTATATATTTTTTATAAATATAACCCAGGGAAAAGGTGTTAAGACTTTCATGGGAAAAATATCCCCACGTTGATGCCCAACTAATTTATAGTAACAAGCACCATGAAATCATTTTTCATAATCGCCATATCTATTGCACATCCACAAACATGAGCTTCCATTCGAAACTCATAATTATCTAGAAAAAAATTTGAATATCTTGACAATCTGTCGAGACTACTAGAATCTGTATATGATGTCAGAGTCATTTGTATTTGTTGTTGTCTACACAATATTTCTTAACAATTGAAGTATTCTGGTAAAAATAAATAGAAAAATATATTAGTTTTCTAAAGTTAAAACATATTTAATTAAAAAAATAGACGATTCAATATACATACCTCTATGGTAATGAGTCACAGATGTCTGGATGGACAAATTAAAATTTTGATGATACTATGTCCAACTGTCATCACCTCATATGTTGGTAATGATACTCGAGCTGATCTATATAAAATATTATGTACAATGACCCTATAATTTAGTACCTTCATCTTTTGATGATGAATTATTTCTTCAATACAATATACAGGCCCATATTAAACCATATGACATTTAGGACCATCAACATACAACTCGTAATAAGTAGGAAGCTGAAAAAGTGGTTTCAGATAAAAAATGGATACTAAAGGATAATGGTGTGGAGTGGGAGCTACTGGAGGATGTGGAGGAAATATTTTGGGGTCTGCAGCAGAAGGTAGCGGAGAGGGAGCTGCAGTCTGAAATTTTCATTGCATGTCTACAAACATAGACTATACCGACACTCTAACCTTTTCCTCCATCATCACATTAATATTATGAACTTCATCTTCCAAGGATTCTAATTTTTATAAACACCCTCAATAGAGGATGTTTAAGAATGTGGCCACACTTTTCTTACTGATACACCCTTTAGATATCTTCGCACACAACCAAGATGTTCGGGGTTTCCAAATGCTATAGATTAATTATATTTCCTTCCAAAAGTTGTAAATTCCCCTTGCGACCTCTACTCCTCAAGAGAATCCTGTATTAATTAATTTAAAATTTATGTAATGATTTAAATTATATAATAAATATAGTTAACTTAAATAAATAAAATAGAGCTTTGATTCTCGAATATTCCAAAATATATTACCCCTTTTTACCCATCTGATCTCTCTTCAAATTTTCAGGTAGAGATGGAGTGGACGGAGGGGCATCCTCTCTAGATATTGAAGACTCATCTCTCATTTTTTGTAATTTTCCATGGTCATTTTTTCTTCCAATAATGTATACCCTACCTGAGATAAACTATAAGGTTATACATTTTTGGATTGGATCTCTTGATGAGATTTCCTTGTTTTCAGTAAATTATGAATAAGGAATCATTAATAAATCATTAATAAATCATTTATATAATAAATATTATAAAATTTTACATTTCCCATACCAAAAAAATATATTTTATTCTATTTTCAACAAATCATGTCCACGTCAATTCATCTATGAAAGGATATATATGACATGGATTGGAATGACTCCTCTGACCAAAAATGAAATCATATGTGAGGGTTGATTTGAAATCCCTCCATCTCCTAGCATCCATCGATATGAATTTCTTCCTAACACCTCATGTTTTAGGAATATCAAATGTCTTCTAATAAATAAGAGGGAAAACAGATTATACTAGAAACATTTAATTAGTAGGAAAACAATAGGAAAATATCATAACAAAATCATATCCGACAACTGAGATATTATCACGTTGTCCACACTTCTCCAATCATTATACAATATGTGTACTCTTTTAATACCCTGAGTTGATACTGAACTCTTAAAATATATTGCAATTAGTCCTCTATGAATATCATACTCCTCAAAATGAACAAGTATCCTGTAGTCCTACGTACGGGCTACTGTTAATTTTGTTAAACATTTGCACCCACATTTAACAACTCTAGAACTCTTCGTTGTCATTATAGGAGCACATGAGGACGATTGGAGAGTATCAAGAGGAGAATGTGAATGTTCTCCCCTATAGGTCTGATCACTATTCTCATATCCAGAATCATGTGGTTGACTAACAGATTGATCTGTCATTATCCTTCAAATAAAAAAACAAAAATTAGTTCACAAATAAGAAAATTAAAACACTAAAATAGTAATATAAAATAGAAAATGTAAAATTTAACTAAGTCATGTAATAGTAAGAATGGTTAATATGGTAATCATGTTAAATAGTGGTAAACATGGTAAACTATGGTAATCATGGTAGTGTAATTGTCATTCAAAAAAATCAATAAATATATAAGTTACATAAATGTAATTTATGGTAAACTATAGAAAATATCGTAAACTTGGTAAGCATGGTAAACAAGGTAAACAAAGTAAACATGGTAAATATGGTAAACATGGTAGACATGGTAGACATGGTAAACATGGTAAACAAGGTAAACATTGTAAAAGTGGTAAAAATGGTAATGTAATTTTCAATCAACAAAAATAATAGATATATAATTTATGTAATGGTAATCATGTTAAACTAAACTAAAAAAAATACAATATATAATTTGATTTAATACACATTTTAATAAAGAAAAAAATTACAATATCTATCATTTTATGTAAATAATAATTGTAAACAAGGAATAAACATATGTAACCTGTAATATTTGGAATGTAAAAATGGATTGTTTTACCAAATTCCATCACCATGATCATTCCTTATGGCACAAACCATGTCTTCAACATGACCATCATTATGTTCTGCTAATCCTTCCATGGAATTAGGGATCTCACATAAATCAACATTTTTGTCAAGATGATTTTCACCAACATATTGTTTTTTCCCTAGTAAAACAACATAACACTGCATATCTGATTGATCAACTACATAAAAAATCTTATTTTCATGTGTTTCCCTTATAAAATATTCTGTTGTGTCTTCCAATCTATTATGATTAATAAATGTCATTTCAAATTCATTTGGTTGGACACTGTTGTTATGGATAAACCATTTGTCGTTAAAAATAGGTACTTTAATTTTAATGTAATAAACCTCCCAAATTTCTTCAATGACTCCCTAATATGTAGTTGATGAAGAAATTGGGGATTTGTCTTTAGAACTCAAAAAATACATTGCTTCAGCAAAAAACAATACCCAACTATTCTGAACTACACTTCTATTGTCTTTAGCTTTTGTATGAAATGTAAACCCATTAATGTCATAATCGGACTATGTTATCACATTTAAACATGGACCACCCAGTAACGATTATAATTTATCTGATACATCTGATCTACAATGTAAGGTCTTCTTAACCAATAAAAAAATGTTTGGTTGTGATCATTAAATATCCAAATTTCTTTAATCTTTTGATTACTTTTATTCAACTCAATAATATGCAATATGATATACAGTTGAGCATCAGTCGTGTTATTCAATATGTATAATTCTAACTTCTTCATCAATTTGGCTGACAACGATTTAACATTCAAGCCATGAATCCAATTTCCCTCATTATTGAAATTTTCATGGGGAGATGGAGGAAAATGTATGTGCTCCACCACAACAAAGTAGTTCGTACAAAACTCCACACGCTCCTAAAAAATATACCTTTCAATAATGATGTCTTCAGTTGGATATGGATTCTTAACATACCTCTTCAATATTTTCATATACCTTTCAAAAGGATACATCCAACATAGATATATAGGTCCACAATGATTTATTTCTCAAAAAAGATGAATCATTAAATGCACCATTATATCTAAAAAAGAGGGAGTAAAATACATTTCCAATAGACCAATTATAGAACATGCATCCTTTACCAAAATGGTCAAAGCATTCTAATGAATCCCCTCAATGAAAATTTAATTTAAAAAATCACACAACATCATTATAGTCTTTCTGACATGGATGGGAAATATTCTATGCAATGAAATTGGTGGGAGTTGTTTCATCATGACATGACAGTCATGAGATTTCATACCTATCAACTTCAAATCCTTCAAAGAGACAAAATTTTTTACATTTGAAGAATAAACATGACACACTCTTATATAATGGAGACACTGAAAAAATCTATTTTTCTCCCACTTGGATAATATACGATATTATGGGGGATGAAATTTTCATCTTCCATTAGGAGTGGGGGATAAATCAAAACGTATTCCCATTGATAATAAGTCTAATCTTTCATTGAACCCATATTTTGTCTTTCCTTTAATAACTAGATAAGATCCAATGAAAATATAGCGGATACTCTTCTCCATGTGAATGAAATCAATATTATGTTTCACTCCAAGATATATTTTATATGGTAGCTCAACAAATATTGACATGTTCTTCCAAATATGTCTATCATTACCAGATTTCTAAGTCTTTCCCAATGTAACATCAAGGTTTTCCCCCCTCAAAAATACAAATTAAGGTACAATGTTTTTGGAGCAATATCAAATTTGTGTGAGCTATTGAATGATTTTTTTCTTCAATAAGAGTGATCCATATGAAAAAACATTCGATGACCCATGTACATTGTTTTCCTCCCATGAATCCATTGACAATACAATGTATGTTGTTCACAAATTGGACAAGCTTTATGCCCCTTAACACTATTTCCAGACAAATTTTAATATGCTGGGAAGTCATTTATAGTACACATAAGCACTGCATGCAGTTGAAAATATTCCATTTTTTAATAATCATACACCCTAATACTATCCTCCCATAAAAGTTTCAAATCATCAATAAATGGTGACAAGAAAACATCAATATCATTTCTGGGTTGCATCGTACCTGAGATCATTACACTAAACCTGACATAATTGTGCTTCATACAAAATTCAGGAGAGAGGTTTTAATTTACTATTAAAAAAGTCCATGAACTATGTGTGTTACTGAGGGTTAGGTATGGATGCATTCCATGTGTTCACAACCCTAGTCTGAGATTTCTAATTTCATTTCCATATGAATGATAGTACCCATCTATTTTCTTCTATTATGGGAAATCGGCTGCATAAAGTATTTTTACTTAATATATCTGCTCATTATAATTCCATCGTAAACTTTTTTAATCATGTGAATTAGAAAATAAATGTTTCAAATGATGAATTATAGGAAGATACCAAAATACCATTGAAGGGATCTTTGTAATCCCTACATCAGCATGTGATTTTTCTTTTAACATATACTGTGATGTTCCACTTTAAGGACACTCTGACGAAAATTCATTTTCCTTGAAATATATCATTCAGTAATTCGGACAGGAATATATTTTCTTGTATCCCAATCCCATAGGGGATAATATTTTCTTGGACTAATAATTTGAATCTAGAAGACCGTTTTCTTTTGGAAGAATGTCTTTCAAAAATTGTAGTAGATCTGTAAAACATTTTTCACTCCATCCATGTTTTTCCTACAGGTTAATCAATCATAAAACCGTTGGAAAAACCGTAAAATCCATACAACCAGGATACAATTGTTCTTCAGCATCATCCTATTGATACAAAACTGTCGGTTCTATCTCAATTTGTTCTGCTAGATTATCACAGATCATTTCATCAATTCCATTGTAGTTACCATCTTGAAAATCAACATCATTAGTAGATCTATCATACTTCCCAGTTTCACCATGCCAAATCGAAGGGATGTAACTCAGATTAAAACCATGACAAATTATATGATCTTTGAACCCTATACATTTCAACTTCTTCATATTCAAACATTATAGGCATGGAAAGAAACAAATTTCACTGCTTGGAACATTTCGTTTAGAAAATTCCAAAAATGAATCAACACCTTCCTCATATTCATTACTCATTCGGTGGGTTTTAACCCAAATTCGAATCATTATTATGAATAACATATATCAAAATTATTCATCTTTATTAGATAATACCAATATATATTTATATGAAAAATATCCTAATTTTAATGTATAATAATATTGGAATATAAAACAAATTTATGCATATTTGAAAAAGTACACATGAAAATGATTTTAAAAATAAAATATAGTTCTATATAATAGTTTTAAATTCACCATGGATCCTTTATTCTTAATTTAAACTACGAATACATTCTGATGCAACTGGATACCAAATTCTACCATTCATAAAAAAGAAATATGATGTGTAAATATTAAAATATGTATACATTCACTACTAAAAATTACACATATCCCAATGATTTGAAACCATTGGAATAGCCCCTGAAACCATTGGGATAGAATACCCCAATGGTTTCACCCATTGATGGCATGATGGTTGTTACAATTTCCATATACCAAGAATTCTATAGGAACTGTTGATATAGACTACCAGAGGAAAAAATATTCCAATATTTTCAATGAAACTATTTGGATATATATATACCAAAGGGGATTCCAAGGTGATAGAGGATATCTAGGGGGTGGTGGGGGAACTCCAAGGGGGTAAAGACTATCCATGGTGGTAGGGGATCTCCAAGGTTCCCTAAGGGGTACGTGCTGTCAAGAGGGTAGGGGCTGTCCCTATGAGATTCAATTAAATAAAATATTCATTTGTTGGTAGTTTGAAATATTGGAAAATAAAGATATTTTTTCTAAAAATAATCCTCTTGAAATCATTTAAAACAAATAATTAAATTTTATGAAAGAGACACACCATAATTAGGTAGAATTATCAAAAATGATATAATGAGGGAAATGGGTATGCATTATTTGACTAACCATACCAGATGAGGCACCTAGATTTTCCTCCACGAATAAAAAAGTGTTAGAGAACATGGTGATACTTAGGATCATAGGGGTAAATCTAGAAAATATTGTAACCTAATCCATACCTTTGGCACACCTGATGAAATCCAATTACCCTAATGTTTGTGGGGAAAAATCCCCAATACATAGTGAGTTTATACTAATGGTCATTTAGTAAGGGCATAATATTAAACTAGTGCAGCATTCTTTATCGAATAATCCACTACAAATTCTAGGTTACTTCTTTATGTCTAAAATGGGGGTGATCTTGGGAGTATCAAACAATCAACCATATATAAAGAATAATCACAATACACACATAAGCCACACACCCACAAGAATAACTCCATAACACCTCTCTAAGGATGTCCCCATTCCATTGGGTCATCCAATCATAATGGAAGTCCCATACCAAGGACATTACCTTTCTATTTAATAATGAGAAGGCAAGAGGAACATTCCAAGGAGCATTTTCCAAATAAACCCCACTTTATAAACGTTCCAACCAGGCCACACAAATTCTTTTAAAAGAAAAATATTTCAAATGTATCCAAACACACAATTAAGGAATCAATGAAATATTTGAAATTCATTAGAAAAGGCCTAACATCTTTTAGAAATCATCAACCTCTTATAAGGGCCAACCATGATTTCAATCAAACACTTGTTGTGCAGGGCTATGTAAAATAATTACAAAAACATTATTTCAATGGGAATGAAACAATATTTAATTCATGTAATCATTCAAAAAAAATTATATTTTTAACAAGAATAAAATAAAGGTATTATAAGGCCCCAGCCTTAAACCTTACTTAAAATTGAATTAAATGAATAATTCACATTGAGGATCTTTTCAGGTTTAGAGTTTTAGAGAATTAGGACATAACTATTACATCTCAAAAGATTACAAAGTAGTCTCTTCTACTAAATTTCCATAAAATAAAAATTCTTAAAAAGAAACATGTATAGTTTCATGTTTTAGGTAGCATGTCTTTCCCTTGATCCCATCCTTGACCCTATTCCATGCTAAGTCCTATGAAAAACATTTCAAAAACTTGGGATGAGCATAAAAACTCAGTAAGGGATACACAAAGAATAAAAACTATTAGTTTTTCAAAACAACAAGTAAACCATGAATACTTTATCAATGTAATACTTTTCACCTTCATGAAGTAGTAAAAAATTTTCACTGAAAAAAAGTATCATTACTTACCTTTTTGTAACCAAAGGATTACCATAAAACCCATATAAAGAACACATAACATATATAAAGGTAACTTGGGACATAAACATACTTAAGTGGAATAACCATACAGTCGACTGCCACACATATCACTTAATGGAATAGCCATACGGCCAATTTCCATACATACTTAATGGAATAGCCATACGGCCGACTTCCATACCCAATGCATTGGAGGTTATAACGTAACCACCCGTCCTGGTATTCACGGCACCATCCGTCATATGGTTTATAACGTAACCACCCGTTAAAATGTCCAAGTACCAATATAAAATCATAAAACATAAAACCTATATAAAGGAATGATAACATTTCCACATCACAATATATCATAATAGAATCCTTTATCAAAACCATTTTTAAAACCATTTAAAACATTTAATAAAGAGATTTTGAAATCAAAGTGTCCCATACCACCTTGAAGATTAAAATATTAAACCATTAATATCCATATAAATAAATCCTTAAAACCATTTTGAAAACATGGATATTAATAATTAAAACATTTAAAATGACATTTTGGTTAAAGGGGTTTTACCAAAATTAGAGACACTTGAATAAAATAATTGAGGAATAACATTTAGTCATAACTTTATAATATCATGAGAATAAATGGATTCAGGATATAATACTCCAAAGGATAGTATATACACCATATAAGAGTGAATTGGTGCATAACAGCAACGAACCCTCAATAGAAATGTCAAATGTGATGAAATCCCTTATAAAGAAGGTATCCTTAAATTAAGGACAAATCAATCTCAAAAATATGTGTGAAAAATATAAATACACCCAATATAAGTGGATATTAAGTGAAAAACAATAAAAGGTCATTCACACATATTCAATGGATGACATATTCAATGACCACAAGTTGAACAAAAAGAAATCTAAATTGGGTTAAAAAGTTCCCTTGAGAGCCTAACAGCATCACATCAAAATGAGTTGATGAGAGATAAAAAGTGTATCTCATCACTTGGACATAAAATTTACATCAATAAGGATATATGAGAACATACCCCAACATAACAATATGTAAATTAAAAGACCCAACAAAATAATTCTTTTAAAAAAAAGGAGGGGAAAGGTTTCCCTTACCGACTTGGGTATCTTTCAAAACATACACCCCATGAAAGAAGGACAATAGATCATTGATGTAAATACTCATAAAAGAAATTATATTACACAAAGAGTAGAATATTGGGAAGTACATACACCAGTCCATGTAATTTGTGGTAAATGTAGCATAAATCTCACGGGAATAAAAGTGAGATGAAAAATCCCTTACGAAAACTCGGCAGCCTAACGACGCCACTTAAAACTTCCAAAATGGATTGATGAGAGGAAATAGGGTCTCTCATCACATAAACATACTGTTTACATAATGATTAATATAAAATAACATCCCCCAACATAACAAATAGGAGCTTAAAAGAAGTGACATAAAGGAGAGTACTTAAAAAGAAAGAGAGAGGTTAGATCTCTTACGAAAATTCGGCAGCCTATCGGCGCCACTCAAAACTTCCAAAATGGATTGATGAGAGAGAATAAGTTCTCCCATCACATGAACATAAAAATTACAGTAAGTGTAATATAAAAGATCATCCCAATAACAAGAAAGATGATCTTTAAAAGGAATGACATAAAAGTGTGTACTTAAAAAAGAGAGAGGAGTAGGATCCCTTACCTCGGGTCCGACTTGACTCGATCGTTCTTTAACGTCCTGAATAATAAACTTGAGTTAATTTCTACTTCATTAAGAACCTTTTTAAAGTTAATTATTCCTTTTATATCACTTATTACCCTGTCATAAACATTATGTAATCACTTAAGTTAATAATATTTGTTTTGTCGATATTTGGTTCTTAAGTCGAAAGTGGACTTCTTACAATTACATGTTGTTCGTGTGGTCAAAGGTTCATTATATCCAGAATGACATTCCTGATTTGGATATCATATATATCATATATATCCAGAATATACATGTATTTACAATATTACATAATCATTTAGAGGTAAGAAATGAAATGCACCGTTCATGGAGACGGTAAGCCGTACGTACGCATGAATGCTACTTTCATTTCTTTCTCATATTAATGGAATTAAAATTAAATGAGAGGTATGTATATTTTAATTCCCGAATTATATTCATCAATTAGACGTATAATTAATTATATATATCTATTATATACATATACTATTAATAGTACATTACATTTGGAGATAAGAAATGAAATGCACCGTTCATGGAAACGGTAAGCCGTACGTACGCATGAATGCTACTTTCATTTCTATCTCATACTTTAAGGGAAATAAATAATAATTATATAGAGGTATATTATAATTCCAGTATAACATCATATATAATAACTTTAAATCCATCCTTTACACATCCCACATATGGCATTTAACGAATCAAATCACTTTGAGGGGGCGGTAGTCCGCACTTCCTTAAATGAAGATATCGCGTATACCCATAATGGAATCCATAAAGGTAAGACACAAATGAAAAATACAGAAGCATAAGTAAAACATAAACATATTATATATCATATATAAAAATAGTGACATCATAATGGCCACCTTTGAAGGTGTTAAATGAGTATTGAACAATCATCGTTTCGGGAGGCAGAATTTCGCCATCCACGGAAACCGTATGTTCTTTAACCATTTGATGTAGTTGTGTGAGAGTGTAGCTCGAATAAGTATTATAACAACATCCTAGTATATTGAAGATACTGGTGTTGTTACAAAAGAAGTAAATAAAAAGAGTTTAGGGGGTTGGAGAAGCAAAATAAAACAAATGAACAAGAGAGAATGAATTACCTTTAAAAGTGTAACTCCTTTTGATTTGAGCCTAAAGGCTTCCTTTGAAAGGCTTATTCCCAAAGGAAATCCTCTAGGATGAGGAGAGGGATGTGGAGAGAGTAAATGGGCAGGGGTTGGCCGAGACAAAGGCTTGAGGAGTGTGTGAAATAATGTAGAGGTGGGGGCCTTTTATAAGAGGAGAGGAGGGGCACTTTTGGAAAGTAAAGAAATATTACTTTATTTGAAAATGTGTTTCGGTTTTAAAAGGACCCACATTGATATAATTCGTGGATAAGGTGATAAGGGTTCGAAATCAACTCATCCAATTGGTTTTGGACATGTATAGTTAATAGATTTTACATTATCTTTCCATTTTATTTAAATCGTCAAATAATGATGTCATCACTGCATCATAATTATGTCATAAATAATTTAATTTATTTAATGTCTAAAAATTATAAAAAAAATACTATGATGTAGGAAATCGTTTCAGATTTCCAATGAATATTTATAATCAAAAATATGATCTTTATAACCTCATGTAAAAATTGTTTTCGTAAAACATATTATGTTTGTGTCATTTTTACTTTTACATTAAATAAAAAGTTATTTATGTCATTTCCCAACCAAAGTGTCTCCATGGGGTCCCCAAGTTGACCCATGGCTTGTATTGGTCGGAAATGACACAACCAATGAGGGTAGGACACGTGTCAATCTCATTTTATTTTATTAAAGAATTATTTTTACCTTAAACTACACTAATTACCACTAATCGTGATTAAGAACTTAATAAGTTACTATTCACCAAAAAATTATTATAATCACATTGAACCACATTTTACTTCTTAATGAAAACCATGTATGTTGGATTTTTTAAATTCAAAACACAATGATGGAAAAATTTCATTTAAACTTAAAATCAGTCTTTATAAGTATCACTTAGTGGTTTCACTATTCATCAAAATTGAAGTTTTTCAGAAAAATCCCAAAAATTCACCCTAGGCTATATTTGATATTCCGAATTCAAAAATGAAGTCTGTTTTAAAAAATTCAAAACATATTAGTCACATCAATTAATTTAATAATTAATTCCCACTGTCAGGGCAAATAACGTGTTTTTATAAGACAATAAGTATCAAAAGATTGACACTAGTTTAAGTCTGATTTCAAAGTGAAATTAATTTCAACGACCACTATTGGATTTAATGGTAAAAATATTTTCTAATTTCACTTTAAAACCAATTCAAAATATTATCTAATCATATAAATAAATTTGATTAAAAAGCGGTTTTGAATTAAAACACAACATTCTACACTATTCATTAAAAAATGAACTTTATCGGAAAAATACCAAAAAATTACACAAAGTAAAATTTGATGTCCCGATTCTTAATAAGAGTTTTATTTGGTCCAAAAGAATGTATAAGAGTGATGAAAACTATATTTAATGACAGTTCTCCATTAAAAGGCGATAAGTGAACCTTTAGTGAAAACTATTACATATACGCCTAAAATTGAATTCTTTCCGTATTTTAAGCCTTTAGCTTTTATTGGATAAATGTAAAAACATTTAAAAAACATATATAATCATATTTTAGTTATTTCTATCCATTCCCGCCAATACAACGGCTACATGTTAACTACCATTTGAAATAATATTATTTTATTATTAGAGTGCAAAGTAAGATTCCCAAGAAACTCGTTGTTGCGTGTTGGGTACGCCATCGAGCATAGCGTCCCCTTTAAAGTCATATTAATATTTTATTCAAAAATATGGATAAATATGAAAATGTCATATTCATTATTTACCTGGGGTGTTACATCCTTCCCCCTTTTGGGAATTGCGTCCTCGCAATTTTAAAATTGCGCTTGGAAACATCCTTGAAAGTCCCACATCGGAACAAGAGTCGGTAAAACAATCACTTTAAAATAAAGAAAGATAAGTACAAAGGTCACCCGAGTTAACCCATACTAGGATTCCATGTATGAAAATATGGACATGGAGGAAAAAAAAAGGGTCATGTTCTGATGGAGAGTGATAGAAAACATGTTTAGGAGAAAGTTAACCACGAGAAAATCACAAACTTGTGATGGGTTAAACGGTATTCGATTCCCCAGTAGGAAAAGTTAATAGACAACATTTTTGCTTTAAGATACTTTTTATTGAGGAATTTATTTATAAGGAAACATAATCACTTATCATTTTGACTTTCAACTTTTACTAGATTCCTTAATCAAACTCATATTTTTTTCCAAAAGATGAGTATTTATGGAGACTTGTTCGCATTAAGAGTACTATAATCAACTTCTAGAGAATCACCTAATCCACAAAATAGAACTATATAATTCCCATGTCTTTAGACATTAATCAAAACCAAAAAGGTTATTACAAGATCAGATAATCCAGAAAAGGATAACCCATTAGAAAGAAAATCTATTCATAATCTCCAAAATTTGTCCAACAAAACCCAAAGTTCAACGAGGACCATTCTACAATCAATTTGTCCATAAAATTTCTTCAAAGTAAACCAATATAAGATTGAAACCCAAATATTTGAAGGATTCAGTCGCATAGTCTTCCAAGATAAATCGTAACATTTATCTCCAAACAATATCAGTTGCTCCTAAAGTCTCGTTTTGAAAAGTAATTAACCTAATCACATATCCTCCATGATAGGTTAATCATTTTCATAAATAACCCAAAATCAACTTAATCTTAATTCATAAAATCATATAACTAAAAAGAATCGGTCAAACTAACCATGGACTTCACGTAGTCCAGTGGTAGGCAATAAATACCAGTCGCACTTTGGTTGTGGGTTCGATTCCCGCAGCTTTGTCCGACGCGACGGGTTGTCACACGGTTTGCGTGTTGTCCTTTTTCCAAAACTATATAATTCTTAAATCATTCCCCAAAAAGAGATAAAATCATCAAAAATGATCATAACATATTTTATCCTCAAGTATATCTCATGCCTTTCATTTTCCATCATAACATATAATAACCCATAATTACCTCAAAAGTAAGGATCATATAAACTCTAATGGTTACCTTTATAATTATTACCTGAACTTCCACATGGATTAGTCATCTCGTACATGATGCATTACAGAACATAACAAGGTTCAAGTGGTTGATCATGACTCCTTTATATTTGGTTTAGAACAACCACGAGTTTCCTCATTGAATCCTCCATTTTATCTAGTATCTTAATCAGAGAACCACTACAGTTTCCTTCAAACCTGTTGTCTCTTTGGTGCCTGCTAGATCCATCCATTCACTAAAAATAAAAATGTCAGTGTGAGTATATCAACAAAACCATCATGTACTAATGAGGAAGGTAAACACTAAGATACACATACTCATTCACTTTATCTAAAACTAGGACTCTTTCTGAAATCCTAACCATTATGGTAATGTCACTTATGCTTAAAGAATACCCTAACCTCTAAAGTTATCTAAACCAACCTTTGATACCAACTATAAGGCCCCAGCCTTAAACCTTACTTAAAATTGAATTAAATTAATAATTCACATTGAAGATCTTTTCAGGTTTAGAGTTTTATAGAATTAGGACATAACTATTACATCTCAAAATATTACAAAGTAGTATCTTCTACTAAATTTCCATAAAATAAAAATTCTTAAAAAGAAACATGTCTAGTTTCATGTTTTAGGTAGCATGACATTCCCTTGATCCCATCCTTGACCCTATTCCATGCTAAGTCCTGTGAAAAACATTTCAAAAACTTGGGATGAGCATAAAAACTCAGTAAGGGATACACAAAGAATAAAAACTGTTAGTTTTTCAAAACAACAAGTAAACCATGAATACATTATCAATGTAATACTTTTCACCTTCATGAAGTAGTAAAAACTTTTCACTGAAAAAAATGTATCATTACTTACCTTTTTGTAACCAAAGGATTACCATAAAACCCATATAAAGAACACATAACATATATAAAGGTAACATGGGACATAAACATACTTAAGTGGAATAACCATACGGTCGACTTCCACACATATCACTTAATGGAATAGCCATACGGCCAATTTCCATACATACTTAATGGAATAGCCATACGGCCGACTTCCATACCCAATGCATTGGAGGTTATAACGTAACCACCCGTCCTGGTATTCACGGAACCACCCGTCATATGGTTTATAACGTAACCACCCATTAAAATGTCCAAGTACCAATATAAAATCATAAAACATAAAACCTATATAAAGGAATGATAACATTTCCACATCATAATATATCATAATAGAATCCTTTATCAAAACCATTTTTAAAACCATTTGAAACATTTAATAAAGAGATTTTGGACTCAAAGTGTCCCATACCACCTTGAAGATTAAAATTTTAAACCATTAATATCCATATAAATAAATCCTTAAATCCATTTTGAAAACATTGATATTAATAATTAAAACATTTAAAATGACATTTTGGTTAAAGGGGTTTTACCAAAATTAGAGACACTTGAATACAATAAATGAGGAATAACAATTAGTCAGAACATTATAATATCATGAGAATAAATGGATTCATGATATTATACTCCAAAGGATAGTATATACACCATATAAGAGTGAATTGGTGCATAACATCAATGAACCCTCAATAGAAATGTCAAATGTGATGAAATCCCTTATAAAGAAGGTATCCTTAAATTAAGGAAAAATCAATATCAAAAATATGAGTGAAAAATATAAATACACCGAATATAAGTGGATATTAAGTGAAAAACAATAAAATTTCATTCACACATATTCAATGGATGACATATTCAATGACCACATGTTGAACCCAAATAAATCGAAATTGGGTTAAAAAGTTCCCTTGACAGCCTAACAACATCACATCAAAATGAGTTGATGAGAGATAAAAAGTGTATCTCATCACTTGGACATAAAATTTAAATCAATTAGGATATATGAGAACATATCCCAACATAACAATATGTAAATTAAAAGACCCAACAAAATAAGTCTTTTAAAAAAAAGGAGGGTGAAAGGTTTCCCTTACCGACTTGGGTATCTTTCAAAACATACACCCCATGAAAGAAGGACAATAGATCATTGATGTAAATACTCATAAACGAAATTATATTAAACAAATAGTAGAATAATGGGCAGTACATACACCACTCCATGGAATTTCTGGTAAATGTAGCATAAATCTCACGGGAATAAAAGTGAGATGAAAAATCCCTTACGAAAACTCGGCAGCCTAACGGCACCACTTAAAACTTCCAAAATGGATTGATGAGAGGAAATAGGGTCTCTCATCACATCAACATACTGTTTACAGAATGAGTAATATAAAAGAACATCCCCCAAAATAACAAATAGGAGCTTAAAAGAAGTGACATAAAGGAGAGTACTTTAAAAGAAAGAGAGAGGTTATATCTCTTACGAAAATTCAGCAGCCTATCAGCACCACTCAAAACTTCCAAAATGGATTGATGAGAGAGAATATTTTCTCTCATCACATGAACATAAAAATTACAGTAAGTGTAATATAAAATATCATCCCAATAACAAGAAAGATTATCTTTAAAAGGAATGACATAAAAGTGTGTACTTAAAATGAAAGAGAGGAGTGGGATCCCTTACCTCGGGTCCGACGTGACTCGATCGTTCTTTGACGTCCTGAATAATAAAATTGAGTTAATTTCTACTTCCTTAAGAACCTTTTTCAAGTTCATTATTCCTTTTATATCACTTATTACCATGTCATAAACATTATGTAATCACTTAAGTTAATAATATTTGTTTTTTCGATATTTGGTTCTTTAGTCGAAAGTGGACTTCTTACAATTACATGTTGTTCGTGTGGTCAAAGGTTCTTTATATATCCAGAATGAAATTCCTGATTTGGATATCATATATATCATATAAATCCAGAATATACATGTATTTACAATATTACATAATCATTTAGAGGTAAGAAATGAAATGCACCGTTCATGGAGACGGTAAGCCCTACGTACGCATGAACGCTACTTTCATTTCTTTCTCATATTAATGGAATTAAAATTCAATGAGAGTTATGTATATTTTAATTCCCGAATTATATTCATCAATTAGATGTTTCATTCATTATATATATCCATTATATACATATTCTTTTAATAGTACATTACATTTGGAGATAAGAAATGAAATGCACCGTTCATGGAGATGGTAAGCCGTACGTACGAATGAATGCTACTTTCATTTCTATCTCATACTTTAATGGAAAGAAATAATAATTATATAGAGGTATATTATAATTCCAGTATAACATCATATATAATAACTTTAAATCCATCTTTTACACATCCCACATATGGCATTTAACGAATCAAATCACTTTGAGGGGGCGGTAGTCCGCACTTCCTTAAATGAAGATATCGCGTATACCCATAATGGAAGCCATAAAGGTAAGACACAAATGAAAAATACAGAAGCATAAGTAAAACATAAACATATTATATATCATATATAAAAATAGTGACATCATAATGGCCACCTTTGAAGGTGTTAAATGAGTATTGAACAATCATCGTTTCGTGAGGCAGAATTTCACCATCCACGGAAACCGTATGTTCTTTAACCATTTGATGTAGTTGTGTGAGAGTGTAGCTCGAATAAATCTTATAACAACATCCTAGTATATTGAAGATACTGGTGTTGTTACAAAATAAGTAAATAAAAAGAGTTTAGGGGGTTGGAGAAGCAAAATAAAACAAATGAACAAGAGAGAATGAATTACCTTTAAAAGTGTAACTCTTTTTGATTTTAGCCTAAAGGCTTACTTTTAAAGGATTCTTCCCAAAGGGAATCCTCTAGGATGAGGAGAGGGATGTGGAGAGAGTAAATGAGCAGGGGTTGGCCGAGCCAAAGGCTTTTGGAGTGTGTGAAATGAGGTAGAGGTGGGGGCCTTTTATAAGAGGAGAGGAGGGGCACGTTTGGAATGTAAAGAAATATTTCTTTATTTGAAAATGTGTTTCGGTTTTAAAAGGACCCACATTGATATAATTCGTGGTTATGGTGATAAGGGTTCTAAATCCACTCATCCTATTGGTTTTGGACATGTGTAGTTCATAGATTTTACATTATCTTTCCGTTTTATTTAAATCGTCAAATAATGATGTCATCGCTGCATCATTATTATGTCATAAATAATTTAATTTCATTAATGTCTAAAAATTATAAAAAAAATTACTATGATGTAGGAAATCATTTTATCTTTCCAACTACTATTTACAATCAAAAATATGATCTTTATAACCCCATGTAAAAATTGATTTCGTAAAAAATATTATGTTTGTGTCATTTTTACTTTTACATTAAATAAAAAGTTATTTATGTCATTTCCCAACCAAAGTGTCTCCATGCGGTCCCCAAGTTGACCCATGGCTGGTCTTGGTCGGCCATGACACAAACAATGAAGTTAGGACACGTGTCATGCTCATTTTATTTTATTAAAGCATTATTTTTACCTTAAACTACACTAATTACCACTAATCGTGATTAAGAACTTAATAAGTTACTATTCACCAAAAAATTATTATAATCTCATTGAACCACATTTTACTTCTTGATGACAACCATGTATGTCAGATTTTTTAAATTCAAAACACAATGATTGAAAACTTTCATTTAAACGGAAAATCAGTCTTTATAAGTATCACTTAGTGGTTTCACTATTCATCAAAATTGAAGTTTATCAGAAAAATCCCAAAAATTCACCCTAAGCTATATTTGATATTCCGAATTCAAAAATGAAGTCCGTTTTACAAAATTCAAAACATATTAGTCACATTAATTAATTTAATAATTAATTCCCGCTGTCAGAGCAAATAGCTTGTTTTTAGAAAACAGTAAGTATCAAAAGATTGACACTAGTTTAAGTCTGATTTCAAAGTGAAATTAATTTCAACGACCACTATTGGATTTAATGGTAAAAATATTTTCTAATTTCACTTTAAAACCAATTCAAAATATTATCTAATCATATAAATAAATTATATTAAAAAGAGGTTTTGAATTAAAACACAACATTCTACACTATTCATTAAAAAATGAACTTTATCGGAAAAATACCAAAAAATTACACAAAGTAAAATTTGATATCCCGATTCTTAATAAGAGTTTTATTTGGTCCAAAAGAATGTATAAGAGTGATCAAAACTATATTTAATGACAGTTCTCCATTAAAAGGTGATAAGTGAACCTTTAGTGAAAACTAGTGCATATACGCCTAAAATTGAATTCTTTCCGTATTTTAAGCCTTTAGCTTTTATTGGATAAATGTAAAAACATTTAAAAAACATATATAATCATATTTTAGTTATTTCTATCCATTCCCGCCAATACAACGGCTACATGTTAACTACCATTTGAAATAATATTATTTTATTATTAGAGTGCAACATAAGATTCCTAAGAAACTCGTTGTTGCGTGTTGGGTACACCATCGAGCATAGCGTCCCTTTTAAAGTCATATTAATATTTTATTCACAAATATGGATAAATATGAAAATTTCATATTCATTATTTACCTGGGGTGTTACATCCTTCCCCCCTTTTGGGAATTGCGTCCTCGCAATTTTAAAATTGCGCTTGGAAACATCCTTGAAAGTCTCACATCGGAACAAGAGTCGGTAAAACAATCACTTTAAAATAAAGAAAGATAAGTACAAAGGTCACCCGAGTTAACCCATACTAGGATTACATGTATGAAAATATGGACATGGAGGAAAAAACAAAGGGTCATGTTCTGATGGAGAGTGATAGAAAACATGTTTATGAGAAAGTTAACCACGAGAAAATCACAAACTTGTGATGGGTTAAACGGTATTCGATTCCCCAGTAGGAAAAGTTAATAGACAACATTTTTGCTTTAAGTTACTTTTTATTGAGGAATTTATTCATAAGGAAACATAATCACTTATCAAGTTGACTTTCAACTATTACTAGATTCCTTAATCAAACTCATATTTTTTTCCAAAAGATGAGTATTTATGGAGACTTGTTCGCATTAAGAGTACTATAATCAACTTCTAGAGAATCACCTAATCCAAAAAATAGAACTATATACTTCCCATGTCTTTATAAATTAATCAAAACCAAAAAGTTTATTACAAGATCAGATAATCCAGAAAAGGATAACCCATTAGAAAGAAAATCTATTCATAATCTCCAAAATTTGTCCAACAAAACCCAAAGTTCAACGAGGACCATTCTACAATCAATTTGTCCATAAAATTTCTTCAAAGTAAACCAATATAAGATTGAAACCCAAATATTTGAAGGATTCAGTCGCATAGTCTTCCAAGATAAATCGTAACATTTATCTCCAAACAATATCAGTTGCTCCTAAAGTCTCGTTTTGAAAAGTAATTAACCTAATCACATATCCTCCATGATAGGTTAATCATTTTCATAAATAACCCAAAATCAACTTAATCTTAATTCATAAAATCATATAACTAAAAAGAATCGGTCAAACTAACCAGGGACTTCACGTAGTCCAGTGGTAGGCGATAAATACCAGTCGCACTTTGGTTGTGGGTTCGATTCCAGCAGCATTGTCCGACGCGACGGGTTGTCACACGGTTTGTGTGTTGTCCTTTTTCCAAAACTATATAATTCTTAAATCATTCCCCAAAAAGAGATAAAATCATCAAAAATGATCATAACATATTTTAACCTCAAGTACATCTCATGCCTTTCATTTTCCATCATAACATATAACAACCCATAATTACTTCAAAAGTAAGGATCATATAAACTCTAATGGTTACCTTTATAATTATTACCTGAACTTCCACATGGATTAGTAATCTCGTACATGATGCATTACAGAACATACCAAGGTTCAAGTGGTTGATCATGACTCCTTGATATTTGGTTTAGAACAACCACGAGTTTCCTCATTGAATCCTCCATTTTATCTAGTATCTTAATCAGAGAACCACTACAGTTTCCTTCAAACCTATTGTCTCTTTGGTGCCTGCTAGATCCATCCATTCACTAAAAATAGAAATGTCAGTGTGAGTATATCAACAAAACCATCATGTACTAATGAGGAAGGTAAACACTAAGATACACTTACTCATTCACTTTATCTAAAACTAGGACTCTTTCTGAAATCCTAACCATTATGGTAATGTCACTTATGCTTAAAGAATACCCTAACCTCTAAAGTTATCTAAACCGACCTTTGATACCAAATATAAGGCCCCAGCCTTAAACCTTACTTAAAATTGAATTAAATGAATAATTCACATTGAGGATCTTTTCAGGTTTAGAGTTTTATAGAATTAGGACATAACTATTACATCTCAAAAGATTACAAAGTAGTCTCTTATACTAAATTTCCATAAAATAAAAATTCTTATAAAGAAACATGTCTAGTTTCATGTTTTAGGTAGCATGACTTTCCCTTGCTCCCATCCTTGACCCTATTCCATGCTATGTCCTGTGAAAAACATTTCAAAAACTTGGGATGAGCATAAAAACTCAGTAAGGGATACACAAAGAATAAAAACTGTTAGTTTTTCAAAACAACAAGTAAACCATGAATACTTTATCAATGTAATACTTTTCACCTTCATGAAGTAGTAAAAAATTTTCACTGAAAAAAAAGTATCATTACTTACCTTTTTGTAACCAAAGGATTACCATAAAACCCATATAAAGAACACATAACATATATAAAGGTAATTTGGGACATAAACATACTTAAGTGGAATAACCATATGGTCGACTTCCACACATATCACTTAATGGAATAGCCATACGGCCAATTTCCATACATAGTTAATGGAATAGCCATACGGCCGACTTCCATACCCAATGCATTGGAGGTTATAACGTAACCACCCGTCCTGGTATTCACGGCACCACCCGTCATATGGTTTATAACGTAACCACCCGTTAAAATGTCCAAGTACCAATATAAAATCATAAAACATAAAACCTATATAAAGTAATGATAACATTTCCACATCACAATATATCATAATAGAATCCTTTATCAAAACCATTTTTAAAACCATTTAAAACATTTAATAAAGAGATTTTGGAATCAAAGTGTCCCATACCACCTTGAAGCATAAAATTTTAAACCATTAATATCCATATAAATAAATCCTTAAAACCATTTTGAAAACATGGATATTAATAATTAAAACATTTAAAATGACATTTTGGTTAAAGAAGTTTTACCAAAATTAGAGACACTTGAATACAATAATTGAGGAATAACATTTAGTCAGAACTTTATAATATCATGAGAATAAATGGATTCATGATATAATACTCCAAAGGATAGTATATACACCATATAAGAGTGTATTGGTTCATAACAGCAATGAACCCTCAATAGAAATGTCAAATGTGATGAAATCCCTTATAAAGAAGGTATCCTTAAATTAAGGAAAAATCAATCTCAAAAATATGTGTGACAAATATAAATACACCCAATATAAGTGGATATTAAGTGAAAAACAATAAAATGTCATTCACACATATTCAATGGATGACATATTCAATGACCACATGTTGAACCCAAAGAAATCGAAATTGGGTTAAAAAGTTCCCTTGGCAGCCTAACAACATCACATCAAAATGAGTTGATGAGAGATAAAAAGTGTATCTCATCACATGGACATAAAATTTACATCAATAAGGATATATGAGAACATATCCGAACATAACAATATGTAAATTAGAATACCCAACAAAATAAGTCTTTTAAAAAAAGGAGGGTGAAAGGTTTCCCTTACCGACTTGGGTATCTATCAAAACATACACCCCATGAAAGAAGGACAATAGATCATATATGTAAATACTCATAAACGAAATTATATTACACAAAGAGTAGAATAATGGGCAGTACATAAACCACTCCATGGAATTTGTGGTAAATGTAGCATAAATCTCACGGGAATAAAAGTGAGATGAAAAATCCCTTACGAAAACTCGGCAGCCTAACGGCGCCACTTAAAACTTCCAAAATGGATTGATGAGAGGAAATAGGGTCTATCATCACATCAACATACTGTTTACAGAATGCGTAATATAAAAGAACATCCCCCAACATAACAAATAAGAGCTTAAAAGAATTGACATAAAGGAGAGTACTTTAAAAGAAAGAGAGAGGTTAGATCTCTTACGAAAATTCGGCAGCCTATCGGCGCCACTCAAAACTTCCAATATGGATTGATGAGAGATAATAGGTTCTCTCATCACATGAACATAAAAATAACAGTAAGTGTAATATAAAAGATCATCCCAATAACAAGAAATATGATCTTTAAAAGGAATTACATAAAAGTGTGTACTTAAAATAAAAGAGAGGAGTAGGATCCCTTACCTCGGGTCCGACTTGACTCGATCGTTCATTAACGTCCTGAATAATAAACTTGAGTTAATTTCTACTTCCTTAAGAACCTTTTTCAAGTTCATTATTCCTTTTATATCACTTATTACCATGTTATAAACATTATGTAATCACTGAAGTTAATAATATTTGTTTTGTCGATATTTGGTTCTTAAGTCGAAAGTGGACTTCTTATAATTACATGTTGTTCGTGTAGTCAAAGGTTTTTTATATCTAGAATGACATTCCTGATTTGGATATCATATATATCATATATATCCAGAATATACATGTATTTACAATATTACATAATCATTTATAGGTAAGAAATGAAATGCACCGTTCATGGAGACGGTAAGCCCTACGTACGCATGAACGCTACTTTCATTTCTTTCTCATATTAATGGAATTAAAATTTAATGAGAGTTATGTATATTTTAATTCCCGAATTATATTCATCAATTAGATATATCATTCATTATATATATCCATTATATACATATACTTTTAATAGTACATTACATTTGGAGATAAGAAATGAAATGCACCGTTCATGGAGACGGTAAGCCGTACGTACGAATGAATGCTACTTTCATTTCTATCTCATACTTTAATGGAAAGAAATAATAATGATATAGCGGTATATTATAATTCCAGTATAACATCATATATAATAACTTTAAATCCATCCTTTACACATCCCACATATGGCATTTAACGAATCAAATCACTTTGAGGGGGCGGTAGTCCGCACTTCCTTAAATGAAGATATCACGTATACCCATAATGGAAGCCATAAAGGTAAGACACAAATGAAAAATACAGAAGCATAAGTAAAACATAAACATATTATATATCATATATAAAAATAGTGACATCATAATGGCCACCTTTGAAGGTGTTAAATGAGTATTGAACAATCATCGTTTCGGGAGGCAGAATTTCGCCATCCACGGAAACCGTATGTTCTTTAACCATTTGATGTAGTTGTGTGAGAGTGTAGCTCGAATAAATCTTATAACAACATACTAGTATATTGAAGATACTGGTGTTGTTACAAAAGATGTAAATAAAAAGAGTTTAGGGGGTTGGAGAAGCAAAATAAAACAAATGAACAAGAGAGAATGAATTACCTTTAAAAGTGTAACTCTTTTTGATTTGAGCCTAAAGGCTTCCTTTGAAAGGATTCTGCCCAAAGGGAATCCTATAGGATGAGTAGAGGGATGTGGAGAGAGTAAATGGGCAGGGGTTGGCCGATCCAAAGGCTTGAGGAGTGTGTGAAATGAGGTAGAGGTGGGGGCCTTTTATAAGAGGAGAGGAGGGGCACGTTTGGAATGTAAAGAAATATTACTTTATTTGAAAATGTGTTTCGGTTTGAAAAGGACCCACATTGATATAATTCGTGGATATGGTGATAGGGGTTCTAAATCCACTCATCCAATTGGTTTTGGACATGTGTAGTTTATATATTTTACATTAGCTTTCCATTTTATTTAAATCGTCAAATAATGATGTCATCGCTGTATCATTATTATGTCATAAATAATTTAATTTCATTAATTTCTAAAAATTATAAAACAAAATACTATTATGTAGGAAATATTTTTATCTTTCCAATGACTATTTATAATCAAAAATCTGATCTTTATAACCCCATGTAATAATTGTTTTCGTAAAACATATTATGTTTGTGTCATTTTTACTTTTACATTAAATAAAAAGTTATTTATGTCATTTCCCAACCAATGTGTCTCCATGGGGTCCCCAAGTTGACCCATGGCTGGTCTTGGTCGTCCATGACACAAACAATGATGGTAGGACACGTGTCAAGCTCATTTTATTTTATTAAAGCATTATTTTTACCTTAAACTACACTAATTACCACTAATCGTGATTAAGAACTTAATAAGTTACTATTCACCAAAAAATTATTATAATCTCATTGAACCACATTTTAATTCTTAATGACAACCATGTATGTTGGATTTTTGAAATTCAAAACACAATGATGGCAAAATTTCATTTAAACTTAAAATCAGTCTTTATAAGTATCACTTAGTGGTTTCACTATTCATCAAAATTGAAGTTTTTCAGAAAAATCCCAAAAATTCACCCTAGGCTATATTTGATATTCCGAATTCAAAAATGAAGTCTGTTTTAAAAAATTCAAAACATATTAGTCACATCAATTAATTTAATAATTAATTCCCACTGTCAGGGCAAATAACGTGTTTTTATAAGACAATAAGTATCAAAAGATTGACACTAGTTTAAGTCTGATTTCAAAGTGAAATTAATTTCAACGACCACTATTGGATTTAATGGTAAAAATATTTTCTAATTTCACTTTAAAACCAATTCAAAATATTATCTAATCATATAAATAAATTTGATTAAAAAGCGGTTTTGAATTAAAACACAACATTCTACACTATTCATTAAAAAATGAACTTTATCGGAAAAATACCAAAAAATTACACAAAGTAAAATTTGATGTCCCGATTCTTAATAAGAGTTTTATTTGGTCCAAAAGAATGTATAAGAGTGATGAAAACTATATTTAATGACAGTTCTCCATTAAAAGGCGATAAGTGAACCTTTAGTGAAAACTATTACATATACGCCTAAAATTGAATTCTTTCCGTATTTTAAGCCTTTAGCTTTTATTGGATAAATGTAAAAACATTTAAAAAACATATATAATCATATTTTAGTTATTTCTATCCATTCCCGCCAATACAACGGCTACATGTTAACTACCATTTGAAATAATATTATTTTATTATTAGAGTGCAAAGTAAGATTCCCAAGAAACTCGTTGTTGCGTGTTGGGTACGCCATCGAGCATAGCGTCCCCTTTAAAGTCATATTAATATTTTATTCAAAAATATGGATAAATATGAAAATGTCATATTCATTATTTACCTTGGGTGTTACATCCTTCCCCCTTTTGGGAATTGCGTCCTCGCAATTTTAAAATTGCGCTTGGAAACATCCTTGAAAGTCCCACATCGGAACAAGAGTCGGTAAAACAATCACTTTAAAATAAAGAAAGATAAGTACAAAGGTCACCCGAGTTAACCCATACTAGGATTCCATGTATGAAAATATGGACATGGAGGAAAAAACAAAGGGTCATGTTCTGATGGAGAGTGATAGAAAACATGTTTAGGAGAAAGTTAACCACGAGAAAATCACAAACTTGTGATGGGTTAAACGTTATTCGATTCCCCAGTAGGAAAAGTTAATAGACAACATTTTTGCTTTAAGATACTTTTTATTGAGGAATTTATTCATAAGGAAACATAATCACTTATCATTTTGACTTTCAACTTTTACTAGATTCCTTAATCAAACTCATATTTTTTTCCAAAAGATGAGTATTTATGGAGACTTGTTCGCATTAAGAGTACTATAATCAACTTCTAGAGAATCACCTAATCCACAAAATAGAACTATATAATTCCCATGTCTTTAGACATTAATCAAAACCAAAAAGGTTATTACAAGATCAGATAATCCAGAAAAGGATAACCCATTAGAAAGAAAATCTATTCATAATCTCCAAAATTTGTCCAACAAAACCCAAAGTTCAACGAGGACCATTCTACAATCAATTTGTCCATAAAATTTCTTCAAAGTAAACCAATATAAGATTGAAACCCAAATATTTGAAGGATTCAGTCGCATAGTCTTCCAAGATAAATCGTAACATTTATCTCCAAACAATATCAGTTGCTCCTAAAGTCTCGTTTTGAAAAGTAATTAACCTAATCACATATCCTCCATGATAGGTTAATCATTTTCATAAATAACCCAAAATCAACTTAATCTTAATTCATAAAATCATATAACTAAAAATAATCGGTCAAACTAACCATGGACTTCACGTAGTCCAGTGGTAGGCAATAAATACCAGTCGCACTTTGGTTGTGGGTTCGATTCCCGCAGCTTTGTCCGACGCGACGGGTTGTCACACGGTTTGCGTGTTGTCCTTTTTCCAAAACTATATAATTCTTAAATCATTCCCCAAAAAGAGATAAAATCATCAAAAATGATCATAACATATTTTATCCTCAAGTATATCTCATGCCTTTCATTTTCCATCATAACATATAATAACCCATAATTACCTCAAAAGTAAGGATCATATAAACTCTAATGGTTACCTTTATAATTATTACCTGAACTTCCACATGGATTAGTCATCTCGTACATGATGCATTACAGAACATAACAAGGTTCAAGTGGTTGATCATGACTCCTTTATATTTGGTTTAGAACAACCACGAGTTTCCTCATTGAATCCTCCATTTTATCTAGTATCTTAATCAGAGAACCACTACAGTTTCCTTCAAACCTGTTGTCTCTTTGGTGCCTGCTAGATCCATCCATTCACTAAAAATAAAAATGTCAGTGTGAGTATATCAACAAAACCATCATGTACTAATGAGGAAGGTAAACACTAAGATACACATACTCATTCACTTTATCTAAAACTAGGACTCTTTCTGAAATCCTAACCATTATGGTAATGTCACTTATGCTTAAAGAATACCCTAACCTCTAAAGTTATCTAAACCAACCTTTGATACCAACTATAAGGCCCCAGCCTTAAACCTTACTTAAAATTGAATTAAATTAATAATTCACATTGAAGATCTTTTCAGGTTTAGAGTTTTATAGAATTAGGACATAACTATTACATCTCAAAATATTACAAAGTAGTATCTTCTACTAAATTTCCATAAAATAAAAATTCTTAAAAAGAAACATGTCTAGTTTCATGTTTTAGGTAGCATGACATTCCCTTGATCCCATCCTTGACCCTATTCCATGCTAAGTCCTGTGAAAAAAATTTCAAAAACTTGGGATGAGCATAAAAACTCAGTAAGGGATACACAAAGAATAAAAACTGTTAGTTTTTCAAAATAACAAGTAAACCATGAATACATTATCAATGTAATACTTTTCACCTTCATGAAGTAGTAAAAACTTTTCACTGAAAAAAATGTATCATTACTTACCTTTTTTTAACCAAAGGATTACCATAAAACCCATATAAAGAACACATAACATATATAAAGGTAACATGGGACATAAACATACTTAAGTGGAATAACTATACGGTCGACTTCCACACATATCACTTAATGGAATAGCCATACGGCCAATTTCCATACATACTTAATGGAATAGCCATACGGCCGACTTCCATACCCAATGCATTGGAGGTTATAACGTAACCACCCGTCCTGGTATTCACGGAACCACCCGTCATATGGTTTATAACGTAACCACCCATTAAAATGTCCAAGTACCAATATAAAATCATAAAACATAAAACCTATATAAAGGAATGATAACATTTCCACATCACAATATATCATAATAGAATCCTTTATCAAAACCATTTTTAAAACCATTTGAAACATTTAATAAAGAGATTTTGGACTCAAAGTGTCCCATACCACCTTGAAGATTAAAATTTTAAACCATTAATATCCATATAAATAAATCCTTAAAACCATTTTGAAAACATTGATATTAATAATTAAAACATTTAAAATGACATTTTGGTTAAAGGGGTTTTACCAAAATTAGAGACACTTGAATACAATAATTGAGGAATAACAATTAGTCAGAACATTATAATATCATGAGAATAAATGGATTCATGATATAATACTCCAAAGGATAGTATATACACCATATAAGAGTGAATTGGTGCATAACATCAATGAACCCTCAATAGAAATGTCAAATGTGATGAAATCCCTTATAAAGAAGGTATCCTTAAATTAAGGAAAAATCAATATCAAAAATATGAGTGAAAAATATAAATACACCCAATATAAGTGGATATTAAGTGAAAAACAATAAAATTTCATTCACACATATTCAATGGATGACATATTCAATGACCACATGTTGAACCCAAATAAATCGAAATTGGGTTAAAAAGTTCCCTTGACAGCCTAACAACATCACATCAAAATGAGTTGATGAGAGATAAAAAGTGTATCTCATCACTTGGACATAAAATTTACATCAATTAGGATATATGAGAACATATCCCAACATAACAATATGTAAATTAAAAGACCCAACAAAATAAGTCTTTTAAAAAAAAGGAGGGTGAAAGGTTTCCCTTACCGACTTGGGTATCTTTCAAAACATACACCCCATGAAAGAAGGACAATAGATCATTGATGTAAATACTCATAAACGAAATTATATTAAACAAATAGTAGAATAATGGGCAGTACATACACCACTCCATGGAATTTCTGGTAAATGTAGCATAAATCTCACGGGAATAAAAGTGAGATGAAAAATCCCTTACGAAAACTCGGCAGCCTAACGGCACCACTTAAAACTTCCAAAATGGATTGATGAGAGGAAATAGGGTCTCTCATCACATCAACATACTGTTTACAGAATGAGTAATATAAAAGAACATCCCCCAACATAACAAATAGGAGCTTAAAAGAAGTGACATAAAGGAGAGTACTTTAAAAGAAAGAGAGAGGTTATATCTCTTACGAAAATTCAGCAGCCTATCAGCACCACTCAAAACTTCCAAAATGGATTGATGAGAGAGAATATTTTCTCTCATCACATGAACATAAAAATTACAGTAAGTGTAATATAAAATATCATCCCAATAACAAGAAAGATTATCTTTAAAAGGAATGACATAAAAGTGTGTACTTAAAATGAAAGAGAGGAGTGGGATCCCTTACCTCGGGTCCGACGTGACTCGATCGTTCTTTGACGTCCTGAATAATAAAATTGAGTTAATTTCTACTTCCTTAAGAACCTTTTTCAAGTTCATTATTCCTTTTATATCACTTATTACCATGTCATAAACATTATGTAATCACTTAAGTTAATAATATTTGTTTTTTCGATATTTGGTTCTTTAGTCGAAAGTGGACTTCTTACAATTACATGTTGTTCGTGTGGTCAAAGGTTCTTTATATATCCAGAATGAAATTCCTGATTTGGATATCATATATATCATATAAATCCAGAATATACATGTATTTACAATATTACATAATCATTTAGAGGTAAGAAATGAAATGCACCGTTCATGGAGACGGTAAGCCCTACGTACGCATGAACGCTACTTTCATTTCTTTCTCATATTAATGGAATTAAAATTAAATGAGAGTTATGTATATTTTAATTCCCGAATTATATTCATCAATTAGATGTTTCATTCATTATATATATCCATTATATACATATTCTTTTAATAGTACATTACATTTGGAGATAAGAAATGAAATGCACCGTTCATGGAGATGGTAAGCCGTACGTACGAATGAATGCTACTTTCATTTCTATCTCATACTTTAATGGAAAGAAATAATAATTATATAGAGGTATATTATAATTCCAGTATAACATCATATATAATAACTTTAAATCCATCTTTTACACATCCCACATATGGCATTTAACGAATCAAATCACTTTGAGGGGGCGGTAGTCCGCACTTCCTTAAATGAAGATATCGCGTATACCCATAATGGAAGCCATAAAGGTAAGACACAAATGAAAAATACAGAAGCATAAGTAAAACATAAACATATTATATATCATATATAAAAATAGTGACATCATAATGGCCACCTTTGAAGGTGTTAAATGAGTATTGAACAATCATCGTTTCGTGAGGCAGAATTTCACCGTCCACGGAAACCGTATGTTCTTTAACCATTTGATGTAGTTGTGTGAGAGTGTAGCTCGAATAAATCTTATAACAACATCCTAGTATATTGAAGATACTGGTGTTGTTACAAAATAAGTAAATAAAAAGAGTTTAGGGGGTTGGAGAAGCAAAATAAAACAAATGAACAAGAGAGAATGAATTACCTTTAAAAGTGTAACTCTTTTTGATTTTAGCCTAAAGGCTTACTTTTAAAGGATTCTTCCCAAAGGGAATCCTCTAGGATGAGGAGAGGGATGTGGAGAGAGTAAATGAGCAGGGGTTGGCCGAGCCAAAGGCTTTTGGAGTGTGTGAAATGAGGTAGAGGTGGGGGCCTTTTATAAGAGGAGAGGAGGGGCACGTTTGGAATGTAAAGAAATATTACTTTATTTGAAAATGTGTTTCGGTTTTAAAAGGACCCACATTGATATAATTCGTGGTTATGGTGATAAGGGTTCTAAAGCCACTCATCCTATTGGTTTTGGACATGTGTAGTTCATAGATTTTACATTATCTTTCCGTTTTATTTAAATCGTCAAATAATGATGTCATCGCTGCATCATTATTATGTCATAAATAATTTAATTTCATTAATGTCTAAAAATTATAAAAAAAATTACTATGATGTAGGAAATCATTTTATCTTTCCAACTACTATTTACAATCAAAAATCTGATCTTTATAACCCCATGTAAAAATTGTTTTCGTAAAAAATATTATGTTTGTGTCATTTTTACTTTTACATTAAATAAAAAGTTATTTATGTCATTTCCCAACCAAAGTGTCTCCATGCGGTCCCCAAGTTGACCCATGGCTGGTCTTGGTCGGCCATGACACAAACAATGATGTTAGGACACGTGTCATGCTCATTTTATTTTATTAAAGCATTATTTTTACCTTAAACTACACTAATTACCACTAATCGTGATTAAGAACTTAATAAGTTACTATTCACCAAAAAATTATTATAATCTCATTGAACCACATTTTACTTCTTGATGACAACCATGTATGTCAGATTTTTTAAATTCAAAACACAATGATCGAAAACTTTCATTTAAACGGAAAATCAGTCTTTATAAGTATCACTTAGTGGTTTCACTATTCATCAAAATTGAAGTTTATCAGAAAAATCCCAAAAATTCACCCTAAGCTATATTTGATATTCCGAATTCAAAAATGAAGTCCGTTTTACAAAATTCAAAACATATTAGTCACATTAATTAATTTAATAATTAATTCCCGCTGTCAGAGCAAATAGCTTGTTTTTAGAAAACAGTAAGTATCAAAAGATTGACACTAGTTTAAGTCTGATTTCAAAGTGAAATTAATTTCAACGACCACTATTGGATTTAATGGTAAAAATATTTTCTAATTTCACTTTAAAACCAATTCAAAATATTATCTAATCATATAAATAAATTATATTAAAAAGAGGTTTTGAATTAAAACACAACATTCTACACTATTCATTAAAAAATGAACTTTATCAGAAAAATACCAAAAAATTACACAAAGTAAAATTTGATATCCCGATTCTTAATAAGAGTTTTATTTGGTCCAAAAGAATGTATAAGAGTGATCAAAACTATATTTAATGACAGTTCTCCATTAAAAGGTGATAAGTGAACCTTTAGTGAAAACTAGTGCATATACGCCTAAAATTGAATTCTTTCCGTATTTTAAGCCTTTAGCTTTTATTGGATAAATGTAAAAACATTTAAAAAACATATATAATCATATTTTAGTTATTTCTATCCATTCCCGCCAATACAACGGCTACATGTTAACTACCATTTGAAATAATATTATTTTATTATTAGAGTGCAACATAAGATTCCTAAGAAACTCGTTGTTGCGTGTTGGGTACACCATCGAGCATAGCGTCCCTTTTAAAGTCATATTAATATTTTATTCACAAATATGGATAAATATGAAAATTTCATATTCATTATTTACCTGGGGTGTTACATCCTTCCCCCCTTTTGGGAATTGCGTCCTCGCAATTTTAAAATTGCGCTTGGAAACATCCTTGAAAGTCTCACATCGGAACAAGAGTCGGTAAAACAATCACTTTAAAATAAAGAAAGATAAGTACAAAGGTCACCCGAGTTAACCCATACTAGGATTACATGTATGAAAATATGGACATGGAGGAAAAAACAAAGGGTCATGTTCTGATGGAGAGTGATAGAAAACATGTTTATGAGAAAGTTAACCACGAGAAAATCACAAACTTGTGATGGGTTAAACGGTATTCGATTCCCCAGTAGGAAAAGTTAATAGACAACATTTTTGCTTTAAGTTACTTTTTATTGAGGAATTTATTCATAAGGAAACATAATCACTTATCAAGTTGACTTTCAACTATTACTAGATTCCTTAATCAAACTCATATTTTTTTCCAAAAGATGAGTATTTATGGAGACTTGTTCGCATTAAGAGTACTATAATCAACTTCTAGAGAATCACCTAATCCAAAAAATAGAACTATATACTTCCCATGTCTTTATAAATTAATCAAAACCAAAAAGGTTATTACAAGATCAGATAATCCAGAAAAGGATAACCCATTAGAAAGAAAATCTATTCATAATCTCCAAAATTTGTCCAACAAAACCCAAAGTTCAACGAGGACCATTCTACAATCAATTTGTCCATAAAATTTCTTCAAAGTAAACCAATATAAGATTGAAACCCAAATATTTGAAGGATTCAGTCGCATAGTCTTCCAAGATAAATCGTAACATTTATCTCCAAACAATATCAGTTGCTCCTAAAGTCTCGTTTTGAAAAGTAATTAACCTAATCACATATCCTCCATGATAGGTTAATCATTTTCATAAATAACCCAAAATCAACTTAATCTTAATTCATAAAATCATATAACTAAAAAGAATCGGTCAAACTAACCAGGGACTTCACGTAGTCCAGTGGTAGGCGATAAATACCAGTCGCACTTTGGTTGTGGGTTCGATTCCAGCAGCATTGTCCGACGCGACGGGTTGTCACACGGTTTGTGTGTTGTCCTTTTTCCAAAACTATATAATTCTTAAATCATTCCCCAAAAAGAGATAAAATCATCAAAAATGATCATAACATATTTTAACCTCAAGTACATCTCATGCCTTTCATTTTCCATCATAACATATAACAACCCATAATTACTTCAAAAGTAAGGATCATATAAACTCTAATGGTTACCTTTATAATTATTACCTGAACTTCCACATGGATTAGTAATCTCGTACATGATGCATTACAGAACATACCAAGGTTCAAGTGGTTGATCATGACTCCTTGATATTTGGTTTAGAACAACCACGAGTTTCCTCATTGAATCCTCCATTTTATCTAGTATCTTAATCAGAGAACCACTACAGTTTCCTTCAAACCTATTGTCTCTTTGGTGCCTGCTAGATCCATCCATTCACTAAAAATAGAAATGTCAGTGTGAGTATATCAACAAAACCATCATGTACTAATGAGGAAGGTAAACACTAAGATACACTTACTCATTCAGTTTATCTAAAACTAGGACTCTTTCTGAAATCCTAACCATTATGGTAATGTCACTTATGCTTAAAGAATACCCTAACCTCTAAAGTTATCTAAACCGACCATTGATACCAAATATAAGGCCCCAGCCTTAAACCTTACTTAAAATTGAATTAAATGAATAATTCACATTGAGGATCTTTTCAGGTTTAGAGTTTTATAGAATTAGGACATAACTATTACATCTCAAAAGATTACAAAGTAGTCTCTTATACTAAATTTCCATAAAATAAAAATTCTTATAAAGAAACATGTCTAGTTTCATGTTTTAGGTAGCATGACTTTCCCTTGCTCCCATCCTTGACCCTATTCCATGCTATGTCCTGTGAAAAACATTTCAAAAACTTGGGATGAGCATAAAAACTCAGTAAGGGATACACAAAGAATAAAAACTGTTAGTTTTTCAAAACAACAAGTAAACCATGAATACTTTATCAATGTAATACTTTTCACCTTCATGAAGTAGTAAAAAATTTTCACTGAAAAAAAAGTATCATTACTTACCTTTTTGTAACCAAAGGATTACCATAAAACCCATATAAAGAACACATAACATATATAAAGGTAATTTGGGACATAAACATACTTAAGTGGAATAAACATATGGTCGACTTCCACACATATCACTTAATGGAATAGCCATACGGCTAATTTCCATACATAGTTAATGGAATAGCCATACGGCCGACTTCCATACCCAATGCATTGGAGGTTATAACGTAACCACCCGTCCTGGTATTCACGGCACCACCCGTCATATGGTTTATAACGTAACCACCCGTTAAAATGTCCAAGTACCAATATAAAATCATAAAACATAAAACCTATATAAAGTAATGATAACATTTCCACATCACAATATATCATAATAGAATCCTTTATCAAAACCATTTTTAAAACCATTTAAAACATTTAATAAAGAGATTTTGGAATCAAAGTGTCCCATACCACCTTGAAGCATAAAATTTTAAACCATTAATATCCATATAAATAAATCCTTAAAACCATTTTTAAAACATGGATATTAATAATTAAAACATTTAAAATGACATTTTGGTTAAAGAAGTTTTACCAAAATTAGAGACACTTGAATACAATAATTGAGGAATAACATTTAGTCAGAACTTTATAATATCATGAGAATAAATGGATTCATGATATAATACTCCAAAGGATAGTATATACACCATATAAGAGTGTATTGGTTCATAACAGCAATGAACCCTCAATAGAAATGTCAAATGTGATGAAATCCCTTATAAAGAAGGTATCCTTAAATTAAGGAAAAATCAATCTCAAAAATATGTGTGACAAATATAAATACACCCAATATAAGTGGATATTAAGTGAAAAACAATAAAATTTCATTCACACATATTCAATGGATGACATATTCAATGACCACATGTTGAACCCAAAGAAATCGAAATTGGGTTAAAAAGTTCCCTTGGCAGCCTAACAACATCACATCAAAATGAGTTGATGAGAGATAAAAAGTGTATCTCATCACATGGACATAAAATTTACATCAATAAGGATATATGAGAACATATCCGAACATAACAATATGTAAATTAGAATACCCAACAAAATAAGTCTTTTAAAAAAAGGAGGGTGAAAGGTTTCCCTTACCGACTTGGGTATCTATCAAAACATACACCCCATGAAAGAAGGACAATAGATCATATATGTAAATACTCATAAACGAAATTATATTACACAAAGAGTAGAATAATGGGCAGTACATAAACCACTCCATGGAATTTGTGGTAAATGTAGCATAAATCTCACGGGAATAAAAGTGAGATGAAAAATCCCTTACGAAAACTCGGCAGCCTAACGGCGCCACTTAAAACTTCCAAAATGGATTGATGAGAGGAAATAGGGTCTATCATCACATCAACATACTGTTTACAGAATGCGTAATATAAAAGAACATCCCCCAACATAACAAATAAGAGCTTAAAAGAATTGACATAAAGGAGAGTACTTTAAAAGAAAGAGAGAGGTTAGATCTCTTACGAAAATTCGGCAGCCTATCGGCGCCACTCAAAACTTCCAATATGGATTGATGAGAGATAATAGGTTCTCTCATCACATGAACATAAAAATAACAGTAAGTGTAATATAAAAGATCATCCCAATAACAAGAAATATGATCTTTAAAAGGAATTACATAAAAGTGTGTACTTAAAATAAAAGAGAGGAGTAGGATCCCTTACCTCGGGTCCGACTTGACTCGATCGTTCATTAACGTCCTGAATAATAAACTTGAGTTAATTTCTACTTCCTTAAGAACCTTTTTCAAGTTCATTATTCCTTTTATATCACTTATTACCATGTTATAAACATTATGTAATCACTGAAGTTAATAATATTTGTTTTGTCGATATTTGGTTCTTAAGTCGAAAGTGGACTTCTTATAATTACATGTTGTTCGTGTAGTCAAAGGTTTTTTATATCTAGAATGACATTCCTGATTTGGATATCATATATATCATATATATCCAGAATATACATGTATTTACAATATTACATAATCATTTATAGGTAAGAAATGAAATGCACCGTTCATGGAGACGGTAAGCCCTACGTACGCATGAACGCTACTTTCATTTCTTTCTCATATTAATGGAATTAAAATTTAATGAGAGTTATGTATATTTTAATTCCCGAATTATATTCATCAATTAGATATATCATTCATTATATATATCCATTATATACATATACTTTTAATAGTACATTACATTTGGAGATAAGAAATGAAATGCACCGTTCATGGAGACGGTAAGCCGTACGTACGAATGAATGCTACTTTCATTTCTATCTCATACTTTAATGGAAAGAAATAATAATGATATAGCGGTATATTATAATTCCAGTATAACATCATATATAATAACTTTAAATCCATCCTTTACACATCCCACATATGGCATTTAACGAATCAAATCACTTTGAGGGGGCGGTAGTCCGCACTTCCTTAAATGAAGATATCACGTATACCCATAATGGAAGCCATAAAGGTAAGACACAAATGAAAAATACAGAAGCATAAGTAAAACATAAACATATTATATATCATATATAAAAATAGTGACATCATAATGGCCACCTTTGAAGGTGTTAAATGAGTATTGAACAATCATCGTTTCGGGAGGCAGAATTTCGCCATCCACGGAAACCGTATGTTCTTTAACCATTTGATGTAGTTGTGTGAGAGTGTAGCTCGAATAAATCTTATAACAACATACTAGTATATTGAAGATACTGGTGTTGTTACAAAAGATGTAAATAAAAAGAGTTTAGGGGGTTGGAGAAGCAAAATAAAACAAATGAACAAGAGAGAATGAATTACCTTTAAAAGTGTAACTCTTTTTGATTTGAGCCTAAAGGCTTCCTTTGAAAGGATTCTGCCCAAAGGGAATCCTATAGGATGAGTAGAGGGATGTGGAGAGAGTAAATGGGCAGGGGTTGGCCGATCCAAAGGCTTGAGGAGTGTGTGAAATGAGGTAGAGGTGGGGGCCTTTTATAAGAGGAGAGGAGGGGCACGTTTGGAATGTAAAGAAATATTACTTTATTTGAAAATGTGTTTCGGTTTGAAAAGGACCCACATTGATATAATTCGTGGATATGGTGATAGGGGTTCTAAATCCACTCATCCAATTTGTTTTGGACATGTGTAGTTTATATATTTTACATTAGCTTTCCATTTTATTTAAATCGTCAAATAATGATGTCATCGCTGTATCATTATTATGTCTTAAATAATTTAATTTCTTTAATTTCTAAAAATTATAAAACAAAATACTATTATGTAGGAAATCTTTTTATCTTTCCAATGACTATTTATAATCAAAAATCTGATCTTTATAACCCCATGTAATAATTGTTTTCGTAAAACATATTATGTTTGTGTCATTTTTACTTTTACATTAAATAAAAAGTTATTTATGTCATTTCCCAACCAATGTGTCTCCATGGGGTCCCCAAGTTGACCCATGGCTGGTCTTGGTCGTCCATGACACAAAAAATGATGGTAGGACACGTGTCAAGCTCATTTTATTTTATTAAAGCATTATTTTTACCTTAAACTACACTAATTACCACTAATCGTGATTAAGAACTTAATAAGTTACTATTCACCAAAAAATTATTATAATCTCATTGAACCACATTTTACTTCTTAATGACAACCATGTATGTCGGATTTTTGAAATTCAAAACACAATGATTGCAAACTTTCATTTAAACGGAAAATCAGTCTTTATAAGTATCACTTAGTGGTTTCACTATTCATCAAAATTGAAGTGTTTCAGAAAAATCCCAAAAATTCACCCTAAGCTATATTTGATATTCCGAATTCAAAAATGAAGTCCGTTTTAAAAAATTCAAAACATATTAGTCACAATAATTAATTCCCGCTGTCAGAGCAAATAGCATGTTTTTAGAAAACAATAAGTATCAAAAGATTGACACTAGTTTAAGTCTGATTTCAAAGTGAAATTAATTTCAACGACCACTACTGGATTTAATGGTAAAAATATTTTCTAATTTCACTTTAAAAACAATTCAAAATATTATCTAATCATATAAATAAATTAGATTAAAAAGAGGTTTTGAATTAAAACACAACATTCTACACTATTCATTAAAAAATGAACTTTATCGGAAAAATACCAAAAAATTACACAAAGTAAAATTTGATATCCCGATTCTTAATAAGTGTTTTATTTGGTACAAAATAATGTATAAGAGTGATCAAAACTAAATTTAATGACAGTTATCCATTAAAAGGCGATAAGTGAACCTTTAGTGAAAACTAGTGCATATACGCCTAAAATTGAATTCTTTCCATATTTTAAGCCTTTAGCTTTTATTGGATAAATGTAAAAACATTTAAAAAACATATATAATCATATTTTAGTTATTTCTATCCATTCCCGCCAATACAACGGCTACATGTTAACTACCATTTGAAATAATATTATTTTATTATTAGAGTGGAACATAAGATTCCCAAGAAACTCGTTGTTGCGTGTTGGGTACGCCATCGAACATAGCGTCCCCTTTAAAGTCATATTAATATTTTATTCACAAATATGGATAAATATGAAAATTTCATATTCATTATTTACCTGGGGTGTTACATGCTTCCCCCCTTTTGGGAATTGCGTCCTCGCAATTTTAAAATTGCGCTTGGAAACATCCTTGAAAGTCCCACATCGGAACAAGAGTCGGTAAAACAATCACTTTAAAATAAAGAATGATAAGTACAAAGGACACCCGAGTTAACCCATACTAGGATTCCATGTATGAAAATATGGACATGGAGGAAAAAACAAAGGGTCATGTTCTGATGGAGAGTGATAGAAAACATGTTTATGAGAAAGTTAACCACGAGAAAATCACAAACTTGTGATGGGTTAAACGGTATTCGATTCCCCAGTAGGAAAAGTTAATAGACAACATTTTTGCTTTAAGTTACTTTTTATTGAGGAATTTATTCATAAGGAAACATAATCACTTATCAAGTTGACTTTCAACTTTTACTAGATTCCTTAATCAAACTCATATTTTTTTCCAAAAGATGAGTATTAATGGAGACTTGTTCGCATTAAGAGTACTATAATCAACTTCTAGAGAATCACCTAATCCACAAAATAGAACTATATACTTCCCATGTCTTTAGACATTAATCAAAACCAAAAAGGTTATTACAAGATCAGATAATCCAGAAAAGGATAACCCATTAGAAAGAAAATCTATTCATAATCTCCAAAATTTGTCCAACAAAACCCAAAGTTCAATGAGGACCATTCTACAATCAATTTGTCCATAAAATTTCTTCAAAGTAAACCAATATAAGATTGAAACCCAAATATTTGAAGGATTCAGTCACATAGTCTTCCAAGATAAATCGTAACATTTATGTCCAAACAATATCAGTTGCTCCTAAAGTCTCGTTTTGAAAAGTAATTAACCTAATCACATATCCTCCATGATAGGTTAATCATTTTCATAAATAACCCAAAATCAACTTAATCTTAATTCATAAAATCATATAACTAAAATGAATCGGTCAAACTAACCAGGGACTTCACGTAGTCCAGTGGTAGGCGATAAATACCAGTCACACTTTGGTTGTGGGTTCGATTCCCGCAGTTTTGTCCGACGCGACGGGTTGTCACACGGTTTGCGTGTTGTCCTTTTTCCAAAAATATATAATTCTTAAATCATTCCCCAAAAAGAGATAAAATCATCAAAAATGATCATAACATATTTTAACCTCAAGTATATCTCATGCCTTTCATTTTCCATCATAACATATAATAACCCATAATTACCTCAAAAGTAAGGATCATATAAACTCTAATGGTTACCTTTATAATTATTACCTGAACTTCCACATGGATTAGTTATCTCGTACATGATGCATTACAGAACACACCAAGGTTCAAGTGGTTGATCATGACTCCTTGATATTTGGTTTAGAACAACCATGAGTTTCCTCATTGAATCCTCCATTTTATCTAGTATCTTAATCAGAGAACCACTACAGTTTCCTTCAAACCTGTTGTCTCTTTGGTGCCTGCTAGATCCATCCATTCACTAAAAATAGAAATGTCAGTGTGAGTATATCAAAAAAACCATCATGTACTAATGAGGAAGGTAAACACTAAGATAAACTTACTCATTCACTTTATCTAAAACTAGGACTCTTTCTGAAATCCTAACCATTATGGTAATGTCACCTATGCTTAAAGAATACCCTAACCTCTAAAGTTATCTAAACCGACCTTTGATACCAACTATAAGGCCCCAGCCTTAAACCTTACTTAAAATTGAATTAAATTAATAATTCACATTGAGGATCTTTTCAGGTTTAGAGTTTTATAAAATTAGGACATAACTATTACATCTCAAAAGATTACAATGTAGTCTCTTCTACTAAATTTCCATAAAATAAAAATTCTTAAAAAGAAACATGTCTAATTTCATGTTTTAGGTAGCATGACTTTCCCTTGATCCCATCCTTGAACCTATTCCATGCTAAGTCCTGTGAAAAACATTTCAAAAACTTGGGATGAGCATAAAAACTCAGTAAGGGATACACAAAGAATAAAAACTGTTAGTTTTTCAAAACAACAAGTAAACCATGAATAATTTATCAATGTAATACTTTTCACCTTCATGAAGTAGTAAAAACTTTTCACTGAAAAATAAGTATCATTACATACCTTTTTGTAACCAAAGGATTACCATAAAACCCATATAAAGAACACATAACATATATAAAGGTAACTTGGGACATAAACATACTTAAGTGGAATAACCATACGGTCGACTTCCACACATATCACTTAATGGAATAGCCATACGGCCAATTTCCATACATAATTAATGGAATAGCCATACGGCCGACTTCCATACCCAATGCATTGGAGGTTATAACGTAACCACCCATCCTGGTATTCACGGCACCACCCGTCATATGGTTTATAACGTAACCACCCGTTAAAATGTCCATGTACCAATATAAAATCATAAAACATAAAACCTATATAAAGGAATGATAACATTTCCACATCACAATATATCATAATAGAATCCTTTATCAAAACCATTATTAAAACCATTTAAAACATTTAATAAAGAGATTTTGGAATCAAAGTGTCCCATACCACCTTGAAGCTTAAAATTTTAAACCATTAATATCCATATAAATAAATCCTTAAAACCATTTTGAAAGCATGGATATTAATAATTAAAACATTTAAAATGACATTTTGGTTAAAGGGGTTTTACCAAAATTAGAGACACTTGAATAAAATAATTGAGGAATAACATTTAGTCAGAACTTTATAATATAATGAGAATAAATGGATTCATGATATAATACTCCAAAGGATAGTATATACACCATATAAGAGTGAATTGGTGCATAACAGCAATGAACCCTCAATAGAAATGTCAAATGTGATGAAATCCCTTATAAAGAAGGTATCCTTAAATTAAGGACAAATAAATCTCAAAAATATGTGTGACAAATATAAATATACCCAATATAAGTGGATATTAAGTGAAAAAAAATAAAAGGTCATTCACACATATTCAATGGATGACATATTCAATGACCACATGTTGAACCCAAAGAAATCGAAATTGGGTTAAAAAGTTCCCTTGACAGCCTAACAGTATCACATCAAAATGTGTTGATGAGAGATAAAAAGTGTATCTCATCACTTGGACCTAAAATTTAAATCAATAAGGATATATGAGAACATATCCCAACATAAAAATATGTAAATTAAAAGACCCAACAAAATAAGTCTTTTAAAAAAAAGGAGGGTGAAAGGTTTCCCTTACCGACTTGGGTATCTTTCAAAACATACACCCCATGAAAGAAGGACAATAGATCATTGATGTAAATACTCATAAACGAAATTATATTACACAAAGAGTAGAATAATGGGCAGTACATACACCACTCCATGGAATTTGTGGTAAATGTAGCATAAATCTCACGGGAATAAAAGTGAGATGAAAAATCGCATACGAAAACTCGGCAGCCTAACAGCGCCACTTAAAACTTCCAAAATGGATTGATGAGAGGAAATAGGGTCTCTCATCACATAAAAATACTATTTACAGAATGAGTAATATAAAAGAACATCCCCCAACATAAAAAATAGGAGCTTAAAATAAGTGACATAAAGGAGAGTAATTTAAAAGAAAGAGAGAGGTTAGATCTCTTACGAAAATTCGGCAGCCTATCAGCGCCACTCAAAACTTCCAAAATGGATTGATGAGAGAGAATAGGTTCTCTCATCACATGAACATAAAAATTACAGTAAGTGTAATATAAAAGATCATCCCAATAACAAGAAAGATGAGCTTTAAAAGGAATGACATAAAAGTGTGTACTTAAAAAGAAAGAGAGGAGTAGGATCCCTTACCTCAGGTCCGACTTGACTCGATCGTTCTTTAACGTCCTGAATAATAAACTTGAGTTAATTTCTACTTCCTTAAGAACCTTTTTCAAGTTCATTATTCTTTTTATATCACTTATTACCGTGTCATAAACATTATGTAATCACTTAAGTTAATAATATTTGTTTTGTCGATATTTGGTTCTTAAGTCGAAAGTGGACTTCTTACAATTACATGTTGTTCGTGTGGTCAAAGGTTCTTTATATCCAGAATGACATTCCTGATTTGGATATAATATATATCATATATATCCAGAATATACATGTATTTACAATATTACATAATCATTTAGAGGTAATAAATGAAATGCACCGTTCATGGAGACGGTAAGCCGTACGTACGCATGAACGCTACTTTCATTTCTTTCTCATATTAATGGAATTAAAATCAAATGAGAGGTATGTATATTTTAATTCCGTAATTATATTCATAAATTAGATGTATCATTCATTATATATATCCATTATATACATATACTTTTAATAGTACATTACATTTGGAGATAAGAAATGAAATGCACCGTTCATGGAGACGGTAAGCCGTACGTACGCATGAATGCTACTTTCATTTCTATCTCAAACTTTAATGGAAAGAAATAATAATGATATAGAGGTATATTATAATTCCAGAATAACATCATATATAATAACTTTAAATCCATCCTTTACACATCCCACATATGGAATTTAACGAATCAAATCACTTTGAGGGGGCGGTAGTCCGCACTTCCTTAAATGAAGATATCGCGTATACCCATAATGGAAGCCATAAAGGTAAGACACAAATGAAAAATACAGAAGCATAAGTAAAACATAAACATATTATATATAATATATAAAAATAGTGACATCATAATGGCCACCTTTGAAGGTGTTAAATGAGTATTGAACAATCATCGTTTCGGGAGGCAGAATTTCGCCATCCACGGAAACCATATGTTCTTTAACCATTTGATGTAGTTGGGTGAGAGTGTAGCTCGAATAAATCTTATAACAACATCTTAGTATATTTAAGATACTGGTGTTGTTACAAAAGAAGTAAATAAAAATAGTTTAGGGGGTTGGAGAAGCAAAATAAAACAAATGAACAAGAGAGAATGAATTACCTTTAAAAGTGTAAATCCTTTTGATTTGAGCCTAAAGGCTTCCATTGAAAGGATTCTGCCCAAAGGGAATCCTCTAGGATGAGGAGAGAGATGTGGAGAGATTAAATGGGCAGGGGTTGGCCGAGCCAAAGGCTTTAGGAGTGTGTGAAATAAGGTAGAGGTGGGGGCCTTTTATAAGAGGAGAGGAGGGGCACTTTTGGAAAGTAAAGAAATATTACATTATTTGGAAATGTGTTTCGGTTTTAAAAGGACCCACATTGATATAATTCGTGGATATGGTGATAAGGGTTCGAAATAAACTCATCCAATTGGTTTTGGACATGTGTAGTTCATAGATTTTACATTATCTTTGCATTTTATTTAAATCGTCAAATAATGATGTCATCGCTGCATCATTATTATGTCATAAATAAATTAATTTCTTTAATGTCTAAAAATTATAAAAAAAATTCTATGATGTAGGAAATCTTTTTAGATTTCCAATGACTTTTTATAATAAAAAATCTGATCTATATAACCCCATGTAAAAATTGTTTTCGTAAAACATATTATGTTTGTGTCATTTTTACTTTTACATTAAATAAAAAGTTATTTATGTCATTTCCCAACCCAAGTTTCTCCATGGGGTCCCCAAGTTGACCCATGGCTTGTCTGGGTCGGCCATGACACAACCAATGAGGGTAGGACACGTGTCAAACTCATTTTATTTTATTAAAGCATTATTTTTACCTTAAACTACACTAATTACCAATAATCGTGATTAAGAACTTAATAAGTTACTATTCACCAAAAAATTATTATAATCTCATTGAACCACATTTTACTTCTTAATGACAACCATGTATGTCGGATTTTTGAAATTCAAAACACAATGATGGAAAAATTTCATTTAAACGGAAAATCAGTCTTTATAAGTATCACTTAGTGGTTTCACTATTCCTCAAAATTGATGTTTTTCAGAAAAATCCCAAAAATTCACCCTAAGTTATATTTTATATTCCGAATTCAAAAATGAAGTCCTTTTTACAAAATTCAAAACATATTAGTCACATTAATTAATTTAATAATTAATTCCCGCTGTCAGAGCAAATAACGTGTTTTTATAAAACAATAAGTATCAAAAGATTGACACTAGTTTAAGTCTGATTTCAAAGTGAAATTAATTTCAATGACCACTATTGGATTTAATGGTAAAAATATTTTCTAATTTCACTTTAAAACCAATTAAAAATATTATCTAATCATATAAATAAATTAGATTAAAAAGAGGTTTTGAATTAAAACACAACATTCTACACTATTCATTAAAAAATGAACTTTATCGGAAAAATACCAAAAAATTACACAAAGTAAAATTTGATGTCCCGATTCATAATAAGAGTTATATTTGGTCCAAAAGAATGTATAAGAGTGATCAAAACTATATTTAATGACAGTTCTCCATTAAAAGGCGATAAGTGAACCTTTAGTGAAAACTAGTGCATATACGCCTAAAATTGAATTCTTTCCGTATTTTAAGCCTTTAGATTTTATTGGATAAATGTAAAAACATTTAAAAAACATATATAATAATATTTTAGTTATTTCTATCCATTCCCGACAATACAACGGCTACATGTTAACTACCATTTGAAATAATATTATTTTTTTATTAGAGTGCAACGTAAGATTCCCAAGAAACTCGTTGTTGCGTGTTGGGTACGCCATCGAGCATAGCGTCCCCTTTAAAGTCATATTAATATTTTATTCACAAATATGGATAAATATGAAAATGTCATATTCATTATTTACCTCTGGTGTTACAGGTATAAAAAAAATGAAATCAATGATTCTTAAATTTAAAGGCCAATACATAGGAAAACCTACCACAATCCATGTCGTCTTCAATGATGACCACTCAAAATGGCTTCAAGATGGTCCAAATGAGCATGGAATACCATGAAGAACCGTAATAAGAAATAACCATAATTTTAGAATCAATGAAACAAAAACCCCAGACCAATGGAACCAATGAAGAAGCGAAACTAAGAAGAAAAATGAATAAGGATGAAGAGGAAGAAGGAGTATATTATGTAGAAAAATCACCCCTAAACATGTTTAAACCACATTGCGTCAACATTAGATGGAGGTGAGAGGCATAGAGAAGAGAAGGAGGATACTCTTAGGGTTTCATGTTTCAAATGGGGGAGAAAGAGGCTTTTTGGGGTAAATTTTGATAAGGGAAATGGTAAAGAATACATTTTTAAAGAACTCGGGCACTGTTCATGGTTAGGCTACACCCCCTGGACACCCCCACCCCCTAAAATACACCCCGACCCCCAGTGGACACCCCCAACACCCTTGGACACCCAACCCCCTTGATATCCCCTACCACTTGGACAACCAACTCACCCCCACTCCCCTGGACACCACCCACTTCCCATAGACACCACCCCCACCGCCTACCCACATAGTCACCCCCTAGACACCCTCACCCCATTGATAACCCCCTCATACCCTAGACACCACCCCCACCCCCTGGACACCCCTACAACATTTGAACCCCCCCGAACACCACCCCCACCCCTACCCAATTGGTCACCCCCTAGACACCCCCACACCCCCTAGACACCCACCCCTGGACAGCCCCATCACCCCACTGGACACCACCCCCACTCTCTAGACACCCCAACCCCCTTGGAATGTAGCCTCACCATCTAGACACCACCCCACCCCAATGAAAACCCCTTGGACACCACCACACACATGGAAATCCCCCACACCTTGGACATACTCCAACCCCTCGAGACATCCCCCACCCCCCTTGGACACCCCCACCCCCTAGAAACTCCATAACACCTTGGACATCCCACTCATCCCCTAGACACCACCCCACACCCATGGACACCACTACCCTTGGAAACCCCATGTACACCACCCCCACCCCTTGGAAACCCCTTTGACACCACCAAAACCTTTGAAATCCCCTCCACCACTCTGGACAACCCCACCTCCACCCCCTGGACTGCTACCCAACCCTCTAGATAGCCCCACCCCTGGACAACCCCCAATCCCTCTAGACAACCACCCCTGGAAAGCCACCTAGCTCTCTAGAAAAACTCCACCCCATGGAAACCCCCACCCTGGGACAACTATACCCCCTTGGATAACCAACCCACCACCTGGACACCACCCACACAACCCTGGAGACCCCTTCCCCTTTGGAAAAACCCCTCACCCCCTGGAAACCACCCACCACCCTCTTTGTCTCCCCAACACCCTGGGTAGCCTTCACACCCCCTGGACACCACACCCACCCCTTTTGACACCCCTTGACACCCTAACACCCTAGAGATCCCCCCACCCCCTGGACACCCCCACCCTTTTTCATAGCCCCCACACCCTTTAAAACCCCTTGTACATTCACACACAGATGATAGAACAATTTTTTTTAAAACTTCCTTATATTACATCCGCATGCTCATTTTACTAGAAATGAATTTGGCATGGAATAAATGAACTCTATGAAACACACCATGATAGATTTTACAATGAAAAATAACATCTCAAAAAATTAATTTATGGAATCATGAAAAATAAAACCAGAAATTGAGCCGTCTGAGGCATCCTTGAGTGGTGTGAGTTGACCTAATAGATCTGATGATAATAAATATAGAGAATGATATTGGCATAATGAGGCTATAGCGAACGATTTGGAAGAATAATTTATAGGTTTTCCACGGAAGAGAGAGAGCCCCAGGATGCCCTATCTAAGAAAACAAAATGACTGAATATTGGGTGCGATAAATCATTTAAAATCATTATCATGTATGTTATTTAATAACCAATGTGGAAAACTATATTCTTAATTTTTAAAATTTATTTATTTAATAACCGATGTAGAAAAAAATTTATCACATCTATTATATTATAACTAATGAAATAAATGATGCTTTATCATGTGAGTTCTTTTGAAAACTGACATGATAAATTGATGAGGTTAGCTTTTTCACATCGGTTATAAAATAACTGATGTGACAATCCCCTGAGATTCAATATATCATGTTGGTTATAAAATAAACAACATAATAAAGCTAATCAAAGTTTTTATTATGTCAGTTATAAAATAACTAACAAATAAATTGATTCTCATTGATTTATCATGTTAGTTATAAAATAAACGATGTGAGAAATCAATTATTTCTGCTTTGTGTGTCGGTTCAACATAATCGTTTTGAAAAATACTAACGTGTTAAATGTTTTTTTCCACTAGTGTTAGGGAACGATATTGAGTTTCATTAGACACTACTGCATTGGTGGTTTACTATCTTTGTAGATTATATTTATTGAGACATAAGAAAATATGTAGAATCCCAATTATTTAGTGGTATATCATGATTATAATGATGTATTTCGAATATGGAGCACGGATCATGTTTAGAGAAATGGAGTTTTGTCTTTAGAGTCCTTAGGATTTGTTAGTTTTTTCTTCTATATTTAACATTGATATTAGTTGTCTTCTTCTATCATACTCTTTGGAGGTTTGGTTTTATATCAATAGTGTTTATATGAGTTTTAATACATTGTTATCATTCATTATACATTGGTTTTGGTCCTTATATATACGTTTTTATTTTCTCTACTTCCAAATGGAATATATTCCCCCAATTGTAGTGAATCCCTTTGAATTTATTACCATCTTGTATCTCTATGGGGTTGTCGCTTATGGAAAATTAGAAATTCTTCCATAATTCAATCTAACATAGAGGGGTGGGATATAACGAGTGTTTCCATCTTCGTAATCCCTTAAGAGGCATGTGGTAATAGTCTTGTCCAGTCCTGGACATGGCCATTATTTTATCGGTCTTATAATTGAAATTCATTCTGATCTATTATTTAAGCTCTGTTAGTATAAAGGAGTAGGATTGATGATAAATTATATACAGAGCCTAAAATTGTAGATATCTTTTTAGGATAAACAACATATTACCAGGGATTAGACAACAGAATTGTTTGAGAGACACTAATAAAAATTTTAATCTCATTTTCATGAGTTTATCTAACGATTTGAGGATGAAATGAATCGTAGAAATGACTTCCCACTAAAAATAAATATTTCACATTGTGTATTGATATATGATTTCATATAACTTTTTTAATTTTTTAAAAAATATATTGTTTTTTCAAACATAATATTTTGAAAAGGAATGAAATTTATATATTAAAAATGGTGTGATTTTCTAAAGCATGTGAAAAATATCAAAAATTATTAAAGGTTGAAAATTCTAAAATTTGGAATGTAGTTTTAAGAAAGATGATGTGGTTGAATATGAAATTATATTTCTTTCAATTTCTAAAGAGTGAGACATATGAAATGTGATCTGTTTATTGAAGTAGAACCAAGTTTACATCATAGAAACCTACCAAATGAAGCAAGTAGATATGGCCACTATGAGGAGGTAGGTGGTAATTCCATTATGTCATATGAATTCACATGATGTAATTTTATAATTGATAAATCAGATATTTTAGGGTTATTTGGATTAATTTATTTGTGGTGTTTTGAATGACATATTGGTGTATTAAAGGAAAATGGTTAAACCATGATAAAAACTCGGTGACAGTGTTGGGAATATTTCATGATCGTCATATCTATGCCAAAAATTAAAATTATTATTTATGTGTACATTATTTACATTTTTCGGGACATGAAATATCTGAAAAGTGGGTTTTATGGGTACATAAATTATTGAGGATATTTTTTTGGAAACAACCATAAAATGTCTTCGAGAAACATATTTTCTATAGTGTAGATAAATATTACTAATGTTTTCAATTAACATTGAATATTATTCCAATCCAATGAAACTAGAAAATTCAGATGTATTTTCATGAAAATAAAGATCACCATACCTCAACACCTTTCATGATTTTTTTTATAATCATGAAAATGGAATGGGGTTTATTTTGATACGTTGAGATCTACGTTGGTCTACTCTCTCATTCAAGGAGCCAATATTGTTGCTTATGTCTTAACATAGTTACGGTTTCTCGAGAAGAACTACCCAAAACCTAATATTGAGTTATTTATTATAGTCCAGGATTTGAATACATGAAATTATTATATATTTGGTGAGAAAATTATAGTGTTTATAGACCATTGACTCATGAAACAAATTTCATCACAAATGGATTTGAATCTGGGACATAGAAGATGGATGGAGTGTCTCCCAATTTTTAATTTTGACTTCATGTATACATGGGATAAAGGAAATTCAGTGGCATATGTATTAAGAATAATTTCATATTCTCAGTTTTAAAATGAGGATACTGACCAATGGTAGTAAATGTTAGTGGTAGAAAACTCGAAAAATGAATGTGAATACTAAGGTGACATTGAATATTTATTTATAGTCTATTTTTAGTTTTTTTATATTGTTAAAGTGGACCGTGCATCAAATTTAGAATGTGTTTTTAAAAGGTCAAACACACTATGGGGGAGACCATAAAGGTATTGATGGTGGTTGGAGTTTGGTTTTTTGGTTTCAAAATCGAATAGTCATTCCTATGGCTTGTAGAGAAAATCTCTTGTATTCTTACCATAATTAATTTTGGGTTTCTCATCCCTCAATATAGAATATTTATATTGTGTTTAATTCAGGTTTTACATAGTTTTTATGAAATATTAGGTGGATGAGTTGGTTTTGTGGGGCTTAACACGATTGCAGGTTAATTCAATGAATCAGTGAACACTAGGATGTTATGGTCGTTCTGAATTCCAATTTTATAATTTTAGTATATAGTGATGGATTTTGTAATAGTCATCTGAGAAAGGATTTAGAAATAACATTCCTTTTGGGTGATCGTGGATCTACTCCAAACGGTCTCGTATTTCATACTTATTTATATATATCATAAGGTTGAATAATTATAAAATATCTATATCTATGAAGTATTAAAGATGCATGCAGTACGAGATTTGATAGTTTTTTATAGTGACCCGATGGTTATGTCTTATTTAGATAATTCCTTAAAAAAATATATAGGAATCAGTTGACTATGCGTATAGTGTATCATCCTCAAATGGATGTACTATCTGAATCGTGTTGTGGGCTTATCTAAATGATTTTTATTACACATGGGAAGATAATTTACTATAGGTGGAATTATCATATAACAAAATGTTTCTAGCCTTGACACATATAACCCATTTTGAAACAATGTTTTGGGATTTATTATTACTTTATCCAGTTTTTTTGGATGGAAATATGTGAGACATCACAGGTAGGGTCATTCCTTATCCTAAAAATAATAGGGAATATTTAGAAGAATATTAAAAGGATAGATATGACTCTAAATCATAAGAAATCATTTGAGTATTATTAAATAATGGTTGTTTTCATTCATGATTAGTAATAATGTGTTCTTAAAGATAACTCTAAGTAATTGAAATCGTCATTTTGGGAATCAAGGAATGTTATATCCTTGATACATAGGACCTTTTGAGATATATGAATGGGTTGGTGATGTGTTCTATCGGTTGTCATTGACACTACATTTTAGTGATTTGTATTCAGTGTTTCATGTATCTTAGTTGTAAAACTATCATCTTGATCCTTACCATTCGATTAGATCACATTTATGTAGATATGGATGATTAATTGGTTAATGTTCCTATATTTATTGTGGATAAGAAAAAAAAATTAGTTCATGCGAAAAATAATCATTATAGATTGGGTTTTGTAGAAACATTATTACATTCATGAAGATAATTAGGAATGGGATAAAGAATAGTAGTGAAATTTATAGAACACCTTTATGTATGTGTGTGTTTATAATTTTTAGTGATGGAAGGACAATGGTGGTGAGAATGTAACTCCCCAAGTTTTACATATGTAACCCTTGAATTTTTCTTTTTGACAGTTTAATGTGTTTGGGTTGTGTTTGGTAGGGATTCTATGAATTTTGGGATGACTTTTTAATTTTATATAGGTGAATGTTTTGTACATGGTTCATAAAAACTATGAAATACCTATAGAAAACGATGTACAGTGACACGTCGGATAATGGGGAGGAGCATAGTTAGGTGCACAGTATGGAAAATCCTTGTGGAAACCCATGGGAAACTAGGAAAATTAGGATAGGGTGGATTTTTCCCTATTATCACACTATTGGTCTAGTTGTTCAAGTCAACCATGTGAGGTTCTCATTGATGTAGAGGATGGTGGATGGTTAGTACATATATTACCTAACTGTGTGACTATCCATGCCTGGTTAAAAAAATTAGATCCTAAATATGTTGATCTATGTCATGATAATCTATTACCCAATCATTTCCCCTTCATTTTGGCCCTAACTCGAATTATCTTTCTCATAATGCCTTCTAAATCTTCGTGCATCAATATTGAGTTGATCCGATGGCTTTTCCTAGTGCACTAAATCCCAATTCCCATGTTAAATCGATTATTGTGTTATTTTTTGATAGTTTCTCTTAGATATACATTCTTACCTTTCTCAATTTATTTTATATATATATATATATATATATATATATATATATATATATATTCTACTTTGGATAGATATAATATGGTTGATGAAAATAATTGTTATTTTTGGCACTGTTTCTGTTAGGGGAAGAGATCTAGGTTGGTTGTTTGGATATTCAACCATGTCTTTTTTGGAATTTAAATGATGTTATTTTTTCTCTATAATTACTAAGTAATGTGGATTCCCTATCAATTGAAATAATTAAAACAAAGAGGATTATATTCAAATTGATTGAATTTAGAAGGGTTTATTGTGAAACAGGTGTTCAAATCATGGTTGTATCCTTCTTATTTAGGGTACATATATTTGTGGGTTTTGGGGCATTAGTTTTTGTGAAAATTTTTTGGTTTTATTATTTTTATATTTACTTTAAAATTTTTATTGGTTTTTATTCATGAAAATGCTATTATAAAAAAAATTATTCAAAAAATATGGTTTTATTTAAAATTGATGAAATGATAGATTTTAAATTGTTTTGGAATTCATGGTTTTGTGTGAGTTTATGCTTTTAATGTGACCCTAAATAAGGGGTGTTCACCATTATAGTACAATGGGATGCGACCCTGGATAATGGGAATGTGTCATTAGGGCATAATGATATTTTTCACTTATTAACCACATTGTGGATGGATGAGAAACAACTAATGTTTTTGGATCTACCGATGAATCATGCAAGTGCGGTTGGGATTGTGAATCATTTAAGGGGTGTTCCAAAAATAAATTATTAAATGGTTTATATTATTTTCTGTTTCTTTTCCTTGGAATCTATTATATTAGGGATAAATGTTTTTATGTTAAATGGAATTGTTGGGATATAAGATATTTACCACTCTTTTATATAATATTTTTTTATATATTTTATAACATGTTATATCATAGTGGTTAGAGAAGGGAAGTAATTTGGGTAAAGCCTAATGAGTTTGATTAGTCACCCATACATTGGATATTTGGTGCTTTTTCATAAATTGTTTTTTATCTCAAATTAATAGTTAATGTATCATTGTTCATTCGTGTTTCTTATACATAATAGGGTTTTATTGTGAATTTGGATCATAGAGAATGTTTGGTGCTATGTAGTTTTGTCTTTAGAGTTCATGGGTTTTTTAATGTTTTCTTTTAATTTTTACATTTATATTATTTGTCTTGTGATGTGGAACTCTTTGGTTGATTGTTTTTCATTAAATGGTGTTTATTTGACTTGTCATAAATTGTTTCCATGAAACAATATTTTTCTATGTTTGGATGTTCTTTTTCAATTTCAGAATGTCAAATTCTCCCCCAATTTCTTTAAATCCCTTGGCATTTATTTCCAGCTTTTCGCACATTGGGGTGTCCCTTAGGGTCAAATAGAGATTTCACCTATACTAAATATAACATGGAGGGGTTAGATTTTACAATCCCATTACATGAATAATATATATTTCAACACTAATTGATTCTATTTATATACTACACAAACTTGTAATCTCTTAATTTCATGTTGAATAACTCTAACTTATCTTCCATTGAAAATGCTTAATAAAATAAGGGATAGTGGATTTTTTTCACCATGATATAATGAAATCTAATTTAAAATTCATAAGTAAAACTCACAAAAATAAAATGGAATAATTTATAATAAAAAAAGATGATAAAATATTGATCACGAACCTTGATATATCATGAGTTACGACCCTAATGGGAACACTCATGGAAAGGGGTAAAAGATTATGAATGAGTATAAAAAAGGTAGTATATGTCCTATCATGTATACACAAATATCAACAGATCCCAAATGGTGTTATTATTATAAGTATATGATGTTAACAATAGACCCCCTGATAATGTGAGTGGTAAACCCCCATTGGAATCTCAATGGATCCCTATGAGATTTCTGATATGACATTATTATCATGAGATACATTGGCCACATTCCTAGTGTCAAGGTTTGTGGGTATAATCTACCACATATATTGTTTTTATTATTGGTGTAAATTATCATATAATCAGTTTGGATCCTAATGTATCTCACTAGCCCTAGTTACATTTGAGTGTTCATTATATTTCAACATAAATCCTCACTATTGACAATAGTAAATATTTATTATAATCATATAAAATAAATATAAAATTACTATCAACTAATCAACATTCTAAAAAATAATATTTTACAATATTTAGATTCATTAATTCCACATGTTTCTAGTTCTAATACTATATAATGACTCACATTTTTTGAATCCTCCATCCATACGACCTTTCATTACCATACAACACATTATCGACCCTTGTACTTGATACTGAATAATTGTACATCATCATGACTCTATTAACTACATATATAATGGATGTAATTAATAAAAAATACCAAATCATTTTTATTCCCACCCTATAATGAATTTTAATATAACCCAGTATTTGATATCTAACACCAACAGTGTATTCCTTATATATATATAAGTTCATTATCCATTTGGTGTGTCACACACATGCCTACAGATAATCCAGAGATTCTCGTAGTGTCTTACGGTAGTCATGGTATATGGAATGAACTAAAAATTTATAATATTAATTTTTTAACTCAAAAAATGACTATCAAGATTAAATACTTAATAGTGATCCATGAACCATTCACTTGAAACCACCATCATTAGCAGTCTTATAAATACTAACCATTAGATATCAATGGAAAACCACAAATCTATTTATAGAAATTCATATTTACTATTCATCCACATTTTTCCAAAAATATTAACTATAATTCAAAATGAATCATTGAAATACCCCTTACTCGTTTATCATGTACACAATTAGAAATATATTCATAAAATTAATAATATGTAGTCACTAAAAATATTTTTCCCCATGTCCTTTTTTTGACACTACACATGTCACACATAGTGTTCCAAAGAAATAAAAAAAGTGTTCTTACAATAAGGTATATATATTTATATAATTGATACACTGCACTAAACTATTTTACTTACCAACCTACCTTCAATTTCCTATTTCCATAATTTTTATTTTCAGAAAGAATAAAAACAAATTATACATTCCTCACAATACCATATAAAATAGATTCCTAGGACTCATTATTGTTTTTAGGAATCATTCAGCTATACTCCACGACCATACAATATAAACATGAAATCTTCATCAAAAACCTTATATCTATATCATACCAAATCATATAATGATAAATGATAACCCATATTAAAAAATATATATACACTTCATAACTCATGTAATAGTATGAATATTTCATTTATTACTCACTGTGTAATTATAAGGACACGACCTTAAACATTAAATAATTATTATTTAAATGACTAATTCACTTGTGGAATCTTTTCAAGTTTAGAGTTTTAGAGAATTAGGCCATAACTATTACATAAAAACTTGAATATTACAATTAGACACTACTACTCAGTAACCATTTTTTCATAAAATAAAAACTCTTAAAAAGGCACATGTCTAGTTCCATGTTTTAGACAGAATGAATTTTCCTTGATCCCATCCTTGAACCTATTCATCTTTAAGTCATGTGGAAAACATTTCAAAAACATGGGATGAGAATAAAAATCTCAGAAAAGGTTATAAAATAAGAAAGGGAAACATTATCCCATCAATAAATACAAATCAATGAAACCATACTGTTCAATCATAGCATACCTTATGAAATCGTAAGATTAATTAATAATAAACAGAAAACATAAATCATAAAGGTTACTTATGGCATCCATATCAAACATACATTGTATTTATCATAGCAACACAGGGAGTTACACTTGGAATAGCCATCACGGTATATTCCCTAAATCTCTTAGGAGAAACTTCACGTTCACCTCCGTCACGTTACCCAATGCACTGGAGAGATATCTCATGCTCACCCACCCTAGGTTTATCAAAGAACCACCCATATACGTAAACAACTCCCAATAAAAATAAGGTAATAATTACATAATACACATGTATAAAGGCAAGATAACATTTCTACATTCCAATATATCATATCAAGATATTTAAATAAACAATGTTTTATCAAATAATATTCAAAACCATTTAAAAAGTGATTTTTGAATCAAAGTGTATCATACCACTATGAAGCTTTAAAATGAATCACAATTTGAAGACATTAATGAACATATAAATAAATCCTTAAACCCATTATTAAAAAATGGACATTAATGAGAAATATTTAGAAGATTAAATATTTAAAACATATAAACGATATTTTAGTTAAAGAGTTTTTAACAGAAACAGAGATGCTTGGAAACAAATAATTGAAGAATTAATTTTAATCAGAACATTATAATATCATGAGAATAAAGGTATTCATGATATAATATTTCAAAGGATAGTATATACACCATATAAGAGTGAATTGGTGCATAAAAAAAATGAAGTCTCAATGGAAATGTAAATTGAGATAAAATCCCTTAGAAAGATGGTATTCTTAAATTAAGGATAAATCAATCACATAATTATGTGTGAAAAATATAAATACACCCTATATAATTGGATATTAAGTTTAAAACAATCAGAGGTCATTCAAACATATTAATAAGATGTCATATTCAAGAAGTACAAGTTGAACCCGAAGAATTGAAATTGGGTTAAGAAGTTCCCTTGTAAAAATTCGACAGCCTAACGACGTCACTTTAAAATTCAGAAAATCAGTTGAAGAGATAAAAAATGGAATATCATCACCTGGATTTAATGTGTACATCAATAAGGATATAGTATAACACATCCCATCATAATAAGCTGTAAATTAAAATACATGACGAAAATAAGTCTTTTATAAAGAGGAGAGTGAATGGTTCCCTTACCGATTTGGTAATTTACAAAACATACGCCACAAGAAAGAAGGATCATACAATGAATATGTAAATACTCATAAATGAAAGTATATTACATAAAGAGTAAAATTATGGGCAGTACATACACCACAAAAAAGGAAATAGTGGCCTATATAGCATGAATATCACATGAATAAAAAGTTAGACCAAAACCCTTTACCGCGTTGTAATCAACTGAGTCGTATAAAAAGAAGTTAATAACCACCAAATGAATCAAATAATATAATGAATATAATGAGAATAATGAAAATATATATCAAAAGGCAGTAAAAAATACACAACATGAAATGAATAAGTGGCAAACAATGGAAATCTAACGGAATTAAAAGTGAGATGAGAAAATCCCTTACCTCGTGTTCGACTTGACCCGTTCGTTCTTTAATATCCAGAATAATAAAATAAACATAATTTTTACTTTATTAATATCCCTTTTAATGTTTATTACTAATTTTATATCACTTATTATCATGTTGTAAACATTATCTAATAATTTAAGTTAATAATGTTCGTTTTGTCGATATTGGGTACTTGAGTCAAAAATGGACTTCTTATAATTACATGTTGTTAATGAGGTCAAAGGTTCATTATATCCAAAATAATATTCATGATTTTTATATCATATATATCATATATATTCAGCATATACATGTATTTATAATAGTACATAACATTTAGAGATAAGAAATGAAATGCACCATTCATAGAGACGGTAAGCCATACGTACGCTTGAACGATACTTCCATTTATATTTCATATTTACAAGAATTGAAACATAATGATACATAGTAGTATTATAATTACAGTATTTTATCATATATAATATCATTAAATCTATCCTTTATATGTACCACATATGGTATGAACGATTCATATCACTTTGAGGGGGCGGTAGTCTGCACTTTCTCTAATGAGATTATCACATCTACCCATAATGGAAACCATAAAGGCATTATTTAAAATGAAATTACAGAAACATAATGAAAACCTAAACAGAATATATATGTTATATAAATATAGTGCCATCTTAGTGGCCACCATGATAGGTGGCAGGAGACACTCGAACAATCATCATTTCGTGAGGCGTTAGTTTTCCATCCACAGAAACATTATGTTCTCCATCCATTAGATGGAGGTGTGTGTAAGTGTAGTTCAAATAATTATCATAACAACATACTATTATATTGAGGATACTGTTTTTGTTACAAAAGAATGGAATAAAAAGATTTTAGGGGTTGGAGAAGTAAAATAAAAAAAAAATTTAAGAGAAACTGTTACCTTTAGTTTGGGTAACTCTCTTTGGTTTTAACAAAAGAACTTCTTGAAGTGCCTTCTACCTAAGTTAAGGCTTCTAGATGGAGGATATGGATGTAGGGGGCTTAATTGGGTAGAGTTTGGACGAGCCAAAAGGCTTGAGAGGTTTGAGGAATTGGATAAAAATGTTCTCCTTTTATAAGGGAGATGAGGGGCTCTTTAGGAAAGTGTGAAAACATTATTTTATTATATAATTATATTCGGTTTTTAATGGTCCAAAAATCATTAAGGTCAACGATAAGATGACTGATAGTCGTAATAAAATCATCAAATAGAAATTTTACAGGTTTTGTATAATATTTTAATCATTATAATCTTATTTATTTAAATGATTTATTAATGAGGTAAACACTGCACCATTATTGTGTCATAAATAATTTAAATTATTTGATGTCTAAAAATTATAAAAAAATACCATGATGTAGGAAATCTTTTTATCCTTCCAATTAATATTTATAGTCAAAAATATAATTTATTGAACCACTTTGAAAATTTAATTTTCTAGAACATATTTTCTTTTGTCATTTTTTCCTTTACTTTATGTTAATCAATCTAAATTACCATTATCACTCCCACGTGGCTCAATGGGGTCCCAAAATAGACCCAAAGATGAACATAATTGCAAATGATTCTACCAATAAGGTTTGGACAAGTGTTAATGTAATTTGGAATTATTATAATATTTTTTTAACCTTGAATTATCCTATTTACCTTTAACCGTGGTAAATAAAAGTCAAAATTTACTATTCACAAAAAAATTATTTTCATCTTAATGAACCACATTTTACTTCTTGATAACAACCATGTATGTCGGATTTTTTAAATTCCATTCACAGAAGTGATAAAATTTCATTTAAATGAAAAAGTCAGTTTTTTTAACTAGCACTAAGTGGTTTCACTATTCTTTTAACATTGAAGTTTTTCATAAAAATACCAAAAATTCAGCCTAAGATATCATTGATATTCTGAATTCAAAAATAATGTCTATTTTTTGAAATTCAAAACATAAAAGTGGCATTAATTTATTTTCAAATTAATTAGCATTATCGAAACAAATAGCGTGTTTTTATGAAACAATAACTATCAAAAGATTTATACATGTTTATGTCTAATTTCAAAGGGAAATTAATTCCAATGACCTACAAATAAATTAGATTAAAAGTCACTATTGAATTAAAATACAATATTTTCACTATTCATTAAAAAAATGAACTTTATCGGAAAAATTCCAAAAATTTACACAAAGAAAATATTGATGTCGCCATTCTAAATAAGGAATTTATTTGGTCATATAGAATGTATTAAAGTTACCAAAACTAGATTTAAAAAGGGTTCGCCATTAAAAGGCGATAAATCAGCCTTTAATTTAAATTGTGCTTAAAATTAGATTCATTCACATTTTAAGCCTCTAAATATTTATTGGATAATGTAAATACATTTAACAATAATGTATAATCATATTGTAGTTAGTTTTGTTAATTCTTGCCAATAAAACGGATAGGAGTTAACTACCATTTAAAATAATAATATTATATTATTAGGGCACCACGTAAGATTTCAAAGAAACCCATTGTTGCGTATCGGGTACACTATCAAACATAGAAACCATTTTAAAGTGAAATTAATATTTAATTCACAAATATTAATAAATATGGAAATGTCATATTCTTCATTTATCTGAGATGTTACATCCTTCCCCCCTTTTGGGAATTGCGTCCTCGCAATTTTAAAATTGGGCTCGAGAACTTCATTGAAATCCCCACATCGAAAAGTGTCAATAAAACTATCACTTTAAAATAAAGTAAGAGAAGTACAAAGGCTACCCGAGACAAAACATAATAGGCTTCCATGAAAACATGGATATATAGGAGAAAAAAAACCATAATGTTATGATGGAGAGGGATAGAAAACATGTTTAGGAGAAAGTTAACCAACAGAAAATCACAAACATGTGATGGGTTAAACAGTCTTTGATTCCCCAGTAGGAAAAGTTAATAGATAATGTTTTTGTTTTATGTTACATTTCATTAAGGAATTATTTATGAGATTAACTAAATACATAAGGAAATATACTTACTTGTCATGTAGACATTCATCTTTTACTAGATTTCTAACACAAACTCATATTTTCTCCAAACGATGAGTATTCATGATGACTTTTTTTCACATTAAGAGTGTGATAGTCAACTTCGAGAGAATCACATAATCCAAAAAAGATGAACTATATATTTCACATATCTTTAGACCTTATCCAAAACCAAAATGGATAGCACCAGATCAGGTAATCCCCAAATGTATAATATTTTACAAAAATAAAAACTACTCTTAGTCTCCAAAATTTTCAAATAAACCTAAAGTTCAACAAAGGCCATTTGATAAACAATTGTCCGTAAAATTCTTCAAAGTATCCAAACTAATATTAAAACCCAAATCTCATAAGGATTTAATCCTATAGTCTTCCAATATAAATTTTATGATTTATCTCCAAGTAACATAAAATACTCTTAAAGTCTCATATTGAAAAGTAATCAACCTAATCAAATATTCTCTATGAGAGGATCATAAATTCCATATATGACCCAAAATAAACTTATTCTTGATTAATAAAATCATCCAATTAAAAAGAATTATTTATACTAACCAGGGACTTCACGTGGTCCAGTGGTAGGCGATAAATACTAGTCACACTTTGGTTGTGGGTTCGAGTCTCACATCTTAGTCTGACACGACAGGTTGTCACACGGTTCGCGTGTTGTCCTTTTTTCAAAAACTATATAATTTTATAGAATTCCCAAGAAGATATAAATTTATCAAAAAATAACCATAACATATTTTAACCACGAAGGATTTCTAATAACATTCATTTTCCATCCCAAAAATGTATTAACCTATAATTACCTCAAATTCGAGGATCATATAAACCCAAATGGTTCTTCATAACTATATCCACAAAATAAAAGATAATTATTTATTGAATAAAATTTTCATATATCAAACTATAGGGTTACACATACTATAAAAAGTCTTTTAATTTAATTCCCATCATCAAAAGAGCCTTAATACTTTTAAGAATTTCACCAACCTAAAACCTACCATAACTCTTGAATCCCATATATTTTGACTTCTTACTCATTCAAAATTATTCATGATCCATTAACCATTCCTTTTCAACTTATTCTGAAATATTTCTTTCCTACAAACAGAATCATGAATAATATCCTAAGAATCAATAATATCAAAACATATGTTAAGAAATAATCCGTACCTTTCATTGGTCATTGTTAGTTTCTTCATCCTCAATCGGAATAGTATTAGGTATTGGTAAAAAAATTATTTATACGATCATGGTGATCCCATTCCAAAAAAATCTTCCTAGGACATGTGTTTTTATAATGAACATGCACACCAAATTTAAAACATTCAATTGATCCCTCAGAAATAACTTCTTTCCATTTCCTAGAGTCTATTGGATGCTTCATTTTTTTGGAAGGTTCTTGCTTTATTACATTCATTTCCACATCTATAGAATCTTCCTGTCCTTTTGAAACATTTTCCTAGGTGTTTCTTTCCACATCAATGACGCATAGGTATTTGAATATAGATTCCTTTATGAATATTACCTAAACTTCAGTGGGGATTTGTTTCTCGCATATACGTTGCCTTATAAAATTCACAAAGGTTCAAGTGGTCAATCATGACTCCAGATAGTTGGATGAGAATAACCACAGGAGTTCTCATTACAGCTCCCATTTCATTTAATAACTCATTCATAAAATTGTCATAGTTTTCTTTACATCAATTGCTACTTTGATGCCTGCTAGATCCAACCATTGACTAAAACCAGAAAGGTATGTGTGTGTATATCAGTAAAATAAAAATACAATATCTTATGAGGAAGGTAAATACTAATATATAATTATTCATGTTATATTAAACTCATTCACCTTATCTTAAAAAAAATTAATCTTTCTGAAATCCTAACCATTATGTTAATGTCACTTATGTTTACAGAATTCCCTAACCTCTAAAGTTATCTAAACCGACCTCTGATACCAACTCTAAGGACCCAGCCAAAAACATTACACAATATTGATATAAATGAATAATTCACAATGGATATCTTTTCAGGTTTAGAGTTTTATAGAATTAGGCCATAACTATTACATACCAAAATGAATATTACAATTAGACACTACTACTCAGTAACCATTTTTTTCATAAAATAAAAACACTTAAAAAGACACATGTCTAGTTCCATGTTTTAAACATCATGACTTTTCCTTGATCCCATCCTTGAACCTATTCATCATTAATTCATGTGGAAAACATTTCAAAAACATGGGATGATCATAAAAAGCTCAGTAAAGGATAAAAAATAAGAAAGGGACACATTAGCCCATCAATAAATACAAATTAATGAAACCATACTTTTTAATCAAAACATACCTTACGAAATCATAAGATTAATGAATAACACACACAAAACATAAATCATAAAGGTTACTTATGGAATCCATATCAAATATACATTGTAGCTATGACAGATACATAGTGACTTACACCTAGAATACCCATCACAGTATATTCCTTAAATCACTTTTGGGAAACTTCACGTTCACCTTCGTCACATTACCCAATGCATTGGAGAGAAATCTCGGGCTCAGCCGCCATAGGTTTATCAGAGAACCACATTTATATGTAAACAATTCCTAATAACCATAACATAATCATATCATATGACACATGTAGAAATGAAAGAAAACAGTTCCACATAACAATATATCAAATAAATTTATTGAAATAAACAATGTTTTATCAAATCATTTTCAAAACCATTTAAAAAGGGATTTTTGAATCAAAGTGTCTCATACCACATTGATGATTTTAAATGAATCATCATTTCAAGACATTAATGTCTATAAAAATAAATCCTAAACCCCATTTTGAAAAAATGGATATTAATGAGAAATATTTAGAAGAATGAATCTTTAAAACATTTAAAATGATATTTTAGTTAAAGAGTTTTTAACAAAAAGAGATATGCTTGGAAACAAATAATTGATGAAAAAATTGTAATAATATCATTAAAATATCATGAGAATAAATGGATTCATGATATAATATATCATAGGACATTATATACATTATATAATAGTGAATTGGTGCATAACAACAATGAAGTCTCAATGGAATTGTGAATTGAGATAAAATCCCTTATAAAGATGGTAACAATAAATTAATGATAAATCAATCACATAATTATGTGTGAAAAATATAAATACACCCAATATATGTGGATATTAAGTATAAAACAATCAGAGGCCATACACACATATTCATAGGATGACATATTCAATAAGTACAAGTTGATCCCGAAGAATTGAAATTGGGTTAATAGGTTCCCTTGTAAAAATTCGACCACCTAACGACGTCACATTAAAATTAGAAAATGAGTTGAAGAGATAAAAAATGGAATATCATCACCTGGATATAAATTTTACATCAATATGGATATATTAGAACAAATCCAAACATAATAAGATGTAAATTAAAATACATAATGAAAATAAGTCTTTCATAAAGAGGAGAGTGAATGGTTCCCTTACCAATTTTGTAATTTACAAAACATACTTCACATTAAAGAAGGATCATACAATGAATATGTAAATACTAATAAAGGAAAATATATTACATAAAGAGTAAAATAATGGTCAGTACATTCACCACAAAAAAATAAATAGTGGCCAATATATCATGAATCTCATGGGAATAAAAAGTGAGACGAAAACCCTTTACCACGTTGTAATCAACTGCGTCGTACGGAAAAAAGTTAATAACCACCAAATGAATCACATAATATCATGAATATAATGATAATAATGATAATATATATCAAATGGAAGTACAAAAAACACCACATGCAATGAATAAGTGGCGAACAATGGAAATCTCACGGAATTAAAAGTGAGATAAGAAAATCCATTACCTCGTGTCCGACTTGACCCGTTCGTTCTTTATTATCCAGAATAATAAACTTAAAATAGTTTTTTTACTTGATTAATAACCATTATCAAGTTTATTATTCCTTTTATATCACTTATTACCATGTTATAAACATTATGTAATAATTTAATATAATAATGTTCGTTTGGTCGATATTTTGTACTTGAGTAAAAAATGGACTTCTTATAATTACATGTTCTTCATGCGGTCAAAGGTTCATTATATACAGAATCATATTCATGATTTTGATATCATATATATCATATATATCCAGAATATACATGTATTTATAATAGTACATAACATTTAGAGGTAAGAAATGAAATTCACCGTTCATAGAGACGGTAGCCGTACGTACGCTTGAACGCTACTTCCATTTCTATTTCATATTTAATAGAATTAAAACATAATAATACACTGTAGTATTATAATTCCAGTATTTTATCATATATAATATCATTAAATATATCCTTTATACGTACCACATATGTTATGAAAGAGTCATATCACTTTGAGGGGGCGGTAGTTTGCACTTCCTCTAATGAGATTACCGCATTTACCCATAATGGAAATAATAAATTAATGATTTAAAAGGAAATTAAAGAAGCATAAATAAAACATAAACATAATATATATCACATATAAATAAAATTCCATCATAATGGCCTCCATGAGAGGCGGTAGGAGATAATCGAAGAATCTTCGTTTCGTGAGGCGATAGTTTTCCATCCACAGAAACATTATATGCTTCATATATTAAATGGAGGTGTGTGAAAGTGTAGTTCGAATCATTCTCATAAAAAAATAACACTATATTGAGGATACTGTAGTTTTTACAAAAGAATGGAATAAAAAGTGTTTAGGGGTTGGAGACGTAAAATAAAAGAAAATAATTTAAGAGAAGCTGTTACCTTTAGTTTCGGTAACTCTCCTTGGTTTGAACCAAAGGACTTCTAAAAGTGCCTTATGCCTAAGGTAAGGCTTCTAAAAGAAGTAGGTTGATGTAGGGGGATTAATTGGGCAGAGTCTGGACAAGAAAAATGGCTTGAGAGGTGTGAGGAATTGGATAGAAATGGTCTCCTTTTATAAGGGAGAGGAGGGGCTCTTTAGGAAAGTGTGAAAACATTATTTAATTATATAATGATATTCGGTTTCTAATGGTCATAAAATCATTAAGGTCGAAGATAAGATGAATCATAGCAGTAATAAAATCATCAAATATGAATTGTACATGTTTTGGATATTATTTTAATCATTATATTCTTATTTATTTAAATTATTTATTAATGAGGTAAACACTGCACCGTTATTGTGTCATTTATAATATAAATTATTTGATGTCTAAAAATTATAAAAAAATTAACATGATGTAGGAAATATATTTATCCTTCAAATTAATATTTATAGTCAAAAATATAATATATAGAACCATTTTGAAAAATTAATTTTCTAAAACATATTTTCTTTTGTCATTTTTGCCTTTACTTTATGTTAAATAATCTAAATTGTCATTATCACTCCCAAGCGGCTCAATGGGGTCCCAAAATCGACTAGAAGATGCCCATGGTCATAAATAACTCAGCCAATAAGGTTTGGACAAATGTTAAGGTAATTTATAATTAATATAAAATTCTTTTAACCTTTTATTACCTTATTTACCTTTAATTGTGGTTAATAATTGTCAACCGTTACTATTCACAAAAAATTATTTTCATCTTAATGAACCACATTTTCCTTTTTGATAAAAACCATTTATGTTGGATTTTTGAGATTCAATTCACAGAAGTGGTAAAGTTTCATTTAAATGAAAAAGTCAGTTTTTTTTACTACCACTAAGGGGTTTCACTATTCATTTAAAATTGATGTTTTTCGGAAAAATACCAAAAATTCAGCCTAAAATATATTTTATATTCTGAATTCAAAAATGATGTATATTTTTTCAAATTCAAAACATTTAAGTGGCATTAAATAATTTTAAAATTAATTCCTGTTATTAATACAAATACTGTGATTTTAAGAAACAAAAACTATGAAAATATTGATACATGTTTATGTCCAATTTCAAAGTGAAATTAATTCAAGTGGCCTATAAATAAATTATATTAAAAGTCACTTTTGAATTTGAATTAATTTTTTACTATTCATTAAAAAATGAACTTTATCGGAAAAATTCCAAAATGTTACACATAGTAAATTTTGATGTCCCCATTCTTAATAAGGATTTTATTTGGTCATATATAATGTATTAATGTGACCAAAACTAGATTTAAAAAGGGTTCTCCATTAAAAGGTGATAAATCAGCCTTTTAATGTAAATTATCCTTAAAATTAGATTCATTCACATTTTAAACCACTAACTTTTTATTGGATAATGTAAATACATTTAACAATCATGTATAATCATATTGTAGTTAGTTTTGTTCATTCCCATCAATACAACGGCTAAGAGTTAACTACTATTTAAAATAATAATATTATATTATTAGTGAGCCACGTAAGATTTCAAAGAAACCCGTTGTTGCGTATCGAGTATGCTATTGAACATAACAACCCTTTTAAAGTAAAATTAATATTTAATTCCCAAATATTAATAAATATGAAAATGTCATATTCTTTATTTATCCAGGATGTTACATCCTTCCCACCTTTTGGGAACTATGTCCTCACAATTTTAAAATTGGGTTCGGGAACTTCATTGAAAGCCCCACATTGAAAAAAGAGTCAATAAAACTATCACTTTAACATAAAGGAAGAGAAGTACAATGGTTACCCGAGACTACAGATACTATGATTCCATGAAAACATGGATATAGAGGAGAAAAAACCATCATGTTTTGTTGTAGAGTGATAGAAATATGTTTAGGAGAAAGTTAACCACCAGAAAATCACAAAACTGTGATGGGTTAAACAGTTTTCGATTCCCCAGTATGAAAACTTAACATATAATTTTTTTCTTTTATGTAACTTTTCATTAAGGAATTATTTATGAGATTTACTAAAAAAATAAGGAAATATTCATACTTGTCATGTAGACATTCATCTTTTACTAGATTTCTAACACAAACTCATATTTTCTCCAAATGATGAGTATTCGGGATAACTTTTTTTCACATTAAGAGTGTGATAGTCAACATCAAGAGAATCACATAATCCATGAAAGATGAACTATATATTTCTCATATCCTTAGACCTTATCCAAAACCAAAATGGTTAGCACCAGATCAGGTAATCCCCAAATGTATAATATTTTACAAAAATAAAAACTACTCTTAATCTCCAAAATTTTCAAACAAAACCTACAGTTAAACAAAGACCATTTGATAAACAATTGTCCGTAAAATTCTTAAATGTATCCAAACTAATATTAAAACCCAAATCTAATAAGGATTTAATCCTATAGTCTTCCAAGATAAATCTTATGATTTATCTCCAAATAACATCAAATACTCTTAAAGTCTCATATTGAAAAGTAAACAACCTAATAAAATATTCTCTATGATAGGATCATAAATTCCATATATAACCCAAAATAAACTTATTCTTGATTCATAAAATCGTCCAATTAAAAAGAATTATTTATTCTAACCAGGGACTTCACGTGGTCCAGTGGTAGGAGATAAATACTAGTCACACTTTGGTTGTGCGTTCGAGTCTCACAGCTTAGTCCGACGCGAATGGTTGTCACACGGTTCGCGTGTTGTCCTTTTTTCAAAAACTATATAATTTTATAGAATTCCCAAAAACAGATAAATTTATCAAAAAATAACCATATCATATTTTAACCATGAAGGTTTTATAATAACTTTCATTTTTCATCCCAAAAATGTATTAACCTATAATTACCTCAAATTCCAGGATCATATAAACCCAAATTGTTCTTCATAACTATATCCAAAAAATAAAGGATAATTATTTATTGAATAAAATTTTCATATATCAAACTATAGGGTTACACATACTATAAAAAGTCTTATAACTTAATTCCCATCATCAAAAGAGCCTTAATACTTTTAAGCATTTCACCAACCTAAAACCTACCATAACTCTTGAATCCCATATATGTTGACTTCTTACTCATTCAAAATTATTCATGATCCATTAACCATTCCTTTTCAACTTATTCTGAAATATTTCTTTCCTACAAACTAAATCATGAATAATATCCTAAGAATCAATAATATCAAAACATATGTTAAGAAATAATCTGTACCTTTCATTGGTCATTGTCAGTTTCTTCATCCTCAATCGGAATAGCATTAGGTATTGGTAAAAAAAATTATTTATACGATCATGGTGATCCCATTCCAAAACAATCTTCCTAGGACATTTGTTTTTATAATGACCATGCACACCACATTTAAAACATTCAATTGATCCCTCAGAAAGAACCTCTTTCCCTTTCCTAGAGTCAACTAGATGCTTCCTTTTTTTATGGAAGGTTCTTGCTTTATTACATTCATTTCCACATCTATAGCATCTTCCTGTCCTTTTGAAACATTTTCCTAGGTGTTTCGTTCCACATCAATGACACATAGATATTTGAATATAGATTCCTTTATGAATATTACCCAAACTTCTGTGGGGATTTTTTTCTTGCATATACGATGCCTTATAAAATTCACAAAGGATCAAGTGGTTAATCATGACTCCAGATAGTTGGTTGAGAATAACCACAGGAGTTCTCATTACAGCTCCCATTTCATTCAATAGCTCATTCATAAAATTGTCATAGATTTCTTTACATCAATTGTTACTTTGATGCATTCTAGATCCAACCATTGACTAAAACCAGAAAGGTATGTGTGAGTATATCAGTAAAATAATCATACAATATCTTATGAGGAGGGTAAATACTAATATATAATTATTCATGTTATCTTAAACTCATTCACTTTATCTTAAAAAACAATTAATCTTTCTGACATCCTAACCATTATGTTAATGTCACTTATGTTTAAAGAATACCCTAACCTCTAAAGTTATCTAAACCGACCTCTGATACCAACTCTATGGACCCGACCAAAAACATTACACAATATTGATTTAAATGAATAATTCACATTGGGGATCTTTTTAGGTTTAGAGTTTTATAGAATTAGGCCATAACTATTACATAACAACATGAATATTACATTTAGACACTACTACTCAGTAACCATTTTTTTCATAAAATAAAAACACTTAAAAAGACACATGTCTAGTTCCATGTTTTAAACAACACGACTTTTCCATGATCCCATCCTGGAACCTATTCATCATTAATTCATGTGGAAAACATTTCAGAAACTTGGGATGATCATAAAAATCTCAGTAAAGGTTATAAAATAAGAAAGGAAAACATTAGCCCGTCAATAAATACAAATTAATGAAACCATACTTTTTAATCAAAACATACCTTACGAAATCATATGATTAATGAATAACACACACAAAACATAAATCATAAAGGTTACTTATGGCATCCATATCAAACATACATTGTAGCTATCACAGATACACATGGACTTACACATGGAATACTCATCACGGTATATTCCCTAAATCACTATTGGGAAACTTCACGTTCACCTCCGTCACATTACCCAATGCATTGTAGAGCTATCTCGGGCTCAGCCGCCCCAGGTTTATTACAGAACCACCTTTATACGTAAACAATTCCCAATAACCATAACATAATCATAACATATGACACATGTATAAATGAAAGAAAAAAGTTCCACATTCCAATATATTAAATCAAGTTATTGAAATAAACAATGTTTTATCAAATCATTTTCAAAACCATTTAAAAAGAGACTTTTGAATCAAAGTGTCTCATACCATTGTGATGATTTTAAATGAATCATCATTTCAAGACATTAATGTCTATATAAATAAATCCTAAAACCCATTTTGAAAAAATGGATATTAATGAGAAATATTTAGAAGAATGAATATTTAAAACATTTAAAATGATATTATAGTTAAAGAGTTTTTAACAAAAAGAGAGATGCTTGGAAACAAATAATTGAAGAATAAATTGTAATAATATCATTACAATATCATGAGAATAAATGGATTCATGATATAATATATCAATGGACATTATATACATCATATAAGAGTGAATTGGCGCATAACAACAATAAAGTCTCAATGGAAATGTAAATTGAGATAAAATCCCTTATAAAGATGGTAACAATAAATTAATGATAAATCAATCACATAATTATGTGTGAAAAATATAAATACACCCAATATAAGTGGATATTAAGTATAAAACAATCAGATGCCATACACACATATTCATAGGATGACGTATTCAATAAGTACAAGATGATCCCGGAGAATTGAAATTGGGTTAAGAGGATCCCTTGTAAAAATTAGATCGCCTAACGATGTCACATTAAAATTAGAAAATGAGTTGAAGAGATAAAAAAGGGAATATCATCATCTGGATATAATGTTTACATAAATATGGATATATTAGAACATATCCAAACATAATAATATGCAAATTAAAAGACCTAATGAAAATAAGTCTTTCATAAAGAGGAGAGTGAATGGTTCCCTTACAAATTTTGTAATTTACAAAACTTACTCCACATTAAAGAAGGATCATACAATTAATATGTAAATACTCATAAATGAAAGTATCTTACATAACGAGTAAAATAATGGACAGTACATACACCACAAAAAAAGAAATAGTGGCCAATATAGCATGAATCTCACGGGAATAAAAATTGAGACGAAAACCCTTTACCACGTTGTAATCAACTAAGTCATATGAAAAAATGTTAATAACCACCAAATGAATCACATAATATCATGAATATAATGATAATAATGATAATATATATCAAATTGAAGTACAAAAAACACCACATGCAATGAATAAGTGGCGAACAATGGAAATCTCACGGAATTAAAAGTGAGATAAGAAAATTCCTTACCTCGTGTCCGACTTGACCCGTTCATTCTTTAATATCCAAAATAATAAACTAAACATAATTTTTACTTGCTTAATAACCTTTATCATGTTTATTATTCTTTTTATATCACTTATTACCAAGTTATAAACATTATGTAATAATTTAATATAATAATGTTCTTATGGTCGATATTTGGTACTTGAGTAAAAAATGGAATTCTTATAATTACATGTTGTTCATGATGTCAAAGGTTCATTATATACAGAATCATATTCATGATTTGGATATCATATATATCATATATATCCAGAATATACATGTATTTATAATTGTACATAACATTTAGAGGTAAGAAATGAAATTCACCGTTCATAGAGACGGTAGCCGTACGTACACATGAATGCTACTTCCATTTCTATTTCATATTTAATAGAATGAAAACATAATAATACATAGTAGTATTATAATTCCAGTATTTTATCATATATAATATCATTAAATCTATCCTTTATATGTACCACATATGGTATGAATGAGTCATATCACTTTGAGGGGGCGGTAGTCTGCACTTCCTCTAATGAGATTACCACATTTACCCATAATGGAAATAATAAAGTCATGATTTAAAAGGAAATTACAGAAGCATAAAGAAAACATAATCATAATATATATCACATATAAATACAATTCCATCATAATGGGCTCCATGAGATGCGGTAGGAGATAATCGAAGAATCATCGTTTCGTGAGGCGATGGTTGTCCATCTGCAGAAACATTATGTGCTTCATATATTAGATGGAGGTGTGTGTAAGTGTATTTAGAATGATTCTCATAAAAAATCACAATATATTGAGGATACTTTGTTTTTACAAAATAATGGAATAGAAAGAGTTTAGGGTTTGGAGAAGTAAAATAAAAGAATATAATTTAAGAGAAACAGTTTCCTTTAGTTTCGGTAACTCTCCTTGGTTTGAACCATAGGACTTCTAAAAATGCCTTATGCCTAAGGTAAGGCTTCTAGAAGAAGGAGGTTGATGTAGGGAGATTAATTGGGAAGAGTTTGGACGAGAAAAATGGCTTGAGAGGTGTGAGTAATTGGATAGAAATGGTCTCCTTTTATAAGGGAGAGGAGGGGCTCTTTAGGAAAGTGTGAAAACATTATTTAATTATATAATGATATTCGGTTTCTAATGGTCCGAAAATCATTAAGGACGAAGATAAGATGAATAATAGCTGTAATAGAATCATCAAATATGAATTTGACATGTTTTGGATATTATTTTAATCATTATATGCTTATTTATTTAAATGATATATTAATGAGGTAAATAGTGCACCGTTATTGTGTCATTAATAATATAAATTATTTGATGTCTAAAAAATATTAAAAAAATACCATGATGTAGGAAATCTATTTATCCTTCAAATTAATATTTATAGTAAAAAATATAATATATTGAACCATTTTGAAAAATTAATTTTCTAAAACATATTTTCTTTTGTCATTTTTGCCTTTACATTATGTTAATTAATCTAAATTGTCATTATCACTCCCAAGTGGCTCAATGGGGTCCCAAAATCGACCCAAAGATGCCCATGGTCATAAATAACTCATCCAATAAGGTTTGGACAAATGATAAGGTAATTTATATTTATTATAAAATTCTTTTAACCTTTTATTACCTTATTTACCTTTAATTGTGGTAAATAATTGTCAAACGTTACTATTAAACAAAAATTATTTTCATCTTAATGAACCACATTTTTCTTTTTAATAAAAACCATGTCTGTTGGATTTTTGAGATTCAATTCACAGAAGTGGTAAAATTTCATTTAAATGAAAAATTCAGTTTTTTTAACTACCATTAAGGGGTTTCACTATTCATTTAAAATTGATGTTTTTCGGAAAAATACCAAAAATTCAGACTAAAATATATTTTATATTCTGAATTCAAACATGATGTATATTTTTACAAATTCAAAACATTTAAGTGGAATTAAATAATTTTAAAATTAATTCCTGTTATCAATACAAATACTCTGATTTTAAGAAACAATAAATATAAAAATATTGATACATGTTTATGTCCAATTTCAAAGTGAAATTAATTCATGTGGCCTATAAATAAATTATATTAAAAGTCACTTTTGAATTTGAATTAATTTTTTTTACTATTCATTAAAAAAATTAACTTTATCGGAAAAATTCCAAAATTTTAGACATAGTAAATTTTGATGTCCCCATTCTTAATAAGGATTTTATTTGGTCATATATAATGTATTAAAGTGACCAAAACTAGATTTAAAAAGGGTTCTCCATTAAAAGGCGATAAATCAGCATTTTAATGTAAATTATGCTTAAAATTAAATTCATTCACATTTTAAACCACTAACTTTTTATTGGATAATGTAAATACATTTAGAAATCATGTATAATCATATTGTAGTTAGTTTTGTTCATTCCTGTCAATACAATGGCTAAGATTTAACTACCATTTAAAATAATAATATTATATAATTAGTGAGCCACGTAAGATTTCAAAGAAACCCATTGTTGCGTATCGGGTACTCTATCGAACATAACAACCCTTTTAAAGTAAAATTAATATTTAATTCAAAAATATTAATAAATATGAAAATGTCATGTTCTTCATTTATCCAGGATGTTAAATCCTTCCCGCCTTTTGGGAATTGTGTCCTCAAAATTTTAAAATCGGGTTCGGGAACTTCATTGAAAGCCCCACATTGAAAAAATAGTCAATACAACTATCACTTTAAAATAATGGAAGAGAAGTACAATGGTTACCCGAGACAACAGATACTAGGATTCCATGAAAGCATGGATATAGAGGACAAAAAAACCATCATTTTATGTTGGAGAGTGATAGAAAACATGTTTAGGAGAAAGTTAACCACCAGAAAATCACAAACCTGTGATGGGTTAAACAGTCTTTGATTCCCCAGTATGAAAAGTTAACAGATAATGTTTTTCTTTTATGTAACTTTTAATTAAGGAATTATTTTTGAGATTTACTAAAAACGTAAGGAAATATTCTAACTTGTCATGTAGACATTCATCTTTCACTAGATTTCTAACACAAACTCATATTTTCTCCAAATGATGAGTATTCAGGATGACTTTTTTTCACATTAAGAGTGTGATAGTCAACATCAAGAGAATCACATAATACACGAAATATGAATTATATATTTCACATGTCTTTAGACCTTATCCAAATCCATAATGTTTAGCACCAGATCAGGTAATTCCCAAAACAGATAATCTTTTACAAAAAGAAAAACTTCTCTTAATCTCCAAAATTATCAAACAAAGCCCAATGTTCAACAAAGACCATTTGATAAAAAAATTTCCATAAAATTATTCAAAGTAATAAAAACTAATATTAAAACCCAAATCTCATAAGGATTTAATCACATAGTCTTCCAAGATAAATTTGAACATTTATCTCCAAATAGCATCAAATACTCTTAAAGTCTCATATTGAAATGTAATTAACCTAATCACATATTCTCCATTAGAGGTTAATAACTTCCATATATAAACCAAAATAAACATATTCTTGATTCATAAAATCATATAACTAAAAATAATTAGTTATACTAACTAGGGACTTCACATAGTCCAGTGGTAGGAGAAAATACCAGTCACACATTGGATGCGGGTTCGATTCGCACATCTTTGTCCGATGCGACGGGTTGTCAAACGATCCGCATGTTTTCCTTTTTTCAAAAACTATATAATTTTATAGTATTCCCAAAAAGAGATAAATTTATCGAAAATAACCATAACATATTTTAATGAAGAAGGTTTTATAATAATTATCAGTTTACATCCCAAAAATGTATTAACCTATAATTCCCTCAAATTACAGTATCAAATAAACCAAAATGTTTCATTATAACTATATCCACAAAAGAAAAGTTAACTATTTATTGAACAAAATTTTCATATATCAAACATTAGGGTTACCCATACTATAAAAAGTCTTCTAATTTAATTACCATCATCAAAAGAGCCTTAATACTATTAATCATTTCACAAACCTAAAACCTACCATAACTCTTGAATCGAATATATGTTGACTTCTTACACATTCAACATTCTTCATGATCCATTAACAATTGTTTTTCAACTTATTCTGAAATATTTCTTTCCTAAAAACAGAATCATGAATCATATCCTAAGAATCAATAATATCAAAATATATGTTAAGAAATAATCCATACCTTTCATTGGTCATTATTAGTTTCTTGATCCTCAATCAGAATGGAATTAGGTATTGGTGAAAAAATATTTCTACGATCCTGGTGATCCCATTCCCGAAACTTCTTCATTGGACACATGTTTATATAATGACCATGCACACCACATTTAAAACATTCAATTAGTCCATCAGAAAGAACTTCTTTCCCGTTCCTTGAATCAACTGGATGCTTCCTTTTATTATGGCAGGTTCTTGCTTTATGACCTTCATTTCCACATCTATAGCATCTTTTTGTCCCTTTGAAACATTTTCCTAGGGTTTTCTCTCCACATCCTTGACACATAGGTTTTTGAATATACATACCTTTATTATTAATACCTAAACTTCTGTGGGGATTTGTTTCTCCCATATCCGATTCCTTATAAAAATCACAAAGGATCAAGTGGTCAATCATGACTCTAGATAGATGGTTGAGAATAACTACAAGAGTTATTATTGCAGCTCCCATTTCATTCAATTGCTCATTCCAAAAACTGTCATAGTTTTCTTCACATCCATTGTTACTTTTATGCCTGCAAGATATAACCATTGACTAAAACCAGAAAATAAAGTGTGAGTATATCAGTAAAATAATCATACAATATCTTATAAGGAGGGTAAATACTAATATATAATTGTTCATGTTATCTTAAACTCATTCAATTTATCTAAAAAACTATGAATATTTCTGAGATCCTAACAATTATGGTAATTTCACTTATGTTTAAAGAATACCCTAACCTCTAATGTTATCTAAACCGACCTCTGATACCAACTATAAGGACCCGGACTTAAACATTACATAATATTAATTTAAATGAATAATTCACATTGGAGATCTTTTTAGGTTTAGAGTTGTAGAGAATTAGGCCATAACTATTACATAAAATATTGAATATTACAATTAGATACTACTACTCAGTAACCATTGTTTTCATAAAATAAAAACTCTTAAAAAGACACATGTCTAGTTCTATGTTTTAGACAACATGACTTTTCCGTGATCCCATCCTTGAACCTATTCATATTTAAGTCCTTTGAAATTTTTTTCAAAACCTTGGGATGAGCCTAAAAATCTTAGTAAAGGTTATAAAATAAGAAAGGAGAATATTATCCCATCAATAAATACAAATCAATGAAACCATACTTATCAATCATAACATACCTTATGAAATAATAAGATTAATGAATAACACACACAAAACATAAATCATAAAGGTTACTTATGACATGAATTTCAAACTTACATTGTAGATATCATAGATAAATAGGGAGTTACACATGGAATACCCATCACGGTATATTTCCTAAATCTCTTAGGAGAAACTTCACGTTCACCTCAGTCACGTTACCCAATGCATTGGAGAGCTATCTCGGGCTCACCCGCCCTAGGATCATCACAAAACCACCTTTATACATAAACAATTCCCAATTACCATAACATAATCATAACATATGACACATGTATAAAGGAAAGATACAATTTCCACATTCTAATATATCAAATCAAGATATTGAAATAAAGAATGTTTCATCAAATCATTTTCAAAGCAATTTAAAAAGTGATTTTTTGATCAAATTATCTCATACCATGTTGAAGATTTTAAAATAATCATCATTTGAAGACATTAATGTCCCTATAAATAAACCCTAAAACCCATTTCGAAAACATGGAAATTAATGAGAAATATTTAGAAGAATAAATATTTAAAACATTTAAAATGATATTTTAGTTAAAGAGTTTTTAATAAAGAGAGAGATGATTGGAAACAACTAATTGAAGAATAAATTTTAATCAGAACATTAAAATATCATGAGAATAAAGGGATTCATGATATAATATTTAAAAGTATATTATATACACCATATAAGAGTGAATTGGGTCATAACAACAATAATGTCTCAATGGAAATGTAAATTGAGATAAAATCCCTTATAAAGATGGTATCCTTAAATTAAAGATAAATCAATCACATAATAATGTGTGAGAGATATAAATAAACCAAATATAAGTGGATATTAAGGGTAAAACAATCAGGGGACATTCATACATATTCCTAGTATTACATATTCAAGACGTACAAGTTGAACCCGGAGAATTAAAATTTGGTTAAGAGGTTCCCTTGTAATAATTTGACAGCCTAACGACGTCACTTTAAAATCCTGAAAATGAGTTGATGAGATAAAAATGGGAATCTCATCAACTGGATATAATGTTTACATCAATAAGGATATAGTATAACATATCCCAACATAATAAGATTTAATTTAAAAGACATAACGAAAATAAGTCTTTTACAAAGAGGAGAGTGAATGGTTTTCTTACCGATTTGGTAATTTACAAAACATATGCCACATGAAAGAAAGATCATACAATGAAGATGTAAATACTCATAAATGAAATTATATTACATAAAGAGTACAATCACGGGCAGTACATACACCACACAAAAGGAAATAGTCACAAATATAGCATGAATCTCACAGAAATAAAAAGTGAGATGAAAACCGTTTACCATGTTGTAATCAACTGATTCATATGAACAAAAGTTAGTAACCACCAAATGAATCACATAATATCATGAATATAATAATAATAATGATAATATATATCAAATGGAAGTACAAAATACACCACATGCAATGAATAAGTGGCGAACAATATAAATCTCTTGGAATTAAAAGTGAGATAAGAAAATCCCTTACCACATGTATGACATGGCCCATTCGTTCATTAATATCCTTAATAATAAACTAAAGTTAATTATTACTTTCTTAAGAACCTTTTAAACGTTTATAACTCCTTTTATATCACATATTACCATGGTATAAACATTATGTAATCATTTAAGTTAATAATGTTTGTTTTGTCGATATTTGGTACTTAAGTCAAAAATAGACTTCTTATAATTACATGTTGTTCATGCATTAAAAGGTTCATTATATCCAGAATCATATTCATGATTTGGGTATCATATATATCATAAAGATCCAGCATATAAATGTATTTATAATAGTACATAACATTTAGTGGTATGAAATTAAATGCACCGTTCATGGAGACCGTAAGTCGTACGTACGCATAAACGCTACTTTCATTTTTATTTCATATTTAATGGAATTAAAACATAATGATACATAGTATTATTATGATTCCAGTATTTCATCATATATAATATCATTAAATCTATCCTTTATACGTGCCACATATGTTATTAATGAGTCATATCACTTTGAGGGGGCGGTAGTTTGCACTTCCTCTAATGAGATTATTGCGTTTACCAATAATAGAAACCATAAAGGCATGATTTAGAAGGAAATTACAGAAGTATAAAGAAAAAATAAACATAATATATATCATATGTAAATATAGTTCCATCATAATGGCCACCATGAGAGGCGGTAGGAGATAATCTAAGAATCATCGTTTCATGAGGCGTTAGTTTTCTATCCACAGAAACATTATGTTCATCAACCATTATACGGAGGTTTGTGTAAGTGTAGTTAGAATCCTTCTCCTAACAACATCCTAGTATATTTAATAAGCTGGTGTTGTTACAAAATAAAGTAATAAAAAGAGTTTAGGGGTTAGAGATGTAAAATAAAAGAAAACAATTTAAGAGAAACTGTTACCATTAGTTTCGGTAACTCCCTTTGGTTTGAACCAACAGACTACTTGAAGTGACTTCTGCCTAAGGTAAGGCTTCTAGGAGGAGGAGAGTGATTTAGGGGGCTTAATTGTGCTGATTTTGGATGATCCAAATTTCTTGAGGGGTGTGAGGAATTTGATAGAAATGGTCTTCATTTATAAGGGAGAGTAGGGGCTCTTTAGGAAAGTGTGAAAACATTATTGTATTATATAATTATATTCGGTTTCTAATGGTCCAAAAATCATTAAGGTCAAAGATAAGATGACTCATATTAGTAATAAAATCATCAAATATAAATTGAACAGGTTATGGATTATATTTTAATCATTAAATCATATTTATTTAAATGATTTATTAATGAGGTAAACACTGCATCATTATTGTGTCATAAATAATTTAAATTATTTGATGTCTAATTTTTTTTAAAAAAATACCATGATGTAGGAAAACTTTTATGAATTCCAATTAATATTTATAGTCGAAAATATAATTTAGAGAACCCCTTCTAAATATTATTTTTCTAAAACATATTTGATTTTGTTATTTTTTTCCTTTACTTTAAGTTAATTAATCTAAATTTTCATTATCACTCCCATGTGGCTCAATATGGTCCCAAAATCGACCCAAAGATGCCAATAGTCATTAATGACTCAAATAATAAGGTTTGGAAAAGTGTTAAGTTAATTTGGAATAATTATAATATTTTTTTAACCTTGAGTTACCCTATTTACCTTTAACCGCAGTAAATAAAAGTCAAAAGTTACTATTCACCAAAAATTATTTTCATCTTAATGAACCACATTTTACTTCTTGATAAAAACCATGTATTTCGGATTTTTGAAATTCAATTTACATAAGTGGTAAAATTTCATTTAATTGAAAAAGTCAGTTTTTTAACTACTAGTAAGTGGTTTCACTATTCAATAAAAAATGATGTTTTTCAGAAAAATACCAAAAATTCAGCCTAAGATATATTTGATATTATTAATTCAAAAATGATGTCTATTTTTTCAAATTCAAAACATATAAGTGGTATTATTTAATTTTAAAATTAAATCTCGTTATCAAAATAAATAGCGTGTTTTTAAGAAACAATAAATATCAAAATATTGATAGATGTTTATGTCCAATTTCAATGTGAAATTAATTCTAATGACCTATAAATAATTTAGATTAAAAGTCACTTTTTAATTAAAATACAATATTTTTCACTATTCATTAAAAAATGAACTTTATCGGAAAAATTCAAAAAATTTAAACAATGTAAATTTTGATGTCCCCATTCTAAATAGGGATTTTATTTCGTCATATTGAATGTATTAAAGTGACCAAAACTAGATTTAAATAGGGTTCTCCCTTAAAAGGCGACAAATCAGCCTTTTAATGTAAATTATGCATAAAATTAGATTCATTCACATTTTAAGCCTATAATTTCTTATTGGTTACTGTAAATACATTTAACAATCATGTATAATCCTATTGTAGTTAGTTTTGTTCATGCTCGCCAATACAATGGCTCGGAGTTAACTACCATTTAAAATAATAATATTATATTATTAGTGTTCCACATAAGATTTCAAAGAAAGTTGTTGTTGCATATCATGTACACTATCGAACATAGAAACCCTTTTAAACTAAAATTAATATTTAATTCACAAATATTAATAAATATGAAAATGTCATATTCATCCTTTATCTAGGATGTTACAATAATCACCCTATATTTTGTCTCAATATTTTTGTACATCCAATAATATACATTATACAAGTTTGTGATAAGTTTTATTATAAATAATTCATATAAAATATATGTTATATTGAATAAATCGTCTATATTCTAATTATATTTCAATAGTGTTTTATCAAATATTTATCTCACACCACAATGTAATTTATTTTATGTTAGTCCCCTTTCCATAGAATCCAAAAATAGGTTATATTCGATATTTAATATTCTATTAGATAATAGTTATTTTTTAATTATTTATCCATCAATTCGTTACCACTCATGAATTTTTAATCATTGAGTATTAAAAAATATCACTCTATAATGGTAATTTTAAAAGTGAAAAGGACATCAAAAATTCGGCTAATCCCATCTTACTACCTTGTGAGTGAATTCCACTTAGATATAAATTATAAATAAATTTCTTACATGTCTTATGTTCGTTTAAAATTATCAATCCTTCGTACTTTTACATGCATCAATCACCCAAATATTATGTTTTCATGAAACCTTCAATATATATATATATTAGAATTAAAAACATGACATAATATCATATCATTTTATTACACAAAATTAAATAAAAATTTACAACATTGATTTATAATTTTATGAAATTAATATTTTGTATATCATTAAAAAACACAACTCCACATCCAGAGATATAGAACCATTAATAACCAACTTATATTGAATAAGTTTTATATTTGTAAAATCCAATAATAATCATTGAGAAATATATTGCATAATGATTCTAAAAAAATATTCCTATGCATCCTATTAATTTTTCCACCCAATACACGGTTTCATCCAGTGGAATATAGATCATATATTTCTCATTGTTAACATAATCATATTACACATCCTTATAATTTATACAATACTAGGGCACTAAACCACTTGTATAATTGGGAAGAGTTATACTATAATATCAAAACCTTACAATGGATTATTTTCTCTCACTTAATTTCAAAAAATACACCTATCAAAACATAATCATTCTCTATAGAGATAATAAATAGTTATCACATAAAAACCACAACACCAAATATCTCACTTGAATGTCATAATATCATAATGGATTGTTATCATATAATCTATATCATACCAAGAGACTTATCACAAAATAACATCGATCACAATCCTATTCAACTTGTACATGAAAAAAACATTAATACCAATACAGACCTAATAACACTACCATTAAATAGTAAATTGTATTTCATTCCAAACATTCCCATGAAACCCCCACATTACATATTATACCAATTATACTTTCTTTAATTAGTCAATGCCTCTCATTACCTTGTGATGTATTCTCATAATTCATATTATAGATATTATTTCTCACAAAAATACTCAAATTCCATTCATTTAATAGCAACAAGACATTCACTTATTTATCAAACTATACTAAAATCCATATATTCATTTTCCAACCATTATATTGTTTTTATCACACCTCATGTACACATATTATAATCAACCTTAAATTTATAATAAAAACAAAAAAACTTGTTTTCATTTAAAAACATTAAATATTTTTGTCTAGATATTAAATACCAAAAAAACATTCATCAAATACCATTAAAAGAAAATTCCCTCGCAAAACAATTATAGAAATAATTTTCTAAATAAATATTTCTAATATAAGACAGTATTGTGCATTTAATTTTAATCCCTATGCTTAGTATGTTCCATTAATACATTCCCCATTTCCATACTGAACAAACTGAAAAATAAATTCAAAACATAACTATAGACAATAATAAAAAATCATATCAATTATAAAACTGAATCAATAATAAACTCACCATCATATACCTAGTATGATTTACCTATATCATATTAGTGTTCATGAGGAATTACATTGCAATAATTCATATAATTTTACATACAATATATCTATTGAATATAATAAAAATCATTAATACATAGCTATAAACAGGATTAAATAAAACTTGTATCAAACCTATCATGACTTATCATAACATTAAATAAGTTGTTTCACTATGAATCATCTGGTGTATCACATTATATATTACATGATTATCATCTATATCAAGTTTCTAATACCTAAAATATGTTTATTATAACCTCACTACTATAACAATTTATCAACAAAAAATAAATAATATTTAAATCAACCATAAATACCTAATATGTAATGAAATCAAAATTCAATCACCATTATAAAAAAAATAAATTGAATATTGAAATGCTTCCATTGTCAATCATATAACAATAATACAATACAGAAACACATACACTTGTCTTTCTAAAAAATGGTTAGATTGAAATAAATAAAATATCAATATATTTATAGAAAACAATTTCTCACTCATTCTACATCCTCACATTAGATCCACCTTTTATATTTATTAAGATACTACAAGTATAACCTTAATATCATACCAATACCCTTTCTAAAGTAACAAAATAAGGGATCCATGTATATTATGATGAATATTTTGTGAATTAATATAAAACACAATCTTCCACAACTATTTCCCCCCGGAAATACCATAAGGTCCATATGTTATTGTATATAGAATTCCATAAATAATGAATTACTATTACAAATGAACCAAATATGGTTGGATATTTTTTTTAATTCCATACAATAAAATTATTTGATCATACAATCTTTAAGAAGATAGAGATAATATAATTTATAATCTTTTTTATTTAATAATATCGGACACCACCATCTTAATGAATATTACCAAGAATATAGAGACCCAAGAAAATCATATTTATATTATACAATATTTCCAATAAGTGTAAATTAAATCTTAACAAAATAATTTCATGATCAAATTAATGGAAATTTTAGATTCTTTGAAGATTAGGTAATATTTATGTATCATACAAAAGTAGATTTTTATCCAATATAACAATTTTTTATTTCTATACCCTTAGAATCTTCTCCCAATAATCTCTATACCAATTTACTTCATAATGTAGTCATATGAACTATGTCACATAGATATGAAAAAGGGGAGTGTTCAAATGTTCAGTTGTTGAAAAACTATTCATCATGTGATAAATGTTATGATCATAAGAATATGAGGAAACATGACTGTGCATAAATTTCATATTAAAATGAACACGTAACAATAATAATCTTCCCCAAATCATGATATAATGATATCTATTATCAAATGAAAAAAATAATACCATGGAGAAATTTCATGGAATCAGAATATAAAAAGCCAATATATTGTGGAATAAACATGGTTTCAGGGAATATATATGTAAAATGAAATGAAATTATATCATATCAAAGAACATTGGAATAAAATATAAAATATTTTAATTATAATATTGTAAACAATAAAAATATTCATGATTTATTTAATGAACAAAAACCCCCCATGATTATTGGTGTAATCAATCAAAGTTTCATAGAATAACATCTTATTGACATGATATATAAATTATTATCCAATAAATTAGAGGGATTTAATAGACCAATACTATATATCACCTATTAAAATGTGTTCTACATAAAAACAATCATCCATGATATCAAAATGTACCCATGGAATGAAAAATAGGAATCACCACATTTCATAATGGTATCACTGAAATATACCTTAGGAATACATATGGTTAATACCCAAAATTAGGTCATCGAATATTTTAATAAAAAAAATAATTAGTTTATTATGTAAAAATATTCTCCATATATATAGATCCATTATATATTATGATTAATATTTTGGAGAAATACAATAAGTTTTTTTGAAAATGCTTTAATATTCATTATAAATGAATAAGTTAAAGTCACATTATGATGCCATATTTGTAAATGTGAGGATATTTCTTTCAAATATGTTATTTCAGGGGTAGAAATTCATTTAAAAATATTTTTTATACATAAAATCATTCCCTAAGGATAATTTATAAATATAAAGGAGACATTTACTCTTATAAATCAATCTTAAATAATTGAGCATAAAAATTGAAACAACATTTTTAAAAATAGATGGGTGGTTTTTTTGAAATTATATACCCTATGTAATAGTTGTTAATAATTTATCAGAAAATAGTTCCAAATTTATTCATATATGATTTTATTGATGATTATGAAACATTTTTAAATTAACTGAATACCTTTTCAACAATTTCATATAATTTTTTAGAAACCCACATAAAAAAGTGTTGAAAAACACAATTTTAAATGGTAATAAATGAAATATAGCATTATATTGCGAGGAAAAATAAATTTACAAAAAAATATAATGGATAAAATTTGCTGGAAATGAATATATGGAAACGGAGGGGAAATCTTTATTTAATAAGATGGGAATATTTTTCACCATTGATATATTTTTTGCGAAACAAATTCATAAAGAAGGAATATGTTAATAAAAATTTCCATTTCCCCATAAATAAATTGATCATACTATGAAATAAAATACTGATTTTTATGAAACCAGTCATGGAATATTTATATTAAAAATAATGATTATAAATCAATGATGGTAGTTGAGTTAAATAAGACCCTACAACCATGATATCTTTAGAATCGAGTCCGGTTTAAAAAAGCACACAATATAACTCATCATACTAACAGAATTTCCTAAAAAGGAAATATTTAATTATTTAGATTGTAATCACATAATAAAATATAAACTATTGTGTACAATTTGAAACACCACACATTGATTTGAAAAATAGACAAGGGCTCATTTTAAAAATTGGAAACATTCAATTAAAACCTTCATGAAGGATGTGTTTTCAAATCCAAAATTATGTAGTATACATTTTTATAAGATAATTATGTGTATTTTAAAATTAAAATAATATAAGAAATTATATATAAATTATGTTTTATCGTTGGAGATATTTTTCTTTAGAGAAAATTATGAAAAAATCCCCAACCTTATTTCTATGCTCAGTCAAATTCACTGTTGGATCTTGTATAAAAACATTCATATACTAATATAACATATCATGATGTTGTTCAACTTTTGAAATATTTATAAAATTATTTTGTAATTATTATTTGTAGTTATATTTATTGTTCATTATCTATTTTCAAATTCAAATGTGATTAATCTTGATCATTTTAAATTGGTTTCATATTTGAGATGTTGTTCTTAATTATTATCCATAATACCAGCAATAATATATCATATATGGTACTAGAATTTATATTTTTGTATATTTTATAGATAAATTTTTTATTTATAATATATTTTTAGTTATTGTTTTTGGAGAAGATATTTATAATGACTATTTAACAGATATTTTTACCAAATGAAGAGAAAATAATTTATAAATAAGTTAAATGTTTATATTGATAATACAAAATCAAAACAAAATAATTAATTTCATTTTAATATGAAATATTATTTATTTATTTAAAATCATGATATAAAAATATCTAATTCATCTAGTTTTTTTAAATTATACCAAGAAGAATATTCTAAAATCAACGTATTAATATAGCTATGTAATAGATTATATTATTATTGTCACGACCCCCTACCCACAAAGTGTACCCCTCCTGGTCCGGCAATGTGAGAAGGGAGATAATGACCCCCGAGTCCCGCCTCCAGTAGGCCCCGGGTTGGCGACTAGCACCGAGGGTATAATATACACACAAATGGGAGGCATTACCCTCTAAGAGAACACATGCGGAAGAGAGAGATATAATAAACTCCAATCAACTCCAACTTAGAACTGAGATATAAAAGGAAACCAAGTACATATATGAAATGTCATGCAAAAGTGCAACAACTGAAAGGGGAAACTAAAAGTACCCAAAATAAAGTAAAATGACAACGACCACAAGCCCGAACAACTCCTCCTCCAACCACAAGCTAGAAGTAACCAGATTGACCTCCAACCTGCTCCAAGTGACCTGAAAAATAGTTTATAAATACATAGGGTGAGTATAACAGTATACTCAGTAGGATCCTCCTCAAGCCTCTCGTGCAAATGTATAGAAAGCATGCTAAAGCCCAGTGAACAACAAGTGAAACTAACTCGTTACCTAAACAGGTATACCATGTTCCCAACCTCACCATGGCTACTATCACCAAGTAACTCATACAAGAATATAGAATATAGTAAAGAATAACAAGGGTACCCCTCTACTACTTCCCCACTGGTTTGCCTCTTTTCCCCAACGACATACGTCCTATGCATCTCTCTCCAAGGCTTGCCCGCAGACACCTAGGCTAAGTTCCACAATCTGCACCTCGTGCACCACATAGGCTTTCCCGCAGACACCTGGGCGAAGCACCACACCGTCCTCACAACCAAAAGTAACCAGGTAGTTTCCGGGAGCCACCACGGCCTGCATAACATGTATCATACAACGGGTATAATACATCAAGCCATTACAGCCCATACTCCGAGTAAGGATCCTCAAGCCATCATAGCCTATACACATTACACCTATAGTAGTCCATAGGATACTATATCCAGAATATATGTGTGTGAATAACCACAAGCCATTACAGCCCTCTACACACATATATGGGGTAACTAACCGTTGTGCCTCATGTCACAAGTATCTACCAAGATAAGAGAGCGGGGCCAAAGGGGGTAGTCAGCCATTCAACCTCCCATCAGAATGTTGGGGAAAACACCCCCCCAGGGCTCAAAATCCCCGGGGTGTCAGTTGCCCTTACCGACAGGGTTGAGTAGTGTATAGAAACACAAAAAAAAAACAGAATATATATAACTCACAACCACACTATGGGCATTACCTAGTCATAGGCACAACTATAGCTAACGTATCTCAGACTGCAGGCAGCTACTTGTAAGACTAGGCATCCTATAAGAACACAACCATTTGAAGATCTTTATTAGATTACTCCATTCTCATTTTATCAGTTCCACTGTACTTTAATTAATTCTTTAAACATTAATTAACCATGAACAATTTACCACATTAAACTAAATTGGCATCACATTCAAAAACTGATCCTTTTTAGGATTCACATCACTATTAAATTCCAGTTTCTCCATCCCCGTGGATTATCACCATTTAAACAAACATTCATTTCAGAATTAATTTTCCATAATCTCAGGCATTCTAGAAAAACATCCTATGCTACTAAACACAAAGGGGCTCAACACGGCGAGTAGATATACTACCCGTCAAGTCTTCGCCGCCTATAGCAAGAGCATAGACCCATCCTCCATCGAGAGGCTAAACACAGAAAGCACGTGGAATACCCCGCGTGTCTTCGCCTCCTTTGGAAAGAGGGTAAGCAATACCAGCTGCCTTGAGATGTGGGGAAAAGTAAAGCAGATAAACAACCAAACCAAACCACCAACATCAAACCATCACATTCATCTCATACCATCATCCTTGGTGTCCTCCCCGACACCCACATGCATAAACTGATGCATCTTGCCACACTAGGCGTCATCCGCCACAACCACAAGTCCCCATACCTCCACATATCACAACAGCCTTCCAGGCTCAAATCAAATCACAAGCAGCAGGAAATCAAAGATCACAAAATGGGATCTCGGCCCTTTAACAAGGCATTCAGCCTTCATACAAAATGAGCGCTCAGAGCTCCAAACCACAAGGCATTCAGCCTTACAAGAAAGCGAGTAACTCAGAACCCTTTTGAATTTATCGAACTAAAAGTTCTTTAATCCATCTTGAATTAACAGATTCATTAACATGCCTCTTTATCTTTAGCCAATTATTTAACAAATAATTCCGGCTTTACGTTCTTTATCAATTTCCATCATGAACGAGGAACTAATTAATGAAAAATCATAGATATCACTCTATCTAGGAAAACATGAGGCAAACCGTTATCACGGTACAAGGCAACAACATGCGATCAACCAATTCTTTTAATCCGGTTCAAGTATTTAATTAGGTCAATTTCATTGTGATCCAAAGGACTAAATCGTGCTAATTCTACGATTGCACATACAAAATTAGAGAAGCCATGAATCCCCTACCTCGAAGAGTTCTTGACTTCCTTTATCCACACAACGGACCACAATCCTTCTCTCGCGACAACTGTATCCACCCGAGGATGCCACAGTAAGTCCCAACCAACCAAAACCCATTAGAACCATGGAGATTACATGGTAATATTGAAGGGAGAACAAGAGAAGGTGATCCCTAATGGAACGATGATAAAACATACCTTATATGGAAGAATGATGGACACAGCTTGGTAGCATCAAACAGAGCGGAACTGATCCGAGTAACATTTGATTGTGAAACTCCTATGGGAAGGATTGAAAGGTTCTAGCGTCTTGCATATGAGAACCAGGAGGAAGAACAACGAAGAATGATATATCGTTCCTTTTAAAAAAAAATTAGAGAGGCGACGGTTTAAGATCCGATTTATTCTCCATTAAAAACAGATCGCATTAACCCACGCAGTTTGACCAAGTAAAAACATTCTGGCCTTAGGAATAATTAATATAGAATTTATGGCCTTTGAATCGTCCTTAAAGTCCTTAAAATAAGGTTTTAAAAATATTTTACGTCAAAGAAGACGTCAAATTTACGAAGCTGGAAACACTGTTTACATACTCAAAATTTGGCAAAGTATGGAATCGGTAGCTCTCATGAAGTCTGGAAATTCTGTTCATTCGTGAAATTTGGAAAAGTATGGAATCTGTAGCTCTTGAGATTCTGGAAACACTATACAAGTCCACCGATAGAAGGTCACTGATAGAACCTCATCGATAGAAACACTGTTCAAGTCTACCGATAGAAGTCCACCGATAGAACCTCACCGATAGAAACACTATTGAATTCTACCGATAGAAGTCCACCGATAGAACCTCACCGATAGAAACACTATTCAAGTCTACAGATAGAAGTCCACCGATAGAACCTCACCGATAGAAACACTATTCAAGTCTACCGATAGAAGTCCACCGATAGAACCTCACCGATAGAAACACTGTTCACCTACCGATACTGTTCACAAAACTGGAAACACTGTTCCCAGAACTAGAAATTTGGCAAAGCGTTAGCCGAGCTACTGCTAGATTGCGGCTACCAGTATACCGAGCTATCAGTACGCCGCGGCTACTGGTAAACCCAGCTACCGGTAGGATGCGACTACCGGTAGACTGAGCTACAGGTAAGCGGCGGCTACTGGTAGGCAGCAGCTACTGGTAGACCGAGCTACCGGTATGCGGCGGCTACCGGTAGACCGAGCTACCAGTAGGCAGCAGCTACCGGTAGACCGAGCTAATGGTAAGCGGCGGCTACCGGTAGGCAGCAGCTACCGGTAGACCGGCTACCGGTAGGCAGCCGCTACCGGTAGACAGCAGCTACCGGTAGACCGAGCTAACGGTAGGCAAGAGCTACCTGTAGACCGAGCTACCGGTAGGAAGCAGCTACCGGTAGACCGAGCTACCCGTAGGCAGTAGCTACTGGTAGACCGAGCTACTAGTAAGCGGCGGCTACCGGTAGGCAGCAGCTACCGGTAGACCGGCTCCCAGTAGGCAGCAGCTACCGGTAGCCAGCCGCTACCGGTAGACCGAGCTACCGGTAGGCAGCAGCTACCGGTAGACAGAGCTACCGGTAGGCAGCAGCTGGGGGATAAGTCACCTTGACCTCCCGGAACACATCCGACACCACATTTTCACAAAGTAATGGACCAGGGAGGTCCGGGCCATTACATTAGATACCTCTCAAAACATTCTCGTCCTCGAGAATTAAAAACCAACTCAGAGGAACAGAGGGGTCCGAACAACCACCCCATAAGATACCTCTCAGGCGAAAACCACCATGAGTTGTTCGAAAGCTGGAACAAAACTATGACATCCGAGAATATGGAAACAAATAATCCATATCCAAACAATTCAATCATAACATCACAAAAAAGGTACATAAATAAAACATGAAAGGTCTAACCATAAAGGAAACGTCATTACATGAAAAGAGTTAGACATTAAACAACTCTGGGTACTGAGCACGTATATGTGACTCACGCTCCCATGTACTCTCCTCCATGCCACTATGTCGCCACAAGACACGAACTAAAGGAATAGAACGCCCACGCAACACCTTCTCCTTACGGTCTTGGATCTCCACAGGTCGCTCCTCGAAGGTTGCATCATCGTCAATATCGATCTCTCCCCAATCGATAATATGAGATTCATCATGAAGATAACGCCGGAGCTGTGATACATGGAAAACATCATCTATACGACTCATCTGAGGGGGATGTGCTACTCGATATGCCACAGCTCCAACAAGAGCCAACACCTCGAAAGGACCAACAAACCGGGGAGAAAGCTTACTTCCACGACCAAACCTTCGCTGCCCACGGCAGGGAGTCACCTTCAGAAACACATGATCCCCAATATTAAACTCTAAGGGTCTCTTTCTTTGATCAACATATGATTTATGATGATCCTGTGCTGTCTTCATCCTCTCACGAATCACCTAAACCATCTCGGTTGTATTTAGCACTAGTTCTGGTCCGAGAATTGCTGACTCTTCGACCCCAGTCCAGCACAATGGAGAACTTCATGGACGACCATACAAGGCTTCAAACGGCGCCATACCGATGGTAGAGTGGAAACTATTATTGTAAGAGAACTCTACCAAGGGTAAGTGCTTCGTCCATGAACCTCCAAAATAAAGAACACAAGAGCGCAACATGTCTTTAAGAGTCTGGATGGTTCGCTCTGTCTGACCATCCGTTTGAGGATGAAAAGTAGTGCTAAGGCAAAGTTGAGAGCCAAAGGCATGCTGGAGACCTCTCCACACCCTGGACATAAAACGAGGATCTCGATCAGAAATGATCGTCCTAGGTACTCCATGGAGTCTCACCACCTCCTCTAGATACTGCCTCGACAAAACTTCCACTGATCTTGACTCCTTGATCGCTATTAAGTGTGATGATTTTGTAAAACGATCCACTACCACCCATATAGAGTCATGTCATCCCGGAGCTCAAGGTAAACCTGTAACAAAGACCATTGAGATGTCCTCCCACTTCCACTGAGGAATCTCTAAGTGCTGGAGAAGACCACCAGGAACACGGTGTTCGACCTTCACTTTCTGGCAGACTAAACATCGAGACACACATTCTGCAACTGTACGCTTCAGCCCAGGACACCAAAACTGACTCCTCAAGGATTGGTACATCTTCATCACACCAGGATGTAACGCCATGGGTGAACTATGGATCTCTTGGAGAACCGTCTCGCGCAATGCCAAGGGAACAAAAATCATGCCATGATACAATACTCGGTGTTGTTCATCCTCCGACCAACCATCAGGGGCCTCACCACATACAACTCTGTCTCTCCAAACTTCCACCTCTAGGTCACCCAACTGAGACGCTTCCGCCTTCTGCATCAGGGATGACTGCACCGTCATCTGGAAAAGATAACCTCTACCCCCAACATCTCCCATATCAAGATGCAAAGCTGATAGCTCTTCCATCACTCTCCATGAATCACCAGATTCACGCAAAACATCATTACGTATCTTTCGGCTTAGTGCGTCAGCTACAAAATTCCCTTTTCCAGGTGTATATGATATTTCAAAGTCGTATTCCTGCAAGAACTCCATCCACAGACGCTTCCTCAAGTTCAAGTCACGTTGGGAGAAAACATACCTCAAACTCTTATGATCGGTGAAAACCACAAAGTGCTCACCAATGAGGTAATGTCTCCACAACATTAGAGAAAACACCACGGCTGCTAACTCAAGATCATGGGTGGCATAGTTGCATTCATGGGGACGCAACTGCCGAGACCCATAAGAAACAACTGACCTCTGCTGCATGAGAACACAACCTAGCCCCAGATATGAAGCATCACAGAAAACATCAAACTGGACTCCCTCCGCTGGAAGAAAAAGGACTGGAGCACTTACCAACTTCACCTTTAGATACTCGAAAGCTGTCTGACACTGATCAGTCCATATGAATGCTTGATCCTTCGTGGTCAAATCTGTTAGAGGAGTCGCAACTCGGGAGAAATTAGCTACAAACCTCCTATAATAGCCTGCAAGACCAAGGAAACTTCGCACCTCAGAACACGGTCTTGGGGGCTGGCCAAGACACCACTGCTTCTATCTTCGAAGGATCCACAGCTACTCCCTGTTGGGACACAACATGTCCCAAGAAACTAACTTCTCAATCCCAGAACTCACACTTGGACAACTTCCCAAACAACTGATGTTGGAAAAGAACTCCCAAAATGGCTCGTAGATGCTCTGCATGCTCCACTTCAGATGTGGAGTAAATAAGGATTTCGTCGATGAAAACCACAAAAAACATGTCCAAGAATTCACGGAACACAACATTCATCAACCCCATGAAAACAGCTGGAGCATTCGTCACGCCGAATGGCATTACAACAAACTCATAATGTCCATGACGACAGCGAAAAGCAGTCTTCGGGATATCCTCATCCTTTACACGCATCTGATGATATCCTGACCGCAAGTCTATCTTTGATAACCAACTTTCACCCTTCAGTTGATCGAATAGGTCATCAATCCGTGGGAGAGGATTGTGGTTCTTTATTGTCACTTTGTTTAACCGACGTTAATCGACGCACAACGGCAAACTACCATCAGCCTTTTTCACAAACCAAACTGGTGCACCCCACGGTGACACACTTGGCCGAACACAACCACACTGCAACAGACCATCGACCTGAATACGTAGCTCTCGTAACTCATAAGGAGCCATCCTATACAGAGACATAGAGATAGGAGACGCTCCTGGATGTAGCTTGATCCCAAACTCGATCTCTCGTCAAGGGGGTATGGATACAACCTCTTCTGGAAAGACGTCAGGGTACTCCTCTATGACCCTAGGAAATGCCAACTGTTGAACCTCTGAAGAACTCAGCGTCATCCCAGCCATCATGGATGATAATGTTGGAACTCGTCTATGACTCATCCGAGGATCTCTCTCACCAACAAACACCACTTTCTCTCCATCATCATCAAATAAAACGACCTTCTTCCTGTAGCAATCCACAACAGCTTGCACCGAATACAACCAATCCATGCGAAGTATGACATCATATGGTTGTATTCGCAAACATAGGAAATCTCCCCAAGAGCGGTGTTTCCCCAACACTAGCTCACAGTCTCTACATACTTCAAACAAGTCTGCTTGACCTCCAACTGGCGTAGTCAACGCCAAGGGCACTGGAAGCCTCTCTACCTCAAGTCCCAAAGCATGGACAAGGGTAGGTGATATGAAGGAGTGTGTTGCTCTGGAATCAAACAAGGCATACACCAAGGTAGAAAACAAGCAAAGGGTACCTCGAACGACATCTGGCTCGCCTGGGGCTGGTAACGCTAGAGCATGAAGCTGACCACGACCTCCTCCACGGCCTCTCTGACCCTGATGACGACCACCACCACGGCCACGCTTTGCTCTCTGAGGACGGGGAGCGTCATGGGGATATCCTCTGTCTGCTCTATCTACCCTTTGGTGATCTAAAACTGGTACAACCTGCTGCTGCTGCCTCGGCTGGAACTGCCTCAACGGAGGAACCTGGAGTGCAGCGCCTGGTGCACGATGACTGCTCTGAAAAGTCGGGCACTCCCGCTGCTGATGACCATGACCACCACAAGAAAAACAAGCGCCTGATCCATTGGCATAGGTCTGAGAGTTTCTGACTCCAGAAAAATGAGATGGGAAGGGCTGGGACATAACCCCAGGTGAACAGAAACTCTTCTGTCCTGAAAACCGGGAACCCCGGACCACAGCTCTACTTCGTGAGGAATCATGACAATTCACCTCTCGTGACGATCCAGTCCTGGCCAAAGTCCTCTCAACAACCTCTTCCCTCGCCAGCACCTCAAGATATTTCTTAAACATAAATGGGGTGACCTGGCGCTGGATCTCTGGATGCAAAGCCTCCTCGAAATGCCTCGCCCTGGCCTCATCATCTGGTAACAGGTCTGAAGCATATCGTAGAAGGTTCCTGAAACGGATTCCAAACTCTCGAACACTGGTGCTCCCCTGTCGAAGGGTGAGAAGCTCCTGGCGACTGGACACCTTCGCATTAGACGAAAGAAACTTGACTCTAAACTTGTCTCGAAACTCCTCCCATGAGATTTCTGACTCCTCACGATCACCGAGGAATAAGAACCACCACTGCCTGGCTGCTTCACGCAGCATCGTCACAACCAAGGACACCCAGTGTTCCTTCCGAGCACGAATCGAACTGAATCCTATCTCGATCTCCTCCAACCAGTCTTCTATGACTGCATCTGAAACGGATCCATCGTACTTTTGTAGACTCTGGCGCTGAAACTCTCGAAGTTTCTTCCTCCAAGTGTCATCGTCGTCAACCTCTACTCGGCGACGATCTACTGGAACAGCCTGATGGGAATCTTCTGCGCAAACCTGATGAGGACGTCGACCTGGAGCCATACCTGCAAAATAACAACTGTTAGATCTCCTAAGCCTGGAATATGGAAGACTCAACATTAATTAATTAATTGTTTTGTTTTATTTATTTTAGGTTACCTATCCCAAGGTCTACCCATTCAAACACAAGAGGAAATAATAATGATGCATGATCCTTTCCTAGGTCTCTACCCTGCAACCGGTATCACTTTGTTTAGTAGCCATCGTAAGCTTAAAGGTCCATGCAATAGATCATAGGGGGCCCTAAACGCCTATGTATCTACCGGTCTCCAGTGTTTACCCCACTTTATAAACATGAATGACACCGTTTCCCTACCATCCCATGCATCCTCACCTGTGCCTAACTACAATCTCCATCCTATCCCTCAACCAGACCTCTGATACCACTCTGTCACGACCCCCTCCCCACAAAGTGTACCCCTCCTGGGCCGGCAATGTGAGAAGGGAGATAATGACCCCCGAGTCCCGCCTCCAGTAGGCCCTGGGTTGGCGACTAGCACCGAGGGTATAATACACACACAAATGGGAGGCATTACCCTCTAAGAGAACACATGAGGAAGAGAGAGATAGAATAAACTCCAATCAACTCCAACTTAGAACTGAGATATAAAAGGAAACCAAGTACATATATGAAATGTCATGAAAAAGTGCTACAATTGAAAGGGGAAACTAAAAGAACCCAAAAGAAAGTAAAACAACAGCGACCACAAGCCCGAACAGCTCCTCCTCCAACCACAAGCTAGAAGTAACCATCTTGACCTCCAACCTGCTCCAAGTGACCTGAAAAACAGTTTATAAATAAATAGGGTGAGTATAACAGTATACTCAGTAGGATCCTCCTCAAGCCTCTCGTGCAAAAGTAAAGAAAGCATTCTAAATCCCAGCGAACAACAAGTGAAACTAACTCGTTACCTAAACAGGTATACTATGTTCACAACCTCACCATAGCTACTTTCACCAAGTAACGCATACAAGAATATAGCATATAGTAAAGAATATCAAGGGTACCCCACTACTACTTCCCCACTGGTTTTCCGCTTTGCCCCAACGACATACGTCTTGTGCATCTCTCTCCAAGGCTTTCCCGCAGACACCTGGGCTAAGTTCCACAATCTGCACCTCGTGCACCACATAGGCTTGCCCGCAGACACCTGGGCGAAGCACCACTCCGTCCTCACAACCAAAAGTAAACAAGTAGTTTCCGGGAGCCACCACATCCCGCATAACGTGTATCATACGTCGGGTATAATACCTCAAGCCATTACAGCCCATACTCCGAGTAAGGATCCTCAATCCATCATAGCATATACACATTACACCTATCGTAGTCCATAGGATACTATATCCAGAATATATGTGTGTGAATAACCACAAGCCATTACAGCCCTCTACCAACATATATGGGGTAACTAACCGTTGTGCCTCATGGCACAAGTATTTACCAAGAGAAGAGAGCGTGGCCAAAGGGGGTAGTCATCCATTCAACATCCCATCAGAATGTTGGGGAAAACACCCCCAGGGCTCAAAATCCCCGGGGTGTCAGTTTCCCTTACCGATAGGGTGGAGTAGCGTATAGAAACACAAAAAAAAACAGAATATATATAACTCACAACCACACTATGGGCATTACCTAGTCATAGGCACAACTGCTGCTAACGTCTCTCAGACTCCAAGCTGCTACTTCTAAGACTAGGCATCCTATAAGCACACAACCATTTGAAGAGCTTTATTAGATTACTCCATTCTCATTTTATCAATTCCACTGTACGTTAATTAATTCTTTAAAAATTAATTAACCATGAAAAATTTACCCCATTAAACTAAATTGGCATCACATTCAAAAACTGCTCCTTTTTGGATTCACATCACTATTAAATTCCAGTTTCTCTATCCTCGTGGATTATCACCATTTAAACAAAATTTCATTTCATAATTACTTTTCCATAATCTCAGGCATTCTAGAAAAGTATCCTATGCTACTAAACACAAAGGGGCTCAACACGGCGAGTAGATATACTACCCGTCGAGTCTTTGCCGCCTATAGCAAGAGCATAGACCCATCCTCCATCGAGAGGCTAAACACAGAAAGCGCGTGGCATACCTCGCGTGTCTTCGCCTCCTTTGGAAAGAGGGTAAGAAATACCAGCTGCCTTGAGCAGTGGGGAAAGTAAAGAATATAAACAACCAAACCAAACCACCAACATCAAACCATCACATTCATCCCATACCATCATCCTTGGTGTCCTCCCCGACACCCACATGCATAAACCAATGCATCTCGCCACACTAGGCGTCATCCGCCACAACCACAAGTCCCCATACCTCCACATATCACAACATCCATCCAGGCTCACATCAAATCACAAGTAGCAGGAAATCAAAAATCACAAAATGGGATCTCGGCCCTTTAACAAGGCATTTAGCCTTCATACAAAATGAGCACTCAGAGCTCCAAACCACAAGGCATTCATCCTTACAAGAAAGAGGGTAACTCAGAACCCTTTTGAATTTATCAAACTAATAGTTATTTAATCCATCTTGAATTAACAGATTCATTAACATACCTCTTTATCTTTAGCCAATTATTTAACAAATAATTTCGGCTTTACGTTCTTTATCAATTTCTATCATGAACGAGAAACTAATTAAAGAAAAATCATAGATATCACTCTATCTAGGAAAACATGAGGCAAACCGTTATCACGGTACAAGGAAACAACATGCGATCAACCAATTATTTTAATCCGGTTCAAGTATTTAATTAGGTCAATTTCATTGTGATCCAAAGGACTAAATCGTGCTAATTCTACGATTGCACATACACAATTAGAGAAGACATTAATCCCCTACCTCGATGATTTCTTGACGTCCTTTATCCACATAATGGGCCACAATCCTTCTCTCGTGGCAACTGCATCCACCCGAGGATTCCACGGTAAGTCCCAACCAACCAAAACCCATTAGAACCATGGACATTACATGGTAATATGGAAGGAGGAACAAGAGAAAGTGATCCCTGAAGGAACGATGATAAAACAGACCTTATATGGAAGAATGATGGACACAGCTTGGTAGCATCAAACAGAGCGGAACTGATCCGAGTAACGTTTGATTGTGAAACTCCTACGGGAAGGATTGAAAGGTTCTAGCGTCTTGTATATGAGAACCAGGAGGAAGAACAACGAAGAATGATATCTCGTTACTTTTAAAAAAAATTAGAGAGGTGACGGTTTAAGATCCGATTTATTCTCCATTAAAAACAGATCACATTAACCCACACGGTTTAACCAAGTAAAAACATTTTGGCCTTAGGAATAATTAATATAGAATTTATGGCCTTTGAATCGGCCTTAAAGTCCTTAAAATAAGGTTTTAAAAATATTTTACGTCAAAGAAATCGTCAAATTTACGAAGCTGGAAACACTGTTCACATACTCAAAATTTTGCAAAGTATGGAATCGCTATCTCTCATGAAGTCTGGAAACACTGTTCATTCGTGAAATTTTGCAAGGTATGGAATCGGTAGCTCTTAGGATTCTGGAAACACTATACAAGTCCACCGATAGAAGGTCACCGATAGAAACACTGTTCAAGTCTACCGATAGAATTCCACCGATAGAACCTCACCGATAGAAACACTGTTCAAGTCTACCGATAGAAGTCCACAGATAGAACCTCACCGACAGAAACACTGTTCAAGTCTACCGATAGAAGTCCACCGATAGAACCTCACCGATAGAAACACTGTTCAAGTCTACCGATAGAAGTCCACTGATAGAACCTCACCGATAGAAACACTGTTCACTGAACCTCACCGATAGAAACACTGTTCACTGATCCTCACTGATAGAAACACTATTCACCTACCGATACTGTTCATAAAACTGGAAACACTGTTCCCAGAACTAGAAATTTGGCAAAGCGTTAGCCGAGCTACTGCTAGACTACGACTACCAGTATACCGAGTTATCAGTACGCCACAGCTACTGGTAAACCCAGCTACCGGTAGGATGTAGCTACCGGTAGACCGAGCTACTGGTAAGCGGCGACTACTGGTAGGCAGCAGCTACCAGTAGACCGAGCTACTGGTAAGCGGCGGCTACCGGTAGACCGAGCTACCAGTTGGCAGCAGCTACCGGTAGACTGAGCTACCGGTAAGCGGCGGCTACTGGTAGGCAGCAGCTACCGGTAGAGCGGCTGCCGGTAGGCAGCGGCTACCGGTAGACAGCAGCTACCGGTAGACCAATCTACCGGTAGGCAGCAGCTACCGGTAGACCGAGCTACCGGTAGGCAGCAGCTACCGGTAGACCGAGCTACAGGTAGGCAGCAGCTACCGGTAGACCGAGCTCCTGGTAAGAGGCGGCTACCGGTAGGCAGCATCTACCGGTAGACCAGCTACCGGTAGGCAGCAGCTACCCGTAGACAGCAGCTACCGGTAGACCGAGCTACCGGTAGGCATCAGCTGGGGGATAAGTCACCTTGACCTCCCGGAACACCTCCGACACCACATTTTCACAAAGTAATGGACCAGGGAGGTCCGGGCCATTACTATTATATTATCATTATCATTAAAGTATAATGAAATTCTTTAGATGTAATCGAGGCGATGAGTATAAATTGGGATTTGTTTTTATAATAATACTAATTAAAAATATATTTCAAATTATTAATTAATCATGACTCCTCATAGTGTGTTCATTTCAGATTGATCTTTTTACAGTAATCACTTATTCATAATATTACATATAATGTTAATAAATTATATTTAAAAAATATAAATAACTAAAATAATAAATATTAATTATAAAAACCCATTTATATAACAGTCCTATAATGGTGTTGATGAAATTAAAACATGTTGTTTTAGGAGGGGATATTATGTACATGTAAATGAGAAATTTTTTCATTTAACCGATTTAATAAGAGGAGAGTAGATAAAATTTATTCCAATTTTTTATTTAAAAAAATTATTTCATTTTGTAAAAAAATGTTATTATATAAAGATGGTTATAATGGGTCTGGTGGGTGATGATGGGAATGAAAAATAATGATTATTATTACTATGTTATAATTTTTTTTGGGAATTTAGTTATCCTTTTGATGTATAATACAGAAATAAGGGATTTGAAGAATATTGTAGAATTTATATTCCACCAAAAGTGTATAGGGTAAATATAAAAGTATATGGGGAATATTTTCAAGAGAATTTAGAACTAGGGGTGCTGCGTGAAAATGGTGTTGAAGTGAGAAACTGTTCTTTGTTAATACAAGGAAGGAATAATTAGAATGTGACAATATGGTTATAAGGATGATATTACGAAATAGTTATGTATCATAGGTGGAGAAATTTGGGTGAAAATGGTATATCTAAAAATTCAACATAAAAAATTTATTCTGATGGTTATAACAGTCAAATTGATTTAGTAAAATTTCAACCACATTGTTTTAGCCAGATTATCATTTACTAATCTTGATTAAATATTAATGATGGATAATATTTTATGAATTGTACACAAAACATTGACCTTATTTATTTATTTTTACATGATGAATATGAATTGGTCCTCCATTTAAAATAATTCAATTTATTAAATAGATCAAATTAAGTTTAAAATGAAAACATATAATGTATTGAAAATTTATTCATGTAGAGAAAATGATATTATAATTACTATTTTCTATTATTATTTTTTAAAATTTATACCCAATTAAATGAACGAAAATTAATTTTTACAAATCATCAAACTAAATAATATTTTTGAATTAAAAATATAACGATGTAATTTAAAAATTGAAAATACTTTTTAAATTCCTCATTCATTGAAAAATAACTTGTTTGCTATCGTAAGAAATATTTACCTAGGTGAGATATTTTTTGACTAAAACAAAAATTTAATATATTTCATTATTTATGCGTAATAATTAAAATGATTAAATACATTTTATTAGATAAAATTTAAATATGTTTGAAAAACATATGTTTACATTACTGTGTAAAATGAATATTTAACTATTTTTACAAAAAAAAGATTTCAAAGGATAAAATTTATATGTTGGATGAAATTAAGAATAAAATTTATTTGTATGATTAAATTGGATTGTTATAAAATAAATAAATATAATGTTTTAATAACACAAAACATATAATCTAGAGCTGGATTAACTTAATTACAATCATACCAAATTCAATCGATCAATCCCATGATACAGAATAGTTTAGTTATATTGCTTAATAAGACATATAATTGAATACCATATTAAATTTGAAATCATAAAATAGATCAAATTATTTTTATAGAGAAAATTTATATTCCCTATTGAATATTGTTTCTTAGTAATCAGAGTTCTCTTCGTAACATCCATGGGAAAAGATAAAAATTAAAGAGTGAGATTAAATTCTTAGTAATGGAATGAATACAATAGAAGCAATAATATAAAAAATAAGTAATTAAAAATATGTTGAGAATAATTGATTATTAAAAAATTCTAGATATATAATATAATGATCTTAAAATATGTTGATGGTTATCATTACTTTTCAAATCATCACATGGACATTGATAAATAATTTTAAAATTATGGGTTTTTTATTGAAGACAACGTAAACATACAACAGAGGCATCATGAAATAGAATCTAATATAAATGGGAAAGAAACTGGCTAAATACCCACCATATTTTGGATCATGAGACCTATTTAGGAGTTAGACGTATATGTAAATCAAGTACCCACTAATCACTAATTAAAGTATAATCATTCGTGGTTTGAAACATATATAAAAATTAATCAACAAAACATAATATTTATTTATTATTTATGTAGAAAAAAACTATATTAGAGAATTTCTTCACATTTCCTAGTTAAAGAATTCATAAAACATCATGATATATATGTTATACTATACCATTATTTACTATCCTGATAAAAAAATAAATTTATCCTGGGATGCTCACATAATTTAAAATACTTTTAAATGACCACAACAATATTTCTTCCATAAAATAAAATTTTCATTGTGTATTAAGTTATTTAAAATAATGAATTTTTAAAAATGGTAGGATTTTTTTATTTTCAATGAAAAATTATAAATTGTAAAGAGAGATTTAAGTCCCAGAGTATTCATGATGGGGGAAAAATTCATTCTTGGGGTGTCTATTAAACCAATAAGTTCATTCAAAATTTCAATAAAAAGTGCCTCATTTATTAAAAATACGAATATTACTTTTAAAAAAATTTAATAAGTACTCAAAAATCGGAAAAAATGAATTTAATAAATCATTAAATAGTATTAAAAACATTCATAAAAAATATTAATGTAAATATTTCAATGGAATAATACGATTCTGGAAAAAATCAGTAATTAAATTCAGTTTTCCTTGAAACCATTTTTATCTGTTTTTGATACAAACAAATATAATGATGAAGGGAAAAAATTTGATTTTATGAAATCTCTATATTATAATAATATATATTTTTTACAAGTAAAATGTTCCTATAATGATGAAAATAGAAATGTAAACATAAAAAATATGGTATAATGGTGTTATTATAATATAATATTTTACTAAAGGACTTACAATCATTTTATGCACTTTTATCCTACTATATAATAAATTTTATTTTATTATAAATAAATTGATATAAAATAAAAAAATATATATTATTATAAATGATCTGAATAAAATATTTCAACACATATATATTAATACTTATTTTTTAAAGTTATTGTGTCTGTGTGGGGACTTTTCAATTATCATTTAAGTATATGTTTAATAGTTAATTTCCATTGAATATGTATCATTATTCCATAATCTATATAATATTAATAAAAATAAAAATATTATATATATTAATTATATTCATATTTATAAACATCCCTAATTTTTTGACAAAAAAAAATGATTCACATCTCTTTTTGGATATTGTAGTTTAGGTAAACACATGATGTATATTATCATTTTTTTAATTCATGTAAGGGTAATAATATAAATGATATATTATATTTTCATGAAGAATAACTATGTAATAAATATATTATAACTTAATTAGATCAGTATTTATAGCCATCCATGAAAAATGGTGATGGAAAAAGAATTACATCGCTACGTAGAGACAATACACTATAGGGTCATGGATTGAAATAACAAGAGTTTAAGGTCCATTTGTTAACATCTGATATTATTAATACTAGTTTTGTGGTCTTTTTAAACCCTATAATTTATTTTAACACCTTTATTATAATTTTTTAATCATTTATAGCGGTTATAAAAATTATGACTTTTTAGGTCATATATTTACTTCTTTGGTTAATATATCATAAAAATCTTATATGGACGAAATGTTTTAATATTGTACATCCATCTTTTTATGTTTTTATCTTTTTTCTAAATTTTAAAATATACTAACAATATAATAATTTAAATAATTTGGTGTGGGGATCAATTAATTTAATTTTTTAATCCTATCATGAAGATACAAATTTATTTTTAATATCAAAAAGATTATTATAAATTATAAATTATTATTAACATTAAAATTTATAAAAAATAATAATTTATAGATGTTATATCAGATTTAATGTTCTGAAAATAATTAACTAAATTAATTCATTTCAAGAAATAGAATAGTGACAGATTTTTGTAAGCAAATAAGGTAATTAAAATATTGGAAAATATTAAATATAAAACACCATAATAAAAAAAATTTATTCACATATAATAGCATTATTTTCCGAAGGAAACACTTCTTAAACCTATTAAAAATATATGATATTTTAAAAAAAGTGACATTATTGAAATTTTGATTAATTAAATAATATAATTCATAATTAAAGTCATGTGAAAAAAATATACCATATTATAATCATGGATCTTTATGGTTGAAAAATAACTTGTCTAATAAATTAAATATTTGTTCTGGGGATGTTATTATACTTTAACTCAAAGTTTTATCACTATTTTATTCGTTTCACCCGTATCATTGAAATAAATATTTTCTATGATTTCTATACATAATGACCAAAAATGAAAGGGTGATATTTTAAAAAATTGAAACTCTAGATAAAAAATATGAATTTTTTTTTGAAACTCAATTTTTAGAAGTTACTTTTTCATATTTAAATATACATTCTTAAAACAAAATTAAAATAATTTAGGATATTAGGTATTAATGTAAATAATTATCTTATTCTATAATATACTATAATTTAGATTCCAATGTAATTAATTATATTATATATAATTTATTGAGCCATATATTACCTTGATATAAAATTAGAAATATAATATTTATTTCAATTAAATTGACTTAATGAGAAGAAATTATAGTTTTACAAAAATAAAAAAAACCACATTTCATTAAAAATATCATTCCATTAAATAATATTAAAAACATCATAATATATTTTTTAAATCATTGTTTTGAAATTGATATTAATCACACATTAATTATAAATATTGACTATTTTATTTAATATTGTGCATGACACACAATACCATGGATAGAAAGTGATATAATGTCTGAAAACATTACGATGAATTTAATATTTTCTATAAATTTTTTTATATTTTATCTAATACACAAAACACTTGGTTACCTTTCTTACATACAAGAATGACTTAGTTCGATATTTTTTATTACACAGAACACCGAGTTTTACAGAAATAATTATATTATTAAAATAGTTATATTTTATATAATAATAAATATAACAGCCTTTAAATTGGTGGTTATAAAAAGTATTAACTATCTTAAAAGATATATGGTTGAATTAACTGGTTTCCAATTGGTTATAATTGAATGTAGAACCAAATTTAATACAATGTGATTTTTTTTAAAATAACTTTTTTATATTAAGAATGAATTTTATCTTAATAAAATAAAATTAAAATCTAAAATTGGCTAATTATAATGAAATTTATATATTATATATTAGAATCAAATATTTTTTTTAATTAATTCAATATCTTTGATAAACATAAGATGATAAGAAACCCAATATTAAACATAAAAGTCTATATTCTAAAAAAGGATGTCCGGTCACCTTTTAAAGGATAACATATTTTATATAAAAAGTTTGAAAATTATATATATATATATATATTATTCCAAAATAAAAAACACTTTTAAATATACATTTCAAAATTTGGTTATATTTAGTTTTTTAATTTTTTGACAAGATTCATTTTTTATGAATAGTTAAAAACACTTTGTTTTAATTCAGATCTTTATTTTTGGATAGCTAATTTATATAGATAAATCATGAATTAATTCGGTTTTAAACTATATTTACATAAATTTTATGTCAGTTAGTCCAATTTAGGGCAGTTGAATAAAATTCAAACTAAAATTTTAAATTTTATAGTTATAAATCTTTTAAACATATTCACCTTAAAAACAGACTTTTTCTTCCTACTTATGGGATAAATTTTAAATTATTTTCAATTAGTTCTGTGATTTGAATTTCAAAAAACATAATAAAATAATTTGAATTAAAATTATTTTTAATTTCATATATGGACAACATGGATTGTACCAAAATGATCAGTGAATGTGATTAAAATTTATTAAAGCGATTGATAGAAAAAATAACACTATAAAGAGATAAACCATAAACTTTAGGGCCAAAATAACCTATAATATTTTACAAAATACATTTTATGGAAATATTTCAGCAATACCCTCTATTTCCAAAAATATGGTCCATTATTTGAGGCACATGATTTAATAGATACCTCTCAATAGTTATTACCTTTATATACTTACAAGAATGTTACTCCCCCTCAACTATAAAAAGGAACTCACCCATCCAATTTTTTCACAACTCTTAAGACCTTTCAAATTTCCAAAATCATATCAAATAGGATCATGAAGTCCCTCCCCTCTTCTTATAATCATAAAATTAGGAAAAAATCCATCAAAGTAAATATTTTGGTATAAACTGAAAAGGGTTACCCAAAAAATATGTAACATTCTTCAATAATCAAACATTTTATTTGTTACTAAAAAAATTAAATTAATATATTAAAATGATTATATAATAACGTAATTAACCTTCATATACTAATTCTTATTTAATGGTTCTTCATACATCCAAAAGAACTTCCATAAAATGGGTAACAAAATTACCATTCAAGTGTACGGAAGACTACCGCCTTACAGAACGATATTGATCATTTGTTCCATCACCACCTCTCGTGGTTGGTAATAATGATGGAAATGATATTTTTAAATGATATATACAGTATATTTTTTCTTCATACTTTTTTTAATTCTTATATAACACATAACATCTATATTTCCATTTTGTATAACTATGATGACATCCTTTGTGGATGTGTGGACATCCACCTCCTAAAAGAAAATTTCTACATTCACAGATTACAATAAATGTATTTAAGATCGGTTTAGTTAAAAAAATGGGACATAAATTAAATATATATGATATTCATGACATAATAAACATTATATAAATTATTATATGATTTTATTTGTAATGCTTTTCCCAAACTAAAAAGTGATAAATTCTTTTGTGGACATGTAGACTACCACCTCTTTAAGGATATGTGAACCCATTTTCATTGAAATAATTATATATATTTATATATTTATATATGTTTAAATAAAATTTTATTTATATAATAATTATAATTATGGAATTGTAAAATGTTACATACATTTTTTCAGAACAATCATTGAAGAATGGAAACATTAGTCCTATATACCTACATCCTACTCTCTCCATGATTGTAGTGTTTCATCATTTTTTGAAATATATAATTATTTATTATAAATTTTATAATTTATTTAAAAATATTATAATAATATTTTATTATTATTCCGTATATGATTATATAATGAAAACTTTGACTAAAGTCGACCAACCTATGTCTCTTTTGACATATGAATTGAAATTGGTCAAAACATCTGGCATGAAAATAATTTTTTATGTAGTTATATATAAAATTGTAATAAGAAAAATAAAATATATAATGAACATCATTATTTTTATTAAGAAATTAAAATTTTAACAAATTTTTATTATTTAAGAAGATATCAAAATATATGATAATTCAGACTCAAGGAAAAGGATTTTCTATCAATTTACATTTCATTGAGCCTTATTTTTTTATAATGAAATTAATTTAAATGTGGTGTATATACATCCTCATTTTGATTTAATAACTTGATTCAAAAATAAATTATTATATTTAATATTTTAATTTAAAATATCACATATAACGTATTTTGAGTTTAAAATTACAAATTGGTAAATTTTATTTTTACAATACCACATTCATTTGTGATTGTTAACATTATCTCAAATCAATCACATTCTCATTTCTAATTTTCATTCAAAATAATATTTTTTTTGTGAATCCATAGTCGTGAATGATGGGAATTATTATTTTCTAAACTATATACCATATTTACATACATTTTGTACATTAAATGTTAATAGATTTACTAGAGAATTATTGAAAAATTTATGTCATTGACTCAGTACCAATAATTGATAAGGAAATCTGTATATTCATTTAAAAAAATTATTTGATATATAATGAAAAATTTAGGAAATAAATAATGGTTTCAGGACTAATTAGATTAATTCCATTGATGCATCAATAGTCTCATGAGATTTCATTAGTTGGAAAATAACACTATACACATATTTCAAAGTAGAATAAAATAGTTCTATACCCATATATATAAAATGTATTGAGAAAAATATTTTCTATAAAGGTATCATTTTCCTTGTAAACATTACGTCAAAAAATTAATATTTTTATTGATAATTCAATTATTATTATTATAAATGATATTTTTTCTTTGACATTATCTAAAGATTCATTTCATTCTTAGTTAATTGATTAAACATTATTTATATCAGGTATCTACAGTGCCATATTATTACTCTATATCTAGAGAATTATATTCAATGTCTGGTCAATTATTTAAAATTCTCTATTGGTTTGTAATATTTGATTCCTTATTTATTTTATTTTATTTACCATTATTGAGAACATTATCTCACATATTTTTCATTCCACTTATTATATATAAAAGATATTTGAATGAGCTTTTGAGGATGGATTTTATATATTTTTATTTATTACATTTCATTTTCTATATCCCAATGTAAAGTGGTTATAATGTATACAATAGGGTTTTCCAAAAATACTAAGCATTAGTCCCTTAATTATTTGAAACCATCTAACTATTCTAACGTACTGGTACTAGAGATTGGTTCCTAGATTTTTAGGGTAAGGTAATTATAGTTGTTTTTAGAGAATGTTTAATAGAAATCTTGAAAACTATACCTAAGAGAACATATATTAGGGAATACAACCCCATGATAAAATTTAATGATAAGTATATGTGGATATCCTAAAGAAACCATATTTATTATTATGATACTAGATATATATAAATACATCAATTTATGATATATATTTCTCTAGTTTTTGGGATGAAATATTATGTTTAATAGTGATATAATATAATATAGTATATGATATTATTTTAGAAGATAAACTTGTATGGAAGAAGTGAATCAACACTCTTCCCGAAGGTATATGTTACCCTTATTTGAAATTTAATATGTATAGTATTGGAACTATCAATGTTATGGATTTATTATAGACATCTAATCCGGTTTTCACAAATAACTTCTATTGGAGGGACCATATTGTTCCAAATCTACATTCCTTGATGTTGGATCTCTTTATATGATATATGCTCCTATTATATAGTGGGAATACTGATCCAATGGTAGGTGAACAATTGATTAAGTATTTTGAGATTAAATTTATGTAATTAGGAGTCTATTAAAAGGAACATTTTACACATTGTTTGTATTATATAAAACCATATTAAAATAAATTGAGGTAATTTATCAAGAATAAAAAAAGGAAAATGAAATAGAAATCTTGGAATTGAAATCTTTTAAGAAAATATTCTTGGAATAATATTTCATTCATGAGCCAAAATCTATGATGAAAAAATGTTCCTTAGATTAAAGAAAAAGGCAGAATAATGTATTACATAGTATAAAACTACGATTATAATTTTATAAAGTTATACTATGGATTATTGAGGAAACATAAAAGGCATGATTTATGATTTCACAGCAGGTTTTAAGCAAAATATTGATCGTTTCTTCTATCGTAACAGTTTCTTCGTATAGTTAAATAGATTTATGTACTTTCATGATAGATAAATAATTTTCTAAGTCATATTGGCTCAATGGGCTATAAAATAATAAGAGGAATGAAAAAAATGTATAAAGGGAATAATGGTAAGAATTATTTTCAAAATACGATAAATTTGGAAATAATCAACCTGGGGAAAGTTTGAATGTATTAAGACATTTTTATATTTGTGGATAATGTGGTCACCATACAAAATAACACAATGGGAAGAAGGGAAAAAGTTGTATCCAGTGATACAATTTAATGATATGGAAAAATATTCAAAAAAATTCCCTAATACTTAATAGAATCAACAACAGAAGATTCCAAGGAGAGATGACCAAGACTATGATATTAATTTAGCCGAAGTGAAATGATTAAATTTCTGTATGTACATAAAATCTTGAATAATGTTGTAATAATATGTAACAAATAATAAAATAGTTATATAAATTATGGAATATATTTTTATTTTATTGAAGTATAATTTTACTAATGATTTTGGAGAATATTTTGAATGGTACAAAAAGAGTGATTCAGTAGCATGTTATTGTTTAAAGGAAAACACATGGTTGAAGTAATTATTACTATTAATATATTCCAGATGTTAAGACGACGATGATTAATTAATAATAATATTTATATAGAAAATTTAAATTTTATACCAACAAATAAATTGGAATTGATTCTAAGGTTTTGGATAAAAAACTTTGGAAGTGTCATAAGGTAACAAATTATAAAATTTTATAAGTTGACTGGTGGATGAGGTTTGATAGATTACTATATTACATATATATACGATGGAACCTTTTCTAGGAGAAGAATTATATATATTTCTATGAATGAAAAACAATTATATTATTCTTATATAAATTCATCAATTAAGGTTATTTACTTATGTTTTTAGAGAATTAAATATTTCCACAACTCTAGGAAACATTGTTTTGAAGAATTCTATCCTATAATCATAATTTTGTTGTGATACCAATCACCATTTTTCATAAATCCGGTTTATGTTTTTTTGTTAAAAAAATTAATATAAACATGTTTTATATTTCTATCAATCCTAACATGAGGGTTATATTTATCTCTTACATCCATGATTTAACTTATGTTCTCATATTCGCACGCCAAGTTTTTTTATCAATATTGAATTTTATTTTCACTATCATTAAGAAAATATGTTATTAACACTATTTATGATGTGTCTTTTAAATATTATTTTATTACCAAATATCAAACCCCAGATTACCGATATCATGTTTAAATTTTGAGGACACAATTTAATTATGGTGGGGGTAATATAACATCCCAAAAATTCATACATAAGAACATTTTATTTAATAGAATGTATGAAAAGTAAAAATAAGCTTACAAGGGAATATAACATCCCTATAAATTATGATGTAGTTAATATTTTAAATAAATATTTTCTGTATAATTAAATTTACTCAACACTGAGTTTTCAAGCTTTACACGCATGAACAGCTGTGTTTATTAGTTTCTGTTACACCCAATAAATGTGTATATCAACAATAATATATCATTAGAATGTATTCATATTATATAATAATATAAAATATAATTTTTATTTGGGTAGTTATGAATAGTCTTTAATAAATTATAAAAAATATGTTTCTAAAATCATTGGTTTCTAATTAGTAATGAATTAATATAGAATTCTATTGAATAAAAGTTTAAGGTTTCAATAATAACTTTTTTTTATCCAGAAGGTGTTTTTTCATAATTAAATTAAATTAATTAATACTAGTGGATGATTTTAAACAAATATATGTATTATATATTCCATAGAATATTCTTTATATTCAACCACTAGATGTTTTAGACATAATATATGAATAAATCCAATATTCCATAAAAAAATCAATATTTTATAAAGGCAATATTACTAACTTTTAATGGTGCAGCTATTTTAAATTTTAATTATGAATAATTTCTAACATATATATATATCCAAAAAGAGTATTTTTTGAAGAGTAAAATCAAAATTCTTTATGAGTGAATTTTTTGAATTATTCTCATAACTTACATTTTTGATCAATAGTTAAATATACTAGATTTTCAATGGAAAATATATATTAATTATTTTTATTTATATAATTAAATTATTTTTTAATTTTGTTTTAAAGATTAATTTGAAATATTTTACTTATTTTATTCCAATTTAGTAAATTTTAATCAATTTATGATTTAAATTGTATATAAAATCTTTTCAACCTTTTGAACATATTCACATTAAAAACCCACTTTATCATGCCATATGTGGGGTTAATTTTTAATTAATTTGTTCTAGTTGAGTGATATTAATTTGATAAATTTATTAGATATTTTGAATTATTATAATTTATAATTTATAAAATATTAAAATTATTTTTTTTGACAAAATCTTTTAGTAAATTAGATTAAAAAGAATTACAGATATTTTGAGAAAAAAATTGAATCACAAGGGAAAAAAATCTTCATATTAAGGGCCATAATTTGCTATACACTTTAAAAAAACACATTTATTCCCACATTTAGACCATATATTTATTTTTATCTAATTTGGTCTATAATTTAAGAAACACAAGGAAATGGATTCTCGATAACATGGTTTACCTTTTTATATTTAAAAGAATGACACTCCTCCTCCACTGTATAATAGAACTCACCCCAACCAATTATTCAAACCTATAATGTCATATAGTTAATATATAATTTTAACATATAAGATAATTACACACATACCCTCCTCATATTACCCTAAATATCAGCATAAATCTATCCAAGTATGTATTTCGTTATAAAATAAAAGGACTTTCCTGAAAAAGTAGAAATGATCTTCAACGGTAACTTATGTTTTATTTCATTGTCAAAACATTAGATTATTATTATTAAATGATTATATAACAACAAAAATATCATTAAAATTGATATTTTTTTAAATTATGGGTTATAACAATACCTATATGCACACTCGTTAAATGAGTAACAAAATTATCATTCCTGTGTGTGATGGACTACCGCCTTGTGAAACTATATCGTTCAATTTTCCTTTAACACATATCGTGGTTGAGAATTTCCTTTTCAACACTTTCTTTATATGTTATATATGATATTACATTTTTCTTACTAATTTTTGGAATCTAATATAAAATTATCCTTCATGCATTCCATTTTGTGTAAATCTGATAAAATAATTTGTGGATGAGTGCAATACCACCTCACCAAAGAAATGTGAGGCATTATCACATTATAAAGAATTTACTAAGTATGGTTTTAATTAAAAAAATTAAATATTTTAATCTATATGATACTATTTAAATAATTTCCTTTTAGTAAATATAATACAATATTTACTTTATTACCCTTTTCAAACAATAAAAATGTGATAACATCATTCATGGAAGTGTGGACTACCACCTCCTCAACCCTATGTGATTCCTTTTACATTAGAAGAATTAAATATATTTGTATATATGGATAAATATTATGTTATTTATTTTATAATTATACTTATATAACGGTTAAATGTTACATACTATCTTCCCATAATGATCCTTGAAAAATATTAGTGTTACCCATCTGTATGTACACCATACCTCCTCCATTATTATAATGTTGCTTGATTTTTCAGATCCATCATTCACAATTTGTTTTATAATTATAATTAATATATTGATATTATAATTACTTTATGATTATTATCTTATATATTTTTATATAATGATCACTTTGATAACATTAGACCTTCCAAAGTCATTTTGGACACCGAAACTAAATTTTCTAAAAACAACATCAACAAACATATTTGTTAAAGTAGTTTTATAAAAATTGTAATAAATAGAATAATAGTATTAATTAAAATAAAATATTTTCTCAATGAATTTAAAAATAATGATCATCTTAGTATTTGGTATGATAATAAATCATGTGATAAGTTAGTCTTAAGGTAAGGAATTATATATCAATTTATATTCCATTGAGGATCCAATTAAAGTAAAAGTGATGTATATACTACGCCGTATTCCTTTAATATCATGATTCACTCATAATTTTTGGTATTTTATATTTCAATTTGACATATCTCATCCATGTGGATTATAATTCAAAATTACCAATTCTAAAATGTTATCATTTCAATATTACGTTATTTTAGATTGTTAAATCTATATCAAATCAATCACTTTCTCATAATAAAATTTCGTTGAAAATTATATTTTCTTGAATGATTCATATTGTTGTATATTGGGAATTATTATTCCAGAAGCTATATATTATATTTAAATGAGGTTTTTACATTGAAATTTATTTGATTTAATGGGTAAATATTTGATAAATCCATATTAATGACACAATAATGGTATTTTATAATGATGGTTATTTATGAATTTTAATAAGATTATTATATATATGAGTTATACATAGGGATTAAATTAAACAAGTCTATGACTGGTTAAATCAACCCCCTTTAATGCATTTATTGTCTTATGAGACATCATTAGTTGGTGACAGACCTTTTGAGTTTTTTTCCTAGAAGAATATATGGGTTTCTACCCACATATTTTAACTTTATTGATAATAAATCTACATGGTAAATGTATCATTTTCCTATGGAATCAGATACCAAATAATTAAGAATTAAAATTATTTATACATCAGTTATTATTATTATTATCCATGATATTTTTTTCTCTTTATCTATGGATGAATTACTTTTTAATTCTATTTATTAAAAGGCATGTGTTTCTGTTATCTAACCTTCCATGTTGATTTGGTCTCATATAGATATTTATATAGTATATGTGAATAGTTATTTTCTGTATCATTTTGATATGTTCTCATTGATTCAATATATATTCCATTGTACATACCCTTATTGAGAATTTGATCTCATCCTTATTTTTTTCCATTACCTAGGTTATGATGAAAATATCATTAAATCATGAGTTTTAAAGAAATCTGTTTATTTAATTTTATTATGTGTTATGTTTGATTTTCTATTTCAATACATTTAATTGGTATCATGTATGTAATATGTTATCCAAAACTACTAATATTTTGGTCATTTGGGATTGTATTCTTGTAACAATGCCAATAAAATGATAGTAGACACTAGAACTACTCTTTCAGTAGTATTTACATTATAATATATCTTATTTTTAAAATAAAAATTACAAAATTACAATGAATTAATTTTAATATTTTCCTAAAAAATGTAATGAAAATTATTTTCAATGAAAATATACAATTGAAATATAAATAAAATTTAATGAAAATTGACTATATATTTTCCATGAACTAATAAATAAATTTTATTTCTATATAACCATTATCTATATTTTTCTTAATGTTATTAGTCTATTTTATTTTATAAATATAAATATTAATTAATAATGGTCACATTTGGATAATAAAATTTTTATTTTATATCATAGTTCACTAAAATATCAGTTTTGTGTGTTAACAATGCTATCAAGAATAATATACTTTGCAAATAAAATTCATGTTTTTACATCCCTCTCCATAGATAAATTGAACCTCAAATATAATATTCTCTCATTAATCAATGGTTCATTATTTAAATATATGTTTTTGAAAACCGACATTTAGGGTGAATAATAAAATATCATTGAAATGGATTAGAAAGAGATATACCATTTTTTGGACAGAAATGTATATGGAGATTTAAAAATAAAAGAGGGGTGAATTATAAGTTTAAAAACATTATTCTTTTAAATATTAAAAGAAACATAGTTTAACATAATATCTAAAATTTTATTCACAGAACATCTTATGTAGGAAAAATGTAATCAGACTGGGCCCTAGGTTTGGATGAAATAAATATCCTAGTAATGTAGATTCTGATATGTAATCTATATATTTGATTTTAGTGAATAGAATCGTTTTAAGTAATAATTGTATTCTCAAGAAAAAATGTAAACAGAATCATAATTACCATATTTATTATAAATCAGAGTAATAAAATTTTTAGTGATTATATCTTATAACATCTTTAATTGTATTCAGAATAAAAAAATGATTTGATATTATTTATATTATGAATAAAATTCAAATAGAATAATGAATATGTAATATTAAATTCAATTAATTTATATAGGAATAAAAATATTGTAAAAAAATAAGTTATAATATCGAAGAGGATTATATTAACCACAATAGAAGGTTATCAAGTATCTTTTGAAAATGGTCACTTCTTAATGGTTTCATGAATATCAATATTACCCACACCAGGTTAAGCACTCGATACCCTTAGTTTCTTATGTATTTAAATCCTCGTAATCCCTTGATCAAGAAGGTAATAATATCCTATAACTTATTATACATGAATTCCTTCGTTCAATTGACCAGATTCTATATTTTTATTCTCGTATGTCCTCAATCATGCAGAACATATTTTTTCTTCGTAGCCTATAAATTCCTCGATCATACACACAACAATTGGAGTTTCAGAAGGAAATACAAAACATTCCCATGGAGACAACATGATAAGGTTTCTTTAAGATAAAATACCATCTAAAAAGAAAATATAAAATATTAAGTACAAGTTGTTCAATATTTTAAACATTATAAAAAAGTAAGATAAATTACAGTTCACATGCCCATGAGAAATAATTTCCTCCACCCAACCACACAGAATGAAAGACCACATATTTATTGTTCTGTCTCTGAATGAACATATTAATAACCAATAGTCATATTTCTTATGAAATTTCAACATGTACATGTATTTCTATCACTTAAACCATCATATACTAACTGAAACCATGATATCATTTTGATTAACAATTATAAAAAAATAAATGTCATCATTTTGAAAATACAATGTTAATATTAAAATTTTTAAATATGATAATGTGGTTTTCGACGTTCCAAATTAAAATAGAAGTCAATAAGAAGGATTTACATATAGAGTTTAATTTTTCTTTTATTTATGAATTTGAATCTATTGTTATCTGTTCCAATGTAAAATCTAATTAAAAAAATATTTATGTACTAATTGACCACATAAAAAACATTTAATCAGTTCAATAAGGAGAATTTGATCATAATCAGACTCATAGTCATTTCGATAATGTTATTGTAAATTTATAAATACATTTAAAATATTTTTAAATTTTGTAATATTATATGTTTTATATAAATACATTCTAAAAATACAGTGAATATAAATGTATTAGATATTAGATATTTTATATTTCTTTTGATTTCCAAAACAAAAGGAACGTAATAGTAAAATATAAATTTTGACTCAAAAAACTCACCCTTTTTGTAATGAAAATACCAAAGTACTTGATAAAAAATAACATTGAAAATATTAAGCCTATCATTTTTAAGATCCATCATATTCATAAAAAAAGAAATTATATTTATCCCCTATGAGTTTACTAACTTATATGAATATAATATTAAATATGACTAACTACCCCTTATGATATGAAATCAATTTAAAATCATATTCTATACTTTAAATTTTTTCCCCTTTAAATAAAAAGTTTCCTATTTATTATAATCCCACCTTTACATGATATTCTCCCATTTTTTATTTTCAAAATTTTATAGAGAATCTCTTTAAACCCCCTAAAATGGGTTAGCAATCAAATTATAAGAAATAATATTAATAGAGAACTTGATCATATTAAAATATATTAAATAAAATCCAACAAAAAAATGAATACAAATAATGAAATAAACTTTAGATGAACAAGTATTTCTTTAATGTTTTTAAAAAATAACATTGTAACAGTATTTTTTAAGTTCATATTTCTCAAGTAGCATCTTGGATCTGTTAATAGTTTATAGCTTCAAGAATTCCATTATATCTTTTCATCCTTTTCTAAAAATTACTCTTTATATTTCTTTTTCTTTTCCAACATTTCAATCATTTCGGTATAAAAATTCCTTTTCGAACAATCTTGTTAATTACTCTGAATGATAGGACAACTCATTTTTAGATTGCCCAAAATCAATTTAATAAGAATGAGTAATAACAATTTTTATTGATTTTACAACCTTCTCAAAAGTCCAATATATCATCAGATTTGAAGTAGACATAAAATAAACTCAACCATTATTTTTATTTACATTCTCAAAAACTTATTTTATCCTACCCCTATACTATAAAATAGTTCAAAATAAATCATCACGTTTGATAATTAAATTTTCCATGATTCACTAACTATTTTTCTCTTTGATTATTATTCATTAGGCATTATATAAATAATCATTTCACCAATAATTCCATCTTATTATCATTTTTCACACATAGATTGTAAATAATGACAAATTTTCATAATCTTTTGTTTTTTATTTAAAATAGGTTCGGTAAATAAACTTAAAATACTGGTAATTAACTATTAACATTCCTCTTTTACTATCAAAAATTTAGATGTTCCTAAAATAATGATATCTAACTTCTTCCAAACAATTTTTTCTTCTTATAAACTTGAAATATGTGAATATATATTTATATTAATAGTACATAAAAAGGTATTCCTTACATTGATATTTTTTTGGATATTATAGATTTTCAGGATTGTTATAGGTTCTTATTTCATTGACAATAATTATTTAATCACTAGTCATCATAACAAAATTATGAACTCCTATAATAATTACTAAAGTTTTAATTTTATTTCTACATTATTCATATCAATTAAAATAAAATATTGTGGATATAGTTTGATTTATATTATATAAGTATTCGACAATTAGTCTAGAAAAATTTTAAAATAGAAACAAAAAAAATATTTCCCACAATTCATGTTACTGTAAAAAAATTATAAACAAATAAATTACAAAAAATAAATCTTATTGGAAATGATAAAATAATATGTAAGTATTTTAGAAATGAAAACCCCCTTTAACACCATTTGTGGGATCAATATGTATACACAAATGGAAATATAAATGAGGGGTGAATATTAAGGTTAATTTTTTTATTAAATATTAAATAAAAATTAGTTCAATACAATTATACAAATCATATTAACAAACACACTTCTGTATTCAAACCATAGTTAGATGAATCCCACGGTTCTAATAAAAATAATATTGTAATCAAGTCCATTATGATATGTAAGAATAAATTTTTATTTTAGTTAATTGAATCATATTATATAATAATTATATTTTTAGGAAATGAATATAAAAATAATTATAACTGTAATAGTTCCCATTTAGTAGTGTAATAAAATAAATGGTGATTCTATCTTAAGTGGTATTGAATCATATTCAGAACAAAAATAATGAATCATAATTAAAGATACTATTAGAAAATATGTAAAATTAGAATGATGAATACAAAATATCACATGTTATTAATTTTTATTGGAATAAAATTACTAATAAAGATACAAGTCATAAAATTTAATATGAGTATTTTTACCTAGAGAGAAGGGTTTCTAGTAACCTTGGATAAAGTTCCATTGATGTATAATTTTATGAAATTCTATCTTACCCACATTAGTGCAATCCCATGTTATTATGATCTAATTTTATCTTATTATCTATGTAATCCCTCGATCATGAAGGTGATCAGATCCTTTTACATTATTTCCTTGAAGACCATGATCCGATGGAAAATATTCTATCTTATTATACATTAAATCCCACAAACTAGTTAATTAGATTCTATCATCCAAGATTTAAAATTCTTTGATCAGACTCACAACAATAATAGCCACAGAAATTAATACAACATATTTTTATGGAGACAACCTATCCAGATTTCCTTAAAAAATAATACTTTATCTAAATAAAATAGATAATGCTAGGGATAAGTTGTTCATGGTTTACACTTTAGAAAACCAATAGAAAAATAACAATGAAATAGATACAAGAGATGAAATCCCATGGGATTTAATAATTGTTTCTCCTATTTATACATGATTCATCATTTAACATCATATTTTATATTTAAACATAAAACACAACTTAGTATCAAATTTAAGAAAATTTTAACCCCTATAAAACAATTATATAACAATAATATTACTCTAAATAGAATATCAGTGAAAGGACACAAAATAATAGGGTGAGATAATATTTTTGTAAGGTATTTTCTTTAATAGAAGATTTCAAAAAATAAATAATTACAAAAAATAGTGGAAGAATAAATGATGATAAAATATTTACATATAAATGACCACCAGACCTTGAATATTATTCATGGATAAAAAACAATTAAAATAATCACATGGAAAAAATTAATTGTTATTAAAATGATGTATAGCGTACTATATGTAATATTGGACATACTATTGAGAACTTATTCCAATACATTATATAGAAAGGGATAATGGATTGATCATATATCCAACCGATTTAGTCGTATGTGAACTATAATTTCCTCGAAACACTATTTAGTCCCCCCCCTCGTACTGAAATATATGAAATGCTTTCTTAATATGAATAAATCATTCAACATGATCAAAATTCCTTAAAAATAAATAATGATCTATACTATAGAAAATTGAATATATAATTTCAATAAATCCCTTAGTATAAATGTTTATTTTGCATTTGATAAATATAATAGATTGTCTCCTTAGATTATGTCCTAAAAAATATTATTTAATAATGGACATTGACATACATGAAAAATGTATTAAATGATCATTTTATAATTTTTTGAGGAAAATATCTTTTTTTAATCAATAATTTAAAAATTAATTGTATAATATTAGGGTGAAATTTCATTGTAAATGACTACTAAATCATGTATAGTAGTATTTTATGAAATATTAGTCATTACATAGGGAAAATACAATAATGTTTTCAACATTAAAATAATTATTATGTTTAAAATTTATGAAAAATGATTAGTTGGAGAAATTAATAAGAAGATTACTGGTAAAAAAATATAAATAGTAAAAAATTTCAAATTTATATTAAGAAATAATTTTAAAATAGTTAAAAAAATTTAATATCATTTCGATGATAGTATGGACATGGAAGAAAAATACTATCGAACAAATTGAAAACCAAAGTCATTACTCTATAATATCATTTATAAAAAAAATTCTCTATATAAAGAGACATTTTTTTTGAAATAATATAATTTATAGAGATTATCATGGTATAATATAATATATATTTTTATACAGATAGATCATATAATTCCCCAACCAAAACATAATCATAAACAATATTTAATAATGATAGGATTATGAAATAACCCCTTGCCTCATGTCCAACTTTCTCCATAATTTCATTTATCCTTCATTATATGAAATGAAAATATATTATCGTTATATTATTGGACCACATACATAAAAATAAAAACATATATAATACAATTAATATATTTTAATACTCTTTCATTAATAATTCATTATTCTATTTTCATTTCAGAGTGTTATCAATTTAATTATCTATGTGAGACACGATGCATTTTTTTTAGTTCAGAAATATTCATCATCATTATCTATTTTAAGTAATGAAAATAAATATCTCAATAGAATATATAATAATTATATACATTTTCATAATCATCTATTAAATGTAGACATGAAAAATGATTCTCATTTCTTGGTAGATGTTTCCACCCACATGTATGTATGAGGGACGTAATCATTTTTAGGGGGTGGAAGGAGAAAAAGGTAAATGATATATAATATTTTAAGACCCATAATCATGTAATGAATATAATATATATTCCTTAGTTTAGTCATAATAAAAACTTTTTTGGTAATGGTGTTTAATAAAATTACATCACTACATGAATATAGTCAATCGTACTTATGCATGAGCAATGTTTTTGTTTTTCATATGATAGAAAAGAGATCAATATAGGTTTTTCCATGAAAATATTAGAAAATTATTATAAAAAAGATAATGAATTAATTATAAGATCATAGATATAGAATATGTTTTTGACATAGAGGATGAAATAAAATGAACACCCTCAATTAAAAGTTACACATAATATTTTGAAAAACACATTTGGCTTACACATTAAGCCTTCTATTGGGGTCATTGGCAGATACTATATCCTATATTAAATGATATGGAATATTTTTAGTTGATTTTGGTTAGTATTTATTATGGTATATTTCACATAATTTGTAATGAATATTGAATATGAAGTTCAGTTTTATAATAGTGGAATGGAAAGCCCCGGAATTAAATTAAGTATTTAAATAAAATAATTGTATTTCTCAAGTAAAATAGTTCCAAATTGCCATGAAATCTATGAAAAAGAGTATATGTTGTCAATATTTTTACATAATATAGAATATGATGGTTTTTGTCTCATGTTATCCATATCCTTATGTATATCTACTTGATTAACACATTTTTTACTTTAATTATAATTACATATTTTTTACTATTTAAGATCCCTTAATATACTTATAAGTGGACTAGTGGCCCAAAATTGGTATATATATGAATGTTTTTAGAATTTGAAATCAAGATAGACTTTAAAAATATCTATTTAATTATTTTTAAATTTAATATAATATTTTTTTTTCATATAATATCATTTTATTAAGTTTTTCTGCTATTTAATTTATTTTTCATTAATGTGTTATGTAATAAAATTTATTTTGAATTAGAACACATTTAACGTTAATTAATTGTTTTTATTAATAATAATTTTTTTGGATGAACATACCTGATCCATATTTTCATACATTTAACCTTTTTAAATTATATATACTTATTATTTAAATTACTTGGGCCATCACTCTATTGGCGTTGGGTATGCATCTTATGTGATTATTTAATTAGTAAAAATTAATAATAAATTATAGTGATAAAATATTATTCACATTTCCAAAAAATATTAAATGAAAATAACATCACATTAATCTAAATGATAAAATCTTATAGATATCGAAATACAGAGAGAGAAATGTTTTACTATATTATATTCATTTAATATATAAATGAAATAATCAAATGAAAGTGAAAGGGGAATGAAAAATAATAATGATAGTTACAATTATTAAAGAATGTAACTTTTCAAATGACATTATATGAATTTTTAGAATTTTATTTAGGCCTTATCACATTGTTATAACACATTTTATTTCCTTTTCCAATGAATTCAAGGATAAGTATTTACTACAATAATTATTCGCGTTGACCTAAATTAAAGGGGACATATTTACCTATTTAAATAATCCTTATTAAATGTATGTAATCAATTTTTAAAATTTATAATTTATGAATTGTTAAAAAACCATTTAAATATATATGTGAAAATAGAATGAGTAACAACTTATATAAAAATGTGTTTTTATCCTAAAAATGAACTTAAAAAAATAAAGTATAAAATTTATTCCAATGTAATTATGTAGGATATATATAATTATATGGTAATTATTTTAATTTAATTATCATATTAAAATCATAATGGGACTTCTTAATTAATTCCTGAAATGTGATCAATTGACAGTTTTACAACAAAATATGAAATATTTCACTATTCAATCATATATTATCCTTTTTGTATAATTCCAAAAAATAGTTATAAGAATATTAAAATTTTAATATTTTATAACATTTATAAATGCTCTAAAAAAATTATTAATGTTGAATAACTTGATTAAAAAATATATCCCTAAAATTAAATAAATAAAATTTTTGATTAATATATATTTTTGAAATAAAAAATGGATTTACTAAAAATTTATTACATTTTTTTATGAATTAATATTCAAATTTTAATTACATAAAACTATTATAAATATTTCATATAATCCAATTATTACATTCTATATACTTAATTTAATGTCGTGGTTATAATAGTTACATTTACATGGTAATATTTTTATAATATATTGTAGTTGACTTAGAGATCTGTGTTTCCTATCTAGAAATATATTGGTGACAATGTTATTTTATATTATAGTTTTATACTATTATTGTGATTAATAAAAATCATAAATGGAAAACTAATTTTTTTTATAAATTCGATAATTCATGGAATATATAAAATTTGCATCTTTTAATGGAAAATATTAATCAAGGTTATAAAATGTAAAAGATATGTTTTCTAAATTTGAAGAAGTATTAAAAAATTGTAATGTTTTACAAAATAAATAAATATTGGATATAAAAAAATTAGAATTATTTATGTTAGACTTACATAATATATAGTGATAAACACAACAATTTTAATTAAAATAATTTTTTCACTATGTTCTTGTAAATCAATTTTTTCCAAAAATAATAAAAAAACCAACCCGGGTTTATATTTATATAAGGGATTAAAAATAAACATATTATTGTAATATATTAATTATTAAATCTGTAATTTTATAATTTTAGAGAAAGTTCAATATATAAAAAAATATATTTATTAAAATTTCCACATTAAATAATATGGGTTTATAGTACAATATCTTAATAATTCCTAACATCATTATAATGATATGATATTTAATATATTGAAATTTTAAATATTATCAAAATAATCCATTATATGTGAATGATTAAATATAAATGGAATAAATAGGAAAAAATATTAGAAAAAATATTTTTTCAAAAAATATTAATCAATTTTAATTTGAAATCATATTTATTATTTAACGTCAAAATGAAATATATTTTAGTTTAGTAATATCCATTGATTTAAAAATGTTTTCATTATTCCAAAATTTAATCTAATATTCCATTGATCACTTTTTTTGTAATTCCGTACAGAACTAGATATTTTTATAATGTTTATTTGATGTAATGCTATATAATAACACATTATTGAGTTTAATTTCCCCCACCCCTTGTTAGGTAAATGATATCCATGGAATTTTATATATCACCTAGTAATGAATATTGTTATGTTTTTTCTTAATGGTAGTCATTGATGAATGTGGAATTTATTGATTAAAATCAACCTTAGATTCTTATAAAAAGCATCATTTTCCAAAGAATAATATTTTCTTATTGGTTTTATCTCCAATGGTTTGGGATAAAAAAACCTTGGGATTTGTAATCATGACTAGTGTATCATAATTAATTTTATAAGAGATATTAATGGAATAATGTCAATTATTAATGATCATTGATTTTTTTGAAATGTTATTTCTCAATTTTAATAGTTAATACAGACTATGTGAAAATTGAAAAGTCATTTCCAAAATTGTATTAAATGCATCTCAATACTGGTTTATTATGACAATTATATAATATATTGTCAAAAAAATTAATGATATTTATAAACCTTGAATATAACAATTATAATTTGTAAATTTCTACTTATAATGTATTAGATAATTTGTTGAGAAATATTAAAAGATAAAATACATATAGAAATCTCGAAAGAGAACACATAGAAACACTTAATTATATATATCAATATTAATAGTAGTATAAAAATAAGATTATAAATTTTATTTTTTGTGTCTTCTAAAAAGATTTACATAATATAAATTTAATCACCTTTACATTATCATCTTCATCTCCTAGTAATTTATAAGACACCAATGTAATCTTCTATGATGTTTTTATAATATAAAAAATGATTATTTTTTATTTTTGAATCAAGATAGTTGTGTTTTCATAACCAATTTTTTGAACCCCATATTTTCTAACACATTGTTTTCCAATTAGATAATTATTTCATTATCTATTATGTCCAATATTTATATGCCTTACCTTTTATCCATCCATTTTTAAATAAAAATTTTATACTTTTGAGTTATCAATAGTAACATCATCTATAAATTGATATAAATATCCCAGATAAATTTTATTCTTTATATATTTCGATTTTCACCTCATAAATTTATCTTATAATAAATTTTGTTCAAGGTGGGATTCTCTTAGATAAACATTTTTATATATTTCCTATCATATTTAATAACATATTCCCCCTAAGTTATCATTAAATAAATCCTTCATAATCATTTATAAAGATAATATTAAGTGACAAAGACATATCCCTCGGTTATATGTAGTCAAGTGTATAATCTTACGACTACTAATCATAGTCCAATTTTAAGATTGAGTTGATATTAAAAAATCCATTTTTATATTTATTACTCAAAGGAAAAATTCTTATATAACCACATTCACTATCTAGTATAAAAAATTGAGGTAATTTCTTAAAAAATACAAGATCTTTATTTTCCCAAGACATCACTATGTTCTTAAATACCAATAAATATAATTGAAACAAAATCCATATCATTATCACTATAGTTTTATTATCTCAATATCAAAATTAAATAATAATAATTAATTAACTAATCCCAATTAAAAACCTAAATCTAGTGATCTAATAAAAATATATATTTGTTTAATTAAATTTCTAATAGTTAAAAATCATATATCACAAAAATATTCCAAATATAGGACAAATAGAAGGATTTGTATCTTTTAGTGTAATATATAATTCGTTCTCATCCAAAAAGTTCATTTGTTCCACTTTACTTTTATTTGAATTTAATTTCATCAATATATCCTATAAAGTAACACTATGTAAAACTTCTTTCTAAATATTTTCCTCAAAAAAATCTAAGGACAAGGAATCAAAATAATGGGATGACCATAAGTTCTTATTAAAGGAAAAATATCCTAAATGTTATTAAGTGTATGATCAGGATAATTTAAGAATAAATTAACAAAGAGATTTATCTTATTAAAAATAACATGGAATAATAATATGTTTATAACTTGTTATGATAAAAGTATATATGTAGAAACAACAACCATTGAAACATAGAGGTTGTTTTTTTACATTATTACAATGAAATTATGTAAAATGATTAACATTGTGAATGATATAATAGTTTAGTAGTATTAGTAAACTATATAAATACTTATATTCACATTAAATTTATATTAATGAATAGTGTATTTTCATTTAATACACTTTTATTTCTCAAAGAGTATTCTAACATATAAATTAAATAATGCAACCTGGAATCATATAGAAAATAAGATATATTAAATTCGATAACATAGAATCATAACAAGGATATAAATAAATATGAAGCTATAAAAATAAGGGGAAAATTAATATTTAATTTTAAATAAATGAAACATATTCTATTTAATCAATATTAGTTTCATAATTTAGAAGAAATAAATGATGATAAATTTTTTTTCATATAAATAATCGTAAGATCTTGAAAACATAACAATTGATATTCTAAATACTAAATTTTTCAAATGGTAAATCCAAAAATAATTCATATTGACTTAATTCTTAATGATTGACACTTATAATATATCGTTGAGTCCTTGTTCCAAAACATCTAATACCATAAAATTCGTGGTCCATGGATTCAATATAAATATGTAAAAACATATCTAAAAAACAACAATGGTTTTTCTCATGGGGCTTATATATTCATTGAGGGGAAATATTAGGGCCCACCTATAACATACTATGTCTAATGCATTTCTCGTGAGAATTAGATGAACCATAATTTACATACACATTTAAATATAAACTGGAATATATAATATAAATACATTATCCAATCAACAGACATAATAAAATACTATAAAGAGTAAATTTAATGGTATCAAAAAAATATATCCCCACAGGAGTATATGTATAATATATGTTTTTATAGTTTTCTAGTATAAGTACAATGAGATGATCCATAAAATATATTTTTAGAAAAATAACCATTGAAATTTGAAAGTATCCTTTTAAAATAAAAATTTTCCAAAAAATATTGAAAATTTATTTCATTAAAAATAAAATTTTAGAACCTATAAACTATTAATTAAAAAAATGGGTCATTATTGTTGAAAATTAAATGCATGTCATAAATATTAAAACAATTATTCCTTTAAAATTTTTATTAAAAGGCAAATATGGATGGTTTTTAAAATCACAATAATATTAAATTCAAAATAATTATTTAAAAAATGATAAAAATAACATTCTTAAATATTTATTAAAATGTTAAAAAAATGGATCAATTTTTATAAAACTATGATTTTGATAAAAATGAATATATAGTAGCATGAAGAAATTATGTGTGATATTCTATAAAAAATTCTAAAATAATTCGTGTACTAAATAGTGAAAAATTAAGTATTACATGATAAATTTCTACAAAAATTAGAGGTAAATAGAATATATTTATCTTAATATAGAAATATTAAATAATAAATTTAATGAATATATAAATACAAATGATTCTGAATAATGAAAAGATTGTGGAATAAACCATTTACGCTAATTTATGTTCTAAATCATAAGCCATATTAAAGAAATGAGATGAAATAAGACATTAAAATATAATGAGATAAATAGATTAATTTTATAACATATAATAGGGTTGTTATATACACCAAAAAATAGAAATTAATCTTTAGTATGGAATATACCTCATGGAAATAAAACTAAGATGTGAAACCCATACCTCTTGTTTAATTTCATATGTGCATGTATGCATTTCATGTATAATGGTTTTAATAATGTTATTAAATTATAATTAAAATATCCTAATATATATATAACTTCATATATGATCCTATTATAATATTTTTCCACACTTTGGTTAATAATATATTATCTTCTAAATTGTTTTGGGTTTTAATTCCCATGTTTTCTCATGCATGTTTTGTCAGGAATATTTTTGGTTCCTGTGAATATTTAATATAAATGTCATATGTAGGATTATAATAATCTAAAAAATATAATATTTACTATTTATTTATAATTTTAGAACTATTTATGGAATTTTTATTTGAAAAATGAAGAGCATTAATTCATAGAGAGGGTAAGTTTAATGTATGCACGAGAGACAGAATCATTACCTTAATGAGTAAAAGTCAAAAATAGTAGGTGATATATTAATTTTATAGAATAAAAATCACTATATTTATATCATATATAATAATGGATTTTATTATTATTACACTCCATGTGATTATTTTGTCAAAAACCACTCACATTTCATTGTGAGGTGTTAGTCCTTCATACACATATGCAACATAGTTGTATTTGAATAAGAATGTGGCACAAAAAGGTAGATGTAATAATAAAATTACATAACGGTAATAATATCATAAATATCATTTAAATTATTAAAATCATTCATTATATTCATTATTGAATGGTGGTTATTGAATATGGACTACTTCTTTTGATGAGGTTATAATCCACTATACACATGATCGAGGATTTGGGTTCATGGTTTTAGAATTGGAGATGGATAAATATTGTTACATCAACATAATAAAAACTAATTATATTTGATTCATGTTTATATTATATTTTAATTTTTAATGAACAATTTATAAATGAAAAATAAGAAATAAAAATAATGCTCATTATTAATATAAATTTGTTAACAAATAGTAACATCGTTTGGATCCCCATTTAATGACCCTAGGGATGGTCTTTTAAGAGGAACAAAACCTATAGAATGTGTCATATTATTTTTTGGATAAATATTTTAAGGGTTATATAAAAAAATTGCTTCATACATGTGAATATTATAGGGGATTGACTACCATTTATATGTGGGTAATCAGACAATCATGTAAATTACATGGAAATTTCCTAAAAGAATACAAAATGATAAAACCTTTCAGATCGAAAAAAAATTATAGGTAACCCAATATTCTATATGAGTATCTAAAATGTTGAAATATGTCCATTAAATAAGATTTAGGCATTTTGTGGACATTTTTGACCATTATCGTCTAATTTTATCTACCTGGTTAATCCATCATTAATATAACCATGATATGTTTTTTTATCTTTTTTAGTATTAAACATCAAAAAAATTTAATTTTACCATTTTATATAATTTAAATAATTAATATTAAATAAATTTATTCCATTTTCTATATTTCATTCATTGAAGAGGAAAATTAAAATTTAATATTAATCCTGTAAATTTGATATTAAAGTGTGTTCTCAAAGAGAAAATGTTGAGAATTTTTTAATGTTTTTATATAAAATCATATTTTAAAATGATTGTAATTAGTTAAATATGATTAAATGATATAAAATTTAACTAAATATTCTTTTAAACCGATTTATAGTATAATAAGTCATAATAATGAATTTAAATGAAATGGTATTAATCAATTAAAATTCAGAATTTCTCATTGTTCATAATAATTGAAACTTTTCAGAAAAATAAAAACTATTTACAATAAAAAAATTATATTATGATTATTTTAAAAATGGTGTTTAATTTATCAAATAATTAATCTAAAATTTATAAAAAATAATTTTAAACTATATGAACAATTCATGGATAATCACTATTTTCTGAAAATTGATTTTTTCTGGAAAAAAATTATTTCCATTTAGATTCATTGTATTATTATTTCTAAATAATAGATATCATTTATTTCAGTTTACATGTGTAAAATACAATATAATCATATCATATATTTTAATATTCATACCCTACAATTTAATTATTCTATTATAGAGGTCATGATAAAATAATATTTATTTATTTGAGTATCTCATTTTTTCTAATCATTGAGTTTCATGCATTGTATACTATAGAACAGATTGAATTTATTTAAAAATTAATATATCATAATATTTTGGGATGTAATGACTTATATTTTTTTTAATTCATTACAAAAAAACAATTTTTTTTTCATATTTTAAAACATCATGTTGAAAAATTCTACCCCTTAAATAAAGGGTCTCCCCCTGTTTTTTTGATATTAATAATCATTGGATTAAAATATGAAAATATCATCATTGGAAAATCACATTGTTAAAGGTTTTAATAAAATATCCACCTAATAAGACTTATAAAAAACAATGTTCATATAGAATATCACATAACAATGTTTACAAATTAGAGAATAGGGTTCCAAATAGATGATTTGTCCATAAATGAAAAATCATAATTCCCAAATAATGATGGAGTGTGATAGAGATCATTGATCAAATGAATTTGAATTATATTGTGGAAATAAAAAACCACAAACCACAAACCCAAATATGTGTGAAAATGGAGAACAGTATTAAGAGATATGATGATAATATGATATAATTTTATTTCAATATATTTCTCATCATATTTATGATGTTTGATTAAAATATATAATTACTTGATGTAATTCTATATCATATGCATGATATCACCATTTGGTTGTGCCTTTATCAATTTCAACATTATCTCTAACACCATGAAATAAACTGTGATAATTGAAATTTTTATTCAAGAAGCATAAGAAATTACTTTTAATGGGACGTATGATCCACTAAATAATAATAATCCATTCCTTTTATATAAAGTTATTATTAAAACCGAATGGTCTATACCTGTCATTAAATATGAATAAATATTAAAATGGTGATGTAATACATTAATCTATAAATCCTTTTTCAATGTTCATATTATTCAACATCATAAATACTTATCCTTTTCAGCCATACTAAATATTATGTTCTATAAATTTATAAATAAGATCACTATATTTCCAAAATGAACATATCCTTGATCCCAAAAAGAACATGTACTATCAATTCTTCAATACATATAAAACCTATCATTACGTTCGACATTTTTTCTCTTGAACCATGGTAATAACCTGAACTGCCATAAAAACATATTCAAACCATTATTAACTTTATATTACTTAAATTAAAAATTGAATATTGGCTAAATTCTTTAAATAGAAAATGATGTTAACTCTATGATTGAAAAAATATAAAACATTATTGACAAATCATTAATTTGTTCTAAGGTGGTGGGTATTATCCAATCTACATTATCCATATCCATCATATCACTATACTATAATTATTATCTCAAGTCCAGGAATATGTTCATGATTATCTTTCCCCCATTTATATGTATTCCAATTATTTCAACATTCCACTATATCATTTTTCGAGTCACCATTAACATTCAATTGGCACATTAATATTTCGTAATGTAAAATAATTTTTGTAAAATATTAATACCTTTCAAACAACAATATAAAAATGATATATGTGAGAAAATATTGAACAGAAATAATTATGGAATCCAAACACAACAAAAATAATAATTTCACTTCATATATAGTAATAAATTATGCTTTACCGTGATTTGATAGTTACTTCGGAGATAAATTACATTGAAACATAGGGAATGTATTTGATTAGTTCCATATATTATTAATGTTGATTCATTTAAAATTGGCAAAAAATCATTCCTTTTTAATTAGTTAAATTTTTATTTTATCTACACACATATAGAAACACCAATTTCCATTAGTCAAGTAGCTAGTTGATTATTTATGCAATTATCACATCGTAGAAAACCATACTTTCCTTCTTCCTTTTATCTATATTTCTCTCTATTATCACATTAATCTATTACATTACTTTAAATCCATAATAAAAAGTTAAAATTTTTACTATCTTGTTAGAACGTGATATTGTGTCTTTATATGATGAATTTGTTACGGAGACTAGTTCCCAATTAGAAATTTTATTAATCCCAGAAATGTGATGGTCACTCATTTTATTTATATTACATGAATTAATACAGTAAACATTAATTATTTGAGTATCTAATTTAAAACAATATATTACACTAAGATGAATGATACCATTATGAAACAATATTTATAATCCAAAAAATAGAGAAATACATACTCTAAAATGGATAATTTATTTATATATAATATCATAATCTTAAACATAATTTCTTTTTGAAATCATTCATAATTATTTATGATGAAAATATGAATTATATTTGATTTATTTATCCTTTTTAATATAGATACAAAGGTGAATTTGCATCAGGTTTTAAGACATAAAATACGCAATTCATTTTCATTGAGCACACCATTATTTGCTTTGAAGGATTCAATCATATCCATTATAAAACACTATATGGAATCATAATGAAAATAAATCAAAATAAACTGGTGATTATAAAATAATTACATATACATAATAATATAGCATTGTAAACCTCACGATAGATACTCTAACAAGTAAAGTAATCAAAAAATTATCAATAAAATATTTCATAATTATGTAATGAAAAATATTGGACATCTAAAACATATCATTGATTTCATATGGGATGACATATAATTCAATTCAGGCCTTGTGGTAGGACATCTATAAAAAACGGTAAGGCTCTGGTCAAACCAAAATCTAGTTTGTCTCCCATGAAAAAATGATTCGTCGATAGTCTATACCTGGCCCCAACTATCAATTATTAAATCCATTTTATTCCTTATAAGAAAAGGGTAAAGTATAATGCATATAAAAAGTCAGATTTATTCTAGTTAATAAATTTAAATACCTTCCCTTATAAATAAAAAGATTACTAAACCATAAAGAGTAAAGTTATTGGTATAAATAAAATATATACCCAGAGAAGTATATCTAAAATATAGAGTTTCTTTTTTAATATAAATTACATGAATATATCATTATAACAATTTTTATAAAAATAATGTTTGAATTTTAAATATAAAACATTAAAATAAAAAGATAAAAATACATTTGTAAATTTTTTTTATTAAAAATAAATTTTTTTAACATGTATAATAAGTATTAAAATATGTAATTTTCATTATTGACAAAATATGTTTCTACCATACACGTAAAATAATTTATTTGTTTCATATTTTTGGTAAATGAGTAATGATAATTTTCAGGAAAATGTTCTGAATAATCCATTAAAATAAATTGTACAAATTAAAAATGTGTAAAACTGATATTAATAATTCATTTTTAAAATTATAAAGTTATTTTTAAAACCATTTTTTGTATACATGGGTTTTTATGAAAAGTGAATTCTGACTGAAGAGTTAAATAAAGTCAGATTCTCCTATAAAAAATTTCTTAATTATTTTAAGGAATTGGGGGTAGGAATATGGTATTAACACCTGAATGTTTTAGAATAACTATAAGTGGATAAAATAGTTTTATTTTAATTTTTAAATTTAAAATAATTCCACAAAGGGAAATGTAAAAATAAGAAATCCCAAATAATGAATAGAATATTAAATTATCCCTTACCCCATTAGTAACTTCTGAATCATAATATCTATAAGATAAATTCCATAAAATGAAAAATTAAATACAATGGATTTAACTTTATTATATATATTACATATAAATAGTTCATTATAAACCCCAAAAAATTGAAATAAATTTTGAATATGTAATATGACTCACTAATGTAAAAGTGTGACGAGAAACCCTTACCTATGACATAATTTCTTTCATACAATTCTATACTACATTTATAATGGTTTTAGTCATGATATTAATTTATACCTGATCAATTTTCTTATTTATAATATCATATATTATCATCTAATATAATTTTACCAACCATTTGATAAGAATTTTATTATGATTTTCATTTTTTTGGGAATTATGTGCCTTATTTACTCTTACATGTTTTGTCAAGAAAAATATTATTATTTATATAGTGTATATATATACACCATATAAGTAATTAAAAAATGATTTAAATATCATATTTAATCATTAGTGACATTTTTAGAACAATTTATGATATTTGTACATGGAAAATGAATCGAATCGGTTTGTAGAGATAATATATTGTAATTATGCTCATGTGATAATGTCATTCCCATAACAAATAAGTGGTAATTAAGTTGGTGATATAAAATTTTAAATTAACACAGAAGATATAAAATATATAAAATATATCAAAAAATTTATATGTATTAAACTCTATTTATTGATGAAGTTATAAACCAATCACATTACATTGGGATGTGGTAGTTTGTCTTACTCATGTGATACATTGTCCTATTTGAAATAGAATGGAACCAGAAATTTTTTATGATATATTAATAATAGATAAGAATAATAAAATAATATATAGAATATAAATTTGTTAATTACATCATTATGAAAATTCCTTTAAATGTGGAGCTGGAAAAAATTACATCGGTTCATGAGGTGGTAGTTTTCTATACACATGAGCGATAACTTAGTTTCCCATTCGATGGATCTAGAGATTGATAAATATTATAACCTAAATATAATAACATCCAATTATATGTAATAGTAATTTTTTAATATATTTTAGGTGATGAAACACAATTTAACATGGAAATAAATGATTGAAAATGAATTATCATTATGATGATAAATAGATTCTCTAAGAGAAACACCCATCAGATCTCATATTAAGGGCCCTAGGGTTGGGATTTTGGGAGGACCAATGTCTCTATAATGTGTCTCATAATATGGTGGAATTTTTTTGGGGGTTTTATTCATGATATTGTACCATAGACTTATGAATATGTGATCGTAGTGACTACCCTTTTATATGTTAAGAAACAAAAACATCTGCCAAATTACATGGAGATTTCCCTAGATAATATAAACACTAAAGCCACACATAGGGAAACCAATATTTAAAATGACCCAATATTATAGATTTGGATGGATTTTATAAAAATATTTCAATAAATTAGGATTTATAAATGTTTTTTATCATTTATAACATACTCATCTAAATTTACAATACTAGTAAATCAATTATTACCATAACTATAGAAATATGTTTTTACATTTAATTCAATTCATTATTATCAAAAGTATGTTGTAATTTTTAGATAATTAAAATTATTTGGATTAAAAATATAAACTCAATTTTCCCCAATTTTATTTTTGTATGTGTAAAAGTTTAATTTAGAATTGTTCTCGAAGAGGTGATGAGAAAGAGAGTTTTCAAAGAGAAAATGTCAAAATATTACAGAATTTTTAAATTAAAATTCAATATTAAAATAATTATAAATTACCAAATTGCATTAATTAATATATAATTTAATTATTTATACATTAAAATCAATTTTGTTCTTCATTTTTCTTTATATATGACATAAGTGAAAATGTAGTTTATAAATATAATTTCATAGTTTTCACTATTCATCAAAAAATGATTTTATTCATAAAAATACAAAATATTCAACCAAAAATAACTTTGATCAAATGATTTAAAAATATATATATATTTATTTAATATAATTCTTCTTCAAATTGTAATATATATTATGTTCATAATTCACAATTAATCCTCCTTTGAAGAAAATATTTTTTTAGAAAAATATCTTTCTCCATCAAATCATTATTGTTATATTTCTAATATTTCTTATACAATTTAGTATCAAGAAAAAAGTGAATATATATTATTAATATAATTAAATTATATAGTGATGAGTATGGGGTGACATGAAAAAAATATCTGATAATAAAATATTGATGTAATTGACATCGATTGAATTTTTTTATAATGTGTAATACATTAATTTTTAATAACTTATTTATAAAAAATTTATATTGGATTATTTAATGTATAGGTTATATTGGTAATGTTAAAATAATAATTTTTTGGAGTATCATGTTTCTTTCAAAACTTGTGTTTCATTCATTTCAAGCAATTTAAGATATTGAATTTATTTAAAAATATGTATATCGTAAATTATCAGGATGTTATTATAACACGAACAAATTTTGAAATATATTTTTTTTCAAATTAATTTAATTATTTTTATACTCCTCAATACACACAACAATGATCACTAAGTTTATCACATGAAACCCTATGTTTAAATGGAATGTGCAATATTATAAAAATACTATTCTATAGAAGGTATCACATAGCCTTGGGAATTGAAGGAATTAATAGTATTCAATAAATAATAAAAATATATGTTTTAAAAATTTATATAGAGTGAATTATGTTTTACCAATTAATTCTAAATGAAAATAAAAAATAATAGGTATATAAAGTAAACATTTCTCTAGAAAAGAATTTTTATGAAAAGAATCCATTTTTAGGTAAAAAAAAATAAAAAGAACCACATATGGTGGTTGATTTTAATGAAATATATAATATATATTTGGTATACTATTTAACATTTATCATATGTGTATATATACATGTGAAACAAATAAATACAATTTTATTTTTAAAACAAAATTTTTAAATAAAGATATTTTGTCACCTTTTTTAATTTATTTTGAAAGTAAATATGGTTTTTTAATATATATTATGAAATATATTTCATTTTTTAATATGGATGTAGAATTTTAATTTGGTTTAATTTTTTATAATTTTATGAAAAAATTAATTTGTTGATGTATATTGAATGATAATAAATTTTGATTGAAAATTAAATTTCATTTAAATTATTCATAAAGTTAAATTATATTTTTAATTTGTTTCAAATTAAAATTTGTAAAATTATAAATCTATTAATCCATTTTTATTATTTTAATCAATTCACATAGAATTTTAATATGTAATCCTTGTATGCTTTTTAGAATTTTCTCATTCAAAACCCACTTTGACACTTCCTCTACTGGATTAATTTTATATTAAATTTTTATGCTTCTATGAATAGAAATGGAAATATAAATTAAATATTTCGAATCCAAATAATATATATTATCATTTATGGAAAAATAAATTTTAACCATAATTAATGTTAAAAAGATAAAATATTATCTACCCAAATTAAGGTAAATATTTGTTTACCGAGGTTTAATGTAACAATGATAATGATTAAAATGATGTAATCACTATAAAAAAAACTAAATTGTCTCTAAAATTAAACAAAACAATTTCACTTTCTATATAATACTATATTTTATACCATTTTTTAATTTAGAAGTTTTACAACCTTGTCTTATCTAATAAAACTACAAGTCTTCCTCTCACCTCACTTATAAAAGGATAATCTCTGTTCTCTTTGATTTACACCTTAATAATATTTTGGATAGGAATATACCAAATCCAAAACCTTACCAACATCCCTATTCAAATTTTATAATACTCACTTTTGGAATAAATCATACCTAATATGGGTTTAATAAAAACCTATTGTGGGTACCCGATGAAGATGTAATGATCTTCAACGAGCATTTTTTACTTTATTTCTTCCTCCACCTCCTAAAACTATTAATAAACTATGATGATATAATAACATAGGTATATTCTCTATAATGAAGTTCTTTTCTAATTTAATGGCCTATAACAATATCAACTTCCATTAAATGGGTGACCTAATCATCATTCATGTGATTTGTGGATTATCGCCTCAGGAGTTAAAGTCATTCATTTTTTGACTACCATCACTCATAGTGGTCTATGATGATAGATCTATAATATATATTTTATACTTATATAATATTGATATGTATGGAGTTAATATATCATATATTTTTCATTTATAGTTTTATTCATTCGGATATAAGAAAACCTCACTCGTGTCCACAATGGACAACCTCCTTAGGAAGTGACGTGATTAATTTTTCACCAACTCTTTACAGAAAAGATAATTAGTATAATGTTAATTAATATATGATATATAGATGAAATAATCATGATAATAAGGACTTATTAATCACTCTTAAAATATAATATATCATTTTACTTCAACCTTTTAAATAATTTAATGATGACAACTTCTTCTTGTATGCATGAACTAATTTTTCACAAAGAGGTGTGACAAACTCTTTTCATCATAAAACCATAAATATGACATTTATAAGTATATAAAATTATATAATATGTTATTTAGGATATTATGGTCGTTATTTAATGATAAATAATTAATTTTCATTACTCTATAATGGTCTTTGAAAAATATAAACGTTACTCAGGAGTACATGCGGCCTACCTTTTCCATGATCGTAACAGACATCATTTCTGAAATAAAAAATTCATGATTTTTCATAAAATTATAAATAATGTATAAATATTATAATTTTTTCATTATTAATATTCTATTTATTATTTACCCATGATCAATTTAAGAGGTCTGAAAATAAATAATAGAAACATTTATAAAAACAAAGCTGGTATTGGCAGAATCATGATATTAATAAGGAATTGGTAATATATAGATTATGAATGGTAAATAGTAAATAATATATCAAATAATATATATATTTATTGTTTTTGAATTTATATATTATAGTAATATAATTATTATATAATAGGATCACACTTTTATGAAGGAAATTTAGATTAAAGTTAAGGGACTTCTTGTCTCTATTTTATTTATGATAGAAATTTAAAAATTCACTACTTTTTATTTTTTATAGATTATTTACTATCCATATGATATTTTATATCATATATCTCCTTAGTTTCATGATAATTTTTATTTATTTTGATGTGAATCTTTATTTTTGGTTAAAATACAAAAAATTGTTTATGCGGTAAGAGATTTCATCTAAATGTTATTATTAGTGAGGAATATTTTATATCAACTATGTGTTTATTTTATGCTATTTTTATACTACACATGTATTTATCAAAAAATTATTCTGTAAAAAATTATTATTATTTATATATACCATTACGATTTCTCTTTTAAATCATTTATGTTTAAAATTTACAAAATTGTTAAGGGTTTTATGATACAAACACATCCTTTTTCGGTATTTATTATGTTTATTCTTATAATTATGAAATAAAAAAATTCAACTATCATGAAACCCATGATTTATATTCTCCAATTATTAGTTCATGATAATTCTTTTCCGTTTTTTAACTCTCCTGATGTACTCAATATATCATAAAAATATTTTTTAATAAAAAACATATTTATTTCCATCCTTAGTGGAAAACCCGTTTTAATCCAAAATGACATTTTTAAATAATGTGTTTTATTTTTTTAATCTCAATTTTTTTTATTAAATAAATTTGTACACATTTTTTTATTTTAAATATTTTTTTTAAAATTAATCATCATGAAATTTCTATATAACAATAGGTTTACTTTTTAAAAAATTATTTCCAATAAAAAGTTATTTTCATCAATTAATGTTCCATGTGATATTTCAAAATCATTATCTATCTAAGATGACATCCATTTTGGTCACTTATGCTTTACTGGGGATATTAACTAAGGGTATAACTGTTATTATTTCTATAAATTGTTTACCATGAAATAAATATTTATGAATTTTTTTCAACTTGAATAAGATACACCGTGATAAAATTTTATGAAACCAACTACTTTTTACATGGATTATTCAATGATATATTGATGAAATGATTATAAAACGTATATCCATTCAAAATATTGTGATTTTATAAAGTGTTTCTGAAACCATTTCATTTCATTTGTAATGATATAATTAAATTTTTATGATCTTGTATAACACAAGCATTTGATTTTCATTATGTGATGGCTTGGAACTATATTCCCCTCCAATAAATTGGGTAATGAAAGATATGTCATGAGTAAATATATTATACATGAACCTTATTAAATCATCATAATTTTATATGTGTACTTGATTATTGATATAAAATCTTATTATAAAACCTGATTATTTGTTCTAAATGTTATTCTTCATCCTAATTATATGTTAATAATGTTATGTTTTGATCTAATTATTTTTTTCATATTTATATGGCTAAGCCTGATTACATGTTCACTATGTTATGTAAGACCCTGATAACATTTTTATAGTGCTATATATAAACCACTCTATCATGTTCAAAATGATATGTGGGGACCACATTTCTTGTATATTGTTTTATGTGAGGGATATATTTCAGGTCCATAATTTAATGAGGTATTGCATCTCTATTTACACATTTTCAAAATGTTTTCTGATGATATTTATACCAAAAATTTATATCTTATCCCAATGGTATACTTTCATAGATCATGTTCACTTATTTTTTTTGGATTCACATCTTACAAAAATACAATATTTATGGAATGATACAATATTTTAATGATTTATATATATGGTATGATATTCAAATGATAATATAATGTTCCCATACCCTTTTATTCATTTAATGATTATGTATATCCCATGTTTATAGTTTTTTTAAATATAGGGACACCATTTCTTATGTTTCTTTCCCCCAGGTTATGAAGAATTTTAATATGTATTGTAGATTAGTAATTGAAACTAAAGGGTAATAATTTTATTGTATATTTTTAAGATCATTTTGTAAAATATATGATTGTGTTCCTAGTCTCAAAATCCTATAAACTATTATTGTTGTCATGTACATTTTTTTAATGAATTGAATATTCATCAATAATAATGTAATATTCGTATATGGGAATGATGGGTCCCTATAGTTTGCAGAAGTTAAAAGGTTTACCTAGTACTTGGAATCTAGGATGATAAAACATTTGAGATATCCTTTTTAATATTTCCCTTGATATATCAACAAATGTATACAAGGATAATTATTAACAAGAATTAATGTGTAACAAAATGTCTTATAGTTTTGATAATGGATAGAGTGAGTGGTTCCCATGAAATTACATCCTTGTATGTATACAATATGTGGGTATTTTACTAAAACTAGTGTTCCTAGGGGTAATAAATTCAAAATTGGATAATTGAGATGCACTCAATTTTTATCTAGTGTACAAAATTTGTTTTTACTACACTCCTCTTTTGATATTCCCATGTGATGTCTTTAGAAAATTTATAAACTCGATATGAACTGTCATGAAGGATTCATTTATATGATGAATATGAATAACATAAGATAAACCAGATGTGTCCTAGATTAAAAATAATGTGTCATGACTTTAATATCCTATAAGTGTTTTTAATTATTATTGGATTTCAATTCTATTTTTAATTTTTTACACTTTGTTTCTCAGTTTTACTCAATAGAGGGATCCTCAAACAACTGGGATAACATTTAATGTGTTGGAAAAGTTTCTATTTAGATTTAAAATGGGAAGAAATATGGTTTAATGGATATTGTGATTGTTCCTAGAATGTTATAATAGAACATGATTAAAAATTTACACCACAATCAACACTTATAATAACTAAAAAAAGAGAACGATATAGTTGTTAGAGAGTTCATGTAGTGGAGAACAAGGAGGAAAGAAAATCTAGTTTCATATATATTGACAATGTGGAAAGAATCACACAAAGTAATGTCTCAATGAGATGGGAAGATGTTATATGTGTGGGAAATAAAGGAAAACAAGTTACTATAATGGAAAAATGAATAGTTCATTTAGTGAAATGGATGAGAATAATGATCTCTCTAAGCTATAATTTACTATTGAATGTTTTAAATAGGGAATGAATGGGAATTATAAAAATATATTTCCAAAGGGTAATTATCATGTAGATAACATAAAAAGATGGATTGAGAAATAATTTCTTCGATGACGAAGAATAGACTATGTAAGAAATATATAAGGAAACATATATTTATGTATAAGACGATGAATAATAGTTAACAATTTGGATCGCACGAGGATGTTCCAGATGCGTGGGCTCTCGCTAGCCCAAGTGCCGAGGCCAGTGTTAAGGAGTATCAGCACACCGTGGCCACTCCAGTGATTGTGGAAAGTGTGAAGAAAAGGAGGTTAAGCCGCGGGTAGTGGATGTGTTTGCCCACATAATGAAGGAATTTAGAATTTATAAGACAACCATGGATGATCCCGCATCTAGGAACATTCTTGTGGGTGATGTTCAATTTGCCGAGGCTTGGGGCTGGGAGGACACGAACCTGTAGCCTCAGTTTTTTGGGAAGTAGATATGAATAGCCCAATGGACAGAAGTTGAGGTAGGAAAAATCCTTCTTGTCAGCTACAATCAAATCAAAAAGTGGACAGGTAAGTATTGATGATGAGAATATCTTGAGACTCCTAGACCCAAACACCACCGGAACCAATCTCATTGGACTAGGGAAGGCAGGAGATGGGTAGAAGGGTTATGGTTTGTTGAATAAACTAGGTAAGGTGTCTCTGAGTATGCAGATGCACCACAATGATAGAGAGGCAATATAGTTGGGGAACCGTTTTCATGGTATGGAGGACTATAATCCTCCAGTATCTCTTGAGGATAAGCCTTCTGATGACGATAGTTTCAGTCACCCCTCAATGGATAGCTTAGACAGAATTCAAGGGAAAAGTCCCCACAACCCTAGAAGGAAGAAAGGGAAAAAGGGTATGCGTGACTTGGGGAAATGCATTGTGGCTTATTGGAAAAAACCAAAGAGATGGAAGGACTACTCAAACATGTAAAAACCAATAGAGACTCAATCAATGAAGAAGGGTAGGAAAAAGGAAGGTAAAGACGTTCATAAATGGGAGATTGAGGAATTGTGTAAGAATTCAAGAAATAGGGAAGAAGAAGAAGGGGAGTGCTTGAAACATAACTTTCACCCTATATAATAAATGACTGGAACAATTCTCTGACCCAATGTCTCAGAAGAAGATATTAAAAGAATTTATGATAGTCAGTTGCAAGTTGATGCTAAAGAGGAGGAAGAAGTGTGGATAGACAATCAAGACCGCATACTGGCTTGGGCATTCAACCAGAGGAAAATAAATATAGAATAATTTATTCAGGAAATGGAAATGATGATCACTCACATTAAAGAGAGAACCAGAGAAGACCCGTAATCCCAGGTTAGCACATTACACTGGGAACTTTATAGAGTTTCTTATTTAAGTAATCTCAGCCTTGTGTTTAATCATTTTCTTAGTTCTTTCAACACGTAGTAGTTTTTATTGATGAACAATGGTTGACCATTTTTCCTAAAAATGGATTTTATAAATAAAAATGTAATTTTGAGAGGAGTTATATGGATCTTGAAATATATAATGATTTTCCAATATAATTTTATCATTTATGATTTAAATAAACATGTTTAATGGAATTTTTAGAGTAAATATATTATTTACGGTATGTTGGAATTTTGAATATGAGATGATAACCATTATTATACATTATATATTGAGAAATTTATGTTGGGATATATAGATGTTGGATATGAATTATAAAATTGGATTGTAACTGGGAAATTATTAATTATTTGTTAAAAATGTTTTTTATGCTATCATCAATTGAGATAACATCATTTTGTATTCATGGAGTATATCTAAAAATTTATGATCAGTGTCAGGAATGAATAATAATTCATGATTTCAATAAGGTTTTAGGGTAGTTCTGGTTATTACACTATTTGAAGAGAATTATTAATGATGGTATTTAGATGTTTGGTATATAAACATCCTGGTATAAATTAAGATATATGGGTGATTAGTATTATATTTATATTAAGAAAATTGATTCACCCTATTAATAATTTATATTATTTTTGTTGGGTTATAAGGTTATCCATTTATGGTATGGTTTATGTTGAAAATTGGAAGAGTTTTAATATATTAATGTATTACATCACCATATGAAGTTTTATCCACATTTGATAACCATTTTTTTGATTTTTTTCAAATTGAAAATGGAAGGAATTCTTTATCATACTATTATGGATCTTATTAATAACATTAAAAAAAATTAATCACATATTGTAATAGATGAAGTTGAAATTGACTAATGGGAAACAAAAATATTATATTGTGTTTACGAAATGGAATGAAATAAAGTAATTACATATTATGAAGAAAAATTCTACATGATTAAGAAATGATCTTTAGAAAAAAATTTATGTAACTATATTTTTTTAGGATATCAATGACTATTTTCATGCCTCATCAGATAACGTATTTTTTATCCACATTCTCAAGACCATGTTCCTTTTCACTCTTCATTTTCATTTAGGTGTTAATTTTCCCTTAAACGTTGATATATTCACATCCCAGCTATGTTATACTTGTTGGAAAACTAGATCTTGTTATTCTATTTGACTTTCACACATACGTTTATCTTTTTCAAAAGGGTTTTTATTTAACCATTTTACGATGTCGGTTTCTAGGAAGGGTTTTCCAAATGTCAAACCTTTAATGGTAGAGTTGAATTGTATAGGAAAAATCATTTTTTGGGTAATAGTATGTAAACCCCAATGATTATTTATATTAAAATTTTTATATGAATATAATAAATTTAATATTCAACAATAAACTTAACATGAAGATTAAATTCCTTACACATAACACTGTGTTTAAGGAAAACATTCCATATTACAAACATATTATAATATGATAGATGTTAATTATTTATTGGAATGTAAGTTATGAAAATAATTATATAAATTTTGAAATTATATGCTTCAAACCATTATATAAAATTAATTCATTGATGAACAATTAATTAAAAGTATAGAACAATATATTTTAAAATAAAACAAATCTTTCTCTGAAATAAAATTTGGATGAATTTTTTTATTATATAACAAAAAATCCAGATAAATATATTTATTTTAATAAAATTTAAATATTATTTATTCAACATACTCTTTAACAACCATCTTATGTCTTTTCTAGATAATAGATAACAATAAATCCAATATTACAATTATAAATGGTATTGTTATGACAAGATGTTTGTCAAATTTTTGAACGATCAATTTATTAATAATTTTTTACAATTCATAAAATTTATTTCAGGAAATGAATTATTTTTTATTTTTTTTATATTATATTAGGGTGAAACTTTTAGAATTATAATGAAGTTGGAAATTTTTGGTGAATTATGAATGATGCTAAATGTTTTTTGAAAACTACCATTTTTAAAAAATATTTTATATAGATAAATAATATTGTAAATTGGCTTTAAATTAAAAATAGTTTTAATATGCATAATTGAATACAATTTAATAAATCTGAACCATTTGAATATGGAATGTTTTTATGAGAACCTTGTAAGAATCTGAACATATTCAATTTCAAAAACATCATTTCTCTTAGTGTCTTTGGATTTAGGTAAAATTTAATTTATCCACATATAATAATTTAATTTGGTAGAATTTATTAAAAATATATAAAAAGATAAATTTATATTACACAATATGTTCATAATAATTATTTACGATAATTATTTTTAAAAAAAATTACAAAATATTTACCATGGTTATGTGAAAAGTGGGTTTACATTGTGATTTAACATAATTGATATGGTGAAAATTTACATAAAAATGTTTATAAAATAAATATTAAATAAATATTTAAACCCTATAATGTATTATTGAAGGGTTTAATCAGTTTTTGGCTGTTGTGACTTGATAAAAACATGGGTACGCCAATTCCTATTCAAAAAAGAGAATTTTTTTCCACTCACCTCACATATAAAAGTCCATTATCCCTCTACTATTTTTCAACCCTTCAAACCCATTATAATCAGCCTATACCTGACCAAATAATATAATAAATATAATATTATCATCATTGAATCAATATTTTATGTTTAATTCCAACCTAGTTATGCTTTTTGTGCAATCCTATGGAGGATACCTGATGATGATGTATCATTATTCAACAACTATTTTTATTTTATTTCTTCTACAATATCTGTGATTTATTATTAGATAATTATGATATAACAACACATGTATATTAAAATTACATGTATTTTTTATTTAAATGTAATTACATATAACTAGGTCTACTTTCATCAAATAGGTTATGGAATCATCATTAGTGTGTAAGGCAGACTACCGCATCATGAACCGATGCAGTTCATTCTTGGATTACCACCACTCATGTTTGGGTAGGATAATGTCTATAAATTGTATAATTTATATTTAAAAAATTATTATACCAATAGAATAATTATATAATATATAAATTTCAACTTTTCATTATGTAGGGGATAATTTAACATCACTTGTGAATTTGACAATGTACATCCACAGGAAGTGATTTGATTTATTATTTACTAACACTTCGGGTAGATGAAAATAAGGATAATTTTAATGAATACATGTGATATAAATTAAATAATTATGATATTAATGAAATATTTATCATTATTAATATATAATATATCATTTATACCTTACCTTTTCACTCACTAAAAGATGATAATGTCGTTCATGTATGTGTGGATTATCGCTTTTCAAAAAGTGATAGGACTATCATTTTTTAGAACCACAACTCATTGATAATATTTATAATTAAATTTATAAAAATAATATGGTATTATTTTTATAATTATCAGTATATATAAACAAAATTTTACTTACCTTCATTCCATAAGGATCGTTGAAAAATGGAACTGTTAGTCATTCGTACATACAACCTACTATTTCCATGATCATAATGTACATCAATTGTAATGTAATATATTCCTAAATGGTATTAAAATTAAAAATTATGTATAAATATTAATATTGTTTCAGGATTATTATTCTCAAAATTATTAAACCACGATCAAGGTAAGAGGTAAAAATATAAAAAAATTGAAATATATATGAAAAACAAAGCAGTTATTTCTTGAAATAATATTTTAACAAGGAATTGTTAATGAACATGTATTTAATTATTATAATAGAATACCAAATGGTATAATATATTGTTATTTTTATATTATACATGTATAATAAACAAATATTTATTATCTAGTATGTTTTAACATGTTTTAACGAATTCGATAATTTAGGTAAGGGATAACTTTTATCTCTTTTATTTATAGGAAACAAATGAAAATTCACCCCTCATTTCACTAATGTGTAGTATACAATAAAACATTAACCTATTATATCATTAGTATTTTTATTTAAATTATACTTAATGTTTAATATTATTTTATTATTTATTTAGTATTATCATACATAATATTATTAAATCATTAAGGGATACTTATATGACATTAATTTTCTACGAGATACATGCCAAATTCAAGAGATGTTTCATTTATGCAGTATATATACATCAGATGAATTTATAATATTATTCTTCTTCTGAATTTTATTTATTTATATATCCTTTTTATGATATCTCTTTTAAGGGTTTTATGGTTTAAAAGGTATCGATCATTGGAGGGTTTTATGATAAAATGACATCGTTTATTAGGACTGTTTAAGTTTATAACTCCAATAAAGGCAAGTTATTATCCATATATAAAGAAACACAATAATATTTGTCAACTATTTTTAATTTGTAATAATAAATACTTTTCCATAATTTTTCTGTACTTATTTTTTCAATTGATTGACAAATAATTAAAAACAACTATATTTCTCTCTTCAGTGAAAAAATCATTTTCTCCCAATACCATGCCACATAAAAATAATTCAAACAATTATATTAGAATTAGATTTTTTTACTAATAATGTATATATTAATGTTTCACTTTTTACATAAATAATAATGGAATCATAAATTTTGATTAATAATGCTCATTTGGATTTTACCAAAAAAGTTAATAAAATATATTTTCTACATATACATAATGAATTTAATTTAACACAATCATGAAAATTATTTCCATTATTGATTAATTTATAATTTTTCAATCATATTTTAAAATAATACTATTTTCAAAATGCTTCACTAATTTTTAGTTTTTTTATTTGATTTTATAAGAAAAATTATTTTCTTCCAGAAATGTTCTATGTGATCATTTGAAATAATTATATATGTAATATGATACAATTAAATGTAATATATGATTTATGGAATTATTAATGAAGGAGATAATTATAATTCATTCTCTAAATTTATTATCATGAAAATAATATTATGAAACCTATTTATACTCTATGGGATATACCATGATACCAGTCTCATGAAACCCACTTCTTTTTCCATAAACATTACTATGATAAAATGATGAAATTGTTATTAATATATTATCTCTTACATAGGTTATGATATTATGAAATGTTTATTAAAATAAATTTTATTTCATTGGTGATGAGCTGATGAAAATTTTAATTTCTTGTTTGACACATATATATAATTTCCATTATGTGACATGTGGTACCTATATCTCCTGAAAATTCATCGGGTAATTATAGGCAATTGATGTGTTAACATATGATTTATAAACCTAATTACATGTTCACAATGTTATTCATGAACCTAATTACATGTTCACAAAGTTATTCATAAACCAAATGACATGACTATAATGTAGTGTGTGACACTAATTAGATGTTCATATTGTTATGTGTTGTAATGTACTTACCTAGGTGTGACATGTTGTTACCCTAATATAGTCGGTTACATGACCTCATATTTGTATCCCTTTATTCTAAAGGCTTCCAACTATCAGTGAGGTTCTAATAGATCTGATTAGAAGACTATACCATCTTTATCAATGTAGCATAACAATAGAAATAAATAAATAGAAACCAAATAATATAACCCAAAATCATAATAATACCATAATCAATATTGACCAGGATCACATGATATAACAAAATCAGGAAAAATATCATAATGAATTATATTGATATGTCGTGCCATATTTGTTTTGTGTTTCAATTGGTAAAACCCAAAAAATTACCCAATGTAAACATCCTAGTGGGTTTATACATCATGTCTACTTCCCTCATCCATGCACTATTCAAACACATCCATGTAACATAGGGGACTTTCCCTCATCCTATAATAGTGGAATGAAAGATATTTGGGTACTAATTTTGAATTCATAGTAGGGTTGGAGTAAAATTATGTTGGCCACAACCGAAGAGGTGTAAAATAATATCCATTTTTATAAAAGTGTATAGTATTGTAAAAATAATTGAAATAAAATAAATTATGTAAAAAATTAAAAATTCCAAATTTTTAAATTAAAATCACAATTCTGTAGACTCACGATGAAACCTATATAATCAATACCTTCTTCATCTCATGCATGAGTGTGAAACATATCAAATAAACTATTACAATTCATTAAAACATGGGTTTTTATCAATAATTTTATTCATATTTCATATCAAGTACACTTCAAAACATTGCCCAAAGATAATGATTTTGGCCTAAAATGCCATGTCTCACACCACATTGTTATATTGAACATCATTCCCTATCCCATAACTCTTTTTATCATAAATTTGATTTTGATGCATCTATCCATATCCAACACGCATTTTTATCACATATGGTATTTTTAAGAATCATTAAATATCAAACACTTGTCATCAAATACATCAAATTATCACATTTATCATATACATTAAGGTTAAGAATCATTAACAATATTATCAAATAGTTGATCCAATATATCCCATTTCAATTATCAACACAATCATGTTTCATCACATTAATCTAATCGAATAATATGATAAATTATTAATTAAAATATTCATAAATATTTTATCAGATAAACCATTAAACCTTTAGGGATTGTCCAATTATCCCATAATTATCATTATCAATTGATTTATAATAAATTTGATCAATTAATTTCACAATTAAAACATAATAATATTTTATAAACCTCATTGTTATATATATTACAATATTCCATTTTTTAATTAAGAAATTAATTAATCATATCCAAAATTTTATTTCCAAATATCTCAATTACAATTAATAAATTACAAGCATGAAATTATAATCATACCTAGGGAAATTTAATTTTAGACCACCTGCATCAATATCATTAATAGATGTTCTATAAATAGAATCCTAGAATTGAATAAGATCGATCAACACCACAATGTATTTGAAGAAATTAGGCAAAAAACATAGAATATGATCCAAAATATTAACTTCCACCAAAACCTAGCAATAAACCATCACAAATGGAGGAAAATAATCCTTCATAAATATAATAATATAGTGGGAGAGAGATGAGAAACAAAATAGGAATGTATATTACTTATGGAAAAAGGAGATCAGTTTCTGGGATCATTGATTCATCAATAATGGTTTGAAATGTGTCTTGAAACACACTTGTGAGCTTCACAATGCTGAAAAATAGGTTTACGCTCAACCTACTCTGTTTATTGGTTAAAACTGAGGCATTTGGAAAATCAATTAACATTTTTGTAGGTATAAAACATGTGCACAATATATTCTGGTCTGGACACATTCTTCTCTAGGTGCACAGATTGGGAAAATCATTCCTCAATAATGAATTTCTAAAAAAACATCTAATAACATCCAAAAATTACTTAAATTCACCATTGAAATGACATAATAAAATTACAACCACAAAATGATGAAGAATAATGATCTCAAGACATATACAGAATAGTTTGGATTCATACAACCCCTACCTTAGAATAGATCATCCTTGATAAGTACTCCCAATAATATAAATGATTCTGAGGTAAGAAATATTTTCTATAGAGCTCCGACATCTTATTATATCGCACAGGGTTCCTCTTTCATATAGATATGATTCCATAATACATGAACTATATTCATAGTCCTTCCCCATAACACATTATCACTATAATCTATAACACATATCAGATGCTCCTCCACGGATGCATTAGTCTCAATCACAACATCACAATCATTGATCAAATGTTATGAGTCAGGGTGATATCACTGATTCAATGACATGTGGAAAACATCATTCATATCACTATACCTATGTGGAATAACTATTCTATATTACACCGACTCAATTCTCCCAAAAATCTCCAAATTGTTCTAGAAACCTTGGTACTAAGCATCCTGGTCTCTGAATCCTATAATGAACCAATATAGGAGGCACCTAGATGAATATATCATCAACCTATAAATACTCTAGGGGAAATTGATGTAAAATAGATTACAATTTCTATCAACGCTGATCTATAGGAGTATGATTCATTATCCACAGGACTAGCTCTTATATCTTCTCCATGCGACTCGATCCCAAAAACTCTAATTATCCCGCCTTCATGGACAATAAAGATGATCTATATAGCCTACTATAAAGAGCCCCATAAGGTCCCATCTGAATAGCTTCCTGAAAACTATGATAAATGGGGAACTCAATGAGTGCTAGGGCCATCACCCAAGGCTATCCAAAGTCTATGATTCACTCTCATCACATATACTCTAAATACTATATCTCACATTTTCATTTCTTGTATATCATTTAGAGGAAATCCATACTTTTTAATACCTACATACGATGAACCATATGTAGTCACTTATATATGATTAATGTGTATTGTGATTCATGGAATGAAACAATAATCTGTGGAACACCATGAAGACAAAATATATCTCAGACATATTAGTTCCTCAACTAATCCCTACAGAACGTCTCCATTTTAATAACTAAATGTGACACTATCAAAAATCGGTCCACAATAAACAAAATAATTTTATTCTTCTGAGACATTCTCTATATAACCACTATGATTTAACTAGTAAAATTTTCACACTTCTATTATGTAATGGGAAATGACTAAATTGAACCACAACATCATTGATGATCAACCATCACCAGTTGATAGCTGTAACATCTTGTTCTTGACCATAAAATCCATTTTTAATATCTAGAAACCAATACCATTGAGGTATATAATGAAACACTTTTTTCAGACTCAGATGTAACAAACACATTGAGGAATGAAATTCAAGTATCATCTACTCTCATATACAAGTAAGTAGATCAGCATGATTCCTAACATAAATGATTTCATCCCCATCTATTGCATATTTGTTAGGTGACTCCCCACATTCAAGGATTTACCTTAATGCCAAACACTTTGGGTCCTTATTATTCATATCCTTGATCCAACTAAAAAATATATACTCTACCAACACTAATGTGATAATAATCTTCTCATGTCCCCCTCAGACCACAATATTTATCCCCTCCAATATGTTACTCAACATCAAAACATAAATAGACACCTATACATCTTGAATCTAATTTTTTATACTCAATGCATCAAAAAAATCATTTACCTTCCATGGAATTCTTTCTAGTTCAATATAAAAAGAGTTTATATACTCAACCCATCTACATTTGTTAATATTTAAATCACATTATGCAATGATATAGACCAAACCCTTTTCATTGGTAAACATTCCAAAAAAAATCCCAAAAGATAATGACTCAAACAATTCATGACATAAACTTCTTCAACTAAGTCTAGATCATGTGTACTATTATTCAATTCATTTGGCCTCACCTGTAATTACACAATGAAACAAAACAATCTACCTATATCACCACTGCTCCATGGATAATCTAAGAGGCAACAAAAAACATGGTATACTCCTCACAAGAATTAAGTATGATAATAAATTTTGTAGTAGTCTAACACTTCTTTCACTCCCAGAAAGCATGTTCACATGATCAAGACTATTCAAACCTAACTCCATTCTTGTTCTATCTTGAATGAAAAGAATCATGGTAAGATATTACCATAATGTACATCAGATAGTATGATACTAAACCCATAAATATTCATATTCCAAATATATTCTCCAGATTATACTAAGTGACCACTACCTGTACCTTCTCTAAGTCCACTAAAACAACTTCCTCTATGTTGATTTGACCAAATAATGGGACTATGAAAATCATGAATTCACACAAATATACATTTGTGTATTGTTGACGATCACTTCATGTACTCAATATGATTATAAGATGTTGGTATTTATTGTTGTGAGTCATGGATTACAACAAGATATTATCCACAGAAAAACAAATTGGTCTATGAAACGGTGAAAGATTCAGGTCATAAAAATATAAGAACATTATGAGTGTTGGTCATCTGAAAAAACATCAAGAAAAATATATAAATCCATACCTAATACTAAAATAATATCGTGCTATATGAAAAGGTAAAACTCTCATCTGATGATACCTTTATATAAATTCAATCATTGTGAATACAAAAGTTCCATTCAATACATTGATTGGATCTTCAATATGTGGATAGGATTACTAGTTATTCACTTTCATCTGATCCAGCTACTAGTAGTCGACACATAAGCTCAATGGTCTATCATCCTTCTAAGAAAAAAAGATCAAACAACCCCAAGGCAACATACTCGGATGGTTAAATTCACTACCCATCTACCCTACCCATTGAGTCTTAATCTCTTGATACTCTCTAGGTGACATTATATAAGGTGTTCTGGAAACTGGAACAAATCTTTGAATGAGCTCAATTGTAATCTTCATATCACTCTTCGATGGAATCCCTGAGATTACTTCTACAAACAAATATAGAAACCATAACACTATTTATATAATTATATCAAGCTTCACGAAACTATCATTAAAAAATTATTGTAAATCTAGGAAATGAAATCCCCCATTTTTTAATGAATAGACCATTCATGGAATCGCTATATATACTAATATCCATGATATATATAACAGTTACCCCTAGATATGTAATGGTCACCATCATTTTCTAACAATCTATGTGGTACCTATATGATATTAATCGTTACATCCCCATATTCAAGTCAAATCATGACATGTAAATCATGTAGAGAACCCAAAAATAAAATAATACCATGCCTTATGAAAACACAATTTGTATAAAAAATATTGTAGACCATCTTTAGAGGGATGTATATATCATTATAACCCCACTTAGAAAATAAAATACTAGAATAAAATAAAAAAAAATTGGAGACATAAATGAATTATAGGATTTTGTAATAAGAGTAGAAGCTACAAGAATAGTACAGATGACTATCTGTGGTCTAGCCTCTCCATCCAAAAGTAATTGATGAACATCATAATATTAAAAATTACCCCTTCCCTATGATTTTGTGTGAGTCCCCAAAGCATCAACACACTATTGATATGGGAAATCTATCCCAAAATTACTTCAACCACTACCTCAACTACATTATCTAGTAGAACACCAATTACCATACTAAATTGAGATATATGTCCCCCTTCCAGCATAGAAATTATCTCTATCCCTTCCGTAATTTCTCTCATATCATGGGTTCCTACATAATAGTTATTTATTGAGAATCCTATATCACAATTGGAACTATACCAATGAATGGGGAATCAATCTTCAAATGGGACCCAACCTACTTCACTAGCGGTAGAGCACTCGAGTTAAATCCTCGGTAACTGATCCTCCCCCTATCCACTATTATTTTAAATTTTGTGGTTGATATAAACATATATATTATTGATAGCCTTAGAATTAGTAACTGAAGATAATCTAGAAAAAACAAATTTTATCTCATGAGAATCCTCATTTGGGTTCCCCTCATAAATGTTATCCTGATTCACTACTTTTGAAATCATTTCCATCATACTTATGTTAAACATGGGGCTTAGTCTAACATTTATTCCCATACAAAAAATATTTACCTTTAGTAGCCCAATTTCCTACCAATGATCAAATAAAGGACATTTAATTACTAAAGAGACATGAAAACTCAATCACACACATAATATCATGAATAACCCACATAAACTATGCTACCCTCCCTTGCCAGATCATCATAGTGAAATATATCTCTATGAAAATTTCTTAAAATCCCTTCAATATCTTAATACCCAACTATACATCCTGAGTTTGGATGTACAACTGATCCAATTAATAATCACAAATCATGTAAGGTTCCAAATTGACTATCTTATTTGCATATATCTTTATGGGGTCAAGAATCAGGTAGAAATACACAATCCAAAACACATCTTCCTCTGTTTAACAATCAACCGTAAAATTCAGTGGGTGATACAACAATAAATCTCTTCTAAGATTGGATATTTTTTCCAACCATCTCTATGTGTCATTCTATAAATACATAAAGCATGAAATATTCTCATGGAACAGATCTCCTGGACCATCACCCAAAATAGTAATAGCCTAATGTTCGAATAATATATTAATATTTCTAGAAATATAGTCTGGTTGTACTATTAATATAAATTTTCATGGATGAATGTCACTAAAATGACAAAAACATGTTTTAGGACACATACCATATAATTATCACATTTCAATGAGTGGAATTTATAGAGTTACAGAACAAGTCATACCCTTATTCCTACATATGGGCACGACAAGGGAACTATGACTACCCTCAACCATCCCTCATCTATGATGTGGCTCACACATGGTAAACCACTTCCATGAGAAATATTTTTCCCTATACACCCATTTATCCAATTCATGATACCATATTTAACATAATTAACAATTATAAAATGCATATTATCCACATTTTTCAATTTAAATTACACATATAATGAGATTGATTTTCATTCAAAAAACATACCCCAAATCCCACTATTTCATACGTCACTAAATTAATGCTTTTCACAATAATTCTTGTGTCCCTAAAATGATTCATTCATAAACAAATATTGTTCCCTTCTATTCCATTATAGAAATATATCATTAAATAACAACATCCCACAACAAGTGCATCACATGCGGTTAAATAACCTATAATCGTAATGTTAGACTTCAATAAGAACAATACCACCATTGGTACTTGGGTAACCCTGATAAATTGGTCGGAAACTCTGAGGAACGATATCATAAATAAAATCTAGCTCATCCATGTTTATTTTATACCTTTACAAGTTTCCAATAAATAATATATGAAAATTTTAATTTGTTACCACTTTGTAACATCCTGACCACAGTGCCATTGGTCATTTACTGGAGCTAGTCGATTATGTTACCCTAGGCATGACAAAATATATTCCATAGTCTTCAATCTTATTGCGAGGGTGTAATATATAACTTCGGGAGAATATACCCTCTTTTTCAAAATATCACAACAGAAAAATAAATAAACAACAACCAGTGAGAATAACTAATAACTAGAATAATATAATGATCAATACAGACCAATATCACTTATTAAATTAAATTGGGGAAAAAATGTTCAATATAAATTAGTTTATATGTCTTCCTATATACTTTTCAAGTGATAATATGAAAAACCAAATATAATGAAACAGTAAATCTCTCGATTCGGTCCCAAAATCATGTTATGTTCTCTCAATCATGCTTCATCCCAAATCATCCATCTAGAAAAGGTATATTTACTTAATTGTATCGTACATGAATGAAATCTATTTGGGTTTTGATTAGGCATCCAATATAGGGTGTGAGTAAAACTCAATAGGCCAAAAAAATATGAACTAAAAGAATACTATGTCTATAACATTTTATTAATTTTTAATATGAATAATGTAAAATAAATCAAGTAAAAAATTTCAAAAAACATTTTTCATTAACTATCCACATAATTCAATGGGTTCATGATGACCACTAAACCATCAATTCCTACTTCATTCCACACTTGATTTTGAACTATATCCAATAGGAAATCATAATTCATTATAATAGAGGATTTTATTAAGAAATAAAATCCAATTTAATATAAAGGAAACTTATAACCACAATCCAAACCAAATTTTTTCTTGCATAAAATGTCATTTCTAGCTCCATGTGGCTATTTGGGGAACCATACCTTATACCAAACCTCGTTTTTATAAAATCTAGTCTTATGAATAATAATTCCATATCTCACAAATGTTGTTATCACTTATGGGATTTTGTAGCATCAATCCTTATCATACACTCATCATCACATATATCACAGATCACATATATCATAAAAATTAATGTTATGAATAATTATCAAATTCATCAATAATTCTCATCATAGTGTCCCAATCCAATTATCAATTCAATCATGGTTATTCACATAAATCTTAGGGAATAATATGATCAATTCATCAGTACTCAATTTATCAACATTTACTCATATAAACCATTAACCACTTATGTTTAATCCATCTATACTTTCATATCCATTATCAATCACATTATCATCACATAAATCAAAAAATATCTCAATTAAAGATTCAACTAATGTCATGAACCATTGTATTCAATCAATTACATGGTACTATGAAAAAATTATACAATTAATTATTCAAATTTATGATTCAATTTTGAAATGTAGAAATTCCAATTTCACAATTCCATACACACAATTATAATTAGTACTATGGGAGTCAACATTTTTACCACCAACCTCATGATATTTTATGTTAATTATCTAAATGGAAATATCTAAAATTAATGGTTTTTGATTAATAACACAATGGCCAGGATGATCGAAGACCAATACCTAATAAAATGATCTAATGTATTTACTTACATAGAAACCTTGATTTAAACAATTTCCAATAAAGAAAAATAAATATCCCCAAAGATGAGAATGTTATGAGAGAGTGATGGGAGGAAAAACTAGCATATAAATTATATACAAACAGAGAATTTTTTTAACAGATTATTGATTCATCAGGAATGACATTTAAGGATCCCTAGAATCCTCATTAGAGGTTAAAATTGTCGAAAAATTGGTTTAGGGTCCAGCTTGAGATTTGACAGTTTTAAACGATATGGTTCCAGATTTTAAATTATATTTTTAGAGGAATAAAACCAGTATGCCTAGTTTTATGGGATAGGTGGAATGGTTTTCCAGTCATTGAACCCTAATCATGTGCCACACGTTAGGGGAGAATTTTTTATAATAATATATAATATGTTCTACTATTCCTTTTACATAAAATTATAATCCCTTATGTTTGGTTTGGTATAGTATACCAGGCTTCACAAATAGTTGGAGAAGACCACACACCCACAATGCACATCTCAAAAATCCTAAAAACAACCAAATTTCACCTTAAAACACACAATGAAAACCTAAAGAAAAGACTAAAAAAGAATAATAATATTATCTGAATGTGAGATTGAGAAATATCCAAAAAAATGTCAGCATATTACATTCTTGAAGAATATTACATGTTCACATTTTTATGCATGAACATGATTACATGTTTCGCAAAATTAGGTTTGTACCTCAAAACATGATCAAACTGTTTTGAATGGACATACTTTTCATTTCCATAATGCAATGAATGGAATGAATTTCATGAAAATATGTTAATAGAAGGGTCAGATTTCATATAATGGACATAATGTGTAAATCTATCTCTAATTATACATGCTAGGAATTTTATTAGATGATGTGTATGGCCCAAACTGTTGTCTTATGCCAATGATATGATCTCATTAGTACATTACCATGATTCCATTATAATACACGTCTTATTAATATACAAAATTTTTACCACAAAATTTTATATTATCTCTGATCTGAATGTTATGATTTTTCAAATGTTATTCTCATATTCTCATATGATTAAGTTCTTGTTATTCATGAGTATCTCCCTTGTTTACCCTTACTGAGAATATGAGCTCACCCTTTCTTATGTTTCCTTCATGATTTTATTAATAATGTTTTTATATCATATATGGTTTTTAATACAACTAAAGGGGGAGATTTTTATGGAAGATGTTGGAGATAATTCTCCAAATAAGATTATTTTGTTGACAGTATTCATATAAACTAGACAATTATGGCACTGTGGAATTTTTTCTGTAATGTATTCAACATTCATAAAAAAAATATGTAATATCCATGATTGAAAAGACTAGTAAACGATATTTATATCCCCTTATATGAATGGTTTAGTGTTTCATGCACTTTATTGAATATAATATTCTTATTATAAAATCATGGGGTGTTACAACTTATGATACCAAATCGAAGAGGTATATACACAGAAAAAAGTTTATTAAATCGATATATTATAATTATGTGTTATATAGTGTAATCATATAATATGACTTGTATATGTATCATGAATAAGAATTATAACATAACAAATTAGTATGTGGTAAATATTAGAACATTGATATTCTATTGTATACAAAAAATTTTAAATGATTCATTTTGTAAAAATAATAAAATATTGAATTTCATAAAATAAAACCATTTCCATACATAACATCCTTATCTAATGAGATATCAATCCATAAAGAGTGATTTAATGGTTTTTATCAAATACATCTCATTGATTATTCGTGATTATGTTTAGAACACTTTAATATAGTCAACCATCACATTATAAAGACCCAATGTAATGGGAAATGGATTTCATAATATATCTACATGGTATCACCAATATTGATCTCATGAATGAAAATGTCTAATAACCAATATTCCGTAACCCTTCAAAAATGATTTATAAAAAATTTGGTGATTCATGAAAAATTAATTTCTAAGTAAATGAATCCTTTTGAGATAAAGTGGATGATTTTGGAGAAATAAAAAATCTTTTTTATTAGAAATAAAGGTTTTTAATATTAAATAAGTATTTAGGGCTGAAAATTAGAAGAGAAACACCTACCATCATTCCCTGAATAGTCGAATTACCTATATCCCCTATAAAATAGAAATAAATTACATAATATCCTATTTAAAATTCTTTTCATATATATAAGATTTGATAAACCTAATTTATAATTATTTTCAACAATTATATTAGTTTTTAATTATCAATTATCAATTTTTTGTGTTATTAATCAATATATTTTTGAATTAGTTTCGTAATAGCCTTAATTTGTTTCATTTTGTTTCCATGATCGATTATGTTTTCCATTTTATAATGTCCCTTTTGGTTTAATAATCCAAAGAAGTGTTTTTTTGGGATTTAATTCATGTTGCAGAATAGGTAAATATCATGTTCTGGCAGCTGGATTCATATTGTGAATGGGGAAACTATGTTGTTACATAGTACAAGTCGTGTACATGAGTTATACATCTTGTAGGGTGTAAAGAGAATATTTTTGTCACGACCCGTCCTCGGGGCCCGTGCCGTGACTACCCCAAGCCCGCCTTCCATAGGCCAGGGGCTGGCGACTAGCACCAAGGCGTAAAATCCCAGTAAACAGGGAAGGCATTGCCTTTATAAGTATCAACCACACAGAGTCAGCAAGCGGAAAGTAAAGTGCAGAAAAGTAAAGGGGCCGGAAATACAAGCCCAACTGTAAAGTACAACTGAAAAGGTAAAGTATAGCAACTGAAGAAAAGACGGCGGCCTCGTGTCGTCCACTGGCAATCCCACCTGAAGGGTGGGTACAGATAGCCTCCAGGCTCCTCGGGTCCCACGTCCGCTCCGAGCACGTCCCGCCCAGTGGTCCACCTCCAGGTACCGTCCTGCTCCACGCCCCAACCGTGATCAACGCTGTCCATCGTCTGCAACCAACACAACAAGGTGCGGGCATAGCCCGTGCAGGGGTGAGTACAAGCTACTCAGTAAGGACCCCGAGACCCCCGAAGGTCTCCCGAAATCCACAAAGGATATAGCACAAAAGAAAGATGCAATCACGAAGTAACATCTGACTCGACTTAGGTATATGCCCATACATATACCTAAGTCCCCAATTCTAGCTCTGCTCACGAGCTCAAGAACAACTCAATCCACAAAGGAAAGCAAGACTCAAATCCATAAGGAGAGTAAACGGTAAATCCACAAAGGATAGTTCAACACAATCCACAAAGGAGAGTAACATACGATTCAGCTCAACCAGGTATACTTTTTCAGATGACGTCAAAGATGATCACTGATCCATCTAAGTCGTCGGACCCACGAAGGATCGATAGGTACTAACCCCCGCAAAAGACCCACATAGGATCGGGCTCACACAGAACCTGTAGGCAGTGGCTCACACAGAACCGGTAGTAAGGACCCACATAGGATCGGGCTCACACAGAACCTGCAGCACTGATCCACGTAGGATCGCTGAGTGTAGTAGTCGACGCAGTCCACTGAGGATCTCTGCAGAGTCGTCGCCGCAGTCCACGAAGGATCTCTGCTCTGCCGTCGCCGCAGTCCACGGAGGATCTCTGCTCTGCCGTCGTCACAGTCCATGGAGGATCTCTGCTCTGCCGTTGTCGCAGTCCACGGAGGATCTCTGCTCTGTCGTCGAAGTCACAGCCAGCGCTAGGGTTCCCGCACGCTGCGAGCTCGTTTAGGAGGGTCCGCTCCACGAGCCGAGAGGCTGATACATCAACTGACACGTAGTCCGAAGTTGATGTATCCAAAAGTTCCGTATCGACAACAGGATCTCAACGCAACAGACGGCGCGTCAATCGGACGCCCGGTCTGAGAGTTATTGGCATTTTCGTCCCAGGGGCCCGGTTGGTTTTTAGGGAAAAACCATCCCGACCGTACTCTGCCTGTGTCTGATCCTCGGGCGGAGTATGCCAAAAGTTCCGTCTCACTTAGAGGAAACTACCACAGCTGACGGTACGTCGATCGGACGTCCGCAGCTCAAGTTATGAGCGTTTCCGCTCCGAGGGCCCGGTTGGTTTCGTGTACGAACCAACCCGGCCGAACCCAAAGTCTTCCGAAACCTTGAGTATAATATACCGAAACGACCGTATCGATCCAAGGATCGCGTAGCCGCTGACGGTTCGGCAATCGGAGGTCCCATGCCCAAGATATGGGCGAAAGACCGAAGAGGGCCCGAAACGGGGGTTCTGGGCCCGGGGCGACCCGGCCCGAACCCCCCCTGGGTCGGCCGAACCGGGTCGGCCCGAACCGGGTCGGCCCGACCCGGCCCGACCCGGCTAGGCCGGGTCCGGTCCGGCCTGGGCACGGGCCGGCTCGGCTTCGGCCGAGCGGCCGAAGCAACCGCCGCGGGTTTGACCCGCGGCTTGGAGGAAAACGCGGCCCCGCGGGGGGCCGCTTGTCACGCGGACGCGGCCGGGCCGCCGCGTCCCTCCCCGGTTCCACGCGGCCGCCGAACCGGCCGCCGCCGCCGCGACATCATCCGCGGCGGAACTCCTCCAAGGCGGCGCGCGGGATCAACAGATCTCCCTTCCGCGGGCCGCCGGAGTTGCTCCGGTGGCCCGTTTTACCTCCCGTCTGCGCCATTGCTCCTCCCGGGGGCCGATCTTCACTGCGGGATCAACGGATCGCCCTTGCCACACGGTTCGTCGTCGTCCGCCAAATCCGCACAACAAAATATCGGCGGAGGGTTTCTGGGTCTTGTTCGTTAGACCCGCACCCTCCGCGTTAGTCATAAACTCAACGGGGGAAAAGGAAAAACCAATCAACAATTTTAAATAAATTAAAATTGTTCCGTGATCGGGTTCTTTATTTCAAAAGAATAAACACGGGAAAGAATCATCAAGGAAATAAACCCCTACCTTGTCGTCGTCGGACGTGAGGTCGTCGCGGAATCGCTCGTCGCGGAAGGGACGTTCGTCGCACCGCGGGAAAAACGTCGCGCCGACGATCTCCGGATCTAGAACAAACGGATTTAATTAATTAAATCCGTTGTTATTGAAAATAAAAAGGGAGAAATAAACGATTCGTTTCTCACCTTAATTTCCGAACGAGGATCGGCCGCGGAAGAAGAGGCGTCGCCGAAGAATGTCGCGGGTAGAGCTCGTCGACGTCGCAGATCACGGTGTGCGTCGTCGAATTCCGGTCGCTGGCGTTCTTCGCGTTCTTCGCGTTCTTCGCGAGGAGGGGAGATGAAGAAACAAAGGTCCTCTCAAAACCATTCAAAGGATTTTTAGGTTGGTCTTATTTTATAAACATGCCAACAAACGCAAAAGCGTAAGTAACGACCCATCAGTTCGTTGAATTAATTCAACGAGCGAAACAACCCATTTAATTCACGAAATAAACCGCCCAATTAAATGGTCTGTTAAGAAATAAAGAAAACGCGTCGGTTGACTTTTCAGTTATTTTGACGGGTTTTCGCGGGTGCGTTACTTAGCGAAAGAAACGGCGGGGCTCGTGCGGGCCCCACCGCACAAATATCCTAACAAGGGGTAGGATATTTCCGGATAGCACCCTATCCGCTTTAACTCAGTTCAAGTGGCTTCCAAGCGGCTTCCAAGCAGCTTAAGTGAAATAAAATAAAGTCGTCGCACAAATTTTATTTTATTTCTGACTTAAAGTCCCAAAATTTAAAAACCACGTCTGAGCAAACGCAACTCCGGAAGAGGCGTTTCTAAGCAAATATCGGCGCTGCGATTTCATCGGTGCCCTCAGAATTCGATTCCGGGCACCGGTTCAAAAGATAGAAATACCCGCTCGTCCGTTCACTGAACGTACCCGAGCCAAACTTCGGAAATTGATTCCGGGCACACCGGGCCTCGGAATCAGGTGCCGTCTGAAGCTGCGCTCTTGTAAAATTCCAAATAAAATTAAGAAAAAAATGTCCTTGAAATTTGCGGGTCTTTACAATTTTAACCTGATGTTATGGTTTTTTAGACATACTTACCTAGATTAGAATACACATCATGACCAGGGGGTACACACCATGACCCATCCCATTCCAGGGTTAATGTCATGTGTTTGTGAGTTATTCTCCGACCTTGTCTCTCCAGACTTCATGACTCTCGACCTAGGGTACATCAGGTTATTTTTTGAGATACTCAGTGATAGAAGAAATATTTTGAATAAATATAAATTTAATTTCATTGTTTTTAGTCACACAAAAGAGTGATTTTAAGATAAATTTCCACAATTTATAATAATTGGGGTATTTGAGCATAATGATGAAAATTGCCCATTTTGGATTTTTAACTATTTTAATTTATTTCAATATTTTTACCTTATTAATGTATATATTAATCAAAATTGTAAAATTATTTCGTTTTTGGATTCTAGACATCGATGTATTCATTTCACCCTTCTTGAACAAAAGCCCAATCGACCATATGGTATCTAAAAAACCACACAGGTTACACAATGAAAACTATTTACATCTCTATCTATTTTTTTCTTGGGTCACTAAATCAATCATGTTTGGCCCGATTATTTTGAATGTTGGTGGGTGGATGAGAAATTGTTTTGGGAATATCATTTATGAAATCATGGATGCATGAAATTTTCATTTTAATGGCCATTAAGGCATTCTAATGCGCTTTTTTTAATTTGTAGAGTTTTACTGGACAAAAATGTTATGAGAGAAAATGGGCATAAGTCTTGGAATACATGTACAAATATGCAGAAATATTTAGGATTCATGACCAAGATATTTATAAACAACATAAAATAATGGTTAATCCCATTATAAGCTAATTGATTAGGGATATAGTACGTGCATATTTAGGGGGAAAATTCTGCCTACATATGGAGGGGAGATCCTCTGTCTCAAAACATATCATTCCATCCCATTCCTTCCTGGGAACCATGATGTTGGACTTTTCATATTTCTATCCTTTATTAAATTTATTTTACATAGTTATTTAATTCTGTCTTCTTCCCCATTCATTTAAATCATCCTTAAAATGATGGGCTAATCATTTTGAGTTAATCTGGAAGGGTTTGTTTTGAATTTTTTAATTCCTGAGTTCCTGTACCTAATTGAATAAAATTATATTTCATATTAAATTTTTTTAAACTTTTATATAGTGGATTTTATTATCATTGAGACAATTCATGAACTTTAATTCTTTTATTTATCTTTTCATTGGTAATTAAGCATTATCTCCCTCTGTATATTTGTGCTTTATATACAATGGAATAGACAGGGAATTAGTGGTGAGGTACATGAAAATCATTACTAAATGTCAAAGGTGTAGTGGATGTTGTTGAATGATTCATATAAACAAGAAAAAATAAGGTATTTCCCATTTCAATTGGGTATATTCCCTACAAGTTTTTCTGAACATGGAATGAGTGTAGACCTAAATAAAATATTGGAATGTTTTTAAAAAACCAAGAAAATTTCACTAAGGAAGAGAGAGTAAATGATTGTGAAATATCACATTAATCAACTCAGAATATGTGGTTTGAATTAAATTGAACAAGGAGAGCATTACAACTGAGAAACTAACCCTGACCTAATCACCCATGTAATATCCCTGTTTTAAATCATTTGAATTTAAAATATCAATTCAACAATTTTATTATTGATTTATTCTAAAAACAATAAATTATTCACAATCATTTAAAAGTGAAAAATTGTTTTGTGTGAACTCCACTTTAGGAAAATTTATAGGGTTAATCAGTAGAATACATTAAGGTAATATAATTTTTTCCACACCCCATGGCTGGTGTGTATCAATCTTGGCGTTTTTGCTGGGGAGGTAGCACTAAAATATAACTGTAAATAATTGTGACTTATTAAATTAAAGACACAAAAATAAAAAATTTCTAATATTAATTTAAAATTATTATTTCATTAATTCATGTAACAATTACCCACAGGTGCATGAAAAAAATTTATAACTCACCATGGTCTATAAATTATAATATTTCTTTCATGGATATTCAGATTCGGGGGGCTTGAATCAAAATCATTAAGCAGGATGAATCCAAGAATCTCATTCAAATCATTAAGGGGAACCTTGAATACCCAATGATGGATGGTTTTATAGTTAATTTATTGAACTCTAAGAGTATTTTATAGAATTATATAAAGATATGGTTGAGGTGAAGAATGAGATTCCATAGGTGAAACACCATAAAGGAGAAGTTCAAAAGGATCATGTAGCCCAATTGGAATGAATTAGTAAAAAAATTAATCACCTTGAGAGCATAGTATAGTGGATGGCGAAATATGTTCATGCATCCCAAGATCAATAACTAGAAATAGAACCAGAACAATGACTAGAAAAAATAGGTGGATGTGGTGTACAAACATATTTTTCATGTTAAGGAACCCCTAGAGGCCATGTTGAAATTAAAAGATGATCCATTGAGACCAGGTTAATAAATGACATGGTAGATTGATGAAGAAGAGTTTCTTCCTGAAATGAATATGGGAGATCAAAAAGATCTAGATAACTTCTTGAATGAGTGTGAGGAATTACTTGTTCTTAATATTACATGTAATTTTGAATATCCAACACCATTGAAGGAAGAGATAACCCAAGTGGTGTAATTTGAAGAGAAGATGTAGGTGTCTGACTACATACCACAATCTAGTAAAATTCAACTACAAGAGACACCTCCCACTATAGAAGGAATTGAAGTAACAAAACTCAGGGAGATATTTTTTTAATTAAATCATTATAATTTGTTTTTTTAAACGGAATTGGGTATTACCTACCCTTTTTATGATTTTTCAGAGTCATACATCACTTGTATTTACTTTTAGAAAGATAATGATAAAGAAGGCTGATATTAAGTGAAACATGTAGTTCTCCTGGAACATTTTGATTATTTTTATATGGTGTTCAAGAGGATATCCAAGTGACTTTCCCTAAGAAAAATGAGTCAAGGGTTACATATATTAAAAGGGATGAATTTGATATTGAAACATCATTATTTAATTTGGTTCAAATAGAATTATTCACTGACATTCCATTTAATTTTTATAATTGATGTAGCATACCATCAGAAAACACATGAGAATAATGAATATGTTTTTCTAGTGGAAACCAAGAAATAAGAGGAATCTTTTATTTTCCTAACCCCACCATGAATGTTGTATCTCATTATAATGCCGGTGGACTTGGTATACTATTTCCATGGATTTTTCAAGAAAACGGATCAAGTGAATTATATAAAAAAATTGTATGTTCGTGAGAAATAATTTTAACGTACAATCATATTGGAGATAACTGATTAGATCTTCCCATTTGGAGATAGTGAAATCCAAGGGCCTACATGGGTTATTTAACCAAGAACTTTCCATGTATTCTTATTATATTTTAATTTTGTTTTATACATATTAAATTTTTATATATTGTTTTCTTCTTTTGGTTGCATATTTTTAGTATGTCATACTTAAGAGTTTAACTCAATTTTTGCACTACCAATAAGCCATGTTGTATGTATCCTTTGCAGTTACCCACTTACTGTGGTGATTTTTCATATCTTAATAGATGTTAAATCCATTTGAATACATTTAGAAAACTACATCATTTAAGTGTAGGGGAGGAATCCTTTTTAGTTTGGAATTTTCATTTGTAGTTTATTTTAATTTTTTTTAAAAATATAATGTGATTTTTAAATTTTTGTGTGTTTATTTTGGTTTTTTAATGTTTTATATTGTCTCGCTAAAATGATTATCATTTAAATTTTTGAAACACATGTCAATGAGTGAACCAATATATTCTATGAATCTGAGCATAAATGAATGATAAAATGACTTTTTTCATGTATTAATGTTCGGGACTATCATTAAAAGTACTCTGATTTTTAATTTTCATTCCACATCTCACTATCTTTATTTTTTAAATCACTTTCCTGTGAAGATTAATTACATTTTTTTAATATTATTTACATTCACCACATTTCATGAGTGAACTAAAACATTCATTCATTAACTAGAATTGCATTTACTCCGGTCAAAAAAGGAGGGTATTGAGGTTCCTGTGTTTTAAAATATGGAGGCATTTTTTTGGAATTAATCCCCCTTTACAAAATGATAAATTTTATTATGGCCTAAAATTCATATTAATCCTTTTATCCCTTAGAATCAATGAACACACTATCAGGTTGTCAACATTAGAAGACAATTTTCTCTATCCATCCTTTTCATGAAGGGAAGTTGAATGATCTAGTTGAACATAGGATCCAGGGAATATGTATTGTGGTTAACTACCTAATTTGGTGATACATTGGGTGGAAAATTAAATGTTGAAGACATTATTTTTTACTGAAGTGTTTATTTTGTTAGAATGTTTTTCCTATCTATTGCTATCAAGAAAAAATTATGATTGAGAATAAATTGATTCTTGTGAAATTCTAAATGGAATGAAATTTTGTTAATTTTTCAGAATTATGTAGATAATTTTCAATATAGTGGAAGAGAAGGAGACCTGACTTGGTTGAAAATTAGAAACTTACATTTATTCTTCAATAAGATAAAATCCCCCCTTTTGGTCTTAGAATCCATAACATCTAAATCCTACAAATTGAATTCCATAGAACAACCCTAAAAAGTTCTCATGAGAAACATGGTTTCTTATACATATCGGGTAGATATTTAGGAATTTATCCAGTCGATGGTGACTCTTACAAGTGTTTGGATGAGAAAAGTGTTTTTGAACATCTATAATTGTAAGATGAGAAGAAGTTAATGTGATGTAGTAGTTTTGTGTTCATGGGACAAGAAAATGAAATATAAGTATATTAAATGATCTAAATGTGGAACCTAAAATAATAGTTTTTGATTAGGAATGATATCTTTGTTTTCTTGTTATGGATTTGGAAGATCTCATGGGTATGTGTTTTGGATTTATTTTGATTTGATTTAATTTTGATGTTTACGTTTCCAGGACTCCAAGTACTATGTGAGGGGGAATTGATAGAGATTTTTTTTCAATATATTGATATTTAATTTAATGGTTTTAAATACCACAAAAGTGTTACATTATGATGAATTTATACTTTTTATAATATTGTGGTTATTTTGAGCTTAATCATAAAAATGGCCCATTTTGGATTATTAACAAGTTGACCATATTTAGGAATTTTGGACATAAAATTTTGTATATTAATACAAATTGTAAAATTATTTAGTTTTGGGATTCTACACATCCATGGATTCATTTGATATTTCATGACAAAAAGATCAATCAACTATATAGAAGCTCAAAAAATACAACATGTTGGACCATGAAAACTGTTTACAGATAATTTTATTTTTGATGTTTGGTCCCTAACTAGTTCACTGTGGTCCCAATTATTGTGAATATTAGTGGGTGTACACGAAATTAGCTTGTAAATAACTTTTATAAAGGCATTGAGCCATGAATTTTTATTTTTAATGGTAATTAACACATTATAAACTAGAGGTATTCAATTTGGAGAGTCTGACTGGAATATATAAATTGTCTAAGTAAAATAAGTTTAACTCACAGAATTCATTTCCCAATAGGCTGATCTTTTTAAGAGATATTTCTATGATATTTATGAACAAAATCAAATAAGAGGAAATTATTAAATACATAATTGATTGAGGATACAACACATCAACATTCAGGGGGAAATGTTTTCTTATAAAAGTAGTGGAACTCCTCCCCCTCAAAGGATTTCATTCCAATCCATATATTCTAGCACACTAAGAATGATAAATTTTCATCTTTCTTTTTTTGATTTGTTTTCTTTTATATAGATTTTTAAGTCTTTATTCATCCCCATTCATCTCAATTACACTTACAATTTTGGGGTAAAAATTTTAAGTGTTTCAATAAGGGTAAGTTTTATATTTTCTTAATTCTTGTGTTCTTGTATCAAATTGAATGCGAATTATTTATTATTAAAATATGAATTTATTTTAATATAATGGATTTTATTATCAACTATTATTGTTCTTGAATTTTTATACTGTAATTGATTTTTTCATTGGAAAATAATAATTACCTCCCTCTACTTATTTTTGGTGTATATATGATGGAATAGACAAGGTATTAGTGGTGATGTACTCGAGGATTGTTGGTACGTGTAAAAGGGGTAGTGGATGTTATTGATTGTTTGGTATAAAGAAGGCCCAATATGGTATTTTCCAATTCAATTGTGGATATTCATTGATACTCTTTTTCACATGGAAGGATATTCTTCCATAGTGATATATTGGTATAATTTTCTCTCACCATCACAATTTCAATAAGGATGCGACATGATATTATTGTGGACTCTTACTTTAATCATCTAAGAAGAAGAGGTTTGAATTAAATTTATCAAGGATAACTTTACAATTTGTAATCAAACCCTGAGCTAATCACCCTTATAATATCAATTTCTTCAACCATTTTAATTTCAAATTTCATTTGAATAATTTTCATATTGATTATTTCCAAAATCACTATATGACCACCCTAATTTAAAAGGTAATTTTTTTCTATTCACTCCTCAACGAGACACGTCGTATTGTTAATAAATAGAATACACCTAGGGAATATAAATTTCTCCCATGCCCCAAAAATGGCATTTTTCAAACCTGGCATCATTGTAGGAGAGATAGTGCCAAAATCTAATTGTAAATATTTTAATATTTTATAATAATAAAAAATTCCCATGTTGTTTTCAAATGATAATTTCTATATTTCATCAAACACATATGCACAAATGGAAGAATACATTTCATACCCACCTTGTTCTGTATAGTATTTCAAATATTTCTTGTCTATGATAATTTTATGATCTTGAATCTAAATCATAAAGGAGGAAGAATTAAAGTACCGCATTCATAATCGTAAAATGGAACCTAAAATGCTTATTATTGGAGGGTTTTTCAAATGAAATAATTGAACTGCATTAATATTTTTTATAATTTTATCATGAAATAGATGAGGTTATAATTGATATATTATAGGTGAAACACTAAGAAGAAGAAGTGCACAGGGATCCTGAAACCCAATTTGAATGAATCAGTCAAACAGTGCAACACTAGGAAAGAATAATTGAGGGAATTGTGGAATATGTACATGCATCCGAATATTGAAAACTAGAGACAAATCAATAACTATAACTATAAAAATTGGAGGACTAAGTAGACCCACATATCTTTTATATTGAAGAACCCTTGGAGTCCTTTTTTAAATTAAAATAAGTTCCATTGATCTAAGCTCAATCAATGTAGGGGAGATTGATAAAGAATATTTTCCTACTGAAATACATATGGGAAATAAAAAAGATATGGATAACATGTTTGGAAGGAGCATGAGGAACTATTTGTTCAATATATTCCTTATAATGAAGAAGATCTAGAACTATTGAAGGAAGCAACCACCCATGTAGTGGAATTTGAAGAGAATATGGAGGTGTCTGACTACATACGTCTATCAAATGAAATGAAACTACAAGTTTCATATCCAACCAGTGATGAAATAATAGTCTAACAAACTTATTAATATAATATTTTCATACACTCATTGTCATATGGTTTTAGTGAAATCGAATTGGGTACTACCACCCCTGATTTTTATTTTTCAAATTCAAACTACACAAGTAATTATTTGGAGGAAGATGGTGAATAAGAATATTGTTGGTAAAAATATATGAAGGTGACCTCTCAGTATGTTTTGTGAGTGATTGGGTTTGTTGACAATGATAGATTATTGTGAATGAGAATGGTTTGTGTTTCCTAAAGGCATGGTTTTCCGGTGGTGTTGTTTCCTAGTGTTTTCAAAACATTTTCGCATCAAAATTGAGAATTTAATGTCGTAAATGGAATGTTTTATTAATGTAAGTGAATTGTACGAATAAAGCTGAATATCATTGGAAAAGGAAGGGAACCAAGTACCATTATTCATTTTCTGTGTACGATGTTCCTGGAATGGTACGCGTAGCGGCATGAACGATACTCCGAGTGGTTTTTGAAATCAAAAACGGTTTGCGGTGGAAGTATGTGTGGTACGCAGATGGCGTGAAGTCGGTGGATGAGATCGACAGTGTTTTAGAAAATGAATATGTGGACCACATATGAAAATTCACATATGGATTTTGATTCGTTGTCGTAGAAGGATCGATACACTGTGAAGACTATATTGAAGATTTGGGAAATCTTATATTAGAGGATTTTGCAGGTATCATTGTCAATATAAGAATCGCTAATCCCATCAATTACTATGGATATCAAATATCATTAGAGAAATCATGTTTTCTCCAAAAATTCTGAATAGTCCTAAAGTGATTTTCATAGAGGTAATTATGCATAATGTTTTTGTGGGGATCATTAATCCTCTACAGAAGTCTGGTATGTAGAAGAGGAAGTCCAGTACATAGAAGGAGTTGACTCGGTACGAGAAGGATGAATCTCTAGTATGCGAGAGAGAAAATTTCGTAAGTGTTACATAGAGGGAGAACTCAGGTATGCAGAGGTGAAGACAGTCCATGAACCAATAAATGTTCACAGATATGGGGCATTTTGCAGAGGTGGATTGAAGGTAGCGTTATGTGGGCGATTAGCAAAGGTAGTCCGCAGACAAAGGGAGGTTCGTAGTGGTGGAAGAAGTATGTAGAGGAGGTGATATTCATACCAAACTCAGTACACAGTATATAGAGGAACATGTGCTTCACTATTTTCACAAAGAATCTTGAAAATGATTAAAATCAGTTTGAGAATGTATTTTCAGGCACCAAGTATTATTTTTGAAGGTAGAATTCACCTATCAGTAAAAAAGGGTCTTTAACAGAGCATCTACATATAGTTTTGGATTCATGAATTAATTAAAATAAAGGGACCAACATGTCTATATGTTGTGTTTGACCTGTAGGCCCATAAACTATGTTTGGATTCCATTTCAAGAGTAGTGAGCACTGGATGTGAATTCTAGTGACACTTTCCATTGGCATTGAGACAAAGAAAGAGGTATAGGGAGTGACACATGGCAATGCAGTGAGTAGGCCATAAAACCATGTAAAGGTAGTGAGTCTGGGAATTAATGATCTATCATGTTCATTGTAACCATTATTGGAATTGAACATTAGTTAATTTGGAACATTGGAAAATTGTTGTTGAATTCTCTATAGGCATAACCCAGTGAGGGTGAACCAAGTAAAATATGATGTTACATATTCATGCTTTCATATCTATTCAAATAATTCTACAGGAGGAAGCGAAAATTGAATTTTATCAAATAAAAAAATGATCCTAATTTGAGAATTTCGTAATCTATCATACAATAACTCACCCCCCCCTCAGGGTATTCGACCTAGTGTACCTAAAAATGATTAAAATTATGTGTAACATCTAGAGATCCATGAACTTTTTGAACATTTATTAGTGTTTTTTCAAGAGAATATAAATGTGGATTTTCATGGATAAAATGGGAAAAAAATTTAGATAATAAAAAGGATGAATTTGATATTGAAAACTCATGCTTTAATGTTGTTCAAATAGTATTGCACACTGACATTCCCTTTGATTTTTCCATTAATTTATCATACCATACACATCCAATGTAGTACACATGATATGTTGTTCAAGTGGAAACCAAGAAACATGGGGAATCATTAATTTTCCTAACGAAACCATGCATGTTTTATATAATTTCAGTGCTGGATGACTTGTTATAAAATATCTACAGTGTCCTCAACACAAAAGAACAAGTTCTTTCATTGAAGAATAATTTTTATTGGTTTGTGGGAAAAAAAATCACCCCCATGAGATTGGGGATAATCGGATAGGACTTCCCATCTGGATGAAGTCAAAAACCAGTGCCCAATTGGGGGATTAATCCAAGATATACCCATCTTTATTCATTCTATTTCAATTTAATATTTTTCTAATAAATTTATTATGAATTGTTTTCATCTCTTGGTTGAATATTTTTAGTGTGAAACACTTAGGAACATAACTCAATTCTTTAGTACAAATAAGTTTGGTTATACCTCTCCTTTATTGTTTCCTTCTTGTTTTGATTAATTTTCAAATATTCATACATGATAAATCCTATTTAATTCCTTTAAGACAGTACATAATTTATGTGTGGTGATGTGGGTGAACGTTTGTAGTATAGAATTTTCATTTGTAGTTTGTTTTACTATTTTTCAAAAAAATTACTTTGAGTTTTATGTATTTTTTTTGTTTGTTTTTTAGTTATTTCATGTTTTTTAAAGGATGAATGAAATGATTATCATTTACCTTTTTTTATCCCATGTCAATTATTGTACCAATTTATTTCATGGAACTAAGCTTAAATGAATTATTATATAATTTTTTATATAAATTTTTTTTTGGAATTATATGGAATGTACTCATATTTTTAAATCTAATAAAGCATATATCTATTTTTATTTTTAAAATAACATTAATGAGGGGCTTATTTACCATTTTTGACATATTCATTACATTTACCTTATTTCATTAGAGAACCAGACCATGCATTATCTAACTAGAATTTGATTTATTCCTATCTAAACATGAAGGGTTGAGGTACATTTGTTTAAAATTATTATGGAATTTAATTTTTTTATGACCCATTTTCAAAATAATTTTTTTATTGGATACCTTTTATATTAATCCATTTAGCTCTTAGAGACCATGAACAACTATTTAGGTTAGCCACATTATAAGGAACTTTTCCCTACTCAGCATGCTCATGAAATGGTGGGCCCAATTACTGCAAATTTCTGTTGGTGTGTTCTGTTTTCTTTCTTGGATTTGTATTCTATTGAAGTAGTGTGTGACCAGAAATTTGAGGTAGGTGGTTCAGTCTCTCCCCGATGATAATAAAACTACTTGCTTTGAAATTTTAAATTTAAATAAATTGATTTATGAAATTGGAATGATTATTGTGTGTGTTTGAGAAGTATTGGTAAAAAATTGATTTTCCTTGGTTTTGATAAAAGTATTATAAATGGATTTTGATGGTTTTCAAGGCAGTGAAAAGGGTTTATGAAAAGTAGCACGTGGGTAATCTTTTGCACACATGTAAATGGTTTATCTTGAGGCAATCATCATTTGATTTGTTCATATAAAGGATGTTTTTATTAAGGGTTTTCTCTATTTCCTAGGAATATTAATCTAGGGGACACATATGGACGTTTTGGGGGGTTTTACTCATGGGGTATTCCCTTGTATTCTTGGCATGGGTTCTAGGATCATTTTTTCTGCACTTGATTATTTTTGTACGAGAAGTCTACTACCTATACATATAGTATTCCTTAGTTTGTCATGCATGTACTTCAGTTTTTAATTTCTTGGATTTCTGAGTTATTATTTATATGTACGTTTATACTTGTGAAAAAATGTTATGAAAAGTATTAATTAAAATAGTTATACCCATTTCATGTTCGAAACTATTGGGAAGGGAAATGATTACAAGGTTTTCTATAAAAAAATCCATACTAATTATCATGCTATGTTTTATTTTAAAAATTAGCATAGAAGATTTGTAATACGGAGACTTGTTATGGAAAACTTGGGTGGGATCCTACTGAGCATATTAGCTCACACCCTGCACAATGATATATAGGTGTGTATACCATTTTATTTCTTCTAGTGTAGATAATGGAACAACACCATTTTGAGGTGGAGAGTTTCATGACAGTTTGGATGAGTAGCTAGTATTGATATTATTAGAGTTCGTATATGTTTTCATTGGAGTAGATGTTTGTTTTTATCCCATTACATTATGACATGCCTTTAGGAATTATTACATATGGTTAAAGTTGTTTTGTTTCTACTATTTTATTATAGTTATGAAATATATTTTTTTTTCTTCCACTATTCCTTTAATTCCTTCTATATGTATGCCATGTTTTTTTCAAGTTGGGATAAATCATTCCCCCGGTTTTGTTGTTCGATGCTCATGTGCTTGTCGCCACCCTACGGGGATTCAGAACACCCATCAGATAAGTGATAGATTGGTTTATCTGTAGAGTTTAAGGGTAACCCAGGTTAGTTCATTACAGTCTGGTATGGGATGATTTCTGTCCTCAAATTTTTTTTCTTGGGAAATTTTTTATAATATAGTTTAAGTTTTTGAGACTTTAGAGGTATTTTGTGATCAGTTTATTGCCAAGTCATGTCATAATGAGACTCAATTTTACATTAGAGGATAGGATATGTGTCTGTAGTGTTGGTTTTTAGTTTTAGAAACTCAGTATCCTCTTATAGGATTTAGATTTTTAAATTACATGTGCACTGTGTTAGATCATTCTAATGTTTTCGTATGCAGTTGTATGACTTTGAGATTTCTTCCACTAATTCCACATGAAGGTGCAACATATGATCCTCATGTAAATCCACCAATAGATAAAAATATCATCGTTTATATCATATGAGATGTATATGAAGTGAATCATGATGTTCCATAAGTTAAAAACATAGTGGTTGAAGTACAACCAGGAGATGGAGGATAAAAAATACGTCACGAGAGTTCTTGCACCAGAATCCACTATCCTGTAAAAGATGACTGGACCTTAACAAGATGTGGATTGGAAATCCTTGATCGATCAACTATACAAATTCTTGGAGAAACATAGAATATTTGGGTGAAATACACAACGTTCAGACTCAAGGGTTTCGACAAGCATTGGTTAGACTCTATGGTCTAGGAAGACAGACATGTGGGCTTGGATAGGAAGGGCTCCAAAAAGCTATTCCTTCAGATGTTTTTTCCATAGTCTCTAATGTTGGAAAAATATATGTAGTTCCTAGCGTGTTAGAAGTGAGAGCATTTTTTACCTATGGGGGTTGTGACAAGACATTAGATAATAGGTGTTCATGATGAATATTTTATCCAATGTGGAGGAAATTGATAGATATATGATGAAAGATATGGCCCTGTAATGAAAATTTGGATTTACCTCCTCTTCAATTCCATATGGTGATAGCTTCAATGGCGTGCATGGGAAGTGTAGGGACCTGTGATTTTCCAGACTGCAGTTTTGAGCAGAAATATTAATATTTGATATTGGATACTTGTGAGAGGTAAAATTTACTTTTACCCTACAATTTGATTTTGGGGAATTTTTTTGACCATTTTATTGGTCCTGTTACAAGGTGTTTACCGAAGGATAGAAGGTTGGGTGAAATATGAGCTGTTCAAATTTTAGTAGAATATTTAATATTTCATATAATGAAATTAAATATTAAATTATTCACACAATTTATTTCAGAGAGGAATTTAAATCAGAGACTTGGATTGATATTATGTCTCCTACATTGAGTTCAGAATGTGGTTTTAATCCAAGGGGAGGCATAAATTGGAGTCATACACTGGGGCCAGCCTGGGCCCCTTTTTCATTTCTTTCATTTTGTTAGTTTCCTTTGATTATTATTCTTTCCTCCTCCTTAATACACATGTCATGCTACTCCTTGATCCTGACCTACGAGAGAAACTGGATTTTGGGAAATATAGAGATATTGGAGGAAAGAGTTTCACATATTCTTATCTTTCTACGTAGTGAGTCGACGTGCGACATTCGTGGATGGTGAAATCCGCTGAAGCTTTAAAGGTTTCTTCTCGAAGGTAGTTCAACATATTTTTTAAACACAAATCCCCTTTATACAAGTTTTTTACGTTTTTAAATAATTATATTTCTTTCTTGTGGTCCCTTGTTTCCGGATCTATTGTTTCAGGGGCGAAAATGGGTGTTTTGTGCATTTTGAGGTTTTTCTCATCGAAAAAACCCATGTAACATGATGTGTGTTCCAGGGGGAACATGACGTGTGTTCAAAAGAACATGCCTTTTTCTCTTCCCATTTAGTCAATAACAATTTTTCTTCATTACAAAATTTTTACATTGAGTAATCTTCATGTATTGGTAGGTCGTGTGTCCGGCCGTTTGAGAAGAAACACTGAGTGGTGGTTTTTAAAGAGTACATGATATGTACTGTAACATGGGCTTGATTTTGGGTTAAAACACACATCAGATGATGATTTTTGAATAGTAAATGATACTTATAGTAACATATATTCCATGTACTACTACCTGGTAAGACCCTATGTACTCTAGAGTATATGCCTTGTAGTTCATCCAACATATTTTCATCGAGGGGTTCTTTAGACCCCTATAGAATACAATATAGGTGACCATTTTGCATGCCATTTATGAAAACATAACCCTTTATTTGTGGAGGAAATTTTGAGGGTAGATTTAGAAATTTTTTCATTGGGAATGATGCTCGGTGGAATGAAACATCGAAAATATTAATAATATTTTTATTTTTATTATTTGGCGTATATTGAATCAGACATGTCATCTGTGTCTGATGTACGTTAGATGAACTATCCACGATGTTGTGACCTTGATTTTAAGGTGGAAATTTAGTGACTGATTTCAAGTGAAAAAAACCAAAATCGGGTGTGGGCCCCACATTGTATCATTACGGTGAGTAGTACATTTTTCACTGGTTGACCATTTCGAGAGTGCGAGTAGCCATTTCTGATCATTTTTCTGCGTAGATCACAATGGTGGAATTCTCATGACATTTGGAGGTCATCTACAGAATGTTATAGAGATTCTACCTAAAATGAGAGGTTCTTCCTCATGATATCAAGTATTGTTTTCACCTAAAACTGAGGTTTGGTGTGTATAATAGGATTGTTGTTGGAACTATCTTCATCAAGACTTTTTAGCAGAGATGATCTATGAGTTATTTCCTATGAACTATGATTTTGAGGATGCCCACCTTGTGTTACATACCCTTCTTTCTTACGAGGCTGTGAGACCGGATGATTCCATTGATCCCCTGAGGGATGACTTTTCTTATGTAATGACTTAGGAAGTCCATTGTTGGATCTATCTCCTATTCTCCTATTATATAATCCTTGTTGTAGTATTCCACTTTGTTATTCATTCACGGATTCCATGTAGGATTCCACACTCAATTTTTAATAGGGATCTCGTCTAGGATTCCATCATTCTTATTTACCCTTAGGATCCTATATAGGATTCCTCATTGTGTTTTACTTGAGGGACCTAGAGGGTTCCCATGGATTGACGGACCCTAATTAGTTACAATGGGTTTGGGTATATATGGGGTTTGGGTGTCACCTAGAACATGTTCTAAACATGGAATCCCATGGGGATATTGATGCAGTGTTAGGTTGGGAATTCGAGAGACCCTCACTCATTTGCTTATATGTGACTTGGTTTTGCTGATGCATCAATGGTTAATATTGGTGCTTCCTGGTCGGTGGCTATTGAGCATAATGCGAGGCATTATTCTATATTTTTTTGGAGCCCGAATGTACTCTCCTAGGTCTGTTTTCTGAGCCAGGTTATTTTTGATAACTATAATTCCCAGAGGTATTAACTGGTAATCATTTGAGCCTTAAATGATGCAATGAGTTATGTAAATGTTTTTCCCACACGATTTGATTATGTTAAACCATATTTGTTTAATTCACATATGTTGTTTTTGATATGAAATGACTTAAAATATGTAATTAGCAATGGGCAATCCGTAGTATTGGTTAGAAGACAAGGTCATGCCGATGTGACTAATTGAATCTTATATACCATGGGTGAACCATTTTCTTTGTTAAAAGATAGTGGATGATATCAATAGGTTAATTTTGTATAGGCCATGAGCGAGGAAAGATATGGTGGTTGGGCTCATTGAGTCTTATTTTGAAAATGCTGAGAGAATATAGGATCCATTTAGGGATTCCAAATATGGGATCTATTGTCAAATGTTATAACTGATAGATGTTTAAATGACTACGTAGAATATTTTGACTGTAATACATGATAAAATGGTTTTACATTGGGTTTTTACTCTAATACATTATGAAATTCTAATATATCGGGTTTTGACACTGATACATTCCAAAATGCTTATATACGAGTTTTTGACCATGATTGGTTGATGAGATTCATGAGGGAGAGGTTTTTCATATGTGTGATGGTAAGGTTTTCTAAGTCTCAGTTGGATTCATGGGAATTTTCTCCGTGTTTTCTGACTAGTGTCTTCTTACAGGATTGATCTTCGTTATATGATATCTTTCTTTATAGGATTGGATTTCAGTATAGGGTATCCTAGTTAGTGATTGGGGGTGATTTTGGGTGAATCCTGGAGTAGGATGAGTATCCCCATGTGGTGACGTAGGCTGCTTTGAGATATAATTCCAACTTTGGCCGAATAAGGTACATTTCAATTGGATTAGGAACACAAAAATCGACTTAATGATACATAGTTTGTGTGGTACAATATCCAGCTCAATGACCTTGCACAAGATGTCTAGGCGATTGGGCATATAACACTATGGATTGACTACTGATGTGCTTTCTTTTTTATTTGATTCACATACTCAAGAATTCCATATTTATGTATATGTGTATTAGTATGGGACTATAAATGTATAAAAATATATATGTGGGCTTCCATGGTGGATCATTCCCAGTTGATAAGGATTACAGACCCTAGGCTCGACTCTAGTTCCACAATTGGTTACTTTCCTTTTTTGGTGTTCTAGGTAGGCTAAGTAAATTATTGATACATACACATTAAGAAGCACAATTATAGGTTTCTTTTTTAAGTGGCCTTATAAGATTATTTCTCACCGATGAACATGCACCTCAGTGTACATGTAGACATTATGTCTACTTTTTATGTTGAGAATGAGTTTCATAGCGAATAGGAATAAGACCTATTGATTCATGATTGAGCAGAGTAGCTCGAGTGGTTCTACATATTGGGATAGTGCACTTATATAGTGTCTTGATATTGGTTTCATGAGTTGTATTGGAGTTATTAGTTGTTCCATGTACCTTTAAATTCAGTTTCATTTGTAATTTTATCTGTATTGTCGGCTCAGTGGGTGACCAGTGTTGTATTGTATTGCATAGTTTTTGGGGATTTTATAGTATTTTACTATAACATCTTGTTCTATTTATTTTGTATATTAGTTCATCACATTGTTTACATTTATATGTGTATGATACTTATTTATTTAAAATATTTATTACTCTGTTATGACGGTATAGTCTCTGCACAATCACACCGTAGGCCCTCACTGGTAGTTGATAGACTCAAGCATACATGGAGGCGTCCATCCTGCATTGTGGTGCACCTGCAAGGATAACTGATTTTGTGGGTTCCAGTTCTAGACATTACTGGAATAATATGATGTGACAAGCCTATCATAGTAGTGGTGGAGGTGGGTCTCAGTAATGATTCTCACATACACTGCCTTTTTCATCTAGAAGTGTGCCTTAGATGTGCTATTAGTGTGGTAAGGGGGTCACACCTTAAGTTCTTGTCCTATGACCATGAAGATGTGAAATAGGCGTTGACGTGTTGGTAGTATACAATGTGTTTGTTAAGATAAAAATATTCCTCATTAATTTCAATGTTTTTCAGCTCTAAAGGTTGTTGTAGTGAAATAAAAATCCTCAAAGTCTATCGGCATCCTGCGATAGGCCATTGGTGTGAACCATTTACATGCAATATATATGATTTTAAGGGATGTTGATACATTTCCAAAAATAGTCATAATTACCCTCCTAATTTTACTTTCTAGTAGATAATACATTTTTTGACACTGGTGCCTCCCACTCGTTTATATCTGTCCATTTTGATGATATGCTTCAACACCATACAAAACATATTCCCATTATAATAGAGTTAGCAACACCTCTTGTCATGATGAACGAGAAGGGGTTATGGTGTCCTTCTTGTTCGTTCACACTACCTGAGATGGATTTGGACTAGGATTTTCTCTATCTTGATCTGGAAATTTTTAATGCCATCATTATTATGGATTGGATTCCCACTCATCGAGCTGAGGTTGATTTTTATGATCAACATGTTTTGTATCTTTCTACTAAGGAGATCCCTTCTATATTTCAAGGGGAGTGGGATCTGATATCTAGTCATGAATGGCCTTCCCAATCAAACCTCAGGAGTTGTATTTATTCATTTTGTATGAGCCCAATGATGTTTCTTCTATTGCAGATCTTCTTGTTATGGTTTGAGACATTCCTGACATTTCCCATATGATTTCTTTTGTCTTCCACCAGATAGGAGGTTGCCTTGTACTTGGAACATAACCAATATAGATGCCTTCTTACTATATGGAACCATAATAGTTGAAATAGATCATTATTTAGCTTAAAGAACCATTAGAGAATGATTTTGTTCACTATAGTGTTTCACCTTGGGAATCTACTATGCACTTTTTAGGGAAATTAGATGGTTCAATTTGGTTATGTATAACTATAAAAAGTTAAACATCGTAATAGATAAGAAAAAATATCACATTCATCATGTGGATGATGTCAAGCAAGAAAATTGGTTTTCAAATACTGATCTTTGGTTGGGTTATCATCAGCTTAGAGTCATGTAGAATAAAATTAAAAATATTGCATTTAGGAGTATGTATTACAATTATGAATATCTTGTGATGCCTTTTGGTCAATCAAATTCTCCTACAGTTTTTATGAACTTATGGAATAAAATATTCCACCAATATCTAATCACTTTTACAATAGTGTTCATGGTTGATATTCTAGTTTATTCAGTGTTTGAGATTGAGCATGAGTAGTATCTAAGTTTGTTCTAGAGATTATGAGAAATCACTATCTTTTTGGAAATGATTAAAAATAAAAATTTTCAATATGAGAAGTGGCGTTCTAGAACCACATAATTTCTAATCCCGAATTATCAGTTGATCGAGAGAAGGTGAAACTATTTTTTCCTGGAACGATCCCCAAATATTCAATGAGATACAAGGCTTCCTTGGCCTTTCTGGATACTACAGATAGTTTTTTCAAGGATTTCACTTAGATAGAGTCACATTTGTCTACTATTAACAAGAATGTGGGGAAATTATCATGGTGTAAAATGTTTCCTTCTTCATTTGATGATCTCAATTGACTTCTGACATCATCACTTGTTCTGATCATTCCATAGCACAGAAAGGGTTATGTGGTGTTTTATGATGCATCTGGTGCAGGTTTGGGATACTTTCTGATGCAGTATAATCATTTTGATGTTTATGGATCACTTTAACTATTAAATCATGTGAATTACTACCTAACTCATGATTTAGATTTTACATCGGTGGTTCATTAAATTTAGTGCTGGAGATACTATCTATAAGGGGAGAAGTTCATGGGTTTCTCAGACCATAAGAGTCTGATCTATATATTTTCCTAGATGGACGTGAATCATGGAAGGATTTTATGGGTAGAATACCTTCTAACATTTTACATCAACATAGACTAATCTTGGGGGAAATAAAATGTATACACAAATATCTTTAATCGGGAAGGTGCCATCACATGCTATTTAGAATTGATGCAGGAATGGATTATTTGGGTGATTTTTCTCTCAAATTTACTTGGATACTCAGGAAGAAGTATTGGGTATTGTTCTCAAAGGAGTTTAATTGTATTAATCTCTCTCGGAGACAATCCTACAATGTAAAAACCAGGATGATGAGTTTTAGATGATTTGGGAAAATCACTATAGTAGGGAGAAAATTCCTCATTGGTATATTTATTCTAATGGAATACTTCACATTGGAAAGTGAGATTCCATCCCAACACATTTGAGATGTTCCGTATATTTTTATTGTCATATTACTTCAGGGGTATTTCATCTAGGGGCTACAAATATGTATTATGACATGAGAAATGATTATGGTGGTTTGGTATGAAGCATGGAATTGCAGTTTATGTGTCACATTGTTATACCTTTCAACAGATATAGGTAAATAACTCGAACCCCTCTAGTATGATTCAGCCTCTTCGAGTGCCGGTTTGGAAGTGGGATGTGGTGTTCATGGATTCGTTTTGTGGTGTTACAATTGAAAAACTTAAGGAAAAAATTCTATATGGGTGGTTCTTGATCAGTTGACAAGGTATTCTCATTTTTTTTCTGATCAAAGATAGTTCTAAAGATAAATATATGGGTATGATTTTCATGTATGAGATCAAGAGCTTACATGGGATTCCTTATAATGACATTTCAAATAGTGATCATCATATTACATTAATGTTCTGGAGGAGTCATAAAGAGGTAATGGGGACTTAGGTCATGTTGATCACATCATACCATCCACAAAAAGATGGCCAAATGGAGCTCATAATTCATATCCAAGAGAAAATGATTCTATAATGTGTCTTGGATTTTATTGGATCGTGAGATAGCCATCTTGGACAAGTTGAGTTTTGTTACAACAATAGTTACCAGTCATTAATCAGAATGGTTCCTTCTAATGCATTTTATGGTCTCCCATGCAGATCACCAATTTCTGGGCAGAGGTTGGCGATGTCTCTTTATTGGACCAAGTATGGTTCATGAGACATTATCAATAATTCAAGAGGTGGGTTGACGAATTGTTATAGACAAGATTCATCAAAAATCATATGCATATCGGTAGAATTTTGTTTTAGTTTTCCATTGCTGACTGTAACACCCTGAGATTTGATGAGATTTTTTTTTTAATTTCATTGATGTCGTGTGTTGTACGCTACACCAAGATTAGCTTGTAATATACGCAACACTGTATTAGCTTTTAGTATACGCAACACTATTCTTGGCTCGTGTTACACACTATTTCAAGTTCGTTTTGTGGAAATTATTCTACGCAAAATTAAGTATAGATTTTGTTTAATGTATAAATGAAATAAGTTTTGATTATGATATACGAAACACCAAACAATGCTTTCAATACACGCAGCCCAAACTTTTCTTGCATTACACACAATTAAGACCTCCCTTTATAGCATGTGTAGTACGCAATACCGATTTTCACTAAACGTGATATTATTATAATATTATTCATAGTTATACGTTATGAATAGTAATGCCCACATTTTGTAATTTTATAAATTTTATCTTTCAAAATGGAATTCATTTTTGGATTCAGAATATTTAAATTAGCATAGGGTGAATTTTTGGTATTTTTCTAAAAACGTTCAATTTTTGTTGAATAGTGAAAAACTTATTTACTATTTAAAAACCGAATTTTTATTTAAATAATTATTTATTTTATTTAAATTTATTTTAGGTCCAAATTGATATATAATACCTATATATGTTCAATGTAATTCATTTGAGTCATTTTATAATAATTCTAGATATAAAAAAAATTTATTGAACTTCTCACCGTCTTCTACCCACCTCCTAGGAAAATTTTAAAATTTACATAAGACGTAATTTTACCGTTTCTATGAGTGGAATTTTGAAAATCAAAGAGAAAAAGTTAATATCAAGGTGTAAAATGTGGTTCAATAAGATAAAAATATTTTTTAGTGAATATTAACGTTTTAGTTTTATTTACCACAGTTAAAAGTAAATAAGGTAATTAAGGGTAAAAATGATATTATTATTACCCTAAAAATGTCATAATTATATTGGATAAGTGTAATTCGACCAAAAATAACCTTAGCAATAAAATAATATCATTTAGGTCCACTTGGATTAGATTTGGACATTTATTATTATTTTATTTGAAGAAGAGTTAAAATAGTTAAAATCAATGTTTAGGAACTAAATTTTTTTTAATATAGGGTAATAGATAAGATAAATTCAACTATAAATATTCATTATAAATATAAAACAACTTCCTACATAATGGTATTTTATTTATGACACAATGATGATGTAGTAATTACCTTATTAATGAAATATTAACTTAATTGATGTTATAAATACCCAAATAAATGTAATTTGAGACTTTTTATAAATTCCACTGATTTTTTACGTTTGTATGACATGTTAGAATTGATTCAATTAACTATTTTCTAACTAATAATGCTTTTACGATTTTAGAAAAAATCAATTACCAAATAGTGTGAAAATTGACATGAAATTGTTTTTAGAACAAATATTATATTATTAATTGTAATTCTATTCCTAAAAATCTAAGGTTCAGCCAAATGACTTAGATAAGGTTACAAATATTAACAATGAACCACATGTGGTTCGTTTGGCTTGTTATAGTATGTTTATTAACCATATATGTAAGAAATCAAGAAGACATGGTAAAAGTCAAATTATTTTACTTGAGTTAAATCTAAATGATAAGGTTATAATATAACCTAAACATGTCTAATACCTATTGGTTGAGAGGATTTCCACCCCTCCCCACTTTATCTTCTAAATAAATCAATTTGGAGCTATTATAAACCAAATATGACATTATTATAAAATATTATTTTAATCATTCCTAAGGTTCCCCTCTCCTCCCCTATAAAAGGGCACCTCCTCCCTCTTCTCTTTACACAATTTTTAGCCTTCAATCTCGCCCTCCCCCTTCCCATTTCTCTCCTCAGCCTCCCATGAAACATTCTGGAGGTTTTCGGCTTCTCAAAAGACCAACTCTGGTCCCTTAAGTATAATTTTAAAAGAGGTGCGTCGAAGAAGTGGTAAAGTCTTCTACCGATTCTTTCAAGTTTCTTTCCTTTTAAAATTCTTCTTATTTAGTCATTTAATTATAATTTAATAACATCAGTATCACTAATATAATGATATGTTGTTATAAATTTGAAACAACTGCATTTCACTTTCTATCCATCCTATGGAAAACTAGATCACCGTGCGTGCGTACGTACGAAATACTATCTCCACGCCATGGTGTTTTCTGTTTTTCCACCACCACCTTACTTGGTTGGGTATAATGGTGTAATGAATAACTATATATAGTTATTATAACATCATAATTATTCTGAGATATTATATCATCCACTCTAATTGAATTAAATAATTATGGGAACGATATCATCGCTCGTGCGTACGTACAGATTACCGTCTCCACGATGCGATGAGATTCATTCTCCATGTTAACCACTCATGAATGATTATAAAGTATATATAATTAATAATAATGAAATATATGACATGATAAAGCTACTGGATTTATTAGTGTATATATTTATTTCATCTACTTACTGACATTCATGTCAATAAGGAAAAGAAAACAACGTTCATGTGTACGTACGACCTAACGTCTCCATGAACGGTTTATTTCATTCTTTTATCTATCTATTATATATATATATATATATACTGAATATATATGATATATAAATCATGATTTAAATTTTGGAAGTAATTAAATGATGACATAAGTAATAATAATATCAAGAACAACAAGTCCAAACACATACGATAAATTAAACGATTTAACCCAAAACGCTGCAATAACATGGAATTTACAAAAGAAAGGGTAATATAAAGTCATAAGTGAACAATATATGATATCAATACAATGAAAATAATTATATAATAAGTCAATAAATTTATTTAAATCATTATACAGGAGGTTTATATATGAATGAAGCATATCATACCTATGTTAAGGAATAATTATTCCAATCTCATTCTTATCCGAGATTATTTATTCGTAAGTATTTACTAGGGTTATATTTATCATCCATCCCCATGTTTTCTGAAAATGTTTTCATAAAATGTTTTCTAATCTTACATGTATGTTTGAAGTCATTTTTACCCCTTTTTTACTTTTACTATGATGAATGTAAGGAATCTTTCTTTGGTTTACCATACAATGAACTTTTTGACTTTTCCTGCAAAAGTACGAGGAGAGTGTTTTTTTATCTTATACGGAATGAACAGATTTTTACGGTTTCATAAAGCCTTATTTTCATAACTCTTCCTCCAAATGATTTCATGATTATATTCAACAATAATCTTTTATTAAAATTGAATGGAATTTTGTAAAAAGAAAATGATTTTGAAGAAGAAAGGATATTTTCCTCAAAATTTCATTTCAAGTGTTTTATAAAAACCATTTTCCATATAAGATGGAATTATTTCATATGTGTATGTTTCAAGTATAATATCCTTATAATTTACATGGTTTCACTTTTCTTATGATTAAATGATTTCCATTTTTATGGATTATGTTATAATGGGATGATGTTTATGAAACCAATTTTATACTTTGGGTAATGATGAATGATTTATGTTCTTATTGTGATAGAAGTAAGAATGATTTCCTTATGAGATGGGTGGTACATATATCTCCATTCAATGAATTGGGTAAAGATTTATAAGTCATGAGATATACAAATCTGGAACAATAAGTTAATCTGGTTCAGTGTTACAGGACTTGAATGAGGAGTGAACTCGATTCAGAAAGGGAATTTGTCCACTAAGATGGCATTGGTAGCAATTCATTGGATACTATGGAAATCATATCATGTGATTAATGTTTTTATAAAATTACATGTTATATTCCCATGCTATTTTATCATGGTTGATGTTCCATTATAATCTATGCCTTACGTACTGCCATGTTTTATGTCATTGCTTAAGATTTTGATGTTTAAACATTATGTTCATGCTTTTATGTTATAATTTTTATGATTTGTTTTATTTTCTCCATGATTACCCTTACTGATAATTTCATCTCACCCCTTTATATGTTTTCTTTTCCCTAGTATATACAGAAAGGATTTAGGTAATAAAAAAAGGAATATCGTTATGGGAGATGTTGAATATCTTTCACCAATATTAGAAGATTATATTGCGAGTTCCCAAAGATGATAAACTATTATAGTCATTTGGTGTCTGTTTTTTTATGTATTAGATAATCCAAAAAAGTAATGTAATTTCAATGTGCGTCAAGCTTTGGGTCTCTACAATTGGTATCAGAGGAAAGGTTTAGTTAACCTTTAGAAACTAGGATGCGAAAACTTTAGTGCTATCCCTAGAGATATTTATAGGGAATGTCTAGGGATGTCCCTAAGGTTAAGTATAAGTATAAGTCATAGTCCTAGAATTATAGTAACAATCATAGTATTAATCCAATGATTATTTATATTGAAGGTACTCCACCTTTAAAATGTTGTTTCCCCTAGCATGTTTTTTCCTTTCACACTATTCTTTTGGGGTTTTAGACGATCACTGGACCCCGAAGGAACCGTGTTGATCAATGTAATAGACAATGCAATGGTTTTCCTCCTCCACGAACCAAAATTATGGGAGATATAGTGAAAAATCTTATTTCTATACTTACAAATGTGATGAATTATTCTGGATGTCCAAATGAGTAGAGAAGGGAAAAATATTCTATTGAGTCCTTCATGAGGAAACATACACCTTCTTTCAATGGGTCTCATGATCTACAAGTTGCTGAACAATGGATCAGTACCATTGAAAAGATATTTTCCATACTTCGCTCTTCAGAACCTAAAAATTCATTTTAGATGTTTACCTTTTAGAATGTGAAGCAGACTAGTGGGGGACTCTATTTATGATAACAAGGCTTGAAAGGTATGTAACTGGATTTATCATCCAACCTGAAAGTAAAGATGATCGATTCTTCTGTGGCTTAAAACAATGTCTTCAAAGGGAATTAGATGTAAGAGATTTCAATAGCTATGAAAAAATTATGCGTTGTGCAATCAAGGTACAAATGGAAGTTGGTGTTACATATCCATATCATGGTTTTGACAATAAATGAAAGATGGAGTTCAAGGAGAAATCTCAGAACAATTTTGAAAAGAAGATGAATGTTTCTTTATTCTCAAAGTGTTGAAAGAAGCAAGGTGGATATTTCCTAAAAGGTACTAGAAAATGTTTTACATGTGTAAAAAATGGTCATCAAGCAGTTGAGTGTCAAAGTAATGGGAAAAAGGTAGCTAATGAAGTGGAAAGAGAAAAGATTATAGAGTATGCTCCACCAACACTTCAATGCTTCAGGTGTAAGGAAATGGGGCATTATGCTAATCAATGACCAAATCCAAGGGTTATTGATGATCAACATGAGAAACCACTTAAGAAAAAGGACAAAGGAAAGTCACATTCGATCACTATTGGCAATGTTGAATATGACAACGATGTGGTGGAATGATTAAGTGTTTATGTAATGGGATTCCCAAATAATGTTGTATATAGTATAATGGAATATTAGAAGATTTATGTATTAGTATATTCCAATTTTCAATAATTTAATGGTACTGGTAACCATGGAAAGTGATTGAGATATTATTGGAAGGAAGATGATATGCGCATAATGAAGTGATAAAGAGAAAATAATATGTTTGTTGGTATTCATGAGCTCATCACTGATATAAGGACAAAGTGATATCATGGTTTGAGTGTATCGAAATTTTTGGATTTTGGTATGTGGAAAGTGTTAACTTTTGACAGCATTCTTGTTTAGACTATGGTTCAATGGGTATTAAATTTTTAATAGAATACATGATTAAGTTATTCAAATTTTTTTAATTTGACCAACAAGATATATCGTATGATATACCGGGGATAAATGATGGTATTCACATGCTTGGCATATGACATTTCTACTAATTGTTTTTTTTATACAATGAGGTTGGACAAAAGTATTTTGGATAAGCCTAAAGATTGAAATGGATTATGATGGAAATATGTTAATATTGTTTAAGGCTAGAATTTTTTTTTTGATATTATTGATAGAATGTTATAATAGTGTAGTTTAAGAAAAGGGACAAACTATAGAACGAGCGAAAACCCGTCGCGTCGGACAAGGCTGTGGAAATCAAACCCACAACTGAAGTGTGAAATGCCTTTATCACCTACCACTGGCCTACATGAAGTCCCTGGTTAGTAGAAACTACTTTTATTATATTAAGCAGTGTGATATTAGAAGTATAAGTCCATTTTATAAACCATATACGAATATTCTCACTATAGATGGACTTATATATATTTAATAACTTTTGTTATCCTTTAGTTTGAGACATAGGGAATGACCTATCATTCTATAGAATGATCTGATAACACTTCATGAATGACAAATTCAACTTGATTTATTTAAGATATGAGGTGGAAATTTTTCAAGGCCCAAACAATAGTAAGATTGTTCCAAAATCATGTAAGTATTTCTTTTAATTCTTCAACTTTAGGGAAATTATCTTGAAAAGATAAAATTTTGTCCTAGTTTCCTTATATCCGATGAATTAGATGGTACCGTTGATCATCACAAATCTATGGATTTGTGATTGTTGGATTTTTCATAGCCATGTTCTCTACCACTCTCCATCAGAAATTGATGGTTAGGTTTCTCTTCCATATCCATATTTTCACCTATGTTCTCCTATGTGGAATCCCTGTGATGACTTAATTTGGGTAATCATTATGTTTCATACTTTACATTTTAAAATTATATTTTTTTATTCCTATTTACGATGTGGGTTTTTATGAAAAAAATTTCAAGTAGAAAACCATTTATAACGCCGAAGAATTTCTAGGGAGAAATTCATTTTAAGGGGGGTAGAATGTAACACCCAGAGATTTTATGAGAATTTTTTTAATTTAATTGATTTATTGTTTTGTACACTAATCCAACATTATATTGTAATATACACAACACTATATTAGTTTGAAGTATACACAACACTATTCTGGGATCGTGTTACACACAATTTAAAGTTCTTTTTGTGGAAATTATTCTACACAAAATTATGTATAGATTTTGTTTAATGAATAATTGAAATAAGCTTTGATTATGTTATATGGAACAACAAACGGAGCGTTCACTACACGCAGCCCTCACTTTGCTTGCATTACACGCAGTCCAGACATTGATAGATAGCATGTGTAGTACGCAATACTGAGTTTCACTAAACATGATATTATTATAATATTATTAAGAACTAGCTGTTATCAATAGTAATTACCACATTTTGAAATCTTATAATTTTTATTTTTCAAAATGGACATCATTTTTGGATTCGGAATATCAAAATTAACCTAGGGTGAAATGTTGGTATTTTTCTAAAAACATTCCATTTTTTATGAATAGTGGAAACACTATGTTACTATTTAAAAACCGAATTTTTATTTTAATAATTATTTATTATATATAAATTTATTTTATGTCAAAATTGATATATAATACTTATATATGTTCTATGTAATTCACTGGTGTTATTTTCTAATCATTTTATATATATAAAAAATTTATTGAACTTTTCACCGTCTTTTACCCACCTCCTAGGAGAATTTGAAAAGTTTAATAAAACTTTATTTTACTGCTTCTGTGAGTTGAATGTCAAAATTCCGAGAGACACGGTTAATATCAAGGAGTAAAATGTGGTTCAATAAGAAAAAAATAATATTTGGTGAATAGTAACTTTTTACTTTTATTTACCACAGTTAAAAGTAAATAGGGTAATTAATGGTAAAAATAATAATATTATTACCATAACACATGTCTTAATTCTATTGGATACATGTAATTCGACCAAAAACAACCTTAGAAATAAAATATTATCATTTAGGTCCAGTTGGATTAGATTTGGACATTTAAAATTATTTTATTTAAAGAAGAGTTAAAATAGTTAAAATCAATGTTTAATTATTAAAACATTTTCAATATAGGGTTATACAAGAGATAAATTCGACTATAAATATTCATTAGAAATAAAATAATATTTTATACATAATGGTAATTTATTTATAATTTTTAGTCATTAAATATTTTAATATATTTATGACACAATGATGATGCATTAATTACCTTATTAATAAAATATTAACATAATTGATGTGATAAATACCCAAATAAATGTAATTTCAGAATTTTTATAAATTAAACTAATTTTTTAGGTTAATATGACATGTTAGTATTGATTCAATTAACATTTTTAGATCTAATAATGATTTTATGATTTTCACAAAAATCAATTACCAAATAGTGTCAAAATTGACATAAATTTTTTTTGAAACAAATATTATATTATTAATTGTGATTCTATTCCTAATAATCTAAGGATCAGCCAAATGACATAGATAATGTTATATATATTAATAATGAACCACTCGTGGTTATTTTGGCTTGTTATAGTAAGGTTGTTAGCCATATAGTGTATGAAAACAAGAAGACATGGTAAAAGTTAAATTATTTAACTTAGAGTTAAATCAAAACGATAAGGCTAAAATAGTAACATAAACTTGTATAAAAACTATTGGTTGAGATGATTTTGACCCCTCTCCAATTTATCTTCTAAATAAATCAATTTGGAGCTATTATAAATCGAATATGAATTTATTATAAAATAATATTTTAAACATTTCCTAAGGTGCCCCACTCCTCCCTTATAAAAGGGCACATCCTCCCTCTTCTCTTTACACAATTTGTAGCCTTCAATATCTCCCAACCCATTCAAATTTCTCTTCTAAACTTCCCTAGAAATTGTTTTAGGTTCTGGGATTCTCAAAAGACCAACTCTAGTCCCTTAAGAGGAAGCTTAAAGAGGTGTGTCGAAGAAGATGTAATCCCTTCAACCAATTCTTTCAAGTTTCTTTCTTCTTAAACTTCTTCCTATTTAGTTTTTTCATTATAAAGTAATAAATTCAACATCACTAATATACTGAAATTTTATTATAAATATGAAACAACCCCATTTCACTTTCTATCCTTCCTAAGGAAAACGAAATCACCCCGCGTGCGTACGTACGGAATACCGTCTCCACGCCATGGTGTAATATATTTTTCCACCACCTCCTTAATTGGATGGGTATAATGGTGTAATGAATAACTATATATAGTTATTATAACATCATACTAATTCTGAGATATTATATCATCCACTCAAATTCAATTAAATAATTATGGGAATGAAGTCGTTGCTTGTGCGTATGTACAGATTACCGTCTCCACGACGCGATGAGATTCATTCTCCATCTTAACCACCCAAGAATGATTATAAAGTATATATAAAAAATAATAATGAAATATATTACATGATAAAGCTATTGTATTTATGTGTATATATATATATTTCATCTACTTACATCCATTCAAGTCAATAAGGAAAAGAAAACATCGTTCATGTGTATGTATGGCCTACCGTCTCCATGAACAGTGTATTTCATTTCATTTATCTATCTATTATATATATATATTGAATATATATGATATATAAATCAATATTCACATTCTGGAAGTAATTAAATCATTATATAAGTAATAATAATATGAAGAACAACAACTCCAAACATATAAGATAAATAAAACTATTTTACCAAAAACGCTGTATTAACATGGAATTTACAAACGAAAGGGTAATATAAAGTTATAAGTGAACCATATAGGATATAATAACAATGAATTTGATTCTAGAATAAGTCAATAAAATTATTTATATCATTATACAGGAGGTTCAGATACATACGAAACATATCAGACCTAAGGTAAGGGGTAATTATTCCAATCTCATTCTTATCCGAGATTGTTTATTCGTATGTATGATTTCTCAAAAATGTTTTCATAAAATGTTTTCTATTCTTACATGTATGTTTAAAGTAATTTTAATTCCTTTTTGACTTTTACTACGATGAATGGAAGGAATCATTCTTTTGTTTACCATACGATGTACTTTTTGACTTTTCCAAAAAAAGAACAAGGAGAATGTTTTTTTGACTTATACGGAATGAACGGATTTTTATGGTTTCATAAAGCCTTATTTTCATGAATATTCTTCCATATGATTTCATGATTAATTTCAAAAAAATCCTTTTTAAAAATTGCATGGCATTTTTTGAAAAGAAATTGATTTTGAAGAAGAAAGGATATTCTCTTCAAAAATTTATTTCAAGTGTTTTATCAAAACCATTGTCCATATAAGATGGAATTATTTCATATGTGTATTTTTAATGTATAATGTCTCTATGATTTACATGGTTTCACTTTTCTTATGATGAAATGATATCTATTTTCTGTATGGATTATGTAATGATGGGATGATCTTTACGAAACCCTTTTTATACATTGGGTAATGATGAATGATTTATGTTCATGTTGTGGCACAAGTAAGAATGATATCATTATGAGATGGGTGGGACCTATATATCCCACCAATGCATTGGGTAAATATTTATATCTAATGATATAGACATGGCTGGAAGGGTAAGTTAATCCAGCTCAGTGTCACAGGACTGGAACGAGGAGTTAACTCGATTAAGAAAGGGACTTTGTCGACTAAGATGGTCTTGGTAGCAATGCCTTGGATACTATGGAAATCATATCAGATGGTTAATTTTTTTTCCACAATTACAAGTTTTATTACCATGCTATTTTATCAGGATTGATGTTCTGTTATGATCTATTCCTTACATACTTCCATGTTTTATGTCATTTCTCAAGATTTTGATGTTTAAACATTATGCTATTCTTTTTAAGTTCTAATGTTTATGATTTGTTTTATTTTTTCCATGAACACCCTTACTTATAATTTTATCTCACCCCTTTATATTTTTTCTTTTCCCCAGGATATAAACAAAGGTTTTTATGTAAGAAAAAAATTAAGATCTTTATGGGAGATGTTGAAGATCTTTCACCAAGATTAGAAGATTATATTCCGAGTTTCCAAAGACACTAAACTATTACGGTCCTTTGGTGTCTGTTTTTTTATGTATTAGATATTACACAAAAGTAATGTAATTTCTATGTACATCATTCTTTGGGTATCTGCACTGATTGGGGTTTCATGAATGTTTCTCCTTGGTTGGGTCACTGTCATCTTAGAAAATATAGATTTTCAGCTCTGAGATATGTTAGACCCCTTGAGATCACTAATTATTTTTGGTAGTACTTCTTATATAATAACATAATCAGCTCAGTTGATGGTTATTCATGATGTTTTACACACAAATCAGCTGAGGAAGTCTCACCCTAATATTTCTCTTGTTCAGAGTTTGGAAGAAATTTAGTTAGAGCTAGATGCTTCTGTTTTGGAGAAACATGTTGATATCATTGACTCTCAAGAGAAATTATTTTTATGGATGTTGATTATGTTTTTCAGATTTATATGATAACTTGGATTAGATTCTCACAAGACATTGGAATGTGAGTCATTTCTGAGGGAGAAGTGGCCTCATCTTTTTCCAAGGACTACATATTCAACATGAATTCCTAGGGAAATAAAATTCATATGGTGGGGAAATTGTAACATCCTGTTACATAGATCAAGCATGTTTTCAATTTTTCTAAGTATCCATTGGGTTTTAAAATCTTTGATGTGAATTTATGGATTTGCGGTAGGTTAAAGAACTGGTACAAGTTGTGAATATGAGGTACACATCATTTAGGGGCTGCTAGATTCATGTCGTGAGTGGGGAAATAAAATTGTGTGCAAGTACATGTCATTTACATGAGGTAAATGTAGTGTTGGGTATAAATAGTGGATTTATAACATGAGGTGATCAGGTTTATTGTGTAATTATCTAGTGTAGCATACATATCCTGACCAAGGGGTACACATCATAGCCTAGCCCGCACCCATGTTAAAATCATGAATTCGAGAATTTTTATCAATACTTTCTCTCCAAACATTGTGGCTCTTGACCTAATGACGTTTTGGTGTTCATTTTATGAGACTCAACATCTTCATGATTGATCTGATCGGTGTCAGATCCTTTTGGTTTTTCAATGTGTCTCATTAGGTAAGTGATCATTATGATTCATCATTTCTTATGATCATGGTAGCAACCTAGACATTCATTATCTAATCAACTAATATAATTTTTTTGATCATAGTCATCTTCTTCTGGATCCATTTTGAGATCTCGTTTTGGAGGCCTTCTTCCTTCATTGGTTTTGGTGTGGTAGGTGTCCTTATTTGTGGTATGTGGGTTTCCTCTGTTCTGCTTATATTTTCTTTTTAGATTTGAATCAATCTTGTCGTGTATTGTTTTTTAAGGTCTCTGTTGAGGTGTTTGGGTTTTATTCATTGATTTGGATTTTGTTACGGGTATGTGCGACCCAAAATTTTACGACAGTTATTAAGTCTCAATCATATTATAATGAAACTACTTGTTTTTCTTTTCAAATAGAATTATAAATTTATTTATGAAATTGGTATGATTGTTGTGTTTGTTTAAAAATGTGATTTGATTAAAAAATTGTTTTCACAATTTTTTTATAAATTGATTGTATATGGTTTCTAGTTCATTGAAAAATGTTTTTAGGAATGAAAACATGAGATACCTTGGGTACTGAGGTGGAATATTTAGCTTGGGGAAAACATCAATTGATTTTTTTTTATCATGGAAGTTTTTATTGGTACATTTTTCTATTTCATAGGGCCATTGTTCTTTGGGAACGATTGTGACATTTTGGAGGGTTTACTCATGTGGTATTCCAATGCTTCCTATGCCTATATTCAAGGATCCGTTTTTTCGGTACCTGATTATTATTCTATGAGTATACTACATCCTAGACCAGTAGTAGTCCTTCATGTGAGATACCTATTGATTTACATTTCCTTACTTGGCATTCTTAGTTAGCCTTGATATTCATGTTTATGCATGTGGTAAAATGATATGGAATGTATGCTATGAAATTTTTATACATTATTTTGTTTCGTAATAATGAAAAGGGAAATTTTTAACATGTTTTTTATAAATTTGATTTAATACTTATCATTCCATGTTATATTTTTAAAATGAGAATAAATGAATTTTTTACAGAGGCTTGTTATGGAATACCTGGGTGGGATCATATTGAACATGTTAGCTCACACCCTTATCACTGCTTTAGTGGTGCGTAGACCTTGGTTTCGGTTATAGTATAGAGAAAGGAAAGGCTCCATAGTCAGGCGATGAAGATTTTGTTAGCTGGGATGGGTAGTGTTCGATCGAGATTATATCAAATATAGACAAGAGGGAGGTAAATTGTGTCGTATTTAAAAATATTTTTGAGACTGTGTTTTGTCCTTTATCTTTAATCATATAGATTAATGCAACGGAAATATGAAATGTAGGGACAAACGATATATAGTGGTTCGGAGAACATAAGGCCCCTAGTCTATGACACTAATTCTCTACTCCACGAGCTTGGTGATTTTCACTATCGGGTCCTCATCTCAACAGACTTTTCAACTACAGAGTACAGGCATTTTACACCTTTACAATCCAAGAACAATCACAGCCTTCAGGTTCAATCATAGAACATTCACAGGTTACAACGTGAAGCTGGTCCCTCAAGAAAAAAAGTTTTTGTTCTTTGAAAATACACTCTCGATTGTTCTTCACAATTTCCACATAATGAAATTGATAGTAAATGGATCATAGTCTTCAGAATGAATGATCTACAAGAATGAGTCGTTCTGAGTTGATCTCATTGCAGTAGATATACAAATATAAATCGCAACTTCAGTAATAGATTCAAAATTGATCTTCAATATCGAATAATTGAATATTCTTTCATGTATCTTCTTCTTTAACAATGAGAGCTTTTATCACTCTCTGTAATCAATATAAATATAGATCATGATTGACACTGTTTTTTATATTCTCTTCTAATATATCGTACAACTGATCTTGTATTTTGATAGATGTATCTGCTCTTATTTTCTTGATCACTCCTTTTTAAAAACGTACTTATACATACCTTAAAAAATAGATTTAATGAATACTTCCCTTGCAAAAAACAGATCCACAATCTTCTCCTTTTTACTCCCATTATTTAGACATTTGAATTTTTAGATTAGTCGTAACACTCCTTGTAACTCTCCATGAAAATATACATTTAATTTGATCATTAAATGGATCTGAACTCATTAAAGATGCTCTTTAAAGTCAGCTTTTAATCTAGCTTAAAATCATCCTGATAATCCGCATGCATATCTATGAATAATAATATCAACTTTAAACTCTCCCACGCCAAACATAAGGTTGAGTTGAACAATATGCATCATCTAAACGTAACGTAGATCATAAACTTAAGGTTGGTGATGTAGCCTTCAAACTTAAGGTTGAAAATGTATGGTTGATCACAAATATAGGATTGGCCATCCATAATTTTCTCTTCTACTCTCAAATGTATGATAAATGATCCATTATTTTATAAGCTTCCAAACAAAAGGTGCATGATCCATACATTTCTTTGAAATGTAAGGATGTTTACAAAAGTAAGGTTAATGAACCATACTTTTCTCAAACAAAAATAATATTTTAAACTTTTGTACGGTTCTCCTTCAATAATATTCACATTTCCCAATCATAGGGTTCTTTCCTAACATAGTGTGCGTTTTCATACATTGCCGATAACGTGTGATTGATTAGCCATACATTTCTGATAACTTTTAAAGTAAACATGGGGTTCCTTTCATTACACTATGATTCCACACGTAGGATGTGGAAAGTTATTCTAGAACACGCTTAATCAATTATCAAATATGTAGAGCATGAACAGTGTTTCCGAAACACGATAATGCGAATACTTTAACAATTAAATCTCGTTGTTCAAGAACGTAAATATTTCTTCAAGAAATAAAAAAAATAAAAAATTCCTGAAATATACTTAAAAAATAAAATCATTAGAAAACAAATAAGGGTATTTGTGAGCATCAAAATCATAATAAATAGATTGAGTATTATTCTAAAAAATCTCCCTCTTTAACATAAAACACTTTATGTATTGTTGAAAACAACACTTGATCAACAATCTCCCCATTTTGATGATCACAAACCCCATAAAATAATACAGGAAATTAATTTTCAAAATTTATTACATATAAATAATTATTTTGACTAGATAATGAAATATTAAATTATTACAAGATTGTTTCAAAAATAAATAAACGTTGTGTTATCTATAATGGTTAAAAAATTCTCCCCCTTTTTTAAAAAATGAAAAAAATATTTATCCAAAATTATCCTCCTAAAAAGATCTTAAAGTAAAAATATGTAGTTATCAACTAATAAAAAGTTCTTTTTAAAGAAATGTTTTCTTCAAATTTCTCCCTAATATAACATTTAAAAAAAATTAAATGTGTTAAAATAAAATGGCATGGTTATCAAAATTTCTCCCCCTTTGCGTGATATAATAAATAATGACAAAATAAGTAATATAACATATATTAATGTATCACTGAACGTAAGTAAATGATATATGTAACTGTTGATGAATTAGAGTATCTGGATTATTGGCATATCAAATTAAAGATAGTAAAAAATACAACAGAGAAATATATAATGAAACAGATTTTCATTGGAAATAAAAAGTACAAAATTGATAAATAAAGTAATGAAGGGTTAGTCAGGGTTTAGATAGGGTATATCTTGTTTGAACTACTTCCATGATTTCTGATAAGTATTCCCTTAGTCTCCTCATTATTCCACCAGCTATCATATCAATAAGATACCTATTATCTTGAATCATATGAATGTCATCAATTAAGATGACTCTGAAAAACTCATGTAATCTTTCTTTCAATTCCAAAAACAAAGACAACTTCTCTGTTAACTTATCCAAGGGAGATATGATTCCTGGTTCATTTGAGGATAAAAAGTCAACTAATAACTTTTCACTATCTAGAATCACTGAAAGAGAAGCAACATTGCATTGCAAATCATGTAACATGTCATTCATATCAACTAAGACAGAGGTTATTTTCTTAAATCGTTTGATCAAATCTGGTGAAGTATCTGAACCACTAGCATCATCGATCCTGATAGATGCCAAATTTATCTCCATAAATGATTTGAGATATGAAAAATATGATTTCATAACCATTTCAGACTTTAATTTTTCAACCACATTCAGCATATTTTTCTTAAAGTTTTCAACATCTTGCTTCGAAACTGTAATATTCTTTAGCCTTTGGAATCATAAATTTTCTGTTTCCAATGCCCTCCTGAGAGAAGCATTTTCTTGATTTACATTCTACAACCCCCTATATATTTTTTCAACTTCCTCATTTTCTGATTCACAGGTACATTGTGCTTCAGTTTTCATTTCATCATTAAAGTGATGTACTAACACTAGGGGTAAGGATTCTGAATCATTTTCCTCCTTATCTTCTCTAATAGGTTGGTCCACATGATTTTTCTTCTAAGACTTTTCTAGACTGTTTCACAGAAAAATCCTCTTGATGAACGTATTTTGTACATATGAAGGGTTTTATTCCTGTACATCAGCAATCACTTCTCTTATTTGATGCTCTTGAATAATTTCATCATCAGGTAATTGAGGACTGGCTACATCTTCCCCAGGAACTGCCTCTTTTTTAATTTCAAGATCGTGTTCTGGTTTTGTTCATTCAACTTCAATTATTTATGGTTCAACATCTATAACAACCACATCATGTTCCTGAGTCTCTCCTTGAGCTTCTACTTGAAGTGAATATTGAATCTGAGTTTCTTCTATTGGTTCTGACCTCTAAACAATAACATCCATTGATTTTTCAACAATAGCTTCTCTTACAAATATGTAACTCAATAAATATAGTGAGGTTAAATCATTTGAAATATTACTTTTATGGGCAGTAGCATCTTTTTTCATTTATACCCGATGTCCTTCTTGACTTGCTTCCTCTGGCACAGTCTCAACATCAAAACATATACTTCTCGAAATAAAGCCAACTCTCTGTGTAGCTTGATTTTCCTCTAACTTTTCAGGCTGAGCGTGAGCTCTCTGTTCTTCTACTTCTTCATCAGCTCCTACAGGTAGGATTTTTCCTTTTACTGTACTCCAGAAATAACCATTGTTTCTTAAAGTACCAGCTTTAAAAACATTACTATGGTGACAAATAATTCTATCATCAACTACTCTCACCATGTATTTCATGAAAAATAGTTTTGAGATGAATCTACCAAAAGGGTAAAAATTCATTATAGCTTCACATTGACATCAATAACTCAGGTACCACACCATTTTCCTAGGAAAATTTAATATTACATCTTTGAGAAGAAGATACATTATATACATGTCGGGATACAATATCTCCTCTATCTATGAAATTCTATGTGACATACCGGTTTGTATAAATTTCATAAGGATCTTCTGATCTGGTTCCAAATACTTAATGAAAATTTTCCTTATGTTTGTAGAGCCAAAAATAAAGGACACAATATATTCATATTTGTGGAAAAAATATCCTATATTTTTTAAAATCTAAGAGAATCACTCCCTCAGTAGGGAAGTTCAGTATTTGACTATTTTCAAGTGAAGAGATTGGAAAATCATTGTCCTCTATCTTAGACATCATGGTGTCATAATCATCTCTCAAACTAAATTGAACAGATTTAATGAAATATCTAATATCTACTACATACAAGAATTCTGTATTCTCACTATTGAAGGTATCTTCGAGATTCATAAATGATAGGGATTGTTTTAACTACAAGTTAATCTGAAATAGACATTCTATGTAAATCACCTTTCCCTGTAGGATTTTCCATCCTCCTGAGCACTGTTTCATGGCATTGCTGGTCTCAACCTCATCAGCTCTCTTAGACTTTTCCATTTTTACGAAAATATCTGAAGGTTTGAAGCATACGGTTTTAGAGGTTTGAAAATTAGGGTTGACAACTAGTGGTGCGGTTTCGCTGGTTCAATAGGGTTTTGATGGAAATGAAACGATTCAGAATTCAAAAGGTTCTGATAGCCTTGATTCTTGGGTTTTCAATAATCATTACATATATTTAAAAAATAATTCATGCAGTGTATAGAAAAATAAATTAAAATTTTAAATAAAAATAATAATTAAAATGAATGACATTAAAATTTTATATAAATTTCAATAAACCCAACTCCCCCTTAATAAAATCACAACATGATGTGGGAAGTGGTTTACTAAAAATATCTTCTAATTGAATTTTAGTACTTACAAATTCCAATGATATATCCTTTTTCGGAACACGATCTCTTAGAAGGTTTTGTCTGATATCAACAATATTAGTCCTAGAATAATTAATAGGATTTTTTGAAATATTTATAGCACTAGTATTATAACATAAAATATGTATATTATTAAAATTTAGTCCAAAATCCATAAGAGTGTTTTTCATCAATAATACTTGTGCACTGCAACTGCCAGCAGAAACATATTCTGCCCTAGCTGTAGACAGGGAAACTAAATGTTGTTTCTTACTTGACCATGATACTAAGGATTTCCCTAAAAAGTGAAAAGTACATGAAGTGATTTGCCTATCTAATCTAAAACTCCCAATGTCTGCATCTTAATATAAAATTAAATTAAATTAGATGATTTGGGATAAAGTAGAGATTGAAAATAGTTCCTTTTAAATAACTAAATATTTTCACAACATTATTTTAATTGGATTTTTTTGGATTTGATTAAAATTTATCATAAATACATACTGAATACATTATATATAACCCGATAGTAGTAAGATATAATAAACTACCAATCATACCTCTATATCACTTTTTGTCAACTGACATTCCAGTTTCATCCAAATCATGTTTTATATTTCTACTCATTGGAGTTGTATATGTCTAACTGTTTTCACGTTCAAATTTCTTAAGTAAATCATTAATGTATTTTCTTTGATTCAAATCATTTCCAAAATCTTATAGATAAATTTGAATTCCTAAAAAGAAAATTAATTCTCCCATCATACTCATTTCAAATTCTCTTTGCCTCAAATTTGAAAACTCATGACAAAGGGATTTATTTATTTATCCAAAAATTACATCATCAACACAAATTTGAACCAATAAAAAATTATAATTTATAGTTTTCTTAAATATTGTTGGATCTACCAATCCAACAGTAAGATAAATTTTCAAAAGAAAAGAGATTAATCTTTCATTCCATGCTCTAGGTGCTTGTTTAAGGCCATAAAGAGGTTTAGTAAGTTTAAAAAAAGAATCTGGTTTTTCTGAATTTTCAAAACCCTGAGGTTTCTCAACATAAACTTCCTCTATTAAATAACCATTTAAAAATGAAAACTTAACATCCCTCTGAAATAATTTAAAATTTATTTGTGATGAATAGTATAAAAGGATTTTAATAGCTTCTAACCTTGCTACATGTGCAAAGGTCTTATCATAGTCTATACCTTCTTCCTGATTATATCCTTTTGCTAAAATTCTTGCTTTATTTCTAGTTATTATTCTCTTTTCATCTTTTTCATTCCTAAAGACCCATTTTGTTTTTATCACTGGATAATTATATGGTCTTTCAACTAATTCCCAGACTTCATTTCTTTTGAACTGGTTTAATTCTTCTTGCATTTCTATCATTAATCTTTCATCATCTAAAGAATCTTCTATAATCAAATGTTATAGTTGTGATAGAAAGGCAGATAATTCTACAAGAGTTCCTATATTTCTTATAGTTTATTTACCTGTGTATAAGTATCCTATTATAGTTTCTAATGGGTGATTCTTTAGTGTTCTATAATGTCTATGTAATACACTTATAGGTTCTTTAATATCATGTTCTTCTTAACTATACTGAATTTCATTTATATCATTTTCAAAATCATTTTTCTTGTTCTCATGTATCATGTTATCATTAGAGTATGATTCATCCATTTGATCTGTCCTTTTCTCAAAGGGATCAGGTTCCTCAAATTTTACATGAACTGATTCTTCAAAAATCCTTGAGTTCTTATTATAGACTCTATATGCTTTGGAGGTAGCTGAATATCCTAAGAAAATGCCTTCCTCAGATTTTGGATCAAACATTCCAATACCGTTCTTCGTGTTCAAGGTGTAAAACTTGCATCCAAAAACATTAAAGTAATTTACTTTAGGATTTATTTTATTTCAAAGTTAATAGGGTGTCTTTTTCAAAATTGATCTATTGAAAACTCAATTCATTATATAGCAGTATGTGATTATAGCTTCTAAGAAAAAATAGGTAGGAAGAATGTAATCATTTAGCATAGTCCTAGCCATTTCTTGAATAGTCCTATTTCATATTTCCACAACTCCATTATGTTGGGGTGTTCTTAGTGTAGAGAAAGTATGTTTAATACCCATGTTTGAGAAAAATGAATTAAATTACTGATTCTCAAATTCTGCACCATGATCACTTCTTAAAGAAATTATATTAAAACCTTTTTCATTTTGATTAGATTTAAAAAAACATTTCAATAATGTTAAAGATTCATTTTTAAATTTCAAAAAGAAAATCCATGTAAATGTAGAATAATCATCAACTAAAACATATACATATAATTTACCAGCCATGATTTCTACCATTGAAGGTCAAAAAAAATCCATATGAATAATTTCTAGAGGTTTAGTTGTAGCAACATTGTTAACAGATATGAAGGATGATTTGTGTTGCATGCCAAGTTGACATGCATCATAGAATCTGTCATTTTAAAATCTGACACTAGGAAAATCAGAAATTAATTGCTTCACAGATAATTTATGTTAAAAATAAACATTACGATGTCCAAGTCTCCTATGTCAGATACAATATTCATTCAATTTAGTAGTTATGCAATTTACATGTTGTTTATACAATGAATTTAAGTACATGGTGTATACATTATCAATTCTTGGTGCTCTAAATATAAACAGTTCATTTTTCAAAATATTACAACAATTATTAGAAAATCATAGTATAACCATCATCAGATAGTTGAGAGATACTTATCATATTGTGTTTTAATCCCTCTACATAATGTAATTTTTGATTGATATAACTTCGGGATATCCAACAGTTCCAATACCAATTATTTTCACTATGGCAATGTCACCAAAAGTGAAAGGTCCACCATATTTTTGAGTGAGTGTAGAGAAATTTGATGAGATTCCAGTCATATGCCTTGAGCAGCCACTGTCCATATACTATATTTTGTTTCTCCTTCAGTGACCTCTTTCCTGCAAAGGTATCTAAAAAGTTGCTTCGGTGCCCATATTTTATCGGGTCCATTTGTGTTATACAGCAAAGATCTGGGAATCCAGAGTTCCTTTGTAATTCTAAAATCAATAGAATCAAATAAATTATTTGAAAAAAATGATTTCATAATACCACTTATTTTGGTTTGTCTTAAAAAATAGTTTTTTATAATATTTCCCCTCGTTCCACAAAAATTACAATTTAATCTTTTTGAGTTTGGAACAAAATAATTATTGTACAGCTTCGGTATTTCACCGTTACATCCAATTCCAAATCATTCTTTCTTAATAACAGTATTCTAAGAATTTCATTCAAGTAGTTTTCTCTTTAGGTATAAATAAGGGATGCACTTTTATATGTTTCTACTTCTGTTTGTAGTGTTTTTATTTTAGCTTCATGATCTCTATATTCAATGTTAATTGAATTTTAATTATCGGTTAACTCCTTAAATTGATTTAGAATTGTATCTTTTTCATCTGAAACAACCCTGTGAATGTTCTTTAAAGACATATTCTTCTTAAATAGAGAATCATATTTTTCATCAAGCATTTTGCAGTAGGATGCATTTTTTTCATTAGAGTAACTAGATTCAAAACTAGATTCAGAAGAGTAGCAAGATTGTACCTCATCTGTTTCTACCATAAAACACATGTTGGCTTTTAGATTTACTTCTTCCTTATTTGAGTCTAATTAAAAAGTGCTACTTAAGTCTTCATATACATTCCAGGTAGCTTTCATTTCATTCTTGTCCTTATGCTCATAATCATTCATTTTAAAGAACTTCTTATTCTTGTCTTCCGTAAACTGTGGACAGTATGGTCTGATGTATACCATTTTCTTTCATTCATAAAATCTGAATTCTTTATCATCCTTTTTAATGATTTTTTGATACCCTTTTTTTCTATAGAATTTAGTAAACTTTTGGGCTAGGTGAGCCAGTTCCACATCAGAATTTAAAAAATTAGATCTTTCTATTTTTACCTTTACACTTTTCTTTATCTTTTTTCTATGTGATTACACTTTCAAGGAAGTATCATCTATCTTGATAAACACTTTATGCTCATATTTTTAATCATGCATCTCATCTTCATACTTAATTAGTGTTCCAATCAGTTCTTTCATGGTTAAGTATTTGATAGGTGTTGATTGTCTGATTGCAGCAGAGATTCCATTCCATTTAGTAGGTAGTACTCTCAGTACATTTAAAGCCTGATCATATTGTTTTATTGGGTCTCCTAAAGCTTTTATATTATTGAGAATCTCTGTTAATATTCCATTCATTTGAGTAAATATTTCACCTTCAACCATTCTGAATGTATCATATTTATGATTTTCAGTAGCATATCTCATTTCCCTGATATTGTTAGTTACTTCATAAGAAACATAAATAGTTATCCACATCTCATATGATGTCGGGCATTGAGATACTCTATTAAATTCATTAGGTCCTAGACCACATATAATTGCATTCATATCCTTCGAGTTCAAATCAGATTCTGCTTCCATAGCTGCACTCCATGTCTCAGGTTTTTCAGGTATTTTATATGGATTTATTATCTTAGAATAAAATTTGTATCCACGGGTTTTCATATAGATAATCATTCGAAACATCCAGCAACCATAGTTATCATCATTGAGGTACGATGCTCTGACCATAGACATTCCATCTCTTGTATCATTCATCTTTCTTTGCATATAATCCTTAATCGATTTTATCTTGATAAACCTTTATCAAAATCCCAACCTCTGATACCAATTGTTGGATCGAGATTACATCAAATATACACAATATGGGGGTTAATTGTGTATTTTCTAAAAATCTTCGTGAGATCGTGTTTATTCCTTTATCTTTAATCAGATAGATTAATTATGTAGAAATATGAAATGCAGGGCCACATGATATATAGTGGTTCGGGGAACAGAAGGCCCCTAGTCCACTCTATCAACTCTCTACTCCATGAGCTTATTGATTTTTACTATCTGGTCCCCATATCAATAGTCCTTTCAACAACTGAGTACAAGAAGTTGACACATTTACAAACTAAGGCCAATCACAACCTTCTGGTTTAGTTACAAAACCTACACAGCTTACAACGAGAAGTGGGTCACTCATGATAAAATGTATTTGTTCTTTGAAAATACTCTCCCGATTGTTCTTCACAATTGTAACAGAAGGCAATTGATAGTAAATGGATCGTCATCTTCAGAAATAATGATAATCAAGAATGATTCGTTCTGATTGGATTCTATTTTAGTATATATAGAAAAATAAATCCCAAATTCAGTAGCGGTAGATTCAGAATTGGTCTTCAATATCAAATAATTTAATCTTTTCTCATGTATCTTCTTCTTTTACAGACAGAGCTTTAATCACTCTCATGATCGACAGAAATATATATCGTGATTTCCATTGTTTTTTTTCTACTATTCTAAAATATCGTATAGCATACCTCTTATTTTTATAGTTGTATCTGCTTTTATTTTCATTATCACTAGTTTTTAAAAATGTACATATACATACCATAAAAACACATATGTAATGAATACAGACTCTAAAAAAATAAGTTCCACAATCTTTTCCTTTTTACTCGAGTAATTAAAACATCTGAATGTACAGAGTAGTCAAAACTCTCCTTGTAAATAGCCATGAAATGCACCTTTTAATTCGATCCTTAACCAGTTCTGAACTCATAAATGACGTTCTTATTAATAATCTTTTAATCCATCTTAAAATCAACCTGATAATCCACTTGCAGATCGTTGAATAATAATATAAACATTAAACCTTCTAATTCCAAATGTAAGGTTGAGTTGTACAGTATGCATCCTTTAAACGTAATGTAGATAATAAATGTAAGGTTGATGACGTAGCCTTCAAAAGTAAGGTTGAAAACGTATGGTTGGTCACAAACAGAGGGTTTTCCATCCATAATTTTTTCATCAACTCTCAACCATGTGATAAAAGATCCATACATTTATAAGCTTCCAAATGAAAGTTACATGATCCACAAATTTCTATGAAACATAAGGTTGTTTACAAAAGTAAGGTTGATAAACCATAATTTTGAGAAATAAATGTAATGTTTAACACTTACATACGATTCTCCTTCCATACTTTTCTAATATCCCAAAAATAGGGTTCTTTCCTAACATAGGGTTCTATTACATTCTTTTCTGATAATGTATTGTTGATTAACCATAAATTTCTGATAACTTTTAAAGTAAACATCAGGTCCCATTATTTACTCTATGTTTCCAAAATTAGGGTATGAAACGTGATTCAAGAACATGCTTAAGCAATTCCCGAATATAGAGAGCATGAACAGTGTTTCCAGAAAACGCTACTGTGAGTACTTTAACAGTTAATTCTTGTTTTTCAAGAAAATTAATATTTCTTCTAGAAATAAAAAAATTATTATATTCCAGAAATATACTAAAAAATAAAATAATTAGAAAACAAATAACGGTATCTACGAGCATCAAAACCATCATAAAGAGATAGAGTATTTTTCTAAAAAATCTCCCTCTTCTAAATAAAAAACATTTTGTATTGTTGAAAATAACACTTGCTTAGCAGGTAGTCGATGGTGATATTGTTGGAGTTCGTCCATGCCATTGTTTGAGAAACTGTTAGATTTGAGCACCACATAATCCGACTTGTCTTTTGGAGTTCTTAGCTACTATTACAATTTTTTTGTTTCAACTATATTTCTACAGCTATGTAAAATATATTTTGTTTGTATTGTGATGTTCCTTTCTTTATAGGTATAAGTGTGACATGTCTTTTTCTAGGTTAGGTTAAATCATACCCCTGGTTTTTTTGTTCGATGTCAAGGTGCTTGCTACTAGCCTGTGGGGTTCAGGAATTCCCTTTGGGGTTGTGATAGATCGGGTCAGGTGCCGGGTATAAGGGACTCCCTAATTAGTTTCTGTCAATAATGTTATTTATTCCTATACCTAATATCATAATTAATACATCAAATATAGTAACTAATTTGATTTATAAAAATTCTTTTATTAAAAATAGTTTCATTCATGGAATGTTTTCGTTGATTTTCTTCTGTATGAACATCGTGATGAGAATACGTTGGTTATTCATAATAAATAAATATACCTAACAAAATTAAATAATTAAATCTTTATATTATCAAAAAAATAATAATTTTCTTATCATTATAAAATGTTAATTCTCCAATTTTATACATGATATAAATTTATTCCATTTTTCATATTGGTGGTAAAAATCACTAAATAAGAATATGATACAATCATTGGATGATTTTTTCTATTGAAGTGGATCTTTTTATAATACATTTTAAAAAAAGAAATGAAATGATTTACCTATTTTTATGTTTATGAATATAAATATATAATATTTATTATAAGACGGTAAATGAAAATGATCTATTTATATTTTATTAAACTAATTTTCTATAATGAATAAACTTTTTAGGAAGTTATTTTTAAACATATCATGTATTGAAAATAATAAATATTGAATTATTTATATATATATTGTAAATAAATCAATACATATATAAAATAACTATTTAGTAATCCCTTTTATATAACCGTGCATTAAAGATGTTGAAGAAAAAAGAAATCATTCATTCATGGAAGTTGTAGCCTTCACACATGCATGAGTAACATGTTCATTTTTATGATTTAATACTATAGATATTGATCATCTTTATACCATAAATCCTAAAAAATTATTATTTTTGTTTATTTTATTATTTATATAATTTGAAAATGGTAATGGCTTAGGGTGTATGAGAAGAAAAAAGAAAGGATGTTTATGGTTTAGTAATACATATGTTGAGAATTTGGATATTCTCATGAAGTATCCTTTTGAAATGACGGACATGAGAAAAATATATGCGGTAATAGGATGAAAAAATTATATAGGGTCCATATATGATGTAATTTTTTTAGTGTTTTATCGAAATTTTGAATTAGGGTTCTGTTGTGAATGTGGTGTACGTGAATTATTTTTACAGTAGAAAATGATAGATATTTTTTAAAAACATTGTTAGTTAAGGGTGGAGAACATAATATCATGAGAGTAAGGAATGATAGGTGGGGAAATTTAATAGATATATTTAAGTAAGAAATTATAACCAAAATTTCTATTATATAACTTCAATGTGTCAAATTTATTTTGTAAAATTCATGCCATAATAAATTAATCATATTAATAGTTATTAATATTTAATAAATATTAATCATCATTATTATTTTATAACTAATATATATATCTACATGATTAAACATAATTAAAAATATCCACATAATAATCCCATATTTGGAATCTGTTTAATCTAAATAAATTTTTAAAAATCATGTCATTTACTTTTAAATTAATACATATAATTTTTTGAATTACTGTTTTCTTTAGAAACATTTATCGTTACGCATTAATTGTTACTAATATAATATAACATTGAATAAATTCCCATTGACTGTTAATTAATTTTTAAATATTACGGGACATAATATTATCTAGTTATCTTTAAATATATCGATTTAATTTTAAAAAATAATATATATATATAAATAACATTCTACAAAAATAATGGGTTTCTCATGAAAAATAAAATTTATATTTGAAACAAAAAACTGTTCAAAAATGTGACATGTTAAATTATTTATATTATCTAAAAATATATTAACTCCATTTTGAAAGATAAGTGTTTTATTTTTAAAAATTATTTGTTTAAAATTATATTTGTTAATGAGTAAACCCCCAATTTTCAGATAAAGAGTACTTTTATGAAAAAAATTTATATTTGGATAAAATTATCATTGTAATTTATATTTATGAGTAAAAATAGTTTATTACAAAAATATGTTGATTTCAAATAAATAAAAAATTTATTTTTTCAAATATATATATAATTAAAATAATTGATAAAAATTTATTAAATTATTTGATTTTTTATGGTTAATAGAATGTTAAATATTGGTTTTATAAAATCATAGTAACATACAAAAATGATTATTTTTACTCATTGAATAAATCTATTATCATTAAAAAATTATTTACATATTTTTATTTTATACATATTTTATGATATATTCAAATACACTTCAATTTTAATAAAACATTACTTGTCACTATAAAAGTAAAAAAATATGAAAAATATAAAAAATTCACCATTGGAAAATATTTATTTTCAGAGATTAAAAACTAATTTTATTTTTAAAAAATATAATTCAAATATTTTTAATTTTTTTAAATGAAAAAAATAAAAAAAACCACATTCATTAAATAATAATCATTTTGTACCTTATTTATATTTATTACTAGGAAATATTATTTTAAAATATTATAATATTCACATAGTAGTTAATATATTGTAATATTATAAATAAATAAAACAACATTTTAATGGTTATTTATTAAATATATTAGTAACAAGCACAAAAATGTTTTTGAAAACTATATTTTGTTGGGAAAGAAAAATAATTTTTAATATACATTAACATTAATTAGTTAACATATAAATGTAATCCTTGTTATTTAAATAAAAAAATTTATTTTTAGTGGTTTTATTATTCATAATATTCATTTAATATCATAGAACTTCTATTACTTTGGTGTTTCATGTGAACAAAGGTACTAGTATATTGTTTATTCAGTGAAAATTAATATAGTAAATTATTGTGGTATTAAAGAGAATATGATATCTTCAATATATAGGTTGAGTACATATATAATAAAAACTAAAATTTTATATGCTATATCAGAATGAGTGGAATTGTTAGCTTTTTTTAAATTATATAACCCACCTTCAAATTGTATGAGTTTCCACTTCCCCTAGGAATCATCGTGGTAATATAATAATAAATTGTGTTTGTATATCCCTCTTGAAAGACCCTTGAATCATCTGCATATGGATGTATTGAATATATCATCATAAGTTATCCTCAGTACATCTAAAAATGTGGATTAACCATCATCCATGATAATCATCATTATGTGAGCACAACAATATCCTAGTTTACTCCATGTCATCTAACAACAGTGTTAAATAAAAAAAACAACCATAATTGAGAATCATATATACCCCTTGCCTATACCCTTTTACATTACTAAAATTTCACAACTCATATACTTAGAAGTAAGTGGTTGAAATAAACATCTTACCAACACAACATCTTGAGAATTTGAATTTAATCCACTGGTCCTCTTATTTAGAAGAAATCACATAGATGATCACTCAACTTGTAGGTCATAACCAACCATTTCCTAAAATATAACCCTTAGGTTATAAAATATTGAATATCTAATTAACTCATCCCAAAATATATTAAATGACTCACATGTTTAGGTTGGACAAAAATCGATTATTATAACATTGATTTTTTCTTGTTAACAAAAATATATATAACAAAGGCCTACATTAAAAAAATACAACTTTTTTACCTTATATGTATCAATATTTTGATATAAGAATCAATTTTTTATTATATATTTCAATCATACTCCATGACAGAGTACATTAGCGTAACCCTTATCTAATCACAAAACCACTCTCAGCTTCTCTCTACCACTAACTATCCATATCAAATCTCATAAGGTAATCACCACTGCGTTTATTTCTATATTTTCATTTTTACTATACCGAAACCTTTACACATATAATAATAAATATAAAAACCACAACCCTGTATCATTAATTACATATCATAATCTAAAATTAATACCTTACATAACCTCAAAAGGCCAACCGTAAAACCACTTCCATGAAATTCCACATTGATACTGATCAGTTGTCTCTCCCAAAATTGACCCATGCATCACAAATTGAAAACGTCACTAAGTGATTCAATTTTCATGTCATTATGAGCAAAACTAAATTTAATTTCTAATTTGTTAATAATTATTATTTTAAAATAATATCCCTCTCTATTACCAATTCAGTTACTATATCCTAATATTCACTTCTCGTAGATCATTATACAAAAAAATATATGTATTAATAATATTAGTACCACCAAGATATTTATCATAGTTACTTGTGTTTAGTTATGTTCATTGTAATTTATTCTACTATTTCCATGATTATATTAATGATAGTAAGATCATTTTTCATTAAAAAAATTATCTAATAATTTATTAATTTTCTTAATTAATCATATAAAACTAAAAAATAATCATATGCTCGAATAACCCATGAAATATTGAAGGGACATCCAAACCACAACAAGCCATGGTTAAAATGGTAATAGAATGTCTATAGTACAGTTACATGAAATATATACATAAATGTCTTCTTAATCATCCATTAATTTATAAATGGAGTAAAACAATTCGTATACTCAACCACATGGTGATGTACCATAATTCAAATAGTGAGTAACAGTGCACAATGAATCTTTTCACCAGACTATAGTCTCTAAATAAAATATCAAAAATTAATGATATATGTTTCTATGATCCAAAATCAATGGAATTAAATAAGAATAGGAAATGAATATAAAAAATAATTATTTTCTACCTTGATCTATCATAATATACACTCAAAAATTATCCATGATTTTTTAGTGGAAAGTGAGGAGGAAGGAGGAAAAAAGAATATTCCCATAACCTTATATATGAACATCTAATATAATAATTTGAATGTTATTATTTTATAATCCCAACATAATAAAAAAAAATTATCCATGAAATTGGGGGTTGACTTCCACCATCTATGACTTGTAAGACCCGAAATTTAATTATTGTCCAAAATACTGATCTAGGTGACCTACTACTATGGTCATGTGGACATGTGAAGTGGGATACCCCACTCCCCACCCCACCACACTTCTAATGGGATTCTATATGGAATCATGTATACACTTTTCATTCCTCATTATGTTAGAAATATTATATGCCATTATATAAATCATCTTGAGCCATCATAATTTTCTATGACACATTAAAAATATATATTTAACATTCAAAAACATGACCTAAAACATTTATGTTTTGGAAAATTTATAAAATTACAACATTTTATTATTATTTATATTATTAAATCAATGGTGTTTATTACAATTTACTAACACACAAATGGATGTTTTATACTAGTGTTCTAATAATTATATTAAGTTCTAAAATAAGATAAAATATTCCCTATAATAATTCTTTTGATATAAGACAAATTATTTATAACATCAATTGGAATCCAATTATGTAAAATAATGATATGACATGAAAAAATGAACTCTTATAATTAAGGATCATATTCTTCAATTATATTATACAATATACCCTGATACCAACTATACATGAATGTAATCCTACGTCATAAGGATATTTAGATAGTTATATGACACCACCTATATTTATATATTATTGAATCATTTCAAAATTAAAAATGACTAATAATTATTTAATGTTTTATAATGTACTGACCCCGTAGATTATATCATTTCCGTAACCTACACAATTTTTAATTCAATTTTTTTATAAATCTCTAAAGTGGATTGGGTTACATTGCCAAATTCCTCATGTTACGGTTATTTTTGGTCACGGTGAACTAATTGTTTTCTCTGAAACCCATTCATTTCACACCATGTTTTATTTAAATCTTAATATCATTTGATAATACCAACTTTTTAAATTGCATCTCTATTTGGAGTGTTCAATAGATATATCATGTAAATCTTATTAGATTTATATCAAATGTTATGTTTATCACTTATGAAATACTCTTAATACATCAAGGTAATTAAACTATATCTTAATCTATAAGTCTCTCCATTTTAACCTTTTCTATTATGAATTATATTATATTTTACCCATAACAACATTATAGATTAAGGGTATAATAATCCACATTTTATTTCACCATATTTGATCCAATTCATATTTGGGTACTTGTTAACCAAATAATCAATTTTTTTTATTAATATTATAGATTTATATGTCATATAGAATCACATTCTCCATATTTCTAAAATCATGTTTTTAATAAAATGGAATTATTTTAATGAAAACAAGTTTCCAATATTATATAATAATTTATAATTAATTTATTTTTTATTTTATATAATTTCAAATTATTCCATATTCAAAATGTATTTATAACAAAAAAATATCCAAAAAATTTAAACCCCATGTACTTTTTTGGTTATTATATTAAGGTTGTTTTCATTTATTTACATAACTCATTTTTTTCTATAGACACATTTATTATTTCGTCATAACCAATAGATACAAAACATAACAAATATATTTATTTCATCAGTTAAAAAAATGATCTGACAAATAGACACAGAACTCAAGAACCTAATGGTTTAGTGTCTTATGGATTAGATACATAAACACCTTATTTTACCAAATATGGTATCATTTACACAAAATTGTGCCTCCCAGGACCCATTTTTAGAAATATCATATGATATAATCAAATTAATATATTCATAAATAGAATCATAATAACATTATTCATTTTGATTATCATGGATAGAAATAATTGTAATAATGTATCTGATAAAAAAAGTATAAGAGAATGTGGGGAGGGGATAAATGAATTACTAAAAGATCATGAGACCATATATGACAAATTATAACCTTATAGAAAAAAATATTATTTTAAAAATAACTTGATAGAAATATAAAAGATTAAAATGAATCATAATACATCTCAATAATCCTAAATCATTAGACCAAGACATAAGAGTATAGAATATTTATAAAATAAGGTGTAGCATAAAAAAATTGAATACCATGAAAATAAATGTGTATTTTAGATATGGAATTACATTATTAAAAACATATAATCATACCGTACCATGACAAAAACATGAAAATGTAGAAAAACCAAAGTATAAGAAATTATTTGTGATAATATTCATTATGAGCATGCCTATGGGAATAATCAAAATATATATACTCCTAAAAATATGAAAATACACATAATTCCCACAACTTTTTAAATAGATTAATTTTCCCATTATTGAATATATCATGATATATAAACATAAAAAATTGTATTATAAGGAAATATAGTACCTAATTAATAATTATGAACACATATGTATATCTATTAATATAAATCATTATCATATCATAATGATCCAATTGAGAGAGAATGAGATTAAAAAAAATTAGAATCATATCACAAAATATTAATTTAAAAAATCATATGTTATCAAAAATATCATTTCCCAAAAGGAAAAACACCACAATAAACATTTATAGGTGATTTAATACCTTATTTAATAAGATATAAACCTAATAGAATAATAAATGTAAAAATAATATAGATTTCAAGAAACCATATTTGAACAGTTATAATATATTACATTAAAATTTTAATCAAAATAAATCATGAAGGGATAGTTAATAATTTTGAAAACCACATTTTAATGTATTCTAAAAAATTATCAATGAAGCAAAACCTAATACATTATAATAAATATGCGGTGGAAAATAAAAAATCATTTATTATCAATTTTTTTAATAAAAAATCACACCTTCGAGATACATTGAATAAATTTTATTTTATAATACTCTTAATAAAAATATGAAATTTATATAAGAAAAAACACATTCTAGTTTCCTTATTGAATATTTTTGGGATATGAAAACATACAAACAAGGAATAATAATATTTATTGGTTATAATGGACGTACTCTTTACCATTATCAAACATTTATTTCATATAAATAATATTAAATAATGTATTTCTTGATGAATAATGTAAAGACCTGATAATTTCAAGGAAAATTTCTCATAAAGACATTGGAATTTTACGACTCTATGGATTCTCACGGCACTTGATTCCGAGGCCCGGTGTGCCCAGAATCAATTTCCAAAGTTTAGCTCGGGTACGTTCAGTAAACGAACGAGCAGGTTTTACTATCTTTTGAACTGGTGCTCGGAATTAAAATTTGAGGGCACCGGTGAACTCACAGCACTGGTAATTACTGAAGAGGACTTTTATCGTAGATGCGTTTTCACGGGAGAAGAAGTTAAAATTTTTGGTTTAAATGAGAAGTGAATAAAATTATGGTACAATTTCAGTTTTAAATATAAGGTGGTTTCATCCTACATGGGGGAGTTTGGGTGGGACCCACAAGCTTCTAACTACCCATGTGAAGATAAATGTGAGGTGGGGCCCACACGATCCCCAACCCTTCACATTCTCTAAAACTCCTTAAAGACCCTCTTAATTTTGTAAACATTTCATTACATGTGAAACCAGTCCACCTTCTCTCTCTCCCTCTTAACTCTTGCCAACACACATTAACCAATTAATTGAACCAATTCAATTAATTAATTAAGTGTTTCAAACGTTAAATTTTGAAATGCATGGAATGATTAAATAAAATAAGGAGAAGCCTTATTTTATTTTTGGTTGGCTTGTTCTGTTGAGATTTTGGGGAGAGAGCTCTCGAGTTTCAAGGAACGCATCATCTCCTTTGTTGAAGAACACCAACTCTCTGATGAAGAACATCGACTCGGCGACCCCAGATTCTCCATATCATTCTTCCTCTGTGGCAAGGGTGGTGACATCAACGCGAGATCTCGCCAACGATGTCACGCCTTGTTTTCTTCTATCCGTGATTAAAATGGGAGACACTGCATCCTCATCGGACGCTCTCCGTCAACGTCTATGAATCCTCACCTCGCGACGCCATCAACCAGGATGCCCAAAGTTCGATATCTTTTGTTTATGTAGGGAAATTTTTTTTCACACCTTTATCATCATTCATCATTTCTTAAAGTTTGGCCGTATGATATCGTCGTAACGGGAGGAGATCAGATCGCACAAACACTGCCGATTGTCCTACCCTCTACTTTGTTAGTCTTCGCTAATGTTGTAGGCAGAGGCGCATGGTGTCGTTGCACCTTGTGGTGATTGGAAGGAAATCGCGGCCATGCAGGGCAGCGGTGAAGGTGGTGTGGTGCTGTTGCACCATGTAGAGACGTAGAGGGCCGCGACCGGAGCGGGACGCGGCAGGGGTGCACGTCGCCGTCGCGCCGCGCTGGAGAGACCGAGGAATGTTGTGGCCAGAGTGGGCCACGGAAGAGGGTAGCAGTGTTGTCGCACCGCACTGGTGTGATGAACCGTGACCTAAGGCCGCGGCGGACCAACAGGGGCGGCCAACCGAGCCGGCTGCCGTTGTCTCTAGGAGGCGGGACCTTTTCTGGGTCTTGCAGAAACTCCCAAACCGGCCGGCCTTAATAGCCGGCCATTACCCGGAAACCGGGGGGGTGTAACCCCCCCCCCCCCGACCTACTACTAGGGAGGTCCCCACTGGGTCCACCATTTCCAAAAATAGGGGGTCGCAGCCCCTTTGCGTCCCCCTCAGTCAGCGGTCGAGCCGCGGCCGGCATCCGAGTCGGGCCGCAGGCTGCACGGGCCGGGCCACGCCAGCCAGGCCAACCCATTCCCAACTAGGCTGGACGTGGACCCGAGTCGGGTCGACCCGTTTCGGGCCGACCCAGGGGGTGTTCAGGCAGGTCGGATCGGGCCCAGACCCCCTATTTTCGGAACGTTTCGGTTAAAAAGATATATCTTGAGCTACGAACTTCCAATTGGCGCCCCGTCAGTTGAGTAGGATTACTTGTAATAAGATGGTCATTTCAATATATTACACTCGAGGTTTTAGAGAAGTTTGGGTATGGCCGGGTTGGTTCGTACCCGAAACCAACCGGGCCCATGGGATGGGAAAACCAATAACTTTCAGACCGGGCATCTGATTGACGAGCCGTCTGTCGCAATGAGTTCCTTTTGACGTGACGGAACTTTGGGATACATCATATATGGACTTTGTGATAGTTGATGTATCGAACCTCTTGGCTCGTGGAGCGTACCCTCCTGAAATCGAGCGTGTTGTGTGCAAGAACCCTAAAGCTGGCTGCGACTGCGATGACAATGACGACTGTACTTGGATTCTACGTGGGTTCGGCAGCAAGGATTACTATACATGGATACTACGTTGGTATGGCAGCGATGGTTACTATACTTGGATCCTACGTGGGTTCGGCAGCGATGACTTCTGTACTTGGATCCTACATTGCTTCGGCATGGAAGATGACTCAGAGGCTACATCTTTCATCTCCACCCCTCTTCATGAGTAGTATACTTGTGTGAGCTGAGTCTTCACATTTAGTCATTATCATCGATATGATTTACTTGATTTCCTATGTGGATCGGGTTGTGCTTTCCTATGTGTACTGGGTTGTTCTTGGGCTCGTGAGTTGGAGCCAAACTGGAATTGATGACTTAGGTATATGTATGTGCATATACCTAAGTAGATTTGGTTGATACTTTGTTCTTGTATCTTTCATAGTGGTTTTTCCTTTGTGGATTCGGTGAGACCTTTGGGGGTCTTGGGGTCCCTACTGAGTATCGTATACTCACCCCATCATGGGATATAACGGAATTATGTTGTGTTGGATGCAGATGACAGACAACACTGATCGAGGTGGAGTCTTGTGGAGTGGGACAGTACCTGGAGGTGGACCATTTGGCGGGATGTACACGGAGCAGACAGCCAGACCTGAGGAGTTGAGGAGACCATTTGTACCCTCCCATCTGGTGGGATATCCGGAGGATGACTCAGTGGTTGCTAGTTTATATTACTATAGCTATTTTTTCTTTAGTATTGTACTGTACTTTCAGTTGGGTTTGTATTCTGGCCCATTTACTCTAGCAGTGACTTTTGTAATCAGTTTACTTAGTGTTTATTTCAGCTTGCATACTCTATTGTGTTTTTTTACTTATATAAAGAGAATGCCTTCCCTTTTATTAAGATTTTCACCTTTGGTGCTAGTCGCCAGCCCCTAGCCCATGGAAGGCGGGCTTGGGGTAGTCACAGCACGGGCCCCGAGGATGGGTTCTGAAAACAAACATCAATTTCCATGCATAACATGGGAAGTAACATATAATATAGAAAAATATAGGGATAAATTAAATCATCGTATGTATATTTTTTGAAGGAAACAGTACGCACCAATGAAACTACAATTTAATATACCAAAACATTACATTGGATTTCCACGTAGTTGATCACACATTATCTTCTAATAAAAAAATAGAACTATCGATATTACCTCTTTATGAAACTTGTTTTCTTATATATTTCCTTTTATATATTTCAAAAGTCTTTTAATTAATTAATTATTTTTACATATTTATAATGGAAATGCTGACACCCAATCAATGGTATCAATATTAATTTCCAAAAACATTTAATTCAATTTAATATATCATAGACATTTTTCTATAATATTCTTTCATCATTAATTTATTTAATTTGTTATTTATAAAAATAATACCAGTTTCATCCTATTTTAGTAATTATTATGAACGAATATAAAATTTTAATTATATGTTATATACATAATATAATATTTCAATAACCAAAACCATTCACGTTATTCTTATTATATTTATATTATTCTTATATTTAATTTTTTATAGTAAACCATTATAGTGTCATATTACATTGTTCATGTAAATGGTTAGAAAACTCAATAAATTAAAATAACTTATTTAATCGATTAATATAGTTATAAATGTTTTTTAGTAATTAATAATTTATTAATTTTGTGTGATTAATGATAATATATATATATATATATTGGTGAACAGTGTATGAAATTATTTTAATAATTAATAATATAACATTATTAATAAAGAGTCATGTTACATTTGGAGGTGGTAATTCACACAATGTATTTATTCCGTTTTCATTTGCCGATGAATAAGAGGGAGTGAATTAGATAAAATCATACACTTAATAATAATAATGTTTCTATAAAATCATATTTATTATGTAACATCCTAGGTAAATAAAGAATATGAAGTTTTCAAATCTATTAATATTTTTTAATTAAATATTAATTTTACTTCAATGGGTATGCTATGTCTGTTAGCGTACACAACATGAAACAAAGGGAGTCTTTGAAATCATACATTTCACACAACATTGAGGGATACAATAAAATAAAATAATAATATTATTTAAAATAGAAGTTAACACAAAGTCTTTTTATTGGAGGGAATGAACAGAACTAACCATATTATGATTAAACATGTTTGTTAAGTTTTTTTATGTTTATCCAGTAAGTTTTAGATGCTCTAAATTAGATTGAATCCAATTTTAATCATAAATACAGTAAAATTTTTAAAATGTAGTTTTATGACCTTTAGATGAGGAACCCAATTTAATTCAATTTTTTCACTTTTATATGTTCTATTTGAAAAATTAAAATTATTTTTTAGAACTGGGAAATTAAAATTTTGTTTGGAAGAAAAATTCGTATTTTTCTGGTAAAGATAATTTTTTTGAGGAATAATGAAAAATAATGCATTTTAAGTCAAAATTGCCTTTTAATATAATGTATTTAAATGGACTGATTGTCCTTATAACTGATTTTAAAGAGCAATTAGATTATATTTGTATCATTTAACCAAATTTTCATCATTGTAGGTAGTTTCACTTTGAAATTGGACTTAAACCAAAGTCAATATTTTGAAAGTTATTATTTCTAGAAACATGCAATTTGGTTTTGACAACCGGAATATATCTTAAATTAATTTCTACAACATTTGTACTTTGAATTTGAAAAAATGGGTTATGTATTTGGAATCAGGAGGTCCAAATTGTGTTAACAGATAACCTTAATTTTTAGACATTATGAATAATAACTTCATTAAATATTTTATTTACCACGGTTAAACGATATATCAGGTAAATTGGGGTATCAAAATAATATTATATTACCACTAAATTACTTTAAAATTTTTCCTAACCCTATTGGATGATACATTTCCAACCATGGGAATCCTTGGGTCGATTTTGGGACCCCATGGAGCCACTTTTATTTTAAAACGACACTATTAAAAATAATTTGATGTTAAGGAAAATGTTTCATAAGCACATATAATATAGTAAACTTTTTTATCTATGGTTATAAAAGAGATATTTTTGACCATAAATAGTCATTAGGAATATATAAATATTTCCTATATCATGGTTATTTATTTATAATTTTTAATGATCAAATAAATCAATTATTTTTGACACCATGGTGAAGTAGTGATTACCATTTTAATGAATTATTTAAATAAATGAGATTATAATAATTAAAATATTTTTGTTTGAAAAATTATAATCTATAAAAGAATTTTTTAGATGATCATAAAATGTTATATTATAATTAATGGAGGTTTTTATAATGAATAATTTTGTTATATACTTTTTAAAAGTTGTTATATGAATAGTTTATAAATTGACATAAATGAGTTTTTTAAATGAATACTATTTTATCAAATGATAAAAAATCCTAAAAATATAAGATTATATAAACGGGAATATATTAAAATAATAATTTCATTAATTATCCATTTTTGGATATATTTTCATTTTATTGTCTTTATATTAACCATATAGTTAGATTATAGAAGAAGATGTGGCAATAGTTTTATAAGTTAACAAATGGTTAAATAAAAAAATAAGGATTAAAAATATCAAAAAACTGTCCAATTATTTTTGGATGAATTTATTTCGTCTTATATTCATCTAATATTATAATTTAATGAGTTTTGGACGTTTTGAAACCGAGAAAAATTATATAATAAACAATACTTTCTAACATTCCTAAAGATCCCCTCATCCATCTTATAAAAGGACCCCACATCTAACCAATTACTCACACCCCTAAATCCCCATGGATCATCCATCCCCATACCATATAAGCTCCCAAAATCCCTTAATTACACCTAGAAGCATTACCTTAGGCAGAAGGATGATCATGGAATCCTTTTGGGTCAAACCAAATGGAGTTACCCAATTTAAGGGTAACATCTTCTCTCATGTTATTTTCACTATTTTCTTATACATCCACATAAATTATATTTATTCAGTTATTTAATTAAAAAAAATTTAATCTATATAATAGGATTTGTTTTTGAGATTTCTTTGAAATATACATACATAAACCTCAATCTAATGGATTTAGGACATACTATTTCTATTGATGGTGACATACTGCCTCATGAAATGATGAGTGTTCAATTATCTTGTACTGCCTCTCAAGGTGACCATTATGATGGAACTATATTTATATGTGATTTATATTATATTTATATTATATTTAGGCTTCTTTATTTTTCATTTTTCGCATTCCATTGTGGTTTACATATTGGGTAAATTCGATTATTTCATTTCAGAAAAAGCAGACTACTACCCCTTCAAAGTGATATGAATCATCCATACCCTACATGGAATGTTTAAATGATGGTGTTAAGGAACTTATTTAACATATATAAAATATTATATTATACTGGAATAATAATACAGTTATGTATAATCTGGTTTTTATTTCATTAGAAATGAAAAATAGTCAAATGAAAGTAGTGTTCATGCATACGTACGACTTACAGTCTCAATGAACGGTGTATTTGATTTTCAAATATCCAAATGATAAAAACTGTTATAAATAGAAGAATAATGTATAAATACGATATATATGATATTTATATCATTAATATGATTCTGAAAATTCTGGAATTTTATCCACATTGACAATTTGTAATTATAATAAGTTCATTTTTGACTCAAGTTCTGAACATTGAAAAAGTTTTCGATATAAACACAAATAATTAACTAATTGTTATATCAAGATAATTGGTGATATAAATAGAATTATGAAGATGCTAATTTTTCTTAATAAAGTATGAAATAACTTATGTTTGTTATTCAGTAAGAACAAGGAACATACAAGACAAGTCGGACTTGTGGTAAGGGATTTTCACCTCACTTATTAATCTCATGATATTCATGCTATATTTTCCAATATTTGACATTGTGTGGTGTATGTACATCCCATGATTGTATTATTTGTGTAAAATCAATTAATTTATGAGTATTTTCATCTTTATTATAGTATCCTTCCTACATGGGGTGTATGTTTCGTAAGTTACCCAATCGGTTAGGGAAACATTCACCCTCCTCTTTTATTCAAAGACTTATTTTATATTATGTATTTTAACGTTCATTTTATTATATTTGGATATGTTCTTCTGTATCATTATTTCTATATATTTTATTACCATGTGATGAGAGAACCTTTTCTCTCTCATCAACTCATTTTATGAATTTTCAGGTGACACCGTTACGGTGTCGAATTTCTGTATGATATCTTCTAACCCCAAATTCAATTCTTTAGGTCAAACGTCTACTTCTTGATTATGTTGTGCAATGAATATGTGTGAATTACCAATGAATGTTTTTTACTTAATATCCAATTATATTTGTTGTATTCTTATTTTTCAAACAAAATTATGTCATTGATTTATCCATAATCTAAGGAAATGGTCGTTGTAATGGACATTGTCTCAATTTAAATTCCATTGAGAGTTATTTGTTGTTATAAACTAATTTACTTTTATATGGTGTATATACATCCCTTTGAAATATTATTCCATTAATATCTATATTTTCATGATGTAATATTCTTTGTTTAATGACATTTTGTCAAGTGGTAATGAACTATTTAACTAAAACATTGTTTTTATATGATTTAATGATTCATTATTCTAAATATTTATCATTAATGACCATGTTTTAAAAATGATTTTAAGGATTTCTTTATATTAACATTAATGTTTTAAAATATTAATTCCATTAAAATCGTCAAATTGTTATGGGAAACTTTGATTGAAAAATATATTTATTAAATTTTCTAAATGGTTTTGAAAATGGTTTAGCAAAGCATAGGTTATGTCAATATCATGAAATGATATATTGTGATTTAAATGTGTAAATGTTATCTTTCCTTTATGATTGTCTTATGTGTTATGAATATGTTTTTGGTATTGGGAATTGTTTACACGTACATCTGGTTATTTGATAATCTTATGGTGTGTGAGCTCGAGATAGCTCTCCAATGCATTGGGTAAAGTGACAAAGGTAATCATTAATTGTTCTTCTAAGAGATTTAAGGAATATATTATAATGGGTATTTAATTAGTAACTCCATATGTTGATATGATATCTATAATGTATGTTTGATATGAATCCCCCAAGTTACTATTATTATTTATGATTTCTATGTGTTATTCATAAATATTATGATTTTGTGTGGTATGATAAAATGTATGATCTCTATGATTTGTATTTATTCGTATACTAATGTTTTCGTTCCTTATTTCATATCGCATGTTAATATTTGGAGGCTCATCCTATGTTTTTGAAATATTTTCCACATGACTAAAAGATGAATATGGTCAAGGATGGGATCAAGGAAGAGTCCTGCTGTTTAAAACATTGAAATAGACATGATTCTCTTTTTAAGAATTTTTATTTTATAAAAAATGATTACTTTCTAGAAGCTTCTACATTTAATATTCTGGATATTTGGTGTTAGTTATGAACTAATTCTATAAAGCTCTAAACCTAAAATGATCATCAATGTGAATTATTTACTTAATTAATGATTATGTAATGTTGAAGGATGGGAACTTATAGTTGGTTTTAAAGGTCAGTTTAGACAACATTAGAGGTTAGGTTGTTATTTAAACACATTTTACATAACCATAATAGTTAACATGTTTGAAAGAGTCATAGTTATTTTAAGAAAATTGAATGAGTTTATGATTACATGAATAAGTATATCTTAGTGTTTAACCTCCTCAAAAGATAGTATATGATGATATAATCACACTAAATTTTTTGGTTTTAGTAGATGGATAGATCAAGAAAGCACCAATGCAACAATGGATGTGAAGAAAACTGTGATGGCTTTCTTAATATGCAATTGAATGAAATGGGATCAGAAATGAAAACCCTTATGTTTAAAATATTATATTGTAATTTTTGAGTAAATTAAATTATTTTTTGAGAATGTTAAAAGAAATATATGGTTATATAAAAAAGACAACCCGTAAGATGAGTGACAACCCGTCGCATCCGGTATGGCCGTAGGAATCGAACACACAAGTGAAAGGCGACAAGGGTGCATCACCTACCACAGGTCTACGTGAAGTCCCTAATTTGTATGAATTATTAATTTTAGTAAAATTATTTTATTGGTAAGTTATAATATAATTTGGGAACTTATGTATCATCAAATGGATATCTTAATGAAAATGATTTTTTTGATTTAGTTATAAATGGTATTTTTGAAGATACTCGCTCTTTTGGGAACACTATAAACCTAATGAAAATAAAATACTATATGATTTAATATTAGGAGTAATGGTACGATGTAATTTTTGAAGTATATATGTATTTATTGTGGATATATAATTATATGGGTTATTTATGGAAATGATTTACCTATCACAGAGAATATTATATTAGGTTATATACTTTTCAATATGAGACTTTAAGAGTAGCAGATTTTATTTGGAGATAAATGTTATGATTTATCATGGGTGACTAGGGGAACAAATCCTTCTGAAATTTTTGTTTTTGATCCTAGTTTTTATTATATTAAAGTAATTTAATTACTATTTATTATTGAATTGTCTTTGTTGAAATTTGGGTACTCTTCGTTAAATTTTGGAGATAATGATTAGTATTTCTGTTTATAAAAGATTATCCTTTTGGAGATTATTTGATATTTTACTAACCATTTTGGTTTCTTAATGTCTAATGAAAAGATAAATATATAGTTCATCGTTTTTGGATTTTTAGATTCTCTAGAAGATGATTCACGAGCTTTAGGTGTGACCATGTCATCTTGAATTCTCATCATATAAAGAAAAATCGAGTTTGTGGTATAAATTTGTTAAATGATGGAAATATACTAGAAAATTAAGTATATTTCCTTTTGTTCTTATTCAAACTCATTAATAAATTCTCTAACTATATGAGAGGTAATATAAAAAAAGTGTCTATTAACTTTTCCTACTTGGGAATCAAAAAAAAATTATCCCATCAGAGTATCATGGTTTTTAGATTATTAACTTTCTCCTGATCATGTTTTTTATCACTCTACATCAGAATATGACACTTAGTTTCTCCTCTATATCTATGTTTTCCTACATGGAATCCTTGTATGGTTTATCTTGGTTGAACTTTTAACTTCTCTTTCTTTCTTTTAAAGTGATAGTTTTACAGAATCTTTTTCCTATGTGGGACTTTCAATGATGTTTCCAGGACCAATTTCAAAATTGTGAGGACGCAATTTCCAAAAGGGGGGAAGGACATAACATCCCAATTAATATAGAATATGACTTTTTCATATTTTTTAATATGTTTAAATTAAATATTAAATATATTTTAAATGGGATGTGATGTCAGATAGTGTACTCAACACGAAACAATATGTTTTCACTAGTTGAGAAATAGGTTTTAACATCGAATTATTAACCTCGGTTTTTTATAAACTGATGCCAATGGTTTTTGTGATGAATTTTGGGCCATTGTTTTATTAAAAACCTATGAAATTTTTTTTAATGAGTGGTTATTTATATCAGTTTGAATATTAAATGATGCCAAAAACTATAACGTAGTGATTTTTGGAGTCAGTGTTAGCATGAACGAACACCAAAAGAAAAAATGTTGTTCCACATTGTTTTTCAGGAAATCTAACGCCATATGTTATATTTGTGGCATCATATTTCCACAAAAATGATGCTGAAAATAACAACCCCAGAGACTTTTGGTGTATGATTTCACAAAAATTGACGCTGAAATTAAAAATAATTATAGTTTCCGCATTTGGTTTTTCAAAAATTGACATAAAAATGTTTTTGTTAAACTTTTTGCGTCAGTTTTTGGAAATCACATGCTGAAAGACATTTAAAATTTGACAGGATCAGGAAACCGTCATCTGCATTGTTCTTTGAATTTGAAACTCTTGGTGGCTCTTCTCCACTCATGAGGTCTTTGAGGCCTTATTTGTGATTTCCAAATTCCATTGTTGACAATTTTATTAAACTTTCAAGATCTTCGGTCTGCATTCTTCATTATATGGTCTTCTTTGACCATATATAGATTACTCTTCATCATCATTGCTATTTTTAGTATCTTTCAATAATGGATAGATTTTCCATTATTGGTTAGCTTCTTTTTTCTTTTTTACAATAAATTTTGTTCTTGGATCTTGAAGTGCTGATTTTTCAAATGTTTTATATAGATCAATGTTCCAATTGGAGATCTATTTTCATGTAACTCATAATTTTGTAAGTTTTATTATATTTTGAAGATTAATTACTGATCATTTCATTTTAATTTTTTTTCATCCAATATTAGTAAATATTTTATTTAAAATGTGTTATAATATAGATAATAATCAACCTTAAGAGTGATTTTTAAATGTCCTTGATATCAATTGGATTTTTATGGTTTATGGTATTGAATTTCTATTAGAAATTATCTATAAATTTACAAGTAAATGTTCTTGAATAAATTATTCCAAAAAATTTTAATTATTTTTATCTAACATTGTGTATAAATATAAGGACCAGGCCTTAAAACATTACATAATCTTGAATTAAACGAATAATTCACATTGAGGATCATTTCAGGTTTAGAGTTTTAGATAATTAGGCCCCATCTATAACATAACAAATTGAATATTACAAGTACACACTATTACTCAGTATGCATTTTTTTATAAAATAAAAACTCTTGAAAAGAAACACGTCAAGTTGCATGTTTTAGATAGCATGAATTATCATTGATCCATTCCATGACACGATTAATCTTTAAGTCATGTGAAAAAAATTTCAATAACATGGGATGAGCATAAAAATATTAGTAAGGGTTATAAAATAAGGAAAGAAAACATGATCCCATCAATAATTACAAATAAATGAACCCAATACTTTTCAATCATAACATACCTTACAAAATCATAAGATTTATGAATAACACATAGAAATAATAAATCATAAAAGTAAATTATGGAATTCATAACATAAATACATTGTAGCTATCACAGATATATAGGGAGTCACATTTGGAATACTCATCACAGTATATTCCCTAAATCTCTTAGGAGAAACATTCAAATTCACCCTTATCTTGTTACCTAATGCATTAAAGAGCTATCTCTGGCTCACCCACCCTAGGTTTATCACGGAACCACCCGTATATGTAAACAATGACCAACAACTATAACATAACACATAAAACAAGAATAAATGAAACATAAAATTTCCATATTCCAATCACAATATATCATATCTAGATATTGAAATAAACAATGCTTTATCAAACCATTTTCATAACCATTTTATACATTTAATAAATATATTTTCGAATCAAAGTGTCCCATAACACTTTGATGATTTTAATGAAATTATCATTTTAAAACCTTAATTTACATACAAATAAATCCCAAAACCATTTGGAAAACATGGAAATTGATGATAAATATTTAAAAGAATAAATATTTAAAACATTTAAAACAATATTTTAGTTTAATAGTTTTTAACAAAATGAGAGACGCTTGAATAAAAATAATTGAGGAATAAAATTTAATCATAACTTTATAATTTCATGAGAATAAAAGGATTCATGATATAATATGTCAAAGGACAGTATATACACCACATAAGAGTGAATTGGTGCATAAAAATAATGAAGACTCAATGGAATGTAAATTGTGGCGCAATCCCTTATAAAGACAGTATCATTAGATTAAGGATAAATCAATGACATAATTTATAGATGTCAAATAGAAATGCACCCAATATAAGTGGATATTATTTTTAAAAAAATAAAAGGACATTCACACACATATATTGAAGGACATAATCAACATGTATATGTTTAACCCAAAGAATGAAAATTGGGTTAAGTCCCTTTACAAAAATTCGACAGCCTAACGGCGTCACTTTAAAATTCAAGAAGTGATTTTATGAGATAAAAAGGGTATATCATCACATGGACATAAAATATACATCAATAATGATATATAAGAACATATCCCAACATAAGAATCCGTAAATTAAAAGACATAACTAAAGAAGTCTTTTATAAAGAGGAGCTTGAATGGATCCCCAACCGATATGGTAACTTCCGAAACATATAACACATGAAAGAAGGATCATAAAAAGAAGATGTAATTACCCATAAAATAAGGTGTATTACACATGGAATACATTCATGGGTAGTAAATACACCACATGCAATAAATAAGTGGTGTACAATGGAAATTTCACGGATTTGAAAGTGAGATAAGAAATCCCATACGAAACGTTGGCAGCCTAACGGTGCCACATAGAACTTCCAAAAATGGAATGATGAGATCAAATATGGTCTCTCATCATATAAACATAAAAAGTACCATAAGAAGAATATATCATAACATCCCCAAACCTAGGAAAGAAGGTCTTAAAAGAAGTGACATAAAAGAGAGTACTTAAAAGAAAGAGAGGTAGGATCCCTTACCTCGTGTCTAACTTGACTCGATCGTTATTTAATCTCCGAAATAATAAACTAAAGTTAATTTATACATTCATAGGAACTTTTTTCAAGTTTATAATTCCTTTTATATAACTTATTTCCATGTTATAAACATTATGTAATCAATTAAGTTAATAATGTTCGTTTTGTCGATATTTGAGACTTGAGTCAAAAATGGACTACTTATAATTACATGTTGTTCATCTGGTCAAAGGTTCGTTATATCCATAATTATTATTCATTATTTATATATCATATATATCATATAAATACAGTATATACATGTATTTTTAATTGTACATAACATATAGAGGTAAGAAATGAAATGTACAGTTCATCGAGATGGTAAGCCACACGTACACTTGAACGCTACTTCAATTTCTATTTCCTATTTTAATGGAAATAAAACATAATGATACATAGTTATATTATAATTCTAGTATAATATCATATATAATATCTTCAACGCTATCCTTTATACATCCCACATAATGCATTAACGAATCAAATCACTTTGAGGGGGCGGTAATCCGCACTTCCTCAAATGAGATTATCGTATTTACCCACTATAGAAACTATAATGGAAGAATATAAATTGGAAGTACAAAAGCATAATGAAATCAAAAACATAATATATATATATATATATATATATATATATATATATATATTTCCATCATAATGGCCACCATGAGAGGCGGTAAGATGTAATAGAACAATAATCGTTTCGTGAGGCGTTAGTTTTCCATCCACAGAAACATTGTGTTTATCATCCATTAGATGGAGGTGTGTGTATGTGTAGTTTGAATCCTTCTTATAACAACATCATATTATATTTTGGATACTCATGTTGTTATTAAAGAAATAAATAAAAAGAGATTAGGGGTTGGAGAAGTAAAATAAATGAAAACAATTTAAGATAAATTATTACCTTTAATTTGGGCAACTCCATTTGGTTTGAACAAAAGGACCTCTTGAAGTGCCTTCTGCCTAAGGTAAGGCTTCTAAGATGAGGATAGGGATGTTTATAGATTAATTGGTCAGAGGTTGGTTGAGCAAAATGGCTTGAGAAGTGTGAGAAATTGGTTAGAAGTGGTCCCCTTTTATAAGGGGGGGGGTATGGGCTCTTGAAGAAAGTGTGAAACAATTATTTTATTATATAATGATATTCGGTTTCTAATTGTCCAAAAATCATTATATTCGAAAATAAGATGACTCATGGTCGAAATAAAATCATACAATCAGAATTTGACATGTTTTGGATAATATTTAAATCATTATAATCTTATTTATTTATATAATTTATTAATGAGGTAAATACTGCACCATTATTGTGTCATAAATAATTTAATTTAATTAATGTCTAAAAATTATAAAAAAATACCATGATATAGGAAATATTTTTATATTTCCATATAATATTTATAGTATAATATAGGACTTATATAAAACCATAAAGAAATTAATTACTAAACGAGTTTTGTTTATGTCATTTTGGCCTTTACTTTAAATTAATTAATCTAAATTGACATTATCACATCCAAGTGGATCAAAGGGTTCCAAAAATAGATACAAAGATTCCCATGGTAGTTAATGACTCAAACAATAAGGTTAGGACAAGTTTTAAGGTAATATTGAATTATTATAATATACTTTTAACTTTGAATTACCTTATTTATCATTAACCGTGGTAAATAAATGTCAAAAGTTTCTATTCACCAAAAATTATTTTCATCTTAGTGAACCACGTTTTACTTCTCGATAACAAACATGTATGTATAATGATTGAAATAAAATTCACAGAAGTGGTAAAATTTCATTTAAATGAAAAAGTCTGTTTTTTTAACTACCACTAAGTGGTTTCACTATTCATCAAATTTTTTGTTTTTCAGAAAAATACAAAAAATTCAGCGTAAGCTATATTTGATATTCCAAATTCAAAAATGATGTACATTTTTCCAAATTCAAAACATATAAGTGGCATTAATTAATTTTAAAATTAATTCCTGTTATGAAAACAAATAGCGTGCTTTTAAGAAACAATAACTATCAAAATATTGATACTTGTTTATGTCCAATTTTAATGTGAAAATAATTATAATGACCAAAATTGGATTAAATGGTAAAAATATATTTTAATTTCACTTTAAGATCAATTAAAAAGATAATAAATCCATATAAATAAATTAGATTAAAAGGCACTTTTGAATTAAAATACAATATTTTTAACTATTCATTAAAAAATGTACTTTATCAGAAAAATACCAAACAAATTACCCAAAGTAAATTTTGATGTCCCCATTCTAAGGAAATATTTTATTTGTTCAATTATAATGTATTAAAGTGACCAAAACTATATTTAAAGATGGTTCGCCATTAAAAGGCAGTAAATCGACATTTAAATGTAAATTATGCTTAAAATTAGATTTATTCACATTTTAAGCCCCAAAAATTTATTGTATAAATGTAAATACATTTTACAAACATTTATAATCATATTGTAGTTAGTTTTGTTCATTCCCACCAATATAATGGCTATGAGTTAACTACCATATAAAATAATAATATTATATTATTAGTGTGCAATGTAAGATTTCGAAGGAACCTGTTGTTGCATATCAGGTATGCTATCGAACAAGGAAACCCCTTTACAGTAAAAATAATATTTATTTCAAAAAATATAATAAATATGAAAAGTGTCTCATTCCTTATTTATCTGAGATGTTACATCCTTCCCCCCTTTTGGGAATTGCATCCTCACAATTTTAAAATTGAGCTATGAAACATAATTGAAAGTCCCACATCGATAAAAAAAGTCTATAAAACTATCACTTTAAAATAAATAATGATATATATAATGGTCACTCTAGACAACCCATACTAAGATTCCAGGTAGGGAAAAATTGATATGGATGAAAAACTAACGATCATAGATTAATAGTGAGTGATAGAGAAATTGATCACAGAAAGTTAACCGCCACAAGACCATGACTTTGTGGTTGGGTAAATGTCTGATAATAAAATAGAGGTTATAATTTTTTTCCAAGATCATTTTCATAGAGTTCAAGCATTTTATTGATAACTAGACTAAGATTTTAAGTAAATATACTTACTTTTCATGTATAGATTCGTCCTTTAATAAAATTATACAACAAAATCATCTTTTCTCCAATCGATGAATATTCAAGATGAATTGTTCACATTAAAAGCGCTATAATAAATGTCTGGAGAATTACATAATCCACAAAAGATGAACTATAAATTTCCCATGTCTTTATGCATTAACCAAAACCAAAATTTCTAGTTCAAGATCAGATAATCCCCAAATGGATAATCCTTTATAAAATGAAATATTACTCTTAATCTAAAAAATTCAAGAAAAGAACCCAAGGTTCAAGAATCACAATTAAATAAACTATTATCCACAAAATTATCAAAAGTAATCCAAACTAAGATTGAAACCCAATTCTATGAACGATTTAATCACATAGTCTTCCACAGTAAATCTTAAAATTTATCTCCAAATAACATTAGTTACTCTAAAAGTCTCATAATGAAAAGTAATTAACCTAATAACATATCCTTCACGATAGGTTAATCATTTACATTGATAACCCAAAATCAACTTATTCCTGATTCATAAGAAAATATAACTAAAAATAATTATTCATATAACCATGGACTTCACGTAGTCCAGCGGTTGGTGATAAATACCAGTCGCACTTTGGTTATGGGTACGATTCCCACAGCTTCGTCCGACGCGACGGGTTGTCACACGGTTTGCGTGTTGTCCCTTTTCAAAAACTATATAATTTTATATCAATTCCAAAAAAGATATAAATTCATAAAAAATAACCATAACATATTTTATGAAAAAAGGTTATCTAATAACATTCTTTTTGCATCCCAAAATGTATTAACCGGTAATTGCTTCAAATTCAAGGATCATATAAACCAGAATGGCTCTTTTTAACTATATCCACAAGAGAAATGATAATTATTCCATGAATAAAATTTTCATATATCAAATATCAGGGTTACACATACTATAAAAAGTCTTCTAATGTAATCCCATCATCAAAAGATCCTTAATACTTTTATGTATTTCACCATCCTAAAATCTACTATAACTCTTGAATCCCATATATGTTGACTTATTACTCATTCAACATTCTTCACGATCCATTAACCATTCCTTTTCAAAATATTTAGAAATACATATTCCATACAAACTAAATCCTAAATCATATCATAAGACTCAAAAATATCAAAACTTTTGTTAAGAATTAATCCATACCTTTCATTGGTCATTGTCAGTTTCTTCATCCTCAATTAGAATGTCATTATGTGTTTGAAAACATATAATTTTATGACCCAAGTGATCCTATTCCTGAAAATTTTTTGTAGGACATGTGTTTTCATAATCAACATGCACACCACATTTAAAACATTCAATTGACCCCTCAGAAAGGACATCTTTCTCTTTCCTAGAGCCATGTAGATGCTTCCTTTTTCCATGGAATGTTATTACTTTCTGACCTTCATTTCAAAATATATAGCATCTTTCTGTCCCTTTGATACATTTTCCAAGTTGTTTCTTTCCACATATTTGACACAAAGGTTTTTGAACACACTTACCTTTTTAATTATTACATGAACTCCCGTAGGGAATTTTTTCTCTCATATATGATACCTTATAAAGATCACTAAGGTTCAGGTGGTGAATCATGACTCCATATAGCTGGTTGAGAAAAACCATAAGTGTTCTCACTGCAGATCCCATATCTTATAGTTTCTCAGTTAGAATACCATCATAGTTTTCTTCACATCCACTGTTACTTTGGTGCCTGATAGATCCATCCATTTACTAAAACCAAAAAGGTCAGTGTGAGTATATCAGTAAAATTTGCATATAATATCATATAAAGAGGGTACACACTAAGATATACCTATTAATGTTATCTTAAACTCATTCACATTATCTAAAAAAACAATGAATCTTTCTGAAATCTTAACAATTATGGTAAAGTCACCTATGCTTAATGAATTCCCTAACCTTTAAAGTTATCTAAACCGACCATAGATACCAACACTAAAGACCTGACCTTAAAACATTACGTAATCTTGAATTAAATGAATAATTCACATTGAGGATCTTTTCAGGTTTATAGTTTTAGAGAATTAGGCCACAACTATTACATAACAACTTGAAGATTACAAGTAGACACTACTACTCAGTATCAATTTTTTTCATAAAATAAAAACAGTTGAAAAGAAACACACCAAGTTCCATGTTTAAGACAACATGACTTTTCCTTGATCCGTTCCTTGACCCTATTCATCTTTAAGTCTTGGAAAAAACATTTAAAAAACACGGGATGAGTATAAAAAGATCATTAAGTGTTATAAAATAAGTAAAGAAAACATTATCCCATCATTAATTACTAATCAATGAAACCAATACTTTTAAATCATAACATACATTACAAAATCATAATATTTATGAATAACGCATAGAAATAATAAATCATAAAGGTAACTTATGGCATTATTATCATACTTACATTGTATCTATCACAGCTATATACAGAGTCACATTTGGAATACCCATCACAAAATATTCCCTAAATCTCTTAGGAGAAACATTCACGTTTACCTCCGTCACGTTACCCAATGCATTGGAGAGCTATCTCAGGCTCACCCGTGCTAGGTTTATGACAGAACCACCCATATATGTAAAAAATTATCAATAACCATAAAATAACACATAAAACAAGCATAGAGGAAAGATAACATTTCCACATTCCAATCACAATATATCATATCAATATATTGAAATAAACAGTGCTTTTTCAAACCATTTTCATAACCGTTTAAAAATTTTAATAAATAGATTTTTGAATCAAAGTGTCCCATACCACATTGATGATTTTTATGAAATTAACATTTTAAAACATTAATGTTCATTTTAATAAATTCCAAAACCAATTTGAAAACATCAACATTGATGACAAATATTTAGAAGAATAAACCTTTAAAACATTTAAAACGATATTTTAGTTAAAGTGTTTTTAACAAAATGAGAGACACTTGAATACAAATAATTGAGGAATAAAATTTAATCATAACTTTATAATATCTTGAGAATAAAAGGATTAATGATATATTATGTCAAAGTATAGTATATACACAATATAAGAGGGAATTGGTGCATAAAAATAATGAAGTCTCAATGGAATGTAAATTGAGACGCAATCCCTTATAAAGATGGTATCCTTAGATTAAGGATAAATCAATGACATAATTTATGTGCGAAAAATATAAATAAACCAAATATAAGTGGATATTATTTGTAAAACAATCAGAGTCATTCACACATATTTATATCACGACATAATCAACGAGTATATGTTTAACCCGAAGAATTGAAATTGTGTTAAGAAGTCCCTTTACAAAAATTCGATAGCCTAATGGCATCACATTAAAATTAAGAAAGTGAGTTTATGAGAGAAAAGGGTATCACATCACATGGACCTAAAATTTACATCAATAAGTATGTAGAAGAACATATCCCAACCTAAGAATATGTAAATTAAAATACATAACAAAAGTTGTCTTTTATAAACTTGATGGTGAAAGGTTACCTTACCGATTTGGTAACTTTGGAAACATACATCACATGAAAGAATGATCATAAAATGATGATGTAATTACCCATAAATTAATGTGTATTACACAGGGAATAAATTCATGGAATGTACATACACCACATGCAATAAATAAGTGGCGAACTATGGAAATCTCACTAATTTAAAAGTGAGATAATAAATCCCTTACGAAAATTTGGCAGCCTAACCGCGCCACATAAAACGTCCAAAAATGGATTGATGGGATCAAATAGGGTCTATCATTATATGAAAATAAAAATTACTGTAAGAGGAATATAACAAAACACCCCCAACATAAGAAAGAAGAGCTTAAAAGAAGTGACTTAAAAGAAAGTACATAAAAGAAAGAGAGAGGTATGATCCCTTACCTCATGTCCGACTTGGCTCGATCGTTATTTAATCTCTTGAATACTAAACTAAAGTTAATTTATAATTTCATAAGGACCATTTTCATGTTTATTATTTCTTTTATGTCACTAATTACCATGTTATAAACATTATGTAATCATTTAAGTTTATAATGTTTGTTTTGTCGATATTTGGTACTTGAGTCGAAAATGGACTTCTTATAATTACATGTTGTTCATGTGGTCAATGGTTCATTATATCCAGAATTATATTCATTATTTATATATCATATATATCATATATATCCATTATATACATGTATTTATAATAGTATATAGCATTTAGTGGTAAGAAATGAAATGCACCGTTCATGGAGACGGTAAGCCGTACGTATTAATGAACACTGCTTTCATTTCTATTTCTTATTTTAATGGAAATAAAACATAATTATATATATGTATATGATTATTCCATTTCAATATCATATATAATATCATCAACTCCATCCTCTATACATCCCACACAAGGCATTAACGAAACAAATCACTCTGAGGGGGAAGTAGTCCGCACTTTCTCAAATGAGATTATTGTATTTACCCACTATGGAAACCATAAAGGCATAATATAAATGTGAATTACAGAAGCATAAAGAAATAAAAAAAAATATTTATATCATATATATATATTTATATACAGTGCCATCATAATGGACACCATCATAGGTGTTAAAATGTAATTGAACAATCATCGTTTCATGAGGCGTTAGTTTTCCATCCACAGAAACATTATGTTCTTCATCCATTAGAAAGATGTATGTGTAAGTGTAGTTCAAGTAATTCTTATAAAAACACCCTATTATATTGAGGATACTGGTGTTGTTACAAAAGAAAGAAATAAAACGATTTTAGGGTTTGGAGAAGTATAATAAAAGAAAACAATTTAAGAGAAACTGATACCTTTAATTTGGGCAACTCCCTTTGGTTTGAACCAAAGGACTTCTTGAAGTTCCTTCTGCATAAGGTATGGATTCTAAGCAGAGGAGAGGGATTTTGAGAGATTAATTGTGCCGAGGTTGGGCTATCCAAATGGCTTGAGAGGAGTGAGGAATGGGTTAGAAGTGGTCTCCTTTTATAAGGGGGAAGAGGGTCTCTTTAGGAATGTGTGAAACTATTATTTAATTATATAATGATATTCGGTTTTTAATAGTTCAAATATCATTAAATTATAATATAAGATGAGTCATGGTCGAAATAAAATCATCCAATCAGAATTTGACATGTTTTGGATAATATTTTAGGCATTATAATCTTATTTATTTAAATCAATTATTAATAAGGTAAATACTGCATCATTATTGTGTCATAAATAATTTAATTTATTTGATGTCTAAAAATTATAAAAAAAAATACCATGATATAGGAAATCCTATTATATTTCCAAATAATATGCATAGTCGAAAATAGGACTTATGTAACACCATATACAAATTAATTACTAAAAGATTTTTGTTTAAGTCATTTTGGCCATTACATTAAATTAATTAATGTAAATTGTCATTATCACTTCCTAGTGGACCAAAGGGGTCCCAAAATAGACCCAATGATGACCATCATCGTTAATGACTCAACCAATAAGGTTAGGACATGTGTGAGGTAATTTTGAATTATTATAATATTATTTTAACCTTGAATTACCTTATTTACCTTTAACCGCGGTAAATAAAAGTCAAAAGATACTATTCACCAAAAATTATTTTCATCTTAATGAACCACATTTTACTTTTTGATAACAATAATGTAAGTCTGATTTTTGAAATTAAATTCACAAAAGTTGTAAAATTTCATTTAAATGAAAAAGTCAGTTTTTTTAACTACCACTATGTGGTTTCACTATTCGTCAAAAATTAAAGTTTTTCAGAAAAATACCAAAAAATCAGCCTAAGCTATATTTGATATTCCAAATTCAAAATCATTTCCATTTTTCAAAATTCAAAACATAGAAGTCGCATTAAATAATTTTAAAATTAAGTTTTGTTTTCAAAACAAATAGCAAGTTTTTAAGAAACAATAACTATCAAAAGATTGATACTTGTTTATGACCAATTTTAATGTGAAATTAATAAAAATGACCACAATTGGATTAAATGGTAAAAATATATTTCAATTTTACTATAAAACCAATTAAAAAGATAACATAACCATATAAATAAATTAGATTAAAAGGAACTGTTGAAATAAAATATAATATTTTTCACTATTCATTAAAAATGAACTTTATTAGAAAAATACCAAAAAATTAGCCAAAGTGAATTTTGATGTTACCATTATAAAAAAGGATTTTATTTGGTCAATTAGAATGTATTAAAGTGACCAAAACAATTGTTAAATAGGGTTCTCCATTAAAAGGCAGCAAATCGACATTTTAATGTAAATTATGCTTAAAATTAGATTTATTCACATTTTAAGCCTATAACATTTATTTTATAAATGTAAATACATATGAGAAACATGTATAATAATATTGTAGTTAGTTTTGTTCATTTACACCAATACAATGAATAGGATTTAACTACCATATAAAATAATAATATTATATTATTTTTGTGCAATGTAAGATTTCAAAGGAACCTATTATTGCGTATCAGGTACACTATCGAACATAGAAACCCCATTATAGTAAAATTAATATTTAATTCACAAATATTAATAAATATGAAAAGTGCTTTATTACTTATTTATCTGGTATGTTACAATAAATGTATTGTTCAATGTTCTTGACCAATTGTATAAGTCAATGTATTGAATTTGTATTATCTGACATTATTTTTATCTTGACCAATTGGCTAAATAATATTCTGACAATATTTTTATTTGAAATATTAGTAACCATATGATTGAGAAAATACAACAAATAGGGTTGGGGGTTTGGGTGTTCAAATTTGTTCTACCTAAATTATACCAAAAACCAAATAATCTATGTATATAATCATTAGAGCATATTATGGATCCACAACCACATATTATTCCTCAAATGATTTTTTTTGTTCTCTCACAAAAATGTATTATTATATATATCAATTAATTTATGTATTAAATTTTATCAATATTAATATAGAGAGTATTAGAATTTATTTCACTTATAATATGAAAATTTACTCTAATTATTATTTCATATTACTAATAATAACTAATTTTTCTCCTTATAAATTAATGCAATCGTCAATACTATTGATACATATAACATAGAAATAATTCAACAAATTTGTAAAATTAAATAATAAATATTATAATATTGTTATAATAATTTAATTATTATATCCATATAACACATGTATATAATTTGGAAATAAAATGTTTACTATTTTTAAATGTGTTTCATATCTGATGTTTTTTATCTGAATGTGAATAGTTTTTATTAAATGGGATTCTGTTTAAAATTTATCTTTAAATATATATATATATCTTAAATATTATAAGTTTTAATATATTCAAAATATATATTTTTTATATCAGATATTGGATAGATCAAAATTGGATACATTTACAAAGAATCACTAGAGGGTATGAAAAATGAGATGATGAATTCTTGGAATTTTCTAAAATACATCTTCAAAAACATTGATTTGATTTTATTTCCATGTGTTATATGATTAAATATGAGAATGTTAAAAACCAGAGAAATCAAGGACCATATCATTTTTTATGGTTTGAGCCTTAATTATACTCATTAGATTTGTCATGGTGAAAAAATTGAAAAATCAACATACAATGATGATGACAATATTCATAAAGAGGAAGAGGATCATATTGAAGAATTATTTCATTATTTAGGTGTTGAAACCATCGAAAAATAGCAACTGTTGAATGATTGTATGAAGATTCTTAGAAACCATATTTCACAGGTTGCAGTAAATATACAGTGTTATCAGTAATTTTGAGATTAGTAAACATAAAAGGGAAAAATCGGTGGAGCTATAAAAGTATATCTAGATTACTAAAGCTTTTAAAAGAGCTACTTACAGAAGGAAACAGGCTTCAAGATTCCAACAATGAGGTGAATAAAATATCATGCCCTATGAGATTGGGGTAATAAATTATACATGCTTTCCCCAATGATTGTGTAGTGTATAAGAAATAAAATGAATATTTATAAAGTTGTCCAACAAGTGGGACATCACACTATAGATAGATGGGAAAATAAACTCAGATTCATTCTCATGTGATGTCATTTAACGTCATGAAAAATAAATTCTATACTATATAATGTTATCATCCTATTTTTTTCATACAATTCTGATATTTCAATTTTGATTCTTTAATAGGTACTAGGATAAAAACTCCTACTAAAGAAATTTGGTACCTTCCTATAATTCCTAGTTTAAAGTGCCTATTTGGAAAATCAATTGATGAATATATGTTATGATGGCAATCATATGAGTGCATCTCTAATAGTAACTTACGTCACCCTGCCGATTCACCACAATAGAAGTGTTTTATTTCAAAATTTCATGATTTTTTAAGTGAAGTAAGAAATCTTAGAATGGGATTGTGTACTGATTAAATAAATCTATATCAGAGCCTCAGTGGCCAATATAGTTCATGGTGTATTTTTCTGGTAGCTTTCACTGTGTCCCCACATCTACGTGTGAAGACGAAATATTGTACGATGAGTTTGATGTTTTCGGGACAAAAAAACCGGGAAATGAAATTGATGTGTATATTTATCGATTGATTCATGATTTGAAACTGCTATGGGATGCATGTTTTAATGTTTTGGATGCATAAAAGAAGGATTATTTTATTTTTCATGATATCATATTGTTAACTATAAATAAATTTCCTGCATACAGAATCATATCTCGATATAGTGTTAAGGGGCATAAAGCATGTCCAATTTGTAAAGAAAAAACATCATCTTATCAATTACAGAATAGGAGAAAGACAGTGTACATTGGACATCAATGAATTTTTTGAATCAGTAATCCTTATCTTAGATTGAAAAATCATTTAACAGATTAAAACAATAAAACCCTCCCCCTTGACTATTTTCTACTGAAGAATATTATTACATAGTGAAATATGTTGATTAGACATTTGGAAAGAAAAGATATTCTAGTCATCAAAGAGATATTTGGAAGAAGCAGTCTATTGTTTCAAAATACTTTATTGGAAATTTTTTGAGATAAAACATAACATCGATGTTATGCATGTTGAAAAACCCATATGTGACAGTTTGAGTTGATCATTGTTAGATAGAAATGGAATGAAATAATATGGATTGTATACTATATTGGAATTGATATTAAAAAAATACATTTATAGTTATCCCCATTTGTGAAAAGAAACAGAACATATTTACCTCTGTCTTGTCACACATTATTCAAGATTGAAAAAATGAATATCTATCTGTGTCTTCATGGTATAAAAGTACCCAGTGTTTTTTCATAGAATGTGAATAATTTAGTGTCACAAAAGGATTCTAAAATAATATGTATGAAATCTCATGATAGAAATTTTTTTATGCAACAACTTCTACCAGTAGCAGTGCATGGTATATTGCTGACAGTTGTCAGAAAGACTATCATCCAGTTATGTAATTTTTTTAAAACCATTTGTAGAAAATTCATTCACACAAATTTGTTATTTGTGTTGAATAATGAAGAAAATTTTATTCTTTTTCAACTAGAAATATATTTCCCACCAACATTTTTTGATATAATTGTTCATCTACTAATTCATTTGGTGTGGGAGATAAGAATATGGTGGAAATATTATTTAAGATGGATTTATCCGTTTGAAATATATATCAAAATTTCGAAGCGATATGTTATGAATCTGTATCGACCAAAGGCCTCTATTTTTCAAAAATATGTATCAAAAGAGGTGATTGAGTTTTTTACTGATTATTTGTGTGAGGTGGAGCATATTTTTCTCCCTATATCTTGACATATGAAATTTGATTGTGAAGGTGGAGGGGTTAAAGGTTTAATGGTAACGTTCATTCCATGGAATGAAGTGATGCATGAAAATTTATACATTCTAAATAATATAGTTGAGGTACGATAATATATATCCTCACATGTTGATAAATTATTGATATGATATATGAAATGAAAAGAAAAGTGGTTGATTATTGAGCATAAAAAAGACATTTGTTTCATGGTTTAAAGAGAAATTCACCTCAGATATATCTGCATTAGAAACATTGTAGTGGTTAGCAGGGGGACCATCACTTAATGTGATCACATCGTCTAGTTTTGTTATCAATGGCTACCAATTTTACACAGAAAACCAGGATGACAAGAGTACAATTCAGAATAGTGGTGTGATGGTTTTTGCTGATGTAGTGCATTTTTCGAGTGCTAATGAGAAAACCCCAATTTCTGCATTAACGCCATATTTTGGAGTTCTAGAAGACATCTGGGTAAATTACTATATAAAATTTCAAGTCATAGTTTTTAAGTATAATTTCGATGATAGTAATAGTGGTGTGAAACATGATGAATATCGGTTTAAACATGTTGATTTGAAAGGATTTAATCACAATTAAGAACCATTTATCATGGAGACCCATGCAAAGAATGTATTTTATTTAATTGATCCATGAAATTATTAGTGGTTAGTTTTATTTCAAGGAAAAAATATACCATTTGGGTGATGATTATTGTGTTGATGATGTTAGTGATTTACATAAGATTTATTCATTTATTACCCAATATTCAGATAATTACTATGAGTAGAGGACACACATAGTGCATGTAGTACTTAATGATCATGATGAAGGCATGTTGGAAAACTCTAAATTAGTCTCCTAATCTTTCAGATAATATTTATATTTTTTTAATTTTTTTTAAACTTAAAAATGAACGCCCCTTTTTTTTACTTACTTATATTTTGTCTTCCTTATTTAAAAATATTCTGTTCTCTAATGATATACAGGAAAACAAAATTTCATTAAACTTTCTGGTAGTAATGTTAGATATAGATAGAGATGAGCCGTTATTGAGGTATTTCTATTTTTACATATTATTAATTATTTAGCAATATACGTATATGAACATATAGAACCATTAATTTACATTTTTTTTAAATGACTATAGATGAAACATTGGCGGAGGATACTTTTCCTGTTACATCACAAAATTCATTTTCTCAAGTTGGAAAATGTGGTATGATACATTTAAAAAAACAATCACTTGCTCGTGATGATGACAAAGTACACATTCTTTTTTATGATGATGATAATAATGAAATTATCCCAAATGTAGTTCAGATTGTCAGTTATATAGCGATGTAGAGCCATTTCAGAATTAGTATTTTATATCCTATTTGGAGGTCAGTGGATAGCATGGAAAATAAATAGCTTTGGGAGGCCGTGATGGTAAAATATCATAATTGATTTATTTTATCTTATTTTTTTAATATTATATATTTTAATGGATATATTTAAAATTTTAAATTTCATATGACTTTCAGTTTTTGGGAAACCAATGAAATTAAGAAAAGACATCTTTCTTTAGCAGCGGTTTGATGGGGAGATTTTAATACAAAAATCACAAAAAAAATTCTTTTTGGAAAGAGACTGTTTGAAATCCCATGCCTCAAGTATCCATATATATATGAAGAAATATTTAAGCAATTTTCTGACATTCGTAATGAAGAAAAATTCAGGTATGATAATTATTTTACATTTTAAAATTTATTATATTGTTTTTTATTACTTAGTAGTTTATTTTTATATAACTGGACTCTATGGTTTCTCATCAGAGGATCCAGTTGAAAAATGTATACCCTCATACATTATCACATGGAGGGTACTCGTATTTGTAGTAGAAATTGATTAAAGAAAAATTTGATTCTTTAAAAGCTCAATCTAGTAGTGGTTCAGAAGATGTCAAGTTTGAACCCTCATCCCCTCTCACTCGACATAACAAATAAAATCAAGAAATCAGAAAAAAAATGGTATCTTACAAAAGAAGCTAAGCATGTAACTAATAAAATCATAAATAAATATTATTTATTTGTTATCATTTTTCTTATATTATAAATTATAAATACTAATATAATTTTTTTATTTTTCATTTCCGGATGAACATTAAGAGAATGAGACATGGGGATCTTTTATCTAGGAGGGTAGGATGGACATACTACCCTCTGCTTTGGGAAAGGAATAACACCCCAACTGTGATAGAGGATATCAAGCGGGTGTTAGAATTCGAATGATTTTTTGTAAGCATAAGAAATCAAGAAAACCATAATTACAATCTTTAAAAGTAGAGCTAAAATATATGAAACAGTCTATTAGTGATCAATTTCAAGCAGTAGTGAAGAAAGGTTTGTTAGAACATGTGGGAATGCAGCCACAGTCTCGGCAACCTTCCCAGGTTTATTATTTATTTGTCATCATTTTTTCTATTTTATAAGTTATAAACACTAATATAACTTTTTCATTTTTCATCCTTCTCAGTATGCTCACTTGGACCACCCTACCCCATATACCTACCTCGCCCCGTATGAACAGCCTTACCAAGTATATTATTTATTTTTCATCAGTTTCTATATTTTATAAATTATACACACTAATATAACTTGTTCATTTTGCAGCCCTCTCAGCCTCCTCACCCGGACTACCCTACCCCATCTGCTTACCCCACCTCGTATAAGCAGCCTTCCCATGTATACTATTTATTTTTTACCATTTTTTCTATTTATAAATTATAATCCCTCATATAACTTTTCCATTTTTCAGCCTTCCCAGCATGATCACCAGGACTACCCACCCCATCACCCTATGCTCTACCGTATGAAAAACATTCCTAGGTAAATTATTTATTTGTCATCAATGATTCTATTTAATAGATTATAAACATTAATATAATATTTTCATTTAGCTTCCTTTACAACCTACTCAACCGAACTACCATGTCCTATCTGCTTACATTGATTCTCTACCACCAAACATGGACCAAAACGTTTACAGTGAGTATTTTCCTGGAGATCCTCACATACATATTGTTGTGTTACGACTCATCCATTTTTTGGGATTCTTTATACCAGAAGCCTATGAAGATGGGTCAGGGTAGATTATCAGTACTCCATATTATAGATCCTAATGCACTATTACTATTTTCTATAGTAGAGATTACCAGAGTTGGGGATTGTGTTGGTCATTTTTTTACTTTGGCCAACTGGATTGCTTTTTTATAATTCATATGAGGTATTTGTTTCTGAAATATTAATTTTGAATGATTCAAATTTAATTATAATGTTTTTTGACATTTAACATATATAGGATTGTCTAAAAGCAAATGAAGCTGTACAAATGACACAAAATGTATCAGAAAAATCGACAATAGATACTTTAGATAATTCTAAGGGATAGAAAGATTATTTTAGGAATCCTCTTCATTAAATTTCATCTATGATTTTTGGATGACGACAGATATATGCAGAAGACAATATCAATTCAGATTACTCAAAGAATATGTCATGCATCTAGTAAATTTTGAAGAGCTCCGTATGAATGTGGTGCAGTTGTTTACCATGTAAGTAAACTGACTTTTGAATTTGTATTTCATTAATAAAAGATGTTTTTAAATTGAATAACTATATTTTTTATCAATTATTTATCTACACACACATCATTTACAAAATTAAGGTATAGACATTTACAGTTTTATAGATCCATTATTTATTTCCATAGAAGTGAAATATATGAAGAATCTTGACAGAGTTTCATATATGTGTGATAGATTATCACATACGGAGATTCAGTGTTGGATTCTACCACTTATTGATAAGTTTACCAGAAACATTATTATGAACTAATGATCATTATAATGCCATTAATTGTGAAATTTATGTATTGTAGGGGGCATTGGATGTTAGGGGTATTGTGCCCAAGGGAATGAACCATATATTGGTTTTTATCTTTACTAGGGAATGTTTTTAAAAGTTTTTTTACCTAATTAGGTGGGTAATTTTTATAATATCATTATATTTAATTCTCATTGTTTAGATATGTATTATTAGTTCACATTTATGAAAATTTAGGTCATGAAAAAAAACTAACAAGGAATATAAGTCGATAAAGACACCCAATAAAATCATATATGTTGATGTATAGGTAATTAGTTTTAATATTAGAATTTTTTCTAATTTTTTAATATGTTAATTATATTAATAGATTAATGTCTTATAACTGTAGTGTCATTATCAAAAAGATAATTTTGAATATGGATATTATATATTACGATTCATGTATGTTATAATCACAAATAGAAAAAATACTAACATTGAAAAGATTAGTTGTATTAATTTTTCTATATTCATCCATATTATTATATTTTTTATCTCATATCATTCATTGTTATTATAGGAATTAAATGATTCATAGTATTATTGCAAATCTAATATAACCCATATTCAATCTACTGTTGGGAACTATTTGTTATGTTTGAGAAGAATTTGAGTAATGTATATTATAATATTTATAATTAATATTACACATGGGTTCATAAAAATTACTCTTTTAATATTTTAGGTGGTTGATACTAATAATAATAAAATGAATGATTCCAAAATAATCAACAATATTCATGTTGTAAATTTCATGTACGTGTATTTTAATTTAACTTTACTTTGAAAGTGTAATATATTTAATTTTCATAAAAAAATTGATACTTTCAACATAGGGTTTTTTATTTAAGATTTGTATTTGAAAGAATAAATAATCAATCAACCATGTGCTGAGAGGATATGTACTATCCAATATTACATGAACTTATTCTTAGTCTACTTTTTCTGATCAGCCATTATAGCAGAGTTTACCATAAAACCATCACATTCAGCCTTATCTATAGATCCCACATTGCCTACAGCAGCGTATTCTTCTAGCATCTGACACTAGAATTTATTGAGTTCTCTTATGTGCCTCTGCAATATATTTATCTGTATTTTTATAAGATTTATTGATGCATTGATATCCAACTAGAATCTATTAAATATTATAAGTGACTCATGTATATTCTACTTTGTAATACAAATGTTTATATAATTTTTTATTAACTAAATAAAATTATTTAAGTTCTATATTTTTATTGAAAGATAAGTAGTATTTTATTGTTTCATATATTTTTATTTTTACAGGGGTTTTTATTTAATTGGAATTGTAGTTTTTTTATTTTTCTAAAAAACAATTTTATCTTATAGTGTATCATATTTAAAAAACCAACAACAATTTAACAAAAATTGGTTTTCAGCGTCGCTTATTTAAAAAACTGTCACCGTTAACCAGTTTTTGGTGTCCATTTTATAAAAAACTGAAAACAATTACCCAAGCCAGTATGATTTTAACCATCTGTTTTAGGTAAAACTGATGAAAAATTTTGGTTATTGTGGTCGGTTTAATTAATAAACCGACACTGAAACCCTTAATGAAAATTATTTGCGGCTTCAGTTTCTAGAAATCCTGTGCTAAAAATACGATATTTACATTGAATTTATAGTATTCGGTTAAAAGAAACATTAAAAAAATTGACGTTAAAATGTGTTGTTTCACTAGTGTTTGTTGAAATCTTACCCTGCACACAACATTGAGTTATACAAAAAAATAAAATAAAATAAAATAATTATTTTAAATGGTTGTTAACGCCTAACTATTTTATTTGAATGAATGAACATAAATAACCATTTTATGAGTAAAAATATTTTTAAATGTTTTTACGTTTATCTAGTAAATTTTGGAAGCTCAAAATATCATTGAATCCAATTTTAATCCTAAATACATTTATATTTAAATAATGTAGTTTTCCCGACTTTTGAGGGGGAACCCATTATAAAACTATTTTTTATCACTTTTATATGTTCTATTTCACAACATTATTTTTTATAATAAGGGCTTCTAAATACACTTTTGATTAATTTTAGTTATTTTTTTGGATGATGTTCATTTTTTTACTAAATAGTGATAAATAATGCATTTTATGTCAAAACATTATTTTATCTCAATTTACTTATATAGTTAGACATTCTTTTTAACTGATTTTAAATATTAATTAGATTATATTTTTATCATTTCATCCAATTTTGGTTGTTGAATGTAATTTCACAATGAAATTGGATATAAAGAAATCGCAATCCTTTGATAGTTATTATTTCCTAAAAACACATTATTTGGTTGTGACAAAAAGAATTATTTTTAAATTAATTTATGAAACTTTTGTGTATTGAATTTTGAAAAATGGATTCCATATTTGGAATCAGGAGGTCTATATTATGTAAATAAGGAACATTTATTTTCAGACATTTTGAATTGTAGCTTCACTAAATATTTTATTTACCAATATTAAAGGTTAAATATGGTAAATGAGGGTAAAATTTAATATTATAATAACATTTAATTATCTTCACACATGTCCAAACGTTATTGGATGTTACATGTTTGACCATGTGCATCTTTGAGTCGATTTTGAGACCCCATGGAGCCACATGTAAGTGAAAATGACACTTTATTAAAATAAATTTCATATTAAGGAAAATATAAAAAAACATATTGTTTTGTAAAAATATTTTTATATAGGGTTATATAAGAGATAATTTTTTCTATAAATTGTAAACCAAAAGAAAGAAATATTTCCTAAATCATAATATTTTTTTATAAGTTTTAGTAATCAAATAAATCCAACTATATATCAAACGATGGTGATGTATTTATTACCTTATTAATGGAATACATAAATAAAATAGAATATAAATACTAAAATAAATTTATTTTGAAACTTTTTATGCCATCCACGAATTTTATGAATGATTAAAACTTGTTATCTTATAATTAATTTGGGTTTTTGAAATAATTTAATATTAATTTATTTTTGAAATGGATTGATATGAATAGTTTATAAATTGATATAAATGATTTTTTTGAATGAATACTATTTTATTATATGATAAAATAATACAAAAAATATAATATAAATCCAAATGAAATATATGATATTAAAAATTTAATTAATGATACATTTTTTTTCACTTGGCATGTTATAGAAAATATATTAACCATATAGTATGAATATACAAGAATAAAAAGTAAAAGTTAAATAAGTTAACAATGGGTTAAATAAAAAATATAAGGATTAAATAACATCCAAATACTAACCAATTAATATTGTATTAATTTATTTATACATATATCGATCTTATATATTAATTTTATTACTTGTGGTCCTTTTGAAACAGAAAATCATTTTATAATAAAATAATATTTTAATGATTTTCTAAAGAGTCTCCCCTCCCTCTTATAAAAGGACACCACCTCTAACCCATTACTCAAATATCTAAGGCCCCATGTCTCATCCAAAATCTCTCAAAATAAGCAAAAAATATCCCTATATTCCTCCTTGAAGAATTATCTTATTCATAAGGCTCTTCAAGAAATCTGTTTGTTTCAATCCAAAGGAAGTTACCCGATTTAAAGCTAACGTCTTCTCTCAAGTTCTTTTCTGTAATTTTTCTTTTACAACAACTTCAAAACTATTTATTCCACTATTTAATAACAATAAAATTATCCTCAGTATACAAGGATGATGTTATGAAAATTATTATAATTAAACATACAGGTACCTCCATCTAATTGATTCATAACATATTGTTTTTTTGGACATCGAACCGGTGCTGAACGAAATGATGATTGTTCAATTATCTCCTACCACCTCTCATGGAGGACATTATGATGGAACTTTATTTATATGTGATATATATTATATTAATATTATCTCTATTTTTTGGTATTTTTAATTTATTTCAGACCATTATTGTTTCTATAATTGGTAAATATGATAATTTCATTTGAAGAAGTACAGACTACTGCCCCCTCAAAGTGATATGACTCTTTCATACCATACGTGGAACGTTAAAGGATGGTGTTAATGAAATAATGTAAAATATATAAAATATAATAGTATACCATAATAATAATATACCAATATATCATTTGGTTTTTATTCCATTAAAAAATAAAAATAAATAAATAAATGTAGCATTTGTGCGTAAGTACAGCTTACCGTCTCTATGAACGGTGGATTTCATTTTCATATATACAAATGATATGGACCCTTATAAACACATATATACTGGATAAATATGATATATATGGTATTTTTATTGTAAATATGATTCTAGATATAATATAATATTAACCACATGGACAATTGGTAGTTATAACAAGTTAAATTTTTACTCATGTTCCAAAAATTGATAAAATGTCTGATAAGAAACCAAAAAATAATCTATTTTTTATAGAATGGTATTAAGTGATATTAAAGGAATAACAAACATGAAAAATATTTTTAATAATTCATTAATTAAATTATTTTTATTATTCATGAAGAACAAGGAACATACAAGATAAGTCAGAATTGATATATGTGATTTTCATCTCACTTTTGAATCTCATGAGATTCATGCTATATTTTCCAATTTTTTCTTTTGTGATGTGCATGTAATTCTCATGATTTAATTATCAGTGTAAAATAATTTAATTAATAGGGATTTATATTTTCATTATATGATCGTTCAAAAATGGGGTGTATGTTTTGAAAGATACCAAATCGGTAAGGGAAACTTTCACCCTCATCTTTTATTTAACGTCTTCTTTTATATAATGTATTTTAATTTCCATTTTCTTATGTTGGGATATTTTCATCTATATCCTTATTTCTGTAAATTTTCCATCCTTGTGATGAGAGACTCGTTTCTCTCTCAACAACTCATTTTTTAAAATTTCAAGTGACTTCGTTAGGATGTCGAATTTCGGTAAGAGAGCTTCTAAACCCAATTTCAATTCCTTGTGTTAAACATATACTTCCTAATTCTGAATTTCTATGAATATTTTTTAATTTCCTCTGATTGTATTACACTTAATATATACTAATATTGTGTGTACTCTTATTTTTCAGACATAATTTTGTCATTGTTTATCCTTAATTTAACGATTCAATCTTCGTAAAGGACATTGTATCAATTTACATTCCATTGAGACTTATTTTTTGTTATACAAACTTAACATTAATATGATGTATTTAATAACCTTTAAAATATTATATCATGATTTTACTTATTATCTTGATATTATTATCTTTGTTGAATGTTATATTATCAAGTGATTCGATAATATTTAACTAAAACGTTGTTGTCAATATTATAAAGATGTATTCTCTAAATATTGATCATTAATGAAAGTATTTTCAAATTGTGTTTATGGATTTATTTATTTGAACATTAATGTTTTAAAATGATAATTCCTTTAAAATATTCAAAGTAGTATGGGACACATTGATTCAAAAATTTCTTAATTAAATGAATTAAATGGTTTTGAAAATAGTTTTATATATAATTGATTATCTCAATATCTTCAAATGATATATGGTGATTTCATGTCAAATTGTTATCTTTACATTATTATTATTTTATGATTTATAAATAGGTTATTGATATTCGGCCTTGATTATTCATATGGGTGGTTCCATGATAAACCAACGGTAGGTGAGCCCAAGATATCTCTCCAATTATTTGAGTAATGCAACAGAGGTAAATGTTAACGTTTCTCCTTAAAGATTTAGGGAATATACTATTATGGGTCTTCCAAAATTACCTCTATATGTATTTGTGGTAGGTACAATGTAAGTATGATATGGATTCCACAATATACCATTATGATTTATGATTTCTATATATATTTATGTATCTAATTATTTTGTGAGGTATGACAGAAAAATTTGATTTCATTTATTTATATATATTCATGGTCTAATGTATTATTTACTTATTTTATATCCCTTAGAGTGTTTTTTATGTTCATCCCATGTTTTAAAAATGTTTTCAGTAGAACATAAAGATGAATAGGTTCATGGTTGAGATCAAGGAAAATTCATTCTGTTTAAAACATGGAACATCACATGTTTCTTTTTTAGGAGTTTTTATTTTATAAAAATATTCTTACTGACTAGAAGTGTCTACATGGAATATTCAAGATGTTTGTAATAAGTTATGACCTAATATTATAATGTACTATACCTAAAAAGATCCTTAATGTGAAATATTTACATTATTCAAGATTATGTAATGTTTAAGGATGGGGCCTTATATGTTATTTAATATCATCCTTATAAATAGTGAATCGAGTATGTGGTGAAAAAATAGGACGTTTCTTCATGGTTGTAGTAATCATAAAAAACACATGATTAATGTTATTTGGTATTTATAAAAGGATGTGAATGATTAAATTATTTTTATTAAATTGAAATAATAACACTATATATTAATAATGATATAATTTTTATTATATAATTTTTCTAGGATTATTTTGGATGAGAACGATGAAGAAGAAAAGTTAAAGGATTATATAATACTCACATTTATATCATAAACATTCTTTTGAATGTATCTGTGGAAATTAAGAGTCTAAGATAAAAGTTTATGACATATGGAAATAGAAACCTCAGTGAAATTGAAATAGCGTAAATTTTTTAAGCATCTCATGTAAATTGTTTTGGAATTTTTTTACCTTGAGTGGGCTGAAGTGATACAATTTTATAAGTGACAAAATCGAACTCCTATGAACATGCATTATTTTCAAATAATAGAATGAGATTATTCTATGTCAAATATCTAAAAACATGAGAAGTAATATATTTTTATTGAGATGATATTGAACAATACTCAATCATAAATTTATAGTCATTTTCAAATATTTTTTAAGTAATTTACAATCTGTTTTTAAAATTTTTCACTCTCATTTTGTTAACTTGCTTTTCACTGATAAAATTGAATTTTTTTAAAAATTAATGTTTTTATATTATAAAATATTGGTGATATTAATGAAAATATAATATAAATTTTATATAATATAATTTCAATGTACAATAAAATAAAATCTTAATATAATATATTTCTTATAGGAAAAATATTTTAGAAAATCTATGTTATAACTATTTGGAGTTCTAAATCATATATATTATTTGTTAATAATAAAATTTATTTTAATATAACTATCTTTAATTTGAAAATTAATATTATTTTAACCATTAAAATTTTTTTAATTCAATTCACTAGATAAAAATAACCAAATATTAAAAAAAGTAATTATAAATAATAATATGCCAAAAATCACTATAATTAAATATAATCTTAGTGACCATATTTTTATTCTGAAAAAATAATTAGATCCTATAAAATTAATATTTATCTACTAATTTCAAATATATAATCAATTTTATAAATGTAATTTCAAAGGGCGATGTAAAATTAATTTCCATATTAGTGCACATAATATTTGGAAATATATCATTGAAAATAGTGTTTCTATATTAATAAATTGAAAATCATTTTTTATAATTATATATATTGTTTTTATAAAATTATTACATACAATTAAAACCACTAATTTACATTCTATTATACAGCTGTAATAATTAATATTTACTTTTTAGTAACATGGTTTTCATTTTAGTTCAGTGTTTCATAATAGAAAAGTTTCACAAAAGATATCTAATGTAAGAATATTATTTAATAAAATAACTGGATGTTAGATTATATCCCCTCTATAAGAATATTTTTGTAATAGAAAATATTTTACACTACGGAAATCATGTGATCTTACAATTCAGTAAACACATTCTCTAGTAATCACATGTTCTCCACAAATTTTTCATTCTAACACTAAACTTTGACAAAATTTGTGGTATTTTTAAACAAAAACATTACCTCTTAATCCTTTATTTAAATAGTTTATGATTAATATGAATGTTCATGTATTAATTTAACAAAATAGAATATGAATACATGTAATTTATTGACTAATTAATTTATTAAAATTTATACATGTAACACATCATGATTGTTGTAGATGATTGGATGAAAAATTGTATAATATATTATGGCCACAAAATATATATTGATATTGAAGGGACCATTGTATTGTGGGATCAACATCCATTACTTCACAAATCTCATTTCCATCATCCAATGAGAAATTCGAAATTAGACATTTTCACCAATAACATACACTAGATCTAAAAAATGTTTATTCAAATAGATATTTTGTAAATATTTTTTTTATTTTCAAATGCTATAAGATGGTTTGAAATTTCTCCATACTTTTTTGGTCATGGTCAGGTCCTATCATATTCCATTCTCCAAAATTATCCATTTATGTTTTAGGCCTACAAATTCTATCATAATGAGGCTCATATGGTTCAATGATAATTCTAGAATGGAAACTATTTTTATATGAGATCAATACCAGGGGTATTGTTGATAAATAAATTCATTAATGATAATAAAAAATTTTCAAATAATATCCTATAGAGTATACATCATCCACTATGATTTACCATAAATTTAAGGGTGATAGTTATTATTAAAACTCATCACCATATCTAATACCTTTTAATGATGTAACTTGATCCATGAGATGAAAATAAAATCCCAATACGATTTTCTATACAATGGTTCTTCATGAAGTTTTTCCAGGTTACTTGTTAAAATCAAGATGATTATTTAAGGAAAAAAAGTAATTGTTTATGGAAATAAATTTCACTAACTTTTTATGTTGATAGACTACAATGAAAATATAAATATTGACAATAAAAATTTTAGTGTGGTCAACAGATAAATAGATTGTAGTTTTTTCTCTTTTAAAAATTGGTTTGGGTAATTTTTTCAACTCACCCTTGAACATTTCTCTATAATCCTTAAATATAGGGTACTGTGCATCAAGTTATTTATAATTTAAAATTTTTCCTTATGCTACCCCAATGATTTTTCTACATACCATTATACATTTGTATAAATTCTTTATTAATAGAAAATGATGATAAAAATTCATCATAAAAACGTTTTACTCTCAATTCAAATTATAATGGGACATAGATTTGTGTTTGAAAACATATATATCTATCTATATAAGTTAGGATTTTCTGAATATTTTCCATTTAATTTTTTAGAACTCTAAAATATTTTTGGGTTTCTATGATCTTAATGTGGATGAAAGTATTATAAATTTGTTGTGAAACATAATTTTACCCTAATCCCATTATGAAATATTGATTTAACCTCTAGAAATATGTAAGTATTTGGTCTTTTTTCATATTTATCATGGTTATAGTATCAAGGATTTTACTATATAGAGAATCATAGAACATATTTGACTTCACAATGAATTAATGTAGTTAATATTCATAATCATTTATTAATTCCAACCATCTTATTTAGAAAATATTCTTCTTATTCTACGTCAATATCGATTTGATGGAAATTTAATATGTGTATATATCATAGTTTTATTCATATATATATTGAAAAAAACACATTAGTGAAAAGATAAATGTCTCTAGCACTAAATATAATGTCTAATGATGTTTTATAAGAAGCTATATTTAATGAATTTAAAAGAAAAAACCATATCAGTACATATAAGGATTAATATGTGGCCCCTTTTAGATGTATCACATTATATTATTACCCACTCTGCACTATAGGGTTTCGCATGTATAGTAGAAGTATCAAACATCTTATTTGGATACTTCAAAAATTCTATACATTCCTCTATAAAAAAGAACAATATTCCTTTCTGTGATATATTAGATCATATATATGATATCCATGATAAAAGAATCATAATGAATATAAAGTGTTTATATAAGGAATGAAATCATTGGAAATCCATTATTGTGGTTAGTTAGTACCATTTTATGATATCTTAAATATTTTATTATCTAATTATACACCAATTATTGTTATTACATTACCCAAGAATGATACATTATTTATCTGGAATTAACACAAACATCATTTGGAATATATATTGTCCTTAACAATTACTTTTATTTAATCTTAAAATGATTAATGTTATTCCTTTTTCTATGAATATTTAATAATATCACCTAAATTAAAATTTTAACAAGTAATAAATTAATGACTCTATTTTTTTATACTCAGTGATAATGGGATAATTTATTAATCCAAATGAAATAACAATAAATTGAATATTTCTATATAGTAATTTTAAATACATTTTAAAAATAAAATCCCTTTTGGCCCTTATCTACTAGTATAATGATCAATGTGTAATCTTCATCAAGTATTGATGTCCTTTGAGCTGGTAAAATAGTTCCTCATTATAGTGCATATTTAATTCTTCTTTTTTTATTTTATTTAACACACAATAATCAATGTGAAGGCTTGTTGATGTCTCATTATTTTTGAAAAATTGTACGATTTCAATATATAGTGGAGTACATGGGAATATAAAACCCTTATCATGATTCTATTAATGTTTCTTCTTTAATTCCTACAATGTAGTGAGATAGATTCTATATAATATCAATGTGGTTAGAATATATCCAAAAACATGTTCTAATAAAAACCCAACCTCACTTTAATGGGTAAGTCCATGATTCTCATTTAGAAATTCAATAGTATGATATCATTTAATATACATTAAATCAATGATTATTTCATACTAAATAATATGAAACAATTGTCCCTCATTATCAATTATGATAACCCATATTTATGATTTTCTTCCACGTGTTGTTCATAATCATCTTTGCATGGAATGTTATTAATATGATGATTTTGGATATGGAATGAAATTTCAATATCATAAAATGATACATGTTCTTTATTAATATAGAGCTAATACACACCTCATATTACATCAAATTCTATGAAGGGACATTTAACATGATTAACATGGAGAATAATACCACAAATCATGATCATAAAAGTGTTTTCTATCATTAATATAATCGTCACTCAATAATGATTTTTCATATATTTTTATATATCTAGTGCTAGAATGGATGAATCAACATTCCAATCAAACTTTTATGTTATAATATAATGAGAGGAACGATAATATAACAATGCATTAAAAACACAATAATGATGGATAATTTTTCCTTTCATTACTTCATTTTTTGATCTACCTTAGTAGTGGGGATTTAAAATTATCACCCCTGTTCTGTGGTTTTTGGATGTTTCTAGGGACTATTATATACAATTTTAGTAGATTTAGGTAAATGATTCATATTATTAAAAAAATTGAATTGTAATCATTGTATTCTTGGATGGTGATTATGTGTGGAATTGTTCACCTCCATAATCTTAATTTTCATATCTGAACAATTGAAGTAGTAATGATATTGGTGTCCTTATTTACCAAACTTTAAAAAATTCAGGATATATGAGTAAATTTAATGGGTTATTCCAAAAACATTTATTTCACACAATAATATTTACATTCATTCCATTATTTGTATTATTATCAAACATTTCATTATAATAAAATTTAATTTTATTTATGATGAATAATGAATGGTTCCATTTTACATCTTTATATTATTATAATATAAAACTATCACCTCATGGATACCAATGTAAATTATGTTCAATTACATTTTAATACGATGTTTTAATCATGTAATGAATTAATATATTTTAAATTTAGTATGATAGATGAAACTGGAGTCATAACTGATGAATCTTGTTAAATATTCATCACAAGATCAAATATAATTATTTTCTTTCCCATCAATTCTAATTTCACATGAACATTCTATGAAAAATATATAATGAAATAAATATCTTGTTGAACTCATCCAAATTCATAGATTATACTTCCTCCTTTTTGATGGTATTCTTAATGAAATTCCAAAAGTGGTTAGCTTCACCATCTAAATGATATATGACCATGAGAAGATTCTAATAGTTTGAGATATGGATATATAAATATATAATTTCCACCACATTGACCCTCTTTTGAACACGTGATAAATTATATAACCCATCAAAAGAGGGTGTATATTATTACATTAAGTACTTGATATTGATATGTTCATTCTATCATGTATTTGGTATATGATAATAATTTGTTTTTTAATTACTTATCGAGAGAGTTAGATTGAACGCCCTCATGTTTTTTCAGTCAATCTATAATATATATTGGTTTCCCATAGTGGAAGTCTCAATAGATATTATATCATTCATTCTAACTACATTAATTTCATGTTTGATACATTACACTGACTAATGAAAAATTGGGAATTTCATTACTTATATTAATGAATATACATATAAGAAAAATATTAACCTCGAACGATGATTTACAAAATGTTGTGAAAATGATAAACTATGAATATTTATATTCCAATAATGGAAAAAAATGTGTGAATTTCTAAAGGAATTAGGTATAAATTAATATCCTTAATAGTTTTCAATATATAGAATCTGAATTTCCTAATGGATATTCCCCCAATGTATCCATCTATTTGGACATTCTTATTCCGACTCATCATAAACCAGTGTAATGGTTAATTAAATTCCCAACCGCCCATTTTAATGTTGAGTACCACAAGGATAATATATTAAACATCCACATAAACTTTCTCGTATAATAATATGGATTTAATCAATATAAAACCAAAAATTCTACAAACTAAAAAATATATATAATATTTTCATATAGTTAGACTAATCTATCCGGAATTAAATAATTTTATAAAGTCATAAGATCAAAATAACTAATCTCTTATAATAAATAATCCCTTCTCAAATACAACATAATGATACAAAAATATAAAGAAGCATAAATATTAAATTTCATGTATAAATAAATCTATATATATTGTAAATAGTCCCTCAACCAGGGAAGATAAATTTTTAGGGTCTTGGACAATAGCCAAAAAAATAGTTTTAAAACCAATATGATAATATTTTACAAATAATACTTATATAAACCCATTTTAGTCATATGACATGATATAATAATATATATAACAATGTGATTTGAATAATTATAAATGGGTTATCTCATAAGATCAACCAGGGAAACCTGATCACAATGTGTGAGGTAACAAACAAGAAGGATACCTGAGGTGGTGAAAAATATATTATCATAAGAATATATGACCATTGTTGATGATCCAAAAACATGATAGATAAATATATGATCACAAAATTAACATTATATAGGTCTGTGGGATATTTCATGGATTTAAATATTATTTAATAATAATAGTATTTAAGAGCATGATATTAGAGTTTGGAGTATTTTAATAATAAATCATAAAAGTAAATCATACCATATTCTGACAATGAATGGAATCCCAGATAAGTTTTATAAGATGATAAATTAATTATAAATTTCACATAACTTGATGAAATATATAGAAGTTTGGGACTAACAAATGAATAGGAAATTCTATGTGACATTACTCATTATTCAAACTCCTAGATGAAGAAACACACTATATATAAACATAACTATTTCATGAGATATAAACATAAAACATTGTATTTTATTGTAAAATAAGAACTCGACCTTCAACATAAATATATATGATTTCCACATAAAATCAATCATCATCACATCTTAAAGAAATCATCGAAAAAATGTTTTCTTATAAATTTATAAAATGTATCATATAATGAATAAATATAAAAATTAAAATCATATGAATTTAGAAATATATTTTTCCAAATGGAATCATATAATAATAAAATAAATTTGGTGATAAAATTATCACATCATGAGGGAAGAACATTGGATGAAAAATACAAGTTAAAATAAATATTATTTCATTAAACAATTAAATCCTTTTTATATATTATTATCTGAAAATTTATAATAAATCAATTCAAAGGGTGATAAAATATTTATGAAATTGTTATTACAGAGAGTTATTTTCAAATAATCAACGAATAAAACAAATCTAATAAATTAAAAGGTATAATGAGTGTAAATAAATCCTTTTATTAAAAACCATCATTGAAAGATAAAACCCAATCATAAAATTGATGAATGATTTTTATATAAAAATGGAGGTAGAGGAAAATATGAAGAATATAAAATAAAAAAAATTTATTAAAATAAAATTTATATGTGAATGAAAATTTAAATATCGGGAAAATATTTATTAGTTATAATGAGAGTTTTTAACAAAAACATTATGATTTTAATAATGAAATGTTTCATAAATAGGTGGTTTTTAACGTTGAAAATTAATTTATAATTAAAATAATAGTAAAACCATAAAAATAAAGGATTCTGTATATCTAATATTGATTGTGAAAAATTATCATGTATTAAATAGTGAAAACCAATGAATTGGAAATTAGGTTTATAGAAACCTTACCATGCATTTATTTATAAGTGTACTCCCTAAAACCACCTGTACAATTCAAATTCATATGATTTTAACCTATTATAAAAATTATTTATATATAAATCCATATTAATCAGTTCAATTATAACAATTTTTTGTAAATTGTATTAGTTAATTATTGAATATCATTACCATCGAGTGTTAATAGTGTTTATTTTTTCTTCACCTTTCAACTGTTCATAGAAACAATAACAAATTGATATTAATATTTTCAGTATGATATATTATAATTTATATAAATATATATTTTAAATTGTAAATATATATACATATATATTGTCTTATTACACATGTGGTTTAGTTATGTTTTATAAAAATGGAATCAGTGTTGGTTTAATTTAGAAATGGTAAAAAATAATGAATATATTTTAATAATTTATTAAATAAATAATATAACATTCCCATAAAAATTCTCAATTCTATTATAAATCATTAAAAATTTTACTATTTTATTTCCCATAATAATATATGATAGTGTTTTATTTAATTGTTCTAGTAGGTGGTTAGGCCGACCATAACATGAACATACCATAATTAATTATTTTATGGTTATAAACTTTCATAGATTGAAATGAGAAACTATTAATGAATCATTATTATATAATAATAATAATTTTATGTTTATTAATGAAATTTTATGATATATAAAAAACATAATAATAGAAGAAGATAACAATAAGACATGTTACTTTGTTGAGGTGGTTGTGCATATCATGGATTATTGGCGTATTCATTTCCCATTGATTGAGAGGGAGTGAAGATAGATTACAATTTGGATAATCAAAATCATAATTATATTATATATATCACAATTTTTTCTACCATCAAAACTATTTATGTCATGATGATGGGTGGGTTTGAAGAACAAAATATGTCACTTCCTGGTGGTAGTTGACAGCACAAAACAGACAATAAATGTTATTTATTCATTATATGTATATATAGAAACCAATAAATAATGGTATAAAAATTAATATAATAACATTTAGGTATACTAATTGTACATTTTTTATTTTATTACAATGTATAGTGTCTTTTTATAGAATAATTTTTAAGAATGTAATAATGATTATTCTATAATACTCATGTTGGGACCCTTAACATTATTTTGAACGAATCAAAGGGTGTGAATGGATTTATATATCATAAGGATACTAGTGATTTTAGGTAGTTCATGGAAAATGTAAGAGATGTATATTGGGTTAGATTTCATTAAAATATATATTTTTTACTACGTCATTGAGAGTTGGTATGAGGTCTCCATTTATAAATGAATGAAAGGAAAATATTGTGATCATAAATATTTTTTCAATAAGGAATAACACTATTGAAGATTCAATGGATAAAAATAGGAAAATAATTTATTTTTTAATTATATAACATCAATAAATCATGAACCACAAGTTTTCTCCAAATTGTTTATCTATTTTAGGATCACCAACCATCAGGTTTATGTTTTTTACCAATTTTAATTATACCATTTTAACTACTTTAAAATAAATTATTTCATATTTTTTAAACAGTATAATGTAACCCATCAAAAAAAAATTTAGATTAAGGAATATAAAATATTTCTACAATTAAACTAATGAAATTTATATATAATATTAAAATTTATGATAATTTTTAAATTTTCCTATATTTAAAAAAAACTTTTATGAATGAAAATGTCCTTTTAAAAATTATGTGTTGTTAATCAGAATCTAGAATTTTAGCAATTTTATTTTTTCATTAATAATTATATATGAGTTTCCAAATAATTTTATAGCCATTATTAAATATATTTTATTTTTAATTATTAGATAATAATCACACAATATTAATAAGATAACTAATTGAAAATAATTGTTTCTCTATTATAACATTAATTGAATTCAATCATATTATAGTTTTATTTATACCTAAAATTGATCCTTCTGAAATAAATTATAATCAATGAATAAAAATGAGGAATATATTTTAAAAATTAACGTTTATAAAGTTGGAGAATTTTTTACTTTCATATTATCGCACATAATATGAAAAATAATTTTTAGAAAAAATAATATCTTTAAATTTAAAACGATATTTTATGTTTCATAACTTTTTTTCATTATTATAATAAGTTGGTTAAATAATTTTATACCCTAATTTTAAATTACTATATTATAATGCATATATCTAATAATTTTTTTAATGTGATTTCATTTTCATTTTACTTTATTTTTTTGATAAAAACAAGAAACTCACATAGTATTTAATTATGGAAATGTATTCATTAAATTTCTATGATAATTACATGTTTTTTTATACAAAAATGTTGTAATAGAACCATTTTACATCTTTATATTAAAGAAAAAATTTTCTAGATTAATTATGAATACACATTTTCATTACTGAATATAGTTTAGTTTACATTAAATATTACTCTACTTTAAATCATTATGTATAGGGTTTCAACCCACTTCTTCATAATTAAGGTTGTGAAATTGTTATCAAGGTCCATTAATCCTAAATACATTTCATTTTATATATTTGGAAAATCAAATATAATATAACAATAATTTGTACTATATTTGAATATGTAATCATGTTTTCAAAAGAGGAAATATTTTTTATATTAGAAATTTTTCCATGACTAATCATTTTTCAATGTTTTTTGAATGTTCTCTAATATTATATATAGGTTCCAATATCATCCTATTGATACATGTAATAGATTATTTGATATTCATCTACTCTGACAGTGTTATAAAAATTTTAAATCATAATTCTATAATGAATATATTAAAATATTCATCCTTAATTTCCAATTGAACATCCTATTATTGTATGTATTGAATCATATATTTATTGTTTTAGGAGAATATTTAATAATGATAACTAAATAATATTGAAATTATGTTAAATAAATTTTTTTAAATTTCTATTTCTAGGGGTAATTGAATGTTCCAGTCATTCTAGAAATATGTAGTGGTGTGCGATATAATAAAATTTCATTTAATATTTTGACGCCTAATACATCAAAGGATGATCTTGAACATTAAAATTATAATAAATTAATATACATCATATTAAAATAATTAAATTTTATTCTTATCATTCATTCATGTGGATGATGATCATTTGAATAGACACATTTATATTTCCTTTATTCTGCTGTGATGATTCAAGGTTATATTGCCCCACGTACTGATACAAATGTTTTCATTTGATCTGCATGAAATGTCAATCAATCATCGGGTGCCAGAATGAAAAATAAGTTACTGTATTTTGTTCTTATTGATCTCTAATAAATTTATCTTTAATGAATATTTCTAGTGTTTCTCATTCTTTGGATTAAGATAGAAGGAAGATCCAAGAAATAATCCAATATATAGAATAAAACTCTGTCTAATATTAACACAACACAATATCCATAATGAACCATATATAAAGATTTTTTTTAGGTTAGGAAACACATAAATTTCATTACAACTATAAAGTAATATCATTTCCTTAGTAAATTACATTATATAAATTATTATTATGATTATTAGTATTGTTTCATAAACCAACATGCATATACGATAAGTATTATTTTACAGGATGAAAATAATTATCAATCACAAGGAATGGTCCTCTTCCATTTGAACTACTCTAGAATTTATTAAACATCTGAATAAATACGAAATATTTTATTTATAAATATATATTTCAAATTAATATAATCTAAATAAATGTATTCTGAGTTATTGAGATTAATATTGAATCTATTGATTAAAGTCAATATAAATTTAATTGAGATAATCTGAAACACATAGTCTGAAACTATCTAGAATTCCATCTTTTTAGAATTAGGATGCATTCCTAATGATAATGGAAACTATCTAGAAGCCGATGAAGGTTCCCAAGAGAATGAATTAATTTATAAATAATTCCAACCTAATGTGAATTTTCAATGTGTAAAATATTTCATTTATCACTATAAAACACAATGTTGGTTTCACAAATATGGCACCAATCTATATGGTTTATAAAAATTTACATAACTATTCCCAATAGACAAATTAATAAACCATCTTTATGGAAATTAGTATGGTGTAGTTTATTATTATTTTTATTTTTATTTTAATTATTATTATTATTATTATTATTATGTTTTGATATCCTTTATTTTCATTACTTTTCATTCCTTCTCTTATAGTTATTCTCTCCCTCACCCAAACCGCACATGCCATCGCATTGTTCACTCACCCCTTTCCACCTCTGGTTCGCGCATTGCCGCTAACCTATCTCCTATCGACAGACAGTCGCTGCTCCTCCACCATTTTAGCCTCCCCTGCTGCCCTCCCCACGCTGCCCAACCTCCCAGGGTACCACCTCCTATTACCTCCTGCTCACCCCAAGATATTCCCTCTACTCCTTCTACCTCTTGTAAGAGCCCCCTCTAGCCCCTCTATCCTCCCACATTACCCAGCCCCACCGTCCCACAAAACCACCCCGCCGGATTAGCCGACTCTCCCTCGTCCAGCAGGTCTTGTACCCCCTTCCTCGGATTCGAATAAAACCCCATGTGTAACCTCTCCCTATTCTTACAAGTGTAGGAAAATCTTATTATGGTGCCACACAATCCCTGACACCCCCCGTCGACTACTGAAAGTCCTCCCCAACCCTCTTCCAGCATTCTGTGTGCCATCCCCTGGGTTCGACCAAAGACCCGTAGCCTATTTATTTTTCTTTTCTGGCCAAACCTCCGGCGACTCCCACTTTTCCTATGCCTCCCACCTTCGGCTACCTCCATAAAGCTTCGACAAGCCTTTTAAACCTCTCACCTTAGGTGCGGAGTGACAAATATGTGTTTTCTTCCCTATTTTGGTGTTTCGGTTAGAGTCTAGTTTGTATTTTATTTTTTATATTCATTTTTATGATGCCTTGTTTTAGTATTTCTTGGGGTCTACTTGAGGTTTGGTGGGGATTCAAAGACCTTTGAGCATTGAGTTTTTGAAATCTTCTACATGTTAGTAAGTGGATCCACAAGTAATATTTTTCTGATTCATTCTGTTGTATGTTTATTTTATTTATTTATTTTATTAATTAGTCTTCATGCATTCAGTGTGATTTTTTTTCAATTTGAAATGCATTTTCCATACTGGTAGTGCGAATGTCAACTTTTAGTGTTTGTTAAAAATATGCAGTTAGTCTGTTAGTAAGTGTAGGAGGAGTGGATTTTGCTTCATGGTGGTGTCAGTATGAGTCTATTTAAAAAAAGGGGTTTTGCGTGTGTTATTATACATTGAGTCAAGAAACATGTTGTTGAGAAAAAAATGGTTAATAATTTTATGTGTTGTGTTAGATAATTGCGGTATGGTCTTTAAATAATTTTTCATCTATTTATTTGAATGTGTGTGTAGTGTAGGTTGATTTTTGGAAAATCGTTGGTGTGCGTAATTTTTCCAAATTGGTTTTTCTTGTGTGAGTGAGAATGTGGAGCATAATTCAGATTATATTATGGTGTTTTGTGTATTTAACTTTAACACACCTGTAAACATGGAATTTTGAGCAGAAATGTGGAGCATACGTACTAGGTGGGAAGACTAGATCTAGTGTGATAGTGATACGGTAGTGGCTTTGGCCCAGTTTCACTTAGCTGGTTTGATGATTACAAAACTAAAAAAACAATGAGTGAAGTTTTGGGACCACTAGGTTATGGTGGTGTTTACCAACTAGTGGATCGTGCATGAGATTGTTTATTATTGTGGTTCTTATTCCTTGGTTCACTGAGACACGATGTTCTAAGGTCCCTTTAGTGCTAGTACCTATAGGGCCTCTCACACTTTGGTGCTCTTAGATTACAAATAATTTAACAATGACATATGGTTTAACCATTGTGGTGAAATAAAAAAAGTGTTGTTTTTCATTCTAAATTGTTTTAGCTTAATTTTTTCATTCTTCAAATTGTTTTATTAAAAAAAATTAAGCTTTCATTTTTATTCCAGGAATAAAATTTCAATTGTTTTTTTGGTTAATCATTACATGTGGAATATCTTGTTGGTTGCATCTTATTAATCATTAGCTCGCACCCTACTTACACCCTTAGGTGTAAGTAGAATTGGTTTATTCTGATGCAGGCATGGGTTAGGCTTTTTAAAGTGGAGGTTCAGGTTATAAGCTGACACATTGCTGTGGAAGTGTGGAGATGGAAAGAGGGTGGTTTCCACCAACCAGGGGTGGTTTTTGAGTTATATTTTGGCCACCATGTTTTGATGTTGTTTGGGTTTGGTGTTGAACATGTAACTAAGATCCTAGTTTTTTATAAGAGATCATTTGTTTGGGATTTTTAGTTTGGCATATAATTTTTTTTGTTTTGGGTATTTATTTTGTAATCGGTTAAAACATTCCCATAGAATTATTCTGATACCCGGGCACATGTGCCATCTCGTGGGTATCAGAAACTCCGCTTTGACAATGTCACAGACTGGGTCGGGCACTGAGTGGAGGGTGACCCGAATAGGTTCATGACAAAATGATATTAGCGCAGTTTAAGCTATTTGGTTATTCAATTTGGGATGAGTCTGGTTAGACAGGATCTAGGATTGTTCGGATTCGAAATTCTGGTTGCAAGTAGGGTTCCTGGCCAACACACCTCATGATAGACCGTGAGTCTCCATTGGGTAACAAGTTGCTTGTTTGACTTCTCTTCCCGGTGGGACATGCAGGCTGCAGACTATGTGTGGACATCGGGTAGAGAAAAAGATTTTGGACTCGATGTTACTTTTCCATGATTTGTTTACATATGATTACTTATTTTGCTGGTAATTTCATTTTTCATTAGATTTGATATATTGATGATGTTCCATTATTACTGTTGGTCTTTGCAACAAGATGCCTCCTCGGAGAGCATACACGCACCCACAGAAGGAAGCTGGAGGGAGTTATCCCTCACCACATGATCAGAGAGTGGTAGAAGCTGTGGTCCGAGTTGTTCAGGCTATGGGACAATGAGAATCTATCTCTCCATCTCCTTTTCCAACTATATGATATGAATCCGGTCTTAGAAAGGACAAAGATTAGGAGTTCTTGATGAATAAACCTCAATCATTTCAAGGTAGTTCAAAACCTCAAGAGACATAGGAATGGCATGAAAAGATAGAATGCAAGTTTGAGTTCATTGACATGCCAGAAGATGTTAGTGTAAGGTGTGTCTTATTCTAGCTAGAGGTCTCCAATTACAAGTGGTGGGGATCCGTTATTCAAGTTGGGAAGCAACAACATATGGGTTGGAAGTAGTTCAGGGTCTTCTTCGACAAGCAGTACTGTACTTAGGTTTTGATTTATGCTAGATCCAGGGAGATCATGGTTCTTTCACAAGGGGATCAGACAGTTATGGAGTATCCAAATCTCTTTTCTGAGCTAGTGTGGTATGAACCTGATATTGATTCAAGTGAATATTTGAAAGCTCGGATGATTGATAAGGGCCTTCAAACAGAAACCCACTCTCAAGTTTTCTTGTTCAAGCTGGAAACTTCTTTTGAAAGTAGGGGTTTTCTGGATCAATTTTATAAATTGACAGTTGTAGTTCATCCGAGAAGAAGAGGAAGCATGAGGAGCATGGGAAGAAGGCGGGTGGAATCTCAGGCCATCCTTTTAGGCCAACCTCTTCCATTTATTCTCATATGAGGTCTATTGTGTGCCATCAGAGTGGAAAGGTAGGGAATACTTGACTTGGGTGTCCCACTCCCCCTAGGAAATTCTTTCAATGTAGAATTATAGCACATGTGAAGCACTTTTGTAGAGTTACAAGCCCCTATCAGAGTGGGAAAGGGTCTGTGGATTCCAGGGGAGTACCATTTTAGCTAGAGCCGACCAGAACTAAGGGATCTCGGTTTGGTGGACGTGGAGGTAGGACCAGATCATCCCTTGGGAAGAGCCAGGTCAGGGAAGATTCACAGGCGAGTGGTCATTCTCAGGAATGGACCAGACATCTACATGCTATGTATCAGGCACCTAAGGAATCTGATGTAGGACATTTGACTGTTCGAGGGACTATTCTGATTGCATCTTATATAGCTGCAGTTTTTTATGATACTGGTGCATCAGATTCATTTATATATTCTCATCTTGTGAACCTGCTAAACATACCAACCAAACTATTATCTCTTTCCATGTACTTGGTAACATCGTTGGGAAAAATAAGGGAGAAAGGCCTTAGGTGTTCGTCATGCGCACACTCTATGTTATGAGTCGAGATGGAGTTGGATTTCTTGTTCCTTAATATGGACCTGTTTGATGTGATCCTCGACATGGACTGGATAGTGCGCTTTCAAGCACATATTTACTACTATCAGCACCGAGTCATTTTTAGGGCACCAGATGAGAGTCCTTAGTTATTTCATGGAGAATGGGATCCTTGTTCAGGATGCGTGGGACCTCTACTCCCTAAGTTAGGGAATCATGCTTATCAATGGTCGTCACTCGTACTAGATAACGATGGTGGTGTATCTTAGGGTGGGATATCATGTGTAGTGGATGAGTTCCCAGGGGTCTTCACAGATGATTTTTCTGGCTTACCCCCAGAGTGGGACGTGTAGTTCCTGAATAGGTTGGCACCAAGTAGATAGCATATATCTCTTCCCTCATATCTCATGGCCCCCACCAAATTGAAGAAAATAAAGATACAGATAGACAATTTGAATTCCAAAGGATTCATTTACCTGAGCATCCCTCCTTGGGATTCTCCATTTTTAAATGTCAATAAGGCTGATGGAAACCTCCGGTTATGCATCAATTACAAGAAATTGAATAAGGTGACCATCAAGAATAAATACCCTTTCCCAAGATTGACGATTTGTTCGACCACCTGAAGGGGAAAATTTGTTTTCCAAAATTGACTTGCGGTAGGGTTACCACCAACTCTGGGTGAGAGATGCAAACATTCCAAAAATGCCTTTCCGAATCAAGTATGGTCTATTCATGTATCTAGTTATGCCTTTTGTATTGACAAATGCTCTGGCAGTTTTCAAGGCACTCATGAATAGGGTGTTCCACCAGTATATGGACTCTTTTTTTGTGGTATTTGTGGATTACATCCTGGTTTATTTTGGATTTATGAGGAGCATGAGCATCACCGATAGATTGTTTTGGGCATGTTGTGGGACCACTACCTGTATGAAAAACTCTTGAAGTGAAATTTGTGGATCAGGAAAGTCAATTTTCTGGGGCATGTCATCTCAGAACAAGGGGTTTCAGCAGATCCTAAGATAATCAGTGCAGTTATGTTATCAGGATACCAATGGAATTTGTTTTAGATATGGCGTTTTATTTTCCTGGCAGGTTATTATAGGTTTTTTCGGGACTTCTCACGGGTGGCCTCCTCCATGAGCACACTCACCCGGAAAGGGGTGAAGTTCGAATGAATACCACAATGTCAGGTATCCTTTGAGGAGTTGATGTGGCAATTGAACACAGCAACCGTGTGGGACATACCTGAGTCTAGAAAGGGGTTTTTGGTTTATTGTGATGTGTCAGGTACGACCCTTGGGTGTGTACTCATGCGGGATAACCTTGTGGTGGCTAATGGTTCTCAATAACTCCAGCCACATGAGACGAATTATCTGACTCACGACACTTTTTTGGTAGTAGTGATGCATTCCCTAAAGACATGGTGTCACTACTTCTTTGTGGATAAATTTGTCGTCTATTCTAATCATAAAATCCTAGCGTACAATTTCTATCAGAAGGACTTCAGTCTGAGGTATCGCCACTGGATCGAGTATCTACAGGGATTTAAGTTTGGAATTATCTATTCACCTGGCAAGGGTAATGTGGTGGTTGATTCTTTGAGATAGAAGGTACCAGTGTAGGCATTGAGGAATTCTGGAGATGGGTGGACATTGATGGGGCTCTTCACCGAGATGTACTTGGAGTGCAGGGAGGTAAGCTATGTACTTTCATGGCTAGTATTCAGTTGAATCCCCCTATTCTGGAGTATATTCTGCTGGATCACCCCTATGATGAGTTGTTCTGGTGAACTATATAGTTTATTCTTGGATGGGAGACTCCATCTGATCGGTCTATGTCTCCTGAGAGGATCTTGTACTTCAAGGGTCATGCAGTGGTTCTGTTGTCTCTACGAAAGGTGGTGATGGAGGATAGCCATCAGTCATAGTGGGCCGTACATAATGGTACTACGAAGATGTATTACGATGTTTATTTCTAGTTCAGGTGGCCAGGTATGAGATGGGACATAGCTTCCTTTCTATCGAGATTCTACACTTATCAGGAGGTGAAAGCAGAGTAACACTGACCATTTGGCCTGCTTCAGCTTCTACCCATTCCAATCTGAATGTTTTATGTGGTCTCCATGGACTTCATTGTTGGATCGCCTCGTACACCTCAGGGAAGGAATGTTATTTGGGATGTGATTGATCGTTTGACCAATTCAGCTCACTTTATCCCGATCAGATATATAATTAAGGTGGAGGAGGTTGGTTGTTTGTTTGTTCAAGAAGTGGTCAATGTTTATGGTGTGCATTAGGATTTGTTTTGGGAAGGGACCCCTGCTATACATCTCAGTTTTTGGGGTTCCTCCAGAAGGCTTTGGGGTAACAGATTAATATGAGCACGACCTATAATCCTCAGACAGATGGCAAGATGGATCGGGGAAATCAGATTCTGGAGGACATGCTTCGCGCATGTGTGTTGGATTTTAGAGGTTCATTGGTTATCCATTAGGGATTGGATGATTTTTTTATAATAACATTTACTAATCCTCTATTATAATTGAAACCTTTGAGGTGCTCTACGGTTGGCCTTGTCGATCTCTTTTGTGTTTGGTTGAGGTATGTGAAACCTCACTCTTGGAACTGGGCCTTGTTTAAGAGACATCTGAGAAGTTCAAGTTGATTAGAGTATGGTTTTTGACAGCTCAGAGTCTCCACTAATCTTTTGTAGATGAGATTTTTTGGTATGTGGGGTTTTTTTGTGGGGGAAAAAGTGTTCTTGATGGTGGTACCTCGCTTGGGTCACCGTGACTTGGGAAAGTAAGGGAAGATGACACTTAGTTATGTTTGGCCTTTCGAGATTATCGAGAGAATTGTCAAGGTGGTATATAGGTTAGCAATTTCTTCACAGTTGAGGTCGATTCATTAGGTATTCCATGTCTCCCAATTGAAAAAATTATAATCCCTATCTATCTCAAGTGTTGAATTGGGAGGAGTTGGAGAGAGAGGATGACTTATCAGTGTTTCAGCAGCCTGTGCAGATAGTGGATTTTCCGGAGAAGTAGATTCGTGGGAACTCCATTCCCATGGTTTTCATTCTATGGCAGCATGGGAATGATGAGAATGAGACTTTGGAGTAGAATTATTGGGTTGAGAAGGAGTATCCATTTCTATTCTCTGATTAGGCATTGAATTGACTTCTGAGGGCAGATATTTTCTATGGTGGGGAGAATTGTCACACCATGATATCGCTTTGAGGAATGTTTTTAATTATAATTTTTGTCACATAAGTTTAATTTAGTTTTTTATAATTTTTTTTTTGGAATTAGGGATGAGAACGGCATTAGTATTACTTTTTGCGCTGATAAATGTAGTCTTTCTGACATGTGCTATGCACTTTTTGCAATGGTAAATGATACTTGTCCTGACAATGCCCGACGCACCGGTAGGGCATGGGCGAAGCTGTGTGGCCAACCCGGTGCACGAGTAGACCTTTTTATTATTAACATTGTAAATGTGTAATTTATTTTATTTTATGTCTTTATTAAAATTATTATTTTTATTATTATTATTATTATTATTATTGAATGCTTTATTGATTTATATTATTAAATTCAGTCATTATTCTTATTCATTTATTTTATACTAGGTTGGTGTAGTTTATTTAAATTATTATTATAATTATAATTTTAAATTTTATTTTTTTTATTTTTTATCCTCTCTTTTGTTTTCTTTTTTCATTCTCATTTATTTCTTCTCTACATCATCCAAACTCTACACACCACAACACTTTTCACTCACCCCTTCCCACCTCTGGTTCGTGCATATCCACCTCCCTATCTCATCTTGACAGACAACAGTTCCTCCTCCCCTTTAACGGCCTCCCCTGCCGCCCTCCCCGCTCGGCCCAACCTCCCCCACTACCACGTCATGTTATTTCCCGCTCACCCCAGACCGCGCCCTCTCCTCCTTCATCCTCTCGGCGCTGTGCCCTCCTGCCCCTCTACCCTCCCACATTGCCCAGCTGCACAAGCTCCACACCGGATCGGCCGACTCTCCCTCATCTAGCAGGTCACACACCCCTTTCATCAATTTGGATGGAAACCCTGCACGCAACATCTCCCAGTTCGGATGAGTGTTTGACAGTCTAATTCTAGCACCTCGCAGGCCCTGACACATCTTGTCTACAACCGAAGGTCCTCCCCCACCCTCATCCAGTAGTCCGTGCGCCATCCCCTTGGTTTTACAGAAGACCCGTAGCCTTCTTCCTTTTCATTTAGGGCCAAACCTCCAGTGACTCCCTCTTTTCCAGTGATGCACTCTTCCAGCTACCTCCATCGAGCTCAGACCAGCCTTTCAGACCTCTCTCCTTAGGTGCAGAGTGACTTAGTTGTGTGTTCATCCCTATTTGTGGTTTTGTAGTTAGAGTCTAGTTTTTGATTGAGTTTTTTTATACTCATTTATGTGATGCCTTGATTTAGGATATCTTGTGGTCTACATGATGTGTGGTGGGCGTGAAACAACCTTTTCGCATCGAGTTTGTGAAATATAGTACATGTTTGTTGGTGGTTCCACGTGTAAGGTTTTTCTAATTAATTCTATTACTTGTTTAGTTTATTTATTTAATTTATTAATTAGTCTTAATGCATGAAGTTAGTTTTTGGTTTATAATTTAAAATGCATTTTCTCTACTGGTAGTGCCTATGTGAACTTTTAATGTTTGTTAAAATTATGTAGTATGTCTGTCAGTATGTGGAGAAGTTGTGGCTTGTGTTTTGTGGTGGCGTCAGTATGATTCTGGTTATAAAATGGGGTTTTGCGTGAGTTTTGACACCATGAGTCATGCATCATGTTTTTCATAAAGAAAAAATTTTAATAAGTTTTTTTTCTTGTGTTAGATAATTGTGGTTTGGCCTTTAATTAATTTTTAATCTGTTTATTTGAATGCGTGATTAGTCTGAGTTGAGTTTTTGAAAATATTTGGTGTGTGTAATGTTTCCAAATGGGTTTTTTATGTAAGTGAGAGTGTGGTGAATAATTTAGATAATACACTCGTGTTTTTTGTATTTAACTTTTTCACACAAGAGATCATGAAATTTTGAGCACAAATTGGAAGCACGAGTACTAGGTGGGAAGACTAGATCTAGTTTTCTACCTATACGAGAATGGATTTGGCCCCGTTTCACATAGGTGGTTTGAAGATTACAACACTAACTAAACTATGAGTGATATTTGGGGACCAGTAGTTAATGGAGGTGTTTCCCTTCTACTGTCTCCTACACAAGAGTTTATATTATTGTGGTTCTTTTTCCCTGGTTCATCGAGACAGGATGTTCTAGGGTCCCTTCCGTGCTAGTACCTATAGGGCCTCTCCCACTTTGATGCTCTTGGGTTACATCTTATTTTTCAACGACATATGGTATAACCTTTGTGGTGTAATAAAAGGAGTGTTTTTTATTTCTAAACTGTTTTCCCATAATGTTGTTATTCTTCAAATTGTTTTATTTAAAATTATTTTAGCATTCATATTTATACCTTGATTAAACTTGAGTTTTTTTCATTTAATATTGACATGTTGAATATCTTTTTGGTGACATCCTATTGAGCGTTATCTCCCGCCCCACATACACACTTGGCTGTAAGAAGCTTTGGTTTTGTTTGATGAAGGTAAGGGTAAGTTATTTGGAAGTGGTGGTTCATGTTGTTAGCTGACAGCTTGGCGTGGCTGTATGGAGATGGAAAGAGAGTGGCGTCCTCTTTCCAGAGGTGGTTTTTGAGTTGGTTTTTGGCCACCATGGTTTACTGCTATTTCGGTTTGGTGTTGAACTTGCAACTAAAATCCCAGTTTATGGTAAGATCCCATTTGGTTGTGTTTTTTTAGTTTGTCTTATGTTTTTGGTTTTTTGTTTTGTGGATGTTTTTTGTAAATTGGTAAATCAGTCCCAAAGAATTATTTTGATACTTGGGCACTTTTTCCAGCCCTTGGGGATCAAGAACACCCCTTGGGCCTTGTCTCGGACTAGGTTGGACATCGATTGGAGGGAGGCCCAATTTGGTTCGTGGAAAGTACTCACACTTGATATTATATGTATTAATTATCTCACAATGTTATTTCATCAAACTAAATAACATTATTTAAGAATACTTAAAGAGAAATTCAAGATTCTCACTATACAAGGGAACTAATATGACCATTTAAATAGGATATATACTATGAAAAATTATTATATATTATTCATGAAAACCAATCAACCATATAAAAATATATTTTTTTATTAACAGTCAATATAATGAATATACCCATAATAAAAGATCAAAAAATTATTCTAACACAAATTACTTCAGTAAACTCCCACTTGGACTAAATTTAGCTGCCAATGTCTTTAATTGCAAAAAATCTTCCGAGATAATCACATTTCATATAATTCAAGGCATTAGTAGATGGGTAATCGAGGTTGTATTCCATAGAGATGCTTCTCACAACTGCCTCGCCTCTCTGAGAAAAATCAAACAAGGGATGATAGTTTCAATATATGTTTTTCATCCGTAAAAAATCTTTGACTATTGAATAATCATAGTAATGTGTAATGGGATATATAAATCTATGTACAATGTTAAAATGTTAGATAATGTTGTGTATCCATAATTCTTTTTCAACGTCATTAGAAGTATCATTATAATCAAGATATAATATAGATTCTTTGACTACAACCTATATTGGAGTCTTCCAAATAATAGTACACATATATTAAAAGTGGACATATATACTTTTTTTGAATTTTTCCCATTTTGATTTTTTCGAAAATTGGTATATTCAAGCCTCTTAGGACAAGTTTTTTTTCTTTTCAAAAACATTGAAAATATCCCTAAAATGCCTCTAATACATATTGAGAGTCCTCAAAATGAACCAGTGTATTCACTTGGGTTAGCATGATATATTGATACCACACATAATGTATTGGAAATATCTATACTAAAACAAATTATAACATAGATTTATAACCCAATCAAAAGTTAATATGGAGTCCCTTATATTCTATATATTTCATCTTGTGTCTCAGGACACATTTTCCTAAAACAGAAATTATGTATTATACTGGAATCAAAAGCCTCTAGGATTGTTCAATACTAAATATATTTAGTATTTTTTCAATGTGTAAATTGAAATTGGTTGAGAATCATCTTGGATATATCATGAATGATCATTTTCCCAATAATATATAATTCCTCAACCAAGTCCTTCGTAGATTATAATTTATTCCAAAAGGCCATAATAGAATGTAAGACTAGTATGTTGTTTCAAATATTTAATACATTTTCAACATATTATATTAATAAAATGACTACAATTACACTAAATCATTTTTTGACATGTGGATCTCAAACAATTTTTTTGAATCCAAAGTCAGTTATGGAATCCTCAAAATGAATGTTCTTTATATTACATGCTTACCATAATCCATAAATGTAAATTTTCAATTTACATATTTTCTTGGAATATTTTGGAGTCCCAAACTAAACATAAAGAATAATATTGACATCTTCATGATGGTTCCCATTAAAGAATTATAGTTTTTTCATACCTTTTACAAATATCATTTTCATGGTATGCTAGAATGGCATGTATATTATTTACGGATTTTCACAATTAAAATGTTAAAAAAACTATACTAGTCAATTCTAGGAGGTAGTATTATTCGACATAAAACTAGTTAGACCATATATGTATTGACATGCCCTTCTATGTCTTTTTTCTCTATAAATAACAATTTTCAACCATTTGGACATACATACATTGGAGGATCTACTAACATCCAGAATTGGTTTTGGTACATTGAATTCATTTCATATTTCATGGATAATTTCCACAATGAAATAAATATGCCACTTGCGTCTTATTTTTACATTAGAGGATCATTACAATAAAAAAATAATGTGTCACCTTATATTTTGGCTAGAAAATTGTATCATTATTGTCTCAAACATCTATAGAACTTCAAAAAAATACTCATACCTTTGTAATATCATCTTTTCCATAATAATTAGTTCAATTTTTTCTTATAATAAATCTGGTGTATCATTATACTAGACTCTATGGAATAATATATGACATCCATTATATATTTTCTAGAAGAAATCATTCTCAATAAATATGGGATGTCTTCCATTAATAATAATTTTTTAATGAATTGTATGTATAATATCCAATTGATTCTTTTGGATATCCTATAAACATATAATTTTTTCCTCAGGGATAAATATTATACATATAGTTTCTTTAAGAGGTTCTTCAAAACCCCACTAATGTATGTACAACTAAACCATTTTATTTCCATTATATATTTTCTATTCTATATCATATATATTTTTAGTTTTAGTAGATATAATATATATGTTTCTATTTGTAATGTGTACCCCTAAAAGTCTAATGGAATAGTCACATCACTCATAATTGATCTAACTATGTTTGACAAGGTTTGGTTCCTCCATTTACTTGAAAAATTCAACTGAGTCAAACTGGGTTATGTTATTTGAGATAACTTTCAGAACTCCCATATTTAATTAATGAAATCTTAATTTATATTTTCCACATCACGCTCTAAGTGAATATTTTTAATAATTATACCATGTTGATTTTAAAAATCATACTCATATTTTCAAAAATTATCAAAATTCTATGATTTATATCTCATCATGTATACTTAACCATATAAACTAAAATTATCAATAAAATTTTAATTTATGAGTACACAAATCTTATTTAAAAGGAAATAGCACATACACATGAGTATGAACTAATTTAATAATATTTTTATCCATTTAACCTATCACAGGAAAAATGATTTCGATATTATTATTTGTAAAAATTTATCACAGACACAAATTTTTTAGTTATAATGTATCTAAATATCCATGTAAATGTAATATTGTCAGGAAATTTTTATTTACTTGACCATGACTATGATGTCAAAGTGGGTTGTGGAATAATTCATGTGAAGAATCTTTGTTATCAAATTTCCTCTTATTGGTTTGTGTTATACAATACCCAAATAATGTTATTTAAATGTGAAATACCAAAAAACAAGTTATAATTATTAAATAAGTAAAATTTATACCCATATTTGAAAGTAAATCCTTCCATTTTTTGTATGGATATAAAAATAATGTTTTTGGGTATGGATGGGAAAAATAGAAACCCTTCAAAACCCAGATCATTCTAGTCAACCAAAGGAGGTGGTAGACCCAAATATATACAAAAACAAGATTACCACCATTTAATTATCATAGATATTACTTCCCTCAGTTATTCATTATGAATTAACATTGTTCATGTATTTGAACTCAAAAAATCTCACCAGTGGCTATATCTAAAAAACAATCTATTGGAATAGGAAAATTGAACTTGTTAAAAAATGAACATAAAGCCTCCCATTTCTTGTTTATATGGGAAAATTGTTTCTTCATGTCACCATTCATTCTATATGTGAAATAGAAAAAATCATATTCTATTTTATAGAACATGATCTACCTTTTATTGGAATGGTGTTATGAAAAAGCCTTAGCTTTATGGGATTCTACTTGGCCTTTCTATTTTTTCACAAAAATGACTCGATCCATTTCATTGTTTATATACTTATGTACTTGGTGATGGAGGGTAAATATATGTGGGAGAAAATTCTCAATGTTCCATACTTCTCAATTTTTTTCATATTAAAATATAAAAAAATCAAGAGAAGATCTATTAGAGTGATGTAAGAATGTCATCTGTGTACCATTCTTTGATAATATTATAGTATAGAACATATGGGAGAAAAATAAATCAAATGATCTGAATTACATGATGATGATCTCATGAAACCTACACCGGCTTACTTTGAAAGAGTTATTTGGAAACATCAAACCATTCTTTTTCCCCTCTGGGTATAAACCTCATATCTGATCAAGAATTATATACGCATCCATATTTTGAGGAGACATCATGGGTTCATTAGAAATAGTTGAAATAATAAAACATAGATCATTGACCAAATCAAACAAATTTTCATCATAGACTAGGGACTCCTCACAACTCACCTTTTTTTTAGGTGGATTATACATTGAGAATTATATCATGTAATATTTACATTAATGTCTTATCATGACCTGAACCTGTCAAAAACACTCCTAGAAGTTACTAATAGGGAAGATGTTATCCATAACCAATATTTATCATATATATATTATGAATGATGATATTCCCATTATATTTTCTTAATAAAATAGAAAAATATCAGAACAATTTCATGACTAAAAATTATATAATAAATAGTAAAATACATGGTTTTATTAAATCATTCATGATTTTTTCAAGTTTTAATTTCCCTCCACAATGTTCTTGAAATATCCTAATATGTAGAAAATATTGTTGAAAATATTGTAATTAATATTGAAATTCATCCAAGACTTTTTTATGAAAACTATATGAAATTAATTAGGTATGTTTTTTTATAATGAGCATTCAAATCCTTGATTCAATGAATGTATTTTCATATCTTGATGTCCTAGCATGGAGTTCATCCATATTTGCCTCAAAATTTTTATTTAAAAGATATTGTTTATTAATCTAAATACAAGTTCAAATAATTCAAGACAAGACACTTATTATAACTCCACAAAAAAAGATTTTATCCTTTCCCTACATAATACATCTAGCTCTATGGTTTTCTGCATAATCATGGATTGTAAGGATTGGTCTCACTCAACATTGTGATGAGAGTTTTTAATTAATAATTCATAAATATTATCTTGTTTTATCATTAAAATATCCTATTATAATTATTTTGATGTTAATTATTTAACTAAAAATTATTAAAAAAAATTACTCATAGAACATTTATTTAAATTAAATTATTCTACATTTATTCATTTATTAATGTGATCATGACCCTATATAAAAAAAATATTTATAGAGTGGAAAAATAAAAATAAATCTCGTATTCATTATATTAGCCCATTGTTGAATTAAATAGTGGATATTAAATCATGATATTCCCTAAGGGGAATAATTCCTTATTGCACGCTTGGGTAGAGATTCTACATTCCCCTTATCCACCTAGGTATAACGTGATTGAGCATTATAATAGTTCAATCTGGAACCACCACCATGACCATTGTAAAAATCCATTAATTATGTGTTTTTATATCACAAATATATGTGATGTGGAATTGAGTATTGGTAAAATAAGATTAAATAAATAAAAATGGACATGATGTTAATATATAATAATGTAAGGAGGGATGAATCACAAGCCATCATATTTTTGACTGTAACAAATAGTATCCATCCCATGAATAAAATTAAATTCGAATATCCAACACATAAACATATCATGGAAAACCCCATGAACTTTTATACTTGCAACGTATATGTAACATTATTTTCTTATTTGTTATTTATATTCATGATAATTGAAATTACATTAATTGATTAATTAATAAATTAATTACATGTCATATTATTGGAAATTTAAATCCCCATGGAGATAAAATTCATAACTGTATTGATAGAAACAAAATGACATAACCAACAACTGAATATTTATGATAATAAATTAATTGTGTACTTAAAATGGTTTAAAACCATTATTAAAATGTACAATAATTATTGTGCCAATCAAAATAATAACGTTTTAATGCATCAATTTTTAATTAATTTTATGAAATACATTAATTGAGATACTACATAACATGTATGGTATAGCTACAGAATGTATGCCTCATTTTCCATGTATCCTGGTTGCACAATGGGGTATTTAGCGTATTGAATATTTCAATGTACACATAATGTATATTACAGATACACCCCATATATCTTCATTTCATGTTACTAAGATAATGAAATGGGTCATCATCATGTCTCTCAGGGGGATCACGTACTATATACAAAAATAATACATGCCAGTTATCTCTTAGGATGTGTGTAAAATGTTCTCATTGAGCTGCTCAAAGTGTATTTTGGACATAGGAAATGATCAACCATATAGAGTGTACAATGAATACAAATTTTTTATAACATAAACACTATTCAATATATATCTCTAAAATTTTGACTATTTTTGACAACTGAAAGGATTGCATGATTTACAACACTAAACAACGAAGACTACATGACTCATACAATTGTTAAAAATAATTAAATTCAACATCATATCTTCCATATTGGCCCAATCTACACAAGTTGTGCAATAACATCACCATGTTTTATTAATTTTTTTGGTTTTTGTGTATCCATCAACACATATAGGTGTGGTACACATTGGTACATGTTATGTACTCCAACCACACACTACGTATCATGGTTTTACTGAATAAAATTTGTTACATACCAATGGAGTCTTCATTCAATATCTATCTTTACATATACATTAATAAAAATATTGAATTTGAATAAAATGATTAAAGTGTTGATAATGTATAAATTTTAATCAGATTAATTAATGAATAATATGAAATGAATAAATTCAACCATGATTTCATATAGATCTGTAATATAGTAAATAATTATAATTTTAAATCATGACCGCTCTAATACAACTTAATGGTTTCGAGCAAAACATAAGTATTTTATGGTTGGAGAATTTCAAAATATATTTTTTATATTTCTATGATCGAATCCCAAATAGTCAATTTTGTATGATAAATATATAAAATTTTTATTTATAATGGATTAAATTAAATACCTTAACAATGGATTTTTTTTTGATGTGGATGTTGATTTTCTGGAATGACCAAATTAAATTACCATCATATAATAATGAGGATCCAAGGCCAGAATCTATCTAGTGGTAATCCACATACAATCAATTAATATTAAAGCTATTTTAGTCCATATTAGGTTTCTAACATGTCGTATTTATGTTCTTGCATTATTTATTTATCGCTAATCCTTTGGTCTTGAAGAGGTTTCATTAACATTTCTATTTATATAGATACATTGATTATAAGCAGTCAAGAGGGAATTCATTATGTGAAAAAATTCATTATTTTTTATTATGCCTATAGAATAACCATACATTACATTTAATAGAGCTATGGTTTAGGATAATAAATATATTAATCACATTCCACCCTTATAATAATATCATATTCTTAATAATACCCATGAGATAAATTAAAAATAATATTAATATTTTTTATTGTCTTCCGATATACACATATAATAAATAAAATTTACATTCTTTTAATTAAATGTCCACCACCAGACATAGTCATGGTCCATCCAAACACATTTAACATATATTTTATATATTAATAAATATCCAATATTTTATTCTTAAATAAATAATTTTGATCTATAAATCTTGAATTAAATTATTGAATAGTATTTAGAATAATTTTTATATATTAATTAAATATTCAAAGACGTTAATCGATATAATCTCTAACACTTACCTGTTTCCCTCTAGGATAATTTATCATTGGAAGTATCTAGTATTTACCATAGTTTAAGATCACATTATAGTGATGGGTCAAGGCATCAGAGAGAATAAAATTAATTTTTAAATAGTTAAAACCGCACACAAACACTCATTTTGTAATATAATCAATTCATCACAATATCTCATCACGTACGTGCCCCATATATGTCACCAGTAAATAATCTCATTGATTCTATGATTTACAATCAGAAATTAAAATTTCATTGAACCATGGACATAGAATTTAGGGTGAAATTTCTATTCAAATCCCAGTGACAAAGTAACGTCTTCCATAAATATGGAATGCTCAAATTCATCCTCGATATTTCCTTTAATGGATCATCAATTGTGACTCACCAAATATACTTGAACCCTGCTCAAGAATATATCTTCCTTGTTTTTTTTTCATATTATCTACATGTGTGATTCATGACATTCATTATTGATAATAATAAATCTTATGGACCATCACTCATGGTCATTGATTGAAAAATATAATGACAGTATAGTATGTGGAATTCCTAATAGATGCTCTTTTCCCATTATATAATATTTTAGAAATTACAACGTTGAAAATTCATGAGAAGAATCAAAATCCACATAAAAAGAGTCAGAAGATACAATCTATGTAATATAGTTCTTATCATAGTATGTTATTCAACAATAATGTTTTTTAAGAATATTATTATATCAATAAAAGGTTCATATCATTGAGGGGAACTACTATGACCTTACTAATGAGATGTATACTCAATAAAATTATTACATTAGTGACTTTTACATAGATAAAATATCAACAATATGTTTTATTAATATTCAATACATCATATATTTATGTTATCAAAGTACAATAATATTGACCTAGGAAACTAACTCTAATAGGTTGTTGATATTGTAATTTTGTAATGGACATTAGACACTATATTAGATTACTATTTATAATAAAAATAAAACCAACCCCAAAATGAGAGTATCTTTCCCATGATTCCTTATTATTCATATTCAATTTTTCATTTATTTTCACTTAATCAAATGTTATATAATTTTCTTCCTGAGAAACTCATCCTCATTGGGTTTTTGATTATCAAAAATGGTGGGAAACTAATAATATATTTATTTAATGGATTACACATATAAAACCTAAATGGTTTATCAAATTCCAAATATCATTGTACATTTATGACAATAATTAATAGCATATCTTTAATTATTGATTTAAGGTTCCTATAGTGTTCACCTAAAAATATATTTTCTTTTATTTTCATAAATCAGAATATTGAGAGTGAAATTATTTAATACCATCTCAAAAATCAGGGGGAAAATATATATCTTCAATTTTCAATCATTCTAGTAGTATAATAAAATATATTTTTTATTAAAATTAAATCATAATTTTCTACAGGAATCATAAAATGTTATATGTAATATTAAATTAAAAAACCAACAAGCTGGATTTGTGCTAATTTTTTCTGGCATATTTCATAAAACAACTATAGAGGAAGATGAATTAGGGATGTTTTTAATTATTAATTTTACTTTAAACACAATTCATCTGGTTGATATTTTATCATTATTAGTAATAACTTGAATTTAAAATATCTATAATTATTATTGAAATGATAATGAAATAGTTTATTATTTATTGATTATTATAGTGTGATATAATTTTATCACATGAATTGGAGACAGGTAATGAGAATATAACATGTTTTGTAGTGGTAGATTAATATAAAATAATCATGATGTGGCTAATTTTTTTTCCATGTAATATCTAAGAGAAGTATCACTTCCTATAAAATATTTCCTTGTATTTACCACTCCTCACCCATGGTTAACTAACATTTAAACTATATTCATTCATTATATTAAGGTTGATATTTCATTGTTTTTTTTAGACTCTTATATATTATATTATGAAATAGAGATCCTCAACCCACTAACTCTCTATATATTTTTATTTATGATATATACTTTTCATCATCAATCACTACAAACTAGAATCAGATTACTCTAATATAAGTGTAAGCTTCATAATCATATAATAATATCTTTATTAAGAATGTTTTATATATGTTTATATCATTATCAATTGATTTGGAAAAATTTTATTGTCCTTACTATTAGAATAAATTTTTATAAATGATGAACTCGAATAAATATGGTGATTACAATATGTTTTAATGATTAGTTTCATAAATTAGTCACTTCTATCCTATATTTTTTAATGCATTGATAATATATATATATATATATTTAAAATATATATCTATTTTTATATAAATAATTTTATTTTAGTTCTAGAATTCTTTGTCTATGATCCCTTAAAACTTTTTTCATATTTTGAATTATCTTCCATATTATTTTCGCAGAATACCGTCAAATCATTGGAAACAACATATTTACATAGTAATCTTAGAATCTATGTTTGGATTTATTTAAAAAACCTTAGACATTCAAAAACCAAATATTTTGAGGTATGTTTCAATTTAATATTTTAAAAACAGAAAATTTATATTACATTACACCTTTAAAAATTTGCATTTATTTTTTGCATATAAATATTTTTATAATAAAATTGAATAACTTCTAAGGTATTTTTTATGTTACACCAATATAAATTATTAGCATTATATTTTTGATATGGATGATTTTAAATGATTATTTCTAACTGATTGAACTCAAAATCACTCTTATATGAGCTATTGAAATATTAAATAAATCACATATTATAACATATATATGTCTTTCAAAAGATAAATCGAATTACATTTAACAAAAATCATACCTGATTTGGATTAACATTTATCCAAATCTCACCTGATATGGAAAATATTTATCTAAAATATACACTAACCATTTATTCATTGGTTTCAACATAATTCGTCTAAAGAAACATATGTTCAATCACACAGAAAATGTTAAAATTATTATTAAATTCCACAAAATTAATGGAATCCTGAATTCAATCATATGGGAGTAGTCAATATCATAATTAAATCATATTTTCCTAGTCAAAACATATAAACAATTATATATAGACATAATTACTTCTAATTAGATCCTACACTTCTATATTATTGCTATAAAAATAATGTAATCCTTCTTCCAATACATGCAACAGTTCAAGTAATCCACATTAAATACATAATAAATATTCTCTTTCATATTGGTCTCTAATAAACGAATATATAATAGTATATATTTTCCATGAATAATTTCATATTACAAGCTGAATATCATTCAATTAAACCATATCGTTATTAAAATAATTTATAGTATAGATCATTTTCATATTATAGAAAAAGTGAGTGTGAGATTCTTTTATAACCAATATAAAATATAAATTCAAAAACTTCTCCCCTATATGATTATAATAAAAAATAAAATAATCTATTGACAACATGTTTTAATTAATAAAACTATAATTGATATAAAATCAAGAATGTGAGCACATTTCAATATTATGGGATAATTACTTATATACTATTTATTATATGTTATTTAATATCCATTGTTAATTCATAATTAATTCCTACTTCATAATATATAAAATTTAACATAAATAAATAATATCTTCCAAGTTAAAAAATTTAAAATGTATAATAATTTATAAATTTTCATATCACACAACAAATATAATATTAATCGTGAATGAAAAAACAATAGGATTATCCCTAGTTTACAACATGTAAAAATAAAATACATCACCAAACTGGGGATATATCTCATCAAATTTTTTCTCATTTTATTCAAAATCATCTAAGTCATTATAATGTAAATATTAAATAATATGGTTAATTATATATATAAATTATTGGTTCCACACCTGAATCCTCCATAATATAGTCCAATAAATGATATATTAGTTTTTTTCATAAATAAAATATAAAAATAAAAAAATAAAAAAAACTAAAATTGAATTCAAAAACAAGTAATTCAACTCAAAATATAAAATAATGAAATCTCTCATGATAACATGATATTTATACACAATCTCACAACATAATCCTAATTCCATATGTTACATCTATCTAACAATATGTCATCATCCATAAGAATATCCATTAGATTTTAAATATTCATATCATCACATTATCCACAATATATCTCTGGAGTGGGGAATGATAAAGAAAATTTCATCTAATGAAACCTATGGATTTAAGTGAGGGATAAACAATAAATAGAAAAATAATATTATTATCAGATATAAAATTGTAACATCCTTTCATTCCTCATTTTCATGAGGGGAACAAAATTGCTACTTGGTCATAGGTGACATCACTAAGATTCCAAATGCTATAAATAAATGCCAAGGGATTAAATATAGTTGGAGGATAAATTTCCCATTGAAAATAAGACAACCCCAACCAATAATTTCTTAACCAAAACACTATATGATGAAAGATATAAATGTAAGACAAATCTATATAAAACCAATCAAACCAAATATACCACAGTACCATGAAGAAACCAATATAAATATAAACTACATAGCGAATGAAAAAAAATCAATGACTCTAAAACACCTACCCCATAGCTTCGAACAAGCTCCAAGAACTAAGTCCACACAACATTCCATGAATAATGATGTACCACTACTGAAGTGTGATACAGTAACTTCACCTATGTCCTGAAATAATTATATCTTGAAGGGAACAAAAGTACTGAAACATGGCTCCGTAGGATTTCACCGAATGATTTCCCTAATCAGAACACAATAATTGAATTTGTTAGAAAACTTATAAAAAAATTATATAAATCAATTGAGAAGTATTTTAAAATAATATAAAACAATTTCCATAGTAAAACATTTTTTCCAAAACAGAACTAATTAATGAGTAATGAAACTGAAAAACTCATTTCAACCATTCTAGGAATTTATTTGGCCTTACCACTTCTTTCCAAACAACCATAGACACATTCACAAATCAACAAAATATTGGTGTTATCGTTGATTGTGGATCTTTGTTTTCATAACCCAGACAATTTATGGTGGTACTTCAAAAACAATATCAATCACATAAAACCCTTGGTTATTTATTCTATCCAACAACCATGAATAGATAATATTCTTACAAACATTTCACTAAATATTTAATTTTATTTTAAATTCATTATTAGGCATAAAAATCAAATATCAATTTTAATATCTGGATTTTAATATCGTGTTACCACTTTTAATGTTCACTAAACCACCAAATTTTCAAAATTCTATAAACATTAACTAAAATTGGTTCTCATAAAACATTGCATAACTATATATAAATTAATTCCATTTAGGATAAATAAATAGAATTCAATTCACTTAGATATAATAGTTCGAGTTGAGAGTTAAGTCACCTATATCATGAAATATGGGAAAAATGAAGAACATCACCTCAACAATATTGGGTTGAATCATAAAAAACGCATCACAAAATGTTTTGGCCTATAATAGATTGTTTTCCACTATCTATATCAATAATTGTTTTCATTATCAAAAATAATATCTTATATTAACAAATATCTTATCTCATGAAAGATCCTAATTTATTTCCAAGCTTATCATTTATATAATATATTGTCGATGATATAACTAATTATGTTTGTTTAAGTATAAAAAATAATATAACTAATTACTCATCTATAATTATGAGTACTAAAACATTTTAACTTTTTTATACTATTAGACAAATAAAACAATTAAAATTATATATGTTTGAGTCACCAAGACCCCAATAGAAGAACATTGTCACTGATATACAAATGAAATAATGAAGCATATGACTCACCGACAAAAACAACCTAAAAATTAATATTAATAACTAATAGAGACGAACTACCGATGAAAATAAATTTCAAAAATAGAAGACCTAACGATACATATGAATTATCGACGCAAACAACCAGCCGATGCAGTTGACCAACCGTCTGTAGAAGTAACCTATTGATTAATGATGCTGGTGACACAAGGAAACACTAACTATTAGAAAGATTCATCGTTGAATGGAATGATTGATAGAATGACATACTGATGGGTTGTGTCACCGAAAAAAGGAGATACCTACATGCGAATCACTGATAGATTGACTCATAGATTGATGACTCAATGATAGAGTATTTAAATTAACATTTATTAAATTTATCTTTAACGGTCATATTTGAGTTATTTATTGAAATTGACATATTTAATATCATTTTTAATAATTTTAACAGATATTTCGAGGTACAATGAACCTATTCATGTTGAAATAACATGCTATTTGTCATCCCTCACGATATTTTTTTTGAAACGAGAAGAAATATATAACATAAGAGAAGAGATGTATGGTATTCCTATGTGTAAGATAGATAAAAGAAAATATGGACCCTATTAACCCATTGAGAAATAATGAATAAAAGAAATAACACACAAGGGAATATCATTTGAGTTATACATCAAGTTTAAAAAATACTTCATCGTATCAATGGAGTAGAATATTCTTGAAAACCATATGTGTACCTAGAATCTTGAATATGAGACTCTGTTTTTGTATCAACATCCATATGAAGACTCAATCCTCACCTCAGATACATCTTAAGAGTCCAAAGATATATCTCATGACACACTGAGCCTTCAATATCCATTCTCATATTTATTTTCTTTGTTGTGTTCTTTGTTAAATAATGATTTTCAGTGCTTGTATCCATCTATTAGGCACAAATTGTATCTTTTATCAAACTAAACCATAAAAGATATACTTACACTAATATCATCTAACATTTATTTACTCCCATAGATATGTGAAGATGAGGACTATGTGTGACCTGGTAATTTATACCCCTGAAGTGTTGTCGTAGAGGTCTTGTGACATGGAATTCTTGTGTGCTGTTGTGAACCCCGATCCAGGGTGTGGATCAAATTGTTTAGTAATTTAAACTTCTTGGTTTTTGGTGATCACCAAGTAGAGAGGATTCAGTCTCTTCTTGAGACTGAACCTCTTCTATCATTTACACAATGCTTTTAATTTTAGTTTTACTCTATATTATAACATGTTTTATGAAATTAAATTGAACTCTAATAGTTAGTATTAGTATGCATTTACAATAATATTGAAATATTAGGTATGTTTAAATTTTTTATTAATTATAAAATTTATATAATTGATAATTAAAAAATCTTTTGATAAATTAATCGAATAATTAGGATCATATAAATTCACTACAAACAAACTGGTCAATTGAATTTTAAACTTGGAGATATTTTGAATTACACTTTCTAACTAAAATTTCAGTCAGAATACAATTTAACACCCTTTTATGTGTCTTACTCTGACGAACATTTGGTATAAGATGTTTTAGAAATTTCATTTTTCAAGGATTTTCTACCGTTTGAACTGTGATTTTAGTTGTATTTCAATGGTACTAAAATTCATTTCAATACAAATTTTTTATCTCTTTAAAATATTTTTCTAAAACATTATTATGTTAAATCTGCTGAAATGTGCTACTACCAATAGATATCCATTCTATAATGGAACCTATTATGCATAATGGGAAATTAATATGAAATTTCACTTAGAAGGTATGAGTGTTGAAATTTGGTCCTCAATTATAGATGAATATAATTTTCTTATTATTGTTAGAACTACTTGGGATGTTCATAATAAGGCTGCATATAATAATAATTTCAAATCCATGAATTCCTTATAATGTTCTATAAATGATGAGGAGTTTAATATAATTTTTGAATATGAAACATCCCATGGAAATCAGGACACCTTATCTATTTCACAAGAATAAAATTCTAGTTTTAATAAAATGATACTTATCACATATACCATCAAATTTGATAACTATAAAATGAATCATGATTAGATGATTAATGACATGAACCTCAATATTAATGAAATAGTGAACACTATGATATCTGTGGGAATATATGTTACTTCCAACGAAAAAATTATGAGGATTCTAATATTCATACCTATTAGATGGAGAGGAACATCTTTCTCCATTAAAAAATCATGGGTAATAATCAGACTACCTTTTAAATAACTCATTAGAAAACTGATTATGTATGAGGAGAGCTGAATGCCAATAAGGAAGAAGATGGTGAACCTAAGATAAAATCTGCAGGATTCAAGACTACTACCTCTAAGAATAAGGAAAAAAGAGAAGGTGATAGCCTTTGTTGAAATCTCTAGTAATGATGAATCAACAACGGACAATGATGGAGAGAGGGATCAGCTGGCCATAAGATTAAAGAAATTCTATAGAAAAGAGAAATTCTTTAGGAAGACCAATTATAAAAGAAGATATGATAAGATAGGAAACTAAGAAATGGAATGAAATATAATTGAAAAATCATAGGAGATTGTATTATATGAAAGTAAGAGGGGAGGACATGTAAAAGCTAACTATCCATAATTAAATTTCTAAAAAAGTATGAATACAAAGACAAAAAGTATATGAAAGCTATGAAGGACACCTGGAGGGCCTATGATGATTTATCCCATGAATAAACATCATATCATGATGAGAAAGATGACTTATAATATATTTGTTTTATGAAAAACACATCTGAGGAAACCATTGATTCTCCTATAAAAAATTCATACTATATTGGAGATGAATGTGATTCAGAAAATATGAACAGTGATGAACTATTTGAATAATGTAACATGATGGAAGAGTCATGAAATGAATTAAAAGATAAATATAAATCCTTAATGAAACACCAATCCCTCCCTATAAATATTAAGTTAGTATGTTCTACTAAAAAGGAATAGAATACCCAATCGCATAATGAAAACAATGTATTAAAAATGACTAATGAGGAATTCAAGAATGATCTAGAAAATTTTACCAAAGGAAAAAATACTCCTATTCCAATATTTGTTAAATAGATCAGTCTTAAGTACACTTTTGGTATTGTATTCATCCATAAAATAGAAACATATCTAAAACCCATCTGGTAACTAAATCTCAAATTGTTTTCTTCTACTTAAAATCAAAATTATATTTCTAGTTCTTGTTGTGGAAAATCTTTTACTAGCTCTAGTTTTTCTATACTAAATAATGGATAAATTAAAAATATGATTAATATTTTTTTATTAAAATACCATAAGTAAAATGTTGGTACCTCTAACAATAATTACTAATTCTACATGAACCAAATATTTTTGGGTACCAAAATCAATATTTGGTTGACTATATTATAGAAAATATGTCTGAAGAACTTCCTCTAGAGTCAGTGGTACTATGAAAATGGATGTTCAAGACATATTACAGTATACTAATCAAGATTCAAGAACATAATCAATATTGATGGTGGATATTTCACCTTTGGTGACAATTCTAATGGAAAAATATTTGAATTAGGCTTCATTTGAAAATCCAACTCATTTTTAATTTCTAATGTACTTTTTGTTTATTAATAAAAATATAATTTTCGTGTTATTTCAAAATTATCTGATGATGTATTTTATGTTAAATTTGAAAATGATGCTTGAAATTTTTTTAACATTAAAAATGAAATAGTATTTTCTGTTTTTATAACAGAAAATTTATATTTTGTTTGCTATCATTCTTCAGTTTCTAAAAAATTTTCTTCTTTAAGAGCCTTTCACAAGGTGTCTTTGCTTTGGAATATGATATTAGGACACTGTAATCTACACTCTCATTGAATGAATACTAGATAAATAATACTAAAGGATATACCCATCAATGAGTTTTCAAATGACAGTGTATGTAATCCTTGTAAAATGGATAAACATCCCATGATATCTTTCAAATTTCAGAAAGAAGATTGAACTTCTCAACCATTAAAGTCTGTCTACATGGACTTGTTTAGAGCATCTCTTGTTTCTAGTTTAAATGATATACACTATCTATATATTCTAGTAGATGAATATTCTAGATATACATGGACTTATTTATTATCTAAAAAAAGTGAAACATGTTTTTACATCACAAAATATTCTAAAATAGTTGATAATTTATGTGGAAATAGGAAAAAATAATTAAGAAGATATCACAAATGCGAGTTAAAAATCCAAAATTTTAATCTTTTTGGTCTGAAAATGTCTATATTCAAAACATCTATGAGCATAGGAAACCTCAAAAATATGGTTCTGTTGAAATAATAAATATAAACTTACATGAGATTTCCCAATCAAATCTTAATGAATATTATCTACTTGATTACTTTTGTGCTAAGGCTGTGATTACAACTTGATAAAAAATTAATAGATTTTTAATTAGACACATCCTTAAGAAAAATACTTATGAGTTGTGGACTAATAGAAAAAGAAAATTTTGTTACATCAATTATATTGCATTCAATGTCTATATCCATAATAACAAATAAAAATCTTGAAAATTTTGAATCCATTAATGATGAAAGAATCATCAATGATTAATCAATCTCTAGTAAAGAATATAGAGACATTAATAAAATAACATTGTGACTAGAAGAATATGTGAATATAAAATTTGTTTAAATTGATCCACATTAACTTAATACCTCCCTTGAAAACCATAAATATGATGTTTCCAATTTGGATATAAATGAAAAATCAACAAATCCTTTTTTCATGCAATCTGTTATATCTAACAATTCTAGAAATTTATAAGAATCTGGATATGATGAACCTGAACATGTAGTTGAACCATAAATTAATATCCCATCTATTTCTAGACTAATTATAAATATCAAGAACCATCCGTTAGATGATGTTGTTAGAGAATTATATAAAGGGACAGAAACAAGAGATTCTCCATGGAACTAGGTTGATCACCATCACTTTTTTTCATAGCATGATCCTAAAACATCATTAATTCAATTAAATATGAATATGGGAGGATATATATGTAAGAAGAAATTAATCGATTTTAATGAAATAATGTTTGGAGACTTGTGGATTTATGTAGTGACACCTTTATGATATGAACTATGTTGGTTTATAGGAACAATGTAGATTAATCATGAAATCATTTTCGAAATAAATCTTGATTGGTTACACAAATCTATTGAATAAAAGAAGTCATTGAATATGATGATTAATTTTTACCAATTCCTAAATTTGAGGCCATAAAATTACTACTTTCTTATGTTTCCCTTCTTAATTTAAACTTTTATTAGATTGATGTTAAAAGTGCATTCATAAATGGGTATATAGTTAAACAAATTTGTTGAAAACACCCCAGTTTTATAAGCTTTCATGTTCAAAATCATGTTATTAAAAAAATTCTTTCCATGGTTTAAAACAAGTTCTAAGAGGTTATTATGTTATATTTAGTACATTTCTCAATAAAAAAATTTAGTAAAAGAATTTTTGATCTTTTCCTTTTTATAAAATAGTTTTCTAATGATATTTTAGTTCGTAAAATTTATGTAGATGATCTTATTTTTGGATCTTCGTGAAATTATTTCTGTACTGTTTTTTCTAAAACGATTGAAAGTGAAATTTAAATGATTTTTGTGGTAGAACTCAAATTATTTCATGGATTTCAAAATTTTTGAAATATCAAAGGTATCAATTTCAATCAATGTAAATACAAAAATGAAATTTTAATAAGATTAACCATTGATATAATTAAAAGTAGACACACTAAAATGATTACTACTTTTATGTTAGATCATGATAAAGATGGTAAAAATATTGATCGAACCCCTTATAGAAGAATCATTGAATGTTTTCTCTACTTGACTAGTAGTATGCCATATATAATGATTAGTGTGTTTATGTTTTCTAATTTTCATGATAGTCCCGTCGAATCTAACTTGAATGTTTTTAATGGATTTTCAAATTCCGAAATAATACTAAAAATTAATTTTTATTTTATCCTAAAGGAAAATCATTTGATATAGTGAGTTATTCTAATTCTAATTTTATTGGATTCATGTTAGATAGAAAGATAACCTCTATAACATGTCACTTTTTAGTAATGTGTTTGGATTCAGGGTGTAGTAAGAAACAAAATTATGATGCATTATCTACTGTTTAAGCTCAATACATAGCTACTAGTAGTTGTTGTGTTCATATTTTGTGATAAAACACAATCTTTTAGACTATGAATATCAATTTGTACATTTATCTGTTAAATTTGACAATACATTTTCTATTTAAATTTCTAATAACCCAATTTCTCATTATAGAACAAAACTTATTCATTTAAGAAATCACATTTTTAGATATCATTATCAAAGGGGGATATCAATTAAGAATTTATTGGAACCGAAAATCAACTTTCTAACATAATCACTATGCCATTGAACTCTAAAAAAATGAATTAAATCAGTCATGATTTTGGAATGATCAATCTACCAAAACATGTGCTGTTATTATTTTGATTTTTAAGTGAATTACTTATGGAGACACAATTGTCATGGTGACACCGATCCTTTGTCATGCTGACATGTTTTCAGGCCGAAACTGACACATTTTCATGCTAAAACAATTAATGTTATGGAAAATCTATCATGCCGACACTGAGCAGTCATTGTTTTTTTTCATTTTTTGGTTTTCATCAAAATTAAAATTTTTAATACATTCTGTAAAACCCGTTTCACAATTTCAAGAGTGAGAAATTTCAAAATCCCTAAATGATATAAATTTGAATCGATCCACTCTACTCCATTACCTCTACACTCTCTCTTCTGTTTCTCTCTCTTTACCCCTAAGCAGTCACCTTCAATCCATCATATTGAATGGATTGTAATGGCATGTGTGAATTGAGCACATGACGATGGAAATTCACGTGATTCTAAGAAATAAAATGATAAATTGGGAAATTCTTTATCACCCAAAAATCATGCTCTGGAAAATCATGTTGTAACTCTAGAAGAAGATGTTCTTTTGGAAGGGATTCTAGAAATCATGTCTGTGATGGTAAGGGTACTTGAAGATCAAGGTTTTCATGAGTTGTTTTCAAATAATTAACAATCGTTTTACCCAAATTTAGTTCATTTTTTGACATGAATATAGAGTTTCTATTGTAACGATGTTATGTTTCATGGATAAAATATTTATTAAAAATGAAGTGAATATCTTTCAATTAAAGATATTTTTAATAATATATTAAAGTTACTTATGATGGTTTATTTTATTATTATAAAGGTTCCTCTCCACCTTAGAGTGATATGTTTTTCTTCTAAATATAATTAAATAAGCTTACTGAAAATGATGAGAAAAAAAAGAACAATTGCTATAGAGTTATTTGGAGAATGTAGAATGTTATTTAAGATTATTCACCATCAAATCTATCCCATGAAATAAGAATTTTCTTTTGTAAAATATTTATATGACTACTTGGATTATCTATTGAGAAAATGGATAAAGCTATATTAGTTTAGATACCTTGTTGTTTACATGAATGAGATGATCAAACATTCCTGAAAAAAATTCTATGTCCTATCCAAGGATGATATTGGTTGTGGTGAATGATAATTGTTTTATAGATAAAGGTAAAGAGTTTTATTTTGGATTTCAATGGGATAAACCTCAATAATTTTTTTTAAGATGATAAAAATAAACTGGAATCCATGGGAGAGAGAATTGGTTGGAGATAATGATAAGATATATGACATGTCTAATCTAGTGGATTATCCAACTAGAGCTCTGAATATGGATCAACCTCTTTGTGGGACCAAAAGTGTAATATGTTTATACTTCAGAAGTTGTATAGGAAATTTCCCCTTCAATTAGAGTTCAGGGATCAACTATTGATGATAGGAGTGATCTTGAATATAATAGACCTTGCAACAGTTTTTCAATTTGACTGCCTGCTCCTCCACTTATGTTACACTCGAATCAGCCATATCTTGAAAATAGTGGGGATGAGGAGACATAATTCATAGTAATTGTGGAATATGTATGTAGAATTATTGACTCCAAAGAAGAAGAAGAAAGTGAATATGGTGAATATTGAAGGGGTAGAAAAGAGGATGAAGATGAAGAATATGGGGATAAAAATAACAATAAAGAACATGTCTCGAAAAAGTTTGATGAATAAATCAATGGAAGTGATAATGAAAATTATAAATATGTTCAAGGTGAAGATTTTGGAATTATTGATGATGCCGATCATGCTCGGTTGATGAATCTCCTAAAGTTGTTGTTGAAATGAGAGAAGATTTTGACGTTACTGCTAAATTGATAGATCTAGAAATTCCAATACACCCATTGGTTTATGAGTGAAGAAAAACTCATTATGAATATGTCCCTCCATTAAAGAAGGATCATACTAAGGGGTATCCACATGAATGAGAAAATCATGATGAAGAAGAGAACCAATTAAGATGTGGAAGGCCTGATACTCTTATTCCATGAGATGATGATATAATGGATGAATGGGAAAGAAATCTTGGGTACATGGCAGTGGGATTAGATTAAAATGATTCAAAATATGATGTCATTGTACTTTATACAACTGAAATAGGTGATAATTCCATTTCTAGTGATCGTGTCACTAAAAAATATTTGAAAAAATTCAGGGAAGACAAAATTTCATCAGTAAGGCCTCCAATACTATCTTATATGATATATGAGATTGATGATGCTATGAGAGAAAACACCGAGTTGACTGATAACTGGAAAGCTATATAGTCTATGGGTGATGGTGTTAGGAAAATGATCTTCTTGTTCTACTCATGCATCAACTGGTGTATCTCAACATGATGTAGTTTTAGTGTCCCAAATGGTGATAAATTAAATTCATACAAATTTGATTACAAAATTAGAAACTGATGTGGCAAGAAACACAAAGCTTGGGAATGATATGAAGCATTTAAATGTGGGCATCAATATTTTAACCACTGAATATAAAACAACAATGGAGAGGGTCAGTAATTGACATGAAGATATTTTTTCTCATCTTAATGATCCATATTTTTCCAAACTAAGAAAAAAAGTAAAGGAAATTGTGAAATCTACTGCAAACTCAACTCCTACTATTATTCCTTCTATATCTGCTCAGACCTCTCAGACTCTATATTGTGAAGCAATCATAACTATTATAAAAGTGGATCTTAATGATCATTTTGATACCTAAAACTTGGTTATGCAAGAAAATATTGAGAATAATAATGATCATGTGCATGATATGGTTATATTCTATACCAAGGAAGCATCTCTATCCCAGGAATAGCTTAAGAAGATGGTAAATTCTTATATCTCCAATATTTTCTCCATGAACAAGTTGACATGTCATTTTATGTATTTGGCCGAAAATTTGACTTTACACCTAGTTACAAAATAATTCCAAGAAATCTTCTTGAAATTGAAGGACTTCATTCCTGTTTTGGATAAATTTATGGAGAATAAGGATCACTTTGAGAATTTAATGAAATATGGTGGTGGGAATATTGAGAAATTCATCAAACTGTTAAATCTATATATCCTTGTTCAGATTGAATACATTTTTGTTACAAATACTTCCTCACATTACTCTACTCTTCTAATGGCTACTTATTAAATGTCTTCTCATTGAGCATGGACCCAAATCCAACCTATTATCATAGAACAACCTCAACCTCAGCTGTTATACAAGCACACACCATGCCTGGTATCATATGTTCTAGCCTGAATTTCTTTTCACCAAATAAAGATACCTTCTGATCCTCCTAGTTTTGCACCACCAACGGCTTGACATACCATTGGTCGTTATGATAAGGTAAGGTATCCCTTGTCCCTCAAAAGTAGAGTGATGTGATTATTTTATATAGGGTCTAGTGGTTATAATTTTTTTCATTCAGTGTAATTTGATTCTCACTACCAATTCCATGTTTCTACTTCCGTGTTTTTGTTTTTAAACATCCTCCTTTTTCTAATACCAAAATGGGGATAACATTATTATGAATTGTTATGTGTTTATGAATTATTTTTATTTAATGTTACTCTGAAACATTTCACTCCCCAAAATTATTTTTTAGTCCACAAAATTTTATGGGTGCTTATTATTATACTATTAACATTAATAATTCTATAATGTTACCTAATAATTCCATAATTTGTTACCATCAAAAGGGGGAGATTATTGACCATAGGATATTTTTAGAAACTATCTATGAAAATAATGGTTTTCGTTATCAAAAATCATTTCATATATTCATATATATATTATCTCATAACAGATAAAAATAATGTCAAATATTATCTTATATATTAGATCAGTTCAATCATATAACTAATTATGTTTGTTTAAGTCTAAACATGCTTATAACTAATTATATATGTGTAATTATGGGTATTAAAACTTTCTATATATTCTTTAATATAAGAAAGAATGAACATAGAAAATTATATATGTATGATTCACTAAGACACCAACAGAAGAAAATAGATACCAACAAACAGACGACTTACCGATGCATATTATTCACTATTGTATAAAACCTACCTATACATATGACTTACCGACACTGATGACCTACCGATGAAATTGACCTACCATCAGTAAAAATGAATGAATGATTCATGACGCTACAGATTCAAGGAGTCATAGAAAAGTAAAATGTGTAACCTTTGTAATCAGTCACCAATGTATGGAAAGACTGATATACTGACATATGATGGGTTGCATAACCGACTGAAGGAGATACTTCCAGATGAATCACCGATAGAATAACTCACCAACAAAGGACTCACCGATATACTATTTAAATTTCTATCAAATAAATTTATCTGAAAAAGTCATATTTGAGAAATTTAATAACAATGAAATATTTAATATTCATTTGTAGATATTCTATCAGACAGTACGAGGTATGATCAACCAATTCACATAGAAATAACATTCACTTTGTCAGCCCTAAAGAATAAAAATAATTTTTGAAATGTGAATAATTACAAAACAGAAGAGTAGATAAGTATGGTGTGCCTGTATGTAATACAGATAAAAGAACATTCACAACCCTCAAGCTCCCATTTTGAACTCAAGAACAAGTGGAAGAACATACATGGGATTCTCAATAGATTTTTACATCAAATTGACAAAAAACATTAGCATATCAAGGAATGAGAAGAATATTCCTGGAGAACCATACTTATACCTGGAAGCCAGAATATGACACTCTCTATTAATGTCAACATTCACAAGAAGACTCAATCCATACCTCACCTACCTAAAAAGTGTCTATATATTCATCTCAAGACACACATAGTCTTTAAAATATTTTCTCATATTTATTTCCACTATTGTGTGAATTTTTACACACCTCTATGCAGTGTGTGTATCTATCTGTTATGAACACACTATTACATGTATCAATCTAAAGGATATATGATATCCTCCCACTCATAACTTTTAGATTAGTTTACTCTAATGGATAAGTGTGTTAGAGGTCCTTCTATTACCTAGTAGTTTATACATATGAAGAAACGTGGTAGAGGTTGGGTGACCATGAAATCATGTGTGATGTTGTGAACCCCGATCCTGTGTGTGGATAAATAGTTTTTTTATTTAAACTGCTTTGTGGTAGATGATCTCCATGTGGAGAGGATTATGCCTCTTCATGAGACTGAACCTCTTATTTCATTTCCACTATATTTTTAAATTTATTTTTACTCTGTTGTATCACATATTTCATAAAACTAAATTGAAATCTGATAGTTAATATTAGTAAGTGTTTATAACAATATTTAATTGTTAGGTTGGTTTCAAAAATTGTAATAATTTTTCAATTTATATAATTGAGAACAAATCAATCATTTGAGAAATTGACTGAACAATCAAGCTATTATAAATTCACTACTGGATAACTAGTAAATTGAATTTTAAACATGGGGGAATTTAAAATTTTACTTTTTAACATAAATTTTTATTGGAACTCAATTCACCCCCTCTTTGAGTTTCTCACTCCAACTAATATATATCATTATCGAGCATAAAGAGAGTCATATTAGATCATTATAGCCCTCAAATATCATTGATATATCCCCAATAGACTAGATATAAAAATCCAATATAGGTAACATAATTATATCAATGGAAACAATAAAATAGACCTTATAGAGAATAAACCTTCAACAGACCATGATTTTCCATCAATTACTCCTGGGGCAGAAGGGAATTTTTCAACAGACATTCAGAAGAAGAAAAATACTGTTAGGGACCAAAATAGTGATGAATTATAGGTTCAATTCCAATGATGATCTAGATACAGTTTTTTATGATATAATATGAAATTGTTGTGGATGGTCTGCATGGTTAGTCAAATCGTGTGACAACCATGAACCATCCTCTATCTTATGGGGCATATTGCCTGGTTTTTTGGAATTTATAGACAATACATACACCAACAATGAAAAATACATCTTCCTAATAAATCATTGTATCTTCTAGTTGGGCATAAGGTTTGGCCAAATCATGATCATAAATAGTAAACCACCTTATATTCCCCAGCTTCACATTGCACAGTTTCCTGTAGGAGTTTCATTACTCCTAATAACTATTTTCAAACTATGCATCTCAAGAGTTACCCTAAAAACATTCCAAAATTCTCCAAAACCTCTTAAAAATAACCCAAGTACTTTACATATTTAATATATATAAATAAAATGATACTAACATTATTCCATGTGTTCTACGTAATCCCCTCCACTAGAAACTCCATCCTAAGAATTAAAAAAACAGCAATTCCATGAAATATTTCATGACATTTCTATATAATTTCATTATATCTTTCCCATTTTTTTCCCAAAATATTATAATGTGTCTATAAAAAATATAATAGACTGATAATTTTCATATGCATGATTATATCAATCATATCAACAATTTATACCAGAATATATATGAATACAATATTCATCACTACGTAAATGTGATCCAACAAAATCACATTGTGATGGTCAGGATGACACCTATTTAACCAAGATACCTGAAAAACATTATGCACCACACTAAACCATGTGAGAAATCCAAAATATATTCAACTTCACCAACCCATTCAAGTATCTCAAAAGGGACTATGTATCTTGGATATTACATTCCTTTTTTAAAAAAATGATGATTCTTAAACCCTGTAGAGATCCTTAAGAACATATTATAACTCACATTGAACAACAATTGTCATAAAAAATATGACATTTTATTTTTAAAAAATTTGTGTTGTGTCCAACCTTTTCCTCCTCAACATAATATTCATTATTATATTTTTCGATATCCTGGTCCCAACCAGATAATTCCAACCTATTTCCACACAAAAAATTAGATAAAGATAAAGGAAAAATCCAATTCATCCAAATGATCCATATGCATTGAGGCCTAATAACTGTTATTATGTTATTACTCCACTAAAAGTACAATTTTTTCCTATGATCAGCCAAAATTCTTTACAAAATCTTGAAACATTTAATCAAATGTTATTTTCATCCTTTTGAATGTCCATCTATCTGAGGAGGTTACACCATAATCATTTTCAAATGAGATCATAGGTCTTTCTATAAAGATTTCCAAAGAAAAGAGTAAATATCATATCTTTTTTTGATAATATTGAAACTGGTACGAAATGCCTCTTTATAACTTCCCAAAAATATATATATTTATATATATGAAAATTTCTCTAGCATATGAGATTGACGAATAGATATTATATGAGAAAAATTTAAGAGATATTCCACTATAACCCATATGGACTCATATTTCAGAACCATCATTGGGATACATGTCACAAAATCAATAGTTTTATTCTCTAATTTATAAATAGGAGTAGGTATATATAGTAATATACTTACTATCCACATATGTTATACCTTAAAATAGTTAAATGTTAATCATATCAATCCATGATCAACGATCTTTATTTTCATACCGACTAACCAAAAATGTTATTTCAATATCATATACATCTTTAATATATCAGGGTGATCATACAATCTATAATTGTGGAACGAATGAAGAAGTTGTTCATGAAAATAAATATATAGGACCATATGATTTTGAAACCATGACACAAATCACCCATCCAGCTTCAATCCCTAAATGGTCTCCATAAAAGTTATTTTTGAGATCATGGAAACAAATTTTGAATCCTATTGTTGGGAAACCTTAACATTTTAAAAAAATATAGGAATGAATTAAATTAGAATGAAAACCACCACCTAACCTTGGTTATCTCATTATAGGTGCATGATAGATATGACTGAGGTCATCTACAACTAATCTAAAGTTCATTTTTCCAACTAACCATATGACATTCCACATAATGAATGTACAACCAAATTGACATTACCCCATGATTTTATCATGTAAAATTAAAATAGTTGGATATTCCCTATTTTTTTAGGTTCAACTCCATTTAAGGGAAAATAATTTTCAATGTCTAATGTTTAGAAAATAATGTAATGTTCTCCCTAAAGAGGTGATGAACCATGTCTTTAACGAATAGACCACATCATCTAACACCAAATCATTTGTTGGGATGTTATTTTCATGTAACCATAAATTTTTTGATCCTTTATCTATATCATGATCCCCATTAATGATAATACAACCAAACCCAAATCCCAAATCATCTCATTAAACCATATCCCCCTGTTTAGATTCTAGAAATATAAATATTTGTTTGATTATAAGGAATAATTTTCTCTCTTTAAAAGTATTATATCATTCCTCGCACAATTTTAATGGAATACCATTAATTATCAAAGCTATCATTGGTGAATCTATCCCTGTGAAATCATAGAAAAATATTTAGAAATAACAAGCTAGATTAAATAAACTATGTACATAAAAAACGTCATTTGTAATATTCTATGAGATAATGGACACTATTTTTACTGGATCAGTGGAAACCCCTAACTCTGATATTACATGGAAAAGGAAATGTACCTCATGTATAAAAAAATAACACTCTGAAAATTTTGAATACATATGATGATCTCTCATGTTTCACAACAATGTATTCATGTGATTCTCATGCTTAGTCATTTTCATAGATACACTAATATGTCATCCATGAGATACACCACAAAAAGATCCATATATCTATAACATTATCAATTAGTCAATAACATAAATACTTTTGGTTAATAGATAAGATCTACACACAAAACCACATATTTAAAATCGAAATAACTAATTTTAAAATTGGGTTTTGGGATATCCTCTTTTCGATCCAATAATGGGTGATATCTTGAACACAATTAAATTTGAGAAAACAACTGAGAACCCCTAATTTGGTTTAAAATATCATCAATTTGTGGATTTTGATACTAATTCATTATTATAACTTGGATAAGATTGTGTTAATCATCATAAATATGAATAATTCTCTCTGAATTTTGAAATACATGACCAGTTCTTCCCCTGGATATATTCTATGCTTTATTAACCATTTTCATTATTGTACCTCAAACATCAAATTAAATTCTTATAACACCTTTGGTTTCATCTAATAATACAAAAGGGGAATAAGATTATTCTTTGGAATGAGATGAATCATAAACTCTACTTCTCTTAGTAGTGGAAACCATGGGAGATCAAAGTAAAAAACATGCTAAATATTATTAATAACAACTTGGGAACATATATTCTAAATATCATCCATTGATGTCAAATTCAATTATTCAAACTATTATGAGTTCATTCTAACATTTGGTTCCAACAAGACCGTTGTACCTACCTTTTTATTCTGAGATCCTCTAAGGATATACATAAAGCTGTCCTCAATCATGAAACTAATCCACTAGGTATAATAGTTGATTTCATCCATTCACACAATCAACCAATCCACTACCGTATTTTTTTCATATTCATCATTATCAAAAATAAATAAATCCCTTATCAATTCTTCTCAAACAACAATATAATTCATATTATAATAATAGTGTAATAAAAATTTTCTTTGACCATGTAGTGTTTTTTAATTTTAAAATAGATGAAATAATCCAAAAATTTAATCCTAACATGTAAATAGCACAATAATAAATGAAAATGGGTTGAACCATTATTTAACAATGATTTTATAATAGCAGAGTTCAAAATAATCATACCTCTCACCATCGATGGTGTAAATTGATCACCCACAATAACTTGATCGTCTCCATATAACTGTTTACTCACTGAACTTTTTTCTTTATTTCCCCATTAAAATTTCCCTAGGGGGTGAGTAATATTAGTCCTGGAATCACCATAGATGGCTCGGTTAAAATGATGTGAATTATTCAGTTTCTCTCATCTAATAAAATAATAAGATGTTTACGACATATGGGATGTGTGTCAATCATCACGCCAAGGATCAATTAAATAATATAAATGATGAAACACTATCTAATTTAATTTATGGCATTCTCAATGTGGATACATTAAATTTTGAGACATGTTGTCCAAATAAGCACATTAAAATCATCATATATTTCTCCTAGTTTTTTTAGTTTGATTTATGATACAACCAATTGATTCTACACCATTATGATGCCTTGGAAATAGGTGTCCCTCTTATGATTCATCCCAAAATCTGTTTTCTCAACATTTTACATATGTATCCAAATTCTCCTAACAACTATAGCTCCAGAGATGTACCTTTATGCCTCCATTTATCTATTGACCATCTTTTTAAAATCTATTATAAAAATAATTCCAATTTTCATGTGAATCTCTTTCTTCATCCCCGATTCAACAAAATTCATTTAAGGATGTAAATTCTAGATATGTATGTGAAAAGTAGAATAAATTCATAAATTTATAAATAAACTATGCCGCTAATAGGTTATAATGCTTCAATCTGATAAAATATTTCATTCGTTCAATATTGATCATATGTGGGTAGAATTATTTTTAAAATTTATTTTTAAAATCCTCCTATGTGAGGCCTTTAAATAATTTATCATGATCGTCCAAATCCCTCTAATGGTGTGAATTATCCTCGATAATATACCTCACCAAAATGGATTTCAACTATGTTTGACTTAAAAGAAAATATAATATTCGATTCATTGTATTCATCAACAGATCTATCTTTTATACTTCAAATTCACCCCAAAAATTAGTGGATTATGCTTCAAAAAATGAAAAAAAATGAAACACATTTTTTGACTAATCATTCTTATTACCCCTTGTAGAGCCTAAAAAGCTTGAAATGTACTCTAAACTAGAAGTTGGATAACATGTGGCTCAGGCATAACCACATTCACATCAAATTATTCTGGTTGGTTTCTATGATGCATAATAGGTTCCTTTTTTAAATGACAAAAAATCCAAAATCCTCACCCTCTATTAACTTATGGATCAACAATTTAAAATACGAGTCAATCATATATCAAAAAAATTCTTTTAAAAATTCAACACCTTCTTATTTTTTTTTAAATTCCACCATGATTTTGAATATAAAAACAAATTTAGAATACAACAACCTTTCACTTTCTTCAAAAAATAAAATTTTATTACAATGTCAAAAATGTCTAAAAATCAACACATTTTTATCATATCCTAAATAATTACATAAAACGTAATAAAATATTATAGTGAAATGTATTTTCTATTAATTAATGTCATTCCCTTATCATTGGATAAACCCATGACAATTAGATTGAAACCCTCGTATGTTCCTCCCAAACACTTATGTAACTGAATCCCTAGTATATAGAATTTTATCATAAATAGGATATCTATGTATATTTATGATCAATATTTAATGTCTTGAAAATACAAATAATTTATTCTAGAATAAAATAATGGCTATCCCAAATGGTCATCATCTACAAGACCAACACAACTAATAACCATGAATTTAACCGAATCATAGCATTTCTAGGTCTAGGGATGGACAATATTATACCACTTATAACATCCCACCCTTCTCAATTTATTTTTTAAAGGTGATATTATACTTTTCCGTATGTGACATCCCCAATATTCCAATGGATGGCAGTAAATTACAAGGGCTTAAATATTGTTGGGGAATATTTTCCCTTTGAATATTTTACAACCACAACAAATATTTTCATATATAGACTACTATAATATGAATGGTAACAATGTAAGAAAACTCAATTTAAGAAAAATCAAACCAACTATATTGGAGTATGAATCAAAAACCAATTTCAATATCAACTACAATGGGAAAGTAAAACCAATGAAACTCAAATACTCCTAGACACTAAATACATATCTCCCAATAGGCTCTAAGATCATTCTTCACACTACATCACAAGTATCGCTATGTACTACTAATTAAGTGTCATATGTTCTCTTTAATTGTGTCATAATACAAAAGATGTACAAAATCACCAAAGACCTAAAGTAGGGGTGAGTTATGTAACTCAGTAAGATTTCCCAAAATAAATTCCATAGACATTCAATTGTATATAACATGATTTTGAATTTAAAGATGGTACATTATATTAAAATGTTGATAATAGAATTTAACATAATATAAAACAATTAAAATTATTTTTTCCAAAAATAAAACGATTTTTTAGGAATTTAGAAAAATATGACATTCTACGCATTATGTTAATTCATTTGGAATTAAAATTACATTTCACACAATCACACGAACAATAAAACACACAATCTTGGAGTAAATATTATTGTTGAGCTTCATATACATAACTCGTCGAATTGATGCTGGTACTTAATAACCAATATTTATCCCTTTAAACTCACTCTTAAACATTTAATACAACAAAAATTACATAACATTATTTTTCATTCCATTTCAATTAATGTATCATTTTATTAAAAACTACATTCCATGTATCAAAATCTAACAACATATTTCAAATATTAATTGTAAAAACATTTTACAACTTTCAATTTCATCAAATACACCTAATTTTCAAAATTCTATATAGTGTAACCAAATAGGTATGTCATCAAACATTTCAAAACCATTTCCTAATAAACATATATTAAAATAATCAATTAGGAATCAATCCCTATTGATCTAATTAGAAGAGTCATTATTGAATCCACCTACACCGGGAATTATGGAGAGAACAATGAATCACACCAATTATTCTACAAAACCATGTCGAATATCAAAAAAACATCATAGATATTATTATCTAATATGAAAAAAATACATTTCTCAACATATGATTAATAAAATATCATAGATCAATCCCCCAACATACTAGAACTATAAATCCATGATAGGGGAGAAATGTATATCTTTTAAAAATTCTTAAATACAATGACTTGCCAAGAAAATTAGGCATCAACAAAAAATGATTTTTCAACAGATGACTGGTGAGATGAAATGGTGTGTCACCATGGCCTTTGGGTGGATGAAAACCCATTTTAGGGTCCAAAATATTGAATTTTTTTAGAGATAATCAAAATCTAAATCCATTTTTTAGGATCTAATATATTTATTTTTAGGTTTGCTCACATGTTTAGGGAAATTATTCCCCAACAGTGCACCATCCTCTACATCAAGGATCATCTCGTAGGGTTGAGAATCATGGTTAGAAAAAATATTCACTAAATTTCAAAACTGTATTCTATATAATGAATGGTTACTCTTAGTAGGCCGTTCAATTTTCAAAACTCACCCTCAATAACTGAGGGCATCCCTATAAGTCCATCTCTCACATTTCACGGTTTCATATATGAGTTTCACTTGTCCTACTATCCATTCTATAATAGTGAACATCTATAAAATCCATATAAACAATCCAAAATTATAACAAACCCACCCAAACATCACTGCAACTATTTTCATATATATATTACTTATGAAATGGTTACTAACCTGAAACTGTTGGTGATACAAAAATTTATATATGATAATATACCAACAACCTCACATATTTATACCGTATAATGATAATTGTAATTTTATTCAATGTGCACTCGTAAAAACATAATAACCCTATATAACTCATATTCAAAAACTCCCTCTAAAAAATCTAATGGGTTCTCAATTATAATTCATTAGTTCAAAATTAAGATTTAAATGAGTATGCTCTTAAATTATTTTTCAACCATATAAAATTAGTAAGTATTAAGAATACTTATAAATAGTAAACATATTATTTGATTTGTAATCACAAATCCCAATACAAAATTCACTTTACAGTTCTTCACCATATTTGAAAATTGACATAGAAATAACCAGATGATTTAAATAGGACATTAAATCTTTGACTCCATAAATATCCTCAACCTCAACCAAATATATTATAAATCACAACATTAGGATAATAATTATTATAGATAAAGAAAACTTGTTTTTGGAAATAAAAAATTAGTTCTACAATACCATATTGATGTTTTATAGTGATCCATTTTTCTGAAACTAAGAAACCAATATAAAGACAAGGGAAAAAAATATTTTCCAATACTACAACGACACCCCATAAATAGAGAAATATACTTAATTTAGTCATTGGGTTGTTATCTAATAAAAAACATGTATGAAAAAAATATTTCATTTAAAAGACTTCTGTTCCATATGTTTTTTCCTTAAAAAGTTTTAAAACTCACACATTGTTTAATAATTTTAAAAACCATACATGTTAGATTAATTATCTTTGTAATGGGTACATTAAATTTTATACTATATAATAAAATATTGAATATATTAAGTACATCAAAAAATATTCAAAAAAATATATCATTACTATAATTAACTAATAATCATATAATCCAGTAACTCACTCTTAAATAATATAAAATAACAAAAAATGACAATAAAATTCAATCAAATTGATATTTTTATAACTCTGTTTTACTATTATCATTTTAATAATTTATAAATATTACCAGTAGTAATATTTTTATTTGAATATAATCAAAACCATTATTCAATCTCATAAATTAGACAAGTGAACATCTTGATTCACATAACTCAATCATCCTGATTAATTTTATTCATTAATAATTATTTATTCAATGATAATAATACTACATAGAATATATATAACATTAGGAATATCCCAAATATTTTTACCCAATACATTTACATGTATTTTAATGTGATTTTTAAATAAATACCCATTAAACAAGAACATGAATAAAAAGTCATACTATATTTCAATGACTTGTTATATAAAACAATAATATGAAATTAAATCATCATAATTTTAAATTATATAGGGATATACTAAATCACATTGACATCCAAAAGCAATGTAGGATAACCTCAGGAATTTGTAGACAGAAAGGGGAAAACTAAAATGACTATTTCACAAATTTTCATGATAATGAAGCATAACGTGTGAGACAAACATATAACATGATATCATAAAAGAGTGGGTTCATGAGTAATAAAATGGGAGCATAAAAAATAACATTGTACAACAAGATCATTGAAACATTCGAAACGAGGAAATAAAAAATGAATAAATTCGCAAAAATGGATGATAATTATAATTAATGAATAACATGTTGTACAGTGTCCAACAATGGATTTGGCTTACTCCCTTTCAAAAACATAACATTAAATAATATAGAAGAATGAACCCATCAGTTTGAGTTCTATATGGTCCCACCCATCACATCATGTCCGTGCTTATATGTGAAAAAAAATAAAATTAATACTATGGAATAATCATATGAATTATCCATTGAATCGATTTGGATGAAAAGTGTTTCCTCATGTCATACCAAATAAAATTTCATAAGGAATATATTAGAGAAATAAAAATAATGACTGTACAACTCAATAAATGAAATATAAAATAACATATTTTTAATATTGAGAGACGTAAATACAAATATTTAATTATTCCATATATTTAACAATATTCATAAGGTTTGTTATATAGAAAAAGATCCAAACTCAATGAAAAAGGGTGGTTGAGAAAAATCTATTACATTAAGATTGATTGAACATATACATTCATTGTATTATAAAATAATTAAATATTGTTAATTATTTAATCTATTAAAACCCTTTTTCACTTTATTATTATTTTAATTTTATTTATTATGATTTTATATACAATAACTTATAATATCTTTGGTTGTTTTGATGATATTTGACTCATATGAAAAAATGATTTCGGTGGGTTGATTATCACAATTTATATCATTAAACCATACTATCTAATATAATTAAAATTATATAATTATAATTTATATATATCAAGTATAATCTAAAATCCAACAATTAATTTTCGTTATGAAAATTGAACTATGTTATTATCATGGAGATGGTAGGTCGTACGTACACACGAGTGACATTTAAATTTTTTACGATTTCATTATATAAAGAAAAAAAGTATTATATTATCTTAAAAAATGATTTTTAGGATATAAATATATTATTATTAATTTTAATTGACATAAATTTAGTTTTAAGGTGATAGGGTTTTGATAAATGATCAACATTACGTCCTGGAGGTTGTAATCCACACGTATACACAACAGATGTTATCAATTTTCAATAAATGGAAGGGTATGAAAATTTATTATATTTTATATTTATATAATGAATATTTTTCATTGAAATCATATATATATATATCTATTATGTAACATTATCTTGAAAACCTTCTGTGAACCGTGGTTGTGGAAAATGAATTACGTCATTTTGCGGGGTTGTAGTACTCCGTACACATGAACAATTGTTTCAAATCCAATTTCATGGAGTAAGAGATTGATATAGGTTATTTAATTTATATAATGAAATACCATTTTATTAATTATGATAACATTGTTATGTCATATTTTTTAGAGAGTATTTGAAGATTGTAGAAAATGAAAAAAGACTAAAACATTCTAAAAATTCTATACCTCTTCATTGGGAATCATCCTTTTCAATTCATATTTTGCAATCTAATATAGGAATTATATAAAAAATAATATCTATATAATGTGAGGAGTGATTTTGGAACTTATCTAGAAACGTAATATCTTGGAAAAAATGATTTTTAACTATGAATAAAAGGGGAGTGTATGTGTCTGCTTATAAGTACTGGGAGTGAAACTCTTTGAATTCCATAAAATATTTAATTAACAATAAATTATTTTAATTGATTAAAGGATCCATGGTGATTTAATTATAATATATAACTATTCTGTGTCTACATGAAATCATAAATTAAATATTTTTCAATATTACATTTGGTTATTAACCTTATCTTGACGTTTTCCAACGTTAACCTTGTTTTCAAATTAATTCATTAATAATGATTCTATACTTTATGGTATAGTATATTTATTATATAATTTCAATTTAATCATTATGGACCGTTTTTATATAATTAAAACATATACCAATGAATTACTCAATTTTTTTTACTAATTCTATATCATCAAATAAAATGTTATTTATTATAAAATAAAAATAATATTAGATTTTGAACGATTCATTTCATTTGACTTCAAAAAAACATGAATACTATGATAATACTATACAAAAAATACCAACTATCTAATATATTGATTTTTTCATAAAAAATCACGAAGTATAAAAATATATTGAAATAATATTACAGTAAACATTTTTTAATCATTTATTTTATTTTTTTATTAATAAGGAAAATTATTATGTCGTTATCATGTAAGAAATGAAAGAAAATATTTTTCCATTAAAATTAAAATTAAATTACCATGATATAAAAATAATTTTTATTTTTAAAGATGTATTTAAAATAAAACATATGTTTTCATTATCTATATAATAAATTATAATTGTAATGAAATGAAATCTGTGAAATTATTTTCATTATGTTTTTAAAAATTAATATAAAGGTCAATATCAAGAATAAATTGTGAAATTGTCATATTTTTGAAAGATTAATGGCCATATATGGACACCACTTATCAAATGCTATAAGGTCAAGTGTAAGGGTCATATTCTATTATATATCATTTTATGTTTAACCATATTCGCCTGATTTACTATTAACATACTGATAATCAATTACTAAAGATAATTTTCAAAATGAAAAAAAATTAAATGGAACCATCTACAAAATATCGACCACATGATTCAAAATCGGGAATATATTTTTTGAGAATAAATTTTTAAATTTGGAATAAATTAATTTTAAATTGAAATCATAAATACAATGAAAATAAATTTCTCCAAAAAATTCATTTTTATGATTTGAAATTTTTGAAAAAAAATTAAACCATAAAATTGATTACAATGAACATAATTAAACTATTAGTCATATATTATACATAATTTAATGTTAAAATATTTTTCAATAAATGTATTTTAAATTTATTGAAGAAATAATAACTTTTTCTATAAAAAGATTCATTTTTGACAAATTATTTGAAAATAAATCTATTTAGAAAAAGGCCCAAAAAAAATCTATTATAAATTTGACATTATGATTAATTTTATTTAAATGAAATTTTGAATTTGAATAAATTAATTATGATATATTTCCATTAAAATAAAAATCCATTTTTGAAAAAATTACTTATTAAAAAAATTGACTTTATATAAAATTGATTGATTATTTACTAAGAATTTATAATTTTATTTATAATGTATGAACTTAATATGTATTTAATAATGTAGATAATAGTTTTCATTCCCTTCAATTTAAATACATTGTAATAATTGTCATATCTATATACTAATATTTTGTTTTATGATTAAGACTATTGTTATTTTTTGAAAATGCAATAAAAAAGTGTAGATTTTAAAATCTCATGGAGTTAAAAAAGTGTCCATAAATGAGGGAATTTATTAATATTAGAGAAGATTAACTGGTAACACCACTATTATATTAGTGGAATTTTATATAGAACAATTCCTTAAATATGTCTAATGAAACATAAATGGTTTACGTTCATGGTTATTTATTAGTTATCCATTGTTGGTCACATTATCTAATTTGACATTGTGTACCTACATATTGAAATATAAGTAGATTTTATAATATTATACAAAAAAAATAAAATTTTCAACTTTCATTATCCTCGAACCACAATGTAATATTAATATATATTTACTATTTAATTTATTTAATAAAACATTATATAATAATTATTTTTAATAATTTTCAATAATAATATAAATATTAAAATTTTTATTCTTCTCAATTATTTCAAGAAACTACTCCCGATGGTAAAAAAATAATTTTTTGAAATCAATCACATGAAGTAAATTACATTTTTAAAATATTGGTATGAAAAATCGCAATTATACCCATCAATATCAACAATTCAAAAATGTTCATTACCTAATTGGGAAAACCCATATATTAATATAGATTTATTAAATAGATGAAATAATAAATGATTAATTATATAGTTATCATTTATTCTATATTGATGTAATGTCCTCAGATATAAGGGTTGGTGGATTTTTTTGGTGGAAATGAATATAAATAATTAAAAAGGTATCAACAAATTTTGATTAATGAATTTTGTACATGAAAATGAAAAAAAGATAAGTTATTTTACTATAAATTATTAGATTTATATATGTTTAGGATATAAAATTGATGTTCTTCAATAACTGGTATGAATAGTTTAATATCCTAGACTAATATTTAAAATTTTTATCTGAATTCCAATAATGTACAAGTCACTAATTGTAATCAATTTTTTGATTCCCGTGATATTCGACCTGGTAAATGATGGTGGTTTGGGTTTCATTATTAACCACATTTAATAATCTTAATTTAACAAAATCTACATTTATATATATTTTAAATACATTTCATCTATAATAAATGAAATAAAATTCAATAAACAACATTTTATATAAATTTTAAATAATTAAATGATATCAAATTATTTCCTATTATGATTACATATCATATTTATGTTATATATTGCAATTTATATTTTCATTATCATTACATTGTATATATATTTATAATATTATTCTTAAAAATAAAATTATTATTTTCTAATTTGAATTAATTGGCCATTTCATATTAAACATGAGCTTAAAATATTATCATTTTTATTTAATTTTAAGAGTGTCCCAAACAACAGCCTGGAAAATATGAATGTATAATTGTTATGAAAAACACCAATAATTATATAAATTTGGATTTCATTAGAATTAAACCCCATGTTTAGATATGATGCTTATGTTATCAACCACAAGAAAAAATATCACCTGAAACATATATAACAGATAAATGTAAAAATGAGATAATTTTTCTTATTAACAATAACCATTTTATATAATTTTACTATCCAATGAGGTGAAATATTGATCATCGATAACTTCATATTGTAATATGATAAACATGTTACTATTTTTAAAGTGTCTTTGATGAATAAGGGTTATTTTTTAGAAAAACATTTCTCTACTCCAAATAAGTTAATGGTGTTCATTTATACAAAAAATGATTTTAATATCTCATATACCGTATCAAAAATGTACAAATCCATTACAATGATGATTCATATAAAATCAATGAAATTACTCAAGAAACAATTATTTTATATCAGACATAATCTTTTCTATAATACATAATTATTAATTTATAATGATATCTATATATGATCAAATATATATATTTTTCAATTAATTATTTTGTTAAAATCAATTCAAAGAAAATGGTTGATCTCGAACACTAAGTGGGTTATAATTTATAAAAAAGAATTATAATATATAGATAATCAAATGTAAAATATACCTTTATAAAATAAAATAATATATTTTATAAATAATTCATTAAAATTACAAAAAATTACATAATGATAGTTTATAATACAATGGGAATGCGAAAAAAGTTTAATCATAAACATAAAATTCCGTCCTCTCTCTAAATCATCTTACTTATTGTTCATTGATACTATCATTTCTACAACATAGTAGTTTCATAAGACCAAATATTGAAACAATATTTTTAGAGTTATATGTTTTTATAACCTAATGGAAATATAAAATATGAAAATATTTAAATCATGATGTTTTTGTTGATAACATGTCTTGACATGGAAAAATATAGAGACAATGGAACACAAGGGGATGTAATGATAACATATATATACTATATCTAATTGTTGGACAGTTCAATTCATAGGATAAATTATTTAATGTAGGATGAGTATGATATGTAATGGAAAACAAGATAATCAAAATTGATTGATATATAATCATACGACCTTAGATTAGATTCAACAATGTTATAGAGGCAAGAATGCATGTCTTGTTGAATTTGAAGAATCTGTTTAAGAACGATGGTTTATAATCCATCTCAAATTAATGGATTTAACATTTAATGATATTTATTATATCATATTTTGGATGTATATAGACATTAGGATGAGATGGTTTTGTTTAAAATAATGGAAATGATTATTTGGTAGAGAATAAAAGAACACATATATGTCAGAAACATCCCATAAACTAGGGATTTAGATTATGAAAATGTATAGAATTTTGTTCTACTCAATAAAATGAGGATAAAAATTTCATTGTTAAATAAAACACACCATGTATTACAAACCCCAATCAAGGATTAATATTTTTTTAATATAATATTCGTGATAATACCGAACACTCTGAGAATATTAAGATCGATATTGGGGGTGGTTAGTGTCCAAAAAAAATTCTTATTGTAATATCTATATTTTTTTAAGAGTGTATTCTATAATTTTTAGAGCTTAAGAGCTATTTTTGGAAGTTTAAATTGAACAAGTGGTTCAATGTATTTGTTGGAAGTATTACATCATGTTATCATGCTTATTTCATAATTCCATCACCCGGAACCCTATATAAGATTGTTTAAGGAATAATAATATTACAATATATAAAATAATTTTTACAGTATATGTTTCTTTTTGAAAATAATATCTTCTTTAAAATGTAAAAATTGTTTATTGTGATAAATTTAACAATATATGGTATTTTTTAAGCATTAATATTTCATGTGGAACTAAAACCTTAAAAAACCAGATTCCAAGGAACATTATTCCACCACATGTGATTTCATGTTATGCACACATGAGAAAAATTTCATTCAGCTTCATCTCCTCCCAAAAAATCTAGGTATCCTACCACGTTCTTTTGGTTCTCTGTCCCTTTTGGATCATTTTGGTCATCATCTAATATCCATTGTGGTTAGGTCACATATCTTTCATGAAATTCCATTCAGATTATTTATCTCCAATGTTCATGGAAGTGGAATGGAACAATTTATATGTATTCATCAACCGTATGTTGCTTTTTTAATTATCCTTTATTTTTAAATTCTATGATATAAATTTTGTGAAACGTCCTTTTCAATATTTGGTGTGGTGGTTTCATGTTATTTGGGTTATGTTGTCATCTACCATCTCTACCAAATATACTATTTGTGTAAGGTGATTTAAAAATTTTGGAATGAATTCTAGGCCTCTATTATTGTCTTATAATTTACCCTCATCTTGGTGGATCCAGTTATGAGACTGAACAACCCGATTTTGAGGTAGGTTGTCCCATCTGTGTCCTTTGTGAAATGAAGAATGATTTGTCTTGATTAGTAAATTATTCTCCATAAAATTGGATTTATTTTTGTTTTTGAAAAATGGTTTTCAATAAAATATTATTATACATTGTTCTTGTTCAAGTAGAATATTTATTTTTCATAAACATTTGAAAAACATTAATAGAGTTTTGATAAAGAAAATGGTTTTATAAAATTGATTATAAAAGGATATTAATAAATTATTTGGTAAATAGTGTACATTAGAATGTTTGGGTATTATATCAAAGGTTTAGAATATGTCCGTCATCAATTTTACTATCAAGGGTTTTCATATTGAGGTTTTCATATTTTACAATGGTATTTTTATCTTCGATGTTGATATAGTCATTGGGGTTGTCCCTCAGAATGTGTTTCCCTTCCCCATTGGCCTGTGTATTATGGACATTAGTCTACACTAGATAATGATTGAGCTATGAGTAGTATAATAACCTTTTATATTTTGATATTTTATGTTTTTTACCAATCAATTATCGTTTTGGTTTCTAGATTTCAAATAACAACATTGACATTGTGAAATATTTATGGAAACTATGCTTCAAAACTATTTTTACTGACATGTATTGTAATTGTGAATACAATTGATCATTTAATTTTTTATTTTTATAAATTTTATTATCATTTATCATCCATTTTCCTCACTAAAAGAATAATATTGGAATTTTTTACATATTAAATTTATTTAGAACATCAAGGGGGGATCCTAATTTTTCATGTTTAGCTACAATTAAACACACCAATTATGTGGTATGTAATCCAAGTTATATCTTTTGTCGAAAGAAAAGGATTGTTTTTTATTTGAGGCTCTCGAGTTATAATTAGGTTTTTTATAGTAACCAGTTAGCTGTATATTGCAAATATTATAATATGTATTAATTTTTTTAGTTTTCTCTTTATTTTGGAAATTTAATTTTGTGGGTTCCAGTTATTTTTTGAGATATAACGCTATTGGTGTCTTCTTTTAGATATATAATATACATTTATTCAATTATTTCATCATTTTTTACTTTATCAAGGTGTATGTATTTGGAACCATTTATACTAGGTTTTGAGAAATCATTCTTTATTGTTGTTGTCGATGCTTTGTTAATAGTTACAAGCCCATGGGGATTGGTAATTCCCTTTAGGTCATGCCACATGTTGGTTTGGAGCTTATATGGATAGGTTATCTAGGTTAGAATGCGATAGGAGATCCCAAGAACCATTCAAACATGGTTTTAATAGATAATATTTATGTTTCTGTGTGTTCATGGATTTCCTGAGGATTTAATGGAATAAATCCCACTGTTTCAATCCATTTTATTCGAAAGTATGGAATCTGATCAACAAACTAATTATAATTCGGAGAAATTTCCTTGAGTAAAATGTTATAATTCGAAAATATTGATCAATGTTGGACCATACTATATTATATAAGAATATAAATAATAATATATATAAAAATTTTAATTTTTCATATAGATTTTTTAAAAAAGAATAATGTTATATGATAACTATTGTTTTTAGACATAAACTACTTACATGAAACCCAAACCATGATATCATTCTCCATGTATGGGTTCATATATAACATAAAATTTATATAGATGATATTTTATATGAAAATATGTATAGGTTTCTATAATGTTCTTATGTAATTAATTGACATGTTTTGATGGTTATTGTTGGAAATAAATGAGTCTGACATGGAAAATATTTTTTAGTATAATATGACTAGAAAATATTAAAATTTTAGATTACATATCATGGAAATAATGAAGAATCTATGTACATTTTTGTTGAATAACATAATAATGATGAATAGTAGAGATAACAATTAATAGATTTATTATTGATGTACATGCACTTTATAGATCAAAATGTTAATCTGTTGATGAAAATTGACTTATTTATTTTATTTATGGAGAATATTTGATTGCATATTGAAGAAAATTACCTTACCATGAAATCAATATTACATTATCCACAGTAGTGGATGCTGATGGATCATAATTGATTATTGTAATATAAATATTTTTATTCTTCAATTGAATAAATAATATCTAAGTTGTAAATTAAAAGGTTGAAAAGTTGATGATAATGACCGATATCCTAGGGAAATTATTGTTTAAAATTTTACAAGAATTATTTTGTTAATTAAGAAATAAATAGTGCATATATAAACTGAACCATTTCGACATCAATTAGGTTAAACGAAAAGGTTGAAATTTATTTTTTCCATGGTACAAAGGGTACTGAATCAAAAAATTCTATTTTAATAGATTATAGCCTTAGTGAATAGTTTCCATAAATATGTCCCTATATATAGAATAAATGTTCCTTATGGTAGTGGTATATTCCCCTATAAAATAGTATGTGTATATTTATTGAATAAAACCATGTATTTCCCAAAATTGAAAAAATACCCTATTTGGAATTTAATTTCCCTGTAATATTTTTATTTTGTGTTTATTACATTATGTTAATAATAGATCAATAAATATTCTTGAAAAAACATAAATATGTATCCATTATGAGTGATTCATAAAATACCAAAACATTTCATTTCGATTATTCGCCCACTATTAGTGCATGTTGGTTCTCACATCATAACCCAATGATTCCAAAATGTAGAAATTGATCAAAAAGGTTTAGAATTGGTTATCAATCCATCCAATGTACTATGATGAGTTATTCACTATAATATGTTCTTAATAATACTACTTTTATTAATGGATCTAACAATGAAAATTTTAAATTAGGGATTTATTTTTTATTATTAAATTTTTTTATGATTTTATGATGTGTATAAAGAATGGTATTGTTTTTATAAAGTATAATTTTAGAGTTTTTAATAGAATAATTAAAAGGATGTTGAGTATATATTTTAAACGTAGGTAATTTAAAAAAAAATTATTTTTAAAAATACATTTGTGATATGAAAAACTATAATGATAATATTTAGAGACTGTTAAAAATATATGGTGTTCTGAAAACCACTTGATGATTAGAATGAAAATAACACATACATTAGTTTTATAGGGTTATAAACTGGGAGATAATTTTTATATTAAAAGCTCAAGAAGGATAAGAATTATATTGTGAATATGGAAAAAGATGATAAGTAGAAATTTAGAGGTAAACGATGATGATTATGATAAGAAATATAAGACCAACCCTTCTCTTGATATATAATGTATATTTAAATATTCATAATCCTCTAATTATATAAAAATAATTTATGATAATTTTTTTAAGGAATTGAAAACAATATCTACTAATCTATATATTTGGTATAATTATAATAACAAAGATGATACAAAAAATAATACAATAAAACATAGATAATTTTGAAATTAAATAGTGGATGGATTCCATAATTATAATAATCTTTCGGTGATAAATTCAACATGAGTTATTAGGATGAATATTTGTGAGTGTTTCCATTGAATTTATTGATATTTATATGAATATAGAAAAAAATGTTTCTACAATGACATAAAAATAGTGGATAAATGAAAATAAAAAATAAATTAGTATATAACTTGACCACTCTAAACATATTATTCAATGTATAAGTGTAATCATATATAAATAATAATATTCTATGAATATGTTATTAAATAATTTGTCAAAATCGTTAAAGGATAAATGGAAATTAGAAATTCCATAAATATCTACTCGTTAAGTTGAATCTATTATGAAACAACTCCATAATAAATTATAAAACAATATAACCTATTTAATAAAGAGTGATTAATGCATAGTGTAATGTGGTTTGGAAATGATACTTTTTTGACAAAAAAACACAATAGATGTATGTTAGTCAGATAACAAGAAGTGTAAGATGAGAACTCGTACTATAATATATAATCTATAAAAATAGAAAAGTGGTGTGATTTATATACTAATTTTTTTATATAATTGGTCATATGGAAAATAATTTACATATGAGAAGTGATATAAATAATATAAGGAGTTTTAAAATCCCTTACCTTGGTTGTGAAGGTATAAAATGTGTAAAAACTATAGAACTATAAAATTGATTCATTTCATTGGGGGAAAATAGTGATGGAAGGAATATAAGTTTACACCAAACCCTGGTGGTTTAATTAAAATAACCATTATAGTTAAGAAATAAGAAAATGAAGATATTAAATATGTTTATAAAAATATCCATTATATGAAATGATTGTAAATGATTTGAAAGACCATAGTAGGATATCTGTTATCACTAAGAGGGGGAGATAGTAATTCAGTGATCTATTTCTATTTTAGGATTTTTTTCTTATGTTTTTTCATATTGTCAATGATTTATAAATATTTTAAAAAAAAACTCACAAGGACAACCATTGGAAAACAATAATATACAAGGTTAAATTCTCAAACAGAGTTTTTAGTCCTTTGTATGGTTTTGAAATAATAAAATTCCATAGAATCCAGTAGAAAAAGTTACTTTTTTGAGGTTACATTAAGCATGAGATATCATTAGACAATAATTTATGTAATGACTTGGCCCGACCTACCACTAAACCAATAGCCAAACTAGTCTCCACATAACCTCAATCACATCTCCTAATACACTAGAAGATTCTGACTAGCAGCAATAGTTAATCGTAGTTTAGTTGCGATACTATACCCTGACTCTTAGAGTTCACAACACTAACTAGATAAAAAACTCAGAAAAAATGGGAGAATATATAAAACGATAAACAAGAAGAATAATAAAAATGAAAAAAACTGAATATAGATAATGGCCAAACCTAGTTTATACAATGAATTCATGTCATATGTTGTTACTTCTTTTAAAGAGGTAATAAATAGACAATACATTACATTTTAGAACAAGAATATAGAAAATATCCATGCACTATGGTTGATCACCATGAGTATCTCAAGAACCTGCTATGTATTTTTCTCCTAAAACCAATTTATAAGAGTAACTATCACCAGAATAATTCCATAGAATGGAAAATAAGAAGTGTCTACTTAGGTACTGATGGTATGTGAGATGGGTGTGAGATAACATCTCAGTAGGCTGACACTGAACGTGTGAATCCCAAACAAATATGTGCAATACCAAATTAGTTAGTGTGTAGTTAAATACAAAAGGAGCTAATGAAATTGAGAAATTCCCCTAGCATGTAAACTCCTAAGAAAACCATAGAAACATACCACCTTAGTGCTCTATGTATAAAATGGAAAATCGCCTATAAGGCTGTTACAAAAAATACCCAAATAAAGAAAACTATAATGTTATTCATCCAAACATTTCATACCATATAACCTTGTCATATACCCGCATAAAATAATTTACCATGGCCAATCAATATATTAGAGCGCATCACATAAGTAAAGGTCATGATTTATAAACAAGTTTAGACCACGAAGTGACATATCTATGATGTCTTTAAAAAAAATAATCCATATAAGAAAAATAGACCGAGAGGGGCCTGATCTATGGAACTCATCAAATGCAGCCACATAAAGGCCCATGGAAGTCCCAGTGGAAGCTCACTCCATACACATGTTGGTGTCCTAGGAGAATATGTGACAACATGTCTAAAAAGAGTCCACGAAATCCAAGTCCATGGGGTCACAGAGCCCGTGTAATCCCATAGAATAAGGATCTATGTGGCATCATTACACTGAGGCATCCACTACAACATTCCAGATCCATGGGGAGTAGTCCATAGAAACATTCTTTCATTCATTAAATCCATTCAAAAAATAAGTCCATATGAGTATACCCACACATCTAAACAATTGTATCATTTTCCATATGATTATACTGACTCATATGAACCATTAAGAAATTCCATTGCATTTGAGTATACCCACTCATATCATCTGTTTAACCATTAACCTTGGGTTTACCCACCTATTCATTAAATTTCAATATGAGGCTTTAATCATAAAAAAATAAGGGTATACCCATGATTATAATCCTATCAATACATAGTGAGTGTACTGACTCACATATGTCACCAACAACATGAGTACACCGCTCATGTGTATCATTTCCTTTTAAATAAGCCATATGCATATACCCACTGATATTCCATAATTTTATATTTAAATACATCCTATGAGATTACCTAATCTTTTATCCATATTCCATTCCAAGCCATCCTATTGAGTATTCCCACCAAATTAACCATTTACCATCAAGTATACCACATGGGTATACCGATCCATATGTCCCATTTTAGTTAAGTAAAACTTTTGAAACCAAATATATAAACACAAAAAGGAGGCAACACATATCATAGTTAATGAAAAAAATTCCATTAATTTCAATAGAATCATTTAAGTAGGTAAGTGTTGAAAAAAACACATCATCATGCTATGGAAATATAAAGAGTATACTCACTACATTTTCATCTTGATGGTATCACACCTCTTTTGAAGCATTTTTTTACAATTACCTAATTTTTGTATTCTAACAAATAATTTACCATAAATAGGATGTTCATTCTAGGATTTCATTCCCTGTTATCCAATGAATTAAATATGAAAATGTAGCACATTTTAAATTGAAGGCATGGTTAAGGACACTACGTCATGCAGACCAATCCAACACATGGCATTCCTTGATTTCTATCTAATGTAGAAGCTCGCTCACACACTCGTAATTCCAAATATATATATATATATATATATATATTTCCTTCAACCAATGCACTTGTTACTTATTCTATGCGGGAAAACCCACATGGAATATATATATATATACCATTGAAAATGTGTTCCCACACATGGAAATTGGGCACAAATCCTTACAATAATACCCCCAGGTCTTATAAACACCCAAAAACACTAAATAGAAGGTGAAAAAAATTAGCAGTATAAGAGCTCACCTCAAATCGTTGGAGGAGGATCGAATTGGCCAGAATAGCATCAACTTCGGTAGAGATTTCTAGAGTACTAAACAACACAACCTGGGAGGCCATTTACAAAACCCTAAAAACGATGAAAACTAATAATTGGATTAAAACCCAACCCGAGGGTATTGGTAGAGTAGAGAGGGAGATAGAGAGGCCGAAAATCACCATAAAAATGAGAGGAGGTGGGAGATAGATCCATTCCTTCATGAATTAGACTAGAGACGTGAAGAAATAGATGAAAATAGTCAACCAATGATGGAGCCGAATAGGAGGTGTGTCATGTGTCAAAGGGGTAACCCACCCAGTGTGCATTCAATGGGTATCAGGGAAGGGTGTGGAGAGTTATATTTTAGGTTCTAATTTTTTTTGTTTGTTTAAAATAAAAAAATTATTATGATATTCATGGTTTATGCCACACGGTTTGGAAAACCATGTTCGAACTGTGAGGCACCACTATTTTTATGAAACTATATTCTCAATGTTAGTCTATATGGTTAGCCTAACCATTATTAGTCAATGATAAACCCACTATCCTATATAAATATGATGCATGGTTTCATGAAGCACTCTGTATTGTTTGATATATCATGCTCTAACTATGCTCCCTCTGTATGTCCTTTAAAAACCCATTCATTCCTGGATTAGAACTCCTGAAACTGCATGTGGCTCCAGAGAAATTCTTCAAGCCTTCACCCATCCCACAATCATTACATTAAAAGGTTCCAACCCGTGGATCATCATTCAAAATCACATTTTCACATTCGACATATCCAGTAATTTAAAATATTTTTGAAACCATCATAATAACAACTCGGTCCAAAACATGGGTTTCTACAATCTACCCACCATTAAACATCTCCTCCTAGAGCATCCATCAGGACCAAAAAACATCACCCTACACATAGAGTAATTCTGGTTTTGTTCAAACAATGGCATTGTGTTTCCAAACACCAAACACAAATTTAACAATTTCATAATCCTAAGGATATTATACATTTAAACCCCAAACCAACATTCAAAGTCCATATCAAAACAGCGAATTGAATATAACTGGGCCCATGTAACCAGAGAAACAATATTGTCGTCATCTCTTTAACCTTCTTTCCTTGGGTGCTTTACACCGAGGGTATTAGATTTTAATGGCCAACTCCAAAACACATCTCCTCTACCATTGAAATTTTTTAAAAGGGAACATCTTAAGAATTCTAGAGACTCTTATCATGTGAATTCATTAACTAGTAAATACCAATTAAATTTGAGGTCATAACAGTGTGTTCTTCTAAGGAAACTGTTAAATCTCAACCGATTATCTAAAAATAGTCATTCATGCTTTCCTCAAATTACACCACCAACCCATAAACCACATTCACCCATAATATTGATATGTTCCCTTTAAAATGGTTTCATTATCCACCATAAATAATAAGAAAAAGGGAAAAATCCATGTCACGTCCAGACAAACATTTTCTAAGATGTACGACTTAGATAGCTAATGAATCCCAAACTAAACCGGAATTTCTTCCTGTAAAAGGTATTCTCCCATTGACCCATGAAAGCATACTGGCTTCCTTAGTTTTCTTATAGTGACATTCCATGATAAATACATCGATATGCAATTTTAAAACCATCATTCCTCCTCACAAATAAAAGTATAACACTATAAAAAATAATGAAATAGCCCTATAGCCTTTAATCATTATTAAAACATAAAATCAAGATTCTCCTAGGGAATCTAAGACAATATTATGATAAGGTACATTCTCATCTCACTCAAAATATTACACTAAGAGTAAACCATGAAGATCAGTTGAACCACAACCTGTCGACTCTTCAAAACAACTAGATTCACCATCTGAGGCATCAACGACCAATCCTTGATGCTTATAGCACTATATCCATAAATGTTCTTACATGATTTACCAGTGAAACCAATCCAAAAAAATCAGTGTTTCTAAATATTTGTGCATGCCATCAAACTAAACAATGTCGTGCTTCCAAAAAATCACTAAAAAACACAAACCAAAACTGATGTGATTCTACCCACATTATGAGTGTTTGTGTCATCGAATGAAAAGACCATACAATATATAGATAACTCACTCTAAACACCTTAAAAACTTGTGTGATGTTCCACAGAACAAAATCACCACATCAAACATCGGACATGAAATCAAAAAATAATCTGATCAGTATGTAAAAACACATGAGTCCTAGAATATCCTCTGGATGAGTGGGAAGAACATACCATAACGCCCCGGTCATTTTACTCGAGAGTTATCCCAAGAATGTAATCAACATCAAAAATATCAATGATCACAATGATCTTAACTGGTTCATAACACCACTATACACTGAACGGGTACAACACAAGTCAACGAATCTAACCATGAGTTTACAAAATAAAATGGAACATCATCTCATAAAAACTTAACATGGATGACAATGTACAGATTCATCCATCACTAATGAAAGAGAGGTTTACACAACCTCCTAAACAACTGATCGTGCCTGAGGCATGTCAACCCAATTGAACCAATCATTCCTCGATGCTTTTTTCATATCAAAAGTAAATGTACAGTGAAAACCCATTCGAACATGATAGTGTTTTTAAAAAACAAAATTTCTACTATTGAAAAAGACACTCAAAGAGGACCAACATCAAAAAGATCATAGTGGATGCGAATAATTATAGTCTAAGGGTGCTACCTCTCATGGGCTAGCCCCTTACAACGCATACATGTTGACCCTATTCCTCGGTCACACAAATCAAATTGACTAGGATCAAGAGATTGTTCTTCATTATGAAAAAACTAAAATAAATACCCTATAGATAAATATCTTGTTTCTATTCAATGTCATATAACATAAAAAGATCAAAACTACACCTCCATGAGGGTTCAATCGAAGGACACCAGATTAGTGTCCAATTTAAAACCATTCATTAAATTATTTCATGATTAAAAATTTGAATGAATTTTAAAAAACCTAAAATTAAAATTCCACCAAAAGGCACATGATTTTAATTAATACTCTATGGAAAAAACATTCAATTTAAAAAATAATTACATTGAACCCAACAATGTGACATATAAGGGTCCCATTTATTAATCACACATTCATAAAAAAGAATCCCCATAATAGTTCATTTCCTATATCTTCCCCCAACATATACACAATGGTGTGGTTGAGAATTTGGAAAATTACCATACCATTTCACAACATCACATGATGACACCCATAATGGTCTAGTGATATGTGGAGCTATCTACCAATCCATAAAGATCTCTTATACATTATAGGTGGCATTGGGATCCCATTTGATCAACTCAATCCATTTATGTTCAAAACATATTGTCCATTACATTACTCCAGTTCAAATAAAAACTCAAATGTTTTACATATATAACCATTCCCCAAAAAACTATGGTTATACAATGGCCTAGTCTTATGTGGGACATATACCAATCAATAAGGTTCCCACACACCATAGCTCTAGCATTATTCTCCCATTAATCACATCCAATTATATTCAACATTTTAACTTTAGTATCCCCGATTCTCTGGTTTTAATACATGGGCTACCTATTATGAAATTATAAGGCTGACATAAACATTACCCTTGAAAATGGCTCCAGTTGAAAAAGCAACTGACAATATTAGCTCATGCGACCATTTTGACATATCAAACCCACTTCAAGAATTTTATCATATGCAAGAACACAAAAGAATGATATAACACATAAGTATAGAATAACAAAAAAACATGATTAAATATAAGTCACCATTTTATATTATCATTTTAACATGTAATTCATATAGGCAATAAAATGGAAATCAAAGTCATGTCATTATACCGAAGGAACACAACCAAAAGAATAAATCATCATACTTATGCAACTACATGGAATGAAATATATTTATCGAATGGTAATTTTTACGTGCATAATATTATGCATTTAATGTTCCATTCTTACCATACCAGACTGTGGGTAAATTTAAAAAATTATCAGAATCAATTAACATTTGGAATTTCCTCAGTCACCCAATGTGAAATTTTGAAAACAATAACAGTGAAAAATATAAGCAACAATTCCCAACCCAGGAAAATTGTCCATTCCCCGTCTGTGGGGTGATCAGTTGGAAGCACAAATATCAACCATATGCCCACACAATCATATTTAATTGTCTTTTAGTCTAAAATTTTAAGATGAAGGAAAATAATCTTCTGATACCACTTTCTAATGTCTTGACCTGACATACCAATAAATGGGTACCTGGACCGGTCGCCACATAACCTCAAGCACATATCCACGTATACTAGACGATACCGACAATTAGTAAAGGCATACATATAGTTTAGTGGGGAGATTATACTATCATTTTAAGAGGGTATAGCACTAAATAGATAATAAAACATAAATAACAATGACTATTGATATAAATTAATAAAATAAATGTGGAAGACAATTGAATGAAACTGAATATAAAATATGGACAATGTTAGTTTATAAATTTGATGAATCAAATATAATGTTATATATAAATGCTGTAAATAGTAAAACAGTAATTAAATTTTAGTACAAGAATAAAGAAATGTCCAAAGAACCATGAGAGATCACCAAGAGAATCTCGGGCTCTTGCTGGGTGATTTCTTCTACCTACTATGTATACAGGTAAACAGAAAATGAATATTTCCATATCCCTACAAACAAGAATATTCTAACCAGGTACCAATGGTATATGAGCGGGGTGTGAATTAACATTTTAGTAGGCTGACACCCAAGGTGTAACTCCGAGAACAATATGAGTAATATCTATACCAAGAAGTCTTTAGGTAAAAATATATGCATTAAATGAATTCTATAAATACCCATCGCGTGTAAACAACTAAGACAGTCGTGCCAACTTATCCCCATAAGGCTCTATACACTAAATAGTTATGCTCATAAAATTAAACTACAAGTAATACAAAAATAATTAACACAACCAAGAAATTCATCCAAACATCTCATACAATCACAGACCTGTCGTATAAAAATTTACCTCATTTTACCATGACCAATCCATATATTTGAGTGTATAAAATTCCTCAGGGTTATTCTTTTTTAATTTGTTTAATACATCAAGAGTAGGACCCAATGTGCCATGTACAAAGGAATCCTTATAATAAATCTAGACCATGAAGGGTCGTATCCAAGGAACTCATCTAAGACATCCACATCGAGCCCCATATGTGTCCTAGTGGAATTTATATCAAGTAACTAGTTAGATTTATTAGAGAATGTGTACTTAAATTTCCTATGGGAGTCCATGGAAGTTGGATACAAATGGTGAAAAGGCACGAGGCATCCCTAGAATGAATCCCCAAGGGGCATTATCACCATCAGCCATTCACTACCCAGTTCATGAATCATGTAATAATGTTTCTAGAATCTATCAATAATTCATTCATAACATTCAAATTATAAATACATTAGATTTTAATAACTCATATAAACCATTCCATCATTTTCTTTATGATTATACTCAATCATATAATCCATCTAACAATTCAATTCACTTTTATTATACCAACTCAAATCATTTTCTTAACCATCTACCAGGGGTTTACCCACCAACTATTCACAATTCAATATGAATCTTAATTCATAAAAAAATATGTTTATACCAACCCTTATAATAATGAAAATTCACTTCGTGAGTATAACCACTCACATATGTAACACACAACATGAGTATACCAATCATGTGTTATATTTCCATTAAAACAATTCATATGGGTATACGAAACCATATAACATAATTTCATAATTAAAAAAATCATTTGACTATATGATCTCATTTATCAATTTTCAATTCCAATCCCACATAATTAGTATTCCCACTCAATTAACTAATTAACCTCAAGCACAACACATAGGTTTACCCACCCATATATACCATTCTAGTTCATTAAAACTATTAATCCCAAATTCATCAGCATAAAAAGGAGGAAATAAATCTCATAGTTTACAAAACCATATTCCATTTATTTCAATAGATTCCTTTAACTAGGGAAGCATATGAATAACACATATCGTAATGCTAATAAAATAAAAATATTCTACTCGTAATGACTATATCATGAAGGAAGTGCACCTCGATTGAGGCATAGTAATTCAAAAACATGATTCTTTATTCTAAAAAACATTTAACAAAAATAGTTGGTTCATTCAATTATTTAATTCCTTGTTATCAAAATTAGTAAATAATAAACTGCTACATTTTATTAATTAATGGAGCGATTACGGACCCTTCATCATGTAGACCATGCCAATGATTGGAATTCGATGCTATCTAACAAAATTAGTATCCAAATCGCACGCCCACACATCCACACACACACACACACACACATATATATCTCTTTAAACAGATGCATGTGATTTCTGATCCATGAGGTAACAAAAACATGGAAGATATATATATATATATATATATATATATATATATATGCCTAGGAAAATGCATGCGTGTAATTTTTAATTGATCACAACTACCTATAATAATTCCCCTATGTCTCATAAACACAACTTAAGCCAAAATAATGTGTGTGAAAAAAATTATTCGTTTAAACCCATTACTCAAATTGATTGCAGCTGAGTGAATTGACCTGAAATTCCTTTCCCTCGTTGTTGGTTTCCATAAAATGGACCAAAACAACCTTTGAGGCCATTTGTACAACCCCATAAGTAATGAAATACACAAATTAGATCAAACAAGAGCCCTAGAAGTTTTACCCAGTGGGTAGTGAAATGGAGAGGCCAAAAATCAAAAAAAACAAGAAAATGTGGGAAAAGATCCACTCCATGAAAATTAAACCACCACCTTGAAGAAATAGATATATACTGGAATCTTGATAGGGAGATGGGGAAGAGGGGTATTGTGTGGTGAAGGGGAACCCTCTAGTTTGAATCAATCGTTTACTAGGAAAGGTGATGAAGAGTTAGATATTAGGTTTTAATTTTTTATTAAATTTAAATTAAAAGAATATTTTTTTAAAACAGTAATCTGCACACCGTTTATGCCGCACGGTTTGGAAAACCGTTCATAAATTGTGCATCACCCCTATTTAAGAATATCTATTCATATTGATAGTCCCATAAAGTTATAATAACCATGAACATAGAATAAAAAGTCATATATCCCCCAAAAATAATCCACATGGTTTCATATAGTCGGTTTAATTGTTTAAATGGTAGAGCACACTCTACAGGTCCTTTGAAAACCTTTTCATTCCAAGTCTGGCACTCCCCACACAACATGTGCCTCCCAGGAAACTCTTAAAGCCTTCAAACCAACTCAATAATCACACATTAAAATGTTCCAACATGTGAAATATCATTCTGATGCTTAGTTTTAAATTTTGATTAACTCGTAATCGCATAATAATAATTAACCCTCATAAAAACAACCCTTTCTAAAACATGGGTTTCCACGTTTTCATTATAATAATAGAATACAACAACTAATTCATAGATAAAAATACGTAAAAAATATTTTTTAAAAATAATTATGAAATAGTCACAAATAGGCTCAAAATGTAGTCATTATACTTCTTATATGGACACAAATTTTTCACATCATGGAAAATCATCTTTTTATATCTCTTTCCTACCAGAAATTGTGTACAAAATCTCTTATAGAACATTATTATAAGGAATATTTATACTCATAGTTCATTAATTTTCTCTATAAAGTTTCAATATATAAAAATTTAATTCCATGAAATGTTCAAGACACTTTTGATCAATTAATTCCTCCTATTTTCCTGGTGGAAACATCGATCATCTAATTATTCTATTTACAACGCTTTCTATCAAAACTGACTTTGTAATTTTTATTCAACCAATTGATTCTGTATATAGTGACCCCAAACCTTTTTTCCTTGTGTTGGTTCATTAATTTATTATATTGGAATTGGATTTGAGGAATCCCATTTTGAAGGACTTGATATATTATTAGGATTTTAAAAAAATATACACACGTGGATTTTACATAAAATTTGAATGCACTAATTACAACACACATTTGTTCATTAATAACCTTATTCTATATAGAAGAACCATACATACCAGTTATAATAATAATCATGGAATCATGTTTGATGGAAGTAAAATATTATTGAGCCCAAATTCATTTTAAGGATTATGTATAATGGATGGAATAATTAGTCAATAACTACAATAAATATAGAAATGTAAATAATTGATCATATAAGACACACAATAAATAACTATGAAGGATGTTTTTAAAAAATATGGCATGGTAAATAATATAAAACACATACCATTTAATCACATCAATGTCGATGAAATGAATCCATATATTTTTATTCCAAAAATATCATGGATAATTGTAATTGAATTCTTAAAGAAGACAATGCTTAAATATTGGATTCCATGTATATGGAAAATTAAAACATATACCATCCAGAACATTAAATAGATGATTTGAAATGATAGGATAAAATTTTTTATTTATTTGAATTTATTTTGATCATTTGACACGAAAATTCATCCAAGGGATATATTAATTTTTTTCCCCACCCATCAATACATATCCAATGCATTCATCATATAAAAACTAATCAATTTCATTCATAAATAACATGCCTTTTAAAATATTCACATTGTGTGATGAATACAAACTTTTCAATAATTACCTAGATTATAAAGTAATTTTATAAATAATCATCTGATGTAAAAATGGAATAAGGTTTAGGAAATAATCATATCAAATAGAAATAATATAGATATTTAGTAGAAAATTAATATTCCATGACATCTAGAAATTGAATAACTCAAGGGGAAGTTAATTAATTCAAAAATGATTCAAAGAATAAAATTTAAATACTAACCATTTTATATATAGTAATAAGCCATCCATATGATGAGTAAGGATGGTATTAATAAGTTTAATAATAATTAGATTATGAACAAGGGGCATTTTCATTGTTTAAAATATCTACTATAAAATGATATTTAAAAAAAATCTTGTTGAAAACATCTATTTTATTTTAAAAATTTTCAAAATCATTTCTTTTTAAACTCACTTTTAATTTTATTCACGTTAAAAATTACATCTTAAAATTGAAAATGAATGATCAATTAAATGATTTTGGGTAATTCCATTCACGGTAAAATGATAATTCCTTTTTCGTTGTATGGAGTTGGAAAATGGAGTTTTTTGGAAAGAGACATGATGATTGATTTTAAAAATAATTTAAAAATAAAAAATTGGTAAAAAAAAAAATTTTTACTAAATAATTTTGAAAAATATAAAGAAAACATATTGAAATAATATTTCAAACATATTTATTTGTTATAAAAAGGATTAATTGTCATAGATAGAAATCTAATATGATTTTAATAAAATGATTTGTATATAATTTTAAATAAAAACGAGTGGAGAATGGTATTTTCAATTGAATGATATCATGAATATCTATAGAAGATTGAAATTAAATGGTTTATTAATAATATATTATAGAATTTAATTTAATGTAAAATCATGAATAAATAATCTCAATGAGAATTAAATTATAAATTAAACCATTCAAAAGATAATAATGTTGATGTGTGAATCGACTAATGAATAGATTATGCATATTATTTATAAATCCACATAAAAATGATGAAATTGTATATAATATAACCAAAATACATCACGTTGATATTATAATGATATTAATGAAAATGAGGATGTAATATACTCTAATGAAACGAAATTGAGTTGTGAAAATCATTACCACATGGTATCATTTAATTAAAATCCCCATATATTAAATAATTAAAATTGATATTTAAAATTACAAGAATAATTAATTATTAATTATATTACATGTCAATTATATTTTTATGAAACATATATTAGAAATTATGAGAATAATATTATAATATGCCTGATTGAAATGAAAATGAGATGAAATCCTATACATTACACTCCCTTTTGGTTGAACACCCATTGGAGTCTAGTATATTGATTGGAATAATGTTATTAACTTATAACCGAACCAAATTACTATATTTAATATCATATATTATACTTTAATAACATCATTTCACCTATTTATTAATAATCATCATTATTTTCATATTTTCATGTGTTAATCACAATGTTTTTCGAGTTTTTTTTGGCTTGTTATTTTTTATTCACCATATGGAGATTATGATTTAAACAAATACATAATGTAAATTGTATGTGAAAATAGTATAAATTTAATATATTTTTATTTATATTAATCTATGAAATTTGGAGATAAGAAATGAAAAACATTGTTTATGGAAATGGTAGGTCGTATGGACAGATGAACACTATTTTTATTTTAATATCATATTGAAAGAATGAAATATAAAGGATATAAATATATATTTTATCACTATAATAATAATAATAATATTATTATTATTTCATATATATCACATATTTTTAACGAAATTTCCTTAATAAAATCTATGTAAAATGTGAACGAATCACTTCTCTTCATGAGGTGGTAGTCCTCCATACACACAATCGACATGATTGTATTCCCATGAAATAGAAATCATTATGTTATTTGTTATATAATAATTATATAAACCTGAATACATTATTTATATAATATATATCATACATAAATAGTATTTTAATCAATAATCACAACCCTAATTGGTGGTAATAATAAAATAAATGATCTCATCTCACAAAGCGGTGGTCCGTCTAACACATGAATGATGATTTCAATACACATTTGATTATGTTGTGTGATTCGTAAAAAATATCCTTAAATAACAAAATTAAATAATACTTAATATAATAAGGTAATTGTATAATCATTAAAAAAATTGAAGTATGTGGATAATATAATAAAATTTAAATTATTTTAGAAAAATGTTTCCTATTCAGCAGGTATCCTCCTTATATTTTAACTAATTCTTTTATAATTTAAATTTATATCCATTATAATGATTTTAGGATTATGGTATAGAACATTGTGAGTCAATTGGGGAGTTCATTGGTGAAATAAAATTATTTCATAGTTTTCAACAAGTGAGAGAGGGGAGGCCTTTGATGAGTGGGGTATGTAGAAAACTTATAATTTTTTTAAAGAGGAAATTATAACAAAAAAAATTCAATGTATACTGGCTCTAATAATAGAATAATATCAATAATATTGGTTATAATGTCTAAATATGGTCATATAATGTGTTTTCGACATGTTTCATTAGCATTAAGACCCTTATGATTAATGTTTATTCCCTTGGAAAAAACGTTCTTCAATTAATCGATGTAATTAATTGTAACTTCATAAACAAATCAATTTGTTATAAAATTAATTTTTTCTTTTCATAAAATATAATCAATGTTCATTCAAAATATGAAATCAGTTTTTTCAAATTCAAATTACATAATTTGGAAAAATAATTTAGAATTAATCCTCTGATCATCTCGAGAATATTTCTTTTAAATGAAATAGAACATAAGATTAAAATGTTTATATATTTAACAAAATTATAAAAATTACATTAATAAAATTTATTTTATTAAAATATATATAATTGGGAGATTTTTATGTTAAAAAAATTTAAAAATAAATTTTCTATATTATTAATTTTTCAAATGAAAATTTAGTTTTCAAATAAAATCTATTCATTTCTACTATTCACCATGAAATGATTTTTCCCAAAAAAACAACAATGATTCACCATGAGATAATTTTTACATTAAAATTTCAAAATTTGTTTTTATATTGTGATATTTAATTAATAAATGAGTCAAAATTTGGTTTTCAATGATGTATATCATTAAATGAGTGAAACATTTATTTTAAAAATATTCACGTTTTTAAATGTATAATTGGGCTTCTTATTATCTTATGCATATCCAATATATTTGATTAATTTCAAAAAAAATTTAATGAATATATAATCTATAAATATAACTATTAGAATCCAATAAAATTATTTAATTTAATTTATAAATGTCAAATTCCATAATCACATAAAAATAGTTATTTATAACAATATTTCCATTATATTGAATTTGTTTCTCTATATTCATTGATATTTAATTTTATGAAAATGAAAAAAATATATATTTCATATTTTATTTAATTATATATTTAAGACATCATTTAAATTCTATGTGTTTATTTTAATTTTAATAAATAAAATAGATAGTTTTCATTATAACTCGGTCATGAGTGTTATACAAAACATTAAAGAATGTCATTATCGTGTGTAATATAATATAACACAATATTTCATTCATTACAAGCTATATAATTGATATAATTTGTTTAAAACAGTAAATATATTATATATAATAGTGTTGTTATATTTCATTCAACTCTTTGTGTTGAGTGACTTGCCCTCTATCAAATATGATATTCATATTTTATTTTTTTGGGGTGTCATATTATCACCACCTTTAATAAATTGTGGCCAATCAATTTAAAAATGTTCTTGGTAATAAAAATTTGATATTTGAAAATTACATCCTATAAATCCCACATGATGTATTTTGTTATATAACATCCAAATAAAATGAATAATCTCTAGGCATTCCAAAAGAAAGAGATTGTCCAGTTGTTGATAAATAAAATGATACATAAAATCAAGCAGATAATCCATAATGTTTCCCGTGGCATGAATACTGACTTCAAAAAAATATGAAATAGTAGAAATTGTGTAGATTAAATATCACATACTATGATGATATGATCAATTTCCTATTTATTCTGATGGAATTGATTATATATATATATAAATTACTAATATCAACACCCCATAAAAATTCATTTGTACGAATCATGTAATGCCTGAGTCTCCAAGAAATAGAGAATATAGATAGTAGAATAAGGATTTTTCTCAATGTTCCAACTGAATTTTTGGAATTACCTTAAACAATATCATGATAAGAAACATTTTATGAAAGACTCTCATTGGAGGCATGTTCCTAATAAAGGGTATTACCACCACTAATAAAATTTTTGATTAAAAATAGATCCTTCACATCAATAATAATCATATCAAGGTAATTTAAAATTTCTCATTGATCAACAGACTTGTGTCATAAAAATATCATAAGAGACGTTATATTTTAATGTAGTCATACACGTCGAGTTATCTTACCAAAATATTAGGTATGTGTCTCGATTGGCTATGAATTGAGAATTAACAAAGTTGTAAGAAATATAATTCATGAGTGCATAAAAAATAAAAGATCCATGTAATCAAAATTCTCATATTTGAGCGTATTTAAAAATATTGATCTAAAAATTGAATGATAATATATCTTCTCATTGACAAGACAATATATAAAATTAGCCTCTAGGAATTCATTGATTTTTCATTGATTTTTACTACCCAACCCACCATAATAAATTGGATTACAACACATATTACAATAAACTATCCCATGTTTTCTCTAATAAAGTATTCATATCCAAATAATTGTTTTATAGGTGATATAAAAACACTTAATAGGAGTAATCAACCATTTTTTACCATAAAGTAGTTGAAAATATTCATCAAAATAACGGAATTGACACGAGCAACACTCTCTTCAATTTTGAGAGCCTTTCCCTTTTTCGATGCTATTTGATTTCTAAACTGGATAACTATTTCTTATAAATTCCCAATATATTTATTTCCCAAAACATGGTAGCACCTATATTAGAGGAATTAAACACTCCTTATCAAATTCACATCAGACTAATAATGCTAATATTTCTTACGAGACTAAAATTTCTATCAATGTATAAGAAACATGTAATTAATCATTCCTCATAACCGAATACATAATCATGTTGAATGAGGAAGAAATTAATGTTCTTGATATTTATTTTGTCCTCTTGTGGGAAAATAATGAACTCATAATCATATAATAAGGGTGTGGTAGTAGTACATCCTCTATCTACTCTGATTGTTTAGAGCCTACTGTAATTTTTTTTATTAAGAAATAACCATTATATGTAATATTTAGTAGTAGATAATATAATATTAATGGGAGAATCATAATTACTAACACCTCTTATACATGTTATGTAATCGTCAGGATAGTTGTTGATAATAAATTAGATATGTTCCAAACAAATAAGTGTTCTGTTTCATTTAATAAATTTTTTATTCAATCTAAAAATTCATAGAACCATGTAGATAAAACAAAAATATAAATTGTGACCAGATATTTGAAATCACGATTGAGAGAAATTTTACCCCATTTGGTAGGAGTCCAGGGAATATTGATACAATTCAAAGTTGTAATAATAACATCATGAATTATACGCCCTTCAATAAATCCAAATGGAATTAGAGAAATAATTTTATTGGAGATTCTAGTAAAGTTTATTGGAAATAATTTTATCAAGGACTACATAAATGGTGTTAACAGGTTCCAGAGTTCTAAAAAGTGGATATAATTTTCTTTTTCCACTTTAGAAATGAGTTCCATAAATTGATCAATTATTCCACGTGTAAGATACCGATCCTTACATATGATTAACAAGATTGAACACATAACAAATAATAATATCCTAGTAAGACATACAATAACAATTAGTGTATTCATCAGCTCTACGAGAGCTTCCTAAATAAAAACAAAAAAAACATTTTTAAAATCTAATACATGTGGAATAGTTGTATGATTCTAGTTTTCCTAGGAAATGATGTGATTTGGAATGACATCTTCCTAATGATCAATAGTTGAAATCAACCTATCAAAAAGTTTCATTTGAAAAGAACCAGGATGGGAATCAAAGTCCTCTCTTTTTCAAGAATCAAAACCATTATCATTCAAAATAACCAGGGGTCTATTAATCATACAAATTCATTTAATTTATTTAAAATATTTATTGTTCAAATACTAATATTTGGGCCTATAGATATTAATATAATACCTTTACATGCACTCCATTATATTTAAATGACTAATGAGATTATTTATAATCATATTCTCAAACTAAAAATCATGTAAGAAGTCATCCCTAGTGTCATGACCTTATAAAATAAAATAAGAATGATTCAATTAGAGGGATAATTTCATATAAATTGTTAGATTCCCCATGATTCCAAAATTTAAATATTTTTATAATCATTTTTTCATTATGAATACATGATAAATAATCATCAATGTACAATAAAATGTTTCATGTTTCCTGGACCACTTTTTTTTACATTTATGAATAAATATCCATGTTTTATTAATTCTGAATGATAGATATGGATTTACCTCTCTAGTGATGATATTAACCAAGGTATAATGGTGATATAAATTTATTCATGAAATATTCATTAACGAAATGTATAACCAAATTTAAATCCAACCTAATTAACGAAATCCCTATCAAATTTGATGGCTCCAACATTAATCAGGTGGTTCCTGTAACATGTATATTTAGAACCCTCAAGATTGGTTTCATGTATGGTGGAATCTCAAATTCATTCCATGAATTATCTTGATGAAATCAGAGAATGAACTATTCCAATTTTCTCATCTGGATTAAAAATATAATTGATGTATCCAATAAGAAGAAATGTTTTAGTAATTTTTCTTATTAAGGAATTAATACTATGAAAATAAATATTTGTTTTTGATAATAATTATAAGAAAAAATGAAACAAAAAAAACCAATTCCTTTTCATTTCATTAGTAGAATGATTATTCCCATCTATCTAGTATCTCATCTTGTCATGAACTGAAATTTTTTCCTAAAAACCCACTTAGGTTAATCACTACCAAGAAGGTCAGGAATCTTCTTATAAAAAAATTCTATGTGAGCTAATTATCAATGTGATGGTCATTCCATAGAAATTATATAACAGAATCCAAATTTAAATTTATTCATGGAGCTAGATGTCCCATTCTTCATTCAAATATTGTTTTTTTGTCTAGTCTCCTCATTTGAACATTCTTTTTCAACTATCTGCATGTGTAAAACTTTTCTAATGAGGGAGTTTCTTTGATTATTCATATTATTTAAATTTTTTGACCAATAGGGAATAGACAATTGGAACTATTCATAAATATAGATCCCAAGTCAGTACTTGACTGGCCAGTTTTATATGAATTAAGAACATCTAGTTCTACTATCTTATTAGTAATGTCAAAATAAGTAGGAAGATTATTTGATTTATCATCATGGTGTGTATCATCATAATATTTTACAGGTGTATCCCACCACTGGATACATCCCCCTTGAGGTAAAGTAAATTCATTATGATTCAATATTTTTGGGTTAACGTTATGACACTCTTTATCATCCATGATAGGGATTTTTTCTTGATTTGATACCACATAAAGACATGTAGAGTATATATTTTCATCAGTGAATTATAAAAATCATATGTAGAATATATCATATCAATGTGATATTTGTATTAGGACCATATAAGGTTGAATGGATAACATTCCTACCAGTTATCTAAGTTGATGTCAATTTTTTCTTAACCATATTCTATATTAAGCCACCAAGAATAAGGAATTATGATGGATATTACCATCTATGAAACCTGTTTGTTTTTTTCATCCCAATGAATTACAATGATATGGATGTATTTTCCATACAAGAGACATCCCTAGAACCTGTATAAAGCATGATTACTCTTTATGAGTCAACATATTCATTATGAAGAGTGATTTTCTCTTCCATTTCAGAAAAATAGCATAGAGAATTTCTACACATAACGGTTATAATAGGTTCATTAATTTCATAAATACCAAAAGTATTCACATTATCTAGAGATTCCATAAGTGTTTTGATGTATTGAGTGATTTCATCATATACATATTCGTCATCATTACCCCACACCTATGACCTCTACACCATTATAATTAGGATCCGAAATAATATTAGTATAACAGGTAACCTTAGTTTCCTCTTCCTCTATATAAAAGAATCATCTTGTACCAAATGATTTCATTAAATCAGAATAACCTATCTATATTTTCACACATTATACATGTTCTACATTCCTTTTAGATTCACACTTTTTGGAAAATACATTTTTTCCTTTATTAATATTATCCACATTTTATATAGTACTATCAAGAGTCAATTTTACCCATTTTTGCACCACCATTCCAGTCCCAATGTCATTCACAAAAATCAATAATATCTCATTGAAGGATGGATCATATTAATATTCAATCATTACTATATCATATAATCCCAAATAACCATTAATAGTTCATCGATAAACATTCAATGGAAGGAAAATGAAGCATCATTATCATTTTTTATTTTAGGTTTCCAAAAACCCTCACTTCAATCCCTGTTTCAAAATCCCAGAGAAACCATATTTCTCTTATTCAAGGAAATAAACGTGATGTCTCCCTTAGAAACATTATAATACTATGATTTATCTTCAAATTTCTAATATTGTATCTGATGTAAAGAGTGCATTTATTAAACATCATAATATATAATATTAAACTTCAAATTGGTATCAAATTCCAGTTATTTTCTCATCCAAAATGTGAAATCCATAATTTCATATTAGTGTATGACCAGGGATTATCCCAAGGTTCCTAATGTTTTAGGGATTACCCTTTAATAAATGGAATTGAATTTTTTACTTCATGGGATCCCCACATATAATGAAATAAACATCAATTAGATCCCCATGACGATACATATTTTCTTATATCATACTCATAATTAATCAAGGGAAATTCATTTCATCGTTGCTTTATTTTCCACTCATAATTAATTTCACCACTACACTAAGACACAAAACTAGGTGTCTACATCCACCTTTCATACATGATGTAAATACACCGCTCTTTTATCCATAATCCCCACCACTCTAGATCTTAAAAAACCCAATATTTTTAAAACGAATTTACTATTTGGTTATGGAATATGTTGTTAATAATATTTTGAAAAATCTTATCTAGGAAAAATATGATATGATTCAATCCTATAAACATACCATATGGTTCCTCATTTTCAGCAACATACCCTTCCTAATACAATATATCATCATTCTATTTTCTACTAGACACTAGATAAAACCAAAATAAATAGTGTGAGTAAGAATAATCATAGTGGGAAAACCATATATTAATTTTTATAATTTTTTAAATCCTAACATATTATTTACAATAAAACACTACATAAGTTTTATCCATGACATTAATTTTCATCCACATTTCCAAACCATAATAATTTTTTGTAATGTTAATGTGAATTATCCTATGAATATTTCAACTAGTGTCAAAAAATTTGTATAGTAAGGCCCATTTTTATGTACAAGGATTCACTTGGGTCAAGACTGATGAGCTCTTTTTACATTTAATACCCTAAGATATATCTATCCTAAAACCACATATACATATAGTATCTGTACAAAGATGTATCATTAGGAGGGACCACGTAATCATGATCTAACCAAATATTTAATATGTTCTTCTATACATATCTTCAAATTCATCCTTAGGGTTATGTTTCCTCATCTATGTTTTCCAAAACATTGTTTCCAATGATCATACACATCTTCATTTGATACCAACTATATAGACCCAAACCCTAATTCACTAATCTGGTTCCTTAATTCAATACATTGGCATAATATACATCAAATCACATCCTGACGTACCAAATATATTATTATTCTTTGAAAAATAGATACATATATTATTTTTACCTTAAATTTCAATATAAAAAATAAAACATAATTTTTAGGAAGAACATTATTCAAAATAAAATAAATTTTATATAAGTCATATTAATCATGAAGAAATATTAAGGAAAGGAAAAAAATAAGGGTGAGATCAAATACATAGTAATTTTTTAAAATAGTGGTAGAAATAATGAATTAATAGGGATAATAAATATGGAATGGTAAATTACTGAGACCACCAACCATGTAATCAGTAACTATGAAGGATGTGCATAAATATTATGAATGTTATATAACTGAAAACACATATTAATTAATCAATAAAATAACAACCAAATTCATCCATAAATTTAGTGTAATTAAGATATAATGGTTATTAATAAATGAATTATAAATGATGAAACTAATAAAATATTTCACACCATGTATGAGGTAATGAAATCCTATAATGTCAAGTACTTTTCCAAGAAGATTCAAAATTACAATTAGAAAACTGTTTAATTTGGAAAACTAATCTGTCTCATGAAAAATTCCAATTCATCGAGGGGATATATGAAGTATGTTCCCCATTTGTCACAGAAAATCCTAATAACTCCTCATATATAAAACTAGAAATTTAATTTAGAAAAAATATTCCATATCAAATATATATATTGATTAATAAATATTGATTTACCAATATTTTCCCAAATAATAAAATAATTATCAATGTGAACAATGTATGTAAAAATAGTATATGATTTATGGAATAATCATTTCTAGGATATATAATGTAGTTATTTCGGATAAATTTAGGTTTCAATGATCATGATAAGCTGAATAACTCTAGAGAATGTAAATGACTATAAAAATGATTCAAGGATGTGATTCTCTAAATTATCCGTGGTCTAAATAACAATAATTCATCTAGTAGAATAATAGTAATGGTATCAATACAACTTATACCAATTAGATTATTAAAAATGGTTGTTCTTATTGATAAGAATAATTAGCATAAAAATATCTTTAAAAAATCTTATTAAAATTACCCTTTTCATCTTGAAAAACATTTGGAAAATAATTTTCATTGAGAATAACTTTTTATGAAAATAAAATTAATTTTTTTTATAATTTAAAAGTAATATTAATAAAAATGATGGTTAGGAATTCCATATAGTTTAAAAATAACACTCCTTCTGCATTGTAAGAAGATAGAATAGTCCTGGTTTATATTTTGACTGGAAGATTATATTGAAATGATTTTGTGAAAATAAAATACGTGTAAAAAATTATTTTAATATATCATTTTTATCATTATGAAGAAAAAATTTGAAATATATTTTTAGATGACATAGTTTTTTATGATAATTGATTTTAGATTGAAATGGGAAATGATCTCATATTTTAATAAAAAAAATATAAAAAATTTAAGAAAACAATAGAGGAAAATAATTCTATCACATGAAGAGAATGATTAATAACTTGGGAATAATAAATTTAACGGTTTTATAAAATAATTATCATAGAATTTCATTTATTTTAAATTCATCGATAAATGATCTCAATTTTAATGAGATTATGAAATAAACCATAAAAATTATCATAACATTGGATTAATAATCTAATAAAATTGATTAATGGCGGTATTGAAAAATGCCCCTAAATATTTTTACTTTTTTTATGAACCCCTTCCATCTAGTTATATCCCCTTCCCTCCAGTTCCCACTTCCCGCATCACACCCCCTTCCCACCTCTAGTTCCACGCATCCTGATCAACTATTGTTCCCCACCTCTTCTTCCCACCTCCCAAACTCCTCTGGTTCCCCACCTCCGACAATGCCTCTAGCCCGCCACCGCCTCCCAGTCTCACCACTAGCATGCCTCAGCCTCACGAAGCACCGCCCCAAACTACCTCCTCTGTAATTCAATGGACAAAAAAATACAAGCCGTTGGGATTCGATCCTGCACCACCACAGATATCCTCAATCAGAAATTCCCTGCACACCACTAAAACAAGATTTTTTTTGTAATATGTATTACACTTTTTAGTAGTTATATATATTTTATTGTTTATTATAATAAATATTATTAGACTAAGATATTTATAAACATTTAAATAATTATATATGATATTTAATAAAAAAATTGTATATGAAATTATATATAATATATAATATATATTTATATATCAGATAAATATATTACACTAGAAATATTTAAATGTTGAACATATATATGTGTCTGTGTGTGTGCGTGAAATTAATAATAATATTGATTGTTATTAATCTTATAAAATATATTTTTTAATCTATAATAAGTTAATATTGGTTTTATAAACACTATACATTTATTTCATACATTTTGTAAATTATTTATATACAGTAATACATATTTATATTATATATATATATATTAAAAGAATATATATTTAAGTATTTACTTAATATATATATATATATATAGTCATCAAAAATATATTTATATAATTTCTTTCAATAAATATATATATTATTAATTATATTAATATATATATTTGTATAAGCTGTATAATATTACATAAAATAAATATATTCTTTTTATTATATGAAGAACAATTATACAAATATAAATATTATATGTAATTAATATATATTATATACAATTAATATTATATTTGATATAATTAATATGTATATTATATATAATTAATATAATATGAAATAAAATTTATAGAGAAATATACGTAATATTATATGAAATGCAGTTTTCTATTATACACAATTAATATTACATGAAATACAATTTAGAAAAAAAATTAATGTATTTCAATATATATATTTATCATTATGAACATTAATGTATATTTGTATTTCAAAAAATTTAAATTAATATAAATTAATTTTTACAAATTCATTTTCATATAATATTAATTATATATATAATATAAAGGTATAAACCTAATAGAAAAAAATATATTTACTATTGCTACAATATAATTTATGAAAACAACATGATGGATTTTTTATATGAGTTATTTTTAGATAAATTATATTTATGTATATATTTATATAATATGTTTATTCTTTTTATATTATGAGTTATTAAAATTATATAATATACAGTTTAATAAAATAAATATATATTAATTTAAATAATATTATACAATTATATTTATGTTTAAAAATAAATAAATAAAAATTATATACATATTTTATATATTATGTTCATATATTGTATTTAAATACATTTATATATTGTGTTTCAATTATATATATATATATATTATGGAAGTTTCTTTTTTTAAATAGTGGTGGTTTACAACCCATTTAATCTCTTAAAATATAAGGGATTGTGTACCCCCTCTAATTTTAAGACAATAGATGGGGGTTTTTGAATCCCTTTTAAATTAATGACATTAGAGGGGGTTTTGAACCCCAAACTAATTAAAATAAATTAGAGGGGCGTTTTCACCCACACTAATTTTAAAATATTAAATGGGGCTTTAACCCCCTATAATTTATGAAATTATAGGTGGGGTTGACCCCCCCTCCCCCCACTAATTTAAGACAATATAGGGGGGGTTTAAAGCCCTATAATTTAATACATTAGAGGGGTATTAAACCCCATATAAAATAAAATTTGATTGTTAAAAAAATAATGTTACAAAATTAGAGGGGGTTCAAAACCCCATCTAATTTTCAAAATTAAGGGGATCCATGTCCCCTTCTAAATTCGATGATTAGAGAGGGCTATACATAATTCGTATTTAATTTTTATAGAAAATGAATTTTTAGAGGGTTCATAACCCCTTATAAATTCTATGTTTAAAAGTGGTTATTTAGAACCCCGTCTAACGATACAAAAAAATGAATTTAGAGGAGGTTGTGCATAACCACCTATAAATAACCCCCTATAATATACTGCATTTTTTAGTGTTAGTGAGAATTTTTAAGCCCATAAAAATACTTCCTCAACATAAAAATATAACATTCATATTATCCAATAATGATTCCAGAGGATTATTGAATTTAAAATTCACAATCAATATATCCATTACTAAACAATGACATTTTTCGATCTAAAAAAAAGAACCCCATTTTTCAACGACAACAAGAATGATTTTAATGGTTTCTAATATTACTTCTACATTGAAATAATCATTAAAAATCAATGATTTTAATTTGTGAGTAAACATTAAAAATAAATCATTATTTTATGAAAACATCACCATCTTTATTTAACTTATTTCAAAATTCCAATTTTATACCAATCACATTTTTATTCTTATGTATGGGTAAGTGTTACCATGTATCATTATTCTTACCATTGTCCAACTATTAATTCATAGAATCGGACAATTGCATATTATTTCCTTGTTCTTCATCATCATTTTTACCAGACATTGAATATAATTCATTATTTAAAATATACATTTTGGATCGAATGTTTTGAACATATTTTTGTTCATATTAAATGACATCATGAACTTTTTCTTCTTCCCTTAACATTGGATGAGACTTCTCAAGATATTTTTCGTCATGTTATATAGCTGATCAAAGACTACCATATTTTAAAGCATCAACATTTTTACTACCATTAAGTATATTTTTATGTTTCTATACTACAACTACCTCATCTTCCACATCTTCCATAACTCCAAACTATTATAAATAAAACATATTAGATTATTTGAGAACATTTACATATCTGTATATAAATATATTTTTTTTCCTTAATAAATCATCTTTATCCTATACCATAATTATTTTTTTTTAAAAAATCCTTCATCTACCATCTAGTCAATCTTCCCATGATTTTATACCAAAAATATTACAAGAAATGTAATGTTGAACAACCATAGGTTATTCAAATTTGTAGTTTTTCTCTAACACATTTCATAAGAATTCATATCATTTGCTGGTCTATAATAAAATAAATTATGAATAAAATCTTATGAATTGATATCCTACCTCAAAAAATAATGATATGTATTATGTCCAATAAACCTCATTCACTCCATCTCAAACAAATATCCATTTCTTCTTTCACTATCATGGTTTTTATGACGTATGTACAGTGTACTAAACTCATAATAAATTCCATTTTTTTAATTTAATTTCATTTTAACTCATCATTAAATTCACCATAATTTCCAGTCTGTGACTTCTTCATTGAATATCAATATTGATATTATAATCTTCTATTGAAACTCTTAATCATTTTTGGGTCCTATAAATATTTTTCTAAAATGATATAAAATTTAATATTTATCAAATAATCATTGAAATAAATATGTTAATTTTTTAATAAGTTGATTTTTTACTCATTGATCGATATATATCAGATTCAATTGGGACATATGGATGACTTGAATATATCCAAACATTTTTATAAACTATGTTTGTTATCATTAAATTTGAGAAAACAAATAAACACCTATCTCTTTTTCTCATCATATTTGTATTATCAATAATAAAAATGATATTTCATAACATGATTATATACCTCTAAAACATGTTTCCCTTCTACATGTACCATAAATAATTTCCACCAATCAGGTTATCAAATCATTAAATTGATGCGAAAAATATTGAAAACATTTTCATTTGTTTATTGGCATTTTATTACAATATTCCCATTATTAACTCTCTTTTTGAAAAAAATACCTTTTCTAAAAAAAAATTCTTAAGAAAATCCAAATTTTAAGAAACTGTAATAAAATCAATATTCTAAATATCTTTAAAAAACGTAATTTTAGATTTTATCATTTCCTCCACAAAGATGGAAGATCCCATACCCTTGATTCTGAGAGGCTCACAATTCCTAATGTTAAATATACCATTATTAAAACCATTCACAATATCCTATAGGTTAAAATATCCTATCATATATGAAGATATCTCACTATACAAAGTCCATGTTTTTTTCACATTTTTTATATATAAGATCAGTTTTAACCAATAAGAAATTCTATTTTACATTTACATTATTCTCATATAGTATTTGATATTTATGGTATAACAATTTTTTTTTCAATATGAAAATAATAAAATCTTTTAATGGTGAACAGGTTGATCCCTACTTTCAAAAAACGATTCAAAAGGATGAAATATATTTTCAATCTTCTTAACTACTTTATTAGTCTTTCTTTTTTTTTTTGTGTTCAAATCACCTAAAACATTTCCTCCTAGTTCATTTGGATTGACTATTCTATTTTTGGTTAAACAAAAACAAATTTTTTTTAATCCCCAATTCCAATATATTTCCCACTATAACAATAGATATCATATATCCCAAAGTATAACTCAAGCAGTTTGGATTTTTTTATTATATTCATCAATTTTATTTTATCACAAATTACTATTTCATTACACTAAACTATTTTTCATAATTCATAATATTTTATTCTTATACATTATAATTTCAAGAGAATGACTAACTTTTGGTTCAAATTTTCTTACCATTGAAACATAATCTTTTTCTTTTATTTTATATTTTTAAGTAAATATGATTTTCTGAAAAAAGATTTTTCTTTTTAAAATATGCGTTCTTCTTATCAACCATAAAAATATCTTGGTCGAATCATATTATATATACTATTCTAATAAATTTCCTCATACTCTATAATTGTGTTAATGAAATTTGATGCTCCTTTATGATGTTTAAAATGTTTTTCATGAAAATTTTATTCATGAAAAAGGTTTAACCCCTCATCCTGGAACATCAATATACCTTGATGATCAATACCGAGATTCATCTTATCATCTTACAACATTTTATGATTATCAATATCTTTTAGAAACATAACATTTTTTTCAATAATTTTTTTGTAGTAAAAGATAGATTTCATCCATTTCTTATACTCCATTTCAAGCATTACAATATTTTAACAACGGAAATTAATTTTAAATTAATTTATACCAATTTTGTGTATTTAATTTGGAAAAATTGATTCCATATTTAGAATCAGGATGTCCAAATTGTGTAAATAGATAACTGTTATTTTTAGACATTTTGAATAATTACTTCGGTAAATATTTTATTTACCATGGTTAAAGGGTAAATCCGGTAAATAAGGGTAAATAAATAATATTATAATAATATTAATTTACCCTAAAACGTGTCTTAACACTATTGGTTGATAAATGGCCGACAATGGGCATCCTTGGGTCGATTTTGGGACCCCATGGATCCACTTGTAAGTGATAATGACACTTTATATTAATAAAGTTAAAGTAATTACAAAAATGACATAAGCATATATCTTTTAGAAAAACAATTTTTACATAGGATTATATATGTTGGATTTCAGACTATAAATAGTAATTAGAAATATAAAACAATTTCCTACATAATGATATTTTAATTATAATTATTAGACATTAAATAATTTAATTTATTTATGACACATTGATGATGCAGTAATTACCATAATAGAGAAAAATTAAATTAATTGATATTTTAAATACCAAAATAGATATAATTGGAGACTTTTATTGAATTACACTAAACTTATAGGTCAATATGACATATTAGGATTGATTTAATAGACATATTTCTAATTAATTATTCTGTTATGAGTTTCACAAAAAATCAACTATTTAATAGTGTCAAAATTGACATAAAAAAGTTTTTAAAACAAATACTATATTATTAATTGATATTAAATTCCAAAAAATCTAAGGTTTTTCCAAGAGACTTATATAATGATAGGTGTATCATTAATGGCCCACTTGGGGGTCTCTTGGATGTATATAGTAAGTTTATTAAACATATAATATAAAAATACAAAGAGACATTGTAAAAGTGAAACTAATTAACTTAGCTTTAATACATAAGGATAAGGTTAATATAGTAACCCACAACTTTCTAAATTCTATTGGTTGAATGGTTTTTGACCCATAACCACCTTAAAATTTAAATAATCAACTTTTTAGCAATTAGAAATCGAATATAAATTTATTATAAATTAATATTTCTAGATTTTCCAAAGGTGTCCCTCACCCCTCTTATAAAAGGGAACTCCACCTTCTCAATACTTCACAACTTAAAATCCTTTTGGTTCGGCCATCCCCTGCCCAAATACTCTCTCAACTTCCCTCACTACAACCTAGAGGCCGTATTTTGATCAGAAATCCAACCTAAGGAGCCCTTTTGATCAAATCAAAAGGAAGAACCCGATGAAGAGGTAATGTTTTCACCACCCTTTTTCATATTCATTTCTTCTTCAACATCTTCTTTCTTTGTTATTCCCACTCTAAAATAATTAATCCAGTATATACTATATACTGTAATATTATTATAAATACGGTTCTACCATATTCAGTATTCGATCCACCCTTTGAATAACATGTCACCATACGCGCGTACGTACGGCTTACCGTCTCCACGTCGTGGTGTAATTGTTATTCAATAAATTATTATTTTGGATGGGTATAATAATTCTGTGTAATTCATCTAAATAATAAATATAACATGATAATTATTCTGTATATATGATATACCAACAAATTATATATTATTTTAATATCAAAAGAATGATATTGTCGCTCGTGCATACGTACGGACTACCGTCTCCACGAACATGATGAGATTCATTCTCTATCATATCCATTCAAGTATAATTATCATTTGATGATTTAAAAACAATGTTTAAAGACTTGATATCATTCTGGATATTAATAATATACAACCTATCCATGAAAACCATGGCTTACGTAACAAAACATATTAAAGAAACGAGTTTGTTAACACCCGAAACAACGATAATTATAAGATATTATTAACAAAGCAATGTTAAAAGATCATATATGATATCATATGAACGTATATGATTCTTGTATAATTTAAAAACAATTATTTCACAATTTTACATGAGGTTAACCTACCACCAACCAAGGAAAAGTACAAGGTAAGGGTTTATTTTGCAATCTCTTCATTATCCGATGTTGATTATACGTAATAATCTACTAGGATTTCTTTGTCATCCACATCCATGTTTCTTAGAAATGTATTTCAAAACATTTTTACTATTTACAAAGAATATTTGTTAAAGTCATTTATACCCTTATGTGTTTTTAAAGGAATCTTTCCATCATTTTCAAAACAAGGCACATTTTACCTTTCGACAAATTTAAGGTAAGAATGTTTTTTAACATATATGGCGGGTGTGTCTATTTACCGCCGTTATAAAATCGTCAAAGCTTCCCTTACAAGCTTATAAGAATATTTTCAAAGTAACTGTTTTATTTTATAATTATGTGACTTTTAAATTATTTCAAAATGAATGTTTTAAGAATTTTTGAAAGGCACTCTTTATCAAGATCATAATTTTAAATAGTTTAAAGATTTATCTTTATAAATATTTTTAATTAATTTCCATGTTTTCAAAAATGATTTTAAGGACTTATTTATATGAACATGAAGGTTTTGAAATGATATTTATTTTCAAAAGTTTCAATGTGGTATGGGACACTTTTATTAAAAAATCTCTTTTAAATTACTTCATTTATAAATGTGTGACTTTTCAATGATTTTGAGAAAAGAGATATTTCTCTCAACTAGTTTTGATTTCATCTATGTCAACATAATATAATTGATTTTAAGCTTATTTGAAGTTGATTTATTATGATACAAAACTTCTATATTGTATTTAAGGTTCTGTGATATGTTTGAATATGGATGTGCTATTTTTATACCATTCATGGTTTATGGTGAAAGTATTGACATTTCATATGCTAGTTTTAATACGAATGTTTATGTTATTTATAAACCTTTTCATATGGGAATGAATTGGACTAAATATGTCACAGGTGGAGCCCGCTATAGCTCCTCGATGCATCGGTAGGTCTTATGAGACAAACTAGTGTCTTGGCACAAGGCCTTGGCAAAATATTATTTGTAGTCTTGTCACGAGACCTTTTCTATGTGGTTATGATAGTTTGGCATTATGCGTTCCATCATTATTAAAGTGGCTATTGATATAGCATGTGATTATTTGATTAGTAGAATATCCATGGGAATAAGTAAATGGAATTATTTCATTTTACTTTTGCCATACTATGCTGAAGTTCAAGTTTAAAAGCCTTTTGTTTTAGTTATACATTGCCTTAAATTTTTATTCTTATTTATGAAAGTTTCCACCTTATTGTTATCCTTACTGGGCATTTGAGCTCACCCCGTTTATATGTTTTATTTTTCCCAGGATTCCAAGAAGTGTATTGTGATTGATATGAAGGGTTAAGACAATGGAATAATGTCATTCATAAAGTATTATTTATATTGTTTTTTTTGTTATGAAGTTTAATGTAACATTCATTTATGTAATCTATTTTCAAAGACTGCTAAACTGATCGGTTCTTCGGGACTTGATTCCTTCTAATCATGCCAATTTATTAAAATAATGCACCAACTCTAGGTCACTCGGGTCGGGGCGTTACAGTTGGTATCAAAGGAAGTTTAGAAATAACCGTGGAAACTAGATTTAGATTAAATTTGATTAGATCACATAGACCTAAGATAGACTTTGATGATTATTATAGAAGAACTTCCTAAAATTTTGTTATTGTAGAGATTTTGTGAGTTTTCCGAGCAATACATCCATGTCTGGATATGAGTAGGTAGAGGCGGCTCTGGCACAGATGTACCTAGGGGTAAAACCCTAAAACACCGCTTTGAGCTAGACTCAAACGGGAACTAGTGCACGACAACGGGCCTTGCTGCACTCTTGGTTACGACACTCCCAGGGGATATGCTTAGGATAATTCTCATTTTTTACAAACCATTATGAAGTGTTTTTGAGTATATACATCCTCAAAGGAGAAATTTTTATGATTATGGATTATATCCATAATCTATTTAATTTATGTTATGTGTCTTACAAGTTTGGGATTAGGTATTGTTATTCATAAACTAATCTACTGTATTCCATTGTTTAGAAATGGCACCCAGTAGAATGAATGAGAACTCCAGCAATGCACATGATCCAATGAGAAAGAAGGATCATATCATTCATGGTCTTAAGACAGAATTTATAAGCGAAATAGTCTCCCATGTATTATCATCATATGAAGAGATAATATCATGTATTGATAAGATAAGTAAAGAGTTTACTCAGTCCTATGGATTTGAAGGGAATCAAGAGAAGAAAAGGATGGAAGAGAGAAAGATGGATAGGGGGTATAGGGAAAAGAAGAATTTTACCATATGTGATAACTGTGGGTAGAAACACTCTGAAACTTTCCTGAATGGAATGGGAGTTTTTTATAAGTATGGAGGAAAAGGGCACAAAGTACGTGACTGCAAGGGTAAGAAAATGGTTTCAAATGTACAATGATTCATTTGTATGGATTTTGGACACTACGCGAACCTATGTCCCAGTCATCAGACTATGCCGCAAATGATGCTATTGGATAATAATAAAGTTATGATACTACCAAAGATGAAGAGGAATGATTAGAGTTCTTGTGTTGATTATGTCATTTGAGTGTTGTATCGACAATGTACATGTTATAATAATTATGGAGTATATAAGGATAGTACTGCAGTACTATTTCATTAAGGACTTGAGATTGTGTGGAACAAAGAAAAGTGACTCAATAGCTGGTTAAATTTTTGGAAAATATATGGTTGAGAGAATGATAAACCATAATATAGTTCTGATACCGGGGTAGTGATTTTGGAATAATACATGATTGATTTGGATAAATTATATTGGATATTCTTGACTACCTTGAAACTGATTAATTATTTGTATATTCCATCATTGCTGGGGTTTACAACATTTTGGGAGTGAAGGAGTATATCAATTATTCCTTAAGAAATAAGGGATCATGAATGTAATCAATAAGGATTTATGTTAATTCAAGATGTTGCAGTGTTTTAAAAGAATACGTGATGATGGTGTTCACATGTTATTACGCGGAAAAAAGGATCTTTATTGTGTTTACCTTCCTTATAAATTTTGGACTGAAGTATTTTGGATGGTTCTAGTTTGGATTATTTTGGATTTTCATAAAAGGACAACCTGGAGGTCGGGCGGCAACCCGTCGCGTCCGGCAAGGCCGCGAGACTTGATCCCACAACTGAAGGGCAACAAGGGTGTATCACCTACCACTGACCCACGTGATGTCCGTGATTAATAACTGTAGTTTTTTTAGAAGATCTGGTAGATGAATTATAAATTCGATTTTTTGGAACCCTATACGAATAGGATAAATAGAATATATTTTTTTAAGTTCTATTATCTTTTAGATTGAAAGATGAGTTGGTGGTAGAAATTAGTTAATGGATGGAACTCTGCTTCTCAAGAATATATTTTTCTTCTTCTCTTATTCTATGAAGAAATTAATTCTTATACTTTTTTAAGGGATCCTAAAACCAAAAATGTGTTATCTAATACCCTATGTTTTGTTAAACCGATGAAATTTCAAATCATCATAGATTGATTAATTTAAGGACCTCAATTTCACACTTGTTTGTGATTGATGACCTCAATCACTACCTATTAATATTTACGTTTTTCCTCCAATTATATGTCTCTAATTTCCACCAATGTTCTTCTAATCGAGATCATAATTTGGTGGTGACCCTTTCATTTCTCTTTTACTCATATTAAGACTAAATTTTAGTAACCCAATTTCCGATGTGGGTTTTCCCACAAAGATATTTTCTATTTTCAACCTTTTATTTTTGAAGAACAATTTCAAATTGTGAGGATGTAATTTTTTGAAGTAGGGGAGAATGTAACACCCCAAGATTTCATAGTGTGTGATTTCTTCAAAATAATTCAATAACTTTCACTACATGCAACACTGAGTTCAAGCCAACCATGACTTACCAAACAAGCCATTCAAAAGAGGTTATGAATAGTATTAAATAAATTTTAAAACTTTATATAATAATTTTATTTTTAGAATCCATATTATGAGTTTCTAAGACATGATTTATGAACAAATTAATTTTTTTCAGATAAATGAAGTATTTTTTAAAAAATGATATTTTACCGCATTTTAATGGCGAAGCCTTTTTAAATCCAATATTTGATACTTTAATATATTCACGTTGAGAAAATGAACATCTTCTTTAGAATTGGGACAAAATTATTTATTTTCAATAATGTTTTGGTGTTTTTCTGATAACTTTCATATTTGTGTGAATAGTGAAAAATACTATATTTTAACTGAAAATGACATTTTTATTCAAAATAATTTATATTGTTAAATTATACATTTTAATGTTTTGGAAGTATAAATAGATTATATTTTTACTATTTAATCAAATGATGGTCATTTTAAATAATTTTACCTTGATATTGGTCATAAACAAGTGACAAACTTTTGATAGTTATTATTTCATAAAAATACTCCTTTTGGTTTCGAAAGCAGGAATCAATTTTAAATTAATAAATGCAACATTTATGTTTTGAATTTGGTAAAATTGAATTCATTTTTGGATTCATAATAACTAAATTATCCTAGGGTGAAATTTTGGTACTTTTCGGATAACTTTTATATTTTGATGAATAGTGAAAATTACTAAATTTCAATTAAAAACAACTTTTTTAATCGAAATAATTAATTGTGGTAAAATGTGAATTTTAGTGGTTTTAAATTATATTTAGAATATATTTTTACCATTTAATACAATTTGGGTCATTGAACATAATTTTACATTTAAACCGAACATAAACAACTGTCAATCTTTTGATATTTTTTATTTCATAAAAACACGCTTTTTATTTTAACAACGGAAATTAATTTTAAATTAATTTATGTCACTTCTGTGTATTGAATTTGTAACAATGGATTAAATATTTGGAATCATGATGTCTAAATTGTGTAAATAGGAAACTTTTATTCTTAGACATTTTGAATAATTACTTCAGTAAATATTTTATTTACCATGGTTAAAGTGTAAATCCAGTAAATAAGGGTAAATAAATAATATTATAATAATATTAAATTACCCTAAAACGTATCTTAACGCTATTGGTTGATACATGGACGACCATGGGCATATTTGGGTCGATTTTTGGACCCCATGGATCCACTTGTAAGTGATAATGACACTTTATAATAATTAAGTTAAATTAATTACAAAAATGACATAATCATATATCTTTTAGCAAACCAATTTTTACATAGGGTTATATATGTTTTATTTCATACTATTAATATTAATTAGAAATATAAAGAGATTTACTACAAAAGGATATTTTAATTATAATTTTTAGACATTAAATAATTCAATTTATTTATGACACATTGATGATGCAATAATTACCATAATAGAGAAAAATTAAAATAATTGATATTATAAATACGTATATAAATATAATTGGAGACTTTTATTGAATTAAACTAATATTCTTGGTTAATATTACATATCAGGATTGATTTAAAATACTTTGTTCGAAGTAATCATTCTGTTATGAGTTTCAAAAAAATCAACTATTGAATAGTGTCAAAATTTACAAAAAAGAGTTGTTAAAACAAATATTATATTATTCATTGATATTAAATTCATAAAAATATAAGGATCGGCCAAAAGACTTATATCATGATATTTGTATCATTAATGGGCCACTTGGGGGTCTCTTGGATGTATATAGTATGTTTATTAACCATATAATATAAAAATACAAAGAGACATTGTAAAAGTGAAACTAATTAACATAGAGTTAATACAGAATGATAAGGTTAATATTGTAACCCAAACCTGTATAAATTCTACTGGTTGAATGTTTTTAGACCCATACCGACCTTAAAATTTAAATAATAAACTTTTTATCCATTATAAACCGAATATAAATTTATTATAAATTAATATTTCTAGCTTTTTCAAAGGTTCCTCTCACCCCTCTTATAAAAGGGCACTCCCCCTTCTCATTACTTTACACCGTAAAAGCCTTTTGGTTCGGCCAACCCCTGCCCAAATACTCTCTCAACTTCCCTCAATACAACCTAGAGACTTTAGTTTGTTGAGAAAGCCAACCTATGGATCCATTTTGATCAAATCAAAAGGAAGAACCCGAAAAGAGGTAATGTTTTCACCACCCTTTTTCAAATTCATTTCTTCTTCAACTTCTTCTTTATTTGTTATTCCCATTCTAAAATAATGAATCCAGTATCTCCTATATACTGTAATATTATTATAAATATGGTACAACCATATTCAGTATTCTATCCACCCTTTAAATAACATGTCACCATACGTGTGTACGTACGGCTTACCGTCTCCACGCCGTGGTGTAATTGTTTTTCAATAAATTATTATTATGGATGGGTATAATAATGATGTGTAATTCGTGTAAATAATTAATATAACATGATAATTATTCTGTCTATATGATATTACACCCAATTATATATTATTTTGATATCAAAAGAATGATATTGTCGCTCGTGCGTAGGTACAGACTACCGTCTCCACGAACACGATGAGATTCATTATCTATCGTATCCATTAAAGTATAATTATCATTTGATTATTTAAAAATAACTTGTAAGGACTTGATATCATTATGGATATGAATAAGATACAACCTATCCATTTCAGACAAAGATTATGTAACAAAACATATAAAAGAAAATGAGTAAGTTAACACCCGAAACAACGATAATTCTAAGATATTATTAGCAAAGAAATGTTAGTAGATCATATATGATATCATATGAATGTATATGATTCTTGTATAATTTAATAACAATTATTTCACCATTATAAAGGAGGTTAACCTACCCCCAACCAAGGAAAAGTAAAAGGTAAGGGTTTATTTCGCAATCTCTTCATTATCCGAGGTTGTTTATACGTAATAATCTATCGGGATTTCGTTATCATCCACATCCATGTTTCATCGAAATGTAGTTCAAATTTTTTTTACTATTTAAAATTAATATGGGTTAAAGTCATTTATACCCTTATGTGTTTTTAAATGAATCTTTCCGTCGTTTTCCAAACAAGGCACTTTTTACCTTTCGACAAATTTAAGGTAAGAATGTTTTTTTTAACTTATACGGCCGGTGAGGCTATTTACCGCCGTTATAAATCCATCAAAGCTTCCCGTACAAGTTTATAAGAATATTTTCAATTTAAATGTTTTATTTTATAATTATGTGACTTTTTAATTATTTCCAAATGAATATTTTAAGAATTTTTGAAAGGAACTCTTTATCAAAATCATAATTTTAAATGTATTAAAGATTTGTCATTCTAAATATTTTTAATTAATGTCCATGTTTTCAAAATGATTTTAAGGATTTCTTTATATGGACATGAAGGTTTTTAAATGATATTTATTTTTTCAAAATTTTCAAAGTTGTATGGGATACATTGATTCAAAAATCTTTTTTAAATTACTTCCTTTATAAATGTGTGACTTTTCAATGATTTCGAGAAAAGAGATCTTTCTCTCAAATAGTTTTGATTTCATCTATGTCAACATACTTTGATGGATTTTAAGCTTATTTGAAGTTGATTTGTTATGATAAAAAACTTCTATATTGTATTGAAGGTTTTGTGAAATGTTTGACTGTGGATGTGCTATTTTTATACCATTCATGGTTTATGGTGAAAGTATTGACATTTCGTATTCTAGTTTTAATACAAATGTTTATGTTTTGTTTAAACCTTTTCATATGGGAATGCATTGGACTTAATATGTGATGGGTGGAGCCCGCTATAGCTCCTCGAAGCATCGGTAGGTCTCATGAGACAAACTAGTGTCTTGGCACAAGGCCTTGGAAAAATCTTATTTGTAGTCTTGGCACGAGGCCTTGGCTATGTGGTTATGATAGTATGGAATTATGCATTCTATCATTATGAAATTGGTTATTGATATTTCATTTGATTATTCTATTAGTATAATATCCATTAGAATAAGTAAATGGCATTATTTCATTTTACTTTTTCCATACTATGTTGAAGTTCAAGTTTAATATTCTTTTGTTTTAGTTATACATTGCCTTAAATTTTTATTCTTATTTATGAAAGTTTCCGATTTATTGTTATCCTTACTCGGCATTTGAGCTCACCCTATTTCTATGTTTTATTTTTCCCAGGTTTCCAAGAAGTGTATGGTGCTTGATATGTAGGGTTAAGAGAAGGGAATAATGGCATTAATAAAGGATTATTTATGTTGTTTTGTTTGTTATGAAGTGTAATGTTACATTCATGTATGTAATATATTTTCCAAGACTACTAAATTGATCGGTTCTTCGAGACATGATTCCTTCTAATCATGCCAATGTATTAAAATAATGCACCGACTCTGGGTCACTGGGGTCGGGGCGTTACATATATATGATTCACCATGAAAAAAATATGAGGATTAGTTCTATAACATTATTTACACTCATTATGTTGGTTATACTATTGTAGAGTGGTCATTCTCCATGAAAGATGTTCTTTGATTTTGAAATCATTTTGTTTTTCATTAGTGGTTAGGAAATTTGTGATTAGGGATTCCCTTAATTCAATGTGGTAAATGCACCTGAGAACTTGAAATAGGGTCTATGAGATGCGGCAGTGATTCTAGTGGTTGGTTAATAGATGAGAAATCGCCGATATTGTTTTACATTGTTATACATTCCAACAATTCATGGATGAGAATAAAGAGACATCAGGATTTCTTCATCCACTTTAAGTACCAACACGGATGAGGGATGATATTTCTATGAAAATTTTATTGGGTTTCTATTTACCCAGTGAAAAAATATAGTGATTTGGGTTTTGGTTTTCCTGATAAATAAATTTGCACACTTTTTACTAATTCTTGACACAAGCAATGTAAATGAGTTAAGAAATATCTATGTGAGTGATATTTTTGATTTTCCTGGTGGTATATATAATATATTCTATAATATGTATCCATATGTTACATCTCACTTTTGGAGAGGCCTTTAGGTGGAACTATAATCTAAGGTACCTTTGGGTACAACATACCATCCACATACAGATGGCCAGAAAAATATTGCGATAAGGATAGAGAAGAATATAATTTTTCCTAATTCATTTAAGATGTTGGGTCTTGGGATGACCATTTTGAGTTGTTTTAGTTTTACTATAACCATAGTTTCCAACATATGATGATAATGTATCCTTATGAGTCCTTATATTGAAGGTCCTATAAATCTCTATTTTTTGGGTTGGTGATAAATGATTTTTCCTTCAATAGACCATTCATGGTTTAAATGATTTAAAAAAATGATTCATTTAGTTATCTAGTGGAATTTTATAGTATTTAATCATTATAATACTTTCTATTATCTTCATCATTCACTATTTGATGTTTTTAATAGTTATAGGGTTCTTTAAAATGCTTTAATATGTATGGGTCATTAATAGATATAGAAGAGGGGATAATATCTCACTCTTTTATCAGATCTCTTCTGGTTTTTGAGTAGGTGGGGAAAGTGGGTAACTATTTTACAATTATACAAAATTTTATATTAATACAAAACATGTTCCATGTGTCCCATCTATGAATGTGTCTTTTGAATTAATTTCATGTTTTGAGATGGAGAGATCTTGACATTAAGCCTAAATTATTTGTTATAAAGAATTCATTCAATACAGCTATTTCTAAAACTAGGGTACCATTTCGGTGTAGGATACCTTTGGTTCAAAACCTAGGGAATCATTATTCTGATTCGGATGGTAATTTGGGGATGGATGCACGGATTTTAGAGAAGTGATGTCATCATTTTTACGTTTAGACTTCTTTAAAGGATTTATGGGGACATACTTTTTTATGTTGGGAGGTTGTAACATCTTGTTACTATTTTTAGTAATCCAAAAAATCATATTTTTAATATTTGTGTAGGGTTCATCTCATGTTTTTTGGATGAATGTTGAAAAATTGGTTTATTTCTGGGATATGCATTATTGGGGCATAGTTTTCGTAAATTGTTCAAACACCTAGGAAAAACCATGAAAAACTAGATAGTGATATTTTCGATGGTTAAAACATATTTTTGGAAATTGTGAAATCTTATAGTAGAAACCATTAACCCCATCAAAACATCACATGGTTGGGGGTACTATATGAAAAACTGTGTGGCCCTGGATAGCTAACCATATGCATGAGCCTCCTTATTTTATAATGCTATTAAAAAAAACATTGTTCTACCTCATACTAAATCCTAACTCCCAGCTTAATGAATTACCAGGTTCTTGTGGCTCTAAATAACTATTTTTTGATCCTCCAAACCACCTCATAGGTGGAATGAATCATAGAAAACATCATTCTATCCCTCTCAAGTAATTGATCTTCATATGTTCATTATCTCATTTTTTATAATACTTTACACTATTGGGTTCATTATATCATTGTTTTATAATGGATCTAAAATCCTTTATTTTGTGTCTTGAATCTAGGATTAGTTCCTTGATCTTTTTTTTTCATCATTCCTCCTTGTATAATGCAATTTTCAGCATTGTGTTTCTTATTTCTATGACAAAGGTCTATGGTTGCATCTATAATTATCTTAATGTAAAAACCATGAAATGTTTTATTGTATAATTTTGATTAAAATGCAATGGTGAAGACCCAATTAGATAAAACATATATTCTTAAATGATTTTGTATATTAGTTTAGGGGAAACCCATATTCTAATGGAAATGAAATTTGGGGTGGGATTTGAAATTGAGGAATTTTTTTGAAATTTATCAATAAATTTATTTTTATGAAAAAATAGAATAAAATGATTTTATAAGAATCCATTTTTTATCATGAAAAATTTAAGAATTTATTAAAACCGGTGTTTTGGTTTTTAAATTTTAAATTGAAATGGAGAAACTAGATATTGATATATTGTATGTTATGTAGTTTTAAAATAAATTTCTAATTATTTATTGATTATATAAGAACATGTAATAATGGTTTTTTAGTTGGTTATTTAGGGAAAACATAAAAAGATGGCAATTCCTTATAAAAAGATTGAGACATTACAATTATGAAAATACCAATATCAGTATATCTTATTGCCACTAGGATTTTGATGATTCCTCATTATCTTGTGTTTGAGGGATGTGTGTACATATATTATTGTGATCACCAACATGAGATTTGTGGGAAACCCATATCGATAAACTATTTTACCTCAGGGATTATGACCATGGTTCATTTTTGGATTAATTTGACATGTATTCCATTTATTGTGAAACTGTTTAACCATTAATTTTGATTTAAATAAACAAGATCATATAATATGTTTACATAATTAATTGTCTTAATTTTTCGGTATTTTTAAATGAAAATCATGTTTGGAATTAAATTTATATCTATTCTCCCACATCTATTTGTTAAGATAAATTGAATGATTAGTTTTTTTAATTATTATGGAAGACTTGGGGAGATCATACTTGGATTTTTATCTAACCCCATACCTTTTCCTACTAAGGATTCTAGTTTTCCTTCTACAAGGATCGAAAATATAGAAATAATCACTCTAAATTGGTGGTTGCTATTATCCCTTTGGGTTTGCAGAGCTATATCTATTGTGGTTGGGATTGTTTATATGGTTCACAGGGTGGTTTATAAAGGCATTAATGGGGTTTTTGTATTCTAGTTTGTCATCCGGTACTATCCACTTTATGATGTTTCTCTGATCATACAAATATGTATTGGTTTCTTTCATTTTGAATATAGAGAACCATTCCATGTTTTATCTTGTGGGATTCTATATACTATTCACCAACCCATGGGGATAAGAAACACCCATCAGGACATGTCCATATTGACATGATTTTAATGGTACTAGTGTATCAGGGATCTCTTGTGAAAAAATTGAATAAAATGTGCAAGATGTTATTATTTCAAGATGTTAGTAAATAATTGAGAGATTTTTAAGGGACGTGAGAGCATTTTATGAGTGAGTGACTAGTGATCTATCATTGTAATTATCAATATATCACCATGGTTATTTTGGGATTAGCATCATGAGTATTATTTTAACTCTTTATCCTAATTTTTATTTGGATTATATGAAATCCAAACCATGGTTTCAATCTTAGGGGATTAACTTTCCTTATTTCTCTTCATTGATTGTTCATTTGAGAACTCTTCGAATGTCTTCAATGTTTTCTATTGATTTTTTAGCATCACATCTCCAAGAAGATGGGTAATGTTTTTCCCGGGGAGGTTTCTTATGCACCATAGAGGGAAAATTTTATTATGCATAGGAATATATTTTTTGTTATTGGAAAAAATGTTCATGATCAAGGACATGAATCTGCACTACTTTTTATTCATGCTAAATCTCTGGAACCTCAGAGGGATTAATTCTATATTTTCTCTTATAAGTTATATTCCAAGAAACAACTAGCATTCCAAGGCGCTTGTTATCCTGAAGAGGTTGGGTATTGGTTGAGTATGATTGATCTTTTTCATTTGTCTAAGAGAGGAGTCATTAGATCTGGGGGATATTTTCCACAATCATGATGGAAGGACCTAGCTGTAGATAGTAGGACATGGTGGTAAAAAAACAAATCATTGGGGATAATGTTGGAAGAAATTTTGTGTTATTTTAATTTAATAGTTCTATCTAGATTCTATTATGTTGGATATGGATATAGATATTTTCAAACATGAGTAGGATGAAAAGACCATGACTGACTAAGAGAATCAATCTACTGAGATTATGTAGTCTGCACATGAGAATATATCAAATGTGCAGATGAAGTCTCAATAGTTTGAGATGAGAAATCGATATGATATTCATTAAAAATGATTTCATATTGAGTCTCTCTTCTTATGATAATGTGTTGGATTGACAATTAATTGTTGATTATGATTTGGTCGATTAAAGTTCCTTAACAGTAGTTTCTTTTCATCTTATATTCATTTCTATGAGTTTATTTAGTGAAAAAATAAGGTTTTATGATTATTTTGGTGGTTCTACATTTCCATGATTCTTTTAGAACTCTATAAATTCCTTGATTGTGATATTTTATTTTCTACCAATGTTGGAAAACTAGGCATTTTAAACTGGAGTTCATTGAGGAACCCTTGTAACATTGTTATTGTAGACAATTAGGTCACTTTCATAATTTCTATTATATCTATTCTACTCCATTTTCTATCATAGACTCTACAAAACAAAAAACTAATTAGGTGGACCAAAATTATAACATATTTAAGTGACTCTAGCCACAAATATCTGTAACAAAGAATCTTCACAGAGTGGAAGAGTCTCTAGATGAATTAGATATGGGTCCAGTAACATTGATACATAAGAACAATATAGATTCATCTTTAGTGACTACATTCTTTGATATTAGTGAATTGAATTCATTCATATCCTCTCATACATGGATCCTTTATGGAAATTTTTTTTACTCTATGTCTAAGGTGGATCATTTTTTCTATCTAAGATTATTTCTGGAATTTTTGTGAAAACACTAACTTAATGTCATGTTATCAAAATGTTATTACTCAATTGGGGAAGTGATTTTCTTTAGAAAAGTGTCGTGGGAACATTGTATGTCAGTTGACCTTGAGAAGGTTATTAATGTTATGAAAAGGTACCAATCATGTAATAATTTTATGATTCATAACATCTTGTATTTTTCTGGATATTATCATGGGTTTGAATAATTGTTTTTTGAAGTTTAATCTTCTGATGACTTCTCTAGATTGTATGATAGTATATCTCATATGGGATGATAAATGTGAGTGTTATTTATTCAAGATTACACCTCTTTTTTCATATGAAAATTTTCTAATACATACAGATTTTGGGAATGGTAATGTGGTATTAGGTGACACATCATGATTTAGTTAAGGTTTTGTTCTTATGTGGAGTGATCACATCACTATATATGGCACTTGACGTATTAATCTGCAAGAGAATAATTACGTGAACCATGAATTTGACCTCACAAAAATGATCCATGTTCTAAAGAGTTATGAATATTAAATTTTTTGATACGGTTTACCTTTTTTTAGACCAAAACATATAGATTAATAACTTCTCAAAAAAAATATTGTAATCTTGTCCAGAGACATTTGGTGGAATACTTGCATTGTTTTCACAAGGAAAATTAATATAACTTATTGAATGTGAATTTCATCACAGATTCATTGAGTAGGAATTTTTTTAACCATTCTATGGATGAATCATCAGAAGAGTTGATATTTATGGTTCTTTTTCATAATTTTATATTCATCATCATAAAACAGGATCTGGGGTTGCCTTGTATAATGTTTCTTGACCTATTCTATCATCGATATGAGTTCTATAACATTATATGATATATTTTTATTCATTAAACCATTGATACATTTCCATTCTCCATGGAGAATGTTTTATGAATCTAGAATGATTTTTTTTTTCATTTGTGTTGTGGATAACACTGATGGGGGATTTCTATAATTATTAGTGGAATGTTCATGCTTGAACTATCCATATGTTTTATGACTTGATGTTATGATTTTGGTGGTCATTTATGATATGAGACATATTTTTTATTTTTTCACATTTAAATACATTCCAATATATCATGGATGAGCATCAAAAGACTTTGGGTGTTCTTTATCCACATATAGTGCCGAAATGGAAAGAGGATAATATTTATATGTACTATTTCGATGGTTTTCCATGTAATAAGAGAAATAATATAGTAAAATTGGTTATCATCGTTAATATGATTAAATAATATCAATTGTTACACATTTTCTATTTGACCAATGTTTAAGAGTTGTAAAATCATTATGTCAAACAGATTATTTATTTGAATGGAGATCCATATTAATTATTCTCCAATTGGGATCCGGGTTATACTTATTTCTCTAAGAGAGGCCTTATGAAAGCACAAGTATGTCTAGTTTTTTGGTACAACATACCATCAAAAAATAGATGTCCAGACATAGAGAGATATACAGATCATTTTGGATATTATACTAACCTCCTTCATCGACTAGTGTGCGGCTTGGAAAGAAAATTTGGGACTAGATGACATTTCTTATAACTATTTTTTACCATTATATAATCATAATGTCACCATTTAAAGAATATTATAGAAGTCTATGTAAATATCTATTGTGTGGGTCAAAGAATAGTTAAAGATCCATGGTTGGACCATGTTTAGAAAACGAAATGATAGAAATTATTCAGTAAATTCCTCAGAGGATGTAGGTGTAATATTATTAGTATATGTATTATGATGATAATAACCATAGGCCATTGTAATTTTCACCTTTTGATCATGTGGTATTGAATGTTTGTCCATGTTTGGGTCATCTATGGCTTCTGAGATAATGGAAACATAATCATTTTATTTTGGGATGATTTGAGGTTTTTGAGCATGTGGGGAAATTATAATATCATTTATCAACTCCACCACAATTAAAATTGATACATAACATGTTCCATGTGTCACAGTTGTGAATCTATATTTTTAATCCACCTCATTTTCTATGATAGAGTGGTCTTGGCTTTGACACAAATTTATCTGTGATTGAGCATCCGGTTGGGATAGTTGAATATGAAACCAATTTATTACATGTGAGAATAATACATTTGGTTTAAGCGTTATGGTAGCATGGTAATAATTATACATGGTAGTGAAAGGAAATTATATGTGATAAATGGCCTCATATTTTTGACATGGAGTCTTCCTGATAGGATTTCTGGGGACCGAATGTTTCTATGGAGGGGTGGTTGTAACATTATATTTCTGTTACCAATTATTCCAAAATTCATATTTTTTCTTATTTGGTTGTGGATCATCATAGTTTGTTTTAGAGGAAAATTTATTTGTTTTTAATTTTCAAGGCTATGAATGTTTGGTGCCCAGTTTTTCGGAACCTTGAACCCACCCCGAAAAACCTATGAAAATCCGAACATTCGATGTCACTAACTGAATCTATTCACCATCAATATCGGCACCCAACATAGTCTGTGACATGGCCCAAAGGGTGTTCTCAATCCCCATGTGCGGTCACATGTTCTTGGGTATTGTAAAATGAAAATTAGGAATGATTTAGCCAAATTAATAAATATAAGACAACAGACAATTCCAATAAAATAAACCTAGAATTCAAACTAAAACGACTTTTACTAAATTTCAGAGTTGAATTACAAAATTTAAAACAATGTTCAAAGAACATTAAAAGGGTAAAAATCTAAAAAATGACAGTCCAAGAACCTCCACATGGAATGATGAATCCCCCTCAAGCCACCACCCCAATACAACACCATGAAGTACCTCTAGAAAACCAAACCATTGGCACAAAATCTGTACCCAAAGCCGTGAATAAAATAACCAATTATACTTTACCCATAGGGTTATGTAAGGTGTAATCCAAAGTCCAGTAGGATACCACCACTAAGATATTCCATGTGATAAACATTCAATGATAAAAATATTCCATGTTTTCATAAACATGAAATGCAAGTTACAATTTCTAAAAGATGCTATGTTAAATAAGAATGGTTTCCAGGTGGGCTATTTTAAATAATCAACACTTTTAAATAAAATACCAAAGATTCTTAACTTTTCAGTCAAACACATCATATGCCAACAGTTAGAATAAATCATCTAATGAGAACAAGCAATTGGAAATAATCGCTAGGAAATAACTCAAGGTGGTCCCAGGTACCTCATTTCTCGGTGAAAGTAACCATCACAATATCTATTCTCAAACACACAATCCAAAAGTATGGATAATAAATATAACCTAGTGTTCCCCCATAATAATCCTCATCATTGTTTAGTTAGTGTTTTCATCATCAATGATTCTACGTGACACTTTGGCTAAACCCCACAGGATCACTAGCATACTAGTATATGTCCACCCACCTAGATACCCGAGTTCCCCTCATGGATTCAAAAAAGTTCAAAAAGACCTAAAATATAATTTTCCCATGATAATACCACTTCCAAATCACATAGTAATGAAACTTCCTAAAGGTATATCACCCAAGTCACATAGTCCCCTTTTACATTCAAATTTAATTTGAAATCATACACAAATCAAAATATCCCACAACACTCTTCACATATCATTAAAACATCATCAAATCCATTAAAAATTATTATAAATCCTTTATAAGATTTTTTAATTCAACTAATACCCATCACAAATATCACATAATACTTCTTTCCAAATCAAAATTCATTTTCACATAACACTCACACAAAATCTCCATCAAATGTGATTTTCACCTTTCATTCCATTTGATAAAATATTTCACCAGTTCATAAAATAATATAAAAAAGTTGGAAATCATAAATCACCACATTTCCTTTCAAAAACAGAGATTATGTGAAAATTGTCCCCAAAATAGTACATTCACAACCTTTTCCCACATTGTTTAAGATGATAAATCCTTTATAATTTTCCCCAAAAAATATCAATGATTATATCTATGTTTTGCACACAAAACGAATTTCAAAACCCTCTTTCACGGAAGAAATCAAACTTATATCCTACTAAATCATAATTATCATCCCAAAACCACATTTAGCAATATATTTTCGTATGTTATAAAATAAACAGAAACATTACCATAAGAGTTAATCAGGGAAAACACCATATTTGAGGGAAAAGTGAAACTATAAAATTAAACAGTTAACAAACTTAATGATAAATGGTTTTCTCACAATGAAAAATATATAAGGAACATTCAAAATAAATATATCATGCATTATAACTAATAAAGAAATGCATACACAAGGAAACACCTACTGAATGTATAGGAACCCTCAAATCATGGAGTGAAACATCAACTGCACCACCACCACACCACAATGAAGTGAAAAACAACCACAAACATCAATATTTCACAAAAACTCTCAATGTTAAACCCTAGGTACATTCCATAGGTACTAGAAAATTTAGAACTCATGAAATGTTGAATGAAACCCTTATAAAAGTGATGAATTTAGAGAGAGAATGACTTACTTATATGGTTTCGATGTTTCCCCCATCAAATTTCCCATAAAAATGAGTTCCATTGAAGGAAGGGAGAACATGGAGGATATCCATGGATGTATGGAAAGAAATGGGAAAAAATGTGGTGGATTTAGGTTTATTCCGGATGGGTAAAATGGGAATTACAAAATATTTTATTTATGACCCGGACACACATCCATGGTTTGACAGCACAATTTTGTAAAATGTGTGGCCTATTCAAGGCACCATAAAACTTTCCTGTCTCCTCCAATTTTAGGTTTATCCAATGGGGAAACTAAGGGTGAATTATTTTCAATGGATAGAGGATAAAATTTCCCAAAGTAAAGCACTATTTTCACTCAAATATTCATCCAAATATTGGGTACAAACCACCTCAACAACATACCCCATAAGTGGTGCCACTGAGAGTGTCACCAATACCACTTAAAAACAACACATCCTCAGACCATCACATTGTCAAAATAAAATTCCATGAATCATAAAAGACCCCAAATGATAAGGTCATAGATCAAGAACACATGAGAAACCAAAATTCCATTCCCAAAACACCTGGAATCCAAGGGAATGCTAAGAAAATAATGTGGATTTGAAACAAAGCATGGAATTGAATATATGTGTCTGGCAATTCACCCAACCATAAAGCGTTCTTCACCCAGAAAGTCACATCAAGGCCAATGAAAAACCAAACATAAAACAATAATTTATGATGTACTAATTTGATATGCTTCATCTGCCCCCAAAGGGCAATACACCTCCACTAATCAATTAATATATGAATATTCTTACACACCCAAACATACACCACATTCCAAAAACAATCAAGAACATTGAGACTTTATCCAAAAATGAATCTCTTCAAACACTATCTGAACAGTACTTAAGAAATCTTCCTAGATAAACAGCAACAACGAATAAGGTTAAACATACATTTATTTAATACCACAATTGGGTTCCCTCCAATCCCAATGTATACCCTAGGAAGTTATTAGTATTTAGATAGATCTGAAAAAGACTACCCACCAGCAAGAAAAGTCTAAGGAAAAATATGAGTTACTAGTATGGGGAAACACAAATGGACACCCCACTATAAGAGGAAAATTAAATTTTCCCTTGACACAATCATGACACTAATAGGGGGAATCGTGAATGGAATCCCCTGTAAAAGGGGTAGAATTCTATTAGACCTTTCCACAAAAACATACATAAGACGCATGGTAGGTGTCCCTACCATAATAACCAACCATCATAACCGACCGGAACGGGCCGACCTAGAAGGTCCTCAAAATATAATGATATGGGATGACTATATGGTATGGTAGACCATGTGTTGCCCATGGGTATCCTTCTATCTTTGTGGTTCTCATGGGCATGCAACCCTTGGATCTCCCCTAACTATGTGCTATCTTCACTTTGAATCCTTTGGTTAGAGCTCAAATGATTGAAGCATCTTCAGTATAGTAGTTAGGATTTCGAAACCCCATTTAAGGAACTTTTCCTTTCGGTGAAATGAAAACTAAAACATAATCCCAGATGGGTTCACCAAGAAATAACACATTCCAAAATCACATTATCCTAACCAATCATTTCAATTAAACACATGATTAGAATATGAACACACATCACAACTTGTTTAATTGGGTGAGAAACAAAAGAATGAATGAACGGATATAAACACCTTCATCTAAAATAAGGGATTTGGATGTTTTACAAGGGAGAAATACTCCCAACATAACAGAGACTCTCAGATGATTGTATGACCTTCACCATTACTCATAAATGAGCATATCTCATCACAAGGCGTCACCAATCATGATCGTTATTACTGATAGAAACAATACATGGAATTGGACCTTATTGTAAGTCCCCAAACAACACATAATTCCAAAATAATGTAAATAATAGCCTCTCATAAAAAATTTCCCAAAATTAGTGTTTAACATGAACTCCTTATTTGGAGAGACTACGAAGGACTCAGAGGCCCTATTAGACACAATCTAGACACTAATCCACACTAACAACCCCAAACCAATTCCACCTTCAACAAATCAACTTTCATAGGAAACTATGGTCTCTTTAACCCTTCCACAAGAACAGTACCTCTACAGGTGGATCCATAAAACAAAGATAAGAAAGGGTGCAGACTCAATATCCAAAAAATGAGAATTGAATATTCCTTATGTTGATTAGCTGGCAGTTCTTCTTATGACAAAACAATCTGGGTTGCACATCAGTTAGACACTAACAAATAATTAGTACATACTTAATCTAGCGAGAGAAACCAATAACCCAACCACAGAATTCCATTGGTCAAAGAATTCCGCAAAATATATCCAAACACATTAAGGGAACCACTATAATGTCATCCCAATACATTGCTCATAAGGATGACACTAACCAGCCCTTCAACCTAACTTATAGAAGAAACACTAACCTAAAACATCGTTCAAAGAATAGGGGTTATTGGACTCAAAACATCCCACAACAACAATATTTCTTATATAAAATAAGACAAACCATCCCAAACCTATCCTCAAGACATCATTTTTTTTTTAAAATCACCTCTTTGAAAATAAATGGTTTGTCAGTTTGCGTATCCACCAATGGTACCCCATGGGCCTCACACATTCCTGTTTCTATGCCACACTATGCACCCCCTCCTATCCATACCGGCACTCATCCAGCCATTCCATTAACCTTTAGTCATCCCATATAACCCCATGCATGTGTTCTATCACAGAGATACCAAATGTTAAAACAATTTTTTTTCCCACTTTTCAAAACAAAAACTGTCAACCAATACTTACGTTTTCTCAAAACTGCTATCCATAAAATCAAAACCCAATTTACATCTTATAAAAAAATTTATGAAAGACCCCATCATTAAATAAAAACCCTCATTTAATCCTTGTACAACTGTTTCAAAAAAAATCAACCCATTTCAAAACACTACTAATTTCATGAAAAACACCATTTCATAAATTGACATTTAATTAAGAACTGAACTCTTCTCATTTTAGAACTAGGTTTTAAATGTTCATAAAACTTTTCAAATTTATTCTAGGTCACAAATCAATATCCATTTCAAAACTCAACACATGCCTAAAAAACATTCCATCCCATTAAAAACATCTTTTAATAGTTTAGAAAACTCCATTGGAATAACTTTTTCAAAACAAACTTTTATAAACTTCTTCATTTCAAAAGAGGGAAAAACACACTACTTTCCACTTCAAAACAGTTATAAAAATTCCATTCCACCATTTAACAAATCCATCCATTCCATATTTATAATAAAATCATTTCAAAAAACCATTACACTTCATTAAACCATGTAATTATTTCATTAAAACCAAACATCCAATATTAGGAAACTAAAGGACACAAGATGGTGCATGAGGAAACTAGTTTCAGGGGGTGACATGATCATATGATTGATGGACATATTCTAAGAACTTCAAAATCATAGAGAGTGTTTTATAGAAATATCCTTGGATCCATATGGCTTTCCAGGCCCTGCAAGATCACTGAGACCATTAGCCTAACTCTTTTTTCCCATAATCATTATCAAACCATGAAAACCAAAGGGCTCAGATATATCCCGACATCCCCTGGTGACTTGAATCCAGTCAAGAGGTGTCCTATATAGGCACACTACCCCTAACTAGAATGTCAATTACTGACAATCCTAGCTTAAGACAATCTCAAAACCTCTGAAGATAACATAACCCAAATAGATTCAACCATCTTCGATGCCATTTTGTCATGAACCAAATCTGGTCGTCATCACTACCGGTACCCAACACAGTTTGCGACATGGCCCGAAGAGCATTATCGATCCCCATGGGTTGGAACAAGTATTCGTGTATCATTAAATTAAAATTTGGAATGATTTACATGATTTTATTAACATACAAAAATACAAAAAACCAATAAAACAAATCGATATTTGTCAAACCAAAATACCTTTTATTAAATTTCTGAAATGAATTACACAATTTAAAACTATTATAGAAGATCATTACAATCGTATAGAACCAATAACAGATAGTACATGAACCTCTACATGGAATGAGACACTACCTACAAGCCATCTCCACAAGACAACACCATGAAGGACTTCTTAAAACCCAAATCATTGGGACAAAAGATGTCCCAAACCTGAAAAAAAACAACCAAGCCTACCTACATCCAATGATGTATGTAGGGTGTTATCCAAATCCTAGTAGGATTACACCACTAAAATATTCCATGCAATAAATACTCAAAGACGATGTTTTTCCATGTTTTCATAAACATGAAATGCTAGTTACAATATATAATATATGAAACGTTAAATAAGAATCTTTTTCATGTGGGATATTTTAAAGAATCAAAACTTTTAAATAAAATAAAAAAGCTACTGAATTTTCCATCCAAACATACAGTATGATGATGGTAATCATAAATAACCTAATGAGCACTGACAATGGGAAATAACCCCTAGACACTAGCTCATTGTGGGTCCCAGGTACCTCGTATCTCGGTGAAAGTAACCATCACAATATCCATTCTCAAGCACACGAGCCAGTAGATGGGATTATACCCATAACCTAGTGGTCCCCCAACATCATCATTATCATAGTTTAGTTAGTTTTATCATCATGAACTTTTCTATGTGAAATAGAGGCCAAACCCCCTGAGTTTATTAGCATACTAGTACATGTCCACCAACCTTGATACCTCATTTTCCCTCAAGATCAGAAACAAGTTCAACAAGACGTGAAAAATAATTTTCATATGAAAATAATAATTCCATATCACACATTATCCAAAAAATCTTACATGTATATCACACAATTCACAAAATCCCATTTTTCATACAAATTCATTATGAAATCTTACTCATACGAAAATATCCCACGAATCATTTTAAATCCCATTAACACTTCCAAAAATCCTTTACACAATTTTATAAAACCTTTAAAATATATTCCAATTCACATAACAACACAAACACATATCACATAATACTTATCTGATATACAAAATTCATTTTTAACATCACACTCACACAAAAAATCCCACAAACGTGTTTCACACCTTTCTCACACATTGATAAAACATTTCATCCATTTATAAAACATTCTAAAAATGATTGACATCATAAAAAATCACATTACCATTAAAAAACCATATTAGGTGAAGAAAAACACCAAAACAGAAAATTCAGATCCGTTGCCCACATTTTTTAACTCAATAAATCATTTACTATTTTCAAAAAACAATCCAAAGCATTATAACTATGTTTTTCACACAAAACCCATTTCAAAACCCTCTTTTAAGTCCAAAATCAGACCAAGAACCTAACAAAGAATAATTGGTATCCCAAAAAAATTAGAAAATAATTTTATATTTTTATAAATTAATCCTAAACATTACCACTAGACTTACATAAGAGAAACACTTGATTTGAGGAGAAAGTGAAACAATAAAATTAAATTCATAACAAAATCCATGAAAAATGGGTTTCTCACAATGCACAGTATATAAAAAAATTAAAAAAAATTAAATATGTCAGGCTAATACATCATAAAATTCTTACATAAGAAATAATGTACCAAAAGTTTCAAAACTCACAAATCATGGTGTGAAACATCAACGACACCACTACGGCACCACAAGAAAGTGGAAAGCAACTTAAAATCACAATATTTCAACAAAAGGCACAATTTTAAACCTTAGCAAATGAACCCTATCATCATGAAATTTTATAACTCATTAATGGGTGATGGAAACCCTAAGGATATGGCAGAAATCAAAGATAGAATGACTTACATGGATGGTTTTGAAGTTTCCACAATCAAATCTCCATTCAAAAATGAGTTCCAAGGGAGGGAGAGAGAGCTTGAAGGCTATCCATGGATGAAGGGAATGAAATGGGGAAGAATGGGGAAGATTAAGGTTTATTCTGAAAGGGTAATGATGGAATTTGAAAATATTTTTTATGACCTGGACACACACGCATAGTTTGGATGCATAGTTTTTGTTAATGGTGTGGCCAAACCATGCGTCCAATTTATGGAACCAAAGAACCTTCTTTTCTCCTAAAATTTTAGTGGGGTCCAAGTGGGAATTTAAGTTGGAAAGATATTCCAAATATAGGGGAGAAAAAATCTAAAACCAAGCAATTTTTTTACCCCGAAAGTCATCCAACTCAAGGGTAAAAACCACCTTCACATCTTACCACAACCGTTGGGACACATGGTGTGTCCCTAATCCAACATCAAAACACCAGAACCTCACATAATCACATTGACATTAGTGGTGGAAAAGTACCATATATATCACCCCAGAATAATTTCATAGATCAAGAACACACGAGAAAATAAAATTACAGACCCAAAACACCCAGAAACCCAGAGAAAGCTAAGAAACAAGAGTGGATTTGAAACAAGGCTTGGAATTGAAAATTCTGGGGTTTCATTCTAGGCATGAACAATAAGAATTTTTTTTTGAAATATTGTGTTCCCACCTTGTAAAAATTCTACACCCCATCATAGGGTCACAATAACATCCCAGGTATATAAATAATATGACATTTTCAATTTATTTACATTTTTCAATTACTTAGTAATTTTACTTTAAAGGGGATTCTATGTTTGATAGATTACCCAATAAGCAGCAATACGTTTCTTTGAAACCATACATTACACACTAATAATATAATATAATTATTTAAAATGGTAGTTAACACCTAGCTGTTCTATTGGCAGAAATGAATATAACTAACTAAAATATGATTATACATGTTTGTTAAATGTTTTTACAATTATCCAATAAATGTTAGGGGCTTAAAATATGGATGAATCCAATTTTAAGCATGAATACTCTAATATTATGTGAAATGTCGATTTACTACCTTTTGATTGAGAACCCTCTTTAAATATAGTTTTGGTCATATTTATATGTTCTATTTGAAAAAATGAAATTCTTATTTAGAATCGAGACATCAAATTTAACTTTGGCTAAAATTTTGTTATTTTTCAAACAAAATATTTTTTCTGATGAATAGGGAAAAATACTGTATTTTAATTAGAAACTGCCTTTTAATCTAATTTATTTCCATGTTTATATTATCTATAATATTTTTTTAATGAGTAATTATAATATATTTTTACCATTTAATCCAATTTTTTCCATTTTAATTAATTTCTCCTTGAAATTAGACATAAACAAGTGTAGATCTTTTGATAGTTTTTGTATCATAAAAACATGCTATTTGTATTGAAAATGGGAATTAATTTTAAATTAATTAATGAAAATTATATGTTTTTAATTTGTTAAAATAGACATCATTTTTGAATTCAGAATATCAATTATATATTAGGCATAGTTTTTTTCTAAAAAACATCAATTTTTTATGAATAGCGAAACCACTAAGTAGTAGTTAAAAAAACTGTATTTTTCATTTAAATGAATTTTTAGCACTTCTGTGAATTGAATTTTGAAAATAAAAAATACATGGTGGTTATTAGTATGTAAAATTTTGTTCAATAAGATGAAAATTATTTTTTGGTGAAAAGTAACTTATTACTTTTATTTTCTGCGGTTTAAGGTAAATAGGGTAATTCAAGGTAAAATGAATATCATAATAACACAAAATTGCCTTAACAATTTTCTGAAACATATTTTATGAGTAATGGCTGACTATTAGAAACCATGGGTTGATTTTGGGACCTCATGATTCCATTTATAAATTAAAGCAACACTTTATTTTATTTTACTTAAAGGAAAAAATCACCTAAAAAAATGTCTTTTAGTAAATCAATTTTTAAATGGGGTAATATAAGTAATATTTTAGACAATAAAAATTTATTAAAAATATAATACTATTTACTAAATCATGGTATATTTTTATAAATTTTATATATAAAAAAATTAAATTTTTTATGACCCAATAAGGATGAAATATATACCTCAGTAATAAATGATTTAAATAAATAAGATTATTAATATTAAAAAAACATCCAAAACCTATCCAATTATTATTGGATGATTTTATTTCAACCATTAGTCTTCATATCATTGTCTTTAATTACTTTTGGATCTTTAGAAACCTAATATAAATATATAATAAAATAATATTTTCACACTTTCCTAAAGACCCCCCCCCCCTTATAAAAGAACGCCACTTCTATCCAATTCAACACACCTCTAAAGCCTTTTGGATCATCCAAAATCTGCCCAATTAATATTATTAAATACCTCTACTCCTCCTATAAGACTTACTATAGGAATAATGAAATTTAAGAAGTCCATTTGGTTCAATCCAAAAGAAATTATCCAGATTAAAGGTCATGGTTCCCCTTAACTTATTTTCTTTTATTTTACTTCCCCAACCCATAAACTATTTTTATTAATTTATTTTTAAAAAAAACTATAATTAAAATACAATGATTTTGTTAGAAAATTACTATAACACAACTTACTCACACCTCCATCTAATGCGTGAAGAACTTGATGTTTCTGTGGATGGAAAACTAACGCCTCACGAAACAATGATTGTTTGATTATCTCCTACCTCTTATCGTGGTGGCCATTAAGATGGAACTGTATTTATATATGATATATATTATATTTATATTATATTTATTCTTCTATATATAACATTAATATCCTACTTTTATGGTTTCCATAATGGGTAACACGATAATTTCATTTGAGGAAGTGACGACTACGGCCCCCTCAAAGTGATATGACGTGTTAATGCCATATGTGGTATATATAAAGGATAGAGTTTATGATATTATATATGATGTTACACTGGAATTATAATATATCTATGTATCATTATGTTTTAATTATATTAAAATACAAAATATAAATGAATGTTGCGTTCATGCATACGTACGACTTACCGTCTCCATGAACAGTGTATTTCTTTTGTTATGTCCAATATGTTATGTACTGTTATAAAAACATATATATACTGGATATATATGATTTATATGATATCTATATCATGAATATAATTATGGATATAATGGAATATTTTCCACATGTACATCTTGTAATTATAAGGTGTTCAATTTTTTCTCAAGAACCAAATATCGACAAAACGAACATTATTAACATAAATGATTATCTAATGTATATAACATGGTAATAATTGATATAAAAGGAATAATAAACGTTAAAAAGGTTCTTATTCTAGAATATATTAACTTTAGTTTATATTTTAGGAGATTACAGAGCGATCGAGTCTAGTCAGACCCGGGGTAAGGGATTATCTAATCTCACTTTTAATTCTGTGAGATTTCCATTGTTCGCCACTTATTCATTGCATGTGGTGTACTTTATAATTCCATTTGATATATATTATCATTGTTATCATTATATTCATGGTATTATGTGATTAATTTGGTGATTATTAACTTTTGGTCATATGAATTAGTTGATTTCAATGTGGTAAGGGGTCTCATCTCAATTTTTATTCCCGTGAGATTCATTCTATATTTGCCACTATTTCCATTTGTGTTGTGTATGTACTGCCCAGGATTGTAAACATTGTGTAATATAATTTCATTTATGAGTATTTAAATCTTCATTTTATGATCCTTATTTCATGTAGCATATCTTTTTTATGTCTACAAATCAATAAGGGAATCTTTCACCCTCCTCTTTATAAAAGACTTCTTGTGTTATGTCTTTTAACATATATATTATTATGTTGGGATGTGTTATTTTATATTATTATTGATGTAATCATCATTTACATGTGATTATATACCTTTTTTATCTCATCATCTCATTTTCTGAATTTTAATGTGCCGACGTTAGGATGTCGAATTTTTACAAGGGAACTTCTCAACCCAGTTTCAATTCTTTGGGATCAACTTGTATTATTGAATATGTCATCCTATGAATATGTGTGAATGACCTCTGATTTTTTTACAATTAATATCCACTTATATTTGGTGTATTTATATTTTTCACACATAATTATGTGATTTATTTATCATTAATTTAAGGATACCATCTTTATAAGGTATTTCATCTCAATTTACATATCCACTGAGACTTCATTGTCGTTATGCACCAATTCACTCTTATATGGTGTATATACAATCCTTTTACATATTATATCATGAATCCCTTTATTATAATGATAAAATAAAGTTATTATTAAATGTTATTCCACAATTATTTGTTTTCAAGCATCTCTCTTTTTGTTAAAAAAATCTCTTTAACTAAAATATTGTATTAAATGTTTTAAATATTTATTCTTATAAATATTTCCCATTAATGTACATGTTTTCAAAATGGGTTTTAGGATTTATTTATATGGAAATTAATGTTTTCAAATGATAATACCTTTAAAATATTCAATGTGATATGAGACACATTGATTAAAAAATCTCTTTTTAAATGTTTTTGAAAATGATTTGATAATGAATTGTTTATTTGAATATCTTGATTTGATATTTTAGAACGTGGAAATGTTATATTTACTTTATACTTTTGTTATATGTTTTGATTATGTTATTTTTATTGGTAATTGTTTATGTATATGGGTGTTTTTGTGATAAATCTAGGTTGGGTGAGCCCGAGATAGCTCTCCAATGCATTGGGTAACATGTCGGAGGTAAACGTGATGTTTCTCCTCATAGATTTAGGGAATATACTGTGATGGGTATTCCATGTGTAACTCCCTTCTTAGTTGTGATAGCTACAATGTACATTTGATATGGATTCCATATTTAACCAATATGATTTATGATTTCTGTGTGTTATTCCTTAATCATATGATTTTGTATGGTATGTTATGATTGAAAATTATGGTTGCATTGATTTGTATTTATTGATGGTATAATGTTTTCCTTATTTATTTTACATCCCTTACTAAGCTTTTTAAGCTCATCCCATGTTTTTGAAATATTATCCACTAGACTAAAACATGAACATGTTCAAGGATGATATCAAGGAAATGTCAGGCTATCTAAAAGATGGAACTAGACATGTATCTTTATAGGATTTTTTATTTTATAAAAAATGTTGATACTGAGTAGTAGTGTCTACATGTAAAATTAAAGTAGTAATGTAATTGTTATGCCTAATTCAATAAAACATTAAACCTGAAAAAAACCTCAATGTGAATTATTCATTTAATTCATTTTTTTGAATGTTTAATCCTCGGTCCTTATAGTTGGTATCAAAGGTCAGTTTAGTCAACTTTAGGGATTATGAGTTTTTGTTAAACACATGATTAGTCCCTATGTCACTTATTTTAGTTAAATCCTTGTTTTATTAATTTTTTATATCAAGTAATGTCGGATACAAATGGAAGGAGTAGGATCTCAAACTACATTTTTATCTCTTTCTGATGACATGCTTGGAATAGTTATTGCATAGTCATGTTCAGATGATTGTGAAACTTTTTCTAGCATAAATCTCACTTGCAAGAACTAGTTTGAGATATCAAACACCTCCATTATACCTACGTATCATTATGGATCTTGTTCTGTATTTAATCAAATAATATTTTCACAATACTCTCATATTATCATGAAAGGTAAATATTGTTATGGAATTTTCAAATATTTGACCTTATCATAAGATTTCGAAACATTCTATGAATTTAAAAAAGGTGCTGAATAAGGAGACCCTTTCTCAACCTATTTATAATTTATTTTAAAATATAGTCCATCATCACATACATATGGTATTTTAAAAGGACCATTAATTGAATGATCCAACTCAAATTTGGTCTGACTATTTTATATAAATTATGTTTTATCATAAGTTTTAAATTATATTTCATACATGATTATTTTACAAAACCATTTTTCTGTGAACACCCACATGAGCCATGTTGTACAATGTTTATTTGGATGAAGGAAGAAATTTATTTTGAAGGATATATAAATCATCTTTGAAATGCATGGACCATCTACATACGTGAACAATATGATGATGAAACTGTATAGACACAATGATCAAGTTATGATGTTATTTATTTTGAGAGTTGTTTTATCTTATAATTTAGAGGTGAAAAAATGACAATATATAAGATGACGAGGTCATAATGTACTGGGATGAAAATGAAAAATATCAAATAACCTTTGTGGTTAAAACATGTTAGGATTATTTTTGAGTTGTATAAAAAGGACAGCATGTATGATGGGTGACAACCTATTGCATCCGAAAAGACCATAGGAATCGAACCCACAGCAAAAGGGTGACAAGGGCACATCGCCTAACACTACCCTACGTGAAGTCCTTATTTAGTATGACTTATTCTTTTTAGTTTAATGATTTTATGGATAAAAAATAAGTGGATTTTAGTGACATATGTTGTTTTTCAAAAGGATATCCTTAATATTGGAAAATGATTTGGTGATTAAGTAATAAATCTTATTTAGGAAGACGTTCTCTATTTTGTGTTAAACTAATATTCTTAATGAAAATAGAATACAATGGGATCTCATTTGTGGAGTAATGGTAGAAATTTAATTTCAGAAAAATATTTTTTTTATTGTGGACAGATGATGATTTGATTTATTTATGAAAATGATTATCCTATCATAGGGAATATGATATTAGGTTATTAACTTCTTAATATGAGACTTTATGAGTTACTGGTGTTATTTGGAGATAAATGTAAAGACGTATCTTGGAAGTCTATGTAATTAAATCAATATGAGATTTTGGTTACAATCACAGTTTGGATTACTTTTGAATAATTATAGGTATAGTTGTTTATTAAAGGGTCTTTGTTGATATTTGGGTTTTGTTTGACAAATTTTGGAGATTAAGAGTAGTTTTCTTCTTGTAAAAGATTTTCCTTTATAGGTATTATCTGATCTCACACTAACCATTTTGGTTTTCATTGATTTTTAAAGACATGTGAAATATATATTTCATCATTTGTGGATTATGTGATTCATTATAAGTTGATTATAGAGATTTTAATGTGAACAAGTCATCATGAATAATCACCATTTGGAGAAAATATGAATTTGTGTTAGAAATCTAGTAAAGGATGAATGTTTAAATGAAAATTAAGTATGTATCCATACATTTTTAGATAAACCCATAAATAAATTTTCGTTTAGGGAATGTAACTTAAAACAAAAACTTTGTCTATTAACTTTTCATACTGGGAAATCAAGGACCGTTGAACCCATCGAGTGTTTGTGATTTTCTGGTGGTTAATTTTCTCATAATCATGTTTTCTCTCACTGTAACACCCCAAGCTTCCACTGTATGTTTCCCTTCGAATAATGCAATAGTGTGTGTTGTACGCAACCTCGAGCTCTAACACACAACACAACTAATTAAACTAGCCGTTGTGAATAGTAATACCTACTTTTTGAAATTTTATAAATTTTATTTATCAAAAGGGACTTCATTTTTGGATTCGGAATATTGAAATTAGCCTATGTTGAATTTTTGGTATTTTTCTGAGAACTTCTAAATTTTTATGAATAGTGAAAATTACTTAAAACAAATTTTTTAATCAAAATAATTTATAGTGATAAATTATAATATTTAGTGGTTTTAAAGTATAATTAGAATATATTTTTACCATTTTATCCAATGGTGGTCATTAGAATTAATTTAACATTGAAATTGGACATAAACAATTGCCAAACTTTTGATATAAATTGTTTCTTAAAAACACGCTATTTGTTGTAACAGTGGGAATTAATTATAAAATTAATTAATACAACTTATATGTTTGGAATTTTGTAAAATAGACATCATTTTTGAATTCAGAATATCAATTTTATCTTAGGGTGAAATTTTGGCCTTATTCTGAAAAACTTCAATTTTGATGAATAGTGAAACCACTAAGTGGTAGTTAAATAACTGATTTTTTTCGTTTAAATAAAATATTACCACTTATGTGATTTGATTTTCAAAAATCCTACATATATGGTTTTCATTAAGAAGTAAAATGTGGTTCAATGATATTCAAATAATTTTTTGGTGAATAGTAACTTTTAAGTTCTTAATCGCGATTAGAGGTAATTAGTGTAGTTTAAGGTACAAATAATGTTATAATAATACGAGATGAGCATGAAACTTGTCCTAATCCTATTGGATGAGTCATGGACGACCAAGACAACCCATGGGTCAACTTGGGGACCCCATGGAGCCAATTTAGTTGGAAAATGACATTAATATATATTTATTTAATGTTAAAATTAAATTGACACAAACATGAGTTATTTTACTAAAACAGTTTTTAAGTGGGGTTACACAAGTCCAAATTTTGACTATAAATATTCATTAGAAAGAAAAAAATATTTCCTACATCATAGTATTTTTTTTATAAATTTTAGACCTTAAATAAAGTAAATTATTTATGACATCATTATGATGCAGCGATGACCTCATTATTTAACGATTTAAATAAAATTAGAAGATAATGAAAAATCCAAGGCTTACACTTGTCCAAAGCCTATTGGATGAGGGGATTTCGAAACCTTATCACCTTATCCTCGAATTATATAAGTGTGGGACCTTTAGAATCCGAAAAGCATTGTGAAATAATATAACATTTCAATCTTTCCAAAAGTGCCCCTCCTCTCCACTTATAAAAGGCCCCCACCTCTCCCACCTCATTTACACTTTCAAGCCATTTGGCTCGCTCAACCTCTGCCCAAATACTCTCCCAACTTCCCCCTCTTACTCCTAGAATCCTTACATTGGGAATAACTCTTCCCAAGGAAGCCTTTGGCTCAAATCAAAAAAAGTTACCCGATTTTGAGGTAATGTCTTCTCTAATGTTGTTTTGTTTTATTTTTCTTCTCCAACCCCCTAAACACTTTTTATTCATTTCTTTTTTAACAACACCAGTATCTTCAATATACTAGGATGTTTTTATAAGAAGTATTCGAGCTACACTTACACACACCTACATCTAATGGTTAAAGAACATACGGTTTCTGTGGATGGAGAATTTCTGCATCACGAAACGATGATTGTTCAACACTCATATAACACCTTCAAAGGTGGCCATTAAGATGTCACTATTTTTATATATGATATATAATATGTTTATTTTTTACTTATGCTTCTGTATTTCTCATTTATGGCATACTCTATGATTTCCATTATGGGAAAAACGCGATAATTTCATTTTAGGAAGTGCGGACTACCGCCCCCTCAAAGTGATTTGAATCGTTATTGCCATATGTGGGATGTATAAAGGATGGAGTAAATGGTATTATACGCTATATTATACTGGAATTATATTATAAATTTATATCATTATGATTTACTTCCATTAAATATAAATTGAAATGAAAGTAGCGTTCATGCGTACGTACGGCTTACCGTCTCCATGAACAGTGCATTTCATTTCTTACCTCTAAATGTTACGTAATATTATTAATGAATGTATATACTGGATATATATCATATATATTATATCTACATCATGAATATAATTCTGGATATAATGGATATTTCACCACATGAACAACTTGAAATTATAGGAAGATTATTTTTGACTCAAGTACCAAAGATCGACAAAACGACCGTTATTAACATAAATAATTACATAATGTTCATAACATGGTAATAAGGGATATAAAAGGAATAATGAACATGAAAAAGGTTCTTATGTAAATATAAATTAACTCTAGTTTATTATTCAGGAGGTTAAAGAACGGTCGAGTCAGGACAGGACACAAGGTAAGGGAACTTCTTAACCCAACTTCCATTCTTTGGGTTAATATCCTACTTTCAAATTATGTCATGATATTATTATGTCCTATTTTGTATTTTTAAGATCTTTATGTGTACCTATAGGGAATACACATAATAGATATTTTTTATTTTAAAAATGATTTTTTTAAGGACTTCCTCTCAATCTCCTTTCATTGAGGCATGTTTGGTTTTATACACAACTTTCTTTTATACGGTGTATAAACCCCTTTGACTTTTACGTTTATTCAAAAGGAATATTTTTTATACGATGCATTTTTCTAAACGACAAAAGGGAATGTTTTTATTTCCGTACTTATGCGGCGACAACGACTTCTCTGCCGCCGTGACCATTATTTGAGTTTCGGCTTCCTCTACAAGCCATCATTTTTTTAATGAAAAATAAATACAAAGTTTTAACTTTATTTTATGTTGGTATTGAAAATGGTTTTGAAAGTGTTTTTATTATATCAATGTGTTGTATTGATATCTTGTGATTGAAATGTGGAAATGTTATGTTTCCTTTATGCATGTTTATGTGATACGATTATGTTATGGTTTATGATATGTTTAAACCTATTCATATGAGGAATGTATTGGACTTAATAAGTGACGGGTGGAGCCCTCTATAGCTCCTCGATGCATCGGTAGGTCTCATGAGACAACTAGACGTGGAATTGGCCGAGGCCCTTTCCCAATTTGATTTATGGTTTTGGCCGAGGCCTTAATCATTTTAGACGTCTTGGCCGAGGCCTTGACAAAATGTTTCAGAATGTCCGGCATTATACATTCCATCATTATGAAAGTGGTTATTGATATTTCATGTGATTATTCGACCAGTAGAATATCCATGTGAAGAAGTAAATGGCATTATCTCATTTTACTTTTGCCATATTATATTGAAGTTCAAGTTTAAAAGGCTTTTTTTTAGTTATACATTGCCTTAAATGTTAATGTTTATTTATGAAAGTTTCAACTATATTGTTAACCTTACTGAGCATCTGAGCTCACCCCTTTCAATGTTTTAATATTTTTTCTAGGATGTGAAGAAGTAATTTATGAGTGACCTGCAGGGGTAGTCAGAAAGGGATATGATTGTGGACTATGAAGACCATGTTATTGTAGTTTGTTTACTTTTTGATGTAATGAAAGACTTATGAATTTATCTAGTGTTTCCAAGTCTACTAAACAAATCGGTCTTTCGAGACATGATCTTTTGTGATCATGCCAATGTTACGAAGTAATGCACCGACTCTGGGTAGCTGGGGTCGGGGCGTTACAGTTGGTATCAGAGGCAGTTTAGTACTAACCTTGAAAGCTAGATTTAGATAAACTCTGATTAGAGCACATAGCCCAAAGATAGACATTGAGGATTAGTATATAAGAACTTCCTAGAATTTTGTTATTGTAGAGATTTTGTGAGTTTTCTGAGCAATACATCCTTGTCTGGATACGAGCAGGTAGAGGCGGCTCTGGCACAGATGTACCTAGGGGTAAAACCCGAAAACACCGCTTTGAGCTAGACTCGAACGGGAACTGGTGCATGACAACGGGCCTTGCTGTACTCTTGGTTACGACAATCCCGGGGGATATTCTTAGGATAATTCTCATTTTCTTTACAAACCACTATGAAGGGTTATGAGTATATACTTCCTCAAAGGAAACATTTCTTTTTATGATTATGGATTATATCCATAAATAGTTCAATTTATGTTAAGTGTTTTATAAGTATGGGATTATGTATTTTGATTCATAAACTGATCTAGTTTATGCCATTGTTTAGAAATGGCGCCTAGTGGAAGAAATGGAAACCGTACCAATGCACTCACTCCATGTAGGGATTTCCCTCCTGCTCAAGATAATTATAGTAGGGCTGGTGATGCAACTGGTGCCGATCAGCTAATCACAATACTGGGACAACTTACTTAGGTTATGAATAATAACCTTACTCATATGGAGCACCCTGATCCGCAACGTGGCGGATCAATGCTAGACCGTTTCATGAGGCAACAACCACCAACCTTCAATGGGGGTACAAATCCGTTAGTAGCTAAGCAATGGATAAACTCCTTAGAGAAAATATTCCATGCCTTGGGGAGTAACGAAAGGGAGAAGGTTGTCATGGAAGTTTACCGCCTCATTGGAGATGCCGATCAGTGGTGGTCGCTGATCCAAAACACAAAGGAAGATGATGACGTATCGAATATGGAATGGAGGGAGTTCAAAGAGCTTTTCTTAGAAAAATATTTTCCTCGTGACCATCGAGCAGATATGGAAATGCAATTTCTGTGTTTGAGGCAGAAGGAGGATGAGAATGTCGCAAAGTATGAGGATAACTTTACAAGGTTAGCGAGGCTTGCTGCCGATTATATACGTAACCCAAGGAGTAATATTGATCGTTTCTTTGATGGGTTAAAACCATTTCTCCGTCGAGCTTTAGTATCACAATCCTTCTCATCATACGAAGATATTTTCTCGTGTGCTATCAAGACAGAAAAGGAATTCCTTAAGTCTTATGACAAAAAAGTAAAGCAAGAGAAGAAGAGAACGGTGGAACAAGAGATAGATAAAGGGAAAAAGGGAAAGAAGGATTTTCCATTATGTGATAATTGTGGGAAGAATCACCCTGGTACTTGCCTAAAAGGAATGGGAGTTTGTTATAAATGTGGAGAAAAGGGTCACCAGGATCGTGATTGCAAGGGAAAGAAAGAGGCTATCAAAGTTGAATGCCACAATTTTAGAGAAATGGGTCATTATGCAAATGAATGTCCTAAGCGTCAGGGAATCTTACCTCAGAAAAGGACAAGGGATCAAGGACAATCTTATGTTGTTACTACAGTTGAAGCAGAATAACTAATGTATTGGTGCTTTTGGACTCATGGATTATATTCTGGTTATTAGAATAATGTGATATATATAAGGATTGTACTGCAGTACTTGTTGATTTCAGTAAGGTTTTAATATGATTAAGGTAATAATATTTTTAGTATGTGACAATAAGAGAAACTTTTCTTTGTTTGGGGAATCTGATGTTACAATTGATTTTGGAATTTTGAGACCTTTTAGAGAAAGTCTGGATGGAGGTATTTTGGATTACTATTAAGGTTGGAATGGATTAAGTTGATCTTTGGATAGTATTGTTTAAGGTTAAAAAAATTTATGATGATTATTTTTGGAATATTATGATACTATAGTTTTAGGAAAAGGACAACCTGCAGGGTGGGGCATAAACCGTCGCGTCGGACAAAGCTGCAGGAATCGAACCCACAACCATAGTGCGACAAGACTTTATTTCCTACCACTAGCCTACAGGAAGTCCCTGGTTATTACAAAATAATTTTACTAATCTAAATTGTATGTGTTAACATTTGGAACCTTATACAATTAGGAAAAGTATAATATTTTTGGGTTCTATTATCTTTTTGAGTGAAAGGTGAGTTGAAGGTTGAAACTCTAATTGTCAGGCATAAACATATATATACCTATCTGTTATTCAATGAATAAATTAATTCTTAAACTTTAGTAAAGGGATATTAAAACAAAAAAATGTGTTATCCTAATACTTTATGTCTTGTTGAACTGATGATATTTTAAATCAACAGAGATTGAAGGCTTTGAGGCCCTCAATTTGACAGTTGATTGTGATTGATGACCCCAATCACTCCCTAAAAATATTTACGTTTTTCCTCCAATTATATGTATCTAATTGCCACCAATGTTCTCCTTATCGAGATCATAATTTGGTGGTGACTTTCTTATTTCCATTTCCCTCTTATTAAGACTAAATTTTATTAACCTTATTTCCGATGTGGGTTTTCCACAAAGGTATTTTCTATTTTCAACTTTTTATTTTCCAAGAAAAATTTCAAATTGCGAGGACGCAATTTATTGAAGGAGGGGAGAATGTAACACCCCAAGCTTCCACTGTACGTTTCCCTTCGAATAATGCAATAGCGTGTGTTGTACGTAACCTCGAGCTCTAACACACACCACAACTAATTAAACTAGCCGTTGTGAATAGTAATACCTACTTTTTGAAATTTTATAATTTTTATTTATCAAAATGTACTTCATTTTTGGATTCGGAATATTGAAATTAGCCTATGTTGAATTTTTGGTATTTTTCTGAGAACTTCTAAATTTTTATGAATAGTGAAAAATACTTAAAACAACTTTTTTAATCAAAATAATTTATAGTGATAAATTATAATATTTAGTGGTTTTAAAGTATAGTTAGAATATATTTTTACCATTTTATCCAATGGTGGTCATTAGAATTAATTTAACATTGAAATTGGACATAAACAATTGCCAAACTTTTGATATAAATTGTTTCTTAAAAACACGCTATTTGTTGTAACAGCGGGAATTAATTATAAAATTAATTAATACAACTTATATGTTTTGAATTTTGTAAAATAGACATCATTTTTGAATTCAGAATATCAATTATAGCTTAGGGTGAAATTTTGGCCTTATTCTGAAAAACTTCAATTTTTGATGAATAGTGAAACCACTAAGTGGTAGTTAAATAACTGATTTTTTTCGTTTAAATGAAATATTACCAATTCTGTGATTTGATTTTCAAAAAATCCGACATACATGGTTGTCATTAAGAAGTAAAATGTGGTTCAATGAGATTCAAATAATTTTTTGGTGAATAGTAACTTTTAAGTTCTTAATCGCGATTAGAGGTAATTAGTGTAGTTTAAGGTACAAATAATGCTATAATAATATGAGATGAGAATGAAACTTGTCCTACTCCTATTGGATGAGTCATGGCCGACCAATACAACCCATGGGTCAACTTGGGGACCCCATGGAGCCACTTTAGTTGTAAAATTACATTAATATATATTTATTTAATGTTAAAATTAAATTGACACAAACATGAGTTATTTTACTAAAACAGTTTTTAAGTGGGGTTACACAAGTCCATATTTTGACTATAAATATACATTAGAAAGCTAAAAATATTTACTACATCATAGTATTTTTTTTATAATTTTTAGACATTAAATAAATTAAATTATTTATGACATCATTATGATGCAGCAATGACCTCATTATTTAACGATTTTAATAAAATGAGAAGATAATGAAAAATCCAAGGCATACACTTGTCCAAAGCCTATTGGATGAGGAGATTTTGAAACCTTATCACCTTAGCCTCTAATTATATAAGTGTGGGACCTTTATAATCCGAAAAGCATTGTGAAATAATATAACATTTCAATCTTTCCAAAAGTTCCCCTCCTCTCCACTTATAAAAGGCCCCCACCTCTCCCACCTCATTTACACTTTCAATCCATTTGGCTCGGCCAAACTCTGCACAAATACTCTCCCAACTTCCCCCTCTTACTCCTAGAAGCCTTACTTTGGGAAGAACTATTCCCAAGGAAGCCTTTGGCTCAAATCAAAAAGAGTTACCCGATTTTGAGGTAATGTCTTCTCTAATGTTGTTTTGTTTTATTTCTATTCTCCAACCCCCTAAACTCTTTTTATTCATTTCATTTTTAACAAAACCAGTATCTTCAATATACTAGGATGTTGTTATAAGAAGTATTCGAGCTACACTTACACACACCTACATCTAATGGTTAAAGAAAATACGGTTTCTGTGGATGGCGAATTTCTGCCTCACGAAACGATGATTGTTCAACACTCATATAACACCTTCAAAGGTGGCCATTAAGATGTCACTATTTCTATATATGATATATAATATGTTTATTTTTTACTTATGCTTCTGTATTTCTCATTTATGGCATACTTTATGATTTCCATTATGGGTAAAACGCGATAATTTCATTTTAGGAAGTGCGGACTACCGCCCCCTCAAAGTGATTTTAATCGTTAATGCCATATGTGGGATGTATAAAGGATGGAGTAAATGGTATTATATGCTATATTATACTGGAATTATATTATACATTTATATCATTATGATTTAGTACCATTAAATATGAAATTGAAATGAAAGTAGCGTTCATGCGTACGTACGGCTTACCGTCTCCATGAACGGTGCATTTCATTTCTTACCTCTAAATGTTACGTAATATTATTAATGAATGTATATACTGGATATATATCATATATATTATATATACATCATGAATATAATTCTGGATATAATGGATATTTCACCACATGAACAACTTGAAATTATAGGAAGATTATTTTTGACTCAAGTATCAAAGATCGACAAAACGACCGTTATTAACTTAAATAATTACATAATGTTCATAACATGGTAATAAGGGATATAAAAGGAATAATGAACATGAAAAAGGTTCTTAAGTAAATATAAATTAAATCTAGTTTATTATTCAGGAGGTTAAAGAACGGTCGAGTCAGGACAGGACACAAGGTAAGGGAACTTCTTAACCCAACTTCCATTCTTTGGGTTAATCTCCTACTTTCAAATTATGTCATGATATTATTATGTCCTATTTTTTATTTTTAAGATCTTTATGTGTACCTATAGTGAATACACATAATAGATATATTTTATTTTAAAAATGATCTTTTTAAGGACTTCGTCTCAATCTCCTTTCATTGAGGCATATTTGGTTTTATACACAACTTTCTTTTATACGATGTATAAACCCCTTTGAATTTTACGTTTATTCAAAAGGAATCTTTTTTATACGAATCATTTTGCTAAACGACAAAAGGGAATGTTTTTCTTTCCGTACTTATGTGGCGACAACGACTTCTCCGCCGCCGTGACCATTATTTGAGTTTCGGATTCCTCTACAAGCCATCATTTTTTTAATGAAAAATAAATACAAAGTTTTAACTTTATTTTATGTTGGTATTGAAAATGGTTTTGAAAGTGTTTTTATTATATCAATGTGTTGTATTGATATCTTGTGATTGAAATGTGGAAATGTTATGTTTCCTTTATGCGTGTTTATGTGATACGATTATGTTATGGTTTATGATATGTTTAAACCTATTCATATGAGGAATGTATTGGACTTAATAAGTGACGGGTGGAGCCCGCTATAGCTCCTCGATGAATCGGTAGGTCTCATGAGACAACTAGACGTGGAATTGGCCGAGGCCCTTTCCCAATTTGATTTATGGTTTTGGCCGAGGCCTTAATCATTTTAGACGTCTTGGCCGAGGCCTTGACAAAATGTTTCAGAATGTCCGGCATTATACATTCCATCATTATGAAAGTGGTTATAGATATTGCATGTGATTATTCGACCAGTAGAATATCCATGTAAAGAAGTAAATGGCATTATCTCATTTTACTTTTGCCATATTATATTGAAGTTCAAGTTTAAAAGGCTTTTGTTTTAGTTATACATTGCCTTAAATGTTAATGTTTATTTATGAAAGCTTCCGCTATATTTTTAACCTTACTGAGCATCTGAGCTCACCCCTTTCAATGTTTTAATATTTTTTCCAGGATATGAAGAAGTAATTTATGAGTGACCTGCAGGGGTAGTCAGAAAGGGATATGATTGTGGACTATGAAGACCATGTTATTGTAGTTTGTTTACTTTTTGATGTAATGAAAGACTTATGAATGTATCTAGTGTTTCCAAGGCTACTAAACTAATTTGTCTTTCGAGACTTGATCTTTTGTGATCATGCCAATGTTACGAAGTAATGCACCGACTCTGGGTAGCTGGGGTCGGGGCGTTACACTCACTCTCCATCAGAATTTGGCCATTTTCTCTCGCTTCCATATCAATTTTTTCTTATATGAAATCCTTGTATGGGTTATCCTGGGTGACCTTTGTACTTCTATTCCTTTATTTTAATGTTATAGTTTTATTGACACTTTTTCCGATGTGGGACTTTCAATGATGTTTCCTAGCCCAATTTTAAAATTGCGAGGATGAAATTCCCAAAACGGTGGAAGAATGTAACATCGCTGGTAAATAATGATTAACAAATTTTCATTTTATTAATATTTTAAATTAATTATTAATTTTACATTAAAGGAGATTCTATATTCAATGGCATACCCAATATGCAACAACAGGTTTCTTTGAAATCTTATTTTTCACACTAATAATATAATATTGTTATTTTAAATGGTAGTTAATTCCTTGCTGTTGTATTGGAGGGAATTAATTGTTCTATATAAAATATAATTAAACATGTTTTTTAAATGTTTTTACAATTATCCAATAAATGATAGGGGCTTAAAATATGAATTAATCTAATTTGAAGCATGAATACTCTAATATACATTAAAAGGTCGATTTACTGCCTTTTGATGGAGAACCCCCATTAAATATAGTTTTGGTCATTTTTAAATGTTCTATTTGAAAAATTAATATTTTTCTTTAGAATCTGGGCATAAAAGATTACTTTGGGTAAAATTTTTGTATTTTTCTAATAAAATTAAATTTTTTTGAGAATAATGAAAAATACTTTATTTTAATTCAAAACTGCATTCTACTATAATTTATTTTATATGGATAGAAGAAATTTTCAATTAGTTTTAATGTGTAATTAGAATATATTTTTATAATTTAATCCAATTTTACTCATTGTAATTAATTTCACATTGATGATGGAAACAAACAAGTGTCGATCTTTTGACAATTTTTGTTTCATAAATACACGCTATTTGTTTTGACAACGGGAACTAATTTTAAATTAATTTATGAAATCTATATGTTTCTAATTTGTTAAAATAAACATCATTTTTGTATTTAGAATATCAAATATAGCTTAGTCTGAATTTTTTGATATTTTTCATAAAAACTACAATTTTTTATTTATAGTAAAACCACTAATAATAGTTAAAAAACTGTGATTTTCATTTTGAATGAAATTTTACCTCTTCTGTGATAGTTTTTGGAAAATCTGACATACATGGTTTTTATTAGTAAGTAATATTTAGTTCAATAAGATGAAAATATTTTTTGGGTGAATAGTTACATATGACTTTTATTTACCGTGGTTAAATGTAAATTGGGTAATTCAAGGTATAAAGAATATCATAATAATAACAAATTACATTAACACTTATCTTAACCTTATTGTATGAGTAATTTCCGACCATGATCATCATTGGGACGATTTTGGGACCCTATAGAGTGACATATAAATTAAAATGACACTTTATTTTAATTAACTTAAAATAAAGACAAAAATGACATTGAAAATATATTTTCGTAAATCAATTTTTACATGGGGTTATATAAGATATATATTAGAATATAAATATTTATTATAAATATAAAAAAATTTATTACATCCTGATATGTTTTGAATAATTTTTAGACAACAAATAAATTAAATTATTTATGACACGATAATTGTGCTGTATATACCTCATTAATAAATGATATAAATAAATAGGATTATAAATATTATACTAACATCCAAAACCTTTCCAATTATTATTGGATGATATTATTTCGACCATGAGTCATCTTATATTCATATTTAATTAGTTTTTTACCATTAGAAACTGAATATATTTATATAATAAAATAGTATTTTCACACTTTATTAAATTTCCCCTCCTCCCCCTTATAAAAGGAGACCACATATAACCAATTTAACACACCTCTCAAGACGTTTGGATCGTTCAAAATCTTTCCAATTAAGCTCCATGCATCTGTATCCTCCTCATAGATGACTTACCTTAGGCTTACGACACTTCAAGAAGTCCTTTTGGTTCAAATAAAAGGAAGTTACCCAAATTAAAGGTAACAGTTCCTCTTAACTTCTTTTTTATTTCACTTCTCCAAACCCTAAACTCTTTTTATTAATTTATTTTTTAATAACACCAATATATTAAATATACTTATATGTTGTTAAGTGAAGTATATTAACTACACTTACACAAACCTCCATCAAATAGGTGAAGAACATATTGTTTTTGTGGATGGAAAACTAATGCCTCATGAAACGATGATTGTTCGATTATCTCGTACCGCCTCTTATGGTGGATATTAAGATGGAACTGTGTTTCTATATTTTATATATTATGTTTAAATTTTCTTTATGCTTCTGTATATTTTTTTTATAGCTTACCTTTTTGGTTTCTATAATGGGTAAATGTGATAATTTCATTTGAGGAATTGCAGACTACCGCCCCCTCAAAGTGATATGAATCGTTAATGCCATATGATTGATGTATAAAGGTTAGAATTAATGATATTATATATGATATTATACTAGAATTTTAATATATCTATATATCATTGTGTTTTAATTCTATTAAAATATGAAATAGTAGTGAAAGTATTGTTCATTCGTACATACGACTTACTGTCTCCATGAACGATGTATTTCATTTCTTATCTCCAAAATGTAATGTACTATTATAAATACATATATATATATATTGGATATATATGATTTATATAATATATAAATAATGAATATTATTCTGTAGATAATGGACTATTGAACACCTGGACAACGTTTAATTATATGGTGTTCATTTTTTGAATCAAGTACCAAATATCGACAAAATGAACGATATTAAATTAAATGATTACATAATGTATATAACATGGAAAGAAGTGATATAAAAGTAATAATAAAATTGAAAAAGGGTCTTAATCATGTATAAATTAAATTTAGTTCATATTTCATGAGATTAAAGAGCGATCGAGTCAAGCCTGACACAAGGAAAGGGATTTTCTTATCTCACTTTTAATGTCGTCAGATTTCATTTTTTCACAACTTATTCATTACATGTGGTGTATTGTGTGCTTCCGTTTGATATATATTGTTATTATTCTCATTATATTCATGGTATTCTATGATTCATTTGGTGGTTATTAACTTTTTTTCATACGACTCAGTTGATTTCAACATGTTAAAGGGTTTCATCTCACTTTTTATTCCCGTGAGATTCATGCTATATTTGACACTATTTCCTTTTCTATGGTGTATGTACTACACATGATTGTAATATTTTTGTAATATAGTTTCATTTATGAGTATATACATCTTTATTATATGATCTTTATTTGATGTGGCATATGTATTGTATCTTACAAAATCCGTAAGGGAATCTTTCACCCTCCTCTTTTTAAAAGACTTATTTTGTTATGTAATTTAACAAATATCATAAAATGTTGGGACATTTTCTTTTATATCCTTATTGATGTTAAATTTATTTCCATGTGATGATATAACCTTTCTATCACATCAATTCAATTTCTAAATTTTAAAGGGATGTCATTATTTTGTCTAATTTGTATAAGGGATCTTCTTAAACCAATTTCAATTCTTTGGGTTCAACTTATACTTATTGAATATGTCATCCTATGAATATGTGTGAATGTCCTCTGATTTTTTTACACTTAATATCCACTTATATTGTGTGTATTTATATTTTTCATACATAATTATTTGATCGATTAATTCTTTTAAGGATACCATCTCTATATAGGATTTCATCTCAATTTACATTTCCAGTGAGACTTCATTGTTGTTATGCACCAATTCACTATTATACGGTGTATATACTGTCCTTTGGAAATATTATATCATGGATCAATTTATTCTAATGATATTATAATGTTCTTATTAAATTTTATTCCTCAATTATTATTTTTACAACATCTTTTTTTTTGTTAATAAACTCATTAACTAAAATATCGAATTATATGACTAAAGATTTATTCTTATAAATATTTCTCATTAATGTCTATGTTTTAAAAATTGGTTTTAGGATTTATTTATATGGAAATTTAATTTTTCAAATGATAATTAATTTTAAATTTTCAAAGTCGTATGGGACACCTTGATTCAAAAATAACTTTTTAAATGGTTTTGAAAATGATTTGATAATGCATTGTTTATATCAATATCTTGATTTGATGTATTTGAATGTGGAAATTTTATATTTACTTTATACTTGTGCTATGTGTTATGATTATGTTATGATTATTGGGAATTGTTTACATATACAGCTGGTTCCATGAGAAACCTTGGGTGGGTGAGCCCGATATAGCTCTCCAATGCATTGGGTAATGTGACGAAGGTAAACATGATCATTCTTATAAGAGATTTAGGGAATATACTGTGATGGGTATTCCAAGTGTAACTCCCTACATTTCTATGAAAGATAAAGTGTAAGTTTGATATGGATGCTATAAGTAACCTTTATGATTTATGATTTTTGTGTGTTATTCATAAATCTTAAGATTTCATAAGTTATGTTTTGATTTAAAAGTATGGTTTCATTGATTTGAATTTATGGATGGGATAATGTTTTCCTTCCTTCTTTTATAACCCTTACTGAGCTTTTTATGGTCATCCCTAGTTTTTTAAATTTTTTCCACAAGACTGAAAGATGAATAGGGTCAAGGATGGGATAAAGGAAAAGCCATGATATCTAAAACATGGAACTATACATGTTTGTTTTAAAGAGTTTTTATTTTATGACAAAAATGGATACTGAGTAGTAGTGTCTACAAGTAATATTCAAGTTGCAATGTAATTGTTATACAAAATTCTATAAAACTATAATCCTGAAAAGATCCTAAATGTGAATTATTCATTTAATTCAAGGTTATGTAATGTTTAAGGTTGGGTCCTTATAGTCACGCAATTGTGGTGCAAAGATTGAAAAACTGTTTTGACCCCCCCCCACATAACCATGCATATGGGAAATTGAATTTCTGAAAATTTAAAAAAATCGCAATCCTCTTTTTTAGGTTATACTCATACTTTCCTCTCTGTATCATGAATTCCTTGGTCCTTGCTTCTCTCATGAACCATTATTCATTTCTCCAAACACATTCTTAGGTGAATTGATGCATGGAGAACATCATTTGATCCTACCCAGGTTTGAGATATTCATTCATTCCTTATCTACCACTCACTCCTTCATTCATCCATATGGGTTTTTATATAATCTTGTTTTTTTATGGATCTAAAATCCTAAATTTTGGATCTTAAATGTATTTTTTATTTCATGATATAAATTTTCATCATTAATCATTGGAAAATCTCATTACAAGCATATAGTTTCATGTTTTTATGATAATGGTTGGTGGTCTCTATATGATTTTCCAATTTATTTTTACTTGAATTACATTTTTATTTCAAATTACATTCAATGGAATTAAAAAAACCAATTAAATTGGAATTTTAATTTTAATTGATTTGGTATGAAATTAATTTATAACCCAAAAATCATGGTGGAATTGTAATTTTTGGGATTATTTATAACTAGTTCAAATTTTTGAAATGGATTAATAAATTTATTTTTGAAAAATTAGGATTAAATTTATTTGATTAGAAACTTGTATTGGTTTTATATTGAAAAATACATTAATGGATAAAATACCCATGTTATGGTATTTAATGTGAAATTCACATGTTGAATCATGAAATGGGGATATTATATATGTGTCATTTCTAGCATAATTTTCTAATTTTTGATTTATTGAAAGAGAATATGTGATCATGGCTAGTAATTCAGTTATTTAGGACAAATAATTTATGATAGTAAATCCATATCACCTGATTAACGCATAACATATCTAAAACCAAGTTGGAAGACTATTAGCTCCATTTTTTCATGTTTTAAGGGACGTGTGTATATATTTCATTGATCACCAGAACGGAATTTTTTAGGATCCCATTAATAGATATTATTGTACCTGAAGAAGTATGATAAAGGTACTTATTGTGATTACTTTTATGTGTATGTTGTAGATTGTGAAACTATTTACTAGTTCATGGGGGTTAATATATATATTTTATATTAAAATATAACTTAATCTATTTTTGGAAATGTTTCGATCAATGGAAATGAAATTATTATTTTGACATAAATACATAACTTTTATTCCATTTATATTTTTTAAAAAAAATAAAAAATTTATTTGATATATTAATTAGTGAATATTAATATGGAAAACATGGTGACACCCTACTATAATATTGATATAACAACCTCCCCTTTCATTTGAGAATTTTTAAATTTCACTAGTGGAAAAATTGTTTTTAACGTCAGTAGGTTAACATCGGTTCTAATAGACCGATGTAAAAAGACCCTTTTTGGCATTAGTGTTACAAAACCCAGAAGCCAAATATCAAAATAAATGTTTTAGATAATTTCCTAAGATTCAATTTTACAGGTCGTGTAGGGAAAACGGACTTACGGATCAAAAGTTATGGGCGTCGGAAGTTGGAGATTATATGATTTTATTTTTAGCGTCAGATTTTTCAATAACAAATGTTAAAAGAAACTTTTTTGTGTCAGTTTTACAAAAAACCAACACCAAAGATCATATTAATAGTTTTATAAAATATCCCAAGATTTAATTTCATAGGTCGTGGAATGAAAACAGACTTATGGATCAAAGGTTATCAGTGTCGGAAGTTGGAGATTATATGACTTGATTTTTGGCATCGGTTTTTTTAATAACCGACTTTAAAAGGCCTTTTTTGCGTCTGTTTTACAAAAACCCAACGCCAATGACCAAAATAAAAGTTTTTGATAATTTCCAAAGATTCAATTTGACAGGTAGTGGATAGAAAATGGACTTACATATCAAACGTTATGGGCATTGGAAGTTGGAGATTATAAGAGTTGATTTTTGGCATCAGTTTTTTTAATAAATATCGGTAAAAAGAACTTTTTGGAATCGGTTTTACAAAAATATGATACCAATGATCACAATAAAAGTTTTATATAATTTCCCAATATTAAATTTGACAGGTTGTGGAGTAAAAACGGACTTATGGATCAAAAGTTATGGATGATGGAAGTTGAAGATTATATGACTTGATTTTTGGTGTCAGGATTTTTTAATAACCAAAGTTAAAAGACCCTTTTTGGTGTCGGTTTTACAATAAACTAACGCCAATAATAACAATAAAATTTTTAGATAATTTCACAAGCTTTTATATGACAGGTCGTGGAGAAAAAATAGACTTACAGATCAAAATTTATGGAAGTTGAAATTTGAAGATTATAGGACATGATTTTTGACATCGGTTTTTTTCAGTAAACGACGTTAAAAGACCCTTTTTTAGCGTCGGTTTTACAAATAACTGATTTTAAAAGTAATTTTTTTTTGTATCTTTTTTTCAATAACTGAGGTTAATACCCCAACATGAGAATATTTTTATCATTAGTTATATATTTAACCGACGCTAAAAATAAAATTTCAAATACGCGGCTCCGATATTTCATTTTTTTCCAATGCACATTCCTATTTTCAAAATCTCTCTCAAATTTTGTTGAATCGCCACTGTAGAAATTTTCATTTACAATATATAAAATTTCATCCTATTTCTTTCAAAATTTTTGACATCTTTGATACAATAAATATTTCAAATATTCTTCCATCGACGATTTGTACAACGTATTTATTTTCATCATTTAATTCCATTATTATTGTTTTCCTTATCACTAAAAATCATATTATTTTTATAATGATGATGAAAGATTCTACTATTCTGGATACAAAAATAAAACTTCTGGATATGATTCATTAGTTTTGGGGAATTTTTTTTATCACGCACTATTTTCATTACCATGTGATTTCTCCCTTAAAACGAAGTGAAATAATGATAAACAACATATCAATTCAAATGGCTCAATTAAAGAATTAAAGTTAGTTTCAATCATTAATTATATATTTTTATTCATTTTTCATATTCATTTTGGTTCTTTTTTTTCATGTATTCGTCGAAGAATGTTGTATCGATTGACAAATAAAGAGGTAAAACTTACAGTGACCATAACTTTTGATCCGTAAGTCCGTTTTAGCTCCATAACCAGTCAAATCGATGCATGGTAAACTATTTATATTACAATATTCATAGTTTTGAGTTTTTAGAAGTCGGTTTTTTTAAAACCGTTGTGGAAAATATTGTTTTTAAAAACGTATTTTCCACATTGGTTTTTATCAAAAACCAACATTAAAAATCATGTAGAAGCCAGATTTAGACATCAGTTTTCTAGAAAACTGACGCCAATGGCCCCTGAGGTCATGAATTTCGTCGTCAGTCTAAAAAACGAATGTCAAAGACCCCCACGACCTGATTCTTTGCGACGTCTTATATAAAAACCGACACCAAAGATCCCCGAGGCCCTGAAATGTGGCATCGGTTTTTATATAAAATGATGCTAAAGACCATTGTGGCGAAGATTTTTGACGTCGATTTATAAAAAACGACGTTGAAACATATTTTTTTTACATTTCCTTTATTAAGGTTGGTTAAAAACCGACGTCAAAATGTAAAAAAAAACGATGTGGAAATACATTTTTTACTACTGCTTCCTTCTTCTAGGTTCATGAAATGGGAAAGAAACACTTGTATATAGAGGCTATTGTTGACCCTTTTGGATTTGATAGATATTTCCATTGGGACATGGGTTGTTTATCTTGATCTTCTGGAACTTTGATAATCTATTATTTAATTTTTGATATACCTATTTGACATTAGGTATGATCTACATTGTGAGATTTTTATCATACTGAAATGTATCTATTTAAACCAATGTTTATATATAATGGACATTACATGTTTTATCATTTTTTTGATGTCAGGTTCTTATCTCCGATCCTTGAGGATCGAGAACACCATTTGGGCCTAGTCAGTATCTTCTTTAGTATTAGCGTACCAAGGAATCTAGGTCGATTTTTGACACAGATATCCCACTGTAATATAATTTTTTTAGATTTGATTATTTTATTATGTATTGAATGTTAATGTTATGGTTATAAACATTTGGACCAATTATTTTCATTATTTTTATAACACACTTCTTTATAAATGATAGAAGCCACGTTTCTAATGATCTTACAAATTTAAATGGATCTCATACTCTTATTTCAGATCATGAAGATAGATAATTATCAATTTATTTAATTTTGATATTTTATATGAGGAATATTATTAATATATTGAGACATTGACATAACTATTTTTGATGTAATTGGTTCTTAATAGAGGATTCACTTTATTAATTAAATAAAATTAACATATCTAGTATATATATTTAAATTATATTTACATTATTGGTGATTGAAAAAAATTTGTCTTGATAAGAGGTATATGATGATAATAAGAATACTCTTGGAAGAGAAATGAAAATAATACCTTTTGTATATTTGTTTTTTTATTATAATGATTTTATATTAAGAAATATGTATTAACATGATTCATTATATCATTAATTTTTGGATAAATGTTTTATATATGTTTTTGTTGATTAGTATGATTCATATTTATCTTAAAATACTATAGAACATCAATTTCACCCAAATATTAATACAGCTTCATTCATTATTATTAACCTTAAATAAAACAAAATAAAATCCTAAAAGATAATTTGGACTAGTATTTTTGGAAAATTTGGTATATATGAAAATAACATGAACCATTTTCACAATGAAAATATTTTAAAAAACTTCAAAAACCATCATTTATTTTTTATTTGTTTCTAAAATATCATGGGAAAACATAACGATGTAAATAGCAATTGGTTTAGTGTTGAAGGTATGTTTTGGAAAAAATTGGGATTACAATAAGTTAAATTAGTATAAGTGGGTCAATAGGATTATCCAGGAATCGTAAGATGGGATATAATTATAATTTTGACCATCAAATCATGGAGTAAGATGATATAATTAGGTAAACATTGGAATATAGAATCATAAAACCTGGAATCATAAATATAACTCTAGGGTATCCATATGGTAAAAATATTGTCTTACGAGAAACTTGCATTCATTATACGTGGTATATTATGATATAGAAATTTTACCAAGTGCATTGTATAGATATATAAATGTTGGCCCACCTCTCACATTCAAACCACATACATAAATAAGGGTGCAAAAAACATCAAACACCATAATGGATTTTTAAAAAAATTAATCCCATGATTAATTAGATTATTTTAAATAAAATAAATTACCCTAAAAAATTAATGATCTGTACATCTAAGTGAATGACCTTGAGTGAAAATGGGTATGGGAATTTACTACACAAAGGGTTTTAGTGGAAAATCACAAAAAAAAATTAAGCAGCATAACAGGGGAACATAATGTTTCATGGAAGTGTTTAATGAGAGTGAAAGGGGTCTATCCTAATATGGACATAATAAAGGGATTAATAGATATGAATAAAATATTATACTGAAATGAATAATAGGAAATAAATAGTCCTAATATAAATAAGATTCTACAATAAAGAGAATGAATAAATTATCCCATACATTTAGAGGATTCTTCTAAAATATTGGGATAAGATCATTACAGAATTGGGGGAACCATATGAGGTCTTTATATAGGTATAGGTATATTCTATTCATGCTCTAATATTTTTTTTAATGATTAATTACATATTTTTGGGATTTTATTGAAAAAAATACGTGTAAATTCACTATTAATTTCTAAAAATAAATTTCAGAATCTGTATGATGAAATAGTCAAATCCAAAATCTATCCCACAATTATAACCATGGTAGCTAACAAAGTCTAGTTTTCCAAACTATTTTAAAACTCTATGAAATTTTAACGTTAAAATAATACACATACTGATGTTTATGTGACTCGTGTTTATAATAAATTGATTTTAAAGCATTAAAATACAAGAATGTTTTTGGGAGATTCATTAATATATTCTAAATTATATCAAATAACATCATTAAAATTCTATTTTAATGGTAAAATTTAAAATATTTCATGGATACTTGTTATAGTATTTATTGAAAACATTTCTCATTTTATGAGGATATAATATATATTGTATATTAGTATTATATTAAATTTATTCTCCAATAATTGGTATTAAAATTATAAAAAAATAACTATTGGGTAATTTTAAAATGATCATTGAAGAAATAATGTTTATTTTATATTAAAAAATCTTTATTTATTAAATTTTAATCATTGAAATTGATAATCCCCATTTAATAAAAAAAATGGATTTTCATAATGATAACATATTCTTTCCCTTATAAGAAAAACATTTTAACTCATACAATTATTTTAACATTTATATATAAATAAATATAATTTAAAAAGATTATTTTATTTAAATAATATTTAATTTAATAATATTTGAATTCATCAAAAATAATGTATTGATAGAGTCTATATATTTCCAATTAATACAATTTGAGTTTCATCATATTATAATTTAATTTCTATCAAAAATATTTTTAATTAACTTATAATGTAAAAATAGAATGTTATAATAAAAAAAATAAACTATTAAAACTAAAAATATAACCATTAATTATATTATGGTCATCATACATACCTCCATAAATTCTAGAATATACCTAATGGTTTAGGTTTATTATAGTCGAACATTCATGGTGAAGATTAAAAAACATGGATTAGTATGTGAAACTGATAATATTATAATTAAATGGTACACATTTTTTTATAACATAGTTTATAAATCTCATCATGTGTCTGGTTAAGGGAAATTCCCAATGATGCAATATCCCATGCCATTTTTCACGATTGGGATTCATCAGTTAAAAGCATACTACTCACGGAAATCACTTCTTTTTTCGATTCTAGTGGGATTTATCATTGACCATTATGTGTACTAAACCTAAATATCATAGAACAATGACTATAATATTAATGGTTATGATTTTTAATTTTATTTTAAATTTGTCATGATATAATTAACAACAATAAAAAATAAATAATTTAGTGCATGTGTTTTCTAAAATTTCATTTCTCTAATAAGTAATTAATTCATTTAAAAATGGAACATTATTTAAAAAATATTGAGTTTTTACATTTTTTATTCATTTAGTAAATTAACCTTAAAAATGTTATATCATAATAAGAATTGATGAAGGTATTTGTATTTCCTCACATATTATGGTCCCCATGTCATGCCTTTAATCTTTTGGTATTTCCATAGTACATTGACTCGGTGGTTACCTTTTTCATTAATATTTGTCTCTATTAACTATGATCATAACCATATATGCCTTTTACAATAGAAATCTCTCCAATGGTACCACCGCTTGTTTTAGATCATGTGACTAGTCTTGAATGTAATTACTCAAGAGGGATACATTGATGATTTCATATACATTACATAGGTCAATATCAGTTAAAGATGATATTCCATAGATCATATGGTATAAATGATCTCAAATGTATTTATTTATTATGTACTATACATTCCCTTATTCCCAAAATTCAAATGATATACTCCGTAATTTTATTCGAATGATCACTTTACCATTGGCTATAAAATCGAGATCATGTCGATGATTGTCTACATATCATTTCTATCATCTTTGGGAGGATTTCATATAGTGTTTAATGTTTTGAACCTTATCTATTATATATAGGACAATATTATATAACATCAACTGAATGTCTCTAATTACATCCCAATATGTTGGAATCCTACTACATTTCCAATACATAGCCACGTACGGTGTCATTTTAATTCTAGTATGAAAATTTTATTTACACTATTAGAAATCTAGGGAAAGGTGATTATAATAATATCCATATAAGTCCATTTATCATGTTATACACATACTCCCTAGAGTTTGAATAGTTCTTTTATACATTCCATAAACCTGATAGTGTAATGAATTACAAATACCAAGATCTGTATCCTGTACCTGTCAAAGGCTTCTGAAGATTCTCATGTTAAACCATATATCTCGATAGGATACATACGATATTGACACATTGTGTAGTATTATAACTTATATTAACTAAATCATGAATATTTGGTCAATGGAAAAATCTTATTTTAGAGTAATTAAATTTGTGGACTTTTTATAGAAATTGAGTACCACAGAGATGATGTTATTTCATGTAGATATCATCGGAGTCATATGATGATATCCATTGTTATGTTTTCTAATATCCATATTTTTATGGGAAGGAGTAAAATAATACCTCTATAGTTATATAGTAAATCCTTGACATCATTAAATTACAACTAATGAGATACAAAATCAATAAACCCCCTCATCTTGTTGTCTGGGACGATGTTTCACATAAGATATCTATACATTTTAAGGACACCAATATGAATAGAGAATGATGACTCGTAACCATAATATAGAAGTTACCTTTATTCTCTATTGTTTTAATGGGACCCAAATATGCTATATTGTCCTTATAAATAAATTTTTTTATAATGGTGTACTTTGTAATATCTTCTACCTTTTCTGTAGCACTAAATTAATATTTTGGACTTCTTTGACCCTCTCTAGAGTTGGTTGATATAATCTTATTTAATCAAGGTAGGGAAAATATCATTTTTTATTTGTATTTATATCCATTTCATATCTATATGTATTTGATCCCTTTATATCCACATCATGAATAGGGTTGTGGGATCCTTTTTTACTTTGAAAATCTATCACATTTTTCACCTTCATTAGATGGTAATAGATTAGAAAATCATAATCCATGATCATATATAACCACCTGTATTAGTTCATATTGATATGCTGTTATGGGAATATATATTTTATCATTTAGTGATCCGCATATTTTTTATACATCTCCTCATAGATAAAATGTCACCAAATTATCATTGAAAAATCACCACAACCAGTTCTTCATCTTTTTTTGGGTGGTTGTATTAAGGATTATTTAATTGGTTGGATGAAAATTATATCAATATTTCATGATTAATGAGTTTAAAACATAATCCATAATAATATACTGTATGACACGGAATTTCCATGTAATATTTTAAAATATATGGGAATTTTATGTGTCTGTGAAATCTGACAACACACGATTCTGAGGACCTGAGTGCCCTAAATGATCCTTCGAGGTTTTGTTAATCTTAAGTAAATGTGCATAAGCAGTTTTTCTGAAAAAGTGGAATAACTCTTAAATGGTTACTCGAATCAGAAATCGGAGGCCACCATTGCGCTAAAGAAGGTGAGTTTACTCAATGTGTGACTTAAGATTAGTCGGCTCGGGTCTCCTGTGAGAGAAACCAAAAATGGCATAATAGTAAATAAAATAATAAAATATATTATTTTATTTTTCAAATGCTTATAACTCACAAAAGGTAACTCGGATTATAAATCTAAGACCACCGCTGAACTCATGAGTGTATGATTTCTTAAAGAAGATACTAACATTGGCCTGTGCGGTCCACCATAGAATGTTATTTTTTGGTCGCAAATAATATAATTAAGTGACAATTATTTTATTGTAAAATTAATAACTTCTAAACGGTAACTTAGACTGAAAACCCCGGACTACTATTGGGTTTTTTGGGGCGTGTTTCACCTAGGAAGAGTCTATCCTCATCGGTGTGGGTCGACGGTGACTAAGAATAAATTTTTGATATTTTTTTCAGGTACGTTAGGTAAACCCACGAGCGGCGTTTTTTAACTTTTGAACCGGTGCTCAGAATTGAAATCTGAGGGCACTATTGAACATGTTGCACCAGTATTCTATTAAGGATATTTTCACCTCGACGGCATTGGGTTGACAATGAAAGTATGTTTTGGGGTTTTTCATGGAAAATAATAAAATAAAATGTTCTTCGATTTATTTTATATTGAGATTCCATGTGGATATTTCAGGTGGGGTCCACCGGAACTAAACCTCCACAGGGATGTTGGTTGTAGGGACCACCACAACTTAACCTCCCATGAGAGGTTATGGTGGTGGGGACCACCCGGGATTTTAAACACCCTTGAAACCTCACATTAATTGAATGAAATCTCTCATGTCCATATTAAATGTGGGGGAAGCCTCTTAGTATCCTCTTAATAATTATAGCCAATGCACCTCTTAATTTTTTCCAGCAAAATTTAATTAGCTTTCTCTTTTAAAATTTAAAGAACCGCATCGTTGGAATTTAGGATGGTTCCAAATAAATGAACCATCATAAATTCTGATGAATTTTACCTCCCTCCCTCCATCTCATATATATAAGAAGTTTGGGAGGAGTTTTTTGGACGCCTTCAACAAGTGAAGAATCACTAGTAAAGTGACATGATCCCACACACTTGGAGGATTACACTTCCTCCACATAAAATTCATTATTCCAATGAAGAATGCCTACGATGAAAGACTTCAACTTCCTTCCTCGGAACCTACTCTGTTGTAGGATGTCTTCGACTATGATGAGCCGGTCCAGAAACTGACAATTGAGGAAAGTGACGATGAAACTGATGTTCAACATTTCCCAACGATTCGTCTTCTTTCTTGCACCAAAGTCGACAAACATCGAACAAAGATAGGGGTTAAATTCACTTAAGATCCACGTTCTTCCATTCATTTAAAATGAAGAATAAGAGTGTTTTTCTTTTTTTTGGAAGGGTTGTGGAGCTTCATTATTATGAACTGAATTCTATCAACCTAAATGCATAAGGTGCGAGACAACCTAACATGGCCCGACTATCTACGGCGATCTCTCTTTTGTGATTTTCTTCGGCATGTCGACAAAACGATGAGGCGATGAAGGTGACATGCATCAACTGCACTACCCGTGGTCTCTCCAACCCAAGCCACCCTCCCGGTGCTTTGGACGAACCGGTTCCACCGCCCCAACCCAAGCCATGCCACAGCACCGGCCCACGCCTCTCGGCTTCTAGCCGCATGCCGGCCTACCATGCACCTCGGCCGAACCGCACCTGCCCGAGATGCACTGGCCTACGCCTCTTGGCCTCCCTATATCCCGGATACCCTCCCACCCATGTGCCCCGACAGAACCACGTCGGCCCGAGCCATGCCGGCCCGTGCAACTCAGCCTCCCAGCCGCCCGCACCTCCCAAGCTCCCTGGCCAAACCTGCCCCCAGACGACCCACAACCAACCCGACCGAACCGGACCCCAGCCGACCCGCGGCCACCCGGCCGAACCGGCCTTGGACGCACCACATCAGCCTCCGGGCCAAGCCGCCCCGAACCATGCCGCCTCGGCCTCCGGGTTGTGCCGCCTCAAACTGCGCCCCCGCGGTCTGTTAGGCTAGGCCTACCAGGCGAGGCCGAACAGAACGAGCTAGCCAACCCAACGGGCCAGGCCAGACCCAACGGGTCAGGTTGGGTTGACTGGAATAGGTCCGGCCCAAACTGAGATGGGCCGAGTCGGTCCGACCAGGTCGGACAAGACGTGGACCTATTACCGACCCTTTACTTTCTTTTGGCCTTATCATTGGCACCGGATGTCCGTTTGATGAACAGTCAGTGGCACTCTTTTTCATACATCGTGATGGTCCATTTTATTATACCCCAATAGAGTTTAAGATATAGTTGTGTTATTGTCAGGTTGGATCATGCACGAATCCAACTAGGCCACCGGGACTAAAAGGCAAATAACTCACTGACCGAGCATCTAATTGGCGTGCCGTCTATTTCGTTGGGACCCCTATGACATGGAAAAACTTTTGGATACTTTTTCATAGAACTTAGTGGAATTTTATGTATCAAAACATGTCTTGAAGAGTGGACCCTCCCAGAATTAAGAGTGCTTATGCGGAAATCCTGTGGCTGGCTGCTCTCTGACTGATGTTCCTAGATCCTGTGTGGGTTCAACCGCTCTGACAGCTATTCAAGGATCTTGTGTGGGTTCGATAGTTCTAAACACTATTCCAGAATCCTGTATGGGTTTGACAGATCTGACTACTATTTATGGATCCTATGTGGGTTCGATAGTTCTATCCACTATTCGTGGATCCTATTTTGGTTCGACAGCTCTGACTACTATTCCTAGGTCCTATGTGGGTTTGATGGTTCTAACCGCTATTCCCATATCCTTTTTGGGTTCAACAGCTCTCAATATTGTTCCTTGATCTTGTGTGGGTTCAATAGTTCTTACCGCTATTCCTGGATCCTGTGTGGGTTCGACAACTCTAACTACTGTTCCAGCATCCTGTGTGGGTTCGACAGTTCTAACCTTTGTTCCTTGATCCGGTGTGGGTTGGAAAACTCTGACTACTGTTCATGGATCCTATGTGGGTTTGACAAAATAGATGATTTAGTGTCTACATATAAACATCTCTATCTCTCAACATATCTTGTATACCTGTGTGAACTGAGTAAGTAACATTTGAGTTTTCCTCATGATTGAGATAGATTATTTGATAACTTAGCTATATGTATGGGAACATACCGATGTGGGGTTATATGTTGATTTAAAACTTTTTGGTCTATCCATGTTGGATTTTGTGAGACCGTGAGGGACTCGGGGTCCCTACTGAGTATCGCTATACTCAACTCTGCCTGGGCTATGCCCGCACCTCGTTGTGTTTCATGTAGATGACAGAAAGCATTGACTGAGGCTGAGAGTACCAGGACTGGACGGTAAGTGGAGGTGGAACTTACGACGAATCGGTACCCAGAGGATACTGATGGATGTGAATTGCTGAGGAGGATATCTATACCTACCATTTAGGTAAGAATCCAGGAGGACGACACAACAACTATTTTTCCATTCTTCATTTGTACATGTATCTCATGATTCCATATACATTAGAGTTGGGCTTGTATTTACGGCCCCTTTACATTTCAGTAATCATTTTTTATACAGTTTTACTTAGTGTTTCGTATCCTGTTTTTTTCTCTTTTGTGTTTTTATAGAGTTTATAATGGAAAGGTCTTCCTAGTTTTAGGGTATTACTTCTTTGGTGCTAGTTGTCAGCCCCTGGCCATAGGAATGCGGGCATGGGGTAGTAACGACACAGGCCCAGAGGGATGGGTCATGACAAATTGGAATCAAAGGATTCGGTTCTACGGCATAACATAGGAGTCTGATCTATCATTTCTATAAAGAAATAGTGCTAAGGGAATTGAGTGTGATTCTTAGTTTAGGGAGTACAGTGATTGTGTGGTGGATGAACTACCCATACACCAGGACACTGACTTCTGATTTTCAACTCATTGCATGAAAAAACTGATTTCATGTGTTTTTTCTTTGTGATTTATTAAGTTATCTCACCTGGTCAAATCAACAGGTATAATCTTTTGACCGTGTCACATCTGTTTATTTCAAAATGACTCCACATAGACAACCAGTTAGAGTTTCGAGAGTTGTATGCACTGACATCCCACCGAGTGACGAGGCTCTGGTGAAGGGACCTCTTACTATGTTGCCACATTAGGCTAGTGTACTAGCAGCAGCACCACCCACTAGTCATAAGATACCATCAGCCACACTGGCGGACTGTGCACACCGTCTGAGCACGTTTCATGAGTTCCATTAGGAGAGGCCTCTGAGGTTTCTAGGTGATATAGATTTCCACACAGCTGAGGGCTTTCTGGAGGTGATTGCGAGGGTTTCCTGTATAGTTGAGACACAAGTAGAGCGGACGGTGATCTTAGATACTAGTCTTTTTCATTGAGTGACAATGAGGATAGTATTCTTTTTTATGAGGATTCGGTACAAGGGCCATTTCCCGATATAGTACCTTCTGTTAATGTGCCTGCTATATCACTACCTGTTGCTCATCAATTACAATCGGCTGTACTGGTAGAGGACACAAGTAGTCTTAGTTCCATACATATGTTTCTGCATCAATTTCCCCTCAGGTTCCGAGGGAATCCAAAATCATAGGAGGCTAAGGACTGGATCAAGGAGGTGGATGAGATTTCTCTAGAACATCTACAGCTCCGGCTAGATGACATGTTAGTAGCTGAGTATTCATCGAGGCATACTGATTTTTCCGGGTTGTTGATGAATATGATATGATCAGTTCTTCAAGGCTCGAACTTCCGAGTGAGGTGTGTTTAAAGAACATCTGAGCCATCACTATTCCTCTATGTATTTATACTTATGCTAGGGTTTTAGAGAGAAAATTTGTGGTTGAATTTTCATTTGCTGAACGGATATAGCCAGCAAAGGTTAGCAGTGCGAAATACGGAACTGGCACCAGTCTCAGATACTTGGGTGTGTAAAATGTTTTAGGAAGATGATGTGTTAGTGACAGATTAATCTGCAGGGCAGAAGATGTGGAAGCAGAGCTAGGAAATCAGCATGTTGTGGTGTACTTTTGAACATGTTATAACCACCCCCTTTTTGTGGACCCACCATACTCAAGGAGCTGGAGGAAAGGAAAGAGGGTTGTTGCATGCAGTCAAGGAATACGACCCAAGGGAACTATGAATTAATCGAAGTACGGTCTATGTCTACTACTAGCTACCATATCAATACAAATAAGTACCAATCATTCCTTCCTTCCATGAATCTTGTTTATAACCTAGAGTTTCTGGTTAAACCGTTGACCTGCCCCTCACATATGGAGATACCTTTGGGAGGAGACTTGATAATCACACTTATGCTGATAGTGAGATATGACCCTTGAGGCGAGATTTTGGGTTGGAACATCTTAGTGGCATCGTCGAGGCCTTACGATTTTATTTTGGGTTTAGACATGACATCCACAGTTCACACCCAGATTGACTTTATTAGGCAAAAAAGATGAGGTTTATCTACATCATTTGAATGGATTTTTCCATGTTTGGCTAAAAAGGAATCTCAGGAAGCACATGATAGACACGTGAAGAGGAGGGTGCAACCAATAACTCGTGAGTCGGCCAACCTCACCCTCGTGGAAGAAGAAGCTGACTTTGAGATATTATATACTCCTAGGAAGGGGGAAATGGTAGCAGACACACTCAGCAAAGGGTATGGCCTGCATCAACTGAGTGAGGCAATAAAGCAGCTGGAATCATTGTAGATATCCCATTGTGGATCGAGAAGGAGAATATTTTCTTCAGGCTCTAACAGTCACTCCCCCACTCCTTTAGCGAGTCAGGGATGCGTAAAACAGAGAAGATGACTATGAGACACGGCGTGATCATATTTCCATAGGACAAGCACCTAATGGATTTTCGGAAGGTGAGGAGCATGTCATCCTCTTTAGAGGACGTACCATGGTACCAGTGTCACATCAGGAGGAACTGTTGAGGGAGTTTCATATGTCCCCTCTAGCAGTACATCAAGGAGTGATGAAGATGTATCACTACCTTCGACGACAGCACTAGTGTCTGGTAATGAACAATGTAGTAGCAGAGTTTGTCTCTCGATGCCTCACCTGTCAAAAAGTGAAAGAGGAGCATCAGGTACCAGCATACTTGGTTCAAACTATAGAGGTCCCAGTGTAGAGGTGTGATGGTATATCCATGGACTTTGTGACATGACTTCCACATACATCCAGGAGTCATGAATTGATTTGGTTGATCATATACCGACTCACCAAGTCATCCCACTTCCTACGGATCAATGAATATGTTTCAGTAGAGAGCTTGATATTCCTCTATGTGTAAGAGATTTTGTAGTTACATGGAGTACCCTTGACGATCGTTTCCGATCGTGATGTACATTTTACATTCCATCTATGGAAGGGGTTGCAAGATTTTTTCAGGACGCAACATTGTTTGAGCACCACCTTCCTTACATAGATGGATGGTTAGACTGAGAAGACCATTCAGACCCTTGAGAATAGGATGTGTGCTTGTGTCCTCATCTTTGGTCGCAGCTGGGAGGATCACTTTAATTTGGTGGAGTTTTCATTCAACAAAATCTATCACTCCACCATAGGGATGTAACATTTTGAGGTGTTTTACATGAGACCTAGCAGATCACCTTGGTGTTGGACTGACCCCGGAGAGTCAGCAGTCATGGGATAAAAGATTGTATATGCTACCACAGAGAAAGTACAGATCATTCAAGAGCAGATAAAGACTACACAGAGCAGGAATAAGTCATCTGATAGGATACGCACACCTCTAGATTTCGAGGATGGAGACCACGTCTTTCTATGGGTCTCACCACAATGAGGTTTGTGGACATTCGGCCGAGGAGGCAAGTTATATCCACGATTTATCGGGCCCTTTTAGGTCCTCAAAATAGTTGGTGAGGTGGCTTACCGCTTAGCTCTTCCTCTTCTGTTACACCAGGTGTACGAAAGTTTCCACGTATCCCAGCTGAGGAGGTATGTGCACGACCCTTCTCACATCATCGACCACGGCGAGTTGGACATCGATGATGGGGAGACTTTTACAGAGGTTCCGTTAGAGATTTAGTATCGAAAGGAGTAGGTCTTTTTTGGATGGTTGATTCCTCTTGTGCACATTCGGTGGATGCATGGGAACATCCAGGAGAGCACATGGGAGCGGGAGACTTAGATTCATGATCAGTACCCCCACTTGTTCCCATAGTTCGGGTTGTGGATTATGTGGAGGTAGAGCCCTATGGTGGGGATAATTTAAACACCCATAATTTCCATGTAATTTTCTATAAAATAAATTGGAATTTTACGAGTCCTTGAAATCTGACGGCATGTAATTCTGAGTCCTGGAGTGCCCGGAATTATCCGTCAAAGTTTTGTTAAGCTTAAGTAATCACGCGTAAGATGTTTTCCTAAAAAAGTGGAATAATTATTAAACAGTTACACGTATAAAAAATTTGAGGTCACCATTTCGCTCAGGATGAGCGACTTAAGATTAGTCGGTGTGGGGATCCCGTTAGGGAAACCAAAAATGGCCTAATCGTAAATAAAATAATTATATAAATTATTTTATTTTTCAAATTCTTAAAACTCACATACTGTAACTCAGATTAAAAATCTGATACTACCGCTGAATCCATGAGGGTATGCTTTCATTATTAAGATACTAACTTTGGTCGGTGTGGGTCATAAGAGAAAGTTTGTTTTTGCGGAAAATAAAATAATTAGGTGACAATTATTTTATTGTAAAATTCATAAATACTAAACAGTAACTCTGATTGAAAATCCAAGAGTACCGTTGGGTTTGTTGTGGCGTGTTTCACCTAGGCAGCGCGTAACCTCGATCGGCACAGATCGAGGGTTACTGAAAATAATTTACAGAAATTTTTTTCGAGTATGTTCAGTAAACGCACCAGCAGCGTTTTGTAACTTTTGAACCGGTTCTCGGATATGAAATCTGAGAGCACCATTGAACTCGCAGCACCTGTATTCAATGAAGGAGACATTCACCTCGATGACAGTGGGTCAAGAATAAAAGTTAGTTTTTTGGTTTTTTGGGAAAAATAATAAAATTAAATGATCATAACTTTATTTTATTTTGAGCTTCCAAGGGTATATTTTAAGTGGGGTCCACCGGAACTAAGCCCTCAAATGCATGTTTGAAGTGGGGACCACCACAACTTATCCTCCCATGATAGGTTATGGTGGTGGAGACCACCCAGGTTTTTAAACCCCCTCAAAACCTCCCATTAATTGGGAGAAACCTCTCAAGTCCCTATTAAATGTGGGGGGAGCCCCTTGGTATCCACCAAATAATTATAGCCAATGCACATCTTAATTTGTCCAAACATAATTTAATTAGCTTGTTCCTTTTCAATTTAAATAACCACATCATTGGAAATTATGAAGGTTCCTAATAAATGAACCGTCATAAATATCAATGATTGTTACCTCCCTCCCTCGATCTCCTATATATAGGATTCTTAGGAGGATGTTTTGGGAATAACTCACCAAGAGATGAAGCGTTGGTAATGTGACGCGGCACCCAACACTAGGAGGATTATGATTCCTCCCTAAAGAACACATTTTTCCAATGAAGAACACTGATGAGGAGTGACTTTGACTTCCTTCCTCGGAACATTCTCTGACATAGGATGTCTTCGACTACGATGAACCAATGCACAAACTGATGATCGATGAAAATTCCGACGACATCGACGTCCGTATTTTCCCATTAATCCATCTTTTTTCATGTGCAAAATCGACAAACATCAAATAAAGGTAGGGGATAAATTCATTTAAGTTCCATGTTCTTCCATTCTTTTAAAATGATGAATGAGTGTGTTCTCTTTTTTTTGGGTGGGTTTTTTAGCTTCATTTTTATAAACCAATTGTTGTCACCCTAAAGGAATAGGGTGCGGGCCCACCTAACATGGCCCGAATCCCTCTGTCGATCTCTATTTTGTTATTTTCTTCGGCATGGCGATGATACAACGAGGCGACGAAGGGGACAAGGATCGATCGCAGTACATGTAGTTTACAAAAATCGGGCTTCCCTCACAGAACTTCGGCCGAATAGGCTCCACCGACCCAGCCAGATCCTTGCCACCACACCAGAATGGGCCTCTCGGCTTTTGGCCACCCTCTGGCCTCCCGTGAACCTTGGCCGAATAGCTCCGGCCCAAGCCGCGTCGGCCCACACCTCCCGACCTCCTGGCCTCCAGGCCGCCTGTTCCTCCTGAGTTCCTTGGCCGATCTGGCCCCTGGCAAACCCATGGACACCTAGCTGAACCAGCCCCTAGCCCACCTGTGGCCCCCAGGTCGAACCGGCCTCGGTCACCCCACCTCGTATTTCATGCCAAGCCACCACGAACTGCACCCCCTCAACCGTCAAGCTGAGAAACCACGATCTACGCCCCTGCGATGCCCTCTGGGTTGAGCCGCCCTCACACTGAACTGTGGCTAGTCCGCACCCTCATGTTTGGTCCGCTCCCTGCCGGCTGGACCATGCCCTAGTGGCCATTTGCGGCCCCTCATGGCATGTTCAGCTAGGCCCAACAGGAGGGGCCATACCAAACGAGTTGGCCCTCCAAATTTTCTTGGCCAGACCCAACGGGTTAGGATGGGTCAACCCGAACAGGGTCGTCCCAGACTATGACGGGCTAAGTTGGTCTGACCGAGTCGGACCGGACCCGGACCTATTACCAACCATTTACATTCTTTTGGCCATATCTTTGGCACTAGACGTCCATTTGGAGAACCATATATAGTACTGATTTTCTTGTAGCATGAAGGCCCCTTTGGGAATACCCCTCTAGAGTTCAGGGTATAGTTTGGTTACAGTCAGGTTGGATCGTGCATGATTTCAACTGGTCCCCAAGAACTAAAGGGATAATTACTCACAGACCGAGCATCTGATTTAATCCTCATCTGTTACATTGAGAACCCTATGGGATGGCAGACCATTGGGATACTTCTTCATGGGACTTCATGGAAGTTGGTGTATCGACACGTGTCTTTAAGAGTGGACCCTCTGGGAATCAAGGGTGTTTGTGCAGAAACCCTGTGGCTTGCTGCACTGTAACTACTGTTCCTAGATCATGTGAGATTTCGACATCTCTTACTAATGTTCCTATATCTTGTGTAGATTAGATAGTTCTAACCGCTATTCCTGGATCCTGTCTAGGTTCGAAAGGTCTGACTATGGTTCCTAGTTCATGTGTGGGTTAAACAGTTCTAACCGCTTTTTCTGGATCCTGTGTTGGTTCAATAACTCTGACTACTGTTCCTTGATCCTGTGTGGGTACGACAGTTCTAACTGCTGTTCCTCGATCCTGTGCGGGTTTGACAGCTCTGACTATTGTTACTGGATCCTGTGTGTGTTCGATAGTTCAAACCACTATTCCTGGATCTGGTGTGGGTATGATAGCTCTTACTATTGTTCCGGAATCCTGTTTGGGTTCAACAGTTCTAACCGCTATTCATGGATCCTGTGTGGGTTCGACAGCTCTTACTAGAGTTCCTGGATCCTCTATGGGTTTGATAGTTCTATTTTCTGTTCATGGGTCTTGTGTGGGTTCGATAGAATAGATGATTTAGTGGCCACATGTAATCATATCTAACCCTATACATAAGTTGTATTCCTGTGTGAGATGATTCAGTGACTTTTGATTTTTCCTCATGATTGGGATGGATTACGTGATAACTTAGGTATAGGTTAGGGCATATACCTAAGTGGGGTTATCTGATGATTTCATATGTTGTGGTTTATCCTTGTTGGATTTTGTGAGACCCTGAGGGTCTCGGGGTCTCTACTAAGTATCGTTATACTCACCCCTGCATGGGCTATGCCAACACCTTGTTGTATTGGATGCAGATGACAAACAGTGCAGATCGAGGATGAGAGTACCAGGACTGTACAGTACCTGGAGGTTGACCTTACAATGAATCGGTACACTGAGGAGACTAATGGACTTATAAGGTTGATGATGCTATCTATACCTACCCTTTGTGTAGGAATCCTACAGGACGACCCAAAAGCTATTTTTCCTTTCTTCAGTTGTACATGTATTTCCAGTTTCCTTGTACTTTAGAGTTGGGATTGAATTTCCAGCCCCTTTACATTTTAGTACTCTTTTGTTATACAGTTTTACATAGTTTTTCATATCTACCTATGTTCTCTATTGTGTTTTTTATATTTTATAAAGGGAATTCCTTCCCACTTTTAGGGAATTATTACTTTGGTGCTAGACGCTAGCCCCTGGCATATGGAAGGCGTTCTTGGGGTAGTCACGACATAGGCCTCGGGGGAAGGGGCGTGAAATATACATCATTATATATCACAAATCTATCCACTAATGTGGGTAATTTGGTATTTTATATCTTCAATATTCTCCAAATTCTGTGGGAATCACATATAACCCTTTGTTGGTGGAAACATTCCCATGGAATTTTTCATTCACTAAAAAAAGTTATCATTTATAATACAATGAATTAAAAAACAATCACTGTGATCCTCAATACTAAATTATAATATTATTCTTGTTTATACATGATTTTGGAGTAGATGAGAATATCATCTAAAAATACTACAAAAAAGATTATGTTAATCTCTATAAAATCCATCCATAACGTCTATGAATATTGATTGAGAATTAGTGAGAACAAATGGAATCATTATGAACTCATTATACTTGTAACATTAATGAAAATAACTACTTTAAATGTCATCCTTCTTCACCATTACATGATAATATCCAGACTAATGATTCAAGATGGGGAAGTTTTGGGCTCTACATAGAGAATAGATGAGGTTATTAATCTGTCTCATAGGATACATGTCATATATAATGATATTTTTAGATCATGAAAATTAATACTGAGAAAAATTGATGTAACAAAAAAATATTTGATTGTACATTATCTTAAACATCTTGTGTTTCACACAAAACTGACTTGGCTAGTATTACACGTAAGATTGAGTTTATAAAAAACAACACTATAGTGTGTAATTATTTAAAAGTTATGTATTTATAACATATATCTTAAATATAGTATTATAATATATAATAAATAAATTTTAATGTTATTTATAAAATTTTAAAATAAAGAAAACATATTTATAATGAAATGTACACATTTCGGTAAAATAGTTATATATTTAGTAATACAATTATTTTTAAAGGAACTACATTTTATGTTATTTAGATAAGAAGAATAAAATTAATTTTAGAAAATCTTGAAAATTTAATTTTTTAAAAGATACTGCATTTTTTTATTTGAAATATGAAAATTATCTTAGGTTAAATATTTTTTATTTTTCTGAAACATTCCATTTTTTATGATTAGTGATAAACATTACCTTATTATTAAAAAATGATGTTTACATTTAAATAATTATTTATGTTTAAATTTATATTAATTTTAGAATAGATAATAAAACAAATATATTAACCGAGTTTAGTTCATTGGAATCATTTTTTTAAAATAATTAGATAAATAATTTTTTTAACATCTCTTTTTCCTACCTTCAAGTCACATTTTCGGATTAACATTAATGAAAATTCTTATAATTGTTTGATTTGAAATTCGAAAATATAAAATACATGGTTGTAATGAGTATGAAATTTTTTGTCTAATATGATCAATATATTTTATTGTGAATATTATATTTTGAATTTTATTTTCCAATGTTAATGATAAATAGTGCAATTAATGGTAAAAATAATATAATATTAATATACAATTACCTAAACACTTGCCCCAATTTCAATATACAAGTAGGTATCGAACAAAATCATCATATGGTGGAAAATATGACCCTTTTTAATCCACTTGTGCCTGTTTTGAATGATTATATTATTTTATATACAGAGGAGTTAAAAATGTCATATTAATATATTAATAACTATTTTGTATTTAAATATAGTATATTTAAGGGATATGGTCGACCATAAATATTCTATAGAAATATAATAAATTAATCTACATGATGATAATTTATATATAATTTTTAGATATCAAATAATAAATTTTAATTGTGACATTAATGATGATTCAATAATATAGTTCTTAAAGGATGAATCCAATAAAACATCTTAATAATATTGAAATAAATATAATTTAAATAATTAATGACATGAAATAATTTTATAGATATATTAGGAATTTTAGTGACATGTTAGAAGTATTATTTTGAAGTTATCATGTCGGTTTGATATTTTTAAAAATGAATATATATAATAGTATTTAAATTGACTTAAAGGATATTATAAAGAAATTATTTTTTATTAAATGATATAAAATTAATAAAAATAGAATAATCTAAAAAATAACTTATATAATTTCAAATATGTCATATTTTATCCAATTGGGGGTTTATTGGTTATTTTATAGTTAATATTTTAACCTTATATTGTAAAAATACCAGAAGACACTATAAGTGTTATTCTATTTAACTATGTATTAAGTCCAAAAGATATGGTAAATGTTATGACCAAAAAAAGTTTAAATTTTTTTTTGTAGGGATATAGTCCAATAATTATCTTCCACACTAAATAAATCACTAATGTATATATTTTAATCCTGAAATCAATTTATAGTAAATTATTATTTTTTGATCATCAAAAGGGACGCCGACCTCTCTTATAAAAAAGAACTTCTACATCTCATTAATTCACACCACCACATCTATTTGGCTCCATCAAACCTAGCCAATTTAATCATTAAACTTATCTAACATAATACAGGAGTCCATAATTTTTGTATAAAGTGATCCTAAGTATTAATTTAGTGAAAATAAAATAGAGACACTCAAAGATGACATAATTGTTTTAACAATTGAATTAAATATTTTTTTCATCTTCTACTTCCTCATGTTATGTTGTTTTAATAATAAATTAATAGCCCAAAATATACTATATGGGGATATGTTTTTTATTATTATGGTACAACCATATTACTCCTTTTATATAACTAATGAAAAATTGTATCACTATGCGTGTGTACGTACAACGTACAACGTCCACATAATGGTGTAATTTTTTTTTCATGTACAAATTATTTAAATGGGTATGAAAATTAATATAAAGGATTTAGATAATAAATATTACATGATATTGTTTTTTACAATTCATATTCCATCCAATTTTGTACCATTTAACCATTAAGGAAATCATATCGTCGCCCGGGCGTACATACTGTTTACCATCTCCTCACACGAGGAGATTCATCTTCAACATTCACCATCAATGAATGGGTATAAAAATATATGTTATTCATAAGTATAAAATATATTAAATAATAATTCAATATTAATAATATATATTTTTATATATATATGTTATTATCTTACTTCCATTCAATATGATCATACAATGGAAAAGTATTTATTTGTACGTACGGCCTACAGTCTCCATGAATAGTATATTACATTTCATATATTTATCTATTATATATATTTATAATCATCATATATATGATATATATGTCACATTATACATTTTGGATGTAATTAAATAATGATTTATGTAATATGATACAGAATACCATATCAAAACATGTTTGATAATGTAAGCTATTTTTACCTGATGAGTTTCTTTAACCAGAAAATTATTAATAAATGGGTAATATAAAGTTTTAAATGAATAATATATGATATATTAATTAATATAATTATTTTTTAGTATTTATTAATATTTTTAAAACCATTAAAAAATAGTTTTTTCAAAGTATGGAGGGTATCAAACTTAAGGTGAAGGAAATCTTAACACAATTTTAATTCATTGATGTAAAAATTTATGTCATTAGTTATATTATTCCACAAAAATCAATGAATTCCATCGGATTGTTTTATATTTAACATCCATTTAAATTTTTTGGTTTTCTAATTTTCACACAACATTATGTTATTTATTTATCCTCACTCTAATGGTGTGTTATTTGTAAGGGAATTTCGTCTCACATTTAATTTTCCTGAGATATAAATAATTTTACCCACCCATTTATTATGTGTGGAGTATATACTAAACCTATTATATTTCATATCATTAATACATTTATCTTATTGGTATTTATATATTCATTTGAGGATATCAATATTATGATTTTTTTGTTTAATGTTTTACGAGACACATTGAATATTTATAAAATTAATCCTTTCTCCATTTCAGTATTATTGATATTATAATGAATATTTATTTTTATGTATATATATGTTTATAATGAAATTTTATGTATGCTTTTAATATCATATAAATATTTTTAAAATTAAAATTTTTAAGGGTTTATGTAAGGAACACTTCAACTAAAACAAAATTTTAAATGTTTTTATGATTTATTCTTCTAAATATTTATCATTAATGTCATTTTTCAAAATGGTTTTATGGATTTATTTATATTGGAATGAATATTTTTAAATGATAATTCTTTTCAAGGTATTCAATGTTTTATGGGACACATTGATCAAAAAATATCTTTCAAAATGCATTGTTTTATAAGTGCACAAATTTTGAATAAATGATTTCAATGGAAAAATGAAATTTGTCTCCACAAAATTTTTAATGACATTATGATATTTTATTCATATATGTAAACATACATTATTGGATTTTTTTTCTTATTTGAGAATGATTTATTTTAACAAAATATCCCATATTTAATTTAAGGGGTTGTGATATTTTTAACTGTGTATGTACTATTTTGATTCCATTCATGGTTTATGGTTGAAATAGAAAACTTTTGTATTCTATTTTTAATTTTTATTTTTATTTTATGTTTCACCCATTCAATATGATGAATTCATTGTAATTATAATGAAATGTGTAGGGGACTGGTTAATGAAAACCCTAGGTGTTTATAACCTATTAATGAATGTCGTACATGTTGGGGACCAACTAAAGGAACCCCTTATATGCATCAATAGTTCTCATGAGACAAAATTATTTGGGTTTTGGCTAAAATATTACCAGTATGTTCTTAGCAAGAGGAAATGGAAATATTTCTAGCATTATATAGTCCCACATTATATGATAAGTTATTGATATTATTTGTGATTGTCAGATTGCTGTAATATCCATGTGAATTTTTAAATGAAATTATTTATTCTTTTCATGCCATATTATGCTAAAGATTATGTTTAGATGTCTTATGTATTAGTTTCATACGTGCATTATATGTTTAGGATTATTTATGAATTATTTAGTAGTATTGTTTAACCTTATTGAGCATCTGAGCTCATACCTTTCTTAAATTACATTCTCCAATGTTACTATCAAGTGTTTTCTGACAGATATACAGAGTTATTCTAGGATAATAATGGTTTTATCAAAGAATTATCCAAGTTATATTTTATTCATTGAATTTTAATATAATAATAATTTATTTAAGATATTTTCTTTCACTGGTAAACTAATTGGTCGATCAGCATTTGATTCAATTTCATCCAAAAAAAAAATTAAAATAATTAACTGGTGTTGGGCATCTAGGGTTGGGGAATTACATTAGGTATCAGATAATTTTTAGAAAGATCCTTTGAAATTCTTTTGGAAAACATAGATTATGAAACAAAAAAAATAATATTTCTTTTGAGGATAAATTTATATGAACAATCTGGTGTTTTGGTATGGTTGAGATTATCCATGTATTACAATGAAATAGATCCCTATATTGATACTAAAAGATGAAATGGTTCTGGAATAGAAGTAACTGAGAGTTATAAATATGACATGGTATTCCAGGAATTACTTTGGGTGTCCTAGTACACAAAAATCTGCCTTACTGTGCACCTTGTTTGACACTCATAGGGGATATGCTTAAGATATTCCAATATTTCATTACAAACCAATTTGAATGATTTTTATATATGATATGAATGATGATACTTGGTAAATCCTAAGGTTTTTTAGAATGAATAGAAGGTTTCAGGATATTTATTAAATTGTATTATGACTATTATAACTCAAACACTTATTTTTTATTTTATTCAATGGATGTATTTAAATAATGTCATATTGAAATAAAAAATTATGGAAAAGCTTTAAAAGGTTTTGGAAATGAGAAACCAAGTGGATTGTAATAAGCATGAAGGATATGATATTTCCGCCAAATATATTTTACAAAAAATGTGATTTAAAACATAGAAATTATCCAACTCCAAAACACAATGGAGGAGAAAAAGGCGAATAATTCAAAGATCCCTAGTGTTGGAGACCATGGAGAAATAAAATATCAATTTCTATCATGCATGAAATGTAGTGGGAGACACCATAAAAAATTATCAATAGAAAAAAGAAGTTATTTATTTGTGGGAAAGAAGCACATAATGAAAAGGAAGATTGTGGAAAATGAATATCCAAAAAGATAAAAATAAAATTTATCCAATGAATCCAGTTACAGTCAATTGAAGTAAACGAACGAGACCAAAGCACTACCCGATGAAATTCCCAACACTATAGGATAAACACTAGGGAATGGAAAAACCTATATGGAAATAAATGAATGATGAAATGTTTAAATGTATTAATAGGATTTTGACGATCTGATTACTTTTGGATACTTTGGTTTTGTTTATGTAAACATGATTTTTAATATGTGAGGGTTTCATTAGAGGAAAAAATTATCTTTTCTTATGTGGAAATAATTATAAATGTATAAATAGCCTCTAGGGATTATATTATTTTGACTTAATTATGGTATATTGTACTTTTGGATGGAAAATGAATGGCATGAGATTTACTTTAAGATGAAAATATGATATGGATATTTTTTTACATTTCATCTCAATTATGGAATGTTATAAAAATTATATAGTTTTAGAAAAAGGAAACCCAACAATAAGGGTGACAACCCATCATGTCTGGTAAGGCCATGGGTCTTGAACCCATAATTTATTGGAAACAAGGTTGAAACACATAAAAATGGCCTATATGAAGTCCCTAGTTAGTGTAAATTTTTCTATTTGGTTAAACAAGTTGATGAAATATGAATAAGATGATTTTGGTTACTTATGTCCTATCATATGGATATCCATAGTATTGGAAAATGATTTGAGATATAGGTGATAAATATTATTTGAAAGAAATTATATATTTTCGGAACATTATATGATTATGATAAATAAAATACATTGGGATTATAAATTCAGGTGTAATGGTTGAACTTTATTTTATCGAATCTGTGATTTTGTTGTATACATATAGAGATTTTGGTTATTTATGGAAAAGACTAACCTATCATGGATATTATGTAATTAGGTTAATTGCTATTTGGTAAGACACATTAAGAGTGATTATGTTATTTATAGATAAATTTTAAAATTTATCCTAGAGGACTATATGCTTAAATCATACAAAATTTAGGGTTTCAATCATCATGTAGAATATGTTTTAGGAAGGTTAGTAATATAACGAATGATTGATGATGAATAATTGGGTAATACTATAAAATTTTGTGAATATTTTTTGAAATTATCCAATATAGTACTAACATTTTGGTTAATGACTAAATATAGTTAAAAAATATAGTAAACATTTTGTTAATTATGAAATTATTTAGATTTTGAGTCTAGAAATTTATGTCTGAGAAATTCATTTTGAACAATCATCATTTGGATAATAAGATTAGACAATGATAGAAATTGATTAGGGGATGAAATATTTCCTATTAAGTAAGTAATTTTGTTTTATTATGTTCTTAGTCTATGATGTAAATAAATTCATCATCTCTAGGGAAAAATTAATAAAACCTAAAAATTAAACCTAATAGTATATTTTGTGAAGAATCAAATGGTCCCTTGGATCAACACATATTTATCTTTTTCTGATTTTCATCTTTCTCCTAATGATATTTTATCTGAATCTCCATCATATCATGATGGTTAAATTTTATTTAATGTCCATGTTTTCTTACATGGAACCCTAGTACATTTTATCTATAGTGACACTCATACAACTCTTTCATTGTTTTCAAATGGTGGTCTAATTAATCAATTTTACGATGGTGGATTTAAATAACTAAATTTGGAAAATTCCATCCTATATTTTTTTTTTCAGAGTTTGAATTGTCATGATGAAATTTATTAAATCTGGCTCGACTGTAACTCCCAAATATTACATGGTATGTTATCTTCAATAGATTTTCATTCACACAAAAACGAATTGGCCTAAAAAATATTAGTTTGAGTTTTTAGGAATCAAATCATTGGTGTTGTAATTATTTATATCCTATATGAATAACATATCCAATAAATATAGTAATATAAATAGTAATAAAAAATTTAAATTTTATTTATAATGTTTTCTCATAAATTAAACATATTAATAATGAAATTTAAATGTTTCTGTAATGTAGTTAAATATTAAAAAATACTATTTTTTAAAAGAACTACATATTATGTCAAATTGTGAAAAATGATAATATTATTTTTAGTCACTCTCAGAAAGTGATTTTGGTAAAATATACTTCATTTTTGAAGTCAAATTAGAAAATTATCCAAGGTTAAACTTTTTTCTTTTTTCTAAAAACATTAAATTTTTTATGAATTGGGATAATCATTACATTATTGTAATTATATAACATTTTCATTTAAATAATTTAAATAATTTAAATTTATTTTAACGTCATAAAAGATAATTAATAGATATATTTACCCAATTTAGGTCATTGGAATAAATTTTATAATTGAATTATATATAAAAATTCATTTACATTTTTTGACATCTCTTTTACCCGCCCTCTAGCCACATTCCCGATTAAGTATTAAATGTAGTTTTACCACTTCTGTGAATTGAATTAAAAAATATATATACATGGTTGTAATGATTATGAAAAATGTGGTTTAATAGGATCAGAATAATTTTTATGAATTGTTACTTTTGAAATTTATTTAACACATTTAAAGGTAAATATTTTAATAAAGTGTAAAAATAATATTATAATAATATTAATGTACCCTAAAACTCACTCGAATTTTTTTAAAAGTATGTTTCGACCAAAATCCACCTATCAAGAAAATATGACTCTTTTTAATCCAATTATGTCTTAATCAGACATTAATTATATTTTATTTAAAGATGATTTAAAATTTTTATATTCAAATTTAGATAAATACTTTATTTTTAATATGAGGAAATTTAATTAATATGGTTAAATATAAATTATATTTATAAATCAATAAAATTAACCAAATACATGATAATTGTTTTATTTTTTCGGAAATAAATAATTAATTTCAAATACGAAAAAATAATGATGATGTAATTGATTTATTAAAGGAAAAATCAAACAAAAGATATTAATAGTATTTAAATAACTATATTTTTATATAATTAATGAAATTAATTAATTTTAGAGATAACATTGACATTTTAGTGATATATTTTAATTATTGGTTGGATGTTGTCATGTTTGATTGATATTTTTAAAAATTAAAATATTGAAAAATATTGAAATTGAAATAAATAATATTTTAAAATTAAGTCTTATTTATTAAAAGATTTAAAATTCATTTATATATGGTTCTACCAAATAACATTTATAATGTCAAATAATTAATAAATAATCCAATTGGGTGTTCAATTGTCATTTTATTGTAACTATATTAACCATATAGTGTAAAAATACAAGAAGACACTATAAGAAGTAAACTTGTTAACTAAGATTAAATACAAAAGATAAGGACAACATAATGTCCTAAAAATGTATAATATTAATTGTAGTAGGGTATTTCCACCCATCATCATCTTATACTCGATATTAATCACTTATTTTCTCTTTGAAACTGAAAACCATTTTATGGAAAATTAATATTTTAAGACCTTCCAAATGTACCTCTCACCTCTCTAATAAAAAATCACTTCTCCATTAATTTAATTAACACCATAAAACCCATTTGGATCACCCAAACCTTAACCAATTTTTATCTCAACCTACCTTAATTTGGATGGCATCCATACATTCGTAATATACCGAATCTAAGGAGTTCTTTTGTGAAAATCAAACGGAGACACTCAAAGAAGAGGTACTTGTTTCAAAAATTCAATTCCATTTCATTTATTATTATAAATAATCTACCTATAATGATTCTATACTTAGGTAATAAATCTATAATACATTATAAATTTATATTTTTTATTATTATGCTACAACCATATTCTTTATTTTACCCATCAAATGAAAAACAATATAATCTTGGATACTTACGTACGACTTATCAGCTCCATACCATGGTGTAAATTTATTTTCATACACATATTATTTATATGAGTATAATGATGAATATGTAGGATGTAAATAGTAAATATAAAGGTATATTTTTGTCTATATTTTATATTTCATGTTATCTCATACCATTTATCAATTATGGAATTGATATCATTACTTGTGCGTACATATGTCTTACCGTCTCGATGACTTAATGAGATTCCACTTCCACTTTTAGAATACAATAATGATTATAAATATATATAATGAATAATTATGAGATACATGAAATAATAATTAAACTTAGATTATATGTATATATATATATATTTCATTCAGTTACGTCCATTCAATGTGATTAGCAAACATAAACAGTGATTTGGAATATGTACGTCGTACCGTCTCCATGAACAGTGTATTCAATTTCATATATATATATATATATTTTATTTATATTATAAATATATATGATATATAAATCATTTTATACATTTAGTAAGTATGTAAATCATGATCTATGCAATACAACCCGGAATAGCATGTAAAAACTTGTACGACAATGTAAGCATTTTATACCCAAATGTTGCTTTATCAATGAAATTATTAATAAATGGGTAATATAAAGTCATAAATTAATAATATATGATATCATAAATATTATTATTAATATTTTAGAAGCTGTTAAATGTTATTAAAACTATCATACAATAGTTTCATATAAGTAGGAAAAGAATCATACTTAAAGTAAGGGAAATCTCATCTCAATTTCAATTCATTGTGTTAGACATCATTGAAATTTGTTATATTCTTTAAAAAATAAGTGTGAATGACTCCAGATTATAATACACTAAATATACACTTATATTGGATGGATTTATAATTTTCCCACGTAATTAGGTTATATATTTATCTTCAATCTAACGATACGATCTATGTAAGGGAATTCGGTCTCACTTTTCATTTTGGTGAGATATAAGCCTTCTTCACCACATATTTTTTGTGTGTGGTGTATGTACTACCCCTATTATATATAATATCATGAAGACATTTATTTTCATGAAATTTAATGATTAATTTGATGATATCTGGATTATGATTTAAATGTTCAATGTGGAATGGGATGCTTTGAATGATTATGGAATTCATCCTTTCTCCATTTCAATATTCATGATATTATCATACATATTTATTAATAAGTATATAAATTATTTTAAAGATAATTTTATTTCTATTTTTAATTTTATTCAAATTTTTTCAAAATGAATATTTTTATGATTTTTTGTAAGGGACTCTGAAACTAAAACATATATTTAAATGTTTTAATGATTTATTATTCTTAATATTTCACATTAATGTCCCTCATATCAAAATTCATTTAATTATTTATATATATGGTCATTATTTTCTTAAAATGTTAGTTCCTTTAAAAAAATTTAAATTGTTATGGGGCAGTTTGATCAATTATATATCTTTTTAAATGTATTCTTTTATAAGTTTGAGACTTTTCAATAAGTTATTTCAATGAAAAATAGTGTATTTAACTAGTTATAATTTTAAATGAAATTATTAGATTATTTTCAAATATTTAAATAGCCTATGTTTTATTTTAAACATAATTGAGGTTGTTTTATTATGATTCAATCTTCCACATTGAAATCAATGGTTTATGATATGATTGAATTTTTATGTACTATTTTGATACCATTGATGGTTTATGGTAAAATTATTAACATTTCAAATGCATGTTTTAATAAGAATGTCTATGTGATGTTTCAACAATTTCTTATGAGGAAATAATTAAACGTATAAATATATGGGCATAGGATTGGATAGTGAGGCCCTACAGGTTTGGGATGGGTTAATGAAAGCCCTACTGGTTGAGGACAAGTTACTATAATCCCTTAAATGAATCAATTGTTCTCATGATACAACCTAATTTGGGTTTTGGATAATGTGTTACCTGTATGGTCCTACAATGAGTCCTTGACATTATGTCTGATATTATGCATTCCATCATTATGAGATTAGTCATTATTATTAAATGTTCTTATTAAACAATTATAATATCCTTATGAATGTTTAAATGTCATTATTTAATTTATTCTTCCCATATTATATATAAAGATTATGCTTACAAGGATTGTGAGTTAGATTTGAAATTGACATAAATGATTATGATAATTTTCTAAAGATACTATTGTAATTTTTATCCTTAGTGAGAAAATGATCTCATCTCATTATTATGATTTATTTCCCCAACATGCCACAATGTGTATTTTGATTTATATGCATGGTTAATCTAGGATAGTAATGTTGTTCTCAAAGAATTATACATGGTGCATTTTATGATTTTAATTTCATTATAATGTTCATATATATAATCAATTTTTTATGACATCAAAATAGATCAGTACATTGGGACATGATTCTTTATAATCATTCCAATGCATTAAAATAAGGCACCGACTCTTGGAATATGGGGTCACAGTATTACAATTGATAAATATTTAATCATAAAATAGAAAAGTTCACCCCATATTGAAGCACTCGAATAGATTTAGACTTTATTTATATTCTCATATATATTTTTCTTCATATCATCAAGTCCAATGTTTTCATTATATATTTTTTCTTGGGAATTATAAAATCTATGAGTATAGTTCAATCATGAAATCATACTCTCTATAATGAGGAAGATATAAAAATTTCTTTGAGAAACTTTAATGAATTTTGATTCAATGGTCACCCCACCATTGATTATCATTAAATTAGTCTTAATAACTTATTCTAAATATTCTTCCTAACATAAAAATTAAATATATTCTTTTAATGGTGGTATCAAATCCTAACAATCATCCACCTTGTACTAATAGAGAGTAATATACATATTTGTGATATGGAGGTCATTTTTATTCTTTCAATAATTTATATGGGCCTTATAAAATGAAAGACAATCCGTTCTTAGAATACAATAAAATTTAACTATATGGAGTATCATATGTATTTATATAAAGTATATCCCACAAAAAATTAGTAGTTGATGAGTTATATTTGATGGTTGTACTAATTGTCCAATTTTTCATCTACACTGACAATAATTCAATTATCATGTTTTGAGGTGTTTTTTTTTAATTTTTAAAAAATCGTTCGAAATAAGAATGTATGTGTTGAAAAATGGATTATATTATATCCTCTCACTATTTCATCCAAGAAATAATCTTTTACATTATCCAAAAAGGACATAGAGATGAATATTTCTAAATAATTGAAGATAAAAAAGGGAAAATTTTGAACAATGGGGGGAATACTCAAAATGGAATATATTTCCTAACCTATTAAATTTAAGGTTTCAATGTAAGTTATCAATGATATATTTCCAAATAGATGATCATATTCATAATTTTCTTCAATTAAAAATGTTTTTTCCAATTCTTCTGAACTTAAAAAATCATATCCCCAGAAAGTTTCAGACCATGTTTAAAATATGGAATCATTCTTATTTACCTTTAGAGGATTGAATCAACTTCAATAATCAATTTTCAAGGTTATTACCCCTATGTACAATTTTTCTAGATAAATATCCACATATAGTATCTTAATTGGGATTTATTTTAATTGAATAAAAATACATACCTTAAAAAGGATTTTTTCATATGTTCAACCATATCTCTACGGTTATCAATAGGTTTATTCAATCCATATCCCCTAGATGATTTGAAATTTATCTAATATCAACTTTTAAGACCCTTATTTTCGTACTAATTAATTATTTATTTATCAAAAAAAATGCACATAATGTAATCTTATATTAATGGGAGGTATAGTTTCCTTGTGAAATTCGGTACATAGAATAATAACTTGAAAATAAGAAAAATATTATTATAAAAAACCCCATTATATTCCCATAAAATTTCATTTCTCCTATAAAGATACATGGGATAAACTAGCGATGTACACAAAAAAGAGGTGACATATAAAACCACGTAATTAAATAATAAAAGTATATCCTATGATAAAGTTGTACATGTGATTCAATATGCATGTAAATGTATCATAAATGGTTATAATCATAAGCCTTTTTTTGATACATGATAAAAGTTGATATCATTATATCAACAAGTTCAAGTTGAAACTTTATATAACATGATAACATATACAATATTCAAGGGTGTCCATCGATACAACATAAATAATTTTTTAGGATATCATCATATGTTCAAAACATGGTATCTCATGAGATTAATACATTACTGAATACATTAGTGGGCCAAATAATTATAGGTCTTCCTGTCACCTGAATATCCAACACAAGAGATTGTACGATACATATATTATACAACATAGGGGTGTAGTTTATCACTTTTAATCCCAAAATAATGGATTATGGGTCATATACATGGAATTACATAATTAATGAATAATGGGTATATATGTGAGAATATACATTAGTTGAAATAATGATGGGTGTTCAGTTCACAATAGATTGGAATGGAAAATCACAGGATAAAATTCTTAGTATAACATGGGTATATAGATATTCATGGAATGGATAATTGATAATGAAGGTGGTATATAATCATTTGTATTTCACTTGGAAAAAATAGTGATGTGTAAATACATATACAAACATGATCAATTAGAAATAAAAATGAAAAATATAAAATGAATTCTTAATCATTGAGGAGAATTAATGGATCCCTTCCCATGAGAGGGAACTTCTAAAAAAATGTGATGATCTTAGTAAGTGTTGGGGGAAACATATGATGGATAATGAGAGGTAATTTTAAATTAACATCATGATACATGGGTTTTTAGTGAAGTGGAATGGGGGGGGGGGGTCAGTGGGTTATTATTTAAAAATGTTTTGGGTTTTATTATTTATTTAGAAAAATATGTTTTATATTATATAAGAAAAATTAATAAAATCACAAAACCATACCACTGTTTTTTTTTTGAAAAATATTGGTTTTTGATATTTTATAAGGATAATAAGTTTACACATTATAATAATGTCCTAGGTTTTGTGTATGTGAGTCATATTAACAGAGAAATATTTTTAAAAACATTAAATATTGTAGTGGTTTGGAGGATATATTATAAAATTCGTCAAATATCTTCAAAAAATCAATTATTTTAAATGGGAAACATTTTTTTGAGGATAAACATTATATTTTTAATGAAATCACTATTTACCTTTGATTATGTCAAAATATATACCATATAATTATACCATTTTAATTTTTTTCTTAAAAAAAATTCTTGCTTCCAAAATTATGACAATTTCTCTATTTGATAATTTCAAATAGTATATTTTAAAAAAATATATTTTCAAAAAATATTTTTATAAATAAGGAAAATATCAATATTAAATTTAAAATACCAATTTGTTGAAATATATGGGGTTTTTACAGAAAAAATAGTCAATGAACCCTTTAAATATCATGTTAGGCCTCAAAAAATTATAATATCTTTTATATTTAAATGAATATTATATTACTAGAATAATTTAATAAAATAAATATAATTTCAATAATTCATTAACTTATCCAATATAATACCATGATTTAAAATATATATTTCCAATTTATAAAATTTTTGTTCCATCATAAAAAATATAATTTTTATCAAAATTTATATTGAATAATTTATAATATAACAAATAGTAGGGTTTAATATAAAAATTATTTTATAAAGAATATTTCAAATTGAACGGTTCTAGGTGGAAAACCCCATATTAAACCACTACATTAAAAGGCGATATGGTTTGAGATGGTGACACTTTCATGAGGTTTTTTGGTGAACATGGTTTGAGCGATGATCTTGATAAGACAGAACTCTCCCATAAATGGGTTTGTATGTTATTTAGTTTCAATATATAAGTTGTGATTAGTCAGTGGAAAATCCAAGAAATGTTATCTCCCTTGGATTACCTGATAAATGAGATTTTATGTATGGTCCTACTGGTCTAGCCACTAAATGTATTGTCTATGTAAATTGGATTTTCTATAAAACCTAATAAATTCTAAAAATAATAATATATTTAAAAACAATGTTATAAATAGTTATAAGGATTTATTATCTTCTAAATTATATTGGATATATCATATAATAGTCCAATTTTTTTTAATACAGTTGATTTTTTTTAATAATTTCATTTCATAATATTGAATTTATTCTTTTAGAAGGGTATTTATTTTCAAAACGTTGAGTCATGGATAAATCCATAAATTTGGTGCCTAGAGAAGGTGGAAAGGAACGTATTACTTGGGTGGTACATATAAATATAAAAACCATTCATTAAAAATACGCAGATATATTTTGAGGAAGGAACATAGATATATTATTTTTTATAGAGAGATAATAATTATATTGTATTTTGTATATATAAGAACCTATCTTTTTCTATATGGTTAAGATAAGGTTTTTCAAGACATATTTTTGTTTTAATCATATTTTGACCCAATTTTAATTTTTATCAACATATTTTAATTCAATTGGATAATCATTATTAAAAGATGAAGTCAGAAATATAAATTGAAGATTCATGAAAGAGGGAATGAATTCCAAATTTTCTTATTTTTTTTGAAAATCCCTAATAGAAGATAAATGTTAATTCTATGGATATGTCTAGAGATTCAAGAAATTATCTGTGATTTCAAAAATGTACAACCCAATTTAATCCTCATTAGACTCGTCTTCAGTAAAAAAAATGTTAATTCGTTTTTCCTCTAATTAATTTTCGAATTTGGATTACGGTATATGTGAAACTAACATGAATAAGTTATAAGAGTGCTTACAAAAAAGGGGAAATAGATCCCATTAAGAAATTATTAGACATCATGATTCACACCTAACATATAAGTGTGTCATGGGTAACAAATTATTAGCATATATTAGGTTATAATGATTTAATTTTTATTTTGATGGTTGTTATGGAAAATAGAATGAATGAAAATATTTTTTTTCTGTTTGATAGTAGCAGATATAATGTATGGAAGAAATGTATGAAAAATAAACTATAGTATTTAGCATAATAAGTTTTATCCATGAATATATAGGAGATATAGGTTAGTGATATATCATAACAAAGTATGAAACAAGTAGAATTTATAAACCCAGAAATTCTGTTCAGGTATGGATTTTTCTTTTCTAGTGTTTGTCAGAAAAGAGGAGAATCTGGAAATTTAAGGAGTACACATCATGTACATAAATGTACACCCCGTGTACCCAGCTGCACCTAGTGACTATGTCCTGGTCGTGTAACAGCTGAGTACGTGGCTCTGTGGGGTGACCTGGAGACCATATAAAGTAGGGGCTAGTTAAGGTAGGTACACAACATGTACTTTCAAAGAACACACCATGTACTTTTATTTTTAACTGTTATATTTGACTGGCATAGCGTCTAATTAGTAGAAAACCCCCATTTTCAGGCTATCACATCTAGGAGAGACAAAGTCCAATGAATCTTTTCTGATCCACAAAGTCATTGTCCATACCTTGAATTGAAATCCTTTAGATGCGTTGCAATCAAATCCTTGAGTTCTTCTATCTTCTTGAGCCTCATCTCTTAATTTTTTTCTCTATCGTGAGATATCCGTAGTTGATTATTTTTTATGATTTTTTAGATCCACATCATTATAGGATTATTCAAGGTCTGATGTCAGGGTATATCGATCGTACAACGATGAGGTGTGTGGTTTGTGCCTTTCCGTAGTTAGTCTATGAATATTTTGTGCAAATGGTTTCAATACCCTTGAATGTGGTTTTGGGTTTTTCAGGAGTTTATCCCAGGTAATGCCTGGTATGACTTTTGTGCCTGGGTATATGTTATTTGATTGGTAATATGGGTTTTCCATGCTATGGAATTTTATCCCATTCTTGAATTGATATTGACCGTTTGGTATATATTTTCTTGGTAGGTCACTTGATTTCCATGTCTAGAGTTGTTATGATGGAGTGATTTTATCTTCTATTGTGATATGATTTGTAGCCCATTAACAGTGTAGTTCATGAGGTTTTCTTTGGTTGTTGAACATATTTTGTGCATTATTGACCTATATAAGTCTGTGGGAACCTGGGTTAGTTAGAACATAGGGGAAATGGATGTTAATGGCTTTCCATGATTGTCTATATACATTACGTTGCGAGACCATAGGGGGTGGACTTTATGATCCCTCAGAGTGTTTGTAGTTTCATGTTGCGAGACCAAAGGGAGAATTGGATGTTGAGTGCTTCCCTAGAGTGTCGATAGTATACTGATACAATACCACATCGGTAATTGATGGTGAATGCAACCTTATAGAATCTTTAATAAAGATGAACCAGAGGGGATAAACTCTCAGTACTTCCTAGAGAGTTACTTGTGATTAATTGGTTGAACTAGAGGGGATAGGATGTGAGTACATCCTTGATCATTACTTGTTTTTTTTATCTTCTTACTTGATATATGAAAATTAATACAATTTAAACATTAGGATTGTTTACATTGAGTACTTCCTTGTTTACTACTTCTTTTTTCTTATTGCTTTCCACACATATTGATTGACTGTTAGGCACATATGTTTTTGTGGTTGACTAATGGTATTTGTCTCAAACCAAATTTGGGTCATGATTTTGGGGCCAAATAGATTATATTGATCCAGGTATAGATAATGGAATGTCTCTTTCTACTTCAGGTACATTATTATTGTTGATCTAGGGATCATGAGAACAAGATGAGGCTTCCGATGCTACTAGAGTTTATTTTTTAACATTGTACATTGGATTAGTATTGTATTCCAACATTATTACTTGTATGGATGATTTCCTAGACATATGTATCATGAATCATTTTTAAATTTGCTCTAGTTTTTTATTACTTTCATTCTTCCACTTTTTAATATTGTATTGTATTATTATTGCTTCTACTATTGTTATCTGTTACATTCTACTGCATTACTATACCAATGAGGGAATATATTCTCTACTATCAAACCCAGGGCTCCCATTGTGAGTATGAAGGCTCTGTCGTTTGGGGAAATTCACTTGAGGCCATGTGACCTACTAGGTACGGGGCACCTCTAGGTTGCACTCAAAACTGGGATTTTACAATGTGGTATTGTTGGAATTGTTTTCTTATTGACTTACTATTTGGATCTTGTATCCAGGGATAAGAAGGAATATATACATGGTAATAATCTCTTCTCAGGAGTAGATAACCAGTGTATAGGGATAACCAATTTACCTTGTATATTGTTATTTTGTGATGTTTTCAATTATTACAATTGTTTTGATTTCACCGATGTGTGATTCAAATGTTTTATGTTGTTTTCATTGATATAATTGAAGTTATATTTTTTTCAATATGATGAGATGAGGGTATTCCATCTAATGCATCATATAGGCACTTGATAGAGATCACATGTCCGACTTTATTTCCATTCCATTTAGGTTGTATTACTGATTGCATGTTATTGTGATAGATGTTGTGTTAGATATTCATGTTTTTGTGATCGATGCCTTTACAGAATACCTACTATTTTATAGGGTGTTACTAATATATAAGGATTAGTTTTAATGTATGAAAAACATAGATTTTTGATGTTTTATGGGCCCTCATGCATCAGAATTTGTGGATCATAACATTGTTAAGAATTTATATGACATGTATAAGATGCTAAACATTGACTTGCATGGAGTATGGGCTCTCCTAGATCATAATTATTCAGATTAATGTTTTTTTAAGTGTTTTTCAGGGTTCTGGAGTAATTTTTAATCCTTAATGTGTAGATAATCCTATAATACAAGGCATGCAAGGACAAATACATTCCATGTATCCTACTGTTTGGGAAGGAACCGTTTATCTTAAGTAAATGTCATGTTCTGTCTGAACACACCGTTTAGTTCCTAACCGTGTTACGACCTGTGTGGGCTGAGACATGGTGTTGGGAAATCTTTGGTGGATAATGCCATGTGCCAGATGTACATGTCGTGTGTTTAGACCATGTGTCTTCTAGTGTGAGCAATGAAATGAATGGATTATGGGTAGTTAGTACATGACGTGTCTGGAACAAGCACACTATGTAGAGTTAGCCGTGTAACTAGTCGTGTGACAAACAACACTATTGGTGAAGTTCCTTCTTGTACATGTGATGTCTGGAACAAACATGCTTTGTTGTCATTCTCAAGGAAAACCGTGTGGATTAATTAGTGTTGAAGAACTTTGGTAGGGGAATAGGATTCAAGTACACGCTGTGTGTATGGGGTGTTACATGAACAGGGTTGGCAGGAGTACACGACCATATTAAGGCATAAACGATCATGCCGTGTAGGGTACATACAAGCCCTGTATCCGTGATTTGAAAACATTAATGCATTCTTTATCATGTTCCCTTCTTGAACATCAAATTTTCAGTCCTCAAAAATATTGATCTAAGGTGTGCATTTGACCATACAGAGTCATGACACTGAGATTTCGTTCAGTTTTATTCTAGTTACAGGGCATTTACTAGACACTAGACATTGAAAATTAGAATCTTCCAGTAGATCCTTCAGTTGTGGTCATCTTGGAACCATCTATTATTCTGGATACAGGTGCTGATGCATAGTCTCGAGAGGGATTCATTTGGATCATGTCGACCTTCCGAGGTGTGTTGCCTCCTTCATCATCTATTGCCGAGTTTATGTGGGTCTTTCAGCAGCAACATCCTAACACATTATCAGGGGGTAGGGGACCGTAGGCTGCTGATTCATTGTTATAATCCATGATATATATCTTCGAGAATCTGAAGATGCCTCTATAGGGAACGTTGAAGCTCACAGTATACATGCTATTGGATTCTACCATGAAATGTTGGGAAGTGATTTTGTAGGTGGCATGCTACTAGGTAATTTCTTGGTACTAGTTCTTGTGTGCTTTATATGATTAATTCTACCCAGATACATTGACGGCTGATCGATCCCCGGAGTTCCTGAGTTTGTAATGGGGGTACTCTTTCCATCATTGAGTACTCCTCTTTCTTCACAAAGCTGCAGCTCTACACTCTCAACCCATGAGGTGATGCATTATTCATGTCGAGGAAGTATGAGGATGGTCTCAGGCACAACATCTGATCTCAGGAGAACATCATCAAGTTGACTTCTATTTCCTCTATGGTCAACCAGTTGATGGTCACAGAGCCCAATCCAAGGGATTCAGTAGTTTTGACACAGGGAGGCTCTACATCTAGAGTCGAAATCCTTACTAATGATAGTAGGAATCTGTGTAGGGAGTCAACGTAAAATGATTTCATGAAGAGGGATACATCTTCTGGTAGAGAGGTGGTGTGCTACCAATTCAGGAAGAGCAGTCATACGAGGTCACATTTCTCGAGAGACCAAGTGGAGTTCCGATCATACGGGAAGTTGGGTCATCTCAACATTTTTGTCAGTTCTTCTCATAAGGAGTTGGTGATATGGGTTCTTCTTTGAATCCGCATTCAAGAGAAGAACCACAAATACTCATCAGTCTAGGAACTATAGTTCTTCTGGCTGTTCATGCTGAGGTGGAGGTCGAGGCCATGGCAGCCAGTCTGCAAACATTTAGCAACAAAAGGGGGATTAGAATAGGGTGGTCAGGCAAGGTAACAGTGTTTTAGTATAGGCTTAGATTTTACAGTGCAGCAGACCCAGTATTAGTAGGATCCCAAACCCTCTACAGTTCGAGGCACACTCCTGGTATACGGTGTTTTAGAATCTAGAATTTTGATACAGGGGCTTTCTATAGATTCATATATGTAGCTGTTGCCGAGAGCCTTGGTCTTTGTATCATTACTTCTGATGATGTCTTGATGTTGGAAACTCTGTTGGAGACACAAACAGATAATATACAACAGTGTAAGGAGTTCCCTCTTGAGGTCGGTGGGTTTCAATTATCATGGGGCCTTTATTTCTTAAGGATGATGATTTATGATTTCATTATTTGAATGGACTTGTTAGTTACATTCTAGGTTGTGGTCGATTTCTATAGTCTGAGGGTGGGTTTCACATCACCATAGGGAAGATCGTTACTTAATAAAGGAAAATGGGATGTCTGATAAAGTCGAGAAAGACCTGAGTTTAATTTGTGGGGAGAAGTTACCGCACTGATTTCTAGTCTTTATCTGGATGACCAGGCGACATCACAGATGTACTTTCTTTCAATAATGGATCGTTTCATGAATGTATTTCCAAGGGACATTTCGAGTTTGCATCTGGATAGATATGTGGAATTTTTTTTGAGGTTTTTCTATGAGTAGAATTGGTGTTTATTCCTCCTTATATGATGGATACATCATAGTTACATGAGCTCAAAAAGTAGTATAAGAAGGTTCAGGCAAAGTGTTTTTTCAAAGAAAACACATCATAATGGGGTTCGACTGTCCTATTTGAAAATATGGAAGATGGTACCCTCATACATTGTGTGGAGTATCAGAAGATGAACCAGTTGATGATCAAGATCTGATATCCCTTATTGAGGATTTATGACCACTTTGATCAGCTTCTAGGAGCTCAAGGGTTCTAAAAAATTGATTTGGGATCCAGTTATCATCGGTTTCACGTTAGACCATCAGATATACCTTTTAAAGCCTATCAGAGAAGGTATGTTCTATACAAGAAGGTGGTAATTTTGTTCGGTCTCATGAATGCACATGTAATTTTTGTGGCCTTGAAGAACTGATAATTCCAACCATACTTGGATTCATTCAATGTAGTATTTATAGATGATATGTTGGTGTACTATCATACTCTTCACGACCATTCCACACATCTTGAGAATGTTTTCAGTACTATGAGACAACATCTGTTGTATGATAAGAACCTAAAATTCAATTTTGGATAGACTAGATTCACTTCATGGGTCATGTTATCTCCTTTATCAGAGTATCAGTGGACCTAGATACAACGAGGGAAGTAGTTTCCTGGGAGCATCCAAAGAATATCTTTTAGGTAAATTTTTTCCTAGGGTTGTATGGTAACTAAAGGTGTTTTATTCATGACTTTCCATGCTTAGAAACTCTACTGATACTTCTAACTACGATGGCTGTGAATTACTTGTGGTCAGATTGTTCTGATTCAGCCATTCATGATCATAAAAGAAGGATTACATCAGAACCGATACTAGTATTTCAAGAGATAAAAGTTTTATTCTGTTAAATGTGATGCGTCATGTATTGGGCTGGGGGAATGAGTCATTACATGCAGGTCTCAGTAATTGAGGATGCATTGGAGGAATTACCAGACACACGATCTCGAGTTGGTTATAGTTGTTCATGATTTACGATGTTGGTGATATTACATGTTGGGATAACATTTTTTGTTGTTCACTAATCACAAAAAGTCTCCAGAACATCTTTACTCAGTGCGATATGAATCTAAGATAGTAAAGTTGGATTGCGTAGCTTTAGTCTTATGACATTTTCCTTGCCTACATGCATGGGAAAGGAAATGCAATGGCTAATACGATGAGCATCTGGACTTAGATATAGGAAGATCAATAGGCTTGCAGTGAGTGGAAACATATGGATATATTCTCTAAGATTAATTTGGAGGTGTAAGAGAGACAGGGATTGATGCTTCTTTCTTCTGTTTCTGTTACCTCTACTCTACATAAGCGAGTGCGACTGAGGCTGTTGTCAAATGATGAAGGCCTAGTATTAGTGGAATGTGGGTCTGGAGAGGACCCTATTCCTTGATTGAAAGTATGAGAGGATGAGGTCTTGTATTTTCATGGGCAGGTATGGGTTTCTGTAGACATATGCGAGGAGCTAATGTGGGACTTTCATTGCTCAGTTTGTGCAGTTCATCCTAGTGTCAAAACGATATATCGAGATCTTCAGCATTAGTATTAGTGTCCAGGTATGAAGAAAGATGTGGCTGGGTTTTTCTAGAGGTGTTTCACCTATTAGCTGGTCAAGGTGGAGCATCAACGACAATTAGGGCTTTATCAACAGTTACCCATTCCTAAGTGGATATGGATTGATTTGGCGATGGATTCTATTATAGGGTTTACAATGCAACCTCAAGGGAATGATTCAGTATGGGATTTCATTTAAAGACCCATGAAGGTGGATCAATGCTTTCCAATCAATGATACCTTACATGTTGATGAGTTGGGAAGGTCATACATCTGAGAGGATGTACATCTACATGGGTTTCCACACTCCATTGATTCATATAGTGAAGAATGTTTTACTTCTCGGGTATAGCTGGGAGTATATAGTGCTTTGGGAACACATGTTCTTCTGAGTATAGCTTACCATTCCTAGATAGATGACTAGTTTGATTGTACAATTTAGGTGCTAGAGTACATGCATCGATCTTGTGTCCTAGAATTAAGTGGTTCTTGGGAGAAACATATACCTCTTAGAATGTTTTCCTATAATAATAGTTTTCAAGAAACTACTTAGATGGAACCTGATGAGGCATTTCATGGTAGGCCATGTTGATCACGCCTTTGTTTGTTTGAAGTAAGAGAGGCAGCTAGGCTTGTACTTCTCTGGTCTTGGAGACCATATAGTTGATAGTGTTAATTCAGAAGAGGATGGATACAACCCATTCATGAAAGAAGAATTATGCAAATTGACGGAGATGAAATTTGTAGTTTGAGGTTGGAATTTAGGTTTTTCTATGTGTCACATCGAGGTTCTGACATAGGAGGATTAGGAGACATGACATGATTTCACCAAGATATGTCATGTCGTTTGTGGTTTTGGAGAGAGTCGGGCCAATTTCTTATCTTCTCCAATTACCTAAGAGGCATCAGCCTATGCAAGACATCTTCCACATTTCTCAGCTACATAGTATTATCTCACACTCGTCTCATGTTTTATAACCTAAGGAGGTTGATCTGGTGGTGGATGCATCGTTCAAGGAGCATCATATCTGAATTATCAATCATAGTGCGAAGGTTATGTGTGGTCAATCAGTTCATCTAGTATGAGTTCTATGGTTCCACATGCAAGTACCAGGAATCAGATTGGAGAGGGAGGCCATTGTACGATCGTAGTGTCCAGATCTATTTGAGGCTTCATCTTCTATGTCGCCGTAATAGGGAAATTAGAATAAAAATTTCAATGATGGATGAAGTTTCTAATAAGTTGTACCTTCTTTTCAGGTATGAATTTTTTATTTCTGTTTTTTAAAAAAATGGGAGGATCTAGAAATTTATGGAGTACAAGACATGAACTTTGATATACACACTGTGTACCTTGTTTCCACTAGTGACCATGTACTGGCTCTTTAACAGCCAAGTACATGGCTGTGTGGTGTGACCTGGTGACTGCCTAAAGTAGGGGATGGTTATGGCTAGTAAATGTTGTTTACTTTTATAGAACACACCATGTACTTTTCTTTTTAATTGTTATATCTGAATTGGATCGCGTATAATTGGTAGAAATCCCACCTTTGTAGAGCGTCTCATCCAGAAGTGGCCGAGGCCAATGAATATTTTTTTAGATTCTGACTCTCTTTTGATTAATTGAAACGAACACTTTCGGTAGTGTTGGAATCACATCTGTGATTTCTTCCTTCTTATAGAGCCTCATCTCTTTATTTAATCTCTCTAGTAAGATGTCCTTGGTTGACTATTTTTGACATTTTGGTAGATCTATTCCATTAATGGACGATTCAAGGGCCGCTGTTGGGGTATATCAATCATACAACACCAAGGATGGTTGTCTTATCCTTTCTATAGTTAGTATTTGAATATTTTTTCCAATGGTAGCCAATACCCTAGAATGGGGTACTGCGTGTTTAAGGATTTTAGCCTTATTAATGCCTGCTATGACTTGTGTTCCTGGGTAGAGGTTGTTTTATAGTAAATAAGGTTTTTCCATGCTATGGGTGTTTCCCTAGCTTGTTTTGATATTGACTGTTTGGTCAAGATTTACTTGTTATGCTTCTTGCTTCCCATGCATAATGTTCTTATGATGGTGTGATTTTATTTACTTTTGTGAAATGATTTGTATCTATTTATCAAAGTAGTTCTTGAGGTTTAAATTGTCTTCTGAACATCATTTGTGCACGATTTACTTACACCAGGTAGTTGGAACCAGGTTTAGATACAGCATAGCGGAAATGGATGCATAGGGATTACCAAGAGAGATTGTTTACTTTACGTAGCGATACCGTATGGGGGGTGAACATTGTTCTTCCTTAGAGTGTCTATAGATTCAAATTTTTTGACCAAAAGTGAAATTGGACATTGGGTGGCTCCACCGTGTGTTTTTAGATTACATATACGAGACATCAGGGGGAATTAATGGTGAGTGCTTCCACATGGAGCCTTTTCTAAAGCTCAACCAGATGGGTTAGACTATGAGTACATCCCTGAGAGTTTCTTGTGTTTATTGGTTGAAAAAGTGGGGATAGGATGTGGGTAATTCCAAAAGAGTTACCTGTTATTTTATCTTGGTACTTGATATAAGAATTGAATGAAATTGAAACTGTAGGATTTTTTTGATTGAGTACATCCTTGATTATAGTGTCTGTATGCTTATTACTTTCCATATATATTTAAAAACTGTTAGGCACATGACATTCGGTGTTTGCCTAATATGATTCGTCTCACATCATGTTTGGGTCATGATTTTAGGCCTAAATAGATTATATTCCTACAAGTATAGTCATGGGAAAGTTCCATTCTACTTCAGGTACTTGATTGTTGTGGAGCTAGAAAGCATGAGACGAAGCAGAGCCATACGATGCTGTTGGACTTTATTTGTTTTATTTCTACGTTGGATTAGTAATTTATTATAGAATTTTAAATATTTTGGATTATTTCCTAGATAAATGTATCATGAATAATTTATATATGTTCTCTAGTTGTTTATTAATTTCAATCTTGGGTTGTTTAATGTTTTATGGTATTATTACTACTTCCACAATTGTTATCTGTTTCTTTCCAATGCATCACTCTACCAATGAGGGTCTAGTTTCCCCACTATAACACTCATTTCCCTCGTTATTAATCGAAAACCTCTACTATTTGCGGAAATGTTTTTGAGGCCATTTGTGCAACTGGGTACGGGTCACCACTAGGTGGAACCCATAACTAGGACGTTACAAAGTTGTGTCAATTATAATGGGTTTATGTCATCTAGATTATTTACTTTGATGTCATTCTCAAAATGGACTGGTTAGTTCCCTTCTAGGATGTGGTTGATTGCTATCGCCGTAAGGTGAGTTTCACGTCACCAGAGGGTAGATGATTTCATGATAAGGGATAATGGGATGTCCATACAAGAAGAGCATGAACAAATAATTATGCGTTATGAGGAGTTACCAACCATATTTTCAGTATATATCGGGATGAACTGGGGACATCACATATGGAATTTCATCCAGTGATAGATCATTTTAGGGATGTATTTATCATGGAAATTTTTGTTTTTCCTTCAAAGATAGAGGTGGAATTTTATATTGATCTTGTTTTAGGAGTGCCACTGGTGTCAATTCCTCCTTATAAGATGGCCACACCAGTGTTACAAGAGATAAAACAGATGTTGGATGAGTTGTAGGAAAATAAATTCATATGAACCAGTACATCAACATGGGGGTTGCCAATATTCTTTGAGAAGAAGTTGAATGATACCCTAAGACTTTGTGTGAATTATCTAAAGCTGAACCATTTGAATGTCAATAAAAGATATCCCTTACTGAGGATTAATGATCTATTTGATCAGATTTGAGGAGCTCGAGTGTTCTCTAATATTTACTTGAGATTCAGATATCAGCGGTTGGGTGTTAGACCATCAGATATAACTCTTACAACCTTTTGGAGTAGGTATGGTGTATACGAGTATGTGGTTATGTCGTTCGGTCACCTGAATGAACCTATAGTTTTAATGGCACTAATGAACCAATTATTCAATCTAGATTCTTTCGTGGTTGTCTTTGGGGAATAAATCTTGGTGTAATATCACACTTCACACAACCATGCCACACATCTAGAGATTGTTCTGTGTACACTGAGAGATAATCATTTATATGCTAAGCTCTCAAAATTCCATGTTTGGATGGAATTGCTTCACTTCTTGGGACTTATTATCTCAGAGATAGGAGTATCAATGGACCAAGATAAAGTGATGGTAGTAGTTTCATGGGAGTATCCGAAGAACGTCTTTGAGGTACGATGATTCCTAGGGATGGCTGGTTACTACGTACTTTTCATACATGACATTTAACACTTAGCAGAACCACTGACAGGACATACTATTATGGGTGTGAGGTATATATGGTCAAATTATTGTGCTTCATCATTTCAGGAGATGAGTAGAAGGTTGACTTCATCACCGATACTATTATTTTCAGAGCTGGAAAAGAGCTATTCTATTTACTATGATGTGTCATGAATCGGGCTAAGAGCAGTGATTATGCATGGAGAAGGATTCATTACATATAGGTCTCTAATATTGAGGCCACATGACAATAATTAACCGACAAATGATCTAGAGTAGTCTATAGTTGTTCATGATTTACGATGTTGGAGACATTAACTGGTGGGAGAACATTTTTTGGTTTTCACTGACCACAAAAGTCTCCAATACATCTTCACATAGCGTGATTTGAATATGATACAACAAATGTGGGTTGAGTACCTTATTTCTTTTGACATTAATTTTTCATACACACCTCTGAAAGGCAATGCAGTAGATGATGCTCTGAGTAGGAAGACTCGGATAGAGGCAATTGATGAGGGCAACAGAGAGTGGTAACTTATGGCTCTGTTCTACGAGATGCATTTGGTGGGGCACTATAGACACAGACAAACGTTTTCTTTTTAGCTGTTTCATATAATCTACATGAGAATGTGCATATAAGTAAGCTTTCAAATGATGAAGGCCTAGTCCTATGAGAGAGTGTATCAAGAGAGGACCATATTACAGGATGGAAAGTAGGGGATGATGAGGTCTTGAGTTTTCATAAGTGTGTATGGGTATCAATAGATTTATTCAAGGAGATGATATGAGACTTTAATTCCAAAAGATGGGATGTTTATCCAAGTGTCACCAAGATTTATTGAAATCCACACCATCGGTATTGGTGGACATGTATGAAGAGAGATGTTGCTGGGTTTGTCAGGAGGTGTTCCACCTGTCTACAGGGGAAGGGAGAGCATCAGCGACCAGCATGGAATTTTTAGCAGTTTACCATTTTGAGTGGAAGTGGAATGATTTCGTGACAGATTTTGTGATCTGTTTACCATTGTCTTCTCGAGGGAATGATGGTGTATGGGTTCTCGTTGACAGATTCATGAAGGTTTCTCAAATATTGTCGATTTAGGAGACATCGATTTTGATGAGCTAGGAAGGCTGTACATCTGGGAGATTGTACGTCTACATGGGGTTCTACACACCATTATTTCAGATAGGGATGCACATTTTACATCTCAAGTCTGGCTGGGACTATAAAGTGCTTTGGTTACACAGGTACTACTGAGTACAGCTTAATATCCACAAAAAGATGGCTAGGCCGAGCATCAGATTTAGGTGCTGAAAGATATTCTTCGAGAATGTTTCCTAGACTTTGGAGATTCTTGGGAGAATAATATACCTCTTTAATTGTTTTAATATATTAATAGTTTTTAAGAAACTATTCTGACGGCACCTTACAAGGCTTTATATGGTAGGCCATGCCGATAACCCCTATATTTGATGGAAGCACACGAGGCAGCTATATTGTGACTTCATCTTGTCCCGGTGACCACAGAGTAGATAGAGATGATTCAGAAGTGTATGGATACAGAATAGTCAAGAAAAAGTCTTATTCTGATCAACAGAGACGATCTCCATAGTTCAAGATTGAATATTTGGTTGTTCTATATGTTGGACTCAGTTTGGGGCACAAGAGAATTAGGAGAAAGCGAAAGAATTCTCGAAGATACGTCGGGCCATTTGAGGTTTTGGATAGAGTGGGTCCGGTTTCTTATTAGCTACAGTGTCCTCAAAGGTATCAGGATATGCATGATGTCATCCCCATTTCATAGATACAATATTACTTCTCGGATCTGTATCATGTTTTTCAACCCATGGAGGTTGAGCTAGAGGTGTACGCATCATTCGAGGATTATCATATGTAGAATATTGATCATAGAGAGAAGGTTATTGGTGGACGATTTGTTCCTCTGGTACGAGTGCAATGGATGTACGGGCGAGTACAGTATGATACTTGGGAGAGGGAGGCCGATGTACGATCATAGTGGCCGAACTTGTTTGAGGATTCTTATTGAATGTCAACTTGCTAGGAAAATTTAGGGACTACTTTCATTACGGGGAAGTTTGTAAAAACCTGTAACAACTTCTCAAGTATGGGTTTTCTGTTTCTAGTGTTTTTGAAAAAATATGAGAATCTGAAAATTTAAGAGGAACACACCATTTAATTTGAAGTACACTTTGCGTACTCAGTTGCTGATGGTGACCATGTACCAGCCATGTAACGACTGAGTACATGTTTGTGTGGGGTGACCTAGAGATTTCCTAATGCTGGGTCTGGTTAAGGTAGGTACATGATGTGTACTTTTTAGGAACACGCTATGTAATTTTATTTTTAATTATAATATTGAATAGGGGTCGCGTCTAATTTTCCTAAAACCCTTCTGGGTAGCTCGTCTCATATAACAGAGACCGAGACTGAAGAATTTCCTCTAAGCCTCCAACCCGTCATTAGTTTTCCTAATCAAACTCCATCGATTGCATTGGAATAGAATCAGTGAGTTCTTCAATATTCTAGAGCATCATCTCTTGATTTCTGATCTCTAGTGAGATATCCTCATTTAATTGTTTTTGCCGTTTTTTTGTAGATCTACATCAGAATAGGATTATTTATGGTCTGATTCTGGGGTATAATGATCATACAATGTCGAGGATGGTGGTTTGTGCGTTTCTTTAGTTAGTGTTTGAATATTTTGGGAAAAAGTGCTCAATACCCTATAATGGGGTATTGTGTGTTTAGGTATTCTTCCACAGTTAATGTTTTTATCATTTGTGTGCCTAGGTAGAGTTTGTTTGATTGTGAATAGGGGGTTTTCATGTTATGGATGTGTTTTCTATGCTTGTTTTGATATTTATTTTTTGGTCAATCTTTACCTGTTAGGCTGCTTTCATTCCATGCCTAGTGTTGTTATGATGGTGTGATTTTATTTGCTACTACGATATGATATTTAGCTATTTATCCTAGTACATTGGAGGTTTACTTTGGCTGTTGATCATTGTTTGTGCATGATTTAATTACAAATGGCTATGAGAACGTGGTTTAGTTAGACCATATAGAGAAATGAACACTGGGGGCTTTCCCAAAGTGTCAGTTTACTTTACGTTGCAAGGCCATAGAGGGATGTACTTTGTTCTCCTTTTAAGTGTATTTAGTTTCATGTTGCGACACCACATGGATAATTAGACATTGAGTGCTTCCCTAGAGATTCATTTTTTCCCGATACGAGAGCACATGTGGAATTGATGTTGAGTTCCTTCTCAGAGTTTCTTTGCTAAAGTTGAATGAGAGGAGTAGAATGTGAGTAATTCCCAGAGAGCTACGTGTGTTTGATTGGTTTAACTAGAGGGGATAAGTAGTGAGTACTTCGTAGAGGGTTTCTTTTTTTATTGTCTGCATACGTGATATATACAATTGAAACACTAGGGTGTTTTACATTGATTACATTTTTGTTTACTGAATCATTTTGCTTATTGCCTTCCAAAAATTTTCACTAATTTTTTGGCATAGATCATTGGGTTGTTGCCTTCTAGGATTCGTCTCACATCCTATTATGGTCATGTTTTTGGGCCCTAATGTATAATATTTCTGTAGGCACAGATAAGGGAAAGCTCCCTTATACATTAGGGACTATATAGCTCTGGAACTAGAGAGCATGAGAGCAAGATGAATATTGCGATACTGCGGTAGCTTATTTGTTTTCATTGTAATTTGGATTAGTACTGTATTCCATCATTTTGACTAGTTTGGATGCATTTCTAGACATATGTATCACGCATCATTTATATATGTTCTCTAGTTGTTCATTACATTCAGGTTTCCTCTGTTTACGGTTGTATGGTATTATTAATTCTTCTGATATTATTATCTATTTTGTTTTGAGGCATTACTCTTCCAATGAGGACATATTTTCCCCAATATCACACCCTTGTACCTCATTTCTAGTTAGAATCTATTGTCATTTGGGGAAATTCACATAAGTCCATTTGACCAATCAGGTATGGGGAACCTCTAGGTGGCACCCGGAACCAGGATGCTTGAAAAAAAATATTTTTATGGAAGTTGATGCATTGTCTTGCAATTCTTTATTTAGAGATCTATCGAATAAAATCAATAATAATGTTATAAAATGGTTTAGATCCATGGAAATTTTTTAATCTGGGTTAAAATATATGGATGTGATTGTTAGGTAATTCATTAAATTATTCTTTTTTTTTTAAATTAATTTTGACGATCAGAAAACTAATATTGATTAAAATGTTTCCATTTTCATCAATTGAATCACTAAAGTAGTGGGAGATATTTGAGGAAATACTGAAGAAATAAAAATTATTATATTATAATGATTATAATTCAGATTCAGTCCTCTTTAAATATTATAAATGTATTAATATTAAATTAAGGTAGTTTGGACAAGATATCTGATAATAAACTTTTAACTAGGCCAATGACCTATAAAATTATTGTCTAGCTAAACATGACTTGCAGTTAATAAATTAAAGTGTTTTTATGTCAATATATGGAAAAAATAAATATATATTGTTGGTTATGGATAAGAGTAATTGTATAGAATATTCCAATCTGTCGTCAAAAAATTTAATATAATAAAGGGATAATTAATGGATAGAATCATATAACATCATTTTGATGTGGAAGAGTTCAGGAAATTACAATTTGGATCACAAAATGATTATATTTTATGAATGTAAAGATGATTTATAAAAAACTAACAACAAATCATTCCATCTAGAAGCAATTTGGAATATTTGGAGGTCAATTAGAAATATCGTTCAAACGATGAGATTTGTGAGTAAATAAGAAGATGATAATAATGACAATCTGAAAGAAAAATAAATACAATTAAAATATGATATAGAATATTCAATGATATATACTTATGAATATAGAGGTTATAAAAAAGATGATTAAATGGAACAATTTTTTAGGGATCTCAATCCGGATCATTAAGTGGATCTCGAAGAACCTAATATACAAACAATGATTATATGGAATATTTGGGATTTAATAAATGAATCCACTAAATATGTAGACTGAAATGATTTTGAGATAATTTTACTATATGAAATGTTAGGTAATCATATGTCAAATCATTAAAAATCTAGATTTATTGTAAAATTTATATTAAAATATTAAAAACATGTAATTTTAATTGGTGAACATAATGTTATATTAGAAGAGATTTCAATGATGGTTGTGTACCTTAAATAATATTTTTGATTTATTTTATGAACAAACATTTATAAAACATAAATCATGAAATTAATAGGTAATATATATTCTATATGATATATATTGTTAACTTCTAAAAGTTTTCATGGAATGCTCAGAAGGTTTTAAGATTGTTATTCGTAAAAGACCATGGTTAAAAGGTAAATGTTGAATATTTTATGATGTTAATACATTAAATGTAGTAAATATTATCTATAATAATAGATGGAAATAGATTCCTTGGGATTTAGATATCAATACAAATATAAAATTATAATGGTAAATGATTACTCTAAGGAAAAGAAAAAAATGTTTTCTGGATAATCCATTACCACTAATGTTTATTAAACAACTGAGAAGTAATCTGAAGGATTTTAATTTTAGTAGAAATGTTAAAGATACTTTATTTTCTAAAATGAAGTTTCAATTTTATGGAAATATAGGAATCATCATATAATCTTTTTAAGTGAAAGGAGTTATGTGATAAAATAAAACAGAAAATTAGTAAAGAAGATTGAAAATATCCCTTTCAACATATAGAATAAATTATTTTTGGGGATATTTATTTTGTATATATAATATTATTAATAAATCCTTTGATTGTAGAAAAATATTTTTTAGGACCAATAACTATAACAGTTTCATAAATTGATTATTTAAAAACCATGTATGATCACATGAAAAAAATAGATTCTCTCTTTATCAATTAGATGTTTCATATAATTTCAGTCTATCTTCTTCTGAAAAATAGGATATATTATATTATTCCATTACATTACCATATATATTATATAAGTAATAGAATATCTTAATGAAGTAAAACATGAATTATATCACTCTAAAATCTATAGTGAATCATATGTAGTTGGTTTTACTCTCAAATGGCATAGAATATGTATCTGAAAAAACAATTGAACAAATTATTTGATGTTTATGATAGTTCTACATCAATGGAGCATTAATTATTGAATATATTTGAAATTATTATCTTTTATATGATGATTTTATTAAAATATAAATGATATATATTAATCATTTATTAAACAACATATTATGTGTGAGTCAACACTCTAACTCTGGGATGAGGATATATTTAATCATAGGTGATTTATAAAAAAATGGTCTATCTAAGATCACACTCATGATATGATAGATAATGATTATATATTTATGTTCGGTGGATCAAAAAGAGAACATATGTTTCCTAATTGTTAATTACAAGAACATCATTTAGAATTGGAGCCTTAGGCATATTAACCTATAAAGAGAGGAGAACATATCCATGTAAAAATTATAATGAATATTCAAATTCTGGAAGAAATTAGAAGAAGGAATGCAGTGGTTTTATATGTGTAAAGATAGTTTTTAATATATATCTATAAAATATGAAGGGGGAGTCCAATATCATTGAACTTATTTATCATGATTTCTATGACCTTATTAATATTTCATCTATGTGTGAGAAAATTTATTTCATTCTTTTTTATAACTATCTACAAATGATATGTGTTATACTCATTTTGAAAAAATAAGCATGATGGAATGGATGAATATTTATTGAATTACAGTACTAAACTGAAATATTATTATAAAAAAATCTATAAATATGATAATGAAATATAATATACATCCATTGAATTTAGAAAGTACTCTGATAAACCTAGAATTTAGAATAATGTATCTTTTATATGATCTCCCAAAAATAATTGTTTTAATATACAATAAAATCAATATTTTAATATTATGGAATAATAAATTCAATTTGATGATGCTCTCTATATCTATTAGTATAAATGGTTCATAAAATATATAGTTAACACTCATAAATGATAAATGATGATAATATGGGATTATTGTACACCTAAAAAATGTGGAATAGATGTATGACAATAATAAAACATTTTTGAGCCTTTTTTAGAATATTTTATATTGATAATAGAGAGTGTATTCAGCAAAATATAATGATTCTTATATGAAGTAAATTTTTAAGGATAGCCTTTAAATTGCAACTCTTATAAATTATTCAAAAAATATTTATAATATTTTACAATGTAATAAATAAACTTCATGGAAAAAAATACAAAAAGGATCAAAAAAGTCTCAATTTTAAAGAATTATCTGAAGAATAAGTTGAATTCAAATCCTTTTATATGGATTCATAATGATTCAATCGGAAGGAATGTTTTTTCACTAAATCATATTATTTGATGATTTATTAGGAGATTCAGCCTATTTCTTAATAAAGATATAGAACACTGTATCTTCATCTATGGAAAACAATTAGATATATAATATCTCTGACATAGACATGACTAATGAGAAACATATATAATAATGGTCTATTGTAAATGGTTATGAAAACATAAATCATATAATTTGTTAAATATCAATCAATAGTTAAATATATGAATGAATAAATGATCAAATTCACTAAAATAAAATAAGGGAAGTTTTAAAAATTAATAAACATCCCACTATGATCAGTTTAATTTCGATCATAAATAATAAGACTGAATATAATGATAATATGATACATAATATGGAAAATCTATTGTTAAAATGTTATGTACATATTGTAGGGATCGATGTATATGAATCATTTAAACCATTGGATAAATTTTATTCAATTCATATCAATATTGAACTGGAAATTCTAAGAGTACTAAACATAACCCGAATGTATGTTAATACTACATTCCTTAATGATATTATTTAACAGTTGTTTATATTTTCCAACCACTTAGTTTCATGACTGTAATAGATAAATTCATGGTGTTCATATTGATGAAATCCTTTTATAGTATAAATTATGATCTTTTATTATTGTATCCTCAACATGACTCAAAAATCAAGATGATAGATTTCAAAAGTGGTGGTTATGATCATAATATCCAAAAAATAATAATCCAATGAAGATCCATTCATGGTAATCAATTATATATATGATAACATATTTCAGAGAAGTATACAATGTTATGTGGATGAGATTTATAATCAATTGAAAATTGAATTTTAAATTTCCAAGATTGATGAGAACAATAATTTCCTATTTAATTATGTAACTCATAAAAAATAATACTATTATTACTCTAATAAATTATACTTATGTGGTGTTGAAGAAACTTAATTTTTATGATTCCAAACAAATGTAAAATTTTGTTTTCTTGGAAAATAGTTTGGAAAAACAAATTCGATATCAATGAATCGAAAATTTAATGTGGGGATTTTAAAATATTTATTAATTTTACATTGAGAATTAATTATTTATTTCACTTTGATATATTAATAAACAAGGGGTGGTATATAATTTCTGATACAAATTACATTGGTGATGTGGTGTATAAAATGTTGAAATGTGGTAATTCATTTTTCAATAGAAGAAACATGTTTTACTGATGAAAAATATTTGGAAATAACTCCATTGAGTATAGTTAAGGCATGTGAAGTATATATTATCATAGAATGCAATCAAACACTATGAATAAATCAATGAATAGAAGATATTGGTAAAGAGATAACGTATCCTATTTTGGTATTCTATGAAAAAATATTATGATCAAGAACATGGAATGTATATCTTGGTAAACTCATGAAAACTGACATTTATCAAGAATCACATTTTCAATGATAAGGGAGAGTAATGATGGATCAAAGTGGAACATATGATATAAATGACCTTGTGGTAGATATGGTGACAAATTCTTTGATCAGACAATGTCTTCAAAACCACCATTTGATTATTGGTGTTCAACCATTTACTATTGTATGAGTAGGTCCATATTCATATCAATCCCATTAATTTAAACAATTTTTAGTTAGATGTGATGGGGAATCAGATTTACTAGGTCAAACCTTCAATGGGGTGTAATATACTAATAGATTAATAGTTTGTGGACCATCAATAGTAATAAACAGTTCCTTGTTTTTATTTTTAGTGGTTGACAAAGGATATGGAAATTAAATATAATATAGTTGTTTTAGTCTAATGATTCATTCATAAAGAGTAATTCCATAGGATGTATTCTTTAGAGATTTTCTAGAAGGATGTTTTACATAAGTCCTTGAATTATCTTTTTAACTCTTACATTCCATATAATTAATTACATACATTGATATAGTTTGATAGATGAGTTTTTTACATTTCCAAACTATACATAGTGCATGGAGAATTGAATTTTACTATAGAATTTTAACAACCCCAAAGGTGAACAAATATTATTTTGCTATAAATATATGTTCACATATTCATTATAAACCAATGATTATTTGGAGAAGCTATATACGATCTCTCTTTTCCTATTTTATTTTTTTTTGAAAACAAGTCCTACGAGAAATACCATGGGGAAGGATATTTTAAAAACCGTTTTTTCTGAAGATATTATAAAAAATTTACTATGCTATGGATGTTACATGAATGTCGTTGATTTATATTAGTAGTCTGGTCATAAATTCTTAAATTATGTAGAGTGAATCAGTTGTGTCAAATATATAAGGTTGATCTCACCCGAATGATGGGAATTGAAAAAACCTTACATTGGAAAACTCACCTTGGACATATTTTTAAGGTGAATATAATTATCCAAAAGGGTGATTTAAGATATTATTTTTGTTATATAGACCTATATTATTTATCGTACTCATTTATTCCTGATGAAAATTTAATATCTCACTATAAATGATATGTTAGTAACCATCACATGAAATCAATTAAAAATTTATTTAATTTTCCTAAAACTGAATTAGTGTGTAGAGGAATATTCTTCAAATGATATATTAGGACATATAGTTTAATTATCCCAAAAAGAAAAAAATAAGGGAATTATATCTATTTTTAATAATTTGGAATGAAAATTGTATAAAAAATATTAAAATATAATTTATAGTAAACATTCATGACACCATATGTATTTTACATAGACTATAACCTTGTTATAAAAAAATTGAAATCATTTTTGTCATGGTTTAATTATTGGAATTTGTTTTATGGTGGTTTTGAAACAAAAATTGAAGAGTTAATATGTTATAAGTAAGAGGTGTATAATATCAATTGAATAATTAAATTGACGTCATGATTCACCCATCTCCTTTCAAGGCGTACTGTGTTTCAATAGTATGGTCCTTAGACATAGCCTGTTGTGAGTAAAACATGAAAAAAATATTTGTATCATTATAAAATTTATCAATTGATTTTTTTTCAAAGAATATGATTTCAATAAAATAATAAATTGTAACATGTTATTACTAAAATAGGAATATATATGAGGTTATATGTGAGTCTTAGTTGATAAAAAATATATCTTCATTAACATGAATCACCACCCCCACCTCTATAGGGGTGCTCGGTGATTAACATAATTACCTAGTGCCCTAGACACCTATTAATTAATTTAGGTTATATATATTTTTTCAAAACAATAAAATTTATCATCAAAATAATTCAATCATTTATCAAAATTTCATACCCAATACATAGAATAATGACCTATAAGAAAATTTGTTTTTTAGAATAATTGTTTTTAAGGATTTCCTTTAAATACCTATCTACATATAATCCTGGGAAATATAGACATCATAGTTGTTTAACCCAAAATACATGACTTTAAAAAATATATATTAATTATATATAATAAATATAATAATTTATAGGTTATTTATAATGTGTGGTTAATGATTCCAGTAATCATATAAATTGATTATGGTTTAATGGTTTTTATTAAAGAGAAAACAATGTTCTATTATTGTGTATCTTTATTAATGTTTTACAATATAAATCATTTATCATAGTAGAAAAAGGAAGTGATGTATATAAATAACATAAATATATTTATTTATAAAACCATTTATTTAATTCTCATAGGGGATGTAAATTATTTCACGAATGAACTATATATAACATTAATAGTGATATATAATGTCCCTCTTGTCGAATGAATGATTTACCCCAATTAATTTCATCATAAAATATGATCCATATTTATTTTTCCCTAATATATATGACCTCTTATTAAATTTATATATATAAAAATATAATTGAATTTCTCACATGTGAATTTTGATAATAATACATGAAGGGGGTTTACTAGAATAAAATGGTTTTTTTAAAAAATATAATTTGAATTATAGAAGACAAGAAAAAAATTTCAGTGACATTCATATTACTAGAATATAAATTAGAATATAATGAATTATATTAAGAAATATAAATTAATTACCAATATAATATTAAATGGTTCTCTATAAAAAGAGTAACAAAATTAATGATAATATGTGAAAATAAATCAATAGAAAATTTAAAAAATTATAATAATATTATAATGAACTCTTTAAGGTATTAAGATATAATATTTTTGAAAGATGATTATTTGGAGTTATATTAATATGATATAGATGATGGAATTAATAGATGACCATGAAGTAATTTTTTTTATTAATTTTTAATAAAAATAGATTAAAATTGATTATACTATTTAATGTCACACTAACATTTCAGTATTGACATGATGCCTGATTTTACTCAACAAAAATCAACATAATACATTTTAGACCATATTTATCACACTTCATTGTTTAGAAAGACTAAAAATATCAATTTTAAAGGCAATTTTTTAAAAATATTTTTATATTTATGGAATATGTGGTTAATAAATAAAACATATATGTTACCATAAACTGCAATTGGCAAATGAATTATATATTCAATTTTCAATTTATTAAACATATTAAATCCATATAATTTTTCATTGTATAATAAAAAAAATATAAATCCTATAATATTTATAATTATGATAATTTATTTTAATTGGTTATAAGTTAGTTATTCCAAATTTTAGAATAATTATTGAAAAACTATCAGATAATGATCATCAAAATTATGAGATAATGTTCGTCCATAATTTAATATAATAAAATTATGTTCATCTTAATTAAACTCAATCCAATTTATAAAATCATATCAATCAATATCTATATTTTTTTAAACTATTAAATATACTAATTCTTCTTCATATGTTTATTCATAAAGAGTTTAAAAAAAATGCTATTTTGCAATTATGGGATTTATGGAATGTTTATCTTTGTTGAAACTGATGGTCATAATGTTTGATTATCTATAAATCAACAACATTTGGAATTAGTTATTTTATTATTGGAATTCCATAGGACATTGGTGATGTTATCTAGAGCATTAAAAAGCATCATGGTACCAGCTTGTGTATCATGTAATTGTGAATTTTAGAATGATGTATGATGGTAATGGTTTCAATTGTTTCATTTTGTTGTAGTTTAAATCACATTGTAGTGATGGATATCCTAACACGATGAGTAAATTTAGAGAATTTAATGTCCCACCATTTTACATATAAGATCAATCACGACATGGAATGAATAATAACTATCTAATAGGTCTTTTATAGTAGAAAAAACTTGCTATTTAAGAATAGTCTTAGGAATAAATAGGCTATGTATGATTGATAAGGGTGGTTGTAAGAATAAATAAGAGGTTTTCGATGAGGTGTTTCTCCTAGAAAGAAAAAATCTTAACCAGTCATCAACAATAATAAACCACAAATGTGCATGATTAATTCACCCCATAATGAAATTTACATTACAATTTAAATTAGCTCCATTTGGAGAAAGAATAGAAATCATATATTTTTATTCATCATGCTATAACTTTTATAGGTATTACAAAGAAACAAATAATGAAACTAATCCATCACACATTAATAAAGTCAATCAAATCATGATATTTAATGAAATGGATTATTTTAGGAGAATAAAATAGACTAATTTTTTGGGAGTTCCCTATATTTTTTAAATAATGACTTGTAAAATTTGATATTCAATAGTGGATAAATAATTGGAAAAAATAAAAAATAATAATTTGAAGTATTAGATGTCCAAGGTTGTTATATATTTTGAATTTTAGCAGACATTAAAAATTGATTAGTTTATTTTGAAAAAAAATGAAAAATTAAAATATAACAAATATTTGGAGAAAAGTTATTTGATAGTAGAAAATTGATTTCAGAAATATAAACTATATTTGAATAGTGCCTTTTGGGGTAAAACATGGTGCACTTTTATGATTTTAAAGTGGTGTTTTACGGGACAATCTTTTGAAAATCAATGGAAAAGACAAAATCCTCATATAAAACACCCACATTGAATGATGTAATTAAACGTCCAATTACTTATTATAATTTGCACAAGAATTTTGATACTATCAATTATTGAATCCCATTAAATAAAATTAGCATAATATATTAATTATTCAGGAACCATAGACTACTAGTGATCATATCTTAAATATTATGATAAAAATATTAACTTAATCATTATTTTAAATATATACACATCATTGATATGTGATTAGGTATAGAACCTATAATAGATGAATAAAGTAAAATGTTAGTGTACAATCTCATTACATTTATAAAATTATACATCCATTGATATGAAAATAATGTGATTACATCATACAATATCATTAATGTTGGATTCAATTTCAATTGATGTTTTTTTATTGGATATAAATTTAAAACAACATAATAACTCCCCCAAAATCAAAAGGAGGTTTATTGGGGCCTCATGATATAATAACAACCAATATAGCCCGATTAACTATTTATAGATATGTTAAGGGATATACGATTTCATTGATCACACTGTGCATATAAATATTATTACGTTATTTAATGAATATGATTATAAAAATTGGAATTAAATTATCATATCAGAACTATAAGATCTCATATTCTTTCAAGTGCATAACACTTTAGGTTTTTCATTGATACTCTTTCATTTGGGTTTTTAATATCACAAATATTCGGGGTCGAGTCCCATTGATGATGGGGAGAAATTATTGAGGAAAATTTACTAATGTTTGGGGAATTAATTTCTTATCTAATAGACACCACGTTTAATTTATGTAAATGTTGTTAAGTAGTATTCTTGTATATTTGAAATGTATTTTAGGTGGTTTAGTATCATTCACTAAATTTTGGATAAAATCTTCCTATAGGGTATTTACACATCATGTACCTATTAAATTACATATAACCATCACGTGGAAGTCTACATGAAATGGGTTCATGATGTGATATTATTAAACAACATGAATCTTTTTCACATCATGTAATGTATGAGAAAGATATTTTAACAGAATGGAATGTATTTTTTTGTGTAACTAAAAAATTTGAAAATTAAAAATTTGAAAGTATTAATCATTTTTTTTGGGATCAATGGTTTCATAATGTTTATTCTATTACATTTTAAATCACATCATTCTGTAGAATCCCCTCTCTCGTTCCCTAGGTGATTCCCATGCGATATGGATTGTTTTCTTTCCTTCACGTGGTCCTACTAAAGCGATCAAAAAAAATTATGTAGTTTATATTTGTTTACCCCATTCAACAACATGATCATTTTTTTCATGGTATAATATTTTGACTTATATAGATATTGGTGTAGATATTGATTATCTATTATCTTGTTTTTATTGTCATATTTTGTGCATTTTTTCTGGTTAGTTTTACAAATTGGAACCATTATCTTGATCACCTGTTAATGGTATGTGGTATGAAACAAAACTGCATTTTCTATTTCCATTGTTTTATTATTTGCAATATTGTTAAATTACATGGTATAACATGATATTATTTAATTGATTAATGTTTTGTGATAAATAACGTGTTTGATTATTTATTGGATCCCATTTGATCTAAAAGAGTTTCGAACTTGATTGTTGATACCCCTAGGTTAACCCATCCATTGAATAATAATGAATTTGATAATTGATTTAGGGTTTTATTTATGGAAAGGATACCTCCTGTTATTTTTCATTTGATAGATTCACAATGAAAATTAGCAAAACAGATTATGTTTCATGGATGGTGAATCATGATATGATATTTTTGAGTAAACATAAGTCTAAATTGTTAAAGACCATATTTGATAAATGAAAGAACATTTAATGATAAAAGTGTAATTTTATTTAAAAACTCTTGTTTATTACGATTTTTATGTGATACAGATGACTTTTTTTCTTATTTTGTGTTTGATGGTGTAATATTTATATTTTCTATTTGAATATAGTCCTAAAATTATTATATATAGGACTCATTCAAATTATGAGGCAATGGAAATAGGTTTTGGGCCAATTATTCAAAATTTATTATATAGTGGGCTTATCCTAATTATGATGATATTATTATATTGGCATAGATGTTGAAATACTTATCCAGAGGTCCTTTAATAGTTATGTGATAATAAAATTGAATTGTGGATATGGTAGGCCTAGTTATGATACATGATGAGAGGTATTCTGACATGGTGTCGATGTAGGATTATTGGACCATTTTTTTATTGATTAATAAATTCACCACATTCTCACATTATTTCACGCACTTATTATCTTACTATTTTTTTAATACATGGTGATGTCGAGCTATTGAGATTTACTCATAAACTATTTAGTCCACTATTTGTTACGCGACTAGATTACCTGGTTGTAGGTTTGGAAATGGGAAAGGAAATATTTATTGTATTTATTCTTCTTTTCTAGGATGGATCTTGGAGTAATGACCCATATGGGGTTCGAGAATATTTACTTATTAGTTCATATTTTCAAAATGATCTTCTGTTTTAATTACATTCAAATATAATATTAAATTAATTTCATTTTATTAGTACATGATTCAAAATTATTTTCTTTATTGGTTCATCCATTTATGTCAATGTCGAATGTTGTATGGTTTCTACTATTTTCATTAATTTCATATTTATTTAATTTTTTTATATATTATGTATTGTAGCATTGTACTAATAGGTATAGTCTTCCCACGACACTCATCAGACCCCACTTCTAGTGAGAATCCTCTAGCATACACGGAGGCGCAATTGAGGTGTCGTCAACATCATTATTTGTACACATCACATAGTGTTATATTATCGTAAATTAAAATATTTTGTAATAGGAGTTGTTTTGTTTCTAATAAATTACTTTACAATTAGGGAAAGGTTAAATGGAGACTATGATGTGTTGAAACATGGAAATAAGCTTGAGAATTGGAGTATCTAACTCATGAATGGGGAAAATATGTCCTCCTAATTATGGAATTATTGCTCATGATTTTCATATGATATAGTGTATTCTAATATAAATTGGGTTATTCAAAAATTATTTTATGTTGTTTTTTATTAAGATGTATACTCATAGAATGGTTTTTTAATAATGAGTATTCAATAACAATGATAGGCATGTAGGGATATATCATTTCCAACATTATTGATGATAGGGACATATTTATTGCATGTGGTATATTTTCTGGAATGATATATGACATGAGATTCACATTATATTTAACAAATAAATTTAAATAACTTATATTTCATGATAAATCTAATTATATCCATGTTTATAGAGAACATGATCTAGTGGTTCTTTAATGATGTCACCATTTGTGGATGTCCATAATATTATCCCATGATTTATGGAGTTTAATTTATTATAGAATAGCGGATCAACATCATCTTTAAAATTAGAAATATGTGAGTATAAATTCATATTCTCCTATCATAGATGAAATTGATAATCCTATAGATCATAAGGATTATATGGCTTTTTATCATTGTAATACGATCTTTAGGGTCATGTGATCCGTTTAAAGGGAAGTTTTTTTGAACAGGGATCGATGTTTTAGTTCATGGGAGGGTTTCTAATATAGAATCTTCTTACATTCACTAGGTAATTATTCCCATAGGATGTTGATTAATGGATTATATTATTCATTATGATCTACATGGACATTATATAAGAGATTGAAGTTCGTGGAAGACATGGTACACGGACCAACCAAATGTTGGTGTGACACTCTATATCACATGGGAATAAATTAGAGAGATCTTATAATGATATAGATGAGATGATTCTAAGACACATCTATATAGAGATATTGATATATATAAATAATTTTGAGTTCATAGACCTAGTGCAGTATGGAATGTCAACAATGGACTTTGTTAGAATTTTCCACTAACTTCCATCACATTCCTCCATCATTGGAAAATAATTATATATATTGGTTGAAACATTTTCATGATGGTATTTTCTATATGATTGGGTAATATTTGAAAATATTTTCCATGATTATATTTATATATTTTATAAATTAAACACTCATCACATTAGTAATTCTTTGAGAGCAACTGAGTAGTTGCCATGCAATTTCCGTAGGGAAAATGGGAAACTATCATAATTGTGGAATGAATCTCTACTATGATTGTTATCACTAAGGAAATAGTAGGTAGAGCTATTGGGGTAGTGGGTATCTATCATCAGATAGTGTTTCATTTTACTTCTATCAATAGGGAATGTTGGCCTATACGATTACTTATTTTGGGTAACCATCATCAGAGTTCCATTCCTATAGTAGTTTATATCACTCGTAGTTTTTTTTGGGAATATAGTAGCATAACATTGGAAGGGGTTGACAAAAGGCACCTGAGTTTGGGAAGGACATATATTTCACTTATAAGATAGGTATCTAGAGTTCCACAGGACATTCAGGTCATGGTATAGGATTTCATACACAATATATGAGCAGTAGTACCAGGAATATACAATAGCCTAGGAGAATCATACTATATGCATGGGTTGAGAGGAAGCCGAATATATTCTATAAAGACTACTCTAAATAGTTATTAAATTGAATATTCAATATTCAATGATATTATTTTTTTCATATATCCTTTCTTTAATTTCTTTTCATACAAGAGAATCTTATTCCTGATTATTTTCCATTATTTCAAATATTTTTTTCATTGATGTGGAAATCATTGATGTTGTTATCACCATCAATAAACCATTTATAGTATGGTTTTATAATATCTAATATTTGAAGGTTTTTTCAAACAAATTGGTTGTTGGAAATTATTTTTGGTACAATATTTTCTATGAAGGATAAGGTTATATTTTATTCTTGATATGGATTGGACAATTATATTCCATGATCTTGTCTACAATTACTAGATAAATTTTATTTTTTATTTATAGAAGGAGGAATTTATTTTCACTATGATGAGAAGGATATTTCGGTTGGTCATGGAAAAACAATTCGGTTATAATAGGATTGTATCTTGGAACATATAGTAGGTCATGATCATGGTGATGGTTCAATAATGTACAATACATTTCCCCCTTTGGTAAAACATTTTCATGATGTATTTCTTGGTATTTTGGTTTATAAACGCACATGTGGATGATTGAGTTCATGATTGATTCCATGATTGGAGTAGTCAATTTTTTTATCCCAATATATAGGATAGAATCAACAAGAATTGGAGATTTAATGGTTTATTTGGGGGTTTATAATATAATGGTTTCATATGGCTATGTAAATCTCCATTGGGCTCTCTGATTCATTTCCCCAATAAAAATATGGGTCATTTTACTTATGTGTGGATTATTAGCTATTGAATAATATATAGTCAGTAACCACTATCCCCTTCCATATATTGATGTTATCGTTAACTAGATGAGCAGTTCTTTGATGTTTTCTATGACCGATTTGATATCAAGATAGATAAAAATAAGGGTTAGACCATCATAAATTCCATGGAAAACTTTTAATTTTATATTTTTTATGTATGAGTTTATGTTAATGTAATTTATTCTAAAAAACACACCAGAAGTATTTTTGTTGATGATAATATGGATGTTACATCTTTTATATAATCAGTTTTTTTGTTTTTTCAATGAAATAATAGTGTAATACCATTATACCTATGACCATTCTAAATAACATGAAATAATCTTGAGTATATTAAGATACAATTATTGTTACACCAAACTAAACAAATGCTTTTTTGAATGATAAAATATTCATTATGTGTTATTTCATCTTAGAGATAGGAGTGTAAGAGGATCGAGAGATGGTTGCAGTCACCGTATATTAAAAATAGGACATGAATTTATTCATGATTCTCAATTCTATGTGATTAACATGTAATTATCAATGTCAAATATGATAATTCTACTATTTGGTAGCCCTAATGAATAATATAATCCAGATATGATAGAATTTATTTTGTCGGGTTCTTTTAAGAGGATTTTCAAGATCTTAAAAGAAGGATAACTTCTATGTATATGATCACATTAAATATGAAAGGTAATGTGTATGATATTTAATGTGATGCATCTAGAGATGATCATAGAGTAGTTCTACTCTAGACGAATTGAGTTGTTTTTTTGGATCCATACTGCAACGGAAGAATGTGAGTAACAATCCTACACATGATCTAGAATATCCTTTGGATTTTAATTCATGGGATGGTGGAGGCACTATCTTTTTGGTGATAGTATTGTGTTGTACCAAGACTAAACCAACAATAGTTATATTTCATCTCCGTAGCACATGAACATTTGTAAGAGGATGTAGGTCGAGTATCTTCATTAATTCAACATTGATTTGGATTGTACAGTGGGAATAGAAAATGACTTTGATGATTTCTTATGTAAGAATATGTATAAATATGCAGTAAAATAGTATTACATCTTGTGGATGATTATATCACACTTTCAGACATACATCATCATCTTTAGAAGTCCCCAAGATGAGTGGATATTACTTCGACATCTATCATACCAATTTTTTATCGGAGAATGAAAAAGTTGATATATGTTCTAGAGATATTGGTTTTAAGAGATATCATATATTATGGGGGATCACCACCATGATGGTATCTTGGATGTAAATATTGTCTTATTTTCTATTCTGGGGTATGGGTTATTTTGGTTTTCCCAATTAGATGAAGATATATTTTCATAAATCTAGATGGATGGTATATCATAGTTTGACAATGATTCATCATAGAATCATTAGATAGTATTGGTGGTTAGGAATAATTTTAGAGGTATTGGACATTATGTGGAGATGTTTCAACCATATATAGTTGAAGGATGAACATCATTTGCATTTAGAGATTTTATACCCTCATTCCATTCCATATTTGATATATGATGACGTCTATTTAGATTTTTTGAATAGTGTACCTATGAAACCTCACAACAATGATTATTAAGGTTGATCATATATTGAATAACGAAGGTATCTCACAATATTTCCTGTATGGAAGAACATCCCCATTGTCATTCCGAGCAGAATGTACATGAAAAAGAAAGTTTGGTTGCATAGTGTTTGGAGGATTATAGTTTATAATATATATCCTCACTTCAAATCATGATTCTGAAAGTGTATTTATAAGGATCTATAATTTCTGGTTCTTCTAATTATGTATTATCATCCATAGAAAGATCGTTAATCTCATAAGAGTATTCAAATTCTAGAGGATATCTCATGAGGCTCTGTTTTGGATTTTAATGTCTCATGGGAGTATGAAATGGAACTCATGGTGTCCAAGTTTAATAACACCATCCAGTCATAAATCCAAATAGATCCATTCCAAAATTTCAATGTATGGACGTTTCATTCACTTATTTTCTGGTTAGAGGATGATGTATCATAACTTGTTGGAAAAATCACATGCTGGAGATGTTTGAGAAGATTTAGTTGATTAAGAGTTTGTGGTAACCCATAGAAGTAGGTAAAATTCATACATTAATTGTTCGTGATGACCACTATAGAATTAGGTAAGTCGTTATGATTTTTGAAAAGGGGAATTGTAGTTCCCAGATTTTTTAGGCAATTATCGATAGAATAAAGGGTTTAGTCAATGGGAATAATAATTTTAACTTACATGGATTTATATTTATTTTCATTATGTGATTCAAGAGTTACATATTCAAATATATAATACTAACCAATATCATGTGGTATATGTTGAGTAAATTGAGAAAAATATAGATGTTTCCTCTTCGTAGAAGCTGACAGAGATTATGGACCTTAGTGAGTAGTATAATTGGGGTACAACTACAACTCTTGTTATAGTATAGTATAATCATGGGTGTGTTCAATAGTAGACCTAGGATAGGGAGCATGATATGTGATCATTTTATTAAGACATGTTTTCTAACACCACAAAATTATTCTAAGAGTTTCTTGTGTATGAGTTGTTATATTGCGTGGAGATTATAAGATTCCATCTTTTTGAGGTACATACCTCTTTATGTATTTTGTTAAACATATTAAGAATGGTTTTTTTCTCCTTGGAAATGTGTGGTCGATATCCCTTGATCAGGGATGGAAATTACTAAGGGGGAATGAATTAAATTTATTAGATGCATGTTTCATTTAATTAATGGTGTCTAGGAATAATAATGTCAAAGTAGAGTATGAGTTTTTACTATGATTTCTGAAGGCATTGATGGTGCTTCAGGATCCTTTACTGAATCTCTTCATAAATCTACCAATCAAGAATACAAATTCCATGTACGTTTTACAAGATGTATTAATTTTTCATGAAATATGAAATAAAATGGATTCCGGACATTCAAGGAATACATGCCTTTAATATTGATCATGTCAAGTGAAATTTTTGCAGGGTTATTTTAACCCAGCATGACGTGTTTTTTAGAATAACATGAAATTTAGGAAATAAATTATGTAAAAGGATTACAGATTTTTTATTTCCTTGTTTTAATGGTTTTAAATCCATTCTATACTTCTATTTTTATCTAATATGTATACAACCTCTCCTCTATAGATTTTTTTCTTTACAATGGATTTTATAGTGACTTCTCCCCTTCCAAATTTCCCAATAAAGACTTCAATATTTGTTCAGCTGTATCACTTCAGTTTTCCCATTTCATTCACTTATTCCTCATTTTTGAAATATAATATCTTTTACCTATTTGAATATAAGTTTTTATATTGATCATGTGTGATCCAGTTCTTCATAAAATCTTATGTCCCACTGCACATTTTTTATTTACTAATTGGTTATTTTTCTTGATTTTTTATTATTGTTATGTTGCCTAAAAAATTCCCAAGAACTGCATTTACATTTTTTATTAGCATTAGATATTTTGATATTTTTCTGACATAACATTAGAATTAATTTATTAGATAATGGGAGATGATAAATCATTTGATGGATTATTTGTTGGATCTCTTTAGGTAATATGATGTTGGGACCTGGCTTGTTTTTTATAAGAACTCGGTTCATAGTTTTAAGGTACGAGCTTCTTCTTTTCTCTTTTCCTTAAGTTTTTTTTAGAAAATAAGAAAAATGGGGAAAAATTCTAATATTTGGATGTACACGTCGTGTACTTTTCCGCACGTCGTGTACTTTTGGCAGTGTGGGATGAGCACACCGGGTGTATAGCCGTGTCGGCGATGAAGGGTGTAAAAACTGACTACACACCTTGTATTGGTCCTTTAAATTTTGTGTAGTCATTCAGTAGGCAAAAAAGTAAGGCGGTGTCCAACTGTGTGATAGAACACACCATGTACTCAAGAAGACATGCCTTGTAGTCATGTAGGCAGATGAACAGTGCCACTCTATTGGGAAACCACTGAAGGAAAAGTTAAAAAAAATGGGAATTACATGCCGTGTACTTGGAAATACACACCGTGTACTTTTTTTTCTCTTATAATGGACAGTAGCATCCCCTATTCATAGGGAAGGCTTAGAACCGGAGGAAGGAGTTGGAGAGGAGGCCAGAGCTTTTGGGATCTGCCGAGCGCACGTTGGAAATCTGTTTTCTACACCGTCGATCTCCCTGGAACCGCACGGGTAAGCCCTCTAATCTCTTTGCCTTGTTCATTCCAATTCATCCTCGAAGGGATTTTATTTGTGTTTAAGAGAGTTTTATTTCACGTCAGATATACCTCGTTCTAGGACGATTCGTGGAACGTCATTTGAGTATACTAATCAGGGGCGTTTCAGGTAGGTGGCTTGGTGTTATATTCCAACTCTATTGCGTTTTTGTCTACCGTTGTGCCACGAACCCATGTTGGGTTGTCGTGTGGCTAAGATTGAGGCTATTTTAAATACCAAGAATTGAATAGGTAATTAATTGTGATAATAAACTGTTTTTTGGAATCGTTGTTTAGATCTAGGAGCACCCGGGAGGTGCATTCCTCTATTTAGCCATTTGGCTATGATCCTGAGGGTAATCCTTTAATGTAATGATAGAAGAATTTCCTTGAGATTAATTTCATATGTACTACATGTTTACATCTTAGGAATGTCCCGATTACCTGTTTAGCCTGAGTTTTGTGTTGTGATTAGCCTATGGGCACTGTACTATTTAGCATGTGGGTGACTTCTTCGGTGTCTGTGGGAAGTTGATTATGTGCCTGTGGGAGACACTTCTTACGCATGTGAGCTATATGCGCATGCCTGTAGGCATATTCTTGTGTTTGGATTCTCTTTACCTGAGGGTAGGGGTTTACGTGTCTGAGGGAATTTGGCTGTTTACATAGAATATTCACTGTGGTGATATTTTAAATTAAATGACTAAATGAATATTAAAATGAACATATAACTGGTTATGTTAGTTACTTTTCAGTACTACATAATTTATTGCATTTTACTACTGCACACTGTTGTTGCAAGATTTCACACAGTTGGGAACGTGCTTTTGTGGGTGCCTACTGGGATTCATTTCTCACACCCTCTTTGGGTCATGATTTTCAGCCCAAAAGATTATATTTCTCTAGGTGTAGATAAGGGCAAGATACCTTATTCAGGTAATTGACTGCTACTGATGCGTAGGGGAGCATGGGACCGGGCTTAGGCTGGGGATGCTACCAGCTGTTCTGTTTTGTTTTGTTTAACTGTACTCTGTATTTTATTGTACTGCTTGTAACATGTTCTGGCTTTTTTCTTAGAGCATGAGGCATGTTGAATCGTCTTTACATATATATGACGGTTGGTTGTTTTACTGCAGTTGTTTATTTTAAATTTGCATAGCTTACTGCTTCTGCTGTTGTTGTATGTTTTTTATTTTATTCTATTGCGCTACACTTTGACAAATGGGGGCATAATTTCCCCACTATCAGACCTAGGCCATCACTGCTAGTCAGCAGCCTCTGGAATTTGGGGAAATGTGCTTGTGGTCACCTAGAAAACCAGTTTTGGGAAACCTGTTGGGTGGCACCCAGAACAGGGACATTACAAAGTGGTATCAGAGCGTGTTCTTTTCTATAACTTACTATTTGGAGCCTTAGTAAGGGATAGGACGAGAAAGATAGTTGGTAATAAGTTGTTCCCAGGCGTAGCTAACCCGTGTATAGGGAAAATCTAGTCTACCTCGTATTTTTTCTATTTTTCTGAGTTTCCACATTTTACAGTTGATTTGATTTCACCGTTGGGTGACACACTTTGGATTGTGTCATTTATATTTTATCCATGGGTTTTATTTAGTTGTAACTCGATGAAATGAGGGTATTCCATCTCATGAAACATTTATGAACATGTTATAAATCAAATTTCATGCATAGTTTCCAAGCAATGTAGGTGCATTAGAATCACATGTTGTTGTGATAGCTGTTGTTCTAGGAAAGCATGTTGTACTGATATCTGCTTGATAAATACATGAAATGTGAAAGGGTAGTTTTGTATGAGCTAGTAGATAGAATGGATGCCAAACTTTTCTTTTTGGGGATTATGGGACCTCATTGACCATAATTTGGTGGATCATTAGATGTTTATTTTGTTATAACACATATAAGATGTCAAACATTCATTCATGGGGAGTATGGGCCCCCACGGTTCATAATTTGACACTTAGGTGTTGTTTTATTGAATTTTCTAGCTTCCAAGGAGGTTTCTGAGTCATACTATCCGGAAAACCAAGTATACATGCCATGTAGTTCCTTCAACATGGAGTGTATGGTCTTCTGTTCGGGAAAAAAGGTAAACATTATGAGTACACGTCGTGTACCATGAGTACACGCCGTGTAGTCTCTCCCCATGCCACAAACCGTGTGGGCAGTGACACGGGGAATATAAGATCTGGGGGAAAACACATCGTGTAGCTTCTGTACATGCCGTGTACTATTGACCCAGAGACCCAGCCGTGTAACTAACAAACAGAGGACGGTGTAATCTTTTCATGAAAATGTCGTGTCAATGAAGAACACATCATGTAGTATGACATGGGGACCCGGCCGTGTAACCAACAACATGGGTTGCTGTAATACCTTCGTGTACACGCCGTGAGTGTATAGAACACGCCGTGTAGTGTGAGCCATGTGTCCGGCCATGTAACTAACAACACGGGTTGGCGAAGCTCATCTAGTACACGTTGAGTACCTATGGGACATGCCATGAAGCCTTGTACGAGAACAGACCGAGTGGTGTTAGCCATGTGGCTAGAGAAACATGGTGCTGTAGACGCCATGTGTGGGTGTAACACACCGTTAAATATCAAGCCGAGTATTCGGTCATGTCACAAACAACATGGGATGTTGGAAATTACACCATACATGCTGTGTAGATATTATACACACTGTGTAGTTTTGTTCAATGGGAGCCATGAGTCTTAGTCGTGTAGAAGGACTTGGGTAGGGGAAGAGAAGTCAAGTACACTCTGTGTAGTCAGTATACACGTCATGTAGTCTTGTTTTTCAAATTTTGTAATGCCTTCTTCCTCTTGTTCCCTTTGTGGTTCCTTCACTTTCAGTCTTTAATAATTGTGATTCTAAGGTGTGTTTTGACCTTGTAGAGTCATGCCGCCGAAACGACCATGTGTTTTTCTCCAGGAGAGAGGCAATGAGTATACTCCAGAGATAGTGGTTCATAGGTCTACTAGTGGATCCTCTAGCAGATCCAAATGCCGAGCCAGCAGTTATACCAGACACATGCGTGGATGCACAGTTCTGTGAAGGCATTACGCGGTTCATGCAGACCTTTCAGGGAGCACCGCCAGCTGACACATCTACGACTGAGTAGACACGTACCTTCCAGCAGCAGCATCCACCGACGTTTTTAGGGGATGGAGGACCACATGTTGTGGAGTATTGGAAAGGATCGATGAAAACTATATTCGACCATCTTGAGATGCCTCCAGGGCGGAGGGTCAAGCTCACGACATATATGCTACGTGATTCTACCAAGAGGTGGTGGGATGTTACCACCCAGACAGAGCATCATAGAGACTTGGCATGGGATGTTTCTCAAGAAGTATTTTATGAATTCATTGTCCCAGAGACGCTGAGGTTGGATAGAGCTCAAGAGTTCATAAATATGCAGTAGGTCACTATGTCGGGGATGGATTATTCTACTCGTTTCACTGAGCTTTAGCATTTTTCACCCGTTCTGGTGGGCGGTGAGACGTTGAGGGTCGGGCTCTTTGAGAAAGGTCTTCGAAATGACATCCGAGCACTGGTGAATGATTTCAGGTTTCCTTTAGTACATTCTATTGTGAATCAAGCACTGATTACATAGTGGATCCTTCAAGAATCTAGTGGTGTGGGCTAGGGCAGTTCAGCACTAGTTTCTGTACTATTTCTTCTATTAAGAGGACGAGACAGATGGACTTCTCTCTGGGTTTATGTACCAGCCAGATGAATGGTTCAGGTGGCCAGATCATGTGCTACCAGTGTGGCAGAGAGGGGCACAGGAGGCCACATTGTCCACGAGACCTAGTGGAGTGTCGAGATTGCGGCCGGATGGGTCATCTGCAATGATTCTGTAGGGCGTTTGCACAAGTGGATAGTGAGAGGGGTTCTATGCAGACTCAGCATGCAGGTGTAAGAACAGGGAATTCTTATGAGTCAGGGAACTGGAATACATCAGGGCATGCATGCAGAGATGGTGATCATGGTCGTGGTAGCTAGACACTAGGATCTAAGAGGCAGCAGGGCGGGATAGCTCAGGTTGGCCAGGCTATGTCGCAGGGCTGCGTCACTGGGCAATCATATGCAGTGCAACCGACCTAGTTGCAACAGGATCCCAGACCTTCTACTGTCAGAGGTACTATTCTAGTAGCTTCTATCTTATCTTCAGTAGTTTTTGATATGGGTTCTACACATAGTATTATATTTTTACCCGTTGTAGAGATCCTTGGGCTCTGTGTTCATTCTTCTTCATATATCATGACACTAGACACTCCATTGGGGAGTAGAATAGATGTTGTGCGTCAGTGCAGGGAGTGCCCCTTGATGTTGGTGGGTTTCACTTTTTCTGGGACTTCTATGTCTTAGAGATGATAGCTTATGACGTCATTCTCGGGATGGACTGGTTGGTTCCCTTTCGAACGTTTGTAGACTGCTATCGTCGCAGGGTGCATTTCACATCACTAGAGGGTGGAGAGTTTCTATACAAAGGTGAATGGGATGTTCAGGCGAGTCGAGTTCGACCAGAGCATCATGGGTGAGGTGGAGCCATAGCCCAGATTGTTAGCTTATATTAGGATGATCAGGGAACTTGTCTGATGGATTTACCTCCAGTGGTTGATCGTTTTAGGGATGTCTTCCTAGATGACTTTTCAGGTCTACCTCCGGAGTGTGAGGTGGATTTCTATGTTGAGCTTGTGCTAGGAGCAACACCAGTGTCCATTCCTCGTTACAAGATGGCTATACTAGAGTTGCAAGAGCATAAGTGGCAGTTAGAGGAGTTACAGAAAAAGGGTTTCATCCAACCCATTACTTCTTCTTAGGGTTCTCCTGTCTTGTTTACTAAGAAGGCGGATGGTACCCTCAGACTCTGCATGGATTATCAGAAGCTGAACCAGTTGATAGTTAACAACCGATATCCTTTGCTGAGGATTGATTATCTTTCTTATCAACTTTGGGGAGCACGAGTGTTCTCTAAGATTGAATTGAGATTAGTTTATCATCAGATACATGTGTGACCATCGGGTATACCGTTCACAGCATTTCGGAGTAGATATGGTCTGTACGAGTACTTGGTTATGCCGGTCGAAATCACGAACACACCAACAGTTTTTATGGCTCTGATAAATCATGTGTTCCATCCTTTTCTGGACTCTTTTGTGGTAGTATTCATGGACGACATCTTGGTGTACTCTCAAACTCGACATAACCATGCAACCCATATAGAGATCATATTGAGTACACTGAGACAGAATCAACTATATCCTATTCTCTCAAGGTCACAATTTTGGAATGACCAGGTTCAATTCCTGGGTCATATCATCTCAAAGGTAGGAGTTTATATAGACCCATAGAAGGTGAGAGAAGTAGTTTTCTAGGAGTAACCTAAGAATGTGTTTGAGATACGGAGATTCTTAGGGCTGGCTGGTTACAACAGACGCGTCATACAGGACTTCTCCCGCTTATCAGTGCTATTGACAGGTCTGACTAAGAAGGTTGTGAAGTTCGTTTGGATGGAAGCTTGTGAGACAACATTTCAAGACTTGAAGGGAAGGTTGACATCAGCACCAGTCCTGATACTTCCATAGAAAGGGAAGAGTTATAAAGTTTACTGTGATGCATCACGTATTGGACTGGGAGAAGTGTTGATGCAGGGCGATCGAGTTTTTGCGTACGGTTCTCAGCATTTGAGGCCACGTGAGAGGAATTACCTGATGCATGATCTGGATTTGGCTGCAGTTGTGCATGCGTTTCACTATTGGAGACATTATTTATTGGGAGATCATTTAGTGGTTTTCACCGACCACATGATCCTCATATACATCTTAACTCAGCGTGACATGAACCTGAGACATCGGAGGTGGGTCTAATACCTACAGTCCTTCGATTTTGAGATTGCCTATACACCAGGTAATGGTAATTCATTAGCTGATGCACTAAGTAAGAAGACTCAGATACAGGCTGTGCAGGAGGCCAGAGAAGAGTGGCATCTGTTGGCCTTGTTCTTTTTGATGCATCTAGAGGTGCACGCCAGTCAGGGGAAGACCTATCTTTCATCTTTAGCTTTGACATATACCCTCCTAGACAGAGTGTGGATGAGACAGCTATCTGATTCAGAGGGCCTAGTTCTACGGGAGTCGGTGGAAAGTGAAGACCGTCCTGCTGGTTGGACGATAGGTGATGATTAAATTATGTATTTCCATGGACGACTATGGGTTCCAAGGGATATACCAGAGGAGTTGATACAAGAGTTTCATGCTTCATCATGGCCAGTTCATCCCAGGGTTACCAAGACATAATGAGACTTGAGACGTCAGTACTGGTGGCTGGGGATGAAGAGAGATATAGCTGGTTTTGTTATGAGATGTACCACCTGTCAGCAGGTGAAGTCGGAGCATCAGAGGCCATCCGGACTGTTACAGTAGTTACCCAACCCGGAGTGGAAATGGGATGATGTCGCGATGGATTTTTTGACTGGATTGTCTAGGTCACCTCGAGGCAATGATGCCGTGAGGGTTGTGGTGGATAGTCTCACAAAGCTAGCTCACTTTTTTCCGATCAAGGAGACCTTCGGTGTTGATGAGCTTGGGATTTTGTATATCCGAGAGATCGCCCGTCATCATGGGGTCCCTTGTTCTATCGTTTCAGATAGGGACGCCCGCTTTATGTCTCGTTTCTGGAAGAGTTTTCAAAGGGCACTGGGTACATAGGTGCTTCTGAGCACATCTTATCACCCTTAGACTGATGGACTGTTAGAGCGTATGATACAGGTGCTAGAGGACATGTTGCATGCGTGCGTCCTGGACTTTGGTGGCTCTTGGAAGAAGCATATACCCCTTGTCGAATTTACCATCAAAAATAGTTTTCATGAAACTATTGATATGGCACCATACGAGGATTTATATGGAAGTCCATGTCAATCTCCCATGTGCTGGTTAGAGTCAGGAAAGGAAGCATTACTGGGACCACGTCTCATACAGGAGAATCTTGAGCAGGTCCAGTTTATTCAGAAGAAGATGGCTGCCGCGCAGTCTCGTCAAAAATATTATGCTGATCGCCACAGATGACCTTTGGAGTTCATGGTCAGGGATCAGGTTTTCTTGTGTGTTTCACAGATTTTGGGACACATGCGGATTAGGAGACAGGGTAAACTTTCACCGAGGTATGTGGGTCCATTTCTGATTCTAGAGAGGGTCGGACCGGTTGCCTGTCGGTTGCAGTAACCACAGAGGTACCGAGACATGCACGATGACTTCAATGTATCTCAGCTGCGACAATATCATTCAGACACGTGTCATGTCCTTCAGGCCCAGGAGGTTGAGCTTTAGATAGGTGCATCCTTTGAGGAGCATCTGATTCGTATCATTGACAAGAGCACGAAGGTTCTCCAAGGCAGGTCAGTTCCTCTCGTATGGGTGCTATGGAAGCATGGATGATTGGAGCATGATACCTGGGAGCAGGAGGCGAATGTACGCGCTCAGTGGCTGGAGTTTTTCATGGATACTTCTTCACCACCCTTGGAAGGGAAATTCAGTGATGAATTTCATTAAGGAGAGACTTTTGTAAGAACCTGGTTCTTAGTTTTGAGGTACAAGCTTCTTCTTTTCTCTTTTCCTTAAGTGTTTTTCAGAAAATAAGAAAATGGGGGAAAATCCTAAATTTTGGAAGTACACGCCATGTACTTTTCCACATGTCGTGTACATTTGGCCGTGTGGGATGAGCACACTGGGTGTGTAGCAGTGTCGGTGACGAAGGGTGTAAAAACCGACTACACGCTGTGTAGTGGTCCTTTACAGGCCATGTAGTCCATCGGCAGGAAAAACAATAAGGCGGTGTCCAGCTGTGCAACAGAACATACTGTGTACTCATGAAGACATGCCGTGTAGTGGTGTCGGCATATGAAAAGTGCCACACTGGTGGGAAACCGCTGGAGGAACAGTTAAAAAATGGGATGTACATGTCGTTTAATTAGAAATACATGTCGTGTACTTTGTTTTTTTCACATAAAATTGGATGTAGACTCCCCTTTTAATAGGGAAGGCTGAGAACCAGAGGATGGAGCAGGAGAGGAGGCCGGAGCTTTTGGGATCTTCCAAGTGTATGGTGGGAATCCATTTTTTGCACTGTCGATCTCCATGGAACAGCATGGGTAAGCCCTCTCCTCTCCTTTCCTAGTTCTTGCCAATTATTCCTATATTGGAAGTTATATGTGTTTAAGAGAGTTTTATCTCACCTCATATCTAACTCATTCTAGAAGGATTCATGGAACGTCGTTCAAGTATACTGATCAGGGGCGTTTAAGGTAGGTGGCTTGGTGTTATATTTCAACTGTTGAGCATTTTTGTGTACTGTTGTGCCACGAACCCATGTTGGGTTGTCGTGTGGCTGAGTCCGTGGATATTTTAAATACCTAGAATTTAATAGGTAATTAATTGTGATAATAAACTCTTGTTTGGGATCGTTTCTTGGATCTAGGACCACCCGGGGGTGTGTTCCTCTGTTTAGCTGTTTGGCCAGGATACCTGAGGGTAAGCCTTTAAAGTAAGGATTGTAGAATTGCCTTGAAAGGAATTTCTTGTGTACTGCTTGTTTATATCCTGGGCATCGCCCAGTTACCTATTTATCCTAATGGCAGTGTTGTGATTATCCTATGGGGACTCTACTATTTAGCCTGTGGGTGACTTCTTCCGTTTCTTTGGGCAGTTGATTCTATGCGTGTGGGAGAAAATGCTTACGCCGGTGGGCAATATCTGCATGCCTATAGCCAGATTCTTATGTATAGATTCTCTTTACCTGAGGGTAGGGTTTTACGTGTCTGAGGACATTTTTCTATTAACATAGAATATTCACTGTGGTGATATTTTAAATTATATGATTAAATGGATATTAAAATGACAATATAACTGGTAAAGTTAGTTACTTTTCAGTGCTTCTTACTTAATTTCATTTTACTACTGCACATTGTTGTTGAATGATTTCATATAATTGGTCATGAGTCTTTGGTGGGTGCCTACTGGGATTTATTTATCACACCCTATTTGGGTCATGTTTTTCGGCCCAAATAGATTATGTTTCTGTAGATGTAGATAAGGGAAAGAGCCCTCATTCAGGTACTTGGTTGCTGCTGAGGAGTAGGGGAGCACGGGACCGAGCATAGACTCGCAATGCTACCAGCTGTTCTGTTTTGTTTTATTTTGCTGTACTCTATATTGAATTTTACTACTTGTAACATGTTCTGGCTGTTTTCATAGAACATGAGGCATGTTACATCATCTTTACATATATATGACTATTGGTTGTTTTACTGCAGTTGATTATTTTAAATGTGCATGGTTTACTGCTTCCGCTTTTGTTGTATTCTTTCTATTTTATTCCGATGCGCTACACATTGACAAATGAGGGAATAGTTTCCCCACTATCAGACCTGGGCCCTCACTGCTAGTTGGCAGCCTCTAGCATTTTGGGAAATGTGATTGAGGTCACGTGGAGAACCGGGTTCGGGGCACCCATTGGGTGGCACCCGGAACCGAGACATTACATGTTTACTCATAGGGTGATCCTAGAATAGTATATTAATTAATTTTCTACTGACATTACATTTTCGTAGCATGAAATGAGACCTAATGTGATTTTCATTTGATGGATTTAACATTGAAAAATGATTACAAGAATATTGGAATGACTACTGAAACCTAATACAATATTCTTCTGTATGCTTCCATGATAATGGTCAAATTAATAAATCGTTTAATTAATGGAGTTTAAAAGGTAAAATTTTAATTTGAGGAATTATCCCTCATATATTATGTTGTTTTATGTGGTACATATACTGATATATCAGGTGTTTTTTTTTGTTAAAATTATTATATATAGGGTGTAACTGTGGTCGTGAAATTTATATATAGGAAATGTCGTCTGATAATGATGTAATGATTATTGAGAATTCCCCAACTATTCTAAAATTTATATATAGATTGTTTGGTTCTATTAGGATAAAATAATTAAATAGATGTCTTTTCCAAATTATGAAAATATTATATAGTGGTTTTCCCCATTTATATGATTATACCCTAGAAATGTGGTTGTGGATTGCATGGTTGTGATACAAGATCAATGATATTTTAGCATGGTGCTAATGTTGGTTAATTGTTGTTTTATTTTAATTAATTAATTAATAACCCAAATTATTTCATTATTGCATGATGTTATTTTCAGACATGGTTTTTTTAGATGTGATGGTGTTGACCTAATGTTTTTTATTCAGACCATATACTAGTTATATATGGGTACTCGAGTAATTTAAATATATATAATCACGGATAAGGGAAATGTAATTTTTTTTCTTCTGATGTTTTCTTTCTGGATAGGTTGGAGCTTTGAGTCATGACTAAAAGAGATTCTAGATCAGGGTCTTATTAGTTTATTCATTTCAACTAGGTTTTTTAATTTTAATAATATTAGTTTTATAATTATATTCCATTCATTATGTCATTACACTGTTCACTATTATTTTTTCTATTAGTTCTTCATTTACTTCCCAATTGCATATTTTATCATTTCAACTATTTTAATTACAATTATATTAATTATATTTTTTATTTACACACTATTCTGCACTGTTAAAAAGTGGAATTTTCTCACCACAATACTCATCACACCCCTACTGGTAGTAGGAAGCCTTTTTCATACATCGAGGAACACATGAGGTCTAGTAACCAACAATACTTGGATATGTTAGAGACTTATAGATTGTGAGATGTTACAACACCTCTTATCTCATATGATCCATTCCATTTATGATATTTTTCATGAAATATATTTCAATGATGATAATATTTATTAATGAACTGAGTAGATAATAAAACTATGATTGCTTATAAAAAAACAATAAAAATTATATCCATGGTATTTTCAAATAAATTGTTCTTGAAGGTTATTAGTTTCACATCTGATAATTATATTTTAGGTAAACATTAGAAAATATTTGTTGGGGAAATAAAAGTAACTGTAGTGTTGGAAAAAAATTAAAAAATTATATATTGATGATGATTTCAAATAAAAATATTGTTGTTTTTTCTTACCAAAAATTACCAAAAATATCATTTGTAATTCACTTATACTGGGGTCAATTAGTGAAATCATAACTTTTAAATTCTTTTTAAATTACCTTTAACACCATTTATATTGAATTAATAATTCTTAATCAAACACGTCGAATTATTAACAGTACAATGATTTTAAAAAATTTTAATGCTTCACCACATAAAAAGGTAGTCACAATTTTTTTACGAACCAGTAAAATAATCAAACACATGATCCCCTAAATTCATTATATTGGATGAAATGTGAAGCGTTTATCCTTTAACATAGAATATATAAATATTTATACCTAATTATCATCTTGTTATCTGTTTCCATGTATTCTTTGAACCTTTGTTGTATTTTTTTGGATAGCTATTTTCTCATGAGGTGAGGGTCATTTGAAATTTGGATAATTTTGGGAGGAAAATATGCTATGTATGGGTTGGAAAACCCATAAGTCAAGTTTTAAGCCACTGGAAGGGGGCCACATTTTTTCAAATATCAAAATCAGAACCCTATAAATAGTAAAAAAAATGATAGTGACTTTTATCCTCATTAAATAATGGTTTGAAAAATCATTCTCTAGCATTAGAGAAACCATTAACCCCATTAGAAGGGTCAGATTATTAGGGTGTACTGTTTTTCTGACCCTGTGGTTCTATTTCGAAAACCATGCACATAGGTTTCAATACCTCATAAAATGTTATTAATAATTTCAAAGACTCTTTTCTAACACCTAATTTCACTATTTGAACCCTATAATCCATAATTTCCCGCTTAAAGAACCTAAGAGGTGATCTTTTATCCTATAAAATCGTTTATTATAAGATCAAAGTGTTATTGATCATGTCTGATGTCATCCAAATATATGGATATTCTCTTATGCGGTTTCTTCTGTAATCAAAATCTCCCCCTATATATTCCGAGATAATCATGTTGTTGATTGGGCAAAACCCAATTTTCTTCTATCATTAGTATATGTTTTCTTTCAGTATATCCTATAACCATTTTATCATTGTAAATATCATTGACGGTGTTTTATTTGACAATGTTATTAATTGTTGGTTGTTCCATATTTCTTTTCCTTATGATTTAATACTATATTTAATTTATTTAATTGAAATGGTTTACTAATTAATTTATTAAAATTGATTTTAAACGATTTTATGTGTGAGTTGAAATGGAATGAAAATTTTCAAATATTAAATTTCAATGGAATCGAAATGTGGTGATGATTTTTGTTAAATTAAAGATTGATTTTGAAATTGATTGTTTCAGTGGATTTTTCTATTGAGAAAAATTAATTAAATTGGAAATTGATTTTTAAGAGAACTGGTTGATGTAACCTTTTATTTTGTTTTTGAAATTATAAATGAATGTTGAAAACCTGAAACTATAAAATTGTAAATTTAACTAATTTGAAATGTTTTATTTTCCCACGGTTGATTAATTTATTTTTGGATGAATAAGTTAGTCTGGGTAGCTAGTAGTAACTAGAATATTCCTTCTAGGACCATCACTCCCTAGAACTGGATTGATGATCACCACTATTATGAAAATAATTTTTCCTGAAATTCTTACAGGGTTCTCTGTTGGGGGCGAAATTGACCAATGAGGGTTACCACATTGGGGGGTATATTTACTTGAGGATACACAACTATCTTGAGTGAACCTCATTATTGAGATTTGTTATGATCATATTGCATGAATAAATAAACCTCATCAATATTGTATAAAGCTATGTGGTTTTTTGACTAAATTATACATGCCAATGATTATTGAACATTTTTACTCCGGTTATCAATTATATATATGTGTTATATTAAAATGATAATTTGATAGAGTATTTATATAGCTTTCATCAGTTTTCTTGTGAAATTATGCCTTGTTATAAAATATGTGAATAATATTCCCTACCTTTTATAATTAAAATCAATATTATTTGTTAAATTATAATAAACATGATTATAGAACACAATTTGAGACCCTAAAAGGCTTGATATATTAGAATATACCATTCAAATTTAGGTATTTCTATTTTTTGTAGATATGATAAAAGGGAATGGTCAACATAGAGGTGCTCATTGTTCATGATCCCTATGATCATTCAGTGATGATAGTGATTTATAGAGCTTATGTCCACTTTTCCTCAACGATATTTTTAGTTTTTTTTGGTTGATATTTTTGTATATTTTGGGATTTTTATCTATAAGTTTGTTTATAATTTCAATATTAGGTTGTTTCACATATCCTTAAGGAGTGATAAGCATAATGAAATGAATATTTTATCATCCCATAATTTTCTATAAAATTTATTCAATTATTAATCTTATATGATTCTAAGTGATAATCTACAACCCATAGAGAATGGGAATTCACTTAGGGATATGATATAGTTGGTTAATGTTTAAATTTACAACGATATCTAGGCTTGTTCATAATAAAAATTGTATCATAGTTTGAGGTTAAGCATATTTCCTAGATGTTATTATGTGTTCTCAGATATCCTGAAGGAATTGAGAAATTATTTTAATGAATGTTACTAACCACATATCACTATAATGAGCCTCTATTAGCAATGGATTTTTGGGAAAGATTATTTTTAGAATATTATGATATCATTATTCTATTATCCCTACATTTTATCTAACTATGTTAAATCCCGAATATTATTTTTTTCTCAATAGAATTTATATTTATGTATCTCTTATATCATTTTTTATTTACGTATAATTTAGGATGTCTTGAATATTTTCAGTTGTTATTGTGTAGCATCATAAATCCATGAAGACATGTGAGAATTCCCTAAGAAAAAGATTCTGATTAAAAGAAATATGAAAATCTTATAGTTACCTACAGTAGTTTCAAGATATTGGTGAGTGAAATTCATGGTCTTGGAAAAATACTTAAATTCAAACATGATTATGATCCATTAGTGAATCCATGTTGGAATGTATATTCTCATAATTCTCATGAGTTTATTTACACTAATCCATATAGTTTTCATGTCTAAAATGATGTTCATGATATTGAGGACTAGCTAAGAAATATATATCTTCCTTTTGAGTTAATTGAAATTCATGATGTTATTAAGATACAATATATCACCTTTAAACAAATAGTTCCTAGTATGAGATAGTGGGATATTATGGTGATGATGGAAAGGAATGGGTTTAGGGAATGGAAAGAACTCATAGTATTTTTAGTGATCAGTTTTATCACGAATCTATATTATTATAAAATTCCATTGAGTTTCGCAAACTTCATCAAGGTGGGATGACCATGACTCAGCATAAAAATTGATTTTCTAATTTCATTTAGTTTTCTTTCATGAGGTTGTTACAAAATATAATATAAAAGAATAATTATTTGAATTGGTTCATCTATTTTACATATGATCTCATGTCTTCCTTATGAAGCTATTACCAAATTCTAGATTTTGGTTTAGGACATTAATGCATGATCCAGACTTGGATGGTTTTTCAGGGATAAGAGGAGTATATTTTTCTCCTTGTTAATGTTTTATGAAGTAATTTAAAGAAAATAAGAATCAGGATGAGTCTTACAGTGGTTATAGATAGTACTTTTCTTCTACACCAATTATTGTTCATTGAAGAGGCCAATTCACCTTTTTCAGAGAGGAAAGGTTGGTCATTAGAAAAATGTGTCCACTTAAGGGTCAAATATATGTATTTATTTTTGTATCTCAGGATACATATAAAATTTATACCAATTCTATACCGATCCTCATAGTGACATGTGATCATCACCATCAAAATTTACTATGGTTCAGTAAGATGATTCATGATCTAAGGTCTTATATCAATAAGCATTTAGAATAAGGCTACATTATATAGTTAATGATTATCCAGAGTAGTGATATACCGATCCAGCATCTGTGAGATTGAGAAATTTTTTTTTAGAAGTTCCACTCTTATTCTTATTATTTTTACATTGAAAATGGTTACACCATGGGGAATGGTATTTTCATTGCTCATTATCTACGATAGAGACATCTAACTGAGACCGAGAATGAATAATAAGAACAGTGGTACTTTGTTAGTGTTTTTTCACATTTTCCTTTCTAATTTTGGTATAATGGGAATTAGTTTTTCATTATAGCTGTTCCACTTATCTCCATTATTATTGAGATTATTCTTCATTAAAATATATTAAGGATTAATTCAGTAGTATTAGGTACTTTATTAATGGTGGGGAGACTATTGAAAAATGGTCATTTTCATTTGATAGAATCATATGTTTCTATAATTAGTTTATTTTTATATTCCCAATATAAATGTTTTTCATGGGTGATTTCTATAAATAACATTGTTGGGTGATCCTTGGAATAATAACAATATTTTTACTTTTGAGGAATCCTTTATGGTGTCCATATAAGAGATGAGTCATTAATGATTTTTTTTTCATTTCCTAACTATAATATGCTCAAAGATGACTGCCAAATACATTTTGGTTCTCATAATATTCTTCTACTTCCAAAATTGAAGTGGGATGAGATCACTATGTTTGTTATTGTTTTATGTGTACCCCTAAGAATAATAACTCAATATGTGTTGTGATTGATTAGCTGAAAAAATTATCTCAAATAATACCCATTCACTATATGTCCTTAAGACATGGGACATATATATTTATAGGATATTAAAAAAATTTATGGAGTCCCTTATTAAATAGTCTCTAAAAATAATCCACTTTTTAAATATCACATCCGGAGTGACCGATATGAGTAACTAGGATCTTAGGTACTTTTGATTTCGACATATCATCCACAGATTGATGTATAGAAATATCATGTTATACTAATTATTATGGATAAGTTATGCACCTTAATTATTTATTTTGGGGGTTCCTAGGTTTTCCATATGGGACTACATGATTTTTCATATAATAAAAGTACTGTTATGGTCTTTTTATGGATAATATTTAAACCATATCTGGTTTTCCTTGTAAATATACACTATTTTGGTCATAGATCAGTTAATAATTATTACATGAACCATACATGGTCTAAGATATGTCAATAAAGATTCTGTAGGTTCTTTAGAGAATTTTTATGGCATAGTGCTAGTAAAAATCTTATAATTATCATTTTAAATAATCACTGGAGTAGTCGTTTTGTGAACTAGTGTTTCTAATAGTGTCACCATGTTTGGGAAATCTGCTATTTATGGACATTCGGAAAACATGAACCATGGTTTTAGGAATATTATGAGTTTTTTTATAAGGTTTGGAAAGTGGCCTGGGATTCAGAACATCCACAACATTTGATGTTGATACATTGTGTGTTACATAAATTTTAACTTTTCTAGTATCCTCTTGATTAAAACAATTTCTTCATTATAGAGTATCTTAATTTTTATCGTAATTTATTCTTGATCGAGCATTCAATTAAGATTACTGATTCTTAGTCAAAGGAAATTTATTGGAGGATGATACCTTTAGTCCATGTGCTTTGGAATATCGGTTTTGATTGACATGATAATTGGGATCATGTGTCACTGATGAGAGAGCAGTGGTATCACCTATTTTCTATCAATCATTATTTTTAGGACTTATATAGAGAGAGAATGTTTTCATTGGATTTTATAACATCGTGTTACCTTATGTTTTATATTCCATTACCCTTTTAGCCTCATTTTTTGGGCCTAGTTTGAGGTGAATGGGGAGTTTCATGGACTATAGAATATAAAAGGGAATTTAATAGACAGCTCAAGGTGAGGTACACCATTTGGGGTTTCCATAGTAAACTATGAACCATATTCTGGGCCAATAAATGGGGGAATGGCCTATCCAAACTATGACGACATTCCCTCCAAACAATAAAACCTTACATAGTGTTGGTATTCAAAGTTGGAAAATGTTTTGAAAAACAATACACCATCCTAGGAGAAACCATGAACTATACATTAATGTGTGCATGGTTTGGATACATGTCTTATCAATCCATGCGTCCCTACCAAAAAACCTATGAATGAATGGTATAATTCAACTAAAAAAATTATTAACATTCCTCAGGACTATGATTTAACCCCTAGTAACACTATATCGACACTAACTCAAATTATTTGACATTGAAGGATCTCAAGAAGAAATATTTTATTCTGAATTCATTTTTCTTGGAGGATCAATGTGTTCTTCAGCTCATTCAACCTCTCCCAAGAATGTGGATTTTCTCACATGTGGTTATTTTATCATACATTCACTCCTACTTACAATTCAATAGATAATAAATCTATTTATATATGTAAACTCTGCTTTCATGGATATTGAATCAATGTTGTTTATATTGATATCATATTCCTTAATCATAATTTGATATCTTATTTAGAGTGATTTATTTTACAATGTGATTAAATGTAGGTTGTTCAATAATTATTTTCCCTTTGGTTGAAACATATGATATGTTAATTGAATTGAAATGAATTTTTAATTGATTTTAAAACCCTGATATGAATTGATTTTTTGTGTAGTTTGAAATGTATTTGAATCTGGGAAAATCCAAAATGTTTTTAGAATTGAAATTTTTAGAGAATTATGGGAAAATAATGGATTAATTTAAAATTTTAAGTGATCAATTTATTCAATATTTAAATTTCATAAAAATGGATTTGACTTAAAAATTTATTTCATTTTGAGTTAATTTATAAGAACCCATGATTATGGTTTTCAAATTATAAAACCATGTGGAAAACATAACAATTGGGAAATTACAATTTTGGAAAATTTGATTTTTTTTTTTTGACGATGTTTGATTTATTGATTTTTTTTAAGAACCTGTTATCATGTGTATTTGGCAGTAACTAGGACCTAAAATCTAGTACCATTACTCCATATAATTATATTGATAATAAAAACTATTTCTACCATTTTTTGGAATGAATTCTCGAGGGGGTTCCCCTTTAGGGCATGAGGGTTCCCTAATTGGTGTGTAGATAGATTTTATTGTTCATAAAAATCATGAGATGAGATCATTATTAAGAAATGTGAGGATCCTATTACTTTAATTAACATACCATGTGGGTTTTCTACATAGTACAAATTTTTTTATATGATTATATATTCAAGTGATTGTTGATGTATTTTATTCATGCTTACTAATATATATATATAATATAATAGTGTTATTTAATCGTATTTTTATATATATAACTTCTGTTTTATTGTGAAAGAATGTATTTTTTTAAAATATGTGTGTAATATACCATTAATATTTATCTAAAATAAAGAAAATTTTAATTTAATATGGATGTTTTGGAGAAACCAAATTGATATATATATATATCTCACAACCAATATTTTCATTCGGAAATTAGTATATTTTTATATGATATGACCAAGAAAATGGAATGTTCTACTTGGAGGTGGTGGATGTTCTGGTTCCCTATGACAGTTGATTGATGATGGTGACTAGCGGAGATGAAATCAACCAATTACACATGGGATTTTAAGAATTTTTTGGTGGATATTGGTGATCCCATTGGGATGTTTTTCAATATTTAGTGGTGTTGAATTATTTATTTATTTTTGGTACCTGTCCTTTTCATGTGGTGATCATGTCGACTTGTATCTTTTATCTCTTACTATTTTGTTTGTAAATACATTCCATATTTTATCAATAAGGATTCCATGTTCTAGTCACCAACCAGTGGGGTTTGGGTATGCCTATCTTGCGATGTTAGAGAGAGCTTATGTATTTGGGTACAGGGGTATCTATGGTTGTTTGTGATCTACCAGCTTCATTAATGTGATCATTAAAATATAACAAAAATTGAATATATTTTTCAATAAAATTATAGTCTCCAACAATATTATAATTTAATCATGTTTTCATTGTATATCTATAATCTACTACATCTTCATATTCTTTATATTCTAAATTAATAGTAGTTACTAGTCCACTCACCATTTATTTTATTATCTTATTTTTTCCACACTAATATCTCAAAAATCACATTTATTGATAATAATTTTTCACATAATAATCAATGATAATCTTATAGAAATTTTAAATTAATATATTAAAATAGAGACATTTTACATCCCATAATTTTTACTAATCATATTTCATTTAAATGGGATCCCTTGGATCATCAAATCCATTTTAGGAAGCTTATATGTATTTGATAGATATTTTATATAAAAATCAATCCCTAATTTGTCACATAGATCATAAAGTGGTATTTTTAAGGCTCATAGTTTACATCTTCATTAAAAACACATTGAAATAATTTTTGGGAAATTTATAGATCCATTATGTATCACAAAATAAATGATATACCTATATGCATTTTGAAAATATAAATATTTATATTATCCTTTCCCCAAATAAACCCATAGTTACCCTAATTATTACACTTATATAACATAATTATGACCACTACATAAAATAAAATTATCATTCTCATATTTTACATTAACAAATAAACCATTATATATTAGAAAAGATACATTAAAAATTAACATGAGTAATATAATCACATTAAATGATTAAACCATACCTACTTTATTTTTTCTTAAATCAACCCTTACATAACATAATGGTTACCCTTATGTATCATATGAGTGGTTTTTTACATATCTAACTACTAAAAAGTTACCATTACATATAACTCAATAGTTAAATTATACATAATGAAAAAAATATTTTTATGTATTAGGAACATTGTCAATTTTCTAACTCATCTGTATCCAACACTGAAACTCTATATAATTCATCAAATTACTTCTGGTATTTTTTAGAAGTCCTCCAATCATAATACCATAATTCTACTCAGATAATAACCATTAATTTTTATTGAATAGAATTATTTATTTATAGAAAAATAATCAGTATATAAATATATCCACTCAATTCTCATTACATTTTCCATATTTTTGAAAAAAACCATTAATGTGAATATTCTTCAACTCTGAGCTCAGAAACCTCACTAAACCCCTAAAAATTTTCGTAATCATCACATGAACACTACATTTTAGACTCCCCCAAAACAAATCATTATCTGAAAAAATATCCTACCATTTATTTTATTAAACTACAGTACAAGAATTACTTCTGTTGACATAAAACACTTATTTTTGAATGATAATACAATAATTCTAAATCTATGTTAGGGGAATCTGTGATTGATTTATAAAAATTGTAAATTATGATATTTTTTATATTATATTGACATACATATGATTCATTAAATAACATGAATCCAATTAAGATCGTATTTTTTTAATATACTATTCTTCTCCATCATAAAATAAAATTTCTTGAAACCTGTGTAAAACCATGACTCATTTTTTTTCTATGAAAAACAATTTAAATTGATCACAACTTATAATAACATAATAATGAAATTTATTATCCCATTATAATGTACACAAAATTATTTGATGCATAAAAATAAAATATATATAACAAATTTGATTAAACATTTATATTTAAATTCCGCCAATAAATTATTTCCCTCCTTCCAATTTAATTTCATTATTGGAAAAAAAATTAAATTTATATTGTGTTTGTAAATATTTAAAAAAAATTAATATGTGATATATAGGAAGGAATAAATATAATATTTTACATTATAGAAAATAGTTTTAACTCCCATTATCATCATCCATCAATAAAATGATTCTTTTAGAAGTGGAATAATGACGATGTATGTAACATACACTATATTTGATAGAAAAAACTTTTTAAAAAACTCAATAATCCACTAAATAATTTTTTTACATCATTTTTCTTTTATTATTTATAAATAACAAGATTTATCAGTAAATTTATATTCTATTAACTATAATATCCCACCAATAAAGTAAACAGTAAATCCAAAAAGTGATCTTATTCTTGAATACGAATCCTCATTAATTGGTTACTCACTTGAGTTGAAGTAACATATTCTTACTCAGTAGTACTCAAGATCACCATGAATTTATTATTTGGATCCCAACATAAAGACCATTTTATGAAATACACAACACTCTCTCATGACGATCATCATTCATCAATATTTCAATCCCATCCAATATATGTTTATAAAAAATTATGATCATTTTAATTTATAGTAACTTTTAATCCAATATTTGTAGTTCATTAAAGATAATGTAGAAATCATTTTCTAGTAGTTAATCGACTTTATTTCCAGGATTGTTTATTTCATGAACTTAATATAAATACAAACACTATAACATCAAATTACGATGTCATGTAATGAAAAGTGAAAATAACAATCTAAAATTATATATCCATAAATGGATTATTTTTCACATGAAATGGAGTAAATAAATTCTTAAAAGACTCACTAACAAACTTAATCAAAATATCATAGGCATAATCTCATGAAAATAAATATCTGATCGTCGATTTGATAATATTTCAGGCTTAGAAAATACATCATATAATTATGAATGGAAATCTCAAATACCTTTTTGTATATAAATAAAACCAATATTACTTATATTCTTCACTTCTACTAAATATCATATCCTCTTTATAAATAAGTACAATAATTTATTCTTTTTTCCATTATTAATTTAAATTCTATTTTTGACACTTCCCTTCCAGAACATTCAAAACATAAAAAATGTTTCTACCACATGATATCATTATATTAGTGATGTTTTTAACACATATTGGTATAATTCAATCTAAAAGAATATCATTAATAATATTCATGGAACAACCCATTTAGTTTCTCAATGTACACTTCCTATTCAAAATCTCTTTTGAGGAATTCTGATATATCATTCATTTGAAAATAAATAATCCTTCTTCCTTCCCTAAAAATATGATATATAAAAATGTTCTCAATACAAAACAAATAATAAAAGACTCATTGAAATCAATTAAACTAACTAGTGTGTAGTCTTTTTTAAAAATTCATTTCTTATTTCTAAACAAATCCCTTTTTTAATTTATCTTGTTACAAAAAAAATTATTCTAGTAACATTTATATTTGTTAAAATGGTTTCTAAATCTAATGTACCATTATTCCAAAAATGATATAGATGTACTTTCATATAATTTATCTTCTCATGAAGCACTAAATCCATATATGGGTATATTCATTTAACCCATGAAATGAATGTGTTTTGTGTGTTTGTCTATAATCCCTTCTATAATTCAATTATAATTATTTAATGACTTGGACCTCCACTAACATTATTAATTAGGGATTTCTTGAAAAAAAATTATACATCACTGGACATAAATAATCAATATCATTATTATATACTTCTTTTAGATTTTTAAAATACTAATTTATCTATCAATCATAATTATATCCATATACACATGTATGGAAAACTCACATTGATGTGTAATTTCATTATATTTATTTTCCAACACCTTGACATTATAGTTGTCCATAATTATTTATATTTTCCAACACCTTCCCATCACATGTTTCATTCTCAGGGATTGTGAAATTAAATCTTCAATGAATTTCCATTCTTATTATTATTTATTAGTCATAGAAATTGGTTACACCATGGGCAATGGATTTTTTATTTCTCGTTCTCTGAGAAATAAACATCAGACCCAGGACATGGAAAAAAATAACAAGAGTGGAACATCATGGAACTTTTCTCACAGTTTCATTTTTAAATATAGTAAAATGGGATTGAGATTTTCTTGACTGGTGTTCAATATAGATCCCTTATTCTTGGGATTATTCATCATGAAATAAAAGATAATGATTAATTCAGTGGTATTAGGGACTTTATTAATGGTGGAAAGACCATTAGAGAATGGTAATTCTCATATGATAGCATCATATATTTCTAAAATCTGATTATAATTCCATTTCCAATATAAAAATCATTATTTTTTGATTTTCATACTTCCCATTGGGAGGTGACCCTTGGATCTATAATGATATTTTTTCTTATGCAGAATCAATTATGGTGTCCATATATGAGATTACAAATTAATGACAATATTTCTCACTAGCTACCTATAAGATGGTCATTTCCAACAACTAAATACCTTTAGGTGTTCTTCATCCACTTCTAGTTCTGACATGGATGTGGGATGAGATCTATATGTACTTTTTGATTTTCATATGTGTACCTCTAATGATAATAACGTGATATGTGTTGTGATTAATCTGCTGAACAAATTGTCTCATATTAAACTCATTAACTATACTACCAAAGGATGTGGGACATATATATTGATGTGATATTATCAAATCTTATGGATTCCCTTATGAAAAAATATCTCATTCGAATTCACATTAAACATCTAACTTCTCGAGAGGCATACGAGATGAACTATGACCTTAGTTTCTTTTTATCATAACAGATAATCTATAGATTGTTGTCTAGAAGTGTCATTTATACTGAATCATAAGTACATGTTATCCACCATTGATATTTATTTTGTGGGTTCTCAGTTTGTCCTTTTTTGATACATGATTTTTCTTATAATAAATTTTTTAGTATAAACATTGTATGGCTAATAATTAGCCCATATGAGGTTTTCCTTGAAAATTTACATTATTTTTGTCAAATATTGGTTAATTATCCTTACATGGAAAGCTATTGGTCTAAGAGATATCAATAAATATTCTATTGGTTCATTATATAATGTTGATGCAAAGAGATAATTAAAAACTTATACAGAACATTGTAGATAAGCATTAGAGTATTTAGTTTGTGAAATGGTGTTTTTAAATGCATCACTATGTTTTGGTAATCAAATATATTTGAAATAGGGGAAATATGAACCATGGTTTCTGGGACATTTTTTTTTGAAGGTGTGGAATGTTTCATGGGATTTATCTCTTCCACCGCATTTGATGTCATTATATAGTGTGTTCCAAATATTGTGACTTTTCCTGTATCTTCTTGATCCAACAGATTTCTTCATCTTAAAATATCTTGTTGTGGATCATAATTTATTTTTGATTGAGATTTCAAATAAGAATACAAATTCATGGTCAAAGTAATTTTATGCGATGGTTATAGCTTTTTTTAACGAGCTTTCGAATCATGATTTTGATTCACATTATAATTGGGAGACAGTGTCACTTATTTGAGGAAAGTGGTCTCCCTTCTTTTATATTGATCAATATTGATAGAATTTAGGAAGATATTATGTCTTTTTTTGTTGGGGATTTTATATCATATCGTAACATTCTTTTTGTCATTCCATTATCCTTTTTATCCTCAATTTTATGGCCTTGTCTCAGTTGGATTAGGGAAACTTGAAGAATTCATGAACCTGAAGGGGACTTTTGTAGTTTGTTAAAGGTGATGTATACAATATTGGGTTTCCCTAGACAAGTATGCACCGTATTGTGGGCTAATAGAAGGGGGACATGGTTTATCCAAACTGTGCAGACATTCCCTCCAAAAAATAAATCATCTTATAGAGTAGGTATTCAATGTTGGAATGTGGTTTGACAAACCATAAACCCTCCCAACCGAAACCATGAACCATACAAGGATGTTTTCATGGATTAGATAATTGTATTGTCTTACCATGAGCCGTTACCGAGCAACTTGTTTGTGTGTGTTATAATTCATCATGAGAAATTATTAACTTAACTCGGGACATCGATTTAAGCCCTAATCACCCAATATCGACCCAAAATCAAATATGTGGTATTTGAAGGCTTACAAGAAGAAATATTTTATATCCACATACTTTTTCTTGGAGTATCAAAGTGTTATTCCTCTCATGAGGCCTCCTACAGGAATGTGAATTTTGTCACATGTGGTTTTTTACTATCATAATTTCTCTCTTCCTTACAGTTTAATATATAATTATTATATTAATATATAGAAACTTTATTTTATGGGCTATTGAATCTAACGTATTTTTATTTATCTCATATTCCATAATCATCGTTATCAATCCTATTGATATTGAATTCCCTTACAATGTGACAAATTGTAGGTTCTTTTATATTTATTTTTCCTATGGTTGAAACAAGTAATTTTTTAATTGAATTTAAATGAATTTTTCATTGGTTTTAAAAGCGTGATATGAAAGGATTTTCTGTGTTGGTTTAATTGAATATGAATTTATGAAAACCATCATTTTCTTAGAATTGAGATTTTAAGGTCATTTTTTGAGAATGATATCTTAATAAAAAAATATGTGATCAATTTATTCAATTTATAAATTTTATAAAAATGGATTATAGGTAAAAATTATTTTATTTGGAATGGAATAATATAAAACCACAATTTTTGTTCAAAAATTTTGAAATTCATGTTCGAAACACAATAATTGGGAAATTATAATTTGGGAAAATTTGAAACGATTTATTTTACCATGTTTTTCTTTTTGATTGTTTGAAGAACATGTTATCATGTGTAGTTTTCAGTAAATCGTACATGAAATCCTGGATCTTGACTCCCTAGATATAGATATATAATGAAAACAGTTACTAAATAATTGTGGAATGAATTTCTAAGGGGTTCACCTTTGGGGATTGAGGGTTCCCCGATTGGGGTGAAGATTTATTTTAGGATTTTTACCAATCTTGAGGTGAAACCATTATTCGTTAATGTGATGATACTATTACTTAAATTGACATACAATATTGTTTTTCTACATAGTGAAATACTTTATTTAATTGATTAAATATTTCAGTGTTATTGAACTATTTTATTCATTCTATCTATTACAAATATATATTTTATATAAAACTGTTATTGAATCATATTTTGATATATCTACCATCTATTATATTGTGAAACAATGTATTTTTTTAAATATAGGACTAATATACGAGGACTGTTGTATTTAAAATTTTGAAAAATTGTATAGATAATTAATTAATTGATTATAGTTATCTCAGAGAAACCCCAACAAGATATATATCTCACACCCTATATTTTCATTCCGTAATTTTTATATTTTCATATGATATGACCAATATAAGGGATAGGGCCACTAAGTGGTGGTAGATACTCTAGATCCATATAGCCATTGAGTAATAATGCTTACTGGTGGAGATGAAATCAACCTATTACACTTGAGATTATTAGAATTTTCTCTGGTTGATATTGGTGATTCCTTTGTGTTGTTTTTCAATCATTCATGTTATTTGTTTTGATGTGTGTTTCTAGTACTTGTCCTTTTAAATTGGTGATCATATCGACTTGTATATTTTATCATCTACTATTTTGGTGGTAAATCTATTCCTTGTTTTTTCATTAATGATTCAATGTTCTAGTCAAAATCCAGTGGGGATTGGCTATTCCTATATGTCGTTTTCAGAGACTGCTTATGTATTAGGGTACTGGGGTATCTAGTTTAGTTTTTGAAATATCGACTTCCCTGAAGTGATCTCTCCAATATAAAAATATATAGAATATATTTTTGAATAAACATAGATTCTCCAACAAAATTATAATTTAATCACGTTTTAATTGTGTATCTATAATATCTTACCTCTTCATCTTCATCATAATCTACATCAATAGAAGTTAGTAATCCTTTATACCCGTTATTTTTTTACCTAATTTTTTCCACACTAATCTAACAGAAACTCATATATATCGATAATAATTTCCAAAAAAAGAATGATGATCCTAAAAAAAATGAAATTTAAAATATAAAGTATAAATAATTAAAAACCCTAAATATTTTATAAACATATATCATTTAAATGGGATCCCTTGTATCATTAAATAGATTTTTTTAATATCTTATTTATTTAGAAGAAATTTTATATTAGAATTAAGTCTAAATTAGTCATCTAGATCATAATGTTGTATTTTTTTTGGTTCTTAGTTTCCATCATCATTAAAATTACATTGAACTAAATTTTTGTAAATGTATGGATCCCTCATTATCATACAACCTATGATATACCAATATAAATTCTGAAAATCTAAATTTCTAAATTATACATACCCTAAATCAACCCATATGTATCTTCATTATTACCCTTCTGTAACACAAGTGTGACCACTATGTAGAATAAAATTATGATTCTCATATTCATCATTCTTAAATAAATAATTATATATTACCTTTACAATGCATATGAATAATATATTCATAGTACTTGATTAATACTTATACATTCAATTTTTAATAAAATAATCCCTTACATATCATAATGGTTACCCTTATGTATCATATGAGTGTTTTTTACATATACCACTTTTATAAAGTGTCCTTTACATAGAACCCCATAGATACATTATTCATAACAAATAAAATTATTCTAATTATTAGGAACACTGTTAATTTTATGACCCAATTGTATCAAACACTAAAACTCTATAATTAATCAAATTACCTCTAGATTTTTTTATAATTACACTTATCATAAAACCAGAATTCTACTCATATAATAATCATTACTTTATTTATGTATTGTAAATATCAATATAAAAAAAAATCCACTCAACTTTCGTTATACTTTTCTCCCTTTTGACAAAAATTCATGAATGTGAATGTTCTTCACCTTTATGTCTCATAATCATCACTGTATCACAAAATAATTTCCTAATGGTCACAAAGACACTATATATCAACCTCCCCCAAAACAACTCTTTATCTGAGAAATTTTCCACCATTGATTTTTTTAAACTATACGACATAAATCATTTTTTATACATAAAAAACATAGTGTTGAATCATCATAAAATAATTCTAAATACAAATCAGGGAAATATGGGATGGAATTATGAAAATTTAAAAAATAAATATTGTTTATAATATATTTACTAATATCTGTTTCATTACAGAACTTGTAAACAATTAATCTCTTATTTTTTTATATAACAATTCTTCTTCATCAGAAAAGAAAATTATATGAAATATGTGTCAAATAATGAATCAATGTATGCTAAAAACATAACTATTTTAATTTTTCATAACTTAGAAAACCATAATAATGTCATATCTTATCCCCGCACCAAATATCTATAATTATATGATCCATCAATATAAATGATATGTCACTGATTTGATTAAACATGTATAATTCAATTATCCCAATATATTTTACCCCTCATATCGATTTTAATTACATTTTTGGAAGAAAATATATATTTTTTGACTCTATAAATGGTTTAAAAAATTAATATGTGTGATAGGATTGGGATTCAATATAAATTTTCCTTGAGAATAAATATGTTCAACTCCCAGTATCATCATTCATCAATCAAATGAATCCTTTGGATGTGGAATAATGAAGAAGTCCATAACATACTCTTTATTATATATAAAATAATTCTAAAAAACACATTTATCAAATAAAAATTTAATAATAATTGGTTTTACATCATTTTTTATTAATTATAAATAACAAGATTTCTGAATAATTTGATAGACCTTTAACTTTTATATCCCACCAATAAAGTAAAAATGATATCCATCCTAAGATATTCTTCTTTATTACACATCCTCATTAATTGGTTCCTCACATGAGTTGAAGAAACAAATTTTTACTAAGTAGTACACTAGGTCACTATGGATTTATTATTTGGTACCCAACATACTGAACATTCTTTGAAAAAGAACAATCTCCATGATATTGATCATCATTCATATATATTTCTATCCCAAAAAATAAATTTTTATAGAAAATTATGTTGATTTATATTTCTACTATATTTTAATTCAAAATTCATAGTTAATTTAAAATACCATATAAATCCTTTTCCTATAATGAAATGAGTTTCTTTCAAGGATTATTGATTTCTTGAACTTAATATAAATACATAACATATAACTTCTCATTAACATGACTTGTAATGATAAATGAAAATTGCAATCATAAATTATCTATAATATTATTCACTTCTATTTTAATGCCTAAATGAATTAATGACCATATTAATTTTATTAAATTAATTATAAAAATAAACTTTTACAAACATCATCAAAATTTCAAAGCTATAATATATTGAATATAAATATATGATCATCCATTTGATAATATTGTAGGCCTATAAATTATATCATTTAATTATGTATGGAAATATAAAATACCTTTAACATATAAATGAAACCAATATTACATATGTTATTCATATCTAATAAATATAATATCCTCTTAATATATAAGTAAAATAATTGATACCTCTTTTCCTTCATTTATTTAAATTATGTTGTGGATGTTTTCTGTCCAGAATTTTCATAACATAGTGAATGTTTCCAACTCAGGATATCATTTTATTAGGAAATTTATTAACAAATATAGGGACTTATTCGACCTAAAATAGTATCCTTCAAAATTTTTATTGAGAAAACCAATTAATTTCTCAATGTACAGTTCATATTCTAACTATCCTTTGAGGAAGGCGTATATGTCATACATTTGAATATTCATAATTAGCATTCCTTCTATAAAAATTGAAATATAAAATTTTTCTAAAACCTAAATGATATTGTAAAATACTCATTTAAATTAACTCAACTATCTAGTGAGTAGTATTTTTGAAATATTCATTTATTTTTTCTGAACAAATCCCTTAGTTCATTCATCTTATAAAAAAACATTATTATTAAAATATTCTTATCTATTAACAAGGTTTATAAATAAAATGTACAATTATCTCAAAAATGATATAGATGTACATTTAATGAATTTATCATGCCATGAAGCACTGAATCAATTTTTTATTACATTTTTTCATCCCATGAAATGAATATGTTTTGTGTGGTTGTCCATAGGCCCTTTTTGAGCCAATTATCATTGTTTTTTAATCAATTAGAACTCCAGAAACATTATCAATCTAGGATTAAGTGAAAAATAATTATTCGTAATTGGAAATTAATAATAAATATCTTTATAATATACTAATTCTATAAAATCTTTTTTTGAACACCACTTTATCTATCCACAATAATTATTTATACAAACACATATGGACTATTCACCGTGATGTGTAATTTCATTATTTTTATTTTCCAACACCTTTAAATCATAGATATCCAAAATATTAATTGTAACAATATTATAATGGTGATTTTCTATTCTATTTTTTCATAACAAATAATGATACCTTATAATTTTCATTGTTAATGTGGAAAAGGTTTTCAACATCCGAATTGATAATACATGGTTTTACAAATACCCTTATGAATTTGATTTTGTTTAAAATATTATTGTACATATTTTATGGTGATGTTTTATAATTCTATAGATAAAACATATATTTTTAAAAATGAATTGTTGTACTAATAGCTTATCTTAAAAAATATTGAGAATCGTCACACTAAATCAACATTGTACAAGAAATATACAGAAAAACCCTATTATTTAATCATTGAATCCATTTTTATTGGGTTTATATTTACACAATTGATAAGGAATACCATCATTATCTAGATATAAATCAAATACTACACTACTATATTTTCCATAATTTTTAATTTGGATCTTCTTCATAAAAAACAATACACTTTACTTGGGGTTAATTAAAAATTACTAATCGTCTATGATGTATTAGAGTTATACTTCATGAATATAATTATTGTGATAGTAGTGAATGAAATTATAATATAAATAAAATTATTATCCTCATTTATAGATTTCACCGTCAATATCCCATAAATATGAAAATAAATTCATCCAATTGGGTGAGATGTTTGAATCTAAACCATTATATCTTATGAATAAATAGATTTTCCATTCAGTCATTTAATAAACAATGAATTGAATACTGTCATTATAAGAATAATATCATGTAAGTTCTATCCTCATGTAAGTTTTCACATTTTATTTTGACCATTATATTCATCCCTTAAATTCCATAATTTATTTTAAAGTATTATGCTTTTGTATCTAGAATTCTCATTATCACTGGCCATAAAACATTTTCTCAATGTTCATTTATCTTTGACAAATAAACTACAATATTTCAACCTCTTCCTAAATAAATCAACATTTTCCAACACAAGATCATTTCATTAATAAAATATGTGATATATTAATAATAACTCTTTATTTGATCCATCAATATATAATGTGTTATTTGACATAAAAATATATTTTATAATATTTAGTAAAATAAATCCATTGGTTTTATGTGACTCAGAAATTATTAATATCATAAAGAACTATTTTCACTTCTCCGAACATTTAATGTTCATTAAAAAAAATTTATGATCACAAAATAAACTATAATATATCCAAAGACACTCATTTTCTGACTCATTGACTGAAACTTCAAAAACTATTTACATCTAATTTTCATTATATTTTATATTTTGTTCCTTTTTAGTAAGATATTTCATACAAATTTGGGAAAGTATACCAATGAAATATTTTTTATGTATGTGATAAGATTAGCCACACCTTCCATAAACCACATATAAACTTTATAGCTTCGTCTCAATCTTAAATCCAAAATTACCAAAATTTTACAATACATTTATTTATTGGTTTCAATAAATCCCTCATAGAATTTATCTTCTATGTATTCTACACTAATAGAAATAGTGGAAAGTAATCCAATATCTTCTTCTAAAATATATAACCACATAATAATGGAAATTGTTTAAATTTAATAAAGACATTACTCTAAAAACATCTCATTGTATAAATGTTGATACATTCATTCACATTATAATTTAATAAAAATTGGATCCACTTTCTGATCTAAACTTTTATAGACACCCAACACATTCCTCATCAATCTGGATTTTACATTTTAATTCTGTTTAAAGAGTATTTGTGGAATATTTAACCATAAAATCTGTATTCCATGAATTTTGGTATATAAAAAAGGTTTAGATTTCAATAAATACAGATTTCACCACTTATGAGTCCAGATGGAAATTTTTTATAAATTTTTTCAATGAATGTCCTCATACATTAAATTTAATCAATTTATCCTTCTACAAATTCACTATCAATTATAATTTCAAATCATTTCACCAAAATCAACTTAAATATTTTTTAATCATCTAATATATAAATTTTAACTTTTTTATTGAATTATTATTTTAATTCAACCTCTAATAAAAATATTCAAACATTTTTGGGATCCTTATAATTTTATTTTATATGATTTTTCCATTTGAAATTTAAATGTTTTCTCTTTGGTGATAAACATCTTCACCTTTTAATTTCATTATTCATCACTAAAACCTTATCAACATATATATAATCATTATTTAATAAATGATTATTATATTTTGGATTTTTTTACCCTCCTCTAATTTTTGATCTTGCAAATAAATTTCTTGAGTTCTCACATCAATAAAATCTTTATTTTTTCTACCTCACTCTCAGTATCCATACATCCACCACTAGTTAACGCATCATGATTCACATTTGTAATCACGAATTTCATATCATAATAAATAAAATAAAAATATCATATTAATCATCGTGTCTATCATCATCAAGAACCATTCATAATAAATTTCAATTTTTTATTGGGAACAAATATTACCATACTCATTGGGGGAAATTTCTACATGGCTTATTTTATAAAATTATATTTGAGGAACTCCTCTTATTCTCATCTTCAAAATTCTATTCTACATTATCATCTAGATAATTTCATGAAAAATATCCACTAACTCTACATACAAAACACATATGTAGTAGAGATTCTCATATGTTTATCTTTTATCATCTCACACATGATGAAATAAATTAAACAAGATTTTAAAATTTCACTTCGACCACATATTCTCATTTTAAAACAAACATTCCTAAAGAGGCTATTTCATGTTCTTCTATTTTTAATAAAATAAATGAAAATTTTAAATATGATCAATTATCTACTTCTTCAATACACTTAACATAAACATTTCATAGTATATAATAGTACATAATAGACTCTACAATGAAATTTTAATTTTAATATAGACATTAATCATTATTACAATTACAAACATCTCTTTTAGAAAAATATTTATTTTGTTATTAGTAAATATAGAATCCCATTAAAACTAACCAAAACCAATTTATGTAATTAAAATTTAATTAACATATGTGAAAATTAAATTAAGATCAATCTACCATTTTATATATTCATATTTCATTATTTTAACAAAGTATCATTATTAATCACAGTCCATAATGTATAGGTATTGTTTAATTTTAGAATAGATCCATCGCCAAATTATTTTCAAAAAATATAAATATCTCAAAAAAAATTCTTCTCACATGTAAAGCTTTTAGAAATATCATACATAATATTATAAATAAAAAAATATAGAATGTGACCATAAAATAGTTATATAGGGCATTTGTAAGGTTAGGTATAAGAGAAAGATATAAAAAATTATAAGTGGGAAAAAGTTGCTCGTTTATTGTAATGGGGTTATTATCACAGTACATGGAAAAAATATATGAGAATCTTAACTACTAAATAAAGTATTTTATATCATGATTAAATGAAAAATTATTTTTTAGTCTCATATAAAATATGAATATTTCCCTGAAAACATGAAAAAACAATCATGAGCCATTAAAACATGACATGGTCATTATAATGAAGCATATAATTAAACTTAGATAGTAAATTAATTTTCTATAGGATCACTATAAAGACCATCATTACATAATTGATATAGTCCCATAGTGTATTGAGATTAATCCACAATCTCTAACATTTCTTCTCAAAAAATACAATTTTTTTAAAATAACATTAAAGGAATATGAAATTATTGGTCAACCAATCATATATTGGATGGATTTCCTTAGTGGTTTGGGTCAACATACTATTAATAATTATATCAGGTGATATAACTACATAACCAATACATTAGAGGTATATATATAAATTTTTCCCTCAACCATCACATTAAAAAAATCAATTATTATCATTTCTATGTGAATATATAATGTTGATAACTCTATCATATCCTAGTTAAATTATGGAAAAGAAACAATATTCTTGAAAAAAACCATAACAAATAATTATAGGGTATCCATACAATGATGTGGGATAATGTATTTAAATTAAATATCCTATATATTGTAAGAAACATTGAAGGATATTAACATAAATTAAAAATTCATACTAAATTGTTGGTTCCGAATTGTCATTATTTTTTTGGGGAACAGGAGGTAGTAGTGGTTACATGGACCCGATGTATAGTTTAGGTTGTACTAATCAGTGGCATGGAGGAACAAGTTGAATTTGATACTCTGGGGACCACCCACAATAAATTTAGTGTCCTTGGGTGTGATGATCCCCCAAAAGGAAGCCAAATTTGCATGGGATGCCATAGATTTTTTCACCATGGGAATTAACTCTATTTTCACTGGCACACATGTGGTGGTATAAAAGCCATGTAGGATGAATACTAACTCAATCATCCGTCAGTTAGGTTCCATGGCTGAGGATTTAGATCTCAATTATGAGTGTTAACTAGATGGGTTAGATATTATGTATGATAAAGATTTTTTGGTGATTTCTTCTATACCATGGCGTTTCAACAACATAAGCATGAATTTTTTTTGGTTTTCACTCAATATAATTTGATTTAAAAAATTAAAAAATATTTTGTAGATTATAAGATTATTCAAATGTTGTTTTATAGAAATAACATGTTATATTATTTCTTTTTTTAATAAAATTTATTTTAAAATAAAGTTATTTATAACAAAATATAAATAGATATTACAATATAAAAAAATGTAATAATTCATATAATAATTTGTGAGTAAAACAAAAAAAGTTTTGTCACACACGGTTTTTTTTTCTTTTCTGTCATTGTATTGATCCGGACCATTAGAAATACCGATCCTTGTCATGGGTATTTTATGAGATAAATCTTAATTTTTGAGGTTTCATATATTTCTAACCACCCTAATTTGGTATCCCCATTGTTTGTTTAGTAGTTTTTGAAGAAAGGGTGGTTACTTCATGATTTGGGCCAACCGTGAGCCCATTCCCAGTTTTAAAAACTGAATTTGATTCTTTTATAACTCTTTTTTTTCATCCTTTTTCACCCATTCAACTTCCCACTTGTCCTATACTGATATATTAAAACTTATTTATCCTTTTGGACCCATTATAAATTCATAGGCCGGGTGAATTTGGGTTACTCATTTAGGTATTGGGCCAGCCCATGGGCCCATTTCCTGTTTAAAAAATATAATTTGTTTCGTTTATATCATTTTCATTTTTTACTATTGTTAGGTGATTCCACATCCCCCTCGAAGCCAATAACCCTATACTAACCCTCATAATCGATTTTACCTCTTTGGAGCTCATATGGGTCGCGTATTAGGGCGAATGTTCTCTGGTTTCCTCAAAACGTCCAGAATTGATAAGGTAAATTGTTTCACCCATAACTCAATCCATTCGTACTCTTTTTCCCCAAATATTCTTCCCCTGGTTCTGTCAGACATTAGGAGGCTCTCCATGAATTTTCAAGCCATTAACGTTTCCCTAGGGCTTCATATCTAATGGAAGACGAAGAGTTTTCTAGGATGAAAGGTGAGATTCCTTCTCCTTTTTTCTTCCTCTTCCCCCTCATTTCTTTATTTCTTGGTTTTATATTGTACCCTAGTCTTTATCGACCTATGGTTTTGTTATAAAATGTTTTTTTGATGGGTGTTATGTTTTTTTAGGTCTGGTATTTATAGTTTTAGGGTTTATAAACCCGCGGCGGGTGATTTCGGGTGTGCGTTTCAATTACGCCGATGATTTGAGGTAGGATACCCCTTGCACATGACTTTATTATTTAAGATTCATCATTTTATTATTTTTAACACCTTATATATATGTTTATTATTGTTTTTCATACTTTGGATAATTTTCTTGGTGTTCAAAGTGGTTGTTTAATCATTGGTTTGTGAATGGTAGTGTTGTTTTGTCATGAAAGTTCTCAACAAGTGTTTGTTTAAATGTTCCGTTATCTTTTGCAAAGATTTTGTGAGGTTTATAATCTGGTATATGGTATTTTTAACATGTTAATGTATCTTGAATGAAAATATGGCTTTCAATTGGTGTTTTATTCCTTTTCATGTACTTAAAATAAATTGTTTCGTTTAAAAAGGGCATGTCATGTGTTCGGTAAATTGCCCGGTTTTCTTTTATGTGTGACGTGTGATTTAAAAGTTATTTTTTTTGGATTTATAAAGGAATTGGAATAATGATAAATGGTATTTTTGGGTACTTATATGGATTTTCTATTTGAATGTTTTTTTACAATCAAGTGGGTTTTGATTTACAACATATTTTGGCCCGAGTTGCCCAAAAATGGACTGTTTCACATCTTTATGAAAATGGTTGTGTTTTGAATATGTAACCTGAGAATTATAAGAGATTTATGAATGTGGTTTTCTGCTGTAAATTGTGTTTATACATATCCTTAATAGAATTAAAATTCATACCTTCGTCAAAGGGTAGTTTTGAGAAAATAATTAAAGGCTCGTTTGGCATTTCCTAGAAATGAAGGTGTGTTTTACTTGTATATAAAAATTTGTGCAATTGGGATTGTTTTATGGTCCATTAAATGATTTTATTAAATGTTTATTGGGCTTCCAAATATGATTTGGATTGGTTATGATGTGTGTTTATTATATGAAGAGTGTTTTTGAAAGAGTTTTATGTGCAAAGCCTCAATACACTTCATGAAATTGTTTTACCAAAATATATAGCGGTTTGTTGATTAGTGTAAGAAATGTGAAGAATGATTATGGGCTTTTTGTGTTTTTATGGTTTTGGAATGTAATGGGGATGTGAAATGTGTATTTGATAATATTTGTAACTTGATTGAGCACTAAAGGGAATCCTCGGTATCTTGGTGGGCGGACGTGTACTAGTATGCTAGTGATTCTGTGGGGGTTGGCCCCTGTTTCACGTAGCAAGTTTGACAATGACCAAACTAACTAAACTATGATGATGATGATGATTGGGGACCACTAGGTTATGGGTATGTTCCCTACTAGTGGCTCGTGCACGAGAACAGATATTTATTATGGTTACTTTCACCGAGATACGAGGTACCTGTGGCTCCCAACTAACTAGTGCCTAGGGGTATTCCTGTGACTAGTGCTCATTGGCTATTTTGTACTCACCATCGGCATACGGTGTGTTTGGTTGGTAAATTCAGTAGTATGTGTTATTTATTTGAATGTTAAAATTCATTAAAGCATCCCTCTTGAAAACTATGTTCATTTTGAAGTTGCACCTCTTTGAAAAAAATAGTTACTTTCATTTTTGTTTATTGAACATGCAAGTTTTTGTCTGATAATTATTATAGCATGGAACCTCATTTGAAAACCATACTTTCAAATCATAAATTTAAAACTATAAATTGATGTTTCTTTTATTTTAAAGTAATGTGCATTGGAAATAGAATATCGGGCTAACCTACTGAGTTTTAATACTCACGCCTATAGTCTCCTTCTTTTTTAGCCCTTGTGCAGGTTTCATCTTTAGTTCGATCACCTAGGGAGACTTTTTATCATTGTGTTGGAGAGTTACCAGAACTGTCACATGGAGTTATTTTTTTTATCGGGATTTTTCAGTTGAGTTTTTGGTTTTGTTCTAATTTTATTTTCTTGTACAAATAATATTTAGTTCAATTTTTATATAAATTCATTTTGGGTTGTCCGTTTATTTCCGCTGTTTGTTTGATTGTTTATATATGGTAGAAATCGTTCCCTTGTGTACTCTATTGATGCCCTTGGTGCTTGTCACCATCCCGGGAGGATCGGGAACGCCTCTCGGGACTTGTCGCGGGTTGGCCTGGGTGACTGGTTCAGGGTCGACTCGGGCTGGTTCGTGACAAAATGGTATCAGAGGAGGTTGGCTCTTAGCGGACCTTTCTTTTTAGAGTGCCCTTGTTATTTTGGGGATGTCAAGGTAGATGGAGTATGATTGTTGGGACTTGAGGGGTAAGTGCAAGAAGAGCGTCGCGAACTCTTTCTTGTTCTAATCCTCAGGTTTCCAAGGGAGTCCAGTTTTTTTAGTGTCCTTTGTTCTGGTTGATTTTTTTTGGTGTTGGGATATGACAAGGGGAGTCTGACTAATGGCCTCTGTGAGCTCACAGGGCCTGGCAAGCCATGTGGAGCTGGGGAATGGTCATAATAAGTCTCTTTGTGTTGGTGTTGTGTTTGGCATATGGCCGCCAACCATATGGTCATGTCACCCACTGACACTAGTTCCCTTTTTTGGGTCTCTTGAACCTTTCTTGAATTCTGAATTTTTGTTTTTAAAATCCTTGTGTGAGAATTGTGGAAATGGGTTTTAATGTAAGGATTAGATTTTGAAAATTGAAAAAAGGGGGTTTCAATAATTAAATATAATAATGGTTTTGGAAGGTTGTGTTTTTGTGAAAAAAATTGGGGGAAGCAGAAATGATTTAAAGGGATTGGATTATCCATAATCTAAAATTGTGGTTTGTTGAAATAAAATGTTTTGAAATTGTAAATAATTTTAAAGTGATTCTGGATCTTTTTTTAAATGGGGTATTTTAGGATGTTAAAAAGTTTTTGAATTGGATAAATTAGTTTTGGTAATTGTTTTTGATCTGTTGGTGTTTTACTACAAACGGTATTGGTCTCAATGGACCTCAGATTATTAATATATACATTGCTGATTTTTTTTAAAAAAAATGGGAAGGGGTTGTTTGGAGTGGTTTGGTTATTTAAAAAGTTTTTTTAAAATTAAAAGGGGTAGGTTTTTAGGAAAATGGTTCTTAATGAATTGGGGTTTTTTTTTGTGAAATATGAAAAGGGTTTTTCACTTGGTGGTTGGTGTTCCTTTTGAAGGTACATGATTTTTGGAATGACGTTGTTTTGTTTTAGCATTTGCTGTTTTCATGAGTGCTCACACGCATGGTTTTATTTATATCTGGATTGATTAAATATATGGTATGGTGGTTGGGTGCCTGGGGTGGCATGGAAATGTGCATGTGGGTGAGACTTGATGAAACGCCATTGGTGAATGTTGAAACCCACCAAGTTAGTTTGTTTTTCAAAAGTGTTTTGAGTTGAAAAATGTTGTCATTTTTTATATAAACCAATGGTTATGTGGCCCATTTTTTTCTATGTTGTAGAAGAGTTGTTTATTCAGTAAGCTTCCTTGTGATCTATAATTCATAATCTTGTTGTATCTTGAGATGATATCTTGTTGGTGTCTTGGTTTTGGAGAAATTTTCATTGGGTTTCTAAAAATGTGTTTGATGTTGTGATGTGGCCATGGATAGCTATGCGTTGGAAATCTTTCCTGCTGATCAACCTAAGGATTCCTTTCAAATTTTAAAACCACCTCTTTTGATGATGCCTCAACTTGTTTGTTGGAATAGAGAGCTGTTTGGGATCTATTAAAAGTGCTTCTAGGTCATGATAACTATTTTGGATAGAGCAGTTGTGTTAGGTGATGTCGATGTGTTTCGTCGTATTCCTTGTCCATTCTACCCCTCATTTGGAGTGAGATAGAATTTTGATATGTATCTATGAGTTCTTATTTAGATGAAGGTTTTTTTGGTTATCAAGTGTGGTTTTTTTTGAGTGGTGTGATCCTTATTACCTGACTGTGGTGTAGCAAATGCTTCAAGAATCAGGGGTCCAGCCATAGGCCTCAGAGTGATTCTTTTCACATAGTCAGAAAATCAACAGAGGTGTGGAGTGATAGATTAAGATCCTTACTCCTCTATTTTGGTAAGTTAGTTACTATGTCAATGTTTTGGTTCTTCATTTATATGAATTTCCCTTTGTCGCAACAAGCGTGGTGGACTTAACCCCTCACACAGTGTCTATGGTTATTCCTTCATGGATGTGGGTTTTCAATCAATGTCCCTGTGTGGACTGCCTGTAAAAATACGATGCAGTCTTGGTGTTACCTATTCATAGGGGGAGAGTTTTGGGAATTTTCTTTGTTTCTTTTGTTGTTTAAGTGGCCAAATTATTGGGTCCCCTTCCCTCCCATCCCCAAGTGACGGGGGTCCAGAATTGTGCTAAATGTGTCGACCAAGTTATTGTCCCCTCCATTCGGGAGTGGGTGGTTTATATGTTCATGTTGTAACTATATTAACTTGGTATAGTAGTTTTTTGTAGGAGGGTTTCTTTTTGGGCTTGTGTGAGTGAGTCCCAACTCTAGCTCATGTTCAATTCTTGTCTATTCATTGCTAGTTGGTTTCTAATGGTGGGGAGACCCACCATGGGTCTCCTAGATTTTCATCCTAAAAACATTTCTAGTTATAGATGATTCTTAATGGTGGGGAGTACATTCTGGAATCCTTAGGTGTTGTTTGTTTTCAGCCCGAAAGTGTTATGGGTTTCCGAGGGCGGAAAGCTTTAATGGTGGGGAGAATTGTCACACACGGTTTTTTTTTTGCTTTTCTGTCATTGTATTGATCCGGCCAATTAGAAATACCGATCCTTTTCATGGGTATTTTATGAGATAAATCTTGAGGTTTTAAGTTCCATATATTTCTAACCACCCTAATTTGGGATCCCCATTGTTTGTTTAGTAGTTTTTGAAGAAAGGGTGGTTACTTCATAATTTGGGCCAACCTTGAGCCCATTCCCAGTTTTGAAAACCAAATTTGTTTCTTTTATAACTCTTTTGTTTTTCATCCTTTTTCACCCATTCAACTTCCCACTTGTCCTATACTGATATATTAAAACTTATTTATCCTTTTGTACCCATTATAAATTCATAGGCCGGGTGAATTTGGGTTACTCATTTAGGTATTGGGCCAGCCCAAAGGCCCATTTCCTGTTTAAATAAAATAATTTGTTTCGTTTATATATTTTTTAATTTTTTACTATTTTTCGGTGATTCCACCTTCCCCTCGAATCCAATAACCCTATCCTAACCCTAATAATCGATTTTAACTTTTTGGAGCTCATATGGGTCGCGTATTAGGAAGAATGTTCTCTGGTTTCCTCAAAACGTCCAGAATTGATAAGGTAAATATTTTCACCAATAACTCATTCAATTCGTACTCTTTTTGCTCCCAATATTCTTCCCCTGGTTCGTCTAGACATTAGTAGTCTCTACAATAATTTTCAAGCCATTCCCTTTTCCCTAGGGCTTCAGATCTAATGAAAGACGAAGAGTTTTCTAGGATGAAAGGTGAGATTCCTTCTCCATTTTTCTTCATCTTCCCCCTCATTTCATTATTTCTTGGTTTTATATTGTACCCTAGTATTGATAGACCTAGGGTTTTGTTATAAAATGTTTTTTTTATGGGTTTTATGTTTGTTTAGGTCTGGTATTTATAGTTTTAGGGTTTATAAAGCCGCTGCGGTTGATTTTGGGCGTGCGTTTCAATTACGCCGACGATTTGAGGTAGGATACCCCTTGCACATGACTTTATTATTTAAGATTCATCATTTTATTATTTTTAACACCTGATATATATGTTTATTATTGTTTTTCATCCTTTGGATAATTTTATTGGTGTTCAAAGTGGTTGTTTAATCATTGGTTTGTGAACGGTAGTGTTGTTTTGTCATGAAAGTGCTCAACAAGTGTTTGTTTAAATGTTCCGTTATCTTTTGCAAAGATTTTGTGAGGTTTATAATCTGGTATATGGTAATTTTAACATTTAACTGTATCTTGAATGAAAATATGTCTTTCAATTGGTGTTTTATTCCTTTGCATGTACTTAAAATAAATTGTTTCGTTTAAAAAGGGCATGTCATGTGTTCGGTAAATTGCTCGGTTGGCTTTTATGTGTGATGTGTGATTTAAAAGTTATTTGTTTGGATTTATAAAGGAATTGGAATAATGATAAATGGTATTTTTGGGTACATATATGGATTTACTATTTGAATTTGTTTTTACAATCAATTGGGTTTTGATTTACAACATATTTTGGCCCGAGTTGCCCAAAAATGGATTGTTTCACATCTTTATGAAAATGGTTGTGTTTTGAATATGTAACCTGAGTATTATAAGAGATTTATGAATGTGGTTTTCTGCTGTAAATTGTGTTTATACAGATCCTTAATAGAAGTAAAATTCATACCTTCATCAAAGGATAGTTTTGAGAAAATATTTTAAAGGCACGTTTGGCATTTCCTAGAAATGAAGGAGTGTTTTACTTGTATATAAAAATTTGTGAAATTGGGATTGATTTATGGTCCATTAAATGATTTTATTAAATGTTTATTGGGCTTCCAAATATTATTTGGATTGTATATGATGTGTTTTGATAATTTAAAGAGTATTTTTGAAAGAGTTTTATGTGCAAATCCTCAATACACTTCATAAAATTGTTTTACCGAAATATTCAGCGGTTTGTTGATTAGTGTAAGAAATGTGAAGAATGATTATGGGCTGTTTGTGTTTTTATGGTTTTGGAATGGAATGGGGATCTAAAATGTGTATTTTATAATATGTGTAACTTGATTTAGCACTAAAGGGAATCCCGAGTATCTAGGTGGGCGGACGTGTACTAGTATGCTAGTGATTCTGTGGGGGTTGGCCCCTGTTTCACGTAGCAAGTTTGACGGTGACAACACTAACTAAACTATGATGATGATGATGATTGGGGACCACTAGGTAATGGGTATGTTCCCTACTAGTTGCTCGTGCACGAGAACAGATATTTATTATGGTTACTTTCACCGAGATACGAGGTACCTGGGGCTCACAACTAACTAGTGCCTAGGGGTATTCCTGTGACTAGTGCTCATTGTCTATTTTGTACTCACCGTCGGAATACGGTGTGTTTGGTTCTTAAATTCAGTAGTATGTGTTATTTATTTGAATTTTAAAATTCATTAATGCAGCCCTCTTGAAAACTATGTTCATTTTGAAGTTGCACCTCTTTGAAAAAAATAGTTACTTGCATTTTTGTTTATTAAACATGCATGTTTTTGTCTGATAATTATTATAGAATGGAACCTCATTTGAAAACCATACTTTAAAATCCTGAATTTAAAACTATAAATTAATGTTTCTTTTATTTTAAAGTAATGTGCATTGGGAATAGAATATTGGGCTAACCTACTGTGATTTAATACTCACGCCTATAGTTTTTTTCTTTTTTAGCCCTTGTGCAGGTTTCATCTTTAGTTCGATCACCTTGGGTGACTTTTTATCATTGTGTTGGAGAGTGACCAGAAGTGTCACATGGAGTTATTTTTTTTATCGGGATTGTTCATTTGAGTTGTTGGTTTTGTTCTAATTTTAGTTTCTTGTACAAATAATATTTAGTTCAATTTTTATATAAATTCATTTTGGGCTGTCCGTTTATTTCCGCTGTTTGTTTGATTGTTTATATATGGGAGAAATCGTTCCCTTGTGTACTCTATTGATGCCCTTGGTGCTTGTCACCATCCTGGGAGGATCGGGAACGCCTCTCGGGACTTGTCGTGGGCTGGCCTGGGTGACTGGTTCAGGGTCGACTCGGGCTGGTTCGTGACAAGTTTGATGGAAAAAGGTATCGCGTGAAAAATGATAATAAAAGGGATTACATTTTTACATTTCTAATAATGGATAGAATGTGATGAAAATGACAATACAAAAAACATTAAAAGATGATACCATTATTACGGAATGTACATTTTATTAAAATATAGATTAATAACATATAAAATTATATGTATTTAATTCCATAATGTATTATAATTGATATGGATATTGATGGTAAATAGTCCATACTAAAAGAAGAGAAAATTTGAGTTCATCTTATTGACATCATTTTGGTTGAATTTTAATCCAGATAAAATTGAAATTGTATGAATACATTTAATCCATATAAATAAATGTAGGATATATAAATAGATGGGGTTCAAGATATAAATAAGAAAAAATTGATCCATTGATAAATTTAAACATGGAATATATCTATTTCAGTGTGAGATAGTAAAAAATCCCTTACATTTATTCATGACATCAACAAAAGATATTTAACCACATCTATTTTCACATTACCATCGTAATAAATTATTTTACAACTATTTTACAATATTTATCTTTGAAAATATTTAATTATAATCACTCAATAGACTTATATTATATCTTATTTATAACGTTCACAATCATAAGTTAATAATTTTAATTCTTCATATAATATTCATAATGATGATCTTAAATCTCTTCCATATGTATCTAGTTAGTTTTTCATATACTACTCAAGGTAGTGAAAAATTAATGTTTTAGTTATATTGACTTCGATGTTCCATTTATAAATGAATTAAATATGGTTTGTGATAATAGATATTTTTTATAAACATATTTTTTCAAAATTTAAAAATAACAATAAGAGACATAATAAGGATCATTCATTTTTTTATTTCCCTTACATACCCATATTCATACAAATTATTCATTAATATAAAATATTAATAATATTAATTTCTTGATACTCATTCATTTGAGAAATTATGAATATAATTTATAATCCATCATGTTAGAGGTTGATACCACAAAGAAATAACATGATAAACTAATGAATGAGTATGAGTATTCAACTATATAATAAAATTATCATATTTTTAAGAATAGAATTATTTTAATATAACAAAATCAAATGGTATACTACATTTTAAAAATTTATATCTAAGAATATAATTGTAAAAAATGTTAGAGAACTAGGTAATTTTTACGAATTCCCTTCTTAGTAAGTCATAAATTCTGAAGAAGCATTTGGGAAACTTTTTTTAGAGAAAGGGTATAATGATTCAATGAATACTCAAATAGGTAAATAATTTTTATTTATTAAGGATAAAAGCAACAAAAATGTGTTTCTTGGTGGGGATAGGGGAGGGTTCGTTATATTTTTCAGTTTTATTTTGCATCTCCACAAATATCTATTCCCAAAAATATAGTGTTAGTATTTTAAAAGGAATGTTGACATAAACATGAAAAAATCGTCATGGTTTATAAAAATCTAAAAAAACATAATTTTAAAAAAAATCATAATATTTAATTTATTTACCACTTAATTTATCTATTTTAAGTCATTTTTTATTATAATGTTTACTGACTATTTACCTCAGTAACATATATTTTTGCTAAAAATGAAATTGAATTTATTACCTGATTTATACGTTGATATTTATAATTTTTATTTGATTTAACATAATTAAATTTCCCAATATTAGAAATTTAACTATTAATTGTAAATATAAAATATATTCAGATAGATATATATAAACATTATGTATATAAACATGTTGTGTTCATTAAATATTTTGTATAAAGTAGAAAACAAATGATTTATAATAAATAACATTTTTGGATAATTTTATTAGATTAATCTTTTAAATTTAACTAATTTAATTTTTCAAGATAATAATACACAACACATACAATTATAATTATTTTAAAAATTTATCTATTTAGTTAAAAATAATTTAAATCATAACCCATTACAATACATAAATTATCATCTTAATATTCACATTTCAAAATCTATTATTATTTTAATATTTGATTTAACCTTTTAACAAAATTAATTTGATATTTTTTATTATTATAATATTACTAATTTAAAAAATAAATGTACATAATGCTATAAAACATTTATTTAATAATATAATTTCAGGTACATTCCAGAATTGTTAATTATTAATGAACTATATAGTTTTTAATTCATTGCTAAGAAATTAATATACCAAATAGGTAAATTCATACAAAATGACCATATATTCTGAAAGCATATTTCCAATTTACATATTTCCAACGACAACTTATATCACGATTATTTTTCATTACTCTCTCTATGATTATATTCTTTATGAAAATATACTGTTATTTTTTTTATTTATCTAGAAATTTATTATATTACTAACATTTTTTATATTTTCCATAGTTAAAATCAAGGGTTTGTTCTTTATGTAAAATCTTGAGGATAAATATTTCAATATCTTAGTCATTTTATCATAATGAATATTTATACCCCCTACAGTTTTATTTATACTGTTTCATATTGTTTCCTCATAATGAATTAATATTTTAATATTATTGAAATACTTTATCATGAAAAAATATTTCATGGGTCATATTATTATTATTTGTCATGTGAAACACATTTTTCAGTATAGTGTTAATATTAAAATACGTAATAAAATTATTAGGTGATACCTTCCACATAATAAAAATTTTGCCAATGAAATTCCATTCTACCGATGAAAGAAAAAGAGGTACTTTTATATCACTTCATCTTTGAGTTCACAAATCTATTCCCTAATCGTTTAAATACACTATAAAACATTAACTAGGTGATTATTATTATTTTAGTAATTTATATCTATGACTCATGATTTATATTGGTTGATCATCATATGAATGATCATGTTATAGGTGTACTGCCACTATTTCCAGTACCTATGAAGGGTCAAATATGATCATTATCATATGTGACACATCGAACACATCATGATATTTAAGGGGGTTTGGTGGAAGTAAAAGATGATATTCTATTATCCAAAAATGATTAAATATTTGAATATTTTCGATATATCTAATTAATAACACTCCATTTTCATAAATATCGTAAACCTCTTCCAACATGATTTTTGAAGGAAAACATTTCCTCTGAATTCAATCTAAAAAAATCATCAATAACTACTATAAATTCTCTTTGAAAATTTTTGGGTAGTTTAATGTAATGATGAATATTTTTAGTCACCTATGAAATTCCAATTGATTGTTCATGTCTTAGTATATTACAGTGACCAACTATGAACCATTCAATTAGAGATATGTATCTATTCTATTAAAGAGACTTCTGTGGTAGTATTTGAATTATAGAGTAGAGATTATTGTTATATAAAAACACTATCCTAGGAAGATGTTGATCCCAACCTCTTTTTATATCAATTGATTTTGTTCTCTCTCTATATGTTAATATTTGAATTTTACATTCATCTGGAACATTAGTAAAATGAGGATAGTAATTACTGAAGCTCGAAACTATATATAATTCCCTGTAAATATTTCTCCAAAACATTAAGGTAAATAAATGATCCCAGAAATAGAAAATAGAAATATTACCAATTTAGATTATCAATTTCTTTCTTATATATCATTGAATGTTCATCTGGATAGAAATATTCTTGGCTAGAAGTTAAATTGAAGGATTTTTTAAAGAATTAATCTATAAAAAATGGAATTATAACCTACAGATGCCTTGTGAAAAACAATAATGTAATCTAGAGTGATTTTCTATAATTTCTGTGTAGCTATTTGTAGTGATTTCATTAACCCCTTAAAATTTCATCATTTTTCATTATATTATTATTATAAAAAAAATCAAGGTATATATTATACATTGTCTCTCATGATGTGGTATAACCATAAATTATCCTTGATATCTCTATAAATCTTTTTTTATACTTGATTTGACATGAAGGATATTCTATGTTCATTATAAAATTTTTATATTTTCAATTTTCATACTGAATAGGCGCATTAAGGCCTCTAAAATAATTAAATCCCGTTTATATTAGGAACACCCTTTGATATATATAATACAATCACTTATATCTGAATTTTCACCTCATATTTTTTTTAATGCATAGATGGTTGAGACATAATTCATAAAATATAGGATTTATCCCCTTTAGTAATGATATATAAGTATAAATTTTTAAATATAATGGGTAATGAGTCACATAAAAATACATATTAAGGATATAGTTGAATGATCCATCTAACATAGAGCATAAGCTTCTTTATTCATCTTCCTAGAGTGGTGATGTATTAATAAGCCACAGTTATTAATCTACCTAATGTATCTCTTATAGATCTTATTTAACTCTTCATATAAAAATATATAATTTATTCTATTTTCATTATTAAATATATCACATGTTCTACTATAGATAAAATTCATTCATATATTTAATGAATATATTTCCACTACTTGATATGAACCATGTATTTCGAAATGACTCTCAAGAAACCTTAAATGATATGGTGGAATAAACTACGACCGCATAATTTTACAAGAGGAATCATCCTAATACCTTCATGTTTTCATAATTATATATTTGTATGAATTACACAATCTACTGTTTAGTTAGTAATTATGCGATTATTAACCTTTTATTGAGTCCCTTAAAAAATTATTCACATTGATTTATCCAAAGGATCGTGAATTCTTTATGAGTTATCTTGGTTAATAAATATTATAGTCATAAGATATTTTTCTAAAAGAATTAATAGTATATAGATATTCCAAGAAATCTTCTTTGTTATTCATCATTTTCTGACCCATTATTCAATTATTTCATTATTTTTTTGATCATTTATATATGAAAACTTATGTGTATATGACCATGGAATTTAATTTCTAGAACATGAATTCACACTCAATAAATTTGGAATATTGTTTATCCTTTATAAATGTAATTATAATTTTAATGAAATGAGTATTACTCACTTACTTTCTCTTTAGATATATAAGAATATCATTAAGCGAAAATGGTAAAAATTTCTCATGGAAATCCCTAAATATTATATTCATCCAATTTTGAAATATAGATGGGAATTTTATAAGTCATAATTTTACCACTAGGAGTATATAGTGTAGATATATTGTATGGAGAAATATTTCGTTATATCATCCCTTTCAACATTATTTGATGACATCCATATCAATGGTAAATCATTTAAAAGTAATGGGACACTCGTTGGTTTGAATAAGGCATCAATCTTGAGTAGATGACACTTTTTATCATTTTGTTACTAGTTTCACAATAATTAATTTAGTTATTTAATGATCAATCATTATTATTAAAAAAAATGTATTAGTCACCTCTTTTTAAATCACAATGGTGTATACACACATAATCTATATTTTAAAAAAATTATCATATTCCATTTAATTAGTTTAATCAGAGCTACCCTATATGTATTCATTGACACGAGAACATTAATAGGTATGTGTTTTATGATAAATGGAACCTCATGAAATGATGGAAAACCTAGAAACATTTTTTAAAATATATCATCATATTATGGTAAAATATGAATATTTCCAATATAAATACTTTCCCAATGAATTTTGGATAAAAAATAATTATTATTAGTCATTGAGACCCACATAAGTGGATTAAAATTCATACGAATTTCATTGTTATCCATTCACTGGTAAATAATTATGGGATCATATAAAATATGTAATCATATTTATCTATTCCGTGAATTGATATAGATTCTATTAATGGCCAAAATCACATTAAATTATAGCAAATATAGACTAATATTATTTTTAGAAAAAAAATTCTCATAAATAAATATTTATGGATATGGATATAAATAAGATGAGATTATTGAAATATTAGTATTTTTCATTGATAATTTATTTTCTAGCCTACTAGGTACCAACTTCATAACCATTAAAATTAATAAAATATCATGAATTTGTTTGAGAAAAAAGTAAAATACAAAAATAGCAGTTATCGATTAATGAATGAATTAAACATTTGGGAAATAATTTTTGTGACACGGTTTTGAAGTTTAAATTTTACAACATATCCATTTCTCATTTCTCATTAGGGGTTCTTATATTGATTTTCATCATTAGACCACTTATATTGTCACTAGTCGGAATAATTTCCATTATCATTTTATGTGTTTAATTGGAGTGTTATTCATGCATTAGGTTGATAATTTTTTAGTTTTTTTCTAAAAATCATCAAATCGTTATAGTATTATTAATTTTAATGTCCTCCAGTTATTTACTTAATATTTTTATCAATATTTGTAATTTATTTTTTCAGATGATTCACCAAAAATTTTAATCATATATGATGAATAATTTTTTATCCTTTATGAATTTTACAAGAAAAAATTCATTGAAAATCCATTATTCTTTATTTATCCCCAAAAAGAAATAAATAAGGGGAGTCTATAATATTAATTTATACCTAGATACCACATAAATTAATTTAATTATTGTTACCAAAGTTCCTCATAATTAATTATTTTGGAACAAATGATTTTAAGACACTAATAAAATCGATTATTTATTGGTCAGTTCCACAACATGATGCATACCCTGAATGTAATTACACTGCCTATAACACCTGTTGTCAATATGGTTCCAACCAGTTCCATCCATTGATGAAAGCTAAAGGGTAAACTATGAGTATCAGGGAAAACATCAAATTTATTTGTCTTATGTTAAGATAAATCCTTCATTTTATATATTAAATTATGACATATTCATTTAAACTTATAAAATTTTAGATGCATCTTACACAACATTTGTATCAAAATTGGGTGTTTTTTTATCTATCAATATGATTATTATATCATAGTCACCATAAATAAATAATCCCTACTTTGAAACCAGTTAGGACAACCAAAAATACTTACATGAATAACTCAAAGTTTTAGATGAGTATTCATGAAACCTCCTAATAAATAAGACATCAAAACATATTGGATTACCATATTTTGAGATTACGTATATAAATATCTAATTTTATAACATATATACATCTAAAAAAATAATTTTCCCATCTAAACTAATTTTCATATCACAAATTGTGTTATTATCTATAACTTATGTAGTAGAATATTAAATTGGTTATCTGAGATGCTCAATAAAGGTAAAAATTTGAATGAAAATAAAAATCTTTATTTATTTTTTAGAAGATCATGTAATTACATGGGTATAATCATTATCCAAGGATATAAAATAAAATAATCATAAAAAATAAATAATTTATTTTAAATCAGAATTAATGGAATAAAAAAATTGTAATATCATCAGAGGTGAGTAATAGGGGTGTGAAATCATGAATCAATAATCATTAGATATGAAAAAAACATATTTATACTTATAAGACATATAAAAAAGAATATAAATTCATTCCATATGATCATGATCACCTCCAAAATTATCATTACATTGTAAATATATTCCCATGGTTCAAGGGGTTTTCTCCTCAATCCATGGAATAACATCATCAGATTTTTTGTGTTTCCCAATATATCTTAGGGATAAACAATTCAATAAATAATTATCACATGGTATAAATATTCCAAAACAGTGATATATTTACACTATATTACCAATCATCATTTAGATATATAAATCATTACCATATGCATTGGTCCGATATATAAATCTAGATCCACGTAGTACATAGTGTAAAACTAGACAAGTCCAGACACATGACTAAAAATTATTCATAATTTCCTCTTTTCATAATTATGTTTCTGGAAACGAATGGGATTCATGAAAACATCTATAATAAATTATTGTATGTCATCCAGGAAAATAAATAGTATTATATATATAGATTACATGACAAGATAATGAAATGATTCATTAAAGGGTTTTAATATAAATGTAAAATCCATTAAAATAATATTTTTTAATTTTTATAAATGGAATAAGAAATAATCTTTTTTAGAAATTCATTTTCAAAAATATAGGTTGGAATCCTCATGTATTAGTCATGTTTTAATGATAAAAAATCTCAATAATAATTACACATCATGTTTTAATGATTGAAAATCCTATTACTGTCAATAACTCTCATTATTATATAAAAATATTATGCATGATCACAAATCTCACTTATCTTATCAAACCATTGTATTTATGTTTCATGTTCTCTTACTTGATAATGGTTAAGCATTATTCATATTCTGTGTATTACTGTTTATGTCTAAATACAGATATTTCTCTAAGTATAATGACACCGCGAAGCTTGACATAGTAAGGAAGACTGTGTGCATGAAAAAGTCACAATCAAACAGACACTATGAACAGAAACATTGAAGCAGACACCTTGAAGCCTATGTCTTAGACATCGTGACCTCGAACACCATGAGGAAGACACCATAAAGGTTTTACCGTGAAGGTTACACCGTGAGCGAAATACTGTGAAGGTCACACCGTGAGCCAAATACCGTGAAGGTCATACCGTAAAGGACAGAACGTGTGTCAGACACAGTGACTCAGACACCATGATATGGAGACACCATGAAGGAGACACTGTCAAGGACATACTGTGGAGGAGACACCGTTTACATAATCACTGTGACACCATTTCCTATCCATTTTTCCATATTATTTAAATAATTCTAATGGTCATATTTGATGTTTTTAATGTAATTACTGTTATTTAATGATTTTTGTTGGCCTTTCAGGAAACCATACCTTGTACCTATGGAAAGGAAATCATTCATAATGCCGGAACTTATGGAATATAATGAATACTGAGCTATAGTATAGTGAGAGAGATACACAAGCGTGAAAACCAGAAGAGAACATACATACGCGTGACAACTCATGAAACACAAATGCACTGTACTGAACAGAAGAACAATCCTAAGTAAAAAGAAGAGATTTCAAGATCCATCAATGAAAACTCATGAGTGTAATCCAACTCTACTAAAGAACACAAGCTGAAACCACGACACTCTGTTTTTTACGTAAAACCAGAGAAGGACTCAGAAGCTATTCTGTGGAATCCAATGAGTCCAAAGGTGCAATGCCAATCACTAGAGCTTTCTAAACTTTAATATACTCTCTCTAAGTGATTTATTTATATACTTTCGAGTAGTGTGTGTACTCTGTATATCTTACACACACACTGACTCAATGTCTATACTAGAGTATATCCAAATCCTCACACTAAAAACATCTTACTCTTGTTTACCCACAACAACTGTGGAAGATGTCCTTGTATGGCTTGGTGTTTTTTTTTGTTTCCCTCAAAGAATAGTGGAATAGCTCCCTATGTGGCTTGGGCAGTCTTGAACTGTTGTTAACCTCGATCTAGGTTGTGGATAACTTTTATATAAATTGTTTAAGAGGACTAAGTCTCGGCTAGAGACTGAACCTCTTGGTTATATATGTTGTGCATTTATAGTTTAATTTTAAAATATACAATATCTAATTTATATTTCGTTGCTTATTACATTTAAATACAAATATTTTTTAAATTTACTTTGATATTTAATCTAGCAAGTGTTTGTGTCTTGTAAATCAGTAGGTTAGTTTCAAAATCTATTTCAATCTTCTAATTAGATTAACTGAGAACTAATCAATCTTTTAAGAATCTAATTGAACATTTAAAGTTTTAAAAATTAACTACAGTTTAACATGTTTTATAAATAAGGGGATTTTAATAGAAATTATTTTAATTGAAATTTTAATTGGAACTCAATTCACCCCCCCTCTTGAGTGTCCACTCCGACCAACATTTGGTATCAAAGATTGTTTTTATTAATACTAGTTTTCAAAACATTCTGTTTTTCAATTGTGATTTTAGTTTCATAATTAAGGATCGTAAATTTCTATTAGTTCTAAATTTTATCTCTTTAAATTTATCTTCTAAAATCTAGTTATGGATAATAGACAAAAATGTGCTGCTACTAAATAGCCACTTATCTTCAATGGTACAAACTATTCCCAGTGGAAACATAAGATGAAAATTCACTAGGAAATTATGGGTTTTGATATCTGGAATGCTATAGAGTCACAATATAAAATTCCAGAAACTGAAATAACAACCTGGGATGAACCTACAAAGACAGCTTACAATAACAATTATAATGCTATGAATTCCCTGTATTGTGCTTTAAGAGATGAGGAATTTAATAGAATATCTTCTTGAAAAACTTCCTATAAAGTATGGGATACAATGAGTATTTACCATGAAAGAACAACTAATGTTTAAAAAATGAGATTTAACACTTATACTATTAAATATGATAATTTTAAAATTAAGACTGATGAACCTATTTCTGATATATAAATTAGGTTTAATGAGATTGTTAGCACTATGAGTTCACTTGGTAAGGTTGTTCCAGCAAAGGAACAAATCATGAGAATATTGAGATGTCTACCAGACCGATGGAGAGGCACTTCTATTTCAATCAGAGAATCACGTGACATTGGAGCTATGCCTGTCAAAGTGCTTATCGGTATGATTATGATGTTTGAGGAAGAATTCAATGTGTATAAAGTGGAAAATGAGGAACCTAAAAGGAGGTCTATGGAATTGAAGTCTACTGCTTATAAGAGAAAATACAAAGACAAAGTTCAAATACAAACTAAAATTTCAACAAGTGAATGTCCGGATTCTGACTCTGATGCTGAAATGGCTCAAATAGCAAGAAGTTTTATGAAATTCTATTGGAAGAATATGTTTTTCAGAAAATAAAATTATAAAGTTATGTATGTTCAACAAGGTAAATGGAAAAAGGACTGGAAGAAAGATGATAAAGAAGATGGTATAGTCTGTTATGAGGGCAAATGGAAAGGACACATCAAAGCTGACTGTCCAAAATGGATGTTTAAGAAGAAACATGACTAAAAGGACAGTAAGTAAAAGAAAGAAATGAAATCAACTTGGAGTGCTTCATAAGATAGCACAAGTGAATGAGATGCTTTTTATTCAGAAAATATTCATTCCAACATGTGTTTCTTGACCAACACATCAGAGGTAACCTTAGATACTCATGTTTTAAATTTTTATTATTCTAGAGATGATGAAGAATATAATTCTGATTCTGAAGATATGACTAAAGCTGAATTATATGAATATTGTAATATGCTGGAGGAATCATGTAATGAGCATAAGGAAAAATATAAGTCACTAAAGAAACAGCATGCTCTCACTACAAATGTTAAATCCGCCCTTGATATTGAAAAAGATAAGAACGCTCAACTGTTAAAGGAAAATACAGAACTGAAAATGTCTAATGAGAAACTTAGAAAGGACATAGAAAAGTTCACAAATGGAAAGGATACTCTAACTAAAATTCTAGGAAAGAAAGTGGCACCCAAATACACTCCTGGAATAGGCTACCAACCTAGAAAAAGACAGTTCACTAAAACTATATTTATTCCTAAATCTGGATAGAATACTGTTAATTCTAATTCTGAAAATTCATATGCTTCAACTAGTTATTCACACAGTTTTAGATGAAATAGAGTTTATCTTTCAAAATATATTGAATCTATTGATTATATGAGACCCATAAGACAAATTTGGGTACCTAAATCGTTTCTTGCTAACCATTCTAGACCCAAGAGAATTTGTGTACCAAAATCATTCCACATTTAAAACTTTTTTGAATGAAACCAGTTTGAAGGGTTCCAATGAGAAGACATGGTATTTGGACAGCAGATGTTCAGGAAATATGTCTGGTGATTATTAATGTTTCAAGAGCTTAATAAAGGTTGTTAGAGGATATGTCACCTTTATTAATAATTCTGATGGAATAATCATCGGCCTTAGACAAATTGGTAACATTGATTCCATTTTATTTGTTGATGAACTTTAGTATAATCTGTTAAGTATTTCTAAATTCTATGATGATGGCTTTAATGTCATATTTGAAAATGATTCTTGTAATGTTTTTAATTCTAAAGAGGTATTATTATTTTTTGCTTTGGGAAATGAAAATGATTATGCAGTTGATTTAAATTCCTTAGCTATGAAGAATATTACTTGTTTAAATGCTTTTCATAAAGAATCATTGTTATGGAACAGAAGATTAGGAAAGTACAATATACATTCACTTAGAAACCTAACTAGGAAGAACTTGTTTAGAGACTTACCCAATCATGAGTATCCAAATAACAAAGTTTGTAATCCCTGTCAAATGGGAAAGCAACACAAAATCTCTATCAAACCAAAGAAAAAAGTTTCAACTTCTCAACCTCTCCAGTTGGTTCACATGGACTTGTTCGGACCTTTTGAGTTTTTAGTTTAAATTGGAAGCACTATGTCAATTTCATAGTAAATGACATTTCTAGATATACTTGGGTATATTTCTTAGCTCAAAAAAGTGAAGCTTGATCTTATTTTGTTAAATTCTCCATGTCTGTAGAAAACCGTAGTGGTGCTAGGATTAAAACCCTGAGACGTGATCATGACCGTGAGTTTGAAAATCAAGAGTTTGAATCTTATTTCTCACATAATTTCTGTAGTCACAATTTCTCTACCCCTAGGACACCTCCACAAAATGGTTTAGTAGAAAGATGAAATAGAAGGCTTCATGAAATAGCAAGAACTATACTTAATGAGTATTACCTGCCTATTTATTTTTTGGGATGAATCTGTAAATACAGCTTGTTATATCATCAATAGGGTCTTAGTCAGACCTATTTTAATAAAGAAATCTTTTGAACTATGGGATAATAGAAAACCTAAAGTTAATTACTTTAGAGTCATTGGATGTAAAGTAGTTATTCTCAATACCAAGGATAATCTTGACAAGTTTTATTCTGAGAGTGATAAAGGGAATCTTTATAGGTTATTCTATATCTAGTAAATCTTATAGAGAATTTAATAAAAGGACCAAGTGTGTGGGAGAATCTGTTCACGTCAAATTTTATGAAACTGATCCACATGATCCTAAATCATATCTTGAAAATCATGAAGAAGATTTATCTGTTCTGAACCATAATGATAAAACTAATGAACATGCTGTAAAACCATATAGTTCTGGACATATTCCAGAATATTCTTCTAATGAATCCGAACCTAGAGAAGTACCTAAAATTTCTAGTCCTACCATTACTAAATCAACTAGGATTCTAAAGAATCCTCATTTAGATGGTGATGTAGGAAATCTGGATAGTGGGACACATACTAGAGATTCTCTTAGAAATCAAGTTGAACATCAAGCCTTCTTGTCACATCATTAACCTAAAAACATTGATGATGTTATTAATGATGAATTTTGGGAAATTTTTATGCAAGAAAAACTGAATAAATCTGAAAGAAATAATGATTGGAAACTAGTAGAAAGACATAAGTTCACTTTCACCATAGGCACTAAATGGGTGTTTAGAAATAAATTAGATGAATCTAGAAATATAGTTAGAAACAAAGCTAGTTTAGTTGCACAATGCTATAGTAAAGATGAAGGAATTGACTACAAGGAGACTTTTTCTCCAGAAGCCAGATTAGAAGCCATTAGGATCCTAAATTCTTATGCTACACATCCGAATTTTAAACTATATTAAATGGATGTCAAGAGTGCATTCATAAATGGGTATATAGATGAGGATGTTTTTTTGAACAACCAACTGGATTTAGTAACCCTCATTTTTAAAATCATGTTTTCAAATTATCAAATGTTTTATATTGTTTAAAGCATGCTCCAAGAGCTTGGTACGACAGATTAAGTACTCTTCTAATTTATAAAGGTTTTACAAAAGGAAGAGCTGATCCTACTCTTTTTATAAAATGAATTTCTAAAGATATTTTAGTTTTGCAAATTTATGTAGATGATATTATTTTTTGGATCTTAAAAAACGTCACTATGTACTAATTTTTCGAAAATGATGCAAAAAAAATTTGAAATGAGTTTAACGGGTGAACATAAATTCTTTCTTGTATTCCAAATCTTACAAAATAATGATGGAATTATTTTAACTCAAAGTAAATATACTAGTGATATTTTAAAATGTTTTGGATTGGATAGCACAAAAAGTAGTGACACTCCCAGGAGTACCACCTGTATGTTGGATCTTGATGAAGATGGAAAATCTGTTGATCAAACCACTTATAGAGGAATGATTGGAAGTCTACTCTACGTGCCTGCTAGTCTTCCTAATATTATGCTTACTGTGTGTATGTGTGCTTGTGTCTAAGCAAAACCTAAAGAGTCACATTTAAATGTCGTAAATAGAATTTTCAAATACCTCAAGCATACTCCCAATTTAGGACTGTTCTATCCAAAAGGACAATCATTTGAACTAGTTAGATATTCTGATGCTGAATTTGCTGGATGTAAGTTAGATAGAAAAATAACCTCTGGAAAATGTGAATTTTTATGCAATTCACTTGTATCATAGTCTAGTTAGAAGGAAAATTTTGTTTCATTATCTACTTCAGAAGCTGAATACATAGCTATTGGATGTTGTTGTGCACAAATTTTGTGGATGAAACACACTTTACTAGAATACGGATATCAATTCAGACATGTCCCAATAAATGGTGACAACACAAGTGCTATTAACCTTTCAAAGAATCTTGTTTCACATTCTAGGACAAATCATACTGATGTAAGACATCACTTTTTGAGGGATCATTATTAAAAAGGTGATATCACTTTGGAATTCATTGGTAAGGAATACCAACTTGCTTATATATTAACTAAACTACTAAATTATGAGAGATTAGACTACATCATACATGATCTTGGTATGATTAATCATAAATAGACATCTTACAGATCTTACTGTTTACTATTTTACTATATTTTACTTTACGGTTTCATCTTCACTATTTCTCAATTACTGTTTCATGTTTATGGTCTCATAGTAAACACCTTGTGTTCACGGTCTGTCACTTAACTGTCTCACTGTGACAGAACTATTCACTCACTTTCTCACCGTGGCTGCACAGAATGGTCACTGTCTCACCGTGACGACCACCAACTATCTCACAGTGATGACTGTTTTTCATCACACCGTAAATCCTTTTCATGGTATCACCATGAATATTTTATATATATAAATTTATTTTATCCCTCAACGAGTTATTTTTAATTTCACCGCTGTTTACTTTACTGTGTTTTTGTTTTTATGACATTTGGTATTCCAATATGATAAAACAAAAGGGTTTTCCACTTGATTCCTCACTCGATCTCTCTCCTAAACATTCACAACCATGAAAAACTTCTCTTCTCTATCTCCTAAACCTTCAGTGAATGCAAAGGATGAAGTGTCCATCTTCAACCTCATCTGAGAAGCGATGCTCTAAGAAACAGAAGAGGGCCCCGAATATTTCACCCGAAGGGCCTCTAAATCTGAACCTGGTAATTCATACAGTAGTTCCTGAAAAAGAGATCTGCCCTGAGTGGCAATTGTCTAGCAAGTATTTGGTCTTGAAAATCATAAGAGAACAAGGATGGCTCGAATGGTTCTCCAGAAAAAATAGACCGATTTATTCGAGGTTAGTATCTCAATTTTACCAGTATGTAAAGTTTTACTTTGAGGTTGGAGAATGTTTTATGGTGAAAAGCGGGATCAATGGACAAAAGTGTCCATTCTCTTCAAGGATATGGGATGCATGCCTGATAATTCCTTATGATGGAATGTGTGATGATTACTAGAGAGAACCTCCTCCAACAACTGACATATTTGATCTGGAAAATGAAATAGAGATCCTGACTGGAAATGGCACCAATCAAATGGCTATAGCAGTTGAATTAGATAGGGAGACAAGAATACTATTCAAATTTGTTCAAAATATGATTAGTCCAAGAAAAGGAGATTTTTTTGTAATGAAGTATCTGGATGTGTTCCTGATTCACTTGATGATGAATGGAAATAAGATCAATCTTTTCAAATATGTCATTAACCATATTTGTGAGATGACTAAAGTCCATTCCAAATCCACTTCTTTTTTTACCCAAGTATGATTTCAGCCATGTTACTTTCCAAATGAATGGTTGGTCTGAATGAAGAAAAGATAGAGGATTTTGATTTCTATTTATCCAAGGCTATCATCAGAAGGATGTTGATTAATTGGAACCCCTGGAAGAAGAAGTGGGTAAGGGATAATGATCAACTATATGAGAAGTATAATCCTTTTGATTATCCAAGAAGGCCAATGAATATAACTGATCCTGGTTTGGAACAAGATGATGTGGCTGAGTACCCGGAAGAAGAAGAAGAAGAGGCTAAAATACCTCAAGAGGAAGCAACTTTGTTGAAAAAGAAAGGACTGATGACCCTACTGATATTCCAACTGAAATACCTCTTAGAGGGGAAGTTGTTGTTGTTTTTAGAGATGAAGAATCTCGTGCTATTCTTGAAAAAGAAGAATATGATCCTTCTTCTAGATATGATGTTGATCAGGAAATTCAGTCTGATGCTACAAGATATTTGTTTATCCTATTTTTGAGCAGCAATCCATGGAGGAATCTGGTGTTGCAGAACACCTCCCTGTCATGGAAGAAGCTGATCTAGGAGAAATCCATGTTATGGAAAATTTTAATCAACATTATCTCTTTGCTGAAAAAGAAGGAATTCTAGAAGCACAGCCAATGGAACAATCTGTTCCTGGGTACATACCCTCTACTGAAGTGAGGATGGAAATTTCCTCTCAGTTGTAAAGGAAAAAATTTCCTGAAGATATTATAGTAGATTATGTGGATTTTAACCCAATTACTAAGCCTCAATAATCTAAAATAGAACAACATTTTGAGGGGGAGGAACCTAAAAACCTTAACATTGATGAAGATGGATATGCTGAAACCTCTCAACCAGTTGTCCCATATTCTGTGTACACTCAGTATGAATTTCCATGTTTATATGATGTGATTTAATCACAGCAAGTGACTGCAACTGGTATAGATCTATCTTTTTTGTTTCAACTAAAGTCAGCAGCTCACCCAGAACAAGAACCAGAACCAGAGCCTCAACCTCAACCTCATTCTGAATCTAAAACTGAAACTAATTCTAAACCGCAACCAAAATCTGCATCAAAACCTGTACCACTACCTTCACCCACACTCTTACCCGACCAGAAAACATATGTAACTAAGGATGACATGAAAGTCTTTGGAGAGACTATCTTGGCTGGAGTTGAGAATATTATATCCTCTCAACCTCGTCCTTTGACTCAACTAAGTCATGAAGATGCCTCAATTCTTTTGGTAAATATTATTCTACATATACAACCAAGGATGATCCTTGAAATTCAAGAATTAAAAGTTGAAAATAATTTTCTTAGTGATGATGTTGAAAATTTGAAAGGTTTGGTGGAAAACCTACAAACAGAACTATCTTAAAGATCAGAGCCTGCTCCTGTTTCTGCTCCTGTACCTATTGCTGCTTCTCCTGAACCAGATGTTTCCAACATTTCAAGAGAGATTCTGTCTAAAGTGCATCCTTATCTGTTATCATTTGATGATAATATTGGAGCAAGACACACAAATATGCTGCAATGCATGAGAGAACTTATAGAAAATCTGAATAAGATCACAGATGAGTACACTGGATGTCTGCAAAAGGTTTTAAAATAGCTCAATGTTCTAAATGAAGCTGTCAAGGCTTCTCCTCCATCTAGTCATACCTCTACACCTTCTTTAGATGATTCTGTGCTTAGATCCATAATCAAGGATGCAATTCAGAATGATTTCAGTGGTTTAGATTTGTCTCCTTTATCTGAAGTTGTGAAGAACAATGATAGAGCACTTGATCTGGTTCAGATAAATTATAAGATTTCCAATAATGGTTAACAAGAGATCACTAAGAAGATAGACATTTATCTCACTCGTATTTTCTCTAAAAGTGACATGAAAAATCACATTATGTATCTTGTGGAGAACCTGAAAATCCATCCAGTGACTCATGATTTTAAATCACTAGTTCAGATGTTTACAGAGTTCACAAGATTGTTAGACAAATTCCTGGAGAATATGGATGATTTTGAAAATGCTATGCAATATGGTGGAGAAATCATTTCTGATTTCATCAATCATTTAAATCTGAATCTTCAAGTACAGAGTACTAATATAATTGCTCCAGCTACTACACCTCTTAGACCTGGTCTACCTGCCCTAGCCTCAACTTCCATGTCAGTCAGCCAAGCCCTTTCTCAGATTAGACCGTTCATTCTTGACCAACCACAGACTAGATATTCTACTACTCCTTCTTTGGATCCATCTATTTTTGAAGGTCTACCATTACCATCTTTCTCTACCACATCTATTACCTCTTCTACATCGCCACTCGCTCTTGCTGCTGATAAAGGCAAGGAAAAAGCTGATCCCTGAAGATTCTACTGACTACTTGTTTTTTATGGGATCTCTTTGATTTTTTTATTTCTATTGTATGCTCTATTCTGAACGTTTTTAATGACATAAGCATTGTTTCACTCCATTCTCTCTACTTTTTTATATTCCCAAAAGGGGGAGAAAAATTAGAAGTATCATATAAGTATTATAATGTGATATGTTATTGTAGAATCTGTTATTCTTTATGTTATTTTCTCTAACGTTGCATTTCATTTATACTTTGACTATACATGATTTGTGATCATCAAAAAGGGGGATATTATTGAACTCATCATGTATTAATCATGTTTTAATGATCAAAAATCTCAATAATAATTAAACATCAGGTTTTAATGATTGCAAATCCTATTACAATCAATTACTCTCATTATTATTTAAAAATATTATGCATGATCACAAATCTCACTTATCATATCAAACCATTGTATTTGTGTTTCATGTTATCTTACCTGATAATGGTTAAGCATAATTCATATTATAAATATTAATGTTTAAGTCTAAACACAGATATTTGTCTATGTATAAAGACACCGTGAAGCTTGACACAGTAAGACAGACTTTGTGCAAGACACAGTCACAGTCAAACAGACACTGTGAACAGAAACATTGAAGGAGACACCGTGAATCCTAAGTCTCAGGAACAGTGACCTCGACACACCATGAGCAAGACACCATGAAGGTTATACCGTGACGGTCACGCCGTGATCCAAATACAGTGACGGTCACTTCGTGAGCCAAATACTGTAATGGTCACACCATGAGCCAAATACCGTGAAGGTCATACCATAAAGGACACACCGTGAGCCAGACACTGTGACTTAGACAACGTGATATGGAGACACCGTGAAGAAGACAGAGTGAATCACATAAAGTGAAAGAGACATTGTTTACATAATCAATGTGACACCATTTTTTAACATTTTTTCCATATTATTTAAATAATATTAACGGTCATATTTGATGTTTTTAATGCAATTAATGTTATTTAATGATTGTTGTTGGTCTGTCAGGAAACCATAACTTGTACCTATGGAAAGGAAATAATTACTACTGCCGGAGCTTATGGAATATAAAGAAGACTGAGCTGAAGTAGAATGAGATAGAGACAAAGGCATGCAAACCAGAAGAGAACATACATACCCGTGACAACTCAAGAAACACGAGTGCACTATACTAAATAGAAGAAAAATCCTGAGTAGAGTGAAGATATTGGAATATCCTTCAAAGGAATCTCATGATTATAATCCAACTCTACTGAAGAACACATACTAAAACTACGACACTCATTTTTTACACAAAACCAGAGAAGGACTAAGAAGCTATTCTGCGGAGTCCAACAAGTCCAAAGCTCCACTGCCAATCACTAGATCATTATAAACATTCAGATACTCTCTCTAAGTGATTTCATTATTTACTTTCGAGCAGTGTGTTTACTCTGTATATCTTATACACACACTGACTCATGTGATAAACTAGAGGATATCAAAATCCTCGCACTAAAAACAACTTAGTTTTGTTTACCCACGACAACTGTGGAAGAGGTCCTTGTGTGGCTTGGTCTTTATTTGTGTTTCCCACGAAGAAAAGTGGTAGAGGTCCCTACATGGCCTAGATAGTCTTGTACTGTTTTTAATCCTGATCCAGGGTGTGGATCACTTTTATATAAATTGTTTAAGAGGACTAATTCTCAGCTTGATACTGAACCTCTTGGTTATATCTGCTGTGCATTTTTAGTTTAAGTTTAAAATATACAATATCTCATTTATATTATGTTTCTTATTACATTGAAATAGAAATATTTTTTTTAAGTTACTTTGATAGTTAATCTAGAAATTGTTTGTGTCTATTGTACATCAGTAAGTTATTTTCAAAAGATAATCTAATCTTCATATTCGAATAGTTGAGAACTAATAAAACTTTTGAAAATATAATTGAACCTTAATAGTTTTACAAATTCAATACAATTTAACTTGTTTTATAAATTGGGGGATTTTATAAAAAATATTTTAACAGAAATTTTAATTGGAACTCAATTCACCCCCCTCTTGAGTGTCCACTACGACCAACACTATATATTAAAATATGTTAATAAAAATTAGATTGAAAAAATATGAAGATATAGAGAAGAGAGTTTTTAAATAGTACTAATATAGATATTTGGAATATTTTATTATGGTGATTTTTTTAAAAAGTTATCCATTTCACACATTTGGGAAGACTATAAATTTTGAGAGACAATAAAGTAAATTTTAATGGTGATTTCTTTTTAGAATATATTAAAATAAAATTTATGAAGTATTGTATTAAATTGTTACTATAAATGTATGGTCATCTATAAAATGAGTCCTCTATTAGGTGGAAGAAACTATTATTTCTCAAAGAACCAGTTGATATGTCATCTAAATTGTCTAGGTATAGATGTTTTCTATTTAATATATAATGGATGCATATTAGAGATTTATCAAAACTATATAGGACTGTATAAGAGAGAAATATTCTTATTGTTAATGAAAAAGAACAAAAAATTTTAACTGTTACTCTAATGAATCAAATATACATGAAAGTTATTTACTATATTAGTCATAAGGAAATTTTTTATTATTTGGTGTATATTTATAATGTTGATAGTAAGTTAGAGAAAAATAGGCTTCATGTATTTTAATATAAGTATAATGATAATTAAAATACATTTTTCTGACGATGATCCCAGTTTCATCAATTAATTTCATAATGTGGTGATATATATTCAAGGACAATGTGATGTACTAATAGATACTAATATTTTAATGAAGATCCCAATTTGGTATCACACTCTATATAATCTAAAATTTTCATCTCACGAAGATAGGGTTTGGAGATGTTATCCTTTGAAGATACACTATGTATTATAGTGGACTATGAAATGATAATTATAATGAGTGAAATTTAAATTATTTTGAATAAGGATATTTCATTTAAATCTTGGAAAAAAATGACATTGGTTATGTTGGTTATAGAAAATTATGATGCAGATAATGAATTTCTAAATATTATGGAGAGAAAATGGAAGAGTGGAAAAGGAATAATCAACGGGATGAAGAAAATAAAATGATTAAAATGAGAAATTGTTTGTCACTTTCCATTTAGGATCCCATAAATATTTATTGATGAATAATATTAAGATCATAAATATATTTCATAAGGAAACATTCCTCCCATTTGATATTTTAAAGAAGCAGGACATCTGGAATGAAGTCCCAATGGATGAACATTGTCTTTAATGAAAGTATTTCTAATAGAAATTATATTGTGAATGATAAATTTGAATTCAAGAGTCCTACAAAAGACACCATGATAAAAACTTTTGAATTTTAATGTTATTATGAAAAATATAACAGGGAACATAAGCGCTCCCTGATCTCATGGTGGAATTTGAGGGGGATCCAGAAGTCCATGGTATACAATAAAAAAAGAATAAAAATAAATTTATAAATATTGATAAAATATTTTGAATAAATATATCAACATGATCCTGAAATTGACACGCTAAAATAAGAGTTAGAAATTCAGCATTCCAATCATATGATCCTTTTAAAACATGTGTTATTAGAATAAGAATTGAAGAACATAAAAAAATTTATGACGCCAATGGTATGGTAGATGAGATATATTATATGTCTGATTCCCTTGATAAATTTAGTTTTCTTAATAATAATACAATATTAATCAATATCGAGAATAATTTTATTCACAAAATAAGCTACACATCATGAGGTTTTGATATAGATAATTAGTAGGATGTGTTTTGTAAGGATCAGTATGTGTTGTAAAAACTATGAATGGTCGATGATCGATGTTGGATAGTAAATTTGGAATATTCTATGTTTTTGAAAAGATCAAAAGAATTTATATAAATATATTGAAACATATTTAAGTTTATGTTTGATGATTTATAAATATATATTGTGGCACTAGATTCATAGAGAGAGGCTTATATATGAAAAAATCAATAATAGGTTAGAACTATTCATCAACCATTGTGGGTCTATCAATTACTGAGAATATTTATGAAAGAAGGTGGTGTATGGATGAATGTAAATGATAAGATGTTTCCATTAATTATCAATTAATTGTGTGGGTATCTAGGCAACACCATATCCTACTATGAGAACACAAGGAGTTAGACAATTCGATTTTCACCTAGTAGTATTAAATGGATAATGATACCAAATCCATTATATTATATAAGAAGTTCTATCTATAGATATTTAATTTATATTACTTAATTTTCTCATAATGCCATTAATATCATGAAATTTTTATGTGGTATTTCTAAATATAAATGATAAAAAAAGTATACATATAAGGAAATCAGGAACCATACAACTGAAAAATATACACTCTTTATTGGAAAAATGGATACGATTTCACCTTATCTACTATGGGTACAAATGGGATGCCAAATTATGCCTTCACTTAACTCGATAACGATTTATGTTAAATAATATCGTAGTGAAGGAAAACCCAACTGAGAATGAACTCAAGTCAATAAATAACAATATAAATTGTTTCTCATATTTTTTTGTCTTATATGAATAGAAAGGTAAATGTAATAAAAACATAATGGTATTTTTGATATTTTCAATGATGTCTGTAGAAATATAAATAGAATGTTAAATAGATATCATTTTGTTTAATAGTTAATGAATAAAAAGGTTCGATCTGTGTTTGGATAGAAATAGAACTAGTAGAGTATGATTGATTAATGTTACTCTGGACATGAGGTAGCATTTAATAAGATGGATTTTATAATCAATGAAATAATTATGTAATCACTCATTAAATGATGAATATTAATGTCAAATCATGTCCTGTTGAAAGAAAATATAATATTTGTATATAATGAGTTGAAGAAAATAATAACATGTGGAATATATGTATTGGAATATATAATAGCTTATCACGATTATTTTTATCAATTTTTAATGTTTTAGTGGGTATTTCAGGTCAAATGTGTTGTCATGAAAAAGAATGTGACACATTCATATGAGGAAATATGATATGTAAACTTTTTAAAAAAGAATAATAGGGAATCCAATCATTCAATCATGAATAATATATATGTCTATTTTAGAATGAATATATTTATCATGAATTGGAAGAGTTATTTTATTTTATTATTACAATTTTTATATTGGATTTTGTTCTATTTATTCAGGTAAATAAGTCATTTTCATAGAATTTTTGAAGAGGATTTGATGGAGAGTCAATAAAATTATTGGATGTAACATAAAAATCGTTAAATATGAAAATGGAAAAAATACGCTTCTAATTAATTTGATAGATGAATTTTTATGCATTGAATTTTGGGAAATTTATTTTTTGTAAGAACACTATAGTAGAATTTATTTTTTGATTGAAAAATTGAATTTAATTACTATCTAAGAAATGTGCCTATTTATGCTGATGTCTCATGATAATACTAGAAGGAATAAATAGAAGGTTTTGGTCACAATAATAACCATTAGATGATATGAATAGGGTAAAATATAACACAATATTTTATGTGGAATGTAATGAATCCATAACTAAAAAAATAGTCATTGAAAAAATGTAGGATTGAAAAAAGGATATCGGGGTAGTTATATTGAGTATTATGATGGTTTATTTTTAGTAAATTCAATGAATATTAATGTTTACAAATTATTGAATAAATGGAATTAATGTAATAGAATTGTGATGAATAATTATTTGATGAAAAAGATGAAAATATTAAAGAACGTAGGAAATTTGATTATTTATCTAATGAAAAGGATGAAATTTTATCCAAACATAAGGTCCCCAAATCTCCCCAAATGATGAGAATTTTGAGATCAAATTAAAATATGAACACATTTTGGAATTACTTTTTTCTTAATCTTAATAGGAGAGAGAGAACCGTGTATGTCACTCAATGAAACGTAATTGGGGATATAAATGATTTGATGACTATAAGAATGATGAAAAATTTAGACCATGGTGGTTTGTCATCAATGTTTGATCAAAAACAATTGAGTAAGTGATTAATGATTAATTATTAGTTAGACCCATGAATGAAGAATTGGATCAAATAGAAACAATAGGGCTGCATAACATGATAAAAATCCAGAACATCACAATCATTATAGGATTAATTAGATCAAGATTAATAATTGTGAGGTAAATAGACATGTTATCTTGAATAAATCATATCTACTTTGATATTTCTTTACATATATAGATTGTTTCAATGATGAATAAATATATCGACCACTTTTTATAATATAGTCAATTTATATCTTCGTTGCAATGAAATTTTAATGGTATTTTAGATACATCGTATGGATAAAAAAACGAGGTCCATGAATTTTTAAATTGGGGAGGAGTTTTATGTTTAAAATATAGTAGGATTCTTGATTTGAAAAATTAATCCAAGGAATGTATATATAAGAGGGAATTTTTAAATCTAAATCATGAACCTCCTGGATTGTGACACAAAAATTATGAAGTTGAAATTAATAACGATGGTAGATTGAATAAAATATCTATGCAAATTTATCATATGATAAAAAATTCATTTAGGTCATGTAATTGCATGGAAAAATATTTGGAAATATTTTTTATAAATTAATGTATTATTTTAAAATTAGTATTCGATAAAATTCCAATATTTGAATGTGTTTTTGGTTCAATTATTTTTTTGGACTACATGTATTTCACAAAAAGATATATACTTTTATCTCAAAAAAATTATATTATGCATCTGGTGAGGAAGTTAATTTTTCTTTATTACAATACAAAATAAACTCTCATGGTGGATAGAAGAAATCTCAAATGACACATCGATTGAAAATATCTAGTACCCAACTTGGATTGATGTATAATTAGAATCATGATATATTTTACTAATACATGGCCATAATATTTTTAAGACAAGTTTGGGGTCCCATATAAATAGTATTATGTATGGAGATAATCTCACATCAGTTAAAGGAATTATAATGAAGATTCAATGTATTGTTAATGTTTTCATGCACATTGATGAAGGAAATGATGATTATATTTCATCCTGTTTATAGGGTCTTTTATAGTGATGTGGTAAATAAAAATTTCATAGGTGGTGTTAATGGTTTAATTAATGAAAATGTGTTGGGTGTTTTATTATGAAAAAGGAAATCCCCTAGCTATGTATGGTGGGAAGGTAGAACATGTTAATTACTGAGGAATTATATTCACCACTATGTTTGAATCTACAACTAAAACATACTGTAGAAGAGGATAATTATCCCTTGGAGATATTATATGATAACAAATGAATAATTTTAAATAATATAAAATCAAATACAACACTCCTGTAGTTACCATATAGAAATTTAGAATCACATTATCAGTCAAAATGTGGAGTAAAGAGTGATACATGGGATATGTTTGAACTAATGAATAATTTAAAAATATCATGAAAAAATTCATCTCCCACTTTAGGTTTTGAGAATCATTATATGAACCTCGGTGCTCATCCACCATCATTATCATGTGATGTGGAAAGGTATTAAGGGAGAGATACCACCCATGGGGTATAATGTGCGGATATGGGAACTACTATTGGTTCTTTAAGAAATAATTAATTCTTATTTGGGGTTATTTTAAAATAATATAATAAAAGTATAAAGTTAATTATAGTATTAATGGTTATTTGTATGATTATTTTATCAAGATAGATTTCAATTTATGAACATTAGGTAGAGTTTATGGAATGGGGATTGATTTATATTGTGTAATTTTTTTATATCTTATTTTTTTACATCATGAATTTCTAACATGGTCAAGTAATTATAGAAAATTATTTATTTCCTATTTAATCAATGGATTACAAGTGATCTATTTATTTTTTCTCTCTATTTCCTAAAACCCTAAAATGGGATAGTTTTTGGTGTAAGCAGTTTTGTGATTCAATCTTTGTATTAGGTTTATTGATACATGATTTATATTATTATTGAGAAGTTTTATTTAAAATTGTATACACTTATTTATGTCTATGTATTTTCATATTATTTTTGGGGTTTCATTCTTTCTTGGTGTAATGTATCTCTAAGACATATTATTTGGGTTATGTGGAAATTTTCTCATAGAGGATTGAGTAGCTTAAATATGGTTCATTATAAGCTATCGGGGGGTTATAAAAGTGATGTTGATTATTTTTCCAGGAATTAAATATTTAAATAATTGTTATAAATTAACATATAAATACAATCATCCCTTTTCATTAGAAACAATAATATATTTAGATAATGATTATAGAGTATCTCTATGCGTATTCAGAATTTCCTAAAACTATAGATCATTGAAATGTATGTGAAATAAAAGATGTGTGGTATATAGGCTTCATGGGAGAATTTTTATTAACATTTATATGTGGTATAATTGTTGGTAATGTAGGTAATGGAATTGATTAGTCAAAAAATGAATCAAGAACCAGGAATATAAAGGGAGTTGTGTGTTAATACATAGGATATATCACCTATGTTAAGGGTAACACATGAACCATAACTGGGTGAACAAACATTATTGAAGTAATTTCATGAATGGAATTAATATTCCCATACATGGATATATTGAAATTAGTTAATGACATTGACTAATTTTTTCTAGGTGAAACAAGTTGAATGGATCCTACAAAAATTTGGGTTTTAAAAAGAGTTTTTTTTACATTTTTGGGTAATATTATCTCCATTAATGATATATACATAGTTATGAATGACAAAAATTAAAGGTCATTTTATTATTCATATAGAAGATAAATTCACAATGATAAAAAATAAACAATCATCTAGATTTGGGGGCATATATAGAGTTAGTGGAAGTGATCAAATGAAAGAAATGTTGATATCCCTGATGAAAATTATTAGGATAGTGTGAATACTATTTGAGTTATCCTAAAAAAACTATACAAAAACTAGAAAGGAATTAATTTATTTTTCTACAATAGAAAAATTTTATTTTTTTCTAATTAGATTGTCCCTTTTCTATAAGAAATGAATATATTGTAATGAACATCTATAAAATTGTCATTATTTTTACAAAAAAAATTGAAACTAGAATCCAAATTTTTAATCGGATTAAATGGAATTGTGAAAAATATCCATTTATAAAATTTATATAATATTAAAAAACCAAATCACAAAACCCCTTAGTGCGTGTGTAGGATTGCAATAAAATTCCACATGGAAATGTCCACATTCGAGTAAACAATGTTAATTAAATTTCCATTATTTTCTATACTCGAATTCATAATATTTGGGTTATGTATATTAATGAAAATATTATAATGTTATACCATCCTACTAATAATATAAAATAATCTCATGATGTGGTGGAGTTAATAGAAAATGTTTAAATTCTCCATCACCCTGATCCCCCACCACTCTTAGGGTTCACGTACACCATCATCATTACCCAATCATCTGAATAAATTAAAAATCATTTTAGGGATATATAATTTTTTCATACCTATAACATATATATTCATAATTTATTTATATATGGAAATATAAAAAATAAATATGTTTAATAATTCTCTATAGGTATCAATATGAGAATAGAGGGAATAATATTTATTAAGGATTTATTTATAATGTAAGACTTCATAAAATCAGTTTATATATTAACATATTACTAATTTTAACCAATATATTTTATTTTATGGTGTTTTATATGAAAATAATTAAATAAATATAATTATTTACATGTTCTTCATAATTCATGGAAAAAGAAAAAAATAATCTTATGCAATGATGCTTTTTCAAATATTTTTATAAAAATCCTATAATGTTACATTAACATGTATAATTATGGGAGTATGGATATGTAAAATGTTTTATACATTGAATCAATGTTGAAAATGGATATATACCACACAAAAAATTATGATTGTTTTTAACATATTTTTTATTCTCATTGAAAAAATAAACTATGTCATGTTAAAACGGTCAACATCTGTGGTATCGATTCAGATAATAAAACATGTACCACTTTTCATAACCCAATAATGTATTAATATAATATATATTATCTTAATGTTAATATATTTTACCCATTAAAAATTACTTATCTAAGACACTATAAATACATGATAGACATTAGGATTTAGATAACCCTAAATATAGATGTTTTAATAGAATGAACTAGATTTAGTATACAATTTTATTTAATAAAATAAAATAAATTTAACTATAAATGGTCATATTACAACATGTAATGACTTTGAAATAAAATATTAATATATATATAAATTTAAAAAATATTTGAAAAATATTAATGAATTGATTATTTTTTAAAAAATATCCTATAAAAAGTAGAATGTTTGGATACAATTAAGTAAAATATATACCTCATTAAATGAAATTGATAAATAAATCCTAGTGGAATAGATTATTCCATTGGAGATATATTATGAGTCATAGTTATGTAACAGAGGTTGGAATTTATTTGTTATGTCTAAAGAATGTTTCAATTATAATTTCTATAAAAGGGGGGAGGAATTGTCAAGACTATTTAAGGTGTGTTAAGCCATACAAAGATGACATCATACACAATGTATTACAACTGTAATTTAGAAGAACTGATGTTATATCCTATATACCACAATTAACTAATTATTATGAATAAAAAACATTTAATTTTAAAACTCTTAAATAAATATAAATTTACATATAAAGAAATTTGTACTTAAAATTAAAAATTCATAATGGCCTTAAAATAACTAGTTTTGATTGAATTATATTCTAATTTTTGTAATGATTTATCGTATTATACTAAAAGATATTAAATATTTATTCTAAATTAAAAATATACATAATTATTTCAAATTATAATAATTGATTTTAAATAGTAATATAATGGTTTTTATAATTGATAAAATATTATTGATGTAACATTTAGATAATAAGTATCCTTATGGTAACATATTTTCATAAAAAATATATATTATCATATTATATTTCTATAAATATACATTTTTCAAAATATTTGAAATCATTTACCCCATTTACTATACTTTTCAACATATTCCATTATATTCATGTATCTTCAATCCATTGGGTTTGGTAGAGAGTTCATGTGAATATAATTTCACAATTGAGTGATGTACTTCATTTGATTTCAAATAAAAATTGAACAATGTAAGATTGGATACATTTCCAATTGAATACATCTAGAGATTTCCATATGAGTTATAGAATGATACATAATTTTGAGGAAGGTGTAAATATTTCATATGATACAACCCATCTAACCATGGTGAATTTATGAGTATCACATCATTGAGACATTTTGAATGTGGTAGGATGGTAAAGTTTTTATTTTCTCATGACGATGCTATTTGAATATAATTAATACAAAGGATCTCCTACCTAAATGATTTTTAAATGATACTTGTGGGTCTCTATATTTTGTCAATAATAAAATTCATTCAATGGAATGGATAGTCACAAAAAAGGACGAATATAAGAGTAAACTCAGCTAGTTTTATAATAATCTGGAGAATAAACTAGCTACGTATGGCAGAATTGTGAATGAATTTAAGAATTAATGTGTGTGACTAAATTAAATGTTATAGTATGATGATATATAAATCCATAATCACACATTAATAAGAATAAAACAATACATATAATTATTAACTCACACCATGTAGGTATGTTTATTAAAAGTATACATAATTCAATTTAATGACAAATATTGAAATCACATCTTGAAGTCAACAAAAACACTTTAAAATGAATAAATGTTTTTAGTTATGTTTTATATAAACTATACGATTACCTGGAAGTGAAGGTGGAAACATCATGAATGTGTATTAAATCGATCATTTGGTGACATTTCATATGTTGAGTATCTTGAGAGTTATTAAAAATTGTGAACTAATGTTTACTACCAAAAATAAAGACAAATAGTGGAAATTTACTTCAAAATAATGCAATGGTATATTTGAAGTATAGGAACTTATAGGAGGTTAATTATTTTGAATTTTAAGTTATATGAAAAATTTATAAGATGGTGGTAAAGGATAAATAGTATGAAAATAAACTAAATATATAACGTAATGTAACATGTGGGAAAGCATGGATTTATGGAAAAAAATCTAAAATCAATGATTCATTTTTTAAATGAACATCATCTAATTTAATTATTTGAAATTTTATATTTACCTATTAACATTATAATAACTGATGGGGAATAATATAGAGTCTCAACCAATGCACATGTATTATGGTGTTTATTAATTTTTATATTTATTCTTTTACAATTAACTAGTCTATGAACACAACCATTTATATTATCTATCTTAAATGACGTGAGTCATATAAAGAGAGTTTCTATAGATTATAGATTATTAGTAGAATTATCCAAAATATTATTATCAAAAATTACTAATGTACTTATTTTGTGAATATAATCACATATAAGATCTGTCCTTTTTAAAATAGCCCAATGTGAATAAATTAATTAAAATATCACCATTTATGCACATTTATTTTCTATAATTCTACATTTGGGGTAATATAATATTATGATAGATTCAATGATTTTATTAAATTTGGCGGTAGGTTTTAAAGAAATCATTTACTAGAATAGTAATTTTTTATGACAATAAATACCCTCCATAGATTGTATTGGGAACTCAAGTTATAATAAAGACTACCATAGGAAGGTTATCTATTTAAAACATTATCCAGGTATGATTATTTTTTGGAAAAAAAATTAATAATAATCGATTAATTATATTTAATGCATAATATAATCAATTTTGGAATAATTGAATGACAACACACATGTCATCTATTAATCCTGATATCCTTTATGTTACATTTCATAGAATGTAAGAGAGTGATGAAAGATAATTTTGAATGACTAATGAAAAAAAGTAAATTTTCAATGATGATTCTATTATTGAAAATACTTTTTACATGGTGTTTTGAATTCAAATAAATATAATGGTGTTGTATATTCCATTAGTGAATATTTTTTAGGATAATAATTCAAGTATGGATGATGGTGGTGGAAATTTATAAGTGGAAAATATACTTTTAAATTGTTAAAAAAATTTCATCAAAAGAGGATCTATAATGAAAATAGTTATTGTTCCCTCTGAATTAGGAAGTGCAAGATATGTGATTATTCACATACGGTGGATTAAAGACTGATTTTACTTGTATTTTTTGTATATTTATAAATAATATTATGTACCTATTGAAGTGAAATACTACGTCTCTATAAAACCCACCAATTCAAAAACATGGTAATCACATCATATTAGATATGGCGTTCACCACTTAAAACAAGTATCTATATCATTGGTATGATTTTCTAAACCTATGATCCTATGACATAATATAATAATATTGTTTGATACAATGATAATAGTTTATCATTGAAATGATGATATATAAATCTGTATTGTGAAAATTTTAGTGTGACCATACACAAATAAATATATATATATATATCTCCAAATAAAGCCAAAAATAGTAATTGGAATCCATCAAGTATCTATTATACCTCTTCAAATAATCCTTACTATTTATCATCTTACTATTATAATTACACAACCCTAATTACTAATTTCTACTTCTAAATTTTTTCTTCTAATTTTTACAACACTCATCACACTAAAATTTCATAGTACTATAAAAAATATCTACAGTAACAAAAGTAATGATCCTCCAACCTCAAATTTAATTTTTATATTTGATATTTAGAATTGTAACTACACATAATTATTTATCAACATACAAGCATTAATATATTATCCATCAAATAATACAAAACATTGTATTATGAATTGATTTATTTATAATTGACTTTGAATTTTATTTGATCCCCTTGAATTCATCTACATCCCATTGAGGCATTTTCTCGGGACATTATTTTTGAACTCCTTGACATATATATGAAAATTAAAAACCAATGATATAAGAAATTATATATCACAATTATTGTAAAATACCCTCTAAAAACAATAAAAATATACCTTATCATATGTCCCATTCGTAATATCAACTGTTAAGTTCCATTAACGTAACTTGTTTGTATCATAAGAGCAACCTCAATGTATCAAAAACATTAACCAATATGTATTTCATTTTCCTAAAATCAACCCTAACGTAATAGAACTATTTCCCATGAATATTAAATAATTGACCATTATATTTCTATATAATTAATGTTATGTACTTCCTTATCCACAATTCAACCCTTACAGACCAGTAAAGTTACCCATATTTATCATAGGAGTGTCCTTAGATAATTTATAATTGATAAAAGTTATAGTAATATATCACTCTAACACATATTAACCTTTAAATGTCATCATACTTTTCCATTTACATATTAGAGAAGATGCCATTATGAATTTTGATACCCATTAATACCCCAGACCAAAACTATACAAAATTCATCCGAATATCATAACAATCCTTTTAATCTCATTAAATATTACAAAAAAAAATCTCCTCATATAATAAATATTTGATTATGTGGATTTGAACAAATATATATGTACCGAAAACAAAATATAATATAGAAATATGTACAGTCTATTTTCATTAAACATTTTAATCCTTTTGAAAATCATATAGAATGAATATTCTTCTTCCTCAGCTTTAGATTTCATCAAAATTTCATCAAGCCTCATAAATTTTATATTAGTCATAAAACAAATTATATATAAACATATTTTAAAACATCAAATTTTTCAACAACCTCCTACTTTGAATTTTCCTTCAGAACATTGAACATAAAAAAACTTCTATTTTAACAAAAATATCAGTAAATTTTTATTCAAATATAATTTATTTGTTATTAAAATATATTTCATAAATTACCTTGAGTATTCACTAAGTTTTTCCACTAATACAAACTAAATCATATTAATTATAGAACATGAAACCATCTATTATAAAAAAATTTAAACAAAAAATCTTATACATACCAAAAAAATATTCCTTAAATACGAGATAAAATATAATTAATGAGTACATTCTAAAAATAAATCATATGAAATTTCACAAATCACACAGAGATGCTTACTTCATACCATAACCATTTTATAAGAACTAGATTTAAATATATAATACCAAAAATTAAGAGATCATTCATCTATATGGTAAAATATATATCAATGTATTCAACCCTTATATTATTTTACAACTCCAATAGTATATAAATTAATAAAAAAATACAAATGGGGTTCATTATTACATTATAATACATTGAGAAACAAAATTAAATGAATAACTAAGTGGTGGAATGGTTTCACCAAACCGTATCCTTATGACTGATTAAGTTGAATTCTCATCATCAACATAAATCATAGAAACGATTCGATATCTGTGGATTTGTGGATATATATGAAACTAATAAATTAATTCGAAAAAACTCCACCTGCTGAAATTCACACTCCATAATATCGATTATATAATGATATATTATATCCATGTTCTTTGATCAGGGACAATGTGTTGGATTTTATGATAAATTGGTAGAAATTTTCATATCATAGACTACCAAAAATTGAAATTTCAACACCATTTTGAAATAATTCACTTATGTTCTCATTGAAATCAATTAGATTATCAAATTTATTGAATAACACCTGATATAGAAATTTCCATATCATTCATATTTTAATCCATATAAAATAATTCCATTAATATTTCAACAAATTATATTCCTTGTATTGAACATTTATTCCTTAAGTTAACATTTATATATAGAACAAAACATAATCATATACACTATTAATAAGGTTTATTATTTCATGTAATGTGAAATTCCTACATACTTCTAAAAATTTCTTAATTCAACATATTTCTCACTATAATCCTTTGAAATACTTAATTCCATTTATGTTATGGTAAAAGTGGCTTTAAAACCTCTTTTATAGTCTTATTCAGAAGTTCTTACCCATACATGTATTGATATTAATGTTATAATCCTCTTCAAGATGTATTTTTATGCATAAAAATACATCATTTACAGAAATATGGACATAAAAAAAGTTTTAATTACCTATGAAAAATAATTCTACATTATTTAATAATATTTATAAAATATAACATTATAAGAAGATATAACAATAATAAGTGAGGCATATTTTCTATATTTAATATAGAGGTCATTTCCAACATTCCCATCATGCAATTAAGAATATTTAAAAAGTGATTAACTTATAATAACATTATGTTGAGTCCTAGGTTTACCAATATATTGGATTCATTAACCTGAAACCATATCCCTTGTCATTAAAAATAATTATCCATGGGGTTTCATAATAATTACCATACAAATTTTTATTCAATAAGAAAGAATGGATGCACAAGGGGCCTCCCAAGCGGGAATAAGAAGAAAATACTACAGGGGGTTTAAAATGTTAATGGTTGAGTGAATACCCTCTATGAATGATGATCCCCATTTGTTTCAAACATTTAGGGGTGTGAAAGATAAGAGCCTCCATTCCATAACAATCATGCGATGCTAGGTATTCTGCATCTTTATTTACATCTCTCTAGGTATGGGACACTTTGGTTTTGATGCCATGGATACCCCGACACTTCTTAATGATATACTCAATTGGCCTATGGTCACTGTTGATTCCATGGAGAGGTTTTGATACTAGCATGTTATCAGTTTCTACCTCCACCGGTTCCACATCCACTGGTTCCATGTCCACTGGTTCCACTCCCCTTACATCACATGTATATCATTAGTATCTATAATATTGTATATTTCACTATTTTAATAGTGATATAACCTTTAATTTGGATAATTAATAAGGAATACACCATCACATGTATCGACACAAACACTAAAGATAATCACCATTAACATTTATAATAAACATGATTCCAAAAACTAATATTATTTTCATATTTTATTGATTTATTTAATATTTGTCTTCTAGTGAAATATCTGAATTTGGTCAACATAAATAATGTTTTTGAATATGAGCTATATTGGTAGTTTCTTTTCATTAGAAATAATGATTATTGTCATGATCAATCAACATAATATGAAGAATATCCATAAAAATTATAAACTTCATCTTAGTAATAATTTTTTTTGGGTATATAGTTACATGAGTTCATGATGAATATCGTGATTCTCAAGATTAATATAAACTCATCTATCAGTATATTCACCAACCCTATATATTGGGATATTCATCAATAAGAAACTATAACATTTCTGTGCAATTATTCATAATTTCTTGAACATATTAAGTGAATCAAATATGAAATCCATGAACATAATGTATTCGATATGAGGGAATTTGTCTATTAATAAAATTAAATAATTTTCCAAATTTTTTCTTTCATCCTTAATGGCCCAAAATTGAAATATTTAATATTCTATTATAGAATTATATTTTTCAATCTAAAATTTCGTTTGGGATAAAGTTAAAAAATCATCTTTACAAATATACAGAACACCAAATTTATTTTCTCGCATTAGAATAGAAACATAAAAAGATTTCTAGATTAGGTTAATATTTTCCATGTTCGGTTTACCACGATTAGTGTTCCTTGGATTACATACATAATTTATTACATTATTCTTAAGTAGAATAAATTTTCAGAATGATTAACTATAAACAAGTTTTCATACTTTCACAATCTTCTCGTAAATACAAATCAATAATTTAACAACTCCAATGAAAGTTAATCATTCTATAATTATTCAAAATCACCTTAATAAAATATATAATATAAATTGAATAACATTTTTTTCAATGTATGAATAAATAATGGTTTTTTTAAACTTTATCATATCATTTAGTATAAATATTCATACAAATCAAATGGTTTTGTGCAACACACAATTTCTAAAGGTCACTGGGAACAATTATCAATATTCATCACCCATTATGATATTTAAATATTTTTTTAATGAGTTAATAAGATCCACAGTAAAATATTAATGGGAAATTTTCTTAGGATACATTGACAATCACATAAAAAACTCTTTCCTTCTTTTTCCACGGTTTTCCCTCTTCTGATATATTCATCAATACAATTGTACATCATTTGGGTAGGTAGAATGGTTCTTAATAATAGTGAAAATAATTGTAATCTATAACCATTATCCATTGTTTTGAACTTGTTTTAAACCATCAGCCAATAGTTTTTAGATCATTTATGAGCATTTCTTTATTGAGTCAGTTTACTCACCATTAGTATTTATCTCACAATACTTCTATTTGTAGGGAATTATTTGTTGTTGATCCAAGGTATCCTTATTATTTTCACAAAACCAACCCAATAAAGGTCGTATCTAAAATATGGGTACATTCCTCTAAAAACATCTAATTTCCCATATTATAACACATATAATTTATTAATATTATGACAATCAATATTGATTATTTTCATAAAAATACTTGATAGAATCAAATCCCATTGTCTTAATTCTATAAATTACATTTTAATTTTCAATCTAACTATTATATAAAATTTTTTACAATCAAATAAGTATTCCAAAAATGTAAATATTTCTATTTATAATCAAACTTTCAAATGGATATTATGTTCTTCACTTCATAATTTAAATCATATTTTCCATAACTATTCCAACATTATTTTCAACCATCGAATATGATCATGGTTGGATAAATTTAATTAAATTATTCATTGAAAGCATAAACTCTTCTATAAACATGCACATTGACCATTCTATATATTATACAATAGATTTATCGAAGATGAATTTTATTCTATTCAATTTATTGTCAGTTTCTAATTTTTTTTCTAAATACGTTTAAGGTAATTATTTATTTATTTAACCCTCTATGTTATTATATCTCTTCCCACTATTTATAGAATATTTCTAAAATTTAAATCTCATTCATCAAAATTGTATCCTTTATAACATGAATTGAATAATAATTTCATGATTATTGGTGGTATTCTATTAATTTTTTGATATATTTATCTTGTTAAGAGATATTAGATATGCATTCCATTAGTTCCCAGTTCAATATAATCTATTTTTTTTATTTATTACTTACATCTAGAATTAAAAAATTTGTCACTAGAAAACACTTCCATTATAATAACTCCATAATTTTTATTTTCATCCTCTATGTATTTCAATATTTTTCAAAACAAGTTCTATAGAGATAGTATTTTACATTGGGGGAAACCTTACCATTGAATTAATATATTAAAAATATTAAGATATATTAAATCATAGAAATGGGTATGTTCTAAATAAATGGTTTTACCATTTAATAGGACATCAGATTGAGAAATCCAATATATCTATTATTTCTGAAACATGGCGTTTACCCTAGTCGTGAAATAAGATTGTAGGAACTGTATGTTCTAGGAAATGCTGTCTTTAGCATGTGCATTTTGTAATCAAGTAATATATTAATTTAATTTACATAATTTTAGTAAAACGTATCATCATTATAAAAATAAATTATTTAAAAAAATTAAAGGTTTTCCCCACAACCCTTAATGATTTTAGAAGATAAATGGATTAAATCGTTGCTCTCAATGGAATAATGATTTTGGATGGATGATTAGTGACTACGAGGATTAATGAGATAAATGATGAATATTGCTGATCATCGTCATCATCAATAGATAATCTAATCATCACCAATTATTGACCTTCTCGTACATTTAGGCTCATTGATTTGTTTATTTTATCCATTTGAATTAATTTTCTATCATAAATTTCATATCATCTAATTTTCTAATAATTTTGTTCTTCGTATAAGATGATCTTTAATTATAATTCTTGAAAATAATAAAATTTATCTTATAGAACAACTTTTTCAACATTTATTTCCACAATATTTGGCATATTTTAACACAAGAATAATTTGTGCTAGGTATCTTTTTAAATTTAATATTTTTAATAGATAATGTTGCATGAAACATCCAGCTTAACAGAAAATGAAAATATTTTTATAACCTAGAAATTAATATTTGAAGGAATGAATTGTATTAAATAAAATATTATATTTTTATATATTAAAATGTATGTATGTTAAACCAATATACTTTATTAGCATAAGATATGAAAAAAAACCTTTTGTTTGTATTAATGTATATATCATTCTAAAGGTAGTTTTTTGGCCATTCGATGGAACACTTGTTTTAAATCTACTTTTTTGAACGTTTAATAAATTATATTTAAATAAACTAATCATTTTAAATTGGAATAGAAAAAATAGTTGGGGTTAAATTATTTTATTATTCGAATAAGTTTCATGTTTTGATTAATAGTAATAAAATATATCATTTTAATTGAAATATACTTGTTCTATAAATTATTTATGTTCTAAATTATATTTATAATTATTTTTAAAGAATTATTTGATCAGTTTTTTATAATGAAATACAATTCATATCATTGGAATCATCTTCACATTTAATTTGGATATAAAAAATCTATATTTTGTACAGTTTCACTATAAAACCAAATTTCCTAATTCTGTCAGTGGTATTAATTATAAAACAATTTTGTGTAATTATGTTGTAGTATCGAAATAATGTTGTAGATGCTCAATATACAATAGAGGGGGGTGAATTGTACACTTTAAAAATTCCTTTGGAACCTTTAAAGTTGGTTACAGATAACTATGTTTTCCTAAGACAAAGAAAGTTCTAAGTTAAACAAAGTTAAACTAAGAAAATTCAGATCACCTATAACACCAATTGGAAAATTGGAAGTAAATATTACAATATGATATTATACCTTAAAGCATATAGAATCTAAACTAATCAGAGTACAAGTGTAAGGAAATATAAGAAGGTTATACTATCCTTACAATACGAAAGTGCAGCGGAAAAACTAGTAGTAAAACTACAAGTAACAAGATATAAATATTTTAACCCACAGAGATGGGTATCCAACAACCTTGGATTAAGGTCCCTTGATTAATAATTTCAATAAATTATGTCTTACCAACACCAGGGTATGCCCTCGATACGAAGATCAGGATCTCTGTCTTGCTATCCCCACAAGCCCTCAACTTCAAGGTAGTTGGAACCTTTGTCTTCCTCAGCAAGGAAGCCCAAGAACTTCAAGGTAGTCAGCACCTCTGGCTTTCTATCCCCAGAAGTCCTCGAATGTAATCACCAACATTCAGAGTTGCACAAAGCAATCTGAATGAGCGTTTCAGTACACGCAAAGCATGAAAAGCTTCTGTCTCTAGAAATCACCTTAAATGCATGTGGTCTCTAGATCAATCATCTTCATTTTTATGCTCTTTCAAATGAGTTCTTATTTATAGGCAAATTTCCAATGGTCGAATCCCTCCTCCAAAGGTCACATTTTCCATGAAATTTGTAGGGACCTGCACACGTGTAACACAACAAATGGTAAATTAGAAACAGAGTAGACGACATCATTTAATAATAAATCATGTATAACTGAATGCACGACATCGTTTTTAAATTGTGAATATTTAAGTAAAATCTATAAAAAATTTTGGAGTGTAAAAAAATTAAAATTTAGGATTCTAACCAACATGAAATTAGGAGTCTATGTTGAGAATTGTTCGGATTCTGTTTTATAGGAGCTTGGAGTCTGGTTTCACCAGAGATCGGAATCTGAACTTGTAGAGTTCGATGTCGAACTAGTAAAAGTTTAGAGTCGAACTTCATAAGAGTTCAGATTAGAACTAATTAAGAGTTCGGAGTTGAACATCATAATATTTCATAGTCGAACTACTTAAGAGTTCGTAGTCAAACTACTTTAGAGTTTGGAGTCGAACTACTTAAGAGTTTGGAGTTGAAATACTTAAGAGTTTGGTGTTGAACTACTTAAGAGTTCGGAGTCGAAATACTTAAGAGTTCGGAGTCGAACTACTTAATAATTTGGAGTCGAACTACTTAAGTGTTCGGAGTCGAACTACTTAAGAGTTCGGAGTCGAACTTTATAATATTTTGGAGTTGAACTCATTAAGATTTCGGAGTCGAACTACTTAAGAGTTTGGAGTCAAACTACTTAAGAGTTCGTATCCATAATTCAGAGTGGAATTTCATTATATTTCAGAACCAGAATTCAGATCCTAGAAACAGAATTCTCCAAATATTTACATTATATGATTCGGGAATTTTGGTTAAGAATCAAGTTTTTGTACTTATGAATAATATTTCTATGTATATGAATATTTAGGTTAGGATAAATTTCCATAAAGAAGTAAATTTTCCTTATGGAGGTGAAGCATACATTTTCTTAAGTATAAGGTGTTTATGATTTTCAAAACATGAAGGAATGGAAAAGTCATAAGGAAAACCCTTATTGACTCAACAATCTCCCCCTTTTGGAAAGCACAAACATCCATACAAAAAATAATATAAGGACATTGAAAATTTTCATTAGGCTTTGAAATTAAAACTTATCTCCCTTTGTTAATGAATGAATGTGAATACAACTAACTACCCCTTAGGTAATGAAAGTCTAAGGATTTTATTCTGAATTTTCGGAGTAGAGTTCCCATTATCATGGGAATGAAAATCTTCGAAGTGAGAAACCCCCCCTTACTTTAAGAATATTTCACTTAGAAATTTTTCTTTCTACTCCTTAGGAGTAGTTATTTTTCCTTCTCCCCCTTTATGATTTTTAAAAACAATTAAAGGGTATGGAAAAGAAAATATGGTACCTGAAACATCAGTATATGAAAAGATATAACAAACCAAATAACATTTCATTAGAGTTGGAAAAAATATTACAAATAAAGAAAATGACAAAAAAATAACGCAGTGGGTTCATTTCTCTTATTTTTCCTTCGAAATGAGCTTCTTTGACAAGATTTTGAGCTTCTTTAGGTCTCCTTGGTCTTCCTTGACTTGCCTCTCCAAGGATTTTGTCTTTTATTCTCGTAATTTTAATGCTTCTGCATGAGCTTCTTCCTGAGTCTCCATTGCTTCTTTTGGCAACATTATTATTTCATCTTGCTGAACTACTCTTTTCTCAAGCTCAATTTTGAGATTTGTATCATTTATAAGATTTTGAGCTAGAGAATTTGCCTTTTCATTTAGTTCCTTCACTTGTTGACTATGGGAAATATGCTCAATAATCAGCTCATCTTGAAGATTCTTAATCTTTTTATATGTTGTGTCAAAGGCATTTTGTACTTCAGCCTGAAAACATTCAAACTGAAGTAAATCATCATAATCACTCTTAGACCACTTTGTCACCTTACTGCAGGACTTTATATGCACATCATAATTGATAAGAAAACTTTTTTGTTCAACGTCAAGCTTCACTAACTTATCCATGACCATGTATAAGGAATCCGATTTTTGATTTATACTTTGTTGCAACATCTGGCATATGGAATCTATTGTTGGAAAAATCGGAATAGTGTCCACCAACTTCATCAGATATTGAACCACAAAATCATGCCCATGAGATGATGATTCCGAATCAGATACATCTCTTTGAGATTCCTCTTCTTCAACTTGCACTATCTTCCTTCTAGTGGTAGCCCCAACCTATTTCCTCCTGAGGAAATCATTTATCAGAGTATCCATGAGAACATGCTTCCCCTTATCAGATTTCAGAACGAGTTCCTCATTAGGAGATACTTCCTCTGATTCAGAAACTTTAATAAACTGGTCTTCATCTGGTTTCTGTTTTTCTTGTCCTTCGTCAAGGAAATTTCTCTCATAGGATTCTTCCTCATCATTAAAGACATTTTCTTCGTCTTCTTCTTGTTGTTTCTTACTAGCTTCTTCATCTCCCTTTCCTGGAGTTACTAAATTTTCGGATTCATCCTTATCTTTATAGTCTTGTACTTGTTTGATCAGGGTATCCAAATCTTTACTTCCCTCCTCTTCTTCTTCTTATTCTTCTTCTTCCTATACCTCTTTAGAAACTTATTTTTCATGTTATTCAACTATTTCTTTACTCCTAGATTTTTATGGAGTGGTATCGTTCTTGGCTGGAGTTTCTGGTAAAGAATGATCTGTAAAGAATGATTTCGGAACCGGAATCAGCTCAGACGCTAACTCTATAGCTCTCAGTAAATATTTCACTACTTTAGCTTCAGACAATTTATTTTTCATTTTCTTCTCGTTCGCCTGCTTCTATATCTCTTATGTAGGATTTTCTTTTAAGGATTTAGCCTCTGTAGAGTCCAATCCAAATTGTGGATCCCCTTCCTTCCTCTTCTCTTTGTCTTCCCTCCACTTGGATGCCACTTCATCTATATATTTTTTCTGCTTCTTTGGCCTCGGGGGAGTAGATTGAGTTTCCTTAGCCTTAGGACTTTCTTCATCGGCAACCACTTCCTTAACCTTTCTCTTCTTCCTTTGAATTTTGGATGGTTCCGAAGTGTGTGTTTCTTTCTAACCTGCTTCAACCTCTTCCACAGATAGAGGGTAAAATTCTTTGAATTAACTAGAAAAATCCATCTTTATCCTCTTCAAGGTATCATCATTAACCATCATAAGCTTGCAATTCCGAATTTCTGATTTGCATGCAACCTTGAAGGATCGAAGAACCGGACTATCATCATAGATATTAAGGCCGGGAACATGATTATCTGATCTCTCAAATTGCCTTCTTTGAAGTTCTTGATTGTATCCAAGACATTCCTCATTAGATTTATATTTCTTAGATTTACCAAGAAATCTAATACATAGATATCACATTTCTTCAAATTGTATTTATCACCTATTCATGGAACCAGAAATCCTTGTACCCAAAGCTGAATGATTCTATTGTTCGGAGTGAGAAGTGAAATCTTAATGTTTGAATCATCCTTAAGTCCATGACACTTTAGTGCCTTCTCCTTGTTGAAACTTCCTTGCACATCGGGAAGTTTGTGTGAGCATAATTCTGCTTCTCCTTCATAGGATAAACCGACCATGCTCATGGCCTTGGAGTAAGATAGCATATAAGTCTTCCTATAACATTTTAAAGAAAACCACTCTCTGCTATCTTCCATATGGAAGGAAACAGACTAGTAGAACTCGATTAAGAAACCAGAATAAACTGGATCATGTTTATCTGACTTTGATATGCAGACATCTTCCCATCCATTAAGTCTAATATTCTTTGAAATAATGCAATCAAGATTATGGAAATCTAGATGAACTACCCTTTCCCTGAAGACTAACCACTTAGAGATTGGTTTCAAAGTTGACATATCTTGAGATGTTGCTTCAGCAGACATTCGGAGTGATGAATCCTGATAGATTTGAAATGGCTTTGGAACATTCAGAATGTAGAGACCCATATCTTGACGTACATGGACATTACATTACTTTTGCGGAATACTTGGTACATAATAAAAACACACACACAAGGACCGTAATAGTTTAGTGTCTTTGGAAACTCGGACTATAATCTTCTAATCGTGGTGAAAGATCTTCAAAATCTCCCATAAAGATCTTCCTTTTTTTTACCTAAAACCTTTCTTTATATCCTAGGGAAAAGAAAACATAAAAGGGTGAGCTCAAATGCTCAGTAAGGGTAAACAAAATAAATATCAATCACATCATATTCATAAGAACATAACATTTTGGAAATCATAACCTGCAAAAGAGAGCATAATTTCAGAATCATGGGATAAATCATGGCAGTGAAAAAGTAATCCCAATAATCATTACTTAAAACATGAAACTTTGTGGCATACACACATAATCATAGAGAATCATTTCTTGTTAGTCAAGACTAATTTCCAAGACTATCTTAGTGGACAAAGTCCCTTTCTGAATCGAGTAACCCTCGTATCAGTCCTGTTTCACTGAACCGGTATAACCTACCGTTCCAGCCCTGTCTATCTCATGAGATATAAAATCTTTACCCAATGCATTGGAGGGAGATATAGGTCCCACCCATCTTATAATGAATCCTTTCTTATGTGTGCCACATAATCATAAAACATACATCATCGCATAACACATGTAACAAAAATGGGATTCTTGAAACATCATGACATCATAAATCAATTCATATAAGATAAATTAATTCATAAAAATAATTCCATCACAACATGAACAAATCAATTTAGTAATAGGGATAAAAACAGAACCCTTTATTATCTTAGATGGAAAATAATTTTGATAAAACACTTGAATTCCATTCTTGAGGAAAATATCCTAAAAACATTTTTCCTTTCATAACATGTCATACAACTTTAAAATAAAAGAAGTTGATTAAAAATAAACTTGAAAACATGTAAAGGAATATTCTTGGAAATTTTGTTTTAAAAATCCATTCATGTCGTATAAGTTAAAAAAAACATTCTTCGTACTTTTGTCGGAAAAGTCAAAAAGTACCTCGTACGACAAAAGATTCCTTTCATACATATTACTAAAAACTCACCGAAGGGTAAAAATGGATTTAAAAAATTGTAGGTGGATGGAAATAATATTACATTTTGATTAAACATGGATATGGATGATAAAATACACCCCAATACATACTTACGAATAAACAATCTCGGATAAAAATGAAATTGTGATATTTCCCTTACCTTAGGTCCGATTTGCCTTGTTCGTGTCCGAAACTCCTGTATAATGGTTTAAATAATGTTATTGACTTATTCCAGAATCATACATATTGATATGATATCATATATGGTTCATATTATTAGCTTCTTGTTAGTAATATTTCATTGTTACTTGTTACTCAGGTCTTTATAACTTTTTGTTCTTATGCGTGTTTTGTCGAATAAATTCTTATTCTTATCTTTAGGTTATAGATAATTAATTTCCAGAATGGTATTAGTATAGAATATACCATATTCATTCATTCAATTCATTTATATAATCATTATGAAATGAAGATCATGTAGAACGAGTCGCATCACATCGTGGAGACGGTAATCCGTACGTACGCACGAGTGATGATATCGTTCCTATGATCGTGGAATTGTATTGGAGTATATATATATTATTTCAGTATCAATATTACTTCATAATAATCATATATAGTTACTCATTACACCATTATACCCATCCTTGTAAGGTGATGGTGGAAAATAGATTACACCACGGCGTGGAGACGGTATTTCGTACGTACGCACGCGCGGTGATTTCATTTTTCCGTAGGATGGATAGAAGGTGAATTAGGGTTGTTTCATATTTATAATAACATATCAGTATGTATGTAATAATGATGTTATTACTTTATCATGAAACAACTAAAGAAGAAGAAGTTGAAGAAGAAAGAAATTGAAAAGATCGGTAATGGATATTACCTCTTCTTTGGAACGCCTCTTTGAATCCTCCACTTAAGGAACTAAGATTGGTCTTTGGAGAAGACCAGGACCTCTAGGATTATTCTAGGGAAGTGTAGAGGAGAAAATGGCAGGGGTTGGCCGAGCTTGAGTGCTCAAATTGGTGTGAGGAGGAGGGGGAGGAGGTGCCCTTTTATAATGGAGGAGAGGGGCACCTTAGGAATATCTCAAAATATTATTTTATATTAAAGTCAAAATCGGGTTATAATGGTTCCAAAGGGTATTATTTAGAAGATAAAGTGGGGAAGGGTCGAAATACTATCAACCAATAGGATTTAGACAAGTTTAGGGTATTATTTTAACCTTATCAATTAGATTTAACTCTAAGTTAAATAATTTAACTTTGACCATGTCTTTTTGCTTTCTTTCACTATATGGTTAATACACTTACTATAACATGCCAAACGAACCCCAAATTGTTTATTATTAATATATATATCCTTATCTAAGTCATTTGGCCGAACCTTAGATTTTTAGGAATAAAATAACAATTAATAATATAATATTTGATTTAAAAACTATTTTGTATCAATTTTGACACTATTTGATATATGATTTTTGTAAAAGTCATAACAGAATTATATGTTCGAACCAAGTTGATTAAATCAACACTAATATATCATAGTAACCTAGAAAATTAGTGGAATTCATAAAAAGTCTCAAATTACATTTATTTTGGTGTTTATAACATCAATTTTGTCAATATTTCATTAATAAGATAATTACTGCATCATCTTTGTTTCATAAATAAATTAACTTATTTGATGTCTAAAAATTACAAATAAAATATCATCATGTTGGAAATATTTTTAGATTTCTAATGAATATTTATAGTCGAATTTATCTTATGTATAACCCCATATTAAAAATGATTTAGTTATTAAACTATGATTTTAACTATTTTAACCCTTCTTTAAATAAATTAATAATAAATGTCCTAATCTAATCCAAGTGGGCCTAAATGGTCATATTTTATTCCTAAGTTTGTTTTTGGTCGAATTACACTTGTCCAATAGAATTAGGACATGTGTTAGGGTAATATTAATATCATATTTACCCTTAGTTACCCTAATTACTATTAACAGCGGTAAAAAAAGTAAAAAGTTACTATTCACCAAAAAATTTATTTTCATCTCATTGAACCACATTTTACTTACTGACATCAACCGTGTCTCTCGGATTTTTGAAATTCCATTCAAAGAAGCGGTAAAATTATGTTTTATGAAAAATTCAGTTTTTTAACTACCACTTAGTAGTTTCACTATTCATAAAAAATTGATGTTTTTTCAGAACAATGCCAAAATTTCATCCTAAGCTATATTTTATATTCCGAATTCAAAAATAAAGTCTATTTTACCAAATTCATAACATAGAAGTTTCATTAATTATTTTTATAATTAAATCCCGCTGTTAAAACAAATAGCGTGTTTTTAAGAAACAATATCTATCAAAAGATTGACACTTGATTATGTCTGGTTTAAATGTGAAATTACAACCAATGACCAACATTTTATTAAATTGTAAAAATATATTCTAAATATACTTTAAAACCACTCAAATTAATAATTTATCACTATTAATTATTTCGATTAAAAAATTTGTTTTTAATTAAAATTTAGTAATTTTCACTATTCATCAGAATATGAAAGTTATCCGAAATGTACCAAAATTTCACCTTAGGCTAAATTCGATACTCCGAATCCAAAAATGAAATCCATTTTGACAAATAAAATTTACAAAATTTCAGAAAGTGGTTATTACTATTCATAACGGCTAGTTTTAATAACATTTTAATAGCATATCGCTGTTTAGTGAAACTCGTTATTGCGTACCACACACGCTATCGAGGAAGGTCGCGATTGAGTGTAATGCAAGGCAAGTCAAGGATGCGTGTTGTGCAAGCTCCTTTTGGTGTAGCGTACAAAAAAATACATTAGTGAAATAAAAAGAATATTTTTCATAAAATCTCGGGCTGTTACATTCTACCCCCCTTAAAATGAATTTCGCCCTCGAAATTCGTCGGGGTTATAAATGGTTTACTATTCGAAAGTTTCTTTAATAGAATTCCACATCGTAAAAAGGAATACCAAAACTTGGCTTTAAAAACTAAAGTATGAAATGTAACGATTACCCAAATAAACTAATCGCTGGGTTTCCACATAGGTAAAAATATGGATATGGAAGAGAAATCTAACCATCATGTTCTGATGGAGAATAGTAGAGAACATGGCTATGGAAAATCCAGTAATCACAAATACATAGATTTGTGGTGATATAAGGTACCATATGATTCATCAGGTATAAGATCACTAGGACAACATTTTTGGTTTTCAAGATCATTTCCCTAAAGTTGAAAATTTGAATTAGAATAAATACTTACTTTATTTTGGTACAATCTCACTGTTGTTCGTGCCTTGAACAATTTCCACTTCATCTCTTAAATAAATGAAGTTGAATTTGTTATTCGTGAAGTGTTAGCAGATTATGTGATAGAATGACGGGTCATTCCATCTGTCTCAAACAAAAGGTTAGCAAAAATTATATACATAAGTCGGTCTATAGTGAGATTAATCATATATGGTTCCTAAAATGGACTTATACTTCATATATCATACTGCTTAATATAATAAAACTAGTTTCTACTAAACAGGGACTTCCTGTAGGCCAGTGGTAGGCGATAAAGGCCAGTCGCACTTCGGTTGTGGGTTCGATTTCCACAGCCTTGTCCGACGCGATGGGCTGTCGCCCGTCCTGCAGGATGTCCTTTTTCTAAAACTATATTACTATAACATCCCATCAATAATATCGAAAAAACTTCTATCCTTAAACAATACTAACTTATGTCCATTCCAAACTTTAGGCTTATCCATAATACTGCAATCCACTCTCATAACATAGTGAAAATGATTACCAGAGATTTAACACCATCATCGATCCCCATATATCATAAGATATGTTTTGTTGGTCACATTCCAAACATTCAAAGGCCTTAATAATGTATTCTCTTGAATACCCATTGAACCATAGTGAAAACTTGAATGCAGTTAAAAGGTAACACTTTTCAAACCATGATATCACTTAGTCCTTATATCAATCATGAGCTCATGAATACTGTCAAACAATTCATTTTCTCCTTATCCCTTCATTATGCACATATCATCTACATTCCAAAAATATCTGAATAACCTTTCATGGATACTTGTACCATTAATCATACACTTTCAAAACTCAAGGAAGGACAACAGTGTAATAATCCTTAGATGTCTCTTTATTCCATAGTACCATGAGATTACTTATACAACATTACACATGATAAACAAGTCATCATTCCACTATATTCTTAAACCGTTGACCGAGCTTCAACAATTCTTTCATCTCACATATCATTTGTAGTCTCTTCATCATCATTAACATAAATACTACCCATATGACCATACTGATTCTCTTCATGAGACTTTCCCTTAGGGCATTGGTTTGCATAATGCCCGTACATTCCACATTTAAAACATTTAACCATTGTTGATGTCATAGAAATACCATTATCTTCATCCCTGGTGTTAACTGATCCTTTTCCTTTGCACTTACTGGCTTTGTGTCCTTCTTTTCCACACCCAAAGCATCTTCCAATTCCTTTGAAGCATTCTCCTTGATGCCTCTTCCCACATGATTTACATAGGGGAAATTGAACTTTCTTTCCTCTATGATCATCATGAAACTCCATCTTTCTCTTATTAACCGAGTCAGGAAACTTACCAAATTTTACTTTATTGATCATATTATGAGATTGCTTATTCGGCATAATAATGATCTTTGGACTTCCAAATCCCATTTCATTTGGTTTATCATGAAGAATATCATTCCATTGTCCATCATATCCTCCATTATCGTGAATCATCTTGTTTCCAGCCATTTTCTAAAACCCAAAATGAATAGTGTGAGAGGCAAAAATCATGCTAGGGAAAACAACATAATAAAGGGGGAGTACCTTCAATATCTAACATCTTAGGTTTAATTCTATGATCGTTAGCGTAGTTCTAGTACTATAACTTATATGTCTACTTAAGCTTAGGGACATCCCTAGACATACCGTAGAAATATCTCTAGGGATCTCACTAATGTTTTCGCATCCTAGTTTCCAAAGGTTGACTAAACTTTTCCTTTGATGCCAACTGTAGAGACCCGTATCTTGACGTACATGGACATTACATTACTTTTGCGGAATACTTGGTACATAACAAAAACACACACACAAGGACCGTAATAGTTTAGTGTCTTTGGAAACTCGGACTATAATCTTCTAATCGTGGTGAAAGATCTTCAAAATCTCCCATAAAGATCTTCCTTTTTTTTTACCTAAAACCATTCTTTATATCCTGGGGAAAAGAAAACATAAAAGGGTGAGCTCAAATGCTCAGTAAGGGTAAACAAAATAAATATCAATCACATCATATTCATAAGAACATAACATTTTGGAAATCATAACCTGCAAAAGAGAGCATAATTTCATAATCATGGGATAAATCATGGCAGTGAAAAAGTAATCCCAATAATCATAACATAAAACATGAAACTTTGTGGCATACACACATAATCATAGAGAATCATTTCTTGTTAGTCAAGACTAATTGCCAAGACTATCTTAGTGGACAAAGTCCCTTTCTGAATCGAGTAACCCTCGTATCAGTCCTGTTTCACTGAACCGGTATAACCTACCGTTCCAGCCCTGTCTATCTCATGAGATATAAAATCTTTACCCAATGCATTGGAGGGAGATATAGGTCCCACCCATCTTATAATGAATCCTTTCTTATTTGTGCCACATAATCATAAAACATACATCATCCCATAACACATGTAACAAAAATGGGATTCTTGAAACATCATGACATCATAAATCAATTCATATAAGATAAAGGAATTCATAAAAATAATTCCATCACAACATGAACAAATCAATTTAATAATAGGGATAAAAACAGAACCCTTTATTATCTTAGATGGAAAATAATTTTGATAAAACACTTGAATTCCATTCTTGAGGAAAATATCCTAAAAACATTTTTCATTTCATAACATGTCATACAACTTTAAAATAAAAGAAGTTGATTAAAAATAAACTTGAAAATTTGTAACGGAATATTCTTGGAAATTTTGTATTAAAAATCCATTCATGTCGTATAATTTAAAAAAAACATTCTTCGTACTTTTGTCGGAAAAGTCAAAAAGTACCTCGTACGACAAAAGATTCCTTTCATACATATTACTAAAAACTCATCGAAGGGTTAAAATGGATTTAAAAAATTGTAGGTGGATGGAAATAATATTACATTTTGATGAAACATGGATGTGGATGATAAAATACACCCCAATAAATACTTACGAATAAACAATCTCGGATAAAAATGAGATTGTGATATTTCCCTTACCTTAGGTCCGATTTGCTTTGTTCGTGTCCGAAGCTCCTGTATAATGGTTTAAATAATGTTATTGACTTATTCCAGAATCATACATATTGATATGATATCATATATGGTCATATTATTAGCTTCTTGTTAGTAATATTTCTTTGTTACTTATTACTCGGGTCTTTATAACTTTTTGTTCTTATGCGTGTTTTGTCGAATAAATTCTTATTCTTATCTTTAGGTTATAGATAATTCATTTCCAGAATGGTATTGGTGTAGTATATACCATATTTATTCATTAAATTCATTTATATAATCATTATGAAATGAAGATCATGTAGAACGAGTCGCATCACATCGTGGAGACGGTATTCCGTACGTACGCACGAGTGATGATATCGTTCCTATGATCGTGGAATTGTATTGGAGTATATATATATTATTTCATTATCAATATTACTTCATAATAATCATATATAGTTACTCATTACACCATTATACCCATCCTTCTAAGGTGATGGTGGAAAATAGATTACACCACGGCGTGGAGACGGTATTCCGTACGTACGCACGGGCGGTGATTTCATTTTTCCGTAGGATGGATAGAAGGTGAATTAGGGTTGTTTCATATTTATAATAACATATCAGTATGTAATTAATACTGATGTTATTACTTTATCATGAAACAACTAAAGAACAAGAAGTTGAAGAAGAAAGAAATTGAAAAGATCGGTAATGGATATTACCTCTTCTTTGGAACGCCTCTTTGAATCCTCCACTTAAGGAACTAAGATTGGTCTTTGGAGAAGACCAGGACCTCTAGGATTATTCTAGGGAAGTGGAGAGGAGAAAATGGCAGGGGTTGGCCGATCTTGAGTGCTCAAATTGGTGTGAGGAGGAGGGGGAGGAGGTGCCCTTTTATAAGGGAGGATAGGGGCACCTTAGGAATATCTCAAAATATTATTTTATATTAAAGTCAAAATCGGTTTATAATGGTTCCAAAGGGTCTTATTTCTAAGATAAAGTGGGGAAGGGTCGAAATACTATCAACCAATAGGATTTAGACAAGTTTAGGGTATTATTTTAACCTTATCAATTAGATTTAACTCTAAGTCAAATAATTTAACTTTTACCATGTCTTTTTGTTTTCTTTCACTATATGGTTATTACACTTACTATAACATGCCAAACGAACCCCAAATTGTTTATTATTAATATATATATCCTTATCTAAGTCATTTGGCCGAACCTTAGATTTTTAGGAATAAAATAACAATTAATAATATAATATTTGATTTAAAAACTATTTTGTGTCAATTTTGACACTATTTGATATATGATTTTTGTAAAAGTCATAACAGAATTATATTTTCTAACCAAGTTGATTAAATCGACACTAATATATAATAGTAACCTAGAAAATTAGTGTAATTCATAAAAAGTCTCAAATTACATTTATTTTGGTGTTTATAACATCAATTTTGTCAATATTTCATTAATAAGATAATTACTGCATCATCTTTGTGTCATAAATAAATTAAATTATTTGATGTCTAAAAAATTACAAATAAAATATCATCATGTAGGAAATCTTTTTATCTTTCTAATGAATATTTATAGTCGAATTTATCTTATGTATAACCCCATATTAAAAATTATTTACTTATTAAACATTGATTTTAACTATTTTAACCCTTCTTTAAATAAATTAATAATAAATGTCCTAATCTAATCCATGTGGGCCTAAATGGTCATTTTTTATTCCTAAGTTTGTTTTTGGTCGAATTACACTTGTTCAATAGAATTAGGACATGTGTTAGGGTAATATTAATATCATATTTACCCTTAGTTACCCTAATTACTATTAACCGCAGTAAAAAAAGTAAAAATTTACTATTCACCAAAAAAATTATTTTCATCTCATTGAACCACATTTTACTTACTGACATCAACCGTGTCTCTCGGATTTTTGAAATTCCATTCACAGAAGCGGTAAAATTAAGTTTTATGAAAAATTCAGTTTTTTAACTACCACTTAGTAGTTTCACTATTCATCAAAAATTGATGTTTTTTCAGAACAATGCCAAAATTTCATCCTAAGCTATATTTTATATTCCGAATTCAAAAATAAAGCCTATTTTACCAAATTCATAACATAGAAGTTTCATTAATTATTTTTATAATTAAATCCCGCTGTTAAAACAAATAGCGTGTTTTTAAGAAACAATATCTATTAAAAGATTGACACTTGATTATGTCTGGTTTAAATGTGAAATTACAACCAATGACCAACATTGTATTAAATTGTAAAAATATATTCTAAATATACTTTAAAACCACTCAAATTAATAATTTATCACTATTAATTATTTCGATTAAAAATGTTGTTTTTAATTAAAATTTAGTAATTTTCACTATTCATCAGAATATGAAAGTTATCCGAAATGTACCAAAATTTCACCTTAGGCTAAATTCGATACTCCGAATCCAAAAATGAAATCCATTTTGAAAAATAAAATTTACAAAATTTCAAAAAGTGGTTATTAATATTCATAACGGCTAGTTTTAATAACATTTTAATAGCATATCGCTGTTTAGTGAAACTCGTTATTGCGTACTACACACGCTATCGAGGAAGGTCGCGATTGCGTGTAATGCAAGGCAAGTCAAGGATGCGTGTTGTGCAAGCTCCTTTTGGTGTAGCATACAACACAAGACATTAGTGAAATAAAAAGAATATTTTTCATAAAATCTCGGGCTGTTACACAGAACCGGTCTTAAGAAGAGCAGTCGGGCTTCGAGATGCAAAAGCATTCAAAACCAATGTTGGACGAGTCTTGGGGTCCCCTTTATATATGCGATGAATGTGACCGTTTGTCTTCCAAGAGCCATATAACGGTTAAAAAATAATTGATCTGATCTGATGGTCGAAAACACTCTTGCAAGGAAAAACATGACTCCGGTCTTTTGAGGTTTTAAAGAAAACATTCGGATTAGAAGAAAACTATAATCCTACATTTTTTTAAAAAAACATAGGAAAATACCAGGAAGGAAAAATATGATTATGAAACTATAAGTAAGAAAATCATAGATTTCGGATCGGCTAGAAAGATTGTTCTTAATTGTTAATATTCTTATTGAAGAAATAAATTTAAAAACCAACTCATTAAGAAAGTTCCAGTATGAAAATATCGTTACTAAAACTCTAGTGTGAAAATCTCCATTTTGGATGTTCTCATTATGAAAATCTTCATTCTGGAAGTTCTCAGTATGAAAATCTCCATTCCAGAAGTTCTTAGTATGAAAATCTCCATTCCATAAGTTTTAAGTTTCAGAAATTTCTATTCCGGAGACTTTAGTTCCGAAAATTTTGAAAAACAAATTACGAAAATTTTAGTTACACTATGTTTGAAAAAACAGATTATGAAAATTTTAGTTACACTAACAATAAAATGTACACCCCCTTTGAAAAGGAGTTTATTACCATTTGGAGAATTGTTCAACAAGAAGTTAATAAAGAATGATTACCTTATGGTTATCATTATTAACTTTTGTTTAATGTATTCAAATATATCGGAGGGTAATGATTTTGTGAAAATATCAGCAAGTTGAACTTGCGTTCCGATAAACTGAAGAATGATGTCTCCTTTAAGTGTGTTATCCCTAAGAAAGTGATGCCTAATATCTATGTGTTTTTCACGAGAGCGATGTTCAGGGTTCTTACTTTGGGAAATGGCACTTCTGTTATCACACAAAATATGAGTCTTATTGAAACTCAGGCCATAATCTGTGAGTGTGTGTTGCATCCACAACACTTGGTCACAACAACTTCCAACTGCTACTTATTCAACTTCATCAGTGGAAAGTGCTACAGAATGTTGCTTCTTTCTTGAACAAGAAACTAATTAATCTCCTAAGAAAAGACAAGTTCCATATGTACTTTTTCTATCCATTCTACGACCACCAAATTCAGCATCAAAAAATCTTTTTATAACAAAATCATTTCTAGAAGTATAATATAATCCTAGATTAATGGTTCCCTTAAGGTAGAGAAAAATTCTTTTTACTTCCTTTAAGTGAGATTCCTTAGGATTGGATTGATATATTGCACATAAGCATACTGAGAACATTATGTCTGGTCGACTAGCTATTAAGTAAAGTAATCTTCCTATCATACCTCTAAAAGATGTTTGATCTACTGGTTTCCCAACTTCATCAAGATCTAAGGTGTTTGAGGTACCGATGGGAGTACTTATATTCTTAGGTTTTCAAAACCATACTTTTTGAGAAGATATTTAATATACATATGTTGAGATATATAGGTTCCCTCTGGTTTTTGAGAAATTTGAAAACCAAGGGAAAAAGTTAACTCACCCATTATACTCATTTCAAACTCATATTTCATTAGACTTGCGAAAGAACCAGTTAGAGATTGGTGAGTTGAACCAAATATAATGTCATCAACATAAATTTGAACAATAAAAACATTTTTCTAATCATTATTTATAAAAAGGGTTGGATCTGCATTTCCCTTAACATATCTATTTTGGAGCAAAAATCATTGAGTCTATCATACCAAGCTCGTGGGGCTTGTTTAAGACCATACAAAGCATTGGTAAGTCTAAAAACATGATCAGGATGTTTTGTATCTTCAATTCCAGGAGGTTGTTCAAAAAAAAACTACATCTTGAACATAACCATTAAGAAAAGCACATTTCACATCCATTTGAAAAAGTTTAAAATTGAAGAATGCTACAAAGGCAAGTACAATACGAATAGATTCATGTATAGCTATTGGATCATAGGTTTCTTCATAGTCAATTCCTTCTTTCTGGTTATAGCCTTTAGCAACATGTCTAGATTTATTTATTCTAATGACTCCATTATCATAACACTTATTTCTGAAGACCCATTTTACTCCAATAATAGAAGTTTCCTTAGGTATTTCAACCAACTTCCAGTCTTTATTCCTTTCAAATTCATTTAGTTCATCTTTCATGGCTTTGATCCAATCATCATCACTGAAAGCTTCATCAGTGCTTTTTGGTTATAATTGGGAAAGAAATTCTAGATGTTCTACTTCATTTCTCAAGTAATTTCTAGTCTTTAAGGGTTCATTTACATCACCAATGATGCTATCACTGGGATGATTCTTAAGAAACACCTGATTTGGGTTTTGTAAAGCTTGTTCATCAACATAGTGTAGAAACTCTTCTGGGGTAAATGTTTTAGAAGTACCTTCATGAAAATTTTCTTTATCAAAAGTTTCTTCTATCAATTTTTGACAACCATTTTTGGTAAACACATCCGAGGATGTAGGTTGGGATGGTTCAAAAACTAAAGGATCAGATTCATCAAATTTTACATGCACTGTTTCTTCAACAGTACAAGTATTTTTATTGAAAAATCTATAAGCCTTAGAAGTTGTAGAGTAGCCTAAGAAAATTCCTTCATCAGATTTTGGTGTGAATTTATGTAAATTATATTTAGTATTTAGAATGAATACATTGCAACTAAAAACCTTGAAGTTGTAAAGTCTTGGTTTTCTACTGTTCCATAACTCATAATGAGTTTTATTAAGGAAATGTCTAATCAAAACTCGATTTATAGTATAACAAGCAGTACTAAAAGCTTCAGCATAGAAATTTCTTGCTATAGAATATTCACTCAACATGGTTATAGACATTTCTTGAATAATTCTATTTCTTCTTTAAACTACACCATTTTGTTGAGGAGTTCTAGGTGCTGAAAAATATTGAGTAATACCTTTTCTACTACAAAAGGTTTCAAAATCAGAATTTGGAAGTTCTCCTCCATGATCACTATGAATAGTTTTCAGTGGATGATTTTTATCATTTTTAACTTGTGCACTAAAAAATTTGAAATAAAAAAACCATCATACTTCTTTGCTAGAATGTAGACCCATGTAAATCTAGTGTAACCATCAACTAGAACAAACACATAGTATTTTCCTCCAATGCTTCCGGTTTGTGTTGGACCAAAAATATCCATGTGCAATAACTATAGTGAATTAGTTGATGAGACTTCAACGATTGATTTAATACTAGATTTATGTTTCTTTCCATATTGACAAGGATCAAAAACATTAGAAGAATCAAATCTAAGCCCCCGTAGATCCTTAACTAGTTTCTTCTTAGAGAGTTTACATATGTTCCTGATGTTACAGTGACCTAGTCTTCTATTCCATAACCAAGAATGATCTTCCATTGCACATAGGAAAGGTAGGTCTTGGATCCTAAGGTCTTCTAGGTTCAAAGTGTAAACATTCTCATGCCTATTGGCTGAGAGAATAAATTCTTCTTTGGAATTGTGAACTGAGCATTTATCATTCCTAAAATTCACATGGTATCCTTCATCACATAAATGACTTATGCTAATGAGGTTGTGATTAATACCCTTAACAAATAAAACATTTGAAATCAACGTTTTACCAATAAGAACAATATTACCTATACAAACAATTTCTCCCTGAGCATTATCTCCGAAAGTTACCTTTCCTCCTTTTGTTTTGATAATCTTTTCAAAATAGCTTTTGTTACTAGTCATGTGCTGGAAACATCGACTATCCATGAACCATGTATTATTTTTGGTACTTACTCTATATTCTTAAAAAAATAATCGAATTAGACTTTCGAAATCCAAACTTGTTTGGATCCGAGATTTACAGACAACAAAATTTTAGGAACCCACACTTTCTTGGAAAAAATAGGATTTATGAAAACCTAAAGATTGGGTTTTATTTAATGAACAATTCTTTTCCCAGTGACCACCAAATTGACACTTGGTACAAAATGGGGCACTTTTTGGAACAAATTAGTTGTTACTAAAAGTTGGTTTTGCATTGGTATAACCAAATCTGGACTTGTTTCTTAAAGGTCTAATTTGAGAATACATGTTATCAAAATTTTCTTTACAATGGGAAAAGTTTGATAAACACTTCTTTAGGGAAAAAAATTCAGACTTGAGTTTTTTAACCAAGTTTTTATCTTCAAAATCATTAGATTTAGAACTAGATCTAGGATCGAAGACACTTTTCTTAGAAATTACTTTTTCTATCTCTTTAGAATGTTATTTCTTCTCAGAACATACTTCCTCAAGATTTTTTTGAAATATTTATAAAATCAGCATTTTTCCTATCATGATCTTTAGAAAGATATGATATTTCTTTGGTAAGGATATATTTCTTAAATTTTTCCTTATCATGTTTTTTATTGAGTTTGGAATTATCAATTTCAAGAAGTTCAACAAACCTAGAAACCTCTTCATAGGTAGGTAAAGTATTTTCTTCATCAGAAGAGGATTCTTCATCAAAAGAGTTATAATATTCTCTATAATTAGAATTTAAAGAAACAATTTTCAATGATTCATCATTTCATACCATAGCCATAAAAAAATTATTGTTAATGGGTAATCTAGCTATAAAACCAAGATTCCTTTGTCCTGAAGATTTATAATCAGAAGATTCATCTAAAGTGTCACCACCACTGGCACTCCAGGCGTCATTAGCTTTCAGAACATTCTTAGCTTTGATTTTGTAATACTTCTTCCTGTTCTTATCATAATTCCTTTCTTTCCTTTCTTTCTTTTTAATCAAAGGCCAATCCGGTATAATATGTCCAACTCTCTTGCATTCATAACAAGTGACTTCTCCATTATTCCTATATTTCCTTTCCTTTTTCTTATACTTGAATTAGAAATTTCTCTGGCCAGCTATCTTGTTCATTCTTAGAGAATGATTTTCTAATTCATTTTCTGATATTTCACCCTCACTAGATTCAAATTGGATAATAAAATTCCTAGACTTGGATATAGTTACTCTTTCAGGAGACTTAGCTTTCATATGATTTGATTTTGTTGTAAAACAAACAGTACCATTTCCATTCTTCTTTTTGATGTTTTTAGAATCTCCCTTCATTCTTTTTTCATGTTGAAGAAGAGTTCCAAATAGCTCATCTAAGGAAATTTGATTGAACTTCCTGTTCTCATCAATAGCTGTTCTCTTGGATTCCCACTCATTGGGCATAATATCAAAAATCATTTCCACAAGAGCATCATCATCCATACCTTTCTCTCCCATAGACTAAAGACTGTTCATTGTGGTCATAAATCTCTGTTGAACATTGCAAATTGGTTTTCCATAAAAAAAATTGAAGCCATGGTATTTAGCTCTAATAATAGCTCTCCTAGTTTCAATCAATTTAGAAGTACCAATGTTTGTAACCTCTATCTTCTTCCAGATACAATTAGCTGCTTCACAAGAAGAAATTTGGATATATATATTTCAAGTCATTAAACATAGTAAAGTATTTTGTACCTCATAATTGAGTTGATACTCTTGCTTTTCTTGTTTAGTGAAAGTTCTAAATTCCTTATCATGAATATTATAATCACCAATAAGAATTAAAAGATTATCCACACCAGTATTGATAACAAAAGTCTTCATTTCGATCTCTCCAGTACTCATAGTCATTACAATCAAATATTGGTGGTCGTGTAGGATTTAGATTTTCAAAAGAACCAAAATTTACTCCTACCATTCTTAAAAAAATCATGGCAACAAAACTAGTTAGTAGAAAAAGTTCGTAACCACAATGTTCGGAATGACAATTCAGAATAACAATTCGGAATGACAAAGTTCGTAATGATAATGTTCGGAATGAAAATGTTTGGAATGACAACGTTCAGAATGAAAAAAAACATATTAAGAAAAGAAGAAGAATAATGAAAGAGTGAGAAATAAAAACATATATGTGAGTATAAGTATTTTAGAGACCTCCTCTGATACCAATTGTAGGATCAAAATAATGTGGTAGATACTCAATATACAAGAGGGGGGTGAATTGTACATTTTAAAATTTTCATTGGAACCTTTAAAGTTTGTTATGGATAACTATGTTTTCCTTAGACAAATAAATTTATAAGTTTAACAAAGTTAAACTAAGAAAATTCACAACACCTCTAACACCAATTGGAAAATTAAAACTAAAGATTAAAATATGAGATTCTACCTTAAAGCGTATAGAATCTAAACTAATCAGAGTATAAGTGTAAAGAAATATAAGATGATTATACTCTCCTTACAATAAAAAAGATCAGCAGAAAAACAAGTAGTAAAACTAGAAGTAACAAGATATAAATCTTTAAACCTAATGAGAAGGGTATCCAACAACCTTGGAAAAGGTCCCTTGATTTATATTTTCAAGCAAGTCTGTCTTACCCACACTAAGGTAAGACCTCGATACGAAGATCGGGATCTCTATCTTGCTATCCCTGCAAGCCCTCAACTTCAAGGTAGTTGGAAATTCTGTCTTCCTCAGAAAGGAAGACCTCGAACTTCAAAGTAGTCGGCACCTCTCTCTTCCTATCCCTAGAAGTCCTCGAATGTAATCACCAACATTCGTAATCACACGAAGAAATCTAAACAAGCGGTTCAGTACGCACAAAGCATTAAAATCTTTTATCTCTAGAGATCACCTTAACAGCAAGTGTTCTCTAGATCAATCAACTTCATTTCTTAAGATATTTCAAATGAGCTCCTATTTATAGGCAAATTTCAAATGGTCGGCTCCCTCCTCCAACGGTCACATATTCCATGAAATTTAGGAGGGACCTGTATAAGTGTAACTCAACCAACGGTTAATTAGAAACAGAATAGATGACATCGTTTAATAATAAATAATGTATAACTGAATTCCTGAATTGTTTTGAAATGTATCATATGTAAGTAAAAGCTATAAAAAATTTCAGAGTATAAGAAAATTAAATTTTTGGAGTCTAACCAAAGTGAAATTCGAAGTCTATGTTAAGATATGTTCGGATTCTGTTTTATAGGAACCTGAAGTCTTGTTTCACTAGAGATCGGAATATGAAATTGCAGAGTTAGAAGTCAAACTAGTAAAAGTTTGAAGTCAAACTTCATAAGAGTTCGGAGTTGAACTACTTAAGATTTCGTAGTCAAACATCATAAGATTTCGGAGTTGAACTACATAAGAGTTCAGATCGAACCTCATAAGATATCGGAGTTGAACTACTTAAGAGTTCTGAGTCGAACTACTTAAGAGTTCAGAGTCAAACTACTTAAGAGTTCAGAGTCGAACTACTTAAGAGTTTGGAGTCAAACTACTTAAGACTTCGGAGTCAAACTACTTAAGATTTCGGAGTATAAATTTATAAGAGTTCGGAGTCGAAATCCTTAAGAGTTGGGAGTCGAACTACATAAGAGTTCAGAGTTGAACTACTTAAGAGTTCATATCCATAATTCAGAGTGGAACTTCATTATAGTTCACAACCAGAATTCAGATCCTAGAAAAAACAATGCTCCATATCTTTACATTATATGATTCTGGAATTTAGGTTAAGAATCCGGTTTTTGTACATAAGAATAATATTGCTATGTATAAAAAAATTTACGTTAGGGTAAATTTCCATAAAGAAGTAAATTTTCCTAATGGAGGTGAAATATACTTTTTCTTAAGTATATGGTGTTTGTGGTTTTCAAAACATGAAGGAATGGAAAATTCCTAAAGAAAACCTTATTGACTCAACATATCTGTCTTGAATTTTTTAAAAATATATTTCATAGTCTTAATTATATGTTCAAAATTCATTAATTAGGTCCCATTAATGTTTTGAAAAAAATAAGAATCACACATTTTGGTAGTTTTTATTAACCCAGTGAAGGGTAAATCATGTATTTAGGGTTAAAAATATTATTATAAATATTAAAACATTACCCTAACACTTCTCCAAGTAATAATGGTTGATTTATTTTCGACAAAAATCATCCTTGGTTTTATAATACGATCTCTCTAAGACACCTGTATGAATCTAATCTGTTTTTAGTGTTTTGTTATAATTAAAGTCCAATATGTCATGATCATGTTGTTTATATGTATTACATTTTTTATATGTTTTTACTTAGAATATATCTTAAAATATAAATTTTAATTTCAACTATATGATTTTTGTCTTCACCATGGTCATTTTTTTTAATTTTTATGTTTTATATAATAATCTTAATGGTATATAAAATGATTAAGTAGTAATTGTTAATTAAATGGACATACTAAAAAATGATACAAAAAATTTTAAAATCAGAATAATTTAATATTATTAATATAATACAATAATTTTATAGATGAATGACACATATTTGGTTTGTATTATTGGTTTTGTAATGAAGTTATCATCCGTATTGATATTTTTTAATAATTCATGTAGTGAATTTAGTCAAAATTGACATTAATGGTATTTTAAAATAAATAATAATTAATTAAATGATATAAAATTCATAAAACTCTAATAATAAAAAATGGACTGGTATATGCTTTAAAATTTCATAATGTACTCATTTATGGTTCCTTTTTTATTTTATAGGAACTATATTAACCATCAATGAGTAAAAAAATTGATGTCATGGTAAGAGTGGAAGCTGATAAATATGGTTTAAAACAAAAATATAAGTTTATAACCAAGAATTTAAACTATAAAAAATTTATTGGATATATAATATTACACACATATTGATTTTATATATAATATTGTGTTGTTTAATAGAGTTTTTTCCCTGAAAATAACTTAGAAATTATTTAAATCAAAGGTAATTTCAAAATGACACTATCTTTGTATATAAGATCATTAATGTTTCCACGTGTGAAAAAGTAATGTTATTAATGAACCTTGATGTCTATTTTTATTTTAATGAAATAATTTTCATTATTTTAATTTAATTTAACATCCTAGAAACTATATATTTAATTAAAATCTTCTTCAATACTAATAAATATTTTTTTTTAATTTACGTGGAAATATATAATTGATTTTATCTATATTAATTTTAATATATTTTGGATGATTTAATGTGTGTAAATAATTTTATAGATATATTGGATATATTACAGATGTGTGAAATAATTATAGTCAAATTCCTACTCTCAAAATGAATAGTACCAAATTTAACAGTAATGACATTGTATAAAAAAATTTATTAAATAAAATTAAAATTATAAAAATGTCAAATAATTACCTAAGGGAAAATATATGGTTAAAAATATCTTCACATGTCCATTTATAGGACATTTGGATTAATTTCTTACTAGAATAGAATTATTATATATTAATATTTTGTAGATTCTCTAAAGTTCCTCTCACCTCGATTATAAAATCCATCTTCCTCCCTCACATACTGACACCAATTTGAGCATATTAGATGAAAGTTAATTTTGATTTAACTTATAAACATCATTATTAATGTTCTTGAGGCTCTGGTCCTTCCAAAATACATGACATAAATCTCTTAATATGATGTGTAAAGGAAGCATGTTGAAGAAGAGGTAATTGTTTTTACCATCTAATCGAAGGTCATTTATTATTATACTTCCACATAATGTTTTTACTATAAAATAAATAAACAAGTGAAATATATATTTTAAAATGATATTATGATTATTGAAAATCAATATTCCAGGTTTTATTCATCCTATTAATAAAATAATCTCTGCATGTTTTTCCGTACAACTTACCTTCTCCACAGCAAGGGTTAATATTTTTTTCAACAAAAGTTTATATAGATAGGTATAATGATAGGAAAAACATATATATATATATATATATATATTAGTTATTAAACTATATGGATTCTAGATAAATCAATATACCAACTACTTCTTATCAATTTCCCCAATAATGGAATAATATCGTCGCTAATGCGTACATGTGTCCTACCATATCCACGACGCGATTTGATTCATATTATTTTATAACCACTACAGAAAGATTATTAATATATTTATATACTCAATAAATATGAAATATATTTCCCTAATATCATTATTTATATGAATAAAATATATCCTAGGAAAAATATAAATGTTACTGACAAATCATTCATATGAAAATATAGTAGTTACTCCCGAAACATGGATAATATTGAAATATTATTAAGATGTGAGTGATGAAATGATATAATAGTAACATAAATGATATCATAGATATTATTATATATGTTTATTCATTTTTAACATGATTTAAACCATTATATGTGATATTAAAAATCGTTTAATTAATGGAAAGTGCAATATAATGGTTTTTCTTATATCATAATTATTTCTATGATATATTACTTATTCGTCACTTATTTCTATTATGTGGTGCAATAACCATTGGAAATATCATATAATTAATCTATTTATAATCATGATATTAAATGATAAATTTGATAAATATTTACTTTTATCGGTCTGATGATTCAAATATTCTTATGATGTAAGGAAAACATTCATTTGAAAATAACTTTTTAAATAATTCCTTAGTTATATATGGAATGCTTTGGAAATTCTATAAACTTGTTGAGGAATGGTTAATAAAATCCCCTCATTGCATCAATATTATATTGTGAAGCAATGAGTTGGAAAAAACCCTTTGCAATTCCTTCCATGAATAATCAGACGTGTTTCTAGCCACATAATTAAACTAGAATGAGGATTGATATTGATAGTAAATATCTAGTGTGTATATTGTGATATTATAGATGTCTAACATTATCATTTCCCTTCATTTAACTTATTAAAATCCATAATATTTTCACAATGACAAAATCTACGGATTCATTTTCATTCACATTTTATTAATTTGATTGAATCTTTGTTCATTTATTTTTAATTCTACGTTGATTAATCTCACTTATTCAATATATAATTCATTTTACTTATCCATACAAAGAATTTTAGATCACTACATTCTTTTGATTTATTTTCCGCAATATTCCTAGAATTTTATTATGACTTATATATAGGGTTATGTTACGTGAATCATGGTGTTTTCAATGAATCTTCTATTTGTAATTAATGTTTAAAAATAAATTTCATTTTTAAATATGTATTTACATTACCAAAAAATCTATGATTTCCAGTCCATTGGTGTTTGATTTCAAGTATCACATGATAATGTAATAATTTAATACTCTAACAATAAGAAACTGGGGTTTGGGTGTTACAGTTGGTATCATATAATGTTCAGTAGAAACATTTGGATCTAGATATAGGAAAACATATATTAGCAATATAACCCCGTGAATGACTTTGTGTATAAGTATAAGTATAATATATCAACAAATTAATTTTTAAATACCATTTATAAACTAGGTAAAACCCATAAAATTGTTTTCGAGATGTTGATTTCATGTTTATGACATCTCCTAAATGATTTTTCATAAATTTTTCACTATGATTACAATTTGTCACCTTGTGCTTCTGTTTTGGACAATGATTTGAATCTGCAAGGTTATAATTGTAATGGTTATACTATAAACGATGAAGATATTATAAAATAAAAACTAAGGAAGGATGTATTAAAGAATAAGATAATGAAGCATAGTCAATGGTTTATGAATGATGTTGAATGATTATATTTCATGTCAATTTATATTGAATAATTATTTTATAAATAGTGTTATTTTCATAAGAATTGTGAGATATATAAGTATTATATTATGGTATATATTAATTTACGATATGGAAGAATGAATATTTCTAATTAAGGATTTATGTATATCAATGTATTCATATATTTGGTATCTAATTTCAAAAGTTACATAATATAGTATAGGGGATATAATATTAGAAATTTATAGTTCTTTTTAATAAATGAATGATATTTGAGTGTGGGTAGACATATTTTGTATGTGTCATAATATTAATTACATATAGAATTGATTATGATACACTTTGGATGAATTATTTTTAATAACATGTTCTCAAAATTTTGGTTTGAGAAACGATATAAAAGATAATTGTATGGATTATATATCTTATTATTCATAAATGTGCATTAGGAATGAAAAATTCATCTTTAACATTAATTTCAAGGTTCATGTAATGAAGTGAAAATATATAAAATCATAATAAAGGATAATAATTTGCTTAATACATGATAATATGTAATTTAAGTGCAAATATATGTAATAAAATAGATTATCATATCAATAAAAATTATTTTTGAATAAAAAATTAAACTTTTCTTTTCTATTATGAGAAATTAATTGTCTTCTAACTGATCAAAAATTTACTATTTTTATGGGTATCATTATTACAATCATTTTCACTATCACTCTCCAATATAATGTGGTTGTAAAATTATTATTATATCTACTATTTATCATTTCACACTAATTTTATCATATTTTAAATCCTAAATTTTGGGTGACATTGCATTTCCCTATCCCATTTATTAATAGAATTTTTTATTAACCCTATTTACGAGGTGGGTTTCCGCCAAAGTAATTTCCATGTAACATCTATTGATTTTTAAATTAAATTTCAAATTAATAGGACACATATTATTTAAGGAGGGGATAATGTTTCACCCCTAGATATTAGGGTATTTTTAATTTTAAATTAAATGTATTTGATAGCTTACATTGAATGAAACATGAAACATAACCATACTATGAAATATTTTTATAACAAATAATTTAAAATGGGAAGAATTAATTTCATTAACTACAATAGGAAATTTTTATATATTCCAATAGTTTTATGTTCATACAATATATTTTATAGCCTTAACAAAAGAACAAAACAATTTATAATCATAAAATGTTATATTTTCTAAAGAAAGATTTCTCATAATTTAATGATAATATACTTTTTTCTATATTTTTTAACACGTTTAAAAAAAATTACAAAATCAACTTATTAATTTATAGAGTAATATAAAAAATATTTTTAAAATATTTTTTTGGTCTTTTGCTGATAAGATTCTTGTTGTTATGAATAGTGATAAAATATTTCATTTTAATAGAAATTTTTTTTTCATAAAAATAATTTATATTGTAAAATTATATTTCTAATTATATTTAATGTGTAATTAAATCAATGATTTTGTTTAATCTAATTCAAGTTATTATAATCAATTTCATGTTGAATTTAGATATAAAAACAATTCAATCTTTCGAACGTTGTCACTTTAAAACATTTTTTTCACATTCTGCCAATGAGATTCATTCAAAATAAAATTTAAAATATTCTATGTTTTGAGTTTTTAAAATATATATTACATATTTTTAATATAATGTTAAAAATTAAAAAATTATAAAGCTTTTATTTTTCGGATAAATATAAAGAGAAACATTGGTAATATTTATTACCATAGTTATTGGTAAATCACGTAGTTAAGGGTAATATAATATATTAAAAATTATGAAATTACCAAAAAAACTTGTTGTTGTTTTATTGGGTGAGTTTTTATATAAAATAATAATCTATTGGGTGAATTTATGAGTTATTGGATACAATTTGATCACTTTAAACCTTTTTTATAAATTAATTATAATTAAAGTCCAATATTTCATACTCATGTTTTTAATAAGTATTGTTTATTAATATATGGTTATTAATTGTTTATAAATAAATATAAATATTTAGTTGAAATTTTATATATCGATATTCATAATTTTAATATATTTTCTATTTTTAGTATATAAATATTTATTATAAATTCTATCACCAAAATGATGTATGAAACGTTAAACTAATGCAAACATAAGTAAATAGTAAAAATATTAAAATAAATATAATTTTATATTATTAATGTCATCTATGTTTTTTATTTATTACCTAAGAAAATTATACATGCTACAATGGGTTTTTATATGTTATCATCTATATTGATATTTTTCAAAAAATCCATGTAAAGAATAGTGTCAACATTAACAATGATGCTATTTTATAAAATGTAATATTTTATTAAAATGTATAAAATTTATAGAAATAGAAAAATACCCAAAATATTGGGATAATGTTTTTAATTTCATCCATTACTCATTTATGGGTTTTAAAAAGTTTATAGTTACTATATTAACCTTCCATGAGTAAAAAACATATTGCAACAGTATGAGTGAAATGAATTAAATAATGATAAATACCAAAATATAAGGGTATAACTGTTACCTAAACCTATCCCAAAATTATTTGATGATGTGAAATAGTAACTTATTTCATTAATATCGTGTTTTATTTTCATAATGGTCATTCTTCAGTTAATGTATCATATATATTATTTAAATCATTAATAGTTACAAAATGTAACTGTCTTTGTATTTAATATCTATTATGTGTCCACATAAGTAAAAAATAAAGTAAAAAATAATCCTGAACATATACTTTAATTATAAAGAAATTATTTTAATTATATTAATTTATTTTTAATTTTTGGAAGTTATATTTACCGTAAATACTCCATTTATAAAACAATATTTATTTAGTTAAGAGAAAAATAAAATAATTGATTTTCATAATATTAATTTTGATATAGATTCGATTAATTTATGTATATAATAAACTTTATATATATAGACAATATATTCGTAATTTTTTAAATTTTTATATTCGAAAAAAACAAATTGTATTGATATATTTAATGTCCTAATAAATGAATAGTATAAAATTTTACAATGATGATATTTTATTGAGTTTGTATTTCATTGTTTTTTTTAAAACATAAATATATTAAATAATATAAAATAATGTAATATATTTTCCTAAATATAATCCCATATTCATTTATAGGTTATTTGGAGGTCTTTGACTCTATTACAACCATACTATATTATAGTAATTTGAAGATTTACAAAACTGCCCATTACCTAAATTATAATTGGGGACATATTCCCTCACTTAGTCACACAAATTTGATCTATAAATATTGATAAAACCATAATAATTTAACTTTTAAACATATTTAGTTAAGTTAATGGGGATCCGGTTCATCCAAAATACCAACATTGTATCGCATACGATGATATTTAAAGGAAGTCTACTGAAGAGGAGGTAATCATTCTTACCAAATCATCAAATAAATTTTTTCATATAAATCATCTTCATGTGATGTTTCCAAGAAAATTTAAAAAATATAGTATAATTAATATTATGAGATTTTATAATGAATATGTAAAAACCATATTCCATGTTTTATCCATCCAATGAAAAGAAAAATCATTATATGTGCGTGTGTACTTCATACTATCTCCACATAGGGGTGTAATCCATTTTTCATCACCACATAATTGGATTGGTATAATAATGGAATTACTATTTATATATGATAATTATGAAATTATATTTTATATTAATTAATTAATATACCATAAAACTCATTATCCTTTTACCAATAAGAGAATGATATCGTCTCTCATGTGTATGTACGACCTACCGCTTCAACATTAAGATGAGATTCATATTTTGTGTTCACAATTAATTAATGATTGTAAAATTTTAAATAAAGAGTAAATATGATATATATTAACATTATAAAAATCTATATATTATTGAACTATATTGTATTCAAAATAACTGGGAATTCCATGAAGAATCATGCATAAGAAAATGTTGCAGTTAACAACCAAAACATGTATATTATTGGAATATTATAAAAAAACTAGATATAAAACAATATATGGGTATTATATATGATATCATAAATATGAATATGGTTATTTTATAATATATTAATATTATTGGAAAACATTATACATGAGGATAAATAAAGTTCTATTATTGAAGTGCACATGGTAAAGGGTTTTCCTTATATCTATTTTTGTATGATAATGAGTAATTCACCACTTATTTATTTTTGAGGTGTACTACAACATGGATATATAATACGATTAATATGATTATCATAAGGTATTAAATGTTTTATTTCCTAAATATTTACTTTTATGGGGCTTATTATTCGACTATTTAAAAGTTGAATTAGACACTTTGACTATAAAATTTCATTTTAAATCGTTTATTTGATGTGTGAAAGATACTTTGGAAATGAAAAACTGGGGTTTGATCCCAATTAATGAATGATTGTTGAAGCTTCATTAGTATGTTGAGATACATTTTGCTAAAATAGAGAATTCTCTTTTCTCAAGAATAATCAAATGACATTCTACCAACAAAATTAAACTCCAAAGAGAATTGATCTTGAAAGTAACTATCAAGAGGAAATATCTTTATTGTTCATATGTATTTAATTATTCCTTTCTTTCATGTGTTTTATTACACACAAGATTATTTTCATCATAAAAAATATATAGATTCAATTTAATTCTCATTTTGCTGATGAAAAGTCATGTTTGTTCATTTAATAGTTTGAGAAGATGATTACTCTCATTGATTAAAGTTATATTTTTATATACATTAGCTTTACTGAGAATTAATGCTCCCCCATTTCATATGTTTTAATATCCCCATGTATTCAAGAAGATTATTGGTACTAATATAATAAGTTAAGGTAGTAGAATCATTATTTTGATAAAAATAATTTTTTAGTATTTTATTTTTAAAATGTAACATAAATTTAAAATATGTATCTAGTATTCCAAGAATTGAAAACAATTCACTCTTTTGGGGTTGGATTTCATGTATCTTATGGAAATTTAATAAATTAAGGCACTAGTTCTATGATACTGGGGTCTAAAATGTTAAACATATGGTCCTGATCTCATTATCCAGTGATGATATCACAATATTCTTATGACGTTCTCGCCACATTTCTTTATATTCATTATTTTTTCACTTGAGGTTGGTGATTCGACATTTATGGGCCATAATCAAGTGAGATCTAACCCCTAAATTCATGAAATATAAGAGAATGACTTATGGATTAGTTTTTTATGTATATACCACGATGGATTGTGGCTTATGGTTGATGAATACATTGTTTAAGAACTAGATATGCTATGATATGATTGATGGCTTCCAGTTTGGTTTCCATAACTCCATTTATGGAAACCAAATTATGATAACTGTAGATCATAGCTGGGATCCTTTAGATTTTTTGACTTGATGTAATTATGATTTTATTTTATATAGTCTAAATGGTTTATATGGTCATTTTATGAAGAATATAATGAAATTATATAAAATTAAATAATAGAAACTGTAACCTTGGAGAATGGACACTATGTATCTCATGTTATCACAATAGTTATTATTTCCTTCCATATTAAATATCATACGATATGTGGCCAATTACATATTCCCTTCGAACCTAACCATGTAGACAACTCATATCCTTATGTAATGTTCCACGTATTATGGGTGAATATACAAACCATGTCACTATAGTGACACACCTTGGGGATCGATAGGGCTAGCCAAGTTTTCATCTGAGGGAACACATCCATTACACAAGTGAACATACTTGATGATATCACTCTTTTAAATTTCATTTTGTGAGAAATGGATTTAGAATCCATATATAGGGAAATATTAAAACTAATAATTGTGTGTAGTCATCAATTGACCTTATATACACATAATGAACTCTTTTAAGAATATATCCCTTCTATATCTCCTTCATTGGGACTAGAATTTTTTCCCACAAGTAGAAAATACTAAGTAGTTTTATAAAGGATCTGATGTTGACCATAATTATGATGATAGAAATGTTATTTGTGGTGATGTAAGAGTGATTCTTCGTTCAAAAATTATTAGTTGGTTGAGGTATCACGGTGTGATTAATTTTTTATTATAAGTATTAGTGCACCCCTATCACTCCACGTAGTGGGACACCCTTAACTTTTATACAGGTAGATATGTAACTCCCCTAGCATAATAGAGGGTTTATATACTCTATAAGTAGATTGGTATTTTCTTTCACTCTGATATGGATTCATATTGGTCCTCCAAGTGAGTTATTCCTCCCTCAGCTACACCATATAGTGGCATATTGAGGGTCCACTAAACACATTGTTTAGTGGTTAAATTTGGTGTTTTCATAAGAGATAGCGATCCCTTAGATTTTTAATGGAGTGGAAAATACTAGGCCCTCAATATTGATTAATAAAATGTTTTTCATGGTAGTTTCCATTGGATATGGGAAATTTGTGGTATACAAGATGACTCAACACTATTATCGGGGTGAAATGATTAAGATCCTCATTATCACTTTTCTTGGGTTTCATACAGAGCATATATATTGTTTGGTTTCTCTACCCTATTTCCTTATGGGTTGAGAAAACTATCTCATTATATTTCTTCCATCTTGTTTTAAGGCTGTATTATTGGGCTTGTGCATACAAACTGGTGTTTGTTATATTGCATTATCTCTAGTCCCATTATCCTAGAGCTAGAGTCTTCTTTATTTAATTACAAATATATAAGGAATAAAATATTAAAATATTGAATTCTTCAGTATTTATGGTGTAACATATACAAACATGAAATTATAATTACATTTAATACAAAAAATAAAAAAATAAACTTAATTAGATAAATAAATAATTTCCCCTATCATATACCTTCATATTAATAACAAAATACTTCGTAGTATCCTAGGGAAAATTAATCATAACAAATGGGTGATCACAAATTCTTAATAATGGTAAGCGTACAATGGAAGATATGATTATTTAATGAATAATAAATGTGGAATTGAAAATAAAAAAACACATGACATTAATTCAATAACATCACAATAGTATCGATAGAGAAAAAATATGATTAAATAATCACATATAAACAATCACATGAAATTGAAACATAACCATTGATATTAAAACTAATCAATTAATCATATGAAATATACATAACTAAATATTTATTGATGTAGTTATTATTTTTGATCATATAAAAAATATTTATGACGATATTTCCTTGAAATCTATTACTCTAAAGCCTTATTCTAAGAAACCTAATAATTTTGAAGCATGTGCTAAGACATTTATAAAAATGGGTAAGGTCTCTGGGAAAACCATATCTAGTTTTTATCAAGAGATCTAATGGTGCATCATAGAGATATATTATGCCCCATCAATAACATACAAAGAATAATTAATTACTCATATTAACGTGGTGTAATTTAATCAGTATAACCATTATTATTAGAATACTAGAATATGAAATTATAACAATTATCCAAATTATTAAATATAATCATAAAAATATCATATTAATATGAATGGTAAAAAACTACTAAATCTCCAGTAAAACTGATCTTAAACCATCCAACAAAAAAATAATGATTATTTTAATATAATATACCCCAATGGATATTAATTTAATAGAAGGTTTGAAGTCATTTATGTATAGAAATAACAAAAAATATCCATAATTTTTTTTATGGAATGTAAACATTGAATTTTTAAAATAACCATTACAAAAAAAATTAAATATTAATTTATTTTAAAATAACATGAAATAATGAAAAATATTTTTTATATCATTGATAGATCATTACTATGGAAAATTATGTTCATTCCGAACATTTTTAAAAGAATATTCCTTTCACGTTTTCTGTAAATTCCAAACATGAATTGATTTTAAAATGATATGAAGGTTCATTTAGAAAAAATTAAAAAGTTAAAAAGGAATAAAATTCATGATTTATTCATTTTTGATTGGTTAAAAATATTTTTTAAATCATTTCTTGAAATCATGGTTTTTGATGAAAAATTATTTCTTAACAAATTGTTAAATAAGATCATAATTTCAAAACAACAAATTATAAATCATGATTGGTACTAATGACAAGAATAATATAAATATTACTTAAAAATATTCTTGGTTAATCATATGATATGAAAATGAATTTATTTTAATATTTAAATATCTAAAAATTCCAGAATGGGAGATGTAAACATACACAATGTCGAATAATGATGAAATTTTTAAATAAACCCTTATCATATTAGTATCCTATGAATCCTAAATCCCATAAAAAGTAACACATAAAATAAAAATAATTAAATACCATGATTGTAAATATATTATTTATATAACATATTTAATATGAATTATATTTACCATATAAAAGAATTTAGGGGTAAATATGGCCTTTGTCTCATGGATGTAAGAAATAAAATGAAAAACTATTACCTCATGATTATTTTTGGTTGAACATTCATTAACCAACTTCATATTGGTTTTGAAAATTTTATTAAATTATTTCATAACCATATTAATATTTAAAATATCATATATTAGCCTTTTATATCATCTTATCACCATTTCATTAATAATATTTCATTATTTTCATTATTTCATGTTTTAATTGTATTGTTTTATAATTTGTGGTTTTTCATGAATTATCTAGATCTAGCACACATTATATAGTTTTGTGATCTAAAAATAAATAATAATAACATAATTAGCATATTTAATAATCAATTATAATTCTAAAGCTATTCATTAATTATTGTTATGAAAAATGAACTATGTTATAACAATGGAAACGGTAAGTCATACGTAAACAAGGGAAGCATTTCAAAATTTCAATTATTGTAAAACAAAGACATAAAAACTATTTTATTATTAAAAAAATATCATAATATCATATATAAACTGTTAATTTTTTCAATATTTTTAATATATCATTCTTGTGGTGTGGTGATGAATGAGATTAACATCACTTCATGATGGCGGTAGTCCACATGTACATAAATGATGTTATACTTATCCAATTTGAGAAAAATTGAAGATTTTTATTTATAGAATGATAAATATGTCAGGGATATAATTATTATGTCATTTATATCACACATATATATATATATATTATCATTTTACTTATTTCATTTTATATCATTACTGAAAAATGAATCGAATTGTTCAATTGGGTGGTCACCCACTGAAGACACGAGTAATGTTATCATATCCCATAAGGAATTGAATGCAATGTTTATGTTTGATATAATGACTCCAATGTTATACTTATATTTTCAATATCATATATATATATATTATCCATCATCAAACCTAACCGTGAATATTTCTAATAGAAAACTGAATGACATTGGTTAATGAGGTGGTAGTTTCTCATACACATGGATGATGGTTTCCAAACCCACTTGAAAGAATATGGGATGGTTTTAGTTTGTTAAATTATTATAAAAACATCATAGTATGTTTAATATATAGATTATATTTTTATATAATTCATTAGTAATAACTAAATGGGGAGTACGAAGAAATAAAATAAAAACACTTATTGAAAAATATCACCTCTCATTCAGGTAACCTCCTTATATATTCAATAATGCCATCCAAGGCTTGATTTTTTCCCAAATTTTGGATCATATAATATTTTTTCTAGAATTTAGAAATTTATTTGGTTATGGAATGGATAACCTAAAATGAAGTCAATGTGTGATAAATAATTGATAGTGAGTTGCCTTTTATATGTTAGGTGGGGAAAACTTATAATTTTGGAAAAAAAATGCAAACCCGTGTTTTTCACATGTCACAAGGGTCCTTCTTGGATTATTATCGACAAATATATAATTTATAGTCACAATATGGTCATAAAATATATTTTTTACATGTATTTAGGTCATATTATATAATATTCTTTTAGTTTTATCCCTTAGTAAGTCCATTTTTAATTTAACCACGGTAATTAATATTTAATAATTTCCGTATTAATTATGGAAAAAAAATTTATTTACCTTATTAAAAAATATAAATTTTTAATATTACAATTATGGAATCTCTTTTTACATATTCCATTAACATATGTGGAAGAAGAAAATTTATAATTAATCATGCATATATGATGATAGAGGTTTTTTTCAATGAACAAATATGCGGTGGTTTACAGTTTTCATATATTTTAATTCAATATAAAAACAATTGAAATGAAAAATTGTATTAATTTTGATATAATTGAACTGATTTTTCTTTAAAAAATACATTATAAAATATAATTTTGTAAATAATTTAAACAAAATGTCGGGTTTCTATTAAAATTTAGTATTATTAACTATTTATCAAAAAATTAAACATTTATGAAAAATTAAAATAATCACACAATGATTATTTTATTTTTATGAATTAAAAAAATTATTTATTATGTAAAATATATTTTTTAATTTTTTAAAAAATTAATTTTAAATTGTGTGTGAAAAGAGAGAGAAAACCATCTTTTAAAAGAAATACATTTTTTTACATTTCAATGATTGAATGATTAATATTGTATTTTTAATAAATAGATAAACAAATTATATAGTTAGTAGTATTCATTATAACTAACTTGATTTCTCTGTTATAATGATATAGTATGTTATTTTCATTTTTGAATTGGGGATGTGTGTTTGTCAATCTATCAAAGATATTAAATTTTTTAAAAAGAAAATATTCCCTAAATTATCAGGTGTTGGGTTTTCTTCTAATATTTTTTTTCTATGTCATTCATGATATCATATATAATGTACTTATATTAAAATATATTTTTATTACATTATACCAACTTTAAATTAGTTGCATCCTCTCAATTTAATCATGATCTCGATATTCCAGTGTTTAACATTTTGAAAGACCATTGCTGCAAAACACACATCATAAAATTATTAATAAAATATCATAATAATAATAGAGAATTGGGTTTTTGAATGTATTCTTGAATAGAACCTACCTAGGTTTCCATGTAGGAGGATATAGGTTGGATATTAAAACATAGACATTGATAAAAAAGAGTATATCACTCTACATAGTAATATAGGCCACTAATCATAAGAAAGTGAATGAACAAACACATTTAAAGGAACCAAATATCATATAACTAGTATTATGTAAAAGGCCATCTGATTCATTATATATAAACTTAATTGGATAACCTGGTTGTTTCGAGATATTTTTTGGATTGTTGATAAATTCTGTTACAATATATGATTAAAAGTAAATATACTTACTTGACATGTTTCTATTTCATAAGCATAATTTCACACATTGGATGTTCTCCAAAAAAACCTCGAACTCATTTCTTTCTCTGAGATATAGATATAAAATAATGAATTATTAATTTTTTCAAAACTAAAAATTATTTTTAATGGATCATAATGTCCATAATGGATTGATAATTCAATCCATAGTGCCATATTTATTATTATGACAAAATGGTTAGCACATGATATCTAAATACACCAGTCTCCAATTGGTGAAATAATAGATTAATCCTTAAACCTCATCCAATATTTTTCAAAAACCATTTCATAAATTGTTATCTATATGGCCATTCAAAAAAAAACAACATCCATTATATTAGAAATTAGATCACTAAATTTCAAAAACAATTCTTTTAATCAGTTCTAAGGAAGATATTAGTATACAATTCCACTTATCCAAATAAATCATCTCACAGTCCAAAAATCATTATATCCACGTTATGAACATATTAAGTGTTATATTTCCATCTATTATGGGTTTCCCTTTTTGTTAAAATTATAAATGAATAATTTTTCCTCAACATTTGTACCATTCAATGTATAATTTCAAATCCAAAATGAAAATGTATTGGAGTAAAATAATTAAATGTTTCAAGAATGTCATTAATAAAATATTTTTACAACATATTTATCAGATCCTAATACATATGGATTATAATCATCCCACTTCATCGGTATTAATATTCTATTATTGACCTAGACCCCTAAGGTACATTTGATGTATTTTTCATTAGTACATGTGAATTAATTTTTAAAATTCCCAATCTACTTATAGTGGAATAATTCCATGTTGTAAGATTACGTAATTACATTCTAATCGAGGGAATGAAGGACATATTCTCCAGACATGTATAAAATCATCTTCCTTTTAAAGATGTGTAAAGGTATTTTTTCCCCACATGTATCTCATGCTTCAAAATACACCTTCCCCTTTATCCCATTTCCCAATTATTCTATGTCATCCTCTTTTTCTCGTGATTCCCTTCGAAGAAATAATACTTGTGTAATTCATTCTCTGTCTTGACAAAACATGATACAATATACTCTTAAGATGAAAATGATTGGACGAAATGTTTATATTCCGAGTATTGTCTTAATCTAATCACTCAACTTGTCAACCTTTATTTTTCGATTCGGTACTCAGTACAAATAATATTTTCCTAAACATTTAGTGGTTGAATCATAAATAAATTTTTTTTCAGATATTTCTATCTTATATTTAATAACTTTTTTTCCATATCTAATCATTTCTCACAATAATTTTTTTGGTGCTTTCCTGGAAATTTGTCCACTCTATACTTGGTATTTCCTTCCCTTCTTTTGTTTTTTTACTCAATGAAAAACATGGAGCCAAAAATACTGATAGCTAATAAACAATTAAGAAAATATTCATCTTCTCCCTACTTCTCAGATCTATGAAACTTATATATTTCTTTTCTAAAATGGATTTTTAGTCCCAATAATTGATATAAGATTTTAATTCATGAAACAGTCCATCATTGTTACACCCAATGGTGGATAATTAGGTCCCCCCATATGGGAATGTTTATTAATCATAATATGAGTAATGTATCCAAATATTATTATAATTTTATATGTCCTAATTACACCTTTTGATCTAAATTCATTTTCTTTTATTGGAGTGAAATCTCTATAGAATGTTCGTGTATTGATTGATTTATCATTCCTTATGATATATGTGATTTATAAACAAAGAAAAATTCTAGATTAGATTATAAAATAATGAAACACAATTTATATTATTAATAATAGTGAAATAAATTACATAAAATTAAAATATAATATCATAATTAAAGTCATTTTTTGTGGATATAATTATTTTCAAGTACATTATAATTGTTTACGAAATAAATGTGAATTATGAAAAAATATTCCTTATGAGTTTCAATAGAGGTACCCAATAAGGATCATTTTCATGCATTATGTGATGATTGGGTCAAAACCAAATTTCCATTTATTAGGTTTTTACCACTTGGTGTATTTGTTCTAGAACCACTCCCACTAGTATAATCAGGATAAAGATGTATTATCTAGGGAAAACAACATATTATATTCTTTACAAAAGAATTCTGATGTTATTCTATACTTATCATCAATTAATATCGTAGGTTTACATTCCCTAATCACTAATTTCCAAGATTTAGTTCTTATGGTTTGTACTCAAAATACATTAACACATATTATAGAAACTTCCATGAACCATCCCAGGTACCCTGGTAACATGATAATCGATTTGGCGTTGTCATAGAATTAATGGCATTCCTAATCACCATGGGTTTGCGACAAACACCTTACATCAAACAAAGTGAAAGTAGAAACAATTTTTTCACAAGATACACTTCATGTAATACAAGCATGCCAATATGCATATAACAGAACGTCCACTAGGAGTAAGATAAAAAAATAAAAAATGAATAAAGAGGCCAATGTACTACAATGGAAGTACCACACATAGGTAAAATATTCAAGAGGTTCCTACAGTCGCAACTAAACGAGTCCCAAACTCAACCGTTGGACCCTCCTCGAAGAGTTCCCTTCAAATTACATGAACCTGGAAGAATAATGTATATTAAAACCCAAAGGTAAAAGTAGGATGTAATCCTAATCCCATATTCGCACCACTTAATATGTCATAATTGATTCAAAATTTATATTATAAAATGAATATCATTAAATTTTCAAACTAAATTGGTTCGGAAATTCAAAGTAATTTTTAAACAAAACATATTATTCATTATAAAAATAATTAAATATAATTTTAATTAACATGATTTTACTTCTCAATATATGGAATTTCTAAAAAAATCTATTAAATAATATAGTTATTTAAAAGAGTTTATTTAAATCAAGAAATGCCTTGTAAATCATTTTTGGAACATTTTCATAAATTTAAATCTCATGTATAAATAAAAAAGAATGAAACATGGTTATCTTGCATATGGAATGATAGTATTTCTGGATAATGGACTCTGAAATATCTATGTGATCATAGAAAAAATATTATACTCACGTCCCCCTAACACTGGCCAGAGGAGACTCGACACCCTCCAATTGGGTATGTAACACGTTGTAGGTATGTTTTAGAATGTTGTAATATCATAGAGTGTGTTCAAATAAATCAAAAACATCCTAACATTTGAAATCACTCTTAAATGATGTGAAATTTCTTTTAATATATCTTAAAATAATATTAAATCACATTATTCCATTTCAGAATGAAAATTTTACCATTTAGTATGAAAAAATTATTTAATAAATAAAATCCAATATTCACTAAATAAAACCACTAGGTTTCTATCAAATCATTTTAAACAATTTTTAATATATTAAAATCCACTCAAAAACAATCAAAACCTTTTCAAAATTTATTTCCACTAAAAAATTTATAATTTAATTGAAAAAAATTCCATCAAAACCAAAATTTAAAATCAATAATTTAAATCATCCTCTTTCTATAAACACACCACAATTCAGTGGAATTTTGGGTGGGGGTTCCAAATATTCATTTGAAAACTATTTAAAATATTTTCATTCATTGGAATTAGGTTTTTATCTATTTAATTCAATCCTTGATTTAAATATTTAATTTAAATAAAAAATTTAAAATAAATAATTCAATTAATGAATAATCAAGTTGGAAATTCTGGATGGATCTACCTACTTCTTCCTAAAAATAGACACTCACAATGATGCTCGTTAATGAGAACAAAGGAAAAAATCCCAAATAATTATCTAGAAGCATGATTAAACACCACAGTTAATAGATCCATGAATCCCAAATGTTCAAACTAATAGGAAAGAGAAATAGATGAATAATGATGAAGAATGGTTACTAGGATATCAGCCACCAAAGAAATGGTGATTGATCGCCAACAGAATGAATCCAGAAGTGTTGGAAGGATTCAAGAATAATTATGGAAGGCTTTGGGTTGATGGAAGAGTATTTGGAGAGAAGTGAATGAAAAAATTATGTAGTTCACTAACTGCCATTATAGGATCATATTGGGGAGCTACAGTATGTGTATTCTAGTTACATGTTGGGAAACATTTAATATTTTGTAACCATGAAAACACATCGAATACGAAATATCCATTTAGAGTCATGGAATTAAATGACATGTATCTCATATTGAGGTCCTGTAATTCTTGAGATTAATAACTTATGATACCCTTGTAGTTATGCACTAAAAACTGGCCTAAAAATAGTTCAAATAGATTAATGGGAATTAAAAACATATAATCATTACACTGTGAACCATGCTTCATAGCATTCACAAGGGATTAGTTACATGACGTGTAACCTGGTTACATGACATTTAATATCCTGAAAGTTTACAAAAACACCCTATTTATTGTTTAAAAATAAAAAGAATTGGCCTTCCCTTGATAGGTATCCTCCTAATACAAACTCAATCCTTATCCAAACAATGGAAAAGAAAACCCAGAATAGGTTTAAGATGTACCTATCAGAACAGTAATGAGATGTTATAACCTCCCCAAAATAATAACATTATATCCTGAAAAATACTATGATGAATCTTCCATGACAACAATATGAGGCCACTGCTCTCCCATAAGTGTCTCATGTTCCCATGTCTCACGGCTTTTAGAACCATCTGAACATAACACATGAACCCATGGTATCATCCTTTAATGATGTACATTGTTATCATATTCAACTATCCTAACTGGACAATAATTTAAAGGGAAATTAGGTTCAATCTCAAGATCTGTCCTCCTCAAAATATGATATATATCACATTGATACTTTTTCATCGATGTTACATGGAATATGTAATGTATCAATATGAATTGTGGTGGTAGTTAAATTTGGTTAGAAACATTCCACACTTGATAAACAACTTCAAATGGTGCTACAAAATGAGGATTAAGATTTCATTGCTTCCCAAGCCGTCGATGAACCAACCGTCGTGAAACCCTCAAGAAAACCTAGTCACTGATTGCATAATCCCAAGGGATATGGTGATGATCCACCTAAGACATATATTGTCTTTATGTTCTCAAAATCCTATAATGAATCAGTCGAATATTTGTTGTCATCTATTGCACCAAACAAGTTCCAATAAAAGAACATGAACCAATCTCAGACCAATACAATGTAGAATTTCAAATATGATCATACAAGGCATCACAATGTTCCATTCGTACTGTGGACAGGTTAGTATTGTTATAATAAATCTCAATCATCCCCATGTAATCTTCCCAAGCTGCACTAAATTTGAGGACACACACATGAAGCATATCATCAAAAATATGTTCATAAATATCTATTTGGCCATCCGACAATAGATGGTAGTCCATGATAAAAAAAATGAAATCTTAGTTACTCCTAAAGGCCTCTCCAAAAGGATATGTAAACTGAGAATAACTTTTATAGAACATATCATTTGTAACTCCATTAAAAGGAAAAATTACTTTCATATAGATATTTCCCAACTTGTCAACATTGGTTATATCATGATTGAGTATTATGTGATCTACCTTGGTTAGTATTTCCATCATAACCCATATCACATTATTCGTACTCTGGGTACAAGGAAACCCAAACACCAAGTCCATAGAAATATCATCCCACTTCCAGGTACTGATAGGAAGTGGTTGAAATAAACATGACGGTTTTTGTTGCACATCTTTCACATGTTGGCATGTATAGAATTGGGACAAAAACTCTAAAACTCCCCATCTCCTACATGGCCACTAATATACCCATATCATGTTATAGGTCATCATAGTGGATCATGGGTGCTCAAAACACTAGGAATTTTGGAAATCCCCCATTATGGCCTTCATTTCTTTTAATAGAACATCCTAATATTTCCGATAAAACAAAACAACCTCCATGGGGAATTACCATTGGGAAAATGTCTCCCAACCATAAATAGATTCTCCAATTTTATTGAAGTCATCATCAAGATCTTGGACCTGATCAATCATGTGAAAGAAAAAAATGTCACTTGAACATTGTCTAAATAGGCATCATACCCTTTATCCTGAATTCCCATAGGAAGCTATGAAAATATATTCATCCACTTTAACTCCTATGAAGATTCTTTCACATCATGGGTTTTAATATTCAGACTCAATGCATCTATAATGACATTATATTTCCCTTGGTTTTATGTGATTTTATAGTCGAGCCACTACATGTACTCCATCAAACCCCTCTTGTAATGGATCAAATATTTATGAGGGATGTTATAACTCAATATTTTGTGTTCTAAAAACACAGAAAACCTTTCACCGTATAGGTAAAGCCTCCAAATAAGAAGAGTGTTCATCATAGTAGAAAGTTCAATATTGAGGGAATGATAATTCTTTATGTGTTTCCTAAGCTAAAAATACCCATATAAAACTACATGGTTTCATTGTATACGAAATTATCCCAAGCATGAAACTAATGCATCACCAAAGACTGCATAGCCTTTCCTATACATTTGAAGAGTTAACTGTGATGTAATTGTCAAAATTAATTTCACCTCAAAAAAATAATTCTAAATTTATCATCCCAAGAAATCTTTTTCCCATCAATGTTTGAGAATTCATTGAATAATCCAACTTCAAGAAGTCCTTCATGATCCTATAGTAGTTTATGGCTAAGACCATGAAGCATGGAATTTTGAATACATTATGTGGTTTTTCCCATGTCATAACTGGATTTACCTTCACAATATCAACTAATGTACCCTGTTTAGACAACATTGGTCAGATAAATTTCACATCCCAAATCCATAAATCACACATCATCCACATGAAATATACTGTCTAACTTCTCTACAGAACTAGAAATTTTTTTATATGTTTCACATGATGCTCCATATATTGATAGTATTGGGGGATTCAATCCACAAATAGTACTACATTTGTTATCCATATACTTGTGGAAAATCATATTCATTATAGCCATAAATACATTAGGATAATTTTTCATACCTAATAGAGTAACAAGGTACTAAAAATTATTGTGCCTAATCCAAAATTGTTTTCTCTAATGTTCATATTCATCTATGCATAACATATGAAAACTAGATCTTATGTCAATTTTTAAGAACCAATTTGAAACTCTAAACAAACTGAACAGATCATAAATATGTGGAAATAGCTATTTTCTCTCTTTTGTAAAATGATTGGGCTATACGTAATCAACAAATAAGTGAAGAGAACAATCCTCCTTATTATCAATGTGAATTGGCCTTGCCATGGGTGACACACATGGTAGTATACTTCCTTTTTCAAGAAGAACGTCAAACTAGGACTTTAGTTTTTTCAGTTCATCTGGTGCCATGTGGTATGGTGGAATTAAAAATTATTGTGTACTAGGAATTCAATCAATGAATAAATCTATATCCCTCATATGTGGAAAACTATAATAATCATAATTAAACATGTTAGGAAACTTTATGAAGACTGGAGGAAGATCCCACTCACTGAATCACAATCAAGATCAAAAGAAAGAACTAATATTAACATCACCAAATCTAGATTAGAGGGTCTGAATCTACTCAAACTTGGGTTCCATTCTCCATGAAATTCAATAGGAACACTACTGGTTATTGTAAGGTAGACCCATCAATGATAATAATAAATTCGGGCTTTTTTGGAAATGAGGCAATCCATATCGAATATGATGTCAAGAGATTTCATTTAGAGAACTAGAAAACTCCAAGAATGCATGAAATATAAAAAAGAGAAGACACAAGAGGGACAATGAATGACATTTTCTCTCTTTTTACAAAGGGGTGTATTAATATCCACTAAACAAGATAGTTTCTCCATAAGAAGAGTAAGAATATTGACAATTCTTGTGGAAATAAATCAATGAGATGAATAGGTATCAAATAAAGAAGTCATTAATAATGATTCTATATTAATGCAAACTCTTACAATCACTGGACCCATGTCTTATTCCTCAAGAAACTCTTCCACTATGTGATGACACTATTCTCAAGATGCATGTGTCTAAAAACCTTTTGTACGTGAAGCATCTCATTTTACAACAGTTTTAGGAGGATCCAATTATTCTATTCCACTACTCATAGTAATGATGTGATGGTAGAATCATTATATATTCCCTTAATATGCAATGGAGATACCTATATTAGGTGCCTTAGTGCAATCCCACAAAGAATGTCTTGGATTTCAACACTGGTTAAAATCTATAGAATGTACTCATATTGCTATATGAGGATTGGATTGAACATGATGTCAAGAACAACCATGAGAATCATCACAAAACTGTTTTACATTAAAATAACCAATACTACCACTGGATTAAATGGAAACTCCCTATAACCCAGACTTGCTATCTAGGTCCATCTCAACCATCATCACCCTATCAAGAACATCACCCGAAGTGGGAAGTTTTAGTGAGAAATCCTAGGAATGTATATATGACCAATTTCCCAACTCAAACTGTCGAGCCTTCATTCTATCATTAGATACATTATTCAATAAATACTCCATGAATTCAGTAAAAATAATTTTAATAATCAGTCACAGTTCTACCTAAAAACTCAAGGTTGAAAAACCTCCCAACATTAGAAAACACCTTTGACTCTGTATTGAATTGATTAGAGAATGGTACATTGATGTCTTTCCACTATAAGACATCTTCTTTATTTTTATTCACCATAGTGACCCCCTATCTCTTACTTGGTCCCTCCACCATGAGTTTCAGCACATCGCCATGATCTTATCTCGTGTCACCATGAACTCAAATAAACATTCTATCATTACCAATAATTTCTCACCATGTTTAGGATCAGTGGAGTCTTTGAAATGTTTTTCTTCTAGTGAAATTTATCTTGTAAACTACTTCTATTAACATACCCATGAGGATCCAAAACTAGAACCCAAATGAGGATTTGTGGCGGTGCATGTACTTGAACTTGGACATGGTGCACAATCACTTCAACTAGATTTTGGTATACTCAAGGATTCACTTATTGTGGTTCATCAACAGATTTCTCCGGGATCAAATTAGTTCTTCTTCTAATAGTCATGATGATAACCAAAATCAATTAACCACATTGAATGCAATATGTTCACATACAATCTGACCATTAAGGGAATATATTCCAAATAGTTTGAACAACTATATTTGGATTCCACTCTATCCAAATCTCAATTGGAAAAGGACTAGAACTAATCCATAAGACTACCCTAACCACCCATGGTGAGTTATGGTTCATTACGGTGAGTGTTATCCATGAATTTAATTGAAACTACCTCTTAAGACCAGAACTAATTTCAAAAATTCATATTGACTTCATTTTTAAATCTCAAGAACCTTCCTCAGATACCACTCTGTCATAAACCAACCTAGGTAGCCTAGTAACACGATAATTGAGATGGCCCTAACATAGAACGAAGGGCCTTCACAATCCCTACGGGTTGGTGACTACCACCTACCATCAAACAACATGCACGTGGGAATGATTTTTATACAAGACATAGTGTAATTATAAGAAGAAAGACAATATGCATATTATATAAACATCAAATTGAGTAATGTTCTTGAATAACACTAGGAATAAATATCCCCAATTATTATATCCCAATTAAAAAATTTGCAATATAGACTTGAGGTCCCAAAGGACCCAACTCACCATGACCCAAGATCATGACAATGATTGATCCATAAGAGATCACATTACTTTTCATGAACATGAAAGAATAAATTATATAATAACATAAATGAAAAAACTAAGGTGTTATCCTAATCCAAGAAGGACACCACCAAATATTCAATAAAAACGAAATATATATTATATAAAGAAAATCAATCATTTTTTAAAATTAATAGTTTTGGATATTCAATATAATATTTAAACAAAACATGTTATATAGAAGGAAAATACTTTTAATGACTATGATTTTACTTTACTAGAGATTGAATATCTAAAAGAATGGATTGACTAAAATAGTTACATAAACTAGATTATCTAAATCTTAAAAAGGAATGTAATGCAGTTTTACAAATTTGGAATACATTTATATCTCATGTTTAAATAATCATTCAAGAAACATTATCATATTCCTAAAGGTACGATAATATTCACAACTATAGGATTCCAAACCCTCTAAGTGATTTGTGAAAAATAATTATACTAACATCCCTCTGAAACTGTCAAGACATGACTTGTCACCAACCCATCATGTATATGACCAACTACATGGATGTTTTAGAATGTTAAAATACCATTGATTTTTTACTGTTGACTAACCAATTTCCTAATGATTCCATGAACTATTAAATTATGAGTGATTTATTTTATGTCTTTTTAAAATTAAAATAAATCCCATTCATTCATTTCAAAATTGTAATTTCTTCATTTAAAACCAATACAAGTTTTAATAAAAAAAATTCTCTTTTCACAGTATTAAAGCATCGGGATTCCCTGAAATCATCTTAATCCATTCACAAATGTTTAAAATCCTTTCAAACCCACATCTATTTTTTTGAAAATTAATTTCCACAACAAAATTCAATATTTTTAGGAAAAACATTTCCATATAATATATAATTTATATTAATAAATTTAAATCCAAAAGTTTATATAAACATGCCTCAATCCAAGAGAATTGTGGGTTTTCTGAATTTGTATGCCCAAACAATTTCAAATCACCTGATTCACTAGAATCATGTTTTTATAAATTTTGTTGAGAAAAAGTATAATAAATTGAATTTAATTCATTAATCGAAATAAATCCTTATATTTCATATTAATAATTTTTATTATTCTGGAGGAAACCACTTACATTTTCTTGAAACCTGAAAGTCGTAACAAAACCTGCGAACGAGAAGGAATGCATAAAAGATCTCGATACTTAACCTAGAATAAATATTCATTACCATTGGTAATATATACATAAATTCTATAATGATTTAAGAGAGTTGAAAGAGAAATTGATAAAGAATGATGAATAATACTTAGCTGGATAGCACCCACCAAATAAATGATGATTGATCAGCAACAAAATATATCTGAAAGATTCACAATGATCCATGAATAAATTAAAAATTATTTTGGTCGAAGGAAAATGAATTAGAGAGGATTGAATAAAAAGTAACTATGCACACTATGTCATTATAAAATATGTTTGTAGGGAATTAATCATCATGTAATATAACTACACGCTATAAAAGAATTAATGTATTTAATAGAAAAAATTATTCAAAATTTTAACACCCCTTCAATGTTGGGTTATTACACAACCAATAACAAATATTCAAATTTTTTTATTCTTGAGAATCTTATCCTATGAAACCCACATTATTACACAGTTGTATTTGACCTAAAAATACTTCACATCATGTAAAGGGAATTCACAACGTGTACCCATCACACCGTGAACCATGCTTCATGGCTTGCACCAAATAGTAGTTATATAGTGTGTAAACGAGAAATTGTGTTTAATACCATAGTAGATTAAAAAACATGTTTAACATTAAAAAATATAAAAAGTGATTTAAATTACCAATATAGGTATCCTCCTAATCCAAACTCAACACTTACCCAAACAACAATAAGGAAAACATCAACAATATTTAACACATACCTATTAGAACAGTAAATATATGATAGAAAAAACATGAACCCAGTATCCCACACCCTGTGTCTACATTATTACAATAGAATAAAGTATTATAAAATTTCTTCTTGAATGATTTAATATTTTATAAGTCTCAGAAATTTAGATAATGATGTGAAATCTATATTACATTTTGAAACATAAAATACTCTAAAAAATAATCAATATTTCGATTATACCCCCTTGTAGAATATATTAACGTCAATTAAAAAATTCATATTAATATCCAAGGTAAAATATAATATAATAAAGGGGGAGATCAGATGCTCAGTATGAGTAAGAATACAGTGGAAGCTTTAATGACTCAAATTTTCCCGCCTTTTTAAGAATCTTTAGGGGTACACTCTGAGTCAAGGAACTAAAAAAATCCTTTATTTCACGTCCTGGTATTCCCAGATGGTTTGATAAAAAATGTTTGGGTTTTGGTAACATGAATTAGTGGTATTATAGATTATGTGGATGAATTATAAGATGGGTTCCCATATCCTAAATATGAGGGAACCCTTTTTTTAGGGTGTTGGGTTCACAATCGGTGCTACTTAACATTGGTTAGTGTGGGAATCAAAATAAAAATCCTAAAAAAGTCATAAACAAAAATAGAATTATTTTATTTTAAAATCATAATGACTCATGAATGGTGACATAGTTCGGAAATCTGAGACAACTATTTATTTTATAATGTGGTGTCTTCCTTATGAGGGGCCTAACATCGACCAGAGTAGGTTGACTTCGAAGGATAATTTTTGGACGTTTTAAAGAAGAATAAATAAAATTAAATATTTTATTTTATTTATTTTTAGTCATTTAAAAATGACACTATGATTTAGTGATGAGTCATCGCATTTTGTTTCTCAAATGAAACAGTGTGGTGACACTATAATGATGCAATTAGGCTAGTGTTTTTTCTTTTCCCAGTAATTAATCTTGAATTCAGGGATTACTCATAACCTTCGAATTACATAGAATATCTAGATAAAGTCATTATACATTTATTTCCAAATGGAAAATAATAAAATATGACAAATCCTGGTGGATCATCGATCAAATATTGTGGATCTCATATCATGGATTGAGGATAGATAATCGACGAATGATAGTGGTGTGCCTTGCTTCTTCACGAATGACATATCCAAACCTCGAGGTTGGGTGTGAGTTTTATTATTTCTTCCTCCCCCATTCATTATCCCAATGATATATATGTATTAATCAACCAATCAAGTTAATCCACATGTCATTCATTTTGCGGATTTCATTTTACATTTTGGGTCTTATTGGGCATTGTTAATATGATATAGATTTACCATGGTTGTGTGTTTTCATTATACATGGTAATTGAAATTAACCATGATCAACAGAAAATTATATTAATTTATATTTAACTTTTTTGGTTGGTTAGTTTTTCACTTTGATTTTCATTCATCAGAGGGGTTCATTTTTTGGCCCGTGACATAATAATTAACGATTTCGCGATTATTTCCCAACTGAAACATAGCACAATGATCGGATATTGCGGACCAGGGATGGATGCAGTAAGAAGGAGGTGTGATAATGAATTTGGAATATGTATCAAGGTGTTGTAAGAGATATTTCCACTGGGACGTCTTTGCACCTAGATTGATCACAGAATGGATCTAAGCCCACGACAGTGATTCTGGTGACCCGAGGATCGTAGAAAATCTTTAGGATCAAAGATAAGAGCACCAAAAAAATATGGTGGCCTATGAAAGCATCCACCAACATGGTAGTGGCAATTGGTGGCACATAACGATGGTCATGTGCCGTTGTGGCAGAGGACTTCCATATGTGGCTGAGCCGCGTGTGGGTTTTCTAGTCCATGTGAGTGGACCAGGAAAGAGATAGGTGTTGTGCCCTGACACTCACAATGATGCAGCACACGGACAATCAAAATTCTTGAGGAGGCTAGACCATGTGAAATTTTATAGAATGGACGAATTGGGCGACCAAGTAGCCCAATGGGATAGATCCAATGGCCAAGTCAGACCATCAATTCATCCTAGTGGGTCATTCCAAATGGTCTAGGACCAATATGCCATGCAAGACCAGGAGTAGTGGGGCAGACTGGGACAGGTCAGGTCAGACCCGACATAGAACCAGATCAACACGTTTTCATAACAATTGATGTATCATTCAAACATAGTGTATGTTTCCTAAATCTTCTATGACATTGGGACCCATGTGTTGAGGTGGTCCTCTTAAGATGGATTAGGGGGTTTTTAGTTGTACTAGTCAGGGTTGTTAGCATTCTCACTGTATTTCACATGACAGATCTATAGAGTATCATGATCCTATCTTAGAGGGTTCCATTAAAGATTGAGATCATCCCATTTGTATTATCATTGATTGTTTAAAGTTTTATCTCATTCCAGTCATAGAGGATGAATTGCTTTCTGAAGTGAGTTGTCTCAATCAGACATCGACAGTGAGTCAGCGAGCAGGATCACTTATCGTAGACCGAGGCTTGGTCAATCCCCTATTATATTTTTGGTACATTATATAGTGTTCTTGGAGAAGGTGTGACCAATATTCATAGATAAATATATCCCCTATCTAGGATGAGGTTTCAAATATGGCTGGGAATCCCACTCTGAGACCTGGGAATATGACCCCTTATTAGTGTTTCTGGATTAGATTAGCTCCATTTGGAATGATCTAACGATTAATATTTTGGTAGAAGAAAGTGTATTCTCTTTGGGTGGTTCTCAAATTTGCTGTAACACATTGAGATAGTATTTGATGACCTGAATGCTCAAGGGGTGAGTTCTCCTGGAATGACCGTTCCTTGAGAGGAATCATGCGACCAAGGATTACATGTGATCTCAAGTCTCCTTTTTATTGTGAGACCAGGCGTCTTAGGGAATCATCCTGATGTATCATTACCAAATGTTCTATCTGAATCTTTTGATAGGATTTTTCTACATGCTTACTTTTATATAGCCTTAGGAGTGAGATCTCTCGGAATCGAGCATCCTATGAGAGGAACCATATAGATGTTTGTGAATGAGACGTTGAATCATTGAATCCATTAAGGTTATACATGGATGTTCTTAATATATGATTTATTTACATATAACTATGTTTATCTATCTATATTTTCATAGTGGTGTTTTTCTTGTGGCCTTTTACTTTGTGATTTGGTGTGCCCTATAGAGTATTGTGTTACTCAACCTTGCATGGTATTTTCTCAAGCATGTATTATCTTCAGTAAACATATGACTCTTTGATGTTGTTCCAGGTAGATCCTTACCAGGTGGGGCCTAGTTTGATCAGAGATATGAGGCGTAATTCGGCGGCTTCAATTATCAATTTCTTTACATAACAATCATGTAGGTTTTTCTTTCGAGGAGTCCCTCGCACATGCAATTTTACTTTTCCTTTTTGGTTGGGATTCTCTATTTGTCACGTTTATTTTCATTTTCCAAAATCAATGGATTAGGGTTCTGTGTGTTTGATTACATGTAGTTAAAAAAATTCCTCCCATTTTTTGGGAATGTAATTATTTGGATCTATTTCACAACCTCAGGCCTATGGGAGGAGGTGTTGGAGAAATCCAAACATTTTCACTTGGTGGAGTAGTCAAGATATAATGGTATCAACGGAGGTCGGTTCTACCTTTATAACTTAAAGACTTTGATTTTAGTTTTCATAAAATTTGTTATGTGTTTCAAATTTTTCTTTTAGGCCAAGGAATCCATTTTTGTTGTTGTGGCCGACATATCCATACAGCAAGACCTTGAATTATTGTTTTTGACTTGATGAATGAAAAAAACTAGATATAGTAATAATATGATGGTACATGCATCATATAGGAAGGGGTTATGTTTTTAATGTCCATTTTGATCCATCTCTTAAGGTATACCCTGTTTATCATTGTACATATTGTTTTTCATCAAGATACATCCATTTAGAATGTCATCCATGATTACACCATGTAATCCTGATGAAGATTTGTGGAGTGATGAGATATGTGTACAAGGATTCGTACTAGAGACCGTACCTCTGGGTGGTGTTCCAGCATTACCACCACCAACATAGTTGGACATGTTACTTGTAGTACTATAAGATGTGATGTGAATAATGAGTGAACATCATAAGTTTCGGTGATAGAGATCCCTATGGTTTTGAGGTGACCAGCCATTTTGGTGGCTGGAGACTACATTTAGGTGGTGGTATAGTATTTTGTTTAGCAGGGACACCATTAGATCAGATTGTGGTCATGGAGGTTACCCTCCTACGTGGTTTAGTAGGGTGATGGAATGGTTTATATTTCCAAAATATACGATGAGGTGACTCTTCTTCCAGAATGTTTTTTGAACCCTTCTCAGATAATTGTTTATAATTATAAATGTTATAAGATATGTGTGCCCAAGATCGTCTATAGTAATAAAAAGATGACAAATCAGAATATGATTATTCATCAAGGCATACCTACCATACTATGTATTCGATGAATATGATACATGACCGGTGCATCCTGGCAACGACCATTGAAAAATATCTCGTTAATGACATATGAGTCAGCATTATTCCACTACATTGGTGTTTTGGTTGAATCATTGAGGGACCTCCAATTTCTGGTCTGATATTTCCAAGGTGGTGGGAATGATGGGAGGTAAGGGATAGCCTGTGGCATCATTTTTTCTTCGGGTTGTTAGTGTAGCTCTATGGCTCGGAACACATCCAGATATGAGGTCCAACCGCCCTTTTGAGGTCCTTGGTGGCCAAGATAAAATTCATGCTTATAGACAAGGTTTGTGATTTCAACAAGTGTCATGAGGCCACCCCCCTCAGACCCCTATATGTGGCAACTCAGGTGGCCCACCCCTCTCTTTCTGGACACTATGTCCTAATAAGGACCATTATATTTATCTGCAACAGTTTTATCCTCTCCCTCACATGGAGGGAAGGTAATATGGTTTCTGATCATCTGGCTACCATGGCTCTGTAAGGAATTTAGTACTTTCTCCCCAAGGACGTGCACTCCTTTCCAATTGAAGAAATGAACCTGATTAGTTGTGACGCCCTAGGTATTTACTACATTATTCCTCTGTAGTCTCTTCTGGAGCTTCCCTAGGTCTCCCCAGTTTTCATGTGGTTTTTTATCTTTGATGTTTTCCCCTCTGGGGGTTTTCATAAGAAAAATTTAAACGATGACGTCAAATAGTGATCCTTTGTGGTTCAAAGTAATATGGATGTGTGTCTATTAATAGTGAATATTAGCTGTGGGAATGTTCGACTAGTGACCTCTAGAGCATGATACTGATGTCAGTCTCAGATACTTAGACAATTTATACAATCTGAGAATAGGTCCAAAGACATGGGATCTATAGCTCAAGGATCATAGGGTCAGCCTAGAGGGTCTAGATAGTGGTAATTATTTTCATGAGACAACTATAGACATCTCACTAGAGATTGTGCCACCTATCATGCTGATGACTGTGAAACGGAGGATGGACCACCAAGGCAGATATAATTATTGGACAATATGGATCTTCAGGGCCAAAGAAATGGTATAGGAGCTGGGAGAGAAGTGGGAGGTGGTATATAATTCTCCATGTTAACACTACCACCACAAGTTTTCCATAGAAAACTCACAGAGGTCGATGACTTGGGATGGGGTAGCTGACTGCGGTTAACGCATGTGGCCAAGGTTCCCCAAGAATGATTCGAGGCATAGTATATGTCTACTCATAGCAACAATATTAATAGACATAGGTGCTAATCATTCTTCCCTATCATGGATCTTATTTTGGTAACTATAGTTTCTGGATAAACTATTGATATTACACTTACTCCTAGAGATACATATGAATGGAGACATAATAATCACACTACTAATGATAGTTTGATGTGACCCTTGAGTAACGAGATGCAGTTTTTTGGTATCATCGAGGGTATATGATTTCATTAATTGAATTGATTGGTTGTTGACATTCCATGTTTGGATTGAATTTTTGAGGAAAAAGGGTGTGCTATTTCCAAAATGATGAAATGGGGTTCCCCAAGGTCAATGAAAAGGTAATCCAAAGAAGGAAGATAATGTCTCATGAATAAGATGGTAATTTTAATCACTCGTGAGTTTGATAGCCTTACCCTCGAGGTAGTGGACGTTATGAGTTTTCAGTTCCCTATAATAGTGGAAGAGTATAATAACATATTTCAAGGAGTTGTTTCCAGGTTTACCTCCCCATGAGGATATAGAATAATTAATTTTTCTACCCCACGAGATTGAAAGGATAATAGCATCAATATATATGATGTATTTTTCTGAGCTTTGCAAGCTGAGGGTAAAAATGGAGGACTAGCGGAGGAAGGGATGTGAAAGATCAAAATTTCTAGAATATATCTGGATTAGCGAAATGTCATCCAAGTGACCATGGATAATGAGTATCCATTACCAATGGGAGGATGCAAAAAATTATTAGTTGAAAGGGGAAGCCTTTATCATGAATAGAAATGTTTCTGTAGGCTTTTTATCAGTTAAGACAGTTTTTGATGAGAGCCCCGATATTTTGATTTCTAGAGGTGGTAGTTGAGTACCTAGTCTTCATACGATACATCTGGGACTAGACATGTTTCTGTCCTGATGTAGAGGCATTTGGTGATTGCCTATGGTTTGCGTCAGTTGAGACTACATGAGCATTACTACTTGACCAATGATCTTGAGATGAAAACTGTAGTCTTTCCATTGAAGATGTTGTGACACTAACTGATGGGTGAGATCATTATCATCTACTTAGTACTCAACCGTCTCAAGAATATATTCTTTCATAAGGTTCTGAACATGTGGTAGAGGGTGTTTATAGAGTTCTTACATGTCTATGATTGGATAGCATCTATTTTCCTAGTATGTGAATCATGGAAGTAGATTCTATCAACAAGAGATCCAGTTCATCGTTGTCGAACAAGGAAACAGAGAAGTTAGCCACATTACATTTATCATTTATGGATAAATATGATATAGATTACCTCTTGTTAGTGATTATTACCACTCCACCCATATAGTGGGTCAGGGAGGTATGACTCAGTGATACTGATGGTGAGACTTTATGTTCTCAGTTCTCCATAGGTAATTTCACTGATGAATATTCAAAAGTAGGGGCGGATGTCGCTAATTTCAGAGGACACACAGTATTATTAGTGGATGAATAAAGTGGTGAGATGAATCAGTATATACAAGTTGGATTCAAGGTGGAATTTGGGTATGAATGAATTGTTTGAATCTCGGATTACATGTGGATATTAATATTGATCACATGTTCGAATAAGTTTTTTGGATTGTCAAATCACAGTGTCCAACCCATGTGCTTCGACAAGGTTTCTCTTTTATTATTTAGGGTAGTTCGAAGGGGGTGATAATGGACATGAATAAAAATAATGATTGTATTAACATGTAATTATAGGGGACATGATACCATTTGGGTGATTGTTGACTGACTCACCAAGTCAAACTCTTTTCATCTTTTAGGGATCCAAGTTCATTATAGATTTCTGGACACCATTCTATGCAAGAGTTATCTCCAATCCATTGAATCAAACAGATACTAGTTTATTATTATGATACTCTCATTGCATTCTATTCATGGAGATCTATGGTAAACATGAGAGGACCCTCCATGGGATATTGATTCCTTTAGTGTGTGACAGGTGGTAGAATGAGAATCACAGGAATATCACATTTGGGTGGGGAGCTCAGGTTCAAGCCCATACCATTATCATTTTGGGTATCCATTGGTTTGGATTTTGGGGACATAAATCCATATAGTGGGGAGAATGTAATGACATGTATTCTCCCTTTATTTTAAACATTCTAGGAAATTTCATAGACCAGGTGAGAAAAAACGTGCGATTCAAAGGACCTCGGCGCCCGAAATGTTTCGAAAAAAATGATGTGTTTTTAATATTGTATGTGAGTGGTTTCATAAAGAGTAGGAATAACTCTTACACGGGTTACTGGATCATAAATCTAAGCGAATTACTGTGTTCATGATGGTGGGTTTTCCCAAAGTGTGAAATAACATTAGTCGGTGCAGGTCTTGAGTTAGAAAAAAATGAAATGAACATAATGGTAAATAATAATATTAAATTAATATTTTTATTTTAAAATAGTAATTACTCATGAATGATGGCCTGGATTGGAAATCCGATAGAACGGTTTTGTTCATAATGATGAATTTTCATTAGGAGAGTCCTATAATCGTTCAGCGCTAGTTGAATGTGAAAATTCCTTTTTCGAAATTTTAGAGAAGTATAAAATAATCCTAAATAAGTTTATTTTATTTATTTTTAAATTTATCACATCCATTAAAATATGCTACTAAAAAATAAAAACTCAACCCATTTCATTTCTTAAATAAAAGTGCTTGGTGACAATGTGGTGCTGCAATTAGGCTGACATGATTTCTTTTCTCCCTAATTAAACCAGAATTCAGGGTTAGCACATATTCCAGGAATTCCATCATTACTGTAACACCCCAAGCTTCTACGGTACGCTTCTCTTTGAATAATGTGATAGCATGTGTTGTACGCAACACCGAGTTCTAACACACCATAACCAATCAAACTAGCCGTTATAAATAGTAATACCTACTTTTTGAAATTATATATATTTTATACATTAAAAATGGACTTCATTGTTGGATTCAGAATATCTAATTTAGCCTAAGATGAAATTTTGGTACTTTTCGGATAACTTTAATATTTTGATGAATAGTGAAAATTACTAAATTTTAATTAAAAACAACTTTTTTAATCAAAATAATTAATAGTGATGAATTATGAATTTGAGTGGTTTTAAAGTATATTTAGAATATATTTTTACCATTTAATATAATGTTGGTCATTGGACATAATTTTACAATTAAACCGAACATAAACAAGTGTCAATCTTTTGATAGTTATTATCTCTTAAAAACACGCTTTTTGTTTTGACAGCGGGAATTAATTTTAAATTAATTTCTGCTGTATTTCATATTTGGAATCAGGATGTCCAAATTGTGTAAATATGTAACTTTTATTTTTAGACATTTTGAATAATTATTGCGGTAAATATTTTATTTACCATGGTTAAGGGTAAATCTCGAAAATAAGGGTTAAAAAATAATATTATAATAATACTAAATTACACTAAAACGTGTCCTAGCCTTATTGGTTGATACATGTTCGACCATAGTCATCTTTGGGTCGATTTTGGGACCCCATGGAGCCACTTGTAGGTGATAGGGACACTTTATTTTAATTATGTTAAAATAAGTACAAAAATGACATAAGTATATATCTTTCAAAGAAACAATTTTTACATAGGGTTATATATGTTGGATTTTCGACTATAAATATTCATTAGAAAGATAAAAAGATTTCCAACATTATTATATTTTATTTTTAATTTTTAGAGATTAAATAATTTAAATTATTTATGACACAATGATGATTAAGTAATTACCATAATAGTGAAAAATTAAAATAATTGATATTATAAATACCCAAATAAATATAATTTGAGGCTTTTAATGAATTAAAATAATTTTATAGGTTAATATGACATGTTAAGATTGATTCAATTAACTTTTTACGAAGTAATCATTCTGTTATGATTGTTAAAATAATCAATTATTGAATAGTGTCAAAATTGACATAAAAGAGATTTTAAAACAAATATTATATTATTAATTGATATTAAATTCCTAAAAATCTAAGGATAGTCCAAAAGACTTATATCATGATAGGATCATAATTAATGGACCACTTAGGGGTCTATGGGATGTATATAGTATGTTTATTAACTATATATTATAAAAATACAAAGTGACATGGTAAATGTCAAACTAATTAACTAAGAGTTAAAACAAAAAGATAAGGTTAATATAAGTACCCAAACCTGTCTAAATAATATTGGTTGAGTGTTTTTCGACCTATACCCACCTTAAAATTTGAATAATCAACTTTGGATCCATTATAAACCGAATATGAATTTATTATAAATTAATATTTCTAGCTTTTCCAAAGGTGCCCCTCACCCCTCTTATAAAAGGGAACTCCCCCTTCTCTTTTCTTCACACCTTCAAAACCTTTTTGTTCGGCCAAAATCTGCCCAAATACTCTCCCAACATCACTCAATACAACCTAGAGGCATTTGTTTGATCAGAAAGCCAACCTATTGATCCCTTTTGATCAAATCAAAAGGAAGAACCCGAAGAAGAGGTAATGTTTTCACCACCCCTTTTCAAGTTCCTTTCTTCTTCCACTTCTTCTTTTTTTGTTATTACCATTCTAAAATAATAACTCCAGTATATTATATATACTGTGATGTTATTATAAATATGGAACAACCATATTCAGTATTCTATCCACCCTTTGAATAAAATGTCATCATACGTGCGTACGTACAGCTTACCGTCTCCACGTCGTGGTGTAATTGTTATTCAATATATTATTATTTGGATGGGTATAATAATGATTTGTAACTCATGTAAATAATAAATATTACATGTTAATGATTTTTTATATATGATATACCATCCATTTATATATTATTTTAATATCAAAAGAATGATATTGTTGCTCGTGCGTACGTACGGACTACCGTCTCCACGAACGCGATGAGATTAATTCTCCATCGTATCCATTAAAGTATAATTATCATTTGATGATTTAAAAATTATTTTTAAGGACTTGATATCATTATCTATATGAATAATATACAACATATCCATGACAAACATGTCTTATGTAACAAAACATATAAAAGAAAATGACTAAGTTAACACCCGAAACGACGATAATTCAAAGATATTATTAACAAATCAATGTTAAAAGATCATATATGATATCATATTAATATATATGATTCTTGTATAATTTAATAACAATTATTTCACCATTATACCGGAGGTTAACCTACCCCATCCAAGTAAAAGTACAAGGTAAGGGTTATTTCACAATCTCTTCATTATCCGAGGTTGTTTATACGTAATAATCTACTGGGATCTCTTTATCATCCACATCCATGTTTCTTAAAAATGTATTTCAAAACATTTTTACTATTTACTAGAATATGAGTTAAATTCATTTATACCCTTTTTGACTTTTATAAGTGGTTTATAAAGGAATATTTCCATTGTTTTCAAAACAAGGTCCTTTTTAACCTTTTCGGCAAAATTAAGGTAAGAATGTTTTTTTTAACTTATACGGTGGGTTCGGCTATTTTCCGCCGTTATAAAATCTTCAAAGCTTCCCTTACAATCATATAAGAATATTTTCAAATAAAATGTCTTATTTTATATGGATCTTAAATGATTTCAAAATAAAAGAGATATTTCTCTAAAGTGTTTTGATTTCATCTATGTCAACATCCTTTGTTGGATTTTATGCTTATTTGAAGTTTATGTTGTATTGAAGGTTTTGTGATATGTTTGACTATGGATGAGATATTTTTATACCATTCATGGTTTATGGTTAAAGTATTGACATTTCATATGATAGTTTTAATACGAATGTTTATGTTATGTTTAAACCTTTTCATATGGGAATGCATTGGAATTAATATGGGACAGGTGGAGCTCGCTATAGCTTCTCGATGCATCGGTAGGTCTCATGAGACAAACTAGAGTCTTGGCACAAGGATTTGGAAAAATCTTATTTATAGTCTTGGCACGAGGCCTTGGCTATGTGGTTATGATAGTCTGGCATTATGCATTCCATCATTATGAAAGTGGTTATTGATTTTTCATGTGATTATTTGATTAGTAGAATATCCATGTGAATAATTAAATGGAATTATTTCATTTTATTTATGCCATACTATGTTGAAAGTTCAAGTTTGAAAGGCTTTTGTTTTAGTTATACATTTCCTTAAATGTTTATTATTATTTATGAACGTTTCTGCTATATTGTTATCCTTACTGGACATTTGAGCTCACCCCTTTTCTATGTTTTATTTTTCCCAAGAAGTGAAGAAGTAAATTATGAATGATCTGTAGGGATATTATGTAGGGATATGAGTGTGGATTATGGAGACAATATGTTGTTGTAGTAGTTTTTCACATTATGATGTAATGTAAAACTTTATGAATATATCTAGTGTTTCTAAGGATACTAAACCAATCGGTCTTTCGAGATTTGATCTTTCTTGTGATCATGCCAATGTTATGTAATAATGCACCGACTCTGGGTAACTAGGGTCGGGACGTTACAATTACTCTAGAGAAAGGATTTTGTGGTTCCCTCGCATTAGTGAGATACACCATACGATTAATGTTGGATGATTTCATATCATAGATCGTGGATCACAAATTGAGGATCGACAAACATTGGTGGTGCAACTTTTTTCATCACAAATAACATATCCAAAAATTGAGTTTGGGTGTGATTTTTCATTTTTTTCCATCCCTGTTCTAATTCCCTATGAATAATGTGATTTAATAGAAAATCATATTAATCAATGGGTCATGGGTATTATGGGTCTAATTTTACCTTTTTTGGTTTATTGTGTAATGTTTATCTAATATTGATTATCCCTATTGGTTGGTTTTCATTAACGATTCTTAATGAAATTAACCATGATGGACATGAAAATTATTCAAGGTCCATTACACATTGTTATTTCATGACTCTCTCGCTCCCTTATTTGTTCATCACAGGAAATAATAGTTTGGAATGCAACACAAAAATTCATGATCAATCAATATTTTCACAACTGATTCATGGAACAATGATCTGATATCACATACTTGGGATGGATGCATTATGATGGAGGAGTTGTGATGAATGTGGAAAATGGATCGAAGAGGTGTGGGAGATATAACTGCTCAGAAAACATTACAAAGGGATGTATTTTGGAACGGATTCGAGCTCAATGTAGTGAAGGTGGAGACCAAAGGATAACATATAATATTTAAAATAAACAATCGGAGCATCAGAGGGAATCTAGTGTCCCACATATATGTCCATTAATGTGGTGGAGGCGGGTGGTGGCATGCGGCAACAACCACATCCTGGTGCGGTAGTGGACATCCACCCATAGTGGCAACTGTGGGATACCAAGACAAATATCGTAAGGTTGGTGAGATTCGGTGGCCCCAAGATTGAATGGACACACACAACTGAGCCACGTGCATGATATTCAGTATGTGTGTGGACCGGATCAGATAGGGGTAGCATTCCATAATGCTAGGGGTGATTTAACATTCAGTCGGGATATATTCTAGTAGAGGCCGGCATATGCGGCCTGAGAAAACTGGAAAAATTAGGCCACCAGGAGGCCAAGTGGGATGCTTCAAATGACCATGTAGGGACATCGAGTTGTCATAGTTGATTGAGCCCAATGGGTTGGGCCGGACCGGTTCAGGTCGGGGCGAATTAGACCCATCCCAGACATAGTTGATCCCTTTTAAAAATAAAGGAATTTTTTTCCAAAGTAGTTTCTTTTTGAGGAGTCGTCTGTGAAATTTTGACCCTTAGACTTGGTGATACTTTTGATAGGGCTTTGTGGGTTTTTAGTATGACCAGTAGGATTTGGTTTCATTGTCTTTGTCTTTTCTATGAGGGAATAATGAAATATCTAAATTCCATCATAGAAGTGAAATTAGAGATTGAGATCGATACCTTGGTCATTCTAATGAATGATCGATGCCAGATCATGTTCCTATTATATAGGATGTCTCATTATCTGAAGTGATTTATCTCAGACTGGCGTAAATAGTGACTTGGTGCGATGGTGCATGTATCTCACCCATAGTCCCGGTCGATCCTCAGTTTTTATCATGTTACCATAGATTCGGTTTGTGGAGATGGTGTGACCAATATTTACATATGCACCTATCCCATATCTGGAAGGATGTCTTTAGTAGAGTTAGGAGTCCAACAGTAAGCCCTGGGCACAGGACACCTATCTTTATACCGAGATCAGATTATTTACTTCGTGACTTGACCAATCTAGTGTGCTTTGGGTAGCCCTTAGTTTTTTCTCTATGGGGGGCATAAATTAGTCGGACCTATTTGCAAGGGTCATCTATTACATCAATGCTCGATCAGTGATTTCTCATTGAACAAATGTTCCTTGAGAAAAATATTGTGATTAAGGATGGATGTGATATCAATAAGCATTGCCTTAGCAAGTCCAGACGTCTCATAGAATCCTCCTGACATATTGAGACCAGATGTTTTCTTAGATACATTTGGTATACTTGTTATAAGATCTAACATTCTAATAGTTAATGGAGTGAGATCACTTGTAATAGATCATGGTATGAGGGGAGCTATATTGATGGATGTGGATGAAACATTGTATCTTTGAATCCATTACAAGTATACATAGACTTTCTTGCTATAAACTTGTTGAAATATACCGATATTGTATGAAATATATCATCATAGTATTTTTTCAATTTTGTTACTTTTCATTGGGTTTTGGGGTTACCAAATGAGTATTTTTTTACTCACCTTATACGGGATTTTCCCTCACATGCTGTGTCTTATGCAGACAGTCAGCTATTTGAGGGTCTTCGAGGTAGTCAAGGACTGAGTGGGTCATACTGTGATTAGACAGATGAGTTATGTGTAACATCCCAGGTAAATAAAGAATATTACATTTTAATATTTATTAATATTAGTGAATAAAATATAAATCTTACTTTAAATGGAATGCTATGCTCGATGGCGTACCCAATACGCAACAACGAGTTTCATTGAAATCTTACGTTGCACTCTAAAAATCAAATAATATTATTTCAATTGGTAGTTAACTCTTAGCCATTTTATTTGTTGGAATGAATAGAAATAACTAAAATATGTTTTTATATGTCTGTTAAATTTTTTTTACATTTATCCAATAAAAGGTAAAGGCCTAAAATAAGAAAAGAATTCAATTTTAAGCATAAATACTCTAAAACAAACTAAAAGGCTGATTTATCACCTTTTGATGGTGATCCCTCTTTAATATAGTTCTGGTAACTGTTATACATTATATTGGACAAAATAAAATTCTTCTTTAGAATCGGGACATCATAATCTACTTTGTGTAATTTTTTTGTATTTCTCCGATAAAGTTCATTTTTTTAATGAATAGTGAAAAATGTTGTTTTTTAATTCAAAACCTATATTTAATATAATATATTTACATAATTAGATTATATATTGAATTGGTTTTTAAGTCCAATTACAATATATTTTTATCATTTAATTCAATAGTGGTCATTGAAATTAATTTCACTTTGAAATTGGACTTAAACTAGTGTCAATCATTGGATATATATTATTTCATAAAAACATGCTATTTGTTCTGACAATGGAAATTAATTATTAAATTAATTAATGAAACTTATATGTTTTTAATTATATATAATATACATCATTTTTGAATTCATAATAGCAAATATAGCTTAGGGTGAATTTTTGGTATTATTCTGAAAATAATTCAATTTTTGATTAATAGTGAAACCACTAAGTGGTAGTTAAAAAACTGATTTTTCATTGAAATGAAACTTTACCACTTTTGTGAATTCAATTTCAAAAATATGACATACATGGTTGTATTTAAGATGTAAAATTTTGTTTAATGGGATTAATATAATTTTTTGGTGAATAGTAACTTTTATGTTTTATTAATCGCGATTAAAGGTAATTAATGTAATTTAAAGTAAGGATAATGTTATATTAAAATGAAATTACCATGAAACACGTCCTACCCTTATTGTATGATTCATGGACGACCATGAAAATCCATGGGTCAACATGGGGACCCCATGGAGCCACTTTGGTAGGAAAGTGACATTAATAACGTTTTATTTAAACTTAAAATTAAAATGTCACAAACATGTATTTTTTTACTAAAACAATTATTACATGCAGTTATACAAGTCATATTTTTTACTATAAATATTCATTAGAAAGATAAAAAGACTTACTAAATCATGATATTTTTTTATTTTTAGACATTAAATAAATAAATTTATTTATGACACCGTGATGATGCATTTATTACCTCACAAATGAGTGATTTAAATAAAATGAGAAGATAGGGTACAATTTAAGTCTTACAACTATAAAAAGCCAATTGGATGGGGGCATTTCAAAACCTTATCACCTTATACTCGAAATATATTCTTTTGTGACTTTTAAAATCCGAAAATCATTTTATAATGAAGTAATATTTTATAACATTCCAAGAGTGGCCCTCCTCTTCTCCTATAAAAGCCCCCCAACTCCACCACCTTACCCACACCTCTCAAGCCATTGGCTCAGAAAACTCTGATCATTTTATCTCTCCACATCACTATCTTCATCCTAGAAGCCTTCCCTTAGGGAGAAAGCTCTTCAAGAAACCCTTTTGATTCAAAGCAAGGGGAGTTACCCGATTTAAAGGTGAAGTCTTCCATAATGTTCTGTTGTTTTATTTAGCTTCTCCAACCCCCTAAAATATTTTTATTCCTAGATTTTGTAACAAAAAAAGTATCTTAATCATACTAGGATGTTTTTATGAGAATTATTCATGCTACACTTACACACACCTCCGTCTAATAGTTAAAAAACATACTGTTTCCGTGAATGGCGAATTACTGCCTCACGAAACGATGATTGTTCTATCTTCATCTACCACCCCTCATGGTGGCCATTATGATGGAACTATTTTTATATGATATATATTATATTTATGTGCTCTATATTCTCCTTTATTTTATATTTAAAACAAACATTTATGCTTTTCATGTTGTGAAAATGCGATAATTTCATACGAGGAAGTGTGGACTGTCGCCCCCCTCAAGTGATTTGACTCGTTCATGCAATACATGGAATGTATAAAGAATGGGATTAATGTAAATATGTGACCTATATAACATATATATTATTCTGTAATTATAATATATATATATCTCATTTATTTTTAATTCCATTAATATGACAAAGAAATTAAAGTAGCGTTCATGCGTACGTACGGCCTACCGTCACCATGAACGGTGAATTTCATTTCATTTTATCTCGAAATGTTATGGAATAGTATAAAATGAATATGTACTGGATATATATGATATTTAAATAATTAATACTATTTTGGAGATTATTTACTTATAACTACATGGTCAATAATTTTCAAACAAGTTCATTTTTGACTCTTGTACCAAACATCGACAAAAACGTCTGATATGAACTCACATTATTAAACAATTATTATAACATTATAATATGTGATATTAACTGAATAATAATATTTAAAAATGTTCATTAAGCAATTATAAATTAACCAAGTTTATTATTCTGGAATATAATGAAATGAACAAGACAAGTTGGACTTGAGGTAAGGGATCCTACCTCCCCCTTTCTTTTAAGTACTCACTTTTTTGTCATTTCTTTTAAGCTAATATTTCTTATGTTTGGGGATGTTATTTTATATTCATAATTATGTACATTTTATTTTCATATTATTAGAGACCCTATTTGATCTCATAAATCCATTTTTGGAAGTATTAAGTGGCGACGTTAGGCTGTTGAGTTTTAGTAAGGGGTTTTTCATCTCACTTTTATTCCCGTGAGATTTATGCTACATTTTCCGCAATTTATTTTGAGTGGTGTATGTAATTCTCATTATTATACACTTTGTGTAATATAGTTTCATTAATGAGTAATTACATCAATGTTTTATAGTACTTCTTTCATGGGGTGTATGTTTCGAAAGTTACCCAAGTCAGTAAGGGAACCTTTCACCCTCCTATTTTTAAAAGACTTCTATTTGTTTTGTCTTTTAAATTTCACATTCTTATATTGGGATATGTTCTTATATATCCTTATTACTATAAATTTTATTCCCAAGTGATGATATACCCTTTATCCCTCTCATCAAATATTTTTCTAAAATTTGATGGGATGTCATTAAGCTATCGAATTTTTGCAAGGTAACTTCTTAACCAAATTCCAATTATTTGTGTTAAACCTATACTTCATGATTATGTCATGCTATGAATATATGTGGAAGAAATCTGATTGTTTTACACTGAGTATCCACTTATACTCATTGTATTTATATTTTTCACATCTAATTATATCATTTCTTTAACCTTGCTCTAATGGCATGATCCTTGATTGAGATTATATCACAATTTATTCTCATTGAGACATTTCTTAATGATATAATCTTTTATTTTTTTATAAAGTGTATATACAGCCCCCTTTAACATTCAATATCCATATTATGTCTATACTAAAGTCATTTAAATGTTTTGAAAATGGTCTACCTTCATCTGGCTTGTAATTTAAATGTTCAAAATAGAAAAGGACTCTTTTGTTAAAACATTGTTTTAAATGGTTTTAATGATTTATTCTTTTAAACAATTATCATCCATGACCATGTTTTAAAAATGGTTTATATGATTTATTCATATTCACATGAATATTTTAAAACCCTTTCAATAGTATTGAAGTGGTATGTGACACTTTGATTCTAAAATCTCTATTAAATGCCTTCTTTTAATATTTTCAAAGTATAAAGAGATTTTTCTCTCATATAGTTTTAATGATTTTATTACATGTTTTTATTTATGATAATTTCATGATGTGATCTCTTGTGATTGGAATGTGGAAATATTATGTTTCTTTTATGCATGTTTAAAGTGTTATGATTATGTTATGGTTCTTGTCCAATGTTTATGAAATCGGGTGGTTCGGTGATAAACTAAGGGCGGGTGATCCCGATTTAGCTCTCCGTTGCATTGGGTAATGAGAAGGAGTTAAACGCTAAGGTTTATTTGAAGATATTTAGGGAATATATTGTGATGGGTATTCCAAATGTAACCATGAGGGTTACTCCCTACGTAAAAATTTTATAAATGCCATAAGTTACCTTTATGTCTTATGATTTCTGTTGAGTTTGCATAAATCTTATGATTTCATGAGGTATGTTAAATTGATTATGTTTTATGAGTAAAGTATGATTTCATTGAATCATATGTATACATGGACTAATGTTTTCTTTCTGTATTCTTATAACCCTTACTGAGCTTTGAATGCTCATCACAAGTTTTTTTAAATGTTTTTCACAGGACATTATGTGGAATAGGGTCAAGGATGGGATCATGGAAATGTCATGCTGTCTAAAAAATGAACTAGACATGACTCTTTTTTTCAATAGTTTTTATTTTGTAAAAAAAAAGGGAACAGACCAGATGTGTCTACTTTGTAATCTTTGAGATATAATAGTTATGTCCTAATTCTCTAAAACACTAAACATGAAAAGATCCTTAATGTGAATTATACAATTTAATTCAAGATTAAGTAATGTTTTAAGTACGGGTCCTTATAGTTGGTATCATAGGTCGGTTTAGACAACTTTAGGGATTAGGTGTTTTCTTTAAACATAAGATTATTCCCTATGTTTATTATATTAGTTAAATCCTTTTTTTGTAACTTTTTCAGATCAAGGAAATGGAAGGAGGAGGATCTCAAATGACATTCTTATCTGTTCCTGATGACTTGATTGCAATAATTATTGAAAAGTCATGTTCGGATGATTGTGAAACTTTTTCTAGCATACAACTCACTTGCAAGCAGCTGTTTGAGATATCAAACACCTCCACTATACCTTCTTATCATCGTGGATCATTGGTTGTATTTAGAAAAATCCTATTTTCACAATATTCTCATATTTTCAAAAAAGGTAGATATTATCAAGGAATTTTCAAATATTTTACCTTATCACAAGATTTTGAAGCATATTATGATTATAAAGAAGGTGCTGAAGAAGGAGACCCTTTTGCAACCTATTTATATTTGATTTTAAAATATAGTCTCTCATCACATACCTATGGAATTTTAAAAGGACCATTAATTTAAATTTTCAACTCAAATTCAGTTAGACTTTTTTATAGAAATCATGTTTTATCAGATGTCTTGAAATTATATGTCATACATGATTATTTTCCAAAACTATTTTCCTATGAACACCCATATGACCCATGTTGTACAAGGTGTATTTGGATGGAGGAATCAAATGATTTTTAAGGATCTCTAAATCATTGTTTCAATTCATTGACCTTCTACCTACGTGAAGAAGATGATGATGAAACCAAATGGAAACCATGATCAAGGTATGTTGTTCTTCATTTTTTGGAATCATTTTATTTTATCTTATGGTGGGGAAATAAGACTTCGAGGATTAAGATGTTGAGATCATAATGAATTTGGATGAAAATAGGAGGTATAAGGAAACCATTGAGGGTAAAACATGTTAGGGTTATTTTTGGAGTTTTATAAAAAGGACAACCCGTAGGATGGGTGACATCCCGTCGCATCTAGTAAGGTTGTAGCAATAAATCCCACAACTGAAGGGAGACAAGGGCGCATCGCCTACCACTGGACTATGTGAAGCCCCTCGTTAGTATGACTTATTATTTTTAGTTATATAATTTTATGAATCATGAATAAGTTGATTTTGGGTTATCTAGGAAAATATTGACCTATCATGGAGGATATATTATTAGGTTAATTACTTTTCAATATGAGACTTTAAGAGAAACTGATGTTATTTGGAGATAAATGTTAATTTCACCTTTGAAGACTATGTGATTAAATACTACAAATATTTGGGTTTCAATCTTAGTTTTTTTTACTTTGATGAATTTTATGGACAAATTTTTTATCGAATGGTCTTCATTGAACTTTGGGTTCTGTTGGACAAATTTTGGAGATTAAGAATAGATTTTCTTTTTATAAAGGAAAATCCTTTTTGGGTATTATCTAATATCGTACTAATAATTTTGGATTTGGATTTTGTTTAAAGACATGGGAAATATATAGTAATCTTTTGTGGATTAAGTGGTTCTCTAGATGTTGATTATAGTGCTCTTAATGTGAACAAGTCATCCCAAATACTCATCATTTGGAGAAAGAATGAGTTTGTGTTAGAAATATAGTAAAAGATGAAAGTCTACACGACAAGTAAGTATGTTCCCTTATGATTTATTTAAGCTCATAAATAAATTCCTCAATGAAAAGTAACATTAAACAAAAATGATTTCCGTTAACTTTCCCTACCGGGGAATCAAATACCGTTTAACGCATCACAAGTTTGTGATTTTATTGTGGTTAAATTTCTCTAAATCATGTTTTCTATCACTCTCAATCAGAACATGGCCCTTTGTTTTCCCTTCCATGTCCATGTTTTCCTACATCGAATTCTAGTATTGGTTATATCGGGTGACCTTTGTACTTCTCTTACATTCTGTTAATGCGACAGTCTAATTTACTTCTTTTCCGATGTGGGGATTTCAAAGAAGTTTCCAAATCCAATTTTAAAATTGCGAGGACGTAATTCCCAAAAGGGGGAAAGGATGTAACATCACAAGTAAATAAAGAATATTACTTTTTCATATTTATTAATAATTGTGAATAAAATATTAATATTACTTTAAATGGAACGCTATGCTCGATGGCGTACCCAATGCGCGACAACGAGTTTCTTTGAAATCTTACGTTGCACTCTAATAATAAAATAATATTATTTTAAATGGTAGTTAATGCCTAGACATTGTATTGGTGGGAATGAATATAAATATCTAAAATATAATTTTATATGTTTTTTAAATGTATTTTTACATTTATCCAATAATAGATAAAGGTTTAAAATAAGAAAAGAATTCAATTTTAGGCATAAATACTGTAAAATTATCTAAAAGGTCGATTTATCACCTTTTGATGGTGAACCCTCTTTAATATAATATTGTTCAATCATATAAATTCTATTGGACCGAACAAAATTATTCTTTAGAATTGGGACATCAAAATTTACTATGTGTAAATTTTTGGCATTTTTCTGATAAAGTTCATTTTTTTAATGAATTGTGAAAAATGTTGTATTTTAATTCAAAACCTATTTTGAATCGAATATATTTATATGATTAGACTATCTTTTGAATTGTTTTTAAAGTCCAATTATAATATATCTTTACCATTTAATCCAATAGTGGTCATTGGAATTAATTTTACATTGAAATTGGACTTAAACTATTGTCAATCTTTTGATATATATTGTTTCATAAAAACACGCTATTTGTTCTGACAACGTGAATTAAATATTAAATTAATTAATGCAACTTATACGTTTTTAATTTTTTAAAATAGAAATCATTTTTGAATTCATAATATCTAATCTAGCTTAGGGTGAGTTTTTGGTATTTTTCTAAAGAACTTTAATTTTTGATGAATAGTGAAAACACTAAGTGGTAGTTAAAAAACCGATTTTTCATTTAAATGAAACATTAAAACTTCTGTGATTTTAATTTCAAAAATCTGACATACATGGTTGTATTTTGGATGTAAAATTTTGTTCAATGGGATTAAAATAATTTTTTGGTGAATAGTAACTTTTATGTTTTATTAATCGCGTTTAAAGATAATTAGTCTAATTTAATGTAAGGATAATGTCATAATAATATGAAATGACCTTGACACATGTCCTACCCTTATTTGATGAGTCATGGATGGCCAAGAAAATCCATGGGTCAACTTGGAGACCCCATGGAGAAACTTTGGTAGGAAAATGACATTAATAACTTTTTATTTAAAGTTAAAATTAAAATGTCACAAACATGTATTGTTTTACTAAAACAATTTTTACATGGATTTATACATGTCAAATTTTTTACTATAAATAGTCATTAGAAATCTAACAAGATTTACTACATCATGATATTTTTTTATAATTTTTAGACATTAAATAAATTTATTTATTTATGAAACCGTGATAATGCAGTGATTACCTCATTAATGAACGATTTAAATAAAATGAGAATATAGGGTACAATATAAGTCTTAAACCAATAACAAACCTATTATATGTGTGTATTTATAAACATTATCACCTTATCATCGAAATATATCCTTTTAGGACCTTTAAAATCCGAAAATAAGTTTATAATAATGTAATATTTTATAACATTCCAAAAGTGCCCCTCCTCTTCTCTTATAAAAGGCCCCCACCTCCACCACCATAACCACACCTCTCAAGCCATTGGCTCTGCCAAACCCTGATAATTTTATCTCTCCACATCCCTCTCTTTATCCTAGAATCCTTCCCTTAGAGAGAAGGCTCTTCAATAAACACTTTTGATTCAAACCAAGGGGAGTTACCCGATTTAAAGGTAAAGTATTCCCTAATGTTCTTTTGTTTTATTTTTGTTCTCCAACACCCTAAAATATTTTTATTCCTCTATTTTTTAACAATACCAGTATCATCAACATACTAGGATGTTTTTATGAGAAGGATTCTTCCTAAACATACAGACACCATCATCTAATGGTTAAAGAACATATTGTTTCCGTGGATGTTGAATTATTGCCTCACGAAACGATGATTATTCTATCTTCTCCTACCACATCTCATGGTGGCCTTTATGATGTCACTATTTTTATATGATATATATTATATTTATTTCCCCTATATTATCTTGTATTATATATTAAAAACATACCTTTATGCTTTTAATTTTGTGGAGATGCGATAATTTCATATGAGGAAGTGTGGACTACCACCCCCTCAAGTGATGTGACTCGTTCATGCAATACATGGAATGCATAAAGAATAATATTGATGAACATATGTGACCTATATAACATATATATTATACTTAAATTATAATATATATATCTCTCATTTATTTTTAATTCCATTAATATGACAAAGAAATTAAAGTAGCATCCATGCGTATGTACAGCCTACCGTCTCCATAAACGGTGTATTTCATTTGTTTTTATCACCAAATTTTATGGAATAGTATAAAATGATTTTTTACTGGATATATATGATATTTAAATAATTAATACTATTCTGGAGATGATTTACTTATAACTACATGGACAATCATTTTCAAACAAGTTCATTTTTGACTCATGTACCGAACATTGAAAAAAACGTCTGAAATGAACTCACATTATTAACCAATTATTATAACATTATAATATGTGATATGAACTGAATAATAATATTTAAAGGATTCCTTAAGCAATTATAAATTTAAAAAAGTTTATTATTCAGGAATATAAAGAAACGAACAAGACAAGTCGGACTTGAGGTAAGGGATCCTACCTCTCTCTTTCTTTTAAGTACACTCTTTTATGTCATTTCTTTTAAGCTCATCTTTCCTATGTTTGGGGATGTTCGTTTATATTACTAATTCTTTACATTTTATGTTCATATTATGAGAGACCATATTTAATCTCATAAATCCATTTTTGTAAGTTTTAAGTGGCGACGTTAGGCTGCTGAGTTTTTGTAAGTGGTTTTTAATCTCACTTTTATTCCCGTGAGATTTATGCTACATTTGACACCATTTCCTTTGATTGGTGTATGTAACACCCATTATTATAATCTTTGTGTAATATAATTTCATTTATGAGTATTTAAATCAATGTTGTATAGTACTTATTTCATGGGGTGTATGTTTCTGAAGTTACCCAAGTCGGTAAGGGAACAATTCACCCTCCTATTATTAAAAGACTTATTTTTGTTTTGCCTTTTAAATTTCACCTTCTTATGTTTGGATATGTTCTTATATATCCTTAATGTTGTAAGTTTTATGTCCAAGTGATGAGATACCCTTTATCACTCTCATAAACTATTTTCTAGAATGTTATGTGATGCCATTAGGCTATTGAATTTTTGCAAGGGAACTTCTTAACCCAATTCTAATTATTTGGGATAAACCTCTACTTCTTGATTATATCATGATATGAATATATGTGGATGACATCATATTGTTTTACACTAAGTATCCAATTATATTTATTGTATTTATATTTGTCGCACCTAATTATTTAATTTATTTATCCTTGATCTAATGGCATGATCCATGATTGGGATAACATCTCAATTTCTTCTCATTGAGACATTTCTTAATGATATGCACTTTTATTATTTTATAAAGTGTATATAGAACCCCATTTGACATTCCATATCCATATTATTTCTATTCTAATGTCCTTTAAATGTTCTGAAAATGGACTACTTTCATGTGTCTTGTAATTTAAATGTTCAATATAGAAAATGACTCTTTTATTAAAATATTCTTTTAAATGGTATAAAAGATTTATTATTTTAAACATTTTTCAACCTTGTCCATGTTTTAAAAATGGTTTTAAGGATTTATTTATATGTACATGAATATTTTAAAACCATTTCAAATGTTTCGAATTGGTATGGGACACTTTGATTCTAAAATCTCTTTTAAATGTCTTCTTTTAATATTTTCAATGTATAAAGAGATTTTTCTCTCATAGAATTTTAATTATATTATTATATGTTATTATTTATGATAATATCATGATTTGATCTCTTGTTATTGAAATTTGGATATTTTAGGTTTCTTTTATGCATGTATTAAGTGTTATGATTATGCTATGGTTCTGGGAAATGTTTATGAAATCGGGTGGTTCGATGATAAACTATGGGTGGGTGAGCCTGATATAGCTCTCCAATGTATTGGGTAACGATAAGGAGTTAAATTCTTAGGTTTATATGAAGAGATTTAGGGAATATACTAAGATGGGTATTCCAAACATAACCATGAGAGTTACTCCCTACGTAAAAATATTATGAATGCCTCAAGTTACCTTTATGTCTTATGATTTCTATTGAGTTATGAATAAATCTTATGATTTCATGAGGTATGTTAAATTTATTATGTTTTTTGAGTAAAATATGATTTCATAGATTCATATGTATACATGGACTAAAGTTTACTTTCAGTATTGTTATAAACCTTACTGATCTTTTTATGCTCATCCAAAGTTTTTTGAAATGTTTTTCATAGAACATAAAGTTGAATTGGGTTAAGGATGTGATAAAGGAAATTTTATGCTGTGTAAAACAAGAATTAGACATGACTCTTTTGTTCAAGAGTTTTTATTTTGTGATAAATATGGAAACAGAGTAGATGTGTCTACTTTGTAATCTTTGAGATGTAATAGTTATGTCATAATTCTATAAAACTCTAAACCTGAAAAGATCCTCAATGTGAATTATTTAATTTAATTCATGATTACGTAATGTTTTAAGAACAGGTCCTTATAGTATGCTTCTTCATATTTAGGTAGTTGTTTCTATTATAACCCTCTAGTGGGGTTTCTAGTAATGGATTCCCATGGGATCTGATTTTTATGTTTCCTTTCGGTTGGGCATGTATTATGTACTCGTTTGTTTAAATTTTCCATTATATGTGGATTGGAGTTGTGTGTGTGTATAGGTAGTTAGGAAAATGCCTACCATTTTTTGGGATAAGAATACTCTATGCTAGTCACCATCCATTGTCCTATGGTAGGAGTGCATCGGGAAGTCACGACATGGGACATGCGGGACATCTCATGATAGAAGCTATGATCATATAAAGAATAATCAATAGAGAAAGGAAAATAACTAAAATATATTCCATTTTTTCAATAAAAAGGATAGAATATCGTAGGAAGAATAACTTATAATATAATGTTATAAAAATATTAACATACTCTCAAAAAAATTCAAATAGATATTATAACTACTAAAATAATCAAATGTAATATTAATAAATAAATTCATTCTGATGGAATGAATAATGTTGTACATCTAAAACAGGCATTCAAGTGTTGTGGAAAAAAATCAAATACCATTATGTATTGTAATGAGATATCTAATACCATAGAGGATTGTGGAATTTTACATACAAAATTGGTAATTTCCACGGTAAAACCATATCTAGTTTCCTTCATGAGACCTATAGATTCGTCAAGGAGATATATCGGGCCCCACATATCATTTTCAAAGTCCAATGCATTTATCCTTTGAAAATAGTGAAACCTAATCAACATAAATATTCATATTGATGAACAAGCATGTAAAATATTAAAAAAAGAATACATATGGAATCAATATATCACCTACCTAGGGGAAAATAATTAAATTGATGGTTTAATGTTTTTCATAAATTGAAATTCCATAAAAGATCCATGATAAATTTATTTAGGAATAAAGTCATTGAATCGTGAAATTAACATTTAAAAAAATCCCAAAATATATTGGAAGATAAATTTCATTGAAAATAAACATTAATTAATTTAAAATATTTTTTAAAAAATTATGTTTCCTTGATGGTGAAAAATTATATTCATATTTTTTACTTTAGTATAATGAATCCCTTTACATTTTTGGTAAAACACAAACATGCAACTTTTCCAAAACGACATGAAAATAAATTTCAAAATACTTCATAGAAATTAAGAATGGGAATAATTTTCTTTAATAAATCATTACAAATGTTAAAAACATATTTTATAAAACATTTAATGAAACAATGGGTTTGGAAGAAAAATTATTTCCGACCGAAAAGAGAAATAAGGATGTACTTTATTTTAAATATTTTTATAATCTAATTAATTACAAAAGATTGGTAAATAGAAATATTACATGAAGAATTTCATGAATTACTAAATTTAAATAAAATTGATTTATTTTATGATATATATATATCAATGAATTCCTTAATGGTTTTTTAAACATAAATAATTACAAATAATAATGATATTTTGAAATAAACCCTTACCAATTTCATATCCACTGAATCATAAATCCCTTTAATGGAATTGTAATAAATAAAACATTAAATACCATGATATTAAATTTATTCATTATATAACATATAAATGGGTAATTATATTCACCACACAATGCAAGTAAGAGGTTAATATGTTATACATCTCACCAAATTAAAAGTGATATAAGAAACCCTGACCTACCACTTCTTTTTTATTGAATGTTAATTAACCTCCTATATAGTGGTTTTCAACATGTTATTAACTTCACAAAGAACCATATTAATGTTTATAATATCAAAAATATATATGATTATTTTTTATGAACTTATCACCCATTATTTAGCAATATTTCAAAATTATCAGTGTTTCTGGTTTTAATTGTCTTCTAATCACATGTATATTTTTTCATAAATGATATGATTATTAGAAAAATTATATAATTAAAATATATATATAATAAATATACTCACAAAATTATCATATTTATATATCAATTATATATTTAATACCAATCCTGGATTATTGTTATGGAAAATTAACCACGTTACAATCATGGTGCCTTTAGGTTGTACGTACGTCTGGGTAAAATTTCAAATCGTAATGATATTTACAGAAAGAATTTAATAAATTTTTTATCATTACAAAATAATCCAAAAATAAAATATACCATATTATTTTATTAAATAGTTATTTATTATTCATCCATTTGGTGTGGTAATGAAATAGAGTCACATTTCTTGATGATGGTAGAATCTCATACATACAGAAATGATGTTATCCTATTTATGGGTATAATTAAATGATATATTATCAATTCATAGTGTTAAATATATCTTCATATTACAATTAATTTTTTTATATCACATTTATTTGTTAAAACATTCATTCTTACATTCCAAGTCGATCATTAGTGATAAACAAATAACATCGCTTCACAAGGGGGTTGTCTATTGTACACAAAAGTGAAAATATCATACAACATATGGAATTTAATATAAAAGGGTCCTTTGAATTATTGACTCTATAAGTATAATTATATTATAAATATCATATGTAGTATTTATATCTGTCATACCAAATCGTGACATGTGGGAATGGAAAAACGATTGCATCGGTCCACAAGGGGGTAGTCCTTCTTACACAAAAATGATTGTTTCGTAACCCATTTGATGGATGTGGGGATATTTTTAGATACTTTAAATATAATTAAAAATAAAATTATATTTTTGATAGTTATTTTATTCCATCATTATTATTGATCACAATTTTAAGGAGGTGTTGGAAAAATAATATAAAAACACTCATTGGGGAACATTACCTCTTCTTTAAGTAAATTCATTAGGAATTCCCCAAAACATTAAAATGTTATAATTATCCCAAAATAATTCTACTAATATGAGTGGAGGGAAGTAAGTTATAATGTTTCTTTTGTATGTTCAAATCATATAGGTCTTATAGGAGTTAAGAATTTTAGAGAGTGGTGTCATTTTATAAGTGAGGTGAGTGGAGCACTTGAAATATTTGAAAACACAAAGGTGTACCCAAATTCTTCACCTAAAACAAGGGTGTCATATGAGTTATTATAATGAATAAAACATTTTATAATTGAAATGTTTCTAATCTATTTATTTTATAAAAATATTTATCTTAACTTAACCATTATCTTTTCAGTTTAACCCTCGATAAATCTATATTTACAATAATCATGGTAATTATTTTCTACAGTTTGGTCAATTTATTTTAGTCATAAATTATATTAATATTATTATAAAAATATAAATTATATTTAATAAATAATGTATCCTATTTTTTCAAATTACTTTTCAGAAGTTCAAAGTTTTAATTTATAATTAATCCCACATACGTGATGAGAAAGTGTGTTTTCTAAGAGATAATGTTCAATAGTTATAATTGTATTTATTGAAAAATAAAATTTAAAAATTATTCCAATGACCTAAATGGGATTAATATGTATATAATTATACTAATTTTTCTTTCAAATAAATTAAAATTAAATTTTATCTTATTAAATAATTTAAATCAAATGGAATTTCTTTTTTGAAATTCAGTATTTTTCATTATTCGTCGAAAAATGAAACAATTTAGAAAAATCAAAATAATTAACCATGGATTAAAATTTATAGTTTGATTCCAAAATTAATGTATAATTCTTGTAATTAATTTTTCAAATATGTTAAAATCAATTTTTAATTACATGTGCAAATCGTGACAAACCGCTTTCAAGAAATAATTTTGTTTTCAAAATTCACTTCTCGATATTTTTAGTGATACTTATTTAATTTTTAAAAAGTAGAGAAACATAATTTTCATAATTTAGTTGGAAATATTTTTACCCCATAACTAAATGGATAGGCTATAATAATATATTATACTGTGATTCATTTTGACTCGTCGTTGTGTGTTCTTTAAGCTATCAAAGAGATCAAATTTGATTTCACTATTACAAATTAGGGTTTTATCTTATGTTTTGAAAAAAAAAATTATTATAGCTAACCCTATACACACAGTTTTCTGAATAACATGGTTATACGGTTTAGTTCAGACCTATACTGATGGTATTGATAAAACCATTGTTATAGGGCCTGGATCATGACAATGCCCACATTTCTCTCAAACAAATTGGTATAGGTCAAAACTATACACAAAGTCTCCAAAAAATAATGGTTATAGGTTTCGGTTAAAAAACTATTCCAATAGTTCCCTAAAAAAATGGATATATGTATGAATTATACCCATGGTTTCAGTAAACCGTAGGTATATCATTCTTGAGCAGGCATGAGGAAAAATATGGTCTGGGGGAAAAAATATTGTAAGGGAAATCCTATTTTCGCGATTTCCATCTATATCCAGACTTTAGAATACATATATAATTATAAACAAATATGTATTTACCAAAAACTATAACTAGTGCATTGGTTTGGTCGGTCAATTGTATAATGTTTGTCTAGGGTTTGAGTTTTGCATTAGGTATTTTTTTTCAATCCTATACCCATAGGTTCAGGACCGTGAATATATGGTAATTGGCATGGTGGATAAACACCTATTCCCACAGTTCGTAACCATGTGTATAGAATTTTAAACCCAATTTTATATCTTAGACATATGCCGACTGCTTATGCTCCCATGGTTCTTTGAATCATTGTTAAAGCCTATACCCATGGTTTAATAGGCTATACCCACCATTCTAAATTGTGCATATAGGGTAATGTTCCAATATTGTTAAAATTATGTATTTCATAAAGCATCTAGTGTAATATTTTATTCCATTCTTATTGTTGCGTGTCATAAAAACAATCATAAAAAATTTATTCTTTCAAATTATCTATGTGTCAAATCTATACTTACTCTTGATTTCTCTTATTCATATGATATGGATATTATATGTGATATGTTATCACATGGAATCGGAAGGTAATAGATTTACATGATGATATTGAGAATTTTTTTTTCATTGTTAGAGATTAAGATATCTTCTCTCTTTACTTTCCCCTTTCCTAGTACCATAGAACTTGGGACCTCATTTCTTGATGTGAGGGTATTTTCTCATTTTATATAATTTTATAACCTTGTGTCACTCTAATGTATTTAAATGTTTCTAGTGCATTAATTTATTTCACTATAGATGTTTCATAATTTTTGTATATATCTTTAATGTTTCAAAGAGACAATTCTGTAATTTTTATAGGTACTTTATTATAAGGCATCCCTTTTCAGTTATATGTATATTCCGTGCATATCACACAACCCTATTCTACTTGATTTTGGATTATGTTATTACTATTGGATGGTCCATCTTTGGTCGTTGTGGGATGAAGAATGATAGGGTTGTATCACATGAGTTTTATCCTTTAGTAGATATTAATAGTTAGAAATGTTTTCAAAAATGGTTTTGAAATAATGGGAAATTTTATTAGAGTGTCTCGAGTTTGGATCGCCAATTTGGGATCCAAGGGATAGTGTGGTTGATTATGTATCTAAATTCATGGAATTTGTTGACATAATTATTGAATATTCGTGTTTAGGCATCGATTATAGGGAAAAAAATCGTAAATAATTCATATAAAATAGAGTATTTTATCTTTTATTTCCTTATTGAATTATTTCCCAAGATATTCTCATTTCACTGTGGTGAATGTTGTTAACATTTAGGATTCCACTATAACAACCCGCACTAATGATACACATATAGGGTTTTTATGATTACCCTTTATGAAATAAAGCCTCTATTTACAGACATAATGTTTCATCTAGGTATTCAGATAAGCATTATTCCACCCAATGGTATGCACATGGATCCACTTCCATTGGACTAAGAAGATATTCGACTACAATTTGTTAGTTGATAGGTTTAGAAGGCCCATAATGAGATACTATTAGACATTAAACATTATATGAGTTTCAAAATTATAGATCAATTATATTTGTTGACAATCTAAACATTCTAGAAATGGAGGATTGGCTTGAAGAACTGGTTTGAGTATTATATCTTGCTAAGACCCCACCAGATTTGACAGATGCACTTCAAAAAAGTCATATTTTTTTATCAGTAGGGTCATAGTGAGGATAGATTAGTATAATCCATTATGATATTATTATCTCAAACTCATACTTCAAAATCTTCTTAAATGAAAATTGTTACCCATTAAGAAAGAAATCATTGAGGATCTGGGATCTTCTAGAGGTGCAGTAGGTTAATATGTTGGTTACTATGTACTCATCAATGTTTACTAAACTCACATGGTACTCTATTGAGAGGTTTTAGGATGGATACATCCTCACGAGAAATATTGTTCATGGAATATTAGGGAAATTCAAGGTATTATGGACTCGTTATACAATCCAACATTTGATCGCGTCTTGGAGAAGGACCTGGTTATAGGGAACATTTTTGAAGAGTGATCTTGAGATGGTAGGGATGGTAATCGCCATCATGGAACATGGTTTTCTGTAGTAGATAGATATAATTAGTCAAAATTTTCTTAGTGAAATTGTAATTATCAGGCAAATTCTAGTTCATGATGATCTACTGCACTGGATTTTCATAGGGGATCTAATCATCTTGGATAATGGTGATGATGTTCTTATGATGGGTGTGGTTACATGAATCATCATTTTCAAACTACTAATGATTCTAATAGTGGATAGAGATCATATTGATATGACAAATAGATGTAGAATCAAGATACATGATATGAAATTTGTGATTAGAGCTCCATAAATTGATGTGTTGATAATAGTAGAGCTAGTAGAGTTCTATATGGAAGATTTTGTGGGTGGAGGACTATGCTATAATCAACTCCCAACAATGCCACCATGTGGACCTCTTATTGATTATAGGGATGGTGGTTTATGGTGTGGTTATTTTAGTCAATATAAGAATTATACTAGGCTTCGTATTAGATTATTTTAGATACAATCAATAGCTTCTTTACAATTTCTTATGTACTTGTAGACACAATAGTGAGTAATTTTGTTATAATAAGATCACTTTTGTGAGAACTGGGGCATCTTTTGATTATTTTACCCATAATATTTAGATATAGGTTCTTTGATTTTTTGATTCTTATATATCTTACATTTTACAATAGTTTTAGGTTTCACTTTTTGGGAATAGTTTATTATGGAAAATCATGGTCATTTTGTACAAATATGCTGAATTCAACCTTGGTAAGGCATTTTTGAATATGTTAACTACCCATATAGACATTCATAATAAGAATGGAATATTTCAATATAAAAATGAGATTATATTATAATTTTTTGATGAGAAGAATCTTATATCTATGATAGTGGGGTTCATGTGTAGGAATCTACAAAATATCATCCATAAGAATGAGATTTTATATCTAGGTGCAATGGGATATTTAGGGAGCACACTAATATTTTCATTAAGGTAGATTATGTCCCAAACCAGGCATCAATAGTTGAGGGTGAAGTTGGAAGACCTTCAAGGGACTATTTTTTCTATACCCAGTGTGTCCCCTATTAATTTCCTATGTCTCCCAAGAAAAATATGGAAGGCGTATTTTGTATTTTCATTGATTATCATCACAAAAATAAGGTAACAATCAAGAAAATTTACCCCATTCCATGGATTGGTGACCTTTTCAGTAATTTCAAATGAATTTTTTTTTCAGTTATTGATCTCAAGTCTATGAATCATATGATGGGAGTTAATGAATATGATATTTTGAAGATATAATTTTGAGGTCACTAAAGGATTTATGCATTTTACGTGATTCTTTTTTTTGTGACTAATTACACCATTTTTTACCATCGAACATCTGTATTGAATATTTCATCCATATTTTTTCTATTTCATAATTTTCAATATTCATGAAATTATCTTTTACATTGTGTTTGAGGTGGGGAATACATAATAAATGAGGATTTTACTATAATTATATTGGGGTTAGAAAAATATGGTATTCTATTGATGTTATAGTTTTTTATTATGTTGGTTTTCTTTCTGGGAATATAATTTATGATCATGCTTTCATTGTGGATCTAAAAATTATTCATCCAATTCCTACATGGAATCCACTAAATATCAAGTCATAAGAATGTTGTTTCATTAGGTGGGAAGGGGATTGTTAGAGGTTCATGGAATCATTTTCACAAATTTCATCCCCTTTGACTGCCTTTAAATGGAAAGGGCTTCCATTTTCATGGAATGAGCAATGGAAAATAGACATAGAGTAGCTAACGCAGTGGTTTATCAATGATCCAGAGTTGAGACTACCGAATAATGGTGTCTGATATGTTGTTTTTTGTTATTCCTCTATTGTTGGGTAGTATTCTTTGTTGAGAAAGAGTCAAATAGTGAACGTGTTTGAGTTGATATAGTTGAGACCCAATTAAAAGAACATTGGAAACCATATTATAGAGTTGGAAGTATTATTATGCACCATAGATATGTATATGAATTATCTTCTTGTTAATAATTTAATTTTTTACTCAAATCATCAATTACTATGTATATATTCACTCATATATACCTCAACATGAGACATAGGCATTGGTTGGAGTTACTGTAGGACTAAGAATTTGACATAGTCAACACCCCATGGATGAAAATGTGGTGGATGAATCACTTTTAAAGTAATATTTTTCTCACATGATGGTGGTTGAATCAGAAAAAATTTCCTCATTATAGCTTATATGGCTTGAGTATAGGGGTGGAGCTTACAAATAGTTAGTGGTGGTCAATCCAATACTTTAGTAGAATTTGAGATATGCGCAATTGGATGATTTTGAATATAAATTTCTAAGGGACTAGATATCATTACGAAATGTAACACATGTATTTTCCAACGAATTTGAGTATGAAATCCATTTTGGGAATATATGATAGTTCTAGTCATTTATTTTTTATGAGATGTTAAGGTAATTTAATAACCCCCTTGGTAGTACATACATGTTTTGAAAATTATTACACTTCCTTTAGGTAAATTATTATTGGAATTTGGTAGATAATATATAAGTTTATCTTTTCATGGATGACATGTATATTGGTAAAGGTTGAACATCAGGTTCTAGAAGAATTGACTAAACAACTTGACATATCAAAAATGAATTTGGATAATATATAAAATGAATTTTTGTTATGGAAGACATTAATATTGATAATCCAATATTATATCTAATGGATTTTTTTCTCACATACCTTGTCTTCAAATTTCATTAATGTTAAAAAATAGCATTTGATTTAGAATTTCATGTTGTTGAATATGGATGAGATCATGTAATTTCAATAATTTAAATATTCTTATTTCTATAAACACACCCCAATTCAATGTAATTTTGGGCAGGGGTTCCAAATATTCATTGCAAAACTATTTAAAATATTTGGATTCATTAGAATTACATTATTATAAATTTAATCGAAACATTCATTTAGAAACTTAATTTAAATCAAAAAAATTAAATAAATCATAAATTAAAGAATAATCAAAATGGAAATTCTGGATGGAACTACCTTCTTCTTCATAAAACTAGACACTCCCAATGATGATCGTTAATGAGAACAAAGGAAAAAAATATCATAAATCATTATCTAGAATCACGATTAAACACCATGGTTATTAGATCCATGAATCCCAAAAGATTAAACTGAGTGGAAAGAGAGATAGATGAATAATGATGAAGAATGGTTACCAGGATATCACCCACCAAAGGAATAGTGATTCGTCGCCAAAGGGATGGATCCAGAAGTGTTGGAAGGATTCAAGATTAATTGTGGAAGGATTTGGGATGCTGGAAGAGTATCTGAAGAGATGTGTATGAAAAAATAACAAAGTTCACTAACTCCTTTCACCGACTAATATTGGTGAGTTACAATATGTGTATTCTAGTTACACACTCAGAAAGATTTAATTTTTGAAACATTGAAAACACCTCGATTTCAAAAAACCCATTTAAAGTCACGGAATTACATGACATGTAACCTATATTTAGTTCATGTATTTCTTGAGAATAATAACCTATGATACCCTTGTAGTTATGGACTAAACACATACCTGAAAATCGTTCAAAGATTGTAAATGGAATTCAAAATATGTACCCATAACACAGTTAACCATGCTTCATAGCATTCACATGGGAGTAGTTACATGACGTGTAACCTCGTTACGCGACATTTAATATCCTGACAGTTTAAAAAACCCTATTTAGTGTTTCATAATAATAAAAAATCGACCTTCCCATTATAGGTATCCTCCCAATTCGAACTCAATACTTATCCAAAAAATGGAATGGAAAACCGAGAAAAGGTTTAACATGTACCTATCAGAATATTAATGATATGTTATAACCTCCCCATAATAAAAACATTATATCCCCAAGAATACTATGAAGAAGCTTCAATGAAAACAATATGAGGCCAATGCACTCCCATCAGTGCCTCAGGATCCCATGTCTTGCAGCTATTAGAAACCTGTATCCCTTACAAATGATCCCAAGGTATCATCCTTTAATGATGTACCTTGGTCTCATATTCAACTATCCTAATTGGACAGTAATTCAATGTTAAATCAGGTTCAATATCAAGTTCAATCCTCCTAAAAATATGATATATATATAAAATTTATACATTTTCATCTATGTTACATGGAATACTTTATGTAAATATATCAACTATTGTTGTAGTTCAATTTGGTTTACAATATTCCACCCTTGATCAACAACATCAAAAGGTGCTCCAAAATGAGGATCCTGATTTCATTGCCTCTCATGCCATCGATGAACCAACCATGGTGAAACCATCAAGAATACATGGTCCCTAATTTCGTACTCCCAAGGGATATGGTGATGATCCACGTAAGACTTATATTGGGTTTATGTTTTCAATATCCTCTGATGAATCAGTTGAATATTTGTTGTCATCTCTTATACCAAGCATTTTCCAATAAATGAACATGAACTAATCTATGACCAATACAATGTATATTTTCAAGGACGGTCAAACAAGGAATAAAAAGGATCCATTATTACTGTGGATATGTAACTATTGTTATAGGATTATAAACCATCCCCATGTGATGTTCCCAAGCCCCACTGAATTCGAGGACACACACATGAAGCATATCATACAAAATATGATCATCTCTATCTATTTGTCCATCGGACCATGGATGGAAGGTTGTGATTAAAAAATGAGATCTCAGTGACTCCTAAAGGCCTCTCAAAAAAGGATAAGTATATTGAGGATCATGGTTAGAGACCATATCAATTGGAAGTCCATTAAAATGAAAAATTACTTTCACATAGATATTTCCCAACTCATCAACATTGGTTGTATCACAAATGGGTATTAAGTGATCAGCCATGGTCAGTATGTCCATCATATCCCATATCCCATTCTTCATTCTCTAGGTACAAGGAAACCCAAAAAAAATGTTCATAGAAATCATATCCCAGTTCCTGGTATTGATTGGATGTGGTTGAAATAAACATGAATGGTTTTGGTGCACATCTTTCACGTGTTGGCACATATAGATGAGGGAAAAAACTATGCAACGCCCCATCTCATACCTGGCCACTAGTATACCCATCTCATGTTATAGATCATCATAGTGGATCCTGGGTGCTCAAGACACTAGGAATTATGGAAATCTCCCATTATGGACTTCATTTATATTAATAGAACAACCTAATATTTCTGATAGAACAAAATAACCTCCATGGGGAATTACCATTGGGACACTGTCTCCCATCCATAAAGAGAGTCTCTAATTTTATTGAATTCATCATCAAGATCTTAGACCTGATCATTCATCTCGAAAGGAGAATATTTTAGTTGAACATTGTCTAAATAAGCATCATACCCTTTCTCCTGAATTCCAATAGGAAGCTATGCAAAGAGATTCATCAATTTTAACACCTATGAAGATTCTTTCACATCATGGTTTGTAAGATTCATACTCAATGCATCTATAATGAAATTCCATTTCCATTGGTTTTAGGTGATTTTAAATTCGAGGCACTACATGAACTCCACCGAACACCTCTTCTAAGTGATAAAATCATTATGAGGGAAGGAATAACTCAAGATTTTATGTTCTACAAACACATAAAACATGTCACCGTAAAGGTAAAGCATCCAAATCATAAGTGTATTCCTCATAGACTCAATATCAATATTGAGGGAATGATATTTCTTCATGTGTGGCCTAAGCTAAAAATATCTATAAGAAACTGCATTGTTTCGCTGTATAATAATTTATCCCAAGCATGAAACTAATGCATCACCAAAGACCGCATAGCCTTTCCTGGAAATTGGAAGAGTTAAATGTGATGTAATTGTAAAAATACATTTCACCTCAACAAAATAATTCTAAATTTTATCATCCCAAGAAAACATAACCCCATCAATGTTACAGTATTCATCAAAGAAGTCAACTTCATGAAGACATTGATGAACCTGCAGTAGTATCCATCTAAGCCCATGATGCTTGGAATTTTGAATACATTTTGTGGTTTTTATCAAGTCATAATAGGATTTACCTTCTCAATATGAACTAATATACCACGTTTAGACACCATGTATCAGATGAATTTTAAATCCCAAATCCCTAAATCACACATCAATAGCCTGAAACATAGTCGGTGACTTCTCTACAGACCTAGAAATTTTTTTATATGTTTCACATGATGATCCATAGATTTATAGTATCGGGGGATGAAATCCACAAATACTACAACATAGTTATCCAAATACTTGTGGAAAATCCTATTCATCAATGACATGAGAACATCAAGATATTTTTTCATACCTAATGGAATAACAAGGTACTAATAATGATCATTCCTATTCCAATTTTCTTCTTCTAAAGTTCATACTCATTTATACATAAAAAATAGTAACTAGATCGTATGTTGATTTTTAAGAACCAATTTGAACCTCTAAACTGACCGAACATATCATCACTCTGTGGAAACAAATATTTTCTCTTATTTGTAACATAATTGGGCTATATGTAATAAAAAAATAAGTGAATGGATAAATCATCCATCTTATTAATGTGAATAAGCCTTTCTATGGGTGACACACATGGGAGTATAATTCCTTTTTCAAGAATAACATCAAACTATGACTTTAGTTTTTTCAGTTCATCTGGTGCCATGTGATAAGATGGAATTGAAATTTATTGTGTACGAGGAATTCAATCAATGGATAACTCAATCTCCCTAACTTTTGGAAAACTATAATAATCATATGTGAACATGTTAGGAGACATTCTGAAGACTGGAGGAAGATCCCCACCCAATGAATCACAATCACGATCAAAAGAAAGAACTAATATTAACATCCCCAAATCTAGATTAGAGGGTATGACTCCATGCAACCTTTGGTTCCATTCTACTTGAATTTAAATAGGCACACTACTAGTTATTGTAAGGTATACCCATCAATTATAATAATAAATTCAGGATTTTTTGGAAATGATGCAATCCATACCGAATACAATGTCAATTGATTTCATGTACAGATCTAGAGAACTCCAAGCATGCATGAAATCTATAAAAGAGAAGACACAAGAGGGTCAATTGAGACCATTCTATCTATTTTTACCAAGGGGTGTATTAATATCCACTAAACAAGATAGTTTCTCAATAAGAAGATTAAGCATATTCACAATACGTGTTGAAATGAATGAGTGATATGAACCAATATCTAATAAATATTTCATTAATGATGATTCTATATTAATGGAAACCCTCACAATCACTGGCCCCATGTATGATTCCTCTAGACACTCTTCTACTGTGTGATGCCACTATTCTCAAGATGCATGTGGGTAAAAACCTTTTGTAAGTAAAGCATCTAATTTCCCAAAAGTTTTAGGAGGATTCGATGATCCTATTCCACTACCCAGAGTAGTGCTGCGATGGTAGAATCCATATATATTCCGTGAATATCCAAAGAGGATACCTATATTTGGTGCCTTAGTGCAAACCCTCTTATAATTTCTTATATTTCCACACTGGTTAAAAACCAAAGAACATCATCATATTGCTATATGAGGATTGGAATGACCATGATGTCAAGAACTACCATGAGAATCATGACACATCTATTTTACATTAAAATAACCAATACTACCACTGGGTTGAAAGGAATCTCATTATATCCCAAGCTTGCTATCTAGGTCCATCTCAACCATCATCACCCTATCTAGAACATCACCCGAAGTGGGAATTTTAAGTAAGAAAACCTGAGAATTTATATATGACCAATGTCCCAAATTGAACCGTTGAGCCTCCATTCTATCATTAGATACAATCTTCAATCAATACTCCACTAATTCAGTAAAAATGATTTTAATAAACAATAATAGTTCTACAAATTATCCAAGGTTGAAAAACTTCCCATCCTTGGAAATCACCATTGAATCTATATTGAATTGAATGATGAATGGAAAATTGTGTCTTTCCACTCTAAGACATCTTGTTTCTTTTTTATCACCATAACGTCCCACCATCTCTTTCTTGGTCACTACATCATGAGGTTGAGATAATCACCTTGATCTTATCTCCAGTCACCTAGACTCAAATATACATTCTATCATTTCCAACAATTTCTCACCATGTTTAGGATCAGTGGAGCCTTTGAAATTTTTTGTCTTACAATGAAATGGAACTTGTAAAATATTTCGAATAACATACCCATGAGGATCCAAAACTGGAACCCGAATGGGGATTAGAGGTGGTTCATGTACTTGAGCTTGGACATTTTGAACAATCACTTCAACTGGATTTGGGAATACTAGAGGATTCACTTATTGTGTAACACTATCGGCTTTCTCCTGGATCAAATTAGTGCATCTTCTCATAGGCCTTATGCTAAAAAAATCAGTTGACCACATTGAATACAACAGGTTCACATTTAATCAGACCATTAAGGTAATTTATTACCAATAGATTGAAAAACTATATTTGGATTCCACTCTATTCGAATCATAATTGGAAAAGGACTAGAACTAATCAATAAGACGTCCAACCCTAACCACCCCTGGTGAGTTATGGTTCATTATGGTCAGTTTTATTCATTAATTTAATCTCAAATACCTCTTAAGACCAAAAATGATTTCAAAAATTCATATTGACATCTTGTTTAAAGCTCTATAACCTACCTTGGATACCACTTTTTCACAAACCATCCTGGGTACCCTAGTATCATGATAATCCAGATGGCCCTTACATAGAACGAAGGGCCTTCACAATCCCCACGGTTCGGTGACTAGAACCTACCATAAAACAACATGCATGTGGGAATTATTTTTGCACAATACATAGGATAATTATGAGAAGTAAGATAGTATGCATATAATAGAAACTCCAAATTGAGTAATGTACTTGAATAACACAAGGAATAAACAGCCACAATTATTAAAACCCAATTAAAAAAATAGTCAATATATACTTGAGGTCCCAAAGGACCCAAATCACCATGTCCCATGATCGTGATATGGATCCATACCTAAAAGATCACTTAACGTTTCATGAACCTGGTAGAACAAATGGTATAATAACCCAAAGAAAAAAAGTCGGGTGTGAGCCTAATCCTAGAAGGACACCACCTTATATTCAATAACAAATATGTAATATATATTATCTAAATAAAAGCATTCATTTTTCAAAAAACATAGATTTTGATATTCCAAATAATATTTAAACAAATCATGTTATATAGTTCCAAAATGAAGGAAAATACATTTAATGAACATGATTTTACTTTACAAGAGATTGAATATCTAAAAGAATTGATTAATTAAAATAGTTACATAAACTAGATTATCAAAATCATAAAGTGGAATGTAAAGTAGTTTTATAACTTTGTAATGAATTTATATCTCATATCTAATTAATAAATCAATAAACATTGTCATCTTTTTAATGGTACGATAATATTCCCAGCTATAGGATTCCAAAATCTCAATTTGATCTCTGCAAAATAATTATACTAACGTCCCTCTGAAACTATCTAGATGTGACTCATCACCAACCCATCGAGTATATGACCAACTATAGGGACGTTTCAGAATGTCAAAATACCATTGAGTTTTTACTATTGACTAACCAAATAAAGAAACATTATCATCTTTTCCATGCTCTCTTAAATGATGAGTTATTTATTTTATTAATTTATATAATAAAAATAAATCCCTTTCATTGATTCAAATTTCAAATTTATTCATTTAAACCTAAATAATTGTTTAATAAAAAAACATGAAATTTTCACAATATTAAGGCACTAGGTTTCCATCAAATCATCTTAATCCATTTTCAGATGTTTGAAATCCATTAAAAACAAATTACATTTTCTTGAAAACTAATTTCCACAAGTAAATTCAAAAATTTTAGGGAAAACATTTCCATAAAATCTATAATTTATATTAATCAATTTAAATCAAAATATTTCTATAAACACTCCTCAATTCAAGTAAATTGCGGGTTTTCCCAATTTGTATGCCAATACAATTTCAAATCACCCGATTCACAAGAATCAATTTTTATTAGATTTTGTTGAGAAAAAGTTTTATAAATTAAATTTAAAACATTAGTCGAAATAAATCATTCTATTTCGTATTAACAAATTTTTGTTATTCTAGAGTGAACCACTTACTTTTTCCTGAAACCCAAAACTCACAACAAAACCTGTAAACGAGAAGGAATACATAAAAGATATCAAAACTCAACCAAGAAAAAATATTCATTACCATTTGGAATATATCCATAAATTTTATGATGATTTAAGTGAGTTGAAAGAGATAATGATGAATAATGATGAATAATTCATAGCTGGATAGCACCCACCAAAAAAATGATGATTTATCAACAAACAAATATATCTGGAAGATTCGGAATGATGCATGAATAATCGACGAATACTTTGGGCTGATGGAAAATGAATTGGATAGGAGTGAATGAAAAATAACCAATCACACTACCTCCTATTATAGGATTTCATTAGGGAATTAAACATCTTATAATCCAACAACACAATGTAATGAGTTATTTTATTTAATGGAAAAATTGAGTCAAATTTTTTAACACCCCATTATTGTTGGGGTATTACACAACCTATAACACATATTCACATTGTGTTATACTTGATAATATTATCCTATGAAACCCACATTATTACACATTAGTACATGAACAAAATATACTTCACATTGTGTAAAGGGAATTCACAATGTGTACCTAACACACTCTAAACCATGCATCACGGATTTCACCAAACAGTAGTTACAAATTTTGTAATCTATAAATTTCATTTCATACCATGGTAGATTAAAAAAACATGTTTTTTGTTAAAACATATAAAAAATGTTTTAAATTAAAAATATAGGTATCCTCCTAATAAAAACTCAACACTTACCCAAACAACAAAAAGAAAACCCTCAACAATATTTAATACACACCTATCAAAACAGTAAATGGATTATAGAAAAAAACATGAACCCATTATTTGATACCCAATGTCTACATTATTACAATGGAATAAGTTATAATTTTTTTTTCTTGAATGATTAAATATTTTATAAGTTGTGGAAATGTAGATACATATGTGAAATCTAAATTTCATTTTGAATCATAAAATACCCAAAAATAATAATCTATATTTCGATTATACCTCCTTAGATAATACATTCACGTCATTTCAAAAATTCATATTATTATCTTATTTATAATATAATATAATAAAGGGGGAGCACATATGCTCAGTATGGGAAATCATGTAATGGAATCTTTAATGACTCAAATTTTCATGCCTTTTTATGAAAATTTCTGAGTAAATTCTGAGACAAGGAACTAAAAAACTTTTATTTCAAGGGCTGTTGTTCCCAGATGGTTTTATAAAAATGTTGGGGGTTTAATAACCTGCATGAGAGGTATTCTAGATGATGTGTATGAATTATTAAATGGGTGCCCGTATTAGAAATATGAGGGCACCATTTTGTTTAGGATGGTGGGATTGCAGTCGGTGGGACTTATGTTTTGTTAGTGCAGGACGTTGAATAGAAATCCTGAAAAAGACATAATCATAAAAAGAATTATTATTTTTAAATCATAATGAATCATGAATGGTGACATAGTTTGGAAATCTGAGACAACTATCGACTTCATAATGTGGTGTTTTCCTTAGGAGGAGCCTAACATCGACCAGAGCAGGTCGACTTCGAAGGATAATTTCTGGAAGTTTTGAAGAAGAATAAATAAAAGTAAATATTTTTACTGTATTTATTCTTAGTTTTTCAAAAATGAAAATATGATGAAATGATGAGTCATCCCATTCAGTTTCTCAAATGAAACAATGTGGTGACATGGTAATGATGTAATTAGGATAAGGTTTTTTCTTTTCTCTCTAATTAAACTGAAATTTAGGGTTAACTCATAACCTTTTAATTAGCTGGAAACTCCATATAATGGAATTATACATTTCATCCAAATGGAAAATAAAAAAATCTAACAAATCCTGGTGGATCATTGATCAAAGTCTGTGGATCTCAGATCATGGATTGAGGATCAACAAAAGGCGAATGGCAGAGGTGTGCCTCGTTTCTTCACCAATGACTTATCCAAACCTAGAGGCATGGTGTGAGTATTAATCTTTCTTCCTACCCCATTAATTATCCCAATGATGAACATGGATTAATCAACCAAACAAGTTAATCCATAGGTCATACATTTTGTGGATTGCATTTTACATTGTGGGGCTTATCAGGGATTGTTAATCAGATATATATTTACCATGGTTGTGTGATTTCATTATCCATATTAATGCATATTAACCATGATCAACATGAAAATATATAAATTTATATTCAAAATTTTTGGTTCTTTACTTTTTCTCTCTATTTTTCATTCATCGAATTCATTTTTTGTTTGGAATGCGACACAATAATTTGCAATTTCTCGATCATTGCACAACTGAATCACAGAACAATGATATGATATTATAGACTATGGATGGATACAACACAACGGAGGTGAGATAATGAATGAGGAAGATAGATCATTGTGTTGTAAGATATATTTCCACTGGGACAGCTTTTCACTGAGATGGATCACATGATGGATCTAATCCCACGACAGTGAAGGTGGTCACCCGAGGATCGTAGAAAATATTTAGGATCAAACATAAGAGAACCAGAACAAACATGATGTCCTATGAAAGGGTCTACCAACAAGGTAGTGGATAGTGGTGTCACATGGCGATGGTCGTGTGCCAGTGCGGAAAAGGACTGCCGTATGTGGCCGAGCTGCGTGGGGGTTTGCTTGTCCATGTGACCAGACCAGGATGGAGACGGGTGGTGTGCCCTGACACTCCCGGTGATGCAGCACATAGACAAGACAAGTACTTGAATATGAAATACCTTGTGACGTGGTATAGAATGGGAGAACTGTGCCCCCAAGTGGCCCGACGAGCTAGATACAATGGCCATGTCATCCCATCAGTTTGTCCTAGTGGGTCATGCCAAATGGTCCAGGACCAATGGGCCCTTCTAAACCAGGAGTAGTGGGGCAGAAATGGATGGGTCAGGTCGAACCTAACCCGGATCCAGATCAGCATGTTTTCATAAAAAATGATTTATCATTCAAAAACAGTGTCTATTTCATGACTCGTCTACGACATTGCGACCCATGTGTTGAGGCAGTCCTCTTAATATGGATTAGTGGGTTTTTATTTGTACCAGTCAGGGCTGGTTGAATTCTCACTGTATTTCACATGAGGGATCTATAGAGTATCATGATCCCATCATATTGGATTCCATTTTTGATTTAGATCATACCTTTGGTATTTCCTTTGAAGATTTGATGTTTTATCCCATTTTTTTCATATAGGATGACATTTGTTCTGAAGTGAGTTGTCTCAATCCGACATCGTCAGTGAGTCAGCGAGCAGGATCACGTATCATAGAGAGAGGCTTAGTGAATCCCCTCTTCTATTTTTTGAACATTATATAGTGTTTTTGTAGATGGTGTGACCGATATTAAAAGATGAATATATACCCTATATTTGATTATGTTTCAAATATGGCATGGAATCCCACTATGAGACCCAGGCATAGGACCCCTTATCAGTGTTTCTGTAATAGATTAGTTCCTTTGTGACATGATATAACGATTATTCATTTGGTAGAACACAATTTTTTCTCTTTGGGTGGTTCAAAAATTAGTAGGAACACATTGAGATAGTATATGATTACCTCAAAGCTCGAGGGGTGAGTTCTCCTCGAACAAGCATTCCTTGAGAGGAATCACATGACCAAGGATTACATGTGATCTCAAGACTCCTGTTAACTGCGAGACCAGGCATCTTAGGGAAGCATCATGATGGATCATTACCAAATGTTCTCTCTGATACTTTTGTTAGGATTTTTCTATATGCTTACTTTTAGATAGCTCAAGGATTGAGATAACTCGGAATCGAGCATCCTATGAGAGGAACCATATTGATGCTAGTGAATGAGACGTTGAATCATTGAATCCATTAAGAGTATATAGGGATGTTCTAATTATAGGATTTATTTACATATAACTATGTTTATCCAACTATATTTTTATAGTGTTGTATTTATTCTGGCCTTTTACTTTGTGATATGGTATACCCTACTGAGTATTGTTTTACTCAACCTTGCATGGTCTTTGCTCAACCATGTATTGAATTATGTAAAAATTCGACTCTTTGATGTTATTCCATGTAGAGCATTACCAGGTGGGGACTAGTTTGATCATAGAGATAAAGTATGCTTTAATGACTTCAATAATCTACTTATGTACATACTCATCATGTAGGTTTTTCTTCTGAGGAGTCCCAAATGCATGCAATTTTACTTTTCCTTTTTAGTAGGGATTTTATGTTGGCCCCATATATTTTCATTGTCCAAAATCAATGGCTTAGAGTTGTGTGTGTTTGTTTACATGTACCTATGAAAATGCCTCCCATTTTTTGGGAATGTAACTATTTGGATCAATTTTCCATGCCCTGGCCTATGGGAGGATGTGTTCGGGAAATCCTTACATAGTCTGTAGGTGGATTAGTCATGATAGAGTGTTATCAAAGGAGGTCGGTTCTTCCATTATAACTATGAGTCTCTAATTTTTGTTTTTATAAAATGTGTTATGTGTTTAAAATTTTTCTTTTAGGCTAAAGAATCCATTATTGGTGTCTTGGATGACGTATCAAAATAGAAAGTCCCTGATTTATGGTTTTTGACTTGGTGCATTTAAAAACTACATATAGGAATAATATGACGGTACATTCATTATATAGGAAGGGGATATGTATTCAATGTCCTTCTTGACCCATCTATAAAGGTATACCCAGTTTATCATTTTACATCATGTTTTTCTTCAAGATACATGCATTTAGACTATCATCCATGATTCCACTGTGTGATCCTAATGACGATTTGGGGAGTGATGAGATATGTGTACATGGGATTGTACTGGAGACCACACTACTGGGTGTCATTCTAGCATTATCACCACCTATATAGTATGACATGTTACCTATAGTACTATAAGATGTGATGTTCTTTATGAGGGCACATCATATGTTTTGGGGATTGAGCCCCCTCACGTTTTGAGGTGCCCGGACTTTTGGTGGCCAAATATTAGATTGAGTTGGTGATATAGTTTTTTGTCTAGTAAGAAAACAATTAGATCAGATTTTGGTCATGGAGGTTACCCTCCTACATGGTTTATTAGGGTGATGGAATGGTTTATATTTTCCGATTATATGATGAGGTGACTCTTCTTCAGACATATTTTGAGAAAGCTTCTTAAATAATTGGCTCTAATTATAATTGTAATAAGATATGTTTGGTGAAGATCATCTACAGTTATAAAAATATCACATGTCCGAACATGAGTATTCATCAAGTCATACCAATGGGAGGGGATATTCTATGAGGGACCTCCCATTTCTGGTCTGATGGTTCCATGGTGGTGGTGATGTTGGGACGGAGAGGATAGCCTTTGGAATCATTCTTTCATCAGTTTGTTGGTGCATCTATATGGCTCAGAACAAATCATGATATGAGAGAATTCTGACCTTTGGGAGGGCCTTGGTGTCCAGGATCAAATTCATGCATAGAGACAAGGTTCGTTCTTTCAACAAGTTCCCCAAGGCCCCCTCCCATAGAACCATGCATGTGGAATTTCCGGTGTCCCACCCCTATCTTGCTGCCCACTAGGTTCGGTGGCTTCCCCACCCGACTGGTATGATGCTAAACATCGATGGATTCTGTTCAGTGAATGAGATGAAGGGCGGTGGTGTAGTTCAGGATCCATTGGGTCAGCTGGTTCTCGCATTTTTCCATTCACCCTTGTAGAGGACACTCCCTTATAGTCAAGGATATGTCAATGTTGACGGGCCTCCATCTTTTTAAATGTCACAATATGTCTCTTGTCGCGGCTGCGACTGACTCCCTCATTCTGTATGACTCCACGCATGGAAAGCGGACTGTATCTTGGTCCATCCACTATATCTGAAGAAGGTCCCTGAAGTTCATATGCAACGGTACTATCCTCTCACACACTTTGAGGGAAGGTAATAACGTTTTGGATCATCTTGCCACCATGGATCTGCAAGGAATTTAGGTATTTCCCCTCGAGGAAGTGGTCGAATTTCCTATTAAATAAATGAACTTGAGTAGATGTGACACCTTAGGTGTGCACCACATTATGCCTCTGTAGTCTCTTTTGGGGATTCCCCAGGTTTCCCTAGTTTTCATGTGTTTTTGTTGACTTTGTGGTTTCACCCTCTTGGGATTTTTAAATTAAAAATAAAAATGATGATGTCATATAGTGATCCATTGTGGTTTAATGTAATTTGGATGTCTGTATATTGCTAGTGGATATCAGCTGTGGGAATGTTTGAGTAGTGAACACTATGGTAGGATAACGATGTATATCTCAGATACATGGACAAGTGATATAATCTGATAACAGGTCCAAAGACATGGGATCTATAGCTCAGGGATCATAGGGTGAGCCTAGAGAGTCTAGAGAGAGGTGATTATTTTCATGAGATAACTATAGACATCTCGATAGAGATTGTGTAGCCTATAGTGCTACTGACTATAAAATGGTGGATGGTACAAAAAGGCAGAGATAATGATTGGAATATATGGATCTTCAGGGCCAAAGAAATATTATAAGAACTAGGAGGGAAGTGGGAGGTGGTATATAATTATCCATGTTAACACTACCACCACATGTTTTCCACACAAGACTCATGGAGGTAGATGACATGGTATGGGGCAACTGCATGTGGTCGAGGCATGTGACCCAAGGGCCGCATGAATGATTTGAGGGATGGTCTATGTCTACTTTTAGAAAAAAATATTAATAAACATAGGTGCTAATCATTCTTCCCTATCATGGATCTTATTTGGGAACTATAGTTTCTGGATAAACTATTTATTTTACACTGACTCCTAGAGATACATACGAAAGGATACATGATAATCACACTAGTAACGATTGTATGATGTGACCCTTGAGCAAAGAGTTTTAGTTTTTTGGTATCATCGAGGGCTTATTATTTCATTCATTGAATGGGTTGGCTATTGACAGTCCATGATTGGATTGACTGTTTTACGAATAAGGGTGTGTTATATCCATAATGACGGAATGGGGTTCTCCTAGGTCTGTGAAAAGGGAAGCCCAAGAAGGAAAATATAGAATTATGCATAAGAAGGTGAATTTTACATCCACACGGGGATATAAAATAATTCATTGTTCTATATCATGATATTGAAATGATAGTAGCATCAATATATCAGATGGATTTCCTAGAGCTTTCCAAGATGAGGGTGCAAGTGCAGGACTAGCGGAAGAAGTGCTTAGAAATAATCAATTATTTAAAATATATCTAGATTACCATAACGTTTACCAAGTGATCGCGGATAATGAGTATCCATCACCAAAGGGAGGATGGAAAAATTTAGCAGGTTAATGGGGAAGCCATTATCATGGATAAAAATGTGTCTGTAGGCTTTTCAGCATTTAAGACAAAGTTTGACAAGAGCCCTGATATTTAGATTTCCAGAGGTGGGAGTTGAGTACCTAGTCTTATTACGATACATAAGGGACTGGACATGTTTCAATACTAATGTAGAGGATTGCAGTGATTGCATATGGTTTTCATCTGTTGAGAACACATGAGCATTACTACATGAACAATGATCTTTAGATGACAACAGTAGTATTCGCATTGAAAATGTTGCGACACTACCTGATGGGTGAGCACCTTATCATACACTTAGAACTCAATAGTCTCAAGTATATATTCATTCATAAGGTTATGAACATGAGGTAGAAGTTTTTATAGAGTTTTTCCATTTCTATGATTGGGAACATCTATTCTCCTAGTATGGGAAAAATGGTAATAGATTCTCTCAACTGGAGATCCAGTTCATAGTTGTTGAATGAGGAAACAAAGAAGTTTTCCAGATTACATTTATCATTCATGGATAAATATGATACATATTACCACTAGTCAGTGGTTGTTACCCCTCCACCCAAATAGTGGGTCAGTGAGGCATGATTCAGTGGAACTAATGGTGAGACTTTATGTTCTCAGTTATCCATAATGAATTCCCCTGGTTATTATTCAAAGGGAGGGGAGCATGTCATTAATTTTAGAGGATACACAATATTAGCAGTGGATAACTAAAGTGGTGAGATGCATCATGATATGCATGTGTGATACAAGGTGGAATTTGGGTATGAAAGAATAGTTTTAGTCTTGGATTTACATGTTGATATTAATGTTGATCACATGTTGTAATATGTTTTTTGGTTTGTCAACTCAAAGTGTCCAACCCATGTGCTTCAACAAGGTTTCTATTTTCTTATTTTGGGTACTAGGAAGGGAGTGATAATGGACATGAATGAAGATAATGATTGTTTTACTATGTACTTTTAGGGAACATGATACCATTTGGGTGATTGTTAACTGACTCACCATGTCAGCCACGTCATATCATTTAGGGATTAGAGTTCATTAGAGATATCTGGACGCCACTCTGTGCAGGTGTTAGCTCCACTCCATTAAATAAAATAGAAAATAGTTTCTGATTAGGATACTCTCATTTCATTCTATTGATGGAGATATACGGTCAACATGAGAGTAACCTCCATGGGGAGTTGATTCCTTTAGTGTGTGATAGGTGGTAGCATGAGAATCTATGGAAGATCACATTTGAGTGGGGGGATCAGGTTCAAGCCCTTACCCTTATCATTTTGGGTATCCATTGCTTTGTATTTTGGGTACATAAAGCCCTTTAGTGTGGAGAATCTAATGACTTGGATTCACCATTTTTTAAACATTATAGGAAAATTCAGAGACAAATCAATGAAACGACGTGCAATTCCAAGGACATCGATGCCCAAAATGATTTGACAAAAAATTTTGTGTTTCTAATAGCGCATGTGATTGGTTTCTTAAAAAGTACGAATAAATCATACACTAGTGACTAGATAATAAATCTAAGGGAACTAATGTGTTTAGGATTGTGGGATTACCAAAGGGGTGAGATAAAATTAGTTGGTGTGGGTCATGTGTTAGAAAACCTGAAAATGAGTATCTGTAAAAAATATTATTAAATTAATATTTTATTAAAATAGTAATTACTCATGAATAGTGACATGGATTGAAAATCCGAGAGCAGTGTTTAGTTCATAATGTGGAATTTTCTTTTGGAGAGCCCTATCATCATTCGGTGCTGGTTGAATTCGAAAATTCATTTTTTTTACATTTTAGAGAATCATAAAATAATCATATATAAGTTTATTTTATTAATTTTAAATGTATCTCATCAATTAAAATATGCTACTACACCATGAAAATTCTGCCCATTTCTTTTCTAAAATGAATGTGCATGGTGACACTGCAGTGCTGCAATTCAGCTGACATGATTTCATTTCTCCCTAATTATACAAGAATTTAGGGTCAACACATATCCCAGGAATTCCATCATAAATCTAGAGAAAGGAGTTGGTGGTTCCCTCCCATTGGTGAAGGACACCATCTGATGAATGCAGTATGATTTCGGATCATAGATCATGGATCACAGATTGAGGATCGACAAACATTGGTGGGGAAACATTGTCCATCACTAATAACAGATCCAAACATCATGGTTGGGGGTGATTTTTCATCTGTTTTCCATCCCCATTCTAATTATATAATAATAATGTGATGTAATAGAACAACATATTAATCCCTGGGTCATGGGTATTATGGGTATAGTTTTACCTAGATTGGTTTATTGAGGATTTTTTATCTGATATTGATTATCCTTTTTGTTGGGTTTCTTTAACATTTTTAAAGAAATGAACCATGATGGACATGAACATTGTTCAAGGCCCATTCCAATTTATTATTTAATGACTATATACATCTCTTATTTGTTCATCACGGGCAATCATAGTTTGGCATGAGACACGAAAATTCAGGATCAATCAATCTTTTCACAACTTATTCTTGGAATAATGATCTGATATCACCGACCTGGGATGGATGCTGTATGATGGAGGAGTGACGATGAATGTGGAAAACAGATCGAAGAGGTGTTGGAGATATAATTGCTCGAACATAATTCAAATGGGATTGATTATGGAATGGATTCGAGCCCAAGGTAGTGCAGGTGGAGACAAAAGAATCACAGAACAAATTTAAAATCAACAACTAAAGCATTAGAGTGAATCTAGTGTCTCGTATACGGGGTCATTAATGTGGTGGAGGCTATTGGTGGCACACATCTACGACCACATCCCGGTGCGGTAGTGGAAATCCACCCATAGTGGATCCTGTGGGATCCCGCGACTAATATCATAGGGTTAGTGGGATGTGATAGCCCCGACATTGACCGACAACACACAACTGAGCCATGTGCAGAATATTTAATCTAAGTGTGTGGACAGGGTTGGATGGGGTAGTGTTCCCTAATCCTAGGGGTGATTAAACATTCATTTGGGATATATTCTGGTAGAGATCGGCATATGTGACATGGGCTGAACTAGAAGAACTGGGTCACCAGGTGTCCTAGTGGGATGGTTCAAATGACCCTGTAGGGACATCAGGTTATCTTAGTAGATTGTGCCCAATGGGACCAGTTCAATGCATTGGGCCGAACCGGTTTGGGTCGGGTCGAGTCCAACCCATCCCAGACCTAGATGATCCCTTCTGAAATAGTTGGACATTTTTTCCAATGCAGTGTCTTTATGAGGAGTTGTCTGTGAGATTTGGAACCTTGGACTTGGTGATACTTTTGAGAGGTCTTGGTGGGTTTTTAGTAGGACTAGTAGGAGTTGGTAGCATTCTATTTGACTTTTCTATAAGGGATCGATGCAGGATTGTAACTCCATCATAGATGTTGACATTAGAGATTGATATCGTTCCATATGTCATTTTAATGAATGTTTGGGGCCAAATCATGTTACTATAAATAGGTTGTCTCATGATCTGAATTGTGTTTCCTTAGACTAACTTCAATTGTTACTTGGCGGGCTGGTGCATGTATCACACTGAGAGGCTCGATCGATCCTCACTTTTCGTCATGGTACCATAGATTGTGTTTGTGGAGATGGTGTGACCATTATTTACACATGAAAATATCCCCTAACTGGAATGATGTCTTTAGTAGAGTTAGGAGTCGAATAGTGAGCCCTGGGTGCAAGACACCTACCTTTATATCGAGATCAGATTATTTACTTCGTGACGTTACCTAACTAGTGTTCTTAGGGTTTCCCTTGGCTTTTTCTCATTTAGGGAGGGGGGACAAATTAGTGGGACTTCATTGCAATGGTTGTCGATTTCTTCATTACTCGAGGAGTGAGTTCTCTATGAACATGAGTTCCTTGAGAAAGATCATGTGATTAAGGATTGGTTGTGATATCAATAATCATTGCCTTAGCAAGTCTAGATGTAAGTGGATGAAACACTGTATCTTTGAATCCATTACAACTATACATAGATTTTCTTGCTATATTTTTGTTGAAATATACTGATATTGTGAAAAATTTATCTTCTTAGTATTTTTTACCTTTTGTTCCTTTACATTGGGTTTTGGGGTTCCCAACTGAGTATTGTTTTACCCACCCCTACATGGGCTTTTCCTTCACATGTCTGGTCTTGTGCATACGGTCAACTATTTGACGGTGTTTGAGGTAGACCAGGACTGAGTGGGGCCTAATGTCATTAGACGGATGAGGAATTCTTCTACAGATTTAGGTAGTTCTTTCTATACCAACCCTCAGGTAGGGTTTCCGGTAAAGGATTCCCAAGGGATCTTACTTTTATGTTTTCTTTTTGGTTGGGCTAGTATTCTGGACTCTGTTGATTACATTTTCCATCATCTATGGATTGGAGTTGTGTGTCTATATAGGTAATTAGGAAAATGCCTAACATTTTTTGGATATGCCTACTCTATGCTAGTAACCATCCATTGGCCTATGGGAGGCGTTCTTCGGGTCATCACAACATGGGACTTGTGGGACAGGTCATGATAGAATCTATGATCAAATAAAGAATAATCAATACGGAAAGGTAAATAGCTAAAATATATTCCATTTAATCAATAAAATTAACAGAATATGGTAGGAAGAATAACTTATAATATAATGTTATATAAATATTAACATGCACTCAAAACATTGAAAATGGATATTATAACTAATCAAATAATATAATGGAATATTAACAACTAAATTTATACTGATGGAATGAATAATGTTGTACATCTAAAACAGACATTCAAGTGTTAGGGAAAAAATGAAATACCATTGAGTATTGTAATGATATATCTAATACCATCGAGGATTGGGGAAATTTATATACAAAATTTTTTATTTCCATAGTAAAACCATATATAGTTTCCTTCATGAGACCTATAGATTAAAAAAAGAGATATAGTAGTCCCCACCAATAATTTTCTAAGTCCAACGCATTTGTCATTTGAAAATAGTGAAACATAATCATGATAAATACTCATATTGAAGAACAAGCATGTGAAATATAAAAAATTACCTAAATCAATAGAAATAATCTTAATTATTCTATAGTAATATGAGTTCCATCAAACTAGTAAATATTTATTCAATATTATCATAAAACATTATAAAAAAATTATGGTATCAATATATCACGTACCTAGGGGACTATAATTACATTGAAGTGTTAATGTTTTTCAAAAATTTAAATTCTATAAAAGATCCATGATAAAAAAAAATTTAGGAATAAAATCATTGAATCATGAAAATAACGTTTCAGAAAATCCCAAAATATTGGAAGAAGCATTTCATTGAAAATAAACATAAATTAATTTAAATTATTGTTTAAAAATTACGTTTCCTTAATAGTGAAAAATTATATTCATATTCTTTCCATTAATATACTGAATCCCTATACATTTTTGGTAAAACAGAAACACGCATTGTTTTCAAAATGACATGAAAATTAATTTCAAAATACTATATCGAAATTAAAAATGGGAATAATTTTATTCAATAAATCATTAAAAATATTAAATATCATTTTAGAAAACATTCTTAGAAACCATGGGTTTGGATGAAAAAGGATTTCCAACTGAAAAGAGAAATAATGTTGAATTTATTTTAAATATTTCCATAATCAATTTAATTACCAAGGACATGTAAATAAAAATATTACATGAATAATTTCATGAATTACTACATTTGAATAAAATAGATTTATTTTAAGATATATATTAAATAATTCCTTAATACTTTCTGTAAACATAATGAATCCTTAATAATAATGATATTGTGAAATAAACCCTTACACATTTGATATCATCTGAATCATAAAACCCTTTAGAGGATTGGTAATAAAAAAACATTAAATCACATGATATTAAATCTATTCATTATATAACATAGAAAATTGTCATTATATTCACCACACAATGGAAATAAGTGGTTAATATGGTATATATCTCAACAAAATAAAAGTTATATAAGAAACCCTTACCTCCCACTGCTTTTTAATTGAATGTTCATTAACCACTTATATAATGGGTATCAAAATGTTAATAACATCATACAGAACCATATCAATATTTATAATATCATACATATATATGGTTATTTTTTATTAACTTATCACCCATTATTTAGAAATATTTCAAAATTATCCTTGTTTCTAGTTTTAATTGTATTCTATACTCATGTGTATTTTATCATAAATGATATGGTTATTAAACATATTATATAGTTAAATGACCTATATAATTAATAGAATCACATAATTATCATATTTATATATCAATTATTCATTTAAAACCAATCCTAGATGACTGTTATGGAAAATTAACCACGTTAAAATCATGATGCCTTGAGGTTGTACGTACGTCTGAGTAACATTTTAAATGTTAATGATATTTACAAAAAGAATTTAATAAATTTTTTTATCATTCAAAAATAATCCTAAAATAAATTATTCCATATTATTTGATTAAATTGTATTTTATTTTTCATCTATTTGATGTGGTGATGAAATAGAGTCACATCGCTTAGTGAAGTCAGAAGTCCACACATATAGAAATGATGTTATCCTATTTATGGGTATAATAAAATGATATGTTATCTATTAATAATGATAAATATATCTTCATATTATAATTAATTTTTTTTATATCACATATATTTATTGAAACTTTCCTTCTTACATTCCATGTAGATTATTAGTGAAAAACAAATCACGTCGCTTCATAAGGGGGTTGTCTATTGTACACAAAAGTGAAACTATCGTACAACATATGAAATGTAATATAAAACTATCCTATGAATTAGTGACTCTAGGAGTATAATTATATTATAAATACCATATTTAGTATTTATATATGTCAAACGAAACTGTGATATGTGGGAATGGAAAAATGATTAAGTTGGTTCACAAGTTTGTAGTCCTCCGTACACACACATAATTATTTCAAAACCCATTTGATGGATTTGGGGATATTTGTGGATCATTAAAATATTATTTAAATTTTACTTATATTTTTTATAGTTATTATATTACATCGTTTTTTTTATTTCAATTTTAAGGAGGGTAAGAAAAAATTATATGAAAACACTCATTGAGGAACATTAACTCTTCTTTAAGTAACCTCCTTATGATTTCCCCCAAACACTAAAATTTTATAATTATACCCAAATAATTCATCTAATATGAGTGGAGGGAAGTAAGTTAGAATGTTTTTTTGGTATGCTCAAATCAAATAGGGCTTGGAGGAGTTAAGAATAGTAGAGAGATTTTTCCATTTATAAGTGAGGTGAGTGGAGCACTTGAAATATTTGAAAACAAAATGTTGTACCCACATTTTTCACATGAAAAATGTGTCACATATGAGGTATTATGAAGAATAAAACATTTTATAATTTAAATATTTCAAATCAATTTATTTTATAAAAATATTTCGATTAACATAAGCTTTATCTGTTCAGTTTAACCCTCAATAAATCTATTTTTACAATAATCATGGTAATTATTTTCTACAATTTTCACAAATCAATTTAGTCATAAATTATGTAAATATTATTATAAAAATTTATATTATAATTAATCAAAAAAAATATATCTAATTTTTTCAAATTTTTTTTAGTAGTTGAAAATTTTAATTGAAAATTAACCCCACATACGTGATGAGATACTGGGTTTTCAAGAGATAATGTTCAATAGTAAAAAATTTATTTATAGAAAAATAAAATTTAAAAATTATTCCAATTACCTAAATGAGATTAATATATATATAATTCTACTAATTTTTCATTCAAACAAATTAAAATTAAATTTTATCTTATTAAAAAATTTAAATCGAATGGTATTTCTTCATTAAAATTCAGTATTTTTCATTATTCATAAAAAATGAAACAATTTAAAAAAATAAAAATAATTAACCATGGATTAAAAATTTATATATTCATTCCAAAAGTAAAGTATAATTCTTATAATAAATTTTACAAATATGTTATAATTAATTTTTAATTACATGTGTAAATCATCACAAACCGCCTTCTAGAAATAATATTGTTTTTAAAAATCAATTCTCTTTAGCTTTAGTGATTCTTATTTTATTTTTAAAAAGTAAATAAACGTAATTTTCATAATTTAGAGGAAACTATTTTTACCCCATAACTAAATGTCTAGCGTATAACAGTATATTATACTGTGATTCATTTTGACTCATGGTTGGGTGTTCTTTAAGCTATCAAAGAGATCAAATTTGATTACACTATTACAAATTTGTGTTTTACCCATTGTTTTGGAAATAAATTAGTTTTGGTAAATCCTATATGCATAGTTTTCTGAAAAATTTTGTTATACGGTTTAGTTCAGACCTATATGTATGGTATTGATAAAACCATCGTTATAGAGCATGGATCATGACTATACCCATTTTATCAAAAAACACATTAGTATAGGTCAAAAATATAAAAACTATCTTAAAAAATCATGGTTATAGGTTTTGGTTAAAAAACTATACCATGGCTACCTAAAAAATATGGATATAGGGATGAATTATACCCATGGTTTTAGGACTGTGAGTATATGGTAATTAAATGTATCTACCAAAAACTATAACTAGTGAATTTTTTTGGTTCATCAATTGTATAGAGGTCGTATAGGGTTTGAATTTGGAATTATTTATTTTTTAAATCCTATACCAAAAGTTTCAGGACCGTGAGAATATGGTAATTGGCATGGTAGCTATACACCTATTCCCACAATTCATAACCATGTGTATAGAATTTTAAAAAAACATTTATATCTTAGACATATGCCGACTGATTATGCTCCCTCGTTTCATTGAAGCATGGGTAAAGCCTTTACCCATGTTTTTATAGGCTATACCCACCATTCTAAATTGTGCATATAGGTTAATGTTCCAAAAGTGTTAAAATTATGTATTTCATAAAGTATCTTCTGTTATATTTTATTCTATTAATGTTGTTTTGTGTCATAAAAACAATCATAAACAATTTTCATCTTTAAAATTCTCAATGTGTTACATCTATACTTACTCTTCATATATCTTATTCAAATTATATGGAGATTAGATGTGACATGATTTCACATGGAATTGGAAGGGAATAGATTTACATGAATTTATTGACAATTTTTTTGACATAGTTAGTGATTAAGATATGTTATCTCTCTTTAATTTCCCCTTTCCTAGTACCGTAGAATTTGGGACCTCATTCCTTGATGTGAGGTTATTATCTCACTTTATATAATTTTTATAACCTTATTTTACTCTAATATATTTCAATAAGGCTATTTCATGAATTGATTTCACTCTAGATGTTTCAGAATTTTTTTATATATCTTCAATGATTCATAGTGATAATTGTGTAATTTTTATAGGTACTTTAGTATAAGGCCACCCATTTCAGTTGTATGTATATTCAGTGCATGTCACCTACCCGTATTCTACTAGAGTTTGGATTGTGTTATAACTATTGGATGGAAATCCTCAGGTGTTTATGGGATGAATAATGATAGGTTTGTATCAAAGGAGGTGTATCCTTTAATAGCTGTTAATAGTTAGAAATGTTTTCAAAAATGGTTTGGAAATTTTGGGAAATTATATTTGAGTGTCTCGAGTTTGGATCGCCAATCTGGTATCCATGGAATAGTGTGGTAGATTATGTATCTAAATTCATTGAATTTGAGGACACAATTATTTAATCTCCGTGTTTAGCCATCGATTATAGGGAAACCATTCGAAAATAAATCAAATAAAATACAGTATTTCCACTTTTATTTTCTTATTTAATTAGATCCCTTGATCTTATTACTTTACTATGGTAAGAACATGTATCCACTTCTATTGGTCTAAGAAGATGTTCGTCTACAATTTGGGAGTTTATTAGCTTAGAAGGCCAATAATATGATACTATTATGCATAAAATATTATGTGAGTTACAACATTACAAATAAATTATATTTGCTGAAAATCTAAACATTCTATAAATGGAGGATTGGCTTGAGGAACTTGTTTGAGTATTATTTCTTGCTCAAACCCCACCAGATTTGACAGATGCACTTCAAACAATTCATGTTTGTGTAGCAATAGGGTTCTAGTGAGGATAGATTAGTCGGACCCAATATGATATTATTCTCTGATGGACATACTTTAATAACTTCTTAAATTAAAAGTATGACCCATTAAGAAAAAAAAATCATTGAATATATTGGATCATCTAAAGGTGCAGTAGGTTAATATGTTTGTTACTATGTACACCTCCATGTTTACTGAACTCAAATGGTACCTTATTGATAGGTTGTTGGATGGATACTTCCACATGAGAAATATATTTCATGGAATTTTTGGGAAATTCAAGGTATCTTTGACTCATTATACAATTCCCCATATGATGGTGTATTGGAGAAGGACCGTGTTATAGGGAAAATTTTAGCAGAGTGATGTTGGGAAGGTAGAGATGGTAATCGAAATCATGGAACAAGGTTTTCTGAAGTGGATAGTTATAATTTTTCAACATTGTCTTAGTGGAATAGTAATTCTCATGCCATTACTAGTTCATGATGATCTATTTCACTGGCTTTTCATAGGGGATATAATCATCTTGGAGATGGGTGATGATGTGCTTATGATGGGTGTGGTCACATGAATCTTCATTTTCCAACTCCACATGATGGTAATAGTGGATAGAGATCGTATTGATGTGCCAAATAGATGTAGATTCAAGATACATGAAATGAAATTTGTGATTAAATCTCTATCAATTGATGTGGTGATAATAACAGAGCTAGTAGAGCTCTATATGAATATTTTTTGGGTGGTGGAATATGCTATAATCAACTCCCAACAACACCGCCATGTGGAACTCTCATTGATTATATGGATGGTGGTGTATGGTGTGGTTATTTTATTCAATATTGGAATAATAATAGGATTCTCATTATAATATTTTAGATAAAATCTATACCTTCTCTACATTTTCTCATGTACTTCTAGACACTATAGTTTGTAAATTTTTTATAATCATATCACATTTGTGAGAACTAGGTCATATTTTGATTATTTCCCCTTAATATTTAGATATAGGCTCTCTGATTTATTGATTCTTCTATATCATTCATTTTAAAATAGTTTTAGGTTTCACTTTGTGGTAATTGTTTATTATGGAAATTCAACGTCATTATGTACAAATATTATGAATTCATCCTTGGTATGGACTTTTTTCTATGTTAACTACCCATATATATTATCATAATAATAAAAGAATATTTTTTTCTAAAAATGTGATTATATTATAATTTTTGGATGAGATGAATCTTATATCTATGATAGTGGGGTTAGTGTGTTGGAATCTACGAAATATCATCCCTAAGATTGAGATTTTATCTCTAGGTGTAGTGGGATATTTTGGAATCCATATTTGTGATGTAGTGGATGATTATGAGGATTTTGTTAAAAATGATATTTTTGGACTACTTCCAATGATATTATTTCCTTATGAATCATCATACACCTAGGGATCACACTAATATCTTCATTAAGGTAGAGTATGTCCCCATCCAGGCATCTATAGTTGAGGGTGAAGTTTGACGACCTTCAAGGGAATTTTTTTTCTAAACCCAATGTGTCCCCAATTAATTTCCTGTGTTTCTCAAGAAAAATATGGAAGGTATATTTTGTATTTTCATTGATTATAATCACATAAATAAGGTAACAATCAAGAAAATTTACCACTTTCCATGGATTGGTATCCTTTTTAATAATTTGAAATGAAATATTTTTTTTCAGTTTTTGATCTCATATCTATGAAACATATGATGGGAGTTAAAGAATATGATATTCCGAAGATAGAATTTTTAGGTCAGTACAAGATTAATGTGTTTTTCGTGATTATTTTGGTTTTGAATAATTACACCATATTTAACATCGAAAACCTGTTTTAAATATATCATCCATATTTTTTCAAGATTTTAATTTATTTTATTGATGAAATTATCATTTAAATTGTGTTTGAGGAGGTGAATAAATTGAACTTGAGGATTTTACTATAATTACATTAGGGTAAGAAAAATATGGTATTCTATTTTTGTTATAGTTTTTTATTTTATAGGTTTTCTTTCTGGGGAATATAATTTTTTATCATGATTTCATTGTGGATCTAAATTTTTTTATTGAGATCCTTCATGGAAACCACTAATGATCATGTCATGAGAATGGTGTTTCATCAGGTGGGAACAGGTATTGTTAGAGGTTTATGGAAACATTTTCCCTAATTTCATCCCATTTAACTGCCTTTAAATGGATAGGGATTCCATTATCATGGAATGAGCAAAGAAAAATAGGCATAGAAAAGCTAAGGCAATGGTTTACCAATGATTTCGAGTTGAGACTAACAAATAATGGTGTAAGATATGTTGTCTGTTGTGACTCCTATATAGTTGGGAATTGGTTTGTGTTGAATAAGAGGCAAATACATACCGTTTTGGAGTTGATATTGTTGAGACCCCATTAAAAGAACATTGGAAACCATATAATAGAGTTTGAAGTATTATTCATCACCCTAAATATTTATATGTGTTATCTTATTGGTAATAATTTCATTTTTTACTCAAATAATTGATTATTAAGTACATATTCACTCATATATACTTCAACATGAGATAGAGGAATTGGTTGGATTTACTGTAGGACTACGAATTTGACATAGTCAACACCCCAATGAAAAAATGATGTGGAAGATTCTCTTATAATGTAATATTTTTCTCTCTTGATAGTGGTTTAATCAGACAAAATGGCCTCATTATATCTTCTGTGTCTATAGTATAGGGGTGGAGCTTAAAAACATTTAGTGGTGGTCAATCCACTACTTTAGTAAAATTTGATATATGCTCAGTTGGTTGATTTTGAATATAAATTTCAAAGGGACTAGATATCATTATGAAATGTGACACATTGATTTTCTAACAAATTGTAGTTTTTAATCCATTTTGGGGATTACCTATAGTCCTAGTCATTTAGTTTTTATGTGATGTTGTGGTACTTTAAAAAACCCCCTTCTAGTACATACAGGTGTGAAAAATTTGTACATCTACCGTTTGGGATTTTTTTGTTGGAATTAGGTAGTTAATATCAATGTTTATGTTTTCATGGATCACGTGTATATTGGTAAAGGTTGAACATCATGTTCTATAATAATTGACTAAAAAACTTGACATATCGTAAATGAATTTGGATAATATATAAAAGTATTTTTTGTTATAGAAGAAATTAATATTGAGAATCACTTATTCTACCTAAAGGATTTTATGCTCACATAACTGGTCTTAATATTTTTACAATGGTTAAAAATATAATTTGATTTATACTTTCATGTTTTTGAATGTGGATGAGATAATGTAACTCCATGGGGTACCCAAAATGATCATCTTTGAATTTGATGCTTGGTTCAAATCACTGTAATTGAGGCATATTATAGAAGATTTTAGAACCCTCTTATGGATTGGTATGATTTTTTATTCCCATGAAGATAGACATAATAGTTGACCATCAATGTTTTATAGGATATTTTGATGGAATATGTTTTGGTCTTTGGTCAGGGTGTGGATGATAAATTTCCATTGGTGAAGTCATATAATAATAATAAAAAAATTTATAACTCTATAATTGGCATGAGATAATTTGACTGCTTTGGTGTGGGAAAATTTAATTCACCCATTGGTTAGACAAAGTTTATAAAAAAATAATTTTCGATAAATAACATGAGAATGAAATGAAATTTGTTAAGAACCAAAATATGATCATTTACATGGTGGAAGATAAATTTAAAATTCTGATGGAAATATCATCTATTTTATGGTTCTTGATTCCAATTCAAAAGGTGAATTTATATTTAATGTCTACAGAGAAAATCAAAATCCAAAATATCCACATCGTGTTTATTTATTTTTATTTCCCTTCCACTAAATCATGAAGTAAATTTTTCAATATAACTCATTGAATGTTCGAATCTTATTACTAACACTCTATTAAGGATGGTCGCAATTGAGTTGTAGTAATTCGAAAGGAAACAACAAGAGATTCATGGAATGGGATACGATCAACCTAATGAGTTATATGGGTGTGAACATATTTTTATAAAGAATAAATATGGTTCAATGAAACTCTAAATTAATAATGGGGTATGTTACAATATCATTATCATAGAAAGGAATCCTCTAACCATTATTTATGAAATGTTTGATCATCTACTTTGGGCTTAGTACATCTCCTGGTCTGACCTTCATTATATATGTCATCTATTAATTTTCTGAGGAGGGTATACCCAAGATAAAATTTCAATCATTATATAATAACTGTGAATATAAAGTGATGATTATTGACGTACTAATTCCTCTGATGTATTTGTATATTTATTGAATAGAGTCTTTAGTGATTACCATGATTAGTTTGTCTTCATCGTTATAAATTAAATTTCTATATATTAAAATATAAAAAATGAGTGTAATGATTACTTTAGGATTTTACCAAAGAGCCAATGGAAGGATATGCTATATGAGACATCTAAAAATTTTGAATTTTGGTTATTTAAATATTCATTTTTGGATCTAATAATCCCATTAGTGGTTATATATATGAATAAATCAAATAAATATGCTATTGAATATATTCCTAGAACTACCATGGATACTGAGATACCTATATTCCTTTATTTGGATGGATATTATCAATGGTTTTGTGTAATATTTCCTTGTTTTCCAATCCACTAGCCATGTTACGTTGAATGTTATCTATGTTCCTTTGATAGTGTATTTCAAGTAATGTTTCATGGACCTATTGAGAAAGCTAGTTAGAACACATGTTCTTATATTACCCTACTTTGGATAATGTATTTTAATATATTATGATGAATTGAAGAAGTAACTGGATTGTGTCATCTTGAAAAATGATGTGGTTATAGCTTATGAGAAACAAAAATTAAATATTAACGAACAAAATTACCAAAATACATGATTTGAATTTAGTTACATTAATTTTTTCATAAATGATGTATATGAATTATCCTTTTGGATAATGGTTTGATATATTGAAATTTTAAAAATATTAAATTATATATTCACTAAAATATATCAGAATATGTTCCATAGAAGATTGTTAGAGATAATTAATGTTTCAGAATGATCAATACTTTACCACACTAGCAAATCAAACAAGGCGAATTATGCTCTTTTTCAAAATGAACATGAATGATTATCTATGTTGAGGGTCACAAAATATCCAATATTATATGACATGAAAAGGACAGAGATATAAATATTAATAGAAGGGGAAATTATTACTAGATCATCTGTGTTTTGATTAATATATACATGTAAGAAATAAATAGGCGTAGATGGAATATGTATAGATATAAAAGATAGTGAGATCATGGTCTCCAGTTAAAAACTTTTTCTGATAGAATGATATGGTTCGAGAACCATGTAATTGTCACCTCTATACTAGTTTTGGAGAAGGATCTATTGGATGAATCTCATAGGTCGTCATTATAAATTCATCCTAGAAGTACAAATTTGTATATAGACATGATAGTGTATTTATGGTGGGATTGTATGATGATATATATTTCATTGTTTTAACATTATTGTTTGGTATGTCATCAGTTTAATTATGATAATAAAAATTATAAGGTAATGTTTAAAAAAATTCACATACCATAGTATAAATGGGAAAACATCACCATTGATTTTGTGATTGGACTACCCAAAATGACAAAAGGGAACAATCCCACATGGGTTATAGTTGATCTCATTATAAAGAAACCACTTTTCATTTCCTCTTGATAAACGTTCTCTCAAGATCATAATTTTATGATATAAATTAAAGAATTTGTTACGTATCAAGGAGTTCCACAATCCATTGAATATGTTTGTAATATGAGGGTTACCTTATAGTTTTGGTGACGTCTTCAATAGGATCTCAAAACAAAATTGAACTTCAGTACATCGTATAATCATTAGTCAGATGGTCAATTTTTGACGATTATTAATATGTTGGAATTCATATTTAGATCATTCCCTATATAATTCAATTATTTTTGTGATCAACACCTCACTCTAGTGTAATCCTTCGACAACATTTACATTCACTCCATCATGAAAATGGATTTGTATGAATAACTCTATGCTAGAATGTGTAGAAATACAATTCGATAGAATGAAGTTATATAAATAATTGAATTGGTGCATGACCTAGATAATGAAATGGGAGAAAAGGTTAGATCCATTTATAATCATATAAGAGTATCCCAGTGTTTGGGAAATATTTGTCAGGTCCACAAGGCTGAATACCTTAAGAGGGGGGGGGGGGGTGAATCAGGGTATGACTAATTTCAAATTAAATCCCATTCTAACCTTGTTTCACTGTTAAGAATAAAACTATTCTCTCTCTTTCCTGTTGCACAATATAAAAATAAAGTAAAGAAAGAACGGGACACACAAATTTTTACTTGGTTCACCGCTAAGGGCTAAATCCAAGGTGCATACACCGACAGGTTGTTGGTCATACCAAATTTCACTAACCTTCACTAGCTGTGGATTACAAGGTTCGGGCACAATCACTCTATCCCAGGCTCACTGCCATTACAATGTTTAGGGTCAGGTCACTGCTTTTCCAAGGGTCACTCCCTGTTTCTCTCTCTCTGGCTCACAATAGGTGGAGAGGATCACCATCTTCCTCGTCCTTTGCTCACTGCATTGGAAAGGATCCACTCAAAATTTATAGACAAGTACGTCTCTTAATTTGCATAATGGAATGCATATTTCTTTTGATGTAGATGCTCGGATGAAGCCAAACTTTCTCTCGTAGATGTATCTCTCTTTGCACCAAAGTTATTGGGAAAACTACCAGCTTCTACGTAGCACAAAAATACAGTCGGGGAATCAACCTTACTTGGTGCGCAAGTCTAACTAGGCGGGCATTTATCACCACGCAAGTCACATATAGTGTGAAAGTCCTCCTCAGACACATGCGTGACACAAGCATCTACCATTCCAAACTTGTGCGACACACTTCCCTTTACGCCCAATCTAATATTGGCACGCAACTACCATCTGACGCGCACATTCAAACACCGGCACACAACTTCACATGAATGACCACACACCACTTGTGCAACCACCACACCTATGCGATGGGAGCTCTGATTTTTCAAAGTATTGAACTCCGTTAATAATGAGGAGGGTTTGTCCAGTAATTATAGGCAATTTGACCACCCTGCGCGACATTGTGCAAGTCCGTCCTTGGCGCAGAAGTCTCGGCGTGCAGATCTCTTTCCCTTCAAGTCAATTGTGTGACCCACTTCCAAAGATGCGAAAAACATTTTCCATTTCTATATTTTGAAGTTCTGATCTTGAAAAACAATAGGCGTGCATGTTGTCAAGCTTCCAAGGCATCAGTGCACAAGTCACCAGTGCGACAACACCAATACATGTGCCGCCCTTATCCCATTGAAATATTTTGAAGATCTGATCTGGAAAAACATATGGTACGCATGTTTCCAAGCCTTAATGTACACGGCACGCAAGTCCCTTTTCCAAAAACCGCTCCTTTTTCGACATTCTTGAATCAAAAATGGATCATTGACCACATCTCTTGAACTCGACATGCCACCACAAAATCCCCTTTGTCAACTAATCTGTATGTCATTGTTTTGCTTTGTCAACCATCACCACACTGATGTCCACTTTGTCAACATACACAATCACCTCAAAAATTCTTCAATGATACCTTGAGGTATTTTCACCCAAAAATCTCCCCCTTTTGGTTTGTTGACAACTCTTCCATAAAAAGATACATCGTTACTTCTTCAGCCAACATTCGCCTATTGCGATTCTGATAGAGATGAAGGATTTACTCAAAACATACTCTAAGCCCACATGAGCAATGCTCGGCATGAGAAACAAGAGTATATGAAAAGGTCATCAATGAATCTGTTCATCTCTGACACCTACTATTGACATCAAACTGATACCAATTATTACCAAACTAATACCAAGTTTTGGAAATATTATTACCACTCTCCAACACCACTCTTTTGCATTTATCACGATCCTCAACTATCATGATATCAAGTCTTTGATTGATCACATCTAGCTTCATCAGATTTAATACGCTCCCCCTATGCCATTGCTCTCCCCTATCTCACAGCTCCAACTGTTAGGTTCTCCCCATATCATTCATGATTTTTCAAATTGCCACATTTTATCCCACTTAAACAATCACTATTTCTACCCCATTGTCAATGTACCCAAAGGTCACTCCATTGAAGTTTGTAACATAGTAGAGAATACATAGCTGGACATTAGGGAAAACACATCATACCTCGGGGAGAAGGGGAGGTTCCACATCCATACTCTTTTAAGTGCGGGCAGTCGACTAAACTCCCATAGCCAGTCGATGCCTTTCAAATGTTTCCTTGGGTAAGGCCTTTGTTAGAATGTCTGCATCCTGTAGCTCTGTAGGCACATACTCCAACTTCATGATTCCCTGCTCAACCTTCTCCTTGATAAAATGATACTTTATCTCAATGTTCTTTGTCCATGAATGATGTAGGGGATTTTTTCTGAGATTTATAGCACTTGAGTTATCACACTGGATTCCGATTAGAGACCTTACTTCAACTCCCATATCTTCAAGCTGCTGCTTCATCTAGAAGAACTATGTGCATTCTTGAGTGGCCAAAATATACTCAGCCTCTATGGTGCTCAATGAAATTCAATATTTCTCAATCCTTAGCAAAGAAATACACAATTCACCAAGTTAGAATGCACCTCCCGACATTGATTTTCTGTCATCCGCTGATCCCACCCAATCTGCATCTGTGTAACCCAATAACACTGATTGATATTTGTTATTATTCATCAGACCGAAATCTACATTTCCTTTTATATACCAAATTATTCTTTTCACTGCGAGCATGTGGATTTCCTTGGGATTACTCTGATATCTCGCTGGTTGGAATTTGGAAAAAACAATGTTAGGCCTTGTTATGGTCCTGTACAACATGCTCCCAATAATTTGCATGTATTCTATAATATTAACTACCTTTCCAACCACATATTTTGATAATTTTATCCGGGTAGCAACCAGAGTTTTAATCTCCATGGAATTATCCATTACAAACATTCTAAGAACCTCCGTGGCGTTTTTGGGTTGAGAAATGAAAGTTACATTACTTCATTGTGTCACCTGTAAACTAAGGAAAAATGTTAGATCTCCACTCATTTACATTTCAAACTCATTTTTCATGAATTCGGATATCTGTCTGTACTAAGCTTCATATTATCCGCAAAAAATTATGTCATCGACATAAAACAACACTATCATCCTTTGATTACTATCGTTTCTAAAATAGATATTGTAATCAACTCCCCCACGCTGGAAACCAAGCTTCTTCAAGTACTGATCAAGCCCTAAGTACCATGAACTTGGTGTTTGTTTTAGCCCATAAAACGTCTTCTTCAGCCTGCAAACTTTGGTCTCATCCTCATGAATGTGAAAACTATCTGGATGCTCAATATATACCTCCCCTTCCAGGACTCCATTCATGAATGAAGATTGGACAACCATCTGGAACACATTAAACTTTCTTTGCACTTATATGACCAAAAATAATCTGATTGTCTCATGCCTTGCGATCAGTAAAAACGTCTCATCAACATATATTCCCTCTATCTGGGAGTATCCCTTTGACACTAGTTGTGCTTTGTTCCAAATCACTATTCCATCTTCATTCATCTAGTTGTGATAGACCGATTTTGTCCCGATGACATTTTTAACTGATGGCCTCAAAACAATCTCCAATGTCTGGTTCTTCTCAATCTGATCAAGCTCTTCATTCATAGCCTGAACCCAGTTTTCATCTTTAGCTACATCGTAATAACATTTCGGCTCCACCTGAGATAAAAACAATTTTTGCTGTAATGAATTCATTCTTCGAGTCTGAACTTGAGTTTTCTGATCACTGATGATATTCTGCCTATCAATTTCAGCTCGACTCTTTGTCTTCCTTGCAGACACAGACTTGACACTTTCTTGTTCATCATCAGTATCTTCTTTTGAGTCAGCCTTTTCCACTTCTGCTCCACCTGTGTTGCTTACCTCATCATCACATTCATCCAGAAACTGTTCACTGGGTCTTTGAGTATTCTTTTCCTTTTAAACTATAGTGACATCATTGCTCTCAACAATTTTTCCTCGCCTTTTTTTGAAACATTTATATTCTTTGTTTTTACCTGAGTAGCCAAGGAATATCCCCTCATCTCCTCGTGACTCAAACTTCCTGTGATTTTCATTGTTGATAATGAATCACTTACTCTAAAATATTCGAATGTATTTCAGTGTTGGCTTCTTTCCGTACCACATTTCATACAGAGTTTTTCCTTCCATCAGACACAACAGAGACCTGTTTGAAATATAGTCTGATGTCAAAACTACTTCCAAAATTTCTCTGGTATGTCTTTTTCAATAAGCATCGTTCTTGCCATGTTGTTGATTATCCGATTTCTCCTCTCAACCACACCATTGTGTTGGGGAGTTACCACTGATGAAACATGATGCCTTATTCTTTGTTTCTTGAGATAGTCTTCAGCTTGGCTGTTTGTGAATTCTATACCGTCATCAGTACGAAACTTCTGAATTTTCTGCCCAAGAATCTTTTCTGATTCCCTCATATGCTGCATTATGCAACTGAACACCTCTGTATTATGGGTAATGACAAATACGAAGTCCATTTTGCAATAATCATCAATGAAAAGAACATAGTACCATTTCCCATCAATAGCTCATGGTGAGATAGGTCCACATACATCAGCATGCCCCAATTTGAGCACTCTAGTTGATTTCTGTTCCTTTGACCCGCATGTCTTTCTGATGATATTCCCTTATTGGAAACCATCACACGTATGAGTGTGATCACGTGATAGTTTGGGAAGGTCTCTAGCAGTATCACACTTTACCAGATCTTCCATAGATGGTTGGAATAGATGACCGAGTTGCTTATGCCACTACTGTTTCTCTTCGTCTCTGGTTAAAAGGCGCGTATCTTTTTACCTACCTACAAGGTAAAGATTTTCCTTTGTCATTTTCCCATGAAAAACAACTGGTCCATCTTTTCCTTTTACAACACACATATTCTTGGTAAACCAGATAGAATTTCCAGAGTCACATAGTTGACTGACACTAAGAAAGATATGACTAAGACCCTATACTACCAAGGAATCTGCACGTCTCATTTATTTTCCCCCAAACATGGCTTTTCTAGACCCAAAAATCTTCAGGCCTTCATCATTTCCAAATTTGACAACTCCTTCTTTGTCATATTTTATGCCTGTAACGAGATCCTTATTACCCATCATTTTTTATTCGAAACCACTATCAAGGATCCACACACCAGAGCGATCTGATGCTTTAAGGGCAATCTATTCCACCACGTCCTTTTCATTTTTCATCTTCTTGGTGCATAATTTTTCCTTCACACATGGAATGGATTGATATTTCTGTTCATTCTCCGATATTGATGGACCAACTTCATCTTGCAAAACCGAAAATCTATTCTGCATTTTTAACTCAGCTCTCTATTTATTGATATGCTTCTTTCAAACGTCTTGATTCTACTTTGGCATATTTTTTTGAACGGTCGAAGTTTAGTACCTAGCCATGTGCCCAAATCCTCCGCACCAAAAATAATGTCCTTCAAAATATGTTCTGAAAAAAAGTTCTTTGTTTGGCTGCCACCTCTGTTCCTATTCCCTTTGGTATATCATGGCTATGGAACACACATACTATTAATGTCCAATCATTCCACAACAATAACACCTGATATAAGGTGCATTCCTTCGTGTTACTTCAGCACAATGAGTTACCCCTTGAGATCTATGAATATTATGATTATTCTTTGAGCCCAAATCAATCCTCAATCTCGGGATGGGTGCTTGCGGTCTGACTTAAATTGCCACAGATTTTTGCTTCTTATCAAGTCCGGAATCAGCCTTAACTTCTGAGCTCAATTGCGGCTTCTTTTCTACTGGACAAATCGACTCCGCTTTCTCTTTTTCAATCTTCGGAATGACCTGATTTCCAGACATCACATTGGAGGTCAAGAGTTTTTCTTGATCCTTCATTTTTCGTCGCAAGCTGACCACTTCTTCTTCAAACTCTTTGATACGTCTGACCTGCTACGTTCCTGTGTTAGTCAAACAATCTATTTTCTTCTATTGTTCCTAAATTTTATGCTTATGATGAACAATATTTTCTGAGCTCTCTGTTGTTGAGGAATTTAGTCGTTCAATTTATTCTAAAAGTTCAGAATTATCTTCTTCCTACCACTACATATAGAGTTTAAAATCATGAAGAAGATTATTGGATTTCTTCGTTTTGGATCTCCAAAAATCAATCTCCTCAAGAGCTTCTTACAACTCTGCTTCCATATCAACTCTTCTTTCAACGTCTTCTTCTTCTTCTTCTCCAGTTTCAGTTTCTTCTTTTTTCTGAGAACTACCAACGACCTCCACCAAAGCATTTTCCCATAAATCTTCGCAGTTCTATATTTCTTCAACCTCATCAACCTCAGACTCATCTAAACTGTCTATTTCTTGTTAATGATGATTCTTCTTCTCGAAGAAATTTCTATTGAACTGCTTCTTCCCTTTCACATAGGCTGAATATTTCTTCTTGAAAATTTCAAAAACATCTTCATCATTTTATTCTTGAAACTTTTTGGGGAATATTTCTGTGATATTTCCAACCTTTCCACATCTAAATCATGCAAGAGGTAGTTTTCCATTGAACATTCCTTGTCCTATTTGATGATTTGAGGAGAGGAATGACATTACTTCATCTATCTCTTCTTCTTCCTGAGATTCTTCAATGGTGAGATTTTTCAAGGCCTTGAATGACACCTCTTTGAATTTCCCCCTTTCCACAGCATCATTATCATCATTTCTTATTTCATATGCAACAAGAGTACTTTGTAGGTTATCCAATGTCAGCTCTTATGAATCTTTATCATCTAGCTCTGAAACATTCGGATGGAACCAAGGTGGAAGTCTCCTCAAGAGGCGCTTCAAATTCTTTTTGCCTTCACTAACTTTTCCAAGACTTCTCATGTCTTCCACTACAACATTTACCCTGTCAAAGAATACATCAACAAAATCATTCAGGATCATTCTCAAATCTTCATACTTGTTCCACAACACTTGCATATTTTCCACTCTGACCTTTGTATCCCATTCATATATATTCAATAACTTTTCCCACATGGCATGTGATGTTTTGAAAGACATCACCTTTGTATATATAGGATTGGATAGGGAACCCCATAAGGCATTGATTGCTTTGGAATCAGCATCCAGCTCTCTACGCCCATCTTCGGATAATGCACCACTATTGATATCTGCTATTATACCAAGCATTGCCGTTGTGAATACATCCATTCCCAATGATCGGAAGTAGTGTTTCATCTGATTCTTCTATAGCTGAAAATTGTTCCCTTCGAAGATTAGAATTCCTTTATTTTTTGTGAACTCCATTGAGAGAAGAACTAAAATCAACCTTTCCCTCTGATACCAATTGTTAGGTCCACAAAGCTAAATACCCTAAGAGGGGGGGGGGGTGAATCTGGGTATGACTAATTTCAAATTAAATCCCGTTATGATATTGTTTCACTGTTAAGAAAAAAAACTCTTCAATCTCCTTCCTATTGCACAATAGAAATAGAAAGTAAATAAAACACATGAAACATCAATTTTTACTTGGTTCACTGCTAAGGGATACGTCCAAGGTGAATATGCCGACAGGTTGTTGGTCGTACCAAATTCCACTAAAAATCACTAGCTGTGGATTACATGGTTTGGGCACAGTCACTCTATCCTAAGCTCACTGACTTTACAAGGTTTAGGGTCATCTCACTGCTTTCCCAAGGGTCACTCCCTGTTTCTCTCTCTCTGGCTCACTGCCAGTGGATAGGATCACCTTCTTCCTATTCATTTTTGAACTGTGTTGGAAAGGATCCACTCACAGTTTATAGACCTATAGGTCTCTTCATTTGCATGAAATAATTCTTCTTTATCTTGATGTAGATTCTCTGATAAAGCCCAACATTCACCCATAGGTCAAACTCTCTTTGCACCAAAGGTATCGAGAAAACTTCCAGCTTCCACGCATCCTGAAAATACTACCGGGGAACCAACCTTACATGGAACACAAGTCTAACTCGGTGCGCAAGTATCGGCACACAACTCACAAATGGCACGCAATTCCTCCTCAGACACATGTGCAACACAAGCTTCTTCAACTCCAAACTTGTGCGACACACTTCCCATTACTCCCAATCCAATATTGTTACAAAACTACCAATCGGTGCGTAACTTCAAACATCAGCGCACAACTTCACTTCCACGACCACACACCACTTGAGTGACCACCAAATCTGCACGACGAGAGATTTGATTTTTCAAAGTGTTGAACTCCATTAAAAATGAGGAGGGGTTGTCCAGTATTTATAGGCAATTTGACCACCCTGCGCGATGACGTGCAATTCCATCCTCGACGCGCATGTCACATCGCACATATCTCTTTCCCTGCAAGTCACTTTTGCGACCCACTTCCAAACCTGCGTGAACCTTTTTCCTTTTCCATATTTTGACATTATGATCTTGAAAAACAACAGGCGTTCAAGTTCTCAAGCATCCATGTCTTCGGAACGCATGTCACCTACGCCACAACACCAATACCTTCACGACACTTATCCCTTTCCATATTTTGATTATCTGATCTTGAAAAACTTATGGCGCGCATCTTTTCAAGCATTCAGGTACACACCTCCACCTTGTATTTGTTCTTTTTGTACTGCCTCCATATCATCCACTCCATTTTCGATGTTCTTGAATCAAACATGGATCATTGACCACAACTCTTGAACACGACATGCCACCACAAAATCTCCTTTGTTAACCAATTTTTATGTCATTTTTTGGATTTTTCAACAAACACCACACTGATTCCCACTTTTTCAATAAACAAAATCACCTCAAAAATTCTTCAATGATACCTTGAGGGATTTTCACCCAACAATAGTTTTTGAAGAAAAATTTATAAATATATTTTGTATGTATTTTGTGACGTGGTGTACCTATGAATACATCCCTATAAGTGGGTGATGATATTTTGAAATGAGGTAGAGCTAAATCCAAGGTATACTGGTCCCTTAAAAATTCTTGATCTTGTTGGGACACTAATTTATCAATTATCCTTTCTATATAATCTCTCTTATGAGCATAATGTGTTTCTTGAAACTCTCTCTTAAAGTAAATATGTTATCTTTTAAATGAACTGAATTTAAATTCCATAGTAAAATAAAAATATATCTCTTATAAAGAACATTTGATGGAGATTTTGGGTCATGGATAGGATATATTATGAAACAATACCAATCCTCTCTTAAATGTTTTGTGGTGAAACATTCAATTTTTTGAATCTGTGTAGGAACCCTTACATGTAATGAAATAAAGATATCCTCATTTGTTTGTACCGATGTGATGAAATTATAGGAAAAAAATAATTTTCATAATGTGAAATCCTATAATTTTATAAAATATAAAATTATATAAATTTATGTCATCAACTACTTGTGATAAATTACACATAAAGTCTGAAGAAACCATAATAAACTATTATATTGTTATTATGTTAGGTTTTCAGGAACCCATTATATTAGTGGGTATGAATAAGACAAAATAAATTATGTGAATGTATGGTATACACATATATAGAAAAAATTCAGTTTTTTCAATTAAATTGAGATTAAAATAGAAATCATTTAAAAATAATGCATAAGGTTTTTGATAAAAAACTAGTTTACTGTGTTTAATGTATTTTTTTCATAAAAAAATAAATTTATCTATTTTGTTGAATGATATTTAATGAGATTTACATAATATATATTCAATAAATTATTTTAATCATTCCTCGAATATTTTATTAAGCATGAGATAAAAATAAATTAGATTTTATGCTTAAAACCGTGTTATTTAAAAAAATGTTTTTTTCAGTGTGAGGAATTTAAATATAAAAAATTTAAGAAAATTATTAGTATTGAATTTGATAAAGTTACATACATATATAGAATTAGGAGGTTCAAAATTTTTAACATAGTTCCCTTTAATTTTTTTATTTTTAATAGTAATAATTAAATTTTTTTAACCATGATAAACAATAAGTCAGGTTAATCTAGGTTAATTATTAGTGATTAGGACATATTTCATCATATTAATTCTTACTCGATATATAGAGAATTCAATTTTCAAATTACTCCTGAAATCTATTTTTTTAATGGACACTTATCTATGAATAAGTCATTTGTAATATTTAAGACAATGAATGTGATAGAGTAACAAAATAATAATTTTAAATATCTATTATTTATTTAATTATGTGAAAATTATGTTTTGAATGAATCATGAATTTAATTTTGAGTTTCATGAAACTATTTTCATGATATAAATATATTTTTAATTTTAAGTAGTTATATAAGGACATTAAATTCTTATGAAACAGTAATCTAGTATTTCTCCAATTCAAAAAAATATAATTAATTATTGTTTTTTAATATATTAATATAAATCTAATTTAAAAGTATATTATGGCCCTGTAATTTTCTATATCAATATTAAATATATTTTTTTGGTAATTATATTTTATTTTTATCATTGTGTTTATGAAAAAAAGTCAAATTAAATGAATAGTGCCAATGTTGAAATTAATGATATTTAATAAATATAATATTTTATTAAAATACTCAATAATTTGAAAAATATTAATAGGAATTTTTTTGTTATATTCCCTAAAATGTTAATAAAAAACTATTTTGAGTATATTTTGAATTTTTTTAGAAATAAATCTTTAAAATTAAATCTTATAAGAAATTCCAAATGTGGTCTCTCTATCCATTATAAATGGATACCCCTCCTTTATATTCATCACACCACACTGGGGCATCCAGTTCACTCATCCCTATCAAAATTTTCATATCAACATCAACACACATGTATTCTAGGTGATTATCTCTCGAAAATACAATCCCTATTTTCCCAAAGAAATGATCTAAAGGAGATCTCCTGAAAGAGAGGTTGTTGTCTTACGAGACCACTCTCATTTTATTTCTTCTTATACTTCATATAAATATTTATTATTTGTAAATATGTTATAATTTTAGTATCTTGTATATTCTTAAATGTTATTACTATTATGAAACAGCTATTACACATTGTATTTTTATAATATGGGGTGTGAATCTAACGATTCAGCTTACATTGGTTTACAATCTATGAATAGTGGTACAATCAATTTTCCATCATCGTCATTAATTTATGATAATTATTATGGGTTTAAATTTTATTTATAATATTTATGAAATAAATATTCAATTTTAATGATAATATAATATATTTTTCCATTCTATTCAATCATATAAAAAATGATAATGTCTCTCATGCGTATATGTGGAATACAACCTATATGATGTGATGTTATTTGATTTAAATTTTTTTATTGAATGGTTATGATGATAGATATAATTTATATATATAATTTATGTAATTTAATAATTATTCATTAATGTTTAATTATTATTTATCGAAATTGTTTCCATCCTTTGTATTATGAAAACTCCATCCATGCATATGATTTTCATATGATCTTCATGAATAGTATAATTCATATTCTACTTATAATATTATGAATGACACTAAATAATTGTATAAAATTAAAATATATGATATAATTATCTTGGATAATTTATTATTATTTTAATAGAAAATATTTACATTAATATTTTGGAGGATAAAACAGTTTTCAAGTAAGTTGAATGTATGTTGATATACTTTTGTCTCGATTTTATTTATGTGGGACACATTCCATATACATCACTTATTTCTGTGGATTTGTTTATATAAATAAATAATATATTTTATGATTCATATATTTATAATTATGGGATATAAATATTCATTAAATAATCCTTCTTTCACATGGATTATGGATCAAACGTTACTAAAGTGGTAATGGTTTTATGATGAAATCTCATTATTAAAAGGATTATTAATGATTTTTATTTTGATGATGAAATAAGAGAATATATAAATCATTAATATTTTTATATTTATTTTAATATGGTAGTTTATTGAATATAATAATTTTCCTTTCTTCCCTCACCTTAATTATACATGATATTGAAATTATTTTTTTTGGAAATCATCTTCATTTCCCTCTTCCGTCAAGAAAACCATTTCCAAATTATTTTTAATAATTTTCTATGATTTTTTATAGTCATTTTTACACATGTTTTATATTTTTATTACATTGTACAAATTTCTTATTCTTATCTTTTTTAAATGAGGTACTTTATATTTTTGTAAACAAATAAATGGGATTTTTTTTATTTTTTCCAATATTGAATGAATATATTTTCTCACCAAAATAAAGGCTAATTATTTTTAATACTCCTTTATTATCCATCATGGTTATATAAAATGAAATTATTTTTAATAATACTATATAAATATTTATATTTTATGGAAATAATTTCATAGTAGAAATATTATTTTCCCCAAGAAATTTTTAATGATATTCTGATTCATCAACACCAAAAAAAATCAATGTTATCTATTCATTATTGGTATTATGGTCTTATAATACAATAATTACTCTTCATATGGTGGTTTATGATGAAATGGTATTTTCAAAATTTGTTCCACTTCTATGGGATATGTTATGATGAAATTATAAAATAGTTATGAAACCAATTTCTTTTCATGGGATGTGATATGATATGATATCGTGGAGCATATATGTATGATTATCAAAATTCTATGTGTGGGATATATATATCTCATTGAAATATATTGAAAAATTAATAAATTTATATGATCTCAATGGATATATGATTGGTAATCCCAATCCCCATATAGGGTAGATAAGAGATGTTTTCAAGCCCATGTCTAGTACAAAATACATTAACCCAGGCATAAAATGACATGAATGTCTTAGTTAGTATTCTCTACATAATTTTTTCTATTCATATATTTAATCCATAATTCCATGTCTTATTCCAATTTAATTCTCTCTTATCTTAGTTTCTTTGACTCTTTTATGATATAAGTCTTTTAAACTTCAAATAAATATGTCAAGAGATTTTATTATGACCTATGATATCTATCTTATGAATTTATAATGTTACAATCATGTTATTATACAATAATTTGCATGTTATGATGAAGTGATCATTGATATCTCCCTTATTTAACCTTATTGATCATTTTACCACACCCTTTCTTATGTTTAATGTCTTAAATTTATGAATAAGGGTACTTTTTAGGATATTTTTAAGAAGGGTCCTAGTGAGGAATATCATTGCGGGAGATAATGTATATCTTTTTTGGACCATTAGATTATTTTTCCATGTTTCTAAAGGCACTATACCTATAATAAATTTATGGGGATAATTATATTATTTAATTAATATTAATCTATTATGATGTGATAAAAATATTTGAAAATAATGTGTAGATATACTATTTGCTACTGATAGGCAGTTCATACCAAGTTTGTAATGATAACTATCTTACCTTATTTTATTTTTTCCCACTTATTATTTCCTAGAACAGTACTAAATAATTATTTTGACTATTTTAATTTCAAAATTCATTGGAATTATATCATTGATCTCATTTTAATCAAATACTCATATTTTTTTAATCCAATTAAAACTCTCAATGTTCATGAAATGTTTAAAAGATATTTTAAATTGTTGAATTGTTTTGTACATTTCATTAAAAAATTAGTGCTATGTTTTTTGTGAAATATTCAAACCTTGTGGGCCTTTTTTAGGCTATCCGTCTAGACTGAGTTTCCCAATGCTTCATATTTTCTAGTTAGGTAATACCTTCTATATATAGTGCATCCACAACTTCCAAATCCAATGTTTGACACAGTCCATTTCTCACTCTCCTCCTCCTATGGGTAATTCCATTGAGAATTACATACATTTAATGTTATGTTCACATATCTTCTATATAATTCATGTGTAAAATCAAAGGAAAATTATTTGTTAAAAATATAATGTGTGAATAATAATAACCTGTTAATTATTTTTACAATGATAATAGAATATTACCTAATAAATTTTATATGACATAAAAAGTATTATTAATAATAAATATCGGTGAATAATAATATACTATTTTCACATGAACATTATAGTATATTGATATAATTTTATCACATGTTTTTATTATCATTATACTATATGAAAGGGTGACATGTTCCTTAAAACATTTCGATAGTACGAACTTATCAATGAGAGTAAAACCATTAACACATTTTATATTTTATTATATTTGGAACTAAAATAATTTTCTTTTACTCTATTGATACTTGATGACCGTATGGATTTTATATTTTGATAACAATGATAATAAGTACCCTGATCATGTTTTATTTACTATAGAGGTTTCCACTCTAGTTTTGTACCACCCCAGGTGGTTTTCCCTTAATGTTGATAATGATGAATTTGAAGTAGGAAGATCCTTACCATTTCAAGATCTATATTACACATGATTCATTGATATAATTCATATTTTAGAATAATATTTACCAAAATAATTTATTGTGGTTGAATTTTGATGTGTATATACTATGCATGACCTATTATTGTTTTTGATTTGATGAGTATTTTCAGAGAACCTTATTTTTATAGTTGATCATGATCACAAGTTATTATGTATTACTAGATTATTATCATTATGAAATGATTTATTTCATTTATCTACATTTTTATAACCTTTATTTGAGGAATAATTATTCATTCTAGGAGTAGGATGGCTTCCATTAAATGATTACCCTCTATAAGGGGGCATTTTTGACATCTTATGATGGTGACAATGGATCTATGCATAATGTGGATATATGATGCTACAATGGGATTCAATGATGATGATTCAATCATCTCTTATGTATTATGATGATTTATTCCTAGTTCATTATCTATTATCATTCCACGTTGAGAATCCACTCACTATATGGATGTTTTATGAGAATTATGTTGTACTTCCGGCCAGAGAAGAATCATGTTTCATGTATACATTATTCCATGAGGATTTCAGGTTACAAATTTAATGTCCATATATATTATTCTGTTACATATAGTACTTATAATTATCCATATATTCTAGATATGATGTAGTTATAATCGAGGGTCTTCAATGGCTTTGTGAGTGCACTTCCTCCAAATTTTGGATTCAGTGTTGTTATTATTGTTACACATCTATTATTATATTGCCATTCACCCATTATAATTTATCACACAAGATTAAAGAAATGTTATGGGTGTCTTTTGGAGCCATCTTCATACACCCAATATAAGTTTTTTTGAGACCTTCTTTATTCGAGGACTAGAGATCCAGATAGGGGAACAAGTTCTATGGTGGGTTGCTAAAAAAAGGGGCATAGAGATGGTTGTATATTGGTGAATACTCTGGAAGAAACCATATTTAATTTAATTTATACTAAAAATTTAAGCTATGTATTACATTTCCACATTGTGGTTCATTTATACTTCTACGACATATATTACTTTTTTTCTACAAGATACTCTAATCATTAAATTATTGATTATTTCATTATTTATTTGTATTATGACATGATATGATTGTATTATATCCCCACTAATGGACATATACCCACAATAATATTTGGAATACTCAATCATTTATAGAGGGTCAAATAAGGACATGTGGCACTCCATTTTGGACCTTATACTTCGGGTTGGGGAATTAGAATACGGTATAGAGCATGATTTCTTTCGTACTATTGTATTAAAATTTATCATGATAGAATTTGGATAGTTTTTTTGGCCTACAGTAGTGGTGTATCCATTTTTCTACATATATCATATGTAATAGACCACTCAATTACCTTAGATTTTATCTTTTCGACTATTTTAATGATATTTTTGGTGTGTTTATGAAACATGGTTTGGAACATATGTTCACAATCCATATATATGATTTTTTTCTCTCTATATAATAGTTATTTTAATTAATTAATTGGATAATATTATATATTCTATAATTATTGATGATTGTTTTAGTTGTTCTATTTATAATCAATTAGTTTTATTGATCATACATTTAACATATTATATATATAATGATTATGACTATCATGTGTGGGTGGGGAGACCAGGTTTAGTGATGGGAGGTGTATAAATTGGTTTGTGGGTAGACATCATTAAGAAAAATATTTAATCACATAGACTGGTTAGTGTTTTTTTTATGTTCATGATGTTTCTTATATTATAATATGTGTCTCCAAATAGACATTTGGTGGGACCCCTCGATGATTTAGAAGGTTCTATAGAACATATTTCAACAATGACTCATGTGGTGTAGACCATCAGCTTACCTAAATTGGGATTCTTCCACTGAGTCCCATCACAAACCACATTGAATCATTTCTAATTCATGATCCTCTATCCATTAGGGGAACTACTGGGCTATAGGATACTGAGTAGAATGTAGATATCATTGTGGGTTTCTATAACCTCATTCAGATTATAACTAATGAGAATGAGATGTTGGAATATTTCCTGCTACAAGGACCCACACGGAGTTGCTGTGAGTAATGATATCAGATGGATTTCATGACAGTGTCACCTTGGAGTACTTCAAGTACATGCTATTTTCGAATTTATTTCTAGACATAAAAAATCATGACTGAAAATCAGAATTTAGGGAGATATAATAGGGTTTGATGATAGATTCCTCTTACTATACTCAATTTATGAGCTTTTCCACGTTACACCACTTTTATCCGGGAATAAGGAATATATATATAATATGTTCAATGTCAGACATAATCCTAATGTCAGACAGACGGTCTAGATATTTCATGAATCATTATTCCCATGGGTCTTGTTGAAGGACGTGAACATCTAGATGATCCCAGGGGAGGGTTATGTTGTTTGTCTTTTACAAACATTCACATCACAGACCTATACACATCTTACAACTTCTGTTCGTACCTATTAAATTTTTTGGAATATGAAGGGTAGGTATGAGTAGGAAAGAAGGGGAATATAGTTATAGCATAGTTCCACTTCATTAGTTCTCTTAGAAGGCAACCCACAGTTATAAAACTATGGTATGTCTAGGTAATACATTAATGTCATTGTATCACCTCTAATCACAAGTTTAAAATTCATGAATACATAACATATAAAGTAGTTATATACTATAGAAATGATGGTTATGTTCTTTAGGTGTGAATGATGGACTTGATCTGTAACTTGGTGTCTAATTGAGATCCCCAAGAATATACCCAATTGATGAAGACCAAGGTGATCTAGGGACATGGATGTAGAATTTAGGAATGTTACATCTAAATTGGGAACAAAAATATAGATTATGGTGTTTAGGTTTTATATACTATTTGAGGTAGGGCGTTTTCAATGAAAATATTATCTACTACATTATTTGATAATGGTTCATATCTTTTTATAATTCTCAAAAGGAGTCATTGGACATTAAGTACCAAACAAGTGTTCCCCTTAGTTTTTCTCAATTGGTACACAATTTTGAATATAATAGTAATGTATCTATATATTTCTATATAGTCTAAATTTTTTCATCAGCAATGAAAATATATTTGAATTCATGAATCTTTATATATGATCTTTCTACATAATTAATAAAATGTATTGGATAATACGCTTTTGTAATCACATTTATTGTTATCTATTTCATTTGTTTCTCACTTCACAAAATGGGTATATGTTCATGATCACCAAATAATGGGAACTATGTTTGGGAATATGTTTCATAGACAGGAGTCTACTAAGGGTGGTCATAGTAAAGATGATTATCTTGGCTCTTTTGGTTGGATTAGTAGCATTACCCTAATCTTTCCATCTAGTCATTGATCATTAATTTGATGAAATTTTATATGATTTCAAATAAAATACTACTTATAGAGGATGTGAATTTTAGATTTTCTGATGTCGGGTTCACTACCCGTTTTGATACGGCTTTATCATATCATGCCGAGCTTAATGTAACAATGGTAATAAAACATGATTAAGAGTTGAAGGTATTTATCAAGTTTTGGACTTCACCATATGTTGTTCACCAAGATAGATAATGGGTCTTATTTTTATTTTCATCAATTTATGAATGTTTTACCATGTTAAAATGTTGAATCTATATACATTCACTAGGATAAACAAGTTTTTCATCTGTTTGGATGAGATTGGTGGTTGTAAATGATTGATAGTTCATCTGGTTATTTTTTATCATGGAATAGAAAACATGAAATTACAATGATATTGTTTCTGAGTAGGTGTGTAATTTATATATCTACTGATTTTTGATATATTGAGACATTATAAGCCCACGACAGTGAATGTGGTGACTCGAGGATCGTAGAAAATATTTTGGATCAAACATTGGAGAACCAAAACAAATTTGAGGGCATGTTGATGGGTCCATGAACGTGGCGGTGGCTAGTGGTCACACATGGCTATGGTCCCATGCCGGTATGGTGGAGGACTGTCATACTTGACCGAGCCACGTGCGACTTTGCTAGTCCATGTGAATGGATTAGGCTAGAGATGGGTGGCATGCCCCAACACTCATGGTGATGCATTACACGAACATGCAATGTGCCTGAGGAGGCTAGCCCATGTGACGCAGTATAGAATGGCAGAACCAGACACCAAGCAGCCCAATGGGCAAGATCCAATGGCCAAGTCAGCTCATTAGTTCGTCCTAGTGGGTCGAGCCAAATGGTCTAAGGGAAATGGGCCATGCCAGACCAAGAGTAGTGGGGTAGACTGGGACATGTTAGGTTGGGCCTGATCCTAAACCAGATAAAAAAAATTCATTAAAATTGATTTATAATTAAAACAGAGTGTCTATTTCATTAATTGTCTATGACATTGGGACCCTTGTGTTGAGGGATTCCTCTTGAGATGGATTAGTGGGTTTTTAGTTGTACCAGTCGAGGCTGGTATCATTCACATTTTATATCATATGATGAATCTATGTAGTATCTTGATCCCATCATAGAGGGTTACAATAGAGATTGAGATCATACCCTTGGTATTTTCTTTGATGTTTTAATGTTTATCTCGTTCCAGTCAGAGAGGATGACTTGTGTTCTAAAGTGAGTTGTCTCAATCTGACTACAATAGTGAGTTAGTGAGCATGATCATGTATCATAGATAGAGACATGGTCAACACCCTCTTTTCATTGTGGTACTTTAGATAGTGTTTTTGGATAAGGTGTGACTGATATTTAACCATTATCTATTTCCCTTGATTAGATTAGTTCCTTTGTGATGTGATCTAACCACTATTCTTTGGGTAGAACTCCTTTTTTTCATTGGGTGGTTCCCAAATTAACAAGAATTCATTGAAACAGTATATGATGACCTCCTAGCTCGATGGGTGAGTTCTCCTAGAAAGTGTTCCGTGGGAGGAATCATGTGACCAAGCATTAAATGTCATCTTGAGACTCCTTTTCATTGCGATACCGGGGGTCTTAGGTAATTTTATAGACGTATCATGACCAAATGTTATAATTTAATCATTTGGTAGGATTTATCTACATGAATACTTTTAGATAGCTTAAGGAGTGAGATATCTTGGAATCGAGAATCCTATGAGAAGAACCATATTGATGTTATTTAATGAGATATAGAATCTTGGATACCATTAAGAGTATTCATGGAAGTTCTTATTATTTGATTTATTGACATATAACTATGTATATTTGATTATATATTAATAATGGTTTTTACCTTTTGGCCTTTTACATAGTTTTTTAGTGTTCCCTAATGAGTATTGTTTTACTCAACCCTAGATGGTCTTTTCTCAATCATGTAATGTCTTCTGTAAACAATCGACTCATTGATGTTGTTCCAACTAGAGCATAACCTAGTGGGGAGTAGTGTGATCAGAGAGACGTGGTGTGCTTCAACGATATCAAGAATCTATTTCTTTACATACCCATCATGTAGTTTTTTCTGCAGAGGAGTCCCAGGGAATGCAATTTTACATTTCCTTTTTGGTTGCGATTCTATGATGACCTCATTAATTTTTATTTTTCAAAATCTATGGCTTAGAGTTGTGCATATTTTTCAACATGTACATAGGAAAATGCCTCCCATTTGTTGGGAATGTTCCAATTTGGATATATTTGCCAGCCCCTGGCCTATGGGAGGAGGGGTTTGGGTAATCCTGACATAGTCTCTAGGTGGATGGGTCATGATAGAGTGGTATCAAAAGAGTTCAGTTCTACCTTAACAACTGAGAGTCTAATATTTTAGTTTTTTGAAATTGTGTTAAATGTTTCACATTTGCATTTAAGGCCGTGGAATCCACTTTTGGTGCAGCGGCCGACGTATCTATAAACCAAGACCCTGAATTCTGTTTTTCGACTCAGTTCATGAAAAAACTAGATTTAGGAATAATATTATGATACATGCATCATATAATAATGGGTTATGTTTTCAATGTTCTACTTTATCCATCTCAAAAGTTATACCCTATTTATCATTGTACATGTTTTTTTCTTCAAGGTACATCCATATAAATAGTCAGTCGTGATTCCACTGCATGATCATGAGGACGATTTGAGGAGTGATGAGATTTGGGTACATGGATTTGTAAAAGAGACCGCACCTATGGGTGGTGTTCTAGCTATACCACCACCTATATAGCAAGACATGTTACTTGTAGTACTATAAGATGGGATGTGCATAATGAGTGAACATCATAATTTTTGGTGATTGATACCCCTCCGATTTTGAGGTGAGCCTGACTTTTAGTTTGCTGATGACTAGATTGAGGTGTTGATAGTGTTTTTTGTCCAATAAGGACACCATTACATCAAATTGTGGTAATGGAGGTTACCCTCCTACGTGGTTTAGTAGGTTTATGGAAGGGTTTAGATTTCCTGATTATATGATGAGGTGACTCTTCTTTGGGAATATTTTGAGTGCCCTTCTTAGATAATGGGCTCTCATAATAAATGTTATAAAAATATGTGTGTCCAAGATAATATACAGTTATAAAAAGATGACATGTTAAAATATGAGTACTCATCAATACATTAAATCCATACTAGTTACTCGGTGGATATGATCCATGACCAGTGCATCATGGCACAAACCATTAAACAATGTCTGGTTTGGGAAATACGAGTCAACGTTATTCCATTGTATATTCCTACATATGCTAGGGAGCAATAGTGAACCTTGATGGTTCAACGTAATTTGGATGTGTGTACATTAATAGTGGATATCAGTTGTGGGAATGCTGGAATAGTGTCCTCTATAGCAGGATGCTAACATCAGTCTCAGATACATGAACTAGTGAAACAATATGAGAGGAGGTCTAAATACATGGGATCTATAGCTCAAGGATCATAGGCTGAGCCTAGAGGGTCTAGAGAGAGGTAATTATTTACATTAGATGACTACAAACATCTTGCTATATATTGTGTGGATTATCGTGCAGCTGACATTGAAATGGTGGATGGGCCACTGAGGTAGAGATAGTTATTTGTATATATGGATCTTTACGGCCAATGAAACGGTATAAGATCTAGGAGAGAAGTGGGAGGTGGTATATAATTTTCCATGTTAATACTACCAACCATGTTGACCACACCAGACTCATGGAGGTAGATGACATGGGATAGAGATGGTGCATGTGGTCATGGCATACAACCCAAGGGCCCCATGAATGATTTGAGGCATGGTCTATGTATACTATTAAAAACAATATTAATATAAATATGTGTTAATCATTATTTATTATCATGGATCTTATTTTGAAACAATAGTTTCTTGTTAAAAATTTAAATTTACGCTTACTCCTAGAGATAAATACAAAAGGAGACATGATAATCACACTAGTAACAATAGAATGATGTGACCCCTAAGAAAAGAGTTTCATTTTTTGGTATCATTGAGGGCTTATGATTTCATTCTTGGAATGGATTGGTTATTAAGATTCCATGTTTGAATTGAATATTTTAGGAAAAAGGGTGTGGTATGTCCACAATGATATAATGGGATTTTCCTAGATTAGTGAAAATGGAACCCCAAGAAGGAAGGGATAGTATCATGAATAATAGGGTGTATTTGATAACTCTTGAGTTGGTTAGCCTTACCCTCAAGGTAGTGGATGTTATTAGTTTTAGGTTCCCAACATTTGTGGAAGAGTAAAAGAATGTATTTCAAGGAGATGTTTCTATGTTTACCTACCCATGGGGATATAAAATTATGAATTGGTCTACACTACGAGATGGAAATGATAGTATCATCAATATATTAGCTGGATTTCTTTGATATCTGCAAGCTGAGGATTCCAAAGGAGGACTAGCGGAGGAAGGACATATAAAGACCCCATTTTCGTGGTTATATATGGATTATGGTAACGTTAAAAAAGTGAATGTGGATAATGAGTATTTATTACTAAAGGTATGATGATAAAAATTATTAGTTGAAAGGGGAATTCATTATCATGGATAGAAATTTGTATGTAGGCTTTTCAGCAGTTAAGATAGAATTTGATGAGCACCCCGATATATATATTTCCAGATGAGGGAGTTGAGTACTTAGTCTTCTAAAATACATCAGGGTCTGGACATGTTTTTGTCCTGATGTAGAGTCATGTAATGATTGACTATGGTTCGCGTCAGTTAAGGCCAAATGAGGATTACTACCAGACCCATGATCTTGAGATGAAAATTGTAGACTTTTCATTGAATATGTTGCGACACTACCTGATGGGTGAGAACATTATCATCTACATAGAACTCGACAATCTCAAGAATATATTCTCTCATAAGGTTCTAAACATGAGGTAGAGGTTTTTTCTAGTGTTATTCCATGTATATTAATTGGATATAATCTAAACTCCTAGTACGGGAAACATGGTAGTGTATTCTCTTGGTAGGATATCTAGTTTGTAGTTGTTGAATGAGGAAATAGAGTAGCTGTCCACATTACATTTACCATTCATGGATAAATATGATAAATCATACCTCTAGTTAGTGGTTTTTATCACTCCACCCATATAGTGAGTCAGGGAGGCATGGACCAGTGATTCTAATGGTTATAATTTATGTTCTCAGTTCACCATGGGGAATTCCACTAATGAATATTCAAAAGGAGGGGAGAATGTCATTAATTTCAGAGGATACAATATATTAGTAGCTGATGAATAAAGTGTTGAGATGCATCAGGATATGCATGTGGGTTACAAGGTAGACATTGGGTATAAAGGAATAGTAATAATCTTAGATTACTTGTTAAAATTAATGTTGATCACCTGTTCAAATATTTTTGTTGGTTCGTCAACTCACAGTGTCCAACCCATGTGCTTCGGCACAATTTCTCTTTTCTTATTTGGGGTACTAGGAAGGGAGTGATAAATGACATGAATAAACATAATGACTGTTTTACCATGTACTTCCTGGGGACAAAATACCATTTGTGTGATTATTGACCAACTCACCAAGTTATAAACTTCGTATCTTTTTGGGATCAGAGTTCGTTGAAGATCTATAGATTCCACTATGTGCAAGAGTTAGATCCACTACATTGAATCCAATATATAGTAGTTTCTAATCAGGATTCTCTCTTTGCATCCTATTCGTGGAGATCTAGGGTCGACATGAGAGGACCCACCATTGGAAGTAGATTCCATTAGTGCATGACATGTGGTGGCATAAGAATCTCTAGACGATCACAAGTGACTGGGGGGATCATGTTCAAGACCATACCCTTATCATTTTGGGTACCATTGGTTTGGATTTTGGGGAAATAAAGCCTTAGGGTGGGGAGAATGTAATGACGTGGATTTTCCCTTTTTTTGAAACATTTTAGGAAAATTCATATACCAAGAAATGAAATAGCGTGTGATTACAAGGACCTTGGGGCCCATAATGGTTCGACAAAATATGTTATGTTTTTAATAACTCATGTGATTTGTTTTCTAAAGAAGACGAATAACTCTTACATGGGAGACTTGATCATAAATCTAAGGGAACTATTGTGTTTTGGATGGTGGGTTTACCCAAGGTGTAACATAACATTAGTCCGAACGGGTCTTTAGTTAGAAAACCTGAATAGTACGTAACATTAAATGAAATTATTAAATTAAAATTTATATTTTAAAATAGTACTTACTCATGAATAGTGACAGGGATTGGAAATCTGAGAGAACAATTTAGTTTATAATGTGGAATTTTCCTTAGGATATTCTTAACATCATTTGACGTTGGTTGACTGCGAACATTCATTTTCGGTCATTATAGATAACAATAAAATAATAATAAATAATTTTAATTTATTTATTTTTAAATGTTTGACATCAATGAAAAGATTCCATGACATAATGAAAATTCACCCCATTTCTTTTCTTGAATGAAAGTGTGTGGGACACTATAATGATGCAATTGGGCCAACATGTTTTCCTTTCTCCCTAATTGAACAAGAATTTAGGTTCAACACATATCTCTATAATTCCATTATAAATATAGAGAAAGGATTTGGTCGTTCCTTCCCATTGTTGACGAACACCATATGATAAATGCTCGTGGATTTCGAAACACAGATAACGGATCAGAGATTGAGGATCGACAAACATTGGTTGTGCAACATTGTTCTTCACTAATAATATATCCAAACATTAAGCTAGGTTGTGATTTTTCATCTTTTTTCCATCCCTGTTATCTATCCCTAAGAATAATTTGAATTAATAGAACATCACATTAATCAACGGGTCATGTGTATTGTGGGTCTAGTTTGACCTTGGTGGGTTTATTGGGGATTGTTCATTGGATATTGATTATCCTTATTTTTGGGTTTTCTTTAACCGTTATTAATGAAATGAACCTTGATGGACATCGAAATTTTTTGTGGCCCATTCCACATTGTTAGTTCAGGAATCTCTCTCTCTCTCTTCATTTTTTATCACGGGAGATCATAGTTTGTCATGTGACCCGAAAATTCATGATCGATCGATCACTGAACAAATGATTCTTGGCATAATGATCTGATATCATGGACCCGGGATGGATGCAGTATGATGGAGGTGTGACGAAGAATGTGGAAAATGGATTGAAGACGTGTGGGAGATATTACTTATAAAACAACATTGTAATGGGATGGATTGTGGAATAAATTCAATCCCAAGGTAGTGAATGTGGAGACCCAAGGATTAGATAACATATTTAAAATATACAATCAGAGAACTAGAGTGAATCTAGTGTCCCACATATGGGGACATTAATATGGTGGAGGCTGGTGGGGGCATGCGGCATCGACCACATCTCAGTGCTGTAGAGGACATTCACCCATAGTGGCAACTATGAGATCCCACGACAGATATTGCAGGGTTGGTGGGACACGGTGGCCCTGATGTTGACCGACCACACCCATCTGTGCCACATCCAGGATATTAATTCTGTGTGAGTGAACTGTGTCGGATGGGGGAAGTGTGCGCTGACGCTAATGGTAATTGGCCATGTAGTCATGATATATCCTCGCAGAGGCCGGCATATGCGACACGGGCTGATCTAAAAGAACTGGGCCACCCATTGACCTAATAGGATGGGTTAAATGACCATGTATGGACATTTATTTTTCTTAGTATATTGAACCCAATAGGGAAGATCCAATGGGTTGGGCCAAATCGGTTCGAGTCAGGTCGAGTCAGACCAATCCGAGACCCAGATTAGCCGTTTTAAAGAAGATGGACATTTCTTTCCAAAGGAGTGTCTGTTTGAGGAGCCGTCTGTGAAATTTGGACCCTAGGACTAGGTTACACCTTTTGGAGGTATTGGTGGGTTTTTAGGTGGAACGGTGTGGGATGATAGCATTCTCTTTGTCATTTCCATGAGGGATCGATGAAAGATCTTATTACCAACATAGATGGTGACATTAGAGATTTACATCGTACCCTCAAACATTATTATGAAGGCTCTATGAATTATCATGTTTCCATCATAAAGGATGTCTCATTTTATGAAGTGAGTTCTCTTAGACTGAATTCAATAGTCATTCAGAGGGCATATGCTTGTATCACATCGAGAGGCCCGATCGATCCTCACTTTCATCATTGTAACTTAGATTGGGTTTGTGGAAATGGTTTGACCATTATTTACACAAGAACATATACCTTAACTAGAATGATGTCTCTAGTAGAGTTAGGAGTCCAATAGTGAGACCTAGGCACATGACACCTATCATTATATCGAGATCAGATTATTTTCTTCGTGACCTGACCAGACTATTATTCTTTGGGTAGCCCTCAGTTTTTTCTCTTTTAGAGGGGAAAAAATTAGTGGGACCCATTTGAAATGGTCATGAATTACATAGTTTCACTAGGACTGAGTTCTCCTTGAACAAGCATGCCTTGAGAAATATCTTGTGACTAACGATTGGTTGTGATATCAATAATCCTTGCCTAAGCAAGACAAGACTTCTCATAGAATCCTCAAGACATATTGAGACCAGATGTTATCTTAGATACATTTGTTATACTTTTTCTACATTCAAACATTCAAATGTACCTTGGAGTGAGATCCCTTGTAATGGAGCATGGAATGAGGGTAACTATATAGATGGTAGTGGATGCAACATTGCATCATTGAATCAGTTACAAGTATACATAGTTGTTATTACTATTTTTTGTGTAGAAATATACATATATTGTGACAAATGTATCTTATTTTTATTGTTTCCCATTTGGCCCCTTATTTTGGGTTCTGGGGTCCCTTCTAAGTATTGTTTTACTCACCCCTACATGGGTTTCTCCCTCACCAGTCATGACTTGTGCAGACAGTCAACAATTTGATGGGGTTCGAGGTAGACTAGGGCCGAGTGGGGACTAGTGTGATTAGACAGATGAAGTATGTTTCATTAGCTTTAGGGATTTGTATTTGTACCAACCCTCTGGTAGAGTTTTTAGGGTAGGATTCCTAGGGGATCTGAATTTTTCGTTTCCTTTTTGGTTGGGCTTGTATTACGGCATCGTTTGTTTACATTTTCCATCAACAGAGGATTGGAGTTGTGTGTGTGTGTATATGTACTTAGGTAATTTCCTACCATTTTTTGGTATATGCCAACTCTATGATAGTCACCATCTATTGGCCTATGGGAGGCATGCTTGGGATAGTCACGACATAAGACATGTGAAATGAGTCATGATAGAAGCTATGAACAAATAAGGAATAATCAATAAGGAAACGTAAATAAATAAAATATATTCTATATAATCAATAAAACAAAGAGAATATAGTTGGAATAAAAAACAATAATATAATTTTTTATAAATATTAACATACTCATAAAACATTGAAAATGGATATTATAACTAATCAAATAATCCAATTGAATATTAATAACTAAATTCATAATGATGGACTGAATAATGTTGTATATCTAAAATAGACGTTCGAGTATTGTGCCAAAAAATCAAATACCATTGACGATTGTAATAAGATATCTAATACCATCGAGGATTGAGGAAATTTACATACATAAATGGTTATTTCAAGGTAACAACCATATCTAGTTTCTTTCGTGCGACCTATAGACTCATAGAGGTGATATAGAGGGACCCACCTATCAATTTATAAGTCCAATTCAATTCTCATTTGAAAATAGAGGAAAATAATCAACATAAATATTCATATTGACAAACTAACATATAAAATATTAACAATTTCATAAATCAATAAAAATAATTATAATTCATCCATAGTAATATGAGTAGCATCAAACTATTAAATCATTAGTCAAACATATCATAAAACATTTAAAAAGAGAATATGGATTGTATCAATATATCAGATAACTAGGGGACTATAATTATATTTAGGGTTAATGTTTTTCAAAAATTGAAATACCATAAAATATCTATGATAAAAATATTTTATGAATAAAATCTATGAATCATGAAAATAAAGTTTGAAAAATCTCAAAATATTGAAAAATAAATTTCTTTGAAAATAAATATCACTTCATTTAAAAAATTATATTTCCCTGATTGTGAGAAATTATATTCATATTATTCACATGAAAATAATGAATCTAGTTACATTTTTTGTCACAAACCGCCCTCGGGGTCCGTGCCGTGACTACCCCAAACCCGCCTTCCATAGGCCAGGGGCTGGCGACTAGCACCAAGGCGTAAATCCCAGTAAAAAGGGAAGGCATTGCCTTTGAAAATTAAACAAACGCCACAGATTAAGCAAGCGGAAAAGTAAACACTATGTTAAAACAGAGTACAACTGAAAGTGCGGAAAAGTAAATGGGCCAGTATACAAACCCAAACTGAAAATAAAGTACAACTCAAAAGGGAAAACAACAACTGTAAAGTAAAAGACTCTACACCGAGCTGTCCACTAGAAATCCCACCTGAAGGGTGGGTACAGATAGCTCCACTGCTCCTCAGGTCCCGCCGTCCGCTCCGGGCACGTCCCGCCCAGTGGTCCACCTCCAGGTACCGTTCTGCTCTGCAAGCCTTAGCCACGATCAACGCTGTCCATCATCTGCAACCAACACAACGTAGTGCGGGCATAGCCCATGCAGGGGTGAGTATAAGCTACTCAGTAGGGACCCCGAGACCCCTGAAGGTCTCCCAAAATCCACAAAGGATAAACCACAAAGGTCAGATACAATCACGAAGTAACAACCGACACTGCTTAGGTATATGCCCATACATATACCTAAGTCCTGAATTCCAATACTCTCTAACCTCCGAGCCCAAGTACCACTTAGTCCACACAAGAAAGTATACGTATTCCACACATGAAAGAAAAATGAAATCCACACAGGATAGCACAACACAATCCACACAGGAAAGCAACAGGATTCATCTCACACAGGTATACTTCTTCGGATGACGATAAAGATGATCACTGATCCATCTAAGTTGTCGGACCCATGAAAGATCGATAGGTAACTAACCCACGCAATGACCCACACAGGATTGGGCCCACATAGGACCTGTAGGCGCTGGTTCACACAGGACCGCTGAGTGCAGACCCACACAGGATCGGAACCACACACGATCGGGCCCACACAGGGCTTGTTGCACTGATCCACGTAGGATCGCTGAGTGTTGTAGTCATCGTCGAATCCACTAAGGATCTCTGTACTGTCGTGGTCGCAGTCACAGTAGCAGTAGCAGTAGCAGTAGCAGTCACAGTCGCAGCCAGCTTTAGGGTTCTCGCACACAGCAAGCTCGTTTCGGAGGGTCCGCTCCACGAGCCGACTGGCTGATACATCAACTGTCACCTAGTCCAGAGTTGATGTATCCAAAAGTTCCGTATCGTCAACAGGAACTCAACACAACAGACGGCACGTCGATCGGACGCCCGGTCTGAGAGTTATTGGCTTTTTTGTCCCAGGGGCCCGGTTGGTTTTAAGGCAAAACCAACCCGACCGTACTCCACCTATGTTCAAACGTCGGGTGGAGTAAGGCAAAATATCCATCTCACTAAGAGGAACACAACAAAGCTGACGACACGTCATTCGGACGTCCGTAGCTCAAGATATGAGTGTTTCCGCTCCGAGGGCCCTGTTCGTTTCGTGTACGAACCAACCCAGATGAACTCAAAGTATTCCGAAACCTTAAGTGCGATATACTGAAACGACCATCTCGATCCAAGGATCGCATCGTCGCTGACGTCGCATCGTTTGGAGATCCGTAGCCCAAGTTATGGGTATTTGAATCCAGACCTCTCGGTAACGAGGGTTTCGGGCCCGGGTCGTCCCGACCCGAGACCCCCCGGATGGCCCGAACCGGGTCGACCCGGCCCGGCGCGGCCCGGAGCGGCGCGGCCCGGCGTGGCCTGGCGAACCGGCTGGGCGTGCCGGTTCGGCGCAGGGCAGCGTTCTTGGCGCGCTGCCAGCTCGGCCGAAGGCCTTGCTTGCTAGAAAAACGGGGGGCCGCCTGCCCCCCTTTGTGAAACCGGCCCCCTCATTATGGGGGGCCAATTAACCGCCCAGGGGAATTTAATTCCCCCGGTTTGCATCATCCCGGCCGGCCCCGACCTGGCCGGCCGGCTCCTTCTCAACAGGACCGGCAAGGGCCGGTCCTCTTCCATCTGCCGGCACCGGCGGCCCGGCTGGCCGCCGTTCATCACGTCCCGCCGCGGCCCGGAACTGGTTGCGGCCTTCGTCGTCTGGTGCGGTGCGACGGCACCGCGCCCCTCCGCCGCGGTCCTGCTCCAGCCACGGCGCCTTCGGTTTCCTTCGACGTGGTGCGACTACGTCGCGTTCATGATAATATTTCCACGGCGCGGCGCGACGGCGCAACACAATAATTGTCGAAAGATATCTTCGTGGTGCGACGTCACCACGCCATCACATTTCATCCGCAAGAAACATTCAAGAACAAAGGAGGGGGGGTTCGGCCGTGTTTTAGAGGTCCCCCCCCCCTCTCGTTAAACGATAGAACATAAACATTTATCCTCAAGATTGTCATGCTAGAACCAAGAACGAGAATAAATAAATTTAACAACAACAAACCCCTACATCGGTTTCAAGAACGATGTTTGTCAACGACCAGCGGAATACGAGCGTCGCGGTGGTCCGCGTCGCGGAAGAAGGACGTCGATGTTGTGAAGCGAGGATTCGAAGCTCTTTGACGGCGATTTCGTCACGGGGAAACCGTCGCGGAAGAGATGACGCAGAAGGAGATGTTGTCGGTGTCGCGGGTATGGTGTCGCGGAAGACGGTTCCCGAGAACGTTGCGTTCTTCGTCGATGTCTGAATGTTCATCGCGTTCTTCGTCAATGTTTGAAGAAGAAGAAGAAAGCTCCAAAATTCTCTCAAGGTGGCTAGAAAATTCTAACCAGAATAAAATAAGCTAAAGTCTTATTTTATTTACACAACCAAACAATTTTGAAATTCAAAGGTTTGAAATTAAACAACTCAACCCATTTAATAACCCAAGTTGTCAAGTTAATTAAAAGAGCAGTTAAAGGGAGTTAAAAAGAAAGAAGGTGAAGTGTTAGAGTTTGTGTGGGCCCCACCACACTTAATCCTCTCAAGGGAGGTTAAGTGGATGTGGGTCCCACCCCTAACTCCCTTTGGGAGAAGTTAACCAAAAAGTTAAAAATAAAACGTGTTTCCACATTTTATTTAACTTCTTTTAATTTTTCCCAAAACTAACTTTCATTCCGCAAAAAACGAAACCTCAGAAAAGGTATCCTTAAGCGAATATCGGCGCTGCGATTTCATCGATGTCCTCAGATTTAAATTCCGAGCACCGCATCAAAAGTTAGAAATTTCCGCTCGTTCGTTCACTGAAAGTACCCGATCCAAACAGCGGAAAATTATTCTGGGCACACCGGGCCTCGGAATCAGGTGCCGTCAGAAACCGCGTTCTTGAAAAATTCCAAAGAAAATTAAGAAAAAATTTCCCCTGAATTTTACGGGTCTTTTCATTACTCCCACATCAGGGTTTTACGTCCCCGTAAAGATACATCCAAAATTAGGGAAACAAATGAGGGTACTGAGCACGCATCTCAGCCTCCCGCTCCCAAGTGCCCTCCTGGATATTCCCATGCCGCCATCTGATGTGCACTAGAGGAATCGACCGTCCACATAGGACCCGCTCCTGTCGATCTTCTATATCCACCAGAACCTCCGTAAAGGTCGCCCCATCGTCAACGTCAAGATCTCCATGGTCAATAATGTGCATCGGGTCGTGCACGTATCTTCTCAGCTGAGATACGTGGAAGACGTCGTGCACCCGGTGCAACTGAGGTGGTAGAGCCAGGAGATAAGCCACCTCGCCAATCCTTCGGAGGACTTGGAAGGGTCCGATGAAGCGCGGAGATAATTTTCCTCCTCTTCCAAATCTTTGTATACCACGTCGAGGTGAGACCCGCAAGAAGACGTGGTCTCCATCCTCGAACTCTAGTGGCCTCTGCCTCCTATCAGCGTATGACTTCTGCCAGCTCTGAGCTGTCCTCATCTGCTCCTGGATGACCTGGACCTTCTCTGTCGTGGCCTGGACCATCTTCGGTCCCACAAGTGCTGACTCCCCAGGGTCTGTCCAGCACAAAGGAGATCTACAAGGTCGGTTGTACAACACCTCGTACGGTGCCATCCCGATGGTGGAGTGGTATCTGTTGTTGTACGCAAACTCCACCAAGGGTAGGTGGTCCTCCCAGCTCCGACTAAAGTCGAGGACACATGCGCGGAGCATGTCCTCGAGAGTCTGAATGGTCCTCTCCGTCTGACCATCCGTCTGAGGGTGAAAGGCTGTTCTCAGACGTAGCTGCGTCCCGAACTCCTCCTGTAACCCCTTCCAAAGCCTGGGAGTAAAGCGAGCATCTCGATCGGAGATGATAGATGATGGAACACCATGGAGCTGCACAATCTCTTGAACATAGAGACGTCCCAAGCTCTCCACTAAGCCCTGATCTCTGATGGGTAAGAAGTGTGCCGACTTGGTGAGTCGGTCAACAATCACCCAAATGGAGTCATGACCTCTGGAAGTGCGTGGAAGTACAGTCACGAAGTCCATATATATACCGTTCCACATCCACTCTGGAACCTCCAAGGGCTGTACCAAGCCTGCTGGTACCTGATGCTCTGCCTTCACCTGCTGGAAGGTGAGGCATCGAGAAAGAAACTCTGCCACAGCCTTCTTCATGCCCGGCCACCAGTGCTGTCGTCTGAGATCTTGGTACATATTCGCTATTCCTGGAAGTACCACCAAAGGAGAAGTGTGAAACTCTCTCAGCACCTCCTCTCGCAAAGCGACTGGTACCATGGTACGTCCTCTGAAAAGGATGTCGTGCTCTGCTCCAAGGGAGAAACCATCAGGTGCCTATCCCGAGGATATCTATGCACGCCGTCTCTCACAGTCAGCGTCCTCACACTGTGCATCTCTGACCTGCTGTAGAAGTGGAGGGGTGACTGTGAGAGACTGGAGGAAGGCTGCTCCATCTTTATCCATGAAGGATATCTGCAAAGAGGCTAGCTGCTCTGTCACCTCCTCATGTAGCCGAATGCCCGTCCTCCTGCTGAGGGCATCGGCTACTACGTTCCCCTTCCCAGGAGTGTAGACTATCTCAAAGTCATAGTCCTAGAGGAACTCGAGCCATCGCCGCTGTCTCAGGTTCAGGTCCTTCTGTGAGAAGATATATCTGAGACTCTGATGATCAGAAAAGACTGTAAAGCGCTCGTCCATCAGGTAGTGTTGCCATGTCATCAGAGCGAAGACCACTGCTGCTAACTCCAGGTCATGGGTAGCATAGTTCTGCTCATGCGGCCTCAACTGATGTGATACATAGGCGATCACTGCCCGCTCCTGCATCAGAACACATCCGAGTATGGTCCCTGATGCATCGCAGTAGACTACGTACCCTACTCCCTCCCCAGGAAACCTCAAGATAGGTGCACTGGTCAATCTCTGTCTCAGCTCCTGGAAGCTCTGCTGACATCTGTCTGACCACACGAAGGGTTTATCCTTCTTCGTCAAAGCTATGAGTGGTTTCGCGACTCTAGAAAAGTCTGCCACGAATCTCCGATAGTATCCGGCTAGTCCCAAGAAACTCCAAACCTCCGTCACGCTCCTGGGTGGTTCCCAAGCTAGCACTGCCTCGATCTTCGTGGGATCCACTGCAACTCCTGCCTCAGAGATGACGAGTCCCAAGAAGTGGACCTCACGTATCCAGAAATGGAACTTCGAGAGCTTACCATAGAGTTGGTCCTCTCGGAGTGTGGCTAGTACAACTCACAAGTGGTTTGCGTGTTCCTCCTCAGTCGTCGAGTAAATCGGTATGTCGTCGATGAAGACCATGACAAATCGATCGAGGTATGGCTGAAAGAACATGTTCATGAGGTCCATGAACACTGCTGGAGCATTGGTTATGCCGAAAGAAATAAACATGAACTCATAGTGGACATACCGACATCTGAAGGTCGTCTTCTGGACGTCCTCATCTCGGAATCTGAGCTGATGATAGCCTGACCTGAGGTCTATATTCGAGAACCACCGTGCTCCCTTGAGCTGATCAAAGAGGTCATCAATCCTCGGTAGCAGATACTTGTTCCTCACTGTCACCTGGTTCAGGTGACGATAGTCAACACAAAGTCGCAAGCTCCCGTCCACCTTATTGGCGAACAATATTGTGGAAGCCCAGGGTGAAACACTGGGTCGGATGAACCCCTTGCCCTGAAAGTCCTCCAACTGTACCCGTAGCTCTCGAAGCTCGGCAGGGGGACATCCGATATGCTGGAGTGGATATTGGGGTTGTCCCGGGGTAAAGGTCAATATAAAAGTCTACCTCTCTGCGAGGAGTTAGCCCTGGAATGTCGTCGGGAAAAACGTCTGCAAACTGATCCACCACTGCCGGAAAACCAGGACTCCGCACGTCAACTGCTCCAAGGATGAGGCTAGACAAATGATGAGTGATGGGTTGTCCTCTCCTCCGCGGAAGTCCATCCTATGCTGCAAAGGCTCCCTTCTCACCGGTGAAGGTGAACCTGCTCCCGTCAGTGCGTACACATTGCACCTTGTGCCTAAAACAGTCAATCTGTTCATGGACCGTAGATAGCCAATCCATGCCCAAGATGACGCCATAAGGCCTCGATGCTGCTACAAGAAGATCCCAGCCGATGCTCTCGCCTCCTATAGTAAGCTCACACGGCCGGCACGAGTGCGTAATCGTCGAGTCTGCTCCCGTAGGAGTCTCTAGCCGTACGGATCGAGCCAACGGCTCTGTCGGAATCTCCGAGCTCCGAATAAGGGCATCAGCTATGAAAGAGTGACTCACTCCTATGTCTATAAGTACTGCAGCAAGGGTGGAATAGACACAGATATTACCTCGAATCATCTCTGGCGCGCGGTGGTCGTAGGCCTCTGCTGCCTGGAGCTGTTCCTGTCTCTGCCCGCAAGCTCTCTGTGGTCGGGGTGGACCTCCTGGTGGTGGTGGTGGTGGTAGAGCCTCAAAGCGTTGCCCACCACCTGCTGCTCGGCCAGCTCCTCTACCTCGTCCGCCTCCTCCCTGAGGACCGCCATGGTCGACCCTCTGCCTCTGCATCGGTGGTCCCTCAACAGTCTGCTACTCCTCGGCACTGCGGGTCGGGCAGTCACGAGCCTTGTGGCCCTGCCCGCCGCACGAGTAGCACTGTCTTCCTCTTGAAAGACTGGCTCTGCACTGTGTGCCCCGCAGTGCAGAGCCAGTGTCCTGAGATCGTCTTCCTGAAGGTCTGGTCTTCCTGGACCCTTGAGTCATCCATTGACTGCCTGCTGCAGAAGATTCTGCCACGTGCCGCCCTGCGATGGGTCTCGGCGCTCGTGTATACTCAGCAAGGAATCTATCGATCAAAAGGGACCATTTCAGTACTCCTGTCTGAGTCGGTATGCTGAGGGAGATCAGCGATGCCCTGATCTCATGTCTCAAACCCTTCTCGAAGGTCCGGGCCCGAATGAATGGGTCCCGTACCATGTCGGTCGAGTATCACGAGAGATCAGTAAATCTCACCGAGTACTGAGTGACTGTCATGCTGCCCTGCCGCAGCTGAAGAAGCTCATGGATACGCACCGCACGAAGGGTGGATGGGACAAACTCCGAGCGGAAGAGGCTCTCAAAGTCCGTCCAAAGTAACGATGCCTCATCGTGCACCTGGAGCATCAAGCTCCACCATCGTCTTGCTGCTGCGTGTAGTAGGCTCGCAGTGAGGATCACCATGAGGTCTGCAGGTGTCCTCAGTAGCCTAAAAACTCGTACCACTGCCTCCAGCCAGTCCTCTGCTGCCTGGGGGTCCGTCTCCCCACAGAACCTAGGTGGTTGCTGGCGCTAGAACTCGTGCAGAGCTCCAAGGCGACGTGCATCGTCAGCGGCTAGTGCTGGAAGCATCGGTGGCTTGGCGGGTAGAGCTACCGCCAGTGCCACTGCTGACAAAGGGCCCTGCACCGAGGCCTCGTCGCTCGGTGGGCTGTCGTCACGCTCGACTCTCGGAATCCTAGATGACTACTGTCGTGGGGCCATCCTGAAAAGGAAACAGGTGCGCCATGGTCAGAACAGTATACCTGTTGATCTGATATAAAGTAATCACAAAGAAATCATGAAACACACACGCAATCAATGTTTTCGTGCATTAAGTCGGAAATCAGAAGTCAGGGTCCTGGTGTACGGATATGTCGGCCGCCGCACCAACACTGGACTCCCTGGACGGATAACCACACTTAATACGCTAAACATTATTGCTTCACATAGAAAAGATAAGAGTTCGCGGTAGAACCGAACTCCTCTGTTACCAATTTGTCACGACCCGCCCTCGGGGTCCGTGCCGTGACTACCCCAAGCCCACCTTCCATAGGCCAGGGGCTGGGGACTAGCACCATGGCGTAAATCCCAGTAAAAAGGGAAGGCATTACATTTGAAAAGTAAACAAACACCACAGAGTAAGCAAGCGGAAAAGTAAACACTAAGTAAAAACAGAGTACAACTGAAAGTGCCGAAAAGTAAATGGGGATAGTATACAAACCCAAACTAAATGTAAAGTACAACTCGAAAGGGAAAACAACAACTGTAAAGTAAAAGCCGCTACACCGAGCTGTCCACTGGAAATCCCACCTAAAGGGTGGGTACAGATAGCTCCACTGCTCCTCGGGTCCTGCCGTCCGCTTCGGGCACGTCCCGCCCAGTGGTCCACCTCCAGGTACCGTTCTGCTCTGCAAGCCTTAGCCACGATCAACGCTGTCCGTCATCTGCAACCAACACAACATAGTGCTGTCATAGCCCATGCAGGGGTGAGTATAAGCTACTCAGTAGGGACCCCGAGACCCCTGAAGGTCTCCCAAAATCCACAAAGGATAAACCACAAAGATGAGATACAATCACGAAGTAACAACCGACACTGCTTAGGTATATTCCCATACATATACCTAAGTCATGAATTCCAATACGCTCTAACCTCCGAGCCCATGTACAACTCAGTCCACACATGAATGTATACGTATTCCACACAGGAAAGCAAAACGAAATCCACACAGGATAGCACAACACAATCCACATAGGGAAGCAACAGGATTTAGCTCACACAGGTATACTTCTTCGGATAACGATAAAGTTGATCACTAATCTATCTAAGTCGTCGGACCGACGAATGATCGATAGGTAACTAACCCCCGCAATGACCCACACAGGATCGGGCCCACATAAGACCTGTAGGCGCTGGTTCACACAGGATCGCTGAGCGCAGACCCACACAGGATCGGACCCACACAGGATCGGGCCCACACAGGACCTGTAGCACTGATCCACATAGGATCGCTGAGTGTTGTAGTCGTCGTCGAATCCACCAAGGATCTCTGTACTGTCTTCATCGCAGTCACAGTAGCAGTAGCAGTAGCAGTAGCAGTCACAGTCGCAGCCAGCTCTAGGGTTCCCGCACACAGCAAGCTCGTTTTGGAGGGTCCGCTCCACGAGCCGAGAGGCTGATACATCAATTGTCACCTAGTCCAGAGTTGAAGTATCCAAAAGTTCCGTATCGTCAACAGAAACTCAACGCAACAGACGTCACGTCGATCGGACGCCTGGTCTGAGAGTTATTGGCTTTTTCGTCCCAGGGGCCCGGTTGAGTTTTAAGGCAAAACCAACCCGACCGTACTCCACCTGCGTCCAAACCTCGGGCGGAGTAATCCAAAATATCCTTCACACTAAGAATAACATAACAAAGCTAACAACACATCATTCGGACGTCCGTAGCTCAAGATATGAGCGTTTTCGCTCCGAGGGCCCGGTTGGTTTCGTGTACGAACCAACCTGGCCGAACTCAAAGTATTCCGAAACCTTGAGTGCGATATACCGAAACGACCATCTCGATCCAAGGATCGCATCGCCCCTGCCAGTGCGTCATTGGAGATCCGTAGCCCAGGTTATGGGTATTTGAATCCAAACCGCTCGGTAACGGGGGTTTCGGGCACGGGCCCTCCCGGCCCGAGACCCCCCGGCTAGCCCGGACCGGGTCGACCCGGCCCGGCACGGTCCGGCCTGGCCCGGCGCGGCCCGGACCTGCCCGGCGTGGCCCGGCCCGTCGCGGCCTGGCCTGGCGAACCGGCCAGGCGCGCCGGTTCGGCGCAAGGCCGCGCGTTGGGCGCGCTGCCAGCTCGTCCGAAGGCCGAGCTTGCTGAAAAAACGGGGGTCCGCCTTCCCCCCTTTGTGAAACCGTCCCCCATCATTATGAGGGGCCAATTAACCGCCCGAGGGAATTTAATTCCCCCAGTTTGCATCATCCCGTCCGGCCCGACCTGGCCGGCCGGCTCCTTCTCAACAGGACCGGCAAGGGCCGGTCCTCTTCCATCTTTCGGCACCGGCGGCCCGGCTGGCCGCCGGTCATCACGTCCCACCGCGTCCTGGAACCGGCCACGGCCTTCATCGTCCGGCGCGCTGCGACGGCACCGCGCCCCTTCGCCACGGCCCCGCTCCGGCCGTGGCGCCTTCGGTTTCCTTCGACGTGGTGCGATGGCGTCGCGTTCATGATAATCTTTCCATGGCACGCCACGATGGTGCCACACAATAATTGTCAAAAGATATCTGCGTTGTGCGACGACACTATGCCATCACGTTTCATCTGCAAGAAACATTCAAGAACAAAGGAGGGGGGTTCGGCCGTGTTTGTGCGGTCCACCCCCCCCCCCCCCTCCCCTCTCGTTAGACGATAGCACATACTCATTTATCCTCAAGATTGTCATTCTAGAACCAAGAACGAGAATAAAAAATTTAACAACAACAAACCCCTACCTCGGTTTCAAGAATGATGTTCGTCAACGACCCGCAGAAGACGAGCGTTGCGGTGGTCGGCGTCGCGGAAGAAGGACGTCGATGTCGTGATGCGAGGATTCGAAGCTCTTTGACGGCGATTTCGTCACGGGGAAACCGTCGCGGAAGAGATGACACTGAATGAGATGTTGTCGGTGTCGCGGGTATGACGTCGCGGAAGACGGTTCCCGAGAACGTGGCGTTCTTCGTCGATGTCCGAAAGTTCTTCGCGTTCTTCGTCAAAGTTTGAAGAAGAAGAAGAAATCTCCAAAATTATCTCAAGGTGGCTAGAGAATTCTAACCAAAATAAAATAAGCTAAAGTCTTATTTTATTTACACAACCAACCCATTTTGAAATTCAAAGGTTTGAAATTAAACAACTGAACCCATTTAATAACACAAGTTGCCAAGTTCATTAAAAGAGGAGTTAAAGGGAGTTAAAAAGAAAGAAGGTGAAGTGATAGAGTTCGTGTGGGCCCCACCACACTTAATCCTCTCAAGGGAGGTTATGTGGATGTGGGTCCCACCCCTAACTCCCTTTGGGAGTAGTTAACCAACAAGTTAAAAATAAAATGTGTTTCCACATTTTATTTAACATCTTTTAATTTTTCCCAAAACTAACTTTCATTCCGAAAAAAATGAAACCTCGGAAATGGTCTCCTTAAGCGAATATCGGCGCTGCGAGTTCATCGGTGTCCTCGGCTTTCAATTCCGAGCACCGGATCAAAAGATAGAAATTCCCACTCGTTCGTTCACTGAATGTACCCGACCCAAACTTCGGAAAATTATTCCGGGCACACCGGGTCTCGGAATCAGGTGCCGTCAGAAACCGCGTTCTTGTAAAATTCCAAAGAAAATTAAGAAAAAATTTCCCTTGATTTTTACGGGTCTTTTCATTTTTGGTAAAAAAACATGCATTGTTTTCAAAAAGACATAAAAATTAATTTCAAAATATTATATAGAAACTAAAAATGGAAATAATTTTCTTCAATAAATAATTAAAAATGTTAAAAAAACATTTTATAAAACATTCTTAGAAAGCATGGGTTTTGATGAAAAAGAATTTACGACCGATGAGATAAATAATGTTTAACGTTATTTTATATATTTTCACAATCAATTTAATTACCGAAGAGAGGTAAATAGAAATATTACATAAAGAATTTCATCAATTACTAGATTGCAATAAAATTGATTTATTTTAAGATATATATCAAATACTTCCTTAATGGTTTTTGGAAACATAACAAATCTATAATAATGATGATATTGTGAAATAAACCCATTAGCCCTTTGATATCTTCTGAATCATAAAACCCATTAAAGGAATGGTAATAAATAAAACATTAAATACCATTATATTTAATTTATTCATTGTATAACATATAAATGGGTAATTATATTCACCACACAATGGAATTAAGTGGCTAATATGGTATATATCTCACCGAATTAAAAGTGATAGGAGAAACCCTTACCTCACGCTTATTTTTAATTGAATTTTCTTTAACCTTATATATAGTGGTTATTAACATGTTATTAACTTCATAAAAAATCATATTAATATTTTAATATCATATATATATATATATTATTTTGTAACAAATTATTACCCATTATTTTGAATTCTTTCACAATTATCCTTGTTTCTGGTTTTAATTGTCTTCTTTTCCCTTATGTATATTTTAATAAACCATATGTTTCTTTGTAATATTAAATAGTTACATGATTTATATAATAAATATAATAACATAATTGTCATATTTATATATCAATTATACATTTAAAACCAATCATGCATGATTTTTATGGAAAATTTACCACTTTAAAATCATTTTTCCTTTAGTTTGTACGTACGCCTGAGTAACATTTAAAATCATAATGATCATTATAGAAAAAATTTAATAAATTTATTATCATTTAAAAATAATAGTAATTTAAAATATTCCATATTATTTCATTAAATAGTATTTTATTTTTCATCCATTAGGTGTGGTGATGAAACAGAGTCACATCACATGGTGAAGACATTAGTCCACACATACAAAAATTATGTTATCCTTTTTGTGGGTATAATAAATTGATATATTATATATTCATAATGATAAATATATCTTCATATAATAATTATTTTATTTATATCACTTATTTTTATAAATATTTTTCTTCTTACATTCCCTGTATAGAATTAGTGAAAAACAAATCACATCACTTCATAAGGGGGTAGTCTATTGTACACACAAGTGACAATATCATACCACATATGAAATGTAATATAAAATTTTCCTATGAATTAATGACTCTATCAGTATAGTTATATAATATATATAATATATTTTATTTATATCTGTCATACCCAACTGTGGTATGTGGGAATGAAAAAACGATCACATTGGTTCATGAGTGGGTAGTCATCCATTCACACAAATGTTTGTTTCCTAACCCTTCTTATTTATGTAGGGATATTGATAGATCATTTTAATATTATAAAAATATAATTATACTTTTATACTTATTTTCTTACAATATTATGTATTATTACAATTTTAAGGAGGGGAGGAAAAAATAATATAAAAACACTCATTGAAGATCATTGCCTCTTCTTTATGTAACCTTTTGAGGATTCCCCAAAAATATTAAAATGATATAATAATACCCAAATAATACTTCTATAAATAGTGGAGTGATGTAGGTTAGAAAATTTATTAGTTATGTTCAAATCAAATAGGGCTTGGAGGAGTTAAGAATAGTATAGAGTGGTGCCCTTTTACAAGTGAGGTGAGTGGAGAACATGAAATATTTGAAAACAAAAAGGTGTACATACATTCTTCACGTGAAAGAAGGGTATCATATGGGGTATTATCATGAATATTACTTTGTATAATTGAAATATCTCTATTCAATGTATTTTATAAAAATATTTAGCTTAACTTAACCTTTATCTTTTCAGTTTAACCCTCGATGAACCAAATATTACAATAATAATGGTAATTATTTTATATAGTTTTTACAATTCATTTTTGTCATAAATTATGTTAATATTACTATAAAAATTTATATTATAATTATTTAAAAAATATGTCTTATTTTTTCAAATTACTTTTTAGATGTTAAAATTTTTAATTTAAAATTAATCTCTCATAAGTGATAATGAAGTGGGTTTTCTAGGGGATAATGTTCAAAAGTTAAAAAGTAGATATAGAAAAATAAAATTTATTAATGATTCTATTTACCTAAATGGGATTTATATATATATAATTTTAGTTAATTTCCAATCAAATAAATTAAAAGTATACATTATATTTTAAAATAATTTGAATGAAATTTTATTTTTTATTTGATATTCATTATTTTCCCTTATTCATTGAAAAATGAATCAATTCAAGAAAATTAAAATAATTAACCATGTATTACTTTTATAGTTGGATTCCAAAATTAAATTATAATTGTTATAATTAATATTAAAAATATGGTAAAATTAATTTTTATTTATATGTGTAAATCATGACAAACTGCCTTATAGAAATAATATAGTTTTTAAAAAACACTTCTAATTATTTTTAGTGATTGTTATTTTATTTCTAAAAAGTATATAACCATAATTTTAATAATTTATTTTGTAATATTTTTACCCTCTAACTGAATGTTTGGGCTATAGTAGTATATTATACTGTGATTCATTTCAACTCGTGGATTTGTTTTCTTTATGCTACCAAATTGATCAAATTTTATTACACTATTACTAATTTGGGTTTTAATAAATGTTTTGGAAAAGATAATTAGTATAGGTAACCCCTATACACAATGTTATCTGAAAAAAAATTGTTATACAGTTTAGTTCAGAACTATACACATGGTATTGATAAAAACATCGTTATTGGGTCTGGTTCATGACTGTACCCACCTTTCTAAAGAACACATTTGTATAGGTGAAAAATATACACAACATCTTCAGAAAATCAATGTTATAGGGTTTGGTTAAAAAACAATACCCATCGATCCATAAAAAATTTGAGTATAGGGATAAATTATAACCATGGTTTCAGTAAACCGCGGGGATATCATTCCTGCACAAGCTCGAGGAAAAAATTGGTGTGGGGGAAGAACATTTTCATAAAAGAAAACCTATTTTCGCGATTTCCATCTATATCCCCTCTTTAGAAAACATATATAAGTAGACATAAATATGTATATACCAAAAAATATAAGTGGTGCATAGGTTTGGTCGGTCAATTGTGTAGAGGTTTTCTAGGGTTCGAATTTGGCATCATGTATTTTTTTAAATCCTATACCCATTGTTTTAGGACCGTGAGTATATGGTAATTGGCATGGTGGCAATATGCCAATTCCCTTGGTTCTGAACCATGTGTATAGAATTTTAAAAACACTCCTATATCTTAGACATATGCCGACTGCTAATGCTCCCATGGTTCATTGATGCGTGGGTATATCCAATACCAATGTTTTTATAGGCTATACCCACTATTATACATTGTGAGTATAGGTTAATGATCTAGTATTGTTAAAAATAATTATTTCATAAAGTATATGGTGTTCTAATTTATTTTATTCTTGTTGTTGTGTGTCATAAAAACAATCATATATGATTTTATTCTTTTAAATTCTCATTTGGTTACATCCATAACTACTCTTTATTTCACTTGTACACATGATATGGTAATTATATGTGACATGAGTTTACATTGAATTGGAAAGGGAATATATTTACATGAAGGAGTTGACAATTTTTTTGTTCGTAGTTATAGATTAAGAAATGTTCTTTCTTTAGATTCCCCTTTCCTGGTATAATAGAATTTGGTACCTAATTTCTTGATGGGAGTGTATTTTCTCACATATTAATTTTTAAAACCTTATTTCACTCTAATGTATTACAATGGGGATAGTGCATGAAATGATTCCACTCTAGATGGTTCAGAATTTTTCTTATAGATCTTCAATTTTTCATAAGGATAAATGTGTTATAATTATAGGTAATTAGTATAAGGCCACCCATTTTAGTTATAGTTATATTCAGTGGATGTCACCTACCACTATTCTACTATAGGTGGGATTGTGTTATAACTATTGGATGGCCCAGATCGGGTCATTGTGGGATGAATCGTGATAGAGTTGTATAGATGGTGGTGTATCTTCTAGTAGGTGTTAATTATTACAATTGTTTTAAATATGGTTTGGAAATAATGGGAAATTATATTGGAGTGTCTCAAGTTTGGATCTCCAATTTGGTATCCTTAGGATAGAGTGATAGTTTATGTATCTAAATTCATGTATTTAGATGATATAATTATTGAATCATAATGTTTAGGCATCGGTAATAGGGAAACCAATCGTAAATATTTCATATAAGATAGTTTATTTGAACTTCTATTTCCATATTGAATTATAAACCTTGATATTCTCATTTGATTATGGTGAATGTTGTTAACATTTAAAATTCCCCCATAACAACATATACCAATGATGCACATATATGGTTGTTATGATGACCCTTGAAGAAATGAATCCTTGATTTAAGGACCTAATGTTTCATGTAGGATGTCAGAGAACAATTATTCCACCCAATGGTAAGCACATAGATCCACATCCACTGGTCTAAAGGGATATTTGACTACCATTTGGGAGTTTATTGGTTTAGAATAACCCTACTGTGATAATTGTGGGCATAAAACATTATGTGAGTTACAACATTAGAGATAAATTATATTTTTTGACCATCTAAACACTGTGTAAATGAAGTATTGGATTGAAGAAATGGTTTGAGTATTATAGCTTTCTCAGACCCCACCAGATTTGATAGATGCACTTGAATCCAGTCATCATTGTGTAGCAGTCGGGTTCTAGTGAGGACAGAATATTCAGAGCCATTATTATTTTATTCTCTCATGGTCATCCTTTAATAACTTCTTCAATGAAAAGTATTACCCATTAAGAATGAAATCATTGAGGATATGAGATCTTCATGATGTGTAGTAGGTCAATTTGCTAGTTACTATGTATAAATTAATGTTTACCAAACTCACATGATACTTTATTGAGAGGTTGTAGGATGGATTCCTCCACATGAGAAATATTGATAATGTAATTTTTGGGAAATTCAAGGTACTGTTGTCTCGTTTTATTGTCCCTCCTATGATAGTGTGTTGGAGAAGTACATGGATATAAAAAAACATTTTAGAAGAGTCATATAGGGATGGAAGAGAAGGTAATTGACATCATGAAATAGGGTTTTCTCTAGTGGATATCAATAATTACAGAACATTATCATAGTGAAATAACAATACTCAGGCCAAGGCTAGTTTGTGATGATATACTGCACTAGATTTTCATAGGGGATTTAATCACCTTGGAGAAGGGTGGTGATGTGATTATGAGGGGTGTGGTCACATGAATCATCATTTTCCAACTCCCCAAGATGGTAATAGTGGATAGAGAGCGTATTAATATGCCAAATAGATGTAGATTAAAGATACGAGATATTAAATTTGGGATTAGAACTCCATGAATTGATGTGGTGTTAATAGAAGAGCAGGTAGAGCTCTATATGGAAGATTTTGAGGGTGGAGGTCTATGCACTAATCAACTCCCAACAACACCACCATGTGGAACTCAGATTGATTATAGGGATGGTAGTTTATGGTGTGGTTATATTAGTGAATATAGTGATAATACTAGGCTTCTCCTTAGATTATTTTAGATACAATAATTGTCTTCTCTACATTTTCTCATGTACTTGTAGACCCAATAGTGAGTAATTTTTTTATCATATCACTTTTTTCAGAACTAGATCATCTTTTGATTATTTTCCCCATCATATTTAGATATCAGTTCATTGAATTATTTATTATTCTATATATTACCTTTTACAATAGATTATGGTTTCACTTTGTTGGAATTGTTTATTATGTAAAATCTTGGTCTTTATGAAGATATCTCAAGAATTCATCCTTGGTAGGGACTTTTTGTCTATGTTAACTACCCATATAGACTATTATAATAAGAATGGAATATTTCGTTATAAAACATAGACTGTATTATAATTTTTGGTTGATAAAAATATTTTATCTATGATAGTGGTGATCATGTGTAGGAATCTACAAAATCTCATCCATAAGATTGAGATTTTATCCCATGGTGCAGTTGGATATTTTGGCATTCATATTATTGTGGTAAGGGATGATTATGTGTATTTAATTACAAATGATATTTTGGGACTACTTCCAATTATATGACTAACTTATGAATAATCCTTCACCTAATAAACACACAGATATCTTCATTCAGGTATTGTATGTCCCCAACTAAGCATCAGGAGTTTAGGGTGAAGTTTTAAGACCACCAAGAGACTGATTTTATCAAACCTAGTGGGTCCCCTATTATTTTTAGTGTTTTTATATAAAAAGATAAAAGGAATATTTAGTATTTTTATTGATTATCATCACATAAATCAAGTAATAATCAGGAAATTTTACCTCATTCAATTTATTAGTGACCTTTTCAGTAATTTGAAATGAAATATATTTTTTAAACTATTAATCTTATGACTGTGAAAGATATGATGGGAGTTGATGATTATGATAATCTGAAGATAGAATTAAGAGGTCACTAAAAGATTTATGCATACGTTTTGATTCTTTTCGTTGTGTCTAATTACACCATATTTTACATCGAACATATATATTGAATATTTCATGCATAAATTTTCTAGTTTATAGTTTTCATTATTAATGAAATTATCGTTTACATTATGTTGGAGGAAGGGACTACATAGAACATGAGGATTTTACAATAATTACATTTGGGTCTGAAAAATATGGTATTCTATTGATGTTATAGTTTTTTATTTTTTAGGGTTTCCTTCTAGGGAATATAATCTATTATTATGGTTTCAATGTGGATCTAAAAAATATTTATTCAGTTCCTACATGGAAACCACCCAATAACATGTCATTTGAATTTAGTTTCATCAGGTAGGATGAGTATTGTTAGAGTTTCATAGAAATATTTTCCCAAATTTCATCCCCTTTGGCTTCCTTTTAAAGGAATGGGCTTCCATTTTCATGGAATGAGAAATGTCAAATAGACATAGAGGAGCTAAGGTAGTCATTAACCAATGATCCAAAGATTAGTCTACTGAATAATGGTGTACAATATGTGGTTTTTTGTGATTCCTCTACAGTTGGGATTTCAGTTGTGTTGAAAAAGAGGAAAATAGTCATCATTTATGAGTTTATCTAGTTGATACCCCGTTAAAAAAACATTAAAAACCATATAATAGAGTTAGAAGTAGTATTATTCACCCAAAATATTTATAGGCATTATCTTCTTGTTAATAATTTCATTTTTTACTCAAATAATCAATTATTAGGTACATATTCACTCATATATATCTCATCTTGACATAGATGACCAGTTTGGAGTTCTTGTAGGACTAGGAATTTAACCTAGTCTTCACCCCATGTAAGGAAATATGATGGATGATTCCCTTATAATGTAATATTTTTCACGCTTGATAGAGGTTAATTAGAGAAAATGGCCTCATTATTGCTTATCTGGCTGGAGTATAGCAGTGGAGCTTACAAACAGTTAGTGGTGGTTAATCCACTACATCAGTAGACATTGAGATATGCTCAATTAGGAGATTTTGACTATAAATTTCTAAGGTAATTGATATCATTATGACATGTAAAACAAGGATTTTCTATAGAATTGGAGTATGTAATTAATTTTGGGAAGAAACTATAGTTCTAGTCATTTAATTTTCATGAGATGTTGGGGTACTTTACTAACACCTCTAGTAGTACATATTCGTGTGGAATATTTTTACAGCTACCTTTAGTGATGTTATTGTTCACATTAGTTAGATAATATCCAAGTTTATATTTTGATGAATCAAATGTATATTGATAATGGTTCATCATCAGGTTATAGAATAATTGACTAAACAACATGACACATCATAAATGAAGTGGGATAATATATAAAAATATTTTTTGTAATGGAAGACATTAATATTGAGAGTCCAAGATTCTATCTATGTGATTTTTTTCTCAAATACCATGCCTTCATGTTTTTTAGTGCTAAAAAATTTCATTTGATTTATAATTTCATGTTGTTGAATGTGGATGAGATCATGTAACTCCATGGGGTTCCCACAATTATCATTTCTGAATGTGATTCTTGGTTCAAATCACAGTTGTGGAAGAATATTATAGAGGCTTTTAGAATCCTCTTATGGATGAGTGCGATTTTTTATTCCACAGAAGATGGACATAATAGGTTGACCATCCATGTTTTAGAGGATATTTTTGATGGAATATGCTTTGGTCTTTGGTCAAGGTATGGATGATAAATTTCCATTGTTTCAGTTTTCTAATAATAATAATATAATAAGAATATTTATAACTCTATAATTATCATGATACCATATGATTCATTATGTGTGAGAAAATATAATTCACCCATTGGATAGTCCAAGTTTATGAAACATCCATTTTCATGAAGGAACATGAGAATGAAATGAAATATATTAAGAACCAAAATATGATCATTTATTTGGGTGATGATAAATATAAAATTCTGATTGAAATATCTTTAATTTTATAGGTCTTTATTCCAATTCAAATGGTTAATTTATTTTCAATGGTTGAGGAGAAACTAAAAATCCAAAATATCCTTATTGTGTTTATGTTTTTTTTATTTTTGAATGATATCACTATACTTCCACTAACTCATGAAGTACATTTTTCAATATAACTCATTCCTAGTTTGAATCCTATTTGAAACAATCTATTTATGATGGCTATAATTGAGTTGTAGTAAATCGAAAGGAAACACAAGGATATTCATGGGAAGTGATACAATCAACTTAATGAGTTATATGGGGTGAACATATTTTTTATGAAGAAATACAGTCCAACCAACCACTAAATTAAGAATGGGGGAATGTAACGAAATAACTATCATAGAAAGGTTTCCTCTAACCATTATTTATGAAATGTTTGGTCATCTTCGTAGGGATTAATACTGCTCCATGACTGGAATTCATTCTATATATCATCTATTAATACTATGAGGTGGATATACCCAAGATAACTTTTCGAATATTCTATAAAAACTATGAATATAAAGTGATGATTATTGACTTACTAATTACCCCGATGTATTTTGTGTATTTAATGAATAGTCTTTCGAGATTGCCATCATTAGTTTGTGGTATTCATTATAGGTAACATTTCAATATATTAAAATATAAATGAAGAGATTAATGATTACTTTAGGATTTTACTAAAGATCCAATGGAAGGATATACAATATGAGACATCTAAATTTTTTGAATTTTGGTTATTAAAAGATTCATATTTGGATCCAATAATCTCAAGTGTGGTTACATCTATGAATATATCAAATAAAGGTGCTATTGAATATTTTCCTAGAACAACCATGGTTACTAAGATATATATATTCCTTTATTATTATGGGTATTATCAATGGTTTTGGGTGATTTTTGTTGGGTTTCCAATCCACAAGCCATTTTACCTTGAATGTTATCTATGTTCCATTGATCGTTAATTTCAATTAATGTATCATGGAATTATTGATAAGGCTAGTTAGAACACATGTTATTATATTTACCTTCTGTGGAGAAGGTATTTTAATATATTATAATGCATCAAAGAATGATTTAGATTGTGTCCTATTGAAAAATTATATGATTATAGCTTATGCTGCATACAAATTAAATATTAATGAAAAAAATTATCAAAATACATTAATTGGATTTATATACCTCAATTTTTTCCTCATATAGGTATATGTATGAAAATTTTGGTTAATGGTGTCATATATAGTCATTAAAAAAATTTAAATTATATATTCACTAAAATATATCATAATATGTTCCGTAGAATATTGTTAAAGATAAATAATGTTTCTGAATGATCAATACATTACCACTCTAAGAAATAAAACAAGGTGGGTTTTTATTTAAGACAAAATGAACATGAATGATTATCTATGTTGAGGGTCACAAAATATCACATATTCTTTGACATAAATAGGTTAGAGTTATAAATATTAATGGAAAGGGAAAATCATATCTAGATCATCTAAGTATTCAACCATCCATCCATGTAAGGAATAAAGACGCGTAGATGGAATATGTATAGATATAATAGATTATGAGAAATGGACATTAGTTAAACCCTGATTGTGATAGAATTATATGGTTCGAGAACCATTTTAATATCACCTCTATACTATTTGTGGAGAAGTATCTACTTGATGAAGCTCATAGGTCATCATTATAAATTCATTATAGAAGTACAAATATGTATAGATATTTGAAAGCGTATTTATGGTGGTCTAGTATGATGATATATAATGCATTTTTGGAATATTAGTGTTTGGTATGTCATCAATTTAAGGATGATAATAAAAATTATAAGGGAATGATACAAAAATTTCCTATACCATAGTGGAAATGGGTAAAAATAACCATTTATTTTGGGACTGGACTATCCAAAATGACTAAAGGGAACAATACCACTTGGGTTATAGTTGATCGCATTATAGAGACACCACTTTTCATTTCCTGTAGAAAATATTTATCTCACGATCATCATAATGTGATATAAATTAAGGATGTTGTAATGTTTCAAGGAGTACACAATCCAGTGAATATTATTGGGATCAGATGGTTACCTTGTAGTTTTGGTGATGTATTCAATATGATCTTAACAAAAAATTGAACATCAGTACATTGAATATTCATTAGTCAGATGATCAATATGTTATAATTATTCTAATTTAGGAATATATTTTTAGATAATTCACTATGTAATTGAATTTTAGTTGAGATCAACACCTTTTTCTAGTGGAATCCTTGATCAAAATTTACATTCACACCATCATTCATATGGATCCATATGAATAAATCTATGCTAGAATGTGTAGAAATCCAATCTGATGGAATGAAGATAAATAATTAATTGAATTTGTACTTGAACTAGGAAATAAAATGGAAGAAATGGTTAGATACATTAATAATCATATATGGGAATCTCATTTTTTGAAAAATAGTTTTTCTAAAAAAATTTTAAATATATTTTGTATGCATTTTGTGACGTGTTGTGCCTATGAATACATCCCTAGAAGAGGTTGATGAGATTTTGAAATGAGGGAGATCTGAATCCAAGGTATATGGGTCCCTTCAAAATTCTTGATCTTATTGGGACACTAATTCATCGATTAGCATTTCTATAGAATTTCTCTTAAGAGAATAATACGTTCTGTGAATCTCTCTCATGATGTACATTGGCTATCCATCATAGGAACTGAATTTAGAGTCCATAGTACTTTTGAAATATATCTATTTTGAGGAAAACTTAGTGGAGATTTTGGGTCATAGATAGGATGTCACACCTGTCTACTTAAATTAATGTTTTTATTAATTTGTGGCCTAGGTTCTCTCGCCAATGTACGAACTGGGTCCCGGATCAAAACTGATTATGATTAATGTTTTTTTCTAGGTTCCGGACTTGTGTGCGGTCACCCCATGTTTGGTGGTAGCCGCACAACTGGCCCTAGTGTTGTGAAATTTCTTATTATTATTATTATTATTATATTATTATTATTATATTATTATTATTATAATTATTCTATATATTATTACTGTTATTATTATTATAATTATTCTATATATTATTACTGTTATTATTATTGCAGTCATTATTATTATTTTTATAATTATTATTTTAATAGTTCATAAATTTTATCAATATTATCTTTATTATTGTTAAATTTATTTTTATTATTATTCTGTTATATTATTATTATTATTTTATTGATATTTTTATTATTTTATTTCAGATTTTATTATTATTTTTATTTTATTATTATGATATGAAAAAAACCTACCCTAACCGTAATACCCGCACCCCTCCACTTTCTGAATGTTCTGCCGTAGGTCCCAGACCCCCCTTTCTTCGTTTTTCTTCCTGCGTGACCCATCCCCCTCCTATCGGTAGCTCCCCGCTGGCGCCCCCTGATGTGCCCCGATTGTCCTCCGACTCAGACCCCAACCCGGCTCCTCCCATTCGCACCGTCCGCACCCCATGTCCCCTGATACGCCCCGAGAAGCCTCCGCCTCGCCCCCTACCCTGCTCCTCCCTTGCACACCGGCTTTCGCACCCCCTCCCACCAGCTTCTCCCCCCTTCCCATTCCACGTTGTTTTCACCCAGCCCAGCCGACCCCTCATGTAGCCAACCCCACGCCCCGACCTCCAACCTCGCCTAACTTCCGCACCCCTGCCCTTGGCCTCGCCCCCTCCGACTGACCCAGCCAGCCACCTGTTCCGGCAGCCCCGCCCCCCTCTGCCATATCTGGATGACCACAGCCCCCCCTTACTCAGCCTTCTTATGCACCGCCCAGGCAGCCCCAGCCACCCTCCAAATCTCCAGCCAGAACCCTGCTCAGGCCAGCCACCTACTTACAAAAGCCCCGACCTGCCGCTCCGGCACATCCGAACCATGGTGCGCATGACCAACTCTTTTCCATCCTCAGGTATAAATTATTAATTAATTATTAATTTATATCCTTTCTTTTAATTATTGGTTTTTATTTAATTTTTCTATTCGTAATTCCATTACGGGTTCTGTTTCTGGGTTTTTCACACTGTCTAGCGAGCGCAGTTGGTCCGCGGAGGATTATTTCACCCTTTGTCGAAGTTCAGTCGCGTCTGCAGTTCACATTGAGGTAGGTGAACACACATTTTCATTTCCTATTAAATCCATTCAATGCATGGAATATTTTAGTTAAATCCTTGACCTGTTTTGCATTCCCGCACTACAATTAGTTAATATGTTATAGTGTTTTTTTTAATTTTTTGGTTTTTTTAGAAATACATTGACGTATTTTTCTTTCTAGTTAAATTTATTTTTACTTATGAAGTTTTCGTTCTTTGGATTCCAAAGACTATTTTGATATTTTTTCGATATGAAAATATTTTTCATGATACTCTCGAAAAGTTTATCATGGAGTTTTATAGTTTTGGGTAACCTGTTTGACCTGATTATAGACTTGTTAACAAGTCTTGTGGTTTGCTTATAAATATCATTTATACGTTTTTTGGTCTGATTATGAAATTTTATTATAAATTTTTTGGTGGTTCATAAAAGTATTTTTAAACTAGTAGAGTCTTGGTAGTTTTTTTATAAATTGTGTAGTCAGTTGATCAAACAGTGTGGAAGTTGTGAAACTTATTTGGTTATGTCATTTGTGTTCGTTTGATTACAAAAAAGGATTTTGAGTGTGTTTACATTGGTGGTTATAGAATAGTGATTGTGTTATGATATTTTGAGAAGGGATTGATGTTTCCTATACAAGGGTTGGTGTTATTTCAAATAAATGGAGTGGTTGATTTTGATTTTAAAAGTGGGTCTTAGATTCCAAAGGATGGATGTTATTTTTCATTTTTTCAAAGAAGTGGTTTTAAATTTTTTCCTCAAGGATTTGGCCCATTTTTATTTATAAATTGAAAAGAGATACTAGTAAGATGTTTTGGGTAAATGAATTTAGACATGTCGACTCAAAGTCCCATTTGGCACCTTCAATTCCAAGGTGATATTTGGGTAATGTTTTTGGGCACGTTGGATTTAGTGGCCCACTTGGATCTTCCAATTAATGGGTGTAGTTGTGTTAAATTTTAGAATGGTTTGTGTTTTGAGGTTGTATGTGTCTCTTCGGAGTTTTAAATGATTTTAAAGAAATTATTTTGACACGGATCTAACGTGACATCCCATTTGGAACTTGCATCTTTAGAGTGATGTTTGTCTTGATTCTTTGAAATGACGATGTGTTGATTACTGTATGTCCATTTAACAACATTAACATATTTAAGGTGGTATCAAATGGTTTTAAATTTTTTCATTGCATGAAGGCCCGGTTGGAACCTTTGATGGCCCGGTTGGAACCTTTGATGATTTTGTATACATATATATTTATGGGGAACCTCTATAGGGGGGGATATCCCATATGGTTTATAATATAGAGTGTTCATGTTTGGGGTAGGCAAGTGTGGTGAGATGAGTCATGCGTGAGAGGGCCTCAAACATACATAGTATGATTGTGACCACCATGGGTTCCTGGGTGTATTTTAGAGATTGAGTGACGGTAACTGATCATACCTGATTAGACGAGTTGGTACCCACTATATTTTTTTTTATTCCAGGCGGGCTTTGCTACTCGATTGGTCAATTAGAAAGGCATATTGGTTATTGACATAGGAGAGTCAGCGTACACTGTCAGGTGGTTCTAAAACTAAGTATGTCCAGGGGTCTTCTAGGGATTTTTAGGATCACCCATGGTCACTGGATCCTTTTCATTTCTTGTTTACTTTCTACGCACTAGTCTATTTTCATATTTAACTTTTAATTGTTTTACTCTAGCACAACATTGTTATATTATATTTTTGATTTTATTTATAAAATGACAAATGATTTTAGAGAAATTGTATGTGGTGTGTGTTGGGTTTTTAAAAGAAAAAAAATCATTTTTTTATTTTCAATTGCAAAAAACCCTACTTGTATAATTTTATTTCAAACATGCATTAATGGAAGGCTTCGGGAAGGGATACATTATGTTATGTGGTTATTTTGGCATCCCTACTGGTCATTTTAATTCTCACGCATTTTTTATCATTTGATTTTCTGGTTTCCTTGCTCAGGTTTACATGGCTATGTTTCTCGTTGTTGGAGAAAAGTCATCCATTGGTCAAGAGGTGACCTGAAAGGTTACGTGGAGGTATGTTTAGTATTATTTTCATTCCGATGCTATTTTTATGTTTATCAGTTGTTGTTTTTTACTTTTTTCTTTTTTATTTGGTTTTAATCATCGGAAAAATTGTTCCCAACGATTAAATTTTGATACCCGGCACTAGTTTCTAGCCCGTGGGTATCAGGAATGCCCTTCTGGCCATGTTGCGGATCAACACGACAGACCAGTTTAGGGTCGACCCGAGTTAGTTCATGAAAAAATGGTATCAAAGGAGGTTCTATTTATTTTTGGTGTCTGGTAGATTGATATTAGGATTTTCGGGACTCGAGATGTATTACAAGAAGGGCCTCATGAAACCTCACCCATTTCGAACATCGAGTCGCCAGGGGTAGTCCGGGAATTGATTCCTTGTTTTGTTCTGATTGTATTTTTATTGAGGGATGACAACAGAGGAAAGACAATGTCACGTCATGATTTCACATGGAGTAGTGACCCATGTTGAGTTCGATTACATTGTTTATGTTCTTCCTAGTTGTTGGCAGTTACATGGAACATGGCCACTACCATGTCACCAGGTTAAGCATGACTACTAGTCCCTCACTTCGGTAATTTGATACAAGTTGTGTGTTGAATTAGTTCATGTGGGTGTAAGTGAACATTTTAAAATGAAAAAAATGTTTTTGAAATGGGAACTATTTCTTTTAAATGGATTTTTAATTGTGGAAGGGGATTTTTAAAAAACTGAAAGCTCTTGTTGTAAAAATCTGGTCTTTGCTTGGAAATCGTGGAGATATGGTTTGGTTGAAACCTCGAGTACTCTTTATGAATGTTTTCACATGTGAGGGGATGCCTAGGAAGGGCGTTTTGGTGTGTATGGATGAAATCGGATGAAGACATGTTCAATAGTTCTTGGGATTACTGGTGTGTGTATTTGGAATTACAGGCTTGACCTTGTTCTTCTAAAGCGGTTTTAAAAATGGAATGTGATTCGTGGAAATTGAATGTGGTTTGAAAAGTGGGTTTCATATTTGGAAAATGTACTTCAAAGAATGTAGTTTTGAAATCTAAAATAAAAAGGGGGTTTTAAGGATGATATTTTGGGTTGTGTTAGAATTTGGTAGTTCTTCTTTGAGCTTGTTATTTTTGAATGATGGTGCATTAAATGATGTTTCTTCGGGCTAGACATCGGTTTTGGTCTTGTGTTTTATCTCTACTTCAGAAAATGCTGCCCAGAATGGTCTCCAGGGTTTCAGATAAGTCCTTCCTAGTTTTTGGTCCTTCTCGAACATTGCCTATCCTTCACGGTGATCAATATTAGTTATAGGCAATAGAGTGTCTTGAAGAGGTCGAGCTTGTCTTCAGGGTTTTGAGAACTACGGAAGCTATCAGAGTGCATGATATTTTGCGTCTGTTTGAAGGTCCATCTCTGGATTAATGGGAGTTGGTTTCCCCACCGTCAGTGCGAGTTGGGATGACATGGGATGTCTTTAAATACATCTTCAGATAATGGTTTATACCTAGTGAGTTAAAGACGACAAAAAGGGAAGAGCTCATGTGAATTTAACAAGGCCAACGGACGGTGAAGGAATGTGTTGACAATTTCCATGATCTTGTGTCATTTTGTCCAAAGCCAATGTCACATGACTTGATGAAGACTTCTCTTTTCATCGGGGGTCTTTATCCAGAGATCAAGGAGTGGTTCCTCCTTTCTACAGACCATCGTTTTGAGAAGTAGGTGGATGAGGCATTCCTAGCTAAGTTGGTCTCCGGGGCACAAGTGCTTGGAAATCCAGTGAATCCAGTTACTCTTTAAGGGTCCCCATATAATGAGTGAGGTGTGCCAGAGGGACCTATTTATAAGGAGTCTTTTTCAGTAGTTATAGATTCTATTTCATCAGACCATTCAGTGGTGTGCCACCAGTGTGGCCGGATCGGGAACGTAAAGCTGTCATGTCTCTCCCTTCCTAAGATGTTCCATCGTTGCAGATGTATGGGACATATAGAGATGTTTTTCAGAAACTGTCACATTAATAAGACACTATGACAGAGGTACCCCAATGCCTGATTATGAGGAAGGAGATTTTTTCAGCCATCCGAACCCCAACCACCGGTCTTGGGGTGAAGCTTGCATGCAGTCAGGTTTTTCCAGTGGTGTGTAGCCTTGGTCTAGGTTTTGTGTTCCATGTTGGCAGTAAAACATTTAAAGTCATTTCATCTTGCTTTTTTCCACTGTTAAAGTTTGGGCGTCGATGTATGTTCATTGCTTCGTCGTGGAGTTATAATCGAAACGTTCTATTGTAATCCAATAGTTTTGTTTTTTGGATAATGGTTTTATCAATCATTCATTTTATTAAAAGTGTGTTTGACCCTTGTATATGTTGGTCTTGGTTTAGCGGCATTCATTTGGAGATGTAATTTCCTGCGGAGGAGTCAAGGCTTCTGGTTATACTTGAGTTCACTGTTGCGATCATGTTCTTCTTGGAGGTGTGGTCCACTAGTGCTATAATGTTAGTTTGGATCGGTTGGGAGTTCCTGTGTCGGCCCCCCTTCCCGGGGTGGTATGTTTGAGTGTTAAATTTCCATATTTGTTGATTTATTATGGTAGGGAGAACCCCCTCATGTTCTCCCATTCTTTTGTGGTGTGGTTCCTTTCAGTTTCAGTCAGGCATGGAATCCTGTTTTGTCTATTGTTCGGCGGCGTGACTTTCTGGGGAAGAAAGTGTTTGTGGTGGGGAGAATTGTCATACCCACCTCCTAAAAATAAATTTTTTTTATTAATTAATGGCATGGGTTCTCTCCCAAATGTCCTAACTACATCAAGAATCAAAATTGACAACGTTTAATGTTTTTTTTTCGGGGGTTTGGACTGATGCGTGGTCACCTCACATTTGGCGGTAGCCATGAAACCAGTCCTAGTGTCGTGTAGTTTCTTATTTTTATTTTTATTATTATATTATCATTATTATATATATTATTATTTTCATTATTATTCGTGTCATTATTATTATTTTTATAATTATTATTTTAATGGTTATTAAATTTTATTAATATTATCTTTATTATTTTTAATTTTTTATTATTATTATGGTATATTATTATTATTATTTTAATGAAATTTTTTTTATTTTATTTCATATTTTATTATTATTACTATTTTATTATAATGAAATGAAGAAAATCCTAACCTAACCCTAATACCCGGCCAGCCCCCTCCCCATTCTACCTGTTCCACCGTGGGTCGAACCCCCCCATCCCCTTTTTTCTTCCTTTGCGGACCTGCCCCCTCTTATCCGCAGCTCCCCGCTGGCGCCCCCTACTATGCCCTGACTGGCCTCCATCTTAGCCCCCAACCCGGCTCCTCCCATGTGTGCCGTCCGCACCCCACGCCCCCTGATGCACCTCGACCGGCCTCCATCTCGGCCCCACCTAACCAGGTCCTCCCCTGCGCGCCATCTTGCGCACCCCCTCCCACCGGCTGCGCCCCTACCCCTTCCATGACATTTTCTCCCAGCCCAGCTGACCCCTCCTGTAGCCGACCCCGCGCCCTGGCCTCCTACCTCGCATGACATCTGCAACCTTGCCCTTGTCCTCGCCCCCTCCAGCTAACCCAGATAGCCTCCTTTACCGTCATCCCTCCCCTTTTCAGTCTTCGGCTGACCACATACACAACCTCCCACCATTTAATCGGCCTTCTTCCACACTGGCCAGGCAGCCCCGCCCACCCACCAATCGCCATCCAGACCCCGCTCTGTTAATCAACCTATTTACTAGAGCACCGACCTACCGATCAAGAACATACGAACCCTCATGCGTGTGACCATCCCTTTCCATCCTCTGGTATAATTAAGTAATTATTTATTTATTTCCATTCCTTTAATTATTGGTTTTTATTTAATTTTCCTAATCATAATTCTGTTGCTGGTGGTGTTTCTGTGTTTTCCTCACTATCTGGCGAGCACGGTTGGTCCGTGGGGGATTTTTTCACCCTTCATCGAAGTTCAGTCACTTCCGTGGTCAACTATGATGTAGGCGAACCCACATTTTCATTTCATATTAAATCCATTTAATTCTTGGTTGATTTTAGTTAAATCCTTGACTAGTTTCACATTCTCGCACTGCAATTAGTTAATATGTTATAGTGTTTTTTTTTCAATTTTTTGGTTTTCATAGAAATATTTTGAAGTATTTTTCTTTGTAGTTAAATTTATTTGCACTTATGAAGGTTGTGTTTTGTGGATGTTAAAGACTATTTTGACAGTGTCTTAGATATGAAAATCTTTTTCACGTTACTCTCAAATAGTTTATCATAGAGTTTTATAGATTTGGGTAACTTGTTTGACCAGGTTATAGAATCAGTATCAAATCCTATTGTTTCCTTATATGGATTATTTATGCATTGTTTGGTCTTCTTATGATTTTTTTTTATAAATTGGTTTTCTAGTTCATTAAAGTATTTTTAAACTAGATGATTCTTGGTAGTTTTTTATAAATTGAGTAGTCAGTTTATCAAACTGTGTTGAAGTTGTGAAACTTATTTGGTTATGGCTTTGGTGTGTGTTTACTTCTGAAAGAGGATTTTGACTGTGTTTACTTTGGTGGGTATGGAATAGTGATTTTTTTAAGATATTTTGAGACAGAATTGATGTTTCTGATATAAGGGTTGGTGTTATTTCAAATAAGGGGAGTAGTTGATTTTGATTTTAAATGTGGATCTTTGATCCCAGATGATAGAGTTTCATTTGTGTGTTTTCAAAGAAGTGGTATTAAATGTGTTCCTCAAGTATTTGGCCCAATTGGATTTATAAATTTAAAATAGGTACCGGTAAGATGTTTTGGGAAAATGAATTTAGATAAGTCGACTCAAAGGCCCATATGAATCCTTCAATTAAAAGGTGATGTTTGGGTAATGTTTTTTGACACGTTCGTTTAAGAGGCTTGTTTGGATCTTCCAATTCATGGGTGGAGTTGTGTTAACATTTATAATGGTTTGTGTTTGGAAGTTATGTGTGTCTCATCAAATATTAAAATTTTATTAGTGAAATTATTTCTACATGGATGTAACGTGGTGGCTCTTTTGGCAGTTTCACCTTTAGTGTGATGTTTGTCTTGATTCATTGAAATGACGATGTTTTGATTACTAAAAATCCATTTAACAACATTAATATTTTGGAAGAGGTATCAAATGGTTTTAAATGATTTCCATACATGAAGGCTTGGTTAGATCCTTTGATGATATGGTATATATATATATTTATGGGGAACCTCTATAGGGGGATATACCTTATGGATTATCTTATAGAGTGTCTGTGTTTGGGGTAGGCAAGTGCGGTGAGATGAGTCACACATTCAAGGGCCTCCTACTTACACAGTATGATTGTAACCACCATGGGTTCCCGGGCATATTTTAGAGATCAAGTGATGGTTTCTGATCATCCTCGATTAGAAGGGTTGTTACCCTCTGGATTTGTTGTTAGGCCAGGTGGGCTTTCCCACTGGATTAGTCAGTTAGGGTGGCTAGTTGGTTATAGCCTAATGAGCTTCACCATACGCCGACAGGTGGTTCCGAAACCAAGTACGTCTAGGGGTCTTATAGGGATGATTAGGATCACCCATGGTTACTGGATCATTTTCATTGCTTGTTTACTTTCCGTGCACTAGTCTATTTTTAGCTTGGACTTTTACTGGTTTTACTCTTGTACAACATTGGAATATTCTCTTTTGGATTTTATTTATAAATTGAAAAATTATTTTGTAAAAATGGTATGTGGTGTGTGTTGTGTTTTTAAAATAAAAAATCATGTTTCTATTTTCAAATTAGAAAACCCTACTTTTATAATTTTATTTCAAACATGCATTAATAGATGGCTTCTTTAAGGGAGACGTTGGGTTCTGCGGTTTATTTTGGTATCCCTACTGAGCATTTTAATTCTCACTCTGATTTTATCATTTCAGTTGCATGTTTCCTTGCTCAGGTTTTCTTGGCTGAGTTGCTCGTTGTTGGAGCATAGTCGGCCTTTGGTTGGGAGGTGACCTGAAAGGTCATGTGGAGGTATGTTTAGTTTTATTTTCTTTCTGCTGCTTGTGTTATGTTTATCAGCTATTGTTTTTGTCTATTTTCTTGTTTATTTGGTTTTGTTCATGGTCCAAATCGTTCCCAATGATTAAACATTGATGCCTATCACTATTTTCTAGCCGTTGCAGATTGGGAACGCCGTCGGGCCATGTTGCGGATCGGCTCGGGTGACCGATTCAGTGTTGATCCTTGTTGGTCCATGAGAGAGGATATATTATGAAACAATACCACTCAACTCATTAATGTTTTGTGGTGAAACCTTAAATTTTTTGAATCGACATAGGAACCCTTGGATATAATGAAATAGATATATCCTCATTTATTTGTACCAAAGTGATGAAATTATAGAAAAATATAACTTTTCATAATGTGATATCTTATAATTTTATAAAATATATAATTATATAAATTTATTTCATCAAATACTATTTTTAAATGATACAAGTATACAGTTACCATGATATACTCTTAGAATATTATTATCTTATGTTTTAAGGAAGCCATTATATTAGTGTGTATGAATAAGACAAATTAAATTACGTGAATGTATGGCATACACATGTATAGAAAAAAATTCAATTTTTATCAATTATATTGAGAATAAGAAAGAAATCATTTCAAAATAATGTATGAGGTTATTGATTAAAAAAACTATTTTAATGTGTGCAATGTATTTTTCTTCCTAAAAAATTAAATTTATCTATTTTGGTGAATGATTTTTAATAAAAGATACATAATATATGTTAAATCAATTATTTTAATCATTCATCTAATATTTTTTAAAGCATGGTATAAAAATATATTATATTTTATTCTTAAAACTATATTATTAAAATAATGGTTTTAAGTAATTTCAAGAAATTAAAATATAATTATTTAAAAAAATTATCATTATTGAATATGATAAAATTAATTCCATATATATAATTAGGAGGTTAAAATTTCTTACATAGTTCCATTTTATTTTTTTCATGTTTAATAGTAATCGTGAAAAATTTCATAACCACGATAATCTGTAAGTCATGTTAAACTAAGTTAAATATTAGTGATTAGGAAATATTTCATCATGTTAATTATTACTCGATATGTGGAGACTTATAATATGAAATTAATCTTGAAATCTATTTGTTTGGTGGAAACTTCTCCATGAATAAGTCATTTGTAATATTTAAGATAATGAATTTTACAAAGTAACAAAATCATAATTTTAAATATCTATTATGTATTTACACATGTGAAAAACCTGTTATGAATGAATCATGAATTTAATTTTGAATTTCATGAAATGATTTTCATGATATGAATATATTTATAATTTGTAATAGTTATATAATGATATTAAATTATTACGAGACACTAATTTAGTATTTCTCTAATTCATAACTAAATTACTATTAATTGTTTTTGAAAATATTAAAATATATATAATTTAATATTTTATTATAGTCCAATAATTTTCTATATCCATATTATAAATTTTTTTTTTTAAATTTTATTTTATTTTTATCGTTTTGTTTCTGACTAATAAGTCAAATTAAATGAATAGTGAGAGGGTTAACATTAATGATATTTAATTAAAACAATATTTTATTAAAATATTTGAGAATCAAAAAATAATTAATAGGGAAATTTTTACTTTATATGTTTCCTAAAATTTTATTAAAACAACTATTTTCAATATATTTTAAAACATTTATATGAAATAAATCATTATAATTTAATCTCATATAAAATTCCAACTGTTGTCTCTCTATCCGTTATAAATGGATACCCCTTATTTATATTCATCACACCACATTGGGGGAATCCAGTTCATTCATCCCTATAAAAATTGTCATATCAACATCCACACACATGTTTTCTAGGTGATTATCTCTTCAAATTTCAATCCCTATGTTCCCAAATAAATTATCTAAAGGAGATATCCTGAATGAGAGGTTGTTGTCTTCCCTGACCAATCTCATTTTATTTATTCTTGTACCTCCTACAAATATGTTTTTATTTATCATTAAATTATAAATTTCTTATACTAATTATTCTTAAATGTTATTATTATAATGAAACTACTATTACTCACTTTATTTGTATAAAATTGGGTGTGAATATATCAATTAGGCTTTGGTTGGTTTAAAGTCTATGCGTAGTGGTACAATTAATTTTCCATAACCATCATTAATTTATGATAATTATGATGGTTTTAAATATTATTTATATTATTTATTAAATAAGTATTCTAATTTTAATGATAATATAATAACATCTTTATTTCTATCCAATTAAATGGAAAATTATAATGTCTCTTATGCGTATGTGTGGGCTACCACAAACATGATGTGATGTTATGAGATTTCCATTTTTATTTTAATTGAATGGTTATAATGATGGATATAATTAATATATATAACTAATATATATTAATAATTATTAATTAATTTTTAATTATTATTTATCTATATTTTTTCCATCCTTAGTATTATGAAAACTACATCCATGCATATGTATGGCATATGATCTAAATGAATAGTGTAATTCATTTTATATTTATAATTTTATGAATGATGCTAAATAAATATATATAAAAAATATATGATATTATTATCATTTATTTTTTAATATTATATAAGTATAACAAATTTTAAATTACTATTTCGGAGGATAAAATAGTTTTCAAGTATGTTGAATGCATGATGATGGAATTTTGTCTCGATTTTAGTTATGTGGGACACATGCCATATTCACCAGTTATTTTTGTGGATATGTTTATAAAACTAAATAATATGTTTTGTTATTCATATATTTATAATTATGGGATATAAATATTCGTTAAATATTCCTCCTATCACATAGATTATGGTTTAAAAGTTACCAAAGTGGTTATGGTTTTATGATGAAATCAAATTATTAAAAAATTTATTATTGATTTCCCTTTTGATGATAAAATATAAGAATGTATAAAAATTTATTTTTATTCTCCTATAGTAGTTAATTGAAAATTTTCCTATGACTATTTATAGTCATTTTTAAACATGTTTTACATTTTTAATAAATTGTACAGATTGATTATTCTTATCTTTTTTTTGAATGAGGTGCTTTGTATTTTTAAAAAAAAGTGAAATGGGAATTTTTTATTTTTCCCAATATTGAATGAATATATTCATTCACCATAATGAAGACTAATTATTTTTATTAAACCTTTATCAGCCACCAATTTTATATTAAAAGAAAACATTTTCCATTATACATTTGAAATATTTATATTTTATGGAAATAATTTCATAGTGGAAATATTATATTCCCCTAGAAAATTTTAATGATATTTTGATTCATCAACCACAAAAAACATCAACTTTATCTATTAATTATCTGTATTATTGTCTTATAATACCTTAATTACTCATCATATGGTTGTTTATGATGAAATGGTATTTGTGAAATGTGTTCCTTTTCTATGGGATATGTTATGATGAAATGATGAAATATTTATTAAAATAGTTTCTTTTCAAGGTTTCTGATATGATATGATTTTGTAGAGCATATATGTATGATTATCATAATTATATGTGTGGGATATATATCTCATTGAAATATATTGAGAAATTATTAATGTTATACGATCTCAATGGATATACGATATGTAATCTCAATCCCAAAATAGGGTAGATACGTGATTTTTTCAAGAACAAAGCCAATACAAAAGACATTAACACAATCACAAAATGATATGAATGTCTTGGTTATTATCCTCTACATAACTCTTTTTATTCATATTTTTAATCCATAATTCCATGTCTTATTCCAATTTAATTCACTTTTATCTTATGTTCGTTGACTCCTTTATGATTTATGTCTTGTAAACTTCCAATCATTATGTAATGACTTTTTATTATAACCTATGATATGTAGCTTAGTAATTTAAAATGTTACAATCATGATATCATACCCTAATTTTTAGGTTATGATCAATTGATCATTGATATCTCCCTTATTTAACCTTATTGATAATTTTAACCCACCCTTTCATACGACTCCATTCCAAAATTTATGAAAAATTGTACTTTTATGATATGTTTAAGAAGGTTCCATGTGAGGAATAACTTAGTAGGGGGTAATGTATATATTTTAAGAACTTGTAGTTTATGTGTCTATGTTTCTAAAGGAACTATACCTATATGATACTGATGTGGATCATTATGTTATGTAATGAATATTAATCTATTATGATGTGATAAATATGTATGAAAACTATGATTAGATATATGATATGCTACCATTAGGTTGTGCATACCATGTATGTAATGGTAACTATCTTACCTCATTTTTTTGTTTCTCACTTATTATTCTGTGGAACAATTCTGAATAATTATTTTTATTATTTTAATTTTAAAATTCATTAGAATTGTATCACTGATATCAATTTAATCAAAAACACATATTTTTTTAATAAAATTAAAACCCTTAGTGTACATGAAATGAGTAAAACATAATTTAAATTGTAGAATTGATTTGTACATTTCATAAAAATAATAGTATGTGCTATGTTTTTTGTAAAATATTCGAAACATGTTGGAATTTTAAGGCTATCAATCTAGTCCGAGTAGCCCAATGCTTATTTTTTTCTAGTATGGCGAGAGAATCAATATATAGTGCATCCACTTCTTCCAAATCCAAGGTTTGACACAATCCATTTCTCACTCTACTCTTAATATGGGTAGTTTTATTGAGAATAATATACATGTAATGTTATGTTCACATATCTTCTCTATAATTCATGTATAACATCAAAGGAAAATGAAATGTTAAAAATATAATGTGTTAATAATTGTAACCAATATATTATTTTTATAATGTTAATGAAATATTACATAATAAATTTAATATGATATTAAATGTATTATTATTAATAAATATCATTGATGGATAATATACTATTATCACATGAACATTATATAATATTGATATAATATTATCACTTATTTTTATTATAATTCAACCATATGAAATGGTGACATGTTCCTTGGAACATTTCGATAATATGAATTTATCAATGAGAGTGAAACATTTAACACATTTGATATTTTATTTAATTTTGAACTGAAATCAATTTTTTTACTCTATTGATCCTTGATGACCCTATGGATTTGATATGTCGATAAAAATGATAATAATTACCATGTGGATGTTTTATTTTCTGTAGAGGTTCCCCCTATCTTTTTGTACCACCCCATGTGGTTTTCCCTTAATGTTGATAATGCTGAATTTGAAGTTGGAAGATCCTATCCATATCGAGATTTATATTACACATGATTCATTTATTTGATTCTTATTTTAGAATTATTTTTATCACAATACATATTTTTATTTGAATTTGGATGTGTATATACCATGTAGAGCCTATTATGGGTTTTTATTTGATGAGTATTTCTAGAGTACCTTATTTACATAATTGATCATGATCACATGTTTTTATGTATTAATCATTTATTTTCATTGTGAAATGATTTATTTCAGTTATATATATTGTCTATAACCTTTCATAGAGGAATCATTACTCATTCTAGGAGTCGGTAGGCCTCTATTAATTTATTACCATCTATAAGGGGGAATTCTTGACTTTTTATGATGGTGACAATGCATCTATGAATAATGTGGATATATGATGGTACATTGGGATTCCATGATGATGATTAATTCATTTCCTATGTATCAAAATGATTTTCTCCTAGTTTATTTTCTAGTATCATTCCACATTGAGGATCCACTCACTACTTGGATGTTTTATGAGAAGCATGTTGTACTTCTTGCCAGATAAAAATAATGTTTCCTTTATAAATTATTCCATGAGGTTTTTAGGTAAAAATATTATATCCATATGGATTATTTGGTTACATATAGTATCTTCTAATTATCTATCTATTATAGAGCTGATGTATGTATAATTGAGGGTCTATAATGGCTTTGTAAGTGCACTTCTTCCCAATCTCAGATTTTTTGTTATTATTATTGTTACACATTTAGTATTATAATGTCTTTCACCCATTATAATTTAACACACATGATTAATGAAATATTAGGGATGTCTTTCGGAGCCATCTTCATTCACCCAACCTATGGATTCTAATGACCTTATTTATTTGATGACTAGAGATCCGAACAGGGGAAAAAAGTCCTATGGTGGATGGCTAAGAAAAGGGGAATGTAAATGGTAGTATATTGGTGAAGACTTTGGAAGAAACCATATTTAATTTATTTTATATTACAAATTTATTCTATGTATTAAATTTCAACATTGGGGGACATTTATACTTTTATGACCTATATTCACTTTTTTCTACAAGATACTCTGCTAAATAAATTATTTATTATATAATTATTTATTTGTGTTATGAAATGATATGATTGTATTATCACCCAACTAAAGGATAGATACCCTCAACACTATTTGGAAACTAATGCATATGGGGAGGGTCTCATAAAGACATGTGACACTCCATTTTGGAACTTATGGTTCTGGTTGGGGAATTACAATACCGTATTAGAGAATGATTTCTTCCATACTATTGTATTAACAATTATCATGATAGAATGTGGATAGTTTTTTTGGACTAGATTAGTGGTGTATCCATTTTTCTAGATATAACATATGTAATAATCCACTCAGTTACCGTATATTGGATCTTTTCTACTATTTTTTTGATATTTTGGTTCTGTTGATGAATCATGATTTGGAACATATGTTCACATTCCATATATATAAATGTTTTCTATCTATATAATAGTTATTTTAATTAATTACTTGGATAATATTATATATAATATAATTTTTTATGATTTTTTTATTTATTCGATTTAGAATTAATTAATTTAAATGATCATACTTTTATGATAGTATATATATATATATAATTATTATGACTATCATGTGGCGGTGATGACCAGGTTTAGTGATGGAAGTTGTATACATTGGTTTGTTGGTAGACATCATTAAGAAAAGTATATAATCACATAGACCGGTTAGCATTCTTTTATGTTCACGATGTTCCTTCTATTATAATATGTGTCTCCTCAGAGACATTTGGTGGGACCACCATATGATTAAGAGGGTTCTCTAGAACCTATTTCTACAACGACTCAAGTGGTATAGACCGTCACCATACCCAAACCGGGATCCTTTCCATTGAGTCTCATCACAGAACACGTTGAATTTTTTCTACTCTGTTATCCTCTATCCATTAGGGTAACTACTAAGCTATAGGATATTGAGTACTATATAGATATCATTGTGGGTTTCTCAGACCTCGTTCCGATAATAAATAATAAGAAGGTGAAGTTTGAATCTTTCATGCTACAAGGACCCACCAGGAGTTGGTGGGAGTTACAATATAAGAGGGATTTGATGATATTCTCAACATAGAATACTTCATGTACATGTTATTTGGGAAGTAATTTTTAGATATACAAAAACTGGACAGAACATCAGAGTTCATAGAGAGATAATAGTGTTCTATGATAGATTCATCTTACTATACTCAATTTTTGAGCTTATACACGTTACATAACTTCTATCTGGGAATATGTAATAGATGTATAATATGTTCCATGTCAGACATAATCCTAATATCAGACATACGATCTAGATATTTCATGAATCATTTTTCCCTTGGGTCTTGTAGAAGGCCTTGAGATTCTAGATGATCTGGGGGGAGGGTCAAGTTGTTTTTATTTTACACACTTTCACTTCTCAGACCTATATACATCATACTATTTCAATTCATACCTATTAAAATTGTTGGAATATGAAGGTTATGTATGAGTATAAAAGAACAGGAATATAGGTGTAGCATAGTTCCACTTCATCAGTTCCCTTAGAAGGCAACCCACAGTTATAAAACTATGGTATGTCTATGTAATACATTAATTTCATTGATTCACCTCTAATAAAATGTTGAAAATGCATGAATACAATACATATCACATAGTTATATACAAGAGAAATGAGGTTTATGTTCTATAGGTGTGAATGATGGACATGATCTATAACTTGGGGTCCAGTTGAGGTCCTCAATAATAGACCCAATTGATGAGGACCCAGGTGATCTAGGGATAGGGTTGTATATTGGGGCATGTTTTTTCTAAATGGTGAACCAAAATATAGAATACAGTGTTTAAGATCCATATAATATTTGAGGTAGGGTGTTTTCCAAGAAAACATTATCTACTACATTATTTGATAATGGTTCATACCTTTTTCTTATTATCAAAAGTAGTTGTTGGACATTACCAAGCAATCAAGTGTTCCCCTAACTTTTTCTCCTTTGATACACAATTGGGAATAAAATATGAATGTATCTAGATATTCCTAGATTGTCCAAATATATTCAGCAGCTATAAAAATATATTGGAATTCTTCAATCTGTAGATAATTACTTTCTACATGATTCATAAAATGTATTGGATAACATGCTTTTGTGATGACATTGATTGTTGTCTATATCATTTTTTTCTCACTTCACAAAAGGTTTAAATGTCCATGATGAAAAAATAATGGGAACTGTGTGTAGGAATATGTTTTGTAGACATGATAATACTAGGGGTGATGAATTTACAGATGAGTATCTTGGATCTTTTGGTAGGATCAGTAGCATCCCCCTCATCTTTCCATCCAGTCATGGTTCTCTAACTGGATGAATTTTAATATGATTTCAAATAAAATACTACTTATAGGGGATATGAATTTGAGATTATTATCATGTAATGTTCCCCACCCATTTTTAGACCCCTTAATCAAAGAGATAATGTCGATCTAAGGGCGGCCACAGAACAAAAAGATGATTTATAGTAGAAGAGATTTATCGGGTTGTGGATTTCAACATATAGTGAACATATGTTGTTCACCAAGTAGTAGAATGGGTCTTATTTAACTTTTCATAGATTTCGGAATGTTTGACCAAGTTAAAATGATGAATCAATATCCTTTTACAAGGATAAAAATGTTTGCTTATCTGTTTAGATGATACTTGTGGTTATAAATGCTTTATATTTGATCAGGTTATTATCAACCTTGGGGTATAAAACATGGAATTATAATGATATTGTTTCTGAGTACATGTGTAATGTTTATAACTACTGATTTCAGATATATTGATACATTCTAATGTATTCTTTAATCACATTATCTTTATGCTATGTTTATATAGTGTAACTATTGGATTTTGGAGGAGTTTTTTGGGAATGCCATCTCGAAGATAGGTATATCCATAGGCATATTGAATGTAGAGGCTATAATATTTTAGTAATTTTTCTATAATAAGTACATGATTTGGAGATTTATAGGAATAAAATGGTATTACCAATGATTTCTTAGGACCTCACCCGATAGATAAAACCCATGAGTATATTAAAAAAAGGAATGATGTTCTAGTGGTCAGAGCATTATAATGTTGAATTTATATAGCAGGAGAATAAGTTGACGAAAGATCCAATATATATACACTTAAATACTAGTATTTAATAAATTTTAGATTATGATGAATCATTAATTTTTCATGGAGTGTTAATAATGTAGGCAAAGTATATAATATCTTTTTGGTCACATAAATAGATATCCCCTGAGTTGAACTATCAAATCACAATATGAAGATATCCATTGTGGTCCATGAACAAATGTATTGGTAACACTATCAATATAGTTAGATATTTATCATCCACACTAACCATAATGTAATTCGTTATATAATCACATAAAAGGATATAAATCTCTGATTGTTTAATAAGTTTGTGTTTTGCAGATGATAAATTTTTTAATGGTGTATTCTCTAATGTTAGTTAATGTCATTGTGGATGGTCTTAGTAGTAAGAAACTGGTTGAGAAGTGTATTTATGAGTGGGGATAAAAGGATTATTGGCACAAGATGATAATGTTTTAAGACTATAGGATAAACAGTTATGTTTATTAGGGATTTATGACTTGTCCCCCATTCTGGTCAAATCTTTTTCTTGTATACTATATAAAATAGGGACAAGACTCATACTTTTTGTGTGATTTGATATGGGAATGTCTAAATAAAACTCATCTTACACCTTAGTGGACATTGGAAAATTACGATGTCATATTGATGAGAGCTTACCATCCTCAAACATAGGGATAAACATAGTATATTCTGCACATACAAGAGTATATTCATTGATCATGCATTTTGGACTTTAGTGGAGCTAGGGATATTGATATATACTTGGTTGATTTCATGAACACACAATATTTACAACAAGTAAATTTAGATGGAACCATATATGGGTCCTTATTAGTTCCTATCTTATTCACCGCTTTTTTTAAATGAAGAGGCAGACTCCTTGATTGTGGTTCCCAAATCGAATCAAGAGACATTTTAGAAAGTGGATATGATTTATATTAGGTTGATCATCAATTTAAGTAAAAATGAATCGTATGAATTATTTTTGATGTGATATTTATAGTTTTTATGTGAAATAATTTTTTATTGAATGTGTCTCCTTGGATTGGACATTGAAAATTTAGAAGAATAGAAATGCGTCATAATGATTTTTTGGATCCTCTATGATAACATCGGGGGATGGGGTAGTGGAATACAATATGTGTCTTCTTTTTTACTACAAATGTTTTGAATATGTTATTGAAGTGTTACATCACTGATGGTAAATGACTAATCCTATTTCTTTAATTGTCTATGATGACATTTGGGTGGATATAGATGCTTCTTATAAGTTTAATCTCATGTGGATTTTGAACTAGATTGAGAATTTCAATCATGGGAAGAGAATACCACATTTTTGGATGATATAGTAGTATACTTCAATCAAGATGGGGACATGGGAGTGGGAGTCTGATATTTGAATTTTAATAGACTGAGTGGTTCACTAAACACCTCTAGTGATACCTCTTGAGGATGAGAAGCCGTTATAGGGATATTATCACAATATTCAAATATTAATTGATAATAAAAACCTATTTATTTTGTAATCTATATGAATCTTTTTGTCAAATTTATTTTCTCAATAAAAATAAATTTATGAAAAAAATAATGTTCTAAAATAAGTGTAAAATGGGATTTAAAGGCCTCATATAACTATAATATCACGTTTATAAATCATCTAAAATGGTAACACACTTTTTCAGTTTATATGGGTAGGATATATTTTGTGTTGGAAATATCTTGATTCAAGCAGAATTAAATTATATTTTCCATGTAAGGGTTCATCGGTAAGGGTAATAAGTGTTATGAAATGATGTGGAATAAACTATATAATGGTATTGACCATGAAAAAATACTAATATAAGTTTAATTTACACAATGTAATTGTAATTTATGATCACTTTAATTTCAGTCATGCTCATAATAATTCTATATTGTAGTAAACCATTTTTCAATAATGGTAACTAATATATTGTATGGTTAGAGGGATTATAATATTTGGTAACCATTGTAGTGTTATGTTAAACCATGTTACCTATTTTCAACACATATCAAATATGTAAGGATGACTATTTTCCCTATTTTCAGCATTCCCACCAAGTCTTCCCTAAATTTACTCTACATAAAAATTTTAACAATATTAATATAAAAAAAATCATGGGAATAATATCCTTATACTCTATTTACAAAATTATTTTTATTTATAGATAAAATTAAAACCCTCAGTATTCATGAAAAGTTGATAACACAAAAAAAATTATGAAATTAATTTGAGGTTTTAATAATGTTAACCTATATATGGTTTTTTTTAAAATAGTAGAATCTTATTACACTTATTTATAAATATTTTGAGTATGAGTAGCCTTTTAATTATTATTTTACTCTGGTGAAGCCTTCTGTGAATAGTACATCCCCTTAATAAAAACTAATGCCATCTAATAACCATCTTCTCTCTCTCATCTTCATGGGGTGCAATTCCTCTAAGAGGTAATTCCATGTTGGATTATATTCTATTATTTTCAACATATTTTATTTGTATTGTTAATTGAACATGATAAATTGAATTCATAATTGGTGAATAATAATAATAATCCATAAATTAATCAAATAATGATAATGGAATATTATCATAAAAAATATCAATGTTATTAAAACAACTGTTTTCATGAAATATCAAAAAATAATAATGATTGATTATCACATGTTTATTATTCTAGAGATATATAATTTTTTCACATTTTATTTTGTAATTATTCCTAAAGAAAACATTAACACACATGTGTTAGAAGATTTGGATAATTTAAAATTATCCATGGGAGATTGGCCTTTATAATATGTGATATTTTTTAAATTTGTTAATAAATTATTAGTTTTTATTATATATATCTTTGAGAATTATAAGAGGTTAATGTATTTAAAACTATGATAATAATACCCACAATGATGTTTTCTGGGATGTAGATGTTCCAACTCTGTTTTTTGAACAACAAGGTATAGTTTATCCTTGATGTTAACACTTATGAAATTGATATAGGTAGTTCATGACCATTTAGAGCTCTAGTTTACACATGTTTCATTCATATTTATTTTGTGATAGAAAAAATTTTCCCACCATGATTTATTATGGTCAAATGTTGGTGTGTATGTAGCACGTCATGCCAATTATAAATTTAGATCACATGAGCATTGAAACATTGTATTATTGCATGGTTTAAATGTTATCATATGTTGTTATGTATCCCTACATTACTCTATTGATGAAATGTGTGCATTATGTTATATATATTATTGTTCATGTTACCTTTAATTTAGGTGTCACTTTGGTTTCTTGGAACATGTGGGCCGTCATGAAATACTTATCTCATTGTGGGGAAGTACAATTGACAGCTGATGATAGAGAAGAATGACCTTTTCACAGGGTGGGAATATAATGATACCATGGTACACCATGTTGGGAACACAATCATTTCCAAATTATCATTTTTCAAGATGCCCAGTTGATTTTTGAGTGTCATTCCATGTTTAAGAAGCACTCAATACCTATTTTTTTGAGAATAAATACATATAGATTCCTTGGAATGACTGATTCCAATATACACACGATGTCATGATGTTCTCAAAAGACTAGTTCACCACCCATGTTGCTCGTTTAATTATATCCAATATCATATCATTAAAATTAATGAATTGATAATACTTAAGTAAAACCAAAAGTCTGTAGGATTTTAGTTAGTTCACTACAACTTGGATTTGGATGATCTATTATTATTCCTGTTATGAATTTATTATAATAATTTAATACATCTGTTTTTAATGAGAATAAATTGATAATGATGAAATTATGGTTCCCTAATGATTTTTTTACTAACACCCTACAAGGATATTTTTATGAAAATAAAGACTTCGTGAATAGAGATTTGGTGAAGGGAAATGTTCCTTTGGTGGATAGTTGAGAAAGAAACATGAAGATGTTTGTGAGTGTAGATTTTTGTCATAGGACACAACTGTATTTTTATATTTGAGTTAAAATTTACACTCTTTCATAGATTTATACATTGAGAGTTATTTGTAACACTATAGAATGTATTTTATTTTTTATTTTATTTCTTGTTGACACTATAATCATTATATCTTATATTATTCTAATTTTTTTATATAACATGATAATTGGGTATAGTATCCAATCTAATTGACTTATACCATTGACACTAGTAAGTGACCTCTTTTGTAGGGGGATGTATACATGAGGTTATGTAACCATTTAGTTTATTTATGGAACTTCAGGATTTGGTGGTACACTAGATTCTATTATTTTAAAATATTGGATCCATTGACCTTGGAATAGTGTCACAGTTTTACAAAAATATAATGGGGTCTTCCAAAAGTCCCCTTCACCTCTCTTACAATGTAAGATCACTTAATCCAAATTGAAAATATAAATCCCCTTAAACATTTCCATGAAATACTTCAAAAATATAATCTTATAGTCACCCATCAGTCTCCATTAATCCACTATTCAAACTAAGTTATCATATTCACTTCAATTACAATGAGTCTTCCAAGTAATGATCAACTGTCCAATGTTTGTATTATAACTTCTATAAGTATATGTCCTTAATTGTCATTTTAATAATATATTTTACAGAAAAAATACAGCGATATAATTATCATAATTATAAATATATTTTATAATAATAATTGAATAAGCATTATTTATTCTGATTCTTCCACTAATATATCAATTGATGTCATTAATGTTCTTCACAGGCTATCACCTCTACAAAGACACATCTTCAATTTTTACAAACCACCATTCATGGATGTTAAAATGGATGTAATGATTGAATAATAGTGCAATCTAATATATAAAAATTATAATGATATTTAAAATTATCATTTACATTATTTCCCTCACAATTGTTGTGAAATTGAAACATTTATCATAAGTACATGACAACGATCACATCCATGAGATATGAATTAGATTTTTCATTACCACAAAAAATGTTTTGATTTAAAAACATATATAATATATAAAATTTATTTCCATAAATCTATTAAGATTCTAGAAATTATTTAACAATATATGACACATACTACCATTTTTAATATACAAAAGTAGTAACTAAATATTTTTTGAATGACTCAAGTAATCGACATTGGTATGAATAAATTTTATTAAATAAATTACATATAATAATGAATAGAAGAAATTAAATTAAATAAATATAAATATGGTTCCTATGAAGGTATCTAATGAACAGAATTGGGATATTTTGGAAGTAAATATTGTGCATAGATTGAATCTGGAATACGGTATGATATTTCATCTCAATTTACCTTCTTAGAGAAATGGTTCATATCTAGATAGAGATTCTTATTTATGTGATTTATATCATTTCTATTTGATATAATATTTCCTAAATTTTATTTTATACGTTTTATATCAGGTTTAAAAAATTTTTATCACCTGTTGTGGGAGTTATTATAGAATTCTTACTCAGACCGTAATGGTTACATTTAAATATTTCTTTATTGATAAAGGGTATAATTTTATATTAAGAATTCATATTTCTATGGTTTATATACATAAGAATAATATATTTTGGAATATATCATGATTTAAATCATTGGATTTCCATAACCCTATTTCTCGTAAGCTTACAATGACTTCTAGTTCAAAAATTTCTAATGTATTAAGGGTTACTTTTTCTCGAATACTATTCTCTATATGCATGATTGTGATATACATCATGATCCAATTCAATGGTTTAAATATGACCATATTTCATTGTTTATCGTGATCCTTTTATAATTCATCATATTCCATGATCCATTTATCTTCATACCTCTAATGGAGTTTCATTCAAGTTTTACAAAGGCTAAAAGGGGGTTTCATTACTAAAATAACTTCCTTGGGTTATGATCACAGTTTGTGGACAATTATTATCAATGATTGATCTGATATAATTTATAATGATGTTATTTTTTATTTCTACATTATAATTTTGAAAAATAATCTTTCAGGGAATATAAAATTTCCTTGATGATTCTATGGTTTTGTGAAGATTAAATTTTTATAAGAATAACCCTCATTTAACTCTGCCAAAATAATAATTTCACATGGGTTGTTTTTATGTTTAGTAGTGGACTAAACCTCACATAATTTATTTCACTATAGTTTTGAATACCAACTTCAAATTCATTTTTCAATAATCATTTAACAGCAGTTTTCAAAAACTAATACAGAACGATTTATGGGAAGAGTTTAAAAATCCTACAAAACATTTTTATAAAATATCATAATTCCACGATATGGGTAGGAGCAGGAACCGTCACATAATCCAAATGAAACATATTTATTTTGGAGCATAAATATTTTCTTATTTCCTTTTTTTCTTATTTATGTATTTCTTTCATTATTCTTTATTTCATTATTTCTATATTTATGTATTTGTTAAATTATTAATCTTTTAATTTCTTTATTTTATTATTTGTTTTTAATTTTTTATTTCATTATTTATTTATTTCATTATTGATACATTTTTTGTGTGAGATTTGAACCCCCTACCTCTTCGTTATTCATCAAAGACTTTACCACTCAAGCATTCTCATCAGGTGGTCAGTAAACCAATTTTAAAGTAAAAATATACATATATATTTTTGAAAACTAATAAAAACAAAAAAATAATAATTATTAGTAATTAAATAATTAAAAAACAAATATCAAATTAAATTGATGTAAATAATTAGTAATTAATAATTAAATGAAAAATGATTCATATCTACCAAACAAATGTATAATAAATAAATAAATAATGAATATGTTAAAAAATAATAAAAAAAAATTAATAAGTAATATGTAAGATACATAAATAAATAATTATTTTAATTATCTTTTAATTATTAGTAAATAATTAACATATACTAAATAAATTTTTAATAAATAATAATTTATAATTAAATAAATAAAAATAGACTAATATATGTATATTAATTAATAAATTAATTAAAAATGATTTAATAAATAATAGATAATAAATAATTAATACTGAAATCATAAATAATAAACTAATAACAATTGAAGAAAAATCAATACAAAAAATAATAATAAATCTGTAATAACACTAATTATTAAATAATAAATAAATAACTAGTTAATAAATAAAAACAACTTTTTTATAAATGAATAATAATTATTAAATTAAAAATAAATTATAAATAAATTATATTTTAATAATAATTTATAATAAATATCAAATAATATGTTACGAAGTTAACAATGCATAAATAAAAAAGAAAATAATATATAATAAATAAGTAAAAAACAAATAATAAATAATTAATAAATAGTAAAAGATTATAAAATAAATAGTCGATAATAAATGAAAATTAATAAATAATTAGTAATTATATGTACATAAAAAATAATAAATAATGAATAAAATATTAATATAATGTAATAATATATAATATATTGATAATTAATATTAAAAAATTTAATTAAAACAATTTAAAAAATATATTATATATTATATATTATATATAAAAAATAAATATACTATAAATACTATATAGTAAATAAATAATGGAAATAAATATGTATAAATATATATACATATTATAAAATTTAAATAAATATACATGAATAGAAGTTTTTTACGTAAATATATATCAACACAGACATTTATATATTTGAAAATTAATACAAATATATATATATATATATATCTAAATATATAAACACAAGTAAATATCCATATCAATATATGTATACCCATATAAGATATAAAAATAAATACACATAAATACACATAAATATTTACAAATATATGTAAATATAGATAAGTATTTATAAATACATAAAAATGTCCACTCATAGTTAAGTTATATACAAATTTCAATAAATATTAATAAATAAATAAATATTTACATATTATAAAAAATTAAAAATTCAATGACTAAAATATAGAAAAATATATATAAAAATACATATATATATATATAATGATATTATCAATAATAAATAATATTTAAATATTTAATACTTAATATTTTTTCACCGATTTAGTTGATGTATTTATAAAAACACCTTTATATTTTTTGTAATTTTTCAAATCCTCTCCTTATGAAAAAATTAAAAAAATTTAAAAATGAACAATTACATTTAGATACAGTTATTAAAAACCCACCACATAAAGTACATTAGAAAATTTAATAATTTTAAAATAAATTTCTCACCACATAATAATTTTCGGAGAATATTTAGTGGATGTTTACAAAAGAACCCTTAAAAACCGCAGTGAAATATGATTTTTCCAATATTGTTTCTTTTAGTGGTTTTTCTTCAAATACAATGTTTTTATTTCATAATGTTATTCTCATTTATATTATAGAAAATAAATATTATATTATCTCCAATTACCTTTTTAATCTCTTTATTATTTTTAAAACAATTGTATAATAATCCATTGATGGATATTTGTTTCCAATAAGGTTATTTACAAATTTTCAAACTGTTTTTCCCTTCATTCCAAATAAAAAAATTTATCATTTACTCTACATGTTGTTATGGTAAATTTGATATCTTTCTAGTTGTTATATAATTAAAGATCCATTTATATTCTTTTTTTCTACTAATTTTCCGTTCCCAATTTGTTTTTTTGGAAGTCCAAATTATTAGATATTATATTAAATGTGATCAATTTCATTGTATTTCCACATAAAATTTAAAATCCATTAATTTTTCTGAAGGATATTTTTCAAGGAAAACCTTATAAAAAAATTTCATTATAATTCTATTTCCATTTAGAAAAATGTATTATTGAATGCAATATTCTCTTCAAAAATTAAAATGGATTTTTATAAATATTTTCTATTTTCATATATAATTACAAAAAATAGTTTTTATTTCAAAATGTGATGTTTTTATTACCCAATATATATTATTATAATACAATTTCGTTTGAAAATTGGGATTTTTGAGGCCTTGGGATTTCTCACTAACATGTTATGTGTTGTTTTAGAAATTTATAACATAACCATAATCATTCCATTGGTTCATTAAGATAGGTTTATGATTGATTTTAAAACAAAACATATATATATATATTATGAAGGGTGGGCTTCTACGTTTCCCTAAAATAAATTTTCTAAGTTATCATATCAAATGAGAAAATGATTTTTTACTAAGATGTGGGAATCTTTATTCACATGTTTTTTTCTGAACATAATTTGGAAACATTTATTAATAACAGTTTATAGGATTATTGTTTTGAAAAATTTCAATATTTATCGTCAAGTTATTCTAAATGTTTATTATATGTTTCATTTCAATAAAATGTAATATTTTCATGATTATTCATTCATTTTAATGTATCTAGAACTTTTTGGACGTTATCAAATGTTATAAGACTATTTAAAGATGTTTTGAGCTAGTTCATTTATTTCCTTATTCCCTAAAGATATTTTTATGATCTTATATTTCTATAAAATATTTTATTATAATCACATATTGTCTTCTAATATTTTATTATTATATTTATTACTCTCTCATGCTCTCTATCATGGTATTATATGTTTTTCCATACTGAGTGTCTGAACTCACCCCATTATTATTGAATCAATCCTGTAGTTATAAGATTTATTATATTGGGGTAGATATTTAGAAAATGAAGTATATGACCGTTATAATGTATAATATATAGGTTTTATAAATCAATATATCCATGTAGATAATATCCATGACACTAAACCATATGACCTTTTGTTTTGGTGACAGTTAATGGGATATATTGTTGTTGTGATGTTTATCTTTAGTCGATATACACATTAGTTGTAATTATTGAATTGTATTTTTTAATAAATCATTGATTTCATATATTTTTTTGGATATTTTAGAGATTATTTTCAATATAAGGGGAGGAGACGACATGCGATTCTTATCCATGGTGTGGCTGGAATAATATTTGGAAGATATTAAACATCCCATGTGTAAAATTTATCATGAAATAGTTTATTAACATCTAAAAATATTCTCAAATCAAAAAAATAATGGCACCATTAAATTCATAATGTGGGTTTTACCATCTTTGTGACTGAAATGTGGTCAGCACCGGGTGTTTATGGAAAATTTATCATGGGAACAGAAATAAATAAAATAATTAATGATATTATCATAATTCATTTCACTAATGAAAAAATTTGAGAGTCCGTAAATAAATATTTTTGTTATACTTATAGAGTTATTTTCATAACCCTAGAACCATTAGAGTGTAATTGGAGATAGTGTTGTAGGATTTCACTTAGAAAAATGATTACATGATCATGGATCGATGTTCTACATTCAACAGATTGTGAGGAGCACATGAAAGATTATTTCACAACATTGCTCTCCAACATTTATTGATCTAAATTTAGGTACGATTTTTTAATTATTTCTACATTATTTATTTTAATGATGAAGGTGAATTAATAAATGAAAAGACTAATGAATTGTTTGAGTATCATAAAGTATGGTTATTTTTTTAGATTAATCAAGATAATTTCATTGATATTGTTGATTTCATGGTATTTAATCTAATTGAATTGAATTGAATTTTATATACTCATCGATTGATATTCGTTTCTATTTATTATTCATTTTATTTTCTGTCCTGATTCTATGTCATTTTGGGAGTTCATCATTCAGAACATGATTCAATGTATCTCGATCAATAGATCATCTGACACCTCCTTATTGGAACAATGATCTCATGTTATAGATCTAGGATCGGTACTGCATGATGAATGTGCAACAACTAATGTGATGATTAATTGGATGGATTTTTATATCCAATTTTCAGTTATTCATAATTCTTCAGCATATAATAGAGAATGACGTGTAGAACCATTTTCAAAAATAAACCAATAAATAGAACACATTTTTCATCAATGGAGAGGTTTCGAAGATATGAGATCTTCTATTATCCTATGTTGTGGTATCTAGATCGGTGGCTAGAGGAGAATCGAAACACATGTGTTGAGGATTCAGAATTTCGGGAACATATTCAATACACAACAAGTAAGTTGGATCTACACACTATGTGGGGATTTATTTCAAAGTGGATAGGGTTTCCCTAGGATCAATAGAATCATGCGGCGTGTGATCCCTACCTCATATTGTGTGGTCTATTCATGGATGACTGACATGTTCATCGGAGTGTACATAGACATATGGGGGAGTTCATGGGAACAGACATGCAATTTACTCCCCTAAATTGACATGACCTATATGAGTACAAGGGATATGCCATGTACCGGGATATGGGTAGAGTAAATGGGAATCCAACACACATTGTACTTCTACATGAAAACATACATAATATGATACATGGTACGATTACACGAGAAATTAATAGGGTCAAGGGAGAAGGCATGTAACCCTACTACACTATATTTACATCATAAATGTTGGGTTTTATCTCATGTCTTATTTATAGTGGACATGTTTCAACATGGTATGTTCCCTTTATCGATTCCTCGAGGGTTGGTTTGGGATCATTTCCTACTCATATGACTACTATCCCTTCAGTAGGAGTTCCTCAATAGAGTTGTTATAATCCCTCTGGGAGGCGTGAACTAATATCATTTATTCATCATTCTTTCCTAGGTGGAGTTCATGGTATTTTCATGACCAACACTATTTAAGAATTATTCATATATATATTAGGTTAATTATGATAGAGTTTTTTGTATAACCATGTGGAATTGGGTGTGATCTTCCTCTGTGTATTGTATCCCATTAGACAGTAGAGTGTACTTACTCACGGAAGTACCCAATGATCATTACCCCTGCGACAGAAGTCATCATTTCAATTTTACGCAAAAGTGTGTTCTAACTGAATATTTCATTGTATAACATTTGATATTGGATCCTAGGAGGCATACTCTAGATGTTATTTACCTTTATACTCTATGTATATCTTGATTATATTTGTATATTCTTGTTATATCTGGTTTAGACATACACCTATGTAGAGGTGCCTATATTTCGTTTTTTTATTCGTTTTTGTTTTGGGGTGTCGTACTCGGTTTTCTTATACTAAACCCATAATAATAATTTTTTATATTGATCATGTCCTGATCATATGATCAACTTTATGAGAGATTCCATCATAGAGTAGGACAATATGGTTCTTATTGATACCTAACAATCTGAGTTGTGTTTCTGTGGTATTGCAACATTAGTCCAAATTTTTTACATCAGGTTGGAATTTTTTTCATAAGAAAAATATTTGGATTGTTTTTTCCCCACATTACTTGAATTACATCCTATAATACTCTTTTTGTTGAATTTAAATATCTGCATTATTGGTTTTTAGATGTTTTTACAATTCATAACACTATAGGCTTGGAGATGTGTATGTTTGTACTGGTACATCGGATAAGGCATCCCATGTTTGTGATATGCCATCTTGGTACTAGTCACCATCCCCTAGAATATTGAAGGAAGGATTGGGGAGTCTCCACCCAGGACCTATTGGGTCGGATCATTAATGACTGGTATCAGAGTAGTATGTTCTACCATAGAACCATGAGTACAAGATATTGGTTTGGGAAAACACTGTTAACAGTTTCGAGTTTGGATATATAGCTAAGGACTCCAGAGTTGGTGTGGTTATAGAGAACCTACCTTTTCTTTCATTTCTATTAAATAGTTATAAAGATAACCAAAATATTAGTATTACACAATGAGGATGTAGAGATTTAGTTTCTTCGGAAAACAGGGGCCAAACATAATATTTACTACATAGAGAATAAAAATTTATTTAATTCATTCTTCTCTATTTATTTATTGGTACTTGACATGTCCTTGGTACATGTTTTCACCTGAGTATATACATAAAAACACGGTGTTCTGAAATCACATAAAGAGGATAGATAAAATCAATATATCATGGGATGATCATAATCATAACATCATCATTTAAATCATGAGGTGAAATATTAATAAATGACTTTGGGTGTGGAAATGTATTACAAACATTACATCAGGTCTTAGTGGTCAAATATCAGACATAGTTTTGAAAGAATCTTTCATCATGTTCACAAATCATTAAAATTTAACTTCAGTTGTTCATCACAATAACCAATGAATTGGAGCATTGTATAATTTCGGGAGCATCCATCGCATTCGAACATTCATATTGTGCAATATAATTCTGAGGGCACCAGTCACATCATAAGATTTTAATTATCATTCATGCCACATATAACATAGATCAAACTTAATCATAAAATAAGACATGGAAATAAATTGGTTTCATGTAATAAGTATAAAATTTATAAATATTTGTTTCCAAAATATATAGGTAACAACATTATTGACAATGAACAATTAATGATGATAGAAGAAGAAACAATTTTAAAGAGTCTGTTTATTCTAAAGAATAGTACTTTTGGAAAACATTGGTTTTTTCATTAACATAAGTGGAAAATAATTATATCCCAATAATTTAATGAGAGTGATGAAAAAATTATTTATATGGAATATCCATGCTGGAAATGTGTTGAAGAGGGAATACCCAAAGAAACAGAGTTGGGTTCGAGAGTTTCTCCTTACCTTGTATATGAACGCTTCCATCACATTACTTCCCTATATAATCACATCATATTAAATAATTACTAATTATTTAACCATTTTTAAATAAAAATGGTTCATTATGGTTTCATTAAGTTAATTTATTAGCCTTTGGATGAGTTATAGGTTTTAAATACATTGTTTTGGAATGTTTGTTTTTATTGTTTTCTTGAAATTTTCACTAGTATTATGGAATTGATGGTCATGTAGAACATGGGTAAACATCCTTAAATGATAGTAAATTTTATTAATGAAATTATCATGATTTTAAATTATATTAAAATGAATTATCTTATATATCATGTTGAGGAATAATTATTTAAAATTAAATGATGATCGTTTGGGCTAATTCGGGCGATTTTTCGACCACAACAAACTTATTTTATTTATTCATTTAGTAATATGAACATAAGTTAGTTCCAAAATATGAAATATGATATAATAAATATAATATAATATTTTTTAACAAATAAAAATGGATTCTGGACTAGATATGAAGGATGTAATGGAAAAAAGAAAACATGTTGTTCTTAAAGTTGATAAATTAACACCTCACGAACAATGTTTTCATTTCTAAAAAAAATAATAGGTGAAGGGGTTGGATGATATAATATCTAATAAGTATCATAAATTTCTATTATATTTGAGATATGGGAGTTAACATACCATGTTGTTGTGGATATAAGGGGATAGATTAAGAAAATAAATAGAAATTGAACGGAAACTAAAGGAACAGACAGAGGGGGGATATTTACCTCTTAAATCCTCCTCTTGAGATCCTACTGATGGAACATAGGCTTGGTATTTTTATGAGACTATAATAAAATTTAAGTGGAATAGGGGATTGGGAATATTTTTGAAAAGAGTTTAGTTAAGGCTTGAATATTTAGATGTCTGTGTAAATGTGGGTGTGAAGGGTGGTATTTATAGTGGAGGGGAGAGGGGTTTTATCAATATAATATTAATTAATTTATAATTTCTCAACAAGACATGTAATAGTGACTCTTTCATGACCAATTTAAATAATTTTATCATGTGAATCTAACCCAATTTGTCTTACATCAGTAGAACATCATACCTGACTCTATTATTACTATATTTATCTTATTTTGTAAATTATTATATTTCACAATTCATAAAAAAACACGTATTTAAGAAAAATTCCAAATAATCACCATAACCATTTTTCAATGTGTATAATCCAAAAATGAATTCTAATGTTCCAAAATCGTTTTCCAAATATGATTAATTTCGATTTTTTTAAAATTAAAATTTACTTGAAAATTACAGTTTTAAAGCATTTTTTCTATTCATTAACATAGGTACATCATGATTACACTTAAATCCTACATATACTATCATATGTCAACATACTATTCATAATAGTATATAACTATTCCTAAAGGTTCCATTACTATTCATAAGAGTATGTTACTATTGACTAAAAAATAATTTTGTTCTATTACACTCCCAAAATCACCCTGAACACAACCGTGTGTGTCATATTTTAGAAATTCATACCATAAAAGTGTAGAAATTATGTTTAATGGTGAAAAGGTATTTAGTATCATTATATGTCATTGTTCTTCCGAATGTGATTATACTATATGTAATAATTATAAGAAGACAATTCCATTAATAAAACTTTGGGTTGTTACATTCTTCCCCCCTTATGAAATTTCACCCACAAAATTTCATTTTACAAAAACATGTGTACTTATCCTTCATCTTCTCCGCTGATACCCAAGTTTCTTTTTCAAATTTATGGTTCCTCCACAACACATTGACATTGTCTGTAGGCTTGTTGTGTAGAATCTTATCTCTTATCCAGAACATTTACATGTTGTTCCGCATATGAGAGGTCATCTTCCAAATGCACCACTCCTAAGATCAGTACATGTGAAGGATTTGGAATGTACTTCCTCAGGAATGATACATGAAACACAAAATAAACTTCAACCATATTCGTTAGAAGTGCAATCCGATATGACACATATCATATGCAGTCAAGGATCTCAAAGGGGCCAATGTGCCTTGGGATTGGCGTCCCTTTTTTTCGAAACCATGTGATTCTATTCCATTGTGATATTCAAAGGAAGAAATTATCCACATTTTCAAACTCTATTTCCATTCAACGGTTGTCAACATAGTAGTTTTGCTGACTTTGAGTAGATTTTATGTGATTCTGGACGACCTGAACCTACTTTGTCATCTCTTGCACATGATCGGGTCCATGTAGCTTTCATTCTAGAACTTCATCGCAATAGGTTGGAGTTCTACATCACATTCCATACAATTCTACATATGGAGCCATATGAATACTCGAGTGGAATCTTTTGTGGTATGAGAACTCATCCAATCAGAGATGTTGATCCCATCCACATTTAAATTCAAAAGTTCATGCCCTTAGAATTTCTTCAATCGTCTTAATAGTACTTTTAGATTGACTATCAGTTTGGTGGTTATAGGCCATGATAAAATTTAATTCAATACTAAAAGAATTTTGAAGGCTCCTCATTAAATTAAATACGAACCTTGGATCATAGTCAATGACAATAAAGTATGGAACATCAAATAGTATGACCACTTCCTTCACATATATCCTTTCAATTTGTTCAAGTGATAAATATTCCCGAATAGCGCTAAAATGGGTAGTCTTGGTGAATCTATCTACAACAAGACATATCACATTAATTCCTATCGACATCATCGGGAGACCCGTGACAACATCCATAGTTACATTCACCCAATTCCATATGGGTATAAGAAATGGATGAATTAACCCACTATACTTTTATTTCTCTTCATTAACTTTATAACATACCATGCGCCTTGAGATATATTCTGTGACCTCCTTTTTCATGTTATCCCACCAAAAGTGTTCACAGAGATCTCAGTACCTTTTGGTGATACTAATATGGATAGATAATGTTGTGCTATGTGCATTTTCCAAATAGCTCCTTTATTATCTTTGGTGAATAAGGAACACAAATCCGTATTCCAAAATGAATCACACCTTCATCGTTTATATGGAAATCTTGTAGATTCACTTCCATTACTACACTCACCTTCTTTTGTAACTCCAAATAATCCATTTGTGCCCCATTAATAATATCTTGTATTGTAGGTTGCACAATCATTTGGGAAAGGTAGGTTGTATCCCCTACTCTTAAGATTTCCAAATCCATCATTTCCATATTAAAGAAGATACGGTCTTTCTCAATCTGTACCATAGACATAATATTAGGATGATTTTTACATAGCGAATCAGCCACCTTTATCGGCTTTCAAAGATGATATTGAATAGAGAAATAATAATACTTTATTATCTCTAACCATATCATTTGACGCATGTTGATATCCTTTTATGTGATTATATAATATAGGATCATGTGGTCATTTTATATGTTACACTTCTCACCATAACGGTAGTGACAAAAGATTATCGCGGCAAAAAATCTTGGCTACCAGATTTAGATCATGCGTCAGGTATTTCTTCTCATGGATCTTTATCTTATGGGAAGCATAGGCTATCACATTTTCGTTATACATGAGTATGAAACCCAAGACTTTCATTTTAGAATCATTGTTTATCAAGTAAAATTATTCATTTTTCTGTAAGGTTAGTATATGTGCAGTGATCAGCCTTCTATTTATCCCCTTAAATCTTTCCTCACATTCTTCCGTTAAGACAAAATTTACCCCTTTCCTTGTCAACAATGTTATTAGGCTTGAAAATTGTGAGAAATTTCTCAAAACATATTGATAGTACCATGCCAATCTATGAAAACTATAGATTTATTTGGCACTAGAGGGCCTGGGTAAGTACTCAATCACCATTCTTTTAGAAGGGTGCATAGAATATTCCTCACATGTGATCACATGTCCTGTGAATGTGACTTTTTTTATACAAAATGAACTCTTGCGAAACTTGGAATACAAATTATCATTTCTAAACATCACCAACACATGGCTTAGATGTTCTTTATGTTCCTCCTAGATCTTAGATTATATGTTAATATCATTGGTATACACAACCAAAAATTTGTCAACATAATGACTAATGACTGTATTCATCATATCCTTGATGATTGTAGCAGTATTAGTATGTCTGAAGGGCATCACCAGAAACTCATAGTGCCTATACCTTGTATTGAAGGCAGTATTCTGAATATCTTATTTATTAACCTCTAGCTAATGATATGTGAACAATGATCCAACATCGAGATGTGTTGATAACCTCTTAACATATCAAACATGTCGTCAAACCTTGTAAGAGGATACTTGTTCTATATGGTGATCTTGTTGAGTTCCTGATAATCTCTACACAGCTGTGTTGTTCCATAATTATTCTTCATAAATAGCACCAGCGCACCCCAAGGTGATGCACTATGGGGTGCAAACCCTTTTTCCAGATTCTCTAGAAACTGTTTCTTTAACTCATCCAGTTTGATATGATCCATTCAAATGGGACAAATTTAGAAATGATTATCTCTGGTTATGAGTTATATTGGGAACTCCACCTCATGATCCCAAGGAAGTACAACTAACTCTTCAGTAAATGCATCACTATATTCCCTCACGATGGGAATTTCCATAATGATGGGACATTCCATTAACTCAACCATTTGGGCGAGGTATGTTTTTTCATCGTGTATCAGCACCCACACCATTGAAGGTTTTTTCATAGGAGATCCATCATCTTCCTAGAAATGGTATAAGAGCAAGGTATGGATCGGAATATGATAAGATATTTCCTTTTCCCAAAAATTAATATGTGATCTATATAATGAGATCCAATCAATTCCCATTATATCATAAAATTCTACCAAGGTATATATTAGAAGATTAAATGGATTAAAATTCTCATGTGCACCGATAAGAGAAGAGTGAAACACTTAGGTTGAAATGATTTCACCACTTGGTGTTTTTACTGATATCTCTACTTCAAGGTTTCAGGGATTCGATTCTATAGTTCTAGAAAACATGCAAGACATAATGGAATATGTAGAACCAGAATAAAATAAGGAATTTTCATTTCATGAGTGAATAGGAAGTGTAGCCTTTAGGACTTCATTATCTTGATACTCTTCTACTGTAGTGATTGAATAATCATTCCCTTGTTCCTTTGGATTTTGAGGCAGTTGACGCTGATTACCCTCAGGAACATGAGGTTTTGTGCATTGTCTTCCATATATCCCGTTCTCCCAATATTTGTATCATTGAACCATGGGTGGTTCTCTCCATTATTCAACAACATTCTTCTTCCTTCGCATGACCTTTTGACAATCTTGAGCATGTATTCCGTCTTTCTCAAACATATGAATTTACCCATCCCTTTGAGGCATTTTCCATGATGCTACTTCCCAAATATTTGGCATGTAGGTTATTGAGTTTTCTTCCCACCTTTATTATTAGATCATCTGTCTTTAAACTACATAATTTTATTCTTATCACTATAGTTGAAATACCATTCACAAAACTCCATATCCACTTTGGGACCACACCCAACAACTTCTTTATAACTCCCAGTGTCTCGAATTGGAAGATCCTCTTGAATGTATGATTTTATTCCACTAAAAAACATTCAATTTTCTATCATTATTAATAAAAAAACCCAATGTGTACCTCTCAAGACTTGTGAAACTCACTATATAGGTTTTGAAAGATTATCCATCCTTTTGTTGAGCTCTATGAGTTCTCCCTTTAGATTTTTTAGAATATTCATTGGGGAATTCTTGTTAGGAATCATTTTCTTAACGTCTTCCCCTTCAATATCATAAAATTATTCACTTGGCTTGGTGTCCTTAATCAAATACCACTATTGATCTACCTCTCCATATAGATGATAAATGACTAGTGTCACCTTATCCGTCTCAGAACTATGAAGCACAAAAAAAATTTATTCTCCAAGGAGTTGACCAACAATTCCGCAACTAGTGGATTAGAATATCAAATAAACGTGAGGCGTAGTGGCCGCATAAAACACTCGACAACCATTTTATCCTTCATAGGTGAATGAGTAAATTCCCCATTGTTCTGGATATTGTTTATAACTTAAGGTAGTTGGGTAATTATTTCAATGATGTTTTTAACTCTACCTCAAAATGCATTAGGGATGTGGTTCGGAAAATCATTGCAATGACCCTCACCTTGGATGTTGGATGTGTTTCCCCTGGTTCACATCAATTTCTGAAATAGATATGGTTAGATTAAAACATAAGTCAACATGTTAGAAATAATATATTCATTTGTAATATTTACTCCAAAATAGTATCTTATTTGTTCCCTATGTAAATATTCTTTGGTGAATATTCGTATTTTGTCTCATTCTAGAGGTTTTATCTAGGGTCCACTAATCCTAATTACCAAATTACTAACCCTTGCCTCTGATACCAACTATAGAGACCATAAATTTTCATAAAATCCTATTACATATTTAAAAATAAAAAAATATATATTATTACACCATGAGGATCCAGAGGATTAGTGTCTTGGGAAAACTAGTACCAAACATAACATTTACATTATCAACCATAAACATTTATTTAATTCTTTCTCTAGCTTCTTATTGGTACATGACCCCTCCCTGGTACATGTAGTTACCTATGGTTAAACATCATAATGGGGTAGCTAATATCCCATTATGATGATAGATAAGAACAATATATAATGGGGGATCATAATCATAACATCATCATCAAAATATTAATAGGAATCATTTAGAAATACTTGAAATGGGGAAGCACATAATAAATGAAACATCATGTCTTAGTGGTCAACATTCACACATCATTATGGGAAAATATTGGTTCAGGTTCACAAATCATTCCACATTAACTCATGTGGTTCATCAGTTTACCTAATCCATTGGAGCGTTGTATAATTCTGGGTACACTTGTCTTATTCATTCATTCATTTTTCACTATATAATTCTAGCTACACTCGTCACGACATAAAATTTTCATTATCATGCATGACACATAGAACATATATAAAACATAAAAATAAAATTAACCCATGAAATAAAACAGTGTTCACTTCATGTGGAATACATTTATAAACATTTAATCCAAAAATATAGAGGCCATAAAGTTCTTGACATAGAATAATCAACGATGAGAGAAGAAGAAACAATTTTTTAGACTCTGTTAATTCGAAAAAAGAGTTATTTTTTAAAACATTTGGTATTTCATGAACATAAGTATAATATATATACATATATATATTATAAAATGTAATTTAATTATGAAATAATTATTTCTATGGTATATCCATACTTAAAATGGGTTGAAGTGTGAATCCCCAATGAAAGAGAGTTGGTTTCGAGAGTATCCTCTTGCCTTGTATCTGTACGCCACTGTCACATTAATGTCTTGTATAATCACATTATATTAATTAATTAAAAATTAAAGAACCTTATTTACATATATATTTATATGTTTTATTATGATTTCATTAACTTATTTTATAGGCCTTTGGATGACTTATATGGTTTAAATCCATTGTTTGGGAATGATAATTTTTATGGTTTCCTTGAATGGATCACTTGTATTGAATAATGGATGGTTCTTTAAAACATGGGTAAACATCCATTACAAATATTAAATTTTATTAATGATAGTCCAGGAGTTTAATTGATATTAAAATAAATTATTTTGTGTACCATGTGGATGAATCATTAGTTAAAGTTAAATAATGATTGTTTGGGTTAATTCGGTTGATTTTTCGAGCACAACAAACTTGTTTTGTAAAATAATTTTGTAATGTGTACATAATATAGATCCAAAACATGAAATTGGATTTAATACATATAACATAATATGGTTCAAACATAAAAAATGTTTCATGACCCTATCTGAAGTTGGTGAAGGAAAAAAGAAAACATGTTGTTCATGAAGGTGGTAAATTAACACATCACGAACAACGTTTTCTTTTCTAAAATAAAATGATGGGGAGAAGGTGTTAGATGATATACTATCACATTAGTAAAAGGGAATTATAGTATCTTTGAGATATTAGAGTTTACATATCATGTGGATGAGGATACATGGGGAGTGATTAAGAAAATAACATGAAATTGAATGTAAATTTATGAAAAAGAGAGGGGAAATTTACCTCTTGAATCCTCCTCTTGAGATCCTCCATAATGAACCTAGGCTTGGTCCTTTGATGAGACCAAAAGTTCTTGGAAGGGAGATTGGGGATAGTTATGATTCTTGGGCAGTGTTTAGACAAGGATTTAAGCTTTATAGCTGTGAGGAAATCCAGGTGTGATTGGTCGTATTTACAGTGGAGGAGAGAGGTGGTTTCTCAATAAAATTTTCAATAACATAATATTTCCCCAGAAGACAATTAATTTTGAGTCTCTCATGACCAATAATATTATTTTAATAATTTTAATCGGTACTAATTGTGATTACATAAGTATAAAATCATACATGACTATATAATTAGTGTATTTATCTGATTTTGTAAATTATGGTATTTCACTATTCATAAAAATTTCAAATATTAAAAAAAAGAAAAAAAATTAACCCTTTCCATTATTTTATGTCTATAATAAAATAATAAAGTATATTTTTAAAAAATAATTTTCTAAATTTTATTAATTTAATTATTAATTAAAATAATAATCTTTTTAAAAAATACAGTTTTGAAATCATTTTTTAATTATTCCAAAAAATAGGTACAACACTCTTTCACTTAAATTCTACATATATACTATAATTGGTGAGGTTACTATTCATAAGGTTATATAAATATTAAAAAGGTTACCATTACTTTTCATAATGGTATGTTACTATTTACCAAAAATGAAATTTGTTCAATTAGACTCCAAAAATCACCCGGAACCCAACCGTGTAAGTCAGGTTTTTGGAAATCAAACAATATAAGTGGAAAACTTATGTTTAATGGTCACATAGTATTTAGTATAATTATATTTAATTTTTCTTTATAACATGACTATACTATAAGGGAAATTTATAATAATGAAATTCCATTAATGAAACATTGGATCATTATAGTGGTGAAAAATATATCTATACACCAGGAATAAAATCACCTACTTTTCAACTCGGTACATGAGAAATTTTGTTATAGAGAAAATAATAGTACATGAATCATATAATAATGGGTGGTTGTTTCAATGTCATTTTTTCGTTATCTCTCTATATATAGTCATTGTAAATGGAAAATATTTTTCACATTCATGATTCATGTATAACATATGATGGCTAAGATCCATCACCATAACCATGAGGATGATCCCTTCAGTGATGAGGCAGACATTGAATGGATCCAACGGTGATACATCCAAGTGGTGCATTGACTATATCACCACCTATTGAGAAGTTTATGGTACATTCAATACCATCGAATGAGGTGAACAAGCTATTCACTTACCGCATAGTGATTCACTATTCAAATCAACCCTTACACCGATGTTTTAAACATGTTTTGTAATGAATATTACAAATATAATAATAATTTGAATAATAAGTTTTAATCAATGAATTAATATTTATCACTGTTTCATATGGAATTTATACTTGTTTCAGTGTATACATTATAGGAGGAGGTGATTTGGAGAGCCCGTAATGGAATTCAAGAAAAATGGGCCAAACTACGCGAGATTCCAAGCATGCATGTTGACAATAATTTGTTTTGTGGATAATCCATGCATCTATGTAGGAAACAAATGGGTGTATGAGTGAAAAACAATTTGTGATATATTTCACTAGAATATTATGAATCCCATTTCATCCATTTTGGTTCCCAATATAGGCCAATATTGTGAAAAAATTATGGGCAAGCCTAATTGGACCATCCTTCTGTATTTTGGACATTAATCGCGACTCAAAGATCCATTTGGGAAAATTCAACCTCCCAGAGAAAGATAACATGAATTAAAACCTCACTATAAAATATAATGATAATTAAACGTGATTTTTCAGTAAACCAGCCATATAATGATGAATTAAAAAGTCTATCCTAAATAGTGAACTTGTCCCTTAGGCACATGACCTCTTTTGTGTAATGATTGATGTTTTGTCCCTAAAATTACTCAACACCCTCATTCTATCAGGTTATATGAAAAGTGGTAAGGGTGATTCAAATTATATATCTATCTTTATCCATTATCTCACTCTTCTCCCCTAGGTACTTCTAAACCTCTAGTGCTCAATTAGGGGGGGGGGGGTTTCCTTTGTAGAAATCCCGAGATCCATGCTTGTAATCTTCATAGGGTAATTTAATTTCTAGGTTTGGTGTCAATTTTTCTACATTTGTACCTATGCATTTTTTTATTCCTGTATGATCAAATACAAATCAAAGAATCAATAATCCTCATGCTTCCATCCATAACCCGGATCTTTGGATGATTTGAGTGTGGTTGCCTCTTTTGTCACCCCTTCCCTTTCACGAGAATACTAATGGATTATGTTGGATTATAAATTCCAATAGATTTAACAAATTAATATTAATGTTCTTTTATTTTGTAATTTTTTATCATTGACACAAATATGGTCACCTTATCAAGTTGTTGATGTGATTCCTTGATTGAGTTCCACATTTACATCGATTCAAGATTTTTGATTTTGAGTGGTTGTCAATAATAAATATAATTGATCAATATAATAATTGGTGTTAACCTAGTATGAAAATACATACCATAGTCATTTCAGTGTATATATGTAAAGGAATAAATGATCCCTCCCATTCCTTAGAGATGGATGACAGGTTGAGCATCAAGGTATAATTACCGGGGTTGATAATGATTTCACTATCTTGCCTTTCTCACTTAGTTGTACAGTTTAAATTTTTGTTTTAAAATAAAAAAACCCAAAGTTTTATAAATCCCCATTTATCTTTTATTTCCATAAATATAACCTTATTTTTAAATTAATGATCAAAGGATCTATTGAGAGATGACTTAGGGTGGCTGTTATGCTGCAAAAATTCTAGTTAAAAATAAACATCTAATTTAGCGTGCTCGGCAACATGATAAATCACACATCAAGAGACTCATAAATGAAGACCCGATTAGTTACAATGATATATTGACCCATAATAGCCTGAGGAATAACTTGAGTTCGTATCCGTAGTTTTCAATCATTTCATGAAACTAGTGGACCCTATAGTAGTCCTAGCTGTGAGCCTTCGTCATGGATAAGTATGGTGATGGTGGGGTTTAGTGACAACGTCTTATGATGAGAAGAATATTCCATGGATAAATATTGAAAAAAAAATTGGGAGTATTTCTCAGCATCTCTTTTCTGGGATTTACGTTTTCAAGAGCTTCTGCAACACTAGTGGGGATGTGCGATATTAGCCGAGTATTCAATGCTGTTTACTAACCTCTCCATGTACACGATGGATTTTGTTTGAGATTAATTAATCAGGGAGTAGACCATTGAGTGTGTTCTATATAGATATTTTTGACCCAATTTCATCACACTATACATTTCTACTTATGGTGGGGTGAATGTGAGGGATTTGATGGTAAAGAATTTCTTTGCAGAGAAAATATAACTAAAACATTCTTGTAGAGGGCATGTTGGAGAAGAGGCCACGGTAGTAAGGATCCAATGTCAGCTTCAGTGTCCTGGTCATGAAAGATTCTTCAGGAGGAGTTCCTCTGATAAAGGATATGTGGTTTAGGTCTCGTAGGGAGAGTCCAGTCAGCCTAGGGATAAGGGGTTCTACCAATGTTGGGGTATGTGACATTTCCAAGAAATTTTCTAACCTTCTATAAAGTATAATGAGATACCATGGATGGTCTACCGAATAAATGGAATTGGTAAGATTAAATAGGTTCACATGGAGGCACACATCGAAGAGGATCTGGTAGAGTTCCATGAGGTGGTGAACACTTTGTCCTATTACTATCACCTCTCCTAGGTGGTCCATTCCATGATCAGGGTACTAGAGAATAGTGGGGTGCATAGTTGCTGGTGGTCAAAGATTCGGACTTAAGGCTCCAAGTATTATTGAAGGTCATATTTTTGTCTTTTCTCATTCGATACTATAAAAATAGACATTTTTTTAATCATTCATTTCATTCAACATATCATTTATGAAAAAAATAGATTCTAGTTGATCCTTTTCAACCACTCTTAGACTTAGAGGCTCATACTAGAAGTGACAAAATCATCACACACTTTTTCCAATAGTGTGACCCAACTTTTAGAGAATAGTGTTTCTGATGGGATCTCTTTATATAAAAAATAATTCTTCACGATTTTATATTAGGTATGAAGCGGTTATTCATTGATCATTCCTTAAATGACTTTTTCAGGAGGAGGATGGGGTGTGTCCGAGGTGATGGAAGCGGTATGTCATTTATTGGTGAATAATAAATCCAAGATTGTAATGGATGGACTCATTCATAGGATGGTGATTCAAATTAATCATCATTTTTCTATCTTGACCTTGGGTACAATGGACTTTATGATTTTCCAATTTCTTATTGTGGGGGTAGGGTAAGAGGAAGTCTTCCCTGAGGATGTTCCAGGCATACCTCTTCATTGTTAGAGAGAATTTGGTATTGATGAACACGAGATTATGACATTGATATTTTATATTGAATATCTGATGGATATCACAATGATTCAATAGAGGAGGGTGTAGTTAGATGTCTTTCATAGAGTGTGATTTGTTAGACATAGTGTTTCACCTATGGAATGCTCAGTTGTGTTTTCCATGATGGTGGATGGGATAATGAGATTTTTTTAGACTACTAACATTAAAACCATGAGACAATGAAGAACATGTTTCCATTATCATGGACAAATAACCACTTTGATCATTTTTGAGGTGCACGATGGTTCTCTAATGTTGAAATTAAAAATAGTTATCACCAGATATGAGTAAGGGATAAGGATATGACTAATATGACCTTCATATGTTTCTATGGTTAATATGAGTATGTAGTGATGACCTTTTGTGTGGTCAATTTCTGTAGCAGTGATCATGGGTATCATGAACCGAATCACCAATCCTTTCTTATACTAGATCATGTTAGTTTACATCAACGATATCCCCATAAGATTGGCGTTAGAGAAATTGAATTCCACGAAATTGAGGATGGTTCTTTATGTACTCTAAGGGTACTGACATTATGGGAAGCTCATGAAGTGGCTGTTCTAGATATATGAGGTCCAGCATTTTGGATATGTTATCTCATCAATGAAGTGGGAAGTGGACCCAGCCAATGTAGAGGATGTGTTAGCTTTGGAGTATCCCCAGAACGTGATAGAGGTGTGGATTTTCCATGGGACATTATTATAATACCAAATATTCATAACGGGTTTCATCATAATATTATCACCCATAATAGATTTGACTCGAATGGGAAGCATTTTTTGGGGATAGTGAGGTCAGAAATGTATTTTCACCTATTGTGACATATAACATTGAGTGCTCCAATCTTGAGATTCCTAAACAAGGGTGTTGAGAATGTAGTGTTCTGTTATGCCTTATGAACTGGGCTTAGTTGTTTTTTGTTATAGAGGAAGGAAGTAATTGACTATTGTTCATGTCAGTTGAGACCACATGAGAAGAAATACTTGATCTACAATCTTGAGTTTGTAGTGTTAGTCATCTCATTGAATTTATGGTGACACTGCCTGGTGGGAGAGAAATTTATCATCAATTTTTATCCCAAGTGTCTCAATTACATCTTCTTGCAATGGATCGTAACATTACCTATTGGAAATAGATATAATTCTCCCAAAATCATGACATTGAAATAGTATTTACTCCCAGAAAGGGGAATGTACTGAAAAATACTATCAGTAAGAGATCTTTTTCATAGTTTTTGAATGAGGTATCAAAGGAGAGAGACTCATCATAGTTATCCTTTATGGATAATATTTTTGAAGCATAACTCCATCAGATGGTTTTTACCCCTCTACTCTTACAGTGATTTAGTGAGGTACAACTCTGGGATGTCAGATGTGAGACTATATATACTCTGATACCAACTGGATACACCCATTATGGGGTTTCTAAATGTTTCTTAAATTTCATTATTTTAATATAACATATGATGGTACCAGACACGTCGAGAGAGTAGGTTCTAATTAAAATTCATTCATATACATTTGTGGTACATTTATGTGTTTAAATGATGTATCAGGACCTCTTATGTCAGTTTTGGTGGTGAGGGATGAAGAAGGGAGTAATAGATTTTGTATGTTGATGCATTTCTTGGTAGCAAGTAAAGGATAAGAACCAATATACAATGGGTTTAGCTCAAACCCTTGTGTTTCCAATGTTGATGTGGAAAGGGATATCATTAGAATTCATTGCTGCATTTCCATAATCAGCCATGGGACATGATTCCATCTAGGGGATCATCAACTGACTCACTAAGTCTTCCCCCTTCATAGATATTTAAGAAAAAAATTTATTAGAGATTAGCAGATCCCTCTTCATGAAATACATAGTCTGTGAACCATCTAATTATATTCTAAATAAAAAATACAACTACATGGTAATAAAAAATCCATAATATCCCATATTTAAGAACATATCCTTGAAGAAAAAGTGTGGATGAGGTGAGACGCTTCCAATCATAATCCCCATCGATATGTTGGAAACCCCCCCCCCCCCCCTCGACCAAACATTTCGGTGATGGAAGATAGTTCTATATGTGGGTGGGTATTAAAATCACATTGAAAATAAAAAATATATTTGCCATAAAAATAATATCAACTTATGGGATTTAAAAAAAATACCATACCATTGAAAAACATCACCATAATAGCTTGGAATCCTCCACTACATTATTTTCCATTACAAATGAAATCAAATCACATAAGAAAACCACAACTTAAAATCATATTCCATATTCCTTTTTAATTTAATCAATTCCAATGTTTATTAATTATCAACCATAAAGAAATATCAAGTCCATTAATTTCATATTAATCAACAACTGCAATATCCTAAAATTCCCATTTTAATTATAGAAATATTCTATTCATTCACTTCTAATTCATCCAATTTCTTATTAACATATCCCATTTTTTTACTTTTCATTTATTATTATAAAGTAACCATACATTAATTTCAAAATTCTCAATTATTATCATCAAATACCTACAATTTTATCATATATTATTTATCAATACACATTAAAATCAAATTTCATCTTCTACTGTGCTATTAATTAGTTATTTTCTCAAGTATATCCATAATTCCCAAGAAATTTGAAAAATAAAAACACCACAACCAACAACTCATCGTCATAATTCCAAAATCCTTTGATTGTCATAATTTTACATCATAGACACACCCTCATCATAACTACCACATGTCACTACAACATGTCGCATCCATATAAAAGAAGAAATTTCCACATCATTAAAAAAGGTATTTCATACCATTTTTCATTTTCAAAATGGGGTATTATGATAAAAATATAGATTTCATTGGGAACTCAATTTCATTATCCTAATATAATATATTATCATTTTATTATATAGTGTAAATAATCTCAAATTCACATGAAGGTTCCTATAATTCAAATTAATCACTGAAAAAAAAATTCAAATTTTTTGTAAGGAAATAAAAATAGATAATCCTATAAAACAGTAAAATTATTAAGAGTTTTTCCCTTCCATTAAAAAACAATATTAAATAACATTATGCGATGATCACATTGTTTTATCTTGAACATAATTCAATTATCAAAATGAACACAAAATGTGATGATAATTATAATATTTTTTCTTCACAAATGTGACAATGATTTTAAATGAAACAAATAACAAAACATGAATGAATCATTAATGAAGTCGGAGAAACACTCTGTTCACATAGAATTATTGAATGGTCTATGTGAAATATTCGGTGTTACTGTTGAATTTTAGAGATTCCACATTGTCCTTCTTCTTATAAAGGATTATTCAATTTTGGGGAATTTATTGATCTTATACAAAATATTTTTGTTTTGGTTAATGATTCATGACATGTTGAATATATATTTAATCTTTTGGGGTATATTTTATTCTAGTTAAGCTGATTCATCTTCATTACTCATCATTAAGAGAAAAATATGAGTTTGTAGTGGTAATTGATTAAATGATGAAACTGCACATGACATGTATGTATGTTTCCTTATTTTATTACTCAAGGAAGTAAATTAATTACATAACTTTGTGAAATGTATCTAAAAAAATATTTTTCATTTCCTACTACGAAAACAATGAACATTTAACCCATAAAAACTTATGGTTGTTTGATTGTTTTGTTTCTCCTATCCAAGCCTTTTATCACTATTCATGAGAAATATGGGTTTGTTTTCTCTTATGTATCAAATTTTTAAAAAATGGGACCCTAGTATTAGTTATCTCATGTAACCTTCATACATTCATTTATTTCATTAAATGTGGTAGTTTTATTTATCTTTTTTCTAATGTGGGAATTAAAAAAAGGTATTTTGAAATGTTATAACATATTCACCAACCCTAACTCAAATTTAAATGATTTAATTTCCAAATGTGGGGGAGAATGTAACATTGTGATTTTTTAAGAAATTTACAATATGTTCAATTGTGTACATAATACACAATGCCAAAAACATAAGTTAATAAATAAATATTATTATTTTACTGTTACATTGTATCATATATGATAAAATGGTGGGAACAAATAGTATTTATTGATTCATGAAATTATATTTTACAATTGTATATAATTTATTATTATTTGAAAAATTAATTAAAAATGAAAACAAATTCCTTTTTAAATAAATATAAATTATTTTCTAAAAAATAATTCAAATTTAAATTAGTGAGTTTATAAAATAATAAAATCACTCTTGATGGAATTTTTGAATGAAATAAATATGTAATATATTGAATTTAATGATTAAAATTAAAATTATATTTTTTCAAGACATTATCTTAAGTAAAATTCTATATATGGGAAAAAAGAAAAATTTAACAAAATATATAGTTTTGTCACCTTTTAAAAGTGATCCAATTTAAAATATTTTTTTGACACTTTTATATGTTATATTTAAAAAAAATAAAATTCTTATTTGGTAGTGATACTTCATAATTTACGTTGGATAATATGATTTTTATTACAAAAAAAATTATATTGAATAGTAAAAAATAATGCTTATTAATTCAGAGCTCTATTTTCATAAAATTTATTTATAGAGTTAGATTGTCATTTCAAATTATTTTAAAGTATAATTAAGTAATTTTCTTATCATTTAATTGAATTTTTTCATTGGAATCAATTTCACAATGAAATTATATATAAAAACAGTGTGAATATTTAAACGTTTTACTTACAAAAATATTTTAATTTTTTCATCATAGATATAAATTTTTAATTAATTTTATGAAAATATATTTTTTGTAATTTTCAAAAAATGGATTCCATATTAGGATTTCGAAGACTGAAATTATGTAAATAGGTCCCTTTTATTTTAGGAATTTCTAAATAGTATCTTTAGTAAATATTTTTATGACCACAGTTAAAGGTAAATCAGGTTATTAAGTGTAAAAATAGTATTATTTTAATGTAAAACTAGCCTAACAATTATCTTAATTTAGTTTGAAGAGTGTAATAAAATATTTAGCATCCTTGGGTTGATTTTAAGACCACTTCTATCAACATGGATGAATTTAATGAATTAATAATATTATATTCAAAGCATAGTCATTTTTGCAACACTTTTGTTTTTAAAAAATAATGTATTTTAAAAATTATTTATACAGCAGATATGTTAATCTATAAATATATATTAGAAATATAAAATGAATACCTATATATTTTAATTTATTTTTTATTTTTAAGAATTAGGTAATGAAATTTAATTATGACACAAAAATGAAGAAATAATTTCCTAATTAATCAAATAATATAATAATTTATATTATAAATACTAGAATATATTTAATTTCTTATAATATATTCTATCGTGTAACTTTATAGAAATTTTAGACATTTGGATTATTATTTTAAATAGTTGGTTTGTATTTATCTTATTGTTATGATATTTTTTAAATTTCAACTAAACAATAGTGTTAGAATTGACACTATTTTTTTATCATATAAAATAGTTTAAAATAATTTGTAAAATTAATTGAAATCAAATATTATCCCAAATGGTAAGGGTAATTCCTAATATTTAATAAATGAAACCTTTTTAGTCTCTTTACATGCTATGGTTTTTTTTACTGCCAAATTGTATATAACATGATATTACTGAATGACTGAAAAGGATAAAATAACATGTAATAAAATATAATAATTAAAAAAATATTCAAAACACGTGTAATATTAATTTTAAGATGATTATTTGAGAAAAATTAATATTATATTTTAAATAATGTTATTTGGGACCAATTGAAATATAAATATAATTTATATTAATTTAATACTTTAAATAATTCTAACAGTGCCCCTCCCCTCTCCTATAAAAAGACACCCATATCACTCTATTAATCATACATCAAAATCCATTTTTTTATTCCAATATCTAACACCAAATATTCCTAGAATTCATTCCCCCATTATTGAAGCCTTATTTTAGGCAGTCCAACCACCTTAGAGGAGTTCAAGTGTTCATCAATGTTGATCAATATAAGAAGATGTATAATTTTCATTAAATGTTTTTACTTTATTTCTTATTCCAAATCCTTAAATTATCCTCCAACAAAAATAATATAATAAATTGAGTACCATTAATATACATAAATGTTATTAGGTAAATACCATCACCCAAATCCTTCTCTTATTCCATCGAATGGGAAATGATTTTCTCGTTTTAGTGTACGATGGACTATCTCCTCGCGAACTGATACAGTTCTTTTTTCAGTACTATCTATGAAGACTAATAATAATTATGGAATTAATATTCATGTATTTTATTTAAGATATATTTATAATTTAATATAATAGTATTTAAATTAAATTCATAATTTCCATGCACATAAAAATCATGACATAGTTCATATGTACGTATAAACTATCACCACCACAATGAAATGTGAATCATTTTTATTCACCAAATTAAATATATGATATATAAATAATTATAATTAATTTATTTTTAGGATAGTGATAATATAATTATCATTATTTAATGGTAAAATAATAACTAAATATTATCCATAATGATAAATAAATAATGGAAATGTCACCCATGTGTATGCATGGCTTACCATCTCTGTGATTAGAGCATTTTTCATTTTTCGTATCCATATTCAATTATGTGATTTAAAAGTATAATTTAAATATAAATGTTATTATTATTTAATTAATATTTTTTTGGAGATTATGGACTTATGACCACATGAACTATTGACATTAGACAAAGTTCATTTTCGACTCAAGTGACGATTATCCACCACATAACTGATATGAACATAAATAATTATGTAATTGTTATAACATGATAATAAGTTATATAATGGAATAAAAACATGAAAAGTTGTAAATTAATTCCAAATTAAGAAAAGTTTATTATTCTAGATTATTACTACTGTATATGATGAGTCAGACTTAATGTAAGGGATTTCGTCTCAATCTTCGTTCTTTGAGACGTTTCTTGATGATATGAACCATTATTCTATTATAATATGTATATAGTGCCCATTTGACATTCTATATCCATATTTTATCAATACTAATATTATTTAATGTTTTTTTAAAATAGTGTACTTTCATTATTATTATAATTTAATTATCTTAAAGGGGTATGGAACTCTTTAACAAAAACATTATTTTGTGTGTTTTTAATATTCTTCCTTCAACTTAATTCTCATTCCTGTCCATGTTTCAAAATGATATTTTGGATTTATTTATATGGAAATAAATTTTTTAAAATATTAATAGTTGAATATTCTTTTAAAATATTCAAAGTGGTATGGGACACTTTGATTGAAAAACATCTTTTCTATATGTTTTAAATTTGTTTTTGAAAATTGATTGGTTATCATATGAATGAAAATGATATTTTATGTGTGAATTGGTGAAAATTGAAATCTTATATGTGTTGGAAATTTGAAATTTAATGGTTGACCCTGATATATCTTATACGAACGGCTGATAACCATTATAGATCACAGATGATCCAGATATAGATTATAGGAAGGGTTTATCCCCATTACAGCTTTCCAAATATGGGTGAGCCTAATATAGCTTATACGAAGGGTGAACCCCATTATAGATGTAAAATGTATTTGGTATTCTAGAGGAGGAAGTTTCCCATATGGTTATTCCATTATTAAGGGTGATTGTATGAGTAATATAGTAATGACATCCCAAGGAACCTACATATTATACATTTCATGATAACATTTTTTCAGAAAATGTTTTTAATGGTTTTTCATATTTTAAAAGCACAAAGGATTTATATTTATTTAGGACCCCTACTGTGATTTTATTCTCATCCAATGATTTAAATTTTTTTCATAGGTCTTAATATTGATAAGAACATAAATATTCATATATTAATGTACTGATTATATATTGGGAAAACAAATCATGTTTTATTTTAAAAGGATTTCCTTTTGTAGAAAAAGTGGATAGTGAGTTTAACTATCCACATAAAATATATAGGTATTCCTTGTAAGGTTATTTCCTAATTCTATAAAAATCAAAACTGAAAAGATCCTGGAATTTTAATTGTATTCCAAAATAAATATAATATGTAACTTTTAATAATGGGTCCTTATACAGGTGAAATCCTTCGCAATATTACATTTTTAATATATTATTATTATTTATAATTTTGTATTTTGATTATAGGGGTTTGTTTTCAGAGAATAATTAAATTGATAGAAGGGGGATGGTTAATTTAAAAATATGATAAAGATTGTACTGCGATCATTATTGGGGATTTATTCATATGATATCCTTGATATTTTAATTATATTTTATTCAATTAACTCCCCCTTCCCTAGATGATTTATATCCTTATTACCATGTATTGATACTATACTCCAAGTCATAGCAAAGCTAGGGTACAAATAACAAACATTAATTATTTATCTTACTGTAGATATGGTTTCAATAATCAATGGAATATATATATTTAACAAAACAAGTCATTAATGAAAAATAGTTTATGTTTAACATACAAAATGTTAACCTAAAGAATATTAAATAAGAAAAATACCTCAATCCTGAATCATCCCCAATTTATGACTCACCAAAGGTGATGATTTACATAGACATTGAGATGGGTACATTTCGGGTTTATGTTTTTAGGTGCGATGAGTTAAAATTAAAATAAAAATAAAGGGTCAAGATACAAGTAGTTCACCTAACACACATAGAAACAATGAAGATAAAAATACACAGACAGTAGATTTAATGAAAATGGGAATAAAATTTTTTATTTTTAAATTGATTAAAAAAAAATTAGCAACATTAATATTACAAAATATTGGGTGGATGAAAATTATAAATTATGATTAATAAGCATGAAATTATATTTACTTGCAATGAAAACCAATAGAAATGAATTCAATTGAAAATAAGCATAAAAACTGAACTAAATGTGGAGGATAAGTATCTCTTCTTTAAATAAGAATAATTAATGTACTAACTTTCTCTTTTCAAATATTCAATAATTAAAAATACTATCCTTGTTTTATAATATGAAAACACATTTCAAAGAGAATAAGGGAGTGAAGTTTTATCCAAAGGCGGTGAACTATTTTCATTCCAAAACTGGCCCTCACATTGTCTCTCCAATTTTATAATTTTGATTTAAAAATATGGAATAATTTATTATTAAATGTTATAGATATGGATGTGTAAATTAAGTCCTAAAATTTTCTGTGTCTGTTGGAATTTTTTATCCAATGTTTTCACTGTTTTTTTACAATGTTATGTTTTGAATTTTTATCTACCCATTTTTAAATTCCATAATGTGAATGGGTTTTTGGATAGAAATATTACATAAATATAAACCACTTATCCAAAAAATTTGGGATTTAATATAGTGGCATTCACACAAAAATATATCATCTCAGTTTTATGTCTATTTTAGATGAAATGTCATGGATTGTGAACTTCTTTTAAATCTCTGACTGAATAATAGGATAGATTTAAAATCATCATTTTGACCATTTTTTGTAGTTTTGGGCCTTTAAATTTTAATCCATGATTTGGATCTGTATTAAGTAAACAATTATAATTATTCATAAAATTTGGATTTCTGGGATGCACTGAGAAATTCAGTCATTATGGTTGGTCTAGTAATCATCACAAATTTGGTGGTCCTTATTATGTGGTCCATATAAACCATTATAGGGAAGAATGTTCACTAAATCCTATTGAATTATTTGTAAGAAATTTAGTATGGATCCTAAAGAGAAATAATAAAAAATTGGATTATTATGGTTAGAGTGGTAATTAAAATATTAATCTATATCGAATTCGGATTGTGTAAAAATTTCAAAACAATTATAATTAGAATTAAAAATCGGTATTTCACACCAATTATAAACTTTTACTTGAAAATTACTAAAGTTAGTAGACTAATTTTTTGAAAATTGAATAAATTCGGAATAATTGAATAATATTATGACAAATAATATCATTTCTTGTATCCCAATTGAAATATTTCAATCAATGAGAGGAAATGGTCATGAAATTTTGATGTTTAGTGATCTTTCCTAATCATTATATTTACAGATTAGTTGACTTAAATGAATTATTAATATCAAAACATAATATTTATGTTCTCTTTAGATGTATCATGGTATGAGAATCTCATATAAATTTTCATTATCCATGATCATTACATTTCATCAGTTCTTTTTTTGTGTGTATGTAAACATAATGATTGATTTAAATTGTTTTTATAAATATAAACATAGTACGTGGATAATTTATCAAATATTAATGATATTTTGAAACACCTTAATTCAACCACCCTCCAACATGGTGTGAATTGGGACCTCAGGATGAGAAAAATATTTTATATATTTATATGTATCTAGTATATAGATTGAAAATAATAATATGTTCTCATTATTACTATGAATTGTAAGAATTTGTTCATTTTTATATCAATAATGTGATGCATATAAAAATTTATTTATTTATATATTTATACATTAGATATATTGTTTCATCCAATATTTGAATATTTAAAAACATCATCTACAAAAAATTATAAATTTATAACCCCTTATGAAATCCTTTATTCAACATTGGTTTTCATACTAGGAATCATTTTGAAAAGAATACAATATTTTATAACCTTCCCTGTTGGGGCATGTCTAGCTAGTGATTTGTTGAGTGTGATATCCCAGGCCCACCTACAGTAGGACATGGCTAGAAGAATTTTTTTTGAGTAGGCATATAACTCACATTAAATGAATTATCCAAAGATAAGTACACAAAAACATCTATCTCCATACCTTAGTATTAAGAAGAAATGATAAAGTATTGATACAAAATATATAGGCATACAACTAATCACACATTAATATATGAGACAAGTATGTTGAATAAAATGGTGAGTCAAAATCCCTCTATAATTGTAAATGATTCCAACCATCTAGTGTATAGGGGAATTATATTCTGATAAAACTATAGGAAACATCAATGGTTCAATTGGATCATGTATATTGAACATGATTTGTGTCCTCCTAGCACACCGTAAAATGGTATGTCATCTGCATAAGATATTAAATGTGTTCGTAGAGACTATGTAGGGTTGTGTATAAATATACTGTTTATAAAACTACAAAACAACTATACACAATCCCACAAAAGAAAGAGAGAGTGATGGAGTAATTCATATATAAAAATTGTGATAAAATTAAATGAAATATCATTAAAACAGTAGATATTCACATAGATTGGAAAAATGTATCAATGAAGTGTCATTATATGACATCCATACTAATATTTTTCTATATTGATGGAAATCTTCTTATCAGTCTCACTCATCGGGCCTTTCAGTTCCCTATATGTGCTTGAACATACATGGCATCAATGTGCATTTATGGGCTCCTATTTATGCCATATTAGGGATTCCAAAACATATGTCGAATAAAAAACTTGGATAGAGATCACATGACTTGGTTTTCAGGAACATGATACCTAGCGTAACATATGTATGACTGATAGGGGATCACATCATGACCCTCACTGAGGGATACCTAACTCCATACAAAACAAACTCATATTGGGGATCACTCATTGTACAGACAAGGTGAGATTATGTACAATAACCATTAATTTATTGACCAATGAAATAAACCCACACAAATACAGCCATTATATTGGTGGAATTAAAGAAAAAAATATTCCCCATATTGGGGTACATGAAATTTACATGTGGTACACATTGTACCTCACTATGTTTGTCCCAACATTGATTATGTTCATTTACTCCCTCTCACATCCATGTACATTTGTTGTGTCGTTGCACATCTGTTATCTATTTGTTAATGTACCCATGCATATAAGCCATTTCACAAGAATTTCGTCATCTATTTTGTGAATAGGTTACATGGAATGAGGTATTTATCTGCACACATAAACACTATTCATCACAAAATTCAGACTACATAAAATGTGTTCTTCTAAAAATCACATTGTGTATATCACAAATTTTCTAGAAACTATTCGTCATAACATTTATTTGACCTTATCACTCCCTACTCCACTTCATCAATGAGTCAGAATTCAAATCCCCTTTTTGAGGTTTAATGAATTTGGTTTTTCAATATCATATGGATTCTTGTAAAATTATTCGTTGGAATCATCCCCACACAATGTGTCATACAAGAATCAAAACCAATGAATTGATCCTTTTTAATTCAATACATATCTACCATAATTGTCAACATTCCATATGTGTTCCCCAAATTCAAAATTTCAACCCACGTTGTTGATTATATGTACCAAAGATTTATTGGGAGATGATCTATTCTCATGTATAGTCAGACCATTGATCAAATGCAATACACATGATGAACGATATCTCAATGAGGTGAGAATATCGAAAACTTTTAATGAAAAAAACAATGTATATACAATTTTTCTTTTGGATTTCATTCATTAATGGATATATTGAAAAATATGGATGACAATTAGGGTTCCTTAATTATAGGAAATCATCCATAACCAACAAATGATCCATGAATACATTTTTGAAATAACCAATTCATGTTCACCGAGGAGAAAAGAATAATTTGGATTAATCAAAATAATAATAATTTTAATTCTATATTAGATTGGTCAGTATTGAATAATTATTATCTATCATTATTATTGGGAATTTCTAAAAACATCATTGATTGAGATGTACTTTCAGGACATACTACTGGAAAAGTCATTAAATTTTTATTTTCCTCCACCAAACATCAAAATAGTTCATGAAGATTTATCATACAGTATAAATTCTCAAGACAATAAATATTATATAGAAACCCATAGAGTTATCCATAAATTTGTTATAAACAATGTTATGTACTATGATAATCTGGAATGTAGACAATTAATTATTTATTTATTTTAATTCATTTATCTTTCTTAATATTTACTAAAATACTCTCTATAATGAAACACCCAATTCAAAAAAATACGTCTCTCTTAGTATAAAATCTAAAATCTAAATATATTGATGGTCTTTGTTTCACTATGTAAAATATTATTCCAGAGATAAACCATTATATAAATAACTACATGCTCGTGATATAATATATTGATTATTTTGAATATATCAAAATCAAGGCTATATAAACCGTGGAATCCATCAAAAACACCATGTACAATTCATATTTTATTAATTGAAATTTTAAAAATTGTTACATTAGAAACCATATTGTTCACATTCTCCACACCTCTAGTATATTCATCCCAAATGAAAATGTATACACCAAATGATGGAGGTTATATGTACCCATCTAGTAAATATGTTCCCAGGTCATCTCATGATTATTCATGTGTTTCCAATGAAAAATCGACAAAGGAATCATTTTTCTATGAAGTTGAATATCTGTTCATTCCACAATTTTACTCAGTTACTAGGAGAAGGTTTCTCAATCATCAATTTCTAACCCAACCCTATCAATAACATCTAATGAAACATGAACATATCACTGAAAATGTGAAATGTGGAATAAATTGTTCAATCAGCATAATTGTGGATTCATGAATAAGACATATACTAGATCTCTAATATTGTAATGTATCTTTAAATGGAAATTGAATCTCAAATACATCTTTCCAGTTTAAACAATTCCCAATAACTATTCATGATTTAATAAATTATGGAACATAGTAACACTATATGTAAATTCCAAATTCCATCATTATCCATCCTCTTATAACCTCAGATGGATTTTTGTAGTCATCATTTTCTCAGAGATGATTTACACAAGATCTATCATTGATATCACTTACTCAACATCCATAATCAGCTTCTCCCCTAACGTTGTCCATAACAATAAGTATCTTTAGGGTCTCCCATATAATGAAATTAATGGTTTCGTACCTATGGAGGGTTCATAATTATTTCTATATGAACAGTCCACCATGTTTAGTTGATCCACCTATAAATGGATGAAATACAACCCACAATATATAAATGTCTCCTCTATAACCTAAATGGTCAACTTTTTCTATAAATTACAATGGTGGTGGAAAATTACACTCAGTTGTAACAAACTCCAAAAATCATCCTATAATCCACTACATATTCATGATGTTAAGCAATCATCACATAATAAAATGATCATCAAGGGAACTACATGATGTCTTATTATCTCTTCCAAGTAGAGTTATCCTAATACCTCCACTAATATTTTAAATCGTATGGGAAGAAAGTGGGATAACTTAAGGATTTCATATATGATCATCCAGATAAAGTCATGGCCTCTATATCATAATAGATATATCACCAAAAATAGTTATATGTATAAATATAGAGATACTATCCCATATACATTCCATAACCCCATGTAGTATAGCTACACTCACTGGTTCATCTTGGTCGAACTTCACCTATAGTAAATTGAGGAACCATGAAATAATCTCATCAATACACCTCCTTATCCATGGACACTAGAATATATATCGATGATCATGGTATATATTTTTCAATCCCATATTTACCGCCGTGAGGGGTGTATTAAAATACATAAAAACCTATTCTTCAACCACATATTATACTATTACATGTCTTTCAAAAATGATTTGGTGCTCTCCATTATCATAATATCAATGTGAATAATTTCTAGCAGTTATCAGGTCATGAATGAACACACAACCAATGTCCCCATGTTCTTCCTTCTTAACAAAATGAAGATATAGGGAGGTAACAACCATCATTTGGAGGTACATATTACTGACCCGACCCACTAGAAAAAATTAGAGTAATGAAAACTACATAGAATACTCATTAAAAACAATTAATAATTATTCTTACTAAGATCAACTACCAAAAAGGTACCCTTCCTATGCGAATTAAATATTTCAATTCCATAATCTTGTAGGAACTCCACCTATCACCTTTTCCCCATGATTATATCATTCTATGAAAATATATACAAGAGACTCTCATGGTCATAATTTATAGTGAATCACACTTCACTAACATACAACCACTAAAACACTAGGTTGAACACCACTTTTTCTATATCAATTTCATGGGTCTTGTTGTTCTTAAGAAGTGGTACAAGCTATTAGGGAAAATATGTAATAACTTCTCACCTTTTCATTAGAATGCATCAAAACCCACCTATAGAAGAATTATACAACATCATGTAACCTTCACAAACATTTCTATATCTTATTACTGGGTGATTGTAAACCTATTCCATGACCCTTGGAATTTATTCTAACACATCTCATACTACAAGAATGGTTTTCCATTTTGAGTCAATATAGTATGATTTTTCACAGTTATAGAGAAATTGGGAATGAATATATTGTAGTATCCTTCCACTAATGGGATATTTATATCTTAGTATCACTCTTTTGTGGCTCCAAATATTGAAGTGACTCAATCATGTTTGGTCCACTATTACTCCCACTTATAAGATTCTATATTTAACGAAGTGTACCTCCCTAATATAGAATTGAAAAATATAGTGATTATGGTATTTTTAGTTAACCAATAGTGTGTCCTAAACAATCGTTAAATTCCTCGCATCATCCTCCATTAACATTGGTTATATGATGATTTCATCCATGAAGACAACTATGAACTTGTCTATGAAATGATGAAATATCTTATCATGAGTCTCATGGACACTATTGAGGAATTAATCATGCCAATGGGAATCACCAAGTACACATAGTGATGAAAGTAGAATCATAATTTCACCTTGGTTTTATATTCCACTTGAACATGAATTTGGTTATAAAATGGCATGAGGTCAATCATTAAGAACCACCTCAACTCTTTTAGTGGATCAAATTGGCTGTTGATTCTATTAAAATAATTCATACTATTGATAGCTTGAATCATCTGATGATAATAAATATATAACCTCAACCTTTCATCCACCTTCTTAGATAATATCATTGTTGACATACAGGGGGAAACACAAGGTTTAACAAAGTCATTCGTATACATATCCGCTATCATCACCATCACCTATTGAAATTATGTGGGTGGAATCCAATATATTATTGGAGGTATTAGGGTTGTTCCTATCTGTTGTTCTATGATATAATAGATCCCCTATTAGTGAGGTAATTGCAGAACATCCTCATGAATTACTTCCTCGTACTCCTTCATTATAATATAAAATTTAATGTCCATAACATATATTTTTTAAGGGTATCACTATCCCACCAATGAGTAATCAGTTTCCCCTTATTGTGTGTGAACCCATCTTATTCTTCCTGAGATTCTTATTCACCAATAAATGGAAATATCATCTCATCAACTAGGTAAAGTTGTCTCATCCTCTTAAAAAATTCAATTCACGAATGAACCATGGAGAGAATTTCTATACTAATACTGCTTTTTATTGTCTTATTGTAGCAATGAAAACAACCTAAATGAATATATATCCATGTTTATCTGGGCCATAAATTGTGTTATCATTAAATCCTATCCAGAAGACGTTTTTATGAATATTGGTTAGTTCAATGACTTTATTATGATATCCGAATATCAAGTAAGTGAAATGGAAAGGAAATATTTTCTATCCCCTTTGTCTATCATCATAGAATATAATTTAAACAAGGTATAGATGAGACCTCAATCTAGGACCATATCCTTCACATAGAAACCCTCAACTGCTAAGAGCTCTCTAAAAACATATCCAATACCACCCCTATCCTGGTGAGGTCCACATTGACATGGTAGTGGAGGATAAATATTACAATGTCAGTCATTTCCCATGGATCTCCCACCTTCTTTATTATGTTTTCAACAATACGGTTCTCCCTACTCAATACATTACATCTGTATAGTTATTCCATCAAGAGTATCTCTACATACTACATGGTGGATCATTCATTCCCATGATTTATGGCTACACCCATAATAAGAAAATCCCCTCTGTCCCTTGGTTGAATGAATCCTTCTTGATCGCATGGAGCTTCAACCACCCTAGCCGAAGACTACTTCCGAAGCTATCATGCATGCCTGGATCCCTAAATAGGGAATATAATACCAAATGATAAGGTCTCAATTATAGTATTTACACTTACAAACAAAATTTCATAAACTATTCTCATATAAATATCTCAATGGCCAAGTCATGATCCAACATAATGACAGAGGAAGGAATACTATGAGAAACCACTCTATATATGGTATCATAGTGAATTACATTCTCATAGTTCTTGGTCTAGTCATCTCGGTCATGAACTATTTCCATGGAGTATTGTGAGAAGATAGTGAACAGGGGTGTATACACTAACACTGACATGATAGCCTTATGTAGCTCTAGATTAATCAACATATGAACTGAAGTTAAATTCACTAGATAAAAATCCTCAAAGAAGTGGTACATGATATTTTTCAATAAGGGAGTCACTTCACAGTTCATTTTCACCACCAATATTCCCCATTTATATATTGGGCATGGTAATGGATCTCTATTATAACCATAATCTAATTGTTAGATGCCCTAGATGGAAGAGAAGCACACCCAAATACTATGATCCAGTCCTACTCATATTAATATTCTATATGTCCCAAAAACCACATAAATTCTTACATCTAGAACTTTTGAGGCGTGTTTTGCATGTAGACATCATCTTTGTGTGAAATCGATATAACCACCTACTCAAAGGAATGAATAAGAAGTGGTAAACTAGTAGGAGTAACCACATACTATAAGTGTCCTTCGAAAAAATCCTCATTTCTAATATGATCAACACCATGATCCTACTATAGAATTAAAGTTGACTTTAATCATAGATACATCCAATAATGGTTTAGACTCACCACTTGAAAAGAGTCCATCATGGAGGCTGATGTAATAATGACCTGGAAACCACAATACATTCATATATATCAAATGTACTAATGTTTTTCTTATTACCATTGGATATATGTAATTAGTTAATAAAAAGGTTATCTAAGTCATACCTAATGGTTACATCAACTACAACACCATCATTATGTTACATGTCATGATAAAAAAACTCTATGAACATAAAACATTTCTCTCTAGTTCCCCAAAAAATCATCTCAACAATAATATATCCAATCTATTCTCATATGAAATCCCCCTATTAAAAAAGTTTTTCATTACTTGGCTAACCAGGGTCTACCCGGTCAATAGTTTGTAGAGTGTGACACCCTATGAAAGCCTCTAATAAGATATGATCTAATGAATATCAACTAGTAAGAGTATCACATATAATAAAGGCCTTAGACTATTGTAAATGTATACACACACACATCTCAAAAATCAATAATAATGTTAAAAAAATTTAAGAAATGATACCAAATATACATGAATAAATATAACCTCATATCATATTATGATATGATTATGATAAAGAAACTAAAAAGATATAACCTCGACATATCTATAATATTTTTGAACATTTTTTTTAATACGGGGAATAATTTCTAGATGATACTCCTGAAACGTTATTTTGTATAAATAGTTCTACTAAGATCCATATTCACTAGGTCCTCCTTGGACTCCATTCAATGTTTTCCATCTGAATGTGAATTAAAATGTGTTTCTAGATCTCATATACTAGTGAGTATAATAATACCTAGTATGATTCCTTGAAAATATAACACAAAAAGAATTCTTCTTTCTATTCAACCTAATGACTCAAGGGTGAGATAATTAGAATTAATATCAAATACAAGAAATACAGTTCTATATATATAAACCTAGTCTGGATAAATGTTCACCACTTCACAACATGACCTAGATATTTCCAAATTCATAGAACTCATCCAAGAGGGTCCACTCATTAGTACAATACATTCCCGGTGGTTAGTTAAAATTAAAAACTATCTATAATTCTATTGGGGACTATGCCCAGGACATATGGGAGATACCATAAAATATATGTAATATCACATTGAGAACGAGATCAAATTCCCTGGATGTCAAAAACGGGATACATATCCCAATATATAGAAGACTAATATAGAATCATACCTTCGGACTAACATATGAATACCAAAAGCTTACTATTCATAGAATATTGGTAGGATCCCTCATCCTATAATTAGGATGTGATGCGAAATTGTACCTTCATAGGGATAGACCACAGTAAAGAAACAGATAATTAAATCACAATGAAGGAAGAATGTGAAACAATATCCCCTAAAAGTGGATACATGGTTTTTACATGGGACACATGCTATGTACCACTATTTTTATCCTTACTGTGTCTTTTTCTATGTACTTTAGCACATAATAATTCACTATGGTCTTTCTCATGTACTCCGACCATTTTTTGGTTAACTATACCTATTTCTATACAACATATCCCTTGATTCAGCATATAGGGCATGTGAACAGGTCACATGGTGTGTGATATTATTCATTATAGATAATCCAATGACATTTAGGAAGGGGGAGGAAATGGAATGCACTCTTACATACTACATTACATGTATATTATGATTTTCTGAGAACCATTTTTATTCATGTGTATCTACCTACATCGCTTCTTCCACCTGTTATGTCCTGGATCATTTCATGAAATCCAAATATGCGGTTGACTGAAGCTATGATAATGACATTGGATAGAATCCAGCCTCCCATATTCTTGAAAATCATCACATTTCATAGTACATTATCTAAATGATAAAACTACTAAGTATATCTCCTTTTATCCAACATTGATCATACATAATTATCAATATACCACTATCATTCCATCAATCACAAATATAAATCGATTTTAAATATCTGTTTCCAAAAATAATTATCATGCATTTATATTTTACTATGTTATTTTGAACCATTGGTAAATCAAATTTGTAACAATGAATGTTCCATGAATTAGGGTGTAAATTTAGCTACACGAAATGTTCTAAATAAAATTTCCCTTAGGATTTAATTAAATGTATTATCTTGTAATATGTTTATAATAAACACAACCACTTATTTAGTTTTATTATAACCTATGGAACCTAAATGACCATTACCAAAATTATTATTTATATTGTAATTTTTGTGTAGTGATGACATGAATAGTATAAGAATAGTGTTTTAATAAATCCAGTTGACATAGAAAAAGGAGGTGACTACCTTGACCTGAAGTATAATATCCAATGAAGCTCATTTATCTAAGAATCCAAGGGACAAAGTGTCATTATAATATTAACTTGACCAAGACCATACTCAGATCCAACAACTTAAGAAAGTGAAAATTTGTATATGGGAGAAGTTTAAGATCATCAAGATCACAACCAATATGTTGGACCACCACTTGATAGCCTTATAGTCATACACCTTCCTCATATGATGTTATATAGTGTATTAGTGGGATATGTATCAATAACCTTGATATATGATTATGTACACTATTTTGAATCAAGTAATGAATATATTTTTATCCTATTGTAGTTATTTTATAAATGATTGTTATTTTGATAAAATAAATGAAAAACTGTATTATTATGTAATAATAAAATTCAATTAAAGAATTATTATTGATGAAGTAATGGATTTTTTAAATAAATAATATTTTTATAAAATATATTTATTTAATTAATTTTATAAATATATTTATTGAATTATTTTTATGATATCAAATGTCATTTTTATTGGGGTTATAAAACTGTTATTATGACAAAACAAAACATTTGATTATAAATGTAAAATACTCTTTAAAATTGAATATGAACATATTTATAAATTTATATTCTGAAAAAATATATATTATTTTTGAAATCATATCATAAAATTCATCCAATTGTGAATTTTACATAATTTTCAGTGTCATTCCAATTTTCAGGTAAAAATTAAGAACAATATAAATTTACAGCGTGTATTAGGACATCATAATGACCCAGAAGTAATGTAATAAATAAAATAAATGGTATACAAAACATAATATATTTTATACCTTAAAAGTAATTTGATATTGGGTTTATTTGATTAATTTTATTAATACTTTTTGATGCCTCAAAAAATATATATTATTTTTTTAGGTTTTAAATTATTTCCTTCAAGATTATAACTTAAATCCACACAAGAATTGGTACAATTTTGTTATGTAATTCCCATTGACATATAAAATGATGAAAAAAATTCTATTATGAGGAATAAATGGGAAAAAATAATTTAATGGTTTGTAGTTTTGGTAATATGAATAGATCGAGTCCATGACCTATGTTAGAAGAATATTAATGAAATACCCACTATTTTCTTATATAAATGAAATAAATATCACATTATCTCACTAAAAATATATGTATCACTTCGTTAATCTATCATACACTATCTATCATCTATAAAAGGCTCCCTAAAGCTCTCAATAATCACCTACCAATCATGTGGAGTCACACGCTCAACTAATGGATCCTCACCATCTCTTCTTGACTAATGATTTTTATTTTCTTCTGACTTCTATTTGAAATTTATTATATTAGGATATGTATTTCAATATCACTATTACTTATCCTTTTATTTAAAAATTATGATAATCCCCTATCTCATTCATCAACCAATTTTATGAATTTTATGTGACATTGTTCAGTTTCTAAAATTTCACCACTATTTTCTATGCCAAAAAAATTGGGTAGTGAATCCCACCCCCATTTTCAATAAAATGTGTTCTGAATTATTAACCTATATCACAAATAAAATAGAGATACATGTATTTATTCCAGAATCTATTCTCATATAAAAAAATATGATGATGAATGGACCAATGTTTTATGATATATGTGGAACACATAAATTGGAGAATGGAATGAATGTTACAGGTCCACGTGTAATTATATAGCACCCCAATGCATTGGTTAATGTTTAGTCTCGTAAGAACTCATGTTGGGATAAGGATTGAACATAATTCCATTATTGGTATTTATCCACCATGATGTCAGGATACTATCATTGACCTATGTTTATGATGCAATGTCTTATTGTTTGCACATTTCCCATGTTATTAAGTTATTTCATGTCATACTATTCATGTTTATGATTCTCACACCTTTTATAATACATTGAAATGCTCTTTTTACATTTATTTTTATCTTCTAGTAATTCATTTTATATTTCATTTACTATGATTTATAGTTCACCCATTTCTTATCATGTCCCCCAGGTATCCCATAAATGTTTATGTGCGATCATATTAATGAATTTTTCAATAAAGTTATTGTTTTAAGTATTTTAAATTGAAATGTAATTTACCTAAATCCCAAAATAAAATAGAAATATTTATATTTTGTGTATTATTATGTGTAATACTACGTAATAAATCATTTAATCATGTTTCATAAATAGTAGGGTTTTTATAGTTATTATCACATGAAAATTTTAGTTATTTTTCGTTTTAGTATTATAAATATATAGAATAATTTTTAGGGATAATAATATTTATAATAAACAATACCTACATTTTTTAGTTTATATAAAGTGGTTTATCAAAAAATTTCATCCTTATATTTATAATATGAGTGGATGTGGCTCTGGAACAGCTTTAAATAGTGGTAGAATGTGAAAATAGAATGTTGAGTTCGAATCTACTGAGAAATAGTGAATGAAAATGGGCCTCATTGAACAAATATTCTGCAACTCTGAAGAGGACATTATTCAGAAAATTTATAACATAATTTCAAACCATTATTAAGGGAAACAAACATTTTCATAGGAATATATGGTAGAAAATAGATCAAAGATAACATTAATTGAAGCCTTTAAACTCATATGTATAAAATACCTATAATTTTTAACTTATCCCTTTAATTTAATTAAATTCACCAATTACTTTTTTAATGTTTTAAAAATACTACTACCAATTTTTTTTTATTATTATAGCTAATCGTTTGAAATTGGTTTAATTAGGTAAACAAAATAATGCGAAGGGAAATTTGAATACTACCCCAACCAGATGACTAACATGATAAGAGTGTGAATAATTAAAATTATGATGATACTCTATCAGATGAATAATGTTTTGAATATAAACCTACATCAGTATGAGTTTCCTAATACCACTAAGATAGATCAAACTAAATTGAGAAATTTATGTGAAAAAGGCCTCTAAAATTCAATAGATCATCTAATCCCTTAATTGTGGAAAAATATATCACCTCTATTAAGAAGATATTCAACATATATAAATATTTTGAGAAACATATAGTTCTATTAAATGTTTATCATAAGGAGTGAGAATATTATAATTAGTGGTTATTGGAAAAAAATATGAATCCTGAGGAAGATATTGACGTAATGGGGTGGATGAAAATTTTAAAATAATTATGATAAATATTTTCCTCACACACTTCAAAAATAACTCGAAAGGGATTGCATTTCCATCATTTAGAAAGATGAGTAATATTTTAGGGTTTGTGTGGAACAGTTCACATTTATTACAAGATACGACTCTAGGTTTTTTTCGTTACCCCATAATTCACCATTGATCACTTCTTTGGTAGGATAAATCACAGTCTAAATAAGTCCCATGCAATCTGGGACATTGATATATTTTTAGAAATTGTAATATATGACATAAATGAGGAAATTGATATTGAATAATAACAATTTTGTAATGGAGATAATAAATGGAATATGGAACTCAACTATGATGTTCTGATTTCTTAATCTAATTATTCCATGAAATCTCAACACCCCACATGTCAAATATTTTGAATTAATCACCATAATAATTTCTTATGGGGTAAGGATATAAATTATGTTCTAGAAGGAAGGACACATTGTTATAGATTATTGAGAGAATAAACACAATAATTCGATATTGGAATGGAATTATCATGTCAACCCTCATCCCAGTGTTCATTTCTTCATCTATAATGAACTGGGTCACTATAAAAAACAATGAAATATGGAAAAGGATTTAATAGATAACCAGCAATCTCCAATGTAGTAAGGGTGATCTTTTATCCATCACAATTAACATGGTGGATCCCTAAAGAAGTGGTGATATGTATGGTATTTGTTAATTTAATAATAGAGAAAATAAATTTTTTTTCTGGTTCTATGTACACTTTCATATCACAAAACATTATTATAACTATTCAAACACCACCATAAAGCACGAAAGTAGAGTTTTTGGTGAAAACAATATATTTGATAATTATTACATCCCATATATATATATATTCAACCCTATCAATATATGCGGGTTTAAAATCTCATTGAACCATGTAATACTAAATTTGGTGTAATTTAGTGATATTTTGGGAATGAATTAGCTTTACTTATATAGATCCAACCTATATTTCCATGAAATGTAAATCACGAATCCCCCCTGAATCTATTCAAGTGTAGAAAGAGGATGAATCTTATTTAGAACCCAAATCCAAAAAAAGAATATTATTGTATGATAAGAAAGAATATATAGCTCAAATTATTGTTTCAATGGAAATAAATATACATGAGGACATTCCCATTGTGAGGGAAGACAATGATCTGCCTCTTGGTGAATTGTGTCATCATACTCCTATAAGAAGTGTTTAAATTTAAATGAAGCATATATGCGATTAATTACAATTATACAAGACACCATATAGAAAATAAATTGTAGGACATTTGAATATGAATAAACAATTATAGGAGAGCCTTGAAAAATGGTTCATATGACCATGGGTTCCACTAGTTCTCTTCAACTTGAACCAGGATGTGTTAATGATACTTTTCGTTGATTATGGTGAGTTCATAAAGATCATTATAATGTAAAATTATCCACTTCCAATGAATGATGACTTGTTAAATATGTTATGTGGAGAACAATAATTATCCATAGTGGATCTGCGGTTGGGATATTTAAAAATTTAAGGTCAAGGAGAAGGATATCTACAATATCACTTTTCATAAATGGTATCATCACTATGAATTCATAATAATTCATTTTTTACTCACTAAATATATAGAAATATTTAAGGAATTGATGAATATATTCTATATGTAATACCTCATAAAATGTTTTGCTGTATATATAGGTGATATTCTAATATAAAAAAATCAAGGATGTGAATTTTGGGCATCTCCACACTATATTAAAGACCTTACAATATGATTAGATCTATTATTAGTATATTAAATATGAGTTATGGTTGAAGGTAGTCTCATTCATAGGGAATATAATCACATGAAATGAGATATCTATGAGCCCTTCAAAAATAGATGCAATTAAAGGATTGATGAGTTTATCATTTGTGATATTGACCCGTAGTTTCATTAGATTAGTGGGGTAAAATCATTGAATTGTGAAAAAATTATAATGATTATCAAACCCTATTTAAAAGATAACTTTCAAGGGATTAATGTTTACTTGGAATGATGAATGTTACGTTAGATTCATATATTTGAAATAGAGCCTCACCAATACAGATGTACTCATATTAACCACATTTAGAGAACTTTTCATGTTATTAATCAATTCATTGAAGAATGACTTCAGATACATGTTAATGAAAAAAAGAAAATGTGATATCCTATGATTTATGGTAGATGAATGTTCAAAAATAGAACTACACAACACATGATCTAGAGGTTGATGTAGTGATCATTTCATTAAAAATATTTCATCAGTTTGTATTTGGGGTGACATGTAAAATATATATGGATCAATAAATGTTGAAGTATATATTCACACATAAAATCCCTAATATTAACTAACATAGATTCATAGATATTATCAAGTACTATGACTTCTCAATACACTATCATCGCATGAATGTGAATAATAAGAAAGACATCAAATGTAGAAAGGATACCATAATTATACCATTGATCATAATTGAGAGGGATATGATCATATTATATTTGGAAACAATGGATATGGGAATCCTAATGTAATAATATTATAAATACTTTCATAGATTATTTCTCATCCATCATTTTTTGGAGATGGTGAAGTGTTATCAAGGAGATAATGAGGTAATTCAAAATAAATTTAAAATTATAAGAAAAAATTGAAATCCTCGTAGTTAAATGTTAACAAGGAAGAATTTCTATGGTTTGGATCACAACCATGTGTACCACACAATAAATATATTAGGAGAGATATTGTGAATGATTCCCATAGATCAACATTATCTACTACCCTTGGGAGAACGAAGATGTATCAAGATCTCTATGAGAACTGTTGGTTGGAAAATTTTATTAAGGTGATCACTGAATATACATGAATGTTCCTGATATTTTTTAAAATGAATGGTTAAAGGGAAACCTATATGGGTCATTTTTAATTTTCTTACAATTATAGATTAGTTTATTACAATTGTATATAACTTCTCATTTGACTAACATTCTCAAATACTCATCAATAAAGTTGTGAGGAATCATGGAGTACCACTATTTATTGTATCTAATTGGGATATGAGATTTACCTCAATGTTCTAGAACAATATCCAAATTTCAATAAAAATTTAGAAGAACAATAGTATTGACTATCATCCTAAAACTGATGGCTAGTATAATTAGCCTATTTGAGGATTGGGTGACATATTGAGATAATACTCGATTGACTTCTAAGTAAAAGGTACCAACTTCCTCCTCGAGTCGAGTTATCATTCAACAATAGTTTCCACATGAGTCAAAAAATGTCTCAATATGATTCCTTTTGTGGGAAGTGATGAAGAACACATGCATGTAGGGTTCAATTTGTGGAACAAAAAATTTTAGGTCCAGAAATGGATGATTAAATGGTGGATATGTTCAAGACCATTCAACAACACATACATGTTTCTCAAAGTCAACATATGAGTTATTATGACAATCCAAAATTAGCCATAATTATTTTTTTTGAAATGTGGTATTCCTCATTATATCTCCATAGAATAATGTGATGATATTTGAAATAACGTAAATTAAATTCCATGATAGATCATCCCCTTTATGATCCATGATAACATTGATGGAATTGACTATCGACTAACACTAATATCTAACCTATCTCAAGTACATGATGTATTCCATGTGTGTTTATTAAGGTAGTACATATCATACCCCTTACAATTAATCAATCCTGTGTTAATACCATTTAAAAATTATATCTCATATGAGGAGAAATTACTGAAGATCATAGATCATACAGACAATGTTTTTTGAATTAAGACAATGCACCTGGTTAATGATTTGTTGAAGAATGAAATGATTGAATATGCACTGTTGTAAGGGGATTATGGGATGAAATAATGTAACTGTAATCTATTTTAGTGTAGGATAATAAAATTTTTAAGGTGAAATATTTTAAGGGGGATGAGTGTAATGACCCGAACATTAATAAATTAAATTCCTCCTATGGTTTTATAAATATGTTTTTATGTTTTATAGTAAAAATAATAATACACCTTCTATTGGACTTATTATACCATATCATATTTTAATGATGGTTAAGAATCATTAATCCTAATTCTATATCCAATGTACAATGATCACATGAAAAATATAAATATATTGTTTTATCAAAACTAATTAACACCAATAATGGAGGTGACTGAGCCAGCTAGTAGCGTAATACACTATGAATCCCATTTACGTGAGATTCCAAGGGAGGTATCATAACTAGTATTTTCCCTTCACCAAGCCCAAGATGAGATCTATCAACTTAAGCATAAAAAAAATGTTTATGGGAGATGTTCAACCTCATCGAGATTGCTTCCCAAACCATGAATGTAGAACAACCACATGAAAGTCCCGACATTTCATACCTTCATCTTATAGAATTTATCGGTGTATTAAAGGGATATTTCTCAATTACATTATAATTTATTTATGAATATTAATTTCTATATTAGAATTAAAATATTTTCTTCATATTATTGTTCCTTTGTATATTATTTTTATATTGATTAAATAAAAAATAGTATTTTTTTGGAAATATTCAAATTCAATTATAGAATTAGATTTGATGAATTAATGAATTTTTTATTTAAAAAATATTTTAAAAAATTAATATTAAATAATTATTATTAAATTTTATTTATCATATAATTTTTATGATGTTAAATGTAATTTTTATAATGGTTTGAAAACATTTCTTGGGAAAAACAAATAATTTTTCAATAAATGAAGATTCATAATGTATAAGTTTAAATGATCACATTTTGAAAATTATTTTGATAAAAAATAAAATTTCTGGAATTAGAATGTTGAAATTATCCAACAAGGAATTTTTATGGATTTTATGAGATAGTTGAATTTTTAGGTAAAAGTTAAATACTATATAAATATATGGTATGTGTTATGAAATAATAATGACTTGAAAGTGATGTAATAAACACTATAATGGGTATTCAAGATAAAAATATCGGTTCCCTTTAAAATAATTTTATATAATATATTTTATAATACCTTTATTAATCTTTCAAAACACTTAATCTATTTTATGGTTTTAAAATCATTTCATTATGACTATGATTCGCCTCCAACCAATCATGGGCATTATTTTATTATGTTCATACCGTATAATTATAAAATTATTAAATACAATCCAAATTTACATAAAATATTAGAAAAAATAGTTGGAGAGTTTGTGGTTTTGGATAATTTATTATATATTATCCCAAACCAAGGTTTGAGGGATAATAATGAAATCCCAACACATTTCTTGTATATACCAATAGAATATCATATTTCTCATAACCAAATGTACATTGATCATGTCTTTATTCTTACCTATGATCTATAGAGTCCTCCCAGGGCTCCTCGAAGCAATTAGGGAGCCCAACCCAAGCATTTGGAGTAAAACGCTCATGTAATGGATCCCCAAGATAACTTTTTTTCACGGTTCTTTATTATATTTTGTCTTATATTTACATTTAATAATTTTGGGATATGTATTTACATGTACCTGTTACATGAAATATTATTTCAAAATGATGATACACAACATTCACTATAATCATCCCTATTTTTGAATATTTATGTGTAACTTTTACGCTGTTTAAATTTCACCGTTATTTTCCATGAGAAAAAAAATTGTTTAGTGAATAATATAACCATTTATTATTAAGGTATATATCTTTTATACACTTGAATGTATTTTAAATTGTAAATAAATGTATTTATTTAACAATTTTGGATCATGTAAGAAAATATGATAATGACTAAATCTATGTGGTTTGATCTTTGTGGCGCAATTAAGCATGAGAATGAAATGAATGTGACATGTTCAGCAGGAATTATATAACACTATAATTAATTGTTAATCATTTATACTCATGACAAATCATGTTTCAATAGGGAGTGAACTTTATATATGATTTATAATATTTCCCAAATGATTTATTTGACATTTTCTATTACCTATTTTTATGATGCATTGTCTTATGAGGCTTCCACATTTCCCATATTATCCTGCTACATCATATCTTGTTGTACGTGTTTATGAATGTAACCCCTTTTATGCTTCATTCAAATGATTATTTTATAAAATTTATTTTTTTATTCTTGTTATACAATTTTTCTTTACCTAGCTGGTATTAATAGTTCAACCCTTTCTTATGTATATCCCCTGGTTATCCCAAGTAGTTTTATGTGAGAGTATTTTATGAATGTTTTCAACAATTCATTTTACTATTTTAATTTGTTAAATAATATAATTAAATATAATTAAATAATAAATCTTGATATATTGTGTTTTATTTTTTTAATCATATATAATAAATCATTTATAAAATGTTAAATTGAGGGTATGTTTGCTATAATAAAACCATGAAGTGTAAAATTGAGAAACAAAAATTCTCTATTATTCAAGTTGTGCATGATATGTTGATATAGTAATTTATCAATTTTTTGGATATTAATTGTATAAAATTTAATTAAATTGAACCATAATATTAAAATAATCCACAAAAAGATATTTATAAAGAATTAATTTGTGTTATCTGAGGGAAAACCTGGAAAATATATTAGTTGAACAAAACAAATTTCCAAAATAAATAAATGATTGATCAGAGATTAATATTGCTTCAGAATCATTTTCATTGGTGGTATCCAAAAATTTTAGTGATAAATATGATATATCATGGGACACAATTCATCAAGTCATTGTGTTTATCTTTTCAGCCACCAAACTCTACGGTGTCACAAAATGATTCTTAATGTGACATATATCAACATAAATCTAAGGGTAATTTTGATATCCCTATAGATTTAAATTAAATGGTTATATTTTTTTTATAGTATAATCAAATAATTATAATATAAATTATTTAATTAAACTAATTAGTTTATTTGAACTAGTTCCATATAGCAATTTCACTCTACTGAAACACCAAATGCTGACAACAAAAAATTCACACATAGGAGAAAACCCACATTTGGAATTTAACTGTGGCCTCTTTTTCCCCATATGAATCAACCCATGGGACATAAAAAATTATAATTAATTTTTTTTATCATGATATTATAAATATAGTATTTTTAATATATCAAAACAAAGGCTCCATGTGGTTATGAATCCCTCATATGGTGTTTAAAACACTAAAAATTTCCTTAAAAATAATCCAAAGTGTTACATGCATAAAAGTTCTTAAATATATTTATAATTTTATTTTTTATTACCATAAATTTTCTCTGACATCATTATATGTTGGGGGAATACATTATTTCATAAATAAATATTAACTTTATCGTTCACATAAGAGTAACTTTTCAACTCTCGATTTAATTGTATAAATAATATCATTCAAAACATGAAGACTATAACCCAAATTTGATGAATGATGTATTATAGTACATTATTGTATTAAACACCATTTATAAAAAATTAATCAAATTATTACATTGTATTTAACTCCATTTAAAAGTGGTAGGGATGTTACATGGAAAAGGTTAGATATTACATCTTCATTTATAATTTAAAATAATACCCATAATATATCCATATATACTGGATTAGTCTTTAATATCATCATTTTAAGGACATATTGATCCTCCCTAAAAATGTTTCATTAACTTATTTATCATTATGTGATAGATGTGTATATGAAAATTACATTCATTGATTTAGTTAATGAAACACCATTGAATGGTATTGAGTTTATTCTATATGAATACACAAAAAACAATCTAGTGGGAATTATATATACTATATGTCTCTGCACTGTAGAAGATATTTAATAATAATAATGAATATATTTCCATAGTACACTCTGACCCATGTGGTGGATATTTTACATATGGTGTATGATTTTATGAAGAATATTAGAAAATACATTCATTATAAATAAATATATATATATATATACCCTAGTCCAATATTTTATAAATTATTATGGATGAATTTTTTTCCTCTTATATGGGTAATGTTATTTCAAGAGAATTTATCTATATGTTCCCCATATACAAAAATTCATTTTGAAATTCATTTTATCTTTCCTATTTATCCCAATTCCATGATAACTTATTTTAAATTATCTCTTATTTAGTGATGTTATCTTAAAATAAGGATAATAACCTGTTATGAAAGAAAACTCCATTTAATATTTTAACAATATTATCTCTTTAATTTCATTATGATAACCATTTCCTCTAATAATTAATAGTTATACCATCATTAGTGTCAATATGACCCAAAAATTAACCTATTATATTAAAATTTTCGAATTATGAAATTTTTCTTATAAAATATCCCTTTTGTGGTGTAATTCTATTTCATTATTGAGTTTTAGGATACTATTAACTATTATTGAATATTATGATATCATAAATAATTTCCATTTAAAATTTTTCATGATATTCCCTTAAAATGTTATTCATTAGTATTAAAAATATATATATGGGATTTAAAACCACACAATGAATAATTTATTATTCATTATACACACAATATATGAAAAAAAATTTGATGTAATATCATAATTCATATTTATGTGATTGTACAATAAACCATAATAATTTTTAGTGAAATATTATTCACCATAAAGGTAGTTTATATTTTTTTAAAAATATGAAAGGATTATTTTTTATTTGTAATGATACTTTTTATCTCCCGATCATAAATTCACTACTACATTAATAATCATTATTGATTACAATTATGAAGATGTATACATTAGAAGAAAAACTGAAATGAATTATTCCATCCTCGAATAACTATTTTCTTGTTTCAGGTCTTCTGATAATTTTAATAGAGTTATATGGTATGGGTTATTATATAGGGTTTTTAAAATATTAATATTAATAATTATGAAATATACTACATTATATTGAATTAATAAATAAAATTCATTAGATAAAATCTCTAAATTACCTTTTATTATGGAAAATTTTCAATTCTCATATATCAAGTACCTTTTACTAATTGTTTATTATCTTCTTGTTAATTATGTGTTTTACGAATTATATATTTAAACACTTATTTTTAAATTTATTCATGAAAGAATATTTTATCTAATAAAACTCTCTTGAAATCATTTTTTAAAAAACTATATCTATTTTTTTCTCTGAAACGGGTTATTGTAAATATAGAAAAATTCAATAAGAAATATTATGTTTCTATCATTCCTTATAATGGAATTTAAAATTCATACTAAGTAAGAAAATTTTATTTATTTTTTTAAGATATAAATTCTATTTTTATAATTAAATTATTAAATTGGGTTCATTCTGATATTTCATATCACTATCAAACATAAGGGTAGTCAATATTCATTTCAAATTTATAAATGTTAAGAAATTTTATTTAACCTTTTGATGGTTTTTGGGGGATTAATTAATGACTATATTAATAGAGGAAACTTATAAAAATCCTTGATATATCATCAACAAAGAATCTTGCAAAGATGAACATGATAATATAAACTAGTGTACCTCATATGCATTATGCCTAACATGTATAATTCATGAGATGGTTTTCCTAATAAATGTCACCACAAAATGGATAATGTCCTCTCCATTTCATAGGAATAATATTAGACACTATAATCACATTTTATTGTAGGAGGACCATAGAACATCCATTTTATACTAGAACCATCTCCACAGGGAGGAATGGCCAACTTGGATAAATATGGATTTTGATAAGGATTGACAATATAACACAAAATAAATAATAGATCAACCACCCTTTATATAAACACCCTTAATTTTATTAAAGGATTCAATATTCCACTACCATCACATTATAGTGCTCATTTATTATGTATAATGCATGCACATTTTTATCTCATAATAATCTAACCATTTAAAATTATTATGTGTATCCATAAATATATCAGACTTTTCATATGGAAAAGAAGGTAATCTATGAAAAGGATATTGAAGAATAAATTATTTTCACATTTTAACCCTACCATATATTATATTATATACATTAAATGGATTTTATGATATTAGGATATTGTACTCTATGATTTGAATCACATATATATCATAGGATATTACCTAGGTATACCATAATATAATAAATTAATGTTAGTGAATTTATAACAATATGTAACACACAATAAAATTATATCATCACTTTATGAAAAATTTTACAACTCATTGTGAGTCTATCCATAATATATTTTATATATCCTTTCTATATATCTTTTTTTGGACCAAAAACACTATCTAAATTTTTATCCTTATCCTTAATCCTATCCTTGTGATTTAGTAGGCCTCTGTAGAATTGAAAATAAATATGAAATGCTAATTTCATTTCTGTACGAACTGTATGAACTAATAAAACATTAATAGTACAAAAGATATAATATAGTTCTGTGTGATCTGGATAAAACATATGTATATCCCCCCTTGACCATGTATACATTAATATATAATATATAGACACACACGCACATATATAAAATAATATCTCCCTGACAATGATTTACCACTAGACATGAAACATTCCGATCTTATTATTAGAACTCAGACATTCATTATTCTCTTTATAGACTGAGTATGTTGAAGAATAAATCAAAAATTATTCATCATGAATATTAGTATATCACTTATCCACAAGTTTCACAGTTGATCACATCACATTTTACTCTACTAAGTATGTCGATAAAGATCCTCACTCAAATTCAATTATTGGAATGGATGAATTTTCATGTCATAATATTACAGAAATCATATCTTATTGGAGATAAAAATAATAAACTTATATGAATCATACCCATATCCCCTATATTAATTAAACTTAAAGTATTGTGTGTAAAAGTAATCATGTTATGAGGGTTATCAAGTTAGAAATCTCTACATCCATTTGTAATGGTGATTCATAATTCTCATCTTCCCCAAGATATATCATTGACCGTATGGTATTTATTTCGGTATACATTATCAGGTATTTCTAAGTAGTATGTATTAAATTATAATATCATGATTGTTTTTTTATATCATATATAAATTTATTTTTATTCAAATTATGATTACAGTCAATCTAATTTTCTCATATCATAAAAATATATATTATACTATGATGATAATTGATTAGGGAAAACACAAAGATGTACCTTGAGAAGATACATAATGTTTCACATTATAATATATATATCTTTAGTGTGAAATATTTATATGCTGAAAATTATTATTTTTATATATTTATACATTTTATATTGTTAAATTTATTTAATAATACATAATAAGACCATACATCTATATTCGGTAATCATATCATATATGATAGACCATTGAATCATCCTTATGTTTAGTTCCCATTAAATAGTATTGTAAAACTCATTATATATCAATATAATACCTAATAAATATCAATTTGACCACATTATCAAAATCACATAATAAAATCATTTGTGTGTAACATATATTAAAAGAAATTTTGTGAATAATTTTGTGATTTAGGTATCATATTCCTAATTTTTAACTCCATTGAAATTTTCAATATCATTAACTCTTTAACATAAAATGTTAAAATTTTTATTACACATGTTATATAAATTAAACTCTTTTTATATTAATCTTGGTTTTATTATAAGGCCTTTTATTAAATGTATTAACAATAAAAATATTACCCCTTCAAAACTCATCATATCTTATAGTGGGCCAAAATCTATATTTCAATAAAAAACTATTCATATAAGTCCATTATCTCACTACCTGTTTATTTTTGAATATAATCAACTAAATATAAAAAAATATTATCCATGGATAGTGGAGTGGGAAATCCTTTCCCAAAATCCATTATATGGAAAAATTATACTATATTCCTATTGTATCATAACCCTTCTAGTTTCATAGGTTGGTCAACCCATTCAATACAACAAGAATGGGAATCTAATCCTATTAAGGTATTCTGTTGATTTCATTATATAAATAAACTAATCTATTTAGGAAAATCAATGGAATGACCATACAATTTGAATGATTGATGTTATGATAGGTTTAACATTAAAAGGAATGTATCACATTATATATAAAATGGGATTTAATATAACCATATTATCCCATGTTAATCATAGAATATTTTTCCATGATTTTATAAATTTATTTTTAAATAATTCACCTTCTACAAAAAAATATGGCTAATCCATCTTTATTGTAAACTCATTATACAAACCACAGATTTTGTTAGTCAATCAAAAATAAAAATATAATATATTTTAACATATACAAATGAATTATATGGGTAATGTTAATGTATTAATAATGTAAAATTATTGTTATATGAAATTATTAAATATAAAATTATTAATCCTAGAGACTCAAATAGACATCCTATACCATTATATAATATGGTATAATCCTCTAGGACTGTTCAAATTCTAAACCCAAGTACCTCTACCAAGGGATATATAACTCAATAGAGATTCATATTAAATCATTAATTTAACAAATAATATTCATAATCTATATTAATTAACAATTTTCAAACTAATTAAATTATTTATATTAATTAACAATTTTCAAACTAATTAAATTATTTGAAAACTGGATTCATTATATAATAAAACTAAAACTACAATCATTTCTAGATTGTAACTCCTTATATGCTAGTAGGATAATTTATATAAAAGATTAGAATAATTTAAATAAATAATTAATTACAATTCCTAATATATAAAAAATATATATAGTGGTGGATAATAATTTAAAAAATAAACAAATTACAAATTTAAACATGAGAAAATAATTTATAATTAGATTACAAATAAATTTACAAGTAAATAGTTATAAATTCTTCGATATATATGGAATATATGAAATTTTTAATGTAAAAAACATATATTTACTTCATTTTACTGTATCTTTAATATTAATCATTATACTGAATTTAATTTAAATATAAAATAATAAATAAAATATAATTATTTATTATTCTATTATCTATTATTTAAAATACATTCAAAATCCAAATATCACATATTTATTATTAATTAATCCTTGATCAAATCATTCATCAAAGATTCTTTTGATTTGGAATAAAATTATTCACTCGAATATGTATTTTTATTTGTATAAAATATATTAATAATTAAGATCAATTTTTATAGTTAAATATAATGACTTTTTATATTTGGAATATTTTTTAAATTAATAACCACATTATAAATCACACTTATAATTTTAATTTAATTTCATTATATATAAATTTTATGTTATTCCATTTATGTTTCCCCAACATAATATTCTATATAGTCAAATTGATTCCAAAACTATTGCTTACAATCGATTATTTATTGTATTATTTTTTATTACACTATGTTTTCATAAAAATATAAATGTAATTTGTAATCCATTATATTAATACATGTATAAAAATCATGTTATAGTATATGTGTGTCTTTGTTATTATGTATTTGTAAATAATTACAAGGAATAAATACATAGATTTTTTTAATTTCATAAACAAGAAAAATTGTGGGAACATTTATATTTTTATTTAGGAACAATATAACCTATTTATAATTCCTAACACATAATATATATATAAAAATATAATTATGTTAAGGATAAATTATAATTTTTCTTCATTTTTTATTGAATTATATCATTTGAATGATAATTATAATATAAAAGGTAACTCCAGATTAGGATCAACATGTACAATTTTCTATTATGTTTCATTTTTTGAAATTGAAATAAGCATTATATATGGAGTAACCCATATGTATAATTATGAATCACAAAATGGAAAAATGCCCTCAATATGACGTAACCCATTTGTAAAATAGTTACCCTTACATTTCATATTTTTTGGAAAATTTTACATCTATAACATATAGGAATCATAGAATGTTAAACAAGGACATAAATTACTAATGATATAAATTATGTGATAACATTGACTCAAACATAAATTTTCTACAATACAATGTTTTAATTGTAGGAAATGATATCATAAATATCAAAACAATATAATTCTCATAAAAAACCATGGGCTTTAAATTTATCATTACATATGAGAAACATTGTTTATAACTTGTTAAAATAAATATATATTTACTTATCAATTAATAAAATTTCATATGTATCATTTCATAAATTTGATATTTGAAATACATGAATCATATGTAGAAGTTTAAGTCATCATTTCAATCAAATTACACTCTGATTATTCTATATAAAAATAATAAAAATCTTGTTGACTCACTAACTAATATTACTCTGATAACATTTCTAGGATTTAATGGAACATATTATTATAGTCGAAGTTTAACATACTCATAAATGTTTATTTTCTATCATTAAAATAGTAATTAACAATAGATAACATAATAGTATAAATAAGAAAATTTCATATCTAGTATTCCCCAAATCTGACATTTTTATGATTTAATCTATTAGTATAACACCATGAAAATAACCAAATGAATCTCACCTATTCGTGAAGAACAATAACCACTTGAATCCAATTTTTTCAATAGAGTACCAAAAACAACCAAAGGTTTCCTATTAGATTCATTATGATTATAAATTCTGTACTCTACTGAATAGAGAATCGGTTATGGATTGAATATATCACACACACCCAATGGGATTCTCACCACCCTTTATATAGACTCTCATTCTTTAATAATGTAAGATCATGTCATATCTACCCTCTATTGGATTCCATTATGTACGACCTATAATGGGTTCCTTTTAAAATATCATAAACTTTTTAATGCTTGAAATAGTTTAGTATAAACATAAATGTAGTAACCCATTCTTACATATCCAATGTAAAACCATGTGAGATTAGTGGTAGAAGACATGACCTCAATATCATAATCATTTAATATGGTATAATAGATGAATAAAATTCTTTATACGATACTGGAATAAAAAATGATATTATTTTCATCATATTCATGCCATCAACTATGACATAGTGTATATCATACATTATGATATATTGATTTTAGTGGAAATTAATCACTATTATCATATAATATATTTTATAATATTGACTGTAGATAAAAATTGTATATGATGATTCAATTTGATGTCTTTTCTTATTTTTTGTTACACTTAAAATATGACCATGATCCCCCATAGCATTTTGGGGTAGATAACATGGACCAGTTTGTAATCAATTTGAATATTAAATAATTATGTTAACTAAATTATTATATAATTGGATCTCATGTCATTAACATACACACAGGGTCGTTGTAGAAATTTTTAGATATAAATCGAGCATAAATTTATTTTCTCTTTCATCACATCCATAAAATATACATTATATATCATGAATAAATAAAAATCAACAAAACAAATTGTTTTTATCATTAGATATAACATATTTAAACATATTTTAAAATAGTAATGTTTCAAAATATTCTATAAAATTACCATCACGTGATTTGTTCCTAATAATTTTGTTTCATGTATATTTCCTTGGAAAAAATAAAAGATAATAAAGGAGTTACATCAATGATTTTATTAGATAATTAAATATTTGTGAGTATGGAGAAGATATATTATTAGATCATTATTCCGTGAGAGAATGAGAAAATTTGAGAAAAGATTTCATAAATATATATAATCAGGATATAAATTAATGTGATATTATGGATTGATAGAATAATCATAAAATAATGCATATGAATATTGATCAATAAAATGATAATCTTGTAAGCATAACATTTCCCCTTACATAAGTATGTGAAATTTAAATTAAATAATCAATATCCCTGAAAATAAAATATCTTAATTTTCACATCTATAATAATTGAAAATAGTAAAATATAATTTATTAGAAACCATGACCATCATAACAAAGAGGATCACGAGTTTAATGACTTAAAGTATATTATCCTAGATCCAATAGTTAAATTATTACACAGGTAGAATATAAAAGGGATCGTAAAAGGATTCAGTGATCAATTCAACAGTTATAGAAACTTCATATAGATCTGATTCCAAAATTAAAATAAAAATATAATAACATAGTGTATGAAACATTCTTGTATCCTTTAAATAATTAAATGAATCCATATTAATAACTTGTGGAATGAAAATAATAAACGGTTAGATGAGATGACTAATAAGGTTTATGTATTTCAAAAATTATTTGGGAAAATAAGGGAAAATCGATATAAAAGTGTTGGTAAACAAAAAAACATTATATTTAAATAATAGGATGCATTCAAATTACATCAATGTAAAATATCAACATATAAATCAAATGTATATTTGAAAGTAAAATCTATGTAAAATAAGTACATATTTTTTTGGAATTCATGACTGTACCATGAAGGCCCCTATACATATATACCTTTTATAAACTGTTAAATCATTTAACTAAGAGAGAAATATTATAAAATTCACTTATATCCTCAGATTGTGATAATGAAAGTCAATTCATTTAGGGGATATCTATAGCTGGACCCACCTCTTCATATACCTATGATCAATGAATTCCACATAAATTGTATTAGTAACATAATCTAGTTTAGATATTTTCCAGATTCATTAAATACTGAAAAAGGCCAATAATTTCCAATAAACTTATAGAGAGTGATAGGGAATGTTATGATGAGAATGATAATGACAAAAAAATCAGGAATCGATAATATATAAAATATAATAATAATTTTTATATATATTAACCCACTGAAAATTAACTTTTTTCATAAATATGTAATTATGAAGAAATAATAATTCATTCAAATATGTAAAATGGATATTATAACTAGATTATATAAATAGTGAATCATAGGAAACATTAATTCATGTAAAAATATATGAAAAATTCCTTTAATGGAATCTTGAGATTCATCATTGAAAACAAGAAAAATATTCATTATATATTGATATAATAAAAAACTAATGATTTAATAAAGATTGAGAAATATATTATAATCTTAAACTAACATGGAAATAAGTAACACAAGATTAAAATAATAAATTATAATTACATTGTGAAAAATAATTCATTCGGTAAACATTAAAAACAATTATTATTTACAAACTATTATTAAAAAGTATAGATATACCTTATTCAAAGATGACTAAGGATATTACTTATTAAGAAATTAATGTTGAAATAAATATGGAAGAAAATAAAATTATTTACTCATTTCAACATATAATATATAATTCATGAAATCAATTTTAATAAAAAATGTATAGAAAAACATTTCATTGACCAACATTGAAATGTTGTCAACATCTGCTGAGAAATTAACTTAATGGTATTTTATACCAAAGGAAGATTAATTTTATTTAAAAAATTGAGTCCATATAAATTTCGAAAATAGATAAAAATAGATGAGTTTTAAGGAAAATTGATCTGATAATTAAATAAATAAAAATATAAACCAAAACAATCTCCATTAAAACTGAGATCGGGAAATAAATCCTTACTGTTTGGGTAACATTTAAATACAAATAAATGAAGATAAAACCGGAATTAAGAAACATTAAATACCATTTATAGTGACTAATTATGATATAATGTGTCTAAAGTGAACTGTATACCATAACTAAAAGAAATTGTGGCCACAATGTAAAACTTATTTCATTGAAGTGTAAATGAGAAGAAATTACATTTAACTTGGGTCCTAATACCATTGAATGTTATCTTAAACCGCTATATAATAAATATAGATTTATATAAGTCAATAAATTATCTATATTAATTGTTATAATATAATATATGATTCACATATTGTAACGACCCATCCTTGGGGCTCGTGTCGTGACTACCCCAAGCCCGCCTCTTATAGGCTAGGGGCTGGTGACTAGCACCAAGGCGTAAAAATCTTGACAAAAAAGGGGAAGGGATTTCCTTTGTTAAGTAAACAAACACCACAGAGTAAGCAAGAAGAAGTAAATACTATGTAAAACTGGATACAATAGTGAGTGCGGAAAAGTAAGTGGGCCAGAATACAAACCCAAACTGAATGTAAAATACAACTAGAAAGATAGTACAACAACTGAAAGTAAAGACGCAATGTTGAGCCATCCACTGGAAGTCCCACCTGAAGGGTGGGTAAAAATAGCCTCGTCAGCTCCATGGGTCTAGCCGCCCGCTCCGTGTACGTGTCACACAGCGGTCCACCTCCAGGTACCGAATTTCTCCACAAGCCTCCACCACGATCAGTGTTGTCCGTCGTCTGCATCCAACACAACATATTACAGGCATAGCCCGTGCATGGGTGAGTATAAGCTACTCATTAGGGACCCTGAGACCCACGAAGGTCTCCCATAATTCACAAAGGATAATCCACAAGGAAAGATACAATCACGAAGTAACATCCGACACTACTTAGGTATATTCCCATATATATACCAAAGTCATCAATTTCGGTTCGGCTCCAACATCCGAGCCCATGTACAACCCAATCCACACAGGAAAACACAACCCAATCCACTCAGGAAAGCATAACACAATCCACATAGGATATCAAGTCAATCTTATTGAAGATAAATATTGAAAGTCAGGACTGAGATGACACATGAATACTTCTTCATAAGATGATAGAGATGATCAGATGTAGCCACTAATTTATCTAATCCATCGGACCCACATAGGATCGATAGGTACTAACCCCCGCAATGACCCACACAGGATCTGAACCACGCAGGATCGGTTTGTGTTGGCCCACACAGAACCGCTGACCACTGACCCATACAGGATCTGACCCACACTGGATCGGTAGCACTGTATCACACATGATCGCTGGGTGCTATAGTCGTCGCCGTCGAATCCACGGAGGATTTCTGTACAGTCTTCATCGTCGTCATAGTCACAACCAGCTCTAGGGTTCCCGCACACAACAAGCTCATTCAGGGAGGGTCCTCTCCAGGAGCCGAGGGGATGATACATCAACTGACACAATTTTCATAAGTGATGTATCCAAAAGACCCATATCTTCAACAGGAACTCAACGTCAGAGAGGCGTGCCAATCGGACGCCTGATCTGAGAGTTATTGGCTTTTGCGTCCTAGGGGCCAGGTTTGTTTTTAAGTCAAAACCTATCCGACCATACTCCAACTACATCCAAACCTTGATCGGAGTAATCCAAAATGAACATCTCACTAAGAGGAATCCAATAAAGTCGACGGCACATCAAACGGATGTCCGGAGCTCGTGTTATAAGCATCTCCGCTCCGAGGGCCTGGTTGGTTTCGTGTTCGAACCAACCCGGCTGAAACCAACGTTCTCCAAAACCTTGAGTGTAATATACTGAATCAACCGTCTCAATCCAAGGATCATATCGCAACTGACAGTGCATCGTTCTAAGGCTCGTAGCCCATGTAATAGGAAAACGACCGAAAGAAGTCTGTGAATAGGGGGTTCAGGCCCAGTCCGACCTGGCCCGATACCCCATGGGCTGGCCCGAACCGGGTCAACCCGACCATAGTCCGGGTATGGCCCGATCGGGCATGGCCCGGCCCTGTGGGCGCGGCGCGGCCCAGCTGGCACGGCCCGGACCAGCCTGGGTGAAGCCCAGCCCGGCCTGGCCCGCTCGCGTGACCAGCGTGGCCAGGAGGCTTGGCCGAAACGGCCGAGTGGAAGGGGGGGGGATCATTTCCCCCCTATCTGTGTAACCGCGACCCCCATGTGGGGGGACTCTCCTTCGGCCAGCTGGGGGTTATGACCCCCGGCTTCATGGATGCCTGTCGGCCCGGTCCGGCCGGCCGGTTACTGCTGCCGTGGGACCGCCGATGTCCCGCCCTCCTGCTCTGGCGCTGGCAGCTGAAAGCCGGCCGCGACTTCCTGCTCTGACATGGCCAAAGGTTGCGGCCTTGGTTCGACCGGCGCGGCCCCGATCAGGCTACGGCCACTTCGGGGTTCTCCGGTGTGGCGCGACGACGCCGCGGTTTTGTTCGACTTCAACAGCGTGGCGCGACGGCGCCACACCTGAGCAAATGCAACCCCAAAAAATGAGTTCCTAAGAAATTATCGGCGTTGTGATTCCATTGGTGTCCTCAAATTTCTATTTCGAGCAACAGTTCAAATGTAAGGAAATTCTGCTCATTCATTCACTGAATGTACCCGAGCTAAAATTTGGAAAATGATTCCGGGCACACCGGGCCTCGGAATCAGGTGCTGTCAGAAACTGCATTCTTGTAAAAACAAAATGAAAATTAAGAAAAAATATTCCCTTGAATTTTACGGGTCTTTAAATTACTCCCACCTAAGGGATTTACGTCCCCGTAAAGATACATCATAAACTAGGGAACAAATGTGTGTATTGTTCACGCATCTGAGCCTCCCTCTCCCAAGTGCTCTCCTTGAGGTTCCCGTGCTGCCACCTGATGCGCACTAGAGGAATTGACCATCCATTTAGGACCCGCTCATGTCGATCCTAGATCTCCACTGGGACCTCGGCAAAAGTCACCCCATCATCAATGCCCAACTCCCCATGGTCGATGATATGTGTCGGATCATGAACGTATCTCCTCAGCTGAGATATGTGAAAGAGGTCATGAACTCAGTGCACCTGAGGTGGTAGAGAAAAGTGATAAGCCACCTCGCCAATACTGCTAGGGACCTGAAATAGTCTGATGAAGCGCGGAGACAACTTTCCGCATCAGCCAAATCTCTGTAATCCACGTCGAGGTGAGACCCTCAAGAAGACATGGTCTCCATCCTTGAACTCTAGTGGTCTCCACCTCCTGTCAACATAAGACTTCTGTCGGCTCTGATATGTCCTCATCCACTCCAGGATGACTTGGACCTTCTCCGTCGTGGCCTGGACCATCTCCGGTCCCACGAGTGCTCACTGCCCAGGGTCTGTCCAGCACAGCGGTGATCTGCAAGGTCGGATGTACTATGCCTCGTATTGTGCCATCCTGATGGTGGAGTGGTAGCTGTTGTTGTAATCTAACTCCACCAAGGGTAGGTGGTCCCCCTAGCTGCGACCAAAGTCAAGGACACATGCGCGGAGCATGTCCTTGAGAGTCTGAATGGTCCACTTCATCTGACCATCCGTCTGAGGGTGAAAGGCGGTGCTAAGACATAGCTGCGTCCCGAATTCCTATTGCAATCCCTTCCAAAGCTAGGAAGTAAATCAATCATCTCGATTAGAGATGATAGATGATGGCACACCATGAAGCCGTACAATCTTCTGAACGTAGAGGCATCCCAAGATTTACACTGAGCCCTGCTCTCTGATGGGTAAGAAGTGGGCTGACATGGTGAGTGGGTCTTCAATCACCCAAATGGAGTCTTGAACTCTGGAAGTGTGTGGAAGTCCACTCATGAAATCCATAGATATCTCTTCCCACATCCACTCCGGAACCTCCAAGGGTTGTACGAAGCCTTCTGGTACCTGGTGCTCTGCCTTCACCTGCTGGCAGGTGAGGCCTTGAGAAATGAACTATGGTACAACCTTCTTCATACCTGGCCACCAGTGTTGTCTTCTGAGGTCCTGGTACATCTTCGCCACTCATGGATGTACCGCTAAAGGGGAAGTGTTGAACTCCCTCAGTACCTCCTCCCATAATGCAGCTGGTATCATGGTACGCCCTCTGAAAAGGATGACATGCTCTCCTCCCACAGACAATCCATCAGGTGCCTGTCCTGAGGATAACTGTGCATGTCACGTCTCACAGTCAACGTCCCCACGCTGTGCCTTTCTGACCCACTTAATAAGTTGAGGATAGAATGTGAGCAAATGTAGAAAGGATTCTCCATCACAATCCACGAAGTATATCTACAAAGGGACTAGGTGCTCTGTCGCCTCCCCAAGTAGCAGAATGCATGTCCTCCTACTGAGGGCATCAGCTACTACGTTCCCCTTTCTAGGAGTATAGAATATCTAAAATTCATAGTCCTGTAGAAACTCGAGCCATCGCTGATGTCTCAGGTTCAGGTCCTTCTGCGAGAAGATGTACCTGAGACTCTGGTGGTCAGAGTAGAATGTAAAGTGCTAGCCCATCAGATAGTGTCGCCACATTTTCAGAGTGAAGACCACTACTGCTAACTCCAGGTCATGGGTAGCGTAGTTCTGCTCATCCTACCTCAACTGACATGATCCATAGGCGATCAAGACCCACTCCTGCATCATGACACATCTGATTCCAGTCCCTGATGTATCGCAGTAGACTACATTCCCTACTCCCTCCTTCAATAGCCTCAAGATAGGTGCGCTGTTCAATCTCTGTCTCATCTCTTGGAAGTTCAGCTGACATCTGTCTGACCACATGATGGGTTTCCCCTTCCTCATTAACGTTCTGCAAAGCTTCATATATTTTTCCTTTTCCAAAAAGAGAAATATGGTCTCATCCCCTAGATGAACCACGTTCCTTGCCTAATACAGTCAATCTCATCATGATCAGTTAATTCATGCCATGGATGGCGTCGTAAGGCCTCAACACTGCTACTAAGAGATCCAACCGTTACTCTCGCCTCCAAGGGTTGAGTAAGCTCACACTCCCGGAACCATTTCTTAATCATTGAGTCTTCTCCCGTAGGATTCTCTAGCCATATGGATCGAGCAACGACTCCGTCGGAATCTCCGAGCTCCGAACAAGGGCAGCGTTAATGAAAGAATGACTTGATCCTGTGTCTATAAAAACTACACTAAGGGTAGAGTAGACAGAGATAGTACCTAAAATCATCTCAGGCGCGTCGTGGTCGTAGGCCTCCGCTGCCTGATGTTGTGCCTGGCTCTGCCCGCCATCTCCCTGTGGTCGGGGTGGACCTCCTGGTGGTGGTGGTGGTGGTGGTGGTAAAGCCTCATTGTGTCACCCACCACCTACTACTCGGCCAGCTCCTCTGCCTCATCCGCCTACTCCCTGTGGACTGCCACGGTCGACCCTCTGCCTCTGCCTGGGTGGCCCCTCAACCGTATGCTTCTCCTCGGCACGATGGGTCAGGCTGTCACGAGCCATGTGGCTCTGCCCGCCGCATGCATAGCACTGTTTGTCTCTCGTAAGCCTGGTTCTGCTACGTGTGCCCCGAACCTCCGAGCTAGTATCATGTGGTCGTCCGCCTGATGTCCTGGTTCACTTAGACCTCTGCGACATTTGTATACTTCTGCCTGCAGAAGACTCTTCTACGTGCCACCCTACGGTAGGTCTCGCTGCTAGTGTAGGCTCAGCAAGAAAGCTCTCAATGAGAAGGGCTCACTCCAGTACCCCTTCCTGTGTTGGAATACTGAGGGAGATTAGCGATTCCCTGATCTGATTCCTCAATCCTTGCTCAAAGGTCCGGGCCCGGAAGAATGGGTCACGTACCATATCCGTCGAATAACGCGAGATATTGGTAAATCTTGTTATGTACTGGGTGACCATCATGCTTCCCTTCCGCAGCTGTAGAAGCTCCTAGATGCGCACCGCATGGAGGTGGCTGGGACTATCTCTGAGTGGAAGAGGCTATCAATGTCCTTCCAGATAAGAGATGCCTCGTCATGCAATGAGAGCATCAAGATCCACCATCTGCATGATGCCGCGTGCAGGATGATCGTTGCGAGGATAACCATGAGGTCAGCTGGTTTCCCCACTAACCTGAAAACTCACACAACCACCTCCAACCAATCCTCGGCTGCCTGAGGGTCCATCTTTCCACGGAACCTTGGTGGTCTCTGATGCTGAAACTCATCCAGTGCACCAAGGAAATGTGCACTCTCAGCAGCTGGGGCTGGTAGCATCGGTGGTTCGATGGGTAGTGGTACCGACGGTGCCTCCACAGTAATAGGGCCATGTAACAAGGCCACATCACTCGGTGGGCTGTCGTCACGTACAAAACTCGGAACCCTAGCTGGATTCCATCGTGGGGCCATCCTGAAAAAAGACAAGTGCGCCATGGTCAATACAGTATACCTGGTGAGCTGACACAAAGTAATCACAATGAAAACATGAAACACACATGCAATCAATGTTTTCGTGCACTAAGTCGGAAATCAGAAGTTAGGGTCCTGGTGTAAAGATACGTTGGCCACCGCCCCAACACTGGACTCTCTGGACTGATAACCACACTCAATACCCTTAACACTGTTTCTTTACAGAGAAAAATATCAAATTTCGGTGTTCTGCGGTAGAACCGAATTCCTCTAACACCAATTTGTCACGACCCATCCTCGGGGCTCGTTCTGTGACTACCCCATGCCTGCCTCCCATAGGCCAGGGGATGGCGACTAGCACCAAGGTGTAAAAATCCCGACAAAAAAGGGGATGACATTTCCTTTGTAATGTAAACAAACACCATAGAATATGAAAACAGAATTAACACTGAACAAAACTAGATACAATAGTGAGTGAGGAAAAATAAGTGGACCAGAATACAAACCCAAACTGAAAGTAAAGTAAAACTGGAAAGAAAGTACAACAACTGAAAGGAAAGCCGCTACGTCAAGTCGTCCACTGGAAGTCCCACCTGAAGGGTGGGTACAGATAGCCTCCTCAGCTCCACAGGTCCAATCGTCCGCTCCGTGTATGTCTCGCCTAGTGGTCCACCCCCAGGCACCGACTTTGTCCATAAGCCTCCACCACGATCAGTGTTGTCCGTCATCTGCATCCAACACAACGTAGTGCGGGCATAGACTGTGCAGGGGTGAGTATAAGATGCTTAGTAGGGACCCCGAGACCCCCGAAGGTCTCCCAGAATCCACAAAGGATAATCCACAAGGAAAGATACCGTCACGAAGTAACATCTGACACTACTTTGGTATATTCCCATACATATACCTAAGTCATCAATTCTGGTTCAACTCCAATATTCAAGCCCAAGTACAACCCAGTCCACAAATGAAAACACAACCCAATCCACACAGGAAAGAAAGACGTAATCCACATAGGATATCAAGTTAATATTATCAAAGATAATGATTGAATTTCAAGACTCATCTCACATAGGAATAATTCTTCATAAGATGATAGAGATGATCAGATGTAGCCACAGATTCATCTAAGCCGTCAGACCCACACAGGATCGATAGGTACTAACCCACTCAATGACCCACAAAAGATCGATAGGTACTAACCCCCCCCCCCAAATGTCCCACACAGGATCTGACCTACACAGGATCGGTATACGCTGGCCCACACAAGACTGCTAAGCGTTGACCCACACAAGATCTTACCCACATAGGATCGGTAGCACTGATCCACAAAGAATCGCTAAGTGCTATAGTCGTCCTTGTCGAATCCACGGAGGATTTCCATACATTCGTCATCGTCGTCATAGTCACATCCAGCACTAGGGTTCCCGCACACAGCAAGCTCATTCGGGGAGGGTCCACTCCATGAGCCGAGGGGGTGATAAATCAACTGACACAAATTCCAGAGTTGATGTATCGAAAAGTTCTGTATCGTCAACAGGAACTCAACGTCATAGATGCGCGTCAATCGGATGCCCGGTCTGAGAGTTATTGGATTTTTCGTCCGAGGGCCCCTGCCTGACCATACTCCAACTACGTCCAAACCTCGATCGGAGTAAGCCAAAAGGTCCATCTCAGAAAGAGGAATCCAACGAAGTCGAAGGCACGTCAAACGGACGTTTGGAGCTCAAGTTATAAGTGTTTCTACTCCGAGTGCCCGATAGGTTTCGTGTTCGAACCAACCCGGCCGAACCCAATGTTCTCTGAAACCTTTAGTGTAATATATCGAAACGACCGCCTTGATCCAAGGATCGCATCGAAACTGATGGTGCGTCGTTCGGATGTCCGTAGCCCATGCTATGATAAAAAGACCGAAAGAAGTCTGTGAATAGGGGGTTCGGGCCCTGTTTGACCCGGCCCGATACCCCCTGGGTCGACCCGACCCGGGTACGGGTCCGGCCCGGCCGAGGCGTGGCCCGGCCCGGCCAGGCGCGCCCATGTGGCCGGCGTGGCCAGGCGACTTGGCCGATATGGCCGAGCGGAAGGGGGGGCTCGCTGCCCCCATGTTTGTGTAACTGCGACCCCCATGTGGGGGGCCGCTCCATCGACCAGCTGGGGGTTATGACCCCCTGCTTCTTGGAAGCCGGCCAGCCGGTTACTGCTGCCATGGGATTGCTGGGGTCCCGCCCTCCTGCTCCAGCGCTGGCGGCCGGAAGCCAGCCGCCGCTTCCTGCTCCACCGTGGCCCCAGGCCGCGGCCTCGGTCCGACCGGTGTGTCGCGACGGCGCTACGCCCCTCTACCGCTTCCCCACTCTGGTCGTGGACTCTTCAAGGTTTTCCAGTGAGGCATGACAGCCTCACGGTTTTGTTTGACTTCAACGGCAACACGCTTCTCTGCCCATTCTTTATTATTTCCGCGCGGTGCAACGGCACCGCACTGCCCTGCTCGTGCCGCAACAAATTCAAGCATCAAGGGGGGAGGAGAGTCGGCCTTGTTCATGCGGTCCGACCACCTCCCGTTATTGCAATAACAGGTGGTCCGATTTGAAAATGACGAATGGCGATGAATGTCTTCACGAACAAAAACAATTAATCCCCTACCACAGACGTTGTTGAACAAAGGTTCATCGCAGGGAAGGGACGTCGCGGAAGACGGCGTCGCGGAAGGAGGATCATCGGCGTCGCATCATTCATCTCTGAGGATGGCGTCTCTCACTGGCTGTGGAGAGTGAAAAAGATGATACAACGTACTACCCTTTGTAGTGATGGAGTTCTTCGTCAAAGACCGGCGTTCTTCGTCGGTGATTGTGGGTTCTTTGTGTTCTTCAAGGAGGTAGAACGTTCTTCGGAACATTGAGCATTTGTCTCCTAATCCTCTCTCAAAACGAACTAACCTCTCACGAAATAAGACTTTTTCTTCATTAATTAACACACAAGCCAACTTAAAATTTTAAATTCGAATTTAAATCTAGAATTAATTACTTTGAATAAGTTAATCAATTAATGAGTTGACTTTTCAATTAATGGGGGGTGCGGGTGCGTTACCTAATTAAAAGAGGGGGTTTGAGGAAGTTGAATAGGTGGGCTTGTGTGGGCCCCACCCCACAAATATCCTACCTAGTGGAGTAGGATATAGTGGGTCTCACTCCAACCACTTTTCTTAGGTTAAATAACTTTAAATGAAAATAAAATTTGGTGCACCATTTTATTTTATTCTTTACTTAACCAAAAATTTTAAAAACCACACCCGAGCAAACGCAACTCCGAAAAAGGTGTTCCTAAGAAATTATCGGTGCTACGATTCTGTTGGTGTCCTCATATTTCTATTCTGAGCACCGGTTCAAATGTTAGGAAATTCCTCTCGTACGTTCACTGAATGTACCCAAGCTAAACTTCGGAAAATGATTTCGGGCACATCGGGCCTCGGAATCAGGAGCCGTCAGAAACTGTGTTCTTGTAAAAACCCAAAAAAAATTAACAAACAAATTTACCTTGAATTTTACGGGTCTTTAAACATATGACACTATATGAAATATTCATTAATAATTATTTATTGTCTCTATCATCATAAGTGTCAACTATTTTGTATTATTTTATGTTTAGGATTAATTATTCTTATCCATCCACCATGTTCATGGTTTCATGATATCCAAAATATTTATAATCTAAAATATATGTAATTTCTTCCTTGTATACAAATTTATAACCATTAATATAATATGGCAATGAAAAATCAATTACATTACATTGTTGAGAGAATAGTATGTACTCATGTACGAGTAATGTATTTACTTTTAAATGGATGGAAAGATGAAAAATTAAAAATAATTCACCTCTGAAATTAGTTATTATATAATAACTATAATGTATATTTATTTTATATATCCTTATTATCATCCATGTTTAATAGAAATTATAACTAAATAACATTGCTTCATGGTGGTTGTTGTCCACACATACATATGGAAAATGTTATCATTTTCCAATGGATGAGAATGTAACAAGAAATAAAGTATATTATAAATTCGGATAATTTTTTTAATATCATATATAAACATTAAATTAATCACAATAACCATCCTTGAAATATAGTGAAGGAAAATAAAATACAACACTTTGTAGGGAATGTAGTTTTTATGTATTCATGAGCGATGCTTCTATTTATCTTATGATGGAAAATTAGTAGACTTATGGGTGTGCCACCGGAATAATAAAATTTAATTATATTCAATATACTTAGGTTCTTAAATAAACATGGTTATGATATAATGGAAGTATATATAGGATGAAAAAAATGAATGAGCACAGTTAAGAATTAAACATCTTCATTGGAAATAATCATTTTATTTATACCTTAATCATTATAAGGATGGTATTAGGATAAGTAAATAAGATATACGAAGTGTATAATTGTAATAAAACGGTATTTGGGTAGATGTTTTCTCAAAAAGGTGACTCATGATTTGTGTGTATGAGAAGGGATGTTGTTCCATTTTATAAATTAGTTGGGTTCTGATCTTATAATTATAAAAAAATAATATATTATATGTGTCCAACTCTTGTAATATGGAAAAAATTTTCTTATCATAGAATATAAAGAATATAATTTTGAAATTAATTCATCCAATAAAATTTATAAATTTATATGTGTTATTATATACCATGTCATTTCAATTAACTCATTCATTATCCCCATTTAATCAAAATTATATCAATAAAAGTTTCATTCCTTAAGGGTCAAAATAGTAATTTTAAGTATGAAATTATCCCCATATATTAATAATTCAAGATATTTTAGATATTTTTTGATAAATGTTATTGGTCAAAGGGTTTGTCTATATTTAAATTTATTTACTAATATTATTCAATCATTAAATAACATTCATTGTCATTTTCTAGACTATTCACAATAGTTATATTTAATGGAAAAATAATAATAATGAAATTAGAATATAAATATGTACACAATTACTAATATTTCATGTTATAATGGAAAAATCTATGATTTACTTAATTGTTCAAAATATATTTCATTTAATGTTTTTAAAATCATTTATATTATTTTTATAATCCTTCTCACAAGAGATGCATCAGTGTAATGTCACGTTTTTGGTAATTATACCATCACTATAATTTAAAACTACATTTATATCCTAAAAACAATTTATTAATATTAAATATAAATATTTATATCATTCCACAGATTCTTAAAACATCATATAAAACTTATTTGAGTTATTTAAATAATTAGAGTGACATTTTTATTAATTTTATATCTAATGTAACACGAATATCACTGTCAAAGGGAAATAGGATGAAAAGGATATATAATTCAATATTGAATGAGTAAAGTCTAATTCATCATGTGGAATATAATAGAGTCATGTTTTTCAATTATATTTGACGTGTTCATACATAAGTTTTTACCTCATTTGACTCAATTTACCCTTGATCACGGTGATTAGTTTTTACCACGATTTCATTTCGTTAATAAAAAAAATAAACTGACCCATTAATTTATTTAAAAAATTATAATTCAAAATCGAAATCAATTTATTAGGAATCAATTCCTCGAGATTTTTTGGAATTTATATTAATATAGGTATGAAAATTTCATTCAAACATTTTTTTTAGAAGATTCCCATTTAAAATAGAAAAATTATTTTACCCCAAACCCAAGTATAATATTGATTATTGAGGATGTAGTTGGATTATTATTCATATAATGATAATTATATGTCATAAAATCAAATATAAAAATGAATTTAGTTTCACATTTATCTAAATATAAATCGAAGTTTTCATAAAAATATTTATTATTCACTATTAAACTAAAAATCAATCATTAGAGAAAAAATCCAAAAGTTCCCATAGGGTAACATTGACATGATAATTTTAAAAATTTTGTTATTATAAATAATTAAATAAAACACATAAATGAAAATTACTATATTTATAGTTGAGAACATAAGAAATTTATATCCCCCACTGATTGAGTAAATATATATTTTTAGAAATAAAAGAACATATTTTTATTATTTCCCTAGAAAAAACAAATTTATAAATGTTAACGATAATTATTGAATTAAAAAATTATAAGGAAAACCTATCTAAAATATATCTCATAGTGTAGTTATTTTTATTCATAACCTCCAACCCAATGTTTTGGTTATAAGAGTTATTTTTATTTGATATTATCATGTATTACATTAATGTTAGGTGTTTTATATTGTGAATGATAAGAAATATTGTGATATTTTAAATGTAATTATATACTAAAATATTACTCTATTTACTTTCTATTAAATATATAAATTTCATCCTCACAATTTTATTCTTCATTCATAAGCTAAATAAATCCAATCATAGTATTAAAATTGGATATAGTTTTTATCAGGAAAATTAATTTTTATATAATGAAAATGAAACTTATTTTGAATGTAGATGTAAAAGGGATATACTTGGAGATGTGTTTCTAAAAATGATTCATATTTGTTTAGTGTTTCATTCAAAATATGAATCGATTGATTTATCATAAGATTGATTAGGTTTGGGAAACTCCATTACCAAAAAGATTAAAAATAAGAAAAAATAACCTTCTTTATTTTATCCTATTATGTTGTAATGAAGCCTCATAATTCTATAAATCATTATGATCATGAGAGATTTTTCCTTCCTACAACAATAAAATTATCTTTTCATATATTTTGTGCTCTATAAAATGATAAAAACTGATTCCCTCTATCTGAAATGGATTTGGATTACACAATAAAAAAATTACCAAACATACAAATACTCATCAAATGTGTTGGATTAAATTTCAACTAAAATATAAGAAATAATTTTGCACTTATTCACCATTTTATCAATAATCAACATTTTTATTTCATATAATTACATACTCAAATATGTATTATTCCTTAATAATTTACTCTAAAATATAATATTCCCCGAATAACATGAATTTAAATAATCTAAACTAAAATAATATTAACCAAGGGTCACTTTTATATATAATATAATAACATTAATGTGAATGCAAAAATTCTTTAAAAAATATCCCAATATTAAAAAAAATTGGGTGACTGATTCTATTTAACATATGTTTTTAAAATTCATTTTTTAATTTCCCATTTATAATAATTATTATTATAATCCTTCGGTGTTTTCTCTTAATCCTCAAACAAAACTATAGTCATTAAATACAACTGCACCTTTATAATATATTTTAAAAATTCATCAGGATTAACCTAATTCAAATAATTAATGGATACTTCCATCTATGATGGTTGTACGTTTACATCCCATTTCCTTAGAATAATAAAATTCTAATCAATTTATAGTGGAAATATTTACGAGAAAATAAAATACCAAAAATAAACATTAGAAATTACCAATTATGATATATGGAACTTTCTCCTAAAAAATATCAAGTGGCGGTTCACATGTGATCCTGAATCTCTTAATAATAAATATAGTATCCCATGAAATAATAAACAATTATAAAATAATGTTACGGTTGTCCTTGATTCATCTAAAATTAGTTGTCATTACTCTCCCATCTACATAGAATTATAGTCGTAGACATTATTATATTCCTTCAAACCTTATTTGTTCGGAGAAAGATTTCCTTTATTTTATAGTTTCAACACAATTACACTACCCATTAAACATTTTCCCATTTGTTAAAAAAAATCTTGTAGGTAATATTTTGAACCGTTTCCCCTACATTGTATTTATCATTAAAAATTCCATGAATCTTTATATTTCTCATGTTATGGGGCATTTAGAAGTCCAGTTCAGTTATTTCAATTAGTCATAACATATGATAACATTTTATGAAAAATAATAAGATCATAAATTATTATTCCTATCCTTAATAGTATATCCTTATGGCCATGGATAATAAAAATTAATTAATTTAGCAAACCAAATATGAGTATGATCTATATATCGGCAAAACATGTCATATTATGTTACTGAGAATGGAAATCACTAAATTTACTACCAATGTTTATATTTTTCCATCTATTCCACTGGGAGATGTCAATAAATAATAGAGGGAACAATTATTTATCACAAAACAATAATTTTATAGCTGTAACTTAAATATCAATAAATTTTACGGAATAATCGTTGGGATATCTAATGGATCTTGATAAAAATATTATTCTAAAATATAGTTCCCAAGATTCTAGCTATAATATCGGTTATAAATATTAATGTATCCATGGATATAGGATTATAGAGTTAATGTATCCATTAATACAAAGGAAAAGTATTCAATAGATCTCATTATAATGGATTGATAGGTATAGTAGTAATAGGAGAGTAGATACAAACTTGTCATACATATTATTATGGATGATAAAAAATATTACCATGATATACATTCATTCACCCATGAAGTCATTCAATTAATCTATCTATAAATCATGGAGAAACAAAAACAAAAATAGGGTGATCTCAGATTCTCAATATGGGTTACATATATTTATTTTTATCACGATTAAATAAATAATCAATATGTAAGAGTATATAATTAAAATACATTCCATTTAATAAAAACATGAGCTCATTAAACAATTATGGATATTATCAAAATTTAATTTAAATATATAATAGAAATTGAATTATAAAAATTTGAATTGAATATTTCTAGACATTTCTGATCTTTGCATAAAATATTCTCAAACAATACAAATTTCAATCCATCAAGTCCACTAAACAATGAAATAATTTATAAATAGATAAAGAATACACCAAACACCAAATTACTATAAAATTATCGTCCAACCATATCCTATAAATCCTGAAAACTAGTTTTTTATAATGAGATTGATTGGTTGATAAATGAGATATCTATAACTGATCCCCGGGAATTAATAAAATATTTCCAATTCATTCCTCATGAATTTAATCATTTTTATAATAAATTATCAATATTAAATCTTAATAAAAAAATATCCATATTGCATCAAGATTTCAATGCATTAATATTTCCCTTGTAATTAAAAGAAATTATAATCCATCACTTACTACTGTATATCAAAATTTCATAATATTTATAAAATACCGGTTTTATCCATGATGTAAAAATTATGTACATGATAGAGAAAAATATTATAATGAAAAGTGAAGAATAATTTAACGAACTAAAAAATTATTGTATTTTAATTTAAACTTTATTTTTCATCTAATTTATTTATATCATTAGGATATTAATTTAAATGGTTTGAAATTATAATTAAATATAATATTTACCATTTAATAAATTTTTTCATTGTTATAGATATAAAAAAAATGGATATAATTTATTTCTGAAATTTTGAACATTTTTTCTTTAAAAACATGTTTTCTCATTCCAACTATAAAATCAAATTTTAATTAATTTATATATTTTTTTTGAAAGATAGGCTGTATATTTTTAATCATAGGTTACACCTTTTGTATAAAGGTCCCCTATTTATTACCTTACAAATAGATGCTTCAATAATATTTTTATTACAATGGTTAAAGATAAATCACGTAATTAAAGATAAAAAATTTATTATAACTAAGATAAAATAAATATAAAACATTTTCTAATTTAATCAGATGATTTCTTCACTAATAATCATCCATGGGATGTTGTTATATCCTATGGAGGCCAAATGGGTGTGAGTATGACATTTATAATTTTTTATTTAAAGTAAATCTTATGATGTCATACTTGTGGTTATAATAACTATTACAATTTAAATATAGAGTTATATATGTGATTTGATAAACTATAAATATTCATTTGAAATATTAAATGTAATATATATCATGGTAATTTATTTATAATTTATAGGGAATAAATAATTAGATGAAATGTAAACCCAATGATGATGCAACAACTACCCCAATTATGAAAGAATCAAATAAATGATATTAAAAATATTAAAATAACTATAATTTTATATAATTAATTGCATCTAGGAATGTATGAGATTAATTTAATATATTATTGATTTTTTAAATGTGTTTTTTCAATGATATCATATTTACACGATAATGTTTTAAAAGTAAAGTAATGAATATTGACAAAATTAAAATTATTGATATTTTAAAATAAACAATATTTTATTAAATGATATAAAATTTATAAAAATATAAATTTTGGAAGATTAATTGGGATAGGATTATAAATTTAATATATGTATCATTTATTGGTATTTGAAAATTTTATAGTAATTATATTTACTCTCATACAATAAATTACATGATATCACATTACGAATTAAAAGGGTTAAATAAGGGTTAAGACAAAATGATAAAGAATGAAAAAATAATCAAAACATGTATAATTATTTTTGGATGTTTGAATTTAGATAAAAAAAAATAAATTCTGTGAAAAAAATCACATTGGATCCATTATGATTATAAAATTCATTTTTATTAATTTATTACATTGAAAATTTCAGGATTGTGCCTCTTCTCTTTTATAAAAGAGAACTACGTTTTAACATTTATTAACACATAAAAACCAAATTAGATCACCTAAAAAATTCTTCTATTCCATACTAGAATACATAACAACATTTTAGAGTGCTTATTTTTAACATAACCCTCGCCCTAGAGGTATTCAGGTGTTAATCAATTGAGGTCGTCTGAATTAGATATATCAATTTAATTATGTGTTTCTATTTTATTTCTCCTTACACATCCTTAAAATATACGTCATACAGGATTAAATAATAAATAATGTATCTATAATATAACAATATATTTTTTATATTCATCACCTAAATCCACAACAAATTTCATCATATGGGAAAGGAATTATTCAATCATTTGTACAGAAGACTACCACCTCATGAACCAAAATAATTCATATTCCATCACCATCTATCAATATTTGTTATATGGATGTAATTAATTTTCTTATTTGAGATTAATGAAATTAGTAATTATTAAATAATAATATATCAATTATATTCTTACATTTACATGCACATAAAAATGATAATGTAGTTCTTGTGTACATTTGAACTATCACCTTTATGAATCGATGTGAAACCTTTTTCTTCGCCATATTAAATTGAATATAAATATAAGTATTTTTAAATAATTCATATGATATTATTGTAATTATTATAAATATATAAATGTAAAATAATAATAACCATAATTTAATAATGATCATTGAATAATGAAAATGTTACTATAGAGTACATACAGACTATTTTCTCTATGATTATAACATTTTTCTTTTTTCATAAACATATATATATGATTTGATATAAAAGTGTAATTGATGTTAATAACTGATTATTAATTAATTTATCTTATTCTACTGATTATTTACTTCTGATTAGATTAACTTACGAAATCTTATCATGTTTATTTTTGTATTATGAACTGAATATTGAAAAAACATCTAACATTAACTTAAATAATTTTGTTATAGTTATTATATAGAAATAAGTTATAAAAATTTAATATTAGACATGAAAAATGTTATCAAGAAATAATAAATTTAATTTTTTTTTATAATTTAGAAATACAATGATTTTATGAGATGATTCAGACTCATGGTAATGTAATTTATTTTAAAAACCTTCTTTTTAAGTTCCCTTTTAAATATTTTTAAAAAAACCAAAACGATAGTTTTTTAACATATAAGGAATAAGAGGAAATAAAAATTTCATGAAACTTATATTAATATAATTATTTTTATATGTTTTCATAATTCATTTATAATTAAAATGATTCATTATTATGTTAGAGGTTTTTATATTTTAATTGTTTATTACATTAAAATTGAATTTTTCATGATTTGATCATGGAAAGAAAATATTTTTCATGTTTTTTAATGATATGATCCTTGGAAATTGTTTATTATTGGTTTAGACCATAATAACTCAAGAAATTATCCTAGGAAATTCTTTTTATGGGTTTATTTTCATTATATCTCAAGATATGTCAGGTTGTGCCCAATATAGCACAAGATATGATGGGTGATCTCCCTTATAGCTCTCCTGTGAATTTGATAATCGGATAATGGATGTAGATTTTAATGTTATTCTTTTGGTAACCATGAATGATAGAGTGATAGAGTATTTATGTCACATGGAACATTACAGAATTTTTCATGCATGCTAATGAGTTTTTATTAAATTATTTTTAACGGCTTTTATGTTTTAAATGGACTAATGAATTCTTTATTTTCTCTCATACTGATTTTATTATGCTTATCCATATTATTAAAAAAAATTCACTGGGTATATAGACAAGATAGATAAATGAAAAAATACAGATTATGTTATGAAGAAGATTGTAAAAATTAAATCATGTATTCCTTTAAAAAATTAATATATTTGAAAAATGGATACTTTTTTGAAGTGACCACTTTTTATTATTAAGGTTTTTTTATGTAAGAGTTTTTCCATAATCCTTATAACTATAAAAAATGATATCATCATATTTGTGAAAATAATGATAAATTCATGTCTTAACACAATATTATGTAATGATTACATTTTTGGAGATATATTTGGTATCAAAGGTCTTTTTAGATATCATTAGGGGTTAAATTATTTTTTATTGAATATCTATAAATGAGTTTTTATTTATTTTTATTTTAAAATTATATATAATTTGAATATTACCACGTTGCTTCATATTGGATATATATTTTTAGAATTTTTTTTACAAAGAGGAATCATGTATACTATAGGGGAGGGCATTGATAAGAAAATATACTTCCAAATCTTCACCCATAGATGGACTTAATTAGAGCTAAATATTTTTTAACTGTGATTTCCGAGTAGACATAGGCTATAAATGGTAGTGGAATCCATAAATAAAATCAAATGGATATAATAAAGTCAAATATGTTATTATAGGAGAATGACATGAGGTAACATATTCTAGCTACCAATGGAACCCTTGATAATGTGGTTGTCAATATATGGATCGATGCTCTTGAAAGAATAATTTATGTCATGGGATGTTTAAGAATGCCAAATGTTAAAACTAACCATTTATCATTTTTATAGTGAAGTAGAACTGTGGTGGTCTCTGGTAAAGAATATAATAAAAAATTCCAGTCGTTATATTCTTGAATGGGACGATTTTAAGAGACTTTTTTAAATAAATATTTTCCAAAATCTTTTCAACTCAGAATAAAGAAACAACTATTGGAACTGAGGAAGAAAGGTTATGATTTTATGGGTATGTATGAATCATATTTCCAAGACTATCCCGATACAGACCATATTTTTTTGGGACCATAATGGTAAAATTAATTTCAATCACTTTAGTTTGAAAAAAATCGAAGATATTTGGATTCAAGCATGTTTTATAGCTATCATAAACTTCTTCATTATAATAAAAAATCATAAATGGTTTTTTATGACATGTATAATCTTTATGATAGCATGAATAATAATTCTTCAGGTTGTCATGCATTAGGGAATCATTCATCAAATAAAAATGGAAGTATAAAATTATATTTTCTTGAAAAATGTGTGGAAATAATCTTCCCAAAAAATTTCATAGAATTTCTATAAAGTTCAATGGATGTGTAATGTTTAGAAACATGTATTATGGGTGAATATAAATTTATCATAAAATTAAATAGAAGTCGATAGTGAGATTCATTAACTCTATGAATTTGGGACATTTTTCTAATGTGTTGCCAAAATTTGTCACTCTAGTGGAAAATTAGCGAGATTGGAAATATATGTTTGTGGAAAAATCCAATGATACTATATTAGAAAAAGAGGATCCATCAAAAAATATGTTATCATGTAAATTTCAGGTATTCTAATATTTTTCCAATGTGTTTTTTGAATTGTGGTCCACAAATTGTTTCATTTATAGGATATTTTCTAGGAAATTAGAAATTACACCTCACAATATGAAAAGATAACTGATAGATTAAACACATGGAGGAAACATTAACGGGAAAGTTATTTATAATAATATTCCTCTCATTTTTTGTGGAAATAATATACTTATAAACCTAGTTGTTTATCCTCTAGTGGTGCATGAAGGTATTCTTGGTATGGATTTTCATTTTGTTTACCATGCCAAGATTTTCAGTAGAGCTAAAAAGTTTACTTCTATAAAGAATGTTAGTTTGTGTAAAATAATGAACCCATACCATGGATAAAATATACAGAAGCTGAAAAAATCTAAAATATGGAAGTGAATGTTACCTTGAACATATTGTGGAAAAAAAGAGCTATAAAGATTAATGATGTTTTGACATTAAATGAGTATTTGAATATTTTCTCCCAATCATTTGTTTGATATTATACCCGATAAAGATGTTTCATTTACTATTTTCTTTTTTCTTGATACTATGCCTATTTCAAAAACCCCATATTGAATGGATTAAATGGAAAATTTAGAGATGAAAAAGAAATTAGAGTAGTTAATAGATACAAGTTCCATCCAACCTATGACATCACCGTGAGGTGCTTCTATCATGTTTGAAAAAAAGAATGATGGTTTATTTAAAATTTTCATCGAATATAGAGAATTAAATAACATCACTACTAAAAAATATTTTTTAGCCTTATATTAATTATTTATGTATCATCTACAAGGATCATGTTATTTTTATGAATGACTCTGTTTCAGGGTTCCATAAGTTGAATGTAATGGAATAATAAAATTTGAAGAATATATTTATGTCTTGACATATAAAATTTTAATTTATAGTATTGTAATTTGGGTTTACTAATTCACCTACAATTTTCATGCTTTGTATGAATTGAATATTTCATGAGTTCATGGATTATTGTTTGGTTATGTTTAGTTATTTTTTTTTGTAAATTGTGTATGTAATGTATAATATTAATGACATATAAGGGTAGTTTCTCTATTCTTAAAAACATAAAATGGATGAAAATTTCAAAAATTGGGAATTTTGGTTGAAGAAAAAATATTATATTGCTCACATTGTTTCTAAAAATGGAATAACATTTGATCCTTATAAAATGTAAGTTGTTGAATAATGGAAAAGACCCAAAAATATAAACAATATTTGTAGTTTTCTTTATATAAATTTATATCACCAGAGGTTTGTTGAAATCTTTTCATGGTTATCTTGCATACTAACTATGTTAAATCACTATGGTGTTAAGTCCATCTGGAAAAAATAATGTGATTATTTTTTACAAAAATTGAATATAATTTAATTTAATGCTTAATATCTATCCCTAACATTCAGAGGTGGTGAATTTGTAATATATAGTAATAATTTTTTTGAAATGACATTATTCTGTCATAATGTAGAAATATTACGTAATTTCATATGTGTCCCATCATTTAAAACCTCACAAGTTTAATTACCATACATATGAATTTGAATTGCCTATTTTTTCCCTTCAAAATTTGGAGGCATCATTTTTTTGGAGTCAAATGTGAAATATTAACCGATCATACATGGTTAAAGTATATCTTCACTAAAAAATATTTTAATAATAGGAAATGAAGATGGTTGAAACTAATCCATGATTTTAATTACACAATTCATTGCCATATGAGAAAAAAACAAAATTAATGAATATTTGTTTCAGAAAATTAATGCTTCATTAATCTTGTTATTTTTGGACCACATCTCATTTGTGAATTATTTGATTAATTTTGGCATTGTAGTAGTTGGTGAATGAAATTTCTCTATTGTGTTTCTTCTATCTATACAGTCATCTCTCTTAGAAAAAATTAATTACGTGTTGAAGGAAGACCAAAAGATATAGAAAAAGGTGTAATTTGATAAAAAAATTATTTTTCTGGGTTTAAACACTGATCATGACTGTGTAATGATATTTGGTAAGAGATTATGTATTCATATTGATTAAAATTTGTATAATTAGAATTTTTGTGAAGCTCGTAGTTCTCCATTTTCAGTTCATACTTTTAGAACTAATATGTATAGTGACCATCGTTATTACTACTAGTTATATGGAATTAAAAAAATATTGTTGAATTTTCCCATAGATGTATGATTTGAAAACATGTTAATGTACAATATAAGTTTCTAAAAGAGATTATTTAAAATTTTATAGTTCCACAGTGAAAATAAAAATATATATCAATGGATATCATAGTGTTATTACTTAAAAATTATCAAGGCAACAATAAGATCTGAGTTATTGTTCACTGATTAACTAAAAATCCAAATTTAATTCGTGTTTCAGACACTCTATATCTTGATCAAAATTATCATATTTATCTCAAATAGATAGTTAGGTTACATGGATTTTATCTCTCTGTTATATTAGATAATGATCCAATGTTCAGTTTTATCTTTTTGAAAGGCCTTTAGAAGTCATAGTGTACAGAATTAACTTTTAGAACTATATATCATTCCTAGTTGAATGGGTTGTAAGAATATAAAATTTGGACCTTATAAAGCATGCACCATGATTTCTCATTGGATTGACAATGATTTTGCACTCAACATCTTTGAATGGTTGTGTGTTCATATAATAAATGTTTTCATTATTTGATACAGATGGCTCTATTTGAGGCCTTATATCAGAAGTGGTGTAAGACACAAACTTTGGGGATGTACTAGGTGAATAGAAGTTGATGAGACCAGATTTTGTAGAGTAAATGGAGGACAATTTTCTATTTATTCGTCGACATATGATAATATCTTAGAGCTGGTAGACAATTTATGTAGATAAATGGAGGAGGGATCATGATTTTAAGTTATGTAGTCATATCATTCACAATTTTTAACCTTGTAAACAAGTGATGCATTTTGGTAAAAAAGGAAACATAAGACTATATATCATTGGACCATTTGAAATCCAATATAAATTTAGTCTATTTTTATAATAACTATATTTTACTCAATGTTTATCAAATGTTCACAATGCTTTTGATTTTTTTCAATGTTAATAATGTATATTCATAATCCATATCATATTTTAAGTCCCTATGTACTATTTTTATAAGAGACAACTTTAAATGAAAAATAACCAATTCTAGTTCTTTACTATATTAAGAATTTATTTCGAAACATGGTGATCTATTAGGTCAAGGATATTTTGTAAAAATCATGTGGTTGAAGAGGCAACATGGGAATCTCAATTAGTAGTGATGGAAATATATCCCCACCTATCTAAGAAGTGAATAACATTATGAGACATAATTTAAAAATGTGAGGAAGAATGTAACAACCTGTATAATGATAGAATTAAAATATACATTTATTAATTATATAATAACTATAATAGAAACGATGTTCAATAGAATATATTGTAAAACTAGTTTTATGGTAAAATGATTATTTTCCTACAAAATACATTTCTCACTTTTTAATGGGCCATTTATTTTAAATTTTAAACCACATTTATATATTATATTTCATAAAATAATCATCTTCTCTAAAATAGTAATATCAAAATTTATTTTGGATGAATTTTTTGAATATTTATTATAATTTTTATATTTAAACAAATTTTGATTAAAACATCATTTTAACTCAAAATTCATTTTTTATATAATTTATTTAGATACCAATATTATCATTGTAATTGTTTTAATGTATAAATATATATAGATTATATAATATAATGCAATTTTGGTCATTGGATTCCATTTCACATTGAAATAGTATGTAAATACATTGTGAACTTTTGAACATTTGTACTCTAAAACTCATCTTTCTCATTCTAAAATTTGGATTTCATTTTAATTAATTTCTACCAATTATATGTTTTCAATTTTCAAAAATTCATTCCATATTTTCAATAATAATGTCTGAATTTAGTAAATTAGTCCCTTTTATTTTGGGGACATTATGAATTGTAAGGTTATTAATATTCCTATTACCTTGATTATGGCTAAATTGAGTAATTCATGATAAAAATAATATTGTAACAAATATAAAATCCCCTTATCACATTTTATAATTTAATTCAAAGAGTATTTTTGGACAAAACTTATTTTTGAGTTGATTTTATACCCTTTCGTGGCCACTTGGGTGTGAGAATGACATTTATCATATTTTATTTAAAATAAAGTCAAGGATGTCACACACATGTAAATAATTATTATTGCAATTTTAAATAGATTTATATTTTCCATATCTTCAACAATAAGTATTAATTTGAAATATCAAATATTTATCTACATAATTTTTGGAAGGATATTATTAAATTTAATGGTGACACAATGATGATGCAACAATTTCCTTATTACTAAAATAATGATATAAATGTTTAGAAAAATATTAAAATAAATATAATTTAATATAAATAATTGAATATAAGATATTTATGGATGAACTTGATATATTATTAATGTTTTGAAGGATTTTTTCTATGATATCATGTTATTGTTATATTTATATAAAGGCATGTAATGAATAGTATAAAAATAGAAATGATTGATATTTTCAAAACTAAAATTATTAAATTATCTAAATTTTATAAAAATAATATTTATAGAAAGAAAAAATATAGATATAAGACTCAAATTTTCATAAATGACAACTTTATTGGTTTATTGACATTTTAAAGTTATTATATTAACCCTCAATGTTTAATTACATGATATCTTGGTAAGAAATAATATGGTAAAATAAGGATTAAATTAAAATGAAAGGATAAAAACATAAACAAAACATGTATATTTTTTATTGGATTAATGAATTAATACCCATACTCATCATATATTATAAATTAATATATTTAGATATGATTAATATAGAACATTAATTTCTATTAATTTATTACATTGAATATTTCGAATAGTGCTCCTCCCCACAATTATAGAATGGCCCTACATACTGACATTTCATCACAATTAAAAAACTTTTTTTGGGTCCATGATCTACCTAATACATTCATAAAAAGTCTCACTATAATTTATATGATTTATTTTTGGAATAAAACACACCTTATAGATGTTAACATTTTAATCAAATGAGTTCCTCTGAAAGAGAGGTTTCATTTTTAATTAAGTGTAGGTGTTTTATTTCTTCTTCCACATTAATAAAATCTTATTTATTAATGATTATATAATAATAAAATAATTCTAAATATAATAATACTTTAATATTTTCATATCAACACCGAAATAAATATCCAAATTCATTAAATGGATAATGAATTATTCGTTCGTGTGTACGGAGGACTACCACCTTACGAACCAAAATAGATTCTTTTCCATCATAATTTCTATGGAATTGTTATATTGATTAAAGTAATTTTTTTATATAATATCAAATAAATATTTATCTTTTTTAAATAATAATATATAAATTATTCTCTTACCTTTCTTTTCCAATACCAATTAAAACATTATTTTTGTGTACGTGTGAAATATAACTTCTACAAAGTGATCTGATTCATTTTTCTAAACCACATAACATGTATAATATATATATATATATATATATATATATATAAGTATATTTAAATGATTAATATGATATGATTTCTAATATTATCATTACTAAAAGATAAAATAATACCTATATTAATTCTATTAATATTATTGAACAATTAAAATGTTACACAGGTGAATGTACATCTTACCGTCATGATGATTATAATGTTGTTACTTTTTCCTAAAAAGAAATAAATGTTTTTATTGAAAAACCAAATTGGTGTATAAAATGTATTATTATTTAGGTAATAATTGGATTTATATGATTTAATTATGACTAATTCTACTATTTTCATCATACTAATTTCATTTGTAACTCAAGAACCGATTATCAACAAAACATCTATTGTGAAAATAAATAAATATGTAATTGTTAAAACATGGAATTATGGGATATAGAAAAAAATAATAAAACTTAAAATGGATATCATGAAATAAAATAATTATAATATTTATATTATTCAGGAAAACAATTATCGTACCTGACGAGTCAAATACAAGGTAAGGGACTTTATTTTAAAAACCATATTTTAAAATCAATTTTCATCCCTTTTTTAAAAAGTCAAAGGGATTGTTTTCTATAATTAAATAGAATGAGAGTGTATACCTATTTCATGATTATTAATTTAATTAATGTGTTATTTATATATTTTCATATCCCATTTTAATTATAATGGTTTCATTATTATGTGCATGGTTTTTATATTTTAGAAACTATTTTTATATGAACGGTGTATTTTGGTGTTTTAATCATGGATTTAAAAGTGTTTTCAAGTATTTTAATAAGGAAATGTTCCATTAAAATTGTTCATAATGGGTTTACCCATTATATCTCATGATATTATGTGTTTATCCCCAATATAGATCATTATATGTATCGATGTGTCCAATAAATCATACGATATAATGAGTGAGTGCCATTATATCTCTCCAATGCGTTGAGTACTCCAAATATGGATGTTTACCTTAATTTTATTCCATTTTTAAGGTTTAATGAAAGAGTTATATGGTAATGATGTGCCAAATAAATTTAAACATTTTTTCATTAATTATAATAAGTTTTTATGAAAATTTATTTTAATGGTTTCCATATTTTCATTGGACTAATAAATTCATTCTATTGACTCTTATTGGATTTTTGTTCTCATCAAATGTTTGGAAATATTTTCCACAGGGTATATAGATGGCTATGGGAAAGGAGGAAGTTAATATTAATTTAATGAAAATTTTCATAAAAAATACAACATATTTTCTTTTAAAAGAAACATTTTTGAGAAAACAAAGATACTGTTTGGAACTATATGCTTTGTATATTAATCTTTTTTATTATTTGATTAGTTGCATATTTGTCTAAAATGATAATCCTAAAAATATTATCAATAATAATTTTTTTTTAATATTCTAGATATACCTCAATATTATCTAATGTTTATAACTGGTGCATTATATAACCCATTGTAAAGACATGGGTTTCATAAACACTTCAACACCAAAAAATTATATGAAATCATGAGAAAAATTGATGATGGTTTAATTATATCAGATCCCAAGTACAGCATAATAATCCTTAAATGATTATTAAATAGAAAAAAAAAATAATGACAAATTCAAATATTTAATTGAGACCTCGAAAAATATATAATTTTATTTTTGTGTCCTTAAAAATATTAAAATTTTAGAATATTTAGAAAATTATTTTCATTGAAAATAATGATGACATATTATAATTTAATACTCAATTAGATGAATTTTTACTGAAATTGAAAATTTACATCATTCTATAAACAATAAAAACAATGATTCACTTCACACTTTTGGAAAAAGATCAAACATTCCTCATTTAGAAAATAAATTGGAAGATACATTTGAAAACATTGAAATTAATTTAATATATGGTTATAAATATATTCAGATAATATTTTTATCATAGATATTGTAATTACTGATATAATTTAAGAACATGTACATGGAAGAAAAATATCATCGGTCAATGTATAATAAGATCAATATTTATTTTATTTTTTATTGATTTTTTAAATTAATATATAGGGGAAATTTAGATGAAAAAGAATAAATAAATATATAACTAAAATATATGAAAATATATTAGTTTTGAGGATAATATATTGTAACCTTCTTTAAAATGATATTTAAAAAAAATCAATATTGATTAAAATGATATTTTAAAAAAATAATTTTAACTTAGGTAACCATTGAATCAAAACCCCATGAAGAGAAAGCATGAATAAAAAATTGAATACCATTAATAATGTTTTATTAATTATATACTATCTAATATTGGATTTATAATGACAACATAATAAAAATTGGGAGCATCCGGTAAAAAGGATCCAATTGAAATGGAAATGAATTGAAATTACCCTTACCCTAGGTCTAACATTCTTCATATACACTCTTATCCTACTGTTTAAAAAAATTATATTTTTTATAAAAATATAATAAATAATAACAATATTTACCATACCATAAAGTATTCAGTTCTACCATTTGATGAAATTTTCGCTAAAAATTCATTATTTCCATCATCATCTCGTTTATTAACTATTTTATTTTCCATATATATTTCAGTTTGAATGTTCTGGTTCATTCACCATGTTTAGGGTTTCCTTATGAGGGAAACATTAATAATGTCATAATTATAATATTTATTCTTTATATGAACCATAAAAACAATTAAAATTATTTCTTATTGAAAAATGGTTTTCATATATTTCTAGGGATGATAGTATATATGTATGTAGAATTGATGTTTCTAATATTATGTTGATGGTTTGAAATAGATGTAAATAATAATTCGACATTATATATTAATAATTATATAATATTATATGTATATTTATTCATTAAATTATTTTTAATACCATTCATGTAACATTAAAATGAATATATAACCAAATCACATTATTGATATGGAAGACTATATGTATGAATAAAAATGGATATAGTGTCCAAATGAATAGGAATATAGGAATTTAGATAATGTATTATAATTTAAAAAGAAACACTTCCATCATCAATATCATATCAAAATAATCATTTCATCATAATAACGATCAATTATATGTACTGATGTAAAATCAAATGCATCTCTTCGAGGAGAAGATATCTTGCTCGTACGCATGAGTGATTCTTATATTTCTTATTACATGGAAAATTATATGAATAAATAAATCAACATAAACATAATAATATGTGTTTTTATGTTATATATAATAATGTTCAATATTTAATTTTATGTGATACCATACGAAAATTAATTAAATTACATGATTAAGAGTTATAACTCTTCTGCTCAAATCCTCTATTATCAAATACATTAATAGTTTTTAAGATGTTTTTAGGGGAATAAATTAAGAATCATTATTTATAATATTATGAAAAAATGTATTTTCTAGATATTGGATGAATCAATGGATCATGAATTGTTAGGAAGACAAGATAGGTAGTGCACTTTTATATGTGATGTGTGTGAATATATTCTAAATAAGTGAAATATTTAAATATAATATTTTTCTAACTAATGTAAAATGGATCTAATGGTGTTTATAACTAATGATAAGAATTATATATTTAATATTAATTCATCTGATAAAATTTAATTCTATTTTATTTTCTTTTTTATCCTTATCTTTTATTTTAACCTCTTCATTAACTCTGTTTAACCCCAATCGTGGTAACGATGTTTTCAATACATTAACATCGTGAATTTATTTTAAAATATTAAAATTAGAAAATACATGGTTGATTCATTATATATTTATAAGTAATATTTATTTTGAGTTATTATACAATTTTTTATTATATTAAAATGTTTTAAAATTTATATTAAACATTAAATATCATTTTTTGGACTAAAAAATAATTATTTAGAAGAATACTATTAATTATTTAAAATGAATATATATAATTTAAAAATTATTAACAATTAATAATTAATCATATAATTTGTGTATAATCAAAACTTATTGAGAACATTTTACATCATATAAATTTAAAACCATTTACCTCTTTTTTTCAACTATTTTTCATAATCATTGCATCAGTTTAATGTAAACATTATACATAATAAAAAAGTCACTAAAAATTAATAACTAATTGATATGTATTAAAGTTTTATTAAAATAAAATATTATTATTTTAAAAATTAATTCCTCTTCAATGATAACAAATTATAGATATTGAAAAATTAAAGTTTCATTTTGAATTTATATTTTTAGTTAGTATATTATATATTTCATTATCATGGAAAAATTTAGAATAGATGTCATAACATCAATGAAATGATAGGTTTATTAAAAATAATCTCTACTAATAATATAATTTCCTGTGTTAGCATGATTTGGATGCACTCAACAATATATTTAACCTTATTTTAACCATTTTTCTGTTTACCAGGGTGATTAATGATTAATGTTATTACTATTCATTATGAACAAAAATGAAACTAAATAATTAACCAAATTTGAAAACTCATGTAACAGATAATATCTTGTCATCCATAAATAGAACACCCAAGCAAGACAAGGTAAGACCTAAAGAGAATTTCTGATTCCCGTGAGCTGGAATAATGTGCATGGGTGACAACAAAAATGTATTTGTCATGATTCCACATGATAAACACAGTGGTATATTAATAAATAAACAATATATAAGATAACAACACAAATATAACAAATAAAAAACATGATTATATGATTATAGGAAAAATGATAATAGATATCATAACACTCAATAAAGAAATAAAATATCATAAGGCACCAACCCTGAGTCTCTATGTGAATGTCTGGCTGTGTCACATGATCCACAAACATGTAACTCAAACCACGATATGTGGGTATATACAATTAAATAGATAACCCAAATGAACATATAATATATAATTTCATGATAGAAAAAACCTATTAGGTCCCCATAATCAAACCCATATCATAACATAATAAATGAAAATCTATTTCATATAAGTATGTAAATAATGATGTAAAAATTGGTTTTCTAGATTTTCATCTTTATAGTGTCAAACTATTTTAAATGGAAAAAAATACTCAAAAAATATATGAGTCTTTCAAAATTAATCCATAATTACTATACATTTAATGAACAATTAAAAAAACTCAGTTTATATTTATTTAAAAAAACAATTACAAGAAAAAAGAGAAACAATTCTAAAAAATCAAAATAACCATAATTTTCAAAATACATATCTATAATCAGCATATAATTATATGTTATAAGTGGGATCAATCTAGTATTTAGATAACATTTTCATTAATAAAGTAATGTCTATAAACTAGAGAAAAAAATACATGAATCGATCATGCCATAACAACAATTCATACACATACCGACCAAACTGAGAGGAAGCACCCTAGAGGCTGGCCTATGTCTCAGCTAGGGTGACTTTCTATAGAAAATTTCTAAAATATATAAACTGATTACGTAGACATCCCAACAATACTACCCATTCATCCCATTATATATCAAAATATATATGAGTAATTATAACTAACAAAAAAATGTATTATAATATGAAAAATACCATTCCTTTATTTTTATATATCAAATATCTAAACACCCAAAGTAGACATTCCCATTTAGCTATATATATTAATAAAATAAATCTGCGGGAAAAGTGGTAGTTACCCTAAATCATCCAAAAAACCATGGAATTCCATAACATTTAAAATTTTCAATTCACACATTTTTTCAATTTTCTAATTAAATTATATAAAATTCAAATTGAACCTCTAGATGTTTATTTAAATATGATGTAAATTTAAATCCCACTAAAAAAACAATATATTCTTTTTCTAATATGTTGAAAAAATATAAACATTAAATACATATTGAAAGAGGACCAACACATATGAAATATATAAAACACCATATTCCAATCATTTTCAAAATCAACATCAGAATCCATATAAAGAATAATTATCAATATCAAAAAAGGTCAATAAAATTTATTTATAAAATAAAGTATTATTAATTTAAATAGATTTAAAAATAAATTCCATTGCAAACCTCATTCTCAACACATTAATAAATAACTGAAGAAAAAAATTATTATTTGATAAATCTACTAGATATAATAGGAAACCATGATGAATAATTAAAGCGCATCAGGAAACTAGAAGTCATTATATAGTAAATATTAAAGTGATGTTAATGGGAAAACAAACTAACACACATGGAAATTACAATAACTAAAATGAATCCAAAATCTAAATAAACATTAGTCCCCTTGGAAGAACCATAAAACCCAATACATGAAGCCTAAATAATGATACATTATTTTGTGATTCCTATATCAAACAAGAACAACAGAAATATAATACCATGAAAAAACACGAAGATAAAAAAACGATAATGGGAGATATAGGTTAAACATCTACTCACTTTATCTAATCATTATGAAATCCATTTGATCAATACATAAACCATATTATATTTCAATAATCGTCCAAACTATGGCTCTACCCAAGAAAAATAGTGGATGTATTCAACAATAACAATGACCCGGTTTATTTATTTGTTTGGAACAAAGTGTGCCAACCGTATACATATTTATATATACTCAAGAAAACCCATTATTTGGTCACATGGATTGTCTTTGTGTGAACTTTTTGTAGGACTAGTTTTGTATGCTTTAGTAGATGAAAAACATATTCACATGTTTTTATGAAATTGTGCTAGAATTATGAAATTCCATTTTCCAAAAACACCAATATCTACATCGTTTCCTAGAAATACTTATTAGATTAGTTTAGTAGTGAAAAACTATTCTTATTCCCATAAAATAATAAATTTTCCACTGATTACCAATAATATCCTAGGAAATATTTTAAACAAGTCCTGGATAAAATAAATGAACATTTTACGTGAAACTGACACCAGGGTGTGAAAATTATCCCTATCATTTCATATTATTCCCCACATAATTTTCAAGGATACTAGCCGATCATATGGAAGAAGATACTAACAATTAAATTTAAAAAATTCTAATACGACTATACTCTGGAACCCAAACATTAACCAAAACCATAAGAAACTCCAATCATTCAACTATCAAATTTGAAAATTAATAGAAAAACTTTTCAATGAGGGAGAGTAAAAAATGTTGTCCTCCCAACCATGATATAGTTCCACATAATCCCGTTTACACCAAATACTGTAGAGTTATGTTAAACAAAAAATAATAACAAAATAATTTATAAAATCCAATTAAAACTCATCAAATGATATTACTAAATAAATTGCATAATATATCATCAAATAATTACTGTTAAAAGTTATCAAAAATAAATATTACCATTAATCATCAATGTTGTGACACCCCAATCTTCCACGGTACGTTTCCCTTTGAATAATGCAATAGCTTGCTCTGTACGCAACATTGAGATTCTATCATACCAGGACCAATAAAACTAGCTGTTATGAATAGTATTACCAACTTTTTGAAATTTAATAAATTTTTTTAAAATGAAATTAATTTGTGGATTCATAATATCAAAATTATGTTAGGGTGAAATTCTGTACTAATCTGAAAACATACAATTTTTTAATTTATTGTAAAAAATAATAAATATTAATTAAAAACAACTTCTTTAATTAAAATAATTTTGGGTGTTAAATTATACATTTTAAGGTTTTTTAATTTTAAATAGAATATATTTTTATCATTTAATATAATTTAGGTCAGTGGATGTAATTTCACTTTTAATTTGGATATAAACAGGTGTCAATCTTTTGATAGTTATTATCTCTTAAAAACAAGTTTTTTGTTTTAAAAATAGTAATTAATTATAAATTATTTACCTCCACTTTTGTGTTTTGAATTTGAAAAAAACTAATTCCATATTTGGACTCAAGAGGTCAAAATTGTGTAAATAGGTATCTTTAATTTTTAGAAATTATGAATAATTACATTGGTAAATAATATATTTACCATGGTTAATGGGGTAAATCCGGTAAATAAAGGTAAAAAAATATTATACAAAAATTATAATAATATTAAATTATCCAAAAACGAGTCGTAACCCTATTCACTGATACATTTCCAACCATGGGAATCCTATGGTAGATTTTGGGACCCCATGAAGCCATTTGATAATGATAATGACACTTTATATTAATTAATTTAATGTAAATACCAAAATGAAATATACATATATATTTTAGTAAAACAATTTTTACACGTGGTTATATAAGCAATATATTCTACTATAAATATTCATTTAAAGCTAAAACTATTTTCTATATCATGGTATTTTTTATAATATTTAGACATAAAATAAATAAATTTATTTATGACACATTAATGATGTACGGTTTACCTCATTAATGAATGATTCAAATAAATCTGATAATAATGATTAATACAATATCCCCAACCTATACCATTCATATTTCATGATTTTATTTAGAATTATTTTATCTTATCTTATAACTTAGTGATTTTTTAACCTTTAAAAACTGAAAATCATTATATAATAAAATAATATTTTCAAACATTCCTAAAGTGCCCCTCCTCCTTCTTATAAAAAGCCCTCACCTCTAACCCATATCTCACACCTCTCAAGCCCCTAGGGACATAAAAACTCTTCCCAATTAAGATACCTACATCTCTATCTTCCTTTTAGTAGCCTAACCTTAGGATGAAGCCACTTCCAAGAAGCTTTTAGGTCCAAACTAATGGGAGTTACCCAATATAATATTAACATCCACTCTTAAGTTCTTTTCTTTATTTTTACTTCTCGAACCCCTTAAAGTCACATTATTATTTTATTTTAGAAAAAGAACAGTATACTCAATATACTATGTTGTTTTTATGAGAAGGATAGAAATCTAAACTTATAAACAAATCCATCTAATGTGTATAGAATATAATGTTTCTGTGGACGGTGAAATACTGCCTCACGAAATGATGATTGTTCAATATTCTACTACCAACTATTATGGTGTCCACTATGATAGAACTATAGGTATATATGATATTAATTATATTTAATTTATCTATAATTTTCTCTAGTTATCTTTTATATCATACCTTTATTCTTTTCATGTACTATATATACAATAATTTCATTTGAGGAAGTGCGAACAACTGCCCCCTCAAAGTGATATGTCTCGCTAATACCATACATGCAATGTATAAAGTATGATGTTAATGAACATATGTAACATATATAAATAGTAATATTATTCTAAAATAATAATATACTAATATATCATTTGGTTTTCTTTCCTTTTAAAATAAAACAAATGAAATGGAAGTAGCTTTCGTGCGTATGTATAGATTACCGTCTCCATGAACGTGATGAGATTCATTCCCTATTATAAGCATTCAAGAATAATTTTCATTTGATAATTTAAAATAATATTAAATAACATAATATCATTCGATATATGAATCAAATATATCCTATACATAACAAACATGAATTAAGTTACAAAACATATAAAAGAAAATGAATCTGTTAACACATTAAACAACGATACTACTATAATATTATTAAAAATAAATATAATAAGATCATATATGATATTATATTTAATAATTTAGTTTTTATATAATTTAATAAAAATGATTTAACTACTATAAAAGATGTTAACGTACCATCGAAAGAGGAAAAGTACAAGGTATGAGTAAATTTCACAATCTCTTTACTATCTTAGGTTTTTTTTACATATGTATCTATCAGGACCACTTTATCATCCACATCAATGTAGCATAAAAAATAATTTCAAACCATTTTTACTATTTACTAGAATATGGGATAATGACACTTATACCCTTGTTTAAATTTTTATAAAATGGTTTGAAAGGAATCTTTCAGTAGTTTTCCAAATAATGTAATTTATGACCATTTCGAAAAATTATGTTTAGAATGTATTTTTTAGCTTATATGGTAGGTGCGGTTATTCTCTATCATTATACCACCATTGAAGCTTAACTTTAATTCTTATAAGAATATTTTCACAATAAATTCTTTCTTTAATAATTACATGACTATTAAATTATTTAAAAATAGAAAGACATATTCCTCTCAACTAAATTTTATTTCATCTATGTCGACATCATTTAATATATTTTATACTTATTTGATGTTTATTTATTATGATACAAATCAACCATATATTATTCAATGGTTTGTGATATGTTTGTCTATAGATGTTTTATTTTTATACCATTCATGTTTTATGGTTAATTTATTTACATTTCGTATGCTAATTTTAATACGAATGTTTATTTTATGTTTTAACCTTTTCAAATGAGGAATGCATCGGACTTAGTAAGTGATGGGTGGATCCTGTTATACCTTCTCGATGCATCGGTAGGTCTAAAGAGAAAGACTAGTTTCTCGGTTCAAATCCTTCACAAAATATTATTTGTAGTCTTGGAACGAGGCCTAAAATATGTGGTTATGATGTCTGACATTATGCATCCCATCATTATAAAATTGGATATTGATATTGCATGTGATTATTCGACTAGTTGAATATAAATGTGAATAAGTAAATGGAATTATTCGATTATTATTTTTTATATTATGCAGAAATTTATGCTTAAAAGGATTATTTTTTAGCCTTATACATTGTATTAAATGTTTATAATTATTTATGAAGTTTCCTCTATATTGTTATCCTTAGTAAGAATCAGAGATCACCCCTTTCTATGTATTATTTTACCCAATAAGTGAAGAAGTATTTTATGGTTGATCTGCAGTGATAGGATAAGGGATATAAATGTGTTTAAAGAGAACACAATGTTGTTGTTGTTTTTATCTCAGGATGTAATGTAAAACATATATATGTATCTAGTACTTCCAAGGAAACTAAACAAATGGGTATTTTGGGACATGATTCCTAGTATCATGAAAATGCTATGTAATAATGCACCGACTCTGCGAAACTAGGTTCGAGGAAATACAATTATAATCAAATGAATTTTAGTACGAACCTTAGAAACAGGATTTAGATAAACTCTTATTTGCGCACATTCCCATAATATAGACATTGAGGATTAGTATATAAGATCTTCCTAGAATTTTGTTAATGTATAGATTTTGTGTACTTCAAAATAAATACATCCCTGTCTAGATACGATCAGGCCGAGGTGGCTCTGGAACAGATATACCTAGAAGTCATAACACTGAAAAGAAGTTTCGGCCTTGACCTGGGGTATCTGGGTACATGAAAATGGGACTTTCTTCAATCATGGATACAACAGTCCTGCATGATACGCTTAAAATAATTCACATTTTATTTATAAACCATTATGAATGATTTATGAGTATATACCTCCTCAAATGATTTTTTTATGATTATGGATTATATCCATGAACTGTTCAATTTATTTTACTTGTTTTACAAGTTTGGAATTATGTATTGTGATTCATAAACTAATGTAGTGTATTCCATTTATTAAAAATGGTTCCTAGTGGAAGGAATGAGAACCGTATCAATGCACGTAATCCATGTAGATAATTCCCTACTACTCTAGATAATTATTGTGACGATTGTGATTCAACTAGTTCTGATTAACTTATCACCATACTATCACAACTTTCTCAAGTTTTAAATAATAAACATACCCGTATGGCGCACCCTGATCCACAACATGGAGGATCAGTGTTAGACTGATTCATGAGGCAAAAACCATAAACATTCAATAGGACTAAAAATCCATTTTAAGATGAGTAATGGATATGTTCCATAGTGAATATATTTCATACATTGAGGAGTAGTGAAAGGGAAAACGTTTTCATGAATGTTTATCTTCTCATGGGAGATTCAGATCAATGGTGGTCATTTATTCCAAATAAAAATTTTCTTGAAGAAGTATCTAATATACAATGTATGGATTTTAAAGATATTTTTATAGAAAAATACTTTCCATTTCACCATCGAGCCGATATAGAAACACAATTTCTAACTCTGATGCAAAAGGGGGATGAGAATGTTGCAAAGTTTGAGGCTATCATTATAAGGTTAGAAATGAATGTTGTAGATTTTATACTTAACCCAAAGAGTATGATTGGTCTATTTTTTATGGTCTAAAACCATTTCTTCATTGAGAATTAGACTCACAATACGTCTCATCATATTAATATATTGTATCATGTGATATCTAGCCAAAAAATGAATTCTCAATGTCTTACAACATTACAGAATAGTAAGATAAGAAGAGGTCTACTAAACCCTCAGGATATTGAAATAAAAGGAATAATGGAAAAGATGAATATCTATCCTATAGTAAATGTGGGTAGAAATGCCATGGTACATGCCTGAATGGAATGAGAGTCTGTTATGAGGGTAGTGCAATCGGCCACCTAGCTCATGATTACAAAGGAATGAAATAGTTTGTCGACGTTAAATGATACAATTTTAGGGAAATGGGGCATTATGAAAATTAATGTCCTAAGAGACAAGGATACATACCTCAAAAAAGGCCAAGCTTATGCAATCACTAATACTAAGTTTAATGCTCCGAAATACACAGTGGAAGGTAGTTTAATGGTTTCCTCATGTTTATCCAATGATTTATTTGATCCTAGAACAACACAATGTTTCATATCTTCTCAGTTTTCTACGATAATTAGATATTTCCAATTTTATTTAACATCGGAGTTACTAGTCAAAACTCCTAAGGGAAGTATCATTGCAACAACGTTTTGGGAATCAATCCCCATTAGGGCCTATAAATATTCTTTATCTATTGATTTCATTGTCTTTCCCATGATTTAAATTGATATAATCCTCAGTATGGATTGGTTTTTAGACAGTGATGTGAAAATTTATAGGAAGAAGCAGGAGGTTAATTTTTTTTTATGATACAAAATACCTTATCTTTTGAGAAGAAATGTCACCATTTTATTATTATATATATCTAACCCCTGTAGCTCTACTAAATTTAATTATTGGAGAGGAAGATAGTAAAATTACTATGGGCAAGGAAAATATTGTTCAAATAGAGTATGTACATATTTTACAAGAATATGTTGTTGTATTTCTAAAGGATTTACCTGGACACCCTCTTGAATGATAAGTTGAGTTTTCCATTGATGTAAATCCTGGTTCAAGGCCCATATTGAGGACCCGTTAAAGAATGGCCACTGTGAAATTAGTGGAGATAAAGAAAAAAATACTAGAGTTGAGTAATAAATGATTTATTCTCCCTTGTGTTTCTCTATGGGGAGCCCTTGTTCTTTTTGTCAAGAATAATGATGGATCTATAAGGTTGGGCATTGACTACATAGAGGTCCATGCTATAACAATAAAAAATAAGTATCCCCAACCTCGCATTGATGATTCATTTGATCTACTTCATAGAGCTCAATATTTTTCAAATATTGACCATCGATCTGTATATCATTAGTTGTGTGTGAACAAGGAAGACATTCCAAAGACAACATTTTGAACAAGGTACATGCATTGGGTGTTTACAGTAATGACTTTTGGACTGACAAATCCACCCTTAGTCTTCATGGATCTAGTGAACAATGTTTTCAAGGAATATCTTGATGAATTTTTTGTGGTATTTATTGATGATATCTTGGTATGCTCTAAAAGCTATGATGATAATTAAAATCACATACACACTATTATAAATACTCATAGAAGAAATGAATTATATGGAATGTTTAGCAGGTGTAAATTCTATCTTTAACAGATTTCATTTCATTTCCATATTATCTATAAGTATATAATCATTTTTGATCCATCAAAGAACAAGGCAATCCAAGAATTCCCAGCACCGACATGTATAACTAAGGTACACATTTATATTGGTTTATCAAGTTATTATCGGCGTTTGGTCCAAAATTTTCTAGATTGGCTAACCCATTAACTAAGATCACATGTAAAGGGGTTAAATATGTTTGAAAAAAAAGAGTGTGAAGAATATTTTGAAGAACTAAGGTGATGATTTGTCAATGATCCTAAATTTAATATAGCATTGGGGAATGGTGGGTTTGATATTTATAGTGATCCATCAAAAAAAGACATGGATGAGTTATTATGCATAATGATAGGGTTATTTCCTATGCATCATGACAGCTAAAAATTCATGAACAAAACTATCCCACTCATGATCCTGTGTTAGCAGCTATAATCTTTTTCTGATGATATGGAGGAACTATATCAATAGTGAAAATATGATATTTATACTGATCAGAAGATTTGATGTATATTATCTCACAAAAATAACTCTAGATGAAGAAAAATACATTTCTCTCACTACTCATGCATTATTATTTCACCATACACTACCACCCGGGGAAGGCAAATAACGTAGAAGATGCTTTGTGCAGAAAGGATCATGGAGTTTTGAACATAATGAGAGTTTAAAAGGATCCTATGTTCATGGATATAGTAAAGTTTGAAATGTAAATAATCATTGAAGTTGAAACATCAATAATTTCTGAAATGGTTGCTAAACCATTTTTACTAGAAATGATAAAATGTTCTCTGACAAATGATGAAGAGTTTCAAAAGAAAATTAAAGCTAGGAATGATGGGAGATTAACCGACATTATATATTTAGATGGAATTTTTAAATTTGGGAAGATAATTTGTGTTGTTGACATACCTGAACAAAAAATAGAATTGTTGGATGATACTCATAGCTCAAATTTCACTAAACACAGTGGTAGAAATAAGATTTATAGAGATTTGAAAGAAATTTTTTGGTGGGACAACATGAAGAGAGGGATTGTTGATTATGTGTCAAGATGTATGGTTTGTCAAAAAGTGAATTCTAGAAGACCACAAATTATAAGAGTCAGGAAACCTCTTCCCATAACTATGTGGAAATGGGATGATATTTATATGGAAATTGTCATGGGGCGACCAAAGGCTCCTAGAAAGAATGATGTAATATGGGTCATTGTTGATTGTCTTACCAAGTCAGATCATTTTCATTCTATAAGAGAAGATTTACCACTTGAACGGATGTCAATAATATATATTAGTAAAGTTGTAATACATCATGCAGTATCACGATAGATTGTTTTTTATCATAATCCTCATTTTACATCAAGATTTTGGAAAATTACATTGAAGGCCTTGGATAATGAAATTTTTTTGAGCACTGCCTACCACCCTAAAACAGATGTACAATCAGAATGTACTATTAAAATATTAAAATACATTTGGATATCTGGGTCACATGACATTCAAGGTATTTGGGATCAAAATTTTCCTCTGATAAATTTTTTCTTTATCAATAGTTTCCATTCATGTATTCAGCTGGCACCATATGAATCGATATATGGAAAGAGACACTGCACACCAACTTGTTGGGATGATATTGGTCAATGAAAACTAGTAGGACCAGAACATGTTGTGGAATTAGAGTTGTAGCTTATCGTTTGGAAATGCTTACATGTCTTTTGAAATTATAGAGTGAATTGAAGTGGAAGCTCATGGTTTTGAAATATGGTCATGTCCCCATAATGTTCATAATGTGTTCCACGTATCACTGTTGAGAAAATACATCCATGACCCAACACATGTACTCACTTATGAAGAAATAGAACTGGAACCTGATATGTCCTATTATGAAGAGCCTATCAGAAATTTTTCATACCATATAAAAATTCATGAGAAACTGGATGACTCTTCTGGTCAATGTTCTATGGAGAAATCATAATATGTGAGAGGAAACGTGGTAACGTGAGGAACTTATAATGAAAAACAAAAAAAATCATTTTTTAAAGTTGTATTCTAGAAATATCTAGGAAAAATTATTTGAAGGAGGTAATAATGTTACAGCCCAAGCTTCCATGGTACGTTTTCCTTTGAATAATGCAATATCATGTGTTGTATGCAATTTCGAGATTCTAAAACACCACGACCAATCAAACAATCTGATACGAATAGTAATTCCTAATTTTTGAAATTTTATAAATGTATTTCTTCAAAATGGAGTCCTTTTTTGGATTTGGAATTTCATAATTAGCTTAGCGTGAATTTTTTGTACAATTCTGAAAACATTCAATTTTTTATGAATGGTGAAAAATACTATATTTTATTTAAAATTTTATTTACCAAAAATAATTTTTTTTGTTAATATATACATTTGAATGGTTTTTTAGTATAATTATATTATATTTTTATCATATGATATAATTTAGGTCATTATATGTAATTTCACATTTAATCTAGATCTAAACAAGTGTCAATCTGGGGATAATTATTATTTTTAAAAACAAGCATCTTGATTTGACAACAAAAATTAATTTCAAATAAATTTATACCACTATTGTGATTTGAATTTTTAAAAATGGATTACATATTTGGAATCAGGAGGTCTAAATTTTGTAAATAGATAACTTTTATTTTTAGAAATTATGAAAAATTACTTCGGTAAATATTTTATTTACCATGGTTAAAGGGGTAAACATGGAAAAAGAGACGAAAAAATATTATTATAATAATATTAAATTACAATAAATGTGCCCTAACCCAATTGAATGTTACATTTCTGACCATTGGCATCCTTTGGTCAATTTTGGGACCACATGGAGCCACCTGAGAGTGATAATGACACTTTATATTAATTATTTTAAAGTGAAGAAAACAATTAAATAAACAAATATCTATTAGTAAAACAATTTCTACATGGGGTTATATAAGTTCTCTATTGAACTATAAATATTCATTTTAATTAAAAAAAGACTTCACACAACATGGAAATTTTTTATAATCATTAGACATCAAATAAATATACTTATTTTTGACATAATAATGATGTAGTGTTACCTTATTAATGATTGATTTAAATAAATGATAAAATAAAAATTAAAAAAATATCCACAACCTATCCAATTCTTATTTTATGATATTATTTAGAACATGAGTCATCTTATCATAGACTTTAAATATTTTTGGAACATTAAAAACTATAGAAATATAATAAAATAATATTTTCAAACATTCCTAAATAGCGTATCCTCCACCTTATAAAAATCCCAAACCTCTAGCCCATTTTTCACACCTCTCTTGCCCCATGGTTCATTAATCCTCAGCCCAATTAAGATCCCTAAATCCATTTATTCCTCTTGTAATCCTTACCTTAGGTAGAAGGAACTTTGAGGAAGCCATTTGGTTTAAACAATAGGGAGTTACTCGATTTAAAGGTGACATATCCTCTTATGTTTTTTCATTTATATTGTTTCACCAACCCCTTAAAATCTCTTTATTCGTTTTTAGATTACAAAAACTGTATCCTAAATATACTAGGTTATTGTTATGATAAATATTTGAACAACACTTATACACACATCCATCTAATGGGTACATTACATAATGTTTCTGTGGACAGCGACATACTGTCTCCCGAAATAATGATTGTTCAATCTTATAATACCACCTCTTATGGTAACCATTATTACGGAACTATAAATAAATATGATATTTGTTATATTTATTATATCTATAATATTTTGTTACTCTATTTTTCATCACACCTTTACTCTTTTCATGTTTTATATATACAATAAATTCATTTGAGGATGTGTGGACTACCGCCCCCTCAAAGTGATAGGTCCCGTTCATATCATACATTGAACCTATAAAGGATGGTGTTAATGAACATACATAACATATATAAAATATTATATTATACTTTAATCATAATATACTTATGTATCATTTTAATTTCTTTCATTTTAAAATAAAAAAATGAAATGAAAGTACTGTTCATGAGTACACACGGATTACCATCTCCACATATGTGATAGATTCATACCCCATCGTAACCATTTATGAATAATTTTAATTTTATTATTAAAAAAAATATTTAACAACATAATATCAATTTGGATATGAAACAAAGAATTCCTATCCATAAAATACATGACTTACATAAGAAAACATATATTAAAAAAAATAAATCAGCTAACACCCAAAAAAATCGATACTACTAAAATATTATTAAAAAATAAATATTAGATTATCATATATGATATAATATTTATGTATTTATTTCTTTTATAATTTAATAACAATTATTTAACTATTATACAAGAGGTAAACCTACCCTTGACCAAGGTAATTCACAAGGTAAGGGTTAATTTCACAATCTGTTTATTATCTGAGGTTGTTGTTTACATAAGTATCTATTGGGAACTCATTATCATCCACATCCTAGTTTCATAAAAAGGTATTTCAAATTTTTTTTAATCTTTAATAGACTATTGGATAAATAAAATTATACCCTTGTATAAATTTTCATAAAATTTCGTGAATGGAATCATTCTGTCATTTTTCATACAAGGTAATTTATGAACATTTCATCAAATTAAGGTAAGAATGTTTTTTAACTTATATGGAGGGTGAAATTATTCTCCACTGTTATAACACCTTTGAAACTTCCCTTATATGCATATAAGAATTTTTTTATAATTAATGTTTTCTTTTATTATTACATGCCTTTGAAATGATTTCAAAATAGAAAGAGATATTCATCTCAATTAATATTTATTTCATCTATGTCAACATCCTATAATTAATTTTATTCTTGTTTGAAGTTTATTTATTATTACACAAATCATCCATATTTTATTGACGATTTTGTGATATGTTTGAGTACAGATGTTTTAATTTTATACCATTCATGGTTTATTGTTAATGTATTTAAATTTTTTATGACAATTTTAATATGAATGTTTATGTTAGGTTTTAACCTTTTCATATGAGGAATCAATTGGGATTACTAAATGACGGGTGGTGCCCACTATAGCTCCACTATTCATCGGTACGTCTCATGAAACAAACTATTGTCTTGTCTCAAGGCCTTGAAAATATCTTATTTTGTATCATGGCATGAGGCCTTGACTATGGGGTTATGATGTTTGGCATTATGCATTACATCATTATGAAATTGGATATTGATATTGCAAGTGATTATTAGACTAGTAAAATATCCATTTGAATAAGTAAATTGAATTATTCAATATAAATTTTCCATATAATTTGGAAGTTTATGTTTAAAATTATTTTGATTTATTCATATAAATTTCCTTAAGTGTTTATGGTTATTTATGATGTTTCTGCTATATTGTTTTCATTACAATGCATCTGAGCTCACCCATTTCTATGTTTTATTATCCCCAGGATGTGAATAATAATTTATTGTTGAACTATAGGGATAGGATAAGGGATATAAGTGTGTCCAATCGGGAAAAAATTTTGTTGTTGATTTTATATCATGATGTAATGTAAAACATATGTTTGTATCTAGTACATCCAATGCAATGAAACTAATCGGTCTTTCGGGACATGATTCCTTATATCATGCCAATGTTACGTAATTATACACCCACTCAAGGTAACTAGGGTTGGGGTATTACACAAAGTAACACCGTTGATACAACATAAGAATTACATTGGAATATATGTCTTAAAAAATTACATCCTTATGAAAATACACCAAAAAATATCATGCAATATAACAAAAGCTAAAAATTGGAAATTCCTCACAAGGTATCTTGCATAAAAATTAACTACACAGTCATGTATGAGGTTATGTTAGGATAACTTTGGGAAATAATTCTAGAAAACAAGATTTTGGGGATTAATAAAATTAGAGTTTATCAAAACAAGTCCATAGTGTCTCCAAATACTATCTGATCTTCGCTTTTTACAACCATTCAAAATAAAGTGTTCATCAAAAGTCCCACATCAAACCATGAAGTGGGAAATATAAACAATATATAGATTTAGAATTACCAAATTAACCTATATCCCATCAGAGGTAGTTGATAAAAAAATCCACATATGAATCACCTAAAATGTTTCGGAATCTCAAGGTATTCTTCCCACCCTTTTTATCAACCCCAATGAAAAGGCAAAAATAGATTAATGAAAATAAATCTTTTTGATGCTGAAAACATATGTATGAGGGTATTTTCCCCACCAAAAAAACATTCCTTGGACTGAAACCCATCTAAATTGTCTCAGAAAAATATAAAAATTCTATACCATGAAATGTTCACCTTAAAATATATATAAATTGAATTTCAATAACACTAAGATAAAATTTAATAATGATACTATTAATTTCATAACATAGAAATAATAACACAACAAAATACAAATGAAAAAAAACCCAAAACCACATGATTAACAAGGGGAAATAGACTATATAAAATGGAAACTTAAATAGTTTTTACATCATCCTAAAAATCATTAAGATTAATCACAGGATGTTCATATGGGGTTCAATTTACACTATAATTTTTATGATAAAATCTTCTATAGAATCATTTGAAATGGAATAAATAGCCATAAACATGATATGTCCTACCTTTCCTATGGAAAAAAGGTCTACAATATCCTAGAATTCTACACCAATAAATAACCAACATCTTTTTTCTTAGAAAATTCAATAATAAGAAACTAGATAGCTTAATGATACCACAATTACCATGGTTTAAAATGCAATGCCTAGTTTCCCCTTACGAGAGCTCTAATCCCCACATCCATTTAAATGACAATAATCTAACATCGCTGTTTACCCATATAATTTATTGAAATCATTAATATAATTTTTTAAGACCAATATGTAGGAGTTGAGGATAATAATAGACACAACTAGTGATAGGTGTAGTAAAATACCTAATCCAAAATATCAATCCCTTAAATCATAATCCCATTTCATAGGATTTATATATCATAACAACTCGATAATATTTTGATTATACTACATCATTTTTTTATCACAATACTGGAGGCCATGAAACAATATAAACATAAGTACCATCACTACATTAGCCATGAATTGTTGTATGATTCAGGCTTCAAATGCATCCAATGAGTTCTCATGTTATGGAATTGTTAGTATGCATACCCTCCACAAAATCCAACAAAAACACTAAATAATCAAGTATTCAAACATAAAAAAAATATATTTATTAATTATAATTTTGATGAAAATATCCCCATTATATAATATCCAAAACAATGTCTCTTGTGAAACTTATTTAAAATATAAAATATCATGATTTATGTTTTAGAAAAATCAAATGAATTCATAATACATGGAAAAAAGTGGAAACATTAATATATATGATTAGAGAAGATGGAATAACTGTTCCTAGAATATATTGTCATCCAAAGATATATACAATTGTAATTTCGTCATAGATTCCATTAAATAGATTAATTAATATGTATATATATAAGGGAAAAATAAAAATAAAATATTAAATATGAACACCATAAAGAAAAATTCCAAAAAATCAACATTATGAGAAAGAACATAAATCAATAATAAACCTGATATCACTATTTAGTGATGTTAAAAATAAATTAAATGTCAAATTATACACTATAAAACCCATTTGATTTTGAAAATAAAATATCGATATTAACAACCATGACACAATATATTGTTATAAAAACTTGTTTAAAAAAACATTCTCTGCCCCATTGTTTTAAACTATTTGAAATAATTCTCAAAGACAAAATTACCATTTAAATGTTTAAAACCCACAAATTTTACAACATTACACACATTATCTATTTAAATATTATCATTAAATATTCTTATAATCACATGGAAATGTTAAAAATATTCAGCAATATAATTTTTCCCCAAGACACTAATAAATTTTCCAAATTATAGTCATCATTATATTTACAAAAATACATAGACCCATTTAAAAAACTAAAAATCATATCAAAAATATTATCAATTATTTTCAATCAAAACGAATTCATTTTACATATCAAATTAAAAACATTGACATTTAAAATTTTGATTTTATTCTATTTTACAACAATATAATCTCTCATAAAACTCCACAACACACCATAAGTCATTGATAATTTAAATATAAATATATAAAATTCAAGAAATAATGAAATATTACAAAAAAATATAATCCTACAAGAACATGAGGGTTAACAACATGGTCAATTCAATGGAATATGAACCATATGATGTCAAAAAAAGACTCACATTTTACTATCAAATAAAATTTAAAAATATAAAAACCAGTAATTTTTAAACAAAATTTTTTATGATTATTTACTAATAGTGGAAAATTTCAAAATAAATAATGGAAAATATTTAATTAATATGTGGTGGAATATATAAAATGTTAGGAAATAGACCAAAATACACATTTCCATCATTTTAATTAGATTTCAAGACACCTACATTGATATAAATAATTATTAATTATTAATAAAATATATAAATAAAAATATGTATAGTATAGAACATAATACATAAATTTCCTTAAAATATAAGAAATAATGGATTATGGAATGAAGAACACGGATATAGAATAAAGATAACCAATATAGATGATGTAAATTATTCCCAAAAATTTCATATATTGCTTTCTATGAAATTTATAAAGGAAGATTATATTCAAATCAAAATGTATATACCTAGTGAAATAATTTTGTTAAAGATTCAAAAATGGAATTTTCCTATAAAACTATTAAAACTGTTGAATAGTAAATATTATAAATTATTTAAATTTATATTTTCATGACCTCCTCACCCACACTAAAATAATTACCCCTATTAGATTAGAAATTAGAGAAGTTAGATTGTGACTGCCTGAGTGCCGCCTCCTATAGGTCCGAAGTTGGTGACAAACACTGAGGGTATAATAGTCAAACATATGGGAGGTATTTCTATTTGAGAAATATTTTGGAAGATATATATTCGAAAAATAAAACAATCAAAACATTATAATAATTAAATATATATATATATATATCCCAAATAAATACATGCAATTTAATATAATTCTAAAAAAACTCCAACTGAAACTATAAGAAATAAAAGGTAAATACAGTGTCGACCCAAGTCCAAAAAATATCTATAATAAACCACATGCCAATAATATAACCCATTTATCTGTAATTTGCTCTTACAAACCTGAATAAAATTTACATACATAGGGTGATCATAACAGTATACATTAAAAAATGTTTCCTAGAGTCTCTCATATAAAACATAATGAAATCATGATAAATCATAGAGAACAACAGTGAACATAACACATCATTAAAATTGTAATACTATGTTCCCAACCTCACCATATTTCAATCACGATATGTATCTCATACTATATAATATATAATATTTTAATGAAACATCATGGGTACCTCTCTCATGCTTCACTTCATGATTGACATTGTTCCCCAATGTTACACGTCCTAATCCATTTATCTCCAAAATAAGACAAACCAAAGTCACCTCAGATAAGGATCTATTTGTTCCCCACTTGTGAAACATTATAACATCATCCTCTATCACATCTCCCTAAAGTAATCAATTAGTTTATGGGACCCACCATAAATACTATGATGTGTATCATACATTGGGTGTTATAACACCTACTATCACAACCCATACACCATGTAAGGCACCTCAAGTCATCACATACTATACACAGCAATCATATAATAATATTTTGGATAATATAGTTTGATATAAATTTTTTTGATGTTTCGACGGTCCATCACATACACCAACACACATATATGTTAAAACTAATTGTCTTTCATGTCATCGAAAGTAACTACCTTGTTAAGAGAGTCATTCTTGAGGGGGTAGTAATCCCTACGTCCTCCCATCGACATGATTGGTGAACCACACTCACATAGCTCTCAAGGTGACAATCTCCCTAACTGATATGAGTGGGGTAGTTTATGAATCTATAGGAAATATAAAATTTAATATCTCTCAATTCAACACAATGGACAGAACATTTTCTTTTACTCAACAGCATCTATCATCACTCAGAATCACAAATACCACTCATAATACTAGATATCCTATAAGCATACATGAAATGATAGAGATATATTAAATAATTATTTTCTTTTTATTATTTCACTTCAGTAAATAATTGAGTAATCATTAATTTATAATAGTGGGACACTTAACGTGTTTACAATCATTCCAAGTCCATTCCCTCCAAGAATATTCAGATCCACGTAAATGGTTTCTCAAGATTAACACATTTCCATAAATTTTCATCCATCATTACCAATAATCTATTTTAAGAATGTATTAAAACATATTACTTTCCATAATTTTTGGTTATCTATGAAAATCATCAAAGCTACAACCAAGACTAAATATGAAACTAAACTCATCTAGATGCCTCAAGTAGTGGGGAAATGAATGTAAATAAAAAACAAACCCAACCATTCCATCATATATGGGTTAAACTGGGAAACCCACATGTATATCCCAATGAATATCTCCACCATAGGTTTCAACTACTAAAACATCATCTAGGCCTCCCCTCCCCATTTCATAGCATCCATCCAACATTCATATTTCATCATCTATACCAGGCTCATACATCCTATGCTCATATAACATATCAATCTCAATTCCATAGCTCATCACATGGTATCATGAAAAATGAACATTCAAATGGGAAATATAGGACCTAAAATAAGGAATTCATCCTTCCCACATAAACGATCTCTCACGGTTCCAAACACAATGCACTCGGCCCCATCAAAATGACAGGTAACTCAAGCCCTATAAATTATATTTATAAAACTACTTGTTTATTTTTCTATCATGAAATAATGTATTCATTATTTGTAGGTTTCAACTATATGAATCGTAAGGAATCATTCTACAAAAAGATATCCAAAGATAAACTTTCTCTTATAATTTAAATTGGTTTCAATAATCATAAGGAAATTCCATCCTCATTAACATGACTTTTCATTTCCAAATTTTCCACATATATTATATTGACTATCATTCAACATTAATTATATTTTCATGAAAGAACAAATTTTATTAATCGTTCACATTTCATAAACTTTATAATCATAAAATTATAAGAAACAAAAAATTAATTACAACATGACCCTTATTTAAATTTTAAGCAAATAAATGAATAAATTCCATCATTATATTCAACGTCATATTCCACAAAGAACAAAATGATAATCCATAGCGAAAAAATACATTCAAAAAATAGTACAAAATATATCACCCAATCATTTAATTCATGAAGAAGTATATTTTCACAATAAAAATTAGCACCGTGTGATTAATATAATTTTTTTTTCTAATTTTGTATCATAATTATTAGGATTATTCCATTTCAATATAATTGTACAAACATTTTGGATATTAAAATTATATGTTAATAAATATTATAATTAAATAATCATTATCATAGAATAAGAGGATTCATGGGACTCACTAAACTAACAATATTGGGTGCATGTAGGATGGAATCAGTACGGGTAGAAACAAGGATAATGGTAGACTGAATACATGAATCTAAAGGGAAGGATTTAGAACTCCAACCTCATCATTGGTAATACAAGAAGTAATAAAGAGATTATTCCTTGCTCCCCACTTTCAATTTTTTTTATATTATTTGAAAACCACTTTTTTGGAAAGTGGGAACCATACAACAGTTCCATCAGTTCATGCATATCTCACATTTACCAAAAAATTCACATTCAAAATTTCAAAATTCATCATTCAAAATTCAGAAAACCGAATTCAAAAATATTGTTGTATCCACCTCGAACCATGAGAAAACTCACCTCGATCCACAACCCATCAACCATCATGACCTCGAACCAAAAGAGATGTTGTCTTTCATCACCAAGGTCATCTCCGTCAACATTGTTATCTCATCATCATCAACATTGTCATTAATTTCTCCCAACACAACAATCATCTTCACCGATCAAAACTCCCCCATCTTCGTCGTCTGTCATTCTCATCGCTGGAGCTGTGGAGTAATAAACCCCCATCACTGAAGACAGTTTCAACATTTCCATCAACATATCACGAATTCACGTTTGAATAAAACCAAAATACCAAACCAGAACCACCTTGTAGCATCACAAACAACATCAGCTTCAACCAGGAAAAAACTAGGCCGCTGCTTGAGGCCAGAACTGGTTGAATATCACATCCTAATTCTTCTTTCTGACCACCACACCAGACCGACTAGGAGAGGAGAAATGGGAGATAATCACTGTTAATGATACCTCTCATAGCATATCTCTCACAAATCTACACTATGTAGTTTATTGGGAATGTATTCAATCAATCATGTAGTGGAATTATCATATAGTCAATCTAAGAAGTTGATCCATCTATGTAGCAGATTAACATAGCTAATCCATCCACATTGTCGATCTAAATTGTTTATCTCCCATCTATGGGTTCTCACATGTATCAGATCCACATAGTTGATTTGTCCATATAGTTGAACAATGTCTATGATCACTTGAGTAGTTGAATGATCACATAGCCAATCTACATAGTCGATCCATCCATATAGCCAATCCATATATGTGGATGATTCATCCACAGAGGTAACTGATCCAGAAACCTGATTTATCAATGTCGTGGCACTTGTCACATAGCCGAGGTCACATAGTTTGTGGATCAATGATGTTTATGGCTCAACATATCAGATGGCTCAACATATACAATTCTAATCACCATGAGTTTCCCTCTCACCCACGTTGTGTACCACACATTCCTGATTTCAAACCTTAACATGTTATGAATCCTCCTTGAATCCAAATTTTAGTAGTCTGAAACCTCCAATACTGGTTTAGGCCATCTTTTTGGACCACAGGAATCTGAAACATAGAAAGGGTCACACAAGAATGATCTTGGACCTTACATCAGATACCAATAAAACAATTCTCATCCATAATAATATAAAACCAAATATAGGATAAAAAATGAAAAAGGGACAACTGAATAGCCTTGTAATGATATACCTCTAATAGATCTCACCATCATAGGACCTCAACCACCTCATGAAAGGAAACTACTGAAAAACATAAAAATATTAATAACCATGTCCTATATAATCTCCCAGGAAAGGTACCCCCAAATACAGATAATGTTTACTAAATTCAACCAAGATAGAACCATCTAAAAAAATTGAAAGGACGACATCTATAATTGAACATAGTTACAAAAGAAGATATAAACATAAAAAAATGTGGTTCACTGAGTGCACATCGTTGAATAACATTCCATGATACTCTCATCCACACAATCATTCCAACCAAATAAATTAACCAAGGGAATATATTTCATTAAAAAACATTTTAATGGCTATTCTGAATCACTATATTCCAGCCCTCAAATGTTACATCATCATAAACAATGATCCTCCCCCAATTTATGTCATAAGCGTAATAAATAAGAAAAAGATAGAGGTATTAACTATGAAAAAAATAGTTTATTATAATAAATTATATGGGAATTGTTATCTAATATTTCATCCGTCCAACACAAAAAAATTCCACAAAATTCCCAATAAAACAAGGATAAATATTACTCATATAAAGATTCACCATTTGAAACATGTGATATCTAATTTCAAACTGAAAAGGACTCCTCCTATGATCTTAAAGCGATTATTTATGATCCTAAACATCTTTAATTCTATTTCACATTACCTAATACATATCTTTCATATTTGTTTATTATTTTTAGCCAAATAATTTCTACCTCAATGGACACTATATAGTACAATTGAAAAAAGTAACACCATATGTACAATGCTTCAAATATTTCCATACTAAAAGTGGACTGGAAAATATTATTGTAAAAAAACACAATCATTTATAGATTCATCATCCAAGAACCACAAAATTAAAAAACAATATTATTGAAAAATATCTTCAAGAATCTAGATTGTCCCCTCTGTTAGACTGTACATCTACGGATGAAAATTAGTCATAATGAATAATTTACAGACTAAATAATGTTGGATATCACTCTACACCATAGATGTATAATGAGAATACATATCAAAGATAATCATCCTTGAGAATCTTAGTAGTCACACCACTTACTCCATGTACATCATCAATAAAACATATAATGAGATTGAATCCATAATCACTATAATGTGGAATAATTTTCTGAAATGATATACTCTCACTGATATAACATAATATCATCCCTAATCACATGGTAAACTAGTAAATAAAATCACCATTTTTTCTTCTCTCTTATACTAGGGAATATAAAATACTTATAGCACCCCACTAGGAACAAAATGCACATTATTTACCATCTATAAGACCAAATATTGGGGAAGAAACGCTGAAACTACACACATGCACCTACAATTCCAAAAATGACCACTCAAGGATTGGTACATATTTTTCACATTAGGATGTACTACAGAAGGAAAGATATAGATATGATAGAGAACCATCTCACACATAGCAAAAAGGATGAAAATATTTTCCAAAAACATCATCCTATATCATTAATTCATAGTCCAACCAGCAATGGAATCACTAAAAAACCAATGGATATCACGAGACACCCTCCTCAGAATCATCAAATTGTGAATCCTGCACATTATACACCAAATATGATTTCACTATAAACTGAAAAATAAAACCACTTCCTCCAACCTCTACCATATCAAGATGAATCATTTAGTGTTCTTCCATCACTCTCTTGGTTCCACTATATTCATTCATAGAATTACTGTGTTACTACCTGCTCATAAAATAAGAAATGAAATTTTCCATTCCTAGTGTATATGAAATATTTAATCTATAATCCTGTAAGAATTCCATTCACCAAAAATCAATTATAATTCATTATTTGAATATTAATACATACCATGGAAAATTATGGTCAATAAAAACCACAAAATTCATTCCTAATAATTCATGTCACTACAACATTATTGAAAACACAACTGTTGAAAAATCAAGAACATGGGTTGGATAGTTATGATAATGGGGATGTAAATGATGATACAATAAGATACAAAGAAATCGAGCACATATAAACATATACCAACCCATGACATGAAGCATCACATTAAATATAATTATAAAATTCTTATTTTGGAAAATAAATGACTGGAGCACTGAATAACGTCTCCTTCAGAATCTCAAATGTTTTCTGAAACTAGTTATTCCACAAGAAGGCCTCATAATTTCTGGTAAATTATTTATAATGATTTTCAACATAATATAATTTAGCTAAAAAACTCTTATAATATTCTTCAAGTCCAAAGAAACCATATATCTATGCCACTGTCCTTGGAGCTTCCCCTGATAAAACCACCTCTTACGTATAAGGGTCCAAAAATAATTTCTACTAGGACATGAAATTCTCAATGAAATTTTCTTTTCTATCAGAGAAAACACACGTTGTAAACATCTTGAAAAGATTCTCACAACATGGAAATCCAAAAACAACATTCATTTCATTTTCATTCTCCTCCTTATACACGGAGTACTCAATGTTGTAGTTGATTAAAACCACCATGAACTTATCCAGTAACTATCAAGATGTAGTGTTCGTAAATACCAAGGTGACAATTCAGCTGAAAAATAATGATAAAATTAAAATATCAATGAGTTGAACATACTGACCTCACAACTCATATGGTGGGATCCTATATAGTGACATCGATATAAGGGACACTCCCAACTATAGTTATATACCAAAAATGATCTTCTGTTGAGGGTGTAACACAACAACAACCCCATGAAATACATTTGGGTAACATTTTCAACCCTTTAAAACACTGACTAAAAATCCTATGATTTTATTAGATTAATATTTTTCATCTATGGTGACATGTATAAAACTCACCTCTAAGACATATAAGGCTCTTGGTCTCTAATAAAAACCACATAACCTCTATAAGCTTCATAGAACATAACTTATCTCCGGATGAAATCCAAAATATCCTCTAATGAATACATAAAATTCATTCTATGAATGATATCATATGTATGTATCAATAATATTATGTGTTCTCCCTAAGGGTTGAGATACACTATCACTATCTCATAGTCAATATATACATCATTAATGTCATCTCATCCATAAACTGGTATAGTCAACCAAAAGGGATCTATAATTATATCATCTTCACTTCCAACATAATTGATAATGGTTGTTTATATAATAGATTGTCTTACTATAGAGTCAAAAATATCATTAACCCATGTAGGAAACGTGAAAAATGTTCCCCAAATGATGTTTGGCTCACCTGATGTTGGAAATCTAAAGAATGAACCAGAATATAACATGATTCATGGACTTACTAACATATCTTATGACTAACTCCACTAAAACACTATTCTATCTAAGGATGATGAGAATCTCAAGGCTATACTCTTCATGCATTATATCCTCTCTAATGATCCCAGACTAGAACACATTTCATCTACCTCTGTTAAAACTACCTTAATGGAAATACTTGAAGCAAGACACCTAGTACACACAATTTGAAAAAGTAGTCTTTCACTCTTTCCACTAATAGACTCATACCCCCTCATAAAAAACACATTTTATTGCCCTTATCATATTTCTAATAGCTAATATACTCATATAAATTAGATTGTGAAGGCTGGGACATTCCAATGTCTGGAAAAAGTATCTTATATCTAGGAAACTATGTGAAAGATCCCAGGTAATAGTTGATGTAGGAAAAATGGTCAATTTAAAATTTGTGGTTTTTGATTTTTGTTTGAAACAAGTGTTCATCCAAACATATTATCATGATCTCTTAAAAATTCATGTGTAATTATATTTATGAATTTAAAATAAAATCTAATGAAACTATAAATGATACATATTTTTTAAGTACTCAGTTTGATTTGAAAACATTTTATGTGTTTGGTTCAACGGTTCCAACATAAGAATCTTCTAGATAACCCAAACACGTGCCGAAACACAAGGATTGTTGATCTATAATTTTATTATTTCTAGAATTGGAAGTTGAACAAAATTACCACATACTTTTCATCACCAAAAAAACGAAGACATGATAGAAATATATGGATCAAGCCAAACGTGTTCTTCTTTTTCAATCCCTCACCAATAACATTGGTGGATAATAGGGGAGATATTATATCAATAATTTCGCCCAGATGATTGACCGTGCTATTAATGACCTAAAATTTATCTTTAATACCAATGTTATATTTTTCAATACTTCACATTAGTCCCTTGAATTTAAAAACCCAATTTTAGATATTTTCTCACACATTTGAATTAATAAACTTGGAATAATTATCAAAAATATTTATAACTCTAATATTAACGTATATAATGTTATGTGATAAAATAATAAATACTGACATGTCTCATAAGAACTCAAAATACTTTAATGAACCTTGAGTATCCTATGTTCAATTGAAAAATTATATTTTATCATGGTCACTTTTATGATCAAATAACTTGTCAATTTTTTGAGAAAAATATTCAATCACCAATATTAAAATCATTAATAATAGAATATAATTAATTTATTATTGATCGATCATACATAAATATTCATCAGCCACTGCATATTCAGACCACTTCTTCATAAACTCCAATTCATCATAATAGGTGGAACTTATGGACACACTTTTTATATTACCCTATATGTCATCATATTGATTGTTGTGACTCTAACCAAAAGAACACAAGCGGAGTCCCGAAACCCATCGTGCCCCCTAAGAAGATAGGGAATCTCCTAACAATGACTATGACCTAAGAACACTTTATGCGTAATGTAATAATTTTTGTTCTCGATGTCTCATAAAACAAGATGTGCACTTGATTCCTCAACCTATTATTACTTTATATATTTCATGACCTTAACAGACATACATTCCATTCTGAACCCTATCCATGGATTTAATTAATTTACTAGCTTCATGGTCAACATGGGCCAACTAGAAATATCTTCTTCCACTAATATTTGAAAAAAAATATCTTAATAATTCAACAAAACATATACCACCAATGTCCCACCAAACACAAGATACATCACTAAGACTTCATTTTCATGAATTTATACTATCATACAAGTATACAATCAAATTTTACACATTTATAATGATATGAAGAGTGGAGACAAGTAGAAATTTTGATTGATATGAATATATAATGACACCTGAAACATGTAGTTATTCTATTGGTGACTCAATCTTCATGATTTCATCTAAATAATATCAGAAAGAGCGAACTTCCAATGAATAATTTTGAATGCTTATAAAAGTCTTTCTTATAATTGTCATACATCATAAATATCCTATTAGTATGATGTAATTATAGAATTGAGGATATATTAATGAATAGTATCATAGTATCTTTAGGATCTCATTACAGGTTGGTACAGCTATATACTTTCAATAAATATGTAATCTATGTGAATTTCTATATATATAGTAAATGCATAAGTATCAACACTATTATTTTAAGATCGAACATGTGAAAATTTAAAAAATTATACATATAATGTTAATAAAAGTATAAAAAGTAGTGGGGTGTAGGGATCCCACATACAACACACCAACATTTACTAGATCCAACCACTTATAATCAGAAACACTTTATTTCTCACATGATTACCGTGTTTTTGTTGATGTATTTCATCAGTCATTGGGGATACCATGATTTCATAAACTTCCACTATACAAATTGTGATTCAAATATCTATTTAAAATCCCTCATGATATAAAAAATATAAATTATATTCTTTTACCTATAGTCCAACATAATTTACTTGCAACAGACCACTAGCTAAATATTTTCACCATATAATATAACAGTATATGAAAAAATAGTTAAAATTTCAATATCTGAAATAATATATTATATCCAAAACTCTGATTTGGAATTATCAAAAGCCCGTTTAAACTCATACTCTATAGTAGAATCATCATGCACCAACAACAACATGCTCCTCCAGTTTACTAAACCACCATTCTCTAATAAGACATATCCTGACTATGATTTCATATCATCATGAACTATCTTAATGCTAGCAACAATGTATAACCTCACAGCTTGATTATTTTTTCCACCATAAAATTTAAACATAACCATTCCACATCGTACATATTTTACGATATGTTTTAATAGCTTCCCAATGTATCCCTCCATGATTTGTTTAATATCTACCCACCTTGGATAAATAAAAAGAAACATCGAACTTATTACATATCCTAGTATACATGGTGAATCCAATAGATGTAAAATAAGGTATTCTAGTAATTCATTATATATCCTCAAGTTATTTTGGGAACATATACATAGAGATAATAATTTTATGTCACACTGGTAACAATCACCTCTTAGATTTATCAATAATTTTTCTTTTGAGTACAATGCCAATATATTTCATTTTACTTACCCTTGTAGGAATTAGGATATATCTCGATAGATCTTGATCCCTAGGATATTGGATTCCTTACATAACTCATTCAGGTAGAATCATTCATTTAATATACTCTTCACAGTTTGTATGTCTTATACTATGTTTCCCATTAATAATATGCCATAGTGACAAAATAGTAGAAAAATGATGTCACTTACACAAACCATATTGTAAACACGTGGGTTTATTTCATTATTAATGAAACCATATTCTCTTATGGACTCATGAAATTGAATATTCTATGATCATGATAAATTCTTCAATCAATAAATGGATATCTATAGGTTCAATAGATTTCTGGTACTCTATTACATAATGAACTATTATGTTTTTTTTTCATATATACATCTTCAACTAACATCCCATTTATAAAAAAAAGTGGCAACATTCATTTTCAAAATTTCATAATCATTATAGGATACTATTTTTATTGTCATTCTGATAAAAATTAACATATTAACATGAATGAATATTTCATCATACTCAATACCATGAAATTTCTTAAAAACCTTCTCCACTAATTTTTCCTTATATGTACTCACATTACTATCCATGTCAAAAAATTTCTTTAATATAAATTTTTACCCAATAAGATTTACATCATATAGTGGGTCTACAAAAATCCAAATAATATTTTGGTAGAGGAATATATTTTTTAATACATTTCTTATTTCTATATAGTAGCATCAATTTCATATATATATTCCTAATAAAAATGTTTTTTTAAAGTTTGGGGCTGAAGCCTCATTTTTTTTATTAAAGCAATGCAAAGACCTCATTAACTTGGTAGTGGGAGACCCATTACAAAGCCCATAGGCCCAGTGGGTGTTTAGCCAATTACATATCCCGTAGGCCCTACTAGTAAAATAGTTTTTTTGTTCTATATTAGAAATGTATCATATTACATAGTGATAAGAAAACTATAAATCTATAGTTATATAACCTTTCATCTATATCTACACATTAATGTTTATAGATACCATAGTTCTATCCCATTGTCTCTTGTGTATATTGTTTAGGAACTTCATTTTGTCCATCCAGAGCACAAAATTCATCAAACTGAATATCTATCCCTCTATTTCCATTGGAAATGTGTTCCATATCATGAAATTTTTAATTCCATTCTAAAAAAACAATTTTATCTAAATGGATATATTAATAATAACTCTAATTCATCACATGAAAACCATTAAATATGTAATTCATGATTCGAGATTCTAATTTGTCACTAGGTATAGTCTTGATTATATCCGAGAATCCCCATTTGTGTATTTGTGATAGAATTGATATTTTCCCGTACCAAAATAAATATAACATTTTAACTAATTCTTTTGTTGGAAATTTGTTTAGGGTACAAATTGTAGTCTATAGTGGATAACCACAAAAATATTAATGTAGTTTTTATGAATCATCATTAATATAAAAATTTCATGAAGGGTATGATTATTACATTAAGAGACTCTATTCCACTTAGTTGTATAAAATAGATTGTGGGGAAATTATATCCAACTTGATTATGTTATCGAATAAAGATTTCTTAATATACTCTCATCCATGTTCTAAGGAGTGTATCTTATTCTTCTTACAAATTCATTTTTGCAGTTAATTTCAATATTCCTTTAATATGATTAAGGAATATGCCTTACACCTCAATATGTTGTTATATACTTTTGTACTATATTCATCGGTAAAAGTAATGATGTATGAATAATGACACCCTTATCTATATGAAATAGACCACATACATTTATATGAACCAATTTAAATGGTTCATTTTATCTTTATATATTCTTAATAAATTATGGTTCGGTCATTTTAATTATTAAACAAGTGTTGAATATATTCAAACAAGTTATCTCTATGGAGTCCATGTACCCTTTTTGATGTCTTTTATGTAAACTATTCTCATTTATATTACCTAGCCTAAATCTTCATATATGGGTAGGATATGGGTGATTCTCATTTTATTTTTACTTAATTTATAATATTTTATTCTCATGTAATTATATATTCAACTACTTGTTAATATGGTGTATGGCATGAAATATTTCATCCATATACGAAATAAAACATCTCATTTCAAATATGTAAAAAAATCTATACTGTCTAAACCTGATACTGATATTATTTTTCTTGTAACATATGTTATTTGATAACCATTTTTTATTACAATAACGATCCCACAAGGAAATGTGATATAAAAAAATTACTTCTAATAATGTTTCTAGACTAAAAAAATATGAATCATAGAGATCAAATTCACAAGTATTTCAATTTTCCGGAATCTACTTGGTTCCTTTGTTTGAATACCAACGTGTGAGATGAACACTATATCCAATAGACAATATGTTTTAATATATATATATATATTTAATTCAATAAAAAAACACCTAATGAAGATCATTCGACATTCTTATTCTTCCCAACTATGCAATTATTCTTCCAATTAGATTTCATACTACATGTCAAACATACTTTATTATAATAAATTCTCTCCATTGGTATCATCATATGATGGGAAGGGTAGTGCGACATTGTATTTTACTTATACATAACCTCTGAATCATTATCTACTATTTCCAAGCTCTTGTTCAGCCTAAGGAATGAAGAGATAGAATTGTTCATATCCTTATATTCATGTTGGACTAATGGAACAAATCACAGTGTGACATATTCATGTTATTCATAATATAGTTAAAAATTAAATTCATGAATTTGGGTGATAAGGAGAAAAAAATTAGACGATTATCAATATATTTGTTAAGTGTGAACCCAAGTGAATCAAGTATCTAAAAATATCTATTCATATGGAGTGCTTATGATTAATTTTTATTTCCTTATAATAGAATTAATCTATAAATAGAACAAGATATCTCATTTCAATCTAAAAAATTTATCTCATGGTATAAATCATGGAGATAATATACCATTTTGAAATAATCTTTTTCCTCGTGACTTTTTTGTAACTCATTAGTCATATATGACAACGTAAAACAGTATACATCCAGTTCATATTCCATATGATTATTTTATTTATCATTGGACACAATTATTTCTCCCTAAGGGGGTCAACATGAAGTTGGTATTCAAGAAGAAAAATTATCATCCCATGGAAATGATCTATGGGCACCAACACGTACCACTCATTGATCTATAGCTACTCGGGATGCTCCATTTATCCTAGAGAGAGCATAGATTAATTTACATTGTGGTTGTTACAATTTGATCTAAAACAAATAAAATCATCTTATTATTTTTATTTTATATTTCCAGTATACATTTTCAATTTATTAATTTTAAATTTATTCCACTATATTACTAAATACATGTACTGGTTAACTAATATATTCATAATAGACAATAATTGAGTGTTGTAGTGGAAGTGATCCTTGAAACTTATCCTTATAGTCCACATATTACTTTTATACTACAACCAGTAAAATTTCATTCTAGGAGTCTTACAATATTTCCACATTAACTCGTGGATCCTTGATCTATTGATTGGATTCTCATCCCCTGTAAATAAATTTAATTTATTACTCAATGATTTTCCTATAATGCTGAAAAAAACTCTCTATGGATACAAATTTTTTAACAAAATTACATTAGATAACCAAACACTCTCATAAAAACAATCAAATAGTTATAGGAACCCTCATTTAGGGATGACAAAAACCTCAAAAAACCAGTTCTGTCAAGATCCACGTAATAAAATGCATTTAATATCTTATAATTTCCTTTTAGGTATTAGATAATTTAATCTTAGAGAATGAAATAATAATATATTTAACATTATTCTTATTCATTATCACAATAATAATATAATTATTCTATTAAATTGAAATCATTCAACAAAGTTATTCATTTTTCTTTTCATTCGTGATTTTTATTATACTATGTGATCATAAAAAATAAGTATACATTTAAAAAACAATTACCCATTCACAAGAAAAAATAAATAAATAAATTATTAAATGATCAATATCCCCTAAATATTGTTCAATGTATTGAGAAAATAATTGATTAAATGTGACATGAAGGTAATTATTTAAGTCAAACCCAAACTTGAATTGTAGTGTATGTAACTCCCATTCATTTCACATGTTTGGTCTACCATGGATGTAAACCCAAACCTCTTTTTCACAAACTCCTCTGATCATTAAAATGTCAACCCACACACAGTTAAGGTTATGTCATGATGCGAAATTATATTTTATCACATAAATAATGACATGAATACATATGAAAATATTATAGATGAATATAAGTTGAAAATGTCATCAAAACGAAATATTGATTGATTTTTAAAAACAGAAATGAAATAAATTTATTAAATAAATAACAAACCAAATATGTATGGTTCATTATCAACTCATAATCACAAAACATGCAATTATATTACCAAAGAAAAAAAATAGATTTTCTAAAATATATCTCAAGTTTATTTTTAATGTATTTACTTTTATTAAGATAATTTTAATTAATTATCAATAATTCCCATGTCATCCAGAATATTTTAATTAAATCCTATAACATTGAAATTATTTTCTGAAACACATTTCATAAATTTTCAGATATATTTAGATGTAAGTAAGATACTTGTAATTAAATTTTAGGTTTTGTGATGGGTTTAATTGGTTAGGAAAGTGGGACTCATACTGAATTGATCTTTCCAAACATGAGGCGTCATTTTAAAGTCATATATATATATAATAAAAAGTAAGAACATTTCATGTTTTTTATCATTTTTTATAATATTCTCATACATGATTTCAGAAAGAATCCCATAGAAGCATTAACTAAGATTACAATGAATTATTTGGTTATGATTACCTTAGAATATCTATGTAACATTCCCAAGGAATATTTTTATAATCATACCATGGTTTCTTTGAGTAAGTTTCCATGGGATGTTTTGGGTTCTATTTATAAAGAAAATGGAAAATGTAACTAGCTTCCACAACAGGCTGGTATTGTGAATAGACTAATACAACTAGAAACTATTTTATTTATCTAATTTTAATCAGATTCACATCACACTCTAGAAAAAAATCCATCACACAAGTAACCATAGATGTCAGGAATAAAGAAAAACATTATTTTTTTGAAAACAATTAATGAAAACCCTATTAATCTATAATTGTTCATATCTTAGAGATACAAAATTATATTGATTGACCATCTATTTCAATGTGACCTTATCATAACTCTCTTCAATATTAATTGATAATTTAATATAAATATAAATTTTTTGACCTAAATAATTACTTGTTCCCACTAATACCAATTGATGGATCCCTTGGGGTTGCTAACGTGTGAAGATTTTGAACATAAAAATTTTGTTTATGAATTTATGTTCAAAACACTTAATACACAAAATACATTATCCATATTTTTAAATAATCATGTGTAATTCAATACATGTGGGTAAAATAAAATTAAATAAAAGTGTAAATGGTACCTTGTTCGTTTGATGACATCAGTTTTATTTGTTCGCTGTTGATGTGACTTGAATTGATGTTTGCAAGCTAGGAACTCCCTATATCAACAACACATAAACCAAATATCCTTTATCATTAATCTAAATTTACCAGGGCTATCATATAAATACAATTATCTTTATGAAAACTCTTTATATTCCAGAAGAATACAAACACAATCGATAAAGAAGGATCAATTCAACCTTGATCTTCTTTTAGAATCTCTCTCTAAGAACATGAGATAATAAAAGTGGGGTAATTATCTAACTAAATTCGTGAAAATGGTTGAAATTACTATTTAATTAACTAAACTAATATTTTGTACATGGTTTATACATTTCAAAATTGGACGTAGTTTAATAGAATGTAATAATCCTTACATTTGAACATTAAACATTGTTACATATTCTCATGATGCTCACACATAGTGATATCACGTAGATTATATCATAAGGATAGACCACAAAATATCAAAACCATATGTTTTTTGTTTCATTAGTTGTTCCTATCTACAAACATGTGTGTTGGTCTCTATACATGAGATCATTATCAATGTTTTCCATTTGATCATGTATTATTCATGAAAAAATCCAATATATTGAATTCATGGTGTGGTAACATGTGTTGGGAAAGCTATTTATGGTATGTAATTGGTTGAATGATCAAGAATGAGTTTTTCTCTTCTGTGTTTTGAAATAGATATCTTATGGACCTAGGTTGACTAGTATGATAGTACCTTTATTAAATCAATGACCAATGACCATAATGATATGTTTTTCGATTATGGTCACAGAATATATGAACAATAAAAAAGATAACGACATATGTGTGCAACCTGATTTATGATATATCATGAGACCAAAAGATCATATTACATAGAAAATATTCATAGGATGTAGTTGTTGATATGAACTTCCATATCTCTTTAGGATACATAATGGATTTCAATAATCTACTATCTGTCTATATTTTAGACTCACTTCTTTATAGATGAGGAACTAGAAGGTAACAGACTATGTTTGTCCAGAAGATCAACCTATTCAAATGAATGACAGTTGAAGATGAGCTGGTCACCACATGTGAGGTGGTTAACAAAACAGTATGAATGAGAGTTGTCCTCCAGTGAGTTTCTCAGCGGTTGAGGTCTGCGCTCATGCGCCAGCGATTTGGGGGTCCCGAATCTTCTCAGGTGAGTGCGGGGGGTTCTGTTGTACCTGATGCGGTCGAACTAGTCGGTGGCGGCGGGATCTTTTGTATCAGGGTGTTGATCGTTGTGCTTTCGTTCGCGGTGTGATTCGGTTCTTGGTGAAACTTCTTCTTTTGTCGTTGTTCTGGTTTTGTTTGGTTCGTTTTAGGTTTTTTTCTTTTCACTGTTGGATTGGGAGTTCTGCCCTCCATGTGGCGGTGATGCTGTATGGTTTGCGTGGTTTTTCGTGGTTTTGCGAATGGATGAATGTCTGTGGGGTTGTGATGCTGAAGTTGATGCCGAAAGGGAGTATGGTGGGCTCTTCCATCTTGAATATGTTGGAATGGTGAAGGTGGCGTTTTCTGGTGAAGTCGATGATTGTTTTCATGGAACCTCCGGTGATGGTGCTCTGGCGACGACGGTGAGGTGCTCTGGTGACGACGACGGTGGTGGTAGTTTCGAGGAGCATGATGATGATGGGGACTGGATGTTGACTAGATGATGTTTCCGACGTCGGCACGATTTGCGGTGGGTGCGTGATTTCTACGCTTGTGTCTCGAGGTGGCTCTTCGGAAAAGATGTCGGGCGATACGCGGACTGAAAACTGGAAAGCGGTCTAAGATAGGGTTTTTTGAATTTGAAATACTTTTCTATGGAGATGGTGGGATGTGTGTTTTTGAAACTTGTGTTGTAGGGTTCCCACTTTTCCTTAAAGTGGTTATTTGAAAATACCAAAAAAAGGATTTGGCCAATGACATATTATCCCACCAAAAACTCAAGATATGACTTGAGAATATATAGGGTGAACTGTTGATGAATCTATATATGCGAATCCTACATAAGATGCCTCCCTCAAGACAGGTCATCTAGTTATATGTCTAAATATTATCATCGAAGGGTCCTAAAACAGACCACGAGTACACACATTTTTGAACTCTCTTGTTGTACAGTATGTCATTCTTGAAGATCGATCACAATCATGGTTTAAGAATAAAACTCTTATTGAAAAGTTTCTTGTAACACCTCTCATGAGACTACCGACTCTTCACAATCCCATTGTTACATGAAACAAAATTTCCACACAGATTCATATAGTATTACCATAGCCAATGAATACCCATGCTCTTACTGAGCATGGACTGAATAAAAAGTCCTTTCCACCCCCAACTAGTGTTTTCTGTCTGGGTAAAAAAGGGATCCCTTGTACTTCTATATACTATGATGCTAAAACTCATAGAGTGTATGACTCCATGTTTCATATTTGTCGACCTCTACTCTATCGTGATATTCTGCCATATCCTGATGAGTATATTTAGACCAAGATTAATATGACATCAACATGTTGCCATAACATTAAAATAACAAACTTTTAGACATCTACAACAAGATAAAACTTGAAAAACTATCATTAACTAATTAAATTAATAATTTTTTATCTTTTAAGGGTTTTATCCCATCCCGATGTCATCCCATATCAAACATAGCCATAAGGAATAATGATGCATGATCCTTTCCTAGGTCTCCCCCTATATATAAAACCAATTCATTTAATTAGTTCAACAAAAATAATTATATATTCAAAAAATCAAAGTATGGGGCCTCAATACCCATGTATCACCCATGATACCTTATTCAAATAGCTTTCCTAAAATAGTTGACACAATTTCCCTACTAACCCATGTAACCACACATGTTATAATATCTAATATCTATTATATCCCTCAAATTAAAAATGTGATACCAATTATTCATGACCTGCCACCCACCCACATGAGCATACCTATTGGGCTATCAATGATATTTGGGAGATGGTGAATAAAAAATGTCCACCTCCAATAGGCCCCAGGTTGAAAACAAGCATCGATATTATAATAAGGATACAAATAAGAGGGATTTCACACTAAGAGAACGTCAAAAAGAGTAGGATAATATAGAGAAACCTTTTAAAACAGACTCATATATATATATATATATATATCGCTAATTTATACGTAAAATTTCATATATTATTGAGACAAATGGATAAGAATCTACAAGAATGAATTGGTAAAGGCCATGGAGACGATACAGCTCAAAGAGAACATGCACATCCATGACCTAATAATATCAATCTAGACATCCAACCTACGTCTTAAAACATTAAAATATTATATTTATATATATATATTAAATGAGAATAATAGTATTCTCAGTTGGATCCTCCCTTGATCCTCTCGAGAAAAATATAATGACATCATGTTGAAGAACAGTGAACAACGATGTAACTAACTCATCAACTAACCTTGTATTAAAAGATCCCAGCCTCACCGTAGATGACTCTAAAAATGTATCATATACAATATAGAATATAATATATTAATGAAAAATAAAGGGTTCCCTTCACCCACTTCCCCAAATAATTCCCACTTTATCCCAGCATCATACATCATGAGATATCTCTCTTCAAAATGTGAAATCCCACATACACAAAAAATAAGTATCACATCATGCACCTCCTGAATAACATCATCAAATAATCCCATATCATGCCTCTATATAGTATCAATGTAGGTTCTAGGAGCCTCCACAACCAGTATGATGTGTATAATATATAGGGTATTATACCTCACACTATCACAACCTATACCCCGAGTATGTTACCACAATCCATCAAATTCTATAAAAATCACAACAATAATAACACTTTTTGATATCGTGTATAGAGATACATCTGTGTGAAATGAACCCATGACATAAAACCACTCAACACACATATATGAGATAAAAATTATAATGCATACTAGCACTAATAAATAGTATGAGAATATAGAAGGTTCAGAGGGAGTAGTCATCCATCCATAGTCCCACCAAGATGTTGGGGAAAATGCCTTGTTCAGTCAACTTGACGTCAGTCTTGATAACCATCATGTGTGAATTAGTGTCTGAGATATATAATATATAGGATATAATAGAAAACAAAAATAAAATATGGGCATTACCTACTTCTAGATTCAACTGATTCTATCATCATTCAGACTCCCTGCTTTTACTGATATTACATTATATCTTATAAGAAGACAAAAATTTAAATATATACGTTATATAATTTTGTTTTTTTACATTTAAATTTTTTAATTAATTCATAATCAATTAATTAAAAATAGAAACACAATTACATCATAAACCATATATCAAGGTCCCTTCCCTCCACGCATAACCCAATCTGATTAAACAAAATATCAAGTTAACCATATTTGCATCATTTTCATTACACCATTACCAACCCCACGGGTTTATATTTTTTTAATAATAATTTCTTTCTATATTTATAGGTACTCTAGGAAAACCATCATAATATACAATAATGGTAAAACATAAAACCAATCACATCAAGTTTCGTCATGTAGTGAGGAATTGGATGAAGTTAAAACCATAAACCTAGCCATTAACCATTAAAATGATTCATTTTCAGAATGAATATAGATTTATCAAATCAAATTGTAAGATCATCATCAACCAATTCTGATTTCTCTAAGTCCATCATCGACACCCAGAAGCATATCCCCATGCATCAAACCTCTACATGTGTCATCTACGGCCACATCATTTGGGACTCCCCACAATATATCACATCATTAATCCTAGACTCATCCACACTATACACATATCACATCATCGTTCCTATGCTCAAAAACCCCAGGCTCATATCACAAAATAAGATAACATCTAGAGCACATAATTTGGGCACCAATCTCATACATTGGTGGTATATTAAATGAATTAATTTATTATAATTTTTTTTATATAATTCATTTCCGCAGTGTTGATAACTATATAATACTATCTCTATGAGTATATCATCAACATTATCCACATAAGATATAGTATAAATCTAGATCTATTCCTCCCTCTTATTTTGTTGAATCATGTCATATGATAATAAAACCCCATATCCTAGTTTATCAGGATGCAGTAGATGAAAATACTATTCTCAAATTAGTGTAAGATGCCATCTAAATAAAAAATTTATACCTAATCAAGATCATTTGGTGTTCTGAAACAAATTTATTAATCATTTGAGTACACTAGTAGTTATTAGTTGATCTATGCCATTTTTCAATCCATTTCATTTTCTAGTGTGTATAAATTAAATTGTGTTTAGTTATCTTGATATCTAGAATCTCATTTCTTGAAATATTTTCCATGAATTCTAGGAATTAATCACTTATCCTTTGTTCTTATGATTTTCACCCTTATTTCTTTATGTTCATCACTGATTGGACATCGTAGTCCTAGTTGGACAATTTTTAACTAGTTCCATTCCCAATCTAACCCACGAACTATTGGAAGGTCAATTCTCAATTCATGTATCATTGAAACAACACCAATAATTTACCTTTTATTAATTTTAGATGATTATTAGGATTGATTGAGTTTTATAAATCAATCATGGAAGGATCAGGTGTGTGAATTTCGAACGGTGAATCTCCCAGCGGTTATCAATTCCATTTCATGGTGAGTGTTGGATGAGATCCAAAAATCAACAACCAGATCAACCATTATTAAGCTGATACATGGAGGATCTAAGAATGTACGAACCAAGTATAGCATAATAATCTGATTTAGGATTTCTAAATAAAACCCAACTAGACACCATGTAGTGGAATGAAAACATGGTGTGTTTCCTTTTTGTGGTTGGAGATAGGGTTTTTGGATCATATAAGGATGGAACAACATGTACTTTAACAAAAATCCATGTATCATCTTCTCCATGTTGGTTAGAAATGGGATGAACCTCATTTACTAAGATAATGGGTGAAAACCCTATGTAAGGTGGCATGTTGTGTACTAATGTAGTGTGACACGGGGTCTGATACACGTACTCAGCCAATAGAGACACAACACCATCCTAATTATCATGGACACACAATGTATTTTACCAGAAGGGAATGAAATCTTTTGTAGTTGGGATCCATATTCTAGTCAATGACATGGACAAGTCGTGGAGTGTGACCACATGTTATGTGGTTCCCCTCACACTTCGAGTACCACCATTTTATTTTTCACAAAACTTCATCACAATAGAAATCATTTACTAGAACTCATATTTTGGTTCTTGAGTATTCTATCCAAATATAGTTTCTATGTATAATGTGATAATTATATTGGTATGGTATTTTTTGAAATTATGTGAAATTTTCTAAAAACAACCCTCATTTGAGGCTATGCTAGGAGTTGGATGTGATTATTAAGGGTCACCAGAGACTTCTTCTGAGTTATTCCCTCCAGTTGAGCAAGAGAGGGGGCCCTCAATGTCATCCGAGTAGTACCCTCTAATTGTGCTGGGTTGTGGGTCCTCAATGCCTTCTGAGTGGATCCCTCTAGTTGATCTAGGCAGTGGGTCACTGACACCATCGAATTGGTACCCACTAGTTGAGTTGGGCAGTGGTTCCTTGATGCCTTATAAGTTGTAGACTCAAAGTTGAGATGAGAATGGGATCGTTTAAAACATTTGAGCAGTACCCTCATATTGAGCGAAGTTGCGCGTCATCGATTCCTTCCGAGTGGTACGGTCCTGTTGAGTTGGGAAGTGGGTCATCATTAACTTCTGAGTTATATCCTCAAATTGAGCTGGGTAGTGAGTCCCGGTGTAATAAGAGTGGAACCCCTCATTTGTAATGGTGAAGGGTCCTCATGAAACCATAGTTGAACCCACCTATTATATTAGGGAATCTGTCGTCTACTTAGAGATGTTCCCCTTAACTATGTTGGCATAATGAAGAGGTATCACATGGATTGTATGGATAATTCTGGGAAGATGCATGAGATACATGGAATCATTGATATAAAATTCGAACTATTAGTGACACATAATCTTGGGCTGAGTTGTGAGATGAAGATCCTCGTAATCCATCATTAGGGATTCTTTCACTGAGTATATATATTTTTATTATATGAATAAAAACATTGATTTTAAACCATGTGATTTTTGTATTTAGCTTCTTGTTTTTTGATGAGCCAATAGTCCTAATATTGGTATAGGAGGCTCTCTTGGTAGCTCATCTACTCACTATGTTTATCCTCGTGTGTTTTGGTGATCTTACATTTATTCATTATAGGGGTGAGCTATTCAATTTTACTAAACCATCAGATATCTACTATCTTTCTCTTAATGTATTATCTCTTACTTCCCCCCTCCCTCATATTTTAGATAATCCTAATGGTTATGTAATTAATTAACCATTCATGGGCGTTTCTCGCATGTGTCTGGTCTTATAAAGTTGAAAGATAGGTCAGCCGTGTCCTCAGATAAGCTTAGTGATACAAGGTTTTCCAACTGCTTAAATTGGACTTAGCATGGGTTCATACAATATACTCTCTTTTAGCTATTTAAATTTTAGGTTACTTCAGTTCGGGACATATCTCTGTTTTGGAATGTTTTTTCCCTTTTAATATTCCTTTTACACATTAATAATTTTGATCTATCTAGATGTTCATAAATTCTTGGTTTACTTTGTATCATTTTTTCTTGTTTTTGATTGCCCCTATATTACTTTTCATGGAGTTCGATATGTGCGCATGTTTAGGTATGTAGTAAAATTCATCATGAGTTATTTATTCCCTCGGAACATGTCGCCACCCCCTGCCCAATTGAGGTTGGCTTAGGGTATTTGTATCTCATGATATGACTTGGGTTGGGTTGTGACATATTAAGATCATATGAATTTCATTCATTGGGAGTTTTTTCAAATGTATCCTCTTAAGAGGATTTTATTATGTTTAATAAAATAGTGTAGAAGTTTCATGGTTACAAATCTTAAGATAGTGAGTCTAATGATGATGTTGCTGCATACGTATCCATTTTCCATACATTAAATACCTTCTTTTCCACTTGACATGCAGTTAATTATTTTCAGAGATTAATGGTACATTCATAATATTGGATTGATTCTTTGACTATCCTTATAGAATGATCTCCAAATTTATGTTATATATATTCTCATCTTACTATGGTACTTATTGATAAATTTCAGGATGCCTCTCCCACAACATCTAGCCTGGATACTATATATTTTCCTAGATGATGATCATATGAGTTATAAAGCCTCAATATTGGGTACATCCTTAGATCGAATTTCTCTTGATGGGTAGGCAGCAACACCTCCAATGATGAGAAGAATATAATTCCAACAATACATTATAAGTATGTTCGCATGCATAAAACACTTTGTGAGTTGCCCCACTAGTGGCTACTGAGGTTCCATAGAGAACAAGATCATTGGGTTGTACGAAATTTAAATAATGTTGGTAGTCTATATCTTCATTCTTATTGTGAAACTGAATGATCAAGTGGATTACCTAGAATATATAATTTTACATGGAGTAATTGGTCCTTAGTAGAGCCTTGTTACATAGATGGACGATGAGTTGAAACTCTCGTTGCCTGACATCTAATAGCTGTTCCACAAGGACTACAACCCCTCCCGCTTAATATCAGTCCATGTTCATTATCTACAACTAAGAGGGTTGATATTGGGTGATTATTATGTGAGGTTCATAGACCATAGATGTTACTCAACATGCATGATCTGAGACTTCACTTCGATGTTTGGAATTTAGAGAAAAGACTCAGTTTAGAGATCGGAGCCAACAATGTACCATTGGGTATCATTGTCTCTGTCAGGATGATATATAAGGAACATTTAATAGAGATATTTATCTCATTGGGACACATAGAAATTAGAGCTAGTAGTCGGAACCATAGAGATGAGTTGTCTGTAGTATCTTGTAGATGTCAAATGCCATAATATTAGCACATGATACCTTTCTATAATCAGTCTCAGGTATGTGTTCAAAGGTATTTCTGAACACCACGACATTCTTTATTGGGTAGATTCTTTTCGTTTTATGGGTGACATCACTTACCATGAGACTGCACAACTAGACGTGCAAAGAAACACAAATAGATATCTAATGGACTTCAATAAAATAGGCAGCACTATATTCCATGATCTCCCATACACAGATGATTTTTTAAACATGGATTTAGATCTAGATTAAGGGAATGAGGAGTTATGGTTGATGTAAATTGTTATGATATCCTTCTACAACCACCCCTAGGTAGACCACATCAGACTCATGGAGCTATCTTCCGGGGCCACCGACATCTGTAGTCATTGGAGGTCAATGATCCGATAATGCCCATGAAAATAAGAGGATTGATATTACTATTTTCATCTCTTGATTAAATATTATTAGAGAAATTAACCATTTACACCTTTATATCTATACTCCTGGTGTGAGAGACGGATCTCCTAGTTGAGGTGCTGACACAATAACTTCTTCCTCAGGTTCCTATAATGAACACTTCTATTATATATTTAATCTACCAGAAGTGTATGTTATTTCTTTGTGGATGGAGGGTCACATGTGTCCTTTTAGTCAACTTGATGAAACCCCATGATGTAATCTTGGTATATATATGATTTCCCTGATATGAACCAAGATTGACTATCATATCATACAAGTCATCCACCTACGCACTGAGGGGACAAGACTTTCCTTTTATAGAGAGAGAGATCTCAATGTAGGAAAATTTTATTCAATTACTCGGAGAATTCATCCCATGAACCATCAGTTAGATTGTATATCCATTGGTGTATCAACATATTTAGGAATATGGGTTCTATAATATGTGAAGGATTATATCAATGCCTTCCCTGAAGATGTTTTTGGACTACATTCAAGGAGTGAGCATGAGTTCATCATTAACAAGAATCCAATTATGGTATTGATATCTTCTTCAGAATATCAATGTGAACCAACCATGATCCAAGAGTTGTGTTTGAAGTTGTAGGATCTTTGAATGAATGGTTTCATCAGGCCGACTATGTGTCCCTAGGTTGAATTAGTGTTGTTCGTCGAAATGGTGGATGGGAGGTTACAACTTTGTGTGGATTATTTTCACCTAATCCTGGAAAAAATAATGAAAAATTACCATATTGTATTGATTGATGAGCTATTTTATCAATTTGAGGCTTCATGTGGTTATTGAAGATTGATATCAAGTACGATTACCACCAGTTTAGGGTTTACAGGACATATATTCCAAATTTGGAATTCCAATGTCGTTACAGGCACTATGATTTAATAATGATTCCATGTGTTGTGGAAAATAAACCAGACGTGTTAATGGATCTGACTAAACATGTTTTATATCCATAATTTTATCGGTGTTTTGTTTTCTTCATTAGAGAAATACTCATCTACTTTGTATCAGTGGGGTATAATGGAGTGTACATGATTATAATCTAATATATTCCTTATGTACACTAGATTTATGATAAAAAACAATGTTATAGTTTTGGATTCATGAGATTCACATTATGGTGAATGTCATTTATATGGTTGGTTTAGACATGTAGCCGAAAAAGATCAACAAAATTATTTTGTGGGATCCTCCCATTATAATTTCATTTATGTGGAGGTTTCTAGGCTTGGTAGGGTACAATAAGAGGATTATTGAAGACTTATTTAGAATCACATCCCCATTCATCGCCATAATGAGGAAAGCGTAGCTTTTTACATAGTCTGACTAGTGCCAAAGGCCCATAACTGAGTTTAGGATCTGGCAGATGAGTGCTCTCGTATTGAGAATAATAGAGGAAGTTGTTGAGTATGTTGTGTATCTTGATGCATTAGAAGGTGTCCTTAGGTGTGTGTTGATACAATAACCAGATGTTATATCATTCCAGGTGAGTTAGTTGAGACCCCTAATTATAACTATGAACCCCCAAACCTATATCCTGAAAAAATATCATTTACCATGTGTATATTTGTTCACTATAATATGTGGGAGAAATTAGTGGTTTTCGTGGACAGTAAGAGTGACAATTTTGTCTTTACACATAGATACATGAACCGGAGATAGCAATGCTAGTTTGAGTTCATAAAGGACTCTGAATTAGACATAGTGTATATTATATGGTCAAGAAATATTGTAGCATATTCCCTTCACATTATGTCACATTCTCACCCAGTGCAGGATGCATTATAGCAGTTGAATTCCAAGAAGCTAACTGTGGTGGAGGAGGAGGATACATGTTTTCATTAGTTGATAGCATTGACTCATTTTCTTCTCAAGCGTATGGGAGAGTCCCACCTAGGGGACATATATTGTGACTTCTTTCAAGAAAATATAGCCACATCAAAAATTCTAAATGAATTGTTTAAACGATAGAATCTATTCATCAGATTCTAGGGAGGAAAATTGGTTCTAGTTACGATGTAGGAGTCGGTGATGTATGATTTTAACAATTCTACCTTGTTGTAAGTCTCGATGATGAGAAAATGTAATGAGACCATCAAAAAAATATTCGGTGGTCCATACATAGATAAAACATAATTGAGTTCATCTATCATTCTCTCACCTTCCAGTAGGTTAAGGCTGGGCACCATGACCTGATAGGTTATTATAGTCCCTTAAGATGCTACTGTGGAAGTGTGGTTTCATGTACATGGACATTGTCTTACAGATTCCATTCACAAGGAAGAAACATGATTTCAGATGGGTTATAGTAGAACAACTCATGATGTAGTCCCATTTCATTGTAATGAGGGAGTATAGTTTAGTGTAATGTGTGGTGAATTGTACATATGAGGGATCATTCCCCTTAAAAGGGAACCCTTAACGATTATATCTAATAATGACATGTGGTTCAAATAATGATTTTTGAGAGGACTATAGTAGGAATTTGGGACCCATATGTGGATGAATACAACTTTTCAACCACTATATTGATGGGTAGATCTAGGGTACTATCCAAGTGTTGGAGTATATGGTGAGGTCATGCATTTTAAACATCATTTAGAACATGGAGGATCACATATCCTTGGTAGCGATTCTGTACAACAATATCTACCACTCTACAATCATTATAGAAACATTGGATGCATTATACATGAAACAAAGTTGGTCACAATTATGATAGATATAGATTAGGAAATCATATATTGTGTTCCAATAGATGGTGAATGTGATTATAGATAATGTTTAGTTTATCCAGGATTGGATGAGCACAGCCCATAATAGACAAAAATATTACATAGATCGACATCGTTGGCCCTTGTAGTTCATGCATCGATAAAATTGTTTCTTGATAGTCACCCCACATTGTGGAATTTAGAGGTTTTTCCCTTGATTCATGATTTCCCTAATGTTCATCAAGTTTTTCATGATCATGAAGAGGGTTGGTGATGTTTTATACTGCCTCATCCTACACAAATAGGTAGATTGTGTGCTCAATGTCTTTTATTTTTTAGGGATGGGGATATACAGGCTTAACTTAATTCACTTCATCGACTAGGGAGTGTGAAAAATCGAGAATGGATTCACTTTTGTGGAGCACCTGGTTGTGATCCTAGATTGGTAAGAGAGGACCCTGTATAGAGGAACTATATTGTTAGACCGCATGTTGTTGAAGAATTGGAACATGGAGAATAGTTAATGGGAGCGGGAGAGAAAAGTGAAATATTATTATACCTATTTGTTTACCTATTTTTTTATCTTTATGGACTAAAATATTGATGGAGGTAATAATATAGAGGTTATTTTTCCTTAAAATACATTGAAATATTTCTATATATATTTCTAGTGTAAGGCACTAAGACTATGTGCAATTCTGAGGCTGGTGTTCCTAGAATTACTGTTATAAAAATATTAAAAAATATTTTATATTATGGGTACATAATACATCGAAGACAATGAAATAAAAAATACATGGTTTGAAGGATTAGAAATATTTGAGCCTGGTTGATTGTAGAACATGTTTTTTTACCTTTGTTGTTACATAAAATGGGTTGACACAGGACGTTCAGTCCCCTTGGTTGTTGGAGGTATGTTTTGAAAACTAATTAATTATTAATTTAGTTAATAAATTTATATTAGTGTAATAGATAACTATACAAGATATCATCATGAATATTTTTCTTTGTTTAGCCACATAATACATAGGAGAAATACAGAGTTCTTCCTCCCTCCCCTATAGATGGATCGTATTAGATGACTATAAAACATTATATCAAAGTTTAGCATGATGTAGTGGATGGAAAAACTCTTCTAAAACTATTCGTACATGCATTCTATATACATTATCAATCCATAATCATGTTAGGAATATTAATTTGGTTTTTTCAGGCCCCTTATTTAAATACATAAGTAAATATACTATTATAGTATGATTTGTTTCCTTCGGTAGCATTTCCATGATCATTTGTTGGAAATTTAAATTTTTTTTCCTGATTATTTCTAATCTTACATCCATGTTCATCATTGATTAGATAATAATTCTTGTAATAAACCATTTACAATTTTTCATTGTGATTTTAAGCCTTTATTTTTATTTTTCAGCAATGATTGGACCCTGAGGTCCCAATTTGTCAACTCTTGGATGGTAACAATCCTGATAGGACCAAAACATTCATGGTGGATCAATATTCCTGAAATGTATTGGTGAAATGAGAATAGATATGTAATTTGTTTTGAATTTATCCGGATCATTATATTTGTTTGAGATCATGAAATCAAGAATAGAAGGATCTGATGACTGTGATTTGAATGGTAAAACCCCACTGATGAATGGATCAATTTTATGGATTATGGTGGTTAAGATCATTATTCTATGGTTATACCCACTATTTTTTAGCAGATTCATGGTGGGATCATTGGTGGTTTGGAATGATTAAAGCATGATGATCAGATTTGGTTTTTCTGTCAAAAATATTACTATATTCCATGTAGTACGATGAGCATATGACGTATAGCCTTTTAATAGGTGAAAATTAGAATTTTCTAATCCTATAAGGATGTAACTATGTGTACATTTCAGAGACTGCATGTACTTGCTTTTCCATGTTACTTAGCTACGTGACAGACGACATGGCTAGTGCACATGGTCGACATCACATGTATGAAGAAATTTTGTGTACAAATGTACATGGACACATGGACCGGTACATGGACATGGATAGAAGAGACATAGTCTTCGTACCAGTTAGATGGGACACACAATGTATCCCACTGCATAGTGTACACTCCAACACATTCAATAGTAATTTTTCAACCAACGACAAGGACAGGTGGAGGAGGGGGTCCACACACAATGTTGGTCACCCAATCATTGTACCCTTATATCATTTTTGAGGAATCATGACCCTATAGTATCTCTATTATTTAAAATCGTATTTTGTCCTGTGTGTGTCCCATCATGAGTTTTGGTCAATGTAGAAAATGATGATGACCTCTCTTTGTGATTTAATGATACTATATGGAATGTTTCAAGCATGGATCTCTTCTGAGGCGATGATCAAAGACATTTGTTGTTATGAAGGATAACCAAAATTTCTTCTAGGTGGTACCCACTAGTTCAGTGGGGATGTGGTCCACAATTTCTTCTGAGTGGTACCCTCTATAGTTGAGATAGGCAGTGGTTTCTCAACACCTTCTGAGTGGTACCCTCCAGTTGATCCCAGTAGTGGTTCCATAATTATTTCTGATTTATAGCCTCTAATTAAGGTGGGTAGTGGGTCATTGGAACCTTTGGAGTGGTACCCTACAGATGAGACGGGAAATGGGTACTTGAACCCTTTTATGTGTTACCCGAATGTTGATCTGGGTAGTGGGTCTTCTATACCTTCTATGTGGTAATTCCAATGAAGTTGTATAGTGGGTCCTCAATGCCATCCCAGTGGATCCCCCTTGTCATAATAGAATGTGGGTCCTCGGGACACCATATTGGAACCCTTCAATTTTACATGGTCCTCGGTACTCCACATAGAGATGTTCCCCTTGACTATATAGAGTACTGATGAGGTTTCATTCACTTATACAGATAACTCATGGTAGTATCCTAAGATGATTTTCATAATTGATAGAATATAAGAATGTCTCTGGACTCTTTTTCTTATGTTGAGCTGTCAAAGGAATATCTCGTTACTCGTTATTTGGGGATTATTTGACTCGGTGTATATATATATACCATTGTATCAACAACGTGAATTTCATTACTCTCCTTCTAGGAGAGGTGAAGACATGTGGGGTATTCCACATGCTTTCTGTTTTTATATTTCCATCATTTGATGAGTCTACTGTCCTATTATAGTTGGAGAATGCTTGATGAGTAGTCCATCTACTCAACCTATATATCACCTTCTATTTGGATGAGATTACTTTTACTTTTTTTTGGATGAGTTGTTCTCTTCTCTATACCTTGAGCTATGTATATTACATGTCATCCTAATTTAGTTATTTCTTCTCCCCCATATTATTTATAGTCATCCTAATGGGTATGTAAATACTCAACCCTTCATGGGATTTCCCCACATGTGTCGTTTCTTATACCGATGAAGGATATGTCGACCTTGTCTTTAAAGGATATCAAAGATACTATGTGCTTGGACAACATAAGGTGGGCGTAGCATGGTTTCTGGAGAAATGCTAACATTGAGATATTTACATTTCTAGTTCTCTGAGGATTGGGAATATTTCATTTTTGGTGTTTATTTCATCCCCTTTACTTTTCAGTTTACACTGGCACACATTTTAACTTTCTAAAGGTTCAGGCATGTTGGGTTTACTATATAGAAATTTCTCATAATTTCCTTCTTATCATCTTCACTTATTCATTGATTTAGATGTGATAACACATACTAGTATTTAGGAAAGGCCTCCCCAAGTTAGTTATGACTTTAGTTCAAGTCGCCACCCCTAGCCCGTGCAGTTGTGCAACAGGTAGTTGTCTCTTGAGCACCTACTTGGGTCGGGTTGTTACAAAAAATTAATATGAAACACTAAATACATTACAATATGATTTTCTATTTATTCTTAATAAAATTAAGGAAATTAATTATAAATTCACATTAATTTCCACTATACAAAAATATGAACATGCTATTACATAGAAAACCAAGGCATCCTGACAATCATAATTTACATAGCACACCGCCTACAAAATCAAGAGGCAAACCATAAACATGGTAGAAATCAACAACATGTGATCACTGTAATAAATTTTTTATTAATATGGATCAATAAATATAAGCATAATTACATTTTCAAGCAGAGGACCAAACCATTATTACTATATGATTTTAAGTAAACAAATATATGAATACCATAATTCCTCACATGAAACTGGAAGCTTCATACAGCTTTCTAAAGAAAAAATTGTTGCATAAAAATGTTGTAATTTCTACTAGAATGAAAAATGAGAAAATTGATGAAGGATTTCATGACTCTAAGGGTAATCTTAGGAAGCTATGATATCTAGATGAATAAAATATGAAGTAACTAAGGGAGGTTTCTTAGTTTAAATTAATAGATTCATGAATAATAAAATTTTAGTTTTCAAAATAATAAATTCCAACTATTTCATGTCTAATTTAACTCCATACATGGAGACTCATTTATATCCTTGGTCATCTCATAAAATCAATTATATAATTATCCTTTATGAATTTTTTTGTAGGCCTCAGATTCTCAATACTAAAAGACCCACATGGATATTTTTAAATAACATGAGGTAAACACCTCATCACCAATTCCACATAGTCAAAAGCCCCTTTTATCCAAATGTTCCACATTTAAATTTTCATATAGTTGATCACAAACATAGTTAACTACTCACATAGACATTCACTCAGTTAGCTGATCCACATAGGCGATTCATGTAGGTGATCCACTCTTATAGTGAATTCACATATTAGACCGATCATATAGCTAATTGATCATGATTCAGAACAACATAGTTTATCAATCCATGTTGAAGAGCCACAAAGTTTTAAACTGAAAATTTCAATCACTTACATTGATAATCCATGTACTATATCCATCCATGTATTCATTCCATACTAGTATTGTATGTAGTCAATTCATCAATGTAGTGTACTAATCCTTGGAGATATTTCATCCACGAAGCCAATATTTTGATGTAGTTGATCTAAAGTATCTTTTTGCTCAATATTAATGATGGAAATATTTAGATTATGAATCCACATAACTAATTTGACTAACTGTGAATCAATCTCTTACCCAAACCACAAACTAAAAATTCATGATGATAAACCTTTACACATAGTTAATCATTCCCTCTAATATATTTTAGCAGGGAAAACACTACAAACTCATTACATGCCTCCTATAAGGACCAAGCGATTCAAAGACACGTAAAAGGACTGACTAGATGGATTCATACCCATTTGTAAATTGAGTCAACAATACCCTAATGGAATTAGTATGAATAAATCAAATTTTTATTAAAATAACATCATAAAATGGAGTTACAAATCATATGAATGATAAGTCATTAATGATAGAATAACCATTGATTATGTATGTACAACATATCGAAGAAAAAAATGTTTATAATTTTAAATAAAAAATTAGGAACCTATATTGAGTCAAGAAACCCTTACCATGGATTCCTTCTTCATAGAACATGATATAAGACCTAGTATTTTAATTTTTGTATTATTATTCTTCTATTTTGGAACTGTATTAAAATGTATTTCACATAATTCAGTCACATTTTAATTTATTGCTATATAATATTTATAATAATTTATAAAACAAATTGGACTAATTATTGATTGAAAAAATTTATAATAGATTTTTATTTGTTTCTTTCATTTAACATTATCATTGATTTGGTGGTTTACACCCTTTTAACATTCCAAAGGTTTTTTACTACTATAAAGTTAAAAAATATTTATTAAATGTATTTCATATTGTTTTAGACTTAAAAAATTATATCATGAATGTTTTAATGGTGGATTTAAATAAATGTTATAAAAATATGTTTTTATGAAGCATGAATCAAAAAGAACAATTGTTGTTGTTAATGATATAAAATTATATATTACATGAAAAAATTAACACATGAATTAAAATAATAAATTGAAAAAATATTACTATAACTTTTTATTTTTATTTATTTATTAATAGAATTTTATAACATCATTCACATAGGGTTAAAAACCAATCCAAAAAGAATGTTTAATGATCAGTGAATGAGTAAGGATATGAATTTATAGATATATAATATAATTTCTATTGAAGAATAATTATTTGCTAAATAAAAAAATATATTGGATGACATGTTATATGTAGACTGCATATGAGAAGAAAAATAGAATAAATAATGAAAATTTTACTCACATTGAAGGAATCCCTCAATTGTGAAATAGTCTCCATAAAAATAATGTTCCATGGAATCGTTATTGAAAGTAATAGATACCATGATTGGGTAGTAATTTTATAGATGAAATAATGTTGGGTATTAAATATAAAACAATAAGAAATAATTTTTTTGAGTGGGTGGTGGATGTTTCATTTTTAATGGTTAAAATGAGAGATATTTCATTAGAAAAATGAGTTCAGAGAAGGGAATACCTAAAATAACATGGGATATAGCTTTGTTATTAGGAATATTCTTATTCTGAAAGATGGAAAATTCATTCACATAGAAAAAATTTCTATATTTTGTAATTATAAATGTAATTACAGAAAATTCAATCCATGTCAACTTACATCGTTTACATATTTTTTAAATTGATAAATTATATATCAAGATAACTCAATTTTCACAAACATTAAATATTTACCAACATAAAAAATCAACATGTTTATAGAAAATTGGAATCAATGTTATCAAATTATAACTATAGATATGTAAAACAATCCATTTAAATGCAAAAAAAATTATATCTGAATATCCTCTTCTGAAAATATTAATTTTTAAACATTAAATGATTTTAAGAATATTTTTATCAATTATGTATCATTACATTCATGTTAATATATTTTGAAATACTTAAAAAAATTATATATCATTAAATAATATTTAATCAAAAATATATTGTGTTTGATAATATAAAATTTTAAAACAAGGAGAAATAATGTCTGTAAAGATATATTACAAAACAAAAAAATGAATTTATTAATATTTAAAATAATAAAAATAATATTTAGTTATATATTAATTTATTTATTGATATATAATTAATATCCTTTTAATAATTCCTCAATTATGATGTATGTTGTATTTAAAATTAAAATATATAAAAATATAAAAACTATAAATTTAGAATAAAAAATATTTCACTTTCTATGAGTGATAAATATTCTACTTATTCTAATTCCATCACTATTATATTAATGATAATTAATTATTCATATATGAAATATATTTTCAATATTTAAAAAATATTTTCATATATATATATATTGGTTACTGAAACAAACAAATAAAATTGTTTTATGATAACAGTGTTATTATGTATACAATTGACAGTATATTTATGTTCTATATAAAATAATTTTTCAAAATCGTTATTTATATTTATATTTATATTTTAATAAATCTAAAATCATGATTCATATAAAAACCAAATATTTCAGGAGTAATACTCATGTGTACTTTTTATAGGTTTGATGTTCAACACATGAGTTGAAATATTCCATTTATAATTGAACATCCTAATAATTTGATCACATGTATAATGAAAATTTAAAATTTTTAATTATTCATACATTATTCTTTATAGACTTGGGTATAATGAGAGATTATTATAGTAAATTTAACAATATAATTAACTTATTTAAACATAAATTTGGTGATTGTTTGTCTTGAAAATTTATTTTTCACTAACATAATAGTGATATCAAGTATATCTTATTTAACTATAGAATTTTTATATAATCAGGTTATATAATTTTAAAATGAATATAATATAAAAATAATCGTTTCACCCATGAAATTCTAAAATAATATAAATAATGAAAATCTATTATTTTATAATCTCTCTCTTTAAATAAAGAACGACCTCATCAATTCAATACTCACTCGCTGATTATAAGGATTTAGTTAATCATTAACATAGTCATGACTTTTAGGTATAATTCCATTGGGCATATAAACAAAATAACATTTCTCTAACTTAGGAACTCATTATTTATCAAACATTATATTTTTGTTGATATTGTTTTCACTCTTAATAGATCGTTACAATGTTGTTAGATATTATTAAACATAATAATGAAGTAATTTCATAAAAAAAATTTACCCACTTTATTTTAAAATAGGATCATAGGATATGATTGTATATTTCCAAATCCTATAAATTGTTAGAATCTCTTCATGGAGAATGTTAGATAATCACTATAATTACCCTGAAATATATAATATGAATAATAACATGACAAAAATTGGAGATGATTTGTATATTTTGGATGAAATTATCATGCCACTCGTTGATTTCAGTAAGAATTTAACATCCAACATATTAAAAAGTAAATCATTTAAATTTCTTAATAAAAATACTATTATTGAATAAATAGACCCAAAATCATGTATTAAATATATATATATATATCTATAATGATAATACATATCAACACATAATGTTTCAACATACACCTTGGTGGTCGTGCTCAGACAAAAAGTACATTACTCACATCATTCTTGACAATGATTATATTCATAATGTAAAGACTCTAAATTTTCCATTTAATTTTTTTCAATTATAGGTAATTATTATGAGACTTTAAAAATTGAAGGCATGTGATTCCAAGTCCCGGTGTGCCTAGAATGAATTTCCGAACAGTTTTTCTGGTATGTTCATTAAACGAGTGAGTGGTGTTTTCTAAATTTTGAACCAGTGCTCAAAATTAAAATTTGAGGAAACCATTGAACTCGTAGTACCTATATTCTCTTATGGAGACGTTAACCATGATTGTAGAAGGTCTAAGGTGGGTGTTAGTTTTTTGAAGATTTGTGGGAGAGTTAAAAGACCAATGATGATATAAAATAAATAACTTTTATTTTGATTATGGAAACCACTCATTTAAATCGTAGGTGAGGGAATACAGAAGGGTGGTCGGGCATTTAATTCTTGGCATTAAATGCTCAGTTACAAAAATTGTGTTACCATATTTTCCTTTAATTAAATGGATTCATTATATTTAAAACATAATGAATCAATTGGTTAATTAAGACTTTTATTAACTCTTCATGAGGATTATTTTTATGTTTTTGAAAAGGAGTGGAGGATTTTTCTAATGAATTATTTAAGGAAGAACATCCTCTATTGAAGAACATTCTATGGATCAAGAAGGAGGATGATGCTTGAGATTGGATCGGGATTGTGCTGCAGGAGTGACGAACGTTGACATCCGCATATACTTCCCCATGTCATCTCCAACAAACCAATGACGTATGGAAATTTTTATGATCATTCTTTGTGATAAATTGCTGTTCTCAATTTATGAACCGCGTGCTATCGATCTAATGTGAAACGTGCGGGCAAGATATTCATGGACCGAACCCTACGTAAAATTCTTGTAGACAATTTCTTCATGACTGGAAAGTCGGTTTTAGAAAAATCCAACCACGTTGTCCTTGACTGGTGCCGATAGGATATAGACTGTGGCTGACACACCAATCGGTCGTGATGGTTGCGGCAGATCAACGGCACCCCACAAAAGGTAGCGAACTATCGGCCACGTCGGAGGAGGGTGTCGGCCGACACCCCGAACAGCCATGTGGAATTAGGGTGGCATGCATCCGCATTGCCGGATGAGGGGAAGGCTGTAGCTGGATAGGAATAGTGGTGCACCCAGAGGCTTATGGCACCCAACTGGCCATAGAGGGATAGAGGCATCATCACGCTTTTGGAAGGGGTAAGACAGTCAGAACGACCGGCCGACAGCGTTACGCCGAGCGGGACCACTCCAGCGGGTCCTGCCTTCTAGCAGGCAGTGCCATATTAGGTTGTCGGGTTAGCCAAGCTAAATGGTCCGTTGGACCATTCCAAATATAGGGGTGCCTCCCACTCGGGTAGCAGCTAGGCCGGGCCCCACCGAGGGGGGACCACACCTAGCTGAGCGGGTCTCACCTTGAAGGCCACACCCATCAGGCTATGCTGAGTGGGCTGCAACCAGCATGTCGCGCCCATCACGCCGCGTCAAGAGGGACGCCACATTTTGCAAGTCTGTTTGGACCAGACCCTGGCCCATCTAGACCCAGATATGCCTTTTTTTCCATATCATGTGAAACAAGAATCTATTTGGAGAACCATCTAAGGCGTCCGTATCTTTGGATCTATATAGTACTTTGGGTATAATCCAATTGAATTGTTGATAAATTTAAATTTTGGTCGGGTTGGATCGAACATGAATCCAATAAGGCCATCGGAACAAAAACACTAAAAACTTACAGACCAGACATCCAATTAATGCGTCATCTATTGGGTTGGGTCCCTTATGGCACGACAGATCATTATGATACTTATTTGTGGGACTTTGTGGTAGATAAAGTATTGAACATGGTCTTGAGTAGAGGAACCTCTCGGAATCAAGTGCGCTTAGTTTGGGAACCCTGTGTCTTGTTGTATTTGAGGTGTATTCAGATCGTGTGTGTGTCATCTTCAGATCCTGCGTTGGTCATATTTGGATCCTATGTGGGTCAACATCTCTAGATCACGTGTGGGTCTTCTCCAAGTAATGAGTGGGTCATCAACAGATCTGTTGTGGGTCATCATCGGATCTAGTGTGAGTCATGTTTGATCATGTGTGGGTCTACAATTGAGCTTCCCAATGAATTAAGATGATCTAGCTATACAACTAATCTTCTATACATCCATATATAAGATATGACTAGTCTAAGATGATTATTTATCTTTGTGGTACATACCTTCATGGTATTCTTCTGTGTGGTGTTATCTTTGTGGTACTTACCTTCATGGTATTCTATTGTGTGTTGTTACTTTTGTGGTACATACCTTTCTGGTACTATTTTGTGTGGTGTTACCATTGTGGTACTTACCATTGTGATGTTACCTTAGTGGTAATCGTTCCTTTGTGGAATAGTTTTGATTTTGGCTAGAGAGTTGGGCTTTATGTTTCATCATGAATGAGATGGATATACTTGATAACATAGGTATATGTGTGGGAATATACCTAAGTGGTGTTGATTTTTTTTTCAAGTGCGGTGGTTTATCCATTGTGGGCTCTGAGAGACCATTGTGGGTCTCGTTGTCCTTACTAAGTATCGATATACTCACCCCTGAACAAGCTACACCTACACCTTGATGTCTCTAGTGAAGATGATAGAAAGCTCTAATCGGGGTTGAGGGTACCAGGTCTGGAGGCTACTCGGAGGTGGACTTGGATGTGGCAAACCGCAAAGATGATCATTCGAGAGCTATACGTACCCTCAGGTTGGAACGCTGGAGGGTGTTTACATGAGCTTTTTTAGTTGTACATGTACTTTCCAATTGGTCTTGTATTCTGGCCACATTACATACAATTAAAACCCTTTTTACTATATAGTTTACTTTGTGCACGTATCTTGCTATGTACTTGGTTTGTGTGAGATTAGAGGTTTTAAAGAAATTCCTACCCTATTTTAGGGATATTCATTTTTGGTACTATTTGACTGCCCCAGGCCTATGAAAGGCATGCTTGGCGTAGTTACAGGATGGTCCTCAGGGGACGGTTCGTGACAAATTGGTATCAGAGGAGTCGGTTCTACCAGAGAACATGGGCTCTAATATTTCCATTCAGCAATAGTGAATACCGTAATGAGTGTGGTTTTCAGTTTAGGGAATCCATTTTTGGTGCCACAGCTGATATATCCATACACCATGACCCTGAATTTTAATTTTTGACTCAGTGCACAAAAAAACTAATTGTGTGTGTGTGTTTTTTAAAAGTTTCCTTTGTGGTCACTTTGAGTTAGCTCACTAGGTATAACATATTGACCGTGGAACACCTGTTTCATTCAATGATGCCTCCACAAATACAGCTAGCAAGAGTTCTAGGAAGAGTACGCGATGACAGCCCACCGGGTGATGAGGCTTTGGTGCATGGCCCCCTTACAATAGTAGTTTCAACGGGTGGCGTACAAGTAGCCTCACAACCCATTGGGAAGCCGATGCCACTAGCCATAGTAGCATAGCGTGCACACTGATTGAGCGTGCTGTACAAGTTCTAGTGCTAGAAGCCACCAAGGTTCTGGTGTGAGGCAGATCTTTAGGCAGTTGAGGACTGGCAGGAGGCCATGGTTTGAGTTTTTCAACTTCTAAGGACACTGAATGATCACATGTTGATCCATTCCACCAGTCATCTTCAGGCCGCACTAGGAAGATGGTGGAGCAGGATGCTCCAAGTTCATGAAGAGTTCACTCTCATCTGGGCAGACATCAAGAGCATTTTCCTGAGAGAGCTTTTCCCAGCAACCTTACACTCATTGTATATACAGGTGCTTCTCCAGTTATAACAGGGTTTCATGACCGTGGATCAGTATTCAATGATGTTCATCGACCTCTTGCAATACTCCACAAACATGGTGTGGGTCCTTTTTTAGGGCCCAGACATTCGATATGGGGCTCAGATGGTATATTAGAGCTTCAATGGTTTCTCTCAGTATTCTGACGTAGGTGGGGGTATTAGAGGGAGACCTCTTACTAGAGATTTTTCATGCTGAACAGTCACCAGCAGCAAGACCCACCACTGGATGTCATGTAGCAGATTCATCTACATCGGGCAGCAGAATGATGACGTAGAGGTCAAAGAGAACCAAACCTACAGGTCGACGACCGCATCATACAGGGTTGGTCATGTGGGGATCTCGAGGAAGAGCATGACATTTGAGAAAAAGGACGTGTTGCTCATGCAGTAGGCATGGTCACACGACTCTCAACTGCCTAACCTGTTGTACGTATGACCAGCATATGGTCAAAGGATTGTCTGGGAGAGGTGAAAATTCAATCAAGAAGGTCCACATGCATGAGGCAGATGTGGAAGAGGAGCAGGAAATGCAGTAGGTGTTTGGGGGTAATATGATGTTCTACCACCACCACAACTAGGTGGTCCACCCCGACCATAGGAAGCGGGTTGATAGGGACGAACTTACCTCTAGGAAGCTCAGGCCTATGACCGCAGCCCTCCAGAGACGATTAGAGTAATGATTTTTTCCTACACCAAAATTGTTGTATTACTTATAGACACCTGCAACCATCACTCTTTTATTTCCACAACCCTCATTCAGAGCTCTGAGATTTCAATGGAGTCATTGGATAGTTCGATACAGCTAGAGACTCCTACATGACAGGATTCGACGATTACACATTGGTGTCGACAGTGTTAGCTAAATGTTGGAGGTGAGAGAATCAATTGTGATCTTCTAGTAGTGGCATAGAAGCCTTATTCTGTCAAATTAGTGATAGAGTGGTCATCTACAATCCATGCTCAGATCGACTGTATTAGGTGAATCCAATCACAAATTAGTCGGCTAGCCTTATCCTCGGAGTGGTTGATGTAGAGAGTTTGAGCTATCCTATATTGGGGGAACAATACTTGATGTTTTCACTAATGATGTTTCTTGTCTACCTCCTCATAGAGAGGTTGGATTTTACATCGACTTTTACCCTGAGATGACACCGATATCTACACCAGCATATTGGATGACTCTCTCGGAGCTTTGAGATCTGCGTGTACAGTTGGAGGACTAGAAGATCAAGGGGTTCATTTGGCCCAGTGTTTTTCCTTGGGAAGCCCAATTGTTTCACCAAAAATGCCGTTGTGATTTTGAGACTATGTGTGGACAATCAGGGCATGAACCAGGTGACTGTGAAGAACAAGTTCCCATTACCGAGTATTGTCGATATTTTTGATCATTTGATGAGATAATGGTGGTTTTCGAAGATAGACCTCATATCATGCTATCACCAGCTCAGGGTACGAGAAGAGGATGTACATGAGACGACCTACATAAGTCGGTATGTCCGCAATGAGTTTTTGGTTTTACCATTCGGTGTGATCAATTCCCTAGCAGTGTTCATGGGACTCCAGAACATGATATTCCAGAAATTCCATGAATTCTTATTGGTGGTATGCATTGACAAAATATTGATATACTCAGCTATAGAATATTTTCCTGCCAACCATCGGTTGATAGTTCTAGACACACTCCTAGATAACCATCATTATAGTAAGAACTTGAAGTTCCAGTTCCAGATTTGAGAGGATCAATTTCTAGGAAAAGTCATCTCAGGGGCTGGAGTAGTGGTGGATACAGTGAAGATTGAGGATGTTCTTGTTTGGGAGCCTCCCAGGAGTGTGACAGAGGTGCATAGTTTATTGGGTTTGGACGGTTACTACCTAATGATTTTGCATGACTTTTCTAGAGTTGTGTAACCCTTATCAGCATAGAAGAAGAAGGGGAAACCCTTCGTGTGGTTGGATAGATTCTAGAAATTTTTCTAAAAGAATAGATAAAGACTAAAATGTGCCCCAATATTGAGGTTACCAGAGAAGGGCCTTGCGTATGTAGTTTACTGCGACGCATCAGGGACTAGACATGGAAATTTCCTAATGCAGGAATGAGTAGTGATCAGATATGGTTCTCGAAATCTGAGAGAAATGAGCATAACTATGCTAACCATGACCTGGAGTAAGCAACATTAGGCTTTCCTTGAATATGTGGTGATATTACTTGGTGGGAAAATGTGTTACACTCCACTCTGAACACAAGATACTTGGGTATATCTTCTCTCAGAAGTACTATAACTCGAGACAATAGTATTGGATGGAGTTCCTCCAGGGCGATGACTTTGATATAGTCTATACTCTTGGAAAGGGGAACGTAGTAGCCGATTCACTCATCAAGAGATATGGTATACATTTGCTGAGTGAATTGGAAGAGAAGCTAGCCTCTTTGTGGATATCCTATGTGAATCAAGATGGAGTAACTTATCTTCAATCTTGGATAGTTACTCCCCCATCCCTTTAGTGATTCAGGGACATGCATCTTGGGGACACTGAATGTGAGGATCGACGTGCTCAGATATCCACATGACATGCACCAAATGGATTTTATAAACGTGGGGAAAACACCATCCCCTTCAGAGGACTTACTATGGTACTAGAGGCGCTACATTAGGATGTGTTGAGTGTGTTCCATATGTACCCTCTAGCGCTACATCTAGAAGTGAAAAACATGTACTGTGACCTCTGGAATCATCATGGGTGGCTGGGAATGAAGAAAGCGATAGAAGAGTTTGTATCTTAGTGCCTCACATGTCATCAGGTGAAGGCTAAGCATCAGGTTCCTACAGGCTTAGTTATCCCACTAGAGGTTCCAATGTGGAAGTGGAATGGAATTTATATTGACTTTAGGATAGGACATTCACACACATCCAAGTGTCATGATTCGATTTGGGAGATGGTTGAACAACTCACCAAGTCGGCCCACTTTTTACCTAATAGAGAGTACGGACTATTAGAGACATTGGGACGTCTCTACATGAAAGAGATTGTATGATTTCACGGGGTTCCATCTATAATTATCTCTGACCATGAAGCACTTTTTTACTTCCCATTTATGGAAGGGGTTGAAATATGCATTCTGGACACATCATCGATTGAGAACTGCCTTTCATACTTAAATGGATTGTCAAAAAGAGCAGACCATTCATATGCTTGACGACATGCAATGTGCATGGGTCAATGATTTCAGCTTTAGCTGGGAGGATCACTTGACATTGGTATAGTTCGTGTACAAAAACATATATCCCTCCACAAAAAATATGGCACCATTTGAGGCATTGTATGGTCGACCTTGCAGATCACCATTGTCCTGGACTATCCCCGGGGATTCATCACTCATGGGATTAGAGATGGTAAGGGAAACCACGGAGAAGGTGCAGATCATCCATTAGCGGATGAAGACTACACAGAGCAGGGAGAAGTCTTAGGATAATAGGTGACAGAGACCACTAGAGTATGAGAATGGAGACCATGTCTTCCTATGGGTCTCACCTCGATGAGGTTTGCAGAGATTTGGAAAAGGTGACAAGTTATTTATGAGGTTCATGGTACCCTTTCAGGTCCTCAACAGAGTTGGTGAGGTAGCGTACTACTTAGCTCTTCCTCCTTAGTTTCACTTGGTACACGACATTTTCCATGTATCCCAACTGAGGAGATATGTACAAGATCCTTTACACAACATTTACTAGGGAGAACTGGACATAGATTTTGGGGTGACATTTTCAGAAGTTCCAGCAAAGATTGAGGATTGACAGGAGTGAGTCCTTCTTGGGTCTTCGATACCTATGGTGTGCGTTCATTGGTAGTATGAGAACCTCCAGGAGAGGACATTGGATAGGGAAGCTCAGATTCGTGCTCTGTACCCCCAATTGTTTCCCTAGATTGTGTTGGAGATTTTGGGGATGCAAAGCCCTAAAGTTGGGAGAATATAGAGACCCGGAATTTTTCATGTAATTTTTTTAATTATATGGAATTATTACGATACTGTGAAAATTGACGACTCATGTTTTGAGCCCCAGTGTTCCTGGAATGAATTTCAGAACTTTTTTTTGGTATGTTCACTAAACGTGTGAGCAGTGTTTTCTAATGTTTGAAATGGTGCTTAGAATTTAAATATAAGGACACCATTGAATTCATAGCGCCAATATTTTTTTATGGAGACCCTCACCTCGGCCTTAGTAGGTCAAGGATGGGAGTTAGTTTTTCAGATTTTCATGGGAGAGTTAGAAGAAAAGTAATAAAAAAATTATTTTATTTCTTGAAACCCCTCTTTTGAATCAAGGAGGTGGGACCACACCAGGGTGGTTAGGAATTTAATGTTGGGCATTAAATGCTCGGTTACACAAGATGTGTAACCACGTTTTCCGACAATTAATGGGATTCATTAATTATAAAAACTAATGAATATTCATTATTAATTAAGTGTTTTGTAAACTCTTCTTGAGGATTTTTTTTCCATTAGTGAAAGGGATAAGATACTTTTTCAACATAATTCATCAAGGAAGAACATCTTCCAATAAAGAAAATTATACGAATCATGAATGAGGATAATGCTCGATCTCAAATCAATATTGTGTTGCGGGAGTGAAGAACGTCGATGTCTTCCTATTCTTCCCCACTTCATCTCCCATGAAAAAATGAGGTTGGGTGATTTTTTTTATCATTATTTGCGATAAATTCATGTTTTAAATTTATGAACCCCTATCCATCGATCCAACGTAATGAGTGTGCACCAAACGAACATGGCATGAACCATCTACTAAATGATTTTTTATGTTTTCTTCATGGGATGATTGTAAGTTTGAGAAAAATCCGACCACATCATCGGTGATAGACACCGGTAAGGTATAAGAGGAGGCGGCACAACCACACCACTGAAGGAGGCCGCGACCTATCAGCCACGGTAGATGAGGTCGGAAGATAGCTCCCCGGCCAGCTACATAGAAATGGGGTAGCACGCGGCGGCACCACTAGCTGAGGAGGAGGTCGCGGCGGCTTAGCCGCGAAGGTGCACCCGGAGGGTGGCCGAAACATGGTCGACAACTGTAGGACAGCAGCGCCGTCGCGCTGGTTTAAGGGGGATGCCGACCAAAACCGTCAGGCGACCGTGTCACGCCGAGTGGGACCACTCCGGTGGGCCTCGCATGCCCGCAGGCAGCGCCACCTGGCACCTCTGTAACGGGCAAGTCTAACGGTCCCTTGGACAATTCGGAATACTGGGGGGTCCCTCACCCTCGGGTAGCGGATCGGGTGGGAAACACCACGGCGGGCCGCACCCAGCCAAGTGGGCCATGGCCATTGGGTAGCGCTGCACTGGTGGACCCCATTGGGCCGAACCCAACAAGCCATATCGAGCGTGTCATGCCAAGCAGGATAACCCAAGTGGGTTGTGCCTAGCGGGTCGGGCAACCCCCATTACAGGCCGGGCCGACCGGGTCTAACCGGACAAGGCCCATCTGGACCCAGAAAGAGCTTTTGGCCATATCTTGAGAACCGGGCACCCATATGATGAACCGTTTATGAAACCGAGATATTTGGATCGAGACGATCATTTGAGTATACTCCACTTGTGTTTTGGGTAAAGTTGTATTATGGTAGGGTTAGTTCGATCCCAAATCCAACTGGGTCATCAGAACGGAAATATTAATAACTTATAGATCAAGTGTTTCATTGATGAGCCATTAGTTTTGTTTGGTCCCTTATGACATTAAGCGTCACCATGATACATATTAGTGAGAATTCATAGAATTTGATGTATTGGCCCATGGATTGAGGAGAAGAACCTTCTGGAATCAAGTGCACTTATTGCAGGCACCCTATGGCTAGCTCTAATTGAGCAGTCTTCATATCCTATAAGGGTCATCTTCAGATCCTATGTGGGTCATCTTCCGATCATGTGTGGGTCAATATCTCCAGATCCTGTGTGGGTCATCTCCAGATCCTATGTGTGATATCACCAAATCTTGAGTGGCTTATCATCAGATCCAATGTTAGTCATCTGCAATCCCTGTTCGTCAATAACAGAGCTTCTCATCAAGTAAGTTGATCTTGCAATACAAAAAATCATCTATAATTCTGTACTTATGTTATACCTAGTTTGAGCTGAGTATTTACCTCTATGGTACTTACCTTCGTGGTAATATTTTGTGTGGTGTTACCTTTGTGTACTTACCTTTATGGTATTTTTCTATATGGTGTACCTTTGTGGTACTTACCTTTGTGGTATTCTTTTGTGTGAGGTTACCTTTTTGGTACATACCTTCATGGGTTTACCTTCATGTTATTATTTCCTTCATGGAATAGTTTTGATTTTGCCTAGAGATTTGGGCCTTGTGTTTCCTTGTGAATGAGATGAGTATACTTGATAACTTAGGTATATGTATGGTAATATACCTATGTGGGGTTGAATGTTGTTTTCATTATTTTTGGTTTATCCTTCGTGTGTTCTTGGAGACCTTAGGGGGTCTCAGGGTCCCTAATGAGCATCATTATACTTACCCCTTCACGGGCTATGCCCGCACCTCAATGTGGCTTGTGTATAAGATAGGCATCGCTAATTGGGATAGAGGGTACCCAGTCTGGAGGCTGCTCGGAGGTGGACCTTGGACTTGGAACACTGCAGAAATGACGGTTCGAGAGCTGTACATACCCTTCCGGTAGTAACCTTCGTTGGTGTTAACAAGAGTTGTTTTCAGTTTTACTTATACATTCTAGTTGGGCATGTATTCCGACCCCTTTACTTACTGTACACGCCTTGTTTACTATATATTTTATATTGTGCTAGTATCTTTCTATGTGCTTGATTTGAGTGAGATTACAGTTTTAATGGAAATGCCTTCCTGGTTTTAGGGATATGCCTTTCTATTTCTAGTCACCATCCCCTTACCTATGGAAGGCAGGCTTGGGTTAGTCATGGAACATGCCCCGGGGGATGGGCCATGACACAAAAATCATCACCTTTCATTACCTCATTCCTATAAAGATACCGTAATAAAATAAGAGAGTCAAAGACCCCATAGTCATGTCTCTAGGAGGCCCCAATATGGTGATTATCGCTGAGGGTATAAAAATATAAAAAATTGGAGGAATTGACCTCTAATACAAAATTGGATTAGGAGATTGGATAACGAAACACAAAAAAATACCACGGATTATATAATAACAATCTTAATTCTATTCAACAATGATGGGAAGAAACCCATAAAAATAAAGTATCTAATAAAGTGTACCCATAGACATTAATTATATTAGAAACTCACCAACAACTCAAACTCAATCTAGTAATGTCCATCTCAGTCCCAAAAGTCATGCTTGGAACTTGAAAAATAGTTTTTATATGTCATGTGAACATGTAATAATACTCAGTAGTAATAACGCACGTTAAAAAAACATGTAAAACTAGAATGCTAAGGAACCAATGAAAAAATAGTTGGCACATCATGCACATATAGTTTCCAGTTATCCACATCCATCCAAATTATTGATCACTCATCAAATAATGCATCCAATATAATACTATACCATCATGATCATAACAACGAATGGATACCTATTGCTGCTTCGCCATTTAATTTCAACTCTCACACCCATGAAATAAAATATCATGTCCTCTCATCCCTTCTATAAATAATTCATCACTTGTGAGTCATCTATGATGTGGGTCGAGATGTATCCCTACCTACCCCAACCATGATTTTTCTTCTATCTTATGTATAAATTAAGAATTAGTGCATCACATATCATCCATAGAAACATATGATGTCAAAAAAATTCTCTCCTAATCACATGACATGAAATATAGGTTAACATAAATGTGAATGAAATATATAACGAAATTAATTATTGAGTAAAAGAATGATCCGTAAAATGGATGAAAATAATACATATCTTATAAATCCATTATTAGTAATTTTCCATAAATGCATGGGATATGGGAATTACCCAAGAAAATTCATTATTCTATAGGATGACATCTAGAAAAAATAATTTTTTATATATAAATAAAAATATGATGAGTTTCATTTTTTAGTATGTAAGTAAAATCATAGCTAAAATAATTTTTAATAATTGACCATTTTTAAAGGAATGCTATCATATTTATTTTGGATGATATATGGTTTAAGAAAATATAAATCCTAGATAATGAGTAACAACCCGCTATATTAGTAATAGCCACAGTGTTTGAAAGCACAACCAAAGGGTGATTAGGGTGCAACACCTAACACTAGCCTATGGTAAGTCCTAATGTTTTTATATTTTTTCTAGTTAAAACTTCAAATTTATAAATGTTATTTTTATTTTAGGGTGTTTCATTTTATCAAATATATTACCTTGGAATTTTATGATGATTTAATGATAATGTTACTAATGTTATTTTGGAATATGTACAATAATTTTCTAATCCTATAAGTCTTTAGAAATTAGAATTTTTTATAGAATAAATGTTGAATTGTAATTTTGAGTGAAATATGATTTTATTGTGGAAATATGGTGATCGAGGTTATTTATGGAAATGGATAAAATATCTTGGACATTATGTGATAGTGGAAATAAAATCATCAGTATAAGAGACTAAGTGTAATCACATTCATTTTGATGAATATGTGAATATGTCCTTAACATTTTGGGGGCATTGTCTAGAATTGTTTTGTAGAATGATAGTAATTTTGAAATTGATCTATGTTTAACCTTGAGATTTTCAATTTATATTTAGAAATAAATGTTTCATTTCATTATATAAGGTTTTATTATTTCTTTTTAAATATCTTATATTATCTTATTCATTTTCGATTTGTTTTTTGTATAAAAGAAAAAGTAATAGATAATTATAGTTTTGTGGGATATGTGATCTGTAAAACATAAATCAAATTTATCAGGAATGAAAAAATCATCTGGAGCATTCATTTCCAGTTATAGGGAATTAAGTGAAAATATATCAAAGCACAACCAAAGGTTGATACTATTCTTATGAAATATAATGTAATCATGTATGATTAATTTCATAAGTGATTATGTAGTTTGTAATGGAATCCCATAATTTGAGAGAAAATATTATGTAACAAAAATATTTTCCATGCAATTTTTTTCAGATAAATCACTGTTATTTTAACTGCACACAAGATTTATGGTATTGTGAATGTTAGAATTCTAATGACCATGTTATCTATCACTCTCTATCAGAACCTGATGGTTATATTATTCATCCATGTATATGTTTTCACATCACACTAATGTTACCATATTAAAATGCATAATCGTGTAGTAACATATTATTTTCCTCCCCTTTTCATAAGGGGATATTATTTTACCCTATTTGTGATGTGTTTTTAAGTGAAATTTAATTTTTAAGTATCAACCATGAAATTTAAGAGTGAAATTTCAAATTACAGGGACAATATTTATTGAAGGAGTGGAAAACATAACACCATAAGAATTTAATAATAAATATAGCATGTAATAAACCCAACAATGATTCAATGTGAAAAAAACATCTTTTAGTTATAATTATTGAAAAAATATAGTTATAACCTAGACATGAAATAAGATATTTCCCCTACTATGATTTGAATTTTAAAAAATGTGCACACACCATTGTGATGAGTAAGCTTTTTAGAGTCTACTATAATCAACATTATTTTTTGGTCAATAGTAACTTGAGCCTTATAAATAGTTATGTACCCATATAAATAATAATTTAAAAATTATAAAAACTGACATAAACATAATGAATAGTATCCTCACCCATGAATGTATAAATACAATTGAGGCACCTTATAAATGAGAGTCAGTGTTTTTAAAAATTAATAATTATGATTTGGTAAATTTTTGAGTAATAAATATTTAATTACAACATTTAATTAATAAATTTATTTAATATAAAACTATTTTTGATTATGAATATTTCATAATAAAAATTTTACATTCCTTTGATTTTAGGATAATTTTACAAGAACTCTGATAATTTTTTAAAGTGATATAAAATCAGTTTAAAAATGTAAATCTATCTTTTTCAATAAATATGGGTTTTATTTGAAAAATAAATTTCACATTTTTAGATAAATATTTAGATTAATTGGAGTTGATGCATTAATTATAAACATTGAAAAGTGGTTATGGTTTATTTTTCAGATTTTATCTGAAAGACATGAATTTTTTGTGAATAGTGAAATTCAATAATTTATGAAATATGAAAAATAAATGAATTTCATCACAATGATTGAGTCATGGATGATGTAAATGGAAATTGTTTCTAAATCACATGCACTTTTTACTATTGTTTTTCAATGTAATCAAGTCTATTCATTGTTTTGATGAAAAATAATAAAATAATGATTAAAATAAATGAAAACCCACATCTCCTTAACTACAAAAACCACTCCCCACTCCCTCTTCTCATAACTCGTCTAAGCCTTCAATATTATCATATTTCAACACAAATAATCTTACCTAGTCCCAACCAACTTATAGTATCTCTTATTATCTCCAAAATACTAAAAACATTTCCCTTAAGGAGGTTCTCAATTATGCTATTTTAATAGGTAAATCATCTTCCTTTTTCATTTAATTTCTTTTCAATTTAACTTTTTTTATTATTCACACATAACCTACACTATCATATTGATCATGATAACTACAGTATAATCTATATACTCAAATAATATAATGTTAATTTAATATCCATTATCAATCTCATAACTCTTCCTCTAGTATTTTATAAATGAAATCATCATTCAGTTGGTGCCAATTTAAAACCTTCCTAGACAATGAACTTTCAATCTTCATATTATTAATAAATTTAATTCATGAAACAATTTTAATGGTTGATAAATATTGAAAAATATCTAATATAACTATATTTATTTCCTAGAATAATATTATTAAACAATACTAAATGATAAAACAAAATGAGTCTGTTATGATCAATAATTTCCATAATAATCTAAACAATTAACACTTATTGAATAATCTAACGATTCATCCTCATAAGAATTAAACAAATGATATATATAACCCTTTATACATTATTATTTTTACTAATACTGTATAAATTCAATTTTAGATAATTATATCTATTCAACATGAACACTTATACGCATATACAAGTATGATGATTGTGAAATCCAAGGAAACAAATGCTCGCTGGGGATAAATTTGTGTCTTATAAATCATCCAAAAAGTCATAAATACACATGATAAAATTATGATAAATTAAATATATTTTTATAAGGTTCTTTATTTATTTATTTTAATTTTTTTAATTTGATTATCCAGGACGTTAAGCTCAAGTACAGAACACGTTCAAACATAATGTAAAGGGTTTCTTATTTAACTTTTATTTTAGGGAGATTTCGATTATTCGCCACGTATTTCTTGTATGTGGAGTTTCTATAAAGAATTTTATATATAATAATTTGAATACTTTTATCTTAATGATATTAAATTATTCATTTTATTATTGTTATTTTTTTTAGAAATACCTCCATTAATTACAAATTTGTAAGGGATTTTTCATCTTACATCCATTTTTCTAAGATATTCTTTATTCAACACATTTTTCGTGTACGGTGTGTGTATACTACCCATTGATGTAAAATATCATTAATATAATTATTTTAATGATATTAAACATATCAATTTATGATTATTAATTTTGGGTAATATATATTTGATTAGTTAAAAACTTTTAAGGGATTCCACCCGAATACTCATTTTTTCATCAAGTAATTATTTCACTATCCATAACCCAATGTGATTATTTTTTTGTGTAATCATTATATATTATGTTTATATGTTCATAAATCATAATTTCAAATCATTTTTATTTATTTTATTTTAGTTTTATATTTTATAATGGTCCACATCTCAATTCTTCTCAATAAACATGCTCGATTCATGGGATGTTCTCAAATTATTACCTATTTAAAAGTGGACTATATAATAATTTTTAATCCACAATAATATTTCTCAAATAACACATTTTAAATTTAAAAACTACTTAATATTATTTCTGCTTTTATGAAATCAAACATGTCTTTCCACTTTAAAATATCATTAATATTTTCCAAAAACAACATTAAAATGTTTTATTTATAAAGATTATTAAAAAAACTTTTTAAATATTTTAACTTCAGCGGGAAAAGATTTATGAATCAAATATAATTTAAATTTCCTTCCACTTATTATTTTGTTTTATACATGATTAAAATTTTATTTTATAACCAATAAATGTTTTTCCCAATGAAGTCCTCTTTCCAACATAAAAAAATTTATTATCTCACATTAAATTTCATATGATATATGCCATGTTACCCACTTTTTTATTGAATGTGGAGTATGTAATACCCCATAATATATCTTATAATGGGTATCTATATTCTATAAATATTTTAATATATTATGATTTGAATGTTTCAATTCGGCATGGGAGACTTTGTAATGATTAAATAACATTTCTTCATAAACATTTCATTTTTCTAATTTAAATGTATCTTCATATATGTCAAAATTGTTCATTTAATCAGGTTCATCATTATGGATTATCCATTATGATATCTTATACCATATTATTTTGTTGTTATTTTGGATATGGATGTGATAATTTGAAATCAATCATGTGTTATAGTAAAAGTATTCACATTTAGTATGCTTTTTTCAATACTAATGTTTATGTTATTTATGTTTCAACTTATCTTATTGGTAATGTATTTGACTTAGTAAGTGAAGGTTGTGTCCCACTATAGCCCACCACAGATCCTTTAGTAGGTCTCATGAGAGAAACTAGTGTTTTTACACAAATATGTATGGTATTTTAATGAGGCCTTAACGACATGATTATGATGTATAGTATTATGAATTCCCTTATTGTGAATCCAATATTTGATAGTCCATATGATTATTGGACTAGTATAATATCCATGGTTAAGTATAATTGTGGAAAAACGTATTCATATTTTATTCCTTCGATATTATTCTCAATTTTTTAATGTCATGGATTATTCTAGTTATTCATCATTCATTATGATTTATTCTTCATCTACATTATTTACCCTCAATGATCATCTGAGATAACCAATTTCATAATGCTTCGTTACCCATGTTATCTAAAAGAAAATTATAAGTAATCATTCAAGTATTATTTTTATCCCATTATATATCATGTCATATATTTTCTCAATGGAATATGTGTATCATGAATGTAATCGGGTTTTCCTAAACATCTAATTTGATCGGACCATCATTATTCGATTCCCTGTAATCATGAAAATGTAATAAAATAATAAAATGTAACTGAGCTTCAATGGTCAAGGAATGAAAAATTATCACTAGATCAACTCTAATAGATATACATTAGAGAAGCGGTAATGATACTAGGAGTATGACTAATTATTTTATCTTATCATGATTTGAGATTAACATCTATGTTTTGGAAAAGACACCAACATGTTGTAGACAATAAGTTGATCATTATTCCTGCCTATTATCCTCAAAATAATAGACAATATGAGTGGACTATTCAAATAATTGTGTAAATTTTTAGAGTGTGTTCAATAGAATTCAATTAAGGATAGGGGAAACATTTAACTACGGTCTGGTTGTGTGACAATAATAGTTTCCACCAAAACACCCAAATCGCCCCATATGAAGCCATTTATGAAAAAAGATGCAGAACAATAGCTTTATTAGATAATGTCAGGGAACATAAGCTTATAGAACCTAAAATGGTCGAGGAAATGGTATAAAATTTGAAAACCATTCGGTTGAATATATGTGAAGCCCAATGCAAACAGAACAGTTATACAGTCAATCGCCGACAAGGCCTCAAGATTAAGGATAAAGACATGATATTCATCCACATATCTACATGGAATAAGTCCATGATATTTGGAAAAAATTAATGTTATTTAATATATATATTTCCACCTTCAAGATTGATGATCATGTAACAACTATGACCTATTGACTAGCACTTCCACCTACCTTGTCTGAAGTACATAATGTACTCTATTTATCCCTCTAGATAAAGTACATACTGAAGACATTACATGTTCTAAATTAATTAGTTGTACAATTTGATAATGATCACTATTACAAGGAGAAACCAATGAATATCTTTGATCATTTTGATAAATTTCAATGCCACAAGACTGCTCACAAGGTCAATTCATTAAGAAGTAACCATAATTACAAAGAGAAAACATGGGAACTGGAGAAAATGATGAATAGCTAATAATCTCACTTGTTTCCCCAAAGATTGTAACATGAAATTTTAAAGTTAAAATTTAATAAATAGGAAGAATGTAATGGCCAAAAAATTTATCAATGGAAATTCCATTCTTATAAATATTTTATATAGTATAAATAACATAAAAATAACATCAATAAAACAATACACAAATTATATATGAATAATAAAATAAAGTGGATGTATTTAAATAAGTTATGGAACATATACTAAGGGTATAGTACATGACCGTTTGGATAGTAATATCACACTTTTTAATAGTAAACATGACAATATTATAGGGACCAAGCATATGAATATTAAATAAAATTTATCCATATTTTATATGATTATACAATATAATTATATTATATTATATATAAATAAATGTTTAAGAAAATTTTATGTATGTGTTGATTTCTTTTCTAAAATATATCTGCTAATTTTCTATTTTAAAAAAAAATTCAATGTTTTAAATAAAAATATATTTCTATAAATTTTATTCAAAAATTAAAATTTTTTCATATGATTATATGATAATTTTATGACACCATAATTAATTTTTTGAAGTGTTATAGGTTCAAAGATGAATTTTAAAATTGGTGATTTCCACATAAATAATAATTTTATTTCCAGGATAAATTTATCATTTTTAACATATTATTTTAATGATATATATTCCATTTTTCAATTCTATATGATGAAAAATGGTTAGAGTGAATTTTGGATATTTTTCTAAAACAGTGAAATTTTTATTGGATTGTTAAAAAAGGTAAAATATAGCGTATATACATTATAAGATAAATACATTATTTATTCAGTCATATTTGATGTAAGGAACATAATAGAGAAATATAATCCTTTATTTAATTTATTTATTCAGTTTATTATCAAAATTTATGTTCTTTAGGTTAAATAATTAATCTAATGAACAAAATAATGAGAAAACATCGCTCTCCTCCACTGTAAATACCACCACTCACCGCATATTCTCGTCAGACATATTATTAGTTGATGATAGTCCAAATTAGTCCCAAATAACGTTCTAATACACCCCTTATGTAAAATGACCTTTTTTCTCAAAAAAATACCAAAACCAATCCCCCCTAAGAATGTTCTCTAGAAGAAGGATTCAAGAGGTAAAATCCACTTTCTTTTTGTGTAATTTATTTTCATTATTTTTCTTCTCAATTTATCTACAAACCTACCCTAATCCTTATGGAATTATAATCTATTACCTTACATAAACTGGATTTTTATTATGCTAAAGGAATAATCCATCGTCATTTAATTTCCTTCCCCTTTGTACTAAAAATGAAAACATTGGCCTTAATGTGTAAATTTAACAAATTCAATGATGAAAACATTTTCAATTTCCTTTCCATCTTTTAAAACATTCAATAATACCATTTTATGGGTTAAAATTACTATAATAAATTTATTACAACTTATTTAATGTTCTAGAAAAATTATATATATATAATATAGATTAATAAACTATAACAAGTTTGTGGTGGTCGAAAAGCAGCCAAAATAACCAAAATGATTAGCATTAACATCTTATCTAATAATTCATCCTCACCAAAAATGAAAAAAAGAGTTGTATAAAAATTAAATATTTAATATGTTAATTAATAACATATAACATCAATTATGTACAAACATTGTCAGTTTATATTATTTTCCATAGATGTATACATGTAACTAATCATGAAAACCATGGAATCAAAAGCACCAAAATGTTGAAATTGTATCTTATAAATCATTGAAAGTTCTCTAAATGAACATAATAAAACTATAATAAATAAAATACATAAATAAATGGTTCTTTATTATATAATTTATGTATTTAATCTTATTATCAAGAAAATAATTATCTTGGCCTGAACACTTTCATACATAGTGTATGTGACTTATTCTGGACTTCATTTTTTTCCATTGGGTTATGATTTCTCTCTATTTGTCCCAATGTTACTCTTATTTCAATAAATATAATTAATTTATATTATGTGTATATATTCAAAATTCATGTATCCATATCATATATTCCTTATTTTATGGGGAATTACATTTTCTATAATTAATTCGTTCTCAATTATTCCCGATAAGCTAGCCCAAATAAATGGAACATCCTAATTTCATACCAATTTTAAAGATCACTCTATAATCTATTTTATGCCACCATTGTTATTATAAAATCACTCATTTTATAACTAATAATTAAAAAAATTTCTTTTATTATGGTATTAAATAGTACTTTTTTATTATAAATTCTCTTAAATATTTTCCTTAAAACGCACGAAACTGTTTTATTTCTAAAGTTTCTTAAACACTATTTATTAGGGTTTCAACATTATTTTTAAATCACATATCATTATCTATGGTTATTTTCTAATATTTAATTTCCATTTATTATTTAAATCCATTCTCTCAGGGAAACCATGATGTTATTCCATTTTGTTATTCCTTTTAACAGGATTATGATACGCAATTATTTCTATGGGTATCCCTTATGTTTTAGTTTTATTCCTTATATAATATTTATCTTCTGGTGAAAATATTCATGAAAATTTAATTAAGTGTGAACCTAGATATAAATATAATTTAATGGGTAATGTTTACACTCATGAGGCGTCATGTTGGTATATAGAGTGAACATGATTCCTTCATAGTGACTTTTCCCACCATGTAATATAATCATGGAATTTAGCATTTACTCATATTTAAGTAATGTTATATGTTATTTCCATATTTCTATTTTGTCATTGTTATATGTTATAATGTTATAAATTTTATTATTCCTTACGTTTATTCATTTTACATTCCTTTTTGACATCAAGTTATTCCTTATAACCCAAGTGCTATGTTTTATTATTATTGTTATTCATTTACGTGGATTTTTAGTTCCTCCCTATTCAAATGTATTTCCAATGTATCCTATTATGATTTAGTATCCAAATTAATGTAGGTATATCATTATAGAGATTAAATAAAAAATGTTTTTATTTTGGATTTCATTTTTTCAAATTATCTACCTAATCCTCCAACAAAATTCGACATTATGATCCTTGACTGGTATTAAATTGATTATTATGCTTAAAATCATGAAATAATTTGTGTAAAATTATAGGGAATATATATCCGCTACTATAACCACCTAACATTGGCTATTTAATATATTATGGTGGACTTTACTACTTAAACATTTTTAGAGGAAACTATTTCTACAATGTAATAGGGTCTAAAACACTAACATGATTCTGGTCACCCTGAGTGAGGGGGAAATGAGCTCGATGGTTCCCATATACCCCATAGACATGAAATTAAAACTTTAAGACTCCAATATTTTCTCAGAAGGCACATGACCTTGATGAACATAATTTGGAATACAATGGTTGGTTACCCACTGATCACAACCCAAATAACACAACACCTGTGGTCTACTACCTGAAATTCATCCCCAAAAAATTTCCAGCTGGACACACTCTTAGGGATAATGTTACATGTAATGAGTTCAATTGATATCATATAACTTTTTATGAACCCTCATATATGTAATAGTCATAAAAAATGAAGAACGCATACATAATCACTAAGAACAAGGCCTCCTCTAGATAACAATATTTGGGTATCTCAAATCAAAATCCATTTATAGAACAGTGTTGGAGAACATTAGACCTGATCCCATACCACCCCAAAATATAAATCCCCTTCTAAATAGATAGAAGCTCCTCCCCCTGGGCTATCCCCAATTTCAATAATATAAAGTATGAATGGGACTTCTTCCAAAATTCTAGTAAAAACATATCCGCGACCATATGGTCACTAAGAAATAGCACCCAACAATAATGTGTATCTCCCCAAAATTGATTTACTAATAATGGAAACTATAACTCATATCATGATCAAATAAATCTAAAAGTTATCTTGAGCTCTTCCAACCATCAATATTTCTTTAGTTCTGAGATGATCCCCTATTACTTATACAAAATCATCTAGTTAAATGAATGAAAATCATATGGTCTTACTGCATTCTCCTATAATGGATAGATACTTTAAAGATAAATTAGATCGGCCTACTAAACCTAAATTTATTTAGTTACATGAAAACAACTACCATGACCATTCCTGAAAGAAAATTAGAGAATTCGAATATTACTATCATGGAATTTAAACATTCGGTTTATTTTATTTATTTTTTCCCACAATAAAACAAATTTATACAAAACATAATCAATCATGACTTATGTACCATTTCTAGATCACTACATAGAAAATATTTGGTCCCCACATAGGAATTGAAAAAAATGAATTCCCTTGTACTTAATCCTCGAGGGGGTTCCAATATTCTACCATGTCTCCTTAAACTAGACCAGATACAAACAATAACTTTCACCACATACCTTCCAACCTATGAAATCATCATCATTCCTAAATCATATCATCATTCTGTTTTTCAACCATTATCAATTAATACCACTCTATGATAAACCCCTCCATCCAAATATTATTCAATGAAGGAAGATATGTAATGTTCATTAAGCCTGACCACCAGTAGGCCTTCGGTAAGCTTCAAGTGGAGAGGGTATAAAAATCACATTAAAGGGAGGTATTACCCTCTAATGTAAAATGTTATTTGAAGATAGCTTAAGAAACCAAAAAAATAACTGATAATGAAAAATTAAATATCAAACCTTCCAATGTGCATTAGAATAAATAAACTAATACCAAAAAAATATCTAATATAGAGTACCATAACACAATTCTTTTTTAATAGCAACTCAACATTACCTTCAAAACATACATGTATTATAAAAAACAATCTCCAAATTCATCCTATAAAAATATAAATAGTATTTATATGTTGGTTTAGAATATATGTATTCTTAATAATAGTATCCAATGTTATAAGTATAACAAATATTCTCCTTATTACACACTTAAACATGATTTATTACATAATCATTAACTTAAAACAACTCTGAGGATCAAAAGGTCTTGTGTCATAGTAAATTTGGAATATTACATTATAGATTAATATATAAAATTAGACATATTTATTGAAATTGTTTTTACATGAACTCAATATTCCTTTGTACTTAGCTTTACATGGGATAACCTGAGAACATACATAAGAAATGATTGAGCTATAAAGCCTAATAAGGGAGTGAACGAGGAATAACATAAAGAATAAAATAAATTTTAGGAAATAGGAATATCAATGGATTATAAGAGAATCATTATCATTAAGAAATGATATAGCATGATTATAATAACCTTGAGATGTGACAATGAAATATCACATGATATTAATATGAGCCCAGTCACTACGCACATAGAATATTAGTAAACCCCCATTTCACTTGATTTAGTGTGATTAAACCCTAATTTCACTGTAATTAGCATGATTAAACACTCGTTGGAGATGCTGTATTATGAAACTTTTCATTACCCAATGCATTGTAGTTCTATCATGGTGCACCCTTCTGAATCATTTCATTTCTTGCATAAGTATACCACATAGATCATGAAACAAGAATTAATTAAAAATTATAATTTTATCCCTAAAAAATATATATGTAATACATAAATGTAATTCCTCAATCCAAAATTACTTTTCCATAATGATTAATACCCTTGAAAGAGAAATGGGTATGGTATTTACTTACACAACGGTTTGTAATGGGAGATTTTGGTGTAACATCGATAGCAGAACTACACCAAATTGAAATAATAAATTGGGTTGATAGATGGGAAAAGGGGATACCATCACTTATACATGAAATAGATAGTAAGGGGATCATGTAACATAATATCCCATTATATGAAATGGAATTTAGATTCATATTATAGAGGAAAATCTTGAATAGAGGTAAGAAGAGAGAAACCCCTTACAGAATTTTGGCATGGTAAGGGGTATACATGGGAGACATTAATTAGAGTGAAAAGGGTATCTCATCATTCAATATTAAATAAGGAAATATAGGTGAGGTGTGAATTCATACCACAAAATTTTTAATTAATAATATATGGGAAAAAATATATATGGAAAATTGATATAAATATGGATAGAAGGAAAGCGAGGATCCCTAACTTGGAAGAGTGTGACTTCAAGAGCATTGTGAGGTGCTTCTTGAGAACCTGGGGCATCTTGTAGGTATTCTAGAGAAAAGAGTGCAGAGTAGGGTTTTTATACAATGGTTTTTAGTGAAAATAAGAGGGATATTGGATGGGTTTATATAGAAAAAGGAAGAGGAATTACTTAATATTTCACAAACATAGGTTTTTTAAATATATATAATTAAATATTCAAAACCAAAAACCAAACCACAATATTTTACCATAGTGTTTTCCAATGGACAGTGTAAAAAAATATTATATAAGGATAATGGATTATAATTTTCAAATATTAGGCATTATTATGTGGATGTGAGTTACACTCTCAAGGAAATCATATTAATAAGAGAAAATATTTTATAAGTCATTAAGGGTCTGTAAGGCACCATAAAATTAATCAAAAAAAATATATAATCACATTATTATAATGTTTAAAAATTGATTCGTTGAAAATACCTTTTATTGTATTTTATTACATCCCAATTAGGTTATTATAATATAATAAAACACATTATATATATATATATATTACCCAAATATTCGGCTGTCTTATAAAAGTTTGAAAAATTTACTGTTAAATAATTTTGACATCATAAATCATAAAATAATATTCATTTTAAAAAATTATATTCTAAATATGTGACGTTTTACTATTAAAATAAAAAACCAGTAGTTTTGCGAAAATCCTTGAGTTTTATCAGAAACGGATTTCAAAACATAATAAAAATTAAAATTATATTCATTAAAATTAATTGATCATTTATATTTAATATAAATTAATTTTATAATAATAGTTTATTAATGTATTATTTAATTCAGAAATATATTAATTCATCATAATAGATTTCTCTACTGAATTTAAATATTACCATAAAATACTATATGGGTTAAAAAACATTAATAATGTAATAATAAAAAAATGAATGTATATTATTTTCTATATACAAAAATAATGCACATAACAATAGAGATATTGACTTGTTACATAACCCCTTATAATGCCCACATTAAACCTTTGGGTATGGTGTGTGATGGTGACAGACTATAGGAGAAGCTCAGATAACATTGCTCGTGTGGTAATCTCTATTAACTTCCTCTTCTCCCATATGTGGTTTTGTTAAATCTTAATAGGTTGAATGTATACTAGATATTGGTCAAGAAATAATCCCAGGGATCCTACCATCTTTTTGAGCTCTAAAAAATGGGCTTTTTATGGTGAAATTCTATAAGATAGGGCCATCACTTCCTTTGTCTGAGTAAATTTTATTTATTAAATCCCTATATTTATAATTGTCATTTGATCACATTTTAATGATATATTAGCTATGGTTAAAATTCATAATGGTATTTTAAATTCCAAAAAACATTAAACCTTATATGCACATATTTTTAATAAAACCATTTTACATAAAAAGACATTTAATTCGATCACGAGAAATTTTCATTAATAAATGTTTTGGTCATTACAATCTTCCCCCCTTAAAAATATTTCTCCCTCGTAATTTCATTTTCCCTCACTAAAAATGATAAATCTAAATCTACTTCATCACATCCTTCAATTCCCACATTTCCTCTTCAAACATCTGGTTTTTCCACAAAAACTTGATGTGGGGCATTGTCTTATTTAATAGAGATTTTACATATGATCAAAGATATTCACATGCTTCTCATTGCAGGAGAGGAAATTATCCTATGGAACCACCTTCGGGATTAGTACATGTGATGGATCAAGTTGGTACATTCTCATGAGATATACATAGAATACATCATATACATGAGATAAGCTTAGTGGGAGTGATTGTCAATAGGCCACTGCTCCAATGCGATCAATGATCTCAAATGGGACAATGTACATTAGACTAAGCTTTCTATTCTTCCAAATTCTCATCACTATCATCCATGGTGGTATTTAGAGGAATATTATGCCTCTAACATCAAATTCTAGGTACTATTTATGGTTGTCATCATAGAACCTTTTTCAGCACTGAGCACCTTTAATGTGATACATAATGCTCTTAAACATTCCCACCATTTTTTCGACCATTTTGAACTTAGGATATTTTACTCCCCATATTAATCCCTTTATTATGGTGTTTGGAACATCTTCTCACAAAGGGATTAATAAGGATCCATTTGAACGCTTAAGTTAAAACTTTTATTGTATGATAACTCAACTATAGGAAGATGTTGATACCATTTTCCTTTTAATTCGATTGAAAATTATGTCAACATGTTCTCAAGTGTTTTGACAGTTTGGTTAGATTGGCCATCAGTTTGAGGATGATAAGTCGTACTATTGTTCAACAAATAATTTGAATCACTTTAGAGATTCTTCAAAAACCTAGAGGTGAATCTTGGATTTCAATCAGATACAATCGATATTGGTACTCCATGAAGCCTGACCACTTTTTGGATATGCATATATTCCCATTTATCCATTGAGAAATCCTCTGGAATTGCAATGAAGTGTGTAGTCTTTGTATGATGATCCAAAACTACCTAGATAGAATTGTTTCATTTGAATGAATTCAGAAGTCCAATGTCAAAACCCATGGTTATTTTTCATATTTATATGATTTTATGTGTAATGAATACATAATGCACTAAGTCTTCATCAAATTATAATTATATTTATGGAATACCAGGAACTTTGATGTATACTCAGTAATATCCTTATTCACGTTATCCCACCAATAATTCTCTCATAGATCTCAAAACATATTTTTGTTTCTTGGGTGAATGGAGACATTTTAACTATTTGAATCATCCAAAAGGTCACTATGTTACTTCGGAAATGATGGAACACATAGTCTTGACCCAAATCACATATTATTAATTCATTAACATTGAAATTTGATGATTTCCCTTTTTTGATAGTTTACACTTTCATCTAAATTCCCAGGTAATAAATATGAAAATCCTTTAACCATTTCAAATGATATGGTTGATCAATCATTTATTAAATTATTTATGATGTCCCCTTATGTTAGATTCACATTTCCATTATCATCTAATCTAAGAAGATTGTATCATTTTCAAATCTCATCAATGATATAATCGCTGGGTCATTTTTACTTAGAGTATCCACAACCTCGTTTTCATTCCTAGGGTGTTTATCGATTGAGCAGTCATAATTTTGATCCTTTATAACTATGATCATTGGAAAATATTCATCTCTCTCTATTTGAATATATACTTAATTATTTTTTGGTATATATTTAACACTTCTCCCTAAAGAGGATATGTCCCCCAAATATTTAATGTGAATATTACTACATCCAACTCCAGATCATGCGTTGTATAGTTTTTCTCATTAACATTCACTATCCATGAATCATAAGAAATGAATTTTTCATTTTTCATCATTACATATCCCAATCCCTTCTTTGAAGCGTCACTGAATACCATGAAAATTTATCCACTTGTGGGTATTATGAGTGTGATCACAATGATAAGCCTCCTTTTCAACTCCTTGATTCTCTCTTTGCATTCATCACTCCATGAAAACATGATTCCCATCCATGTTATATTGGTAAGAGGGATTGATAATCATGAAAAACACCTCACAAATTGATGATAATATCTAGCTAACACATGGATGCTGCGAATATCTATCACTGATATTGGCCTCAGTCATCCCTGAATTGCATTTTACTTGGAGGGTTTGATGATATGACCCCAAGAGTGGGAATTTATTCAACTTGAACTCACATTTTCTATACTTTTCATAGATCTTCTACTTTGGCATGGTATCTAGTAATGTGCTTAGATTCTTCTCATACTCCTCCTTGGATTTGGAGTATATTATAATATCCTCTATAAATACTAACAAAAAAATTTCAAGGTAATATGTAAATACTCTATTTCTCATGCCCACGAATATTTATAAAGAAATAATGATTCGAAAAAGAAATACTATGAATTTATTGTTCTTGTACCTTGTACGAAAAGTAATCTTGGGGATATCCTCCTTCTTCACCTTTACTTGGAAATAAACTAGCCATATATCCACCTTGTAGAAGTATTGAGCTCTATGTAGCTGATCGAACAAGTCATCAATTCATGGAAGTGGATACTTGACATTTACCAGGATTTTTTTGAGCTCAATATAATCAATGAAAAGGTGAATTGACCCGTCCTTCTTCTAGAAGAAGAGGATAGGTGCACCCCATGGTGAATCACATCGGTGTCTAAATTATTTTTCTATATTCTCTTATAGTTTTATCTTTTGATCCTATAGTACCTCAACAGTAATAATATATGCATTCTAGGATATTGGAAATTCCCAGGTATAAGATCAAATTATAATTCAACATATCTTATTGGAGGATGACCAAGAAATTCCTTGGGAAACACTTCAGTGAATTCTCTCACAATAGGCATGTCTTCACGGATGGTTCCTTTATTAGACACAATCATCTATGCAAAAAACTTGTGCTCATTGAAAATTAATACCGATGAATGTGATGATGGTACTAAATAAAATTCATCCTTCAACTTGAACTTGTACCAAATTGTTGTTTGATTCTCTAAATGTAGTGTGATTTCCCTCTCATGGAAATTTATTTTGGCCCTTTTTTGGGAAATCCAATCCAGTCAAAAATTTTGATCAAACTCTACTTTAGGGAGTATGAAAAGGTTCTCCGAGAAGTTAATTCCATAAATTGTGAAAGATGAGGAGTTATATTCATGGGATGGAATAATTTCCCTATTTTTTGTTTGCACCGACATCTTTTCTCCCATGATTTGTGGTGGTGTTTTGAATTTTCTACTAAACATTCAAGATATAAAAGAATGCGTAGAACTATGGACGATAACCCTACCATACACTCTTTTATTCTATTTTTACTAATTCCTTTTGTCCAATAATAATTATGAATTATTTGTTCAAAAAAATATTAGAAACGTAAAGGGGAATCCAATAACATTAAAGGGATAACAAATAAATTACATTTGTTTCCCCAGCATAATAAATTATAGGGTAAAATCTATGTTATAAATGATATATATCCCAACATATATTCTTATGGGAAGTTTTATTATTCTTATAATAATGTTTCACACTAAAATTATGAATTTTACAATGAATATCCCCCGAGTGTGTCGAACCAAGAGTACAACAAGGCCCATTTTTATGCCCCAGTTATCATTCAAGTCTAGATTAAGTAGTGTTTTTGGGATTAACCCATAAATACATATAGACACAATAAAATTAATTCCATGAACATTTAAATAGAGTGATGATAATATTCTAACATACAAAAAATTGTCAAGAAGTTGGTGGATATATTTCTATGTTCCAAAATACTACTCCATACCGATGAATAAGTCGAATGATTCTGCCATCCTAGAGTAGGTAGTGGATTTACAAGATATATGATGAAAAGGGGTGAAAACATTAAATATAATATCTGAGTTTCTTCTTAGAATACATGGGCTATTTAATACCTCAATAAGTTTATATCTCTTCAGACCATCTATTTGACTGGTCGTAGAGCCCAAACATGCTTATAGTTCAAAATTTATTTCACTTGGAAGATGAATAAATTTCAGAAAAGGACCTAAGCGGATGACCTAAATGAAAATATAATTTATTTCCCCCTACACGGAAGAGCTATGTGGAGAACCTACATGGGGGACCTGCGCGGACAACATCCCTTTGATTAGGTCCCATCCATGGTTATAAATTGAACCCTTGGGCTCCCAATTTCAATGATAGAAAAAGATAGAAGAAGTCCCAAAGCTCCAATTTCATAGCTCTTTCATCCAGATCCTACAAATTTTATCATGTAGCTCTATAAAACATGAGAGAAGACATAATTGAATTGGTAAAGTGGTTTAAAGACCAATCAAGCTCAAGAACATATTGAATTGTGACAATGACTTCTACGGAGCACTTCTGTGGTGCACCCTTGAAGGGCACATGCACACACACCTTGGAGGAGAACCTGCACACCCCCATTGGTCCGTTCCATGGGGTATGTGAACCTTCACTCCATGCTTGGAATCACTGCTAGGATATATTCCTTTCCCTTCCAGGCTGGTCGGTTTTCTTTCTTCACTAACCACCATGATAAATTCATAATCACACCACGATATTTTCAGGTCTGGTTGCCAAAATTTTCCATTGTGCCCTTTATGCGGCCCAACATCTAGAATAATAATACCATGATTCGATACACTACATCATAATCAATGAAACTCTTCGGGTCGAATTAATAGTCTTGGTTTTCTTCAAATTTTATGAGTTTGGAATTTCATTAAAGATTCCTAGAGTACCTTGAGTCGATAAAAAAACTTAATAAAATCTTCAAACTATATCACCAAACTTTTATGCCATGTTAAATCTCAAATGGGAATCCTATTTAGGAGTGACCCCCCACCAATCTCAGACGGGTTTCCTCCTTAAGAGTATGCACCCACCAATATCAAATGGTCATCCACTTTAGGATTAAGACCCTACCAATATCAAATGTGAATCCTCATTAAGAGTAAGACCCAAACAATTTCAAATGGGAATCCTCTTTAGGATTAAGCCCCAACCAATATCAAAAGAGCATCCCCCTTAGTAGAAAGCCCCAAAAAATTTCAAATGGCCATCGTTCGTAAGAGTATGCCACCAACCAATCTCAAATGGGAATCCTCCTTAGGAGTAAGCCCAAACCATTCTCAAATGCTCATCCTTTTTAAGATTAATCCCCAAATAATCTCATATGGTTATATTTCGTAGGAATAATCCCCAACCAATTACCAAAGAGGTATCATCCTTTAGAGTATGCCCCAATCAATTCCCTATTGGGAATGCTCCTTAGGAGTAATCCCCAAGAAATATCAAATGGGAATCCTCCTTATGAGTAATCCATAACTAATTCACAAATCGGCTTCCTCCATAGAAGTAATCCCCACGATATCTCAATAGGTGATATATCCTTTTGTTATCCCATAAACCTTTAGGTAGGTCGTGGTAGTCTTGATCTTATCTAATTTTTCCACCATAACACCTTCCTTTCATTCTACCCTTGTGCAATTTAAATTGAAGAGTTGGAAGGTCCGTCATCTCGCCTTCTTCTCGGGTAGAATCAACCTCGTCCACCCCAAACTTAGTAGGCACGTCCTCTTCCACCAGAAGAGTTGGAAAACTGAGGGTGCCTTTTTTGAATCTTTTGCATCCTCTTCTCTCTCACACTGAGCATGAATCCTGTGGGACTAGTGATTTGTCATGATTAGAACATTTGTAGATGAAACTTGAACAATGAGAAGATTGACTGTTGCTCAAACCAAGATACATCAGAAGCCTTCTATGTGACCGATCTCATTTGATATCCACTTCATGAATCCATCCCTAATTCCATTAATCTTAGAATTTACCTTAGAAGTATGCCCCAAATTAAACCCCAAAAATCACCAAGTCTTCCTTTTCCCGAAGTAATCCCAAATTCATTTCCCTCAAATGACTATACTCTCCTAGGAGACTTATCGAATTACATGGGATTTGATTTTCATCCAAACAGGATATGTAGGAAGCCTCCTTGAGGTTCAAACCAAACACTTCACATCAACCCCGTTCGTCCTGGGCCATATTCCCAACGGGGTCTAATATTACATGGATCCCCTTATAATTTCCATGTTCATTGAGATGCATCGACATTAGTCCCTCACTAATCATTGACTAAAGCATCTTTCTCTTAGATTTCCTCGTCACATGGAATTAAAGGGTATGATGTGTCCCATTAAGTGGCACCAAACTACAAGGGTTCAAATTTTTTTTTCAGAAGGTCACGAAGGTAACACATTTTATGGGAATGATCCCAAATTCAAAACCAACATTTATGTTCTTGGATGAAAATAAATTCTTGATTTCCCCACAGAGTGTCTTGAAAACTAGTATCATCATAACGACGATTAAAATAATCCATAAATAGTAAATAAAGGTATTCCATTAATGGAGAACTTCGTATACATACAGATATCTCCATTAATGGAGATCCTCAAATACATAAAAATGATTCTAAATTTTACACATGTTAAAATTTGAGTTCAAATTTCTAGGGAAACATATTTTATAATTTGTAAATTAATAAGGATTCTTGAAAAATTCTAAATTTATAAATATGGTCATATAGTACTCAAATTTTCCCCCAAAAAGGGTGTGATGAGTCTGACCTACCATCCTCTCTACCAATTCACCTTCGTAAGTGGAAAAAATTTCATACATAATAAATTATTTCCATTGGAATGAAGGACCATTTAGGATAATGAACTATTGGGTGTTTCTGGTTCAATAAATAAATCCAATTAAAACCTCCTAGAAGTAGTGATTCTTAAAACCCGAACACATGTATCAAGGAACTATTAAACAAAAATTGTTCACCTGAAGTGAATCCTTAATCATGTTTATAATCATACCCACCTATCTGGCCCCCATAAATTGATAATGAAAGGACATAAAAAGGATAAAATCTCAAATGTATCTATATAAAGGATTATTTTTTAATTGAGTTTATTGTGGTTCTCAGTTTTTTCTCAGAACATCCTTCAACAAAATGACTTTCTTCATGATGACACATGTTAATGTCCTGACCGATGCATAGGATGGATCACCATCTTCTGTAAGAAAGTCATCACCCGCTCAACGTCTTCAATGCTAGGTCTCTAATGTGATGGTAAGGGAGTACAATCACCAAGGTACAATCCCAATCTTAGAGGCTACCCACTAGGCTCTCAAGGTTAATAACAAACCATGATCTTCTGGCCAATGACTACCAATGGTCAAGAAGAAGACAGATCCAACCACCTCATTGAACAGTTTTAGGTTCTTATACCTAGAATGAAATAACTTTTTCTTATCATACTATAGGTAGGTGGAACAAGAGGTCACTGAAGGCCTCTATTCAAAGATGTTGGCATCCTTCCTGAGGAATCCCCCCAATAATCACCACCAGCAGAATTGTGTAGCATTAAACCCCCAACATGATGGGGGTGTTTTTTATACATGTTAATCCAAGGTCTCTACGAAGTGGGCATGCAAGAAGATCCTCCTGGCACAATTTCTATACAACAGGGAGTATGTTCTTACCTTTTCCCTCCTCTATAGAAGTCCATCAACCTAAATTGGTGGGAAAAAATAAGCAGGCACATACACACGTTCGTCCTAATTCCAATGCCCAGTAGACGGTTCTAAAAGAAACCCAATAATCCCACTAGGAAAATAAAGTGGAGTACCATGAACAGGAACATAAAACAATTTACAAATTATCATCTAGTCAGTAGGTTCGCCTAAATTTATTTTTGAAATTCATCCAATCAAATGTGGTGGCAACTAGAAAACTGAAATATACACCAGCTCGCATTCACTAATTCTTTCTGCAGTCTCTTATTCCAATATTGAAATAACTTCAATAACCATGATTGATGGAAAGAAACAAGCATGAACATACACCTTCTAGAAATCTTCAAGACTTCCAACAATCTCATTTGTAAGCACCTTTAAATGTTAGTTAGAAGGCTCTGATGACCAATTTGGGGTAGACTCAACTCTCTGCTCCCATAAATGAGTAATATCAATATCCAATTACAGGAAATGGAGGAAAACAGTACCCACAAACACGTAATCCAGATATGGAATGGGCGTAGATTCCAATTCCAGCAACTCATGTCACCGAACACATCATTGAAATAGTGAAAGGGAAGAAAAATTTCCTACCCATATTATGGAAGCATGCTATAATATCATAAAAACATCTTTAGCTATATTAGGGGATCAGACACATAAATATGTCCCCACGCCTGGTATGACACATCATCATTCCATCTGGGAAGAGCTATATACCTCTTCTCTAGTACATGATGGTTATGGGGCATACATTCCTGTAACATAGGGACAATAGGATCATGAACATTCACTCTTTCCCATTGGTGTTAATTAGCCCATACTAATGACCACTCCATGGCAGGCACATACACCTTCCCCTGATAACCATTTCTCCCAGTAAGTGGAACCAACTAAATGTAATAGATTATCTATGCAGGAGTCTCTCTAAACACAGTAGAAAAAACAAGATCCAAGCTATGATCTGGCTCCACTTAATGCTATATTTCGTGAATCCCTCAGACATTTATCTATTTCACATCAAGGTTATACCCTCTCATTACCAAATTATGCTAGTAATAGTAGTAATTTTAAAGTACCCCCTCAAACACTTCATCATAATGTATTTTTAATGAAAATTCAGTCAATACAAAGATATTATCCTTATATGATATCCATGACAACCCTACAGGTGGTCTGAAGACCAATGATCAAGAAGATTTATTCCTTTCTACAATCCACAATGGTGGTCATCCTCATGACCGCCTTTCCTGAAAAATGTTTTTCTGCAATAGTTTTTTTATTGTCAAGATAATTCTATAATTAAAAATATTGCAAGGAGAAATCCCTATTATCTTGAGGCACATTCCAACCCATGTCTTGTCATATATGATGCCATTTCATTAACAGGTGAAATAATTTTTCAAACAGAAGAAATCATAAAGGTACAATCATTCTCAGAACCTCCCTTGGGTCATTCGCCTTCCATTACTATAGAAGGAAAAATGATTAATTCAATTATTTTCAATAAAAAAATTGTGAAGCTTCAACTTTGGTCAGATCATGTGGAGAGTCCTCTTGTGAAAGACGATGAATATATTTTATTCATGAGAAAAGAACTTGCTAAAGGATATGTAATAGTCATGTTTTGTCCTGTGGGAAATTATCAATAAAACATTCCATAAATGATGGTAGACGATTGCATTCAAGATGTCCACCTCAACTTATAGAAGACACATTTTCAGTTGATAACCCATGTATTACCTTATGATGAATAAGAAAATCAAGTAAATGGAATAGAAGGGTGGAAACAGAAAATTGTGTTTGCATCTCTCTCGGTATCCCAACATCAAAAGGGTGAACATCAGTAGAGAACTCTAATGTGTGAATTCCTCAATTCATTAATGAGGCTATGCCAGCTAATTTTTGATACCCCATCAGGTGTTCGTATCGTAGGATGGGTTTGACACAGAGCATTGCATTTTACTGCACTCCAGAATCACCAAAGCCCGCAAATAGTGGTCTCATGCAATGTTATTACACATGGATAGCTAGAATAAAATTATTTTTTATATAATCAAATGTATTTTAACACCCAAAGCTTCCACGGTACACTTCTCTTTGAATAATACAGTAGCATGTGTTGTACGCAACTTCGAGTTCTAACACACACCACGACCAATCAAAGTAGCTGTTATGAATAGTAATATCTACTTTTTAAATTTTAGAAATTTTATCTCTAAAAATGGACTTCATTTTTGGATTCAGTGTATCGAATTTATCCTATGGTGAAATTTTGGTACTTTTCGGATAACTTTAATATTTTGATGAATAGTGAAAATTACTAAATTTTAATTAAAAACAACTTTTTTAATCAAAATAATTATTAGTGATAAATTATGAATTTGAGTGGTTTTAAAGTATATTTAGAATATATTTTTACCATTTAATACAATTCTGGTCATTGGAGATAATTTCCCAATTAAACCGGACATAAACAAGTATCAATCTTTTGATAGTTATTATATCTTAAAAACATGCTTTTTGTTTTGACAGTGGGAATTAATTTAAAATTAATTTCTTCCACTTATGTGTTTTGAATTTGGAAAAATGGATTCCATATTTGGAATCAGGATGTCCAAATTGTGTAAATAGGTAGCATTTATTTTTAGACATTTTGAATAATTACTTCTGTAAATATTTTATTTACCCTGGTTAAACGGTAAATCTGCTAAATAAGGGTTACAAATTAATATTATAATAATAATACATTACCCTAAAACGTGTCCTAACCTTATTGGTCGATACATGTCCGACCAATCGCATCTTTGGGTCGATTTTGGGACCTCATGGAGCCACTTGTAGGTGATAGGGACACTTTATTTTAATTAAGTGAAAATAAATACAAAAATGACATAAGCATATATATTTTAGAAAAACAATTTTTACATAGGGTTATATATGTTGGATTTTATACTATATGTATTCATTAGAAATCTAAAACGATTTCCTACATAATAATATTTTATTTGTAATTTTTAGACATTATATAATTTAATTTATTTGTGACACAATGTTGATGCAATAATTACCATAATAGTGAAAAATTAAAATAAGTGATATTATAAATACCTAAATAAATATAATTTGATACTTTTAATGAATTAAACTAATTTTTTAGGATATTATGCAATATTAAGATTTATTTAGTTAACTTTTTTGAAGTAATAATTCTGTTAGGATTTTTACAAAAGTCAATTATTGAATAGTGTCAAAATTGACATAAAAGAGTTTTTGAAAAAAATATTATATTATTAATTGATATTAAATTACTAAAAATCTATGGTTAGGCCAAGAGACTTATATCATGATATTTGTATCATTAATGGACCACTTGGGGGTCTCTTGGATATATATAGTATGTTTATTAACCATATAATATAAAAATACAAAGTGACATGGTAAGTGTCAAACTAATTAACTAAGAGTTAAAAATGAATGATAAGGTTATTATAATGACCAAACCTGTTTAAATTATATTGGTTGAGTGGTTTTAGACCCATAACCACATTATCCTTTAAACAATACACTTTGGAGCCATCAAAAACCGAATATTAATTTGTTATAAATAATTTTTCAAGCCTTTCCAAAGGTGCCCCTCACCCCTCTTATAAAAGGACACCCGCCCTTCTCATTAATTCACACATTCAAAGCCTTTTGGTTCTGCCAACGCCTGATCAAATACTCTCTAAACTTCCCTCACTTCATCCTATAGGCATTCCTTTAGTCATAAATCCATCCTATAGAGCCCTTTTGATCAAATCAAAAGTAAGAACCCGAAGAAGAGGTAATGATTTCACCACCCTCTTTCAAGTTCCTTTCTTCTTCCACTTCTTATTTCTTTTTTATTACCATTATAAAAGAATGAATTCAGTATCTCCTATATACTTTAATATTATTATAAATACGGTACAACCATATTCATTATTCTATCAATCCTTTTAATGGCATGTCACCATACGTGCGTACGTACGGCTTATCGTCTCCACGTCGGGGTGTAATTGTTATTCAATATATTATTATTTGGATGGATATAATAATGATTTGTAATTCATGTAAATAATAAATATATCATTATAATGATTCTGTATATATTATATACCATCCTATTATATATTATATTAATATCAAAAGAATGAAATTTTCGCTCGTGCGTACGTACGAATTACCGTCTCCACGACGCGATGAGATTCATTTCCAAGTTCACCATTCATCGACGATTATAAAAATATATATTACTAATAAGAATGTAATATATGAAATAATAATGCTAATGGAGAGAGATATATATATATAAGGATTTATGTACTTACATATATCTTATTCACTTACATCCATTCAATACTATATGAAAACAGAAACATCGTTTATGCGTACGTACGGACTACCGTCTCCATAAACGGTATTTTCCATTTCATATATATTTCAATTATACATATTTATATTCTAAATATATATGATAAATTTATCAAGTTTTATTTTCTAAATGTATATAAATCATGATCTATTTGATACAACCAAGATTTACAGGTTAAAACACGTACGATAAAGAAAGTGATTATTACCCGAAATGTTAACTTAACATGGAAATTATTTCTAAATGGGTAATATAAAGTCATAAATGAATCATGCATGATATCATAAATATTAATATGGTTCTGGTATAATTTAATAACATACTAAGATCTTCGTACAGGATGTTAAACGTACCCTCGACTAAAGGAATGTGCAAGGTAATGGGTTTTCATCTCACTCCTTATTCCCGTGAGATTCATGCCATATTGCAACCATTACCTTTTGTGTGGTGTATGTACTGCCCCTAATTATATTCTTTGTGTAATACACTTTAATTTATGTGTATTTCCATATTCATTGTATGATACCTCTTTCATGGGTTGTATGTTTCGTAGGTTACCAAATTGGTAAGGGTTTATTTCGAAATCTCTTCATTATCCGAGGTTGTATATACATAATAATCTACTGGGATCTCTTTATCATCCACATCCATGTTTCTTAAAAATGTATTTCAAAACATTTTTACTATTTACATGAATATGGGTTACAGACATTTATACACTTTTTTAACTTTTTATAAGTGGTTTATAAAGGAATCTTTCCATCGTTTTCCAAACAAGATCCTTTTTTTAACCTTTTTAACAAAATTAAGGTAAGAATGTATTTCTTTAACTTATACGGCGGGTGCGGTTATTCTACGCCGTTATAACACCATTAAAGCTTCCTTTACAAGCTTATAAATATATTTTCAAAATAAAGGTTTTCTCTATAATTATGCAACTTTTAAATGATTTAAAAAAAGATATTTCTCTCAAATAGTATTGATTTCATCTATGTCAACATCCTTTGATAAATTTTATACTTGTTCCAAGTTGATTTATTATGATACAAATCATCCATATTGTATTTAAGGTTTTGTGATATTTTTGACTATGGATGAGTTATTTTTATTCCATTAATGGTTTATGATTAATTTTTTGACGTTTTTTACGGTATTTTTAATACGAATATTTATGTTATATATCATCCTCTTTTTAAGATGAATGTGCTGGACTAGTATGTTCCGGGTTGGGGACCGGTAAAAGTAAGCCCTCTGGGTTGGTGTCCAATTATTAAAGGCACTCTAGGTTGGTGTCCGGTTATTAGAGGCACTCCGGGTTGGTGTCCAGTTATTAGAGGCACTCCGGGTTAGTGTCCGGTTATTAGAGGCACTCCCAGATGGAGTCCGGTTACAGAGGCTCTCCGGGTTGGGTTCCGGTTACAGTTATCCCTTAGGTCTTGGCATGAGTCCTTGACATAGAAATTAATGTTCGGAATCATGCATTTCATCATTATGAATGTGGTTATTGATATTGCATGTGATTATTCGACTAGTAGAATATCCATGTGAATAATTAAATGGCATTATTTAATTTTATTTTATCCATATTATGTTGAAGTTCATGTTTAAAAGAATTTTGTTTTAGTTATACATTACCTTAAATGTTTATGCTAATTTTTGAAAGTTTCCGCTGTATTGCTTACCCTTACTGAGCATTTTAGGTCACCCCTTTCTATGTTTTATTTTTCCAAGGATTCCAAGAAGGGTAATGCGATTGATATGTAGGGTTAAGCCAAGGGAATAATGGCATTCATAAATATTATTTATGTTGTCTTATACGTCTTAAAGTGAAAATGTAACATTCATGTATGTGATCTATTTTTAAAAGATTGCTAAAATAATCGGACCATTTGGACTTGATTCCTTGTAATCATTCCAATGTATTAAAATAATGCACCGACTCTGGGTAACTGGGGTCGGGGCGTTACATGTATGCTCAATAACATAACATAACTATTTATCATCAGAGTTATGCCCAAAAAACTATTTTGAGTATCTTTTGCCTCAATCATCTAAGAATATTAAATAGGACTCCCGTTTAGAGGATGGCAACTATCAGTTAACACAAATGTCTGATGTATCACAACAATCTTCTGAAATAAGTGATTTGAGTGGTTGCCAGATAATATACCCAACTAATTTCTGATCCAAAACACTCAAAATCAGAAGAATGGCTGCGAAAATATCATCAATAACAGTTCAAGAGCCACCCCTTCATGTATATTGGGGGTCTTGTTTAATTCAAACATTAAAATCACTAAATAATGTTCGAAGGATTTAAGAAGAATAAAAGGAAAAACCCTAGCCTACAGGCCTGGGGAAGTTTTCACATCTACAATCCCCTCTGCAAAAATGTTAGTTTTCTCCCAATTAGGGAAGAAGCCACAAATATAGCACACAACTGACTTATCCATGGATTCCCTTTTAGTAATTGTCCACCAAATATTTCCCTGGAATTCAGCATATAGAAGATCATAGTCTCATGAACGGTATTGAAGGAGGTGATCCTAAAATGATAATGATAGAATGCCTCCAATTCATTATACATTAGTAAATGTCATTAACACCATTGTATATGATTTTCCATCATATGATTCCAGCTCTTGAGAATCAGAAGATAATGATCTTATTCATAATATGATACACACTAAACCAAATGAAGGAGGTGTGCATACTCTAAGTGAGAAGCTTACCCAGAATCTTGTTATGCCCTAACATAACAAAATTTGACCCCTTTGAAATGAATCTAATAAAGTTAAAGGTAAATGTAAGATCACATCTCACTTTTACACAGGATAAGTACAATATCTTTTGTTTGAAGAGATATTTTTACAGAAATATGAGGTGATGAAACAGTTGAAAAGACTCAATAAAGAGTTACTTCCAAGGGTCATTTCTTATAGATATACTCCCCAGGAAGATCCGCAACTTGTATATACTGTAGGTTATCCTTATAAAAGAGAACTTGTGATAACTACAGATGCAGATAATGAATTACTCTATGGGGTACACAACCCGAGCATGATCAAACATATCCTTATAAGAACATTCTATTGGCTTATCTAAGAAAATACCAGTACAAGAACCAGTGGTTTTGTTAGATTTTTCACCAATTCAAGTGCCATCAATTGTACATATATAGGTCCCATATCATCTAGATATTCCCTTAATGCTAATGACCACAATTTAGGCATTAAAAATCGATTGGAAGCAATTGAAGAACAATGTTTTCCCATTTAGTCAGAAAAGGGAGCTTATACAGAGTTGGTGGATGTGATTCCTCTCTCACCAAACATTGTGGATACAACATTCCCAATCATACATAGTTTTGTATATTTAGAAAAACATTTAACACATTTTTATTCTTATTGTGATCCCATGATGGAGAATCCTCAACAAGAAGAAGCAGTAATGCATAGGTGTTTTGTGAAGTCATTAAAGAGACCATCATTTTTCAGGTACACATGTTTGAAATATCGATCAATTACTCGATTAGAAGATATCTGTCATATATTCATTCTTTAATATTGTTCAATGTTGTTGGAGAAAATAGTTTTTTATTTTACAAATTGAAGTCTATGGGAAAATGAAAGAGTCTCAGATTTCATTTCTTGATGGAAGGGATTAACATATTTCAGAAATCTGGAACTCCCAGAAGAAGAGTTTCTGTAGATGTTTGTAGGAAATATGCATGAGGACTTACAGACACCACTAATCCTTATGAAATAAAATGGAGGTTTTTTAGACCTTGATTCAGTTCCATTGCTGGTGGATGATTCCGTTGTAAAAACTAATGCAAAATCTTGTGTAATTCCATCAGTTTCGAGAATGTGAATAGGGAAAGTAGAGGCTTATAATGTTACACTCAAGTAGGAACATGTAACAACTTCCACTTCGAAACCATCATCATATCAATGGGTTCTGCCACCAGAGCATCAGCAGCAATGGCCTTCTTGTAATGATGATATAAGAGATCAAAGGTAGAAAACCATATTATGATTTGAAGAAAATTTATCATTCTTTCTGAAATGAATGAGTTCCTGGATACATCATCTCAGCTCTAGAAAATAATTTGTTTCAGTTTCCAAGGATGAAGAATCCAAATTAAAAACGAGATGAAGATCTTCTGAATTATTGTCCGTTTCATCAGATGTTTGGGAAACCCATCCAGGAGAGTGTTGTTTTCAAAGACCTTATTGCAAATAATGGTAGACTTTTGAAAAGTAAAATTGTATAGTTCATCATCCTATATAGCATTCATTACATATACTGACTCAGAACAATAAGGCGAAGTGTAGGAATTCAAAGGAAAAACTTCATAGAAATGTGACGATTGGATGATCAGGAAAATGAACAACCAAACTCATTCCATTCGATGAATATAATTGAAACAACAGATTGTGTCTTCTTACACTCCCTCCATAGTAAAACCACCTTCATAAAATGTTTAATCCTCAAATAAGGGACATGATTAGAGAGGTAAAGAGAAGTAAGAATAAGATGAGCTCATGTCCAGACTAAAGTTGTCATTGACTATAGAAGATTTCATTATATATATGTTTCAAATGGATGGTCACCTCCCCACCAAATGGAACAATCGGAATTGATCTGTTAAGCAGAATTTACATCAAATAAAGAAATTATATTTGGTTTGTTAACATTATCTACTAAACGGGTCCCTATGCCATGGATGATTCTGTTTGTAATGATCCTGAGTTCCCTATTCCTAATTAGGGAACTAGAGGAAGAAACCATGGTATATAATATAGTGGATGTTGTGGGTATTCTATAATAAATTATTTTATCTCGAATCATGCTTGAAGAGTATATGCAGCTGAATCTAATGGAAGATCCTTTCTGCGGGCTCAACAAGAACAATGAGGTTCATCCATGTAGGACAGGTTTGGTCCTGACATGATTATTTCAGAAGACTGAATTGAGGTTACACAATATTTCTCTCAGCAAGTAAATAGACCCTGTCAATATAATCTACCAAATCTTGGATTATTTCCAGCTTCTCCTACGCCACATGGTACATATACATCAGGAGAACGATCTTCCATGTCACATGAAAAACCACATCTCCGTGATGGGAAACAGAGAACTCAATACATAAGTATGATTTTTTGATATAGGTATCCCATGTTCCATCCAATTTGTCAATTTTTGATTCCTTTAATATATCTAAAGATCGTCAATAATAACTTATTGAGTCTTTGTGAAGTCCTCATGATTTTGAAACTGAGGTTTCTACTCCTGAGGCTTACATTATAGAGAATGATCCTACATAATGTCATGCAGTTATATCTTTTACGAATAATGATAAATATAATGTTTTACATAGACATATCAGGCCCTTTTATTTATCTGGCAGGATCAATGACATATACGTCCGACGATCCATCGTTTATAATGGAATATGGGTCAATCTCATTTCTATTCATAAATTCTTTTTCATTTTTCCTCACTAAATCTAGTTTATCTCCTTCTACTCCAATGTTGTAATGTTATGATAAGAATTATTAAGAACCTCTGCTCGAGATTACACTCAAAACTCTGTTTGGAGATCTAATGTCTAATTCCTATTTTATGGTTATCCCCCCGGACACATCCTTTATCATTATTCTTGGTAGGCCTGGGATACATCAACATGCAACCATATCATCTCCATACCCCCAATGTATCATTTATTGTTCCAGTGGTAAAAATGGAACAGTGTATTATGACATTTCATTATTAAAAACATGTGAATCTCAATACATTAAGGAAATATTTTATCAAAATATGGGAACAGGGTCTATAAATAATGAGGTAACTAGAATTAATTCTTTAAATGGTCTTGAAAAGATCCCAGAAAACCAATTAAAACATTTCAGAATATATTATGTGTTCCCTATCAATGATATTGAAAGGATAAAAACATATCTAAACACATATCCAGTGAATTACATAATGTAAATTGTAGAAACTGAGTCTATCAGCATGGGATAAATAGTTTATTCATCATGCAGTGGTTAATGATTAAATAGATATGTCTTCATTTCCTCCAATGAATTTCAGCAAGTCACTCCTTCCTCAATTAGACTGGATGATGTTGTTGAAATACAAGAATAAGGCAATGGTGTTGATTACCAACTCATTATATAATCATCAATTCTACAGAAAGACCTGTCATCATTAGTAGGGTCAGGAATTGTAGCCTCTTCTTTAGGATGTTCAAATACTGACTCCTCTCCACGTTCTGAAAGATCTTCTTCATCAACTACTATGAAAGTGAAAATAGAAGAAGTGAATTGTGAGGAAGAGGAAGAAGATGAAGAAGAAGATCATAGGTACGCTCCTCTGGAATTTGAGGAAGGTGTGTCTACCACTATGGATGAGATCATAGAAATAAATCTTGGTACACAAAAAATATACACGCCTCACTCTAATTAGTGCGGCCATGAATTATAAAGGGAAATAAGTGAATATTTTATTTCTAAAGCTACATAGACATATATTTTCATGGAATTATATAGAAATAACAGGTCATAATCCCAACGTATCCACTCATCATTTAGATTTTCCATAAGAACATCGAGGATTCAACTAGGCAGCAAAAACAACACACACATCTTATTCCTCAAAAAATAAAGTTGATGTTGACAGTTTTATCAAGGATAACTTTTTAAGGAGGTTCAATATATAAAATGGATGGTCAATATTTTACCAATAAAAAGAAGAATGGGAAAACCATAGTTTTAATTTTTTTCATTGATCATAACCGACATTTTCCTAGATATGACTTTCTAGTTCCGATCATAGATCTTTTAATTGACGAAAAAACTAGCTATGAATTCAACCTATTGATTGAATATGACATATTCTTTATGTGACAACTTTAGAGTGGCCACTAGGTGACTTTTTTGACCAAAAGAGTGATGTCTGGAATCAAAACAACATTTACGATGTCTGTCAAACTATACCTGATATGGAAAATAGTATTCAAGTATTGAAATGTTCTCCATGGAATTAAACATTTTACTTTAAAAAAGGGATGCACTACCTGCAACATCATGCGGTCCAATTAGTTTTTTGCAATAACCGCTAAAATTTATCCTCAGTCTCCCTAGGCTTAGAGGGCATATGGAATGGTGGGTAGTTATTTTGCAACAGTTTGATATCCAGATTGTGCTTCATAAAGAAATAATAGGCCATTATTTGTCATACATCCTTGTTGAACATCCATATATAGAAGACATGTCATTGGATAATAAACTTTCTGATAAAGAGGCCTTATCTATTCACGAGAGTTCCCAATCATTGGAAATGTACATTAATGGTGCCTCTATAAGTTCAATATGGGAGAGAATGGAAAACCCTAAACTCAAAAAATGTGCGGATAAGAATGGTACTTACCTCCCCAGAAAAAGTAGTGTTTACATATCCATTTCATTTTTAAGAAGGTGGTACCAACAATGTAGAATAATGTCAATCTCTCATTACATGCTTGTAATTGGATCTTCTGGTAAAAGTGAACAACTTGAAAGTAAACCGTGATTTGGAGTTGGTAATAAAACAAATCATTGGATATTATTTAATCAGAAAAGAATATCCAATCCCTTTGTGTGATTACTTCAGAGGGTTATTGGATGAATTTCCCTCAGAGCTGACATTGTCCTATGTCATGTGATCCCATAAGGCCCAAGAAGATGCACTAGCTAAGGTAACTACAACACATGAATGATCCTAATCTGGATGTGAAAATCATTATTATATCCCCTAATCATGTGGTATCACCTTTAATTAAAACTATAATGTATGAAACTAATGAAATTATCCCTATTTCAAATCCATCTGGTCATACCACATGATAGAGAACACCCATCATGGAATACCATCAAAATGGAGTACATCCACCAGGTAGAGTTGAAAAATAACATATCTGATGATGGGTAGCCAATTTTACTTTTTATTATATTCTTAATCAACAGAAGATCATATAAAAATGTGGAATTGACAGAATCTGCTTTAGATGTATTGATGCAGAATAAACTGCAGCTACCGTGAAAGAAGAACATTCAGGAGCAGGTGGTGCTCACAAGTATGTGCATAGGTTTTATGATCAACTTTTAATCCTTGGATACTTATGGCCATTAATGAAGTAGGATTTCAAAAATATTAAAATTAAATTTCATCCTTTCCAACTACATTCCAACTTCATCCATCAACCCCAGGTGTTTCTACAGACAACTATATTCTTCTGGCCATTTTCTCCAAGGGTAATGGATGTAGTGGGGCCTTATCCTCCATCTACAGCTAAGAAGATCAATTATATTCATATTGATATAAAATATTCTCAAAATGTGATGAGGAAATTAATATCATATAATTCATATTCAAAACCATATTTATATGGGAAAAATTGAACATCATCTCTATATTTTGTGTCCCTCATACAATACTGATGGAAAATGGCCCCAATTTCTGTTCTTTTGAGGTAGAAAAGTTATATCAAGAGAATAATATCAAATCTTAAAATTCATCTCTGTATCATAAAATAGGTAATGGGAAGATAGAGGCCTTTAATAAGAACCTATCAAATATACTCCATAATATAGTGGATAAATATAAAAAATCATGGCCTGATAATATTTTGAAAGCTTTATTGTCTTATCAAACAACTACACGTACTGCCACTTAAGAAACACCATATTCATTGGTTTAGGGAACAGAAGAACTATTTCCACTGGATATTCAATTTCTTTCAATTATTGTAGTAATCTGTGATCATTTGTCAATAGATGTGATGTTACATAAATGGTTTGATGAGCTGGAATGATGAGAGGAAAAAAGATTACATACTTTGCATCATTTATAAGTCTATAAAAACTAAATAGCATGATCCTTTAACAAGAATACTCAACTTCATTAAATTCTTCATGGATAATTGGTATAAGTCTTTATGAATCTAATTATTCTTGTAAAGAAACCTCTAAATCTTGATCCAATGTGGGAAAAACCTTATTCGATTCATAAGGTCTACTCAAATCGAGCTTATTCCATTATATCAATGAATGTAGAGCTTATCACAACTCCAACTAATGAAACATTAATGAAGAAACATTTTCTGTAATTCTACACGTGTCCTCGTGACATGAAAGTTAACTACACATCACAATATCCAAGTTACAAGACATTAAACTAGATAACAATCAAAATAAACCTCGTTGTGTGACTCTAAACTGAAAAAAGTCATAGTTCCTAGAAATTAAACTCCATAACAATAAAAAATGTCCAAACCTCATGAATCTTAACAGCACAGCACATGGTCCTATTTGAATGACATTAAACTTCACAAAAACAATAAGTTTTTATGCTTTATGAAAATAAAATGCATTGCATCATTGTTCTCATTTCATGGAATTAAACTTCACGACATCATTTGTCCTCGATATATGACATTAAACTGTATGACTAACATCTTTTATACTTGATGTTAGGAGCTTTAATATATGAGAATCATTGAAATCATTGTTGGTCCTTAGTGGAACATGATTCCATTTCATCCATTTGTCTGAGCCAGATCTGCATAGGGTTTTCATTTAAAGAACTATGTGTGGCATGATACTCATCTATTTGAGATAAGTTGAAATTCCCAGATCTCCAATCATGGGCCTAGCTACAACCCCAAAATTTTAATTTTCTTCTATCCTTATGTTTGTAAATTATATCTATACATACTGATCCCTTAAGATTCATGGTTTTATCTTTATTCCATTTTGTGTCTTAATATTAATAGTTCTTCTAGAACTTGTAAAATGCCTCTATATCCCATATCAAACTTGATTGGTACAGGAAATGAATTTTTCAATAACTATATACGGCATGATTCTCCTATATATGAGATAGGTAGTGATGCCGAGATCTCCATTATTCGGGCCAACCACATTAAAAACACCAATATTCCTCACATGAAAATCAAACCTGCATTGGGAATTTTTAAATAACTACGTACGACTTGATTCTTTCCGCCATCAATACACAAAGTGACAACTAGGTATTATCCCTTAGTCCAGCTACAACATGTCTCTCTTTTACATCGATTCATATTCATCCTTACAACATGATGCTAAACTGAAAAAAAATCCAAGAACTATTTTTTTCTCGATTCTTTATCCAAAGAGATACGTAGTGACCCAGGGTCATATGCCCTATCCCAACCTTCACTTAATCATAATACCCATATTCTTCACTTTTGTAACCATTTTGTTACAGAAGAAGCCTTTATTACTCTTTGTTTCTCAAACTGAGCATAGATCAATGGGCTTATAAATTATGTAAAAATATTATCTTTATAAATAAGGTGTATAAATTTTTATGGGGTTATTAATGGTACTAATTGCATGAATTAAAACTAAAAAGTACAACTCCTTGGCTGCATGACTCTGAAATGCACACCATAATATTGATTTACAGGAAACAATGATAGTATCCATTTTACATGTGAGTCAAATATATTTAAATAACTCCAAACTCATGGACAATTTGATTCAAATATTTCACATGTGCATTGAGTGTTACCCCTTCTCTATTTCACACTCTTAATATTGAATATATTTCATATCTTATTAATGTTTCTTTTGGTTTTCAGTGATAAAGTCTGAGAACACATTTTCTGGACTATGTAGTAAGTTTCCATAGGTGGCCTAGCATATGTTAACAACATAATGGGCCTATCAATCGAAGGACACAACTATTTTACTATGCATTATATGCCTCATGTTGGCATTCCATAATATATCCCCCCATATCCTATTTGTAAAATAAGGGTAATTTCAATATTTGTTAAAGTTTCTTATTTTCCCATTAAAACATTGATAACAATATACAAGAATCATTATTTTAAAGCAGTAATTCATGTATATTTGTGCCATTACCATTCTCTCAATATGAAAGTCTTCCAGACCATGGTTTGAAAAATTTAATATCCATGTGTTCAAGGAAATATAAAATAACCTTGGATCACTTCACAAATTATCAAAAAAAATTCCATCTATGTTCTTAGTTGTATGACCTAAAACTATGATCCTCATACTCCATATGTTTGGGTTCGACATTCATAGAAATAATATTCCTTATATTATATGGAAATCAAGATTGGATATAACGTCTCCAAATTCAGCAACATTTCTTCATAAACCAAACTCTGTGCTTCGGATAATATAAATCTCTATAATCCTTTTTTAGCATTTAGAAACAGATTAAAAAACATCTGAGACTCTTATTCCTGACTATTTAGAGCATTCCCCATGATGGCCTTGCATTATATTTTACTACATAATTGGCATGTCGGTCAAAAGATGTCACTATATGGCTATGTACCATATACCCATGATCGCCCTGCATAATAAAGCCACAATAATGGGTTTGTCAAGTAATGGTAACATTGATCATGGAAAATACATTGTATAATGGTTTTAGTCCATTTCCCATGTCATTTTCTAGATCCAAAAATTCAAAAATCACAGTTTATAATTTTCTATTCCATACATGAATATGGTAGTATGTTTCTAAAAAAAATATCATGAAATTGGGAGAGTCTCATACATTTGGTCAAATATAATGGCCTTAAAAAAATTTACCCAATGTCCCGGCCGCATGACATAAAACTTCAAACTACAAGGTCCTCACTACATGACATAAATCTATAATGTACAATATCCTCACTACATGATATAAAATTTCAAACTGCAATGTTCTCACTGCATGACTTAAAACTAAAATGTACAATGTCCTCACTGCTTGACATAAAACAGTACAGTACAATGTCCTTACTACATGACATAAAACTACACAATACATTGTCCTCACTGCATGACTAAAACTGCATAAAATAATATAATATATTAACAATTCTGACAAATTTAAACCATTACTCAAACAAAAAATTTGTGCATAAGTGGTTGTACTATTATTGAATTATATTGGAATAGATAACCCTTTATTCCAAAAATCCTTTTCCTTGGACATCCCACCAATTCTGGTCTTGAGTAACCCAAATATTATTTTCCCTTGTCTATCAATAGTAAAATGTCAAACTTCTGAGATCTCATTTTCCAGACAAACCAGTACAGGCCCCATGGTGGCCTCGCATAAAATTTTCTTACATAATTGTACTATCTATCAAAATATGCCACTATTTAGATATATAGAATGTACCCCGATATTCATTTCATTATGCAGTCCTCATAATGGGATTTTCAAACAATGCTAACTTCAATCTTCAAAGAGACTTCCTTTTATGTTTTTACATGTTCATAGATTTTGTGACCATAAAAATAATGACTCTAGATTCCCCATGAAAATATTTTATGATAATTATGGAAATTCATATCCATTGAGTCTTGTTTGGGATATAATTTCAAAATTTATGGTAAATTATGTTCGACCATAAACATGGTCCCTTTAGAGTACAACATGCTTGACTCTAAACTTCCAACAACAAGGGATGCAGTACTAACCAGATTCAAAACCCACAAAGGGAAATCTAAAAAAATTCTGAGTCCCAGCTCACAAAAAATACATTTTTTATGTTTCAGGTAATATTGGGGAATAAATGTTAAAAGATATCATTTTTTGGGGTGGTTTGTTTAACCCTATTAAAAAATTAGACTATGCCTGCTAGGTCCCATGGCATAGGAAATTTTTTTACCATCCTTCTATAAATTATACAGCTCTAATGATATCCAGATGATATAATAATTCATCAATAATCCTTAATTTAACCTTAGAGAAATATTATTTTGGTTCTGAAAGAATTAAATTCTATGGGGTGACTTTTGCAGACCTAATGAAATGTTTTCCATGCACTTTTCCGTAGGGAGAAGATATGATTCTCATATAGAAACAAAATTCCATGAAGATGCAGGCTAGATTTCTATGGGATAAAACACTACTCTGTACTGATTGATATGTGGAATTATTCCTCCATCCAAGAGTAGGCATTGGATTTCCAAGATCGATGATGAAAAAGTTTTGACACAAAAATTTTAATATCTGAGTTTCTTTCGAGAACACATGCTGTATTTACAATATCAAAATTCATATAAATCTGCGACACCTTCTCCTTGAATGGAAATGTAGCCCCAAAAAACATACATATTAAAAGTTAGGGCACTCAAAATATTGATAAGTTTTAGAAAGGGACATGTGCGGAGGACCTACGCGACAATATAATTAATAGACCCATACGCGAAAGAGTTATTTAGAGTACCTATGAGGAGGATGTTTATGAATAGTGTTCCATCAACCAGGTCATACCCATTCCTACAAATAGGACCCTTTGGAACCCCATTTCAAGGGAAAAAATATTTGTTGTAGTACCGAAGCTCTCATTGTATTGATCTTTGAGACACTCGATCACACCCAATGAAGCACCAAAATTTGATTTAGTCCTCTCGGTTTTGTTCAAATTTTACAAGTTTGGAATCTCATTATGGATTCCTCTAGTACCGTGTGTCGACACACTCCTCAAGAAACTCCTCAAACCTCATCAATAAAACATATTAGAGATATCAAAGGAAAGAGAGTTGAAATTTTCTTATTCACTACATAACGTAAAATGAATGTCAATATCAATGGAAAATGGAACCTTAAAGTCATATATTAAAATATAAGATAATTATAGCCAAAAAATATTATTAAAAAAAATTAAATCTTGTTTGAATGTTATTTTGATGTGTTACCACATAGTGTTTTTAACATCCGAGGTAAATAAAGAATATTAATATTTCATATTTATTAATATTTGTGAATAAAATATTATTATTACTTTTAAGGGAATGCTATTCTCGATGGCGTACATAATACTCAACAACGTGTTTCTTTGAAATCATACATTGCACTCTAATAATAAAATAATATTATTTTAAATTGCAGTTAACGCCTAGCCATTGTAATGGCCAGAATGAACAGAACTAACTACAAAATGATTATATATTATTGTCAAATATTTTCACTTTTATCTAATAAATGTTAGAGGTTTAAAATGAGAATAAATCCAATTTTATGCGTAAATATTAGAATATTCATTAAAAGGTCGATTAACCTCCTTTTGATGATGAAACCTTTTTAAATCCACTATTTGAACATTTTATGTTTTATATTAGACCAGATAAAATCTTTCTTTAGAATCATGACATCAAAATTTACAATGTGTATGTTTTTGTTATTTTTCTGATAAAGATCATTTTTTGTGAAAATGTTGTATTTTAATTCATAAACTCATTTTAATATAATTTATTTATTTGGATATATTATATTTTTAATTAGTTTTAAAGTTTAGTTAGAATATATTTTGACCATTTAATCCCATGGTGGTCATTGGAATTAATTTCATTTTGAAATTGGACTTAAACTATTGTCAATCTTTTGATATATTTTGTTTCTTAAAAACACGCTATTTGTTTTGACAACGGGAAGTTATTATTAAATTGATTAATTCAACTTATATGTTTTCAATTTTGTAAAATAGTCCTAATTTTTTAATTCGGAATATTAAATATAGCTTATGGTGAATTTTTGGTATTTTTTCTGAAAAACGTCAATTTTTGATGAATAGTGAAACCCCTAAGTGGTAGTTAAAAAACTAATTCTTAGATTAAATAAAACATTACCATTTCTGTGATTTGATTTTTAAATATCCTACATACATGGTTGTCATTAGGATGTAAAATGCTGTTCAATGGGATTAAAATAATTTTTTTTGGGTGAATAGTAACTTATAAGTTTTATTAATCGCGATTAAAGGTAATTAGTGTAATTTAAGGTAATAATAATGTTATAATAATATGAAATTACCTTGACACATGTCCTACCCTTATTTTATGTTTCATGTATGACCAATAAAATCCATGGGAAAACTTGTGGACCCCATAGAGCCACATAGGATTGAAAATTACATTAATAACTTTTTATTTAAAGGTAAAACAAAAATGGCACAAACATGTATTGTTTTACTAAAAAAAAATTTACTTTGGGTTATAAAAGTCATAATTTTCACTATATATTTATTTGAAATGTAAAATTATTTCCTACATCATAGTATTTTTTTATAATTTTTAGACATTAAATAAATTAAATGTTTTATGACACCATGATGATGCATCGATTACCTCATTAATTAACAATTAAAATAAAATGAAAATATAATGTAAAATCTAAGACTTACATTTGTCAAAAACCTAATGGATGAGTATATTTCAAACCCTTATCACCTTATCCTCGATATATATAATTGTGGGACCTTTTAAATCCGAAAAATGCTTCATAATAATGTAACATTTCATGACTTTCCAAGAGTGCCCCTCCTCCCTCTTATAAAAGGCCTCCACCTTTACCTACTTAACCACACCTCTCAATACCTTGGATCGTCAAACCTCAGCTAACATTGTCTCTCCACATCCCTATATTACTCCTAGAATCCTCACTTTGGGATGAAGTCTTTCCAAGGAAGCCTTTGAGCTCAAATCAAAATGAGTTATCTGATTTGAGGTAATGTCTTCTCTTAACGTTTTTTTGTTTTATTTTGCTTCTCCAAACCCCTAAAATATTTTTAGTCCTTCCTTTTGTAACAACACCAGAATCTTAAACATACTAGGATGATGTTATGAGTATTATTCTAGCTACAATCATACAAACCTCCATCTATTTCTTAAAGAACATACCGTTTCTGTGGGTGGCGAATTACTGCCTCACGAAACGATGATTGTTTAATCATCTTTTAACACCTCTCATGGTGGCCATTAAGATTCCACTGTATTTATATATGATATATAAATTATTTTTATGTATTCCCAATGTTTCTTTATTTTTCATTTATTCCATACATTTTTTGTTTCCCTAATGGGTAAAAGTGATAAATTCATTTTAGGAAGTACAGACTACTGCCCCCTAAAAGTGATTTGAATCATTAATACCATATGTGGGATGTATAAAGGATGGATTTAATGATTTTATATGTTATATTATACTGTAATTATAATATTACTATGTATAATTATTTTTTTCATTCCATTAATGTATGAAATTGAAATGAAAGTAGTGTTCATGCGTACGTACGACTTACCGTCTCCATGAATGGTACATTTCATTTCTTATCTCCAAATGATATATACTATTAAAAGTAAATATATATAATGGATATATAAGTCATATATTAAATATAAATGATGTATATCATTTTGGAATTATAATATAAATTTATATCATTATGATTTCATTCCATTATATACGAAATAGAAGTGAATTTAGCGTTTTTGCATACGTATGGCTTACCATCCCCATGAACGGTGCATTTCATTTCTTACCTCTAGATGTTATGTAATATTATAAAGAAATATATATACTGGATATATAAGATATATATGATATCTAAATCATGAATATAATTCTATATTTAATTTATATTTTACCACATAAACAACTTGTAATTATAAGAAGATTATTTTTGACTCAAGTACCAATGATCGACAAAACGACCGTTATTAACTTAAATTATCAAATAATGTTCATAAAACTGTAATAAATGATATAAAAGAAATAAAAAACATAAATAATGTTCTTAATAAAGTATAAATTTACTCTAGTTTCTTATTTAGGAGATTAAAGAACGATCGAGTCAAGTCAGACACGAGGTAAGGGATACAACCTCTCTCTTTTTTTAAGTACTCTCTTTTATGTTATTCCTTTTAAGCTCCACTTTATTATGTTGGGGGTTGTTATTTTATATTACTATTATTGTAAATTTTATGTTTATATGATAAGAGACCCTATTTTATTTCATCAATCCAATTTTTTTGATGTTTTAAGTGGCGACGTTAGGCTGCCGAATTTTCGTAAGGGGATATGTTATCTCACTTGTTATTTCCAAGAGATTGATGCTATATTTGTCAATATCTCCATTGAGTGGTGTATTAACTGAGCATGAATATAATCTTTGTGTAATATACTCTCATTTATGGGTATTTACATCAGCATTGTTTGGTCCTTCTATCATGGGATGTACGTTTCGAAAGTTACCCAAATCGGTAAAGGAACCTTTCGCCCACATCTTTTTAAAAGACATCATTTATTATGTCTTTTAATTTACATCTTATTATGTTGGGATATGTCATTATATATCCTTATTGATGTAAATTTTATGTCCAAGTTATGAGATACCACATTATCTCTAATCAACTAATTTTCTGAATTTTAAAGTGACGTCGTTAGGCTGTCGAATTTTTGCAAGGGAACTTCTTAACTTAATTTCAATTCTTTGGGTTAAACCTCTATTTCTTGATTATGTAATACTATGAATATGTGTGGATGACCTCTGATTGTTTTACACATAATATCCTCTTATATTGGGTGTGTTTATATTTGTCACACATAATCATGTAATTTATTTATCCTTAATCTAAGGATACTGACTTGGTGAGGGAATTTTTCTCAATATCCTTTCATTGAGGCATATTTTGTTCTAATAAAAGACTCTCTATATACTCTGTATAAAACCCCTATGAATTTTCATTTCATTCAATGGAAATAATTTTATACGAAGCGTTTTTACTAAACGATTAAAATGAATGTTTATTTTAACGTACATGGTGACAATGACCTTTTTCGCCACTGTGAGTGTTATTTGGTCTTTGGCTTCCTCAACAAGCCATAATGTATTTAAAATAAAATTAATACCATATACACTTTAATGTATTTTGGTATTGAAAATGGTTTTTTATAATGGATTTGTTATCTCAATGTATTTAAGTGGTATATTGTGATTGAAATGTTGAAATGTTTTCTTTCCATTATATTTGTTTAATATCTTGTGATTTTATAATGGTACATGGACATTTGATGGGTGGTTACGTGATAAACTATATGACGGGTGGTGTCGTGAATACCAGGACGGGTGGTTATGTTATAACCTCCAATGCATTGTGTATCGAAGTCGGCCGTATGGCTATTCCATGTAGTGATATGTGTGGAAGTCGACAATATGGTTATTCCATTTAAGTATGTTTATGTCCCATGTTACCTTTATATGTTATGTGTTCTTTATATTGGTTTATGGAAATATTTTGGTTACAAAGGATAAATAGTGATCTTTTATTCAGTGAAGAGTATTTACTACTTCATAAAGTTAAAAATTGTTACTTTGATAAAGTATTCATGGTTTACTTGTTGTTTTGAAAAAAAAAACAGTTTTCCTTATTTGTGTATCCTTTACTGGGATTTTTATGCTCATCCCAAGTTTTTTGAAATGTTTTCCATAGGGCCTAAAGATTAATTGGGTCATGGATGGGATCACGGAATGACAATATATCTAAAACACAGAACTAGACATGTTACTTTTTAAGTGTTTTTATTTTATGAAAACTTAGTAGAAGTGTGTACTTTGTAATCTGTTGAGATGTTATAGTTATGTCCTAATTCTCTAAAACTCTAAACCTGAAATGATCCTCTATGTGAATTATTCATTTAATTCATGATTATGTAATGTTTTAAGGCTGGGTTCCTATAGTTGGTATCAAAGGTCGATTTAGATTACTTTATAGGTTAGGGTATTCTCTAAGCATAAGTGACATTTCCATAATGGTTAGGATTTCAGAAAGAGTCATTGTTTTAGATAAAGTGAATGAGTAAGTATATCTTAGTGTTTATCTTCCTCATTAGTACATGATAATTTTGTTTATATACTCACACTGACTTTTTTTGGTTTTAGTAAATGGATGGATCTAGCAGGCACCAATGTGACAATGGGTTTGAAGGAAATCGTGGTGGTTCTCTGATTATGAGACAGGATGAAATGGGGGTCAATGAGGAATTCTAAACCAACTATCAAGGAGTCATGATAAACCACTTGAACCTTGGTGTGTTCTCTGATGCATCATGTACATGATAACCAACTCGATGTAGAAGTTTAGGTAATAATTATAATGGTAACCATTAGGATTTATACGATCCTTACTTTTGAGGTAATTATGGGTTACTATATGATGGAACATGAAAGGCATGAGGTAAAATTGAGGTTAAATTATTTTATGGTTATTTTTGAATATTTTATCTGTTTTTTAGAATGTATTAATAATTATATAGTTTTTGGGAAAAGGACAACTCACAGACCATGTGACATCCCATCGCATCAGACAAAGCTGTGGGAATCAAACCCACATCCAATGTACGACTGCTATTTATCACCTACCACTAGACTACGTTAAGTCTATGGTTAGTATGACTTATTATTTTTAGTTAGATGATTTAATGAATAAAGAATAAGTTGATTTTGGGTGATTTAGGAAAATATTGACCTATCATGGAGGTTATATGATTATGTTAATTACTTTTCAATATGAGATGTTAAGAGAAACTAATGTTACTTGGAGATAAATATTAATTTTTACCTTGGAAGACTATGTTAATAAATCCTTAAAATATTTGGGTTTCAATATTAGTTTGGTTTAATTTGAATAATTTTAGTGAAATTTTTTTTATCAAATGGTCTTCATTTAACTTAGTGTTTTGTTGGAAAAATTTGGGAGATTAAGAATAGATTTTCTTTTTATAAAGGATTATCCTTTTGTAGATTATCTGATCTTGTTCTAACAATTTTGGTTTTGGTAAGGGTCTAACGACATGGTAAATATATAGTTCTCTTTTTTGGATTAGGTGATTCTCAAGATGATGATTCTATTACTCATAATGTGAACAAGTCTTCCTAAATACTCATCTTTTGGAGAAAATACGAGTTTGTGTAAGAAATCTAGTAAAAGTTGAAAGTCAACAGGACAAGTAAGTATGATTCCTTATATTTTAGTTAATCTCATAAATAAATTCCTCAATAAATAGTATCTTAAAACTAAAATGTATTCTGTTAACATTTCCTACTGTGGAATCAAATAATGTTTAACCCATCACCTGTTTGTTATTTTCTTGTGGTTAACTTTCTCGTAATCATATTTTCCATCACTCTCCATCAGTACAATACCTTCTTTTTCTCTTATATGTCCATGTTTTTATACATGTAATCCTATTATTGGTTAACTCAGGTGACCTTTTTGCTTCTCTTTCTTTATTTTAAAGTGATAGTTTTACTGACTCTTGTTCTGATGTGGGATTTTCAAGGAAGTTTCCGAGCCCAATTTTAAAATTGTGAGGACGCAATTCTCAAAAGGGGGGAAGGATGTAACATCTCAAGTAAATAAAAAATATTAATTTTTCATATTTATTAATATTTTTGAATAAAATATTAATATTGCTTTAAATGGAACGCTATGCTCGATGGTGTACCCAATACGCAACAACGAGTTTATTTGAAATCTTACATTGCACTCTAATAATAAAATAATATTATTTTAAATGGTAGTTAACGCCTTTCCATTGTAATGGTGAGAATGAACAGAAATAACTAAAAACTTATTATATATGTTTTTCAAATATTTTCACTTTTATCCAATAAATGTTAGAGGCTTAAAGTGCGAATGAATCCAATTTTAAGTGTAAATATTCGAATATTCAGCAAAAGGAAGATTAAACGCTTTTTGATGGAGAAACCTTTTTAAATACACTCTTTGATGACAATTTTATATGTTATATTGGACCAAATAAAATCCTTCATTAGAATCAGGACATCAAAATTTACTTTGTGTATGTTTTTGTTATTTTTCCAATGAAGTTCATTTTTAGTCAATATATTGTATTTTAATTGAAAACATGCTTTTAATATAATATATTTATATGGATATATTAACTTTTTAATTGGTTTTAAAGTGTATTTAGAATATATTTCTACCATTTAATCCAATGTTGGTCATTGGAATTAATTTCACTTTGAAATTGGACTTAAAGTAGTGTCAATCGTTTGATATATTTTGTTTCTTAAAAACACGCTATTTGTTTTGATGATGCAGATTAATTATTAAAATGATTAACGCAACATATATGTTTTGAATTTAGTAAAATATAAATCATTATTGAATTTGGAATATAAAATATATCTTAGGGTGAATTTTTGGTATTTTTCTGAAAAACTTCAATTTTTGATGAATAGTGAAACCACTAAGTGGTAGTTAAAAAACTGATTTTTCATTTAAATAAAACTTTACCACATCTATGATTTTATTTTCAAAAATCCAACATACATGGTGGTCATTATGAAGTAAAATTTGGTTAAATGGGATTAAAATAATTTTTTGGTGATTAGTTACTTTTATGTTTTATTAATCGCGATTAAAGATTATTATTGTAATTTAAGGTAAAAATAATGTTATAATAATATGAAATTACCTTCAAACATGTCCTACCCTTATTTTATGTGTCATTTCAGACCAATAAAATCCATTGGTCAACTTTGGGACCCCATGGATCCACTTGGGTAAGAAAATGACATAAATAAATTTTTATTTAAAGTTAAAATAAAAATTTCACAAACATGTATTATTTTACGAAAACAATTTTTACATTGGGTTATACAAGTGATATTTTTGACTAGAGATATTTATTAGAAATATAAAACGATTTAATACATCATAATAGTTTTTTTATAATTTTTATACATTAAATAAATTAAAATTTTTATGACACCATGATGATATATAAATTACCTCATTAATTAACGATTAAAATAAAATGAAAATATAATGTAAAATCAAAGACATAAACTTGTAAAAAACCGATTGTATGAGTATATTTCTAACCCTTATCACCTTATCCTCTAAAAATATAATTTTGGGACCATTTAAATCCTAAAATCACTTCATAATATTGTAACATTTCATGACATTCCAAGAGTGCCCCTCCTCCCTCTTATAAAAGCCTCCAACTCTACCTCATTACCCAAACCTCTCAAGCCCTTGGATAGACCAAGATGTTCTTATATTGTCTCTCCACAACCCTCTACTACTGCTAGAGGCCTTAACTTGGGCAGAAGTCTTTCCAAGGAAGCCTTTGAGATCAAATCAAAATGAGTTATCCGATTTGAAGGTAATGTCTTCTCTTATGTTCTTTTGATTTTTTTTTGCTTCCCCAACCGCCTAAACTATTATTATTACTTTCATTTGTAACAACACATGTATCTTAAATATATTATTATGATGTTATTAGGAGTATTCTAGCAACACTCATACACACCTCCATCTAATAGTTAACGAACATGCTGTTTCTGTGGGTGGCAAATTACTACCTCACGAAACGATGATTGTTCAATCTTCTTTTAGAACCTCCCATGGTAGAAATTAAGATGTCACTGTTTTTATATATGATATATGAATTATGTTTATTTATTCCTTATTCTTCTTTATTTTTCATTTATTCGATACCTTTATGGTTTCCATAACGGGTAAACACGATAATTTCATTTTAGGAAGTGCGGACTACCGCCCCCTCAAAGTGATTTGAATCTTTAATACCATATGTGGGATGTAAAAACGATGGATTTAATGATTTGATATGTTATATTATACTTTAATTATAATATACCTATGTATAATTATTTTTTTCAATCCATTAAATTGTAAAATCGAAATGAAAGTATCGTTTATGCGTACGTACGACTTACCGTCTCCATGAACGGTACATTTCATTTCTTATCTCCAAATGTTATTTACTATTAAAAGTACATATATATAATGGATATATATGTCATATATTACATATAAATGATGGATATAATTATTTATTTATAATATACCTTTATATCATTATGATTTCATTCCATTAACTATGAAATAGAAGTGAAAGCAGCGTTCATGTGTACGTACGACTTTCCGTCTCCATGAACGGTGCATTTCATTACTTACCTGTAAATGTTATTTAATATTATAAATGCATATATATACTGGATATATATGATATATATGATATCTACATCATGAATATAATTCTGGATATAATGGATATTTTACCACATGGACAACTTGTAATTATAAGAAGTTTATTTTTGACTCAAGTACCAATGATCAACAAAACGACCATTATTAACTTAAATAATTACATAATGTTCCTATAATGGTAATGAATGGTATAAAAGTAATAATTAACTTAAAAAAGGTTCTTATGAAAGTATAAATTAACTCTAGTTTATTATTCAGAAGAATAAAGAATGATCCAGTCAAGCCGACATGAGGTAAGGGTTCCAACGTCTCTCTTTCTTTTTAAGTACTCTCTTTTATGTCATTACTTTTAATCTTGTCATTATTATGTTGGGGGATGTTCTTTTGTATTCCTATTACTATAAATTTTATGTTATATATGATGAGAGACCCTATTTTATTTCATGAATCCATTTTTTTGGATGTTTTAAGTGGCGCTATTAGGCTGCCACATTTTAGTAAGGGGATATGTTATCTCACTCTTTATTTCCGTGAGATTCATGCTATATTTGTCAATATCTCCCTTGATTGGTGTATGTAATGACCATGATTATACTCTTTGTGTAATATAATCTCATTTATGGGTATTTACAACATCATTGTTCTGTCCTTATTTCATGGGGTGTATGTTTCGAAAGTTACCCAAATCGGTAAAAGATCCTTTCAACCTCTTCTTTTTAAAAGACATCCTTTGTTATGACCTTTAATTTACATATTATTATGTTGGGATATGTTCTTATATATCCTTATTGATTTAAATTTTATGTGCAAGTGATGAGATACCATATTCTCTCTCATCAATAATTTTTCTGAATTTTTATGTGACGTCGTTAGGCTGTCGAATTTTTGCGAGGGAACTTCTTAACTCAATTTCAATTCTTGGGGTTAAACCCCTATTTCTTGATTATGTCATGCTATGAATATTTGTGGATGAAATTTTATTGTTTTAATATTAATATCCTTTTATATTGGGTGTATTTATATTTTTCACACACAATCATGTAATTGATTTATCTTTAATCTAAGGATACTGACTTTGTAAGGTACTTCGTCTCAATATCCTTTTATTGAGGCATATTTTGTTCTAATACAAGACTTTCTTTTTTAATATGTATATAACACCTTTTAATTTTCATTTCATTCAAAGGAAATATTTTTCTATGATGCGTTTTACTAAACAAAATAAAGGAATGTTTATTTTAACGTACGTGGTGACAACGACCTTTTTCGGCACTGCGAGTGTTATTTGGTCTTTGGCTTCCTCAACAAGTCGTAATGTTTTTAAAATAAAATAAATACCATATAAACTTTTATGTATTTTGGTATTGAAAATGGTTTTTTATAATGGATTTGTTATGTCAATATATTTAAGTGGTATATTGTGATGAAAATGTGGAAATGATTCCTTTTCATTATATTTGTTTTATGTATTATGATTTTATAATGGTACTTGAACATTTGATGGGTGGTTACGTGATAATCGATATGACAGGTGGTGCCGTGAATACTAGGATGGGAGGTTACGTTATAACCTCCAATGCATTGGGTATGGATGTCGGCCGTATGGCTATTCCATGTAGTGATATGTGTGGAAGTTGACTGTATGGTTATTCCATTTAAGTATGTTTATGTCCCAAGTTACCTTTATATGTTTTCTGTTATTTATATGGGTTTATGGTAATATTTTGGTTACAAAGGATAAGTAGTGATATTTTATTCAGTGAAGAGTAGTTACTACTTCATAAAGGTAAAATGTATTACATTGATAAAGTATTCATGGTTTACTTGTTGTTTTGAAAAACTAACAGTTTTCCTTATTTGTGTATCCTTTACTGGGATTTTAATGCTCATCCCATGTTTTTGAAATTTTTTCCACAGGGCTTAAAGATGAATAGGGTCAAGGATGGGATCAAGGAAAGACATTCTATCTAAAACATGGAACTAAACATGTTTCTTCTTAAGATTTTTTATTTTATGGAAACTTAATAGAAGTGTCTACTTTGTAATCTTTTGAGATGTAATAGTTATGTCCTAATTCTCAAAAACTCTATACCTAAAAAGATACTAAATGTGAATTATTAATTTAATTAATGATTATGTAATGTTTTAAGGCTATGTCCTTATAGTTTTAACCTCATATATCACATTTCATGGGTTTTCATAGTGATTAATATTTTGACTCATTACTATTAAATATTAAAAAAGATGAATTTGAACTATTTAATAAAATATAACCATGTGATTAAAAATATGATATATATTATTAAAGATTAATGTTGTATAATTTTTAGAAATTAATTATCTTATAAGTACACAAAACAATCAGAAAACAATTTTTAGAATAATGAAATTTTTTTATTAATTTTTTTCACTAAAAAATAATTTATAATATTAAATCGTTGGGACATAGTAGGATAATATTTCACTAAAGGGAGTATTATAATACTATCATAAATAATATAATAGAATTTAAATTTTAATTTAAATGAAAAGAAATACTATTTTCCAAAAAAAACATATATTTTCACTATTGAATTAAACACTAGTTTTAAAAAACAATGATTTCACCATAGGATAATATTGAAATGATTATTTTTAAAATATTTTTTCTTTTTAAGTAAAAACATATGTAATTATAATATATTAATTCTGATCAACCATATATAAATTCCAAAAATACATTTTCAAAAGGAAAACTGTTTTTGATGTATAAAATTAATGTATTCTAATTATTTACATGGAATAAGAAAATAGATGAATATTAAATTTCATGATTTAATTAAGTATTTTTTTAATAACAAAAACTATCATATACATAAATCATAATGTTTATATTTTTATTTATACCATCAAACCCAATGGATTGGTTATAGTCGTCATAGTTAACTAATAATATTTTTATATTTCAATAGTGCTCAATGTTGTGTGTTGTGTATCTTATTGAACATATTTATAGTTTATGTGAAAATATAAAATAAATTAATTGGGTATGACATTCCCCACTCCTTAAAAAACTAAATTTTTATCATTTTAATTCTTTATAAACAAAATATATCAGATCATATTAATAAAAATGGATATGTCTTTTGTCAGGGAAACTAATTTTTAGCTTATGACCGGGTAACATATTATGTATATACCTATATAATATTTATATATCAAAAAAAATTTAAACAAGTAGAGTACTGGTTTTTACTTTATTTATGCGAATATATATATATAACATATTTTTTCTTGATTTTGAGGAATTATATTACCAATGTGATAAAAAAAATTAGAGAAAATTTATTTTTTCATTTATTCCAATTCTATGTTCATGATTTCTTCATTTTCTATGAATCAACATGATCATGATGAATTTTAAATTTATAGATTGCTAATAAAATTAATCGACCATAAGATCCACAAAAGGAAATTAATTTATTCTTAATATATAATAAACAAGTTTTTAGCATAATCGAAAATAATTACAAATGGAAAAGTCTCCTATAATAATATAGATAAACTTACATATAGAAAATATAAAAATTCCAATATGTAATCATCATTTTATCCATACACATCCATGATCTCTTATGGAATTATAAACTCAAATATGTATATTCCCTAATAACATATTCTAATATGTAAATTTTCCAAAATAACCTGAATTTCAATGATGTAAACTACAAAAAAATATTGAAAACATCACCAAGAATAACCTTTTCATATTAAATTAAAATAATTATTATGAATACATTCATCCAAAAATTATCAAATTTTTATAAAAACTACTTCTCTGGTTAATTAATAAAATTAAACAAATGTTTCCAAAATTTACATTTTATAAATTTTCCATACAACAAATAATTATTAAAAAATAAAGTGCATGTTTTCACATAATACTCATGAAAAACTATCATTGATATATCTAATTAAATAATAATCCTATATTATCTAAAATAAAATATAATTACCTTAATTTTTAATACATAATGGTTACATTCATTAATGAGGGGTATTATCTTACTACATTTTATTTTATATAGATAAAATGAAATTCCATCTATATGTACAATACTAATAATAAAATATAATTCCAAAAATACACATTCACAATTATCGAATATTACATATAACATATTTTCTCTAAAGTATACCAAAATTAATCTCATATGATTTTAATTTCAATCATAATCCCTAGAGTATCTCAATATATCATCCATAAATACCACATAAATTTATTAAGATTATCTTTAATGTTTGGAACAATATTTTTCATATTTACATATCTTTATAATGATAAGACACTAAAAATTAGAATATTATTTATTTCCTTTTTAGTTATGATAATTATTTAATTTTTCGACACACTTATAAGAATATCCATTTCCTTTTAAGAATTTACATATTTCTTCTTCCATCATAATTAATATTTACAAGGTTGAACCCGTATCCATCAATAGTAGTTATCCCTACAAATTATTTATAACTAAATTTTTATATTATTTTATGCATTAGGAAGATCTAATATAGTCATTTTGTAAGTCATAACATAACATTAATATTTTTTCCAAATAATGTGATCCTACTCTATTGTTTCACCCATGTATGGAATACCTATTTGTGAAAGGATATTTATTGTAACCAGATATAGTTTTCCTAATATAGGAAAGACATGAGAAACTCGAACACTCATGTTATTATCTTAATCAGAAGAGAAATACCCATAATAACTACAAATGTTTTTAATATTTCCCCTTCAACCAAGGGTAGATATCTGTAATAAATGTAACACACATAAATAGAGCCCAGAAATATTAAATTTTAAGCATAAAAAATATTTCACTAGATGTCAGTGAATATATTATGACTTTTATTTATGCTCATGATAGATATGTTCATATGAAATCTACCCTAGAAGGATCTTATTATACTTTCATTGACCCAAATTCAAGCTGTTGAGACTCTCGAAATCCAAATTACATGTCTCCTTTATTGTATTTGAATAAGATACAAGGTATAAAAAAGGACTTATTATTTTAGAAACATCTTTATTATGGCTACATATAAGTATTAAATATTAAATATACTGGTACAATACATAATTAAAAATACCATTATCCTTCTATTAAATCAATCAATTAATCATTTTACATATCCTTTAGAATATGAAAATATATAGGGTGATAACAAATTCTTAGTAACCATTTTACATAGTTGATTTTATCCTGAATAAATAATTTATAACCTGTGTGGAAGAGTATATAATCAAAATGCATGACAATCAATAAATAATGTGTTCTGAAAAAACATACAATGAAAATATGAACATTTTTATCATATATATATATATTAAAATTTTGAATTCTCATTAAATTAAATTCATAATTACGTACATTCATGATATTTACATTATGTCTTATTCACCAAGACATATGGAATGTCAACAAGTCATATAAAAAGACATCATGCATAAACAGGTAAGTTATAAACCAAATACCCATGTATTATTTCATGATATTAAAACCTCATCCTATAAATATTTCCAACTAGTTTTGTCCCATGTGGCTTATTAATGCATTTAGGGGAAATCTATTACAAGAACCTAACCATTACTAACATATATAAAATACATTATACATATATTTAATCATTCATAGAGTACATTACCAATATAACTTAATAGTAAATAAATATCCATATTAATTCCAAAATACTGAATACCAAAATATTCTTTCTAATTGAAATAAATAATAATCATTAAATTAAAATTATGTATTAAAGTTTTACAGTAGGAAGAAAAAATTGCATATATGCTCAATCCTAATAATATGGAAATGAAGGTGAAATATTGTATCTAATTAAATGATACATAGTTAGGGGGAATGTTCTCAAGATGATTTCTCATCACCACCAAACCATAATACATAAATGGATAGAAGAAAACCATAAATTCATCCTAAAATAACACATAGAAAATATACAACTTTCACTTATATTTCCACATCACATAATTTTAAGACATCAAGGGAAGAAACATGGATAGTATAATTATATTTTATTTCCATTAATGAAAAATAAATCTTAATTGATGTTTACATTGATAAAAAATAACATCATAATAAAAATAAAACAATTTCATGAATACTTAGAAAATATAACAATTCTATTCGGTAACATTAATATCCATAAATTTCAAAAATTGGTAAAAAAAATATATGATTTGAAATAAAAATGGAAACATATAAAATATTCCTCAATGAAATCAATGGACATGGTTGTGGGACAATATGAAAATTTGGTAACCATAAGATGTAATGATTCATTTCATCTTTTTTATAAAAGGCTCAAAAATACATCATTCAAAATATGAAATGAATTTTCATATGAAAAAATTTAAAATAATATAAATTATCATTGAAAATGAAATTATATAATCATATAATAAATAAAATTTCATTCATTGAATATTTTTAAATTACATGGACATTGATGGAAAACATTATCGATTAGGTTAAAAAATGCTCAAATTTTATAAAAAAATAATAATAAATAATTTCAATAATTAAAAGGATAATTTTTTTGATCAAAACATAGAAAATACATATATAATTATATTATATAAATTTAGTTTGGTTTTATGTATAATTTGGTCTAAAATTATTTCCAAAAAAAGGTTGAATAAAAAATAATCAACTAATTAAAATTGATATTTTGAAATAAATTACTACCACATTGGTCTGTATTTTATAAATTTAATATAAATAAGAAAACATGAATCTAGATCATTTTAAACAATTAATAATGTTTAATAAATTATATTTTATTTATAATGGGTAATATAAATTCCATTTATAATAAAATAGGTTCATAATATACACCATGTTTCATTAAAGTGGAAATGAGACGAAATTACCCTTACCCAAGTCCAACATTGTTCTTATGAACTCGTATCCAAATTTATAATAAATGTTTATTTATAATTCAAATATAATAAATAATTATTAATATTTTTCGTACCATATATTATTTACTTATAACATTCTAAAACACACTGATTAAAAATTCATTATTAATGTCATTGTCATAGGTTTTACCATTCCATTTTTCATTTATTTTGATATTTTGATGGTTCTGGTACATTCAACTTGGTTAGGTTTCATGATCTATGAAATCATATTCATGTCATAATTATCATATTTATTAATAATATAGAACTCCATAACTCTTCATATATGGATTTTATGAAAATATAATGACATCCTTTCTTGGATATGATAGTACATATGTACACACGAGATATGTATGCATTTTTTATGGATAGAAAAAGAAAAATTTTAATAATTATTAAACATTATAGAATAGTTATTTTATCATATATATCATATATATCATATAAATTCATTAAAAAAAATACTACCATCCATGTAATATTGAAATTAAAAAATAATCACATAATATTGTGGATGTGGTAGACCACATGTACCCACGAGAAAATTTATCATTTCACAATGGATGGTAATGTAAGAATGTAGATAATCTGTTATCTTTTTATAAGCATAAATATTTCATTAATATCATGTTTAATCATAAAATTCATCTAAATAATTTTCTATGAATGTCGGTGGTGTAAAATAAAATACATCACATCATAGAGGTGGTAGTCTGTACATAAGAACGAGTGAAACCTATATTTCTAATTAGAATAAAAATGTTCTAAATTTAAATTTAATGTTAAAATATTATATTAAATTAAATAACAATGTCAAAATTTATATATGATATTTTTAAATCTCCCATTCTATAAAACATTATCCCTTCATAATATGTTATTAGTGGAAGAAATGGGTCACTATGAATTATAGGAGGAAGATATGATGTATATATTTTATGAAATAAATGTCTCATGATGTGTGAGGAGGAGAAGAGATTTGATTCCCATCAATAAGCAAGGGGTGTTGAAATTTTGTAAAGATACGAAATAGTAATACATGATAAGTATCAAACTCATGAAGAATGGAATAGATGGCCTTTATTATTGATGAAAATGATAATTGATAGTTTTTTTGAATAATGGGATATTAATAAATCCATTTTTTATTCTAAAAAATTACATTTTCCTAAAAATACTTTTTCTAATAATTTTCCCAACTACCTTAAAATTAATTTCTTCGACTTATAGATATTGAATTAGATAAAATAAATTAAATACTTTCAATCATGAGTTTTTATATTTTTAAATATACCAATTTATTTCAATATATATTATAATAGTAGTAATTTTTATCACCTTAGTGATGGGGGATACAGATTAATCTAGATATTTGGAAATTTGATAAGGCCATAATAATTATTTCATGTTATTATTTGATGAATGGAATTATATAATTAAAACATTATTCATGAAATTTTTTTATTTAATTGATACATTAAAAATAAAATGACTTATATATTATTTAAATCAATGAATGTTATGTAATTTCAATGTCTCTTTTTTAATGTCCTTTTTATGTCCGCATATGAAAAATGAAAGTTATGAATTAATCAGTTTTTTCATTTTAGATAATTAAAATTATGATTATGATTTCAAATTATTTTTAATTTTTTCTAATTACATGATGACGTTAATTTTTTTTGAAACCCTCATGCATCATGTCTCTATTTAAAACAAATATAATAAATTAATGTAAAAATATAAAATATGAGATAATTTGAATTATTTAATGTTAACTGTTAATGTTTTAGATATATAGGGAATATTAGTTAGGATTTATCTTATTATAATTGAATTCATCCATTATCTTGGTGTATTTAATGTTAAATTAAATGAATAGTACACTAATTGAAAATAATTTAATTTTATGAAAATAATAATTTATTAAATTCTTTAATAATCATAAATTATTTAAAAAAGAGAAGGTATCTCTGATATGGTAGATAAATTCATAAATTTTACATTTATGGTCCAATATTCATCTTTTGAGTTCAAATTGCATCCCATTAATATTGAAAAGGGTGTTTAAATAATTAAAATTAAAATTGGTTAAATAAGGGTTAATCAAATTGATATGGTTTAAATTTACTCCATGTCAGGTCTAAATTTTATTAGTTAATCAGATTACAACCCAATTATACCATATCTTAAAATACCTACCCATTTTCAGTCATTTGAATTTATAATTAATTTAATATAATTTAATAACTTTTGGAATTCCAAAAGTGCCCCTCACCTTAACTGTGAATGGGAACCTCCTCCCTCTCTTCTTCACACTACATTGAGCCTTATAACACAACCAACCTATGTCAATTTCCACTATACACTTTCTTGTATACATTATATAAGTTTTTATCTTATCTAAATACAAATATTATTACCATTTAGTAGATATCTAAATGAGTTGTTTCCTAGAAGAGGAGGTTAATATAATTTTGATGCAAGGAAAACACAAGATAAAGGTTTATTTCAATTCAATCCCTAATATTCTATATTAATTATTATTAAATATATGGTGTAGAATATTTCCATTTCATATCCACGTTCTTTTAAAATATTTTTCAAAATATTTTTATCAGTCTCAAATATTTATTTAATGTCATTTTCCCCATATTTGTCTTTTTCCTAAATTGTTTAAAATGAATAGTTTTGTAATTTCACAATGTAGGTAAATTAATTTTATTTTTTTTAAATGGAAGGATTCTTTTCATAAGATATATTGACTAAATTTATTTTTTATTTGTTGTGAATAAATTTTAATTTGAATCTACCTTTACATGTTTATAATGTAATTTTTAAATAAGAAATTTTTCCTTTTTAATTGAATCACTTTTTCAAAAAAATGATTTCAAAATGGATGTAATATTTTCCTTAGGAATTTTTCCAAGTGGTCATAAAGGTCATTTTCTATCTAACACGTCATTTTTTGATGTTAATCATGCATGACAAAAGATAATTCACAAGGATACCATATTTATTATTTATCTAGATTGTTTTGGATTATGATGAAAAGATGAAATTTTTATGAACCCCATTTCGTTTCCATGTGTTATGTTATGATAAAATGATTATGAACCCCATTTCTTTAAATGGATTCCAATATAATTACTGATTTGTTATCTTATGGAAAACAAGTTTATAATATTCATTATATGTCTTGTGGGACCAATATCTCCCTCCAATGCATTGGGTTGAGATTGATATCTCATAATATAAATAAGAATGTAATGAGGAGTGACCCTAGTTCAGTAAGTGATTCTATCAACTATGATAGTCATGGGAGTGAACCATGAAAACTATAATTCTTTGGGGATTGAACCTATTTTTCAATGATAGCCCTTAAATTATCTAATACTATTAAATAAATTATTTTCTAACCACATATTAATGCTACAATTACATGTATTAATCCTATATTATGATATGATGGTTCAGGTACCGTGATTCCTTCGTTATTTATATCTTATAATCTATTATTATTCATTCTTTGACTTAATATTTTTCTCACAAATATGAATGGAATGGTTTTAAAATGTTAATATCGTGTTCTTATACCCTTATTCTCACTTAAGTATTATATGATCATTGACAACTCCCATGTTTACCCATAATAAGCCTATAAGCTCATGATTTTCAAATATTTTATTTCCCTGAGTTACGAAAAAAGATTATTTTTATATATAAAAATTGTGATATTTATGATGAAATTAGTGGGATAGAATGTGGTTTTTTAATGAACCATTTTTTTATGTTTGTAGATTTCCAAACCACTTGACTTATATGAGTCATGAAAGAATTGTCATGTTTTGTAATGAATATTAATCTATTTAGATGTAATGTCTATGTATTAAATGTATTTTTTAGTAAACTTTTCATCTATAAATCCCCATGTAAAATGAAAAAATTTACTATGATACCACTTTGTAATGAACCATCCACGTTTATCCCTAATGTAGAAACATATTACAATCATGGAAATCCACAGAGGGAAATCTAGATCCCCTTTAGGCTATGAAAATTGAATATGTTTCAACTAAAATTCATTTTTAATTTTAACTAATATCAATAAATAATACAAAAATCATCCTTATAATAAATCGACAATATCGAAAACAAGAACTCAAAAATAAAAAATAAAACAAATGGAGTACATGGAACATGGAAACAAGGTGAGAGGCCAATACAATAAACAATAAAGGGAAAAATAAATTAATCCACCAATAATAATTATCCATGTCCCTGTGATATAGTTTTCAATGAACCTCCTTAACAAATTATTCATAAGGATATGTGGGGTTTTAATTATTGCAGAGAACCCTATTGAACTCATAACTGATAATGGTGTGGGAAAAAAGATCATGTAGGTCTCCACCTACCGTCCCATAAAAGTTAACATAAAAATAAAATCAAATACATACATATTGGAATATATGTATATTGAAAAGGTTTTCTATATACACATCCTTATAAAAATATTCAAAATATTTTCCATCAAAAGTCCGTTCTTCTGAAATCCAATGTTTTTTTTAAATTAATCTAATATTTATATACATTTAATAAAATAATTCATAAATATCATCTAAAATATTTTTCAAACTACACTTGATGTAATAAAGAAACAAATATAAATATAAAACCTAGAAAAAGATTCTTTGAAAAACTAAATGTAATTATCCTGAGATCCTAGGTGCTCAAGGGGGATATTCTAGTAGAGAGATAACTTATAAGTGATTAATGAAAATTTTATGTGCTGAAAAAATATAGGCATCAATCAACTGTGCCCTAACACCCAATCATACACTTCCTAACCTATCTGAGGGGAATTGTCTCATAGTTTAACTTCTGTCCCACCAATGTACACTATCCAGAGTGTAATTCTATACTATTTGACATGTTTACAGAAAAATAATCCCAAAATATACTATTATTACAAATATATATAAAAATGTTTGATATTATATTAAATCAATAACCTTATAAATAATCACATCATACAATATCCATTTTTTATTCATCTTGCACAAAACTCCGAATATTAGATTATAAAATACAACTTATCAATGTATAAAATGGATATATAAGTATAAGAATAATGTTTGTTATAACATGGATCTAAATCAACTATAATTTGGAATTCTATATAATATAATGAACACCACGAGGTTATTTATCCCACAGAATAAAAAACCACCTTGTTTTTAAATTACATACAAAAGGGTCATGGAAGGGAAAATTTTAATTTATATGAAAAACTATAAGAAATGATAATCGGTCCATTGGATCATTCTTTAAAAGTAATGGTAATTAAAATACCGTTGGTAATCAAACCACTAATATGTCATTTAATCTCATTAATAAACAATGTATTGAAAATAATTCCATAAAATATTATAACATAATTGAATTTGAGAAAACAACATTTTAAAATAAATATGGAAGTCAACAAACTTAAAAAACAACAATAACCATTAACAAGACCTAACTAGGAACTATAAAATATAAATAATTAAGGTGTATTCCTTTAAAACTAATATAATGGTCAATTCATGTAAAGTCCCATTTTTCCAACATTTATCACGAGCTGAAGAAAACAACATTTTCATATTTAACTTACATTTAGTATAGGTAACAATAAATGAAATTAAAATTCCCAGGATGAATTTTTAGGGAACATTTTTTCAAAATTTAAAGGGAGATAAAATGTAAACATACATAAAATGCATGGTATTAATAACAATAAATCAAAATCCAAAAGAGGAAATGAAATTTGATTCTATAGAAGAATGAAAAATCCATGTCCATAAAACTCTAATCGTGATACCCAAATTCTATTAAACATATATCAATATATAATAAGGGGATACACATACTATGAAACACTGTGAATATATACATACACATAATGGTCAATATGAGATCATATTCTTCTTTATTCAATCGATTAATAAGAAACACTTTTTGATCATGTCATAACCCACCAATGTAACCATAAAATCATAGATATATGAGTCTATATTTTATAATAGAGGAAATATATAATAATAAAAATTTATAGAACAATGAATTTAATTATCTAAACCCAACTCCTTTATATCTGATTAAAAATACCTTTCATCTATAGAGAATAGACCCAATCACCAGCATGGATTCCTAGGTCGAAAGAATAAGATGTATGTAAAATAATGGGATCAGTGAGATATGTTTCATGTTTTAAATGATTTTTTTTAATTAGGTCATATCAAATAGTTTTTCTACACAATTTTTAAAACCATTAACCAACTATGCACTATATTTTTTATACTGGATAAGTTACATGGTTTTGTCACATGGTGTGAAAAACTGTATTCTAATCATGCCCCTGGATTTGTACACTCCATTAGTTTAAGGTTTTTTGCACTTTTTTTATAACCATTCACTAAGAAAATAAAAAAAAATACTATAATGAAAAACTGAAGGAAGTAAATTTTTCTTGTAATGATATGTGGTTTAGTCTAGCCATGTGTAAGATATCCACATGAACAATGAACACCATAATCCCCCCAAAATGTCCATGAATTCCATTTGAATGGTTCAAAACAAAATATGGTTTAAATAAATGATCATTTATTACTAAAAGAGACATTGGAATGTGAAACTATTAAATATGAATAAAATATATTTCATTCATGATTCAATTCCTAGAATTTTTAAAAAATATTTTTATTATTTTTATGTAAAACAAAAGAATAATATTTTGCATAAAAAAATCATTTCAATCATAAATTTCAATTTACACCAAAATTATGTTCGCTGTGGATTTAAATGGACATAACTTATTTACGTTTAATAAAATGAGACATATTTTTCATCTGATTTAATAAAAAATAAAATAAAATTTTGTTTATCAAATAAAATTTTATGATCATTATTGCAAATATAGTTAATTTTATTTTTTAAAAAATATGAAGAATATGCTCAAAATTTATTTAAAAAAATTTAAGAATAACTACCAAAAGGCATGTGAGAACACATTGTCAAGGATCGAGTGAAGAAATGAAACAACCATAAGTTGTTTATCCTGAAACCCATGTTTCTAGGGTACCTACCTTTTCTCCAAGGGTATATCCCAAGCCTCCACGATTTGGGCTCTAGAGGGGTCAAAAATATTTTCATAAAAAATTAAAAAAAATAACTACAATATAATTTTAATGATATTTGGCCAAATATCATTTTAATATGTCAAAATAAAACTTCTAAAAGTGTATTAAATAATTATAATTAACTATGTACAAAATAGATAAAACTATTTTCCAAAGAAATTTTTTTAAATGTATAAATTGAAATTTCTAGTATTCTGTGTCGAGTAATCATAATTAGATGAATGATAAAATTCAAAACTGAATTAATTATTTTTCAAAAAAAATAACTATCTAAAATATAATTTATTTTGTGTTTAATATTATTACATAATTCTATCACAATTACTAGGCTATAAATGTCATATTTAAATAATATTATTTCGTGATTTCATTAAGCTCGTGATTTTTTCCATACTCCATTGAAAATATTAATATTTGAAAAGAATATATAAGATAAGATCTCAGTGTACTAAAATGAATCCATTACACATAAAAATATTAACACCCTGAAATTTATAAGTATAACTTCTTATTCAATATTTTTTGTGGCACACATCACTAAGCATGTAAGGGATTATAATATCCGAAAAATATTTTGTGTATTTACTATGTAATCCAATTTCGATAAATTATATAGCTTCTAATGAATGTAGAACTGATTTATCTTGTATCACACACATGAATGAAATTTCTATATATGCTTCATCACTCAGAGGAGATACCTTCCATGATATCCTATGTTAAAACAATGACCGAGTTTCACCAAATAACAATGTATTATTAAAATATTATTATCTAATATAATAATATATAACCTAGCCATTATCAATGAGGTTATGTATAATATTAAATATGTTATGAACATTTGTGTTTTATATAAATATAAAATGAGTTCAGTGGTTACCAACTAAAGAGCAATGAATATATAACTGATTGGATATAAATAAAAATATTATTATTTATATGTTTCCAAATGATTTTTTCTAAAAAATTAGTTAATAATAGTTATTGAATTATTTTAATGTAATATATATGTTATATATTGAATAAAAATAAAATTTTAATTATTTTATTTTGTTTTATTAGCATAGTATAATGACAAACAAAATTTTACACAAAAAGAACTACATTTTTATAAAGGCAATTTTAACACCATTTAATGTAGAACCCATTCTAAATCTGATTTATGACAATATAATTGATTTAATATGTCAAATTAAACTTCATAATTGAAATATAATCATAATAATTATGTTAGGGTAAATTTTTATTATTTTTATGAAACATTTAATTTTTTAATGAATATTTAATAATACCAAATTTTAGATCAAGACTACATTTTTATCTAATATATTTATAAGGATGAAATATAATTTTAATGAATTTTTAAGTATAATTAGATAATATTTTTATCAACTAATATAATTTTTTTATTTGAATAAATTTCCTATTGGAATATATTAGAAACACATTCAAAACATTCAAATGTTATTACTTTAAAAACAAGCATTGTAATCCCACATGCGGTATGAATTTTAAATTAATATAATCCACTTATATGTTAGAAATTTGGAAAAATGAATTCCATATTTGGAATCATCATAATTTCTATTTTATTATAAGAAAAAAAATTTATTTGGGCAAAAATGTTATGGAATGTATTTAAAATTAATTACAATAATAAAGGAAAAAATTAATATTAATAATGGACTAAACCATTATCTTATGGCCTAAAATGACATGTAAACTTGTCCAAAACCCATTGTATGGAACGAATTCATCCATAAAACATAAATTATTTACATTTTTATGACAATTTTTAGGTAGAAATATGGGTACACCTAAATTCTATTCAAAAATACCATGTGAGTAATTTTCCACCCATATTAAATGCCACCACCTCTACCCATTACTCACACCTCTCAAAATAATTATTAAAACATCACAAGAAATTGATGAATAATATATATTCTTATCTATGTCTATTTATGAATTAGATAGTGTTTTAGATTCTTAAAATGAGAATAAATCCAATCTTAAACCTGGAATACACTAATATTTTTAAAAGATCGTTTTACAGCCTTTGGATGGCAATCCATTTTTAAATCAATCTTTTGACAATACTATAATCTTTATTTCTCAAAATAAACTTATTCTATTTTATTGGTATATTTAAATTTAAATTGGGTAATTTTTTGGTATTTTTCTGACAATGTTAATTTTTTAATGAATAGTGAAAAATACTGCATTTTTACATCAAAACTGCTTTTTCATCTAATTTAATTATATGGTTATATTTTTTTTTAATTGGTTTTAAAGTTTTAATAGAATATATTTTTACCATTTAATCCAATTGTGGTAATTGTTATTAATTTCACTTTGAAATTGGACATAAACAATTGTCAATCTTTTGATAGAAATTGTTTAAAAAAACCGGCTATTTGTTTTGACAATGGGAATCATTTTTAAATTAATTATTGCAATTCCTTTGTTTATAATTTGGTACAATTTATTCCATATTTGGAATAAGAAGGTTAAAATTATGTAATTAAGACTCATTTTTTTGACATTGTGAATAGTAACGATGGTAATTATCCTTAATTATCATGATTAATTAATAATCGGGTAGTTCAGGATAATAAAATAATATCATAATAATAAAAAATTGCACCAACATGTGTCCTAATACTACTATTTGTGTCATGGACGACCATGGGATTCTTTGTGCCAAACTTGGGGACCCCATGGAATCACTTTTGTGTGATAATGACTTTTTATCTTTTTATTTTTTAAAGAAAGTAAATATTACAAAAAATGTATCACCTGAGTAAAAAAAATTTAATTTTGTCTACATAAATTATCTGTTGGATAATAAATAGTAATTGGAAATATAAAAATATTTCCTACATCATAGTATTTTTTGTATAATTTTTAGACATTAAATAAATTAAATTATATATGAGACCCTGATGATGCACCGATTACCTCATTATTTAACGATTTAAATAAAATGAAAAGATAATGTAAAATATAAGACCTATACATGTCAGAAACCTATTGTATTGGTGGATTTCTAACCCTTATCACCTTATCCTCGAATTACATCAATGTGGGACCTTTAAAATCTGAAACTCATTTGAAAATAAATTAACATTTTATACCTTTCCAAGAGTGCCCCTTCTCTCCTCTTATATAAAGCCCCACCTCTAACTCCTTACCCACACCTATCAATCCTTTGGCTCGGCCAAGCTCTGCTCATTTTGTCTCTCCAAATCCCTCTCCTCATCCTAGAAGCCTTACATTATGCAGGAATCTCTTCAAAAAAACCCTTTTGGTTCAAACCAAAGAGAATTACCCGATTTTAAATGTAATGTCTTCACTTGTGTTCTATTGTATTATTTTTATTCTCCAACCCCCTAAACACTTTATATTTATTTCTTTTGTTACAACAACAATATCTTCATTATACTAGGATGTTTCTATAAGAAGGATTCCAGCTACACTTACACACACATACATCTAATGGTTAAAGAAGATACTATTTCCGTGGATGGCGAATTTCATCCTCACGAAACGATGATTGTTCAACACTCCTATAACACCTTCAAAGTTGTCCATTATGATTTCACTAAATTTATATATGATATATAATATGTTCATCTTTTACTTGAGCTTCTGTATTTTTCATTTATGGCATTCCTTTATGGTTTCCATTATCGGTAAATGCGATATCTTCATTTTAGGAAGTGCGGACTACCGCCTCTCAACGTGATTTGATTCATTAATACAGTATGTGGTACGTATAAAAGATAAATTTAATGATATTGTATATGATACCATACATGAATTATAATACTATTATGTATCATTATGTTTTAATTCCATTAAGGAAGAAATAGAAATGAAAGCGGCGTTCATGCGTATGTTCTGCTTACCGTATCCATGAACGGTGCATTTCATTTTTACCTCTAAATGTTATGTAATATTATAAATGCATGTATATACTGGATATATATGATTTATATGATATCTACATCATGAATATAATTCTGGATATAATTGATATTTTACCCCATGAACAACTTGTAATTATAAAGAGTTTATTTTTGACTCATGTACCAAAGATCGACAAAACGGCCATTATTAACTTAAATAATTACATAGTGTTCATAACCTGGTAATAAGTGATATAAAAGGAATAATGACCTTGAAAAGGTTATTAAGAAAGTATAAATTAACACAAGTTTATTATTCATGAGGTTAAAGAACGATCGAGTCAAGTCGGACCTGAGGTATGGGACTTCGTCTCAATATCCATTCATTGAGGCATATTATGTTTTATACACAACATTATTTTATATGGTGTATAACCCCATTTGAATTTTATGTTTATTAAAAAAGAATAATTTTTATACGAAGCATCTACTAAACGTAAAAAGGTAATGTTTTTTTTCGTATGTATGCGGCGACAATGACTTCTCCACCGCCGTGACCATTATTTGAGTTTCGGCTTCCTCTACAAGCCATATCTTTTTTTAAATGATAAATAAATACCATGTTTTGCCTTTCTTTTATTTTGGTATTTAAAATAGTTTTCATAATTTTTTTATTATATTAATGTGTTGTATTGATATCTTGTGATTGAAATGTGGAAGTGTTATGTTTCCTTTATGCATGTTTTATATTATACGATTATGTTATGGTTGTTGGGCATTGTTACAAAGATGGGTGGTTTTGTGATAAACTAAGGGCAGGTGAGCCCGATATATCTCTCCAATGCATTAGGTAACCTGAAGGAGTTAAACGTTATGTTTTTTCTGATGATATTTATGAAATATGCTGTGATGGGTATTCCAAACGTAACCAAGAGGGTTACTCTCTACGTAACAGTGTTATGAATGCATCAAGTTACCTTTATGTATTTTGATTTCTATGATTTATTCATGATTTGATTAGGTATGTTAATGTGTATAGGTTTTATGAGTAAAGTATGATTTCATTAATTCTTATGTGAACATGGACTAATGTTTTCATTTCATACTTTTATATCCCTTACTGAGCTTTTTATGCTCATCGCAAGTTTTTGAAATTTTTTTCACAGGTCAAGGGAAATGTACATGATGTGTTGATAGTGTTGAGGAAGTGTCAAGAAAGAATCCATGTTTTATTTTAAATATGTTTCATTTGATGGGAAAAAATGAATACTCTCTTTTATGTAACCACCTTGTTTAAATGTGGAATGTAATGCATGATTTATGATCTAAATCTTTATAACATTTAACCTGAAAAGAACCTCAATGTGTAATCATGTAATAACTCAAGATTATGTAATGTTTAAGGCTACGGCCTTTTATTTGGTATCAGAGGTCGGTTTACATAACATTAGGAGTTAGAATTATATTAAATTATTATCTAAAAATAATTTTTTTATGATAAAATTCAAATGATATAGCATTTGAAGATTACCATGTTGCATCATCTAAGACATTTTTCTCAGAATGGTTTTCCATAGAGGAAATCGGGAAGCAGTGCTAGGAAGGCATAGAGAAGGAAATGACCTTCCGAATCAGCATCCTGAGATGATCAGGATTGGAACTAAACAGTTTGTTGCAGTAATGGAGCAGTTGACTCAAGCGATAAATGGTAGTGGTATCCATGCACGTGATCGGCCAGATCAACCGTAGAGGAACATTTAAGTGGTGAAACTTTCATGAGGCAACATCCCCCATCATTCAGAGGATCATCTAACCATGTTCTAGGTGAACGGTGGATTAAATCACTGGAGAAGATTTTCAATTTCATGGGGTGTTCAGAGAATCAAAAGGTTAGTCTTGCTATTTACTGTTGGAGGGTGAAGCAGATCAGTGGTGGTCGATGGTTAAAAATATCAGGGGCACTGATTTGATTGATGCTCTCGAATGAGATGAATTGAATGGTATATTTCTTGAGAAGTATTTTTCTAAGGATGTTTGACTTAGGATGGAAAAACAATTCTTGGAATTGAGGCAAGAGGAAGACTCAGTGGCTTCTTATGAATAGAGGTTCACTCGATTGGCAAGGTATGCTCAAAATTTTTTCTGAGACGTTGACAGTAAAATCAATCATTTTTACTCAGGATTAAAGCCAAAATGTCAAAGGGACTTAGCTTCTCACGAGTTCAATAGTTATGAAAAGCTTGTTCAATGTGCTGAGAAGGTGGAAATGGAGTTTGTCGATGATCAAGTGTTCTATAACAACCAACAGAAGAAGAGACCGAGGTGGCAGGAGAAAGGAAAGAATTGTTCAAAAAGGTCTGACGGTAAGAAAACTATGTTTCTAGTTTGTAATAAATGTGGTAAAAGGCATACTGGGGAATGTATTTTGAATTTTGGAAAGTGCTACCAATGTGGTAAGATGGGACATAAGGCTCATGATTTCACTGAAAATGATCAGGGTGATGATAAGACCAAATTTTATTTACAGTAAGTGAAATGTTTTAATTGCAATGAGATGGGTCACTATGAAAACGAGTGTTCGAAAAAGAGATTGAGTGATGGGAAGTAGTTAGAAAACAAGCATAAAGGGGTGGTGAAATCCTTTGAAACTACTTCAGCAGATGTTGGGCCATCAAATGAAGTGGTATTAGGTACATTATTTTTTTTTCAGATTATGCCAGTGTGTTGTTTGATTCGGGATCTACACATTCTTTCATCTCTGAAAACGTTTCTAGTAACATGGGAATACCATCTCAAGAAATGACTCCTGAACATGTGGTAAAAACACCTGGGGGAAATGTTGAGGCAAAATGAATTTATAAGAATCTTCTAATCTTTATCCGTGGAAAGAACCTACTAGCAAACCTTATTGTTTTACCTCTAGTAGAGTTTGATGTTATCCTGGGTATGGATTGGCTCTCTATTTACCATGATATGATTGACTGTAGAGAAAAAGAAGTTTCTTTTCAGAGAGACTTTCAGTTTTTGTACAAGAATGAACCCTTACTATTGATAACATATCAAGAGGCTGAGAAACTTGTAAAAGATGGAAATTAATGTTACCTTGCACATATTGTTGAAAAAAAGGAGCTATTCAGATTAATGATGTGCTAGTGGTAAATGAGTATCCTGATGTTTTTTCTAATGAGTATCCTGGAATAATACTAGATCGGCAAGTTGAGTTTACTGTTTACTTAGTTCCTGATGCTAAGCCAATTTCAAAACCCCCTTATCGAATGGCTCAAATTGAACTTTTAGAGTTGAAGGAGAAATTTCATGATTTATTATAGAAAGGGTTCATTCTACCTAGCACATCACCATGGGGTGCTCCTGTTTTATTTGTTAAAAATAAATATGGTTCTATGAGACTATGAATTTATTAAAGAGCCTTGAATAACATCACTATTAAGAAAAAATATCCTTTGCCTCATATCGATGATTTGTTTGATCAACTCTAGGGAGCTCAGTTTTTTTTCAATGATTGACCTGAGATCGGGGTACCATCAATTGAAGGTAAAGGAAGAAGATATTCCGAAGACCACATTTCGTACAAGATATGTCCATTATGAATTATTAGAAATTCCTTTTGGTCTAACCAATGCACCTGCTGTATTCATGGACATTATGAATAGAATTTTCCATGTGTTCTTGGATAAGTTTGTGGTTGTTTTCATTGATGATATTTTGTTGTTTTCTTAAAGTAAAGAGGAGTATGAAAGATATTTAAGGGTTATTTTGAAAACCTTAAAAGAAAATAAATTTTATGGGAAATTCAGAAAGTTTGAGTTTTGGTTGTAAAAAATTTCTTTCCTTGGTCATATTGTTTCTAAAGATGGAATACTTGTTGATCCTACAAAAACAAAGGTTGTGGAAGAATGGACAAGACCCACAAATGTAACCGAGATTCGTAGTTTTCAAGGTTTTGAGGCTATTACCGAAGGTTTTTTATAAATTTTTCATGCTTATCTAGTCTAATGACAATGATAACTCAGAATGGTGTTAAGTTTATCTGGAAAAAAGAATGTGATGATTGTTTTAAGAAACTGAAAAGAAGATTGGTGAATGATCCAGTTTTGGAACTACCTTCCCGGAATGGGGATTTTTTTATCTACAGTGATGCTTCATTGAAAGGATTTGGTTGCGTCCTAATGCAGAATGATCAGGTAATTGCTTATGCTTCACGACAGTTGAAAACTCATGAGTTAAATTACCCTACACATTATTTGGAATTAGCTGATGTTGTTTTCTCTTTAAAAATTTGGAGGCGTCATTTGTATGGTGTAAAGTGTGAAATATATACTGATCACAAAAGTTTAAAGTATATATTCACTCAGAAATAATTGAATATGTGATAGAGTATATGGCTAGAATTAATCAAGGATTATGATTGTACAATTCATTACCATATGAGAAAAGAAAATAAAGTGGCTGATTCTTTGAGTCGAAAAAGTAATGCTTCATTAACAATGTAGTGTTTGGAACGTGATCCTTTGGTTAAGGATTTGATGAATATTTTCATAGAAGTTGTTGGTGCAGGATTTCCTTCTGTTTTGTTTCAGGTATCTGTAAATGCTTCTCTATCAGATAGAATTAAGCAAGCACAGAAGCAAGACAATGAGTTGCAGAAAAAGGTAGAGCTTGTTCAAAAGGGTAAGTTTTCTAAATTCAACATTGATAATGACGATGTATTGAGATTTGGGAAGAGATTGTGTGTGCCATGTGATTCACAGTTGAAGAGAGATTTGTTATGCGAAGCTCATAGTTCTCCATTTTCAGTTCATCCAAGATGTACTAAGATGTATAGAGATCTTCAGAAGTATTACAGGTGGGACAGAATGAAAAGTGATATTTTTGATTTTACTGTGAAGTGTTTGACTTGACAAGAGGTTAATGTAGAATGACAGTTTCCTAAAGGGATGCTTCATCCTATACCAGTGCCAGAGTGGAAATGGGGGAATATATCCATGGACTTCGTTGTGGGATTGCCGAAGACACCTTGAGGTAATAATTCAATCTGGGTTATTATTGATCACTTGACTAAATCTGCTCATTTCCTTTCCATATGATATAATTTTTCCCAAGATAAACATTCCCGCTTATATCTTAAAGAGATAGTCAGGTTACATGGAGTTCCTCTCTCCATTGTATGTTACAGTGATCCCAGGTTCACTTCTATCTTTTAGAAAGGTCTTTAAAAGTCATTAGGTACTGAATTAAATATTAGTACAGCTTTTTATCCTCAATCAGATGGGAAGACAGAATAAACAATTCAGACTTTGGAGGATATGCTACGTGCTTGTTCGATGGATTACTAGGGAAGTTGGGTCCAACATCATTCTTTGGTTGAGTTTTCTTATAATAACATTTTCCATTCCAATATACAGATGGCACTATTTGAGGCATTATTTGGGAAGCGGTGTCAAACTCCAGCTTTCTAGGATGAAGTGGGTGAAAGGAAGTTGATGGGACCGGAATTGGTAGAAGAGTCGGAAGAAAAAGTTCAGATGATACAGAAACACCTGGGAACAGCTCAGAGTAGGTAGAAGAGTTATGCATACAATAGGAGGAAGGATCTCTCTTTTGAGGTAGGTGATAATTTTTTTCTCAATGTTTCACCATGGAAAAGTGTTATGCGATTTGGTATGAAAGGAAAGCTAAGTCCATGGTTCAATGAACCATATGTAATTATGGAGAGAGTTTGATCATTTTCATACCGAGTGGCTTTACCTCCGAATTTATCTCAGGTACACAATGTTTTTCATGTTTCAATGGTTAGGAAGTAGATGTCAGATCCATCTCATGTTTTGATTCCAGAGGTGGTTCAGCTGGATGAGAATCTATCTTATGAGGAAAAACCGGTCCAGATTCTTGACCATAGAAATCAGTTGTTGAGAAATAAGGTGATTTATCAAATAAAGGTTTTGCGGAAGAACCACATGAGTGAAGAAGCAACATGGGAATCTAAAAATGCAATGAGGGATAAATACTCACACTTATTCGATAAGTAAATAAATTTCGGGGACACAATTTTATAAAGGGGGGAAGGATGTAACATCCCAAGTAAGTAATGAAGAATAGATATTCTTATCTTTTCCTATTTATGAATTAGATAGTGTTTTATATGCTTAAAATGAGAATTAATCCAATCTTAAACATGGAATACCCTAATATTTTTAAAAGATTGTTTTACTTCCTTTTTATGGAAAACCATTTTTAAATAAATTTTATAACAATTTTATAATCTATATTTTTCAAAATAAACTTATTCATTATGATTGGGACATTGAAATATACATTGGATAATATTTTGGTATTTTTCTGACAATGTTCATTTTTTAATGAATAGTGAAAAATAATGCATTTTTACATCAAAACTACTTTTCCATCTAATTTAATTATATGGATAAATTATATTTTTAATTGGGATTAAAGTGTAAATAGAATATATTTTTACCATTTTATCCAATGGTGGTAATTGGGATTAATTTCACTTTGAAATTTGACAAAAACAATTGTCAAACTTTTGATAGAAATTGTTTCGAAAAAACCCCCGCTATTTGTTTTGACAACGAGAATCATTTTTAAATTAATTATTGAAATGTATGTGTTTGTAATATAGTCAAATGGATTCCATATTTGTAATCAAAAGTTCCAAATTATGTAATTATGAATCTTTTGATTTTGGACTTTGTGAATTGTAACGACGGTAATTATCGATAATTATCTTTATTAATTATTAATCAGGTAGTTAAGGATAATAAAATAATATCATAATAATAAAAAATGACCCCAACATGTGTCCTAATACTAATATTTGTTTCATGGCTGACCATGGGATGCCTTGTGCAACACTTTGGGACCCCATGCAATCAATTTGGTGTGATAATGACTTTTTATCTTTTTATTTTTTTAAAGAAAGTAAATATTACAAAGAATGTATCACCTGAGTAAAAAAAATTTAATTTTGTCTACATAAAATATCTCTAAGACTATAAGTAGTAATTAGAAATCTAAAAATGTTTTCTACATCATATTATTTTTTTATAATTTTTAGTGATTAAATAAATTACATTATATATAAGACCACGATGATGCAGCGATTACCTCATTATTTAACGATTTAATTAAAATGAAATGATAATGTAAACTATAATAACTACACATGTAAAAAACCTATTGGATGGGAGGATTTCGAACCCTTATCACCTTATCCTAGAAATACATCAATGTGGGACCTTTAAAATTGGATACTCATTTGAAAATAATGTAACATTTTATACCTTTCCTAGAGTGCCCCTCCTCTCCTCTTATAAAAGGCCCCCACCTCTACCTCCTTACCCACACCTCTCAAGACTTTGACTCGGAAAAAATATACTCCATTTGTCTCTCCATATCCCTATCCTCATTCTATAAGCCTTACCTTAGGCAGGAAGCTCTTCAAGAAACCCTTTGGGTTCAAACCAAAGAGAGTTACCCGATTTTAAAGGTAATGTCTTCACTTGTGTTCTTCTATTTTATTTTGCTTCTCCAACCCCCTAAACTCTTTTTATTCATTTCTTTTGTAAAAAAAGAAGTATCTTCAATATAATATGATGTTGATATAATAAGTATTCGAGCTACACTCACACACACCTACATCTAATAGTTAAATAACATACTGTTTTCATGGATGGAGAATTTCTACCTCACGAAACGATGCTTGTTCAACACTCATATAACACCATCAATGGTGTCCATTAATATTTCACAATATTTATATATGATATATATTATTTTTATGTTTTACATAATCTTATTTATTTTTCATTTATGGAATTCCTTTTCTGGTTTCCATTATGGGTAAAAGCGATATCTTCATTTTAGGAAGTGCAGACTACCACCCCTCAAAGGGATTTGATTCCTTAATACCACATGTGGTACATATAAATGATAGATTTATTGATATTATATATGATACCATTCTGGAATTATTATACTATTATGTATCATTATGTTTTAATTCCATTAATTAAGAAATAGAAATGAAAGTAGAGTTCATGTGTACGTACGGCTTACCGTCTCCATGAATGGTACATTTCATTTCTTTTCTCCAAATGTTATGTAATATTATAAATGAATGTATATACTAGATATATATGATATATATGATATCTAAATCACAAATATAATTCTTGATATAATGGATATTTTACCCCATTAAAAACTTGTAATTATAAGGAGTTTATTTTTGACTCATGTACTAATGATCGACAAAACGATCATTGTTATCTTAAATAATTACATAGTGTTTATAACATGGAAATAAGTGATATAAAAGGAATAATTAACTTAAAAAAGTTTCTTAAGAAAGTAGAAATTAACTCAAGTTTATTATTCAGGATGTTAAAGAACGATCGAGTCACGTCAGACCCGAGGTATGGGACTTCGTCTCAATCTCCTTTCATTCAGGAATATTATGTTTTATACACAACATTCTTTTATACAGTGTATAAACCCCTTGGAATTTAACATTTATTCAAAAGGAATCATTTTTATATGAAGCGTCTAGTAAACGACAAAAGGGAATGTGTTTTTTCGTACGTATGCAGTGACAATGACTTCTCCGCCGCCATGACCATTATTTGAGTTCCGGATTCCTCTACAAGCCATAACTTTTTTAAAATGAAATATAAATAAAATGTTTTACTTTTATTTATTTTGGTATTGAAAATGGTTTTCATAATGTTTTTATTATATCAATGTATTGTATTGATATCTTGTGACTTAAATGTGTAAGTGTTATGTTTCCTTTATACATGTTTTATGTGATACGATTATGTTATGGTTCTTGGGCATTGTTATGAAGATGGGTGGTTCCGTGATAAACTAAGGGCGGGTGATCCCGATATAGCTCTCCAATGCATTGGGTAATGTGACAGAGTTAAATTTTACGGTTTCTCTGAATAGATTTAGGGAATATACTGTGATGGGTATTCCAAACGTAACCAAGAGGGTTACCTCCTACGTAAGAATGTTATGAATGCCTCAAGTTACCTTTATGTCTTCTGATTTCTATGATTTATTCATAATTTGATGAGGTATGTTAGAGTGCATATGTTTTATGAGTAAAGTATTATTTCATTAATTCTTATGCGTTCATGGACTAATGTTTTCATTTCGTACTTTTATATCCCTTACTGAGCTTTTTATGCTCATCCCAAGTTTTTGAAATGTTTTTCACAGGTCAAGGGAAAAGTACAAGATGTGTTGATAGTGTTGAGGAAGTGTCAAGAAAGAATCCATGTTTTATTTTAAATATGTTTTCGTTTATGGGAAAAAATTAATATTGTCTTTTATGTAACCACCTTGTTTTAATGTGGAATGTAATGTATGATTTATGATCTAATTCTCTAAAACTCTAAACCTGAAAAGACCCTCAATGTGTAATCTTATAATAACTCAAGATTAAGTAATGTTTAAGGCTGGGGCCTTATAATTATTTAAGACAATATCAACCCATATATATTCTTTAAATCCCTCACCACATACATGAATCCTCCCATTTTTTATAAATCCTTCCAAGGATTCTTTTCGGTACAATCCAAAAGAAGTAACCCAATTAAGAGGTAACATTTTCCCTTAACGTGTTTTTTTATTTCTATTAACCACCCCCAAAATTTTTTCCCCTTATTATATAAAAATATGTATCCATAGTATACAAATTATTTAATTTAAATGGATATACCTACACTTACACACTCTAACATCTAGTGGGTAGTGGACATACTGTTTCAGTATACAGAGAACCATTGCCTCACGAAACGATTATTTTTCCTTTTTTCCTTTTCCACCTTTCTTGGTGGCCTTTATTATATAAAACCTATTTATAAATGATATATATATATATATGTGTGTGTGTGTGTGATATTTAAAATTTCATTATATTTATTTAATACTTTTATTACACAACCCATCAATAAATTCAATTTTTCATTAATACGGTAGCATCGTTTGAGGATGTGTGGTCAACTGCCCCTCAAAGTAATGTGATTCATTCACAATATACATGAAACATATTAAAGATTGTTTTAATTTGAAATTTTTTGCTTGAATAACTATATATTATATTCATTACATAATTAACATGATTTTAATAATATATATATAACATTTTCATTACCCCATTAAACACATAAAATGTGATAACGTCATTCGTGGACGTGTGTACTACCGCCTACTCAACATGATGTGATTCATTTTTCATCAAAATTGTTACATCCAAAGTAAATTAAAAATAATACATTTTCATAATTATTAATATTTGTGAAATAAATATCATTTTTACTTTAAATGGGTTGTTATGTTCGATGGTGTAACCGATACGCAAAAACAGATTTATTTGAAATAATATGTTTCACACAAGGATGTGTCATACTAAAATAATATTAATATAATAATATTATTTTAAATGGTAGTTAAAACCTAGTCGTTATAATGGAATTAATTATCAAAACTAAATACAATATTATTATACATGTTTGTTAAATGTTTTTATATTTATCCAATAAATGTTAGAGGCTTAAAATATGGATTAATCTTATTTTAAGGTTAAATACTCTAATATTCATTAAAAGGTCAATTTACCTTCTTTTAAGGGTGAACCCTCATTAAATATATTTTTAGTCACTTATAAATGTTCTATTTGTAAAAATGAAAATCTTCTATAGAAACGAGACATTAAAATTTTTTTGGGTAAATTTTTTGTATTTTTCTGATAAAATTTATTATTTAAAGAATAGTGAAAAATACTATATTTTAATTCAAAATTGAATTTTAATCTTATTTATTTATAGGGTTATATTTTATTTTTAATTTGTTTTAATGTTTAATTAGATTTTATCTTTACCATTTAATCTAATTTTGGCCATTGAAATTAATTTGACTTTAAAATTGGACTTAAACCAGTGTCAATCTGTTGATAGCAAATATTTAATTAAAAACGCGATTTTTTGTTTTGACAATGAGAATTAATTTTAAATTATTTAATCCAACTTCTGTGTTTTGAATTTTGTAAAATAGACATCATTTTTGAATTTAGAATATCAAATATAGTTATGCATAATTTTTGGTATTTCACACAAAAACTACAATTTTTTATGAATTGTGAAACCACTAAGTAGTAGTAAAAAACTGACTTTTTCATTTAAATAAAAATTTACCATTTTATAGAATTGAATTTATAATATCTGACAAAAATTATTTTTATTAGTAATTAAAATTTGGTTCAATAAGATGAAAATAATTTTTGTGAATAGTAACTTTTGACTTTGATTTACCGCGGTTAAAGGTAAATCGAGTAATTCAAGGTGAAACGAATATCATTAGAATAAAAAATTACATTAACACCAGTATTAACCTTATTGGATGAGTCATGGACGAACATGGGAATTCATGGGTATATTTTCTGAACCCATGGAGCTACATAAGATTGATAATGAAACATTATTTTAAATAACATAATGTCAATGCAAAAATTACAGAAACAAATATATTTTAGATAATTAATTTTTACATAGGGTTATATAAGTTATATCTTAAAAAATAAATATTATTTTGAAATATATAAATATTTTACTACATCATGGTATTTGTTTATAAATTTTTTACATCAAATAAACAAAATCATTTTTGACACAATAATGATGTAGTGTTTACCTGATTAACAAATGATTTAAATAAATATGATTATAAATATTAAAATAATACCCAAAACTAGTAAAATTCTTATGGAATGATTTTATTTAGACCATGAGTCATCTTATCATATACTTTAATAATATTTGGACTTTTAGAATCTGAAAATCATTATATAATAAAATATTATTTTCACACTTTCCTAAAGAGCCCCTCCTCCCCCTTATAAAAAGTCCTCAACTCTAACCATTACTCATACCTCTCAAAACCCATGGATCAAAAACATTATTCCAAAATAAGCTAAATAGATCCCTCTCTTCCTCGAATAAGCCTTACCTTAGGGAGAAGTCTCTTCGTGAAACCCTTTTGGTTCCAACCAAAGGGAGGTACCTGATTTAAAGATAACATCTTCTATTAAGTTCTTTTGTGTTATTTTACTTCTCCAACCACTTAACATTTTTTATTTCATTACTTTATAAAAACATAAATATAATAAATATAATACGTTGTTTTTAGGAGAAGTATTCAAACTACACATACACTCACATCCTTCTAATGGGTAAATAACATTCTGTTTCTGTGGACGGAAAACTAACGCCTCACGAAATGAGGATTGTTCAATATTTTTCTACCAACTTTAATGGTGGACATTATAAAGAAACTATATTTATATATGATATATATTATTTTTATTTTTTCTCTATAATTATGTAATTTTTGTTTACAAACATGCTTTTATGCATTCTAATATGGGTATATACGATAATTTCATTTGAGGAAGTGCAGACTACTTCCCCCTCAAGGTGATATGGATCGTTAATGACATACATGAAACATATAAAGGACGGGGTTAATGAAATTATGTAACATATATGTCATATGATATTATATTGTTATTATAATAAACCTAGGTATCGTTATGTTATCATTCCATTAAATATAAAACATAATTGAATGTTGTGTTCATGCGTATGTACGACTTACCGTCTCCATAAACGGAGCATTTCAATTCATATCACCAAATGTAATGTAATATTATAAATGAATACATATACCAGATATATATGATATATATAATATCTAGTTGATGAATATCATTATTTAGATAATGGGATTTTGACCACATGAACACGTTGTAATTATAAGAAGTTCATTTCTGACTAATGTACCAAATATCAACACAATGACCATTATTAACATTGATTATTGCATAATGATTATAACAAGGTAATAAGAAATAAAAAAGAAATAAAAAAGTCTAAAAATATTCTTAATAATGTATAAATTATCTTTTGTTTATTATTTAAGAGATTAAAGAATGAACTGGTCAAGTCGGTCCTGGCAAGGGTTTTTCATCTAACTTTTAATTCTGTGAGATTTCCATTGATCGCCACTAATTTATTTAATGTGGTGTATTGTGTACTGCCATTTGATATATATTATAAATATTCGTTTCATATTCATGGTATTCATTGATTCATATTTTGGTTATTACCTTCGGGTCATACTACTCGATTGATTTCTACATGGTAACATTTTTTATCTCACTTTTTATTCTCGTAAGATTCATGTTATACTTGTCACTATTTCCATTGGGTGGTGTATGTACTGCACATGATTTTACACTTTGTGTAATATTATTTCATTTTTGGGAAATTACATATTCATTGTGTGATCCTTCTTTAATGTGGTGTATTTTTCATAGGTTACCAAATAGGTAAGGGATGCTTTCACACTTCTCTTTTTAAATGACTTCTTTTTGTTATGTCTTTTAATTTACATCTTCTTCTATTGTAATATAATATTTTATATCCTTATTTCTGTAAATTTTATACCCAAGGGATGAGATACAATTTTCTCTCTCATCCACTCATTTTCTCAATTTTTAAGTGACGTCGTAAGGCTGTCGAATTTTTGTAAGTGAATTTCTAACAAAAATTTCTATTCTTTGGGTTAAACTTATACTTATTGATTATGTCATACTATGAATATGTGTGAAAAAATATGATTTTTTTGAAAATAATATACAATTATATTGGTTTTATTCTTATTTTTCACACATAATTATGTAATTAATTTATCCTTAATCTATGGATATTTTCTTTATAAAGGATTTTGTCTCAATTTACATTCCATTGAGACTTTATTGTTGTTATGCACCAATTCACTCTGATATGGTGTATATACTGTCCTTTGGAATATTATATTATGAATCATTTTATTCGTATGATATTAAAATGTTCTGATTAAATTTTATTCCTAAATTATTTTTATATAAGCATCTCTCATTTTTTTAAAAACTCATTAACTAAAATATCATTTAAAATGTTTTAATGATTTATTCTTGTAAATATATCTCATTCATGTATGTGTTTTAAAAATTATTTTTAGGATTTATTTATATTTACATTAATGTTTTTAAATGAAAATTTCACTAAATGTTTCAACCTGTCATGGGACACTTTGATTCAAAAATCACTTTATTTGATGTTTTGAAATGTTTTTTAAAATAGTTTGGTAATGAATTGATTTGGTAAATATCTTCAAAAAATATATTGTGATAGCAATGTAAAATGTTTATCTTTCATTTATGATAGTTTTATGTGTTATGACTATGTTATGGTTCTTCATCATTGTTTACGAATACAGGTGGTTCTATGAAAAACCTAGGGTCGGTGATCCCGAGATAGCCCTCCAATGCATTTAGTAGCCTGACAGAGGTAAACATGAATGTTTGCCCAAATAGATTTATGGAATATATTATGATGGGTATTCCATATTTAACTCCCTGCATAGATTTGAAAGCTAAAATGTATGTTTTATATAGATTCATCAAGTTACCTTTATGATTTATGATTTCTAAGTGTTATTGATAAATCACATAATTTCATTAGTTATGTTTTGATTGAAAAGCAAGGTTTTGTTGATTTTTATTTATTGATTGGATAATGTTTTCTTTCCTTATTTTAAAACCCTTACATAGAATTTTATGCTAATCCAATGTTTGGAAATTCTATTCACAGAACTTAAAGAAGAATATGGCCAAGGATGGGATCATGGAAAAGTCATGGAGTCTAGAACAAGGGACTAAACATGACTCTTGTTTTCAAGAGTTTTTATTTTACGAAATAATACAAACTTTATAGAATTGTCTACCTTGTAATTTTGGATATGTAATGTAATAGTTATGGCCAAATTCTTTAAAATTGTAAACATGATAAGATCCACAATGTGAATTAATTATTTAATTCAAGATTATGTAATATATAAGGTAGATTCCTTACCAAAATAGTTATATATATATATAAGTATACAATATTATATAACATTTTCTTTATGATATAATCATAATTAAGTAATAAATGTTTTGGAATACCTTCTTTCCATAACTATCATTGAAAAATGGGAACATTATTCATTCATACATAAGACCTACCATCTAAATGATTGTAACATTGGATTATTATATATAACCATATTTAATGATTGATCATAAATTTATAAATAATGAAAAAATATGACTCTTTTTTCTTGATTAATCTATTGGAGATGTTATATAATAACCCCATTGAAAATATATGACCCACCAATGTTTTTTTAAACAGATACTAAATTTTATCAAAACACCCTATGTAAAACGAATTTATTAGGTAGTTTTATATAAAATGGTAAAAATTGAAAAAAAATATATATTGATAAACTGGATAAATATTATCATGAATAAATTCAATTAACATTGTTTAATATACATGATGTAAAGGACGTTTACATAAAAATCTTGTGGAAAGGGATTTCATCTCAATTTGCATTATATTGTGACAAATTTGCGGTTATGCACCATGTTTATTTTATACAATGTATATACATCCCTATTAAATTGTATATCATGAATATCCTTAAACTCATTATATTACAACTTTAATGTAATTTCCATCCTTCATGAGACTTATGATTTAAAATTTATCAATGTGGTATGGGACACTTTGGAATTTTTAAAAATTGTTTTCCTCAACAATAATTTTAATGATATTTCAATGGTATATTTTTCATGGAATTTATTTGACCATTTCTTAAATATAACCATTTATTTTCACTATTCTGGTTATTTATGAACATTTTCACGTATTATTACCATTTTGGCACTCTTATTTACCCACAATGTTATAGAAAATGTTTTTTAGAAAAACCAAATTCATTTTTCTCTTTATTCAAAGAACCTATTTTCTTGAAAAAACCTTGTTTTGTTAAATTCTAGTAATTTTTTTTGTAAAAAATGATTTGGAAATGAAATTTTAATCTTTATTAGCATTTGTTCAAACAAATCTTCTTATCGATTTTAGAAAATGAAATTTTTCCAAACTATTATCGTGTAAAAGAAATTTTCTTTTTCCTCGTAGAACATGAATATATTTATCCATCATAATTTCTTGAATATTTCTATACATTTATAAAAGGATACAATTTAATGAAAATGTTTTTAAATGTCATTTTCATTGAAAATTTCTTTCAAATATATTTTCGAAACAATACATATATTCCTCAAGTTTTTTAAAAAGATATTTTTTTTTATTTCTATTCATTGTAAACAAAAGCCCATAATATTACAATAATTGGCATATGTTGTATTGATACAAATATATTTCCTCCTCAGTGGGGTTTAGGATATATTTATCCAATGGTAGTATTCACATTAACTTCATTTATTTATTTTTAATCCCCCTAAAATATTAAATTTCTAATTAACATTTGATATGGAATTTAACCTAAATACCCATTTTATTTTTCATGTACATTTTCAATGCAGAGAATATATTCAAGTTTTCATATTGAGTTTTCATTGGACTTTATTTTATTATTTATGGAAATATTGATAGACTTGCATTCTTTATTCAATACAGATATTTTATAAGGAACTAGTTTTTATTTAAATTCCTTCAAAATGATTTATATTGGTGGGGGACCAGTTAATGCAAGGCTTAAGGGTTAGATATTAGTTAATGCATACATTACGGGTTGGGGACCTGTTAATGAACGCCCCACAGTGCATTGACTGTCTAATGAGATGAAATTAGTTGGTGAAATCCCTTAAAGTTTGTTTCCAATAAGTATAGATGGGTTCATAAACATTATATAAACTATTTTTGAATGTTATTAATGGTATATTTTTTCATGTGCATTATACATGGCATCCATTAAGAAGGAATTTAACTCATATTAGTTTCTATATGTACTTATCCTTGAGATATTTTATCATTAAATCTATATATTTATTTTATTTCACATATTTAGAAGGAATGTGTTTTAGTTTCTTATGTTTTTAAATTTATTTTGAGTTATCATGTTATTTGGAGGGAATAGTTTTCTAGTTATTACCTTGACATATTTTTTATGCACTTCCATTCAGATTATTGATTACATTGAAGCTGTGTTCACTTCTTTACCTTTCAATATTTATTATTCTCATTAATACATTACCACTTACGCTATATTTATTCCTTAATAAGGATTGTAAATCACCCTTATTATATTTATTTATTTAGATATCCTGGAATCAAAATCTAAAATATTTTATGGGATTCGCTAGATAAATTAAATTTACCCTCAATGTTATTTTTTTATAATGGAAAAATATATTTTTATAAATTATTATATTCTTTTGACATTTATGTATGTGGTTCACCAAGACTAATAAACTCTCATACCATCAATATATGAATTCTTTTAATCATGGAAATTTAATTGATATCAGGTACTGACCCAAGCCTATATATGGTCGAGTCACTACAAAAACAAATATTGGATTGGGCCGCACATTTTACATCACATAACATAATGGAATTCGGATAACCGCTAATGTCCTAGAACATATTAAACATTGGTTTAACCCATATGTCCCATATTAATAACTATAGATATAAATCATTGACCAACACATAGAATCGAAATAAAAATTTTCTCCCACTAATTAAAAAACAATAATCCATATTTATGTGTAATTTAATGAATCGATATTTTATTAAAGAATTAGTATCCAATGGAAATAAAATGGTTTCATATCAGTTTTCATAGTTTATCTCATTTGATAAACATAACTATTATATTATATTGTATTAAAATTTCATGTTCCAAAATGAAATATACCATAATAATATATAGAGTATGTATAATTAGGAATGATTACATAGATGTTATATTTATTGGAGATGTAGATTATAATTGAAGTGAGTTCTTAAAATATTTTTTTTAAACATTTTGGTAACATTAAATTTAGAAGAATATTACTTGTTACATTTAAAATCAGCTTTGAATTTTCAAAGGATGTATTTTATAATCGATATTTTAAAAATATACTTATAAATAATGGAAACACAAAAAATACATAAAGGTAAATATTGAATAAATTTTTAGTTGAACATAAAAAAATTATCAATATAGAAAAAATACCCTTTTTAAAAAAATTAACACTTTTATGAATCTTACATAGATAATAATATTTATATTTTTTTTTCTGAAAATAGAAAATTTTTAATATGAATTTTTAAAAATATAATATTTATTTATTATTAAAAATATTTTGGATGATGAAAATGGATATAGAAATGAAATATCTAATATAGTGGATGTAAATTAATCTTAACATTTCCCTGTTTTTTAATTTATAGAATAAATAACTGCATAATATATTGATACGTAATGGTAACACACCCAATGAAAAAATACCAGAAAATAGAGAAATTTGATTATATAAAAAACATATAATAACAAAGATAAAAAAGGAATATTATAACTCAATGAAATTTAAATTTGGTCAAAAATACCCATATCAAATGGGAAATGAAATAATGAAAAGTATTTGAAAAGGACATTATAAATTGGAATAATATATCAATATAATAAATAGTTATTTATGATAAAAATATTTCAACACGGATATACATAAACCATATCAAAGATGTATAGGTTAATAAATCGAAATTAACCAAATGGAATAGATGTTGCACATAAGAAACCATAACATGTATTCAATCTTTAAAAAAATTGTCTAACACGTACTAGCACTAATATTGTATTAATATTCATCTATTTTAGAACCTTATTTAAATTTATCTCCCTTAATAGCATTAATTTATAGTTTATTAATCCGTAATTTTTTAATAAATCAAAGATAAATTTAATTCTCTAGTGTTAATCATTTAATTCATTATATATTTTAAATGATTTAGTGTTTTATAAAATTTTATCAATTCTATGTGCCCATTTCCTATATAATGTTAAAAAAATATTAGGTAAATGTATTTTATTGACTTCAATAGTTTCAAAATTATTTCATGGAATTTTTGGTGATGGATCATAACGAATGCTAAAAATTTTATTTTATTCCCATGTACTGAATCAATATGAATAATTGATTTATTTAATGAACTAAGTAAATATATTACCTTTAAATTTTAAAATAAGAAATTTAATTAAAAATTATGATAAAATATCACCATAATTATGGTTTCTTATGAATTCATTTTGAAAATATTTTTACATCATTCGTGTGCATGTTAAATCTATCCGAAAGAGAATTTATTAAAATGAATGAATAATAATATGAGTTTATAGTGTTATAATTTGATTTTTAAATAATAATAATTATTTTAAAAATAATTCATTATAATGGATGATAGGTTTTAAGAATACTCTATATGAGGTGATAAATGAAAAAAGGTAAAGAAAAACATGTTAGTCACATTGTTGGAATTCATACATTGTGAATGAACATCCATCATAATGATGGTCATATATCTAATTCTTGAAACTAAATCATTATAAATATGAGAGAGGAATTGTTTTTGAGTTGGATGGGGATAAGTCATTTTTGAGGTGTAAATGAGGGTAATTACATTGGATAATTTAGTTCGGAGAAGATGAAACATGAAATTTCATGGAAGTTAGTGGAGTTAGATAACAAAAATTTTCCTTACATGTTGGGATTGACTACCAAACATAAAAATTACTTCATGATTATCTAACTATAATTTTAATTATTGATATTTCATTTCATTTCATTTTACCTCTTTTATATAATTTAATAATGTAAATATTTTAATCAAGGAAGTTAATATATTTAAAAAATATATTACATTACCTTATAAATAATTTAATCAAGTTGATTAAAAATATGGAAACTATATAATGAAATTAAAAAATAATATATGTTAAAATTTTATTTTAAACGAAAACAAATAACATATAATAAATTTTTTCATTAACATGAAATTTCTAAACATTACATGTTTGTATTCATATTTCATATCAATTACTAGTCATTACATTTCTGATAATAATTACTATTATATATATAATTATTAAAAATTTAAAATAATATTTTATAACTGTTGTATTTATTTTTCTAACGTAAAGAATGCAACCCACATAAATACTTTTTTATAAGATATTTTTAGAATAAAAATATATTATTGATATTTAAAATAATTAATAATAATTAATATAATGTTAATATATATATATATATATATATTTCATATCAATATAATCATTCCTTAATTTTTATTTAATAAATTATAAAAATTAATCTAAATAATATATTAAAAAAACTACTTAGAATATTAACTATTTCTTTTTATATGAGTAATTAAATTTATTATCTCTGTCACTCCATCAATATTATATGAAAGATAGATATCTTTTCATGTAATTATATCTGTTCACTATATAATATGACTATTAAATTATAAAAAAATAAATGTTTCCAAAACATATTCAACAAACCCGTTTTATTATGCCCATGTATTTATCCACACAATTGATTGTTTTTTTTGAGTTCTATATAAAATCATCGACCATAAATAAAATTTGATTTTATATTATAACTTACAATTATGTCAATCAAAAATCATGATTCACACAAACCTATATATTTTATAACTTGTACTCATTTTCAATTTTTATAGTTTTGATGTTTATCCCACGGGTTATAATATTTTATGTGTTAATATTATTTCTTATATAATTCACTGTTAATAAATATCATTAATCCAAAAGTATTTATCATATTGATTAATATTATTAAAGATGATTATATGGAATTTAATTATAATATTTTATAATTTAATCCAAGATTTAATGACTGTATTTATTTTAAATATTTTTAATATAATATGAACTATTATTTATCATAACATAATAATTTATTAATCAATATAATAATTATATAATCATTTTAATTAATTTGAAATGAATTTAAATATATAATTATTCATTTCAATATTTTAATAAAAGTGTATACACAAACTAAAAAAATGTTATAATCTCCCACGATAAGTAAATTTCAACCTCACAAATAAAATTTAATCTCAATGATTAAAACATATGAGGGAATGCTATACATATAAATTCATTTAAGATATAATTTAAAATACATTGTCCTCAATATTATGGGTCAGACTCATACTCATTATTCTGTTCATAGTAGGTATATTTTGAAATTTTTTTATTCTAAAAAGATCATACCCTCATTTTTAGTAATTACTGAACATATTAATATAGTCGTTTCAAAGAAAATTGATTTTCCCTTTTACATTAATATTGGATCCCAGGATATTAACATATATTTCTATGTGCCAAAAAATGATAAAATATCATGGTGGATATTTTTAATCAATACCTGCAATTTTCATGAAAATTATAATGTGGATAATTACCTGAGAATAATTGTAGATGAGTTTTAAAAATGGGTTCCAATCATCACGCCACAATGTGTTTTTAGTTTTAATTCAATATCCCATAATTTACTATGTCAAATCATTACCTTTATGAACATGAAAAAATATTATGGAATACATAGAACCAAAAGCACGAGTCATTAAAATACGTAAAGTATATTATATAACACAACATCAATCTTCATGATCTTCCTCAGTGGCTGTAAATGGATATACTCTTCATTACTCCCTTTATAATTAAAAATGATTATCTTTTTTAATAATCAATATTTTTTGTTAACATAATTCCAAAACACTATATAATTGATGAACTAATCTATTGGGGTTGAAATAGCTATAACATTAGTCATATTTTTTTATCGACCACTTTATTTTTCATTGATAATTTTATTTATTTATCACCATCATTAAGACACATAAATCATCTTCCAATTCTTATGACATAATATACCTGGAGCAACATCACATATCCTTGTATTTCATGAAATTTAATCTCTTTCTTATGTGTTCTTTATTTCCCAAACATCCATGAAATGCTAATGTGGTCTTATTTTCTCAAAACGTGTATTTACATTGAAAAGACCCTTTTGCCATCACCACTATAGGATAATATTTATCAATACCATCAAATTTATCAAATTATCTTAATAAAAAGTCCATTTGTATATGTGGTTTTATGAAACTAAATAATCAACTAATTTTTCTTGTAAAATCAATGAAAAATACATATCTTGACCTAAAAAGACATTAAATGTTATCCTAAAACGTTACCATAAATTATACCTTGTATTATTAATCCAATGAAATTAAATTTCCATCCTGATTGAAAGATAATTGGAAAAATATTTAAAAATACTTTTTATAAAAATCTTCATAATCCCATTATTCATTAAATTTTTTGTGCCATTAATTCTTAATCAATTTCAACAATAAGAATTCATAATATTTAAATCCATAGATATCAAAAATAATTATATCATGATAAATGCATGAAACAATTGAATATATAATATTTACATAATGATCTACATTTATTATACAAAAATCTCGTATGATCAATTTATGGAATGTAGTTGTTGTAACATTATAGATATTATAGATATTTTTTCATTTCGGGGGTTATTCAATAGTTCTCATTGATTAAAATTTTAATTAAAAAATATTGATATAAAATTTAAGATTATTTTCATACCATCTCTCATTAAATATGTTTTTGTAGTACGGAATTCATGTTATTATCATAAGAATTAACTATTTAATCTTTTTTCCTATTTCCAAACACGTACATAAATATGAATGATAACATGAGTTGCAAAAATATATATTTTAAAAATATGGATAAAAATTATATATTCATGGAAAAAAATCCATCTTAAGATATAATATCCTTAAAAACATTTAATTAATCCTATGATAATTTTGTATTATCTTATGACAAATCATGATAAATTTAACAATGTATTGATTCAATAATGACATTATTTGTTCAAACTATAACACTTTTAGTTAAACACTTGACACTATCAGTTAAACCTATAAAACATTCTATTCAAACTATGTGGTTTTATGCTATATCCTTATATCTTTTTTGACATAATCCATAAAAAACTAAACGCACTCTAAAAATACTAATAAAAAATAATATCATTAATATAATTTTTTAATTAATATTTCTCAATTGTAATGTAATAAAAGAATAAAATTATTCAAATACTTACCTAGTAAGTAATGTCCCTGAATTTCTGTATAAACTTTTTTATTATATAGAATTATTTAGAGACTGTGAAATATGACAGCACGTGATTCTGAGGCCCGTAGTTCCAGGAATGATCTGTCGATGTTTTGGGAAGCATTAGTTAGTGCACATAAGCAGTTTTCCTAAAAAAGTGTAATAACACTTAATCAGTTTTTGGAACTAAATCTGAGGGCACCGTTACATTCAGTATGGCAGTTATACCCCATGTGCGACTTAGGTTTGGTCAGAGTAGGGCTCCGGTGAGAAAACCCGAAAATGGCATCACAATAAATAAATTAATCAAATAAAGTTATCTTATTTTTCAAATTTATTATAACTCAAAAATAGAAACTAATATTAAAAATATTAGACCACTACTGAACTCATGTGGAAATGGTTTCTTAAAGCTGTTACTAACCATGGTCGGTGCATGCAACTAGTGATTGTTAGTTTTTGTTTGTAAATAAAATAATTAAGTGAAAATTATTTTTCTGTAAAAATTAATAACATCTAAAAAGTGTAACGCCCCGACCCTAGTTGCCTAGAGTCGGTGTATTATTACATAACATTGGCATGATCACAAGAAAGATCAAATCTCGAAAGACCGATTGGTTTAGTAGCCTTGGAAACACTAGATATATTAATAAGTTTTACATTACATCATAAAATGAAAAACTACTAAAACAACATAATGTTTCCACAGTCCACACTATAATCCCCTCATAATATCCCTGCAGGTCATTCATAATTTACTTCTTCACATCCTGGGAAAAATAAAACATAGAAAAGGGGTGAGCTCAAATGCCCAGTAAGGATAATAATATAGCGGAAACTTTCATAAATAAGAATAAACATTTAAGGCAATGTATAACTAAAACAAAAGCCTTTTAAACTTGAACTTTTAACATAATATGGCATAAATAAAATTAGATAATGCCATTTACTTATTCACTTGGATATTCTACTAATCGAATAATCACATGCAAAATCAATAACCACTTTCATAATGTTGGAATGCATAATGCTAAACTTTAATTACTTTTCAAGGCCTCGTCCCAAGACCTTGGGGCTAACTATAACCGGAACCCAACCCGGAGTGCCTCTAATAACCGGACACCAACCCGGAGTGCCTCTAATAACCGGACACCAACCCGGAGTGCCTCTAATAACCGGACACCAACTCGGAGTGCCTCTAATAACCGGACACCAACCCGGAGGGCTTACTTTTACCAGTCCCTAACCTAGAGGGCTTACTTTTACCAGTCCCCAACCTGGAGGGCTTACTTTAACCAGTCCCCAACCCGGAACATACTTGTCCAACACATTCATATGAAGTAAAGATTGAAATATAACATAAACATTCTTATTGGAACTAGCATAAGAAATGTCAATACTTTCACCATAAACTATGAATGGTATAAAAATAGCACATCCACAGTCAAACATATCACAAAACCTTGAAAAAAATATAGAAGTTTTGTATCATAATAAATCAACTTCAAATAATCTTAAAACCCATCAAAGGATGTTGACATAGATGAAATCAAAATTCTTTTTAAAGAAATATCTCCTTTTATTTTGAAATCATTTAAGATCCATATAAAATCAAATATTTTCTTTGAAAATAATCTTATAATCTTTTAAGGGAAGCTTTGACGATTTTATAACGGCGGAAAATAACCGCACCCGCCGTATAAGTTAAAAAAACATTCTTATCTTAATTCTGTCGAAAAGGTTAAAAAGCACCTTGTTTGGAAAACGACGGAAAGATTCCATTATAAACCTCTTATAAAAAGTCAAACAAGGGTATAAATGACATTAACCCATATTATTTTAAATATTAAAAATGTTTTGAAATACATTTTGAAGAAACATGGATGTGGATGATAACGAGATCCCAGTAGATTATTACGTATAAACAACTTCGGATAATGAAGAGATTGTGAAATAACCCTTACCAGTTTGGTAACTTATGAAACATACAACCCATGAAAGAGGTATCATACAATGAATATGTAAGTACACATAAATTAGAGTGTATTACACAAAGAATATAATTATGGGCAGTACATACACCACACAAAAGGTAATGGTGGCAATATGGCATGAATCTCACGGGAATAAGGAGTGAGATGAAAACCCCTTACCACGTTAATCAACTTAGTCATATGGCCAAAAGGTAATAACCACCAAATTATTTACAGAATAACATGAATATGATAATATATATCAAATGCCAGTACACAATACACCACATTCAATAATTTAGTGGCGAATAATGGAAATCTCACGGAATTGAATGTGAGATAAGAAAAATCCCTTACCTTGTACTTTTCCTAGGTTGGGGTAGGTTAACCTCCTGTATAATGGTGAAATAATTGTTATTAAATTATACAAGAATCATATACATTAATATGATATCATATATGTTCTTTTAACATTGCTTTATTAATAATATCTTAGTATTATCGTCGTTTCGGGTGATAATCGATTCGTTCTTCTTAAATGTTTGGTTACGTAAGACATGTTTGTAATGGATAGATTATATCTTATTCATAATCAGAATGATATTAAAATTATTTTTAACCCTAAAATGAGAATAATACTTGAATGGATACGATGGAGGATGGATCTCACCGCGTTCGTGGAGACAGTAGTCCGTACGTACGCACGAACGCTACTTCCATTTAATTTTTATTTTAAAAGAATTGAATCCGAATGATACATAGGTATATTACTATTACAGTATAATATAATATTTTATATGTGTTACTTAAGTTCATTAACACCATCCTTTATACGTTCCATGTGTGGTATGAACGAGTCATATCATTTTAAGGGGGCGGTAGTCCGCACTTCCTCAAATGAAATTATCGTATGTATATACAACATGAAACGAATAATGGTATGAAATAAAATGGAATTACAGAAGTTTATATATAAAATATATATCATTAATATCATATTTAATTATAGTGCCATCATAATGGCCACCATGAGAGGCGGTAAGATGTATTTGAACAATCATCGTTTCGTGAGGCGTTAGTTTTCCATCCACAGAAACATTATGTTCATCATCCATTAGATGGAGTTGTGTGTATGTGCAGTTTGAATCCTTCTTATAACAACATCCTAGTATATTTAGGATACTGGTGTTGTTACAAAAGAAAGGAAATAAAAAGAGTTTGGGGGTTGGAGAAGCAAAATAAATGAAAATAATTTAAGAGAAATCGTTACCTTTAATTTAGGTAACTCACTTTGGTTGGAACCAAAGGACTTCTTGAAATGATTTCTGCCTAAGGGGAAGCTTCAAGGAGGAGGAGAGGGATGTGGGGAGCTTATTTGGGCAGAGTTTGGACGAGCCAAGTGGCTTGAGAGGTGTGAGGAATGAGTAGAAGTGGTCTCCTTTTATAAGGGAGAAGAGGGGCTCTTTAGGAAAGAGTGAAAGTATTACTTTATAATATAATTATATTCGGTTTATAATGGTCCAACAATCATTGAGGTCGAAGATAAGATGACTCATATTCTAAATAACATCAACCAATAAGAATTGGACAGGTTTTAGATTATATTTTAATCATTATAATCTTATTTATTTAAATGATTTATTAATGAGGTAAACATTTCATCATTATTGTGTCATTAATAATTTAAATTATTTGATGTCTAAAAATTATAAATAAAATATCATTATGTAGGAAATCTTTTTAGATTTCTAATGAATATTTATAATCGAAAATCCAACATGTATAACCCTATGTAAAAATTGTTCTTCTAAAAGATGTAAGCTTATGCCATTTTTATTTTTATTTTAACTTTATTAATATAAAGTGTCCCTACCACATACAAGTGGATCCAAGGGGTCCCCAAATTGACCCAAGGATGCTCATGGTCGGGTATGTGTCCACCAATAAGGTTAGGACACGTTTTAGGTTAATTTTGTATTATTATAATATTATTTTTTAACCCTTATTTACCGGATTTACCCTTAACCATGGTAAATAAAATATTTACCACAGTAATTATTCAAAATGTCTAAAAATAAAAGTTACCTATTTACAAAATTTGGACATCCTGATTCCAAATATGGAATCCATTTTTCTAAATTCAAAACACAGAAGTGGCAGAAATTAATTTAAAATTAATTCCCGCTGTCAAAACAAAAAGCGTGTTTTTAAGAGGTAATAACTATCAAAAGATTGACACTTGTTTATGTTTGGTTTAATTGTAAAATTATGTACAATGACCAACATTATATTAAATGGTAAAAATATATTCTAAATATACTTTATAACTACTAAAATTCATAATTTATCACTATTAATTATTTTGATTAAAAAAGTTGTTTTTAATTAAAATTTAGTAATTTTCACTATTCATCAAAATATGAAAGTTATCCGAAAAGTACCAAAATTTCACCATAGGCTGAATTCGATATTCCGAATCCATAAATGATGTCCATTTTAAAATATAAAATATATATAATTTCAAAATTTAGGTATTACAATTCATAACGGCTAGTTTGATTGGTTGTGGCGTGTGTTAAAACTCAAGGTTGCGTACAACACACGCTACTATTTTATTCAAAGGAAAGCGTACCGTAGAAGCTTGGGATGTTTCATTTTAAATTTTTTTTTGATGTCCCAATTTATTCAGATAGTTTAAAATATTTTATTTAAAAAGGTTTCACTATTAAAGTTGATAAAATTTCAATACTGAAAATGAATCTGTTCTTGCATTATGACTAAGAAACTCATAATAGGGATTCTAAAATTATAAGGATTATATAAAGATAAAAATGTTGTTAATACTATTCATGACCTCTTTTAATGGTTTTTTTTGTACGTCATGGTGTGATTGAACTCGGTGTTGCGTGTAGTGCAAGTTATTGAATTATTTTTAAGAAATAACACACTATGAAATCCTGGGGTGTTACATTCTCCCCTCCTTCAATAAATTGCGTCCTCGCAATTTGAAATTGTTCTTCGAAAATAAAAGGTTGAAAATAGAAATTATCTTTGTGGGAAAACCCACATCGGAAATTAGGTTACTAAAATTTAGCCTTAATATGAGGAAAAGAGAAATGAAAGAGTCACCACCAAATTATGATCTCGATTAGGAGAACATTGGTGGAAATTAGAGACATATAATTGGAGGAAAAACGTAAATATTTATAGGTAGTGATTGAGATCATAAATCACAAACAAGTATATAATTGAGGTCCTTAAATTCATCAATCTATGATGATTTGAAATACCATCGGTTCAACAAAACATAGGGTATTAGGATAACACATTTTTGACGTTTCAAAATATCTTAGTTGAAATCCCACATCGAAAAATGAATTAATGAGGCCTCTATTTAAAATAAAGAGTCGAACGTATGATGATTACCGAAAATAACACATACTAGGGTTCCATGTAGGAAAATATGGATATGGAAGAAAAATCTAACCATCAATTATCTGATGGAGAGTGGTAGAGAACATGGATATGAAAAGGCCAACAATCCCAAAGCCATTATTTAGTGATGATTTAAGGTATCATCTAGGAAAACATTTTTGTTATAAGTTTCTTTTCTTAATGTTGAGGAATTTATTTATGAGATTGGCTAAGATCATAAGGAGATATACTTACTTTATAATTAGTGTTTTATCCATTAATAAATTTCTACCACAAACTCATCTTTCACTCTAAAAGATAATAGAATGTAAAAAAAATTCTATTTACACTATTCGTATAGGGTTCCAAAATAAACGAATTTATAATTCATCTACATGATCTTTTAATAAAAACTACATTATTTAATCTAGGACATCTCATGGTCCAGTGGTAGGTGATACACCCTTGTCGCCCTTCGGTTGCGGGTTAAAGTCTCGCAGCCTTGCCGGACGCGACGGGTTGCCGCCCGACCTCCGGGTTGTCCTTTTATGGCAATCCAAAATAATCCAAACTAGAACTATCCAAAATAATTCTGTCCAAACTCACAGTCTAACATTTATAAGGAAGGTAAACATAATATAGATCCTTTTTACCCCGTAATAGAATATGAATACCTTCATCATGTATTACCATATTCCTTATTGATTACATTCATGCTCCCTTATTCCATATAGAATGCTGGATATACTTCATTAATCCAAAAATGTTTTAAACCCCAACAATGATGGAATATACAAATCATTAATCAGTTCCAGGGTAGTCAAGAATATCCAATATAATTTATTCAAAACAATCACATATTATTCCAAAATCACTACCTCAGTATCAGAACTATATTATGATTTATCATTCTCTCAACCATATATTTTCCAAAAATTTATCCTTCTATTGAGTCACTTTTCTTTGTTCCACACAATCTCAAGTCCTTAATGAAATAGTACTGCAGTACAATCCTTATATACTCCATGATTATTGTAACAAGTACATTGTTGATACAACACTCAATTGACATAATCAACATAAGAACTCTAATCATTCCTCTTCATCTGTGGTAGTATCATAACTTGATTATTATCCAATAACATCATTTGCAGCATAGTCTGATGACTGGGACATAGGTTCGCGTAGTGTCCAAACTCCTTGCAAATGAAGCATTGTACATTTAAAACCATTTTCTTACCCTTGCAGTCACGTACTTTGTGCCCTTTTCCTCCACACTTATAACAAACTCCCATTCCTTTCAGGCAAGTTCCAGGGTGTTTCTTTCCACAGTTACCACATATGGGAAAATTCTTCTTTTCCCTTTTCCCTTTATCCATCTTTCTCTCTTCCATCCTTTTCATCTCTTGATTCCCTTCAAAGCCATAGGACTCAGTAAACTCTTTACTTATCTTATCAACACTTGATATTATTTCTTCATATGATGATAATACATGGGAGACTATTTCTGTTATAAATTCTAGCTTAAGACAATGAAAGATATGATCCTTCCTTCTCTTTGATTCATGTGTATTTCTGGAGTTCACATTCCTTCTACTGGGCGCCATTTCTAAACAATGGCATAAACTAGATCAGTTTATGAATCAAAATACATAATCCCATACTTATAAAACACTTAACATAAATTGAACTATTTATGGATATAATCCATAATCATAAAAAATGTTTTCTTTGAGGAATTATATACTCATAAACCCTTCATAATGATTTGTAATGAAAATGAGAGTTATCCTAAGCATATCCCCCAGGAGTGTCGTAACCAAGAGTGCAGCAAGGCCCGTTGTCATGCACCAGTTCCCGTTCGAGTCTAGCTCAAAGCGGTGTTTTCGGGTTTTACCCCTAGGTACATATGTGCCAGAGCCGCCTCTACCTGCTCGTATCCAGACAGGGATGTATTGCTCGGAAAACTCACAAAATCTCTAAAATACCAAAATTCTAGGAAGTTCTTCTATACTAATCCTCAAAGTTCATCTTAGGTCTACGTGCTCTAATCAGAGTTTATCTAAATCTAGCTTCCAAGGTTTGTACTAAACTTCCTCTGATACCAACTGTAACGCCCCGACCCTAGTTGCCTAGAGTCGGTGTATTATTACATAACATTGGCATGATCACAAGAAAGATCAAATCTCGAAAGACCGATTGGTTTAGTAGCCTTGGAAACACTAGATATATTAATAAGTTTTACATTACATCATAAAATGAAAAACTACTACAACAACATAATGTTTCCATAGTCCACACTATAATCCCCTCATAATATCCCTGCAGGTCATTCATAATTTACTTCTTCACTTCCTGGAAAAAATAAAACATAGAAAAGGGGTGAGCTCAAATGCCCAGTAAGGATAACAATATAGCGGAAACATTCATAAATAAGAATAAACATTTAAGGAAATGTATAACTAAAACAAAAGCCTTTTAAACTTGAACTTTTAACATAGTATGGCATAAATAAAATTAGATAATTCCATTTACTTATTCACATGGATATTCTACTAATCGAATAATCACATGCAAAATCAATAACCACTTTCATAATGTTGGAATGCATAATTCTAAACTTTAATTACTTTTCAACGCCTCGTCCCAAGACCTTGGGGCTAATTGTAACCGGAACCCAACCCGGAGTGCCTCTAATAACCGGACACCAACCCGGAGTGCCTCTAATAACCGGACACCAACCCGGAGTGCCTCTAATAACCGGACACCAACCCGGAGTGCCTCTAATAACCGGACACCAACCCGGAGGGCTTACATTTACCAGTCCCTAACCTGGAGGGCTTACTTTTACCAGTCCCCAACCTGGAGGGCTTACTTTAACCAGTCCTCAACCTGGAACATACTTGTCCAACACATTCATATGAAGTAAAGATTGAAATATAACATAAACATTCTTATTGGAACTAGCATACGAAATGTCAATACTTTCACCATAAACTATGAATGGTATAAAAATAGCACATCCACAGTCAAACATATCACAAAACCTTGAAAAAAATATAGAAGTTTTGTATCATAATAAATCAACTTCAAATAATCTTAAAACCCATCAAAGGATGTTAACATAGATGAAATAAAAATTCTTTTTAAAGAAATATCTCCTTTTATTTTGAAATCATTTAAGATCCATATAAAATCAAACATTTTCTTTGAAAATAATCTTATAAGATTCTAAGGGAAGCTTTGACGATTTTAAAACGGCGGAAAATAACCGCACCCGCCGTATAAGTTAAAAAAACATTCTTATCTTAATTCTGTCGAAAAGGTTAAAAAGCACCTTGTTTGGAAAACGACGGAAAGATTCCCTTATAAACCTCTTATAAAAAGTCAAACAAGGGTATAAATGACTTTAACCCATATTATTTTAAATACTAAAAATGTTTTGAAATACATTTTGAAGAAACATGGATGTGGATGATAACGAGATCCCAGTAGATTATTACGTATAAACAACCTCGGATAATGAAGAGATTGTGAAATAACCCTTACCAGTTTGGTATCTTATGAAACATACAACCCATGAAAGAGGTATCATACAATGAATATGTAAGTACACATAAATTAGAGTGTATTACACAAAGAATATAATTATGGGCAGTACATACACCACACAAAAGGTAATGGTGGCAATATGGCATGAATCTCACGGGAATAAGGAGTGAGATGAAAACCCCTTACCACGTTAATCAACTGAGTCATATGGCCAAAAGTTAATAACCACCAAATTATTTACAGAATAACATGAATATGATAATATATATCAAATGCCAGTACACAATACACCACTTTCAATAATTTAGTGGCGAATAATGGAAATCTCACGGAATTGAATGTGAGATAAGAAAAATCTCTTACCTTGTACTTTTCCTTGGTTGGGGTAGGTTAACCTCCTGTATAATGGTGAAATAATTGTTATTAAATTATACAAGAATCATATACATTAATATGATATCATATATGTTCTTTTAACATTGCTTTATTAATAATATCTTAGTATTATCGTCGTTTCGGGTGATAATCGATTCGTTCTTCTTAAATGTTTGGTTACGTAAGACATGTTTGTAATGGATAGATTATATCTTATTCATAATCAGAATGATATTAAAATTATTTTTAACCCTAAAATGAGAATAATACTTGAATGGATACGATGGAGGATGGATCTCACCGCGTTCGTGGAGACAGTAGTCCGTACGTACGCACGAACGCTACTTCAATTTAATTTTTATTTTAAAAGAATTGAATCCAAATGATACATAGGTATATTACTATTCCAGTATAATATAATATTTTATATATGTTACTTAAGTTCATTAACACCATCCTTTATACGTTCCATGTGTGGTATGAACGAGTCATATCATTTTAAGGGGGCGGTAGTCCGCACTTCCTCAAATGAAATTATCGTATGTATATACAACATGAAACGAATAATGGTATGAAATAAAATGGAATTACAGAAGCTTATATATAAAATATATATCATTAATATCATATTTAATTATAGTGCCATCATAATGTCCACCATGAGAGGTGGTAAGATGTATTTGAACAATCATCGTTTCGTGAGGCGTTAGTTTTCCATCCACAGAAACATTATGTTCATCATCCATTAGATGGAGTTGTGTGTATGTGCAGTTTGAATCCTTCTTATAACAACATCCTAGTATATTGAGGATACTGGTGTTGTTACAAAAGAAAGGAAATAAAAAGAGTTTGGGGGTTGGAGAAGCAAAATAAATGAAAATAATTTAAGAGAAATCGTTACCATTAATTTAGGTAACTCACTTTGGTTGGAACCAAAGGACTTCTTGAAATGATTTCTGCCTAAGGGGAAGCTTCAAGGAGGAGTAGAGGGATGTGGGGAGCTTAGTTGGGCAGATTTTGGACGAGCCAAGTGGCTTGAGAGGTGTGAGGAATGAGTAGAAGTGGTCTCCTTTTATAAGGGAGAAGAGGGGCTCTTTAGAAAAGAGTGAAAGTATTACTTTATAATATAATTATATTCGGTTTATAATGGTCCAAAAATCATTGAGGTCGAAGATAAGATGACTCATATTCTAAATAACATCAACCAATAATAATTGGAGAGGTTTTAGATAATATTTTAATCATTATAATCTTATTTATTTAAATGATTTATTAATGAGGTAAACATTGCATCATTATTGTGTCATTAATAATTTAAATTATTTGATGTCTAAAAATTATAAATAAAATATCATTATGTAGGAAATCTTTTTATATTTCTAATGAATATTTATAATCGAAAATCAAACATGTATAACCCTATGTAAAAATTGTTCTTCTAAAAGATGTAAGCTTATGCCATTTTTATTTTTATTTTAACTTTATTAATATAAAGTGTCCCTACCACATAAAAGTGGATCCAAGGGGTCCCCAAATTGACCCAAGGATGCTCATGGTCGGGTATGTGTCCACCAATAAGGTTAGGACACGTTTTAGGTTAATTTTGTATTATTATAATATTATTTTTTAACCCTTATTTACCGGATTTACCCTTAACCATGGTAAATAAAATATTTACCACAATAATTATTCAAAATGTCTAAAAATAAAAGTTACCTATTTACAAAATTTGGACATCCTGATTCCAAATATGGAATCCATTTTTCTAAATTCAAAACACAGAAGTGGCAGAAATTAATTTAAAATTAATTCTCGCTGTCAAAACAAAAAGCGTGTTTTTAAGAGGTAATAACTATCAAAAGATTGACACTTGTTTATGTTTGGTTTAATTGTAAAATTATGTACAATGACCAACATTATATTAAATGGTAAAAATATATTCTAAATATACTTTAAAACTACTAAAATTCATAATTTATCACTATTAATTATTTTGATTAAAAAACTTGTTTTTAATTAAAATTTAGTAATTTTCACTATTCATCAAAATATGAAAGTTATCCGAAAAGTACCAAAATTTCACCTTAGGCTGAATTCGATATTCCGAATCCAAAAATGATGTCCATTTTATAATATAAAATATATATAATTTCAAAATTTAGGTATTACTATTCATAACGGCTAGTTTGATTGGTTGTGGCGTGTGTTAAAACTCAAGGTTGCGTACAACACACGCTACTATTTCATTCAAAGGAAAGCGTACCGTAGAAGCTTGGGATGTTTCATTTTAAATTTTTTTTTGATGTCCCAATTTATTCAGATAGTTTAAAATATTTTATTTAAAAAGGTTTCACTAATAAAGTTGATAAAAGTGCAATACTGAAAATGAATCTGTTCTTGCATTATGACTAAGAAACTCATAATAGGGATTCTAAAATTATAAGTATTATATAAATTTCAAAATGTTGTTAATACTATTCATGACCTCTTTTAATGGTTTTTTTGTACGTCATGGTGTGATTGAACTCGGTGTTGCGTGTAGTGCAAGTTATTGAATTATTTTTAAGAAATAACACACTATGAAATCCTGGGGTGTTACAAAAAGTCACTCAGATTAAACATTCCAGAGTAATACTGGGTTTTTTTGGGGCTTTTTTCAAATAGGATGATCCTAACCTTGATCGGCGTGGGACGAGGGATGCTGTTATTAATTTTCCCAACATTTTTTCAAGTACGTTCAGTAATCGTGTGAGTGGCATTTTATAACATTTGAATCGTTGCTCGAATTAAAAATATGAGGGTACTATTGAATCTGAAGTGATGAGATTCACATAAAGGAGACCTCACTTCTACCGTAGTAGGTCGGAAGAATATTTTTTAGGGAACATCATAATAGAATAAATAAATTAAAATTATTATTATTTTTAAATTATATTCATCCAACGGACAAGGGGTAAGGTGGGACTAGAAATGGGTCATGCGAATACATGGATTGACCCTCCAATTTGAGTAACAGTAATTTTGGGGGAAATTAAGAATAATTCTAACTAATGATCCCCATTAATTCCCTACGACGTTACTTACTCCCCCCCCCCCCCCACTCCTATAAATTTGGAGCTAGGTATTGGGTATCAGAGAGCTTCACCGAGCAATGAATTGATGAAGGAACACCGCGAACCCAGACCCTAAGAAGATAAAGCAGACCCAGCAGTAGGTTACATGTGACACCGAGCCACCAATGGGTGACATTTGAGTGGTGTCTTTGGGAGACGGTCGTGGGAAATAAGAACACGGTCCACCGACAAGCGCAGACGATTCTCCAATGTATCATGGTAGGGGTTTATATTTTATATGATTGAATTTATTTATCGATTATTCATATTATGATTTCACAATGACGATGGCCAAACTAAAACTACCATTATCCTACACATATTCCTTTCCCCATTTATCTTTTGCCTTTTGCGCGTTCTTTGTGCTTTCTTCATCTCCAAATATTTAATGATGCAGGAAAACAAAATTTTGTAGAGAACGACATATTGACCCGGAGCCCTAGACCCAAGGATCGTGAATATGCGATGGATTTGTATTTTAGGTATTGAATGTAGCATAAATTGATAGCTGAAAAAGAAGTCAGTCATCACCCGAATGGCCATGAGGAAGGAAGGGCGGCGCACGTCCGCACCATCAGATGATGTGGAAGTTGCGGCCCGTTGGCCGTAGTGGGTCAAGGTGGTGGCTGGAGCAGCGACATGCGTCTGCGCTGATGGAGCAGGACGTCGCGACTGCTTGGCCATGATAGAGTCCAAAGGGATTCCGACAACAGGCCGACCATAGAGGACCACCAGCGCACAACTGCGCTATAGGGAGGAGGATCGACCAGAGTAATGGATGGATGTTGTGGTACGACGAGACCTGCTCGAGTCCTGTGGTGACTTGGCAGCACCTAGAGGCACCGCCCCTTGGTGGTTCCGAACTGAAGGGGGTCAACACCACCTTGTGTGCCAGCTCGAGAAAACTGCGCCACCGGGCCACCCCATTTGTAGGCCGGGCCGAACCATGGACTAGTAGGTCGGGCCCACAGTAGGCCATGCCAACCGATATGGACTTGAATAGGGTCAGGTCGGACCGAGCTCGGGCCCATTTGAACCTAGCTAAACCTTTGTGGCCATATATTGAGAACCAGGAATCCATCTGAAGAACTATCTATGGAACCCGAATCATTTGATTGAGGTGGTTCTTTTTGGTATACTACACTTGAGTTTTGGATATGGGTGGTGTACAACCAGGGTTGATCGAACCCCAAATCCAATCGGGCTCTCAGAGCAGAAACAGAAATAATGTTCAGACCAGGAATCTAATTGACGTGTCTTCTATTGCGTTGGGTCCCTTTTGATGTTATTGACCCTTGGTATAATTCATTGTGGGGCATCTGGGTGGATGAGTTATGACTAATGGATTGAGGAGCGGATATCCAAACCACGCTATATACGGAACCCTGTGAGTGGCTGAGACTTCATGACTACTAACCGTATCGACTCAGAGTGACTCGACATGCCCAGTGGGAAGCACCTCGGAGTGATGCTCTAGACCCACGATGTGGAGCGCCAATGTGTGACACAGTAGACCCATGGAACTTGATAGGAAGACTACCTCAGCAGGACATGAGGGAGTGCACATCATTGTGATGCGACTGACATGCGGTAGGAAGCGCTACTGTGTGATGCATCAGACTAATGGTACTGGACAGGAGAAGTACCTCAGCAGTACAAGGTTAGTGGGAAGCACCTCTGTCTGATACATAAGGCCCACTTTATTTTTTAGAGGAGGAGTTTTCTTGTAGATGAGGTGTTCAATGTTGTGACTTGTGATGTTACTTGTTATTATACCTAGAGAAACTTGCGGCTAGCTATTAGCTTTCATTGTGATCCTGTGTGGGTTTGATTCATAATCATATTTCTCAGAGTTGTATACCTAGTTTTAGATGAGACTTATATCTTCATGGTGTGCTTGTGTGGTAGTTTATCTTCGTGGTGATACTTGTGTGGTACTCCAACCTTCATGGTATTACCTATGTTGTATTCTTCCCTCCTGTGTGTGGTGAGAATATTTTGATAACATAGGTATATGTATTGGCTTACTCCTAAGTAGGTTTGACTATTGTTTATATATATTGTGTTTCACCCATTGGGGATTTTAGGCACCTTCAGGGGTCTCGGGGTACCTACTGAGTATCGGTGTACTCACCCCAGCACGAGATTCACCCACACCTTATTATGGCTTCTGTGGACGACGTACAACATTGATTGAGGTAGAAGGAGCTTGGTATGGACGGTCTGCAGAGGTGTACCTTTCAGTTTGAGGTAATGCAGATCAGGAAGACAGACGTGTAATACTTAGGAGGTGATATGTACCGACCCATAATGTAGGAACCTCAGAGGATAACCCAGTAGCTATTTTCCTTTTTTGTTCAATTTTACTGTATTTTTAGTTGTACCTTTATAGTTGGGCTTGTAATTGGCCCCATTTACTTTCATCACTCTTTTACTACAACATTTTACATCACAGTTTCTTCTTGTTGTGTTCATGGACCATGTGTTTATATAGGATTAAAGGCAATGCATTCATGTTTTTGGGAGTATGAATTTCGGTGCTAGTCACCAGCCCCTAGCCTATGGAAGGCAGGCTTTGGGTAGTCCGAGCATGGGCCCTGGGAGACAGGTTGTGAAAAATAGGTATCCAAGGAGTTCGGTTCTACCGAAGAACTAGGACTCTCATCTTTAATGTGTGGAAATATTGTTATGTGTTATTTTAGTGGTTTTTATTTTGGGTAAATCTATTATTTGTGTGGCGGTAGATATATCCATACACCTAGACATTGAATTCTGATTTCTGACTCAGCACACGAAAACACAAATTGCATAAGTTTTTGAAAAGATTTTCTTCTGAATTCATTGGAGTTGGATCACATGGTATAACTTAAGGACCATGTAGCTCTAGTTCCTTATCAGAATGTTTCCCCTTAAACAACCATCGTTGTTTCCTAAGAGAGTACGCGACGATGGACCACCCAGTGATGAGGCCTCGGTGCAGGGCCTTCTTACGACGTTAGAAACTTTGGTTGGTGTACCAGTATCACAAACACCTATTGGGATGCAGTTAAAACAAACAAAAATGGCAGATGGTGCATGCCTACTGAGCACATTTCACAATATCCAGCGGGAAAGGCCTCTGAGAATTCGAGGCAAGACAGATTCCCATGTAGCTGAGAACTTGCCAGAGGCTGTGGCTTCAGTTTTTCAACCTATTTGAGACACCACTAGAGAAGATAGTGATGAGGCTTTGGTACGTGGACCATTTCATGAGATAGTGCATTCGAGTAGTGTTTCAGTTATATCAACACCCATTGGTCCACAATTAAAATAGGTGGTACCTATAGAGGATACATTTAGGCTTTGTTCCTTACACATGTTTCCGCATTATATACCCCTCAGGATCTGAGGCGATCCTGACTCACATGCGGCTGAGGACCGGCTTGAGGAGGTGTTGAGAGTTCTCTATAGATTCCACAACATCAAATGAAAGACATTTCGGTAGTTGAGAATTAATTGAGGCATATCGATCATTCCTAGTACTCAATGAATATGATACAATCAGTACTTTGGGGCATGTATATTCGAGTGCAGTGTGTTTAAGGACATCTGAGCTAGAACTTTTCCTCTATAAATTCCTACCTATGTTAGGGTGCTAGATAGAATGTTAGCGGTTTAATGTTCTTTGGATGATCGGATATAACCAGTGAATGTAAGTAGTGGGAAAGATGGAAACTGGAACCGATCTCAGTGATTTGGGCATGTAAAAATGATTCGGTAAAAATAAGTGTTAGGTACAAGTGAATCTGCAGGGTAGTTGACGTGGAAGTAGATCTATGAGAGCATCATGAGGTTGTTCACATTTCAACATGTTAAAACCACCCCCAATTTGTGTTACTCAACAGGCTCAGTGAGCTGGAGGACAAGGGAAGTGTGTAAATAGATATTATCAAGGAGTGTGACCCAAGGGATCTTGAAATGGTTTGATGAACGATCAATGTCTAGTACTAGTTGTTGTATTTGTACAAATATGTTCCAATAATTCCTTCCTTCCACAGATCCTTTTCAAGAACTAGAGTTTCATGTTTATATGTTAACTTGACCCTCAATTCTAGAGATACCTTTGAGAGGAGACTAGATAATCACACTTACGTCGACTGTGTGATCTGACCCTTTAGGTGAGTGTTTCAGTTGGAACCTCTTGGTCATAGCACTGAGGCCTTATGACGTTAGTTTGGGTATGAATAGACATCCACAGTTCATACTTAGATTTATTTTATTAGGAAAAATGTTTTTGGTTTAACTAAAATGTTGGAATGTGATTTTCCTCAGTCACCAAAAAAGGAAACCCAGGCAACACAGGTTTACTCATACATAGGAGGGTGCAATCGATCACTCATGAGCCAGCCAACCTTACCTTCGTGGAAGCATGAGTTTTCATTTTTCAGTTCCTATAAAAAGTGGATAGAGTTACTCCAGGACCTTGAAATTGAGATAGTCTATACTCCTGGGAAGGGGAACGTGGTAGTAGATGCACTTTGCAGGAGGTCTAGTCTACAGATTCTGAGTGAGGTGACAGAGCAGCTAGCCACATTGTAGATATCCTTTGTGGATAGAGATGTTGTAGCATATCATCAGTCTCTTACAGCCACTACCCCACTCCTTCAACATGTTAGGGAGGCACATATTGGGGACACTGACTACAAGTCTCGACATGCTCAGATATCTACATGACAAGCACTTGATAGATTTTCTAACGGTGGGGTGTACGTCATCCACTTCAGAGGGCGTACCGTTGTTCTGATATCTCTATGGGAGGGATTTTTAGGGATGTCCATATTTCCCTTCGAGTGGTACATCCAAGAGTGGCAAAGATGTAACATTACATTCGGCGTCAACACTGGTGTCCAGGGATGAAGAAAACATTGGCAGGGTTGTATCACGTTGTCTCACTTGTCAGTAAGTAAAGACTGCACTATGCTTGCATAAGTCTTATGCCGACAGGATATGGAGACAATTGGTGTTCCATGAGGGGGACCATGTAATCTTGTGAGTCCCTCTGTGATGGTGACTGTGAAGATTGGGCCGAGGTGGTATGTTTTCACCGAGTTTTATCAGTACTTTTCTTATACGTTAGAGTATAGGAAAGGTTGTATACTACCTGGCTCTTCCACCACAGTTGGAGATTGTGGATAACGTTTTCCTTGTATCCCAGGTGAGGAGATACGTGCATGACCCATCTCACATCATCGACCATGGAGAGCTAGACTTCAATGACGGGGTGACACTTACAGAGGTTCCAGTGGAGATTGTTAATCAATAGGATCGGGTCCTTGATGGGCAGTCGATACCCATGGTGCATATATGCTAGCAGAATAAAAACCTCAAGAATATCACATGGAAGTCGGAGGCTCAGATTCGTGCTTAGTACCCTCTTTTGTTTGTTTTTCCATTGTTTTGACTTTCGATGATGTAAATCCCTAAGGTGGGGAGAATGTATTTTCCTAGAAATTCTGTATAATTTTTTTATTATATGGATTTATTTTGATACCTTGAAATCAAAAGGCATGAGATTATGAGGCTCAGTGCGCTCGGAATGATCATTCGAAGTTTAATTATTCTTTAATTAGCACCGTTAAGAAGTTCTCCTGAAAAAGTGGAATAAATCTTAAATAGTTGCTCGGATTAGAAATATGAGGGCACTATTTTGTTCAAAATGGTTGGTTTACCTTAGGCCCAACTTCTGTTTGGTCGGTGCCGGCCTCCGGTGAGAAAACCCAAAAATTTCATAAACATAAATAATATAATTAAAGATATTTAATTTTTCATATGTTTATAACTCCCCAATGTTAACTCGAATTATAAATCTGACACCACAGCTAAAATTGAGAAGGTATTTTTTCTTTAGGTAGATACTAACATTGGACGTTGTGTGCCACTAGTGAATGTTATTTTTAGGTCGTAAATAAAATTAATAATTAAAAATTAATTTATATTAATAATTCATAACTTTTGAACGGTAATGTGGATTAAAAATTTGAGAGTACCGTTGGTTTCATTGAGGCATGTTTCACTTAGGCAGAGCCTAACCTCATCTGGCGTGCATCGTGGTTGATTATTACTAATTTTCCAAACATTTTTTTAGGTACAAACACTAAACACGTGAGTGACATTTTCTAACATTTGAACCTTTTCTCAGATTAAAAATCATGGGGAACATTTGAATACACAGCGCTGAGATTCACTTAAGAGAGACTTCACATCAACCGTAGTAGGTCTGGAAGAAAATATTCTTTTCGGAAATTTCTAATAGAATAAATAAAATAACTTTATTATTTTATTTTTATTATATTCTTCCAACAGACAGGCGGTAATGTGGGACTAACCACGTGTCCATCCAATAAATAGCTTGACCCTCCAATCAGAGTAACAACAACATTGGGGGAAATTAAGAAGTTTCCCAATTAATGATCATCATTAACACCCCGAGTCGTTACTTACCCCCACCCCCACTCCTATAAATATGGACATAGGGAATTGTTATTAGAGAGCTTCCCCAAGCAGCAAATTGATGAATGAAATCCATGACACCAGACCTTTAGAAGATGAAGCTGACCCACTAGGAGGTGGCAGACGACACCGAACCACTAATGTGCGACGTTCGAGTGGCGTCTTTGGGACCTGGTCGTGTTAACTAAGAACACTGTCCAAGGACAAGCACAGAAGATTCTCCGACGTTTCAGGGTAGGGTTTTGTTTTTTTTATTATTGAATTTATTTATCATTTTTTCATTTTCTGGTTTCACAAAGACAATGGACATACTAACATGGCCATTATCCCGCACATATACCATTCCCCCTTTATCTTTTGTTCACCGCATGTTTGCCATATGTTATTCAACACCAAAATTTTAATGAAGCTTGAAACCCAATATTTTTTTGAGTGTGACATATGGACGTAAATCCCTCGACCCAGGGACCATGAATATCTAGTCGAATTATTTTTTGGGCTTCGAACGAAGCCACAATGGCTCGCTGAAGAAGGAGCGGCTGACACCCGACCGACCATGAGGAAGGAATGGAGGCACACATCTGTGCCACTAGATGATGTGGAATCCACGGCCCATTGGCTGCGGTGGGGCAAGGAGTTGACCGGGGCGGTGGCTAACGTTCGTGCAACTAGAGTAGGAGGACGCGGTCACAAGCCCACAACGGAGACTGGAGGGAAACCGACACCCGGACGGCCACAGTGGAGCAGCGGTGCGTGATTTCACCACTGGGAGGAGGACCGATCGGAGTACTGGAAAGCTGCTGCGGTTTGGTGCGACCTTCTCAGGTCCCGTAGTGACCAGGAAGAGCCTTGAGGAGCATCCCATGTGCAGTTCCGAATGAAAGGGGGTATCCTCCCCCTTCCGCGCCAGTTTGGGCACACCGCGCCAGCCTGCTGTACCTAGCGGGCCGAGCCATACCACAGACCCGGGGTCCGGGCCCACCGTAGCATAGACCAACCGGGTCGGACCCGATTCAGGCCTAGTCAAACTGAGCCAGCTCTGTTCGGCCCAGACCAGGTCGGACCGGACCCGGTCCCATATGGACCCAACTACACCTTTGTGGCCATATCATGTGAACTGGGCATCTGTTTGAAAAACCATCTATTGTACCTGAATCCTTTTATTGAGACAATTATTTTTGGTATATTACACTTGAGTTTTGGATAGGATTAGAGTACAGACGAGTTATCTCGGACCCCATGTCCAATAGGGGCCTCAGAGTGGAAACACTAATAACATACAGACCGGGAGTTCGATTGATGTGTAGCATGTTTCATTGGGTCACTTATGTCATGGCAGATCATTGGGATACTTCTACCATAGACTTCGGTGAATTTGAGGTATGATCAATGTCTTGGTGAGTGGTTCTCTAAAGTGCACTTCGTACAAAACCCTACGACTGGATGAGACTTGATGACTGCTAACTATTTCAACTCAGAGTGACTTGACATGCCTAGTGGGGAGCGCCTATGTGTGACACAGCATACCAACAGTGGGGAGTTCCTCTCTATGATTTGGTATACCCACGGTACTCGACAGATGCAGCACCACATCTAGCCATGAGGGGGGTCACCCTTGTGGGACACAGCAGACCCACGGTGGGAAGCGCCTCTGTGTGACATGGTATACCCACAGTACTCGACAGGAGGAATAACTCAGTACTCCATGGATAGTGGGAAGTGCTTCTATGTGACACGGCAGGCCCACTGTAATCCTTAGAGTAGGAGTTTTCCAGCTGTCGAGGTTTTCGATGTTGTGACTTGGGATGTTACATGTTATTATCCCTAAAAAATAATGTGGCTAGCTATCAACTTTAATAGTGATCCTGTGTGGGTCAGCATCAGAATATAGTTTCTCAGAATTGTATAACTGGTTTGAGATGAGTCTTATATATTCATGGTGTACTTGTGTTGTACTTTATCTACGTGGTGATACTTGTTTGGTTCTGTTACCATCGTGTTATTACGAGTGTGGTATTCTTCCCTCCTGTGTGAGGTGGGAATATTTTGATAACATAGTTATCTGTATGGGAATATACCACGTAGGGTTGACTATTTTTTATATGTTTTTGGGTCTATCCTTTGTAGATTTGAGAGATATTCAAGGGTCTCACGGTCCCTACAGAGTATCTTTATACTTACCCCTACACGGGCTTCACCTGAAACATGTTGTGTCTTCTTTAGAATACATACATCGTTGATCACGGTAGAGGTAGCTAGTCCTAGATACTGCACAGAGGTGGAACTTTCGGCATGATGTAATGCAGAGGAGGCGGACGGCTGTGGAGTTCTGAGGAGGTTATCTATACCTACCCTTGTCGTAGGAACCTTGCCAGATGGCCCAGTAGTAATTTTCCTTTTTCTTTCTGTTGTATTGTATTTTCAGTTTTACCTTTACTGTTGGGTTTGTATTCCGGCCCCTTTTACATTCAACACTATTTTACTATTGTAATTTACCTCATAGTTGCTTTTTATTGTGTTCATGGGCCGAGCGTTTGTACAGAATTTTAGGCAATGCCTTCTCGTTTTGGGACTATGCTTTTAGGTGCCAGTCGCCAGCCCCTGGCCTATAGAAGGTATGCTTAGGGTAGTCATTTAACGGACCCCATGGGACGAGTCTTGACACATCACTTGCAAAATATAATAAACATCCATGTAATATCATAATGGTTTTTTCAAAATAATTAAGTAATTATACATTATAAATGAATATAGATTATAATATATATTGATAATAATTTATATTTATGTTATTAGTTAATTTTTAATGTAAAATATTATGATAACAATCCAAAATAATTACCTAACATTGACGTGGCACTTAAGGAAATAGTTTTTAAAAAATTATACTGAAATCTTTTATATATGTTATGCAATTGTAGTTTTTTTAGGTATAAATATTTTAGTTAAGAAAATTAGTAATTCTTCAATTTTTAATTCCTTGGTAATTTTTTCAAATAATAATTATTTAAATATATTAGAAATTGATATTAAAGAGTAATTAATATTAAATTAAATTTCAAATGAATATATAATATCATATTCAGTCAATTTGGATAATTAATCATCTATAATATAATGTAGTGGGAACATATGAACCATAATCCATTTTGATTTTCATTGTTGAACCTTAAAGACTGAATTGTTTTAAAAAATCCATCGATTGTTTTTTATAAAATGAGACAGATTTTATCGCATATACAAACACAACCCAGGATTATATTTACCTCTCTAATATTTCTTAAAATCCCCCTCCAAATAAGAATTCACTTGTTCATAATCATAATTCCTTACCAATAATAAATTCTCCAAAGGATTTAGACTCAATATGAAGTAGGTGATTCAAAGAGCAATGTAACAGTTTTTGAGCCTCTATCATTTCTTATATATAATTATTTTGTCAAAAAATAATTTTAAAAATCTTTTATTTTGTCAATATTATTATATTCATAATTCATTTAAAATTTTAAGGATCCATTAATTATGTTATATTATCCTTTTAAAAATATAGAGACATAATTTTTACGAATAGATATCACACCATAATAGAGTAATATTCATTTAATAACATTATGACCCATGATAGAATCTTATTAGTTAAGAATCATCTAAAAGATGGATAGTAAAAAAAATGGCTAATTAGTGATAGACTTAATATCCCACTATATTATTTATAATTATCACCTTTCTTACACATATTATATGTTAAATATTATTTCATACCATGGTTAATGTAAACATAATGAAGAGTGATATAAGATGATTATTCTGGACAAAAATGAAGTTTTTAAGGATTAAATAAAATAAAAATAGAAAAATTATATTATAATGATATCCTAACATGTCAAATCCATACCCAATATTTCATAGATCCTAACATTCAATCATGTCTTACTACATTGAAGTTCATAAAACATGGATCATAGTGGAATGAAATAACATGAGCCATGATAGCCTAATATTGGCTTAAGTCATTTGTTTTAAGAATACATATAATCCCATAAAAAGCGTTTTGTTAGTGTTCAAGGATTAATATATCGTAATCTTTTGAGATCACCACCCCTTAAATTATTTTAGTCAACGTTCCCTCTCATCACTATCATAGTGGATAAATACCCTTAGGAAACAAGTATCACTCATGATTTCAGTCCTACTTATCTCATGATATGTTTATCACTATGAAATTCATTTGAGGACATCATAATTATTGATCCACCAATCACATAATCATATTACATTTTTATGTGTTCAATAGGATCATAGATTATTCATCATATTTTAATAACCCATTGAATGAAATGGGTATAAAAACATTACATCATATATTAACCCATGAAAAATTAAATGGATTGATATAAATGATTTTATCATAATCATAAACATTCTATTGAAATAATACGTATAATATATTTATATCATATCCCCACTAAAGAATAAGTAATATCCTAGGATAATATCATAAATTAAAACACCAATAAAAGATCACAAGAAATATTTCATAGGGAAAATTCCCTTCACATTTTCGAATAATTTCTACAAAATATTTTAATTATAACATCATATTGGAAATATTTTCATTGAAAATAACCATGGAATCATTTGAAGTTTAAAATCATTGAGTTACCATGGGGATGTGATATTTGATTCATATCATGTATGTTAAAATAATATAGCCTTTCATATTTTGTTTAAAATAAAAAAAATAAATCATTAAAAATGTAATACCCATAAATTATAAAAAAATAACACTGTGTTCAATAGTGTTTTCCACATATAACATTGATAATAAGAAACCCAAAAAATTTATTTCATTAAATTTATTATCAATGATTGCTAGGAGACCATACTTCCCCGTTCTAAATAAACTATAACACATTATACCAATATAAAATATCCATTAAATTTTTGGGAAAGAATATTACTAACTAATTTATCAAAATTATGGTTTTCTATATATTAATATTAAATACCCATCATAGATAAAAAGAAATGTTATTTTTAAACTATATTTTTTTTATAAAAGATATTTTAGTCACCTTTTCGGACATATTTTAAAATTATTATTTAATTTTTTAAAAAATAATTATTATAAAAATAATCTTAATTATTTATATCAACACATTAAATATATAATATGGTGAATATTTTCGATTTTCTAAAATCGTTATTTTCTCAATTATTTGTGAAGAATACTATATTTTAATTTAGAATTTTATTTTCATTTAAATTAATTAAAGTGATAAATTATACATTTTATCAATTATAATGTAAAAGAAGTTCAATTATATATGTATTAATAATTTTTATTTAATTTGAATCATTTTCATATTGGACTTTTACATAAAAAAATGTAAACATTTGAGCATTTTCTCAAAGAAAACATTCATTCTCATCATGTTTGTGGGAATAATATTAAGTTAATATTCTCCAAATATATTAATTTAAATTTAAAATTTTGATTCCATATTTATAATAATAGAAATTTATATTATATTATATAGTTAAATAATATTTTGACCATATTGACTATTAAAAATAGTAAATATCATTTATTGTGGTTAAGGTAAAAAGTGATTTACTAAGGGTTTAACTAAAATTATCAGGATTAAATTGATCAAATAATAATTATAAACACTATTTTTTGTAAATATTAGAAAAATATAATGTTTAAGTCTCTCTAGTAAACAATTTTGGGCCCTTTTCCATATAAAATAAGTGGCCACACCATTTTATTTCCAAATATTATAAGTGTGAAACTCACCTCACTTTTAAAGGCCACCACTCTCCTCTCAAATTCGCACCTTAAAACTTATTAGATTTAGCCAATAACTTAAATAATGAAATTAAATGTTCAATATGATTATCCTAAAATCCTTTTTGGTTTTCTAAACTTCATCCTAGAATGGATTTTGGTTTAAACCTAAGAGGGATACTTGATGAAGGGGTTACATCCCTCAATGATTGTTGTTATTTAATTTCTTCCTCCACGTCCTTAAATTATTTTTAAAACCTAGTGATATATTGAAATTATTATCTTAAAATATTATAATATTTTTTTTATTCACATATGATTTCCTAAATCTGTCTCCACTTACATCAAATAGGTTTCAAACTAATCATTCATGTGTACGACAGACTACCGCCTCGTGAACCGAGGACGTTCCTTTTTTACATTTCCACCTCTAATGGACGGTTCTGATGATGGATTTATTATATATATATATATATAATATTAATAACATAAATAAACATATGGTGTAATTTGGTATGGTATATGATAAATTAACTCTTGTGTACGAAGAACTACTACCTTGTGATGCTTTGTAAATTGATTTTCTCTAATGTTGTACATGGAAGTTCATAAGGATAAATTTTAATAATATACATGATATACATAAGAAATATATGATATTAATGACATATTTGACCTTATTAAATGGTAACATATCATTTTATTTCATAGAATTTCACTCACTCAATGATTATAACCTCGTTCATCAAAGAGTTGACTAACATCTGCTGGAAGTGATGTGACTATATTTCCATCATCACACCACATAGAAGATATATATATGTATATGTAAAAGAAAAAAATGGAATATAACAAATTATTATCATTATATAGAAATAAAATATTACATACCTTATTTCCATAATGGTCATTGAATGGTGGAATCATTAGTAATGTGTACCTACAACCTACCCTCTCCATGATGATAACAATCATTATTTATTTTAAAACAAATCCTTCAATATTGGTCATAATATTATAATTGATATAAAAATAAGATAATTTTTTAATTATTTTCATTCCAGATTTTTTGAAACTATATAATAAAAAACTAGATCGTTTATTATGAACCATAAATGAGAAAATAATGTAAATGAATTTTAATAATGAATATATTGGATGATTATCATGGAATGAGGGATAAGATGTTATTAAAGGATAATATGTGATATTTTAAATTTTATTATATTAATTTTTTAAAATAAATACATTCGTTAAATCATTATACATGAGGTTAAATCATGATAAACCAAAGGGAAGAGTGGGGAAATGAATTTCATAACTCAATTTACATTAAATGTTTTAATCATCTACTTCATTGACAATGTCATGGTAATATTATTTGTGTAATTAGATTTATTATTATTATTAATTTCAATTTTTAATGTAAATTAACATTTTATACACACAAATGGTTATGTGATTAATTCCCACCATATTTATATGATATTTCTTAATGATTTCATCTCAATTTATCTTCATTGAATAATATCATAGTGTTTTACACCTCATTTTTTATATGGTTTACATATAACCCCTTTGACATGTAATATAAAGATTCATTAATAAATCCTTATATTATAATATTAGAATTTAATTATTTAATTAAATGGTATTTTATATGATAGTTACCAAGTGTAATAGAATTTTATAACTCAATTTGACTTCATTGAGATATATTTCTTCATCACTATCATTGATATTATATTGATTTGTGTGTATTAAATTTTCAATAATTCATGTTTTATATCCATCTTTTTGGGTGGATTTTTATTTTATACACATAATTGATTCATTAATTCATTCTAACATCAATTTCATGATCCTTTCATTGATTTATTTCACAATATCATTTTAATTCAGATTGATTATACTTGAATATCTGTTGAAGGATATTATTATATCACTGTTTAATAAACCATTTAATTTTTATAACCATTATTTATTCATTTATTATTAATTGAGTAGTACCATTTTTCACTATTATGTACATAATATAACTGATAGAATATGATAACTGAATTAAATCATAAATTATATCTTTATAGAAGAATTATTTTCCTTCCAAAAACATATTCTCTAAAATTAAATTAATTTTTTTACTTTTCACCTTGGATTTTAGAATAAAATGTTTCATGATTATAAAATTTTTTAAAAATGTTTTCAAATCATACATCAAGTCATTTTTGATACAATGACTCTTTGTATTATTCCAAAAAATGTGAAGGAAATCATTTTTTAACATACTCAACCTTTATTGAATTTCATCTCATAACACAAATTAACAATTTTAATTCTTCCCCTATAATTTTCAACAATTATTTTAAATGAAAATAAATTTCGAAATATTTATTGAAAACTAATTTTTAAGGTGTTATTTTAATTTTAAAATGTATATTTTATTAATGAATATTTTTGGGGATATATTTATGGTGTTTATATTAATAAATGAAAAACCCATTTATTAGTAGTCCAATGGTTATATTTTTTTTAATATAACATTATTATTTCTATGGATGGTTTGTGATCATTTTTAAAATTTATATAAATGGACATTCTAGATTCAATTTTCTATTCATCAAATTTACTATGAAATATTCTCTTACCTATGATCATTAAACGTTAAATTTACCTTAAATATCCATATTATTTATTAGGGTATTTTTATTTTTTTTAATATAAAAACCATTATAGAATATGGTGTTCTATATTGAGGGTTATTTCTTTGTAGGTAAATATTGAGAAACTTGTATTCATTAATCAATAAAGATATTTGGTAGTAAGATACATTGATCATGAATTAAATATATTATTCAATACAAGAGGAATGATTTATAAATGAATTAAATGATGTGTTTCAGTTATAAATATCCCCTAGATTTAGTAATAGGTCCCTTGAAACAAAATATTTGGCTAGCCTTCGTTAAATGGGTTCTTGGTGAAAATTTACCATTCAGTTTTAAACTATCTTGAGGATAGATTGTGATGGTGGATGTATCATGATGCCTAAGATCATGAATTTTATTACTTCAGCATATCATTAATTAAGAATTTAGTTTTTTTATCCATGGTATTTTGGAAATGATATTATCTTTGGATTAAATTATTTGTAATTTTATCGATTAAATGTCATGCATTTTCATATATATGACCTTCCTTATTTATTGTTTATTATCTAGTTTAAATATCCATGATATCGATTAAGTGAAATGTGTTCATTTATTTACATTTCTCTATTGATTATTCCTTATCTAGTCATGATATGTTAAATTATTTAAATGTTATGTTAGTTTTTTTATTTACCTTCCCATTTATTTTATGGTAATTTATTCATGATTTATTCCACTGTGCTTAACCCTAATAGACCATTTTATCTCACCCTATTTTTTCATATCTTAGGAATCAACCATGTAGAAAATTAATTATATGTAAAGATATGATAGATGGAATAATGACATTATCAAGAAAATATAGGTAAATTTTTGTATTCAGTTGTAATATGGGAATCGTTAATATATCTAGTATTATAAGAAAAACTCTTTGAAACTTCAAAATTCGATTTGTTGTATATTATGATAATGAAATAAATAAATCATAAGCTCTGATTTGCTGGGGTTAGGGTTAATACAATGAAAATGATAAGAATATTTATTGTAATGAATATTCTAGAAAATATAAAAATGGGATGAAATTACTATAATATATATTTTGAAAATATAATAAATATTCATGAAGTAATTTTTAGAAGACATGTACATATATAAAAAAGAATTTTTAATAGAAGGGAAAAAATAACGATCCTTTTACTTAAAAATAATTATTTAAATATTTTTATTAAAAAAATTAATAAAAATGAATGAAAAACTTTTAATATTATGAATGAACCATTTGAGAATTAAATTTATAATCAGGCATGATAGGAACATTAAGAAATTTCATCCTCCAAAACACAATTATAAAAATCTGGTCAAATGACGAGATTGTACAATAAAAAACATCCTTCGCATTTGGATTTAATTAAAATCCTAATAACCTAATGTATAAGAAATTTAAATATATTATATTTCTCTTAAAAAATAATATACATACTTATAATATATTATATTATGTAATTATAACATTTTAACAGCCATTTAATAAAAATAATTAATTAAAATCCTCGTATCATTATGTGAAATTTTTAGTTTTTCATTAGAATTTATGTTTCACAGTAATGGTCCTTATACATAGATAATAGTTCTTTCATCTACGTAATGGTAATAAATATATAAATATAACCTATATTAATAATATGTATATATATATTGATTAACACATAAATCCTACAAATAGAAAAATAAAATTCTCTCTTCATAGAGATGGTAGGTTGTACATTTTCATGAACATTTTATTCAATTTTTCAAAAATTTAATGAAATAAAGGTATTTAATAAATCATTATTATAGACTTATATTTTAAAAAAATATTAGTTATATATTGATTAAATCAATTGTTATAACCGTCCATGAAAATTTGAACTAAAAAACGAGTGGAAGTCCACACATATTAATGATAAATATTATCATTTTCTAGAAGATGATAAAAGGTGGATAATTATTGATACATTCTCATAATAAAAATTAAAAATTTTTAAGGTAATGATTTCATAATATTCTATTGTACCAATTTAATTTACATGAATTATAATAGAAAATAAATTTAAATGTTTTCTGTTAAGAGTTATACCAATTTTCTTAGAACACATTTCTAGATTAAACCTTATCAAAGAATTTATGGTATTTTTGAATGAAAACAATGTTACATCCCTCTATTTTAGAAAAAAATTCCATTTTCAAAATCATACATTATATGCTACATTGAGCATAAATGAACAAGAAATTATTATTATTTAAATTCTACAATTATTACCTACTTGTTAGAATGGAGGTAATGATTATAATTAATTAAATTATGAAAATATTGTTTAGAAATGTTTATATTAATCTTTATTTGATTCCAAATGTATTGGAAATGGAAATTGAAATAAAATTAATATACAGGATGTGTTTTTATAAAAAACAATATAAATAAGAATAATTGGGTTTCTAAAATAATTATATCGCCATTGTTGGATTATATTAATCAAATATAGTCTCAATATGTTTATTTAAATTCAAATTATATTTTTTATAGACATTATATAATATGAATATCAATTTTTTGAATAAAAGAAGAATTTTTTCAAAAAATCCATTTTTACTATCTTTTGTTATAGAAGCCATTTTAAATCTAGTTTTAGACACTTTTATAAGTTATTTATTACATAAATAAACTCTAATTTATGACTATGACATAAAAATTTATTGTGGATAATGTTTTGGTATTTTTTAGATATCATGTATATTTTTAATGAATAGTGATAAATAATGCATTTTAACTCTAAATGAATATTTCATCTAATTTATTTAGATTTTTGATTATGATTTTAATTTTTTATGAAAATTTAATTTTTTTAATCATCTACTCAAATATTTTTCATTTTAATCAATTTTATATTGATGTTGGATGCAAAAACCATTAAAAAAATTGAATGTTTCACTTCAAAAGTGCGATTTTTATTTTTCTCAGTATATTTAATTTTGAATATATGTCCTAATACTATATATTTAATTATATAAAATGGATTCCATATAATTAATCATATGGTATAAATAATTTTCTATATATTATTTTGTTTTTTGGAATGAAAAAATAACCATGTTAATAAAATTATTTACAGTAGTAAAAGTTTTATTTTGACAAGGGTAAAAGTCAAATATATAAAACATAACATACATAAAAATACATTATTTATTGATTTTTAAGGTGTGGATCGACCCTAATATGAATATAAATAATTAATTAAGTAACAACATAGTGTAATTTAAATCCACATCTACATAGTGGGATTTTAAAATAAGATAATCAATAAACTACTCACCTGAACCCACCTCTCTTCACGTATAAATACCACCACTCCACATACCATTTTCAAACAAAAAAACCCTTTATATCATCAATGTGTTCTGAAAATCTCTTCTATAAGATCCTCATGTTCGAGATCATATGGTCTCCAAAAAATACTAAACTTGAGGTCCTCAGTGGTCATTCATAGAGGGGATTTTCAGGAGGTAATTTTATGAATATTCCTATGTTAATTTCATTTCATTTTCTACACTCTCCTAAAATAATTAATTAAAAAAATGAATTATTACTATTTAATAATTTATATACTCTAGTGTTATGTTTCTAATTTAATATCTCATATCCATTTCATTTATCGCTTACTCTAATTCAATTAAATGAAATTGTTGTCCATGATATGCTGGTTAATTACTTCATTGAATAATTTTTTTTTCATTTTTTATTAAAATCATAATTTGTGGATATTAAACCATTATTATGATCAAATAATATATTTATATTTATATTATAACAAATTTCAATTCTTTATATGTTATATTATATATATCATAATGAATTCCATTTTGTTATTATATGATTACTTTGTTCTGGGACGTGTTGACTACTACCCCCTCAAAATGAAGTGGTTTCTTCACACACCACATGGAATGAGCTGACGGTTTATTTAGTAGAAATATATGATATAAATAACATATTAATTTATATAAAATGATAATATAAATATGTAATATTTTATGTATATTTTAATTAATATCACTCATCAATATGACAGAAAAATCAATAATAGTGTTCGTGCGGTTGTTTAGTCTACCATCTCCATCAATGGTAATTTTATTTTTTTTCCAATGTCATTTATAAATAATTATATAAAAAAAATAAAATATTTATATTCTATTTTATATTTTTCATATAACGTAATTTTGATAACATGAACTACTGACTTCATACCATGTTCATTTTCCACCCATGTACCAAATATCAACAAAACATTTGAAATGAATTTATTTAATTATTTACATATAATAACAAAGTAATCAGTGATATAAAAGAAATATTGTACTAGAAACATGTTATAATATAGATAGAAAAAATCTAAATTTATTATCCATCAATATAAATATTGTACATGATGATTCAAACATTAGGAAAAAGGATTTTTTGAAATCATTTTCCATTTATTTGATTATACATCAACTCCATTGATTTAGTAATTACAATATTATGTGTATAATCACCATTAATTAGTTTATGTTGTATTTACACTTCTATTTGGTTGTATATACTATTTTTACAATAATCACACCATTGATAAATTCTTACGTAATTGATATGAACTTTGTAAGGATTTACTCATCTCACTTTTTACCTCTGAGAGATATATGCATTATTCAACACAAATATACTTTTTGTGGAGTATATATAATAACTTTTATATGAAATATCATGAATCTATTCAAATACATGGTATTAAATGATCCATTTTATTATTATTACTTTTATTTTTCATATGATTCAACAGATTAAAAGTGGTTAGGGGATTTCCTAACACAATTTATATTCATTGGGATAAATTTCTATTTCATGATCATGTCGTTCAACTATTACATGTGAAATGAGTTTTAAATATCTTATATTTAATTTATATATGAATTTAATTAAATTTTTTTAATAGAAGATTTTTATATTAAATGTTTTACTTTCAAAAAAAACATAAAAAGTACTTTTTTATAAAATATATGGTGAAAATTATTTTTTCCCCATAACCAATATTTGACATTTGGAATCCACTATAAGGATTAGTTTTTTAAAAAGGAAAATAACTACCATATCTCATTTCCATATATATTGGTTTTGAAAATGGTTTTGATATGGGATTTATAGATTCAATTTATTTAAATGATATCTTATGATTGAAATGTGGAAATGTAATCTTTCAACAATGCATGATTTATATGGTGTGATTATGTTTTGTTTCATAGTAATTTCACTAGTATGAAGTATGTTCCACGATAATATTATATTTGGTTAGACCATGATATATCATAAATTCATTGGATACTAATAAAGAGTTAAATGATGAAGTATCCCCGAAGAGAATTAGGTTATATACTTTGATTGGAATTCCAAAAATTACCATGCAGCTTAATCTCTATGTATCTATGAAAACAAAAATTAATGTATGTTATTAATTCTCCAATTCACCTTTATGATTTATCATTTCTTTGTTATTTTAAATAATATTATGATATATTTAGTTTTGTTAAATAGTTTCTATTTTATGGGAGAAAACTAGAATTTTTTAGAATGCTTTTATGAGTTTTAAATATGCATGTACTAACAAATTCATTGCTTATATTTTATCCCTTACTAATAATATTGGGCTAATCCCATGTTTTTTAAAAATGTTCCACAATATATAAGGATGGGTAAGTGAAATTAGGAAGTTAATATGAATGATATGATGTATTTTATCAAGGAAAAGGAACCATGTTTTGTTGTAAAATGTTTTACATTATGATAAAATTAGATGACTTGTAAACATGCCATCTTTATAATATTTGAAATGTTATGTAATATTTATAGCATAATTATCAAGAACTATTGACCTAAAATGACCTCAATATGAATTCTAATGAAAACTCAATACTATGTATCATTTAAGTCCAGGTCATTATAGTTGGTTTAATTGGTCAGTTTCGATAACATTAGATGTAATGGTGCTATTTACGATTTAGTTAATTGTTTTATATAACCAAAATGTTTAGTTTATTATAAAGAGGTATTGATATTATAAATAAGTTTAATAAGTTTTTGTTAATCATATAGAACATATATATGTATTTTATTTTTGTTAAATTTGTGTTCTATAACATTTTCTAATCGAGGAATGTTTGATACAAAAGGAAGGAGTATGATCTCAAACAAAATTACAATCACCTCCTAATAACATGATTGGAATAATTATTTAATTTTTGATTATCAGATGGTTTGGAATATTTTTTTCAACATACCACTCTATTGTAAATAGTTTTATGAGATATCAAAAAACTCCATTCTATGTCGATACCATCATGGATCATGGGTTTTTTAATCAAGCCCAATTTTAATAATAATATCAGACTATCAAAAAATGTATATATTTTCCAGGAATTCTAAAATAGTTTAAATTTTCACAATATTATGATAAATATTTTGAATTAGAACACTCTAATGAAGAATGATAACATTGCGCATACATTTTATTCCTTCTTTTAACTTTTAATTCTAACAACCCGGTTAAATGAAGAAATAAAACAGTCACTTTCTTATTAATATTTTGAGAATTAAATATTCAGTTTACTTTAAAGTGGTTTCTATGTTCGATGGAATACCTGATACACAAAAATAGGTTTATTTGAAATCTTACATTGCACACTAATAATATAATATTATTATTTTAAATGATAGTTAACTCCTGGCCATTGTATTGGAAGAAAATAAAAAAATTAACTACAATATGATTAAACATGTATGTTAAATAAATTTTAGAGGATTAATATGTGAATGAATCTAATTTTAAGCATAATCTATTTTAAAAGGATGATTTACTGCCTTTTAAAGGTGAAAACTCTTTAAATCTAGTTTTGGTGACATTTATATGTTCTATTTGACAAAATAAAATTCTTCCTTAGATTTGGGGAATCAAAATTTACATTGGGTAATTTTTTTGTTTTTTTATGGTAATGATCATTTTTTTGAATAGTGAAAAATATAGTATTTTTATTCAAAAGTTCCTTTCAATATAATTTATTTATATTGTTATTTAAATTACCCGGATTTCTCATGTAATTTTTTTTAATACATGGGAATTTTGCGTGTCTATAGTTTCTGATGACGCTTGATTCTGAGGCCCAGTTTCCCCAGAATAAATTTATGAAGTTTTGTTTGGGTATGTTAAGTAAACTTGCATGCAAGATTTTATAACTTTTAAACCATTACACATAACTAAAATCCAAGGGCACTATTGAACTCGTAGCATCGGTGATTTCTTAGAGAGACTTTCAACGCAGTTTTGTTTTAACGAAAGTGGAAGATAGATTTTGGGGGTTTCTAAATGAAATAAAATAAAGTAAAAATAAGACATAAATTATTTGTATTTTTTGGTGGTTAAATACTCTAAGGGGAGGTTGCTGGTGGGGGCCACCACACCCTAACATCCCATGTGAGGTTATGGTGGTGGGCTTACCTGAGCATAACCTCAATTGGGAGGATGTTATTAGGTGGGGCCCACCCAAGATTCTTAACTCCTCTAACCCCCCTTTAACCCCATGGAACTCAGAATTAATTGGGGAGCCTCCTCACCTACCTTACCTCATTAATGTGCCACCTCCACATGAATTAATTAATGGTTCATTAACTAATTATTTGAATTATTTTGAATTCATGACAACAATACAATAATAGGTAAAGCTATTATTTTATTTTTTTGCAACTTTCTTATGGTGGAGCATTGGAGAAATTGAGAGAATATCCTCTTAATGAAGAACACGAATAACACCCATATTCATCCTTCTTCAACTGGGGAATGAAAGGGAGGTGACGCCCACAAAGAACTCCCGTCTTCTTCCTTCTTCATCTGTGTCAAAGGAGAAGAAGCCACCCGCGAAGAACGTCGCTAATGATGATGTCACATCCTCCTTCCCCCAATGAGTGACAATCAAGGTAGGGGTTATTTTATTAATGAATACTATCCTTTGTACCCCATAGTATGTGGTGTTCTTTGAGAACTGAATGATATCACCGTAACCAGTAGGGTTCGGACTACAAGTACACGTCCTAAACCTCCCATTTTGTGGTTCTTGTTTAATGACGACGGAAGCGGAACACGAGGTGAACGAAAATGAGCCGGCCGTAAAGAAAACTGGTGTTGCAAGGCCACTGGGAGGCCACAAAGGCGTGGCACCATAGTGCCGCTTAGTGAACCGTGTCGCGGCCAGGTGGTCCGCGGCGGTCCTGGAGGGGTGTGGTACTGTCACACCGTGCCAGAAGAAAGGGTCAGGACAAGGAGGGCCGCAATAGTCACAAAGAGTCACGGCGCCGGCGTGCCACACCAGTTGTGCAGAACTGCGGCCTTAGGCCTCGGTGGGCAGAAGAGGGCGGCTTGCTGAGCTAGACGCTGGTGTGTGCTACAGGTGGGTCTTTCGGGTCCTGCGGTTACAAGGGGTCGGCGCCTCACGCCGGCCATTTTGGAAAAGGGGGGGGGGTGCGACACCCCCTCCCACTCATGGCCATCCAGTCCACGCTGGTCGGCCATCCAGGCCACACTGACCGGCCGGCCAGGCCACACGGGCTGGCACTCGGCCATACGGGCCACCGAGCCGTGCCACCCCTTTGGGCCAGGCCACTTTTGGGTCGGGGCACCCCTTCGGTCCGGGCCACCATTCGGGCTGGGCTGCTTCCATGCTATTTCGTGTCGGGATGCCCTCACGGGCCGGGCCATACCATCGGTCTAGGCCGCCACTTCGGACCAGGTCAAATTCACGGACCGGGTCGGGTCAGTCTAACTGGGTCAGACCAGACTCAAACCCGTCAGACCCGTTTACACCTTTTCACCCATATCTTGGGCTACAGGCGTCCGTTTGATGAACTTCAAGCTACACCAATATTCTTAGAACGAAGTCATAAATTTGAGAATAACACACGAGAGTTCAAGGTATAGTTGAGATATGGTTAGGTCGGTTTGTACACGAAACCAACCGGGACCCCGGGACTAAAATGCTAAAAACAGACAGACCAGGAGTTTGGTTGACCCTCCGTCTTTTTCATTAAGACCACTATGACGTGGAGGTCCTTTCAGATATTTCCTATTGATACTTCGTGACACTTGGATTATCTAACTATAGCTCATGGAGAAGATCCTCTCAGAGACGAGTAGGAAGAGTTTGAAGACCTATTCGCTAACAGAACAAATGACCACTTGACCGATTCGACTCGGAGAGATTCGATTAACCCAATGGGGAGTGCCCGGTATTTGGCGGCAGACCCATGGAAGACGAAGCGCCTCATAGTTGGTAGCAGACCCGCAGTACTTGATAGGAGGAGTACCTCTGTAGGCTATTATGGGGAGAAATCGGTATTTTTCAGTTGACCCATAGCGGACGGAGCTTCTCGTAGTTAGCAGCAATCCCACAATACTCGACAGGAGGAGTACCTCAGCAATCTAAGGTTAGTGAGAAGCACCTCGGTGTCACAACATTCCCACTGTTCTCGAAAGTGGAAGAGTTTTCCAGCTACCATGGATTTGATAATGAAGAATCTTGGTTTGAGCTGAGTCAATGACCTTTGTGTTTTTCTCATGATTGAGATGGGTTACTTGATAACTTAGTTATATGTATGGGCATACACCTAAGTAATATTTATCCATTGATTTCATAATTTATGGTTTATCCTTGTTGGATTTTGAGATACCTTGAGGGTCTTGGGGTCCCTAGAGAGTATCGATATTATCACCCCTGTATGGGCTATTCCCACACTCATTGTGTTGGATGCAGACAATAGACTACGCTGATGGAGGCCGAGACCGCCAGGACTGGACGGTACCTAGAGGAGGACCTTACGAGGTATTAGTGCATGGTGGAGTCTGATGGATGTGGAATGTTGTGGAGGCCTTCTATACCTACCCATCAGTTAGGAACCCTGGAGGACGATCCAGGAGCTACTTTCACCTTTCATTTGTTTGTCCCATTTAAGTTGTACTTGCTTTTAGTTGAGTTTGTACGTTACAATTGGGCTTGTATTCAGGCCCCCCATTTCTTTTAGTAAACTTTTTATATAGCTTTTATATAGTGTTTGCTTCCTCTTTTTTCTCTAGTTTTGTGTGTCTATGAGTTATAATGGAAATTCCATCATAGTTTTAGGGAATTACGCCATTGGTGATAGTCTCCAACCCCTGTCTTATGGATGGAAGGCATGGGGTAGTCACGATATGGGCCATAGGGGACGGGTCGTGACAAATTTGTATCAGTGGAGTTGGTTCTACCACAGAACCTTGTACTCTAGTATTTCTTTCTATGAAGCAATAGTGTAATGGGAACTGAGGGTGGTTTTCAGTTTAGGGAGTCTAGTGTTGGTGTGGCGGCTGACGTATCCATACACTAGGACCCGGACTTCTGATTTCCATCATAGTGAACGAAAAAAAAAAAGATTGCGCATGTGTTTTCATAAGATTATCTTTATGTCCGCTCAACCAGGTCAGATCACCAGGTATAACCTTTGACATTATCCCATCATTTCAGGATGCCTCCATATAGACAACCAGTTACAGTTCCGAGAGAGTACATGATGTCGGTCCACCGAGCGAAGAGGCTCTGGTGCAAGGCCCTCTTACTATGTTGGAACATTTGGGTTGTGTATGAGAAGAACCACAACCCATTGGGAAGTAGATTCCACTAGCTACATTGGAAGGAGTTTCATGCCGACTAAGCACATTGCATGAGGTCCAGCAGTAGAGGCCTCTAAGGTTTGGAGGCAAGACATAATTTGAGGCTGTAGAGGACTAGGTGGAGGTGATTTCTATAGTTTTCTACCACGTTAAGACACCCTTAGAGAAGATAGTGATCTTATCTACTAGTTTTTTCTAGTGAGTGACCAAGAGGTTGGTCTGCATAGTGATGAGACTTCTGTTCGTGGGCCATTACCCGAGATAGTACCTCTAGGTAGTGAGTCAGCTATATCACTACAAGTTGGTGAGCAGTTCCAACCGGTGGTACCAGTAGAGGACACATATAGGCTTAGTTCCATACACGTGTATCAGCATCAGATACCCCTTAGAATACATGGTGATCCCAACTCACAGCTGGCTTAGGACTGGCTTGAGGAGGAGGCTGAGAGTTCCCTAGAACGTCAACAGCTTCTACAGGATGACATGTCAGTAACTGAGTATTCATCGAGGCATACTAATATCTCCTGGTACTCTATGGATACGGTACGAACAGTGCTTCAGGGCTCGAACTACCTAGAAAGGTTTTATTAAAAGAAATCTAAGCCAGCACAATTCCTATATGCATTCCTACATAAGTTAGGATGCTAGAGAGAAACATTGTGGTTGAATGTTCTATGGTTGAGCGGATAAAGATAGTGAATGTTAGCAGTGGGAAAGTAGGAAATTAGGGCCAGTCTCAGAGACTTGAGCATGTAAAAATGTTTCGAGAAGAATAAGTGTTAAGGATAGATGAATCTGAGGGTAGAAGACGTAGAAGCAGAGCTAGTAGAGCAGCATGAGGTGGTGTAAATTTCATCATGTTATAACCACCAGCCTTTGTATTCCCCACCAGGATCAGGTAGCTGGAAAGAAGGGGAATAAAGTAGTTGCATGCAGTCAAGGAGTGTGACTCAAGGGCTCTATGAATTATTTGAGTTATGGTGTTTGTCTACTACTAGATGTCGTATCAATAGACATAGATACCAATCCTTCCTTCCTTCCACAAATCTTGTCCCAGACCTAGAGATTCCAGTTAAACCATTGACATGACCCTCATGTCTAGAGATACCATTGGAAGGATACTAGATAATCATACATATGCCGATGGCATGATCTGGCCCTTGAGGTGAGAGTTTCAGTTGGAACCACTTGGTGGTAGCGACGAGGACTTACGGCGTTACATTTGGTATGGATTGGGAAACCACGATTCATAAATAGATTTATTGTATTAGGAAAAAAGGTTGTGGTTATCTACAATGTTTTGATGAGGTTTTCATTAGTCAGTGAAAATGGAATCCCAAGGAGCACATGTTAAAATCGGGCATTGGAGGGTGTAGCCGATCACTCTTGAGTCGGCCATCCTTACCATCGTGGCAGCACAAGTTCTGGGTTTTTAGTTCCAAACTGGAGTGACAGAACATGGGGACATCTTTTCAAAAGTTGTTTCTAGGATTACCCCCCAATGAGGGGAGTGATGTCTACTTTGGCTGGATACTATCGGAGGTTCGTTCCAGATTTCTCCTGAGTTGCATCACAACTATCATCCTTGACGAAGAAAGGGAAACCCTTCGTGTGGTCGGAGAGATGCCAGCAGAGTATTTCAGGAGCCCAGGCAGAGGCTAACTTGTGCCCCCATATTGAGGATTCCAAGGAAGGCATAGGGTACGTAGTTTACTACGAAATGTCAGGGGCCAAACATGGGTGTGTCCTGATGCATGAGCGAGCAGTGATCACATATGGTTCTTAGTAGTTAAGACAACACGAGAAGAACTATGCTACCAATGACCTTGAGTTAGCAGTAGTGGTCTTCGCCTTGAAGATGTGGTGGAACTATCTGATGGGTGAATGTTTTACCATGTACTATGATCACAAGAGTGTCAGGTATATCTTCTCTTCAAAGGTCTTGATCCTCAGAAAACAACAATGGCTTGAGTTTCACGCGGAATACGCCTTTGAGATACTCTATACTCTTGGAAAGGGGAATGCTGTTGCGGATGCGCTTAGCAGGAGGAGTGGCATTCAGCTTCAAGGAGAGGCGACAGAGTTGCTGGCTGCCTTATAGATATCCTTTGTGTATAGGGATAGATAAAACTATCTTAAGTCTCTTATAGTCACTCCTCAACTTCTTCAGCAAGTCAGGGAAGCGCAACAAGGGGACGCTGACTGCGAGACACAACATACTCTGATATCCACAGGGTAGGCACCTGATTGATTTTCTATAAGGCGGGGGCATGTCTACCTCTACAGAGGACATACCATGGTTCCAGTTTCACTTCATGAGGAGGTGTTGAGCGAGTTCCACACTTCCCCTCTAGAGGTACATCCAGAAGTGGGGATGATGTACCATAACCTTCGACGACAGCACTGGTGGACTGGTATGAAGAAGGTGGTAGCTAAGTTTGTCTCATGATGCATCACTAGTTAGTAAGTGAAGGTAGAGCACCAGGTACCAGCAGGCCTGGCTCATCCTTTAGAGGTCCCAGAGTGGAAGTAGGATGTGACATCCATGGACTTTGTGACGGGTCTTTTACGTTCATCTTGAAGTCATGACTCGATATGGGTGATCGTCAACCGACTCACCAAGTCGGACCACTTACTACCATTCTGAGAGAAGGGCTATGTAGAGAGCTTGGGAAACCTTTATGTGCAGAAGATTGTGCGGCTACATGGAGTCCATTTTTCTTTTGTCTCCGACTGTGATGCACGGTTTACTTCTCAGCTATGGAAGGGGTTACAGGAGGCTTTCGGGACACAGCTTCACTTGAGCACAGCCTTCCATCCTCAAACGGATGGTCAGGCCGAGAGGACCATCCAGACCCTTAAGGTCATGTTACGTACATGTGTCCTCGACTTAGGTCACAACTGGGAGGATCACTTCCCTTAGGTGGAGTTGACCTAAAACTATAGCTTTCACTCCACCATCGGTATGACACACATTGGGTCCTTGTATGGTCTACCGTGAAAATCACCACTGTGCTATATAGACCCAGGGGAGTCAGCACTAGTGGGACCAGAGATGGTATGGGCTACCATGGAGAAGGTTCAAATCATCCAGGAGCAGTTGAAGACTGCACAGAGTAGACATAAGTTGTAAACTGATAGGAGACGGAGACCTCTGGAGTTTGAGGATGGAGACCACTTATTCTTACAGGTCTCACCTCGACAAGGTCTAGAGAGTTTTTTCCGAGGAGGCATGTTATCTCCGAGGTTCCGCAGACCTATCTAGGTCCTCAGTAGAGTATGCGAGGTGGATTACCACTTGGCTCTTCCACCTCAGCTGCACCGGGTGCACAACGTCTTCCACGTATCTCAGCTGAGGAAATACGTGCACAACCCATCCCACATCATTGACCATGGAGAGTTGGACATAGATGATGGGGATACTTTCATGGAGGTTCTAGTGGAGATTGAGGATCAACAAAAGCGGGTACTACATGGATGGTCGATACATCTCGTTTGCATTTTCATGTAGCACGGGAACCTCCAGGAGAACACATGGGAGTGGGAGGTTTATATGTATGCTCAGTACCCCCATTTGTTCCTTTGGTTTGAGATGTAGCTTATGGGTATGTAAAGCCCTGAGGTGGGGAGAATATAAAGACCCTCATTTCCCATGGATTTTTTTAAAATACATTCGAATTTTTCATGTCCACAGTTTTTGACGACGCATGATTCCGAGGCCCGATGTGCCTCGAATCAATATCAAAACTTTTGTTCGGGGTTGTTCAATAAACATGTGAGAGGGATTTTATAACATTTGAACCTGTTCTTGGAAATGAAATCTGAGGGCACCGTTGAAATCACATCGTTGGTGATTTCTATGTGATACCTTCACCGAAGTTGCGTTTTAACGAGAGTGGAATATTGTTTTTGGGGGGTTTTAAATAAAATAAAATAAAATAAAAATAATACATAACTTATTTTTATTTTGTGGTGGTTAAAACCTCCGAGGGGAGGTTGGTGGTGGGATCCACCAAACACTAACCACCCATGGGAGGTTATGGTGGTGGGGCCCACCCGAGCATAACCTCCCGTGAGAGGATGTTATTAGGTGGGTCCTAGCCGAGCCCCTTAATGACTCTAACCCCCTTTAACCCCATGGATCTCCTAAATAATTGGGGATCCTCCTCAATTTCCTTCCCTCATTAAAGTTCCAACACTACATCAACAAATTAATGGTTCATTAATAAATTATTTGAATAATTTTTATTTCATGCCAACAATAAAATAATAGGCAATGCTATTATTTTATTTTTTTGGAACTTTCTTCTGGTCAAGCCTTAAAGAAATTGAGAGAATATCATCTCAACGTAGAACACCCTTCTTCTTACTTCTTCTACTAGGGAATGAAATATAGGCGACGCCCACGAAGAACTCCCGTCCTCTTCCTTCTTCCTCCGCGTCAATGAAGAATACGCCACCCGCGATAAATGTCACCAATGATGACGTCACCTCCTTCCACCACCAACGATAAAAAATCGAGTTAGGGGTTGTTTTATGATTGAATATTCCCCTCCGTAACCCATCGTATGTTGTCTGCTTTGAGAACCGAATGATATCACCGTAACGAAGAGGGTTCGAACCACACGAAGACGGCCCAACCCTCCCCTTTTGTGCTTATTTATTGATGAGAATGGAGGTGGTACATGTGGCGACTGACAATGAGCCGGCCAAGAAGATAGCCGGCGGTGAAAGGCCGCCGAGTAGCCACCAAGGTGCGGCACCGAAGTGCCGTGTACAGAACCGAGCCGCGGCCAGGCGGGCGGCAGCGGTGCCGGAGTGGCGTACTGCCATCACACCGTGCCGGAATAATGGGTCGCAGCCAGGAGGACCACAGCGATCGGACGGAGGTACGACGCAGTCGCGCCGCGTGGAGTAGTAGGGTGCTGCGGTCAGGGCAGGCCGTGGTGGAGGGGCATGGAACCGTCACGCAGCACAGGTGGTGCTGGACCGTGGCAGACAAGAAAGGGTGGCAGGCTGATTCGGCCACAGGTGCGCGTTACAGGTGGAACCTTTGGGTCCCACAGTTACCAGGGAATGATGCTTCATGTCAGTCGTTTCGAACAAAGGGGGGGCACAACACCCCACTCCCACGCGTGACTAGCCAGGCCATGAGGGTCGGCCAAATAGGACACACGGGCCGGAAATCCAGGCCACGCGGACCGGCCCGCAATGCCCCTCGGGCCGGCCAGCAGGGTCGTCCCATCGGGCGAGTCTACATTCGGGCAGGGCCCCTTTCGGGCCGGACCACCCCCACAGGTCTGGTCGTACCTTTGAGTCGGGCTGCCACTTCGGGGTGGGTCAGATTCACTGACCGGTTCAGGTCGGTCTAATTGGGACGAGCCAGACCCAAACTCGTCAGACCCATTGACACCGTTTCTCCCACATCTTGTGCTACGAGCTTATGTATGTCAAACCGTCTCTAATGACAATATTAATGGAATGAAGTTGTCCCTTTAAGAATACCCCATGGGAGTTTGGGGTGTAGTTGAGATACGGTCATGTTGGTTCGTACAAGAAATGAACGTGGCCCTCGGGACTAAAAGGGTGAAAACTCACAGCTCGGGCGTCCGATTGACGCGCCGTCTTTTGCGTTGAGACCCATATGATGTGGAGGTACTTTGAGATACTTCCACATGATACTTCATTCCATTTGGAGTATCGACCTGTAGATCTTGGAGTGGATCCTCCTCGAGATGAGCATGCAGAGTGTGGAGACCTAGTAGCTGACAGACCTGATGCCTGCTTGACCGATTCGACTCGGAGTAATTCGATTAGTCTAGTGGGGAGCGCTCGGTATTTGGAGGCAGACCCATAGAGGACGGAGCGCCTAATAGTTGGAAGCGTACATGTGGTACCTGAATGGAGTGGTACCTCTATATGGTATTAGGGGGAGTGCCTGGTATTTGGTGGCATACCTATAGTGGACGGAGCACCTGATAGTTGGTAGCAGACCTGAGGTACTCGACAGGAGGAGTACCTCAGCAGTCCAAGGTTTGTGAGAAGTGCCTTGGTTTCACGACATTCCCACTATTCTCAATAGAGGAGGAGTTCTCCAGTATCCATGGTTTTGATAATGAAAAATCCTTGTTTGAGCTGAGTCAATGACCTTTGTGTTTTCCGCAGTATTGAGATTGGTTACTTGATAACATAGGTATATATATGGGCATATACCTAAGTAAGGGTTATCTGATGATTTCATACATTTTGGTTTATCCTTGTGAGATTTTTTGAGAACTTGAGGGTCTCAGGGTCCCTTATGAGTATCGTTATACTCACCCCTGCACGGGCTATGCCCGCATCTAATTGTGTTGGATGAAAACGATGGACAATGCTGACAGAGGCCGAGAGCGCCAGGACTGGACGGTACCCTGAGGAGGACCTTCTGACGTATCGGTACATGGTGGAGTCTGAGAGACATGGAATGCTTTGGAGTCCATTTGTACCTACCCTTCAGGTAGGAACCATAGAGGATGATCCGTGATTTTCTTTCACCTTTCATCTATTTGTCCCTTTTCAGTTGTACTTGCTTTTAGATGTATTTGTACTTTACAGTTGGGCTTGTATTCTGGCCCCCCATTCCATTCACTACACGTGTTATACAACATTTACTTATTTTATTTCTTCTTATTTTACTATGTTTGTGTGTGTTTACGATTTATAAAGGCAATTACATCCTAGTTTTAGGGAATTACGCCTTTGCTGCAAGTCTCCAGCCCTTGCCCTATGGAAGGCGGGATTGGGGTAGTCAAGATACGGGCCCCAGGGGATGGTTCATGACAATTATATTGTCTTTTTAACTAGTTTTAAAGTGAAATTAGATTATATTATTACCAATTAATCCAATTTGGGTCATTGGAATTAATATCACATCGATATTGGACATAGACAAGTGTCGATCTTTTGATAGTTATTGTTTCTTAAAAACACGATATTTCTTTTGACAATGAGAATTAAATTTAAATTAATTAATGCAACTTATACGTTTTTAATTTGTTAAAATATAAATCAATTTGGAATTTAGCATATCGAATATATCATAGGCGTAATTTTTGGTAGTTTTCAAAAAGAACATAAATTTTTTATGAGTAGTAAAACCACTAAGTAGAAGTTAAAAACATACATTTTCTTTTAAATGAAAATTTACCTCTTCTGTGGATTAAATTTCTATAAATCAACATACGTGGTTGTTTTAGTTAGTAAAATGAGGTTTAATAAGATGAAAATAATTTTTTTTAATAGTACCTTTTGGATTTTATTTATTATGGTTAATGGTTAATAGAGAAATTTAAGGTAAAATGAATATTATGATAATACCAAAATTACCTTAACAATTGACCTAACCATATTTAAAGAGCCATTTACGACCATGGGAATATTTGGGTTGATCTTGGGACCCCATTGATTCACATGGGAGTGATAATGAATCATTGGATTAATTTACTTAAAGTTATGATAAAAATGACAAAAACATATATCTTTTAGTAAATAAATTTTTACATGGGGTTATATATACTACCATTTCAACTATAAATATTCATTGGAATGATAGAAATATTTCCTACGTTATGGTAGTTTTATTATAATTTTTAGACATCATATAATTTAAATTATTTATGACATAATAATGATGCAGTATTTACCCAATTAATAAAATATTTAAATAAATAACATTATAAATATTATAAAAATATCTAAAACATTTCCAATACTAATTGGATGTTTTCATTAAGAAAATTAGTTGTCTTATCTTTGACATTTATTAGTTTTGGACCCTTATAAATCAAATTTCATTATATAATAAAATAACATTTTCACACTTTTCTATAGAGCCCCTCCACCCTCTTATAAAATTCCCTCACTTCATACTCATTCCACACAACTATCGAGCCCCTTGGATCATTAAAACCCTGACCAAATATGCCCTGAAGATACTTCTTCTCCTCCTATATTCCTTACATCTGGAAGAATGAACTTTTATAAGTATTTTTTGTTAAAACAAAAGGGAGTTACCCAAATTAAAGATATCGATTCCTCTTGACATATTTTTGTTTATTTTACTTCTACAACCCTAAACTATTTTTATTTATTTATTTTGTTGAAACATCAGTATTCTAAATATACTATGATTTATTAATGAGACGGATTCAAACAACACTTACAAAATAGCTCCATCTAATGGGTGAAGATCATATTTTTTCTGTGAATGGAAAACTAACGCCTCACGAAACGATCATTATTCGATTATCTCCTACAGCCTCTCATGATGGCCATTATGATGACACTATATGTATATATGTCATATTTTATGTTTTTTTTCTTTATTTTTCAGTATATTTCTTTTATATCATACCTTTATGGTTTCCATTATGGGTAAACACGATAATTTCATTTGGGGAAGTGCGGACTACCGCCCCCTAAATGTGATATGACTCATTAATACCATATATGGGATGTATAAATGATTGTTTTAATGATATTATATTTGGTATTATAATCAAATTATAATATAACTATGTATAATTAGGTTTTATTTCCATTAAATTACTAAATACAAATGAAAGAAGCGTTCATGCGTACGTACGACTTACCATCACCATAAACGGTGCATTTCATTTCTTATATCTAAAATTTCATGTACTATTATAAATACATATATATACTAGATATATATGATTTATATGATATCTAAATAATGAATATAATTCTAAAGATAATGGACTATTGACCACATGGACAACTTGTAATTATATGGTGTTCATTTGTGACTCAAGTACCAAATATCGACAAAACAACCATTATTTACATAAATGATTACATATTGTTTATAACATGGTAATAATTGATATAAAAGGTAAAATAAACATTAAAAAGGATCTTAAGTAAATAGAAATTAACTTTAGTTTATTATTCAAGTGATTAAAGAACTAACGGGTCAAGTCATACATGAGGTAAGGGACTTCGTCTCAATCTCTGTTCATTGAGGCATATTTTGTTTTAATACATGACATTCCATTATAAGATATATAAACACATATGAATTTTACTTCCATTCAATGGAAATATTTTGTATACGAAGTGTTTTACTAAATTACAAAAGGAATTATTTTAATGTTTGTGGTGACAATGACTTCTCCACCACTGTAATCGTTATTTGGAATCCTCTATATACCTTAATGTTTTTTTAAAAGGAAAATAAATCGCATATTCTATTTTTGGGTGTTTTGGTATTGAAAATTTTTTTAGAAAAGGATTGATTATTTCAATATCTTGAAATGATTTCTTATGATTTCAAATTAAATGTTATTAGTGAAATGTATATATTTGCAATATTTTATGTGTTATGATTTTATAATGGAGTATGGACATTTAATAGGTGGTAACGTAATAAACCTAATGATGGTTGGTGCCGTGATAAATTGGGACAGGTGGTTGCATTATATTCTCCAATAAATTTGGTATGGAGGTCGGCCGTATGGCAATTCCATTTACTGATATGTGTTAAAGTTGACCATATGTTTATTCCGCTTAAGAAATTTTATGTCCCAAGTTACCTTTATATGTTTTGTGTTCTTTATATGGGTTTTATGGTAATCTTTTGGTTACATAAGGTTAAGAAATGATCTTTTAATCAGTGAAGAGTATTTACTAATACATAAAGGTCAAATGTATTACATATGATAATGTATTCATGTTTTACTAGTTGTTTTGAAAAACTAACATTTTTCCTTCTTTGTTTATCCCTTACTGAGCTTTTTATTCTCATCCCATTATTTTTTAAATGTTTTTCATAGGACGTAAAGTAGTGTAATGTCGATTATTGGATCAAGGAAATGACATACTGTCTAAAACATAGAACTAGATAAGAAATTTTTTTCAAGAGTTTTTATTTTATGAAAAAAATGGAAAGTGGGTAGATGTGTCTACATGTATTATTCAAGTTATTATGTATATTTTATGTCTAAATATCTAAAACTCTAAACCTGAAAAGATCCACAATGTGAATTATTCATTTAATTCATGATTCGGAAATGATTAGGGCTAGGTCCTTATAGTTGGTATCAAAGGCCGGTTTAGATAACATTATGAGTTAAAATATTGTTAAACTAATGTGCTTAAATTAATTTATTGTGTGATTGAAATGATATAGAATTTATAGATTACTAGGTTTCTTCACCTAAGATATTTCTCTGTGGAGAATTTTTTTTCAAAGTGGAAACAAGGCAGTGGTGATGGGAAGTAAAAAATAGGGAAATGACCTTCCAAATCAGCATCCTGAGATGGTCAGAATCAGAATATAATAGTTTAATATAGTGATGGAACTGTTGAATCATGTGATAAATGGTGGTTGTGTTTATTGAGGTTATTTTGGTATATTCTAAAAGTAAAGATGTGCATTAAAGTCATTTAATTGTTGTCTTGCAATCCCTAAAAAATGAAACTTTTTGGAAAAAATTAGCAAGTTTGAGTTTTGGTTACAAAAAGTTTCTTTCCTTGTACTAATTTTTTCTAAGGATGGAATAACTGCTGATACTGCTAACAAAAGTTATTGAATAATGGAATAACCCAGAAATATTACCGAAATCCATAGTTTTCTCGGTTTGGCACGCTATTATCAAGGTTTTGTGAAAAATTGTCAAGGTAATCTAGTCCAATGACTAAGTTAACTCTAAAAAGTGTTAAATTCATTTGGACAAAAGAATGTGATGATTTTTTAAGAAATTGAAAAAATGATTGGTGAATTCTCTAGTATAGGTAGTGCCTTCCTAAGATGGTGAATTTTTTATCTATAGTGATGCCTCTTTGAAATGAAATTGTTGTTTCCTTATGTAGAATGATTAGGTAATTACTTATGAATCACGTTCGTTGAAACCTCATGAGTTAATTTAGCCTACTCTTTATTTTGAATTAGCTACTATTGTTTTTAATTTATAAATTTGGAGGCATCATTTGGGTGGAGTAAAGAGTGAAATAGTTTCTGATCAAAAATTATTCAAGTATATATTCACTAAAAAATAATTGAACATGAGATATAAAAGATGGTTTGAATTAACAATGGATTATGATTTCATGATCCATTACCATCTGGGAAAAGAAAATAAAGTGGATGATGCATTGATTCAAAAAAGTAATGCTTCATTAACCATGCTACATTTGGAACAAGATCCTTTGGTTTTTGATTTGATAAACTTTGTCATAGAAGTTATTGGAGCAGGAAATTATTCTATTTTGTTTGGTGTTTCATTGAAATCATCTCTATCAGACATAATTAAGAAGGCGCACAAGGAATACATTGAGTTATAGAAAAAAGGTAGAGTTGGTTCAGAAGGTTATGTTACCTAATTTTAATGTTGATAATGATTGTGTTTTGAGGTTTGGGAAAAGATTATGTGTGACTTGTGATTCACGGTTGAAGAATGAGTTGTAATGTGAAGCACAAATATACCCGTTTTCAGTTCATCTTGAAAGTACAATGATGTACAGATAACTTTGAGAGTATTATTGGTGGGATGGAATGAATAGATATATTTCTTATATTACTATGAAGTGTTTAACTTGTCAGAAGGTTAAATAAGAGAGGAAGGTACTGAAAGGGATGATTTAGTCTTTACCGGTGCTAGAGAGGAAATTGGAAAATATATCTATGGACTTTGTTGTGGGATTACAAAAAGACGTCTCGCGGTAACAAGGAAATATGGGCCATTGTTGATCGATTGACTAATACTACTCACTTCCTTCATATTCAAGATACTTTGTCTCTAGATCAAATTTATCGGTTGTATGTTAAAGAGATAATGATGTTTCATGGTGTCCCCCTCCCCAATAATGACCCAGATGGACAGAAAACTTTCTCGGTTGCATGTTGTTCTCCTCGACTTTCTCAGTTGTATCTGATCATGATCCCATGTTTACTTCAAACTTTTGGAAAGGACATCAGAAGTCATTGGGTAATGAATTAAATTTTATTAAAACTTTTCATCCACAATCATATTGGAAGACAAAACCAACAATACATACCATTGAGGATATACTACGTGCTTGTTCACTGGATCACCAGGGAAGTTGGGACCAAAATCTTTCTCTGGTTGAATTTTCATATAATAATAGTTTTCATTACAGTATACAGAAGGTCCCATTTGAGGTATTATATGGAATGTGGTGTCAAACTAGTGATTTATGGGATGAAATAGGTGAATGGAAGCTAATGGGACCCTAAATTTTGGAAAATATGGCATGAAAAGTGTATTTGATTCATAATAACATGAGAACTACTCAAAGACGATATAAAATTTATGCAGATAACCAGAGGAAGGATCTATCTTTTGATGTAGGTGATCATATATTTCTCAAAATTTATCCATGGAAAAGTGTGATGGATTTTATAAAGAAGGGAAATTTGAGTCCGAGTTCCATTGGACCTTTTGAAATCCTAGAAAAAGTTGGATCTGTTGTGTCCAAAGAGGATTTAACTCCAAGATTATCTGAGGTACACAATGTTTTTCATGTTTCAATATTGAGAAAGTATATTCATGATCCATCTCATGTTTTCAGTCCATAAGTTGTTATGTTTGAAGATAATATCTCTTATGAGGAACAACCAGTCTATATTCTTGACCATAGAGAGCATGTCTTGTGGAATAAGGTAATTCACCATGTAATGGTTTTGTGAAAAAAACTATATGGTTGAAGAGGCGACGTAGGAATCTGAAAATGCTATGAGGGATAAATACCCCTCAATTAATTGATAAATGAATGAAATTTGGAGGACGCAAGTTCCAAAAGTGGGGAATGATGTAACATCTCGGCTAAATAGAGAAACAATAAACTATTTTTTTATTAATATTTTGTGAAATTAATATTAAATTTACATTAATGGGGTTTCTATATTTGATGGATTATCTGATATGAAACAAGGAGTTTCTTGGAAATCATACTTTGCACATTAATAAAATAATAATATTATTTTAAATGGTATTTAAATCCTAGTCATTATATTGGAAACAATAAACAAATCTAACTACAATATGATTATACATGATTGTTAAAAAATAGTTTGTGGCTTAAAATGTGAATGAAACTAATTTGAAGCATAATTTACCTCAAAATATCGATTTACCACCTTTTAATAGAGAACCCTATTTAAATCCAGATTTTATCACTTTTATATGTTCTATTTGAAAAAATAAAATATTTCATCATATTTGGGACATAAAAATTTACTTTTGGTTAATTGTTTGTATTTTTCTAGTAATGTTCATTTTTTTATTAATAGTAAAAAATATTGTATTTTTATTCAAATGTTCCTTTTAATATAATTTATTTATATTGTTAAATTATATTTTTAATTGGTTTTAAAGTATAATTAAATTATATTTTTACAAATAAATCCAATTTAGGTCATTGGAATTAATTTCACATTGAAATTGGACATAAAAAATTGTCGATCTTTTGATAGTTATTGTCTTCCTAAAAACACGCTATTTGTATTGACAATGGTAATTAATATTAAATTAATTAATGAAAATTATATGTTTGGAATATTTTAAAATATACATAATTTTTTAATTCAGTATATAAAATATAGCTTAGACTTTATTTTTGGTAGTTTTTGGAAAAACATAAATTTATGATGAATAACGAAACCGCTATGTAGTAGTTAAAAACTGAAATTTTCCTTTAAATGATAAATTACCAGTTCTACGGATTAAACATAAAATATATGACATAAATGGATGTTATTAGTTATTAAAATTTGTTTCAATAAGAAGGAATTTTTTTTGAATATTAACTATGGACTTTTATTTACCTCAGTTAAAGGTAAATAAGGTACTTCAACTTAAAAAGAATATTAATATAAAAAATTAACCTTAACACTTGTCCTAACCTTATGTTTTGAGTTATTTACGACCATGGGATTTTTTGGGTCGATTTTGGGACCCCATGGAGCCACAGGGGGCTGGTAATGAAAAATTAGATTAATTTACTTAAAGTAATGATAAACATGACAGAAAAATATATATTTTAGTAAATTAATTTTTTATATGGGGTTATATAAGCTATCTGTTATAGAATAAATATTCATCAGAAAGATACAATGAATTAATACATAATTTTATTTTTATTATAATTTTTAAACATCATATAAAATAAATTATTTATGACAGAATAATGATGCATTATTTACCTCATTAATAAATGATTTAAATAAAAAAGAGTATAAATATTTATATTGTATCTGAAACCTATCCAATTCTTATTGGATTATTTTATTTCAACAATTAGCCGTTCTATCTTTTATTTTATTAGTTTTGGTCCTTTAGAAACCCTATATCATTATATAATAAAATAATATTTTCACACTTTCCTAAAGAGCCCCTCCCCCCCAATAAAAATCCATAACATCATACTCATTCCTCCCACCTCTCAAGCCACATGGATCATCCAAACCCTAACCAAATATGCTCTCAAGATTCCTATCCTCCTCTTAAAAGCCTTACCTGATGTAGAAGTCACTTCAAGAATTCCTTTTGGTTCAAACCAATGGGTGTTACCCAAATTAAAGGTAATGATTCCTCTTAACTTTTTTTAATTTATTCTATTTCTCCATGACCTAAATTATTTTTATTCCTTTATTTTATAAAAAAAAATTTCATCCCAATATACTAGGATATTTTTATGGGAAGGGTTCTAACTCTACTTACTCACACCTCCATTAAATGGTTGAAGAACAAACTGTTTCTGTGAATGGAAAACTAATGCCTCACGAAACGATTATTGTTTGATTATATTCTATCGCCTTTCATGGTGACCAATAAGATGAACCTATATTAGTATATGATATATTTTATGTCTGTGTTTTCTTTATGCTTCTGTATTTTTTTTATATCATAAATTTATGGTTTCCATTATGGTTAAACACGATAATTTCATTTTAGGAAGTGCAGACCACCGCCCCCTGAATGTGGTATTACTAATTATTTACATATATTGTATGTATAAAGGATAGTGTTAATGATATTATATATGATATTATACTGGAATTATTATATAACAATGTGTTATTATGGTTTAATTGCATTAAAGTATGAAATAGATTTGAATGCAGCGTTCATGCGTACGTATGGATTACCGTCTCCATGAATGGTGCATTTCATTTCTTATCTCGAAAATGTTATGTACCATTATAAATACATATATATAATGGATATATTTTATTTATATTATATATAAAGAAGGAATATCATTTTTTTGATAATAAACTATTGACCACATGGACAACATGTAATTATATGGTTTTAATTTGTGACTGAAGTTCCAAATATCGAGAAAACTACTATAATTAACTTAATTGATAACATATTGTTTATAACATGGTAATAAGTGATATAAAATGAGTAATAAACTTTAAAAATGTTATTAGTCATGTATAAATTACAATTATTTTATTATTCCTGAGATTAAAGAATGAACGGGTCATGTCAGACACGAGGTAATGGACTTCAAATCAATCTCTTTTTCGTTGAGGAATATTTGGTTTTAATACACGATATTCCTTTATACGTAGTATTTACACCTTTTACATTTCATTCCATTAAAAGGAAATATTTTTTCTATGAATCATTTTACTAAAAGAAAAAATGAATTCTTTTAACGTTTGCAGCGACAAAGACCTCCCCACCGCTGGAATCATTATTTAGCATCCTCTATAAGCCTTAATGTTTTTTTAAAAAGGAAAAAAAATATCTTATTCTGTTTTTGGATGTTTTGGTATTGAAAATGGTTTTTAAAAAGGAATGATTATTTCAATATCTTGAAATTATTTCATGTTATTGAAAATTAAATGTTATTAGTGAAATGTTTATATTTTCAATATTTTAAGTGTTATGATTTTGTATTGGAACTTAGAAATTTAACGGGTGGTTATGTGATAAACCAAATGATGGGTGGTGCTGTGATAAACCGGGAATTTTGGTTACGTAATACCTACAATGAATTTTTTATGGTAGTCAGACATATGGCTACTCAATTTGGTGACATTTTTGGAAGTCGACCGTATGGTTATTCCACTTATGAATGTTTATGTCACAAGATACCTTTATATGTTATGTGTTATTTATATGGGTTTTATGGTAATATTTTAGTTAAAAAAGGGTATGAAATGATGATTTATTCTTTGAAGAGTATTTACTACTTCATATAGGTGAAATGAATTATTTATGATAAAGTATTCATGGTTTACTTGTCGTTTTGAAAAACTAACAGTTTTCCTTATTTGTGTATCACTTATTGGGCTTTTTTATGATCATCCCATGTTTTTGAAATGTTTTCACATGACATAATGTGGAGTAGGGTCAATGATGGGATCATGGAAATTTCATGATGTCTAAAACATGGAACTAGACATGACTCTGTTTTTGAAGAGTTTTTATATTATGAAAAAATGGAATGTCGGTAGATGTGTCAACATGTAATATTCGGTTGTTATTTATATTTTATGACCTAACTCTCCAAAACTCTAATCCTGAAATGATCCTTAATGTAAATTATTCATTCAATTCAAGATTATGAAATTTTTATGGCTGGGTCCTTATATTAGTCTTTTATCACGTACTTAAGGTATTTTAAAAAAACTATGTAGTGCATGTTTAAAGTCAAACTCAGTATGAATTGTTTATAAAAATAGTGTTTTATTAGTTATTTTAAAATTATATGTCCTACATGATTATTTTAAAAAAGTATTTTATTATGAATACACATATGACTTAAGATGTACAAGGTGTATTTTGATAAAACGAAAATTATTTTAAAGAATCTATAAATAATTATTGCAATGCATGGACCACCAGTCTACATGAAGAAAATGATGACAAAACCAGGTGGATCACATGATCAAAGTAAAATATTCATTCTTTTTTGAATATTTATATTAATTAATTCATAAATGAAATGAAAATTTTAACTATATATATATTTATATATGTCTTCATGCATTAAAATATTAAAATAATTAAAATCTTGGATGAAAATAAAATGTACGAAATATACTTGGAGGTCAGAAAATGATATGTATATTTAGGAAGATTTTATCTCATTTTGGGAATGTTATAACAAATATATTGTTTTTTAAACATAAAAAACAAAACGACCATCTGACAACATGTTGCGTCGGACAAGGATGTTGGAATTAAACCCACTACCGAAGGTTGATAGAGATTTATTGCTTACCAATAGCCTACATGAATTACCAAGTATGTTAAAACTTTTCTTATTAAATAAATGAGTTGATGGAATATGAATAAGTTATATTTGGTAAATATTTCTCTGTCAAATGGATAACATTGGTATTGGAATAATATTTTGGGATTATGGGATAAATTTCATTGTGGAAGACGTTCATTATTTTGGGAACCCGATATGACTATTGTAAATTGAATAATAATAGATTTTATGTAAGGATAAATTGTTTAAATTTACATGGGAAGAATAAATTTTTTAGGGGCATGTACTTATCTAGAATATTTATAGAAATGATTAACCAATGATAAAGAATATGTGATTTTTAAATTAGTTTTTTTGGTATGATAGATTGAGACTTAAAGATGTTATTTATATATAAATGATAAAGTTAATGTTGGAAGAATGTGTAAAAAAATTCTTGTACCTTTTCGGGATTCAAACATATTATGAATTATTGAATAGTATATGTATTATTTTTTGTATTATAGTTGAATTTTATAGATTAAAAGTAGTTTTTCATTAGCATATGGTTTATTATTTTCAGATAATTTTTTTATATGTACCTTATCATATTTGTTTTGGATAATGTTTCAAGATAATATAATTAGATTGTAGATCTTGTGTGGGTTATATGATTCCCTAGAAGTTTATTATAGTTCATTATCTGTGAAAAAGTCATATAGAATACTCATCAATTTAAGTAAAAATTATTTTTTTGGTAGAAAATGATTAAATTATGAAACTCAACATGAAAATTATTAATGTTTTTTATGTTCTTAGTTAATATCATAAATAAGTTCCATACCTTAATTAAAATGATATTAAAACAAAAAAAATTATTTTTTTACTTATCCTAATATGTAATCACAGTCCATTTAACCCATCCCAAATTTAGGTTTTTTATTGTAAACTTTATCCTAAAAATGATTTCTATAACTACCTATCATAACATGATTGATATGTTTCACTTCTATATCCCTTTTCTCATACAAAGTACCGTAGTATTTATTATCTCATGGGGTCTTCATAGTTCTCTTTCTATATTTTTAAGAGGATGTTTTTTTAAATCATTTTATGATGTGTTATTTAAGTATAGGTATTTTGAAAAGTTATAAATTTTTTACCAATCCCAAATCCATATTGCGAGGAAACAATTTTTTATATTGGAAGATATAACATCTCATGTTTTAAGAAAGAAATACTCAGTTTTATAGCATACAAGCTACACTACTTTGATATTAAATGAACAACTAAATTTTTTTATTTAAATGTAATCTTGTTAACTTATCTACTGTAATAGAAGCAATTAAAATTATAAAGTGAATTATGAAAATATGGTGTATACATGAATATATAATGTTTCATTGGTTACAAATTTAATTAGAAATGGAAATAAACCCCAATTGAATATAATTTATGTATTTTTAAGAAAAAATATTTAATGGAAAATAGTTGTGTTTATTAAAAAATAATACCACTCTTTTTATGTTAAATTAATTAAATATAAACTCAATATTATATTTAAAATTAATATCTTTTATTTTATATACATGATATAAGAACAAAATCAAATTATGTATAAATGAAGTATTTTTCAAAAAAGTAATTTTTACAGACTATTGATGGAGAAGAGATTTTAAATATAGTTCTTTATAGTTTTATAAGTTATATTTGATAGAATAGACTTTTTATTAGATATTGATACATACAAATATAGTGTGGATAAATTTTTTGTATTTTATGATAATTTTCATATTTCAATGAATAGCGACATATACTACATTTTAAATTCAAAACTGTTTTTCATGTAATTATTATTTGAATGATACTGTATAATTTTAATAGATTTTAATGTATATATAGATTTTGGTTTTATCGATTTATCATATATTTTTCATTTTAAACTATTTGAATTCAAAATTTTAAATAAATACAATTTAAACATTTGAACGTTTAACTTTAAAAACACGATTTTTAATTTTGTTTATAGAATTAATTTTAAGCATTATTTTATAAATTATCTTAATTTCATTAGATAAAATGGATTATATATATGGAATAATATGTTTTACATTAGGTTTTATGTTCAATTATATTTTTAGGTATTAAAAAAGTTACCCTAGAAAAAAATTATTTACAGTACTAAATGTAAAATTTTGACAGGGTTTATACATAAATGTTAAATGTATAACAAACCTAAAAACGATATCATTTAATGATTGGTTGAGGTGAGAATCGACCCTAAACTAAATATAAAGCATTAATTACATTCCAATTTCATGTAATTTAATTACACCTCTATATTATTATATTTTAATATATCTTAATCAATAAACTAATCACCTGAACCCACCCCTCCTCAAGTATAAATACCACCATTAAAACTCACATTCAAACCTAAGGTCATGTATCTCAAAAAATATATTCCTAAAACACTCCTCCAAAAACTACTCATGCCGATGTGTTACCATTCCCCTACAAAATCCAAATACATGGTCTTCCAGGGTTTTTCAAGTAGGGGATATTCAAGAAGTGATTTTCTCAAAGTACTACTCTTAATTTATTTCTTTTTCTACATTATACTCACGTCCATCATCCATAAATTAATGATCACTCAAAAATAATTTATATAATAAATTTTGTGTGTTTTTAATGTGTTATATCAAATCAATTTCATTTCACGCTTCCATTTATTCAAATAAATGATATTGTTGTCCTTGTTTTGTAGGTAAATCGCCACCATGAATAATGATTTTGTTCTCTTTTATTTACCTATTTCATTATATGATCATAAAAACATTATTATTCTCAAATAAAAGTTTAATACGTATATTATAACCTTTTTCATATTCTGGATATGTTATACTAACCAAACATTCACGCATTCCATATTTTTGTTATACAGTAACTTCATTTACAAATGTGTGGATGACTGACTCCTCATAATGATGTGATTCATTCAGACATCACATGGAATGTATGAAGGATTGTCTTAGTAAAGATAAATTACATAAATAAAATATTAATTCATCATTAATGATATTATATAAGTCTACATATCAATATATATTTCATTTAAATTCACTTTTTCAATACGAGAAGAAAATGAAAATAATTTTAATGAGTATGTATAACCTATTATCTCCATGAATGGTGAATATAGTCTATATTAAATGATTATATTAAATAATTATATAATTAATATATAAGATATTTATATCATATTTTATTTTCTGGGGTAATATAATTATGACCACATGGACTACTAACATCATTCCAAGTTCATTTTGACTCAATTATCTAATATCATTAAAATATCCTATATGAACATAAATAATTATGTAATTTTTATAACATGGTAATAAGTGATAGAAAAGAAATAATAAACTTGAAAAAGGTTAGAAATCATGTAACACCCTGAGATTTTATGAGATATAATATTGTTAATTTTTTTTATTTTTGGTTTTGTATTATACACCATGATGAGCTTGCATTATATGCAACACTGTATTAGCTTTCAATATATGCAAACACCAATCTTGGCTTGTGATGCACACAAGAGTGACCTTCTTCAATTGCGTGTGTTGTATGCAATACTGAGTTTCACTAAACAATGATATATTATTATAATATTATGAACTAGTCATTTTGAATAGTATTAACCAAATTTTGGATTTTATAACATTATAATTCATCTTACACATTATCTATAATGAGATATGATATCAAAATCAATTTTTCGATAAAAGAAGTATTTTTCAAAAAATGCATTTTTAACGCCTTTTGATGTCACACCCATTTTAAATATATATTTTGACATGTTTATAAGTATAATTTTGAAAAATAAACTTATTATTTTAAAGTAGGATATAAAAATTTACATTGTATAAAATTTTGATACTTTTCTGAAAACTTTCATATTTTGATGAATAGTGGAAATACACTAAATTTTAATTAAAAACTACTTTTTCATCAAGATAATTTATATTGTTAAATTATAATATTTATTTGTTTTACAGTATAAATATAATATTTTTTTACCATTTATTATAAATCAAGTAATTATCCTTAATTTAACATTGAATTCATAGGTAAAAACATTTCAATCGTTGACAATGTTTTGACTTTTAAAAAACCATTTTCTTAACAAAGGGATTAATTTAAAATTAATTACAGAAACATATATGTTTTGAATTTTGAAAAATGGATTCCATATTTGGATCTAGTGGGTCAAAATTATGTTAATAGGTTCGTTTTATTTTTTTGACCATATGAATAGTAACTACAATAATTTTTATTTACTACAGTTAAAGGTAAATCTGGTATTTAAGGGTAAAAACAAGATTATAAAATTACCCAAACACCAGCCAAAACTCTATTCGATGAATAAAGGTTGACCCATATCACCTAAGGGTCGTAATAGATTCATTTCATGGACTTCTGACCATGAAAATGACATAATTATTATTAAAACCAAAGAAAGTGACAACATGTCACTCTCTTATATATTATAAATGTAGTAATTTTACTTTACTAATAAACCTCATAAAACCTAGAATATAAATAGTCTCCAGTAAGCTAATAAAATTATCTACATCAATAGAATATATTTAGATTTTTTGGGATTAAATAATTATCATTAATGATGACACAATAGTGATGTAGAAATTATTTTATTGATTGAAATATCAAATAAATGGTGTTAAAAATATTAAAATAAATATTATATGAACTAATAAATGTTCTCCAAAAATTTTGTAGAAAAATATGACATGTTATGAATATATTAAATTTTTTGGTCCGAATATTTTTTTTTTGATTTTATTTAAATTCAAATAAATGAATAGTGTCAACACTGACACTATTGTTATTTTATAAAAATAACATATTATAAAATTGTTTAAAAATCAAAAAAAAATATTTAAAAATAATAAATTATAGTTTATATTGTATAAAATGTCATAAAATATCCAATTATTAACAATTCAAAACACATATATAATTATTTATTACAATTTAAAATTTAGAATATTATTGCCACAAATAAAATTAAATAGATTAAATAAAGATTAATCAAGTTGATAAGGTTTAAAATAAATTACCAACATGTATAAATATTATAAGATGATGATATTAAAACCCTATATCATCTAATATTTTGATTTGAGTCATTTTTTGAGGTTTTTATGTGGGGTTTGAGTTTATTATAAATTAATATTTTATAGGTTTCCAAAAGTGCCCCTCTACTCTCTTATAAAAAGGCACCTCCTCCCTCTCCTCCTAACTCCATTTTGAGCATTCAAGATCGGGAAACCACTACCAATTTATCTTCTCCACTTACCTAGAAACATACTAGAGTTCTTGGTCTTCTTAAAAGACTAAATTTATTTCCCTAAGAGGAGGTTTAGAAGAGGCGCGTCGAAGAAGAGGTAATATCCTTTACCGATTCATTAAAATTTATTTCTTCTTCTACTTCCTCTTGTTTATTTGATTCATTATAATGTTATAAAATCATTATCAGTCATATATAGATATTCTATTATATGAAACAACTCTATTTTACCTTCTATCCATCCTACGGAAAACGAAATCACTGTGCGTGGGTACGTACGGAATACCGTCTCCACACCATTGTGTAATTTGCTTTCCACCACCACCGTAATTGAATGGGTATAATGGTATAATTAATAACTAAATATTATTATTATAAAATTATAATTATTATGATAAATTATATCATCCACTCCAATTCCATTCAATAATTATGGGAATGATATCATCTCTCATGTGTACGTACGGAATACCGTCTCCACGACGCAAAAAGATTCATTCTCCATGATTAACCATTCTTGTATGATTATAAAGCATATATAAGTAATAATAATTAAATATATGAAATAATAATTCTACTAGATTTATGTATATATATATATATCTATTTCATCTACTTACTTCCATTCAATTCAATATGTAAATGAAAACAACGTTTATGCGTACGTACAACCTACCTTCTACATTAATGGTGTATTTCATTTCCTCTATCTAACAATTTTACATATATATACTAAATATATATGTTATATAAATCATGTTTTAAATTAAATAGGTAATTAAATCATGATATAAGTAATAATAATATAAAGAAAAACATGTCCAAAAACATACCATAAATGATACGATTATTACCCAAAACATTGCATTAACATTAAATTGATAAATAAACCTGTAATATAAAGACCTAAGTGAATCATATATGATATGATAAATATTAATATTCTTCAATAACAAGTTTATAACATGTTTAAACCCACTATATAGGAGTTTTTGACATGTATTTAAGAAATTGTACATAAGGTAAGGGATAATTATTTCAATTTCGTTCTTATCCGGGATTATTTATTCATAAGTATTTATTGGGGTTATGTTTATCATCCATGTCAATGTTTTCTAAAAATGTTTTCATAAAATGTTTAATTTTCTTCCATGTATGTTTAATGTAATTTTTACCCGTTTTGACTTTTACCAGATGGTATGAATGGAATCATTCTTTTGTTTACCATACAATGTACTTTTTGTCTTTTTTGGTAAAAGTACAAGAATAAAGATTTTTTATCTTATATGACATGAATGGATTTTTACGGTTTCATAACTCGTTATTTTCATTAAGATTACTCTAAAATAAATAATGATTATTTTCAAAAAATCATATTCTTTTAAAATATCATTGAATTTTTTGAAAAGATAATGATTTTTAAGAAGAAAGTATATTTTCCTCAAGAATTCATTTCACGTGTTTTATCAAAACTGCATTCCATATAAGATGAAATTATTTAGAATGTTTATGTTTCAAGTATAATGTCTCTATTATTTACATTGCATGATTTTTCTTATGATGAAATGATATCCATTTTTTATAAGGATTGTGTTATGATGGGATTATTTTCATGAAATCCGTATTATTCTTTGTGTTTTGATGAATTATTTATGTTTATTTTGTGGCACATGAAAGAATGATTTCATTATGAGATGGTTTGGACCTATATCTCCATCCAATGCATTGGTTAAGGATTTATATCACATGATATATACATGAATGGAATGGCAAGTAAAATACGTTTCTGTAATGTAGTGCTAGAACTTCAAGTAAATCTGGTTCAGTATTGGAATTTGTCCACTATGATGGTCTTGGCAGCAATGCCTTGGCTACTATCGAAATCATGTCATGTTATTAATGGTTTTTGACAATTACATGCTTAATTCCCATGCAATTTTATCATGGTTAATGTTCCTTTATGATCTATGCTTTATTCACTGCCATTATTTATGTCATTACTCGTGATTTTTATGTTTTATGTTCATGTCATTGCGTTCAAATGTTTAGGGATTTCTTTATGTTCCCCATATTTACCCTTACTAAGAAATTGATCTCATCCTTTTTATATTTTGTTTTCCCCAAGATATAAACAAAGGTTTTAGGTAAGAAAACCAAATGGAATGTTCTTTATGGGAGAGGTTGAATATCATTAACCATGATTAGAAGATTATGTTCTGAGTTTCCAAAGACACTAAACTAATACGGTTTTTGGGAATCTGTTTTTTTCATGTATTAAGTATTCCAAAAAAGTAATATAATATCCATGTATATAAATATTTTGGTCTCTACAATTGGTATCAGAGCGATGGTTTAGTTGTCCTTTGGAAACTATGATACGAAAACATTAGTGAAATCTTTATAGATATTTCTATGGTATTTCTAGGGTTGTCTCTAAGGTTAAGTATTAGTATAGGTTACAATCCTTGAATTATTATAACGATCATTAATAAACTTGGATTAAACCTAAGATGTTAGATATTGAACATACTTACCCTTGATTATGTTGTTTTCCTAGCATGATTTTTGCCTCTCAAACTATACTTTTTGGGTCATAGATGATGGCTGGAACCTGAAGGAACCGTGTTAATCAATGTAATGGAAAATGAAATGATTGTCCTCTTGAACAAACCAATGTTATGGGATGTGTAGTGAAAAATATTATTGATATACTTACACAATCTATGAATCATTATGGACTTCCAAATGAGTAGATAAAGGAACAATATTCTATTGAGTCCTTCATGAGGCAATGTACACCTTCTTTCAGTGGGTCTTTTGATCCACTTGTTGCTGAACAATGGATTTGTACCATTGAAAAGATATTTTCTATACTTCACTGTTTATAGCTTGTAAATGTTATTTTGGCTATTTACCGGTTGGAAGGTGAAGCAGACCCGTGGTCGACCCTAATTAAAAATACAAGTCCCCAAGGAGAAATTGAATACATGCAATGGGACGAGTTCAAGAACTCATTTTTCAATAAGTAATTCCCTCGAATTCATCGAAAAAATATGGAAAAGGAGTTCCATGAGCTTAATCAAAATGATGATGAATCTGTTGGTATATACAAGGAAAATATTTCAAGGCATGGAAGGTATGCATCTGGCTTAATCATCCAACATGAATGTAAAGTTGATTGATTCTCTAGTGGCTTAAAACCAAGTCTTCGAAGGGCATTAGCTATAAGTGACTTTAGTAGCTATGAATAAATTTTTTGTTATGATATCAAGGTAGAACTTGATGTTAATATTACATATCCATCTCAGGGTTTTGATAAGAAACAGAAGATGGAGTTCAAGGAAAAATCTAAAAACTATGGTGAAAATAAGAGAAATGTTTTGTTATGCTCAAAGTATGGAAAGAAGTATAGTTTTTATTGACTTAAAGGGACTATTAAATGTTTTAAGTGTGGAAAAGAAGGTTATAGAGTAGCTAAGTGCCAATGTAATGGGAAAAAGGTAGGTAATGATGTGAATAGAGAAAAGACTACAGAGAATGAACCACCAACACATCAATGCTACAAGTGTAGGGAAATGGGGCATTATGCTAACCAATGCCCCAATCCAAGGGTTAATGATGATTGACATCAACAACCTCTTAAGGAAAATTAAAAAAGGGAATTTGCATGAGATAACTATTAGCGATGTTGAATATTAAATGAATTGGTGTAATGATTAACTATTTATGTAATGGGATTCCAAAATAGTGTTATGGAATCTCATTTTTAGTATTGTGGGATGTTGGAATATCTATGTATTGGTTTATTGTGGTTTTAAATAATTTTATGGTACTGGTAAACAAGAAGAGTGATTGAAATATTTTTTGAAAGTAGATGATAAACGTATTATGAAGGGATAAAGAGATAATGAAATGTTTTATAGTAATAATGATCTCATGACTGATATAAGGACAAAGTGATATCATGTTTTGAGTATATAGAAATTTTGGGATTTTGGTATGTGGAAAGAGTTGACTTGTGAAAACATTCATTTTTTCACAACGAATCTATGGTTATTCATGTTTCAATATAATACATAATTAAGTAATTCAAATGTTTGTAATCGGACCTACAAGATATATCTTATGATATATGGGGGATAAATGACGGTATTCACTTGCTTGTTAGATGAACTTTCTAGTTGTCATTTTTTTATACTATGATATTGAGAAAAAGTATATTCGATAAGCCTAAATGTTGGAATGCATTATGTTGGACATATAATAGTATTTTTTAATGCTAGAAAAAATTTCTATTATTTATGGAATGTTGTAATAGTATAGTTTTAGAAAAAGGAAAACTCGTAGGATAGGCGACATCCCATGGCATCAGACAAGGAGGTGGGAATCGAACCCACAACCAACGTACGACATTCCATTATCTCCTACCACTAGCCTACAAGAAGTCCTTGGTTAGTAGAGTTTAGTTTTATTTTATTAATCGGTATGATAGTTAGAGTTTAAGTCAATTTTTTGAATCATATATCATTAACCTCACCATAGATGAACTTGTGTATATTTGATAACCTTTGAAACCTTTTATTTGAGATAAATGGAATGACCAATCATTCTGTCACATGATCTGCTAACACATCACGAATGAAAAATTCAACTTCATTTCTTTAAGATATGAAGTAGAAAATGTTCATGGAGCTACCAACAGCGAGATTGTACCAAAATAAATTAAGTATTTCTTATAATTCAAAATTCTCCACTTTAGGGAAATGATATTGAAAAAAAAATTATTGTCCTAGTACCCTCATATTCGACGAATTAGATGGTACCTTAGATCATCACAAAATTTTTGGCATTGTGATTGTTGGCTTTTTCATATCCATGTTATCTACCACTCTTTATCAGAACATGATTGTTAGATTTCTCTTACATATCCATGTTTTCACCTATTTTCTTCTATGTGGAAACCCAGTGATGAGTTACTTTGGGTATCCATTATTTTTCTTACATTCCATTTTAAAATAACGTTATAGTATTCCTTTTTACGATGTGAGTTTCTATTAAAGAAACTTTAATGGAATAAATGATTTATAACCCCGAAAGATATCGAGGGTGAAATTAATTTTAAGGGGGGTAGAATGTAACACCTAGAGATTTCATGAGAAATAATTTTTTTTAATTTCACTGATGTCTTGTGTTGTACGCTAAACCAATATTATATTGTGTTATACGTAACACCATATTAGCTTTTTTATACACAAACACTATTTTTGGCTTATGTTTCACACAAGTGCGACCTTCCTTGATAGTGTGTGTTGTATGCAATACCGAGTTTCACTATACAATGATATATTATTATAATATTATGAACTAGCCATTATGAATAGTACTAACCAAATTTTTAATTTTATAACATTATAATTCATCTTACACATTTTTTAGAATGAGATATGAAAAAAAATCAATTCTTCGATAAAAGAATTATTTAAAAAAAATGTAGTTTTAAAGCCTTTTGATGGTGCACCCATTTTAAATATAACTTTTGACAAGTTTATCAGTTTAATTATAAAAGATAATCTTCTTTTTTAAAATCAGGACATAAAAATTTACATTGGATAAATTATTTATACTTTTCTGATAACTTTCATATTTTCATGAGTAGTAAAAATACATTAAATTTTAATTAAAAACATCTTTGTTCATCTAGATAATTTATATAGTTAATTATAATATTTAATGTTTTTGAAGTATAAATAGAATATATTTTTACCATTTAATATAATTGAGGTAATTACCATTAATTTTACATTGAATTTACAGGTAATAACATTTCAATCACTGACAATGTTTTAACTTTTAAATACCTGTTTTCTTAACCACGAGATTAATTTTAAATTAATTACTGCAACATCTGTGTTTTGAATTTTGAAAAATAGATTCCATATTTGGATTTAGTGGGTCAAAATTATAATAATAGGTTACTTTTTTTTGAAATTATGAATAGTAACTACAGAATTTTTTATTTACTATAGTTAAAGATAAATCGGGTAATGAAGGGAAACAATAAGATTATAAAATTACCCTACCACCAGTGACAATTTTATTGGATAAATATAAGTCGACCCATGTAATATAAGGGTCAGAATATATTCATTTCATTGACTATTGACCATGAAAATGATATAATTATTATTAAAACCAAAGAAAGTGACAACATGTCACTCTCTTCTATATTATATGTGTAATAATATTAAATTAGTGATAAACCTCATAAAACATCGAATATAAATATTCTCCATGAAGCTAATAGAACTATAAATATCATTATAATTTATTTATAATTTTTCGGGATTAAATAATTATCATTAATGATGACACAATAGTGATGTGGAAATTATTTTATATATTTAAATATGAAATAAATGGTTTTAAGAATATTAAAATAAATATTATATGAACTAATTAATGTCCTCCAAACATTTTCGAGATGAATATGACATCTTAAAAATCAATTAAATAATTTGGTTCGAATATATCCTTTGGGTGGATTTTATTTAAATTCAAATAAATGAATATTGTCAAAATTGACACTATTGTTGTTTTATAAAAATAACATACTATAAAATGGTTTAAAAATCACAAATTTTTTTAAAAATAATATATTGTGATTTATATGGTATAAAATGTCATAATTTATCCAATTATGTACAATTAAAAACACATAAAAAACTATTTATAACAATTTAATATATAGAATATTATTACCAAAAATAAAATTAAATAGACTAATTTATGATAAATCATGTTGACAAGGTTTAAAATAAATTATCAACATGTCTAAATCTTTTTGTAAGATGAGATAAAAACCCTATCTCATCTAATATATAGAGTGGAGTCATTTTTGGAGGTTTTTATGTGGGGAATGAGTTTATTATAATTTAATATTACAGAGGTTTCCAAAAGAGCCCCTCTCTTCTCTTATAAAAATGCACCTCCTCCCTCTCTTCCTAACACCATTTTGAGCATTCAAGCTCGGACAACCCGTATCAATTTATATTCTATACTTCCCTAAAAAACATACTAGAGGTTCTAGTATTCTTCAAAGACTAACTTTAGTGCCCTAAGATGTGGTTTAGAAGAGGCACGTCAAAGAAGTGGTAATATCCATTACCGATTCATTCAAATTTATTTCTTATTATACTTCCACTTATTTATTGGTTTCATTATAAATTAATAACATCAACTTCAATAATATAAAAATATGTTATTATAAATATGAAACACCCCTATTTCACCTTTAATCTATCCTATGGAAAACGAAATTATCATGTGTGCGTACATACGGAATACCGTCTCCACACCGTGGCGTAATCTGTTTTCCACCACCACCTTACTTGGATTGGTATAATGGTATAAATAATAACTACATATGATTATTATAAAATCATACTGATTCTGATAAATTATATAATCCACTCCAATTATATTCAATAATTATGTGAATATTAAAATCGCTCGTGCGTACGTACGGATTACCATGTCCACGACGCGATGAGATTCATTTCTCCATGATTAACCATTCATGTATGATTATAATGTATATATAATGAATAATAATGAAATATATGAAATTATAATGATACTGGATTTATGTATATATATATTTATGTCATCTATTTACTTATATTTAATTCAATAAGGAAATTAAAACAACGTTCATGCATACGTACGGCATACCGTCTCCATAAACGGTGTATTTCATTTCATTTATCTATCTATTATACATATATATACTACACATATATGATATATAAATCATATTTTTCATTCTGTAAGTTTCTAAATCATGATAAAAGTAATACTAATATCAAGAACAACAAGTCCAAACATGTATGATAAATGATGAAATTATTACCCAAAACGTTTCCCTAACTTGATATTGAAAAATGAAATTTTTATATAAAGACATAAGTGAATCATATATGATATAATAAATATTATTATGGTTTTATTACAAGTTTATATTATTTTTAAACCCAATATACAAGAGTTTTGGACACGTACATAAGAAATTGGACCTAAGGTAAGGGATAATTATTCCAATCTCGTTCTTATCCGGGATAGTTTATTCATAAGTATTTTCTGGGGTTATGTTTAACATCTATGTCCATGTTTTCTATAAATGTTTTAATAAATGTTTTTCTATTCATCCATGTATGTATAAATTTAATTTTCTATTAACATATGGTATGAAAGGAATCATTCTTTTGTTTAACATAAGAGGCACATTTTGACTTTTTCAGTAAAAGTACGAGAAGAATGTTTTTTTAACTCGTACGGAATAAATGGATTTTTACGGTTTCATAACACCTTATTTTCATAAAGAATAATCTATAATATTTACTGATTACTTTCAAAAAAAATCATGTTCTTTTAAAATTTCATGGAATTTTTTGAAAAGAAAATCATTTTGAAGAAGAAAGGATATTCTCATCAAGAATTCATTTCAAGTGTTTTTTCAAAACAACTTTCCATCCAAGATGGCATTATATAGTATGTTTATGTTTCAAGAATAATGTATATATTATTTACATGGTTTGATTTTTCTTATGATGAAATGATATCCATTTGTTTACATGGATTATGTTATGATTGGATGATTTTTATGAATCCCATATTATTATTTCGGGTTTGATGAATGATTTAGGTTTATTTTGTGGAACACGAATGAATGGTTTTATTATGAGATGGTTGGGAAAAATATCTCCCACTAATGCATTGGGTAATGATTTATAACTCATGAGATATGCATGACAGGAAAGTCAAGTAAAATCTGGTTCAGTAATACAGGGATGGAACAGAATGTAAACCCAGTTCAGTAATGGACTTTGTCCACTATGATGGTCTTAGAATTAGTTCCTTGGCTAATATGGAAATAATATCATTTGATTAATGGTTTTCCATAAGGACATGTTTTATTCCCAAGCTATATTTTTCTTGGTTAATGTTCCGTTATGATCTATGCCTTTTTCACTGCCATGATTTATGACATTACACATGATTTAGATGTTTTGTGTTCATGTTCTTACAGTCAAATGTTTAGGTATTGCTTTATGTTCTCCATATTTACCCTTACTTAGAATTTGAGCTCACCCTTTTTATGTGTTCTTTTCCCAAGGATATAAAGAAATGTTTTAGGTAAGAAAAACAAAGGGGAAGATCTTTATGGGAGATGTTAAAGATCTTTCACCATGATTAGAAGATTATGTTACGATTTTCCAAAGACACAAAACTAATACAGTCATTGTGCATTTGTTTTTGTCATGTATTAAGTATTATAAAAATGTAAGGTAATGTCCATGTAAGTCAAGATTTGGGACTCTAAAAATCATGTATAATTAATATAATTTTATTATTCATTAATATAAATATTTTACCTGTTGATTTAGACTAAAGGTAAGGAAATTTTATAACTCATTTTTCATTCCCTAGTTTATTCATCTACTTCAATGATTTTATTTTGTTAATATTTTTTATGGAATAACATTATATTGTTTATTATTTTTTTTAAGTATATCTTTGGGATATACTATTGTTACAAATAATCACCCAACTGATAAATTCTTACATCATTCATGTAATCATTGTAAGCATTTAGTCATCTCACCTTTTACCTCTGTGATATAGATGATTTGTACACCATTAATTTCTTTTGTGTGGTGAATATATAATTACATTTGATATGAAAATACATGAATATATTAATATACCTAGAATTAAATTCTTTTTTCAATTATTATATCCATTATTGGTCATATGATTAGACATATTACAAGTGGTATGGTAATTAATTAACCCAAATTCTATTCATAGGTTTAAAATACATTTTCAATATTTTATTGTTTAACTCTTACAAGTCAAAAAATTGGTCAATATATTTTATTTTTTTCATATATTTAATTTCATTCATTTTTTAATAATATATATATATATATTGAATGATTTAATTCCCATATAAAATAAAAAAGGAATGTTTTTAACATATTTGGTGACAACATCTTCTTTTATATGGCAACTGATATTTGATATTTGTCTCCTTCAGAAATCCTTAATTATTTTAAAAGAACAATAAATACCATCTTCCTTTTGAATGAATTTTGGTATTGAAATTTGTTTTCCTTAGGGGATTGATTATGTTAATATAATGACATTATATATTTTTATTACAATGTGGAAATGCATTTTTTCCTTTTTGTATTATTTATATGTGGTGTAAAGGATTTCGTTCGTTGGAATTGATTATGTATAATTGTGGTTTCATGAAAAACTGAGGGATTTGGAGCCTTTGATAGCGCTCAATTACATTGTTTAATGAGATTGTGTTAGATGACGAGGTTTCTCTTATGAGATTTAGGGAATATATTATAGTGGTTATTCAAAAAGTAACCATGTTGGTTAATCCATATATAGTAGTGAATGATATAATGTATGTATATTAAGGATGTCACTTTTTTACTTTATGATTTATTATTTATAATAAATTTTCAAGAATCTTTTGATTTCATGATATAGTTTTATTATTTTATGTTTTATGGGTGAAATGTTTGATTTTGTGGGAATGTTTTCTCGAGTTTTAAATATTCATTTATTAAGAGTTTCATTAATTATTTTATATCCATTATTATGATTTTTTGGTTTATCCTATGTTTATCAAATGTTTTCCACATGGTATAACGATGAGTAAGGTAATGTAGTAAGTAAAGGTGAATGTTAAAATGATTTTTATAATTGAAATGTATTTATATTTTATTTTAAAATGTTTTAAATTATAAAAATGAATGGTTTGTAAACTACTCTACTTTGTAATATTTGAAGTGTTATGTAATAGTTATTGACTAATTCTATAAAAATATAGACTTTAAAAAATCCTCATTGTGAGTTATTAACATAACTAAATATTAGGTAATGTTTATGGCCATGTCCTTAAAAATAGAGCTTAAATGTGTTGAAGGATTCTACGAAGGTATTATATTATATTTTGGTTTATCTAATAAGATCGAAAGGTGTGAGGAGTATTTGAGAAGTGGTTCCCTTTACTAGTGAGGGAGTGGGATCTATTGGAATTACATAAATTATTCAATTAGTATACATTACATTCATTATAAAAATATATAAAATTTTATATAATTAAAATATAAGATTATTATGAGTAAAAATAATCATTTACGATAAAATTTATATAATTTTTATTCCTTTTACACCATTATTAAATTCATTTAACTCTCATTATCCATTTTAACAATTATCATGATATCAATATTTTTTCACTCTTTAAGGGTCATGAATGTATCCATAAAATGAAAAGTGACCTATAAATTTACCATGGTTTATATTTTAATCAATATCACATTAAATTTTAAAAATATGGAATTTTTTTAATTTCAAATATAATAATTAAAAATATTTTATATTATATAATATATTAATGTAATTTTACAAACATTATTTATAATTTATTAATAAAAAGGTCATGCTTGATATTTAATGGAAATATAAATTTTTTAAATATTTAGAACATATTTTATATATCCACAAAATTATTTTCTAATAGTTTTTCATCCAAATAACATTAAATTAAATGTTTATAAAATTATTTATTTTATTTTTCTATTAATATAATAAATATTGTTTAAATATTGTGTTAACAATTAAGTTAATTATTCAATTCTAGATTATTAAAAATAAAATTTAAATATAAATATAATTAATTTAACATAAAAATAGAAATTTAAATCTAAAATTAACCTTTTTTTTCTTTATATTTAATGCTAGTGATATTAATGTCATGATACTGACTTCTTATATTTTTTTATTTTTAAAAATAACATATTGGTCAAAATATAAGAAAAATGAACCCATGTGGGAATTTAATCTAAATTTTGATAGGAATGGGTGAAATACCACGATGAAAAATGATGAAATATGGTTTTTTTGGAATATTAAAGCCTTATCAAAAAAATTTATACATATTTTACTTTTTTTACTCATCCTGAGTTGTGAAAAAATTAATAGGGTTATTATTCAAAATGAGAAAAAATAAGTGGTACACATTTATAAAATTCTAATATCCTTACTTAAAATATGGGAACCATTTTTAGATAAAATTTATATAATTGGAAGAAATTAATTTTAAAATAAATTTAAAAAACGAGATGAAACCCATTTTTTAGAAAATTACATTTTTAACATAAAAAAATATTTATTCATATCCAATGCCTATAAAAATAATTATATGAATATTAAAAACTTTTATTGAATAAATAATATATGATATTTATTCACTTCATTCTCAATGAGTGATCAATTATAGATATAAACATGTTATTTTAATAGAAATATTTTCCTAAAATTACATTTTTTTTGATTCAAAATGAATTTTTCCTTATTTAAGAAATTGAAAACAAATGAAATAAATTTATATATGTATAAACCTAAAATTATTCATAATTTTTTTTATTCCTATTAATACCATCATATCCAATGTCTTGGTGGTAGATTTTATTATAAATAATAATATTTTAATAGTTTATCATGGTTCATTTAATCCCACTATTATATGTATCACTGTATTTCAATGAAAAAATATTAATTTTAATATAAATATATAAAATATGGGGGGTGAAATTATATAACACATCAAATTTATTTGTCCCTAAATAATATATCACTACATTATCAAAAAAAATTGTTGATAATTATGCATCATTATCTCCATATGTTACAATGTTCTTAATTGAATTCTTTATTCCATTACTGAATAGTTACAAGGTGAGAAGTCTTTTTTAGTTTCAAATTTTCAAAATTATAAAAGAAATTTAATAGATTATGTTCATTTTTTATATAATTCTCTAGCTCTATGACCTTTGAGTTTAGTACATGTGTTGGATCAGGTATGTATTTTCTCTTGAGAGATACATGGAACACATCATGAACTTGAGAGAGGTTTGGTGGAAGCATCAACAGATAAGATATAAACCAAACTCAATAAATAATCCCAATAGTGAGAATATACATAGGTATTAGCTTCCCTTAACATTCCAATATCATAAATTTATTCCATGAAAATTTTCTTTGGAATACCTTCATAAATACTACTATATATAAATTTCACAAATGAATGTCATGCTAATTTTCTTATCGACTCTAAGATTCCTTGATATTCAGTTTAAAGGCTTTGAGTATATCTACTACTTCGACACCTATATATGGTCCCAGTGTTTTCCTTTATCTAAATTAATTTTATATCATTGGAGTAATACACATATTTCTATAGAGGTATTTATAAGGATATGTCGGCATGCTTGAGTGAAATCTACTATTGTTATTAAAGATGACTAGTGGATGGTTTTGTTCTGATCCACTTTTAGAATCCATATAATTGGACATTATTATACACTCTATTGTTTTAATGGTTCTTTTAGATTTTACATCTCTTTGAGTATAATAACAATTAATAAAACTCATCTCTATATCTATAGCCTAATAAACTCTTATCCAGAACATCAATATAAACCATGGATCACCATCAGATATAATAAAATATCGTACTCCATGATACCTTTCCACATCATTAATTTATAACATTGAAATGAGTTCTATAGGGAATTTTTATCTAATAATAATGATTTGTGTATACTAAGTTAGTCAATAAACTATATCCCAAATAGAATTGTGTCTTTTAGATGTTTTGTGCATTTAAAAAATAATATCAATGTTGATGTTTTCCAATTTCCATTCATTTATGTGTAATGTTTGAACATTCCATTATTATTTTTAGACATATCCTTAACATTAAGAGGAACCAAGAATAGTTATACATACTCTCTGTTATCAATCGTTATTTTTTCAACCAAAATTCACTTTTAGAATGAAAATACATATTCATACATCTAGGATTAATGGAGAATGATGAATTATTATCCTTGTATTGTTTTTTTATTTATATGTGGTATGGAAATAAAAAAATCAAAATTTCATGAATCTAATCATTCTAAAATAATCAAGGATGAATTTGAGAACATTTATAATATTATTCTATAATTCCACATATTTATTACAAAACTATATTATCTGGAAATTGATAGATGGCTGAACAATTATTTAAGTAATATAATATTTATCCCCTACCACCATGATTTTTAAATACATACTTTATAAATCCATAAATATTTTATTTTTTTATCCTCAACTTATATTATTTGAAATGAACATTTTTTCTTAGAGAATTGGTTAAAATGTCCCCTTTACAATGGTTGTAATATATTGAGTAGTGATTATCATAAACTAGCTTTAACCTTATTATCTGGATAATATTTTTCTCATTCATAGTGTATATATACAATAAAAATTTATATTTTTTTATTTTTCACTCATTTTTCTAAATGAATTATTCCCTTTATATTTTTGAAAACAAGTTAATATATATAACTCAAAATCATATGTTTGGAAATTTTTTCATGATCATTCATTATTAAAGAGAAATAATATTTCACCATGTAATTATTGATAAGGATTCATCCCATTTCCTTCATTGATGAATCATTAAATTTACAAACCCTTCACCACATCAGTGTAATTTAAGAAAAATTGAGATGAAAACCTCTATCTTAAATTCCTTGAAATAATATTCTCATTAATATGAGAAAATGTACTTGGCTCCACATTGAGTTGATATTGTGATTGGATTAAAAACTCTTGAGAAATTCTTCATAATGAAATTATTATTTCTAACCAATCCATTAAAACTATAGATATTAAATATCATGGTTAGTATTCTAAAATATAAAATAACCTATATCTTTGATAGACCCATATATATTCCCTCACTTTAGATTATATTATAAAAAAATGAACCTTTTATATCCAAAATTTACCTTTGCTAAAATTTGGATATAGCTTTTCCATCAATAGGTTCTATAGTTAAATAATCTATTGTCCTTATTTCACTTCTTTAATCCTAATATATATAATAATATCATAAATAAATAATTACAGAAACTAAAAAATTTAATCACTAAAATATATATTCATTAAATCCATGAAGATATTCTTGGAATTTGTGTGATCAAATGGTTTCACAATAAATTCATTTTCCCAACCCTATAGGGAATGTTCTCTTAGATATATTGCTTATAATGAACATAAATTTATAACATCTAAAATGACGGTAAAATATGGAAATGTATTGAGAACCATTAATTTGATCAAACAAGTCATCAAAATTAATCCATCATTCAATTAAAAAAATTAATAGTTGAACTATATAGTGATGTACTTTTCATAATGAACCCCATTTAATGAGTATATTATTTTCATCTTCAATTCATAAAACTCTATATGGTGGATTATATATATATATATATTTAAATTGGTGAAGAACCATTTGTGATTGAAATTTATATCTCAACATCATAATTTACGGTAATACTAAGAAACAATTCTAATAAAATCATCAAATTCGTGTATAATATATATATATTCAATGATGCATTTCCCCACAACCATTTTAGAAAAACAACAATTTTAAATATGAACCAAAACCCAAAAAACATATTTTATATCCATTGAAAGTTCATATTTATCATCTCAAGAATATATTATCATAATTTTGTTAGGAATATCAAACATTAATTCCCTTCCTCATAAATTGATATCATATTTATTTAAATAAATAAAATCCATGAATATGATAAAATAAAATTAAACAAGACGGAGAAATAAATATTTATTGGAAGTAAGTTCCCATAATAAATAATCAATGAGGTGTCATATGTTTTAGATGTGATAGTCATACCATTATTTTATTTAATAACTATTTAAATGTCTCATAATTTAATTAGAATTGTGGTAACCTTATAAAATTAATCAAAAATCAAAAAATGGGTAGGTATATAATCAGATGAGGCATTAGTGAGTCTATAAAGGATAATATTTGTACCTTCCATGACATTGAAATTGATCCTCACAAAAACCATTGAGATAACATTATATTTTCATTTTTAATTGGGGTAAATTTGTTTCTGATATCGATCATAATAATGAACATTTTATTATTGAATTACTTTACTTAATGATCATACTCCATGAATTTGAATCACTGGTGTGTGGGTGGTTCATTCTCGGTGATTTTTATCTATTACTAGATATATTTTTTTTCTATTCATGTTGATATTTTATTTCTTGATGAAATTACTTTCAACAATTAATGCATTCATGAGTCCCCTTGATATAATTTTCTCCATGTTTTCTTCCACACTTAATGTGTAAAGGAAATAACATATTTGTAATGACCCGGAAATTTCAAGGGAAATTTTTTCCCTAAATTTTCATTGGAATTTTACAGGAACGCAGTTTCTGACGGCACCTGATTCCGAGGCCCGGTGTGCCCGAAATCATTTTCCGAAATTTGGTTTGGGTACGTTCAGTGAATGGACGAGCGGGTTTTTCTAAATTTTGAACCGGTGCCCAGAATCGAATTCTGAGGGAACCAATGGAATTGCAGTGCCGGTAATTGATTAGGAACGCCTCTTCCAGAGTTGCATTTGCTCGGTTGTGGTTTTTAATTTTTGGGTATTAAGTTATGAAATAAAATAAAGTTGTGCGACAATTTTATTTTTATTTCACTTAAATCCGCTTGAATACCAATTTAAGCTACTTAATCTCAGTTGAAACGGATAGGGTGCAACCCAAAATATCATATCCACTTGATAGGATATTTGTGGGGTGGGGCCCACACGAGCCCCACCGTTTCTTTTCCGCTATGTAATGCACCCACGAAAACCCATCATTATGAAAGTCAACTGACGCGTTTTCTTAAATTCTTAACGCACCAATTAATTGGGTGGTTTTCTTCAATGAATTAATTATATGAATTAATTTATTCATTTCTTAACTTGTTTGAAATCTGTTGGCATAATAATAAAGTAATACCAATGCAAGACTTCTGAAAAAATACTCATTGAGAGGATTTTACAAACTTCATGTTCTTCATCCTCCTTCGCAAAGAATGTGAAGAACGCGATGAACGCGAAGAACACCGTCACCCTTGGAGTTTGACGACGCTTCATCCGAGACGTTCTTCCCTGCCTCAATCTCCTATCACCAACTGCTTGAGGTAGGAGGTTTCGGGTTTCTTTTAAAACTTCTTTGTGGTTTATATCAACACACGGATTTAACTTTTTATAAATAAATCTGTTGTTTCTTGGTCCTCGGAGTTCGTCGACGCAACGCCAGATACCGCGATGACGTGATGATCCCCTCCTTCCGCGACAATAAATTTCCGCGAAGAACCCGCGTGCGCCAACTTGACGAGGTAGGGTTTTTAATTGAGGATAATAATACCCTTTTTCCTCGGATGTTTCCTTTTGAAAATAAAGAACGCGGATCAACTCAATATTAATTTGATCCGCGGGAAGTTTGGTTATGGGATGAGTATTCTTTATTGTGGGAAATCGGTAGGGGTTTTGTTTGTGAAAGAATAATTTTTTTTATTCTGTGGTTGTTTCCTTTCAAAACAATGAACCTGGATCAAAAGTACAATTTTAATTTATTAAAATTGTATCCTATTACGTTTTCATATGATAATTTATTTCTCCCAACTGTTATCATCTAATGCGGAGGGTGCGGGCCCAACGAACACGGCCCGACTACCCTCCGCAGTTCTTCGTTGTTGTGCGGATTTTATGGGAGACGACAAAACGTGCTGCAAGGGCGATTTGATGTTTCCGCAGTGAAGAACGGGACCCGGGAGGAGCAGTGTCGCAGACGGGAACGGAATCGGACAACCGGAGCGACTTCGGTGGCCCGCAGAAGCCACTGGCGGTGCGGGTCGCCGATGCGGCGGCGCCGACGACATCAGCGCCAGCGGACCCGCGGCCGCGCGGGTCCGGGCCACACAGGACGCGGCGAAGCCGCGTCCGTTGACCAGGGCGGCCCCCCGCGGGGGCCGCAGAGTTGTCCCGCGGGGGTAGCGTGCCCGCCGCGTTGCTCGACCGCTTGGCCGACCAAGCCGGGCCACGCCCGGGCCGGACCGGACCGGGTCCAGCTGGGTCGGACTGGGTCGGGTCGACTCGGTTCTGCCGACCCAGGGGGTCGGGCCGGGTCGGCCCGGGCCCAGACCCCCCGTCTTCGGACCGTTTTCGGTATTTTTCCCGTAACCTGACCTACGAGCCTCCGAACGACGCGCCGTCAGCAGAAATGTGATCCTTGGATCGAGGCGGTCGTTTCTGTATATTGCCCTCAAGGTTTCAGATTACTTTGTGTTCGGGCGGGTTGGTGCGTACACGAAACCAACCGGGCCTTCAGAGTGGAAATGATCATATCTTGAGTTCCGGACGTCTGATTGACGTGTCGTCGACCTTGATGGATTCCCCTAAGGGAGACAGTTCTTTTGGCTTACTCCGCTCGAGGTTTGGATGAAGTTGGAGTACGGTCGGGTTGGTTTTGACTTAAAAACCAACTGGGACCCCGGGACGAAAAAGCCAATAACTTTCAGACTGGGCGTCCAATTGACACGACGTCTGTTGCGTTGCGTTCTTTTTGACGATACAGAACATTTGGCATCCTCTTCCTGAGTTTTGGATGTAGTTGGGTTATAGCCATGTTGGATTGTTCCCGAAATCCAACCGGGCCCCTGGAACGGAAAAAGATGATATCTTTCAGACCGGACGTCCATTTGACGATCCGTTAGCGGCGTTGGTGATCTCGTTGAGAAATGGTCCCTATGAGTATACCCTATGATAGTTAATGTTATAGTTGAGATATGCCCAGGTTGGTTATCTTATGAAACAACCGGGCCCCTGGGACGAAAATGCTAACAACTCACAGACCGGGCGTCTGATTGACGCGTCGTCTATTGTGTTGAGAACCCTGTGACGAGGCGGTCCTTTGAGATACTTCTTCGTGGGACTTGTGTTGTTTTGGAGTATCGACCAGTAGCTCGTGGAGCGGACCCTCAGTAGTCTTAGGTTAGTGAGAAGTACCTCGGAGTCATGACAGGACCATTTTACACTCTAGAGACGAGGTTATTCGGCAGTTACGGTTTCGATAATGAAAATCATGGTTTGATCTGAGTCTATGACCTTTGTGTTTCCTCATGATTGAGATGGGTTACTTGATATCTTGGGTATATTTATGGGCGTATACCTGGGTGGTGGTTATCCGTTGATTTCATAATCCCTGTGTTTTCTCATGATTGAGATGGGTTACTTGATAACTTCGGTATATGTATGGGCATATAACTAAGTAGAGGTTATCTGTTGAGATCTTCTTTGTGGTTATCCTAGTTGGTTTTAGTGAGACCTTGAGGGTCTCGGGGTCCCTACTAAGTATCGTTATACTCACCCCCGCACGGGCTATGCCCGCACCTCGTTGTGTTGGTTGCAGACAACGAGCAGTGCTGACGGAGGCCGAGTGTTCGAGGACTGGACGGTACCCGGAGGTGGACTACACGACGAGTCAGTACCCAGAGGTGGACTACACAACGAGTCAGTATTTGGAGGTGGACTTCACGGTGAGACGACACACGGAGAAGGTTGATGGGCTAGAGCATCGTGGAGGCTATATGTACCTACCCTTCAGGTAGGATCCGTGGTGGACGATCCAGGAGCCGCGCCATATGTACCTACCCTTCAGGTAGGATCCGAGGAGGACAACCCAGGAGCCGCTTCCGTCCTCCCAATTGTTGTCTTTTCCTGTTGTACTGGTTCGGTTGTAGTTATACTTCCTTTTGGGTTTGTATTCTGGCCCATTTACCTTTCAGCACTTCTCTTTGTACTTAGTGTCTCACATCCTCTTGTACTCTGTAGTGTTTGTTTACTTTTATAAAGGCAACGCCTTCCCAGTTATTGGGATTTACGCCTTTGGTGCTATTCGCCAGCCCCTGGCCTATGGAAGGCGGGTTTGGGGTAGTCACGACACGGGCCCCGAGGACGGGTCGTAACAATATTCTTATCACTATGTTTTTATAATTTCAATTAAATTTCATCTTTTTTTACATATAAATCCCATGAGCCTGGTGGGTAAAACAAATCTCTAAATCATACATGATTTTTCATTGAAACAATTATTCAATGATTCTAATGTATCTTATTGATAATTATTTTGGGAAACATGGGTTTAATCCACTTAAAATTTGAACTACATTACATTTTGGACATATGATAATAAGAAAATAATATTTTATAAGACATGTAAAAGATTCCTCATAGGAAATAATGGATTCCCTATACATCATATTTAGCTCACGAATTTTTCTTTCAATTTTAGTATGAAGAATACGAGCAATGTACTCACTGAAAAATAATCCCATAAACTCATCACAATCCATGGAGGTAATTTATTTTTTTCCCTCATGCTCTTCATAAAAGTCCACTATAAATATGATTCGACATCAAAAAATATCTAAAATAAATTTTTCATTTTTTGAACACTAGTGAATGAAAAATATATTTTTATTTTTAATAATACATTGTTAAAAAATGTGTGGATAGTATAACCACTAAAAAATGTAGGATGTCTTCTCATGAAGGACTCTATAGAATGTTGTTCTCCAATTTTGTCATTTGTAATCCAAGTATTATTCCTTTTATAAAAAATATTTGTAATCATATAAAAATTAGTATTTATCCCAAATCCTTTAACATTTGGTTTTTTTTATGAAAATGATTTCATTTTCATTCACAGTCAACATTAATATTGTTCATCGAATTAATATCCATTGACAATAATCAAAAGTCATAATTTGGGAATCAATAATCATTGTGTAATACCACATAATAACAAATAATAATTTATAATATATCAAATTTCAAACAACAAGTTTTCAATTTATTAACATTTAGGTTTAATTTAGGTCTTTCATGATTATAATCTATTCAAATAAATCTTAATGAAGTGTAATAAAAATGTGAACTAACCAAAAAATATCCCATTAGAGTTTCAAACTAGGTTAACTATAAGGGAACACTCACCATGAACAATAATGATGTTCAATTTATGCTCGATCAAATATTTTTGATTTATATACCAATATATTTATCTATACCAAAACCATTTCCTCTAATAGTGTTCAAACATTGTAATTTTCTAGAAAACCCACACCAATTTTATTACAATAAATTAGTATGTTGTCCATCATATAGAAATATCTTAAGTGTTCTCAATATAGATACATAAATTCAGTTTCCATAGGTAAATAAACATTTATATGATACTAACTTTAGTGACCCATACTTTTCTTACATAGATATCACATATTTATAGTTGAATTTTCATTACATAATATTGTGATCCATCCCATAATATTATAGGATTAGTATATTTGAAAATATGATTACATAAAAAACTTTTTTATAATAGATTTATATTACCTCACACTAATTTAATCATGACTAAAAAAGTCCATGACTAGTCATACTTATTACAATATTATATTACATGGGGAAAGGAAACATATGGAAGGGTGAGCATAAATTCTCTGTATTGGTATACTAGAGAGACATCAATGATCATATAGGCCTAACATTAGAATAAATAACTAATAACCTTATTAAGAAAATTTAAATCCATAACTGACATATCACTTATCATAATCTTCATTCATGGAATAAAGTAGGATGGATCATAAAACATGAATAATAATGGAATCAATAATCCTGATCCATTGAAGCATAATATTTAAATAAGATATATGTTTTTGGCATACACATTGGCATAGAAAATAAATTCCTTAGTAGTGAAGGCTTAGTTATAGGACTATAAAAGTGGATTGGGTTCACACCCCATTATATTAAAGTAGTCAAGGTTTACTCCCATAACTATTATTGTTGAAAAATTCACTTACTGAACTGTGTTCTCTCCCCATTAATGCTCAGATTATCACATGATATATCCATATTTACAAAAAGAATTTGAGGTATATATAATTATGTACCTACCATTCCAATAATCATAATCAATTCAATTTTTCGTCAAGATCATAAATCATTCATCGTACGTGAATTCCCATTTAATGGAAACCTAGTACCTAATGTTTTTAAATATTATCATATAAGAAATCAAGGAAATGGAAGGGAATTTACAAACATATTGTCATTATAATCATAAACCATCTAAAAAAAATAAGGATGGTATCATTGGACAATAAGCCCAGTAAATTATAATAAAAATCAATGGATTTTATTATAATAATAAAATTACATTAATATATCACATGAAATGTTTATTGATGAAAATATCCTATAAATTCTGGTATCAATTATATAAAATATAAAAATTTGAATGAATTTTTATTAAAAAAATGTATTTTAAAAAATATCAAACATTTTAATTTTTTTAAGTAATTGATCTATTATGATGGTTAAAATTTCAATTATTGACGTGGATTTTAACATAAAAACTAGCTTCATATTTATAATAAAAAGTCTGAAATATCTACTTCTAAAAATGTATAGAATAATAATTTTAAAAAATTATAAAAAAATTTAATAAATTGTTTAAATTTTCATTAAAAATTATTTTATAACACAACAAAAAATTCTATAATTCTTTTAGAAAAATATGGGCATCGAAAAAAAACAAATTTTAACTAAAAATTGAAATAAATCGATTTTTTCATTAATATAACATTCTTTTAGTATCATGGTTAATTAACGATAGGAAAATGAAAGATATTTTTATAATATAAAATAATAAATATAGGTTAATAACATTAAATAGAATTATTGAGATGTAAATTATGAAATTTCATTAGCATAAAAATAATTATAATCAATATTGATTATAAATAATATTGTTACATAAAACCAGTACATGATGATAAACATGTTCCACATGTGTTCTAACATCATTTATAATAAATTTTAATTTAATATAATCATATAAAAAATTATGTACATACATATAATATCTTATATTATCCACTTAATACATTTTAACACCCATATGTTTATAATTACTTATTAAAATCATCATTTCTAAGTATTAACTATTTCATATTTCATAAAAAAATTTGTTTGGTAGTTCCCATCATTTCACTCTAATAATGGTGTCACAATATCATTAATTTTAATAATTATATACATATCACATATATTATGTATATATATTATTTGTTTTATCCATAAATGATATAGATTGAGAAATTTATTGGTCTTTTTGTAGAGACCATCAGTCGTACCTACAAATGAATGCTATTTATAAATTTCAATGAATTGATGATAAGAAATTTAAATAAAAATAAAAATTTATTGGACTATTTTTATATTTTATATAACTTTTATATTCATTAAATCTATCTTTATTACCATCCATGTAAATTTTAAATGAAAAATAAATCGCATCATTTCGTAGAGGTGTTAGTCAAAATGTACATGCAAGATATGTTATATTTATTCATAGATTGGGGAGAAGGTGGATAATAGTTATAAAATTATCATAACAAACGATCATAATATTTAAGAAACCTGATCCATTTTTTATAATATATTCTTTGAATTTAAATGTACAATTATATGAAATAAAATTTAAACATTGTGGTTAAGAGTTATACCTCTCTGTTGAGAATCGTCTTTTAAAATACACATTAGGAATTGAATGGAATGTATTTTGAAAATACCATAATCTCAAATACTTAGTTATGTATTATATGAATGAATTACAATACATAATTTTTGATTCATATGGATCAATGAGTTATAGGATAAGAGGAGTATTTGTTCCCATTTATATGTAAGTGGACAGTTAGTCATGGAATTATTTGAATTATTAAATTAATAAAAATATTATTTTATGGGAAAAGTGTACTCAAATTGTTAATATTAATATATAATATTCAGATGAGTTGAAATAAAATAATAAAATAAAAATTTATCATGTATTTTAAATTAATTATCCCTTACGTTTTTGTTTTAACAACCCATTAATGCTTTTAACAATTATCATGATGTTAATGTTTTTTGAATCATTAATGTTCAAGAAGGTATCCATAAAAAATTTTAACAATAAATAGATCATGGTTGATATTTTAATCCATAACACATTTACCTATAAAACACGTGATTTTTTTGAATTTTAAATAAATTAATAAAATATTTTATATTGTAGATTATAATTAATTTAATTATTGGAACAATTAAAGCACATTGAAATTGGAGACATCATTACAAAAAATGTAATGAAATATAAATCTTTTATGAACCTATAATTGGAAATATTTATCTATAAAATCATGGGACATAATAAATAATCCTACTATAATAATTTTAATATTAAATAAAGTTAATTTATTTTTATATTAGTTGAGTAAATATTATATCTGTGTTTCACAAGGATTTAATGTAATTATTCAATAAAAAAAATTTAAATTAATCACCATCAGAAAAAAAATATTTCATATTTAAAATAAATATTTTTAGTTGAACATACCAATTTTTCCTTATTTAAAAAACTTATAGATATTAATGTCCTGAGAGTGTCATTTTGTAGTTATTTTTTCATAGTATAATCTAATAGTAACTATATAAGAAATAAGTGACCATGTGACCATAATTTAGATACATGAATTGAATGGTTTGAATCAAAATAATCTAGGAGTATAAATAGTTTTGTGAGAAAATCATTAAAAACTTATCCTAATGTTTTCACAATATTATATATGTTTTAACCTAACTGTGGTGAATTGTTTTTTTACTAAGGATACGTTTTGTAATGAAAATTATTAAAATGACCTATTTAATAAATTTTAATAACAGTATTCTAAATTTTTTATCCCTTTTTCAAGAATCTATGTTTATTCGTGGTTGAAAAATTTAAATAACTATGTAAAATTTGAAGAAAATCATTTAAAAAAATACATTTTAAGAATAAAAACATATTTATTCTTATCCCATGACCTAAAAAAACATTATCTGAATTATAATACATTCTATTGAAAATAATATATATAAATTTTAATAAACTCAAAAAAATATTGATTAATTTAAGATAAAAAATACGAGCATAAAAAATCATTTTCAGAATAAAATTTATCCTATTTTAATTAATTTTTATTTTTATTTATAATCATTTTATAACAAATTAATTAAATTTAGACATGTGTAAACCATTAATGTTTAATAATTTTTTTACCCTTATTAATAGGTGTTAATAAAACATGTAAGTGGATGTTATCACATTAAATAAAAATAGTACAATAGTATATATTAGTTCATTTAAAACCAATGTTGTGTGTATCATAATATATTAAAGAATATAAATTTATTTAGGGCCGAATATTAAAAAACAATCAAACAATTCCATTACCACTTAATGTGTTCATTATATAATTCACCACTACATTAAAAACGGGGAATTCTATATTTTTATCCTTTCATCTCAAATATTCAATTCCCCATACAAATAAAATAAATATTCCAAATAAGTGATCCTAAAAAATTATATATTTATTAATATAATTATTATATACGTATAAAATTTATATTGTTTATTAATTTATTTTAATCTATTTTGAAAAATATTCCCTACCAGGTTAGTTTTAAACTAGCCATGGGAATTTTTGTTTTTCTATGAACATGTGTTGCTTGTGGATATTCAAGAAAAAATATATTATGATTAAATTTAAAAAAATATTGATTGTATTTTAATATTATAATTCTTGAATGTATAATTATCCATCTATCCACTTAAATTAAAATAAATAAATTATTTTTATTTTAAAACAACAAAAAGTGTTTTTAATGATTATTCTGAGAAATGAAACTATATCCTAATATATTGATCTTATTTTATATTTAAATTATATGAACATAATAAAATTATAGTTCACGATCTTATGTAACCATTTAAAAATTTTATTTTTAATATTATAAAAAAATGTATCTTGGACATTATGAATTTAATTCACTATGTATGATTAATGTTGGTAGTAAAAATATTGTTAATGAGTAATAAATTTTAAAAAATTAGTTAAAAGGAATAAAATTTTAATTCAACAAGAAAAAAATGTTGATAAAATTAATTTATTAAAATAATTTTTTCTATTCAACGGGTTAGAGGATTTTAAGGATCATTCGAGGAATGTTGTATATGGTTTTCATTTAATGGTTTACATTGCATATCATGAAGTTATTCTATCAATGCTATTTTATAAATTAATTTTATATATGGTTTTTATTTTTACATCAATATTTATTTAAGGATATTTTCTATTATCTTTTAATCTCTTGAAAATAATTCAAGAGAAATGTTTTTTCAATTTCCATCATGTGTAAGTTTGTCCTTTCTAAAAAAAAGTTTGAATATAATATTTTTTTAATATTTTTCTCATAAACTCCATTAAAAATTTTATAACCCTTTTACATGATAAATATTTATCTTTAAAAGTAATTTTTATTTCACTGAAATTTAAAATCTACATTTTTCTTTTAATTATTAATTTTAATGGGTGTCAAAATACAATGTTATTTATTCCTATTTTACAAATAAATTTTTCAATAATCTTATAATAATTTTCTTTTCATATAAATTTACCTCTTGAAAGGGATTATGGTATAAAAAATTAAATTACTATATTTTTGGCTTAAATTTTGTTTCATTATTATTGGTTAAAAAAGGAATTTTTACAGTTTTATTATAAAATAGAAACTCCTATTTATTTTCTAGTTAATAGTTTTGGAAAATTTTATTTATTAATGGGAGGGTTTGATATAAACCACCACTACATTTGGTAATGTGTTTTTTATTAGATATATGATGTATTATTTATTTAGTAGTTTTATTCCATTGATTATTTATGATGTATGAATTATCTGAAATAGTTATGACTCTATTAATGATGCATGAAATAACTAGTTATGTAATTTTATTTATTGGGTGATTTTAATGTGATGTACCATATAAAATTTATGAATAATACATTAATTTATTAATATTTATGAAATTTTGTATGGAAACATTAAGTGTACAATAAGATTTTAGGTTTAAAATATTGATTATGTACTTTTAAAAGATCAATTTTTATTATTTAAATGACATACATTGAAATGATGTTTTTGTATTACAGTAGAATAATGGGTTTTAGTATTGTTTTTTGACAATAATGTAATTAAATTTTCATTCCATTTTTTAAGAATTTATTTCAAAGGTAATAAATCTTTTTAAGTACAATCATATAGTCATGATCTGAATATGCAATATTGGCCTTGAATGAATAAATTTCATCATTTAATGAAATTGATTCAGTGGAGGAAAAAATACAAATATATGAATATTATTTTTTATTTGTAGTTAATGATTTCATAATTCTATAAATATATAATCCTTAACGATTATAGGAATGTTTGTAGTTAAACTTATTCTATCAATCATTTTTATTAGATTGTAACGTATGGGTTGTTATTGTTGGAATCAGAGTATGGTTTTGATATTATTAGTGATTGAGATATTGTAGGTTGGGTATAATTAAATAGTTTTAGCTACCAATATATTAACACAATATTTTTTAATATACAACACTATTTAAATAAAAAATATGTGACTGATAACTTACTTTATACATGACAAAATTCATAAACCAACCTTAATATAATAATAAAGTATTGTTAGGAAATGTGACTATTATCACAAAGCTATTGGATTAGAGGGTATGAGTGAGACTGAATTAACCTGAAAAATTATATCATACTGTTATACATAATGAAAAAAATCATGAATTACTAAGAAATGAATACTCAATTATACATTCAAAAAACAATATTGTTTTCTATTAAATGATACATTTCACAATGTATATTATTTTGTTATATATTATGCATATTGATCACAAATGGAATTTGATTTTGAGAAAATATATTGTAATTTAATTTGATAAAAATAATAATAATTCATACATTGACTATTAATTAGTTATTAATTAAGAATAAATAATCTAATGATAAAAAAGGGAAAAACTTCACAAAAGATTGTATATATTATGTTATGTATTTTCACTAAATAAATATATTTAATGTGCATTTTTGGATTATTTAAATACGAAGTTAAGATAATATATTCAATAAAACATATTAACATTAAAATAATTTTTTATAAAAGGACATGAATAATAATAAATTCTATTTTTTGCATAAAATACATTTCTCTAAAAAAAGGTATTCATTGTATTTTTTTAAATTATATTAAAATGAACTAATTAATCATATAGAAAATGAATCTAATAAAATTGTTTCAATATTCATAGTTAGAAAATAATCAGTTATTAAAGAGTTCAATTTCTTTTTTGATTATTATGAGAATTTACTGATGTTAAAGTTCATCACTACAGTAAATGTTATAAGAGATAACAGGGGTTAAAAATAGAAATCTAAGGGTAAAAATGACCTAAAAACTTGCTTAAATCCTATTATAATAATGGATTTATATATTATCACATCCCATTTTTGATCATTAATCAAATTTTAGCCATATTACATTGATAATTAATTTAATATTTTTTTAATATTCATTATAATTATAAAAGTACAACTACACTCATCTATGAAACATCACCTTCTCTCCTTTCTTATACATGAAAATATTATCCCTTTATCAATAAAAATATATAAAACAATACTATACTAATATATTTTTCTATCACCAGGAGGTTTTCCCTTCTCAAAAACACCTTTAAATAATTATTTTTTTCCCTTTTTAAGGATCATAGCTATAGAAATGTTATATGTAAGCAATATTTTTTAATTTGAATATTTGTAAACCTCATATAATTGTTCGATAACCATATATACATAATTTATGCAGTATATTTAAAATAATGACATGTTGTTAAATAAAATATATATATTTCACATCTATTTCCCATATATTGTATAATGATAACATCGATTGTGCATATGTGTGGACTATCACCCTAATGATGTGATGCAATTCGTTTTTCATTTCCACATTAATTGTATCATAATAAGGTATGATTTAAAATATATATATATATATATAACATTTGTGAAATTATTATTCATATGGAAAAATGAATTATTATGCACCTCACTTTCCTTAAATCTATCAAAATGTAAAAAACATGACTTCTATTATAACAACCCCAAACCCACACTATGAGATCTTGTGGTAAAATCAAAAAACATTAAAATATGTAAATATCATTCCTTCAATCGATTGAAAGTAAAAATACATCACCTATCTATAACTGCACCTAAACCACACACCCATTATTGGTGCTAAAATTACAAAAGTACATTTTTGGATTGGATACCGATAATGATGACAAAATTTTAGATGTAATTCCATTATAAAATCAAATGAAAATGATATTTTAATTAAATAAACATATGCCTATTAGGTTTATTAATTTATATTATTGGTAGAATATTTAAAACAATTAATTTCTATGCTTTCAAGAGAGTATATTTTACACTATACCCATATTTTCATATCCCACGTTAGGTCATCATCATAATTCAAATGAAACACTTCTAGGAATAATTAATTTAAAATAATTATTTATAACCTAGGGAAAAGGAACCAAAAGAATAGTGAGTAAAATTTATATGTTAGGGTGATCATAAGAAATAACGCATGAATTTCAATAGTTAGTGTAAGAAGAGAAAAAATTTAAGATGAAATAATCCATGTACATTATCATAGATAAAAAATTTCCATAACCATAAGTACCTATCTAATCAATAACTAAACATGTCATAAATAATTATCAATAAAAGTATTCTCAACAATCTATAATCATGATCTATCTGAGTTAAAACCTGATTAATGGAATTATCAATATTCTATAGTAATAATATGTAATATATGTGGGTGTCATTAAGTACCATCTTCATGAAAACCACAAAAATCAAATAACAATGGTATAAAAATATTCTCAACTTCTATACCCAATTAATTGGATCACTATCTAGGAAAATCCTTTATATAGTCTATTTAGGCTCACCTGTGAGCAATAATAGGGTTCAACCCTAAAAAAATCCATTAACTATAACATTAATAAAAAAATCATATCCTCATATAACAGAAATCCATCCATTAAATTATTAAACTACACAAATTAAATGGTTCTATAACACTATCATTGAAATATGACTTAACCGTTGAAATGAAATTTTCTTCTTGATAATATTTTGGAAACATCATTAACTTCTGGAAAAGACACAAGATCCCTGATAATATCTTTGAAGAATTGATAACCTATAGAAAAGAAATGAGGTTTAGAAAATCTCTTAGAGAAAATAATAAATCATCTAGAGAAATAATTAGGATGGTTTCATTAAAAAATATCCTAAGTGAAGAATAATTAAAATCAATGGTTTTTTACATTGATTAATGGAAATAACATTAAAATATCATTAAAAATTTATTATGAAAATAACATTATTACATTGAAAATAAAATTTAATAACCCAAAAATTCAAAATATACAGTGAAAAAACATTTCATTAAAAATAACCTTGAAAATAAATAAATTAATTTGTAATGAAAATAATTTTCATGATGGTGGTAAATTCAATCCATTACATAAATATAAAAAATAATTATTATTTTGAAATGTAATTAGAAGGATCCAGACTGTCTAATTTAAAATAGATAATAAAATACATTTTAAAAATATTTCCAAGAACGTGAAATATCCGTTAAAAGAGTTGTATAAAATAATTTATGTTTATAAAATTAACTTGCCTTTAAAAATTAGAAAATACTAATGTGGAAGAGAAATATTACGTCTCTAAAACAAAATACAGTATCATTATCACTTAAAATTACAATTTTGATGCCTGAGTAATAAATAATATTGAAAATTTAAATTAAACATGAAAAACGTGTTTCCATAGGACAATAAAATCTATTTATTTTTATAAAATAATATCATGTTATTATCTATAAAGGAATATTGATCAGAATAATTCCAAAAAAGAATATAGATTTTAACACAATACATTTTCTATATTTTTGACTCTTCAATCATAATACATATGAAAGAGTAATAGAAAATTACACATTAAATATCATGAAATAAATTCCTGATAGACCATGTAATAAGGCATGTATAAAAAATCTGAAAATAAGATCGGTGTATAAGAAATCATATGTCCCAAAGAAGATCATTTTAGACCATCAACTCTTAAAATGTTCATAACATTGAATTGAGAATTATATGATGGAAATATTATGTTATTTGAATGTAACTCCACAAAAAATTGAAATAAAAAATAACATAATCAAAAGTCATATAAACTTAATCCTTGAATATCTGAGACAATAAATTATTAATATAACCCAATGAAAAAAAATGATTAATCAAATTATTTTGCACATGATAAATTTTATGTTAAATCACATTAGATGGACAAATTAATATTCAAAAATAAAATACCATAATTAATGAGTAGAATTGATATAACATTTAAAATATGATATATATATAAAATATTAAATAAATTTGGATCATTGAATTATAATATTCCTTAACGAAGGAAAATTGAGATGAAATATCTTACCTCGAGTCCAGACCTTCCATGTATCTCCTTGAACTCTTATATAATTAGATAATATGAATCATTCGATTTGTTAAGAAAAATTTTATTTCTAAATAATTAAAAATTAAATAATTTAATTTTATTAATTATAATGATATATTTAAATAATTAACCAGTTCAGTCAATATCAGATGTTTTGATAGTGTTTGGTTAATTGTTTAAAAATGTATTTGGTGTGTTGGTCATGGTCAACGAGGTCAACGTTCCCTCATATTGAAAATAATTACCATAAAATAATTATCATTTTTATACATAAATTATAATTTTAAATCTAATAATTAATATTGTTTATAATACATGAACTATGTTACAATCATGGAGACAGTACATTGTATATACATAAGATATGTGTTTTCACTATTCAATGATCATTATGGAAAAAAGGTAAGTAACATTTTTTCTCCAAAAATTATCATAACATTAATACTCTTGTATGAAATTATTAAATATTATTATATATACCAACCACCTTATGTGGTGATGAAAATATAATCATATCACTTTGTGGGTGTTGTTTTCCATACAAACGCATAAACATAGACAACATTTCTCACTGAATGGAAATGTAAAATTTTAAATGATATATTATATTAGAAAAATGAGAAATATATAATTAATATTTTGATTATGAATTCAATGTCCTATTTATTAATTGAATATTAACATTATATATTTTTTTGAAAAAATAAATAGTGAAAAATTAATGAGATCCCATTGAGAGGTGATATTTCATTGTACACATGAGTATCATTATCATATCCCCCATTAAACATAAATTATAAAAATATATATGTGATATAATAATAAATAAGTAAAATTATTTTAAAAATAACTTATAAAAATTTAAAAAACATCATTATAAAAAGATATTATATTAAAAAAAATAACTACATTTGTTTATGAGGTAGTAGTGTGTCATACAAATAAATTATGTTTCATTTACAATTGGATGTAAGAGGAGATGAATTTTATTTTGGAAATAAGCATAAAAATATATCAGTATATGGTTTATAACTTTGTTATTATATAATAATAATTTGTGATTATTTTAAAGTTGTGGAAGATTAAATAAAAAAATCATGGTTAGGAATGATAACTCTTTTTTCAAACAACCACCTTAGGTAAGTAGTAAAAGCATTAATGGGAATTTTTTTGATATATTATAGTATTATATTTTGAATTAAAATATTGTTCTTTTTATAATATTATTTTATGAATCAAATGGGATTGATTTTGTAGAGAAGAAAGGATATTATAAGTGGTGAGTGGCATGATTATAATTTTATAAAAGAAATAATGATTCCCACCTTTTCACATTTTAAAGATGACTTTCTAAAAATCCATATACATGATATGGTTGAAATATATCCATAAAATAGATTATCAAAAAATTTATAATTCATTTTAAGGCTTATAATTTTTTCTTAACCCCTTATTAAATATATTTTTAAATTAACTATGGTAACATATTTTTAAAATTTTATATTTTAGTTACGAAAAATAATAAAATTAATATATTTTATAAAATAAATTATTTTTATTCTGAATATTTAACCCATATTCATATATTCAATTCATATATTAGAAGAAATTAATTTAATATTTACTACATACAGGCGTAATAAAAATGTTTTTCCAATAGTGTAATTTCCAAAAAGAATATTATTTTTTATTAACTCTATAACTAATAACCATTATTGTATAAATTTAAATTAGTATTTCTTTATATAAAATATATATGTCTCATTTTAATAATTATTCATTAGGGTTTGTTTTAAATAATTTAAAATGAGAAACCTGATGCATTATATATTCATGGTTTTCAGGTAAATCCCATTATTTTTAAAAAAAATCATATACAAAAATCCAATATAATTTTTATTAAAATAAAATTACTATTAATAAATATAACTAAATATTACTTATTTTAGGTTAAATCAGAATAAAATTTTAATATAACTTCAAAATTACTTAAATAACATAAATGAATTGACATTTAAACAAAAATTCCAAATTGTTACAATTCACTAAAATATATTTGAAGTTTCTAAAAAAATCCAAAAATATCACCCAATATTAATTATGGTATGATTATTCAAAATAATAATTATTATTATTTAAAAAATAATAATAAATTAACTATAATTAATATGTATCAAAAATATAAAACAAATGTTTTTGATGAAGTCCTATTTTTGATTACTAAAATTAATTAAGGAAAAATTAATCGATTATTTAATAATATATTTTCATCAAATTTATATTTAAAAAAATATATATATATATTATAATATATTTTAGATACATACAAATTTAATTGCAAGGTTATAACGAGTGTATACTTGTAACCACCCAAACATTTATTAATTGAAATTCCACTTGATCTAATTAGATGTATTATTATGTGAAATGGTTATATAACATATGTACTTCTGTGGTTTTATGTATTTGGATTTAAAAATATAATTACAAATTTTCATGTTGCTAATATATTCGTTGAATAGTGATCAAATGACTTGTATAAATATTGGGCTTTAACAAATCCAGTTTTATCAAAAAAACAAATCGGTTTTCTAATTTAGTAGACTTTCCCTATACGAAGCCCAGTTTTCAAAGCTCGCAATGGAGGTGGCGTCATTATTATTCACTCTTGAAAACCTGAAGCCGAGATTCTACGTGTTTAGCTAGAATGGAACCACCTATGGGAGAAGTGCAAGTTGATTGAGATTACCATCTGCGCGATGTTCTCTGAGACCCCCCAATAGTCTATCCCCACCACACACGTTACCTTTCGATCTTATATTAGTGTTATAAGGTGTTATGTAATAAGACCTTATAACTAAAATTATGTGGATTAATTTTTTATATAATAAATAATATAGATTCATTTTATTATTGTTACGTTGTAAATTATTTTTATAGAAAAAAAATAGTATTTTTAGTTAATATTCAACTAAGGAATCTATTTTGATAAATTAATGGATTTTTTGAATTAAATAATATTTAAATAAAATATTATTAAATTAATTTTTATTAATTATAAATGATCATATATTTTTTATGAATACAATTGTAATTTTTATTATGGTTTGAAATCAATTTTTGTCAATTCCCATGAATTTTTGATAAATGTCGGTTTTTCATTTAAAAGTAAAAATTAACATACATATAAATTTTTTTAGAGAAAATTATTATTATTTTGGTAATCCAAATGTAAAAATTATCTAATGGTGAATTTTTCATAATTTTCATAGAAAGTTGAATTTTCATTTAAAAATTAAATACAATTTAAATATATAATGTGTTTTATGACGGCATAATGTCCCAGAAGTGAAGTAAAAATACTATACAATATATTTTCGGCCAATATAAGTTTTATCCTTAAAATAATGTGATTATATATTTAATTTATTTTTTCTACAAAGCCTTAGTGGACCCTTCAAGAATTATAAAACATTTATTCATTTTAAATTGTTTTCTTGGAGAGTGTGACTCTACTACACATAACCAAGCCTAATATTTTATGAAGTTCATCCATTGGCCTTATAAAAGCTTACTTTTCCACACACCTTTGAAAGAAACAATGGGAAAAAACCATGGGCATGTTTGTTGTTTTTATTAGTTTAATGAGTGGTGTCCCAAACCTAAATAATAAATAATTCCATCTTTTTTCCTATATAAATCCCCCAAGGCTCCCACTTCCTCTTCACTCTAAACCTTTGGTGTTCGTAAAACCTCTTCCATCCATTCTCTATAATCCTTTCAAGGATCCCCAGGCTCCCATGAAGCCTCTCTCATTCATCTCCCAAGACTTTGGGATCACACCATTATGTTAGGGATTTCTTCCTCTCATTTTTATCAATGTTTGTTAATATTGTTATGCCTTTTAATTTTAAATTATTAATTTTGGGGTATGATTTAATACCTCTACCATATTTTTTTATTATATATGAATGATTTTAATCCACTTTCCCTCACATTAATTCCTCCCATGTACACTCATTACTATGCTTAAATTCCTTAAGGAATTTATCTCTTCATATCTACATTGAACAATTCTCTTGTATTATGAGTCTAAATCAAATTACATTTGTTGGTACATGTATAAATATGATCCTCTTACATTCCATTTTGTGTATATATTATGATACACCCCTACCAATATCATCAAAAAAAATTATGAATTTTTGTGTCACGTCGTTATGCTGATGAAATTGCACCACAACTTTCCAAGCCAATGTAATTGTGTAATGAATACCATACCCATTTCTCTACCAAGGGTCATGACCTTTATGAAAATTTACATCTGGATTATAAAGATTAATTTATTTATTCCACATCCCATTATCATGTAATAAATTATGATGAATTATTTCATGTTGTATGATCCAGGTGACACACTTATGCTTGAAATGAAATGTTTTTAAAGGGTGTCCCTGATAACTCTCCAATGAATTGGGTAACGATATGTATCATTATAAATCAAGTGTAAAGAATATTTAATCATTATAATTCAAGTTTAATTAAGATATTATCATGCTAATTCATGTTAAATGTGGTTTTACTCATTGCCCAAGTGTAAAGAGCCTTGGCTCATGCTACTTCCATGTTAAGTGTTCTTGCCACATTTCCATGTAATGATAATCATGTTATATCATTCCTTAATGTTCATGTATATTTTATTATCTATTGATATGAATATTTCATATCATTTATTTTATTCTTTATTTTATACCTTTTTTACTCCCTTATTGGGATTTATAGCTCACCAATTTATTGTTCACGTCCTAAGGTTATCCCATGAAATGCTAAGTACTAGAAAATGTAGTGGTAATTTGAAAGATGTTTTCAATAAGAAGATGCAATATATGTTTTAAGTTGTTATGTAATTTTTCTAATCCCCAAATACACTACACTTTTTCGTCATTAATGTTGTATCATGTGAAGAGTTTTATATAATAAAACATGTTTATGTGTGTAATAAAAGAAGGGTGGTAATAATACCTCATTGGCCTTTTAAGCTCAATGTTTCGTGCAGAATACGCAATCAACAATACTTTTATTATTTTTAAAATCATGGGTTATTAATTACTCCCACTTCCCCTAACAATAATTAATTTCACTGTCTCAATAAACTTTATTGATAAGATTGGAAAGGATGTGTTTATATCATCTAGAACAATTCCTTTCTTTGTTCCCATGTAGGAAAACATTTGATGGATATTAATATATTGGCATGAAATAAAAAATTAATCCAAAAATATTAAGGTAGAGTGAAAGGAATCATTTATCACTAAAAATTGAATGGTCATGAGAATATCAATAACCACAAAACCATAAAACCAAAGGGGTGGAAAAAAGACCACTGTTTCAATGGAATGGGACATAATAAAATAAAATTTTAATTTCCATGTTCCTTTTCATATAAATGATAAATTACATACCATCTAGACCAATAGTATTATGTTATATAATTACTTGATATTTTTAATATCTTCATATAAACAATTTCCATTGAAACCTCTTAATCAAGATGATTATTTCATTCCAAAAAAACTAAAATAAAATTTTAATGGACCATATAACCATTAATTGGGTAAAAAATATTCGTCGTGTCATTAGACATTAACCACAAACATAACTGGTTAGTACATGTTAAGGTAATCACCAAAATTAAAAATCCTTTATATTATGAAAAAAATAAATTAATCCCTAGATTTAAATAATACAAACCAATGATATAAATAAATCATTCTATATATAGATAACCCTATATCCCAAAATACCTTAATAACCTCATCATTAAATAGTATATCAACCACTATAGTTGTCTCATAATATTCATTTAACCATCCCAAAAAAATATATTGATCTTATTCTGAAATAACATTAATCACACAGTCACCATAAAACATTTTAATACCATGTTTCAAAATATGATTAAAATTTTATTCCCTTCATTTACTCAATTCTGAATATCATATAAACACTAAATGCTATCAATAAAATAAAACATGTATCCACAAAATTAAATATAATAATAAAAACTAAACAAAATATTTACATATACATAATCCCAATGAAACATATCCTATATTCTCATTAACTACATTTAGATCCCATCACTTAAAACCAAGTAATGGGTTTCTATGAATTTAAACTTATTATAAACCATAGTTTCATAAATACAAGATGTTATCAACAAATATTACATAATATCGGATGAAAAAACCCATAATCTCTAAATTTATATAAAACATTGATCTAATACCAACTATAAAAGCCTTGAACCTTCACTACCTAATCCCATGCATAAATCTTAAACATTACATTTCATTGCTCGATACCCATAAACATGTCAAAATTTTTGTCATCAAAACCTTAACAAATAAAATGGGATCATTGAATTTCATACTTAACCAAGGTCACTATTCATTTATAGTTATAAATAATTAAGATAAATTCATAAATGTACAAAAAAATGAAATTAATAGAGCATTTTATTCCATATACAATGCTTTTAATATTATATATTAGATCATCATAATCATCCAAATGGAACCCTTCTAAGTATAATTCGACTATCATCATTATTTAGAACATGGGTAAATTTATACATGATAATGATGAGACAATATTCTATGTAAGGATGAACATAATCAATAACAATAGAATAAAATCACTATTTATTAGAAGAGGATAATGTTATTATGGCATAATCAATGTGAATGAGAATAACCTTAGAATATCTATAACGATCAATACATGGATCATTAATCATGAAACATAGAATATAAAAATATATATCAATGAAAGGAGTCTTAATAATCAATAATTGTGATCCAGTTGATTTAATAATTATCATAATAATTATTATAAATCTGTATGGTTTATAAAGAAAATGTTTTAGTATCATGGTACATCATGCATACAGAACCTTTATATAACCCTTAAAAATAGAAATACAATATGGCAGACATCAATACCCCAAAATTTTAACACTATCTTGGATCATCCATACTATAATCTATATTCCGATTTACAATAAGATATATTGGGTATCAATAATTTTAAACAAGGTCTATGATCTATAACATGGATAAAATACATAAAACTAGTATCTATTTATAAAACTCATAAAAATTCCCATTATTCTTTTCATCACTTAAGTAACCCATGGAAAAGGACTAGGATACCTAAAAATCTCTTTGAAAGATGTTTAAACCATGTAAATGTAATGAGATTAATTAAAATCTGTATGAACCATTATTAACCTATTGGAAAAAAAATATTTTCCTAACCCACTATTTGAAACATGATAAAATAATGGAATGTAAATTATGTCCATGAAAATATCTGTCAGATTATCCTTATCGATTAATAAAAATAATGGGGATTGTATAATTACAAAATATTCAAAGTGGACAAAAATAAATATCAATTATTGTTTATGATTTTTAATGAAAATACCATTAAAACATCATAAAAAATATTAAGGAAAGTCCCCTTATTATATTTAAATATCTTTTAGAAAATAAAAAATCACAAAATATTGAAATATATTTATTATATAAAATATCCTTGAAAAAAAATAAAAGAACTATTAAATAAAATAATTTTCAAGATGGTTGGAAAATTTGTCCATTTAATAACTTATAATTATAGAAATAAATTCAATTTTGTTTGTAAAAGTAGTTAAAAATGACTAATTTGGAAAAAATGAAAAAAATTATAATTTAATAATATTAAGATTTCCTTCAAATTTAATTTAAATTATATTTAGGAAATAAATTTTTAAATATTAGGAAATTATATAATACAGTTTAGAAATCATGGATATGAAAGAGAAATATTCCTTATCTAAAAGAAGATACATTATCTATTTCACTAATAAAATATATTCTGGATTTTCACATAATCAATAATTGATAAATTTTAAATTAAAAATTTAATACACATTAGAAACCATAAAAGGATAAAATATATATTTTTAAATAATATACGGGCCTATTATTTACTTCAGATGAACCTTGCTAGAAAACAGTCCCTAAAAGAAAAGAGATTATATCATAAATCATTAACTGATTTGGTAACTCGTCAACCATAATCCCCATAAAACATTAATAATAAATGATCCCATTTATATCATTAATGTAATTATTTTCATAATAAAAATTTTAATAAAGGAAGTTTATCTTCCTTATAAAATATTATAGGTGTATAACATATCATTTGTCCAAAAGAAGATAATATGAGATGAGTAACCCCATCATTGATCATAACATCAATGTGATAATTAATAAATGTATCATTTATGTGTATCCATTTTATCAAATCATAAAAAATAGGAAATAACACGCAAAATAATAAAAAATCAATACACTCATGATCTTATAATATAAAAAAAGAATAAGTTATCTTACCTAATAAATAGAAATTGATTTATGATATTCATTACATTATGGTAACTTGTATTTCAAATAACCGTGGATGAAATAATTCATATTAAAAGTTAAAATACCATAATTTATAAAGGATTAATTATATTTAAATTAAAATGGTAGTTATATACACTGTATAATATAAATTATGTTCCTAAAATTAACATACATCTCAATGAATGTAAATTGAGATAAAGACCAATCCCTCGAGTCCAATATTTCCATGTTTTTCTATTAAAAAATGTATAATTAAATAATATAATATATTAAAATAAAAAATAAGTATTCAATGGGATATTAACATATCCATAAATTAGTTAAATTATTTATTTTAATGTAAAATTTATGTAATTAATAAGGTAATTCCATTTTTTATATTTTCAGGATGTTCGGTTCATTGTTTCAAAACGTATTCGGTGTATTAACCAAGGTCAAAGAGGTTTTTCATAAGTCATATATAGAATAGAATAAATAATTAATTATCACTTTTCTATAGAAATTATACTTTCAAATCCAATCAAGTATGTTTTTTTATGAGAAAGGAGCCAGGCTTCAAACATTGAAAATGATAGGTCGTACGTACGCATGAATAACATTTCCATTTCTCAATAATAATTATGGAAAGATGGAATGTAATATTATATTTTTAAATAATGATAATAATATATTAAATAAAATATTATTTAATAAAATATAGTTATATATATTATCAATGTGATTTTGTTTTGAAAAAATATTCCCATCTATTTGTGGAGGCAGCAGTCCACACATATGAAAGAACGACATTGTCATTTCATAGGGATTAGAAAGGTAAAAAATTAATAATATATTATTTTTTAACATTTATAAATAGGTCCATCATATAATAATAATTTCATATATATCATTCATATTCATTAACATCATTCTTTATTACCTTCCACAAAAAGAGTATTTGAAAACAATTCCTAATGCTTCGCGAGGTAGTAGTTCATCATACACACGAGTGATGTTATTGTATCCCCCACGAAATAGAAAGTAAAAAAACTATATTTGATATCAAAATTATTAAATTATAATTATATTAAAAATGTAAAATATATATATATGCATACTCTCTAAATAATCATTATAAAAATCCTTTGGATGCGATGATGAAAAATGAACTACATTTGTTCATGAGGGGGTAGTCTTCCATGCATGCGAATGATTTTTTTGATTCCCATTTCAAATATAAGGATATCAATTTGGATTATAACATTACCATAATAAAATCTCATTAAAGTAGACATACTTCTGTTATTTGATCAGAATAATTTTTGGATATTTCAAAAAGGTATATAAATAAATAAATATATAATTCATGGTTAAGAATGTTATATATTATTCAGAAAACATCCATGGTGAGCACAAAAAAACCTCCTTATGAAGGATTTATGATCATTAAATGGATTCTATGATGAGTTAAGGGAATAAAGGATGGTATTTTTATTGGTATTTGCTTATTGAAAAGGGTTTTAATTTGTTATTCGGGGAGGAGATGAGTTGGCGTTTTTATGTGATGTGACTGCCATACATGTATGGTTTCAAAAATGTGATACTAATTTTTATACATTCCATAAGACTCTAAAAGGTGTAATTCTAGATAATTACACATTATATTTTCCTAATATGTCCATAATCTAAATTTTATAAAAAATGTTAATTTCATTTTAAGCCTTATAATTATAGATTAGCCCTCCATAAAATTAGTTTCTATCAAAAATGTTGTATGTTTTTATTACAATTTTCACTATTCAATATGAAACAATTATTGTGTCATAATTAGATAATATATAAATAACTATTATGTACTTAGGGGTATAATTAAAATCATATATATACTAACACACCCTCCCCAAATGCATAACATTGTATATAGCCCCCATAGGCATTGTCCATATTATACCCAAGTCTTTATATATATACAGGTATCTTTTAAGATACCCACATCACTAACTATATACGACACACACGTGTACAAACATAATTGGACTACTATTTTCTCCTTTAACTGTATCACTACGATATTTGTTTCTATGACCATCGTAGCTTCATGCAACAATTTCTTCCTCCATGACATATAGACATCACATCATCCCATTTTCACCCATAATCACACCGACTACCATAAAAAATTCCAAATCATCTCAAAACAATTCACCACATTCCTTCATGTTTCATCCAAGGCTATTAGAAACTGTTTCTAACAACTTTCATCCTTCCACCATCTATCACATTAGCACTATATACTCTCAAATTTCATTATCACCATAAACTGAGAAATCCACCAAATATTTGAGGCTAGTTGGGATTAATCCAAAAACAAAACACGATATAACGTGACAAACAAACCACTATTCTAGAACTGTTGATATAACATAAGATAATATAAATTATTTTGATTCGAAATATTTAATCTATTTAAAAAAATTAGTTAATATAATTGTTAGAATTTAATTTTAAAATAAACCCGAAGAGGTGTAGAAAAAGTGGTTTCTCAAGATGTGTATCTTTCAGGGAAAAATTATAATTATATTAACTCTATGACTAATAATCGTCATTTTATTAATATTAATTAATAAATATTTATATATATTATATAAATTTATTATAAAAATATCATCATTATGTTTTTAAAATTAATAAAATATGAGAACTATCATGAACTTTAATACTATTTTCATAAAAAACCTCTTTTTACCCAAAAAATAAAAATATTTTTTAATCCAATGTATATTTATTTAAATATTTAGTAGGTATATAAATTAAAAATAATAAATATTTTTATTAATTTAAATAATATTTAGAATGTAATGGTATATTCTTGTTACTTAACATATTGAATTGAAATAACTTTTTTACAAAATTCGGTATTTCTCAATATTTACTAAAAAATCAATATATTTCTAGGATATCAGTAAATATCACCCTAAGATAGTTTTGGAAAGATGATTCAAAAAATTAATTACATATTTTAAAATAATGTTTCTATAATTTCATGAAAATAATTAAAATATTATCTGAAGAAAATAAATTAATTTTTTTAAAGAAAACATATTTTTGATGAATAAATTTACATTACAATATATTTATTGGTTATTTAATAGTAAATTATTGATTAATTTATATTTTAATGAGATATATATATATATATATATATATCATAAATTAGTTAATACAATTCATACTATCTAATTTAATGGTTAGGTTATAATATTCGAATATTTCAGGGGTCATTTAAACTCAGTGTTGCATATCAAATTTGCCATCGAACATAATGTTCTTATTTTACAATATTATAGAGTTATATATGCAGAAATGAAGGATTCAATTTACATGAATTAATGTAATTAATTTTTCATAACTTATTTATATGAATATATATTTATTTATTTATAATGAATAAATATGATACTAATTAAATTAAGGATTCTAGAGATAATAAAATTTATGTGAACCAATAATAGAATACCAAAATATTGCATAATTTTAGATGAATCTTAAATTAATTGATGAATAATACATTCCCTAGAACACTAAAGGATTTTTTTATTTGGTTACAATATAAATGTTCAATATATATCATGTATTATATTCATAATCTACCACAATGTTCTTCTCTCATTGTACCCTTCATAATCATACCCAATTTAAAACTATTCTCCCAAAACTATGGAATTTGAAAAAATAAACGACTGTAAATGTAGATTCTCTCTATGATTAAACACTTGAGATATCAATCAATGGCCATAAGTATGATTAAGATAAGTGTAATTTTATTAGATCATGATTATAACTAAAAATTTCATACCCTATCTATTTTATATCACAAATCTACTGTCACAGAATAAATAATTGGCATTTTAAAGTCTTGGGTCATGAGTCAAAGGAATAATCATTGAGAAATCAAGAAAAATTATATAAGATAATTATCATAATAATATTTTATATAAACGTTTCCATAATCTAAATAATAGAACATTTTCATTAGTGAAGTTTTTCTTCAGTGACTATAATAGTGAAAAATGTCCCAAAATGGATTGGGTTCACTCTTCATTCCATTACTTCATTTATATAGGTTCAATCCTAAAAATATCATAGTTAATAGAGGCCATAATTAAGTTGTGTACCTTTCTCATTATATTATATATCATCTCATGAGATATAAATCATTACCCAATTAATTAGTAGGTTATATATTTCTATATCCACCAATTAAATAATGGAAACCACACATATCAATTCAATAAGATCATAAAAAAATATCAATTAATCATTTTATAACCCATGTAAATGAAATTAGTTCCATGAAAATTTCATCAATATATAGTTAATCCATGTTAATATAATGGGTCTTATGAAACCATCAACAAAACACCACAATTAATATCCATTTAAAGAAATAATATTAATTATATCATAAGATCAATTCCCCTATGAATAATAACAGTCCTTAAAATATGTTAACATAAATAAAAAGTAACATTAAAAAAATTATATTTTCATAAAAATAATTACAATAATATATTTTATTTTAATAACAGATCAAATAAAATTTACTAAAATACTGATAAAAATCATTTCATTGTAAATAACCATTGAATCCCTGAAAGGAATATTAAAAGTAAATAATTTTCATAACCTCTAGAAAACTGATACATGTGTTAAATGTTAAAAGAATTATTCCTTTAAAAAATTCAAACAAGTCTAAAATTATATCATTCAGAGTATAAAAATAACATTCCATTAAAAATGTAATAGATAATTAAATATATGGTTAAAAACTAATTTGAATAATAATTAAATAATACAAAATATATTTCTTGAAAAAGTTATAAAGACCATTTTTAATATACCACAATGAACTATGGTATAATTAATTTTAATGATTGATATTTTGATTCATCCTAGTTTTTTAAAAAATTATCTTAGGATTTAGTTTTAGTGTTATGTTATTAGAGGATATGGAACCCTATGTGGGTAGTATTATTACTAAAAATGGACACCATTTGCCATAAAGCATCATGTAAGAATAATGTTCTTATAAGAACTCCACAGGCTTATTAGAGGGACATCCTATTTTGTACTCTCACTTCCTTACACCACTAGCTAGCTGATGATAGCCAGTAGGTTGCCGTTGAATTTTGGATCATCCAAATTAATAGACAGTTATTTGGTATTTTTGTCTCCTATAATTAATATTTAATACATTTAGTAACCCCCTTGATCCCTAATCTTCCTTGTATGAATCAAAGCGCTCACTAGGTTTGTCTTCATCTCTTTCATCAAATTCTATATAATTTTTTTATTTGTTCGAATAGTTAGTCCTCAACTTGTATGTTTGATGAAATAATTTCTTTTTTCTACATTTATCATTAAATTAGAAGTGGTATTATGTTTTTATATTGGAATTAATTTGTCATGATATGATCAAATTCAACCCTTGATATATTTCATACGTGTTTTTTCCCTTGAGGTCATATGGCTTTTTGGTAGAAGGTGACACATGTTATATTTGAGGTATCTGAGGCTTTATCCTCTAAAACAACATTATTTTTAGTGAAAAATAGTTTATATGTTTAGTATTCCTTGTTTAAGGACTTCTATATGATTTTACTGTGTTTATTTATCATCATGTTTGTGGAACCTCAGGGGGTTGGTCAACTACTCACGGTTTGGTAAGTGGTTTAGTCTCTCTCCTATGTTTGATAGACCATGAATTCTATAGGATTTCAAAAAGATTTTATATATTTTAAATTTATATAATCCCTTAATTCTTTGATATGAATTGGTAAATGTGTTTTTGATAAGATATGGGTTTCCCTTGTTTTTTAATTAAAATATGTTATTCAACGAATTATGAAATGTCATGTAAAATTGGTTCTCAAACCATGGGTTATTGTGGAAAATAGTGGTATGAGAATTTACTTATGAAATTTTATAATAACATCAAAATTATTTAACATATTCAGAACAGAGTATAGTTATTTTCTTAGGTGGAGGGTTTTGTATTAGTCTTTTCCCTATTACATCGTAAGGGATTAACATTCAGGGGTAATCATCCATTTACATACCATATATTTGTTATCCTTAGGAACATATTCTTGAAATTATATTGTTCTTCACATTTGTTGGTTATCCTTCTTTCTTGGATAAAAGGTGTGTTATATATATATAATTGATTCTTCACTATATTTGATTTTATATTTAGGTACAAGTGACATATCATTTTTGGAACATTATTATCATGGTGGTGGTCTCTATTGTTCATCAAATTTGGATTTATATTTTTTTAAATTCTATTTAATAAAATGAATAATTTTATAAATGAAAACTAGTTTATTTGAAACAATATTATGAATTATATAAGCTATATTTTGGAGGAATATAGTGAAAAGGGTAACTGAATTACAATGATTATGATACAAATTTGACCATATCATTATCATTCCCTATATTTCTGAAATTGATCATATTAGGATTATTTTAAAGAGACCCTTTATAGAAAACATGGGTGGGATCCTATTGACATTATTTAACTAAAAACCCGTACACTCTCTTAGGGGTGTGTATACCTTGTTATTTATTCTTCCAAAAATTGAATTTGATCCATGTGGGGTGACAATGTTTATGTTAGATATTAATGGGTAGCTATTGGTGAGACTATGGGATGTTTCAAATATATCAAGTGGAGTAGTTTTTAGAACATTAAGTTATCTATATATATGTTTTAGACATGTAACATGTTTTTTTTGTAATATTTTTGGTATCACTATCATTGTTTCTTATTTTCATTATGTCATATTTAATTTATCGTTTTCATTCACTACATGTATGTATTGTATTTTGTTTTGTGATGGGAAAATCATTCAATCTAGTTATATTTGGTTTCTCAAGTGCTTGTCAAAAATCCATGGGAATCTATTACACCCTTATGGTCATAATATTTTCTATTTTAAATCCCAGATGGATTGTTCTTTTGGGACAAGTCATGTAAATGTTGTATCTTAGCAATTTATATCCTCAGGTGTTATTCTATAAGGATGTTTAGTAGATGAGAGATTTGATATTTTGGGATTAAGGGGTATTTTTTTGATGATTTCATGGCTGTATATCTTCATAAAGAGGCATTATTCACCATAGTATGTTGGGTTGTATGTCCTATTTATTGGGTTTTGAGGTAGATTTTTTATTCCAATTATGTTCATATGGGTTTAAACTCAAATTATTATTTTTACTTTATCATTTACATATATTTTCTGTTTTTATAATTATACATTCCATGTCATAAAAGGTTCACTCAAGAGAGAATTTTAAAAATTATCCTCAATTGAATCCTCCATTTGATCGAATTCTTCTATAAGAAATCATCAGTGATGATAATGTTGTGGACCATTATGTATCACCTATTCCGAAAGAATTTATTATGGAATAACAATGATCTAGAGGATATAAGAATTGAGTATCAGAGTTCCTAAATAAATAATCCCCGCATATTTAAAGTTCAATAATGGCACTCAAGAGGAAAATGTCTAGATAGAGAAAATCAATCGAGTTATTTATTTCATTCAGAATTCAGAATCATTTAAGGTGATTTGTGATCCATTTCTGATTAAGGGTATAATAAAGTGATATTGGTAATTTATTGTTCAATTTATTTGGAATGCGAGATTATAGTGGAAAGTATTCAAATATCTTTTCATTAAATAGTTGTAACTAAAATATTTTGTTATAGAAAATTTTGTTGAATTCATCTATTTATTATAGGTAGAGTGTATGATGTCACATTACACTAAGCATTTTCCTATGTTTGGTGTGTTATTCTCAAAAGGAGGTGATGAATGACAAATCAATGTATCATGAATACCTACACGAATTATGATATGAAATTTTTTCATTATTATATTTTCTAAATATCACCAGCAATATAGAGACTATCGATTGGTCTATGGTGGTACCAATTAATATAGTGGTAATTAATGGTATGTTTGGGGCTTCCTTTCTACATAGAGGCAGTTCCAGTCGAGCACATGGGAAGAAGAGGATGTCACATGATAATCAAAAGAGTTGTTGAGGTGGTTCTATAAACCTCACATTCTCTACTATATTAGTAGGGGATATAAGTGTTCCATTAACTTTTTACTAGTGTTGAAATGTGGAGAATAATCAAGGATTATTACCCATAACTATAAATAATGTTAATTCCTATACCAGTCGAGGTAATCTGTAAATATTATTCAAGGATCTCTATATTCCCTAACGTGGTCAGGAATCTTAAGCTATAAAGGTACGTATGATCTTTAAAAATAAAAATAGTCAATTGGGCTCTAGCCATAGGCCTTTGTAGTGAAGCACCCTCACATGGTAGATAATTTTCTAGAAGAAGACAATTTGGGATCAACTATGGTGGGAGGTGTTATTTTTATTTTATATTCTATAGAATACATTTTTTTGATATAGGTATCTCATATAAATATTTTTCTTCTGGATACGTTAAAACATCTAATGAATCTCATTTCATTTTTTGTGGAGCTATAAATTTCACTCCGTCAGGGGAAAGAGAGAGGGTTTTATTATCCTGGTTTTCTTTTGATAACTGATTTTTACTTAGTATAGTATTTATTATCTCATTATCTATATAATTTTATTCCATCAATGAATTTGATTGGTTAGTAATTCACCATGATGATAATTATTTTTACCATCAATGTTTTCTATTTTTTATTAAATATTGGAGAGTCAAGATTATTTCGAGAGATGAGAACATGAAGTCCATACATGTAGGACCTTCACACCCAGAGCATAGTATCATATATTTTACCAATGTTTCTAATAATGATGATATACCCTCTCATGTTGATTTTCCATGGGTTATTAGTTATTTTCTCAGGGATTGCGTAGATGACTTCTATATTCATCCTCTAGATAGAGAAGTATAGTTCTTCATCAATCTGGTTTATTGTAATCAGTTAATTTCTATACCCTCTTATTATCTGGAATATACTGAAAAAAATATCATAATATTTTGAGGGATAACCTATTTGAGAAGGGTTATCTTCACCCAGGAGTTTCTTTTTCGGTGGCCACATGCCCTTTTCCAATAAGGATTATGGATCCCTACGTCTATATGAATACTATTAGAATATGAACCAACTAAATATTAAGAATAAGCATACTTTACCCATATTGGAAACATGTTTTATCAGGTAAATATGGTAATGTGTTTTATGAAAATCAATACATGTTTAGCTTATCAACATCTTAATTTTCATGGAACAGATATCCCAAACACTTCTTTAAAGATTAGGTGTGGCAATTTTGAATATCTTGTAATTATTTTTTGAAAAACAGATTCTTGTATGGTTGTTATGGATTTGATGAACAAGATATTCCACTAGTATCTTGTTACCATTGTTTTGGTATTTAAAGATAATATCATACATTATATGATATCATTGCATGAGCACTACCAATATTTGAATTTTTTTATTTGAATCTGGTGTATTCCCTATATTTAAGGGAAGCTATCAAAATTCAATATATATATATGTGAGAATTAATTTTTTTGGGAACAAAATTTTTGTAGATTTCTATTTAGTTTATCATGAGAATGTAAAGCATTTATCAGGTATAAATAGATAATATCGAATGTTTTAAAAGCATTTTTCAATGATGGAATAATTTTAGGTTACACGTAGTCTGATAGGGATGAAAATATCATTTGAAGATAATGTTTAAAAAAGTCATAATGACTTTAAATGGATTATATCATAAAATACTTTCTTATTAATTATGGAATGAGGAATGGGCAATATGGTTTATTGGGTTTCATCTAATTGTGGTTTTTGGTGCATGTTTATACAGGTTGACCATTATGTTTTGTATGTTTCTATACAACATTGGAAACATGGGACGAAATATCCAATAGATGATTTGGATCTCCCTAATTTTTTTATGATTTATTTTTTTGGACACTACTCCACTTTGGATATGATCACATTTTTTATCACATTATTGTAGCTACATATTTTCTTTGAGGGGTATGAACCTTATATATAGGATATATATAAGGCCCCATGCCTTAAACCTTACTTAATCTTGAGTTATCACAAGATTACACATTGAGGATCTTTTCAGGTTTAGAGTTTTAGAGAATTAGATCTTAAAACATGCATTACAACCCAAATATAAACAAAGTGGTTACATAAAGATAGTATTCTTCATTCCAATCAATGGAAACATATTTAAAATAAAACACGGATTCTTTCGTGACACTTCCTTGACACTATCATCATATCATGTACCTTTCCCTTGACCTGTGAAAAACATTTCAAAAAAACTTGGGATGAGCATAAAAAGCTCAGTAAGGGATATAAAGATATGGAAAGGAAACATGGGTACATATATACATAAGGATGCGATCATACTTTACCCATAAAACATAAGCACTTTAACATACCTCATCAAATCATGAATAAATCATAAAATCATAAGATATAAAGGTAACTTGAGGCATTCATAACATTCTTACGTAGGGAGGAACCCTCTTGGTTACGTTTGGAATAACCATCACTGTATATTCCCTAAAATCTCTTCGGAGAAACCTTAACGTTTCACTCCTTCGCATTACCCAATGCATTGGAGAGCTATATCTAGATCACCCGCCCTTAGTTTATCACGGAACCACCCGTCTTCATAATAATTCCCATGAACCATAACATAATCTTATCACATAAAACATGCATAAAGGAAACATAATATTTCCATATTTCAATCACAAGATATCAATACAACACAAAAAACATGTGAAAACCATTTTCAATACCAAAATAAAATAAAATTAAAACATTGTATTTATTTTTCATTTAAAAATAATGTATGGCTTCTAGAGGAAGCCGAAACTCAAATAACGGTCACGATGGCGGAGAAGTCATTGTCGCCGCATACGTACGAAAAAAACATTCCCTTTTTTCATTTAGTAAATGCTTCATATAAAATATATTCCTTTTGAATAAACGTAAAATTCAAAGGGGTTTATACACCATATAAAAGAATGTTGTGTATAAAATAAAATATGCCTCAATGAAAGGAGATTGAGACGTAGTCCCATACCTCGTATCCGACTTGACCCGACCATCCTTTAATCTCCTGAATAATAAAATTGAGATAATATCTACTTGCTTATGAACCTTTTTCAAATTCATTATTCCTTTTATACCATGTTATGAACATCATGTAATCATTTAAGTTAATAATGTTCATTTGGTCGGTATTTGGTTCTTAAGTCAAAAATAGACTTCTTATACTTACATGTTGTTAATTTGGTCAATGTTTTGTTATATCCAGAATGATATTAATGATTTGGATAACATATATATCATATATATTCATCATATACTTGTATTTATAATATTACATCACATTTAGAGATAAGAAATGAAATGCACCGTTCATGGAGACGATAAGCAGTATGTACGCATGAACACTACTTCCATTTCTATTTCGTATTTTCTGGAATGGAATCATAATGATATAAGAGTATATTATAATACCAGTATAATAACATATATAATATCATTAAATTTATCCTTTACACATCCCACATATGGTATTAACGAATCAAATCACTTTTAGGGGGCGGTAGTCCGCACTTCCTAAAATGAAGATATCGTGTTTAACCATAATGGAAACCATAAAGGTATGCAAAAAATGAAAAAAAAAGAATCTTAAGTAAAACATAAACATATTATATATCATATATAAAAATAGTGACATCATAATGGCCACCTTTGGAGGTGTTAAATGAGTATTGAACAATCATCGTTTCGGGAGGCAGAATTTCGCCATCCACGGAAACAGTATGTTCTTTAACCATTTGATGTAGGTGTGTGAGAGTGTAGCTCAAATAAAGCTTATAACAACATCCTAGTATATTTAAGATACTGGTGTTGTTACAAAATAAGTAAATAAAAAGAGTTTATGGCTTGGAGAAGCAAAATAAAACAAATGAACATGAGAGAATGAATTACCTTTAAAAGTGTAACTCCTTTTGATTTGAGCCTAAAGGCTTCCATTGAATGGATTCTGCCCAAAGGGAATCCTCTAGGATTAGGAGAGGGATGTGGAGAGATTAAATGGGCAGGGGTTGGCCGAGCCAAAGGCTTGAGGAGTGTGTGAAATGAGGTAGAGGTGGGGGCCTTTTATAAGAGGAGAGGAGGGGCACTTTTGGAAAGTAAAGATAAGTTACTTTATTTTAAAAAGAGTTTCGGATTCAAAATGTCCCACATTGCTATAATTAGAGTATAAGGTGATAAGGCTTAGAAATCCACTCATTCAATAGGTTTTGGCCATGTGTAGGTTTTATATTTTTCATTATCTTTAAATTTAATTTAAATCGTTAAATAATGAGGTCATCGCTGCATCATCATGATGTCATAAATAATTTAATTTATTTAAAGTATAAAAATTATAAAAAAAATACTATGATGTAGGAAATATTTTTATCTTTCCAATGACTATTTATAATCAAAAATATGATCTTTATAACTCCATGTAAAAATTGTTTTCGTAAAACATATTATGTTTGTGACATTTTTACTTTTACATTAAATAAAAAGTTATTTATGTCATTTCCCAACCAAAGTGGATCCATGGGGTCCCCAAGTGGACCCATGGCTTTTCTTGGTCGTCCATGACACAACCAATGAGGGTAGGACATGTGTCTAGGTCATTTCATATTATTAAAGCATTATTTATACCTTAAACTACCCTAATTACCACTAATCGCGATTAAAAACTTAATAAGTTACTATTCACCAAAAAATTATTTTAATCCCATTGAACCACATTTTACAAACTAATGACAACCATGTATGTTGGATTTTCAAAATTCAATACACATTAGTGGTAATGTTTCATTTAAATGAAAAATCAGTTTCCTTAACCACCACTTAGTGGTTTCACTATTCATCAAAAATTGATGTTTTTCAGAAAATTACCAAAAATTCACCCTAAGCTATATTTGATATTCCGAATTCAAAAATGAAGTCTATTTTACAAAATTAAAAACATATAAGTCATATTAATTAATTTAATAATTAATTCCCGTTGTCAGAGCAAATAGCGTGTTTTTATAAAACAATAAGTATCAAAAGATTGACACCAGTTTAAGTCTAATTTCAAAGTGAAATTGATTCCAATGACCATAATTGGATAAAATGGTAAAAATATATTCTAATTTCGGTTCAAAACCAGTTCAAAAAAGAATCTAATCATATATATAAATTAGATTAAAATGCAGTTTTGATGTAAAATGAAGTATTTTCACTATTCATTAAAAAATGAACATTGTCAGAAAAATACCAAAAATTCACACAAAGTAAATTTTGACGTCCCAATCACAAAGAATAAGTTTATTTTGACAAACATATCTTATAAAATTGTCAACATATAGATTTTAAAAATGGTTTTCCATCAAAAGGCAGTAAAACAATCTTTTAAAAATATTAGTGTATTCCATGCTTAAGATGGGATTTATTTTCATTTTAAGCCTCTAAAACACTATCTTAATCATTAATAGACATAGATAAAAATATCTATTATTCATTACTTACTTGGGATGTTACATCCTTCCCCCCTTTAGAAAATTGTGTCCCCGCAATTTATTTACTTATCGAATAAATGGGGGCACTTATCCCTCATTGCATTTTCAGATTCCCATGTTGCCTCTTCCATCATGTCGTTTTTTCACAAAACCATTACCTGCTTAATCACCTTATTCCATAACACTTGATCCATGTGGTCAAGAATCTGGACTGGTTGTTCCTCATAAGATAGGTTCTCCTCCAGCTGAACTACCTCTGGACTCAAAACATGAGATGGATCTGGCATATACATTCTCAACATCGAAATGTGAAAAACATTGTGTACCTGAGATAAACTCGGAGGTAAAGCCACTCGGTATGAAACTTATCCAACTCTATCCAGAATTTCGTATGGTCCAATGAACCTTGGACTCAACATTCCTTTCTTACCAAATCTCATCACACTTTTCCAAGGAGAAACCTTGAGAAAACATGATCACCTACCTCGAAAGATAGATCCTTCCTCCGGTTATCCGCATAACTATTCTGCCTGATCTGAGCTGTTCTCATGTGTTTCTGAATCAGCTGAACTTTTTCTGCAATCGCTTCTACCAATTATGGTCCCATCAACTTCCTTTCACCCACTTCATCCTAGAAAGCTGGAGTTCTCCACCGTTTCCCATATAATGCCTGAAATGGTGCCATCTGTATACTGGAATAAAAACTGTTATTATATAAAAATTCAACCAAAGAAAGATGTTGGTCCCAACTTCCCTAATAATCCATAGAACAAGCTTGTAATATATCCTCCAATGTCTGAATTCTTCGTTCTGACTGCCCATCTGATTGAGGATGAAAAGCTGTACTAAAATTTAATTCAGTACCCAATGACTTATGAAGGCCTTAACAAAAGTTAGAAGTAATCCTGGGATCACGATCTGATACAATGGAGAGAGGAAATCCATGTAACCTGACTATCTCTTTAAGATACAAACGGGAAAGTTGATCTCGGGAAAATGTATCTCGTATAGTAAGGAAATGATCAGACTTGGTCAAGCGATCAACAATAACCCAGATTGCATTATTACCTCGAGATGTCTTCGGTAATCCCACAACAAATCCATGGATATATTCTCACATTTCAACTCTGGCATTGGTAAAGGCTGAAGCATCCCCTTCAGTAACTGCCGCTCTTCTTTAACCTACTGACAAGTCAAACACTTCACAGTAAAATCAGCAATATCTCTTTTCATTCCATCCCACCAGTAATACTCCCGCAGATCTCTATACATCTTAGTACTGCCCGGATGAACTGAAAACGGAGAACTATGAGATTCACATAACAACTCTATCTGCAACTATGAATCAAAAGGCACAAACAATCTCTTCCCAAATCTCAAAACACAATCATTATCAATGCTGAATTCAGGCAACTTACCTTTCTGAACCAGCTCTACCTTTTTCTGCAACTCACTGTCTTGCTTTTGTGCTTGCTTGATTCTATCTGATAGATAAGATCTCACTAATACCTGAAACAAAATAGAAGGACTTCCTGCACCAACTACTTTTATGCCAAAGTTCATCAAATCCTTAACCAAAGGATCACGTTCCAAACGCAACATTGTCAATGAAGCATTACTTTTTCGACTCAAAGCATCAGCCACTTTATTAGCTTTTCCCGGATGGTAATGAATTGTACAATCATAATCCTTGATTAAATCTAGGCATCTCCTCTGTCTCATGTTCAATTCTTTCTGAGTGAATATATAATTTAAACTTTTGTTATCGGTATATATTTCACATTTTACTCCATACAAATGATGCCTCCAAATTTTTAAAGCAAAAACAACAGCAGCTAATTCCAAATCATGTGTAGGATAATTTACCTCATGAGTTTTCAACTGTCGTGAAGCATAAGCAATTACCTGATCATTCTGTATTAGGATGAAACCAAGTAATTTCAATGAAGAATAACTGTATATAACAAACTCACCATTCCTGGAAGGTAGTGCCAAAACTGGAGAATTCACCAATCTTCTTTTCAATTCCTGAAAACAATCATCACATTCTTTTGTCCAGATAAACTTAACACCCTTCCGAGTTAGCTTAGTCATTGGACTAGATAACCATGAAAAATTTATAACAAACCTTCGGTAATAGCCCACCAAACCAAGGAAGCTACGAATCTCGGTTAAATTTTTGGGTCTTGGCCATTCTTCCACAACTTTTGTTTTTGCAGGATCAACAGTTATTCCATATTTAGAAACAATGTGACCAAGGAAAGAAATTTGTTGCAACCAAAACTCACACTTGCTGAATTTCCCATACAATTTCTTTTCTTTTAAGGTTTTCAAGATAACCCTTAAATGTCTTTCATGATCCTCTTTACTTTTAGAAAACACCAAAATATCATCAATGAAAACCACCACAAACTTATCCAAGAACTCATGGAAAATTCTATTCATTAAGTCCATGAATATAGCAGGTGCATTGGTTAGCCCAAAAAGCATTACTACAAATTTATAATGGCCATATCTCGTAAGGAACGTGGTCTTCGGAATATCTACCTCCTTTACCTTCAGCTGATGGTACCCCAATATCAGGTCAATCTTTGAAAAAAAATTGTGCTCCCTGGAGCTGATCAAACAAATCATCGATATGAGGCAAATGATATTTGTTATTAACAGTGATGTTATTCAAGGCTCTATAATCAATGCAAAGTCCCATAGAACCATCTTTCTTTTTATCAAATAAAACAGGAGCACCCCATGGTGATGTGCTAGGTCTAATGAAACCATTCTCTAAAAAATCTTGCAATTGCTCCTTCAACTCTAAAAGTTCAATTTGTGCCATTCGATAAGGGGGTTTTGAAATTGGCCTAGCATCAGGAACTAAGTCAATAGTAAACTCAACATCCTGATCTGGTATTATTCTAGGCAACTCATCAGGAAAAACATCAGGATACTCATTTACCACTGGCACATCATTAATCTTAATAGTTCATTTATTTTCAACGATGTGTGCAAGGTAACATTCATTTCCATCTTTTACAAGTTTCTCGGCCTCTTGATATGTTATCAAAAGTAAGGGTTCATTCTTGTAAACAAACTGAAAGTCTTTCTAAAAAGAAACTTCTTTATCTCTACAGTCAATCTTAGCATGGTAAATAGAGAGCCAATCCATACCCAGGATAACATCAAACTCTACTAGAGGTAGAACAATAAGGTTTGCAAGTTGATTCTTTCCACAGATAAGGATAGGAAGATTCTTATAAATTCTTTTTGCCTCAACATTTCCCCCAGGTGTTTTTACCAAAAGTTCAGGAGTCATTTCTTGAGATGGTATTCCCATTTTACTAGAAAAGGTTTCAGAGATGAAAGAATGTGTTGACCCCAAATCAAACAACACACTAGCATAATCTGAAAAAACAAACAAAGTACCTGATACATCTTCATTTGATGGCCCGACATCTGCTGAAGTAGTTGCAAAGGATTTCACCACCCCTTTCTGCTTGTAGTCTAACTGCATCCCATCACTCATGCTCTTTGTCGGACACTCGTTTTCATAGTGACCCATCTCATTGCACTTATAACATTTCACTAACTGTAAATCAAATTTGTTCTTACCTTCACCTTGATCCTTTTCAGTGCAATCATGAGCCTTATGTCCCATCTTACCACATCGGTAGCACATTCCAGAATTTAGAAGACATTCCCCAGCATGCCTTTTGACACATTTATTACAAACTAGAAACTTAGTTCACTTACCTTCAGACTTTTTTGAAGAATTCTTACCTTTCTCCTGCCACCTCGGTCTCTTCTTCTTCTGGTTGTTATAGAACACTTGGTCATCGGCAAACTCCATTTCCACCTTCTCAGCACATCGAACAAGCTTTTTATAACTTTTAAACTCACAAGAAACTAATGCCCTTCGATATTTTCGCTTTAATCCTGAGTAAATACGATTGATTTTACTATCAAGGTCTCAGATAAAATTTGGAGCATACCTTGCCAATCGAGTGAACCTTTCATCGTAGGCAGCCACTGAGTCTTCCTCTTGCCTCAATTCCAAGAATTGTTTTTCCATCCTAAGTCGAACAACCTTAGGAAAATACTTCTCAAGAAACATACCTTTGAATTCATCCCAGTCGAGAGCATCAATCTCGTCAGTGTCCCTGATATTTTTAACCATCAACCACCACTGATATGCCCCACCCTCCAAACGGTAAATGGAAAGACTAACCTTTTGATTGTCTGAACACCCCATGACATCGAAAATCTTCTCCAGTGCTTTATTCCACCCTTCAGCTAGCACAGGGTCAGATGATCCTCTAAATGATGGGGGATGTTGCCTCAGGAAATGTTCAACCACTGACATGTTCCTCTACGGTTGGTCTGGATGATCTCGTGCATGGATACCACCACCATTTATAGCCTGAGTCAACTGTGCCATCACTGCAACAAACTGTTCAGTTCCAATTCCGACAATCTCAAGATGCTAATTCGTAAGGTTATTTCCTTCTGCATGCCTTCCAAGCACTGCTTCCCTGTTTCCTCTGCGGAAAACCATTCTGAACAAACATGTCTTAAATGAAGAAACATGGTAATCTTCAAATACTATATCACTTCAAAAAAAATTTTTGGATAATCATATAATATAATTCTAACTCCTAAATTTATCTATACCGACCATTGATACCAACTATAAGGCCCCTTGCCTTAAACCTAACATAATCTTGAGTTATCACAAGATTACACGTTGATGATCTTTTCAGGTTTAGCGTTTTAGAGAAATAGATCTTAAAACATGCATTACAACCCACATATAAACAAAGTGGTTACATAAAGATAGTATTCTTCATTCCCATCAATGGAAACATATTTAAAATAAAACAGGGATTCCTTCTTGACACTTCCTTGACACTATCATCATATCATGTACCTTTCCCTTGACCTGTGAAAAACATTTCAAAAAAATATGGGATGAGCATAAAAAGATCAGTAAGGGATATAAAGATATGGAAAGGAAACATGGGTACATATATACATAAGGATGATATCATACTTTACCCATAAAACATAAGCACTTTAACATACCTCATCAAATCATGAATAAATCATAGAAATCATAAGACATAAAGGTAACTTGAGGCATTCATAACATTCTTACGTAGGGAGTAACCCTCTTAGTTAAGTTTGGAATACCCATCAAAGTATATTCCCTAAAATCTCTTCGGAGAAACCTTAACGTTTCACTCCTTTGCGTTACCCAATGCATTGGAGAGCTATATCGGGCTCACCCGCCCTTAGTTTATCACGAAACCACTCGTCTTCATAATAATGCCCAAGAACCATAACATAATCTTATCACATAAAACATGCATAAAGGAAACATAACATTTCCACATTTCAATCACAAGTTATCAATACAACACAAAAAACATTGTGAAAACCATATTCAATACCAAAATAAATGAAAAGTAAAACATGGTATTTATTTTTCTTTTAAAAAGAAGGTATGGCTTGTAGAGGAAGCCGAAACTCAAATAACGGTCACGACGACGGAGAAGTCATTGTCGCCGCATACGTACGACAAAAACATTCCCTTTTGTCATTTAGTAAACGCTTCGTATAAAAAATATTCCTTTTGAATAAACGTAAAATTCAAAGGGGTTTATACACCGTATAAAAGAAAGTTGTGTATAAAATAAAATATGCCACAATGAAAGGAGATTGATACGTAGTCCCATACCTCGTATCCGACTTGACCCGACCGTCCTTTAATCTCCTGAATAAAAAACTTGAGTTAATATCTACTTGAGTATGAACCTTTTTATAGTTCATTATTCCTTTTATACCATGTTATGAACATCATGTTATCATTTAAGTTAATAATGTTCATTTTGTCGGTATTTTGTTCTTAAGTAAAAAATAGACTTCTTATACATAAATGTTGTTAATTTGGTCAAAGGTTTGTTATATACAAAATGATATTAATGATTTGGATAACATATATATCATATATATTCATAATATATGTGTATTTATAATATTACATCACATTTAGAGGTAAGAAATGAAATGCACCGTTCATGGAGACGGTAAGCCGTACGTACGCATGAACGCTACTTCCATTTCTATTTCGTATTTTCTGGAATGGAATCATAATGATATAAGAGTATATTATAATTCCAGTATAATAACATATATAATATCATTAACTTTATCCTTTACACATCCCACATATGGTATTAACGAATCAAATCACTTTCAGGGGGCGGTAGTCAGCACTTCCTAAAATGAAGATATCATGTTTACCCATAATGGAAACCATAAAGGTATGCCCGAAATTAAAAAAAAGAAGCTTAAGGAAAACATAAACATATTATATATCATATATAAAAATAGTGACATCATAATGGCCACCTTTGAAGGTGTTAAATGTGTATTGAACAATCCTCGTTTCGGGAGGCAGAATTTCGCCATCCACAGAAACCGTATGTTCTTTAACCATTTGATGTAGTTGTGTGAGAGTGTAGCTCAAATAAATCTTATAACAACATCCTAGTATATTGAAGATACTCTTGTTGTTACAAAATAAGTAAATAAAAAGGTTTTAGGGGGTTGGAGAAACAAAATAAAACAAATGGACATGAGAGAATGAATTACCTTTAAAAGTGTAACTCCTTTTGATTTGAGCCTAAAGGCTTCCATTGAAAGGATTCTTCCCAAAGTTAATCCTCTAGGATGAGGAGAGGGATGTGGAGAGAGTAAATGGGCAGGGTTTGGCCGAGCCAAAGGCTTGAGGAGTGTGTGAAATGAGGTAGAGGTGGGGGCCTTTTATAAGAGGAGAGGAGGGGCACTTTTGGAAAGTAATGATAAGTTACTTTATTTTAAAAAGAGTTTTGGATTGAAAAGGTCCCACATTGCTATAATTCGAGGATAAGGTGATAAGGCTTCAAAATCCACTCATCCAATTGGTTTTGGCCATGTGCAGGTTTTATATTTTTCATTATCTTTCCATTTTATTTAAATCATTAAATAATGAGGTCATCGCTACATTATCATGATGTCATAAATTATTTAATTTATTTAAAGTCTAAAAATTATAAAAAAATACTATTATGTAGGAAATATTTTTAGATTTCCAATGACTATTTATAATAAAAAATCTGATCTTTATAACCCCATGTAAAAATTGTTTTCGTAAAACATATTATGTTTGTGTCATTTTTACTTTTACATTAAATAAATAGTTATTTATGTCATTTCCCAACCAAAGTGGATCCATGGGGTCCCCAAGTTGACCAATGGCTTTTCTTGGTCGGCCATGACACACACAATGAGGTTAGTACATGTGTCTAGGTCATTTCATATTATTAAATCATTATTTATACCTTAAACTACACTAATTACCACTAATCGCGATTAAAAACTTAATAAGTTACTATTCACCAAAAAAATTATATTAATACCATTGAACCACATTTTACATAATAATGACAACAATGTATGTTGGATTTTCAAAATTCAATACACATTAGTGGTAAAGATTCATTTAAACGAAAAATCAGTTTTTTTAACTACCACTTAGTGGTTTCACTATTCATCAAAAATTGATGTTTTTCAGAAAATTACCAAAAATTTACCCTAAGCTATATTTGATATTCCGAATTAAAAAATGAAGTCTATTTTAAAAAATTCAAAACATATAAGTCATAATAATTAATTTAATAATTAATTTCTGCTGTCAGATCAAGTAGCGTGTTTTTATAAAACAATAAGTATCAAAAGATTGACACCAGTTTAAGTCTAATTTCAAAGTGAAATTGATTCCAATGACCATCATTGGATAAAATCGTAAAAATATATTCTAATTTCACTTCAAAACCAATTCAAAAGATAATCTAATCATATAAATAAATTAGATTAAAAAGCAGTTTTGATGTAAACTGCAGTATTTTTCACTATTCATTAAAAAATGAACATTGTCAGAAAAATACCAAAAATTCACACAAAGTAAATTTTGATGTCCCAATAATAAAGAATAAGTTTATTTTGACAAACATATCTTATTAAATTGTCAAAAGATGGATTTTAAAAATGGTTTTCCATCAAAAGGCAGTAAAACAATCTTTTAAAAATATTAGTGTATTCCATGCTTAAGATGGGATTTATTTTCATTTTAAGCCTCTAAAACACTATCTTAATCATTAATAGACATAGATAAAAATATACATTATTCATTACTTACTTGGGATGTTAAAATATATATAGAGTTCCTATATATAATTGATTTAGACATTGCCTATACACTGGGAATGGTAAATTTCATTTCTGACACTCATGAGAAATTAAAAATGATGGATTTCCTATATTCAAAATATGAATAGAACCTTATAAGGTTTTTTTCTTAGTTTCAGTAGGATACACACTAAGCCAACTCAGGTATACTTTTACATATTTTCAGTTTTTATTATCTATCTCCAATTATATATTAAAATACAGATATCAAGATAATATGTTTATGGATGTTAGAGTATCATTATATACAAAGGAGACCATTCCATTTTGGTGTTTCCCTTTAGATGGAATTATTTGATTCATGTTTTTTGTCTCCCTTATTCTAATATGAATTTCATGATACATGATTGGCATAGTTTTTCATAGTATCTTATTCTTAGCAATATGAATATGTATTGTGAAATTAGACTGGGTATTTTCTAACCTTGTATGATGTTCACTGTTAAAATTTATGATTCCAACTATTCCACCTATAATTTGATTAATATGGTCCACATATAGCCTTATAATCTTGAATATCATTTTATTGTGTGGTTTTGTAAACATGATGAGGTGTCCATGGACTTTGTAGTTGGATTATCATAGAATCATTGAATAAATATATCTTTAAGGGTGGTGATTTTTTTGTTTAACATATTATAATATTTCACTCAGATTAGGGACTCCATTAACATTGATCATTTGAAAAATCTCTACTTTTAGAAAATAAATAGGTTACATGGATTGATCTCTTCCATTATATTTGACACGGACACACAACATGTTTCTCGGTTCAATAAAAGTCTCTAAGATTCAGTGGTGACACTGTTCATATTGGCTAAATCATACCATCAACAAACATATGGAATAATGGAGTATTCTATTAAGATTCCAGAAGATATTCATCATGTCTTCATCTAAGATTTTGGAGGATATTGGGATAGACATCCGAGACTTGAGATAATTCTTATAATAACACTTATCATTCATCGATTTGGATAAACCCATCAGATTCCACGTATGGACACCCATATAAGACTCATAATTGTTAGTATAAGGTGGGAAATTGGACTCCCATTAGATTGAGTTTCAATCCAGAGATAACAATCGTGATTTATGACGGACATCGACCCTTCTTTATAAATCTCTATCAAAATAAATTATATTTAGACCATTGATTCCATCATTTTTAGTTTTTCAATAGTTAAGTTGATGTGGAAGAATGGATCAGATTCCCATGATACTTGGGAACATGAAAAATCAATCAAAGACCAATAAACTCACCACTTTCTTGTTGATTTTCCTTCCTAACGAATTTCAATAGAATATTCCTATTTTTGGTATAATTATAACATTCATCCATGACTACAGGTATAAAAACAATTATGGTTTCATCTAAAAACCATTAAAGGTGTTTTGAAACATGTTAGGAGGTTCTACATATAGTATTAAGAGTTCTATTGATGGGGGAAATAGTTATGGGATTTTTTGGTGGCTATAGAAGGCCACAATCCATGCAATGGAATCCTAGAAGACTGAAGTTTCGTCATAAACTCTACATTCATACCATTGGAATCCCATCATATAATTGATGGGACTTCTGATAATGTAGGATCACTACCTCACATGACCTTCTAGCCAGTGGTACCCACCAAATAGCCTGTGGACTTGGGATTTTTTTAATTAATATGGGGTTGTTTTTTTAACCCTACTACCCACCACCCAAACCCCATTTTGAACATATAATTTCCCCATTTGACCCCGATACTTATTCTTTGAATCCAGTGTCTCTTTAAAAATGTCACGGGATCCCTCTATCATATCTACTTGATTTTTTGATTTCAGGTGGATTTTTTCCCTCTATAACTATGTTTTATCAAATCCATTATAATTACTCTACTCCTTCTGAAATTGATTGTAGATGGAGGATTTTTTTTTTTTGAATTTATTGATCATGTTATGATCTCTTTCAATGCTGGATAGATTCATTTTTCTATATAGAATAATGGATCTATTATTATGTGTGGTGTGATGAGTGTGATCTTTGATAAAAGGGGGTCTATTTAATCATTATTCGAATATAAATGTGATAAATACATTATCAAATCATGTATTTTGTAAATTAGTCAGGTTGTGTTAATTTGATAGAGACGAGGTGTGGAACACTTGGCGGGGATCCTAAATAGCATTTTTATATCACTCTTTCACCCTTCCATTGGATTTTGTATAACATTTTATTTTTTCTAATGTAGAGGAGATGGATCCCTAGTAAATATGGGATGTTTATGAAATCTTTGAATGGGTATATGATATTTGGGTAGTATAATTTTAGCCATGTTTCACATGGAGTAGTTTTTCAAAGATTGAGTTCTCCTTTTGGTTGTTTTTTGACATATAAAAAACATTTAAATTTCATCATTTAGTTTCATCACTAACATTTCTTATTTTTTTGGATATAGAATAATTCAATTATAGTTCACTTTATTATGTATATTTCATGAATATTTTTTTATGTTTTTATTATCATTCCCTCTAGTCAATATTGGATTCTTGAGTTCTTATCAACATCTCATGGTGATTTATAATGTTATTAAGGACATATAATGGTCCATATTAGATCTTAGTTTGATAGTTTTTCATGGTCTGGTCAGGAAAACAAGGAAATGGATGAAGGATTATATTGACCAAATAAGAAACAAGGAAAAATCCCATAAAACCATTTCCCAATAATTTTACGTGCCAAATAATGGGTAATAAAATGTAAACATGAAAACCCATGAAATAATAAATGGACAATAGAATAGATGGATTATAAGTTATAATATGTCAATTCTGTGGTGTGAATTTTAGGTATATTATATTTCAATTTTGTAAATTACATTATTATATGTCAGGAAATGGATAATTTATTAAAAAATTTGGTTTCTTGGCTGGATATTAGGAGGTTTAATTTTTTTGTAATGATAGGGGAAACTGTGTTCCATCCTAGTGCAAACCATGTGATGTGGTTAGTGGAACTATCCCGGATGCACAAACTAGATCATTATCATGTATCTTCCCCTAGAATCTGTGAGGGCCCTATTTCCTCTTGGATAAAGGAGCCACATGGTCGGTGCATGGTCTGGTAGATTTGTTTTCCGAAAACATGAATCATACCATATCATTAAAACTTTTATAATTCAAAATTTTCCCCTCCTCTATTTCAATAATCAAAACCCTCATTCTCACCACATTGGAACTATATATGTCAAGTCACACCACCAAAGACTCCTTCACTATATTGGGATCCAATTTTATGGTGATTTATCCTATGATATTAGAGGAACCATCATGTATGTTCCACTTCTCTTACCTGCTTCCATTAGTATAGTCCCTTCCTCATTACTTCATGTCTTCTCATATCTACAGCTATTTGATTGTCTTTATATAGGTTGAATCTATTTTATATGGGGTAAGTGTTGTTGTTTTTATTGTTAAAATTCCTATATAGGATCTCTTTTTAATTTGTTTTTTGGATTCCACACAAATTTTTTAAGATTTATTGAATGTGGTATGTGGTTCTGTCACTTTCATGATTTTCCATTGGGGTTTTTTAATTCATTTTCACCCTACCATTTCCCCCTAAGATTTATTTTGGGTATTTGGAGTAAATAAGTAAAACAATTTCTGGAATGACCCTAGTGCCTGGTTGGAACATGGTATGTAGTAATTGTGCACCATTCCCTGTTAACCCTTAGGCCAAGTAGGGTTTTTGGACTTAGTCTTATCATATTGTTTATGCATGGTTTGAATACTGTTCTAGCTAACGTTGTGAAATTTCATGGGTAAACACTAAAAATTACATGGTCATCACATGGTTTGAAAAACCTTATAGAATGGCCATACATCTTGTACATGAAATAAAAAATGTGGATTTTACATTTCTGGCTTCTAGGATTTGACCACGAATCCCCCCATGTTCTTACCAACTCTATATTTTCAACCCTATATGACCTTATTCCTCCCTATGTCTTCCTTTTACATTCATTTTTTACGAATATATGTTGTGATACCTACTTGATTCTTCCTGTATGTGAGTTTCTCCCTTGTTTAATCCCTCTAATCTATGCTTTTCCATATATTTTGATTGGGTTCTTTTTCTCCAGTGTACAAGGTTACGATTTTGAGGTTCGATGAATATTTATTTTAGTTTCCCTATTTTGGGTTTCATCTTGCATATCTATGGTGTGGTTGTGGTGCAGTTGGAGATTTTCACCAGATTTTGGGGATTTCTACTCCAAATTCAGTTGATTCCTAGCTTAAATATTATTTTATGAATTTATATTAATTTCATGAGTATTTTTGGATTTTTAATGATATATGTATATTTTGATAATGTGGGTTTCCAAATGGCTGGATGTGAATATGGATTGAATGTGGGATTTCAATGTGAAATCAGGATTAATTCTTATGTGAATCCATTTTGTGCCTATAGTGGTTTCTTTATAACTTGTGAAAATTATTTTCTAAAATATGTAAGCGATGAAAATAATTTTTAGAAATGTACATGGTATGTTATTGATTTTAAATAAATAATTTGGTTGTGAGTGGGATGGAATATGTTGAATGTTTCAATTTTTATCTTGAATAATATGAGGATGATGTGTTATGTGTAATATGGAAAATCGTTTTATACAATGGGTGTCCTATGGCACTTGGTGTGTGAACTAGGACTATAATGATTTTGACTCAGAAGAATTTTCAATATGAATTCACATAATAGGATTTTTGAGGAAATTGATAACTAAATATTTATGATGATTGTATTCAACTAGAATTTGGGATTTCTATCATCTATAGTGTATTGTACATGAGAATGTGGATGGTTGTGGTTTCTATACAAATTTTCACCATGATACGTTGCCTATATGGTCTCTCAATTAGCTAATGCCAATATGGATTTCCTTTGAAATGTTTCTCTATGGTGATATCACACTTACCATTGACATACTATATATTTTTTGGGTTTTTAAGTGAACGCATGGTTTAACAAAAATTGTTCTCCACATATTTTTTATGAAGAATTTCTTTTATAAAACATGCAGGTTAATGTTTATTATAATTTTTATAGCTTGGATTCTATTTTTGGGTGTTATCCTATTATGATTTATCTAACACCCTTCTTACGACTTTGGGAATAAGTAGACTTGGTTATGTTTGACCAACATAAGGGAATAGAATTTGGATAAGGTGGTTCAACTTTCTAGAGGCTATCCTTGATGAGGTTCGGTAAATGTGGCTTGGGGGAGATACTCCCCTTTCCACAAGGTATTTTTTTAATAGTATTTAATTACCTTGGGATATATCCCTTATTTATTTTTGTTTAAAAGTTTATGGTAATTTATGGAATTGTTTATGGTATGATTTTTTTGAAATTTTTAATTCAGTTTATTTTTTTTTTGTTTGTTTAATGTTTAAAAATTCAAGAAAATCATTCCCATGATGTATAATTGATACTATGGTACTTATTGCAAGACTCTAGGGATAGAAACCATGCTTAGGTCCATGCCCCAGACTGGGTCAGCATCGGTTCAGTTGATGAACTAGAATCCTTCATGAAAAAATCATATCAGATCTAGAATAGATCTTCTGTGTCATGTAATTTGGGATGAGTCTGGATAAATTAGAGCTGGGACTATAGAGGCTTGGAGTTCAGGTTGCGAGTATGGGATCTGGCCTGCACACCTCATGACAGTCCTCATGTTTCCATGGGATGTTGGGATATTGGATTCACATCTACCCAAGGTAGGACCTGTCCGTTGGATAATATACATGGACATTGTCTGGGGTGATTTTTTTGGTCTTTGAGTTGTCGTGCTGAATTTTATTTTTTGTATTTGTTATTTTAGGGAAAAAATATTATATTTGGTTGTGTTAAATATTTTTCTTGTCAGTGATTCCTTTTGTAGTAGAATTTCTCCCTATATAATTACCTTGAAAATAGATGAAGATAAGAGATATATTTTACCTCACTTCCCGATCATAGGTTGCAAAAAAATGTGGTTCGGGCTATTCAGGCTCCAAGACAAGGACTAGATCTTAGCCCATCTCCCACTAGAGAAGATTAATTTGGTCCAATGATATAAAAAGATTTGGATTTTCTCATGACTAAGTCTCATTACATTCAAGGTAGAATAGAACATTAGGAATATGAGGTGTGGCCTGAGAAGATAGATCACATGTGTGAATTCTTGGACACATTTGAAGAGGTTAGGGTGAAATGCGCCTAGTTTATGCTGGAATATCCTAGTCGAATGCAGTGGGATTCAGTGATTCAAGATGGGAAGCATGAGAAGAAGAGATGGAAGGACTTTTTAGTGGTCCTTGATGACCAATATTTACCTGAGGTAATTCAGTATGATAGATATCAAGAGTTTATGGTTCTGATTCATGAAGACCAAATAGTGATGGCATATACCAAATACATCACAGAACAAGTTCGGTATGCTCATTTAATATTTTCCAATGTGGAGATAAAGGATCAAATGTGAGAAAGTGGCCTATTCCTAGAGATCTATTCTCATGGAATTCTATTCATGTAAATGACCTAAGATAAAGTATTTGATCGATCTTTTATGGTAGATATTGATCATAATGGATTTTATGGATCTTATGGGGACATATCAGTGATTGGAAGGTGTAGTTCATATTACAAGAAGAGGAATTAATACGGTCATATGAAAAAGGAAGTGGTAGTTTGAGTCAACCTTACATGTAGTATTCATCTATTTCATCTGATGTAAGGTATGTTGTGTGTTCTCAATGAGGGAAGGGGGTGCATATTTGAATTGTGTGTATATATCCTCCCAAACCATGCCATCAGGTTGGGTCTACGGGACACCTATATCATTTTTTCAGAATGACGCACCCATATCTACGTGAAGTCGGATCTATAGGTGTTGGGGGAATGTTATCTAAATCGCAGTAATATAGGAAGGTATGATATTGGTTTGGTTGTCCTTGTGGTAAGACCATATCATTCTCTGGTCAGAGTATGTTTTGGGACAGACACATGTTAGTGGTTGTGTGCATACATAGGTTGATACCAAGAATCATTATGTTGTGGATCAAAAACTGTTGTGATGAGATGCGACGCCCTTGATACTACAAGGTACTATTATGATTTCATCCTTTTTTGTATTCATTTTAATTGAAATCAGTGTTTCAATTTAATTTATCTTTACCCATCTCAAGAATCATTGGAATTTCCCATCTTTCAAATTCAATTTTCGATTTCTTTTGTAACTTTGTTAAGTAATAATAATGATCTAGGTCTCAGGTGACCATCTTGTGCATTGTTCATGTCATTTTTAGATAGACAATGTGATTTCATAGTCTTGAATATGGACCTCTTTGATGTAATCCTTGGCATGGATATGATGGTGAGATTCTATATGAATATTTATTTTTTATAGGTAGTGGGTATGATTCATGTAACCTGATGGGAGTTCTCATGTTCTTTCTAGGGAATGTGATCATTAGTCGGGGCGTGTAAGACCTCAACACCCGAAATTAGGTTATCAAATTTTCAATTATCTTATCTCATTCTTGAGGATGGTGGAGTTTCTTCTGATGATGGACTACCTATTTAATTGATTTGTTCCCAGAGTTATTCCAATAAGGCTTTCCAGGATTACCCCTGGTGTTGGATTTGGAGCTTTCAATTGATTTATATTTGAGGAAACAAATTATATCTAATAACTAATTATGTATATCCCCAATAAAACTAGTGGAATTAAATATATATAGGTAGATGTTTTGGAATACAATGGATTGATTCGCATGACAATCTCTACTTGGTCATCTACAGGCTTGTTAATAAAGAAGGTTGACAGACCTGCCCAGTTCTGTAACGATTACTTGAAATTGAATAAGGTTACTATAAAGAATTAATATCATTTTCCCCAAATGAATACATGTTCAAAAAGATGAAATGGGAAATGTTTTTCTCGAAGATAAGCTTTCTTTTAGGTTACCACCATGTTAGGGTGAGAGAGGTGGGTATCTCGAAAATGTTTTTATGAAGCAGATGTAACCAGTTCAATTATTTTTTTCTTGTATTTGGGAGTGGAGAATTGTAAAAACCCATGTTTTTATAAAAATTAATAGATATAAATGGAAATTTGTTTTAAGTAGATATTTATAACCAGCCTTTAAACATAATTTTTCCACTTCTATGTTTTGAATTTCATGAAACGGGCATCTAAAATTGTGTTTCGTTTGTTATTTATATACTATTAGAACCAACATGTTTTCTTGGTGAATAGTAACATAGCCTTATGAAAAGTAATATTAATAGTAATATGACCCTAATGAATAGTAAATTTTATTATTATTTTTTTCTTAAGGATTTAACAAAATAACATCTTGGATAATTTTTCATCGTGATATAGAAGTTGTTATAGAATTAGAATTGTTAATTTTTGAATTATGTATGATTTTAATAAAAAATTAATATAATATTATTTAGAAAATTATTTTCAAAAAATGGAATTCATTTTTGAATTCTATACATCGATAAATGGTTAGGGTGTATTTTGGGAATTTTTCTGAAACATTTGATTTTTCAGTTAATAATAAAAAATTCAGTTTTTAGATTCGGTGTTTTAATGACACCATTAATGATATAATAAAGATTTCATAAATTTGGTCCACTTATGTATAGTAAAATAATATGTAAAGTGTCACAATTGGCTTATACCATGGGAAAATACCATGGGAAAGCCCATGGTTTTGCAAATACCAGTCATGAGGTGTCCTTTGAAAATCAATAAAATATTCCCTTACTTTTCATATAAATACCTACCCATTCATTCATTAAAATCATTCCAAATTACTCCTCAACAAAACTTTAGGCTACTTACTATCATTGTAGTACTCCCTTGGATTTCTCAAGCCCCCAAGGTCCCACCCTTCATGTTCTCAGGGTTACACTACAAGGTATGCAAATTATCAATTTCTTTCTTTTTTCCATTCAAGTTCTCTTTTATGTGGTATAACATTCTTGTTTCCATAACATGTTCGTATTTCCTTATTATTAATGATCTATTCAGTATTGTGATTCATTTCTGGATGGGTTACCCGTATCCCCTCTCTTTCTAATATTTCTAATATCATGTTGTGTAGCCGTTAGGCATCCAAATTTTTGTAAGAGATTTCTCATTTATTCTTTTATTTTGAGTTCCTTCCTTATTATTTCATCATATCTCATTACCCAAGAAGCATAAAATCTCCATAAATCATGTATATTATGTATTTTATATTTTTTATTGAAAATTATTCATCATTATTCTTCTCCTCTTCCACTTATTTAAGGGATAAAAACACTGTCTTTGACGTGTCGAATTACTGACATCGTGGACGATGTGATTTCAATTTCGATTAATTCTTTCATGTGAGGTCATGAAAACATTTATATGGTCGAACCAGGTTATAATATATTTTTTATGACTCATCCAAGGTTCTGTAAGTCTTTTTTACTCATGGTTTTGATTTATAATACAAAATGAGTTCGTTATTATCAAAGAAACACTAAAATAGAATAAACGAACATCGTTAATATTTTAACATATAAATCATCATCATATTAAACATCAAAATGATAAATCGTATAAATTATGGTACTGTAAACATTTAAATACCTTCATTTATAATTCTGGAATTTCACATCCAATCAACAAGAACATCCACCATGAACCAATCCTAGAAATCATGTTAAGAACTCACCCAAAAATAGTGCAAGGAGAAAAATACTAAAATTTAGAGGGTGATATGAAGTTAAGAAATGATAATATAAGATTTTATAAACATTAAAATGTATCTATAAACTACTAATAACACTCTTTTAACCATTATACAGTATTTTTAAACAATTTTTTATTAAGACAAACCCGAGGTAAGGGAATTCTTAACCTGATTTCCATTCTTTGGATTAACCTTCTACTTCATTATTTATGTGATCTTTAAATTTTTTTGTGATGGGTTTTGTTTATATAATTTTTTATTATTTAAATTTACATTATATATACATACTCCATCCAATATATTTTGTCTCTCTTCATTTGTATGATATTCATTAGGGTTTTTTCTTTAAATTCCTCTTTTTAAATTCTGTTTTACGAAATTCCAAAGCAATGTTTTTATGGAATTATTCATGTTGTATGATTTTGTTTTGGTTCTTGGGAATTATTTATGATGAAGGTTTGGACCTATATCTCCCTTCAAGGCATTTAGTATGTGTATGCTTGAGGTTGGTCGTATAGTTACTCCAAGTGTAACTGTGATGGTTACACAAATTCTACAGTAGCCATGAGGGTTACAAATTATAAGGTAGCCAAGAGGGTTACTATATTATTTAAGTAATGCCCCATGATTACTCTATGATTATATTTATGTTCTATTGTTTTTTTTTGATCCTTTGTAATCTCATGTTATAAGAAGTTAGCATATACGAGAGACAAACATGTCTTTTGTAAATGTTTTCATACTGTATGAGTATTCATAGACTAATGTGCTCTTTCAATATTTTTCATCCTTTACTGAGCTTTTGTGCTCATCCCAATTTTTAAAATGATTTTCACCGGTTAATGGATGTGTATAACTAGGAAGGAATCCATGTAAAATGTTGAAGAATTGTCATGGAGTCCTGTTTTAAGTTTTAATGTTTTATAATATTTAAAAATGGATACTATTTTTATGGTTTCCACTTTGTAATAATTTGTAAAGATATGAATGTTTTGTCCTAATTATATAAGGCCTTGAACATGAAATGATACTAAATGTAAAAGGAATTTTTTTAATTACTAAAATCATGATTATGTCTTTAATAAGGCCAGGTCCTTGTAGTTGGTATCGTAGGATGGGTTAGATAAACATATGGGTTAGGTTGATGTAAATAGAATACCATAAATGATTTTCACTCTATGTTTAATTTTAAATGTTTTTGCATTTAAATATTACCAGGTTGCTTCATCTAAGACATGTTTTTTAGAATGGTTGTCCTCAGAAGGAATAGGGATGCTAAAGAGGAGATGCACCGACAGAATGACTTCCTTCCGGAACTACAACCCAAAACGGTAGGGATTGAAACAGAGAATATTGGGATAGTAATGGCTCAACTAACGTCGGCAATGAATGGTGGTGGCACCTACGCAAGAGAACCAATAGAGGTACCACAATAGAACATGATATTAGTGGAAAATGTTATGAGACAACATCCTATTACATTCAATAAGTCTTCTGACCTAGTAGCAGCTGAAGGATGGATCATAGCCCTTGAAAATATATTCACTGTTATGGGATGTTCAGACAATCAGAAGGTAAGTTTCACGACCCGTCCTCGGGGCTCGTGCCGTGACTACCCCAAGCCCGCCTTCCATAGGCCAGGGGCTGGCGACTAGCACCAAGGCGTAAATCCCGGTAAAAAGGGAAGGCATTGCCTTTGTAAAGTAAACAATCACACAGAGTACAAGTGGAAGAAGTAAACACTAAGTAAAAACTGAGTACAACAGTATGTGCGGAAAGTAAAAAGGGGCCGGAAATAAAAGCCCAACTGTAAAGTACAACTCGAAGGGAAAACAACAACTGAAAAGTAAATCTGCTATGTCGAGCTGTCCACTGGAAATCCCACCTGAAGGGTGGGTACAGATAGCTCCTCTGCTCCTCGGGTCCCACCGTCCGCTCCGAGTATGTCCGCCCAGTGGTCCACCTTCGGGTACCGCCTCGTCGTCACGTCCACCTCTGGGTACCGTCTCGTCGTGAGGTCCTCCTCCAGGTACCATCTCGTCGTATAGTCCACCTCCAGGTACCGTCCTGTCCTCGAACACTCGGCCTCTGTCAGCACTGCCTGTCGTCTGCAACCAACACAACGAGGTGCGGGCATAGCCCGTGCAGGGGTGAGTATAACGATACTCAGTAGGGACCCCGAGACCTTCAAGGTCTCACTAAACCAACAAGGATAACCACAAAGAAGATCTCAACAGATAACCTCTACTTAGGTATATGCCCATACATATACCTAAGTTATCAAGTAACCCATCTCAATCATGAGGAAACACAAGGATTGTGAAATCAATGGATAACCACTACCCGGGTATATGCCCATACATATACCTAAGTTATCAAGTGACCCATCTCAATCATGAGGTAAACACAAGGTCAAAAGTCTCAGCTCAAGAAGGATTTTCATTATCGAAACCGTAACTGCTGAAGAGCTCCGTCTCTGGAGTGTACAGTGGTCCTATCACGACTCCGAGGTACTGCTCACTAACCTAAGACTGCTGAAGAACTCCACCCATCGAGTACCGCAGGCCAGCTGCTACAACCAAGCGCTCCCATGTTCCGCTACAACCAAGCGCACCTCTGTCATGGGTCTGCCGCTACAACCAAGAGCTCCCATGTACCGCTACAACCAAGCGCACCTCTGTAACACACCGAGTCGTTCGATCAGCAGTCGTCGGGTCTCAGCCAGCTACACGGTCTCCGTACTCCGCACGCTCGTCACTGGGAGGGTCCGCTCCACGAGCTACAGGTCAATACTCCAAGTACCTCAAAGTCCCACGATGAAGTATCTCAAAGGACCGCCACGTCATAGGGGTCTCAACGCAATAGACGGCGCGTCAATCGGACGCCCGGTCTGTGAGTTATTATCCTTTTCGTCCCAGGGGCCCGGTTGGTTTCGTGAGCGAACCAAACCCGGCCGTTTCTCAACTGTACCCCAAACTCTCATTGGGTAAACTCATAGGGACCGTTTCTCACCGCGATCACCAACACCGCTGACGGTTCGTCAAACGGACGTTCTGTCAGAATGATATCAGCTTTTCCGTTCCAGGGTCCCGGTTGGATTTCGGTGCGATCCAACCTGGCCACTATCCATATGCATCCAAAACTCGGGCTGAGGATTCCAAAAGTTCCATATCGTCAATAAGAACGCAACGCAACAGACGGCGCATCAATCAGATGCATGGTCTGGATGTTATTGGCTTTTCCGTCTCACACCCCCCCTGGGAAACTTCCCAGGAGGTCACCCATCCTGATCACTACTCTAGGCCAAGCACGCTTAACTATGTAGTTTTAACCACGTAGCCTCCCGAAAAGGAAGATGTACCTTGAGTATAGTATACCGAAACGACCGTCTTGATCCAAGGATCGCGTTGCCGCTGACGGCGAGTCGTTTGGAGGCCCGTAGCCCAAGATACGGGCATTTGACCAAATGTGGTCCGAAACTAGGGGTCTGGGCCCGGGCCGACCCGGCCCAACCCCCCTGGTCCGACCCGAACCGGGTCGACCCGACCCGGTCCGGCTGGACCCGGCCCGGCCGGCGGCGCGACCCGGCCGGCGGTGCGGCCAGCGCGTCGTTCGGGTGCCGCGCGCGGGGGGCAAAGCCCCCCCCCCCCCCTTTGTGAAACTGCGGCCCCTTAATTGGGGCCGCTTGAAGACCCGGCCGTGGGAATTAATTCCCCTGGTATCCACTGCCCGGCCGGCCCGCACTGGCCGGCCGGTTTCGCCACCAAGGACCGGCGACGGCCGGTCCTTCCTTCGCCGACACCGGCGGCCCGGTGTCGGCCGCCGGTCATCTTGCTCCGCCGCGGCCCGGAACCGGTCGCGGCCTATGCCATTCGGCGCGATGCGACAGCATCGCTTCCCTCCTCCGCGGCCCCGCTCCGGCCGCGGCGCCTTTGACTTTCTTCGACGCGACGCGACGACATCGCGTTCTTGGATTTCTTTCCACGGTGCGGCGCGACGGCGCCGCACGTATCTTCCACAATAAATCTTGTGGTGCAACGACACCACGTTTTCTCGTATCATCCTCAAGATACCATCACAAAAAACAAAGGAGGAGGGTCGGCCGTGTTTGAGCGGTCCGACCCCCTCGCGTTATTCAATAACAACAAGGGTTTTAATCCACGATTATCACCAAGTTTGTATTCACGAACAATTAAATAAATAAACCCCTACCTCGATTCAGATACGGTGCACGTCAACAACCCGCGGAAGACGAGCGTCGCGGAGGTCGGGCGTTGCGGGGAAAGAACGTCGACTCCGTTGTCGTCGAGGTGCGTTCGAAGGGGAAACATCGTTGGAAGAAGACGTCACGTTCTTCGGTGGAGATGTTCTTCGTTGGAGGTGTTCTTCACGTTCTTCGTCGATGTTGAAGAAGAAGAAGACTTAGCCTTTTCTCTCCCAAGTCTCCACCACAACAACAACTAACCCCAAAATAAAATAATCCTCCGACTTATTTATTAACCCAATATAGGTTTTGAATTTCAAGAGTTTAAAAATTCAAAACCCATATTCAACTCACTTAAGTTATTAACATAAGATGTTATAAAATTAAGGAGGTGATAAGTTATCAAAACATAAATGCGGGGTTTAGAGGGGTTAGGAAAGTTAAGGAATTTGAAGAGGTGGGGAGGGGTTTGTGTGGGCCCCACCCTTTCAAATATCCACACATGGGATGTTGGATGGATGTGGGCCCACCACCAACTTCCCATGGGATAAGTTAACAACTTAACATGAAATAAAATTGATTTATCAATTTTATTCACTTTTTTAATAAAACCCCAAAAAATTAACTTCTTCTCCCACACAAACGCAACTACGGTAATGGTTCCCTTAAGCGATTACCGGCGTTGCGAGTTCATCGGTGCAATCAGATTTCAATTCCGAGCACCGGTTCAAAAGATAGAAATTCCCGCTCTCTCATTCACTGAACGTACCCGAGCCAAACATCGGAAATTAATTCCGGGCACACCGGGCCTCAGAATCAGGCGCCTTCAGAAACTGCGTTCTTGTAAAATTCCAACGAAAATTAAGAAAAAAATTTCCTTGAAATTTCCGGGTCATTACATTACTCCCACCTCAGGGCTTTACGTCCCCGTAAAGCTTCAAAACAAACTAGGGTCACAAAAGCGGTACAGAGCACGCATTTGAGCCTTCCGCTCCCATGTGCTTACCTGGAGGTTCCGTACTGCCAAAGAAAGTGCACCCGAGGAATCGATCATCCTCGTAGGATCTGCTCCTGTCGATCCTCGATCCCCACTGGAACCTCCGTGAAAGACACCACATCGCCATCGTCCAGCTCCTCATGGTCGATGATATGCGCAGGGCCGAGCACGTATCTCCTCAGTTGAGATACGTGGAAGTCATCGTGCACCTGGTGCAGCTGCGGTGAATGGGTCAAGAGGTAAACCACCGCGCCTACCCAGATGGGGACCTAAGAAGGTCCGTTGAACCCTGGAGATAACATGACGCCTTGGCCACATCTCCGTAAACCTTGTCGAGGTGAGGCCCGTATAAGAATGTGGTCGCCATCCTCAAACTCCAGATGTTTCCAATTCCTGTTAGAAATGGAACTCAAACGACTGCTTCCACGAGGGTATGGTTGGCCGATTCAAGAGTGATCGGTCGCACCCTCCCGTGAAAGAGTTTATCCCGTGCTGCCTGGGGTTTCCTTTTCACCGACCAAGGAAAACCCATCCCAACGTTTTCCTAAAACCGTCAATTTGAGTATGAACAGTTATTTCCCATTCCATACTCAAACTAACATCGTAAGGCCTCGACGCTGTCACCAAGAGATTCCAACAGAAACTCTCACCTCGAGGGTCTGACCACACCGTTGGCATAAGTGTGATTATCAAGTCTCCTACCAAGGTATCTCCAGACGTGAGGGTCAAGTCCACGGCTTACCAGAAACTCTAGGTCTGGAACAAGATTTGTGAATGCAAGAAATGATTCACATCGACGTCCGTTACTAAAACATCTAGTAGTGGACACAGACTGTCCCTTGAATCATTTCTAGAGCCATTGGGTCACACTCCTTGACCGCATGCAGGCGCACTCTTCCTCCGCCCTCCAGCTCCCTGATCCTGGCAGGAATAACTAAGGCGGGTGGTTGTACCATTTTAGGATGTACACCACCTCATGATGCTCTCCTAGCTCTGCCTCCACACCTACTGCTTCTTAGACTCATCTCTCTTTTAATCTTCCTCTTCTTAACACGCCCGAGTCTCTATGACTGGCACCGGTTTCCTGTTTCTTATTGCACTGAGCAGTATTAATCCTCTCTTGGATGTCCTGGAGCTCCTTTAGTCTCACAAGAGCTGCTATGATTTCTTCTTTGTCGATAAGAGAAACCCGGTCTCATCCCCTGGATGAACCACATTCGTTGCCTAATACAGTCAATCCTGACATGAATGATGCATTCATGCCATGGATGACGTTGTAAGGCCTCGAAGTATCTACTAAGAGATCTAACTGTCACTCTCGCCTCCAAGGGTCAAGTCACACTTTCGGCATCAATGTGAGGTCACTGGGTCCCCTCCAATAGAAATCTCGAATGTGAGGGTCAAGTCAATAGTGTAACCGGGACCACTCAGTATCAACCAAACAAAAGGACAGGAAAGCAACAAAGATAAGTGTCTTTTTATTATTGCATCTCATAGTAGAAAGACACGAATACAAAGAAACATGGAACTAGAAGTAAAAAGGACGTATCCACTAGTTCCTCTCCTGCCCACCTGCTCTCAGAGCTCTACTGCCTTGTCCACTGCTCGGCTGTTACTCAAGCACTCGCTGCTGCTTCTGTCTCGGTGGCTCCTCCAGCACCCGCTGATCAATCGTACGAGGAGTCGGACAGTCACGTTCCAGGAGACACTTTCCGCCGCAGGAGTAACATTGTCCGTTTCTGGCACGCCTGGCTCTGACCCCACCTCGGGTGCCCCGCACCACCAGTCCTAAAACCCGAGATCGTCCAACTGCTAGTCCGGTCCTCGTGGACCTCTGCATCATCTGTCTACTACCCACAGATGACTCAGATACTGATCGAAAAGCACGCAGAAAAGGCAGAATCTCCTGTACACGCTCGGGGTGTAGAGATGCTGGCACAAACTCCACCCTGAAGAAGGTCTCGAAGTCTTCCCATGCGAAGTTCATCTCATCGCAAAACTGAAACAAGTGGCTCCACCACCTGCCTGATGCTGCCTGAAGGAGGCTGGTAGCAAAGATCACCATGAAGTATGCCGGCGTCCCCACTAGCCTGAAGACTCTCACCATAGCCTCCAGCCAAACCTCAGCCGCCTGCGGGTCCGTCTCTCCCCGGAACCTGGGTGGCCTCTGGCGCTGGAACTCGTGCAGCGCGCTCAAGCGTCGTGCATCGCCTACTGCTGGGGCTGGTGGCATCGGTGGCCCAACGGGTAGCAGTACCGATGGTGCCTCCGCTGGTGCCTCAACTGAGATAGGGCCCTGTACAGAGGCCTCGTCGCTCGGCGGGCTGTCAGTACGTACCACTCTCGGGGCTCTAGCTGGTCGTCTGTGAAAAGGAATTCTGAAAGAAACATCGTGACACGGTCAAACGTTTATACCTGGTGAGCTGACCTGGTTTGAGCTGTTTTAAGGGAAAACCTTTGAAAACACACACACAATTAGTGTTTTCGTGCCCAAAGTCAGAAATCAGTTGTCAGGGTCCTGGTGTATGGATACGTCGGCCGCCCGCACCAACACTGGACTCCCTGAACTGAAAACCACACTCGGTACTCTCAACACTATTGCTTCACAGAAAGAAACATCAGAGTTATAAGTTCTGCGGTAGAACCGAACTCCTCTGATACCAATTTGTCACGACCCATCCTCGGGGCCCATGCCGTGACTACCCCAAGCCCGCCTTCCATAGGCCAGGGGCGGACGACTAGCACCAAAGCGTAAATCCCGGTAAAAAGGGAAGGCATTGCCTTTGTAAAGTAAACAATCACACAGAGTACAAGCGGAAGAAGTAAACACTAAGTAAAAAGTGAGTACAACAGTAAGTGCGGAAAGTAAAAAGGGGTCGGAAATAAAACCCCAACTGTAAAGTACAACTCGAAGGGAAAACAGCAACTGAAAAGTAAAGCTGCTATGCCGAGCTGTCCACTAGAAATCCCACCTGAAGGGTGGGTACAGATAGCTCCTCTTCTCCTCGGGTCCCACCGTCTGCTCTGAGTATGTCTGCCCAGTGGTCCACCTTCGGGTACCGCCTCGTCGTCACGTCCACCTCTGGGTACCGTCTCGTCGTGAGGTCCTTCTCCAGGTACCATCTCGTCGTATAGTCCACCTCCAGGTACCGTCCAGTCCTCGAACACTCGGCCTCTGTCAGCACTGCCCGTCGTCTGCAACCAACACAACGAGGTGCGGGCATAGCCCGTGCAGGGGTGAGTATAACGATACTCAGTAGGGACCCCAAGACCTTCAAGGTCTCACTAAACCAACAAGGATAACCACAAAGAAGATCTCAACAGATAAACTCTACTTAGGTATATTCCCATACATATAACTAAGTTATCAAGTAACACATCACAATCATGAGGAAACACAAGGATTGTGAAATCAATGGATAACCACTACCCGGGTATATGCCCATACATATACCTAAGTTAGCAAGTGACCCATCTCAATCATGAGGTAAACACAAGGTCAAAAGTCTCAGCTCAACCAGGATTTTCATTATCGAAACCGTAACTGCTGAAGAGCTCCGTCTCTGTAGTGTACAGTGGTCCTGTCATGACTCCGAGGTACTGCTCACTAACCTAAGACTGCTGAAGAACTCCACCCATCGAGTACCGCGGGCCAGCTGCTACAACCAAGCGCTCCCATGTGCCGCTACAACCAAGCGCACCTCTGTCGTGGGTCTGCCGCTACAACCAAGCGCTACCATGTGCCGATACAACCAAGCGCACCTCTGTCGTGGGTCTGCCGCTACAACCAAGCGCTCCCATGTGCCGCTACAACCAAGCGCACCTCTGTAACACACCGAGTCGTTCGATCAGCAGTCGTCGGGTCTCAGCCAGCTACACGGTCTCCGTACTCCGCACGCTCGTCACTGGGAGGGTCCGCTCCACGAGCTACAGGTTGATACTCCAAGTATCTCAAAGTCCCACGAAGAAGTATCTCAAAGGACCGCCACATCATAGGGGTCTCAACGCAATAGACGGCGCGTCAATCGGACGCCCGGTCTGTGAGTTATTAGCCTTTTTGTCCCAGGGGCCCGGTTGGTTTCGTGAGCGAACCAAACCCGGCTGTATCTCAACTGTACCCCGAACTCTCATAGGGTAAACTCATAGGGACCGTTTCTCAACGCGATCACCAACGCCGCTGACGGTTCGTCAAATGGACGTTCTGTCAGAATGATATCAGCTTTTCCATTCCAGGGTCCCGTTTGGATTTCGGTGTGATCCAACCTGGCCACTATCCATCTGCATCCAAAACTCAGGCGGAGGATGCCAAAAGTTCCGTATCGTCAATAGGAACGCAACGCAATAGACGGCGCGTCAATCGGACGTCTGGTCTGGATGTTATTTGCTTTTCCGTCTCACACCCACCCTGGGAAACTTCCCAGGAGGTCACCCATCCTGATCACTACTCTAGGCCAAGCACGCTTAACTATGGAGTTTTAACCACGTAGCCTCCCGAAAAGGAAGATGTACCTTGAGTATAGTATACCGAAACGACCGTCTTGATCCAAGGATCTCGTTGCCGCTGACGGCGAGTCGTTTGGAGGCCCGTAGCCCAAGATACGGGCATTTGACCAAAAGTGGTCCGAAACTGGGGGTCTGGACCCAGCCCGGCCGACGGCGCGACCTGGCCGGCGGTGCGGCCAGCGCGTCGTTCGGGTGCCGCGCGCAGGGGGCAACCCCCCCCCCCCCTTGTGAAACCGCGGCCCCTTAATTGGGGCCGCTTGAAGACCCGGTCGTGGGAATTAATTCCCCTGGTCTCCACTACCTGGCCGGCCCGCACTGGCCAGCCGGTTTCGCCACCAAGGACCGGCGATGGCCGGTCCTTCCTTCGCCGACACCGGCGGCCCGATGTCGGTCGCCGGTCATCTTGCTCCGCCGCGGCCTGGAACCGGTCGCGGCCTATGCCATTCGGCGCGATGCGACAGCATCGCTTCCCTCCGCCGCGGCCCCGCTCCGGCCGCGGCGCCTTTGAATTTCTTCGACGCGACGCGATGACATCGCGTTCTTGGATTTCTTTCCACGGCGCGGCGCGACGGCGCCGCGCGTATCTTCCACAATAAATCTTGTGGTGCAACGGCACCACGTTTTCTCGTATCATCCTAAAGATACCATCACGAAAAACAGAGGATGAGGGTCGGCCGTGTTTGTGCGGTCCGACCCCCTCGCGTTATTCAATAACAAAAAGGGTTTTAATCCACGATTATCACCATGTTTGTATTCACGAACAATTAAATAAATAAACCCCTACCTTGATTCAGTTACGGTGCACGTCAACAACCTGCGGAAGACGAGCGTCGCGGAGGTCGGGCGTCGCGGGGAAAGAACGTCGACTCCGTTGTCGTCGAGGTGCGTTCGAAGGGGAAACATCGTTGGAAGAAGACGTCGCGTTCTTCGGTGGAGATGTTCTTCGTTGGAGGTGTTCTTCACGTTCTTCGTCGATGTTGAAGAAGAAGAAGACTTAGCCTTTTGTCTCCCAAGTCTCCACCACAAGAACAACTAACCCGAAAATAAAACAATCCTCCCACTTCTTTATTAACCCAATATAGGTTTTTAATTTCAAGAGTTTGAAAATTCAAAACCCATATTTAACTCACTTAAGTTATTAACATAAGATGTTATAAAATTAAGGAGGTGTTAAGTTATCAAAACTTAAATGGGGGGTTTAGAGGGGTTAGGAAAGTTAAGGAATTTGAATAGGTGGGGAGGGGTTTGTGTGGGCCCCACCCTTTCAAATATCCACACATGGGAAGTTGGATGGATGTGGGCCCACCACCAACTTCCCATGGGAGAAGTTAACAACTTAACATGAAATAAAATTGATTTAACAATTTTATTCACTTTTTTAATAAAACCCCAAAAAATTAACTTCTTCTCCCGCACAAACGCAACTACGGTAAAGGTTCCCTTCAGTGATTACCGGCGTTGCGAGTTCATCGGTGCAATCAGATTTCAATTCCGAGCACCAGTTCAAAAGATAGAAATTCCCGCTCGCTCGTTCACTGAACGTACCCGAGCCAAACTTCGGAAATTAATTCTGGGAACACCGGGCCTCGGAATCAGGCGCCGTCAGAAACTGCGTTCTTGTAAAATTCCAAAGAAAATTAAGAAAAAAATTTCCTTGAAATTTCTGGGTCTTTACAGTAAGTATTTCTATATATACTTTTTAAGGGGAAATTGATCAGTTGAGTTTAATGGTAAGGAATATCTTGGGTAGAGAGGATTTTGATGCCTTAGAGTGGGATGAATTTTAAAGTCTTTTCCTTGAAAATTATTTTCTTAAGGTGGTGCAAAATAGAATGGAGAAGCAGTTCCTTGAATTGAAATATAAGGAGGGAGATTAAGTGGTTGTGTATGAAATCAACTTCACCCGACTAGTGAGGTATGCTCCAAATCATATCTTGGATCTTAATAGAAATATCAACCACTTTTACTTAGGACTGAAGCTATGGTATCGAAGGGTGTTAGCCTCCCGTGAATTCAAAAGTTATGAGGAACTTGTACGATGTGATTAGATAGTAGAGATGCAGTTTGTTGATGATAATGTTCATTTTTGAAATAAGGATAAGAAGAGGTGTAGTAGGCCAGCGACGGTTACGAATCATCAAAAGAAATCTGATGGTATGAAAATCCAATTTCCAGTATGAGAAAAGTGTAGAAAGAAACACCCTGGGGAATGTCTTAGAAAAACTATGATGTGTTCTAAATGTGGTATGGTTTGACACATAGCCCAGGATTGCAATGAAAATGATCCTAATAATAATCATGATAAACAGACGTTAAAGTGTTTTATATGTGGTGAAATGGTACATTGTGAAAATTCCTTCCCAAAGAGAGATATGAATGATCAAAAAAGCCATACTAAATGCAAAAAGCTGTAGTGAGATCCTTTGGGACTACGTCAGCAAATTTGAGGACATCAAATGAAGTTGTATTAGATACATTGTGTTTTCACACAGATTTTGCTACTGTTTTGTTTGATATGGGGTCTACACATTCCTTCATCTCTGAGAAATTTTTTGGTAAATTGAAAATATCACCTCAACAGATGAGAACAAAACTTTTTGTTAAAACACCATGGAGAAATATTATTATTAATTGGAATTATAAGAATCCTTATGTTGTGGTATATGGAAGGTATTTACCTGCAAACAATCTTGTTTTACCCTTAGTCGAGTTTCATGTTATTCTGGGAATGGATTGGCATTCTGTTTATCACGAAAAGATTAACTGTAAAGCTAAAGAAGTTGTTTTTCAGAAAGGGATTCAATTTGTATAGAAGAATGAACCCATATAATAGATAACATATCAGGATGATGAGAAACTAAAGAAATATGCAAATTGACGTTATCTTGCTCAAATTTTTGAAAACAAGGGAACTATTTAAATTAATTAACATTCAGTGGTAAATTAATTCGGTTATGTTTTTCCTAATGAGTTACCTGGTGTCATACCTAATTGATATGTCGAATTCACAATTGACTCAGATCTTGATGCTAAACCAATTTCAAAACCCCTATATCGTATGTATCCAATAGAACTTCTTGAATTGAAATATTATTTATAGTATTTTCTTGATAAAGGCTTCATTTGTCCTAGCACTTCACCATGGGGAGCCCATGTTTTTTTGGTTAAAAAGAAAGATGGTTCCATGAGACTTTTCATTGATTATAGATCTTAGAATAACATCACTTTTAAAAACAAGTATCATTTTCCTCATATTGATGACTTGTTTGATTAGCTCCAGGGAGCATTGTACTTTTCCAATATTGACATGAGATCCGGATACCATCGGATGAAGGTGAAAGAGGATGAAATCTCGAAAATAGACTTTCGTACTAGATATGGGCATTATGAATTTGTTTTTATGCCATTTGTATTAAATAATAGACCTATTGTATTCATGAACCATATGAATATTGTATTTCATGAGTTCTTGGATAATTTTGTTGTTGTATTTATTGATGATATTCAGGTATTTTATAAAAATAAATTGGAGTATGGAAAATATCTTAGAGTTGTTTTAAAAACATTAAAAGAAAGGAAACTATATGGAAAATTCAGCATGTGTAATTTTTCGTTGTAACAAGCTTTTCTCAGGAACATTGTAAATAATGATGGAATAATAGTTGATCCTACCAAAACAAAAGTATTTGATGTATGGACAAGACCCATAAATGTTACGGAGATTCATAGTTTTCTTGGGTTAGTAGGTTATTACAGACGGATTTTTAAGATCATTGCATTGTTATCTAGCCCGATAACTATGTTAACACGGAAAGGTGTTAAATTTGTTCAGATAGAGGAATGTGATGTTTGTTTTCAGGAACTAAAGATGAGATTGGTGAATTCTCCAGTTTTTGGAATTACCTTCCCAAAATGGTGAGTATGTCATCTATAGTGATGCTTCATTAAGGGACTTGGTTTTTTTATGCCAAATAATTTGTTTATTGTATATGCTACATGACAACTTAAACCTCAGGAGCTTAATTATCTAACACATGATTTAGAATTTGCAGTTGTGGTTTTTTCTTTTAAAATATGGAGGCATCATTTATACAGAACCAAATGTCAAATATATACTGACCATAAAAGTCTGAATTATATATTCCCTCAGAAGGAATTAAACATGAGGTAGAGAAATGGCTAAAACTAATAAAGGATTATGACTGTACGATCAATTACCATCCTGGGAAAGCAAAAAAAGTAGCAGATTCCTTAAGTCGGAAACATCATTCCTAATTAACCATGTTACATTTGGAACATGATCACTTGATAAATGATTTAATGAAATTTGGCTTAGATGTTGTTGGTTTAGGGAATACATTTGTTTTGTTTCAGGTTTTAGTGCAATATTTATTGTTAGACAGAATTAAAAAAGCGCATAAGGAAGATCGTGAGCTATAGAAAAAGGTAGAATATGTTAAAACGGGTATGTTGACATAATTTATCCTTGACAAAGATTGTGTTTTAAGATTTGGAAAATGGTTTTGTGTGCCTAGTGATTCTCATTTGAAGAAGGATTTGTTGTATGAATCTCATAGTTCTCCATTTTCGGTTCATCCTGCCAGTACTAATATGCACAGAGACCTTCAAGAGTATTATTGGTGGGATGGAATGAAATAAGATATTGATGATTTTACCACGAAATGATTGACATGTCAACAGGTCAAAGAAGAGTGGTAGTTAACGAAGGGGACGCTTCAGCCATTTCCAGTTTCGGAGTGGAAACGGTAGAATGTATCCAAGGACTTTGTTGTGGGACTACAAAAGACTGCACGAGTTAACAATGCTTTTTGGGTTATTGTTGATCGGCTAACAAAGTCTGCACATTTTCATTCAATTAGAGATATAACGGCATTGGATCATATTTTTCAATTGTACCTCAAAGAGATTGTTAGGTTACATGGAGTTCCTCATTCCATTTTATCTAACTAAAATCCTAGGTTCACTTCTAACATTTGGAAGGGACTTTAAAAGTCATTGGGAAAAGAGTTAAATTTCAGTAGATCTTTTCATCCTCCATCAGATGGGTAGTCAGAATTAACGTTTCAAACTTTGGAGGATATGCTTCGAGCTTGTTCAACAGACTATCAGGGATGATTGGATCAACATCTTTATTTAGTTGAGTATCCTTATAATAACAGTTTTCATTCCAATATTCAGATGACACCTTTTGAGGCCTTGGATGGGAAGCGGTATCGGACTCCAGCGTTTTGGGATGCAGTCAGTGAAAAAAAGTTGATGGGGATGGAATTAGTAGAAGAAGTTTCTGAGAAACGGAGGATGATCCATTAGAACATGAGGAAAGCTCAGAGAAAGAAGAAAAGTTATCTAGATGATAGAAGGAAATACTTCTATTTCGAGGTAGGTGACCATATTTTCATTAAAATCTCTCATTGGAAAAGTGTAATGCATTTCGGTTAGAAAGGGAAGATAAGTCCACAGTTCATTAGTCCTTTAATAATCTTGGGGAAAGTTTGAACAGTTCCATACAGCATAGCTTTGCCTCCGAGTTTATTTCAGGAAGACAATGTTTTTCATGTTTCGATGTTGAGAAAGTATGTTCCATATTTATCACATGTCATGAGCCTAGAAAAAGTTCAGATGAAAGAGTACCATTATTATGAAGAGAAACCAGTTTAGATTAATGATCGAATGGAAAAGGTATTGCGGAATAAGGTAATACACCATGTAAAGGTTTTATGGAGAAACCACATGGTTGAAGAAACAACATGGGAGTCTGAAAATTCTATGAGGGAAAAATACGCTCAGTTTTTCAATAAGTAAGTAAAATTCCGAGGACGCAATTTCAAGAAAGTGGGGATAATGTAACACCCCATGTTTTTTTAAAAATAAATAGAAATGCATGGAACTTTGTTTTAAGTAGATATTTATAACTAAACTTTTAACATAAATTTTCCACTTCTTTGTTTTGAATTTCAAGAAACGGTCATCTACAATTGTGTTCAGTATGTTATTTGGAGTATTAGAGAACCAATTTTTTTAGTGAATAGTAACATACCATTATGAATATTTACATGAATAGTAATATGACCCTATTGAATAGTAAATTTTATTATTATTTTATTTTATTAAGGATATAAGATAATAACAGCTTGGTTAATTTTTCATCATGATATAGAAGTTGTTATAGAATTAGAATTCTTAATTTTTGAATAAAGTATGATTTTATTTAACAATTAAATTAAAAATATTTATAAAATTATTTTCAAAAAATGGACTTAATTTTTGAAATCTACACGTCGGTAAATAGTTAGGGTGAATTTTGGGAATTTTTCTGAAACATTTGATTTTTTGGTGAATAGTAAAAAATAGTTTTTAGTTTCATTGTGTTAATGAAATCATTAATGATATAATATTGATGTCATAACTCTGTTCAACGAGTGTATAGTTAAATAATATTTGATTTGTCCCTAGTGTATTATGCAGTGATAATATAACGTGGGAAAGCCCAAGGTTTTGCAAATACCCCTCATGAGGTGTCCCTTGAAAATTATTAAAATATTCCCTCACTTTTCCTATAAATACATACAAATTCCTTCATTAACATCATTCCCAATTCATCATCAATGAAGCTCTAGCCTCTTTACCTTCATAATAGTGCTCCAATGGTTTCCTCAAGCCCCCAAGGTCTCAACATTCAATTTCTAATGGTTACTCTACAAGGTAAAAAAATTCTGAATTTCTTTCTTTTTCCATTAAAGTTCTCTTTTATGTGGTATAACATTCAAGTTTTCATACCATGTTCTTATTTACTTCTTATACATGATCTATTATGTATTATGATTAATTTATGTATGGGTGGCCATTTCCCCCTCTCTTTTTAATATTTTCTAATACCATGTTGTGTAGCGGTTAGGCAGCCGAATTTGTGTAAGAGATTTCTCACTTATTATTTTATTTTGAGTTCCTTACTTATTCTTTCTTCATATCTATTCACACAAGAGGCATGGAATCTCTAGAAATCATGTATATTCTGCATCTTATCATGTTTATGGAAAATTATTTATCATTATTATTCTACTCTTCCACTTATTTAAGGGATAAAAATATTTTTCGTGATGTGTCGAATTACCGACATCGTGGACGATGTGATTTCAATTTCCATTAATTATTTCATGTCAGGTAATGAAACCATTTTTCTGGTTGAACCATGTTATAATATATGTTTTATTTCTCATCCATGGTTCTGGAATTCTTTTGTACTCATGGTTGAAATTTACAAAAAATGAGTTCGTTATTATCAAAGAAACTCTAAAATGATCAAAACAAACATCATTAATGTTTTACCTTATGAATCGTCCTCATATTAAACATCAAAATGATAAATGGTATAAATTATGGTACTGAAAATATTTAAATACCATTCCATTCCAATTCTGTAATTTCACTTCCAATCAACAAGAACATCCTCTATGAACCAATCCTGGAAATCATGTTATGAACTCACCCAAAAATAGTGCAAGGAGCAAATTAGTAACAAATAAAGGATGAAATGGAGTTAAGAAATGATAATATAAGATTTCATAAGCATGAAATTTTTTCGGTAAACTAATAACACTCTTTTATCCATTATAAAGTGTTTTTAAACAATTTGGAATTAAGAATAACTCGAGGTAAGGGAATTCTTAACGAAATTTCCTTTCATTGGGTTGACCTTCTACTTCATTATTTATGTGGTATTTAAATTGTTTTTGTGATGGGTTTTGTTTATATTATGTTTTATTACGTGAATTTACAGTATATATACATAATCCATCCACTCTATTAAGTCACTCTTCAATTTTATGATATTCATAAGGGGATTTTCTTTAAAATCCACCTTTTAAATTCAGTTTTATGAAATTAAAAAGAAATGTTTTTATGGAATTATTATCATTTTATTATTATGTTTTGGTTCTTTGGAATTATTTATGATGAAGTGTGGGACCTATATATCTCTCAAATTCATTGATTATTTGTATGTTGGAGGTCGGCCAAAGGGTTACTTCAAGTCTAACTGTGATAGTTACACAAATTGTAAGGTAGCCGAGAGGGTTACAAGATTATGTATTTAATGCCCCAAAGAACCTCTATGATTATATTTATGTTCTGATTTTTTTTGGATCCTGTGAAATATCATGTTACAAAAAGTATGTATATATAGGAGAGAAGCATTTCTTTTGTAAATGTTTTCATACATTACGAGTATTCATGGACTAATGTGCTCTCTCATTCTTTTTCATTCCTTACTGTGATTTTGTGATCATCCAAAGTTTTTAATTAATTTTTACAGGTTAATGGACGTGTAAGAAAAAGAATGAATCCATGTTAAATGTTGAAGAATTCTCAAGGAGTCTTGTTTTATGTTTTAGTGTTTTATATTTTTTTAAAATGGATACTGTTTTTATGGTATCCACTATGTAATAATTTTTAAAGTTATGAATGTATTGTCCTAATTATCTAAGCCTCTAAACATGAAAATATATTCATTTTAAAAGGATGTTTTTTCTTTACTAAATTCAGGATTATTTATTTAATATGTTTGGATCCTTATAAGATTTCTCCATCTATCTTCATGGGACTCATGAATATAGTGTTCCACTATTATCTTGAATCCTTCATTGTGGGATTTATGGGTGACATCCTAATTTAATTTCAATCCGACGAAGAACAAGAGAATAATTTTCAAACAATTATAGGAACACATTGGTATCCTTTCCTTTATTCAATGTTCTGAAAGACCACATTTTTTATTATGGAAGTGAGGATTCTAGGCCATGTGATCTCAGAACAATGAATTTTGGGGGTCCCCAATAAAATCATTGTAGTTATGTCAAGGGAGTAACAGAAGAATGTGTTTGAGATCAAAAGTTTCATTGGCTCTAATGGTTATTATATATGATTATTTTGGGAATTCTCTTTTATTTCATCATCCATGACAGCACTCACATGGAAAAAGGTGATGTTTTAATGGATCCGAAAATGTAAAAATTCTATTGAGGAGTTGATGGTGTGGTTGTCTACCACACCTATATTGATTTTACTAGATTTGGTAATGGGGTGTGTGTTTTATTATGAGGCATTCTCTATCGGTCTCAAATGTATGCTCATGAAGATGATCATGTGGTAGAATATGGATCTCACAAACTCTAACCACATGAAATGAACTAATCAACAAATTAATTGGAGTTAGCGGTGATGATTCATGCCATGAAGACCTGATGTCATTATCTTTTTTTTGATAAATTTGTGGTCATCAATAATTATAAATTTTTATGTAATATTTTATCCAAAAGAGATTTCAACTTGAGGTAGAGTCATTAGATCAAGTATCTAATGGGGTTCATTTTAAATATCATATACACCGCTTAAAAGGGTAATGTCATGGAATATTCCTTGGGAATATAGGTGTCCATCATGGAATTGAATAATTCCACTGATGAGTGGATATTGATTATGGTCTTTTCCCAGATACACATATTGACAAAAGAGCACATAAGTGTGTGTTCATTGGTGGGGTGTAGTTTTATCCTTCTCTTATAGAGTTAATTCAGTTTTAGAATCCTAGTGATGAGTTTTTCTAGTAGTATATTCAATTTTTTCATGGTGGGGAGACATCTTGAAAATGGTCACTGTCTCTCAGGGGTGTTCATTAGATTAAGGACTATTGTGTGTTGTTGTTATCTCTAATGAAGGCGGTGAAGGAGGATAGCCACCAGTCTCAATATGAAATCTATATTTGTGCCACATAGTTGTATTGTGATGTTTGATGACTATTCTGGTGGCCATGTCTATGGACAGATATATCTGATTTCGTATCAAGATTCTATACATGTCAGTAGATAAAGAAAGATCATCCCAGGCTATATAGTACGAATCAGCCATTATCTATTTCTACCAGGATGAGGAATTAGGTAACCATGGATTTTATTATTGTCTTTCCTTAGAAACATCATGGAAAGTACTATATTTTCATGGTAATCAAGTGTATAAATAAATTAACCCATTTTATTCCAATAAATGATTCATCAAATGAGGTTAAGATGTGATATATATAAATTCAGCAGATGATAATAATTCATGGTGTGTTGTCATCCATTTTTATATGATTGATAGCTCGATTTTACCGCTCTTTTTTTTTGTAATTCATTCTAATGGACTTGTGGTGTCTTATCAAGATGAGTATGACACACTATCATCAAATAGATGGTCATATGGAGTGGTAAAATCAGATTCTAGAAAATATTCTTTAAGGAAATGTTATGGGTTTCAGTGGATTGTAGGATATCCATTTGGAATTGTTTGGGTTTTTATATTATAATAGTGACCAATACTCTACTCTAATGGATAATTTTTGGGATCTCTAAGGTCAGCCATGTCAGTGTTCTTTTTGTTGTGCTAAAATGGGTGAGACCTCACTATTGGTACTTAACATTGTGAAAGAGACATCTAAAGATATCATGTTAATCGAGAAATATTTATTGAAAGATCTGACTCTCGACAAATCTTATTCCATTCCAAGATATTGATATCTTTATTTTTCATTGTCTAAAAGGGTGTTCTTGAATATGAAACCAAGTTTTGGTCATCATCATTGGAAATTCAGGGAAAGCGAATGCCTAGGTATGTCATAACATATGAAATCACCTATCATATTGGAAGGGTGGAATAAAATTTATATTTTCCATCTCATTTGATGTCAATTAAGGTTGTGTTACATGCCTCACAATTGAGGAAATATAATCAGGATCCATCTCACGAATTTATGTGGGAATAATTTGAGTTATATCATGATTTATCAATGATTGAACGACCATTTCATATAGTATATTCCCAATAGAATATGATTCATCGGAATTATATTAATTTGGACATTATCTTTTTGTAGAATGGTAATGATACACATAAATCCAGGGATGGTATGTTGTGGGTTCTGCAACAGTATCCGTTATTATTCTCTAATCAATCATCCAAATGACATTATGGGGGATAGAATTCTTTCATGGTGGGGATCGTTGTCATATTAGTGATTTTATTATTAGTAATTTTTTATTCATTTTTAGTCTACCTTTTTTCAATATATATTTTTTAAAGTAAAATTGAAAAAATGGAGGACATATAGCGAAGCATAGTTGAGCACAGTTTGTATTAATAGTGCACCCTACGTATGTAACTATGTGGCCAAGTGATGTTTTTAATAGAGTATTATTGCATGGTTATAAATTTTTTTGAAAACTACATTGGATAACTGTGCGTCATGTCCTTGGTAGAATATGGAAACAACAGAGCCTTCGCATGAGTTTTTAAACTAGGAAGACTCACCATAAGGTCAATCTAGGTCATTAAAAATGTGAATTTTACCTTTTCCCATTCTCAGATTCAACCCCAAATCCTCCCATCTTCATCCATAAAATGGATTTTCAACCATTGAAGCCACCATTCCACTATCTCATGTCATTATACTTCCATTTTCATTTGTATTTGGATATATACCTTCAATATTTTTCATGTATGTGAGTTTCTCCCTTGATAACTCCACCAAATCTATGGTTTTTTCCTTTTTATTGGTGTTCCTATTATCTAGTGGCAAGGGATACAATTTGGGGTTTTATATAGAATGTTTGGGTTTAATATCCATGTTTGTGGATTAAACATTCATTTCTATGGTGTAGTTTGAGGCATGGTTTGAGTTTTTCACTGTATTCTATGGATTTATACACCCATGTTAGGTGATTTTGTGCATAATCATTATTAGAGGTTTTTATATCATTTTCATGAGTATTTTTGTGTGTGCTAGGATTTATTTATGTGGTGTGAAGGGGGTTTTTAATGTATTTTATGTGTATTGGGATTGAAAATGGGTTTTCTATATGAAATTAGGTTTTATTCTTATATATATCCTTATTGTTCTTTTTATGGATTCTGTATATTTTATGGAAATGATTTGTTAAATTATGAAATTGGTGTGAATCATTGTCTGAAATTTTGTTAGTGTGAATATGATTTTAGATGTTGATTTTGGGTGTGAACATAATGACATATGGTGTTTGATACAATTGATTGATTAAATAATGTGAGGATGACCTGTTATGTGTAATGTGGAACATAATTGAGCTAAATTTAATCCTAGGAGAGTAGGTGGGATTACTAGGACTAGTATTCTAGTAACAAGGAAGAGGCTTCAGATTGAATTCACATAGTGGGATTGTAGATGATAACACTAACTAAATATGTATGATGATTTTAATACACTAAAATATTGGTAATTTCTTATCTATAGTGGCTCATGAATGTGAATGGGAATGGTTTTTATTTTTATAACACTAATCACAGAGAGATGATGCCTATAGGGCCCAACTCTTAGCTAGTGCCAATATGTATCTCCTGCGATCTAGTGCTCTAAGGGGATATCACACTTACCATAAACAATCAATATATTTTGTGGCTATTTCAAAATAAATCATTGGGATCCTTCAAATGGTTCCCAATATAATTTATCTTTAGAACATATTTTATAAAACATACAATTTAATTTATCTTATAATGTTCATATCAAGGAATATTTTATCAGGTTGAATCCTAATGGGTTTTAGCTCACACCTGACTTACACCATTGGGTGTAACTATACATGGTTATGTTAGACATGGGTAAGGGGATGATATATCATCAATGGGGATTTGGGTTAAATGATTTTTTCCTTGGTGCGTTGTTCAGAAGTTGACTTGGACTGATGCTCCCAATTCCACGTTGAGGTTTTTTTAATAGTTTTAGATTCATTTTAGTATTATCCTTTTTTTTTGTTTTTTTTATTTGCATACATAAATATGGATTTATTTTTAGCGTGATTGGTTTTTAAATTTCAAATTATGTTTATTTATTTCATAAGTTTTTTTATGATTATGAATTTTTGGAAAATTGTTCCCATGTTGTATCACTAATACCTGGAAACATGTTTCCATCTCATAGGGATTAGAAACACACTTTGGGCCATGCCTAATACTGGTTCAAGCGCTTTTTTGGATGATGATATGGATTTCATCATGACTGAATCAATGCCATTATATTTTTTGATTAACTTAGTATGTTTCATTTGGTTTAAAAATGTGTTTTATAAATTTTTTGGGATGTGGGAATGGAGTTTCCAATGGATTTGGGAGTGATTTTAACGTTTGATTGTGATTTTCAATAATTTAGGTGGTTATTTTTTATATGAGGTTTAAATTATTGAAATTTAGATTGTGTGAAATGGATTTTACTTGATGATGGAATTATAATTGATAACATTGGAAAATTGGGTATCAAGGTGGGAATAATATGTATAATACGCTAGGGGAGTCAATTGGGCCGTGTCCCAATCAGCATTGTAGGACCACCTTACAACACAAAATAAAAACATCTAAAGAATATTGGTTGGATAGAGATGGATAGAGACCTTCATGTTTGGTATGTGATCACTGAGAGTAAAAGAATCGTAGGACTACTAGAACTATTTTTTTGGGTATTTCCTATGGGGTTCATACATTATTTTTTGTTTAGCCTTTTCTCCTCATTCATTACCTATGTTTTTAAAAAATATTTCCTTATTTAAATTTTATTGTACTTTTTCATATGGACTAGAATGTTAAATTGTCATTTAATATAATTTTTTTGGAATCATTTGGGTTGTATTATATGTTGAAATTTGGATATCACACAACATACACCATCGGTTGTATATTAACCTTATAATGATTATTTTTAGTAAGGTATGGTTCTCTATGGTGGATATGTTGGTTCAATGTGATCGATATTTCTTCATGGAATGATGGTGGTGGAGGATGAATGCGGGTTTTTACACACATATTACAGGATTATTTTTTTGGAGTTTGTTCTCTCTACATTTCAGTCATTTTTCTATTTTATTATAAATTATAAAAGTTTAGCTCATACATACAATGTATTTTTATCACATCTAGTTTGGATATTGGATGTGATGTTAGGTTATTTTGGGTATTTTGTTCTTAGTTTTTTCTCGCTGGATAAACATTTTTTAAAGGTGTTAATATATGAAGATGTAGTGGATTCCATCCTGAGGATATCAGAAAATCCATTTGGTAGATACCATGGAATAGGCTGAGTGTCGAGTTGGATGGAATCCTAGGACGATTCATGAAAAACAGTCATCTGAAGTGGTTTATCCATAACCATGGATCGCGTTATTTATTAAATGATTTATATTCAAAAGCTGTTATTGTTGGGGATTTATGATCTAGATGCATGTTTACTTCAGGGAAACAGACATTGTGATAGTCCTTTGGTCACTATAGGATGTTGGGGAAATTGGTTTGTCTACTCCTCTATGAGTGATTTATATGATATAGACATTTCATGGACACTAAGTTATGGTGGAGTGGTTTAATTTTTTGTTTCTTTGGTTATTGTTTTATTTTTATCCAAGTGAATGTTTAGATTATGTTTCTTTAAAACTTTTATGGGTAATTTATTTGTAGTTTTCCATGAATTCTATTAATAGTGTAGAATCTTGCCTCCCTATCGATATCCTATACCACCATGTGAATAGTGAGATAGAATTATCCCTTATATGTTGATCAGAGACTAGTGGAATTATCGATTTGAGCTATTATATCTTTGGGTCATGTGGTGGTCACTATTCATACTAAGTCTAAGGAAACTAAAACAATTCTAGGAAATTACAAAGCATATGAGTTCCTGAAGAATAGATCTCTTTATTTTCAGGGTACCATGAACCACCTAGAAGTGGGGGATTATGTGTAATATATAGATAGGGTATTCAAGTTCTTTAGGAATCTTGAAGTGGTCAAGGTGAAATGCACATTGTACATGTTAGAAGGCCCCAATTGAAGGTATCAAGACTCATTCATTCTATCCAGGATAAATAAGTAGATGAGATGGAAATATTTCTAGGAAATTTCAATGAAGTGTATATCACTACAATGTTTCCAATAACTATGAATTGAGTTTTTAATGATCTCTATCAACGGAATCACACCATATTGGAATATGAAAAATATTTTCAACGAATGGTCTTTTTGTACCCAATGTGGTTTCAAAAGAGAAATTAAAGGCCCATCAATTTGAAATTGTGTTTTGGTTATATATTTTATCCGAGTACACCAGGTTTAAGTTGAATACATAATATGAGGTGGTTAATTGAGGAATGAAGGGTGAAAATCGACTTTTTATGTATGTCATGATTTTCTAGGATGCCACTACATATATTCCACTTCATAAGTGGTCTTTCTGAGAAAAATAACATGTTCAATGAATAAGACAAGAAGTGTGGTGGATGTTTTTGACATTCATACATACAACAATCATCAAGATCCACATGAGTGGGTTTGTTTTTTACTACTAGTGTGGAAGGTTTGGAAATATGTGGTAATTATTATTAGTTTCACATATTCACATCAGTTAGAATGGGTTATTGGGTAACTTTCATATATTCAGTAAGAGTGATTTACCAACTAATATCGATGTGGTCTCCTCAATGGACAAAAAATTGTATGCTAAATTAGGTGAATCAATTTTTGTGAGTTTTCAAACTACTAGGTATTGTGGAAGAGATGGATCTTTATAACAATATATTCAGGACAATGTAGATAAGCTACTTAGTAATTAGCCCCATGAATCGGTAGAAATAAATCACCATCAAGATATGGATCAGGTTCTAGTATAATTAGATGTAGGACCTACACTTATTAGATGATCTATTTTTATTTAATCTTGTATAGTCAAAATAATTTTTTGGTATGGGTACATCTAATTATTTTATTTCCTCCTATCATCTAGATATAACAAAATTAAAAAATGATCTAGTGCATTTTTCTATGGTGTTAGTTATTCCACTTGGTAAGAATAGGGAATATTGTTATATATTTCTATTCTTATCACCCACTCTATTACGAGTCAAATTGGAGTGGGATTTTGTGGTTCTGGAAATTGATCCTTCTTTTGTGAATCCATCAATAGATTGGAAAATGAGTTTCAATGTGCACATTGATCGATATAACTATTGAGTAACATTTATAAAACATGATGAGAGTAGTCATATTACCCATGATTAATGGGATAATCAATTAGGGAATTATAGAAATGCACATATAGAGTTATGAAATCATTTTTTCATGTATATTCTCACATATTGAAATATAGTGGTATTGGTTCTGAGATTTGATTTCCTTCAATAGAGGATAATTTTCCATAGTTTTTTCCTGATGACTTCTTGGGAAAGCCCCATGAGAGGAATGAGTAATTTACTATCAATTTGGTTCTAGTAATAGAGAATATAACCCCTCCCTTGTATTATATATCCCCCCACTAAGTTGATGTAATTAATTATATAGATGGGAAATTTCTAATCCAAATGATTCATTTTCTCAAGAATCTCACATTATGATTCCCCAGTTCTGTTTGATAAAAATGATAATAGATCACCCAGGTTCTTTATCAACTAACATAATTTTAATAGGGTCACCATGAATAATAAATATCTCTTTCAATACATTGATGGCCACATTAATTATCTTGAGCATGAATATTTGTTTTCTAAAATTAACCTGCAATTTGGGTATCATCATGTCATTTATTGAGTGCCAAAAATTCCTACAAAATCCATCCAATGTTCATATGAGGTATTTGATTTTTTTTTCTATTTTGGTTGGAAATTTGAAGAATGGTTTTCAAGGACTTATAAACAATGGGTTCCATCAGTACCTCAATTCCATTGTGGTATTTTGTAAGGATGAAATTATAGTATACTATAGGATAGAGGAATACGTGGGGAGAACCTAGTAATTTTTTCTAGGAACCCTTTGGTTTCATCTTATTTATGTTATGTTATATAGGTACAATTTGATGATCTGTTGGGTCAATTTTTCATTCCACATGATCTCAGATCATGGAGATTCAGTGTTTCAGGAAAAGGTTTGATGGATGGTGTTTTGAATATACTAGAAAAATATTTTTTGGTTTTTTTTATTTTGTTTTTTATATATAATAACATTATTTTATAAGTGATACCAACTAGATAAAGTAGTATCAATTTTTAATAAATTGGAAAAATAATCTATAATAAAGTCTGTGGTTTACATATTTCAATTTGGAAAATTTTTTCAAGATAATTTGATTTTCAAGACTCGTATGATTTCTGAAGTGGAATGTTGTATCTCAGACTAAATTTCCTTCTAGATTTTTTCATATACAATCAAATTATTTTTTGTAATGATATTATTTATCAAATAATATGTTTTCTAAAACACTTCATCCAGTATTTGGGAATGAAAGGAGGGGAAACTTTTTAATTATTCAGATTATTCTTTAATGATATCCAATTTTTCAATCATCATGATGAATTCATGACAAAAGGATTTTTGAAAGAAAAATAAATATAAAGTTGAAGTATTTTATTCCAGATCATCTATGTAATTTTTACTAGCTGCAGAAATGGTGTTATGTCTGGTATTGTGATTTTCATTATTGTTAGATGTTTTTCAAGGGTGTATTGATCATTCAATGAGACTAGAAAATTATTTAAAAAACTAATTCACTAAATTAATTTTCAATATCATTGTTTTTAATAAAGATAATGATTTTGAAACCAGTATATCAAACATAGTTTTTCCCCAATACTTCAGAAGGTATCATAAACCATCCCATTGGAAGATTTTTTTAGAACCGATTCATTTGACCATCATTGACATCAGTACAACGTAGAATAAATATTTATATTATTGGATGTTTACAGTTTTGGAGTGTGATTGTTTTAAGAAGTAATTGATTTTGACCAATATGTTTGAGTTGATTGGAGCAGTTAATATGATGAGATACATAGACCGATAAAATAGATGAATCACAGCAATATAGTATATCATTTTTGTAGAAAACAATGTCTGAATTATTTTTTGTTGTGTGAAGATTCATCATACAAGATTTGACATCGATAAAACATCCGACTTTGAGTTTCATCAGATACAGTGCATCAGTCAATTAAATAGTTTATCCAATAATGAATGGAAAATCATATTGATTTTTCTACCATACTATTTATTTAGTGTTTTGAAGTATAAAGAAGTTGAATTTTTTTATTTATGAAACAATTTATTTGGATTGGATATTTGGAATGTGTTATTCTCTATTTTTAATGTAGTTAATTTTATTATGAAAATTATAATGGAAAATTATATTAGAGTTAGAAGTTATTTTCAAAATATATTTAGATTAAAATGGTAATATATAATTATAGATGTTTTGAGAAGAATCTAAAAGAGTTAGGATGTTTCATGAATTTTTAAAAAATGATGTTTAAAGTAATTTTAAATTAAATTTTCATGATTTAGATTGAATGGTAAAATGAAATTGGTACCACATCCTTTTACTCTTTATAATAACATTTAAGTAGAAGTTGAAGTATAATTTACTTAGTGGATGTTCACATGTGGTGGAGAGTGTGTTCATTGAATGATCTTAAACAGAATTGTTAGTGGAATGTTTTCTAGATAGATTTTTTGTGACAGAAATTTCAATACTGAATTAGTTTCCAGAAGACGATTTGATTCTTGATTTTTATAAGATAATGAGAAATCAGACAAAAATTTCATGAAAATTATAGAAGTAAATCCAATTATATTTTAGAGATAAATTTTAGAGTTGTTTCTAGAATGAAGAATTGTAATGGGGAATCAAAGTATTCTATTATGATGAGTTTTTATAAAATGGATAGGGAAGTTTTTTCTATTTTTTGTTTGGTAAGAAAGTGGAAAATTTTATTTGTTAAAATATTGCAAAAGTGTATGTTTTTTATGGGTTATAGTGACATATTTGGAACCAATATGATAACTTTTCTAAAAATACTACCAAAATTTATTTACATCATTCATGTTATATTAATAAAATTTATGGTTATATTGATCATAGTGCTACTTATCTATAAGGTTATTTCATACTTTTTTTATCCACACAAAAGTATTCTTTTCTAGTGGATTTTGGGGTTTTTCCGTATTTCATTACCATATAAAGTGCTAGCTAATATTATTGAGTTGTGAACATTGTAATTACTTTTGTTTCTATAGAAGTGTGTATGTTTTTTTAATCATACTGGTAAATCATTAGCTAAAGGTAAAGGTTATCATAAAAGAATGATAATATAATGAAAAAAATTACTCATTCACCCTTGGCCCCTTTTAGTGTTGGCATTGATTCTAGTTATGTTATTCTAAATTGTATCAATGTTATGGACCATTTGTTTAATCTATTATGGTGTATTTAAAGAGAAATTTATATTGAGAATTTCAATTTTGTAAACAATAGGAGGATTCACATCTTTGATAGAAAGAAATATCATATCTAGAAATAAAGAATAGTTTTGTATCTTATGTCTATCAGATATAATTTTTTGAATTTACTAATGATTGAACTCCTACTCTTGTTGAATGTGGTCAACGTACATCTGTGGATAATTAGAATACACAGAATTATGGAAGAGCTAATAATTCATTACTCTACTCACTTTGTAAAATTTAATTCCATATAATGAAGGCATTTATGATTTCTACCGGTATCTAGGAAAACATGTAAAATATATATTACATAAATATGAAGGGGAAGAAAAAATTAAAAAACTAGAGGGTCATTTATGAATATCTAAATATGGGTGAGTATGAATCTACTACGAATATCTTTACAATATTGAATAATATTGTTAGACCCTTAAGATGGATTATAAGGATGTTATAATATTATATTATGGAAAAAAATATCTAATTATATCTCCCATAATGGATGAATGAAAGGGATTCATCTTTATAATATAGAGTTCTTGAAAATATATCTTGGGATGACCTTCATAGTACTGCAATTACATATGAAATCTGATGGGATAGTGTTATGAAACCAAAATAAAAAGATCATTGAGAAACATCCTTCAAATATTCTATGAATGGTAAATGGAATAATGTACATGAATATGAATACATTAGCAATTTTGATTCCATGAAAGAAGTTAGTATTCAATCATAATTAATTACATAACTTGTTTTCTAAAAAATGTGAAAACATGTATACAATATTACCAAGGAAAGATTCCTATAAAATGTTTTAAATATGGAGATGTTTGATATTTTGATATAAATTTACCTCATTGAAAAAATTGAGAATAAACTAATGAAGATAAAATAAATACATAAAGATATTGGAAGATAAATGTGGAAAAATCGAAATATTATTCCAAGGGAAATGACAAATTTTATCTAAATCAAAAACATAGTATTATTTTTTTAAAGAAGATAATGATGAGGAAATTGAAGATGAAACTAGAAAAATGACTAATGTTTCTAGAGAAAATATGTTTTCTTACACATTCAGTGATGATGATGTTGAATGTAGTCATTTTCAAGAAGATGAGACTCAGTTAAAAATTCATATGAATAGTGAACTGAATGAATGTATTAGAAAAATTATCAGACATGAAATGAAAGTCATGAAGATAAAAAATGAAGGTTCTATAATAAATAATTTAGAATTTTTTCTTAAAAGGATACATAAGATTCATGAAGAGATGAATTTCTTGAAAAAATATCCTGAAAAAGAAAAGAATCAAAATAATTATCTTGAAGTTAACATAAATAAAAAATATGATGAGGTTAAACATGTTCAAAAGAAGTTATCTAAAGTGGTGTAGGGTGTTATATGTTCCACTAACACTATTTATAATGTTAGTGAATGTTGGGGAATGTGTGAACTAGAGAATGATCTAGAAAAATTTTATTAAAATATTGAAATGAAGATTTAAGATGGTCTTAAGAAAATGAATGATGAAAAAAATTTATATCATTCCAAAACCAACAAATTAATAGGAAGTATATTTGATTTTGTTTCCAAAAATCTTCTTGAGGAAGTGAAAAAGATATTACACAAATATTTGAAGAGATGGAAGATGATGAAGATAAATTATTTATTGATGAGATACATGAAAATAATTCTTAAAATGGTGATATGATGAAGATGGGAAAATTATACTATTTTATTTCTTTTAAAGATGAATAACAACATAAATTCCATCATAGGTTGGGAAAATAGGTGAAATTTACAAACATTACTGGTAATAACAAAAATATTCAACTAAGAATAGAATAAATTATGATAAATATGATAAATATTCATCATAGAATAAGAAATTGTAATGCCCCGACCCCTGTTAACCCGATTAGGTGTGTTATTACATAATATTGGCATGATCACAAAATATCATGTCTCGAAAGACCGATTAGTTTAGTAGCCTTGGAATCATTATATAAATTAATAAACATTACATTAAATTGTAAAGTGAAAAACTACAACAACATCATGTCTCCATAGACCACACTCATGTCCCATCATATTATCCATGCAGGTCATTCAAAAAATACTTCCTCACATCCTTGGAAAAATAAAACATTGAAAGGGGTGATCTCAGAGGCTCAGTAAGGATAACAATATAGTGGAAACTTTCATAAATAAACATACACATTTAAGGAAATGTATAACTAAAACAAAATCTTTTAAAACTAGAACTTCAGTATAATATGGAAAAGAAAAAAAAATAATGCGATTTACTTATTGACATGGATATTCTACTAGTCGAATAATCACATGCAATATAAATAACTACTTTCATAATGATGCAATGCATAATGCCATACTATCATAACCACATAGTCAAGGCCTTGTGCCAATAATACAAATAAGGGTTTTTCAAGGCCTTATGATAAGACACTAGATTGTCTAATGAGACCTATCGATTCATCGAGAAGCTATAGTGGTCTACACCCGTCACGTATTACGTCCAATGCATTCCTCATATGAACAGGTTTAAACATAACATATATATTCGTATTAAAATAAGAATATGAAATGTCAATACTTTATACATAAAAAATTTATGGTATAAAAATAACACATCCACAGTCAAACATAACACCAAAACTTCAATACAATATGGAAGTTTTGTATCATAATAAATCAACTTCAAATAAGCTTAAAATCCATCAAAGGATATTGACAAAGATAAAATCAAAACTATTTGAGAGAAATATCACTTTTTTGAAATCATTTAATTGTCATATAATTATAAAATATAATATTTTCTTTGAAAATATCCTTACTAGAATTTAAGGGAAGATTCTAAGATTTTATAACGGCAGAAAATAGCCTCACCCGCCGTATAAGTTATAAAAATACATTCTTACCTTAATTCTGTCGAAATTGTTGAAAATGACCATGTTTGGAAAATGATGGAAAGATTATTTTATAAAAATCTTATAAAAAGTCCAACAAGGGTTTAAATTAATTTAACCTATAGTCTATAAGATATTAATATTGTTTGGAAATACATTTTTAAGAAACATGGATGCAGATGATAAAGAGGTCCTAGTAGATAATTACTTATAAACATCCTCAGATAAAGAAGAGATTGTGAAATAAGCCCTTACATTGTACTTTTCCATGGTTGAGGGTAGGATAAAATCCATTATAATTGTGAAATTATTGTTATTAAATTATACAATAATCATATACATTAATATGATAACATAGATGATCTTTTACATTGCTTTGTTAATAATATCTTAGTATTATCGTCGTTTTGGGTGTTAACTTACTCGTTTTCATTTATATTTTTTGTTAAATAAGTTGTGTCTGTTATGGATAAGTTTTGTATTATTAATATAAAAAGTGATATGAAGTCCTTAAACATTATTTTTAATCGTCAAATGGGAATTATACTTGAATGGATACAATGGGGAATTAATCTCATCACATTCGTGGAGACGGTATTCCATACGTACGCATGAGGGACAATATCATTATTTTGATATTAGAATAAAATATAAATGGATGGTATATCATATATACATAATAATTATAATGTTATATTTATTATTTACTTTAATTACACATCATTATCATACCTATCCAAATAATAATGTTTTGAATTACAATTACACGATGACGTGGAGACGGTAAGTCATACGTTCGCAAGTATGGTGACATGTCATTCAAAGGATGGATAAAATATAGAATATAGTTGTACCATGTTTATAATAACATCACAATATATAGAATACATTTGATTTATTATTTTAGAATGGAAATAAAAAAGAAATAATATGTTGAAGAAGAAAGGAACTTGAAAGAGGCTGGTGAAAACATTACCTCTTCTTTGGGTTCTTCCATTTGATTTGATCAAACGGGCTCCATAGGTAGGCATTATGATCAAACTAAGCCATCTAGGTTAAAGTGAGGGACGTTTATAGAATATTTGGGCCGGGTATGGTAGATCTAAATGTCTATTTAGGTGTGAATTTTAGAGAAGGGGGAGTTCCCTTTTATAAGAAGGGTGAGGGGAACCTTTGGAAAAGTTAGAAATATTATTTTATAATAAATTTATATTCGGTTTCTAATGGCTCCAAAGTGGATTATTTAAAGTTTATGGTGGGTATGGGTCGAAATTATCTCAACCAATAGATTTTATATAGGTTTGGGTCACTATATTAATCATATCATTTATATTTAACTCTTAGTTAAATAGTTTGACATTTACCATGTCTCTTTGTATTTTTATATTATATAGTTAATAAACATAATATATACCTACAATGGACCCCCAAGTGGTCCATTAGTGATAATAATATCATTATATAAGTCATTTGGCTGAACCATTGATTTTTAAGAATAGAATATCAATTAATAATATAATATTTGTTTTAAAAACCCTTTTATGTCAATTTCTACACTATTGGGTATTTTGTTTTTTATAATTTCATAACAGCATTATAACATAGAAAATAATTTATATAACCAATCCAAATATGTCATATTAACGTTGAAAATTAGTTTAATTTATTAGCAGTCTCAAATTACATTTATTTTGATATTTATAATATCAATTATTTTAATATTTCATAATTTAGGTAAATACTGCATCACCATTGTGTCATAAATAAATTAAATTATTTAATGTAGAAAAATTATAAATAAAATTCCATTAGGTAGGAAATAAGTTTATCTTTCTAATTAATATTTATAACCGAATTTATCTTATGAATAACTATATATTAAAAATATTTTAGTAATTAAACGTTTATTTTAACTCTTTTAAATCTTATTTGAATTAAATTATAATAAATTTCCTATTCAAATCAATGTGGAACAAAGAGGTTCATATTCTATTCTTATGGTTGTTTTTGGTCGAATTATACTTAGCCAATAGAAACAGGACATGTGTTAGGGTAACAATAATATCATCTTTACCCTTAATTTCCCTATTTACATTTAACTATGGTAAATAAAAGTAAAAAGATACTATTCACAAATGATTATTATTATCTTGTTGAACCACAAGTTACTACTTGATATTAACTGTGTCTCTCGGATTTTGGAAATTCCACCCACAGAAGCTGTAAAATTATGTTTTATGTTAATTTCCAAATTCTCCTAGGAGGTGGTTTAAATACGGTGAAAAGTTCAATAAAATTTTAAAAAATCTAAAATTATTCTTAACTAACTCCAACGAATTAAATTGATCATATATAGTTATAATGTGTCTATTCTAGCCTTAAATAAATTTAAATAAAATAAATAACTATTTAAATAAAAATTCGGTTTTAAACGATAACTTAGTGTTTTTAACTATTCATCAAAAAATGAATTTCTTCAGAAAGATATCAAAAATACACACTGAGCTAATTTTGATATTCATAATCCAAAAATGAAGTCCATTTTGAAATATAATATTTATAAAATTTCAAAAAGTGGGTATTACTATTCATAATGGCTAGTTTTATTGGTTGTGGTGTCTATTAGAACTCGAAGTTGCGTACAACACACGCTACTGTATTCCTAAAAGAGAAGATGACCATTGATGATTGGGGTATTAAAATCTCCCCTCCTTCAAATAATTTCTTCCTAAAAATTTCTAGATTATTATAGAATAAAAAGACTCTGGTGGTTCTTCATCATAAGTTCCTCGGGATCCCATGTTGCCTCTTCCATCTTATGGTTTCTCCATAGAACTTTTACCAGACGAGTCGTTCAGTTATCATCACCTGTTCTCTCGTATCAAGAATCCTGATGGGCTCTTCGCAATAAGACAGATCAGGTTCCAGTTCTAATTCCTCATAGGTGAGTACATGTGTTGGTTTAGGCATGTATTTTCTTAACTATGAAACGTGGAACACATCATGAACTTTGGTGAGACTTGGTGACATTGCCAAACAGTAAGCTACAACCCCAATTCGTTATATAATTTCAAAAGGACCGATGTACTTGGTACTCAATTTACCTTTCTTACAGAAACATATTACTCCCTTCCATGGTGATACCTTCAAGAAACATGATCTCCTACCTGAAATTCCAAATCCTTCCTTCAGTTATCAACATAGCTCTTCTTCCTACTTTGAGATACTTTGTTGTGTTTTGTTATTACCTTCACCTTTTCCTCCATTTCCTCCACCAGTTCTGGGCCTACGAGTTTTCATTCACCATCGTTATCCCAACATGATTGTGTGTCACATCTCTTTCTGTATAATGCATTACATGGTCCCATCTGAATACTTGAATGGAAACTATTGTAATAGGAAAATTCCACCAGAGGTAAATATTGATCCCACATACACAGAAAGTCAAGTGACCAAGATCTCAACATGTCTTCTAAGGTATGAATAGTCTGTTCTGATTGTCCATCAGTTCGGGGGTGGTAAGCAGTGCTCAAACGATGTTCAGTAGGCCTTCTAAAGACTCTTCCAGAATGTTTATGTAAATCTAGGATCACAATCAGAAACAATCGACATGGGTACTCCATGAAGTCTCAAAACATCCTTAATATATATCATTTCTAGACGTTCAAGTGGTAAATCTTCCCTTATTGAATGAAAATGTGATTACTTGGCAAGATGATCAATAATGACCCATATTGCATCATTCTTTAAAGGGGTATTTGGTAGTCTCATGACAAATTCCATCATGATATTATCCCACTTCTACTCATGTATGGGAAGAGGTCGCATGACTCCTCCAGACTGTTGCCTTCCACCTTTGACATGTTGACCAACCATACATCTTGACATAAAATCAGCAACCTCCCTCTTCATGTTGTCCTACCAAAAATGATCCTTCAAATCTCTATACATTTTGGTGCTCCTAGGGTGTATAGAGAAATTGGAACTATGAACATCGTCCAAAAATTCCCTTTTTAGATCAGGGATATCAGGAACACAAAGCCTCCTCCCAAATTTCAAAATTCCATCTTCATACACAATGTCACTCAATCTTCCATAATTCACCGCTTTAATCATCTATTGAAATTCATCAACATCGGTATCAGAACACTTTATCCTTTCTAGTGAAGATGGTTTGGAAACCATTTGAAAAAGAATCAATGGTTCGCCTTACATGGTAATTCCCATCTCCAATTTACTAGATCCATGAAAATAGGATCCCTCTCAAATACCATCTTGTTCAAAACTCCATGATCTTTTCTACTCAAAGCATCTGCAACCTTATTTTCCGTCGATGGGTGGTAGTGTATCATGCAATCATAATCCCTAAGTAGTTCAAGATATATCCTTTGCCTCATGTTGATTTCATTCTATGAGATAATATAATTCATAATGTTGTCATCAGTATAAATCTCACATTTCTCACTATAGAGATAGTGTCTCCAAATCTTCAAGGCAATGATTACAACTTCTAACTCAAGATAATGAGTAGGACAGTTTTCCTCTTGAATTTTCAGCCGTCGTGATGCATAGGAAATAACCCTATCATTCATCATAAAGACACAACCAAGTACTTTCTTCGATGCATCAATAAAAATAACAATCCCATCATTCCCCGATGTTAGAGTCAATATAGGAGAACTGACTAATCATTTCTTCTATTCTCCGAACCATTTTTCACTCTCTTTTGTCAAAAAAAATTTAACCCCTTTACATCTGATCATTGTTAATGGGTTAGCGAACCAGGTAAAATTATAGATGAACATCGATAATAGCCTACTAAACCAATAAAATAGTGTACCTCAGTTATAATCGTTGGTGCTGGCCATTCGTGGATTTCACTTTTCATAGAAGGATCAACATAAATTCCATCATTAGAGACAATATGGCCAATAAAAGAAATCTCATGAATCCAGAATTCACACTTGCTAAACTTCTCATATAATTCATGTCTTCTCAGAGTCTTAAATACAATGAGTAAGTGATTTTCATGATCTTCATAGCGTTTGGAGTATACCAAGATATCATCAATAAATACCACTACAAAGTCATCAAGATATTCTTTGAAAACTATGTTCATTAGATCCATGAAAACAGAGGGTGCATTAGTCAGCCCAAAAGGCATTACTGTAAACTCGTAATGCCTATACCTAGTTCAAAATATTGTCCTCGGAATGTCTTCCTTCTTCACACACAACTGATGGTATCCAGATCGAAGGTCAATCTTTGAAACATATTGATCTCAATGCAGTTTGTCAAATAAATCATCAATGCATGGTAGGGGATACTTTTTCTTTATTGTTATAGCATTGATATCCATGTAGTAGATATATAACCTCATAGATCCATCTTTCTCCTTAACAAAAATAACATGGTCTCCCCATGGTGAAATACTAGGGAGAAAAAATCCCTTATTACTCAATTCCTCTAGTTGTTTCTTTAGTTCCACCAATTCCACAGTGGCCATTCTACAAGGGGTCTTCGATATTGGCCTTGATATAGGAACTAAATAAATGGAAAACTCAATTTATCGTTCTGTAGGATGTCTAGGTAATTCTTCTAGAAATACATCAACATATTCCTCCACAATAGATACATCCTCTATTTGATCATTCCTTTCCTCGCCCATAGTTATTTCATTCTATTAATTCATAATAATTGAATTTAGATGCGCTACTGGGGTTGGATCTAAATAAGAATTAGGTGGTGATGATTCTGCTGTAAAGATATGGTGTTCCTTATCATCATCGTAATAAATTGTAACCTCATTATTCATATAATAAATGGTCGAATCATAGTCCAAACACCAATCCATTCCGAGGATTATATCAAACTCAATAATAGGTGTGACAATGAGATCAAGAGATAAAGAACATTTATGTGCTCTAATGGGAACTGATTCATAGAACATTGTAGCAATGATACTTCCCTTAGGAGTATTAACTGACAACTCCATTGTTAAGTCAAATTGGAAATATATAATTTTCTTAGAAAACTAGGAAGATATGAAATAATGCGATGATCCATAATCAAATAATGCATTTGTTAAACTTGAGGAAACCATTAAATTACCTACCACCACGTTTTTCAAAGATTATACCTCAGCAGTAGTGATAGCATAAGCTTGGCCTTGATCCCTTGTCCTTTTATGAGGTATGTTTCTCTGATGCATAGGACATTCATTTGAATAGTGTCCCATCTCCTTGAATTTGTAGCACTGATCATTGGTTGCTTCTTTCTTCCCATTATAATCACAAGCATGGTGACCTTTTTCACCACACTTGTAACACACACCATTTCCCTTCATGAAAGTACTGGGGTGTTTCTTCCCACATTTACTGCATGATTTATATTCAACTTTTCCCTTCTACCACTTATTTCCATTTCCCGAGTGATCAGCAAATCACTTTTTCTCTTTCTTTGCTTTAAAGTCGTAATTCTTAGAGAATTCATTTTCCATCTTGATTACACATGAGACAATGTCTTCGTATGATGTGAAGGATTTTGAGACTAATGCTCAACAAAGAAATGGTTTTAATCCCTCAACGAAACGATCAATCTTACTCCTCGGGTTACATATATAATCTGATGTATTCCACGCTAACCATGTAAATTTAGCATCATACATTGCGACATTCTCATCCTCCTTTTGTCTCAGACTCCAAAAATTTCTTTCCATATCTTCTCGATGGTCAAGAGGGAAGTATTTTTCTATGAAAAGCTCTTTGGACTCCCTCCATTCCATATTTGATACTTCATCATCATCCATTGTGTTTTGTATCAATGACCACCATTGATCAACATCTCCAGTGAGGCGATAAACTACAATGATAACTTTTTCCCTTTCACTACACCCCAAAACCTGAAATATTTTCTCTAGGGAACATATCCATTTCTGAGCTACCAATGGATTTATACTCCCATTGATGTTGGTGGTTGTTTCCTCAGGAAGGAATCTAACATTCCTCCTCCATGATGCGGATCAGTGTGCTCCATATGGGTAAGGATATTATTCATAACATGATTGAGTTGTCCCAATATAGTGATAAGCTGATCAGTAGCAGTTGCATCACAAGATCCACTGTAATTATTTTTAGAAGGAGGGAAATACCTACATGGAATGCATGCATTGATAAGGTTTCCATTTCTTCCACTAGGAGCCATTTATAAAAAATGGCATATACTAGATTATTTTCAAAATAGTAATACATAAATCCAAACATGTAAAACACTTAACATAAATTGAACAGTTGATGGATAAAATCCATAATCATAAAAAAATTTCTCTTTGAGGATGTATATACTCCTAAACCTTTCACAGTGGATTCTAAATAAAATGAGAATTATCTTAAGCATATCCCCCGGGAGTGTCGTAACCAAGAGTGCAGCAAGGCCAATTGTCTTTCACCAGTTCCCATTCGAGTCTAGCTGAAAGCAGGGTTTTTGAGTTTTACCCCTAGGTACATCTATGCCAGAGCCGTCTCTACCTGCTCGTATCTACACAAGGATGTATTGCTCGGAAAACTCAAAAAATCATTACAATACCAAAATTCTAGGAAGTTATTCTATACTAATCCTCAATGTATTTCTTAGGGCTATGTGATCTAATCAGAGTTTATCTAAATCTAACTTCCAAGGTTTGTACTAAGCATCCTCAGAGACCAACTGCAATGCCCTGACCCCAGTTACGCAGAGTCGGTGCATTATTACATAATATTGGCATGATCACAAAAGATCATGTCTCAAAAGACCAATTAGTTCAGTTTCCTTGGAATCACTAGATACATTCATAATGTTTAAATTACATCATAAAGTGAAAAACTACAACAACATCATGTCTCTATAGACCACACTCATATCCCCTCATTCTATCACTGTAGGTAATTTTTAAAATACTTCTTCCCATCCTGTGAAAAATAAAACATTGAAATTGGTGAGCTCAGATTCTCAGTAAGGATAACAATATGGCAGAGACATTCAAAAATATACATAAACATTTAAGGCAATGTATAACTAAAACAAAATATTTTTAAACTTGAACATCAGCATATTATGGAAATGATAAAATGAAATAACTCCATTTACATATTCACATGGATATTCTACTAGTCGAATAATCACAAGCAATATCAATAACCACTTTCATAATGATGGAATGCATAATTCCAGACTATCATAACCAATTGTCAAGGGCTTGTGCCATGACTACAAATAAGATTTTTTCAAGGCCTTGTGCCAAGATACTATTTTGTCCAATGAGACCTACTGATGCAATGAGGAGCTATAGCGGGCTTCACCCATCACTTATTAAGTCAAATTCATTCTTCATATGTACACGATTTTACATAACATAAACAATCGTATTAAAACTAGCATATGAAATGTCAATAATTTCTCCATAAAACATGAATGGTCTAAAAATGACATATCCATAGTCAAACATATCCCAAAACCTTCAATACAATATGGGGGTTTTGTATCATAATAAATCAACTTCAAATAAGCTTAAAATTCATCAACGGATGTTGACATAGATGAAATCAAAACTATTTGAGAGAAATATCACGTTTTTTTAAATCATTTAAAAGTCACATAATAATAAAATTAAACATTTACTTTGAAAATATCCTTACAATCTTGTAAGGGACACTTTGAAGATTTTATAACGGTGGAAAATAGCCGCACCCACCATATAAGTTAAAAAAATACATTCGTACCTTAATTCCGCCGAAAAGGTTAAAAAGGACCTTGTATGCAAAATGACGGAAAGATTCACTTATAAAAATCTTATAAAAAGTAAAAAAAGCTTATAAATTAAATTAACCCATAGTCTATAAGATATTAAGAATGTTTGGAAATATATTTTTATGAAACATGGATGTCGATGATAAAGAGGTCCCAGTATATAATTACATAAAAACAACCTCGGATAATGAAGAGATTGTGAAATAAACCCTTACCATGTATTTTTCCTTGGTAAAGGGTAGGTTAACCTCTTGTATAATGGTGAAAAAATTGTTTTTAAATTATAAAATATTTATATACATTAATATGATCTCATATATAATATTTTAACATTGCATTGTTAATAATGTCTTAGTATTATCGTCGTTTCGGGTGTTAACTTACTCATTTTATTATATATGTTTTGTTACATAAGTCTTGTTGGTTATGGATAGGTTGTATATTATTTATATACAGAATCATATCAAGTAATGAAAAATTATTTTTAATCATCAAATGAGATCTAGACTTGAATAGATACGATGGGGAATGAATCTCATTGCGTTCGTGGAGACGGTAGTCCGTACGTATCCATGAGTGAGAATATCATTTTTTGGATATTAAAACAATATATAATTTGTTTTTATATCATATATAATGAATAATTATAATGTTATATTTATTATTTACTTCAATTACACATCATTATCATACCCATCCAAATAATAATGTTTTGAATAACAATTACACCACGACGTGGAGACGGTAAGTCGTACGTACACACGTATGGTGACATATCATTCAAAGGATGGATATAATACTGAATATTTTTGTACCATATTTATAATAACATAAAATTATATAGAGGATACTATAGTTATTATTTTATAATTTAAATAACAAAGACAGAATAGGTTGAAGAAGAAAAGAACTTGAAAGAGGGTGATGAAAACATTACATCTTCTTTGGGTTCTTCCTGTTGATTTGATCAAAAGGGCTCCCTAGGTTGGATTTCTGATCAAACTATGGCCTCTAGGTTGAATTGAGGTAAGTTTAGAGAATATTTTTTCAGGGGATGGTAGAGCCAACAGGCATTGAAAGTGTTAAATAGAGATAAGGTGGAGTTCCATTTTATATGAGGGGCGAGGGGAACCTTTGGAAAAGCATTAAATATTATTTTATAATAAATTCATATTCGGTTTTTAAATACTCCAAAGTGGATTATATAACGTTTAAGGTGGGTATGGGTGTATATTACCTCAACCAATAGATTTTAGACAGGTTTGGGTCAATATATTAACCTTATCATTTATATTTTACTCTTAGTTAAATAGTTTAACATTTACCACGTCTCTTTGTATTTATATATTATATAGTTCATAAACTCACTATATACCTCAAAGGGACCCCAAAGTGGTCCATTAATGATACAAAATATAATTATATAAGTCATTTGGCCGATTTATAGATTTTTAGAAATAGAATATAAATTAATAATATAATATTTGTTTTAAAAACTCTTTTATGTCAATTTTGACACTATTGGGTATTTTGTTTTTTATAATTTTATAACAGCATTATTACTTAGAAAAAATTTATATAACCAATAATAATATGTCATATTAAACTAGAATACTAGTTTAATACATAAAAAGTCTCAAATTATATTTTTTTGGATATTTATAATATCAATTATTTTAATACTTCATTAATTAGGTATTTACTGCATCACCATTGTGTCATTAATAAATTAAATTATTTAATGTATATAAATTATAAATAAAATACCATTATTTATGAAATCTTTTTATCTTTCTAATGAATAATTATAATAGAATTTATCTTATGTATAACCATATATTAAAAAAAAATTAGTAAATAAACTTTTATTTTAACTCTTTTAACTATTCTTTGAATTAAATTATAATAAATGATCTAATCTAAATCAAGTGGACCAAAGAGGTTCATATTTTATTCCTAAGGATTTCTTTGGTATAATTATACATATCCAATAGAATTAGGACATTTTTTAGGGTAATAAAAATATCATTTTTACGCTTAATTGCCCTATTTACATTTAACTGTGCTAAATAAAAGTAAAAAGTTAATATTCACCAAAAAATTATTTTTATCTTATTGAACCACATTTTACTCCTTGATATTAACCGTTTCTCTCAGATTTTTAAAATTACACTCACTTAAGAGGTAAAATTATGTTTTATTTAAATTTATAATTTCTCCTAGGAGGTGGTTAAATGACGGTGAAAAGTTAAATAAAAATTTTATAAATCTAAAATTATTCTAAACTAAATCCAATGAATTACGTTGAACATATATTGGTATTATGTGTCTATTTTGACCAGAAATAAATTTAAATAAAATAAATAATTATTTAAATAAACAATCATTTTTAAACTATAACTCAGTGTTTTTCACTATTCATAAAAAATTGTATTTTATCAGAAAAATACAAAAAATTCACCCTGAGCTAATTTCGATATTCCAAATCCAAAAATGAAGTCCATTTTGAAAGATAATATTAATAAAATTTCAAAAAGTGGGTATTACTATCAGTAATGGCCAGTTTGATTGGTTGTGGTATGTGTTAGAACTCGATGTTGCGTACAACACATGCTACAGTATTTTTCAAAGAGAAGCATACCGTGGAAGCTTGGGGTGTAACATTCTGCCCTCATTCAATTAATTTCATCCTCGAAATTTATAGAATATTTCTCCATAAAATGACTCTCGTGGTTCTTCATCATAATTTCCTCATGTTCCCACGTTGGCTCTTCCATCTTATGGTTTCTCCATATAACTTTTACCAAAAGAGTCGTTCCGTTTCTCAGCACTTTCTCTCTCATATCCAGAATCCTGACAGGCTTTTTGAAATAAGACAAATCAGGTTCTAATTCTAATTTTCTCATAGGTGAGTACATGCGTTGGTTCAAGCATGTATTTTTTCAACAGTGACACGTGGAACACATCGTGAACATTGGAGAGACTTGGCGGCATTTCTAAATGGTACGCTACAACCCCAATTCGTTCTAAAATTCCGAAAGGTCCGATGTACCTAGGACTCAATTTAACTTTCTTGCTGAAACGTATTACTCCCTTCCATGGAGATACCATCAAGAATTCATGATCTCCTACCTGAAATTCCAAATCCTTCATTCGGCTATCAGTATAGCTCATCTGCCTACTTTGAGCTGCTTTGATGTGGTTTTGGATTACCTTCAACTTTTCCATCGTTTCCTCCACCAGTTCTGGGCCTACTAGTTTTCTTTCACCAACGTCATCCCAACAGGTTGGTGTGCGACATCTCTTTCTGTATAATGCTTCATATAGTGACATCTGAATACTTGAATAGAAGCGATTGTTATTGGAAAAATTCCACCAGAGGTAAATATTGATCCCACATACCTAGAAAGTCTACTGAGCAAGATCTCAACACGTATTCTAAGTTTTGAATAGTCCGTTCTGATTTTCCATTAGTTTGGGGGTGGTAAGCAGTGCTCAAATGAAGTTTAGTGTCAATGGCCTTCTGAAGACTCTTCTAGAATCTTGATGTAAAATGAGGATCACGATCAGAAACAATCAATATGGGTACTCCATGAATTCTCACAACTTCGTTAATATATAACATTTCTGGACATACATGTGGCAAATCATCCCTTATAATAAGAAAATGCAATGACATGGTAAGACGCTCAATAATGACCCATATTGCATCATTCTTTCAAGGAGTATTCGGTAGTCTCATGAAAAAGTCCATCGTGATATTATCCAATTTCCACTCAGGTATGGGAAGAGTTGCATGAATCTTCCAGGCTGTTTCCTTCCAGCTTTGACTTGGGGACAAACCATACTTCTTGAAACAAAATCATCAACCTCCCTCTTCATGTTGTCCCACCAAAAATGTTCCTTCAAATCTCTAATCATTTTGGTTCTCCCAGGTTGTATAGAGAAATTAGAACTATGATCATCATCCAACAATTCCATTTTTAGATCAGGGATATCGGGAACACAACGCCTCCTCCCAAATTTCAAAATTCCATATTTATACACAAAGTTACTCAATCTCCCATCATTCACCGCTCTAATCTTGTTTTGAAATTCTTCATCATCGGTCTGGGAACTATTTATCCTGTGACGCCCCGACCCCAGTTACCCAGAGTCGGTTCATTATCTTAATACATTGTCATGATTACAAGGAATCAAGTCCCAAAGGACCGATTAGTTTAGCAGTCTTGGAAAATAGATTACATACATGAATGTTACATTACACATCATAACATACAAAACAACATAAATAATACTTTATGAATGCCACTATTCCCTTGACTTAACCATTATTATCAATCACAATTTACTTCTTGGAATCCTGGGAAAAATAAAAAATATAAAAGGGGTGAGCTCAAACGCTCCGTAAGGGTAAGCAATACAGCAGAAAATTTCATAAATAAGCATAAACATTTAAGGCAATGTATAACTAAATCAAAAGCCATGAAATAATTCCATTATTTATTCACATAGATATTCTACTAATCGAATAATCAAATGCAATATCAATAACCACTTTCATAATGATGGAATGCATAATCCAGACTATCATAACCACATATCCAAGGCCTCATGCCAAGACTACAAATAATATTTTTCCAAAGCCTTGTGCCAAGACACTAGTTTGTCTCATGAGACCTACCGATGCATCGAGGAGCTATAGCGGGATCCACCCGTAACTTACTAAGTCCAATTCATTACCATATGAAAAGGTTCAAATATAACATAAACATTTGTATTAAAACTAGCATATGAAATGCCTATACTTTCTCCATAAACCATGAATGGTATAAAAATAACACATCCACAGTAAAACATATTACAAAACCTTCAATACAATACAATGTTATGTATCATAATAAATCAACTTCAAATAAGCATAAAATCCATCAAAGGATGTTGACATAGATGAAATCAAAACTATTTGAGAGAAATATCTCTTTTCTTGAAATCATTGAAAAGTCACACATTCATAAAGGAAGTAATTTAAAAGAGATTTATGAATCAAAGTGTCCCACACCACGTTGAAACTTTTGAAAATAAATATCATTTAAAAACCATCATGTTCATATAAATAAGTCCTTAAAATCATCTTGAAAACATGGACATTAATTAAAAATATTTAGAAAGATATATCTTTAAAACATTTAAAATTATGATCTTGATAAAGTGTGCCTTTCAAAAATTCTTAAAATATTCATTTTTAAATCATTTAAAAGCCACATAATTATAAAATAAAACATTTACTTTGAAAATATTCATATAATATTTCAGGGGAAGCTTTGACAATTTTATAACGGCGGTAAATAGCCGCACCCGCCGTATAAGTTAAAAAAACATTCTTACCTTAAATTTGTCGAAAGGTAAAAAGTGCCTTTTTTGGAAAACGATGGAAAGATTCCTTTAAAAATACAGAAGGGTATAAATGACTTTAACCCATATTATTTTTAAATAGTAAAAATGTTTTTAAATACATTTCGAAGAAACATGGATGTGGATGATAAATAAATCCCAGTAGATTATTACGTATAAACAACCTCAGATAATGAAGAGATTGCGAAATAAACCCCTAACTTGTACTTTTCCTTAGTTGAGGGTAGGTTAAACTCATGTATAATGGTGAAATAATTGTTATTAAATTATAAAAGAATCATATATATTAATATGATATCATATATGATCTTTTAACATTGCTTTGTTAATAATATCTTAGTATTATCGTCGTTTCGGGTGTTAACTTACTCGTTTTCTTTCATATGTTTTGATATGTATGCCATGTTTTTCATGGATATGTTGTATCTTATTCATATCCAGAATGATATCAAGTCCTTAAACATTATTTTTAAATCATCAAATTATAATTATACTTGAATGGATACGATGGAGAATGAATCTCATCGCATTCGTGGAGACGGTAGTCCGTACGTACGCACGAGCGACAACATCATTCTTTTGATATTAAAATGATATATAATTGGATGGTATATCATATATACGGAATCATTACCATGTTATATTTATTATTTACATGAGTTACACATCAGTATTATACCCATCCAAATAATAATATGTTGAATAACAATTACACCACGACATGGAGAAGGTAAGCTGTATGTACGCACGTATGGTGACATGTTATTCAAAGGGTGGATAGAATACTGAATATGGTTGTACCATATTTATAATAACATCACAGTGTATATAATATACTGGAGTTATTATTTTATAATGGTAATAACAAATAAAGAATAAGTGGAAGAAGAAATGAATTTGAAAAAGGTTGGTGAAAACATTACCTCTTCTTCGAGTTCTTACTTTTGATTTGATCAAAATGGCTCCCTAGGATGGCTTTCTGATCAAACTAAGACCTCTAGGTTCTAGTGAGGGAAGTTTAGAGAGTATTTGGGAAGAGTTTGGCAGAACCAAAAGGCTTTGAAGGTGTGAAGTAATGAGAAGGGGGAGTGCCCTTTTATAAGAGGGGTGAGGGGCACCTTTGGAAAAGCTAGAAATATTAATTTATAATAAATTCATATTCAGTTTATAATGGATCCAACGTTTATTATTTAAAGTTTAAGGTGGTGATAGGTCTAAAACCATTCAACCAATAGAATTTAGACAGGTTTGGGTTATTATATTAACCTTATCTTTTAGTTTTAACTCTTAGTTAATTAGTTTGACATTTACCCTATCACTTTGTATTTTTATATTATATATTTAATAAACATACTATATACATCCAAGAGACCCACAAGTGGTCCATTAATGATACACCTATCATTATATCAGTCTCATGGTAGAACCTTATATTTGTAATAATTTAATATCAATTAGTAATATAGTATTTGTTTAAAAAACTCTTTTAGGTCAATTTTAACACTATTCAATTGTTGATTTTTGTGAAACTCATAAAAGAATGATTACATAAAAAAAAGTAAATTAAATCAATCCTAATATGTTATATTATCCTATAAAATTATTTTAATTCATCAAAAGTCTGCAATTATAGTTATTTGGGTATTTATATTATCAATATTTTTAATTTGTTACTATTATGGTAATTTTTGCATCATCATTGTGTCATAAATAAATTAAATTATTTAATGTGTAAAAATTATAGATAAAATAAAATTATGTTGGAATTCTTATTAGCTTTCTATTGAATATTTACAGTAGGATTTATCTTATGTATAACCCTATATTAAAAATGTTTTGGTATATAAACATTAATTTTAACTCTTTTAACTCTTCTTTGAATTAAATAATAATAAATGTCCTAATCTAATCCAAGTGGACCTAAATGATAATATTATATTCCTAAGGCTGTTTTTGGTCGAGATACACTTTTCCAATTCGAATTAGGACATGTGTTAGTGTAATATTAATATCATTTTTACACTTAATTACCCTATTTACTTTTAATCGTGGTAAATAAAAGTAAAAAGTTACTATTCACCAAAAAAATATTTTCATCTCATTGAACCACATTTTACTTCTTGATATTAACCGTGTGTCTTGGAATTTCAAAATTTCAATCACAGAAGCGGTAAAATTATGTTTTATGAAAAAATCAATTGTTTAACTACCACTTAGTAGTTTCACTATTCATCAAAAATTGAAGTTTTTCAGAACAATGCCAAAATTTCACCCTAAGATATAATTGATGTTATGAATTAAAAAATTATACCTATTTTACAAAATTCCAAACATATAAGTTTCATTAATTAATTTTATAATTAATTCCCGCTGTCACAACAAATAGCGTGTTTTTAAGAAACAATATATATCAAAAGATTGACACTTGTTTATGTCCGGTTTAATTGTAAAATTATGTACAATGACTGAAATTGTATTAAATGGGAAAAATATATTCTAAATATACTTTACAACCACTCAAATCAATAATTTATCCAAATAAATTATTTCGATTAAAAATGTTGTTTTTAAAAAAAAATTAGTAATTTTCACTATTCATCAAAATATAAGTGTTATCCGAAAAGTTCCAAAATTTCACCCTAGGCTAAATTCGATATTCCGAATCCAAAAATTAAGTCCATTTTGAGAGAAAAAATTTATATAATTTTAAAAATTAGGTATTACTATTCATAATGGCTAGATTGATTGGTTGTGGTGTGTGCTAGAACTCGAAGTTGCGTACAACACGCGCTACTATATTATTCCAAGGAAAGAGTATCGTGGAAGATTGGGGTGTTAAATTGTAGATTTGTTTTTATTTCCCCATTCTAAATAAATTTATTTAGTCAAATCAAATATATAAAAGTTTAAAATATTGGATTTAAAAAGGGTTCACTATTAAAGTTGGTAAAAGTGCATTTTTGAAAAATACTTCTTTTATCTGAAAAAAAAGAATTTGTTCTTACATTATGTCTAAGTAACTAATAACATGGATTCTAAAATTATAAGTATTATATAAGGTTCAAAATTTAGTTAATACTATTCATAACCTCTTTTGAATGACTTTTTTGGTAAGTCATAGTGCGCTTGAACACGGTGTTGCGTGTAGTGCAAGTTATTGAATTATTTTGAAGAAATAAAAAACTATGAAATCCTGGGGTGTTAAATTCTCCCCTTCTTCAATAAATTGTGTCCTCGCAAATTGAAATTGTTTTTCAAAAATAAAAGTATGAAAATATTAAATATCTTTGTGGGAAAACCCAAATCAAAAATTGGGTTACTAAAATTTAGTCTTAATATGAGGAAAAGTGAAATGAAAGGGTCAACAGCAAATTATGATCTCGTTTTGGAGAACATTGGTGGAAATTAGAGATATATAATAGGAGGAAAAAGGTAAATATTTATAGGTAGGTATTGAGGTCTTGAATCACAAACAAGTGTAAAATTGAGGTCCTTAAATTCATCAATCTATGATGATTTGAAATACCATCGGTTCAACAAAACATAGGGTATTAGGATAACACATTTTTGGTTTTAGGATTCCTTAAATAAAGTATAAGAATTAATTTTCATCATAGAATAAGAGAAGAAGAAAAATATATTCTTGACAAGTAGAGTTCCATCCTTTAACTAATTTCTACCACAGACTCATCTTTCACTCTAAAAGATAATAGGAATTATAAAATAATATTCTATTTATCCTATTCGTTTAGGGTTAAAAAATGAATTCATAATTCAACAAGAAGAACCATTAAAAAATGACATTATTCAATCCAGTAAATCACATGGGTTAGTGGTTGGTGATAAACCCTTGTTGCCCTTCGGTTGTGGGTTCAAGTCCCGCAGCCTTGACGGACATGACAGGTTGCCGCCTGACCTCCGATTTGTCCTTTTATGGCAATCCAAAATAATCCAAACTAGAACTATCCAAAATACTTTGTTCCAAAAATGAAGATCCTTTTTTCTGCGCAATAACATGTGAACACCTTCATCATGTATTTTTTTAAAACACTGCAACATCCTGAATTACCATAAAACCTTATTGATTACATTCATGATCCATTATTCCTTAAAGAATGATAGATATACTCCTTCAATACAAAAATGTTTTAAACCCCAACAATGATGGAATATAAAAATCATTAATCAGTTTCAAGATAGTCAAGAATATCCAATATTATTTATCCAAATCAATCCTGTATTATTCGAAAATCACTACCTCGATATCAGAACTATATTATGGTTTATCATTCTCTCAACCATATATTTTACAAAAATTTATCCTGCTATTGAGTCACTTTTATTTGTTCCACACAATCTCAAGTCCTTAATGAAATAGTACTGCAGTACAATCCCTATATACTGCATGATTATTATAAGAAGTACATTGTTGATACAACACTCAAATGACATAATCATCATAAGAACTCTATTCATTCCACTTAATCTGTGGTAATATCATAACTTGATTATTATCCAATAGCATCATGTGCGGCATAGTCTGATGACTTGGACATAGGTTCTTGTAGTGTCAAAACTCCTTGCAAATGAAGCATTGTACTTTTGAATCCATTTTCTTACCCTTGCAATCACGTACTTTGTGCCCTTTTTCTTCACACTTATAACAAACTCACATTCCTTTTAGGAAAGTTCCAGGGTGTTTCTTCCCACAATTATCACATATGGGGAAATTCTTATTTTCCCTCTTCCCTTTATCCATCTTTCTCTCTTTCATCCTTTTCTTCTCAAGCTTACCTTCAAAGCCATAGGACTCAGTAATCTCTTTAGTTATCTTATCCACACATGATAATATTTATTCATATAATGATAGTATGTGGTAAACTATTTCCCTTCTATATTTTGGCTTAGGACCATGAAAGATATGATCATTCTTACTCTTTGGATCATATGTATTACAGGAGTTCACATTCCTTCTACTGGGTGCCATTTCTGTACAATAGCATAAACTAGTTAATTTTATGAATTGAAATGAATAATTACCAAACTTGTAAAATACCTAACAAAAATTGAACAGTTTACGGATATAATCAATAATCATAAATAAGTTTTCTTTGAGTAAGTATATACTCATAAGCCCTTAATAATGGTTTGTAAAGAAAATGATAATTTTCCTAAGCATATCCCCCGGGAGTGTCGTAACCAAGAGTGCAGCAAGGCCCATTGTCGTGCACCAGTTCCCGTTCGAGTCTATCTCAAAGCAGTGTTTTCGGGTTTTACCCCTAGGAACATTTGTGCCAGAGATGCCTCTACCTGCTCATATCCAGACAGGGATGTATTGCTCGGAAAACTCACAAAATCTCTACAATACCAAAATTCTTGGAATTTCTTCTATACTAATCCTCAAAGTCTATCTTAGGGCTATGTGCTCTAATCAGAGTTTATCTAAATCTAGTTTCCAAGGTTATTGCTAAACTTCCTCTGATACCAACTATAACGCCCTGACCCCAGATACCCAGAGTCGGTGCATTATTTTAATACATTGGCATTATTACAAGGAATCAAGTCCCAAAGGACCAATTATTTTAGCAGTCTTGGAAAATATATTACATATATGAATGTTACATTACACTTCATAACATACAAAACAACATAAATAATACTTTATGAATGCCATTATTCCCTTGAATTTACCCTTCTTATAAATCACAATATAGTTCTTGGAATCCTGGGAAAAATAAGACATAGAAAAGGGGTGATCTCAAACGCTCCGTAAGGGTATGAAATACAATAGAAACTTTCATAAATAAGCATAAACGTTTAAGGCAATGTATAACTAAAAAAAAGCGTTTTAAACATGAACTTCAACATAGTACGACAAAAATAATATGTAATAATGCCATTTAATTATTCACATGGATATTCTACTAATCGAATAATCACAGGAAATATCAGTAACCACTTTCATAATGATGGAATGAATAATGTCAGACTATCATAACCACATAACCGAGGCCCCATTCCAGAACTACAAATAATATTTTTCCAGGGCCTTGTACCAAGACAATATTTTGTCTCATGAGACCTACCGATGCATCGAGGAGATATAGCGGGCTCCAATCGCCACATACTAAGTCCAATGCATTCCTATATGAAAAGGTTTAAACATAACATAAACATTTGTACTAAAACAAGAATACTAAATGTCAATACTTTCTCCATAAACAATGAATGGTATAAAAATAACACATCCACAGTAAAAAATATAAAAAAACCTTCAATACAATAAAAATTTTTGTATCATAATAAATCAACTTAAAATAAGCATAAAATCCATCAAAGGATGTTGACATAGATGAAATTAAAACTATTTGAGAGAAATATCTCTTTTCATGAAATCATTTAAAAGTCACACATTTATAAAGAAAGTAATTTAAAATAGATTTTTATATCAAAATTTCCCATACTACTTTGAAACTTTTGAAAATAAATATCATTTTAAAACCTTCATGTCCATATAAATAAGTCCTTAAAATCATTTTGAAAACATGTACATTAATTAAAAATATTTAGAAAGATAAATCTTTACAATATTTACAATTTTGATCTTGATAAAGAGTGCCTTTCATAAATTCTTAAAATATTCATTTTGAAATCATTTAAATTCACATAATTATAAAATAAAACACTTACTTTGAAAATATTCTTATAAGATTGTAAGGTAAGCTTTGATGATTTTATAACAGCAGTAAATAGCCGCACCCGCCGTATAAGTTAAAAAAACATTCTTACCTTAAATTTGTCGCAAGGTAAAAAGTTCCTTGTTTGGAAAACGATGAAAAGATTACACTAAAAACACAGAAAGGTATAAATTACTTTAACCCATATTCTTTGTAAATATTAAAAAAGTTTTGAAATACATTTCAAAGAATCATGGATTTGGATGATAAAGAAATCCCAGTAGATTATTACGTATAAACAACCTCGGATAATGAAGAGATTGCGAAATAAACCTTTACCTTGTACTTTTCCTTGGTTGAGGGTAGGTTGATCTCCGGTATAATGGTGAAATAATATTTATTAAATTATTCAAGATTCCTATATATTAATATGATATCATATATGATCTTTTAACATTGCTTTGTAAATAATATCATAGTATTATCGTCATTTCGGGTGTTAACTTACTCGTTTTCATTCATATGTTTTGTTACGTAAAACATTTTTGTCATGGATAGATTGTATATTATTCATATCCATAATGATATCAAGTCCTTAAACATTATTTTTAATTCACCAAATGATAATTATACTTGAATGTATATGACGGAGAATGAATCTCATCGCGTTCGTGGAGACGGTAGTCCGTACGTACGCACGAGCGACAATATCATTCTTTTGATATTAAAATGATATATTATTGGATGGTATATCATATATAAAGAATCATTATCATGTTATATTTATTATTTACATGAGTTACACATCATTATTATACCCATACAAATAATAATATATTGAATAACAATTACACCACGACGTGGAGACGGTAAGCCGTACGTACGCACGTATGGTGACATGTTATTCAAAGGGTAGATAGAATAATGAATATGGTTGTACCATATTTTAATAACATCAAAATATATATAATATACTGGTTTTATTATTTCAGAATTGTAATAACAAAGAAATATGAAGTGGAATAAGAAATGAATTTCAAAATGGGTGGTGAAAACATTACCTCTTCTTCGTGTTCTTCCTTTTGATTTGATAAAAAGGGCACCATATGATGGATTTCTGATCAAACTAAGGCCTCTAGGTTGTAGTGATGGAAGTTGAGATAGTATTTGGGCAGAGTTTTTCTGAACCAAATGGATTTGAAGGTGTGAATAATGAGAAGGGGGAGTTCCCTTTTATAAGAGGGGTGAGGGGAACCTTTGGAAAAGCTAGACATATTAATTTATAATAAATTCATATTCGGTTTCTAATGGCTAAAAAGTTGATTATTTAATGTTTAAGGTTGGGATAGGTTGAAAACCATTCATCCAATAAAAGTTTTACAGGTTTGGGTTATTATATTAAACTTATCTTTTAGTTTTAACTCTTAGATAATTAGTTTGACATTTACATGCCACTTTGTATTTTTATATTATATTGTTAATAAACTTACTATATACATCCAAGAGACCCCCATGTGGTCCATTAATGGTACACTAATCATGATATAATTCTCTTGGCCGACCCTTAGATTTTTAAGAATTTAATATCAATTAATAATATAATATTTGTTTTAAAAACTCTTTTATGTCAATTTTGACACTATTCAATAGTTGATTTTTGTTAAACTCATAACAGAATGATTACTTCGAAACAAGTCAATTATATCAATCCTAATATGTCGTATTATCCTATACAATTATTTTTATTCATTAAAAGTCTCAAATTATATTTATTTGGGTATTTATAATATCAATTATTTTAATTTTTCACTATTATGCTAATTACTGCATCATCATTGTGTCATAAATGAATTAAATTAATTAATGTCTAAAAATTATAAATAAAATATCATTATGTATGAAATATTATTATCTTTATAATGAATATTTACAATTGAATTTATCTTATGTATAACCATATATTAAAAATGTTTCAGTAAATAAACTTTGATTTTAACTCTTTTAACTCTTCTTGGAATTAAATAATAATAAATGTCCTAATCTAATCCACGTGGACCAAAATGATAATATTTTATTCCTAAGATTGTTTCGGGTCCAGATTGACTTGTCCAATAGAATTAGGACATGTGTTAGGGTAATATTAATATCATTTTTACCCTTAATTACCCTATTTACTTTTAACCGTGGTAAATAAAAGTAAAAAGTTACTATTCACCAAAAAATATTTTCATCTTATTTAACCACATTTTACTTCTTGATATTAACTGTTTCTCTCGGATTTTCAGAATTCCAATCACAGAAGCGGTAAAATTATGTTTTATGAAAAATTCAGTTTTTTAACTACCACTTAGTAGTTTCACAATTCATCAAAACTTAAAGTTTTTCAGAACAATGCCAAAATTTCACACTAAGATATAATTGATATTCCGAATTCAAAAATGTTATCTATTTTAAAAAATTCCAAACATATAAGTTGTATTAATTAATTTTATAATTAATTCCCGATGTCACAACAAATAGCGTGTTTTTAAGAAACAATGTATATCAAAAGATTGACTCTAGTTTTTGTCCGGTTTAATTGTAAAATTATGTACAATGACCAAAATTGTATTAAATGGTAAAAATCTATTATAAATATAATTTAAAACCACTACAATTAATAATTTTTCAATATAAATTATTTTGATTAAAAAAGTTGTTTTTAATTAAAATTTAGTAATATTCACCATTTATTAAAATATAAGTGTTATCCGAAAAGTTACAAAATTTCACCCCAGGATAAATTCGATATTCCGAATCCAAAAATGAAGTCCATTTTGAGAGATAAAATTTAAAAAAATTTAAAAGGTAGGTATTACTATTCATAACGGCTAGTTTGATTGGTTGTGGTGTGTGTTAGAACTCGAAGTTGCGTACAACACACGCTAGTGTATTATTCCAAGGAAAGTGTACCGTGGAAGCTTGGGGTGTTACATTGTAGATTTTTTTTATATCCCCATTCTAAATAATTTTATTTAGTAAAATAGAATATATAAAAGTTTAAAATATTGGATTTAAAAAGGGTTCACTATTAAAGTTGGTAAAAGTGAATTTTTGAAAAATACTTCTTTTATCTGAAAAAAATAATTTGTTCTTACATTATGTATAAGAAACTAATAATATGGATTCTAAAATTATAAGTATTATATAAGGTTGAAAATTTAGTTAATACTATTCATAACCTCTTTTGAACGGCTTGTTTGCTAAGTCATAGTGCGCTTGAACTTGGTGTTGCGTGTAGTGCAAGTTATTGAATTATTTTGAAGAAATAACACAATATGCAATCTTGGGGTGTTACATATCCTTTATAGTAAAGATGGTTTGGAAACAATTTGAAAAAGTATTCATGTTTCACCTTCCATGGTAATTCCCATATCCACATTTACTATATCCATGAAAATAGAATCCCTCTTAACTCCTATTTTGTTCAAAACTCCATGATCTTTTTTACTCAAATCATATGCAACCTTATTTTCCTTCCCCAGGTGGTAGTGTATTGTGAAATCATAATCCTTGAGTAGTTCAAGACGTATCCTTTGTGTCATGTTGAGTTATTTCTGTGAGAAAATATACTTCATACTCTTGTGATCAGTATAAATCTCACATTTCTCACCATAGAGATAGTGTCTCCAAATCATCAAGTAAAATATAACAACTGCTAACTCAAGATCATGAGTAGGATAGTTTTTCTCATGAATTTTCAGCCGCTGTGATGCATAGGCAACAACCCTATCATTATGAAAAAAGATACAACCATGTCATTTCTTCAATGAATCACTGTAACTAACAAACCCATCATTCCTCGATGGTAGAGTTAATATAAGATAATTGACTAATCATTTCTTCAGTTCTTCGAAACATTCTTCACACTCTTTTGTCCAAAAAAATTTAACCCCTTTACGTGTGAGCTTTGTTAATGGGTTTTCCAACCGGGAAAAATTCTGGACGAAATGTCGATAATAACCTCCTAAACAAATAAAAATTTGTTCCTCGATTATACTAGTTGATTTTGGACATTCTTTGATTGCTCTTGTTTTAGAAGGATCAACATAAATTACATCCATAGAGACAATATGGACAAGAAAGGAAATCTCCTGAAGCCATAATTCACAATTTCTAAACATCCCATATAATTCATTTCTTCTCAAAGTCTTCAATATACTGCGCAAGTGATTTTCATGATCTTTGTTTCTTTTGGAGTATACCAAGATATCAACAATAAATACCACTACAAAGTCATCAAGATATTCTATGAAAACTATATTTATTAGAACCATAAAAACAGAGGGTGCATTAGTCAGCCCAAACAGCATTATTGTTAACTCGTAATGCCCGTACCTGGTTTGAAATGTTTTCTTATGAATGTCTTCCTTCTCCAAACACATCTGATGGTATCCAGATTTAAGGTCAATCTTTGAAACATAATGAGCTCAATGTAGTTTGTCAAATAAATCATCAACGTGTCGTAGGGGATACTTGTTCATTATTGTTATAACATTGATTTCCCTGTAGTCGATACATAACCTCATATATCAATCTTTTTCTTAAGAAAAAGAACATGGGATCCCCATGGTAAAATACTAGGGAGAATGAATCCCGTATTACTCAATTCCTCTAGGTATTTCTTTAGTTCCACCAATTCCACATTGGCCATTCTATAAGGGGTCTTTGATATGGTCCTTGATCCAGGAATTAAATAAATGAAAAACTCAATTTCTCGTTCTAGAGGATGTCCAGGTAAATCTTCTAGAACCACATCAAAATATTCTTTCACAATAGGTACATCCTCTATATGAAAATTCTTTTACTCACCAACAGTTATTTCATTCTATTCCTTTCTAATAATTTAATTTAGTTGAGCTACTGTGGGTGGATCTAGATAAGAATTAGGTAGTGATGATTCTGCTTTAAGGTAAGGTGTTCCTTATCTTCATCATCAAAAATCATAACCTCCTTCTTCTTATAATAAATGTTTTCATCATTGTCCAAAAGCCAATACATACCAAGGATTATATCAAACAAAATCATAGGTATGACGATGAGATCAGCAGATAAAGAACATTTGTGTTCTCTAATGGGAACTAATTCATAGAACATTGTAGCAATGATACTTCCCTTTGGAGATTTAACTTACAACTCATTTGTTAAATAAAATTGGAAATATCTAATTTTCTTAGAAAACTGGGATGATTTGAAATAATGCGATGATCTAGAATCAAATAATGAATTTGCTAAACTTGAGGAAGCCATTAAATTACCTGCCACCACGTCTTTCAGAGCTTCTACCTCGTCAGTAGTGATAGCATAAGCTTGGCCTTGATCCCTTTTCCTTCTCTGAGGAACGTTTCCCTGATGCTTAGGACATTCATTTTCATATAGTTCCATCTCCCTACAATTGTAGCACTGAACATTGGTAGATTCTTTCTTCCCTTTGGAATCACAAGCATGGTGGCCTTTTTCACCACACTTGTAACAGAGACCCTTTCCCTTCAAGAATGTACCGGGGTGTTTCTTCCCACATTTACTGTGGGATTTATATTCAACTATTCCATTATTCCACTTATTTCAATTTCTAGAGTGATCAGCAGATCTCTTCTTATCTTTCATTTCCTTAAAGTTCTCAGACATAGAGAATTTTTTTCTATCTTGGTAGCGCATGAGACAATGTCTTAGTATGACGAGAAGGATTGTGAGACTAATGCTCGACAAAGAAATGGTTTTAACCCATTAAAGAAACGATTAATCTTACTCCTCCTGTTATGTATATAATATATGGCATGCCTCGATAACCTTGTAAAGTAAGCTTCATACATTGCAACATTCTCATCGTCCTATTTTCTCGGACTCAGAAATTACCTTTCCAAATATGCTCGCTAGTCATGAGGAAAGTATTCTTCTATGAAAATCACTTTGAACTCCCTCCATTCCATACTTGATACTTCAACATATTTATTTGTATTTAGTATCAATAACCCCTACTGATCAGCATCACTAGTGAGGCGATAAAATGCCATGATAACTTTTTCCCTTTCACTACACCCCAAAGCCTGAAATATTTTCTCTAGGAAACTTATCCATTTCTCAGTAACAATGGATTTACACTCCCATTGAATGTTTGTGACTGTTTCTTTACAATGAAATATAACATTGATACTCCATGTTTTAGATCAATGTGCTCCATATGGCTAAGGTTATTATTCATTACATGGGTGAGTTATCCCAATATAGCGATAAGCTGATCAGTACCAGTTGCATCACAAGCTCCACTATAATTATCTTGAGCAGGAGAGAAATCCCTACATGGAGTGCATTCATTGATAAGGTTTCCATTTCTTCCACCAGGCTTCATTTATAAACAATTTCATACACTAGATTAGTTTATGAATCTCAATACATAAATCCAAACTTGTAAAGAAATTAACAAAAATTGAACAGTTTATGGATATAATCCATTATCATAAAAAAAATTCATTAAGGAAGTATATACTCATAAACCCTTCACAATGGTGTGTAATAAAAATGATAATTATCCTATGGATATCCCCCGGGAGTGTCGTAACCAAGAGTACAACAAGGCCAGTTGTTGGGCACTAGTTCTCATTTGAGTCTATGTCATAGCGGGATTTTCAGGTTTTACCCCTAGGTACATCTGTGCCAGAGCCGCCTATACCTACTCGTATCGAGACATGGATGTATTTCTCGTAAAACTCACAAAATAATTACAATACCAAAATTCTAGGAAGTTATTTTATACTAATCCTCAACGTCTTTCTTAGGGAAATGCTATCTAATCAGAGTTTATCTAAATCTAGCTTCCATGGTTTGTACTAAAAATCCTTTGATACCAACTGTAAAGCCCCGACCCCAGTTACCCAGTGTCAGTGCATTATTACATAATATTGGCGTGATTACAAAAGATCATGTCTCGAAATACCAATTAGTTTAGTAGCCTTGGAATCACTAGATATATTCATAAAGTTTACATTAAATCATAAATTGAAAAACTACAACAACATCTTGTCTCCATAGACCACACTCATATCCCCTCATACTATCCCTTAAGGTCATTATTAAAATACTTTTTCACATCTTAAGAAAACTAAAACATTGAAAGGGGTGAGCTCAGATTCTCAGTAAGGATAACAATATTGCAGAAACTTTCATAAATAAAAATAAACATTTAAGGCAATGTATAACTAAAACAAAAGCATTTTAAACTTTAATATCATAATAATATGGAAAAGCTAAAATGAAATAATTCCATTTACTTATTCACATGGATATTCTACTAGTCATGCAATCACAAGCAATATTAGTAACCACTTTCATAATGATGGAATGCATAATGCCAGACTATCATAACCACATAGTCAAGGCCTTGTGCCAAGACTACAAATAAGATTTTTTGAAGGCCATGTTCCAAGACACTAGTTTGTCTCATGAGACCTACTGATGCATCGAGGAGCTATAGTGGGCTCCACCCGTCACTTATTAAGTCCAAATCATTCTTCATATGTACAGGATTAAACACAACATAAACATTCATATTAAAACTAGCATATGAAATTTCAATACATTCTCCATAAACCATGAATGTTATAAAAATAACATATCCATAGTGAAACATTTTAAAAACAATCAATACAATATCGAGGTTTTGTATCATAATAAATCAACTTCAAATAAGCTTAAAATCCATCAAAGGATGTTGACATAGATGACATCAAAACTATTTGAGGGAAATATATCTTTTTATTGAAATCATTTAAAAGTCACATAAATATAAAATAAAACATTTAATTTGAAAATATCTTTACTATCTTGTAAGGGAAGCTATGATGATTTTATAAAGGCAGAAAATAGTCGCACCCACCGTATAAGTTAAAAAACACATTCTTAACTTAATTCTGTTGAAAAGGTTAAAAAGGACCCTGTTTGGAAAATGATGGAAAGATTCATTTATAAACATCTTTTAAAAAGTCAAATAGCGGTATAAATGACCTTAACCCATAGTTTAGAAGATAGTTAGAATGTTTTGAAATACATTTTTTAGAAACATTGATTTGGATGATAAAGAGGTCCCATTAGATAATTACATATAAAAAACCTCGTATAATGATGAGATTGTGAAATAAACCCTCACCTTGTACCGTTACTTGTTTGAGGGTCAGTTAACCTCCTGTTTAATGGCGAAATAACTATTATTAAATTATACAACAATTTTATACATTAATAGGATATCATATATGATCTTTTAACATTTCTTTGTTAATAATATCTTAGTATTATCGTCGTTTCGGGTGTAAACTTACTCGTATTCTGTTATATGTTTTGTTACATAAGTCGTGTTTGTTATGGATAGGTTGTATCTTATTCATATATAGAATTATATCAAGCCCTTAATGATTATTTTTAATCACCAAATGAGATCTATACTTGAATGGATACGATGGGGAATGAACCATATCGTGTTCCTGGAGACGATAGTCTGTACGTACATATGAGTGACAATATAATTCTTTTGATACTAAAATAATATATAATTGTTTGTTATATCATATATACAGAATCATTAAACTGTTATATATATTATTTACATCAATTAAACATCATTATCAAACCCATCCAAAAAATCATGTTTTGAATCACAATTACACCACGACGTGGAGATGGTAAGTCGTACGTACACACGCATGGTAAAATGTCATTCAAAGGATGGATAGAATACTGAATGTGGATGTAAAATATTTATAATAACATCACAATATATAGATTATACTGGATTTATTATTATATAATTGAAATAACAGATAAAGAAGAAGTTGAAGAAGAAAGGAACGTGAAAGAGGGTGGTGAAAACATTACCTATTCTTTCGGTTCTTCCTCTTGATTTGATCAAAACGGCTCATTAGGTTAGGTTTCAGATCAAACTAAGGCCTCTGGGTTGAAGTGATGGAAGTTGAAAGAATATATGGGTAGGTGTTGGTAGATCCAAAAGGCGTTGAATGTGTGAATTAGAGGGAAGGGGGAGTGCACTTTTATAAGAGGTGTGAGGGGAGCCTTTGGAAGAGTTAGAAATATTATTTTATAATAAATTCATATTCGGTTTCTAATGGATCAAAAGTGGATTATTTAAAGATTAAGGTGGTTATGGGTCTAAATTCTCTCAACCAATAGATTTTAGATAGGTTTGGGTCACTATATTAACCTTATCATTTATATTTAACTCTTAGTTAAATAGTTTGACATTAACCATGTCTCTTTGTATTTTTATATTATATAGTTAATAAAAATACTATATACCAAAAAGGGATCCAAAATTGGTCCATTAATGATACAAATATCATTATTCAAGTCATTTGGACGAACCATAGATTTTTAGAAATATAATATCAATTAATAATATAATATATTTTCTAAAAACTCTTTTTTGTCAATTTTTACACTATTGGGTATTTTGTTTTTTATAATTTCATAAAAGAATTATTACATATAAAGTAATTTATATAACCAATCCTAATATGTAATACTAACCTATAAAATTAGTTTAATTTATAAAAAGTCTCAAATTTCATTTATTTTGATATTTATAATATCAGTTATTTTAATATTTCATTAATTAGGAAATTACTACATCACCATTGTGTCATAAATAAATTAAAATATTTAAAGTCAAAAAATTATAAATAAAATACAATTATGTGGGAAATATTATTAGATTTATAATGAAAATTTACAATCTAATTTATCTTATGTATAATCATATATGAAAAATGTTATAGTAATTAAACTTTTATTTTAACTCCTTTAAATATTCTTTGAATTAAATAATAATAAATTCCCTAATCTAATCCAAGTAAACCAAAGAGGTTAATATTTTATTCCTATAGATGTTTTTTGTCGAATTATTATTATCCAATAGAATTAGGACATGTTTTATGGTAATAATAATATCATTTTTACCCTTAATTACCCCATTTACATTTAACTGTGGTATATAAAAGTAAAAATTTACTATTCAAAAAATATTATTATTATCTTATTGAACCACATCTTACTCCTAGATATAAACAGTGTCTCTCGGATATTTGAAATTTCACTCACATAAGCAGTAAAATTATGTTTTATGTGAATTTCCAAATTCTCCAAGGAGGTGGTTAAAAGACGGTGAAAAGTTCAATAAAATTTATATAAATCTATAATTATTCTAAACTAACTCCAATGAATTAAATTGAACTTATATAGGTATTATTTGTATATTTTGGCCTAAAATAAATTTAAATAAATTAAATAAATTAAATAAATATTTAAATAAATATTCGGTTTTAAACTATTACTCAGTGTTTTTCACGATTCATCAAAAAATGAATTTTTTCATAAAAACACCAAAAATTCACCCTAAGCTAATTTAGATATTCCGAATCCAAAATTGAAGTTCATTTTGAATGATAATATTTATAAAATTCCAAAAAGAGGGTATTACTATTCGTAACGACTAGTTTGATTGGTTGTGGTGTGCGTTAGAACTAGAAAATGCGTACAACACACGCAAATGTATTATTCAAAGAGAAGCATACCATGGAAGCTTGGGGTGTTACGTGAATGGATTCATGTTGTAAATGAAGAGTTGCACTAGATTTATAATAATCATAATGGGGAACTTGTACCAAAACCAATTGATAAAGATGTTGTTGTAACAAAATTGGTGTTCCAGAATAAGCATTATGAAGACGATGAGGAGATAATAAATAAATAATTAGTGCATTTCAAACATTAATAACATATTAAAGGAATTAATTTTTATGATATTTTTTATGTGGTGGAATGGTTATAAACTGTTAGAATCATTCCAATAGTTAGATCACAATGGGGTTATAAAATATTTCGGATGGATGTGAAGTAATAATTTATCAATTGAGTACAAGATGAAGATGTTTATTTGAAAAAACCATTTGAATTTAATATTAAAAAATAGGGTTGTTATGTGTGTATGTTTAAAAATCATTATATGGGTTAATGAAAGATCTGAGAGCATATTATTCTGAATTAGATACCTTTGTAAGGATTTTGAATTTTTAGAATCAAAGAGTTGATAATAATATCAATGAAAAATAAATATATTATTTTTACCTCAATGATATACAATTTTTTTTTGAAATTATACTTTCTTAAATTGATCAATGAACTTGGCAGGTGTTTATTTAAGAGATGAAGAAGTTCATTGAAATTTACACACATGGTAAAATGAAATACATTCATGTGATATAAAATTATAAAAAAAATAAAGAAATATAGTTTTCTATATAATATTTTTAAGTATATTCTTAAAATTTGTGGAATGGATAATTTTTAACTATTTTCTAGAAAAATTTAAATATGAACAACGTTATCTTAATATGGATAATGATTGGTAGTAGATTCTAATGAATTTTCAAAGTAGGTTGATAATTCTGTTATATTAGAATGTTTCAAGGACAAATATTGTGTATATTTTTACCATAAGTAAAACATTACATTGTTATCTAGAGTAATTTCACATCATGGTATGGAAATGTATTCTAAGATAAATCACAGGCCTAACAAATTTTGGAATAAAAATTAATGGCTCAAGAAGAATTGAAATTTTTTGTGAAAGATATGAAAATTGGGAATGATGTGTGGACGATGTAATTTCCACATATGGTGGAGTTTAACATCTCAGAAAATGATGTGAGAGTTTTAATGCTAACATGTAAAATTATGAAACTCATCTCATAGATGGCGTTTATTCAATCCTTTCTTTCTATATGTATAAATTTAATTTATATGGTATAAATAGATGATCCAGTATATAATATTTTCTTTGAAAAAAATTAAATAATATACAAAAAATTATTCAATTTTTATAAATCCACTAAAATACTTCTTCATGGGCTAGTCTTAAGTACATTTACATCATCTCAAAAATGAGAAAAGTACATAAAGGTATGGTATGAGCATGTGGCCTAGTAAGGGAAACCCATCTGCATGTGATCAGGCGGAACATCAATAAGTACATGATGAATGTCATTAATGAATTAGAAATGGAAAATAAGGAATATAATAACAAAAATTTGATTAATCATGAAATTTATATGCATATACAATATTTAAATGAGACATTCAAAACTATGTCTCCAAATATTTTGATCAAGGTTTCACAATTGAAAATTACCATGGTTATTCACAATGGTATCATAAAAGATGACATATAAAGAGAATAAATTATTTAACTCATGAATTAGAGAGATATTTTGGCTGACCATTCATATATAATAATTAATATGATCCACATATATCAAAACAAAATATTTCATAAATAACCTTTGGTGAGTAATAAAATGTGTTTCATTTCAAAATCATGGCGTTTCAAAAAAATGTTAAAACAAGAATGTTTTTTCATTTTCAACTGAATTAAATGAAATAAGGGTTTATTTTTTTATACCATAATAAAATAAATAAATTTTTCATTTTTGTAAATAATCTTTGAAAATAAATATTATTATGTATTCATATAAATAAAATAAAAGAGAATTTTATTAAGGAGGATATGATAATCTTGAGAAGTAAATTTTGAAGCATAATGGTTATAAATTTTGGTTTTAGGAAAGTGTACATTGATATGGTATATAGAAATACCATTAAAAAATATATTATTTTTATAAAAGGAAAAATTATGCTATAAATTATAACTTAGATTGAAAATTAGAAGATATACCACATTAAAAGTGAACATTAGTGGAAAAGAGAAGTGGATATTTCCGTTTCAATGAAGAGTTACTCCTAGATATTGTGGAATTGATCCTTGAGGACCTAATGTATTCTTGGGGGACTAAATGGGTGGTATAAATAATAGATATTTTGTTATTATGGATTTTTTTTCATATAAAATGGATAAATGGTTTGGTATTTATAGAAAAAGTGGAAGATTTTTTTATTTATTTAAAAATATATTCCTTGGATGTCTAGGTTGTCTAAAATGAAAAACAATGGAAATTACCATGGGTTTTCCGAATATAATTGGACATTTGGGAAATATATTATGTTATTATAACAAAAAAGAACCATGAATAATTTTACATTAAATTGTTTTTCATGGAGAATAAAAGTTACAAAAACGATGATTTTTAATGTTAATGTTTCCACTTTATATTTGAAAAGTATGTTATTGGTTTAAAATATATTAAAATCCATTAAAAAAACTAATAAAATGACACATTTTATGATGTTTATTTTTTAGTAAATTATTTCATCATTGTGAAATAATTTGGGATTCATTAAACATACTTAAATCCTTAAATTGTCTTATTACTATTTCCATAAAAATGTATTTTTTAAAATTTTCAAAAATTCACCTCATCCAAATAAAGATGTAATATTTTTAAAAATTATTTTTATTTTCTCATATTAATTCTCTATGTAAGTTAATGATAATTTTTAAATACAAAACACCTTATTTATTAAACAATAATGGCTTAATAATGCATAGTAAAAGTTATGACACTTAGAAATTTTCAAGGAAATAATAAAATTATTTTACAATTTATTTTTACATAAGAGTGTTTTCATCATAATATTTCAACTAAAATACATTTTTTTACAAACATCCATCCATAAATGTTTCAACTCATTCGATCAATTGAAAAAATGTGTGGGTACTACTGTCACATTGTCTCTTTGGGTTTCACATCACTTCAACATATTTATGGTTCCTCCACGCACATTGATGGGGTGTTTAGTCTAGTTTCATAGAACCATGTCTCTACTATACAATATCATAACTAGCTACTCATCATAAGAAAGGTCATGTTCTATTTGTACCACCTATGGATTCAGTAATTGTTATGGGTTTGTTATGTAATTTGTCAATAGATAAATATGAAATACCTCATTAACTAGTGCTATATTTGGGGGAAGTTATAGATGATAGGACACCGATCCTATTCAATCAAGTATTTCACAGGGAACAATTTACCTTTATCTAAGATTCTCTTTCTTCTATAACTACATTAATCTCTCCCATTGTGATATTTCGTATAAAACATTATCAATAACAAAAAAACTCATTGTCCCATATACGGTTGTTAGGGTATGACTTTTTTAACTCTGATAAGAATTAATGTGTTGATGGATAGTGTAAACCTTTTTCTATTATGTCTTGCACATGATCTGGCCCATGAATATTTCTCTCTACAACCTTATACCAACATATAAGATCATTACATTTATTCATATAAAGAGCTTCATAGGGTGACATTTGAATACTCGAGTTGATTTTTTATGTATGAGAACTAAACTAATGGATGGTGTTGATACCATCTACCGTTAATTTTCAATAAACAAGTTCTCACCATGTCCTTGACTGTCTGAATAGTCCTTTTAGATTATCCATTAGTTAAGGGGTGATTAGTTTTATTGGAATTCATTTAAGAATTTAGATCATGTTGAATACATATCAATAATATTTATTTGAACCTTGGATCACAATCATAAATGATAGAACGTGGGGCCACATGTAGCTTCACCACATCCATTATGCTTATCATGGACTATTTTTTAGGAGATAAATATCCCTGAATTTTGATGAAATGGAATGTATTGGTGTGTTTGTTACTATTACCCATATAGAATTGTTTGTTTTGGATTGTCATTCAAGACTACTTAGGAAGTACATAGTGATATTTCCAACTTCATTGTTCATTTGGGTAATAGAAGCAATAACACATTAGAAATTCATTACTCTTCCATCAGTTGTAGACCCAAAAATCACCTTGGAGTGTAGTAATAAATCTCATTTTTCATATTAGCCCCTCAATAATGATCCAGAATGTACATATAAATTTTTGTTTTTTCATGACTTATAGTGAATGTATAGATATGATATTCATCAATATGTTCTTTATTTATCTCTTGAATATTTTCAACACATCGTCTTGTATGATATTTCAGTACACCTTATTGAACAATAATTAACTCACGAAACATCCCTTTCATCATATGCTATGTTTTATTTTGAAACAAGGGATATTCTTTTTGGCCTTTCATGATATTAACTAGTAATTACTGTTGGGAAATCATTTTGTATAGGATTTTTTATATCCCTTCATTTAAAATTACAATGTATAGTTTTACTATGAATTATATCAAACAATCACCATTAGACCACATCATTTCCATAAAAATCGTGTCTTTTGTAATTAAATCATCTGTTATTTTGTTTTATCTTCAAGGATGATAATGAATTGAATGGTCATTGAATATACAAAGCTCCAACCACACCCTCTATATAATTTCCATATAAGTTTGTGTGAATATAAAATTTAGACTATTTTATTGTCATTATATATCTCATTTCTCACCATTAATATAGTGCTACTATATTATCAGTGAAAAATTAATTGTAGCTTGCTCCAGGAATTGCAATGTATAATTCATGCCATGTTGTTATAACTGTCAAGATTCACAAGTAATATGATTTTTATTTTTCATGAGTATGTACCCCAGACCATTCAAATATTCTGCTCAATAAATAAAGAATTGGCCTCTCATAAACTGTATAGTTTACACCGTTTCTATAAAAAATTTCTTCTTCAGCTCATAGTATATATCATCTCAGTACTTTTCAATGATAAACATAGTACCTTTACAAGTTAACATAGTTAGTGGATTATAATATCTTGAATATAATATCATAAGGCTCATACAATATCCTACAAAACTAGAGAAATGACGAATCTCAATTACTATAGTAGGATGAGGCCCCTCCACTACAACTGTTATCATGTTAGGGTCAACTAATGTTTTTTTCAATGGCCACAAAGTGACACAATGAAGTGAGTTGTTGTAACAAAAATTCAAATTTAATAAAAAAATTTAAAATTGAACTTCCATCGTCAGTGTTTTACATATTAACATTATATGATTATTAGGATCCTCACGTCTTAGGGAACATATGATATTATTATGAATAAATAATACAAAATATTTATCAAGGAAGTCCTCAAATGCTCTATTCATATAATCCATAAATTTAGTTGGCGAATTATTCAATACTAAGTGAATAAATAATAATAATAATCTCCATATCTTGATACACATGTTGTATTTGGAATGTATTCTTTATTTAACCTCAATTTATGGTAATAATATTAGAGATAAATCACAGGGAATGGCTGGGACCCATGAAGTTGGTAATGTATATCATCCATCCTTGGGATATTTAATTTTTTTTGGGATCCCATTAATTTATCTATAATTGATGTATAACTACATTGGTCCATCCTTCATATTAAAAAAATTATTTTGTACCCTCCAAGGAGACACATATGGTTGTATAACACCCTTCTCTAAACGATCTTGAAGTGTTTTCTTTCATTCCCCCAATACCACATTTTCTAGTCTATACAGGGCCATTGAAATCGGCTTGGATCTAATTATTAGTTCAATGGACAAATATTCTTCCCCTTCCATGCGATAAGATAGTAACACTTTTGAAAATATGTTAGTGTATTAATAAAAAATGACCACATTTTCAATTCTTATACTTTCATTTCATTCTTCCTCTCAACCAATAATATCCATAAATAAGGATAATGAAGGTGCTTCTATGCAATGATCAGTTCATGATACCTATAAATTGAAAATTACTATAGGTTTTTTCATTCAAGACTGTTGATATTTCCATTATTTTTTTTATAATTTGAGATATTTTCCATCTATAATATAATGTTGATTTCCACCACAAAAATTAGTACATGATTTTTGATGATATTTTTATTTTCAATGTCAATAATAGTGTTTCTATATAGTGTGGATGTTTAGATAATACATCAATGATTCCTGAATGATAACTATACATCTAGAAGTTCTGGGATTTATTATATATTATTTTTAATGGTTTTGTAAATAACATAATTCGTAGTACTAGAATCAAACAATGTTATTGATAACATTGAGATAACAAAGATAGTACTAACCACCATATCATTTAGAGAATGTACATTTTATGTCATTATAGAATATTCCTTAACACTCCCTTATCCTATTATAATGATATTATTGATTTCCATATATTATCAACTGATATGGATACTAAATAGAAATGGTCCCATGTTTTCTGAAATTTATTCATTGGACATTAGGCTGGTCCTACACCATCATCCATTTGTTCATAGAGTTGAGATGTTCATGATTCAACTTACCTTGATAGTTCCAAGCTATATGGTAATTTCTTCTACACAATAATAATATTCAACTCTGGATAATTTAGTTTCCCAATTGATTCCTCCCAAAAAAAATTCTAGTAGAACATTTAAATTTATTTAATCATCTTTAAAGATCAATGTTTCTACCTATGATTGGTACTAAAGATCTCTTCTTTTAATTCAATATTTCTGACCACTATGTCTCTATAAACTATAGTTCAGCTTTCGTAAAAAGAAAAACTATATCCTCATATTTTTCATAGTCTAAATTTGTAATATTCCACCGTAGATGGGGAATTAGTATACTAAAGAATCCATTCCCCTTTCCATTATGATCCATAACAAAGTTATAGGTGTGATGAGATAGTCTTGTAATGTTCATATCATAACATAACACAAAATAATTTTACCTATGATTCTACATTTGGAATTCCTTCTCCATTTGGATTCTCATCAAGAAAGTATTTATTAATTTAAAATGTTCTAATAAACTCTTCCCGCTCTCTAGTATCAATCTCCTATAATGTATTTGTGTTTTTTACAAGTGTTTACTACATATCTGCATATCCATATAAGTGGTATAAATGTAGGTTAAATTTCTCTTATTCCAGTGAATAATGTAGAAAAAGAACTATTATATAGAGCTTATACATTTTTAACATTATATGGGTCGGTAGATCCACTGAAATAATGGGTTAGACTCAACATAAATTTGTTTTCTTGGAGGTGAATCTAGTCTCCTTACATGATTTAATATATTATTTGTAACTCAAAATAGATGATTCATCATTATCATGAATACAAGAACAAATAGAACATGTATAAAGATGATAAAAAGTTATTTTCAATTTTTTGACATTCTATGTTTCCAATTACTGTGTGTGGAAGGTATAAGAGGAGGATCAATTTTATAACAGTGGTGGGTGGAGAACATGTAAATTCATATAGAATTAAATATTATTGAAGTTATGTTCAACTAGTATTTGATCCCAGGAAATAAAAATATAAATATCAGATATAATACGTTTGAAATATCTTCAGAAAATTTATTATTAACAATTTAGAGTTTTATTTTAAACCTTATAATTTAGTTTAATACCCTCATTAAATATTTATATCCTTAACCAAGATGAAAAATGGTTACCATGGTTGATATTTCTTATGAAAAAATAAGGCCTCATTACCCTATTTAAAAATGATGATTCCAAATATGGAAACAATTTTATCGAATTAAATTTAAAAATTAATAATAAATTAACCTTAAAATAAATGTGAAAATTATTTGTAATCTATTTTCATTAAATGAATTAGAAAAGCTATTAAATATTTTTATCAAAAAATTTGATAAAAATTTTATTTAATTTTTATATTAATATAATAATATACAATCGCATTTCCCTTAAAAGTGTTTTGTTTTAGAAAAATCTTTCCTTACACCTTCAAATGCATCTTTCTTAATTTCAAATGAATTGATAACTTTTGAATTAATTTTATACATGTCTACAAATAATATATTGTTGTGATAAATATTTTGGATTATATTTGTAAATAATAGACATATTAAAAAAACATTTATAATAAAATAATACATCAAAATCATTTTTAGGATCAATAGTATTTACTAACTGAATTAGAAACTATTTTTGAAAATTAGTTTTGAATACTATACAAAGTGATTCATTTTAAAATGTGAAATAATTATTCACATATGGTTATAGTCCTGTGGTTTAAAAGCTATTAAACCAATAAAAATTTATTAAGGGGAAAATATATTTGAAAATATCATGTTTTTTAATGAACTAATACCATGCTACAACGATTGGAAATGTCAAAAAAATGTTTTGTGGACAATGGATTAATTTTCACTTAAATTTCCATTTTGTAGAATATTTTTTACAAGTGTAATTTAAAAATATTTTAGAATTACATATATTTTTCGTTTTATGATTATGTTTTTATAATAAATATATTAAAAATATATATTTATTCTACAGTATGACTTAATGCATATAAAGACTAAAATCACATAAGTTAAGGGTTTTTTTGTAATAACATTTCTTTTCTAGAGTCAGTATGTTAAAATTATTTTGAGGTAAATCTAATTATATATTTCCATTATAATGCATATATTTTTTATACGATGCTTATTATTGGAATGTTTATTTCTTTGATCAATTTTCCTCCAATTTGTATCTCAAATAACTGAAAAAATGTTTAAAACAATGAACTTATTTTTTTGGTTGATGTAATTTTTCTTCTAAATCCAGGTTTATCAAAATTATTTTTGAAATATTTTATCTAACAATATATTTCTAGAAAATAATATTTTTACCACCAATTAATATATTTATAAATTATTTAAATTTATCTTTTAAAATATTTCACCTATGAATTACAATTGACATTTTAAAAAGATCTTAAATTATTGTTCCCTTTCACTATATATGGAATGAATAGATTTTCCCACCAATATTTTTATTCATTATATTAGAGATTACATAACATGTTTCCATATATATTTTTAATCAAAATATATGTTTCAATATTTTATAATTTGTATTTTTTAAAATATATCAATTTCAGAGTTTGTTTTCCATTATATCAAAGAAATTTTTAAATGAAATTTAAAATATAAATGTCGTCTATTTGATCATCATTTAATGATTTGTGTGATTCACTTTGGATATTATATTATCTTAAAATTTGCTTTATTTATCAGGTTGTGTAATGATGATGATTTTTAAGGATAATATTTCAATTCCTTATTCATTATCTACGGATAATTATGTTATGATTAAATCATTATGAAACACATTTATTTTCCAATTGTTATTCTTTGATTTATATTATTATAATTTTTCTTGAAAACATATATATGGTATTCATTAATTTTTTATTGGGATGAAAATTATTTATATTTCCACTACATTGGGTTATGATTCATATGTAATTAAATTGTTATTTTAACACTAAACCTGATTTAATTTTTAAAATTTTTTGTTTGGAACATTTCTTATTGTTTTATATTGAAAAAAATTGGTGTGAAACTAGTTTCCAACATATAAATCTTTATGGGGACCTTATTAAAAGTCTTTAATATGTTTAGTGGACCTTTAGGTTTTTATAAATATTTATGATGCCATGATATCCATTGTTTATGCATGTTTTACATTATTTTGATATATGCTCGTTTTATTCTACAAGGATTATGATTTTGGTATTATGAATATAAAAATGTATTATATGTGATGTTATTATTATTTAATGACTCATTATTTATGATAATTACTAATTGGGTATTATTTTAAAAATTTATTTCCATCATCTCAAACCATTGTGCTTATTTTATTCTAACTTAAAATCATTGACTGGTATGTCACAGGTTTACCCTTACCTTGAATCTGGGCTCACACCTATATATGTTTCCAATTTCCTTCAGCTATAAAAATTGAATCTAATTTTGGTAATCTAGGAAGTTCCATACATGTGAATAATATTATATGGGGGTGTTGTATAAATTTCATTTAAAAATGTTATTTATATATCTAGTATCCAATGTAATTAATCCTTTTTGATCCCCGGATTGAACCACCAAGTATGATATGGAGCACCACATGACCTCATGTGAACATCCCCATACACAAGAGGTTTCCATCTAGTGATGATGGAGTTTATAGATTAATGAGGAGACTATTACAACAGTATCAGAGAACCTCAATGTATATAAATAATGTGATAACAATATTCAGAAAATATGATAAAAATGAACATCGGGGTAGATGAAAATACAGATAAAAAACCAACCAATGTGGTATTGATATTGAATTTAAAAAAAATGAGCCAAAAATAAAGTAAAGTTTCCAATGTACTAGAAAACAATAATATCATTCATATATAGCCTGAGGTTCATCCGTCATTTTATGCATCTTCCATCCAACCAGCTAAACATTTCCCAACTAGTGTGTTTCCATTCACAAAATGCTTAGACATGATATATAAAAGGATACTAAAATTTCATTATAATATGTGAGTAAAAGACTAGAAAGGATGGAAAAAACTTCCATTAACAATAGTGCATAAAATATATATGTGTATGACATGAATGTAAATTGGTATAGGTAAATCAACAATATATATATATATATCACATAATTGCAACAAAAGGTGAATCCTCAGACATCTCTACTTCCTGCATTATTATAATGACAAAAGGAAAAATGTCTTCCCCATGAAATTCCCCCATTATGGAAAAATACATGAAACTTGTGTGACACATACCTCTTATTGGGATGACTAATGTACATGCTAACTAATGTTTGTTACATCCCTCATAGAGGGATAATCTAATGAGCTCAACCTGAATGTTTAATTATAGATGACAGAGAGTATTATATATGATTTAGGATAGCAATGGAAGTTACATATCCTATGTTATCAAGAATAAATCATAAGGAATAATAAACCACATATGTGAAATATAAATCATAGGTAATGATAAACAAAGAATACTCATGTGATCATGAATCTGAGTTAAAACTCAAAATGATATACATGAATTCCAACAATTGTGCCAATAACATGAATAAAACAGTTGATAAAGTCAATGGTTTCTTATAGAGGGTTCAAATATTTTAAGAAGCAATAGTGAATATTGGAGTCCAAAGAACCACTAAAATGTTGATCTTAACTTAATTGAAATAATCAATGTCTATGGATCAATGATAAATAAAACAAAATACACTTTATGAGTATATCAAAAAAATTCATACCCAAGATGATCTACTAGCCCCAACGATCATGGTCCAAAGGATTCTACGTTGAAAAAAATATTATTTCTAGGTTCAAATTATATCAATGATTAAAATTTTTTGTTTTATACCAATGAAATTATTTTATATGTAATATATACTTCTTGGATTCAATCAGTTTAGGACAAGAAAAAGATAAAGTAATTGATTGATACAAAATAAGAACGTAAAGGTAAATATTGTAGGATTGATCTGGAATGCAGTTATTTATGGGTGATCATATAAAGGGAGAATATAACAAAATATATCCAAGTAATAAATCCTATGTTTTTACAAATATAAATATAAATGGATAGTTATTAAAAGTTAGTATATATGATGTTTTGTCAAAAATAAACATAATGTGGAAAGCCTTGATAGGTATTAAGAGAATAAATTGACGTTATGGTGACTATAATTATGATACAATTATAATTAAGAACCCCAACAGTTGTTTGGATCCACCCACGTGGTGATTAGTGGGATCCATGGATAAGTTGTATATTCCACAGAATCCACTGGCAAGTGGTAAAGCCTCCCAAAATGGTTCCTTCCATTTCATATTTCTAATTAAACTCTTATCGTCCCAAATAATATCTATGTTATTACAAAAAAATTAATAAATATTCTCTCATAGAGACATAACTAAAAAATATGATTCAAAAGAACCCCTTGTTATGAATTCTCATCCTTGAGAGGACTACATAAATAAATTAGTCCAATATTCTTGAATGGAATCCTCCCAAACCCACTTCTCTTCTTGAACATGCCAATTCTTCTCTATAACCCCATGTATATGAATTTTCATTCTTTTAAACACATTTAAGCATCATTAATAAATTTTAATGAGTCTTTCCACAAAATATTCATTTTAATCCACCTTGATATCATTATAGTTAAGCTCATAGGGATGATTTTACTCAAACTTACAGAGTTATAACATATAGAATGAATTATGCATTCATTCTTACCATCTATGTTTCTCTAATAGAAAGGACACTATTTTGACACATTTATGGATCTTTTATAGATGAAAATAACCGGTGATAACATTTATAGTCTCCTCAAATTACATTTCCGAAATTGTGGGACACATAAAAAAACATATCACCTACAGAAAACTCTTATGGTTTTCACCTCTATTAATTAAAAGACTTCTCTATATTTATAGTTTTAACCATCATTTTTCAAATAAACTGCACCTATATTAAGATTTCCAATAACATAATCCACCTATCAACAAATCAATCACCAAAATCATTCTAGTAGATAGGTGTACAGAATCATCCCCCCCCACACATCCTCTAATATAGACCTATGAATTGAGAAATGAATGTTTTTATTATATCTGAATTATAATAGGGCTAATATATCATCAAATACACCTATAAAATTCAGAATACATACTTGAGTCACATCCTCTGTGTTTTAGATCATCCTCTCTGACTATTTTTTGTTATAAGGATGAAAGGTTTTAATCAGCTTCAACTGAGTACCCATCAACGTATATAATACATGGAAAAAATACAGGGTAATAATGAAGTCTATATCTGATAATACAATTTAATGAACTCCATGAAGCAACAAAATCACTCAATCACAGAGAATTCATATATAATCCACTAAATTTATCTCTTAGACCGGTATGAATTGATCCACATTTTCCAACCTATCCAAAACCACTAAAATTGTGTTTCAACCACACAATGTCTTAGGTAAATATATAATAGTGTTTTTATCACCTCATCCTACATAAAAATAGGAATTCTATGTAACCCCCTCCCCTAATATCACTCAACCTTAATAATATGAAAATTCATTCTATGAATGCGAAAAATGGAAGTACGATTCATCATTATTGGCTTACCAAACCAACTATTAACATCATGCTATATCATGTTCATCCCTAGGTTAACATCCCATTGTGAAAAATTAGAGACTTTCAAGATCCACTCTCTCATGGAATGTTGAACCATCGCCAGGACATGAACTATACGTACTCTATATCTCACCAAATCCAAACAAGTAACAAAACAAACTAATTATACCCTTTCACACATAAGCCCATTATTTGGATCAAAGTTGTAAATTTTATTCCATCATTATAACAATGAAGATGTAATCGTTATGGGCGAGGATACTAATTTCCACTGATCCTTATCTATGTCCACCTTTAGGTATGTAAAAAATACAAGATATTTCATCCTACTTCTGGTGATCATGATCTAAATTACATTGTTTTTCTACACATCACATCTACCACCACATCTCCTTTCCTTGTATTATATATCATCAAGAATTCAAAAATCAATATGTACTCTACTTAGTTCCCCAGGTAATGGTTTGTTTCATTCTGAGAGATGACTTACCACATACACTCGTGGATGGTATATATTAAAAATATCTTGTATAATAGGTAATATCTCCCAAATTTCAACACATGGATTACTGATGATAGATCTATGTTAAGGTTACAATAGTTTTTCCCACGAAGTCATAGAAGAAAAGACATGCAATCGCATGCCTTGTCACCTAGAATGAGGATAGTTCGTATTACAATTCTAGACACAATCTAGTATATAGAAAAACCAACTCCATGATCAGTAAAGGTCAATATCAAATATGACATCAAAAAAATTAGATTAAGAAAACATCCGTATTCTTTCTTTATATTAACATTACCCCCATATTGGTAAATTTGTTCCTCAGTTCTTCTTGGTGAGAGAATCCCACAATAAATCTAATATAGTACCAATCCAATAACCTAGAGATATGAATCTTGAAAACTTTTTTCAATCATTCCAATGAAATAATAGCATCATATTTATTTGGATCAACTGAGACTCCCACATGAGAAACCATGTTCCAATAAAAATTCATATTATGTATCTGAAACTAAAACTTAATTTACATGATGTAATGATTATGTGCTGTGAAAATTATTAATATAATTTCCATGTGTATAGAATGTGATTCAGACATTTTATAATTTATAAATAATTTATTATTAAACATAATGACTAATAAATCATGGTATGGGTTCTATAATATTTTCAATGGGTATATAAACATTTCCAGATCATATTTCAGTCCAAATGGTATAACAAGTTATTTATAAAACAAATTCATTATACTAACCACTATCTCTATGATATCATCTTATCTAACATGAAGATGATGGTTTCTAGAATGTGACCATATTTTAAAACCACTTCTCTACCCTAAAATGATCAAATAAGTCATCTATTCAAGGAAATGTGTGTACCTATTCATTGTCACAATTCGATTCATCTTTTTTTAGTCCCCATAATTTTGAATAATACTGTCCTTATTATCGTTGAACAAAATTGGAGCACCCCAAAGGGAATTTCTCAGTTGGATGAGGAATCTATTTTTAAGATCATCCATCTTGACCAAACAATGTTACACTAGTAGCTCATGAGCCAATTGATTTACAAAACCTTATAGGGTTTATACCTATTAGTTTGGTCCTATGTCAAATATAATTGAGTGTATCCTCAATGATATTCTAAATAACCACTTTATATTTCATATCTTTCTCCACTTATTAAAGGTCCCACGAGTGTATCAAAAATCAATCAAAATTTTTATCTTCATTCCATAGTTGAAGGAACTAGAATGGTATTCTCTAGTAGAAGGAGTCAAGGAACCCAACTATACTCATAGTACCAACCACCACTATTAATTCCATCAGATACCACTCTATCACAGATCATTAAATTGTAAACTATAACTTTATTATATATATTACCATTCTACACACTAACAATCGGAAGAAGTATTGTATATTTTTTGTTCTCAAATACCTATATGGTTGTTAGTGTCTTCTAGAGCACTATAGAATATGTGATTAGATTTAAGTCCTTATTGTTCCTATTTAACATTGGCCAATGTCCAATATAGAGATTCATTAATTTTTGAATCTCATTTCCCACAATAAGCATAGAATAGATAATTATCTCTATAATGTTTGATGAGTATGAATACACTATATAAATCCCCTACTAAATCTACATGAAATCCTGATAATGTTATTGTATCAAAGAATATGGAATAAAATTGTGGAATATGATTTCCTTAAAAGAATACAAAATCATCCCTTATGATCTAACATCCCACATCAAGGAATCCCATAATAGTCCAATTATTCATTGAAGCATAAAGGTAACAAATATCCAATTTGGATTCTATGATTTCTCTACCTGGTTGAATATAAAATCCTACCTATCTTGAGGTACTTCAGTTATATGCAAGGATGTGAGGTTCTAGAGCTAGAAGTTAGGATAAAATTCATCCACCATTGGAAAACCCTTGTTGGATCCTCATAACGAATTATTAACACTATAAAATAGTCATTTTAAGCCACGTTTGATTTCTAGATCCACTGTAGAAACTATGAAACATTTTTGGTTGAATCCATCTAAAATAAAGGTGTATGAACTTGCTATGTGAGGAAACTATTGAGTTACATTGTACCAATAATGATTCAATAATCCTTATTGAATCCCAATAACATAACAAATATAGAGATAATAAGGGGACCATTATGATTTAATGTGCACACATAATGGTAATTAAAAAGTTTAAATATACGTGGATTCCCAGAAGAATAAGTGATAACCCCCTAAAAACTACCCCAATCATAGTCATGTGTCCAATACATCCATGTTATACATGACCACAGTTTTACACTCACACATATAATATAATAATATTAAATGATTGAATGAAATAAATAAAATATAAAATAAAATATAAAAATTTCTATAGTTTTTTTAAAATTTGAATTAATTTATTAATATAAATAGATATATATATATTGAATATGATCCTACATGTCTGACATGATTAATGAATGAACACTAAATCCCATTATCCATGTATCAAAATCATGTACAACAATGAAGATGAAATTATTAAATGGTGATACTGAAATATATCATAAATCCTCACCCGAATTAAAATTTTGGGTCTACTATACAAATCTAGACATGTAGGAATGTGGGTACCCCAAATGCTTCCAAAATATAATTTCTCCAATCTATAATTTCAAAAATAAATTCATGTATAATAAATAATCTATTGAACTTATTTTCATTGATACCATCTTGTTAATAATGAAAAAATAACCACTTGTTCGGATCTAGGTCACCACATGACCTCATGAGTTACTCCTTATGCGAAAGAGTATGTCGACTAATGTTGAGGGACATGAGAGATTCAAATAGAATAAATAACTTTGGTACTAGATAAAATCATAGCATATAAACTGATTGACAATAATATTAACAATTAATTAATAAATAAAATAATTTACATCAGTGTAGTCGTAAATATAAATAAAACCCCATCCCATATTGTATCAATAATCCTTGTAAATTAATAAAATAATAACTTCAAAAATAATATAATATATGAGAGAAAAAAGTATCAACATCTAGATTGAGGTCTATCCAACATTATCTATATCCTCCAACCAACCAACCCATCTCTCCACCAAATGGCCCTATCCCTTCTTCATACCTTGTGTATTCAAATCTATATGTCAATAAAATAAATGAGTAGTGTGGGAGTAAAAGACTTGGTAGGACACAAATGATATACCCTAACATCTATGAATAATTTTTTTAAGTTTATTTAAAGAAAGTAAAATTTTTATATTTATAAAATAAATATATATATATCAAATTACAACAATGTGTGAATGGTCTAAAGAGACCCAAATTACATTCTTTGACACCATTCTGGAAGGAAAAATGGTCATTTACACAAAAAATATCCCTCAAGGATATTTTACAAAATCATGTGTGACGCGTTTCATTAGTTAGGATATCACAACAACATGTATATAAATGACTGGAACAACCCTCTCAGGAGATAGACCAATGGTTTCATCCTAAAAGATCAACTATTGATGATAGATAATAATGAATAAGATATAGGATACCAATAAAATATCAAAATTAAACCTATCCATCAAAAAACCTAACCTATAATAATACACTAGAGAGTAGTTTAATGGAAATAACATTTATGAAAGAATACCTAATTTGATAAATCATCAAACAAATAATCCCCTATGAAACACATGCATTGAAATTATTATCCTAAAATTCTATATAAAACAAGTACTGATGTCATGAGCTTCTAAACATACGTGAAACAATGATCATATACAAGGGTTATTACCTAATTCCAAAAGTACTATAAAAACCCATATCTAAACCAAATTTACCAAAATTTATACTCCTATGATCATGGTGTATAAAAAACCCCTAAGGTTGCGTAAATATCCAATATTCCTGATATGATTTTCTAAAGATAGATATCTCCATCCAATTGTTGTCCAGATACGAAAAACATTAATCATGTTTTTGATTCTATAAAAAACAAATAATATGTTTTCAAAATAATACAATACCATCATATATAGAATATATTTCATGGATATAATAGTTTTATGTCACTGATAAGATAATTTAATTGAAAAAGGTAGGGTAATAACTAACTGAATGAAGAATGGAAAATTGATAAAGCATTGGGGCAGTGAAAACATGTTTTTGAGGTTGGAGAGTTACACAAAATAACTATGGAAATTATCCTTGGTCAGTGTAAAACTATTAAAAGAGAGTGATTTAAATTATATGGATGTTATTTGAAAAAACTACCCATAAAGAAATTTTCCTCGCTCTGCTATAATGGATTCCATAGTCTATATGGTGGCCTCCACCGAATGGAAAGTAGTTGTTGTTCTTGTCCAATTCTGGTTAGGAATGCTACTGATTGGCCGATGGCCACTATCGGTTAGTCAGATGATCCCATAAGTAATTTTCCTTCATTTTTTGATCTCTCAATCACCCATATCCTTTAGAAAAAGACTTATCGGTTTTCCCAAAAACCACTTTTAAAGTATAGAAGGTGAGGAATACCTAAAAAAGAGGCATAATCCTATTATAGTTTATGGCCAATTGAAATATTGATTCATTTGGAATATTCTTTTAATCTATGTAATATTTATGTGATAAGTTCTTTATTCTCTATATTTTATATTAGTGAATCTTTTAGTAAATTTTAAATGATAAAATGATAAGAAATTATAGAACACATATGTATAAATATTAATTATGATGGGGTTTTTATAATTTCACAAAATTTAGGATATCTCATGATTGATTTTTTTATTATAAGGTTCCTCACTTGATTTATTATTTAAAAAGAATAATGTTATCCTTATTCGTTTTATTTAAGGGATGTTTATATGTTGAATCATGTTAGTATTTAATGTAATGAAAAATTCAATGACTATCATGATGAGAACACAAAAAAATGGGATAAAGAATGAAACACCTTGTGTTGTTTAATCTCAATATAAACCACTATACATATAGAGAATTATGAAAAACTCTATCTGTGGTTCTATTTGAAAATTCACACTTTACTGTTGTGTGTATTTTAGAATACTATTTAATGGAAAATGGATAAATGTGATGGAAATGAAATTATTCATTCTATAGTGATTAGACAATGTGAATTTTGTTTTTGTATTCTATCACATAGAAGGTGAATCTAATCAATGGTGCAATATAACATAGAATACAAGGTAAGGGAATAAAAAAATTCCATTGAATGGGAGTAGTTTAATATGGTGATTTTTTAATAAATAATTTCTAATGCCTCTTTTTTCTAAAATAGAGAATGAATTTCTAGAAATAAAGTAAAATGATGAAAAATCCATTGGTTCATATGAATAAAACATTACATGTCTATCAAGGTATGATTTTGGTTTTATTATCATTTAGGATATCATGATTTTTCACTGATTTAGTGGTTTAAAAATTGTAAATTGAATGAAATTATCCATAAAAATCTTTTAAAATGTGTGGAAAGGTTTTTTAATATCCATTTAAAGATTATATGGGAGATATAAATTCTCATTCTAATGGTTATGTTGATATAAAAAAACATGAATTTTCAAAGAAACTCCAATGTTATGTCACATAGAGGTAATATTTGTTAACCACAAACATGCTAAATTGTTTGTACGAATCCGAAATCTAATGTAATGACTAGATTGGGTTGTTGTTTCTAGTGTGAGAGGCATAGTTATCATATTTATAATTTTATATAGGATATGAAGATTATAATTGAGTTAATATATGGAAAAACATATTCAAAAAAATGAAGCACCCACACTTCAGTGCATAATATGAAATGAAATCATGCATTATGTGAATGAATTACCGAGTCCATGGGATAATGAGCATAATAATCCTTCGAAATTATAGCAGCGCAGATTTTATTTGGAATTTTTATTTATGATTATACGGAGGTTGCATATTTTTTATTATAGTATCATATAAATCCCCTTCAATATATGAATGAACCGACACAATTTTATTATATTGACATGAATAATACCTTTCTAGAATAAATATATCCCTCTAAGAATATTTTTTTATAGTGGGACCAAAAATAAAAAATATGATAACTATTATATGAAAATTTAGATATGTTTGATCTATTAGAAATGTAGTAATAAAAAACTAATCTATAGAAATGGAAAAAATATATTCGTATTAACGTATTGATTTTAAAAATTGAAATTTATACAAAATTGAGATAAAATAGACTTGAATGATGAATGGATGAAATTGTAAGTATTTATCAATTGTAGGGAAGGAATGTGGCCATTACAAATCTAAATGGTGGAATAATAATCTGATTGTTAGAATACTAATATGACTGTTAGGAATAGTTACCTAACTAATTAAATAGTATCTTAACTTATTTAATTGTTAAATTAAATTTATTTATATTATAAAATTCATATATATATATATATATATATATATAATCTATATCATTTTGTAAAAAAATCAATGCTTCACAATTTATAAAATAAATGTTTTTATTTTTATAAACAATAATGCTTTATTTAATATATTAAGATATATATAAAAATTTAAAATAAATTTATTTCTTTTGAAATAGGATCATAAAATAATATTTTTATTTGCTGTATTTTTAATATAATTTATGAGACAATAAATGCTTTTAAAAATGTTGGGAAAATAATCATATTATAAATATCTATATATTATAAATTAAAAAACATTATTCTAGAAAATTAAATTATTCATATTTTTCATATTTTTCTAGAAAAATGAATTTTAATTTTTGAATATCTATGATAGAAAGTTGTTGAGGATAAGTTTTTTATTTTTATAAAATTGATGATTTTATATTGAATAGTTAAATAATATAAAATGTATAATTTCACATTATAATGTTGATACACAAAACAATGAGTCAAATATTGCGTAAAAAAATAATTATTATGAACTGAAAAGAAATAGTTTATATATTTATTCAAATGATTCGTCAATGTTTATAGTCTTGAAAAAAAATAAAAAGATAATGAATATTATATTTTTTAACACACATAACCTACCCATATAAATAATATACATTCTACTCACACATTCGAAGACATAGAACATGCTATATTTTGGCCTAATACTCATCCAAATCATCTTTTTTATTTACTAGTTCTTATGTTCTCATAAAATTTTATTTCTATGATATTTAAGTTGTGTCTTTAGAGCTTCCACCAAAAGGAATAGTTAATTTCGCAACCAAACCTATTTCATCATTATTCATATTCGACACCCCCCATATCTTTTCCATCCACCATTACATGCTAATATCGGTATTGTAGATATACATATTTTTGTTATTATTATATAGTTAAATATACATTATAAAAACTCTTTACATTTAAACAAAAAATGTAAATATAATTCAAAATATGGTTAATGGATCACCTGCATATACAACATACTTCAATTTCTACCACCGCCATCATGGATGGTTTTAATTCATCTGTTATGGTTAAAATTTATTTAAATTGGTATATTTTATAATTTTGATTTTTTTGGAAAGGAGAAATTGTAAAAAGAAAAAATAAATCCAAGTACATTCACATAGGCTGAAAAAACCACCAGATTGAATTAAAAAAATAAATTGAATTGTTGGACATAATTACCCATTTTTTTATATACTATATGAAAATCACAATCTTTTAAAACCTATAAATGAAATGAAAGACAAGTCATCAAAATTCATCGAATATTTACCCATATGATAATAAATATCATATTATATAAAAAATGTATCTGATCATGGAACCAGGAAATGTACCATAGTGGGACATTGATTATTGACAAGAAATCTCAATTAAACAACTATAAACTAAAATAAAATGATCATAATAAATTAAATAGATTTGAATTGGGCTGATAATTTTTTTAATATATCATTTTTTATTATCCATGTTGTTATGCGAAGGATCATAATGAATCTGAAATCTACGTAAGGGAACTCTACTGACCACCCTTTTTTATTTTGATTATGCCTTATCTCTCTAAACCCCACTTTATCTCTTCAAAACTATAAAAAAATTATATTTTTTACAATTATAACTTGAATATATTCATGTGTTATAATTATTTTTTTTGGAATATGAATATTTTGAAGTTATCTTCCCAAAAAATTCGTTTAAATAATGCCTATTTAAGATAACATTCAATTTCGTATTTTCTGTTATAACTACACCATAAAAATGACTTAAATCGTCAATGGTTTTCTAGAAATACTTATTATTTTGTGGATAACCATACAAGATAAATACTTATTTAATGTATAATATGATGTTCTTACCATCTTTACTGATTTCATAAAATAATTTTAACACATAAATAATGTTATTTAGTGAAAAAATTATTATCAACACTTTCTATTGTAATTTTCTACAAATGTACATTTTATTTGAGATTGTTTTTTATTTAACCAAATATAAAAACTCAAAAAATATATTTCATTATTATTTCATTATCATTACTAAGAATATTCTTTATGATTTGAGGAAATAATATGTTACTCAATTCGTTTCATTGGTGTTTCATATTCTTATTCATCATGTTTTAATTTTTTACATTTCCCACATGTGTTGGTATATGTTTTTAGGCATGAAATCACATTTTAATAACTAAAAAATTCACTATATACTATATTTAAATAAAAAAATAACTAAATATAATAATTCAAACATTATACAAAACTTAAACAATAATTAATGACATATTTTATATATAGTATATAACCCTCAAACATATCAATTAAAATATATTGTATTAATTGAAGTTTCCATATAAAAAAGAATATAGGAATTAATATGTTCTATAAGAATATTAATTTCATAAAAAGAACATTTCATTTATCTCTGATAGTAGGTAGCCTGAATATGGTTTTCCTTAGATCAATGCCAAGTTGTAAAAGAGCTATTATTTCTGGAGTGAAACCATTTACAGTAATGTTTTAAGCAATTAAAACTCTTTATAAAATTAATTCTTACAGAATCACAACCCAAAATAGACTATATTAGTTATTTAATGATTATAAAGTATTATTTTTTTTACAAGGGTTTTTTTGTAGAATTTATTATGATATCGTTGTGTAATTATTATCTTTAAAATCAAATGGTCATATCAATATGATGGACATTTTAAAGTATAATTACATTTATTTTATGAAAAATGAATTAAAATTTTAAAATAAACTTATATCAATTTTATTTATTTATAAATTTAAATTAACTTATCTTCTATCCAGCAGATATATATTGATTTTAAATAAGAATTCATCTATATTATAGATAAAAATATTGTTCAAAAAAATTTTTTGTTCTACTACTTGAGAAATAATATTTCCCAAAAATATATAAATATTAGAATATCTAATTACAAAAATAAATTAAATATTTATGTTCATAATAAAATGATTTATATCATTTTATGTTTTTTTCTTAAATGGTTTTTTTAATCGAGAAGTATCGTTTCTAAAAAAAATTATGATTTTGTAATTTTATTATTTAGTAAGATTGAACTAAAAGAATGTAAAACCGTCTTAGTAATCAATTACATATTTTATAATTAATATTTTTCGTTATAAATATTTATTTAAACTTTTAAAACAAATTTCCACTATTTTTAGAACTAATGTAAAAATTTCATTTTAAAAAACAAATTTTCTACCGTTTTTTTGAATCCTTCGTTTCTAAGGTGAAACATATTTTTCGCATGCTTTGAAAGACATAATACATTTCGTAATTTTATAATGATTCATTTAATGATATGGAAATCATTCTTCAATATATTTCTACATTAAAAATAATTTCTAATCATAATATCTTGTGTTTCCTAAATAATGGTTACACATTTATCAATATATATTTTTTAATTATGGGTTTGAATATTTAGAATATTTATATGATAAATGATTTTAAAATTGTAATTAAAATAATTTTAATTATATAAAAAGGTAATTTATTATTATTTCTATTAATATTAAATATTATTGGTAATAATTATTCACACCAATAAACAAAAAAAATTAAAAAATGTTGTTTACGAAGGGTAAAAAGCCGAAATGAAAAAAATGATTCCAAATGTATTTGTAGGACTCTAGCTTTTTTAAGTCATGTCGAGAAAATTTTGTACGTACTTTGTTCTTTTTATGATCCTTTTCATTGGATTTGTTTCATGGGGTGCATTTGGGTGTGTTTTTAAGTAAAAATTACAAACAACGGGTTGTGCACAGTTTACCCTTGGTTTAAAAAATTGTGCGCCTCTAAATAGGTAATCGTGCGAACCTGGATTGAGTGTTCTACATGGTCAGCGTACAATTTACCCAAACTTTGTTCCCCTACATTGGTAACAATGCAAACCAGAATGGATAGGTATGCATGGTTTGAGTATGATTTTTCCTAATCATGCACCCCTGACCAGGAATCCCTTCCTGCAAGTTCTAATTATCCAATTTTTTTTAAATCACCCAAACCCACAAAACCCCTCTATTTTGACCATTTCATGGGTTTGAGGAATTTTATATGATCCCAAAGCCTTATGAATGGAATCTAAGGAGATTCTATCTCTATTATTTGAGATCTAATGTCTGGATTAATGATCACTCTCTTCCCGGTAATTGGATTTTATCCCACTATATCATCCATTATTTTTTCTATATTTCCTTGATCATTATATTGAAGATATCTACAATTTCCAAGGATCTAAAAGATTAGGATGAAATGCAGATATATTAATGACGATCAAGATCTAAAAATGCAGGATCTTGATTCTTTTGATAATAAATTTTTGTTTAGGGATTTATATATAAATCATAATTTACATCATTGTACATCTCAGATTTTGGGAATTTCCATTGGGCTAACATCTATTAAGAAACATAGGTGGTCTTGTAAACAAAAAACCCATACTTGTGGATTAGATATTTTTATGTGATATTATAGATTTTCATTTTCCCTTCATAATTTATTATTTGAATTGGAGTAATTGGAAATGTTATTTTAATTTTTATTGATTTGAATACAATGATGACTTATTGATGATTTAGTCATTGAGAAAAGGGTTTTTCCAATTAGATATTTTATTATGAGATTTTTTATGGGTTGAGATATTATAATTGATATACTAAATTGTTTGTGTTATGATACTTAATTGGGGGAAATTAATTTGGAGATTATGTTTGGATACATAAGATAATTAATGGTGAATTAATTATGTGCCATTATCTTGATTAAAGATAATTAATTATGATAAATAATTGTAAAATATTGATATTTTATTTTAATAATTAATTGTGAAGAATTAATTATAGAATACGATTTTTTTGATTGATTAATTAATTGATGAGGTAATTAATGTGTTCTGTTCATAGATAACTATTGGGTTAACAAATGGTCTTTGATATGTTAAACTAGTCATTAGATATGTAATGGAATGATGTGGTTAATCATTTTGAATTAATGAATTATATAAATGACCAAGAATGTGGGTGCTAGACATGTTGTTCAAGACTAATTTTGAATTTTTGAAATGGGTCTGGCATTCCTCCTAAATAGTTATCCAATCCTATGATGCAGGGTGTTAGACATAGCGATCTACACCAAATGAGATTTGTGGTACTTGACATAGTGTTCAACACCTGAATGAGATTTCGGGTTCTTGACATGATATTAAAAATCATATTAATGACAATAATGAATTAGGATTCAAATGATATACATGTATTGAAACTAGTTCTAATGTTATGATTAATGTATACATGAAAATTTGTGAACTTTATAATTATTCTATGTATCTATTTCTTCATATAATTTAATACAATGTTTTTTTACTAGACTTGTTTTAGACATAGTTGGTGGTGGCCTACTGAGTCATTCTCACACCCTAATCAAGCCTCCTAATCGGCACCATTGAAGACTTTTTTATTGTAGGAGATGATAAGGGAAAGTCCATGAGATAAGTTTTGGTTTATGAATGGATCATGGTTGAGGGAACCAGAGGTTGTTCTCGACCCGATTTGGAGCCATTTTTTATTTACATTTAGATGCATTATATACACTTGACCCATGCATTTTCATAGAAAGTTTCCCATTTCATTTTTGTATTTTATTTATTAATATGAAAATCTTCTGACATGGAATTTTTCTGGTTCTTTATATGCTTCCACAATTTTTTATTTTCTTTTTTTATCTATTGATATCATGTTTTGATAAATGAGGGTATTGAATCTCCATGACTAGCATACAAAACCCTCACTACCAGTCAGTACCCTCTAGTTTATGGGGGGCGATCTAAATGGAATGTGACCAACAATATTAGGGTGTCGTTTTGTGGAACATGGGTCAAGACATTACAAAGTGTTATTAGATATGTTTTATTTTATTTCTTATACTTTTGCCTTCATTTTATGGGAAAGGTATCTAGGAGACTAGGAAGATTCAAGGATTGGTAATGAGCTCATACATGGGTGTGGAAAACCCATGTATAGGGGGGAATCAGGTACTCAAGGCGGGATTGTTATGATTTTTGTTTGTTGATAAAATTGGATATTATTTCCCCATGGGTGATGCACTTGTGCTGTGATGTGATATCATTTTTGAAAATTGTTGAATTATGATTCATAGCCTAAAGAGTCACGAGAGTTGAGTCTCCATGAATCATTATAGGCACTCATAGTTTTTTGGACAATAAACATTTGATGTACTCATGAGAAAATGGGTTGTGGGTATGTTATTGAACCTGGACTAATTTTCCATGATGTGATATTGAAATAATGATGAAAAATGAGGAAAAGAAAAATTATGGTGTCTATTTACAAACATGAATAATGAGATGGAATTGATTAATTAATTATTGAAATAAATAATTTGAAATGATGTAATTAATTTATTGTCGGTATTTATTAATGATAATGTGTGTACCCGTGTTAACAGTAACCTTATAGTGTGATGGTTAAGGGTTGTGATAAGGCCTCGTTGATGACCATATGGTGAAAAATGGGTGGAAGGACATGTTAAAATTTGTTTTTTCTTTCTAATCTTACATAAATGTATAAGTTTGCATTATGAGACCTAATAAGTGTGTTTTCCTTTGAAAAGTTATGCCTCCATGACTCTTGTTATGAGGGAGATTGAGGGGTATGTCCATGAATGAACATCTATATAGGAAACCTGAGGCATAGTTAGTTCCAGCTAAGGAGGAAGGATATGAGTTCTGAGAGTACATTACTTGTTTCATGAAATTCAGGGAGAGAGTCCCGAGGAAGGTTCTAAAATGAATGTCTGAGTTGAAAAAGAATTTTCAGCTACAAAACCATCATACATTCACTGGAGAGGGTGGACTTGAGGGATCAAAATTCATGATGGAATCCATATAGGTGATACATGAACATTTGGATACTCCATATAAGATGAGGTTCAAGATGGATGCTTATATTCTACAGGGGTCAGTGATGTTCTAGTAGGACATTCAGGTACGATCTTGATAGACTAATGATATGTTATGGAAGGAAATTAAAGTGATGTTCTTGGAGAACATCTATCTGGATATGTTGAGACAAGATAATTCTTCATTTTTTATGTACTTGACCCAAGGATTCTTTCCTATAGTGGATTATGCAGATCATTTTACAAATTTACATCATTTTTTCCAATGTTAGCAGTAGATGATGATCCATTAGAAAAATATTTTTAGTAAAAACTTAACTGTAAGATTATGTTTTAGGTGAATATCATTAGGATAAAAATTCCATCATAAGTGGTGAGTCTGGATATCATTTTTCTGGGGATCTTAAAGGGGGCATTTAGTACACGATAGGTAGTTTTCACCGGATGCTCAGGGGGTGTGACTTCTAAGAGTATGAAGCTCTGTTATGAGATAGTTAGTTAGGATCATGGAAATCATGTTGGATAGTCAGGAGGAACTGTTTCAAAATATCATACTCATGAGATTTTACACCAATGAGGAATGCCAAGACAAAATAATACACATTTTTTTAAAGCACCAGTGGAGTGTTAGTTTCTTGGAAATATGGGGAAACTAAAGAAGTTCTACACGAAGGAGCAATAGGATGGTACTAAGTGAGTAGCTTCTCAAATTTAGAGTGTGCAAGGGGGTCATATACACCATATAGTTATGGTAGTTGGAGTTCTACTAGAAGAGGTTGTTGAGGTAGTGGATGTGGTACATCAGGGTATGAGCGCCCGTATCAGCATAGTGGTTCTACTCAAGGGAGTCAGATGAAACCATATGGAATAGAGGTAGGATAGTTATATGCAATGTATCCTACATTTGTAGAGATTTATTCTATTCCATCAATAGTGAGAGGCGCTATTCTTTTAGATTGTACATTAGAATGTTCATTGTTTGATATTATTCCCTCTTATTCATTTATATCTTAAAATCACATTAATGGTTGGAGTGTGGAGGTGGAGTCCCTAAGTAAAGTGATTAATATCAATACACCATTGGGGACACTATCTTGAGATATTTGTTTATGTAATGGAGGCTCACGAAAGATTGGATTGTATTTATTTATTTGGGAAATATAATTTTCAATGATAAAATGGGCATCGACATGATTATGGGTATTGACTTCTTAGTAGAATACCGATCCCACATCAATTATTACTACATGAGAGTGACATTTGTTTCTCCTAAGGGAAACTATTATGTTCATTTTTGAGAATGAGATATCTATTAAAGATGAGCTAGGTCAATTACTCAGAAATGAGGGGAGCTCAATGCCCAAGAACCATGTCATTTAATGGATCAGGGGGTTATAGGAAGACATCCTTCAAAAAGTTTTGGAATAGTTGCAAGAACTAATTTTTGAACACTTCACTAGTATTCCACCAATGAGAGGTATGGAATTCACTATTGAGATCATGTAGGGGTAGATCTTGTATCTATTCTACCTTACATATTGTCATTGACTGAGCTTCGAGATCTCAAGATGCAGTTGGAGGAGTTTGAGGATAACGAGTTTATCTGTCCAAGTACATTGCCTTAGGGATCACCTGTCTTGTTTGAAAAGAAGGCCAATGGGGTATAAAATTGTGTTTAGATTACTGATAGTTGAATAAAATGATCGTAAATAACTTATATCCACTTCTGCGTATCGAGATCTATTGGACCATATAAGTGAGTAATGTGTGTTCTGAAAGATCGGTATAATAAACGGGTATCATTATGTGAGAGTTCAAACATCTAATATTCCAACAAATTATTTTATAAGAATTTATCGCCTTTAAGAGTTTTTCGTAATACCATTTTATTTTAAAAGAACTATATTAGTGTTTATAGCCTTGATGAAAAAGATCATTCATTCATACCTATATCAGTTTCTGTTGGTATCTGTGGATGACATCGTGGGGTACTGTATGAATCATCATGATCATGAACAATATATTGATATCATACTATGCACACTAAGAAAGAATATGCTCTATGAAATTATATATTGGTTTCACTTTTGGATTGATAGGTGCACATTTTGGGTAACATCATATCGGAAGAAGGTGTGTTAGTGGAACCAAATAATGTTCTAGAAGAGGTTTTACGGAAGTATCACAAGTATTTTTTGGATATCCAATGATTTTTGGGATTATATGGATATAAGATGAGGTTCGAATTAGAATTTTCTCTATTTTAAGCACTAAGTTTGTGTTTGAAAAAGAAAGGTATAATGTTCTACTGGATAGAAGCATGTGAGAATGATTTCCAGGATTTGAAGAAGAATTTGACATAAGAACCAATTTTATTATTACCAGATTCCTGTGAGGAGTAAATACTGCATTGTGAAACTACATAGATTGGACTCAGAGATGTGTTTATTCAAGGGTATCGGGTCATTTCCCACATGTCTTGACAATTGATGCAACATGAATTGAATTACCCCCTCGTACCCTTGATTAGGATGGGGGTAGTTTATGATCATAAGTGTTAGTAAAACTATCATTTGGGTGAAAATTTTACTATTTTAATGGATCAAAAAAGCATTAAGTATATATTTTCACATTGCAACTTCAATATATAGAAGCGAAGATGGGTAGAGTATATGCAGTCCTGTGATTTTGAACTGTAATATAAACCACGAAAGAGGAATAGTGTTCTTGATCCCATTAGAATGAAAAATAAAACAAAGTTGGTACATTAGTCGAGTGTAGAGTAGAAGATGATAACATTGTTGGATGAAATTACTATATTGGTTCCAGAGTGTTAGGAGGAGAAGACTCTGGTTTCAGTAATAACAGAGTCTATACTCTTGATATGGATCAGGGATAGACAATATGAGTATCTATAGTGTTTATACTTAAGGGAAAGCCTTGAAGGTGGGAATAATCCTTCAAACTAGTTGATAAATGTGTATGAGGTTATCAATGTGAAAAAATGGGTTGTTGTTCCTACGAGTATTCGAGAGGAAGCCATGAAATAATTTTATGCATCAATGTAGGCGTTACATTCTGGGGTGAAAAAGATGTACAATGATCTATTACGATATTTTTGGTGGCCATCCATGAAAAATGAGATAGTAGGGTTCTTAACAAGATGTTTCACCTGTCAGCAGGTGAAAGAAGACCCACAATGACCTTTAGGTCTGTTACAGCTATTTCCTATTCAATAATAGAAGTGGGATATTGTAACTATGGATTTTTTGGTGTTTATTCCAATGATTCTTTGGACGAATGATTCTATTTGGATCATTGTGGATGGACTAATGACGGTAGACCATTTCATGCCTATCAAGGAATCCTTTACATAAGAACATTTGGTAGAACTGTATGTACAAGATATAGTTCATTTTAATGTAGTTACATGGACTATAAATTTAGATTGAGAAATATGATTTACATATTCTATTGGCAAGGATTACAGAAGGTGCATGTAACACATGTCTTGCTATGTATGGCTTCCCCCCATAGACATATGGGCAGTCTGAGCATACCATACATGTGTTAGAGGATATGATGTGAGGAGGTGAACTTGACTTTTGTAGTTCTTTGGATAATAACTTATCTATAATAAAGATAGATTATAAATATATTTCAAAAAAAACTATAAAGTTGGAAACATATGAGGAACTTCATGTTAGACCATACAAATCTCCTCTACGCTAGATAAAGGTGGGTGAGTCAGAGATGTTGGGGTCGAGTCTCGTGAAAGGGATATAAGAGATGGTGTAGTTGATTCCAGAAATGTATGAAAACAACTCATTGTAGGAAGAAGTCTTAAGATGACTGATAGAGGGGACCCATATATTTGAGGGAGGGTGATCGTGTTTTTCTTTGTGAGTCACCTTAGTTGGGTCACCACATGATACAGAGGTCTGGCATGTTGGTGCCTAGCTTTGTAGAACCATTTGAGATAGTTGATAGACTTGTTTCGGTGGTGTACTGATTGGACCTTCAACAAAAATTCAGCATTATACATGATTTTCTCCATTTTTTAAATTTTTGAAGATTTAACTACATCCTATCGCATGTGATCGGTGTTGTCGAGGTTGACCATGAGATAGATGAGTCTTTTGAGGAACATCTGATACATGTGATGGATCGAAGGGAGAAAGTGTTGGGGGGAATCATAGTGCTAATATTTTGTGAGTAATGGAAACATGAAAGTGTTCAAGATGAAGAATGGGAATAAGAATTAGAATTGTGGAATCAATGGACCAATAATTTTGGCTAATAATCATAGTGATGTTTGGAAGTGCATCTTAGGGATGAGTTGTTATATGGTAGGAAGATTGTAATATGGTGGCCTTTTATGGAGTCATCTCCAGAATATTTATCAAGAAATATGGAGGTTTTTAAGAAATATGTCTTTAGAGTAGTATATTGGGGTTAATTTGGGTGAGTTTTATCGAAAAATTAACGGATAGAGGGTTCTGCACGGTTTGCACATGGTTTGAAAAAATGTGCGCCTAATCCAATGTAACAGCGCAAACCTGGAAAGATTGGTCCACATGGTTGGTGCATAGTTTCCCCTAATTGTGCGCCCCTACTTAGGTAACTATATAAACTAGGAAAAAGAGGCCCACACTATTGGATCAATGTTTAAGATAACCATGTGCCCCTGCCCAATAAAGTGTGCGCCGAAGTTGTAATTATCTGAAAATTAGATTTAAAATCACATGAATCTATGAAAACCTTCTTTTTCAACCTACGATACGCCTTTAAGAATTATATGTGATCATAAATCCTTCCAGTGGTATTACAAGCTGATTTCAACACCGTTATCAAGATCAAAATTCTGGAGTGATGATCCACCCTTTTCCCGGTAAGTGGATTTCATCACGTTGGTTCATTCGTTCATTCTAATATCTTTCCTTAATCTTTTCTTGGATGATCTCCACTATTTTCTGGGATAAAAACCAATGTGATAAAATCTAGATCTACGATTGTGTATCTAGATCTATATTTTCTATATCTTGATGTTTTAATCATAATTTTGGGTTCAGGTACTCTGATGTGGATCAGGATCGATGTCATTGTGCCGCTCAGAATTCTGAGATATCGATTGGGTTAACATCTATTATCAAACTGAGGTAGTTCATCTAGATCAAACACCAATAGATGTGGATTTGATATATGTATGTGAGATTAATTATTTGATAGTGTCCATAGATAATTTATTTGTTGAATTGGTGTAATTAGGAATGAGAATTTGACTTCTTGATGCTTTAGATATATAGATGATTAATTGATTATTTAATCATGGAACAATAGGACGTGAAAAATTTAATATTTGATTTATAGATTTTATTTCTTGTTTGAGATATTGTAATTGAGATATTTAATTAGTTTTTTTAAGATAATTAATTGGGGGAAATTGATTATGTGATTATGTTTGGATAGGTAAAATAATTAATTTTAATTAATTATTTTCCATGATTTTGATTAAAGATAATTATTTGGGAGAAATATTTATGATACGTTGACAGTTTATTTTTTTAGTTAATTATTTATAATTAATTATGGATTCATAATTTTCATTATTATTTATTTTATGAAGTAGACAATGGCTTATATTCATAGTTAATTTTTGGGTTAACTACTGGGATTTGATATGTTAAAATAGCCTTTGGATTAGTAAATGAATGATGTGTTCAATTATTCTTAATTAATGAATGATTTAAATGATTGTGAATGTGGGTGTTAGACATGGTGTTCTAGACCCATTTAGATGTTGGGAATTGGACATGTCATTCCTCCACAATTTTTTCGAATATTGTGGTGTGGGGTGTTAGACATGGAGATCTACACCGAATGAGATTTTGGATTCTTGAAATGGCGTTCAACACCAAATGATATTTGGGGTGATTGGCATAGAGTTCAACACCAAATTAATGAAAATAATGAAATGTGATTTAAATGGGAGATATGTATTGAAACTGGGAATAATGTTATGATTAAAAAATAAATGACAATGTTATAATTGTTTAATTGTGATTTGTATTTATAGCTTCATAAAATTGAATACATTGTCTTTTGACAGGACATTTTTAGAAACCATTAGATGTGTCCTACTAAGTCGTAATCACACCCTACTCTGGACACCTAATCATCACCTGAGAAGACATTTTTTTTGTCGGACATGATAAGGGAAAGACCCTCAAATATGATTTTTTTGGGAAATGAAGAATGGTTTAGGGAACTTGATGTGGTTATTGACTTTCTTTTGAGTTGTTGTGTCTTTACGTTTAGTTTCATTATAGAAAATTGACACTTTCATTTTCATGTAATGATTTACCTTTTAGTTGAGTATTGTATTTATTATTTTTATTATCAAGTGATAATGTATTTTTCTGGTTATTTATATGCTTTTAGACTTTTATATTTTTGTTTGATTCCATTGATGTCTTATTATAAAAAAATGGGTATAGACTTCCCATGATTTACTTACCTAACACTCGCTACTAGTCTGGACCATCTAACTTATGAGAATGTGAACATGAGGTTATGTGATAAACCAGATCAGGGCACCATTTTGTGGAACTAGGTTTGGGGAGTTAATTTATATTAGAGGTTTTTGTAATAAAAAACATCCTCATTGTTCGAAATTTACCCTATTTTGAATCTCTTGATCCTTTTATAGTAAAATAAAATTATTTAAATTCGATCGGTGTTTCAAAAATTTCCCATTTCATCACTTATAAAATTTTATTACTTTGACTACTTCTAAACTCACGTATCCACTTAATATCATATTTTAATACTATCATTTTTTTCATCCAATAACCCTAACCATATTCCATAATATTTTTTCTCTGTAAGATTTGATAACACATTTATTACAAGGGAGTATTCCAAAAGAAAAATGAAGGTTCCAATATGTGTGTTACATTCCCATAAAATATTATGTTTCACTATTACATTATATTATTCTCTAAGGTTATTTATATAATGAAATAAATTTCATTTTTTAATGAAATTAATTTAATTTTTATTATGAAATAAATATCATTTTGATAATGAAATTTCCTTTTATTATTTTAAAATATATTATTTATTTATCTTCATCCACTATAGAAAATGGTACCATCATTAGTGTGTGCGTACAAAATACTTCTTCCATTAAGTGACATCTAGTATTTTATCATAACCATGTTTTATGGTTGTTTTTTTGGTTTAAATTGATGAATAAATAAGGTATCTAAAATATGAATATGATATTTAAATTTCAAATTATCTTATAATTTTTTCCTATCGTTCATTTTAAAATTGATTCATTAATCATATTTACGTTAGGACTACCACCTCCATTTGAAATTAGTATCATTTATCATCCCCACACACCATTAATAGATTTAAAAAATAATGAACGCATTAAAATTATTTATAAAAATATGTTAATTTTATGGATACTAATATTCTATCTTATGACTCTTTCTACCATGGTCAACATACATACAGAGTTATTGAAAAATTGACCGAACTACCAAATGTAAATGATGTGGGATACAAATATGTAATAAATTCATATTTTATAATAATAAAAAGTCCGAATTAAATTAAATAAATAAGAAAGGTTTTTTTGAATATATAATATAGTAATCCTAATTTTTTTATATTAGGCGTGTGTAAAAAATGAATCAAGAACTTTGTAAGGGTTTTGTATGAAAATTTTCTTCATTGAGTTACAATTTATATTATGCACCTAATTTGATTTTAATATTCTGTACACTTGCAATTGGATAAATAATATCTTTCATTATCTCAATTCATGGTATTTGATCATTAAATTGATGATCTCCCTTATTTAATGATTTTTTATTTTATTTTTCATTTCTTGTAGGGGTTTTCCTTCATAAACTATTTTTCAAGAGTTATAATCACCAGAAATTAATTTTTATATTTCATAATTGAATTAATATACCATATGATGATGTTGTACTTTATTTTCATATTTTTTATATGGTTTTACGATTCTTACTTATGACCAATATTATCAAATTAATCTTTCCTCAAATATTATGGTTCTTATAAGGGGATTTCTATACTGAAATAATAACCATAGGTTAAAATGACTTCACTCTGACAATTATATATTAATATTACTATATAATATCAAATAATGATGTTGTTATTTTTTTACATTATATATTTCTTTAGAAAAACTTACAACTAATTCTTATTCCTTGATGGATCTATTATGTATTAAAAATATAAATATTTTAAGAATAATTATCTTCATTTTCAATCATATTTTTCTCCTAATCCATATTTTAATTTAAAAAAATTATAAATTATATTATGGAAAATAAATTTTATTAATCCACAATAATCCTTGTAGACCCTTTTATTCATTTTAAGTCAACAGTTCCCTTGACCTTTTAATTAGGTGGATTTTTAATAAAGGAATTGTAAATATTTTAAAATGGTTTCTTTATCTAGATCATATATTCATCCCATTTAATTCATATTTAGAAATATTTTTTTATTTATTATTTTGGTCACTTTATTAATATTTTTACATCCTAATGTTTTATAATATTTCATTTTTATCTCAGAAAATTGTTTTTCTAATTTGATTTTAAAAACATATGTTTTATGATGGTATTAAGAAGTGTTTAATATAAACATCTTGTGATTTCCCTTAAATTTTAAATGGATTATTTTCACAAATTAATAAATGGTTCATAAATTACCATATATTATCCCTTTTAATGTACTTTTTTTGGGTGATCATATTTTTGGAAACAATTGATCTTTTTTTGTATCTGATACCATTTGTAAATATTATGAAATCAATTTATCTTCCTTGTTTTATTTATAATAAAATAAATGGTTTCAATTAATGTGGAACCCATATCTATGGATCATGATGTGTGGGGACCATATCACATTCCAATAAAATTAATATTTTTATACATATCATGGGATAACTATGGGAGATATGTATTGAATGAACAATCCAACATTAGTGGGACACTAGGTGACGTGGGATCCTCCTTGCACAAACATGAAGATAACAGTTGTTTTCTCCTCTGTTGACGGTCATATGAGATGGTGGGATTATCCTTGACAGTAGGGGGTAATTCATCCTCTATTTCATTTTATTCTATCTTTTGGGAAATTACTTGGGGTAGACATTAAGGCTCTATATATAGGTTTTTCTTTATGTATGTTGTAAAAAATTCATCTTTATCAAGTGTAATCAAACTCTAAATGATTGGTTGTCTACAAGAATGGTAATATAAACATCCCATGGGACAATTATTATTTAATCTAGAACTATTATATTAGTATTTACAATGCATAGTGGTTTGACACACATAGAGGGATGAGAATCATGCTGCTGGTATTCTTGGTAGGAGAGGAGGTTCTAGAGACACACTCATTCGTTATCGTTTTACTCGATCTTTTCCCTCAGAATGTATGCCCACTATTTGTGGTGACTCATTTGGTTTTCATCACTTTCATCCTCCTTAAGGCCCTAATTTTTGAAATGAAAAACTACATTTTAGTGTGATTATCCCACTTTCAGAATCATGGAGTGACACCATGCCCACTATGGTATTTAGGTAGGGATTCATGATCCAATATTGGAATTAGGTACTAATATCTAGTCTAATATTATATAGGAATCACATATCTAAACCTTCATTATTGTGTTTTTTTATTTATTCCCATTTTTTCCAATTTATTCATAAGTTGTGAATTATTTCCACACTATACCATATTTTTATGAGATCCCACATATGAAATATATTCTGCTTTTTTATGTTATTATTTGATGACTTTTTATACATCCATTATTTATTTCTTATCCATTTTTAAGGATAATTCCATTGTCTTATGTTTTGATGTCATTATATTTAATGCAAAATTAGTTTTTATGATTTTCACATCTTATACCATGATCATTATATATATTACTTCCCCCAAATCATATTTTCTTTCATGATTATGATCTAATGGTTGTGAATAGTTTATTTTTTTCTCTTAATGAGATTTAAAAATCACTTATTTCTAACGTATCAATATCCATTGGATTGGAAGATTATTATATGAAATTTAATTTCATTAAGTGGTCCATGTAGAGAATAATTATGTATAATTTTAAAATAAAATTAAAGAAGAATTATATGTAGCTGGTATTCGAAATTCCAAAATATAATGTCCTTGGGTTCTAAAACATTTTTTTATGATTTATTTTCCTCAACATCAATTTTTTATTTATATATTCATGGATTTGGTAAATTGAACAAGGATAAGATCAATATTTAGTTATTTTGGAGATTCCATCAGTTGTTTTTGGGATTATATTAGAGAACATTTTTGACAACCATAAGAATATTCCCAATTATAAGATAACACATCTATGATTTTTTATGGTTTATATTATATGGGTCATAGATAAATTACATCCCGGTATGGATATTGGAATGTGTATGTGATTAAATACTAAATTTATGTATGTGTAATCACCCTAAAAAGGGTTGATTCTACAGTGAATCAATCATCAACATGATTCGTGATGAGAATTCCTAAGACTACAAATCATTTTAAACACATTATGGGGATATTATCCAGTTGATATTATGATCCATATGAACCTATATAAGTGAATAATTCTCTAGCTAAAATGATGGATTAGGAAGATAAGTTTGATATATCCATATTAATGTACCATAGTTCAAAGCAAGATCGATAATGGTTGGGCTAATCGAACTATAGGCCAACATGATATGTTAAAAGAAAAAGAAATTTTGATGTTGTATTGATTTTATGATTATGATATTTATTTTGTATTGTTAGTTGTTGATCACTCATATCAACCTGTGAGGCTTCAGTAATGGTTTTAATTATAGGAATATATGGGTCTAAGGGATAATCTAGGGATTACCTCAATGAAAAGATCATAAGAATGGAATGTGGATTGAAAAACCATCAAAATATAACAAACAACCTATAATGGAATATGGTTACAAATATGAAAATAGTTTCAGTCCCAAACACTCTAATAGATATAAGTATAGTGCATTATGAAGGACCAAGTGATAAAGATGATGAAACAATGAATGTTTAATATCATATATCAAAAAATGTGGAACGAATACCAATTGGAATTTCACCAAGGACACTGGAAGAATCATAACATGTGAAAGAGGTGGTAATCAATAAATAAATTGATGTTAAAAGGGGAACTGGTTAATTATCTTGATTGGAGATAAAAACATGCATCCAAAATCACCAATAATGGTACAAGGCCTGTTGTGTATAAATATTTGACATTATCCAAAGAAGTGCCACAATCCTACCGATGATATTGGTGATATATTTGAAAAATTATTTCAACCAAGGGAACAAGGTGAATCTTTTTCAATGACTACTAATGATATAAATTTTTATAACTAAATAATCTACTTAAAAATTGTAAATATGGGATCCTTATTCTAACCACTCTCATATTCATAGATAAATGAATTCGTGTACCCCCATGATGATTTTTTATAAAATATAATAAATTGTTTTATTTTGGTTACATTTCAAAATTCATGCTCAGGAGAATATAATCATAACATGGGTCATTTATAAGTGATTTTACATATTCAAGAAATGAGTTAAATGTTTCTACAGAGACTCTATATTCACTAATTTTCGTTATACTACCCACACCATCCTAACTATGGAAGAAATTGGATGCATTGAATGAACTTTTAACTATCACGTAAAGGAATGAATTTCAATACAACTATATATGATAAAAATGAATCATGTTGGTCATCATCCATCAATGCATCGATGTTTTGGGTAAGAAAAAATGTTTCTTGATAATTTTAAAGAACTATTTCAATGATTTATGGATCATAACACAACACCAAAAATGATAAAAAAACCACACATTATTGTTTGGGGAAAAGGTGGGTGGCCACCGGGAAAACATGGGAGTGTTTGCAGTTATAGAATTATGCTTGATGCACTAGATCATTGAACCCATTAATTGTGTGAAAACATTTATGTGGGGCTTGGTAGGACCAATTTCATCACATAAACATCAACCTAGAGAAAATATGGTTGGGAATATATCCCCAAAACACCATTACCCAATACAATTTCATAGTGTTGGTAGCACATAGACTAGACAATAAGAGGGAGAGAATATTTGTTGTTGTCTATTGAAGCTATTGACTTATGAAAGGTAAAATATAGAGATGAAACAAGCTAATGTAGTGGAGGTGGATACTATGTAATGGTTGTAGACGGGTCTAAAACCTGATTTTAATAAGATTCATATGGTTGAGAATGATTCATTATTAACTTTATCTTTCAAAAACAACTTTCCACTATCACCACCATGTTTAAAAAACACAATGGATGACCGATATTTGTGTGTGTTTTAGAAAATAAGATAATATGGAATCATACTTCATGGATTTAAAAATTATTTCAACCAATCATAATATGTCATAACATTGAACACCAAGAATAATAAAATATGAATTAACATTAAATAATCATAAATAATTAAAAATAATGTATAGGAAAAATAATATATTATTACTATTCTAATTTCAAGTTAATAGATATGATTGTTACTTCATTTAAAATTAAAATCTCAAGACCTCAAATAAATAAACATATCTCACATTGTTATTGTGTAATAAATAAATTGAGGGGAAATAATTTATTTAACATGGATAATGTAATAACTCAATATTCCAATGTATATTCTCCATAAATAAATAATATATTATATAATGTAATTATTACACTTTTCTAGGGAATTTTGGAAAACATTTAATGGAAGTGGTGATGGTTTATCTCTACAACTATATGAATGAGAATTTCTTGAAGGCATTCTTGTTCTCATTTAGTAATGAATTTTATTCTATTTGATTATTCTATTCTTCCTCAGGGATTCATTTCACCCTAACTATGATAAATTTTTTAAGGATGTTGTTCATGAACATACTATCAATAATAAGCAAATTATTAAAAAGATAAATCATTTTTTGGAATTGAGAATTAAAAAACCTGAACTTATTTCTATGACAGAGGTCCTTCATGGAACCGATTCTTCCAATGATGAAATCCCCAAAAATTATTCATTCTTAAAAATAGATGATGGTGTTTACTCGTTAATTGATAATACTAAAATAATATAAAAGACAAATGATCTTTGTATGTTCTCCATTCTTGGGAGTATTGGGTACTCTAAGGGGAAAATCCATGGTTATGCCAAATCTCAACGATTTAATTGTACAATGTATATGTGAACCTGATTGGAGGAGATTCCATTTGGAATATGCTCCAATAAAAACATTATGTGGTGAAATTAATATCTTTATCTGGTTTTTAGAAATGGTAATCATCCCTAGATGATGGTTATAGTTAGAATTTCTGAATGGGATATGATTTTTAATCCTATCAATGAGTGAAACTCCACAATTAAAAATTTGATTATGATTCACTAATTGTATGGGGTTTCTTTGGAATGTTATAATCCTCACTAATCATGATGATTGCATTGAAACAACATTGAAATTGGATCAGCATACTATATGTGGATAACATGGTATTTATTCTATGATATTTTTTGGTGACAATTTTGATTCAAAACTCCTGGATATGATTAATTTTATTTATAATTATCTAAACATAGAAGTTAAATATAAGTATTAATATAATCTAACTTTTTTTGTTTTCTGAATTTTTGGGAACTCTATTTAAAATTTTATAGTTATCCACATACAAGTGAAATCACTTAATGATTCTAATTCTTGGAAGGATGTTAGATAGAAAAAGACAAAACTTTTCTCCAGATAAAGCTAATCTGTCAAGGAGGAATGAAAATAGAAATGTGTTAAAAATCAACTAAATTCAATTATGATTAATTACACAAAGGGAAAGAATTAAGCTTCACATGTGGATGATTAGGAGAGGTAAAATGATATGGAGGTACCATCCAAATAACTGGGAAAACATTCTATTCAAACTAATCATGGGGTAGAGGTCAATGATGTAATGAATATTGACGATTCTATCATCTATAAAAAAACTATTGATGACATTACATAACCTGCTGAGCTCTTAAAAAATTATCCTTCAAAATTAAATATATGATTATTTTTTCTATATTGGTGATTCCAATAGTGATTTTATAGAAACTCATAATAATTACACCAATGTTGTCATTGTTTTTTATAGAATCCATGTCTTTTAAAAAAAATCAATCATGGAGAAGCTATTTCAATACTTTATCAATTGACTGATGGTATATTAAATTAACCTCATGACAATATTCTCTCCTATTACCCAAAATATAATGTTACTAATATAAATTTATCCATTAAAAATACTTTTCTAGAAACTCATGATAGAATATATAAGAATTATAAGAGAAATAAAATTTTTATTCTACAAAAGAAAAATTCCAATTTGATTTCATCAATTGGTATTCTGGGAAACATTAAGGTGAAACATCCCCAACCAGATAGCTCACATAGGGTCTTATATTCTTATTATTAACTTCTTATGAATTCATGTTAGCCTCTCAGTTTTAATACATTCTTTATTGAAATAATATCTAATTTTGTGATTCCATTTGGTAATTAATTTTTTAATTCTATGGAAATTCAAAATATTACCACCAATGTTGTCACTTTATTTGGTTAATTTAATGTTCTGTCAAAATATTGATAAGCATGAAGATGTTGTTACATAGTTAAATATAAAGAATGATGGAAATTTCAATTATCATCATGATAATTTTATTTCATATTATTCCCTTAATGTAGGTTGTAATGTAAATTAACCCAATTTTATTTCACTTATGGACACATGTGATGCAATCATTAGGGATTATACTAAAATTTAGTTTTTATTTATACCCAATATAACTCCTCGTTGAATATCTATTGTTGATAATGAGGGATATTATATTATGATTCCTGCTCAACCTAAAATATTACATAGCTGTTTATATAGTCAGTATTACCCTCACATTAATTCATATTAATATGTTATTGTGTCTTTTATCTCATATGTTTGGTTTCAAATAGTGGTGATATTATCTAGAAATTCATCACTCATACGGAAATTAATCTCATTGTTATTGGAAATTCAATTTCAACGGAGGAAAAAAATTAGAAATAGGGATATTTCAAAATTATATAACATTTAAAAGAATTATGCCTTTATAATATATATAACATATATTCAGGTAGAACTGAAATATGATGAAACTAATAAGGAAATTGCATTATATAATCAATGCACTTCTATGGAAACATATTCTGGGAAAAACATGCAATTGTGTTCCAAAGTCATGATATTCAATATATGAAAAATAAATTATTTTCTTAGTAGTAATGAAAAGTAGTCTATTATCATTATAGAATTATATTTACACAAAAATTATAATAGAAATAAAAAAGGGGCATCAAACTCCAAACACATATTTAAATGAATATTTATTTTTTAAACTGTCTTGGTAGACAACCCTAAAACAATTAAATTCCATCATATTTTTATTAAATAAGTATAAACAAAAAATTATAGGTCTCCCACAACTTATGTGGATTTTTTTGTGTGGATTTATTCTCAATATAATTTTTTTACAACCACATCATCCAAAATTATTCCAGTAATGTCATTAAATACTCTATCTCGAAGTTCACTAGAGACTGTATGGAATTTAAAATATCTCTTTTTTAGAATATATGGTCACCCTCAGTCACTACTATATGGTTTTACAAAATTTATTCTATTTCATCTTTGAAAATAATTGATTTCAATAGTGAAGATACTTATGCAAAAATATTAAGGTTATGAGAAGCTTAATGAGAAACACATAGGCTCTTCTCAGTGACTCAATGATATACTAAATACAAATGAGAGGCATGTAATTGATAGTTATTCCACATCATAAAGAGAAATTATTTCTAGAGATTATAATTATAATATTCCTTTGGTTATCCTGATGGGTTCGAAATTCACAATGTATGGGAAGAATCTTGGTAAAATGGTCAATATAAAATTGGAATGATTATATTTGAATGATGCAAGTTTGAATAGCTGGTCCCCCATAACCTGAACTACTCTAATGAGACTAAACATAGATCATCATCATATTTTGGAAAATCATTTCATGGGTGAGGATAAATGTCTCTTTTTTTAGGTTTAATAATTTATTGACATTACAACCAGAGTGTATGAAATTGGTGGAATACCCACGGAATTCTATAAATTAGAATAAGGATTCTCGTTCCTATGTTTTAAAATGTAATGTGATTAAGGATAATCTATATAATTGGAGTTGATAATGATCCTACAATATGGATGATACTATTACATAATTATAATCATTTCATGAAAAAATAAACGAAAATAAAATTTTGTGTCATTTTTCTATAGGTATTGGGCAATAAAATAAGATCAATCATATTCTTCAAAATTTAATTTCTATAGTGGAAGGTATCCAAAGGGGAACCAATAATGTTAAATGAATTAAATAAGGTGTTAATAATATTAAAATTATTTATGATCTTCAATAGGTAAAAAATCATTTGATCCATGACTATTCTCAATGATAATAGGGAGTTTTTTGAGAATGGATCTGATTTGGATTCTATACTTGTCTCTTAATATATTAATCTATTTGATTATCTTAATATTAGCATTAATATTATGGAAGATATCATCCCCATTATTGTAAATAATGAAGGTAAATTAATCCTTAATAAAATTCCCTTGATTTTGACTGTAAATCAACAGTCCTTGGGGTAACATTTTGGCAGCTCTCTAAGAGGAGATGGGTTTACATATTCTTTCTTTCAGACCATTAGGGAGATTATAAATTTTGATGCATGTAGACATCACAACCATTATTTTATAGTGTTAATCAGACAAAAGGATGATATTATCAATTTACTTCACCATTCCAAAAAAAAGATAATAAAAAAAGGTTTATTTTTTTATGCATTTTGATCATGTAAAAACTGTATAACAATCAATGGAAAAATACATTATAATTTATTGTGTGATACTGCTAGTAGGATTGTGTCCTTAAATAGATTTGGTTTCATAAAAATAATAATTATTCAATATTTACTTCACACTTAATGAAAATGTTTCAATATTCTAATGAAATCCACGAGATGAGGTAATATTTTTCTAAAGATTCATGTGAAAAAAAATATTCTGATACTCTTGACAAGGGTCTTATTAAAAAAAATTCACCAGTTTTGGTTTTCATGCAATTTTTATTAAATAGTTCAGAATAAATATATTATAAAATAGTTTTTTATTTCTCATTAATGGATATCCTAACAAATACATCATCTGTTCAAGAGGTGTTAGAAAAAGAGATCCTCTTTTTACCATTATTTTCTCTATTGTTGAAAATTATCTAGGCGTGATTTTTTATCAATATGGTTGACACTAAATAACTAAATTTGTTAATTTATACTTTGGTACTTCTTTATCTAAATCATTTAATGCATATTTATTATATTATCTTCTTTGGTGAATAAGATAACTTAAAATATAGAAACATTATAATTCCCCTCTTCACTATGAGAATTTTGTAGTCTATGTGATAAGTTGAAATAAATCACATGTCTACATTTGAAAAAATAATCCTAATGATAGAAAATATAATATTATTATTGAGTTGTCAATAATTGAATGAGATCCCCCATTCATCAATATTGGTGTTCCTATGTTTTGGGGAAAGTAATGTTTCATTAATTGTAAACACATTGTGAACCGGATAAGAAATTTGTTGGCTTCTTGGAATGGATAGAAACAATTTTTGGAATGTAGGGTGGATCCTTAAAATATTTTATTGTTAATTTTTTTAAACATTCATGGTTTATAAATTCCATGCTTCCTTTCTCATTAATTTTAAGACCTCTATAAAAAAATTTGTAAGGATTCCAAGAATTATTCAGCATAAAATTTCCAATATTACTTGTATTAAATGTTCGGAACACAATGACTGGGACATTATTGGTATAAAAAATATCTACAAATTTAGTCAATATTTACCTGAAAATTTCATGTGGAGTATTATCAATGTTATGTCTAAGTGTCTTAAACATATAAGGTGGAGAATTTTGAATTGTCTCAAAACATGAAATTTAAATTATATAGACTCTTCCATATGACCATATCTCAAGGTATCATATGCTATTATCTCATTGAACTCTAATTGGATAGAAAATATATATTCTTCTCTGAATTAATGGTCAGACCATAGGAAGGCCTCTTCCCAAAATGATAAACTCACCGGATATACCACTTGAAATGAATTTAACTATCAAATAGAAGATGGAGAACTCTTTGGAAATGCTTCTTACTAAAATCAAGGAAAGAATTATGAGTTAAAAATATATTAATGTCGGTGATGTTTTTTTGAAAACCTTCCTAAAATAAAATTATTCCCTCCAAATATTTTTATCTATGACACATTATAGGGAAAACATATCAATTGAGAAATGAAATTGTGTAGAAGATGGATTGTCCAATATTGATTATATCAAATTCAGGGAGTGATGTATTAAAAATTTTGAAATTATGATTTCCTAAAATAATTTCTAATAAAATTTAGTTCAAGATGCACCATATTTCACAAAAATATTGAGGATATTGACCATTTATTATCAACACTATTACTATAACTATAATAAAATTTTTTGTTTCCCTATTTGAAGTGGAAGTCCCATATGTTTCCAACATACAAGCACATCATTTGGCCTACACCGAGCTTCCACTATCAATGAAAATTTTGGACCTCTTTATGGTGGAATGATTAGAAATTATTCATGTTATATGGACCATACTAAATAATCAAGTTCATGAATATGTTACTTTCCTTGAAAATTTATCCCTCTCCCAAATCATCATGTCTTTGAAAATGGAAATGCACTGAAAAATAGTTATTGTGATTACTTTATTAATGTTTTCAATATTAATAAGATTCAAAGAATTACATTTAATTATCATCCTCTATGTGGAAAATTATATTTCAAGTTGATTACCCTTTTCCAAAGCTGGCTCAAGTGTAATACCGATGGAGATTTTACATAGAATCCAAGCACTTCTAGCTTTGGTGTTATATTTAAAATCACAATGCTGATTAAATGGGATTACATTATTTTCCATATTGGATGATGTAATCTCTTCAATCATAGATTATTTTAATTATAAATAATTTGGAAATTGAAAAGTATTGTGGATGGATCAACATTTGGCTTAAATGTTACTATACCACTATTTTTAAAGCTGTCAGAAATGGTATTATCCATATTTCATGGAATCTGACTACTAAATGGATACAAAGCATGGAATTTCTATTCTTTATCAATTTTACAGTCATAGAATCATATCATGTGGAAAATTTCATGGTTTACAGAAATCAAGCAAAAATGGTAGATGTTTTGGAATTCACTTGGATCAATGTTGTACCTAGTGAGCTCTCTTCATTATTCAGTATATACTTTTGTAATTCAAATTTTTTTAGACATTTATGTGGTTTTTTAATTCAATGAATGATTATTTTAGTTGTTGTTAAATAATTAATTCTATAAAACAATACACTATAATATATTAAAATGAAAAAAAACATGATATATTTTTAATATTAAAAATGTTTGTTAAAACATATCTATTCATTTATGTGGTATAAATTAGAGTAACCATATCCAAAATAAATAGTTTTTTTTTCAAAATGGATTTTGAATGCAGAATCCATCCATATAAAGGTTGTTTTTATAATATCAATAATTGGGTAGCTTCTCTATGTTATTCATCAAACGAAGCATAAGCCAAACTAATGAATGTTCATCTTGAGAAAAATATAAATCAATAAAATATAAATCCTATAAAAATCACTTTGAAAACCATGAATCAACCTTCAAAAATACCACTATTAGTTATATTATCTTTATATATTATACAAATTTTATGATGGGTTTCATAAGTAACAAATATTACGATATCATTATTTATTTTTTATTTATATTTTTGAATGGGAATATAAAAAATATTAATATTTATACATTTTATTTTATGAATTAATTTTTCCTATATTAATATTAATCTATATCAATTTTAGATATTAGTAATCCTAAAAATATCCTCCATCAAATATAAATTTCCTCACAATAAAGAAGAATACATTCAGATTATACATTAAAATATGTTTTTTAATTAATTTCCAACCGATGTCATTCTATTTTAAAACATTTATGTGAATTATAAAACTGAAATTGTATAAAATAAAAATATCATTTAAATTAAATGTCTAAATATTTACTTAGTATGACTTTTTGAGTTCATTCTTAAATATTTGATTTTTAGAAAAAAAATGTTGTTTTATAATAATTGTAATTTTTAAATTTAGTCATTATGATAGGATGACCAATAATATGGGAAACCCTTTTATGAAAACAAATATGTACATTAAGATTAAAATTTTTAATTTTAAAATACTATATAAACTTCAAAATCCTATTTAGATCATTTTTTATAAAAAAAATAAATTGTTTCATTAATTAAAAACTATATTAATAATCTCTTTTATTCTATATTTTTTCAAGTGAAATACGTTATATGATTTATTTGAATGGATAGTTAATTTTATTTTATTTATAATGAATATATTTATTCGATGTAAACTAGTAATAATGACAATTTTACAGTATTCGAAATTTTTTAGCCTAAAATACGTTTGGTCACAAAATATTTTTTAATCGATTAAGTGATTTTATTAAATTAAATTTTATACCATTGGAAATAATATATGATAAAATAAGTTGAAAATTTTAATTCATCATATTAAAAATATTTTTTACAAATAGTTTTAATTTTAGTAAATAAACATAATTATTCTGGTAAAAAATTATTTTCCTTGGTAAAACGTTAATAATCGTAAAAATATGTTAACTAAGTGGAAAAGAATAAAACCATTTAAATAAATATTACCAAATTGATGGTTAAGGTTTGTATCAAGAAAATGTCACCCAATTTCATTATTTACCCATTTTCGAAACCTTTTCCCCTTTAATAATTAAATAACATTATTGAAATTCAATGGGTATTTCCATAACTAAAACCTTTTTGAAGAATAACCTATAATTTATATTTATATTTTAAAATATATATGTTTTATCATCATATAACCCTATAAGACTACCAAAATATTCATATCACTCTTTTTTGGTTAAATCCATCATTCTAAATGTGTTTTCCTATAGAAAAATTAAACATCCAACATGAGTATTACATTCTTCATGTGTTTTATTTTACTCTAATCCTTAATAATATTCTCTAAAAATATATATATAATTAAATTATTGTTATTAGTATAAAAAATATAATTCTGTTAATTTAAAAAGTATTATTTATTCCCCTCCACCCACTAAGGAGAAAACACTTTATTTGTGTGTTTGTGCAGACTACCCCCTCTACGAATTTTCATCTTCAATTTTTTATAATGTCCTCTAATTGTTTTTTTAATGAAGGAATTTTTGAAAAAATAATATATCTAAAATATAAAAATAATAATTACATTTTATATTATTATATTATTTCCCCCTAATTGTATTGAAAATGGATACATTAATTGTGCATACATGCAGAGTACCGCCACCATGAACAATGAGTTTCATTTATCATCAGAAACAATCAATGATTTATTTAAAAATATATGTAATACATAATAATTAAGTCCATAAAATATTAATATTCTATATACAATGAATATTTTTGATAATGATTTCTTCCCTAGTCATAAAACATATGATGTTAAAGAAAAATTGACACAATAACATCAATTAACTAATAAATTAAAGAAAAATATAAAATAATTAAATAATATATCATAATATATTCAACACATTAAACTAAAAATAAAATATCATGTATCTTAATAATTTCTAAAATAAATATAATATGAGTTTTAAGGAGTTTTTTTCACGTGTGCAAAATGAATCCGGAATAAGGTAAGGGTCTCATCCCAAATTTTCCTTTCATGATAAAATTTTTATTTTATACAGCTAATTCCATTTAAACTAAGTGTATATAACCAATTTGATAAATAAAATCATTAAAAATTTCTATTCATGTTATATTTACATCACCTTCAATATATCTCGCTTTCATTGTGATTTTAATATAATTTTTCATAATTCATAAGGTTTATCATGACTCAAATATTCTTGTTATATCACAATTAGTACAATTATATTTCAATATTTCAGTAGTGAATTTATACAAACTATGATGATTTAAGGTTTTATTTTCCTTTTCATTTCTAATGATTGACAATTTTTAATTATGACCACATTATAAAATTACTCATAACTAAAATAATATGCTTCCTAAAATGGGTTTCATGACTAAATAATTTGTTTGGTTCATAACCACTCATTTTTAACGATTATATTATAATATTTCTTATTAAAAATAATGAGTATGTTTTGTTGTGTTTCCATCTCCTTTTCTTAAGAAATCGGGTTTTACACAAATTTCATCTTCTATAATGGTAATATTGAATCAAAAAAATTTAAATTTTTTTGGAATAAATTACATCTATTGTAATGGTATTTATTCAAGGCCTTTATTTTTGTTCTCTATTATATTCATCTTCCCCAATTGGAAGCTAAAACAATTATATTGAATTATATGTATACTCTCCTTTGTTAATTTTATATTTATGGTATTATTATCCCTTTAATGATGTGGGTTTTAAATAATTATGTTATGATATATTTGAAAGTCCTATCTATAATATAATATAATATTTTTTCCCCCAATATTAGATTTTGGAATATGATTTATTTCCCATTAAATACTATTTGTTGTAACTTTTTGATGTAATGATATAAATTTTTTTATTTTCATTATCATAGTTTTTTATAGATGGTGACTTAAATATCCTGTCAATATTAGTTGATATTAACAAAAAAAATTGTGGAAAATAACTTTTTTTATTTGTCTTTCTTTTTAAAAGGGTTTTTGAAAAATTCATTAATATATTATAAATCACCCTATATATCATCATTCTACATAATTATTTTTAGGAGATCATTTTTATGAATCAAATGATCTTTTTATTTATGTGGTTTCGGTTTTAATATTTATTATTCTCATATCTCGTTCAATAATTATTTATAATATTATGATTGAATTGATTTTATAGGTAACTAATATCATGGGATGATTATAATTTGGTTTTATATCACCCTCTAATTGAATTTTTTTAGGTTTTACATCTCATGAAATTATTATGTCAATCAAGTAAGGATTACTTTTCCACAATGGGAATTTGGTAGTTGTTCCTTATCTACTACGGTAAACATATAGTGATAGATGTTCAACAATAGTGATAAGGTTGTGATGTATGATCTAATATATTATAGGAATCGGTTTTCAATCCTACATTGATCTGTTATTTTTATATATTCTCATGTTTCTGTAAATTTTTTTATGCTAAGTTTAATTTTCATGATATTACTAGTTTTTATGATAGTCCATGTATTAAAAATATTCTACTTTCATATGTAATGGTTTCAAATATATTTTTATTTCTGTTGTGTGATTCAAAGGAAAATTATTATTACCTTTATTTATTCATATGTTACTATTCCATTAACCTCAATGATCAATCATGCTTTATAATTCTCACTTATGATCTTCTTATCATTTTATCTTGTATTTATATGATTATTATTTTTTAACTCATGTTAATATATAATGGTTATGAATAGTTGATTTGTTTTCCTTATTTTGAAATTAAGATTAACGCATTGTTATTTTTTAATTTCCCTGGTTTATGATGATGATTATATCATATGTTATGTCTAAATGTGGATTGATATATGGGTGGGTTAGGGTAAATGTAAAAAAGTGATGTAAAATAATATTTCAATATATCTATTCTCTAAGAGACAAAATACTTAGGTCCTTGGAAGTTGTTTCTGTTTGAGAGATATATAAATTAAACCATGGTATTAATTTTTTAATTGTATATATTTATCTTTGGTCATCATATAGATATCACTCTAATAGATTATGTACGGATTATACCTCATTATATGATATGTTTGGGACTATGGGGTAACCCTACTCTATTATATAACATTATCCACCGTTTTTTGATGTCTGAGGAGTGATACTTGGCTTATTTATTTAATGATGTGCATTATGATGATTCAAAATCCCTATGATAATATCATCTTATGATGCAATCTTTTTATTTAATTATTTAATATTAATATTCATGATCATTTCATTTTTTTGATATCATGATCATCCATTTGGATCATTTGATATTCTCCATTATAATGATTACTATGTCACAATCCTTTATAGATTAGAACATTGGTTTATGTATTCAATACAATATCTTATTAAAACCGTGAAGCTCATAGGAAATTTTGAAAACATTATAGAATATAAACTAAATATGTTTTATTTTCGTACTTTAATGTTTTAATATTATGAACTGGTTGTTCTAAATACTCTAGGCCTCTGAATTAATAGGTTTTTTTATTGGATATTCATAATAAATAAAATGAAATAATATGTGTAACAGTGTTGGTTCTCTATGAATGTTTTCTAGTCATTGTCTGGTAATTTTTTTGGATAAGGAAAAAAATATTTTAGTGAATACCCTATAGTTAAATAGAAGTACAAGAAATCATAATGAAATTTTGGTAATGTATTGGGAGATTAGTTTCTATCAAATTAAATTATTTCTTGGATTCTACATGTAGAGTTGTCTATATAATAAATATACCTAAGTATAATGACCATGAGTGGTCTGGTTTTGTATTTACATTAACTATTCCTATTTAATAAAAAATTCAAATTGATGAAAACATGGTTTAATATTCATAGGGATATCCTCGGGTATAATTTAAAACACATTATGAACCATTATATAGGATACCAATATATTTTAATATTATAAAAACATAATTAGATAATTTTAATGGATAACATAGATTGAAACCTAGAGTATCATAAATTAGAATATAATGTAATTTATAAGATCATAATTCTTTGTTCATGGTTTCTCTATTAAAAAGATTATTACAATATGTATTCTCACCCAAAAAATGTTCTGTTTTTTAGTTAATTGTTTGAAATATATGGAATCCTTCCAATATAAAATGTGATATGAAATATTATCATTACTATATTGAGAAGCTCAACCTAATGGGGTATAGTGTAGAGAAATTCATTGATGCACATGGTAAACTACACGAAGTTTGGTATAATAGATTGACTCTTACACAACTTCCTCCTTTCCATAATAAAGTTTATGTTTTTTTTTGATTCATTTATGTTTCATAGGTTTCCTATAAAATCCATATCTTTATATCATTTTCAAACAAAATTAATTACATAATATTGGAATTACTATAACTATGAAGATCTAGAGGCCTTGTGTTTTTAGTAAATTAGGTACATTACATAGAAAAATAAATCATGTAAAGAAATATATTTATTGAAAACATATTCAAATGGACTAATATATTCCTTCATACATAACACTGCATGGGATAACAAGAGGACATACATAAGAAAGGGGTAAGCTATAAAGCCTAGTAAGGGAGTAAACATTGAATAACATGAAGAAGACAATACAAGTTATACTATAGGGATATTAATGGAGCGTTAATGTAACATGAATATAAATGTATGATAAAGAATTTAAATCTTAATTTTTAAATATGGACATAATATATATCCTGATATTATAATCAGCCAATGCTCATTGCACCTAGAAGAGTGTGAGTCATTGATCATTTCACAAGAAGTTGTCTGAGTCTACACCCATTGCACATGAAGTAGAATGAGTCATAACCCATTGCACATGATGTAGCACGAGTCAAAAACCATTTCACATGAATTATCATGAGTCAATAAGAATTTCAAAAAATATATTATGATACTACAAAATATCCAAAGAATTGGATCTCTATCCGGCTGTGCCCTTCATAATCATTTAGTTTTTATGATTATGTGTTCCACATTGATAAAACAACATGAATTCATTAATCATCATATTTTATTCCACAATCTAGTAAATGTGTAATACGTACAATTTTGTTGAGAATAATTAATTACCCAGGCATAATGGTGTATAAAATTAATAGGTAAATGAGTATGGTATTCAATAAAAAATGATTTTAGATTGGGAAATATTGCTAGAATTTTGGTACCATAATGGTGTCATGTAGAAATTCATAAAATGGGGTGATGAGAGAAATGAATCTTTAGAAGTGGAAAATTTTGGGGGCCTCTAAGTGATGTCACATTCTTCCTCCTCTCACCCTAGGTTTCCCATCGCTAGTGAGCATGAGGTTGGGAGGTTTCTTAACTGGTGTTTTCACCCTCTCTCATTTCATCACTATCCTCCAATTATGTCCCTCCAATTTTTTCTATGTCTTTATTTTTGTGGGGACATTCCACTTGATATAAGAATCAACATTATGTTTTGATGGATTTGACAATGGGTATTACTACTAAGGCCTTTGTATCAAAAACCCTTCTTCAAACTTGTGTTCCTTCACGCCACTCCAAGATGGATCTGGAGTGGGGGTATTAATGATGTTTTGGGTTTACAGTTTGGAGTTCAGTGTTCTAGAATCATTTTCCATTAAAATTTACTATAACCCCATATTACACGACTCCTCTCCCATTCAAGTAAATATAGGTTGTAGCTATGGTGTTTTTAGTTGTATAATTTGGTGGAAAATGGTTTTCAATGCATGATGTAAGTTGTTTTTATCTTTTTTTTATGATCCACATATTGTCTTTTCGATGATCTAAGCCTCAATCCAAGATGTAGTCGTTATCGATTAGTGAATCTATACTATGCAGATGGATCAAGTATGAATTTTATGGTTTTTTATTATTTTTTGTGGAAACATATTTTTATTGGATTAGTTTTTTCAGATATCTATCATCATTGAAGGATAGTTTTATTCCTGGAAGTCGATCTGTTTGATGATTTTGTTCTAATTTTTTCTATTAGTTTGGTTCTATTTGTGTTTTATGAACGTTAGTGATGTGTTTCTACTTTGATCTAACTTATTATTTTCTTTTAATTTTCCCTTCTACATTGCTTCGATTCATGATTGGTTATGGTTAGAGATGATTTTTTTTGTTTGATTTGCATCTTGTTTTCAATGATATGCCTTGATGATAGTGGCATATTGAGTGTATGGTTTTGGATAATCCTCATTTTTTGGTTTTTTTGGTGGTCATTAGTGGTCCACAATAGTGAAGAGCTGTTTTGGATGGCGTTGTGATGTGTTTAGTTCCTTTTGCAAGTTATTTAGTTCACGGTGGCTACATTGAAGATCGGTGAATGGATACCTCTAGCAATCAGGTGTGTAATTTTAATTTGGATGATAAAGTTGGTTTATGGATTTTGAAGACTTTAGTGGTGGTCATGACTATGATGGTTTGTGATGTGACTGTGGTGGTGTTTTGGGCTTTAATATTTTTCCTTTGCTCATGTGATTTCTATTCCCACTGGTTACATTTTGGTTACCACTCAATCCTCAAAGAATATTATTTGAAAAACATAAAAAATTATTTATCATTTCAGAGGTAGAAAGTGGCCTCTCATCAATTAATTAATAAATTTATTTTAATTCATTATGGAATAATGTGTCTGAACATATGAAATTGTAAATTAAATGGAATATCGTAAATGTGGTGCTCGATAAAAAGAGGATAGAGAGAATTCCCATTTAGAAATTTGGAATAGTAAATACATAGGTAAGAGTCCAAATGAAGGAGGATAAATGTTCCCCCATTGAAATAGCTTCATATATAATGTAGGAATTGATTATAAAATTATCAAAATATAATTAATTAAAAATAAAAAACCTAATTTCAAATGAGGTTTTTGAATTGAATTGAAGAGATGGGGGAGAGGATCCCTTGCATGGATGTGTTACCCCATAGATTTAGGATAGTATTAATTGGATCATAGACCACATTTTGAGGATATTATGGAGTATAGGTGAGAGTGTGGTTGAGCTTCAACTATTTGGAGTGAAGTGAAATGGGAGTTTGGGAAGGTTTATTTCCTCAAGGAGGGGGATTTCATTATTATTTTTCTTTTGGATACTACAGAATAAAATATCCAAAACCAAAAACCATCCCATGGTTTTTTACCATAGTTATTGGAAAATGGGATTAGAAAAAAATTATTTTATGAGTCTAAGGTCCAGTGATAATCAAACATTAACCTTTCTTTATGTGGAGGTGAGTCAAACTTTCAATGAAATGATTTTAAAATCATAAATCATATTATAAATCTAGGAGGATTCACTAAGGCATTATAAAATAAATAAAATAAAAAATATTTAAAATTATATTAAAGGAAAAAAATAAAATTTAATGATGATATATTTGTGTAGTATCAATTACATAATTATTGTCCCTCTATGATGTCATAAAACACACTTTATATTTATATGGTATTTAATTTTTAACCAAAAAAATATACTATCTCAAAATATTATGAACAAATAATCATTGGATAATTTTATGTCTTAATTCCAATGAAAATATTAATTTTATGTATATAAATTTCTAAAAAATTTATCTTTCACTTTTAAATTAAAAATAGTAATTTATGTATAATTTTTGGGGTTTTATTGACAATACCAGTTTTCAAACTCTCATAAAAAAATCATTTGACTTTATAAAAATTATATGATCATTTACCATTAATAAATTATTTTATAGTATTATTTTATTAATGTATTAATTTATTTCCAAAATACATTAATTCGTCAAAATAAATTTCTAAATTGAATTTTAATATTAACCAAAAATACTACTTGTGCTTTATAAATAACTTGAAACCTAATAGTAATAGGATGAATAATATCCTCACTATTATATACAAAAACTAATTAAAATATTTATAATAATAGGTTCTTGATACATATCGCATTATAAAACAAACATATGCCTTAAGAGTAAGGTGCTCAATGGTGTGGCTTTCATGGGGTTGTTCGATGAACATGGTTTTGCAAGTGATCTCATTGAACTTGAACATCTGTTTTAAATAGTTTCACTCATTTTTAAGTTGATAGATCACAACATGAACATGGTCTTGGAGAAATTAAAATAATGACATCTCCCTTGGACACTCTAATAAATGGGAATCATATGTAATGATCTTAATGGTTGATGCCTTCACATCCTATGTTTTGGTCAAAAGGATTTGTGAAAACCCTATATTTTTACTAGTCATTTGATAACTATTCAATGATTGTATTATCAATTGTAAAGATACATAATGGTAATTTAATTTCCAATTGGACATAAGAAAATAAGTGGATGTTTTTTTCGAAAACTGTATGAAATTAAATAAATAGAATGAGAATTCTATTTAAAAATTATCAGGTAATAACAAAAATTCCCCAATAAAATTTCCACCTTCAAAATTTAATTTACCCACAATAATGTAGATGAGGGTAACTCAGATTAATCACCTCCTCATGTACCCATGTTTCTTTCTTCAAACATCTGGTTTCACCACAACACTTTGATGAGGGGAATTGTGTTATTTCGTAGAACATTTTATCTATGATGTATGATCCAGATCGGCTACTCCACATATGAAAGGTCATTCTACAATTGATGAACCTCCAAATTAGGTACATGTGATGTGTCTGGGATGTATTTCCTTAAGATAGACACATGGAATACATCATTTACTAGAGACATGTTTGGTGGGAGTTCTACTCGATATGCCACTGATTAGATGAGATCAATGATCTCAAGAGGGACGATTACCTCAGACTAATCTTTCCCTTCTTCCCAAATAATACCACTCTTTTCCATAGAGATATCAAAAGGTATTAAATGTCTCCAACGTCAAACTCTATGTTTTGTTTATAATTTCCAACATCACTCTTTTGTCGACTCTGAATAGTTTTGGTTTGATGTTGTACGGTCTTAACCTCCTCCACCATTTATTCATCAATTTGAGGAACAATATATTTTTGTAACCCAATAGCATCTCAAAATGATAATGTTCTACAACATTTCACATTAAGGGATTCATATGGTACCTTTTTAATTCTTTAGTGGAAACATTTTTTGGAAGAGAACTCCACCAAAAGAATATATTGGTCCCATCAACCATTGATGTTCATTGAGAGAACTCACAACATTTCATCAAGTATTTGGATAGACCACTCATATTGGCCATCATATTTTGAGTGATAAGCTGTACTTCAATTCAGAATAGTGCTTAGAGAATTATGAATAATTTTCTAAAATGTAGTGGTGAATTTGGGATATCGATCATACACAATTGATAGTGGTAATAAATTAATCCATATGACATATAGGATGTACATAAATTCTAGTTGATCTAGTTAATAATCCTCTTCAATCATAATGAATTGTGCAGTCTTTGTAAGATGATCTATAATAACATTGATAGCATTGTTTCCCTTTTATTTATTTGGATGTCTGGTGATAAATTCCATGGTGATGTTTTCTCATGTTCATGTCAGTATGGGTATTATTTTCAATATCCCCTTAGACATTAATAATTCATGACTTACTTTTTTAATTTCCATGACCATTGATGTATATTCTACAATCTCAATATAAGTGTAGTCCCACCAATACCTTTCTCGAAGTTATCGATACATCTTTTTGTTTCTAGAAAGAATGGTGAATGTCTAACTATGTGTATCATCCAAAATTTATTTCATCAAATCACGATTTTATGGAATATATAATTATGACCTATATATCACAATTCATTATTTATTAACAATGAGCTCTGTGTATTTCCCTTTAATAAAATATTCCACTTTCATCTAAATTCCCACCTCATCTTATTGAGCATCCCTTAACCTTTCGAAATGACATGTTTGAGAAATCCTTTGTTAAACGATTGATGATGGTCATTTATTTATAATTTTCATTTCATTCCATTTCAAATATAAGAATATTATATCCCTTTCATTTCACATCGATGATCAAATATATTTTTCCATTCAATATATAGAATCTAAAACCTTATTTTATTTCCCATGATGGTAGTGGATTGATCATTCGCAATCCATGATCAACTCTAACCATCGTTTTTGGTGAATATTCAAATCATTATGTATGAATATATATTTGAGATTTTTATAATATGTATATATTTCACACTTCTTTGAAAGAGATTATATCGCAAAATTTTCAACACAAAGATCATTGCTGAAAAATCAAAATAATGTGTTAGATAGTTTTACTCATGAGTTTTTAACTACCTTAAGCTTTATGAAACGACTTTTTCATTTTCCATCAACTCACATCCCAATCTCTTAATCTAAGAATTGCTGAAAATTACGAAAGTCTCCCCAATGGTGTGTACTATGAGAATATATGGAGCGATAAACCTTTTTTTAAACTCTAATATTATTTCCTCACATTCATCATTCCATGAAAAATTTACTTTCTTCTATGTTATCTTGGTATGAGCATATGAAAATCACGAGAATGTTTTCCCAAATTATTGATAATATCCAACTAACCCAAGGAAGCTACGAATAGAAATCATATATTTTGGAATCATCCATCCCCCATTACTTTTGACTTTAAAGAATCAACTGATATCCCATTTCTTGTTGTTATATTCCCTAATATTGATACTTCCATCATCCAAAATCCACACATTCTGTATTTTTCATAGAGTATCTTCATTAGAAATGTTGTTATCACAATGATCAAATGCCCCCAATGATCCATCATGGAATTATAGATTATTAGAATAACATCTGTAAAGTCTTCGACATATTGATCGAGTTAATCACTAAATACTCTATTCATCATGTACCTAATGATTTTTGGAGCATTTGTGAGTTCTAAAGGAATCACTAAGAACTCACAGTGCCTGTACCATGAAGAAAAATTCATCTTGGTGATAACCACCGTCTTCACCCTTACATGGTAATATCTCAAACGTGGATCCACTTTGGATAAGTATTATCTTCCGTGAATCTGATCAAAAAATTCATCAATTTTTGTAAAAGGATACTTGTTTTTTTACTCACGATAATCACGTAAAAGCCACATTGACTCACCATTCTTCTTTATGAAGAGTACTGGATTACCCCATGGTGTTATTTTTGGGAATATAAACCCGTTATATAGATTCTACTATAATTTTTTCTTCAATTCCTCAAGTTCCACGACATCAATTATATATAGAATCTTTGATATTGGGTGAACCCTAGGTATAATATCGATAAAAAACTCAACTACTCTGATATGAAGACATTCGGGGAATTCCTCGGGGAAACACATCATTTATTCCCCTCACAATAACAATGTGTTTGAGTATGGTACTTTCCATAATCTAAATCAATTGATATTGATATTCTTTCTCGGTGGTAAATAATATTCATTCTAGAGATGGTGGTACAAATGATGATTCATCCTACTTCCAAAATTTATATATAATTGAAGGTCAAATCTATATACATAATGTGATTTACCCCTGGAAAACAATTTATGTTGGCTCTATCTAGATAATTCCATCACACAACCAATATTGCATCAGACTACACCAATGGAAGTATGAGATGGTTATCTAGGATGTTCAATCCAAAAATTGTGATAGGGAGAGGACATATAAATGGGTTGTAGTAATTTACCCATTTACAATCTTCACAGAAATCTCTACATCCTTGCTTTGGGGTGGTGTTTGAATAGTTCTACTAATGTTACATGATATAAAGAAATCCATATAACTATGGATTAAAACCCTTTTATTTACTTTTTTATTCTCATTTTATGTAGCCAAATATAGACTTATGAATGTGTATTGTAAAAATGAAACACATAAAGTGTGAACTAATGAAATTAAATTAATAACTTACAAATTATATTAATATATTTATCTTTTGATTTTCTAGTCATTATTATATGTATTCTGTGATCTACATCCTACAGCATATTAATGTGGGAATTTTCCCCCTTTTTAATGGTTTGTAATGAGCTTATAAATTTTCAAAAGCAATTCCCTCCTGAGTGTCAAACTAGTTATGCAGTAAGGAGAATTTTTTTGAACTAGTGAACTCCGATCTAGGATCGTCACACATTGAGAGAGTTATTGGTTCTCGTTAAATTGGTTCTAGAACAACACCCACCTATTCTATCCAGATAGGGTTGTATTTTTTTGATTAAAAATGCTCTATAGTCACTAAAATTTATGGATGTTATCGTACAAATAGTATTATCTCTATGGTGTTTCACTAGGATTTTGTAATAATATTACCAAAAATAACTAAATGAATCCTATAATACAAACATAACAACCCTTATCTAAATTTCATATTTAAACATGAATTATTACATTAGATTTCACATAATACAATATAGAAGATCAAGAGGTATAGTGTCTTTGGGAAATTAGGTACATTACCTAACAACATAAAACATGAAAAGAAACATATTTATTGAAAAATTATTTAACATTACAAAATCATTACATTGTACATATCACTATATGGTTTAACCTAAGGACATACATAAGAAAGTGGTGACCTATACATCCCTGTAAGGGAGTAACCAAGGTATAACATAAAGAAGAAAGTACATGTTACATAATATAGAAATTAATGAAGCATAAAAGGAACATGAATGTAATGGAATAAGAAAGATCATAATAATAATATGAAAGAACAAAACAAATATAAAACTGGATATTAGCATGGTCTATGGAAAATTTCTCTTGGAGGAACATGATTCAAAGCTCAATTCACATGAAGTAGCATGATCCAACACCCATTACACATAATATTATAATGAGTCAATACCCATTAAAAATTAAGTAAAAGGAGTAAAAACCCATTACACATGAAGTATCATGAGTCAACACCCACTTAAAATTATGTATGATCATATTAAAAATTACCCAATGCATTGGAGTTCTAGCCGGTCGCACCATTCAAAATCAATTTTTTTCATGATTAAGTGTGCCACATAGATCATACAAAATAGATTCATTAATCATAAATGTTAATTACATGATCCGAAAATATGGAATACATATATATATATATTAACTATCAATAAGTATATGTGAATAAAGTTTAATAATCATGATAGATAACTGGGTATGTTATTCACTACATAATGATTTTGGCATGGGAAATCATTGTACAATTTTGACAGAAAAACAATATCATATTTAAATTCATAAAGTGGGTTGATGAGAAGAAAAGTGTTTTATAATAATTTAAAAATGAATTGTTTAGTATGTAATATATGTAATTCTGTTTATAATCATATGAAATTTAAAATTAAGGGGAATATTTAAAATGAGGTTCTTGATAAATATAGGAGAGGGAGAAATACCGTATGGAATTTCAGCATTATAATGGCTCATGTAATGGTCCAAATAAGGGAGGATAAATGATTACTAATTTAAATTACATTATATGGATATTATGGGATCTATTATAAATGAATGAAAAAACATATAATTTAAATTAAAAATATTAATTTCAAAAGGGTTCTTGAATTGAAAGGAAGAGAAGAAGGTGAGGGTCTCTTACATTGATGTGTGACCCCATAAACATGGGAGAGGCTTATTGGTAGCTTGACTCACATAATATGTACTCTAGGAAGTTGTGGGAAGTGTTTAGTTCAGTTTCAAGGATATTGAGTGATGTTAAATTGAAGCTTTGGTGGGTTTATATTAAAAAAGAGGCGGGATTATTTATTATTTTGGTTTTGGACACTACCTAATAAAATATTTAAAACCACAAATAATTCCATGGTTTTTCCCATGGTTTATGGAAAATAGGAGTGGTATATGTTATAATATGTGTCCAAGGGCCAATTTTAATGAAATATTTCCCTTTAATATGTATATATGATTTATACATTCCAAGAAATGATTTTAAATTCGTAAAATATATTATAAGTCTTAGAGGATTCAATAAGGCATTATAAAATAAAATAATAAACATAAATTCCAATAATATTAAGGTAAAATATATATTCGGTTGAAGACACATTTTAATGTATTTATTAAATCATTATTGTTCGATTATGATGTCATAAAACCCACAGTATATTTATATGGTATTTAATGTTTCCCCCAAAATTCGACTATCTCAAAGAAATACAAAAAATTAATGATCAGATAATTTCAACATCCTGATTTGAAAAATAATATTAATTTTATATAAATAATTTTCTAAATATGTGAATTTACCTTTAAAATAAAAATGGTCATTTCTTGGAAAAAAATTGGTTTCTTAGTATGGGGTTTTAAACCCTTATAAAAGATTACATTTGACTTCATTAAAAATAATATGATAATTTAAATATAACAAATTTAATTTAATAATACAATTTTTTAAAATATTATCTATTTTCAAAATCCATTAATTCATCAAAATACATTTCTTAATTGAATTTTAATATTAAAAAAGTATACAAAAGGGATTTTCAAATAAATTATCATCCAACAGTAATAAAAAAATATATTTATTATTCGATACCAATAATAATGTATATATTTCTAATGTTATGGTCTTGATAAATTCATATTTATTTCACCAGAATATTCGTTAAGTGTATGGTGAGCAATGGTGGGGTTTTCAGGGGGGTCATCTAGTGAACATGGGTTCAGTCATGATATCGACGAGCTTGAACTTCTCCTATAAATGGTTTTACTCATGCTTAATTTTTAGATCTCAAATTGGAATTGTTTTAGGTAATATCCCAAAAATGCTATATCCTTCATATGCTCTAGTAAATGGGCTTCATAGGGGATTATCAACCAGTTTAGGCCATCACATCCTTTGATTATGTCCAAAGGATTTTTTATAACACTATATTATATTAGTCATGTGATTATTGTTCTGCGGAAATAATATCATTTGTAATGATATATAACATTCATTTAAAACCCAATTGGAAATAATAAAAGAAGTTCAGGAGTTTTCTATAACCATAAGACGATAAATAAAATTAATGGAAATTTTATTAATAAATATTCATGTCGTTACACATCATACCACTCGTGGATCTTATAATAACATAATTATTGGATAATTGATTAAATGAATTGAGAATATATTCAATTTCCTTAAATTCACTTAATAATATAAATTCCTATAGGTCATTTATTACATAGTTTAAGAAGTCTATCAATAGTGGATGATGATGATGAACGTGAATGCCAATGAGAAAATCGCATCTATAGAATATTAAGGATTCAATAAAATATTTTACAATAAAGTTTTTCTTTGAACACTCCATTATAAAATAAATCGGGGGTTACTTGGTCTAAATAAAAATTAAAATGAGCCAATCAAGTCCCATGAGGAAAACTCTAGAAGGATTTCACTATAGGCCCCAATATTATCCATCAACAAGAAATTAATAACATATCTCTTATTTAGGGGATTAATTCTTATTCATGGATAGTAATTGTTAAATTTGATGTATGATAGATATTAATAGATTTATCATCATTCACTTATAGTCGATATGGAGATTCATGATTCTAAGTGGTATTGAGGTGCTATAGATTAAAATAAAAAAATGGAGTTCGATTTAGGAGGATAAAGAGATAATTCACATAGAAGAATGAAACCCCAACATTACACCTATATAATGTGTGGTAAGAATCATCCTATTAAATATATAAAGGGATCTACATGAATCTTATGGTTTTGAAAAGTTGGTAATTCAGATATCAAATATCTAATGGAGATGATTATGTTGACTAATGTGATAGAAGAGTATAATTTTATGATCAACACATAGTTTCCAGTTATGTTTTACAACATGAAATGATATAGATGTTACTCAATAAAATTCCTTATGAAAATTAATATTAGTCATATTTAATGATAAAAACCTATTAATCCTATAGAAAGTGGAAGGTCATATGTTATTACTTATACTAAAGAGGACTATGATAATAATGTAGTGACATGTATACTATTTGATGGATAAATTATGGAAAACATATTATTGGATTGTGGTTCTATATATTTTCATAATATCACTTATGATTAGTAGAAATATTCAATCACCACTAGAAAACATGGTGGTTGAGTCATCTATTAGAATAGAAAATAGGGTTGTTATCATATCTCAGGTATATAACTCCTCCAATGTCAATTTATGTGCACTAAACCACCTATTATTTTTATCATACTTTAATATAATTTAATCTTTTACATGGTATGTACTATATATAATTTAATAAATCAAACATCATGGCCTGAGAGAGGGAAATCAATCACCATATTCTTATTCATCCTCTGATTTTATAAACGTTCAAATTGGATGATGAGTCACAATTGGAATCTCCTTTGTAATTTTTTAAATTCTTTCCTTATGAGATCGAATATCATTTATACAATAACTAAGAAAACAAATATAATCATTATTTAATACATGAATGTTATCTGGGACTAAAATGATTTATTCTATGAAAATTTATTTTAGATATCTCCAAACATAGAAGAATTACTCTAAAGAGAACATATACTTATATCTAAGCCCATTTACATGAATCTTTGTAGAATAGTTACCATTATGTTATAAGAACTAATGAATCAATTCCAATATAATATGGGAATTTTTTTTTACAAACCTGTGTTCTTTATTATAATTTATTCTATTCCTCTTTGTTAAAAATAATTATAGGTTAGTAAACATTGAAAATGATTATTGTGCACTAAAAATCATGATAATGAACAAGTCTCCCCTTCCATGGATTAATGACTTGTTGGGCTCGATACATTGAATTTTGTATTTATCTATGGTGGACCAATTTCTCAAGATTTTATTAATTAATGTTGAAGATGGAATATATTCTTTATACTACCTTTCAATCAAGTTATATATTGTGATCTCATAGTGATATTTTCAAGACTATCTAAATCTCTAGAAATACTATTTTACATGATTAAGAGAGTCTTTATAGATTATGTTGACAATTTATTTGTAGTATTTAAAGATGATATTATGATATAATACTAATGTATATAGGAGCTTGAGGAGCAATTGAATAATTACATAAAGGAATTAGAAAATGAGAGATTATATAAAAAGTACATAAAAGATGAATTTTTTACATAATATATTTCATTATCGAAGATTTTTTTTCACAATTAAAGGAATAACGAAAGTAACTTCTAAAACTAAGGTTATTTAGGTCTGTTTTAAAAAATCATATATGATGAAAATATATTGTTTCCTAAGACTATCCATGTACTATTGAGTAGTTGTGAGAAACATCTAATGATTTTCATACTGGCTTACCATGCTAAATTAAAAATGGTGATGTTTTTTCGAAGAAATTAATGTATAAATAGATTCAAGGAATTTAGAAAATGAATTTCAATAAATTAGTACCAAAACTACACTCAATTTTTTGACTATACATCGAATACAAAAATGTCTCAATCGAAGGCATCAGTTTGTGCTTACGAATGTTAATAAAGTTATATACTGCACCTTAGGGAGGATAAATGTTAATGAGTAAAGTTATCTAACACATGATCTAGAGTTTGTTCTAGATAACATCTAGGGATTATTTACGATTGATATCTCTATGAGGATAAGTTTGAAACATATAGAGATAAAAAGATCCATAAATATGTATTAAAAAATAAGAATCATGATATAAACTGATGAACATGGTTAAAACTGTTCAATGACTATGACTATTCTATTAGTTCACTATTAGGATAGTTGAATCATGTAGATGGGGAGGGGTTAATAAGTGATAATTTTTATTTTATGTTTCTTTGAAAAAGAAATATCTTAAACCTCCTACTAAATTTTTACTTCTCTAGTGAAAGTGAAAAAAAAACACATCCACATGAACACAAGAATTTATAAGGTTCGTTGTTCAATAAGAAATGTTACGTACTTGGAATGGTATGAAACTGATCCAATGAAAAAACATCCACTAGACAAAAATTAGTGGACTAAAAGGTGTATGATAAACCCTTTTACTCATGGAGCACTATGTAAACAATACAATAGTTTGTCTGCACCCTCTTAGCACAAATTGGTTAATGTAATATTTGTGTGACAACTCGTTTTACCTGTGTTCCTTTTTCAATTCAAAAAAATTATTCTTTGAAATATAAATCTTAAATATATTCCCTATAATATGGTATGAACATCATGGAAATTGATATAGAATTAAAATATGATTTTCTTGTTCAATATTCCCACTCCAATTTTCCAGATCTGATCAACCAATCTGATCTTCCAACTCTGATATGAAAATCTGATTTTCCAATATGATAGATATAGGTATGTTAGAATATGATCGAGAAAATTTAGAACAATTCCTTCATTAGTCCGGAAAACCCCAGTATTGAAATCTACGAACTTATTATTTCATCTAGATTTGATGACCAACTAAATATTACAACAAAAAATATATGAAAGATTACCGAATTTGATGATTATTAAATATAGTGGATAGATGAGTAACATTGTGATATTTTCTCTTCTCTTTTACTCATTTTGTCAAAACATCTTTTGAAACGTCTCAATATGAATGATTCTTTCTCTCCCTAGAAAGTCTCAGATTCTATCCCCTCTGATGTGAATAGTACATCTGTCCTATAATGTTCAGTGTACACTAACCTTTTAATGGTCACCCATAAGAAATTATTGCAGAAATCCCAATATCATTCCCACTCACACTAATTATACAAAATATTGATTTTCATTTATCTTCTAGTGAGTCCTAACATCATCAAACCTTCTAGAATCATCTCAATGATTCTACCAACATCATCCATACCATTTACATTTCTTTCCATCACTGTTTTGGATCCAATTTTTGAATTTGGTTTCCCTCAACCCAATTTTATCATTCTGATGTTTAAATCTGATGTTATGTACCAATTTATAAGTATTCATTACAATCCAATCTCCAAGTCTACAACACATTCAACAATCATATTCAACAATAAATTTTACCCATTTGAAACCTTCATGGAAATTAATCAATTTAATTCACCCCATAAATGGTATACTACATTGTAGGACTCCTTCATTTCTTTTCTTTTCAGCCATCGGTATTAATCAATTTTCTATATGAACATGATTGCATCCAAAATCCAATCCGTGGAAAAAATTTCTTCTAAATATGATACCACTTATCATTATTTTTCTCTTTTAACTTAAAAATCATTATTTAAAAAACATTATCTTGTGTTATGACTTCCTTCTAGACATTGAAATCATTGAGGATCATCTTTATCATTTTCAGACATTCCATGGAATGTTTTCTAACTTACCCTTCATTCATAAACACTCATATTTCCTTATCAGCATGAATCTGACTGTAACGCCCAGACCTCAATTACCTAAAGTCGGTGCATTATATTAATACATTGTCATGATTACAAAGAATCAAGTCCCAAAAGACTGATTAGTTTATCAGTCTTGGAAAATAGATTACATACATGTACGTTACATTACACTTTAGAAAATAAAACACAATATAAATGATCCTTTGAGAACACCATTAATCCACTAGCTTAACCCTGCATATCAATCATAATACACATCCTAGAATCTTGATAAAATTAAAATATAGAATGTGGTGAGATTAGATGCTCAGTAAGGATAAAAATATAGAAAAATCATTCATAAGGAAGCATAAATATTTAAGGCAATGTATAACTAAAACAAAATCCTTTTAAACATGAACTTTAGCATAAAATGGAAAAAATAAAATGAAATAATGTCATTTACTTATTCACATGGGTATTCAAATAATCGAATAATCACATGCAATATCAATAACCACATTCATAATGATGGAATGCATAATGAAAGACTATCATAATGACATTGTCAAGGCCTTGTGCCAAGACTACTACTATGATTTTTCCAACTCCATGTGCCAAGACACTAGTTTGTCTCATGAGACATACCGATGCATCGAGGAGATATAGTGGGATCTACCCGTCACTTACTAACTGCAATGCATTCCACAAATGAACATGTTTAAACATAACATAATCATTCGTATTAAAACTAGCATACGAAATGTCAATACATTCCCCATAAACCATGAATGGTATAAAATAACACATCCACAGTCAAACATATTACAAAACTATCAATATAATATGAAAGTTTTTTATCATGATAAATATACTTCAAATAAGCATAAAATCAATAAAAGGTTGTTGACATAGAAGAAATCAAAACTATTTGACTGAAATATCTCTTTTTTTGAAATCATTGAAAAGTCACATATTTATAAAGGAATTAATTTAAAAAGATTTTTGAATCAATGTGTCCCATACCACTTAGAAACTTTTGTAAATAATTATCATTTCAAAACATTCATTTCAAAATAAATAAATCCTTAAAATCATTTTGAAAACATGGACATTAATTAAAAAAATTTAGAAAGATAAATCTTTTGAAATTTTAAAATTATGGTCTTGAAAAGGATGAAATTTCACTAATACATAAAATATTCATTTTGAAATCATTTTTATTAAAAATGGATATGGAGGATAAAAATTTCCCAGTAAATACATACACATAAACAATCTCAGATAATAATGATATTGAAGAATTACCCCTTTCCTTGCTCTTTCCTTTGGTCGAGGGTACATTTAACCTCCTGTATAAAGATCATATTATGTTATTAAATTATACCAGAACCATATTAATATTTTTTATATCATATATGATTCATTAATGACTTTATACTACCCATTTAATAATAATTTCTTTGTTAAATTAACATTCCATGTTATAATCGCTTTCTTTATTGTACGTGTTTTAACATGTTAATCATGATTGTATAACTTAGATGAAGATTTAAATACTCCCAGAATATAAAAAATGATTTATATATAATATATATTTATCATATAAATATTTATTATAGACATATATATGAAATTAAAAACACCGTTTATGGAGACGGTAGCCAATACGTACGCATAAATGTTGTTTCCATTTTTCATATCGGGTTGAACGAAAGAAAGTGAACAACATATATGTAAGTAAATATATATATATATATCTATTAGCCTTATTATTTCAGATATTACATACTTATTATTAATATATATATTTTTATAATTGTCTATGAATCATGATCGTGGAAATGAATCTCATCTCATCGTGGAGATGGTAATCCGTACGTATGCACGAGCGACAATATCATATCCTTAAAGGTGTGGAATTGGATGGTACATTAATTTTACAGAGACATTATAATGTTATATTCAATATTTATATAAATATTTCTCATCATTATATCCATCCAAATAACATAGTGTTGAATAACAAATTAAACCACGGCGTGGAGACGGTAAGCCGTACGTACACACGCATGGTGACATTATCATTCATAAGATGGATAGAATAATGGATAAAGTTGTGCCATATTTATAATAACTCCACAGTATATATAAAAAACTGGATTTATTATTTTAGAATGGAACAAAGACAGAAGAAGTGGATGAAGAAAAGAACTTCAAAGTGGGTGGTGAAATTATTACCTCTTCTTCGGGTTTTTTCTTTTTCATTTGATCCAAAGGTCTTCTTAAGATGGATTTATGACAAAAGGCGGTCATATTGAATGAAGGTACGATAGTTGAGATATTATTTGGGAAGGTTTTGGCCGAGCCAAAAGGTTTTTACGGTGTGAATTAGAGAGAAGGTGGAGTTGCCTTTTATATGAGGGATGAGAGGTACCTTAGACAAAACTTAAAATATTATTTTATAATAAATTCATATTCGGTTTATAATGGCTCCAATGTGACTTATATCGAGGATACGGTGAGGATGGGTCGAAAGACATTCATCCAATAGGTTTTAGACATGTTTAGGATTCCATTTTAACATTATCATTTAGATTTAACTCTATGTTAAATAATGTAACTTTTACCATGTCTTCTTGTATTCTTACACAATATGGATAATAAACCTACTATTAACAGACAATTGAACCCCAATTGGTTCATTAATGTCATATATATTATTATATAAGTATTGTGGTTGAACCCTGTCTTTTAAGGACTATTATATCACTTAATAATATAATATTTGTTTTAAAAACTATTTTATGTCAATTTTAAAACTATTTTGTATTTGTTTTTTGTTAAAATCATAACAGCATTATTACTTTGAACAAAATTTATCTAACCAAACCTAACATGTCTTATTAACCTAGATAATTAGCTGAATTCACAAAAAGTCTAAAATTACATTTATTTGAATATTTATAATATCAACTAGATTAATATTCCATTAATTAGGTAATTATGGTATCACCATTGTGTTATAAATAAATTAAATTATTAAATTTCTAAGAATTATAAATAAAATTCCTTTATGTATGAAATTATTTAGGGTTCTAATGAATATTTATAATCTAATTAATCTTAGGTATAACTCTATATTAAAAATGGTTCAGTTATTAGGCTTTGATTTTATCTCTTTTAACTCTTCTTTAAATTAAATAATAATAAATGTATTAATCTTATCCATGTGGACCTAAAGGGTTATTTTTTATTCCTAAAGATGTTTTTGTCAAATTAAACTTATCCAATATAATTATGACATGTCTTAGGATAATAATAATAATATCATTTTACCCTTAATTACCCTATTTAGTTTTAACCTTGGTAAATAAGAGTAAAAAGATACTATTCGCCGAAAATTATTTTTATCTCATTGAACCACATTTTACTCCTTCATATTAACCGTTTCTCTCAGATTTTTGAAATTCGACTCACAAAAGTGGGAAAATTATGTTTTATGTGAATTTACAAATTCTTCTAAGAGGTGGGTGATAGATGTTGAAAAGTTCAATAAAATTTTATATATTTAATATTATTATCAAATGACTCTAATGAATTAAATTGAACATATATATATATATTATGTATCTATTTTTACCTAAAATAAATTTAAATTAAATAGAAAATTATTTAAATAAAAATTTGGTTTAAAACTATAAGTCAGTGTTTTTCACTGTTCATCAAAAAATTTTATGTTTTCAGAAAAATAACAAAAATTTACCCTAAGCTAATTTCGATATTCCAAATCCAAAAATTAAGTACATTTTAGTAAATGGAAAACATATAAGTTGCATTTATTAATTTAAAATTAATTCCTGTTGTCAAAACAAAAAGGCGTATTTTTAAGAAACCATATTTATCAAAAGATTGACACTTATTTTTATCCAATCTCAATGTGAAATTACATAAAATGACCTGAATTGAATTAAATGGTAAAAATATTATATATTAATAATTAAAAACCATTAAAATGTATAATTTGACGCTATAAATTATTTTTATTAAAAAGGTTGTTTTCAGTTAAAATATGGTACTTTTCACTATTCACCCAAATATGAAAGTTAACAGAAAAACACGAAAAATTTATTGAATCATAATTCATATAACCCAATTATATAGAAGATGTTTATTTTTCCAAATTGAATATATATAAGTATCAAATATTTTATTTAAAAAGGATTCACTATTAAAAGGCGGTAAAAGAGCATTTTTTAAAAAATACTTCTTTTATCTGGAAAAATGAATTACTTCATACATTAAATCTAAGAAACTCATAATATGGATTCTAATATTATAATGATTTTATATAGATCCAAATTTTGTAAATACTATTCATAATCTCTTTTTAACGGCTAGTTTGGTAAGTTGTGGTGTGCTTGAACTTGGTGTTGCGTGCAGTGAAAGTTATTGAATTACTTTGAAAAAATGACATACTATGAAATCTAGGGGTGTTACACTGACTATCCATAATATGTTTTTCATGAATAATATCAGGCTAAATAAGAACGATAGAACCCATATTTGATTCATTTGATATCTGATCCATATGAATATGATAAGTAGCATCTATTTGCCCCCCCCCCCATTCTTTCATCACGCTTATATCATAATTTTGATAGCTTACTTACGATTTATATGAATTATATGATCATAAAAGTATCATCACATTTAATTTATCATTTTCATGTTGACATTGATATTCCATCAAAAATATTTACAGTGAATCTAATGACCACATACATCTAGCAGGATTATTCATCAATACGATCGATCTTCTCATTCTTGATTTAATTTGAATCTAATGAGACAGTCATTCCTGTCACATTCACCCAAATACAATAGAAATTATTAATAATTTTGATTTAGATTCTTATAATTTTACAGTCGGACTGAATTTCACCAAATAAGAAATGATTTTATTTTCCCATTCTTCTTAAACATATATGAAAAACATTTACCACTTTAACACAATCACCATCATCATATGATTGGACCTAATAATATCCCCATTTTTATTTGTTTCTTATCCATATTTCATAAACCACTAAAACTTTTATCCTCAACAATTGGTTCACTTATCAATAATTCAATGTCTATGTGTGAAACTCATTGTATGAAACAAGAATCATTGATCAAAAAACCATGATTTAAAAAACTGGTGATTTTAAAATCCTTCTTCTTATTCAATAGAATATCTTCCCCATTCCATCAAAATTATTATAATAATAAAAATTCCTTCCTAAAACCACTCCAAAAGCAGTTTGAATAGTTCGAAAACCATACAATGCTAAATTCACAGCTTACCAAAAACTCCCCATTTTTTAATGCATGTAAAATGATATATTTATAAAAAATACAATTATTCTCCCCCTTGAAAATTAAATACAATGGTAGGATGAGACATGGGATAGAAACACATATCATAACATTTATGAGAGGTTTGAATCCCATGTTCAACCTCAATTTATAAAAATATTCCTTCGGTAATGTTTTTATGAAAAATTCTAAAACTTATTCAGATATTGAAACATACTATATCTTTAATACATTCTTCTCCACATTCTATTTGATGAAATTATACATGATATAAATATTTTATGAATAATAATTTTAAACAATATTTTTGGTGAGATTGATTTTAAATTTATTATAAAAACCAAATAGCAAGGATAATTTCAATTTAATAAGAAAATATTCTAATTGATATTTAATCAACTTAAGTTGAGTAGTGGCCTATATGTCTAAATAGTACTCAGATTCATCCATATTAAAAGTTAATTAATTATATATATATTAATTAAAACTAAACCAATTCATTCCCATATTTAATACTTCACCACATCTAGATTTTCTTTCATAAACATTCCCTACCAAATCAGCATATAAAAACCCAAAAAAACCAACACTATATGAGATACATATCCTATTCGGATTTTTTTTGTCCTGATGACATATATTAAAATTACATTTATAGGAAAGAAGTTTTATTCTTTTGTAGCACTATATAATATTTCCCACAAGGTAACATCATAAAAAATGTCGGGTCTGGAGGCACTAAAGTACAAAAAACATCCAATTTTTCCCATAAATTTCTTTAGATAAACATATTTTCCTTATCAATCATTACAAAAAATTTCCCCCCAACACTCATTTTGTAAAATAGTATTTATTTTCACATTCATAATCTATAGATAAGTTACATTGAATAAACTCATGAGAAAAAAATGCATTTCTCCTTCTGAAAAATTTATAACAAATGATATTATTTTATTTAGCCTAGAATTGGTATTTGAAATACCATTTTAATCTCTCTAGAAAATCATTCATAGTTAATTTCATCATTCTAATCAAATATAACTTCATAAACATAAACATCTACAATAATAGAATATTATTGACAAACTCTGATATAAAGAATATTATCAACACATCATTTCATGAACCTCTCTTCATTAAACATGCATCCAATTTGGAATATCATGCCCTCAAATCTTGTTTTATCTTATATGATTCTTTTTTCAATCATCATACAATGCATTTATATTTTACCAAAAAAATTCCCACAAGGTTGTTCAATATAGACTTCTTCTTCAAGATCAACATTCTAGAATACTGAATTAACATCAATTTAAAATATCTATTAACATAATTGTGTGGTAATAGAAAAAAATTAAGTTTGTATCTAATCATGAAACTAGAGAAAATGATTCATGAAAATCAATACCATCAGTTTTTATTACCATTTTTATACCAATCTTGTATTGTTTCTTATCACTGGACCTTCTTCATTCATCTTATTTCCAAAAACCCACTTTCTTCCTATAATGTTTTCATTTTATGTATTGGGTATGAGTTACCCTATATCATTATTCTCAATATAATATAATTTATAAATCATCTCTTTATCCCCTTTATGATACTCAAAATATTCTTTTTAATCATTCAACTTCACTTTTGAATATAAAGATGTTTCTATAATAGCATGTGTTGTTATTCTCGTTTTAACCTTATAATGTTTACCCCAAATGATATTCTTATAATCTACTTTCTTCCTAATCTTAATATTATATTTTTAAGTATCTTCTTCATCTCTCAAAATAGCTGAGTTTGATTCTTCTTCTTGAGAAGGACTAAAATTGTAAGTATCATTATCAAAGAAATTCTTTATCTTGCTCAACTTCCTTTTCTTCCTGAGTATGTTTGTCTACCTCGACTCATTTAATTAATTTAACATCCATATAATCAATAATTATTTTTTTCTTTTTTGTTGAATATGTATCATCTTCCTTATAGATTATATCCAATAAAGATTCTTTATTCATCTTTCTACTCCAACAATCAATCGTTTCTACAATTTTTATTTATAATATGTGGAATCCCAAAAACATTGACATGTTTCAAATATGGTATTTTAACATTAAAATATTGATATAGAGTCATATATTAATGAGAAATATAGAAATAAAAGTTTTTTATATATACAACAGTACTCACAGATTTCCTTCAAATGTAATGAGAAATGACATGTTCAAGCAATATGTTTCTTCACATTTCCGCTGAACTTCTATTATTTCATTCCGAAACCCAATTTTGTTGAAGAGTTTATGGGGAACGACATTCATGATGATTTAAATGCTTTTATATGTAACACTAAAATTATTTAATTATGTTTCCATAACCATGTTTGTTTCCAAACATTTTCACAGAATACTTACATTCCACCTCGGGTTTCTTATGAAATATTTAAACAATTTCAATCTATCATATTTATGTTTCATATTCACAACACATGTAGTTTGAGTGAAACCACCTAATGAAGCTGATGATGTACATTTCTCTATTTTTTATTATTTTCTCATTCGACCACAGATATCAAAATGAATCACCTCTAGGTGTTGTACTGAACAAATCCCACCCTTGTTATGAATTGTATTTGCAAGCCTTCCATTACGACTAATAGTCCAACATGATATCTTATTCATGGTAAATTTATAATGTCCCGTACACTATCTCTTTTATATAACTTGACCATGTTTCATGGACATATTTTTTCCAATATTTTATACCACAATTAATTCTCTTTCACCATACTCAGGAAGAGATATTTTTGTATTTCCCCGACAAGAAACATGTTCCTTTACACGTTGACCTATTTTAAAAATCTTCCAATCTTCTTCATTTTTCTCAAAAAATCATCTTTTTGGAAGATAAATTTTCTACCATGATAAAAAAAATGAAACACATAAAAAATTTAGTTTATACCAACAAACATACAAGGTTTTCTTGGATTTCATTTTTTCTTTTCCAATGATGGTTGATCAAACACATTTTATTTTAATGGATTAATCACTACAAAATAGCATTGTATCATATTTTAAACATTTTACCTCCTGAAAATTTTTCAAATATTCATTCATTTGATAATAATATTCGCAATCAATTGTCAAAGGTAATTATCCTTTTATAGCTTTCAATGTGTTTTCAACAATAATATCTTTCTCTTATTACATTTCATTCATCATATTTAGCTTATGTTAATTGTTAAGAATATTTTTATTTTCCAGTAAAAAATTATGAAATGCTTATACAAGATTTATAGGTTAGTCACATCTATCGAAAATAGTTTCCAGGGTTTGTAACCTAATTTAAAATTTTAATTCAACCATTTCATGTATCTTTATTTGATGAGATTGAATCCTCCTTAACCATTAACATCCCTAACCTATGGGGAAGCAAATATTTGGTTGGTTAAACCAGCACATAAATTTCTAGTGTCCAAATCCACTACAATACCATAAAAAGCCTTAAAAGTGTATTTTTCTATGAATCTTCCATACTATATAGGTTTCTATATATGTTTATCATAATCATTATTTTAATTATTTTGTGAGAAACCAAATAATGTAGTATCAATCACAATATTCTTACTCTTCTCACCTTTTTCAGATTTATATATATTTGAATTATTTCTGGATACATATAAAACATTCTCAGAACTATGATAATTTGAATCATATGAAATCATTATTTTTTCATTCATAGCCACAAACATAAATTTCTCAGCAGGCATCATCTCAGAATCAATTACATATTTTTTATCTTCTTGTGATAGTAAATTTTTTTGAATGTTATCAGGTTTATCACTTCGGTAACATTCACTATAATTATTAAAAGAGTTCTTAAAACATGAATTTCTCATATCATATTGAGATATATTATGTTGGATATGTTCCAACCCTTCATATTTTTCATTCAACTTCACTTCCAATCCACATTTTGATTCATTTATTATTCAATATATTTATTTATACCACTATCTTATTTTTACCAAATTCACCTTCTCATCTGCAAAATATTAATGATTTCTTATTAAGGAACATTCTTTTTCCAATATTTTTCATTTCTAGACTTAGGATATTTCTCAAACTTTATTTCAATTATTCATTCAAATGAAATTCATGTTGAGTTTCTTATTCATTGAATATTATTCTTCTAAATTATTCATCATTTATGGTATTAATAAAAATAATATCAATACCATGCTAAATTTATTTTTTTGGATTCAACATCTCTTCTTTCTTCTTCTTCATCGTCATATTTAGATAGAAGACATCTTCTTATAGTTGTGATAAATTGTCATTATTTTTCTTCGTAATTTATTTTCTATTAATCTTCCTTTTTATACAAGACATTGTTGGCTTTCATTCTTATTCCTCACTGTATTATTCACTATAAAATCAAGATCAATTAACATATAAGTGTCTAGTGTCTCTACATTCAATGCATTCTTAGGGAATATTCCCTTTGTATTTCAATGTACCTAATTCCACATTTTTTGAAAACAAGGATAAAATAACAGCAATATTTTTACATACCGTATTTTCTATCTTAGAATCACCATCTTTATCTTAAATATCAATCTTCATTGACTTTTCATTATTTTCATCATTGAAATACATTTCTCTATAATATTTTTTTTCATTTCATATACTTATCCCTTATAATTTCATAAATGATGTGAATGGTATGAAAATAATATTGTTATAATATTTTAGGATCTCTCTCATCTGATGAAGAAACATTTTCATCAAATATATTGGTAATGATTCTCAAGATTTTATAAAAAACTGTAAAATCATCTAACTTTTCCCCAAGATATCTAATAGGGTTAGAAATGTCATCTAGACTTTTAAATAAGTCCCTAATAGATTCATATTCTCTCATATTCAAATATTAATACTCCATTCTCAATATTTATAACATTTCCTTCTTTAATTTTGTATTTCCTTCAAATATGTTTTTCAATTTATCCCATATACCTTTGGTTGTAGAAATCTTTTAAACATTATGAATTAACATTCAAAAAGGGGTGAAAGTAAATAATTCATGGATCATCCATCATTCTAATCAATATTCTCATCAAATGAGGTTATAGGAACATCATCAACAAAAGGAGGAAACCCAACTGTTGTAGTTTCAAGAACATTATAACTGATTGTCATGATATAATAAGACATTATATCTTTTAGAAAATGATAATTCTTATCATAAAACACTTGAATAATATTATTTTTCAAAATATTTTAATTCTCAATCATAAAATATTATAAATGGGATCCTACCCTATAATACTAGTTGTAGGTGTCCAGTTAAAATCATTGTATCATTGATAGGGGGTGGTAGATGGGGTGTATTAATGATACTTTTTTATTCTATGTTTCCTTACAATTGAAACAATGTTCATCTCCTATTAAATATTTCCTTCTCAACTGAAAGAAAACACACATCCACAAAAACATAAGAATTTACAAGGTCAAATTTTCAATAAGAATAGTTATTCCCTTTCTATGGTATGAAAATTATCAAATTCCTCACAATCCTCTAGAAATAAATCCTTATACTACAACAAGTAGGATATAATCATTCACTCAAATAGAACTATGGAAAGTATCTGATAGTGTGTATGACGCTCTTATCACAAATATGGTAAATGATAATTTATGTAAACACTCATGTTACCAATTCTTATTTTTCAATTCCACAATTGTATTTTTTGAAATAAAATTTTAAATTTCATACCCAATAGATTGTATTTACATAAATGAAATTGATATAAAATTCAGAAACTATTTTCAAGTACAATATTCTCACTTCAATTATCTAGATAAAATAGTCAAATATGATCTACCTATTTGATATTAAAATCTTATTTCCCAATAAGGTAGATGAATATTTGTTAGAATATTATTGAGACTATTTAGAACACTTCCATCCTCTGTAAAAAAACCAAATATAGAAATTCCTGATAAGATTAATCTAGCTATAATTGATGACCAACCGAATATAATGATTTGATGGATATGATATATGGCTAAATATCATGATTACCGAATACAATGGGAAACTTAGTAATATTTTGATCTTGTCCCTTCCCTTTCACCTTTCTTCATTAAAATGTTATCAACAATAGCTCATTACAAAAATGTTATTCATTCCATATAAAATTAGAGATTTTCAATCTTCTATGATGAATAGTACATTAGTCAAAAAAAGTATAAAATATACTTTCCATTTATAGGTGACCCTTATGTGATATTTTTGGGAATCTGAAAAACCTTCTTCGTCTTAAAAAAACATCAAAATCATGATTTCTCTTTAATTTATGTTGAATTTTCACTTTATCAAATCTTCTTGAATCCTGTCGAATCTTATTTAAACATCAACTCCTCCATCGAATTTCCATTCAATCACTAGTTTAAATCCTATTTATGAATTTTATTATTCTCAATAGGATTTATTCATTTTGATTACTAAATATTATGCTCTATACCAATTTTCATGTATTTTATATGTTTCATGATCTCCATCAACTATACATTCAATAATTATCATCAACTATTCTCTTCACCCATTTGAATCCTTCATGGGGATTAAAAAATGTGATTCAACCCTGAAATGGATGACTGCATTGTTGATTACCTTCTTTTAATAATTTTTCATCCTTATGTCTCAATAACTTTTTTCTCTGCATATGATTGCATGTCGGGTTCAATCATCAGCTTAGATATCATCCGATAATGATACCACTTTTTAGCATCATTTCAATTTCTCCTCAATTACATTATTTTATAAACATAATCTTGTATCATGAATTTATTAATGGTTCTGAATTCATTGAGGGTCATCATTAAAATATTCAAACAATAATTGTAATGTATTGTAACTTCCATTTCATTTGTCATCACACATCTTTCCTTCTCATCTTGAATTTGATTTTCCATTATACAATTTCCCAAAATATGATCAAGATGATTATGAACTCCCACACCCATAATTCTTTCCATCCAGATAATATCAATACAAATATGATCCCCATCATTGCATTCACTCCACTAATTTATTCATCAAGATATTATCTTAATTTTTACAAAATACATATGATTTATAAGAATTTTATGATCAGCAAAGAAACACCACATTTGATTTATCATAGCCATACATACTCTAATATTCCATCATCTGAATTAAGAGTCAACCCTATGACCATTTACATCCCAAAATATTCATTATCAATAAAATTTATCTTCTTATTCTGAATTTAATGTGAATATGATAACAAATACAAGAGGAACCATATTAGGCATTGTGATTCGGATTCTATGAATCTGACGGTGAGTCCAAATATTACCAAAGAAAAAGTGAGGTGAGTTTTAATTTTTTATAAATCATATTTCACAAAAAAATAAAACCCTTTTATGCAATCACCTTCTCCATCGACATTTTCCTAACATGTTAAATATATAATAATAATAATAATGAATATAATGTTCTATATGCTCTATATATATGTTATAACACAAAATTTCAATAATGATAATTGAAAATTTCCCAATATTATTTTGACTTCAGAATAATGGACATAGAATTCAAAAAGGATGGAAAAACATCCTGCCAAGATCAAACAATTAGTCAGCATTCCATTCGGAAATTGATAAATGAGTCTCAATTTAATGATATAGAAACACAATATATGATGAAAGCTATAATAAATATGATATTCTATTAATTCAAAATAATTGATTATGGTGCTATAATATTTGTTCCATGACTATGTGTACATTGATTCCTCGAATAGAGGAGTTATTAAATTATGAACATAACTCAAATTGTCAATCCTACTAGGGAAATTAATGATTTATCAAATTCTATAATATCACTATTTATGAAAAAGAATATATAAGAATATATATCAATTTTCCTTCTGATTTAATCATTAAAGACATAGACTAAAAATTATAAGGGAATGATGAAACCATTACTCAAATGAAGATGGAAATGGAAAAAATATGTCTAATGAAAATTTCAAAGGTATTCTAAACACATCCATAGAAAATTCTTCCATATGGTTTATATTGGATTTTATTATAAATATGGATCACTTATTTCCAATTTGAGGGGATATATCAAACATTAGACATGAAATGATGTACATAAGATATGTAGTGAGGTCACATGGAACACCACTATTTATTATATCCAATAAATATGGATAATATACATTATTATTTTATAAAATTATCCCATAATATCTAAACACATATTTAATGTTTTTTATAGATTATCACCCCCAAAATGTTTTCCAATATTTCTGTATTATCCAAAAACATGAGGAAATGTAGGTAATATCATCAATGGACTACAAAACCATATAGGATAAAATTCTTCCTCTTATAAAGTTATCATAAAATAATTACATCCACGTAGCTATTCTAACAGATATATATGATTTCACTTATTATATGAGAGATTGGAAATAATTGTTTTGGTTTTAAATCTGTGGAAATATAACTATTATAACTGTATATAATGTGTGAAATTCTAGGAAATGTTAAGACAATTCATCATAACATCAAGAAAACTACGATTTTATAAGATATCTATTCTGATAACTATATAGGAGATAATATGATCAAGATTTGAGATAATTTTTTCCTATTCATATATCATAGGAAGATATTCAAGATTATTTTTAATAGGGGAATCCTAATTCCCTATTACATCAACACATATGAGATTCGACATCACATCGATGTTTGTTCTTAACAAATAGAACTCCCAAAAACTAAATATCATGTACATGAGGTCATCAATTTATCCATCTTGATTAATTACATACTATATCCCTCACATGTACTAAATATATAGGTTGAAAATTTAGATAATGTTCTCTCTTAATGGGAGGAACCAATGAATATCTTGGCTTATAGAGACAATGTTCAATTTAATAATTCTACTCACCTAGATAAAAATAATTTGAGAAAAAAATAGTACATGTGAATGAGTCATTAGAACTAAGGGATTTAATGACATATATGTACCAATATTTGATTTTATATTATTGGATGAAATGAAATTATGTGGAAGGAAGTTCTTATGGGGGTGAGAATTTTATGTCCAAGGATTTCTTTTCCATGAATTTCCCTTATAATTATATAAATATTGTAACTTGATTGAAAAATCCCCAATATTGGGTGTTCATAAATAAATTTAGATTTTTAATGTCTTCTGTGGTCTTTTGGAAAAAATTTCAAATTTTCATTATATATATTCTTATATTATTGAGATAGGGATACTCATAAAGTCAATGTTAATGAATAAAAATGTTCATTTGGAGAATTAACTTGTTTCATCTAGAATGTTCTGAATTGAAATTTATTAGGTGAAAATGTTTAATTATATTTATTCTATAATGCAGATTATTACGATCCTTACGTTTATAAAAAAAGTTATTTACTATGGTTTGTGGATAAAATAAAAAATTTAGAGATTTGGTCCTAAATCATGCGGACAATGTTCCTTGGAGGGAGTGGTAAATATTTTCCCAGGCTATGAAAGGCATGTAAGAGTTATTTGTGACAACTTTTTTAGAGGTATTCAATTAGTTCTAAATTATAGAATGGTGTAGTTGACGTATCAAATCCTATAAATTATATAGGAAGAGACCATTTGCTTCATGGACATAATGGATTCCTTAAAGTGGATTTCCTTTAATGATGACTTATCAAGGAATAATAATCTTATTTTCATGACCCTTCCCACGAGTTCCGGCATGGAAATTATGTATATGAGTGTGAATTCCTCAATAATACCTCAAATAGTTCTTAGGATTGAGACTAGTGTTGATTAGGTATAAAACACGCATGAGAGAACATAGCGAATGGTACCGCTATATATACACACACATCCATCTAAATGAAATAGTTGGGAGATAACAATACAACTGATACAAATGCATGAATAAATCTATATCGCATAGTAAGGGAAGTATAACGAACCTGGGAAACAAAAAACCCCACCCAAAACAATAAAATAGTACATTCCTATGATTAGGAGATGATTTCAATCAAATGTAACCCCTAGAACACACCTCAGTCAGTCTAGATCACTTTTCTCAACCTTCTCTTGGTCCATCAAGGAATCCCAAAAAATGTCATTCTTATTATTTAGACACAACATGTGTAGTAGGATCCAATGCATGGGTGGAATAAAAAGATCAAATTGGTTCCCCAATATCCCAAATTAAAAACGGAAAAATGAAGGGAAATAGACAATTTGAAGCAAATCAGGGGACTATACAAATCCCAAGAAAGATTGAACATGAACCACAATATCCACAACTCAATTGTATGTGACCATTCATCTCTTCAGCACATGGTATTTAAACCAAAACATCATACATAACCATAAGGACCCCCAAAATATCCCAGATAAACTCATCACTAACTCCAAGTCTCTAAGAGGTCTCAATCATACAGACAACCCTGTGATCCTACATGAGGCTCAAAGGTAAAGCTCCCCCTAGAGAACTTATTCAACCTAAATAACATCAGATATTTCACTCATCCAATAGATATCAATCATCAAGTATCAATAATCATCTGAGATATCTCAATCATCAGGTCTCACTAAGCTGATGGAACATCCTCTTCATCTTAGATGACAATCATCCAATAGAACATTCCCATTTGGTATTTTGATGTACAATTTCCTGATCGAGGCTACCAGATCGCAATACTCAGATTTCATATCACACCCATGTTCCATAGGGAATAAAAAATTCTATAGGATCTAATAATATATCAATACATAGTTATGGTATCATTCCTATTATCATTTTGGACACCATGAAACAAATTTTATATACGAATGAACTCAAAAATCCTACAGGGGATCACACCCTAGTCTATTTAGAGACACCATGATCCTAATTTGGAATAGAGAACATGATATAAATATTTGTAACAACACAAATGATGGTTTATAGAGACTAAAAACACAACATGGAATACCCACTTGGTAGGTGGTTATACTCTTTTGTAAATTGGTCATGATGATTTACAAAACCCCACAATGGGAAGATGATGTGATAAAGTAATCCTACTCCAAGATTCTTTTAGGGATATAAAAATCAATTTAAACTAGAACCATTGAGTAGATCACAATCTTATGCATAGCATTTAATTCCACACTATTCTTTATGTGGGATGGACCAAGAGAATATGACAAATTATAACTGATATATATTTTTTAATACAATTATCCCATAGAAATATCCTTACATTGAATCTTTCAAAAAATATCCATGTCCACCATCACATTCTATGTGGAAAACTACAAAGGAAAGGATACTAGATCCATCTATCCATTTCCTAGAGATGGAGATGTGCAATGGAGAAGTCCATGAATGGATTACATGATATGTCAAGCATGTGTATGAGGTCACCTTGGTGTGTAATCTTTACCACACATCGAATGGTTTTAGGTGTCCCCCAATATAGAGAGTACACATAGTACATAGTGTGTATGGGTTGTCCATTCCCATGCTCATGCACTTTTTCAATCATGTGCACCTGGTCATGTACACGAGACCATGTACACCTGTGGTCTTCCAGTTTAATTACACAGGGCCATGCCCCTTTTCAAATGATGCTTTTCCATGTACTCAACCACATTTCCAGCCCTCGCTACACAGAGTGTACCCCCATTACATGGAATGTGGTCCTCAAAATACATTATTCCTTGAATGAAAATTACAAAGCGTGTGTTCTCCAATATAATGAATTGTGTGATTTGGATTTCCAAATTCGAAATCCTTGTAAACCTCCATAAAACACATTTTGACACTAATTAAACATAGATCTAACACCATATGATTTATTATAGTTACTATAGTTTTATAATACATTAAAGTAATACATATATGCATATTGGGATGTAATAATAATAAATATTCCGACCTTGTATTGAGACACTTAAGCATTGGGTAAAAATCCATGCTCTAAATATGTCGCACCATTATTCATTATCATTAACCATCAAAATAAGAGTTTGTAGGTTCCTCCACTACATATTTCATCCATCAAACATGGTATGAAAATCAACTATCCTATTTTCATGTGTAGAAACCAATGGTGTTAAATTAGGTATATTTATTAGATTTCATGTAATTAATAAAACATTATAATATAACACCCCAACAATGGTCACCTACAATCGCCTTCTTGAAACCAATTTTTTTGTCTAAAGTAGATAATACACAACATTATAGAAATAACTATGATATTAGAATTCTGATTTGAGACTCTGTTTTATGGTTATACAACATTTAATAAAAAACTATGTGTGTGTGGTAAAAATTATTTAATATTTTTAATATCGATAGTCTAAAAATCTTTAGGACCTAGAATTTCACGCTAAATCAGTGCCTCTTTTTGTAATTATTCTTATAAATATATTAATTTCATATATGAAAAAAAATAATTAAACTCTCCCCAAATCCAATACTTTTTATTTGGAAATGTAAATATATACATACGTGAAATAAAATTATGTTCTCAACAAGGTTTTATAAACCAATGATCTCTCCAAAAGGTCGATAAGTTGTCAAAAAACATTTACCAATTGAAAAACTTTTCCCATAAAGTGTATTTTTGGATATGATATCACATCACCAGGTACCTCAAGTAGGAATCTTCACTCCCAATTACTAGATAATTAGGGTCAACATCCAAAAATATCTCTTTCACAAGTATCTCTATATGTGATATGTGGAACCACCGAGAAGCATATATAACATGTATAATTTTATCTAGCAGTAATGCACTTATCTAATGAAAAAAACTATATGAATGATTTATGAACCCTAAAAATATCATATCATCTGGAACAAATCCCTATTGCACATTATTCTCCCCAAGATGAGGTACACCATCATCCTCCACCTGTGTAGGATCTGTTGTGATATGAAACTCCACCGAGGGTATGGGATCATCCTATCCATGGCCCCAAGAAAACCGGAATAACCAACTCATATAATCATGATCCTAAAAATTATGTTCTACATGGAAATATATCTAAGATAAAATACTATGTTCAATCTTAACTACTCCAGATGCCTCTTACATGCATTGGGGTGCATATTTCTCCACTCTGTTCCTCTATTGAATTTCTAGAAATTGGGCAAACCTGGTGAGCCTATCTATGATCAAATACATTTTTTAGGATATATTATTATTTTTGGAAGAACTATAATGAAATCCAAAAATTCTCCACTACATTTACACTATAATTTGGGCATCATAGTCTAAACCAACTAACACGTGAGATATCAATAGTTATCTTATTCAGAATCCACCATATTCAATTCCATAGGTGCTAGGAATCACCACCCCTCCCTTAGATTTACTACTACTAGAAATAATCTAACTCATCACAATATCATATATTTTTTCTAATTTCATCATTTATTTTATAATGAAAAATTAATATACACCATCACTAAATCTATCAATACCATGCCTGATGGATATATGGTCACATGATTCCTTGGAAACAATATCCCCAAGTTTTTTCTCCTTTTCTCACTAAAAAAATTCATATTTGTAAAAACTGTGGAATATATATTTTTTAAAACAACTACATCCAAATGAAAAAACTACATAGTGTTCATCTTCTATATTACATTTTTCAACCACAAGAAAATATAAAACATCATTATAAGATTTCATTGTTTTTTCCACACCCTTGTGTGGTTCTCTATCTAGAAAAAACTAAACTACTATAGGGTCCACCATCACTCCAATTCCCAAGTATATATATAACAATAATCTAATCTTTTAAATCTAGAACTAACTCTATAAGTGATACCCGTGAAAAGTGACATCTCAAACCTGTCTAGAACTTGCATTAAGTGTCTCAAGTGAAACTATAATGCCGAGATCAAGAGGGTTACTACCCCAAACTGACCCAATAATAGATGGAAGAACGAGTTCTAAAGTATGTCATCTTCAACCCTAGAGAAAAATATATGAATTATCCAGTAAACACAATAGGTAATAAGAGTCTATTCCTCTACAGACAACAAACTATACCTCCATCCCACAAAAAACAGTGGGAGAAAACCAATATGTCAATCCAAATATATAAGAAGTCCCGAGGTTCCAGTCTATGTGGGATTTTAACACTTAGTGTGGTGGTAAACCTATATCATCATAATATAGCCATCCTCATACTCGACCAAAACATCTATAATTAAAGTTTTATAGAAACCACTACTCCATTGGCTCATACTATCCAACTGATAAAAGTCAGCTCCATCCATAATCACACGATATTTTCATGATCAATCTAATATCACTCCTTACAAAATGAGTAAAAATCCATTTATTAATTTAAAAATACATCCACTCCCACTCAACGAAACCATCTGAGCATGGATTTTAGGAAACCAGTCTATATTGAGGAAAACATCATAATATTTATCAGTAATTAAATAAAGATTATATGTGAGGCTCTCTCTCCCCCAGGGATAGGTCACACATTTAATATGAGTTATTAATCATGAATAACATCTATTGGGGCCTCAAATTATAAGGGTTGAGCTAAAATGCTCTGATTGAATTACTAGGACACTAATAAGGGCTAAGATCAAGGAAATGTGGGTCATGAATATGTACGAAACTATTGATGCGGCAACAATGAAACATTTTATTCCATGAACAATACTCAAGCATCCATTATAGATTCCCATTATTATTTAAGATCATTCATTCCATTGAATTCTTGAAGACCAACTTTAGGGATTTCTATGACTACCCAGAATACCAAAACACCCTAAACATATAAGTCAAATAAAATCACCCAGCACACCTAGAAACTATCAACATTATGTTTTATTTCCTTGTTTGAAATGTTTTGGACCTTTAGACAATATTGACTCATGGATCGGGATGAATACAACTTCATTTAGAGTTTGAATACATGTTAAACATCACTATAAAAGGGCTTATTTGATTCCACATGTCACCCTATAAATTTCTCAAGCAAGATGTGTTAATAAAAGAGTAACTCGTATCTGGGTCTATATACACTACTGTATATAGATCATAGCACTAACTATCCATGTAGAATCTCATTCATAGAAATATATAGCATGATACCATCCTTTTTCATATTCCCTAACACACCGAGCCTAGTTTAGACAAATTTGGGGTGGTGGTAGAAACATATCGAACCATCTTCCACCTCCTACCTCTCTCCCCACTCATCTACAACAATCATATCATGATTAACTTCTTTATCTTATCATTTTTTATACCAGTCATGTCTATCATCCATCTCCTCATCAATGGTATGGTCGGTTTGAAAATCACACGCAAGTGATATCCACATATGTCACAAGAGAAACATAATTCATATACCATGTTAGAAAACTAAATTGTGAACATTGAATTGAAAACCCTATATCCTAGGATGACCATATATAGCATCTTGTATTAAAATATCCCTTATCCTGCCCTTGGATACAAGATTTCTGGGTATCAACTCTTATGTTCCCACAATTGGCACCAACAGTCAATGTATTATTGTCCCAACAGATCCTCACAACCAATGACCACCTATGGAATCCATCATTGGAGGAAATTCAAATTGATATCACTATTTCCCTGATATCTCAATGTAATCCCTTCTCAAATTTCAACATTTTAATAAATGGATCTCATACCATATCCATGTAGTATCAAAAATGTAATGTGATCCTTTTAGATTAATATTCTATTCAAATTTTCCCCTACAAAATTTATATAATCTTCTTGTAACACACAACTCACCACACGGATAATTTAAAATATTTCCCAAACAGTTAATAAAAAACATTATAAGTTACAATTGTATTATCATGCATCTTAAGAACCAATCTTCATTTTCACCATGTGAATTCCTGAAAAATGTTTTCTTCTAGGACTACTATCGGATATGATGTTCTCCTCACAAGTAGGAAAAAATGTGTGGATGTCTCAAGCTAGTAATCATTTACATGGTGGTCTGGGTAAACCTGAATTCTTGTAGGTATATTCCAATGAAAATCATGGAGTGTGATCAGCTTGATCACAAAGTCAGCTAATATTTCTTGTTTCAAATACCGCTCAATGGGTGGTGGTTCAACTAGAAAAACACATAGAGGTACCACTTCCTATAACAAACCTTATACTAATGACTTTTTACTTGAAGGATCATCATCATAATCCCACCATATAATCTTGGTCAGTTTTTTCATTAATAGATCCATAAATAATCAAGATTTATTATGGATGAAGAGTATATCTTGGGATATGACTAAATAATTACATAGTAACCCAAACCCATTATTATATTATTAATTTACCAATGTTTCCCTACCACTAATAACTATATGTTTCAATTCAATAAGCAGTTTATCAGAGTCATAGTGAATGGATATTTCAGGTGTTCTCACCAATACTAGAATCCCTAGACTAATAGATGAACTTGAGACACCATAACACTATTTCAATCACTCCCAAAACCAACCTCGCATCTAGAATACTTATAAATAAAATTATATTAGATTGATCTACACTGATACCACTCTTTCAGGAGCCTTCCCACCAAGGCCCTCTATAAAAGTGATAAGATGAGTGAAACTTCCACAATCCTACCTCTAAATGGTTATGGGATGTCAACTATCATTGAGGAGGCATATAATAAAATTCATTTCCTTATCCAATTGTACTTATACACATGTAAAAACAACCATCTCGATGAAATAGTGAATATAAAAACAATATAGTGGATTCCTAAATAATCAATACATCTATATCTCAAAACTTGTGTTCTATAAACCATATGAAAATATAAAATTTCACCAAAAAAATCCATATTCCAACCACTGTAGAAGGAGGTGCTACTATAAAATGAATCCAATGGTATACATTTCAGTATGTCTTGTTCACAATGGTCCACCTTCCGCTTGGACTCTTAAAAATTTATATAATTGTATTTCATCTGAAATGATATGATATATATGGGGATAATTCCTGCAAAGGTGAGTAAAAAATACCCAATAGTCATCTGAAAAAAATTGGGAGAAATATATGGGTAATAGTCAGCTCAACCCATAGATGAAGTGTACATAAACACCAAGAGAGAGATCAAATGGGAAACTCCACCACCATAGCTAGGTTATATATTAATAGTGATCTCATAACCGCATGGTAGTTCAATAAATAAATGAAACATAACTACAAGTACTCTAGAAATAAAATAGATATACTTGTCATAAACTCCAACACTCTTTGAAGTCCCAGAAATACATCCGACCACATGATACTACATGAGGTTCAAATGTTTCAATCATCCTAGAGTACTCACTCCAAGAGAAATTCTATCACTGATAATACTCATCTAATAGATCCCACTAATTTTGCATCAATAATCATATAAGATATGTCACTCATATGGTTTCAATAATCTGATGGGACATACCGGATGGAATTCAATAAAGAGAACACACTCATTAGGTCATTCAATGAATAAAATCACACCCAAACCTATCCATTCTCAATACTCAGGTAATATATCACATACATGCCTTCTATGGGACCCCATGTAGCATACTCGAACTAATAAATTTCCAACACCTTGGTAGGGGAACAAACCAAATACATATAGGGGAATACATGAACCCCATTTGGGATACTGATGATCTCAACACTCAGGTAGGGTATCACACCTAGGACTACTGGAGGTCACTACAATCCGGATATGGGATACATAACATGATACACATATAAGTGGTCACACCTAAGACTAATTGTATACAAAAAAACCCAATATGAAACATTTTCAATGTAGTGGTTTGTATACCAGTATAATCTAGTAATGGCCTTTCCACAACCCCCCCCCCCCTAAGGTAGTTGATGAGATAGAGGATCTGGCCATAGGCATTCTAAATGGATACATGAAATTTTTCTGAACCATAATCATAGAGGGGATCAAAATTCTGTTATTAGTACATAATACCACATTGTACACTCTAAGGGAAAGCCCAAGGGAATATATTGTACTAGAAATAATATATTCATATCTAATATAAGTGTCTCATTAGAATCACTTCACATCATATCTCTCATGCAAAAAACATAGCCACAATCACGTTATAAATTGATTATTAGATAGGTTTTTCTAATCACATGCCTCCATATTAGTCCTTGCGATAGATATTTACAAGGAATAATTATCTGATGTGGTTATATTGAATGCTCTTCTATGGTACATTGTGTGTTTCTCGAGTCAATACATTTTCTATTTCCCCATGTTGTACTCAATATGTATGAAAGTACGCAACATGTGTAAGTGGTTGCATAATGGGTAACATAGCATGATCAACTAGGCATGTAACTGAATCCACACATGGCCTATCAATCCATGTATGTATACATAATTTTTACACTTTATACATGTTTTATACCTTTTGACTTAGTCCAATAAATTTTCTATGGTTGTTCTCATGTACCATAGCTCTTTCCCGTGTACATGGTCATGTCCTTCCACCCATGTACACATTTGGTGTGGCTGAGTACTTCCACATGGACATGTACTTTCACATGGTGGTCCATTCAATTTAATATTCAAACAGTAAAAGACATAATGATCAAATTTTTCCACTTTCACCTGCAATAAAGTCTAGAAATTTACTTCATCCCTGAATTAGAAAAATACACGTCATATGATTTTTCAGTACAGAACGTGTGGTCCTGATTTGGAAATAAGAAATCCTTATGAAAAACCCCAAACCCCAACCCCATTTCCAAATAATTTCTCATAGATCTACCACATTGTATATCTAGAAGCCCTAATAGGGCTATAAAACATTAATATATAAAAAATTTAGAACGCGATATAAAAAATATATACCTAAATCATATTTAATGTTCATCGCTTGGGGTATATCCCTATTCTCTAAAACTTCTACCCCATAAAATGGAATCAATCACTATCGTTGTAAGAGTTCATCATAAACTATTATCCGTAGATTTATCATCACCCATAAGAGGAAAAAAATCATCTCCCAATTCTGAGCAAGAATACCAAATGAAGGATAACATTTTTTATTAATTGAAATTCATTTAATTAATAAAACTCTATCACATAGAACCTCCGTGACAATGTCTTTATACAACAAGTGCCCCAGAACTGACATGAATTAAATCATTTATAGGGTAAACCTTTAATTCCAAAAAAAATATTGTATTTTAAATATGAGACTCTATTTTAATGTTATAATATATTTCTAAAAAAAGTGTGCATGTGATATAAAATATTTAATTTTTTAATATCATAACTTCAATGAAATTTGGGCGACAAAATTATATTCCAAATCATTTCCTATATTCATCTATATTCCCAAAAAATATTCCAAAAACTGACACATAAAAAATAGAGTCATTACATCTATTATCTATTTGGTAAACATTCTAATGAATATCATTGTAGAGACATTATACACAATGCGACCAAAAGTGTAAATGGATTTTCCATTTAAACATAGTTATTAAATTTATTTATTTAATTAAATTTATGATAATATAAATTAAATTGATTATGATACCCATTTATAGAGTGTTTTATATGCTTCCGAGATACATTATTTTGTTCTGGAAATGTTATATATAATTAACTACTGTGTATGTGTATTTTATACTTTTTAATTTGTAGGATGCCTTAGATTTTCAAAAAAATTAATGTATTAGGCAGTTGGATGTTTTTAAAAAATAAATTATATGATTATTTACATTGTAAGTATTTTCTATTAATAAATACTGAAATCTATATGTTATGCATATGTAACGTTCCGGTTCTGAAAGACACCGAGAGGCGCCCCGTACCCAGTTGGTCACATTGCCTCAAGCGCATTTCCCCAAACGCCGGAGGATGACGACTAGCAGCGAGGGCCTAGGGTGTGATAGTGAGGAAACGATGTCCCCATTGGTATAGTACACATAGGAAGTAAACAAAGCATTCAATAGCGGAAGCAATTAATATCCAACAACAATACCAAACTGAAGACTAAAAAATTAAATTACATGAGCACATATGTATACATGAAATGATTCATGATACATGTATCTATGAAAGCATCCAAACAGTTCACAATGTTGAAAATATGACAATACCAAAAAAAGTTCAATATAAATGATAAATAGCTCCTCAACATCGCAAGCCCATGAATGGTCCCATGCTCTCCTGCTCCAAAGATATCATGTTCCAGAAGTCGAAGAGTGCTTTCCCTTGTCTATTCCTATGACAAAATAGTCTATTTGGGCCCAATAGAATAGCCCAGACATGGTGTGAGAATAAATCCCCATAGGAAACCACCCGAAGATATGTGCATAATAGTCAGTGAGCATATGGCAGGTAATAGTACAGTAAGTATTAAACAGTAATAGTAAACAACATCTAGTAATCAGTAATCCATAACAGGATGATATAAAATTGTAATAAGTCCATAGAAAAACAAGAATTAGTGAAGAAAACATCTAACCACAATAGGAACCCCTCTTGGAAGTACTCACAGCCAACCCTTCTGGTCCTATCCAAGAAGTACTAACAACCCCCTAGGTTGTCCACCAAGCCTAACCCCTCTGGTTTGGTCATTCGAAATAATAAGACTCTACAGGGACGTTCACTCGGTCAATTCCCCTTGTAGTTTAAGGTAGTCAGGGACTCTCGGAGGAAGATCATGTGGTCTAACACAGTTATATCCCCACGGTCTAGAAACTATCTGAGGAAGCTCACTCGGTCAATCTTCTTATAGTCATAGGTCTATCACAGACTTTCTGAGGAAGCTCTCTTGGTCAATTCCTCCTCTAGCCTGGAATGGTATAAGGAAATTCAAACAAGTAATGACTCTATGAGGAATCACACTCGGTCTACCCTCTTTTAGTCTGTAATATCCAAGACTCTCTGGGAAGCTTACTCGGTATATCCCGTGTAGTCTATAATGTCCAAAACTCTCGGATGAATCTCACTCAGTCTATCCCCATATATTCTATAGCACCAAGTTCTCACAATCTCATGCCAGTCAGTTTATAATAATTCTCTAAGGTCAAATCGAACCTATAGAGCTACTTGGCTAAACCAATCTACAACATAACAAGCGTTTCAAGAATATAATTCAATCCTATATTCATAAGGAATGTAAAATAGGTACAACGACCAAAGTCTAAACATGAACCAATGGTCTTAAACAAAACAAGGCATGGGAAAACATCCAAGACAAGAAATTATCCTCATACATCATCAAATTACCTCTACATAAGCATACAAGCAAGGTTGGAAACACCAATGGGACAAAAAGGTAAACACCTAATACCTTGTTCACGGGTATTGGTGGAATTTTCACATAAAACTCAATGACATCAAACAGTAAGGCACAAACCACATACCATGATGCTAGGATATCAATATACTTGAACCACGAGTCTTGATTCTCTTTAGAACGTCGTATATATATATATGAAAACACACAAAATATTCAACCCATGATATCTTGATATAGAGGGAAAATCATGGAATGAAACTCAAGAAGAAGGAAGAGCTCACCGCAGCGGCTCCAACGCAATCGATGGCAGTCTATTCGGAAAACAGACTGAGGCTCGGGGCCTCGGAGGATGTTCGCGTCTGTATGTGATTCTCTCGGTCAATGAAACTGGAGAAGAAGATGATTCTATTGAATAGACGCGACCCAAGTCCATTTAATGATTAAAAAAGAAACTACATGACGTGTACTTCTGGAGTACATGGCGTGTACTAGGGTTTTTCATACTCCACTTTAAGGGGCCTCCACATCGCCCCTACACACCGTTTGTGTGGCCCGGACATGACCAGCACACGGCCTTGCGCTGCATCGAAGAACACGATGTCTAATTATAAAGTACACGGCATATACTTTGAAAATATCCAAATTATCCTCTTTTTCTCAAAAATGACCACAAAAGGAGAAACATACCTGAAATGAAGATCATGGTTCTTACAAAATTTCCCCCTTAAAGAAATTTTTCCCCGAATTTCACAAGAAAGGCGTAGAAGAAAAAACCCCAAACAGCTCCGGCCAATGCGATCTTACATCAGCCTCCCTCTCCCAGTTAATGTCCTGTACTCGCTTGTGCTACCACAGCACCTGTACCAAAGGGACAAAACGATCATGGAGAAACTTCATATTGTGATCGAGAATCCGGATAGGGTGCTCATCAAACGACGCATCCACCTCAAGCTCATGCTCCTTGGGTTTAAAGACATGGGACATGTCTGAAAGGTAATGTAGGAGATGAGAGACGTGGAAGACTTCGTGCATAGCATGGTACCTCTGAGGTAACTGCAACTGATAGGAAATTAGGAAAAATCTCTCTAACACCTCAAACGGACCGACGTACCATGGTGAAATATTAACCTGTCTCTGAATCCTCTTGTGTCCCAACCTCAGTGCAACAAGCAGGAAAAACTGATCCCCGACCTCGAACTCCAGAGGTCGTCTCTGCTAATGAGAAAAATACTTCTGTCAAGAATGTGATGTAGCCATTCCCTTTCGAATAAACTCTATATGCTCTGAGGTCTCCTGAACAAGATGAGGTCCCAGAAAAGCTTCCTCTCCTATATCCATCTAGCACAAAGGGGATCGACATGGCCTACCGTACCATGCCTCGTACGGTGCCATCTGAATAGTCACCTAAAAACTGTTGTTATAGGAAAACTCAACAAGAAGAATATTCTTCTCCCATGAACCGAAAAAGTCTAGAATGAAATATCAAAGTATATCCTCAAGCACCTGGATCGTATGCCTAGATTGAGAATTTGTCCAGGGATGGTATGCTGTACTCAAAAGTACATGTGTACGCAAAGCCTTCTGAAGCCCCTACCAGAACTGAGAAGTAGGACGTACATCCCTGTCTGATACAATGTAGTGTGGAACTCCATGCAGATATAGAATCTCTCGGATATAAAACTACCCCATCTCATCAACACTGAAGGTCTCCTTAATCGGAACGAAGTGAGCAACCTTCGTATGGTTGTCAACAACAACCCAAACATCATCAATCCCTCGAGGTGAGCTCAGTATCTCAGTCATGATGGTCATTATGACATCGTTCCACTTCCACTCTGGAATGGGTAACTCCTATAAATGACCTACTGGTCACTGATTCTCCGCTATCACTTATTGAAAAGTGGAACACCTCAAGAAAAAACCAGCAACATCCCTCTTCATACCTGGACACCCGTTCTGGTGGTGTAGATCACAATACATATTAGGGACGCTAGGATGAACTGCCCAAACTGATGAATGAAAACCCTGTATCAGTTCCTCGCATATATGTCTACTGGAACCCATACGTGTCCCTAGAAATGCAAGATTTCATCCTCGTCCACTGTCCACCTAGGAAGAGGGTCCTCTCTTAACAGACTCTCCCGCATGACTAGGACTTCTGATTCTGATAGTTTCCTCATCCGTACCCGATCAATAAGGTTTGAGGTAATAGCTACAGATGATTGGAAAATATTCCCCTATTTGTTATGCACCTCCAAATGCATCGCAGAGAACATAGTCATAAGCGGCCACTCACTTCTAGCCTCATGAACTTCCTGAGTATGATTTCTCCTACTCAACGCATCAACCACTGTGTTTCCCATTCCTGATGTATAGGGATGCTCAAAGTTGAAGGTCTAAAGATACTCGACCCACCTTCACTGTCTCAGATTGAGATCTCGCTGAGTTAATATGTACATGAGACTCTAGTGGTCGGTGAAAACCACAATGTGTTCATTTGGAAGGTAATGTATCAATACCGTAAGGAATGAACAACAGTTGCCAATTCCAAGTCTTGCGTGGGGTAATTCCACTTGTGTGGCCTCAAATGCAGAGACCCGTAAGTAGTGACCCTATCTCTCAGCATAAGCATACCTCCTATCCCGATACTTGAAGCATCACCAAAGTCAGTGTAGCTCTTTCCTGGCTCTGGAAAGTCTAGTATTGGTGCTGACGTCAACCTCCATTTCAGATCCTAAAAGGATGACTCGCATGAATATGATCATATAAACTTCTCACCTTTCTTGGTCATACCTGTCAGTAGTGCTGAAAGTTGTGAAAAGTCCTGAATGAAATGAATTTAGTATCCATCCAGCCCTAGAAGACCACTCACCTCAAATACATTCTTCGACTAATCCTAGGAAACTACATCTATCACGTTCTCTGGGTCTACTGATACTCCTGTCTATGAGATAACGTGACCCAAGAAGTGAATCTGATCCATCAAAAAGTGTCATTTTGAGAGCTTCTCATATAAATAATGCTCTCTCAGGGTACAGAGAATGATATCAAGATGGGTATCATAGTTGTGTGTAGTGTGAGAATACCCCAAGATGGCATCCAAGAAAATCACCATGAAAGAATTCAACGATGGATGGAACACTCGGTTCATCAGTTCCATAAAAATTGCTAGCGCATTCGTCAGACTGAATGGAATGATCGTATACTCGTATAGACCATACCTATTCTTGAATGCTGTAAGAGGTATATATAATGGTCTAACACACAATTGATGAAATCCATGTCTCAATTCAATCTTCGAGAACACTGAGGCTCCTCGAAGCTGATCAGAGAGGGTGTCGATCCTTGGAAAGGGATATCGGTTCTTGACTGTCAAATGGTTCAAATGTAGATAATCCACACAAAGCCTAAGGGTTCCATCTGCATTCTTTGAAAATAGGACATGCCAACCCCAAGGATATGTACAGGGTCGAATGAAACAATTTGCCTGCAACCCCTCCAACTGCTTCTTGAGCTCCTCCGACTCAGGTGTAGCCATCCTATAAGGAGGAATGGACACCAGTGCCTCTCCTGGAATGAGCTCAATTGAGAAGTCTACCTCACACTCTGGAGGCAGACCTGAAAATTCCTCTGGAAAGACATCCTTGGAATAATCCACCACTGGAGGAACGTCTGAATGTGAAGTCCCATGTTCATCCAGATAAATACTAGCAATCTAGGATGTAACTCCCCCTAGCCCATGATGATATTGTCCAGCTCTACCCACCTAGACATCCCCCTAACCTATATGAAGAAAATATCCCCCCTCTGGTGATACGACACTCACCCTGCAGCGATAGAAATCGACGACTGCCTCGAAGGGAACTAACCAGTCCATACCGAGAATGACATCATAGCATTCCATCTCTAGGAAATAGAGGTCTTAAAAGAAGTGACACCCCGCAACCACAAGGGGGAACTCTATACATTGACGTATGATAGATATCCTCATTCCCAATGGTTTTTCAAGAGTCAACATGTTGGAAGATGAAAAGATACAGAGCCCAAGGCTCTCCACAACAGTAACAGAGATAATGCTATTTGAAGCACCAGAATCGAAAAGGGCTGATGATTAAACTGAGGCTTCTAAGATCGTACCTCGAACTATGGAAGGGAAAAGATAATGCTCATGATAGGCCTACTCCATGGAGAATGTCTGGCATGTAACGCTGCCATGCACCCCTGGCTGACCACTATAAGCTGATCGACTCTGTTGTCGCTGGTAACCTGGTGATTGACCACCACGATCGCGACCTCCACCTTGACCCGAATGATCATACAAACTCTAGTTCGTAGACTGGTGAGAAATTGGTGATACCTCTCTTGTACACGGGGTTATATAAGAACACCTTCAACCTTCCGTAGGCGAGAAGATCTGACAAAAACACTGAAGATGGCTCATCTTGCCGCATGATCTGCACTCCATCTGGTCTCTCTGGCACTATGGTCAAGTAGGACTACTCCTCCTGCATTGGTAGCATACTACCTAGCTTCTCAAAGATACATTCTGCCTACACTGATATCCTCGAGCAGACTCCCTACAGTGCTTCCTACTATCAGTTGGAGGAACACTGACTCTGGATGTTGAACCGCCCTAGCTCACTACTCCGGAATCCCTCAGATTTCACTCAGTGATCAACTCCTGGTTGAAGATAGATAATATCGAATTCAACCTAAAGATTTTCATCTGGGAATCGATCTTCTGCCCGAGACCATCCACAAACTTCCTAGCAAGGAACAACTCATCACCTACTAAAATCGGCGTGAAGCGCTGCAGCTCAGTAAAGTGAGACAGTTACTCCATAACCGAAAGAGTACCCTCATCTAGACTCATAAACACACGGGCTCGATCGGTCCTCAAGGTCTTGTTGGAACCATGGTCGGTCTATGCAAAAATTGGATTATGATTTGTGTTTTTTGTCAATCCTCAGTGGATGTTCAGAATATGTTCTAGCAAATTGATCATACAGTTCAAGCAGAGAATATATACAAGGTGGCGCCGTTTCCCAGTGTTTGCCAAATTTTTGGGCCTAAAAATCAACAAATGGAGAAAAATGTTTTTGGCAAAGATACTTGCTCGCCATGTACTTTAATGAGACGAATCTTGCATGCCATATGTTTTTCAAGATCAGAACATAGATAAATGGAAATGGGATAAGGGTCTGCTCGTTTTGGGGTCTTCGCGCAAGTGACCTGCGCGCCGAGAAAGGAGTTGCACATCGATTCCTAGGAGGCTTCGAATCTTGCGTTCCCGTTGTTCTTAATGATCAAAACATCAAAATATGGCAATGAAAAGTATGCCATGCAAGTATTGGTGTTGTCGCACAAGTGAGTTTCACAACAGAGGCGAGGGAGAAGAAAGTGAATAAGATATTTGTAATTAAATACATGAATACAGAAATATATATATATATATATATATATCCAGTATCATTATTATGTCATATATTACATACAAATTAGTAATATATATTTTTATTATCGTCGATGAATGGTGAATGTGAAATTGAATCTCATCACGTCGTGGAGACAGAAATCTGTACGTATGCATGAGTGAAAATATCATTTCCTTAAAGGTGTGGACATGGAAGTTATATTAATTTTACAGATACATTATCATGTTAATTTCATTATTTATATACATATTACTCATAATTATATCCATCCAAATAACATAGTCTTGATTAACAAATTACACCACAGTGTGGGGACGGTAAGTCGTACGTACACACACATGGTGACATTATCATTTATAGTATGGATAAAAAAATGAATATGATTGTGAAATATTTATAATAATGTCATAGTATATATAAGGTACTGGAGTTAAAATTTTGGTATGGTAATAAAAAATAAAGACTTAGTTGAAGAAGAAAAGATATTGAAGGAGGGTGGTGAAATCATTACCTCTTCTTCTGGTTCTTCCTTTTGATTTGATCAAAAGGGCTCCATAGGTTGGATTTCATATCCAAATAAGGCCTCTAGGATGAAGGGAGGATTGTTTTGAGGATATTTGGGAAGGTTTTTTCGAGCCAAATGGCTTTGGATGTGTGAATTTAAGAGAAAGGGGAGTTCCATTTTAAAAGAGGGGTGAGGGGCACCTTAGAAAAAGATTAAAATATTATTTTATAATAAAATCATTTTCTACTTCTAATGGATAAAAAATGATTTATTTAGAGTATATGGTTGTTATGGGTCAAAATAATATCATCCAATATGTTTTATACAAGTTTAGGATACCATTTTAACCTTATCTTTTAGATTTAACTCTTGGTTAAATAGTTTAACTTTTACCATGTCTTGTTCTATTCTTATAATATATGGTTAATGAACTTACTATAAACAAAAAAGAGAACATAAAAAGGTTTATTAATGACATATATAATATTATCTAATCCCTTTTCTAGTATCCTTATATTTTTAGGAATATTTTATCAAATAATAAAATAGTATTTGTTTTAAAAATTAATTTATGTGAATTTTGACACTATTTGATTTTAGGTTTTTTTGAAAGTCATAACAACTTTATTGCTTTGATAATGATACATTTAATCAACCCTAACATTTAATATGAACCTAGAAAAAAAAATTTATGTCATAAAATAATTTAAATTATATTTATTTTAATATTTATAATACCATTTATTTGATTCTTTCATTAATAAGGTAATTACTGAATCATCATTGTGTCATAAATAAATTTAATTATTTAATGTATAAATATTATAAATAAAATTCCATGATGTTGGAAAACTATTTAGATTTATAATGAATATTTATAGTCCAATTTATATTTGTGTAACCCTATATTAGAAAAGGTATAGTTGTTAAACACTGATTTTATCTCTTTTAACTCTACATTAAATAAAATAATAATAAATGTATTAATCTTATCGCATTGGACCTAAATGATCATAATTTAATCCTAATGTTTTTGGTCGAATTAAACTTATCCAATAGAATTAGGACATGTTTTAGGGTAACAATAATATCATTTGTACCCTTAATTACCCTATTTACTTTTTACCACGGTAAATAAAAGTAAAAAGTTACTATTCATGAAAAATTATATTCATCTTCTTGAACAACATTTTTCTTACTGATATAAATTATTTCTCACAGATTTTTGAAATTCATTCAGGGAAATTGTAAAATTATGTTTTATTTAAATTTGCAAATTCTCCTAGGATATGGGTAAAATGCAGTGAAAATATCAATAAAATTTTATATATCTAATATTATTACAAAATGACTCCAGTTTATTACATTAAACATATATAGATATTATGTATATATTTTTACCTAAAATAAATTTAAATAAAATAAATAATTATTTAAATGAAAAGTCGGGTTTAACCAATAACACAGTGTTTTTCACTATTCATAACAAAGTGAAAGTTTTCAGAAACATACCAAAAATTCACCCTAAGATAATTTTGATATTATAAATTCAAAAATGAAGTCTATTTTAACAAATTTAAAGCATATAAATTGAATTTATTTATTTAAAATTAATTTCCATTGTCAAAACCAAAAGGCATATTTTTAAGAAATAATAACTACCAAAAGATTAAGGCCTGTTTATGTCCAATTTCAATGTGAAATTGCATCCAATGACCAAAATTGGATTAAATGTTAAAAATATGATCTAATTATGCTTCTGAAGCAATCATATTAATAGTTTAACACTATAAATTATTTTTATTAAAAAAATGTTTTTCAGTTAAAATTTAGTATTTTTCATTATTCACCCAAATATGAAAGTTATCGGAAAAACACAAAAAATTTATCAAAACTAAATTTTTTTGTCGAGATTCTAAATAAGAAGTATAATTTGTCATATTTAATTTATAACAGTTTCATATATTGTATTTAATAATGTTTCTCCATTAAAATGCGATAATATTGCATTTAAAAAAAATACTTCTTTTATGTGAAAAAATGAGTTTATTCTTCTATTATGTGTTAGAAAATAATAATATGGATTTTAAAATTATAATTGTTATATAAAATTTAAAATTTAGTTAATAATATTCAAAACCTAATTTGGATGACTAGTTTGGTATGTCGTGGTGTGCTTGAACTCAGTGTAGTGAAATTTATTGAATTACATTGAAGAAATAATGTATTATGAAATCATGGGGTGTTATATTATCCCCTTATTGAATAAATTTCATCCTTGCAATTTAAAATTGTTCTTCTAAAATAAAAGGTTAAAAATATAAATATACCATTGTGGAGAACTCACATTGGAAATTGGTTTAAACAAATTTAATCATAATAAGAGGGAAAGGGAAATGAAAAAGGTTACCACTAAATTATTATCTCGATTAGGAGAACATTGGTTGAAATTAGAGACACATAACTAGAGGGATAATGTAAATATTTATAGTAAGTGATTGAGTTCATCAATCACATTATATAATTAAATATATTGATATAAAAAATCCACTATCAAAACCACTATCAATACCCAAATACGTAAAAATATTATATGGTATTTATTTTTTTAAACCATTTTGGATTGTTAAGGAAGCCAAAAATCAAATATAACTCATATAGGTGGAATAGTCGTTGTCACTTCTTACATAAAAAATATTCCTTTTCTATCGTTTAGTATAATTCTTCGTAGATAATGATTCCCCTTGAAATGAGAAGTCAAAGGGTTTTATACACCATATAAAAGAAAGTCATTTAGAAATCAACGGATGCCTCAATGAAAGGAGATTGAGATGAAGTCCCTAAACTAATGTTTAAGAATTAATGTAGTCGTATACTAAGAGGGAATATATATATATATATACATATATATATATATACTTGACAAGTAGAGTTACATCATTTAACTAATTCCTACCACAAACTCATCTTTCACTCCAAAAGATTTCAAAAAAATATTCTATTTATCCTAATCGTATATCATTCCAAAAATAATGAATTTATAATTAAACTATCAGACCTTTTAAAAAACTAAATTATATAATAAAGGAAAACATGTAGTCCAGTGGTAGGTTATGTACCCTTGTCATCCTTCGATTGTAGGTTCAAGTCTCGCGGCCTTGTCGAACGCGACTCGTGGTCACCCGAACTCTGGGTTGTCCTTTTTATGAAAATCCAAAAATAACCGTAAAAATTGTATCTAATTTCAAACTTAATCCATTCTAAAATTTAGAATTATCCAAAATAATTCTTTCCAAACTCACTGTCCAAGATTTATATAGATGTTAAACACAATGAATATCCATTCGCCACATAATAACATGTGAACACCTTCCTCATGTTTTCTTTTTAAACGTTGTAACTCCCTGAATTACCATAAAACCTTATTGATTAAATTAAAGCTCTATTATTATTTATAGAATACAGGATATATCCCCTATATCCAAAAATTTTTAATATCGAAACAATGATAAAATAAACAAAAAATTGATCTGGACCATATTTAGGATCACCTTTCATTCAACCATGTATTTTCCAAAAAGTATAGCTTACTATTATGTCACTTTTATTAGAACCATATAATCTCAAATATTCAATAAAATAGTACTGCATTACTATCCATATTTATCTTCATAATTCACATAACCAATATATTGTTCATACAACACTGAAATGAAATAATTCTCTAATAACCACATAATTAAACTAGCTAATCCTCTTCATTTGAGGTAGTATCATAACATGATTATTATCCAATAGCATCATTTACGATATACTCTTATTACTTGGACATTGATTCGCGTAGTGTCTGAATGCCTTTTAGATGAAGTATTATACATATTATACCTATTTATACCCTTGAAATCACATACTTGGTTTCCTTTTTTCCACACTTATAACAAAAAACCATTCGTTTGAAGAATTTACCAATGTGGTTCATGCCACGTTTATCACATATGGAAAAATATTTATTTTCCCTCTTCTCTTTATATATATTTCTCCCTACCATCATTTTCTTCTCTTTCTTCCCATCAAAGCCATAGGACTCATAGAATTCTTTACTTATCTTATTAACACATGAAATTATTTCTTCATATGTTGAGAATACATGGGGGACTATTTCTATTTTAAATGTTGGCTTAATTACATGAAAGATATGATCCACTTAACTGTTTGGATCATACGTATTGCTAGAGTTCTCATTCCATATACTGGGCACCATTTCTAAAAAATGGTATACACTGGTCAGTTTATGAATCGTAATGAATAATTCCAAACTTGTAAAATACCTAACATAAATTGAATAGTTTATAGATATAATCCATCATAATAAAAAAATATTTGAGAAAGTATTTACTCCTATATCCTTCATAATGTCTTGTAATAAAAATTTGAATTATCCTAAGCATATCCCCTGGAAGTGTTGTTACCAAGAGTGCAGCAATGCTTGTTGTCATGCACCAGTTCCCGTTCGAGTCTAGCTCAAACCTGTGTTTTCAGGTTTTACCCCTAGGTACATCTGTGCCAGAGCCGCCTCTATCTACTCATATCCAGATATGGGTTCATTTCATGGAAAACTCACAGAAATATCTACAGTACCAAAATTATAGGAAGTTATTCTATAATAATTCTAAAATTATATCTTAAGATAATGTGCTCTAATCATAATTTCTCTAAATATACTTTCCAAGGTTTGTACAAAACTTCATATGATACCAATTGTAATGCCCCGACCCCAGTTACCCAGATTCGGTGCAATATTACATAACATTGGCTTCATTACATGGAATCAAGTCCCGAAAGACAGATCAATTTAGTAGTCTTGGAAAATATAATACACACATGAAGTTCTACATTAAATCTTGAAAATAAAAACAACAGTAATTTATTCCATTAGAAATGTAAAAGCCTCCTATATTAGGCCTCCAAGTCACCCATAACGAACTTATTCATTTCCTAGGAAAATAAAACAGAAGAAAAGGGTGAGCCTAGATGATCAGAAAGGTTAAATAAGTTAGTGGAAGCTATAATCATTCAAGGCAAGATGTGTAATAAAAACAACAACCTTTTAATGATAAACCTAAACATAATATGGAAAAAATAAATAAAAAATTACCATATAAACATACGCATGAATATTTTACTAGTAAAATAATCACATGTAATAACAAATTTCATAATGAGGGAATGAATAGTATTGGACATTAATTTATGTGTCAAGGCCTCATGCCATGACCTAGGGGATAATTGTAACCAGCCCAAACCTGGAGAGCCTCTGTAACCGGACTCCAACCCGGAGAGCCTCTGTAACCAGACTCCAATATGAAGAGCCTCTATAACTGGACTCCAACCCGGAGGGTCTTATGTAACTCGACCCCAAAACGGAGGGCTTACTTTTACCAGTCCCCTAACCAGAACATACTATACTGATACATTCATCTTAAGAAAAGTTTGAAATATAACATTAACATTTTTATTAAAACTAGCATACAAAATTTCAATACTTCAACAATAAACCACGAGTGGCATAAAAATAACTTATCCACATAAAAACATATCACAAAACCTTAAATTAAATATTGAAGATTTGTATCATAATAAATCATCCTCCATCAAGAATAATATCCCATAAAGGATGTTTAAATAGTTTAAAATGATCATTAAAAATATTTTAGAGAAATATCCCTTTTTCATGAAATCATTTAAAAGGCACATAATTTATAAAGTAAGTCATTTAAAAGATAGTTTTGAATCAAAGTGTCCCATACCACTTTGAAACTTTTTAATGGAATAAACATATTAAAACATTCATGTCCATATAAATAAATCTTTGAAATCATTTTAAAAACATGGACATTGATGAGAATGGTTTAGAAGAATAAATTTTAAAAAATTTAAATTTATATTTTAGTAAATGTGACCCTTAAAACTAATCCCTTTAAAAATTATTTTATGATACCTAGACATATTTAATAAATATGTACCCATAAAATCTTACACATAAACAATCTCAAATAATAATTAGATTGAGGAATTAACCATTACCAATTTGGATAATTATAAAACATACACCCAAATAAAGAAGTATCATTCAATGAAGATGTAAATAGAAATAAATTAAGGTGTATAACAATATGAATACAATTATATAGATTACATACACAACACAAAAGAAAATAGTGGAAATACAGCATGAATCTCATGGGAATAAGGAGTGAGATTAAAACCCCTTACCACATTGCAATCAATCGAGTCATTTGAAAAAATCTTAATAAACCCAAAATAATTCATATAATAACCTGAATATAAAAAGAAAAATGATAATATATATCAAATGGTAGTACACAATACACCACATTCAATAAAGAAGTGTCGAACAATCGAAATCTCACGGAATTAAAAGTGACATAAGAAACCCCTTACCTTGCACTTTCCTTTGGTCAAGGGTACGTTCAACCTCTTGTATAAGGACCATTGTATGTTATTAGATTATAAAATAACCAAATTCATATTTATTATATCTTAAATGATTCATTTATGACATTATACTACCCATTTAATAATGATATTCATGTTAAATTAACATTTTGTGTAATAATCGCTTTCTTTATCGTACTTATTTTCACTTGTTATTCTTTATCGTATCATTAAGAACATGACATAAATAATCGAATAATATGAACCTTGATTTATATATCATACATATTTAGAATATAAATATATAATGTAAAACACCATTTATGGAGACAGTAGGTCATATGTACGCATAAACACTATTTCTGTTTCATATCACATTGAATGGAAGTAAGTGAATAAGATATATGTAAGTACATAAATACATATATATATATATATATATATATATATATATATATCTCCAGTAGAATTATTATTTAATATATTACATACTTATTAGTAATTTTTTTTATAATCATCCATGAATGGTGAACGTGGAAATGAATCTCATCGTGTCGGGGAGATGGTAATCCGTACGTACGCACGGGCGACAATATCATTTCCATAAAGGTGAGGAATTGGATGGTATATTAATTTTACTAAGTCATTATCAAGTTATATTAATTATTTATATATATATTACTCATCATAATATCCATCCAAATAACATAGTGTTGAAAAACAAATTACACTACAGCGGGAAGACGTTAAATTGCACGTACGCACGCATGGTGACATTATCAATCATAGGATGAATAGAATAATGAATATGGTTCTTCCATATTTATAATAACATAAATTTATATATAAGGTAATGGAGTTAATATTTTTTTATTGAAATAAATGAAATATTAAGTGGAGGAATAAAAGAACATGAAAGAAGGTGGTTAAATCATTACCTCTTCTTCAGGTTTTTTTTTGATTTGATCAAAAGGGATGAATAGGTTGGCTTTCCTATCAAAATAATCCCTCTAAGATGAATGGAGGATATTTTTTAGGATATTTGGGAAGTTTTTGTCCCATACAAATGGCTTTGGATATGTGAATTTGAGAGAAGGGGGAGTGTCATTTTATAAGAGGGGTGAGGGGCACCTTTTGAAATGATTGAAATATTATTTTATAATAAAATAATTTTAGATTTATAATGGATAAAAAATTATTTATTTCAAGTATATGGTGTTTATGGGTTGAAATAAAATCAACCAATAGGTTTTAGACATGTTTAGGTTACCATTTGAACCTTATAATTTAGATTTAACTCTTAGTTAAATAGTTTAACTTTAACTCTGTCTTCTTGTATTCTTATAATATATGGTTATTAAACAAACTCTAAACTAACAAGAGAACCTCAAGTGGTTCATTAATGATATATATAATATAATTTAAGCCTTTTTGACAAACCATTTATTTTTATAAATATTATATCAATCAATAATAGAGTATATGTTTTAAAAATCAATTTAGGTCAAATTTGACACTATTTTGTATCTTGATTTTGTGAAAGTCACCACAACTTTATTTCTTCGAAAAAGATACATTTAATCAACCCAAACATGTGATATTCACCTATAAATTTTATTAATCTCATAAAAACTGAGAAATTATATTTTTATTAATATTTATAATATTATTTATTTGATTCTTTCATTAATAAGGTAATTACATAATCATCATTGTTTCACAAATAAATTTAAATATATAATGAATAAAAATTATAAATAAAATACCATGATGTATGAAATATTTTTATTTTTCTATTTAATATTTTTATTATATTTTATATTATTTTTATCTCTATTATAAAAATGGTTTAGTTATTAAACATTGATTTTAACTCTTTTAACTCTTATTTAAATAAAATAATAATAAATGTCATAATTTAATCTAAGTGGATCTAAAGGATCATATGGTTTTTCCTAAATTTGTTCTTGGTCGAATTATACTTATCCAATAGTATTATTCCATGTGTTAGGGTAAGTATAATATCATTTTTACCCTTAATTACCCTATTTAATTTTAACTGTGGAAATTAAAAGTAAAAAGTAACTATTCACCAAAAAATATTTTCATATTATTGAACCAAATTTTTCATAATGATATCCACCATGTGTCTCATATTTTTTAAATTCCACTATCAGAAGATGTAAATTTATGTTTTATGCGAATTTGCAAATTCTCCTAGGAGATGGGTAAAAGGTACTGAAAAGTTCAATAAAATATTATATATCTAATATTATTAAAAATTGACTCCAATGTATTTCATTGAATATATATAGGTATTTTGTATCTATTTTTACATAAAATAAATTTAAATAAAATATATAATTATTTAAATAAAAAGTCGGTTTTAACCAATAACACAGTGTTTTTCACTATTCATCAAAAATTGAAAGTTTTCAGAAACATACCAAAAAATCACTCTAAACTAATTTTGATATTCCGAATTCAAAAATGAAGTCTATTTTACCAAATTGAATACATATAAATTTCATTTATTAATTTAAAATAATTCTCATTGTCAAAACCGAAAAGCGTATTTAAAAAAATAATAACTAGAAAAAGATTGTCACTTGTTTAAGTCGAATTTCAAAGTGAAATTACTTCCAATCAACAAAATTGGATTAAATATTAAAAATATAATCTAATTATTCCACAAAACCATTCATATGTATAGTTTAATACTATAAAATATTTTTATTACAAATGTTGTTTTCAATGAAAATTAATTATTTTTCACTATTCACCCAAATATGAAAGTTATCAGAAAAACACCAAAAATTTATCAGAACTAAATTTTTATGTCCCTATTCAAAATAATAAGTTTATTTTGTCAAATATAATATATAAATGTTTCAAATATTGTATTTAAAAAGGGTTATCCACTAAAAAGCGGTAAAATTACATTAAAAAATACTTCTTTTATCTGAAAAAATTAATTAGTTCTTATATTATGTCTAATAAACTCATAATATGGATTATAAAATTATAAGTATTATATAAAATTCAAAATTTGGTTAATACTATTCATAAACACTTTTAACGGCTAGTTTGGTAAGTCGTGGTGCGTTTGAACTCATTATTCTGTGTAGTGCATGTTATTGAATTACATTGAAGAAATAACATATTATGAAATCATGGCGTGTTACAATGTATGTCTATATAATCTATTCAATAAGCATATTTTCTAAGATTACTTTCATAGTTAAATATAATAAATATAGAATTATATTTCTCATTAGAAATTCTATTTGGTATCACACCTATATTTGGTGTTATATTTTTTGTTAATAGGTGTGTTATGTAGTATGAATAAGGACTTGTCTTACTGTAGGATATGCAATACATGATGATTTAATAATGGTAAGTTGACATGGAATGTTATGAGATGTATGCATCACTAACAAAAATATTTCAACATCTTATGATTATTGACATGTGCTAGTGGGTTATGGATAAGGTACATTATTTAAAATTGTTTAAATATGAATGATTTCATAATGATTTAGAATAAGTGGTGTTGATTTTAATTTATAATAGATATTAAAAGAATTATAAATAATTAACATTATGTTCTAAAGGAATTAATTTTATATAAAATTGTAAGACATGAATTCTCACTGAATCAAACATAAAAATAAGGAATTAATTTAAATATTTGTGAAAAAAATTAGTGGATAGAAATGAAAATTGTAAATTAAATTTTTGATTACATTTCCAGGTAATCAAATTAGAGAGACATTTCCATGAAATTAATGTTCATTCAAGTGAAAAACAATTCATGTAGATAAAAATTTATTTCAAATGAATGAGGATATATTGATATTTTAACATATATATATACTCATTCGGGTGGAGAGGTTTCATGGATTACATATCTTTTATGAATGCACTATATTGTTATGATCATGTGAGTGGGTCCTATGATTGTCATTTAGAGTGATCCGAAATGATAGAACATTTTTGTGTTAATAGGTTCACAAAGTAATCATGATTGGGGGAATCATGAATTTATTAATGAATCATGTGAACCATATGAGTTAAATTAATAACAAAAGATGATCATGAAATAATGGTGATATCACACGACTATGAGATTTGATGATCGATTTTGTTACATGATGATGGAATTTACCAATATGAAAATGGATGAGGCACAAGAATAATAGTCTATGGGATCATTTTTCTAAGGGTTATAAAATAAAGGTAATGAGAATAAGTCATGTGGTCAAATGGGTTGCAAAATTTTTCAATAGTGACACATAACTAGTTTTTGTTAATATTGTATTACTTGAGTTTTTGGAATGGATAGAAAAATATATTTTCTGCAGTAGAGGTGAAGGTAAATCGTCAATATATACCACAAGTTCATTTCAATAAGTTATATTTTTTGGTTATTAGGTTATTATTTATATATAAATGTTTAGTTTTGACTCCAGAGACACCCACTTCTAGATCTTCTTCTTATAGACATGTACTTTACATAATTTATTTAATACCAACTACAATAAACTATATATTACCATCAATTATTACAATAAAAATATCTATTTTTGAATCTATTAAAAATAATGAATTTTTCAAGGTTTGGAGCATTAATTAATTATGAAACAACATAAATTGATAAATCCAATGATCATTATATTGAATTGATTATTTTCACATTATTTATAAACCATAATAATACATAAAAAGTCTCCAAAATCTATAAAATATTTCTCACATTTTATAATTGTAAAAAATTAATGTGTATTTAATGTATTGGTAAATATTAGAAATGTAATTATAAGTGGGGGTGAGATAAAATTTACATTATGGGAATCATATGATTGGAAAACTCATGGAATAGTAATAAAAAACGTATTATGGTAGGAATAGGAAAAGAATATGAATCCAAAATCAGTATGAAACTAAGAGAATGTTATATCCCAAAAAATTAATAAACATAAGGTTATCAAGTATAATCATCTTGTATGATAGAATTCAAAATTAAAAATACATATTCTCAAGGACTTCCATAAGAAAAAATTATGTTTCATTGATACTGTAGTCAATATATCATGTTTTAATAGACTTATTCCAAGGAAATATCTTGTTATGGAAAAAGGTATACACCCGAACCCATCCAATTTTTTCCCATAAGAAATTTCAATTCATCAATGAGATATATAATGTTGGGTACCACTGGTCACTTATTTATGTCCGTTTCATTCACTATAAGATAAAATTAATAAATAATGCATAATAAACATTCACAATAATAATTTTTACCAAAATAAAACATATGGAATTCTAATACATTTTCCCTTGTAATTAGTCAGGATAACCTAATCATAACCCATGCAGATGAATAATGAAAATGATTGAACATTATATAGTCAAAATGAAAATAATCATCCATATTGGAATAAAAAATTGATACACTAATACCTTTACCCATGTAAGTATAATAATAGTAATTATAGGTGAACATCATGAAATATGTTATACATAAAATATTGGTTTTATACCATATTAAAAAATGTGTATTGATAAAAATAAATAATGGAATGACATGATCGCTAACATTTAGAGGTAGAAATAAGATGTTTTGGAAAGAACATATCCTAAAAAGTGAGATATATTTTTCAAATAGTATATGTGGAAGGAGTGAATATCTCTAGAAAACATTATGATAATACAACACAATACAATCATGGTCGAGATGTACACTAATTATATTAAATAATTTCAGCTGAATGATTATATTAAAATGAATGATTATTGAGTTCCCAAAAAAAGGTTACTACTAGGGAAAAACTAAATCAATAGGAAAATCAATAAGAAAAAATTATTTATCTAGTAAATATTATGAAATTTAAGGATTATGGTAAAATTTTATCCATGGGATGTGAATAGTCCATTAATTGATAACATGGTGCAAAAAATAATATTATTTTACATTGAATTAGAATTGAGACAAAAAACATGAGGCTAAAATTAAATTTTTATCAAAAACCCATTGGAATAGAGGTATTGAAATTTAAATTAAAGGAAAATGATTAATTTATTATTCAAGATATAACATGTCAAATAGTTTGTACAAGAACCTAAATATGAAATTAGTTTTATAATACCAAACATTACTCAAAGAGGAAAATTTGAGATGAAAACTCATACACCTTTTGTAACAATATAACCAAAATTGCCTGATATATTTAACATGAAATATGAAACATAGAATCACTAAATACAAAAAAACTTGATTTAAATATTACAATATGGTTCTAATTTCACCATATAACAAATATATAGTTTAGTAAAAAAGGCCTCAATGAAAAGAAATTGAGTCTGAAACGACTCTCTTTTTGTTGGACATCCATGAATGTATATTAACCTCATATATAAAAAATATCTAAATTATTCACATAATTTATAAAATTATTCCTTTTCATTTTCATTCATACTCTTCATAAATAGATATTCTTTCCATGAATTCTTCTGATTTTCGACATCAAGTGTTTATAATATTATTCATTTCTACCAGTTGAATAATATTGTGCCTGTTTATATTAGAATTTAATAGTTGAGTATTACTATAAAAATTTATGATACTATAAAATATTTTTGAGGAATTTATATAATTTTATAATTCCATTTCATTTTATTTCATTTTGTAAACCATGATGATGAAATTTCTTATGATCATTTTCTATAGGTTCTTAATAAACCAAATGTGTTTTCTTATTTATTGAGATAAATGTGGAAATATCATTACCATATAAAACACATACCATTATTTATATATTAATAAAATATTAAAATATTAAATAATTTATTTAAGTCATCCATGACATTTATTCAATGCATTTTTGATTAGGTTGTTAAATTGGACAAAACGTGAACATACATTAGTTCAATGACTGATTATATGGTGGATTAAGAGTAATATTGTCATAATAGAAGAATAATGATCTTATTTGGTGATTATTAATGTGATATATCAAAATTGTAATTAATTATAAAATGATTTTATTCATATGAAAATATTACACAAATTGTGTGTAAGATTGTCCTCTGAGCATGCTTATTGTAAATGATTAAATAAATGAGGATATTTTGTTGTTGACATCATTCTTAGTTTAATATATGTTTTATACCAAAAATATAATAATACCATTAAAATAAGATTTATCTTTTATTACCATACTTATATCCAAACATTTAATGTTGTAATGGAAATTTAATTGTGTTACAATACGGGGTCAGAAGTATCCACAACGCATGAACAAAAAAATTATAATTATTAATTGATGGGGTATATGGAAAAAATTTAAATGAATATATTATTTTAATGGTAAATTATATAAATTATAATTATAAGTTCATATTAGTGTGTAGATGATAAAATTAAAATGATATAATTATGAAAAAAACTATGTATTTGATAATACACACATTAGATACCTGAATTATCCATAGATGTCTCCTTAAATATAATGGGATTTGGATAAATATGATAATCAGTGAGACTATATTGATTATATATATATATAAGAAGAGATAAATTTATGTTTTTCAATGATAAATTCAATTAAATTATTTGACATTAATTTTCTATAATTTCCTACTTTTATAAAAGAATAATAGCATAGTTTTGGGAATGCCTTTAAAATATTCACTATTTCCATGGCACTAGTCAAGGATAAATGGATTAAAAGTGGACACATGAGTCAAGGAAACATTTTTATGAATATAAAAGTCTCAATAAATAATATATAGTTATTGTTTTAATTATTATAGGTCTTTTACACCAGTTATTCTGAGTTTACCTATTTAAATATATTCATTCATTTAAAATTTTGAAATATATAAATTAATTTAGAGTAAAAATATTCATAAAGAATAATTTACATAATTTTATAGTTATGATATAAAATTTGAAAATTATTTTATCATATATAATTTAAAAAGTTTTGAAAATATAATTATAAATAAAACTCTTTTAATTTCAAAAAAACAATTTTTAGAAAGATAAAGTTTCCAAGCTTCATATTTATATATAATGTAAAGTTTTCAAGAACATTTATTTTATTGTGGTAAATTTATTTATAATAAATTTAATAGTTTTTTTTGGATTCTATTTTATTCCACAATAGAACCTAACATTGAAAATCATTTATTTTAATAATAGAGTTGAAATATCTCTTTTATCAAAGTATCATTTAATTAGTTATAAAATGTCTTCAATGGGTTTTATAAGAAAAAAATAGTATTTTTAAATTAATAATGGTATTCATCAAGTAAATATTTTAATTATCAATTTTTTTTTAATATATTATAGTTTTTATATACATAGTAAAAAAATCATGGTAATTTTTATTTTCATTAATAATGCAATTTTTAACAACATATGAACGTTTTTAGAAGACTCCAAAAAAATCATTGTAATTAAAATTCAAGATTGTTATATCCAAAATGAAGTATAATTTATTATATTTCAACTTATAAAACAATGATGTACAGTTTATTAATATAATACTAAAATATAATGAATCAACTTTTACTAGAAAATGATATTTTATTATATTAATTTATATTATTCTTATTTCAGATTATTTAATAAAATTATTTTTGTAAATAATTTATAATTATAAAAAATAATTAATAGTTCATGATATGTTTCATTAAATATACATTTTTATTGCATTAGATGAAGTTTTTAACAAAAACAATTATGTAAAAGATAAATGATATTATTAATTATTTTACGTAATTTAAATAATCTATATTTATATTAAATTTATATTTTATTTTATTTATACATAGATTTAACACAATTGTTACGAAAATTTATTTCCCCAAATATAATGGCAATTTTTTAATTTGCATACTTGAATATTCATATTTTATGAAAATTTGTTGTAGTTTAGTTTAATATCGATGGTACGTGTGGAGAATGATATCAAAAAAATTACATTATTTAAAGGTAATCATATATTATAATTTTGAGGCCTTATACCATCATAAATAAATTTTATTCCTCATATTTTTACTCATAAGATCAATGGAATTATAATAGCTATGTCATAATTAATCATACACTCCAATATGATAATGGGATTATTTGTGATGGGGAATGAGATTTATCAATTCTAAAAAAAATAATAAGAAATTTATAATGAGATCAAACACATTTTTAATTTCACATGGAATTATACTACGGTATGTTGATATGTATCCTTAAGGAATAACTACCGACAATCCCTAAAAATGATTTGTATGAAAATAATAATATTAGGTTGTCTGTTATTTCAATATGCATTAGTTTATGATGACATAAATGACATAGTATACAAGAAAATATAAAGATAAAATCACTATTTGGTAAATTAGTATTAGTTTCATAGGTTTCTACCTTTTTCACATATATATTTGTGACTAATTCCCTAATTGTACCATTAATTAGAATAATGAGTTATATATTTCTTAACTCCCAACTAATTGATGATCTTTTTATAGATTCTAACTTTAACTAAAACTTGTGTGTCAAATTTCCACCACTACATGATCTTATGTGGTACTGTATCTTTCAATTAATTAGTTTTTTAAGAAATATCATCATTTTTATATTATTTATAATATATTATAATATTTGATTTGGAATAATAAAAAAACTTGTCTCTCCAACTCTCATTCTATTAGGAATATCATTAATGTAGTGTATATACAATCGTGAACATCCATGGTACATTGTAGTTCCAACCATTAATAAAACGATAGGAGTTATCCACTGTGACAATAATTATTGTGTCTTCTCGGACCTAGTTCAGTAATCATTAACCGAACCTAGTTAGTCATATGGCCTAATGCATTCCTCCCCTTATGCTAGAGGCTACTCAATAGTAGCATTGGTGTTTGGTGGAACTATTGGGAGATAATAGCTTATTGATCAGAGCATAGAAAAGTGTTATATCCATATTAATCAATAGTGGAATCATAAAAGATTAACAAACAATGGATGAATAATATTTCATCAAATAAATATTTAGTTAAATAACATCCATCATTGTCATATACAAATATAATGTCCATGGAATGCTATACAAAAAGAAAATACAGGTGGATCATGGAAACTAGAATATACCATATTCTATATAAAATGAAAAAATACCAAAGGAGATCATTAGTACAATATTGATCATACGATCCATCTTCTACACCCATACACCATCCTAGAATAGTAATAAATTATCCATGGTTGTTTTCTTTCCACTTTACTTACATATATCCATGATTTCTAATCATGTTCCCAACAGTGGCCCAAATAGGTTGTATGATATATTTAATAGAAAACCACAAATGGTTTCAATCCATATAATCAAGGATTATGTTATAATTAGAGTGAATATAATAGTAAATGTTATAACTAAAATGAGATAAATATGTAAACCACAATGGTATGGGTTCCCCTAGAATACTCTTCATATGCCACCTCCTTCATCCAAACCCAGAATGTCACCTAGTAAATACTAGGTCAAGACTAAATTTTCAATATTGTCTTGGTACCAGTATTAGAGTAAATACGTCCCCTTTTCATTATAACCACAAAATATATACATAATAAAACCATCAAAAAAAATTTAAGTTCCACTATATCCATGATTTCTCTTTGGCTTGGAAGTCGAATCGTATAATTAATTTATTACCTATTTTTATGGAAACCTACTTCGTTCCTTGGTGTTTCAAATTTCATGCCAACGTATCACTACAGGTATAACATAAACCCATCACCTTACATGCACATCCAAGGAAACCCTCATGGGAACACTCATATCTCTCTAATTGTGTAATAAAATCATCTCCCTCTAATTATATCTTTGGTAAACCAAAAATAGATCCTAAGTGTCACACATGGTTTATATAACGATATTATATCAATCATTATCCTTGGGAGTCCACAAAAGGAGTCCAATTATCACTTGTGGTGTATATAATGATTTTACCTTTGATTCAATCATTGGCAGTCCACATAGGCGGTTCAGTTATCACTTGTAGCATGTATAATCGAGCTACTAAGTGAGTCTGATCTTGGTGTTCATATGATGTCACATTTTTTACCAAGAGATCATGATAGTTACAGTTAATATTCATTTAATTAAATAATCCCAATAATTCCATTAATGGTGTTATAAGTTGGAACCCCTGTTATTCTCATAGCATGTCAATTTGAATGGTTATGGAACTATTATCTAGCCATACCATTTTTGTTCAAAATTAATTAAATTGTCCATCACATTTATATAAGAAGTTAACCCACTTAATAAGGTGGCTAAAATCATTGAATTGGATTAGAAGTCTTAACCTCTAATGAATCTTCCCATAGATCTTAATTTTGAATTCTGGTTTTAATGATCATCTCAAACCAAAGGAATAAGAGACGACTACCAAGAGAATTGGTACACGGTATTACATTACCTATTTAATTTAACAAAATTCACATCACAATAATTTCATTTAACATAAAAAATAAATTTGTAAATGAACACACCTTATGAGGTTAATCAAATTCAAAGGCCACCCATGGTGGTTTTATTCAAAATATAAACATAGCTACTTAGTGATTCAATTCAAGGTCTATACACTAACTTTTGACATTAGATGGCCATGTTGATTATATAGGTCGTGAATATTCATTAAATTTGAGGAATGTTTCATTTATCATATTCCAATTAGTAAATATATTTCATAAAAATGACATAATACATTATCCCCATGACATTAGGTTAAAATTATTAAACCACATACATTAGTGCGATAGCAAACAACTCTTCTGTTGTTTTCCACTAATCTATTATATAATTTATGAAATTAGTAATTATAAAATATCCCTAAAAATATTAAATATTATCTCTCACTAAAATAACTCATTATCCGGTGATATAAATAATGAATGGAGAATGTATAATGGAGATATTACATGTATGTATGAAATGACACATAAAGATGATTAATCAGGTTCCTAATGGTAGAAAATTATCAATTCCATAGAGGATTTCGTGGGAGAGATCAATAAATGAGTGGCCCACTATTCAAGAAAGGGAATTGAAACAGGTGGGAGGAGTTAATAAGATTGTGGGGAATCATTATTTCACACACTTTAAGAGGTTTCACGGTTTGGATCATTGATTGGCCAAATGTCCACCAAGCCCAAGACAACCAATTTCAATGGATAAAAACCTCACACAACCTCAATACATGATTTGAAATACCATGTAAGACCCATGAAAAGTGAATATATAGTACTGTCTTCAAGCATTCATAGTTATGTGGCCACAGTTTCATTGTTAGTAAAACCATGATACCATAGGTAGAGCACTAGAACACACTTCATGACCATAAAAACAGGTGTATACTAGGTATAACAGTGTATACTACTCACACAACCCACCTATTTCTTCAAAATTCTAGGATTTAGGCTCAAAACAAACCCCAAAAACCCCTATAACCCCTTTTTACTCATTATAAACCACTAATAGGATAAACCAAAATAATTCAACATAAATAAAAATGTTTTATATGTCATATAAATATTCAGGATCCTATATTATTCCATCATAAATAAAATTATCCCATATATTCCATTATATGGATAACGATGTATCATCAAATAATAACATTTCCCCTGTTCATGAACATCATACTACAACTCTGAAGTATCATCTTGTAAATGTTCATTATTTCATAGCACATATTTTCAAGGAACTGACCGGCCATTGAGAACCTTTTTCCCCAATTAACCATATTTATAGGTTTCTCCTCAAATTATGTGTCAACCTCCAATTCATCCTCATCAGGATGGTGAATATGAGATGGATCTGGATGATATTAGTAATTATGAGATAAATGGAAGATGTTTTTCATGTCCTGTAACTCTGAGGTAATTGGAACTGATAGGCTACCAGACTGACTCCCTCTAAAATCATGATGGATTCGATGTAATGAAGATTTATTTTCTCATGTTTTGGACTGATTTTATACATCAGTATAGTTGAAACCAATAATTAAAACCAACTCCCCTCCATTAAATCTAATGGTTGATAGTGATTATTACGGTATGAATTCTTCCAATACTGAGCTGTAGAATTAAACTTTTTATTATGATGAACCTACATTAATGTCTCCTAAATGAGGTGAGGACCCCGAATCACTACCTCTCTTACCCTGAACTAACACATGGAAGGATTAGACAACATATATTATAATTCCTCAAAATGATCCATTTTTCTAGTGTCCTGGTATCCATTTTTGTATGTGAACTCCAAAAGAGTTAAGTATTTCTCCCAAGAATATACATAATCAGGGAATCATGAACAGATCATTTCCTCCAAAACCTATATCACATACCTGAAAAAACTATTGTCATGTCGGTGATAAGTTGTACTCATCAGTACTTGTCAACCCAATGCCCTATAACCCTTCCATGAATGGTAACATTATGAAAGAGTATCTATCTGAGGATATAAAACATGGATCTCTATGGGATATTGTGATCACATGAACATTGGGACTCTTGATATCATCCACTATAAATCCCTCCTTAATATGTTGGAAATGGAAATCCATTTTCAATGTAACCATGATTACCTGTACAACATCGCTTACCTAAGGTGATCTAGGATATCCCATCACAAAATACAGAGTTACCTAATGAAAATAACATATAAGAATAGGTAACAATTATAAAATACCCAATAATCACTATTTTTCCACCATCATCTGATGATTTGTGTAAGAATGAGTAACAAACCAACCAATAAAACATTTCATCCCAAGCCACCAGATTTGGCGACATAATTCGTGATACATCAGTGTAATACTGGGATGTACATGCCATAAAAAGGAATGAGACACTCATATCCACTCATCTCTTACGTGTTTTGGAACCCAGATTCATCTATGAATGAACAAGATCTCATTCTCATCAACTACCCAACATGGAAGTGGGTTATCATCAATAATGTTCTCCCATATGGCTGATCCCCTAGAATCTAATAGTTTTCTCATCATTACTCTACCCATATGTGAAAAGGTAGCTGATATAGATTCAAGTATATAATTCCAATGATGGTATTAAAGCTCCAAGTGAATCATAAAAAATAGGTATATAGTATTCCATTCACGATTTTTTTTGTTGAATTACATATATTTATGTCTATATAATCTGAGCATCAATTACTACTTGTCCATTTCTATGAATATTAGAAATCACGATGCTAAAGTAGTAAATGTATACTAACCACTTGTATTTCCTGATATTGAAATAACACTTTGTAAATATATAAGTGATGATTTTATGGTATGTATGATCCAAAAAACATACTCCCATTATGTAATGCATCCAACAACACAAGGCATTAACAAAAACATACATGGATCGTGTGTCAGGTAATTCTATTTAAGATTCCTCAACTAATAATTCCTATACGACTGGAATATATTTTTTTATATGAAAAAATATACAAGACTGATGTCTGTCGCATCAAAATAAACTGTATTACCTCACCCATTCTCTAGTAGGATCAAAAGCGATGATGTGTTCAATCTACACATCATCCCTTTAATGGCCCCCTTTAACAATTCAAACCTTATAATCATGAGACTATTTTTATTCTATCACATCAGTAGTATTTTAAGATGTGGAAAATATAAATTAAGTTCCTTTAATAATGATAAATCCCCGCGATAATCCATATATCAATGATGTGGTTGGACTTATCCTAGGAATCTAGATGTTTGGCCTTCTATGGGTCAACTGATACTCATGTATATGATATAATGTAGGCTAGGAAGGGAAATTTATCGATAAAAAAGTTTCACTCTATGAGCATCATATATTATCAATTTTTTCTTGGGGTATTCAATATGATATAAAGTTTCTTGGAATGGTAATTTTGATTGAGGTAATATTCCATGATATACACCATGAAGAAAACAACAATGGAATCATGATATTTATGCAAAACATGATTCATCATTTACATGAAATCGGTTGGCAGATTTTTGAAACTAAATGGAATGACCCAATATCCATATAATCCATATCTATTATAAAATGTTATACATGGTTTACTAATAGTCTAACATTTACTCGATGATATAATTATATCATATCAATCTTACAGAAAAGTATTACTCCTCAGAGCCAGTCAAAGAGTCCATCTATATGATTCAATGGATACCGATTCATAAACATAATGATTTTTAAGAGATAGAAACCCCAAAATATTCTAATGGTATAACTCAAATTATTGGTGTGAAGGACCATAGGACCTCGTGATGAAGATCTGGTTTTTAAAAAACCCTTATCGTTGAAATACATTATCAGACTCTTAACCTCCATCATATAAATAGTGGAAGTCAAGTAAGGAGTAATAGATACCGGTGTAGATTTGAAAAATCTATTGATAGAAAAATTTATCTCTCTCTTGATATGTATTACTAAAAATACTTCTATTAAAATGTACCTCAAATAATTAACCACTATAATGAAATCCTCATAGCTTGTTCCTTAATCATCCCTATAAAAGAGAGAAATATGGGTTACCATCCAACCCAGCCCATGTTTCATAACTCCACCATGTCTAACATAGAAATCCCATTCATTAGTATGGGAGAAATTACAACCCAATTGTGATTTTAATCTCACTATTTCATGATAGAAATAAATTTAATAATGAATGGAAAAAATGTTTATTAAAATAATTATTTCAAGCCCTATAAATATGATACCACAGAGTTCCCATATAATGTCACTCCAATATATCCCTACACTAGAATACGCTCTCTGATCGAATTCACAATGGCATATTGAGTGTCATCGTTCCAATGAAAAACTAAACATTGAGACCAAGACTCTCTACCATAGGCACATATATCATGGAATATGAAGCACATGTATCAAATATAGTAGTACAATGGTAGGATACTAGAATAGTACCTTGTATCATAGAATGGTTAGAACTATCCTCCTCATGTATTGGCTATACTACATACGTCTATCCTAATCCATATCCACATGATATTACAATGATAACCTATGTGGTATATCAATGATGGCACTATATTCCAAGTGTCTGGTTACCCCCATCATGACCACTGCTACTTCATCCAATTCTATTGATCTCTATCTAGAATCCTACCTAACAAGAAGATGTTCAGCCCACTCTCAAGTGTGGAGTAATTAAAGAACCTCAATCATTGTCTAATATAGGAAATGATCTAAAAACAGTAATAATGATCCATCTTTACATGTAACCATCACTCGACAAGGTCCCTGCTACACTAGGGTTACGTATTTCCTAGCCTACCACACTGATGAAACATCTCATGGGTCCCCAAGTTTACACCACATATACTAATATATCCACATTTAATCTACAAATTATTCTTACTGGCGTTCATTATTTAAGATCTATATTTCATTGTAGAACATCCCTTACACAAACCATATAACTTCATTTACCTAAATTCTACTTAGTAGGTTCCCAGAGCCTGGTGGGCCACATGTCCACAAGCACATCTCTCTAAACTCTATAGGATGATAACTAGTAGTGAGGTCCTAGGATATGTATGTGGGGATAATTATCTCTAATTACCAAAGTGTAGCACATTGGATATTTACAAATAGAGGTAAATATAAAAATTAATATAAGAAAATATTATTCATTGTGATGGGGTGTAAGTAAATAATAACTAACACAAATGAAATTTCATATAATAGCTGATGAAGATATAGGTAATTTCACTAGAATGCTTCAAAACATTGATACATGTTAGAAATCATACATTCAACACCCTATGTATAAAAAAGGAAAAACATAAACTATCCCAATCATATTGAGATATAGCTTAGTAATTTTCTACATGTTCCATCAACGAATAGAAATAAATCAAGTATCTGAAGTATAATGATTCCCTTTATCGACGCCTACATACATGTAATCTTTTGCTGGTACTAAACAGTGCTTGGAGAGTGTGTGAGATAATTCTCAATGGGCCTCCACTAGTGGTGTTTATAACAATTTTCATGTGTACTGGAAGTTTAACCATCATACATCCATATATAATGTAAATAAGTACAATGTAACTTCATACTCATGTACTTATTTCAGACCTAGATTGGTGTCCAAAAATATAACTTGTTCATTAATTATTTAATTACCAATTTATACTAATGTTTCCATTGAGTACTAATCAGTACATTCATCATCTGGTGATATTATAAACAGTGAAATTTCCATAGTTTAATAAATCAACCACAAATGATAATTAATACAAAGCTTTTCCATGGTAATAACGAAGAAAACTAGTCCTCAGAGGATGCCAAATTAGTTTTACTAAGTCTATCTAAAATGTATTAGTGAAATCCCAGGAGAAACATAAATGGAATTCCCACAATAATGTTTCATACAGAGTTCATGGATTACATCCAAGGAAAAATAGGAGATATGCAGTGGTCGGGCCAAAGGATGTTACCAAGGATCCTCAGGTCAGACTTGATCCATGGAGTGTATCTAAGGAATCCTATAAAAATTATAAAGGGATCCTACAGTGTCATATTGGGCATCCAAATGAAAACAATGATCTATTAACAGGGTAGTTCTAACCAATGGTAACCTACATCCTTTAATTAGTGTTCCGTCACCAAGTACACAAGACATTCCCTCATGAATCCAAGATATAACATGATTCAGGCCTACTTATTTTGATTTCAAGGTTCATTTTTATAAATATTCATTGTACATTTAATTCAGTAAAAAAAAATTAAATGATAATTCCTCCATAAAAAAATTCATTTATTTAATGCCTTGAATTTCATTAGTTTGATAAGGCCAAGTAGTATGCAGCCTTTTAATAAAAACAATTTATTTCATGTTCATGTAATAACATTCACTCTTCTACCTTCCATGAACATGTAAAGGTGTGATACTAATGTGAAACAAAATATCCATTTACATTTAGTAAGGCCAAGACATACACCAAAGTATTCTTAATACAATATCCTTTAAATCATTCACTTACATGAAATCACTGACATTATGCGGTTAAAGTTTAACTGGTATGGTAAAACCTATTCACAATTTTGTGATTTAATTGGTAATTAATATAAGTATTCTCTCCATTATTATGGTCATGATCGAGCACACACAAATGATTATTCAAAAGTTTCAAAACACAAAAAACAACCCCAATTATTCCATATCATCAAACATTGGGTGTTGGGTGTCGGAGATGAAAATAGAAAAAACCAAACCCATTTACAGAAAGATCATAATAAAATGTTTCTAACGACTATAAGAAGGTAATATAAATTCAATAAATGAATACTGATGAAATCAGTAGACCCACAAATAAATTCCAAAATCCACATACATGAAGGATGTGCTATTGACCTCTCACCTCAGACTTTTTTGACACTCCTCATCTAGTATCAGCCTATAATTTGTCCTATATTAGATTATATTTGAAAAATTGTCTTAAAATCACAAACCATGATATCTAGGATGAGTGAAAGACAAATGAAAACTAGCTAATAAGAACTCGAGTACTTACTGTTGAACATCCAACAAGAAAATGGAATCTCGACTAAAACCTATATGAAGTCTAAAACTCAGTATCATGATTTTTCCTTTAAAATAACCATAATTAGGGAAAGGGATATCCATCCCAAGATAATTCAGATACGTGAAGAAAAGATATGTTATTTATATCATTAAGGAAATATTACTAAAATTTCCCCAAAAATTATCGTGTGCATGATATGTCCATGTGGTTATCCAAATATGAACCAATCTTGTACATTTACCTAGAAAATATGGGGAACACGCATGGATACGCTGAAAATTTTGAAAAATTGTGACCAATCATGATATATATATCTTCCATAAAATAGAGACCATCCACCCTATTTAGACTTACAATTTTTCCTCCCTTCATAGTTTATTCTGACCATTTGATATGACAATTTTCCCAATATAATATGGCTTCCAGTATTTGATAGATCCCTATACACCCCAGATACCTTTCTGATCTCATTAAGAATCTAAAAATGGTCTTCAAATAAGAGTGAAACAAAATTGAAAGGATACATATCTGATTCAAAAACTGAGTTTATATAGTCTTACTACCTTATAGGAACCTATATTTGAGTTCATATTTGAAGGACAGAAACAAACATTCAGAGAATAACTCTAGCCACTAAGCACGTGTATTGGCCTTCCACTCTTATTTCTCATCTTGTACATGGTCTTTCTTCCATATCACCCATACTAGAGGGAATTATTGGCCACATAGATCCTTTTTACTCTTAGCAGAGTTGAATATATTATTCTCCTAAAAATAATCATTGTCATCAAGGTCAACTTCCTTGCGATGAAAATCATGACACAAGTTGACATGATAAAGGAGAGGGTATGAAATGTGGAAGACATTGTGCATAGCATGGTAACATTGATGTAGTAAAAATAGATAATCTATCGGCCCAACTCTTTATAACCTATTAATTGAACCTTCATAACAATGCACCAAAATACATAGATTTCGTACTCATTTATTCCCTAGCCTATGTGATACTTGTAACAAAACATGATTCTCATCCATGAACTATTGAGGTCAACGATGACAATAGATATAATATTTCTACATAGATTGAGTAGTATTCATATGATTCATAACTAGCTGTGTAACACCCCAGGTAAATAAATAACATGGAATTTTCATATTTATCCATATTTGTGAATAAAATATTAATATAGCTTTAAAGAGGACTCTATTCTTGATGGTGTACCCAATAAACAACTACGAGTTTCTTGGGAATCTTACGTTGCACTCTAATAATAAAATGATATTATTTTAAATTGTAGTTAACGCCTATCTATTGTAATGGCTGGAATGAATAGAACTAACTAAAAAATTATTATATATGTTTGTAAAATATTTTTAATTTTTACAATAAATGTTAGAGGATTAAAAATGCGAATGAATCCAATTTTAAGCGTAAACATACAAATATTATTTAAAAGGTCGATTAACCGCCTTTTGATGACGAACCTCTTTTAAATCCACTTTATGACAATTTTATGTGTTATATTTGACAAAATAAAATTCTTCTTTAGAATCGGGACATCAAAATTTACTTTGTGTAAATTTTTGGTATTTTTCCGATAATGATCATTTTTTAATGAATAGTGAAAAATGTTGTATTTTAATTCAAAACTTCTTTTTAATCTAATTTATTTATATGAATAGATTATCTTTTTAATTGGTTTCAAAGTTAAATTACAATATATTTTTACCATTTATTCCAATATTGGTCGTTGGAATTAATTTCATCTTGAAATTGGAATTAAACTACTGTCAATCTTTTGATACATATTGTTTCATAAAAACACGCTATTTGCTCTAACTGCGGGAATTAATTATTAAATAAATTAATTTAACTTATATGTTTTGAATATTGTAAAATAGACATAATTTTTGAATTCGGAATATCAAATATATCCTAAGGTGAATTTTTTGTAATTTTCTGAAAAACATCAATTATTGATGAATAGTGAAACCACTAAGTGGTTGTTAAAGAAACTAATTTTTCATTTAAATGAAACTTTACCACATATGTGATTTGAATTTAAAAAATCTGACATACATGGTTTTCATTAAAATGTAAAATGTGGTTCAATGGGTTTAAAATAATATTTTTGGTGAGTAGTAACTTTTAAGTTTATTAATCGCGATTAGAGATAATTAGTGTAATTTAAGGTAAAAATATTGTTTTAATAATATGAAATTACCTAGACCCATGTCCTACAATCATTTTATGTGTCATGGCCGACCAATACAATCCATGGGTCAACTTTTGGACCCCATGGAGCCACTTTGGTTGGAAAATGACATTAATAACTTTTTATTTAATGTTAAAGTTAAAATGTCACAAAAATGTGTTGTTTTACTAAAACAATTTTTATATGGGGTTATAAAAGTCATATTTTTTTACAATAAATAATCATTAGAAAGATAATAATATTTCATACATCATGATATTTTTTTTTAATTTTTAGACACTAAATAAATTAAATTATTTCTGACACCATGATGATGCATCGATTAACTCATTATTTAACGATTTAAATAAAATGAAACAATAATGTAAAATCTAAGACCTAAACTTGTCAAAAAAATATTGGATGGGTGTATTTCGAAACCTTATCACCTTTTACTTTAAATATATCCTTTTGGGACCTATAAAATCCGAAAATCATTTTATAATAAAGTAATATTTTAAAACATTCCAAGAGTGCCCCTCTTTTTCTCTTAGAAAAGGCCCCCACCTCTACCACCTTACACACACCTTTCAAGCCTTTGGCTCGGCAAAACCCTACCCATTTCATCTCTACACATACCTATATTCATCATTTAAGCTTCACCTTTTTCATAATCCTTTCCAAGGAAGCATTTGAGCTCAAATCAAAGAGAGTTACGCAATTTAAAGGTAATGTCTTCCCTTGTGTTCTTTTGTTTTATTTTTCTTCTCCAAACCCCTAAACTCTTTTTATTCCATTTTTTGTAAAAAAAATAGTATCTTAAATATACTAGGATGATTTTATAAGAAGGATTCGAGCTACACTTTTACACACCTCCGTCTAATGGTTAAAAAACATACTGTTTCTGTGGATGTCGAATTACTACCTCACAAAACGATGAATGTTCAATATTATTTTAACACCTTAAAAGGTGTCCATTAAGATGTAACTATATTTATATATGATATATAATATGTTTATGTTTTCCTTAATCTTCTGTATTATTCATAGATGGCATACCTTTATTGTTTCCATTATTGGTAAACGCGATATCTTCAATTTAGGAAGTGTGGACTACTGCCCCCTCAAAGTGATTTGATTCGTTAATGCCATATGTGGGACGTATAAAGGATGGGATTAATGGTATTACATATGATAGCCTAATGGAATTATAATATATATTTATATAATTATTATTTAATTCCATTGAATACAACAGAAAAAGACATGAAAGTAGCCTTCATGCGTACGTACGGCTTACCGTCTCTATGAACGGTACATTTCATTTCTTATCTCCAAATGTTATGTACTATTATAAGTACATATATATAATGGATATATATGTAATATATTAAATCTAAGTGAAGGATATAATTCTGGAATTATAATATATATATCTCTCATTTTGTTTTAATTCCATTAATATGACAAAAAAATGAAAGTTGCGTTCAAGCGTACATACGGCCTACCGTCTCCATGAACGGTGATTTTAATTTTTTTATCTCCAAATGTTATGGAGTAGTATAAAATGAATATGTACTAGATATATGTGATATTTAAATAATTAATACTATTCTTGAGATGATTTACTCATAACTACATGGATAGTCATTTTCAAACAAGTTCATTTTTGACTCATGTACCAAACATCGAAAAGAACGTCTAATATGAACTAAAATTATTAACCAATTATTATAACATTATAATATGTGATATAAAATGAATAATAATCTTTAAAAGATGTCCTTAAGCAATTATAAATTTACCAAAGTTTATTATTCATGAATATAATGAAACGAACAAGACAAGTCAGACTTGAGGTAAGGGATCATACTCCTCTCTTTCTTTTTAAGTACACTCTTTTATGTCATTCCTTTTAAGAGCATATTTAATATAATTGGGATTTTATTATATATTACACATACTTTAATTTTTATGATTATATTATGAGAGAACCTATTTTCTCTCATCAATCCAATTTGAAAGTTTTGAGTGGCGCCGTTAGGCTTCCGAATTTTCCTAAGGGATCATACCTCTCTCTTTGTTTTTAAGAACTCTCTTTTATGTCATTACCTTTAAGATAATATTTATTATGTTTGTGGATTTTATTTTATATTCCTCTTACTGTAATTTTTATGTTCATATGATTAGATACTCTATTTTATCTCATCAATCCATTTTCTGGAAGTTTTAGGTGGCGTCGTTAGGCTGCCGAGTTTTCGTAAGGGATTTTTCATCTCACTTCTATTCCCATGAGATTTATGCTACATGTGCCACCATTTCCTTTGAGTGTTGTATGTACTTCCCATTATTATACTCCTTTTGTAATATAATTTCATTTATGGGTATTTACATATTCATTGTATGACCCTTCTTCAATGGGGTTTACGTTTCGAAAGTTACCCAAGTCGGTAAGGGAACCTTTCACCCTCCTCTTTTTAAAAAGACTTGTTTTGTTATGTCTTTTAAATTACATATTATTATGATGGGATATGTTCTTATATATACTTATTGATATAAATTTTATGTCCAAGTGATGAGATACCCTTTTTAACTATCATCAACTCCTTTTCTGAATTTTGAAGTGACGTCGTTAGGCTGTCGAATTTTTGCAGGGAAACTTCTTAACCAAATTTTGATTCTTTGGGATAAACTTTTACTCTTTGAATATGTTGTTAAATTAATATGTGTGAATAACATCTGATTTTTATACACTTAATATCAACTTATATTTGGTGAATTCATTTGTCACACATAATTATGTAATTGATTTATCCTTAATATAAGGATATCGTCTTTGTATGGGACTTCGTCTCAATCTCTTTCATTAAGGAATATTTCGTTTGATACACAACTATCATTTATATGATGTATAAACCCCTTTGAATTTTACTTTTAGACAAAGGAATCTCTTTCTATGAAGCGTTTTACTAAACGACAAAAAGGAATTTTTCTTTTAACGTACGCGGTGACAACGTCCTTTTCCGCCGCCGCGAGTATTATTTGGTCTTTGGCTTCCTCAACAAGTCGTGATGTTTTTTAAAGGAAATAAAAACCATATACTCTTTTATGTATTTTGGTATTGAAAATGGTTTTTATAATGGATTTTTTATGTCAGTATATTTAAGTGATATATTGTGATAAATGTGTGTAAATGTTTTCTTTCCATTATATTTGTTTTATGTCTTACGATTTTGTAATGGTACTTGGACATTTGATGGGTGGTTACGTGATAAACCATATGACGGGTGGTGCCGTGAATACCTGGACGGGTGGTTACATTATAACCTCCAATGCATTGGGTATGGAAGTTGGCCTTATGGCTATTCCATTAAGTATGTGTGGAAGTTGACTGTTTGGTTATTACATTTAAGTATGTTTATGTCCCATGTAACCTTTATATGTTATGTGATCTTTATATGGGTTTTATGGTAATATTTTGGTTACAGAAGGGTAAGCAATGAACGTTTATTCAGTGAATAGTTTTTACTACTTCATAAAGGTGAAAAGTATTACTTTGATAAAGTATACATGGTTTACTTGTTGTTTTGAAAAACTAACAGTTTTCATTCTTTATGTATCCCTTACTGAGATTTTTATTCTCATCCCAAGTTTTTGAAATGTTTTTCACAGGACATAATGTGGAATAGGGTCAAGGATGGGATCAAGGAAAATTTATGCTACCTAAAACATATAACTTCACCTGTTTCTTTTTAAGAGTTTTTATTTTATGGAAACTTATTAGAAGTTTATATTTTGTAATATTTTGGGATGTAATAGTTATGTCCCAATTATCTAAAAATCTAAACATGAAAAGATCCTCAATATGAATTATTTGTTAAATTCAATATTAAGTATGGTTTAAGGCCTGTGCCTTTTAGTTGGTATCAGTGGTCGGTTTAGATAACTTTAGAGGTTAGGGTATTCTTTAAGCATAAGTGACATTACCATAATGGTTAGGATTTCAGAAATAGTCCTAGTTTTAGATAAAGTGAATGAGTAAGTATATCTTAGTGTTTATCTTCCTCATTAGTACATGATGGTTTTGTGGATATACTCACACTGAAATTTTTGTTTTTAGTGAATGGATGGATCTAGCAGGCACCAAAGTGACAATAGGTTTGAAGGAAACTGTGGTGCTTATCTAATTAAGAGACTGGATGAAATGGGGGAATCAATGAGGAAACTCATGGTTGTTCTAAACCAACTATCAAGGAGTCATGATCAACAACTTGTACCTTGGTATGTTCTTTAATGCATCATGTATGAGATGACCGATCGATGTGGAGGTTCCAGAAATAATTATAAAGGTAACCATTAGGGTTTATATGATCCTTACTTTGGTGGAAATTATGGGTTGTTATATATTATTATGTAACATGAAAGGAATGAGATAAAATTGAGGTTAAAAGATGTTATGATTCTTTTTGAAGATTTTATCTCTTTTTGGGGAATGGTTTAAGAATTATATAGTATTGGAAAAAGGACAACACGCAGACGGTGTGACAACCCATCGCGTCGGACAAAGCTGTGGAAATAGAACCCACAACCAAAGTGCGACTGGTATTTATCACCTACCACTGGACTACGTGACGTCCCTGGTTAGTTTGACTAGTTCTTGTTAGTTAGATGATTTTAGGAATCAAGAGTAAGTTTATTTTGGGTTATCTATGGAAATTATTAACCTATCATGGAGGATATGTGATTAGGTTAATTACATTTCAATATGAAAATTTAAGAGAAACTGATGTTATTTGGAGATAAAGTTAATTTGTACCTTGGAAGACTATGTGATTAAATCCTTAAAATATTTGGGTTTCAATATTAGTTTGGTTTACATTGAGGAATTTTATGGGAAATTGTTTATTGAATGGTCTTCGTTTGAACTTTGGTTTTTTTTGGGACAAATTTTGGAGATTAAGAATGGATTTTCTATTTATAAAGGATTATACTTTTGTGGATTATCTGACCTCATACTAATAATTTTGGTTTTGGATATTGTCCAAAGACATGGTAAATATATAGTTCTTTTTTGTGGATTAGGTGATTCTCAAGAAGTTGATTATAGTACTTTTAATGCGAACAAGTCTTCCTAAATGCTCGTATTTTGGAGAAAATATTAGTTTGATTAAGAAATCTAGTTAAAGTTGAAAGTCTATGTGACAGTTATGTATGTTTAATTACGATTTAGTTAATCTCAAATATAAATTCCTAAATTAATAGTAAATTAAAACAAAAATTTTGTCTTTTATCTTTTCCTACGGGGGAATCAAATACCGTTTAACCCATCAAAAGTTTGTGATTTTCTTATGGTTAACTTTCTCCTAGACATGTTTACTATCACTCTCCGTCAGAACATGGCCCTTCGATTTTTCCTCCATGTCCATATTTTCATACTTGTAATCCTAGTATGGGTTAACTCGGGTGACCATTGTACTTCTCTTTCTTTATTTTAAAGTGATTGTTTTACTAACTCTTGTTCCGATGTGGGATTTTCAATGAAGTTTCCAAGCCCAATTTTAAAATTGCGAGGATGCAATTCCCAATAGGGGGGAAGGATGTAACACCCCAGGTAAATAAAGAATATAACATTTTCACATTTATCCATATTTTTGAATAAAATATTAATATAACTTTAAAGGGGACGCTATTCTCGATGGCGTACCCAGTACGCAACAACGAGTTTCTTGGGAATCTTACGTTGCACTCTAATAATAAAAAAATATTATTTAAAATTGTAGTAAACGCCTAACCGTTGTAATGGCTAGGTTGAAAAGAACTAACTTCAAAATGATTATATATGTTTGTAAAATATTTTTAATTTTTACAATAAATTTTAGAGGATTAAAATTGCGAATGAATCCAATTTTAAGCGTAAACATTCTAATATCCTTTAAAAGGTCGATTAACCGCCTTTTGATGACGAACCTCTTTTAAATCCACTTTTTGACAATTTTATTTTTTATATATGAAAAAATAAAATTAATCTTTAGAATCGGGACATCAAAATTTACTTTGTGTAAATTTTTGGTATTTTTCCGATAATGATCATTTTTTAATGAATAGTGAAAAATGTTGTATTTTAATTCAAAACCTATTTTTAATCTAAGTTATTTATATGATTAGATTATCTTTTTAATTGGTTTAAAAGTGAAATTAGAATATATTTTTACCATTTAATCCAATAGTGGTCGTTGGAATTAATTTCATCATGAAATTGGTCTTAAACTAGTGTCAATCTTTTGATACTTACTGTTTCATAAAAACATGCTATTTTCTCTGACAGCGTGAATTAATTATTAAATTAATTAATGTAACTTATATGTTTTTAATTTTTTAAAATAGGCATAATTTTTTAATTCGGAATATCAAATATATCCTAGGGTGAATATTTGGTAATTTTCTGAAAAACATCAATTTTTTATGAATAGTGAAACCACTAAGTGGTAGTTAAAGAAACTGATATTTCGTTTAAATGAAACTTTACCACTTCTGTGATTTGAATTTCAAAATTCCGACATACATGGTTTCTATTAAGAAGTAAAATGTGGTTCAATGGGATTAAAATAATTTTTTGGTGAATAGTATCTTTTTAGTTTATTAATCGCGATTAGAGGTAATTAGTGTAATTTAAGGTAAAAATAATGTTTTAATAATATTAAATGACCTCGACACATGTCCTACCCTCATTGGATGTGTCATGGCTGACCAATAAAATCCATGGGTCAACTTGGTGACCCCATGGAGCCACTTTGGTTGGAAAATGACATTAATACCTTTTTATTTAATGTTAAAATTAAAATGTCACAAACATGTGTTGTTTGACTATAAAAATCTTTATATGGGGTTGTAAAAGTCATATTTTTTACTATATATATTAATTAGAAATCTAAAAATATTTCCTACATCATGATATTTTTTTTATAATTTTTAGACACTAAATAAATTAAATTATTTCTGACACCATGATGATGCATCGATTACCTCATTATTTAACGATTTAAATAAAATGAAAAGATAATGTAAAATCTAAGACCTAAACATGTCACAAACCTATTTTATGGGTGTATTTCGAAGCCTTATCACCTTATTCTCTAAATATATCCTTTTGGGGCCTTTAATATCCGAAAATAATTTTATAATAAAGTAATATTTTATTACTTTCCAAGAGGTCCCCTCCTTTTCTCTTATAAAAGGCCCCCACCTATACCACATTAAAAACACCTCTCAAGCATTTTTCTTGGCCAAACCCTGCCCATTTAATCTCTTCACATCCCTCTCCTGATCATTGAAGCCTCACATTGGGCAGAATACTTTCCAAGGAATCCTTTGATCTCAAATAAAAGAGAGTTACCCGATTTAAAGGTAATGTCTTCCCTTGTGTTCTTTTGTTTTATTTTTCTTCTCCAAACCCCTAAACGCTTTTTATTCCATTTTATGTAAAAAAACTATTATATTAAATATACTAGGATTATTTTATAATAAGGATTCGAGCTAACTTTCACACACCTCCATCTAATGGTTAAAAAACATACTGTTTCTGTGGATGGCGAATTACTGCCTCACGAAACGATGATTGTTCAATATTATTTTAACACCTTCAAAGGTGTCCATTAAGATGTCACTATATTTAAATATGATATATAACATGTTTATTATTTCCTTAATCTTCGGTATTTTTCATCTATGGCATACCATTATGGTTTGCATTTTGTGTAAACTTGATATCTTCATTTTAGGAAGTGCGGACTACCTCCCCCTCAAAGTGATTTGATTCGTTAATGCCATATGTGGGAGGTATAAAGGATGTAATTAATGGTATTAAATATGATATCCTACTAGAATTATAATATACCTTTATATAATTATTATTTAATTCCATTGAATACAAAATAAAAAGAAATGAAAGTAGTGTTCATGCGTACGTACGACTTACCGTCTCTATGAACGGTACATTTCATTTCTTATCTCCAAATGTTATGTACTATTATAAGTACATATATATAATGGATATATATGTAATATATTAAATCTAAATGAATTATATCATTCTGGAATTATAATATATATATCACTCATTTTGTTTTAATTCCATTAATATGACCAAAAAATGAAAGTTGTGGTCATGCATATGTACGGCCTACCGTATCCATGAACAGTGCTTTTAATTTTTTTATCTCCAAATGTTATGGAGTAGTATAAAATGAATATGTACTGGATATATATGATATTTAAATCATTAATACTATTCTGGAGATGATTTACTCATAACTACATGGACAGTCATTTTCAAACTACTTCATTTTTGACTCATGTACCAAACATCAACAAAAACGTCTGATATGAACTAACATTATTAACCAATTATTATAACTTTATAATATGTGATATAAAATGAATAATAATATTTAAAAGAGGTCCTTAAGCAATTATAAATTGACCAAGGTTTATTATTCAGGAATATAATGAAACGAACAAGACAAGTCAGACTTGAGGTAAGGGATCCTACTCCCCTCTTTCTTTTTAAGTACACTCTTTTATGTCATTCCTTTTAAGCTCATATTTCTTATGATTGGGATGTTCTTTTATATAAATCCTACTGTAGTTTTTATGTTCATATTATGAAAGACCCTATTTTCTCTCATCAATCCAATTTGGAAGTTTTGAGTGGCGCCGTTAGGCTGCCAAATTTTTGTAAGGGATCCTACCTCTCTCTTTTTTTTAAGAACTCTATTTTATGTCATTACCTTTAATCTAATCTTTATTATTTTTGGGGAAGTTCTTTTATATTACTCTTACTGTAGTTTTTATTTTCATATGATTATAGACTCTATTTTATCTCATCCATCCATTTTTTGATGTTTTAGGTGGCGTCGTTAGGCTGCCAAGTTTTTGTAAGTAATTGTTCATCTCATTTTAATTCCCATGAAATTTATGATACCTGTGCCACCATTTCCTTTTAGTGGTGTATGAAATGCCCATTATTATACTCCTTGTGTAATATAATTTAATTTATGGGTATTTAAATACTCATTGTATGACCCTTCTTCAATGGGGTGTACGTTTCGAAAGTTACCCAAGTCGATAAGGGAACCTTTCACCCTCCACTTTTTAAAAAGACTTCTTTTGTTATGTCTTTTAAATTACATATTCTAATGTTGGGATATGTTCTTCTATATCCTTGTTGATGTAAATTTTATTTCCAAGCGATGAAATACCCTTTTTAACTATCATCCACTCCTTTTCTGAATTTTTAAGTGACGTCGTTAGGCTGTCGAATTTTTGTAAGGGAACTTCTGAACCCAATTTTGATTCTTTGGGATAAACATGTACTCTTTGAATATTTAGTTCTATGAATATGTGTGAATAACATCTGATTGTTTTACACTTAATATACTCTTATATTTGGTGTATTTTTTTGTTACACATTATTATGTAATTGATTTATCCTTAATCCAAGGATACCATCTTTGTGTGGGACTTCGCCTCAATCTCCTTTCATTGTGGCATATTTCGTTTTATAGACAACTATCTTTTATACAGTGTATAAACCCCTTTGACTTTTAATTTTAGACAAAATTAATCTTTTTCTATCAAGCGTTTTACTAAACGACAAAAAGGAAGGTTTTTTTTAAAGTACGCGGTGACAACGACCTTTTCCGCCGCCGCAAGTATTATTTGGTATTTGGATTCCTCAACAAGCCAAGATAATTTTTAAAATGAAATAAATACCATATAAACTTTTATGTATTTTGGTATTGAAAATGGTTTTTATAATGGATTTGTTATGTAAATATATTTAAGTGATATATTGTGATCAAAGTGTGGAAATGTTTTCTTTCCATTATATTTGTTTTATGTCTTATGATTTTATAATGGTACATGGAAATTTGATGGGTGGTTACATGATAAACCATATTACGGGTGGTGCCGTGAATACTAGGACGGGTGGTTACGTTATAACCTCCAATGCGTTGGGTATGGAAGTCAGCCGTATGGCTATTCCATTATATATGTGTGGAAGTCGACCATATGGTTATTCCATTGAAGTATGTTTATGTCCCAAGTTACCTTTATATGTTATGTGATCTTTATATGGGTTTTATGGTAATATTTTGGTTACAGAAGGATACATAATGAACTTTTATTTAGTGAAGAGTTTTTACTACTTCATAAAGGTGAAAAGTATTACTTTGATAAAGTATACATGGTTTACTTGTTGTTTTGAAAAACTAACAGTTTTCATTCTTTGTGTATCCCTTACTGAGATTTTTATGCTCATCCCAAGTTTTTGAAATTTATTCACAGGACTTAACGTGGAATAAGGTCAAGGATGGGATCAAGGGAAAGTCATGCTACCTAAAACATGGAACTAGACATGTTTCTTTTTAAGAGTTTTAATTTTATGGAAACATAGTAGAAGTTTCTACTTTGTAATCTTTTGAAATGTAATAGTTATGTCCTAATTATCTAAAACACTAAACCTAAAAAGATCATCAATGTGAATTATTCATTTAATTCAATATTAAGTAAGGTTTATGGTCGGGGCCTTATAAGATGATCCTGGAATGAAGTCTCATGTATGAGACAAGGATCTAGTAGGTTTATCTCACCTATATCTAGCCAGCATAAGGGTGAATGGAATGGCCTACCATACAACTCCTCAAAAGGATATATCTGAATTGTCACCTAAAAGCATTGATTATTGGAGAACTCTATTAGAACAAAATGATTCTTATAAGAACAATTGATATAAATTACTCCTACTCAGAGCATTCCCTATAGAACCTGTAATATCTATTTTAAATGACCCTCAGTTTGAGGGTGAAAACATTTTCTTATAATCACCTATGTACCCATAGATATCTACAAGCCCAACAAGAACAATGATATAAGAAAAGCATCCATATTATAAATGATAGTACAACGGAACCCGTGTATTTGTATGATCTCATAGACATAAAATCTTCCTAAATCATCAACTATGAAAGTTTCTTGAATGGAATGAAATGGGATTCTTTTGTTAGTCAGTTAGTAAATACCAATACAACGTATCTACACCTCGATGTCCTAGGTAATCCAAATACAAAATCTTTAACAATGTCTTTCCATGCCCATTTTGGGATAAGAAGTGGTTGTATCCCGTTTGTAAGTCGATGGCGCTCCTCCTTCACCTATTGACAGGTGGAACACCTACTGATAAAGTCTCTTATTTGAGGATTTATCATAGTCCACTAATATTGGAATCACATATCTCGATACATTTGGTAGATTCTGGGATGATCCTCTCATTATGAATCATGAGGCACACAAATTAACTCCTCTCTCATATCTATATGAACCCTAACATGTCCAATTGTATGTTGGATTTCATCCCTATATATAGACATATTCGGAGGTGGGTCAGATCCTGAGATACCCTATCAAAGAACCAATCCTTCAGAATCTGACAATTTCCTCCTGGTCACCTTCTCATATAGAGAGTAGGTAACTATCAAGTTTTCAAGGAAACACTATTCATGAATTTTATAAAACTGTCGATGTATCTCAGAATATTTGTCCATTAACATCCATTCATCACTTTCTTTTCATACAGCCTTTTTCTTGAGTTTTTTTACTCAACGCAACAGTGACTACATTTCTATTTCCAAGCATATAAGAAATCTATAAATCAAAGAACTATAGAAATTTTACCCACCATCACTATCGGATATTTGTCTAACATTGTTTACAGATTTATTTTAGGGTTTTTTGGTCTGTTTAAACTAAAATACACAAACATAAAAGGTAGTGTCTCTCACAATATAAGGCCTAGACTACTTTTGCAAGATCAAGTTCGTGCGTCGATTAATTTCTCTCATGAGGCCTCAATTAATAATATTCGTACGAAGTTAATATGTCCTCCGACATCAGCACTGATCTTAGAAGGATGCATGATTCATCACATAAGGCGATATAACCACTACCAGGCCCGATCCGAATCAAAATAGGTGTCGAGTGAAGCCCCATTTTAATCTATTGAAGGTATTTCTAGCATCGTTTTTACCACATTAACATAGCACCATTCATTTTAGGGAAATTAATAGGTGAATCAAGGTGTGATAAGTCCCCTATGAAATGAATGTAATATCCTGCCAGACCCATGAAAATCTGTATATCAAACAAAGTTTTACATTTCCTGTATAAATCCACCACACTCAATTTATCTAGGACATTAGAGACTTCTAATTCTGAGATAATATGACCCATGATGTTATAATTGTTGATCTTGAAGTGGAACATTGCAAGCATATCATAATGCTGATCTGAGGGTACTCATAATGATCTGAAAGTGCTTGGTATAGTTTCTATGAGTGATAGAATACACCATGATTTTGTCGATAAATACAATGAAAAAATCCAAATATTGGTGAAATCCATATTCATTAGTTCCATAAAAACAAGGGGAATATTCATACATCCAAACAGTATATCAAGGTACATATTCTGACCATACCTACAATAGAAAGCAGTATGAGCTATTTCTAATGGTCTGAATCCCACTATCTGATATTTTAATCTTATGTAGACATTAGAGAAGGCCCTAGCTCCCAGAGAAAGCCAAAGATATCATTTAATGGTGGTATTGGATATTGGTTCATGATAGTAAAAATTTTCAACTAATTATAATACATCCATATTCAAAGATTCCAATCCACCTTCTTAGAGAAAAACCCATACAAACCCTAAGAGGATGTTCTGAGTCTAATAATACTTTTGGAATCTAGATTTTCAAACATTCGATTTATCTCATACAGCTCATTATCTTCAATCCTATATAGAGTAATGGAAAATGGAAATACTCCCAAAACAAGATTTATCATACACTCTAACATATTCTTAGAAGGTTACCCTAGAAATATTTGGGAAAGAAATTCATTAAATGTGCTAATACTCGAGTGAGTTATACCTTTTCTAAACCTTGAACCTCTGTGAAGAGATTGTATATCTGAGTGATCATCCACCCTAGAACTTGATTCTATGTTCAATATATTCTATCTTGGAAATATCACTCACCCTTATGAAGATTTTTTTCCCTCTGGTGATTTAAATGATACCCTTTGGTGATTGTAGTCTATTTTTTCATGTTACATAACCAACAAATAAAACAAGATAATGACATTAAAGAAAATAATATCAATAAGAAATAGGTATCATAGAAAGGAATAAATAAATACCTCAAGGGGAAGTCCTTGCAGTAGAATATGGTCTCTAATTGTATACCCAATGGTGTATCTAGTGTCATTACATCATTGTAACACTTTATTTATATCCCAAGGAATTTCACAAAAGATGAAGAGAAAACTAGTTAGAAAAAATTTTATAAAAAAAAATGGATAATATAATTGAGGATACTAGAATATTATCTCATATTGTGGATGATAATGTATCCTAATCATTGGGTATCAGTTGAAATCCATGAAACTAACATGATCCACAGTGCTATGCAATATCTAGACTACCATGATAAAAAATTCTCTAATAGTACTACTAGTGATCATGGATCTAGTTACTATGGCCATGAACTCGTCCTTGACCTATCATATTGGTGTAACTCCACCGTCCTTCCTAATATGGTGTAAATGAACTTTCCCCCAAGGGTGGAACATGTACAAAACCCCTTCCACTAGAATCTGGTGGAATGCTCTAACCGAATATTTACCTATTCCACGTACTTCCACAAGACCAACATTCAAGAGGTTCATTATCAAACTAAGGCTTCAGATACCCTATTTGTCATAATTAATGACACAATACACAACTATCTAAATGAGAAACATGGCCACCAAATCTGTAACGATAAACCCTAGGGGGTATCCTTCTTCTTTCGAAAGAACATCTGGCCAAACACAACATGGGTCATCTATGATCGGTACGTATCTACATCCCAGAGGTTATAATAAGGTATTATAGTATGATTTACAATATATAAATATATAGGTAAGCTGAAATCATTAAACTGAATATGGATGGCATACTCGATCCCATCCTCAAATCATCTGGCATGTTGAAACTCATCATAAGATAGAAGCTGTGAAAAGTATTTTTATGTTGTGAAACATGCTGAATACTCCATAAATTACATATCACCCTAATCGAGATGGATGAAATATCCAGCTATCTTTATTTTCATCATATTAGGAATGATTTGATCATAGAAGGCATTCTAGAAAGCAACTCAAACCATGTCCACATGGTGAACATCTTGAGTAATAACATCCCACCTACGCTCGACCAAATCAAAAAATATGTATGAAAAAACACTGACAGTACATTATTGTGGTTTCTCTAGATGGTTAAAGGTAGTCAATTTGACCTCAATCCAAGACTTGGAATCCTACAGAACTACATCCATCGAAAAGGTTTGAGGATGCTATAGTTGGAACACAAGAGTGGGATTATCCATCATAGGTGAATCTCATCGAGAACCATGATTAGACTAAATATAACATAATAAACTATAATGACCATTGAAATTAGTTCTTAGATCATATTCAATAGGCGATGCCTCCATTTTCACGGCTTGAGGAAAGACTTCTAGCTCAGTACCAACCACATATAGAGCAAGGTCATCATCACCCACCTAGTTCAAGACAAGAGGAAATCATGGAGGCTTTAGTCTATAATTTCCAATAACACTCCTTATAAATAACATAGATTCATAAGGATATAATCACTAGTGGATGATGTATATATTAATGCTCACTACCCAATGTATAGTACCCCAATGACCCTCTTAGACGACCATGTATTGTAAGTGCTCAAATACTAGTTTCAATGGTTCCAATATATGAAGGGTCAATTGTACCTTGCCTCATCATTTACTATACACTAAATCATTTATTTTAATATTTAATTACATGGTTCCCTACTTTATATTTTATAAACATGACAATGTATATAAGCATGTTCATCCATTCCTTTTTTGAGATTGCATTTTCTTATAATTTCTATAAATGTTCATTTAAAATATGTTGTTTTCTCCACTTAATTAGGGCCCATAAATTTTATCAATGATATAACACAAAACTAATTTGTAATAAAAGTATTTATTTGGTAAATTACTTATTCTATTCCATGAGGTCCTGTAACAATATATGATTTGAAACCTGAAATCACTCAATCACATACAAAAAGAAGAACAAACATGTATAAAATAAAGGAAATCACAATAATCACAGGCATATCAATAAATGTAAGTAGTTAAATACACCTATTATCCATAGAAACATGAATGAAATTTAATTTAATGGGGCCTATAATGAATCATGTTACAAAGATTCTTTCCCTCATATCATAAGCCCAAGGATGAAATTGAATTATCAATTACAATATTAATCAATAATTCCCCAAAACATGTACATCACCCAATGGTGGAAGGATATCAATAATATTAGGTAAAACAAGAAAAATAATAATAATTAACCAAAATTTGATTTTACCTCAAACATAGGTTCATGATGCCCAAGAACGACTTCTCACTAAATCCGAAGCATTCCAAATCTCCTGACTATTGTCTGAAAATAGTAAATTAAGAAACTATCACACTTGATGCCACATTGTGACATCCCGGATATGGATACAACTTAATAGGTTCCCTAATCCTAGTGGGCCACATGTACTCAAGTACAATTCCATAAATACTAGAGGTTGTCGACTCGTAATGAGGGAATTTAGTGTGCCTGTGAGGAGAGTATTCCCCCATTACAATATTGTATCATAGTGGATAGTTATAAACAATAGTAAATAGAGGAATCAATATAAGTAAATAGAATTCACAGTAGAAAGATTAAAATCAATATAAAATCCTTCAACATGAATAACATACAATAGTTAATTATTAGATATTCCATGTCACTAGAGAGCTAGAAACCCTAGTTACAATGTAGTGGGCATAAATGAAAAAACCAATGTTTCAAAAAATAAATACATAAACTATCCCAAGAATCCTAATCTATGGGTTTTCATCTACTACTAGATACTTCATAGCATAGAAATCATTGACGTTTCAGAATCGTTACACTTTACATTATCAACACCTTCATACATTTAATGAACATTGAGTACCAAATGAAACCCAAATAAGCTGTGAGATAAATCTTAGTCGGCCACCACCAACAGTGTCAATAACAATTATCCCATGTTATAGAAATTTAACAGTTTGCAGGCATGCATATATAAAGTAAAGTAGTACAATGAAAATGAATTACCAAGTACCTATAGTAGAACTTGATTGGTGTTTGAACACGTAAATAGTAAATTTATTATGTAATTTACAATTTCTATTAATGGGTAACATGAGGAATAGCTAGAACTGAGATGATATCATGATAGTATAAATAGTTAAGGATCAAAGGTGTAATAAGGAAACAATGATTCATATTTAATATAAAGTTCTTTCGTTATAATATCCAAGTCATCCTAGAACTAAGTGGATAGTAACTCAGTATTACTGAGCCTAGTTAAATGGTAAGAGTGTAATCCCAGAAGAATCGTCCAAGGAATTTCCACAATAATGTTTCTAACTGCTTCTAACAATTAAATCCATGGTAAAACAAGAGATAAGAATTGGTTGGGCCCAATGATGTAACCAGGGAACCCTTGTTTATGTTGGAACTAAGAAGTGTTTCTACATAATCATGTAATTATAGTTAAGGCATAATAGAGTGTCATACTAAGCATTCTGAGTTAAGCAACGATCGGGTTCCTTGGTAGGATTCACCCAAGGAAAATGACATCCTTAAATAAAAGAAACATCCTTGAGTACATATATCATTCCCTTAGAAATCCATGAGCTAACATGAGTCAAGTAATCATTTAATGATTTAAAGGTCCATGGGAATATTTTTTTAATGAAGGTGGTAACTAATTTAATAACAAAAACTCAATTTATTGAATATAAAAAATCAGGTTACATAAGTCTAAAAGGCATAATATTATTATAATCTTTATCATAAATGGGAGAAAATCACCATTATAATCATATTTCCAATCAATATCCTTGTTAAACCCCTTGTTGGAGATACCATCAACAACCCTATTGGCTTCCCAAAAAGCATGATTGGCATTGAGGTTGATCTCCCAATGAAATTCTAGGCAGCTCATCCAATGGGTAGTAAGTGGCCATGAAATATGCGCCACATCATACAAGATGGCATGGAAAATAGTGGTTGAATTACTTTCCTTCTAAAATTTTCTAGAGCCCTTTTACTTGGAAAATACAAGAAAATTAATTACGCCCATCATCTCCACCTCCAGCGATGAGGTGGTCCCAGAACTACTATAAAATCATCTATGACACTACCCCAGATTGTCTCTAAAAATGGAACCACATCCTTCCGGACCAAGGAAGACATTAGAGGAACCATCATCATTCAAAGTTATCCATCCTATAAGTGGGGCATGATATTAAACATCAAAAGTGTGACTCAGCTATTTGTTATGAAAATAAATTTGAAAATGGCGATGTATCTCAATGTCTCCTATGATGTTATCATAAAAAGCTTTCTGAAGTGATGAAGCTTCCTAAATCATGATGCAAAAATGGGGTTGACAGACACTAATATTGAAAGAATAATAGTCGGGTTTCATAGAATTTCTATCATACCATATCACATGGAAAATATCACCAACAACATCTAAGAAGTGGGTCCTTATTTGTTGTGAGATATCTAGATACATACAAATTTTTATATGGGAAATCATAGTATCAAGAAGAAGCCATCTGCTATAAAAAATGTCAGTAATAAAATTCCAAAGGCTAGACACCATAGAACAAGATCGAAAAAAATGGTTAGTATCTTCTCTATGTTGGTGATAAAAAAGACACATCAATCAATGATGGATTTCAAATGCCTGGAGACAAACCTATGTGGGAACATGGTTGTGGGAAATAATCTAGACAAGAGTGAGTCTCGAGGGATTAATCCATGTTTTTTCAAAGGATTTCATCCAATGGAAGATAAAATCAGATTTTGAAAAATTAATCCTATATAAATTTTAGGAATCAGGGACACCATTTTGAGCAGGCCATCAGATAAGAAAACCATTAGTGTTAGAGTAGTTATAATTTTATATAATCCGAGTAATGTTATCAAGAAGATTAAATCTATAAGATTTAATAACATCCTTAATATTGCAATCAGTGTTTTAAGGTTGAGAGTTTGGAGGCCTCAAAGAGATGAACGGGGTACCAGTCCAATTTTTTAACCAAAAATTCATTGAAAGGTTAGTGCTAACCATCCATCTAGAGTTTTTAATTTTTTCTTGTAAAAGGATTTTTAATGGAAGTCCAGATAGAGGGGTTAATATACTTTAAGTTTCCTGTCATTAGATTTATGAGTAATCTCATTTTAAGGAAGTAAATAGTGTCATAGTTGTTGTGGATCAACCTCAAAATGAGATTAGCATGAAGGGAATCATGGAAAAGCGTTAGAATTTTATTACCAAGACCACCATTTTCTATAGGATTATAGAAATTGGACCAGGGTATTGTAAAATTATTTCTTTCATGAATACTACAAATCCAAATAATTCTTTTGATGTCAAAATCAAATTTTTTAAAGAGGCCAATAATCGATTTGTCAACAATCAAGGAATAGACCATTTTGTAGATTCTAATAGACTTCCCTAGGAAGATTCTACCAGTCATTGAGAGGGATTTACCCTTAAAGGGGGACAATTGATTAATGACCTGATCAACTACATTTCATAAGTAAATGGATTTTGGGATTCCCAAAAAGATAGGTACTCCGAGGTAGGTGATAGGGAACTAGGGCTCTTTTATACCTATATTATTTATAATATTATTTTTTATAGAAGAAGAGAAATTTTTACCGATGAAAATTGAAGATTTTTTCTTGTTTATAGAATGACCAGAGAATTATTTATAATGAGAAAAATCATCTTTTAGGTTTTGATTTTCCCTTTGTCACGTAGTAAAAATAGAATTATGTCATCACCATATAAATGATGAGTGGGAATAATTATGTTTCCGGAGGGATGAATGTGTTTATGCTTATTTTTATCAAAAACATGAGTGATTAATCTGCTAAATGTTTTTTCCACCAGTGAAAAAAGATGGAAGATAAAGGATCATATTGTCTAACCCCCATGGTGCATTTAAAATAACCCTTTTGAGAACCATGGATAAGGATGTAGAATGACACTGATTTAAATAAGTGGTTGATCCTACAGATGAAATTATCATAAAAACCAAAGGACAATAAAACATTAAATATAAATATCTAATAAATGGTATCAAATAATTTCTTAATATCATTTTTAATAGAAATATTTCCACCACTTTTGGTTTTGTTTAAAGAGTTCGTACACTCTAAAGTGTGATATATGTAGTCTCGAATAGACATGGCCTTGATAAAACCAAATTGATTCCAGGAAATAATTTTGTTACATATAGAATCATGTCTATTATCAATGAGTTTAGTTATGATTCAGTAAAGGTAATTACTAAGAGAAATAGGCCAGAAGAGATAGATCATGGAGGAATTGTACACTATATGGAATAAAGTGAGGAACTGAGCATTTATACCATAGGAGAGGATATCATTAAAAATGAATGATTTTCAATTTTAGAAAACATAAATGTGTATGACCTCTGAATAGTGTTGGAAAAAACAATTGTTAAAGCCATCCGGGCCCGAAACACTTTCAGGATTGAGGATAAAACAGTGTATTTGATTTCATGATTGTGAGGGATGATTAAGAGATGATCATTGTCCTCCTCACATGCCACTATCTGAATGACATCAGGAAGAAGATCCTTGTTGATAGCTGTGCCATTGTACATATTTTCAACGTGGGTGACAACATGACTTTTAAAAGTCTTCTCAGAGTCCAAAATGGGTATCTTCATCCCTAAGGATGGAAAGAGGTCTACAGGCTTTTATTATCTGTTAGAGGGAGTTTTAGAACTTAGTATTTCTATCACCATCTGATAGACATTTGGTTTGGAATATTTTCTTATGCTCGTTGTATTTATGAAGTTGAAGAAAATTATGTTTCATCGAGGTGTTAGTTTCTGGTTGGAGATCCAATGAAAAATCATATCTAGCGGTAGTGCATTAAATATGGATAAGGTCATTCATAAGAGTGAAAAATCCTTTTTCCAGTTGATTTGATTAAGAACCAAATGAAACCTTTAGGCACTATTTGAGCTGATTTAACTTGGTGATACATGAAAAATACTCACTATGATGATTCATAGAATTCGATCATTTATTTATAATGTTTGATCATTCTGGATCATTAGACCAAGAATAATTAAATATAACGGGGATGATGAGTTTTGGATTTATGATGAGAAGACTAAAAATGATAGGGTGATGGTCGGAGTTATGTTTAGGTAATGTAATGCTATAGATGGAATCCCAATTTTCTAGAGCAGTCATGTTTGTAAAATCCCTATCCAGTTTACTAGCGACCACCTGGTTGTAGTTTCTTTTATACCATGTTTATTTGGTACTAGTGAGGTTAATTTCAATAAGGATAAAATATTCAAAAGAGGCTCTAAATTCTCTATAGGATATGGATGAGTGATCCGGGCCAATTTTTTCATTGGAGGAAAGAATAGCATAAAAATCCACAGTCACAACCCCAGGGTTAGGGATGTTATTAACTACGATATAAATTTCATGAGAAAGAGGTTTTCTATCTTGGTATCTATTATTAGCACATATCAATTTACAATAAATAAATGTTCCATAAATAGAATAATCAAAAGTAAAACTATGATCATAAATTTTGATGGAATTGACATTTTACAATAAAATATGGTAAAATCCCCAAAGAGATTCTATGGGAATATATATTCTCCTTAAATTTAATTAATTATATGTAATTTCATCATATTATTAATATTTCATTAATAAATTAACTGGGTTTTATCTATTCCATTCATTTGTCTGAAAATTCCAAATATCATGAATATTGTCAGTTAAAACCAGGTAAGTCAATTACAATTTGTATGGTCCACTCCAATTCCTTACATGATCATGGAATGGTGTTTTATAGAAGTGAAATGAAAGATTTATCTACATTTAATATGGTCATGTCAAATAATTAATAATTTATTCCATAATATCATTTAAATGAATCACTGACATTTAATCACTTACCTAATGTGGTTTAAGTAGAAGTGACTTGGAATGAGATTTTCACAATTTTATGATTCAATAAGAAATTAATATAATGATTATTACCATTAGTGTGGTCATGATCAATCACACCAAAATTATGGCTCAAAAGTTTTAAAACATGAAAAACCCAATTATGGCATATCACCCTTCATGGGGTGTTTGGAGTCGTGGGTGCAACCCCCATCATCTAATCATATTTTTGGAAAGAGAATAACCATAAAGATCTAATGATTATAATCCTGGAATATAAATTCAATAAATAGAAACATATAAAATTAGAGGGCCCCATAACTCAATTCCAAAATCAAAGAACATGAGAGAGGAGTCATAGCCTACTCACCTCATAATCATATGACTCTCCTCATCAAGTATCATCCACTAATTCAGCCTAAACTGGAGTAGATATTAAAAACTGAATAATGGCCTAAACCATGATAACTAGGTCGTGATAAAGAAAAATGAAATACATCTAAAATGTAATATGGTATATACAGTATCTCATCTAGAATGGAAAATAGATGCTTGGTTGGACCACTGATGAGAGAGATCTCTCATTACCATGATTTCAATTTCAAAACCTCCAAAATGGGTTAAATGGAGGTTTACCCTATTGAAAATATTATTGGGAAAAGGGATATTATAATTTGATAATTACGGGTAAAATAGTAAAACCACAGAATAAATTTTCATGTACATGGTTCAGCTGCCTTGTTTGCGAAACTGTGCACCAACGATGCACAAGTACATAAATAAAATGGTGACTCAAACTGTTAGGCCGAAAAGTATGAGAACACATGTACCATCCATGCAACATGCCTCTTCACAATAATTTCAACCATCTTCATGGATTATCCTAGCCATACATCACCCACATGGTTTACTCTAACCATGCGATAAGAAAATATTCCCAAAAAAGATGATTTCCATACTCAAAACAATCCTTAGACACCCCCAATACCTTTTTGAACTCATTATGCATCTAAAAATTCTAGATAAATAAGAGGTAGAACAAAATCTTAAGTTTCTATAGTAGAGTCATAAATCCAGTTCTTACACACCCTTATAATATGTCACGTTATTTTTGTTGATAAATTCCTGGTTTACTAACCCATATATGGTTGTATACTGAAAGGCATTCAATTATTATCAAATTTTATACAAGGAACCATCCTCAAATCTCTTACATTTGGTTATCTTGTCACATGATAGAATATGTTTGAAGCACATGAGAAACATGAAATCGGTAAAATATTTCATTACTGATAAAGTTCCATACTCCAAGTGTTTAAACTCTCTGTATCTATTGGCCCTCAATGTATTTCGATAGAAAAAATCATTGAAAGACACCTGAAAACCCCTCCAATAGATATATCTACAAAAATATAAATGTGTAATAATGTCCCATAATATAATGGATGACTCTTGATGAATATTCACAGAGTGCTTAACTCACATATATGTCAATTTATTTATATCTTATAAAATCAACATCATGGAATATAGTCCTGACTCCACATCATAGGTACTTTCATCCCCTGAAAACACGGGAGGATTCTACTGATAAAACTCAGATGTGAATTATTCCATAGTCTGGTCATATCATATGGCTCCTATAATACTCTACCGTAATTTTTGAAATCCCTATTAAAACTAGAAATCAATTCCCATATCAGTTATAACTATCAGTTCTACAAGTGTCTCTACATGAGGTTCTACTATGGGCATAGGTCCCATGAACTCTAGGGAATGGTCATATCCAACATCTTAATACAATAATTGAGACCATCCTAGTGTAAGATATATACAAATTTTAAACACACGCCTCAATATATTATTCAGTAAACACTAAAATTGATGGTATATTAACATTATAGGTACAAGACTCTCTATGGAAACACCCATCTTCCTTCTAATAAAGCCATATCTAAGAGATGAAAAAATCAAATGAATTTAAAATTAAATGGTCTATATCCATATACTAAAATCATTTTAGGGCCACTTTATCTAGTTTAAGTCAAAGGACCAACTATATAGAGTATATATTGTAAATTATAGAAGAAATAACCCTATATTGTTAAATTGTGATAGCCATTTAATGATGACAATTTTAGTTCCAAATGATATTTATTTTATGTTCATACCCATTTACATTGAAAATGTTTTTAAAGGTTTGAGTTATATAGATCACTAATCTCAATTATTAAATAACCATAGTCATAAAAAATTTAAATTTGGCATCCATTAACTCATAGCCAATTATATATCCACCATCTTCCTCAAATTATAGAAAAATTGAAAGGACATATTGTAACACCCCAGGTAAATAAAGAATATGAAAATTTTATATTTATCCATATTTGTGAATAAAATATTAATATATCTTTAATGGGGACTCTATGCTCGATGGTGTACCCAATACGCAACAACGAGTTTCTTGGGAATCTTACGTTGCACTCTAATAATAAAATAATATTATTTTAAATTATAGTTAACACCAAGCCGTTGTAATGGCGGTAATGAACAGAACTTACTAAAAATGATGATATATGTTTTTTAAATATTTTTACTTTTTACAATAAATGTTAGAGGATTAAAAATGCGAATGAATCCAATTTTAAGCGTAAACATTCTAATATTCTTTAAAAGGTCGATTAACTGCCTTTTGATGACGAACCTCTTTTAAATCTACTTTTTGAAAATTTTATGTGTTATATTTGACAAAATGAAATTATTAATTATAATTAGGACATCAAAATATACTTTGTGTAAATTTTTGGTATTTTTCTGATAATGTTCATTTTTTAATGAATAGTGAACAATGTTGTATTTTAATTCAAAACCTCTTTTTAATATAATTTATTTATATGATTATATTATCTATTGAATTGGTTTAAAATTTAAATTAGAATATATTTTTACCATTTAATCCAATAGTGGTCGTTGGAATTAATTTCATCTTGAAATTGGACTTAAACTAGGGTCAATCTTTTGATACTTATTGTTTCATAAAAAAATGCTATTTGCTCTAACAGCGGGAATGAATTATTAAATTAATTAATGTAACTTATATGTTTTGAATTTATTAAAATAAATATCATTTTTGAATTGGGAATATCAAATATATCCTAGGTTGAATTTTTGGTAATTTTCTAAAAAACTTCATTTTTTGATGAATAGTGAAACCACTAAGTGGTAGATAAAGAAACTGATTTTTCGTTTAAATGAAACATTACCACTTCTGTGTTTTGAATTTCAAAAATCCTACATACATGGTTTTCATTAAAAGTTAAATTTGGTTCAACGGGATTAAAATAATTTTTTGGTGAATAGTAACTTTTAAGTTTATTAATCCCGATTAGAGGTAATTAGTGTAATTTAAGGTAAAAATAATGTTTTAATAATATTAAATGACCTAGAAACATGTCCTACCCTCAAAGGATATGTTATTGCCGACCAAGACAATCCAAGGGTCAACTTGGGGACCCCATGGAGCCACTGTGGTTGGAAAATGACATTAATACCTTTTTATTGAATGTTAAAATTAAAATGTCACAAACACGTATTGTTTTACTAAAACAATTTTTATATAGGGTTATATAGGTCATTTTTTTGACTATAAATATTAATTATAAATATAAAATGATTTTCTACATCATGATATTTTTTTTTATAAATTTTAGACACTAAATAAATTAAATTATTTATGACACCATGACGATGCAGCAATTACCACATTATTTAGAGATTTAAATAAAATGAAAAGATAATGTAAAATATAAGTCCAACACTTGTCAAAAACCTATAGGATGGGTGGATTTCGAAAAATTATCACCATATCCTATAAATATATCCTTTTTGACCTTTAAAATCTGAAAATCATTTTATAATAAAGTAATATTTTATAACATTCCAAGAGTGCCCCTCCTTTTCTCCTATGAAAGGCCCCCACCTCTACCACCTTACCCACACCTCTAAATACTTTGGATCGGCCAGCCCCTGACCATTTCATCTCTCCAAAACCCTCTATTCATCATTTAAGCCTCACCTTTGGGCATAATCCTTTCCAAAGAAGCCTTTGAACTCAAATCAAGAAGAGTTACCCGATTTTAAGGTAATGTTTTCACTTGTGTTCTTTTGTTTTATTTTGCTTCTACAACCCTCGAAACTCTTTTTATTCATTTATTTCTTAAAAAACCAGTATCTTAAATATGCTATGATGTTTTTATGTGAAAGATTCTTGCTACACTTACACACACCTTCGTCTAATGGTTAAAAAACATACTGTTTCTGTGGTTGGCGAATTTCTGCCCCATGAAACGATGATTGTTCCATATTCTTCTAACACCTTTAATGGTGGAAATTATGATGTCACTATACTTTATATATGATATATATGGTATTTAGGTTTTCTATATGCTTCTGAATTTTATATTTAAAACATGCCTTTATGCTTTTCATGTTGTGCAAATGTGATAATTTCATACGAGGAAGTGTGGACTACCGCCCCCTCAAGTGATGTGACGCGTTCATGCAATACATGGAATGTTTAAAGAACACAATTAATGAACATATGTTACCTATATAACATATATATTATAATTTGATTATAATATATATATATCCCAATTATTTTTTATTCCATTAATATGACAAAGAAATTAAAGTAGCCTTCATGCGTACGTAAGGCCTACCGTCTACATGAAGGGTGCATTTTATTTATTTTTATCTCAAAATGTTATGGAGTAGTATAAAATGTATATGTAATGGATATATACGATTTTTAAATCAATAATACTATTCTGGATATGATTTACTCATAACTACAAGGACAATCATTTTCGAACAAATTCATTTTTGACTCATGTACCAAACATTGACAAAAATATCTGATATGAACTCGCATTATTAACCAATTATTATAACATTATAATATGTGATATAAACTGAATAAAATCTTTAAAATATTTCCTTGAGAAATTATAAATTGACCAATGTTTCTTATTCAGGAATATAAATAAATGAACAAGACAAGTCAGACTTGAGGTAAGGGATCCTACTCCTCTCTTTCTTTTTAAGTACACTATTTTATGTCATTACTTTTAATCTCATCTTTATAATGATTGGGATGTTCTTTTATATTAATCATACTATACTTTTTATGTTCATATTATGAGAGGCCCTATTTTCTCTCATCAATCCATTTTGGAAGTTTTGAGTAGTGCTATTAGGCTACCGAATTTTCGTAAGAGATCCAACCTCCCTCTTTCTTTTTAAGTACTCTACTTTATGTAACTTCTTTTAAGCGACTCTTTGTTATGTTTGGGGATGTCCTTTTATATTTCTCTTGATGTAAATATTTTTTTAATATTATTAGAGACCCTATTTGATCTCATCAATCCATTTTTGGAAGTTTTAAGTGGCACTGTTAGGATGCCGAGTTTTCGTAAGGGATTTTTCATCTCACTTTTATTCCCGTGAGATTTAAGCTACATTTGCCACCAGTTCCTTTGAGTGGTGTATTTACTTCCCATTAGTATAATATTTGTGTAATATAATTTCATTTATGGGTATTTACATATTCATTGTACTACCCTTCTTCAATGGGGTGTACGTTTCGAATGTTACCCAAGTCGGTAAGGGAACCTTTCACCCTCCTCTTTTTAAAAGACTTATTTTGTTATGTCATTTAATTCACATACTATTATGTTGGGATATGTTCTTATATATCATTATTTATCTAAATATTATGTCCAAGTGATGAGATACCCTTTTTATCTCTCATCAACACATTTTCTGAATTTTGAAGTGATGCCGTTAGGCTGTCGAATTTTTGCAAGGGAACTTCTTAACCCAATTTTGATTCTTTGGGATAAACTTATACTCCTTGAATATGTCGTTCTATGAATATGTTTGAATAACCTCTGATTGTTTTAAACATAATATCCAATTATATTTGGTGTATTCATCAGTCACACATAATTATGTAATTGATTTATCCTTAATCAAAGGATACCGTCTTTGTAAGGGACATCGTCTCAATCTCCTTTCATTGAGGCATATTTCGTTTTATACACAACTCATATTTATACGGTGTATAAACCCCTTTTAATTTTACTTTTATACAAGAGGATTCTTTTTCTACGAAGCGTTTTACTAAACGACAAAATGGAATTTTTCTTTTAACGTATGCGGTGACAACGACCTTTTCCGCCGCCGCGAGTATTATTTGGTCTTTGGCTTCCTCAACAAGCCGTGATGTTTTTTTTAAAATGAAATAAATACCATATACTCTTTTATGTATTTTGGTATTGAAAATGGTTTTTATAATGGATTTGTTATGTCAAAATATTTAAGTGATATATTGTGATCAAAGTGTGGAAATGTTTTCTTTCCATTATATTTGTTTTATGTCTTATGATTTTATAATTGTACTTGGACATTTGACGGGTTGTTAAGTGATAAACCATATGACGGGTGGTTCCGTGAATACCAGGATGGGTGGTTACATTATAACCTCTAATGCATTTGGTATGGAAGTCGTCTATATGGCTAATCCATTAAGTATGTCTGGAAGTCGACCGTATGGTTATTCCATTTAAGTATGTTTGTGTCCCATGTTACCTTTTTATGTTATGTGATATTTATATGGGTTTTATGGTAATATTTTGGTCACCAAAGGGTAATTAATGATCGTTTATTCAGTGAAGAGTTTTTACTACTTCATAAAGGTGAAAAGTATTACTTTGGTAAAGTACTCATGGTTTACATGTTGTTTTTGAAAAACTAACAGTTTTCCTTCTTTTTGTATCCTTTATTGGGCTTTTTATTCTCATACCAAGTTTTTGAAATGTTTTCCATAGGACTTAAAGATGAATAGGGTCAAGGATGGGATCAAGGAAAGACATTCTATCTAAAACTCTAAACCTGACAAGATCCTCAATGTGAATTATTCATTTCATTCAATATTAAGTATGGTTTAAGGCTGGGGCCTTATAGTTGGTATCAATGGTCGGTTTAGATAACTTTAGAGGTTAGGGTATTCTTTAAGCATAAGTGACATTACCATAATGGTTAGGATTTCAGATAGTGTCCTAGTTTTAGATAAAGAGAATGAGTAAGTATATCTTAGTGTTTATCTTCCTCATTAGTACATGATGGTTTTGTTGATATACTCACACTGACCTTTTTGGTTTCAGTAAAAGGCTGGATCTAGCAAGCACCAAAGTAACCGTGGATGTGAAGGAAACTGTGAGAGTTTTCTGAGTGAGCAACTGAATGATATAGGAGCTTCAACGAGGAATCTTGTTATTATCCTCAACCAACTATATGGAGTCATGATTGACCACCTAAACATTGGTGATTTCTATAAGGCATCATATATGCGAGAAACAAATCCCTATAGAACTACAGGTAATAATCATAAAGGTATGTGTGTTAAAAAACCTATGTGTGAATGACGTGGAAAGAAACACCTAGGAAAATGTTTCAAAGGGATAGAAATATTCTATAGATGTGGAAATGAAGGTCATAAAGCAAGAACCTTCCATTGAAAAAGGAAGCATCAAGTTGACTCGAGGAACGGGAAAGAATTTCTTTATGAGGGATCAATTGAATGTTTTAAATGTGGTGTTCATGGTCATTATGAAAACACATTTCCTATGAAGAAGTTTCATGAATGAGATCACCATGATCGTACAAATATTCGTTTACCAATACCTAATGCCATTCTGATTGAGGATGAAGAAACTGACAATGACCAATCAAAGGTATGGATTATTTCATAATATTTGTTTTCCTATTTTGGAATCATAGGATATGGTTCATGATTTTGTTTGTAGGAAAGAATTATTTCAGAATAAGTTGGAAAAGAATGGATAATGGATCAGGAAGAATGTTGAATGAGTAAGAAGTCAACTTATAAGGGCTTCAAGAGTTATGGTGAAATTCTTAAGAGTATTAAGTCTCTTTTGATGATGGGGTTACATTTGAAGACTTTTTATAGTATGTGTAACCCTAATGTTTGATATATGAAAACATTATTCATGGAATAGTTATCTGTTCTTTTGTGGACATAGTTATAAAGAACCATTTGGGTTTATATGATCCTTACTTTTGAGGTAATTATGGGTTACTATATGTTATGATGGAAAGTGAAAGGCATGAGAGAAAATTGAGGTCAAATTTTGTAATGGTTATTTGTGATGATTTTATCTCTTTTTGGGGAATCATTTGAGAATTATATGGTTTCGAAAAAGGACAACACGCAGACCGTGTCACAACCCGTCACGTCGGACAAAGTTGCGGGAATCGAACCCACAACCAAAGTGTGACTGGTATTTATCGCCTGCCACTAGACTACGTGAAGTCCCTGATTAGTTTGACTAATTATTTTTAATTAGATGATTTTAGGAATGAAGAGTAAGTTTATTTTTGGTTATCTATGGAAATGATTAACCTATCATCGAGGATATGTGATTAGGTTAATTACTTTTCAATATGAGAATTTAAGAGCAACTGATGTTATTTGGATATAAAAGATAATTAGTACTTTGGAAGACTATGTGATTCAAACCATCAAATATTTGGGTTTCAATCTTAGTTTTTATTACTTTGAATAATTTTATGGACAATTGTTTATCGAATAGTCTTCGTTGACCTTTGGGTTTTTTCGACATGTTTTGGAGATTAAGAATGGATTTTCGTTTTATAAAGGAATATACTTTTGTGGATTATTTGATCTCATACTAACAATTTTGGTTTTGGATTTTGTCTAATGACATGGTAAATATATAGTTCTCTTTTTTGGATTAGGTGATTCTCACGATGTTGATTATAGTACTCTTAATGTGAACAAGTCCTCCTAAATACTCGTCTTTTGGAGGAAATATGAGTTTGATTAAGGAATCTAGTAAAAGTTGAAAGTCTATGTGACAAGTAAGTATGTTTCATTATGATTTAGTTAAGCTCAAAAAATAAATTCCTCAATGAAGAGTAACATAAAATACAAAATTTCGTCTGTTAACTTTTCCTACCGGGGGATCGAATAACGTTTAACCTATCAAAATTTTGTGATTTTCTTATGGTTAACTTTCTCCTAGACATTTTTACTATCACTCTCCATAAGAACATGACCCTTTGTTTTTTCCTCCATGTCCATATTATCATACTTGGAATCCTAGAATGGGTTAACTCGGGTGACCTTTGTACTTCTCTTTCTTTATTTTAAAGTGATTTTTTTACTGACTCTTGTTCCGATGTGGGATTTTCAATGAAGTTTCCAAGCCCAATTTTAAAATTGCAAGGATGCAATTTCCAAAAGGGGAGAAGGATGTAACACGCCATGTAAATAAAGAATATGACATTTTCACATTTATCTATATTTGTGAATAAAATATTAATATAACTTTAAAGGCGATGCTATGCTCGATGGCGTACTCAATACGCAACAACAAGTTTCTTGGGAATCTTCTGTTGCACTCTAATAATAAAATAATATTATTTTAAATTGTAGTTAATGACAAGCTATTGTAATGGCGGGAATGAACATAACTAACTACTAAATATTTATATATGTTTGTCAAATATTTTTACTTTTTACAATAAATGTTAGAGGATTATAAATGCGAATGAATCCAATTTTAAGAGTAAACATTCTAATATTCTTTAAAAGGTCGATTAACCGCCTTTTGATGACGAACCACTTTTAAATCCACTTTTTGACCACTTTATGTGTTATATTTGACAAAATAAAATTCTTCTTTAGAATCGGGACATCAAAATTTACTTTGTGTAAATTTTTGGTATTTTTCCGATAATGTTCATTTTTTTAATGAATAATGAAAATGATGCATTTTAATTCAAAAACTCATTTTAATCTAATTTATTTATATGATTAGATTATCTATTGAATTGGTTTAAAAGTGAAATTAGAATATATTTTTACCATTTATTCCAATAGTGGTCGTTGGAATTAATTTCATCGTGAAATTGGAATTAAACTAGTGTCAATCTTTTGATACTTATTGTTTCATAAAAACACGCTATTTGCTCCGACAGCAGGAATTAATTATTAAATTAATTAATGTAACATATATTTTTTTTATTTTTTAAAATAGACATCATTTTTGAATTTGGAATATCAAATATAGCCTAGGGTGAATTTTTGGTAATTTTCTGAAAAACATCAATTTTTGATGAATAGTGAAACCACTATGTGGCAGTTAAAGAAACTGATTTTTAGTTTTAATGAAACTTTACCACTTCTGTGTTTTTAATTTTTAAAATCTGATATACATGGTTGTCATTAAAAATTAAAATTTGGTTCAACGGGATTAAAATAATTTTTTTGGTGAATAGTAACTTTTAAGTTTATTATTCGCGATTAGAGATAATTAGTGTAATTTAAGGTAAAAATAATGTATTAATAATATGAAATGACCTAGACACATGTCCTACCCTCATTGTATGTGTCATGATCGACCAAGACAATCCATGGGTCATCTTGGGGACCCCATGGAGCCAGTTTGGTTGGAAAATGACATTAATACCTTTTTATTTAATGTTAAAAATAAAATGTCACAAACATGTGTTGTTTTTACTAAAACAATTTTGATATGTGGTTATAAAAGTCATATTTTTGACAATAATTATTAATTAGATATATAAACATATTTCCTACATCATGATAGTTTTTTATAATTTTTAGACACTAAATAAATTAAATTATTTATGACACCATGATGATGAAGTGATTACCACATTATTTAACGATTTAAATAAAATGAAAAGATAATGTAAAATATAAGACCTAAACATTTCAAAAACCTATTGGATGGGTGTATTTATAATCCTTATCACCATATCCTCTAAATATATCCTTTTTGGATCTTTAATATCCGAAAGTCATTTTATAATAAAGTAACATTTTATAACATTCCAAGAGTGCCCCTCATGTTCTCTTATAAAAGGCCCCCACCTCTACCACCTTACCCACACCTCTAAAGCATTTGGCTCAGCCAACCCCTAACCATTTCATCTCTCTACATCACTCTCTTCATCATTTAAGCCTCAACTTTTGGTATAATCCTTTCCAAGGAAGCCTTTGAGCTCAAATCAAGAAGAGTTACCCGATTTTAAGGCAATGTCTTCACTTGTGTTCTTTTGTTTTATTTTTCTTCTCCAACCCACTAAACTCTATTTATTCCTTTATTTTGTAACAAAACCAGTATATCCAATATACTAGGATGTTGTTACGTGAAGTATTCGAGCTAAACATACACACACCTTCGTCTAATGGTCAAAGAACATACAGTTTCTGTGGTTGATGAATTTCGGCCTCACGAAACGATGATTGTGCAATATTCTTTTAACACCTTTAATGGTGGCCATTATGATGTCACTATACTTTATATATGATATATATGGTATTTATGTTTTCTATATGCCTCTGAATTTTATATTTAAAACATTCCTGTATACTTTTCATGTTGTGCAAATGCGATAATTTCATACGAGGAAGTGTGGACTACCGCCCCCTCAAGTGATGTGACTCGTTCATGCAATACCTGGAATGTTTATAGAATTAAATTAATTAACACATGTTACATATATAACATATATATTATACTGGAATTATAATATATATATCCCAATTCTTTTTGATTCCATTAATATGACAATTAAATGAAAGTAACGTTCATGCATACGTACGGCCTACCACTTCCATGAAGGGTGAATTTCATTTCTTTTTATCTCCAAATGTTATGGAGTAGTATAAAATGAATATGTACTGGATGTATATGATATTTAAATCATTAATACTATTCTGGAGATGATTTAGTCATAACTACATGGAAAATCATTTTCAAACAAGTTCATTTTTGACTCATGTACCAAACATCGACAAAAACGTCTGATATGAACTCACATTATTAACCAATTATTATAACATTATAATATGTGATATAAAATGAATAATAATATTTAAAAGAGGTCCTTAAGAAATTATAAATTGACCAGTGTTTATTATTCAGGAATATAATGAAATGAACAAGACAAGTCAGACTTGAGATAAGGGATCCTAATCCTCTCTTTCTTTTTAAGTACACTATTTTATGTCATTCCTTTTAAGCTCATCATTCTTATGATTGGGATATTCATTTATATTAATCGTACTTTACTTTTTATGTTCATATGATTAGAGACCCTATTTTATCTCATCAATCCATTTTGGATATTTTGAGTGGCGCCGTTAGGCTACCGAATTTTCGTAAAAGATCCAACCTCCCTCTTTCTATTTAAGTACTCTCATTTATGTCAGTTCTTTTAAGATACTATTTGTTATGTTGGGTGATTTAATTTTATATTCCTATTGTTGTACATTTTATTTTAATATTATGAGAGACCCTATTTGATCACATCAATAAATTTTTTGGATTTTTTAAGTGGCACTGTTAGGATGCCGAGTTTTCGTAAGGGATTTTTCATCTCACTTTTATTCCCGTGAGATTTATGCTACATTTTCCACCAGTTCCTTTGATTGGTGTATGTACTTCCCATTATTATTCTATTTGTGTAATATAATTTCATTTAGGGGTATTTACATATTCATTTTACAACCCTTCTTCAATGGGGTGTACGTTTCGAAAGATACCCATGTCGGTAAGGGAACCTTTCACCCTCCTCTTTTTAAAAGACTTCTTTTGTTATGTCTTTTAATTCACATAATATTATGTTGGGATATGTTCTTATATATCCTTATTGATGTAAATTTTATGTCCAAGTGATGAGATACCCATTTTATCTATCATCAACTTATTTTGTGAATTTTTAAGTGACGTCGTTAGGCTGTCGAATTTTTGCAAGGGAACTTCTTAACCCAATTTTGATTCTTTGGGATAAACTTGTACTCCCTGAATATGTCGTTCTATGAATATGTGTAAATAACCTCTGATTGTTTTAAACATAATATCCAATTATATTTGGTGTATTCATTTGTAACACATTATTATGTAATTGATTTATCCTTAATCCAAGGATACCGTCTTTGTAATGGACTTCGTCTCAATCTCCTTTCATTGAGGAATATTTCATTGTATACACAACTCCATTTTATACGGTGTATAAACCCCTTTGACTTTTACTTTTATACAAAAGTAATCTCTTTCTACGAAGTGTTTTAATAGAAGAAAAAAATGGAATTTTTCTTGTAACGTACGTAGTGACACCGACCTTTTCCGCCACCGCGAGTATTATTTGGTCATTGGAATCCTCAACAAGACGTGATGTTTTTTTTAAAAATGAAATAAATACCATATACTCTTTTATGTATTTTGGTATTGAAAATGGTTTTTATAATGGATTTTTTATGTCAAACTATTTAAGTGATATATTTTGATCAATGTGTGGAAATGTTTTCTTTCCATTATATTTGTTTTATGTATTATGATTTTATAATGGTACTTGGACATTTGACGGGTGGTTACGTGATAAACCATATGACGGGTGGTGCTGTGAATACCAGGATGGGTGGTTACGTTATAGCCTCCAATGCATTGGGTATGGAAGTCGGCCGTATGGCTATTCCATTAAGTATGTGTGGAATTCGACCGTATGGTTATTACATTTAAGTATGTTTGTGTCCCAAGTTAACTTTATATGTTATGTGTTATTTATATGGGTTTATGGTAATATTTTGGTTACAAAAGGGTATGTAATGATCTTTTATTCAGTGAAGAGTTTTTACTACTTTATAAAGGTGAAAAGTATTACTTTGTTAAATTACTCATGGTTTAATAAGTTGTTTTTGAAAAACTAACAGTTTTCTTTCTTTTTATATCCTTTACTGGGATCTTTATGCTCATCCCAAATTTTTGAAATGTTTTCCATTGGACTTAAAGATGAATAGGGTCATGGATGGGATCATGGAAATACATGCTATATAAAACATGGAACAAGACATGTTTCTTTTTAAGTGTTTTTTTATTTTGTGGAAACATAGTAGAAGTGTCTACAATGTAATATTTTGAGATGTAATAGTTATGACCTAATTCTCTAAAACACTAAACCTGAAAATATCCTCAATGTGAATTATTCATTTAATTTAATATTAAATAAAGTTTAAGGTTGCGGCCTTATATTTATCAATCATGGAACTAAAATAGACTACAGGAAATGACTGCATTGATATAATCATGAAATTCTACATAGATGACATATAAATTCTCAAGTGCATATAATGATTAATAAATAAATTCTTCCTTTAAAAATACTGACAAGGGTAAAAATAATTAGTAATACGCAACATTAAACAACAAGTGGTTAATATAATTTTAACATCAAGATACTGATAATTATTAAAATATCAAACAACATGTCCCATCCAAGGTAATTTTTCATTCCACTATATTTTGTTTTGCAACTACTAGTCATTGGACCGTTACCAAATTTATACATATACTATTTTTCCTTTCTATGATCCCAATTAGAAAAGAATGGAATACCAAACAAATGAAACATTGTTGATTCCAAATTTTTACATTATGAACCTGGTTCCCTCATAAGTGACCAATCCATGGTGGCCACATGGCCTCCAAAATGACTCCTCGTATGATAGATGATACAATATTTTTGTGACGGTATTCAGTGAAATAGTGGGGAAACTATTCCCACATGACTAGAATTTTAAACAGGGGTTTATAAATATCAAAAAAATATAGAAAACATAATAGATTAAAAAATTGTGTAATAATAATTATCCATTATAAAAATATCCTAGTAAATCACATCTATCAATATTATAGAAAAAATATTGATCATGGCATGGTATACAAATTGGAAATATTGGGGGACCATAGAAATAGTATAATCTAAAATTTTCTACATAAATTAAATATACACACAAGGATATCACTATTATCATCATGAGAATAGTCTATGTACTCTTCCCCATATAAACCATCTGATAATGTTATTCAATCACCATTGAAGGTCGCTTTCCCTTGTTCCTACCTGCACACATGATAACTTTACAAGTACCCAATGATGGACTAAACAGGATGTGAGATATGTTTAGTGTGCCACCACCTACTTTGACTAATGTCATCTAGTCTATTAGTATATAATAATAAATTTTTAGATAATATGAAAATATCCAATATAAATTCAGTAAATAAAAAACCCATATAGATTTTGGTTCCCATGGAATTCCCATCCTCTTCTGATATATTCGGACTATTTCGTAATTTCTTTGAGTAAAAATTCACACACTATTTAGTTAATAATATTGACTAGGCCTCATATCACCTTCATGAAATCCCTTGTGAGTCATAACTTATCAATATATGTATAATAATTCATTTATAAAAATTAAGGCTCTAACTGATTCCAATCTAGTTCATTATCTTAGTAGTCGCATTGTGTAAATAATTTATTACTTAATTTGAAGGCATCCTAACCCCATACACATTTTTTTAATTTTGCAACTCATGTATTGGTCCAAGAATTACATGAACACATCACCTTATAATATCATCCATGGAATCCCTCATATGATCTCAGTTATTTCTCTAGTTGTGTTTTAAAATCACCTCCCTCTATGTTTTTCTCCGTGGGTCCAAAAAGGGATTCTAAGATTCACTCATGGTTTATATATTGTCCTTACATACAATTACTTCATTAGATGTCAACATAAAGAGTCCATGTACCACTCATGGAATATATAAGGATCTTCCCTATATGTTCATCCTTGTATGTCCTTATAATGTTCCCATGTATCTATTGTGGTATACAGAATCATGATTCCTTGTGAGTATATGAATGGAATTAAAATGTGAACCCTTGTGTCACCCACAAAAAATTATAATACTATTTTCAAATCAATTAATAAAACAATCCTGATGAGACCATTCATGGAATTCTGAGTTCATACCTATAGTTCACTCTTATTAAATGAATATGAATGGTCCTTGGCAAGAAGTCTGACTGTGCAATTTACGGTCACATAAAATTCTGTATTCCATCACATTTATATAATAAAATAACTCACCTCTTAAAATGACAAAATTCATAGACTAGGCTAAGGAGGCCTAGCCTCTAATGAATCCCCATATTCATCTTAATTTGGTATTTTGGATTTAAAGACCATCTCAAGAAGAAGTGATAAGAGAAACTTTCCAAACAGTGGTGGGACATGATATTCCATTAACACATTCATTTAATCCAATTCACAAGTCCATCATTTCAATTACTATCCAAAAAAGGGGTAAAATTACCCACCTTAAGAGGTTATTAAAATTATAGAGGCCACCCCGAGTGGTTTTATTCAATTTAGAATCACACCCAATTTTGGATTCAATTCAAGGTCTTTAACCTCATTTAAGTGATAATAGGGTCCCATAGATTATTTAGTTCATAAGTATTAATTTAATTTAATTAAAATTCCTTTAAATATGCCTATATTGTAGAATTAAATATATGGAACATTGACATGATACATGAACACCAAGGGTTATATAGAAAATCATGGCACCACCTACAATAGAATGGTAGTTGACTTCTCATCTATTGTTGGCCACCAATCCATGAAAGAATAGAATAAATCATGAAAATAGAAAAATTATATAATAATAGAACATATAAACTTTCACAAAAATAAAACCATCAATACATAGTTAAAAAAGGTGAAGGAGAAAGAAAGTTATTACTTTTATGATCCTAACAAGACAAACATTTCTTGGACAGGATTATGGATGGAAGAGAATCACCAATGCCTATAAAGATTCCATGGGGAAGATCCAGTGCGAGGGGATTGTTGTGAATGGAAGGGGAAAGGAAAATGAGGGGGTGAGTTAATAAGAAAAAATGTGGAAATCATTATTTCATAAAATTTTTATGGTCATGTGGTTTTTTCATATGGTTTCCAAACCATGCACTAACCATGTTAAATCCACAATCCATGAACACCCCCCTATTATTAGGTCAACAAATGGTTTGTCTAACCATGCACAACACATGAAAAGTTTCAATACAATAGAGTATGCACCACATTCATGTCCATGTGGCCTAGGTAACATGGTTTAGAAAAACCAAACATCCCTTGGAAGAACATTGGACCAACCTTCTTGTTTTATATAAATATGAAAACAGGTATTCATGGTTTATACTAATTGTGCTCTCCTCTTGTTTATTATGATATCTAGGGCTCTAGGATAGAAAAATCCCTAGAAACCCTAATATCCCAAGTGCAATCATTTGGAACATTCATAATGATAAAAACATTTAATTTAACCTAAATAAAATGGTTTCACACCTCATTGAAAAATTTAGATTATTTCAATTATAATAAATTATTATAAATAAATATAAGAAAACATGAATTTAAGATGACACATTTTATAACACTATTATTTTATCCTAGATTACCTATAACTAAATATGTACTGTAATCTCATATGTCATTCTTGGTTTAGCCTAGTTGATGATGAGTTTGTTTATCTCATACTTATTAACATAATCATTAAAAATTTTATCTAAAATTATAATTAACATTTTTTAAATATTCTAAACCCCATAATCATTGATATCTAAGATATCAAATCCAAATAAATATTTCCTCAAACAACATTATTAATTCCTACAATCATGTACCCAATTAAGTATATAACATAATAATATATTCTTGATAACATACATTTCCAAAAAATATTTGAATTTCTAAGATATTAAAACGTAGTTATATTATATATTCATATAATTATTAACACTATCTTTCACCATCATGTTTTATTAATAGTTTGTTCAAAAAATAACTGACTATTCCTTATATATTACAATCCAAATATTGAAACAAAACTTCTCCAAAAAAATCATTAATAGATAATAAGTCACATACTTACTAATTAATATGAAACATTCTTCTTAAAAATCAATCCACCCATTATTATCTCAAAAAATGTACATATAAAAAATAAATGTTATTCATTCTTAAATCACATGTTCTTAAATTGTTATTCAAAAAAATATAAAATTAAAATAAATTCTCTTTACAATGTTATTGATACTATTTAACATATGTCATTGTTCCCTTAAATTATAACTTATGAAGAATTATCCTTATATATTTCACATTACCCTCCTATATTTTTGAGTATACCTAATATCATTGAAAAATATTAGTCAGTAAAAATAGATAAGATTTTCATGATTATGTAAATATCAATATCATAGTGGAGACTATGAAAGACAACATTTATATCATAATAGGCTTCTAAAAAATTCAAAACCATTTATGCATGATCCCATATTCAGTTATAAGACATAGTGGTTTTTATTTACATACGTTTTTTATCTATGATTCCATGATTATTTCATTACCAAATACGAAAATAATAATGATCATGATAATATCCTTAATAAGAATATGAATGAATTAATATAAATATGAAATCCCTTATGACACCATTATTTTTAATTTATTATACTTTTGGATCAACAAATAACTCCCTTGTTCATTCCTTGGTTATGCATTTTCATTTCTCTATACGGTTCTATAGACTAGTTTGATTATATAATTCTTAAATACTTCATAATGGAAATTAATTAAAATGTGATTTCTTAAATCATATCCAACAACAGTGTCTAACCTACTGTATAGTATTAGGACCACTCATCTTGTGTCTGAGTGATGATTGATTCAATGCTCAATAAACCATTTTTAGGATGATTATCCATCAATGCATCATTTCTAGAGCCACAAACACTTTTTAGTACCTATATGGGGACTCATTACAAGGGAAAAAATAGTATATAAATCATGAATATATCAGTATGTTATCCATTGCATATACTTATTTTTAGGGTTTTCTCTAGGGTTATCTAACCCAAATCCAAAAATAACATGTTCATTCCTATAAAAGAATTAAATAATTTAATAATAAAAATTATTATATATGAATTAATAATTTTGATCATCCTTAACTAATCAAGTATTACATTTTTCTAAAAATATCATTACATAAAATTTTATCTAAACTTTCCAATTGATTCCAATGGTGGCACCATATACTCACAAGTCCAAATCACATCCTCATATAAAGACACTTCATATTCAAGAATTCATACAAACTTTAAATGACTATATCTAATAGTCTATAATAATATAAATAATTATTATTATTTAATATCTTACACCTTAATAATCATTTCCGTTTTAGAGAAATAATAATTAAGACACAAAAAAACTTATAAATCCCATGTTTTGTTTCAAATAGATTGGTTTCCCCCATTATATACATAACTAAAAAATGGTTGAAATGTAAAAAAATTTGAAAAAATTATTTTCACATGTTATCAATCTAAAAATTATATATGTACTACTTTGTTATATAACCATGAGAATGGAAAAATAAGAATGGGTGATATAAAACACTCAGTAAGGGAAACACATAAGAGAAACAATCATGGATTAGATATTATGGTAGGAATAGAGAAATAATATTATGGCATAATATATACTATACTAATAGAATTATATATCCATGATAATAAATTAAAACATGGTTACCAAAAATATTTTTCTCAAACTAATGGATTAAATGAAGATAGACATCAAAAAATTCTTTTCGTGGACTTTTTCTTAGACACATTACTTGTCATTGTGACATATGCCATGACATCATTATTTCAAGCCACTATTACAATACAATAAATTATCATGGGAATATTCATACACAAAAACCCAACCTTGTATGTCTAATGAGACCTAATGCTTCATTTAGGTGTCGTATATTATAAGGCCCCACCCATCACTTGTTTATTTCATATGTATTCACCATAAGGGAAAATGATTAATGAATATATAAACAACCTTCCCAATAATAATATATATTTGAATAAAAACATATTGAATTCAAATAATTTTTACCATGTTAATATATGGGATAAAAGGAACATAACCCATCTTGAGTAAGAAGGTAGATTGTGAAAAAATATATTTCCAGCATTGCAAAAATAGTATTTTTTTATATAACAAAATATAGAATGAAATAAATTAACTCATTACAATATAATAAAAATAATTATGTGAAAATAATCTAATATTAGTAATCTAAAAATTTATGTTCAAACAATATTGACCAATGAGTTTATATCTAAGTCAATACTTGAATAAAACGATCACCATCCAACCAGTTATAAAATTTGATTGTTTTAAAAGAATATTTCATAAGAACTATGAAATGGTTGTGAAATGGTTAATTTGGTCAGAATTTATATACCCTAAATAATGATAGAATACAACATAATAAATTTACGTTAAATATATATTAGTATTATCTGAAATAAGTTCAATAGAATGACCATAACATAAAAAATGACTGTATACTTACCAAATCACACAACACTGGGGAAATAAATGAATCAATATCCACATGAATAAGGAAATATGATTTGTCTATTAAATAACATGAAATAAATTGGGTATAATAAATTTATTTCCATGGGAATTTAATATTTCATTCAAAGAATACATGGTGGAGAAAAATTATTATCTATCAAATTATTTTAATTAAGACCAAGACAACAATTTCAAATTAAATAATAGTTTAATAAAAACTAATGAAATATAGGGATTTAAATTAAACATAAAATACCCAGATTAAAATCTTATTCATGATATTAATTTTAAAATAGTTCTTTTATACCCTACAAAAATCATATGATGTGCATAATATCAAATATAACTCAAAGAGTAGAATTTGATATGAAAACCATAACAAACATTGAAACATTGGAACTCAAATCCATTTAAAAATATAAAATGTAATTGTAAATTGAATATCATGAAATATATATGAAAATATATATATATAAATATTACAATTAGGTGGTAATTTCACCATTAAAACGAAAACATATTGTATTAAAAAATCATGTCTCAATAAAGAGAAATTAAGAGATAAACCCCTTCCCTTTTTCCCAACATCTACAACCAAACATTAAATTATTGTATGAAAACCATTTCTATATCAATAATTTTTTCAGAACCATTATTTTATACATAATAATTTATACTCTGGATAAATAGTTATTCTTTACTTTAATTATTCAGATTTATGACATCAGTTGTTTATAGATTTGATTTTTTTGAACTAGTTTTGAAATTGTAGTGTTATTGTTTATTCATATTTTTAAGATCATTATTATTATATAATTTATGTAAAAATAATAGTTATTTAAATATGGTTTACAATTTTATAATTTTATTTCACATCAGTTTTGATTACAAAACATGGAGATGAAATTGAAGATGACTTTGTTTCGGTGTATCTTAATGAAGGAAAGGGGTTTCCCTAATTTTTGAGTTAAATATCGATATAACCAAGCCAAAAACCAAAAGTATTTTTATATTTTTATTTCATATTAAGAAATTAAATATTTTCTAAAATTCATCAGTAAAATAAATTCAATGTATTATTATATCATTGGTGTTAAATCAATCCAAACATGAACATACCATGATTTAATGAATAGCTGTGAGGTGGTGTTTTTGTAATATAATTATACAATAATTTAATTGAAAATATATTTTGATTATTAGGGTTATTTATTAGAACTATAATTATGTATAATAATATGTAATCAATAAGATAAAATTACAAAATTGTAATAAAAGATTATCTTCTTAGAACGCATTTTTAAAACGACTAAATAAACTACATTCATTTATTATTAATGTCATTAATAGGATATTATATTCTTTATACCTTAATGTTAAAAATATCATAAAATTAAAATTTATCCATTAAAATCATCCTTAGATCCATCCTTTTGTAGTGATGATGGAAAGTATAATGTGTTATGTTGTGTAAGCGGAAGTCTACCCAACACACGAACACCAGTTTTGTTTTTCTTATAGATGTGGTATCTAATAAAGGAAAATTACCATAATATAGAAACCTTAAAATGTACAAAATATAATAATACCAATATATTATTCTTTTTATAATAGATTGTAATTTTTATAATTAAGAAGAAAACTACGTATTTTATAATAACCATTTAGGGAACATGGATCCTCCTTTAAGTATCCTCCAATATTTCGGGAATATGTAAAATATGATTGACCATGGGATTATGTTATTAGGATAGGATTATATTTAAAAGAAAATGGCAGAGTTCCAAGGATAAACTTAATGTGATTATTTTTATTTAAGTTCTTTTGATGTTACCCAATTATAAGAGATGGAAAATGTAGTTTTGGGAACACCATTACATATTTCAATAATTCTATGATACAATTCATCGATTATTTGTTTAAAACTATAATAAAATTTATGGTCCATAGTAATTCTTTAATAAAATTCTCAAAAATTCATATCTATGAATTTTTTTGGAAAATTTATGTCTTTTGGACTATGATAAACTCAATTTACTGATTATATTTTTGCCTTGGTAAGTAATTACTAATCTTATAAATTAATTTTAAGTAAAAAATTTCATATTTAAAATTTTACATAATTTGATACTTATTATTTAAAATTTGGAAATGTTTGTATAAAATATAATTTTAAAATTAATGTATGTTTAAATTCATAATAAAAAAACCAAATCATGTAAAAATAGTATTAAAAAATATTTTTTAAGACTAAAATTTACATTTAAGATAAAATTATTTGGTTTAGTAATTTTAATGAAATAAATTGATTTAAAATGAATGTATTAAAAGTAATGAGGCTCTATGTCAATAAAAAACATAGTCTCAGATTTAAAATAATTTATTTGAAGAAAATAGTGGAAATAGTTTCTATGTTAGTGTGGGATTTTAATTAGTTATTAAAATGTTTTTCATAGAATTTAAAATTTAAAATAATATTTTAAAATAAATAATGTTAAAACATAAATAAAAATAAAATTATATATATGGTTTTTAGTTCATATTGTTTTTTCATACAAAGGGATAAAATCATGGAAATTTTAACTTTTTTAGATCCCACATTTATCAAATAAAAGTCGTCCTTTATAGAAAATGAATGAAAATCATACTGATTAAAATTTGGAATTTGGAATTTAAAAATGAATGAAATTTTTTGTGATCTCAAATTCCAAATCATATAATTGTATTTCATGATTAATGTTCAAATAATTATGGAAACCTATTTTTATTAGAATATAAAATATTAAAAAAAATAACTAAATGTTTACTTATTTGAAATCAATTTCAATATAATTTTCTTTTAACAAAATATTAATATCAAAAGTAATATATCAATAATCATATGATTCTATGAAAATAATTTTTTATGAAAATTAAAAGTACTTTTTAGGAAATTACTTTTGTAAAAATAATTGATCTTATTAGTCATTTAAGGATACAAAATTTATTTTCATACATATTAAATGATATATTTATTTTATATATATTTATATTTAATAAATAGTTTACTCTAATTCATTCATGTTATTTCAATATCTAGGGTTTAACCACCCATCATAAATATTCATTATATATTTACGTATATCATGTCTTCGTTTATAATCAGTGTTGCATAAATTGAGAGATATAAAAAATTAACTTATTTAAAGGTGATAATATATTATTATTTAATTGTGATAAATGAAAAGGGATGGACAAGGAATAAGGGGAGTCTCACTTTGCGATATACACCTGGAGACTTCTGATTGAGCTTTCACAAGTATATATGCACAAGGTTACTATCTATAACACTTTATAACATAAACAACTCATTACTACCTTTTCTATAAGAAAGTTTTTAAATTTTTACATTTAAAAGATCATTTAGATAAATATTTTGATTGAATTAGGAAAAAAACATACATTTAAAACCATATAATTCAATAAGACAATAGCACTCAATGTAAATTTTATTCCATAAATTTAGGATTCCAAAATATAATCCCATGTTTATTTTAAAACATAAAATTATTTTAGAATAATATAATATTATCATATATATAGATAAAATAATTCATAGATCCCCTATTAGTATCTTGGGTAAAGAAATGAATAGTAATTGGTGAGTGAATATGTATAGTAAGAGATGTAATACAATAGATTCTATTATTGAATAAATAAATTGTCAATATTATAAGAGGGATAAAAATTAATAAGATATTCCATGTAACATATATTATAAAAGGAAAATATATCCATAGAAGAAATGATAAAAATATAATCACATAGGTAATAATAAAATATTACATAATAATTAAATTCATAATTCCAGATATCATAAATATATCATCACATCCTTTTCTAATATATCATAAACATATATCAGAACATTCCAATATATCATAAACAATCAACCATGCATACCCATAATACATAGGATTGATTGTATCATCATACCGATAGATTCATCAACTGGATATATAGTTTTTTACCCCACCATAACATAAAAAGTCTTATGAATTCATTATATGAATGAAATGAATAACAATTCTCCAAAAAAAATGTGACTTAACAATAAAGATTCATATTTGTAAAATAAAACATGAAATGTCAATATTTTTCAATTACATATTCGATTTTCCTTACTTTTGAATATTATTCAATATATAACTATCAATTATATGAATTTTAAATGTATCCAAAATTAATAAATGAGCTATACTTATGGGTAAATATCCAAAAAACATATTTATATAAAATAGAGTGTTTATGAAATATTGCTAAATAAGAGTACATTTAATTTAATTCTATAAATTATACAGAATAAGTCTATGATAGGAAATAATATATAGATAAATATGACCATAAATTAATGATAAATTAAGGCATTGTTGAAAGGAAAAATCTGTTGGATAACGAGGAGGAAAATGAAAGTGTTACTTTGAAAAATAATTTCTATTAATACGTTTACCAAAATTTAATTATAATTAACTTCCGGTACAGTTTTTATGATTTTTTTATAATAAAATTAAAACATATTGTTAAAATAATTTTTAGTAACATATTTTTTAATATGTACTATAATTAAATATGTATATTTGTTGTGGATGATTTAAATTCACAAAGGTGGTGGAAAATAAATATTTTAAAAAAATTATGAAAATAATTAAATTTTACAATCAATAATTCATAGATAAATTGGAATAGATATTAATTTAGAAGAATATAAAATCAAATGAAAAAATATATAAAATGAATATGGTTCACAATGTAAGGAAATATTTTCACGCTAATTATTTTTAATGAGATATTGTATTGAAATTATTTTAATGAAATTCAAAAAATAATTCTTCCCAGAAGTTTAAAAATATTAATTTTAAACATTTCTATGGAATGTAATGATGGTAAAAAATAACATTTGGATCCATTAATCAATATAAAACTACATCATTGAAAAAATAATTATTATTATTTTTCTATATGTGAAAGGTTCCTCAGTAAAAAAATGAATAAAATTAGAGTTTCCTATAAACAGTTGTTTTCTGTATATGAGTACAAAGAGGATGGAATGGAAAAAAATACATGTAAACCCAATAAATAACTTGATATGATTAAAATATAACATATTTTAGTTATACAGAGTATATAATTTCCCCAATAAATATTCGGTCATAAGATATCCTCCTTAAATGAGTGATTTAAACATAAACCCTTACGTCCATGGTAACAATCAAATAAAATACTTTCTAAAGTTATAACGTGATATTGTTTTACAAATCCCATTAATTAAGTCAAATTCAAAATATAATCATAGGGTATTATGTACAATATATTTAATAAAACATGGTGCACTATTTGAAATTTGACTCAATGAAGGATATTGGAAATGGTAAACCCTTAAAAAGATCCTAACATTGATGTTAAAATTAATCAATGAAGTGATTATCTTGAAAAAATTTAAATGCACATAAAACAAGATTAAATAATGAATACAAAATAAAATATCACTATAGAAATATTGTTGGAATATCATAGTCAATGATGATGTAATATAACCCAATGATAATAATTTCTGTTAACAAAACCCCTTACCTTACATCGTGAACCGTTTGGTGCATTCAACAACATCTGAATAATAAAACTATATATTTTTCATACAATATTAATATAAATATTAATTTTTATTTGACTATAATAATTATTATTATTTCATTTATTGTGATTCTTTTTTGAGTTACTCAAGTAGTCATGTTTACATCAGACATTTTGAGGATGTTTAGTTCACAATCATAAAGAAAAATTGGTAGGTTGACAATGTTCAAAGTGGTCAAAGTTATATAATATATATAATATTAATCCAAAATTAATTATAATTTTTATAAATTAAATACAACTCTATAATTTGTGATCAAATTCATCTAAGAATATTGCATTGCATCCCTTCATGTAGGTCATATTTCATATATATGCACGAGAAATATTTCCATTTTTTAACACGAGAAATTTTAAGAAGGTAAGTCAAATTATATATTTCTAAATTAATAATTTTGTCTTTAATATATATATAATATATATATATATTATCCGTCATAGTAACTTTCCTTGAGAGGTGGTGATGAAAAACAAAACACATAACTTTATGGATGTGTTGGTCTAGATGTTTTTTTGAGCAAAGTTTTCAATTCCCATTGAAAGAAAAAAGAGAAGATAAAATGGTCACAACACAATATTAATAAATTTTAATTATATGAAATATATATATATATTGTTATTTTATAGTGGATAAATAAATTTTTTTGGAGTTAAATAAATAAATAAACATAAAACACTCAATTATGAGTTTTAACTCTTATTTGAAAAGAATGTACTGGATTAATTACATAAGCATTTATACGAAGATTTTTATGAAATTTCAATACCTTGATGACATTGGGTTTTATCTTGGGGGGTATTTATTCTACTATTATTTTTATCTAGAGTTCTTAAATGGTATATGGAACAGAGAATAAGAATTGTCGTTCAATATTATAAATATTAATAAATTTAAATTATGAAAAATATCTTAGTGTAGTAAAGTAGAGCCAATGGACACAATTTCCAAGGTTGTTCATGATACTTTTTATATCCCATTAACCAATAAAATTTAAACATTTTTATGTAGCATTTTTTCCTTATATTTTGGTTAAACCCCCTTCTTTCCACTTTTTAAAATCTACTGTGGTAAAAAACATTCACTCTTTAAGGGTTATAAATTTACTCCTATGTTCTATAGTGGATTAATAATTGATGAAAGTTATAAAATTTTCCATAGTACATGTAAAATATTTATATTCATTTTTTTTAAATCATTTAATATTTTTTGTGTGAAAAAATATCATTAAATTAATTTTTGGTTCTATTAATGTGATTTTACATAATATCCATCAATAAAAAAATGTAATTTGATTATAAATATTATTTAAAGTATAATAAGATTAAAATTTACTATAAAATACAAATCATTGCCTAATTCATCTAAAACATATTAATTTCTTTGTTTTTAAAATCATTACCTTGATTTTTGTACTACTTGCACAAGATCTATGTCAACGATATGTAATAATTTACGGTGATTATACATTCACTAAAAACTAAAAATAAATTCAAACCATAAAAAATGTTTAAATTATAAATACTATTTTATATTCATTCATATCATTTATTTATCATAGTAATAATAAATAATATAAATTAATCTTAAGAGAGTGACTTTGTTTTAATTATCTTTTAAATAATATAAAATAAAGGATATAATCAAATCAATGTCACATTAAATTTAAATATTTTTGTATATATTTTATGTCTATTTTTAAATAATAATCATAAAATAAAATTATTAATAGTTTTAGTTTTCTTTTTAGGACTTATCTATTTATTTTATCTAAGTTTTACCTTTTTTACCCTTACTAATGTGATAAAAACATACCATGTTTTCTAATTATTATGTCCAAAACTGAAAAAGTATATATTTACCAAATTTAAACCCTATTATTTGAAAAATGTAATCCATTTTCAAAAATTCATTTTATATATGTTGATGAAATAAATATTAATATAAACACATATAATGCATTTAAAAATAGTTTCATATGAAAATAAAATATTATGCTTAAAATGATCTCATAAAAAATTAAATATATTGTTAATTATTAGGTAGTTAGTTAAATAGTTCCAAAATAATATAGGATTATATTTATTTAATAAAAATAAAAAACAGATTGTTACCTTTAATTACTTTATATTAATAAAAAATAATAGTGTTGAAAAAATCGAAAATTTTCATGATTCACTCAAATATCATTCAGTTCATAAAATTTTAAAAAAATACTAAGATAATTATTTACTAATTATTTAAATATGTGTTAAAAAATCAAATAAGAAGCAATATATTATAATATCCAGGAAAAAAAAATGAAAAAAACCGATTTATGAATGAAATGTATTTTTGAGAAGTAAAATGACATTATTTTGATTTTTTTCCTAATAAAAATAAACGAATTTGTTCAGATTAATTTATTTGAATACATATTACACTTATAATGTATTAATAATTTTTAACAGTTATAAATTTATCATATTATGTCAAAAAACACATTCTCCACATAAGCAATGTTTTTCAAAAAACATGTCTTTTACAGTAAAAATAAATTATCTTTATTTCCAAATGCTCTCTAATAAATATATAATTAAATATTGACTTTATTAAGGGAGTATTCTATATATATATATCATTACATGGGTTTTACTATTCATTTTAGCTAATCTAATGTCTAGATCTTAACAACTATATTTAAATAATAATACTTTTATAATATATATTAGTTCATCTAAGGATTCATGTTATTTTTTATAAAAATTTTCAATCATATAGTTATTTATTGAAAAATTCTTATGTTGTAACGTGAAAATCCCCAAACTTTAATTTCCCAAAGTAAGTGGTTAATTTATTACATTATTACTAGATACAATATATCATAACCCTATAACTTAAATGTTTAGTAGTCTTGGTAAACTATAAACACACAAGGAATAAAAATATTGTTGATAAAATTAAATACATGTATTTATTTTCATTGAGATCATATTTAATACATCTAAACATTCCCAACATATAAATAATAATACATTTCTAGGCATCCTAGGGAAATAAATCATAAGAATGGTGTGTTCTCTAATCCATAGTAAGGGTATGCATACAATAAAAGCTATCATGAATATATAAGACATGATCTATCTATAAAGGTAAATAACTCAAAACAATACATTTAATTAATAACATTAAAATGAAAATTATTTTGGTAGTAACAAATGATGATCAAATAAATTCATAAAAAGTGTACGAGGGGATAGAAACTCAACCCTGTATATCAGTACCAATAAAATAATCACAAATTCATCAATATGATAATTCAAAATATTAGAATATATAATGTTTTACATCTAATGATCATTGTAGATACTTTATACTAAAATATCAGAAATATTATTGAGGCCTTATACCAATCTATCTATATAAAGGGGTATGTCCTCAATAAAATCCCAATCTAGTTTTTCTCATGAGCCTTACTAATAAATCATGGGGATATAGCGTGTGTAACATCCCCAGTAAGTAATGAATAATAGATATTCTTATCTATGGCTATTTAGGAATTAGATAGTGTTTTAGAGTCTTAAAATGAGAATAAATCCAATCCTAAGCATGGAATACACTAATATTTTTAAAAGATTATTTTACTGCCTTTTGATGGAAAACCATTTTTAAATCAAACTATTTAAAATTTTATATTATATATTTGTCAAAATAAAATTATTCTTTATTATTGGGACATTGAAATTTACATCGGATAATTTTTTGGTATTTTTCTGACAATGTTCATTTTTTAATGAATAGTGAATAATACTGCATTTTACATCAAAACTTCTTTTTCATATAATATAATTATATGGTTGGATTATCTTTTTAATTTGTTTTAAAATATAAATAGAATATATATTTACCATTTTATACAATGGTGGTAATTGTTATTAATTTCACTTTGAAATTGGACTTAAACTAGTGTCAATCTTTTGATACTTATTGTTTTATAAAAACACACTATTTACTCTGACAGCGGGAATTAATTATTAAATTAATTAATGTAACTCATATGTATTGAATTTTTTAAAATAGACATCATTTTGGAATTCGGAATAACAAATATACCTTAGGGTGATGTTTTGGTATTTTTCTGAAAAACTTCAATTTTTGATGAAGAGTGAAACCAATAAGTGGTAATTATAAAAACTGATTTTCCATTTAAATGAAATTTTACCACCACTTTGTTTTGAATTTAAAAAATCCGACATACATGGTTTTCATTATGAAGTAAAATGTTGTTTAATGGTATTAAAATAAAATTTTGGTGAATAGTAACTTTTAAGTTTTTAATCGTGATTAGAGGTAATTATTGTAGTTTAAGGTAAAAATAATGTTTTAATAATATGAAATGACCTAGAAACATATCCTACCATTATTGGATGTGTCATGGACGACCATGAAAATCCATGTGTCAACTTGGGGACCCCATGGAGCCACTTTGGTAGGAAAATGACATTAATACCTTTTTATTTAAAGTTAAAATAAAAATGTCACAAACATGAGTGTTTTTACTAAAACAATTTTTAAATGGGGTTATACAAGTCATATTTTTTACTATAAATATTCATTAGAAATATAAAAAGTTTTCCTACATCATGATATTTGTTTTATAATTTTTAGACATTAAATAAATTAAATTATTTATCATACCATGATGATGCAGCGATTCCCTTATTATTTAACGATTTAAATAAAATGAAAAGATAATGTAAAATATAAGACCTAAACTTGTCACAAACCGATTGGATGGGTGGATTTAGAAACCTTATCATCTTTTACTGGAAATATATCCTTTTGGGACCTTTAAATTCCGAAAATAATTTTATAATAATGTAATATTATATAACATTCCAAGAGTGCCCGTCCTCTCCTCTTATAAAAGGCCCCCACCTCTACCACCTTACCCACGCCTCTCAGGCCTTTGTCTCGGCCAAACCCTGCCCATTTTGTCTCTCCACATCCCTCTCTTACTCCATGAATCCTAACGTTGGGAAAAAGTCTTCCCAAGGAATTTTTTGAGCTCAAATCAAAAAGAGTTACCCGTTTTAAAGGCAGTGTTTTCTCTTGTGTTCTTAGGATTTATTTCGCTTCTCCAACCACTTAACTCTTTTTATTCATTTCTTTTGAAACAACACCAGTATCATCAATATACTAGGATGTTTTTATATTAACTATTTGAGCTACACATACACAAACCTACATCTAATGTTTAAAGAACATACTGTTTCCGTGGATGGCAAATTTCTGCCTCACGAAATGATGATTGTTCAATACTCATATAACTCCTTCAAAGGTGGCCATTAAGATGTCACTATATTTATATATGATATATAATATCTTTATAATTTACTTAGGCTTCTGTATTTTTCATTTTTGTAATACCTTTATGGCTTTCATTATGGTTATACATGATATCTTCATTTTAGGAAGTGCGGACTACCGCCCCCTCAAAGTGATTTGATTCTTTAATACCATATGTGGTACGTATAAAGGATAAATTTAATGATATTATATATGATATTATACTGGAATTATTATATACCTTTATATTATTATGATTTCACTCCATTAATTAAGAAATAGAAATGAAAGTAGCGTTCATGCTTACGTACAGCTTACCGTCTGCATGAACGGTGCATTTCATTTCTAACCTCTAACTGATTATGTAATATTATAAATGCATGTATATACTTGATATATATGATATATATGATATATAAATCATGAGTATAACTCTATATATAATGGATACATGATCAACTTGTAATTATAAAGAGCATATTTTTGACTCAAGTACCAATGATCGTTAAAACAACCGTTAATAACTTCAATACTTACATAGTGTTCATGACATGGTAATAAGTGATATAAAAGGAATAATGAACTTGAAAAGGGTTCTTAAGAAATTAGAAATTAACTCATGTTTATTATGCAGGACATTAAAGAACGATCGAGTCAAGTCGGACCCGAGGTATGGGACTTCGTCTCAATCTCCATTCATTGAGGCATACTATGTTTTATACAAAACTTTATTTTATACGGTGTATAAACCCCTTTTACTTTTACGTTTATCCAAAATGAATCATTTTAGACGAAGCATTTTACTAAAGGGCAAAAGGAAATGTTTTTGTAGTACGTATGCGATGACAACGACTTCTCTGCCACCATGACCATTATTTGAGTTTCGGCTTCCTCTACAAGCCATACATTTTTATAAAAATTTAAAATAAATACCATGTTTCAATTTAATTTTATTTTGGTATTGAAAATCGTTTTCATAATTTTTTTATTATATCAATGTGTTGTATTGATATCTTGTGATTTAAATGTGGAAATTTTATGTTTCCTTTATGTATGTCATATGTGATACGATTATGTTATGGTTCTTGGGCATTATTATGAAGAAGGGTGGTTCTGGGATAAACTAATTGTGGGTGAGCCCAATATAGCTCTCCAATGCATTGGGTAATGCGAAGGGGTTAAACATAAAGGTTTCTCCGAAGAGATTTAGGGAATATACTGTGATGGGTATTCCAAACGTAACCAAGAGGGTTACTCCCTATGTAACAATGTTATGAATGCCTCAAGTTACCTTTATATCTTATGATTTCTATGATTTATTCTGGATTTGATGTGGTATGTTAAAATGCGTATGTTTTATGAGTAAAGTATGATTTCATTGATTCTTCTGTATACATGTACTCATGTTTCCTTTCCATTTTTTTATATCCCTTACTGAGCTTTTTATGCTCATACCATGTTTTTGAAATGTTTTTCAAAGTTCAAGGGAAAGGTACATGATATGATGATAGTGTCAAGGAAGTGTCAAGAAAGAATCCATGTTTTATTTTAAATATGTTTCCGTTGATGGGAAAAATGAATACTATCATTTATTGTAACCACTTTGTTTAAATGTGGGATGTAATGAATGATCTAATTCTCTAAAACTATAAACCTGAAAAGAACCTCAATGTGTATTCTTGAAGTAACTCAAGATTAAGTAAGGTTTCAGGCTGCGGCCTTATAGTTGGTATTAGAGGTCGGTTTAGATAACATTAGGAGTTAGAATTCTATTAAATGATTATCCAAAAATATATTTTTTTGTTTAAATTCAAATGATATAGAATTTTAAGATTACCATGTTGCTTCATCTAAGACATGTTTGTTTAGAATGGTTTTTCGTAGAGGAAACATGGAAGCAGTGCTAGGAAGGCATACATAAGGAAATAACCTTCCGAATCAGCATCCTGAGATGGTCGGAATTGGAACTGAACAGTTTGTTGCAGTAATGGCACAGTTGACTCAAGCAATAAATGGTGGTGGTATCCATGCATGAGATCAGCCAGATCAACCGCCGATGAACATGTCAGTGGAGGAACATTTCATGAGGCAACGTCCCCCATCATTCAGAGTATCATCTGATCCTGTGCTTGATGAAGGGTGGATTAATGCACTGGAGAAGATTTTCGATGCCATTGGGTGTCCAGATAATCCAAAGGATAGTCTTGCTATTTACCATTTGGAGGGTGAGGCAGATCAGTGGTGGTCGACATTTAAAAATATCAGGGACACTGATGAGATTGATTCTCTCGACTGGGATGAATTCAAATATATGTTTCTTGAGAAGTATTTTCCTATGTCTGTTCAAGTTAGGATGGAAAAAAAATTCTTGGAATTGATGCAAGAGGAAGACTCAGTGGCTGCCTATGAAGTGAGGTTCACTCGATTGGCAAGGTATGTTCCAAACTTTATCTGAGACCATGATAGTAAAATCAATCATTTTTACTCAGGATTAAAGCAAAAATATCGAAGTGCATTGGTTTCTCGTGAGTTCAAAAGTTTTGAAAAGCTTTTTCGATGTTCTTAGAATGTGGAAATGGAGTTTTTTGATGATCAAGTGTTCTATAACAACCATCAGAAGTAGAGACCCTGTCGGAAGGAGAAAGGAAAGAATTCTTCAAAATGGTTTGACGGTAATAAAACTAAGTTTCCAGTTTGTTATAAATGTGGTAAAAGGCATGCTGGGGAATGTCTTCTGAATTCGGAAAAGTGCTACTGATGTGGTAATATGGGACATAAGGCTCGATATTGCACTGAAAAAGAACAAGGTGATGGTAAGTCCAAATTTTATTTACAGTTAGTGAAATGTTTTAAGTGAAATGAGATGGTTTACTATGAAAACGAGTGTCTGACAAAGAGCTCGAGTGATGGTAAGCTGTTAGACTACAAGAAGAAATGGGTGGTGAAATTCTTTGCAACTACTTCAGCGGATTTTGGGCCATCAAATGAAGTGGTATCAGGTACTTTGTTTGTTTTTTCAGATTATGCCAGTGTGTTGTTTTATTTGAGTTATACACATTCTTTCATCTCTGAAAACGTTTCTAAAAAAATAGGAATACCATCTCAAGAAATGACTCCTGATCTTTTGGTAAAAACACCTGGAGGAAATGTTGAGGCAAAAATAATTTATAAGAATCTTCCTATCCTTATCTGTGGAAAGATCCTACTTGCAAACCTTATTGTTTTACCTCTAGTAGAGTTTGATGTTATCCTGGGTATGGATTGGCTCTCTATTTACCAAACTAAGATTGACTGTAGAGATAAGGAAGTTTCTTTTCAGAAAGGATTTCAGTTTGTGTACAAGAATGAACCCTTTCTATTGATAACATATCAAGAGGATGAGAAACTTGTAAAATATGGAAATTAATTTTACCTTGAACATATTGTTGAAAAAAAGGGAACTATTCAGATTAATGATGTGCCAGTGTTAAATGAGTCTCCTGATATTTTTCCTGATGAGTTTCCTATATTAATACCAGATCGAGAAGTTGAGTTTACTGTAGACTTAGTTCCTGATGCTAATCCAATTTCAAAACCCCCTTATCGAATGGCTCAAATTGAACTTTTAGAGTTGAAGGAGCAATTGCATGATTTATTAGAGAAATTTTTCATTCGACCTAGAACATCACAATGGGGTGCTCCTGTTTTATTTTTTAAAAATAAATATGGTTCTATAAGACATTGCATTGATTATAGATCCTTGAATAACATCGCTGTTAATAACAAATATCCTTTTCCTCATATCGATGATTTGTCTGATCAGCTCCTGGGAGCTCAGTATTTTTCAAAGATTGACCTGAGATTGGGGTACCATCAGTTGAATGTAAAGGAAGCAGATATTCCAAAGACCACATTTCGTACACGATATGGCCATTATGAATTTGTAGTAATGCCTTTTGGGCTAACCAATGCACCTGCTGTATTCATGGACACAATAAATAGAATTTTCCATGAGATCATGGATAAATTTTTGGTTGTTTTCATTGATGATATTTTGGTGTTTTCTAAAAGTAAAGAGGAGCATGAAAGACATTTAAGGGTTATTTTGAAAATCTTAAAACAAAATAAATTGTATGGGAAATTCAGCAAGTGTGAGTTTTGGTTGCAATAAATTTATTTCCTTGGTCACATTGTTTCTAAAGAATGGATAACCGTTGATCGTTCCAAAACAAAGGTTGTGGAAGAATGGCCAAGACCCACAAATGTAACTGAGATTCGTAGCTTCCTTGGTTTTGCAGGATATTACTAATGGTTTGTTAGAAATTTTTCATGGTTATCTAGTCCAATGACTACGCTAACTCGGAATGGTGTTAAGTATATCTGGACAAAACAATGTGATGATTGTTTTCAGGAACTGAAAAGAAGATTGGTGAATGCTCTAGTTTTGGAACTACCTTCCAGGAATGGTGAGTTTGTTATCTACAGTGATGATTCATTTAAAAGGCTTGGTTTCATCTTAATGAAGAATGATCAGGTAATTTCTTATGCTTTACAACAGTTGAATACTCATGAGGTAAATTACCCTACACATGATTTTGAATTAGCTGCTGTTGTTTTCGCTTTTAAAATTTGGAGGCATCATTTGTATGGACTAAATTGTAAAATATATACCAATCACAAAAGTTTAAAGTATATATTCACTCAAAATGAATTGAACATGAGACAGAGGAGATGGATAGAATTAATCAGGTATTATGATTGTACAATTCATTACCATCCGGGAAAAGGAAATAAAGTGGATGATGTTTTGATTCGAAAAAGTAATTCTTCGTTAGCAATGTTGCGTTGGGAACGTGATACTTTGGTTAAGGATTTGATGAACTTTAGCATAGAAGTTTTTGGTGCAGGATGTCCTTCTGTTTTGTTTCAGGTATCAGTGAAATCTTCCCTATTAGATAGAATTAAGAAAGCACAGAAGCAAGACAGCGAGTTGCAGAAAAAGGTAGAGCTGGTTCAGAAGGGTAAGTTGCCTGAATTCAATATTGATAATGATTTTGTTTTAAGATTTGGTAAGATATTGTGTGTGTCATGTGATTCACAGTTGAAGAGAGATTTGTTATGTGAAGCTCATTTTTCTCCATTTTCAGTCCATCCTGGATGTACTAAGATGTATAGAGATCTTCCGGAGTATTACTGGTTGGATGGAATGAAAATAAATATTGTTGATTTTACTGTGAAGTGTTTGACTTGTCAACAGGTAAAGACAGAGCAGTAGTTACCGAATGGGATGCTTCAACCATTACCAGTACCAGAGTTGAAATGGGAAAATATATCCATGGACTTCTTTGTGGGATTGCCGACGACACCTCGAGGTAATAATTCAATCTGGGATATTGTTGATCGCTTTACTAAATCTACTCATTTCCTTGCCATATGAGATACTTTTTCCCTAGATCAACTATCCCGTTTGTATATTAAAGAGATATTCAGGTTACATGGAGTTCCTCTCTCCATTGTATCGAACCGTGATCCCATGTTCACTTCTAACTTTTGTAAAGGCCTTTAGAAGTCATTGGGTACTGAATTAAATTTTAGTAAAGCTTTTCATCCTTAATCAGATGGGCAGTCAGAACGAAAAATTCAGACATTAGAGGACATTCTACGTGCTTCTCCAATGGATTATCAGGGATGTTGGGACCAACAAATTTCTTTGGTTGAGTTTTCTTATAATAACACTTTTCATTCCAGTATTCAGATGGCACCATTTGAGGAAATATATGGGAAGCGGTGTCGAACTCTAGCTTTCTGGGATGTAGTGTGTGAAAGGGTGTTGATGGGACCAGAATTAGTATAAGAGATGGTAGAAAATGTTCAGTTGATTCAGAAACACATGAGAACAGCTTAGAGAAGGCAGAAGTGTTATGCGGATAACCGGAGGAAGGATCTATCTTTCGAGGTAGGTGATCATGTTTTTCTCAAAGTTTCACCATGGAAAAGTGTGATGCGATTTGGTAAGAAAGGAAAGTTGAGTCCAATGTTCATTGGACCATATGAAATTATAGAGAGATTTGGATCAGTTTCATACTGAGTGGCTTTACCTCCATGTTTATCTCGTGTACATAATTTTTTTCATGTTTCTATGTTCAGAAAGTATATTCTAGATCCATCTCATGTTTTTATTCCAGAGGTAGTTCAATTGGAAGAGAACCTATCTTATGAGGAACAACCAGTCCAGATTCTATACCACAGGGAGAAAGTGTTGTGAAATAAGGTGATTAATTAGGTAAAGGTTTTGTGGAAAAACCACATGATTGAAGAGGCAAAATGGGAATCAGAAAATGCAATGAGGGGTAAATACCTCCACTTATTCGATAAGTAAATAAATTGCGGAGATGTAATTTTCTAAAGGGGGAAGGATGTAACATAAAAATTAAGTAATGAATAATAGATATTCTTATATATGTGTATTTAGGAATTATATAGTGTTTTAAAGGCTTAAAATGAGAATAAATCCAATCCTAAGCATGGAATACACTAATATTTTTAAAAGATTGTTTTACTGTCTTTTCATGGAAATCCATTTTTTAATCAAACTTTTGAAAATTTTATAATCTATATTTTTCAAAATAAACATATTCTTTACTATTGAGACATTTAAATTTACATTGGATAATTTTTCGGTATTTTTCTGACAATGTTCATTTTTTAATGAATAGTGAAAAATACTGCATTTTACATCAAAACTGCTTTTCATATAATATAATTATATGGTTACATTATCTTTTTAATTTTTTTTAATGTATAAATAGAATATATTTTAACCATTTAATCTAATGGTGGAAATTGGGATTAATTTCACATTGAAATTGGACTTAAACTAGTGTCAATCTTTTGATACTTATTGTTTCATAAAAACACGCTATTTGTTGTGACAGTGGGAATTAATTATTAAATTAATTAATGTAACTCATATGTTTTTAATTTTTTAAAATAGAAATCATTTTTGAATTCGGAATATCAAATATAGCTTAGGGTAAGGTTTTGGTATTTTTCTGAAAAACTTCAATTTTTGATGAATAGTGAAACCACTAAGTGGTACTTATAAAAACTGATTTTCCGTTTAAATGAAAATTTACCACCTCTGTGTTTTTAAGTTCAAAAATCTGAAATACATGTTTGTCATTAAGAAGTAAAATGTGGTTCAATCGGATTAAAATAATTTTTTGGTGAATTTTAACTTTTATGTTTTTAATCGCGATTAGAGGTTATTAGTGTAGTTTACGGTAAAAATAATGTTTTAATAATATGAAATGACCTAGACACATGTCCTACCCTTATTAGATGTGTCATGGCCGACCAAGAAAATCCATGGGTCAACTTGGGTACATCATGGAGCCACTTTGGTTGGAAAATTACATTAATACCTTTTTATTTATAGTTAAAATAAAAGTGTCACAAACATGAGTGGTTTTACTAAAACAATTTTTAAATGGGGTTATACAAGTCATATTTTTGACTATAAATATTCATTAGAAATCTAAAAATGTTTCCTACATCATGAAATTTTTTTATAATTTTTAGACATTAAATAAATTAAATTATTTATGATACCATGATGATGCAGCAATTACCTCATTATTTAACGATTTATTTAAAATGAAACGATAATGTAAAATCTAAGACCTAAACATGTCACATACCTATTTTATGGTTGTATTTAGAAAACATATCACCTTATCCTAGCATGATATCCTTTTGGGACCTTTAAATTCCGAAAATAATTTTATAATAATGTAATATTTTATAACATTCCAAGAGTGCTCCTCCCATCCTCTTATAAAAGGCCCCCACCTCTACCACCTTACCCACACCTATCAAGCCTTTGAATCTGCCAAACCCTGCCCATTTTTAATCTCCACATACCTCTATTAGTCCTTTAATCCACACTTTGGGCAGAAGTCTTCCCAAGGAAGCCTTTGAGCTCAAATCAAAAAGAGTTACCTGTTTTAAAGGTAGTGTTTTCTCTTGTGTTCTTATGATTTATTTCGCTTCTCCAACCCCCTAAACTCTTTTTATTAATTTATTTTGTAACAAAAAAAGTATCTTCAATATAATAGTATTTTTTTATAAGAATTATTCGAGATACACTTACACACACCTACATCTTATGGTTAAAGAAAATACTGTTTCCGTGGATGGTGAATTTCTGCCTCACAAAACGATGATTGTTCAACACTCATATAACACTTTCAAAGGTGGCCATTAAGATGTCACTATATTTATATATTTTATATAATATGTTTATATTTTACTTAAGCTTCTGTATTTTTTATTTATGGCATAAATTTATGGCTTCCATTATGGGTATACGTGATATCTTCATTTTAGGAAGTGCAGATTACCGCCCCCTCAAAGTGATTTGATTCGTTAATAACATATGTGGTACGTATAAAGGATAAATATATTGATATTATATATTATATTATACTGAAATTATTATATACCTTTATTTCATTATGGTTTCACTCCATTAAGTATGAAATATAAATGAAAGTAGCGTTCATGCGTACGTACGGCTTACCGTCTCCATGAACGGTGCATTTCATTTCTTACCTCTAAATGATTATGTAATATTGTAAATGAATGTATATATTGGATATATATTATATATATGATATATACATCATTATTATAACTTTTTATATAATGGATACATGAACAACTTGTAATTATAAAGAGCATATTTTTTACTCAAGTACCAATGATCGTAAAACAACCGTTAATAACATAAATAAATACATAGTGTTCATGACATTGTAATAAGTGATATAAAGGTAATAATGAACTTGAAAAAGGTTCTTAAGAAAGTAGAAATTAACTCAAGTTTATTATTCAGGACATTAAATAACTATCGAGTCAAGTCGGACCCGAGGTATGGGACTTCGTCTCAATCTCCTTTCATTGAGGCAAATTATGTTTCATACACAACATTATTTTATACGGTGTATAAACCCCTTTGAGTTTTATGTTTATCCAAAAGGAATGTTTTTATACGAAGCGTTTTACTAAACTAAAAAAGGGAATGTTTTTGTCATACATATGCGGCAACAACGACTTCTCTGCCGCCATGACCATTATTTGAGTTTCGGCTTCCTCGACAATTCATACCATTTGTTTGAAGGAAAAATAAATACCATGTTTTTATTTTCTTTTATTTTGGTATTTTAAATGGTTATCATAATGTTTTTATTATATCAATGTGTTGTATTGATATCTTTTGATTGAAATGTATAAATGTTATGTTTCCTTTATGTATGTTTTATGTGATACAATTATGTTATGGTTCATGGGCATTATTATGAAGAAGGGTGGTTCCGTGATAAACTAAGGGTAGGTGAGCCCGATATAGCTCTCCAATGCATTGGGTAACTCAAAGGGGTTAAATGTTAAGGTTTCTATGAAAAGATTTATGGAATATACTGTGATGGGTATTCCAAACGTAACCAAGATGGTTACTCCCTACATAAGAATGTTATGAATGCCTCAAGTTACCTTTATGTCTTATGATTTCTATGATTTATTCATGAGATTAGGAGGTATGTTAAAGTGCTTATGTTTTATGAGTAAAGTATTATTTCATTGTTTCTTATGTATACATGTACTCGTATTTCCTTTCCATATTTTTATATCTCTTACTGAGCTTTTTATGCTCATCCCAAGTTTTTGAAATGTTTTACACAGGTCAAGGGAAAGGTACATGATATGATGATAGTCTCAAGGAAGTATCAAGAAAGAATCCATGTTTTATTTTAAATATGTTTCTGTTGATGGGAAAAATTAATACTATATTTTATTGTAACCACTTTGTTTAAATGTGTGATGTAATGAATGATCTAATTCTCTAAAACACTAAACCTGAAAAGATCCTCAACGTGTATTCTTGAAGTAACTCAAGATTAAGTAAGGTTTAAAGTTGGGGCCTTATAGCGTAGCCATAACATACTACATACAATTCATTCATCACATAAAATGGGAGAAACATAATGCACATAAACATTTTTATTGAAAATATAACATAATAAATGTTAATTATTTCCCCAATCAATAAACATATTCCAAGAAAAAATAGCATAATACAGAGAATGGTATCAAAATATTATATTCAGAGTTAAACTAACTATAATAAATCCAAATAAATAATAAGGATGGTGTTATTAAAACATATTCTTGAGGTAGAATAAGTGAAATAAGAGTTTTAGTTGTTTATTAATAGAAATAAAATAAAATTTTCATTAAAATCCTTCTAGAGAAAAAAAAATTCACATGGAAAATAAATTTTCAAAAATATGTTTTTTAAGAATATTTGGAAAATCATTACTTGTAATGAACATTTTAAACTTATAATGGAATATTAAAATCAATTAGTGGCCATGATGGTGGTAAGTACCAATCATTTCATACATGATAAAAAAATATTGCTTTCACATTTTTTATGAAAATTCAAAAGGAACCTTTTATGAAAATAAAAAGATGAATAATTTTAAAACATTATATAAAAATAAAATCATGGGAAAATGCATTTATTAAATCATCTCTGTAATTTTAAAAACATTTTCAATACTATTTTTTGGAAAATAGGTATATGAAATATAAGGAAATTTCAACTGATAAAGTTAATAATGTTAGATTTTCTTATAAATATTTTCTCACAAATTTTTAAGTACCAAAGAGTGGGAAATGGTATTAGTAACTGAAAAATTCATTAGTAACAATATGAGACTAAAATGTAATGCCCCAACCCGAGTTACCGAGAGACGGTGTATTATTTTAATACATTGGTATGATTATAAGGAATTATGTACTAAAAGACCGATCAGTTTAGCAGTCTTGGAAAATAGATTACATACATTAACATTACATTACAATTTGAAACATAAAACATATCATAGATAATTATTTTAGAATTCCATTTTTTTCCTTTAGCTTAACCGTGCATATCAATCATAATACACTTCTTGAAATCCTAGGAAAATAAAACATAAGAAAGGGGTGAGCTCAGATGGCCAGTAAGGGTAAATATTTTAGCTGAATCTCTATAGTTATAAGGCATGATTTGTTATAAAAACAATAGCCTTTTAAACATAAAAATGAACATAATATTGTAAAAATAAATGAAACATTACAACATAAACATACACATGGATATTCTACTAGTCGAATAATCACATGTAATAACTAATTTTACAGTGAGGGAATGCCTAAAACTGGACATCATTACCACATAGTCAAGGCCTTGTTCCAATAGTACAAATAAAATTTCTGTCAAGGCCTTATTCCAAGACACTAGTTTTTATCATGAGACCTACCGATGCATCGAGTAGCTATAGTGGGCTACACCTGTCACATACTAAGTCCACTGCATTCCTCATATGAATAGTTGAAACATAACATAAACATTCGTATTAAAACTAGCATTCGAAATGTCAACACATTAACCATAAACCATGAATGGTATAAAAATAGAACATCCACAGTCAAACATATCATAAATCGTTCAATAAAATATGGAATATTTTATTATAATAAATCAATTCCAATAAAATATAATATCAAGTAAAGGATGTTGACATAGTTGAAAATTTTGAGTAAATCTTTTTGAGAGAAATATTCTTTTTTGTAAAATCATTTAAAAGTCATACATTTAGAAAGGAAGTAATTTAAAAGATATTTTTGAATCAATTTTTCCCATACCATTTTCAAGAATTTGATAATAATTATCATTTAAAAATATGCATGTCCATATAAATAATTCCTAAAAATCATTTTGAAAACATGGACATAACATAATAATATTTTGAAAGATAAATCTTTAAAACATTTAAAATTATGATCTTAATAAATATTAACTTTCAAAAATACATAAAATATTCAATTGGAAATAATTTTTATGAAAAATGAACATGGATGATAAATTTTTGCCAGAAAATACTTACGCATAAACAATCTCGGATAATAATGAGATTGAGGAATTAACCCTTACCTTTCACTTTCCATTAGTCAAGGGTACGTTTAACCTCCTGTATGAAGATAGTAGTATGTTAGTAAATTATACTAGAACCATATTAATATTTATGATTTCATACATGATTCAGTTATGACTTTATACTACCCATTTAATAATAATTTCCATGTTAAATTATCATTTCAGGTAATAATCGCTTTCTTTATTGTACATGTTTTAACTTGTTACTCATGATTCTATCAATTAGATCAAGATTTAAATACTTCCAGAATATAAAATGTGATTTTCATATAATATATATTTATAATTTAAATATGTATAATTGACAAATATATGTGAAATGAAAAACACTGTTTATGGAGACGATAGTCCGTACGTACGCATAGACGTTGATTCCGTTTTCATATCATATTAAACAGAACTAAGTGAATAAGATATATGTAAGTATACATATATATATATATATATATCCAATAACATTATTACGTCATATTTTACATACTTAATAGTAAAATATATTTTTATAATCGTCGATGAATGGTAAAGGTGGAAATGAATCTCATCCTGTCGCGGACATGGTAATCTGTACGTACGCACGAGCTACAATATTATTTCCTTAAAGGTGTGGAATTGGATGGTATATTAATTTTACAGAGATATTTTTATGTTATTTTCATTATTTATATACATATTACTCAACATTATATCCATCCAAATAACATAGTGTTGAATAACAAATTACACCACGGTGTGGAGACGGTAAGCCGTACCTACGCGCGCATGGTGACATTATCATTCATAAGATAGATAGAATAATGAATTTAGTTTTTAAATATTTATAATAAAATCAAAGTAAATATAATATAATGGATTTATTATTTTATAATGTCAATAAGAAAGAAAGAATAAGTGGAAGAAGAAAAGAACTTGAAAGAGGGTGGTCAAATTATTACCTACTCTTCGGGTTCTTCCTTTTGATTTGATCAAAAGGGCCTCTTATGTTGGCTTTCTGACTGATGGATGGACTCTAGGATAAATCTAGGATAGTTGAGAGAGTATTTGGGTAGATTTTGGCTGATCCAAACGCTTGGAGTGTCAGAATATTAGAGAAGGGGGAGTTCCCTTTTATAAGAGGGGTGAGGGGCACCTTAGAAAAAACATAAAATATTATTTTATAATAATATAATTTTAGGTTTATAATGGTTCAAAAATGTTTTATGTAAAGTATAAGATGGGGATTGGTCTAAAACCACTCAACCAATAGGTTTTAGACATGTATTGTTTATCATTTTAACCTTATCATTTAGATTTAACTCTAAGTTATAAAATTTAACTTTTACCATATCTTCTTGTATTCTTACACTATATGTTTAATAAACATACTGTATACTGCCAATCAAACCCCAATTGGTTCATTAATGAAATATATATTATTATATAAGTCTTTTTTCCGAACAATAGAATTTTATTACCATTATATCAATTAATAATATAAAACTTGTTTTAAAAACTATTTTATGTCAATTTTGACACTATTTGGTATTTGTATTTTGTTAAAATAATAACCGCATGATTTTGTCAAACAAAATACATTTAATAAATCCTAAAAAGTCATATTAACCATTTAAATTCTCAGATTTCATAAAAAATTTGAAATTATATTTATTTTAATATTTATAATACCATTTATTTGATTCTTTCATTAATAAGGTTATTACTGCATCATCATTATATCATTAATAAATTTAATTATGTAATCTCTAAAAGTTATCAATAAAATATCATTAAGTAGGATATGTTTTTATCTCTCTAATTAATATTTATAGTCAAGTTTATTTTATGTATATCCCAATATTAAAAATGGTTTAGTCATTAAACTTTTATTTTAACTATTTTAACTCTTCATTACAAAAAATAATAATAAATGTCTTAATCTAATCCATGTTGATCTAAAGGGTCACATTTTGTTCCTATGGTTGTTTTTGGTCGAATTAAACTTATCCAATAGAATTAGTACATGTGTTAGTGTAATAACAATATCATTTTTACCCTTAATTACCCTATTTAATTTTTAACTATTGTAAATAAAAGTAAAAAGTCACTATTTGTCACAAAAGATTTATCTTATTGAACCAGATTTTACTCCTTAATATTAACTATATCTCTCGGATTTATTAAATTCAACTCACAGAAGTGGAAAAATTATGTTTTATGTAAATTTGAAAATGCTCTTAGGAGGTGGGTAAAAGATGGTAAAAGTTCGAAATAATTTTTATATATCGAAAATTATTATAAATTAACTACAATGAATTAAAATGAACATATATATGTATTATGTATCTATTTTGACCTAAAATAAATTATCACAAAATAAATAATTATTTAAATAAAAATTTATTTTTAAATGATAATTGAGTGTTTTTTCACTATTTTTCAAAAATTGAACGTTTTCAGAAAAATACCAAAACTTCACCCTAGGATAATTTCGATATTCCAAATCCAAAAATGAATTCTAATTTACCAAATTCAAAACATTGAATTTTTAATAATTAATATAAAATTAAATCTCTTTGTCAAAACAAATAGCGTGTTTTTAAGAAATAGTAACTATCACAAGATTGACACTTGATTATGTGTAATTTCAATGTGAAATTAATTCCAATGACTAGAATTGGATTAAAGGGTAAAAATTTAATATATTTATACTTCCAAAACATTAAATGTATAATTTAACACTATATATTATTTTTTTAAAAAAATTTGTTTTCAGTTAAAATATAGTATTTTTCTCTATTCCCCGAAATATGAAAGTTATCAGAAAATCAACAAGAATTTATTGAAACTAAATTATTATGTACTGATTCAAAAGAAGAAGTTTATTTTTTCTAATTGAATATATAAAAGTATCAAATATTGGATTTAAAAAAGTGTCTCCATTAAAAGGCGGTAAAAATGCATATTTTTTTAAAATAATTCTTTTATCTGAAAAAATGTATATGTTCTAACATTATTTCTATGAAACTCATAATATGGATTCTAAAATTATAATTATTATATGAAGTTCAAATTTCAGTTAATACTATTCATAACTGCTTTTTAGTGGCCAGTTTGTTAAGTTGTGGTGCGCTTGAACTCGGTGTTGCGTGTAGTGCAATTTATTGAATTACTTTGAAGAATCAATGTACTTTGAAATCTTGGGGTGTTACGTTCTTCCCTGTTTCGATAAATTGCATCCTCACAATTTAAAATTGTACTTTGAAAATAAAAGGTTGAAAATAGAAAATACATTTGTAGGAAACCCACATATGAAATTGGGTTAATAAAATTTAGTCTTAATAAGAGGAAAAGGGGAATGAAAAAGTCACTGCCAATTAGGATTTCTATTAGGAGAACATTGGTGGAAATTGGAGACACATAATTTGAGGAAAAACGTAAATATTTATAGGGAGTGATTGAGGTCATCAATCACCAACAATTGTAGAATTTTGGGTCACAAATCCACCAATCTATGATTATTTAAAATACCATCGGTTCAACAAAACATAAGGTATTAGGATAACACATTTTTTGTTTTAAGATCCCTTCCCTAAAGTTTAATATCTAATTTATCCATAAAATAAGAGGTAATATATATATATATATACTTGACAATTAGAGTTTAATCCTTCAACTTATTCATACCACAAACTCATCATTCACTCTAAATGATTTCAAAAAATATATATACTCTATTTATCCTAATCATACAGGGTTTCAAAAATAATGAATTTATAATTCACATATCAGACCCTTCAAAAACTAAAATTTTCAATCCAGGACATCACGTCGGTCAGTGATAGGTGATACACCTTTACCTCCCTTTGGTTGTGGGTTTAAGTCTCGTGGCCTTTCCAGACGTGACAGGTTGTCGCCCGACCTCCGGGTTGTCCTTTTTATGGAAATCCAAAAATAACCTTAACAATAGTATCCAATTTCAAACTAAATCCATTAAACCCTTTATAATTATTCAAAATACTTATATCAAAACTCTCTTTCCAATATTTATATTGAATTTAAACATAATGAGGATCCTTTTTTCTAGGTAATAACATGTGAACGCCTTCGTCGTGTATTCTTTTAAAACCCCGCAAAAAAATGAATTACCAAAATCAACCATCATTTATTCCAAAATTACTACCTTAGTATCAGGACCATATAATCTCAAATTTCCAATGAAATGGTATTGTATTACAATCCTTATTTATCTCCATAATTCATGTAACCATTATACTATTGATACAACACTCAAATGAAAAAAATTCTATAATAAAAAGATAAGAACACTAGTCATTCTTCTTCATTTGAGGTAGTATCATAACATGATTATTATCCAATAACATCATTTGTAGTATACTCTTATTAATGGAACATTGATTCGCATAGTGTCTCAACACCTTGCAGATGAAGCTTTTTACATTTGAAAACATTATCTTACCCTTGAAATCACGTACTTGATGTCCTTTTTCTCCACACTTATAACAAACTCACATTCCCTTCAAGCATTTACCAAGGTGATTCATTTCACATTTATCACATATTATAAAATCCTTCTTTCCCTTTATCCATCTTATTTACAACCATCCTTTTCTTCTCTGGCTTCCCTTCAAAGCCATTGGATTCAAATAATTTTTTACTTATCTTATTAACTCAAGATACTATTTCTTCATATGTTTTGAATAAATGGGAAACTATTTCCCTTCTAAATGATGACTTAATATCGTGAAATATATGATCCTTCTTACTCTTTGGATCATATGTATTTCTGGAGTTCTCATTCCTTCTACTGGGCACCATTTCTAAACAATGGCGTACACTAGTTCAGTTTATGAATCACAATTCATAATTCCAAATATGTAAAATACTTAACGTAACTTGAATAGTTTATGGATATAATCCACAATAACAACAAAAATCAATGAAGAGGTATATACTCATAAACCCTTCATACTGGTTTGTAAAGAAAACAAGAATTATCCTAAGCATATCCCCCAAGAGTGTCGTAACAAAAAGTGAATCAAGGCCTGTTGTCGTACCCCAGTTCCCGTTCGAGTCTAGCTCAAAACGGTGTTTTTGGGTTTTACCCTTAGGTACATCTGTGCCAGAGCCACCTCTACCTGCTCGTATCCAGATAGGGATGTATTTTCATCGAAAACTCACTAAAACTCTACATTACCAAAATTCTAGGATGTCATTCTATACTAATCCTCAAAGTCTATATTAGGTCTATATGCTCTAATCAAGGTATATCTAAATCTACAATCCATGGTTATTTCTAAAATTCCTATGATACCAATTTTAATTCCCCAAACCCAGTTACCCAGAGCCGGTGCATTATATTAATACATTGGCACGATTACAAGGTATAAAATCCGAAGAACCGGTAGGTTTAATAGTCTTGGAAAATAGATTACATACATTAACATTACATTACAATTTGAAACATAAAACACAAAATAGATATTTCTTTGATAATTCCTTTTTCCCTTTATCCTAACCCTGCATATCAATCATAATACACTTCTTGGAATTTTGGGAAAATAAAACATAAGAAAGGGGTGATCTCAAATTCTCAGTAAGGGTAAATAATTTAGCGAAAGATATACAATTTTATGGAAATATGTGTAATAAAAACATAAGCCTTTTAAAAATAAATGTGAACATAATATGGTAAAAATAAATGAAACATTAACATATAAACATGCACATTGACATTCAACACCGGACATCATTACCACATAGTCATGTCCTCGTGCGAAGACTACAATTAAAATTTTAGTCAAGTCCTTGTGCCAATACACTAGTTTGTCTCATGAGACCTATCGATGAATCAAGGATCTATATCGGGCTCCACCCGTCACTTACTAAGTCCACTAAATTCCTCATACGAATAGTTGAAACATAACATAATCATTCGTATTAAAACAAGCATATGAAATGTCAATACATTAACCATAAACCCTGAATGGAACAAAAATATAACATCCACAGCCAAACATATAATAACTCATTCAATACAATATGGAATATATTATTATAATAAATCAACCTCAATCAAATATAATATCCAGTAAAGGATGTTGACATAGTTGAAAATTGATGAGTAAAAAATTTTGAGAGAAATATCATTTTTTGTAAAATCATTTAAAAGTCACAGATTTATAATGGAAGTAATTGAGAAGTGATTTTTGAATCAAAGTGTCCCATACAACTTTGACACATTTGGGAAGATTTATCATTTAAAAATATTCATGTCCATATAATTAAATCCTTAACATCATTTTGGAAACATGGACATTAATTAAAAATATTTAGAAAGATAAATCTTTAAAACATTTAAAATTATGATCTTGATAAAGAGTACCTTTCAAAAATCCTTAAAATATTCATTTTGAAATAATTTTTATAAAAAATGGACATGGATGATAAAAATGTCTCAGTAAATACTTACACATAAACAATCTCAGATAATAATGAGATTGATGAATTAACCCTTACCTTTCACTTTCCTTTAGTCGAGGGTATGTTTAACCTCATGTATGAAGATCATAGTATGTTATTAAATTATACTAGAACTATATTAATATTTATGATATCATTCATGACTTAGTTATGAATTTATACTACCCATTTAATAATAATTTCCTTGTTAAATTTACATTTCAGGTAATAATCGATTTCTTTATTGTACGTGTTTTAACTTGTTACTCTTGATTATATCACTTAGATCATGATTTAAATACGTCCAGAATATAAAACATTATTTATAGATCATATATATATAGAATATAAATACGTATAATAGACATATATATTTGAAATGAAAAACACTGTTTTTGGAGACGGTAGTGCATATGTATGCATAAACGTTGTTTCCGTTTTCATATCGTATTGAACGGAACTAAGTAAATAAGATATATGTAAGTACAAATATATATATACTTATATTTATATATATATATCCAGTATCATTATTACGTCATACATTACATACTTATTAGTAATATATATTTTTATAATCATCGATGAATGGTGAACGTAGAAATGAATCTCATCGCGTTGTGGAAACGGCAATCCATACGTACGCATGAGTGAAAATATCATTTCCTTAAATGTGTGGAATTGGATGGTATATTAATTTTACAGAGACATTATCATGTTATTTTCATTATTTATTTAAATATTACTCATCATTATATCCATCCAAATAACATAGTGTTGAATAACAAATTACACCACGGCGTGGAGACGGTAAGTCGTACGCACACACGCATGGTGACATTATCATTCATAAGATGGATAGAATAAGGAATATTGTTTTTAAATATTTATAATAAAATAAAAATATATATAAAATATTGTAGTTATTATTTTTATAATGGAAATAACAATGAATGAAGAAGTTGATGAAGAAAAGAACTTGAAAGAGGGTGGTGAAATTATTACTTCCTCTTCGGGTTCTTCCTTTTGGTTTGATCAAAAGTGCTCATTAAGTTTGCTTTCTGACTAACTTAGGGCATATAGGGTGAAGTTAGGATAGTTGAGAGAGTATTTGGGCATATTTAGGTTTATCCAAAAGGATTTTAAGATGTGAATTAGAAATAAGGGGGAGTGCCCTTTTATAAGAGTGGTGAGGGGCACCATATGAATGACATAAAATATTATTTTATAATAAAAAAATCTTCATATTATAATGTCTTGAAAATGTATTCTATAAAGTCTAAGGTAGTTATGGGTCTACAAAAACTCAACCAAGAGGTTTTAGGAAAGTTTAGGTTACCATTTTAAACTTATCATTTAGATTTAACTCTATGTTAAATAATTTAACTTTTACCACGTCTTCTTGTATTCTTACACTATATGGTTAATAAAAATACAATATATTTACAATATAACCCCAATTGGTTTATTAATGTAATATATGTTATTATATATGTATTTTTTACAAACCATAGATTTTTATGACCATTATATCAATTAATAATATAATATTTGTTTTAAGAATTATTTTATGTCAATTTTTACACTATATGGTATTTATTTTTTGTTAAAACAATAACAGCATGATTAATTCAGATAAAATACATTTAATCAATCCAAACATGTCATATTCACCTAGAAAATTAGTGGATGTCATAAAAATATTAAAATTATATTTATTTTAATATTTATAAGACTATTTATTTGATTCTTTCACTAATAAGGTAATTATTGTATCGTCATTGTGTCATTAATAAATTTAATAATTTAATCTATGAAAATTATAAATAAAATACCAATATGTATTAACTATTTCTAAATTTCTAATGAATATTTATAGTCTAATTTATCTTATGTATAACCCTATATTAAAAATGGTTTTGTCATTAAACATTGATTTTAACCCTTTTAACTCTTCTATAAACAAAATAATAATAAATGTCTTAATCTAATCCAAGGGGACCTAAAGAGTAATATTTTAGTCGTAAGGTTGTTTTTGGTCAAATTACACTTATCCAATAAAACTAGAACAGGTGTTATGGTAATAATAATATCATTTTTACCCTTAATTGCCCTATTTACTTTTAATCGTGGTAAATGAAAGTAAAAAGTAACTATTCACCATAAATTATTTTTATCTTATTGAACCACATTTTACTCCTTGATATTAACTGTGTCTCTCACATTTTCGAAATTCAACTCACATAAGCGGTATAAATATGTTTTATGTAAATTTGCAAATGTTCATAAGAGGTGGGTAAAATGTGGTAAAAGTTCGATAAAATTTTTATATATATAAAATTATTATAATTTGACTCCAATTAATTACAATGAGATTATATAGGTATTATGTATCTATTTTGACCAAAAATATATTTAAATAAAATAAAGAATTATTTAAATAAAAATTCGGTTTTAAACGATAACTCAGTGTTTTTTCACTATTCATAAAAAATTGAACGTTTCTAGAAAAATACCAAAACATCGCCCTAGGCTAATTTAGATATTAAAAATCCAAAAATGAAGTATATTTTACCAAATTCAAAACATAAAATTTGTATTTATTAAATAAAAAATAATTCTCGTTGTCAAAATAAATAGCGTGGTTTTAAGAAACATTATTTATCAAAAGATTGACACTTGTTTATGTAAAATTTCAATGTGAAATTAATTACAATGAACAACATTGGATTAAATTGAAAAAATATAATGTAATTATACTTCCAAAAAATTAAAATATATAATTCAATAGAATAAATCATTTTGATTAAAAAAGTTGTTTTTAGTTAAAATATAGTATTTTTCACTATTCACCCAAATATGAACGTAATCAGAAAATCACCAAAAATTTATTGGAAGTAAATTATAATGTCTTAATTATAATGAAAATAAAATTTTGTCAAATTGAATATATAAATGTTTCAAATGTTGGATTTAAAAAGGATTGTCCATTAAAAGGCGGTAAAATTGCATTTTTTTAAAAAATAATTCTTCTATCTGAAAAAATTTATTTTTTCTAAAATTATGTCTAAGAAACTCATAATATGGATTCTAAAATTATAAGGATTATATAAAGTTCAAAATTCAGTTAATACTATTCATAAATTCCTTTGAACGGCTAGATTGGTAAGTTGTGGTGCACTTGAACTCAGTTCTGCGTGTAGTGTAAGTAATTGAATTACATTAAAGAAATAACGTACTTTGAAATCATGGGGTGTTACATAATATATATTGGTTTTATTATATAATTACCAAATAATTCCTTTAATTTATACTTAAATATAATAAATCTTAAAATATAAGCAGATTGTGAAATAAATCCCTACCAATTTGGTAACATTTCAATAGTATTCTATATGAAAAAATTCAAATTCAACATTAAATAAAATCAATAAAAATTAATGATAAAACATATCATTGGGTAGTAAATTTAAAACATAAAAAAATAAATTCTTAATGTTTCATATTTCTCACAGAATTCGAAGTAGCATGAGAAACCCTTAACATAGGTCATATTTCCATCTTACATGTTCAAACCACATGTATAATAAATAAAATTTTATTGTACATTTATCTGAGAACCATATTCATATTTATAATACCATATATGATTAATTTTTAGTATTGTATTCCCACTTTGTTAACAATTATATATTGAAATCAGTATTACAGTTGATAATTGCATTCTCTTTTATGTTTATTTGGATCATTAATTTCTGTCATTTTACATTGATCATGGTTACATAATATTCATAATGTTTACATGGATATAAATATTAAATATATTTATCATAAATTTATTTTTAGAAAACAATAAAATATAGGGATTTATAAATTAGTTACACCATTAATGGAGATGGTAGTTTTTACGTACGAATGAACGATGATGACAATTACTATTCTCACAATGGTAATTAGTTATTCTACATAAGTAATTTATCCTTAAAGTCGAAAATTAGATATTCATTATTAGATAAAATGAAAATAATTTTTACAAATATTAAATTATATATATCAAATAAAAATCCTATTTGTGTTAAGAATTAATTTTTACTAAAGCACTTGTAGAATGTAATACCCCCATTTAATCCTTAACCATAATAAAAAAATTATACTCTTTAGTTGTCAATATAGACTCTATAAATTAAAAATATGTCCATGAATGGATAATAGTTTATATTTATGAACATTTAAAAAACATGGATGAATATGGTATTACTAGTAATTTTATATCGATTAATAAAATATTATTTATTATAAAATTACATTATTATCAATTTTGACACTCTTCATATACATTGACATTAAAAAATCAGTATATTGATGGATTTAACTTATATTATTTTAAAATATGTATAACATGATACATTTTTTTTAAAAACACATGGAATAAAATATCCCATTAAATTAATATTTTATTTAGTATTTTTAATATCATTTATTGTATTTTTCTGTTATGTAAAAAAAATTTCATCGACATTGTTTGTGAATATAGAAAAATTATATAATTATAAAAATTATAAAAAAATTATATCATTATTATGTTTTCATTATTCTTGAAATTACCATCAATATTCATTACAACATGTATTTTCTCCCTATGTGAAAACAAAATTAAAATTTAAATGAAATTCGGTTATTTTAGAATCAGTAGGTTCACATACGTGGACCATTATTTATTTATTTTTTGTATATGAAGTGATTGACTTAAATTTCTGGAAGTTCAATGATGTTTTTCCATGATTTGGAGGATTTTTTGAATGTGAAATGTTTGATAATAGCTATTAAAATTCATGAAAAATCTCTCATGAAATCGTGAAACTGGAATAGTGGTAATGGGGTAGGCACAAATTTTTGAACGTAGATTTTCCAAACAATGTAGAATCATAAAAGAATCTATGGGGGGACTGATAGAGTGGAAGATCATTATTAGTCTACCATTTTTATAACAATGTGATTCAACAATTTGAGGGTTGTTTGGAGGTAGTTTATTGTTCCTGATTATAGCTTAGTATTCCTAACCTTTCTCCCCATCCATTCACCAATAAAATTTAGATATATATTTTGTAGATATCAACTGGTTTACCCCCTCAATGAATATTTTTCTTTTAATCTAGTCATAAAAATATTCCAATCCTTAAGAAGGATTGGTAGAATATATATATCTATCTGGGAGTGATTCGTAGGTGAATATAAGTGTGTTGAAAGCCTGAATTCCTCAGTAAGTTCCCTTTCATTGTGATTTTACAATGTATTATTTGTACCTCCTCTCTTATAATCATATCTCTAATCTATTTTGGTGTGATCTATATTTATTTATTTCATTCATGGTTATATATTATTTTTTCCTTGAATGAAACAATATCTCTAATCATTTTTGTATTTTCAAGTTGAGTTTTTAATGTTTTGTGTCATTTTACATTGTCTCCTATGATTGAGAGGTGGGCGACATTACCCTCGACTGCACTTGTTTATATCATGAAGGCTTGTATTTTAATTTATTGAATTTATTGAATTGAAATTATGAGTTGATCTTTGATTCATTATTAAAAACATCTTTAGTGGTGGTTTTGTCAAATGATGGAAATTTATTTGTTCTTTCACAAATGGATTTGGTTCATTATTTTAAAATTATGGGTTTAAATCATTGTTTGATTTTAATGTCAGGTATTGTTTTGGAATTGTTTTCAGTAATGTAAATGTTTTATTGAATTGGATTGTCATTATTTGGCATGGGTTTTTGAAAACATAGTTGTTGTGGGGTCACGTTCATTTTGGATAGAGAAGGGTGTGAATTTTCTAAAATCAAAAAGTTTGATGGATGTGGGTGTGATGTGTCTAATGGGAAAATAATACACCATGTGATGGATTTTTGGAATGAGGGATCACTAAAAATAAGTACCTGGAGGTCACCATTTGAAATAAATATGGTTATGTATGTGGTTTTTCATAAGTGTGTAAATGAATGGGTATGTTGAAATGGAATTTGAGAAATTGTTTTAATTTATTTTTGGATTTCATAAATTCAAAATTGTTTTTCTTTTTTAAAACTATTTGGTATTTGATATAAACTAATTTATATTGTATAAAACTTGTTTTTATAAATGATCTAACATGTTCTATCCTAATGACATGAGAAGGGAAGTCTTTTTGTATGTCCTACTAAGTTATATACTCACCTCCTACTTGGGAACATTGCTGTATTTTTTAAATATGTATATCAAGACACTGGTGAACGAAAGGTGTCTCATTCCTTAAGTTATGTATCATGATACCATTGGAATGGAATGTGGTTTTTGATATCGGAGTAGATTGGGAGTGGCTATATTTATGTCTTCTATTTCATTGAGTTTTGTTGGTCCTTCATTCCTCAGTTTAATCTGATATAGCTTGGTTTGTTTTTGTTTTATTTGAATTATATTTTATACTCATGTATCACATAGAGGATTTTTTTGTTTTACTTGTTTGGTTATTCAAATTTTGTATGTCATATCATCCCCCATTATTTTTAATCCCTTGGAATTTATTTCCAGCCTTTAGTGTCTTTTGTATGTCACCTAAGGCCTATTTCCACACTCCACCACATCTAAATCCAATGGGTTAGGGGCATGATATCCCAAATGGAATAAGTTTTTAGGTCATAGAGTATAAAATCATTCCTTTTTACTCCATTGTGTTGTGTTTGTATCATAGCATTGGATATTCCTGAAATTAAATGTTGAAAATGAAAAGGCACAGTTATCCTATTCATGTTGAACTTCAATTTTCTGTGGATTTTAGGTACATGAGTATTTAGAGACACTTCTAGGATTTTTCACCACATCATCATTGGTTTAGCTGATTAAAAAACATAACATGAATTAATATAAATGAATTCCAAATAGGAGTGCATAATTCATTTTGAGTAATGATTTTTTATTTGGTGAAAAAGTGATTCTTTTTTAAAAATATATTAAAATTGATCTCTTTTTAAAATTATAGTGAAATTTAGAAAAATGGATTGAAAAAAGAAATTTTTTTGTTTTGTAAATACTTGTTGGGATATGTGTGAATTGTTAAATTTTAAATTGTAAAGATATCATTATTTATAGAGTGTCGCTAAATGGAGTTTCTTATTGGTTATAGAAAATAGAACCTAGGAATAGTCATAAAATCCAACTGGATGAAGATTATGTGAATGTGGTTACACCTGAAGTAGAAGTGAACCAACAGCTGAATCGGATTATTGTCTTGGATTTTTATTTAATGGATAAAGTGACTATGAGGGATAAACCATGGAAATTAGATCATTCCACCCAGTTCCCAAATTAAAATCCACCCATTTTCATAGGGATTTAGAACAATGATTGAAGATATTTGGATGAATATAATAAATCAAATATCTTATTTCCATGCAACCCCCTGTGGATTTGAAAGTGAAATTGTAAATTTACATGTGAGGGGAAATAGCAAGCTAGTGGTTAGATTTACCAGTTCATGGTAATTTAAACCATGGCATTTTATAGGAACAATTTTAAAAATTTGTTAACACAAAAATCAATCTTTACACATTTATAATTTATTTGAAGATGGTTTAAGTTAGTTTAAATTATATTAATCTCTCAGTAACATATTATGAAATTAAATTTATTAATTTAGTTATCTCTACAGCAGAACCTATTGCAAGTACGTCTTTGAAGGAACACATTTATGAGAATGGGATAAGTAAATTAGATCACTTAATGATATTTATTCTTTTTCAAATGGATTATATAGATATTTTAAATAGAGTGACAATATATGAAAGATATATCTCAGAAACTATAGGTGGAGGAGACACGATCCGACCTATGGGAAATAGTGGGTACTCTAATTCTAGGAATAAGAAAGAGAGGGACACCTATTTCTATGGTGGTAGTATGACATTGAATCAGATGGTTGGATCGGGGAATATATTATCTTAAAAAAATGAAATCCTGGATTATTTGATGGTATTTATTTTGATTATATAAAACAATCTTTACATCACCACCTAGATCATCCCACAATTTCATCTCGATGTGAAATTCTTTATTTCATTATCCTATCTCTCCTTGTTTGAGTGATGGGGAGACATATCATGTTACCCAAATATCTTATACAGTGATGAGAAATAGGGAAAAATTAATTACCATCAGTATAATCAAGTAATCCATGGGGATTCTAAAAATATCATGACACCTTGAGAATTGAAATCTCAATAGGGTAATAATTATCTTGGTGAATCTAGAATCATATTGTATGGAGCTGAAAATGTGATTTTGAATGATCAATTTATACCATCGTCGATGAGAGGTATTATTCATTTGAGTTATAACCTTATAAATTTTTTTTTGATATGGGTGTTTCTCATTCATTTATTTATTATCATTTTGTTGATATTTGGGGTATTCCTATCGAGGTTATGAATTATATTCTAATACATCAAATTTATTTTCACCAAATAGATTGTCTAGTCATTATGTCAAAATCATATTATTTTACAATCGATGTGGTTGAATTAATTTGCGATTTATATATACTTGTAATAGATTATCATTACATAAACCTAAGAATGGAGGGTATGATAATGTTCAAATCTCACATTAATTATTATACCTGAATGGTTAGTTTGAAAAAATGTAGTAGTCTTAGGAATCTATTTATTATAGATTGAAAAGAGAAAAGACGTGCAATATTATTTTTGGCACCAGCGGATAGAACTCTCTCATATTAGTTGGAATGTTTTACCTTACCTTCAGTGGATGAGATTGAGAATATTTCTTTAAACAACATTTGATCATTTTTTGGATGTTTTTCTAGAAAATATCTCAGTGTTTCAACCCAATAGAGAATTGGGGTGTAAAATTGATCTCATAATAGGTACTAGTCATATCTCACTTCTGTCATTTCATATAGGACCAATAAAATTAATGTAATTTAATTTAATATAGGAAGTGTTATAAAAAAAGGGTTCATTCAGCATATTACATCTATGTGGTAAGCACTAGTTTTATTTTGTAAAAAGTTATATGGAACTCTTTATCATTTTTGGGATTTTTATAAGATTTACCAAGTTGCGATAAATAGCTAATATCCAATTCCTTGAATGGATTACATGTTTGATCATATTGATGGGATCCTATTATTTCTCAAAAATTTAATTGCATTACAGATATCACTTACTATAGGTTTGGAAAGAGGATATTCTACTGATATATTTCATGAGTAGATAGGTCCATTGTACATATATTGTTATGAATTTTTTTATTAGGAACACACTATCTATATTTATAGTATTGATAAATCAAATGTTCAAAAGGTGACTATATTAATGTGTGGTAGTTTTTATATATGGCATAAAATTGTACTCTTAGAAAATGGTTTTTATTTAGAATCACATCGTGATAATTGTGGGTGCCTTTTAGGATCATCCTATATATTAAAAACATGTAACGTTTGAATTTATGATACAAGAGGTTTGTTTCCATGACCATTTTTTTTAGGGAAAATGTGTTTCTTTGTATCTAAAAATGATATAGGTTATGATATCATAGAATACTCCAAATAATTTATTTCAGATATGTAGATTCATTTCCCTGGTGAGTTATCACTAATTTTTTGTTCAATGTTTTTCCTTACTAGTTCAAAATATGACAACATTTACAAGGAATATTTTATTTTTAAATTGAGAAAAAAACCAAAATATGTTCACAAGTATAATATTGACTCTACATATGAATTGATCATGATATTTTTAGAATTAAGATTAGTTAATGTGGTGTATTGTGATGATTTTAGATCTAAGTTGGGTGTGTTCTCAGGAAAGGTTATCATGTTATATCTTACAACATACTAAAATAATTGTTTCATGAGAAGAACTTCCAAACACTTAATTTTGAATTATCTATTAAACCCCATTCATTGAAGACAAGGATTCACTTCCTATTTTATGGGAAATTCATGGTTTTTACATATCATAACAAATTGAATCACATTTTCCCACAAAGTGATATGAATTTGAATAAGGGAATATGGATAGAGAATCATCACATGTTTTCCATTGAAATAATGCATATGGAGGATAAATTAAATTAGTTGGTGGATGCATTAAAATGAAGCAAAATTAGTTAGATGGAAAATTAATCGTTGGATAAGTGGAATTTAATGTTCATTATATATGAAATGTTGTTGGATTGGGTAGATAGATGTAGTGTTGAGGTTATCATTCCGGTCCATTTTGTTCTTGATTTAGTTTTTAATGTTAAAGAGGCACATAAATCTAAGTATGAATGGGTTTCTATGTGATTAAAATACATTTGGAGGGGGAGACCATTTAGAGATTGTATCTTTATATAGGATTACTATTGTGTTTTCAAGATCGTATGGATGTACTCATGGATTTTTTAGAACAAAAAATTAATTCTTATAACCTTTTGAGTTGGTATGTTCATCCTAGAATGAAAAATATGTACCTGGTGGTGAATAAAATTTTTAGTGGGATGAAATTAAAAGAAGAGAGGTTGAGTTTTTTAGATTCCCCGCCTATAAGAATGTTAAGGTAGTACACTAGTTCACATTGGGTATTTTTTTAGTCATTAAAGATTCCCATGTTTAATGGTATAAGATAAATATGGACATTGTAATAGGTCTACCAAGATGGTTTGTTGACATTATACCATATGGGTGATAGTGGATCAGCTCCAAAATTCAACCCATTTCATTCTTAGTCTTGAATCCAATAAGATGGTATGATTGTCAGAAATATATAACTAAGAAGTGTTAAAGAGGCACGATATAGCATTTTCAATATTATTCGACCTTGATCCATGGTTAACACATCATATTTAAAAACCATACAAAATGCCCTTGTGACTCAATTGACTAGGAGTATGGTATGTCATCCTCAAATGGAGCGATAATATGAAAAGAAAATACAATCATCGTATGAAAGTATTAGGGATTTTATAATAGAATTTAGTGTAATATGGTAGTATCCCCTACAATATTGGAGTCTTGTACACAAAAAATTAGATTCTCTTCATAACTAATACTAATTCTGAATAAATATATGAGTTTTATTATAGTTCTACTGTTTTTTTGGTGGAAAATTGGGATACTTTACTATATTGGCCATTACATATGTAATAGATGACATGATATTTTTAGTTGACCAAAATAGGATGTATATTGAATAGAGTCATCATAAATAATTTGAAAATCATTATCAACAATTTTATTCATTCATGGTGACTGATCATGTGTTCATGAGAATCTATCCATGTCATGGGAATAATCATTTTGGGAATGAAGGAACGTTATCTCCTTGATAGATGTGCCTTTTTGAGATAATTTAATGGGTTGGTGAGGTTCCATATAAATTAGATTTTAAACCCATGTTTTTTAGTGCATAATGTGTTTCTGGTATCTCAATTGAAAAGGTATCATCCTAATCCTAACCATGTGATTCAATATGATCACATTTAACTATAGATAAATGCTAAATTGGTTTATGTGCTTATTCCTACTATATGTAGGAAAAATAATGTCTTTCATGGGAAAATAATTGGTCTAGTGTGGATATTTCTAGCCATATGGCTCGAATAAAAATGAAACATGGGGTAATGATAAGGAAATGGTTGAGAAATGGATAAAATGTTTTTTTAGAAAATGTTATTTTCAACATTTTAAGGATATTGATGCCAATGGTGGGCAAAATGTAGCACCCCATGTTTTAGTTACATGACCATTTATTTCTTACTTATTGGTATATAAATGATCATCTTATGTTCTAGAGGTTAGCATGTGTTTGGGATAGTTTTGTATTGTTTTATGAAGGTTCAAGTTTTGATCATGGTTTGTATAAATTTCTCCACACCAACCTGGGAACCATGATACTAAAATAGGGGGAACATGGTTGGTTGATGGTTAGACACACTATTTTGTCATAGTGTGTATCCACCCATGAGAAACAACTCAAGGATGGATAGAATTTAAAAACACAGTTGATGGAATGTTTATCTAACCATGTGAACCAACCAAGTGTGGGGTGTTTGGAAGTAGTGTCTTGTACACTGTATGAATACAATTTACCTAATATTGTACCCTAACTGTGCACTGTTAAAAATTAGATTCAGATTTTTTGGATTTCAATTGGTTACACCCCTTAATGACATGTTTTTTCCAAAAATATAACATAACATGAATGTTTCTTCTTCAAAATGATGGGGAGACCATTACTTTTTATCCAAGAGAAATCCATATGTGCATCTAGGTTTTTTGGTGGCTGGAAAATCCTCAATATGGTCTCACTTATTGTGGGATTCATAGGATTTCGTCTCTATCCAACTCTTGGAATCATAGATCTAATTCATTGGGGTTAAATCTATGATTTTATTTCAATCATTATGATATGTGAATTTTTTGACGTAATAAAATGTAATGACATTTTTAAGAGATTCAATATATGTTTTCAAGGTCTTGTGTTGATCTTATTTTTCAATTATGTTTGAGAGGTTGGTATGTTCACTCTAGAATCATCTTGTTTAGATCATAAAGACTTAGTTTCAAATATATTGACTCATTTATATTGAATTATGGAATTGATGTGTGATAATTTTTAGAAACCCTACTTAGTAACATTTTTTCAAATTATGGAAATTGTCTTGTTTTATGGAAAAAAAGTTTCATTCATTATTCTAAAAGTATAGTTTTAAAATTATGGATTGATTTTGGTGCATAGAAAATGATTTTGGAATGATTTTCAATAAAATAATGTTTGGTTAATATTTATTTTCATGATTTGTTTAGTGTTTTGAAAATCATGTTTTCCATGTCTTCATGTAAATATGGTATGGATAATGAAGTGAAGTTTCCCACATAAAAATGTGGGACATATAAGGATGTGATGTTTCACCCGCTAAAATAGTTCACCAAGTAATGGATTTGTGAAACAATGACTCACCACTCTTATGTATTAGGAGGACCTTGGTAGATATGCATATGTAGATGTGTGTGGTTGTGTGGATGTGTAGAAATAAATGGGTATGTCAAAAATTAATTTGTGAAAAAAATAAAAAATAATTCCATTTTTCTATCCATGGAAACTATTTTATTTTAAATAAATATTTACGATTTCATATAATCTTCATTAAATTATTTTAAACTATGTTATATAAATATGATAACATATTTTATCATAGATGATTGAGGTGGAATGTCTTTGGGAAAATATTGCTGAGTTATATGCTCATCGTCTTGGATGGATCATCGGTGCTTATGGAGACCCTATAATATTTCGCATTTCATTGCATTATTTTAAGATTAATTACCTATAAAAGAAATACCAATTATCAAAGTTTATTTTGTATTTTGAATATTAGGTGCATAATTAAAATCAGGAATCCAAAATATATTTATCTTTTATTTAATCTCAATAATGATCTCCAAACATCCTTTGATGTCTTGCATCTTCATATGATAACATGGAGAAAACATAGACAAAAGGGATGAGGTGAAAATACTTTAATATTAAAAAATTGGGGTTTTCCAATCCTAAGGATTTAATAGTACTAGCAACCCCCCCCCCCCCCCCCTCAGTGCTAAAAAAGTATTTTCAAAAGGCCTCTAGAATACTTATTTTTTATAACTCTATTAAAGGGGTCGCTAACAACACTAAAAAACTATTATTGGATTCCCTATATTAGTTCTTGTAAAAAATCATGCTAATGACCCCTATATTAATTGTTCCATTAATAGAGCATTTATAAAGTTGTACCTTTATTATCACTAGTAAAATAATACATGATAAAGGGGGGAATTATTAGAACTCATAAAAAAGAGATTGTGAAGGTGGTCTTTATCTGTGATTTTTTAGAAGTACTGATAATTACACCCCTATTATTATATATTTTTTTCTACTGATAATAAAGAGATTATTTATAAAAAATATCAATTTTCATTAAAAATTATATATTAATATATATTTATATTTATTTTGATGTTAATATAATATATATTTTAAATATGTTTTAGATAAGTCTAAACAAGAATTTCAATTAATATATAATATATTTATTCAAAATTTATTATAAAATAATAATAAAATATTTAATAATTTACATATTATTTTTGAGTAATAGTCATTTAATAACAAATCGAATTTAAATAATCAAAAAATAATCATAAAAGATTGAAAAAAAGTTGAAAGAATAACTCGAATGTGAAATGACCATATATTTTGATCTGTGTGATCATTTTGGCACTATCATATATCAAATTGAAGCATGTGATGATATAAATGCTATAAAAATATGGGAGAACCCTATGTCCAATTTTCTAAGGCCAAAAAGCCTAAAGGCCTCTAAAAATAATTTCATTTTTATGGCACCACAATTTTTTTAATATTCGATGGAATATCATTCTAAATTATAGTGTTTTTTTCTCATTTTTAGTTGGGAATGAATTTATTCCCATGAATTACATTAATATTGATATTATGGGTTTCAAATTTTTTTTGTATTTCATAATTTAGTTTTACTTATAATTATATATATGTATTGTCTCTTATATTAACATATAATAAATCAATTTTATAAATACATATATAAAAATACATAGGTAGAAATATATTTCTAGATATATTAAAAAATTGATTACCGATTTTATTTAAAGTAAAAAAAATTCCATTTTATTTTCCAGATAAAAATTCATTCATATGTATTTACATGACAATAAATTTAATTTTTATATATAAACATTTGTTTTATAATAATTATCAAATATATATTTATATGAATATTCACATATTTTTATAAAAATACATGTTCTAATGATTTATTTAAAACAATATCTAACCATTATTTACACTATACAATTATATGTAATGATTATATATACATATATTTTTGTATTAACAAAAGGATCTATATATATATATTATTATATTATATGTACATGAATATAATATATAAATAATTTATAAAATTATATGTTTATATATATGTCACAAAAACACATATATATTTTATAAATGTATTTAAAAATAATTATATAAAAATATTACTAAAATATAATTTTAAAAATATGAATAAATAAACAGAAATTTTATTAAATTTGAAAGAAAACAACATCATGTAGTGGTAAGATAATTCCATTTTCAAAGAAGATGTGTGGGGTTCAAATCCAGAAGGGTGTAGAAGGATATAAATTCGTAAAGAACTGATAAAGGGTTGGTGGGGTTAAAAGCATTGATAATGGGGTTCGGGTGAAGAATTATTAATGGGGACATGGAATCGCTGATAAAGGGGTCGAGCACAATGATGTATAAAAATATCTAAATTTCTTCCATTTAATTTTGACAAAAAGTGCTTCTAAATGTATCCTTTAATAGGGATAAAATTGATAATAAATGGATGATTTATCATCACTTTTTTAGTGCTGATAATGGACCCACTAATCTGCGCTTTTCTGACATTGATAGAAGCCTACTGCAATAAACTGCACTCCGATAGTCAGTTATTTCTAATAACTTATAAAGGCCAAATCTAGAACTGTTAAATCCTTCTTCTATTGTAGTTCCATTAAGGGAATAAATATAATAATTAAGCATACCATATGGATTATATCGAATAATAAGATAAAATAAAAAGACATAGAACGTGAAAAAATATATGTAATTATAACATGTGAAAATTGTTATCATGTAATAAAGGAAACATATGAATATGATAGGGACATAAAACTTGACATAAATATTATTCATGCTTAACTGCCTAGAATATATCACATAGTGTAAAAATTCCCATAATGGATTAGGTTTACTCCCTAATCCAATAAATGCATATCATGATACTAAAAATTACCCAATTTATTAGAGCTCTAGTTGGGTGTACCCATCATAACTTGTTCATACAGATGTGTTCCACATGTAGAATAAAACATAATGTACAAACCTAAGGGTTTACCATGGACTGAAATGGTAATCATAATCATGTCATAAGGAATAGTGAAAGGGAGTATCTTATTGCATTATAAGAACGAATAGATTTAAAATAAAACAAGGAAATTCATCACGATAAATATCCATATATCATGAGAAATGATAAACAACTAATGTGAGAACATGTAATAAGGCAATTTATAAAAATTTATAAATGAGCCACTTTATTGTGGTTTAATGGAAAATAATACATTTTCTTTAATGAGAAAAAAAGTTAATTAGTTATCTGAAATCATAAATTAACTGGGATCAATTCTAGGATAAAATATGTCGTTTGAAAAAAAATTGTATTAATGATTATTATGTTGTGTACATTAATAGGGGTTTGAAATTAGGATGGTTCCTATAACTGAACATCCTAATCGAGAATAATTGATAATTAATCCTTTTAAAATATATTATTCCCCATAAAATAATAATTAACTGATCTAGATATATAATTTTATAACATATAAAAATAATTTAGAATAATCATTTAATATGAATTATGACATACATTTTTTCAAAGAGAGATAATGTGTGACTTTAAGGAAAATGGAGGTCTGTAGATATCGCTTACCATATAAATAATAATGTTCTATACAAGAACTTCATTCACTGGATAATTAAATTAGATTAAATAATAATTTAATTCGGAACCTTTTCAAAATATATTTCAATTCTATATTTTTTATTAAGTACATTTTTAGTCATTTTGAAGGGTTGTAATTTATAATTTTCTTTTTCTAGGAGCGTTCATTTCATGGTTGTATGGCCGATTCCTTTGAGTATAATAATGGGAGTTATTTTAAAATGAAATAAACTCCAAAAAGTGCAATTAAATGCTAATTTCATACCACCATAATTTCAAATTGTCCCATATATCATTTTATATAAGATGAGGATGATACAAATTTTAAAATGATAAGGATAATTGTTTAGTTTACAATGGATGATTTTATATCCTTAATAATTGTATTTCATTTTTTATTTAAAAATGCGTTTTTATATATTAGTTTCCTAACATATAAAATGTTATAATATATTTATTATAATCTTATTTGTTGATAATAACAGTTTTCCGACGGGCCCTGATGGTGTTTTCAAAAAAAGAAAACTCATCACCCACAATGGAAATGAATTGACCAATCAAACATAATGATTTATTTTTTATAATAAAGGGAGAAGATAAGTGATTTTTTTATGTATATTTCATTGAAACAATATATTTTTTAGTATATATTTGTTAAATGAGTTATCATGTTTTTTCGGATAGTGTATGTTAGGATATGATAGTAGAACGAAATAATTTTATAGAGAACACTAGAGGATTTAACCTCATGAATATTGTCTCATTAAGAACTTCATTGAGCCACATGGAATTTGTATATTGGTAATCCCAGGAAGACCATTATGTGGGTAATATTTTTGAGAGATTAATTAGGAATAACAATCCCATGTTCTAATGCTTAAGATTTGGGAGGAGAGGTGAGTTATTGTATTTTTACGGGAGGAGAGGGTTATTTTTGGGTTATTTTGTTCCTTAGATTATTATTTTTAATCATGAATATCAATATTGTTTATTTTTCCAAATATATATATTAAAAAGTGAATTTTAGTTCAAAATATTGGTTTCTTACTTCATGTCTAACTAATAAATGTGTGGATTTAATGTTAAATACCATAAATAACTGTATTTCACAATTCCAAAAAATACTTATATTTTAGTAAAATCCCAAAAATTAACCATATAAATTTTATTATTTGTAGATTTAAAAAATAGAATCTATTTTATGTGAATTTTTTTCAAAATATTGGGAAATTTATTGTGATTTAAAATAATCATTTATTTGGAAACTATTAATTTTAATATTATAACTGATTTTATGACTCTTTTAATGTTAACTAGGGTCTTATAAAATTATCTTATAATTATAATAAAATATAATATTAATTTATAAATATTTTTCATTTAAATAAATTTTCGTTAAAATCACTATATTAATTTTAAAATTATATATAAATAATTATGAATCAAAAAAACACAAATCTTAAATTTTCATTTTTAAAATATTTATTTACCTATTCTGTGATAGATTTATGTCATATTTTTAGATATCTAAATTTTATTTATACTTCAAGATGAGTGTATAACATTATAATGTAAAAATTATTAATCATAACGTTCAAATTTATATTCCAATGGCCATGTTACAATTCAAATGGTCAGATTTATAACTGTCATAAAGGGTTTATTTCTTCCTATAAATTCAACTTATTTCATTCATGAGTCACTTATATTTTCATCTAAGGTTATATATACTATCATATATTAAATTTATAATTTATTTTTGATATTTTTTTATTTATATTACATTGTCTTTGAGTTCTATCATTATAGTGGATCGAGCATATCGAAATTTTCATATTTAATATTTTTCCCCACTATAATATTGGTCATTCTCATTGGTTTATTCAGATGAAATTATCATTAATCATTTATTAGGTTTATTTTTTTTATTGTTTTATCTATTTATTTATGTTATTTATTCTGCATGATGGAATATGGGGAATTTTTATTAATAAAATTCTAGGTTATTTCATTCTCCCCCCTTATGAAATTTCACCCTCGAAATAATTTTGACATAATAATTTGAAAACATGTGCAGGTACTTCTCCATCATCGTTTCCATTCATTATCATATTCCCTATTCATATTGATTGTTCATCTATATTACATTGACCATGTGAGTTCTCTTATTTCCTATAACATTATATCTATAGTCTAAGAAATTCACTAAAATCTCCTCATAGGATAGATCATATTCCATCTATACCACATCTAAATTTAGTATATGTGGAAAATACGGTATGTAAATCCTCAATAGGGATTCATGGATCAGATCATGAACATGATACATTATTGGAGTACGTTCTAGTTGATTGGACACAACTCCAGCATGATCAATAATCATGAAGGGGAAGATGTACCTTTAACATAGCTTCCCTTTATTCCAAAATCACTTGAAAATATTCCATTGATATTGGCTGTGGAATACTATGACTCTAGCCTCAAATTCTAGGCCCCATTGATGATTATTAGAATAGATATTCTGTCGAGATTTGGTTACCTTGATGTTCCAATGAATGGTTTTCACCTTTTCTATCATTTTTTCCATCATTTCAGGTAATAGGAACTTTCATTCAAGGACATCATACCTGCATGTTGGTGTTCTGTATCATTTCTCAAAATGGGATTTAGATGAATCCATTTAGATTATTTAGTGTAAATTATTTTTATATTAAATCCCAGACATATAAATATGTTGGTCCAATATTTCTTTGAATCTCATAGTACATTATACCAACAAGTCTTCTGTTGTATGAATAATCCAATCATATTATCCATCTGTATGAGGATGATAATATGTATTGATGTTGACCTAATTTTTTAGATCATTTTAGTGACTCTTCTATAACAAGGAGGTAAATATTAGATCTCGATTGGATACAATCAATAATGGTAATCTAGGAATCCTCACCTCATCTATGATATATGTCCATGAATTTTGGTTGAGAGAGAAGGAATCTTGAATTGTAAATAAGTGGTATATCCCTCTAAGAGAATCCATAAAAACCCATACATAATTATTACATATGTATTTCATTAAAATTATGGTGAAATAATCAATGGTGATGTTTTCCCATTTCTTGTCTTGTTATGGGTAGTGGTTTCATCACCCCTCTTATACTTTTTCATTTCATCCATCAGTTATTGTCATACTAGGAACATTGACTTGTATTCAGTGATCTCCTTCTTCATATAATCCAACCAATAGTGCTCTCAAAGATCTCTATGCATCAGTGTTATCCATTAGAAACACAGATGGTTGATTTTATTTTCCAAAATCACATTCTTTATCTACAGATTATGTGGTACACATAGTCATGGACTAAATCATAAGAAACTTACCTCACAAAATTTTACCTTATGGGATTTACACTTTCTTATATCTTAAACATTATTTTCAATTTCCACAGAATTTCATTTATTATCCCCTATTTTATCTGTAAGGGATAATAGAGAGAACATTTATTAAAGGAATGATCATTTACCTTCATTTATGATTCTCATTTCCATAATTTGATTTTCTAAGAATATCATATCCTTCCCAGATCTCAGCATTGATAATGTTTCCACAAGCATTCTACATAGATCAACTTCCTCTTTACATTCTTTAAAAATATTTTATTGGATTGTGTATTCAAAATCCTTGATGATGTCATACCATCATCACCAACTCATATTAATATACTTCTGTGTTAATGTATATTTTATTCCCTTATAATTAAAATATATCACGTACTTCTCCCAAAAGAGATGTTGCTTCCAAGTTGTAAACATAATGATCATAGGAACAAACTCCAGATCATGTATGGGATTGTTTTTTTATCATCATTCAACTAACGTGAGATGTTGAATACAAATTTATCAATTTTCATAAGAAATCATTCTAATACCATCATTGGAGTTCATTTTATGCAAGAAAGAGTTCTCAACCGATTATATTTTTGAGTATTGGTGTATTGATAAGCATATTTTTGAACTATTTGAAGAATTTTTCATGATCACTGGTCAATAGAATTTTTACTCCCTTCTGAGTCATCTTCGTTAGTGGGTATGAAAATCACGACATGTTGTTCAAAAATCCTAGGTAATACTAATATAGACCACTAATCTTATGGATATTCATTAAAAATCCAAGCCAGGGATACTCCTTAATTTCTATTTCTTTGAGGGGTCCACAGATATTCTTTTGGGATAACATTCCACAATAATTACACATCCTCTATCTAGAACTCACATTTACTATACATTTCATATATTTTTTAAATTCAAAAAATTTATAGAACATGGTTCAAATGATCCTCATGCTCCTCCTTACATTTGGCGTACATCATAATATCTTTAATAAATACTACACAAATTTTCTAAGGTAATATCTAAAGACTATATTCATTAAATCCATGAAAATATCTGGCGTATTAGTGAGTCAAATGTGCATTACTATTAACTCATATCTTTCATACATCATTTGAAGGGTATTATCTAGAATATATTCCATCTTTACATTTAATCGGAAATATATCAACTGAATTTCTATCATAGAGAAATACATGGCCCTTTATAATTGATCGACATATTCGTAAATCCATATAAGGGGATACTAGTTTATTATCATGATTTTTTGAGCTCACAATAATCAATGAAGAAGGGCATTGATCAATCCAGCTTATTAAAGAAGAGGATTGGAGCACCCAATAGTAAAGAACTCAGGTATACAAATACATTCTCTAAATTATCTTATAAGTACATATTTAGTTCTTCCTACCCAATACTGCCTATTCTATAAGGATTATTTAATATTGTCAGGTATCCATGTATATGATCAATTGAGAACTCATCCTCTCGATCAGGAGGAAGACCCAAAAATTTATTGAGGTTCATATCATTATTATCCCTCATAGCGAGCATATATTCCTGAATGATCCTATCCTTTGTCTCCATTATTTGAGATATATGTGATTTTTCACTACATAATAACATCCACATCTTAGAATATATCTATAAAGGATATTCATCCTCCACTTTACACTTGTATCGAATTAGAGTATTTCTTTATATGTGAAGAGAGGTCTCCATTTCCTAAAAATTGATGTTGGATTTGTATAATAATTTCGAATCCATACCTAATATATCATTAAACTCACCCAGAGGATATAAGATGATATTTTCTACGAGGTTTAGTTCACATTAATTAACTGGGGGGTTGTTATATTAACTGGATGTAATAATTTCAATATTTTCTATTCTCGTAGTTAACTAATCCTCCGTATTTTTATGTGGTATTTGAATAGTCATAATAAACAAGTATAAAATGAAAATTTTATAGAACCACAAAAAATATTATGTTTTCTATTATTGAATTCATAATCGTTTTACCTTTAAATGCATCATTAATGGGTTCCATCTTAGTAGTTGTGATAGAATACCCCTCCCTTGTATCTTTGGGGGTTATTATTGTTATTTTCCACTAAAACCCCTTGTTTTTAGGAATTGGGTTGTATATTTATCATGACTATTTTAGTGTAAACAATGAACATTAGTATGAATGTTAATCTAAAACTTCCATTATTATTCCGAATTTATAGAATTCTCCATATCACTTCAGTAATAATTACATTAATGACCCTATATTCCACATTTTAAGACTCCCATAGTTCCCTTTAGTGATTTCCCTAGATGCTTTTTCCAATACTTTTGACATGTGGGATGTGGGTGTTTATTTTAATCATGGGATTTATATATAGATCCTCATGTATTGAGCTTTCTATTACACTTCTTATCTCCAATCCAATTTGATCAATTAGAGTCTCGAATTTCCATCTCAACCATAAGGTCCCAACAGAAAATCTCCTCATATCTGTCAAAGTCGTGAATCTCAAATGATTTTCATAGACTCAACATTAGTCTACTAAATAATTGATCTACCTTTATTTCATTGTTCATAAAAATATGAAGTTGTATAATGTATTCTTTGTAATTGTTTTCTCATACACCCCAATGAACTCATCTTATATATCATTCAGTCTATGAAACGCCCTCTCCATCTTAAGATGGTTAATTTGGGGAAAATAATTATTGAAAAATATATTACAGGATGATTCCCAATCAATGGAATCAATATAATACTTATACCTTTTTTTAATTAGTGTCCACAATAGATCATCTTTCCTATCAATGAAATAAACCACTATCACAAAATTACCATCTTCTAAGCATTGAAGGACATAGAAAATCTTGTCAATGGAGTTAATCAATTATTTTTTTGATGCATAGATCATAAGATCCAGTAAATATAGGAGAACATTTTCGCATAATTTATTCAATAAAAAATTTAGCATTCTTAGTATAAAGAAAGTATTCTACCTCATTAATGTTATTATTGCTAAATTGATCTGGTTTTCATTGTATTATCATGGTTTTTTTATTATGGTCACAATATATTTGAAATGTAATAAGGGTAGTCATCAGATTTCATATCACATTTATTGTTGGAATATGATCTTTTATTTCCATCCACTAACTACAAAAAGAAAGGTTCAATTAGGGGGTATTTAATACATAAAAATAATCATATAAAAAAGAAAACATTGTGTATTTAAGCGTTAAATTATAAATAAAAAGTATATTCTAACTCTTCATTCTATAAGATTCAATCTTGGAAATCCCTGGGGATAGAATTATCCCTTGGATTATTACTAATCTTTTTGATTCATAATATCAAAAAATAAGATGGTTGTTACTTGGATACCAAATATAGATTCCCGATCTTTTTACAAATATTGTTACATGATTTTATGAATGGTTATACATCATATAAAAACCAAGGACTGTAGATTCTACTATCTGTGAAATATTAGGCACATAATTAGAAATAATGTAACCAAAATAAAATCAACTTATATTTAATATCCCTAATTATAGCTTAACATGTTTTGTGATCTTACATCTGCAAAGGATTCCATGGGGAATACATAGACAAAAGGGATGATCTTATAATCCTTGTATGGGAATAAACATTATAATAAATCAATGCACATGGATTAGAAGGAAAAATTTCGAGAAATAAAAAATAATAGAACATGAATAAAAATATGGAAGAATAACATATAGAAGATGGGAACATGTAATCTTGAAAGATAGAAATTTTTCAGTAATATAAAATAGGACATAAACATTAGTCTTAGCTAACTACCGAGACTATATCACATGGTGGAAACAGTAACATAATAGATTAGATTTACTCAATAATCACTAACATGACATCTCCTGATACTAAATATTACCCAATGAATTAGAATACTATTTGGGAAGACCAATCATAGCATGTTCGTGAATATTATTTCCACATGCATAATCAAACATAGTGGATAAACATAACAGATACCCATGGAATCAAATTGGTCTGGTTATCATGTCAAAAGACATAAACATAGGTTGTATCATAATGGTGTACAAGAATGAATAAATTTCAATCACCATTAGATTCTCATAAGGTTAAATTGTCATATATAATGAAAAAATATTTCAAAATATAGGGAAAGCATGTGTAATTAGTGGTTGAGAAACGTTATCAAAATTCCTCCTTAGTGCAGTTTAATGTAAATAAAAACTAATATGTAAATTAGAAAAAGGCGTAATTATTTATAAAAAATAAAAAATGAACTATGATAGGTTTTCCAAATTAATGTAGTGATTTTAGAAAATTAATAATGGCTTCAAACTGATTAGGGAGATTACTTGAAAATTGATATGAATGTTTCATGGCCCCTTTAATTACCCTTACTTATCAAAAGTAATTATGAAGTGAACCTTTTAAAATAGTTATTTCCACATGAAAGACGAATTAATTGATCAAGAAAAATATCTTTAAAAAATTTAATGTGAATTTATAATTATTATATAAGAAAATTGAATAAATATGTTTTTAAAAATGGAGAGAAAGTTTAACCAATTGGAATGAAATTGATGTTTTAAGAGATCCCATACCTTATGTCATATTTTATTATGCACTTGCACATAGTGTCCAATATATTCAAATTGTATTAATTAAAAATTGAATTTATAACCTTTTTAAAATATATTTTATTATGTTCATTTATGGTCATTTTGATGGGTTATAATTTTTTATTTTGTTGTTATGGGAGAGTTTGTTTCATGGTTTTATGGTCGATTGCCTTGAATATAATTATAGGAGTTCATGTGAAATGGTTGAAAACCAGCTGAAGTGGAATAAAATTTAATTATTATACTTATATATTTTTTAATGGTCAGATATATCCGTTTTTATGTTATGAGGATTATTAATTTTAAAAAATGTTAACGATAAACATTTAGTTTATTTTGGTGTTTTTTTATCAACAAAAATGATTTTTATTTATAATTTAAATTTTTTTATATATATAAGTTATAAAACATAAAACAAGTTATAATATACATATGATAATGTTATTTAACCATAATAATTATTTTATGACCATACTTGAAGCTGTTAGTGAATAATTATAACACGTCATCCCGGGAAGCAGTGAATCGGCACATCATAGATGATGTTTACAATTTATGATAAAAGAATATGACGATGGATTTTCATATTTAAGTTCCATTTAAAATAATAATATTACAATATATATTATTCTATATTTATTAGCCTATTTGGGATACGGTGGTTGAGGATAAGGTAGAGGAAAGTATGAATTTAAAAGAGAATAATAAAGGATTTTACCTCTTCAATATCATCTCCAAGAGAACCTCCTCAACACACATAGAATTTTCATTTTGTGATACCCAAATACTATGAATTGGGGAGAGTTTTGGGAGGTTAATTTGGAATAATATTATCAACATCCAAATCTAATAATGTGTGACAAAAATATGCGGTCATGGGAAGCATTTATATGGGATGAGTCAGGTTTTTTTTATTTTATCCATTAGTTTATTATTTTGGATCATGGACATCAATAGTGTTAATTATTGTGACTATCTAAAGTAAATAGTTTATTTCATTTTGAAATAATGGTTTCTTATATCATTCATGACTTAAACATTCATGTATTTGTCTAAAAATGTTAAATACTATAAATTACAATATTTCACAATTCACCAAAAATTCATCTATTATGGAAAAATATAAAAAATTAACCCTAAAATTTATTTCAAATTCATACTTCATAAATAGAATACATTTTATGATAATTATTTTCTAAATATGATAAAATAAAAAATTTAATTAAAATCATCATTTATTCAAAAAAAATTAATTTTAAAATTATAACTGACTATATAGCAGTTTTAAAAACTAATCATGGTCTAACTAAATCATCTTGTATTTATAATAAAGATTAATATTAATTTATGAATTTATTTTATAAAAATAAATATTCTTTTTAATTGCTAAATTAATTATAATATTGTATATAAAATTGTGTGTTTCATAAAAACACCAACACTTTATTTATCATTTTTTAAAAACATATTTACTAATTCCACTATATAATTAAATCATATATTCATTTTTGAGATACCTAAAATATATTTATAAATTCATAGGTATGTTTACCATTCTAATGGAAATATTACTATTCGTAATAGCAAAATTACTATTTTAATGGTTGGGTTATTATTCCAACAGCCAGGTTTATAACGATCAAAAGTGTTTACTATTTCCTATAAATTATTCATAATACATTAATTAATAAATTAAATTTTCATCCAAAGTTATATATACATTCATCTTCAATATTTATTTTTTATTATTAAATTTTTGTTTCATTTCTGTAGCTTTGTTCATGAGTAGATTTATTATATTTGATCAATCATATCCAATTTTTTCTATTTGTTTCCCAAGTGTTAGATTTTGAATTATTTTTGTTTTCCAAGCGGAAAATATTATTTTTCTTCACATATTATTATAATTTTTTATTATTTTATCTATTCTATTTATGTTCATTAGAATACATGAAAAATGAAGCTAAATTTTCTTTGATAAATTTCTAGGAGTTTATATGGTGTTTGCGAATGTTATATATTGAGTCATTGGTAAATATATCAAGTGTCCTTTCATTAGTGATGCATCATGATACCATGAACATGTAATGTCAATTTGAGGTTTAGATAATTTCATATATTCTATGTTTATTTCTTACAGTTCCATTATCTTTTATGTTCTTGGTTTAATTATTACAAATTGATATAATTTGGTTTTGGCTGGTTTTATTTGAATTTAAATTTTTACCCACACATTATATATTGATTTTTTTGTTATGGTTTCTATAGTTTTTTATTTTATTAACAAATGTAAAATCATCTATCATCTTATATGAATCAATTAGAATTTATTTCTATCATTTGTTGTCTTGTGGATTTCGCCTAATCTAGAAGCACCCTCTACCTCTTCACAATCTAATGGGTGATGGGTGGGATGATACAAATCCTCTCAGTTTATTTAGTATTCAAGTGGAAAATGGTTCTTATTTATCCCTTGAGTTTTTTTATATTCAAGGAGTAGGATCTTTGAAACTTTGAATATTGAGCATAAAAAGGGATAGCTAACCTGTTTTTGTTGAAAATGAAGTTACCAATGTGTTTTTTCACATTAGTGTTTTTATACACATATATGATTTTTCACCTCATCATCGTAGTTTTTTATAATTAAATGAATGTATAATGAATTAATACTAATGATTTCCCACAATAATTTCATAATTACTTTTGAGTAATGAATTATGAATTCATGAAAAAATGATTATTTTTATGAATAGTTGAAAATGGTTTGATTTTCAAAAGTACGGAGAAATTTCAAAAAATTGTTTGAAAAATGAAATTATTGAGTTTTGGGAATTAGTTTTGTTTTTTGTCTGAAGTGGTAAATTAAAAATTTATACAATTAAATTTTCTATAGAGTGATAATAAATAGAGTTTTAATCATGTTATAGAAAATCAAACATGGTGGGTGTTATAGAAACCAACCGGATGAAGCAGCCAAGAATGTGATTGCACATGAACCATGGGTTAACCAATAGCTATTTCATATAGTTTTATATGATTTTTGGGATATGGATATAGGGAACAAAATGGATTAACTATGGAATGTGGATCATTTCATTCAGTTCTAAGAGTATAATTAAACCATTTATTAGTGATTCAGAACTAGAAAAATTAGAGGGGAGTCTGAATAAGAAAAATAAAGTATTTAATTTCCTTGGGACACCAGTTGAGTCGAAAGTGAATTAGTAAATATATATACTAGAGGATCTAGCACCCCATTGTCAGTATTTAGAAGATGAGGACAAATAGGGCCAAACCAATGCTGGGGAGGTTTTTGAAGTATTTTTTAACTAAACAATTATGTCCTCGCATGTATAGATTTTCTAGGATGAAAGATTTAATCTGTTTGAAGTAGAATATTATCTCAATAATAACTTATACGACTAAATTTTTGAATTCATTATGATTTTCACTATAAGTCACTACAATTATGTCCGTGAATGAATTAATATTTTAGTTGGGTTTGAGTCAATATATTTTTATAAATCCTATCAAGATTTTTATAACAGCTTATATAAATATAGTCGAGAGAAAGACATTATAAGAAAGAGACATATCATGATATATGGGTTTAGGGGGCATGTTAATGCCAAATAAATAATGTGGGAAATTAATTATTGTGAATAAGAATTAGTGGGACACCTATTACCAAGGTGTTAGTAAAACTAAGAATCAAATGGGGGTATTGGTGAATCATCCTCCTAAACAAAAGAGTAGAACTGGATTTTTTCAGTTGGGTCATTTTGATAATATTTACTATGATTTTATACCACCAGCTAATTTGGTCCATAATTACAACCTGATGGGACATCTTCAGTGTTATTATCATAGTGTTCTAATGTTGGGTGCTAGGAACACATCTCAGGTTCTTGTAGATGTCATATACTTCAACAGGGTGAGGGAATCAAACTATTTCTCATCATAAATTCCAATAAATGCATGGTGATTCCAGGAATACCATGACCCCTCAAATAATGAAATCTCCGTAGGGGATTGAGGAGAAAGGTTTGATGAGTAAGAAATTTTTTAGGACAGAGCAAGTGATCATGGATTATGAATACATAACATTAATGGTGAGAGGTATGATTCATTTCAATGATACCCTTATGAAATATGTTTTTTATATGGTTGTGTCGCATTTATTTATTTCTTCTCTATTTTTTTATCTTTTGAGTTTCCATGTTTTGTTGATTCCTTCTGTTCAGTATCATTAATCCCTTCTTGGTTAAAGAGAATGTTAAGACATTACATGCAATGAATTTTCTATAATTATCAATAGTGTTGAATTTATTTCGTATTTATATATGATTGATATGGATATCCAAGACACAGTCATAGGTATGGATTGGTTGAAAATGATTCTATGCTCACATCAACTATTATAATTAAAGGTTTAGTTTTATAACTGTAGATGGCGTATAGAATATCTTTATAGGTGATAAAAATGAGAAATCATGAGGAAAAAGTTTACTATCCCCAATTCTTAGAGATATTTCATGCCATTTGGTATTTTTGACCTTAAAATCGGGGGATGAGATCATAAATATATTTCTTCCAAAAATTATTTATTAGTTTTCTAATTTTTTCACAGAAAATTTCCAATGGTATCAACCCACAAGAAAGTAGAGTGTGTGATTAATATCATAAAATAGACCAGTACTATATCATTTCTATATTATTGGGTAGAACCAACATAATTAATGGATTTTAATTTTTAATTTGATGTTTTAGAATCCAAAGGCTTCATTCATCCTACTATGTTTCTTTGGGTAGAACATGTTTTCTTGTAAAAAATAAGGATTGAAATCATTTACTTTATGTTCATTATTGTAAGCTTAATAATGTTATGATAAATAATTTGTATCCATTTCCATGAATTTATGTTTTGTTTGATAAATTGAGGGTATCCCAATATTTCATTGAAATTGATTTACGGTATGGATATCACCATCTACGTTTAGAAGGATGATATTATAAAGATAGATTTCCTGAGTTGATATACCCAATACTGGGATTTTTTTTGTCCTTTTATTCTTAAAATCGCACCATCTATCTTTATCTAATTGATGAATATAATATTCCATAGGTATTTATATTAATTTTTTGTATTTCTTTTGACTAAATTCTGGTGTATTAAATGATGAAGGTTCAGTATGAGTTAGACGTAGATATAGAGTTGGGTATCTGGTGGGATCAATGAATGTATGCCAAAATTTTAGAAGGGTGATTTTTTATATGATAGTAATATTTCATTGGAAATTTTACCTCTGGATATGTTATTTCTATGGATCTAGAAAATATAGTCTTTGTGATATCCTGAAAACTGCCAAAGAATGTATTTGAGATATGAATTTTCCTTATTCTGGCTATTTAATAATAAAGTTTTGTCTAGGTTTTTTCATGAAAACCTTCATTAATGAGTACATAGGAAATTAGAAATTTTCCATTAAAATGGAATGATAAATGCCAAAATTATTTTCAAGATCATAAAATTAACCATACATTATCCTGATCATGATATTTCTAGAATCAGTATAAGGTTATGTGGTGAAATGTGATTCTTTAGTACCTAGGTTGGGGTGTTTTCTCATTCAAGGATATCATGTTTCTTTTTAAATCTCATGGTAGTTATAGTTTGGTTATAATATCTACAAAAAACATGATTTTGAATATTTTAATGTTTTAGATTCATTTAAGAACATCCCTTATTACCTATATAAATAAAAAATCAAGTGTTTAATGATCATTAGATAATGAATGACGTTTACTAACAAAAATATTTTAATCTAAGATAATGAATATATATGAATTATGTCAAAATTATGAAGTCAAAATTAATGTATACACATGTGAAGGTAGTTTAGTGATGGATTCATTATAAATAAGTTCATATTATCAGTTATCTAAAGAAGCTTTATATCAGTGGCAGCAAATGTTAGTTATAGGAGAAATTCATTTGGACTGTGAAGAAGAAGGTATTTTTACAATATTATGTATAGTTTCATATGTTATTTATTTGGTTGATAAGGATAATGATGAACAAACATCTGATTGTAAATGATATTCTATGAGGTAAAAACTCAATGTTTTAAATACCATTGAGGCATGGATGCTTGACATAGTATTGGTGTTCTGTTTTTGAGAATGGATGGTAATACCTATAGATTTTCCACAGAAAACTCCTTCATGCATTATATCATTCCATATATTTTTCCCATCTTATAATACAACTGATGTATAAGGTTCTAATATCAGACAAATTTATGTGACATAATTAATAGAAACTTGGACGAATTTATTTTGAGATCCCTCACCTCTTAGTAGGTCATGAAACAACACCATCATCCAATGAGTATTCTCTAGTCATTACTGATTCCCATGTTGTAATGTTGTAAAATAGCTGGTGATGTTAAAATTATACTAAGTGGGAGGGTTTTCAATGACTATTCAATATTGGTTATAGTGGATTGACACAAAAATTTGACCCATTTCATTCTTCTATGTGAATCAAATATGGTAAAATACTTGTCAAAAATCTATATGTGAGATATTTTAAAGACGAATTTAATTATAATTTTTAGAGTATATGACTAAAATCAAACCATTACATATCATCAATGGAAATACATAGGGAAAACCCTTGGGACTCAATTGACTTGGATTATGGTGTACCATCCTCATGTATATAGAATATGAAAAAGGATGATATAAATGTAAGACTAAATGATAAGGGATTGTGTATTAAATTTTGGTGGCTCATGGAACGATCATAAAACAATAGTGGAGTTCTTATAGAAAAATTTTATCATTCATTGATACTTATTTCAATTTTGAAGAATTTTTTGTGAGTCCTTTCCATTAAATGATTTGTTGGGTGGAAACTAGTAATAATTTTATTATTGGACCAAATCTTGTGAAAGATATAATAGAAAAGATTTAGTTGATTTGATGGAGTATGTAGATAGAAAATAATCATAAAAAATATATGTGGATCCTTATCGACGACTAATGTCATTCAAGGTGACTGGACTTGTGTTCCTGAGGAGCTCTCTTTGGATTGGGCATCATCTTTTATGGATGTAGATGAAGTTTTATCCTCAATAAATATTCCATTTTGAGATAATTTTTAGGGTTTGTGATGTGGCATATATATTTTCTACCAACTCTTAGTTCATTGTATAATGTGTTTCATGTATCTCTATTGAAGATGGTGTAACTTGATACTTACGATGTGATTTGATGGGATCATGATGACCATGATCTAGATTCTATATTGGTTCATATTTTGTCATGGATTTTAGATAGAAATTATAAATTATTTTGTTGGAAAATTATATGTCTACTGTGGGTTTTATGGGAATATTGTTGGATTCCGGAAGAAAAGTTGGAGTGTGAGAATGAAATGGATGATAAATGTACTGAATTTTTTTAATGTAATGTTGTTTTTCAATCTATTAAGGATAGAAAGACCAATATTGGGGGGAATATAACTCCTCCTATTTCATTTTATTGACCCTTTTTATGTATTTTATTTATATAAAGTTATTATTTTATGTTTGAAGCGATTCAAATGTATTTTTTCATGTTCTGGAGGATTTATGTTTGTTTACGGTTTGATGATGGTTAGTAAAAACCAAGAAACACCTATGTGAAATAGTGAAAGGATGGACCTAGTAGAATAGAAATTTTGGAACAAGTTTTTTCTATATATGTGATCCAACCATGCTAGGTGTGTTTTAGACAATGTATTTTTCATTATCAACGCATGGTTTTCCTAGCCTTGCGCCATAACCACACATTGTAAAAAATAGGATATTGATTTTTTTGATCTTACACAGTTTATTACATTAAGGAAAATTTTCCCCTAATCTGGAAATAAAATGAATTCATCTCCTTAAAAAGAAATACATTCCATTTAGTAAGATCCATGAGTTATCCACAGGGTCGTCTAAAAATTACGGAGGCCCACATTTCATAGTAAGATCTCATTGATGGTGGATTTCCTTATATTTCTTCTCATTCCATCTCATGAGATCATATATATGATCATTTTGGGATGGATATATGTTTTGTGATGATAATAAAGATGATATATGATTTTTTAAGGGTAAAAGATCTTAAGACATTTTTTTGGAGTTTCAATCCATATTTTAGAAAAAAATTCTTCATTTTCAATTATGTTTGAGAGGTATGTGGAATCACTTATGACTAATCATTTTTATAACATTAAGGCTTTATTTGAAATTTATTGAATTTTAGGAATTTAAAATTTTTAATTATCATGTGATTATTTATGGAACACATATTTAGTGATAATTTTTTGACCTGTTAAAAATTGGTTTGTTTTCGGGAACATTTCTTTGGTTCATGATATAAAAATGATTCTTTTAAAATTATGGGATACAATTGATGTGTTAAAATAAATTGAATGTTTTTCTATAAAGTAAATATTTTTATTTAAATGTCTTATAATGATTTGGCATGGGTTTTTGGATTATATGGTTTTCATGTGTTCATCGACATTTGGGACATATAAGGCTATGAATTTTCCCATATCAAGAAGTGGGATGGAAAAGGATCTGGAGTTTATTTTAATTTCCCTCTTCTTCCTCATGGGATTGATAAGGTGTAACGTTTTTATTAGTCCTTAAGATAAATCCTCAAGATTACAAAGGCTGGAAATATATTCCAAAGGGAATCAATAAATTTGGGGGATAATATTATCTTTAACAATTAAATAACAACCCAAACATGACATTACCAAGTAATCCTTATATAATCCCTTACATGATAGAATAAAACACATACCATTCATTTATATTGAAAAAAAAACTAAAACCAAGTGCTATAGTATAAGACAACAATCTCATAGCCCATAGTGATAGATAAAACTATCAGAACTCAAGACAACCAAATAATCTGCAATGCTCTACATGCTTCATGATCTAACTCCACCAACATCCAAAGTATCGCGAAGTACTACTAAATAGGATTGATAATATACCATTTCCCATGTCTTGATAAATTACATCTAAAAAATCCCAACATCATAAACCAATATTGATTACTGAAACCTAGTTGATTTTTACAGCATATTCCCTACTCATGCCTATATTATAAAACATTTTAGCCACATTTATATATAATCTTATTATATTAAATAGTTACAAGAAACTTATATAAAAATAATAACTTATTCCAATGAAACCATTTCCTCAAAATATAATCAGGTTATAAGAAATTAAACCTAACAATGTTCTAAAACAATTTCAAAAAATATAAGTTTGAATATCTATTCACATCAGTAACCCACACATCCAACCATGCATAAAAAATATGGAACTCCCTATACTCATGAGAGTTGATTCATCCATTCACTATTTCATCACATAGTTCCCCATTTTGATGGGGGGGATACCATACCCTTATCCTTCTCACTAATTATGTGGGACACCATACACTTATCTGACATGAATTCACAAGAACACACACTACCATTTTTCCAAACCAGTGCAAAAAATCCATTTCATCATTTCAATAAAACCATTATTTTATTGGAAACCTTTTAATAAAACAATTTAAATCAAACATTCTACTCATTTCCAAAAAACCATCCATTTTATTGAAAACATTTTTATTAAACCATTTATAATAACTCGAAAAAATCAATATTTTAAAATAATTTTTTATATCCCAGAGCCAAAGAAGGATCCAAAAAACACAAAATTTCCTTGTTTCGAAAATCCATTACTCAACATGGGTTTCAACAATCATTTCACTAATAATTCACAATAATTTTCATATAAAATAATCAATTTGAAATAAATCCTTCCTTTTCTAAATATTGGAGTCAATATTGAAGCCATATACCTTCAGTTTTATGATGAAAATGAATAGTTTCATGAAGAATGTCTATGAAAACATGTTAATTCACCACGAACAAACCTTTAATATAATCCCCAAAAATCAAAAAGACCAAATATTAACATATTTTACATTCATAACCATATATATACCCATAGAGTTCACTAATATAAAAAGAAAGAGATATAAATTAGTGGATATATTGAAAACCATCAATAAAGACCAAGAATGATCACATACTATGATAATGGAGATTTAAATCACTATGAAATGCGACAAATCACTTCTACTAGGATTGGGAGAGGTTTTCATCATTTTAAAGGTAAAAATTAAGAAATATGGTTGTTATGGGGAAAATGGAATCATTTAGTGGTGAAAAGGAATTAGATATAATATTTAATGATCTAACTATTGACCATTGCATGGTTTAATCTCACAGTTAGGCAAATCATGTGCTAATAATTCCCCTACATCTTCCTTCAGGGAGGCCTCACATGGTTGGCTCTTAGGGTTATAAAACCTTGCAAAAAACATCACAATTTTCATTATACATCATGTTTCAAACATTTCATTCTTTCTCATAGGATTCATCATGGTTTTGAAAAAATGTTCACCACTTGTGTGCCTTCCCATTAACCCATGTTTCACTATGCATAGTTTTCTATATGTGTTGTGTAGTTTTCCCCAACCATGCTCCAACTATGAACCTATTGTAAATCCTAAAAACTATATTCTTATAATACCCCAAAAGCTATGAAAACTCCCCCATATACATTACATACTAAAAAATAATAAAACAGATTTCATACATGAAATTGGGGGGTATTGCATTTCCCCTGACAAAATGGTTAATGATGTGACAGATTGGTGAAAAGATGACTCACCACTCATGATTATATGATGATAATTGTTTGAAAATGCATATGTGAATGTGTTTGGTTGTGTGGATGTGGTGAAATTAATGGGAATTCTAAAATTTAATTTGAGAAAACGTTATAAAATCTGGTTTCATTCCATTCCATGGAAACTATTTTGGTTTGGGAAACTATTTGGGAATGATATATACAATAATAATTTTTTAAAAAGAATTATTATATTTTTATTACATTATAAACCATTGTTTTTTGTTATTTTTAGTAATAGGGGAAATTCTATAGTGTTTTATACTCACACTTATCTTGGGAAATTTGGTATGTTTGCAAATGTTCTATATAGTGACTTAGGAAAAATAAATGCTTCTCATTTCTTTACTGATTCACTATGATTACATGTGAATGGAATGTGGAGTTATATTTTAGAAAAAGTTGAGATTTACTATGTTATTTCATTAATTTAATTATGTTTTATTGGTCATGGTCTTTATATTGTACTATAATATAAATTGTTTTAGGTTGGTTTTTGTGGAATTTGTTTTTACATATGCATATTATAGTAGTTTTCTATAAATGGTTGTCCATGTATGGTTGTGTCATTTGAAAAGGTAAAATCATACTCCATTTGTTTATGTAGAAAAAATAATTTTTACTAGCATTTTGTGTCTTTGTGATGTTAATTATGGCCTATTATCAACCTCCATCTCTTCCAAAACAAATTGGCAAGGGGCAAGACATTATAGTGAAATTCTGTATTTTTTAATTGAATTATTATATAGGATAATTTTTTGGAAATGTTTCCCACAATATCATAAAAATAGTGAACAATTTTATATTTCTTGATATATGTTTAAAAAATAGTAAATAAGGAAGTTTTAGGTTATTTTTAACCCCTATCGTTTATAGTTTAACCCCAAGGTAAAATTGTTTTAACTATAACTATTGTGATTAGTTTTAATAGGTTTTAATAACCATACAGTCCAAAAATTATACTCAACATATTGCGAAAATTTAATTAATATTATTCTAAACATGGAATCATTTTTTCATAATTGCATTCCCAATACTGAAAAAATATAATATAAAATTCAACCCGTAAATGCAATGAAAAACATTTTTCCAAAGAGAAAATTATTATATGTACAATAATTTTCACAATAAAAATAAAATTTTTAATTTATTATAATTAAAAAAAATTATTTATTTTGAAATAATGTAACTATTTTTTTATTAAAATTTAAAATAAAAATCAAACCATTAAATTCTTTAATGGAAAAGGCAGTTTAAAATGAAACTAGCATTTTCCATATTCATCAAAAAATATAAAAATTTCATAAAATTCTCTAAAATTCACTATAAGATCATTTTATGAATGATTATTTTATAAATTGACACAATTCATTTAAATTATTTTTCTAAAATTGGTAAAAATTAATTATTAACTATGTTCATAAAATCTGATAAAACTGCCTTACAGAAAAAAGAAAGAAAAATTTGAAATTATTTATTCTTTTCCAAATGATTATGATTTATTTTATAATAAATATATAGAAATTGGATTTATTTAATAAAATGTCAAACAAAATAAATTTTATAAGTGAATTATTCATCTTCATACAGGTGAATTCAAATGCTAGGTTATAATGGTATACTATATTACTGTTCATTTATAAAAGCGATGCATGCACCTTAAGATATTAATGATAAAATATTTAAAATTATTTTCATGGGACACATAATATTGGTGTTGAGTTTTACATATTCTACATAAAACAATTTCCTTAATTTATAATTTTAGGTTGTTTCATTCTCCTCACCATCAATAAATTGATTCCTCTCAATTTAAACTTAAACATAAAAGTAAAGTGATTATTATATAAAATTAATTTGGTTGAAAACCCACAATATTAAAACAGTTAACACAACATACTCTTATAATAGGTAAAAGTAAATATGATTTTCAAATATAATAACACATAACTATGTTAATATATAAGATAACATTTGTGAGAAGAGAAAATTTCATCATTAAAGATAATATTAAATAATTATAGAGAGTGATAGCGATCGTTGATCAGAAGAATGTGAATGATCAAGATAATGTCCATGACCATAAAAATATAATTATGTAATGAGTAAAAATACCATCTGATTTATCAAATATGATGGTAATTGGCTAAATTGTATGTTTCAAATTCCTTTTCCCTGGGTTGGGGGATTCTTTTTCTCTCAGGATTGATGATACTAGAAAGTATACTAATTTGAAATATTTTAAGTACAATTTCATACATTTGAGGTTATTTGATGATGTTACACATCATTTTTTACTCTAAGGAATGAATATCTAATATAAAAAAATTATTTTGGAAGCACTAAAATTAACTTTTAATAGATCATAAGATCAATTAAATAATTTAATTTTATTCCTTAATCCCAATATATAATCTATGTCCAATATGGATAGAAAGATTTAACCAATAATACATTACATTATAAAATTTCAAACAAATTACCCCAATATTTAAATTATTTTATTTAATACATAGTTATCCTAAAGACTCATCCCAAATTAGTAAAAGGAAACTCAATGTCCTATAATGTATACTTAATTTGACTAAATTTTATAAATCAACATAACATTACTTCCCCCAAAACAATTAAATATAGCAATTAATATGACATTCCAAAAATTTGATTGCCTTGATCTCCATAATAACTTAATAGAAACATGAATTCCATAAAAAATCAATGTTGGTCAAATAGATTATATAAATCAGAAAATACAATTAATTCTAGTAAACATAATGTAAATAGTTAAATTGCTTCTAAATTTCTTGGTACCCAATAAAATACCATAATCATGTCTATATCATTATTATTTCAAAATCAAAAATATATTAAGGTTCAACTTCACGCAATCTATTGTTTTCCAAAAATATCCCAAAACCACTAAATCACTTTTCTTGGTTCCATGTAACATTGGTTTTCAAGTCCATAAATAAAAACAAATATAGTAAAATACAAAAAAAATATGTATTATTTTAATAATGACATCATTGATAAAATAATTTAACAACATAATTATTTGAATCCCAACACATGAACACATCAATAATTCCACTTCCTTCATATAACATTAATATGTCTATATAAACTTATTCTTTAACCCATATTTACTTTCATATAGAATTTATAGTCTCTTTATCATTAACAAGAAAGCCATTAATAATAAAGCCTTCCAGATCCACATCTTGAGATATCCCCCATGGAAATTGATTTTCATAATGGACATATTATCCACACATAAAACATTCATATTTTGATTATACCTTAGAGGGGGATAATATTATTGACCATTGTAATAAATAAAATTTCAATTTTCTCCATGATGTTTGTTATTATGAGACACTATTCTCCAAACATTAAACATATTATCATTCCTTTGAGACTTTACCATGATTGGTTCTTCCCACATTCTTTGTTTTCATGTTTATTAAATAGTCATAATCATATTATACTTCACTCTAGTCATAATCCAATTTGGTTTCTCATTAAATAATTTTTCAATGACATTCAACATCAACCTATTTCATTATGATTATTTCCATTGATTGAAACCAAAAAAAATAACAGTTTGAGAAACATTAATCATAGTTGTATATCACATAGTCATAAAGAATAATTTATAGTTTTTATAAATAATTAATCTAGTTTTTCAATTTATGTAACCATAGGTTAAACCTAGGTCATTCATGTTAAACATATATTCAATCCTTTTACGTTGGATTATACATAAAATTTGAATTATCTGAATCAAGACCCCTCTAATTTTCAAACCAAGTGATTGGTAATGTGCATATTATTGTACCAGGTAATGCTTCATTCAATATTGATGTTCCTATTTAGGATTTTATACAACATGTTATATATATTCTAAAACAACATCTACATTAATTATCTAGAAAGAGTTTTATTTTACTTGAAAACAACACAATTCCTATCTTAACAAAAAACATAAGGTTATCTTATACATATAATTATCCTAAAACTCTGTCATATGGTTTTTTTTATAATCTCTGTATTCTTAAATATATTTTCTATGTCTTCTAGTATTAATTCAATGAAACAAAATTTAAAGAAACTGACCCCACAAAGGTGCAGAGTTTCTTGTGGTTGGTTTTGTACTACAGGAGAATCGTGCCCAACTTTTCCAAAGTAGAAGAACCTTTATCATCCTTAAAAAATAAGGTACATACCTTCATTTGTATGGAGTTGTGCCAGTAGAGTTTCCAGGTGATGAGGTGGAGGCTAATGAGTTCCTCCATCAGGAGACTAACAAAAGAGGGATATGGGTATGTAGTCTTCTACGATGTATCAAGGAAAAATATTATTTGTGTCTTGATGCAGGATGGAGCAGTATTCACATACATCTCATCACATTTTAGGTAGCATGATCAGAACAACACGAACCTTGATCATGAGTTAGCGACTTTGGTCTTTTCATTGAAGATGTGGTGACACTACCTGATGGTAGAACAGTTTACCATCAACTCTGACCACATGAGTCTTAGGTATATCTTTTCACAGAAGTACATGAACATGAGACAGATTCAATGGCTGGAGATCCTCTAAGACTATGATATTGAGATATTCAACACTCCTGGGAAGGGGAAAGTGGTTGAAGACACTCTCATAAGGATGTATGGATTACAAATGGTGAAGGAGGAGACATAGAATCTTGCCACGTTGTAGATATCATTCATGGATGATGATGGATTGGCTTATATTTAGACAATTATTGTCACTCCCCCACTCTTTTAGAGAGTCAGGGAGGCAGATCTGGTGGATGTTTACTGCGAGGACCGACATGCACAGGTATCCTCAGGACAAGCTATTGATTAATTTTCAATAGGTGGGGCACACATCATCTTATTATTAAAGATGTACTGTAGTAACAGTGATATTGCAGGAGGATGATGTAATGGGGTTTCATACATCCCCTTTGATGGTACATCATTATGTTGAAAAGATATATCGGGACATCTGACGTCAGTACTGGTTTCCAAAGATGATGAAAATGGTGGCAGAGATCATTTTCATGATGCGTCACATGTCAGCAAGTGGAGGCTGGGCATCAGGTCCTAGAAGGCTAGGAACAACCACTTGAGGTACCAGAATGGAAGGTGGATGGTATCTCAATGGAAATTGGGATGGGGTTACCGTGCATGTCCTAGGACCATGATCCCATTTGGGTTACCTTTGACTGACTAACTTCCTACACATATAGCGATAGAGATTATTAGAAGTCTTGTGATGCCACTATGGTCTTGAAATTGTGTGTATTCACAAGGTTCCTTCGATGATAATCTCATATAGTGATGTGTTCTATACATCCCAGTTGTGGAAGGTATTATAGGAGGTGTTCGGGACTCATTACATTGGAGCATAGCTTTTCACCCACAGACAAATGGTCAGACAGAGTAGACCATAAAGGCCTTGGAGTATATTATTCATGATTATGTATTTTATTTTGGTTGTAGTTGGGGAAACCACCTATAACTATAAGAGTTTGCATACAACAAAATCTATAACATCACCATCGGTATGGCACTGTTTGAGGCTTTGTTTAGGAGGCCATGAAGATCAAATCTATGCAGGACAGACCTAGGGGATTCAGCACTCCTGGGTCCGTAGTTATTACGATCTGCCACTAAGAAGGTGAAGATAATCCATAAGCAGATGATGAATACACATAGTAGACAAAAATCGTATACAAACATGAGATGGAGACCCTTGGTGTTTGAGAAGGGAGACCAATTTTTCTGTCAGGTCTCACCCTAATAGTGTTATCGTATATTTGGATAGGGAGAAAAGATACCTATGAGGTTCTTTAGACAATTTTAGATTCTCAACAGAGATGGAGAGGTGGATTTTCTTCTAGATCTTCCCCCATAGATGCACTGGGTGCACGATGTTTTCCTTATGTCAAAACTGAGGAGGTACGTGCATGATCCATCGCTTATCATCGACTGGGGCATGCTGAACCTTGATTATGGGGTGATATTTGTTGAGTACCCAGTATAGATTGAGGATCGACAGGAGCAGGTCCTTCATGGACCATCAATTAATCTTGAGTGTGTTTAGTGGTTTCATGGGAATCTCTAGGAGATCACATAGGTAAAGGAGGCTTGGATTCATTCTAAGTACCCCATTTGTTTTATTTTACCCTGTTTTGGATTTTGGGGACTTTAATATCTATGGTGGAGAAAATTTAATGTCCTATAATTTCATTATAAATTTATTTCAATTGGATGGAATAATTTTGTGACAACATTATTTAATGGAAAGTGATTCTGAGGCCCACTGATCATGGAATGGAATTTTGAAAAAAATAAGAATTATGTTAATGAAAAAATGTAAGAGGTTTTTCATAACGTTTGAACTCGTCCTTGGGTCAAAAATCTAAGCGCACTACTGAAGACAGAGCACGTGTACTGTCCTATATAGGACATAAATTTTACTGCATAGGGTCGCACAGAAATGTTAATTTTTTTAATTTTTCAAAAACAACAAAATAGCCTAAAAAGTTATTTTACTTCCTTTTCTCAACATTGAGAAGCGGAAGACATCACCATGGTGTGGAAATGTTGCACATTAAAGGAAGCACCTTAATGAATAGATTAAGTACATTGTAATAGATAAACTTTTTCATTTCTGAAACAACTCAATGATGTGACATCGTAATAGAATAGAAAAGTTTTCGACGTGTATTCTTTTTAATATGATAATTTCTTGGGGGAACAATAATTAAGCAATTAAAATTCTCATAAGATAATACAACAATGATTCCCTCCAATGACGAACATTGTTCGCCAAAAGGGTCTCATGCAACATTGATGCTTTATGAAGAACAAAACCAGGATGAGAAGAAATACAACAAATCATTAATCCTCATTGGTATAGGGCACCAACGATGAACATCGATTGAGGTAGTGGTTGTTTAATTGTTTTAGGTATTTCCCATTCCTTTTCAAAAATGATGAATGCGGATCAACCCATGAATATGTTGACTTGTGGATCATGTATTCTTGTGGGAGGGTGTCTTTCTGGGGTTTTCTATTAGGTAAATAATTATTATTTAACGAACGGTGATCCCAAGCCTCCATCTAAGGACCCAGCCTTAAAACATTACTTAATATTGAATTAAATTAATAATTCACATTGATGATATTTTCAGGATTAGAGTTTTAGAGAATTATGATATAACTATTACATCTCACAAGATTACAAAGTATAAACTTCTATTCAGTTTCCATTTTTTTATAAAATAAAAACTCTTAAAAAGAAACAATTCTAGTACCATGTTTTAGATATCATGTCTTTCTTTGATCCCATCCTTGACCATATTTACCTTTAATTCATGTGGAAAGCATTTGAAAAACATGGGATGATCATAAAAAGCACAGTAAGGGTCATAACATAATGAAAGGAAACATTAACCCATCAAAAATTCGAATCGATGAAAATATAAATTTTCAATCATAACATACCTTCTGAAATCACATTGTAATCACAATTAATAAATGTAACTTATGGAATATATAACATACTTACATTGTAGCTATCATATCTACATAGGTAGTCACATTTCGAATACCCATCACAGTATATTCACTAAATCTCTTCTTAGAAACTATTGTGTTTAACTCCTTCGCGTTACCCAATGCATTGGAGAGATATAGAAAGCTCATCCGCCCATAGTTTATCACAGAACGACCTGTCTTCATAAACAATGACCAATAAACATAAAATAACCATAACACTTAAAAATGCATAAAAAACATACAATTTCCGCATTTTAATCACAAGAGATCACATCATGATATTAACATAAATAAAAACATCTAATAACATCAGTAAAACTCAATGAGAGAAATGTCCCTTTATAAATTTAAAATATTAAGAGAATACATTTAAAAGAGATATTAGAATCAAAGTGTCCAATACCACTTAGAAACTTTTGAAAGGGTTTTAAAACATTAATTTTCATATAAATAAATCCTCAAAAACCATTTTTAAAACATGGACATGGATGATAAATGTTTAAAAGAATAAATCATTAAAACCATTTATAACAATGTTTTAATAAAAGAGTACTTTTCCATTTTGAACATTTAAATTATAATCCACATGCAAGTAAACCATTTCAAAACCTTTAAATGACTTTAGTATATAAATAATATGGATATGTAATGTCAAAGGGGCTATATATACACTTTGAAAAGAACAAAACTACATATCATCAATTAGTGTCTTAAGGAAGATAAATTGAGACGTAATCCCATTCAATGATCATGTCATTAATGAAATGACAAATAAATGAAATAATTATGTGTGAAAAGTATAAATACCCTCATTATAATTGGATATCAAGTGTAAAACAATCAGAGGTCATTCACACATACTCTTGGAAAAATAAATCCAATGACATTGATATTTAACTAAAGAAATGAGATTGAGTTATGATTTCCCATACAAGTTCGTATAAATGACGTAAGAGTTTATCAATGAGATGATAATTTGTAGAAATAGTATATCCACAAAAAGGATTGTGGATATTATAACATAGAGATTCCACACATAATCTTGGCATAATAAAACCAATAAGTAGTGGTTTAACCCAGAGAATTGAAATTGGGTTAAGAAGTTCCCTTACAGAAATTCGACAGCCTAACGACATCACATTAAAATTCAGAAAATCAGATGATGAGAGATAAAAATGGGTATCTCATCACTTGGACAAGAAATTTACAACAATAAGGATATATAATAACATATACCAACATAACAAGATGTAAATTAAAAGACATTACAAAAATAAGCCTTTTATAAAAGTGGAGGGTGACAGAATCCCTTACTGATTTAGATAACTTTCGATACGTAAAACCCATGAAAGAAGGACTATAAAAATTTGATGTAAATACCCATAAAGAAATTATAATATACATAGAGTATAATAATGGGAAGTACATACACCACTCAAAGGAAATAGTGGCAAATGTAGCATAAATCTCACGAGAATAAAAGTGAGATGAAAAATCCCTTACGAAAATTCGACAGCCTAACTGCGCCACTTAAAACTTCTAAAAATGGATTGAAGATATCAATTAGGGTCTCTCATAAAATGAAAATAAAAAGTACATTAAGTTGAATATATAAGAACATCCCCTAACATAAGAAAGAGGATCATAAAATAAGTGACATAAAAGAGAGTACTTAAAAAGAAAGAGAGAGGTTGGATCCCTTACCTCAAGTCTGACTTGTCTTGTTCATTTCATTATATTTCGGAATAATAAACTAGAGTTAACTTTTACTTTCTTAAGAACCTTTTTCATGTTCATTATTCATTTTATATCACTTATTAGCATGATATGAACATTATGTAATTATTTAAGTTAATAACGGTCGTTTTGACGATCTTTGGAACTTGAGCCAAAAATAAACTTCATATAATTACAAGTTGTTCATGTGGTAAAATATACATTATATCCAGAATTATATTCATGATGCAGATATCATATATATCATATTTATCCAGTATATACATTAATTTATAATATTACATAAAATTTATAGGTAAGAAATGAAATGCACCGTTCATGGAGACGGTAAGCCGTATATACGCATGAACACTACATTCATTTATATTTTGTATTTAATGGAGTGAAATAATAATGATATAAAGTTATATTAGAATAATAGTATGATGTCATATAAAATACCATTATCTACATCCTTTATACTTCCCACATATGATATTAACGAGTCAAATCACTTTGAGGGGGCGGTAGTCCACAGTTCCTGAAATGATGATATCGCATTTACCCATAATGGAAACCATACTGTATGCCATAAATGAAAAATACAGAATCATAAGGAAAACATAGATATATTATATATCATATATAAATAGGGTGACGTCATAATGGCCACCATAAAAGGTGTTATGAGAATATTGAACAATCATCATTTCGTGAGGCAGTAATTCACCATCCACATAAACAGTATCTTCTTTAACCATTAGATGGAGGTGTGTGTAAGTTTAGCTCGAATCCAACTCATAAAAACATCTTATTATATTTATGATACTGTTTTTGTTACAAAAGAAAGGAATAAAATGTGTTTAGGGGGTTGGAGAAGCAAAATAATACAAAAGAACACAAGTGTAGACATTACCTTTAAATCGGGTAACTCTTCTTGGTTTGAACCAAAAGGGTTTCTTCAAAAGCTTTCTGCCTATGTTAAGGCATATAGGATGAATAGAGGGATTTGGAGAGATAAAATTAAAAGATCTTGGCCGAGCCAATGGCTTGAGAGGTGTGAGTAAGGTGGTAGAGGTGGGGGCCTTTTATAAGAGGGAGGAGGGGCTCTCTTGGAATGTCAAGAAATGTTTATTATATAATGAGTTTCAAATTTTAAAGGTCCCAAAATTATATACTTCTAGGAAAAGGTTATAAGGGTTATAAATCCACCCATCCAATAGGTTTTTTACAGGTATACATCTTAGATATTACCTTATCTTCTCATTTTATTTAAATCGTCCATTAATGAGGTAATCATTGCATCATCACGGGGTCATAAATAAATTTATTTATTTAATGTCTAAAAATTATAAAACAAATATCATGATGTAGGAAATCATTTTATATTTTTAATTAATATTTATAGTAAAAAATATGACTTGTATAACCCCATGTAAATATTGTTTTAGTGAAACAATACATCTTTGTGACACTTTTATTTTTACTTTAAATAAAATGTTATTAATGTCATTTTCTTACCCAAGTGGCTTCATGGGGTCCCCAAGTTGACCCTAGGATTTTCATGGTCGGCCATGACTCATCCAATAATTGTAGGACTAGTGTAAATGTAATTTCATATTATTATATCATTATATGTACCTTAAATTACACTAATTATCTTTAATAGCGATTAATAAAACTTAAAAGTTATTATTCACCAAAAAATATTTTAATCCCATTGAACCACATTTTACTTCCTAATGACTACCATGTATGTAGGATTTTTGAATTTCAAATCATAGTGGTGGAAAAATTACATTTATATGAAAAATCAATTTTTTAACTACCATTTAGTGCTTCCACTATTCATCAAAAATTGATGTTTTTTAGAGAAATACCAAAAAATAAACCTAAGATATATTTGATATTAAAAATTCAAAAATTATTTCCATTTTACTAAATTCAAAGCATAATGGTTGCATTAATTATTTTTATAATTAATTCCTGCTATCAAAAAAATAACGTGTTTTTAAGAAACAATATCTAACAAAAGATTGACACTCATTTATGTCCAATTTAAAAGTGAAATTAATTCCAATTACCACCTTAAGATTAAATGGTAAATATATATTTTAACTACACATTAAAAAAATTATAAAGATAATCTATCCATATAAATAAATTAGATTAAAAGGTGGTTTTGAATTAAAATACAACATTTTAACTAATAATGAACTTTATCAGAATGATAACAATAATTTATAGAAAGTAAATTTTGATGTCTAGATTCTAAAGAAGGATTTTATTTTGTCAAATATAACATATATTACTGACAAAAGTATATTTAAAAAGTTTTTTCCATCAAAAGGCGGTTTATCGACGTTTTAATGAATATTAGAAGATTAATGCTTAATATTGGATTCATTTGCATTTTAAGCCTCTGACATTTATTGGATAAAAGTAAAAATATTTGACAAACATATATAATCAATTTTTAGTTAGTTCTGTTCATTCCCGCCATTAAAATGTCTAGGCGTTAACTACATTTAAAATAATATTATAATATTCTTTGTTTGCAACGTAAGATTTCAAAGAAACTAGTTGTTGTGTGTTGGGTACGCCATCGAACATATCATTTCCTTTAGAGAAATATTAATATTTTATTCACAAGTATTAATATATATGAACATTTCATATTCGTTATTTACCTGGGATGTTACATCCTTCCCCCATTTTGGGAATTATTTCCCCGCAATTTTAAAATTATGCTCGGAAACATCATTGAAAGTCCCACATCAGAAAAAGAGTAAATTAAACTGTCACTTTAAAAGAAAGAAAGGGAAGTACAAAGGTCACCCGAGTTAACCCATAATAGGATTCCATGTAGGAAAACATGGACATGGAAGATAAAACAAATGGGTCATGTTCTGATGGAGAGTGATAGAAAACATGATTAGGAGAAAGTTAACCACAAGAAAATCACAAAGTTTTGATGGGTTAAACAGTATTTGATTCCCCAGTAGGGAAAGTTAAAAGACATACTTTTAGTTTTATGTTACTTTTCATTGAGGAATTTATTTATGAGATTAACTAAATCATAAGGAAACATACTTACTTGTCATGTAGTCTTTCATTTATTACTATATTTCTTACACAAACTCATATTTTCTTCAAAAGACGAGTATTTCAGATGACTTGTTCAAATTAAGAGTTCATTAATCAACTTCTTGAGAATCTCCAAATCCACAAAATAGAATTATATATTTCCCATGTCATTAGACCTTAAAAAAACAAAAACAAATTCTTAATATGAGATCAGATAATACCCAAAAAGGATAATGCTTTATAAAAAGAAAATCTATTCTTAATCTCCAAAAGTTTTCCAACAAAACCTAATGTTCATCAAAGACCATTCAATAAACAGTTATCCATAAAATTCTTCAAAGTTATCCAAACTAAGATTGAAACCTAATTTTCATCAAATACCATTCAATAAATAGTTATCCATAACTATTAAATCTCACAAGATTACAAAGTAGACACTTCTACTCAGTTTCCATTTTTTTCATAAAATAAATACTCTAAAAAAGAAACATTTATAGTTCCATGTTTTAGATGTCATGTCTTTATTTGATCCCATCCTTGACCCTATTCACAATTAATTCCAGTGGAAAACATTTCAAAAACATGGGATGAGAATAAAAATCTCAGTAAGGGTTATAACATAAATAAATAAAACATTAACCCATCCAAAATATGAATCTATGAAAACATAATTTTCAATCATAACATATCTTCTGAAATCACTTAGTAATCACAATAAATAAATGTAACTTATGTAATATATTACATACTTACATTATAGCTATCATAGATACATGGGAAGTCGCATTTTGAATACCTATCAAAGTAAATTCCCAAAATCTCTTTGGAGAAACAATATCATTTAACTCCTTCGCATTAACCAATGCATTAGAGAGATATCACGGGCTCACCCGCCCTTAGTTTATCACGGAACCACCCATCTTCATCAACAATGCCCAAGAACCATAACATATTCATAACACATAAAACATGCATAAAAGAAACATAAAATTTCCACATTTAAATCACAAGATATCACGTCATTATATTAACATAAATAAAAACATCTAATAAAATCATTAAAACTCTATGAGAGAAATATCCCATTATACTTTGAAAATATTAAAATAAGGAAATTAAATGATATTTTAGAATCAAAGTGTCCCATACCACATAAAAACTTTTTAAAGGGCTTTAAAACATTCATGTCCATATAAATAAATCCTTAAAACCCATTTTTAAAACATGGACATGGATGATAAATGTTTAAAAGAATAAATCATTAAAACTATTTAAAACAATGCTTTAATAAAAGAGTCCTTTTCTTTTTTGATCATTTAAATTATAATCCACATGAAATTAAACCATTTTCAAAACATTTAAATGACTTGAGTATAGAAATAATATGAATATGGAATGTCAAAGTGTCTATATATACACATTAAAATGAATAAAAGTGCATATCATCAAGAAGTGTCTCAAGGAAGTGAAATTTAGACGTAATCCCATTCAAAGATCATGTCATTAGTGAAATGATAAATAATGAAATAATTATGTGTTACAAGTATAAATACACTAAATATATGTGTATATCAAGTGTAAATAAATTAGAGGTCATTCACACATACTCTTGGAAAAACAAAACCAATGACATATATATTTAACTCAATGAAATGAGACTGAGTTATGATTTCCAATACAGGTTCGTATAAATGAAGTAATATTTTATCAATGAGATGATTATGTGTAGAAATAGTATATCCACATGATGGTTTGTGGAAATTAAAACATATAGATTACACACATAATCTTGGTATAATAAAATCATGAAGTAGAGTTTTAACCCAATGAATTGAAATTGGGTTACGAAGTTCCCTTAGAGAAATTCGACAGCCTAACGGCGTCACATTAAAATTCGTAAAATGAGATGATGAGAGATAAAAAGGAGTATCTCATCACTTGGACATAAAATTTACAGAACTAATGATATTTAATAACATATCCCAACATAACAAGATGTAAATTAAAAGACATAACAAAAAGAAGCCTTTTAAAAAAAGAAGAGGGTGAAAGAATCCCTTACCGATTTGGGTAACTTTCGAAACATACACCCCATGAAAGAAGGAAAATACAATGTTGATGTAAATAACCATAAATGAAATTATATTATAAAAATAGTATAATAATGGTCAGTACATACCCCACTCAATGGAAATTGTGGCAAATGTAGCTTAAATCTCACGGGAATAAAAGTGAGATGAAAAATCCCTTACGAAAATTTGGCAGCCTAACAGCGTCACATAAAACGTCCAAAAATGGATTGAAGATACCAATTAGGGTCTCTAATCATATGAACAAAAATAGTACAGTAAGAGTAATATATAATAACATCCCCTAACATAAGAAATAGGAGCTTAAAATAAGTGACATAAAAGAGAGTACTTAAAAATAAAGAGAGAGGTTGGATCCCTTATCTCAAGTCCGACATGTCTTGTTCGTTTCATTATATTCCAGAATAATAAACAAGAGTTAATTCATAATTTCATAAGAACATTTTTCAAGTTCATTATTCCATTTATATCACTTATTACCATGTTATGAACATTATGTAATTATTTAAGTTAATAATGGTCGTTTTGTTGATCTTTGGTACTTGATCCAAATTAAAACTTCTTATAATTACAAGTTGTTCATGTGGTAAAATATACATTATATCCAGAATTATATTCATGATGTAGATATCATATATATACAGTATATGCAGGAATTTATAATATTACATAACATTTATAGGTATGAAATGTAATGCTCCGTTCATGGAAAGGTAAGTCGTACGTACGTATGAACACTACTTTCATTTATATTTTGTATTTAATGGAGTGAAATAATAATGATATAATAGTATATTATAAGTCCAGTATGATATCATATGTAATACCACAAACTCCATCATTTATAAGTCCCACATCTGGAATTAACGAATCAAATCACTTTGAGGGGGTGGTAGTCCGCACTTCCTAAAATGAAGATATCACGTTTACCCATAATGGAAACCATAAGGTATTCCATAAATGAAGAATACATAATCATAAGGAAAACATAGACATAATATATATCATATATAAATAGATTGACATCTTAATGACCACCATGAAAGGTGTTAAATGAAGATTGAACAATCATCATTTCGTGAGGCAGTAATTCACCATCCACAGAAACAGTATGTTATTTTACCATTAGATGGAGGTGTGTGTAAGTTTAACTCGAATCCTTCTCATAAAAATATCCTAGTATATGAAAGATACTTGTGTTGTTACAAAAGAAAGTAATAAAAATAGTTTAGGGGGTTGGAGAAGCAAAATAATACAAAAGAACACAAGTGAAGACATTTCCATTAAATCGGGTAAATTCTCTTGGTTTGAACCAAAAGGGTTTCATGAATAGATTTATGACTAAGGTAAGTCTTGTAGGATGAAGAGAAGGATGTGGAGATATAAAATGTGCAGATAATGTCTGATCCAATGTCTTGAATGGTGTGGTTAAGGTGGTAGAGGTGGGGGTCTTTTATATGATGGATGAGGGGCACTCTTGGAAAGTCAAGAAATGTTACTTTATTATATATTGAGTTTCAGATTTTAAAGGTCCCACAATTATATATTTCTAGGATAAGATGATAAGGGTTTGAAATCCACCAATCCAATAGGTTTTTGAAAAGTGTATGTCTTAGATAAGACATTATATTTTCATTTTATTTAAATCATTTATTAATGAGGTAATCACTGCATCATCACGGTGTCATAAATAAATTTATTTATTTAATGTCTAAAAATTTTAAAAAAAAATTCTTGATGTATTAAAGATTTTTATCTTTCTAATTAAAATTTACTGTAAAAATATGACTTGTATAACCCAATGTAAAAATTGTTTTAGTAAAACAATACATGTTTGTGACACTTTTATTTTTTTACTTTAAATAAAAAGTTATTAATGTCATTTTCTTACCCAAGTGGTTACAAGGGGTCCCCAAGTTGACCCCTGGATTTTTTTCGTTGGCCATTACCCATAAAATAAGTTTAGGACAAGTGTAAAGGTAATTTCATCTTATTATATGATTATATTTACCTTAAATTACACTAATTACCTTTAATCGTGATTAATAAAACATTAAAGATACTATTCACCAAAAAATTATTTTAATCCCATTGAACCAAATTTTACTTCCTAATGACGACCAAATTTATTGAATTTTTTAAATTCAAATTACAGATGTGGTAAAATTACATTTCAACGAAAAATCAGTTTTTTAACTGCCACTTAGTGGTTTCAGTAATCATAAAAAATCTATGTTTTTTGAAAAATACCAAAAATTCACCCTAAGCTATATTTGATATTCTAAATTCAAAAATGATTTCCATTTTACCAAATTTAAAACATAAAGGGTTAATTAATTATTTTTATAATTAATTCCTACTTTCAAAACAAATAACGTGTTTTTAAGTTACAATATCTATCAAAAGATTGACACTCATTTATGTCCAATTTCAAAGTGAAATTAATTCTGATTACCACCATCGGATTAAATGGTAAAAATATATTTTAACTACACTTTAAACCCATTTAAAAATATAATCATTCCATATAAATAAATTATATTAAAAGGAGGTTTTGAATTAAAATATAACATTTTCACTAAAAATGAACTTTATCAAAAAATTACCAAAAAATACACATATTAAATTTTGATGTACAGATTCGAAAAGAAGGATTTTATTTTGTCAAATATAAAATATAACAATTTAAAATGTATATTTAAAAAGGTTTCACCATCAAAGGGCGGTTAATCGACCTTTTAAAGAATATTATATGATTTATGCTTAAAATTGGATTCATTTTCATTTTAAGCCTATTAAATTTGTTGGATACGAGTAAAAATATTTTACAAACATATATAATCACTTCTATTTGTTCTTTTCATTCCCGCCATTACAATATCTAGGAATTAACTACCATTTAAAATAATATTATTATATTATTAGTGTGCAATGTATGATTTCAAAGAAACTAGTTGTTGCGTGTTGGGTACGCCATCGAACATAGCATTCCCTTTAGAGTAATATTTATATTTTATTCACAAATATTAATATATATGAACATCTCATATTCAGTATTTACCTGGTATGTTACACTCCACATTCTTAAAATTTCTATTACGGAGGGAGTTGGCCAACACGAAAAAGGCATGATCCACTATCCCTTGTTTTGTCTTCATTTCCAAATATTTTCAATGGAGAAAAGGAAAATTTTGGGGCTTCGTAGGGAAGGAAAAACCCCACGTAAGCTGATAGCATAGTCGGTGCGATGAATGTACCCCCGGTGGCCCACATAAAGACCTAATGACACATCTTTTTCTATAGTAGCAAGCCACGATGGCACGCTGGAAGTGTGGTATTGTATACTGACTATGCCAGTGAGGAATGGGCCAATGGCTGGGCCGTGAGGTGGCGGTGGGTGGATGAAGCCACCAGACCACATCGGTGTCACCATGGACATGTAACAGTGTCACGTCCTAAGTGGAAGAGCCACATTAAATCGACTACAGATGGGGATCTAACCCTGTGGACAACCCGCATGGAAGGAGGTGTGTCAGACACATCTTCCAATCACATCCTGACCAATTGAAGGGTGGTCCACTTATGGTGGACTATAAATGGAGATGGTTGACCTATCAGTATGAACCCAATACAAATCGAGTCTGGGTCGGGTCGAGTCGGTAAACACCAGTCCAGGTCGGGTCACGTTGGACTTATCCAGTGCAGACAAGACCCGGACCCAGCCAACCCCTTTTTGGTAAAACAATAATATCTTTTAAACAATACATCCAATTAACGATCCATTTTTGTCATTGGATCCATCGTGATGAGGTGGATCATTTGGAATACTCTATGTAGATATTCATATTAGTTCATATTCTATGAATGTGATTGGGAGTAGTTCTCCTAAGAGGAAGCGTGATGCGTGCGGAAACCCTACAGTTGGATGAGACCTAATGACTGGTGAGAAGCAACCCTCTCTGGATCATATACAATGGCCCAGTGGAAAGTGGATTCTTTGTGACTTGGTAGGGCCATGGTGGGGAAAGGCTTATTTATGACCCGGAATACCCACGGTACTCTATAGGAGGAGTACCTTAATATGGCTAGTGGGAAGAAGCTTTTTTGTGACCCTCCATTCCCACAGAGGGTAGAGGCTTCTATGTAACCAAGATTACCCATGGTACTCATTAGAGATGAGTACCACAACAGTATATGGTTAATGTTATGCAGATTCTATGTGACCCAGTAGGAGCAATGTGCTCATTGAGTAGGGGTTCTCTAGCCTCCCATGTTGTTCAACAATGTGACCAATGTTCTTACTTACCTACTATAGAATATAGTTAGTGTGACATGTCTTACTTCATGATCAGGCTTCGTGATCATGCTTTGTGGTTTGTTTGGGGATTTCATTGTGGTCTATCCTTGTTTTTTGGTTCTCTTCTATGTACTCTATTACTCACCCCTACTCGGGATTCTCTCTCACTTGTTGTGTATTGTGTGGATGACTAATGCCTAAATGGAGGAGTTGGTGTCCTAGGACTTGTTGGTGCACAGTGAGACCATGCAGGTGTAGCGAACATCTATGACATCATGTATCTACTTTGCACATACCCATCTAGTGGGGTTTTCAAGAGTACGACTTTCATATTTTTCCTTGTACATTCATATTTTCATTTATTCTTTTGTTTGGTTTGTATTCTGGACCATTTGTCCTACATTTTTTATCGTTACTCAGTGGTTGTTTAGTGGAAATCTTATTTTCACTTATATCATAGGGATTTGATTATCATTGTGTGCATATATGTTCTCTGGAAAATTCCTCACTCTTGTAGGATGATACCTTCAATGCTAGTTTCCAACCCCTATCCTTCTAGAGGATGTCTTGGGTTATATCATGGAACGTGCCCTAGGAGATATGTCAAGGCAATGTTCCTGGCGAATAAATGGGAATTTTATGAAGAAAAATCAAAATAACATATAATTAAAATAATAAAAGAATAAGGGAATAAAATGAATGGATAAATTGTACCCATACATAGCCTCACCAGATGAATATCATCGAACAGATTTGAAATATTAGAAAATATCATTTTTTTGAATTGAATTAAAACCTTCCATATTGATGAAGAAATAATAAATGAAATTTTCCTTTTAATTTGTTACTGTGAAGAAAAATAAGAGTGATTTGTCAAATTGTCAATAAATATACATCATGAGATGAATATTATTGGAGGGCCTAGAATAGACAGATACAATCAGATACAATACCATGTGGAATAATTCAATATGGAATACGAAGAATAGATTTTCCTTCCAGTTAATTTTATATAACAATGATAAGAATAAGGTATTGAAGAAACAATTTGAACAATGATATCCTTCATGAGTCTCACCAGGTGGAACACATTATTGGTGTCAAAAAGTATGTTATGAAGAATATAAGGAATGCCTTTTGAGGAAATAAATATAACATGTGGGTAGATAAAAAAAGGATAAGGATATCACCAATTTAGGGAAGAGGGTTGATTTCGTCCCCCTTCTAATGTGTAGGGACTCTCACATTGAAAATGATAAATTTTAATCCACACCACTATATTTAGAACCTGATTATAGTGGATAATCTATGTAGTGGTCATCATATTACATATAATTAACTATCTAATTTTATTGAGTAGTGGATCTTGTAATAATATTAAGTTTTATTTTAACATGATTTCATATACTTGCACGTGATAAGGAAAAGCGAATATAAGAATAACAATTCAATCATATTTAATAGGTAAAATTATATAATGTTACTAATGGATTAAATGTACATAACACTAGTTAAACCCAGGAGTTTATTTTATAAAAAATGTGTCCTCTAAATGTACGTTAGACTGTTGGTTAACCTCTATTTGATTAACTACACTATAGTTATTATCTTTTGATGATTTTAGTTTCTTCCCATTTATTACAATGAAGTAATGTTATTTTGATGAATTTGTTATATCTGGGAAGAATTATATTTATACCAAGTCCCTAATGAATAGAAGAAATAATCAAAAAAGAAAGAAGAAGAATTTATTCATATTATTGAATAGATAGTAAGTATTAGTTCCTCTATTCTATAAAAACAAAAAATATTTTTTAATATGGAAAACTGATGAGTCAGTGGCTCATGTTTCCACCATGGAAAAGGAAAAAAATCCTACCTCATTTATATTGAGTGATGAGAGGTATGTAAAACATTTATTATAAACTATACATCCGAAAAATATCCTATAATAATTTGTGATGATTATAAATATACAATTTATCAATATAAAATAGTTGATTGATTAATAAATAATCAACATTGTGTTCTTATATAAATATAATCTCTTGTTTTTTGATTCTTTCAATAAAAATATAATGAAACGCCCTCATTGCGATAAGATGTAGAAAATATGGAAAAAATTTAAAGGAATGGTTATAGCTTGTATAACTCTCTCCAAAAAGCATGGATCCATTACTTTATTTAAACTGGATATATAAATTAGTTCTAAAATTCAAATACCAATTGATTAAAAAATATTATAAAAAAGCAGGATATAAGTAGACTTTGTGTGAAATGATCAATGTATATATAGAAATTGTTTAAAATGAATTGATGTTAAGGATTTGAATTTAGAAGTGAGACACAAAAAATCAACGAAATGTACACTTCCTTACATTAAAATGTTAATGTTCCTGAAGTGGAAGTTGATAAATTGATCGAATTTTGTGAAAAAAAGGATATTAACATTGATGATAATAAAAAACCGAGAATATAAAATATCTATAATTGGAAGAATAACTATTTAATATTGAGAAGAAATGTATTGATACTTAATACAATAGTAATTAATTTTATTCTTTGAGGAAATCGTCATTGGATTATTCTACGATTGAAATACATCATTTATGTGATTAGATAATGATGACATTGTTCATCAATATATCTCAAGTGGATTTCTAGAAAGTGCTACCTTCCATTCCACCATGTTATAATTTTTCAAATTTTTTAGGAAAAATAAAGGTTCAAAAATCCAAATCTACATAGGTTTAGATACTTAATGGTGGTAAGAAGCCTACCACCATGAACATGGTGGATGAGAAAAAAATGTGGTATTTGGATACCTATAAATATTTAAACATGTATTGACGAACACCAAAAATATTATATAGATTATATAAAAAATCAAATTTTTGATCAATTTTGGTGTTTTATAATATTCAAGATTTTATATTAGATTGTTAGTAAAATTCCCTAGATTTATATGTATAATGGGATCCCATTTCATTGGGGGGGGGGGCAGAGATAAATAAGAAATATGAATAGTGTAATACATATATAAAAACATCAAAAAAATAAATTTTATAAAATACCTCTGATGGTCAGAAATATGGTAGTGAAAAGGTTTAGACATGTTCATCTTGATATATATGTAATGAAGATAAGGAATGAAAGTCGCTGAAGATTGAAAATAACGAAGAAGAAACATTGGGATAAAATACTTATAATTTTTTAAACAATATTTCCCCTGTGAATGAAAGAGTGAAGATCATGGATTCCAAATATTATAAGATAATGAAAATTTATACATCAAAAAAAATGTTATAACTTTGAAGAATACATCTAGAAAATCAAATAATTATGCCAATGTTCCTAATGATATGGTAATAATACAAACTAAATATTTAGGGATGATAAGAAAATTATAAGATTGACAATACAATTCTAGTGAAAAAGTAAAAAAAATAGTTCCATATCAATATAATGAACATTTTTTTGTGATACTATACATGCCTAGACAAAATCCAAAAAAAATCCACCATAATTATAGTATAAGAAGAGTTATTTAAGAAGATTAAAGTTTCAAAAAGTAATAAAATGGATTTATATACTCTTTAAGAAATAATGTTCACACATAAAGAAATTTAAAATTATATAATATCCGTGAATCATCATTCCAAATTAAAATTTATAAGAAAAATACTAAAGAATATAAGAAATAGGGAAACATAATTGAGAATATTATTTCAAAATTTTCATTTTCATTGAGAATTAAGAATGATTTACCTCATTACCTTGTTCATTTTTTTTATATTATTTAAACATATGCAATTAAATTTTTAGGTATATACTTAGGGGGAAATCATGAGTAAGAGAAAAAACTGGAGACTTTGGGTAGCCAAGATATCAAATTTTATATCATATTATACATTCAATTCTGGTTGACTAATATTATTATGAAGGTAAATCCTTAGTAAAGATGTTAAAATTATCTGAAAAATCCACATAAAAGTGATCCACTCTACTCATTTATTAATATGATTATCCAAAGTCAAATTTTTTGACGATTTATCCTTATTATGGTCATACAAAATTCACCTTAATGGGGATACATTTTAAAAAATGTGAAGTTGCTGTAAAATTCTTACACCATACGAATCAAAATATTTCTGGAACATTCTAGATGATTATTAATTCGAAATGGTATTTATTTTTAAATATATGATCCATGGTTACATAACTAGAAAACATAACCCAAATGGGGATACATTGAATTCATCCCTGAAATATGAAATAGGGTGGTATGAATGTTCAATAAGGCCATGTATCCTTATATATGTAATTGAATGTTCTTGATCTCTTTATTAATGTAAGTGAATTAGATTCATGTTGATCTTTAATAAAATAATTCTAAACACATTAAAGTATATTTATCATAAAATAATAGAGAATAACACTAGAAAAAATGTTTAGGAGTTCCTGTTCTAGGATGTATGAAGATCATCTGTTTCTGTAATTCATTTTTCTAAGTCAAATCCTCTTTTTCTACACTAAGTAGTGATTCTGTAGAAATAGAGGTAAATTATAGATGGACTATTGGTAAAATAATTCAATTATATCCTTTTCACGTGAACATTTTATAGATTTCAAATAAGGGGGAGATAAATTGAACTGATTTAATGAAATGAAAATGGAGGAGATATAGATTAAAAATAATATAGAGAAAATTTACATATTAACATATTCATTTGGAAATAAAATTAAACATATTATAGAAAAAACATAGGTTTAGATTATAGAACCAATATTTTTTCTATGCTGTATTTATTTTTAATTTTTTTTAATAAAATTTAATTATCCTAGTGTTTTAAATAGTTTAATATTATATGTTAATGAAGTTTTGAGGAAGAAGTTATATGAAATAAGTTTGGTTGATGTTCCAAACTATGATTTCATACTTGATTTTTCTTGGATGATCAATTAATTAAAGTGATCATGTAATATAATATTAAGGATGTTATGGTGGAGACTTTGACTTTAGTTATGATGATTGGTGATATATAATTCATGTCTCAGTAATATATTGTTTGGAGAAGCGATTTTTTATAAAAAAGTGCAATGATGATGATGTTTATTTAAATATGTTTCTTTAGTATAATTGTGAGACCAAACGGATAGTGATAATACTGATGATTGGTGGATAGAGGGTAGCTGATAGAGAGTATTGGAATAATTTATTAAATGAAGAAATTAGAAAATGTTGTTCAATCTAATCCATAAGAAAAAGTGTCCATTAATTATAATGGGATTTATTGACTGAATATATAGATAATATAAACATAAATTGTTACAATCGGTCTTCCAAAATGTGGAAAGACATGCTTGAATGACTATATTCAAAAGATACATCAGATAGATAATGAAAAAAAATATACTATCTTCTACTTCGAGAAAATATCACGATCTCTGAGGATTTTATTAAATCTTGAATTTTTTTTATGTGAAGTACATATGAAGTTAGTTTAATCAGGAACATTTTAATGGTATATTATATAGATATTGTGATATTTTTTATGAATATATTTCGTTGTGACAGAGCTCATGTTCCCAGACATAATTAAATGATAATTTATTTATGAAAATAGAATTATAATAATTCAATCATATAGATCTATAAAAATATCAAGAAGTGAATTCAAGAAGTTATGAAGAAGTGTTGATGATGTTGTAATAAGATAGAGAACTCATATGTGATAGAAATCATTAGTTTTTTTAACAACATTTAAACACATAAAAAGATCAAGATAAATATATGGACATTGTGTATCAAGATATTAGGTTTCATTGTGAAGTACAATGTTGAAAACGGTATTTTTGAATGATTATTTCTATTTGTGCTTTCTGTGCTACCGAACTTACTCCTCCTAATGAAATTTCTTGAATGATCAATCATAGGGTTCAAATATATTTAATGTTTGAATAAATGGGGGAAGATCATGAAAATAAGATATTTCCAAATTAATGGATATTTTTTTAAATTATTATATAGATAAAATGTTTTTGACTTAGGAATCCCTTGGATAAAGAAGAATTTGATAGTGGATTGAGTTGTTTTGATCAGATGCAATGGTTGGAATATTGTAGAAAGAGTTTCACATATAGTGGAATTGGATAGTGCATATAAAATTTGTATCAGTTTTAGAAGGTACCATATGGGGTTTTCATAATGGATGACCATAAAAAGTAACCATAGGAACAAGATAATAGAAAAACCGGATTTGAGTTGATCTCATAAGGTTCAACATATTGAGGAAAACATACATTCATTTATATACCCAATGAAAAAATGAGAATATACATGATAGTATACCAAATAATATACCAAATGGATGAACAAAATATATCCTAAAAATGATTTCATAAGAACATTATTTTTTAGTGGATGATTCTTCATAAATAATTTCAAAATGTTTTGAAAAAGTTGAAAGGGAAAAATGGAAGAAGTTTTACCAAATGAATGATGGGTTAAAAACATTTCAGGATACAACCTTTAATTAAATTTAAAATGTTTGTATATTTATTAGCTATGATGATACTGATCTAACCATTTTACAATTATAAATTCTTGAATATTGTTTTTAATTCTAGAATGATTAAGTATGTTTGATAATGTTTTTTAACATCGTAAAAATTACATAATAATTGGGAAGTGATCCAATAAAATCCAAATAAGAGGTAATTTAAAAATTAATTTTTGAACAAGGGGTAAAACGTATTTGAAATATCATATAGACTAATGGACGTTAAGAAATATAAAGTGATCAACTTGTTTGGAGAATGTGTTAAATATTATTCATATTTGGGAGAGTGAAATTAGTGATGAATTTGTACTGTAAAATTGTGTTTTCCAACTTTCGTGAGAGATATTCTCATTTAGGTTGATGATTTTGGAGAAGCAATTTTATATAGAATTGGGCTTATTGGATAGATCAAATAAATCAAAAGAAACAATGCTTCAGATGAATAACAAAAGAAGATAATATATATAATGGATATGTTATCCACATATGTCTCCTCACCATATGAATATGGTATGATAGATAGAAAAATATATAAAGGAATTGATGGGGGAATTAGATGGACTAGTTATAGAATGATAATAGATAATAATAGAAAAAGTAACCTTCTATTATTTTTCATTAAAGAAGAATGATCCATCAATCTATTATTGAACATAAATAACCTAATATATAGTACCAAATGGACTAGAATGGATGGATATAATCAAATAGAAGAAAAAATGGTTTTATTGTAATTGTAAGAAGAAGAAGGAATTTTCATTCATTAAACAGTGCATGTAATAATGTGTACAAGAATGAAATGAAGAATAAAGTAGTTATTTGACATCCATTTGAAGTCTCCAAATGTGTATTACATTCTTAGTGACATAAATTATCTTAAGAAGAAGGTCATGATTGACTTTATAGGTGATATAAAGAACTAGTGATGATCTTCATATTAAAAAATTCTATCTCCAGTACAGGGACAACTATTTTTTATCCCCCTTTCTATAGTGTAGGGACTCACACTTGTCTAAGGGATATGTTTTAACCACACAATAATACATGGTATCTAATAATAATAGAAAATATTTTTAGTGTTCATTGTCTTACATAGAAAGGACTAGGAACTATTACTAAGTAGTGGACCTTGTAAAAATATCAGGTTTCAACTTTACATGGTTTCATATACTTTTTCATGATTATGAAAAGTCAATAGAATCATTATGATCCTAATAAGTCTAGGAGGTAAAGGGATACAAATTTATAAAAGGAGTAAAACAACCTAACTTTTGTCCTCCTAGTGTTGAGTATTTCCCAATGTAGAACTCATAGTACAATAATCAAAAAAAAAATTCTGTATATAGAAGAAACTGATTGTTTAGTTCAACATGGTTAACAAATATTTTAAAATGGTAGAAGAAGATATAAAAATTAAACAGTCAGTTAATATTTGTACAGATTTTTTGTAAAACCTCCCATGGTTTACAGATAAATCCTTATTAGGATAGTGTTTTGGTGGCTTTAGGACATATAGGATGTGGGGAGGCTAGTTTGGGAGATGATTATTTCAGGATAGGAAGAGCTAGAGTGCTTAATATGTGTGACTAAGAGAGGAGATGAAGTGCCCTTTTATATGAGAGAGAAGTGTCACAATTTTAAATATTATGTTCATAAAAATATAATAAATATCATATTAATGTTAGGTCATTCAAATTGGAGGTAATATCTATATTAGAAGGAGAAAAATTTCAAATCACATTTGTAAAAAAAATTAAAGCTTAATGATTGAATTTCAACATTATATTTTGGTTTAAAGACATCATTAACCCTTTTTAACCTGAACAATGGTAATACATTTATCACTTTTTAAGGATTTTAAATTTTCATATAAGGTGAAAATGGTATCTGAAGATGTTTTTGTTAAAATTTTGAACCATTTCTAGTCTGACATTCCTATTTCTATATTTTTTTAATTTTAAATCATTTAATAAATTATTTTTTATCATAAAATATCATTAATTTTTTTTCATTTTACATAACATCAAATACATCAAGATAGTAACACAATTAAATTCTAAACACATTGAATAACAATTATAATTTATTATTACCTTTTAAATTCATAGATTACAAGAATGTGTAAAAACATATTAATTATAATATTTTTTAAATCATTTACAATGATTTTCTACAACTCGCACAGGAACTGTGTCAATGTTGTGTAAGAAATTATGGTTATTAAACTATAACTAAAATATAAATTCAAATTAAAATAATAAAAATAATATTCATTATTTCCATAACAATATTTTATATTTTATCATAATTTCTTTTTATACCAATTAAAAATCATAACTGAAACTATCATGAGAGTGGAATTTTTCTATTCATCCTTTAACTAAAATATTATAAATGTTATAGTGAAATAAAAGTGGAAATTTTTTTAGATATTTTAGATTCATGAATGTTAATGGTAAAAAACATGTTCAACAAACAAAAAATTATATTTCTAGATGTTTTAGCACTATATCATAGTTTTAACTATGTTTGACACATTATACCCGTATCGAGTAGATAATAATTTATCATGGTTACTATTCATTATCACTAAAAATAAAATATGCCATTTTAAAAAATTTAAACCTTATCATTAAAAATTTGGAGAAATCTTCTTCATATTAAATTTATATGAGAGGATGAATGTTTTTAATATAAATTCAAAAAAACCAATGAGAAAATAATTTTTTAAAAATGTGTTTTATCTATATAAATTAACTAATTTCAATGTAATATTTAAGTTTGATAGATAAGTTATTAATAAGATTATTTAAAAATAAATTATGCTTATATTTATTTAATAACAAATAAAAAACATAATAGGGGATTAAATTACTTATTTTAATGTACAGAAATAACAATCTTGTCAAAATCAATATATTTTTCTATTCACTCAAAAATTAAAATTTTCCAAAAAATATAATGAAAATAATCCTAGATGTATTATTTTATGGTGATTTTAAAAATGAAATAAATTTTTAATAATTAATATGTTAAATTTTTGTGAAATAAAATATAATACATATTTACTAAATGAAATAAAAAAACCATTTGTTATGAAAATATATTCTTGAATCCTAACATGATATCATTACACTCATACAAACCAATATTATATTAAATTTAAATGTATATTTTTTTTATATAATATATTTATTTATTTTTGAATAATTTTTCAATAGTAATAAATTTATTGTGTTAAAATAAAAAAATCATTTCATAAACAAAAATAGTTTTTTGAAAATTATCTATTTTACTTTAAAAATATTTTATCATCATTTTTAACTAATTGAAAATAAATATATGATTAATAATATATCTTATTGAGGGAAGATATTATCTCTAAATATCAGAATATCATTACTTCTATTTCAACCCACAAAAATAATGATTATGTAAAAATGGGCATATTTAAATAATTATATTTTTATAGTATCTTGGAGTTCCCCTTATTCTCGATGTTTTAGGTTATAAAAATTATTGAACATATTATTATTTTTAATTATTTTCTTCACATTCATGAGCTTCTGCGGGGAGATAAGCACCTAGAAGTTACATGTCTATAAAATTTTTCAAGGTAGTATGTGTACAATAATCTCCAAAAAATTAATCATAAGATAGTGGTATTTCGCTCAGATGTTATTCACTATATATGATCACTTGGATAATTTCTCCCAAGGTGTATCCACTCAATAGTCTCATGTGTACTGTTATATAACCAGGGTAACGTGTACTTGTTTATGCAATAGAGGATATTTGACATAGTTTTATAGAAACAGTTCTCAATAAGTGTTTATATTTAAAAGGTAGTCATACATGAACATGAATCATTGAAAATCCAGTCATAATGAATATATAATTTTAACTATATACATTCTAGAGGAAGAAGAAATATTAATAGATAAATAAGATTAGAAAATTTAGATAATCATGTGGAGGAAATTAACAGGATAATGTACATGTGGAATTAACCACATATGGAGAAAAAGTGATGATGTGATAGGATTGACATAAAAAAATAATTAACTCTCTTTTTGAGTACTCAATATCATATTACATATATTAAGAGGTGTTCAATGATGGAGATTATTTTCCAAAGCTTCTATCAAGTATTATGATGTATATGGAGTCTCAGGGTAAATAGAGGTACACCATTATGATCTCTATCTATTACAGTAACATATAGGTATATAAACAATTGAAGATCCCCCATGGAAGTAGTGAATTAATTTAGAGAATAGGAAGTATTCCTTGTCAATGAGTGAACAAACATAAAACATTGAAAAGGAATTGTTCTTGGCATGGAGTGACCATGACATAAAATTAGTAACCAAATTACTAGCCAATATATTATATTTTTGAAACATTGATACCTGTTTATTTTATACTACCTAGACATAGAACTTTTTAGTGGATCGAGTAACTTTTTTATTCTATTATAACATTACTTTCATTTATATCTATGACTTGTTTTGTGATTACACTAAAAATAGTTAATTTTAAAAACATTGTTTGTCCCCACATGGGAATAATATCCAAAAATGAAAATATATATCTTCATGAAAATGTTTAATTTGACCTTTAGGTTGACCCCTTCCTTATTATGTCTCCAGTTGAAACAAATTTTATCGGTGGGTCAACACTCAAATATAGTGTTTGACAACTAAAGTAGTGCTCATATTTTTTATAACTGATTCTATGATGATTCCTATATTTTATTATAAAATTAGATTTCTTGGATGGCTTAAATAAATTATTATGTTCTCAAAATGTTATAGTAATAATGTTATGTAATTCATCCTTCTAGATGAAAATATTACCATAAAAACGATTGAAAGGTTAATGCATGAATACTTATGAATCTAAAGAGATCTTTATTAGATTATGTTTATATGAAAACTGTAGGTTATTATACTACTTATAAAATTTGGAAGACTCTATAAGTTATTATTAGAAATAATTCCCCAAAAAATCCTGTATTATTGTCAAACAAAAGATGATGTTTAAAAACTAGGAAACATTTTATACAAGTGGAAATTAATAGTGAAGAGAGTATTATGAAAAAAGGAAAGAAGAAGAAAAATAACGGTAGAGACCCAAATCTTAGCGTACATGGAAATTACATTACTTTTTCATAATACCTGATACATAACAAAAATAGACACACAAGGACCGTAATAGTTTAGTGTCTTTGGAAACTCAGAATATAATCTTCTAATCGTGGTGAAAGATCTTCAACATCTCCCATAAAGATCTTCCCCTTTTGTTTTCTTACCTAAAACCTTTCTTTTTATCCTGGGGAAATGAAGACATAAAAAGGGTGATCTCAAATACTCAGTAAGGGTAATCATGGAGAAAATAAAACAAACCATACACATTTGAACTTAAAAACATGAACATAATGTTTAAACATCAAATTCTTGAGCAATGACATAAAACATGGTAGTACGTAAGGAATAGATCATAATGGAACATCAATCGTCATAAAATATGTTGTGAATAAATCATGTAATTGTGCGAAACCATTAAGCACATGATATGATTTCTATAGTAGACAAGGCATTGCTGCCAAGACCATCTTAGTGGACAATGTCCCTTTCTGAATTGAGTTCGCTCCTCGTTCCAGTCCTATAACACTGAACCAGATTAACTTACCATTCAAGAAATTTCTATCTAATGAGATATAAATCGTTACCCAATGCATTGTAGGGAGATATAGGTCCCACCCATCTCATAATGAAATCATTCTTACTTGTGCCACAAAATAAACATAAATCATTCATCACAACACATAGAATAATATCTATTTCATAAATATCATCCCACCATAACATAATCCATATAAAACATTTGTATATAATTTCATAATAAGTAAAATCACACCATGTAAATAATAGAGACATTATACTTGAAACATAAACACATTAAATACTATCATTTTCGATGAAAAATAGTTCAGATAAAACAATTGAAATGAGTTCTTAAGGAAAATATCCTTTCTTCTTCAAAATAATTTTCTTTTTACAAAATGCCATGAAATTTTAAAAGAAAATGATTTTGTGTAAAATAGTAATGAAATCTTGTAGAGTAAGATTCTTGAAAATAAGGCGTTATGAAATAGTAAAAATCTGTTCATGCCGTATAAGTTAAAAAAACTTCTCCTCGTACATTTGTCGGAAAGTCAAAAAAAGTTACCTGTATGGTAAAAAAAAGATTACTTCCATAACATGTGGTAAAAGTCAAAAAATGGGTAAAAAGACTTTAAACATACATGAAACCATTTTTAGAAAACATGGACTTGGATATTAAATATAACCCCTGTAAATACTTACGGATAAACAATCTCGGATAAAAACAAGATTGGAAAAGTTGTCCCTTACCTTAGGTCCGATATGCTTCGTACGTATCTGAACCTCCTTTATAATGATTTAAATAATGTCATTGACTTATTAAAGAATCATATTCATTGTTATGATATCATATATGGTTCACTTATGACATTATATTACCCATTCTTTTGTAAATTCCATGTTAAATTAGCGTTTTTTGTAAAATCGTTTTATTTATCGTACATGTTTGGAATTGTTGTTCTTGATATTGTTACTAATATCCTGATTTAAATAATTCCAAAATGTAAAACATGATTTATATATAATATATATTCATTATATAAATATATATGATAGATCTATAAATGGAATGAAATACACCGTTCAAGGAGACGGTAGGCCGTACACACGCATGAACGTTGTTTTCCTTTCCTTATTAACTTGAATGGAACTAAGTAAATGACATATATATATATATATAAATAAATACAGTAGCTTTATCACTTCATATATTTCATTATTAGTCATTAAATATAATTTATAATCATTCTTGAGTGGTTAACATGGAGAATGAATCCCATCGCGTCGTGGAGACGGTAATCCGTACGTACGCACGAGGGATGATATTGTTCCCATAATTATTTAATTGAATTGGTGTGAATGATATAATATATAAGAATGAGTATGATTTTATAATTACTATATATATAGTTATTCATTACACCATTATATCCATCCACGTAAGGTGGTGGTGGAAAACAGATTACACCACGGCGTGCAAACATAATTCTGTACGTACGCATGCGAGGTGATTTCATTTTCAGTAGGATGGATAGATGGTGAAATGGGGTTGTTTCATATATATAATAACATATCAGTATATTATTGATACTTATGTTATTACTTTATAATGAAACAACTAAAGAATAAGAAGTTGAAGAAGAAAGAAACTTGAAATAATCGGTAGAAGAGATTACATCTTCTTTGACGCACCTCTTCTATGCTTCCTCTTAAGGGACTAGAGTTGGTCTTTGGAGAAGACCAGAACCTCCAAAATGTTGATAGGGAAGTTGAGAAGGGAAATTGGCAGGGGTTTTTTGAGCTTGAAAGCTCAAAATTGTGTAAGTAGAAGAGGGAGGAGGTTCCCTTTTATAAGGGAGGAGAGGGGCACCTTAAGAAAAAACTTAAAATGTTATTTTATAATAGAAATATTAGTTTTATAATATCTCCAAATTGATTTATTTCGAAGCTAAAGTGAGGATGGGTCTAACCCCTCTCAGACAATAGGTTTTAGACAAGTTTAGGTTACTATTTTAACCTTATCATTTATATTTAGCTCTAAGTTAAATAATTTAACTTTTATCGTGTCTTCTTGTTTTCTTTCACTATATGGTTAATAATCTTACTATAAAAAGCCAAAAGATCCCAAGTTGTTCATTATTAATATATATAACCTTATCTAATTCATTTGTCCAAACCTTAGATTTTTAGTAATTTAATAACAATTAATAATATAATATTTGTTTTTAAAAACTATTTTATGTCAATTTTGAAACTATTTGGTAATTGATTTTTTTGAAAATAAAAACAACATGATTAGTTCGAAAAAAGTTAATTTAATAAATACTAACATGTCATATTAACCAAGAAAATTAGTGGAATTCATAAAAATTCTCAAATTACATATATTTGGGTATTTATAACATCCTTTATGTTAATATTTCATTAATAAGGTATTTAGTGCATCATCATTGTGTCATTAATAAATTAAATTATTTAATTTCTAGAAATTATAAATAAAATACCATTATGTAGGAAATATGTTTATATTTATAATGAATATTTATAGTCCAATTTATCTTATGTATAACCCTATATTAAAAATGTTTTAGTTATTAAGCTTTGATTTTAACTATTTTAACTCTTCCCTAAATAAAATAATAATAAATGTCATAATCTAATCCAAATGAGCCTAAATGGACATATTTTATTCCAAAGGTTGTTTTTGGTCAAATTACACTTATCCAGTAGAATTAGGACATGTGTTAGGGTAATAGTAATATCATTTTTACCCTTAATTTCCCTTTTTACTTTTAACCGTGATAAATAAAAGTAAAAAGTTACTATTCACCAAAAATTATTTTTATCTTATTCTGTAACGCCCCGACCCCAGTTACCCATAGTCGGTGGATTATTGCGTAACATTGGCATGATCACAAAAGATCAAGTCTCGAAAGACCGATTAGTTTAGTAGCCTTGGAAACACTAGATACATTCATAAATGTTTCATTACATCATAATGTGAAAAACTACAATAACAAAGTCTCCATATTCCACACTCATAACCTCTTCTGACTATCCATGTAGGTCTTTCATAAAATACTTCTTCACATCCTGGAAAATATTAAAACATTGAAAGGGGTGAGCTCAGATGCTCAGTAAGGATAACAATACTGCGGATGCTTTCAAAAATAAACATTAACATTTAAGGCAACATATGACTAAAAAAAGCCTTTTTAAACTTGAACTTCAGAATAATATGGAAAAAATAAAATTAAATAATTCCATTTACTTACTCACATGGATATTCTACTAGTCGAATAATCACATGAAAAATCAATAACCACTTTCATAATGATGGAATGCATAATTCCAGACTATCATAATGACATAGCAAAGGCTTGTGCTAAGTCCATAAATAAGATTTTGTCAAGGCCTCGTGCCAAGACACTAGTTTGTCTCATGAGACCTACCGATGCATCGAGGAGCTATAGCGGTCTCCACTTGTCACATGTTAAGTCCAATGCATTCCTCATATGAACAGGTTTAAACATATCATAAACCATAACATAATTATATCACATAAAACATGCATAAAGGAAACATGAGATTTCCACACTTCAATCACAAGATATCAATACAACAGATTGATATAATAAAAACTTTATCAAAACCATTTTCAATACCCAAATAATAGATAAGTAAAACATGGTATTTATTTTTCTTTAAAAAAAGTTATGGATTATAGAGGAAGCCGAAACTCAAAGAATAGTCACGGCGGCGGAGAAGTTGTTGTCGCTGCATACGTATGAAAAAACATTCCTTTTGTCATTTAGTAAAAACACTTCGTATGAAAATAATCCTTTTGAATAAAAGTAAATGTCGAAGGGTTTTATACACCGTATAAATGAAAGTTGTGTATAAAACCAAATATGCCTCAATGAAAGGAAATTGAGACGAAGTCATTACAAATATCATTTTTTAAATAAAATCAATCTATTAGGTGTATTCACTATAAGTACACATAAAGAAATTACAAATACAAGATAGTACCTAACAATATCATGACCTAATTTGAGAGTAGGAGATTAACCCAAAGAATTGAAATTGGGTTAAAAAATTCCCTTACCTCGTGTCCCACTTGACTCGATCGTTATTTAACCTCCTGAATAATAAACTAGAGTTAATTTCTATTTTCTTAAGAACCTTTTCCATGTTCATTATTCCTTTAATATCACTTATTACCATGTTATGAACATTATGTAATTATTTAAGTTAATAACGGTCATTTTTTCGATCTTTGGTACTTGAGTCAAAAATAAACATCTTATAATTACAAGTTGTTCATGTGGTGATTTATACATTATATAATGAATTATATTCCTGATTTATATATCATATATATCATATATATCCAGTATATACATGCATTTATAATATTACATAGCATTTAGAGGTAAGAAATGAAATGCACCGTTCATGGATACGGTAAGTCGTGCGTACGCATGAACGCTACTTTCATTTCTATTTCATAATCAAATGGAATGATGTTACAATTATATAAAGGTATAATATAATTCCAGTATAATATAATTTATAATACCATTTACTCCATCCTTTGTACATCCCACATATGGCATTAACGATTCAAATCACTTTGAGGGGGCGGTAGTCCGCACTTCCTAAAATGAAAATATCGTGTTTACCCATAATGGAAACCATAAAGGTGTTACATAAATGAAAAATAAATAATCTTAAGTGAAACATAAACGTATTATATATCAAATATAAATATATTTACATCTTAATGGCCACATTTTAAGAAGTTATATGAGTGTTGAACAATCGTCGTTTCGTGAGGCAGAAATTCGCCATCCACGGAAACATTATGTTCTATAACCATTAGATGTAGCTGTGTGTATGTGTAGCAAGAATCCTTCTTATAACAACATCCTAGTATATTTAGGATAGTGTTTTTGTTACAAAAGAAATTAATAAAAAGAGTTTAGGGGGTTAGAGAAGCAAAATAAAACAAAATAACATAAGAGAACACATTACCTTAAAATCGGGTAACTCTTTTTGATTTGAGCCAAAGGCTTCCTTGGGAAGCTTTCTACCTAAAGTGAGGCTTGTAGGAGTAAGAGAGGTATGTTGGGAGAGTATTTTGGCAGATTTCTTCCGAGCCAAATGGCTTGATGGTGTGAATAAGGTGGTAGTGGTGGGGGCCTTTTATAAGAGGAGAGGAGGGGCACTCGTGGAAAGTCATGAAATATTACATTATTATGAAATGATTTTAGGATTTTAGAGGTCCCACAATGATATATTTCTAGGATAATGTTATAAGGGTTCGAAATATACTCATATAATAGGTTTTTTACATGTGTAAGTCTTATATTTTACATTATCTTTTCATTTTATTTAAATCGATAATTAATGAGGTAATCATTGCATCATCATGGTGTTATAAAAAATTTAATTTATTTATTGTATAAAAACTATTAAAAAAAATCATGATGTTGTAAATATTTTTATCTTTATAATGAGTATTTATAGTCAAAAATATGACTTGTATAACCTCATTTAAAAATTTTTTTAGTAAAAGAACTCATGTTTGTGACATTTTTATTTTAACATTAAATAAAATGTTTTTAATGTCATTTTCCTACCAAAGTGGCTCTATGGGGTCCCCAAGTTGACCCATGGATTGTATGGGTATCCCATGACTCATCCAATAGGGTTAGGACATGTTTCAAGGTCATTTCATATTATTATAACATTTTCTTTACCTTAAATGACACTAATTACCTTTAATCGCGATTAATTAAACATAAAAGTTACTATTCAATAAAATTTATTTTAATCACATTGAACCACATTTTACTTCCTAATGACAACCATGTATGTTGGATTTTTGAAAATCAAATCATAGAAGTGGTAATGTTTCACTTAAATGAAAAATCAGTTTTTTAACTACCACTTAGTGGTTCCACTATTCATCAAAAATTGAAGTTTTTCAGAATAGTGCCAAAATTTCACCCTAAACTATAATTGATATTCCGAATTCAAAAATTATTTCTCTTTTAAAAAATTCCAAACATATAAGTTGAATTAATTAATTTTATAATTAATTTCCACTGTCACAAAAAATAGCGTGGTTTTAAGAAACAATATATATCAAAATATGGACAATTGTTTATGTCCAATTTCAAAGTGAAATTAATTCTAATGACCACCATTGGATAAAATGGTAAAAATATATTCTAATTACACTTTAAAACAACTCAATAATATAATTTATCACCATAAATTATTTTTATTAATAAAGTAGTTTTTAAGTATTTTTCACTATTCATAAAAAATTGGATGTTCCTAGAAAAATACCAAAAATTCAACATAGGCTAATTTCGATATTCCGAATCCCAAGATGAAGTCCATTTTGGAATATAAAATATATATAATTTCAAAAAGTGGGTATTACTATTCATAATGGCTATTTTGATTGGTCGCGGTGTGTTAGAATCTCGAACTTGCGTACAATGCTTGCATTATTGGAAGAGAAGCGTATCGTGGAAGCTCGGGGTGTTACATTCTCCCCTCCTTCAATAAATTGTGTCCTAGAAATTTAAAATTTTACTTTGAAAATAAAATGTTGAAAATAGAAAATACCTTTGTGGAAAACCCACATCATAAATAAGGTTAATAAAAATATTACTTTAATAGAAAGAAAGATAAGTACAAAGGTCACCTGAGATAGCCCATACTAGGATTCTATGAAAATATAGATATGGAAGAAAAAAACCATCAAGGTTTGATGGAGAGTTGTAGAAAACATGATTAGGATAAAGTTAACAATAATAATGTCATAAACTTGTGATTGGTTGAACGATCATTGAATCCCGAATTGGAAAAGTTAACCGGCAACGTTTTTTTTATGTTACCTTTCATAAAGTTGAGGAATTTATTTAAGAGATTTAATAAGAATGTAATGAAATATACTTACTTGTAGTGTAGACTTACATTCTTTAATAAATTTTTACCACAATCCCATCTTTCACTCCAAGTTGTAACAAAACACAAAAATATTATATTTATCCTAATTGAATAAGGTTCTAAATATTACCACATAATATTTAGATTAGCAAAACTAATTTGTAATAACCAGGGACTTCCTGTAGGCTAGTGGTAGGTAATAAAGGTCTGTCACACTATGGTTGTGGGTTTGATTCCTGCAGCTTTGTCCGACGGGACGGGTTGTCCACCAACCTGCAGGTTGTCCTTTTCCTAAAACTATAGTATTATAATATTCCGAAAATAATCATCAGAAATGTTTTAACCTTAAATAATACTATCCAAGGTTCAACTTAATCCATTCCAACCATTATATTTATCCAAAATACCTCTGTCTAGACGTCTCTAAATTCCAAAATCAATTGTAACCTCAGATTCCCCAAAAAAGTAAAGATTCTCTTATTGTCACATACAGAAAAAACGATTACCTTAATCATATTAAAACCTTAATGAAATAAAAAAGTACTGCAGTATAATCTTTATATATACCACATTATTCTTAAAACCAGAATATAATCCTTGAGTACAAAAGAACCAATACATTAATTATTCCACTTCAACTGTAGTAACATCATAAGATTGTCCTTGATCCCTTGGCCTTTTCTAAGGTATGTTTTCATAATGCTTACAAAATTCATTTGCATAATGCTCAATTTCCCTACAATTGTAGAATTCATCATTGATAGCCTCTTTCATTCCTTTGAAATCACGAGACTGGTGACCTTTTTCTTTACATTTATAACAAACTCTCATTCCTTTTAGGCAAGCACCAGGGTGATTCTTCCCAAAATTATCACATAATGGAAAATTCTTCTTTCCATTTTTTCCTTTATCTGTCTCTTGTTCCACCGTTCTCTTCTTCTCTTTCTTTACTTTGTTGTCATAGGACATAGAGAATTCCTTTTCTGTCTTGATAGCACATGAGACAATATCTTCGTACTATGAGAAGGATTTTGATACTAATGCTCAACGGAGAAATGGTTTTAACCCATCAAAGAAATGATCATTCTTACTTCTTGGGTTACGTATATAATCTGCAGCATGCCTTGCTAACCTTATAAAGTTAGCATCATACTTTGCGACATTCTCATCCTCATTTTGCCTCAGACTCAGAAATTGCCTTTCCATATCTTCTCGATGGTCACGAGGAAGGTATTTTTCTAATAAAATGTCCTTAAACTCCATCCATTCCATACTTGATACTTCTTCATCTTCCTTTGTGTTTTCAATCAGCGACCACCATTGATCTGAATCTCTAGTGAGCTGGTAAACTGCCATGACAACCTTCTCTTTTTCGCTACTCCCCAAGGTGTGGAATATTTTCTCTAAGGAGTTTATCCATTGCACAACTACTAATAGATTTGTACCCCCATTAAATGTTGGTGGTTGTTGCCTCATGAAGCAGTCTAACATTGATCCTCCACGTTGCGGACCAGGGTGCTCCATACGAGTAAGGTTATTTTTCATAACCCGAGTGAGTTTTCCCAGTATGGTAATAAGTTGATCAGCACTAATTGTATCTCCAGATCCACAATAATTATCTTGAGCAGGAGGGAAATCCCTACATGGAGTGCGTTCATTGATACTGTTTACATTCCTCCCACTAGGAACCATTACTAAACAATGGCATAAACTAGATTAGTTTATGAATTAAAATACATAATTCCATACTTGTAAAACAATTAACATAAATTGAACTATTTATGGATATAATCCATAATCATAAAAAGAAATGTTTTCATTGAGTAAGTATATACTCGTAAACCCTTCCTAATGGTTTCTAAATAAAATGAGAATTATCCTAAACATATCCCCCAGGAATGTCGTAACCAAGAGTACAGCAAGGCCCGTTGTCGTGCACCAATTCCCATTCGAGTCTAGCTCAAAGCGGTGTTTTTAGGTTTTACCCCTAGGTACATCTATGCCAGAGCAGCCTCTACCTACTCGTATCCAGATATGGATGTATTTTTCGGAAAACTCACAAAATCTCTACAACAAAAAAATTCTAGGAAGTTCATCTATACTAATCCTAAATTTCTATCTTAGGGCTATGTGCTATACTCATAGTTTATCTAAATCTATCTTCCAAGGTTAGTACTAAACTGCCTCTGATACCAACTGTAACGCCGGGACCCCAGTTACCCATAGTTGGTGCATTATTGCGTAACATTGGCATGATAAAAAAAGATCAAGTCTCGAAAGACTGATTATTTTAGTAGCCTTGGAAACACTAGATACATTAATAAATTTTATATTACATCATAAAGTGAAAAACTACAATAACAAAGTCTCCATAGTCCACACTCATATCCTCTTCTGACTATCCATGCAGGTCATTACTAAAATACTTTTTCACATCCTGGAAAATATTAAAACATTGAAAGGGGTGAGCTCAGATGCTCAGTAAGGATAACAATATTGCGAAAGCTTTCATAGATAAACATTAACATTTAAGGAAATGTATGACTAAAAAAATTCCTTTTTAAACTTTAACATCAGCATAATATGGAAAAAATAAAATTAAATAATGCCATTTACTTACTCACATTGATATCCTACTAGTAGAATAATCACATGCAATATCAATAACCACTTTCATAATGATGGAATGCATAATTCCAGATTATCATAACCACGTAGCCAAGGCCTCGTGCCAAGTCCATAAATAAGATTTTTTCAAGGCCTCATGCCAAGACACTAGTTTGTCTCATGAGACCTACCGATGCATCAAGGAGCTATAGCGGTCTCCACCCGTCACTTATTAAGTCTAATGCATTCCTCATATGAACATGTTTAAACATATCATAAACCATAACATAATGGTATCACATAAAACATGCATAAAGGAAACATAATATTTCCACACTAAAATCACAAGATATCAATACAAAACATTTATATAATAAAAACTTTATCAAAACCATTTTCAATATGAAAATAAAAGATAAGTAAAACATGGTATTTATTTTTCTTAAAAAAAGTTATGGGTTATAGAGGAAGCTGAAACTCAAATAATAGTCACAGAGGCCGAGAAGTCGTTGTCGCTGCATATGTAAGAAAAAACATTCCTTTTGACGTTTAGTAAAAACAATTCGTATGAAAATATTCCTTTTGAATAAAATTCATGGTCAAAGGGTTTTATACACCGTATAAATGAAAGTTGTGTATAAAACCAAATATGCCTCAAAGAAAGGAGATTGAGACGAAGTCCTTACAAAGAACATTTTTGAAATAAAATAAATCTATTAGGTGTATTAAATATAAATACACATAAAGAAATTACAAATACATGATAGTACATAATAATATCATGACATAATTTGAAAGTAGGAGATTAACCCAATGAATGGAAATTGGGTTAAGAAATTCCCTTACCTCGTGTCCCACTTGACTCGGCCGTTCTTTAACCTATTGAATAATAAACTAGAGTTAATTTATATTTACTTAATAACCTTTTCCATGTTCGTTATTTCTTTAATATCACTTATTACCATGTTATGAACATTATGTAATTATTTAAGTTAATAAGAGTCATTTTTTCGATCTTTGGTACTTGAGTCAAAAATATACATATTTTAATTACAAGTTGATCATGTGGTGAATTATATATTATATCCAGAATTATATTAATGATTTAAATATCATATATATCATATATATCCAGTATATACATGAATTTATAATATCACATAGCATTTAGAGGTAAGAAATGAAATACACTGTTCATGGAGACGGTAAGCAGTACGTACGCACGAACACTACTTTTGTTTCTATTTCGTATTCAAATGGAATGATGTTATAATTATATAAAGGTATAATATAATTCCAGTATAATATAATTTATAATACCATTTACTCCATACTTTATACATCCCACATATGGCATTAACGATTCAAATCACTTTGAGGGGGCGGTAGTCCGCACTTCCTAAAATGAAAATATCGCGTTTAACCATAATGGAATACATAAAGGTATACCATAAATGTAAAATAAATATGATTAAGTAAAACATAAACATATTATATATCATATATAAATATAGTGACATCTTAATGGCCACCTCTGATGATGTTATATGAGTGTTGAACAATCATCGTTTCGTGAGGCACAAATTCACCATCCATAGAAACAATATGTTATTTAACCATTAGATGTAGCTGTGTGTAAGTGTAGTTCGAATACTTATTATAAAAACATCCTAGTATATTTTGTATACTGGTGTTGTTACAATAGAAATTAATAAAAAGAGTTTAGGGGGTTGGAGAAGAAAAATAAAACAGAATAACATAAGAGAAGGCATTACCTTAAAAGCGGGTAACTCTTTTTGATTTGAGCCAAAAGCTTCCTTCTGAAGCGTTCTGTCCAAAGTGAGGCTTTTAAGAGTAAGATAGGGATGTTGGTAGAGTATTTGGGAAGAGTTTGGCCAAGCCAAATGGCATGATGGTGTGAATAAGGTGGTAGAGGTGGGGGCCTTTTACAAGAGGAGAGGAGGGGCACTCTTGGAAAGTCATGCAATATTGCATTATTATGAAATGACTTTAGGATTTTAGAGGTCCCAAAATGATATATTTCAATTATAAGGTGATAAGGGATCGAAATATACTCATCCAATAGGTTTTTGACATGTGTAATTCTTAGATTTTACGTTATCTTTTAATTTTATTTAAATCGTTAATTAATGAGGTAATCATTGCATCATCATGGTGTTATAAAAAAATTAATTTATTTAGTGTCTAAAAATTATAAAAAATTTCATGATGTAGGAAATATATTTAGCTTTCTAATGAGTTTTTACAGTCAAAAATATGACTTGTATAACCACATTAAAAATTTGTTTTAGTAAAAGCACTCATGTTTGTGATATTTTTATTTTAACATTAAATAAAAACTTTTTAATGTCATTTTCCTACCAAAGTGGCTCCATGGGGTCCCCAAGTTGACCCATGGATTGTCTTGGTTGACCAGGACTCATAAAATAGAGGTATGACATGTGTCAAGGTCATTTCATATTATTATAACATTATCTTTACCTTAAATTACAATAATTACCATTAATCGCGATTAATTAAACTTAAAAGTTACTATTCATCAATAATTATTTTAATCCCATTGAACCACATTTTAATTCCTAATGACAACCATGTATTTCAGATTTTTGAAAATCAAATCACAGAAGTGGTAATGTTTCATTTAAACGAAAAATCAGTTTTTTAACTACCACTTAGTGGTTTTACTATTCATCAAAAATTGAAGTTTTTCAGAACAATGCCAAAATTTCACCCTAAGTTTTAATTGATATTCCGAATTAAAAAATTATTTCTATTTTACAAAATTCCAAACATATAAGTTGCATTAATTAATTTTATAATGAATTCCCGCTGTCACAACAAATAGCATGTTTTTAAGAAACAATATATATCAAAAGATTGACAATTGTTTATATCCAATTTCAAAGTGAAATTAATTCTAATGACCACCATTGGATAAAATGGTAAAAATATATTATTATTAAACTTTAAAACTACTAAATATTATAATTTATCACCATAAATTATTTTGATTATAAAAGTTGTTTTTAAGTATTTTTCACTATTCACAAAAAATTGGATGTTCTCAGAAAAATACCAAAAATTCAACATAGGCTAATTTCGATATTCTGAATCCGAAAATGAAGTCCAATTTGAAATATAAAATATATATAATTTCAAAAAGTGGGTATTACTATTCAAAATGGCTATTTTGATTGGTCGCGGTGTGTTAGAATCTCGAACTTGCGTACAATGCAAGCTATTGCATTATTGAAATAGAAGCGTATCGTGGAAGCTCGGGGTGTTACATATTCAACCACATTTTACTCCTGGATATTAACCGTGTCTCTCAAATTTTTTAAATTCCACTCACAGAAGTGGTAAACTGATGTTTTATGTAAATTTTTAAATTCTCTTAGGAGGTGGGTAAAAGATGGTGAAAAGTTCAATAAAATTTTTATATATCTAAAATTATTATAAAATTAATCCAATGAATTACATTGAACTTATATAAGTATTATGTATCAATTTTTACCAAAATTAAATTTAAGGGGAAAATGATTATTTAAATTAAAAATGGTTTTTAAATAGTAACCCGGTGTTTTCATTATTCATCAAAAATTGAATATTTTCAGAAAAATACCAAAAATTCACCCTAGGCTAATTTCAATATTCAGAATCCAAAAATTAAGACCATTTTAAAATATAAAATTTATAAAATTTCAAAAAGTGGGATTTATTATTCATAACGGCTAGTTCATAATAATATTATAATAATATCTCGTTTAATGAAACTCGGTATTGCGTACTACACAAGCTATCGAGGAAGGTCTTGATTATGTGTAATGCAAGCCAAGTAAGGGCTGCTTGTAGTGAAATATTTGTTTGGTGTTGCGTATAACTTAATAAAAACTTATTTCATTTATATATTAAACAAAATCTATACTAAATGTTGCGTAGAATAATTTCCACAAAACGAACATCAAATTGTGTTTAACACAGCCCAAGAATAGTGTTACGTATACTGCAAGCTAATACGGTGTTGTGTATAGAACAAGATAATCTTGGAGTAGTGTAAAACAGAAGATATGAAAGTAATTTATAAAGAATATATCTCATAAAATCTTGGGGTGATACAAGAACAAGAAGAAGATCATCAAAAGATCATGTTTTAAAATTGGGGTGAATGATTATTACTATATTTTATATATAAATCAGACAATATTGTTGATGTATCTTATAAATCATGAAACTATGATATCCCCTATATAATAAAAAACTAGAGGATGTTTTTGAACATCATACATTACTCTAAGGTTCTGAGGAATAATTAAATATTTAGAGATTGAAAAATACATATATTGGTGTTATAATGAAAGACACTACTAAATATATGGATGAACATAAAAAGTATAAAGTCATATATTATAAAGAGTTAATTTCTTAATTATCTTGCTAGATGAACATAAATGAATCAATGATGATCACAAATTTAATTGAAGAACAAGCCAAGGTGATATAGATTTTTAAGGATTTTGTCAATGAATGAAATAATTGAATTTATTATCTAGAGGATGGAATTATTGAAATGAAATTATTTAAGGATCTATTTGAAGAAAAAATTTATGGAGAATTTTTTTATGTAGTTACGATGATGAATCGTTCGTCTATGATAAGAAATATGATAATGTAGAATTTACTATTATATATTGTCCAAAATTTAGTGTTAGGTTGAGTTAAGGATTATAAAAGATCCAAACCTACTATGAAAATGAGGATTACTGTGAGATCACATAGAATGTGGAATATGAAATCATCAATGACCTGTGCATAATAAAAGTGGATACAAAAAGAAGTGGGGGACCAAAATGTTTTCATACAGAATATGGATGCTAACAAAGAATTAATAGTTCTAGTAGATTTAATAAATTTAAATTGATAATAAATAGAAAATGTTAATTGAAAAAATAGACGTAAGTGAGTATAATCAATCTCAAAAAAAAACATATTAAATATAATAGAAAATATGGATGTGAAGATAGTTATAGATTAATGGATATAGAAACCCAACAAAATGAGAAAGGTCATAAGATTAGTGAATTTGTTGAAAGGCTAATTTTGCATAAGGGGAAGGATGTGATGAGGTTGACCTCTATAAAATCATATATATGTTGAGTATGTAAGGCTCCAAATTTGAAATTCACAAATTTGATGAAGAATATTCCTAAATCATCAAATTTTTAGATGTTATCTCGAAACTATTTATGTAAAGACAATGAGAATTTTTATCCGCCAAATGGTTATATTGTGGAATATATGGAAAATCCATTAGTATGTGTTTAGAATCTCAAGGATTTAATTTTAGAAGAAGGAACATATATACATATATATATCAAAAAATAAATGATTAAATATTTTTTTTAAATGGTTCATTTTATATACGTTCTAATCAATGGACTTTATCATGAAATTCCATCTAGAAGAAAGTTTGGAACGAAAATTGATTCATAAGTATATACATAACAACGGAGAAATATTAAAAAATTACATATATAGGAAAAATTTGGGTTAAGATAAATAACTATTAAATAGTATTGGAGGAAAATTTTGAAAAAAAAAAGAAAAATGTACAAATAATCTACTATGATACACTCACAACATCTATATTAGAGACAGTGAAAAAAGACTAGAAGAAAAAGGGATACAATTTTATATTTTTTAGTAATAATATATTATAGGAAATGATAGTATTACAATGACAAAAATATTTTGAGGTTACTATTAGTGAAAAAATAATGTATAAACTTTATGTAATACTAATATTCTTCATAAACCATGTACCTAGGTGAAGCAAAGAAAAGCTAATGACCTCTCAAATGGTGGAAGAAGTGTGAGTATAAGTTTGGTGGTGATTTATTGATGAAAACAAATACCCATTGGGTTAATCAAATAATAAGGTAGAAGAATATTCCCATAAAACCTCTTAATAAAAATAAGAATGAGAAATTAGAGAAAGATTGTTTGGATATAGGTCCACATAAGTTAGAGTTTTTGAGGATGTTATAAAAACATTATAGAAAGATTCCTCATTGATTTCAATTAAATAGAACACCATGATGATAATGGAATGTATTAAATAATTAATAAAAATAGAAATTTTTTAATTTAATTTCATTAAAATCATCACTAAAATGATTGTTTGGTAAAGAAAGAAGAAATGGGTTGGTTCATCATGTCAAATATCAATCCTTTATTTTTAAATTCTGGAGGAACTGTTCTCAATATGTATATTAATATTTATAATAAATGATTCATGTGGTTTATGTTTTAGGAGGATATATGTTACATGGGATGTGTAGATTTTGAATAGGAAATGGTGAATATAATGAATAGAGATACATTTTTTATGAAGAATTATAACTCATTAAATTCACATATGTTGTCAGACTCAATAAGTTGTGTCAAATAGTAAAAATGATTGTCAAATCAGTATTTCGAATAAATATGATATGAGAAAGTAAGATCATGTGATAATGTTCCTAATCTAGATATATAGAGCAATAAAAGATATGTTTTAATGATCTTGCTATTATATGTCCTATTGAATATTTCATTACTGGTATCAGGACTCTGTTAAGTGTAATTAGACCACAAAGGGATTGAATATTAGTGGAGAAGTAAAAATAATCTTTTGTTTCATGTTTATCTATTTATTTCTATCAATTAGGTATACAATAATTATTTCAGAATACCGTGAACCAGTTAAAAAATCAATATAAATATAAAAAATTTGTTTCCTTAGTCTAAAGAGTAATTCAATATCTCTTTTCAACTCAACATTAGTGCCAATAATCTATATTAGTTTGTAGTTAGATTTATTCATCTAGAGATGGTGATGATAACTGTAGTTTGTTTAACCTCAGTTGACCAAGGATCCCTATAGTGAATCTAAGATCATGTATACCATTTGGTATCATTATTTTATCTTTAAAAAATAGTTTTATACTGCTTAACATGCGGTATGAATCACACACTTGCACATTATTCTTTAGTCGGTGACTATTTTTATTGAGATCATATGATGATTAACTAATGAAATAATGTTTTTCTATATGTATATATTGAATTAAGTGAGTGGTATAGACATTTTTGGTGTATAATGGTTTAAAAAATTGTTTCATATAACATTATCCAACTCATTAGTTTAGATGTTTCTTTTATGAATCAATCAAATGGGTAATTTTACAGAGTGTAAATCGATATTTAGTGTAATGAAATAAACTATGAATGTGGATCCATGATTAAAATGTGACAAGAATATAAATATTTAAATATTTTATAAATATTGTTGATTTTGAAGGAAATTGAAAATATAATGCATTTTTAATATTTATTAACATGTATAATATTATATATGAAGAAATCACTTAAGTAATATTGTGATAAATATGTAGTTAAATTGAAATATATATCTGATGATTCACTGAGGGGTGTAGATGTTTTTGGATGTACAATGAATTTTGATGAAAATAGGGTGGGAAGAAAAAAATCTTGAATCTAGAACCAAAGAGATTTATAGATAATATTTATATCTAGATAATTGTATACTTTTTATACTATTTATAACACAATCTAAAGGGTGATAAATTTAGATCCATAAATATGCTTTTTGTTTGATTTTTTGTCAATTATTGAATAATATAGTATGGATAATTTGGTCATTAGAGTTGAGGAATTTATATAACAATTAAAAATACATGATGACTTGATTATGAGAGGTGGAAATAGAATATTGGGAGAAAATTGAACATTGTATGTAATATTTAAACATGAGATTATTGGTGACATGCACTGATGGATATTATAAAAGGAATAGTTTTTACCACAGTATATGTTTGAAGGATATCCTAATGATTGAAAGGTTGTGATGAAGACCATAATTTCTATCATAACACAACAAGAGGTGAAATTATGAATATAATATTCCAGAAGATAATTTTCTAAGTAGTGCATTAGAAAATAACATTTATTTATGTAAATCGAAGAAGATGGTGTTCATTTTGAAAAACTAAGAAAAATTCTGAGGAGAATATTGCAACTCACATAATCTATTATAAGATATGTGATTGTATAAGAACATAATTGAAATGAAACAATGTATGAAGTGTTTATTCATGACACATTATATGCATGTCAAATAAAACTAATCACCTAAGAAACAATATGTCATTTGATCACAAGAAAAAAAATACGGGTTTTATTATGAATAGGTATCACTATTTATGTATGTATTTTTTGTGAAAAAGCTTTACGTTAACAAATGATGAAGTATTTTGAAGTGATTAAAAGATGATACCCTAGTAATTACAGAGTTATTTCTAAAAATAGGACCCTGAAGTGATTTAAATAAGTGAATCAAGTATTGGAGAAAGACTCATGGGTAATAGATGAGTTGAACACTTAAATAATGATATGCTAGATATTTTGGTGATCTCATTTGACCATGGGATTCTAAGATCATGAGATTTAAGATAAAGTATTTACATAATCTAAAAATTGATGATGTAAATTTATAAATGGTAACCTAAATCTAGTGAATGTTGGCTGCGAAAGATGTGATGGGTATGGATCATTCGATCACACGAGTTGAAAGAAATTACATGATCAAAATAAAGCTACTTTTGTAAAAGAATATTATGTCTAAGTCAGTGTCTAGTATGGATTACCATCTTTATTAGAGTTGATGTAGTAAAAATCATCTTTAAATATCCCTCATTAATTAAATTATGTATGTATGTTTAGATAAAATTTTATATCAACAAGACAAAGGGAGATGTGGGTTGATGAGGATGATGATATCGCATGAAAAGCCGATACATTCTATAATACGTAAAAGTGACCTTCAATAGGGTGATATTAAATAAAAAATTCTTGATCTTTAGATTTTTTATGAATATACACAAAAATGAATTTCAAGCCAGTAGTCTCACACATGTTATATTCTGCACATGAGTCTATCACCCAAAAGATTGGTTCTTTTAGTCTTGCACTCAGAGTAATGTTCTATGGATACAAGCTATGATTGTTAAACCCAATGTTTTTTCACTCAATAGACTCATCCTTAGTGTTGTTAATCTAGGATTATATGTGAACGTGAATAATTGAGCATCTTGATATAGTGAATATAAAATATCGACCATATCCATTCTATATGATAAAGGATAATCAAAATATGAATTATAGTGACACATCATTTTATTGAAATATAAAAAATAAATAGTATAATTTTAGTGTAGAATTTACCTCATTTAATGACAAAATGTTGATATGATAGATTTTTGGGAGACAAAAAAAGTACCCCCTAATTGAGGGGTTATCTAAATGTAGAATAGTTGAAAAATATTTTATTTCTATAGAGGAAAATAAAAGATCATATATTTGGAGTTATGAAGAATTTTTATTCTGATAAGGAAAAGAGGAACATCACCATGATCTTTAGCAAGATAAGAGACCTAAAATCATATAATTTTTTGTATATCCTTCAAAAAAGGTAGTGTGTCATAGTGGAGAATAGATAGGGTTTCTTGGGTGAGGAGTGAAAAAATTCTTAGCATTGTAATTTTTGTGTGCCTCGTATAGTGTGAAAATGACTAAAACATTGTATCCCTATAAGTACTATGGATTGGTGAATTTTGGAACATCTACAAATAGTTGATGTTTACTCCTCAAACATGTCTCATTGTGGAAACCCAATTAATTTATTTTTTTATTCATGATTCAATTTAATTTATATTTATTATTTTATTAGTGATTTATCTTCCAAGAAATACAGGTTGAACATAGTCCCAACCAATGTGTGATGATATTCTAAATTAATGATACACATCATAAGAAATTTCTTAATTTGACAGCAACCATGATTCACCCCTATCATGGTATATCTATTGAAAATATATATAATAAATTATTTAATTACTATATATATATATGTGTGTGTATGTGTGTGTGTTTTCATTAGAGGGAAATCATTAATGTAACACCCCATGCTTCTACAGTACACTTCTCTTGGAATAATGTGATAGCGTGTGTTGTACGCAACATCAAGTTCTAACGCACCACAACCAATCAAACTAACCGTTATGAATATTAATACCTAATTTTTGAAATTATATATATTTTATCTTTCAATATGGACATCATTTTTGGATTCAGAATATCGAAATTATCCTAAGTTGAATTTTTGGTATTTTTCTGAAAACTTCCAATTTTTATGAATAGTTAAAAATACTTAAAAACAAATTTTTTAATCAAAATAATTTATAGTGATAAATTATATTATTGAGTGGTTTTAAAGTATAATTAGAATATATTTTTACCATTTTATCCAATAGTGTTCATTAGAATTAATTTCACTTTGAAATTGACATAAACAATTCTCAATATATTGATATATATTGTTTCTTAAAAACACGCTATTTGTTGTAACAGCGGGAATTAATTATAAAATTAATTAATGAAACTTATATGTTTGGAATTTTGTAAAATAGAGATCATTTTTGAATTCGAAATATCAATTACATCTTAGGGTGAAATATTGGCATTGTTCTAAAAAAATCAATTATTGATGAATAGTGAAACTACTAAGTGGTAGTTAAAAAACTGAATTTTTCATAAAATATTATTTTACCGCTTCTATGACTAGAATTTCAAAAATTCGAGAGACACAGTTAATATAAGGAGTAAAATGTGGTTCAATGAGATGAAAATAATTTTTGGTGAATAGTAACTTTTTACTTTTATTACCACAGTTAAAAGTAAATAGGTTAATTAAGGGTAAAAATGATATTAATATTACCCTAAAACATGTCCTAATTATATTTTACAAGTTTATCTCGACCAAAAACTACCTTATGAATAAAATATTATCATTTAGGTTCACTTGGATTATATTTTGAAATTTATTATCATTTATTTCAAAGAAGAGTTAAAAGAGTTAAAATCAAAGTTTATTTATTAAAACATTTTTAATAGGGGGATATACAAAAGATAAATTCTATTTTAAATATTCATTATAAATATAAAAAAATTTCCTACATAAGGATAATTTATTTATAATTTTTAGACATTATATAATTTATTTTATTTTTGACTCAAAGATGATGCAGTAATTACAATAATAGTGAAAAATTAAAATAATTGATATTATAAATACCAAAATAAATATAATTTGAGACTTTTAATGAATTACACTAATTTTATAGGATACTATGACATATTAGGATTTATGTAATTGACATTTTTTGAACTAATCATTCTGTTATGATTTTCACAAAAATCAATTTTTGAAATAGTGTCAAAATTGACATAAAAGAGTTTTTATAACAAATATTATATCATTAATTGATATTAAATTAATAAAAATATAAGGTTCGTACAAGATTCTTATATCATGATAGGTGTATCATTTATGGACCACTTGGGGATCTCTTGGATGTATATAGTATGTTTATGTACCATATAATATAAAAATACAAAGAGACATTGTAAAAGTGAAACTAATTAACTAAGAGTTAATACATAAAGATAAGGTTAATATAGTAACCCAAAACTGTCTAAATTCCATTGGTTGAGTGGTTTGCAACCCATCACCACTTTAACCTTTAAATAATCCACTTTTGAGCCATTAGAAACCGATTATGAATTTATTATGAAATAATATTTATAGCTTTTCCAAAGGTGCCCCTCACCCCTCTTATAAAAGGGAACTCCTCCCTTATCATTAACTCACAACTTCAAAGCCTTTTGTTTCGGCCAACCTCTGCCCAAATACTCTCTCAACTTCCCTCAATTCATCCTAGAGGCCTTCCATTAGTCATAAAGCCATCTTAAGGAGTCCTTTTGATCAAATCAAAAGGAAGAACCCGAAGAAGAGGTAATGATTTCACCACCATTTTCCAAGTTCCTTTCCTCTTCAACTTCTTCCTTATTTGTTATTACCATTATAAAATAATAACTCCAGTATCTTATATATACTGTAATGTTATTATAAATATGGTACAACCACATTCATTATTCTATCCATCCTTTAAATAACATGACACTATACGTGCGTACGTACGGCTTACCGTCTCCACGTCGTGGTGTAATTGTTATTCAATAAATTATTATTTGGATAGGTATAATAATGATGTGTATATCATTTAAATAATAAATATAAAATGATAATGATTATGTATATATGATATACCATCCAATTATATATTATTTTAATATCAAAAGAATGATATTGTCGCTCGTGCGTACGTACGGACTACCGTCTCCACGAACGCGATGAGATTCATTCTCCATCGTATCCATTCAAGTATAATTCTCATTTGATGATTAATAATAGTATCTAAGGACATGATATCATTCTTGATATGATTAGGATACAACCTATCCATGAAAAACACAGCTTACGTAACAAAACATATAAAATAAAATGAGTATGTTAACACCCAAAACAACAATAATACTAAGATATTATTAACAAATCAATGTTAAAAGATAATATATGATATCATATTAATGTATATGATTCTTGTATAATTTAATAACAATTATTTCATCATTATATAGGAGGTTAACCTACTCCAACCACAGAAAAGTACAAGGTAAGGGTTATTTCACAATCTCTTCATTATCCGAGGTTGTTTGTACGTAATAATCTACTAGGATCTATTTATAATCCACATTCATGTTTCTTAAAAATGTATTTCAAAACATTATTACAATTTACAAGAATATGGGTTAAAGTCATTTATACCCTTGTTTGAATTTTTATAAGAGTTTTATAAAGTAATCATTCTGTCGTTTTCCAAATAAGGTGCTTTTTAACCATTTCGACAGAATTAAGGTAAGAATGTTTTTTTAACTTATACGGTGAGTGCGGCTATTTTACGCCGTTATAAAACCGTCGAAGCTTCACATACAAGATTATAAGAATATTTCCAAAGAAAATGTATTATTTTATAAATATATGACTCTTAAATGATTTCAAAATATAAAGAGATATTTCTCTAAAAAGAGTTTCAATTTCATCTATGTCAACTTCCTTCGATGGATTTTACATTTATTTGAAGTTGATTTATTATGATACAAAACTTCTATATTGTATTGAAGGTTTTGTGATATGATTGATTGTGGATGTGTTATTTTTATAACATTCATGGTTTATGGAAGAAGTTTTTACATTTCGTACGCTAGTTTTAATACGAATGTTAATGTTATGTTTAAACCTTTTCATATGGGAATGCATTGGACTTAATATGTGACGGGGGAGCCCGCTATAGCTACTCGATGCATCGGTAGGTCTCATGGGACAAACTAGTTTTTTGGCACAAGTCCATGACAAAATCTTATTTTTAGTCTTGGCACGAGGCCTTGGCTATGTGGTTATGATAGTCTGGCATTATGCATTCCATCATTATGAAAGTGGTTATTGATATTGCATGTGATTATTCGATTAGTAGAATGTCCATGTGAATAAGTAAATGGCATTATTTCATCTTATTTTTGTCATACTATGTTGAAGTTCAAGTTTAAAAGGCTTTTGTTTTAGTTATACACTGTCTTAAATGTTTATTCTTATTTATGAAAGTTTCTGCTATATTGTTATCCTTACTTGGCATTTGAGCTCACCCCTTTTCTATGTTTTATTTTTCCCAGGATGTGAAGAAGTAAATTATGAATGACCTTTAGGGATATTATGAGGGGATAATAGTGTGGACTATGGAGACGATATGTTTTTGTAGTACTTTTTCACTTTTATGATGTAATGTAAAACTTTATTAATATATATAGTGTTTCCAAGGCTACTAAACCAATAGGTCTTTAGAGATTTGATCTTTCTAGTGATCATGACAATGTTATGTAATTATGCACTGACTCTGGGTAACTGGGGTCGAGGCGTTACTGTTGGTATCAGAGGAAGTTTAGTACAAACCTTGGAAGCTAGATTTAGATAAACTCTGATTAGAGCACGTAGACTTAAGATTAACTTTGAGGATTAGTATAGACTAACTTCCTAGAATTTTGGTATTGTAGAGATTTTGTGAGTTTTCCAAGAAATACATCCTTGTCTGGATACGAGCAGGTAGAGGCGGCTCTGGCACAGATGTACCTAGGGGTAAAACCAGAAAACACTGCATTGAGCTAGACTCGAACGGGAACTGGTGCACGACAACGGGCCTTACAGCACTCTTGGTTACGACACTCTCGGGGAATATGCTTAGGATAACTCCCATTTTCTTTAAAAATCATTGTAAAGGGTTTATGAGTATATAATTCCTCAAAGAAAACATTTTTATGATTATGGATTATATCCACAAATAGCTCAATTTATGTTAAGTGTTTTATAAGTATGGAATTATGTATTTTGATTCATAAACTGATCTAGTTTATGCCATTATTTAGAAATGGTGCCTAGTGGATGAAATGGAAACCGTATAAATGCTTGAACTCCATATAGGGATTTCCCTCCTGATCAAGATAATTATAGTGGAGCTGGTGATGAAACTGGTGCCGATCAGCTAATCATCATACTAGGACAACTCACTCAGGTTATGAATAATAACCTTACCCATATGGAACACCCTAATCCTCAACCTGGAGGATCAATTTTAGATCGATTCATGAGGAAACAACCACCAACTTTCAATGGGAGTACAAATCCCTTAGTAGCTGAGCAATGGATAAATTCACTAGAGAAAATATTTCAGGCTTTGGGGAGTAGTGAAAGGGAAAAATTTATCATGGCAGTTTACCACCTCACTGGAGATGCTGATCAATGGTGGTCATTGATTCAAAACACGAAGTAAGATGATGAAGTATGAAATACAGAATCGAGGGAGTTCAAAGATATGTTTTTATAAAAATACTTTCCTCGTGACCATCGAGTAGATAAGGAAAGACAATTTCTGAGTTTGAGACAAAAGGAGGATGAGAATGTCGCAAAGTATGAGGCTAACTTTACAATGATAGAAAGGTATGATAGAGATTATATACATAACCCAAGAAGTAATATGGGTCATTTCTTTGATGGGTTAAAACCATTTCTCCGTCGAGCATTAGTCTCACAATCCTTCTCGTCATACGAAGACATTGTCTGATGTGCTATCAAGAGAGAAAAGGAATTCTCTAAGTCTTATCACGTTAAATCAAAGAAAGTGAATAAGATATCTGTTGATCAATCTAATAATGGAAATAAGGAGAATAAGGGAATGTTTGAATATCCATCCTATGGTAAATGTGGGAAGAAACACCCCGGTAATTGCTTGAAGGGAATTGGTGTCATTTACAATTGTGGTGAAAAAGCCCACCAAGCTCGATATTGAAAAGGGAAGAAGGAAGCTAACAATGTTCAATGCTACAATTGGAGGGATATGGGACATTATGCAAATGAATGTCCTAAGCGTTAGGGGAACATACCTCAGAAAAGGCCAAGGGATCAAGGCCAATCTTATGCTATCACTACTGCTGAGGTAGAAGCTCCGAAAGATGTGGTGGTAGGTAATTTAATGGTTTCCTCAAGTTTAGAAAATGCATTATTTGATTCTGGATCATCACATTGTTTCATATCTTCCCAGTTTGCTAAGAAAATTAGATAATTCCAATTCGATTTAACAAGGGAGTTGTCAGTTAAAACTCCTAAGGGAAGTATCATTGCAACAACGTTTTGTGAATCAGTCCCTATTAGAGAACATAAATGTTATTTATCCACTGATCTCATCATCATACCTATGATTGAGTTTGATATAATCCTCAGCATGGATTGTCTTTCGAATTATGATGGGAAGATTTATTGTAAGAAGAAGGAGGTTACGATTTTTGATGATGACGATAAGGAACACCTTATCTTTAGAGAAGAATCGTCACCAACTAATTCTTATCTAGATCCACCCCCAGTAGCTCAACTAAATTCAATTATTAGGGAGGAAGAGGATAAAATTACAGTGGGTGTGGAATGGAATTTTCAAATAGAGGATGTACCTATTGTGAAAGAATATGTAGATGTGTTTCCGGAAGATTTACCTGGACATCCACCAGAACGAGATGTTGAGTTTTCCATTGATTTAATTCCTGAATCAAGGCCTATATCGAAGACCCCATATAGAATGGCCACTGTAGAATTAGTTGAACTAAAGAAACAACTAGAGGAATTGAGTAATAAGGGATTTGTTCTCCCTAGTGTTTTTAGATGGGGATCCCATGTTCTTTTTGTTAAAATGAAAGATGGATCTATGAGGTTATGTATCGACTATAGGGAGATCAATGCTATAACAATAAATAACAAGTATCCCCTACCTGTCATTGATGATTTATTTGACCAACTGCATGGAGCTAAATACTTTTCAAAGATTGACCTTCGATCTGGATACTATCAGTTGTGTGTAATGAAGGAAGACATTCCAAAGATAGTATTTCAAACCAGGTACGGGCATTACGAGTTTACTGTAATCCCTTTTGGATTGACTAATGCACCCTCTGTATTCATGGATCTGATGAATAGAGTTTTCAAGGAATATCTCGATGAATTTGTTGTGATTTGTTTTGATGATATCTTGGTATACTCCAAAATCTACGAAGATCATGAAAATCACTCGCGCATTATCCTCAAGACTCTGAGAAGACATGAATTATATGGGAAGTTTAGCAAGTGTGAATTCTGGCTTCAGGAGATTTCTTTTCTTGGCCATATTGTCTCTAAAGATGGAATCTCTATTGATCCTTCCATGAACAAGGAAATCCAATAATGGCCAGCACCTACGAGTATAACTGAGCTACGCAGTTTTATTTGTTTGGCAGGTTATTACCGACGTTTCTTCCAGAATTTTTCCCGATTGGAAAACCCATTAACGAAGCTCACACGTAAAGGGGTTAAATTTGTTTGGAAAAAAGAGTGCGAAGAATGTTTCGAAGAACTGAAGAGAAGATTAGTCAATTCTCTTGTATTGACTCTACCATCGGGGAATGATGGGTTCGTTATTTATAGTGATGCAAAGAAGAAATGACTTGGTTGTGTCCTTATGCAGAATGATAGAGTTATTTCCTATGCATCACGACAGTTGAAAATTAATAAACAAAACTATCCTACTCATGATCTCGAGTTAGCAGCTGTGATCTTTTCTTTGAATAAATGGAGGCACTACCTCTATGGTGAAAAATGTGAGATTTATACTGATCACAAGAGTTTGAAGTATATTTTCTCACCAAAAGAACTCAACATGAGGCAAAGGAGATGGCTTGAATTACACAAGGATTATGATTTCATGATACACTACCACCCGGGGAAGGAAAACAAGGTAGCAGATGCTTTGAGCAGAAAAGATCATGGAATTTTGAACAATATGAGAATTAAAATGGATCCAATTTTCATGGATCTAGTTAAGATGGACATGGGAATAACTAGGGAAGGATAAACATCAATTCTTTTTCAAATGGTTGTCAAACCATCTTTAATAGAAAGGATTAATAGTTCTCAGACCAATGATGAAGAATTTCAAAAGAAGATTAAAGCTGTGAATGATGGGAGATTGAGAGACTTTGTGTATGATGATGGAATTTTGAAATTTGGGAAGAGACTTTGTGTTCATGATATACCTGATCTAAAAAGGGAATTGCTGGATGATGCTCATATTTCCAATTTCTCTATACACCATGGGAGAACCAAAATGTATAGATATTTGAAGGAAAATTTTTGGTGGGACAACATGAAGAGGGAGAATACTAATTTTGTGTCATGATTTATGGTTTGTCAACAAGTGAAAGCTGGAAGGCAACAACCTGGAGGAGTCATGAAACCTCTTCCCATACTGGAGTAGAAATGGGGAAACATTACAATGGACTTTGTCATGGGGCTTCCAAAAACTCTTAGAATGAATGATGCAATATGCGTCATTGTTGATCGTCTTACCAAATCAGCACATTTTCTTGCTATAAGAGAAGATCTACCACTGGAACATCTAGTAAGACTATATATTGATGAAGTTGTGAGACTTCATGGAGTACCCCTATCGATTGTTTCTGATCGTGATCCCCGTTTTACTTCAAGATTCTGGAAGAGTCTTCAGAAATCCCTGGATACTGAACATCATTTGAGCACTGCCTACCACCCTCAGACAGACGGACAATCAGAACGGACTATTCAAACCATAGAAGACATGTTGAGATCTTACTCACTTGACTTTCAGGGTATGTGGGATCAATATTTACCTCTGGTAGAATTTTACTATAACAATAGCTTCCATTTGAGTATTCATATGGCACCATATGAAGCGTTATACGGAAAAAGATGTCGCACACCAACCTGTTTGGATGACGTTGGTGAAAGAAAACTTGTAGGCCCCGAACTGGTGGAGGAAACGATGGAAAAGGTAGAGGTAATCCAAAACCATATCAAAGCATCTAAAAGTAGGCAGAAGATCTATGCTGATAATCGAAGGAAGGATTTGGAATTTCAAGTCGGTGATCAAGTTTTCTCAAAGTTATATCCATGGAAGGGAGTCATAAATTTTGGTAAGAAAGGTAAATTGAGTCCCAGGTACATCGGACCTTTCGAAATTCTAGAACGAATTGGGGCTGTAACTTACCGATTGGTTATGCCGCCAAGTCTCTCCAAAGTTCATGATGTGTTCCACATATCTCTATTGAGGAAATACATGCCTGACCCAATGCATGTACTCACCTATGAGGAATTAGAACTGGAACCTGATCTGTCTTATTGCGAAGATCCCATCAGGATTATTGATACGAGAGAACAAGTAATAAGAAACCGGATGACTAATCTGGTAAAATTCTTGTGGAGAAACTATATTATGGAAGAGGCAACGTGGGAACCCAAGGAAGTTATGATGAAGAACCACCCGAGTCTTTTCATGCAGTAGTGTTCTAGAAATTTCGAGGATGAAATTATTTGAAGGAGGGGAGAATGTAACACCCCAATCTTCTACGGTACGCTTCTCTTGAAATAATGTGATAGCGTGTGTTGTACGCAACATCGAGTTCTAACACACCACAACCAATCAAACTAGCTATTATGAATAGTAATACCTACTTTTTGAAATTATATATATTTTATATTTCAAAATGGACTTCATTTTTGGATTCACAATATCGAAATTATCCTAAGTTGAATTTTTGGTATTTTTCTGAGAACATCCAATTTTTATGAATAGTGAAAAATACTTAAAAAGAACTTTTTTAATCAAAATAATTTATATTGATAAATTATATTATTGAGTGGTATTAAAGTATAATTACAATATATTTTTACCGTTTTATCCAATGGTGTTCATTAGAATTAATTTCACTTTGAAATTGGACATAAACAATTGTCAATCTTTGGATATATATTGTCTCTTAAAAACACGCTATTTGTTGTAACAACGGTAATTAATTATAAAATTAATTAATGCAACTTATATGTTTGGAATTTTGTAAAATAGACATCATTTTTGAATTCGGAATATCAATTATAGCTTAGGGTGAAATTTTGGCATTGTTCTGAAAAACATCAATTTTGATGAATAGTGAAACTACTAAGTGGTAGTTAAAAAACTGAATTTTTCATGAAACATAATTTTACCGCTTCTGTGATTGGAATTTCGAACATCCGAGAGACACGGTTAATATCAATGAGTAAAATGTGGTTCAATGAGATGAAAATAATTTTTGGTGAATAGTAAATTTTTACTTTTATTTACCACACTTAAAAGTAAATAGGGTAATTAAGGGTAAAAATGATATTAATATAACCCTAACACATGTCCTAATTCTATTGGAAAAGTGTATCTCGACCAAAATCAACCTTTGGAATAAAATATTATCATTTAGGTCAACATGGATTAGATTAGGACATTTATTATTATTTAATTCAAGGAAGAGTTAAAAGAGTTAAATAAAATTTTATTTTCTAAAACATTTTTAATATAGGGTTATACATAAGATAAATTAGATTGTAAATATTAATTAAGAATATAAAAAGATTTCCTACAAAATGATATTTAATTTATAATTTTTAGACATTAAATAATTTAATTTATTTATGACACAATGATGATGTTGTAATTACAATAATAGTGAAAAATTAAAATAATTGATATTATAAATACCCAAATAAATATAATATGAAACTTTTAATTAATTACACTAATTTTCTAGGATAATATGACATATGAGGATTTATTTAATTGACATTTTTCGGACTAATGATTCTGTTATGATTTTCAAAAAAAATCAATTTTCCAAATAGTGTCAAAATTGACATTAAAGAGTTTTTAAAACAAATATTATATTATTAATTGATATTAAATTTCTAAAAATCTAAGGTTCGTCCGAGAGACTTATATCATGATAGGTGTATCATTAATGGACCACTTGGGGGTCTCTTGGATGTATATAGTATGTTTATTGACCATATAATATAAAATTACAAAGAGACATTGTAAAAGTGAAACTAATTAACTAAGAGTTAATACTTAACGATAAGGTTAATATAGTAATCCAAACCTGTCTAAATTCCATTGGTTGAGTGGTTTTCGACCCATCCCCACCTTAAAATTTAAATAATCCACTTTGGAGCCATTAGAAACCGAATATGAATTTATTATAAAATAATATTTCTAGCTTTTCCAAAGGTGCCCCTCACCCCTCTTATAAAAGGGCACTCCTCCCTTCTCATTCACTCACACCTTCAAAGCCTTTTGGTTCATCCAAAATCTTCCAAAATACTCTATAAACATCCCTAACTTAATCATAGAGGCCTTACTTTATTCAAAAAACCAACTTAAAGAGTCCTTTTGGTCAAATCAAAAGGAAGAACCCGAAAAAGTGGTAATGATTTCACCACCCTTTTCCAAGTTCCTTTCTTCTTCCACTTCTTCCTTCTTTTTTATTACCATTCTAAAATAATAACCCAAGTATCTATATATACTGTAATGTTATTATAAATATGGTACAATCATATTCAGTATTATATCCATCCTTTGAATAACATGTCACCATACGGGTGTGTGTACGGCTTACCGTCTCCACGTCGTGGTGTAATTGTTATTCAATAAATTATTATTTGGATAGGTATAATAATGATGTGTAACTCATGTAAATAATAAATATAACATTATAATGATTCTGTATATATGATATAAAATCCAATTATATATTATTTTAATATCAAAAGAATGATATTGTCGCTCGTGCATACGTAAGGACTACCGTCTCCACGAACGCGATGAGAGTCATTCTCCATCATATCCATTCAAGTATAATTCTCATTTGGTGATTAATAATAGTATCTAAGGACTTGATATCATTCTGGATATGATTAGATAAAACCTATCCATGAATAACAAATCATACGTAACAAAACATATAAAAGAAAATGAGTAAGTTAACACCCGAAACAATGATAATACTAAGATAATATTAACAAATCAATGTTAAAAGATCATATATGATATCATATTATTGTATATGATTCTTGTATAGTTTAATAACACTTATTTCCCCATTATATATAAGGTTAACCTACCTCATCCATGGAAATCTAAAAGGTATGTTTTATTTCAGAATCTCTTCATTATCCGAGGTTGTTTATACATAATAATCTACTGGGATCTCTTTATCATCAACATTCATTTTTCTTAAAAATGTATTTCAAAACATATTTACTATTTAAAAGAATATGGGTTAAAGTCATTTATACCATTGTTTGACTTTTTATAATAGTTTTATAAAATAATCTTTCCGTCGTTTTCCAAACAAGGTGCTTTTTAACATTTTCGACAGAATTAAGGTAAGAATGTTTTTTAACTTATACGGCGAGTGCGGCTATTTTCAGCCGTTATAAAATCGTCGAAGCTTCCCTTACAAGATTATAAGAATATTTCCAAAGAAAATGTTTTATTTTATAAATATATTACACTTAAATGATTTCAAAATTGAAAGAGATATTTCTCTAGAAAGAGTTTTGATTTCATCTATGTCAACATCCTTTGATGGATTTTACATTTATTTGAAGTTGATTTATTATGATACAAAATGTCTATATTGTATTGATGGTTTTTTGATATGATTGACCGTGGATGTGTTATTTTTATACCATTAATGGTTTATGGATGAAATATTTACATTTCGTATGCAAGTTTTAATACGAATGTTTATGTTATGTTTAAACCTTTTCATATGGGAATGCATTGGACTTAATATGTGACGGGTGGAGCCCGCTATAGCCTCTCGATGCATCAGTTGGTCTCATGAGACAAACTAGTGTCTTGGCACAAGGTCTTGACAAAATCGTATTTGTAGTCTTGGAACAAGGCCTTGGCTATGTGGTTATGATAGTCTGGCATTATGCATTCCATCATTATGAAAGTGGTTATTGATCTTGCATGTGATTATTTGATTCGTAGAATACCAATGTGAATAATTAAATGGAATTATTTCATTTTATTTTTTCCATACTATGTTGAAGTTCAATATTACAAGGCTTTTGTTTTAGTTATACATTGCCTTAAATTTTTATTCTTATTTATGAAAGTTTCTTCTATATTTTTATCCTTACTGGGCATTTGAGCTCACCCCTTTTCTATGTTTTATTTTTTCCAAGATGTGAAGAAGTAAATTATGAATGTCCTGCAGGGATATTATGAGGGGATAATAGTGTGGACTATGGAGACAATATGTTGTTGATGTACGTTTTTACTTTATGATGTAATGTAAAACATTATGAATATATCTAGTGTTTCCAAGGCTACTAAACCAATCGGTCTTTCGAGATTTGATCATTCTTGTGATCATGCTAATGTTATGTAATTATGCACCGACTCTGGGTTACTGGGGTCGGGGCGTTACAATTAAAATTGGTAGGATAAGATTTATTTATACGGAATGTAATGTCTAATGATTTTACTATATATATTTTCTTTAAATAAATATATATTCTACTGAGATTCGTCCACATAGTAAAATAATAATAAAATAAGTCATATAGTGATTAAATAATATATTTATGTAAATTAATTGATTAATAAAACCTCTAATAAATAAAATATATCACTCTACAAAAATTTCATAAAATTGGATGTTAAATAAATAATTTTATCCTATTTTGAAAAAGAATTACCATTGTCAAACAATGTTTTTTCACACTTGAATATTTTATCATAATAAATTAATTTTACCAAATTTGGTATATTATTATATATTAAATAATATATTAACATTCATTAACATAGAAATTGATATGGTATATTATTACGAACATTTAACAGTTCCATTTTTTAATGAACGGATTTTTATTTATATTTTTTGTTTTGAATTATAAAAAAATCATTGGAATTTTATTTTAATAAAACTATATTAATTCTTTAATTCAAAAGGACAAATTATTCATCAGATTGAATTTTTAATATTGTTTTTCTGAAAATGATGAAATTTGGATGAATAATGAAAATACCAATTTTGGAAATATTTTAAATTTTATGACATTGTTACAAAAAAATAATGATTTGAATTTATATGAAATTTTTTAATATATAAATATATATATAAATAATATTGTAATCAATTTAAATCTGAAATACTAAATTTATAAAACACATGTTTAAAATTTTAGAATATTATTTAATATATTAATCTAATTAAGAATATTTCTTTGTGAGTTCCTTTTAATTAAGAATTTTGAAAGTTTAATTTTGATTTGGATAGAATTTAAATCCATATACATTTTTTTGGTAAATAATAAACCAATTAATTTCATCTTGATAATCAAAATAGATATTTTAATCATTATTCTAATTTTGATGCAAAAATCATATTTTCATAAAATTGTTTTTATCTGTTGCATGTTCTAAAAAAAATAATTTTAATCACCCTTATTAATTTTATTTAATAATTTTACTTTTCATTTCAAAAATAATTATTTTCAAAATATTTAATTATAACATTAAATTATTTGGCATTAAAATTAAATAACATAGATTAAAATTATTTACCATGGAAAAAACCAAAAATGGTACTTGGAAAAACCTCTAAGAGTTAATGGCATATAAATTGTTAAAAATAAATTTTAAAATATATTGTTGAGGTTTTGTTGACCTTTTCCTTAAAAATTTTATTTATTTTCCCATATTATATCCACTAAAAATTTAAATCGTGACCTATCATGTTTTATCAGAACAAAATATTTATTCCTCACCCTTATTAAAAGAGTTTTCACCACGGATCATCTATTCACACTAGAATCCCCTTACACTCGAATAATTTCAACACTAATAAATTTCCAAAAATCATATACATTTCCGAAAAAATTTATAATTCTAAAATTAATACCATTCAAAGACTTAATTAAATCATAAATAGACCTCTACCAAGATGTAAGGTAAAATTATCAATTACTCATTTTTCTACCCTTTTCATTTTCTTATAATTCTACATAATCCAAATATAATATAAAAATGTTAAAATAATTACTTTATTATCATAATTATATAAATTTTTTGTGGATTATATATGAAAACAATTTTATAACTACCTCCAGACATTTCAAAAATTGGATAAATAACTTATAATATGTGAAAATTGCTTCCTCCAAAAGGGATGTGATTGTTTTTTCTCAACCACTATATAAGTATTAATAAAAGTAGGTATTTAATGTAGAAATAATATACATAAAAACTAATTATTTTTAAAAAACTAATTCATACCTTCTCTATGTTTTAAGTAATATGGGAATGGATCATGTCTGTAGGTGCAGACTACCTTATTCATAAAGAAATATACATTATTTTTCATATATAATTTTTATATTTATCCAGAAAACATAATTTCTTATTCATAATATTAAAAAATCAAAAATCATATTATTATATTTCTTTAGTATTTATATTATTATAATGTAATCCATTTCAAAGCCATAGTCACCCATCAATTATAGCTCATTCTTTTTTAGATCAATATAACCACCAAGGTGAACAATGATTTAAATTTATAATATGGATAAATATAGAAATATAAATAAATGTTTTAATAAATAAATGAGAAAATTATAATTGTATTTTTTTTAGGGAAAGGTTATACTAATATTTAATGATTTATTAAAACTAAATATTTTGTTGACAAAAAATTACCCAATTTTTTTTTTAGATTCTAGCTTCACAAGTATATACAAAAAATATCATTTAAAAAGATTATACATATATAAATCATTTTAAATAGTATATTCCATTACATTAAATGTTCATGGAAATATGAAATTTTCATGAGTAAATATAAAGCAATACCAAAAAAATTAGTCATGTGAGAAATAATCATAATCACTAACATACGATGATGAAAACAAACTATAAATGACATAAAAATGTGTAGAAAATTATTATAATTAAAATTTGTAAATGTTAATAGATATGAATTTGATTTTTAAATAGTTCTTTAGGGGTTAATTTTTATTATTCCAGATATTAAATTTAATTCATGGAAGTTAAGTTTAAATGTGAGGGTGATTCTTAAGTCAATATACTTTCATTGAGATATAAGTAATCTTGTTGAACATCCTTACTATATGTGGAATTAATTATTCCATATGAATTTATTTATACGTATATCCACTTTTTATTTTTTTGATTTAAATTTATATTTTATAAACACCCATTAAAATGATACTTACGTAAAAATATTTTGTTTGTAAGGAGTTTTTTTATCTAAACTACTATTATCGAATCATACTAATTTATATTCATATATATTTTTTAAATATTAATTTATTTTATTCGTTCATGATAATATTAATTCCTTCCTCCATCTATTCAGGGAGTTTAAATTAACATTTTTCTTTTATTATAAATTTTATCACGATTTGAATAAGATATATCCTCTACAGATATGATTTCATGTCCATACCCACTCCTCCCAATAACGTTCTACTTTAATGATTTAAAATCCAAAAAATTTTATATTTGATATTATGAATATATATCTTTACTACTTTTAAAATTAAACACTAGTCAATTTTTTCGTATGTGGGGTTCAATAATGGTATTATAAAATTATTGAAAATTGTTATCAATTCAAGTTTATATTTTTATTTCCCACTCCACATTTCTTATGGAAATAGATTATTTCTAATAAACGAATCTATTATTGAATATTATTATAAAAATAAAAGTGTTCTAAATTATTTAATTTATCTTTTGAGAAACGGACTAATGAATGTGCCTCGTAACATCATCTTTTACAAATACATTTTAAAGGTTTTCTGTGAACTATTTTACAGTTTCTTTCACAGTTATGATCATTATTCTTTATAAAGAATCGATTTAATTTTTTAATAATATTTTTAAAATGATTTTGGTTTATTACTTATATTGAATATTAATGTAACTACTATAATATATTGCGTAATTAAATGATTTTTTAATAAATTTATTCTTTATTTTAAAAATTATGTTTATTGTGTTTTTATTTTTATGAGTTTTGTATTTGGTGTCCTTATGTCTATTAAAATAATGACTGTGAATATCTATTTATTTTATAAATTTTTTTTTAATCCCATTTATCATTTTGAATGGTAGTTTATAAAAAATCATTTTTATTCTCATTGTATTTATCATTAAATAAAATATTTTGTATCAGTTTTCAAGAATCTCTAAAAGAAATATATTATATTGGATTTTAATGTCATTTATTCAATGATTTTAAAGGAGAGTTATATATCTATGACAACATCCCCAGATGTTATCTATAATGAAAATGGAATACATTTTTATAATACCATACTTTTACTTTCTATAAAGGGATTATTAAATGTTCTGATAATGAACATATGAAACGAATCACTTTTCCACAGCTAAATGATGTGATGTTTCATATATGAAAGGTTCATTTCCAGTGTCACTGATATGTCTGGGTATTTATGTGATGTTTCCTATATCACACAATAATTAATTGGTTGAGTTTTTTATCTCATTAGAAAATAATGTTGTGTGTCGACCTGATCATGGTATTATTTTCCACATGATGGTGCATAAATGTTATCGGATTATTATTAAATCACTATTTTCATTATGGAAATGATCTTGTTATGCTCTATTTACATGATGGTGAATAAAAATTGTGAAGTTATTATTTTTTTCACATGGTTTTTTGTAGAAAATTATCATGTTATGATTGGTTCAAATGATGGTACATATGGACATGACTACATCATGATTTTTTCAAAATTTTGTGTGTATAAATTATTACGTTCTTATTTCTTCATGTGATGTTGTATTTGTATGATAAAATTACTAATTGGTCATTTTCACACCCATGTGCTTAATTAATGTTAATTATATTTTATATATTTTTATCCTAGAATCCCCCATATGTTCCCCCCAATCCCCCACAAAAACTTGGAGTTATTTAGTGGTTTTTTGTAGCAGAAAGGAGGGGGCCAAATTTTGGTGCACGGTTTACCAAACCATGCGCCAATGTAAAAATCATTAAATATAGTGTTAAATTAATTCTTTTACATCATTGGATTTATCATCACTTATCCTTTTATTCCTCAATTCGAACCAATAGCCTGGGAAGCCCTCAAAGCCCTCAAAGCCTCTATGGAACACCATTTTGAAGTGGGATTTGGTGGCAGAAGTTCAAAAAATCTCATGTATGTATCTATACCTTGTAGTTACTACCTTTTCTATGAAGTTTATTCCAATTTTATTTAATCCCCCAATTACCAGAGAGTATGGTTTCGATCCCAGAGTTTAACTATTGGTTTTATTGGACAAATTTATTGATTCTTGGCTTGATCTTCCTTCCTTGATGTGCGACGGTGGTGCAATCAAATTTTCTCACAATGGATTTAATATTTTACACTTTTTGTAGGTGAATCCATTTGTATAAAATCCTAGTAACTTGGTTGGATGTGAATATAACATTTTCATCTTTATCTCATTTTATTATTGGTGGAAATATAAATTTATGGTATTTGTAAATCCAATAATGTTTAAGGGCCATTTTTATGTGAAATTGAGAGTTTTTCATAGAAATATTTTATTTCATCATTTGGGGATTCCCTATGGCTACATAGTTGATTTTATTGAAATGAATTTGGTCTTAAAATCATGGTTATTATGATTATCTCCATTGTTTGTTCAATTTTTTTTGTTTTAGTGGTGTTTGTGAAGAATATGGACATTAAGTGCCATGTTTGTGTGAAAAATGGAGGTTTTACAAAGATGTGAGTTTTTGGTTCATATGGGGATTCCCTAAAACTGGTTTTTTTGTTTCATTTTAAGGTATTGGACTTCCATTTCTATTTTGGTGACTTATAAGTGTGCACATGGTGTGAAAAGTGGGGATTTTAAGGAGTTTTGGGTGCAAGGCAATCTGATATTTTGAGTAGTTTTATTTATTGAAAATAAAAATTTTTTGTTGTGTGATTTACGTGGTATAAAGTGTGTATAGATACTGTATTGTTTTTATGTGAACAGTAGGTGTGTTTTTATATGAATATGGTTTTATGTATAAAGCTATAATTTTTTAGCACAAAGGGGGAAGCTCGGGTACCTAGGAGGGTAGATATGTACTAGTAAGCTAGTAATCCAGAAGGGTTTTCCCATGTCTCACTGAGTAAAATGGATAATGACAACAAAAAAAAATTAAATTAATGATTATTTGGGACCAAAATGTTTTTGGGTATTTTACCTACAAGTGTCTCTTGCATGGGAATGGATTTTTCAATGGATATTTTACCCTGAGGTATGAGGTACAGTGGGCTCGAGGCTATCTAGTGCCTAGGAGTGTTACCCATTTTGGTGGTAATTGGATTTGTATTATTTATCCTTGTCTTAGGGTGTGTTTGGATGTACATTTAAGTAGATAAAATTTCTTATTCAAATATGTTATCATTCTGAATGGTTTATTTAGAAAACGTTTTACAATTGAAAGTTGCATTTTTTGAATTTATCACCGTTTTTCCTAATATATTAAAATTTCATGCTATTTCACCTTTTATTGAATAATCATCGGAATATTTGTGTCGTCTCCTATTAAAAATAGGATAACACCCTACATACACACCTTGGGAATAATTAATGTTGATTTTGTTTGACACAATTAAGGGAAGAGCCTCAGGTGAAGGCGGTTCAGGCTGTTAGTCCCCTCCTATGGTGCATTATTGTGGAGAATACTCGGGGGGTGATGACCCCTTGTAGTGTGGAGTGATTGCAGGTAATTTTTTCAGTGTTTATTTACATATTCACCTATTTTACTTCATTTAAAACCATTTATTTAGATCAGGTTTTCGTTAAGGATTGTTTGGTATGAAAATTTATGATTCATATTATTGATCATTTTTATTTTTTTATGCTTTCATACTCAGGTAAATCATTCCCACAACAAATTTATTGATACTCGAATACTTGTTCTAGCCCATGGGGATAAGGAAATATCTTTGGGCCTTTTCATGGGATGGATTTGGTGATGTTATTAGTGGAAAAAAGAATCAGTTCCTGACAAAATGGTAATAGAGGAGGCCAATGTTTTTGGGTTATATTACTATTTTGATATGAGTCAGGATAGACCAGGGCTAGGACTATCGGGGCACGGGGTTTTGGTTATGAGTATGGTGTTTGGAACACACCTATTATGGAAGATCTTGAGTCACCATTGGATGTTGGAATTGTCTGATTGACTTCACTTCCATGTGAGATGTGTGGGTTGAAAACCACACATTAACATCTGTTGGGGGTGGAGTAGTTATTTCTTTTATTACTAAAATGTGGTTGGATTGATTATATTTTATGTTGTTGATTAAAATTTTCATAATTGTGGTATTAACAATGGTATTTTGTGACTGTATCATTCTATAGAAACATACCTCCTAAAATATCTCCCATGCGCCCACAGGAAGAATCCAGAGAGAGTTCTGCCACACTGATTGATCAGAGGCTTTTTGAGGCTGTGTTTTGGGATATCCAAGATCTAGGATAGGGGCCAGATCATGTTCCCATTTTTATTAGTGTAGAATATATGGGTCCAAAAAAATATAAAACTCATGGGTTTCTGAAAAACAAGCCTCCTACTTTTCGAGGTAGCATAAAACCCCAAGAAGTAGAGGATCAACTCGAGAAAATCGAGCACATGTTTGAGTTCATGGAAACACACGAGGAGGTTAGGGTGATGTGTGCCTATTTTATTTTAGAGGTTCCTAGATAGAAGTGGTGGAAGTTAGTACATCATATTGGGATGAATGATTTTAGGCGCGATAGATTTCAATGTCATCTTAAATTACCATTACAGCCCTGAAGTGACGTCTTACGCAAGACCCTATGAGTTTCTAGACATTGTTAAGGGTAATATCTCTATGATGTATTACAAAAACTATGTCACTGATCCGATTTGGTATTTCCTTGAAATGATCTATAATTAGAAAGCGAAGACCCATAGGTTTGATAAAGGATTTATACCCTAGATATACTCCCAGGTTTTCTTGTTCATGATGAGGACATACGCTGAGGTCATTGACAGGGAATGTATGGTGGAGATTAACCATAAAGTTATTGACTGGTTCTCTGGGTGAGTATCAGTAATGGTAATTGGCATATCATAAGAGATGAAAAGGAAGTTGCAGGAATAGGTGAAGAAATGATGTGGTAGTTCGAGACACTCTTCCAGGCAGTTTTTCATCTATGGATTTTGATGCTAGATCAGTAGTGTGCCACCAGTGTGGGATGTCAGGGCACATCTGGCCATCATTCTTATTTCTTTAAAATCTATGTTTCCAATGTGGAGGTATGGATCACTTCTAGTCCTTTTTCGGGGTGTCACATCCACTTCAAAGTGGGGTAGGGTCAGTGGCTTCAAGAGGAGTTTTGACTTTGTCCGAGCAGTCGAGGACTGGGGTATCTTGTTTTTGTAGTATTGGTTGTAAGGATTGGTCATCTTTTTGGAAGATCTAGTTTAGGGCTCTAAGACATACTATCAGTTGTCCTCAGGCTGAGATCAAACATCTCTTTACGGTGGATCGTGAACTAGTAGGATCAGAGGCGGAATTTTCAATAGTTCAAGGTACCGTTATGATCACAGTGTATATAGTTGCTTCAATTTTTTATATTTGTGCCTCTATTTCATTCATTTCTACACATTTTTTGGTACATGAAAAATTTTCCACCGAGTTGTTGTCTTTTGCGATGGAGTTGGTAATGTCGCTGTGAAAGAAGTAGGAGCGGAGTCTTATGTGCCAATCATGTGCACTCACCATGTCAGGAATTCAGATAGAGTGGGAACTCTTGGTCTTAGATATGAATCTTTTTGATTTGATACTTATCATGGATTTTCTAGTACACTTCCCAGAATAGATAGATTACTAGAGAAGGCAATGAGTTTCACAACATCTAATGGGAGTCATCGGGTTTTTCATGGAAAATGGTATCCCTGGTCGAGTCGTGCATGACATTCACTCCAAGAATAAGGAAGTATTATCAACTATTTAGCATTGCACATGATAGTGGGAAATGGTTTTTACCCTGATGGTGCTCTACCTCAGGTAGTGAATCTGTTTCTGAAGGTATTACCAGATGTTTTCTGATGTTTTCCCCTAGAGTGGGTTGTAAGTTCTCGATTGATTTGGCACTGAGAACATGGAAAATATATATTCCATCATATCAAATGGCCCCTCACTGAGTTGAGGTAATTAAAGATACATCTAGATGACTTATAATATAAAAGATTCATTCCCAAGAGAGTCACTCCTTGGACAGCCACTACATTTTTTTGTGAAAAAGGTTGACAGATCCCTTTGGTTGTTCATTGACTACCGGGAGATGAATAAGGTAAAAATTCATAACGAATACCCTTTTCCCAAAATAAATTATTTCATTGACTAGTTGAAGTTGAAAAAGTTTTTATAAAAAATTGTCTTCTATTTGGTGTACCATCAACTCAAGGTGACAGAGGAATATATCTCAAAGGCTGCCTTCCGAAGTAGATATGACCACATTGAGTTTTGGGTCACACCCTTTGGATTTTCCAATGCTCCAGCAGTCTTTCTAGAGCTCATGAATAGGGTGCTCAAAAAATATCTATATTTCTTCGTTTTTGTATTCGTGGATGAAATTCTAGTGTACTTTGTCTCTGAGAAGTAATACAAACATCACATGTGGATTGTTCTGGGCATCATGCAAGAGCCTTTCCATTCTGCAATGTTGTCCAAATCCACCTTCTGGATTATGGTGGTGAAATTTCTGGGGCATGTTGTCATGACCCGACCCTACCCGGGATCGAGCCGCAACTACCCCAAGCCCACCTCCACAGGTCAGGGGCTAGCGACCAGCGCCGAAGGCACAATAACTCAGGGAGGCCTTTGCCTATGTACCTATACACACACACACACAACACACTCAATGAAAAAGTGCAGAGTAAAAAATAAAAGAAAAGGGAAACTACTATATATATATACCACAAATGCGCATCGACCTCTAACAGTACAAGTAAAGTGCTGAAAAGGAAAAAGGGGAAAAACACGTGCCCAACCAGAAAAGTGCCACAACCCGGCAATAGGTTAACAGAACAAACAGCCTGTAGGGTCCCCCACCTGGGACCCGACTACGACCACTACACGTGATCCAAGCTCCCGAACTCTTCTACTCCACTGAAGTCACGACCAACATGTCCGTCGTCTGCAAGGGCACAACAAGTGCGGGAAAAGCCCAAGCAGGGGTGAGTATAAAAATACTCATTAGGATACCCCGAAGGATCAAGGGAGAAACAAAGGTGGTATCGAAGGGTGAGCAGTAGAGCAAACAGGAAAAGTAAAGGATTACAACAAAGAGTACATTAAGGAGTCTAGCTCAACCCAACAAGAGAAATGAAGTAGACTCATCCAGGCACAAGGAGCTAGAAACGGTGAGAAGATGAACTTTCTATCGAGTCTTCGCTACCTATGGCGGGAGTTTAGACTCATCCAACCATGATAAGCTAGACATGGAAAGCACGTGGCATACCCCGAGCATCTTCACCTCTCCTGGAGGGAGAGTAACCAAGCCCAAGAAGTGGGTACTCGAACAAGGTATATACATATATATATGATCTACAAGAAGCCCAAAAAATCTTGTAAGGGGATCTCCATCCCATAGCTCAGCCCATGAAATGAGTAGCCAACAGTCCCAGAAGTGAACACCATCGATGCCTAGCATCCCAAACGTCTTCCCCAAACCGCAAGCCAAGGGGCTCAATCACCGCACTTCGACATTATCCACTTTGGGTGGCACTGACTCACCTGCACAGTTTTATATCGTGTCACAAGAACGCGTCTCGGTGGGGAATGCACCCCTTGTACTTGAGAGTTCTAGGGAAAGTCAAACCACACCTCGTCACTGCCCTACAGTCAATAGGTCTTCTCAAAGTCAAATCTGTCACGACACTGACCTATATAACCAAGGGTCCCGCTCCGGTAACCACGGTGGAAAGCCACAGTATATCCTAGTAGAAAGGACAGAGCCTGGAATGCCAACAAGTGTCCCACTGCCCAGCCCTACTGGAGGGTAATTCATAACCAGATATCGGGTGACCCACTGCCCAGCCCTGCTGGAGGGTAAACCCAAATACATCATCATGCGACCCACTGCCCAGCCCCGCTGGAGGGTAAACCATGATAAGATACTGGGTGACCCACTGCCCAGCCCTGCTGGAGGGTAAACCATAATACATCATCAGGCGACACACTGCCTAGCCCCGCTGGAGGGTGGACCTGGATTAAGTCGACAGGCGACCCACTGCCCAGCCTTGCTGGAGGGTAGACCTTAATTCATCATCAGGCGACCCACTGCCCAGTCCTGCTGGACGGTAGACCTGGAATAAGTCGACAGGCGACCCACTGCCCAGCCTTACGGGAGGGTAGACCTGGAACTAGACGATGGGCGACCCACTGCCCAGCCCTACTGGAGGGATGACCCTAAGAGTTCGTCGGGTGACCCACTGCCCAGTCTCTATTGGAGGGTAGACCCTAAGTGCGTTGGGTGACCCACTTCCTAGTCTCTTCTGGAGGGTAAACCCTATAATTCAATGAGCAACCCACTGCCCAGCCCTATTGTAGGGTAAACCCAAAGAAGTCGATGAGTAACCCACTGCCCAGACCCGTTGGAGGGTAAAACTGAGGACTTCTCTGGCCATCTCTACTAGAGGGTACAACACTGGCCAACCGAACACGGAGTGGGTATCGCGCAACCACCCAACTCCAGAACAACTCATCCAAAAGAGGCTCAGTGCCTGCTCAATCATTGGGTGTCACTAGCACCGCTACTGGCCGATCCATCGAGAACGAAACCAAGGGGAGACCAGTCAACCCTGATGGTCAAACAAACTAGCATACAGCCAGGGGAAAAACTCCACCCTACTAGTCAAACAAACAAGCATAGAGGGACCCTCTACGTCGGGAGAGGTCCAAGTACGTAAGGCAGAACCTGACACGCATGTGGGGCCCACACAACGTGTGGCCCCACCTCAACCCTAACCAAGCGCACAAATGTTCTCAGGTATGAAAAACCACATGTACCTCGACGAATTCTTGTATACTCTCAAAGTATACCACATTCTCATCCCAAGGGCCATCATGAACATGACACCCAACGTCTACGCGAAGGCGTGATGTAACAACTCCGACCTGCCACCTCATCGGCTGACGCATGACCCACCACATCTATTCAAGCATTACTCCACTCACACGGGAGTGCACGCGATCACATGCCAAGGGTCCGCTACAACCACAGTAGAAGAACCTCTCCTAAGGCACATTCACATTACTCATTTAATAAGATTGAGTATAAGTCTCCATACAACCAAACAGATCGCAAATTTGTAATCCTCATGGAAAAACACGCGATATTGACTACTTACTCGCCCAAAACAGATATCTGAAGGAAAATTCACCAATACCGCCTCACGCACGAACGACGTCTTGTGATCCTAAGCCTCGTCCCCAAAAACAGTCGGGTGCATCGCACCATTGCGATCCCCTCGAAAAAACACGTCAAAATCACTACTCACTTGAGTGCAACAGATATCCGGAAAAGAAAGGGTGCATTCCGGCGCACCGCACACGAGCAGTGCTTTGTGGGACCCACAACCTGGTCCCGAAACTCAATGAACGGATCGCACCATTGCGATCCTCTCAAAAAAGCACACAAGATGGACTATTCACTTGTCCAAAATGGTCGTCCAGGGATAAAGATGGAAAATCACCGTCGACGCCCAAACGGCCCTCATGGGCCCCGCAGCATCGTGCCAAATTAGAGCGGGCGGATTGCACCATTGCAATCCCCTCAGAAAAACATCCAGGAAAGATTGCTCGCACGCCCCGAACGGACGTCCGATGAAAAAGCCGCTAAAAGCTGGACGCAACTCAAAAGATGGGTCGTGGGGCCCGCGCCTCAACTTTGGCCTCAATGAATGAAACCACACTGGAAAACTTCGCCCCGGCGCTAGGTCCCAATGCCACTGACGGTGCTTAAATCGGACGTCGGACACGTCCGTGCCATCCAAAAAAAAAGTTTCCCCCGGAAAAATGACAAAACACATAAAGACGCGCCGTGCCTCCGAGGCCCCTCGTTTTGGGAATGAAGAATTCCCGAAATCATCTCAAAACATTCCCCTCAACGGAAGGTCTGCGCTGCCACTAATGGCGCGCAAAACGGACGTCCGTAGCTAAAGCTACGGGCGTCGTAAATTCCAAAGGGGGAAAACCCCTTGGGCCGGACAGCCCACAGTCAGCCTGCGTCCCAGCCGTGGGTCCGGTTCGCTCCGCCGCGGCCAGCTAGCCGCAGCATATTGCTAACAATCGTCCTTGATGGCCGGTCTCTTCCTTTTTCACAGCGACCCGCGTTCTGCGGGTCGCGGTCGCCGCCCACGGGGTCGCGCACCCCATGGGCCCCCTCTGCCCTACGCCGGAGCACCCCCCCCCCCCCCCCCCCGGAACCCCGCCTGGCCTCCGTCCGCCGGCGCGCCATCCGCAGCCACCTCCTCTGTCCGAATCCGCGCCACACGGGATGCTGCCATTGCCAGGAGCCGCTCCGCCGTGGGAAATCGCCGGACCGCCGGAACCCGCCGGATCAACCCAAAACTGGCCGGAACAAAATTAAAAACTCACAAACTTCGACGAGGTGCTGCGGGTTCCTCCGAACTCCGATTTCAGTTATGAAAGAAGCGATGGAAAAAGTAAATTGCGTACTGCATGACCGTGGAATTTTTTTTAAGATTAAACAACAAATCGATGCTAAAATTGGGGTTCAATGGGGGGGGGATCCGGATTTAAAACTCAAACGAACACCACCTACCTCTTGGGACTAAGCTCGTCGCTTCACTGTCAGCCCGCCGGGGTGGCCGCGCCTCGCTGGACTGCTTCACCGGAGTCGCCCCGCTAGAGATGGAGGAGGGGAGGGGAGAGGATTTCCAGGGGAGGGGAAAATGAGGGAGAAGAGAGGGGGGTTTAGGTTAATTAAATAAATTAATTAACATAAACACCCTCCCGCGGCCCCGTACCCGAACTCCCGACGGGGTCGGGATTTAGCCTCCCCTAGGATAAGAACCACGCTCTGAGCGCAATGGAGGTCTCAGAATTTTATTCTGAGACCCAGTTCAAATGTTATTAAACTTAGCGCATGAGGCCGCAAAATTACGAAAACACCCCTGGGTCCATTTTTTACAGACGGCCCGCGCCCGCGAAACTTATACCCCTCGTAGGGTAAACTGCACGCTCCGAACTCAATTGTGCCCTCTGTTTTCCAATCCGAGCCACCGTTTAAGAGATACTCAAGTTTCAACACTAAACGAATTAATTAATTAATTAATTAATTAATCCGTTTAACGTTCCAGAAGCGGGTGAGGGGTCCAAACGTCCCGCGCCGACAAGTTTTATGTCGTTCCTAGGGTAAAAACCCTATTCTGGACCCATCCGTAAACTCAGATCTCTGATCTGGATCACCATTTAGGATTTATCCCATTTATTTGTCCTTTCCAGTGTGAACACACTGAAAATTTAATTTCGGCCACTCTGGGGCTCGGAATCGCACGCCTTCTGAAGGCGCTACTCTGGAATATCATCAAGAATATTCCAAAGTCTTTACCAGAAAATACCGGGTTCTTACATCATTACCTACTTCATGATTTTTGTCCCCAAAAAGCAAAACCTGGGAAAAACTCAGGGTACTCAACCCACACCCGGCTCCTCCGTACCCTGAAGAACTCATGCACAGCTCTACGCCACCGCACAGAGACTAATGGACTGATCTCTTCATGCGAGATCAGCCCTTGCTGACGTTGTGAACCCACTCTAGACATTGGGGTTAGGGAAAGGCGGTAGGGCACCTCGCCATCCATTTGCATGGTCTCAAATGGCCTGAAGGCTCTCGGGGGTAGCTCACCTCCCCGACCGAACCCTTATGTCACACGCCGTGACTGGATTCACCACCCGCACCTGGAACAAGGCTCGGCGATTCCCTCCTTCAGAATATCCATATAGTGGAACACCCAAGGATATTTGTTCACACAAGATTCCACATCCGAGGCTCTCTTACATGCTCGAAAGGCGAAGGAGTTGACACCATCGACTAGAGAAAAAGGTCCCATGCCTTTTACCTTACCAACACAGGGTTACACCCAAGGCCCTGCGTCACCCTGGTAACACCTCAAGGAAGGTGCAGGGAGGAAATCATTCCACACGCAGATTCTAACAATTCTACTGCAAAAAGGTAGAAGAGCTGTAGAGAATACCTCTAATCACCTCAAGATCTGCAGGATCGTAGACATCCAAAGCTCGTGGGAGTCCGCGGTCCCAAATGTTAGCTCTAGGAGCCTGACGTGGACCACCTAGTGGTGATAGGAAGACCTCTTAATGTCATCCCCCACCTCCAGCTCCTCCCGCTCCTCTGCTAGCCCCACCTCTATGGGCACTACTCCGATCATGGCGCTGCCTCTATCGTGGTGGTGCACCTGCTGCCTGTTCGAAGCTCTCAGCAACTCGGGTCAGGCAGTCTCATGCCAATTGACCTCATCTATCACAAGCATAACACCGACTCTATCTTGGCTGCACTGGTGCCCTCTGGTTCCACTGTGGTGTACGATCACGCCCCTGAGTCCGGTTTTCAGAAAGCCACCTGCATTGAGGTTCTGCTTGCCGACGCCCACTAGCCGCGACAGACATCTCGGCTCCAACGTGCATACTGCCACCACCAACACTAGAACGGGACAGGAAGCCCGCTGTCACCAGTGATTGCTCTAGCACCCCGACATATGTAGAAATTCCCAAGGGTACTATGAAAGCATGAATCTATCGGCAGATACCCTGCTCAAAATTCCGCGCTGGGAGGTTGTCGTAATGGAACAAGTCCGGGTACAAGCGTGCACGGTCTGTGAAACTAGCCGCGTACTCGGCCACCATCATCCCTCCCTGCTGAAACTGCAGGAGCTCCTGAATCGGAACGGAGTGCATGGAGGAGGGGAAAAACTCCTCACAAAACAAAAACTGGAAGTCTCCCCACGAAAGCGACGACTTTTCAAGAAGCTGAGTCACCAGACTCCACCAATGCCAAGCTACTACACCAAAAATGGTGGTGGCCAAGGCCGCTCTCTGATCTGTCATCTTCTACACCAGCCTAAAAAGGAGAAACACAGCCTCGTGACAAGCCTCTGCTGCCTGAGGGTCTGGCTCACCACTGAACATCAGCGGTCTCTACTGCTGGAACTCACGGAGCGCACTCAACCTACGCTCATGCTCAGCCTGCTCTACTGAAACTGTATGCTTCTCAACAGGTCGGGGTGTTGCTACCGGCCCACCCGGAGAAAGGGGATCGCATGATGGGTCATAGAGTAAGGTCTCATAGCTCAATTGGTTGTCGTCACGAACCAAAGCTGGTATCCTGGCTGGATGTCTTCGTGGAGACATCCTGAATATTATCAAGGAGTACCGCGATCAGATGAGCATATATGTATATACCAATAACAATGATGGGGAGCTGACTCAAGAAGAACATTTAAAGACTCAATCCTATGTGATGCACAAACAAATTTTCCCCACAACAAGTGTCTCAGTATGCCAAGTCGACAAGCGGGTTATCAAGGTCCTGACGAATGGATAAGTCGGCCGCCACACCATCACTGGACTCGCTGGCCTGAGAGCCGCTCCCGAGACATGTTGAAACTGTTTCCCTAAATCCCAACCAATTCCTCTTTTAGGGACGTCCGAACAGTGTCCCAAAGGACGAACCACCTCTAATACCATTTTTTCACGACCAGACCCTACCCGGGATCGAGCCGCAACTTCCCTAAGCCCACCCCCATAGGCCAGGGGCTGGCGACCAGTGCTGAAGGCACAATAACTTGGGGAGACCTTTGCCTAAGTACTTATACACACACACAACACACTCAATGAAAAATTGCAGAGTAAAAAGAAAAGCAAAGGGAAACTACTATATATACATACCACAAATGTGAATCGACCTCTAAAAGTACAAGTAATGTGCTGAAAATGAAAAAGTGGAAAAACACGCGCCCAACCAGAAAAGTGCCACAACCCGACAACAGGTAAACAGAACAAACGGCCTGAAGGGTCCCCCACCTGGAACCCGACTACGACCACTGCATGCGGTACAAGCTCTCGAACTCCACTACTCCACTAAAGTCATGACCGACCTGTCTGTCATCTCCAAGGGAACACCAATTGCGGACCAAGCCCAAGTAGGGGTGAGTATAAAAATAATCAGTAGGATACCCCAAAGGCTCAGGGGGAGCAACAAAGGAGGTACCGAAAGGTGAACAGTAGAGCGAACAGGAAAAGTAATGGAGTACAACAAAGAGTGCAGTAAGGAGTCTAGCTCAACCCAACAAGAGAAAGGAAGTAGACTCGTCCAGACACAAGGAGATGGAAACGGTGAGAAGATGAACTTCCCGTCGAGTCTTCACTACCTATAGCAGGAGAGTAGACTCATCCAACCATGAGAAGCTAGACACAGAAATCACGTGGCATACCCCACGCGTCTTCGCCTCTCCTGGAGGGAGAGTAACCAAGCCCAAGAAGTGGGTACTCGAACAAGGTATATACATATATATATTCTCTACAAGAAGCCCGAAAAAGTTCGTAAGGGGATATCCATCCCGTAGATCTGCCCAAGAAACAGTCCCAGAAGTAAACACCATTGATTCCCAGCATACCACACGTCTGCCCCGAACCGCAAGCCAAGGGGCTCAATCACCGCACTTCGACACTATCTGCTTTGGGCGGCACTGACTCGCCCGCATAGTTTTATATAGTGTCACAAGAACGCGTCTTGGTGGGTAAATCACCCCTTGTACTTGAGAGTTCTAGGGAAAGTCAAACCACACCTCGTCACTGCCCTGTAGTCGAGAGGTCTTCTCAAAGTCAAAGTCGGCACAACACTGACCCGGATAACCAAGGGTCCAGCTCCGGTAACCACAAAGGAAAGCCACATGCTATCCTAGTAGAAAGGACTGAGCCTGGAAGGCCAACACGTGTCCCACTGCCCAGCCCTACTGGAGGGTAATTCATAACCAGAGATCGGGTGACCCACTGCCCAGCTCTGCAGGAGGTTAAACCCTAATACATCATCAGGCGACCCACTGCCCATCCCCGCTGGAGGGTAAACAATAATAAGATATTGGGTGACCCACTACCCATCCCTGCAGTAGGGTAAACCATAATACATAATCAGGCGACCCACTGCCCAGCCTTGCTGGAGGGTAGACCTTAATACAACATCAGGCAACCCACTGCCCAGCCCCGCCAAATGGTAGACCAGGAATAAGTCGACAGGCGACCCACTGCCCAGCCTTGCTGGAGGGTAGACCTGGAACTAGATGATAGGTGACCCACTGCCCAGCCCTGCAGGAGGGTAAACCCTAAGAGGTCATCGGGTGACCCACTGCCCAGTCTCTGCTGGAGGGTAGACCCTAAGTGCGTCGGGTGACCCACTACCCAGTCTCTACTGGAGGGTAAACCCTAGAAGTTAGTGAGCAACCCACTTCCCAACCCTGTTAGAGGGTAAAACCGAAGAATTCGATGAGTAACCCACTTCCCAGCCCCACTGGAGGGTAAAACTCAGGACTTCTCTGGCCATCTCTACTGGAGGGTACAACACTGGCCAACCAAACACGGAGTGGGTATCGCGCAAGTACCCAACTCAAGAACAACTCATCCAAAAGAGGTTCAACACCTGCTTCATCACTGGGTGTCAATAGCACTGCTACTGGCCCATCCATCGAGAATGAAACCAGGGGGAGACCACTCAACCCAACTGGTCAAACAAACGGGCACAAATCCAGGGAAAAAACTCCACCGTGCAAGTCAAACAAACGAGCACAGAGGGACCCTCTACGTCGCGAGAGGTCAAAGTACGTAAGGCAGAACTCAACACGCACGTGGGGCCCATGAAACGTGTGGCTCCAACTCAACCCCAACCATGCACACAAACGTTCTTAGGTATGAACAACCACATGTACCTCCAAGCATTCTCATATACTCTAAGTGTATACCACATTCTCAGCCCAAGGTCCATCGTGCACATGGAACCCAACATCAACGCGAAGACGTGACGTAACAACTCCAACCTTCCACCTCATCGGCTGAGGCACGACCCACCACATCTATTCGAGCATTACTTCACTCACATAGGAGTGCACGCGATCACATGCCAAGGGTCTGCTACAACCAAAGTAGAAGAACCGCCCCCAAGGCACCTTCACATTTTCTCATTTAATAAGATCGTGTATAAGGCTCTGCACCACCAAAAGGATCGCACCATTGTAATCCTCGCAGAAAAACATGCGAGATAGACTACTTACCCACCCAAAATGGATCTCCGACAGAAAAGTCACCAATACCACCTCACACCCGAACGACGTGTCGTGATCCCGAGCCTCAGGCCCGAAAACAGTCGGGCGCATCACACCATTGTGATCCCCTCGGGAAAACACGTCAAAAGCACTACTCACTTGAGTGCAACGGATATCCGGAGAAAAAGGGTGCATTCTGGCGCACCGCACATGAGCGGTGCTTCGTGGGACCCACAAACCGGTCCAGAAACTCAACGAATAGATCACGGCATTGCGATCCTCTCGAAAAAGCACACATGATGGACAATTCACTTGTCCAAAACGTTCATCCGCTGATAAAGATGGAAAATCACCGTCGACGCCCAAACGACCCTCATGGGCCCCGCACCATCATGCCGAATTAGAGCGGGCATATTGCACCATTGCAATCCCCTCGGCAAAACATCCAGAAACAACTGCTCGCGTGCCCTGAACGGACGTCCGATAAAAAAGTCTCTAAAAGCTACACGCAGCTGAAAAGACGGGTCGTGGGGCCCGTGCCTCACCTTCGTCCTCAACGCCCGAAACCACACTGAAAAACGTCACCCTGGTTCCAGGGTCCCAATGCCACTGACGGCGCATAAATCAGACGCCGGACGCATCTGTGCCGTCCAAAACAAGTTTCCCCTGAAAAAATGACAAAACACATAAAGACGCGTTGCGCCTCTGAGGCCCCTCGTTTCGGGAATTAAAAATTCCGGAAACCATTTCACAACGTTCCCCTCGACGCAAGGTCTGTGGGGCTGTGGACGGCGCACAAAATGGATGTCCGTAGCAAATGCAACAGGCGTCGAAAATTACAAAGGGGGAAACCCCCTTGGGCCGGACAGGCCCGGTCCGACCGGTCTGCCCACAGCCGGACTGCGGCCTGGGCGCGGGTCTGGTTCGCTCCGCCGCGGCCAGCTGGCCGTGGCCTGTCGGCACTGACCGGCCTTGATGGCCGGTCTTTTCTTTTTCCACAGTGACCCCCGTTCCGCGGGTCGAGGTCGCCGCACACGGGGTCGCGCACCCCGCGGCTCCCCTCTTCCCTACGCTGGAGCCGCCCCCCGGAACCCCTACTGGCCTCATTCCGTCTGCGCGCCGTCCGTAGCCGCCTCCTCAGTTCGAAGCCGTTCCACCTAGGAAGCCGCCGTCGCCTGGATCCGCTCCGCCCTGGGAAATCTCCAGACCGTCGGAACCCGCCAGATCAACCCAAAACCGTCCGAAACAAAATTAAAAACCCGCAAACTTCGACGAGGTGCTGCGGGTTCCATCGAACTCCGATTTCAATTCCGAAAGAAGAGATGGAAAGAGTAAAATGCGTACTACACAATCATGGAATTTTTTAAAAGATTAAACTATAAATAGATGCTATAATGGGGGTTCAAAGGGGGGGGTTCAGGATTTAAAACTCAAACGAACACCACCTACCTCTTGGAACAAAGCTCGTCACTTCACCGTCAACCCGCCGAGGTGGCCGCGGCTCACCGGACCGCTTCGCCGGAGTTGCCTCACTAGAGATGGAGGAGGATAGGAGAGAGGCTTTCTAGGGGAGGGTAAAATGAGGGAGAAGAGGGGGGGGGGGTTAGGTTAATTAAATAAATTAATTAACTTAAACACCCTCCCGCAGCCCCGTACCCGAACTCCCGACGGGGTCAGGATTTAGCCTCCCCTAGGCTGAGAACCATGCTATGAGAGAAACAGCGGTCTCAGAATTCTATTCCAAGACCCCGTTCAAATGTTATTAAACTTAGCGCTCGAGGCCGCCAAATTACGAAAACGCCCCTGGGGCCATTTTTCACAGATGGCCCGCGCCTACGAAACTTATACCTCTCCTAGGGTAAACGGCACGCTCTGAACTCAACGGTGCCCTCGGTTTTCCAATCCAAGCCACCATTTAAGAGATACTAGAGTTTCAAAACTAAACAAATTAATTAATCAATTAATTAATCTGTTTAACATTCCAGAAGCGGGCGAGGGGTCCAAACGTCCTGCACCGACAAGTTATATGTCGTTCCTAGGGTTAACACCCCATTCCGGACACATCTGTAAACTCGGATCTATGATCCGGATCACCGTTTAGGAGTTATCCCATTTATTTGGATTTTCCAGTGTGAACGCACTGAAAATTTTATTCCAACCACTCTGGGGCTCGGAATCGCACACCGTCTGAAGGCGCTGCTTTTGAATATCATCAAGAATATTCCAAAGTCTTATACAGAAAAAACTGGGTTCTTACATCATTCGCCCTTCAAGAATTTCGTCCCTGAAAAGAAAAACCAGGGAAAAACTCAGGGTACTCAGCCCGCACCCGGCTCCTCCGTACCCAGAAGAACTCATGCACAGCTCTACGCTACCGCACACAGACCAAAGGACTGATATGTTCACACAAGGTAATTCCTAGCTGACATCCTGCACCCACTCCAGACTTTGGGGTTAGGGAAAGGCGGTAGGGCACCTCGCCATCCCTTTTCACGGTCTCAAACGGAGAGAAGGCTCTCGGGGGTAGCTCACCTCCCAGACCAAACCTTTACATCGCACGCCGCAACTCGAATCACCGCCCGCACCTGGAACAAGGCCCGGTGATTCCCACCTTTAGAATATCCATATGGTGGAACACCCAAGGATATCTGGTCATGCAAGATTCCACATCTGAGTCTCTCTTATATGCTCTAAAGGTGAAGGAGTCGACACCATCGACTAGAGAAAAAGGTCCCACGCCTTTTACCTTACCGACATAGGGTTACACCTGACGCCCTGCATCACCCTGGTAACTCCTTAAGAAAGGAGCAGGGAGGAAAGCATTCCACACACAGAGTCTACCAATTCTATTGAAAGAAGGTTTAAGAGCTGTAGAGCATACCTCTTATCACCTCATGCTCTGCAGGATCGTAGACATCGAAAGCTCACGGTTGTCCGCGGTCCAAACTGTCAGCTCCCGGAGCCTGACGTGGACCACCTAGTGGTGATGGGAAGACCTTGTAACGTCATCCCCCACCTCTAGCTCCTCCTGCCCCTCTACTAGCCCCACCTCTCCGGGCACTACTCCGATCACGACGCTGCCTCTACCATGGTGGTGCGCCCGCTACTTGCCCGAAGCTCTCAGTAACTCGGGTCGGGCAGTCTCGTGCCAAGTGACCTCGCCTGTAACAAGAATAGCACCGACTCTCTCTGGGCTGCACTGGTGCCCTCCGGCGCCACTATGGTGTACGACCACGCCCATGAGTCTGATTGTCATAAAGCCACCTGCGTTGAGGTTCTACATGCCGACGCCCACTAGCTGCGTCAGATGTCTCGGCTCCAACGTGCCTGCTGCCACCACCAACACTAGAACGTGACAGGAAGCCTTCTGTCACCAGTGCCTGCTCTAGCACCCCGAAATATGTGGAAATTCCCAAGGGTACTATGACAGCACGAATCTCTCCATGGAGACCCTGCTCAAACTTCTGCGCTCGGAGGTTGTCATCTTGGACCAAGTCCGGGAAAAAGCGTGCACGATCTGCGAAACTAGACGCGTACTCGGCCACCATCATCCCTCCATGCTGAAACTGAAGGAGCACCTAAATCCGAACGGAGTGCAAGAAGGAGGGGAAAAACTCCTCAAGAAACAAAAACTAGAAGTCGCCCCACGAAAACGATGACTCGTCAAGAAGCTGAGTCACCAGACTCCACCAACGCCAAGCTACTCCACAAAAAGGGTGGTGTTCAAGGCTGCTCTCTGATCTGTCGTCGTCTGCACAATATTGAAAAGGAAAACCACATCCTTGAGCCAAACCTCTACTGCCTGAGGGTCTGGCTCATCACTGAACCTCAGTGGTCTCTACTGCTGGAACTCACGGAGCGCGCTCAACCTGCGCTCAAGCTTAGCCTGCTATGCTGAAACTGTCTGCTGCTCAATAGGTGGGGGTGCTGCTACCGGTCGACCCAGAAAAAGGGTCTCACATGATAGGTCCTAGACTGAGGTCTCATAGCTCACAGGGTCTTCATCACGAACCAAAGCTGGTATCCTAGCTGGCTGTCTTCGTGGAAACATCCTGAATATTATCAAGGAGTTCCACGGTCAGATGAGCATATATGTATATACCAATAACAACGATGGGGTGCTCACTCAAGAAGGACAGTAAAATACTCAATCCTATGTGATGCAGAAACAAATTTTCCCTGAAACAAGTGTCTCAGCATGCCGATTCGACAATCAGGTTATCAAGGTCCTGGTGAATGGATACGTCGGCTGCCGCATGATCACTGGACTCCCTGGCCGGAGATCTGCTCTCGAGACACGTTGACAATGTTTCCCTAAATCCCAACCAATTCCTCTTTTAGGGACATCCGAACAGCGTCCCAAGGGACGAACCACCTCTGATACCACATTTTCACGACCCGACCCTACCCGGTATTGAGCCGCAACTACCCCAAGCCCGCCTCCATAGGCCAGGGGTTGGCGACCAGCGCCGAAGGAACAATAACTCGGGGAGGCCTTTGCCTATGTACCTGTACACACACATGCAGCACGCTCAATGAAAAAGAGAAGAGTAAAAAGAAAAGCAAAGGGAAACTACTATATATATATACCACAAATGTGCATCGACCTCTAACAGTACAAGTAAAGTGCTGAAAAGGAAAAATGGGCAAAACACGTGCCCAACCAGAAAAGATCCACATCCCGGAAAAAGGTAAACAGAGAAAAAAGCCTGAAGGGTCCCCCACCAGGAAACCGACTATGACCATCGCACATGGTCCAAGCTTCCGAACTCCTCTTCTCCACTAAAGTCACGACCAACCTGTCTGTCATCTGCATGGGAACACCAAGTTCAGGCAAAGCCCAAGCAGGGGTGAGTATAAAAATTCTCATTAGGATACCACGATGGCTCGAGGGAGCTACAAAGGAGGTACCGAAGGGTGGGCAGTAGAGCGAACAGGAAAAGTAAATTAGTACAACAAAGAGTGCAGTTAAGAGTCCAGCTCAACCCAACAAGAGAAAGGAAGTAGACTCGTCCAGGCATAAGGAGCTGGAAATGGTGAGAATATGAACTTCTCGTCGAGTCTTTGCTACTTATAATAGGAGAGTAGACTCATCCAACCCCATGAACCTAGACACGTTAAGCACGTGGCATACCCTGCGCGTCTTCACCTCTCTTGGAGGGAGAGTAACCAAGCCCATGAAGTGGGTACTCAAACAAGGTATATACATATATATATGCTCTACAAGAAGCCCGAACAAGCTCGTAAGGGGATCTCTATCCCGTTGCTCAGCCCAAGAAAAGAGTAGACAACAGTCCCCGAAGTAAACACCATCGATGCCTAGCATCCCACACGTCTGCCCTGAACCGCAAGCCAAGGGGCTCAATCACTGCACTTCAACACTATCTTCTCTGGGCGGCACTGACTCGCCCAAATAGTTCTAGATCACGTCACAAGAACGCGTATCAGGGGGGAAAGCACCCCTTGTACTTGAGAGTTATAGGGAAAGTCAAACCACACCTCGTCACTACCCTGTAGTCAAGAGGTCTTCTCAAAGTCCAAGTTATCACTACATAGACCAGTATAACCAAGGGTCCCGCTCCGGTAACCATGGAGGAAAGACATAGGCTATCTTAGTAGAAAGGACTGAGCCTAGAATGCCAATAGGTGTCCCACTGCCCAGCCCTGCTGGAGGGTAATTCATAACTAGATATCGGGTGACCCACTGCCCAGCCCTGCTGGAGGGTAAACCATAATAAGATACTGGGTGACCCACTGCCCAGCACTGTTGGAGGGTAAACCATAATACATCATTAGAAGACCCACTGCACAGCCCCACTGGAGGGTAGACCTGGACTAAGTCGACAGGTAACCCACATCCCAGCCTTGCTGGAGGGTAGACCTTAATACATCATCAGGCGACCCACTGCCCAGCCCCGCTGGAGGGTAGACCTGAAATAAGTCGACAGGCGACCCACTACCCAGCCTTTCTGGAGGGTATACCTAGAACTAGACGACGGGCGACCCACTGTGCAGCCCTGCTGGATGGTAGACCCTAAGAGGTCATTGGGTGACCCACTGCCAGTCTCTGCTGGAGGGTAGACCCTATGTGCGTCGGGTGACCAACTTCCCAGTATCCACTGGAGGGTAAACCCTAGAAGTCAGTGAGAAACCCACTGCACAGCCCTGCTTGAGGTTAAACCCGAAGAAGTCGATGATTAACCCACTGCCCAGCCCCACTGGAGGGTAAAACTCAGGACTGCTCTGGCCATCTCTACTGGAGGGTACAACACTGGCCAACCGAACACGGAGTGTATATCGCGCAACCACCCAACTCCAGAACAACTCACCCAAAAGAGGTTCAGTTCCTGCTCCATCATTGGGTGTCACTAGCACCGCTACTGGACGATCCATCGAGAACAAAACCAGGGGGAGACCACTCAACCGTACTGGTCAAACAAACAGGCACAGAGCCAGGGGAAAAACTCCACGCTGCTAGTCAAATAAACGAGCACAGAGGGACCCTCTATGTCGCGAGAGGTCAAAGTACGTAAGGCAGAACCCGGCACGTACGTGGGGCCCACACAATGTGTGGCCCCACCTCAACCCCAACCAAGCAAAAAAAACGTTCTCAGGTACGAACAACCATATGTACCTCCAAGAATACTCATATACTCTCAGAGTATACCACATTCTCAGCCCAAAGGCCATCGTGCACATGGAACCCAATGTCAACACAAAGGCATGACGTAACAAATCCAACCTGCCACCTCATCAGCTGAGGCATGACCCACCACACCTATTCAAGCATTACATCACTCACACGGGAGTGCATGAGATCACACGCTAAGGGTCCTCTACAACCATAGTAGAAGAACCACCACCAAGGAACCTTCACATTTCCTCATTTAAAAAGATCGCGTATAAGGCTCCGCACAACCAAACAGATCGCACTGTTGTAATCCTCGTGGAAAAAAAATGCGAGATCGACTACTTAGTCACCCCAAACAGATATCTGATGGAAAATTCAACAATACCACCTCACGCCCGAACGACATCCCGTGATCCCGAGCCTCGGCCCCGAAAACAGTCGGGTGCATCGCACCATTGCGATCCCCTCGGGAAAACACGTCAAAAGCACTACTCACTTGAGTGAAACGAATATCCAGATAAAAAAGGTGCATTCTGGCGCACCGCACAAGAGCGGTGCGTCATGGGACCCACAACCCAGTCCCAAAACTCAACGAACGGATCGTGCCGTTGCGATCCTCTCGAAAAAGCACACAAGATGTACTATTCACTTGTCCAAAACGGTCATCCGGGGATAATAATGGAAAATCACCATTGACGCCCAAACATCCACTGTGGGACCCGCACCATCATGCCGAATTAGAGTGGGTGGATTGCAATATTACAATCCCCTCAGAAAAACATCTAGAAATGACTGCTCGTGTGCCCCAAAGGGACGTCTGATCAAAAAGTCAGTAAAAGCTGCACGTAGCTCAAAAGACGGGCCGTGAGGCCCACGCCTCACCTTCGGCCTCAACGCCCGAAACCACACTAGAAAACATTTCCCCGGTGCTGGGGTCCCAACGCCACTGACGGCGCTAAAATCAGACATCGGACGCGTCCGCGCCATCCAAAAAAAGTTTCCCCTGGAAAAAAGACAAAACACTTAAAGACGCGGCGCGCCTCAGAGGCCCCTCGTTTCGGGAATTAAAATTTCTTGAAACCATCTCACAACGTTTTCCTCGACGCAAGGTCCGAGGAGCCGCTGACGGTGCGCAAAACGGGCTTCCGTAGCGAAATCCACGGGGGTCGTAAATTCCAAAGGGGGAAACCCCCTTGGACCGGACCGGCCCGGTCCGGCCGGTCCGCCCACAGCCGGCCCGCGGCCCGGCCGCGGGTCCGGTTTGCTCTGCCGCGGCCAACTGGCCGTGGCCTGTCACCACCGACCGACCTTGCAGGCCGGTCTCTTCCTTTTCCGCAGCGACCTGCGTTACGCGGGTTGCGGTCGCCACACATGGGGTCGCGCACCCCGCGCCCCCCCTCGGCCCTATGCCAGAGCCGGCCCCCGGAACCCCGCCTGGCCTCCGTCCGCCGGCACGACATCCGCACCTCTTCCTCGGTCCGAATCCGCTCTAGCCAGGAAGCCGCTGTCGCCTGGAGCCGCTCCACCCTGGGAAATCGCCGGACCGCCGGAACCCGCCGGATCAACCCAAAACCGGCCGGAACAAAATTAAAAACCTGCAAACTTCGATGAGGTGTTGCGGGTTCCTCCGAACTCCGATATCAATTCAGAAAGAAGATATGGAAAGAGTAAAAAGCGTACTACATTACCATGGATGTTTTTCGAAGATTAAACATCAAATCGATGCTAAAATTGGGTTTCAAAGCGGTGGTTCTAGATTTAAAACTCAAATGAACACCACCTACCTCTTGGAACTAAGCTCGTCGCTTCGTCGTCAACCCACCGGGGTGGCCGCGCCTCGCCGGAGTCTCCTCGCTGGAGATGGAGGAGGATAGGGTAGAGGCTTTCCAGGGGAGGGGGAAAATTAGGGAGAAGAGAGGGGGGATAAGGTTAATTAAATAAATTAATTAACTTAAACACCCTCCCGTGGCCCCATACCCGAACTCCCAACGGGGTCGGGATTTAGCCTCCCCTAGGCTAAGAACCACACTATGAGTGCATCGGAGGTCTCAGAATTTTATTCTGAGACCCCATTGAAAAGTTATTAAACATAGCGCCCGAGGCCTCCAAATTATGAAAACGCCCCTGGGGCCATTTTTCACAGACAGGCCACACCCGCGAATCTTATACCCCTCCTAGGGTAAACGGCACGCTTCGAACTGAACAGTTTCCTCGGTTTTCCAATCCAAGCCATCATTTAAGAGATACTCGAGTTTCAACACTAAACGAATTAATTAATTAATTAATTAATCCATTTAACGTTCCAGAAGCGGGTGAGGGGTGCAAACGTCCCACACCGAAAAGTTTTATGTCGTTCCTAGGGTAAACACCCCATTCCGGACTCATCCGTAAACTAAGATCTTTGATCCGGATCATCGTTTAGTATTTATCCCATTTATTTGGCGTTTCTAGTGTGAACGCACTGAAAATTTAATTCTGGCCACTCCGGGGTTCGGAATCGCACGTTGTCTGATGGCGCTGCTCTGGAATATCATGAAGAATATTCCAAAGTCTTTCATAGAAAAACCCGGGTTCTTACACTTGTTATCTCAGAACATTTGGATTCAGTGGTCCCTTAGAGGATCATTGTAGTCATTTCAAGGGATAAACCGAAGAATATGTTTGATATCATGAGTTTCTATAGATTTGCGTGTTATTTCAGGTGATTCATTCAGGATTTCTCTTGGTTTTCTCACCAATGGCAGTGCTCACCTAAAAAATGGTTAAGATTGTATGGGCCCCATAATGATAGGAAACCTTTTAAGAGATGAAGAGGTGGTCTAGTACAACCCCATGATTATTTTTTCAGAGGCTGGAAAGGGGTATGTGGTGTATTGTGATGCTTTAGGTATGTGTTGTAGGTTAGTGCTTATGTAGGATGATCACGTGGTGGCGTATGGATCTCACCAACTCTGGCCACATGAAAATAATTACCTGGACCATGACTAGGAGTTAGCATCAGTGATGCATTATATGATGAACTCGTGTCACTAACTCATTGTGGAGACATTTGTGGTCTACTATGATAAAATAAATATTGGCCTATATTTTCTCACAGAAAGACCTCAATTTGAGGCAACACCATTGGATAGAGTTCTTGCCGGAATTTGTCTTTGAAATTTATTATACCCTAGGAAAGGGAAAGGTAGTGGATGATTCCTTGAGTAGAAAGGTACTAGTGATATACATGGTAAAAAACAGTGATGAGTGGGAATTGATGGGCCTACTTTCCCAGATGCATGTGGAGACCAGGGAGAAATATGGGGGTGCATTCTAGGAAAGCGTTCAGAAGACTCCTTCTCTATTGGAGATGATTTAATAAGAATGGCCTATTGATGATCTTTGTTATTGGTCGAAGATGTTTTTCATGGTGGTGATATGTCCTCTGATCGGTCATTGTCTCCTAAGGGCATCATATGCTTCAAGGTCTATTCAGTAGTTCTATAATCTATGATGATGTTAGTGATGCAGGATAGCCACCAGTCTAAGGGGTCTTTCCATTCAAGTTCCACAAAGATGCATTATGATGTGAGATGATAGTTTCGGTTTCTAGGTATGCATCATGACAAAACAGACATTTTGTCCAGATTCTACACATGTCATCAGGTGAAGACGGAGCACTAAAGTCCCTACAGTTTTCTCCAACCTCTGCCCATTACTAAATGGAAGTGAGATGAGGATTCCATGTACATCATTGTTGGCTTTCCTCATACAGCTCAGGGTAAGAATTCCAATTTTCTGGTGATTGATCATTTGAAAAAATCATTCCATATCATTCTGATATGAGATACAACTAATTTAGATGAGTTAGGTTGTTTGAATTATCAAGTGGTAGAAAGGATCCATGGTGTGTCATCATAATTTGTCGCAGATAGATACCCCTATTTTAGTTCTAGGTTTTGGGAAGGCCTACAGAAGGCCTTGGGGTCACAGATCAATATGATTACAGCATATCATCCTCAAATTGATGGATAGATAGGACGGGCGAACAAGATTCTATTGAAAATAATCTGTGCATGTGTTTTGGAATTTGGAGTTTATTGGGAGATCCATTTTGGATTGGTTGAATTTAACTATGATAATAGCTACTAATCCTCTATTTGAATGGCCCATTTTTAGGTGTATGATGTTCGACCATGTCGGTCCCCCCTATGATGGGCTGATGTAGGTGAGACTTCACCTTTGGGGGCGAGCCTTGTGCATGAGACATATGAGAAGGAAAAAATGATCATGAATTTCTTGATGACAACTCAATTTTTTAATAAATCATATGATGACCTGAGGCATAGATCCCTATAGTGTTTATGGGTGATAGGGTATTCCTGAATGTGGCCCCACGTCTGGGCCATGGTCGATTGGGGAACAAGGGAAGCTGACTCAATGAAATGTCGGCCCATTTGAGATCACCGAGAATATAAGAATATTGGATTATAGGTTTTCCATACCATATATGTTGACATCTATCCATGACGTCTTCCATGTCTCCAAGTTGAATAAATACAACCCGGATCAATCCCATGTGCTGAGTGGTGAAGAACTGGAGGTAGAGCCTAACTTGTTTATTTTTGAGCGGCCGGTGATAATAGTGGACTCCCAAGAAAAAGGGCTTCAAGGTAAGTCTATTATTATGGTCCTAGAATTTTGGATGAATGTTAGTGATACACATGATACTTTAGAGTAGAATTCATTGGTTGAGTATGAGTACCCATTCTTGTTTTCTGATCAATCCACTAGTCGACTTTCCAAGAGAAAATGTTTTCATTGTGTAGAGCATTTTCACAACCAGGTACTTCATTAAAGGTACTTATATTACTTATATTTCTAACATAGAATCCCCCCTAAGTCCCCTCTAATACACATCAAATTTTGGGGTCATTTGGAAGTTTTTTGAGGTGATAAAGGAGGGTCCATAGTTTAGGTGCATGGTTTACCAAACCGTGCACACGAACTATGCGCCAAAGTCCACCTCATTATAAAATTAGTAAATTTCATATTGTCCCTCACAAAATTGATCATAACTCTACCCTTTTTTCTCCTCTTTGAACCTAATTTCCATGGTATCCCTCAAAGCCACTTATACACTATTTAGAATGCTATTTTTTAGGGGGTTTGGTAGAAGAACATCACCAAATCTCAAGTATGTTTCTCTCCCACTTTTTTAATACCATTTTTATGACATTTCATCCAATTTAATTGAATTACTAAATGACCATATGGGAGGGTTTCTAACCTATGGTCTAACTATGGGTTTTGTGGTCCATTATTTTTATTTTAGACTTGATCTACCTTCAATATTTTGTGGCGGCGGTGCAATTGAATTTTCACAAAAATGATTCAATGATTTAACATTTTTGGTTTGTGATTCAATGTGTATTAAATAATTGTGACTTATCATGTTTTTTTAAAAACATTTTCAAGTCTATATAATTTTATTATGGGTGAAAAAATTGGTATTAGTGGTATTTGTAATGAAAATGATGTTCAAGTTGTATTTTTATGTGAAATTGTGGGGCTTTCATAGAAATCTTTTATTTCTTCATTTGGGGATGAAATGTTGATACACAATTTATTCTATTGAAATTTATTATAAATGAAAATAAATTTTTAATTTTTATCTCCTTTGGTTGTTGCTGTGAAAATTTGTTATAATGGTGTTTGTGAAGCATATGAACTTTAAGTTCCATGATTGTGGGAAAATAAAGGTTTTACAAAGATATCACTTCCTGGTTCATATATTGATGTACTATAATTGGGTTTTTGGTTCTATATTATGGTATTGAGATGAAATTTTTATTTTCGTGACTTATATGTTTTCACATGGTGTGAAAATGGTGGATTTCAATGAGTTTTGGGTGCAAAACAATGCGATATTTTAAGAAGTTGTTTTATTGAAATTCAAAATGTTTTGTTGTGTGTTTTATGTTGTATAAAGAATGTATATTTAATATATTGTTTTTATGTGACTATTTGTGGTGTTTTTATATTTCATGGGTTTTATGTAGAATATTTAATTGATTGAGCACAATGGGGGAAGCCTGGGTACCTAGGTCGGAGGATATATATTGGTACGATAGTGATCTAGATGGGTTTTGTCCCTGTTTCACAGAAAAAATGGATAACGAACAAAACTAAAAAATATATACTGATGATTATTGGGGAACATTATGTTATGGTTATGTTCCTTACTAGTTTTTCGTGCATGATAACTTATTTTTCTATGGATATTTTAAACCGACCTCTGAGGTACATTGGGCATGAGACTATCTAGTGCATAGGGGAATTCCCAGTTTTGGTGGCTGTTGGAGTTTTGGTATTTAACCTTTTCATAGGATGTGTTTGGATGTAAATTATAGTAGATAACATATATTATTCATATTTTGGACCTTTATTAATATTTTATTTAGAAATATTTTTATAATTGAATGTTTCATTTCTTAATATTTATCACGGCTTTTCCGTGCATATTAAATCTGTGTACTTTTTGGCCTAGTATTGTATACTATTTGAATTATTTTGGTGGTATTCTATTGGAATAAAGTTAACCCCTTTCTAACACTACTTGGTTGTAAGATTACTTCATTGTGTTTTCCAGAAGTAAAGGAAACGCCTCAGGTGAAGGTAGTTTGGGTTGTTAGTCTCCTCTTAAGGTGCAGTGTTTTGGAGACGGCTCAGGAGTGATGACCCCTAGTCAGGTGGAGCCTTTGTTACAAATTTTCTTATGTTTTTATTTATGTTTTGACATGTTGTGATTTATTTAATAACATATATTCATATATGGTTTCTGATAAGGCATTTTGGCATGAAACTTTCAAATTCATATAATTGATTGTTTTTATTGTTTTATACTTTAATACTTGGGTAAATCATTCCCAAACGAATTTTTTTTGATACCCAGGAACTTGTTCCAGCCCATGGGATTTTGGAACGCTTTTCAAGCCATGTCATGGGATTGATTTGGTGCTGGTATTATTTACAACCATATTTTGTTTGCGACAGTCATTAAATTTTACCTACATATTATTGTATATTTTTTTATTCACATAATGGTTCCTAGACATAATCTCAAATATATTTGTCCTCAAGATTGTGCATGGAAATGGCCACAATTTTCATTATTCAAAAAAAATTTCTTTGATATATTTTTTATTAAACTAATTAAAATATTTCAATTTCCCTTGCGTAGGATTGTTCTATAATTTTATATCATATTAGTAGATTTATTATCTACGTCTCATGTTTTTTATCTAATACTCTTATTATTGGGTACATTTTTGTTCAATTAGTAGTAGATATATTATTATTATTAATTGTGAAAAACCCTTATATTTCAATGCTATTTTATATAATATATTTATCTTGTGCTCATATTTTCAAATATTCTTATGGTCCAAATCATGATGAAATGTGTTTCCCATGATGAGAATTTATGCTCATCCCTTTCGAATATTTAAATTCCATATGTTATGATGATAAGTAATAATATTTATTTGTTGATAAGGAATTTTATTATGGTTGAATTGTGGAGAAATGTTTACATGTATCAATAAATTAGTTGGCTGTAAAGTTAATCTTCAAATAAACTAAACCTTTAATTATTGGGAATTATTGATTTTTATGAGATGTAATGTTTAAATTATTTAAATATATATGATTTTATTTAGACATATCACATGGTATATAATCTAGTAAAAAAATATTATTATTTCACAGAAGACATGGAAGTGTAGTTTTGGGGTGTCGCAGCATTCATATTTTTATATTTCTTATTATATATATAATTCTTCACATCTGTGAGGTTGAGTAAACTTTTTCAAGGTTTGAAAAAGTGAAGAAATTAATTTTAATATTAATATAGTTTCCATTTTTTAATAGATATTAAAATTGGTTTATATGCATTGGTTTTAGATGAAAATAAATTTAACTAAATTATCAAAAAATATACAAATATTAATTTTTAAAAATTTAATGGAAACCATAATTTGTTCTACATAAATAAATAAACTATTTATAATGACTTTTATTTTATAATCATTAGTTTAGTTTAAATGGTTTTGTATATATTTTATTTGATGAATTTTTAGATAGTTACTTTAGATAGGTAAGGTTTCCCTTAGTGCATATGAATTGGATTAAAAAATGGATCTTAAAAGGGGAGGATAATGAATGAGAGTTAGACATTGGGGATATTATACATAATGATTAAATTGGAATATTATGGGATACTATTATTATAATCATTAAGACCTAATCTTAGTGTCTATCAAATTAATAAAATCATATAAAATGGTTGTGGTTTTATGTTTTATATGTCTCTAGGATATTATTTTAGATAATGTGGTTTAGAGGGAAATGTCAATACTTGAGATGATTATACATATTTAACAAATAACACTTGGGTAATATAATAATGGTAGTATAGTGGATCTAACATACATTAGGTAAGATAATTGGTAATCTAAATTATCAATATGTTATTTAATTTCATTAACATTATTAATAGTCCAAAAAGTAGAAATATAAAATGATGAAATCTATTTATTTTTCTTATTAATTAATATTTATAAAAATATACATGTGATTTGTCTAGTAATTAAAATATGATGTAATGTATATGAGTAGTATATAACATTGACCATAGAACATGTAGTAGAAGATTATCCCGGATGAAATTATACTATTTCTATTATGTGATATTCTATTCAATATAAATTGTGATTATTTTTTACATGATCATTATACTTCTTGATATCATTAGAAGTAAAAATAACTCATGAATCTCACACATTTATAAAGGGTTTTGAGTGATTAATTATTGGTATATATAATTGTTTTATTTTCCGTGATAAAATCGTTGTAGTAACTATGTTGGTATTTTTAGAAGAATGTGAGTTTAATTTATCTCTTTATAATCCTATGGATAATATCTAGATTATGAAGAAATAAATAAATGATGATAATAATATATTTGTTTATGATTGTGTCACCCATTGGGATGGCTACATCCTCATAAACTTAGGGACCTAAATATTCATTATAACTAAAATTGTGACATATATAATTTGTATGACCTCTGTGTTTCAATTATTTATAATATCATTATGTCTATGTATATCTTTTTTAGATCTGATTCAATTCATTATATGAACATGTTTTATGATGATTTGTCTTTAACATTGACCAAACATAGTGTAAAACACAAGTAATATATCTAACCTAAATTCAGTTTAATTAATTTATTTAATCATGTTATTATTATAAATAACTAGTATTCCATGTTTTTTAATAATAAGGGATAGTGGGTTCGTTGATTTTTCGAATATAGAGATTAGAACAATCAAATTATTGGGTGTACACTAGTGATTGTCAAAATGAGATATTTTTTATGTAAATTATGATCTACATGGTGTTTAATATATCAACTAATCAAATGTTACTGGAAATATGATTTTCATATAATTTTATTGGTTAACTTTCATAACATTATACTAATCAATATAGAATTTTATGAGAGAATAATGAAGAATCCAATTAAAAAGATAATTAAACGTTGAAATTTGTTTAATGATTGAATATAATGTATAATTCTTTATTAATATTCATATTTTGTCATTTTTTTGGAATTAATAAATAATTTATAATTTTTTGTCACAAAATTTCATTTAATTTGATTATTAGGTCACTATAGAGTTTGTGTCATTAACATGTAGAATTAATAAACTAGTAGATGTGTAAATTTTCATGTTTAAAAAGAGGATCTTGTGTATAAAACACCATTCTAGATAAGTACTAAATATTAACTACTACCAAATTGTGTTGTTTTCAAAATATTATTGATCCCATCTCATTATATCATATTCACCCATGCTCATTAACAAGTTTCAATATAGAGGGCTCATATAACAACTACTCATCGTCTAGCATGAAGCCTCTAAAAAACGATATTTTATCTTATGTAACTTATACTCTATACCCTTATAACATTTTATAGATATCATAGATCCCATAGGAATATAATAATTATTTTGGAATATTCTTACTGTGCCTCATATGCAATTAGAGTCTCTCCTTTATTATTTGAAGCATTTTTTCCAAGGAAAAATGAAATCGCATCATGCCATTGTGAATTTAGTAATTATGAATGATTAAAAAGAAAACTTTCTTGACATTTTATTATGAATAAAAAAATATTTTTGGTGGACTGTACTTTAAATAAATTGAATTATTGTAAAATTTTCCCCTAAAATACATTTGGAGAGAATGTTTTAAGTCGTCTAACCAACCATATTAGACATTGAACCCTCCCATGAAAGAGGCGGTTACAGAAAATATTATTAAGTATCATGATGTGGGAATTATGTATCTAATATTGGAAAGCTCATGAGTGATTCTTATTCAATTTATTTCAATGATGGTTTTTATAATAATGGTTTATATCAAGGAGAACGAATTTACTCCAACGTGAACCATCATAGGGTGGTTTTTTTGTTCATTATAAGAAGCTTGAACAAGATACAACAAAATAATATTTCTAATTTTCCTTCATGTATATAATATTTTAGAATATGACATACACCGATGAATACATATATTTGGAATGTCATTTAAGATATAATATATTTCTACTTCACTATAGGATAAATAAAATGTACCCTTCACTGATCTATATGATATGATCACCTACAAGAAATTTTTATTCATTTTGATTAATTCGAAATGTGGATCTCAATATATTAGATGAATTTTGAAAATGTGATGGAAGAACATACAAAAGTAATACATTATTATAGGATTTATTGATGATTTTATATTAATAGAATTGGAATGTAAGATGTAATCTAGTATGAATTTTGAAAAAATCTAGTAGTGATTGAAAAGTTGAACCACTTATTACCTCTCTTGGACATCATTAATGAATAAAAGTCATGTGGATGAACATTGAAGCACATAGATAGATCATGGATGTGAAAATTATATGTATTTCAGGATTTATCAGGATTAATTTTTTTAATTTAAATTTTCTTTCAATGAAAAAATAGTATAATATTATATAACATAAAAATGTCTATGATTGAAGTATGTAATAAGGTTATTTTTCTGGATTATTTTCTAAGAGGGACATTATGGTAATAGTAGAGTCTAATCCAGTAAACAATGTGAGTTAATTTATATGGGTGATGTAAGATCCTATATTTTTTAGGTGCATCTATCATTAAATTTTGGAAAACCTCATTTACGTTCAGTTTTATTTTTAATGATCCCTAGTGGGCGAGTATGAAAATGATATGGGGTTTATATTTTTAATTAATATATAAGGGGTGTTTTTATATGGTTTAGAGTAAAATAATTTTGTAAATAGAGAATTTACTAGGTAAAATGCTTGACTAAGAAAACCCTCTAAATCCCTTTGATCACAGTAATATTTCTAGGAATGCTGTAAAACATGAATTCATTGCATAAAATATATTTAAAATATAATACTGGTTTTATTTCGTTTTTAATTCTATGAAATTGGATATTTTTTCATATAAGGTAAGCATGTAATTTATGATGAATGTTCGCTATTAAAATTATAAGTTGGGAATTACTAGTGCAGTTTTAAGCACTCTAACATGAGTTGGGATAATTGTGATTCTCCTCTCAATTTCATTCCTATAGTAAATAGATTCTGGGAATCCTTATTTCTATGTTGGTTGTCTCTTGAGGAAGACCACAATTCGGACATCCTAACCCATATATAGGTTTATTTATATTGGTCTATTAAATGAAAGGAAAGGAACTGTTGCTACCTAAAACGTTTATGATTTCTGATGACTTCTCTACATTTGAGGTGGGTGGTATAAAATATATCACCACATTATTTTTTAAATCTAATAGTACACAAAATATGATAAATTGTGTTGTAAAACCCTTTCTATGACCATACAATTGAATAATGCTTTGTTCGATGAAAATCCTATGCTTCAACCTTCCATTGAATCTCATTGGGTCCATTCGTGTTGAGATCGAGACTTGCAAACACTTGAGAGGTGTTCCACCAATGACCATATTGAAACATGGTGATATATGAAATATATATCTATGATTTTATAGTAACTCAATTAGTGATTGGCTTAATAATATAAATTGGAATGATATGATATATTGTTTTATTTCATGAAATATAATCACCTGGACTGAATTTTTTAAATGGTGTGTTATCAACATTGCATGTTTGTTTGATAAGTTATGACTATTATGCCATGCTAAGAGCCTTTATATTTATATACTAAATGAAATAGTATATGATATAATAATTTTGAAAAATTATATCCTGACATTGTGAATTGAAAAGGGGTAGATAAATTCTGTTATTATAAATGAACCAATTGGATTATGATGAATATTCTGTTATGCTAAAACAATTATATATTGGTCACATGCCCAATGATGCAGAAATTATTATTTAGTGATGATATAGCTGGTGATGCTAAAATTATTATATACTGTTCTTTCAGCCTATTATGATGAATACATATATATAACTCTTATTCCTAGTGATATAGAAACTATTTTATAAAGAGTTTTTTATCTGGTTCTCCTATATTGGTTCACCAATAATTATTTTATATACTATACCATGTGGGGGTAATGGATATAAATGTTATGGTTCTATGACATGATCAGAGTTATTTGGCATGGTGTCAAAGTAGGTTTTGTTGACAATAAGTGAAAATGTAGAGCTTGAGGTGGAGTATGTTTATTTTATCCACAATATTAATTTGGTTAATTATTACAATGAGTAAAACTTTATTATATGCACTGTATTACTTATTAATGATTTGTTTAGACATGGTATTGTCAATTTACTAAGTTGTAATCAGTCCTTGGATATGCCACCATTTGGTAATCCAAAATATTTCCATGATATAATACTTACAAGGTTATGGGACTTTTGTTTTCGACTGTTCTTGATTAATGGGGTGTTGTTTGGGGACATTACGAAGATATGGATTATAATTGGGGAATTTTCAATTCATTATGAATTCTTGAAATATTAATTTTATATGAATTTCATCATGTAATTCAGTTAAATTTTGTCCTAATATTACATATATAATTATTAATTGGATTATTTGATTCATATCATCATTCTGTTATTGTTATCTATCGATCATTTATACTATCTCCACTATATTACTCTATTATGAATATTGTTTTTGATGTATTTATTACTCTATACCTATGGTTATATCCTCCAAACTAAATTTATATCACCCTCAATACAAGTAAAAATTCTCTAGCATATGGGGAGGGTCCCTGGAGGTCACATAGTCATCCGATATCTATAACGTTAGGGAGCACCTGGTCCAGCAATATTCAATGTGGTATCAACAGAGGTTTTATTTCTATTACACTAATTATTAATGTTATAAAGGATACATTTGTGCTTCATGCCTTAGTAATGATCTTGTTCATGGGAGGGTCTTACAACTATTTTTGTGTATTGGGAAGGATCGACTACCCCATGATAGGGTTGTTGTTATTTTTGACCGAATGTTATTATTTTGATGTTATTTCATCCAGATTGATTTACTTATTCTATGATGTCCCTTTTTGTTGATATTTTTACTCATGGGAGAGTATGGAATCAAATATCTATGCATGCATCATGGTAGGAAAATAGGTATATTTGATGGCATGAATTTATTATGATGGGGACACATTAATTCCATGTGGCATATATAACCATATAAACTATGAAAACATATCCATTGATATTAATGAAAAAAATAAATGAAAATGATGTTTCATGCGAATTCTATTGATATAGCATGTACAAAATAATCTTACTATTGTGGTTGTTTTGTTCAACTTTTGAGGATAACCCTTGTAGTGTATCATATGTTTTAAGTTGTTTTTGAAACATTTTCAGAGAAAATACAACCTTATTATCTTCGAATTCGGTTCTAGGATAATTTAAATATGTAAACTCCAAAAAAGATCAGACAGAAACATCCTGCAACTATAATGAATCAATTAACAATCAGATTTGTGATAGCTTTCCGGGGATCATGAAATCCAGTGAAAGGGAGAATAATTGTATAGTATATTCGATGATTGAGTTGATGGGATAGTTCCAACTTCAAAATACACCTACATTCACTGTGGAGGGTGGCCCCTAGGTAGCTATGGATTGAATTTTTCCTATCCTTATAATATTCATGATTCTTTAAACACATATTGATAGGAGGATGATTCTTTCTAATTATATTCTTTAAGGGATAGTCAATCAATGGTGGGATATTCTAGAGTAGTTTTGGATGAAAGAGGAGTTAGCCATGAATTATTTCAAGGTGATGTTTCTAATACTTTTTTCAATTATATTAAGTGATTAGAAATCATAAGAGTTCCTTCATTTTACTTATGAATGAATTTTAGTGATGGACTATACTAGAAATTTCACCGATCAATAGTGTTTTCCTCCATCATTGGAAGCCAATGAGATCTACTATGAGAGATGATTCTAGAATGGAAATCATTATACAATGAGGTTGTAGGTGAAAATATTTTTTTAAAAAACTTTTCACTCATAATGAATATGGATCTCATCCCATAATATAATCTGAGAGAGGCCCTACGTCGATGCATGACAGTTTCAGAAAGTCAATCTCAGAGCTCGTCTTCTGGTGGAAGGAAGACATACTATGACAATTATCGCTAGCACAATAGTGGGTAGAGAATCCAATATAGTTGATACATATCATATAATTTTATTCATTTACATTTCAATCACTGAGGAAATATGTCCCATAAGATAACTCTGTGTTTATTCTCCTCTATTTATTTATAGTCTAGCTGGAATATGAGTCATCTTAATATGTTTTGTACGGATTTAAATATCATATTCATGTTAGGGGAATATGATAGGCACGTGATTTTGGAAATTACATAGCTAACCCTTAATTGATAGGGATATGGATTTCTATTTGATGATCAAGGCAAGGTTGGGGATGTGGTAACCATATACATGATAGATATTTCCATCCAAAGGGAACAACGTAGGGGATTCATACTAGATCCTATGATTGAGGGGTGAGTCATTTGTATGCCATGCAAACTACTCCATCTAGCTGGGATATAGGAACTTCTATTATCAGAGGTATTATTTTTGAATCATATACACTTATATTTTCTAAATATTAGAATCACATTCTTGGTTTATGTTCTAAATTTTAAAATGTATTTTGCTTGATTATATTGAAATTTGATGGTGTTGTGACCATGAACACACCATTTGACGTTCAGTCATTGGATGTGAAATGTTTTAAGAAGTGTTTTATTGAATTTTTTTTAATTTCATTTACATTGGGATTTTTTTCACTAAAATGACAGTTTTATACTTTATCCTTGGTATATATTATATAGTTTTGTAAAATTACCATACCAACAGTTATCAGATTGTTTTTTCCATTCTAACTCCAAATGTGAAAAACCACATCCAATAGGGAGAGTAGGATGTTTAGGCTGGTCATTCATGACCAATTCTGAGTACATAGTATTTTCATACAACCCATAGTAGAGAAAATTATTTTGATGTTGGTGGAATGAATCAGGATACATTCCCATAATTAGTGAAAAAAATTCATCAAGTTTAACCTAAAAAATTCTCCAACATACTACTTAAGTGGGAGAATGAGTTCTCAATAAAGTTTGTTTCGGGAGGTGACCCTAATTCTATCCATCCTTATAGAATATCTTCATTAATATATAATGAGGATAAATTATTATTGGATGATATGGAATAAGATGGCTTTACAAGGTATACTACTTCATTATGGGGTTCTCCCTTTCTTTTTAAACAGAATGATGATGTAAATTTTCATTTATGTGTGGATTATCAGAGACTAAACTAGATGACTGTCAAGAACCAGAATCCCTTTCCATGCATAACATATCTTAACAATTAGATAATATGTTCCAACATATTCTCTAAGGTCAATTTGAGGTCCTCGAACAATCAGTTTATTTAAATATTCTCAAACATACCCCTGAAATCTTTTAAGAATATGTATGGCATGTATGAGTTTTTGGTGATGTAATTCAGTCTGATGAACACAATAGTAGTATATTTGGGATTGAAGAATCATATCATTCATCTGTTTATGGAACATTTTTTGTTGGTTTTTTTCTCAAATACTTCTTGGTGTTCTCTTATTATAAATGCTATCATACCAAATATCATGAAATAATCATGGTTACATTTATAGATCATCATATTTACGAAAATTAATATAAACGTAGTTTCTATATTGATAGAGTACACTTCATTGTTCATGTTATCTCAAATTATTGAGTGGCGGTAGACATAGATAAGATAATATCCATGGTGTCTTGGAAGAAACATGGAATTTATTTTATATTTGATGTTTCATTGGTTTAAAAAGTTATTATCGATGTTTCATCTTGGAATTCCCCAATTTGGTAACATCGATTATTAGGATGTCCAAGAAATTATGGAATTTTTTTTGGTTGTATTCTTGTGTGATATATTTTAAATAGCTAAAGAGAATGATGACCTCATCATCAATCATCACTTTACATGTGATTTTTAAGGATTGTCCTTGTACTATGATGCATCCAGCGTCAAACACATTGTAGTTTAGATATAAAAGAATTTAGTGGTATCATATGGCATCAAATAGCCAATACAGCATGACAGAAAGTGCCCAACACATTATCTCGAATCAAATATGGTAGAAAACTCCCTAATATAGTAGAGACACTATTTCTAGAAAATATCATTGTAGTATACATAGACCACCGGAGCCTCAATTATATAATTTAAACTTGAGACCTGAACCTATAGTAGAGGATGTGGGATGAGTATCTATAGTATATCGACATCATTTTGGATTACAAACCCAGATTTCAGGACATCATTTGTGGTTCTAAGAGTCGAATGATTCCAATAGAGGATGTATTGTAGGCTTATAGTGAGTTTTATCTATTTGTGATTATTACATATATGCATCATTATTTTCATGAGTCATGTGGATGAGTATTTATAAATTAAAAATCTATGATACTCATTCATTTAGAGTGGACCAGTATCGAGAAGTTATCTGATATAGAGTTTTTGACTCTGAGCAATTGATTATATGGGAGGGATCCACACTTGGGATGGTCTCTTGGTAGAAACGATGTTTTTATTTTTATACGATAATTGTGGGTTCCTATTGGTTTGTGAAAGGAGATGATTAATGAGTATCATAGTTCAAACTGGGTGGTAAATCGTGGTCTACTAAATATGTATTTCATCCTCTATATAAATACTAGTGTCCAATTATAACATTAAAGATATTGGTATTTAACAACAGATGTTTCACCAATCATTAGGTGAATGTTCAACATCAAAGACCTTATAGGTTGTGGGACCCTCTACCCATTCCATAGTGGAAATAGTAGGAAGTGTTATTTTATTTTGTGATAGTATTACCAAGGAAAATAGACAATAATAATGTAGTACGGGTGATCATGGATCTATTGATGAAGGTTTCCCACAACATTCATATCAAGAAGATGTTCAACGTTGATTAGTAGGATAATATTAATGTGTGTTCTATTGTTCAGTTTCATAGGGTTGCAAAGAGTACCATTTCAAATTATAATCCTCACTTCACATATCTATTCTAGAAGTTCCTTAATATGGTTCTAGGATAGAAAATTATTGATAATATATCCTATCATCCTCATAATGATGGCCAATATTAGCATACAATTTAGTTTCTAGTGTATATGCTTGAAGCATTTTTTTAGATTTTAGTAGTTCTTGAGAGTCGTATCTAGTTTTCTTGGAGTATTACAACAGTAAGAGATTCTAAAATGTTATCCTAGATACCCCTTTAATATATATTAATATAATTTCATTTCGTTCGCCTCTTTGTTGATTGGAGGAAGGGGATTTAGTTCTTATTGGGCCTAATCTCATGTAGGAGATGTCTGAGTAGGTCTAGTTGATCGGGATGCGATTGGTTACCATTCATATATGGAAGAATTAATATATTAACAATTAGAGATGACCTCTTGGGATCAAGGTTACTCAAAATGTTCTTCATAGGGTTTTACATTGGTTTGAGAAAATTCTTATCTAAAACTAGGGAATACTGGAAGTTATGTTTTTCTATCCATTTTAGAATATGGGAAGGGTCAGTGTAGTGACATTCTGTTTATCCCCTCCACAATGATATTGTGTCATGCATGATTTATTTTTCATCTATGACCAAAATATATGTCATATTGAACATTCTTATTTGTATGTTGATGCATAATTTTAGGAGCATCATATTTTCTTAGTGGACCATTGTGAGAATAATATATGCGAGAAGACCATGCCTTTAGAGCTTGTGTAGTGGAAGCAAAGATGTGTGTAAAATGATAGTTGAGAGAGTAAGTATGATTTGTGACCATAGTATTACAACATGTTCACAGATTCCACATTTTTAATCCTGGAGTAGAATAGGGATGAGAAATTATATATTGGCAGGTCGTAAGATACTGTATTTTCAATGCCCATCACTCATTGAGTTTTGGAAAACCTCCATTGAGTTTGGTTTTTTTATCTTTGGTGGGAGATTATGTAAATGAGTCAGTATTTTTAGTGATATGTATTGTATAAGTACATGTTAAATAGGTTTTATAGTTAAACTATGATATAAATTGAAAATTTATGGCATAAACTACTCAAGAATGATAACCCCATAAAACCTGTTTTACACTAAAAGATTTCGAGATAGGCTATAAAAACTAAAATTATGCCGTAAAATATAATTATTTTGTCAAATGTATTTTATTTTATTTTAATCCCATTTGATAGAAGTTTCATTATAAATATCAATCGAGGAATTTACAATATAAATTAACTATTTATGACATATATTTGTTATGTGAAGTGTTGTTTAAAACCCTATAGTGTGAATTTTAAACATATCAATCCCCCCATGATTTCATACCAAGAGTATATGAATTCTAGGAATACTTTTTTGATCCAGAGGTTCATTCTCCATTAATATTGGTTTTCTATATAAAGAGGGTTATGGTAAGACTTCACATTATATTCCCACTTTTTCCCCATTTATTATATCATGTATTGAACCCTATTTTGGGCATCCAAACCTAGATCATGGTTATTGTTTGTTGGTCGGTCATTTTCAACTCTATTGAAGGGAAATAAACGGATTTGGTAGCTTCTATAAACATTGATTATTTTATATTCCTTATCCTCTTTTGAGTTACGTTGTCTAAACCATATGCCTATTCTAAATTGTAATTATCAATCATTTGTACAATATGAGCGATCAAGGTATAACGGCATGTGTGTGAAATAAATAATTGAATAATTCCCTATTCAATGATAACCCTATTCTAAGACATTAAATTTTATCTCACTAGGTCCATTGGCTTCTTGATCTAGACTTATGACCAACCAATAGAATTTACATTATATACATTATTTAGACTTGTTTATATTGGATATAAAAATCAAATATATTATGGGAACATGATTAATTATTGGATTGAAAATATTTATTTTCATAAGGGGATATTTTTAGTAATTTTTGTATATATAATCACCTAGTGAAAATTTGAAAAATAATGTGTACACAGAATGGAAAATTTATTTAATAGGTTTTGACTATTCAGGCATGAAAATGTCCTTGGGATTCAAATGATCTATGAAATGGAATTAAATATAATAATTTGATATTTTAAATCCCAACTGGTGTGTTTCAATAGGGTAGATATATTGTAATTTGAAAAGGTCCTTCATTGATTATGATTGCTTATTTTTATACTATATTTATTATATATATGGTTTCCACCAAATGATGTGTGAATTATTATATATTGGGCATACAACTAGTGATTCTGATATTATTTTATAGAGGTCATGTTATTCGTTATCCTAACATATTTATATATATAGTTCTTGTGCATTAGGGTGTTGAAATGAATATATAAAGTGTAACATACTATGATTTTGAGAAATGTATTCTTTCAAAGTAGTTTAAAAAACTTAATATCTTGTGTTATAGTAAATGAAAAATTTATCATGAATGGTATGAAACACCATGTTAATATTTCGTGTCTTGTAAAATTGACTCTAAGATAACATGTGTTACATACAAGTACAAGTTTAACAGAACAACAATATAATGTTAATATATAATCTGATAGTTATCACCTATCTATTTGAATTGAATGATTGAATATGATTAACTACATTATGTAAATATGGTTTATACATGTTTATATAATTAATTCATCGGTGAATAATTATTTATAAAAGAGAATAAAAATCAATATAAAGGTTATTTTCTTATGAAAAACTATTTTTAAGGATAGAATGATGTTCTATATTAAAAAATTAAATTAATGAATATTAGTGAAATATATTAATCAAATTTATATTTTATATATTTAATAATATGTTTTTATATTTTTTCATTATATTTGAGAAGATTAATATAATAATAAATCCAATTTTAAGAGCTGAAAAGTAGTATATTTTTAAATGGTTATTTTACAACCTTTTAATAGAAGATTTTTTTAAAAATAAATTATTGTTAGATTTAATTAATTTATTTTTGAAAAATAATAATATTTTAGGAAATCATAATATCAAAATTTAATTTGAGTTATGTTTTTAATATTTATGGGAACTTTCATATTTGGATGAATATGAAATGACACAAAATTTTAAATCAAAAATACATTTTATTTTTAATATTTAAAGTCTTATATTATATTGTTAATATATTTTAATGTTTAAATAGATCCATTTTTATAATTTTAAACAATTTTGTTCATTGGAATTTTTTTCATAGAGATTATTGATATAAAGACATGGAAAACCTGTAATCATTTTCACTTTAAAGACCAGATTTGTCATCACATTTGTGGTATTAATTTAAAATTAATTTCTACCAATTATGTGATTATAATTTAGAAAAATGGATAAAATATTTTAGGTATGAATCATTTTAATTTATAATATGGTCAAAATTGTTTTTTTATAAAAATATTAGTGATTTTTTTAAATTAATTAAAGAAACTAAGGTAAAACTTGAGTTTACTTTGTTATTAATCTATATTCTTAAGGGAACAAATGACATAAAATCATGTCCAAAATAAATTCTTTAGAAATTACATGAAAATATACCCTATATGATATAATTTTAATCATTATTGGATTCACATGATGTTAGGGAGACCTCCAAATATTTTTTACCTTTTTATATTTACTATAATTTCACTAACTCTCTATGATAAAAAAACCCACTGTCTCTAGTTCGTCATACCTCTAAATATATTGGTATTATTCAAACCTAAAAATACTATATTACAAGATAAATGCCATCATCCTATAATCCTTTACTTTTTTATAAATCAATCCAAGTAGCAATTTTGGTGTAGACCAAAAAGAGTTACTTTAAAAAGAGGTAACATTCTTCAATGATCACTTTTTTTTATTTCTTTCTCAAACCACCTAAAATTTTCTTATTAAAAGATTATATAATACCCATAGTATCATAAATATAATTAAATTTTGTTATGTTAATGGATTTTACAACACCTTCACACACTTCCATGAAATGGGATACACAATCATTCTTCTTCTATACGGTGGAATACCATCTTACAAACCAATTTCAGTAGTTCTTCTATTGTCACCTCTCACGATTGGGAATAATGATGGACAAACTATTTTTATATGATATATAAGATATTTATATGTATGTTATGATTCATTGATTTTTATGTTACTCGTACATTCACACTTTCAATAATGATAAATGAAACTGTAAACGCTACTCATTCGTACGTACGACCTACTTTCTCTATGAACATATAATTGGTTAATTTTTTATAATCATATTTAATGTATGATTTCAAATTATAAATTTTTGTAAAAAATATTATAATTATTTATAATTTTAATTATATATGTTTAAATAATGAGCTCATTACCATTGTCAGCATATCGATTTCTATTTTGACACATAATCTTAAAATGGTTAGAACTTATGACATAAATATAATTGATTAAGTACTTTTATATAAATTATTTTTAAGAGGTGTAATAATTTATTAAACATAGAAATGGTTACTAAGAAATTAAATAATTAAATGAATATTATTATTCACTAAGAAATAAAATGGTAATGAAAAATAAAAATAAATTTATGGGATTTCAAAAATCAGTTTCGATTCATTTGGTTAAACATTTATGTCGTTGGTTATGTTTCACCAAGAATATTTTGGAAGTGGCATATGATTGGTTTACAGTATATTATATATATTATTTTTTTCTTTCACATTTATTAAAATTAATTATTTCATTTATTTATTCTCACTACAATGATACAATCATTGTAATGGATTTTGAACTCATTTTTTTTTACATATGTGAGATAAATTTCAAATTTTCCACTTACATATTTATCTTTTTTATATATTTCACCTTTTTTAGAGTATATGATTAATAATTTTGATTTAATATTATTTTATGTTTTTATATGAATATTATTACTTTAGGGATTCTTATTCAGATGTTACTGTAATTGTAAGAGGATTTTTAGTCTCAAATATATTTAGGTGAGACTTATTACATAATTACTTATTAATTGTTTTCTGTGGTGTATCAAATTCACATGAATGTTATTAATTATTCTTATACTTTACATTATGAAGATTTAAATATCCCCAAGATGACATGACTTTTACGTGGTTTATAGTTTCAGGTTTATGAATGCAGTAATAAATATTTTTCACAATTTGGCTTCTTTAATATGATTATAAGGTAATAAACATACCCTCTTTAATAAGGTTAATATGAAAATAATTTGACATTATGTAACATGAAACTAATTAATCTAATGATATTATAAGATTCATTTAATGATATTAATTCACGAGGCTTATAATTCAAATGTTTTAATGTGTTATTGGACACTTTAGAATGTTTAAATATTATTTTAATTGAGAATGTTTATAATGACCTTTTAATGGTATTCCCATTAAGAAAATCCAACAAGTATTTTTTATTTATCATACACTTGTGATATTTGGTATTAAAAACATTATCCATATTTCTATATATTTATTACGGTTTTCTCTAATATGTTATCATTAAACCCATTTCATTTCTATAGTTTAATAATTTTATAAACAGTTTTTTATGGAACTTTTTTATTTTCCATGGGTTAATCATGTATCAAAGAGGTTGTTTTTTAACCAATTTACTTTTCATTGTTTCATTATGTTCAAAATAGAGTTTATGTGAAACTATTTTTTACATGGGTTAATCATTTTAAAAAATAGTTTTGTAGAACACATTTCTTTTCCACAGGTTAATATTGTTTCAAGGATGTTTTTGTTCAACACATTTATTTTCCATGGGTTGATCATGATATAAATAGATTGTTATTGACACCATTTATTTCCCACGTGTTAATAATTTTTCAATGTTATTATTATAGAACCTTCATCATTTCTATGATATTATCATGTTATGAAAGGGTTTATTAGTAATTGTTATGAGATTTTGATGTAAAGAAAAAATTTATATACGATAATTTTGTAATGGTACATGGACATTTTTTTGGGTGGTTACCTAAAAACCCAATGATGTGTGGGTTTGTGTTAAAACAATGATGGGTTGTTATTTTGTAAACCATTTATGGGTGGGTCTCTGATGACCCTCCAACGAATTGGGTATGAAATTTGTTCATGTGGATATTTCATTTGTAAGAGTGACATGTATAGAATTAGATCACAAGGTTATTCCATTTTTATGTATGAAAGGTATAATTATTTCCTAAGATATCATTATGGGTTATATATTATTTTAATTTCTTTATAATTTTTTCTAATCATCGAGATTGATATCACATTTCTCAGAATTATTGACTCTAATGACCCCTTCTATTTCTATGTTTCCATATTTTATGGTCATGTTTCTAATGGATATGAGTTATTTTATGATTCTCTCATGAAATTTGACTATGTTATAATTCCATTTTTATAATCTTATTTAATCATCTCCGGAATTACATAAATGGATATTAAATCATGTTATATCAATATAAAAAACATTAAAATAGTACATGGATGAGGACCCTAAAACTTTAGTGTCATTAAAAACATAAAAAATCATCCAACGCGGTGAAATATCTTTAATGATTACTAGAATGATCTTCCTCCAAATTACGTCTACTTAAATCCTTTCTTCAAACCATTGGGAAATAAAAAAATATTAATGGGTGATCCTAGATTCTCAATAAGCATAAATAAATGAGACATGTAAGCATAACATTAGAATAAGGGTATTAGAATATGGGAATAAAAGATTAAGTTCTTTCCCTCAATGTCAATGATCATATATATGAGTCATGGAATTAATATTGATATTTTATAATACATGAATCATAACATAATCAATATCACAAGAAAAGAGATGGTAACATGGGAATAAGACAAAAATTGTTGGGGGTACAAATAAGAATAGAAATATTATTTCAAGGGGACCTACCATGTCCTTCATAACATGTATGGATTGGGATAATCACCCTTTAACATAATTCATGATTCTAATAATAACCAATATAACCTCTTCTTATGGGTCTTGGGATACAATCCATGTACATTTTTCGATGATGGTCAACAAATTTTATACCATCTTATTTTTGGGATTGGGCTACAACCAGTGTACCTTATTATTTTCAGTATTTTCATAAAACCCAAATTCTGGTTTAGTTCATATACCATTTATCATTATCCATTGAATTAGAGGGAGATATAGATCCAACACATTACATAATTAAATCATAAACACATGTTACATAGGATAATAAAAAATTCATTATATTATGACCCCTAAAAATATAAGGTTTCATAAACATCATATCACAACTCATGAAATGAAATTTATATCACACACATCTCAACATATCATAACCAATGTAATAGTTATTGGTGTTGTAATTTTTTAATCCTAGAACAACCCATGACTGTAAGTGAATTTCATAAAAATTTTATCATGGAATAAACTATGGAAGAGGAAAAGGTTTCATAAGAATCTTTTCATCAGGAACATAATTAATTAAATGAATGGATAATAATTGTGTCATTGTATAATATCTACAATAAATAATAAATTATATCAAATTATTTAATCATTGTTGTATGAGTATTTTGAATGATCTCATGGATCATTTCTTAACGAAAATATCATTTCATGAAAAATATTATTTTAAAATATTAAATATTTTCTAAATCTATTCCTTTAAAACCCATTTTGAAAACATATAATGTATGATTTAAAATTAATTTAACAAATTTCATAAAGAAAATAACCTTTACACTATGAAAAACATATATTAAAATTCAAAATATTTTGAAACCAAATTTTCTATAAAACAACTTTCAAATCTCATAAATAAATATTGAAATCATTTAAATCCTCTTCAATGATTATAACCTTTTAAAAACATAGAATGTATGAATTTAAAGTCATTTAAACCGGATATTAAGCACAAAATATTTTTGAAAAACATTTTTCATCGAAAGTTACCTTGAAGACATGAAAAATAAGATTCAAATATATTAATTTCATCACATAAGATAAATATGTAAATGTTCAACATTATTTATGCAGTATAGAATTTTTATAAAATTTCTACGATTAGAAAATGAGAAGAAAATTAATTTTTAAAAACCAATTTTTTAAAATGTAAAATGAGGATAAAATGGCTATTAAGGATCATATGAAAATATTAGAACATTTTTTAAAACTTTTATTTGGAAAATATGGTTTTTAAAGAAAACAAATTTCCAAATGAAGAGATAAATATCGACATTTAAAAAAACAATATTACTTATCTTAAATACTAATGAGTTGGAAAATGATACCATTATAGGAAAACACCATGAATAACTACAGGATAAAAAATTTAATGTGAGTTCTTGAGATATGGATCATAGAATTTCATCAAAGTAAGATTTATCACAAACAATCCTGATAAATGTATAGATTTTTGAAACAAATGGCTACCACTTTGGTAACATTGAATCAAAATCCATTTGATAGAATGGCATTACATGAAACATAAAATATAATGAAAATTAGAAGAATAATGATATATGATGTTAGATTCTAGTATATACACCACATTAAATATTATAGTTTCATAAAATTTCATGTATCATGAAGATGGAAAATTGGGAGAAAATTAATTTACCCATTTGGTTTCTTTTGAACCATAAACCCCATGAAAGAGAGATCATCAACAGGATATGTAAATACCAATTAAATAAACTATAAGAATCATTAAACACAATAATTGGATGTATATAAACCAAAAAAATATTATTAGTGAATAAGTGATAAGTATCACATAAAAAAAAGTGAGATGAAACAAAACCTTACCTAAAGTGTTAATGTTATTAGTACACGTTCAATCCTTCTATTTTTCTGGTATATCATTTTTGTTTCAACCAACGGTATTCCATTGTTGGGTTTCTATCCTAATTGAGGATTCAAGGATGAGAGTAGGTATATTGGGATCTAATTTGGATAGATTTTTTATTATCCAAATTGTTCGAGAGTTGTGAATAATTTAGGGGGGTAGTTCCCTTTTATTATAGAGGAGGAGTTGAATTCTTGTAAATATAAGAAGGTAAAAATTATTGAGATGTATCTCTTACACCGTGTGCCTCAAATAATGTTAAATTCTCAATCAAATAGGTTACTGGGTTGAAATAATTCTATCAAACTGATTTCAAACAACTATTGAGATTAGTTGCACACATAAATTAATGTTTTACCAATATGGAATCATGTATTTACTATAATAGTTGTAATTAATTTCGATTATATTCGTTAATACTTTCTAAAATCCTAATTTGACTATATTAGACTTTATAAATTATTATTATCTAAAATTTGGAAACCATTTTCAAATATTATAATAATATAATTGGATGAAAATAATTTAAAATTAATGTTACAGATGTGTCATAGTAGAGGTGTTTTGAAGAGAAATTATAAAAAATGTTTGAAATGTTTTTATATACAGTATCAACGTGATATTTTTTCCAATGAATTAAATTAGATTAATATATCTATAATTTATATAAATTATTTTTAATCATAGTTCAAAAAATTATTCGAATCTATAATTAAATTATATGAAAATTCAATTTTCAATTACTAAATCTATATTTTTTCCTATTCTCTTTAAATGAATTTTCTCAGAAGAATAAAAAAATTCAAAAAACAAAAATTTAGATATTCCACTTTAAAAAATAAAGATTATTTTTTAAAATAAAATTTATAAAAGTTTCAAATATTAAATTTAAAAATTGTTCACTATTAAAAGGCATTAGAATAACCTTTTTGAATAATACTTCATTTCATTCATAAAATATGATTTCATTTTATATTATACATATCAATTAGTTTGGATTAGTTTAAAAAAAATTAATTGAATTCAGAATATATTAATATTATTAAAATATTCATCAAAATTGGTTTTTATAATTTATTAAGAAAAAATTGTGTTTGTATTGTGAAAAATAGTTTCCATAGAAATGAAATTTCTTTATTTTCAAAAAGTTCATACTTTCATTTATTACTAATCAATAAAAAAATATTCATTTTATATACATTTTTAAATAATATATTCATAGTTTATTTAATTTTTTCATAACATCCATTCCAATGTCTAGGTGAAAACTAGGATAATAATTTAGTAATATTATTAATAGTACATTGTAGTTTGTTAAATCTAGGTCATGCGTGTAACACATACTATTGATGAAACTCGAATTTTTTTGTAACTCAAGACAAACATAGTGTTTTATGTATCTCTAGCCTATATAACTATTAGGCATTGAGAAATCTCAACATGGTGGTGTTTATAATGAAATAATGACATGGTTCCTTCATAAAACACTATTTATATCCAATTTTGTGTGAAATGATAACTATTGAAAAGATAAAATTAATTAAAAAAACTCAAAATATCTAGAGGTTAAATTAAAAACCCCCTAAAATAAATTTCACCCTCTAAATTTATATGGGTTATCAAATGATTAATACATTAATTTTCCATTCAACGAAACCGACATTATTAAAACAAAAATTAAAATATCCTTTAAAAGGTAATGTGGAAAACATAATAATTACACAAGCTAACTCCAAGCTCATTTTCTACATAGGAGTCAATAATTCGAAAATAAGACCATGGAAATGGATGGGAAATATAAATATTGTGTTATGATGGAGATTCATATATAAAATTGTTAGGATAAAGTCAACTATAATAAATCCATAACCCTCAGAGCCTTGAAAAAGGTAAATGAAATCATCCAAAAGAATGATAATTGAAAAGAATTTTATATTAATACTCGTCTCCAATAGTTATATAATTTACACAAGAAAGTTTATATACTTAATTTAATTCAATTTTATATGCACAATCTCACCCTCGGTTTGTGCCATGATCAATTTACACTTCATATCTTTTTCCAATTTATAAAGTTGCATTCGATATTCCAAGAGCACTAACAGATCATGAGATTTATAAATAGAATGATAAATTATTCTATATATTATTAGTTAACATGAAAATAAAATGATTTTGTTCCATTTATCCAATATTCATACATTCTCTTATTGTGAGATAAAATTTTAATCTCTTAGAATTCATCTGATGTTCAAAATAAAAACTTCCATAAATGTTAAACCAAGTAACACTTTCGAAAGATAAAAGTAAAAAATTTTAGAATAGAGGTCACTAAATTTATAACAAATGTCCTAATATTGATCCCCAATATGTTATAGATTAACAATCGACTATCACATACAATACTTTTTAGAACCTTCATCTTTATTATATTGAAAATTTTTATTAACATGAATATTCATAATTCATTATTGTAAACATACATTCTATAAAATCTAAATTATCTATTTTTTCCTCAAATAGGATTTATTTTTTAAAAATCATTTCTATTGGACACTTAGCTTCATCATTTTACTAATATAATATTTATGTGATTTCATAAATCCAAAATTTATATAGAGAGGGATAATCAATTATTTGAATCAAGTCATGTTCCACTAAAGGTTGAACAAAAAGATATTCATATATCTTATTTTTACAAAATCGCACATGAAATTTACCAATATTGAGTACCCTAATTATCATGATTCACATCATCTATTGTGATTTAGTATTCTTTCTATTTATCCATTGACTTCATAGGTTGTTATAAATGATAAAAGTTATTAACCCTTGGATTTCGGAACTTTAATGAAATCACAAATGCCCTACAATTGAAAGACGGAAGTGTGGGAGGTGCATTCTGTATAAATTTTCCATTATTCACATAATTGGATAAATATTTTCAATCAATTCGGAATTTAGACACTAAATTTCCTTTATTTTCACAATTATAATAATTACTTGTCTCATTAATTTAATACAATCTATATTTCAACCCAAATTTTTAGAATAAAGGATATTTCATCTTCTTTTATATGGGGTTATTAGATTTTCTAATGAATTCCATTTTTCTCTTGTTATCAAAACCATGAGGCTGATACATAATTCCATTATCCATTTCCACTATAATAGAACATAAAAAAATCTATTTATAGAATCTACATCTTGTTATGGATAAATCCATTCAGAGATTTGGTTTTAATGCATTGAATAATCAATCAACATTACTTTCAGGATGAATGAGAATACCCAATGAATACCTCAAAAGTCATGTAAGTTTTTATTCATAGGATCCAATATATTCATTATCCTTTTTATTCATCAAGAATTCCTTATCCATATTTATTCATAGAATATGACAGAATTACTTATTGAGTAATATCCCATTAAATTATTCTCATTCCATACATTCAATTTCTTAATATAAGATTATAGTTTTAATAATGTTCCACCACTTATCTAATTCACCTTCCAATTAATAAACATGAAAAATGAAATTTTCATGCTCTGAACTCTAAAGAATGAAAAATAAATTTTCAGTGTTATTGATCCATTACTCAAAAAGTAGTAGGATAGTGGAGCCACTAAATGAAGGTGTATTTTTCCTCATGAAGGTTTCAACATAATTTTATTCAAGATTTTTATTTTTTATATATTCAATATGATTCATATATTTTTATAATTTTGAGATCATTACAACAATGTTATTCATTCATAATCACATGAAATTTGGTGTCTCGGGAGTACAATCATTACATTTTCCATTACATTCAACACTAAAATCATTCATTTGTGTTTCATATATTATCTAAACCCATAAAGTATATCATGAGAAACAATTTTAATAGTGAAAAGTGAAACAATTCTGGAAAATAACATATAGGGTGTGAAATTTATTACTCCTTATTATATTTTTATGACACCATAGGCTTAAACAAAGTTATTAATAGTCATATTCTGTTTATATCCTTGATGATAATTCATAACTATTTTTTTTAATTCCCCAATCATATCCCCCTGGAGTGTCAAACTAGGTGCAAAGAATGTTACATTGTCTTGCACATGTTCTCGATCTAGTCTATCTCTATATATTGTTTTTGGCATTGTTACCCATATGTACATATTTCAAAAATCCATAACCAATTTGAGTATCAAGAGAAGGATTTATTTATTCAACATCACTCACACTATAATTTACCAAAATTCTTTGATATTGTCCAATACCTTACCCCACCCTTTGATATATCCTTAGAAAAATCGCTAGATATAACCTTTTAAATATCACTATGGATATCACTATTGTTTTCTCATCATATTTTTAAATGGTTGACTAAATCATTCAATTCATACAACCTATAAAGATGCCAACATAACATATATGGTTATTATTTCATTTTATATAAATATTAAACAAATTAAAAATTAACATGTCCAAGGAAAAAATATATTAATATCATTGGTAAAATAGAACACCAAATTATAATTTGGTGAAATATATTCAATGCTTCAGACAAAAATCTTCCCCATTATTACTTTTAATTAAAATCTTTCCCTATAACCTTGAAAAAGGAAACATTATAATGAGATAGTAGATAATCATAGTATGGTTAAATACATTATATCTGTAAGAATAACATGAGAATAATAGTAGGATAATATTAGAATAAAATTTGATGATCATACCTAGAATATCAGGGATCATATAGATGATTCATGGAATAAAAATTAACAGTCTATAAGACCTGAATCATATAGGAATGACAAGAATAATAAATGAGTGTATAACATAGGGAAAACATTAAATCTGTGGTGTACACATATGTATAGAAAATATTATATCAGGCCGACCTTCCAAGACCTATAAAACATGTTAGGCTTGTACTATGACCTATGTATTTACTTTGGTATTAGGATAACAACCTATGTAACCGCTTGTTTTACAGTTTTATACTAGAACCCCTATTAACCCTTGTTTTCGTTCATTGAATACTTTAACACCACATGGTTTTAAAAATAAATTGAAATTCATGAAACATTGATTTATGTAAATAGTTATAACTATACATTAATTTTTTTTCTAATTCTATGTTTTGAATTTCAAAATATTGTAATCTGCAATTGCAATCCGTGAGTTATTAAGAGTCTGATAAGACCAACTTGTTTTTCGTTGAATAGAAACATACACTTATTAATAGTAATATGAATAGTAGTATGACCCTAATTATTAGTAAACAATATTATTATTTTATTTTCTTATGGCTTTAAGATAATTTCAACCTGATTACTTTTTCATGGTGTTAAAAAATGAGTTATTTATTTAAAATTTTTATTTGGGAATAAATTTTGAATTTTCTTTAAAAATTTAATTAATAAGATTTAAAAAATTTATTTTCATAAAAATGGAGTTTTTATTTCAATTCTACATGTTATAAAATATTTAGGGTTAATTTTTTTTTATTTCATAAATTCATGAAATTTTGATGAATAGTGAAATACAATAAAATACAGTATATTCAAATTATTAGTTAAATAAAATATTTAAGAAATCATTTTGTATTTAAGCCCACATGTATCGAACTCCCATGATATTAGTATCATATGAGACACATTAGTTAAGACAATTCATATTATTGAGCAAAAATATTATAATAACGAATAAAATAATGTAAAATACTTACTCTCTACTACTATAAATATGACCCTCATTCCCCTCTTCCCACACACATCTCAAGCCTTGAGTCTTTCCTAGGTTCTACCCAATAATACTCCAAAATATCTTCCCCATGTCCTAGTAATTATAGTCTCACCATAATTCAAAAACCAAAGGCCGTAAAAAGGATCTAAAGGAGAAGTGATCAAGATGTAAACATCGTCATTAGTTTTCATTCTCTTCGTTTAATTTACTTTTTCTACTCATCTTTATTTATCACCTACCCTTATAAAAGAGGAATTAATGATCCAGTATCTTTTATTTTCTGTATTTCATCATGTTTATGGAAGTATCACCATTATACTTATTCTCCTCTCCCAATTTTTCAATAAATTAAAACACCATCTATGATGTGTTGATTTACCGACATCGGGGACGATGTGATTTCAACTTCATTTACATCCTTCAAAACTGGTCATGTAAATATTTTTATGGTTGAAATAGATTATAATTAATTTTTTATATATTATATAAGGATCTAGAATCATTTTGTACATTTGTTATCAAATTATAAAACAAAATGGATTATTTACAATCATCGAATCTCCAAAATAACTTATACAAATATCAATAATGTTTTAACTCATGAATCATCCTCAAATCAGAATAAAAAATGTTAAATGGTATAACATATGGTTCTATAAATATGTAAATACCATTCGATTCCAATTTTGACATTTCACTTCAAATCAACAGGAATGTACATCATGAACTGATCATGGAAATCGTGTAAAGAACACCTCCAAAACAATAGAAAGAACAAAATACTAATAATTAATGGCTGAAATGATGTTATGTAGTTACAAGAAAATATATCATATTTATTAATATGATTCATTAATATATTAATAACACTCTTTTAAGGATTAATTTTGATATTTTAATGAGTTGTTTGTAATACAAACCCGAGGTAAGGGAATTCATAACGCGACTTCCATTCTTTGGGTTAACATTCTAATTCATTATTTATGATGTATTAAATTTTGTTGTGCGATAAATTTTGTATATATTATGTTTAATTATAGGTATTTAAATTTATATACATATTCCATCTACTCTTCTAATTCTCTCATAAAATATATGTTATTTTTATGGGACATTTCATTTAAAAATCATTTTTTTAAATTATGTTTTACGAAATTCATAATAAATTATTTTATGGAATTATTGAAGTTTTATGATTATATTCTGGTTCTTGAGAATTTTTTATTATGAGGGTTCTAACTTATATTTCCCTCTAATCAATTGGGTATGTGAATTTTGGAGGTTGCACGTACAGTTTCTCCAAATGTAATTGTGATGGTTACACAAACTGTCCGGTAGTCATAAGGGTTACAGATTATAAGGTAATCAAGATGGTTACAAGATTATGTAAGTAATTCCCAATGATTATTTTATAGTTCAATTTATTTTCTTATTTATTATGGGATTCTAATGGAAATTTCATGTTTGAAAAGTAATTATATATGGGTGAAAAGAGTGTCTTTTGAAAATTATTTCATACATTTTGTGTATTCCTGGACTAATGTGTTATTTTATTCATTTATATCACTTACTAAGATTTTTTCTCATCCCATTATATTAAATTATTTTCACAGGTTATAAGGATGTGAAATACATCGAATAGTTCCATGTTAATTTTTAGAATAATTGTCAAAGAAAACATGTTTTTTTAATAGTGTTATATATTTTGATGAAATGAATATAGTTTTTATGGAATCCACTATATATTAACATGTAATGTTATAAATGTATTATTTCCAATTCACTATAGCAATAAACATGAAATGATACTAAATGTGAGAAAAAAAATTCTTGACTAAATTTAATATTATGTAATGTAATAAGGACCGGTCCTTATAGATGGTATCAGAGGATTGTTTAGAAAAATTAGGGGTAAATATGATATTAATAGAATAAGATAAATTATTTTAACATTATGAATAATTATAATGTTATTGAATTTAATTATTGCAATGTTTATTTTACAAATATATATTTGATAAGAATGGTTTTCCCTATAATAAATATGAAAGATGATGAGGAGAGGTACTGAGAGAACAACATCCTTCCGAATCTACAGCCTGGAATGGAAGGGGGTTTTTACCGAGCAGTTTTTGATTATATTGTCTAAGATAAAACTATAAATAAATGGTTATGGAATTCATGGAGGAGAATAAATAGAGGTACCAACATGTAACATGAAAATATTATAACATTTTATGAGAAAACACCCACTTTATTTCAATGGACCCTCTAGCTTAGTATCAACTGAATGATGGATTAAATCCCTTAGAATGATATTTGATGTTATGGGGTATTCTGATAATCCAAAGGTACGTCTTTACATTTAACATTTTGAAGGATAATTTGATCAGTGGTGGTTAAAATTAAATAATATCTGGGATAGAGAGGATATTGATGCCTTAGAGTGGGATGAATTTAAATGTCTTTTCCTTGAAAAATATTTTCCTATGGTGGTGTAACATTGAATGGGGAATCAATTCCATGTGTTTATGAAAAATGAGGAAGTTTTAGTTGCTGTTTATGAAGAAAACTTCACTCAACTTTTGAGGTATGCTCTAAATCATATTCAAGACCATGATAAGAAAATCAACCACTTTTACTTAGGATTGAATCCAAGGTATCAAATTTTGTTGGCCTCCTATGATAACAAAAGTTATGAAAACATGTTTGATGTGCTGAGAGGGTAGAGATGGAACATTTTAATGGTCACATTCAATATTAAATCAAGTATAAGAAGTGGTCCATATGTAAATTGATGGTTAAGATTCAATTAAATATGTTTTATAGTGAAAAAATCCAGCTTCCAGTTTGTGAAAAGTGTGGAAAGAATCACATTGGGGAATGCCTTACCAAAATTGGGAAGTGTTTTCAATGTGGATTGATTGGACATGTGTCTTGAGATTATAATGAAAATGATGATAAGACTAATCTGGATAAGAAAACTATGAAGTATTTTAAATGTGGAGAGTTGGGTCATTATTTAATGTCTATCAAAAGAGAGATCTATATGATAAAAAGATGCAAGATTATAAGTAGAATAGTATAGTGGGATCCTTTGTGACTACATCATAAGACATCATGTCATCCAATGAAGTTGTATGAGGTAATTTTTTGTTTACCCATATTTTTTTAAATTTTTTCAATACGTAGTCTACTCATTCCTTTATTTCTGATAAATATTCTAGTAAATTAGAAATATCACCTCAAAACATTCGACTGGAACATATTTTTAAAATACCAGAGGAAAATATTGTAGAAAAGATGAATTATAAGAATATTTATATTGTGTTCTGTGGATATAAGTTACCTGAAAACCATGTTTTTCCCTTAAAAGAGTTTTATATCATTTTTGGAATTGATTGGAGATCTATTTTTCATGCTAAGATTGAATATAGATTTAATGATGTTGTATTTCAGAAAGAGTATCAATTTTTATATAAGGATAAACCCATACAATTGATAACACATAAGAATGATATAAAACTATTTAAAGATGGAAATGAATTTTAACTCACTCATATTGTTGAAAACTAGTGTATTGTTCAGATTAATGTTGTGCTTGTGGTAAATGAATACCATGATTTTTTTTTCAAATGTGACCTTGTTTTATACCTGATCGGGAAGTCCAATTCACAATTGAATTTATTCCTGATGATATTACATTTTAAAAAAAACCATATATATGTGATCAAATTGAACTTATGGATTTAAAAATTTAGTTGATATAGTTTCTTGCTAAAGGATTCATTTTTCCTCGCACTTCACCATGGGGTTCTCTAGTTTTGTTTGTCAAAATGAAAGATGGTTCCATTACAATTTTTGTTGATTATAATGCCTTGAATAACATCACTATAACAAAAAGGTATCCATTTACTCAAATTGATGGATTGTAATATCAACTCCATGGAGCTTAGTACTTTTCCAAGATTGAATTGAGATCTTGAAACCATTTGCTGAAGGTGAAGGAGGTGATATCCCGAAAACAACTTTTAGTACAAGATATGGGTATTATGATTTTTTTGTTATTTCACTTAGTTTAACTAATTATCTTTCTATATTTATGAAATTTATGAATATAATACTTCTTTTGTTCCTCGATATGTTTGTGGGTGTGTTTATTGAGGAAATTCTAGTATTTTTATTGAATAAAAAGAACCATAAAAAACATCTAAGAGTTATTTTATAAACATTAAAGGAAAAGAAACAATATTGAAAATTAAAAAAAATGTGATTTTTAGCTACAAAATATTTTTTTCTGGGGTACACAATAAATTAGGATGGAATAATAGTGGATCATGCAAAAAAAGTGGTTTATGATTGGCCACGACCGGAAAATGATACATGGATTTGTAGTTTATTAGATTAGCAGGTTATTTCATAGGGTTTGTAAAAATCCTTTCATGGTTATATATCCCATAATTATGTTATGACAAATAGAGGTTATGTTAATTTGGATAGAATAATGTGATGTTTTTTTAGTAATTAAATAAGAGATTAGTGAATGCCCCAATTTTGGACTTTCCTGCGTGAAATGGTGATTTTGTCATCTATAGTGAAGCTTCATTTATGGGATATGGTATTGTTCGGATGAAAAATGATCAATTAACTTCTTATGCTTCAAGACAACTAAAACCCAAGGAGTTAAATTTATCCACACATTATTTGGAATTGGATGATTTGGTTTATGCTTTGATGATTTGAAGGCAACATTTATACAAAGCATAATGTCATCTGTATGCTGACCATAAGAGTCTAAATTATATATTTACTTAGATAGAATTAATCATGAGGCAGAGAATATGACTTGAACTGATAAAGGATTATGATTTCATAGTCAATTATAATCCGGGAAAGGAAAACAAAGTGGCAGATTCCTTGAGGTGAAAAAATCATGCATGATAAACCATGTTAGGTTTGGAACACAATCCCTTAATTAATGATTTCAGTAATTTTTCCTTCGAAGTTTTTGGTGAAGTAAATACGTCTATTTTGTTTTAGGGTTCAGTGAGATCTTTGTTATCAGAAAGGATTATGAATGTGATGAAATAATACCATGAGCTACATAAAAAAGGAATTTTTTTTAAAAAATGGGTTAGTTTTATGAATTTAACCTTGATAATGATTGTGTTTTAATATTTTTTAAAAGGTTTTCTGTGCCTTGTAATTTCTAGTTGAAGAAATTATTGTTCTGTGATGATCATAGTTCTCCATTTTTAGTTCATCATATCTAAAATAAGATGTACAATTTCCTTCAAGAGTTTTGTTGGTGGGATGGAATGAAAACTGATATTGCTTAGTATACAATGGAATTTATGACATTTCAATAGGTTAAAGAAGAGTGGCAGTTACGAAAGGGGATTCTTATTAAAAAGTTATATCTTGAGTGGAAATGGTAGAATATATCCTTATAATTCATTGTGGGAGTACCTAAGGCTTATCAAGGTAACAGTATGAGTAGGGTTATTCTTGATTGACTGACTAAATCTTCACATTTTCTCATTATTCGAGATAAAATTTCTTCTGATCAGATTTCGAGATGGTACCTCAAAGAGATTATTAGGTTATATGGATATCCACTTTCCATTGTATCAGAACGAGATCACATGTTCACTTATAACTTTTTGAAGGGACTTCATAAGTCATTAAGCACATAATTAAACTTCTGTATAGCTTTTAATCATCATTCAGATGGGGAGTTAGAATGAATGATTCAAACTTTTAATGATATGATTTAATCATTTTCAATGAAAAATTACGGAAATTGGGATTAGAATCTTTCTTATGTGAGGTTTTCTTATAATAACTATTTTTATTATAGTATATAGATGGAAAATTTTGAGTAATTGTATGGGAAGCGGTGTACAACTATAGATTTTGTTGATGAAGTCAGTGAAAAGATGTTGATGAGACCCGAATTAGCAGAAGAAGTGGCTATGAATTTGAATATGGTTGAAAAAACAATGAGGACAGTTCAGAGAAGAGAGAAAAGTTATGCAGAAAACATGAGGAAAGACATTTCATTTGAGGTATGTGATAAAAAATTTCTTAGAATTTCACCGTGGAAAACTATTATACATTTTGGTAATAATGGATTTCAAAGTTCATTATTCAATAAAACATGTAAACTTTGGTAGAAGATTGGACCAGTCGCCTATAGAGTATCTTTGCCACAATGTTTGTCTCAAGTATACAATGTTTTCTATGTTTTGATGTTGAGAATGTATTTTCCAAATTCATCTCATGTCTTGAGGATTGATGTAGTTCGGCTATAAGATAATCATTCTTAAGAAGAGAAACCATTTCATATTTCTGATCAGAAGGGGACATGTATTACGAAATACAGTAATACACCAGTTAAAGGTTTTGTGGAGATACCACATGGTTGAAGAAGCAACATTGGTGTCTGAATATTCTATGAGATAAAGGTACCCTAACTTGTTTAATATGTAAATAAAATTTCAAGGATACAATTTCTAGAATGGTGGAGATAATGTAACCCCTAATGGTTTTAAAAAGAAATTAAAATGCATGAAACTTTGGTTGAAGTAGATATTTATATCTATCGCTTAAACATAATTTTTACACTTCTTTGTTTTGAATTTCAGAAAAATGGTTTTCAATAATTGTGATCAATAAGTTATTTGGAGTTTTATAGGACCAACAAGTTTTTTTGGTTAATAGTAACTTACCCTTATGAATATTAATGTGAATAGTAATAATACTATAATGAATAGTAAATTTTATTAATATTTTATTTTCCTAAGGAATTAAAATAAAGTTAACTTGATTGATTTTTCAAGGTGTTAAAAACGTGTCATAATTTTAAAATTGTTATTTTTGAAAAAGAAATTAATTTAATTTAAAAATTAAATTAATAATATTTAGAAAATTATTTTTAAAAAATGGGTTTCACTTTATAATTATAATAAAAAAATATGTTTAGGGTATATTTTTAGGGATTTTTCGATATTTCGTGAATGTTTGATGAATAGTGATGTACGGTAAAATATCGTATATTCAAATTACCAGTCAAATACACTATTTTTGTTAAAATATGTGATTTATTCACACATGGTTAGAACTCACATTCCATTATTACTGATTGGGTCACATAAATTAATACTATTTATAGTCTTGATCAAAAATATTAAAATGAAGATTAAAATAATGTAAAATACCTCTTCTCTTTGAACAGAAATTCCACCAACATTCCCCTCTTCCTTCCACCCCTCTCTAGCCTTGAGGCTTACCTAGGTTCTCCCAAATACTCATCCCAAATATCTTTCCCACATCCAAGATCTATTGGTCTCAACAAATGGCCAAAACCATAGGCCTTATGAAGGTTCTAAAAGAGATGATATCAAGAGGCAAACATCCTCATCTATTTTCTTTCTTTTCTTTTAAATTTATTTTCAATTCCTATTAATTCTTCACCACCCCTTATACAAATAGAAATAATGAACTAGTATCTAACATATTATATATTTCTCTATTTTATGTAAGACTCACCATTATACTTATTCTCCCATCTCACTTATTTATAAAATTAAAACATTGTCCGTGATGTGTCGATTTACCGATATCTTGGATGATGTGATTTTAATTTCATTTAAATCCTTAATCAATGGTCATGAAAAAAAAAATTATGAGTGAACAAAACAATAATTTATATATTATACCTTATTTAATGTTTTGGAATCATTTTTTAAACATGTAATTAAATTATAAAACCAAATAAGTTCATTTCAATCATAGAATCACAAAATGACCTAAATGAAAACTATAATATTTTAACTTATGAATCATACTCATGTTTGAATTAAAAATGATAAATGGAATAATTAATAGTTCTTGGAATATTTAAATAGATTTCTATTCAAATAATGATGTTTCACTTCCAATCGTAAAGAATATCCATCATGAACTGTTCTTGGAAATCATGTATAGAATTCCCCCAAAACAGTGGAAGGAAAAAAATACTAATAATTAAATATTGAATTTTTTTTATTAAATAGTTATAAAATATTTTATAAAAGTTAATATGTTTCTTAAAGATATTAATTACATACTTTTATCTATTATACAAGAGGTTTAGATGGGTTTAATGTAAGAAAAACCCGAGGTAATAGAATACGTAACTGGATTTAAAATGTATGGGTTAAAATTATAATTCATTTTTTATGTGGTATAATTTTATTTGAATATTTAATGTTGTATATATTATGTTGAATTATGTTTATTTACAGTATATATACATATTACATCTACTCAATGAAGTCTCACCTTGATTATATGTTATTTGTAACTGGTTTTTCTTTAAAAACCCCCATTAAAATTCATTAATACGAAATTCAAATCAATGTTTTTATGGAATTATTAATGTTTTATGACTATTTTCTGGTTCTTGGGAATTTTTTATGATAAATGGTGGGACCAATATTTTCCTCTAATTCATTGTGTATATGTATGTTGGAGTTTATCTCTTTGGTTTCTCGAAGTGTAACTCTGATGGTTACAAAATTGTAAGGTACCTATAAGGGTTAAAAATTATAAGGTAGTTGAGAGGGTTACATGATTATATATTTAATGTCCTAATATAACACAATGATTCTATTTATGTTCTTACTTATTGTGTGAATATTTTGGAAATATCATGTTTCACAGAGTAAGTATATATTAGTGACTAGTGTGTCTTTCGAAAATGATTTCTTACATTACAAGTACTCATGGAATAATGTGTTCTTTCATTATTTTCATATATCTTTCTGTGGTTTTTCGGCTCAACCCAAGTCTATAAAATATTTTCACAGGTTATAGGAATGTGTAATACAAATAAAATATCAATGTAATGTGGATGAAGAATTTTCAATGAAATCATGTTTTATTTTAAAATTTTTATATTTTGGAAGAAATGAATATTTTATATTCTATCCACTATATATTAATGTGAAATTTTACTAATGTATTATGTCTAATTCTCAAAAACACTAAACAATAAAATATCATCAATATAAAATTATGTTATTTATTAAATAAATTCAATATTATGTAATGTAATAAGTTTGGGTCCTTATAGATTTAACATGTTTACAAACTTATATTTTAACATGGACTATAACCCATGTACCCCTTGTTTTTTATCATGACCTTCAACCCATGTACCCTTTGAGCTTATATACAATTTATCATTACCCAGTTTATTAGAGGGGAATATAGGTCTCACCCATCACATAATGAAATCATACATACATGTGGCATATGAAAATTAAATATTAATCATATCATGATCCATAAAAAGAGATGGGTTTCACAAACATCAAATCATAACCCCCAAAAAAATGGGTATCATAAAAATTTCATCATATCTTAATGTATGAAAATAAATAGGTATCATAATCCTTTTATCCTAGATTAACCAATTAGATTATTGAAGTTTCAAAATCAATTTATTATGGTATACCCAAAGGAATATATATGGGTTTCATATGGAACATATCATCTCTAACATACACTAGTCAAGAAAATGATAATAATGGTTCCATTATATCATATCCCTAATAAATGATAATATATATCCAAGTATGTCATCATAGATTGTGGATTATTTTAAAAATCGCATAGATAATTTCTTAAAAAAAATAAACATTCTAAATAATAAACTATTGAAAAATATAATATTTTATAAAAACCTTAATTTTAAAAACACTATTTATACTTATAAAGTAATATTTAAAAAATATTTTAACATTTATGGTGGAAGATATCCTTTCCACTATGGAAAAAAAATTACAACACATATCATTTTTAAAATAATTTTTTTGAAAATAACTATTAAAACATATTAAATAATAGTTTATATAAATTAAATCCACTTTTCTTAAATTAACATTTCAAAAAAATATAAAGGAATATTTTAAAATCATTTAAAACACTTATTAAAAATAAAACCATTATGAAAACATCATTTCCTGGAAAATAACCTTAAAACGTTAAAAATATGATTGTAATAAATCATGTTCATGATTGTGGATAAATTCATACATGTCAAACATTCCATTTCCACCAAAAATATATTAGAAAAGATCCACTATTTGGAAATTATTATAACATTCATTTTTTAAAATGATTTTTAAAAAGGAAAAATAGTAAAACAAACATTTAAATATTATAGGAAAGTATTAGAACATTTTATGAAATTTTTTTATAAAAAATTGTTTTCAATGAACACAAATTTTCATCTGAAGAGACATAGATAATATTATGTTTTCTTCTAAACATTCTTTATTATATTAAGTACAAATGGGTCGAAAATGGTAGCATTAAATGAATGTAAAATGAATAACCATTGGAGAAAAAATTAATCAGAGTTCTTGATATTTGGATAATATTATTTCTTCAGTAGAAACATAATCATAAACAATATAGAAAAATTGTGTGATTATAGTAGTAAATTATTACCATTATGGAAACATTTAATCATAATCCCCATGAAGTAATAACAATATCGGAAGTCCAAAATATAAACAAAATAATAGTATTAATAATATATCATGTAAAATTTTAGTATATAACCCTCGTATAAGACTATTTGTGCATAACATTCGATATATATCAAATAAAAATCCTACGACAGAATAACCTTACTGATTTGGAAGCTTTTAAACCATAAACCCCATTAAATAGTGACCATAAAATGGATATGTATATATACAAAAATTTACGTATACGAATCATAGAATATATTTATGGGAAATATGAACACCACATAGAATGAATTACTAGATAATATAGAATTATTATAAAAAAATAAAATTTAGATGAGAAAAAACTTACCATATTTCGTGACATTCTTCGTAGATGTTCAAAACTCCACTTTTCCAGGTAACTCTATTTGGTTTTCACCAAAGTTCTTCCTTGGTTGGATTTTGTACAATTTGAAGCTTCTAAAATGGGATTATGGATGTTGTGAAATTATCTATTTAGGGGAGAGATGAGGGGAATAGATTTTGTATAATAACCAATTGATGGGGATTGGTTGCCCTTTTATAGTGGAAGTGGTATGAAATTATTATAAATATAAATTGGAAAAAAATATTGAGAGGTCTCACATAGATCACGCGGCTCCAATAATTTCCCATATTTTATCCAATAGGTTACGTTGTCGAATTAGGTAAAGACCCTAAAATTCTATGAAATTTTTATTTTCTTAAACAGATGGGAATTTTACGAGTCCGCGAAAATTGACGACGCATGATTCTGAGATCCGGTGTGCTCGGAATTAAAATTTGAGGGCACCGTTGAACTCGTAGCGCCGATTTTCCCTTATGAAGACTATCACCTCAACGACAGTGGGTCGAGGATAAAATAATTTTTTTGGGTTTTTATAGAATGAATTAAATAAAAATAATGTGTGTGGAATAATTTTTATTTGTTGGTTAAATCCTCATCATAGATGTTGGACGTGGGACAACCACACCTTAACGTCCCATGAGAGGATATAGTGGTGGGGACCACCCGAACCTAACCTCTCATGAGAGGTTACGAAATGGGTACCACACAGGACAAAACCCCACTATTAATGGTGGGAGAGGAAAACCTCACAACTCCCATCATTAATGAGGGATAGTCTCTCCACACCACCTCATTTATTGGATCCAACTCCACAAATTTAATGGTTCCAAATATTCTACATTAATTAGGTGGAGCCAATTATGTTAATTCGCCAAATTTGATTATTTTGCCAACAAATTAATAGGATATCACAATATCCTACTATTTTTGTGGTCAATTATCATTTGGTGGAACATGGGAGAAGATATAAAATCTCTCACAATTGAATAATGAATAATGTGTTCTTCCAATGAAGAACTCTAGAAAGGAGAATCTTCGACTCTTTCCTCAGAGGAAACTGACATGGGATATCTTCGATGACTGACTTCCCTCTTCATCATCGTCAACGAACTGACACATGGGATCAGGATTGAATGTGTGCGGCAGATGCGGAGAAAGAAAATAACATTTGTCTTCTTCCCATTACATCATCTAAGAACAACAAACAAAGGTACAGGTTGTTTTCATTTGTGGTCCATATTCTCCATTTCTTTCAAAACAGAGAATGATGAAATGTTTCCTTTGACGGGGGAGTTGTTGACCATCGTTCTCCTACATTGATGAACCGATTGTTATCACCCTAATCGTGGAGGGTGCATGCCAAACTAACATGGAACAAATCCCTCTGTCGATCTCATTTTTTATGATCTTCGACATGGCGACAAAACAATGAGGCGATAAAGGTTGCGAAGACAAAGGTCACGCTACCCGCCGCCTCCATGACCCTCGCCACCCTCATAGCGTCCCACTCCGCTGTCGGCCGAACCGGCCCCGGCTGAGCCCCCCACTGACTGCGCCACTTGCCGGGCTAAGCCACAGCCGCCCGCTGGCCTACCCACCGGCCTCCTCGGTCATTTGCCGGCCCACCTGCCGGCCTTCCTTGCTGCTTATCGGCCTACCCGTTGGCCCTCATCCCCCGTCGTGGCACCCTGGACAAATCGGCCCAGTCGTGCCCTCCAAGACGAGCCACACCAAGCCACACCCTCACGACACTCCGGGCCGAACCACCCTGGCGTCGACCTGCGGCTGATCCGCACCCTCGTGACCGATCCGCGCTCTCCCAGCCCTCCGTGACCCCTCGCGGCCTAATGGGATGGGCCCAGCGGGCCTAACCAAACCTAACAGGCTAGCCCGCCCAATGGGTCAGGCCAAACCCAATATGACAGACTGGGTGAGCGCAGATAGGGTCAGACCGGGTCAGTCCGACCGGGTCAGACCAGGTCGGACTGAACCCGAGCCCACTACCTACCCTTTACACTCATTGGCCTTGACATTGGTACTAGACGATTGTTTGACGAACCGTCAGCGGCGCTGGTTTTCGTCAGGAAAGATTGTCCCTTTGAGAATACCCCACTAGAGTTTGGGGTAAGGTTGAGATACACTCAGGTTGTATCGTCCAGGAATCTAACCGGACCCCTGGGACTAAAAGGCTAATATCTTATAGACTGGGAGTTTGATTGACACGTAGCCTATTATGCTGAGACCCCTTTGATATGGTAGAACATTGAGATAATTCTTCATGTGACTTTGAAATAGTTAGAGTATCGACATGTATCTCATGGTGTAGATCCTTCTAGAGATGAGAAAGCGTAGTGTGGAGAACTAGTAGCTTACTAAGACCTGACGACTGCTGACCGTTTCGACGTGGAGTGATTAGACTAGCCAAGTAGAGTGCCTTGGTTCCATGGTAGACCCACAGTGGGGATATCCTTTTTGTCACAACAGACCCATGGTGGGGAGTTCCTTGGTGACACATCAGACCCACGATACTTGACAGGAGGAGTACCTCATCAGTCCAAGGTTAGTGGTAAGCACCTTGGCGTCGTAGTAGGCCCATTGTACTCGATAGATGAGGAGGTCTCCTGTAGCCGAGATTTCAACAATGTGACTGGGCATGTTACTTGATACAACCCCTAAAATAAAATCCTATTTTAATCTAAGTCAATAAATTTTATGTTTACCTCAGGATTAAGATGGATTACTTAATAACATAGGTATATGGATGGGCATATACCTATGTAGGGTTATCTGTTGATTTCAAACATTGTGGTTTATCCTTCTTGGATTTTGTGATACCTTGAGGGTCTGAGGGTCCCTGCTGAGTATCGTTATACTCACCCCTTCACGGGATATGATTTCATCTTGTTGTGTTGGATGAAGACGATGGACATCGCTGACTGAGGCTAAGACTAGCAGGACTAGACAGTACTTGGAGGTGGACGACACGACGTGACGGTGCATGGAGGAGATGGACAGACATGGGGTTCTGTAGAGGCAATCTATAGCTACCCTTCAGTTATAATTTCTCGATGGATGATCTTGGATATGTTTTTCTTTTTTCTAGTACATGTAATTTTATTTTCCTCATACTTTACAGTTGGGCTTGTATTTCTCGCCCCGTTTTTTCATTTCAGCACTCCTTTTGTATACAGTTTTATTTAGTGTTTTGTTTCCATCATATACTCTATTTTGCGTGTTTTCAATTTTTAACGTGAATGCATTAATAGTTTAGGGATTTATGCATTTGGTTCCAGTCACCATCCCCTGGAATAAGGAAGGCGGGCTTTGGGTAGTCACGACACGGGCCCCAGGGGATGAGTCATGACAAATTGGTATTAGAGGACTCGGTTCAACTTCAGAACATAAGGCACTGTTCTTTTCTATTAAGAAATTGTGTTAAGGGTACTGAGTGTGGTTTTTAGTTCAGGGAGTCCATTGTTGGTGTGGAAGTAGACGTATCAATACACCAGGTCCCTGACTACTGATTTCCGACTGAGTGCTGGAAAACACTGATTCTGTGTGTGTTTTTAAAAGTTTTCTTTATGCCAGCTCCACCAGGTGAGCTCACCAGGTATAATCTTTGACTGTGTCTCATATATTTCTTTCAGGATACCTCCCCATGAACGACAATTGAGAATCGCGAGAGTAGTACCCACATATATCCCACTAAGTGAAAAGTCCTCAGTGTAGGGCCCACTTACATTGGAGGCCCCAGTGGTACCACTACCCTTTTGGCCACCGATGCCACCAACCCTAGTAGCAGACGATTAACGCTACTTGAGGACATTGCACGAGTTCCATCACCAGAGGCCACGCAGGATCAGGGGTGAGACGGACCCGCATGCAGGTGAGGATTAACTAGAGGCTATGGTCGGAGTCTTCTGACTTGTAGGGACACCATTAGACCTCATGGTGATTCTTGCTGCTAGCCTTCTATAGGCATCAGTGGGAAGGTGGTTTATCATTATTCCCCAGGTCCATGACGATATGACGCTTCTATGGGTAGACTTTGAGAGTTTGTTTATGGAGGATTTTCTCCCAGTGACTCTCTGCGCAGGGCACATTCTGGAGCTACTTCATCTGCAAAAGGGCTGCATGACTATAGCTCAGTACTCAGAGAGGTTCACATACCTCTCACACTACTCCATTGATATGGTATAGGACCCATTTGTCAGGGCCCAGACCTTCAATCAGGGGCTCAGGTGAGAGAACAAGGCTTCAATGATCTCCATCAGTATCCTGATGCTGGAAGGGGTATTGGAGTGAGCCCTCCTAGTGGAGAGTTTCCTTATTAAGCAGTATCTAGTAGCGAGGCCCACCACTAGTCGACATGTAGTGGAGTCTTCTGCAGTAGGCAGTAGACATATATCATAGAGGTCCAAGTGGACCAGACCCATCGGTGGACGACCGCATGACTCATAATTAGTTTTGTGGGGCACCCGGGGTAGAGACATACATGTCAGGAGTGGGCAGTGTTTCTCTTGCAGCGGGTAGGATCACATGGCTCGTGACGGTCTGACCGGCCATTCAGATGATCAAGAGGCAGTCGAAGGACTGCCTAGGCAGAGATAGATATATGATCGAGGCAGTCTGTAGGGAGCAGGTGGACGTAGTAGAGGAGCTGGTCGTACATCTGGCGGTGGGAGACATTTCGAGGTGTTACCGCCACCACCACCAGGAGGTCCACCACGACCGTTGGGAGTAGGTGGTCAGGCGAGAGATCTACTCTAGGAAGGTGAGGCTTATGACCATGGAGATCCCGTGAAGATTCGAGGTACGGCCTATGTTTACTCCACCTTAGTTTTAGTTCTTATAGAAATAGTTTCCAGCCACTCATTCATTACCACTGCTCTTTTTCAGAGCTCGTTGATTTTGACAGAGTTGTTGGCCTATTCCAGACTGCTAGAGAATACTACGGGAGAAAATTCGAAGATAACTCACTGGTTCCGGCAGTGGGATCTTACTCTAGTAGGCGAGAACTTCGGCTAAGATCTCATAGTAGAGGCGTCGAGGCCTTATGATGTCATCCGGTGTATGGATTGGTTATATATAGTCCATGATAAGATTGAATGTATTAGGTGCAAGGTGTGGTGTGTCCACACTAATGGGACCAGGTTTTCCATCACCAGTGAGAATAGAGCCTTTGCAGCATAGGACAGACTTACTCTGAGGAGTGTGCAGCTGATCACTCATAAGTTGTCCTACCTTACCCTCAGAGCAGTTGATGTGGAGAGTCCAAGCTATCATGTAGTGGTGGACCAGTATGTGGATGTATTCCCTGATGATGTTTTAGGACTACCTCCTCATGGAGAGGTGGACTGTCTCCATTGTAATGTACCCCCAAGAAGGCACTGATATCTAAACCAGTGTATTGGATTGCTCCCACGGTGCATTGCGAGCTGCGGGTACAACTAGAGGACGTGTAGGGGAAGGGATTCATATGGTCCAGTGTTTCTCCCTGGGTAGCCCCGATTCTGTTCGCCAAGAATTTGGATGTGAGATTGAGGCTTTATGTCGACTATCATCACCTAAACCAGGTTACTGGGAAGAATAAGTACCCATTCCCGAGTATTGATGACCTCTTTGATCAGTTTAAGGGATTACAATGGTTCTCAAAGATAGACCTTAGATCAGGTTATCACCAGCTCAGAGTTCGAGATGAGGATGTGAAGAAGAAAGCCTTCAGATGTCGGTACATCCAATATGAGTTCATGTTTATTTCATTCGGCGTAACAAACATTCCAGCAGTGTTCATGGGACTCTTGAAAAGGATCTTCCAGCCATACCTTGATCGCTTTGTCATAGGCTTCATTGAGGACATTCTGATCTACTCGACTACTGAGGACAATCTTGCGTACCATTTACAGGTAGTACTGGACACACTCCGAGAGCACCGACTTTAGGGTAAGCTCTCTAAGTGCCAATTTTGGATCTGAGAGGTTCACTTCTTGGGAAACGTCATCTCGGAGGCCACAGTTGCAGTAGATCCAGTGATGATTGAGGTGGTACTTGCTTGGGAGCCACACATGAGTGTAACAGAGGTATGATGTTTGTTGGGTTTGGCTGGTTACTACCGGAGGTTCATTCAAAACTTTTCCAGAGTTTCAACACAACTATCATCCTTAATGATGAAGGGGAAACCCTTTGTGTGGTCATAGAGATGCCAACAGAGCCTTCAGGAGTTGACGCGGTGGCTGAATAGCACCCCCATCTTGAGGCATCCAGAGGAAGGCATATGGTACGTTGTATACTACGACACATCAGGGATAGCACCCGGGTGTGTCCTGATACAGGAGAAATTAGTGATCGTATATGGTTCTTGGCAGGTGAGACAACACGAGGAGAACTATGCTACCCATGACCTCGAGTTAGCATTTGTGGTCTTCGCCTTGAAGATTTGGTGACACTATCGAATGGGGGAACGTTTTACTATGTACTATGATCACAAGATTTTCAGGTATATCTTCTCTCAGAATGACCTAATCTTGTGACCGTGGCGATGTCTTGAGTTCCTCGTGGACTATGACTTTGAGATAGTCTATACCCTTGGAAAGGGGAACATTTTAGCAGATGCACTTAGTAGGAGATATGATATACAACACCTATGTGATGCGATGGAGAAGCTGGCTGCTTTGCAGATATCCTTTCTTGATAGAGATGAAGCAGCCTATCTATAGTATCTTATAGTCACTCCCCCACTTCATCAGTGAGTTAGGGAGGAACAACATGGGGACACTGACTGCGAGACAAGACATGCCCAGATATCCACATGGCAGGCACTTGATGGATTTTCTTAAGGTGGGGAGGATGTCATCCTATTCAAAGAACATACTATGGTGCCATTTCACATTAGGAGGAAGTGTTGAGGGAGTTACACACTTCCCATCTATCTGTACATCCAGTAGTGGTGAAGATGTATCAGGGCCTTAGACAACGGCATTGGTGGCCAGGTATGAAGAAGGCAATAGCAGAGTTTCTCTCTCGATGCCTCACTTGTCAGCTATTGAAGGTGGAGAACCTGGTACAAGCAAGTGTGGTTCAGAATTTAGTGGTCCTAGAGTGGAAGTGGGATGGGATATCCATGGACTTCATGAGAGGAATTCCACATACATATAGGGCTCACGAATCGATTTGGGTGATCGTTGATCGACTAACCAAGTTGTCCTACTTCCTACTGATCATGGAGCTGGGTTCAGTAGAGAGATTGGACGGTTCTATGTACAAGAGATTGTGAGGCTACATGGAGTACATTAATCTATTTTCTTCGATCATGACACAAGATTTACTTCCCGGTTATGGAAAGTGTGGTAGGAGGCTTTTGGGAGGCAACATCATCTGAGCACTGACTTCCATCTTCAGATGGATGGTCAGACCGAGCAGACCATTTAGAACCTTGAGGACATGATGCGTGCTTGTGTCATTGACTATGGTCGCAGGTGGGATGATCACCTATCTTTTTTGGAGTTTTCATACAACAACAATTATCACACCACCATAGGGATGTAACCTTTTGAGGCGTTATAGGGACGACCTTTCAAATCACCTTTGTGCTGGACTATACATGGGGAGTCAGCACTAGTGGGACCAGAGATGTTACGGGCTACCACGGTGAAGGTCTAGATCATCTAGGAGCAGATGAAGATTGCACAGAGCAGACATAAGTTGTATTCTGACAGGATATGGAGACCTCTATAGTTTGTGGATGGCGACCACATCATTCTATGGGTCTCACCTCGATGTGGTTTACAGAGAATTGGTCGAGGGAGAAGATTATCTTATAGATTCATCGGACCTTTCTAGTTTCTTAATAGATTTGGTGAGGTGGCATTCCACTTAGATCTTCCACCTAAGTTGAACTGGGTGCACGATGTCTTCCACGTATTCCATCTGAGTAGATACATGCATGACCCTTTCCACATCATCGACCAGGGCGAGCTAGATGTCGACGAAGGGGCGTCCTTTATGGTGGTTCTAGTATAGATTGAGAATAGACATGAGCAAGTCCTACGTTGACGGTCGATACCTCTGGTGTGCATTCAATTCCAGAATGGGAACCTCAAGGAGAGCACATGGGAGCTGGAGGCTTAGATGCATGCTTAGTACCCCCACATGTTCCCTTAGTTCAAGTTGTAGCTTACGTGGATGTAAATCCCTGAGGTTGGGAGAATGTAAAGTCCCAAAAATTCCATGGAAATTTTTTTTCAATAATGCATGCGAATTTTACGAGTCCTCGAAAATTGACAGTGCATTATTCTGAGGCCTGGTGTGCCCAGAATCAATTTTTGATGTTTTTTCAGCTACATTAAGTAAATGTTCTAAAGGGATTTTATAACTTTTTAACAAGTCCTCGAAAGTAAAATCTGATTGCACCGGTGAACATGCATCACCAGTTTTCTTTTATGAAGACTATCACCTCGATGGTAGTGGGTCGAGGTTAAAAGATAGTTTTTGGTTTTTAGAGAATAAATAAAATAAAAATAATGTTTGTGGATTATTTTTTATTTTTTGGTTAAAACCTCCTCAAGGATGTTGGAGGTGTGACCACCACACCTTAACCTTCCATGATAGGTTATGGTGGTGGGCCCCACCCAAACCTAATCTCCCACTAGATGTTAAGATGTGGGGACCACATGGGGATAAACGCCATATTAATGGTTGGTGAGGAAAACCTCTCAACTCCCCTCATTAATGAGGGAGAGTCTCTCCACGCACCCCTCCTTTGTCTGTGCCAACTCCCCTAATTTAATGGTGCCAAATCCTCTAAATTAATTTAGTCGAGCCAATTAAGTTAATTCACCCAATTTGATTATTGTGCCAATGAATAAATAAGATATCACAATCTATTATTATTTTGGTTATCATTTCTAAATTGGTGGATCTTGGGACAAGAGAGAAAGGCTATCGCCATCGAAGAACGAAGAATGCGTTCTTCCAACAACGAATTCCAGTAAGGAGCATCTTCCACTTCTTCCTCGGAGGTAACTGACGTGGTATGTCTTCGACGATAGACTTCCCTCTTTATCTTCATCAATGAACCAAAACATGAGATCAGGATTGAAAGTGTGTGGTGGAAATGATGAACGATGATCTCTTCCATCTTCTTCCCGCAACTTCATCGATGAAAAACGAACAAAGGTAAGGGTTGTTTCCTTTTATGTGTCATATTCACCTTTTATTTCAAAATGAAGAACGATGATATATTTCCTTTTACTCTTGAGTTGTTGATTATCGTTCTCCTACCTTGATGAACTGATTTTTGTCACCCTAATTATGGAGGGTGCGGGCCACACTAACATGGTCTGACTCCCTCCGTCGATATCCTTTGTGATGATCTTCGGCATGTTGAAGAAGCAAAGAGGTGATGAAGGCGGTGGAGACAAAGGCTTCACTACCCACGACCTCTGTGACCCACGTCGACCCCACGTCATCCCACACCACTACTGGACAAACCTTCCCCGATCGTGCCCCCCGATGGCCGCACCACTCACTGAGTCGTGCCGCGGCCGCCCGCCGGCCAGCCTGCCATTCTACCCGACCACCTGCTGGCCACCCTGCCGGCCTGCACGGCTACCTCGCGGTGACCTGCTGGCCTACCCAGTCGGCATGCGGTCCCATCATGGTGCCCAGGCCGATCCGGCCCAGCAGTTCCCGCCCGGCTGAGCCACATCGGGCTGCACCGTCATGGTGCTCTTGACCGAACTGGCCCCGAGTCTGTGTAGAACTGCCCTCATGTCGACCCGTGGTCGGTCCACGCCCACGCGACCAGTCTGCACTCTCGTGGACTGCTGGGCTTCTCCTAGTGGGTCGGACCAAGCCAAACAGGCTGGCCAGCCTAATGGGTCAGGCTAGACCCATTAGGTCTGACCGGTTCGACCCATACCGGGTTGGCCTAGACTAGGTCAGACCAGGTCTGTCCGACCTGGTCGGACGGGACCATGGACCACTACCGACCCTTTACATTATTTGGACATGTCTTTGGAACTGGACAACTATTTGACGAACCATCAGTGTAACTGTTTTTCTTCGAGCGTGATACTCCTTTTGATTAGACACCACTAGAGTTTGGGGTAAGGATAATATATTGTCGGGATGGATCGTGCACGAATCCAACCAGGCCTCGGGACTAAAAGCCTAATGACTCATACGCCAGGTGTCCAATTGGCGCGCCGTCTTTTGCGTTGAGACCCCTGAAACGTGGAAGTCCGTTCAGATACTTCTTCACGAGACTTTGTGATAGTTGGAGTATTGACTCGTAGCTTGTGGAGTGGATCCATCCAGAGATGAGCGAGCATAGTGTAGAGACCTATTAGCTGGATGAGACCTGACGATTGATAACTGTTTCAAATCAGAGTGATTCAACTAGCATTGTGTGGAATGCCTAGATTTCACAGTAGACCCATGGTACTCAACAGGAGGAGTACCTTTTCATGCTACGAGGGGGAGCGCCTTGGTGATGCAGAAGACCTCTGGTGGGTAGCTCCTTGGTGACGCAACAGACCCACGATACTCAATAGGACGAGTACCTCAGTAGTCCAAGGTTAATGGGAAGTGCCTTGGTGTTGCGGAAGGTCTATTATACTCGATAAAGGAGGAGTTCTCCAGTATCCAAGTATTCAACAATGTGACTATAGATGTTACATGATAATACCCCTCTAATAAAATCCTTTTTTGAGCAGATTCAATTTATTTTGTGTTTACCTCATGATTGATATGGATTAATTAACAACTTAGGTATATGTATGGGCATATACCTAAGTAGGGTTTTCAGTTGATTTAATAGTTTGTGATTTATCCTTGTTGGATTTTGTGAGACCTTGAGGGTCTCAAATTCCCTACAGAGTATTGTTATACTCACCCCTACACAGGCTATGCCCACACCTCGATGTGTTGGTTGCAGATGAAGGACATCGTTGATTGAGGCTGAGACTAGCCGGATTGGACGGTACCCAAAGGTGGACCACATGGCATGCTGGTGCACGGAGGAGACGGATGGACGTGGGGTACTGTGGAGGATAGCTGTAGCTACCCTTCGAGTAGGATTTCCCAGTGGATGATCCAGGAGCTATTTTCCCTTTTTCTAGTACTTCTACTTTCAAATTCCTTGTACTTTATAATTGGTCTTCTGTTCCCCCCCCCCCCCATTTTCTTTTTATCACTCCTTTTGTATACAGTTTTATTTAGTGTTTTTTTCAAGCTCATAATCTGTAGTGTGCGTTTTCAAATTTAAAATTCAATGCCTTTACAGTTTAGGGATTTACACCTTTGATGATATTCGCTAGCCCCTGGCCAATGGAAGGTGGTCTTAGGGAAGTCAAGGCAGGGGCACTGGAGGATGAGTGGTGACAAAAAATGTCTACCAAATGGATTGTGGGCATTGTTCTAGGTTATTTGGCCCTATAAATAGATTTTTGACCACTAAATAATCAGTTTTTACCTTATTTGTTGTATATAATTTTAATTACATTAATAAATATTTTTATTCATAAAATAATTTTACCATATAAGACAATATAAATTATACTATTTCAAAAAATGAAATCCATTTCTCAAATTTCTAAACAGAGAAGTTGTAGAAATTAATTTAAAATTACTCTCACTGGTGTGTCGTGAAGAAGTTTTTTTTAAGTGAAAATGGTTGAAAGATTCAAAAAATATTATATCTAATTTCATAGTGAAATTAGATCTCATGAAATAAATTAATTTAATTAATTTAAAATTAACCATAAATAATTTTAAATCTAATTAAAAATATAATTTAACAATATAATTGGATTAGATGAAACTGTAGTTATCAAATACAATTCTATATATTTCATAACTCAAAAAAAATTAAACTTCTCAGAAAAATACTAAAACAACATCTTATGTAGATTTTGATATTCTAAATTCGAAAATGAAGATACCTTTTCCCAATAAATTTTATAAAAAATGAAAAATTAATATTTAAATGAGTTCTTCATTAAAAGTTGATACACTTTTATTTTTTTTAAAAATACCTATTATTAATCATGAAAAAAATATTTATTCTACTGTTATACCAACTAAACAAATTTATGAGTGTAATAATAATTTTATATAATTTATAATATATATGTCTTATTAAAAAAATCATCAAATGTGGTGATTTTAATTTATAGAGTAAAAAATTTATACATAGAATACAATTTTTCTTAGAAAAAGTATTTATTTATTTTTAAATAGTTCTTACTATATTTTATAAATAATTTATTAATAAAGGATTAAATTATTATTCATGTAGAAATTATATTTTCAAAAATTAATTAATAGTATTAATAAATTACATTCTAATAACTTATTGAAGACCAAAAAATAATATTAATAATATAAATAGTACAAACCTGTTGTTTGGGAAAACTAGGTCTTTCATGTATCACATGATATCAACGGAACTCTAGATTTTGCGAAACACAAGCCAAACATAGATTTATATCAACCAAGATCCAATCTAAGTGTTGAATGTGGAAAAATCTCAGCATCGTGTTGAGTAAAATGTAAGAATAAATTGATTCTTTCATATAACAAACATAATATTAATTTTTTACTAAAATTCATAATGATTAAAGATTAAATTAATCTGAAAAAAATCACAAATTATTAGCATGTTATAATTATGCTCATTTAAAGGAATATAATTTTTAATTTTTATCTTTACCATTACTAAGCATCTGATCATACCCCTCTTAGGTTTACTTTTCCCCTGCTTATAAAGAATGTTATTGAATGATTTATGGATGTAAATTATTATATATGGATGATGTTGATAACTTAATGTGAAATAAGAAAATGTGGGTATAACATGAGATGATGATCAATATTATAGTCCATTTATTTAGGAGCCTATGTTTATATGAGATTTTTTTGTTAGGAAATCTCCTAATTCCCTAAAACTATAAACATAAAACGTACTTGAGGTTGTAAATGTTCCTTGTTTAGATTTTTATTTTGTATGGTTTAGATGAATAATTTGGGCCACATTTATAGGAAAAAAATCCAGAAATATATAGTCATGTATTTCATCATAGGATACAGGTGTGCAGGTTTAAGGCTATTGTTGTCTGTATGAAGGTTGGTTTAGATAAATTTAGTGATTAGGATGTTTTCATGTGTATTTATCTTAAGTGTTTTATGTTCCATCATAGGTATATAAGATTAAGGATGATGATATGTTTAAAGTATTAGACACCCCATTGACATTTTAAGTGATGAGATCATAAATTTATTTTTAGAGATGTTCTTTAGGATGAGGTATTTTTAAACACTAGGATTATTATTAAATGATTTAAGTGATGAATTCATTTGATTTTAAAAAAATAGGACATCTTGTATCCTTGGTGAAAACCTTCCACATCTGGCTAGGTGATGGGGCTTAAACAGATAACATAAGAATGATAATTGTTTCATGAACAACTACTAGACTACATGTTCTCCTAGTTAGCATGATATATTCTTTATAGTTAAATATTATGATAGAAACACTTGGGATATTATTTGAGGAACAATGGCCGATTTATCTTGAAATAATATACGATCAAATCATTATAATCATTTGGTTTCGAATGTAGTATCGAAATAATTGATGCATTTTAATGATAATTATTTATAGAATAACTTATATTCATCTTCGTGTATTAGTAATTATATTTGAATATAAATATATAATTTTACAGTTTACTCTTTTGTAATTTACTTGCTATGTGATTACCATTTTTGGTTTTGGTTAACAACTATAGACCAAAGGAATTTCCTGACTATCCCTTTTATGGTTATGTGGACTTCAAAAATTTATTTTAGTGTTTTGAGAAAAAAATTCATCTAGAATAATCATTATTTGGAGAAAAATACTATATTTTTGTTTAAATTGATTAATGTACTAAATTAAACTCATCATGTAAGTATGTTTCCTTTTTCTTTCTCTCTGGGTAGATATGGTAAGAGATTTCTTTAACACAGAAACAAATGTATAACTCTAGTAACTCCAATTTTGATTAATGAAAGGTATTCTTTGTCATTATTGATTTTTTCTTATCCCTTATCTTTTCACTCATCGTTAACTTGTTTATTATCAATGACCTCAATGGCTCTATAATTATTTACAATTTTCCTACATTTCCACATGTCTTCCCATTTATTGAATGTTAGTCATGGATATCTAATGATGAAAATTATGTCTCCCTATTTTTCTTTCATAAGAGGTATTTTGTAATAATTTTAATGTTGTGGGTTTAAATAGATAAATTCAAAAAAAAATCATCTTTTTATAATTGTGATGAATTTCGACTGAAAAATTTACTCTAAGGGGGTTGGATTTAATGTCCCAATATTTAATGATGTGTATTATATCAAATTAATTTAATTTTTTTAATTTATGTTACTTGAAATTATAATTTTCTCTTTTTTATGCCAAATCATGCTTAACTTGCATTGTATGTAACATAACATGTCTTAAACGCAAAAATGAGTTTTAAAAAACAGAAATAAAATATTAATAACTAATATGATATTCATCACCTAGTCATTAGAATGGCCTGATTTAATATTATAAACTAAACTATTAACATAATTTTTAAACATTTTTATGTAAAAAAAATTGGTGACTAATTAATTATAAATGAAAATAAAATACCAATTGAATATACATGATGTGTTTTTATGAAAAACTATTTTGATGAACATAAAGGGGTATTACCATAATTAATTAAATTAATATATATTATTAAAATAAATAATTATAATTTATAACATATATATTAAATATATTTTTCAAAAATTCCACCAATAATTTTATTAGGCTTAAATTAAGATAAAATTAAATTTCATACGTAAAGAAGATCTATATTTTTGAAAGGTAGTTTTACCACCTTTTAATATATGACTTTTTTATAAACTAATTTGTGAAAAAATTGTAATATTTAATTTGAAAAAAAACATTATTTTTGAAATATTAATATCATTTTTTACTTTGGGATAAGTTTTGGAATTTTCATAAAACATTCTTATTTTTATAAATTGTAATAGACGCCGAATTATAATTGAAAACATCTTTTTCGTATAAATAATTTATTGTGTGAAATAATATTTTTAATTGGTTTAAAATTATAGTTAGATACATTTTATATCATTTATACTAATTCAGTTCATTTACAAAATTTAGTTATTGATTTTATATTAAAAAATGAATAAAACTTCTAAACATTTTAACCATAGAAACACTCTTTGTTGTACTGTCTGCAGGATTAATTTTAAATTAATTTTTTCAACTAATATCATTTCAATAAGTAAAAATGTGTTATATATTTTAATTTTGATGAATTTATAATTTATAAGGGGTAATGACTATTTTCATCCAAAAATATTAGCAAATGTACTTAAAAAACACACTAATTATGGTAAAAATGAGTATACTTAGTAGATAAACATTATTATTAAGTGTCTAAATTACCTAGAAACATGTACAAAACCTATTGGATGGAAATTATTTGACCATTTCCCCTATTATATCGAGTTGGTATCATTATTATAGTAAAACTATTTATGTGATACCTCCCAATAATGTATATCTTTTTATATTTACATGAATGTCACCAGATCTCCATTATAAAAAGGCACTCACACACCCCACTATATGACACCTATTAATTCATTTTATGATAAATAACATCCATTATAATCTCAAAAAATCCATGCTATCATAATATAAGTATTAATTTTTATTTAAATCAATCCCAATATGTTTTTTGGTGTAAACCATAAGGATTTACCTGAACAGTTGGTAACCATCTTCAATGATTAATTTTGATTTATTATTTTTTAAAACCTATTGAATTACTATTATTACATTTTTATATATTAACGCAATTGTCATAAATATAATTATAAGTTTTTATGTTCAGTTTTATACCTACTACATAGCACACTTCCATTTAATGGGATACACAATCATTGTTTATGTGTATGATATACAATTTCCTCACAAACCAATGTTGTTCGTTCTTCCGTTACCACATATAATGGTTGGGAATAATTATGTACAAAAATTATTATATTATATATATGTCATTTATAATGTTATTATATTTATTTAAATTTTATATAACACATCCCATTATGATTTTAATTTTTTGGAATAGGATAACATCATTTGTTTACATGTGGACTATCACCAATTCAAAGAAATTTCATTTGCTCAATCATTACATAGAATTAATTATAGATGTGTTAATAAAATAAAATTAATTAAATGAAATATTAATAATATTCATGACATAATTATCTATCATTACATATAACAAATTTTTTTTTTCTATTTCACACACTGAAAAAGTGATAACATTGTCTGTAGACGTGTGGACTACCTTCTCCTCAAAGAGATATGATTATTCAATTTTCATAACAACATAACAATAATGATAAATATATTTTTATATAGTTAAAAACATATATTATTTTTTATATTATCTTATTTATATTAATATAAATTTTACTATCATTTTTTCAGTAATGATCATGGAAAAATGGTATCACAAATCCAATAAACATATGACATATCATCTCCATTACCATAACATTGGTTCATTTTTCATTACCATATTTCTTATATGTTTGTTATTTTATTTTTAAATTAAAAACATGGATAATTATATCATCATTATTTATTATTATAAGTTTACATAATTTCCTCACTAAACTTGGTAGACCTATCAATGTCCGTTTTGACACATATGTCAGATATGGTCAAAACATATGGCTTAAATATATTTGGTTGAGTAATTCTATGGAACATATTTATTTTTGAAATAAATGTAATAATACATTTCTAAATGGTTTTGAATAAATTAAATAATTAACATTAGTTTATTATTCCATATGATGGGGGATAAAAAAGACATATCATAATTAAGGTGAGGGTCTAACTAACTCAATTTCTATTCATTGGGATAAACTTTTATCTCATTGTTAATGTTATCCCGATAAGATGTTTGAAATGACCTAAAAAAAATTTACACAGTTTTTTTACTTTTATTTTGTGGATTTAATCATTTCAAACATAATTATTTCACATATTAATTCTCAATCCAATGACATGGTCATTGTAATGGATTTTCACCCCACATTTTTAAATCTATGAGATAAGTGTCATACTCCCCACTTAATTATTTGTTGTGGTCTATATACATCCAGTTTTTATATATTATTTCATAAATTATTTTATATTTTTTCTATATAAAATTGTATTTTTTTAATATTAATTTTATTCAATAAATTCATTTGTTTCCTTGGTTGCAAGAGTATTTGTAACATCACTTTTATTTCTGCAAGACAAACTCTTTATTAGCCAATTAATTTAAATTTTTAGTGTATATACAGAACATGAATATATTTTATTATAATAATAATTTAATTTATGGGGATTTATTTATCCATTTTAATGACTCTATTTCATGGGGTTTGGGGATTCATATTTACGGAAGCGATAATGGATTTCTTCACAATTTTCTTTCATTGAGGATATTCTTGTGTTAGAACAATAACTCATATCATACGGTGTGTTTAATTATGCATTGACATGATGGATCATGAATCTCATTTTTATCATGATATTATGTGCTTAATTTAATTTTATTCCTTCATGGGGCTTATAATTCAAATTTTACAATGTGGTATGGGACACATTGGAAGGTTTAGTGATTTTTTTTCTCAAGAATGTTTATAATGATATTTTAATTGTATTTTCATCTATCATAATCAAAAATACTTGTTGTTACATTTCCTCTAATGGGGAATTTTTTTCAAATCATCCTCTCTCTTTCAATTTATGTATTTATATTTTTATTCTCTGAGGTTATTAGTGATCACATTTATTTTTCATGGTTTAATCATGTTCTCAACAGTTTTTAATGCAACACCTTTTTTCCAAAGTTTAATCATTTTTAGAGGTGGTTTGTGTCGATGTAATATCGTTTACATGGGTGAATCATATGAAAAATGATTTCTCTTAAACCAACCTCTTTTATATGTGTTAATCATGATCAAAAGTTATTTTTGTGGAACCCAATTATTTTCCATGGGTTAATCACATTTAAATGTGGTTGTTGTTGAAACCATTTATTTTCAATGGGAAAATCACGTTTCAAAGATAATCTCACTATAATAATTTCATTTATATGGGTTAATAATGATTCTTTGGGATTTTTAAAGAACCTGTTTTTTTTTCACGTGTTAAAAAATATATGAATGGTTTTATTGGTTTCACCAATTAATTTTGGATGTATTCAATGATTTTATTTGTGATGATGTTGTAATGTTTCATGGAAATTTTATGTGTGGTTACATGAAAACCCGATGATGGGTGGTTCCATGATAATCCAATGATGTTTGGTTACATGATAAACTAATGATGGGTTGTTCTATGATAGCCCTCCAATGTATAGGGTTTGGAGGTCTTCCATTTGTATATTCTATTTCTAATAGTGACATGTATGTAACATGATCACATTTTTATTCCATTTATAATAATGAAAAGTATATTTACTTCCCAATATACCCTTATGTGTTATATATGTTTGTTATAAATTTAAAATATTTATAACGATCAACATTGATATCACATGGATCATGATTATTTACCATGGTGACTCTTTTATTTTCCTTGTGTTCATGTTTGATGGTCTAGGTTTTCATGGGTATGATTACTTTTATCAATTCCTCGTGAACTATGATTATGTCATACATCTCTTTAGTACTCATATTCCCATTGATGAAATCCAATTATTAATGGTTATGTTTACCCTTACAGAGTATTTGATCTAATCCTTCTTATGTTTCCTTTTTCCCCTTGTTTTAATGAAACAAATTGAATGATTTATGTATATAAATGATTTCATATAGTTGATGTTGATTATCTAATGTTAAATAAGAAAACATGGGTATAACATGAGATGATGTTGAACTTTATGAAAAAGTTGTTTATGATTCCAAGTTGATATGAGTTGTGTATGTAACATTGTTTTCCTAATTATCGTAAACTATATACCTGTGAGTTTATCAATTTTTTTATTGCTAAAAGTTTACCATTTAGGTTTTGAGGTTTATAAGAAATGTTTGGTTAAAATTATCAACATCATATCTAGAAATCTAAAGTTACTGATTTCACCACAGGATCTGAGAGTGTGGGTTCTAGCCTATTATAATTGGTATCAACGAATTTTTTCGATAATATTCAGAGGTTTTGATTTTTTAATATTTGGTTATCTTAAGAGTTATAGGTTTCTTCATAGGTATATAAGCTTATGTATGATCATTTGTTCAAATAATTAGAAAACCGAGTGTGGTTTTCATCAATGAGATATGAAAGTGATATTTTACAAAAAAAATATAAGGTGACTTATTTTTAACCCATAAGATCAAAATGATGTTTTAGGGTGGAATTATGTCCATGTTTAAAGAAATAAAGGAAAACCCATATTCATGATGACAACCTGTCACTTATAGCATGGCGGTGAGGCTTCAACCCATTACTGATGGATGATAATGGTTTAATGCACTACCAGTATCCTACATTATTTAAAGGATAGCATGAACGTTTTTAGGAAAATAGTATGTTAGATACACATGTGATTACATTAAAGAAATAATGATTTATTTTTCTTGAAAGAATATATGATCAAATACATCAAATAATATTGTTTTAAATATAGTTTGGAAATTTCGAACTAATTTTAAGAACCTTTAATTGGGAAAATTTTAGTTTCATCATTGGGTATTAATTTTTAATTTGTTAAAATACTATATAATTTTATGGTTTACTAATTTTTGGAATTATATTACAAATTTCTATCCATTATAGTTTTTTATGTGGATAAATATAAGAAAAATAAATTAACTATCCTTTTAAGTGTTATATTTCATTGTATTATTATTTTTTAGTGCTTTAGGAATTAAAAAGTTTGTCTTGAATACTCCACATTTTTACAGAATGAAGAGATTTTGGTAGAAATTTAATAAATTATTAAATTATACTCCACACATAATAATTGTTTATTTATAATTTTTTATTTTTATAAATGGTAATAAAATTCAATAACTCCTAGAAAATAATCATTAAACCAAAGTATTGTCCTAGTACCTTTAATTATGATGAACCAATAGTCGTTTTTGTCATTAATGATTTAATTTTTTGAGGATCATAGATTTCCATTTAACATTCTCTTATTTATGATCAGTGAATTTAATAACTCTCTATAATTATTTATGATTTTCCTCCATTAACACCTATATTACCATAATGTGGAATCATTGTTTTCTGTATAATTGGTTAACCATTATGCCTCATATATTAACTTTTTAATTGTATGTTTTATTAAACATTTTTCCAATGTTGGTATCAATAAAGTAAATATAAAAATGTTAATTCATGGATAACCAAGATGAATTTCAATGGAAAATTTAATTTTTTGCGGGGTAGGATATACTATCTTGAGATTTGAGGAATTATTATTTTTTGATTTAATTTAAATTTTTCTATAACTTCTATTACATTCAATGAACATTTTATATTGTTTTTTTGGGAAAAACGATGTTTATCTTTAATTGCAGATAACATTGAGTCTCTTTGATAATTTTAGTTACATGCCAGACCGATATTTATAAATCAGAAATATAATATTAACATGTAATATTATATATATATCCTATAAAAATAAATTAAATGATTGAATATGAACGACTAAATGTTTAATATAATGTTTACACATTACTATATATATAATTCTTTTGTAACCAATTAATTAGAAATGAGACAAAAAATCAATTGAATATAAATGACGTGATTTTATAATAGACTATATTAATAGAAACATGGGGTTTCAAAATTATTAATTAAATAAATATCTATTAGTTAAATATATATAAATTTAATTCAAATTTAATATATTTAATATAACAATTAAATTCATCCAATTAGTTTGATCGTCTAAATATAATAATAAATCCAATTTAAAGCTTAAAAAATTATATATTTTTTAAAATTAGTTTTCCACATTTTGAAGAAAAATATGTTTTAAAGATAAAATTTGAAACTTTTATAATTTTTATTTCAAAAAATAATATATATTTTTGAAATATTAATAGCAAAATTTTATTTTGGTGAATTTTTTGTATTTTTATAAGAACATTGACGTTTTGATAAATTCTGAATTACAACTTATTATAATAGTAATAATTTTTATTCATTTAATTAATTTTTGGTGTTAAATTATATTTATAATAGGTTTTATTTTATACATAGATTGATTTTATTTCACTTCATTCAGTTTAGTTCATTTTCATATCGGTTATGTCATCCCACCTATGGGATTATTTTTTAATTAATTTTTGGAACATATGTGATTAGAATTTGAAAATTTTGATTCCATATTTAGATTCCTAATCATTTATATTTCTTAATAAGTTAAAAATATTTTTTGACCAAAATTATTAGTTAATATAATTATAATTTATTATAGTGATTATGGTAAAAATGAGTTTGGATAATGGTTAAAAATTAATCGTAAGCGATCAAATGATCTAGAAACATGTAAAACACCGATTGGAAGGATATTGTTAGACAATATAACCTATTGTATCAAATGTATATCATTATTGGAGTCAAAGTATGTGTGGAAGCCTCCAAATATTGTTTCCCATTATATATTTAAAATAATTCCACTCCATATCCACTATAAAAATGTACTCACCCTCCCCACTTATTCACACTGCTAAATCCTTTGAATAATCCATCCCATTATAAAATAATATAAAAACACACCCCCTTAACCCTAGAATAATTACTTTTGGTCATAAATCAATCCAAGGAAGCCTTTTATTTTATTCCAAAATGAGTTGACCAAAAAAGATGTAACATTCTTCAAGGATAACATTTGATTCTGTTTATTCCAAACCAATTTAAATTATTATCAATCCATGATTATACAATAACCATAGTGAGATATATATATTTATATGTTATTATGTTTTGGATTATACTTATTTCATTACACACCTCCATCAAATGGGATATTCCATCATCGTTCGTGTCTATGGTGAACTACACCCATGCGAACAAATGTAATTCGTTCTTCTGTTACCACATCTCAAAGTAGTTAATAATGAGGGAAATAATGTTTTTGTGTGATATATATTACATTTATAATTTAATTATTCCTATTTAATTTAGTTAAATTAAATAACATCATGCATTCCATTTTCGGAATATGATAACATCATTTTTCAAATATTGATCACCGCCTCCTCAAAATGATGTGATTCATTCACACTTTTCATGAAAATGAGTTAATGATGGGTTTAATAAAAATATATGATATAAATGTAATATTTATGATATTAATGACATAATTATTTATAAGTAAAAATAATGTATCATTTTTTTATTTTCATTTCACACACTAAAAAAGTGATATCTTCATTCATGGACGTGTAGAGTACCGCCTCATCGAAGCGATGTAAAAAATACTTTTTTGTCAAAAAATAACAATAACGAGATATATAAGTTTTTGTCACCAAATTATATGGTATTTATGTTATAATATTAATTCTATAACGATAATCATCACTTACCATCATTCCATAATAATCCTTCAAAATTTGGAACTTTTCCCATGTGTACGTATGGTCGGCCATCCCCATGATCATAACGTTCATTCATTTTTTATAAATGTATTTCTTGTATTATTTTAAAAGTATAATTGATATAAATTTTTCTTAATTATTTAATGGATATTATTTTTTAGATTAATAAATAATGACCTCATTGACCATAGTCCAGATTTAAATGTCTATTTTGATACATCAACAGAATATGGTCAAAAATCCAAATTAAAAATTCATTGATTATGAAATTGTATATTACCTAATTAGAATAGAAATTAAATTAATAACAAACTTTTAAAAGGATATGATTAAATTAAATAATTAACATAAGATAATTATTCATGAAGATAGTGGACATGCATGACAAATTGAACATAATATAAGGCATTTCCTAACTCAATTTCAATTCATTTTGTTAAACCTCTATATAGTTGGTTATGCTATGATGATAATATGTGAGAAATTACATATGATTATTATTTCTCATTTTTCATTTTTGAATAAATTTTTTTGACACATAATTGTTTAATTTATTTATCCCCACTCCAATTGTATTATCAATATAAGGTATTTTTGTGTCACTTTATCACATCTGTGAGATGTGCATCATATTCACCAATTACTTATTTTGTGGGTTGTATAAACAAAATAATTTGATATATTATATGATGAATTGGTTTATAATAATGTTATTAAAATTTTAAATTTGATGATTATTACAATGGGTCTTGGGATTCTTTGTTACTATAGTGGTAAGGGGACTTCTACTCTTACATTTATTTCTACGAGATGAATTCCTTATTCACTGCTAATTTTTATTATGTGTGGGATACAATTTCCATAAAGGTATCTTATTAATATAATAATAGATTTTATGTTGATTTACATATCCATTTAAATTTCTCTATTTTATTGGATTTTGGGCTTTCAATGTTACCAAATCAATAATAGATTTTTAGACATGATTTGCCTTCTTAAATACATTTCTTTTGTTATACACCTAAAATATTTTATAATGTGTATATCCTCATAATTTTAAATGATGTATAATGATTCTATTTAATCTCATGATATTATCATGTTCATTTAATGTTATTTTTTCTAGGGGCATAAAATTAAAATGTTTTGAGGTGTTATGGGACACTTTGGAATATTTAAATATTATTTTCCTCAAGAATGTTTCTAATTATATTTTAATGCTATTTATATTCATTAACATCAGAAAAAATTATTTTTAATTATCCTACATCGGTGATATTTTTCATTGAGATCATACTCTTTATTTCTCAATGTTAATTAATATTGTTTATAAGAGGTTTTTTTATAACCCAATATTTTCCATGGGTTAATCATGTTCTGATGTGATTTTTATGCGTGTCATTTCATTTACATGGGTTATAAATGATTTAAAGATGTTGTTATTGAACCCATTTTTTCTATGGGATAATTATTTTCCAAATATATTAAATTAAACCCATATCTATATCAAGATTTATGATGTTCTAATGAGATTATTATGAAACTATAACTTTTCCACTTGTTAATCATCATTCAAAATGGTTCTTATTCAACCCATTTATTTTATCTGGTTTAATCATATTCTAATAAAATTGTAATTGAATCCATTTGTTCCCTTTGGGTTAATCATCACTGAAATAGATATTTTTAGTTACCTTTTCATTTGCACTACTTAATCATGTTATGATAGGGGTTACAAGATAATAACATTATAATGTAATGAAAGATTTTTTGTGTGATGGTTATTTATCTGAACCTGGAAATTTGAATGATGGTTAAATGATGAAAAATTTGGTTGGTTCCATAGTAAACCAATGATGGGTGGTTATGTGATAAACTATCCAAGGGTAGGTCCGTAATACCACTTAATGCATTAGGTATGAAAGATGGTTGTATGACTATTCTATTTGTAAGAGTTCCATTTATAGAAGTAAACAGCTTGGTTATTCCATTTATTAAAATTTAAATTTAAATTACGTCCCAAGATACTGTTATGTGTTATCTATGCATGATATCATTTTATTATGTTTTTAATGATTAATATTGATATCATATGGGTCATACTACATGATTCTAATGAATATTTACATTTCTGTGTTTTAATATTTAATATGACCTGACATGATGGGTATGAGTTCTTTTAGGATTCATTTATACACTTTGATTATGTCATAAAACCCCTTTGAACTCTTATTCTTGTAGATGACATTAAATAGTTAATTCGTATGTTTACACTTACTAAAAACCTGATCACAACCTTCTTATGATTCATTTTACCCAGTTTATAAAGAGATATATTTAGTGATTTATATATATCAAGGATTACACAAGTATGATATTGATGATGTAATTTTAAAGGTGAAAATATAGTTATAATGGGAGATGATGTTTATCTTTATGAACTATTTTTTGTGATTCCATATTGACATATGCTTTTAGGAGTGATTTTGTCCTAATTATCTTAAACTATAAACCTAAAAGGACCTTGAGGTTGTAATATTACAATTTTTCCTTTTGATTTTTCATGGTTTGGATGAAAAATTTGAGTCATAAACATCGGTACAAAATAATAAATACAATGTTTTAGATTTGAGTACCCGATCCAAGTGTGCGGGTTCTAGGCTATTATATAAAGGGTTTTCCCCATATTTCATTTATTGGTTCACTAGTATATACATAATTTAGTATAACCTATGAGGGATATGTATATGGATGGAATAGTTCCACAACATATTCAGAGTTATACAACATAAATCAAAAGAAGTTGTAGTTGACCCCTGGTGTCAACCATGATCATGAGGGTCAGTTGGTTTATTTTATTTAAAATGTTAATTTATTTAATTAATACCATGTTTATCACTTAATGTCAAACACTATATTCATCAAAACATATTTTTTGACATAGATATTACATCCAACTTAGTTGTACTCACAATTTGTATGAGAATCCATTTTGTACCTAGAATGTTTTCATTGATAAAGGTTTGGGGAAATGATAATGGATCCTTTTATTTATTTTTCTTACTAGATGGGTTTGAGCATAAAGATAGGACTAACATGGGGTTAGGGACTGGGGCCTTTTTTTCATTATGTAGTCTTAGAATATTTTATTTGTATGAATTTGAACACATATTTTAGTTATATTTTTTTCCTATATTACATGGTATATTTTTATTTAGATTAATTGATTCATATCTTCATTCTAATATTGCTTTATATTGATCAGTTATGTTTTATTTTCTATTTTCTGCATCACTGATTATTATCTCTTCCATTATTATAACTATATGAAAACGTTTATATTCTCCCAACTATATTTATGACACACTAGATACTATTATAATTCTTCAAGAATATGTTGGGAAGAGCATAAGGTAACACATCCAACATGGTTTGGTCATGTGAGGGAGCACCAGGCTAGAGATGTTACAGGACTATACAAATTCAAGTATACCAACTATACAACAACTAATTAGTAAAACTTATGGGTGAACAATAGTATATTTGACTACATGCATCAATTAAATATAATATAACAATATAGAATTTGTAAAATTGAGTGTTATAGTAGTGTGGTATCTTTTATATGGGTATGATTGCAGTGGGGATTTTTTTTTAAATCAAAAGTTTAACGATTTGAACATTTCTAGTTTGGGTATTTTATCATATTGGAAAACTATTGAAAACATGGTATTATATTTGTGCAGGTTACAATAACACCTCATTTCATTATAATATTATTTTCAGCTGTATTTCCATGACATAGAGAGAGTGTGTTTGTGTTTGTCTGTGACCTATAATGTTCCACAAAAAAATGACATCTTTTTTTTCTTATTTGTGGTCATCTGTATTATTCAGGTATCGTGTAAATCCATATATTCTTATTCCACGTACTCTTAATATCATTCCTCCTATTTACACTTATTCTATACTGATTTATCATTGGTTCTCCTAATCCTTCCACAAAAAATTCTATCAGATATTGAGTATAGATGATCAAGAAATATTTATTGAACTGATGGATGTCTATGTAAGTATGCAACGTAAATATTGAGCATTTTGAATGATTAAAAATTAGTTTTCATATAGTGAAATTAGATTATTATCATTATTAGTATAGGATATAATTTCTTATTTTTTGTAGTGAAACCAATCAACATAGGTATGAAAATTTGTAACAAACATGATTAATGGGTTCTTGGAGAAATGCATCTTAGGTTGTACAAGAATGTGGTTCTCAACATAAGAATATAGATGAATATGGTTGTGTTTATAAAACTTGTCTTGAACATTTATGTCAATTATTATAATAAAAAAATATGAACCTTGAATTATCGTTATTAATAATTAATATGATGGAATTGAATATTTTTATTGATTGTATAAATGAATTCAACACAAGCCCAAACTAGTTGATAGTGGTGGGAATAATCCAATACGTTGAGGTATGTGATCTTTTTTCAAATCTTTGTAACTAGATAGTTGGTAATATATAGTAATATCTATGAGAATTATACTATATGATTATAAAATTAATGTTAAATTATTTAAATTATTTAATCCCCAGTGAAGATAGTCAAGGAATAGTGTCAGTTATATTCACTGGTTATTTTCATATGATAAAAGGAGGATGAGGATATATAAAGTGAGATAGAAATAAGGGATTGTCCAATGAAAGATTAAATATATTAGATAAAAGGAAGCTTCCTAATCTACTTAATGTGGATATAGAATGAAAATATACATAAAAAATGGGTGAAGTTATAAGAAAAAGGTAAAAAATCATTACAGACCAAAATCCAAGTAAACTGATGATGTTTTAATATTTTGTTTGGATATCACCATTGAGCCGTATATTTTATATTGAAAGTCTTCTTTTAATTACAAACTGGATAATTATTTCAGGAATATTTATATTTCTAGATAATTTTATAAGGCATCTCTTATTATTGATGAACCCATATAGATTGACAAAAAGGGTGACAAATAATCAAAAATTAATCATGGGATATTTATCATATTGAAAAATATGTTACATATTTCTAGGTTGTGAAAATATATTATTTATATTCAGTAGACTGATGAAGAAGGATTTAGATCCATATTTACTCATGGTTTATAGAATGTTACCAACTGGGTTATCTTCATAGCTCATTGAGTAATGAATAGAACCCTATACAATATGATTGAAAATATCATTGATGTGTTTGAAAAAAAACAATCAATCAATGATTAATATATTTTGCATTATAGGGTAAGCCACATGAGTGAGTAAGAGATGCAGGTTCATACTACAGAAGTAATATTTTATGATATATAGTGAGTTGATGTTTAACTATTTGATAATTGTTTCTTTGGATATAAAATGAAGGTTTATGTTATGAAATAATGAAAAACATCAAAGCATGGATGTTTAAACTGGGAACACACTAATTATAGGGGATATTCCCCAGCAAAATCCTTTTGATGATAAATTTTTTAAATAATATTAATTAATGGATAAAATAGATTAAAAGGGTTTATATATTGAAAATATAATTTTTATATTACTGATAAGTCCTAGAAGGGGAGGAATATGGTAAATAAGGAGATGAGATCAATATTTAAATGCTTGAAATCCAAGAACAAAGAAGAGTACAATGTTATAGTGTCTAATCAAAAAAAATTGATGAAGGGATGTGGAAGTTGATACTTCCTTCAACATAATAGAATAGTGTGGTTGATAGGATGAATCTTCAATTTTTTTTAATGATCTATGTGCATGAAATTTCACTTATAGTTAATGGAAACATTCAATCATAGGGAAGTTAATATAGAAATATACCTTATCAATATGATCTCATTGTATTAAATGGAGACATCTACCCAAGGAGCTCTAGAAATGAATAGATGCCAGAATATCTCATTTATAATCATTTCTGCAGAATATATACTTAGAGATGTTGACACAAACTATAATCTTGATAATTTTTCTAAATCAAATTTTGATTTTTTCTACTAGTGAAAAAATATTTGTTCATAACTTCTTGTATGATGAGAAAAAATTTATTTATATGTTATAATATGATATTTAATAGAATATTCATTTAATGGTAACTCATTCTATCCTAATTTATATTTATAATAGTAAATAATGTTGGTGAGAGATGTTTGATACCGATGGTGCTCCCAAACATGTGACATTATAACTAGTGGAGATTACTCCTTAAGTATGTATTATGTTATTAACTAGGGTGAGAAAAAAAATTTAGTTTTATTCATCACCCATGTAATATTTTTTATTATCATTATAGAGATGTATAAAATGTTGTAATGAAAAAATATTTTTGAAGGTGTTATGGTTGTGGGATTTAGCTATAAACGATGGAATTTATTTAATACATGTTTACAATACATAAGAGATGACTTTATTCATTATTCATAAAAAATAATTGAAAATAAAATTGGAATTTTAGGTCTAGGAAGTGTAAGATTTTAATAGAAGATAAAAGATAATTATGGATTCAAATGTTATTTATTAGAAGAAAGTTATCAATTTCAATGAAATTTTCTCACCTTCAGTGTAGTTGATCATGAAATGGCTAGTTGATATTATAATTGCATTATAGGATTCATGTCATGAAAATATTAATGTGATAACAAAATTACCTCATTCATATCTATCTTAAGACATATATAAATCTCGTCCATGTTTATTGTTTATGTCTTAAAAGAAAGTCATAGTGTAAAAACTCCACAGATGTTTATAGGGGATGATGTATGCACCCAAATAGTGGAATAATATATTTACAACAATCATGATTAAAAAAACTTCAAAATAATGTTTCATGTAAAATTTATATAATTTTAAGACATTTGGTGATGGATACATTATATTTTATCTATATTTGGATGCCACGGAAATGAAATGTTCATTAATGAGAAGGACTGCTGAGAAAAATGGAAGTTGGCATTGGAGTTTGTGATGAATTTACATGGACAATATTGTATGACTCTAGTAATATAGATCTAGAGATTCAGGAAATAGAAACTATAATTTTATGATAGTATGACAATGTTATAATGCATTTGGGAAATATCAGTATGATGGAAACAAAGATATATCATATTACCTGGGTATTTCATTTTTTTGTTAACTAAGAAAAAGGACCCTAAGATATAATATGTTGATTATTTCATAAAAAAGGTTTCATATGTGTCAAATGATGTATTTTTAATATATTCCATGATTTTTACCCTGAATAGATATATCTCATGTAGTGTAATTTTTAATAATTAATTTGACTAACCCTGGAAAAGAACATTAGAATGATCTAAAATTGATACTAATAAAAATATATAGAATCATGTAAATATCATACTGATTTGAAAAAGTAAATTAATTAAATTAGTATATGGATTATGACCATGTAGTTTATTCCAATAATATTTAGTTCCATACATTTTGTTTTTTCATGTGAAGGAATGGAATTAAGTTGAAAAACATAATTGTTTAAAGCATTGATACATTCCAAAATAATGTCAGTGTATATTTCTATAATGAAATCCATGAGGAAAATGGTTTTGGAAATTAAATTTTTGGTAGGGTTGGATAGAAAGGTAGAGGAAATTTTATTTATCTTTTATAGTTAGAGTAATATAAATATTCTGAATAAACAAAAAGTTTATCCAATGAAAGATTAAAAATTTGTGATAAAACGAAGCTTCATAATCTAATTAATGTAGATATAGAATTAAAATATACATGAAAAAGGGTTGAAGTTATAAGAAAAATGTAAAAAATCATTAGAGACCAAAATCCAAGTAAACTGATGATGTTTTAATATTATGTTTGGAAATCACCATTGAGCCGTTTATTTTATATTCAAAGTCTTATTTTAATTACAAACTGGATAATTATTTCAGGAATATTTATATTTCTAGATAATTTTATAAGGTATCTCTTATTATTGATGAACCCATATAGATTAACAAAATGGGTGACAAATAAACAAAAATTAATCATGGGATATTAATTTTATTGAAAAATATGTGACATATTTCTAGGTTGGGAAAATATATTGTTTATATTGGGTAGATTGATGAAGAAGGATTTGGATCCAAATTTACTCATGGTTTATAGAATGTTACCAACTGGGTTATCTTCATAGCTCATTGAGTAATGAATAGAACCCTATACAATATGATTGAAAATATCATTGATGTGTTTGCAAAAAAAAAATCAATCAATGATTAATATCTATTGCTTTATAGGGTAAGCCACTTGAGTGAGTAGGAGATGCAGGTTCATACTACAGAAGTAATATTTTATGATATATAGTGAGTTGATGTTTATCTATTTGATTATTTTTTCTTTGGACATAAAATGAAATTTAATGTTATGAAATAATGAAAAACACCAAAGCATGGATGTTTAAACTGGGAACACACTAATTCTAGGGGATATTCCCCAGAAAAATCCTTTTGATGATAATTTTTTTAAATAATATTAATTAATGGATAAAATAGATAATAAGGGTTTATATATTTGAAATATAATTTTTATATTATTGATAAGTCCTAGAAGGGGGGGGAATCTGGTAAATAATAATATGAGATCAATATTGAAATTATAGAAATCCAAGAACAAATAATAGTACAATGTTATAGTGTTTAATATAAAATAATTGATGAAGGGATGTGGAAGTTGAAACTTCCTTCAACATAATAGAATAGTGTGGTTGATAGGATGAATTTTCAATTTTTTTAATGATCTATGTGCATGACATTTTACTTCTAGTTAATGGAAACATTCAAACATAGGGAAGTTAATATAGAAATATGCCTTATCAATACGAGTCTCATTGTATTAATTGGAGACATCTACCCAAGGAGATCTAGAAATGAATAGATTCCATAATCTCTAATTTATTATCATTTTTGCAGAATATATACTTAGAGATGTTGATACAATGTATAATCTTGATACTTTTTCTAAATCATATATTGATTTTTTCTTCTAGTGAAAAAAAATTTGTTCATAACTTCATGGATGATGAGAAAAAAATTATTTATATAATATAATATGATATTTAAAGGAATATTCATATAATGTTAACTCATTCTATCCAAATTTATATTTATAATAGTAAATAACGTTGTTGAGAGATGTTTGAAACTGATGGTGCTCCCAAACATGTGACATTATAACTAGTGGAGATTACTCATTAACTATGTATTAAGTTATTAACTAGAGTGAGAAAAAAAAATTAGTTTTATTCATCACCCATGAAATGTTTTTTATTATCATTAGAGAGATGTATAGAATGTTCTAATGAAAAAAAATTGAAGCTGTTATGGTTCTGGGATTTAGCTATAAAGGATGGTATTTCTTTAATACATGTTTACAATACATAGGAGATTAATTTATTCATTCATCTTAAAAAATAATTGAAAATAAAATTGGAATTTTAGGTCCAGGAAGTGTAAGATTTTAATATAAGATAAAAGATAATTATGGATTCAAATGTTTATTATTAGAAGAAAGTTATCAATTTCAATGAAATTTTCTCACGTTCAGTGTAGTTGATCACCAAATGGCTAGTTGATATTATAATTTCATTAGAGGATTCATGTCATGAAAATATTAATGTGATAACAAAATAACCTCATTCACATCTATGTTAAGACATATATAAATCTCATCCATGTTTATTGTTTATGTCTTAAAAGAAATCCATAGTGTAAAAACTCCACAGACGTTTGTAGGGGATGATGTATGCACCAAAATAGTGGAATAATATATTTACAACAATCATGATTAAAAAACTTCAAAACTATGTTTCATAGAAAATTTATATAATTTTAAGACATTTGGTGATGGATACATTATATTTTATCTATATTTGGATGGCACGGAAATAGAATGGTCATTAATGAAAAGGACTGCTATGAAAAATGGAAGTTGGCATTGGACTTTGTGATGAATGTACCTGGACAATATTGTATGACTCTAGTAATATATATCTAGAGAGATCAAGAAATAAAAACTATAATTTTATATTATTATGAAAATGTTATAATGAATTTGGGAAATATCAGTATGATGGAAACAAAGATATATCATATTACTCGGGTATTTCATTTTTTTGTTAACTAATAAGAAGCACCCTAAGATATAAGATGTTAATTATTGCATAGAAAAGGTTGTATATGTGTCAAATGATGTATTTTTAATATATTCCATGATTTTTACACTGAATAGATATATCTCATGTAGTGTAATTTTTTATAATTAATTTGACTAACCCTGGAAAAGAACATTATAATGATCTAAAATTGATACTAATAAAAATATATAGAATCTTGTAAATATCATAATAATTTTCAAAAGGAAATTAATTAAAGTAGTATATGGATTATGACCATGTAGTTTATTCCAATAAAATTGAGTTCCATACATTATGTGTTTTCATGTGAAGGAATTGAATTAAGTTGAAAAACTTAATTGTTGAAAGAATTGATACATTCCACAATAATGTCAGTATATATTTCTATAATGAAATCCAAGAGGAAAATGGTCTTGGGAATGATATTTTTGGTGGTGTTGGATAGAAAGGTAGAGGAAATTTTATTTATCTTTTATATTTATAGTAATATACATATTCTGAATAAACCAGAAATTTATTCTAGTACCTATTATATGGATTTTTATGAACACTTTTTCATTGGAATAATACATGGTTGTAATTTATATTATAGCATATTTATGGAACTATTAATTATAAATTTATATTGAAGAAGATAATGGTGATTTATAAGTTATTTAACTATTTAAACATAATTAATTTGCATTTTGGAATAGACTTTGATAGGAATAATTGGGAAGCACATTGTGGCTGAAAAGAAGGGAAATTAGATGGCCTATAATGAATGATTTGGTTTAAATTGGTTATTTTAATGGAATGAACACATTTGTAAGTGAATAATTAGGGAATCATAGATTGGTTATGTTCTCTAAATTGGAATTATGTAAGGAGATCATTTTTTTATTTGGTTCAACATGGTATATTTTTAGATAGGTAAATATTGATAAAATTGATGATGTTGGCCCAAGTGTTGGTGATGTGTAATGAACACCAGTGGAGAAAATTATATGAGTATAATAGTAACATAGTCATTACAAACATTGATTCAGTATAAGTGTTGACATTAATATTATAGGTATTATAAAACTGTGTACTTTTTTGAAATGTGATTGATATTAGTGTTGATATTACAATCATATGTATAGTATCACCATTCACAACTGTGAATATCATGGTGTTTCATAAAAAATGGTTATTGTTGAATAGTTTTTATTATTATTATCATATTGGGATAGATTATTTATATATATTTGGTTTGTACAATTAAATTTTACTCCTAAAAATAGATATAATATTCAACCAATACATTGGAATAGGTATTCTTCATGAACCATATAAGTACATGTATACTTATTACTAATATTTTTGTTCTTTTCCCCATTTTTAGTAATATTTTGGAGTCTTTTATTTTTGATTCTCATAGAATTTCAATAAAATCTATAAAACACTAAAAACCTATCAATGGGGTATGATGAAATTATTTCAGAACATGTTAGGTCATATTTTATAAACCTTTATTATTTATTTCATAATGTGATTAAACTCATATAAATCATGATTTCTGGATTTAGAACTAGTCTTGGAGTATTTTGAGTTTGAAAATATCTTAAAAATTTGGATGTATTTACATTATGGTAAAATTTAAAATGACCTTGGCCTAATATTGGACAAGAAATGAGATTGATATTTGTCCTTCTACAATAAATTAACATTTTAACCAATATATAGCTAATTGTTTTGGGTGATTAGATGTTTTCCCAGTCATCAAAGCTTTTATATACACTTTTTGGAATAATTTGTGAGGATATATCAACCTTCAACCAATAATAATTCCCATGATTTCATTTTTTTATAAGGTCTATGTTAATGAATTAAATAAATTAAAATAGATGTTGAATGGGGAAAAAATTATGTCCCAACAGAATAATAGTGAGGAATATGAGCTTATGTCCAATGCTCAGCACAATGTGAGAGAGATGTTTTTGGAAACTGGGTGGGTTATATTTGTTACTATTCACTATGCTACTCACAAGAGGAATTCAGCCCAATTTAATTACATCACACTAAGAAATAAATTTTGGTGGTGGTGATATATTTTAATTAATTATACTCATATATAGCTCTTTTCAAAATGGATTCTTATACGGACGAAACCACAATGAAAAAATTACTAAACAATGATACTATAACAAGGAAAATCTATTAGTTTCTCTGACAATATGATTTGAATTTGAAGAATCCTAAAAGGAAAGTGATAATTATTACTATTTATAACATGAAACACCCCATCAGTCACACTCCAAGACGAGTGATGAAGAACACATGATACCACCCAACCATATGTGGAGAGAGGATTTCACATATTCCATTCATCTTTTTGTATTCAATTTGAAACATTTAATTTTTAGGCAATATAATCCTTTTCTCTAATGGTAGGTATAAACTGGTACATTATCAGTGATGTGTTGAGTTTTTGAATTTGTCGAGAGAATGGGAGACCAACCATATATAACAATTTTTTTGGAAATTACACCATGTCACATGACTCATTAAAGATATAATACAATTTCTTAAGTCTATCCCAAAACCCAAAAATAATATTTTTACCTTTATACATGAAATTTATAACACCATGCATTTATATGATCATTCTACTCCATTATATGTTCTATATATTTATCTTATTTTTTGGTGATGATAGATTTAATATCTAAATATCTAGGATCTATGGAATTTATCACCATCCCAAGGAGGTTGTGAATGTAATGAATTTTGGATCATTCCCATAATATAGATTGTAAATGTATCCTAATTAATGGAAGTGGAAAAGATGTAGTTAAATTCCAATAATTAAGGCTCATAATATCCATTTTAGCATCAAGCATGAATTACCAAGTAATGTTTATTTTAATGTCAAGTATCTTCGGACCATTTACAGTAGTTTAACATTATTAGGTATGGAATACTATGGGAATGGTGCTACGAAATGATTGTTGTGAGGCATTTACATAAGAATCCCTTTCTATTGCATCATGTAATTTAGTAATGTGATATAAGATATCCTGATAGAATTATGGGGAAGATGACGCTAGTGATAATTATTTATATGGATCATTTTTAATATTTCATGATGATGAGGATATCATAGCTCATAGGGAATATTAATTGGAAATTATATAATTTCAATGGGAAAATGGACTAGATAGTTTATATTTTTAGAAGTTGGGATGTTGAGTTAGAACTTAAAAGTGGTGTTTAACATATTATAGTCAATAGTAATCAAATACTACATTGGTTTAATATCATAGTTTAAGGACATATGTATAAACAATATCATGTATTATAACATATTGTTGTAAGGGAATTGGTGTAAAATTTAATATCATTATATATGTACATTTCTTCCATAATAGGTGATACATCAAGGAATTTTGTGGGTCTTAGACATAGGTAGACCATAAAATATTTTTAATTTATTAATGAGTCATAGGGATGATATTAATAATATTTATATAACTTGGGCTTACACATATTATGAAGATTTGAGTATTGAGATCCTTTTATAATTAATTGGTTGTTAGAAAGGAAGGACCACTACTCTCACAAGGGATATTCCGTAGGTAGTAAGATTTGTCTCACAAATAATATGATATGTTGAGAAAGTAAGATTAGAGTAACTATGAATAAAAACGGATGATGAAAGGTTGGGAATTACAACTTGGTCCTTCTAGGGTAAATGGATGAAAAAATTTGGGGATTATTCATATTTTTCCCAACGGTTCCTAACCAAGATAGTGACTTCGGTGTAGAAGGATTTTCCGGAGATACACCTAGTATGAATCCATAAAAATATATTTATTTATCCTCTATGTTAGTAATTATAAAAGAAAAAACATGTTTCATATGGGATATGGCATGGTTTAGAAGTGTTATATTTCATATAATATGACCCATTAGAGGAGTCAAAGTTAAGTCATCGAGAAAATAGACCAATGAGGAAGAGGTTGGGTATACACAAGACAAGAGGCATATATAGGTTGATTTAGATCATTGATGTTTCATGAGTATGTGACCATGAGTGAAGGAATGTTTTGGGATTATACTTTAGGAGGATTTATATGTATACATTGATAACTGAATGGACTAGGTAAGATAACACGTCAGTTTTTCATTCAAGATGATTTTTATGATCCTTGGATAATTATGTATACATTCCCTCGAGGGGTACCATTATTATTAATACAATTATAGAATTTTATTATTAGGACGGTCATAACTATTTTAGAGGAAAAAATTGTGATGGTCTCTTATAGTGGGTTGAATCCATTTTATAAAAGCAATACATGATCAATGGGGTACATGGTAGTGTGTATTTCCAATCAATGTATTAATATATACCATATAACGGTCTTTGTATAAATCTATCATGGTAATAAACATGGGTGAGGAAGGATCCAGTCTGTGATACTTGAATTAGTTCCCTCATAAATATATCAATGTGTAATTATTCATCATTTTATTGGGGCCTAGGTGGAAAAGCGCTGTATTTTAGGTAATATGATAAAGATATCCCAAAAATGAGTTTTGGATAATATGGTTCATTCATGGGTACCCGGGTGAATTTAAAACCCTAGTACGGGGGGCTTAAAGTAACTTATCCAAATTTTATGGGTAGATATAAGTGTCCACTGAGGTGTTTGTTATGATGAATATTATTCCATGTTATGTTTTAGGGAAAAATTTCACCATAAGGTACAAGTGGTCACCCATGTATGTGGTAAGGATAATTTGGTTCCCTATTCTGTGTTTAAATGAAATAGTTACGTGATTTTTGGATAGAGAGAAGTGGTAAGACTATTTAGGGGTATAATTAGGTACTCACCCTAATGATGAGGTCTAGGATTGAATTTTCACTTCTATAGAGACAGGTATGTATTTCATGGGCATATAGAGACCTAGTGTATCACTAGATTTTGATTCCTTCATTGTAGTCATGAAGAACTAGGGATTTTGTAGTGTTCTAAAAGGGTTTTAATGTGTCTAAAATCTTGTTAAATTTAATTAAATTAATTTTTTTCTTAATTACCCATATTTTATTTTTTTAATTAATCTGCATGAATGGGACTTATATACTAGGTTCTAGGAATATCCTCTCTTTAGAGTTCCCAATTCATCTCTTTATGCATGATAAGTAAATAGAAAAGTGTGACTATTAATATAATGATGATGAATGTGGTATATAGAATCTATTAGGGGGAATCATTGTATAAAATATCCATGAAATGCCACCTAATACAAGAAAATAAAGGAATAATAGTAAATTAGGACTTGGGTGATGTAATCCATGGAAATCCAAAAAATATGGGTAAAATAGACCAGGGAAGATGGTATGGGATGAATTCCATTATTAATCAATTCAATAATGAATCCCTTCATTCTAATGAAATCTCTACCATTTATAGAATATATTTATAGAGAATAACCCACCCTTATAATTGGATTTCAATGAATCATATAGGATAATATTCTAAGGTAAAAGTAACTCTAACACGAACACTATTTTGAAAAAGTGTCCATATACCCACATCAGTGGAGAATGGTACCATCTAGACTTGTAGTTTGGTGTGTATAATCTATGATAAAAACATGATGTAGAAATTACGTTATTATCCTATGGAATGGGAAACATCATCCCCTATAAATATTTGGGGACACCCTAGCTTTTTTATCAATTCTGAATTGAGCATGATGAGAATCGTCACACTCTCTTCTCTCGCAGGTTGTTCAGGCTACCTATGTTAAGAGTGATATATTTCCCCTTCTTTTTGGTCATATTATAATAATATTGGTTAATTAATTATTATTTTCAACATATCATAAGAAAAAAAATTGAGGAAAAAAATGCTAAATGAAGTCACATAAGTGAATGTGGCTAAGCGAGAAAATGAGAGTGTAATTCCACCCATTGCCAAATTTATGATTTTTGTAATTTTTACCAAGATTATCATTTTTATGAGATATTTTTTTACAAATTTTATCCCTTTAATTTTATAAATCTGTATTTTCATGTTATAATAAAATGGTCATATGTTTAAATATAGTTCCTAATGTTGATGTTATTATTTGTATTGAAGAAATTGTCTGGATCCTAAGAACCAATGCACGAAACATTAGGATTATAGGAAATCAGACATTAAAAGTACTCTTGAACTTAATTACCTATACACATAATTATAAAATATGATCATTTGATATATAGTTCACCTCATAATCAATTTTTCTATCCTAGAATATGACAACCATTATTTGGTCAATAGTATCTTATCATCATGGGATATTTCTGAGACGAAGATTTTCCTCAACGGGAACATTATCAATGAGAAGAAAAATTATATAATAAATTAGTGATGACCATGATTCAAATCCAAAATAGAATAATATAACCATTATATCCAATAGAATAGATTATAACTTTAATGGGACATTCATACAATAAGGGATTTCTTAAAGGAGAGTTCATTTCCATATTAGGTGACCTATAGATTTGAAACACTGCTGGACCACATAATGTCTTCAAAACATTGTACATACTTTTTTTGGTTGAATGTTATTATTATGTAGTCTTATAAACCCTAACATTGATATTAGCAGCCTGAGGTGTTCTGAAACTAACACCATTCATTCCCTATAAGTTGATGTCATCATAATCTCATAGACATTTTTATGATCAAGGGATTCCCTATTTTTTGGGAAATTTATTATGATTTTATACCACTTCATGCGACCTAGGGTGATATAAGGAATACTCTAATCTAGTAAAGAGACCTAATAAGATAGGTTGTGGTGGGAATGATAAAATAGGTTTACCCAACTGTCAATATCCATTTTATAAAATGGAGTAAGATATTCTTATTACCTTATGAATCATGATGGAGGAAAAAATTTCTAAGATTCTCCCAACCCACCAATCCAATGGTTCCAATAATACAAAATTTTCTATTCAGGATAATGTTCAATACAAAATTGTTTGAGGGAGTCATAGGTGGTTCATGCACTTTTAAATATGTATGTAATAAGTCTGTATTTATGGAATTTACAGCCCATGTAAATGTAATACGGTGTGTAACTCTGTCTCCCCTAATAATCCAGGAACTATGGTATTGATGTTAAATGTATACATGTCATTAAACCATTCAACATCATGTAATGTGATTATTGGAATTATATAAGACCACATTGATGAATTTTTTGATGTAACTATTAATTAAGAAATATATAATCTGAAATAGGATTACACATCATTTATTTCCTAGATTATGTGGTTTTATGTGAAATAATTTATGACTTTTATTCAATTTGATGATTCCCCTTGTCTATCAATATCTAGATGACTCCATGAAATTCTAGAGTCCTTCCATCCTTATTAGACATACATATCAAGAATCTAATGATCATTTCCTTCTAACTATCTTCTCGGATTATGATATTGTTATCGTTTGTAGTTAGAATCATTACATAATATCCATATAATGGTTGGGGATCTAAAATCTAAACCTATTGACTCTTCAATTATTATGTATATGAAAAACTATAATTGATCCAATATAAAACGTGGTTTAATTTATTGAATGAAAAATCATTAACTAGACTATTTTCTAGTTCCCTTGGATTTTATTGATGATGCAACCTAACTTTTGGCTACCACATGGGTGAGAGAACCCACAAATAATAATGAATTGGCTAATGGGTTAATGTGAGTTTAGAATGATTTGAGAATTAAATTTATTTATCGATATATAATCATTATGGTATTAGCTAATTGTTTATTGAATTGGGTTGAGATAATTGTCATAAAAATATTGTGTAATTACAAGATAAATGGTAATTTATAGAATTCATTATTGATGTTTATGATTCAATATTGTGATATCTTTTTTATTATGACATTGGTTTTAATATATGTTAAAATTATTATATATAATGTTTTTCCTAGTTTGATGTTGCAATTATTATTTTTCAGGATGTGCCGAATTGGTTATTGGAATGATTATATTGAGGTATATGTCGAGATTCTAAAACACTAATACAATGTTCTACACTCAGGATGATGAAATACATATATATAGGTATATGATCAAACGTTAAAATTATTATACATAGGGATATTCAAATTATTTGACTATTTCATGGATATATTGTTATGGCTGTCAAGATTCTGCTACATTATAAAAGATATTCTATTACGGTATCGAAGTAGCTTGATCATTGTATCATATAAAATGATTAATTAATACAATTGTTTATAGTTTTATTGGATGAACTTATTATCAAACTTCTTTTGTTTATATATTGTTGTTTCAACCTACATCATTTTTCTCCTACCATATTTATTCCACTATTCGGTACTCTAGCATATTACAAGGATGAAGGTTTGGAAAAGGGAAAGATGACTTATTATTGATGGTTCTTGTGGTATGGGATAGAGTTTGGAGATAGGACCAATATGGGGATTTGGATTGGGGAAAATTATGTTTATTTTTATCAGTTTTTTCAATTATTTTTTTTACTCTCAGTTTACATTTTAGATAAATTGCATCATATAATCACATGATTTACATTTATTTTATTTATTTGTTCCTATTTTACATCCCATATATATTAAATACTATTTATTCAATTTTAGTTTCTTTGATGTTTATTTATAATTTATATTTTCATATTATTGTATCTCTAAACCCGAAGAAATAGTCTCCCCACTATATTTTCCAAACCCATAATTCTATTTAGCAGAAGCTGGAATATGGGAAGGCGTGATTGATTTCCTATAAGAAACCTACATTTTCCATGTATTATTCTATTAGATTAGGAGACATTACAAAGTGGTATCATAGGAGATTTGGTTTTTATTTTTTATTACTTTACTATTTAATAATTGTAGAATAGAGACTATGATATATTGGTACATTCAAATAAACCTGTGTATGAAGGTATCAGACACATTCATAGGTGGAAATATGAGTGCCCAAGGATGGTATTTCAATTCATGATGATCACTTATTATTGGGGGTTGTAATTTGACCTAGGTTGATTCATATGTTGTGTAATGTTATATTATCTTGAGATTTAATCTCATGTCCTGGTGTGGCATGATATGGGTATGGATGCATCATTTCATTCACATGAGGATATATATTGACATTAAATTTTGTGATAAAGATATATTTATTTAAACTATTATATAATTTCTCATATGATCTATGAGATTTATAATCATGTCATGTTGTCCATTGCATGTCTTTTTTCTCACCAGTTGAGGTTGAAATTGTCTTTATCTTTTTTTACATGGAATGTGTTTTTCTTGGATAGATAATCTCACCTTGACATATTTGAGTTGGGAATTATGAGTGGGGGAATAATTACACTCCAAATGCAGCTGAATTGGAGCATCACACAGTTCCTAAGGATCAGATGGATGTTCCTCTTCTGGATAGCTTCTTTAGGGTCATGTGATCCATTGAATGATAGATTTTTTGTAATGTGTCTCCAATGTCTGAGCTAATGAGATATTTTCAATTATATCATCTACATGCGTTTACTAGGGTGGGAGGCCCTGGGTAGCTGAATTTTGGATTTAGTCAATTCATATGGTCTTAAATCACCTTTATACACCCTCATATAGGAGGGTGAATCTTGTTTCATACTTTCATGGTGGAACTTCCAAGAATTTGGGCGATATTATAGTGAAGATTGGGCAGCAAGAGATGTTATCATGGATGGTATTTTAGGATAAGTTTCTAATCCACTGATATATATAGATATTTTTTTATTATTTGGATCATAAGATAATCCATCTAATATATGAGGACATGTCATTGAATGACTATGATGTATGTTTCACCGATTAGCAACGATTTTTTCCATATTTCATAGCTTATGACATCTCCATGTGATTTTTTTTAGAATGGGATTTGTTATGAGATTAGGTCACAAGTGAATGTATTTCATCTATGTTTATTTTTGGATATGATGAATCGGGATCTCCACAAAAAAGGGAATCTATTGGGGGAACTTGTTGGAGACCATGATATTTCAATAGGGTAAACATGGATCTCTTCATCTGGTGGAATGGAGCACCGCTATGATTATTTTCACCTAGGATATAGTGGTATGAATAATCAGGTATATGGGCATCCATATCAGGGTCATGATCGATTACAATGAAATCAATGTTGTATGTTGGACCACAAGCGGCCTTAGTGTCTACCCCATTATATGGAGTTTCATTTTTTTGGTAGGCTTGTTTACCTTCTAAGGATTTTTGAGGGCATGTGTTAGTTGAGTAGTGGTAGAGGATTATGATAAGATATGGCGTATTCGAAGGAATCAACTACCCCATGATAGGTAGGTATCTAGAGATCCACTCCACAATCTAGTAGAGGTGTGGGATGTGTTATGCAAGTACATGAGAAAAAATATTGGGTAGAGGGAAAACACAAAGGAGTCAAAATTGATCCATGTATAAAGTGGAATGTCAGGTGTACATTATTCCTTATACTCTAACTAGTGTAGAAGCATGAATTTTTACCACCAGATGTAGGATTCTTGTATCATCAACCATTTTGGTTTCTTTGATACAAGAGGATTGAATTCAATTATATCATCACATTTTAAATTTTACTTATTTTGGTAGTGGAAGTATTGGATGGTTACTGTTTATTTTGAGAATAATTATTATGGGAAATGATAGATTTGGATTTGAACCTTATTATGGATTTGATAGTTATATATCAAAATCATATCAACTATTATCATAGGTGTGTTACATTTATATCTCTATAAAGAGGTAGTTAATATTTCCATGGTGATTGTGATCTCTGGGCGCCTCTTGTAGAACCAATTTAGTGTAGATTGAATTTCCACATTGTTGGGATAGAAATCCTATATATTGATTATGCTGGAATTTAGTATGATACATTTCCACTATTTGTATATATTTTTCAATATGCTTTTCATGAAAATTTCAATGTCTTACCACCTGATGGAGATATTTATTTCTTGATAACATTGGTCCTAGGAGTATATCTAGTTTCTATCCTACTATGGTGGATGGAACCATGAGAGTTTGAAGAGTTGATGGTTCAGTTGGAAGACCCAGAAGCTAAAGGATTTATAAATCCTATTGTATCTATATGGGGTTCTTCAGTTCTATTCACAATTAAGGATGATGGGATATCTGTGCTTATGTATATATTATCATAGATTGAACCATATAATGGGGAAGAGCTATTATCCCCTTCCATTCATTAGTGATATCTTGATCCATTTGAGAGGTTTTAAGATCTTCTATAATATATATTTTTTATTATGATATTGATAGTTGAGTTGTAGACCATCATTCATTCCTCGTATTTCTTTTAAGAGTATATATGGAATGTATGTGTTTTTACTAATGTCAATAATTTTGTAATATTAGTCAGTCATATTCATGGAATCTATGAATTTGATCATCCATCCTTTTATTATATTAGTTTATGGTTTTTAATTTTTTATTACATCTCAATGTACTTCTATTCAGTGGATGGTCATTCCCAACATCTTGAAAACATATTGAGTACATTGAGAGAGTATAAAAATTAAGTCTATCTAACTAAATGCAGTTTATGATATGATAATGTTCACTTTTTTGGTCATGTAATCTCTGAGGAAAGAGTGTTAGTGGACCCCAATAATATTTCAACTATGGCTTCATTCAAGTGACACAAAATTTTATTTGAGATTTTTTTTGGTATTGGATTAGGAAGTAATAATTAGCGCTTTATCAATGAATCTTCACATTTGGTAGAACCAATTTTTAGGATGAATAATAATGGGGTGATGTTGTTTGGTCAAATGCATGAAAGAGTGAAGTTTAAGAGATGAAAAGTAGGTTATCATCATCACCTTCCCTATCAATAATATGATAGGAAATTTATATATGATTTTCAGTGTTGTATCTGGAGATAGATTGTGAAAATTTCTAATGTAGGAGGATATAGTGGTTACATATGGCTCTAGACAACTGAGACCACATGAGAGGAATTAACCTTACCAGGATCTATAGTTAGCTGTATGGATACATTACATGTGATAATAAGAAGGCTATGTTTTGTTACATATGTTTGGGTTTTACATGGGCCACAAAAGCCTTAGGAACATCTTTTTTCTGTAGGAACTGAACCATCAAAAAGTATGTCAGTCAATTATATATAATGTTTCGAATATGAGTTTTCTTATACAATAAGAAAGAGAAATTTCATTTTAAATTTCTTGACCATAAGATAAGTAAAGAGGAAGTTTGGGAGTATTTCAACAAGTGGATAATGATGGAACTCATTTCATACATGGATCTATATGTTCATGAGTCCCATGAAGGATTTTATTAGACATAAAAATCATTTATACTCATTATTTGGACTAGATAAAGACAACGATGTTATATTATCTAAAATAGTTAACTTTTATAGATAGATTATATGGTTTGAAGACACCCTCGTAATGGCCTCTTGGATGAATAAATTATATTCTTTACAAGGATGAAAATGTGTTCCTGTAAGTATTCACAAGGATATGATGAGAGAGTTTCAAGCTTCTAGATGGTTATTTGTAACATCAAAATACGTTTTCAGGTACTTTGACGTTTCTATGTACCTCTGATTTGGAGTAGTAACTTGGGTGTGCGTTTGGGTGAGCATTTAAGTAAAACAAAACGGTAATGGTGTGTGCATGGTTTGCGCATGGTTTAAAAAACTGTGCGACCAAACCGTTGCAACCAAGCATCACTGGACAGAGAGGTACACACGGTGTGCACAAGGTTTGAAAAACCGTGCGAACAAACCGTGCGGGCCGAGCATCTCTGGACAGTTAGGGTCAAACGATGTGCGCACGGTTTGAAAAACCATGTGTCTCTGCCAGGTAAACCGTGTGCACGGTTTCTAATTCCGAAAATTTCTTTTAAAACCACCTGAACCCCCAAAACTTCCATATTTTCGACCTTGGATCAGGATTGATTCATTTTAGGTTTTTCCAAAGCCTCTTAGAGAGATTCCAAGGTGATCTAATTGTCTTTCTTCGAGATTGAAGGCTCGAATTGAAGATCTTCTCTCCTCCTGGTAAGTGGATTTCATCCCGTTGCGTTTCTCCTTTATTCATCTATCTTTCCATGATCTTTTCATGGGAGATTTCCTTTGTTTCCATGGGTCTAAACCTATGAGTTGTGGTATAGATCTAGTATTGCGAATCTTGATCTTTTTTTTCAAGATCTTGATTCCATTGATTTTAATTTTGTTTTTAAGGATTTAGATCCAGATTTTGATCGACATCGTTGTGCCGCTCGGTTTTTGGGGTTTCACGTTGGGCTAACTCCCATCAAGAAATCAAGGTACGTGGTTCTGTCCCGTCTTTCCAAATTTATTATCATTGTATTTTCTTAATTTATTTCAATTGTTGATTTTAATTCAAATGCTCGTATTTTCTTTCAATTTAACTGATGAAAACTCAATTCCAGTGAATCGAGATATTTGCAATGGTTTTGGAATGAATATTTGGAAAACCCCAATTCCATTGAATTAGGTGTGCTTAAGGATATTGGCCAATTTAAATTGATTAATTTAATTGGTGTATTTTATGGAAATGATTTCAATTAAATTGTTTAATTGAATTGTGGAAATTAATTGTGAAATGATGGTATTGGTTTTGAATGGATTTAAAACTTATGAAAATGGCTTTAAATTATTTGATAGAAACCCATTGGTTTTATCTTGTGAAAAAGGCATGTTTTTGAATAAAACCTATTATGGTTTTAAATGGAAGGAAGTTGGTACTTTTGAAATAGAAGAATAGGATTGTTCTTATTTTAAGAATTCTTAGAATAGTTCACCCATCATGTAAGAGCGCATTCAAGCCATAGGTAGTTAGTTAGTTCTTTGGATACACTCTATGATACGACAACGTTCTAAAACATAATTGTGGCGGGTCACATCCCCGACGGGTTAATGCCCAGTCTGCTATGGCCAGTGTTATAGGGACGTGTGTATAAACTTTTTTCTGAGTTCACATAGAGATTGTGGAATCCTATAACTGGTTAATACTATCGTACCTTTTGGCAGATGACCATGTTGCTCTCTTGTTTATTTATATATGAGATATAAATGTATGCCAATGCTTTTGAACTGCATACATGCCTGTAATGTTTACATAAACTGTTTTATGTAACTGTTTTCATTTAAGCCATTGTTTTAGAAATATTCCCTCATTGTAAAGCCTTTCCTGATGAATTTTCCATCATATGAAAATGTATAGCATGATTTGATAAAATATGCTTTTGAATTTCCAAACCTGTTTATTTGAAAATTGAAAGCATTTCTTTGGATAATCTATATTTGGCATATGTTATGGAATCTTTGGTGGTATCCTACTAGGCTTTGGCTCACACCCTACTTTTGCCTTCGGGTGTTTGTAGACTTTCTCCATCTAGGTCCGAGTAAAGGGAAGGAATCTCTTGGAGGTGGATCTAGTTGTTGATCTCTGGAGTTGGTGAGTTGTGTCCTTTGGGACCTTGGGACTATTTTCCATTTTGGTACTTGGGTTGTTGTACTTTTTCATTTTATTCCTCTTTGTATTCTAGTACATCACTCCTAGTGGAGTTTCTTTTGTTATGCATAATGTTTTTTTTACTCTTGCTTCTGCATTCTTGTGGCAAAATCATTCTCACTTGTATGTTGTACGATTCCTGGTTCCAGTCTCCAACCCATGGGGATCGGGAATGCCCTTCGGGCTATGTTAGGGCTGGCTCGATTATCGGGTTACCAGGGTACCCTGGCCAGTTTGTGACAAAGTGGTATCAAAGGGAATGCAACGCTTCTTTCCCTGATGAGAGTATGAATTTGAGTTTTCTTGTCGGGACTTAGGATGTAGTTGTGATTGAGTTCCTGGACAACTCTCACCACAATGAACCATAAGTCACCAGGGTTGGTTAGGGAAATTCGACTTGTGGATTAGTTCTAGTATTTTACATGTTTTGATTTGGATAGAGTGGAATCCAAATCTTGTTATCCTTTCTTATAAGCCTAGTTTTCCTTGTTACTCAGGTTGGGTGTTAAGCTAATGTATTTTTTATTTTCTACTAATTTTTTGTAGCATCATGCCTCCGAGAAGACGTGGGAATCAGATCCAAAAAGAGGCTACTTCAGAATCTAAGAAAAAAAGTCATATTTTGGATCCGAGTTTTCTTGAGGTGATTGTTCTCACTGTCCAACCTTTGGGACATCCACCACCTCCAGTTCTTATTCAGGCTCCAGCTATAGATCCTCATAGTGATATTCTCCGAGGTCGTTCTCAATAGTTCCTATACTAGAAGCCACCAGTTTTCAAAGGCTCTATTAACCCTCAACATGATATGGAATGGTTGAGTAAGATTGAACATTTGTTTGGGTTCTTGGAGACACCTGATATGATCAAGGTGAAGTGTGCCACCTTCATGATGGAAGGACCAAGTAAGAGATGGTGTGACACAATGGTGATGGTTGAGAAACATGAGGGTTTGGATTTGAACGACTTCAGGGTTCTTTTCACCAACTAGTTCTATCTAGAATAGATGGTGTTGGCCAAGGCTCTGGAGTTTTTCAAGCTTGAGTAGGCCAACAAAACAGTTACTGAGTACTCAAATCTTTTTTCTAAGTTGATATTGTTTGCTCTTGAGATTGTATCTAATGAGGGGATGAAGGCTCGATGATTCGAGTTGGGACATCAATAAGATATCTGTTCTCAGATTTTCTACCGAAGCTACCCACTTATGCTGATGTGATGGATAGGGCGATGATGGTTGATATAGACATGGAAAAAAAGTTAGGGTTGAAGGAGGTTCTTTTCCCTCCTAGTGGAAGTATGGGTTCCATTAAAGGAAAACAGAAACGTGACTTTTTTTATAGTAGTTCTCGACAGCAGAGTCATCCCAGACCTTCGGTAGCACCAGGAGGGGCTTCATTGACTTGCTATCAGTGTGGGAAGCCAGGACATTCTAAGAGGGTTTGCACTAAGGTACCCATGAACTTTAGCTCTTGCGGACGATTAGGGCACCTACAGAGATTCTGCCATCACTTCTCTGCTCCGCGTAGTGGAACGTGATCACCACCACCTCCAAATACTGTGGGGCAATCATATACTTCACGAAAAAAGGGTTCCAGCCACAGGAATATGAAACGAAGATTCTTCACGCAGCGGAAGAGTTGCCTAAGGTATCTAATACAGGTCCTGCAACTATGAGAGGTACCATTACTATAGCTTCGTCTTTAGTGACAACTCTTTTTGATACAGGTGCATCTCATTATTTTATTTCAACCCATCTTGTTGATCTTCTTAATCTACCAATAGAACTTTTATCTTGTGCGCTGTATATTGCTACACCTCTTGGTACAATTAGAGAGAAGTGTCTTCGTACCCTTCTTGTTTCTTCTATCCATCTGATATAGATCATTCTTGGTGTATCATGGTTCTTAACATGAAATCATTTGATGTCATTTTTGGGATGGATTGGCTCGTTGCAAATAAATCCCGGATCGATTATTATCTTTGACGGGTCTACCTTACTAGACCCAGTGCTGTGCCTCTAGTTTTTCAAGGAGAATGGGACCCATGGTCAAGCAGAGTTGTACCCTATTAACCATAGTTGGGAATAGTTATATCATTGTTTTCTTTTGATCTATAGAGATTATATGTGTGGTGATCTTCCTCCAGTTGTCACTGAGTTTCCCGACGTGTTTTCTTATGATTTCTCTGGTTTTCCACCAGTGAGAGAGGTTAGTTTTTCTATTAACTTGTTACTTGGTACTGAACCAGTTTCTATTCCATCTTACTAAATGGCTCCAGTAGAACTAAAAGAACTAAAGTCTCAATTAGACGATCTTCTTGAGAAAGGTTTTATATGCCCTAGTGTGTCACCTTAGGTATCACTTTTTCTCTTTTCCAAGAAGGATGATAGTTCCATTCGCTTATGTGTTGATTAACGAAATCTCAATTGAGTCACAATAAAGACCAAATATCTATTACCATGAATTTATGATTTGTTTGATCAATTGAAAGGGTCGAAGTGGTTTTCAAAAAATTTTCGTCGATCTCATTACCATCAGTTGAGGATAAAAGAATCATACATTCATAAGACCACTTTTTGGTGTTGGTATGGCCATTATGTGTACCTTGTTATTCCCTTTGGCCTAACAAATGCTCCTGCAATTTTCATGGATTTGATGAACAAGGTTTCCTGTGAGCATCTGGATACTTTTGTGGTAGTCTATGTGGATGACATTCTTGTCTACTCCAAGTCTGAGAAGGATCATGTGGATCATCTTAGAACAATTCTGAGTCTTCTAAGGAACCACTGACTTTATGCCAATCTTTCAAAGTGCGGTTATTGGATTTGGAAAGTGAAATTATTGGGACATGTATTGTCAGAACAAGTAATATTAGTTTATCCTGAAATGGTGAAGGATGATATGACTTGGGAAGAACCATGAAATGTTTTTGAGATTTTTAGCTTCTTGGGATTAGCAAGATATTATCACCGGTTTGTTAAAGACATCTCAAAGTTAGCTTATCCAATGACTGCTCTAAATCGAAAGGGAGTGAAGTTTTCGTGGAATGATAGATTCCAGTGTTCTTTTGTTGAGATAAAGAATCTCTTAACTACTGCGTTGGTGTTAACTATTCTTGAGGCTGGGATAGGTTATGTGGTCTTCTGTCATGCATCAGGTTCAGGTATGGGATGTTTACTCATGTAGGGTAATCATACTGTTGCCTATGGATCTCGTCATCTTAAGCCTCGTGATAAGAACTATCCTACCCAAGACCTTGAGCTTGTAGATGTAATGCACACACATAAGTGCTGGAGACATTACCTATATGGAGAAAGTATTACTGTGTATTCAAACCACAAGATCTTGACCTATATTTTCTCTCAAAATGATTTGAGTCTTCTCCAAAGGCATTGGGTGGAGTTCCTGAAATCATTCGACATTGACATTTCCAATACCCTGGGGAATGGGAATGTAGTTGAAGATGTGTTAAGCTAGAAACTTCCATCACACGGTGTGAAATAATCCTTAGAAGAGTGGAGTGTGGTGGCTCTTTTTACTCAGTTGCATATTAGAGTTCAGTGGAAGGGGAATAAAGTTTTTCCAGCCAGTGTTTAGTAGACTTATGCTCTCCTTGAGTTAATTCTTGAGGAACAACAATAGTATGATGAATTCCATAGCATTAGGGAATCTCTTTATGGTAGGGAGACCGACACCCAGTGGTCTTTCTCCAAAGAGGGTGTTCTATTTTTTCGAAACCGTTATTTTGTGTCGTTATCAGCAAGGAAGTATGTGATGGGGGATTTCTATAACTCTCAGTGGGAGGTAAACCCAGGAACCACAAAGATGTTCTATGACATGCGGCAACTGTTCTGGTGTCCTGGTAAGAGGAGAGACATTGATGAGTTTGTATATTATTGCTATATATTCCAGTAGGTGAAAGTCGAGCACCAAAAACCTTCGGGTTTACTTCAACTACTCCCAGTCCCAACATGGATGTGGGATGAAATCGCTATGGACATTGTGGTTGGGTTACCTCAAACCTAGTGGAAAAATAATGTGATATGGTTTGTCATCGATAGACTACCCAAGTCGGCACACTTAATACCTATTTAATATACAATAAATGTTGAGGTGTTGGGAAACATCTATGTGAAAAAGGTTGTTCGTTTGAATGGAGTTCTATATTCTATAGTCTCTGATAGGGATCCTCGGTTTACTTCTCTCTTTTGGAGAAGCCTTAAGTAGGCACTGGGATCTCAGGTCCATTTGAGCACGGCCTACCATCCAAAATCAGATAGCCAGACAAAGAGAGCTATTCAGATCCTTGAGGATATGCTCCCTGCCTGTTTTCTCAACTTTGGAGGGTCTTGGGAAGATTATCTGGGGATAGTTGAGCTTTCATATAACAATAGTTATCAATTTGTGATCAAAATATCTCCTTTTGTGTCATTGTATGGCCGTCCTTGTAAATCTACTTTATATTGGTCGGAGATTGTTGAAAGTTCCTTAGTAGGACCGAGTTTGGTCCTAAAGATGACCGCTATGATCTAGTTGATTCGACAAAGAATGTTTACAGCACAGAGTTGGTACAAGTCTTATACTGATCATCATCGTAGAACATTAGAGTTTCCAGTTGGTGACCAGGTGTTCTTGAAATTTTCACCCCGATTAGTTCATCGACGGCTTGGGAGGCAAGGGAAGATTTCGCCTCATTTTGTGGGACCTTTCGAGGTTGTTGGTCATGTGGGGAAAGTTTCTTATAGTCTAGATCTACCAACACAGCTGACGTCGATACATAACATGTTCCATGTATCGCAGCTGTGAAAGTATCTCTCTTATCTATCTCATGTTGTGAGCTGGAGTGATCTTGAGATTGAACCAGATTAATCTGCGACTGAACGAACAGTCAGGGTTGTTGATTCTAAGACCAAGGCACTTCCTGGGAGACCGATACCTCTAGTCCATATAATTTGGAAGCATGGTTCAGATTCTCCTTAGATGTGGGAAACAGAGGCACTAATGAGAGAGCAGTGGCCTCATATTTTTGACATGGAGGATTCTTCATTGGATTTCTGGGGACAGAAAGGTCTTATGGTGGGGAGTTTGTAACATCAGGTTACGTTTTCACGTACTTTTGACATTTCTATGTACCTCTAATTTGGAGTAGTGACTTGGATGGTGCGTTTGGGTGAGCTTTTACGTAAAACAAATGGGATTTGTCTTGTGCACGGTTTACACACGGTTTGACAAATCGTGAAACCAAACCGTGCCAATCAAGCATCCCTGGATAGATAGGTACGCACGATGTGCGCACGGTTTTACAAACTGTGTGACCAAACCATGCAAACTGAGCATCTCTGGACAGTGAGGGTCGCGCGACGTGCGCACGGTTTGACAAACCCTATGTCTCTGCTAGGTAAACTGTGTGCTTAGTTTCTAATTAGGAAAATTTATTTTAAAATAACCCGAACCCCCGAGACTTCCATATTTTCAATCTTGGCTCGGGCATGACTCATTTTAGGTTTTCCCAAAGCCTCTTAGAGATATTCATTGGAGATCCTAACGTCTTTCTTCGTGATTGAAGGTTCGAATTGAAGATTTGTTCCCCTCCTGGTAAGTGGATTTCACCCCGTTGTGTATGGCGTTTATTCTTCTATCTTTCCTTGATCCTTTCATGGGAGATTTACTTTGTTTCCATAGGTCTAAACCTTTGAGGTGAGGTATAGATATAGTATTCTGAATCTAGATCTTTTTTTTTGAAATATCTTGATTCATTTGATATTAATTTTTATAAGGATTTAGATCCATATTTTGATCGACATCGTTGTGCCGCTCAGTTTTTGGCGCTTCACGATGGGCTAACCCCTGTCAATAAATCGAGGTAGGTGGTTATGTCCCGTCTTGAAAAATGTATTATCATTGTATTTTCTTTATTTATTTCAATTGTGGATTTAAATTCAAATTATCATATTTCCTTTCAATTTAACGGATGAAAACTTGATTCTAGTGAATCAAGATATTTGAAATGGATTAGGAATGAATATTTTGAAAACCCCAATTCCTTTAAATTGTGTGTGTATAAGAAAATTGGCTGATTTAAATTGTTTAATTTAATTGGTGGATTTTATTGAAATGGTTTCAATTAAATTGTTGATTTTAATTGTGGAAATGAATTGTGAAATGATGGAATTGGTTTTGAATGGATTTCAAACATATGAAAATGGGTTAAAATGATTTGATAGAAACCCATTGGTTTTATCTTATAAAAAATCCATGTTTTCGAATAAAACATGTTATGGTTTTAAATGAAATTATGTTGGCACTTTTGAAATGGAAGAATTGAATTGATCGCATTTTAAGAATTCTTAGAATAGTTCTCCCATCATGTAAGAGTGCATGCAAGCCATAGGATGTTAGTGAGTTATTTGGATACACTCTACGCTACGACATCGTTCTAAAACATACTTGCGGTGAGTGACATCCCCGATGGGTTGGTGACGAGTCTACTTTGGCCAGTGTCATAGGGACGTGTGTATACACATTTTTCTGTGTTCACATAGAGAGTGCGGAATCCTATAACAGGTTAATACTATCGTATCTTTTGGAATATGAACATATTTCTCACTTGTTTATTTATATATTAGATATAAATGTAATGAAATGCTTTTGAAATTCTTACATGCTTGCTAAATTTACATAAAATATTTTATGTAGCTGTTTTTATTTAAGCCATTTTTTTAGAAATATTCCATCATTGTAAAGCATTGCTTGATGAATATTCCATCATTTGAAAATGTATATCATGATTTGTTAAAATATTCTTTTGAATTCCCAAACCTATTTATTTGAAAATTGAAATATTTTCTTTTGATAATCTATATTTGGTATCTATTATGGAATCTTTGGTGGTATCCTACTTGGTTTAGGCTCACACCCTAATTTTTCCATTGGGTTTTTGTAGACATTCTCCTTACAGTTTCGAGCAAAGGGAAGTGATCTCTTGGAAGTGGATCAACTTTTTGATCTCCAGACTTGGTGAGTTGTGACCTTTAGGACCATGGGACTATTTCCCCTTTTTGTACTTGGGTTGTTGTACATTGGCATTTTATGCCTCTTTGTATTCTGGTACATCATTCCCAATGGAGTTTCTTTTTTTATGCATACTATATGTTTTAGTCATGATTCCGCATTCTTGTGGAAAATCATTCCAACTTTTCTGTTGTATGATGCCAGGTGCTAGTCGCGAACCCGTGGGGATCGGGAACGTCCTTATGGATATGTTAGGGTCGGCTCAGTTATTGGGTTACTAGGGTACCCGGGCTGGTTCATGACATTAGTATATTGTTGACGCTCCTTTCATCATAGAATCTAAATATTGGAAAAGGGTAATATCTGAGTTCAAAGTGATTCAACCTTTGGAAAAATATCAAAAAATTGTTAAAGGAAGGAATAAGAAGAACATTCTATAAGGACCGTGCAAGTTTTACAATGGTCACAAAAGGACACTTGAGCGCCGCAATGGTCGTGCAAGTACACTTGTGTGCCTCCATGGTCATGCAAGTACACTTGCGCGCCCTAAGTAATAACTTCTTGGGGTCTTTTCCAGCCTATAAATACCCTCGGTGCGCCCCCCATTTGAAGGGGAATTTTTTCCAGAATCCAGATTTGAGCTCCCGGCGCCCTAGTCTCTTCTCAATGCTTCTGAAACACTTATATGGTAATTTATTACCTATAAAGGAAGATCTGAATAGGGGGAGGAAGGGCCAAGTGTTGAAACTCATCAACACTTGCACGCCTGAGTGGCCATCCCTTAAGGGAAATGTCTACACTTGCGCGCCTCCTAACTCCTTCAATATAACGTGCGCGCCACTTTTCTGGAAGACCCTCAAGATGATTCTAAAGGCTTTAACCAAGAGTTGCTCAAGTATTATCCTTCTGGTTAACCGTTGTGCAAGTACCCATGTGTCGCGCAGGTATACCTGCACGACCAGGACTTGTGCGCCCACTCAGTACCTGCACGCCTTCAAGGACTTGCGTGACCTTGCCTTTTTGGATTCCCTTCATTCCCATTTCATCCCTCTTAACCCATTCAACATCTCCTATTCAATATTCAGTCTTCAAGACACTCTTCAAAGACATGTATGGCTTGATTTCTTGATTTGACTTCCTTATCTGAAAGGAACTTTGTGGAATATCTCTCATAACCTAGTGATTTACACATCATTATGTCACTAAAAATTGAGATTTCATTCATTCAACCTCATCCTTTAAGATGAGACAACCCCTTAACCTAGGCCTCCTTTTCAGGAATAATCCCCAGTCATAATTCTCAAATCTGGGCATCCTCCTTAGGAGTAAGCCCCATGTCCTCATTAATATGGGCCTCCTTTTCAGGAATAATCCCTAGTCATAATTTCTATTAATCAGTCCTAATTTACCTTTGATCTGGGATTCCTTCTCTAGAGTAAAACCCAATCATAAGTCCTCTCTTAATTTGGGCCTCCTTTTCAGGAGTAAGCCCCATGTTAGAGTATTCAAATCTCCATAAAGTACATATACCTTTTTGGACCATGTTCCTGGATTTCTTCCCTGAAGTAAATCCTAATCTTCATTTATCTGGGCAGTCATACATACATAAGTCCCACATTATTTCTTATGATTCCATCTTTCATGGCACAATTGTTTGATTTTTACCAATACCTCTTGTTTCTCACACCGAGCACGACTCACGTGAGCTTAGAGTGTAAAAGTAATTATGAAATCCTTCTTTGAGCCATCAATCATAAACATCATATGCCCTTACTCAAACTACGTGGGTTCTAATTCCTTTTCTAAGAAAAGGATACGTAGGTAGCCAATCTGTGCATTCGATCCCAACTTTGAAATAATACATGTCCTTCGAAATTAAAATAAACATCAAGTGCCCCACTGAGTGGCTTTAAAACCAGCATGGTCATCATAATGACCAAGAGACTTCTATATAAATGTGTTGAAGGATACCATTGATTAAGAATCTCTAACAAATACAGATGATTCTCTATCAATGAATAACCTCGAATAAATATAAAATATTCTCTAAATTTTCATACATATCAATCATTGATTTTTAGATCTAAAGGAAACATCATTTTATACTTGGTAATGTAATAAGGATTCATGAACATAACTTAAATCTATAAAGACAGTCCCGGAGTAGACAATAATTCCCCTCCAAAAGGTGTGATGAGTCCGACCTCCCATCCTCTCACCAATTAAAATTCCTAAGCCTCATCAGTCCACAAACTAATGAGCACCTACCTTTGGAAAGTAGGTCCAAATAGATGTGGAATCATTGGATGTTTCTTGTGCTACGAACAAACCCTTTAGAAACCGATTGGAATGTTTGAACCATCAATCAAGGAGGTCATCCCCAAATTCCGAGGGAAACAAAAAAATGGTGAACCCAACGTGAATCCTTAACCATGTCAAAATGATGTTTTACCTATTTGTTAGGACCCTATTTAAAACTCAATGAGAGGGTCAACAAAAACAATTATTGACATATGTGCTCATCCAAAAGATATTGTGGATGAATTTATATTGATTACCTTTTTTATATCAAACATGAACTCTTTTCTAAGATCCTCTGCATTTCCAGAATGGCTGCTCTCAAGTTCACACCTGTAAATACTGCTGCTGCAAATGCCACTGATACTACTCCTGCTGGATCTTCATCCTCTCTAAGGATGAAATCACCAACTTAGTGTCTTCAACGCTGGGTTTCAAATGCACTGGTTAAAAAGTACTGTCAACACAGTACCATCCCAAATCTGGAGGCTGCCCGACAAGCCCTCCAAGTGAAAAACTCACACCGGTCGTCCGAACAATGACGACCATTGATCAAGAAGTAGGCGGTGCCAACCACTGCTTCCAACCATTTCGGGTTGTTATCCCCAGAACGCAATCACCATTCACTCCCATATTCTGAGTAGGTGAATGAGCAGGTCCCTCAAAGCCTTAATTCAAAGAAGCAGGAGTCCTTCCTGAGTGCTCCTATCAACATTCGCCGCCAGACTCGTGCGGTACTGCACCCTCAACATGATGAGGGTGTCGACTCCAGGCGTTCGGCTCAGGTTCCTCGAACCCGAGAAGGCAAGACGAATCGCCAGAGGCGAAATCCGGTTAACAGTGAGCAGGTTCTCATATCTTCCATCTTCGGAAAAGTTCACCAACCTAACATGGTGGCAAGCGACGAGCGGGCACACACACCTGCCCGTTTTAATTCCTCTTTCCAGCAGACTCGTTTGGTAGCATCACGCCAATCCTGCCATGAAATCCCGATGAGTACTATAAGCAGGAACATAAACCTGTTTATACATCATCAGCTAGTTAGCAGGCTCGTCTGACTACATATGATGGAGCTCGTCAACCACATTCAGCAAAGTGAAATCAGCAGACACATACACCTGCTAATACTAATGAAGCCTACCTACAGTCTCGCTTGGTAGCACACTGAGAAGTCAGTCGGAAAGCTCCGGCGACAAACAAGAGGTAAACTCAACTCTCTGCCCCCACATTTGAGTACTATCAGGATTCGCTAACAGGAAAATGAGGACAAGAGTAGGCACATACACCTACTCCAATCACGGAATGGATGTATATCCTTGTTATGGTAGCTGAAGTCACCAAGCATATTTTATCAATTGTGAAATAGCAGAAGAAAATCACATCTCACATTCTGGATGTTTTCCAGGATATTATAACAGCTTCAGTAGCATCTCAGGGAAAGACACATAAATATATCCCTACTAGTGGAGTGACACATCAACAGTTCAATCAGAAACAGACACACACATTTGTTCCAGTTCAAGAGGGTTGTGGGGCATACTCCCTCATATCATACGGACAACCAAGTCAGGCACATACACCTAATTTGAGTGGAGATCGTCATCTTAACCTGGCTATCTTTCCTGATCAGGCACATACACCTGCTCAGAGTAGCCACTTTCATCAACAAGTGGTTTCCAAGGCGAGTAAGAAGGCGTCTAAGAAAAAGACTCTCCCAACACAGTCAGGAGATCAAGAGCCAATCTATAACAAGGCCTTTCTCGATGCTGGAGTTCTTGAAGCCTTTAGATAGTTGTCTATTGGAATTCTAGACTCTACTCCCTCATTTCCCAATAGAGGGAACATTAATTCTAAAGGTCTTCAACAGACACTTCCTCATGAAGGCTTGCTTCATGACAATTCGGTCGATCTCAAAGTTTCATCTTCAGATGAGAGCTACAATAACCCTCTATGTGTTCAGAAGACCAAGGAGCAAGAGATCTCATATTTTGTTGTAACCCACCATGGTGGTCCTCCCCATGATGATGAATTTCGCTGTGAATGTCCTCTCCACAGTAGTGATGCACATTGCCCGGAAAATGCTCTAGTGGACAATGTAATACCGGGAAAGCCCTCTTATCTTGAGGCACTTGCAAATGCGAAACCAGTCATGTCCAATGCTTAATAGCTAGAATGTGAAATACTTTCTCAATTAAGAGATAGCCCAGGGTGTAGGTCATTCTCCAAACCACCCATAAGTCATGCATCTTCTATTTTAATCAGTGTTTTCTCTACCAATCCTATTAAATCTAATGAAGAATCAAGGAAGCACCAGCTCTGGTCAAAATAAGTAGAAGAATCCTCATCAAATGATAATGAGGAAATGCTGAAAATGAGAAAACAACTGGAGAAAGGTGAAGTGCCAGTCATGTTTTGGCCTCTGGCTAACTCTCGGTATGACATTCCAGAAATGTTGACGGAAGATGGAATTCTTGATATTTTTATCAACGTATGGAAAACTCTTTTTCATTTGAAAAAGAAAGTATTATCTTATGATGAATATAAAAAATCATGTTAAGATAATAGAAGGGTTACAATGTCAGATTGATTTGGAATCTCTATCAGTCTCTCGATATCCAAAGGTTGAAAAGCAGCATAGAGCCATTCAACATTCATGACTCGGCGCACTAAGAATATTGTGTCAGTTAATTTCCAATGCCCCATCTAGTCTTCATGTTAGAGGATGGGGTGTTCATGGAGTACTACATTTCACGGTACTCTCTAGTCAGCAAAGACCGCCGAAAATGGTCTCATGCAATGTTATTGCCCATGGCCGACCACAGTCAATGGGCTTTGTTTGTAATCAAAAGAATGCCTAAGAACAGTCCTCAACTAGTTCCTCTCAAAATCAAGAATACAGAGAACAAGTTGTTGAATTAATCCTGCATCAAGAAAACAAGAATATTGAACAGGCCTCTCGTATGGAAAAAGAACATCATCAAGTGACAGATGTGTCGGAAATCATCTAATGGTCTTTTGAACCAGGTGATAATGTGGATACAAGTTAATGAATCCAGCTAATTTCCAGACTAAGGTTCGGAAGATTAGGAGATATTTTAAGAAAGTCTCAGACATAGAATGTCAAGAGCCACCCCAGCTTGCCAGACTGGTGACTCTTTTAAACCAACCCTCAGAATCAAGAAATAGGATTCGAGGAGTTGATCGGGAATAGCAGGATACACCCGAGTCCACCTGACTGGGGGATTTTTCAAATCATCAATTCCCTTCTCAGAGAAAGTCGGTCTTTTCTCGATTGGGGAAGAAGCCTTATGAGGAATGAAAAGCCAAATTATCAGGAGATTCCCTCCAAATTACGGTTCGTCAAGAAGTTCCTGAGGGATCGAATCAACAAAAGGCAATGTCTCATCAAAGACATGGAAGAATACAATATCACAGAAATGCTGATAGAAGGGATGTGATGCGTTATGAATCAATCAATGGAATCAATGCTGTTATTGCTGATCCACCAGATGATTCTCACTGAGGGGACTCAGATGAAGAGGTTCTTGCTCAAGAAGATATGTGCACCAACACAAATGAAGAAGGTGTGCGTACACGAAATAAAAGGGTTACTCAGAACCTAAGTAATCCTTCATGTAACCCACTTCCCCCTCTCTGCAAAGAATCCAACAAAGGGAGGGGAAAGAATCAGGTAACATATCCTTCCTCTGGAGAAGGCCAATCGCTCTCACTAGAGCAATGGTTTGCACAACAGGAGGAAGAAATGAAGGAATTAATGAGGTTGAATGCAGAACTACTTCCGGGTAGTCTTCTTAGTAAGCGTGCTGGAGTCAGTCAGCCAAGGGAATTTGTTGCAGCTACTGAGATAGGTCAAGAATATCCTCCTCTATCAGCACATCCTCACAGGTGTAATCATACGGGTCAAGTGCAACAATAGTTGGCAGTGTTCCCATCAGTTTCAGCACCAACGGCCACATCTGTCCAAGCTACAATCATTGCACCTACCCACGTCCAAGTTTAACCGGATGTTTCTCAAAAGTTAATAACTACCATTGATTCATTAACAGCTTAGTTAGAGACTATGGAAGGGAAACGTGCACAGGTTCAACCAGAAAAGAAAGTTTACCCAGAATGGGTAAATTCAATATCTCTTACATCCTGTTTTGGAAACCCTGTATTCTAAATTTTCAATGGATTAGGTGACCCTGAACAGCATTTTACGCATTACGTGTCTTGTTGCGATCCTATGATGGGAACTCCGAAGCAGAAAGAATCAGTGAAACTCAGATTCTTCATGCAAACCTTGCAAGGACCAGCTATTGTCTGGTATACAAGCTTGAAATCCTGGTCAATTACCAGATGGGAAGATCTCAGTCAATGATTTCTTCTCCAATTAAGCTCAACGTTGCCAAAGACAACATTTTTTTATCTTACAAACTATATGAAAAGGGAGAATGAAAGAGTCTTTGATTTCATTGCTCGCTGGAAGGTGTTAACATATTCCCTGAGCCTAGCACTCCCTCAAGAGGAACTGTTGCCAATCTGTGTGGAAAATCTGCGTGACGAATTACGCACACCGTTGACCCCTTTGAAATACATAGGAGGGTTTCGAGACCTTAATTCAATCGCTCGGCATATTGAAGGTTCCCTTATACAGGCTAAGGCTTAATCTCATGTAATTCCATCAGCTCCAAGAAGGAGAATGGTTAAAGCAGAAACTGCTATTCTTAAACAAGAACCTATACCAGTTTCTACTTCAAAAACATCATCTTCTCGAAAGGATCCACCTCCTGAGCACCAACAACAAAGTCTGTTTCGTCCAGATGATCAAAGAGATCAAAGACGAAATCAATTTGATAATTTGAAGATAAAAAATACTCTTTCCGAAATGAACATGTTCCTAGTTACTTCATTTCGGCTCTGGAAAATAATCTGGTTCAATTGCCAAGGCATAAGAGGCCAAATAAGGAAGGAGATGAAGACTGTACCAATTATTTCCCTTTTCATCAAATGTTGAGGCATCCCATCCAGGAGTGTTTTGTCTTCAAAGACCTCCTGCAAAAGATGGTCTACTCGGGGGAAGTCAAACTGAAATATTCTTCAGCTCAGGTAGCATGTGTTACTGCTACAGTTCGAGAGGAGGAAGGCAAATGGCAAGAAGACAAAAAAAATGCACAGAAATATGATGATTGGATAGTCAGAAATACAATCAACCGAACTCATGCTATTTTGCGAACACAATTAAAGAAACCGATTGTGTCTTCTTCCATGAATGTTGTGGAAAATCCCTCTTCGTCGGAGGGAAAGGCCTCAAAGAAACGACATGATTCAAATAAAGAAAAAGATTCAGAAGAAGCTGATTATGTGTCATACCCTAAGTTGTCTTTGACTATGGTTGACTTCATGCCATCTACTTCAAAGCCATGGGCACCACCCCACCAAACGGCACAACCTAAACAGGCTAATCAGGTAGAGTCTTCATCAGATGAAGAGTTAATCTTCAGTTCTGTTAATATGATTCAATTAACAGATCCATATGCCAGTCATAATTTCGATTTCGATGAGCCTAAATTCCCTGTATTAAGCAGTGGAATCAATGGAAGTTCTAGAGTCTCAACATACAGGGGAAAACGTGGATCTTTCAGAATCCACTATTCCAATTCTACCCCTGCTAGAACTGTGTACATAGAAGAAACTCATGGTAGATCCCTTCAGCGAGCTCAGCAAGAACAAGCAAGTTCCTCTACCGATAGAAAATTCAGTCCTAGCACAGTTATTTTGAAAGACCGGTTGATGGATCCTTCTTCTTCCTCTCAGCAAGTAAATGGATCTAATCAGTCTAATCTTTCAAAACTAGGAATATTGCCAACTCCTATCCCAATACAAGATGCATCAATTTCCAAAGCATCTACTTCCAAGGTACCTGCTAAACCACATATTCCTATTGGGAAATGTAGTCATCTGGATAAAAAGTATAATATATTGAAACAATTGGCCCATGTACCATCCATGTTATCAATTCTTGATGCTCTGAATCTGTCAAAATCTCTTCAGAAAGCACTCATCGAGGCTTTGTCAAGTCCTTAGGAGTTTGAAACTGAAATTGCTGCAGCTGATGTCTATCACATAGAGAATAATCTTAAAAAATTCCATGCAATAATATCTTTTACTAATGAAGATGAATATGATGTTGTACATGGACATATTAGACCTTTGTACTTATCTGGAAACTTCAATGGCATAGACGTCCGAAGAGAATTCATTGACAATGGTTCAGGAGTAAACCTCATGCCCATTCATACACTTCGTCGATTGGGCCTCACAGAATCTGATTTATCTCATTCTACCATGATGTTACAAGGATATGATAAAAAAGAACAAGAACCATTGGGAGATATTACACTCAAAACTCAGTTTGGAGATCTTGTATCCAATTCGGATTTCATGGTTGTTGATCAAGACTCAGCTTTCAACATCTTGCTTGGAAGACCCTGGCTACATCAACATGCAGCTATCCCTTCATCATACCATCAATGTCTCAAATATTGTTTCTATGGTCATGTTTGGACATTGTATATTGATAAGGCCCCGTTCAAGACATGTGAGTCTCAATACATTCAGGTGGAATTCTATCACATGAAGGGAAGGGAGAAATCTACAACAAAGGAGATTACCAAATTTAATGCTCCATATGGTTTGGAGAAGATTCCAGTAAATCCATTTAAACATGTGAGTAAAGATTATGTGTTGCCTATCAGTCAAATTGACCTGATAGACCCAAATAAAAATACTCTTATGGAATTATCCATAATGTCAATTACGGCAATCGAGCCAGACAACATGGGAGGAATTGGTAACCCACCATGCAATGATGAAAGCACAAATGGTGACGTCTTCATTTCATCTGTTGAAATCCAACAAATATATACATCGCCAACTAGGTCAGAAGAATTTATATAATCATCGGAGGTGAACAATGATGTCGATTCTCAATCCATCATCTCCTCTTTATTACCCAAAAAAATACAGTTCATCATCAATCGGGTCAGAAATGGAAGCTTCTTCTTCAAGATATGCAAATTTTGACATCTCTTATGATCATGAAAATTTTTCTTTATCATCTAATATGACAGTAGAAACGGAAGAAATAACACATGATGAAGAAGAAGAGGAAGATCTCAGAGATGCTCCTCCATCATTTGAAGAGGGTATCACTACCACTGTGGATGAACTCAGAGAAATAAATCTGGGTACAAAAGAAGATACACGCCCCAATTTAATCAGTGCGTCCATGACTCTTAAAGGGAAAAAGATGTATATTTATTTTCTAAAGAAAAATAGAGATATATTTTCTTGGAACTATACAGAAATTCTTGGACTTGATCCTGACGTTACTACTAATCATTTGGGTTTACCAGAAGAACATCGAAGATTTATGCAAGCTCGGAGAAGAACACCCACAACTTATGCTTCCAAAATTGAAGCTGAAGTGGATAAGCTTATCAAATCTAACTTCATTAGAGAAGCTCAATATCCCAAGTGGTTGGCTAATATTGGCCCTGTAAAGAAGAAGAACGGACAAATTAGAGTTTTCCTCGATTTAAGAGATCTTAATCGGCATTGTCCTAAGGATGATTTCTCAGTTCTGATTACAGAACTTTTAATTGATGCAACAGCTGGCTATGAATCACTTTCCTTCATGGATGGATATTCCAGATATAATCAGATACGAATGACCCCATAATACGAGGAATCCACAGCCTCTAGAGCCCCTCATGGTGTGTTTTTCTACCGGGTAATTCCCTTTGGATTAAAAAATGTAGGTGCAACATATCAGCGTTCCATGCATCGTATCTTCAAACCCTTCTTAGGGAAGTTTGTTGAATGCTATGTAGATGATTTTGTGGTTAAATACAAACAACGTTCGAATCACTTGGATGATTTTGATGTTATATTCTGCAAGCTTCGACAACATAATTTGAAGATGAACCCCTTAAAATGTGCTTTTGGGGTAACCTCAGAAAAATTTCTTGGCTTTGTTGTACACCATCGTGGTATTGAAGTCGATCTTGTGAAGACCAATTCAATCCTCGGTATTTGACCTCCTCAAAATTTTAATGAATAAAGAGGACTTCAAGGTCACTTAGCCTATAATCGGCGTTTCCTCCCCAATTTGGCAGGCAAAAGTTTACCCTTCACCAAATTGATGAATAAGGGAGTCACTTACCAGTTGACTGAAGAATGTCAAGAAGCATTCGATATTCTCAAGAAATACCTCTTGAGTACATCGGCACTCATGTCACCTGTTGAAGGAAGACCACTAATCCTCTACGTGATAGCTTTAGAGCGATCATTGGGTGCCTTTCTTGCTCAGAAGAATGATGCTGGGATTGAAAACATCCTCTACTATCTCAGTAGAACTATTCTTGAAGCAGAAACCCGGTATTCAAGTATTGAGAAGTGCTTCCTTGCATTAATATTTGCAGTTCAGATGTTGAGACACTACCTGCAACATCACGAGGTCCAATTGGTATCTCGCAATAACCCGCTCAAATTCATCCTTAGTCGTCCAATGCTTACAGGACGTCTGGCAAGGTGGGCAGTTATTTTGCAGTAATTTGACATTCAGTATGTGTCTCAAAAGGAGATAAAGGGACAAGCTCTGGATGATTTCCTAGATGAACACCCTCTAGTGGAAGACACATCTTCAGATATTGAACTCCCTAATGAGGAAGTATTCTCTATTAAAGAAAGTCCTCAGTCATGGGAAATTTATTTTGATGGTGCTTCCAGAAGTCCAATAGGGAGGAAAATGGAAAATCCTAAATTCAACAAAGTTGGCTTAGGAATTTTTCTCATTTCTCCATAAAAGGCATTGTTACCTTATTCCTTATTATTTTGGGAAGGTGGTACCAATAATGATGCAGAATACCAAGCTCTCATTGTAGGCTTCGAATTAGCACTTCAAGCACAAGAGAATCACTTAAAGGTGAAAGGTGATTTGGAACTAGTAATCAAACATGTCAATGGGGATTATGCCATCAGAAAAGAATAACTAATGCCTTTGTTTGATTATGTCAGAGAGTTAATGGCGGAATTCCCTTCAGAACCGACATTTTCTTATGTCCCAAGATCACAAAATGCTCATGCTGATGCACTGGCTAATATAGCCACAGCTCTGGCAGATCCAAATCGGGACGAGACAACCATCAGTATTGCCCACCGTCATTCAATTTCACCTTTTGTTCGAATCAGAATAGAGGAAATTAATGAAATTAGTCCCATTCCTGAACCATATGGTCATAATACAGGATGGATGTCACCCATCAGGGAATACCTTCAAAATGGAACACTTCCACCTGATAGAGCTGAGAAATAACAAATACGGCGACGTGTGGTCAATTTTACTCTTTATGATAGCCCAGATAACCTAGATAAAAATCTCTACAAACTTGGTTTTGATGGAGTTCTCTTCAGTTTCATTGATGGGGAAGAGAAAATGGATGTCATGAAAGAAGTGCATGCAGGAGTCTATGGTACCCACCAGTCTGGACATAGACTGTCTGATTAGATTCGAAGGCTTGGATACTTATGGCCTTCAATGATAAAATATTAGGTTGATTTCACAAAGAAGTGTCATTCATGCCATGTACATTCCAACTTCATTCATCAACCTCTAGATTTTCTTCATACAGATAAATACTCATGGCCATTTTCCACATGGGGAATGGATGTGGTGGGACCTTACGCTTCGGCTACGACCAAGTAGTTTAAGTACATTATTACTTCTACTGACTTATTTTCCAAATGGGCAGAGGCAATACCTCTCAAGGATGTCAGTTCTAAATGTGTTGTTAGCTTCATCAAGTCTAACATCATTACCGGATTTGGTTTCCCTCATACCATATTGACGAACAATGGCACCAAATTCTGTTAATCCGAGGTGAAGAAGTTGTATCAAGAATAGAACATCAAATCCAACCATTCATCTCGGTATCATACAGCGGCCAATGGCCAGATAGAAGCCTTCAACAAGACTCTTTCAAATATACTATAAAAGATGGTGGATAAAGATAAGAAGTCATGGCCTGATAAAATATTTCATGCTTTATGGTCTTATCAGACTACCACCAGCACTACAACATGGTCAACTCCATATTCATTAGTATATGGAATGGAATGTGTCTTGCCAATTGAAGTTCAACTACCCTCTCTCATATTTTCCTTTTTTGATCAATCATCTACAGATGAACAATCTCAAAAGTGATTGAATGAATTGGAACGGTTAGATGAGAAAAGATAGTGCACTTTGCACCAATTGAAAGTCTATCAGAATCGAATAGCACGATCTTTTAACAAAAAAGTTCGTCTTCGTTCATTCACTCAGGGAGAATTGGTATTTTTTTCAGAACTCCAATGATACCAGGAAAGAAACCTCCCAAACTTGAGCCAAAATGGGAAGGACCATACTCAATACATAGGGTCTACTCCAATGAAGCTTATTCATTAATCTCGAGGGATGGAGAACTCATAACTACTCCAACCAATGCCATATTTTTGAAGAAGTATTTTGTATAAACACAAAATATATCATCCATGGTCCAGTATGACCTTAAACTGCACCACCGTCTAGCAAGGCGTTAAACTGAACCATCCACGGTCAATGCATATGACCTTAAACTATTCACACTTTCGTCTAACATGACGCTAAACTGTATCATCCCTTTTTCTTCCAATATGACGTTAAACTGTGAAGAAGTCCCCAATGCATCCAATATGACGTTAAATGGTGTACTCTTTTGTCCTCACTGCTTGACATTAAACTGCATGGTCTCCCTTTCGTCCAACATGAAGTTAAACTATATTGTCCCCATCGTCCTAACTACATGACGCTAAACTGTACAGAAAGTCCTTGATACGTCATGCATGACATTAAACTGTACTTTGTTAAGGTTGTTGTTACATCTTGTTTCTCACACCGAGTATGACTCCCGTGGGCTTAGAGCAAACCTCAACCATAACACTCTCTCTGGGCTACTAACCATGTGTAAGTCCCAACAACATCATTTTTAGGTCGTTTTCCCCAAGAACAACTTGATCATTAATTCATTCTTTAATTGAACTACGCGAACTTCAATCCTTGCCTTCTAGGCTGGGTACGTAGGCAAACTCCCAAGGTTCAAGTTCAAAACCAATATCTTCACATCATTTCACCTCGATCTCATACGATGTTGATTCGTGAAACCGCCCCTAGAATCAATATCTTTACATGGGTTCACTTTCGTCCTAGTTATACAACGTTAAACTATAAAACACCTTTTTCTAGTATGAAAATAGACTAAAATATTCTTTGATACCCTCACGTGAGAGGGACCATTATTTATATTGATTTTTCAATCATGTTTCATTTCAAAGACTACAAACATACATGGAAATGCCCAAACCTTTTATCATGGGTTAAACCATCATTGTACTAAAGTCCCCATTCACGCTTCACATGTACAAACCAAATTTGTACAAAGGGTATTTCTAGAACTACGTGGGATTGTTTCCCATCCTTATGGGATACATAGGAACATTCGAGTGTCCCTCGAATCCAGCCCCAAGTCTTTGGGCCAAACCCCAAATTCCACTTTCAGTCTCCTGGATGAAAAGTCCCCATGAAAACACACACTGTGTATTTCTTATAATGGTACAAGTTCTAAGAACCTAAACCAAGATATCTAATCCTTTTGTCCCAAAAGAAAGAAACTGTAGTTTAGGAACTACGTATGGCTTGTTTCCCATCCTTATGGGATACATAGTGAAGTCCAACATTTCCATTCAGGACCCAGCCACAACATGATTATGGTTAGCATTAATCTGTGTATCTTTTTATAAATTGGACAATACCCATCTTTATGTGTCATAATCCTAACCTTAAATATTTTTAGATCTTCATAGCCCTTTTCTTGAATTTTAGACACAAAAATGTCAAATTTCTGAGAGTTCTTTTACCTGACTACGCAGCACGTTCCCTTAGGCAGCCTTGTATAAACTGTCCACATAACAGACCTGTCATCCAAAAGATATTATTATTTGACTATGCAGCCAATGCCCTTAGGTGGCCCTGCGTAATTCAACCCCCTAACGGGTTTGTTAAAAAATGGTAACTTCATTCTTGGGAATAAATCCTCTTTTGTCCTTATTGTTCTTAAATGACAGTATGTAGGGATCTGGAAAAATAGCCATCCTTAACATATTTGTCCCATATCCTTTTTCATGATCTGAAAGTATTCAAGTCTATGGTTTATATTCTCCATCCCTACGTTTAGGTCAGACTTTCGTAAGAGTAATATCCTTCCAGTTCTTTGATAATCTTGTTTGGAAATATCTTATCCATATTCAAGTAACACTTTCCATTCAAAAAAATCTATACTTTGGAAAATTTGAATCTCCATAAACTTTCACTGGCTTTTAGCAGTAGAAAGGTAAATTTCTGAGAGTTCTTTTTCCTGACTATGCAGCATGTACCCTTAGGCAGCCTTGCATAAATAGTCTACATAACAGACTTGTTAGCCAAAAGATACTATTTATTTGACTATACAGCCAATGCCCTTTGGTGGCCCCACATAATTCAACCCCCTATCGGGTTTGTTAAATAATGGTAACTTCATTCTTGGAAACTACTTCTTATAATACTTTTTATCTCTTTTTCATATCATTCCTCATATCCAAATATGCTTAAGTCATAGTTTACATTTTTTCCCTCATAATTGAGTATGGTAATATGTTTTCATATAAATTGTCAAGGAATTGAGTCAATTTTAATCCATTTCAGACAAAGTTATTTTGAATTTAAACATTATCCTTTTTATGTCTGACGTGCATGAATTTAAACTGCCCACAAAAGACAAAGGAACCCTGAATAAAAGTCAATTTCCCGCTCACTAAACATACATTTTGTATGATTTAGGTAATATTGAGCAATTAAAAGGTTCAACGTTTTAGGGTTATTTACATTAATCCTAGTAAAAATCAAACTATTCTAGCTAGGCCCATTGTCTTAGGTAAAATTTAATGCTGGTAGTGAAAGAATACAAGCACTAGTGATTGAAGATGACAGAATTTTTTTCATTTGATGCAAAAGAATTAGAGGGACATCCACAGATTGGAGTCTCTTATATTTTCTATGAAATTACAAAAGACTTTCAACATAAGTATTCATTTGATGTACAGCATCCCGAGCTACATCAGCAGCTACATGAAGCTCGTACAATCAACCAACTTCACTCTTCTCAGCTTGATGGAGTTCCTTCTTGGCATCTGCAATGGCTTTCATACCATTCGTTTGAACTCCCTCCAATGAATTATTGAGCTGATCACGTTCCCTAGTAACAACATCTAACTATTTCTGGAGTTTCACCTCCTGGATGACTTTTTCATTGATTTTATGCTTCATCTCTTTCATCTGGGCAGCACAATTAGCCTCATCTTGGGATACCGCAGCCTCAAATTCACCGATGTTAACTGACAGTTTAACCCTGGTCAGATCACCACGACACTTTTTCTCCTTCTCCCTCTTGAAGATGAACTGTTTCACCGCGGCATGGATCTTTTCATATCCAAAACCGCCAAGTCCTAGCATGAAAAACTGGGATGACAATCAAGGGATCTTCGATGATAGCTCTTCTAAAGGAACCTCAGATATGATTTTCCATATGTTTATCCATGCCTTGCATCGTGAAAAGCTGAATGCTTTAAGAACCTCTGGATCTGATTCTACATCATCATCACAGGGGGGAATGTAATTTGGGATTAATGCACCTAAATAAGTGACATGTTGTGCTCCTTCCCCCCTGACCTATGATTCTTCGCTTTAAATTCCCGTTGGGGAAAAGGCTAAGGCCTCACCTCCAGATCTAGCCACTGTAGTTGATGGCCTTTCATAATTAATTGAAAGATTTGGTTAGCTTCAAAGGATAACAAAAGAATCTATTTATTGAAAATTAATTACATATCAAAAATATTGTTATCCCTTACCCGACGGTGGATCAGCTACCTGAGAAGTCTCCTCCCCATCTTTCCCAGTCTCAACAGGATCTTCAAGATGGGTCTCAAGAGGGTTTACTGGGTTTAGATCTACTTGAGATAATTTTTATGCAATGGTAGGGTTGAAATCAATGTCCACACCCTCTTTAGACATTGGAAGTTTAGCAGCATCTATGTATGGAACTTCATATTATTTTCAGTCATGATTAGAAGTGTAAATTATAAGAAAATTTACTTGGAAAAGGATAACACTCATTACCAAGGTCTTATAAGTCACATGATAACATGGAATGATCATAAAATTATTTGAAAGACATGCCACGATTCATCATTTCATCCAATGATATTTCAGAATACTGGTTAGTCTCACCAATAGGAGTGTTGGATGTGTCTTCTTGGTGATTTATGTCCTGTGGCCCCTGACTCTGGACAACATCTTCAGATAAAATCCCGGCATTAGTTCCAACAGCTGCCAGAAGCTCTAATGCAGGAGTTGAACCTAAAGTATCACAAAATGGAAGTCAGTCAATGTTTTGATCGACATTTTTATGAAGCATTGTTGACATACCAGAAAAAGGTTCTTCTCTTCTTGCAACAGCTGCAGGAGGAATACTAGGAACATATGCTAGCTCTTCTCCAGGAGCAGCCAAGTCATCATGAATCTGTGATTGTTCCACAACACCCTCTATAGTCCTCAAAGGAGGATCAGTCCTTTCCCTCAGAGGGGAAATTTAAGAAGCCCCTGCTATCCCAAGGAAAATGAGTAATATTTTCATGGTTTCAGAATCATGATTATACGAAGAACTTACCACTACTAATGAAGCGTTTAGCTATGGTTTTCTTCCTCCGATGTTTTTTCTTCCTTGACTTTTTGGGAGTATCAGTAGTCTCCATTGTAGGTACCTGGATGGGAGACGGTAAATCCATGTGCAACTCCACATCCATGGCCTGCTGGCCTGGAGATATCTCACCTAGTTCATGAGGAGATTCAGCAACAGCCCTGATGGTAGTACCACCAGGGTTGTACTATGGAGAAGGAACCTCAGTAGTTTTTCCAAGATGCAAGATTAAAAAAATATTTCCTTGAATAACAAATATTCGACTAAAATCAAGTTTCAAAGCAAATAAATAAAGAAAACATACATCTTCAGGAGCCACATACTCATGCCAATCCTCATCAGTGGCATTGTGATCCATCATTTCCTTCACCTGCTTGGTGATAGGGATAGAATCATTGGTGGAATATGTGTAGGCCTTCAACTTTTGACATATGATCTTACTTCATCAGGGTTATCCTTGAAATGAATATTCGCAGGAGCATGAAGATTCCCTATTCCCAGAAGACGTAACACTTCACATAATGTCGTCCAGATAGTTTCAATACCGCAGTATACATCCATCCATGTCTAGATGGCCTCTGGTCATAGATAGGTAGGTGTACCATAAGGTTGTGAAGAGGGTCCTACAACCTAGTATTTTAATTTCTTTCTAGCTCCTGCAACTATAAAAAGAGAATGAAAACTTTTTACTCTATAAAGTTACTTGCAATTAAAAGTTCCTCAATAAAGTAACTCACCAGGAGTTGATGGAGTGGCTCTCTTGATTCTGATAGGTGGATTATATACAGCACTGGGCCGTTTTGACACATGTTGTATCTCATGAAAATCTGATGAATCAGCCTCGGTTGAATAACTCGGTGAACCAGCTTCAGGATTGGAAGAATCACCTACCACCTAAATTGTTTCTTTCACAATGGTTCTCTTCTTCTTCCCAACCTAGTCAACTGGTTTATTCAATATGGCCTTTGGATATGACGCTCTCCAGTTTTCAGCATACCATATGGTCAAATTGCTTACCACTTCAGTATTTGGTAAGTCAAAGACTGCCCCAAACCTTTCTATAGCCATTAGCATCCATAGTTTTCGAGAAACCATTGGATGCTACTATGATCTAACCTGCACTGGAAGAGATACAACAGTTGTTTGTAGACACTTGAATTGGTGTGCAAATTGATATAGAGCATATGCCTCACATATAATTTCCCCATCAATTCTGGTGGCCAATACACCATCTCTGCCTACCAGCATATAAGGCCTCTGTTCCAAGCTGGATGATCTATCATCAACAAATCGCCCTGTCGGCAGATTTCCATAGGGAAAGAAGTGGAATTCCTTATTCATACCCAACCTTGGCATAATATAATAAGCATTGAGGTACAAAATAAAAATTCCATAAAAGGCCTGAACAGATGGCCTGAAAGAACTTCCGGGAATCTGTATTTTGTTTTGAACAACATACGTCCGGATGTGAGTGGTGATCCATCCCCATAAAACTTGGAGTGGTCCCACTAATCTCAAAGGAGACTTACCCATATAGACATAGAGTAAGATCCTGTGAATATTTTCCAAAACTGGGGTAGCCAACCCCACCATCTTCCTCTCAGCCAACCTGGCTGTGATAACGAAGGTCCCTGGCCTGACGCCTCCCTTCAAATCTCAAACTGGAAAAAGATAGACACTGAGCCATAAAGCTAAAAAGCCTGCCAGACCGATCTTCTTCGGGATTTTATGATTCACTTCATACCCCCATTTCCCAAACTCTCTAGCTTCCAGAGTTGGCCAGAATGTGCTAGGAATACCTCTCATATCTACTCTAGGGTAGATAGTAGGACGAGTACAGGTGGGCCCCTTTTCCATCTTCTTCTTGAGAAACACATTCATCCATTCCTATGGATGAATATCCCATCTAGAATAAGTCTTGGAAGTCATTATGATTTTGAGCTTATGATAAATCTTCAATAACTCTCAAACCAAATCTGGAGTCCCCTCTGGATCATTCATGGTTGCCTTTGGAGGGACGAATTCCTCATACATATAACCCAGGATTGGAACCCCTGAGATCTTGTAGACATCCCACAAACTAATGCCTACTTCTCCATGGGTCAGATGGAATGAATTAGTTTCTGGGCTCCAGTAGCTATGCAATTCCGGTGCAAAATTATCATTCCTATAAACATATGTCTGCCCAGCCCAGACAACTTCATAAATTGCAATTCCCATCAGATCCTCGATAAACTCTTCATAATATTGTCGCACCCAATAAGGCCACATCCTAAGTGGCTTCACCCCTCCTCCAAAACGGAATTCCCATTTCTCCTTCCAACCATTGGATTGATCCAACTGGGAGTTTCGAAAGACTGAAGGATAACAATGTGGTTGCAGGTCAGGCTTGTGATGTTTCAGATCTGGAGAACACGAGCTATGATGCATTATATAATATTTCATTACTGTTCTATCATTTGAAAATGTTCCTACGATTGAGATATTTTCTGAAGAAATGTTGGTATACGACTGAAACCATGAGGGTGGGATATAGTTCTTTGCCTCTGGAATATTGACATCTTGCAAGTGACCATGTCCATACAGAGGCAAATAAATGTTGTTTGGGAAATCACGATGATATTTCTTTAGATGCTTATCCAAGTCTGGAAGAGTGATTTCGTAGATGGAATAATAATCAGGGCCAATGATGTCCATCATCTCATCAATTCTTTTACTTGACAGTTCATCATCCGTTCAGATTCTCTTTGGATCCATTTGATCTGCACAAAAGTTGAATAATTAACTCTTAAAGTATGTTAATTTTTCATAAAAATTGTGAAGGATTTGAAGAAATTGACTATGTCATTAAGGTGCGCAAGTTCCATAGTTGGGGTGAAAGTATTCTTCGGTTGCGCAAGTATTGGTCACGTAGGTATCACCGCATAAGTCTAAATACCTTAACAGCAGCGCGACACAAGAAAAAGAAGAGCGGAAGAGAAAAAGCCAAGAGCCAAGCTGCGCGCCGAGAGCAAGAAGTCCATGAGAGCTAAGTGAGTTGCTCGGAATGAATCCCCCTATTTATAGACACTGTAGACGCCGGAAAAGTCCGTTGTTCCCAAACGAAGCTCCGGATGCGGAAAGCGAAGTGATATTTGGAGTCAGAGGCACGTTCCGGAGGGCCCGGAGGACTTGCGCGAAATTTCAGAGGCTCGCGCGCAAAGTTGAGTCGCGGCGCGCTATCCTCCCGGGATGCGCGCAATGCGCTGGGCCGGCGCGCTATTTTGCGCGCCCGCGGCCTGCGCGGCTCCTTTGCGTGCTGGGTCCTGATTCCGCGCCCGCGAGGCGAATTGCGCGCCCGAGACCGGATTCCGCGCCCGGGGTTGCCTATAAATATAAGGCGACCCCCGACGTTTTGGAGGTTGCCGGAATCCGAAGCGTCGCTCGTTCGCGCAATCCAACCCCTTCCGCGCGCAATGCCGATCTTCAGGTAACCTCCTTTCTTTCGCGCAATAGAGCCTTGGGGTCCGCCTTCGCGCGCAATCCCCTTGGCTCATTTCCTTTGAATAAATTTCAACCCAAAGGCCTTTGTGCGCAAAAGAAGCCTCTTGCGCGCAATTGCCCCCGGGTGCGCGCAATCCAGCCCGATTGCGCGCACCCCCCATTTTCAAAGTGGCCATTCGTTAGAGAATGAGCCGTTGCCCCCGCGCGCTACCCGAAGCCCAGTGCGCGCAATCCCAATCATCCGCGCGTGAAGCGCTGGCCCAATTGCGCGCAAGCCCGCCATTTTGCGCGCCGACCCGCGGTTTTGCGCGCAAAGCTCCTCTTTTGCGCGCAATCCGCCAGGGTCGCCTCCCTTGACCCCCTGAGGGTACCCGCCTGCGTGGCGCCCGATGATCCTCATCTTGGGTGCCCGAACCGTGCGTTGTCTTCCCGTGCAGCCTTCCAGGCTCGTGCGAAGTGACACGGACCCATCGGCGGCAATCATACGTCCAGCATGACGTTAAACTGCATATACGTCCAGCATGACGTTAAACTGCATATAGGTCCAGCATGACGTTAAACTGCATATACGTCCAGCATGACGTTAAACTGCATATACGTCCAGCATGACGTTAAACTGCATATTCGTCCAGCATGACGTTAAACTGCATATTCGTCCAGCATGACGTTAAACTGCATATTCGTCCAGCATGACGTTAAACTGCATATTCGTCCAGCATGACGTTAAACTGCCCATATGTCCAGCATGACGTTAAACTGCACATTCGTCCAAGCTGCACGACGCTAAACTGCCTAGCCCCCATCGTCCGCGCTGCAAGACGTTAAACTGCCACGTGTTTCTTCCTCAACACACGACGTTAAACTGTGCTTCGTCCGGCAAGACGTTAAACCGTCCGCTTCGTCCTCAACACACGACGTTAAACTGTGCTTCGTCCGGCAAGACGTTAAACCGTCCGCTTCGTCCTCAACACACGACGTTAAACTGTGCTTCGTCCGGCAAGACGTTAAACCGTCCGCTTCGTCCTCAACACACGACTTTAAACTGTACTTCGTCTGGCAAGACGTTAAACCGTCCGCATCATCCGATCCCGTGCTCTGCACGCAGGGTCTCCCCCGGTTTGGACGTGGCCCCCACCCGCTCGTCTCTGCAGGGATGTCGGGATTTTCCCGCTTTTGGGACGATTTAATGGGAGTGGCTTTTCCCTACGGGGGAAGGGTATTACAAACCCCTAGTTTCTCGTGGGAGGCTGCACATGTGTATCTCCATTGCGCCTCCCCACTGCCGAAGCCAGTAGAGGGTGTGACTGGGATCGAGGTGTCTTCTGCTTTCGGTCCAAGTCCCTTCCAACTGAGTTTTGCCGCATCCGGGCTGCCTCGAGTGCGTAAGTCCTGACAGAATGAACTACATGGACTTTGATCCCTGTCTTCTAAACAGGGTACGTAGGAAGCCTTCTTGAGGTCCAAGCCCGCCACCTGGTCGTCCCGGTCGTATTTACGTTGGTTCGTCCATCAGTGGACCCCTCCAGGGTTCACGCTTGCGTCGATTCACCTATGAATCCGCCCCTGTGGGAGACTGCCCGTGTGTATCTCCACGGTGCCTCCCCACAGCCCCCCTTTTCCATTTCTCCTTTTATCGTCCAGCATGACGTGAAACTGTGATCCACCCGGCCGTTCCATCCCCCTCTATGCGAGGTGGTTCGGTTCAATCCTCCGCCCGGCGGCCTCGACCTCTTCGTGAGTCGGCTTGCCGACGTCCAGCATGACGTTAAACTGTATACCCGAACTACGTTGACTTTGATCCGTGCTAACGCGCGGTACGTAGGAAGCCCCTACGGGGTCCAAGCTCTTCACTCCATCATCCATCCTGATCCTTACCTGGGCCGCCACATCCCGGTGGGGTCATGCCACTTCACTCCACTCCACGTTACTTGGGAAGCCGCCCATGTGCTGGCCCCAGCGTCGGAGGTTCCCCGCAAGGGGTTCTGTCATCTGATCCACTTTTCGTGTTGATCGGTCCGATGCCGTCCCCGCTGGACGTTAAACTCGCGGCATACCCCGTGTTAAACATGGGAATCTGAGGAAAACCTCAGGTGACACAGTTCCCCGCACCCAGTACGGGATGCCTCAGGCCATCATGCCTTCGAGAAGCCCTATTAGGGACGGAAGACATACGTGCAGAGCCGCAGTGTTACGACACGCCCCCAGCACCCAGAGCCACCCGGCCTTCTCACTGCAGGTTGCTGCCCCGCCCAGACTCCTTAGAGCGTCCGGGCGGAAGCAGCGTAATTAACCGGTGTCCATGAAGATATGGCGCCGGGAACGAGATTCACGAACATTCTTAAGTCTATGAGGGAGACCCGGATTAGGCGACGAGTTCCGAGGAGACGTCCAAGGAAGGAGGAGCCGACATCCCATCATCCCGGTTTTGATCAAGGAGCAGACGCCCCTGAATAAGGGACGGATGCCGCCCGCCCTTGGAAAGCGGGACTGCGGGACCACAAGCCGCGCGCCCATCCCCTCGGGTTGACGGGTGCACGCGCGAACGCGTCCTGGAGGAACAGCGTAACCCGACGCACATCCGCACCGAAACAGAAAAATGGTGAACCCGACGTGAATCTCTTCTCCTCGATACGAAGACCGATGGCTTTCAGAGGTGTTGGAAGACCGGCATGTTGCCCGGCCAAGCATTCAGTCTTACCCGCCAGGGGCTGGGGAAGTGAAATCGGGCACTCCGTCTCGCAACGTCGAGGGCCTGGGTTCCCCCCACGGAAGGCGTCGTGGCGCTAATGGTTGGTTGTCGATTCCTTTTTCCTGTCAGTGTTAATGGGTTCTTCTCCCTGCTTTCAGAAATCAGGTCGCCCGATCCAGTGCCCGATCGCCACCCGCCCACTGGCGCAGGGATAGGGGAAACACCGACGCGGCTACTCCGCGCGGTCCTGCCCGTTCCACAGTCGTCCCAGCAGCCGCAATTGCGGGACGACCACGCCCTCTCTCCCCCTCGGAGGTCATCCAGAGAAGGGTGATCAACACCCTGGTGCGGAGATACGAGGAAGAGGGAGTCATCCCCACTAGGGAAATGGCTCGCCTAGACCTTGAGGAGGCTGCGCCTCGCCACCACCGCCGCCCCCGAGGGCCGCGCAGGGAGGCACCGCTGCATAACTCAACGTCCAATCGCTTCGGGAGTTTATCCCCGGAGCGCTCTGACAGTTCCCTTCCATATGCGGATGAGGTGGAAGATGCCTGGGATCACCCTATCCGGGATTCGCTCCAGGGATCTACGGTAAGGACTCCCGCCAGGCCACGGCGACACCGCCGCCAGGCCTCTCCAGTCGAAGAGCGGGCTCTCCACCTGCCCGCGCCGCTCATCCCGACTCGTCTGTCTCGACGCCAACGTCGGGCATGAGCGGAAGAGGATGCCCACCTTGGGGCTCTAGCAACAGCGGCCGCATTGGCCCAAGCCACTGCTGGCTCCAGTCGCCAGGCCTCTGCGCATCCTGAGCAGGGGAACTCCTATGCCCGACCTGGATCGAGGCCCCGACGGCCCCAAAGGCAGGTTGGGTCGACCCTCCCGGTTGCTGGCACTGGAAGTAGCCACCGCGGACCACCTCGCGATAGCGCTATTCACCGGCATGATCTACTCTGTGTGGCCGATCCAGGAGGCATGGGTCATCCCACCTTCCGATCCCGGCCCGGAGGCCTGCCCGGGATCATCTCTCCCCGCGTCCCCTTTGATATCTGTCCCGGTGCCCCTCGCACCTTGGTTCCCAGTCCTCTTGGCCCCAGCACCAGTGCGGCCGGAGGACGCCAGGACAGAGATCAGCCCTGCCCCGAAGAACCACCCAGGGGCAGGAAGGCAAGGCGTCGACGCCGAGGGAAGAATGTTACGGAATTCCGGACAGAGATCCGACCGGTTTGCTTCTCTGACTCAGAGGCGGAGTACGATTCGGCGACAGAGCCCCTTCCCCAATCCCGCCAGTCAAGGGCAGGGGTAGGAATGCGGCACGTCAGCCTCGTGCTCCCCGAGAGCGAGATAGATGTGATCCCCGCTTCTCTCCGAAGGTATATCCGGAGTAACGAGGGCCTGGTAGACCCCCAAGGATCAAGCTTGCGGTTGGTACCGGCCCCTCCGGAAGTGCCTTCCGTCTCGATCGGAGAAGTCGGAGACTTTTTCTGGGGACCGACGGTCGAACCACGATTTGGTGCGCCCTCGGCGAGCACCGATGCTACGGCAGGATGTTCGCTCGCCGGCCCGTCCTATCGTGATGTGGTAGCAAGGGCACCGCCACCCTCAGAGGGCGGCCCGGGATATGGAGGCCAATCGGCCTGCTCGCCGTATTCACCGCCGGCCAGCCCGTCAGCCCGGCGGCCCGCCTCGGCACCACTACCAGTTCCCCGTCCGTTCCCAGCCATGGAAGAGGACCAAGGAGATCTGGGTCCCGAGTTTGATTCGTGGAGCATCTGGACCGTCCTTGCAGAGGGCCACTTCCCTGAGAAGTTTTGGCCAGTCGCAGGACCAGGCTTTGATGCACCCGAATCGCTCACCCCGGATGAGTTCGAATGCTTCCGCCGAACTCTCCGGGAGACTCGCTCCTGTCTTCGCCGCCTACAAATGCCATACCCCGGGTGTCAATCGCACCTGGAGGATATTGGTGAGCAGTGCCGTCAAATTGACCTGGCCATGCTCCCCGCGGTTCGGCACCCCGGGTCATTTGAGCACCACGAGGCCCTCCAACAACGATGCGTTGAGTGTTTTCAAGTACTCCGCAAAGTTATCGAGGAAGCCACTCCCCACGTGTATATCCGTGGATGGGGGCAGTACGCTGCCCTACGCTTCAGTGTGATTCGCCGACAGCCCGATTCGCTGGGTGGCCCTGAGGGTATATCCCCAGGGACAGAAACAGTCAATATGGCTGACCTGTCGGGAGAGGGGAACGACTTGGAACTTCTCGACGGGGGTTCCCCCCCGAAGACAAGCCGTCGTCAGATCCATCGGTGAGAGTTACTCGTCATCAGAGGAACCTCCTGGGGCTCCCCGCACCCACTGAAGCACTGACGTTGAGCCGAAACGTCAGCAAAGGAAAAGAGCACAGCGAGGCTATAAGGCCCGCCGACCCATCTGCCTCCATGTAGAGGGCAGAGGAGGATCCCGAGAAGGCTACGCTACGTCAGCAGCTCGCCGAACAGAAGAAGCTGGTTGACCAGCTCCTCGCCGAGCGCGCTGCAGAACGGCGGCCTGACTACGGTGATCCCAGGCCAGGACCGCAGGGACCGGAACAACCGCTCCTCGATGAGACTCTCCCGGGCAACCGTGATTACGCCGTGTTCGCCGATAGGAGATAGGCCATTGCCTATGGCAAGAGGGCGCGGTATGTTTCGCCACACCCTCCCGAGCGGCGTGACTACCTGAGAGATCCCGCTCGGATTCCTCCCGCTGCCCCTAGGGCCGCTCCGCCCGCCATCCCACGAGCTGCCGAGTTCGACGACCCGGTCGACGACCCGATTGAAGGGCCATGCAATGCGCTCGTGGTTAGAGATCCTCGCCAGGACTGGAACCCATGTCCGGACGATCCGATGGCGGCACTCATTGCCCGCTTGGAAGCCTTGGAGACTCGGCAGGTGGCGATCCCACCGGACGGCAAGCCCTACCCAGCATGGGTGGATGACATGCCGGCGCCTCCGGGATTCGGGAATCCCACTTTCGCCCCCTTCAACGGAACTGGAGATCCGCCACAGCATTTAGCCCACTTCAACTCGAGGTGCGGGCCTATGTTGGGGACTCCGGCGCAGCAGGAGGCCGCTAAGCTTCGCTGCTTTGTTCAGACACTGGAAGGGCCAGCATTTGTCTGGTACAGCCAGCTCCCCGTCGGGTCGGTAACCAGCTGGGAGGACCTCCGTAGACAGTTCCTCTACCAGTTCAGTTCCACGACCCGGAAGACAAGTATTGCAGACCTCTTCAAGTGCAAGCAGAGGCCTGATGAGCGAGTCGCGGACTTCGTCGCCCGATGGAAGGGTCTCACGTATTCCCTTGACATGCCATTGACTCAGGAGCAGTTGCTGACAATGTGCGTCGGGAACGTCAAGACCGAGCTGGTCCCTTCCCTGATCACTCAGAATTACCCCGGAGGGTTCAGGGACTTCTCGGACAAAGCTCAACGTCTTGAGGAAGCCCTGCAACAGGCCAGCCAGGCACACCCGCTGCCTCCAATGATTCCTGCAAGGAGAGTCAGCAGGGCTGAGCCCGCTACTGTCGCCCAGATAGAGGCCCCCAGGCCGTTGGAGCTGCTGCCGGTGAGGCCAGCTCCACAGCCTCACAGGAATCCGCCTCCACAGGCTCAGTTCCCGGCCCAGCAGCGGCAGCCTCAGAACCGGCCGGCCCCTCCGCGTAATGTACCGCCGCAACCCAGGCGAGATAATCAGGGTCCACCTCCTCGGCCGGCCCCTCCAGCCCCTCGTCAAGACCACGCTCCCAGGGGCCCGCGACACCTGACTTACTCATTCCACGAGGATCAGGTCCCCGGTTATTTCCGGAGCGCCCTGGAGCAGAGGATTGTGCGATTGCCTGAGTGTTGGAGGCCAGAGGAGGCACATCTTACGAATAACCCCCGCTACTGCCCCTACCATCGGGCCCTGGGGAACACCATCCAGCGGTGCTATGTGTTTAAGGATTGGCTCCAAGACCAGATTAACAACAATTTAATCAGGTTGGGCCCAGCTCCAGCACAAGTGGGGGGCGTATTCGTGGGATCAGATGACGATAGTGGCAACGAGGACGAATGGCAGCTGGTCTCCGACCGCGGATCCCAGAAGTACAATAACTGGATGGCCCGCAAGACGACCATTCGCGCCCATGGAATCATCCGTGCGCGCTTGAATCAGCCTGAGCCCCCAGAACCTGCGGGTGCTGCTTCGGCATCGTCGTCCCAGCCTGCCTCTTCCAAGAGGAGCAAACGGCGGCAGCGCAAGAAGGAAGAGCGCGCCCCGCCGGTTCCACCACTATCCCGCACTCTCGGCGATTTCATGCCCCCGGAGATGGGGGTCCCTCCTCGGATCCGCCCGGTGATGGATGATTCGTCCGATGACGGTATTGGGTATGCTTCGGTTAATACCGTCGAGCTGGTAAATCCCTTTTCGGTTCCCGACGTTGAAGAACACCAGGTGGACCTCCCTAGTGTCCCCGGTCGTCGCTACCGTCGGAAGAACCGCAGCAACAGGAGTCGCCGGGGCACAGCCGTTGGTACCTCCAGCCAGGCCGTGCACGCCACTGAGACTAGGCAGCAGGCTCAAAACCGAGCTTAGCGCGCGCAGCCCCCCCATCCGGGGATGACGGATTCGCCTCCGCCACTGTTTGTGGTGTGGGACCAGGCAGAACCGCCTCAGCCGCGTCGCGACCAGCTCCGCCCTGCCACGAGTCCATCCCGGCCTCCTGACTCCAGTACGGTGACCATTTCCCGGACTGCGACCAGTGAACAGCAAGATGCGCCAAGTACCAGTCGGCCGCCGATCCAACCGGCAAGGCCCGTCATGCCACCAACCGCAGAGCAACCTCCTGCAACCAGGGGCTCGCGCTTGGCCAAAAAGTATGATGTCCTGAAGCACTTGGCCGACATCCCAGCAAGGCTCTCCATCCTTGAGGCTCTGCGCATGTCATCTGAGATGCGCGAGGCACTCGCTGAAGCCCTGAAAAGCCCCCTCCAGTTTGAGACAGAGGTTGCGGCTGCAGAGGCCTTTCACGCCGAAACGATCGAGGACGCCGAATGCCAGGCAGTTATCTCGTTCTCTGGTAAGGATGAAGACCCTCCTATACAGGGACATATCCGTCCGCTGTATGTCACTGGCCAGTTCAATGGCCTTGAAGTCCGGCGCTGTCTTGTCGACACGGGGTCCGGGATTAACCTGATTCCAACTCGGACGCTCCGGAGATTGGGGTTGTCTGAGGATGACTTGATTCCCTCCGACCTCAGGATCCAGGGGTACGACCGCACCGAGCAAACCCCGGTCGGCAAGATACGTTTGAAGACCCAGTTCGGTGACTTGGTTGCCAACACCGAATTCATGGTAGTCTCTCAGGACACTGCGTATAACGCATTGATGGGAAGGCCATGGCTTCACCTTCACGCGGCGGTTCCCTCGTCATACCACCAATGCCTCAAATACTCCCTTAATGGTCGAGTAGGCGTGCTTCAAGGAGATGCCTCTCCTTTTGCCTCATGTGAAGCCCGCTATCTGGACGCGGACTATTACAAGAGCAAGGATAAGCAGATCCTGGCAGGTGAGGTTGAGCCTGTCGCTGTTGCAAGCGATCCCTGGGCAAGTCTGGATGACGCTTACGTCCTCTCGATTCACCGGTTGGACGTCGCCATGGTCTTGACGGTCCGCGAGTCTCCTGATGAGATGGCCGTGACCGCCCGCGCCAGCACCAGTGGCCCAGCAGGATCTGGTAGCCCCAATGCAGTTTCCAACGCGGTCTCTCCCGTGGACGATCCCTCCCCGAGCGGAGAGGATATGGAAGACGCACCCCCAGCCTTTGAGGAGGGCGTCCCCGCCACGGTCGATGAGTTAATACAGGTGAACCTTGGAACCGAGGTCGATCCAAGACCCACATTGGTTAGTGCCGCCATGCCCTCTGAGGAGCGGCAGCAGTACGTGGACTTTCTCAGGCAGCACCGTGATGTGTTCGCTTGGGGCTATGACGAGATGCCGGGGCTAGATCCTCAGGTAGCCGTCCACCGCCTTGGTCTCCCGGCGAACCATCGCGGGTTCAAGCAGCCTCCCAGGAAGATGCACCCATCCCACGGTGCCATGGTTGAGGCCGAAGTTGACAAGCTTATCAAAGCCAACTTCGTGAGGGAAGTTCAGTACCCCAAATGGCTGGCCAACATTGTTCCGGTTAGGAAGAAGAATGGGCAGATTAGAGTCTGCATCGACTTCCGCGATCTCAACCGCCACTGTCCGAAGGATGATTTTCCCCTTCCAGTGACAGAGCTGTTGATTGATGCCACGGTAGGGTTCCAAGCCCTCTCCTTCATGGATGGATACTCCGGATACAACCAAATTCGGATGGCCCCTGAGGATGAGGAGTTCACTGCCTTCAGGGCCCCCCAAGGTACCTTTTACTACCGGGTCATGCCCTTCGGCCTGAAGAACGCAGGTGCCACCTATCAACGGGAGATGCACCGCATATTCAAGCCAATCCTCGGCACACTGGTGGAATGCTACGTCGACGACTTGGTTGTCAAATCGCGCCAGCGTCGGGACCATCTCAAAGATCTTGAGAAAGTGTTCAGCTTCCTCCGGTCTCGCTGCCTGAAGATGAACTCGTTGAAGTGTGCCTTTGGGGTCACCTCCGGAACGTTCCTTGGATTTGTGGTAAGATACCGGGGTATTGAGATCGACCCAGAGAAAATCAGGGCGATTAGCCAGATGCCTCCCCCAGGTACCGTCCGGGAACTGCAAGGGTTCCAAGGCCACTTAGCCTATATACGCCGATTCATCGCGAATCTGGCCGGCAAGTGTAATCCCTTTTCTCGGCTCATGAAGAAAGGTGCCACCTATGCATGGGATAAAGAGTGTCAGACCGCTTTCGAGGAAATCAAGCAGTACCTGCTTCAACCTCCGGTCCTGATGCCGCCCGTATCCGGAAAGCCGCTGGTCCTTTATGTGACCGCCCTGGAACGGTCCCTGGGTGCCCTTATCGCCCAGAAGAACAACGAGGGAACAGAGAATAGCCTCTATTACCTTAGTCGCATGCTCCTCGATGCGGAAGTTAGGTATTCCCCCATCGAGAAGAGCTGCCTGGCGCTCGTATTTGCCGTACAGAAATTACGGCACTACTTGCAGCACCATGAGGTACAGTTGGTTTCTCGGGTAGACCCGTTGAAATATATCCTGAGCCGGCCTATGTTGACTGGCCGCCTAGCGCGGTGGGCTGTGATTCTCCAGCAGTTCGACATCAGGTATGTGTCTCAGAAGGCCATCAAAGGGCAAGCATTGGCAGACTTTCTGGCAGCTCACCCGACCTCCGCGGATCAGCCGCTGGATCTAGGCTTTCCTGATGAGGCCATTCTCTCGGTTGATCGAGCCGATCCATGCTGGCAGATGCACTTTGACGGTGCATCCCAGAGCCCCACCGGTAGAAGACTCGATAATCCTAAGCTCAACAGAGTGGGCTTGGGCATCGTCTTCATTACCCCGGAGCGAGCCGTGCTGCCATACTCTTTCCTGTTGTCAGAGGGTTGTACCAACAATGAGGCGGAATACCATGCCCTCATCACCGGCCTCGAGTTGGCTCTCGAGATCGACGTGCCCCGTCTGTGCGTGAAAGGGGACTCCGAGCTGGTCGTTAAGCAGATCAATGGAGACTATGTTGTCAGGAAGCCGGAACTTGTGCCATTGTTGGAGTGCACCCTCCTTCTGATGGCCCGGTTCCCTTCTCGGCCGGAAATTGTCCATGTTCCCCGGTCGCAGAACGGTCGAGCAGATGCTTTGGCCAGCCTCGCTGCGTCACTTGCGGAGCCTGAACAGGACAACCTGATCGTCCGCGTGACGCGCCGCAGGCTCATCGCTCCCGTCATCCCGGAAGAAGATCGCGGCCCGTTGGTAAGTAACCTCACCACGGTTGCCCCTATGCCCGGAGCCCCGAGTACCCCAGATATGACAGTCGGATCAGCCCCTGATTGGAGGACGCCTTTGGTTGAGTACCTCCAACATGGCATTCTTCCATCGGATCGGGCCGAGCGCGAGCGAGTTCGACGCCGCGCATCGCAGTTCGTCCTCCAGAGCAGTCCCGGCCTGGAGCAGATCCTCTACAAACGCAGATTTGATGGTGTTCTCCTCCGTTGCCTTCAGGGAGTTGAGATCCCACAAGTCATGCAAGAGGTTCATGCTAGTTCATGTGGCGCCCACCAGACTGGGCCGAAGCTGTCCCACCAGATTCGGAGGTTGGGATACTTCTGGCCCTCTATGATCCATGACTGCATCGAGTATGCCAGGAGGTGCCATGCGTGCCAGGTTCATGCGAACTTTGTGCATCGGCCGCCGGAGCCTCTCCATACCACAAGGTATTCCTGGCCCTTTGCAGTCTGGGGACTGGACGTCGTGGGACCTTACCCGCCGGCGACAGCTCGCCAGTGCCGGTTCATTCTGACCTCTACGGACTTCTTCTCCAAATGGGCAGAAGCGATTCCGCTCAGAGAGGTCAAATCCTGTTCGATCGCTGACTTCGTGACCTCCAACATCATCTATCGATTTGGAGTGCCTCACGCTATCCTCACGGATAACGGAACCAATTTCCGAGCAGCCGAGTTGAAGAAGTTGTACGCCAAGTATAACATTCGCTCGAACCATACATCTCGCTATCATGCGCAGGCGAATGGACAGATCGAGGCGTTCAACAAAACCCTCTCTAACATTCTGCAAAAGATGGTTGGTCAGAACAAGAAGAGTTGGCCGGACAAGCTCCCCAACGCCCTCTGGGCTTATCGGACGACGACTCGCAATTCCACCCAGATGACACCTTATTCCCTGGTGTATGGAGCTGAGGCCGTCCTGCCCATCGAGATCCAGTTGTCGTCCTTGCGCACTGCGGTCTACGACCAGCAAGCGCCGGACAGAGTTGCTGAAGCCCGTCTAGTCGAGTTGGAAGCACTGGATGAGAATAGACTTCGCGCTTTGCACAACTTGGAGAGGCATCAAAGCAGAATGGCTCGAGCTTTCAATAAGAAGGTTCGCCTCCGCTCCTTCCTGCAGGGTGATCTAGTGCTAGCCCTAAGAGCGCCGATGATCCCCAGCAGGAAGCCGCCCAAGTTGGAGCCCAAGTGGGAGGGACCTTTTGTTGTCCACAAGGTCTATCCCAATGGCGCGTACTCCCTAGTGACTATGGATGGTGAGCGTGTCACTCCTCCCACCAACGCTAGGTTCCTCAAGCAGTACTTTTTCTGAGTGTGCCCACGTCCTGCACGACGTTAAACTGCATTCGTCCAGGCTACAAGACGTTAAACTGTTCAGCATTCGTCCGCGCTGCAAGACGTTAAACTGCCAAGTGCTTCGTCCTGCATGACGCTAAACTGCACTGCGTCCGAGCTACAAGACGTTAAACTGTTCAGCATTCGTCCTGCATGACGTAAAACTGCCCCTCAAGAACTACGTGCGGCTTGATTCACATCCTTATGGGATACGTAGGACCGCCTGAACATTCATGTTTCAGGCCCAGCCCCATCCTTCGGGAACTTCCATCCCATCTCGGGCCCTTGGCCCAGTTGCCTTCGGGTGTGCGGCGTATGGTGTGAACGCGGGGCTATGCCCTCATTCACGTCGGTTTTCTCGTCACGCTGTGCGCCCCCCCCCCCCCCACGTTTGGGGATGCCTTCTGCTCCCCCCTTCCTTTTTTATCTCTTTTCGTCCTGCATGACGTTAAACTGCCTCTCCAGAACTACGTATGGCTTGATTCCCATCCTTATGGGATACGTAGGACCGCCTGGACATTCATGTTTCAGGCCCAGCCCCATTTCTCGGGAATCTCTATCCCGCGTTGGGCCTCTGGCCCCAGTTCCCCTCCTTTTTTGTGCGAGGCGTATCGCGTGAGCGGGGGATTATGTCCTCATTCACGTCGGTCTACTGGCCGCGCCATACGCCTCCCCCGTGTGTGGGACTACCTCACACCCCTCATCGTCCTGCATGACGTTAAACTGCCTCTTAAGAACTACGTATGGCTTGATTCCCATCCTTATGGGATACGTAGGACCGTCTGGACGCTGATGTTCCAGGTCCAGCCCCGTCTCCTGGTTGATCACGGGGATCTGCCCTCTTTTGGTTGCTCTCAGGGTGAGTCCTCCGACCCTTTCCGGAGATCTGTTAACATGTTTTGGGTACCTCGGTCTACGACTCGTAGTGTCAGATTCAATCCCGACAAGTCCTGTGTTGCTTGTCAGGCCTCGCGCTTCCTCTTGTTCGAGCCGTCACTCAAAGGGATCCTCGTTGGCGGTTTGGGTACGATGCCTCAGTGCTCTCCTACCGCTCCGGGTCGATTTACCGGCGGGTCTTGGGCCGCAAATCGATATGAATCCTGCGATTGAGCGGTTGATGCTCGTTTGCTTGCCCCGTCTTAGGCTGACACGATCGGATGTTGTGTTGCGAATATGGTCAGCAACGTCCTTGATCGCCATGTCGGCTCTTTCAGGCTCTGAACATTGGATTGCGCAGTCCTCATCACACTCCGCCTTTATGCGTTGTAGTGAAATCTCGACACTCTCTTCATACTGACCTCCAGTACACCTCTACACGTTAGGCAGACCAACCGGGGTAATGATGTCGTTCGAGGCTCCCATGATCTGAGCACCAAGGATATATGTGGATATCCTCCCTAAGGGCCATGCGTAGCTGGACCCTCGTCCCCATAAGGAGGAGGGGGTCGCCCGAACAATCGCGTTCTGGGCCCAGTATATCTGGAGGCTAGCATCTCTGCCCCTCGGGTGATGGACATACGCAGACCCCTATCCCAAGACTCTTCTCCTGGAATCGTGCGTGACCGCAGGTCTGGGTATGTTCCCACCTCCGCCGTGTCCGTCGTACCGCAATAAGCGGATTCCTCCATGGTCCGAACCACACGACCTTAAACTGTGTTGTCTGGTCCTACCACACGACCGTAAACTGTGATCGTCTTGGCCGCCCGACGAGAAACGGCACTGCATCGTGATGTTCTCCTCGGGGGACACTCATGTTGGGCGCTGGTTAATAACCACGCCATTTATCAATGCCTTCCATGGCTTGATTATTGTGGCGACGCCAGAGATTTCTCAATCCCAGGCGCGTCGCCGCACAAAGAAAAACCATTCATCTTTAAGGACAAACAAGAAATATCAAATGCCGCTCCTTTTGTGTGCGAGGGTCAGACCCGCACTCTTCCCCGCGCTGGTGCCCGATTGTGTTGCGCCGCGCTTCAAGAACTACGTGCGGCTTGATTCCCATCCTTATGGGATACGTAGGAACGCCCGGATGTTTGAAACTTCGGGTCCAGCCCCCCACCTCTTAGAGATTCCCCCTTCTCTGGGTAATCCGCCGCCTTCAGGTCACCCTCAAGGCGTGTTCCCCGACCCCTTGCAGTGGTCCACCGGTGTCAAGAATACTCTGGTTTATTGCCAGGAGGGTCAGGATCCGCTTGGTCAGGTTTCCTCCGCTTTTCAGGCTTCGTGCTCCCTTTCATTCGGACCCATCGTCTACGCCCTGGGTGGAGCCCCCGTGAACGGTTCGGACACAATGCCTCAGTGCTCTCCCACCGGCTCGGGCCGGTACCCCCAATGGCCTCGGGCAGCAAATCGATATGAATCCTGCGATTGAGCGGTTGATGCTCGTTTTCTGCCTCATTCCACCAACGGTTAGTGCGATATTGATGCTGCTTTTCCGCCACGGTCGGCAGTACTCTCATATCGTTACGCCGGTGCCCCCAGTCCTTGAATGAATGGCCGCATGATTCACATTTTCCACCTCCCATTCCGGCCAGGCGAAACCTCGACACTCTTGACACTATCCCTCAGTGCATCTTCGCATATCCAGGGGATATGACCACGATGTGGCGTGCTTTGAGGTCCTTATGGTCCGAGCTCTAAGACCTTAAACTAAGATCTCTCCTTATGGTCCGAGCTCTAAGACCTTAAACTAAGATCTCTCCTTATGGTCCGAGCTCTAAGACCTTAAACTAAGATCTCTCCTTATGGTCCGAGCTCTAAGACCTTAAACTAAGATCTCTCCTTATGGTCCGAGCTCTAAGACCTTAAACTAAGATCTCTCCTTATGGTCCGAGCTCTAAGACCTTAAACTAAGATCTCTCCTTATGGTCCGAGCTCTAAGACCTTAAACTAAGATCTCTCCTTATGGTCCGAGCTCTAAGACCTTAAACTAAGATCTCTTCTTATGGTCCGATCTCTAAGACCTTAAACTAAGATCTAGCCCTTATGGTCCGAGCTCTAAGACCTTAAACTAAGATCTACCCCTATGGTCCGAGCTCTATGACCCTAAACTAAGATCTCCCCAAATGGGGTCCTACGTCCTGCATGACGTTAAACTGCACTCTCAGAACTACGTTTGGCTTGATCTCCAGCCTGATGGAGTACGTAGGAACGCCCGGGAATTCCGACTCGGGTCCAGCCTCAGGGATCGTTAAGTCCTGCCCCTCCTCGTCGCCGGCTGTCTGGCCTGACTTCGGGAAGAGTGGTGCAGTTGTGATATTCTCCCCGATTCAGCTCGGGATGCCCCATCGCAAGAATGGGAAGCGACGGTTTCCTCGTCAGAGAGGTGCTGTCTGAGAATTGAGGTGACTCACGGCCAGATTAGTGCATCCGCCTAATACGCTCTCCCCACGGTGGCGCAATTTTGAGAGCGTTGGATTCTGTCCGAACAAATCGTCACTTCGCCCCACGCTTCGCATGCCCTGTTGATCTGGATTTCCACCCTTGTGTCTGAAGGAACCCCAAAGCGGTATTCATGATGACATGTGGTCCGCCTCCTGCAATATGAATGATGGACTTTTTCGGTCCGTCTATTGCAGTTGTTATGGTCGATCCACTGTCCGCCTACCGTCTTGGGCATTTCCTGGAAGGCCGACCGTTGTGGATGTCTAGATTCGGGACGCGCGATTCACCCTTTCTCATTTCCCTATGTTTGGATAAAATCTCAACGCCCCTAGCATTGTCCCGCTCGTGTGTTGGAACAGGTTGGGGGGATGGTACGTTGATTAGGTCTGAGGTCTCCTTTCCTAGGAATGACCTCCCTCTTTTCTCCAGAAATCCAGGCCCAATTATGGATGCCTGATGCTTGGTTAACACTCCCGCAAGACAACGAATTGTGGTTGAGCATGTTAAACCAAAAGATGCAGATAAATATATTGATTCATACAGATGGATCAAAGTAGCAGAAGCAAATGTTTTGGGAATGGCAAAACAAGGCCCTTAGGGATTAGCGTGCTGAATGAGTCTTTCTAATGCCGCTACCCTTTGGCTGGTGGCCTCCAGAGCTGCTTCTCGCTCTCTGCATGCCCTCTCTTCGTCGGCGGTCGCAGCGCGCAGTTCGTCGATTCTGGCCTGTGCACGCTCCCGCTCGACCTGAATTGTGACCATCTGTTGGCCCGCCTCAGTCAGCTGTACCTGGGCGTCAACCAGCTGGGCTGATAGTTGCTCCACAAGCTCGGTACACGTTGCGACGAAGGCCTCCTTCTCTGCCGCCTGCCCTTCGAGGCGCCGGACTTCCTGCTCCGCCGCGAGGAGCGCCCGCGTGCTCTCCGACATGTCCCGACTTTGTATGACGTCGGCACGCCGGCAGCTCTCGCGCATCTTTTCGGCCATGAAATCACGGACCGTCAGATGGAGGCGTTGAGCATCAGCTCCCCCGGCACACAGAAAGCGCAGCCAGGTTTGAAGTGATCCCATGCGCCCCAGCCACTCCGACGGGTCTCGCTTGAGGAAGTGCTGGATGCACTTCCACCCCCTACGGCGCGTTATCCGGCTCTCCTCGACCGCCTCCATGTCTGAGTCGTCCATCTCCTCGGGATCGGCAGGCCGGTAGGCAGGGAAGGCAGCCAGCAGGTCTGCTGCAGGGTCCGCCCCTGGGAGGTCCTCACGAGGGATAGGTTCCCCAACATCCGGGCGACCATCTTCTCTCTCCCCAGCGGCGCGGACACCCTCTTCAGCCCCCAACCTCTCTCCGATGGCAGCACCGCCGACGTCCGCAGCCCCTTGATCAGCAGTTGGTGGGGCCGGCTCGGTCTGGGAAGTCTGTTCCGGAGCAGGCGGCATGTCTGCCACCGGTCCACTCGTGGATGGCCTGGGTTCGGCAAGCCGATGAGCCTCCAGTGTTGAGATCACTGCGCAGGACATGCCATGGTTAGTCACGGATCGTCAACGGCAAGAACCAGCAGTAAAGTAGGGAGACTTACGGGAGTTCGGAGCGTCATCTTCCGCTATCCCGGTCGCCGCAGGAACAGTTGCAGCAGGGGACCCCTTAGCGCTTGTCAGTTCGATAATGGGTGCCTGGCCCCCGCCTTGTCCTGCTGGCGCCTCTCCTACTCCTGCTGAGGATGCCTGACCGACATCCGTGTGCTCCTGAGAAAGATGGAGAAATGGGTTAGAAGCTGCATAAGAGAGTGGATGAAGCAGATTGAGTAGGGATAGAAGCGGACCTCGAGGAGCTCAGCGACATCAACGTTGTCAGAGCCGGCCACCTCGCCGCTCTCCCGTGGGCTCCCCTGATGGGATCTTCCCTCGGAGCCTTCATCCTCCCCCATTTCCTCCTCTTCTTCGGATTCGCTGCTACTGTCATCATCTTCCGGCGGCATCTGTTCCGGAGCGGGCTCGAGACCGAGCATCACCTTCACCAGAAGGGATGGCTCCGCGCGCTGACCACGTTGGCGCGCGTACTCGTCCATGGCCGTCAGATACGCATACTGCCGGTTGAAGTCCACTCTGTCGGCAATCTGGAGGCGCCCGACCTCTGGCAGATAGATTCCTTCTCTGAGTATCTTTCGCCAGATGGTGTCGGTCCCCAGTGACTGCCGCAGAGTCATCCAGGCCGACCACAGCGCCGGGAAGACCGCATCATGGGAAGGTTCGAGCAGACGTCTCAGCTGCTTCCCGGGCCGCTCGTCGACCACCGCACGTGCCCCCTCTCTGGGCGCTGAGGTCGTGGCGGCAGCTCGCGATGTGCCCGCCGCCGAAGTCCCTGCCCGCGCCGGCTCCGCTATTTGGCGCGCCTCCGTTCTCCCCCGTGTGGCGGCGCCTCGCCTCCTTCCTTGACGCCCGGTCTCCGCACGGGTAACCTCGAGCCGCTGAACTAGCTTCCGCAAAAGCCCCTCAGGGTACGCGATGGCCCAGTGTTTGGCGTACTCGGTTGCCAAGCCTGCGTCAACTCCGGTAGGAGGGAGAGTGATGACGTCGCCAGAGCCGAAAGCGGCAAACATCAGCCACATCTGGCGAAGGACGCCAGGGTTCGTCTCCTCCCGGACAGCAGTGAATACCCTCTTCGGCATCCGCTGAAGGCACCCGAACTGCCTGGCGAACCGGGTCGGCACGTAAGGCTCGCAGATCACCTTCCCGTCGATCCGAGCCACGAGCACCCCGCCCCGCATGTTCAGGAAGTATTCATGCTGCTCCAGCGGACCCTGCCCATTGTCGATCATCTGGCCGACGGGAGTGGGGAACGGACTGAAGTTGAAGTTGGCATGATTGCCAATCCGGATCCGCACGCCCTCCTCACTTAGGGTCATCGGAGCGACCCCCGCGATGTTCAGCAGGGAGGGTGCAGGCCGTTGCCCGGAGGAATGATGGCGTTCAGAAACGTGTACCCACCGAGGTGAGCAGCCACCCAGCCGTGGAAGAACTGAAAGGGGCCACAGATCCTTCGTGGCGACCCCCCTCGTGAGATGCGTCCCAGGATGGCATACAGCCTCGCCAACACTGGGACCCCGAGGTTGTATCTCTTGTTGGCGGCCATAGCGCCCGCCATCGCCAGTGTCGCCGGGCGAACGCCCATTCTCGCGTCCCGCACTGGCAGGAGCCACCCACTCAGAAAGGCGGCCAGGAACGCCGCGTACCGGACATTTGGGTCCCGGGCCTCGATGACGCGGTACCCCCATGAGCGGTAGTCGCCCGTCTCCAGGACCCGCCAGTACGACCCGTTCCGGCTCCTCTGAGCTGCGGTCGGGAACCGCTTCCCCCTACCTGGCATCTTGACCGCTGGGTCATGCTCCAAGAACTGGCCGAACCACTCTTTGTAGGCTATGTCCTTCTGGAAGTCCTTGATCCCAAGCCGCTGCGTAGCCAGGTCAAAGAGATGCCATGTCAGGATGGGAGTTCGTGACCTGTCTTCCCAGATGTTCTTCGGGGGCAGGAACTCATCGTATTGGTAGCCCTCCAGCGGGATACCTCCGATGCAGTGGATGTCCCAGAGACCGATGCCGACCTCCCCATGGTGAAGATGGAAGGTGTTGGTATCCGGAGACCATCGAGTGAACAGCTCCGGCCCGAGCTCGGACTGCTGGTAGAAGTGGAACTGCGACGTCCACACCGCCTCGAACAGGCCGATGTACCGCAGCTCCTCTGCGAAGTGATCGCAAGTGTGGCATACCCAGAACGCCCAGGCCCACTCTCTGGTGAAGTTGCCCCCAGACCGCAAGTCCCAGTCCTTCGTCCAGCCCTTGGTGTCGTCCGTGACGCTCTGGCGATATATGCTCGAGTAGAGGGCTGGAGAATTCTCCGCAGTAGGCTCACCCCCGTCAATGGTCCGCGTCCTCGGGTTCAGGACGTAGACATCCAAGTGCCTGGTCTCGCTGGCAGGATGCCCATTGTTGGTGATGTTATAGCGGGGAAGCTCGTCCTCCCGAGTCACCCAGGTCCGTGGCGCATCAACCTCGAACCCTGGCACCGGAACCTCATCGAGGATGCCGAAGTTCCAGAGCGGCAGGTTGTCCGACAGTGGATATGTCTTCTGGGCCGGCGTTAGTAAGTCGAACAAGGATTGATTGTTGGAAACAATCTCCTTGGCTCCGTAAACCTCCTCGTTCGTCGCCATCTCAGCCCTGCGAGTGGCGGCATCCCCCTCATTTCCTCTATGCGCGGCCATCTCAGAAGTTTCGGGAGTCGTGCGGGTTAAGGGATGAAGCGTGCGGGATCGGACGAGGCTGGTAGAGAAGTTTGAAGGGTGGCGCGCAATCCAAGTGGACGGCGCGCAATTGGGAAGAATGTCGCGCAAAGTTCTGGGTTTTCGCGCAAAGACAGGCGAATTCCGGACGATTTTTCACGCCGATCGGGCGAATTTCGCGCCGGAAAAGGCAATTTCGCGCACGAGAGCGTTGGAGCCTATCGCGCGGAAGGCCTGAGTACGGAACGCGGGACCCAGGGCCCCTATTTATAGGCGAGGCCGGGGCCCGCGCTGCGCGGAAAGCGCTTTGCGCGACCGCAGCGGCGAATTTCGCGCTCGGCGCCCCTTTTTGCGCGCCTAAGTCCCGCGCCGCCCAGGACTTCGGCATTCCGGCGTCTCCCTCGGAACCCGATCGTTGCGACCTCTCGCCGACCAGATTCCGAGGGGGGGCTTTTGTAGACGCCGGAAAAGTCCGTTGTTCCCAAACGAAGCTCCGGATGCGGAAAGCGAAGTGATATTTGGAGTCAGAGGCACGTTCCGGAGGGCCCGGAGGACTTGCGCGAAATTTCAGAGGCTCGCGCGCAAAGTTGAGTCGCGGCGCGCAATCCTCCCGGGATGCGCGCAATGCGCTGGGCCGGCGCGCTATTTTGCGCGCCCGTGGCCTGCGCGGCTCCTTTGCGCGCTGGGTCCTGATTCCGCGCCCGCGAGGCGAATTGCGCGCCCGAGACCGGATTCCGCGCCCGGGGTTGCCTATAAATATAAGGCGACCCCCGACGTTTTGGAGGTTGCCGGAATCCGAAGCGTCGCTCGTTCGCGCAATCCAACCCCTTCCGCGCGCAATGCCGATCTTCAGGTAACCTCCTTTCTTTCGCGCAATAGAGCCTTGGGGTCCGCCTTCGCGCGCAATCCCCTTGGCTCATTTCCTTTGAATAAATTTCAACCTAAAGGCCTTTGTGCGCAAAAGAAGCCTCTTGCGCGCAATTGCCCCCGGGTGCGCGCAATCCAGCCCGATTGCGCGCACCCCCCATTTTCAAAGTGGCCGTTCATTAGAGAATGAGCCGTTGCCCCCGCGCGCTACCCGAAGCCCGGTGTGCGCAATCCCAATCATCCGCGCGCGAAGCGCTGGCCCAATTGCGCGCCAGCCCGCCATTTTGCGCGCCGACCCGCGGTTTTGCGCGCAAAGCTCCTCTTTTGCGCGCAATCCGCCAGGGTCGCCTCCCTTGACCCCCTGAGGGTACCCGCCTGCGTGGCGCCCGACGATCCTCATCTTGGGTGCTCGAACCGTGCGCTGTCTCCCCGTGCAGCCTTCCAGGCTCGTGCGAAGTGACACGGACCCATCGGCAGCAATCATACGTCCAGCATGACGTTAAACTGCATATACATCCAGCATGACGTTAAACTGCATATACGTCCAGCATGACGTTAAACTGCATATACGTCCAGCATGACGTTAAACTGCATATTCGTCCAGCATGACGTTAAACTGCATATTTGTCCAGCATGACGTTAAACTGCATATTCGTCCAGCATGACGTTAAACTGCATATTCGTCCAGCATGATGTTAAACTGCCCATATGTCCAGCATGACGTTAAACTGCACATCCGTCCAAGCTGCATGACGCTAAACTGCCTAGCCCCCATCGTCCGCGCTGCAAGACGTTAAACCACCACGTGTTTCGTCCTCAACACACGACGTTAAACTGTGCTTCGTCCGGCAAGACGTTAAACCGTCCTCTTCGTCCTCAACACACGACGTTAAACTGTGCCTCGTCCGGCAAGACGTTAAACCGTCCGCTTCGTCCTCAACACACGACGTTAAACTGTGCTTCGTCCGGCAAGACGTTAAACCGTCCGCTTCGTCCTCAACACACGACGTTAAACTGTACTTCGTCTGGCAAGACGTTAAACCGTCCGCATCATCCGATCCCGTGCTCTGCACGCAGGGTCTCCCCCGGTTTGGACGTGGCCCCCACCCGCTCGTCTCTGCAGGGATGTCGGGATTGTCCCGCTTTTGGGACGATTTAATGGGAGTGGCTTTTCCCTACGGGGGCAGGGTATTACAAACCCCTAGTTTCTCGTGGGAGGCTGCACATGTGTATCTCCATTGCGCCTCCCCACTGCCGAAGCCAGTAGAGGGTGTGACTGGGATCGAGGTGTCTTCTGCTTTCGGTCCAAGTCCCTTCCAACTGAGTTTTGCCGCATCCGGGCTGCCTCGAGTGCGTAAGTCCTGACAGAATGAACTACGTGGACTTTGATCCCTGTCTTCTAAACAGGGTACGTAGGAAGCCTTCTTGAGGTCCAAGCCCGCCACCTGGTCGTCCCGGTCGTATTTACGTCGGTTCGTCCATCAGTGGACCCCTCCAGGGTTCACGCTTGCGTCGATTCACCTATGAATCCGCCCCTGTGGGAGACTGCCCGTGTGTATCTCCACGGTGCCTCCCCACAGCCCCCCTTTTCCATTTCTCCTTTTATCGTCCAGCATGACGTGAAACTGTGATCCACCCGGCCGTTCCATCCCCCTCTGTGCGAGGTGGTTCGGTTCAATCCTCCGCCCGGCGGCCTCGACCTCTTCGTGAGTCGGCTTGCCGAAGTCCAGCATGACGTTAAACTGTATACCCGAACTACGTTGACTTTGATCCGTGCTAACGCGCGGTACGTAGGAAGCCCCTACGGGGTCCAAGCTCTTCACTCCATCATCCATCCTGATCCTTACCCGGGCCGCCACATCCCGGTGGGGTCATGCCACTTCACTCCACTCCACGTTACTTGGGAAGCCGCCCATGTGCTGGCCCCAGCGTCGGAGGTTCCCCGCAAGGGGTTCTGTCATCTGATCCACTTTTCTTGTTGATCGGTCCGATGCCGTCCCCGCTGGACGTTAAACTCGCGGCATACCCCGTGTTAAACATGGGAAGCTGAGGAAAACCTCAGGTGACACAGTTCCCCGCACCCAGTACGGGATGCCTCAGGCCATCATGCCTTCGAGAAGCCCTATTAGGGACGGAAGACATACGTGCAGAGCCGCAGTGTTACGACACGCCCCCAGCACCCAGAGCCACCCGGCCTTCTCACTGCAGGTTGCTGCCCCGCCCAGACTCCTTGGAGCGTCCGGGCAGAAGCAGCGTAATTAACCGGTGTCCATGAAGATATGGCGCCGGGAACGAGATTCACGAACATTCTTAAGTCTATGAGGGAGACCCGGATTAGGCGACGAGTTCCGAGGAGACGTCCAAGGAAGGAGGAGCCGACATCCCATCATCCCGGTTTCGATCAAGGAGCAGACGCCCCTGAAAAAGGGACGGATGCTGCCCGCCCTTGGAAAGCGGGACTGCGGGACCACAAGCCGCGCGCCCATCCCCTCGGGTTGACGGGTGCACGCGCGAACGCGTCCTGGCGGAACAGCGTAACCCGACGCACATCCGCACCGAAACAGACACGGCCATGACCCTGCACGTCGTACCCTGCGCGATCAAAGGCCGTATCCCTATGCGCCTGACCCTGTGTGCCCGAAGCTCATTTGCGTGCCCTATCCTGCGCACCCCACTTTCCTTTTGATTCTAAATTTCCTCAGAGATAAATCCTCTTTTCTCTCCGGATCCAACTCCGAGGGGGGACTTTTGTTGATGCTCCGTTTGTCACAGAATCTAACGATTGGAAATGGGGAATATCTGAGCCCAAAGTGATTCAACATTTGGAAAAATATCAAAAAATCAACACAGGAAGGAATAAGAAGAACATTCTACAAGGATCACGCAAGTTTTACAATGGTCGTGCAAGGACACTTGCCCGCCGCAATGGTCGCACAAGTACACTTTCGTGCCGCAATGGTTGTGCAAGTACACTTACGCGCCCTAAGTAATAACTACTCGGGGTCTTCTCCAGCCTATAAAATACCCCCGGTGGGCCCCCCATTTGAAGGGGAATTTTTTTCCAGAATCCATATTTGAGCTCCCGAAGCCCTAGTCTCTTCTCAATGCTTCCAAAACACTTAAAAGGTAATATATTACCTAGAACGGAAGATCTAAAGAGGTGGAGGAAGGCCTATGTGTTGAAACTCATCAACACATGTGCGCCTGAGTGGCCAGCCCTTAAGGGAAATTGCCACTCTTGCGCGCCGCCTAACTCCTTCAATAGAACTTGCACGCCACTCTTCGGGAAGAACCTCAAGATGATTATAAAGGCTTTAACCAAGAGTCGCTCAAGTATTACCCTTCTGGTTAACCATTGCGCAAGTACCCAGGTGTCGTGTTGGTATACCTATGCGACCAGGACTTGCAGGCCCACTCAGTACCTACGCACCTGCCAGGACTTGCGTGCCCTTACCTTTTTGGGTGGCCTTCTTGCCTATTTCAGCCCTCTTAAGCCATTCCAGCTCTCCTATTCAAGATTCAGTCTTCAAGACACTCTTTAAAGATATTTATGGCATGATTTATTGATTTGACTTCCTTATTTGAAAGGAACTATGTTGAATATCTCTCAAAACCTAGTGATTTGCACATCTTTATGTCACTAAAAATTGAGATTTCATTCATTCAACCACATCCTTTAAGATGAGAGAACCCCTTAACCTGGGCCTTTTTTTTAGGAATAAGCCCCAGTCCTAATTCTCAAATCTGGGCATCCTCCTTAGGAGTAAGCCCCATTTCCTCATTAACCTGGGCCTCTTTTTCAGAAATAAGCCCCAGTCATAATTCCTCTTAACCAGTCCAAATTTACCTTTGATCTGGGATTCCTTCCCAAGAGTAAAAACCAATCATAAGTCCTCTCCTAATTTGGGCCTTCTTTTCAGGAGTAAGCCCCAAGTTAGAGTATTCAAATCTCCATGAAGTACATATATCTTTATGGACCCTGTTTCTGGATTTCTTCCCTGAAGTAAATCCTAATCATCATTTATCTGGGCAGTCATACATACATATATCCCACATTATTTCTTATGATTGCATATTTCATGGCACAATTGTCTGATTTTTACCAAAACCTATTGTTTCTCACACCAAGAATGACTCACGTGAGCTTAGAGTGTAGAAGTAATTATGACATCCTTCTTTGAGCCATAAATCATAAACATCATACTGCCTTACTCGAACTACATGGGTTCTGATTCCTTTTCTAAACAAAGGATACGTAGGTAGCCTATCTGTAGGCTCGATCCCAACTCTTAAATAATACATGTCATTTTGAATGACAATAAACTTCAAGTGCCCCACTGAGTGGATTTAAAACCAGCATGTTCATCATAATGACCAAGAGACTTGTATAAAAATGTGTCGAAGGATACCATTGATTAAGAATATCTAACAAATACAGATGATTCTCTATCAATGAAGAACGTGAACTACATATAAAAGATTCTCTAAATTTCCTAAATATCAATAGTTGATTTTCAGATCTAAAGGAAACCTCATTTTATACTTGGTAATGTAATAAGGATTCACGAACATGATTTAAATCTATAAAGAGAGTCCCGGAGTAGAAAATAATTCCCCTCAAAAAGGTGTGATGAGTCCAACCTCCCATCCTCTCAACCAAAGAAAATTCCTAAGCCTCATCAGTCCACAAACTAATGTGTTCCTACCTTTGGAAAGTAGGTCCATATAGATGTGGAATCATTGGATGTTTCCGGTTTTACGAACAAACCAGTTAGAGACCTATTGGAATGTTTGAACCTTCAATCAAGGAGGTCATCCCCAAATTCCCAGGGAGACATATATCCTAGTATGACAATTATGTATCGAAATAAATGTAGATATTATAGGTTGTATTGGATAAAGAAGGTTGTATAAATATTTCGGAAGTGATGTCTCACTTATTGGAAGGTGAAAGCGAAGAATCATAGGCTTAATGGGATTTTATAGCTTTATCCATTCCACAGTGGAAATGGGATGATTTAAATATCGATTTTTTGATAGATTTACCTTGGAAAACTAATAATAATGATGTATTATGGGTGATCATTGACCGACTGAAAAAGGTATCCCACTTATTTCCAATCAGGGAGACCATCACCATTGGTGATCTGGTAGTCTCTATGAGTGTGATATAGTTCACCAGCATGCTTCTCCAAGGAGTATAATATTTTATTGAGATCTTAATTTAAGATAATGTTCATATAAGGGTCATTATATGTATCCAATATTATATTTTCATTTAACTACGTCCTATCATCATCAAACTAATGGTTAAAATTAGTGGAATATTCATATTCAAAAGGAAATTTTACAGGCCTGTATTTTGGATTTTAGTGGATCAAAGGACTATCAAATGGAAATAATTGTGATTTCATTTAGTAATAACATCCATGAATTGGTATAGATAGCACTTTCAAGGATTTTTATAGAAGAATATGTTGTTTTCAACTTTGTGGGTTTTGAGGTAGGTGAGTCAGTTCTTGTTGAACCTAATCTAATACACGAGATATCGGAGAAGGATTTTTTTCATTTGGTGATGGTTGGAGACCCCACCGAGAAGGAATAAATCATATGTTGACCATAGGAGATGGCCTATGGAGATTTATTATGGACAATGTATTTTTTCGTCAGGTTTCTCCATGTTTGGGGAAACAACATATCAGGAAACATGGAAATCAATTGCCTCATTTTTTTGGGTCGTTTGGGTTAGAGGAAAGTTTATTCTAGTGGAATACCGATTTTCCCTTCCATAAATCTATAGTGACATGCATGATGTGTTTTATCTTTCTCAACATCATAGATATTATCTTTACCCCTCCCATTTGGTATAATTATAGGACATTGTGGATTTTGATGATGCATCCTTTGAGGGGAATCTGATACAGATAGTGGACCATTCTGATAAATATCTCTATGGTGGGACAATACCACTAATTTTGGTATAGTTCCATCAAGGGTGTGTTTATGAGATGACCAATAAGAGAGAGTCTGATATGAAATGACAATGGATTGAATTTTTCACCAATACCCTATAGTTTATCTTGAAGGATATTGGGAAAAATATATTATATAGAGGGGTGGTATTAAGATACAATCATTTATTAGGTATTCCCCTCTCCTATTTTCTGGTTAAACCTATTTTTTGGGTTACATTTATCATTACACATTTTTAGTTGAGTCTCTTTCATAGATATAATTAATTTTTTGGATGAAATGTCCTAATTTTCATGTATGTATACTTGTTATAATGAATAGAGTCAGGGTAAAAATGTATAAAATGGGATTCTAAGGGTTACCCATTAGATGGAGGTATTTAAAGATGACTTAGTTTTTTTTAGAAGTTGTAATTAAAGATGTATATAGGATAATTACACATGGTGTAAATATTACATGACACGTAACTGTCTCTATGAACATGTTGTTAAATAGATTCCGAATGTGAAATGGATACATGCCATTAATTCATACTACAGGGTTTAAATTTAGATAATGGTTAATATTATCCCATGGTGAAATTTTTTTTAGAGACTCTGAAATAAGAAATATATGGCATGATATAGGATTTCATGCCATGTATTTCTCATCTCAAGCAGATTTAAGTGGGTAGATTGTATGAATAATTATTCATTTGATGTTCCCCCTTCAATCTTGTTCCCTATATGTCTACAATAAATTATGGAGCCCTTCCAAACTTTGGGGACATCCCATTCATATGTATGTGTCCTGACCCATCCCCTGTGGCCGGCATCATGACTACCCCAAGCCCGTCATCCATAGGCCAGGGGCTGGCGACTAGCACTAAAGGAGAAATTCCCTAAAATTAGGAAGGCATTTCCTTTATAATATGAAAACACACAATACCAGAGTATAAGAGGAAGCAAACACTATGAAGAAATTGTATGCAAAAGTAGTGCTGAAAAGTAAAGGGGCTAGAAATACAAGCCCAACTGTAAAGTACAAGGAAAAGACAAAACAGGTACAACTAAAAGACAAATAGCTAGAAGGTGTCTAGAAGCTCCTGGATCGTCCATCACAGATCCTACCTGAAGGGTAGGTACAGATATCCTCCTTAGAACTCCATGTATGTCTGTCTCCTCTAGGTACCAACTCATCATGAGGTCCACCTCTATGTACCGTCCAGTCCTGGAACTCTCGGATGCCGTCAGCACTATCCGTCTTCTGCATCCAACACAGCAAGGTGCGAGCATAACCCATATAGGGGTGAGTATAATGAGACTCAATAGGGACCCCGAGAACCTCAAGGTCTGTAAAGACCCGTAAATTACAAAGGAAATTTTTTTCCTAAATACTTTTGAATTTTATGAGTACGTAGTTTCTGAAGGCACCTGAATTCGAGGCCCAGTGTGCCCGGAATCAATTTTTTAATGTATTTTTCGGGTACGTTTAGTAAACGTAAGAGCGGGTTTTCCAATATTTTTAACCAGTGCTCAGAATTAAAATCGGAGGACACTGATGAGCTCACAACACCGGTATTTTCTTAAGGAGACCTTTACCGTAGTTGCGTTTTATGCGGGTTGAAAGTTAATTTTTGGGGATATAGAATAAATTAAATTAAATTTTTGTACAAAATTTTATTTATCTTTTTGGTGATAACCTATAGGAGGAAGTTAAGGGTCGGCCCACACCCCACATAACCTCCCCTGATAGGATTTAGTTTGGTGGGGCTAACACGAACCCGCACCCTTTCACCTCCCCTCAACTACCCATTAATTCCATGATGTTTATCTTTACAACTCCTCATATTTATTTTGGGGGAGCCTTTCCACATCCTGACCAATAAATGTGCCAACCTATCTAATTAATATCAGTGTTATGTAATTGACACCTCTTTTGAATTAATATGAATTTCATGGAAATTATATTAATTATACTGCCTTATTTCTTTTTGTGTTGGAAAATCTCTTTTGGGGAAAGGCTCTGGAGAATTAAAAGAGGGGTGATCCTTCTTCGACGAAGAACATTGTTCTTCAACGAAGAACACCCCCGACGAAGAATAAGGACTTATTCCAATGATTCTTCTTCCTCGGATGCTCCTCAACATCATGGAGTCTACGTCACCTACAAAAATGACACTTCCTCCATCGTTCAAAGGGATGACACTATTCTACCGCAATGCTCGTCTTCTGCGGCTCGACGACGTGCGACATCTTTTGTGAGGTAGGGGGTTTGTATATTCTTTAAGTGAATAAATTGTACTCCATTCTTGTTAACTTTCTGATTTGACATTGGCCGGTTGTTACCACCAAATGTGGAGGACGTGGGCACAACAAACATGGCCTGATGTCCCTTCGTCGTTTCGTGTTTTATTTGCAATCAGAAAGCGGCGACGATTGAAGGATGTTGCCGTGCGCCGGACACGTGCGGAGGAACTGCGGCCCGCAACCACGAGTCTCTCAGCCGAAAGAGAACCTATTGGCTAATGCTGGAAGGTCCGAAAGAGGACCGTGACGCCACAAGGGGCACCACACTTCGGAAGGTCGTGGCCCGAATTCCACGGGCTGCTCTGTAGGAAAACCAGTAGGGCTGAGAAGATCTGCGGGGCCATGAGGGTGCTACACTAAAAGAAATGCGGCCCGCCCGAGTGGGCCGCTTGCGTGAAGCCAGACAGTTTGGGAAGGTGGCTCTGCTTGGTACCATTGGTTTGGGAAAGAGGCCCCCCCTCGGATTGCTCGGCCAGCTGGCCTAGCCGTGGCCAGCCGGGCCTCGCCAAGCCAGGCCGCGCCGGGCCGGGCCGCATCGTGCCGCGCCTGGTCGGGCCGCACCCCGCCGGGCCAGGCCGCACCCCCTTGGGCCAGGCGGCACCCCTCGGTCCAGGCCACACGATTCATCGGTCCAGTCTGACCCTATTCCGGGACATACCCATCAAAACCGGTGTCACGACCTGTCCTCGGGGCCCGTGCCGTGACTACCCCAAGCCCGCCTTCCATAGGCCAGGGGCTGGTGACTAGCACCAAGGCGTAAATCCCGGAAAAAGGGAAGGCATTGCCTTTGAAAAGTAAACAGACACCACAAAGTAAGCAAGAAGAAAAGTAAACACTAAGTAAAAACTATAACAAGATGTGCTGAAAGTAAAAAGGGGCCAGAAATACAAGCCCAACTGTAAAGTACAACTGAAGGGAAAAACATCAACTGAAAAGAAAAGCCGCAGTGTCGAGCCTTCCTCTGGAAGTCCCACCTGAAGGGTGGGTACAGATAGCCTCCACTGCTCCTCAGGTCCACCTGACCGCTCCGAGTACGTCCTGCCCAGTGGTCCACCTCCAGGTACCGTCCTTCTCCGCACGCCTCCACCACGATCAATGTTGTCCGTCGTCTGCAACAAACACCATGAAGTGAAGGCAAAGCCCGTGCAGGGGTGAGTATAAGCTACTCAGTAGGGACCCCATGACCCCCGAAGGTCTCCCGAATTCCACAAAGGATAAACCACAACGGAAGATACAATCATGAAGTAACAACCGACACTGCTTTTGTATATGCCCATATATATACATAAGTCATCGATTCCTGTTCGGCTCCAACATCCAAGCCCAAGCACAACCCAGTCCACAGAGGAAAGAAAAACGTATACCCACACAGGATAGAACAACACAATCCACAAAGGAGAGTAAACAGTAAATCCACATAGTATAGTTCAACACAATCCACAAAGGAGAGTAACACAAGATTCAGCTCACACAAGTATACATCTTCAAATGACGGTAGAGATGATCAGATGTAGCCACTGATTCATCTAATCCGTCGGACCCATAAAGGATCAGAAGGTACTAACCCCACGCAATGACCCATATAGGATCAATCATGAAGTTGGACCCAAAGCTATTGGGAAACTCCTTCTCCATCAAGTACAGTGGTTATGCCGCTACAACAAAGCGCTCCTCCGTCGTGGGTCAACCGCTACAACCAAGCGCTCCCATGTGCCGCTACAACCAAGCGCACCTCTGTCGTGGGTCTGCCGCTACAACCAAGCGCTCCCCTGTGCCGCTACAAACAAGCGCTCCCCTGTGCCGCTACAACCAAATTCACCTCTGTCGTGGGTCTGCCGCTACAACCAAGTGCTCCCCTGTGCCGCTACAACCAAGCGCACCTCTGTCGGGGGTCTGCGCTACAACCAAGTGCTCCCCTGTGCCACTACAACCAAGCGCACCTCTGTCGTGGGACTGCCGCTACAACCAAGTGCTCCCCTGTGCCGCAACAACCAAGCGCACCTCTGTCGTGGGTCTGCCACTACAACCAAGAACTCCCCACTGGGATATCCGTAACACACCGAGTCATTCGATCAGCAGTCGTCAAATCTCAACCGGCTCTAGGGTTCCACACACACCATGCTCGTTCCGGGAGGGTCCACTCCACGAGCTAAAAGGTCGATGCATCAACTGACATGCAGTCCGGAGTTGATGTATCCCAAGGTGTACCGTAGTGGTCACTGCCGAAAACACTGAGGATTCCCATACTGTTCTAATCATCTTCGCAGTCGAATCCACCGAGGATCTCTGTATAGTTGTCGTCGTCGAAGTCGCAGCCAGCACTAGGGTTCCTGCACACTGCAAGCTCATTCGGGAGGGTCCGCTCCACGAGCCGAGAGGCTGATACATCAAATGACACAAAGTCCGAAGTTGATGTATCCAAAAGTTTTGTATCACCAACAGGAACTCAACGTCGCAGATGGCACGTCAATCGGACGCCCGGTCTGAAAGTTATTGGCTTTTTTGTTCCAGGGGCCCGATTGGTTTTTAAGGCAAAACCAACCCGACCATACTCCACCTGTGTCCAAACCCCGGGCGGAGTGATCCAAAAGATCCTTCTCACTTAGAGGAATCCACCAAAGCTGACGGCACGTCAATCGGATGTCTGTAGCTCAAGATATGAGCGTTTCCGCTCCGAGGGCCCGGTTGGTTTTGTGTACGAACCAACCCGGCCGAACCCAAAGTATTCCGAAACCATGAGTGCGATATACCGTAACGACTGTCTCGATCCAAGGATCACGTTGCTGCTGACAGCACGTCGTTCGGAAGTTCGTAGATCAAGTTACGGGCAAAAGACCGAAAAAGGTCCGAAGACGGGGGTCCGGGCCCGGGCCGACCCGGCCCGACCCTCCCTGGGTCGGCTGAACCGGGTCGACCCGGTCCGACCCGGCTGGACCCGGCCAGGGCGCGGCCTGGCTCGGCCGGCCGGTCCGGCTCGGCTCGGCCGAGCGGCTGCCGCGGGGCGCTGCCCCCGCGGGTCGGAAGTGCCACGGCCCGCTGCGTGGGGCCACGCTGGATCAAAGGACGTGGCTTTGCCGCGTCTGAGTGCGCCGGACCCACGCGGTCGCGGGTCCGCGGCCGCCGCCACCCCCGGCTGCCGCCGCCGCCACCGGCTTCCGCGGGACCCCAGAGTCGCTCCGGTGGTCCGATTCTGTTCCCGTCTGCGCCGCTGCTCCTCCCGGGACTCGTTCTTCACCGCTGAACCATCAAATTTCCATTGCGGCACGTTTTGTCATCGCCCGCCAAATCTGCACAACCACGAAGAATGGGGGAGGTTTGTCGGGCCATGTTCGTTTGGCTCGCACCCTCCGCGTTAGATACAAACAATGGGAGAAATTATTCAACACATGATCCAACAATTTTTAATAAAATAAAATTGTTCATATAAACCAGGTTCTTTAACTTTAAAGAAACGTTCACCGGAATATGACATATTCAAAACAACCCCTACCTCGCCAAGTCGTCGCACGTGTTCTTCGTGGAATTGTTCGTCGCGGAAGGAGGGGATCGTCGCGTTGTCGCGTAAGGGTGTCGCGTCGTCGCGGAAGGGCGCCGCGTCATCGCGGAAGGGCATCGCGTCGTCACGGAATCCTGCGTTGCGTCGACGAACTCAATGGACCAAGAAACAACAGATTTATTTATAAATAATTAAATCTGTATTTTGTTAAAAACCACAAAGGAGATTTAAAGAAAAACCCGAGATCTCTTACCTAAAGAGTTGGAGATCGGAGATCGGGGCGGGGAAGAACGTCTCAGATGAAGCGTCGTCAAACTCCGAGGGTGACGGCATTCTTCGTGTTCTTCACATTCTTCGCGTTCTTCACATCCTTCGCGAAGGAGGATGAAGGCACAAGAATCCTGTCAAAGCCTCTCAACGTGTAATCCTCCAAAATGCCTTGTTGGTCTTATTTTATTATTACGCCAACAAACGATAAAGAGGTAAGTAATGACCCAGTAATTTGTAGAATTAATTCAACAAAAGAAACTGCCCATTTAATTCACGAAATAAACTGCCCAATTAAATGGTGCGTTAAGAATTTAAGAAAAACGCGTCAGTTGACTTTCATAATGACGGGTTTTCGTGGGTGCGTTACATAGCAGAAAAAAACGGCGGGGCTCATGCGGGCCCCACCTCACAAATATCCTACCAAGAGGGTAGGATATTTTTTGATAGCATCCTATCCGAATCAACTAAGCTTAAGCCGCTTTTATGTGGCTTCAAGTGGCTTCCAAGTGGCTTAAGTGAAATAAAATAAAGTTTGTCGTACAATTATTTTATTTCTTAACTTTAAGTCCAAAAATTAAAAACCACACCTGAGCAAACACAACTCCGGAAGAGGCGTTTCTAAGCAAGTATCGGTGCTGTGATTTTATCAGTGCCCTCAAAATTTGATTCCGGGCACCGGTTCAAAAGTTAGAAAAACCCGCTCGTCCGTTCACTGAACGTACCCGAGCCAAACTTCGAAAAATGATTCCGGGCACACCGGGCCTCGGAATCAGGTGCCGTCAGAAACTGTGTTCTTGTAAAATTCCAAGGAAACTTAACAAAAAAAAATTTACTTGAAATTTACGGGTCTTTACATTACTCCCACCAAAGGGATTTACGTCCCCGTAAAGCTTCACCACAAATATAGGGGTACAAAGGCGGTACTGAGCACGCATCTGAGCCTCCCGCTCCCAAGTGCTCTCCTGGAGGTTCACGAGCTGCCATCTGAAGCGCACTAGAGGAATCGATCGTCCGCGTAGGACCCACTCCGGTCGATCCTCGATATCCACTGGGACCGCCACAAAAGTCACCCCAACACCAAATACCATCTCTTCATGGTCAAATATTGACGTTGGGTCGTGAACGTATCTCCTCTGCTGAGATACGTGGAAGACGTCGTGCACCTGGCGCAACTGTGGTGGTAGAGACATGCGATAAGACAACTTGAAAATCCTGCTGAGGACCTGGAAGGGTCCGATGAAGTGTGGAGACAACTCGCCGCTTCGGCCAAACCTCCGTAATCCACATCGAGGTGAGACCCACAAGAAGACGTGGTCGCCATCCTCGAACTCTTGTGGCCTACGCCTCTTGTCAGTAAAAGACTTTTGTTGGCTCTGAGCTGTCCTCATCCGCTCCCGGACGACCTGGACCTTCTCTGTCGTGGCCTCGACCACCTCTGGTCCCACAAGAGCTGCTATGATTTCTTCCTTGCCGACAAGAGAAATTCGGTCTCATCCCCTGGATGAACCACGTTCTTTGCCTAATACAGTCAATCCCGGCATGGATGATACTAAGCCATACCAGGGATGACGTCGTAAGGCTTCGACGCTACTACCAAGAGATCCAACCGTTACTCTCGCCTCCAAGGGTTGAGTCACACTGTCGGCATCAGTGTGTGGTAACTGGGTCTCCTCCAGTAGGTACCTCTCAAGTGAGGGTCAAGTCAACAGTCTAAACCGGAACTTCTTAGTAACAACAGAAGAGGGGTCAGGGAAGTAAATGCCACAAGAAAAGGTGACTTTTATTACTAAAGCTCAAGTACAAAGACACAAAGCATCTACAGACATACATCAACAAAAATAGAAGCAACATGAAAAAAGGTCTCCAGGTCTGGAGCTAGTCCCGCTCGTGTCCATCTGCTCCCGGAGGTCCATGATCGTAGGCCCCAGCTGCCTGAAGCTGAGCTCTCACATGTCCTCCTATCCCCTGCGGTCGGGGTGGACCTCCTGGTGGTGGTGGTGGAAACACCCCGAAGCATCGTCCACCTCCAGCTGCATGACCAGCTCCCCTGCCATGGCCGCCTGCTCCTTGTGGCCCGCCCTGATCGAACCATTGCATCTGCCTGGGGGGCCCTTCGTCCATCTGCTGGTCATCTATATGGCGGGTCGGACAGTCACGAGCCATGTGACCAATCCCGCCGCATGAGTAACACTACCCTCTCATGGAAAGTCGTTGCCCACCCCGAGTGGTGGGTCCTGCTGCTGGAGACTGTTCAGCAAGGAAACTCTCCACTAAGAGGGCTCTCTCCAACACCCCTGCCTGAGTCGGAATGTTGAGGGAGATCATCAAAGCCCTAATCTCGTGCCTCAGTCCCTGCTCGAAGGTCCGGGCCTGGAAGAACGGGTCTCGTACCATATCTGTGGAGTAGCGCGAGAGATCAGTAAATCTCACCGAGTACTAGGCCACTATCATGATGCCCTACCGCAGCTGTAGTAGCTTCTGGATACGCACCGCTCGGAGGGTGGCTGGGACGAACTCGGAGCAGAAGATTCTTTCAAAGTCCATCCAGAGGAGAGATGTCTCGTCGTGCACCTAGAGCATCATGCTCCACCAACTGCCTGCTGCTGCGTGTAGGAGGCTCGCTGCGAGGATCACCATGAGTTCTGCTGGTGTCCTCACTAATATAAAAACCCATAAAACTGCCTCCAACCAGTCCTCGGCGACATGAGGGTCCGTCTCCCCGCGGAACCTGGGCGTTCGCTAGCGCTAGAACTCATGCAGCTCACTAAGACGACGTGCATCGTCAGCGGCTGGGGCTGGTAGCATCGGTGGCTCGGCGGGTATAGGTACCGCCGGTTCCTCAGCTGTCAAAGGGCCCTGTACCGAGTCCTCGACGCTCGGTGGGATCTCGCCACGCACATCGCTCGGAACCCTAGCTGGCTGCCGTCGTAGGGCCATCCTGAAAAGGAAACAGGTGCACCACGGTCAGAACAGTATACATGGTGAGCTGACATAAAGTAATCACGAAGAAAACATGAAACACACATGCAATCAATGTTTTCGTGCATTAAGTCGGAAATCAGAAGTCATGGTCCTGGTGTACGGATACGTCGGTCGCCGCACCAACACTGGGCTCCCTGCAATGATAACCACACTCAATACGCTAAACACTATTGCTTCACATAGAAGAAAGATCAGAGTCTGCGGCAGAACCGACCACCTCTGATACCAATTTTTCATGACCCGTCCTCGGGGCCCGTGTCGTGACTACCCCAAACCCACCTTCCATAGTCCAGGGGCTGGCGACTAGCACCAAGGCGTAAATCCCAGAAAAAGGGAAGGCATTGCCTTTAAAAAGTAAACAGGAACCACAGAGTAAGCAAGCGGAAAAGTAAACACTAAGTAAAAACTGTAACATGCTGTGCTGAAAGTAAAAAGGGGCCGGAAATACAAGCCCAACTGTAAAGTACAACTGAAGGGAAAAACAGCAACTGAAAAGAAAAGCCGTAGCGTCGAGCCGTCCTCTGGAAGTCTCACCGGAAGGGTGGGTACAGATAGCCTCCACTGCTCCTCGGGTCCACGTGACCGCTCCGAGTACATCCCGCCTAGAGGTCCACCTCCAGGTACTGTCCTACTCCACACGCCTCCACCACGATCAGCGTTGTCCATCGTCTGCAACCAACACCACGAAGTGCGGGCAAAGCCCATGCAGGGGTGAGTATAAGCTACTCAGTAGGGACCCCAAGACCCCCGAAGGTCTCCCAAAATCCACAAAGGATAAACCACAACAGAATATACAATCACGAAGTAACAACCGACACTTCTTAGGTATATGCCCATACATATACCTAAGTCATCGATTCCCGTTCGGCTCCAACATCCGAGCCCAAGCACAACCCAGTCCACACAGGAAATCAAAACGTATACCCACACAGGATAGCACAACACAATCCACAAAGGATAGTAAACAGTAAATCCACACAGGATAGTTCAACACAATCCACAAAGGAGAGTAACACAAGATTCAGCTCACACAGGTATACTTCTTCAAATGACGATAGAGATGATCAGATGTATCCACTGATTCATCTAATCCGTCAGACCCATAATGGATCAGAAGGTACTAACCCCCCGTAATGACCCACATAGGATCGATCATGAAGTTGGACCCAAAGCTATTGGGAAACTCCTTCTCCATCAAGTACAGTGGTTATGCCCCTACAACCAAGTGCTCCTCTGTCGTGGGTCTGCCGCTACAACCAAGCGCTCCCATGTGCCGCTACAACCAAGCGCACCTCTGTCGTGGGTCTGCCGTTACAACCAAGCACTCCCCTGTGCCACTACAACCAAGCACTCCCCTGTGCCACTACAACCAAGCGCACCTCTGTCGTGTGTCTGCCGCTACAACCAAGCGCTCCCCTGTGCCGCTACAACCAAGCGCACCTCTTTCGTGAGTCTGCCGCTACAACCAAGCGCTCCCCTGTTCCGCTACAACCAAGCGCACCACTGTCGTGGGTCTGCTGCTATAACCAAGTGCTCCCCACTAGGCTATTTGTAACACACCGAGTCATTCGATCAGCAGTCGTCAAATCTCAACTGGATCTAGGGTTCCGCACAGAGCATGCTCGTTCCGAGAGAGTCCACTCCACGAGCTAAAAGGTCGATGCATCAACTGACATGCAGTCTGGAATTGATGTATCCCAAGGTGTACCGTAGTGGTCACTGTCAAAAACAAGGAGGATTCCCGTACTGTTCTCATCATCGTCGCAGTCGAATCCACCAGGGATCTCTGTATAGTTGTCGTCGTCGAAGTTGCAGCCAGTACTATGGTTCCCGCACACAGAAAGCTCATTCGAGAGGGTCCCCTCCACGAGCCGAGAGGCTTATATATCAACTGACACAAATTCCAAAGTTGATGTATCCAAAAGTTCCGTATCGCCAACAGGAAGTCAACGTCGCAGACGACGCGTCAATCGGACGCCCGGTCTGAGTGTTATTGGCTTTTTCGTTCCAGGGGCCTGGTTGGTTTTTAAGGAAAAACCAACCTTACCATACTCCACCTACGTCCAAACCCCAGGCGGAGTGAGCCAAAAGATCCGTCTCACTTAGAAGAATCCACCAAAGCTGACGACACATCAATCGGACGTCCGTGGCTCAAGATATGAGTGTTTCCGCTCCGAGGGCCCGGTTGGTTTGATGTACGAACCAACCCAGCCGAACACAAAGTATTCCGAAACCTTGAGTGCGATATAATGAAACGACCGTCGCGATCCAAGGATCGCGTTTCCGCTGACGGCGCGTCATTCGGAGGCACGTAGGTCAAGTTACAGGAAAAATACCAAAAACGGTCCGAAGACGGGGGGTTCGGGCCCGGGCCGACCCGGGCTGACACCCCCCCTGGGTCGGCCGAACCTGGTCGACCTGACCTGGTCCGACCCGGCCGGACCTGGTCCGGTCCGGCTAGGGCGCGGCCTGGCTCGGCCAGCCGGTCTGGCTCGGCTCGGCCGAGCGGCTGCCGCGGGGCGCTGCCCCCGCGGGTCCGAAGTGGTGCCCCCCCCCTGCGTGGGGCCGCACTGGATCAAAGGACACAGCTTTTCCACGTCCGAGTGCGCCGGACCCGCGTGTCCGTGGGTCCGCGGGCACCGCCGCCGCCGCGCCGGCGGCCAGCGCCACCGGCGGCTTCCACGGGCCACCAGAGTCGCTCCGGTGGTCCGATTCCATTTTTGTCTGCGCCGCTGCTCCTCCCGGGACTCGTTCTTCACTGCAGAACCATCAAATTTCCATTGCGGCACATTCCGTCATCGCCCGCCAAATCCCCACAACCACGAAGAACGGCGGAGGGTTGTCGGGCCGTGTTCGTTTGGCCCGCACCCTCCGTGTTTGATAAAAAGAACAGGAGAAATTATTCAACACATGATCCAACAATTTTTAATAAAATAAAATTGTTCATATAAACTAGGTTCTTTAACTTTAAAGAAACGTTCACCGGAATATGAAATATTCACAACAACCCCTACCTCGCCATGTCTTCGCACGCGTTTTTCGCGGAATTGTTCGTCGCGGAAGGAGGGGATCGTCCCGTCGTCACGGAAGGGCGTCGCATCGTCGCGGAAGGGCGTCGCGTCGTCGCAGAAGGGTGTCGCGTTGTCACGGAATCCGGCGTTGCGTAGACGAACTCAACGGACCAAGAATCAACAGATTTAATTATAAATAATTAAATCCGTGTTTTGTTAAAAACCACAAAGGAGATTTAAAGAAAAACACGAGATCTCTTACCTCAAGAGTTGGAGATCGGAGATCGGGGCGGGGAAGAACGTCTCGGATGAAGCGTCGTCAAACTCTGAGGGTGACGGCGTTCTTCGCGTTCTTCGCGTTCTTCACGTTCTTCGCGAAGGAGGATGAAGGAACAAGAATCCAGTCAAAGCCTCTCAACGTGTAATCCTCCAAAATGTCTTGTTGGTCTTATTTTATAATTACGCCAACAAACGAAAAAGAGGTAAGTAATGACCCATTAATTCGTAGAATTAATTCAACGAAAGAAACTGCCCATTTAATTCATGAAATAAACCGCCCAATTAAATGGTGCGTTAAGAATTTATGAAAAAGGCGTCAGTTGACTTTCATAATGATGGGTTTTCGGGGGTGTGTAACTTAGCAGAAAATAAACGGCGGGGCTCGTGTGGGCCCCACCTCACAAATATCCTACCAAGAGGGTAGGATATTTTTGGATAGCATCCTATCCGGATCAACTCATCTTAAGCCGCTTTTAAGTGGCTTCAAGTGGCTTCCAAGTGGCTTAAGTGAAATAAAATAAAGTTTGTCGTACAATTATTTTATTTCTTAATTTTAAGCCCGAAAATTAAAAACCACACCTGAGCAAACGTAACTCCGGAAGAGGCGTTTCTAAGCAAGTATCGGTGCTACGATTTTATCGGTGCCCACAGAATTCGATTCCGGGCACCGGTTCAAAAGTTAGAAAAACCCACTCGTCTGTTCACTGAACGTACCCGAGCCAAACTTCGAAAAATGATTCCGGGCACACCGGGCCTCGGAATCAGGTGCCGTCAGAAACTGCGTTCTTGTAAAATTCCAAGGAAAATTAAGAAAAAAAAATTTCCTTGAAATTTACAGGTCTTTACATTACTACCACCACAGGGCTTTACGTCCCCGTAAAGCTTCACCACAAACATAGGGATACAAAGGCGGTACTGAGCACGCATCTGAGCCTCCCGCTCCCAAGTTCTTTCCTGGAGGTTCCCGAGCTGCCATCTGAAGCGCACTAGAGGAATCGATCGTCCACGTAGGACCTGCTCATGTCGATCCTCGATCTCCACTGGGACCTCCAAAAAAGTCACCCCAACAACAAAGACCAGCTCTTCATGGTCAAATATTGACGTTGGGTCGTGAAAGTATCTCCTCTGCTGAGATACGTGGAAGACGTCGTTCACCCGGCAGAACTGTGGTGGTAGAGCCAGGCGATAAGCCACCTTGACAATCCTGCTGAGGACCTGGAAGGGTCCGATGAATTGGGGAGACAACTCGCCGCTTCGGCCAAACCTCCGTAATCCACGTCGAGGTGAGACCCACAAGAAGACGTGGTCGCCATCCTCGAACTCTAGTGGCCTCCGCCTCTTGTCAGTAAAAGACTTCTGTTGGCTCTGACCTGTCCTCATCCGCTCCTGGATGACCTGGACCTTCTCTGTCGTGGCCTTGACCACCTCTGGCCCGACAAGAGCTGCTATGATTTCTTCCTTGACGACAAGAGAAATCTGGTCTCATCCCCTGGATTAACCAAGTTCTTTGCCTATTACAGTCAATCCCGACATGGATGATACTAACCCATACCAGGGATGACGTCATAAGGCCTCGACGCTACTACCAAGAGATCCAACCATTACTCTCGCCTCCAAGGTTTGAGTCACACTGTCGGCATCAGTGTGTGGTAACTGGGTCTCCTCCAGTAGGTACCTCTCAAGTGAGGGTCAAGTCAACAGTCTAAACCGGAACCTCTTAGTAACAACAGAAGAGGGGTTAGGGAAGTAAATGCCACAAGAAAAGGTGTCTTTTATTACTGCAGCTCAAGTACAAAGACACAAAGCATTTACAAACATACATCAACAAAACTAGAAGGAACATGAACAAAGGTCTCCAGGTCTGGAGCTAGTCCCGCTCCTGTCCATCTGCTCTCGGAGCTCCATGATCGTAGGACCCAGCTGCCTAAAGATGAGCTCTCCCATGTCCTCCTGTCCCCTGCGGTCGGGGTGGACCTCCTTGTGGTGGTGGTGGAAACACCCCGAAGCGTCGCCCACCTCCAGTTGCATGGCCATCTCCCCTGCCATGGCCGCCTGCTCCTAGCGGCCCGCCCTGATCAAACCTCTGCATCTACCTGGGGGGCCCTTCATCCATATTCAAGTCATCTGTATGGCGGGTCGGACAGTCATGAGCCATGTGACCAATCCAGCTGCATGAGTAACACTGCCATCTCATGGAAAGTCGTTGCCCACCCCGAGTGCCTCGCGCAAACGATCCAGAGTATTACTGTCGACCACCTGTAGGTCTAGTCCTCTTGGAACCCTGCGTCATCTGTCTACTGCCCGCTGCAGAAGACTCTGCCGCATGCCTGCAAGTGGTGGGTCCTGCAACTGGAGACTGCTCAGCAAGGAAACTCTCCACTAAGAGGGCTCTCTCCAACACCCATGCCTGAGTCAGAATGTTGAGGGAGATCATCGAAGCTATGATCTCGTGCCTCAGTCCCTGCTCGAAGGACCGGGCCCGGAAGAACGGGTCCCGTACCATATCTGTGGAGTAGCGCGAGAGATCAGTAAATCTCGCTGAGTACTGGGCCACTGTCATGCTACCCTGCCGCAGCTGTTGTAGCTCTTGGATACGCAACGCTCGGAGGGTGGCTGGGACGATCTCGGAGCGGAAGATGCTTTCAAATTCCGTCCAGAGGAGAGATGTCTCTTCGTGCACCTGGAGCATCAAGCTCCACCATCTTCCTGCTGCCGCATGCAGGAGGCTCACTGCGAGGATCACCATGAGGTCTGCTGGTGTCCTCAATAATCTGAAAACCCGTACAAGTGCCTCCAGCCAGTCCTCGGCGGCCTGAGGGTCCGTCTCCCTGCGGAACATGGGCGGTCGCTGGCGCTGGAACTCATGCAGTGCACTAAGGCGACGTGCATCATCAGCGGCTGGGGCTGGTAGCATCGGTGGCTCGGCGGGTATAGGTACCGCCGGTGCCTCAGCTGTCAAAGGGCCCTATACCGAGTCCTCGACGCTCGGTGGGCTCTCGCCACACACATCGCTCGGAACCCTAGCTGGCTGCCGTCGTGGGGCCATCCTGAAAAGGAAACTTGTGCGCCATGGTCAGAACAGTATACCTGGTGAGATGACATAAAGTAATCACAAATAAAACTTGAAACACACATGCAATCAATGTTTTCGTGCAATAAGTCGGAAATCAGAAGTCAGGGTCCTGGTGTACGGATACGTTGGCCGCCACACCAACATTGGGCTCACTGGACTGATAACCACAATCAATATGCTAAACACTATTTCTTCACATAGAAGAAAGATCAGAGTCTGCAGTAGAACCGACCACCTTTGATACCAATTTGTCACGACACGTCCTCGGGGCCCGTGCCGTGACTACCCCATGCCCGCCTTCCTTAGGCCAGGGGCTGGCGACTAGAACCAAGGTGTAAATCCCGGAAAAAGGGAAGGCATTGCCTTTGAAAAGTAAACATGCACCACAGAGTAAGCAAGCGGAAAAGTAAACACTAAGAAAAAACTGTAACAAGCTGTGCTGAAAGTAAAAAGGGGCCAGAAATACAAGCCCAACTGTAAAGTACAACTGAAGGGAAAAACAGAAACTGAAAAGAAAAGTCGCAGCTTCGAGCTGTCCTCTGGAAGTCCCACCTGAAGGGTGGGTACAGATAGCCTCCACTGCCCCTCGGGTCCAACTGACCGCTCCGAGTACGTCCCGCCCAGTGGTCCACCTCCAGGTACCGTCCTGCTCCACACGCCTCCACCAGGATCAGCGCTGTCCATCGTCTGCAACCAAACCACGAATTGAGGGCAAAGCCCGTGCAGGGGTGAGTATAAGCTACTCAGTAGGGACCCCGAGACCCCTAATGGTCTCCCGAAATCCACAAAGGATAAACCACAACGGGAGATACAATCATGAAGTAACAACTGACACTGCTTAGGTATATGCCCATACATATACCTAAGTCATCGATTCCCGTTCGGCTCCAACATCCGAGCCCAAGCACAACCCAGTCCACACAGGAAAGCAAAACGTATACCCACACAGGATAACACAACACAATCCACAAAGGAGATTAAACAGTAAATCCACACAGGATAGTTCAACATAATCCACAAAGGAGAGTAACACAAGATTCAGCTCACACAGGTATACTTCTTCAAATGACGATAGAGATGATCAAATGTAGCCACTGATTCATCTTATCTATCGGACCCATAAAGGATCAGAAGGTACTAACCCCCCGCAATGACCCACATAGTATCGATCATGATGTTAGACCCAAAGCTATTGGGAAACTCCTTCTCCATCAAGTACAGTGGTTATGCCGCTATAACCAAGATCTCCTCCATCGTGGGTCTGCCGCTACAACCAAGCGCTCCCATGTGCCGCTACAACCAAGCGCACCTCTATCGTGGGTCTGCCGATACAACCAAGCGCTCCCCTGTGCCGCTACAACCAAGCGCTCCCTTGTGCCGCTACAACCAAGCGCACCTCTGTCATGGGTCTGCCGCTACAACCGAGCGCTCCACTGTGCCGCTACAACCAAGCGCACCTCTGTGGTGGGTCTGCCGCTACAACCAAGCGCTCCCCTGTGCCGCTACAACCAAGCGCACCTCTGTCGTGGGTTTTCCGCTACAACCTAGCGCTCCCCTGTGCCGCTACAACCAAGCGCACCTCTTTCGTGGGTCTGCCGCTACAACCAAGCGCTCCCCACTGGGCTATCCGTAACACACCCAGTCATTCGATCAGCAGTCGTAAAATCTCAACCGGCTCTAGGGTTCCGCACACAGCATGATCGTTCCGGGAGGGTCCACTCCACGAGCTAAAAGGTCGATGCATCAACTGACATGAAGTCCGGAGTTGATGTATCCCAAGGTGTACCGTAGTGGTCACTGCTAAAAACACGGAGGATTCCCGTACTGTTCTCATCATCGTCGCGGTCGAATCCACCGAGGATCTCTGTATAGTTGTCGTCGTCGAAGTCGCGGCCAACACTAGGGTTCCTGCACACAGCAAGATCGTTCGGGAGGGTCCGCTCCACGAGCCGAGAGGCTGATACATCAACTGACACAAAGTCCTATGTTGATGAATACAAAAGTTCTGTATCGCCAACAGGAACTCAACGTCGCAGACGGCGCGTCAATCGGACGACCGGTCTGAGAGTTATTGGCCTTTTCGTTCCAGGGGCCCGGTTGGTTTTTAAGGAAAAACCAACCTGACCATACTCCACCTGCATCCAAACCCCGGGCGGAGTGACCCAAAAGATCCGTCTCACTTAGAGGAATCAACCAAAGGTGACAACACATCAATCGGACGTTCGTAGCTCAAGATATGAGTGTTTCCGCTCCGAGGGTCCGGTTGGATTCGTGTACGAACCAACCCGGCCGAACCCAAAGTATTCCGAAAGCATGAGTGCGATATTCCAAAACGACTGTCTCAATCCAAGGATCGCTTTGCTGCTAACGGTGCGTCGTTCAGAGGCCCGTAGATCATGTTACAGGAAAAAGACCAAAAACGGTCCGAAGACGGGGGGTCTGGGCCAGGGCCGACCCGGCCCGACCCCCCTGGGTCGGCCGAACCGGGTCGATCCAACCTGCCGGGACCCGGTCCGGTCTGGCAAGGGCGCGGTCTGGCTCGGCCGGCCGGTCCGGCTGGGCTCGGCCGAGTGGCCGAGCAGTTGCCGCGGGGCGCTGCCCCCGCGGGTCGGAAGTGTCGCGGCCCCCCCGCGTGGGTCCGCGCTGGATCAAAGGACGCGACTTTGCCGCGGACGAGTGCATCGGACCCCCGAGGCTGGCGGCTTCAGCCGAGGTGACCCTGTCCGGCAGCGTGCTGGGGCGCCGCCGCCCCCAGCTTCCGGCGCTGCCGCGCCCCCGGCGGCTTTCGTGGGCCACCGGAGTCGCTCCGGTGGTCCGATTTTGTTCCCGTCTGCACCGATGCTCCTCTCGGGACTCCTTCTTCACTGCGGAACCATCAAATTTCCGTTGTGTCACGTTCCATCGTCGCCCGCCAAATCCGCACAACCACTAAGAACGGCGGAGGGTTTTCAGGCTGTGTTCGTTTGGCATGCACCCTCCGCGTTAGATAAAAAACAACGGGAGAAATTATTCAACACATGATCCAACAATTTTTAATAAAATAAAATTGTTCATATAAACCAGGTTCTTTAATTTTAAAGAAACGTTCACCGGAATATGAAATATTCATAACAACCCCTACCTCACCAAGTCGTCGCACGCGTTCTTCGCGGAATTGTTTGTCACAGAAGGAGGGGATCATCGCGTCGTCGCGGAATGGCTTCGCGTCGTCGCGGAAGGGCGTTGCGTCGTCGCGGAATCCGGCGTTGCGTCGACGAACTCAACGGACCAAGAAACAACAGATTTAATTATAAATAATTAAATTCGTGTTTTGTTAAAAACCATAGAGGAGATTTAAAGGAAAACCCGAGATCTCTTACCTCAAGAGTTGGAGATCGGTGATCGGGGCGGGGAAGAACATCTCGGATGAAGCGTCGTCAAACTCCGAGGGTGACGGCATTCTTCGCGTTCTTCGCGTTCTTCCCGTTCTTCGCGAAGGAGGATGAAGACACAAGAATCTTGTCAAAGCCTCTCAACGTGTAATCCTCCAAAATGCCTTGTTGGTCTTATTTTATTATTACGCCAACAAACGAAAAAGAGGTAAGTAACGACCCATTAATTCGTAGAATTAATTCAACGAAAGAAACTGCCCATCTAATTCATGAAATAAACCGCCCAATTAAATTGTGCGTTAAGAATTTAAGAAAAACGCGTCAGTTGACTTTCATAAAGACGGGTTTTTGCGGGTGCGTTACTTAGCGGAAAAGAAACGGCGGGGCTCGTGTGGGCCCCACCTCACAAATATCCTACCAAGAGGGTAGGATATTTTTGGATAGCATCCTATCCGGATCAACTTAGCTTAAGACGCTTTTATGTGGCTTCCAAGTGGCTTAAGTGAAATAAAATAAAGTTTGTCGTACAATTATTATTTTTTTAACTTTAAGCCCAAAAATTAAAAACCACATCTGAGCAAACACAACTCTGGAAGAGGCGTTTCTAAGCAAGTACCGGTGCTGCGATTTCATCGGTGCCCTCAGAATTCGATTCTGGGCACCGGTTCAAAAGTTAGAAAAAACCCGCTCGTCCGTTCACTGAACATACCCGAGCAAAACTTCGAAAAATGATTCTGGGCACACCGGGCCTCGGAATCAGGTGCCGTCAGAAACTGCATTCTTGTAAAATTCCAAGGAAAATTAATATAAAAAATTCTTTTAAATTTATGGGTCTTTACAACCGGATTGACCCGACCTGCAAGCCCACTAGGATTAACGGGCCGGACCCATTTTCACTTAAAAGGAGAATAACTCGAAGACTGCGTGTCTGATCGATGAGCTGTCTATGGCACTGGGACCCTCGAGATGTGGCGGTCCTTTCGAGATACTCTCAGTGTGTTTTGGTGGGCTTTCGAAAATGATCGGGTTCGGAACGAGCATAATTTCAACCGAGCCCCTGAAAATGGAAAATCCAATAACTCTCAGACCGGACATCCGATTGACGCACCGTATATCACGTTGGGTTTTTTTTGACAAGACAGAACATTGGGATAAATCAAATATGGAATTCGTGACAGTTGATGTATCGACCCCTTGCTCGAGGAGAAGACCCTCCCAGAATCAAGCTTATTGTGTGCGGGAACCCTAGTGATGGCTGCGACTGCGTCGACTACTGTACTAAAATCCTCTGTGGGATCGACAGTGATGACTACTGTATTGGAATCCTCCAAGGGTTAGAAAATGATGACTACTATACTAGAATCCTCTGTTGGTTCGACGACCATGACTACTATTCTTGTATCCTGTGTGGGGCCGACAGTTTGACCTCTGTACTTGTGTGCTGTGTGGGTCTGACAGAGTAGCTGGTCTTGTATCATATGTGGGTCTGACAGCTTAGCTGGTCTTGTATACTGTTTGGGTCTGACAGCTTAGATGAATCAGTGACTACATCTGATCATCTCTATCGCTATTTGAATGATGTATACCTGTGTGAGTTGAGTATTGATATTCAATCATTGTCATCGATGTGATTGAATTTTTTCATGTGTGGACTGGGTTTTGTTTGGGCTCGAGAGTGGGAGCCATAATGTGGTTGATAACTTAGGTATATGTATGGTCATATAGCTAGGTAGGGTTGGTTGATACTTCGTGTTTGTATCTATCTTTTTTGGTTTATCCTTTGTGGAGTCTGGGAGACCTTCAGGTGTCTCGGGGTCCCTACTGAGTATCGAATACTCACCCCTTCATGGGCCTTTCCTGCACTACGTTGTCTTGTATATAGACAACATACAACACTGATCGAGGTAGAGACTTGTAGAGATGGACGATACCTGGAGGTGGACCACTTGGCAAGACGTACACTAAGCAGACAGACAGACTTGAGGTGCTGAGGAGGTCGTCTGTACCCACCCTTCAGGTGGTATTTCCAAAGTAATACTCAGTGGTTGTTGTTTTACATTACTGCAGTTGTGATAGAATTCAATTTTACTATAATTTCAGTTGTGATTGGTTACTGGACCATTTACATTTCATCATTTACTTTTCTACTTAGTTTACATAATGCTTACTTTAGTTGTTAACTTTGTTGCGTTGTTTAATTTTATAAACACTATGCCTTCCCTTTTTTATCAGGATTTATGCCTTGGGCGCTAGTCCCCAACCCTTGTCCTGTGGAAGGCGGGCTTCGGGTAGTCACGACATGGGCCCTGAGGACGGGTCATGAAAAATTGGTATCAGAGGAGTCGGTTCTACAACAGAACTCAGGACTCTGATCATTCTTACTATGAAGCAATTGTGTTAAGAGTATTGAGTGTGGCTTTCAGTCCAGGGAGTCCAGCGTTGGTGCGGAGGCCGACGTATCAATACACCTGGACCCTGACCTCTGATTTCCGACTCAGTGCACGAAAAAACTGATTGCATGTGTTTTTCCCTTGAAAATTTTTCATTGTGATTACGTTGTGTTAGATCACAAGGTATATTGTTTTGACCATGGTGCACCTGTTTATTTTCAGGATGGCCCCCCAAGGCAGCCAGCTAGGGTTTCGAGTTACGTGCGAGATGTCATCCCACCGAGCGACAAGGCCTCGGTGCAGGGCCCCATCATAGGGAAGGAACCAGCGGTACAACTACCCGCTGAGCCACCGATACTACTAGCCCCAACAACAGAGAGTGCACGCCACCTGAGTGCATTGCAAGAGTTTCAGCAATAGAGGCTGTCTAGGTCCCATGAAGAGATGGACCCTCGAGCAGCTGAGGATTGGCTGGAGGCTATCGTCAGAGTTTTCAGATTGGTTGGGACACCAACCGACCTTATCGTGATCCTTTCCGTGAGTCTCATGCAAGAAACAACTGGTAGATGGTGGAGCCTGATGCTCTTGGTTCATGATGAGGCATCAGTTATTTGCAAATTATTCGAGAGACTCTTCCGCTCTGAGTTTATTCCAACCACCCTGCGTGCGGTGCAGATTCAAGAGTTACTATATATGCAGCAGGGCAGCATGATAGTAGCTCATTAATCATTGAGGTTTACTGACCTCTCATGCTACTCCACAGATATGGTGCAGGACCCATTCTTCAGGGCCCGAACCTTTGTGCATGGACTGTGGCACGAGATCAGGTCTTCGACGATTCTACTCAGCATCCCGACAGAGGAAAGGGTGCTGGAGCAAGCTGTTCTAGTGGGAGCTTTCTCGCTGAGTAGTCACCAGCGGCGATACCCACCATATGAAGACACGTAAAAGAGTCTTATGCAGCCAGTAGTAGACAAATGTCACGGGGGTCCAAGCGGACCAGGCCATCAGGTGGGAAACATCATGATAAATGTTCGGTTGTGAGGGAGACACGAAATAGAGCTAGCCTTACGAGTAGCAGGCAGTGCTATGCAAGCGGCAGGTAGGGCCACATGGATCTTGACTGCTCGACCCACCATGAAGACGAGCAACAGCCAGTAGTAGGACCTCCCAGGTAGAGGTAGAGTTTTGACCGTGGTGGTCCGTTGGGAGTGGGCGGACGTGGCAGAGGTGATGGCCAAGCAGTGGGTGGTGGATGACATTTTGAGGCTCTACCACCACCACCACCACCACCACCAGGAGGTCCACCCCAACCACAGGGAGCTGGAAGACAGAGGTGGGCATAGATCCAGGAGGTCGAGGCCTATGACCATGGAACACCTGAGATGGTTTGAGGTACTATCTGTGTCTACTCCACCCTTGCTGCAGTTCTTATAGACACATGTGCGATTCATTATTTATTTGTTTCTTCCCTTTTTTGGATCTCAAAGATTCCGACGGAGTCGTTGGCTTGATACTTACGGCTATAGACTCGTAAGGGAGAAGACTCGATGACTACGCACTAGTGCCGACAGTGTGAGCTAACTCTAGGAGGCGAGAGGTTTTGCTGGGATCTTCTTGTAGCAGCGTCGAGGCCTTACAATGTCATCATGGGTATGGATTGGTTATCTACAGTCCATGCTTTAATCGACTGTATTAGGCGCAAGGTGTGGTGTGTCCGCACGGATGGGACTAGGTTCACCTTCACTGGCGAGAAGGGAGCCTTTGCAGCACTGGATGGACTTACGAAGAGGAGTGGGAAGCTGATCACAAATCAGCTGGCTAGTCTCATCCTCTGAACGATTGATGTGCGGAGTCCATGTTTTCCTATTGTGGTGGATCAGTATGCGGATGTTTTTCCTGACAATCTTCCAGGACTACCTCCTCACAGATAGATAGAATTCTACATAGATCTGTACCCCGGGACAACACCGATATCTACCCAAGCATATCGGATGGCTACCGTCAAGATTCGTGAGCTGTGGGTACAGTTGGAGGACTTGTAGGGAAAGTGATTCATCTGAACTAGTGTTTAACCCTGGGATTCTCCGTTTTTGTTCGCCAAGAAGGCAGATGGGAGCATGCGACTGTGTGTTGACTACCATTTCCTGAATCAGATGACCATAAGGAACAAGTACCCACTTTAGAGGATTGAAGACCTCTTCGATCACCTCAAGGGAGAACGATGGTTCTCGAAGACAGACTTCAGGTCAGGCAATCACCAGCTCAGAGTTTGAGATGAGGATGTGCAGAATACAGACTTTAGATGTCGGTATGGCCACTACGAGTTCTTGTTTATGCCCTTCGGCATGAACAACACTCCGACAGTGTTCATGAGTCTCATGAAAAAAATCTTCCAGCCTTACCTCGATCATTTTTTCATAGTCTTCATCGATGACATAATGAATTACTCGACTACGGAGGAGGAGCACATCTACCACTTGCGGGTTGTACTGGATACACTATGAGAGCACCATCTTTATGGTAAGCTCTCAAAATAATAGTTCTGGATTCAAGAGGTTCACTCTTGGGACACATCATCTCAGAGGTGGGAGTTTCAGTGGATCCTGTGATGATTGAGGCAGTCCATGCTTGGGGGCTACCTAGGAGCTTGACAGAGGTGCGAAGCTTCCTGGGTTTGGTAGGATACTATCAGAGATTTGTTCCAGACTTCTCCAGTGTTGGAGTACCACATTCAGCTTTGACGAAGAAGGGGAAACCCTTCGTGTGGTCAAATAGATGCCCGTAGAGATTCCAAGAGCTGAGACAGAGATTGACCAGTGCACCCGTCTTGAGGCTACCAGAGGAGGCCTTTGGGTACGTATTTTACTACGACACATTAGGGACCAGAATTGGGTGTGTCCTGATGCAAGAGCGAGTGGTGATATCTTATGATTCGTGGCAGTTGTGACACCACGAGCAGAACTATTCTACCCAATACCTGGAGTTACCAGTAGTGGTCTTCTCCTTGAAGATGTGGCAGCACTATCTGATGGGCGAGCGCTTTACAGTCTACTCTGACCACCAGAGTCTCAGGTACATCTTATCACAGAAGGTACTGAACCCGAGACAACGGTTATGGATCGAGTTCCTCTAGGACTATGACTTTGAGAAAGTATATACTCCTGGGAAGGGGAACATTGTAGTTGATTCTCTCAGCAGGAGATCTGGTATTCAGCTGCTTGGAGAGGTGATGGAGGAACTAGCCACGTTGCAGATATCCTTTGTGGATATTTATGGAAAAGCCTTTCTTCAGTCTCTCATAGTCACTCCTCCACTTCTTCAGTGAGTCAGAGAGACATATCGTGGGGACATTGACTGTGAGGTGCAATATTCTCAGATATGCACAGGGTAGGTGCCTGATGTATTTTGTGAAGGAGGGGATCATGTCATCCTCTTCATGGGACGTACCATGGTACCAGTTTCCCTACATGAGGAGGTGCTAAGGGAGTTCAACACTTCCCCTCTAGCGGTAAATCTAGGAGTGGCTATGGTGTATCAGGCCCTTATATGACAGCACTGGTGGTCAGGTATGAATAAGGCAATAATAGATTTCGTTTCCGGATGCCTCACTTGTCAGCAAGTGAAGGTGGAACACCAGGTACCACGAAGTTTGTTAGAGCCCTTAGAGGTCCCAGAGTGGAAGTGGGATGGGATCTCCATGGATTTGGTGATGGGGCTTCCATGTACATCCAGAGGACATGACTCTATCTGGGTGATCGTAGACTGACTCACCAAGTCGGCCCACTTCCTACTGATTAGTGAGAATATCTCAGTAGAGAGCTTGGTAAAACTGTATGCACAAGAGATCGTACGACTTCATGGTGTGCCATCGATGATTTTCTCTGGTAGGGACACACACTTTACCTCTCGGCTTTCGAAGGGGTTGTAGGAGGCATTTGGGATGGAGCTACGTCTGAGCAACGCCTTCCGTCCGTAGAAGGATGGCTAGAATGAGAGGACCATTCAAACTCTCAAGGACATGCTTCATGAATGTGTCCTTAACTTTGGTCACAGCTAGAAGGATCACTTACCCTTGGTGGAGTTTGCGTACAATAATAACTACCACTCCACCATCAGGATGGCCCCTTACGAGGAACTGTACGACTGACCTTTCAGATCACCTCTGTGCTGGAATGACCTAGGGGAGTCAGTAGTTGTAAGACCAGAGATGGTACATGCCATGACAGAGAAGGTGCAGATCATCTAGGAGTGGTTGAAGACTACATATAGCAGATAAAAGTCTTATGCTGATAAGAGACTGAGACCACTGGAGTTTGAGGATGGAGAACACATTTTCTTATGAGTCTCACCTCGATGAGGTCTGCAGCGATTTGGCAGGGGCGACAAGTTATCTCTATGTTTCATTAGACCTTTTCAGGTCCTCAGCAGAGTAGGCAAGGTGGATTACTGCCTGGCCCTTCCACCTCAGTTGCATTGGGTGCATCACGTCTACCACGTATCACGGCAGAGGAGATACGTGCACAACCTGACCCACATCATCGGTCATAGGGAGCTGGACATCGATGATGGGGTGATGTTCATTGAGGTCCCGGTGGATATCGAGGCTTGAAAGGAGCATTTCCTACATGGATGATCAATTTCTCTTGTTTGCATTTGCTGGAAGTACGAGAACCTCTAGGAGAGCACTTGGGAGCGGGAGGCTCAGATGCATGCTCAATACCCCCATTTGTTTCCCTAGTGTGTGTTGTATCTTTACGGGGATGTAATTCCCTGAGGTGGGGGTAAGGTAAAGACCCAGAAATTTCAAAGGAAATTTTGTTTCTTAAATACTTTAGAATTTTATAAGTACACAATTTCTGACGGAACTTGAATCTGAGGCTCGGTGTGCCCAAAAAATATTTTTGAAGTTTTGTTTCGGGTACGTTCAGTAAACGTACGAGAGAGTTTTTCTATCTTTTGAACTGGTGCTCGAAATTGAAATCTGTGGACACCAATGAACTCGCAATGACAGTATTCGCTTAAGGGGACCATTACCGCAGTTGGGTTTTATGCAGGCTGAAAGATAATTTTTGGGGATATAGAATAAATTAAATAAAATTTTTGTACACAATTTTATTTATTTTTCATGGTGATAACCTACCGGAGGATGTTACGGGTAGGCCCACACCCCCACATAACCCCCCTAAGAGGATTTAGTGTGGTGGGTCCCACAGAAACATGCACCCTTCCACCTCCCCTCAACTCCCCATTAATTCCATGTTGTTTATCTTTAAAACTCTTCATATTTATTATGGTTGAGCCTCTCCACCTCCCACCCAATAAATGTGCCAACATATCTAATTAATATCAGCGTTAATTATTTGACACCTATTTTGAATTAATTTGAATTGCATGGAAAATATATTAATTGGAGAACCTTATTTCTTTTTGCGTTTTCAAATCTGTTTTTGGGAAAGGCTCTGGAGAATTAAAAGAGAGGTGATCCTTCTTCGACGAAGAAAATCATTCCTCAATAATGAACATCCCCGATGAAGAATGTGAAGGACTACTTCCAATTATTCTTCTTCCTCAGTCGCACCTCGAAGTCAGGGAGTCTACTTCGCCTATGACAATAACTCTTCCGCCATCGTTGACGGGAAGACACCGTTCTACCGCGATGCTTGTCTTCCGCGGCTCGACGACGTGCGATGTCTTTTGTGAGGTAGGGGTTTTGTATATTTTTTGAGTGAATAAATTATACCCCATTACTTTAAATTTTCTGATTTGACATTGGCCGATTGTTACCGCCTAATGCGGAGGGCGTGGGCCAAAAAAACACTGCCCGACAATCATCCACCGTATCTTGTTTTATTTGCAATTGGGAAGTGGCGACGATCGAAGGCGACGAACGCCTTTCGGACGCGTGCAAAGGAACCGCGACCCGCAACCGCGGGTTGCTCGACCGAAGGAGAACCAGCCGGCTAATGCCGGCCAGAACGAAGGAAGACAGCGGAGCCACAAGGGGTGCCACACTATGGAAGACTGCGTCCTGCGTTCCGCGGGCTACACAGCGGGAAAACCGGACGGAAGGCGGCCGACTGGGCTGAGTAGAAACGTGGCGCCATGAGGGAGCCCCGTTGGAAGAACCACGACCCACCCAAGTAGGCCGCTTGTGCTGTGATGGCCGGCCAGCTTCGGCCTCCCAGTTGGGGGGGGGGGGCAGTGCAGCTTGGCGCTACCGGTTCGAAAATGCACCCCCTCCCCATCGGCCTGCTCGGACCTCTAGGACGAGCCGCGGCCGGCCGCACCGTGCCGCACCGCGGTGGTACGAGTCATGCCATGTTGGGTCGTGTCGCGCCCCGCTGGGCCTGGCCGCGCCCCATCAGGCCAGGCCGCGCACAATCGGGCCAGGCCGTAACCCCTCGTGCCGGGCCCCGAGATTGATCGGGCCGGTCCGACCCTGTGCTGAGTTGGACCCGCCAAAATCGGGTTGACCTGACCCACCATCCTAATCGACTTAACGGTTCGGGCCCATTTTCACAAAATGGTGAATAACTTGAAGTCTGCGCATCCGATCGACACGCCGTCAGCGGCACTGGGACCCTCGTCATTTGGAAGTCCTTTTTCGATACTCTCAGTGAGTTATGGATGAAATTGGAAAATAGTCGGGTTTGGAATGAGCGTATTCTGATCGGGCCCCTGGAAATGAAAAGCCAATAACCCCCAGACCGGGCATCCGATTGATGAACCTTCTGTCACATTGGGATTCTTTTGATGATACGAAACATTGGGATACATAAACTCTGGACCTCATTCCAGTTGATGTATTGAACCCTTGCTCGAGGAACAGACTCTCCCTGAATCGAGCAAGCTATGTGCGGGATCCCTAGAGCTGGTTTGAGACTGCATGTAATATTGTACTGAAATCCTTCATGGGTTCGACAGAGATGACTACGGTAATGGAATCCTTCATGGGTTCGACAGCGAAGACTACCGTACTGGAATCGTCGGTGGGTTCGATGGTGTTGACTACTGTTATTATATCCTGTGTGGGTCTGGCAGCTTGATGTCTGTACTATTATCTTGTGTGGGTCCGTCAGAGTATCTATTCTTGTATACTGTGGGGGTCCGAAAGCTTATCTGGTCTTGTATCCTATGTGGGTTCGACAGCATAGATGAATAAGTGTCTACATCTGATCATCTCTACCGCTATTTGAATGATGTATATCAGTGTGAGCTGAGTTTTTATTTTCAATAATTATCATCAATGTGATTGAATTCTATCCTTTGTAAACTGGGTTTTGTTTGTGATCTAAGAGTTGGAGTCATACTTTTGTTGATAACTTAGGTATATGTATGGGCATATACCTAAGTATTATTGGTTGGTACTTCGTGTTTGTATCTATCTTCTGTGGTTTATAATTTCTGGATTCTGGGAGAACTTTTTTGTTCTCAGGGTCCCTACTAAGTATTGAATACTCACCCATGCACGGTCTTTGCCTACACTATGTTGTGTTGGATGCAGAAGACAAACAACACTAATAGAGGTAGATACTTGTTGAGCTGGATGGTACCTGGAGGAGGAAAACCTGGAGAGACGTACATGGAGCGGACAGACAGACTTGAGGTGCTGTGGAGGCCTTTTGTACCAACCCTTCAGGTGGGATTTCCGGAGGATGACTTAGTGGTTACTGTTTTACTTTACAGCAGTTGTGCTATCTTTCAGTTGTACTTTAATTTCAGTTTGGTTTGTATACTGGAAAGTTTACTTTTCAACACTTACTTTTGTACTCAGTTTACTTAGTTCTTACTTCAATTGTGTACTATGTTGTGTTGTTTACTTTTATAAAGGCAATGCCTTCCCTTTTTATCAGGATTTATGCCTTTGGTGCTAGTCGAAAGCCCCTGGCCTATGGAAATCGGGAATGGGGTAGTCAGGGCATGAGCCCTGAGGATGGGTCGTGACAAGGTCTCATAAATCAAACAAGGATAAACCACAAAGTATTATTTTCAACGGATAACCATTACTTAGGTATATTCCCATACATATACCAAAGTTATCAAGTCACCAATCTCAATCATGAGGAAAACACAAAGATAATTGAATCAGCTCAAACCAGGATTTTCATTAACAAAACCATGACTGCTGGAGAACTCCTCCTCTGTCGTGTACAGTGGCCCTATCTTTACTTCAAGGCGGTACTCACTAACCTTGGACTGCTGAGCTACTCCTCATGTCGTGTACCGTGGGTCGGCTGCCAAAGTGGGTGCTCCATCCACTGTGGGTCTACCTCTAAACCGGGTGCTCCCCCTAAAAGCCTAAAGAGGTACTCCTCCTGTCGAGTACTGTGGGTCTGCTAACAAAAACATGTTCTCCTTCCACCATGGGTCTGCCACCAAATATGGTGCTACGTCCACTAGGCCAGTCGAATCACTCCGAGTCAAATCGGTCATGCATTCGCCAGGTCTACAACTACTAGGTATTTGCACTCTGTGTACTCGTCTCTGGGAGGTTCCACTCCATTAGCTACTATTCGATACTCCATGTTTCACGAGGTCTCAAATGGAAGTATCTAAAAGGATTTCCACGTCATAGTGGCCTCAACGCAACAGACATCACGTCAATCTGATGCCATGTCTTTGAGTTATTAGCATTTTAGTCCCATGGGCCCGGTTGGATTCATGTACGAACCAACCTGACTGTGACTCAACTATACCCTGAACTCCAGTGGGGTATACTCAAAGGGATGGAAATGATCCATGAATATCGGCTCCTTTTATGGTTCGTCAAACGAACACCCATATCCAATGTTATGAGCCTAAATCTGTAATCAGGCTATAGTGGGTCTAGGTCTAGTCCGACCCATTCGGACTGACCCAGTTCGTACCGGGGTCCTACCCGGTCCGCGGGTCTGACCCAGTATGAGAAAACAAGTATTCTCGAAGGGGAGGCCCGACATGATGGTGGCCCGGCCCAAGGTAGTCTCGACCGAGGGCAGCCCGGTTGGCTAGCCCGTGTGGCCAGGCTGGCCACACTACAAGAGGGGATGGATGCGGCCCCCATTTCTGATCTGAACCGGCACTCGGTGCTGGTTCTGTTTAGAACACACCGGTGGCTGGAAATACCAGCCACCCTTGTCTCCTCCACCATAGTGTGAGGGAAACGCGGTTCATTTATCCTTCGCGTGTCGCGATGGCGTCACGCCTCCTCCGCTGCGGCCCAGCCGGGTCGTGGCCTCCAGCTCCACCGCGCGGCATGATGGCGTAGCGCTTGTCATCTGACTGCCGAGGATCTCCAAGATACGGACCTTCCTTCTAGCATGGTGCGATGGCACCGCGCCCCTCCAGCACCGCCGGGGGCCACCTGGCCGCGACTCGGTTCTTTGCACGGCACGACAGTACCATGCCATAGTGGCGACCCGGCGACCTTGCGCATCCAGCTTTCATCGCGGCCGACTCGTTGCCGGTCACTGCATGTATGGCTTCCATCATCATCAATCAAGATCCCACAAATGGGGAGGGTCGGGTCCTATTCGTGCTGTCTGATCCCTCCTCAATACAATGAAATCATTTGGCACACCATTCCACAAAATAACAACATAGAACACAAGGTATATTCACACATAAAGGTAACCCCTACATCACTTTTTGTTCATCATTGATGAAGTCGTGGAAAGCGAGCGTCATTATGTTGACATCAGAAAAGAATTAGTGGAGGATGAAATCAGCATTCTTCGTGGATGAAACTTCCCTTTCCTTATTCCGGTAGAATAAGGAAGAATACGTCCGAGGAAGATGTCAAAGAATAAATCCGGCATTCTTTGCATTCTTCGTTGATAGAATTTTAATCCACCCAAGCTCTCAAGTTCCACTGATGGAGAATTCCAAAAAAAATAATAATAGGATGACTTATTTTTTTATCATTGGCATGAAAATTAAAATAAAATAAAGAAAATCTCCTTAATAAATTCACACGCATCAGTGAAATTAATTGGTACGTGCTTGGGCACAATTAAATTGCACGCGCGTTGGCATAATTAATTGGCACGCATGTTGGAAGAATTAATTGGCATGAACGTTGACACAATTAATTGTGTGGAGGAGTTCAAATTATCCCCCTCATTAATGAGGGAGTGTGGAGAGGCTTAATCCTTCAACATTAATATGGGTCAGGGGGTCCCCACCCCTATCATTTTATTGAAAGGTTATGCTCAGTTGGTCCCCACATCGTAACATCTCGCAGGAGGTTAGGATGTGGTGTTCCCACCCCCAACTTCTAATTGGAGGTTCCAACTAATATCACACACAACACATGGTAGCTTAAAAATAAAATAAATTGTTGTACTTTATTTTATTATTATTTTCTTTAATAAAAAACAAAATACTAACATCCAAACATGTCAAAACACAATTGCAATGAAGGTCTCACTAAGAAATTAATGATTCTACGAGTTCAACGGTGCCCTCATATTTCAATTCTGAGCACCAGCTCAAAAGCTATAAAAACCCGATCTTACGTTTACTGAACGTACCCGAACAAATCTTCAAGAATTGATTCTGGGCACATATGGACTCGTAATCAAGAACTGTCAGAAAATGTGGAATCTTAAAATTCCCATGTATAGAAAAAATTCCACATGACTTCCGGGTGATTAAATTCTCCCCACCATAGGGATTTATGTCCCCGTAATCTACAACTCACACTAAGGGGACAAATGGGGGTATTGAGAATGCATCTGAGCCTCCCGCTCCATTGTGCTCTCCTGGTGGTTCCCGGTCTACCAGCGAACGTGCACCAGAGGTATCGACCATCCACATAGGACCCACTCATGTCAATCCTCAATCTCCATTAGAACCTTCAGGAAAGTCTCTCTCTCTTCGATGTCCAGCTCCCCGTAGTCGATGATGTGTGGTGGGTCATGCAGGAATCTCCTCGGCTGAGATATGTGGAAGACGTTGTGCACCCGATGTTGCTGAGGTGGAAAATCCAAGTGGTAAGCCACCTCGCCTACTCAGGTAAGGACCTGGAAGGGTCTGATGAACCTCAGATATAGCTTTCCACCTCGACCAAATTTTTGTAGACCTCATCTAGGTGAGACCCATAGGAAGACGTGGTCGCCATTCTAGAACTCCAGTGGTCTATGTCTCCTGTCAGCATACAACATCTGCCTACTCTGTGCAGTCTTCATCCGCTCCTGGATGATCTTCACCTTCTCCATGGTAGCCCGTACCATCTCTAGTCCCACTAGTGCTAACTCTCCTGGGTCTGTCCAACAGAGTGGTGATCTTCAAGGTTAGAAAAACAAGGCCTCAAAATGTTCTATCACTATGGTTGAGTGATATCGGTTGTTGTAGGCAAACTCCCCCAAAGGAAAGTGGTCCTTCTAGCTGTGACCGAAGTCTAAGACACAAGCACGAAGCATTTCCTTGAGGGTCTGGAAGGTCCTCTCAGCCTGATCATCTGTCTGAGGATGAAAGTCGGTGCTCTTGCAAAGAAGTGTCTCGAAAGCATCCTAAAACCCCTTCCCTAGCAGGGAAGTAAAGCGTGCATCCCGGTCGGAGACAATAGAAGAAGGTAATCCATGTAAAATCAATATCTCCTGCACATATAGGCGTCAGAAGTACTCAACTGAGCCCTAATCTATGATCGGTAGGAAGTGGGCCATCTTGGAGAGTTGGTCGACGATCACCCATAATGAGTCGTGACCCCTCGATGTATGCGGGAGGCTCATCCTGAAGTCTATGGATATCCCATCCCACTTCCACTCTGGGACCTCTAAGGTCTGAACCAATCCTGCTGGTACCTGGTGCCCGGCCTTCACTTGCCGACAAGTGAGGCAGTGTGAGACAAACTCCACTAATGCCTTCTTTATACCTGTCCACCAGTGATGTCATCGAAGGTCCCACTACATCTTCTCCACTCTTGGATGTACCGCTAGAGGAGAAGTGTGGAACTCCATCAACAATTCATCCTGAAGTGTAACTGGTACCATGGTACATCCCCTGGAGAGAACGACATGCTCCCCACCTTCAGAAATTCATCATGTGCCTATCCCGTGGATATCTGAGCACGTCACGTCTTGCTGTCAGCATCCCCATGTTTCACCTCCCCGACCCACTGAAGAAGTGGGGGAGTGACTGTCTGAGACTATAGATAGGCTGCTCTATCCCTATCCACAAAGGATATCTACAATGCGACCATCTGTTCAATTGCCTTCCCTAGCAGCTGAATTCCTGATCTCCTATTGTGCGCATCTGCTACTACGTTCCCCTACCAATTAGTATAGACTATCTCGAATTCATAGTCCTGGAGGAACTCAAGCCATCGCCACTATCTCAGCTTCAGGTTCTTCAAAGAGAATGTATACCTGAGACACTTGTGATCAGATTACACGATAAAAAGTTCGCCCATAAGAGAGTGATACCACATCATAAAGGCGAAGAACACTGCTTCTAACTCTAGGTCATGGGTAGCATAGTTATGCTCATGTTGTCTCAGCTTCCGAGAACCATATGCGATCATTTTGTGCTCCTGCATCAGGACACAACCAAGTCTGGTCCCAAATGCATCGCGTTAAACTACGAACCATATGACCTCCTATGGAAGCCTCAAGATTGGAGCAGCAGTCAGCCACTACCTCAGCTCTGGAAAGCTTTGTTGGCATCTCTCCGACCACATGAAGTGTTTCCCCTTCTTCGTCAAGGATGATAGCGGTGCCGCAACTCTAGAGAAATCTGGAAAGAATCGCCAGAGGTTTCCAGCCAGACCCAGGAAAATACATACGTCCGTCACACTCTTGGGTGGCTCCCAAGAATGTACAATTTCGATCGTTGCTGGATCCAATGAAACTCCAACCTCCGAGATGATGTGTCCCAAAAAGTGAACCTCTTGAATCCAAAACTGGAACATCGAGAGTTTACAATAATGTTGGCGGTCTCGAAGTATGTCCACTACTTCCTACAAATAGTAGGCACACTCCTCCTTAGTATTCGAGTAGATTAGTATGTCGTTGATGAAGACTACGACCAAGAGATTTAGGTTTGGCTGGAAGATCATATTCATGAGACTCATGAATACTTTTGGAGCATTGTTTATGCCGAAGGGAATTACCAAGAACTCATAGTGGCAGTAACGACACCTGAAAGACGTCTTCTATGCATCCTCGTCTCAAACACTGTGCTGGTGATAGCCTAATCCGAGTTCTACCTTCTAGAACCATCTTGATTCTTTGAGCTAATCAAAGAGGTCATCAATCCTATGGAGTGGGTACTTGTTCTGAATAGTCACCTGATTCAGGCGATGGTAGTCGACATAGATCCTCAAGCTCCCATCTTCCTTCGTGGTGAACAGAATCAGGGCTGCCCATGGAGAAACACTGGTCCAAATGAATCCTTTTCCCTACAAGTCCACAAGATGTACCCGCAGCTCGCGTAGCACAGCGGGATCCATCTGATATGATCGAGGAGATATCAGTGTTTTCTTGTGGTAAATGTCAATGTAGAAGTCCACCTCTATGCGATGATGTTTTCCTGGAACATCCTCAGGGAAAACATCTGAGTACAGGTCCACCACTACAGGATAAGTCGTACTCTCTATATCAACTACTCCGAGGGTAAGGCTAGCCAACTAGTGAGTGATCTGGTGCACCTTTCTCCGAGTAAGTCTGTCCTATGCTGCAAAGGTTCCCTTCTCACAGGTGAAGGTGAAATTGGTCCCATCCGTGTGGACACACGTCACTTTTCGACTAATACAGTCAATCTGAGCATGGAATGTAGATAACAAGTCCGTACCCAAGATGACGTCGTAAGGCCTCGACGTCACTACAAGGAGATCTCAGCCGAATCTCTCACCTCCTAGAGTAGTCTCACAATGCCGGAACCAGTGTGTAATCATTGAGTCTACTCTTGTAGAAGTCTCTAGCTATAAGGATCGAGCCAATGGATCCGTCAGAATATTTGAGCTCTGAACGAGGGAAGTAGCTATGAAACAGTGACTAGAACCTTTGTATATAAGAACTGCACCTAAGGTGAAGTAGACACAATTCGTACCTCAAATAATCTCTGGAGCACCGTGATTGTAGGCCTCAGCTGCCTAAAGTGGTGATCTACCCTGTCCACCCACTCCCTATGGTCGGGGTGGACCTCCTGGTGGTGTTGGCGGTAGCACCTAGTAACGTCATCCAATGCCAGCTGCACGGACAACTCCTCTTCCACGTCCGCCTGCGCCCAGTGGACCTCCTCTATTGTAAATTTGCCTCTGCCTGGGAGGTCCCTCAACTGACTATTGATCGTCTGTACGGCGGGTCGGACAGTCACGTGCCATGTGACCAGGCCCGCCATAGGAGTAACACTGTCCCCTCCTAGAATGAGTGGCTTTGTCTCCACCCTAGGTGCCCCGCACAAATAATCCTGAGTCATGCAGTCGACCACCTATGGGTTTGGTCCTCTTGGACCTCTACGTCATCTATGTACTACCAGCATTAGAGGACTCCACTGCATGTCTAGTAGTGGAGGGTCTCGCTGCTGGAGACTGCTTAGCAAGGAAACTCTCTACTAGGAGGGACCGCTCCAACACACCCGTCTATGTTGGGATGCTGTGGGAGGCAACTAAATCTCTAATCTCTCGCCTGATTCCGTGCTCAAAGGTCCGGGCCCTGAAAAACGGGTCCTGTACCATATCAGTGGAGTAGCGCGAGAGGTCGATGAACCTCATTGAGTACTGCTCCACCATCTTGATACCCTGTTGTAGATGTAGTAGTTCTTGTAACTACACCGCTCGAAGGGTGGCTGGTACAAACTCCGCTCGAAACATGATCACAAAGACTATCCATATAACTGTCACCTCATCAGGCATCTAGAGCATCAGGCTCCACCACCATCCTGCTTCTGCCTGAATGAGGCTGGCAACAAGAATCACTATAAAGTCTGCAGGTGTCCCTACAAGTTTAAATACTCTCCCCATAGCCTCCTTCCAATCCTCATCCACCTGCGGGTCCATCTCTCCCATGAAACTGGGTGGCCTATGGTGCCGGAATTCATGCAGCGCACTCAAGAAGCGTTCACTCTATGCTGATGGATTTGGTGGCATCGGTGGCCCAACAAGGAGTAGTACCATTGTTCCCTCCTCTAGTGCCTCACCTATAAGAGGGCATTATACTGGGGCCTCATCGCTCGGAGGGATGTCAGTACATACAACTTGTGGGGCTCCAGCTGGTCGTCCCCAAGGAGGCATCCTAAAAGAAACAGATGAGACATGGTCAAGAGACTATACCTGGTGAGCTGACCTGGTTTGAGTTGACTTAAATAATACTTTTGAAAACACACACACAATCAGTGTTTTTGTGCACTGAGTCAGAAATCAGAAGTCAGGGTCCTGGTGTATGGATACGTCGACCACCCACACCAACACTGAACTCCCTAAAATGAAAACCACACTTAGTACCCTTATCACTATTACTTCATAGAAAAAAAATATCAGAGACCTATGTCATGCGGTAGAATCGACGCCTCTGATACAAATTTGTCACGACCCGTACCCCGGGGCCCACATCGTGACTACCCCAAGCCCACCTTCCATAGGCCAGTGACTGGAGACTAGATCCAAAGGCAGAATTCCCTCAATATGGGAAGGCATTGCCTTTAGAAAACGTCAACACACACAAACAGAGTACAACAAGAAGAAATCAGAAAGTAAAAATTGTATACACAAGTAGTGTTGAAAAGTAAAGGGGCCAGAATTACAAGCCCAATTGTAAAGTAAAAGGAAAAGGAAAAACATGTACAAATAAAAAGAAAAATAGTAGGAATGTGTCTAGCAGCTCTTGGATCATCCACCAAGGATCCTACCTTATGGGTAGTTACAGATAGCCTTCTCAGCACTCCACGTCCATCCGTCTCCTCCGGGTACCGACTCATCATGAGGTCCACCTCCGGGTACCGTCCAGTCCTGGGGCTCTCGGCTGTCATCAGCGTTGTTCGTCATCTACATCCAACACAACGAGGTGCAGGCATAGCCCGTGCAGGGTTGAGTAAAACGATACTCAGTTGGTAGCCCGAGACCTTCAAGTTCTCACAAATCCAAGAAGGAGAAACCAAAAAGTATTATTTTCAATGGTTAACCATTACTTAGGTATATGCCCATACATATACATAATTTATCAAGTAACCCAACTCAATCACGAGGAAAAACAAAGGTCATTGAATCAGCTCAAACTAGGATTTTCATTAATGAAACATGACTGCTATAAAAATACTCCTACTTCATGTAAATTGGCCCTATAAAGAATCCAATGTGCTACTCACTAACCATGGACTGCTGAGGTACTCCTCCTGTCGAGTACTGTGGGTCTGATGCCAAACCGGGCACTCCGTCCGCTGTGGGTCTGCTGCCAAACTGGGCGCTCCCCCTAATAGTCTATAGAGGTAATCCTCCTATTGATTAACACTGGTCTACTACTAAACTAGGATCTCTGTCCTCCGTGGGTCTTCCACAAAACCGGCCGCTCCGTACACTAGGCTAGTCGAATCACTCTGAGTCGAATCGGTCAAGCAGTCGTCAGGTCTATAGCTACTAGGTCTCTATACACCGTCTGCTTGTCTCTAGGAGGTTCCACTAAATGAGCTACTGTTCAATACTCCATGTGTCATGAGGTCTCACATAGAAGTATCTCAATGGTCCTCCACATCATAGGGGTCTCAACATAATAGAAATCGCATCAATCAGACGCCCAGTCCTTGAGTTATTAGCATTTTAGTCCCGGGGGCCCGATTGGATTCGTGTACGAACCAACCTGACCATGACTAAAATATACCCTGAACTACAATGGGGTATACTCAAAGGGATGGCTATGCTCCAAGAATATAGGAACTGGTGACGGTTCGTCAAACAGTCGCCCGTAGCCAAAGGTATGGGCGTAAAGATGTAATTGGGACCGGGGTCTTACCCAGTTTGTGGGTCCGACCCGGTCTGAGAAAACGGGAAAGCCTGAAGGGGCGGCCCAACTCGAAGGCGTCTCGGCCCGAGGTATGCCCAGCCGAGGTAGGCCCGACCAAGGGCGGCCTGGCTGGCTAGCCCGTGTGGCCCGCTGGCGACGCTGCATGAGGGGGTGTCGCGGCCCCCATTTCCGATCCGAACCGGCGTAGGGTGCCGATTTTGTTTAGCACGCACTAGTGGATAAAAAAATCAGTCTGCCCTTATCTCCTCCACTGCGGCGTGATGACGCCTCAGTTCAGCTTGACTCCATGCGGTGTGACAGTGTCGCGCCTCCTCCGCCACAGCCCGGACTGGTCGCGGCATCCAGGTCCATTGCGCAGAGTGACGGCGCCGCCATTGACATCCCACAACTGTGGCCCTCCTGGCCATGGCACTTCCTTTCGGCACGGTGCGACGGCTCCGCGCCCCTCCGACACCATCGTGGAGTGGCTGGCTGCGGCTCGGTTCCTTGCATGGCACGGCGGTGCCACACCCTTGTGGCGACCTGACGGCCTTCTGCCACCAGCTTTCTTCGCGGTCGGCTCGTTTCTAGTCACCAGGTGTACCGGCTCCATCGTCATCAATCAAGAACCAACAAATGTGGATGGTTGGGCCATGTTTGTGCGGTCCAAAACCTCCTCGTTACAACAATATCATTTGTCACACCATTTCACAAATTAATATTGTAGAACGGTGGGTAAATTCATACATAATGATAACCCCTACCTCACTTTCCATTCTTCGTTGACGAAGTTTTGGAAAGCGGGAGTCGTTCAATTGTCGTCAGAAAAAAAGATGACGTGGATGATGTCGGCGTTCTTTACGGATGATGCTTTTATTTCCTTGTTCCAGTAGATGATGGAAGAAGACTTCTGTGGAAGAAGTCGAAGAAGAAATCTGGCGTTCTTCGCATTCTTCGTGGGAAGAATTTTAATCCTCCCAAGCACTCAAGTTCCACCAAAGGAGAATTCCAACAAAATAATAATATGATGTCTTATTAATTTATCATTGGCACACGAATTCAAAAAAGAGAATGAAACTCTACTTAATAAATCACATGCATCATCTAAATTAATTGGACGCACGTGGGCACAATTAATTGGCATGCGTGTTGGCATAATTAATTGGAACGCGCGTTGGCATGATTACTTTTCATGCGTGTTGGCATAATTAATTGTGCAGAGGAGGTCAAAGGCTCTCCCTCATTTATGTGGGAGAGTGGAGTGGTTTCATCCTCCACTATTAATAGGGGTCGGGTGGTCCCCACCCCTACCATTTAATTGATAGGTCATGCTCGGGTGGTCTCCATGTCGTAACCTCTAGCGGGAGGTTAGGGTGTGGCGGTCCCACCCCCAACTTCTTATTGGAGGTTCCAACTAACCACACACACAACCCATGGCAGCTTACAAATAATATAAAGTGTTGTAATTTATTTTATTATTATTTTCATTAATAAAAAGTGAAAAACTAACTTCCAAACCCATCATAATGCAACTGCGGTGAAGGTCTCAGTAAGAAATTACCGACACTTTGAGTTCAATGGTGCCATCAGATTTCAATTCTGAGAACCAGTTCAAAAGTTATTAAAACCACTCGTACATTTATTGAACGTACCTGAACAAAACATGAAAAATTGATTTTGGGAACACATGGCCTCAGAATCAAGCGCCGTCAAAAACTAAAGACTCTTAAATTTTCCATTTATAAGAAAAATTTCGATAAGAATTCCGGGTCTTTACATTCTCCCCACATCAGGGATTTACGTCACCATAAGCTACAACTAAATATAAGGGAACAAATGGGTGTACTGAGCACGCATCTAAGCCTACCGCTCTCATGTGCTCTCCTAGTGGTTCCCATGCTGCCAGTGAATGCGCACCAGAGGTATCGACCGTCCATGTAGGACCCACTCCTGTCAATCCTCAATCTCCACTGGAACCTTCATGAAAGTATCCATATCACTGATATCCAGCTCCCCGTAGTCGATGATGTGGGATGGGTCATGCACGTATCTCCTCAGCTGAGATACGTGGAAGATTTCGTGCAACCGATGTAGCTGAGGTGGAATATCCAAGAGGTATGCCACCTCTCCTACTCTGCTAAGGACCTGGAAAAGTCCGATGAACCTCAGAGATAGCTTGCCGCCTTGGCCAAATCTCTGTAGACCTCATCAAGGTTTGACCCGTAGGAAGCCGTGGTCTCCATCCTAGAACTCTAGAGGTCTCCATCTCCTATCATCATACGACTTCTGCCTACTCTGTGTAGTCTTCATCCACTCCTGGATGATCTGCACCTTCTCCATGGTAGCCCATACCATCCTGGTCCCACTAGTGCTGACTCCCCTAGGACTATCCACCACAGTGGCCATCTTCAAGGTCTGCCATACAAGGCCTCAAAAGGTTCCATCCCTATTCTGGAGTGATAGCTTTTGTTGTTGTAAAACACCAACAAAGGAAAGTGGTCCTCCCAGATACGACCGATGTTGAGGACACAAGCACGAAGAATTTCCTCAAGGCTCTGGATGGTTCTCTCGGTCTGACCATCAGTCTGAGGATTGAAGGCGGTGCTCTTGCGAAGCTGTGTACCGAAAGCTTCCGGCAACCCCTTCCCTAGAAGGGAAGTAAATCATGCATCACAGTCAGAGACAATAAAAAAAGGTACTCAACGAAAATGCACTATCTCCTATACATAGAGGCGTCACATTCTCTCAATTGATCCCTGCTCTCGGATCGATAGGAAGTGGGTGACTTGGTGAGTCGGTCAATGATCACCCATATCAAGTCATGACCCCTGGATGTATTTGGGAGACCCGTCACGAAATCCGTGGATATCCCATCAAAATTACACTCCGGGAACTCTATGGGATGATCCAATCTTGCTGATACCTGGTGCTCTGCCTTCACATGATGTCATGTTAGGTAGCGTGAGACAAACTCCGCTACTACCTTGTTCATACAAGGCCACCAGTGTTGTCGTCGAAGGTCCTAGTACATCTTCGCCACTCCTGGATGTACAACTTGAGGGGATGTGTGGAACTCCCTCAACACTCCATCATTAAGTGAAACTGGAACCATGGTACATCCCCATAAGAGGATGACATGCTCCCCACCTTCAAAAAACCCATCAGGTGCCTATCCTGTGGATATCTGAGCATGCCACGTCTCCCAGTCAGCATCCCAATGCTGCGCCTCCCTGGATCGCTGATCAAGTCGGGGAGTGACTGTAAGAGACTATAGATAGGTTGCTCCATCCCTATCCACAAAGTATATCTGCAACGCGGCCAACTGCTCTGCCGCCTCTCCTAGCAGCTGAATGCCTGATCTCCTACTGAGCGCATCTGATACTACGTTCCCCTTCCCAGGAGTATAGACTATCTCGAAGTCATAGTCCTGGAGGAGCTCAATCTATCACCATTGTCTCAGGATCAGGTTCTTATGAGAGAAGATATGCCAGAGACACTCGTGATCAGAGTACACGGTAAAACGTTCACCCATTAGATAGTGCCTCTACAAATTCAAGGTAAAGCCCACTGCTCCTAACTCTAGGTCATGGGTAGCATACTTATGACCATTCTATCTCAGCTGCCGAAAATGGTATTTGATCATTGCTCACGCCCGCATCAGGACAAAACCATGTCGGGTCCCAGATGCATCGCATTAAACTACATACCCTACGCCCTCCTCTGGAAGCCTCAATATGGGGGCATTAACCAGCCTCTGTCTCAGCTCCTGAATGCTTTTCTGGAACCTCTCGGACCAAATGATGTGTTGTCCCTTCTTCGTCAAGGCTGATAGTGGTGCCGAAACTCTAGAGAAATATGGAACAAATCTCCAGTTGTTTCCAGCCAAACCTAGGAAACTCTGTATGTCTGTCACACTCTTGGGTGGCTCCCAAACATGTACCGCTTCGATCATTGCTGAATCCACTACAACTCCAGCCTTCGAGATGACGTGTCCCAAAAATTGAACCTCTCGAATCCAAACCTGGCACTTTGAGATCTTACCATAAAGCTGGTGCATTCAGAGTCTATCTAGTACTACCTGTAAATAATAGCCATTCTCCTACTCAGTAGTCAAGTAGATTAGCATGTTGTCGATGAGGACTACGACCAAGCGATTGAGGTTTTTCTAGAATATCATATTCATGAGACACATGAATACTTCTGGAGCATTGGTTAAGCCGCAGGGAATTACCAAGAACTCATAGTGGTCGTAACGACACCTGAAGGTTGTCTTCTACACATCATCATCTCGAACTCTCAGCTAGTGATATCCAGATATGAGGTCTATCTTCGAGAACCATCGTGATCCCTTGATCTAATCAAAATGGTCATCAATCATCAGTAGTGGGTACTTGTCCTTAACAGTCTCCTGGTTAAGGTGATGGTAGTCGACATAGAGACTGAACCTCCCATCTGCCTTCTTGGTGAACAGAATCAGGGCTGCCTAGGGAGAAACACTATGCCAGATTAATCATTTCCCCTGTAAGTCCACCAATTATACCCGCAGCTAGCGAAGCTCAGCCAGATCCATCTGATATGCTGGATTATATATCGGTGTTGTCTCGGGGTACATGTCAATGTAGAAGTCCACCTCTATACGATGATTTTTTCCTAGAATATCTCAAGTAAAACATCAGTGTACTTTTCCACCACTACAGGATAAGTCGGACTGTCAACATCAACTGCTCCGAGGGTAAGGCTAGCCAACTGCTGAGTGATCAGCTGCACCCTTCTCTGAGTAAGTCATTCCTGTGCTGCAATGGTTCCCTTCTCGCTAGTGAAGGTGAACCTGGTCCCATATGTGTGGACAGACATCAATTTTCACCTAATAAAATCAATCCGAGCATGGAATGTAGATAATAAGTCCATACCCAAGATGACGTCGTAAGGCGTCGGCGCTGCTACGAGGAGATCCTGGCAGAATCTCTCACCTCCTAGAGTAAGCTCACACTATAAGTACCAGTGTGTAACCATTGATTCTGCTCCTGTAGTAGTCTCTAGCCTTAAGGATCGAGGCAATGGCTCTGTCAGAATCTCTGAGATCCGAACGAGGGCAGTGGCTATGAAACATTGACTGGCACCTATTTCTATAAGAACTGCAACTAAGGTGGAGTAGAGACAGATCGTACCTCAAATCATCTTTAGAGCACCGTGATTTTAGGCCTCATCTTCCTGAAGCTGTTCTCTGCCCTGTCCACCCACTCCCTATGGTCGGGGTGGACATCCTGGTGTTGGTGGGGGTAGCATGTTGTAAGGTCGTCCACCGCCAACTACACGACCAAATCCTCTTCCACGTCAGCCTGCGCCCTATGGACCACATCAATTTTACCTCTTCTTCTCCATGCGAGGTCCCCCATCTGACTGTTGATTGTCTATACGGCGGGTCGGACAGTAACGTGCCATGTGACCAAGCCTTCCTTAGGAGTAACATTGTCCCGTCATGGTATTACTGGCTCTGTCTCCACCCTAGGTGCCCGCACAACTGATCCTTAGTCATTCAGTCATCCACCCGTGGGTATGGTGCTCATAGATCTCTGCGTCATTTGTCTACTGCCACCTGCAAAAGACTCTACTGCCTGTCAGCTAGTGGAGGGTCTCGCTGCTGGAGACTGCTCAACAAGGAAACCCTGCACTAGGAGGGCTCGCTCCAACACCCCCGTTTGTGTTGGGATGCTGTGGGAGTCAACTGAAGCTCTAATCTCTCGCCTGAGTCCCTGCTCAAAGGTCCGGTAACTAAAGAACGGGTCTTATACCATATCATTGGAGTAGCGCGAGAGGTCGGTGAACCTTGCAGAGTACTGCGCCACCATAATGCTACCCTGCTGTAGATACAGTAGCTCCTGTATTCGCACAGTTCGAAAGGTGGATGGTAAAAAATCCGCCCGGAACAGGATCTCAAAGAATACCTATATAAGAGTCACCTCATCATGCATCTGGAGCATTAGGCTCCACCACCTTCATGTTGCTGCCTGAAGGAGGCTGGCAACAAGGATCACCATAATGTCTGATTGTGTCCCTGTGAGTTTGAAGACTCTCACCACAGCCTCCAGCCAATCCTCATCCGCATGCGGGTCCGTCTATCCCATGAACATGGGTGGCCTCTAGCGCTGGAATTCATGTAGTGCACTCAATAAATGTTCTCTCTCTGCTGCTAGGGCTAGTGGAATCGGTGGCCCAACATGGAGTATTACCGCAGGTTCTTCCACTGGTGCCTCAACTAGAATAGGGCACTATACTAAGGCCTCGTCGCTCGGTGGCCTATTAGTACGCACAACTCTCAGGGATCTAGCTGGTCCTGTGTGGGGAGGCATCCTGAAAGAAATAGATTTGACACGGTCAAGAGACTATATCTGCTGAGCTGACCTGGTTTAAGTTGACATAAAGAATAATTTTGAAAACACACATCCAATCAGTGTTTTTGTGCACTCAGTCTGAAATCAGAAGTCAGGGTCCTGGTGCATGGATACGTCGACCGCCTGCACCAACAATGGACTCCCTGAACTGAAAACCACACTCAGTAGCCCTATCACTATTGCTTCATAGAAAAAAATAATTAGAGTCCTATGTTCTGTGGTGGAACCGACGACTCTGATACCAATTTTTCATGACCCATCCTCTGGGGCCATCATCGTGACTACCCCAAGCCCGCCTTCCACAGGCCAGCGACTGGAGACTAGAACCAAATGAGAAATTCCCTAAAACTAGGATGGCATTTCCTTGAAAAATCATAAACCCGCACAACCAGAGTACAAGTGGAAGAAAACACTATGTAAAAACTGTATAAAAAAGTAGTGCTGAAAAAAAGGGGCCAGAAATACATGCCCAACTGTAAAGTAAAAGGAAAAAACAAAACATATACAACTAAAAGACAAACAGCTAGAAGGTTTCTAGCATCTCCTGGATCGTCCACCATAGATCCTACCTTTAGGTTAGTTACAGATAGCCTCTACAGCGCTCCATGTCTGTTCGTCTCCTCTGGGTACTGACTCGTCGTGAGGTCCACCTCTGGATACCATTCAGTCCTGGTTCTCTCAGCTGCAGTCATCACTTCTGTCGTCTGCATCCCACACAATGTGGTGTGGGCATAGCCCGTGATGGGGTTAGTATAATGATAGTCAGTCGGTAGCCCTATACCCACAAGTTCTCACAAATCCGACAAGGATAAACAAAAAAGTATGATTTTCAATGGTTAACCACTACTTAAGTATATGCCCATACATATTCCAAAGTTATCAAGTAACCCATCTCAATAATTAGGAAAACACAAAGGTCATTGAATCATCTCAAACCAATATTTTAATTAACACAACCACGACTACTGGAGAACTACTCCTCTATCGAGTACAGTGGCCCTATCACAACTCCAAGGCGCTACTCACTAACCATGGACTGCTGAGGTACTCCTCCTGTCGAGTACCGCGGATCTACTGCCAAACCAGGTGCTCCATCCACTGTGGGTCTCCAGCCAAACCAAGCGCTCCCCCTAATAGCCTACAGATGTACACCTCCTATCGAGTACCGCAAGTATGCGGCCAAGCTATGCACTCTGTCCACCTTGGGTCTGCCACCAAACAGGGAACTCCGTCCACTTGGCTAGTCAAATCACTTCGAGTCGAATCGATCAAGCAGTCGTCAGGTCTACATCTACTAGGACTCTGCACTCCGTCTGCTCATATTTGGGAGGTTCCACTGAATGATCTACTTTTAGATACTCCAAGTGTCATGAGGTCACACGTGGAAGTATCTCAAAGGACCGCCACGTCGTAGGGGTCTCAACGCAATAGACAACGCATCAATCGGAAACACGGTCTGTGAGTTATTAGCATTTTAGTACCAGGGCCCCGGTTAGATTCGTTTACGAACCAACCTGGCCATGACTCCAAAATACCCTAAACTTCAAGGGGGTATACTCAAATGGATGGCTATCCTCCAAGAATATCGGCACCACTGACAGTTCGTCAAAAGGACGCCCGTAGGACAAGTTAAGGGCGTAAACCTGTAATTGGGCTATAGCGGGTCTGGGTCCGGTCTGACCCAGTTGGACAGATTCGGCCCGACCTGGTTCGAACCGGGGTGTAACCCAATCCATTGGTCCAACCATGTTTGAGAAAACGGGCAAGCCTAAAGGGACGGCCCGACTCGAAGGCGTCCTGGCCCGAGGGAGGCCCAGCCGACCTAGGCCCGGCAGAGGGCATCCTGGAGGGCTAGACCACGTGGCCCACTAGCAACGCTGCAGAAGGGGGGTGACATGGCACCCTTTTCTGATCCGAACAGGTGCTGGGTGCCGGTTCTATTTAGCGCTCACCATTGGCCAAATAAACCGGCCCCAATTGTCTCATCCACCGCGGCGCAACGATGCCACGTTTCAGGTGTCCTCCACGCGGTGGGACTGTGCCACACCTCCTCCTCCACGGCCTGCCCTTGTCACGACCTCCAACTCCACTGCGTGGCACAATGGATCCGCGCTTTTCATCTGACTGCCGCGGCCCCCCTGGCAGTGGCTCTTCCATCTGGCGTGATGTGATGGCTCCATGCCCCTCTGGCACCATGGTGGACCGCCTGGCCACGAATCGGTTCTTTGCACAGCACGGTGGTGTCGCACCCTTGTGGCGACCTGGTGGCCTTGTGCCACCCGCTTTATCTGTGGTCGGATCGTTTCCGGTTGCCACATGTACTGCCTCCATCATCTTCAATCTAGAAGCAACAAATGGGGAGGGTCGGGCCATGTTAGAGATTTTTGAACCCTCCTCGTTACAATGATATCATTTGGCACACCATTCCACAAAATAACGACATAGAATGGGGGTAAATTCATACATAATGATAACCCCTACCTCGCTTTTCGTTCGTCGTTGACGATGTTGTGGAATAAAGGCGTCGTTCCATTGACGTCAGAAAAGAAGAGGCCGAGGATGATGTCGGCGTTCTTCGTGGATGACGCTTCCCTTTCCTTGTTCCAGTAGATGATGGAAGAAGATGTCCGAGGAAGATGTCGAAGAAGAAATCTGGTGTTCTTCATGTTCTTTGTTTGGAGAATTTTAATACTCCGAAGCTCTCAAGTTCCACCGAAGGAGAATGGAAAAAATTATAAGAATATGAAGTATTATTATTTAATCGTTGGCACGTAAATTCAAAACAGAGAATGAAACTCTACTTCATAAATTCAAAAGCGTCAGAAAAATTAATTAGATGCACGTGGGAACAATTAATTGGCACGCGCATTGGCATAATTAATTGGCACGCTCGTTGGCACAATTAATTTTCATGCAAATTGGCATAATTAATTGTACAGAGGAGGTCAAAGGCTCTCCGTCATTTATGAGGGAGAGTGGAGAGGTTTCATCCTCCACCATTAATGGGGGTCGTGTGGTCCCCACCCCTATCATTTAATTGAGAGGTTATGCTTGGGCGGTCCCTACATCGTAACCTGTCATGGGAGGTTAGGGTGTGGCGGTCCCACCCCCAACTTCTAATTGGAGGTTCCAACTAACCGCACACACAACACATGGGAGCTTAAAAATAAAATAAAGTGTTGTACTTTATTTTATTGTTATATTCTTTAATAAATAGCCAAAAACTAACTTCCAAACTCGTCAGAATGCAACTGCGGTGAAGGTCTCAATAAGAAATTACTTACACTATGAGTTCAACGGTGCCCTCTGATTTCAATTCCGAGCACCGGTTCAAAAGTTATAAAAACATGCCTGTACGTTTACTAAACATACCCAAAAATAACTTAAAAATTTTATTCCGGGAACACCGGGCCTCATAATCAAGCGCCTTAAGTAACTACAGACTCATAAAATTACCACGTATTAAAAAACATCCACGGGAATTCTGTAATTTACAATATGATCCCTAGTTTCTTCTTATAATCATCCTCACCTCCGTTATTATTATTCGAGATTCTAGTTGAAAAAATTGTTTAATCACCAGATTAAGGTAGTTCCATAAATCTCTACAAATTGATCTATTCAATTATTAATTATGTGAAATATTGCAATTGTGTCGACACAATATGTATATTAATTAATTAATTAATAAATCATGATAAATCATGTATCGTAATATAGGTTGGTCCCCTTGGATTCGATGACGATTTCACCTAACTTGTGGTTACCCGTTGGGTGATTGAGCCCTTGAATAACAATGAATTTCATAATGTCTTAAAGCATATATTACATTACATGATAATTCTAGTGAGTTATTGATATATAATCTCTCTTTTAATGGATATATTTTTTCTAATGTTGATGGTGTTAAGTAATGTAAAAAGGGAATGTAAAGCTAAAAAATATATAGTAATATGAGTAATTAACCATTGGGTTAGATGATAGGATATTGTGATATCCTTGATGTTATGAATTGTGTTTTGATACATTTTGAAAATATTATATGGATGGTTTAGACCAATTTGATGTTGAAATTTTTATATAGAAGTACTGTCCTTGGTTTATGCTGAAATGATTATATAGAGAGATATGCCTAGATGCATAAATGATTATATAGAGAGCTGTGACTAGGATTTTTAAATACTTATATAGAGAGATATGCCTACATGCGAAAATTATTATACATAGGGAACTACCTAGTGATATGATTTTTTCATGGATATGTGGTCATCGTTGGAATGATTATGCTATATACTCAAAGATATTCTAGCATGGTTCCAATGCGGGATGATCATTGTATTATAATAATTGATTAATTAGTACAAATGTTAAACACATTATTGTATAGACTTATTATTGGACTAGTTTTTTTAGACATGGTTGTGTTGAACTACTTTTTTTTCTTACACTTTATACATGTATCTATTTGGTAGCAATCAAGATTACATGGATATAAGTATGGACAAGGGTTAGGGACCTTGACATTGATTGTTGATTGTTTGATGACCTTAAGTTTGAATTTGAGACTGACATGGGGTTTGGGAGCGGGGTCTCTTGAGATTATTTGTGTCATGTTGTTCTATTATTTTATATATTTCTGTTTTATTTTTAGAAACATTTCATCATGTCCTTACATTGTGTAATATTATTTAATTTATTGATTCATTCTTTACTTCCTAGTTATATAACATCCTTTTTCCATTGTTTTTGCAACACTGATATTTATTTATATTGATTATTTTTATATATTATAACATAGAATGAGGGGGTATTGTCCCCACATGTTATTCATAAAAACTCAACTATTATTTAGTATTATTTTAAATGTTGGGATATGCGCTTAAGGTCCCCTAATCAGACATATAGTGTCGACGTGATAACATGCACGATCGGGGAATGTTACTAGTGTCCCTTAGTGCGGGGTTTCTAAAAGCATAAGATTACAATACTATGGTGAGGGAAACTACCTTTTTAATAGTTAAAAAATATAATTTGGGGAACAAGTGAAAATAGTAAAACCAATATTGGGGAGTCTATGTTAGCTGTTGTGCAGAGACCAATGGGGTGATAGCCACTACAATTCCCTTAGCCGAATTCAATTTTGTCAGGGTTGGATACCAAGAAACCATGTTGGAAACTAATCAAGGAGCTTCATCTTGGATCCTCAATTCACCTACATACAATATCCATTTGATATTAAAGTTGTTTCTTCATTAATCAATGAGTCATATGTTTCTGACCACCTCCTTGGGGAATATTTAATAAACCTATGATCCACTCATTAGTAAATTACTGTCTAGTATCAATATCATATGATTCATGTTCAAAAAGTGTCTTGTTATAGAGAAAATCATTCAAATCCAGAGTCCAAAATGCTTCAATCTATGAAGGTAAAATATTAAACAAGTTCCTATTCCAATTCCATTGTTTACAAGATGTAATTACACCTCACAGAAATGAATTGTGTGACAAGCGGCATCCAATGATCCTATTACAGTTTTGGAAGAGGTCGATGCATATAGATGAAATTCTTATCAATTTATCATTATATAATTATCTTCATATTTTTAATATATTGTATAATATTAATAGTTTAAACATTTTCCTTTAATGAATTTAATGGATGAAACGCCACAAATGTGTAGATCTCCCTTTAAAATTCGAATGTATTCCCATGAATAATTCGAGTGTGAAAATTACATATACATGTTAGACTCATCAAAAGATGAAGGGGGCCTCTATAGTTGAAAACCACATCTTTTCCTACACAATTCAAAAGTAAGATACTATAATAGTATCCCTAGAAATTCCTAGATCCTTTTATAGGAATACATATCTATAGAAGGACACACATATGAAGATGGAATTAAACTCTTCCCTAATATCATCTTCATCAACTACAATGAATCTCTCTATATGAAACCTCACCCAATACAATGTCTAATTTCTGATTATTGGGGTAACTAATCTCAAAGAATATATGTCCATGACTAGACTCAAACATGAGAGATAATGGTAGAATTTTCATGCTCTAGACACTCATACACCACTTGAGAATTATGGGGGGGATTTAGCTCAGGTATACTAATAGTACATGTTCTAAATAACAAGTGGCTCTGACTAAAATGATATATAGATTAATACTTAGAAAATCCTGGTAGACTAAGAATCATTTTTACTCTATACTAGATACATCCACTCCTGTAAAATTTCTAATCATTATGGGGAAAATAGGAGCAACCCAACTATACAGTAATGTGGGAAACCTATAATTAATCACAACATTGGGATATACCATCCACAACAACCACTGAGGTCATAGAACATGAAGCTTATATATCATGAATGATATCATGGTTATTTGAATAAACAATTAGTCCTAAGGATCCCTAGAAGAAAAAATATGTAATAGTTGGGTTAATTGATGTTATTTTTTCATTATTCAAAGTTCAATCTACTTTAAGGGTGGACCTCCAACAACCAATCATTTCCTCTCTTTAGGCAATGGTCTGTGTAAAATTATTGGCTAACCAAACATTATTCTTTATATTTTTTTTCAATCTTTGTATAAAGAGGATTCACCTCATGGAATCTATACTGTCTTATGATAGCTAATGGGAGACACTAAAATAAGGCTATCAATATCCATCCTTTAATTAATATTATGAATTATTTTATCTTGAACTATTTCCAGTATTATATTTCATCATGATCATTGATCCTTAATAATAAATGACTTTAATGAGGAGTGATATCAAGAATAAATGAATGCATATGAAAATTTTATGAGAATGTATAGAGTCAATCATATGATTCAAAATACCCAAGTCAAATATAAAATATACATAAAGACTCTATCTCTAAGCCATGTTCCTTTAAATGGGTATAGGACGGCATGATATAGTGGTCTTTTCATATAGACTATATTATATGATATGTTTTTCTTGAGATAACGGACTATGGAATTTGGTCCCACCCTAATCTTTTAGAAATAGAGATATATATATATATATATATGAAGTCCATATTCGTTCCATATATACCATCACCATAGGTTAAGGGTTACACAATTTGATATAATAAATCATCTACACCTAGAAATATTCTATTGGAAATGTACAAGGAGACCAATTATTGTTTCATATATACTATCACAATGGGTAAATTTTCTTCTATTAATATATGGGAAGTGGGTTAATCTGTATGTTTAATATCATAAAGGGGATCTTAGAAAGGTGATTCCATGTTCAAAGTGAGATCCAAACCCTGAAACTACAACATCATTCATTTCTAATGTATTATAGGGAAAAATATATTTGTGGAATAGAATTGTTCTTGAATCAAATTTAGTTTATGGGTCCTACGGAGCATGGATTGAATTTTTTCAGGGTCATATGGTTGACCGTGAAAGAATTATTTCTCTTTTTTATCCCTAACAATTTCGTATGGCTTGAATTACTGAGGCCAAACATGTATCAATATGATTTTTTCTATGGACAATTTATGGAGGATTTTTGTTTAAAATTTTTGGTCAGTGTTCCCTTTTTAAATACTCAATATTTACCATTTCAAATGGGTTTCATGGTTGGGGAGTGTACACATGTCTTTTTATTAATATTAACTTTTCATGGTTTCAACTTTTCAAGTATTATATCTGTACTGTGGGTAGTTTATGGTCATACAAACTATGCTAACAATGATGGAATTTATGCTTCAAAATAGTTCACCAAAAGGTGAGGAAACCAGTTTTAGGGAAAGGTAATGATAATACTTGACATGAATAAGAAACATAAACCACTAACATGAATGAGAACAAGGATATGTGCATGATGTTTAAATTTATGATGATTGGCACAATAAAGATGATTCTTATGGTCAAAAATCATTTAAAAATAATAATTTGGTCTATATCAAAATTATAGTTTAATATAATAATGTAAATGATATCCCAATAATAATTTATACCATCCAAAAAAAAGGGTAACAAATTTTATGGTCAGTGTTCTCAGTCAATAGTGTGATCTTGTTTATGTTCATGCAATATGAAACAATAAAGACCACGAATGGTATATCTGATTTGTAATTTGAAAATGGGTATGATTCAAATGTGTGTAACATTGATATATTTTAACCCACTTTCATATCTTATTTATGGACTATGTAATTCATCACATAAAACATTTTAATTGAGATATGATGGGATGAAACATTTATGTGTGGATGATCATTCACCCCATTTGAATGAAATATTATATATGAATGTTGTTGGGGAATATCTATATTATAGGACCTTATCCTAAATATGATAATATTTTTATGGTTTTTATGGATTGAGGTGGTTCAACCAAATATAATTACTATGGGGAGAAATCACCTCAATCTAAATGAATTAGACAGTAATTTTCAGTATTTTTCTAATAAAAAAACATGTGGAATTAATCTAGTTTGTGTATGAAAATATATTAAAGGAGGTTTGTATCACATATAATATGGGTGAACCTAGTATCTATCACATTATCTTGGAAAATGGATACAACACAATAATTTTAAAACATACAGGCTGGAAAAAATTAAGAGGGTTTTCATTAACATTTTTCAAAACTAGTGGATAAAACGAGTATTGATTATATTTTTCTAGGTACATATAGAGGTACCTCATTTTTTTCAATTATCATTGATGAAATTTAATTTTTGACTTATGTTTCAAATGAGAGAGACCCTACTTGTAAGAACATTGCATTTGAAAAGGCCACAATATACAAGTTTTAAATCTAACATTAATTAGATTTGATTTATTTTTTAGATTTTAGTTATTACATTAAAGAACATAAAGGGTTGGTGTTTATGTTCATTTACTATTGACTAATAAAATAGATATTCTATACTATAACAAAAGTGATATAAAATCAAATTGAATTATGAACGGAGTACTATTGTAGATAGCCCTAATGGTTCTGTATGGTATTTAAATTTATAGTGGTTGGGAAACTTTTTCATGGAGTTTATGGTAATGAAATTTAAACTGATTTCCTTTGGGGATTGTGTTCGTGTATCATAAACCAAAATATGGTGACTTAATTAATCTATCAAGAGAAAGTTAATCAATTTCATTGAAAAACCCAATACCAATATTGAAAATCTCAATGAGAAGTTAATGTAGTTTATAGTCATAGTTCTTGTACCAATTATGGGGATGTGTTTTATGACATGACAAATAATAATAAAAATCTTATATCACCTTATACGATTTAATATATAGTGATAGTGATGTATATCATGAACAAATGTATTTGAGTTTGGTTGTTAAGATATGGGAAAAGTATGGAGGATATTTTTGTTGACCAAACTAGAATTATGGGTACCGCTATGATGTTCTATGGTTGTATGAATATTAGTGTACCTTCACCTTAAGACGAAATATGTTTCTTAATTGGTAGGAACATATATGGGATCCCCAAACACAATACCATGTAGATATGCCCCTTGGAGTCTAAAAGATGGTTAATGATTGTAGTGGATGTTTTGTAATGATTCAAAACACTTGAGGTACGATGTGCTATTAATGGAAAATGGATATTCAAAATGTGATGATGATTTTCTTGAGTTGAAATAATAATGGCTTTCCAACAATAGTGTTTGAAAAATATGGGGAATGAAAAATGATTTTTGTGTGGTACAAAATTAAATTGTTTAGATGTCACTATGTATCCCTTGATATGGGAATTAATCCACATGTAGTGCTTATGATATTCATGCACATATATGGCTCATATAAAGTTTAGAGGTATTATTTCATGGAATATATTTTAAATCCAAATAAGTTCCATGTCATGTTCTGAAGTCATTGTTTTCGTGTACATCCATGGATGAAAAATAGATTTAAATATGAGAAACCCAAAAACATGAACATAATTATATAAAACAATGGGGTTTTATCCTATTGTAGGGTTTTTTTATTGAATACATATTTTAGGAAAACATTAAATGTTCGAGCTCTCTTGTATGGACAGTGGATCATTTAGTATGGGCCACTATAATCTCATTATGGTTGGGTAGGGAAGACCACATGTCGAACAATTTATTATCATAGGAGAATGACTCATTTTCCATGTAATTTTGCTTCACAAGATGAGTAATTATATATATGAGACACATCATAGATATAAATCATTTTGACTATGGAATTTATTCATTTTAATGTTAAACCGAAGAATGAAACCATGACATTGTAAAAAGGTCCCATCACTGGAGAAAACTACTTAAAGTGGGGGATATTTTACATAATCAATTTTTTTGATAAATAAAAATATGTTAAAAGTATTATATAGATCTACATGTATTTGGAATGGATATTTTAAATTTAATATAACACTCTAATAGTTTTGGGGTTTTTTAGTATGGACCCTGTGTAATTCTGTTTAACATCATGTGATAAGGACTTCAATTTTCATTATTTTTAGTTCTCATAATGAGAAAATTTTAATTATTGAATTTATGAAGATATAGAATGATTATAAAAAAATATAGAAACATATTATATTTCATTAAATAAATAATGTCTTAATTTAATGAATGATTTTATAGATAGTAATCAAATGTGTATTTTTATTGGAATTTGCATTTGTTCCTAGTAAATTTGTCCAGGTGTCATTATGAATCCAAAAAAAATTAAACCACATGTAGTTCGGAAATTAAATAGGAAATTTTCATTTTATAATAGAGCACAATATTGAATTTCCCAACATAATTGAGAAGACCCTACATTGATAGGCAATATAATATTGGTGGAATTTTTGGAAGAGGAAAATATTATTAATGTGATCATTACTACACTAAATGTGACGATATGAATCAAGACAAATGTAGTTCTTATTTGGGGATTTTTATAGATATAACTAATTCATAGGGGACATAGGGATGAATGGCCTGATTTTTTATTATTGGAATAGAGGAAAACCAAAATGAATTGGTGATTCCAATTCAATATAATAGAACTATATATGAAAATCGATTAAATAAGTGAGTTTTGGATAAGAGATACAGGTGTAACTGTATATATTTTTTAATATGGATAATTACAAAGATAATTCTAATCATATATAACAGAATTATTTTTGGTAATAGATTAGTTTAACAATTAAATTAATGTTGAGCATTATGGCTTCAATTTTTGAATCCCCAAGGATCGAATGATTCCCATATAGATCAGACTCTCCCATAAGGGGTAATTTTATATTATTATCATACATCCATAGAAATAATGTAATGATTTTGAGTCTCTTCTCTAAATATTTCTTGTTCTCAAGAGATAAAGGTCCCATTGTATAGTATACATTAAGATGTTTAAGATCATACGATATCTCCCATTGCAAATAGTCAATAGTTATGTGGGATGGACTAAATGTCATCTACATTAACATAATTTGAAAAAGAAAATGATTTTTTTAGTTTATGGTTAATAAAATGGAACTATATATAGTATACCTTACACATATATCTCTCTTGTATAATGTTATGGGGAAAAATCTATACATAAATTATTTGATAAAACCTAATAGATAATTATGGTATCATATACACCATGATAATGAAAAATCTAATGGGATGAAAATTTTATTTAGGTCTGAGAAAATAATTTTGGACATCAATAAAAATATTGAAATAATATGAATAAATACACAAATAGTATTTTGAAATGGGGTCATTTTTATCCATAGTGATGACTCCTATATATGTCTATATCTCATATATGGAAGAACAAACCTTTCCAAATTACTATCCTATGTAGTTTTTTATTTCATATACAGTAAACCACATGATGTGAAATTTTACACCACCCTATTATGACATGTTTCGTATCATTTGGAATCATTCAAAATGGAAATTATGTCATTCAGTTAAACATTATAGGATAAGGATGTATTTTTTCTAGTGTTTATAGTAAAATAACTAGGTATATTATAAACGCATCATCAAATTATGCAATATATTACATAAAAACCATGAATTGGTGGTTGGATTTATATGAACTCCATAAATTATAATCATGGACCATTTTCTATAGCATTAAACCTTATATATGGAATACAGTCTCTGCCATACCAGACAATTATTTCTATTGTTCTTATTGGGTTTCATGCGGGTCCTTAGCGCCCTAACAAACTCTCCATTGAGGAATAAGTTTAGGAAAGCATTCATGATGAATACTCTTGTGACCTTATTCTAATGGATTTCATAATATTTTAATGTGTTAATAATATAATCATCGTGCCTACCCCATTAATCTAGTAATAATTGAGATGGCTAATATTCAAATTATTAGTATTATTTGGAAATTCAAAGGTAATGAAATTTGACCTCCATTGGAAGGAAATCCATTATCCCATAGACAGGTGAATATAAAGTTACTGATGTCATTGTACTAGTTGTGAGGAGATGATCCCACAAAAATATATCGGAGATTGTCTAAAAATATGTTATTTTATATTTCCAACTCATTCAAGATGAAGTTATATAGAGTTTTTAAAATAATTTAATTGTTTATTATCAACTATAAGGAAATGCAGAATGTGTATTGATAAAATATTGAATAATGAAATTGAATTTTATGTTTTTAAGATTATAAATCAGTGTCATTGTCTATCAATATCCTATGTGTGATTGTAAGTCTTATTTTCATATTTCCCCTCATAAAATTTATAAATATTTTTTCTAAGAAATTAATAAGGAATATATCCTCATTATATTTACAAAAGATGTTTTTGGATGTATGTTTTTAATTCGAATTCATGGTTCTAGCAAGTGTATATGACCCCATAGTGTTTATTCCCCAAATAAAAAATGGATACGAGTACATGGTGGTACGTAATAGCTATGGGGTTGAAAGATGAAGGTCTCATGTTTCATTAATGAATAAAACTTTACAGTGAACAATATGTAATATATAATCATTGATGGATTGAACTATCATTAAATCTTGATTGTATGAAAAATGTTGGATTCTAATTAGTGGCTTCAAAATACAACTAAATACATTATTTTCCGGATACTGATGGATCATTATCCTTCCATACCTGTTTGAAACACAACATTAAATCCATGTTTATAGAGAACTTTATATGTATTAAATTCATCATACTGGATGAAATTTATTACAATATATCAGAACTGTTCCAGCATTTCTCAATTCGGTGGAGGATTTATAATTTGTAGGTCTTATATTATGGGATATATCCATCCAATTATGGTAACTATCAGGGAGGATTTGGTCACTCCTAGATAAAGAGTGATTTTGATCGAATATATTTTTTATATGTCACAACTAATAAATGTAAACCACTCACTGCAATGTGAAATATTGATTATTTAATCTTCCTGGTTTAGACCTACTAAGGTCATAGATACACTAGATAATGAATTTTCTCCAAAAATATAAAAAATCTAGGATGTGATATTGAGTGGTAATAGTGTTTAATTCATCTATAAACCATCATACATAATAATTTTATGGGATTAACTTTTAACATTTCATATTATATTCAACAATAATATTCTTAAGTACCATTTATGAGACACCGTTGTTTTTAGGTGAGATATTCGTATCAGTAGAGATAGTTTCTAAACTAAATGGTAATTTAATATTATGATTTTTAAATCATACTCATTACTGTAAAGAATAAAATAAATTTTTTTTACTATAGGAATAATAGAAATTACCAACCAATCAATATTGAGCATTAGTTTTTTATTTTTCATAATGTTTATTTTTTAGAGGTTGCATAAGAAGTAAAAAAATGTTTTGGGAGTTTCATAAACATATAAATCCATTACAATAAAGATATTTTTAATTAATATCAAAGATTCTATGGTATGTTGTGAAATAAGGAATCCTATAAATGCATTAACTTTGACTACATTTTGAAACATGAACATAATATAAAATAATTCAGGATGAAACCCCAAATTAAAAATTGTCTAGTGATAATTGGATGACTAAGAAAGTGTATGAGTGAATAAATAGAATATAACAATTATAAATAATGATTCAAGAGGAAGTGTCTCAACTTATTCATTAAAACCCCCAATTCCAGACAATTATTATTAATATCGAAATTTTAGTTCCCAATATTTAACATATTTTTTCTATGATAATAGAGTTCTTTCATACTTGTTAATATCAATCCTTTGATAAAATAAGGTTCCAAGTGATTCCTACAAGGTGGACACATACAATATTAGTGTATCCCCTTTATCCGATGGTATTAATATAATTTTATATAGGTGGTATAACATGAGGCTATCAATATCATCCTGAAAAATCTCTCCCGGGTAATATTTAACCCCATTATTCATTATATTTATAATGTGTAAGATTTTTATGATGATGTTGGAATATAATAACTTAATGTAGGAATTGTTCCCAATATTCCTGTAGATTATTTAGGGTCTTTATGAGGGGTTAATATCAGTGATATATTTCGTATTTTGTGTTCAAAATTGATTTTTTATGGACAACCATGAATGCCATGCGTTTTTATGATGTTACTTGAATGAACTATTTAGGTGATTCATCTTCAGTATATCTTTTAATTCTATATATAGAATATTTCCATAATCATAAAGATGATGAATACAATTTTTTAGACATTACCTCTAAATCATTTGTTTTGTATTCTATTGTTTTTCTTATAAAAGGAATGAATATATTTTTCATGAAACATTGGTATATGGTAAATACATTATTAAAGATAAAGGGAATTACATTATATAAATATGAACTTTGGGATTCCAAGATGGTAGTGGCCTCATAAAATTCTATGGACATGAGAATCATTTTATATCTTCAGTATCATTCCATGATAAATAATATCTCGAAAATAATTTTTTCATTGATAAGATACATTATTATTTATATTATATAATCAACCTTTGTGGATGTGATGATTAAGATCCTTGAGGTCGTTGGAAACCATGAAAATCTCATTAATTTTCTTTTTATTGAATGTATTGGAAATCAATTTCTTTTATTTGACCTCCCGAATTATATTAGTCTTGAGGATTTTATAGCCATTGGTTTATACCATGCCAGTGTGGCAGCAATGATTTGTCTTGGATGATTTATTCTAATCATAGTGGTGTTTTTTTATACCCAAATGATGGGTATCCACATTATATACATGATTTGGAATTTGTATTTGTTTAATGTGAATACACATTAGTGTTCTTTTATGAAAGATATGTGTATAATTTTTTTATCCTCAGAGCATTGGGTTATTTATAAATGAAGTTCATAGATCATTATTTGTAAAAATATTCTCATTCTACAGCACATAAATAGTGTTTGAGATGATTTTATTTAATTTTATATGGGTTTATTTTAAATAATTTTTTTTTATTTTTATTCTAAAAAACTATTGTAAATAGGTAAAGATATTTGGAAATTTTGAAATTTAGAAAATAATATAGATGCATAATTAGTTCTTGTAGAAGATAATATGGGTGAATCATTATCAAGGGAACCCATTATATTTTCTCATTCATAACTATCTTTAGTTTTAATGATATGATCACAACATTATTTTCTAGATATGATGTGGGTAAAATATTATTAGGGGTTTAATTATCATTAACATGATTATATCACTATTTTTTATACCTATATATTATTGATGATATCAATATCATGAGGAAGATGGTAAATGTTTCTAGGAATCATGCATGCTTCCTTCATAGTAGGATGAGGTATATTTGTCTGAAATTACTTTCTTATGTGGTAAGATTTATGGTATGACTGAACCATTAATAGATGTTCCCATAGAAAAAAATGATCTTTATATATTGTGAGGTATTCATTTATATTATTAATGATGTCCACTTAGTGGAAGAATACACCTAATCATCATATAATAGGAATGATAACTAATGATTTCACACATTAATTTGAACATTCATGAGATAATTAATTCTTTTGTATCTAGTTTTCGAGCCAATATTATTGATTAGAAACACAATGCTATTACTGAGAACAACCTATGAATTGATATGGTTTACCACCAAGACATTGGGGAATTTATCTAAATTGTTTTATCTACCATAGATTACTCATACCCCATTTATAGGATAATTTATCTATATACTGAGATTTTTTGGGATTAATGGGAAATAATCATCATAAATAACCCATATCTATCAATTAATATTGTAAATTAGTCACTAGTTATATGATTATTGTACTATGATGTTCATAGGTAGCCTATACCTTCCTAGTAATTCACTGTAAAATATTTCAGGGAAAAATACAATAAACACAGAGTTAAATATGATATAATTTTACATGTCCTCGAGCATATGTTGCCTGATAGGTTTCTTCTTTCTCTTATTGGATACGTAGATTATCAGGTTTGGAAGGGGTAAGTTTGTTTAATTATATCTCAAGTATCAAAGGGTTTAGAGTGGTTTGAGATATATTTTGTATAAATTTTCATTTATAGACTTTTAAATTGAAATGCCATAAACCATAGTAGATAAAAACAAATGTATAATGTGTCATTATATAGAATCTTTTTTATCTTCTCTAGTGAATGTTTTGACTACATGATTCTTATCCGGACTAGTCTCTATGCAACGTGACTTAGACACAACTTCTTCAATCTCAAAATCCTGAGGGATTATATGGAACTCTAAGAGTTCCTCCCCGAGCTCTATATAGAATTTTAGTTCATAAAGAATTAGGATTTTAGCGATTATAAATGAAATCTATTTTAGAATGGATGAAGTCAATAACATGGGATTTCATATCATATAATCAGTCTACTATATGGTTTAAGGATTATAGGTCAATGATAACTATTTCAATAGTTCCTTCCCTTGACTGACAAATTTCATATTTACAAGGATTTTCTCTGATATAATTAGACTCAAAAAATCATAAAAACTCTAGAGTATATTGGTGATCCCACTTAGATTGATATATTCACAATATCGAGGTTTCTTTGGAAAATATATACATTGGAAAAATGAATCATGAGCATCTGGTTCCACTTCAAACTCAACTTGAAAAAAATATTTGAATTCTGAAACATATTAAACAATTATGTATATGTATGTTATGATTATATATATACATCTATTATGTAAGATAATGGTTATTTCAAGTTGATTACAATGAAAAAAATAATTATGGAACATCATTTGATGGGGATCCTCTATGGTGGGTAGAACATGTTGTCTCGTTTTTTTGGAATGATTCCCACCATGTCTAATGGTGCGATTGTGTGTGTACATAATCATCTACTAATATTAGATAGATTTATTCTGAATCAAAGAAATTTATAATGATTTAAATGTCATTGTGGAGTTAGAAAGGTGATTTGGGGTTACAATAATACAATATAGACTAATATTTATTATATTTTTATTTTTTTGAATGATCTCTAGACCCCTTAGCCATAAAAAATTTATAAACCTCTTCTTGAAACAACTTACCATTCTGCCTACTCCTCTTGTGCATTTAATGATATATATGAAACTTTTTTTGGGACTCTCCAAGTTTAACATACCTTGTGTCATCTATATTTTAAGGGATTCCACTAAAGATAATAATGTCGTGGGAATTGGTTCCTAGGATCTAATGTGAGGGGAAATAATCATGATTCACATTCGGATGAAATTGATTGGGTATGAATGTTTCTAATTGGTTGAGAATGTTAGGATCCATAGATTCAATAAAGTCACCCAGGATGTTATTCCTTTATAATGAATAATATTTATTCTTATAACCATTAAATTTGGGATAAATCTACTCATAACCATACTAACATGTTCACTGTTATTTTTTTCTTCCATAAAGGTGGTGTATCACATGTTACTATGTAGTTTTGGGTGTCATAGGTGGTGTTATAAATATTTTGAAATGATTAGTTCCATCTCCTATATATAATATTTTAATCCTTAGGCTTTTGTTGTTGATCAAGATTGTTTCAGACTATCAAATGTTTTCCACCATGAAATGTTCAATAGTTATAAACTATTTAAAACCACATTGATACATCAAATAGATTATCAGATTCTCTTACCCCACATAAACATTTTTAGTACAACATATAAATATTTAATCTTTCAGTATTATCATATTCAGTGAATAAGTCATCGATTTCCATTTAGTGATGATATGAAACCACATATTTATTTTATATTAATTATAGTTAGAGATATCAAAAATCATTTTACATATTAGTTTGGAGATGAACTGATGGTGCAATTTTCATCCAAGTCCTTAATGGTTGTATATAGACCCAAGTTATAAGGCCCTGACATTAAACCTTACTTAATATTGAATTAAATGAATAATTCACATTGAGGATCTTTTCAGGTTTATAGTTTTAGAGAATTAAGACATAACTATTACATCAAAAAATATTACAATGTAGACACATCTACTAAGTTTCCATAAAATAAAAACTCTTAAAAAGAAACATGTCTACTTTCATGTTTTAGATATCATGACTTTTCCTTGATCCCATCCTTGACCCAATTCCACATTATGTCCTATGAAAAACATTTCAAAAACCTGGGGTGAGCACAAAAAGCTCAGTATGGGAAACACAAAGAATGAAAATTATTAGTTTTTAAAAACAACAAGTAAATCATGTATACATTATCAAAGTAATACTTTTCACCTTTATAATCTAGTAATAACTCTTCACTGAATAAAAAATCAATATTTACCCATTTGTAACCAAAAGATTACCATAAAACCCATATAAAGAACACATATCATATGAAGTTAACTTGGGATATAAACATACTTAAATGGAATAACCATACGGTCGACTTACACAAATACTTAATGGAATAGACATACGGTCGACTTCCATACCCAATGCATTGGAGGTTATAAGGTATCCACCCGTCCTGGTATTCACGACACCACCCGTCATATGGTTTATCACGTAACCACCCGTCAAATGTCCAAGTACCATTATAAAATCATAAGACATAAAACAAATATAATGGAAAGAAAAAATTTCCAAACTTTGATCACAATATATCACTTAAATATATTGACCTAAAAAATCCATTATAATTAACCCTTTTCAATACCAAACTACATAAAATAGTATATGGTATTTATTTCATTTAAAAAAACATTATGGCTTGTTGAGGAATCCAAGGACCAAATAATACTCGCGGCGGCAGAAAAGGTCATTGTCACCGCGTATGTTAAAAGAACCATTTACATTTTGTCCTTTAGTAAAACTCTTCGTAGAAAAATATTCCATTTTTATAAAAGTAAAAGTCAAAGGTTTTTATACACCATATAAAATAAATTTGTGTATAAAACAAAATATGTCTCAATGAAAGGAGATTTAGACGAAGTCCCTTACCTTGGGTCTGACTTGACTCGATCGTTCTTTAATGTACTAAATAATAAACTTGAGTTAATTTATACTTGATTAAGAAACTTTTTCAAGTTCATTATTCCTTTTATATCACTTATTTCCATGTTATAAACATTGAGTAATCATTTATGTTAATAATGTTTATTTTGTCGATATTTGGTTCTTAAGTCGAAAGTGGACTTCTTACAATTACATGTTGTTCATGTGGTCAAATTTTCATTATATCCAGAATGATATTCATGATTTGGATATCATATATATCATATATATCCAGAATATACAAGTATTTATAATATTACATAATCATTTAGAGGTAATAAATGAAATGCACCATTCATGGAGACGGTAAGCCATACGTACGCATGAACGCTACTTTCATTTCTATGTCATATTAATGGAATTAAAACTAAATGAGAGATATGTATATTTTAATTCCATAATTATATTATCATTTAGATGTAACATACATCATATATAATAACTTTAAATTCATCCTTTATTCGTCCCACATATGGCTTTAACGAATCAAATCACTTTGAGGGGGCGGTAGTCCGCACTTCCTAAAATGAAATTATTGTGTTTACTCATAATGGAAACCATAAAGGTATGACAAAAATGAAAAATACAGAAGCATAAGGAAAACATAAACATATTATATATCATATATAAATATAGTTACATCTTAATGGCCACCTTTTAAGGTGTTATATGAGTGTTGAACAATCATCATTTCGTGAGGCAGAAATTCACCATCCACAGAAACAGTATGTTCTTTAACCATAAGATGTAGGTGTGTGTAAGTGTAGCTCGAGTAAATTAAATAACAACATCCTAGTATATTGAAGATACTGGTGTTTTTACAAATGAATGGAATAAAAAGTGTTTAGGGGGTTGGAGAAGAAAAATAAAACAAAAGAACACAAGTGAAGACATTACCTTAAAATCGGGTAACTCTCTTAGATTTGAGCTCAAAGGAATCCTTGGGAAGACTTCTCCCCAATGTGAGGCTTCTAGGAGTAAGATAGGCGTGTGGAGAGACAAAAAGATCAGATCTTGGATGAACCAAAGGCTTAAGGTGTGTGGGTAAGGTGGTAGCGGTGGGGGCCTTTTATATGAGGAGAGGAGGGGCACTCTTGAAATGTTATAAAATATTACTTTATTATATAATGATTTTCGGATTTTAAAGGTCCCACATTGATGTATTTAGAGTATAAGGTTATAAGGGTTCTAAATCAACCCATACAATAGGTTTTTTACTTGTGTAGGACTTATATTTTACATTATCTTTTCATTTTATTTTAATCGTTATATAGTGTGGTAATCGCTGCATCATCATGGTGTCATAAAGAATTTAATTTATGTAATGTCTAAAAATTAAAAAAAATATCATGACATAAGAAATATTTTTAGATTTATAATGAATATTTATAGTCAAAAATATGACTTATATAACCCGAATTAAAAATTATTTTAGTAAAACAACTCATGTTTGTGACATTTTTATTTTAACATTAAATAAAAAGATATTAATGTCATTTTCCTTCCAAAGTGGATCCATGGGGTCCCCAAGTTTACCCATGGATTTTCATGGTCGGCCATGAAATATCCAATAAGGGTAGGTCATGTGTCAAGTTCATTTAAAATTATTAAAACATTATTTTTACCTTAAATTACACTAATTACCTCTAATCACGATTAAAAATATAAAAGTTACTATTCACCAAAAAATTATTTTAATCCCATTGAAAAACATATTACTTCATAATGACAACCATGTATGTCAGATTTTTGAAATACAAAATAAAAAGTTGGTAAAATTTCATTTCAACGAAAAATCAGTTTTTTTAAGTACCACTTAGTGGTTTCACTATTCATCATAAATTGAAGTTTTTCAGAAAAATACCCAAAATTCACCATAAGATATATTTGATATTCCAAATTCAAAAATGAAGTCTATTTTAGAAAATTAAAAAAATATAAGTTGCATTAATTAATTTAATAATTAATTCCCACTATCAGAGCCAATAGTGTGTTTTTATGAAACAATAAGTATCAAAAGATTGACACTAGTTTATGTCCGATTTCAAAGTAAAATTAATTCAAATGACGACTATTGGATTAATTAGTAAAAATATATTCTAATTTCACATTAAAATCAATTCTAATGATAATCTAATCATATAAATAAATTAGATTAAAAAAAGGTTTTGAATTAAAATACAACATTTTCACTATTCATTAAAAAATGAACTTTATCGGAAAATACCAAAAATTTACACAAAGTAAATTTTGATGTCCCGAATCTAAAAAAGAGTTTTATTTGGTCCAATAGAATGTATAAAAGAGACCAAAACTATATTTAATTACGGTTCACCATCAAAAGGTGATAAGTGAACCTTTATTGGAAATTAGGGTATAAATGCCTAAAATTGAATTCTTTTCGTATTTTAATCCTTTATATTTTATTGGATAAATGTAAAAACATTTAAAAACATATATAATCATATTTTAGTTATTTCTATCCATTCACGCCAATACAACGACTATGTGTTAACTACCATTTAAAATAATATTATTTTATTACTAGTGTTCAACGTATGATTTCAATGAAACTATTTGTTATGTATCGGGTATGCTATCGAACATAGCAACCCATTTAAAGTAAAATTAATATTTAATTAATAAATATTAATAAATATGAAAATGATTTATTCTTTATTTACTTTGGATGTTACATCCTTCCCCCCTTTTGGGAATTGCGTCCTCGCTATTTTATTCACTTATCAAAATAAGTGGGGGTATTTATCCCTCATAGAATTTTTAGATTCCCACGTTGCCTCTCCAACCATGTGGTTTTTCCACAAAACCTTTACCTGATAAATTACCTTATTTCTCCACACTTCCTCTCTTCGGTCAAGAATCTGGACTGGTTGTTCTTCATAAGAGAGATTCTCATCCAATTGAACTACCTCTGGGCTCAAAAATGAGATTGATCTGGCATATACTTTCTCAACATCGAAACATGAAAAACATTGTGTACCTGAGATAAACTCAGAGGTAAAGACACTTGGTAAGCAATCGATCCTACATTCTCCAGAATTTCATATGGTCCAATGAACCTTGTACTCAGCTTTCCTTTATTACCAAATCGCGTCACACTTTTCCATTGAGAAACCTTGAGAAAAATATGATCACCTACCTCGAAAGATAGATCCTTCCTCCAGTTATCCGCATAACTTTTCTGTCTGCTCTGAGCTGTTCTCATGTTTTTCTGAATCAACTGAACATTTTCTGCCATCTCTTCTACCAAATCTGGTCTCATCATCTTCCTTTCACCCACTTCATCCCAAAAAGCCGGAGTTCGACACTGCTTCCCATATAATGCCTCAAACGGTGCCATATTTATACTAGAATGAAAACTATTATTATATGAAAACTCAACCAAAGAGAGATGTTGGTATCAACTTCCATGATAATCCATCGAACAAGATCATAGCATATCCTCCAAGGTCTGAATTGTTCATTCTGACTGCCCTTCTGATTGAGGATGAGAAGCTGTACTAAAATTTAATTCAGTACCCAACGACTTCTGAAGGCCTTTCCAAAAGTTAGAAGTAAACTTGGGATCACGATCAGATACGGTGGAGAGGGGAACTCCATGCAACCTGACTATCTCTTTAAGATACAATCGAGAAAGTTTATCTGGAGAGAATGTATCTCGAATAGGAAGGGAATGAGCAGATTTAGTCAAGCGATCAACAATAACCCAGATCGCATTATTACCTTGAGATGTCCTCGGTAATCCCACAACAAAGTCCATGGATATGTTTTCCCATTTCCATTCTGGCACTAGTAAAGGCTACAACATCCCTTTCGGTAACTGTCACTCTACTTTAACCTACTGACAAGTCAAACACTTCACAGTAAAATCAGCAATATCCCTTTTCATTCCATCCCACCAGTAATACTCTCGCAGATCTCTATACATCTTAGTACTGCCAGGATAAACTGAAAACGGAGAACTATGAGCTTCACATAACAACTCTCTCTTCAATTGTGAATCACAAGGCACACACAATCTCTTCCCAAATCTCAAAACACAATCATTATCAATGTTGAATTCAGGTAACTTACCCTGCTGAACCAGCTCTACCTTTTTCTGCAACTCACTATCTTGCTTCTGCAAATGCTTAATTCTGTCTGATAGAGAAGATTTAACTGATACCTGAAACAAAACAGAATGCCTTCCTACAAAAACAACTTCCATGGCAAAGTTCATCAAATCAAAAACCAAAGGATCTCGTTCCAAATGTAGCATGGTTAATGAAGCATTACTTTTTCGACTCAAAGCATCAACCACTTTTTTGCTTTCCAAATATGGTAAAGAATTGTACAATCATAATCCTTGATTAATTATAGCCATCTCCTTTGTGTCATGTTCAATTATTTCTGAGTTAATATATAATTTAAACTTTTGTGATCAGTATATATTTCACACTTTACTCCATACAAATGATTTCTCAAAATTTTTAAGGAAAAAACAACAACAGCTAATTCCATGTAATGTGTAGTGTAATTTACCTCATGAGTTTTCAACTGACGTGAACCATAAGCAACTACCTGATCGTTTTTCATAAGGACACAACCAAGTCCCTTCAATGAAGCATCACTATATATAACAAACTCACCATTCCTGGAAGGTAGTTCCAAAACTGGAGCATTCACCAATCTTCTTTTCAACTCATGAAAACAATCATCACATTCTTTTGTCAAGATAAACTTAACATACTTCTAAGTTAGCTTAGTCATTGGACAAGATAACCGTGAAAAATTTCTAACAAACCTTTGGTAATAGCCTGCCAAACCATGGAAGCTACGAATCTTAGTTACATTTGTGGGTCTTGGCCATTTTTTCCACAACCTTTGTTTTCGCAAGATCAACAGTTATCCCAACTTTAGAAACAATATGACCAAGGAAAGAAATTTTTTGCAACCAAAACTCACACTTGCTGAATTTCCCATAAAATTTCTTTTCTTTTAAGGTTTACAAGATAACCCTTAAATGACTGTCATGATCTTATTTTCTTTTAGAAAACACGAAAATATCATCAGTGAAAACAACCACAAACTTATCCAAGAACTCATGGAAAATTCTATTCATAAGGTCCATGAATACAGTAGGTGCATTGGTTAACCCAAAAGGCATAACTACAAATTTATAATGGCCATATCTAGTACGGAATGCAGTCTTCAGAACATCTGCATCTTTTACTTTCAACTGATGGTACCCCAACATCAATTCAATCTTCGAAAAATACTGAGCTCCCTGGAGCTGATCAAACAAATCATCGATATGAAGCAAAGGATACTTGTTCTTAACAGTAATGTTATTCAAGGCTCTATAATCAATGAAAAGTCTCATTGAACCATCTTTCTTTTTAACAAACAAGATAGGAGCACCCCATGGAGATGTGCTAGGTCGAATGAAACCTTTATCTAATAACTCCTACTATTGTTTCTTTAACTCTAAAAGTTCAACTTGAGCCATTCGATAAGGGGGTTTTGAAATTGGATTAGAATCAGAAACTAAGTCAACAGTAAATTCAACTTCCCAATCATGAATAATACCAGACAACTCATCAGGAAAAACATCAAGATACTCATTTACAACTGGCACATCATTAATCTAAACAGTTCCCTTGTTTTCAACGATATGTGCAAGATAACATTAATTTCCATATTTTACTAGTTTCTCAAATTCCGGATATGTTATCAAAAGCAAGGGTTCATTCTTGTACAAAAATTGAAGATCTTTCTGAAAAGAAAAAATTTTAGCTCTGAAGTCACTCATAGCATGATAAACAGAAAGCCAATCCATGCCCAAAATAACATCGAACTCTACTAGAGGCAAAACAAAAAGGTTTGCTTGTAGATTCTTTCCGCACACAAGGATAGGAAGGTTCTTAAATTTCCTTTTTGTATCAACCTTCCCTCCGGGTGTTTTTACCATAAGTTCAGGATTCATATCATGAGATGGAATTTCCAATTTATTAGATAACTTTTCAGAAATTAATGAATGTGTAGACCCTGAATCAAACAACACATTGGCATAATCTGAAAAAACAAACAGTGTACCTGATACTACTTCTTTCGATGGCCCAACATCTGCTGAAGTAGTTGAAAAAGATTTCACCACCCCTTTCTGCGTGTAGTCTGGATGCTTTTCCCCAGCTGAGTTCTTCGTTAGACACTCATTTGCATAATGACCCATTTCATTATACTTAAAACAACTTACCACTAGCTTTTCATTGCCTGCTTGATCATCTTCCTTACAGTTACGAGAAATATGACCAGACTTACCAAACCAAAATCAATTTCCAGACTTGGATAAACATTCTCCAAGATGCATTTTACCACACTTCTCACAAGATGGATATTGGGTTTTCTTACCTCCTTGCATATTTGTTGAATTCTTCACCTTTTCCTACCAACTGGACATCTTATTCTGTTGTTTGTCAAAGAACACCTGATCATCGACAAACTCCATATCCACCTTCTCTGCACATCGAAAAAGTATTTCATAATATTTGAACTCACTAGAAGCTAAAGCCCTTCGATACTTTGGCTTTATCCCTAAGTAAAAACGGTTGATTTTACTATCAAGATCTCATATGATGTTTGGAGCATACCTTTCCAGTCGAGTGAACTTTTCTTCACAAGCATCCACTGAGTCATCCTCCTGCCTCAATTCTAGAAATTGTTTTTCCATACAAAGACGAACCACATTAGGAAAATATTTCTCAAGAAACATACCTTTGAATTATTTCCAGTGAAGATCATCAATATCATCACTTTCCATGATATTTTTAACCATCAGCAACCACTGATCAGCTTCACCTTCAAAACAGTAAACAACAAGACTATCATTTTGATGTTCTGAACACCCCATGACATCAAAAATCTTCTCCAGTGCTTTAATCCACCCTTCATCTTGAACGGGGTCAGATGATCCTATGAATGATGGGGGATGTTGCATCATGAAATGTTCCACCAGTGACATGTTCCTCTATGGTTGATCAGGATGATCCCGTGCATGGATACCACTAACATTTATATCCTGAGTCAACTATGCCATCACTGCAACAAACTGTTCAGTTCCAATTCCAACCATCTCAAGTTGCTGATTTGGAAGCTTGTCTTCCTCCTGATGTTGTCCCAACATAGCCTCCTTGTTTCCCCTACGGAAAACCATTCTGAACACAGAAATATCTTAGGTGAAGCAACATGGTAATCTTTAAATGCTATATCATTTCAGTCATACCATAAATTATTTTATAATTTAACAATTTTCTAACTCCTAAAGTTGTCTAAACCGACCTTTGATTCCAACTATAAGGACCAGACCTTAAACCTTACTTAATATTGAATTAAATGAATAATTCACATTGAGGATTTTTTCAGGTTTAGAGTTTTAGATAATTAAGACATAACTATTACATCACAAAAGATTAAAAAGTAGACACTTTTACTAAGTTTCCATAGAATAAAAACTCTTAAAAAGAAACATGTCTACTTCCATGATTTAGATAGCATGACTTTTTCTTGATCCCATCCTTCAACCCATACTTGACCCTATTCCACTTTAAGTCATGTGAAAAACATTTTAAAAACATGGGGTGAGCATAAAAAGCTCACTAAGGGAAACACAAAGAATGGAAACTGTTAGTTTTTCAAAACAACAAGTAAACCATGTATACTTTATCAATGTAATACTTTTCACCTTTATAAAGTAGTAAAAACTCTTCACTGAATAAAAGATCAATACTTACCCTTTTGTAACCAAAATATTACCATAAAACCCGTATAAAGAACACATAACATATGAAGGTAACTTGGGACATAAACATACTTAAATGGAATAACAATACGGTCGACTTCCACAAAAACATAATGGAATAGCCATACGACAGACTTCCATACCCAATGCATTGGAGGTTATAATGTAACCACCCGTCCTGGTATTCACAGCACCACCCGTCATATGGTTTATCACCTAACCACCCGTCAAATGTCCAAGTACCCTTATAAATTCATAAGACAAAAAACAAATATAATCGAAAAAAAATTTCCACACATTGATCACAATATATCACTTAAATATATTGAAATAGAAAATACATTATAAAAAACCCTTTTCAATACCAAACTACATAAAATAGTATATGGTATTTATTTCATTTTTAAAAAAACATTACGGCTTGTTGAGGAAGCCAAAGAACAAATAATACTCACGGCGGCGGAAAAGGTTTTTGTCACCGCGTACTTTAAAAGAAACATTCCTTTTTGTCGTTTTGTAAAACAGTTCGTAGAAAAATATTCCTTATGTATAAAAGTAAAATTAAAAGGGGTTTATACACCGTATAAAAGAAAGTTGTGTATAAAACAAAATATGGCTCAACGAAAGGAGATTGAGACGTAGTCCCTTACCTCGGGTCCGACTTGACTTGATCGTTCTTTAACGTCCTGAATAATAAAAATTATTATATTTCTACTTGCTTAAGAACCTTTTTCAAGTTAATTATTCCTTTTATATCACTTATTGCCATGTTATAAACATTATTTAATCATTTAAGTTAATAATGTTTGTTTTGTCGATATTTGGTTCTTAAGTCGAAAGTGGACTTCTTATAATTACATGTTGTTTGTGTGGTCAAAGGTTCTTTATATACAGAATGATAATAATGATTTGGATATCATATATATCATATATATCCAGAATATACATGTATTTATAATATTACATAATCATTTAGAGGTAAGAAATGAAATGCACTGTTCATGGAGACGGTAAGTCGTACGTACGCATTAACGCTACTTTCATTTCTATGTCATATTAATGGAATTAAAACTAAATGAGAGATATCTATATTTTAATTCCAGAATTATATTAATCATTTAGATTTATCATAAATCATATATAATAACTTTAAATCCATCTTTTATTCGTCCCACATATGGCATTAATGAATCAAATCACTTTGAGGGGGCGGTAGTCCACACTTCCTAATATGAAATTATCGTGTTTACTCATAATGGAAACCATAAAAGTATGCAAAAAATGAATATTACAGACGCATATGGAAAATATAAACATATTATATATCATATATAAATATAGTGACATCTTAATGGCAACATTTTAAGGTGTTATATGAGTGTTGAACAATCATAGTTTCGTGAGGTAGAAATTCGCCATCCACAGAAACAGTATGTTCTTTAACCCTAAAATGTAGGTGTGTGTATGTTTAGCTCGAATAAATCACATAACAACGTCCTAGTATATTTAATATACTGGTTTTGTTACATATTAAAGGAATAAAAAGAGTTTAGTGGGTGGGAGAAGCAAAATAATACAAAAGAACACAAGTGAAGAAATTACCTTAAAATCGGGTAACTCTCTTAGATTTGATCTCAAAGGCTTCCTTGGGAGGACTTCTGCCCAATGTGAGGCTTCTAGGATTTAGAGAGGCGTGTGGAGAGACAAAAAGAGAAGATCTTGGCCGATCCAAATGCTTGAGAGGTGTGGGTAATGTGGTAGAGGTGGGGGCCTTTTATTAGAAGAGAGGAGGGGCACTCTTGGAAAGTTATAAAATATTACATTATTATATAATGCTTTTCGGATTTTAAAGGTCTCAAATTAATTTATTTCGAGGATAAGGTGATAAGGGTTTGAAAGAAACCCAGCCAATAGGTTTTTGACATGTCTAGGTCTTACATTTGACATTATATTTAGATTTTATTTAAATCGTTATATAGTGAGGTAATCGTTGCATCATCATGGTGTCATAATGAATTTCATTTATGTAATGTCTAAAAATTATAAACAAAATATCATGATGTAGGAAATATTTTTAGCTTTCTAATGAATATTTATAGTCAAAAATATGACTTGTATAACCCTTATTTAAAAATTGTTTAAGTAAAACCACTCATGTTTGTGAAATTTTTATTTTAACATTAAATAAAAAGTTATTAATGTCATTTTTCTTACAAAGTGGCTCCATGGGGTCCCCAAGTTGACCCATGGATTGTCTTGGTCGGAAATGACACATCAAATAAGGGTATTACATGTGTCATGTTCATTTAATATTATTGAAACATTATTCTTACATTAAATTACACAAATTACCTCTAATCACGATTAAAAACTTAAAAGTCACTATTCACCAAAAAATTATTTTAATCCCATTGAACCAAATTTTACTTCTTAATTACAACCATTTATTTCTGGTTTTTTAAATTCAAAACACAAAGGTGGTAAAATTTCATTTAAACAAAAAATCAGTTTTTTTACGTACCACTTAGTGGTTTCACTATTCATCAAAAATTGAAGTTTTTCAGATAAATACCAAAAATTCCTCCTAAGATATATTAGATATTCCAAATTCAAAAATGAAGTCTATTTTACAAAATTCAAAACATATAGGTTTCATTAATTAATTTAATAATTAATTCGTGTTGTCAGAGCCAATAGCGTGTTTTTATGAAATAATAAGTATCAAAAGATTGACACTAGTTGAAGTCCGATTTCAAAGTGAAATTAATTCCAATGACCACTATTGGATTAAATGGTAAAAATATATCCTAATTTCACTTTAAAAGCAATTCAAACTATAATATAATCATATAAATAAATTAGATTAAAAAGTGGTTTTGAATTAGAATACAACATTTTTCACTATCATTAAAAAATGAACTTTATCAGAAAAATACAAAAAATTTACACAAAGTAAATTTTGATGTCCCGATTCTATATTAGAGTTATATTTGGTCCAATAGAATGTATAATAGTGACCAAAACTATATTTAATGACGGGTCACCATCAAAAGGCGATAAGTGAACCTTTAGTGAAAATTAGGGTATAAATGCCTAAAATTGAATTCTTTTCGTATTTTAAGCCTTTATCTTTTATTGGATAAATTTAAAAACATTTAAAAACATATATAATCATATTTTAGTTATTTCTATCCATTGCCGACAATAAAATGGCTATGTGTCAACTACAATTTAAAATAATATTATTTTATTTCTAGTGTGCCACATAAGATTTCAATGAAACTCTTTGTTGCGTATGGGGTGTGCTATCGAACATAGAAACCCCTTTAGAGTAAAATTAATATTTAATTCATAAATATTAATAAATATGAAAATTTTTTATTCTTTATTTACCTGGGATGTTACAAAAGTGATAGATTGTTGTACTTGATGAATGTCCATCTTTCTAGAGACTGCACAAAAAGCATGAGTTTTACTACCACGTCTTGTTTTATTATTCCTATAATAGCTGAAAAAATAGGATAAAAAATTTGTTAGAAGATATCATGGGTCCACAAACTCATTGATGATTATTAATGTCAGATTCCCAAAGTAAATTTGAGTAAAGAATTTTCCACCCACTAGGGATATAGATTTCCCTCTAGTATCACAGATCCAAATATCCTTTTGATAGATTCAATAAAATTATAAATTGAAATGATAGACTCATAGATATATGGTTATAATGCACGTTAATGATATAGTCAATTAACGATAGATTATTGATCCCGATAAGGTTAACCACCAATGCATTTTAGTATCGTATTGTTTGGGAATGCATAAAGTAGATATCCTAAAATTACTATAATTTCATCCCGAGTAGAGGAAACTCATAATAATAATAAATCGTTGGATTTATAAAAAATGGTTTTTTAGATTTGGATATAGTTTCATGGTGGTGATTAGACCTTATTGGTCGATCATTCCCCTTTTATTTTATATGAATTATATATTAGATATTATCAAGTGTTTTAATTAGTGAGAATATTTTATTTTTTACATCAATAACGAGCCTCTAGTTACTCCAAATAAACCTAATATTTGGAAAACCATTCCATGGGGAAATGGGTTTTAACTTACCTATATAGTGGGTGGGCTATTTATATAGTCATAATGTTTTCTTTCTATATGGTTAAATTTCTCTAAGAAGGAGGGACACACAAATATAAAATAAATGTTATATTTTTAGTTTTCCTCTCATATAATGTGTGTAAATTTTTTTTAGGGGACTTGGTGTGGGACATATTTTAAAGACTTGTCTCTTCATCTTGTTTTACCACATTGGAGTCATATTCTAGGATTTCTATGACGATGAAACCATTAACATCTACTTGTACGAATTGTGTAGAAGAGTCATATCCTCATTAGAGTTTAATGATGACTATTTACAAAAACATATACATCAAGAGATAAATCATAATCCCCTTTGAAATTTTCAATCATAGATGAGGGTAATGTGTTGAACCCCATGCAAGGCTTCATCTACCCAAATTGATTAATAGTTAATTTGATATAATCTCTTGAAGTTTTTATCAAGATCAAACTATGATAAATAATTGGTTCACTAATTGGGAAGAACTAGGATGATAGTTCATTTGGGGTTGAACATTTGTTGGAGAATTGTGAAAAAAATGGGGATGGGTAATAATTCCCCCAACTCTACATGTTTTGATTAAATTGTTTTTCCCACCATCATATGTTGATGCCTCTATAGTTGTGTTTAGATAGTTGGTGGTATTTTTGGTAAAAATTATCCTATCCCTATGGGAAGGATTGGTAATAAAATTCTATGCTGGTAGTGGTTATCATAGTCTTCCTGACATTATATGCCTCTATCCAAGCATGGGATGAATGTGAGGTCTTTAAACGGTGATATGTGCTTACCATTAATAGTTTCTCCCTAGTTATATGATTTATTTTAATTAAATTATATTCTTTCATTATAAACATACTATCTTAGTATAGTATTTTTATAGTTTCTCAATCGTTTTTGGTATTTCATTTTTTGGTATTTAAGAGTTGTAAACGTTTAGAAGACATACTAGATAGTATTTAAATATCCTAATCCTGAAACATGTATCAGGTCTATTAAGTGGCATTGAACTTTACTAAAAGGGATCTATTATCTTTTGAATAGTGTAAAGTATATCACACTATATTATACCCACCCTTTATTGTGTACATTAGTTTGGGAGCCCACATTTATCAATTTGAGTGACTTTATGTCATTGGCGTATTAATATTGATGGTAATCAAACTACTTTTCCACTATAGTGTTTTCAGACATTGTGAGGTTTGAAAAATCAACATGGAGTTATATATCTCCAATAACCTTCACATGTATATCATATGTCTCATGTGATATTTATTTTTCTTTTAGATATAAGTGAGTAACTATATAGACCATTACCATTCATATGTAGTTATTATATATTAATATATGAATATTTATTACAAAACATTAGGATCCAATGAAAAAAAATTTCTCCTGTATTTGGAAGTAGGAATACATAAATATATTATTCCTAAAATATCTATATTGTCTCCCATAATTTTCATCATGACTTCCCCCACATTATACATACCATACAAAACTTTTTTCTTCATATCCTGATGAAGGGAAACATATAAAAGGATGAACAGAGATTCTATGTAAGGATAAACAAGGATGATATTAATGATCAACTAAGAATAACATCATCTTAACAATATAATAACACAATATTAACATTTGAAAACCATTCCCAGTATATCCTAGATCATAATCCTAAATCATTAAAAAATATATCCATTCATAATACATGAATCATAAAAGAAAAAAAATATTTTGAACCATATGAGAATAATATATGAATAATACATAATTTCATGTCATACATGTCAGGGTATAAAATAATTTTCTTTGTCAAGGATGTCCTACAATACTATCATATTTTATTTTCCTAACTTGCCAATCCATCATATCATATTTCAATGTTCACTATTAATACTATTATAGTGGATAGTTTCCTTACAGAAGTAGGTTCACTTCCCATTTGAGTAATAATTATCTAATGAGATATCCATATTTACCCAATGAATATAAACGTTATATATTTATAGTATCATCCTTTTTATAATTACAAACATACATGTGTGTGTCATACTATCATAAAACATTCATCATATATCATATCTCATGGAAATGAAATGGGTTTCATTAATAATGAAATATTTCATTAGAAAATAGACAAATAAAAAAAGTGTTCCCTAAAAACAATTTAATCATATTAATAAACAACCCATATAATGAAAAATATTCAATTATTGAATCATATCCCCAATAAAAAATGAGTATCATCAAATAATGTCGCCATAGATGACAATTAATTGATAGTATCCATGCAATATCTCTTGAGTAAAATTCACTTCTTTACTATCTATAATTGTTAAAAAATATAATGGAAATCATTTTCTTCGCAAATAACCATGGAAAAAATGTATAGTAATCATAGAAGCATTGGTTTATTATGAATGCATGAAATTCTATTCATGTCATGTTTGTTGAAAAAATATTTCATTCACATTTTTTTGATAAAATGTAAAAAGTATCTCATTCTTAATAATAATTGAAAATTTCTTTTAATTAATTTTTAAAAAATAAAAACTTTTTTACACATTAAATTAAGCAATTATTTGATAATATTAAAAATATTTTTTTAATGAAAACATTGATATGGAAGGAAAATATACTTAGTCAAATACTAAATCATTTTTTGCTCTGTTGAGTTCATAAAGATTGTAAAATGAAATAAGAACATTTAATATCTATAAATAACCATATAATGATAACTTTCATGGTATTCTTGAGTGATTTGTCATAAAATTTTATCATCATAAACATAATCATAAACAATATCTATAAACTATGATATTCTAATATAATTTCATTACCTCAGGTTTGACTTATATTGAACGTAGTCTAACCACCTGTTTAATAGATTTATATTAATTATAATTATATGATATAATTATTTACATATATATAATATCATTAATTATCTTCTTGTAAAATTTGAACATCCATTTATAAATATTTCTTTTTTAAAATTATCATTTCTGATTTTTAACTATTTCTTTTTTCATGAGAGTTTCTGTTTGTTAATTCTATCCACCAAATTTTGATAACGGTTCCATAGAAACCGGAATTTTAATTAATATATAAATATAATTTGTTTTTATTATATATATTTCTATATATCCATACATTTTAGATATTTAAAATTGATTCACCGTGCTCATAGAGGTGGTAGGTTGTAAATATGCTGGAACAATATTTTCACATTTCAGTGGATACAAAAAGGAACCGAAAATAATAATTCATCATTAAAAAATAACTAGAATATAATATATTTCATATATATTCATTAATGTTATATTTATTACCATCCATGTAAATTATATATGAATAATTAATAACATTACTTCATGGAAGCTATTGTCTACACGTACGCACGATTGACATTATCATTTTCTGACGGATTGGAAGAAAGTGAATAATGGTTGTTACATAAATATAATAAATATTCGTTATATTTCATATTTTTTATTATTTATCTTATAATGGAATCCATGGGGTTATATGAGGTGTAATAAAAAATAAAATTGAAATTGTTCGGTAAGGGGTTATACCTTATTATTTAGAAATATATTTTCTTTCACCTTAATCCTTGAAATGGTGGTATTTTTGAAAGATCATAATATTTAAGTTATGGGGAAGGAATATATGAAGAAAATATAGTAGTTTTTTGCTAATATATAAGGATCAAAATTTGTGATTAATAGAAGAAATGATGATCCGTTTTATATGCGATGGGATGTCATCACCAGACCCTAAGTGGGGCATGAGCCACATTTAACAACCCAAAGTTTTCAATGGAAAATTCCATCTTATAAATATGACAAATAATCACATGAAATTAGAGCACAATGAACTAATAATTACTATGTGACATTTAAACATAATTTTTTCACTTTTGTGATTTTAATTTAAAAAAATATAGAATACACGATCGTGACCAGTATGTTATTTAGAGTCTAATATGACCAACTTAATTTTTGGTTAATATTAACATACAATTATAAATATTAATGTTACCCTCATAAATAGTGACATTATAAAATTAATAGTAACTTTACCTATGAGTGTTTATAAATAAGATTCAATTGGAAGTACGGTGTACCTATATTTGGGAATAAGAAATTAAATGTTTTAAAATTGTTTTTAAACTAAATTGGGATGTTAATTTAAAAAAGAAATTAATCATATTTATAAAATTAATTTCGAAAAATATATTTCATTTTTGGATTTTACACATCGAAAAATTGTTAGGGTAAGTTTTTGGGATTTTTATGAAATACATGAATTTTTATGAATAGTAAAATAATATAATGTATGATAAATGATGAATACATGATTTACAATGTCATTGGATGATGTATGGGTGATGTTAAGACATTATATTGAACTGACATGAAATATTTACTATTTTTATTCATGGATTCATCACTCTTTCTGGTCTTCATAGAAAAAAATAATCGATGGTATTAAATACTATGAAAACCCTCCCCTCCACTACTATAGACACCACCCATGCATACCTCTTCTTTTATCTCCTCTAAAGCCTTTTTTTACATTCCTGTATTCTAAAAATATCTCTCCCAAATCACCTCTCCCACTTCTAACAGCCCTTAGTCTCATTAAAATACTAAATCTTTTTTGCTTTAAGTGTCTCTTAAGGATGGTTGATTCAAGAGGTAAAATTCATCCATTCTTTTCATTCATTTTTATATGCCTTTTTCATCTTTCATTTCCTAACCTATACTCAAAAAAATCTTATGAAAACTAATGAAACATAAATTAAATTTAATGTTTTCATTCTAATGGTATAATTCATTATCATCTATCATTTTCCCACCTTTTATTTTAATAAAATGAATACTCCATTTGAGTTGTGTTAATTTAGAACATTCAAGGACAACAAGTTATCAATTTCTATTACTATCTTTAATTATATTCAAGAATCCATTTTCATGGTTAAAATAGACCATAATATATTTATTATGTCTCACCTATGGTTATGGAATGTTTAATTACATATGTGTTCGATTTATAAAACAAAACATGTTCATTATGTCAAAAAAACCTCAAATTAATCCAAAAGGTTACCACTAAAGATATATATAACAATTAGACTTCACTAAAAGTAAAAAAATTAAATTTACAACCATGTAATATCCTTGATGTTCAATAATTTCCTATAAATTATATTCTTCACAACTACTTTAATACTTATGATATATCTTTTAATGAAAATTAGTAAAGAGATCATAAAAACAAAGAAAAAAATGGACCTCAAAAATGAAATTGAACCACTTAACGCGTCAAAATGGACACAAATGAACATGAAAAGGTAATAATAAATATTTGTCATGTCAAATAGGTTCTGGAATAATTAATTAATGATCCCTTTTTTGTTATTCAGTACATTAATATCTAGTGTAGAACACCATCAGACTTAAGGTAAGGGATCCTCTCCATTTCACTTATATTCAATAATGTCCTCCATGATATGCCATTTTATCAATAATTATTAATGATGGGGTATTATTTCACCCCTCCATAATTATTCCATAATGGCATATATTTTATGATACACCCATTTTCTCTCTCATGAATCTTTCTTTTGTGCACCTCATACAGTGCCAATAATCCATAAGAAACCCTAACTGAATCTCCTTTATTCCTTCAGGTTTCCTTATCTTTCCTTCTAAAAAATGTGATTATCTTATCTAATTATTTTAATCTTCTAAGTGATGTTTACGTGTTCAAAATTAATTTATCAATACCCTTCTATCTTTATCATTTTATTATATACATGTTTTTAAGTGATTCCCTCCTCAATACTTCCCGATAAAAAAACCTATTTTAACGGAACATCCAAAATTCTTACCGGATTTCAAGTACATTTTATATTCTATTTTAAGCCACCATTTTCTTTATAAAATAATTCTTTTTTATTATTAAAACCTTATTTGTTAACTTACTTCTTGTATAAAGTATTTTCCCATTTTTATTTTAAATGCTATATAATATTTTCCCTAAAACCTCTGAAAAATGTTTTAGTGCTAAAATTTCTTAATTAAATTTCATAAATTTTGTCACTTCTAATTTAAAACACTTACCATGATACATGAATATTTTACCTTATGAATTTCCTTGTATATTTTAGTTATTTTCTTTCATGGATACTTTTATGTTACACGAATGTTCTATACATTATGTCATGATTATAGTCCCTAATATTTCCCATGGGTATCCTTGATGTTTATATATGATTTATTATGTATTATTCATAATGTGGAAAACATATTCATCAAAAGATACAACAGGAAGGCACTGATATCTCTCCAATTCATTCGGATAATTTGCGTCACATTGGACGTTTTGTGGGACGGTATTTGCAGTTTGCCTTGGTTTGTGATATTTGGTGCAACCGTCTAGGCGGTTAGCCATGGCTTCTGATACTATTGGAAAAGGTCTTGGAGGTTAGACTTTACTCATACTAAATTCATGTTTTAGGTTTCTTACACATTACTATAACTCCATGTTTTTATGATTCCATGTTTATATGTGATTATTCCTTATGTTACATGCCTATTTTTAAATCATCATTCCATGTTTTCTATCCCATGTGATATTGATTTTTTCTTATGGTTATTCCCTTACTGGGATTTTAGCTCATAACTTGGTTCATGTAATCCCTTGGTTATCCTTTCATATATATGATCAAAACAGAAGACAAGATCTCATTATGAAGTTTAAATAAAAGGTAGTTTTTATAATGTCAATTATGTTCCTGGTATTCTAGGACAATATAGTTAACAATATTGGGCTTTTACTCTGATGTATAATTATTCATAAAATCATGTAATTTTATATGTAAATGTCTTGGGTCACTATAGTTGGTATCAGATGAATATCTAGTTATTTTGGTAGATTAATAACAGATAACATTAGTGATAACCTTAAAGATGAGATGAATTATAAAAAACATCCATAAATTTTGGTGTAAGTAGAGTGTAAGTGGTTTATTAATAAAATAAATCCCTATCTAGATACAAAAATTAAAATCTGGCTCTATCAGATATCTATGTATGAGTGAAAACTCCGACAAGGAGTTTCGAGCCAGACCCGGGGTATCTGGGAACATGAAAACGGGCCTTTCAACTCTCTTCGTTTGACATTCCAGGTAGATATTCATTGATTAATTCATGAGATCAGTATATACCATTATTAATTTAATAAAAAAATACCATAAGAATATATATTAAGATATTGATCAAGGATAACATGGATATAATCCAAAGGAATCAAATGTTAGGATATACTTATCCTTTACAAGATTATCCTATTATGTCAAAATGATTCCATTTTTTGTTCAATAACTATGTATTAAAGAAATATAATTATATGATATTTTTCATAGTTAATAGAGGTAAATATAAGAACATGTTCCAACAGTTAATGTGATAGGGAATTTGAATATTTCCTTAACGATATACTAGATATGATGGGAATGGCTGATCGAAACATCATGACATTACTTGCTCATCTGGATCATGTTATGAATAATAATTGGAATCATGTGGAACTCCCTCCTCCACCATGGAAATAGAATGTTGTTATATAATCCTTTATGTGGAAAATTCCTCCCATTTATTGTGGATCATCTGATCACCTCCTCATGGAAAACTGAATTAACTACATTTAAAACATATTATATGTCCTCTAGTGTACGGATGAATAGAATGTTGTAAAGGTTGTCTACCATTTTTATGGGGAAGATGATCAGTGGTGGAAACTAATATAGGATACAATGTATCAAGAGAAAATTCAATCAATGGATTGGGAGGAATTCAAGAGTATGTTTTCAATAAATACTTTCCCGGAACCCTCCTTCTCAAGATAGAATTAGAGTTCCTCAGACTCTAGAATAATGAAGATGAGTCCATCAGGGTTTATGAAAAAAATTTACATGGTTTGAAAGGTATGACTCTTTCATTTTCATGAACATAGAAACTAAGTAGGATCACTTCTTTACTGGACTAATGTTGATTCTACGAAAATTGTTGGTGATTCGAGACATCAACTGTTTTGAGGAGATTGTTTTTTGTTCCCTCAAGGTTAAAATAGAGATTGGAGACTCTTAGTGGTCTCATGGGCTTGATGACAAGAATTGTAAAATGTAAATGAACAATTATGGTTCAACAAAAAAAATATATCAGGATATAATGAATTCTAAATATCAAACATGTAAAATATATGGGAGGAATCATCATGGGAACTGTCTAAATAGAACCCATAATTGCTTCAAATGTAATATAATGGGACATATGACCATTATCTTCCTAAGGGATATGATGAAACTACTAATTTCGAAAATAAAAGGAAGGGTTAGATCAACACCTAGGTTGTCGTGCAGGGTTACAACTTCAAGGTGCATGGAAATTAGTCAAACAATTTCCCTAATCGAAGGGTTAGCGGAGGAAATCAACAAAAACGTCCATAGAAACAAGGAAGTTCTTATTCTATCACTACTCTAGAAGTAGATATGGAAAATGATGTGGTGATAGGTACGCTAATTATTCATTCAAGAATAGAGAACATAATATTCGATGTTGGTTCTACACATTCTTTTATATCATACTAGATTAGTCAAACAACTCAAAACCACCTCCAATTATGGAGGATATGTTATCATTTCTAATAGTGAATGGCTAAATAATCGGGTCCATGGTTTAAAAATATTTCTAGGATAATGTTTTGTATACTAATCATACCAAAAAATCTGCTCATACAGTTTTTAGTAGAGTTGAACACTATCTTGTTCATAGATTGGATCTCTTTATACAAAGCTGACATCAACTGTTGGGAAAGGGAGATCACAATTCACATCCCAAAGCATCCTCTGATTCATTACAAGAGTAATGAGGAAGTTTAATATCCCTTATAATCACCATATCATGTGTGGATATTTCTTCCTTATGACCAAGGATTATATAGCTCAAATTATTGAGAAAAAGGGGAGAATCAGGCTTGAAGACATGCCCATTCTGAGGGATTACACTGATGTATTTCCGGAAGAGTTGTATGGTTGTCCTTCTAACCTGGTGGTTGATTTCCCAATTGTTCTCATTTCCTATTCAATTAATCCTTATATAATTTCTATTGTAGATCTAGAAGAGGTGAATAAGCAGTTATAGGAGAATCTGGGAAGGGTTTAGTATGACCTATTACATCACCATGGGGTGTGCTAGTCCTCTATGTCAAAAATAATAATGGTTCAATGTTCCTATACATTGATTATCACGTGCATAGTAAAATCACGGTAAGAATAATAATCCCCTACCATAGATAAATGACTTGTTCAACCATCTTTAGGGGGACAATTATTTTTCTAAGGTGGACCATTAGTCAGAATATCATCAATTAATGGTGAGGAAGGATGATATTCCCATGACTTCTGTTTGATCGAGGTATGAACATTAGGAGTTCATAGATATTTCCATAAGTCTCACTAATGATCTAGAAATTTTCATGGATATAATTTATAGAGTATTTTGGTATTACCTTAGAAAATTTTTGGTATTCTTTATCGATTATATTTTGATATACTTCAAGAGCACAGAGGAACCTAAGGAGAATTTGAATTCTATTTTAATGAATTTTTGAAGTGATAATCTATATGAAATGTATAGTAAATCTGAGTTCTGGATGGAGGAATTATCATTCATGTGGAATGTTATCACCAGAAAAGGGATATTCAAGGACCCTTTCATGAAAAAGTCAATTGAATAGTGTCCCATGCCAACATCTATAACAGAAATCCATATCTTTCTAGGTCCAGATGGGTATTATCGGTGATTTGAGAAAACATTTCACAATTGTCAAACCCAATGACCAATCTGACATGGATGAGAGTGATGTTTATTAGACTTAGGAATTTGAAGGTTGTTTTAAGGAGTTGTAAAAGAGGCTTATCACGGTACCAATACTCACAATCTCAATATGAGGATAACTCTTTATAGTGTACATTTATTATTTAATGAAGGGATTAGGTTGTATGCTGATGAAAAATAAAAAATTGATTTCTTAAGACTCAGGGCAGCGGAAAATTCCTTATAAAATATATTTTACGCAAGATCTAGAGTTGGTGGTAGTGATATTTGTGTTAAAAATCTGACGGCATTATCTCTATGGGGATAAGTGTGAGATATATACCGACCACAAGAGTTTCAAATATATATTCACACAAAAAGATATTAATATGCACTAGTAATGATGGACAGAGATCATCAAGGTTTGTCATTGCTCAATACACACTTTTTCTTTCACATGCACTGCTCATCCTGATCCATTTTTAATTGATAATTTAATCTTTGATCATAAAAATGGTAACCCACATCTTGAAAACATACCAAATCTATCCTTTTATTCATTAAAAATTATTTCATATGTCATTTTATATTGACTTTGGGAGACTAATTTGACTCGAAACCACTTGAAACATCTAACAAGGACCATGGGGTCCAACTAGTGATGAACGTTGGTCAAATAATAGTGGAAGGATCCAGAATTGTTTTTGGATATCATCACCATGATTTAGTGTCAAAATATTAATATAATGGGTAATTGGGTTCGAAAAAATAGAAATTATGAAATTAAATCAGTACACCTTTTCATGTTTAGGACAAAATTGGTTCAAATCAATATAAAGGATTGATATCATCAATAAATTTAATCATAATTGACGTATTCCAAATATTGACAAGTCCAAACTAGATTTTGAATCATTTTTTATCATAAAATATTCTATCAAAAAATTAAGGGAAGTCATTGTGTTCATTGTGTCCCAATATTATTGGATTAAGACATTCATCATCGTCAAAGATTATTCATAAAATGATTGAGGGGAATAACATCACTTGGTGATTAAAAGATTATTAGGCTAATCCTGGGTATATTTCTATAATAATTGAATTATAGTCAAATCCTGTTAGGTCAAATGAATTTATGAATTAACTTATTATTCCATTGAACTTCCAATAGGAGAGATATTTGAATACAGCATGCCAACCTATTTTATGTCATTCCAACGGTAAAAATCACATATCAGACGCCATTGTGGTTTCATATTTTTGATCTGAACATCCTTTTAGGAGTTATTATATTTATTTGAGAATATTTTCATCCATAATATAAAATATTTTTAATATTTTTAGAAATTAATTCTAGAAACAACATGACTCAAAATCACACGTCGTCTTAGAACCAAGATCTATAAATATATGTTAAAATATTTCAAATCCTTAATGGAAAACACTATATATTTACATTATTCCCTCTATTAGTATTTTCAACCCCAAAACACAAAACTTAAAAAAAGCACTTGATATTGATCCCACATCTTTCCATCTCACTACTTTGAGCTCTCAAGCATCTTCCCATTCTTCCATAACATGGAAAAAATGTGATGGTCCATCTCTGCAGGGTCCTATCCTATTGATACTTGATCACCATTGAGTTATCTACAAAGGTGGATCCATCCTTGATTTCCAGATCACCCCTATCAATGATGTCTCTTGGATCAGTCACATATATCATCAGATTACACACAAGAAACAAATTTAACACACCCACCCAAGTTTTGGGGGTTGGGTATAATAGTAAGAAACCTCACAAATCCTCTTTAAGATCATGAAAAACATGATAAAACGTGGGGATAAAATTACCCCTCAACTAAACCTATAAAATCCTCATCATGTGTAGAATCATTGGAAATAATTGTCTCTCTTAATAGACTCAAATTTTCTTTGATGGATGTTTTTGTAATATTACTTCCTACTCTGATCCATCCTAATTGGACCACAAATTCCATCGACCTTCTCCTTCATCATCTACACCATATATGGGCCCATATTATATGTATTTATGTTCATTTTCTAGAAAAAGATAAACTTTTAATCAATAATACATGGCCTAAATATCCCTAATTCAGATTTTATATTGGTATCTGTTATTGTATGAATACTCTACTAAGGGAATGTGATCCTCTCAGCTGCAAACAAACTCTATCATGAATGCTATCAGCATATCCACCAACACATGGATAGTTCACTTGGTCTACCCATTTGTCTGGGGGTTAAATGATATAATCATCCTCCTCTAGGTCCCAAATTCACCATACAGGACTCTCCACAATTGTGATGTGAATTACAAAATGTGACCAGAAAAAATATTTGATGGCACCACATGAAGGAAAATGATCTCCCATACATACAACTTTCCCAAATTCCCCACTGAACAGTGCTCCCTAATAGAAAAGAATTATGTAGAATTTTTGATTCAATAAACTAACACCCATATGTAATCATTTCCCTTTTATAGCAGTATAATCCTTGTGTCAAATTCCATATATATTTAATCTCATCTTTTATCATGTATCTTAAGGGGATGCAAAAAAAATTCTAGACCATGTTTCTCAGCCTCAACCTGCAAACAGGTGAGGTACCAATAAATGATCTTACCTACGCTCTATCTCAGGTCAGAGCACTAAAAAAACTTTTAATGGTCCTGGTATATCTTCCACAAACTAGGATGTATGGCTAGGGGAGAATTTTTGAACTGGCACACCACTTCATCCCTCATCATGACTGGAAGCACCATACATCATTATAAAAATATGACATGATCCCCACCAACATAATATCCATCTGTTGAATAACCAATGAAAATCTAGTAACATAAGACTACTGTGTCAATGCACCCAGCTGGGTATCTCTCTAATACTCTATATGCAGAGCATTCTATGACGTCAACTATTGAAAATCTATACCCTCCTACTCTTATAGAGAGAGCTGTAAGGAGACCAACTACCCAGAAACCTCCTGCAATATGTGATCCTATGACTTTCTACTAGGGGAATCTACTACAATGTTTCAATTCCTTAAATGATAGACTACCTAAAATTTGTAGTCATATAGGAAATCATTCATTGTCATCATATCATGTTCATGTGTATCTTCATTATGACATATCTAAGACATTATTGGTATAATTAAACAATAATGAACTCCCCAAAAGGTGTTCCATCCACACTCTCATATAACTGATTACAGCGGCTAGATGTAGGTCTTTAGATGTGTATTTTTTTCATGGTGTCTCAACTACCTCATCCTACATGTGATAATAACCAACCAGTGCATCAAAACCATGCGAAGACCAACACCTGAGGTATCACAAAACAGTACATACCCTACACACTCCTCTAGTAGTATCAGCATAGGAGAACTCTTCAACCTCCCCTATAACTTCTCAATGGCCATATTCAGTTCTCATTCTATGTAAACCACTTCCCTTTCTACAACAGTGAGGTTAATGGGGATTTAACTCTATGTAATTTGACCAGAAACCTTATTGTAGTAACCCACCATGACAAAAAATAGCTCCTCACATATGACATGCTCTTGGGTGGATCCAATGATAGAACTAAATTAAACTACATTAGGTCTATGAATTCATCACAATCAGAAATGGAATGCCCCTGGAAATGAACCTCCAGAATCCATAACATTCACTACATGAACTTTCTATAAAGTTGTTACTCTCTATGATTGTAAAGAAAAATACTTAATTATTATGCATGATTATTCTATGATGTTGATTACATGAGTACGTCATCGATGATGACAACCACAAAATTTTATAAGTATTGATGGAAGAACTTTTTCACCAAATCCATAATTTGGAGGGGTAATTATTCAAACCAAAGGGCATAAATAAAAACTAATAATTTCTATAACAACATTGTAATTACATATTTCGGATATTAGAATCATGAACACACAACTAGTGGTAGATAAACTAGAGACTAATCTTCGAGAACCATCTTTTGTTACACAACTGGTAAAAGAGGTCATCAATCATTGGAAATTTGTAATTGTTATTTATCATGTCCTAGTACATGTTAATATAATTGAATAAAATCCACAAGATCTTTTCCATATTTTTCATGAACAACACCATGTTACCTAGGGGAAAACATTGGGTGTTAAGAAACACTTCTATCAAAGGACCTCTAACTACAACTGCAACTCCTGGATCTCATCATGATCCATCTAATATGCCATAGAAGATAATGGGGAGGTTTTTAGATCTATGTTTGTAAAAAAACCCATCTCACACATTGAAGGTAGTCCCTAAATTTCCTCATGCAAGACATCCATATAATCCTCCATAATTGAAGTAAAATAGATGCATGAAGATCCAAATGAACCAAATGATATACATTACAACTGATAGGTGATTGGTTGAAACATCATGATCATATAACCCATTCATCCAACCATGAGATCCCTATCTCGAATAATGTAGAATCTCATCCCATCAGTGTGTAGGCATATGACTCCCTATGGGGAATGTAAGTCTATGTTTAGACTGTGGTCAAAAAATCCATACCCAAGATCATGTTATAGAGTTTTTTCATGATGACTAAATGGTCCCATATGAAACTCTCTCCACAAATTAATTCCTCACACTACATAAAGATAAAATATAGAGATGAAGTGCACCCTCTAGGAACATCAAGATAATGTTGAAGGGTTATCTCCTCAATTGGGAGATCCATCTCTTGTACTAAAAGTATAGAGGTGATAAAATGAATGAGAGATATAGCTAATACTAATAAGGAAATATTATAATAATCAAATATCCTAACTCTAGTCATCTTGTGTGTTTTGGGTTCATAAGCCTACAAATCAAGAAGTTGACTGCAGCCTTAACCACCATCTCCCTGAACCTAATGTTAGCGTAATGGGGGTGTTAGTTGAAGGATCTCATTGTGATATCTGCCACAAATAGCAACAAATTCTCCTCTACCAACTTAGCCTCCCTACAGACCACCCTGCCCTCTCATAAGAGTTCCTTGATCATGGAACTGCCTCTGTTGTGGTAGTCCATCAGCTACATACATGAAATCCTCAAAATGTCTGATTGAGATGTCACAAGCTATGTGGCATCACTAATAAAAATACTAACAATAAACATCCCTAAGAATCCCTAGTAGTATGTGATTACATTTTACCACATGAACTTGTGCCTCGGTATGTCTGTGATAGGATCTCTTATGTGTAGATCCCACAAACCGACACCTATTAGATGATGTAGACTACTAAACTATGTGATGACCACTTCCATCTCTAGTTTTATATCATTCCTATCACAAAAAATCAATATCTCACTAGTCTTCACACAATAACCTGACACTGGTGGGGATGAATAAGGGTACCGCACTAGCATAGATCTCCCTATATAGTCCCTTATAATACTTATATTTCTATAAGTATCCTACCCAGATCATATATAGGGAGTACCATGTAAGTAAAATAAACCACATTTTGAAATCATCCACTAGAATCCATCCCTACTAATTCTCTTGAACCTCGTAAATCTAAACTGAGTGAAAGTACATGGGGTTGTACTATTGAAAAAATATGTACTAGAAGTTGGGATATTAGAATACCAACTAATTGTTCATCTAGGTAACAAGACTCCACCAAAACCTAGTTGCTTCGTGGAATATGATAGATTCTTGTGAAGTCACCTGATTTGGTAGATTCTAGATATACCTAATGACACGTACCACTAACTATAGCCTATCTTCTACTACCTAAGGATATTTATTTCAATGTAACCAATGTGGATAGTAGAAATGGAACAAAAAAATTTCACTAATCCTATATGCATCTTTAGATAACTCTTCTAGAATGATTTTCCACTCAATCAATGGAGGTGTTGTTGTCTGCACACCTAGAGGAGGAATCTCATGGGATGTACCTTAACTTAGGACAAATCCCTCATCAGAATCTCCAAATGATCCAGAACTAGAATCCTAGATGGTTTTAATCATGGAGGTAAAGTGAAATTTTAATCGAGATGTGCCATATCCTGATAAGAACACACACACACACATATAAACAATGTGGAGATTACTCAAGAAGTATAGTCAAAGATTTGATCCTATATGATGCATGTACCATTAATCTCTAGATAACATTTCTCAGTATGTCGAGTCGACAAGAAGGTATTCATGGTCTTGGTGAATTTATATTTTAGCCACCCATACCATCAATAGATACCCTACCTTGAGAGCCACACTCAAGACACTCGGGAACTATTCCCACAAATCCAAATCAAATCCCTATAAGAGGACATCTCCAATCATTGTCCTAAGGATGAAACCACCTCTAATACCCATCTAACATGACCTGACCCTAAACTGTGCTCAATCCTATCCAACCACAATTCCAACTCCATATGCATGGGCCTGACAACCAACTCTGAAGGCATAAATAACATGGGTAAGAATTTTCCCTTTAGTCTACACACACACACAACTATCACAATTTAAAAGAGAAAATGATTAAAATAAAATTATGAAAAATACCAGGGAAAAATTGTAGAGACCCGAAGCTTAACGTACAAGGATATTACATTAATTTTGCGGAATACTTATTACATAACAAAAACACACACACAAGGACCGTAATAGTTTAGTGTCTTTGGAAACTCGGAATATAATCTTCTAATCGTGGTGAAATATCTTCAAAATCTCCCATAAAGATATTCTTTTTTTAACCTAAAACCTTTATTTATCTCCTGTGGAAAAGAAAACATAAAAGGGTGAGCTCAAATGCTCAGTAAGGGTAAACAAAAGAAATATCAATCACATCATATACATAAGCACATAACTTTTGGAAATCTTAACCTGGAAAAGAGATCATAATTTCATAACATGGGATAAATCATGGAAGTGAAATGTAGTCACAATAATCATAACTTAAAACATGAAACTTTGTGGCATACACACATAATCATAGAGAATCATAACATATTAGTCAAGACTCATTTCCAAGACTATCTTTGTGGACAAAGTCCCTTTCTGAACCGAGTCACCCTCGTTTCAGTCCTGTTTCACTGAACTGGTATAACCTACCATTCTAGCCATGTCTATCTCATGAGATATAAAATTATTACCCAACACATTGGATGGAGATATAGGTCCCACCCATCTCATAATGATACCATTCTTATGCGTTCCACAAAATCATAAATCATACATCATTGCATAACCCATGTAATAAAATGGGATTCTTAAACTTCATGCCATCATAATCCATAGACAATTGATATCATTTAATCATAAGAAAATTGAAACCATTTAAATCATATAGAAATTTTACATGAAACATACATATCAAATAACTTCATCTTAGATGGAAAATAGTTTTAAAAAAACACTTGAAACGAATTCTTGAGGAAAATATCCTGTCTTCTTTAAAAACATTTTTCCTTTCTTAAAATGTCATAAAACATTAAAATAAAAGAAGCTGATTAAAAATAAACTTGAAAACTTGTAAAGGAAGCTTCTTGGAAATAATGTTTTAAAAATTCATTCATGCCGTATAGGTTAAAAAAACATTCTTCTCGTATTTTTGTCGGAATAGTCAAAAAAGTACCTCGTACAAAAAACGACAAAAGATTCCTTTCATATCTTTTACTAAAAACACACTGAAAGGGAAAATTGGATTTAAACCATTGTATGTGGATGTAAATTATATGTCATATCTAGGAAACATGAATGTGGATGATAAAATGCACCCCAGTAAATGCCAATGTATAAACAATCTCGGATAAAAATGAGATTGTGATATTTCTCTTACCTTAGGTCCGATTTGCTTCGTAAGTGTCCGAACCTCCTGTATAATGATTTAAATAATGTAATTTACTTATTACAGAATAATATTCATTGTTATTATATCATATATGGTTCACTTATGACTTTATATTACCCGTTTTTTTGTAAATTCATGTTAAAGTAGCGTTTTGGGTAAAATCGTCTCATTTGTCGTTCGTGTTTTAACTTGTAATTATTCATATGATTACTTAGATCATTATTACTTAATTATAGAATATAAAACATGATTTATATATAATATATATTCAGAATATACATATATATAATGTATCGATAAATGGAAAGAAATACACCGTTCATGGAGACGGTAGGTCGTACGTACGCATGAACGCTGTTTTCGTTTCCTTATTGAATTGAGTGGAATTAAGTAGATGACATACATATATATTCACATAAATCCAGTAGCTTTATAATGTCATATATTTCATTATTATTGATTATATATACTTTATAGTCATTCTTAAATGGTTAACATGGAGAATGAATATCATCGCGTCGTGGAGACGGTAGTCCGTACGTACGCACGAGCGATGATATCATTTCCATAATTATTGAATTGAATTGGAGTGGATGACACAATATATCAGAATAATTATGATGTTATAATAACTATGTATATTTATTCTTTACACCATAATACCCATCCATGTAAGGTGTTGGTGAAAAAACAGATTACACCACGGCGTGGAGACGGTATTCCGTACGTACGCACGCGCGGTGATTTTGTTTTCCGTAGGATGGATAGATGGTGAAATAGGGTTGTTTCATATTTATAATAACATATCAGTATATGAGTGATACTGATGTTATTACTTCATAATGAAACAACCTAAGAAGAAGAAGTGGAAGAAGAAATAAAGTAGAAAGAATCGGTAACAGAAATTACCTCTTCTTTGAAGCACCTCTTTGAGACCTCCTCTTAGGGAACTAAAATTGGTCTTTGAGGAAGAACCGAACCTCTAGGATGTTTCTAGGGAAGTGGAGAGGATAATTTGTCAGGGTTTGGCCGAGCATGAAGGCTCAAAGTTGTGTGAGGAAGAGAGGGAGGAGGTGCCCTTTTATAAGGGAGGAGAGGGGCACCTTTGGAATTCTTAAAAATATTAATTTATAATAAATCTAACCCCACTTATAAACCTCCAAAAATAACTCATATTCTATGTTTAGATGATATAGGGTTGTAATCTCATCAACAAATCAAATTTATACATGTTTGGATCTTATTTTAAACCTTATCATTTTGATTTATCCTTATTTAATCTATTTATGTTTATTTGTTGTAATAAAATTCTAAATTTTAAATTATAAAAATAATTACTTATTTGTTGTGAATTTTCCATAAATGTTTCATTTATAATATTATAGACCATATAAATTTAAATTTATAATTTTTAAATATTTTTGTGATTTTTAAACAATTTTATAATATGTTATTTTTATAAAATAACAATAGTGTCAATTTTGACACTATTCATTTATTTGAATTTAAATAAAATATATACAGAAGATATGCTCGAACTAAAAGCTTTAATTTATTAATAAAAGGTCATATGTATCTATAAAATTATTTTATCACATTAAATAGTTCATATAATATTTATTTTATTATTTTTAAAACCATTTATTTAGTTTATCTCTTAATAAAATAATTACTACATCATTTTTATATAATTATTTAATATACTTATTTGTTTTATAAAAATTTAAGTTAAAATCCTATTATGAATATAAATATATTACCTTTCATAATAATACTTGTACTGGAATTTATCATCTTAAAATCACAATATTTAAATTGTTATATTTATTAAATTATGAAGGTGACAACTTTGGCATCATTTAAAATAAAATAATATAAATGTCATAATTTCTTGTATAAGACTCCAAATGGTCAAATATTCTACCATTGGATGATTATAGTTTATATTTACATGACCAATAAGTTTTAGTCAGTGTTTTGTGCCTTTTATGGTCACTATTAGTTTAATAAAAACTATATTCTTAATTTTTCACTAGATAAATAATTTCTGCATCACTATTGTGTCACAATTAATGATAATTATTTAATCCCCAAAAATTCTAGATAAATTCTCATGATGTAGATAATTTTGTTAGCTTTCTGGAGACTATTCATGTTCGATGTTTTATGATGTTTATCACTAAGTTAAAATTATTATACTTATAAGATTTAAGAAAGTGAAATGTTGTCACTTTCTTTGGTTTTAATAATAATTAAATTATTTTCATGGTCAAAAGTCCATAAAATTAATCTAATACAACCCATAGTTGATATGGATTTACTTTAGCCGTCAAATAGAATTTTGGCATGTGTTAGGGTAATTTTATAATATTATATTTACCCTTAATTACCCGATTTACCTTTAACTATGGTAAATAGAATTTACCGTAGTTACTATTCATAATTTTCAAAAATAAAAAGTAGCATATTAACATAATTTGGACCCACTGATTCCAAATATGGAATCCATTTTTTTAAAATTCAATACACAGAAGTTGCAGAAATTAAATTAAAATTAATCCCGTTGTCGAATAAAAACGGGTTTTTGTTTAAAACATTGCAAAAGATTGAATTGATTTAACCTACGAATTCAAGGTAAAATCAATGCTAATGACATTCATTATATTAAATGGTAAAAATATATTATATTTATACTTTAAAACAATTCAATATTATAATTTAACAATATAAGATATTACGATGAAAAAAGTTGTTTTTAATTAAAATATAGTGTGTTTTTACTATTCATTAAAATATGAAAGTTATCGGAAAAATATCAAAACATTATCTAATGTAAATTTTTATATCCAGATTCAAAATAAGAATTTTATTTTGTCAAATTTAACATATAAAAATGTAAAAAAATAGATTTAAAGTGGGTGTGCCATCAAAAGGCGGCAAAACTGCATTTTTTGAAAAATATTTATTTTATCCGAAAAATTTATTTTGTTCTTATACAATGTTCTAGAAAATGTGTAAGATGAATAATAATGTTATAAAATTAAAAATTTAGTTAATACTATTCATAACGGCTAGTTCATGACAATATTTTAATAATATATCGTTGTTTATTAAAACCCGGTATTGCGTACAACACACGCTATCAAGGAAGGTCGCGATTGCATGTAATGCATGCCAAGTCAGGGTTGCGTGTTGTGAAAGAATCATTCGTTGTTTCGTAGAACATATTCCAACCATATTTCATTTATACATTGAATATATATATATATATATAATCAATGTTGCGTAGAATAACTATTATCAAAATTGTGTGTAATACGATCCATGAATAGTGTTGCGTATACTACAAGCTAATACGGTGTTGCGTATAGCGCAAGGTAATCTTGGTGTAGAATACAACACAAGAAATTACTGAAATTAAAAGAATATTTTTCATAAAATCTCGGGGTGTTAACATTCTATCCCCCTTAAAATGAATTTCGCCCCCGAAATTCGTCGGGGTTATAAATGGTTTACTACTCGAAATTATGTTTAATAGAAACCCACATCGAAAAAAGGAATACCAAAACATGGATTTAAAAACTAAAGTATGAAATGTAACGGTTACCCAAATTAACTCATCACTGGGTTTCCACATAGGAGAACACAGGTGAAAATATGGATATGGAAGAAAAATCTAACCATCAAGTTCTGATGGAGAGTGGTAGAGAACATGGCTATGAAAAAGCCAACAATCACAAAGCTATTGATTTGTGATGATCTAGGGTACCATCCGATACATCATATATAAGATCACTAGGACAACATTTTTGGTTTTCAATATCATTTCCCAAAAGTTGAAAATTTTGAATTAGAAGAAATACTTACTTGATTTTGGTACAATCTCACTGTTGTTCGTGAATTGAACAATTTCCACTACATCCCTTAAAGAAATGAAGTTGAATTTGTTATTCGTGATGTGTTAGCAGATCATGTGATAGAATGATGGGTCATTCCATCTCATTCAAACAAAAGGCTAGCAAAAGTTATAAGTCCATCTTATGGTTAGATTAATCGTATATGGTTCCAAAATGAACTTATACTTCATATATCATACCGCTTAATAAAATAAAACTAGTTTATACTAACCAGGGACTTCCTGTAGGCTAGTGGTAGGCGATAAAGGCCAGTCGCACTTCGGTTGTGGGTTCGATTCCCACAGCTTTGTCCGACGCGATGGGCTGTCACCCGTCCTGCAGGTTGTCCTTTTTCTAAAACTATATTACTATAACATCCCATTAAAAATATCGACAAAACAAACAATACTAACTTATGTCCAACATAATCAATTCCAATCTTTAGGCTTATCCATAATATTGCAGTCCACTCTCAGAGATTTAATACCATCGTTTATCCCCATATATCATAAGATATATCTTGTTGGTCACATTCCAAACATTCAAAGGCCTTAATCATGTACTCTCTTGAATACCCATTGAACCTTATTGAAAACATGAGTGCTATTAAAAGTTAACTCATTCCACATTCCAAAATCCTCAAAATTCTATATACTCAAACAATGATATAACCTTCTCCTTATATCAGTCACGAGCTCATGAATACTATCAAACATTTAATTTTCTCCTTATCCCTTCATTATGCGCATATCATCTACATTCCAAAAATATCTGAATAACCTTTCAAGGATACTGGAAACATTAATCATACACTTTCAAAACTCAAGGAAAGGCAACAGTGTAACAATCCATAGATGTCTCTTTATTCCATAGTACCATTAGATTACTTATACAACATTACACATGATAAACATGTAATCATTCCACTACATTCTTAAACCATTGACCGAGATTCAACAATTCTTTCATCTCAAATATCATTTGTAGTCTCTTCAGCATCATCAACATAAATACTACCCATACGACCATACTGATTCTCTTCATGAGACTTTACCTTAGGGCATTGGTTTGCATAATTCCCGTACATTCCACATTTAAAACATTTAACCATTGTTGATGTCGTAGAAATACCATTATCCTCATCCCTGGTGTTAACTGAACCTTTTCCTTTGCACTTACTGGCTTTGTGTCCTTATTTTCCACACCCAAAGCATCTTCCAATTCCTTTGAAACATTCTCCTTGATGCCTCTTCCCACAGGATTTACATAGGGGAAATTGAACTTTCTTTCCTCTATGATCATCATGAAACTCCATCTTTCTCTTATTAGCCGAGTCAGGAAACTTACCAAAATTTACTTTATTGATCATATTATGAGATTTCTAATTCGGCATAATAATTATGTTTGGTCTTCCAAATCCCATTTCATTTGATTGCTCATGAAGAATATCATTCCTTTGTCCATCATATCCTCCATTATCGTGAATCATCTTGTTTCCAGCCATTTTCTAAAACCCAAAAAGAATAGTGTGAGATGCAAAAATCATGCTAGGGAAAACAACATAATAAAAGAGAGAGTAACCTTAATATATAACATATTAGGTTAAATTCTAATATCTTTAGCACAATTCTAGGACTATAACCTATACGTATACTTATCCTTAGAGACATCCCTAGACATACCTTAGAAACATCTCTAGGGATCTCACTAACGTTTTCGCATCCTAGTTTCTAAAGGTTGACTAAACCATTCCTATGATACCAACTATAGAGACCCGAAGCTTAACGTACAAGGATATTACATTAATTTTGCGGAATACTTATTAGATAACAAAAACACACACACAAGGACCGTAATAGTTTAGTGTCTTTGGAAACTCGGAATATAATCTTCTAACCGTGGTGAACGATCTTCAAAATCTCCCATAAAGATCTTCCTTTTTTTACCTAAAACCATTCTTTATATCCTGGGGAAAAGAAAACATAAAAGGGTGAGATTAAATTCTCAGAAAGTGTAAACAAAAGAAATATCAATCACATCATATACATAAGCACATTACTTTTGGAAATCTTAACCTGCAAAAGAGATCATAATTTCATAACATGGGATAAATCATGGCAGTGAAATGTATTCACAATAATCATAACTTAAAACATGAAAATTTGGGGCATACACACATAATCACAGAGAATCATATCTTATTAGTCAAGACTCATTGCCAAGACTATCTTAGTGGACAACGTCCCTTTCTGAACCGAGTCACCCTCGTTTCAGTCCTGTTTCACTGAACCGGTATAACCTACCATTCCAGCCATGTCTATCTCATGAGATATAAAATCATTACCCAATTCATTGGAGGGATATATAGGTCCCACCCATCTCATAATGATACCATTCTTATGTGTGCCACAAAATCATAAATCATACATCATTGCATAACCCATGTAATAAAATGGGATTCTTAAACATCATGCCATCATAATCCATAAACAATTGATATCATTTCATCATAAGAAAATTGAAACCATTTAAATTATAGAGACATTTTACTTGAAACAAACATATCAAATAACGTCATCTTAGATGGAAAATAGTTTTAAAAAAACACTTGAAATGAATTCTTGAGGAAAATATCCTTTCTTCTTTATAAACATTTTCCTTTCATAACATGTCATAAAACATTAAACTAAAAGAAGTTGATTAAAAATAAACATGAAAACTTTTAAAGGAAACTTCTTGGAAAAAATGTTTTAATAATCCATTCATGCCGTATAAGTTAAAAAAACATTCTTCTCGTACTTTTGTTGGAATAGTCAAAAAAGTACCTCGTACAAAAAACGACCAAAGATTCCTTTCATATCTTTTACTAAAAACACACCGAAGGTTATAATTGGATTTAAACCATTGTAGGTGGATGTAAATAATATTTCATATCAAGGAAACATGAATGTGGATGATAAAATGCACCCTAGTAAATACCAATGTATAAACAATCTCAGATAAAAATGAGATTGTGATATTTCCCTTACCTTAGGTCCGATTTGCTTCGTAAGTGTCCGAACCTCCTGTATAGTGATTTAAATCATGTCATTGACTTATTAAAGAATCATATTCATTGTTATTATATCATATATGGTTCACTTATGACTTTATATTACCCGTTCTTTTGTAAATTCATGTTAAAGTAGTGTTTTGGGTAAAATCGTCCCATTTGTCGTTCGTGTTTTAACTTGTAATTATTCATATGATTACATAGATCATTATTACTTAATTATAGAATATAAAACATGATTTATATATAATATATATTCAGAATATACATATATATAATGGATCTATAAATGGAAAGAAATACACCGTTCATGGAGACGGTAGGCCGTACGTACGCATGAACGCTGTTTTCGTTTCCTTATTGAATTGAGTGGAATTAAGTAGATGACATACATATATATATGCACATAAATCCAGTAGCTTTATAATGTCATATATTTCATTATTATTGATTATATATACTTTATAGTCATTCTTAAATGGTTAACATGGAGAATGAATCTCATCGCGTCGTGGAGACGGTAGTCCGTACGTACGCACGAGCGATGATATCATTTCCATAATTATTGAATTGAATTGGAGTGGATGATACAATATATCAGAATCATTATGATGTTATAATAACTATGTATATTTATTCTTTACACCATAATACCCATCCATGTAAGGTGTTGGTGAAAAAACAGATTACACCACGGCGTGGAGACGGTATTCCGTACGTACGCACGCGCGGTGATTTTGTTTTCCGTAGGATGGATAGATGGTGAAATAGGGTTGTTTCATACTTATAATAACATATCCGTATATGAGTGATACTGATGTTATTACTCCATAATGAAACAACATAAGAATAAGATGTGGAAGAAGAAATAAAGTAGAAAGAATCGGTAACGGAAATTACCTCTTCCTTCAAGCACCTCTTTGAGACCTCCTCTTAGGGTACTAAAATTGGTCTTCGAGGAATAAAAGAACCTCTAGTATGTTTCTAGGGAAGTTTATAGGATAATTTGGCATGGTTTTTCCGATCTTGAAAGCTCAAAGTTGTGTGAGGAAGAGAGGGAGGAGGTGCCCTTTTATAAGGGAGAAGAGGGGCACCTTTGGAATTCTTAAAAATATTAATTTATAATAAATATAACCCCACTTAAAAACCTCCAAAAATAACTCATATTCTATGTTTAGATGATATAGGGTTGTAATCTCATCAACCAATCAAATTTAGACATGTTTGGATCTTATTTTAAACCTTATCATTTTGATTTATCCTTATTTAATCTATTTATGTTTATTTGTGGTAATAAAATTCTAAATTTTAAATTATAACAAATAATTACTTATTTGTTGTGAATTTTCCATACTTGTTTCATTTATAACATTATATACCATATCAATTTAAATTTATAATTTTTAAATATTTTTGTGATTTTTAAACAATTTTATAATATGTTATTTTTATAAAATAACAATAGTGTCAATTTTGACACTATTCATTTATTTGAATTTAAATAAAATATATACAGAAGATATTCTCGAACTAAATGCTTTAATATATTAATAAAAGGTCATATGTATCTATAAAATTAGTGGATAACATTAAATAGTTCATATAATATTTATTTTATGATTTTTAAAACCATTTATTTGGTTTATCTCTTAATAAAATAATTACAACATCATTTTTATATAATTATTTAATATACATATTTGTTGCATAAAAATTTAAATTAAAATCATATGATGAAGATAAATATATTACCTTTCACAATAATACTTGTACTCGAATTTATCATCTTAAAATCACAATATTTAAATTGTTATATTTATTAAATTATGAAGGTGACAACTTTGGCATCATTTAAAATAAAATAATATAAATGTCATAATTTCTTGTATAAGACTCCAAATGGTCAAATATTCTACCATTGGATGATTATTGTTTAAATTTACATGACCAATAAGTTTTGTTCAGGGTTTTGTGCCTTTTATGGTCACTATTAGTTTAATAAAAACTATATTCTTAATTTTTCACTAGATAAATAATTTCTGCATCACTATTGTGTCACACTTAATGATAATTATTTAATCCCCACAAATTCTAGATAAATTCTCATGATGTAGATAATTTTGTTAGCTTTCTGGAGACTATTCATGTTCGATGTTTTATGATGTTTATCACTATGTTAAAATTATTATACTTATAAGATTTAAGAAAGTGAAATGTTGTCACTTTCTTTGGTTTTAATAATAATTAAATTATTTTCATGGTCAAAAGTCCATAAAATGAATCTAATCCGACCCATAGTTGATATGGGTTTACTTTTAGCCGTCAAATAGAATTTTGGCACGTGTTAGGGTAATTTTATAATATTATATTTACCCTTAATTACCCGATTTACCTTTAACTAAGGTAAATAAAATTTACCGTAGTTACTATTCATAATTCACAAAAATAAAAAGTAGCATATTAACATAATTTGGACCCACTAATTCCAAATATGGAATCCATTTTTTTAAAATTCAATACACAGAAGTTGCAGAAATTAAATTAAAATTAATCCCGTTGTCGAATAAAAACGGGTTTTTGTTTAAAACATTGCAAAAGATTGAATTGATTTAACCTACGAATTCAAGGTAAAATCAATTCTAATTACATTTATTATATTAAATAAAAAAAATATATTCTATTTATACTTTAAAACAATTCAATATTATAATTTAACCACATAAGATATTATGATGAAAAAAGTTGTTTTTAATTAAAATATAGTGTGTTTTTACTATTCATTAAAATATGAAAGTTATCGGAAAAATATAAAAACATTATCTAATGTAAATTTTTATATCCTGATTCAAAATTAGAATTTTATTTTGTCAAATTTAACATATAAACATGTCAAAAACTAGATTTAAAGTGGTTGTGCCATCAAAAGGCGGCAAAACTGCATTTTTTGAAAAATATTTATTTTATCCGAAAAATTTATTTTGTTCTTATACCATGTTCTAGAAAATGTGTAAGATGAATAATAATGTTATAAAATTGAAAATTTAGTTAATACTATTCATAATGGCTAGTTCATGACAATATTATAATAATATATCGTTGTTTATTAAAACCCGGTATTGCGTACAACACACGCTATCAAGGAAGGTCACGATTGAATGTAATGCATGCCAAGTCAGGGTTGCGTGTTGTGAAAGAATCCTTCGTTGTTTCATAGAACATATTCCAACCCTATTTCATTTATACATTGAATATATATATATATATACTCAATGTTGCGTAGAATAACTATTATCAAAATTGTGTGTAATACGATCCAAGAATAGTGTTGCGTATACTGCAAGCTAATACGGTGTTGCGTATAGCGCAAGGTAATCTTGGTTTAGAATACAACACAAGAAATTAATCAAATTAAAAGAATATTTTTCATAAACTCTCGGGGTGTTACATTCTATCCCCCTTAAAATGAATTTCGCCCTCGAAATTCGTCGGGGTTATAAATGGTTTACTACTCGAAATTATGTTTAATAGAATCCCACATAGAAAAAAGGAATACCAAAACATGGCTTTAAAAACTAATGTATGAAATGTAACGGTTACCCAAATTAACTCATCACTGAGTTTCCACATAGGAGAACATAGGTGAAAATATGGATATGGAATAAAAATCTAACCATCAAGTTCTGATGGAGAGTGGTAGAGAACATGGCTATGAAAAAGCCAACAATCACAAAGCTATTGATTTGAGATGATCTAGGGTACCATCCGATTCATCAGATATAAGATCACTAGGACAACATTTTTGGTTTTCAATATCATTTCCCTAAAGTTGAAAATTTTGAATTAGAAGAAATACTTACTTGATTTTGGTACAATCTCACTGTTGTTCGTGAATTGAACAATTTCCACTTCATCCCTTAAAGAAATGAAGTTGAATTTGTTATTCATGATGTGTTAGCAGATCATGTGATAGAATGATGGGTCATTCCATCTCATTCAAACAAAAGGCTAGAAAAAGTTATAAGTCCATCTTATGGTTAGATTAATCGTATATCGTTCCAAAAATGAACTTATACTTCATATATCATACCGCTTAATAAAATAAAACTAGTTTATACTAACCAGGGACTTCCTGTAGGCTAGTGGTAGGCGATAAAGGCCAATCGCACTTCGGTTGTGGGTTCGAATCCCCCAGCCATGTCCGACGCGATGGGTTGTCGCCCGTCCTGCAGGTTGTCCTTTTCCTAAAACTATATTACTATAAAATCCCATTAAAAATATCGACAAAACAAACAATACTAACTTATGTCCAACATAATCCATTCCAATCTTTAGGCTTATCCATATTACCGCAGTCCACTCTCAGAGATTTAATACCATCGTTTATCCCCATATATCATAAGATATATCTTGTTGGTCACATTCCAAACATTCAAAGGCCTTAATCATGTACTCTCTTGAATACCCATTGAACCTTATTGAAAACACGAGTTCTATTTAAAGTTAACTCTTTCCACATACCAAAATCCTCAAAATTCTATATAATCAAACAATGATATAACCTTCTCCTTATATCAGTCACGAGCTCATGAATACTATCAAACATTTAATTTTCTCCTAATCCCTTCATTATGCGCATATCATCTACATTCCAAAAATATCTGAATAACCTTTCATGGATACTGGTAACATTAATCATACACTTTCAAAACTCAAGGAAAGGCAACAGTGTAACAATCCATAGATGTCTCTTTATTCCATAGTACCATGAGATTACTTATACAACATTACACATGATAAATATGTAATCATTCCACTACATTCTTAAACCATTGACCGAGCTTCAACAATTCTTTCATCTCAAATATCATTTGTAGTCTCTTCGTCATCATCAACATAAATACTACCCATATGACCATACTGATTCTTTTCATGAGACATTACCTTAGGGAATTGGTTTGCATAATGCCCGTACATTCCACATTTAAAACATTTAACCATTGTTGATGTCGTAGCAATACCATTATCCTCATCCCTGGTGTTAACTGAACCTTTTCCTTTGCACTTACTGGCTTTGTTTCCTTATTTTCCACACCCAAAGCATCTTCCAGTTCCTTTGAAACATTCTCCTTAATGCCTCTTCCCGCATGATTTACATAGGGGAAATTGAACTTTCTTTCCTCTATGATCATCATGAAACTCCATCTTTCTCTTATTAGCCGAGTCAGGAAACTTACCAAATTTTACTTTATTGATCATATTATGAGATTTCTAATTCGGCATAATAATTATGTTTGTTCTTCCAAATCCCATTTCATTTGATTGCTCATGAAGAATATCATTCCATTGTCCATCATATCCTCCATTATCGTGAATCATCTTGTTTCCAGCCATTTTCTAAAACCCAAAAAGAATAGTGTGAGATGCAAAAATCATTCTAGGGACAACAACATAATAAAAGAGGGAGTAACCTTAATATATAACATCTTAGGTTAAATTCTAATATCTTTAGCGCAATTCTAGGACTATAACCTATACGTATACTTAACCTTAGAGACATCCCTAGACATACCTTAGAAATATCTCTAGGGATCTCACTAACGTTTTCGCATCCTAGTATCCAAAGGTTGACTAAACCTTTCCTCTGATACCAACTGTAGAGACCCGAAGCTTAATGTACAAGGATATGACATTAATTTTTGCTGAATACTTATTACATAACAAAAACACACACACAAGGACCATAATAGTTTAGTGTCTTTGGAAACTCGGAATATAATCTTCTAACCGTGGTGAAAGATCTTCAAAATCTCCCATAAAGGTCTTCCTTTTTTTTACCTAAAACCTTTCTTTATATCCTGGGGAAAAGAAAACAAAAAAGGGTGAGCTTAAATTCTCAGTAAGGGTAAACAAAAGAAATATCAATCACATCATATACATAAGCACATTACTTTTGGAAATCTTAACCTGCAAAAGAGATCATAATTTCATAACATGGGATAAATCATGGCAGTGAAATGTAGTCACAATAATCATAACATAAAACATGAAACTTTGTGGCATACACACATAATAATAGAGAATCATATCTTATTAGTCAAGACTCATTGCCAATACTATCTTAGTGGACAAAGTCCCTTTATGAACCGAGTCACCCTCGTTTCAGTCCTGTTTCACTGAACCGGTATAACCTACCATTCCAGCCATGTCTATCTTATGAGATATAAAATCATTACCCAATTCATTGGAGGGATATATAGGTCCCACCCATCTCATAATGATACCATTCTTATGTGTTCCAAAAAATCATAAATCATACATCATTGCATAACCCATGTAATAAAATGGGATTCTTAAACATCATGTCATCATAATCCATAAACAATTGATATCATTTCATCATAAGAAAATTGAAACCATTTAAATCATAGAGACATTTTACTTGAAAAAAACATATCAAATAACGTCATCTTAGATGGAAAATAGTTTTAAAAAAAACACTTGAAATGAATTCTTGAGGAAAATATCATTTCTTCTTTATAAACATTTTTCCTTTCTTAACATGTCATAAAACATTAAACTAAAAGAATTTGATTAAAAATAAACATGAAAACTTGTAAAGGAAGATTCTTGGAAAAATGTTTTAATAATCCATTCATGCCGTATAAGTTAAAAAAAACATTCTTCTCATACTTTTGTCGGAATAGTCAAAAAAGTACCTCGTACGAAAAACGACAAAAGATTCCTTTCATATCTTTTACTAAAAACACACCGAAGGGTATAATTGGATTTAAACCATTGTAGGTGGATGTAAATAATATGTCATATCAAGGAAACATGAATGTGGATGATAAAATGCACCCTAGTAAATGCCAATGTATAAACAATCTCGGATAAAAATGAGATTGTGATATTTCCCTTACCTTAGGTCCGATTTGCTTCGTAAGTGTCCGAACATCCTGTATAATGATTTAAATAATGTCATTGACTTATTAAAGAATCATATTCCTTGTTATTATATCATATATGGTTCACTTATGACTTTATATTACCCGTTCTTTTGTAAATTCATGTTAAAGTAGCGTTTTGGGTAAAATCGTCTCATTTGTCGTTCGAGTTTTAACTTGTAATTATTCATTTGATTACTTAGATCATTATTACTTAATTATAGAATATAAAACATGATTTATATATAATATATATTCAGAATATACATATATATAATGGATCGATAAATGGAATGAAATACACCGTTCATGGAGACGGTAGGTCGTACGTACACATGAACGCTGTTTTCGTTTCCTTATTGAATTGAGTGGAATTAAGTAGATGACATACATATATATACACATAAATACAGTAGCTTTATAATGTCATATATTTCATTATTATTTCTTATATATATACTTTATAGTCATTCTTAAATTGTTAACATGGAGAATGAATCTCATCGCGTCGTGGAGACGGTAGTCCGTACGTACGCACGAGCGATGATATCATTTCCATAATTATTGAATTGAATTGGAGTGGATGATATAATATATCAGAATCATTATGATGTTATAATAACTATGTATAGTTATTCTTTACACCATAATACCCATCCATGAAAGGTGTTGGTGGAAAAACAGATTACACCACGGCATGGAGACGGTATTCCGTACGTACGCACGTGCTGTGATTTTGTTTTCCGTAGGATGGATAGATGGTAAAATAGGGTTGTTTCATACATATAATATCATATAAGTATATGAGTGATACTGATGTTATTACTTCATAATGAAAAAAACCTAATAAGAAGAAGTGGAATAAGAAATAAAGTTGAAAGAATCGGTAACGGAAATTACCACTTCTTTGAAGCACCTCTTTGAGACCTCCTCTTAGGGCACTAAAATTGGTCTTTGAGGAAGACCAGAAACTCTTGTATGTTTCTAGGGAAGTGGAGAGGAGAATTTGGCAGGGGTTGGCTGAGCTTGAAGGCTCAATGTTGTGTGAGGAAGAGAGGGAGGAGGTGCCCTTTTATAAGGGAGGAGAGGGGCACCTTTTGGATTCTTAAAAATATTAATTTATAATAAATCTAACCCCACTTAAAAACCTCAAAAAATGACTCATATTCTAATATTAGATGATATAGGGTAGTCATCTCATCAACCAATCAAATTTAGACATGTTTGGATCTTATTTTAAACCTTATCATTTTGATTTATCATTATTTAATCTATTTATGTTTATTTGTGGTAATAAAATTCTAAATTTTAAATTATAACAAATAATTACTTATTTGTTGTGAATTTTACATAATTGTTTCATTTATAACATTATAGATCATATTAAATTTATAATTTTTAAATATTTTTGTGATTTTTAAACAATTTTATAATATGTTATTTTTATAAAATAACAATAGTGTCAATTTTGACAGTATTCAATTATTTGAATTTAAATAAAATATATACAGAATATATGTTCAAAATAAAAGCTTTAATATATTAATAAAAGGTCATATGTATCTATAAAATTATTGTATCACATTAAATAGTTCATATAATATTTATTTTATTATTTTTAAAACCACTTATTTGGTTTATCTCTTAATAAAATAATTACTACATTATTTTTGTATAATTATTTAATATAATTATTTGTTGCATAAAATTTAAAATAAAATCCTATGATGAAGATAAATATATTACCTTTCACAATAATACTTGTACTCTAATTTATCATCGAAAAATCACAATATTTAAATTGTTATATTTATTAAATTATGAAGGTGACATCTTTGGCATCATTTAAAATAAAATAATATAAGTGTCATAATTGCTTGTATAAGACTACAAATGGTAAAATATTATAACATTGGATGATTATAGTATAAATTTACATGACCAATAAGTTTTGGTCAGGGTTTTGTGCCTTTTATGGTCACTAATAGTTTAATAAAAACTATATTCTTAATTTTTCACTAGATAAATAATTTCTGCATCACTATTGTGTCACAATTAATGATAATTATTTAATCCCCAAAAATTCTAGATAAATTCTCATGATGTAGATAATTTTGTTATATTTCTGGAGACCATTCATGTTCGATATTTTATGATGTTTATCACAAATTTAAAATTATTATACTTATAAGATTTAAGAAAGTGACATGTTGTCACTTTCTTTGGTTTTAATAATAATTAAATTATTTTCATGGTCAAAAGTCCATAAAATGAATCTAATATAACCCTCAGTTGATATGGGTTTACTTTTATCCGTCAAATAGAATTTTGGCATGTGTTAGGGTAATTTTATAATATTATATTTACCCTTAATTACCTGATTTACCTTCAACTATGGTAAATAAAATTTACCGTAGTTACTATTCATAATTCCCAAAAATAAAAAGTAGCATATTAACATAATTTGGACCCACTGATTCCAAATATGGAATCCATTTTTTTAAAATTCAATACACAGAAGTTGCAGAAATTAAATTAAAATTAATCACTTTGTCGAATAAAAACGGGTTTTTGTTTAAAACATTGCAAAAGATTGAATTGATTTAACCTACGAATTCAAGGTAAAATCAATGCTAATGACATTCATTATATTAAAATTGTAAAAATATATTCTATTTATACTTTAAAACCATTCAATATTATAATTTAACCACATAAGATATTACGATGAAAAAAGTTGTTTTTAATTAAAATATAGTGTGTTTTTACTATTCATTAAAATATGAAAGTTATCGGAAAAATATAAAAACTTTATCTAATGTAAATTTTTATATCCTGATTCAAAAGAAGAATTTTATTTTGTCAAATTGAACATATAAACATGTCAAAAACTAGATTTAATGTGGGTGTTCCATCAAAAGGCGGCAAAACTGCATTTTTTTAAAAATATTTATTTTACCCGAAAAATTTATTTTGTTATTATACCATGTTCTAGAAAATTTGTAAGATGAATAATAATGTTATAAAATTGATAATTTAGTTAATACTATTCATAACGGCTAGTTCATTACAATATTATAATAATATATCGTTGTTTATTAAAACCCGGTATTGCGTACAACACACGCTATCAAGGAAGGTCGCGATTGCATGTAATGCATGCCAAGTCAGGGTTGCGTGTTGTGAAAGAATCATTCGTTGTTTCGTAGAACATAATCCAACCATATTTCATTTATACATTGAATATATATATATATATATACACTCAATGTCGCGTAGAATAACTATTATCAAAATTGTGTGTAATACGATCCAAGAATAGTGTTGCGTATACTGCAAGCTAATACGGTGTTGCGTATAGCGCAAGGTAATCTTGGTGTAGAATACAACACAATACATTAATGAAATTAAAAGAATATTTTTCATAAAATCCCAGGGTGTTACATTCTACACCCCTTAAAATAAATTTCGCCCTCGAAATTTGTCGGGGTTATAAATGGTTTATTACTCAAAATTTTGTTTAATAGAAACCCACATCGTAAAAAGGATTACCAAAACATGGCTTTAAAAACTAAAGTATGAAATGTAATGGTTACCCAAATTAACTCATCACTGGGTTTACACATAGGAGAACATAGGTGAAAATATGGATATGGAAGAAAAATCTAACCATCACGTTCTGATGGAGAGTGGTAGAGAACATGGCTATGAAAAAGCCAACAATCACAAAGCTATTGATTTGTGATGATCTAGGGTACCATCCGATTCATCAGATATAAGATCACTAGGAAAACATTTTTGGTTTTCAATATCATTTCCCTAAAGTTGAAAAATTTGAATTAGAAGAAATACTTACTTGATTATGGTATAATCTCAATGTTGTTCGTGAATTGAACAATTTCCACTTCATCTCTTAAAGAAATGAAGTAGAATTTGTTATTCGTGATGTGTTAGCAGATCATGTGATAGAATGATGGGTCATTCCATTTCTTTCAAACAAAAGGTTAGCAAAAGTTATAAGTCCATCTTATGGTTAGATTAATCGTATATGGTTCCAAAAATGAACTTATACTTCATATATCATACCGCTTAATAAAATAAAATTAGTTTATACGAACCAGGGACTTCCTGTAGGCCAGTGGTAGGCAATAAAGGCCAGTCGCACTTTAGTTGTGGGTTCTATTCCCACAGCCTTGTCCGACGCGATGGGATGTCGCCCATCCTGCAGGTTGTCCTTTTTCTAAAACTATATTACTATAACATCCCATTAATAATATCGAAAAACAAACAATACTAACTTATGTCCAACATAAGCCATTCCAATCATTAGGGTTATCCATAATACTACAGTCCACTCTCAGAGATTTAATACCATCGTTTATCCCCATATATCATAATATATATCTTGTTGGTCACATTCCAAACATTCAAAGGCCTTAATCATGTACTCTCTTGAATACCCATTGAACCTTATTGAAGACATGAGTGCTGTTAAAAGTTAACTCTTTCCACATACCGAATCCTCAAAATTCTATATACTCGAACAATGATATAACCTTATCCTTATATCAGTCATGATCTCATGAATACTATCAAACATTTAATTTTCTCCTTATCCCATAATTATGCGCATATCATCTACATTCCAAAAATATCTGAATAACCTTTCATGGATACTGGTAACATTAATCATACACTTTCAAAATTCAAGTAAAGGAAACAGTGTAACAATCCATAGATTCCTCATTATTCCATAGTACCAGGAGATTACTTATACAACATTACACATGATAAACATATAATCATTCCACTACATTATTAAACCATTGACCGAGCTTCCACAATTCTTTCATCTCAAATATCATTTGTAGTCTCTTCATCATCATCAACATAAATACTACCCATACGACCATACTGATTCTCTTCATGAGACATTACCTTAGGGAATTGGTGTGCATAATGCCCGTACATTCCACATTTAAAACATTTAACCATTGTTGATGTCGTAGCAATACCATTATCATCATCCCTGGTGTTAACTGAACCTTTTCCTTTGCACTTACTGGCTTTGTGTCCTTCTTTTCCACACCCAAAGCATCTTCCAGTTCCTTTGAGACATTCTCCTTGATGCCTCTTCTCACATGATTTACATAGGGGAAATTTAACTTTCTTTCCTCTATGATCATCATGAAACTCCTTCTTTCTCTTATTAGCCGAGTCAGGAAACATACCAAATTTTACTTTATTGATCATATTAGGTGATTGCTAATTCGACATAATAATTATGTTTGGACTTCCAAATCCCATTTCATTTGATTGCTCATGAAGAATATCATTCCATTGTCCATCATATCCTCCATTATCGTGAATCATCTTGGTTCTAGCCATTTTCTAAAACCAAAAAAGAATAGTGTGAGATGAAAAAATCATGCTAGGGAAAACAACATAATAAAAGAGGGAGTAACCATAATATATAACATCTTAGGTTAAATTCTAATATCTTTAGCGCAATTCTAGGACTATAACCTATACGTATACTTAACCTTAGAGACATCCCTAGACATACCTTAGAAATATCTCTAGGGATCTCACTAACGTTTTCGCATCCTAGTTTCCAAAGGTTGACTAAACCTTTCCTCTGATACCAACTGTATAGACCCGAAGCTTAACGTACAAGGATATTACATTAATTTTGTGGAATACTTATTACATAACAAAAACACACACACAATGACCGTAATAGTTTAGCGTCTTTGGAAACTCAGAATATAATATCATAACCATGGTGAAAGATCTTCAAAATCTCCCATAAAGATCTTCCTTTTTTTACCTAAAACCTTTTTTTATATCCTGGGGAAAAGAAAACATAAAAGGGTGAGCTGAAATGCTTAGTAAGGGTAAACAAAAGAAATATCAATCACATCATATACATAAGCACATAACTTTTGGAAATCTTAACCTGCAAAAGAGATCATAATTTCATAACATGGGATAAATCATGGAAGTGAAATGTAGTCACAATAATCATAACTTAAAACATGAAACATTGTGGCATACACACATAATCATAGAGAATCTTATCATATTAGTCAAGACTCATTGCCAAGACTATCTTAGTTGACAAAGTCCCTTTCTGAACTGAGTGACCCTCGTTTCAGTCCTGTTTCACTAAACCGGTATAACCTACCATTCCATCCATGTCTATCTCATGAGATATAAAATCTTTACCCAATGCATTGGAGGGAGATAGAGGTCCCACCCATCTCATAATGATACCATTCTTATGTGTGCCACAAAATCATAAATCATACATCATTGCATAACCCATGTAATAAAATGGGATTCTTAAACATCATGCCATCATAATCCATAAACAATTGATATCATTTCATCATAAGAAAATTGAAACCATTTAAATCATAGAGAAATTTTACTTGAAACAAACATATCAAATAACATCATCTTAGACGGAAGATAGTTTTTAAAAAAACACTTGAAATGAATTCTTGAGGAAAATATCCTTTCTTCATTAAAATCATTTTTCATTTCTTAACAGGTCATAAAACTTTAAACTAAAAGAAGTTGATTAAAAATAAACTTGAAAACTTGTAAAGGATTCTTCTTGGAAAAAATGTTTTAAAAATCCATTCATGCCGTATAAGTTAAAAAAAACATTCTTCTCGTACTTTTGTCGGAATAGTCAAAAAAGTACCTCGTACGAAAAACGACAAAAGATTCCTTTCATACCTTTTACTAAAAACACACCGAAGGGTAAATTTGGATTTAAAACATTGTAGGTGGATGTAAATAATATTTCATATCAAGGAAACATGAATGTGGATGATAAAATTCACCCCAGTAAATGCCAATGTATAAACAATCTCGGATAAAAATGAGATTGTGATAGTTCCCTTGCCATAGGTCTGATTTCCCTCGAAAGTGTCAGAACCTCATGAATAATGATTTAAATAATGTCCTTTACATATTACAGAATCATATTAATTGTTATTATATCATATATGGTTCACTTATGACTTTATATTACCCGTTCTTTTTTAAATTAATGTTAAAGTAGCATTTTGGGTAAAATCGTCTCATTTGTTGTTCGTGTTTTAAATTGTAATTATTCATATGATTAATTAGATCATTTTTACTTAATTATAGAATATAAAACATCATTTATATATAATATATATTCAGAATATACATATATATAATCGATCGATAAATGGAAATAAATATACCGTTCATGGAGACGGTAGGCCGTACGTACGCATGAACGCTGTTTTCGTTTCCTTATTGAATCGAGTGGAATTAAGTAGATGACATACATATATATACACATAAATCCATTAGCTTTATAATTTCATATATTTCATTATTATTTCTTATATATACTTTATAGTCATTCTTAAATGGTTAACATGGATAATGAATCTCATCGCGTCGTGGAGACGGTAGTCCGTACGTACGCACGAGCGATGATATCATTTCCATAATTATTGAATTGAATTGGAGTGGATGATACAATATATCAGAATCATTATGATCTTATAATAACTATGTATAGTTATTCTTTACACCATAATACCCATCCATGTAAGGTGTTGGTGGAAAAACAGATTACACCACGACGTGGAGACGGTATTCCGTACGTACGCACGCGCGGTGATTTTGATTTCCGTAGGATGGATAGATGGTGAAATAGGGTTTTTTCATACTTATAATAACATATCAGTATATGAGTGATACTGATGTTATTAATTCATAATGAAACAACCTAAGAAGAAGAAGTGGAAGAAGAAATAAAGTTGAAAGAATCGGTAACGGAAATTATCTCTTCTTTGAAGAACCTCTTTGAGACCTCCTCTTAGGGCACTAAAATTGTTCTTTGAGGAAGAAAAGAACCTCTAGGATGTTTCTAGGGAAGTGGAGAGGAGAATTTGGCAGGGGTTGGCCGAGCTTGAAGGCTCAATGTTGTGTGAGGAAGAGAGGGAGGAGGTGCCCTTTTATAAGGGAGGAGAGGGGCACCTTTGGAATTCTTAAAATATTAATTTATAATAAATCTAACCCCACATAAAACCTCCAAAAATGACTCATATTCTACGTTTAGATGAGATAGGGTTGTAATATCATCAACCAATCAAATTTAGACATGTTTGGATCTTATTTTAAACCTTATCATTTTGATTTATCCTTATTTAATCTATTTAAGTTTATTTGTGGTAATAAAATTCTAAATTTTAAATTATTAAAAATAATTACTTATTTGTTGTGAATTTTCCATAATTGTTTCATTCATAACATTATAGACCATATAAATTTAAATTTATAATTTTTAAATATTTTTGTGATTTTTAAACAATTTTATAATATGTTATTTTTATAAAATAACAATAGTGTCAATTTTGACAGTATTCATTTATTTGAATTTAAATAAAATATATACAGATGATATGTTTGAAATAAAATATTTAATATATTAATAAAAGGTCATATGCATCTATAAAATTAGTGGATCACATTAAATAGTTCATATAATATTTATTTTATTATTTTTAAAACCATTTATTTGGTTTATATCTTAATAAAATAATTACTACATCATTTTTTTATAATTATTTAATATAATTATTTGTTGCATAAAAATTTAAAATAAAATCATATGATGAAGATAAATATATTAAATTTCACAATAATACTTGTACTTGAATTTATCATCTTAAAATCACTTTATTTAAATTGTTATATTTATTAAATTTTGAACGTGACAACTTTGGCATCATTTAAAATAAAATAATATAAGTGTCATAATTGATTCTATAAGACTCCAAATGGTCAAATATTCTACCATTGGATGATTATAGTTTAACTCTACATGACCAATAAGTTTTGGTCAGGGTTTTTTTTCCTTTTATAGTCACTATTAGTTTAATAAAAACTATATTCTTAATTTTTCACTAGATAAATAATTTCTGCATCACTATTGTGTCACAATTAATGATAATTATTTAATCCCCAAAAATTCTAGATAAATTCTCATGATGTAGATAATTTTGTTAGATTTCTGGAGACCATTCATGTTCGATGTTTTATGATGTTTATCACTAAGTTAAAATTATTATACTTATAATATTTAAGAAAGTGACATGTTGTCACTTTCTTTGGTTTTAATAATAATTAAATTATTTTCATTGTCAAAAGTCCGTAAAATGAATCTAATCTGACCCTTAGTTGATATAGGTTTACTTTTATCCATCAAATATAATTTTGGCATGTGTTAGGGTAATTTTATAATATTATATTTACCCATAATTGCCCGATTTACATTTAACTATGGTAAATAAAATTTACCGCAGTTACTATTCATAATTCCCAAAAATAAAAAGTAGCCTATTAACATTATTTTGACCCACTGATTCCAAATATGGAATCCATTTTTTTCAAATTTTATACACAGAAGTTGCAGAAATTAAATTAAAATTAATCCTGTTGTCGAATAAAAACGGGTTTTTGTTTAAAACATTGTAAAAGATTGAATTGATTTAACATACGAATTCAAGGTAAAATCAATGCTAATGAAATTCATTATATTAAATGGTAAAAATATATTCTATTTATACTTTAAAACCATTCAATATTATAATTTAACCACATAAGATATTACGATGAAAAAAGTTGTTTTTAATTAAAATATAGCGTGTTTTTACTATTCATTAAAATATGAAAGTTATCGGAAAAATATCAAAACATTATCTAATGTAAATTTTTATATACTGATTCAAAAGAAGAATATTATTTTGTCAAATTGAACATATAAAAATGTCAAAAAATAGATTTAAAGTGGGTGTGCCATCAAAAGGCGACAAAACTGCATTTTTTGAAAAATACTTATTTTACCCGAAAAATTTATTTTGTTCTTATACCATGTTCTAGAAAATGTGTAAGATGAATAATAATGTTATAAAATTCTAAATTTAGTTAATAATATTCATAAAGGCTAGTTCATGACAATATTATAATAATATATCGTTGTTTATTGAAACCCGGTATTGCGTACAACACACATTATCGAGGAAGGTCGCGATTTCATATAATGCAAGCCAAGTCAGGGTTGCGTGTTGTGAAAGAATCCTTCATTTTTTTGTAGAACATAATCCAACCATATTTCATTTATACATTGAATATATATATATATATACTCAATGTTGCATATAATAACTATTATCAAAATTGTGTGTAATACGATCCAGGAATAGTGTTGCGTATACTGCAAGCTAATACGGAGTTGCGTATAGCGCAAGGTAATCTTGGTGTAGAATAAAACAAAATACATTAATGAAATTAAAAGAATATTTTTCATAAAACCTCTGGGTGTTACAAACATCCATGAAAGTAAAACATTTATATAATAAACAAGTATGATAGTGTGAACTAAAAAGTATTGGGAAAAAATATACCACCAACTAGGTATATGTGCCAACCTAAAAAAATAGAATATAAAACACTATGGGATCCTAGCTCCTAATATCCATGTAGTGACCACCATATATAGACAATGTACTAGGTATCCATAAGCTCCTTTTTATTCACCACCGACTAATCCATCTTCATAAAAAGACATGAAACATGTCGGAAAAGGCCATGTAGAGGAGTTTATATACATACCCTGTACGGTTTCCAAAAAACAATATGGGAGAACTAGGTCATATAATAGGAATAGAAAGGTAGAGGATAGTAAGAATGATGAGTCTCAACCTATCAAAGAGAATGAGTAACCCTGTATATGAATCAGGGGCTCAAAAAAGGTGAGTAGATGAACATCAACTTGAGTCTCTTCCACACAATGCATGAGAGTAAACTCATCCCACAATGAGAATCTAACACAAAAAATAATTTGGAATTACTCATGCGTTTTCAATGCCCATGTAATGAGAGTAAACAAATAAAAAGGTATGGATATAGAGGTATACATATATGCTTAGTCAAAAGATTCCAAAGAAAGTGAGAGTGGGTGTTGTTGCCTCACTGCTTATCCCATGAAGAAGGGAATCCAATAGTACAAAAGTTCCATAAATAATTTCCAAAACCTTTTCCATCTTCCAATAAGTACACTAGTACAGTCATGAACTTTAACGACTGCCAAAAGCTGTCGCTAATGGTCTATAGCGGCCGCCTAGCGTTCGCCAAGTGGCGACTGCTTTTGCCCCGTCACTGTTGCTATTAGAGACCTCCACTTGGAGATAGCTGTAGGCAACCCGGGATAGGCTTTAACGGCCGCCATTTAGAAAATGTTGTAGCCCAGACCTTTAGAGGCTACTGAATGGCGGCTGCTATAGGTGACGATGGTAAAAACTATAGCGGCTTCCAAATGGCAGCCGCTATATGCTATCCCTTTAGTGGCCACTATAGATTTTAATTTTTTTTATCAAAATTTAATTACAGAATAATATATACCCAAATAAATATAATAAGTCATCTTCCAAGCTGCATAAACATAATCAAATATATCTTCATAACAAAATTTAATAACAAAATTAGTACCAAATAAAACAGAGAAAACTAATAAATGAAACAAATTAACATATTTCAATTCAAACATACAATAACAGATCTAAAGTATTTAATTTTCAAAATATATTCATAATTTAGATTACCGATTTAAAATTTTAAAATCATTAATTCTATGTTTCTAATTAGATTGTTTCATGGTGGTTTCAGGTCAATCCGAGGTCGTCCGCTATGAATTTGACCGTTAGATGCCCGTTTTGGCTGTTTATGACACCAGAACTGCGTTCTTGGTCACCGCGGGCACACGGAATGTCTGATTGACATGTTGGCTGCTCAATCACTTCACAATTTTCTCACCCATATTTTTTGTCTGATTTCAGGCCATTCTGACATCTTTTGCCCCTTTTGGACCCCCACCCCCCACACGTGTTTATGAAGCGTGCACAGCACTTAAAACACACATATTTAGTTGTACCACGCAAACCACATGTCCAAATGATGTTCTGTCTATGCGTACACATGAAGAATAATAATTAGATTTCTACAAGGTGGTTTCAGGCCAATCTGAGGTCTTCCACTATGAATTTGACCGTTAGACACCCGTTTTGGCCGTTTATGACACCCGAACTGTGTTCTCGGTGACCGCGGGCACACGTCACGTCCGATTGATGTTTCTTCTTCTCAACCACTTCACAATTCACTCGCCCGTATTTTTTGCCTGATTTCAGGCCATTCCGACTTCGTTCGGCTTTTTTGGACCCCCCAACGCGCGTTTATGAAGTGCACACAACACATAAAACACTTATATTGAGTCGTACCGTGCAAACCGCACTTTCGACTAACGTGTTGTCTGCGCGTACATGTCAAGAATAATAATTAGAATGCTTTACGGTGGTTTTAGGTCAATCGGAGGTGGTATTCTATGAATTTTACTGTTAGATGCCTGTTTTGGCCATTTATGACACCAGAACTACGTTCTCAGTCACTGTGGGAACACGGCACATCCGATTGATGTGTCATCTTCATGACCACTTCACAATTCACACAACCTTATTTTTCATCTGATTTCCGGCCATTCCGACTTTGTTCGGCCCGTTTAGACCCCCCACACGTGTTTATGAAGCGCGTGCAGCACTTAAAACACACATATTGAGCCATACCTCGCAAACAGCACATCCAACAAATGTGACGTCTATGCGTACATGTCACGAATAATAATTAGATTGTTGGATGGTGGTTTCAGGTCAATCTGAGGTCGTCCTCTATGAATTTGACAGTTTGAAGATCGTTTGGGCTGTTTATGACACCATAATTGCGTTCTCGGTCACTGCGGGCACAGGACAGGTCCGATTGACGTGAAGTATACTCGCCCACTTCAAAATTCACAAACTTGTATTTTTTGTCTGATTTTAAGCCATTACGAATTCATTTGTCCCATTTAGACCCCCACACGCGTGTTTATAATGCGCGCGTAGCACTGAAAACACGCCTATTGAGCCGTACTGTGAAAACCTCTCGTCTGAATGACGTGACGTATGTTTCTACACATCACGAATAATAATTAGATTGTTTCATGGTGGTTTCAGGTCAATCAGAGGTTGTCCACTATAAATTTGACCGTTAGAAACCCGTTTTGCCGTTTTTGACACCAGAACCGTGTTCTCGGTCACTGTGGGCACACAACACGTCCGATTGATGTCCTGTCTGCTCAACCACATCACAATTCAGTCACCCAAATTTTTCGTCTGATTTAAGGCCATTCCGACTTCGTTCGACCCGTTTGGAACCCCACGCGCGTTTATGAAGTGCGCGCAGCACTTGAAACACACATATTGATCCATACCGCGCAAAAAGCATGTCCGAATGACATGATGTATGTGTGTACACATCACAAATAATAATTACATTGTTGCACGGTGGTTTCAGGTCAATCCGAGGGGGTCCGCTATGAATTTGACCATCAGACGCTTGTTTTGGCCATTTATGACACCAAAACTGCATTCTCGGTCACCGCGGGCACACGGCACGTCTGATTGACGTTCCATCTACTCGACCACCTCAAAATTCACTCACTCGTATTTTTCGTTTGATTTCTTGCCATTCCGACTTCGTTCAGCCCGTTTAGACCCCCCCCCACATGCGTTTATGAAGCACACACAACACTTAAAACATGCATATTGAGCCGTACCGTTCAAACTGCATGTCCGATTGAAATGTTGTCTGTGCGTACATGTCACAAATAATAATTATATTTTTTCACAGTGGTTTTAGGTCAATATGAGGTTTTCTACTATGAATTTGATGGTTAGACACATGTTTTGGCCGTTTATGACACCAGAACTGCGTTCTCGGTCACTACGGGCACACGACATAACCGATTGATGTGTCGCCTTCTCGACCACTTCAAATTTAACACACCCGTATTTTTCGTCTAATTTCAGGCCATTCTGACTTTGTTCGGCCCATTTGGACCCACCACGCGTGTTTATGAAGCACACACATCATTTAAAACACACATATTGAGTCGTACAACGCAAACCCCACGTCCGACTGACATGCCGTCTGCGCGTACACATCAAGAATAATAAATATATTGTTTCATGGTGGTTTCAGGTCAATCCGAGGCGTTCATCTATGAATTTGATAGTTAGACGCCCGTTTTGGCCGTTTATGACACCAGAACTGCGTTCTCGGTCACCGCGGGCACACGGAAAGTCCGATTGACGTGAAGTCTGTTCGACCACTTCACAATTAACTCACCTATATTTTTCTTCTGATTTCAAGTCATTCTGACTTTGTTCGGATTGTTTGGACCCCCCCACGGGCGTTTGTGAAGCCCGCGTAGCACTTAAAACACGCATATTGAGTCGTACCCTCCAAACGCACATTTGACTGACGTGCCGTCTGCGCGTACACGTCAAAAAAAATAATTAGATTGTTTCACGTTGGTTTCTGTTCAATTTGAGGTCGTCCACATTGAATTTGACTGTTAGACGCCCGTTTTGGCCGTTTATGACACCAGAACTGTGTTCTCGGTCACCACGGGCAGACGACACATCCGATTGACGTGCCGTCTCCTCTAACAATTAAAAATTCACTCAATTGTATTTGTCATCTGATTTCAGGCCATTCCGACTTCGTTCGGCCCGTCTGGACCCTCCCCATGTGTGTTTATAAAGCGCGTGCAACACTTAAAACACGCATATTGAGCTGTACCGGGAAAATCACACGTCTGAATGAAGTTTCGTCTGAACATACACATCATGAATAATAATTATGTTGTTTCACGGTGGTTTTAGGTCAATACGAGGTTGACCTCTATGAATTTGACCGTTAGACGCCCGTTTTGGCCCTTTATGACACTAGAACTGCGTTCTCGGTCACCGCGGGCGCACAACACGTACGATTGACATTCAGTTTTTTTGAACACTTCAAAATTCAATGAACCTTATATGTATTCTTAATTCAGGCCATTCTGACTTCGTTCGGCCCATTTGGACCCCCCTCGCGCGTTTATGAAGCGCGTGCAGCACTTAAAACACACAAATTGAGCCGTAACGCGCAAACCGCACGTCCGACTAATGTGGCTTCTCCGCGTACATATCAAGAATAATAATTATATTGTTTCATGGTGGTTTCAGGTCAATTAAAGGTCTTCTTCTTTGAATTTGACCATTAGATGCCCGTTTTGGCCGTTTATGACACCAGAACTCCGTTCTCGGTCACCGCTTGCACAAGACATGTCCGATTGACGTCATGTCTACTCGATCACATCAAAAATCACTCACCCATATTTTTCATCTGATTTCAAGCCATTCCAATTTTCTTCATCCCGTTTGGACCCCCCCCCCATGCACATTTATGAAGCGCGCGCAACACTTAAAACACACATATTGAGCCGTACAACGCAAACCGGACGTCCGATTGACGTGACGTCTACGCGTACACGTCACGAATAATAATTATATTGTTGAACGGTGATCTCAGGTTATAAATACTAAAACAAACTAATCTAGGTAAAAAAGGAAAATTATATTCATCAAGGATATAAAAACATCTAGATAATTCATCAACACAAATGAAATTACCTCATGCATGGGGTTCATTGTCAGCTGAATCACCAATATCACTGCGATGTCCACCAGCTGTATTCGGAGCCTAAAATATATATCAATATTACTTATCTTAAACATATCAATTCAAGTCAATCTGAGTATGGTTTGTTTTACTGTTTACCTGTGGCTCCACTTGTTGTGTCGTCATATCATCTATACGTGATGACATCTGTCAAAACCTCTCATCATACTCTACACGTAACTGCTGAAAATGTCCATCAAAATTGTGCTGCATATCTTACATGGAAGCATATATCTCAGCCTGTGTGCTCATCCATGACTCTTTTCATGCACCCATCACATCTGCTCTAACAACTGCACATCATGGGACACCACTGCCATAAGTCAAAGATTAACCATGACCGTCACGCCCCACAACACGGTGAAATATTTCATCTCTACACACAGTACTACAACGTTGATGCTCTGGAAACTCTGTTCACTGAGCATCAAACTGATCTTGTAGCATACAATGAATCAATGAACAAATATGAATAATTTATATAAAATAAAATTACATTTATTAGTAAATAATTTTCTTACTATAACACTGGAAACATCGGGATCAACCGCCCTACGGGTCCTCATCCATATGGACATCTGATCGATTGGCTCGCCGCGTCGGTGTAACTATCATAAATGGGTTCACCATGTTATACTACAATATTTTTAAAATATGAATGTAATAGTGAATTCTAAACTTACATAATGTCTGAGCTGTGAAACATGCCGAGTGCCAAGTCTGTAAGGTGTGCCCTACATCGCCCGATTATGTGAATGACGAGCAAAACTCATTCTACATTCAACGTATTAAATTAATAGACATTTGAAAAATTAGTCATTTATAGATTAAAAGTAATAAATATTATCATCGATGTCTCATTCACCATAACGCAACCAAATCCTACCACTGTGCAGGAAGAATGCCCAGTGGGACTCAGTGTAGATTGTCTGGCACACCCGCAAATGGTGTCCAGTGATCTCTCTTCACCCTTGACTTGTAATCCTTCCATATTTTTTGGCATTTGGACATACATACAAACCAAAACTCATCTGGACAGGATGTCAAATTATCCTGTTAAAAAATTCAATATATGGGACAATAATAATAACAATATCATGAAAAATTAATCACTGAATTTACGTGAACCTCCCTCCATAATCTATCCATCGTATCCTAGGGGAAAAACTCCAGTCACGAGTCGTTAGAGGGAATCTATGTGAGCCTCGTATCATATGCCCAAACTGATGACTCAATTCAGTCGCACCATCTCCAACTAGATGAAATGTGTCGTCAAATAACACATCCAATCGAGCTCCAGAGTTCTAGGATCGAACCCCTCTACCAGGACCTGTACGTTTGCTGGAAGAAGCACTAGATCCTGATAAACATAAATTTATAATTCAATTAAATTATAAATTAATGATTAGAAATAGTTAGGGAAATATACATGGAAATTTATAATCAATTAATTTAGAAAAATTAAAACATACATACCGACAACCTCAGGTGAACCACTGTGACCACCCTGTGACATACCGACATTAGGAGAAATTATAGTAAAATCAAGAAATTTTTATACATATATAACTCATAAATATTTTTACAAATAATAACTGGGGATATAATTACAATTTTCACTAATCATGAAAGTATATCGTATCTCCTTCAACTGTATCACTGGCCCATTTAATATCTTCATCTCGTACAGCTACTGTTGTTTGGTCATATGTTTGATTAGGAAATGTGACAACTTTAGGTTCTTATTGGTCAATCAGAAAAACCCGTCTTCTAGACATTTTCACCACAACCTTTCCATTAGAATCAATGCCGACAAAGTAAAAATGTTCTGCCTGTGATGTCAGTATGAAGGGCTCATTGCTAACTCATTCATCTTTATATAGAATATTGTTAAAGTTTACTAATGTAAATTGGATGTTATCAACTTTCGTTCCACGAACTCGATCCACCCAATCACACCTTAACAATATGTGTTTTAAGCCATGACAATAAATAACCTCAATAATATCTCTCAACAATCCATAATAATAACCCGCACTAACAAAGGATCAACCCACACCATTATTTTGTGTGGCTCAGTTCATGTCAACATCGCTAATATGAAATCGGAATCCGTTAGCATCCAAAGAATTATAGCGATGAGCAGTAATAAATGGACCATCAGCTAGTTGGTTGAGTTCTTCGCTCACATGCTGGGTCAAATCACGTAACTTTTGAATCTGAAAATTTCCCATAAATACATTAATGGATAAAGGATGTTCAAAATTCAACTAAGATGCACTATAAAAATATTAAATCAATTATATTTACATGAGTCTTTATCCACTCATGAAATGTGTTGAAATTATGTTTTTGGATTTGATAGTCAGTTGCACGAGGCCTTTCACGTTTCAACTCAGCGATATGCATCCTAAATCACAACACAATATAACGTAAGAAATAAAATAAATATAGAAACAAAATACACATCAACTATGAAACATAATGTATCAATGGCATACCTGATGTAGTGTTGAATAACATATATCGATGAGCTTGAACCCACTCGTCGTTCAGTATATCAAATGTTATTCCTTCTCTAATTGGACCCTCGTCATTTTGGGACGGTTTCTCTATCTTTGTTTCAACCTCATCAATATATGAAGCACATAAATTAGTACACTCATACATTAAATATCCCTTGGAAATTGAGGCTTTCGAATGAGCTTTGTTGTTCACATATCATTTCAATATATTTAAGTATCGCTCTATTGGATACATCCACCTGAATTGCACGGGACTGCCAAAAATGACATCAATAGTTAAATGCACGGTCAAGTGAACCATGACATAAAAAAAAGGTGGAAAGAGTTTTTATATGTGACATAGTGAAATTTGAATCATATCCTATAGCTTTTTCAAATCGCCCATGCGATGATTCTTAGAATAAAGCTCTCTGAAAAAATTAGAAACTCCAATCAGTGGCTCAACAACCTGGGAAGATAACCAATCACGATTTGCGATAGGAATTAACTGTTGAAGAAGAATATGATTATCGTGAAATTTCAAACCCTGTAATGTTATCCTAGTCATATTAACATGCTTTGAAATATTAGAGAAATATCCATCTGGCACCTTAACGGTCCTCAAAATTGATAGAAATGTTTGTTTCTCTTTTTTACTCATTGTGTACTATGCAGCAGGCATGTATGCCTGATTACCTTTACCCAGAAGTAAATGTAAAGGTATTATAAATCCTAATTCATGAAAATCACGTCGAGCATTATCACTATCCTATGATTTCCCCTTGATGCCTAAAATGGTGCACAAAATATTATCACATACATTTTCTTCAATGTGCATCACATCCAAATTATGTCTTAAAATATTATATTTCCATCAAGTAAATTCAAAAAAATACATCGTTTCTTCCAATTTTGACTTCATTGTCTATTTGCACTTGGAATTGAATGTAATAAAAGAACCAATAAATCTTGAAAATCATACATTGTATGGATGTTTTCTTGATCATGTTGTGGACAAATTTCAACCCCAAATAGTATTTGTGGTGATGGGTCATACTCTATATTCCCATCAAATGATACACGTTCTTTTCAGAGCCTTTGAAATGGAGGAAGAAAGTATCTATGACAAAGATATTCCCACTTTCTACATTTCTTAAGACATATAGATTTCTTACTCTTATTACACCAAGGATAGGAAAATTCTATTTTTATACTCCAACATGATAAGTTAGCATATGCTCACAAATAATTAATTGTCCATAACAAAGCGTCCTGAAGTCTAAACATTTCATTAACTGCCGAGTCAAAAGTCATTATACCATTGGCCCAAAATTTTTGTAGCACATCAATAAAAGGATGCATATAAACATCGATTTTATCACCAGTTCATCTCGGCCCATCAAATATAATTGACAGTAGCAAAAAATGTTGCTTCATTCATACCCATGGGGGAATGTTTTATATAACCAACACCACTGGACATGTACTATGTGTCTCACCATCCATGGACCTAAAAGGTTTTAAACCATCTACTTCCAAACGTAGTAGAATATTACGATCATCTCAGGAAAATTATGGGTGTCAATGATCAAACTCATTACATGCCAAAGAATCTGCAAGGTGAATTAATTTATCAACCTCTTTATTTCTTTCAAAATGCAAAGTCATCAATTTAGCAATTTTAGTTGACAAGAAGAATCCCTTTCGTCCCGGTTTCAGTGGGAAATAACGCATCTATTTAGAGGAAACTTGTTTCCCTTGATTCAAGACTCTCCCAAGAAGAATCTGACTACCTTGATTAATCTCATTGGACTTACACCAGGATGTACAACAAACAGTACAATTATTTAATTGTGCATTCTCTTTTCTGAACAATGTATAATTATTATGATACACATCAATTGTACCATATGGAAATCCAATATCATCGGTCAACTTGAGAGTTTTATCGAATGAATCCGGAATCTTCGCTCATGCAGGGAGTACCATCTTCAATAATACCAACTACAAATCGAATGAGGTGTCTGACCACTGGTTCAAGACCTTCAAGTGTAACAATTCAACGATGAATGATTGTTTACTAAATTTAGTGCATCCAGGATATAATTTAGTATGCACATCATCAAGAATTTTCATGAATATCAATGCTTCACCATCTGCAGTAGAATGGGGATTACTCAATCCAACGTAGTCATTTACGACATTACTATCTTTAGATTGAAACTGACACATCATATCATTGAGTATTTGGTTGATCAGATCAACATTTCTCGAATCAACATTCATATGAATACTTTTTGACTGATGAAATTAAACAAAATCTTCTCCATGATGTGTCCATGTCTTATAGTTTTTCAAAAACCCATTAAAAAACAAATGTTCTCTAACACTATCTTGTTTGAAGAGATGTCTATTTTCACATTTTCTTCATAGAAAACTAATCATATCGCATGGAAATACGTTGGTGAAATCCATAAATAGCTTAATCCCCTAATAATATTTAGCTAAAAATCTATCTTGCATATCAATCTAGATTCTATCCATATCTGTTTTTAATAAAAATAAAAAGTGAAATATCTTATTTAAATTCTAAAAAAACACATATCATTAAAATTTTAAAACCAAATTTGAAGGATAAAAAACATTACCTGCGGAGTACTCGACCGCGGGTAACGGCGTGTAACTCATTTGCAGATCCATGACGGCGCAGTGTCTTGATGACAGGGGTTCGACGACCGGGCAGGAAAGGAGAAGAACTATTGGCCGAAATGTGGGAAGGTTCAACATGACGGGGCACGACAGATCGAGAGGATCTAACAGAGGAAGGAGGACTTGCCAGAGGGATGTAATGGGATCGGAAGGGGATGGCGGCAAGGAGACTATCCAAAGGTGCAGCACGGAGGCAGGGGGTGGGGGTTGCCGGGTCGCGGGGGTGTCGGGGTCACGGGGGCGCATCGCGGAGGCAAGGCAGTGGGGTCACCGGGGTTGCGGGTGCCGCAGCATGGAGGCAAGGGGGTGCGGCCGCCGAGGGTCGAGGTCTCTAGGGGTCAGGGTCGTCGGGGGCTGCCGGGGTCACCCGGAGGTCCGGGGTCGGGGGTCGGTGTTGCCGGGGGTAGGGGTTGGCGGGGTCACCGGAGGTCGGGGGTCATGGTCGCCGGGTTGAGGGGTCGTGGTCACCGAGGGTCGTGGTCGCAGGGTTTGGGAGGGGTGGTCGCGGGGTCAGGGAGTGGGAGGGGAGGGAAAAATTTGGTTTTTAAATATTAAAGTGCAGTGGCTTCCATTTGGCAGCCATTGTTGATATTATTAGCAGCCGCCAATTAGCGGCCGCTAAAAGTCCTCCACCTCAAAAGCTATAAATTCTAGTAGTGGTAACTTGAATAAGTCATGTCATGCCTCATTTTTATGTCACACTGTCAAGTATCCATAATCTTTTTTTAGAGGAACCGAGCCCTAGTAGAATAGTAGGGCTATACTCAGTGGTAGATGATCCATTCCTAGCCCATCTGGAGGGTTTATCAATAAAAATTTGAAGATGAACATTCCCAACACTGATGGAGGGTTACACTATAGAAGTCATTTATTACCCAGTCCCATCCTATCTAGAGGGCTCCACAAAAAATGTAATTGACGACCCATGCCCATAAGTGTTCCACCTAGAAGGTCTGTAGAGGACCCATTCCCTATCTTAAAAGTGGGGATACACTCTAAAAATTTTCGAGGACCCATACTAAACCTAGAGAGTTCCATTCTAAATGTTGTTGAAGACACATGCCGATCATAGCTAGAGGGTTACACTAGGTATTTGTGTAGAGAACCGATTCTCTATGACAACATAAGTTTTTCACTATAAAATTAATCATAGACTCATATCAAGCCTAGCTAGAGGGTTCCACTCAAGAGGTGTTTAGAGGACCCATCCCAAGCACCAAAATAAGGGTTCCACTAATATTTTAGAGGAGCCATGCAAAGCCCAGCAGGAGGACTCCACTCATGGAGTATATAGATGATCCATATAAGTCCCAACTATAGGGTTCCACTCTAAAATTCATTGACGACACATGACCAACCTAATGAAGGGTTCCAATCTAGATGAATCTTCTGATCTTGTATGATCACTTCATCCATTGAGAATCACATAACCAGTCATCATACCAAGAACCTTCCAAAATATATCACAAAATCCACAACCAATTAAACCATCATATTTTATATGTAAAACGAATTTCTATTGGCTAATTGTATAGAAAATTCAATGTCTAAACCAAGGAGATACAAAATCTTCATGTTTCCTCAAAAGAAGTCAAGGGTTACACATCGTGTGAGTGGACCCACAAGGTGTGTGGTCTCACTCCATCACATGGTCGTGTCCTTGGAGATATATGTCTCTCCAAACATGTAGGAGTACACAACATGTGGGGAATATACAGAGTGTGACTGTTCCACTAAAATTCCCACACATAGGAATGACCCTACTCAAGTATCCATGTCATGAACAAGTACTTTACCACATGTTCTTGTACATTAGTAAACAACATACCTATTCACATGGGGTGATGGACACATTCTATATTCTTTCACGTGTATGTGGGAACAAGGAATGTGCATATATATATATTGATTATCTATCACCTGGAACATCCACATATGAATGGTGGTACATAGAATTTAGGGAGCCTACACAACCTACCATCATAATGAATTACTAAATCCCAATCCAACACAGCCAAGGGGATACATGCCATATGTTCATCACGGTACAACCTAGTTTTCTGTAGTATTCTGTCTCTATGTCCCTTACTTTTAATCCAACCATTACTCTTTGTATCTCACCTCCACACCATCCATAATCTGTGGACCTAGTGGTAGATCGTTGTTTCTAATGATTATTTTTCAGTAATCAAATTCAGTATTTTCTCAATGGTTCCAATGATTTCACCACACAACCTAATAATTTCAATCATTTAGGATATGAACTATGATAATCAAAAATGTCATTCATGTCCTGAAATAATCCTAGATATGTCCTATATTCAATGGTTTGTCCCCCATACATCATTTCCTCATGATTTCAGGGGTCCAATCGGGCTCGGGACCACCTAACCAAGTCAAAATGGGACCGTCATGTCCTATAGGTGAAGAACATAATGAAATTGATTGAATATGGCCTTTCAAAAAGTGTGAAGATCATTCCAATAGACAAGAATCAAGAATAGGTATAAGGTCCGAAGAAAAAAATATCAAGCAATTAAATTGGAACACCAACACTAATTCATGACAAAGTTGGCACAGATATATAGAAGTGATTGATATGCTCAATCAATTTAATAAAAATGGTTATAATAAACAAATTTATGATCCCTAACTATGTATTGGATCATTCTTCATCGAAGTATAATATCACAAAAAATTTAAAGAAGTTGTTTCATTTCTTACATCTTATTATTATCTGATCGAGAGTTTTTTCATCATCCAAGGAGATTCTCCATAGAATGGAACGGAATAACATCATTTAGAAACTCCAGGGTCATGAGGATAACCTTGGGAATATTCACATAATAATTTATTTATTGGAAATCCTGTAAGATTAAATTGCTAAATTAGTAAATTTATTAACAAGTCCACAGAACATATCCCAAAAAGGCGAGATATCTAGACACCCCATGTCGACCAATATATAGTATTTCCTACGGTATAAATCATGTTCTGGACACAACCGTGGTATCAGATTTCTGATTCGTTATTCCATTTTATATTTACCCCATATTCTGTAATGAAATACACACACATAATATAAATTTTTTTATATTTTATAGAATTAATTCTAGAAACTTTGTGTCTCACAATTTCACATCGTCTCAGTTCCTAGATCTATAAATATATATAGAAATATTTAAATGTCTTAAAGGTCCAGAAAATAGTCTCAACCAAGGAGATGCACCCTTGGAATTACATAAAGTATTAAATCTATATAAATTAATTTTCAATTAAAAGGGGCTCTAAATTGATATTATTGTATCATAAAATGAGTATGAGTCAAAATCATGTCATATGAAGAAATTTTGAAATGTCTGGATTATACATTTTAACCTTATATGTTAGCTTTAACCCATGTTAAGACATTTTATACTTTATGTGATATCAATGTTTTTTACTTTTTATCGGCCAAGAATTTTACTATAAAAGGAAAAGTTCACCATAAATGGATGGTAGATGATTATTTCACTAAATACCATTCAGTTGGATAAGGAGATGATTTTTATTATTTTGATATTATTTGATAAATTATTATAGTTTATAAAGTACCATTGGTGTCATTGTTAATCTATTCAGTTAATCTAACTTTGCAAACAATGTGAAGGAAATGAAATTTGAATATAAACCTTAAAAACAAAAAAATATTATATTTATTTATTAATTTTGTGGACACTATCACTGAGTAAAAGAATAGATTATTTAAAATAATTTCCTAGATTCTTCTACTATCTGGACGAAGAATGTACTAGCATTTGGTGAAAATTTAATGAAATTATCACATTACTAGAAATTTAAAAAAACTAAAATGTCAAAAAATTATAAAATATTTCAACTAAATATTTTTAAATGAAGCTAAATATTTTTATCCTCATCACATAATAATAATAATATTGAATGAATGAATTTGATATTTTTTACTTTTCCTATTAATAAAATACTATAAAAGTAAAAATAAAAGTAAAATCCAAAATGAAGTTAATAATTTAAATGTTTTGATCATTATTTAAGATATAGAGTCCTAAAATGAAATAAAATTATGTTTTTGAATGAATTCAAAGCCTCATATCTTGAATTTTAACCCTAATTAACCCAATTTATGTTTTACCATGTAAATATAATTTTACTAAGTATAACATTAATATTGATCACAAATAAAAATAAAATATTTACCAAATTTAGAAATCATGGTTTAATAATTGGGTTCTGTTTTCATGATTTAATTTCTATAGGATTCATAAATTAACATTATAATTTACCAGAAAAGTGGAGTGGAAACTTGTTTTTAGGAAACAATATCTTATGTATAAAAAATTTTATTCCAAAATACATCATAAAATTTATTATGATTATATTAATTATATTACTAATAAAATAAATGAACAAATTTAACTTTTAATTATATTTTAAAATATAATGGAACTTTTAAAATGATTTTCCTAAAATAAAATTTTTAAATAAAAATTAGTTTCCACTATTCATTAGTAAATCACCCTTTTGTGAAAATTCTAATAAATTATTACTAAGAAAATTTTTAAATTATGAGTAAAAAATGATTTTAACTTTATAGAATTAATATTATAAATGTGGAATAATTTAATTATATTATTTTATCACAAAACATATAAAAAATTTAGAAACAAATTGTATTTTTAAATCATATAAAATCATTAGAAGGAAAATGTATTTATTTCTCAATATATTTGTTTTATCTATAAATATTTATACATAATTTTGAATATTTGATTATTCTTATTCAATCCATCAATTTAATGGCTTTTTTATAATTGGATATTATATTATGGTCATTTATAATCAAGTTTCTGTATATAGTATGCCATTGGAGAAATTAAATTTAATTGAATAGAAATATATAATAAAATCTTGGGGTGTTACATTATAGCACCCTTAATGTGAATTTCACCAATATAATTATGTTACTCTAATATAGAAAATGAGGATATCTCTTTTAGATCACATCATCAGCTTCCCAAATAGATTAATTAAATTTCTTATTCCTCCATATAACCTTAACCAGGTGAGAAGTCATGTTTCATAGGACATTATCTCTGTGGACTAAAATTTCTATCAACTGTTTTTCATAGAAATGATCCGGATACAATGGTATGACCTAAGAGTTTTTTATATTTGAAGTATCAGGTATATGATTCTTCTAAGATATTCATGGAACAAATTGGGAACATGAAAACTGTTTGGTGGAAGCACCAAACAATATGCTGTCACCCTACAAGATCAAAAAATACTAAAGGGGCCAATATATTAGGAACTAAACCATCATTTATTTCATAATCACTATAACCTTATTTTACAGTTATTTTCATGGGAAACATTTCCCACTAACATCTAATTACATATTTTTTGTGCGATTAGTAATATAATTTTTTCACTAATTAGGTTGTCCTTTATGTTCATCTGAATAACACTATCAATATATTTTACTTAGATAACATAGGTCTCAATATATATATTTATATACATATAAATTCGTCTAATAAAATTGGGGATCTATTAATTTTTCCATTTATTCTTCATAAGGATCCAGCTAAATTATTGAGTAAAATTAATTATATCCAATAAACTAGATTAGAGGAAGATGTTGAAACCAACCATTATTCATATCAATAAGAAAATATCTCATTATATATTATACGGTTTGAGTGGTCCTCTAGGTCTCACTATGTGTCTAAGGATGATAAGTAGTATTGAAGCATAACTCTGAATTTAGAGTTTTTGGGAGTCTTCTCAAGAATATTGAAGTAAACTGAGAATATCGATCATATATTATATAATTTGGTAGTCCATGAAAAATTAAAAGTTTCTTAATGTGTATCCTATCATGATTATCATGATAAAAATATTCATTATTTTAAATAATGTGTGATGACTTCATAATATTTTAAACTAGAACACAAATAATAATATCTCCCTTAGATCTTTTTGGGAGTCATATGAAAAAAATCCATGGACATATTTTATCATTTCTATTATTTTATAGGTAACAGTTATAACATACCCTTATTAATTTTCCCTTACGATTAGATTGCTGACATACAATGAAATAAGATATATAATCTTCAAAATCTCTCATCATTTCTTCCCACATTAAAAACTCTTTTATATCTCTATACATATTTTTACATCATAGATTAAAATTAAATGATGAAACATGAGCTACATACAATAGACCATTCTTTAAATTTGGAATGAAAAGAACTCATAAATTATTCCTAAAAATTATCATTCCTTTAGAATCAAATTTTAACTCAAGAATAGTACATAACTTATTTTATATCTCTATATCTTCCTTTTGTGATTATTTAGTCATCACATGGATAGATGGTTCAAAACTCATTCGATAAAGCTATAATTTCCCCCTTCCATCATGTTTTCCTGATTAATCCATTGAAAATCTAGAAATATTGGATCTTTTTTATCCTAATAATTAATAATATAGTATAATCCTTTTTAATCAAAGCATTAGCCACCATTCTTTCATTAAAAGGGTGGTAATGTAATGATGAGTTATAATCTTAAATCCACTCTAACCATCTTCTCTGGTGAATATTGAAATCATTCTGGCTGAATATATACACTAATAATTTCTAATCAGTATACATGTGACACCTTTCCACATTAATATAATACGCTTAAATATTTTTTTTAAAATTCACCCATATAATTGTAAATCTTTTTTTGGGTAAATTTTCTTATAAAGAATCAATTAACATGGGGCATGAGCTATCACCATATCATTTTTCTGGATAATCCATCCAAATATAATCTTTCATTAATCAAAAAATACCACATACGTTGCTCTATTTCAGGGTTTTTTAATCAATAATGCACTGAATAACAATCAATTTAGTTCTTTGAAAATTTCTATACATTGATATTTATAGTGTATTTTTTTCTCCCTTCTAAAAAAACATTGTGTGTGTATGAGGCATCCTTCAGAAATTCCATAAAATCTGTTAATAATATTCATAATAACTAAGGAAAGTATTGATTTTAGAAATAGAGATTGGTTTGGGGTAACATTTAATAACCATAATCACCGATGGAACCAACAATATACCATCTAGTTAGATTATATAACCCAAATATAAATCTTTTGTATCAAAAAATCAAACATCCAATGTTTTTCATAAAAATTGTCCTCACATGGGGTCATTATTAAAATCTTCATGTTATTTTCCAAAACAACCCCTCTAATGGAATATACATTAATATAATCTTTAGAATCAACCATAAACTAATCATGTTAATCTATACTATGTCAATTCATTTAATCAATGAATGTAGTAGTAGAATTAGTTCAAAAAAATGGAATCACTATAAATTAATTGTTCCTATACATAATATTGATGGTTTTAGTGGGTATAACTTCAGTTCAAAAATTCAACTGATAGTATAAAAATCCAATATCAATCTTAGAAATATATTTATCACCTCATTATTGATCTAAAAATCATCAATATGAGGAATAGGATATTTATTCTGGATTTTGATCTAGTTTCGTTACTCATAATCGATGCAGAGTTGAATTGATCCATTTATCTTCTCAGTAAACAACATAGTTGCACCCCATGGTAATCCACCTAGTCTAATGAATCCCTTATCATAATTCTTCTAGATTACATTCTATAATTCCATCAACTCCATTTGGTATAATATATATATAGGGTTGGAAATAGGTGTTACACCAATAATGATTTCAATATAAAATTGAACATATTGATTTAGTGGAAGACTATGCTATTCTTCCATAATGATATTAATAAACTCCTATATAATAGGAATATATTTTATTTTACTATTTTCCCCCAACATATAAGATAAAAACCACTTTTGGATAATAATAAAGACCCATATAATGGATCAAATTTTATTTTTATTTTCTTTTTTTTTCAACACACCAATAGATGATCATAAGTGCTATCAGAGTATATAATGCCTATTATCTTCTATAAATATCTGTATTGGATATTTATAATGTAATCTAATCATTATCTAAAATAAAATAAAATTATACTTGAGTGCGAATAATGATATTTTTAAGAATCACATTCCCATAAAATTCAATGTGATCGGAATCATAAAATTTATATGAAATCATCATTCCATTAGTGTATTTAACTAATAATTCAATTTAAAATAATTGAGTTGTTATATTGAATCCATTAGAAAAAGATTAGACATAAAATAGATGGTATATCGAGATTCAAATATGATTTTGGTAGTTTTAAATTCGATGATATATATATATATCTTTAACTACTTTATTATCATACCCCACATCTGAAATTCTGATCATATGACATTTCCCTTTGCGTTTAGGATTATGTGGATAATGAAATCTATAAAATCACTGACCTATAAATTTGAGAACTGGTTGGATAAATTCCCATACTCTTTAAAGTTGAAATACTGGAGTGTGGGTGGTGTATTATATGGTTCTTTTTCTCCACCACTAGCTGAAATGTTCTTCCTATAACATCAGTATTTGATTTCGTGATGAGCTTCCTTTCCTCAATTAATAAATTTACTTGTCCCCTAAATATAATTTCCTAAAATTATCCTTAAAAATGAAAGGGTATAAATAAAATCTCAGATTATTCACTCCATGTTTTTTATTATTAAAATTTTATTTAAATTATATATTTATTTTCTTATCAAAACGTTGAGATTGATTTCAATCTCAATTTTTATTTACACTATGATATAACATCAAGTAGTTTATTCCAAGCTATTGAAGTCCCTTAGGGATAACACCATTTGGAGACATGGATTTAATCCACTAAAGAATCAAACAATTTTATATTCAACTTGGATGAAAATAAAATAATCACAACTCACATAGTTTGTTATTTTCCCCCATAAGTATTAATGGATTATACAAAATTCTATTTATCTTTATAAATTCCTTCACTAATTTTATATAAAGATTATGAGGAAATTATTTTCTATGAAAACTCTTAAACTCAGCTGATTCCATGGATTCCATGGATTCAATTTATTCATGTTGCATTATGTTCTATATAAGAGTGATCCATTGACATGATTCTCCTTGCAAATGATGAAAAATCCAAAATATCACTTTCATGTTTCAATTATGGGGGATTGGAAAGTATATTTTTAGGGTTACTATCCTTTTCATAGAAAATAATGTATTAGTAGTCTCAGTTAAATATTGTGTATGTTAGATCAAGAAGGATATAATAGAATATTTTTCACTCCTTTTCCCTTTTGGAAGAGAAATATGATTCATATATTGTGAAATTTGTTTAAGAATAGAAATAATATTTTTTATTAAAACTCTTATAACATTTCGTTTCTCATTTATTAAATCATTTCAATTTCCACTATATCCATCATTGACATAGTTTTTTCATGTTTCATCCATTGATTGAAACTATACAAGTTAAGTTACGGTATCGTTGTTCATTGTATAAAACCATATAATGTTGATCATATCTAAATTTTATGACTTTATCAAATTATTATCCATATCATCATGTTTTTCACAAAATTAAACTAGTAAAAATTTTAAAAGACTAATTAAATCCTACTCGGGTCCATCTATAGGGATACATACTATTCATACATAGATATTACATCTTAATAGATATTTATTTGTTACATACAATTATGATCCAGAAAAGAAACATAAATTTGTTGTTTCATTGGATAAATAGATCCATAAAAACCTGTTCATAAAAGATCTACCTCTTCTCCCACTTTGGTATTGAAAACAGTCACTCTTTTAATAAATATCATACTAAAAATCAATCATCATATAATGGGGAAAGGAAAACCATTAATGGGAGATATATGATGTTTAGTAAGTGTAAATCAGGGATATAGAAATGATAATATATTCACAACATGATCATAAGGAAATTTGATCTTGATCTCAATATTTGAAAACAATATCATGGATACTATATATTGTAATATTGAATCATAGTATAATTCTTGTTAGTTCCTAAGACATGAATCATAATGAAATTAGTGAACATGATCCATGATAGAAGAACATTATTATAAGAAATATTTTTATATAATTCACAATAGAATTTAAAATCATTTACTTAGTCAATAATCACTTTTAAGACTGTCATAGTGGATTGGGTTTACACCCCATTCCATCATATCCTTATCCAAGCATCATAATAATATCTATCATAGTGAACAATGACATGTAATGAATTGGGATCACTACCCATTTCTATCCTTGATATCATGAGATATACATTTTTACTTAATAAATTATAGGAATATATAATTCATGGACCACCTTTCACATTATGAAATACATATGCATACGTTCGACAATACAATTAAACATTTATCATATATCATAACTCTTGGAAATTAAATGGGAATCATAAAAAATTACAAATTTCATCCTATTATAGCCAATGAAATATAGATAGTTTTCAAAAACATATCAATATCATAATCATAAACCATCCAAAAAAGGAATTGTAATATATTATTGGATCATATCGATACTAAGACATATATTACATCACATAACATAATTTTATATGAAATTTAACTTATAATATATCACAAATATTTCATTGGGAAAATACCCATTTCATTTTAAAATAGCTTATATAAAAACATTAAATAGTCTAAAATATTATGTAAATAATTTTATATTTAAATAACCATGGTAAAAATTAAATCAATATCTGGAACATTTTGTAGTCATTATTTTGGAAAAATATGTTCATGTGATGTATGTTAAACCAAATATTCTATTCAATTTTTTTTGGTAAAAAGTCAAAAGTAATTCATTCATAAAATCACAATAATATTCCATTTAAACTAGTTTTTAAAAAATTATTCAAGGGAAATCATTTCTTTAATTAATCATAAGAAAATATTTCCTAGATTCTAGAATATATGTTAAAGAAAATAAGGACATTGAAGAAAAATATTCACGGTCGAATAGTCAAACATTATTTTTATATTGAGTACATAATTACATTGAAGTGAAAAGAAAAAATATAATATCTAGAAATAACAGGAGGAGAATAAAATCCATGGGATTGTTTAAAGATGAGATATAATATTTAATCATAAAAAATTTAATCATAAACAATCCAGATGAATAATGAGATTTTAAAAGAAATCTATTACCACGTGTTCAAATTGCATCAAATGTGATCTAACATATATTTTAATAAAATTAATTTTATTCCTAATCTATAAAATAGTAACCTAAATAATTATAATATTTAATGTGACCTATTTATTAGATTAGAAAACCCATTTATAAATAATTTCTCATTAAAATTGTCATTCCTTGATGTTAGTTTTTTTCATGAGAGTTTCAGTTCGGTAGCTTCAGTACTTAAACATGGAATATGTTCAAATAAGCACCCTAATTTTAAAAATAATATAAATATCATATATGATTAATATATATAAAGATATTGTTATCCATAAAATGAAAATATATAAAATTTAATTCCTACGTTAATGGAGAGGGTTGGTCATACACATTCATGTATGTTGTTTTCACATTATAATTAATGAAATGAAAGAATGTTAAATAATAATTCATATTTCATAAATAATTATTACATAGTTTATATAATATATTTTTATCAAATTATCCACAATTACTATCCATGTAAATTATAATTGAAAAATGAATCAAATTGCTTCATGGGGGGTGGTATTCCACACGTAGGCACAAGAAATATTATCATTTTCCATTTTATGGGAGGAAATAGTATAATGGTTTTTCAATTCTAATGAAGATTATTAATGAAATTTAAATTAAAAAATTATGTTTTTTAAAGGTTACCATTGATTTAGTGGAGTTATATTAACAAGTAAATTTGAAAATGCTCGGTTAATATTTATACGTCATTATTGAAGAACCTATTTGAGTTTTTTTATTACGAATTTAATGGATACTATATTGAGAGAGAACTCTAATATGTCTGGAAGGATGATTGAAGTTATTATGGTAGAAATTTTCTATGATTTAAAGAACATAATTTCTAATGAAGAGAGGAGATTAGAATCATTATTTAAAAGTCAACAGAGGGGAACAGTTGAAATTACTTAACGTATTAAATTAATAAAATTTAATATTTACTAAAATATGCATATAAATAAAATTAATTATAAAATAAAATGTTTATGATTTTAAATAATAGCATCCTATTAATGTTTTAAATGTTTTTGTTAATTTTTCCCCTTATCTCTTATTTTTAATCCCCTTCTAACCCTATTAACAATTAAAATGATTTCAGTAATTTTACTCATTAGCGGTCAAGAAATTTAATATAAAAGGAAAATTAACTGATAAATGGACTATCGATGATTTTTTTCTACCATATACTAGAAACATTTACAAATATATTTTTTAATTAATTTCATATCTTTTAATAAAAAATTATTTATTATAAAATATCATTGATTCCATTTTTCAAACAATTCAATTAATTCACCGTTGAATACAATAATAGAGAAACTATATTTTAATATAAACCATACACAAATCCCTAAAATGTAATATTTAGTTATAAAATTAATGTAACAATATAAATCACTCAAATAGAGATTCTTTTATTGTTTTTAAACTAATTTATTGGATTTTTCTCCCACTTAGACAAGAAATATATCAGGGTAGCTTAACCAGTTATGATAATTATTTAATCCCTAAAAATTTAAAGCATTTACACAGAAGAAAACTCAATCAAATTTCAAATAAACACTTATATACAAAAATAATATTTTTTATCCCAATCAACAATTATTATAGCTTTTAAAAGAAAGAAAGTGACATTTTTTACTTTATCATTTACATAAATATTATAATGTTGAAAATGGAAAAAGGGTCATACTTGTTATTTTATTATTATAATGGACAAAATATAATAATACAATGAAATAAAGTTTTGTTCTTTAATAACTTTTAATCCTTATATAATTATATTTAACCATAATTAACCCATATTACTTTTACTCTAGCAAGTGAAATATACTATCGTTAATATTTGTATTGATCAAAAAATGGTTATTATTTACTAAATCTATAAATCATGATTCCAATTATTAATCTATCTTTAATGATTTCAATATTATAAATGGAATAAATTAATTTAAAAATTAACGCACAAAACGAGTCGAATTGTCTTCCCATATTGATGTTTTCTTATGTATTAAAAGTATATATATAAAAATACAGCATCAAATTATTTATAATGAAATTAATTTTATTATTAATAAAATATATAAAATAGTTTTACTTATAAATCAATTTTATGTATAATAGAAATAAAAAAATTCCATAATTGAAAATATAGATTTCAAAAAACAAATTTTTTTCACTTTTCATCCTGAAAAAAATATTTTTATATAATTCTCTAAAAATCATAATAAAATAATTTTTTACATGATAATTTCAAAATTTACGTTTTTAGAAAATATATTTTCAAATAAATTATATTTTGATAGTATTATTTTCTTATATAATGTAATAAATATAATGTTTTAGTTAAAAATGTATTGTTAAAGCCTAGAAATACATTTCACGAAAATCAAATATGTATTTATCAAAATGTTTTCATTATCTAAAAAAATTATACATAATTTTAAAAATTAATTTAATCTCATTTAATCATTTAGTTTACTGGTAAATTTTAGAAAGGTATATTATATTATGAATCATTTTAACATGAGTTTTCATGTATTGCATGAAATTAATAAATAAATATATTTATTTAATGAGAACAATATCATAGAATATCATGGTGTTAATGTATCTGATGAATTTTGGAATAAATACAATTTTCACTCTTATTTAATTAATTCTAAAATTTCATACATTGGAGTATAAATGGGAAATTACATGAGAAATATATTTTCCACATCTAGTTGCATCCACTTGACTAGGGATTTATCTTTGTATTCTTAGAGGAATTCTTCTACATTATCTAGCCATAGTTTCCATTTCCCCAGAACCATATTGAGTAGATTAATGTATTTTTATTTTTGATTACTTTTTATTGGGGTAATGTACTCTAAGGTATGGTAAAAATATTTTTTTCACCCAGGGATATCTCTCAACTAGGATATGATTACACCATTTATTGTTTTGATTCTTATTGTAGTTAGACTCAAATTCTTGATTTCCTCTCTGTATTATATCACCTTCAGAATGTTATTAACATTGGGAATAATTTTGTGTTGACATGAGATTCCATTATCTATAGAAATATTACATATATAACCAAGGGGATTACCCCTACAGAAATTATTAGGGTTTCCATAAAGAGTATATTAGGGGTAACTTGCCCCGAATGGCTTGGAACATAGAGCAACATCTTTATGATCATTATATTGTAGGGAGGTCCTTTGAGACTTACATCATATATAGGAACTCCATGGATGATTTTAATGTCACCATACAGAGTATGTTCATGGATTTTAATTTTGGGAGGACCACTATATTTGTAGATATTTGTACCATGGGAAGGACCTCTACTGGTATTTCTTAATTATCAGCTTGATGAGTATTAAATAGATTCTCAAGATAAATCTGTAATATACTGTAGAATCTTAATAATATTTGTGATTACTAGAGAAATAACATGAGCCTCATCCTAGTTAATTTAATTCCCTTGGTGAGACCTTCTAGATCATTATGGTTAGATGAATGTGGTTAGAAACCTAATCATAATTAAATTTCCATAATATGGGAATGAAAGGTTATATATAGTTACCCACCCAGGTGACCCCTACCTACCATTGGAATAATTACATGACTTTTTGGGAAATCTACTGAAATATTTTGGCATGTGTTACATAAATCATTAAGAATTGGGATATGTATCCTTGGTTGGTCTTCAGACACGGTCAGAGAATTCCAAAAAACATATTTATTAAGGAAATGTGTAAAATCATATTTATCATTGGGTTTCAATGAGATGTTATGAAAATATTTATATTCATATGTAAGAATTTAATCTAGACCATGAGTTACATTCAATACATATTGTCAAAATACATTGGTGGGATTCTAATTTGATATTTCTTTAGAGAGATTTCAGGAATATGTTACTGATCTCAGGTCGTACTGGAACTAATTTGATCCTACTCATTACTGAATTCTAAAATATATAGATATGATATTGTGGTAGTGGGTGGAATATCAGTATTCCCTAGATTAATTGATGGAAAGAACTCAAAAAATAATAATTTTGGGAATATAATATTTAATTTATGTGACTTCAATTGTATGATGGTGAACTCCAATTTGATCTTATATATAATCCATTTTATAGTCTTATTTCTTTTTTAGGATATCTTGACGATCCTCTATAATGGGACGAATAATATGGGTTGCCCACTGAGTATTTGTGGTGATGTTCTGATGATATCATTGGATGTTAGTGGGAATATATATATATATATATATATATATATATATATCCCACAGTGGTATCAACAATACGATGAAACAAATCTTCTGTCGATATCAATAAGTATGGTAAATCCTATATTGTTTAAGTAAGGATATGAATGTTCCCTTCATTTAAAATTATAACATAATAATATCATGAATTAGTTGGAAAAGGAATATATTCCAAATTTTGGACATCAATCATTTATATCCCACATTGAGATCATTTTTTGGGTTCCTCTGAATGAGTGACCAAGGTTAGGATCTATTGTGTTACTTGCACAACATCTTCTTGAGGAGTTTATGTTTTGAAATAGTGGAAAAAGTGATACCTAGAATGGGACATCCGATGAAGATCATGAAATATTGTAATGATTATGATAACATCTTCTTAAACCTTCCAAAGTTAAGAGAGATGATAGTTATCACGTGCTAGGGAAATTATCCTTATTAAATTATATTGGAAGTATGGACACTGTTTCTCTACACATCCCATCATTAAAAAGATAGTTGATGATAATTTCCACCAATAGGATCTGGAAATCCATTTCTATTGATGGGATATATCCATTGTTAAGATATGCCTAAATTAGATAAATCAACTTTTTATGTTAGAGGCACTAAATTGGTGAAAAAATCCTCCATTGATTCATAACTATAGCCTTCATCGCAGATGGTGCATATTTTGGTTACGTCGACTAGTGGGTAGTAGTAGCCGTTTGAGACCATTGATGGAAATTAGTTTTTTACAGAAATATGGCAATGTATTATTCATATCATGAAATACCCATTTTTTAAAGTGAGGTTAGTTGGGTTTTTAGGTGATTTGAAGGAAAACCCACAAATAAGAAACACATTAATGCATTATCAGAAGTAAGTGAATGGTAGAGTGATAATTGTCAAAAGTAAATGTTCAACAACTCTTTCTCAATTATATTTTCAGCACTCAACACATATTCCATCTCACCCAAAGAGTATGGGTTAATAAATTTTGGTATTTTTGAACTATTTATTGATTGTGGATTTCACATCAATTATTCATCTTCGAACATGAATTTTATCTTAATATATTTTTATTTTCCTTAAACTAACATTGCAAAGATAGGTTGTCATTAGGACATTTCCAATGATGTGTTTCATTGTGTACTTGTATATTTTATGGTATTCTTGAATCACCACACCCTTTATGGGGTAATGGATTTCTACTCAATATAGTTTTTAAATAATTTAGACATATTTTTTAATCATAAATCATAAAACAAGATATGTTACCTTATTGGTAGTGGTTGACTGAAACTATATGTTGATTTTAAAATATATAAGTATTGTAGGTTCTTTTTATTTTCCTTATTTGATAGTAAAATAGTAATCTATAGTGGAATATTTATGAACTCTATAGTTTATTATATATAGGGAGGTACAGAATTGTTTGGAGTAAGAATTGGGTCTATGAGAGGGCTTCATATGTGTCCCAATGTGGGGAACCATAATCCAAATTATTTAGAGACGCCTGATAAGGCATGTAATATATGATAAAATATAAACATGATCATATCAATTATATGAATTTACAGAATATATTATATTTGATTGAATTCCAATTATCTATATATATTATAGATTTTGAGAAATATAGAAAAAAATTTAATTATTAAAACCAAGGAATTTTTAAACCAAAAAATGTTTCTCCTTCTATATAAGAAACTAATTAATCCATAACAAGTCATCAATATCACATTCAGATTTTTTATAAAATATAATCTTATGGAAGAATCTTAATTACTACTTTAATTCTTCATATGGGGCAATAGAAACATAATAAATGGGGTGAGATCACTTGAACAATATGGGGAACGATATTTAATAAGCATTAGGGATCATAATTGGGAAAACAATTATAAAATTGGAATAATCATAAAAAATTTAGAAATTTATTAAAATAAATGAAAAATAATATATCAAGGAATCTATAATTTCATTATATAAAAGTGTTGAATATTGTAAAAAAGAGTCACAAACTTGGAAAGTTACAAACCCTAAAAAAAGAAACAATGGATAGTGGAATATGATACAAAAAACATGAAGAAAAAGAACAATAATATATGTGGGAAAATATTTTTCAAAACTCATTATTCAGACACCTACTTGAGGAAACTCATTATCTCCATGTTTGAAAATGTGAATCGACACATTATTCCCATTAAAATTTGAACAGGTTCATTATGTACCCACCTCGCAGTCTCATGATATATAAACATAATCAAATAAATTTTTTGGAAATAAAGGACTGCATCCATCATCAAACAAACACATGTGTTCAATAATACATCAATCATTCATTATAAAGTAATCATGGGAAAAAATTACATTTATATATTGTTGAAATGGAATCATGAATGGAAAACAGTATAAATCCTTCAATTATCATAAGATGATATGAACATGGAGATTAATTGTTAATCCAATGATATTTAGTATCATTATAGGTGAATAACATTAAATAAATATAATTGATCATATGATATATATCAATAAGATAATGGGTATACTATTATGTCAATAATTTAACTAATCAATCAATATATGGAATCTAGGAAAACAATATTTAATTAGAGGAATTAATAATATGGTATTCATAATGGAATGAAATTGGAAAACAATTTATCTTTAAAATCCTACAATAGTTGATAACTACAAAGGTAGTGATGGATCATTTATGTGATAAAATATAACATTTCATAATACTTCCCAAGAATTCAAGTGGATGCTATATGTTTGATGGTTCTAATAATTATTTATTTTAATAATCACAAATAATTTTTATAATGATTCTAATCCATTGTAATAGTTGTGAATGAAAACCATTTTTTTCTAAAAAAACTAATATTTTCCAATGTTATGAATCGACAATAAATTAGAATGAAAGTATTTAGATCATTAATCCAAATAGTAGGAAAATCATAAATTAGATGAATGAATTTAATGTAAGCGGTTCAACCAAAATGAAATTGGATCAACCATAAGGCAATTGTATCAACAGAATAGCCAAATGGGAGTGAACACATGTATTTCAAAATAACATAAAGTATTTTATACACTAAATGATTAAATAAATGATTAATTAAAATTCTAATTGATAGATAGTTAGTTTAAATCAATCCTATGAGAAATTTAGACTTCAAAAAATTTTAATTAGTGGCTAGGTGACTTGTTGAATTGAACACGGAAAGACGTCAGAATTTTAGAAAGTATGTGATCGATCATAAGTTCATGTGATCAACCAAAAGACAAAATTGGTCAACTGTATGGCTTTTTCCAGATATCCAATCTATATTCATACAATGTTTTCAAGACACTGTGGAAGCTAAAATTCCACAATTTAATGTGACCATATCAAAATTTGAGTATTTATTGTAAGGACTAATATGCCAACAATGTTTCTATGTATAATTATATTTTGGATATTGGAATTTATCAACACTGTATTTCATAATGAGTACCTGTATTTCTAATGATGAGCATTCAACATATCTTTTAAGAGAAAATGTCTCATTTAAAGGCGACAAATGACTGATAAGGATAGACAGTAAATATAAAAGACATGAATACATCAGGATTATTCACATGTGCAAAATAAAAACAAATGCGTTATTCTCGACCACTATGACTATATCTTTTATTAATCATTAATTAAAATTTAAAGAATGGTATATTTTGTTCTCAAGTCAAATCAAAACAAAAATAGGGCAATGATAATAGATTCAGAATTTATATAACATTGTAACTATATTATTTTATTAATCAAATTATTTCACATATATATACCTATTTTTTCGAAATATTTTATTCTTTTTACAATAGATATTTTACTTCAAGAGAATAATATATTATATAGTGTTTGAGATTTATTTTATATTCTCTCAACATCTATTTAATATATTCTATTCCATTGAAACTATAGAAGAAATTTTGTAACATAGATTGTCTATATACATTTTTATGTATAACTCGATCTAGGTTTCAGATCATGTTTATTTTTTAATAAATAGATTTTACCGAAATTTTATTTCAACGTAGAGAGGATTAGGTATTGAAAATAGATTAACCCTATTGTATTATTTTCCACTACATTTTAATTTTTTTCTTACTCTATTTTTGAAAAAAAATTTAAAATTTTTTTATAAATACTTTTCATTCAAAGTTATCTATTACTTGTGATACTTCAATTTTTTAATTTATGTAAACATTATAAAACCCTTGTAACAATCCTTTTATTATTGTAACTAGGTTATGACTTTACTTAAGATAGTCTATTCAAAATAATAGAATTATATTTACCTATAGGATTAGATACCAGTTTTTTTATCAAATTGGTGTATTTAATTTTAAAAAATTATTTTAACATAAATTTCATTGGGAAACTCATTTATCTCCCCTCTCCTACCCTCTTGAGTTTTCCACTCTAACCAACATTTGGGATTATATGAAATTTATTTTATTTTATTAATTATTTTTTTACTATATGATCAAATGCTCTTCGATTTCTGAATTTCTATCTTTATGGATACTAATTTACTATAGGAGACTACTACTTACATGGAACAATATATTATTGGGACTAATTATGACTTGAGGAAAATTATAACTAAAATAGATCTAGAAATTATGGGTGTTGATATATAGATGGAAAATAAAGATCAATATGAGAAATATAAAACCAGTAGACCAGAATAGAGTGATTCCACTAAGGTAGTATAAGACTATAACTGAAAATCCTTGAATAATTCATATTTTGAATTAATAGAATATAAATTTAGTAGAATATATTAATCATATACTAATTCTATCATATGGGATTCATTATCTGTGTCATATAAAGGGACATAAAATGTAAAATAAATACTATTAAACACTTTCATTATTAAATATTATAAATTTAATATGAAATGTAATGCATTTATTTATAAAATGTATATAGGTTTTAATGAGATCACTTTTATAAAACATGAACTCAAAAAAACACTAAAAGTTATGTGATGTTAAATTTATAATGCTTACCAGATAGATGGAGAAAAATTATTATGTCTATTCATGAGTTTTGTGATGTAATAAATCTACAAATAAAAAAAATTATAGGATAACTCAAGATTTATTAATAACAAATCAAGGTGAATGATAAATGTTTTTAGCCTAATGAACAATGTTATTAAGGGAATATAATTTAATGACTAAGTAAATACGGATTGAATAAAGCATTGATGCAGTGATGGTAACCGAGAAAATGATGATGATATGTCTCATTTATCTAGGTGATTAAAAAAAAGTCCTCAGGAAGAAAGATTTATACATAAATTCAATAATCAATGAAAAATATAAAAACTAATGTGACTATGAGAAAGATTTAAAGATTTATGTTTTCAATAGTAATTGTAAGATAAATAAACACATAAATAATCATTGTTTAATGATTATTTAAAAGTAAAAATATGAGGGTAAAGGGAATAAATATGAAACTTCAATTAAATAAACCTAGAGTTATTCTATGGATAATTATAACAAATATGATTCAATTAAATAAGATAACAATGATATGGAAACTCTGTGTTTCATATAAAACACATTTTTGTTATCAAATGACATTATTACTTCTTCTATATATATTTCTAATATTTCTAAATTGAAAATAATGATAAAATATTAATACTGAAGATTTATCTATGTACAACAATATTATAGAAGAAATTTTTAAAAATATATAGATATTTCTTAAAATTTAATGAAACAAAAATATTTACCCATTTATATTAAATATGATGTTGTGATTTAAAGAAAAAATAGTCAACTATTTATTAAATGAAACCATGAATTAAAATTAAAAAATGAGAAATTAAAAGTGATATTGTAGGTTTTTTCCCATGAATAGAAACTCTTAGAAAATTTTTGGTAAGCCTTTGTGTAACTAATCCAATTGTTGGTCTGGGTTATCAAACATGGAAGATTATTAATCATTGAAAAAAAACTATTCCAAGTTATAATTCTAATAATTCTCTAAAAAATATGGCTATAACATCTAGATCTGGACCTATATAATTTATTCATGAGGAATATTATTTACATAATTCTATTAATTGTACTTAAAATTTTAGGAATAACTTTTTTAGATAGATTTAGATGCCCAAAAAGATAATTACTAACCTATCTGGACTCAACTAGACAAGGGTACCGAATTTAATGTGAATTTAATTAATTTCAGTATAGATGATTGAATATATAATATATCAGTCTATTTTATATGGACTATGGGGGATACATATATATGATAAATAAATTATCAAGAATTTAAAATTTGACCAGAGTGGACGGTATTCACATCATTTATGGTGACAATGAAAAAGGATATAGTATTATCCTTGGTATGGTCGGTAATTATAGAAGTTGTTTAATTTATAATATATTTTTTTTATTTTTTGATGTATAGTCTTATTAGAATTTTTCAAATGGGTGATGATCGATTTCATTTGAAATCAGAAAATAATGCTTGTATGAATTATTATTTAATAAATGATTTTTTATTTACCACATTGAGAAATGATAATGTTTATTATATAGATTAATATTTTATATTTTTTAAATGTGTTTCTTTTTTTAAATTTAATCCATAATGAGTCTTGGTTGATTTATAAGAGGCTATTTCATTATAATATATACTATCGTAGAAAATTATCTAAAAGGTATCAGTTATAGATCATGGATGTTAATATTTTCCTAAAGACAAAGTGTGAAATTCCTTTCAAAAGGGTAACAGATAAAAAACTTATTTCAAATAAAATAAAGTGGTTTTTAGTTCTCTAATGAAATAATTGGTTCACATAGAAAAATTTGGAACATTTATAATTTATATTATTTTAAGAAATCCCAATGCTTATGTAATTTTTGATGAATATTCAATAATTATAGGGGTATATTTACGAACTCACAAAAGTGAATCCTGTATATATTTTGAAAATTAGACAAAATCTGTTGATATCCAAAGTGGACTTACAATTATGAGTGAGGATGTCTCATTGAATTGTGTTTGATAATAATGATGTTGAACATTTGTTCCCATAACTAGGCTACAATTTTAATTTTTTATGTTAGGACTCTGCAATTTAATGGGTTGGTTGAACCCAGAAAAAGAACTCATCAAGATATATCTAGAATAATGCTTAGTGAATATGACTAACCAATCTATTTTTGGGATGAACTTATAAGTTCATATTTTTTTGAAACTAATAGAGTTAAAACATGACGACTTTTAAATAATAATCTAGGTTAATTAGGTAATAGAAGATAACACATTGTAAATTAGGGCATGGTTTTTTTTAAAACCTTATATTTTCAATACAAAGAAAAATATGGATAAATTTTTACCCATAATTGACGCAGGACTTTTTCTTGGATATTATATATACAATAAATATTATAGATTATTTAATAAAAAACCAATGTTATGGAAGAATATTTTATTATAAAAAACAATGAGACTAATTCACATAATACTTTGGTTTTCCTTGAAAACATGGAGGAATAAAAATAAATTTGAAGATCAACAACACCTCTAAGGAAAAAAATTATTGTTGTTTATTTTAGGAAAAATCACCCCATAAAGATATTTTAGAGAAACCAAATCCTAATAAAAACATAGATGAATCATGTTTATCTTAAACCATTAGAACCCAATGAAATAATATATTTGATGTAGTTTCCATAGATCTAAATAGAAAAACATAAGATCTTGAATCACGTATAAACTATATCGATCCACAAGAATTCACATTGCATCATGAAAAAAAATTAATTATTTATAAACACTGGGTAATGGAAATGAAATATGAATTGAATCAATTTGAAATAAATAAAGTATGGGAACTACTCAATACACTTAAGACTATTTAACAATTGGTACTAAATGGGAATATAGAAACAAAGTGGATAAACATAGAAATATTATAAAAATTAATCTAGATCGGTAGGTCAATGTTATAGTCAAGAAGAAATCATTGGATATGATGAACCATTTTATTGTATTGCATGAACTTATTCCATTATGATATAAAATTCTTATGTAGAATAACAAGATTTAAGAATAAATCAAGTGGATGTTAATAGTTATCTAATATACAGTTGTATTTTTAGGATTTTTTTGAACAAACCCCTATCTTTTCATATCAACATTTTCTAAATATCGGTTTTAAACTAAAAAAAACCTTTTATCATTTAAATTATGCACCTAGTGAAAATTATGATTAGATTATCTATTTTGATAGGTCAAATGGTTTTATAAAAAGTTTTTTTAGTCCTCCTTTTTTATAAAAATGAATTTAAAATATGGTTATACTGCATAAATTTATGTTGATGATATCATTTTTGATTCTTCAAAACCATATGAATAAAAACTGATTTAATTTAAACCATATCATAAACACTAAATATATTTTAAAATGTATTGTATTGGTTAGAACCAAAGGTATTGATACTCGCATGTGTACACGTTGTATATGAAATCTTAATTATATAGGTAAACCAATTGATCAAACAAATTATAAGGGTATGAATTGGATTTAACATTGCATAACATCAAGTAGGACTAATTTTATACTAAGTGATTCAGTCTGTTTATAACTATAAGAAAATAATAGGCAATCACATTTAACTAACATGATAATAATTTTTAAATACCTATAAAAATAATAATTTAGGATTTTCTTTATTCTGAAGGACATGATTTTGATCTAATTAGTTATTATGATACTAACATTAGTGATTCTAAAGTATATTAAAATAACACCTCTAGAACATATAATTTTTTTGGAATGTGTCTAGTTTCATGGTGTAGTAAGAAATATAACATTATTTCATTACCCACTATTGATGTTGAATATATAGTTTTTAGTAGTTACTCTTCCCAGATTATGTGGATGAAATTCACTAGGAAAAACATATTAATATATGTACTTCACATTCAGAAGTTAGATATGACATGAAAATTAATTTCGGTTGAACATTAACATACTAACATGTTTACCAATCCTATTAATTATGAGACATTAAATTATATCAAACATGATTTTGTTATAATTAATTATGAATATAATGTATTATAGTATACTTTTAATATTAATTTTAATATTCTTATATATATTAATGTTCTGATTACGTATAATATTATTTAATTAAATTCATTTTAAAAATATACACTATGGGTTTTCAAATATGTTAAATATTTTTTTATTTTACCATGTGTCAAAATTAAAGAATACTTAAATGATTGAAATTTATAATATTTGAATCTGAACCACCTCAATCAATTTTTACTCAAGAAAACCCATCCTTAATACAATAATTCACCAAAACACTACCTTTTCATTTTTTTAATATCTATGTTTTTTTTCATAGTGAAAATATTATACGAGGAATATGTATTGAAATCATATGATTCTCCCATAAAAGAAATTTATTCTACAAGTGGACCTAGTAAGCTTATGAAACCCTATATTCTTTCAAATGAAATCACTCTATAAAATGAAATGGTTGTTAAATGGTTTAGGATGAGTTTTTTATTTTTTGGGGATCCATACATTATCATGGCTAAAATATATATTTTCTAACAGATAATAACCCCTTCAATCCATGTTTAGTAAAATATTTTTCTATGAAGGTAATGTTTTATGATTTATATTAGTATGATCATATTATGACTATTATAGATTGTCATGATTGAATATTCTATTCAAACACTAGTGGAGACTATTTAAGGGTTCTGTACCATAATGAATTTAACAATTATAAGAATCCATATCTTATGAATCATCCCTTCATTATGGATTGTTAATGAGTTAAAAGAATAATTTGAATACCCAATCTATTTTACTCCAAGAAGAAATTAGCTATGTGGAGGATGTGAGTTTTTATTTAATGTCATGCAATATTGTATCTTTCCTTTAAAGGAATAATTTATCTTGATCATGTATCAAGATATATTTTTTTCTAATTAATGGTTAATGGTATCCAAATCACTATTCCTAGATTCTTAATGATACATATGGAAGATATTTGTTAATATAATTAATTATTAATTCACACCCACAACATGAGTTTATGTCTATTATGTTGAAATAGAAAGGGTTAACTCATAAGAGGATAAATATGTTAGTCTTTTCTATCAGTGTTTGTTTCAATTAAACCACATGAAAAATGATAATGTTTAAATGAAATCTTTGAATGAAAATTTGGATGGATGATATGGATGAATTTTATATTTCATGGTTCCAGTTAAGAGACTGTCTATTCCAAGAGATATCATTAAAAAAGTATTAAATCCGAATAAAAATATTGATCGAAACTAATTTTCAAATGAAGATGGTTATCAAGAAACTATTGATATACCATAATAATATAGAATATATTATGATTAAATCATGGGAGGCTCTCCTTCATAAAAATCATCAAGGGAATTGGATGTGTAAGATAAAACTGTTAACTTTGTGAAAAGAGTAGTAAATTCTAAAGGGGATGGAACTCCCAGATCCTTATTGTTTAAACCAATATTTAGAGACTCTAAGAGTGATAAAGATGAGAATATAGTCCCAGAAAAATCATTCAATCTTTTATATTCGGTGTGCTATTATATTTTATTCAACAACTCCAATAGAATATAGATCCCTAAAAAACCTTCGTTATAATGCATTTATCTTCTCTAGACCATGATTGTAAGAAAGATGACAGTGATATAGATGATGGTGATGATAATGGAACTATACATATGATATAATTTTATGTAATTCTAGTTACATTAAAGTTGTAAATCCATTTTTTTATAAAATTAATTCTTCAAAAAGAGAGCATTATATTCCATCTCACGATCTCTTGACACATTGGGCTACACTATCCACTTATGGAATTATATTAGAAAATAATTTTCAAGGAATCCTTGTTCACAATTAATCACATATAATATAATTTTATCATATTAATAATTCATATGATGAATATGATACATCTCTTAAAGATGTTGCAAGACCGCTTGATTTTCTATCATAAATAAGAACCTTAGAGAAGACTTTCAAACTAATAGTTCAGTGATTCATTTTCATCCTCATCTTTATAGGAAAATAACACACCAAAAAAATATATTCATTCTCTTAATAAAAAATATCAAACATCATCTACACATTTATATGTCACTTTTCCAATCATTATAATGTTTGTTAATGATCATGTAAATGTGTTTAACAAAGTTAATTTATTTATTAATTCTTAAAATAAGTATGACATTTAGGAAGAAGTTTTATACACTATTGAGAGTTTATTAGATCAAATATATCTAAATATATTTATCAATATAGGTCATATCAAACATGATATATCATGTTTTGTAAAATAAAAAGAGGATTTCAGATCTCAGGTTGGGGCCGATTAGACTAGTTTTCTTGATATTTACGATATAATGTGAAAAAAGAACATCTTCAATATTAATTGTCTTTATAAAACCTCTACCTAAAATGTAGATATTCCTAACTCATTATTTTTTGATAAGGATATTATTAGAAGATTAATTCATAATGATATTAGTAATACTATTGACATGTGATGTGATTCTGGATTATTTTCAAATGGATGTTATTCTTCATTGTCTGAAGTTGTACGCTATGGTAAGAGTTTAATAGGTCAAGGAAATGAACATAAAGTGTGTAATAAATGGTTATATTTCATGAAATATCATATGATTTTTCACTATGCTAGATAACAATAATCAGTTTCTATATTTGGAAGGAGTCCTAAAAATGACTTCTCAAATAGTATCACTTAATGAACATTAGATAAAATGTTAGTCATGAATTCTCTGTTGAATAAAATTTTGTATGAAAGGCATAATTAATTGAAATTATTTTAAATATATTTAGGGATGTAAGTTATATTACATAGAGTTTATATCCGTATATGTATGTTGTAAATTCCCTTTTTCTAGAACCTTATTTCCTTCTTGTGATAATCATATCTCCATTTCATGTCCATGATTCTACATTAGCATTAGCCTCACTTCTTTTATCTTCCTATACTCAATCATCTAACTCACCCACTTCACATCCTAAAGGACTATTAAATACGATGAAACTCATGAATTACATGAAATCATGCTAGTTTCCAATAGTACCACAACTCTAAGAGCTACTACAATTTCACAACATTCACCTTCCCATCCTATTATTGGAAAAGGAAAGTACCCCCATTTTCCTCCTAAATATATGGACCATAATGATTCATATTCTTATTAGGGATTATTATATATTCCCTAGAATTTTTTTTGGATGTAATGAATTATCATTTTAGTCTACTATATATCTCTTCATTTTCATTCCATTATTTTCATCATTTTTCACTCTATCGACCTTTGTGCATTAATTTTAATTATCCAAATGTGGTGATAAAATATGTCATATTAACAAATTGGAATGATTTTATTTAATATGATATTTTTTATTATAAAATACTTTAATGATTAATTAGTTTCATAATCATTTATGTATTTATTTAAGACATGATTTTCTTCATCAATAGGCGAAATATTGTCAAATTAGTCTTGAAATATTATTATTTAAAAATCAAAAAACATGTTTATATTGTTTTCATTTCATTCGATTTTTTATGAATGATAAATCTATTATGGGGAAACAGTGAAATTTTCCAAGGTATTTATTTGACTACAAATTGTAGAAAGACAATCTTTCGAATGTGTGTCCAAATAGTAGAAATTCTGTAATATATTGGATAAACCATAAAAAAGTGGATAAACTACAAGGAATGTTGATTGAATACAGGGAAAGTCAATCAACTATAAGGTATGTGGACTGAATAAAAATAAAATGGAGGAAAAATGTGTGTTTTTAAAAATATCATAATACATTTTATCAAAAGTATGATGAAATCATAGCTTCCGTAACATTTAAACTCATTGAATATAGAAGTAAATCATCAATATGAGAAATTTGAACTTTTATAAAAGTGATGAAGTAACTATGTGTCTTGTTGATGTGACAATACAATGATTTTATTATTTTTCAATGTATGTGATCAGTCATAAGTTCAATTTTACAACCTTATGGACAAAGTGACACACCATATGGAATTTTAAAGTGATCTTATCGAAATTCTTGTAAATTTTTGAAGCATTTATTGAAAAAAACATGACACATTTAATGTTATGATATTTAAAAGTGAATATTATATATTAAAATATGATAATTCAGCCACCTTTCTATGTAGATTTATATTCTACATGGAATCATTTAATGATATTTTATTTCATGATGAGTATAATTATTCCTACTATTGATTTTTAGTTAGTGTTTTCGATGATAGGTTTTCTATTATATAGAATATAGAAGATATAGAAATAAATTGGTGATATATACTAGATGGTCATACATTGATATTTTTCATGATCATAAAATATGAAACAATACTTTTTTATGCAAATGTGTCTATTTTAGCATGATAATAAATGAAAAATCATGGATTGGTCTATCATCATTTCTCGTAATCTCTAATAAAAAATAGGACATTAAGAATATATGATTAATTTGTTTAACAACATAACAACATTCCTTGTGTCCCCAAATTCATTCACTTCTCCTATTATAAATTTACAATATTTGGGATTAGGATTTACGTAATTGTTTTATTTCTCAATAACAACCCATGTATAGTATTATAGATTACTATTATAATCTCACTAATTTTTATTTACTTATTATGTCCTATGTAAACTATGGAAGAGGCTATATATCTTGGAATGTTTGTATATATTTTTTTATATAACCTGATATTGATTTTGGATCATGTATATTATTTAACAAATATTACTTAGAAGCACATGTTTTCTATGTGTAGAGTATTATGTATCTATTTGAGATTGGACATCTTGAATTGTATCCTAATGTCTTTAAAAGCATTGTTTACTATTTTTGGTAAACTTAATTTAAAATTAGTCTAATGACTATGTTTTTTTCAAATTGGGGGATTAAATATTATAAATTTCTTTTAACAAAAATTTTAATTTGGAAACTAAATTCAGCCCCACCCCCTTTTGATTTATCTAATCCCACCAATAGTATCATTTGGAGAATATTATTAATTAAGTATAGGATATATATAAAAAATTTACATAGTTGAGAATTAGGTTTTAGGAATTTTAGATAAATAACTATGAAAATATGAAATATCCTTAAGCAGTTGAAATATATTAGAAAGTAATATTTTATAAAACAAGAAGAAAAATAATATCATTCATAAATATTGAAAACACCAAGATAAATATTTATATAAAATGAAAAATTATTTAGATATATCTTTTAACATATAAAACATTAAATTTATATTTTATTTGACATTTTTAATATATATTAATAAATTGAGGTTATAGGTCACTTTCAAATTATATTTTAAAAAAATATTTTGAACACTTTAGAGTAAATTTAGTTTTGAAAATTTAATCTAAATAATTTTTCCTTAAAATTGAATAATGGTTATAAAAAATGATTGGTGAAATAAAAAAAAATTTATTTTGAGAGAATGTATAATGTTTTTAATATTTTGAAATTCAATTATTGAAAACACATGTTGAAAAAATAGTAAAAACATTATTTTTCAACGATTGTATAGAAAATATTGATGTCACATTATATAATATAGAATTAAGTTTCTAATTATTAAACATATGAAATTATTTAGAGTAAAATATGGAAAAAGTTGTTAAACCATCATAAAAAATGATGTAAATTATTCTTAACAATGATATTTTTGTGTGGAAGAGATTCAGTGTGGATGAATTATTGGATTATAAATTCAGTCTCTATATAGAGGATGATAATGTACCAATAAATAATATTTTAAGGGGAAGGAAACCTATCTTTTGGATAAATAAATTCAGTAAGTATCATTTTAACTCAACAAAGGGAGTTGGGTTGAGAAAACCCCTTACAATGATTAAATCATAATAGTAAAATGAAAATTAGAGATTTCCAATTAAGTAGACATTAAAATATCATTATATTGATTATATTAATAATAATTTAAGGAAATTCGTAATAAATATATTAAATTAATGAAATTTGGGTGTGCATAATCGAACATGTCTAATGGATGTGAAAATGTGACTGTGAAAACATTATAACCTTATAAACAATCAAGTAAAAACTACTTGAATGATTTGATTTAATAAGAATTTTTCAATACTTTGAAAAATTATTATATCATGACACAGAATACTAAATTGGTATTATATTCAATATTCCTAATAATAAATATTGTATAATAAAAAATATTTCTCAATGGATTAATTTTTTTTGAAAATAATCTCTTTTCTAGTTTCCCTAAATGGTCGAATAAACCTTAAGATCCTAAAAAATGATTATCACCAATTTTAGAACCATATACATAAAAATTATCTTTTTAAACAACATTTATAATTATTATAGACAAGTATATTTGTCATATATTATCTAATTTCAAAATCTTGTAAGAGTAATATTGGTTTTTTTCAACTGGTTTCATAATAGCGATGCTTTTATTCAATATTTACCAAGTGATAATCACTAATATATCATTCATGTAAATATAATTTACTATTTGAATTAATCATAATATTATAATATCATTCAAAAGTGGTTTTTGTCATGATTATTGAAAAAGAAACCATTGATGAGAATATTTTTGTGATATTTATTCGTGAAATGTTTTCATTATAATTAGTGAGTTTAATATAAATATAAACCTTAATAAACCCATAAATAAATATTATATTCTTATTTATAACATATCATATCATTAATTATGTTCACATAGTCTTCTGTGATTATATTTTATAGCATTGGTCATGTAGATGTTTATACCAACTTAAACATGATCATATCATAATTAAAGGATGATTTTGATTTTTAATGTGGTTTATTATGGAATAATATAAATATTATAGAATAATAATTATATTAAATATATAATACTACAATGATGAATATTACTTGACCAAATAATTAGTAAATAATGAGGAAATTGTATGAAAAAATGAGATACACTACTTCGTGAGGCGAGTATTCTTCACAATACACAGAAAAATATTTTCATATATCAAAATATGATAGAGTTAGTAGGTGGAATATAATTTTCCTCTAAATAAAAAAAATACATAATATTTTAAAATTTTCTCCTAAAATTTATTCTTTATTACTATCTATTAATGGATGTGGTGAAAAACGGTAGTCATCGCATCATGGAGGTGATTTTCTGCACCACACAAGAATAGTAGTATTTTTTTTCCTAATTGAAAATAAAAAATATATTAAATAGTTATTCCAATAATATATGAAAATTATGAATAAAAAATGAATTAATTATGTAGGAATTATAAAATATTATCTATCAAAATAAGGCGTAAAAAAGTTGTTTGGAAAAACTACTCACATTGAGGAATTTATCTCTCAGTTGGAGGACTACATAAAAATGGGTATATAAAGATGATTTTTTTTAGAAAAATATGCATGGAAAATATAAAGGAATATATGATAATAAATAATTTTATTTTTTCATTAGAAAAAAAATTTAGTATAGTCTAGATGGTGTGGTAGGAGGCCCGTTTTATAAGTGTTGGGAATTTCTTGTAGGTAATTATTTCAGCATAATATAAAGAGTGTGCATGTTTCACATGTAAATAAGAATAAAATATAAAAATAATAGATATAATATAAAATAAGGTAAATAATAACTTATCAATTAAATTTCATACAATTTCTAGACATTTTTTATTTCCTTTTGTCTTATAAATTTTATTCATACAGGTTTTTATCATGAAAAGTAAATTTTAACAAATTAATTTAATTTTAATATCTAAAAAACTAAACTTATAACATAATTTAGTCATAATTTTTAAAACTAATAAATACATTTATTATAAAAATGTTATTTTTGTGTGGAAAATTTAAGGTAATATAAGTGCAAGTAATGTCAATATATATATTTTTTAGAAATAATTTTATTTTAAAATTAAAATTTTCATGTAGGATAATATAATAAATTTTATTTATTTTCCTTATATAAATTATTTTATTATAAAATAAATATATTTTATGATACTTAAAATAAATCTTAAATATAATTTTACCAAAATAGTATTGAGTAAAAAGATAAATCCAAACCAATTTTTATTACAAAATATTACTTATGTTGGTGAACATTGGTTTTATAAATTCATATTATTATTTTAAAAATACTTATATTTACTCCTCGTGTACATATTTTTATAATAAAAATGTCTCATAGACATCCAGTTCTTTCATATATAACGATAATTTCCTAAAAATTATAGTTTTCAATTGAAAAAGAATTTTTCACTCTTCACATAAAAAATAAACAGTTTCAAAAAAAAATATAATAGGATAATATTATAAGGTGTAATAAAAAATTATGTTATAATTTTTATTAATATATAATTAAATTAATAATAAAATATATAATGGAATGATAGTTTTATAAAATTTTTTTTTAAACATCATGTGTATTTAATATTATTTCATATAAATTTATAAATAAATGAATATCAAAATATTATTTAATGAACATTATAATTACCTCTTATAATAAAATTTTATGTTTGATAAATTTTATTTGTTATGGTAAAATTCATTACACTTTATAAAATGGTTCTTGAAAATGCATCCTATTAAAAATATTAACCAAAGAAAAATAATAATATATACTTATTTTAATTATTTATTGAATATTTATATACTAATGAATATATAATTCATCTAATTTTAATATGTCTCAGTTTATTTTAGTTTGATTTTGTGTTAGTTACATGTTTCATGTGACACGATCTATTGAAGATAATACTTTTTTAGAGGCTCCAAAATGTTTTGGAATTACATTATATCACACTAAAATAAATTGGGTCCTTTAGATTTTTATTGTTACTAATGGTTCAAAATAAGTTAGGTTATTCATAACATATTCATAATTTGGGATATTAATTCTAATATAATATCTACCTTACTCTCTTATCCTATATAAATTTGGTATTATTTAATTAAAAAATAATAATCATTCAAAAAAAATTAACCCTAGTATGTATATACCTTACCCATTCATTCTATAATATATTTATTTCTAAATACCGACTAAAACACGAAGACATTAAACAATATTGATATCATAAATTCTTCCATAAACCATATATATCAATAATACTCAAATGATATTAATCGCTAGGTAAAAAAATCACACACCATCTAATATATATCATAACCCATAAATTGTGAAGAACATCACCAAAAATATCTTGAATTCCATATTAAATCACAAGGTCACTAATATCATCTAGATTAATTTTTTCCAAAATAAATCAATTCCTATTATATCATTTGAATGTTTATGATAAACCTAACATTTACCAATCCACCAATCATGTGTTATTTCAAAGTAATCCATAATCAAATAACATTCTAATTAAACCACATTGAAGGTTAATAATACCATTTAATAAACTCTTAAAAACATTGGAAAAACAAAAAAATGAAAATCTGTAGATATCTCTCATAATCCTAATAACTTTTATAATGTACTATAATAACATCGATAGATATCACTGACTAATTAAAATAGCTAAGACATTTAGGATATATTTTTAATTAATATTTTAACATCACATCCTTCGGTAAGACATAGAAACTCACCTTCCCCGTCATAAAAAAAATATAAAAAAAATGATCTGTTAAATATGCAATCTGATTAAGTTATAATGTATATTGGTTTCGTAATATGTATCATTCTCAAAATTATTTTCTATATCATCTTTCAAACATACAAAAATGCAAAATTATTATGATAATATCCCAAAGAATCAATGTAAATGATCATTTGAATATAAAATCCAAATCCTAATGTGTATTCCCTAATGTAACCTTAATTTCATAATTTTATACATTTAATTAAATATTATTTTCTTTAATATAGGTTCTCTTATACTTCTTTAACATAATCCCCAAAAAATGTCACAAAATTTTCAAGAGATTTCTTACAATTTTTTAAACCCAAAATTCATTGAAAACCATTAACTCAAAGTTCCTCTAATGGTATATATAAAAAATAAAATCAATTAATATGTACCTAAAGTAATAAATCAATAAGTTTTGGTCTAATTTATTAATATTAATTACCTATTTGGTTTTCTACCCAAATTATTTACAAATCATTCATAATATTTGCTGTAGAGAAATTGAACTAGCCATAGAATATCCCCCGGAGTAGAAATCTAGGTTTTTATTTGGGCCTCTTTTTCAAGCACTATGTGATCATTGAGTTAATACCCACTCTTCCCTTTTCAAGATAATTTCCACTAGATTCATACTTTTCCTATCTTATATCCACTTTTTGTATCCAAATATGGATGTATATTCGAGAAAAACCACAAATTATATACTTTACTAAAACTTTTTAGTTTTACTATATTATAAGACTTATTCCTAGGGTTTTCACTAAATTTACATTATCATATTTCCAAAAATATTAAATATTTCCTCAGATATTCTAAAGGGATATATGTACCTTTTAAATTCTGATAAACATTCACTTATCAACCATTAAATTATTATAAAAAATATCACAGCCTATAATGTTATCTAAAAACTATAATGATACTAACTATGATTCCATGAAAATGTGACCATCTCAATAACATGAATTTAATAAAAATACATTATTTCAGTACAATACAATGATATTTGAGGTTTATAGTGTTAGATAATTATAGAATAATATTATCTAACAAAAACAATTTATTGTTAACTAATATACATTTTTTCCACTATATAAGGTTTCTATTAATACATAACAATTCTTCAATATTAACTCACAAAATATCCATACCTGATAATCTTGTAAAGACATCACTAGTAACACATTCCATCATATCATGGGAATATGGAAATATAATTAAATGTGTGATATGTAATTATTATTAAGGGTACACATATGTGATAAGATCAAATATTTTATGAGAGAAAATCTGATAACATATGTATAATTAAAGTAATTTAGGAAAAATATAACCAATAATGAATATATCATAAATCATGTCCTAAAGAATATAATAATAACAAACTTAGTAATGACTTATAAAAAAGTCATTATCATGGAATGTATCAAAACCTAAAAATAATAGAATATTTGGAGGGTTTCATAAACTGAATAAAGTACACAATGATATGAAAAAACCATAATAATTTGAAAATAATGTGAGAAAAATCATTATTTCAATTCCACTATGAAGAAACTCATTTTTCCCACATTTAAAAATGTGATAAAACACATTATGCACACATCTAAAAGTACAAAATCATTATATCCACACATTACTATGTCATGAAATAAAAACATAAACCAAGTAATTATGTAGAGATATATGCCCCCACCAATCATCAAACATACCTATGAATTATAAAAGAAATCAATAATAGATTATAATGAACTCATCAAAATAAAATTATTTTCATAAGTCTTTTTAATGGAATCAGAATAGGATTACATTCATAATTTAATCAATAATAATAACATGTCTTCCTTATGGAAAATAAATTTTTATATCAAGATATTAAGAAAATTTATATATAAAAACTATTTAATAAATATAAGGGATAATATAGTATTAACACCATATTTATAAACAATTAATGGTTATTTCAAATCAATTTTTTCATATTGAGTTACATATTATATTATGTCTATATTAACTTTGTGCTCTGAACTTTTCTAGAATTATTTTTAGAAAAAAATGGTAGTTCTTAGGATGAACAGTATGCGTTGCACATTTAGAGAATGGTTAGTTAAAATAACGAACTATATCAGAAGAGAAAGTGAACCCAGACATTTCATTCTGTCTGAGGTGCACGGTCAACCACATGGGTTTACACTATCCCCCAGAAAACCACATGAGATGTTTTACTCTTGGACATGGTTGTTGCATGGTTGGTGCGCTGTTTGAAAACCGTGAGGATAAACCTTATGGCTTGCCTATAACATTATAAATGGTGACATTATTAAGATACACAACATCTATTTTATCCCCAATCTGACCTTGGATCACACCATTCAAGATTTATATCCCTACGCATGTTTCTCCATCCCTCATGGATCCCATGTACAACATATTCCTGTTTTTTTGTGTGTGAAATTTTCAATAACTCATTAGCTAATCAATTAACCTTCTTGTTTATTTATTATTCTTGGTTTCTTATGTCCTCATTCATGTGTTCACTCTTCTCCAATATGTAGGTTTCAAAAATAACGGTTTAACCATGATTCATTAGCCTTAAACATTATTATTGTGGTATAATCATTCCTCTAAAATGACTATGTATGTTATAGTTGTGGTTTTCAATCAGATTCTGGTATTTTCCATGATAATGGAAGGTGGATTAAATATTTAACATTAGTCAATGCTTTTATGATGATTTATATTATATTTATATGGGTTTTATAATTTGTGTGGGCGACGAAAATCATTTTTTCAAATGAGTTTTGTGTTTTCAAGGGGTGAATTGTGATTTTACAAATTAAAATGGTTGGTTTGGTATTTTAATACCATGTTTCGAATGATGCTATATGAATTAGGTGTATTATGTGACTTGGGAAAAAAGAATATAACATGAGGTAATCCATGGAATCATGGATGGGAAGACAACCTCTAGTAGGCGAGGCTATCCAGCAGGGTCAAGGCATGTTTCCCCATGGATGATTGACACAAAAACACTAAATAAACATATAATTATGATCATAGACCCCTAGACCATGGTATGTATTACCCTATAGTGTCTATTTCACAAGGATGTTGTGGATTTTGGTAACTTTTATCACTAAGGTATGAGGATCCTAGGTCCCTAATAACACTAGAGGGTTAGGGATTTCTCATAGTGCTCATGTGATGTAATAATTATTGTTTTTCTTGTTTGAATGCTTATTTTTCTTTTTAAATTTCATGAATCTCTTATTTTAAACATTTCCATTTTTTTAATAAAAATTATATTGATTATTTCTCTTATAATATTTTTACACCAGATATCATATGGCAGTATGCTTCTGGGAATTGTCGCACACCCTGTATACTTCCTCTGGTGTATATATACCTTGATATGTTTAATATAGTTAATGGAAATGTATTCCGTAGTATTCTTGGTGGATCATTTTTAAAATTTTCCCCCTTCTTGTAGGTGTTGGAAGAGTTTACATAATGGTGTTTTCCATTTTTTTTGCATGGATAAATGTCATTTACTTATTTCCCATCCACATATTTGTATTTTGGTATTTGTTAAAATATAATAAATTTAAATTTTGATTGTTGTATATATTTTTTATGGTTACATGTTTTGGTGTATTTTTTTATGATTTTTATTGTTTATAGTTGATTTGTCTCAGAAAAATCATTCCAAAATGGGATGTTCTTCCCAGGCACTAGTTTCCATAATATGGGGATCGGGAATTCCCTTCTAGCCCTTCCAGAGGCTGGGTTGTGTGTCAGGTTGGCTGGGATCCAATATTGGTTTAAGAAAAAATAGTATCGGAGTATGTATTCATACTTTCTTTTAGTCATGATATTTTGGAGGGTCTGGATAGACCATACCTAGGATTTTCAGGGCTTATAGTACTAGTTGTGAGTGTGGTCTTTGACATACACTCGTGAAAAAATATCTTAGGTTTCTACGTGATGTTTTATATTGGATGTTTCTTCTCCATCAGATGTGATGTATATGCTATAAACAATGAGTGGAAAATGAGTGAGGGTGGAGTGGCTAGGCTTATTATTGAGCTATCTTGGGTTTTTGTACTTATTGATGTGATTGGAACTTGATAAAATTGATGAATGTTTTTAGAATAGTGCATAGATATTTTATATTGTGTTTTTAATTGTTTTAATACCATGAATCCTTAGAGATATCCAATGTAACTAAATGTATATGTTAGAGATATTTATTCCTCTTAAATTGATCATATTCGAGTGGAAGCAGTGGTTTGGGATGTATGATCATTGGATAGGGGAGTGGGCATTGGTCCTCCTCATGTTATGGAAGTTTAACCAGGACAAGGAGAGGACAATGATCAAAATTTCCTAAAAACAAGACTAATTATTTCTGGGATAGTATGAACTCTCAAAAAGTATAGTACTAGATTAAAATGTTCTAATTTATCTTTTTGTTACAGGATACATTCAAAGAAGATATTGTTAAGTGTTTATTGTTATTCATGGTAGGCCTTACTCTGAGATAGTGAGGCTCAGTGCACCAGGCTAGGAATCAGAAGCAGATCAGTTGGAAACTCATCTAGGTCAACATAAATGAGGGGTATTTCTATAAGAACATTTCCTTTTCAATGAAATTTTTGTTTCTATATCTCTACCAATGTTATCGTATTGTGTTGGATTATACCAACCATTTCACTAAATTAGCAGGGTTTTAACTTAAAGTAGTTTCTATGGAGTTATTAAAGGTTCAAAATAATGAAATGAGGTTACAACCACACATTCTATCCCAATACATCTGGTTCATGTTGATGACTAATGTTGATGTGGTAGATTATTCCTTGATGGTGGAAATAGATTATTCCATAATGGTCGGTTTATTTTTGGGCAGTATCTATAGTGGTCTAGGGAAGTGTTGGTTTGTCTAAAAATAAAAGCATGCATGATGATTATAAAAATAAGAGATGTGGTAGCTATGAATATCCTTCCGAGATACATTTTTCATTACTTCATATGATGGTTCATTCTTTTACCATCAATGTAGAAGGTCGGGAAGTATGTGATTTGTGTATACATCCTCACCATGGCCTTTCCATTTGTGTGGAGCTATGGGGAACTTGTACGTGTTTTGAAAAGTGAAACAATCATATAATGGTGTTTTAGGTTTTATAACATCTAGGGGAATATCATCCCTGTAATAGAAATCTAGGTTAGCAGGATCTCAATTGGGTGGTTAGGGAAATAATGATAGATCTTCTTATGGTTACAGTCAGGTCAAGGACAAGTCTTAGGCTAGTATTTATTTTCAATTCGAGGTAGAGATGATGCACCACAATGATAAGGATAAATCATTGGTGGAATTAGACGTATAACGTATGATGGTTCTGGGTATGATTTTCATTGTATCATCCAATGTTATTTTATTGTTTTACATGGGTGATTATACTTTTCTCTCTCCACTGATCATGTGGATCTATTGAAATTAAAAATAACCTCGTGTCATATGCAATGGATTTGGTAGTGCATATTGGTAATAAGAAAGACCAAGGATTTAGGTGTCTATATTGGGCTCACACTCTATTATGGGATGAGTTGTAATGGGATTTTTTGGTTCTACAAATGGACCTCTTTGACGTGATCAACTAAATGGGTTAGTTAGTGTGTTTGAAGGAAAAATTATATTTTTTTCCTTGATGATTGATTTTTTTGGAACCTGATTAGAGTTCTATGATCATCCATGGTGAATGTGGCCTTGGTCAGGACATGTTATACATCTACTTCTAGAATTGGGATGTTGTTTTCATAGGTCTCATCTCTCATATTGGAAGATTATGACAGAGGTGTTGTGCGTATATTTTCTCATATGGTGGATGAGTTCCCAAAGGTATTTCCTTATGATTTATCGAGGTTTACTCGTGATTTGGATATCTATGTCACCATTGATTATTAAATGATAACATAGTTTATATATCTTGACTCATAATGTATGGACCCTATAATATTGAGTGAATTAATGATACAATTGGACGATTTTGAATCTAAAGCATTCATTCACTCGAGCATCTCTCTATGGTCCACCCCATTGTTGTTTTCTATGAAGGAAGATGTTTATATTTTATTTTACACCGACTAATAGATATTAAATACATTGAAGATCCAGAATATATATGCCTTTCTACATATTGATATCTTATTCTATAAGCTCGTGGGTGAAAAGTATGTTCTCCATGATCGAATTTTATTTTGGGTATCTGTAAGTGACAGTCATAGTGGATGATATTATGAAAATAAGTTCCAAAAGTAGGTGTCACCACTTTTGGTATTCATCCATGTTGATCAAGATGAAAAAATATCTAGTGGTGTTCATGGAATATATTAATTATATTTTCTATCAGTACCTTGACTTCTTTATTGTGGTGTTTTTTGATGACATCCTTGTTTACTCCGTAACATATGAAGAGCTAGAGAAGCACTTAAGGATTGTGGTTTTAACTCTTGGAGATCATCTTCTCTATACAGACTTACCCTAGTATACCTTTTAGATTCGCGAGATAATTTTTTTAGGCCATGGTGTTTCAGAACATGGGGTTTTAATGGGCACAAAGATGATTAGTTAAGTTATGTCAAGGGATCATCTAAGGAACATAATTTATTTTATGAAATTTTTAGCACCGGAATTTGTTTGGGATTTATCTTGGGTATCGACTCCCATGAATGTTCTTACCCAAAAGGGGGTATGGTTTGAGTAGATCATGGAATGTAAAAATTATTTCAATGATATCATGTGATGTTTGTCAAATTCTCTTGTCATGATATTGTTTTTGTCTAAAATGTGATATGTAGTTTACTATGATGCGCTAGGTATGGGTCTTCGGTGTGTATTGATGCAATATGAGCATGTGTTGTGCATGATTCTAACCAACTATGACGACCTGAAAAAAATTAGTCAACCCATGACCTATAATTGGAATATTTGATTCATGCATTGATTACATTGTAACATTAACTATTTGGGTTAATGCTGGTAGTCTATTCCAATAATAAGAGGTGTAAATATTTTTTTTCCTAGAAGAACAAGAAATTGATGTAGTTCCAGTGGTTTTAGTGTCTTTACGGGTTATACTTTGATATTATCTATACCCTGATAAAAGGTAATGTGGTAGAAAATGCTTTGATTAGGAAGATATCAGTTAAATAACTTATGAATGCCTATTATGAGTGTGAAATAATGGGGATATTTCCCCCCTCTATATCTAGGTTCCATGGATCTTAGTAGTGGTGTGTTCTTGTTCAGTGTTCAGTCAACACCCTCCCATATAGAGTTGATTCAGAAAGTGAATCTGAATGATGATTTTTTCCATCATTATATATAGTGTATAATGGATTTTTAGGTTCATATTTAATCGTTATTTTCACTTTATGGTATTTTTTTTAGGGATTCCTTGTGGTTCTATTATACTTGTGGAAGGTAATGATGTAAGATATCTACCAATATCAGTTGTTTTTTCATCCATGCACCACCAAGATGTTTTAAAACGTGTGTTGTTATATCTGGTTTTCATGTGAGGGATGAGATATAACTTACTCTATATCCAACTATTATACATGTCAATAGGATAATGATTAAAAATAGAGGCACTCGAGTTTTATGCATCCCCTAAGATTTATTTCATTGAAGTGGGAGGATGTATCCATCGATTCTATCATTGTCTTACCTCATAAAACATATGGTAGGAATTAAATGTGTTTTTTATAAACATTTTGACCAATTTTGTTTATCATGATCAAGGACTCAATTAAAGTATATGAGTTGGGTCATCTGTATGATTAGAATATATTGAGGATTCATGGTGTGTCATTTATCTATTTTTTAGATTTCGACCAAGGTTTTACCTCTTGGTTTTGGGAACAACTTCAAAATGAAATAAGGTCATAGATAAAGTTGAGTATGATATACCACCCTCAAATTTATGGTGAAATATAGCGTGCAAATAATATTTTTAAAGAAATTCATTTTGAATGTTTTTTGGATTTTACATGTTTTTGGGAAGACCATTTGGGTTTGGTTGTGTTTTTGTATAACAATATTTTCCAATCATCAATAAGAATTGATCCTTTTATGTCTCCTTATGTTTGACAATATTAGTCTCCCCTGTGTTGGATGGAGGTCAGTGAGACCACGTTGTTGGGACAGAGGCTTGTGGAATGGATGTCTAATATAGTCTGGTATATCATGCAATGTTTGTTGATGTTGTATATCCTCTATATATCTTATGAAAATTCGTGGAAATTATCCATGTAATTCTATATGTGATATATAGTTTTTCTGAATGTGGACCCTCAGTTGGTCCATCCCTGGTTTGGTAAGTTGTAAAGAAACTTTTGAGGTATATTTGACATTTTTAGATAATTTAGTGAGATTTTATGGTGGAATATAGATTTACTTTTCAAACATAGTTAATGTTAATCCATGATATGTTCCATGTCTTGATGTCAAATAAGTATAATGTGGACGTGTCTCACATTCATTGTTGGGATGAACTAGAGATGGAACCATATGTGCATGTGTTTGAGTGACCAACGTAGATTTTTGGATTATAAGAAAATTTTAATCATTAGAAGTATGAATAATTAGATTGGATTATTTGGTACCATGGGAATGATGAGAATGATACATGGGAGAGGACATCATAGCTTGATAAAAGTACCCATTTTTTCATTCATCAATCTTTGGAATGAATTTTAGAGTTTTGAATGTTTTCATGTTTGGGAGAATTTCTACATACGTTGTTTTATTTTGAGGAACCTATTATTTTTTCAGTGTTTATCCTGGTCCATTTACATTTCCCAGGACATTTTTACATATATGGTTTGTTTCCAACACTAGGTCGCACATGGTTGGGAAATGGTTAGTAGAAATTGTGTTCCATCCTATAAGATATTGTGAAACCTAGGCAGTGAAACTATCTAGAACTAATAGCCTACCTTACATGAATATCGCTAACCATTCATCTTGATCAATGTGTATCTCTGTAGAAATACATGTTGTTAAACTGTGTGGCCAACCCAAAGCCTTAAAATTGTTGAATTTCTTGATCTACCATTCCCTTATTTTATCCTCAATCAGACCTTGGGTGTACCCATTCAATATTTACATCCCTTAGACATATCCCACTTGCCTCCCTTGAACTTTATTTTCTTTGTTTTTATTAGCATGTAATCTTCAAGAGACCATTGTGTTTGGCAACCATGTTTTTTATTGTTTCTTATTGGTTTCTCCATCCTTTTTATTGGGTTTTCTCTTCAATAGTGGATTAGATTCTCTAATGTGGGTTCATCATTGATTCATTAGGCTTAACCATTATGGTTGAAGCTTTCTAAATCCATTATTGGTTATCCTTGTTGTATATTTTTCTTTTTCGAATTTATTTTGTAGGTTTCCAAGATAAATGTATATGGATCAATGAGAATTTTTTTTGATTATTTTAATATTCATTCTATGAATTCCATATGTGGTCTATAAATATTTTGTATGGAGTAAATCATGTTTTCAAATGGTGTTTGTGTGTGTAAGGGATGAATATTGAATTTTTTAATGAAAATGATTTGTTAGGAATGTGAATTTAATGTGTAGAATGTGTGTGTGTGAAGTATGTGGTTTATTTATCTTGGGATATTGTAATTGAGAATTAGAGAATCAATGGTATCATTGTGTGGAAGACTTGGGATAGTATGCTTGGTGATTTGATAGGCCTGAAGTTTGGTTCCCATGGTAGTATTCACTCAACAACACAAACTAAACATATGATTACTATTCTAGATAAATAAACCCCGGGATGTGTTTCTCTCTAGTGACTCATGCATGAGGAAATAGTGGGAATTTAGTTACTCTTATCCCCGAGGATTGAGGATCCTAGGTAAAAACTGAACCTACAGCCTTAGGGTTTTCCTATAGTGATCATGTATTGAAATGGTTATAATATGGATTATTGGAATGTAAATTTTCCATTTTAATTTCAATTCTGGTCTTTTTTAAATTCATATACATTCTTTTTTAAATAAACTATACTTTTTTTTATTATAATGTTATATCATGGAATATGTTATGGTGGTATCATACATGGAATTGTATCACACCCTATATAAACACTTTGGTCTATGTAGTCCTTGTTAAGTTTGACACAAATATAGGAAATTCATTTTGTAGTATTGATCATGGATCTAGTTTCTAGTGTCCCCACTTATTTCTGGTGTTGGTGGATGTGTCATGAGTATATTTCCCTTTTTATTTCATAGTAACTTGTGTCTAGTCAGTTCCCCTCCTTGTTTTTTTATTTTTATTTTTAGTTAAAATGTAAAATGATTAACTTATTATGGTTGTATTTATTTTGGTTATGATCACTTTTTATGATTTAACATGTTATTTCCATTCTTTCTTATGGATTATTTAAATGGGAAAATCATTCACAAATTTTATTTTTTCAGGAACTAATTTTCAGCCCATGGGGATCAAGAAATTCCCTTCGTTACATTCCACGAGCCAGGTTAGGTGTCGTGTTGGGTGGAATCCCAACAAGGGCTGTGATAGGTTACATCAATAATTTTCCCAATAGATCGAAGTATAGAATCTAGCTGATAACCCATTAATTATAAAAATGAATAATAGGGTTCTCAAAAATGAATATTATCGAAGGAAAAATTAGGGTTTCAAAACATCAATGACTAGAAAATACAAAGGAATTAGTGGATAATTTATATTATTGAAAATAACATTATTAAAACAATTATGATATATATGTTGGATGTTATATATTGAAAAATATACTAGATCTAGTGTAAGATATATCAAATAAAAATTACACAGGAAAAATAAACATTCTTTGATTTTTATAAGATAATGATTTAAATATGAAATAACCTTGAACGTTGGAAATCATTATAAAAGAATCATTTTATAAAAAATAGAGAAAATATTATATTTTTTTAAAAAATGTAACTATTTAAATAAAGATTCATATAAAATTAAAATTGTGGTAGAAATATGTGTTCAAATAGAATGAATTAATTATATTTTATAGAAAACATATTTATCATATTAATAAAATGATGAAGTTATGGGTCCCATTAAAATATTATTTACAAAATGTGTAGTGAAAAAATTGAAAAAATATTAAATTTTATAAACAAAAATCCATAATACATCATTCAAAATATATAAATTTTATAAAAATATATATGGGATGGAATAAAGATAATTTTTTTAAATCATTGTAATCCATTTTAATATTTTGAGATCTTATTTTTGAAAATACTTCTTTTAAAAATAGTAACGAATCATCAATTATATAATTTTAAAAGAAAAATATGTTGGAATATTAATAAAACACATCATTAGGATTCTAATTATAATAACGAAATTTAGCAGGAACAAATGATATGAGAAATAATGATAAATATTTATATAATTGAATATGAAATGTTCTTAATAATGATTATAATATTTGGAAATAGTTTCACTATGGAAAAATCATTTCTTTAAAAATTAATTATACCTTGCCTCTAATATAAAGTAATGTGAAATAAAATAGTTGGGTGGAAGAAACAAATATTTGTAGAAATAAGTTATAAAAGAACAATTTTAACTCGATGAAGGGAGTGGAGTTTAAAAAATTACTCTTATGGTAATGGTAAAATGAGAATAAAAAGAACATGAGAGAGCTTATAATAAATGGAAAATAAATATTAGGATATGAATGAATGTTTTTATACATAAAGTAAATGATGAATTGAACAATCCGTATAAAATAAATTATGGTCTAAAAATTATAACATGTCTTGTGGATATTATAATGACACAAAGAAACCCTTACAACCAAAGAAACAATTGAATCAAAACCCTAATAAGGGTATAATTTAAAATGAATCATTAAATACTAGAATAAGGAGATGAAAATATAATAAAATATTAAATGGGGTTTAATATATAATTATAATGAAAAACTGGTGTATAATAAGAAATATGTCTGAAGGGGTGAAAATTAAACCCTTAAAATGCTTACCTTAAATCCAAGATTAGTAGAGTTCACTATATGATCCAATATAAAAACCCTAAATATATTAATCACCTATTTCATAAACGTTTTCATATATATATATAATCATATATAAACATCATTTAAATTTATTATCTATATGTATATTAGTTATTCATCGCCCATTTTGAATATCAGTTGTGAGTATTCTCGATCGTTTTGAACCAGTTTCATATTAGCAAAGTTGTACATTATTATTATAAAAAACATCATCATTAAAAAACTAAAGGTAACTATAATTAATTGTTTGTAAATATTTAATATATTTTAATTTAATTATAAATTATTTTTTTTGTACCCTATTCATTGAAATCAACTATGACCATGTTTCAATGATTTTTAATGGATGAATGTTAGTATATTAATTAATTATTTTAATATTAATGTTACAATTCCAAAACCAATAAAAAATATTTTTACCTCAATTTTTCAAATATTATTGTTAATTATGTTCTCATATTCAAAATTGATAATATTTTATATCATTATTCTTTTAGGTGGTTAAACTGAACCAAACATTAACATATGATAAATAATGGATTTTTTTATTATGAAAGTGGTTTTGTTTATAATAATATAATTATAAAATAAAAATAATAAAATTATGAAGATACTTTTTGTATAATAATATTATAATATATTTTTCTATAAAATAAAGAAACTATATCTAAAATGAGATACCTTACATTACAGATGTGGTAGTCCCCAAAACACAAAAGTAACCTTTTTAATTTTAATTAATTATAGTGAAAAAAATGCATATAATTTTCTTGTTAATGATAATCATTATGTAATATATTTAAAATTTATTCATCAATTTTATCCTTATAACCAGTGAAGTGTGGAGGTTCTCAAAAATAGAAGTCGTCTATTAATGGATGTGAAAGTATGAACAACCCAAAATTTATTGTTTTAGTTTTTCAAAACGGATCTAGCGAAAGGTGGTTAATAATTAATCACTTTTAATAATAAAATTAATTATAAATACTATAATTTTTTAATGTTATATTAATGATGAAATTATATTTTATAAATAAGAAAAGACGTAAAACTAGTTAGGGAAATTTAAATCACATGTTGGACATGGGATTTCCCTTGGAGGACCCCTTGGAATTCGAGGCCTTAGGATAAATAATTTATACATGATTATCAAGGTATATTAATATTATTCTAACGTAAGGAATAAGGTAATATTTTCCATATGAAATAAATTATTTAGTTTATTTTTGGAGGGGTTGGGAGAGTCCCCTTTTATAATTGGTTAGAATGGTGTTTTTAAAAATATTTCCAGATAACGTAAAGTGAATACATTATTGACATGTCTAGATCATGGAAAAATTGAAATATAATGTAGTAGGGATGTTTTTATTTAACCCAAACCTCAACCATTAATTTTTACTCATGTTTTATTCATTTTATTTAGTCATTTACTTGTAGAATTTTTACTTATAACGGGGTTTGTTTTACTAGGGTAACTAATAATTAGCAATGTAATTTAATATTAATTCTTCAATAAAGAATAACCATTAGTAAATTATTTATTCCTTTTTATTTAAAATATTGAAAAAAATATCATATGAAATTTTAATTTATATGAAACATTTATTTGCAGATTAATCCACGTACCCTATAGAAACCATTATTGAAAAAAATTATTTGTAAACATCAATATGTGTCTAGGATAAAACTATCCATGAAATTTTTCTTAGGATATAAAATTTATTATTATTAAAAAATTTGGGTACCTAAAATCATGAAAACCATATAATTTTCAAAAATAAATATTAAATCAAAAGAAGACACCAAAAAATGATTTTATTGGAAAACATTACATGTGATCTTAAACCTATTTTTTCTAAATTCATAGTTTTATTTTCAATATAAATTGTACTTATACTAAAATAAATATTTTTTCAATTTAACAGTTTATAAATATAATAATTCTTTATTATATAATGATTGATTCATAAAATTTATAGTTTTTTCTAAAAACAATGTTTATCACTATCATCTTAAAATAATATATTTTACAAAAAATTAAAAAATAATTTCCCAATTAATTTTCATATTCTATATATAAAAATATATGATCATTATAAATTAAAATTCTAATATTTTTAAAATACTCTTTTGAATGAAAATGTAATATATAAAGGAAAATATTTTTAAAAAAATACACGGTTATACTTAAATTTCATTAATATTAATTAATATAAATTTCTTAATAATTTAATGATTAAATAATATTATATAAATATTACATATTATATATTATAATAATCATTTAACTATGATCAATTTAAAAAAATATATTAAAATACAGTAACCTATTTTGATGGATCGTTGAAATGAATCCTTCAAAAAGTATTAATCAAAATAAAATGAATATATATTTATTTATTGTTGTTAATTATTTTTCCTTTGTCTAATAATTATTATATTATTCATGTAATTTTAACTATGATCAATTCCACTTATGGGTTTTCACCAATCATAAGAACCCGAGGTATGTTTTCTCCCAATGTGAGTTGATCTTGAGACAACTTCTGTGGATGGTGTTCTCGAATGATTACTACTTCTAAATGTTGTATTCACATTATAAAAGTAATTTTGAAGTTGATGCAATTAGTAGGTAGACACGTAGTAATGTAGTGTGTGAATCTTGTGATTCATGAGAGGTTTAAGGAAATGAAGAATCGACAGAAGTCCTATGCTTACCATATAAGGAGACCTCTAGATATTGATGTTGGGTATCATGTTTTTCTGAAGGTGACTCCCTGTCATGGAAAGAAATGATTTGGTAGTGGGAGTAAACTTGGTCATTAGTTTTTTGGGTATTTCAATGTGGTGCATTTTTTTGGAGGTATAGTACAATAAGTATCACATCCCCCAAAAATGAGAAGGATAAAATATATTTTTCTTGTGTCGCAGTATTTTCGTTATCCTCATGATGACTCTCACATTATCAATTGGGGTGATATCAATATTGATGATGATGAAACCTTCGATGAGTGGCCTATAGAGATCTAGGACCGTAATGAGAATGAGTTTCATGGGAATTATGTCCCCATGGTTCATGTATTGTGGCGGTATTGTGCTGTGGTGGAGAATACCTAGGAATGTGTGTTACAGGTACGTGCTAAGCACCCCAGGGCTATTTAACTTTTATATTATTTGTTATTATGATGTTCATTTAGTGGGTTTAGAACTATTCTTGTTATGCGAGGAATTTTTTTTTTGTTGGTTGTTTATTTCTCCATTTTTAGTGGTATGTCCTCCGTAATAGTATTTAAGAGCCAATTGTGGATTTTTTGTGGTTTTATGAGTTCTTTTTTTGGAAGCGGTTGAGCTCATTTGGTGCGAGGAGCCTTGTGAGGTATCTTAAATAGTGATTTGTTAACCCCTTTTTATGTTTCCTATCTCCATTGGCTTTGGATTCTTGATTTCATGGCCTTGCCGATGTCATGTATCGAGCCGCAATAACCCTAGGCATACCTTTATTGGCCAGGGGGTGGCAACTAGCGTCAAAGGAAGAAAAAACATTAGGGAGGCCATTTCCAAAGAACATATAAAAACACACAGTGCCAACTCAATGAAAACAGTTCAAAGGGAAAGGAAAATAAGACACAACCCTTATATATATAAACCACAAACATACATCGACCACGAAATAGTACAAGTCTAGAAATGTAAACATAAAGGGAAAGGGTAAAAATACACGCCCAACCAGAAAAGTTCCACTACCATGTAACATGTTGAAAAGTAAAATTTATGAGACATCCCCTCTTCTGAATCCTAATGTACGACTACTACATGTAGTCCATTCCCCTCATATCTTGATTCTCTTTTGATGTCATGATCACCATTCCCATAATATCCAAGGGAACACCAAGTGAAGGAAAATCCAAACAAGGGGGGAGTATAAAAATACTCAAAATAATTCCCTGAAGGATCCAAGGTGAAACAAGAGAGTAACTAAAGAGGGGAGTAGTAAATATAACAAGGTTGAGTAAAATTAATTACAGCTCAACCCAACTAGAGATTAAAGTAAGCTCAACGATACCCAACGAACTTGAAACGGTGAGAAGATGAACTTCGTGTAAGGTCTTTTATACCTATAGTAGGTGGGTATACTCATCTAACCATGATAATATTGACATAGAATGCATCTGGCATGTCACGTACCACTTTTCCTCTCATGGAAAGAGTGTAACCAAAACCCAAGGAGTTTTTATTGAAATAGGATACATATATATGCTTAGTCCCAGAAGCCTAAATAATTGAGTAAGGGGATCTCCATATCACATCTCAACCTAATAAAATAGTCACTAATCATTCCATAAGTGACCACCAATCAATCTCAATAATCCCACATGTATTCTGTTAAATGGATGTCAAAGGGGCTCACTCACTGCACCTTCATACAATCCACTATGGGTGGTTCTATATCACCCGCACGGCTTTAGGACTCATCATAAGGATGCATCTTGGTGCAAAAATAACCTCTATTTATCGTGATTCCAAAGGTTCCTCAAAAAATTCCTCCTCATTGATCTATATCCCAAAAGTGAAAACTCAAATAATAGGACCCACATCATTTTACATCAGGGGGATTTGACTTTATTTATCATTGTAGAGGACCCACACCCTGATGCGTTAGGGGGATTACACCCTTGTCCAGCGAGGTCCCATTCCCTAGTTCTTTAGGGGGATTCTACTCTTATTCATCAATGATGCTCTCTATTGTGCTTCATGGTGATTCCACTCAGATGTATCTAATAAAGTACCCACTCCCATACCAATGGGTTATTTTACTCTTATTGACAAAGAGTACCCACACAGTTGTATGTTAGGGGGATTCCACTCCCATAGTTGTAATATAGGACCCACAGCCATGTGTGTGAGGGGGATTGTAGTCTCATAGTAGTTGTAGAGGACCCACACCAATGTCGAGGGGGGATACCACTCTAGGCGATCATGGTCTTGTCCCCTACTCAGTAGGGGGTTTAACTCAAAAGTTATTTAGGAACTACACTAATAATCCATGTTGGATGATACCTCTCAGAATGTACTAATATGCTAGATCTTTATCACTACTGTCATCAAACATCTCCTCCATAGGTGTAACATTCATAACATCTCGCATTGTATCTTGAAATCTACTATGGAGGGCTCCATCATGCTCTACATTGAAAAAACATGAAGGATAGGCTAATCGCATGAAAAAATCTGATTCCAATAGAAGGAGATATGAGAGGTATAATATTCGCAGAGTGGTACATGAGATATGTGGGGCCCACACAATGTCTGGCCCATCCTCATCATCTGGTCATGTAGCTATCTATACTCTGGTACTAATTATGAACTACTGCCCTGAAGGCATAATAGTGTACTCATAGAGTACATGGAACCTCAAGCCAAAAGGCTAATGAAGGCAGGTTTCTTGTTACTGATCTAAATGAAGAAACCTTCATTCTACCGGCATGGCTCTTCAAAACATCCCCGGTTAACCAAACATATCACACCATTGGGATCATATCAAAAAACTCACAAGATCAACTAATAGTTTTTATTAAATGGACTACCTTTGAAAAAGTTATTTTCCACTATGTTGTGCACAAATACTGCCATGTGGGGTCTGTGCCTCAATCCAAGAACACATAAAATGGACCAGAAAATTATGACCCCATCGAAAAACACACAGAAATGACTACACATTCATCCCAAATAGACACCCGGTGAAGAAGCTACATTTCACTATACCACACCCGAGCAATGCTATATAAGACCAATTCCACAATCCTTAAACACAAAAAAATAGATTACACCATTATGATCCCCTTGAAAAAATCATTGGATCATATATTCATTTGTCCAAAACAGACACCGATTGAAAAGGTGGCATTTCTCTACAAATACCCATAAATGGACTCGTGGGGCTTGAACCACAAAATTCAGGTTTTGGACCTGAAAAAATTAATGAATATTCTATCTCAACCTAGGTTCAAAACTCCTCAGACATCGTTTCAATAAGACATTGTATACAGACATACGATATGATACACGTTTCCAGAATAATAATAATTATATTATTATTATTATTATTATCTCAAGATTCGTACCACCAATCATGGAGAACAAAATAAATAGACCCAAAATCCACCTCAAAATATCCACATCAAAGAAAGCATCATGTGGCCATAGATGACACACAAAATAGACCCTTGGTTTGAGAGTTACATGTGTTTTAATAAAAACCCTTGTCCAAACCAACTAATCAAGCTCAGAACGGCCATTCTGGGTTGACAGATGACCCACGCACTACCCCACTAGCACTGGCCTACACCGTTGACTTATATCATGAATTTCCAACAAGCAGCCACCTTCTGGCGCACCCGCTGCCGCATCACCAGTGGCTACCGTCGCACCCGCTACCTCCCTCACCGAATCCTGCATCGAAAAAACATCTACAGACCACTATGATCACACTAATGATCCAAATTTAGATCTGAGACTAGATCTGAACTCCTCGGGATGACACCTTCACATAACCAGCCTCCACTCGATGGTCTATCGATGCCTCAGCATGGTGAAATGTAACTGCTGCTTCCACTCAACGTTGTCCTTCCTCCATTGCTTGAGACTCCAATTCGAGCATAGATCGTGACTCCATGGGTAAAAAGATTAATATATATGGGTATTACTCAAATATCATAAGATGTTTGATCTATGGAAAATGTTTACCATTGATTAATATAATAGAAGGTGAATAATGGGAGATATTAAACCAAATATACAATTGTCGTTGTATGTTCGGCAATCAATAGAGGATTCTAATGCAGCGAATTCCAATTCAAATTGATAATAACAAAAACTGGTTCAATTGAGAGGCTACAGAATATCAAATATAAATACGACCATGAATTTGGATAAGTTATTGTGTCTGTTGCACCATGTTCTTCTAGTGGATGCTTATTCATCGTGGTCCGATTATGATTGGACGTTGAATCACCATAGGGTAAGGCACCATCATCCAAGAAGGACATGAGAAAAATTTATCCCATTTCTATTATTTCTATTATATACGAGGTCTTCAGTGGCCGCAAAATCTTATTATCATATTCGTTTTCCACTAAAACCGCCCCAAGAGAAAATATTGCAAAATGAACTCAACAGTGGTCTCAGATTTCATATTTCAGTCCCAATTTAGACATTATTCGAAGTATCGTTTCAAATAAAATAATTTTATTTTATAATTTTATTTTAATTCCCCCCCCATAATATTTTCTATACATGGCCTACTACAACAAAATTTATACCCCTCCTAGTGTAAACGGTGTGCTTTGGACTCAACTATGGCCTCATATTTCTGATTCAATTTACCATTTGAGGGTTATTTGTTTTTTAATTATTAAATAAAATAATTAATAAATTAATTCATCAATTTAATTTATCACTAATGAGCAAGGGGCCAGGTCTCCCTGCACTGACATATTTTATGTAGAACATAGGGAAAACACCGCATTACAGACCTAAACGTGGATTCAGATTTCAAATATGATGAACCATTAAAGGGATATCTTATTTCCATCACTTGAATAGTATGAAAACCAATAATATTTCAGAATAATTTATTTGGGGTACACTATACCTTGAAATTGAATGTCATCTAAGTTTCAAAAATCTGGAAATATATGTAGAAATATTTCATGGTCTTGAAAGGTAAAACCAAGTCATTACATGATTACCTCTTAAAACATTTCATCACAATGAAGAAAAACTGGGGAAAATAACTCGGGATACTGAGCTCACACCAAGCCCTTCGACACCTAAATAAACACTCTTGCGCATTTCCATGCTATCATTTCGCACAAAACATTGGCATGGTTCATCATTGTAAGGTTCTCTCCTACTGATTATGTTCTAAGAAAACATGCATGCATCTCAACAGTTGTGACACATGGGGGACGTCGTGATTCAAATCTATCTATTGGGGAATGGAAAAGTGGTTGTAAACCCCATCATCTCTTTGGAAGATCCCTAATGCCCTCAAGAACATTACGAAATATTTTAATTCCCCAGCTGAACCACAATCTCCAACACTGCATCTTTAATCACTATTGTCCCTAGAACTGGTTCTCATGATTCCCTCCATCAGAATATCCATCTGGTGAGATGAACAAGGATATCTAGTCACACATCATTTCATAGTCAGTTCACCAGAACTGAAACTCTCTAACATGATTGATAACTGAAGAAGTCAACACCATCTACTAAAGTAAAACTATACCATCCTTATCCATCATGGTTAGCTATGTAGAATTGAACCACTCTGAAACATCCTTCACTGGGGGATCCTAGGACTCCTGGCTATGACAAAATTCTACAATTCTACCCCTTTCATGGACTATAAACTGTCTCGAAGTCGTAGTCCTGCAAGATGTTGAACCATCATTACCACCTCATCTTCCAGTCTCTCAGGGTTAAAACTGACCTGAGACTTTGTTGGTCTGTAAAAACCATAAAGAACCATCCCCAAAGGCAACATCACCACATTGGGAGTCCTTTCATTATACTCATTAGGTCTCCATCACCACTACTCGTGCCTTATAAATTTTGTATCAACACCTGTCATTGAGAACACAAGGTACAAACAAATAGGGAAGGTGAGTAAACTCATCCAACCACATGAGGCTAGACACAGAAAGCAAGCGGCAAACCCCATGCGTCATTTCACCAATTTGAAGAAGATTAATCCCCAAAACACGCACTCTACCAATCCTACAAGTTGTACCTTAATAAAAAGGATGTTATGTAGTAAACCTATACTAGAAAACTTAGGACATGAAGATACACTCCATTACAAAACACCACCATGAATGCCTAAGTCAGAGTAATACTTCCCACACACCTCGATATTATCCACTTTTGATGGCATTGAATATCCCTCACGGTTTTTCTCGCATCACAAAAAAAGTGTAATGGGGAGTGGAAAATCATTCTTTGTCATGCATTTAATGATACTTCAAACAAAAATGACACAGGGTTACAGAGACGCCCTGCGCCATACCAATTACTACATGAGCAAGGAGTTTGAAAGAAAATAGTACATCATGATGTGTCTAAAAATTATTACTACTAAAGAGTGGAAATAAATAGAGAATACCTATTATTCTCTCGTGTGATGTATGATTTTAGACATCCAGAACATGAATCAACCTGCAGACCTGACCACCATCTCCTTGAGCATGATGTGGGTCACTTAGTTGTGGTGGAGGAAACATGTATAATCTTCCACCAACCACTCTTAGTCATACTCCACATCCAGCACTGCCTCCCAAGGGACCACCCTTCCCACACCAGAGAGATCCCTTATCACGACACTGCCTCTGATGTTGCGGGGTACCATCCAACTGCCTCAGATACTCATCATGTCTAGTTGTTCATCCTTATTCCACGTGACCTCACCCATAAGAAACCTAGTATCGGCCCTCCAGGGTCTATACCAACACTCCACATTGATCATGACCACATGACTAATACTTTTCCAATGAAGGCCTCCTACGTTGAGGGAATACCAACTGACATCCACTAGCTATGGCACACATCTGAAATATGTTGTGCCCACTTCTAAAAACAGCCAACTGGAACCCCTCTAACGAAAATATATATTACACTAGTTCTCTCTCCGACACCTCAGAAAAAAGTGGGGATTCAAAAGGGAACTACCTTGGCACAAATATCCTATATAGATACCCTACTAAAACATCTCATCCTAGAATTTTCCACCATGGATCATGTCTAAAGATTATCTTATACGGTATATGATCCTAGTCATGTAATCGGTCACCATCATCCCTCCCTACCAAAACAACAGGAGTTCCTAAATCTACCTAATTTGGTAGGAGAGAAAGCAGGTTGCATAGAAATACTCAAGAAATTGCTTCTGAATGACTCCACATTAATTAATTGACTCATCATGTATCTGAGTAACCAGACTCTACCAATATCTGGCTACTACATGGAAAATGACTAGCTATCAAATCCACCTTCCAGTCTATCGGTGTCCCAACTTGCCTGAAGTGGTGAATCACTGACTCTATCCATCCCTTAACAGCCTGGGGGTCTTGCTTACCATTGAACATCAGTGGTCTCTAACGCTATAACTCACAAAGTATTCTCATCCTACACATGTCCTCATCCCACTCTACTAAATCATTATTCTACTCAACAGGTTAATTTTCCACTAAAATCCCACATGGAGGAAGGGGATTACATTATGGATCCAAAACCGAGGCCTCATCACCCATGGAGTCATCATCATGAACCAGATCTTGTATACTAGAAGAATTTCATCATAGATGCATCTTGTATCTGATCGAGGACATATGTGGTTAAATGAACAAATATATATATATATATATATATATATATATATGTATCCAACATGATGGGGAAATGACTCAAAAATATAGTCAATGTATCAAACCTATATGATTCTGTACCAATGTTCCCTACAACAAATTTTGTATCATGTTGATTCAACAAGAGGGTAATCAAGGTCCTGGTGAATAGATACAGCAAACTCCACACCACCATTGGACTCCCCATCCTAAGATATGATCTTGAGACACATTGAAACAATTTCTTAAATCCCACCCAATTCATTTTTAGAAATCCCCCGATCAACGTCCCATGGAATTGGCCACCGTTGATACCACTGTTTCACTACCAGAACAACAATGGGGTTTGATTTGTAACTAACCGAGCCTGACTTCGTTGGTTAGAGGGTGGTGACTAGCAATGAAGTCACAACAAACTCATGGAGGCCTTTTCCTAAGAACCTATACACAAACATTCAGCCCACTCAATAAAAATAGTGCAGAGGGAAAGTAAAAAAAGATAAAAAAACATCTATATATAAATCAGAAGCATGAAAAAACCTATAAATAGTATAAGTAAAGATAAAGAATTAAATAAAAGGGAATAAATACATTCCTAACGAGAAAATTTTCCCAAATTTTTAAGAGGTGAAAAAGTAAAATAGTTGACAGATCCCTGCTCCTAAATCCCATGCTATGACCACTTCACTTGATCCAAGCACCCTATATCCTTACGATTCTCTAAATTCATGGTCAACCTATCTATCATCTACTAGATCTCACAAAGTTTAGGATAATATGATGTAGGGGTGAGTATAAAAATACTCAATAGGATTCCCAAAAGGGTCAATGGTGCAACAAGAGAGGTATAGAAGAGGGGTAGCACACAAATAGAATGTGATGTGAAAGATAGGTAAAGTAAAAAAGAGTACAACTCAACCAAAATAGAGAGTAAAGTAATATAAATCAAACAAAAGTAGATATAAAAAGTAATAAGATGATAATCTTGTTGATTCTTTACAACCTATATTAGGTGAGTAGACTCGTCCTACCATTAAATCCTAGACACAAAAACGAAGTGGCATATCTAATGCATCATTGCCACTCCTGGAAAGTGTGTAACCACAAACGATGGATTGGGTACTAAAATAGGATATATATATATATATATTCTCATTTATATAATCTGAAAGGAGATAGTAAGGGGCATATCGTATCACAGCTGAGCCTTGGAAAATAGTCACCAATAGTTCTAGAAGTAACCACTAATTAATGCCTAGCATCTCACACGTTTTTATAAACTAAAAGTCAAATGTACTCATTCACTACACCTGGATACAATCCACATTGGGTAGTTCTATCGTTCCCTCATAGTTTTAAGTCACGTTAAAGTATTCTTGTTGGTGGGAAAAGCACCCCTCTTTTTCGTGAGTCGAAAAGTACGTCAAAACATGTCTCCTCACTGATCCAATATTATAAAGATTAAACCCAAATTCGAGGACCCACATATTAATGCATCAACGGGAATCTACATTAATTTTTGTCTTAGATTACCCACACCCTAATCTATTAGGAGGATCCCACTCTTGTTCTTCAGTGACCCTCACCCTAGTGCGCCAGGGTATTCCAATCTTATTCATCGAAGACCCTCAGTCTAGTGCGTCCGGGGGATTCCTCATGGAATTAGCTGACAAAGGACCCATGACCATGTCAATAGGGGATTCCACTCTTATTTTCACAGAGGACACATGCCTTGGATATCACAGGGGATTCCACTTTAATAGTAGACCTTTTGACATGGTGAAAAATTAACTATTACTTCCGCTCACAGGTGCGCTTTATTTTGTTCCTGAAACTCGAATCCAGACACAGATCATGACTTATCAGGTCGAGAGATTAAAATATACTATTATTTATCCATGATCGTAGGTATTTTTTATCATGAAAAAAATTTTCATCGAAGAACATTGAAGAACGCGAAGAACATGTGTCCCCATATAAGGACATGTCCTTAAACATAACATAATCATGAATTATGTCATGAATTCACATTAAGGGTCTTTTCTAGTTCTGAGATTTAAACAATAAGGCCATAAATATTATATTACAACATGAATATTACATGTAGCCATTATTACTTAGAATCCATTTTTCATAAAATAAAAACTCTTGGAAAAAAGAGACATTCCTAGTTCCATGTTTTAGTCATCATAACTTTTACTTAATCTAATCCTTTACCCTATTCTACATTGTGTACTATTAAAACCATTTAAAATAATGGTATGAGCATAAAAATAACAGTAAGGGTTATAAAATATTGAAAAAAAAATCATCCCATAAATAAATACAAATCGATGAAACCATACTTTTCGATCATAACATACCTTGTGAAATCAAAAGATTTATGAATTACAAACAGAAATCATAAATCATAAACATAACTTATGGAATTCATAACATACTTACATTGTAGCTATCACAAATAAATAGGGAGTCACATTTGGAATACCCATCACATAATATTCCCTAAATCTCAAAGGAGAAACATTAACATTTACCTCCATCACGTTTCCCAAGGAATTAGAGATCTATCTTGGGGTCACCCACCCTAGGTTTATCACAGAAACACTGGAATACGTAAAAAATGCCCAATTACCCTATGATATTCATAACACATAACATGAACACAAAGGATAAAATAACATTTCCACAATCCGATCACAATATATCAAATCAAGACATTGAAAAAACATTTCCTTATCAAATCATATTAAAAACCATTTAAAACATTTAATAAAGAGATTTTTGTATCAATGTGTCCCATACCACTTGGAAGCATTTAATTGAATTATCATTTGAAAAAATTAATGTACATATAAATAAATCCTAAAATATATTTTGTAAACATGGGCATTAATTAGAAATATATAGAAGAATACATCTTTAAAACATTTAAAATGATATTTTATTTAATGAGTTTTTAACAAAATGAGAGAAAAATGAATAAAAATAATTGATGAATAAAATATAATCATAACTTTATAATATAATGTGAATAAATGGATTATTGATATAATATTACAATGGATAGTATATACACCATATTAGAGTGAATAGGTGCATAACAATAATGAAGTCACAATGAAATGAAAATTGAGATGCAATCCCTTATAAAAACTGTATCATGAGATTAAGGATAAATCAATTAAATAATATTATGTGAAAAATATGAATACAGTCAATATTAGTGGAAATTAATTGTAAAAATATCTGAGGATATTCGGACATATTCATAGCATGACACAATCACAAAGTAGATGTTTAACCGAAAGAATTGAAATTTGGTGAAGATGTTCTCTTACAGAAATTTGACAGCCTAACGACATCACATTAAAATTCGGAAAATGACTTGATGAGAGAGAAAAGGGTATGACCACACATTCACATAAAAATTAAATAAATAACGATATAGAAGAACATATCCCAACATAATTATATGTAATTTAAAATACATAACAAAAATATGATTGTTACGAAATAAGGGTGAAATGTCACTTACAGATTTCGTATCTTACGAATCATACAAACCATGAAAGACGAATCATACAATGAAGATATAAATACCCAAAAATTTCAGTATATTAGATAATGAATTCAATTATTTTTAGTACATAAAACACACAAAAGGAAAATAGTTGCAATATAGCACAAAACTCACGGGAATAAAAAGTGAGATGAAAACCCCTTACCACGTTGTAATCAATCGAGTCACATGAACCAAAGTTAATAACCACCAAATGAATCAAAGAATACCATGAATACAAATAGAATCATGATAATATATAGAAAATAGATGTAAACTATATACTTCATGAAATAAATAAGTGGTGTACAATGGAAATCTCGGAGAATTAAAAGTTAGATAAGAAACCCCTTACCTCGTGTCCGACCTGAGTTGTTTGTTCCTTGTTCTTCCTGAATAATTAACAGAAGATAATTTATACTTAATTATGAACATTTTTTAAGTTAATTATTACTTTTATATCACTTATTACAATGTTATAAACAATATGTAATCAATTATGTTAATAATGGTCATTTTGTCGATATTTGGTACTTGAGTAAAAAACAAACACCTTATAACAACCAGTTTTCCATGTGTTCAAGAGTCCATTATCTCTAGAATGAAATTCATTATTTGGATATCATATATATCATATATAACCATTATATATTTGTCTTAATAATAGTACATAAAAATTGCAGATATGAAACGAAATGCACAGTTCATGGAGACAGTAAGTCGTATGTATGTATGAACGCTACTTTCATTTCTATTTCATATTTTAATTGAATTAAATCATAATGATACTTAGTTCTATTATAATTCCAGTATATATCATATATAATTTCAATAAATAGATCCTTTATATGTCCCACATATGGTATGAATTGGTCATATCACTCTGAGAGGGCGGTAGTCCGCAATTCCTCCAATGAAATTAGCGCGCTTACTCATAATGAAAACCATAAAGTTATTATATAAATTAAAAATACAAAAACATAAAGAAAACATAAAAAAATACCTCATATATAAATATTTTGTCTTCATAATGGCCACTATAAGTGGACATTGGAGATAATTGAACAATCATCGTTTTGTGAGGTGTTAGTTTCCCTTCCACAGAAACTGTATGTTCAATACCAATTAGATTGAGGTGTGTGTAAGTGTAGTTAGAATCCATCTCATAAAAAAAATACTAGTATATATTAGTATTCTATTGTTGTTATAAAATAAAGTAATGAAAATATTTATGCATTGGACAAGTAATATAAAATAATAGAATTTAAGATAAACTGATACCTTTAATTCGGGTAACTATCTTTGGTTTGAACAAAAAGGACTTCATAAAGTGCATTCTACCCAAGGTAAGGCTTCAAGGAGGAAGAGGGGAATATTGAAAATTTATTTGGTCAGGGGTTGGACAAGACAAGGGGCTTGAGAGGTGTGACGAAGGGGTTATAAGTGGTGGATTTTTATAAGGGGGAGGAGAGGTTCTTTAGGAATGTGTGAAAATAATATTTTATTATATTATTATTTTCAGTTTCTAAAGGTCCAAAACTGATTATGGTCGCTGAAAAGATGACTATTGGTAGAAAACAATTAATCCAAAATGAATTTTACAGTTTTTTTTGTTATTTTAATATTTATAATCTTTTTTACTTAAATAATTTATTAATGAGGTAAATATTGCATCTTTTTTGTGTCAAAAATAATATTATTTATTTGATGTATAAAAATTATAAAAAAAAATCCATGATTTATGAAATCTTCATATCTTTTTAGTTAATATTTTCATTTAAAAATATAACTTATATAACCTATGTAAAAACAAATTTACTAAAAGAAATTAGTTTTTGTCATTTTTGTCTTTACATTAAATTAATTAATATAAAGTGTCATTAACACTCCCATGTGGCTCCATGGGGTTCAAAAATCGACACAAAGATGCCCATGGTCGTCCATGAAAAATAAAATAAAGAAAAGAAAATTTTTAAGGTAATTTTGTATTATTAGAATATTCATTTTATGTTGAATTACCATATTTACCTTTAACCGAAGTAAATAAGTCAAAAGTTACTATTCACAAAAATATTATTTTCATATTATTGAACCTAATTTTAATCACTAATAAAATCCATGTATGTCTGATTTTATAAATTCAATTCACAGATGTGGTAAAATATCATTTAAATGAAAAATTCATTTTTTTAACTACAACTTAGTGGGATCAATATTCATTACGAATTAATGTTTTTCCAAAAAATACAAAAAATTCAGCCTATGATATATTTGATATTCCGAATTAAAAAATGATGTCTATTTTAAATAATCAAATATATGTTAGTTGAAATAATTAATTTAAAATAAATTTTTATTGTCAAAACAAATAATGTGTTTTTAAGAAACAGTATCTATCAAAAGATTGACACTTGTTTATGCCCAATCTCAAAGTGAAATTAATTACAATGAACATCAGTGGATTAAATGGTAAAAATAAAATTTAATTACACTTTAAAACCAATTAAAATGATAATGTAACCAAATAAATAAATTACATTAAAAGGCAATTTTGAATTGAAATACAATATTTTTTAGTATTCATCAAAAATGAATTTTATCAGAAAAATTCCAATAATTTACCCAATGTAAATTTTTATGTGCCGATTATAATGAATTTTTATTTCAAATATAATATATAAAAGTGGCCAAAACTATATTTAATGATGTTTCACCATCAAAAGGTGGTAAATTGATCTTTTTATGAATATTAGAATATTCTTGCTTGAAATCATATTCTTTCTTCATTTAAGGCTATAAAACTTATGGGAAAAATGTAAAAACATTTAACAAACATGTATATTCATATTTTAGTTAGTTATTTTTATTCCTGATAATACAATATAAAGGCGTTAACAACTATCTAAATTAATATTATATTATTATTTTTCAGTATAACTCATCGTTGTGTGCAATGTATAACTTGAAGGAAACTTGTTGTTGTTTATTGGCTCTGCCATAGAACACAACATCCCCTATAAAGTAAAATTAATAATTAATTTAAGAATATTAATAAATCGGAAAATTTTATTTTCTATATTTACCTAGATTGTTATATCCTTCACCCCTTTTGGGAATTGCATCATTGAAATTTTAAAATTGGGCTCATAAACATCATTGAAAGGCCCACATCGGAAAAAGTTTCAATAAAACCATCACTTTAAAATAAAGGAAAAGAAGTAAAAAGGACACCCAAGGCAAAATATACTAGGATTCCAAAAAAACATCGATATGAAGGAGAAAAAAAACAATCATGTTCTGATGGAGAGTGATAGAAAACATGATTATGAGAATGTTTACCATAAGAAAATCAAAGAAATTTAATGGGTTAAACGGTCTTTGATTCCTCAGTAGGAAAAGTTAATCGGGAAGGTTTATTTATTTAGTTAATTTTCATATTTTTGAGGAATTTATTTATGAGAATAACTAAAAATATAAGGAAACATACTTACATGTCATGTAGACATTCATCTATTACTCAATTACTACCACCAACTCATTAAATTTCTTCAAACGATGAGTACTAATTATGAATTGTTCACCTTGAAATCACTATAATCAAATTCTAGAGAATCACATAACAAAAAAACTGAACTATATTTTTTCCATGTCTTTAGAGATTAACAAAAAAAATTATTGGGAGATCAGATAATACCCAAAATGAAAATCTTTTACAATAAGAAAAACTACTCTTATTCACCAAACTTTTTCAAACAAAACCCAAAGTTCAACAAATACCATTCAACAAACAGTTTTCCATAAAATTATTCAAATTATTCCAAACTATGATTGAGACCCAAATCCCAGAATGATTTAATCATATTGTATTCGAAAAATAATCTCATCATTTATCTCACAATAACATCAGTTACTCTTAAAGTCTCATATTGAAAAGTAATTAACCTAATCACATATTCTCCATGATATGTTAATCATTTCCATGGATTACCGAAAATCAACTTATTCTTGATACATAAATTCTTATAACTAAAAATAATTAGTCATAATCACTAGGGACTTCACATATCCTAGAGGTAGGCGATAAATCCAAGTCTCACTTTAGTTGGGGTTTCAATTCCCACATCTTTGTCTGATGTTATGGGTTGTCATGCGGCCTGTGTGTTGTCCTTTTTACAAGACCTTATAATTTTATAACAATTCCAAAAAGAGGTAAATACATAAAAAATAACCATAACTTATTTTAACCAAAAAGGATATCTAATTACTTTAATTTTTCATCCCAAAATGTATTAAATTGTAATTTCCTCGAATTAAAGGATCATATAAACCCAAATGATTCTTTATAACTATATCAGAAAATGAAAAGAAAATTATTCCTTGAATAAAATTTTCATATATCAAACATCAGGGTTACACATACAATAAAAATTTTCTTAATGTAATCCCATCATCAAATTAACCTTAATACTTTTAAGCATTTCTCCATCCTGAGATCTACCATAACTCTTGAATCCCTTTTATGTTGACTACATACTCAGTAAACGTTCTTCATGATCGATTAAACATTCATTTCCTAATTATTCATAAATACTTCTTTACAATAAGAGAAATCATGAATAATATCCTCTGATTAGAAAATTTCTAAACATCAGATAAAAAAATAATCCATACCTTTCACTGGTCATTATCAGTTTCCACATCCTCAATTGGAATGGCATTAGGTATTGGTAAACATATATATCTATGATATTGGTTATCCCATTACCAAACCTTCTTCGTAGGACATATGTTTGTATAATGACCATGGATACAACATTTAAAAAATTCAATTGATCCCTTAGAAAGAACATATTTCCCTTTCATAGATTCAACTAGATGCTACCTTTTTACACGGTAGGTTATTGCTTTATGGCCATCACTTCCACATCTATAGAGCCTTCCCATCATTTAGAGACATTTTTTATGTGTTTCTTTCCACATCCTTGACACATAGGTTTTTGAATATACTTAAATTTATGATTATTACATGAACATTCATGGGGATTTGTTTATCGGATATACAATACCTTATAAAAATCCCCAAAGTTCAGTTTTTTAATCATGACTCTAGATAGTTAGTTGAGAATAACCACACGATTTCTCATTGCAGCTCCCATTTCATTTAGTAGCTTGTTTAGAAAACCATCACAGCTTTCTTCACATCCACTGTTACTTTGGTGCCTACTAGATCCATTCATTTACTAAAACCAAAAAAGTAAGTGTGTGTATATCAGTAAAACCATCATATAATATCTTATGAGGAGAGTAAATACTAATATATACTTATTCGTGATATCTTGAACTCATTCACTTTATCTATAATAACTATGAATATTTCTAAAATCCTAAACATTATGGTAATTTCACATATGCTTAAAAAACACCCTAACCTCTAATGTTATTAAAACGGAACTCTGATACCAACTATAAGGACCTGACCTTAAATAGTAATAAATCATGAACTATATCAAGAATTCACATTGAGGATATTTTCAGGTTTATAGATTTAGAGAATTATTCCATAAATATTACATAAAAACATGAATTTTAGATGTAAAAACTACTACCCGGTATCCATTTTTTATAAAATAGAAACTCTGAAAGAATAGAGACATTTCTAGTTCCATGATTTTTAAAACACTGCTATTCCATGATCTCATCCTTGACCCGATTCATATTTATGTCACGTGAAAAACAATTCAAAACATTGGATGAGAATAAAAAGATCATTATGGGTTATAAAATAATGAAGATAAATATTATACCATCAATAAATACAAATCTATGAAAAAATACTTTTCAATCATTACATACCTCAAGAAATAAAATGATTTATGAATAACATATAGAAATCATAAGTCATAACAGTAACTTACGACATTCATAACATACTAAAATTGTAGTTATCACATCTACATAGGGAGTCACATTTGAAATACCAATGACATAATATTACTTAAATTTATTTGGAGAAACATTAACGTTTACCTCTGTCACGTTACCCAATGCATAAAATAGCTATCTTGGGCCCACCTTCCCCTAGATTATCACAGAACCGCCCATACACATATACAATACCCAATAACCATATCATATTTATAACATATTACAAGAACACAAATGAAAGACAACATTTCCACATTCCAATCACAATATATGAAATCATGATATTGAAATAAATAATTCTTTATCAAATTATTCTCAAAACCATTTGAAACATTTAATAATGAGATTTTTGAATAAATGTTTCCCATTCCACTTTGATTCTTTAAAATTATTATTAATTTTAAAACCATAATTTCCATATAAATAAATCATAAAAACAATTTTAGAAAACATGGATATTAATGATAAATATTTAGAAAAATAAATATTTAAAATATTTAAAATGATATTTTAGTTAATGTGTTTTTAACAAAACGAGAGACACTTGAATACAAGTAATTGTTGGATACCATTTAATCATAAAATTTTAATATAATGAGAATAAAAGGGATTAATGATATATTATTCCAAAGGATAGTTAATACACCACATTAGAGTGAATTGGTGTATACCAACAATGATGTCTTAATGTAATGTAAATTGAGACGAAATCCCTAATAAAAACTGTATTTTTAGAATAAGGATAAATCATTTTTATAATTATATGTGACAATAGTAATACACTCAATATAAGTGGATATTAAGTGTAAAACAATCATAGGTTATACACACAAATTCATAGCACTACATAATCAAGAAGTGTAAGTTTAAACCAAAGAATTTAAATTGGGTGAATAAGTTCCCATATAGAAATTTGACAACGTAAAAGAATCACTTTAAAATTCATAAATTGAATTGATGAGAGATAAAAGGGTATCACCTCACATGAACAAAAAATTTACAGCAATAAGTATATAGAAGAACATTTCTCAACATAATACTATGTAAATTAAAAGACATTACAAAAAGAAGTCTTTTAAAAAGTAGAGGGTGAAAGGTTCCATTACGGATTTGGTAAATTATGAAAATCACACACCATGAAAGATAAATCATACAATTAAGATGTAAATACTCATAAATATATGTATATTACATAATGAATGAAATAATTGTAAGTATTTAAACCACACAAAAGTAAAATAGTGTCAATATAGCATTAATCTCACGAGAAAAAAGTGAGTTGAAAACCCCTTACAACATTGTAATAAATCGAGTCATATGGAAAAAAGTTAATAAACACCAAATGAATCATAGAATACCATGAATATAAAGGTTTTCATTATAATATATATCAAATGGAAGTACACAACACACTATATGCAATAGATTAGTGGCGTACAATGGAAATATCATGGAATTAAATGTGCGATAAAAACCCCTTACCTCGTGTACGACATGACTTGTTTGTTCCTCGTACTTGCTGAATAATAAACTTAAGTTAATTTATACTTGATTAGGAACCCTTTATAATTTTTATTAATCCTTTTATATCACTTATTACCATGTTTTAGACAATATGTAATCATTTATTTTAATAATGGTCGTTTTGTCGATATTTGGTACCTGACAAAAAAATAAACACCTTATAATTACATGTTTTCCATGTGGTGAAGAGTAAATTTTCAACAGAATGATATTAATGATTTATATATCATATATATAATATATATCCAGTATATATATGCATTTATTATAGTACATAACATTTGGAGATAAAAATGAAATGCACCATTCATGGAGATGGTAAGCCGTACGTACGCATGAACACTACATTCATATATCTTTTGTATTTTAATTTAATGAAAACATAATTATACATAGTTAAATTATAATTACAATACAATATGATATGTAATTTCAATAACTCTATCCTTTATATGTCCCACGTGTGGTATGATTTAGTAATATCAATTTGATGGGGCGGTAGTCTGCCCTTCCTTAAATGAAATTATCGTGTTTACACATAATAGAAACCATAAAGGTATGTTGTAAATTAAAAATACAGAAAAATAAATAAACCATATAAAAAATATATATCATATATAAATACAATTTCATCATAATGGACAACATAAGAGGCGGTATGAGATAATTGAACAATTATCATTCCATGAGGCGTGAGTTTCCCATCCAAAGAAACTGTATGTTCTTTACCCATTAGATCAAGGTGTGTGTAAGTGTAGTTTTAATCCTTGTCATACCAACATCCTAGTTTTCTTAGGATACTATTTTAGTTATAAAATAATGGCATTAAAATATTTTATGGGTTGGAGAAGTAAAATAAAAGAAAATAATTAAAGAGAAAATGTTACCTTTAATTCGCGTAACTCCCTTTGGTTTGAACGAAAAGGACTTCTTGAAGTTCCTTCTTCCTATGGAAAGACATTTAAGAGTAATAGAGAGTTATTTAGTGATTATCTTGGATGGGTTTGTATAAGACAATGGGCTTTATAGGTGTGAGTAATGGGTTATAATTGAGGGCTTTTATAATGGGGAGGAGGGGTTCTTTCAAAAAGTGTGAAATATTATATTATTATATAATGATTTTCAGTTTCAAAAGATCACAAACTCAATAAGGCTAAAGCTAAGATGACTAATGGTGTATCAAAATTCACCCAATAATAATTGGTTAGGTTTTGGATATTATTTTAATATTTTTAATATATTTTTTAAATCATTTATTAATGATATAAATACTGCATCATTTTTGTGTCTTATATAATATTATTTATTTGATGTATAAAAAATATAAAACAAATACCATGATGTAGGATATATTTTTATCTTTACAATTAATATTTATAGTGTAAAATATATCTTATAAGACCCCATGTAAAAATTAATTTACTAAAAGATATTTGTTTGTGATTTTTTTTTCTTTTCATTAAATTAATTAATCTAAAGTGTTAGTATCACTCCCAAGTGGCTCCATGGGGATCCATAATCGACCCAAGGATGCCCATGGTCGGCCATTACTCATAAAATAAGGTTAGGACAAGTTTTAAGGTAATTTTTTTATTATTATAATATTCATTTTATCTGGATGATCCGATTTACCTTTAACCGCAGTAAATAAAAGTCAAAAGTTACTATTCACACAAAAATAAATTTCATCTTATTGAACCAAATTTTACTTACTAATAACAAACATGCATGTTATATTTTTTAAATTCAATTAAATGAAGTGGTGAAATTACATTTAGATGAAAAGCTCAATTTTTTAACTACTACTTATTGGATTAACTATTCATCAAAAATTGATGTTTTTAGAAAAATACAATAAATTAATCCTAAACTATATTTGTTATTCCAAATTCACAAATTATGCCTATTATAAAAAATTCAAAACATAGAAATTGCATTAATAAATTTAAAATTAATTCTTTTTGTCAAAACAAAGAGAGTGTTTTTAAGAAACAATATCTATCAAAAGATTGACACTTCTTTATAACCAATTTCAATGTGAAATTAATTTCAATGACAAAAATTAGATTAATTGGAAAAAATATAATCTAAATAAAATTTTAAAAAATTAAATTGATAATCTGACTATATTATTAAATTAGATTAAAAGACCCTTTTGAATTAAAATACTGTATTTTTACTATTCATCAAAAATTGAATATTATCAAAAAAAAATACAAAAAATTTACACAAAGTTAAAATTAATATCCCAATTCAAAAGAAGAATTATATATTGTCAAAAAGAACTTATAAAAGTGACAAAAACTATATTTAAATGGGTTTCACCCTCAAAAGGTGGTAAATCGACCATTTACTGAATATTACAGTACTTATGCATAAAATCTAATTCATTATTCTTTTACACATCTAAAATTTATGTGATAAATGAAAAAACATTTAGAAAACATGTATATTAATATTTTAGTTAGTCATTTCTATTCCTACCTATAAAACGGTTAGGCGTTAACTACCCATTAAAATATTTTTATATTATTGTTTTTTGTATAACTCAACGCTATGTGCAACGTATGATTTCAAAGAAACATGTTGTTGTGTATCAATTACACCATCAATCATAGAATCCCCTTTGAAGTAAAATTAATAATTAATTTAAAAATATTAATAAATATGAAAAATTCATATTCTTTATTTACCTAGGATGTTACACCCCAAATCAAAAACAAATGATGGCAGTTGTTAGTTCGACCATCAGTAATGTATTCTAAATCTAAAAATTAAAATAGAAATAAAAAAATGACAAAAAATTATTTAATTGGTGGTATGATGATTCTAAAATACATATCCTACCTAGTATTTGGATACGTTGTTGTGTCTGTTTCACTCCGATCTTTTAGAGCATGCATTTTCATTACGAAAGGATGATTTTTCGATGTTAAATCACTATCGGCTAGAGATCCACCATCTGATGGAGAAATGAGATAACTCTGGTTAAATTCTATTTTCTCTTATTTATAAGAGAATTCTAGCTATTTTGAAATCATAATAGGATGTTCCCTCCCAACTAAGGTTTCACCTGGGGAACACACTAAGCTATGAACTCAACGATGACCTCATATTTCTAATCTATGTTCTCATTCAGAAGTTATTCAAAGTAGTGTTTCAAATAAACCAATTTTTTAATAATTTGATTCATGGTATTTATCTCTGGGAAATTTTATACAGAATTCTTATGCTGCCAAATTTTATTACTCTACTAAGGATTACAGAACAGTTTGGACCCAATTGTGGACTTAGATTTCCAATAAATGCAACTGTTTTAGATTTATTATGGTATGATCATTTGAATGATATAATTAATAAATTAATTCATCAATTTAACATACCGCAAATGCGCAATGGGTCCATGAATCCTATGTTGACATATTTTATGTCATGCCTAGGGTAAACACCATGCAAAAAATCCAACTCTGGAATCAAATTATTGATATGATCAACTTTTTAAGAGATATCATGTTTCAATCACATGAACAATAAAAAAAAACATATTATTTTTTAACAATTTAATCGGTGCACACCAGGTCTGTGAGTTTCATTCCATCTCCTCACCTAACTCTTGAAATATATGTAGAAGTATTCCAATGACTTGAAAAGAAAAAACGCGGTCTCTACACTCAAGGAAAATAATTCTTTGAGAGGTATCTCTTGTAATGCATCAAAACTCTATGGTCTGTTTCATTAAAAAAATATGATTTTTGAGGTATTCTAGGAGAAGAATTTGACTTATCCCCAATACATTGACAAATTTCCAGTTCCATGAATAGTGATTCTAGAATAGTGATTCATTCCCTTTTCAAAATATTAAGAATGATGAGTGGAATATTGTTTCTAGAACATTCAGACATCCAATGGTGTCACGAACTGTGTTTCATTAATGGTGAGTCATTTCCATTGAAAAATTCCTTAAATTGTTTATTGATCAATATTTCTAGAATGGTGAAACATCCAACAGTGTCATGAACAATGTTTCCAATACGTTGAGTCATTTCCAAAAGTTTTACAAAATTCTAGATTTCCCAGTTTTTTTCTTTTAAAATATTTCTTTGACATGAAATTAGTTGAATGCCATATTTATCTATGTTTTAAGGAACTTATAGATATATAAATTATATATATTATTTCCTAAAAATCTATACACTTTTAATTATTCAAACAGTGTGGTTTAATATCATACTATTTTAATGTAAAACCTAAAAAGCATCAAAACAAATTCTCTATTTAAATCTTTCTCAGGATAAGATACCCTTAACCTTATTCATCCTTTGTGGTTTTCTCATGGAATGAGATGCCTCGACTATTCTTCCCCATAGTATTCATGCAATAAAATTGTAATCCTCGGAAATATTCCCAATGATGTTTTTTCCTGCTATATGTGCGCCCTCTGTTATGGAGAAACTGAGATGTTTTGATCGATCTTTGATAAGGTATGTGCTACCACCATTACTCTATGTTCATGGATATGTTTCTTAATGTGTCCCCATTCCATGTAATGGAATATGATCACCATGTTTTAAATGGATATTTCTATGGTGTTGAATGATTTTTTTGTTCCATGGCGTCCTCTGGTGGATGAAGTCGTTGTAGTAGAGGTGATCTTATTCTATTGTGTTGGACCATTCTCGTATAATGAAAATTTGAAACTATTTGATTTAAGGGATTCATGGATTCTATATTCTTTTCATATGAAAATATAATGTTATCATGATTTTTCCATATTATCACAATAGAATTGACATAATTAATATTTGAATAAGATAAATGAATTGGTTTCAAGAATTTATTGTTGCCTCTTGATTTTCTAGATAGTGTGATATCTATGATTTTCATTTCTATCATGTCATTTTGGATGGATATTAGTAAAGAACACAAATCTATGAATAATTGTAAAATAATTGGCTAGAGGTAAATTGGCATGTAAATGAATCTAGTTCTTGTTAATGTAATTTGATGAAAATCAAATTGTTATAGTAATCGTGTTTAATTAATTTGTGGAAGGTATGTGAGATTTCTTGTTAGGATTCTCATAGTTGGAACCTAATAAAAATGAATCATTTGATTTAATATGGATTTAATAACTGGTTGTTGACAAAGGATATTTCCATGTTGGGTTCTGAGTTACCCTCATAGTTGTAAAGGCCTAAAGCCTTATGCTTTATAGTCGCAAGTGCTCATTATGTGTGAAGGGTGAATGACTTGATTGTGTCCAAGAGCACAGTTTCATACTATTAATTACTGATTTTAATTTCATGTGAGAAATAAACATTTTTATGGTATGAGTGGTAGGGAGGCCTAATGGTTTTGGCTGTAGTTGATTCCAAGAGTGGTGAGATACACTAGTTTATTCATACGGGTGTCTGGGAGGACATCAGGGGTGATGTAATGGGTTAACGCTCAACACTACTTGAGGAAACTTTTCTTACATAACATCATTCCAAAATAGGAAAAGACACTTGGGGTATTCCATGTTCTTTATTTGTTTCACTTCTCGATAGTGGATGGGTCTATGATACTGATATAGGAGGCAAAGACTCGGTGGGTGGTTTATCTACACACTATATTGAGAACCTTGTGTTTTCTAACATAAAATTTTATTTCTAGAATTACTGTAATATTTGAAAAGTGAAAATTATATTAATAAATGATTGAACAAAATATATTAAACCAATGGGTTTTGAGATTTCAAGGATGCACTGTTGTGGTTATTTCTGAGGATTAGTGGTCTTGATGGGGTTATTCCTAGAGACCATGGGACTATGTTTTAATACTAATGTAATGTTGCGTTGAATGATAATGGTAAAATAATAAATTAAAATAATGTGAAACTGATAAAAATAGATAAATTGATTTATTAAGTCTCTTTAAATTGATTTATTATTATAGGATATGTAGTCTTAGAAGTGGTAGGTGGAGGTTTGAGAGATGTTAGCTGTAATTGAGTCTATGACTAGGATACTCACATAGTGTTGTTATATTCTATATTATATACTGAACTTTTTATGTTTATATATGCCACCCCACCCTATCAGTTTTGGTGACAAACACCCCAAGTATTTTGAGTTCTAGGGCTGTTTTCCCAACATCTCAGTGGGAGACAGGATGGCTAACTACCCCCTTTGGCTTTTATCTCATCTCTTGTTTGTTACATGTATTGGAGGGCATGATGGTTAGTTTTCCACTTATTTGTGTGAAGAGGGATGTAATGGATTTTGGTTATCACATACATATATTCTTTATATAGTTTAATATGGACAATTATAGGTGTAACATGTATAAGTTGTGATGGATTGAGTATCCTTACTCATTTTATGTAATGTAGTTGGTTGATGTGTAATACCCGATGTATGATAACTATTATACATGTTGTAGTGACTCCTAGAAACTACATGGTTACTTATAATTGTGTGGATGGTGTGATGCTTTTCCTAGGTGTCTGCGGGTAGACACTGTTTTACATGTATTATAGGTTTTTATACTTTCTCAGGAGTCTATGGGAAAAGATTTTTAGAGATAGATGGATTAATACATGTGACATTGGGGAAAAATGAAAAATTAGCGGGGAAGTGGTAGCGATGAACCTTTATTATTATTTATAGTATTATATATAATCATTTTTATGATACTTAGTGAGAGTAACAATAATGAGTTTTGGAACATTGTATTCATGTTTAATTGATGATTTTGTTTCACAATTTGGTAAATATGATTTAGCATGATCTCCATACCTTTCATGTGAGAATCCGAGGAGTATCCTGCTGAGGATACTATTATACTCACCCTATGTTATATAAATTAAGTTTCAAGACACTTGGAGATGGTTGGAGGTCATTCTAGTTACATCTAGATTGTGGTTTACAGGAGCTTTCCAGGCTTCGTAGTTGTTGTTGGTTTAAATTCTTTTGGAACTTGTAGTTTTCCCTTCTAGTTGTAGTAGTTTTTTAAAGTCATTGAAAACATATAATTGGGTTTCATTTATGTTGTAGTCTGATTTGGAGTTTTTTGGTTTCTATCTTATATATCCATTTTACTTTTTGTTTTATTAGAGATTAATACCACTAATTTTGGTTTTTACAATACCATCAGTGATAGTGGGAAACCTGGGGCCTACTAGAGGTGGGACTCGGGGGGGGGGGGTCAGTTTCTCTCTTCTGACATTTTCGGCCCTGGAGGGGTACACATTATTGGGAGGGTTTCATGACATTGGTTCAGTAATATTGGATGTTTTACATTGATCATGGTTCCATAATCTCAAAAAAATAGTCCTGATATAAATATCATATGTAATCATTATATAAGTATTTATAATATTCTGTAAAATTTAGAGATGGGAAAATGAGCTAAACCATTCATGGAGATGGTAAATCGTGTGTACTCAGGAATGATGGTTTTATTTTCAAATAGATATAATCAAATAAATGTATAAAATATTTCATATTTTCATAAGAAATATTATAAAATATATTTCATTTATTTTCATTAAATACATATTTATTACCATATATTTCAAAATAAAATGAAATAAATTTCTCATCACTAGGTGGAGGACATATTCCACACTTACACATAAGTGATGTTATTATATTCCAACACGATGGTATTAAAGGAGGTATATATGGTATTATAATTAGATATGTATAATAATTTAACAAATATCACATAAATAGGATAGATCAATCATTATATTCATCCATGATAGGCTCTAATGGAAAATGAATTCCATTTGTTATATTTATGTTTATAACTTATTCCTTCCAATATTGTGTTTCTGATAAATACATGTTCAATTAGATGAGGGTAGGGATATAAAGAGTATATTTATGTTGGTGTTGTAATTAAGAAAAAAAAATGGGACATTGAAGATGAGAGGATATGGGGCCATTCATAAGTGGGAGAGGTGACCTACTTGGAATTTTTTAAAAGAACATGTTACACTCATATCCTTCACATGCCACAAGGCTAAAAATGGGCCAATTAAAAAAATGGGAGATATAAGGTTAAAATAATTCTATTAAATAAGAATGTTACATGTTTTAATTCATATTAACCCTTTTCATTTTATATTAACCACGAATTAACTCATTTGAACTATAGCCATTGTAATTAAATTGTACAATTTTTACAATTCATTATATAAAAAATTAAACCAATTATATAATATTAATTATTATTATTCTAAATATTAAATAAATATTTACAAATTCAATTCATATTATTGGTATAATTTATTTTAAAATTAAACTTGAAAACAAAAAAATATCTTTCAGACGAAAACATTTATCATAAATATAGAAAATTTTAATATCTGAAATCCAAAATAAAGTGATTACATTAACTAAAATGTGTTGATTACAATATAATTAAACTAATTTTACATTTTAAATCAATATTTAATAAATATATAATTTTTAAATTCATTAAATGAAAATGTTGTTTTAAAAAAAAACTAGTACATTCCACTATTCATTGAAAAATTAAAATTCTCAAAAAATTCTCAAAAAAATACACAAAGATAAATTAGAAAATTTCATTTAAAAAATGAAGATTATTTTCTAAATTTAATTTTCAAAAATTGGTAAAAATATTTTTAATGAATTATCAAAAATTGCAACAAAACAACCTTTTTGAAAAATAAGGTATTTCAAAAAAAATTCATTTTAAATCTAAAGATTCTTATATTATTTATATTCAAAGGAAGTTACCCAAAGAAGAGGTAATGTCCTCCCTCAGTATATTTTTCGTTATTTTCAGTCTTCTCTACCTAAAATAATCTTAATCAATTATTATATTATAAAACATGTATACCAAATATTACGATATTTTTTTATTCTCATGGTTCAACCCACACATACACACACATCCATTAACTGTGTAACAAACGTACCATTTATGTGTATGACAAACTACTATATCACAAAAATATTTCTTTCATTTCCCATTACCATTTTCATGTTTTGGAATTAGGATGGAAAATATATATATATATAGGATGTATATGATAATTATAATTTATTTATTCATCCTTAATTTTTATATAACACATACCCTTATGATTTTTATTTTTTTGAAAATTAGATAACATCATTTCTGGATGTGTGGACAATCGCCTCCTCAAAGCGATGTGATTCTTTAATGATATAATTAATTTAAAAAATGGGTTTTTAATAAAATAATGTGAAATATATGAATACAATATTTTATTATAATTATAATATACATATATATAATTTACTTTTCAAATTTTTAATATGAAAATATAATGAATCTATCAATCATGTGAACGTACGGGCTACCGTTTCCAAGAGCAATACTTCCCTTTTCATATATCCCAATATTATTGATTATAATAAATAGATATATACAGAATATATGTGATATTTTAATAATTTTTTACAAAATAGAGATAATGAAACAGTTATAATAACAAAAAGTAACAAGTTAAAACATTATTTTGAAACTAGGAAATTAACACAAAAAATTGTAAAAATAATAAAATATTACTAAAAAATGAGTAATAATATATTTTAAAAATGTTATATATGATATCATTGATACTAGTATGGTTCTGTAATATGTTTTTAGAATGATTAAAATAATGACAAAGGATTTAAATTTATGTTTACCTGAAAGGAAACATAATTTCTGGGATTCTTATCTCACATTTCTTTAGGTGACACATACACCATTTTCACCACTTAATAATATTATGTGGATTATATAATTTCCATTTTGATATATTATATCATGAATTATTTTATCTTCATATTATTTTGACATTAAATTTTATTTATTTATTCTAAGGGGATTTGAGATAAATGTAACCAAGTATAAAATAATTTCTTAACCCAATTTCTTTTCATTGGGTTATGTTTCATACATGTAAGAAATTATGTGTAATAAATTTATATTATCAATTTATTTTTATTTCCAATTTCTTATGTGTATTTAAATTATACACACATAATATACTTTTTATGGATTTTTACATATAATAATGGTCTTTTAAAGTTTTTACCTCACAATTTCATTTTTCAAGATCGTTTATAGTTGAATTTCCATCAAAGGAAATTATTTGAAAATAGTCTAAAAAAACATTTAATTTTGATATAATATGGTGTTTTATGACCTTTTTCAATTTATAGTACCCATTTTTCACTCTTTGGCATTTAAAATTGTTTATAAAATGTTTTTTGTAATCCTACCTTAATTTTCTTCTTTGGTCAAGAAAATCAGGAATCTTCTAAAACCCCAGATTTAATGAAGGTTTTAAAAATGTTTCTAACCTTTAAAAAATGATTTATTAAATAAATTATTAATTTCTTTGTATTTTTCAAAAAATAATTTATGGAATCTCGTTACCTTTTTACAGATAAGATACATTTCAAACCCTTTTTCGTGAATATTTAATGAATTTTTTACCTTGTGCGGCATGTACATAATTACCCACCATAATTTCTTAGAATATTATGTAGCATGTTTAGAATTATAGATAGTATTAAAAAAATAAATATGTAATTTTCAATGAATATAATCTTAAATTAAAAATTCACATATAAAAATTATATTTTCTTAATTATTTTTTAAAAGATCTGTTTATTATATTTCTATTCATTCAAGACAACAAACCTTTACCCATAATCCACATGGAATATTTTTTATGGATATCATATTTTTTCATCATATGGATATTTCAAAATATATTTTTCAAATCATAGTTCTGATATAATAACCATGATTCTTTTGATTGTCCTATTGAAGTATATAATTTCTACAGATCATTTTAAATTTTGCTTCCCCAAAATATCCATATAATTTATTGTGAATATAATTATAACCTAAACAGTATTGCATTTTTAAATCTTTCATGTACGTTGGAGTCATATGATTAAATATGGAAGTATTTATAAAATGATATCGTCTATTATATATGGATATTTGATAATGGGAATTGTTAAATCGATTATTCAATATATGAGGAATGCTTGGAAATGTACCAAATGGGTGGGCACCCATTATTGATAACCCCTCTAAGTATCAGTAGTCTCATGGGATGAGTTAGTTTTCAAACCAATGTTCTTTTTAAGCACAATATTCTAAATAATTTTGTGAAAGGTATTCATGGTAAATGTACCATGTACCAAGGAAAAATGGTGTCCAATAATTAATAACCACTCTAATTTAGAGTTAGTTATTATTTATCCATCCAATTTTTTATTTCAACATATCTATGGATGAATTGTTTTCTCAAGTTATTGATTAATTAGAATGTGTTTCAATTTAATACCTTTCCATATATATTATTTCTTATGAAAATATTTTAATTTCATGTGTTACCAGCTATTTACATTACCATATTTATTATTCTCATGGATTCATTATTGTTTCCATAGTATTTACGCTTATTGAGAATTTTATCTCACCATTATTACGTTTCCTCTTCCCAGGATAACCTGATCTGTACTTAGAATGATATCCATGTATACTCTATATAGAATAAATTTATTATCCTCAAAATAAATAATTGTTATAATTTGTGTTTCCATTTGTAATACATTATTTGTGGATGTATCTGGTTTACCAAGACTACTGAAATGGTTGGTCCTTTTTGAAAATATTTACTTCTACCATATTTCAATGAATAGGTAGCATGAAATTAGATCCACGCTTTCTAGGGTATGGGTTCTGTATTTGGTATCAATGAAAGTTAAGTAGAATCCCTGGGAACTAGATTTAAAAAAACATACATTCGAGAACATCACCATAAGGTAGACATTAAAGATAAGTATATAATAAATTCCTTCAATTTTGTTATGGTAGAGATTATATAGGTTATCCTAAAAATGCATCCCTATATAGATTCTACAATTGGACGTGGTTATGGCATAAATATACCAAGGGGTAACAACTCGGATAAGGAGTGTTTGGCCAGACTCTAGAGAAACCTAGTACCTGACAACGAGCCTTTCTACGCACCAGGTTTGACAATTATAGGGTATGTGTGTAGTATAATTCACAGTCTCTTTATAAAAAATTAATAATCATTATAATAGATAATGAAAATGAATGACCAAGGTCAATCATGAGGTTTCTTATATTGAAAATAGTGTGTAACGATTTTGACATCATAAAAATGATTATATGGTTTTTCCACCATGATAATTATTGCTCACACTATGGCTCTTGGATTTTGGAAATTGTCTCTTCTAATAATTAATAACTAGAAAAAGGAAGGAAATTTCATGAAATAAGTGGATACATTGTTTATGTATTTAAGTTGTATTTTAAACAATAGTTAAATGAATATTTAGTGATTAACCTTATTTCAAGGATGCCCACCACATTTTTTTGGAACTTTAATGGAATTTTATTGAAATGGTTTTAGGAATTTACACACTTTATGTCGAGGGATAACAAATCATGTTTGGAAGGGCCAAAGGAAATGAACCAATGTCTAATGTATGAAATGGGTTTAATGCCATCCACTGACTTAGATAATGTCCTAGTGATTATGTCAATTTTTTAGTTAATCAATTTTATGAATAAATATTAATAAATAACATATATATTAACTTTTTAGGTATAAAGATTAATTTCACAACAATAAAAGTTTGGGGAAAAATTTACAGACATATATTTAGACAATTACCTCTTTTATAGTCGTTATGATTTGATTAAGGTTTATTTTAGTGATTTAAGCATCAATGTTAATTTTTTGATATCCATTTCTATAAGTGATGGATATATTAGAAATTGATAAAACCCAAAAAAATGGATTAATACTATTTTTTATAAAAATATTTCACGTTAATATATTTCTTGATAGTAGTATGTATTGAAATAATTAAAAAACAAAAGAAAAATGATTTAAAAACAATGTTATCATAATACGTTAATTTTTGTTGAACTGATGATCTTCTAAATCATCACTGATTTATGGATTTTTGGCCCTCAAATATCCATTGATAATTCACATGTTTTTGAATGATGGCCTAAATAAATACCTATATATAATTGATCATTCCTCCATGTCCATATTTTCACATTCCAATTATGTACTTCTACATAGAGATATAGTTATACATTCTACCATGTGACCTTTTCTCTTCTCATTATCTCTTATAAAGAGAATATTTTATTAGATCTTATCACAATTTTGTATTCTAACCAATATAATTTTTATATATAGAACAATGTAATTCCACAATATTGTTTTAATTTCATGGAGACAATTTAATTATGGATTGTAGAATGTAACACCCTAATATTCTAAAGTATTAACATTGTATTCGATAGCGTATGTGAAAGCAACACCAATCAATGAAAGGAATATATCCCATCAAGAAATTGTAGTTTATTTATTATATTATTTACATTTTAAATAATATATATCTTACAATTCAGGTGACACAATGTTATATTTCATCGCATGTAACAACATGTTTCTTCAATGGCTTGTGTTACATTCCATACCGAGTTTTACAGAACAAAAATATATTATAAAAATAAATTCTTTTAGTATAATAAGATATAGCCTATCCATTAAATTGGAAATTTGGAATAATATTAATCAACATATGAGAATATATACTATCTATCCCATAATTTTTCTTACATTGATCCAATATTTTTTATAGTCATAAGATAAGATAAAATTTGATATTACACAAAACCCAATATTTTTCTAATGTTAATATTATCACATTTTAACAAAAAACCTATACTAAATATATTTTTTTGGATATTATATAAATTTTATATAAAAAACATCATTTTTGAAATAGAAATATAAAAAATATGTTGGGGTAAATTTTTTTGTAATTTTCTGTCATGTTTCATTTTTTTGATGAATAATGAAAAATATTGAATTTAAATTACAAACATAATTTTCCTATAATTTATTTGAAAGAATAATTTATTTTATTTGTTTTTAAATTCTAGTCAATTAAATTTAAAATAAATTAATAAAATTTAGGTCATGTGAATGAATTTCTCTTTGAAATTGAATATAACAATCATATAAAACTTTTGAACATTTTCCTTTGAAAACCATCTTTGTAGTCCCGTCTATGGGATCAAATTTAAATTAATTTATACTAATTATGTGCCTTGAATTTGTAAATATTTATTACACATTTAATATCATAATAATATCTAATTTCTAATAAGAGTAACATAGTTTTTTACCAAAAATATTAGTTAATGTGATTAAAATTAATTAGAACGATTAGGATAAAATGTAGCTTAACAAGGGACTAAACAATAATCTAAATGGTTGAATGACCTGCAAAATATTCCAAAATCCATTTTATGTTCATATATATAAATTTTCCCCCATTTTCATGAAGTTTTTCCATTATTGGAGTAATTTTTTATAGGAAAAACATTTGTGGAATTCTCTTTTCATAAAATTACAAGAAAGTCGCTCCCCCTCCAATATAAAAAGGCACTCACCCATCCAACATACTAACACATCTCAAAAATATTTGGATAAGAAAACATCCCAAATATCACCTCAACATACCTCCCCTCATTCTATAATCCCAACCTTGGGAATAAATCTATCTATAGAATCCCTTTGGTGAAAACAAAAAGAAGTTACCCAAAAAAGATGTATCATCTTTTTTTAATATGTTTTTAAAATATTTTTTAATGAAAGTCTAGTTTAAAAAATTTATTAAAAAATATACACTAAAGGTGACATCTACAATGTTACTTTCCACTAAAAACCAAAAAAAATAATTCATTTTTCTTTTTTTATATTGTTTATATATATATAAGCAATGAAAAAGAAAAATAATAAATATAAAATCGACTGTGGAATTTATCATCTATTTTAATATTATAAGTACTGCCATTAAAGCAATCAGGATTCTGATATAAGCTCTCAAGCAGGACTCTCTTTTATAAGAGAGTTTGTCCTGAAAATCATTATGCATTTCTGGTGTGGGATTCTTGTTCTCCAATTCCTACGCAGAACATTATATATTTCATATTTGCGATTCTGTTACAAGTATGTGGATTTGAATGAGTATAAAATATAAACTATAAGAAGAATATAAACTAACATAATACACGGATTAAAAATATAACATATAGATGAAAACAAAAATAATTTCTTAAAAAATGTTGATGTAAAATAATTTATAGGGTTTCAATGACACCTACATGAAATATAGAAATGTTTGAAGTACGTGACATTGAGATCCAAAAAAATTTAAAGTATAAGACCAACTAAAATGAAACATTAAAAATGGATTAAATATATAAAATATAGTTGAAAACAAAAAAAAGTTTCAACAAAATGTTGTCGGAAAATAATTTATAATTTTCAAAGACACCTATATGAAACATAAAAATGAATTTAAGTACCTGACTTTGAATGTCTATAAAATTTAAACTAGAATACATACCTAAGTGAAATATAAAACATGAATTAATCACATATCAAATAGTTGAAAATTAAAATAATTTTGTAAATTATGTTTATGAAAAATAACCTAGAAACTTTCAAAGACACATACTTGAAACAGAAAAATGTTTCAAGTATGTGACATTAAAAGCCTGTAAAATATAAACTATAAGGACAATGTAAATGAAACAGAAAAATGGATTAATCATATAATAAATTTCTCAATTTGTTAACTAGTATTGTTAATAATTAATTTTATAATACTTAATTAGTTAATTATTAAGTATTAATATATATTTATATAATATTATATTAGTTAATTTGCAATATATTTATGAAGTATATAAAATTTAATTATATAATTAGTAAAATAATTTAAATTATATTTATTCATTATAATTATTAAAAATTATAATATAATAACTAATTAGTAAATTGGTAATATAATTATTTATTATATAATAGTTAATTTTTTAATTAGTTATAAGATTATAAATTATAATTTTTCATTGTAATTATTAATCGGTAATTGTAAAAAATTATTATATAATTATTTGTTAGTTAAATATTAATATAATTATTCTTTATAAATATTCATTATAATTATTCATTATAATTACTCATTATAATTAATAATTATTAACATATTTTATTATTACTAATTAGTTAATTATTAATATAGTTATTAATCATATAATAATTTTGTTGGTTTTTACTAATTAATAAAAATTAATTATATAATAAATAATTAGTTAATTAGTCATATACTTATCAATTATTTAGTAATTAATTAGTTAATTAGTAATATATTTTCTATTTATATAATAATTATTTAGTTAATTAGTAATATAATTATTAATTGTATTATTAGTAATTAGTTTATTAATAATTATTAATCATTAATTATATAATAAGTAATTTGTTAAGTAGAAATATAATAATAATTTATATAATAGTTAATTACTTAATCTTTTGTGAGATATATATGTAGTGTCCTTTTTATAATCAGTTAATTAGTAATATAATTACAAATTTAAATTATTCATTTTAATTGTTAATTAGTATTTATTTGAAAAATATTATATAATAATTAATTAGATAATTAGTAATAATATTATTAATTATATAATAGTTAATTAGTTAATTAATAACATAATTATAAATTATAATTTTTCATTATAATTATTAAATAGTAATTATTAAAAATATTATACGATAATCAATTAGTTAATTAGTAATATTATTATTCATTATATAATAATTAATTAGTTAATTAGTAATTTAATTATTAATTGTAATGAATTATTATATTACAAATTAACCAATTAATTATTATATAATAAATAATTAATAATTCTAATTAAAAATTATATTACTACTTAAATAATGTTTTATTATATAAATAGTAATTAATATTTATAATTAAAATTTAATTACATATTAACTAATTAATTATTAGAATTAAAAATTATATTTCTAATTTACTAATTAATTTTTATATATTTAATTATTATTAATAAATAATGTATAATTATAATTAATATTTATATTACTAATTAACTAATTAACTATTTTATAATTAATAATTATATTACTAATTAACTAATTAATTATTATATAAAAAATATTACATTACAAATTAACTAATTTATTATTATATAAATAATATTTGTATTACTAATTTCAAATTAATTATTATATAATCAATTATTCTATAATTAATAAACCTATTACGAATTCATTATTATATAATTAATAATTATATTACTAATTATCAACTTAATTATACAATTAATAAATAATGATTAATAAAATAAAGTTTTATTACAGATTAACAAATTATTTATTATATAATTAATAATTATATTACTAATAATTATGTTACTAATTTATTTTTTTAAAATTAAAAATGATATTACTAATTATCTAATTATAAAAATAATTAATAATTAATAATTTATAATTAATAATTAATAATTATACTAAAGATTAACTAATTGAATATTATATAATTAGTAATTACATAGTTTTAATTATATTACTAGTTAACTAGTTAAATATTTATTATTTATAATAAGTTTAATTCATGTTTTAACTTTCAATTATATTGGTCTTAGAGTTTATATTTTCTATCATTTTAAAGCCCCATGCATGAACCATTTTTATGATTCAAGTAGGTTGTTTTGAAATCTTATTTATTATTTTTCTTCAAAAAATTTTAAGAAATTATTTTTATTTTCAACTATGTATTATATGTTTAATCCATGTTTTAAATTTTAATTATATTGGTCTTATAGTTTATATTTTATAGGCTTTTATAGTCACATAATTGAAACATTTGTTTGTTTCAAGTAGGTGTCTTTGAAAGCTTATAAATTATTTGTCATCAACAGATGTTATGAATTTATTTTTATTTTCAACTAATTAAATAAATGGTTAATGTTTAATTTATGTTGGGCTTATAGTTTATATTTTATAGGCTTTCAAATTCATGTACTTAATATATTTTTAATTTTCATGTAGGTGTCTTTGAAAACATATATATTATTTTCCATCTACATTTTTAACGAAATTATTTTTATTTTAAACAATTTGTTATATGATTAATCCAGGTTTTATGTTACACTTATTTTGGTCTTGTAGTTTATATTTTATAGGCATTCAATGTCACAAACTAGAAAAATTCCTATGTTTTAAGTAAGTGTCATTGAAGGAATCTAAATTATTTTCTATCAAAATTTTTATGAAATTATTTTTATTTTCAAGTATTACTAATAAGTTTAATCAAATTGTTATGTTTAATCTATATTAGTTTTATAGTTTATATTTCATTTTCATTGAATGCCTCGTACGTGAAATAGAATCCCAAATCAGAAATGGAGAATTATCTGCACAAGAAAGGAAGAACCAGAATCCCACATCAAAAACAAAGAATGATTTCTTGGATAAGACCTCTTCTAAAAGGGAGCCCTGGGTGAAAGAATCTATCAAAATATAGACTGTTGTAATTGTAGTACTTTTGGATATTAAATAGAAGATATATTACACTAAATATTTTTTATTTATAGATATATTCATACCAAAAAAATTTAAAAAATAAAAAAAATACTATTATTGGGGTTTCAGAAGAAAGGCGACAATTGGGTTGCCACCGTCCACCCGAAGCATAATGGCTGTAGCATCGCAGCAACCATTATGGCATATTTTTAAAAATATTTTAAACCTAAATGTTTTTTAAATTATTTTTAAAAAATCCAACTTAAAATTATCTCCACAAGACCGTTTAGTTTATATTCATTACACACAAATTTAAATGTTATTATTCCTGTATTTTAGAATAAAACTATTATCCTCTATATACTTATATTTATTTTATTCTCATGGTTTTACCTACACTTACACACAATTCCAAATGATGGGTAATTAACTTACTATCTATGTGTACGATGAATTACCACCTTACAAAACAAATTTGTTAATTTTTCCTTTACCACCTCTCATTGTTGGGAATTATAATTGAAACAATTTCATTGTATGATTATTCTAAGTTATTTATGCTTATTTAATTCTTATATAACACACATCCTTATGCATTCAAATTTTATTTAAATACAATAACATCATTGTTGGATTTGAGTACTACCTCATCCTAAAAGAGTTGTGATTCGTTGATCCAACTCGTGGAATGTATAAAGGATGGTTTTAATAATATTTTATTACATATATGACAAAAATATGATTTTTCAACTATAATATTCATATATATATATATATAACTTTTCATTATTTTAATAATAATAAAATTTATGTAGTTTTCATGTGTACGTATGACCTTCCATCTCCATGAATGGTGCATTCCGTTTCATATCCCCCAAATATTATATATTATTCTAAATAAAATTATAATTAATATATAGGAAATTAAAATCATTTATTACATTCTTGGTATTATGAAACTATTATATGAACAATAAGTAACAAGTCAAATAATACTTGAGAAACTAGGCAATTAACACCTAAAATAGTGAAAATAATGAAAGATTTCTAATAAAAGTGTAATAACATATTATAATTAGATAATATATGTTTTAATAATTACTAATTTTGTTCTGGGATAAGTTAGTAACTTTTTTGAAACAATTATACATGATGTAAAATGATGTTCACCTGAAAAGAAAACCCATGGTAAGGGATTCACGAATTAATTTTATTTCCGTGAGGCATATATCATTTTCACCACATTTTTTGGTGTATATACTTCTCATTTTCATATATTATATCATGAATTATTTTATATTAAGGGTATTTCGAGTTTCGGTTGAAATTATTTCTTCTACGTGGTTTTTAATTAAAATTTACAAAGTGGGAAAAATTTCATAAACTCATTTCTTTTCATTTGATTATATTAATTCCTTGTTGTCGTTAATATTCTATGATTATGTGTTAAATAAATTTGCACTATATACTGTATTATTTTTAATTATATTATGTGTATTTACATTTTATATAAATAATTTATTTATTTATTGATTCCAACATCAATGTTATGATTTTTTCAATGTTTTACATCCTAATCTCAATTTTATGGGATTTATTACATTAGAATTTTTTTCAGCGTAAATTATTTGATCATTTTATAATAAACCATATATGTTTCTTCTTATACTGTTATTAATGACCTTTTTTAAATAATAATATCAATTTTTTCTCTTTTGTACAAATATTTTTCAGCGATTGTTTTTATGAAAACATTACATTATTTCACTCTTTGGTTGGAGGAATTATTCACTCCTAAAAATAGTTTTCTTAAATGGTTATCAGAAAAAATTAACCATTTAAAAAATATTTACTAAATAAAATTTTATCATTTTTTAAAATGTTTTCAAATGAATATTCATTATGGTTTCCATAAAATTTACTTATTATCATTTTTACAATGAAAAAAGAATGGCTTTTTTACATTATATAGAATATATAGAATTACCCAATGTCATTATTTCTAAGCTTCATATACATGTTTAAATGAATAATTTTTCTTAAAAAAAAATTAAAAATTTATTTTAAATTAAAATTTTTTTCGAATTTTTTTTCAAACATAAATGGATATTTTTCTTCATGATAATTTTATAAATATTTTTTTATAGTATTGTTATTCATGAATTGAAATAAAACTTTTTCCTTACTACACTTAGAATTTTTTGTATTGATAATATTTTTCCTTTGAGGTTGCATATGTATTGGGGATGAAGAAATGGATCGATGCAGATCTTCACCCAACCATTTTCCATAGATACAAGCTCTAGTCAAATTCCCCATTCCTTTTTTTCGACCTGTTCAACATCATTATTTTTTAAAGAAGGTTGAATTTACCCTGTGTGGAACTGTTGGTCCCAGCAGTTGATTGTGTGGGTGTCAAGAACTTATAAAATATGTTCTTCTTAGATATAAATTCCTCGGATAGTCACTAATAGGTATATTCGTAGATTCATGAATGTCCAATGACACTGGTATCCCTGATTCATAGACCAGCTTTCTAAAGGCAGGCGCTCATCGTCTGATGATTTGGCCAACGAAACATAAACACTTCATTGGTTGAGTGAATGGGAGGTTAGAATCACCACACTGTTCAGGGGAAGGATTTATTCCCCTTCCAGGACTCTCTTATAGATTTATATCATGTTCATATGTTCAAGAACCCTTGTTTCATTCATAAAGACTATGTGCACAGGATACCCTTGTTTTGCAAGATCAGTGTGAGTATGAATAAGTTTGATGCCACAAAGATGATACTGAATTATACATATTATAAGACGCTCTAGAATTTATGGTCATCCTCGGGGAACGAATGGTGACTTGATGTTTAGATCATGACCACAATTCATGTTTCTTATGTATCCTCAGGTGAGAAATCAGAATCCACGTAGTTTGGATTATATAGGGCTTACACATGGAAGATTCCCATTTAAGAAAACATGATTGGGGGGATCCTTTAGGGTTAGGCACCCATTTGATCTTGGGACTTCTAGTAGGCATCCTACATATTTTTATTTTGTCAGGAAATAATGTTCTTGTAGTTCAAATGGTGTGAGGCTAATGCTTGAAAGCTTCCCATTTGATAGATATGATTTGGTGGACCCTTTGTGAATGGGAACCGTTTTGAGAAAAGTTGTTCTGGTTGGTGTCCTACAAAAAATTATTTGGTAAAAAATCCAATTTCTCAATGTTTTGAATATGTGGGGAATATGCATGGGTGTTTCCCATTTGGGATACATGATTGGGTGGACCATTTTGGATATAAACCCTTTTGAGCTCCAGCCCTATGGTATGCATCCTATGTATCCCAATTTGACCAGGAGTCAGAGTTCCCATAGTTCATATGGGTTGATGATGTTGTAATACTCACATACCTCTAATCCCACGTGATCCATTCTCGATGTGAGAAACAATAGGATATGAAAGATTCGACAATTCACATGCATCCTCCCCTATTGGATGGTAGGGAGAGCTCATAGTAGAAGAAGCTGGGGTGACCATGGGAGTGGGTGGAAAGTAATGGCATGTTCCATATTAAATGGAATTAACAGCCACACAACCCTGCATTAGAAGATTGAGGACTTACCTCAGGGGGAGGGCCTTGGAGATGTCATATGGGGTATACTACAATTTAATGTCATATAGCTTGGACGATGGAATAACAGTTTAGTGTCATGTGGAAAGAAATATTTGGGGTCTTTCAGTTTAGAGTCATGTGATGGGGAACACATTCTATAGAAACCATGATTAACTAGAGGAAAATCGTGTTTGGATGTTCTGACATGACTCAAACATGTGAAGGATAGAATGTGTAAACCATGATTATGGAGGATCGCAGATCAAGAGATATGATGTGAGGCATGGAATCTATTGAGGCATGCAAAGGTAAGTGGGGACTCTATTGGGGATGAATTTGGATTTGGTTGATGGACATTTTTTGGAAAACATATGTAGAGCTACCAAGGCATGATGTGAATAGTCATGCAGTGGTTTTCTCAGGACTCTGGCATTACATCTCTGATGGCAGGGGATGTTTATGAAGATCTGAAATCACCCAGTATACTACAGATAAATGTCATATTGCATCGCCGAAGACCTTATAGTTTAAATTCATGTGTTTAGATGATAACTCATAGATTATAATCACAGAGTATGGACTACTTACTATCCATAATAAGTTGTAGGATAATAGAGCTAGGATGTTCTGACATGTCTCAATATTAGAGGAAGGGAATTTGTAAACTGCGAAATAAGGCATTTTCAGTTTATGAGAAATGTTTTGTGGCGTGGAAGAAAATGATGCATACAGAGGTAGGAAAGGACTCTCCATAGGATAAAAATGACTTTGTATGATGGCTATTTTTTTGAGGGAAACATATGAAGATCCATTAAGGGATTATGTGAATTGTCATCAAAATATGTCTTCAGGACATTGGCCTTCCTCTTCTGATGGTGGTGGAGTCTTTATGAGGATTTGGAATCAAAAGTGATACAATTTTTTATGGATTGAAAGGATGTGTTTGAGCATTTAGGAAATATTCAGGCGGTGATTATCCATGGTGTTTTCTGTCAACCTGGCATAGGAGGCAGGATATTGGGAATTTAGGAGGTGCATCAGGAATGTCTCATCTGATAGTATTTAAGGGACATATGTTCCGGAGAAATTAGGGCATTATAGAAAATGTCGTCGACCTGACACGAGAAGTTCATGGTGCGAGTCTCCATTTTTCATGGGGGTGAGTGATAGTAGCGATGGGATGAGCCTAGAGTGATGGTGGGTGCGAACTATTTCCAACATAAAGCTATCGTCATAGGAGCTGGCCACGTAGGTTGGTACACAGAAGGGCTGGCCTTGTACAGGGTTCCGCCTATGGGCATTCGGAGACTATCTTCCACATATGGTCATCCCCAAAATTTCTACTACATATGGGAATATGTAAAGACATTTTATTATATTTCTTATTCGTTGGATAGATGAATGTGGAAGATCTTCCATATACCATTCGAGGGGTGGACTTTTGAAAATGGATTTCTTCATATAGTATGTGGAATGGATTCAATAAACTGTTTATTATTTGTTGGATGGAATCTACGAACTGATTCTGGAGCTAGAGAAATTCATCCAACACCCTCTATATATTTCACTAACTTCTCACTCATCCTAGAACTCTCCCCCTCACCTTCATCACTTTTTTCTGATTCCCCTGGTGGCACTCTTATAGATTTCCGGGGAATCTGTGCCTGTGATACGCACAACTCCTTCATCAAAAGCCCATAGAGATATATCTTCATATACAAAAGTCCAATCGTGGTTTTTGGAGGTCCAGTATGTTGTTTGATTCTCCCCATTTTTGAACCACATCATTCATGTGGATGGTTCACGGGGCACACTTCCATCATATTTTTTCCAGCAAAAACAGTTCGTAGCGGCTTTGGTTTGCTGGTAAAAATTTACCGCGAACAACTTCATTCACTAGCCAATGCCTAATGGGCCAACACACCATTATCCATCGGTTTACCAGATGTTTCATGGTTTATGACTTCCTATATCCTTTCCCAGTGATGGTACACAACCATGATGGACTCCTTTGCAGAATTTGATTTTATTATATTTATTTTCACATTTTCAATCCAATTTTCCTTGATGGATAGGATGGAGTGTTATCTTTCCCTTTGTTGAATTTTTTGTACCCTACAAATACCGTCCTTACTCTTTCTCTATATGGTCGATGATTTCATTGGATAATGATATTACTAAAATTCATTTCATTGATCTATTATTAGTCACATTGAAATATTCAATTTCTCATGATTGTTGAATGTTATGCTTCCCCAAAAAATCAATATTATTTATCAGGGATATGATTATAACCTAATCTATATAACATTTTACATATGATGTGTTCTTGAATGTTATTTGATTAATGGGGGAAATATTGATAAATATGTATCTTCTAATATATACGGTTATTTGATAAAGATCATTTCAATATTGATTATTCAATATAAGAGGAAATCCTTTCCTAGGTATGATAATAGTGGGGCCCAATTATAGATAGACCTGTGATGCATTATTATTCTAATGGGGTGAGTTAGTTAGGTATCCTTAAATGGAGTTTTACGTGATATTAAAAAAAATTATAAAATGTATTGATAGTAAAGGTACCATGTATCTTAGAAATATAGAATCCAATATTAAACATTTCACACATTTGGAATCATTTGTTATTTATCAATGATATTTTTACATGGGCATATCTATATATGCCTTCTATTATCAATTTATTGATTAAATAGAATGTGTTTCTATTCTATAATAATCCATATTTATTACCACTTATATATTTTTTTTGAATTTATTGTGTTTATATTTATTTGACATACAATATTGATCATTCTCATTGATTTATTATTTCTTCCTTTTCATTTACCATAACATATCAATTGAGAACACTTATATTATGTTACCTTTCCACAAGATTAATTGAAGTGTTCTAGGAAATATATTCATGGATACTCTATATGAAATAAATTGATTATCCTCAATAAAAAATAATATTGTTTTCAGTTAATTCCATTGAAATAAAAGACTCATGTATGTATTTTTTTACCATGAATACTAAACAGTTCAGTCCATTGGGATGTTATTTACATGTATCTTATGACAATGTAATGGTAGCATGACACCATATCCATGCAATCTAGGGTCAATATTATATAAAAACCTTGTAATTTATTTAAAACATTCGTAAAAAAATAATTACCATATGTTAGTTATACATATTCCTACCTGCTAATTTAACCAATACGTTCTAATGGTATACTATTTTATTTTTCTTTTATAATTGGGGTTCTTTTTATTTCATGATATTGAAGGGTTTTAATTTATTTAAAATTATATATATCATAAATCCTAAAGGTGTTGCATTATTCTCTATAAAAAAACCTTCAACCTCAAAATTTCTATAATTTAAACCTGTGAAGAGATATGGTTATTCATTAAACCAAAATTTTTCAGGTTCCCACGTGGTCTCTTATGTCTCAAGGTTTCTCGATTTCACCTTTAACTGATGAGTCATTTTTTTCAAAATAATTTTCTTGGTGTCTAGAAAATTGATAGTATCCTCACATTAAGAAATATTATGTTCCAATTATATTTCATTTTAGGTGATCACTTGTGTTGTATCCAACATGTACTTCTTTATCAAATTGTTAAGGAACACTACAAATTATAAAGAGAGACATGTTTTCATCGTTAATTGGTAATCCTAATCTCCAAATCATTTTAAAATATAAAATGGCCTGAGGTACCTAGGAATTATTTTACCTTTATTTTTGAACATTATAACACCCTTATGTGGAGATAATTTCAGGAAAACATAACCTCTCTCGTAGAATTATAAATATTTATATAATTTTTCACAATATTTTTTTTCATATTTTTATCCAATCAGATATGTGTTTAAATAGTATTTACCTTTGAATTTGTCTCCCCCACAAGTTCTATACCAACAACCATCCTTTTATTTGCATCATCCCAACAAAGATGGAGTATAAAATCCCTTACCATATAATGATTTATACAGTTTCATATGAAAAATTTAATATATTTTTAGTCATATGTGAACTCCAAAAAATGTATATACTAGTCCCATATTATTTGTAATTCAGTATATCATGATCTTTATATGTATTTTTATTTTTGAATAATCATTTATGATTTTCCATTGCTCTAGTGAAGATAAGAAGTCCCCAAAAAAAGATCAGTATTAAGTGTCCACAGAAGTCATTTCCATGATTTTAATGTAAAAATTGGACCCTATTCAATCAAAATTGAAATAGGTGCACCATTATATCTTAAAATTCATTAATATAGATATTTACAAAGTGTTCAATTGGTAAATCAAATCTTATATTGATAAAATTATTAGATTTGGTGAGATGATCATCATTAATACATATTGAATCATTCTTTCTAGAAGTATTTCATAATAAAATGAAAAATTATAATTTAATTTATATCCATTTCAAAATAGTAATTGGAAAAGGTGGGAATAACCCTTTAGGTTGTTTTCACTATGACTTACCATGTTGGAAAACCAAACATATTGAAACATAATCAAAAATTTCTAGCTTCATATTATCCCACTAATAGTGTTCCTTCAAATATCTATACATCTTGGTGTTAATAGGGTACACATAGAAATTAGAGACATGATCATCATCCAACAAATCCATTTTTTGATCAGGTTTTTATGGAAAACATATACTCTTTCCAAAATTTAGAATGACTTATTCACAATTGATGTCTACCAATTCCCAATTATTAATGACATGAAAATTAATTTTCAAATAATCATCATCATGTTGAGAACAATATATAATTTCCCAAAAAAATTGTAGTATTTTTAAAAATTAATTTTTTATCCACTTTGTAAATTATTCAAAGGTCTATAATTCTAAAATCCATACACACATGATCCATATTGACCATTGTTTTGGACAATGTTTCATGATCTTTTTGTATTAATGAATCTGATACAATATTTTACTTCCCTTTGTAGAAGTGTTTTAATAAATCATAGTCCTTTATTATCATGAACCATAAATGTTTCTTCAAGTTAAACCCTTTCGTTGAAAATATTGTTTTCAGACTCTTGTGATCCATTCAAATCTCAAATATTTCACAAAAGAGATAGTGTACCAATATCATTAAATAATAGATTATACAAGACAATTAAATATCAAGGGTTAGATAGTTATGCTCATGATTTATTATCAACCACAATGAATAGAAAATAAAATTATCATTATACATGAGAACATAACCAAGTAACTACATGGATGCATAACTACATGTTATGAACCCATAATTATTTTATGGTAATGTAAATATCAGATAATTGACTAGTGTCTTATTCAATTCATCAAAAAAATAATACTCATTCCTTTTTTCATATGTGATTAACCACTTTATATATTGGATTGATTAATGAGTTATCCAATTGGGAAAAATTCTGAACAAATAATTGATAGTAATTTTCCAATCCAACGAAACTACGTATCGTAGTTCTATTCATTCTTCTAGGCCATTCTCAAATTACACTCATCATCACAAGATCAGTTCTTATTCCATCCATGGAGACAATATGTCCATGAAAGGAAAGATTCTAATTCATGAATACACACTTTCAAAATTTAACATATAATTATTTTCTTCTAGGAGTCTCAATAATTATATTACATTGTTTCTCATATTCCTTATAGATCTTACATTGAACAAGGATATCATCAATAAACACCATTAAAAAACATCAGTATATTCCATGAATACTCTATTCATTACATCCATAAATATATATAGTGAATTAATCAATCCAAATTTAATTACAAAAATTTCTCAATGTCCACACCTAATATGAATCTCCATATTTTTAATATCATAATTATTTACTCATAATTAATAATTCTCTTAATGATGGATAATCTTTGAAAAATATTGAGCTCTATAAAGTAGAACAAATATGTAATCGATGTGAGGTAGAGGATACTTGTTCATTATCATAATTGAAATGATTTCCTTATAATCAATTCATAGCCTCATAGATGCCTTTTTCATCATAATGAAGAGGGCCTCCCCAAGGGAAACCCTAGTGTTTATAAATCCATTACCACACTAATACCCTAGATGATTCATAAAATTCATTAATTCCACAATGTACTATCTATTGGGAGTTTTTTACATTGGTCCTTCTTTAGGGATTAAATACATGGAAAACTCTAATTGATGCTCTATTAAATTTCTATGTAATTATATATGAAATACATCAATGTACTCATGTTTTATAGGAACACAATCAATTTTATGATTTCATTTTCCTACTAAACATAATTTATTCTATTATTCACAAAAAATATTATTTACATGATCTATTGGTGGGGGTTCTATACCTGATTCAGATGATTAATTTTCCCCTCTATAATATGTAATTACAAATATCTATATTGAATTGAAAATTATTTCTATTTTAATTAAATTATTGATCCATATTTTTAAATCCAATATATACCATGTAATTATTCAAATTGAAACATATATATATTAATGATGATAAAAAATATGAAATTTTTATGATTTATAATGGTAACAGACTTATAGACCATTGTTTCAGTGAAAATTCCACTTGGAGTCTTGGTTGAAAACTAAATTTTTATAGTTCTAGCCAAATAAATTACATTCAAGGAAATTTTAACACCCTGAGATTTTATGAAAAATATTCTTTTTAATTTCATTAATATCTTGTGTTGTACGCTACACCAAAAGGAGCTCGCACAACACACATCCTTGACTTGCCTTTCATTACACACAATCGCGACCTTCCTTGATAGCGTGCGTAGTACGCAATACCGAGTTTCACTAAACAACGATATGCTATTAAAATATTATTAAAACAAGCCGTTATGAATAGTAATAACCAATTTTTGAAATTTTGTAAATTTTATTTTTCAAAATGGACTTCATTTATGGATTCAGAATATCGAAATTAGCTTAGGGTGAAATTTTGGTAATTTTCAGATAACTTTCATATTTTGATGAATAGTGGGAATTACTAAATTTTAATTAAAAACAATTTTTTCAATCGAAATAATTAATAGTGATAAATTATTAATTTTATTGGTTTTAAAGTATATTTAGAATATATTTTTACAATTTAATACAATGAGGGTCATTGGATGTAATTTCACATTTAAACCAGTTATAAACAAGTTTCAATCTTTTGATAGTTATTATCTCATAAAAACACGCCTTTTGTTTTGACGACGGGAATTAATTAATTCAACTGATATGTTTTGAATTTGGTAAAATAGAAATCATTTTTGAGTTCATAATATCAAGTATATCTTAGGCCTAATTTTTGGTATTTTTCTGAAAACTTTCAATTTTTGATGAATAGTGAAACCACTAAGTGGTAGTTAAAAAAAACTGAATTGTTCATAAAACATAATTTTACCGCTTCTGTGAGTGTAATTTCAAAAATCTGAGAGACACGGTTTATGTCAGTAAGTAAAATGTGGTTCAATGAGATGAAAATAATTTTTTTGGTAAAAAGTAACTTTTACTTTTTTTTACCACGGTTAAAAGTAAATAGGGTAATTAAGGGTAAAAATGATATTATTATTACCTTAACACATTTCCAAATTCTTTGGATAAGTGTAATTCGACCATAAAAAAGATTAGGAATAAAATATGACCATTTAGGCCTGCTTGGATTAGATTATGACATTTATTATTATTTAATTCAAAGAAGAGTTAAAAGAGTTAAAATCAAAGTTTATTTAATAAAAAAAATTTAATATAGGGTTATACATAAGATAAATTAGACTATAAATATTCATTAAGAAGATAAAAATATTTCCTACATAATTGTATTTTATTTTTAATTTTTAGACATTAAATAATTTAATTTATTTATGACACAACGATGATGCAGTAATTATCTTATTAATGAAATATTGACATAATTGATGTTATAAATACTCAAATAAATATAATTTGAGACTTTTTATGAATTACACTAATTTTATAATTTAATATGACATGTTATTATTGATTTAATTAACTTTTTTCGAAATTATCAATCTGTTAGGATTTTCACAAAAATCAATTACTAAATAGTGTCAAAATTGACATAAAATAGTTTTTTAAAACAAATATTATATTATTAATTGTTATGTTATTCCTAAAAATATTAGGTTCGGCCAAATGACTTAGATAAGGTTATATATATTAATAATAAACAATTTGGGGTTCGTTTGGCTTCTTATAGTAAGTTTATTAACCTTATAGTGTAAGAACACAAGAAGACACGGTAAAAGTAAAATTATTTAACTTAATGTTAAATCTAAATGATAAGGTTAAAATAGGAACCTAAACTTGTCTAAATTCTATTGGATGAGAGGATTTCGACCCATCCCCACCTTATCCTCGAAATAAATCAATTTGGAGCTATTTAAAACCGAACTTGACTTTATAATAAAATAATATTTTTAGCTATTCCAAAGGTGCCCCTCTCATCCCTTATAAAACGGCACCACCTCCCTCTCCTCCTCACACCAATTTGAGCATTCAAGCTCGGCCAAACCCTGACAAAATCTCTTCTCCACTTCCCTAGTATCATCCTAGAGGTACTTGTCTTCTTCAAATACCATCCTTAGTTCTTTAAGTGGAGGCTAAGAAAAGGAGCGTCAAAAAGAGGTAATATCCATTACCGATCTTTTTCAATTTCTTTCTTCTTAAACTTCTTCTTCTTTAGTTGTTTCACGATAATGTAATAACATCAGTATTTATTATATACTGATATGTTATTATAAATATGAAACAACTCTAATTAACCTTCTATCCATCCTACGGAAAAAGGAAATCACCGCGCGTGCGTACGTACAGAATACCGTCTCCACGCCGTGGTGTAATCTATTTTCCACCACTACCTTATTTGGATGGGTATAATGGTGTAAATAATGACTATATATGACTATTATAAAGTTATATTGATTCTGAAATAGTATACATACACTCCAATACAGTCCCAAAATCATGAGAACTATATCATCGCTCGTGCGTACGTACGGACTACCGTCTCCACGGCGCGATGAGATTCATTCTCCACTTTAACCATTCATGAATGATTATAAAGTATATATAATAAGTAATAATGAAATATATGACATGGTAAATCTATTAGAATTATGTATATATATAAGTCATCTACTTACATCCATTCAAGATAATAAGGAAATGAAAACAGCATTAATGCGTACGTACGGACTACCGTCTCAATGAACGGTGTGTTTCATTTCATTTATCTATCTATTATATATATTTATATTTATATACTGAATATATATGATATATAAAGAATTTTTTATATTCTGGAAGTAATTAAATCATGATATAAGTAATAATAATGTCAAGAACAACAAGTCCAAACACCTACGATAAATGAAACAATTTTACCCAAAACGCTCTTTAACATGGAATTTACAAAAGAACGGGTAATATAATGTCATAAGTGAACCATATATGATATAATAACAATGAATATGATTCTTTAATAAGTAAATGAAATTATTTAAATCATTATACAGGAGGTTCGGACACTTACGAAGCAAATCGGACCTAAGGTAAGGGAAATACCACAATCTCATTTTTATCCGAGATTGTTTATAATTTGGCATTTACTGTGGTGTATTTTATCATCCACATATATGTTTCCTCAATATGTAATATTATTTCCATTCAACTAAAATTTTTTAAATCCTATTTTACCCTTAGGTGAGTTTTTAGTAAAAGATATAAAAGGAATCTTTTGTCGTTTTTCGTACAAGGTACTTTTTGACTTTTCCGACAAAAGTACGAGAAGAATGTTTTCTTTTAACTTATACGGCATGAATGGATTTTTAAAAAATTATTTCCATGAAGCTTTATTTAAAAGTTTTCAAGTTTATTTTTAATCAACTTCTTTTAGTTTAATGTTTTATGACATGTTACGAAAGGAAAAATGTTTTTAAAGATGAAAGGATATTTTCCTCAAGAATTCATTTCAAGTGTTTTTTTCAAAACAATTTTCCATCTAAGATGACGTTATTTGATATGTATGATTCAAGTAAAATGTCTCTATGATTTAAATGGCTTCAATTTTCTTATGATAGAATGATATCAATTGTTTATGGATTATGATGGCATGATGTTTAAGAATCCCATTTTATTACATGGGATATGCAATGATGTATGATTTATGATTTTGTGGCACACATAAGAATGGTATCATTATGAGATGGGTGGGACCTATATATCCCTCCAATGCATTGGGTAAATATTTTATATCTCATGAGATATACATGGCTGGAATGGTAGGTTATACTGGTTCAGTGAAACAAGACTGAAACGAGGGTGACTCGGTTCAGAAAGGGACTTTGTCCACTAAGATAGTCTTGGAAATGAGTCTTGACTAACAAGAAATTATTCTCTATGATTATGTGTGTATGCCAAAATGTTTCATGTTTTAAGTTATGATTATTGGGATTTCATTTCACTACTATGATTTATCCCATGTTATGAAATTATGCTCTCCTTTGCAGGTTAAGATTTCCAAAATGTTATGTTCATATGAATATGATGTGATTGATATTTCTTTTGTTTACCCTTACTGAGCATTTGAGATCACCCTTTTATGTTTACATTTCCCCAGGATATAGAGAAAGGTTTTAGGTATAAAAAAATGGAAGATCATTATGGGAGATGTTGATGATATTTCACCAGGATTAGAATATTATACTCCGAGTTTCCAAAGACACTAAACTATTACGATCCTTGTGTGTGTGTTTTTGTTATGTACTAAGTATTCCGAAAATGTAATATAATGTCAATGTACGTCAAGCTTCAGGTCTCTATAGTTGGTATCAGAGGAAAGGATTAGTAAACCTTTGGAAACTAGGATGCAAGAACTTTAGTGAGATCCCTAGAGATATTTATAAGGTATGTCTAGGGATGTCCCTAAGGATAAGTATACGTATAGGATACAGTCTTAGAACTACGGTAAAGATCATACAATTTAACCTAATATGTTAGATATTGAGGATACTCCACCTTTATTATGTTGTTTTCTCTAGCATGATTTTTTCCTCTCACACTATTCTTTTTTGGGTTTTTGAAAATGGCTGGAAACAAGATGATTCACGATAATGGAGGATATGATGGACAATGGAATGATATTCTTCATAATGAAATGTGATTTGGAAGTCCAAACATCATTATTATGCCGAATCAACAATCTCATAATATGATCAATAAAGTAAAATTTGGTAAGTTTCCTGACTCGGCTAATAAGAGAAAGATGGAGTTTCATGATGATCATAGAGGAAAGAAAGTTAAATTTCCCCTATGTAAATCATATGGGAAGAGTCATAAAAGAGAATGTTTCAAAGGAATTGGAAGATGCTTTGGGTGTGGAAAAGAAGGACACAAAGCATGTAAGTGCAAAGGAAAAGGTTCAGTTAACACCAGGGATGAGGATAATGGTATTGCTACGACATCAACAATGGTTAAATGTTTTAAATGTGGAATGTACGGGCATTATGCAAACCAAAGCCCTAAGGGAAAGTCTCATGAAGAGAATCAGCATGGTCGTATGGGTAGTATTTATGTTGTTGATGATGAAGAGACTACAAATGATATGTGAGATGAAAGAATTGTTGAAGCTCGGTCAATGGTTTAAGAATGTAGTGGAATGATGACATGTTTATCATATGTAATGTTGTATAAGTAATATCATGGTACTATGGAATAAAGAGACATCTAAGGATTGTTACACTGTTGTCTTTCCTTGAGTTTTGAAAGTGTATGATTAATGGTAGCAGTATCCATGAAAGGTTATTCAGATATTTTTGGAATGTAGATGATATGTGCATAATGAAGGGATAAGATGATAATGAGATGTTTTATTGTATTCATGAGCTCATGATTAATATAAAGGCTAAGTGATATAATGATTTTAGTATAAATAATTTTGAGGATTTTGGTTTGTGGAAAGTGTTAACTTTTAACTGCATCCATGTATTCACTAAGGTTCAATGGGTATTCATTCTTCAAGAGAATACATGATTAAGGTATTCACATGTTTGTAATTTGACCAACAAGATATATCTTATGATATATTGGGGATAAATGATGGCATTCACGTGATTGTTCTGTGACATTTCATGTAATTATTTTCTTTATACTATGACCTTGGACCGAAGTATTTTAGATAAGCCTAAAGATTGGAATGGATTATGTTGGACATAAGTTAGGATAAAACGTTTTTCGATATTATTGATGGGATGTTATAGTAATATAGCTTTAGAAAAAGGACAACCTTTAGGACGGGTGACAACCCATCGCGTCGGACAAGGCTGTGGGAATCGAACCCACAACCGAAGTGCGACTGGCCTTTATCGCCTACCACTGGCCTACAGGAAGTCCCTGTTTAGTAGAAACTAGTTTTATTATATTAAGTAGTATGATATATGAAGTATAAGTCCATTTTAAGAACCATATATGATTAATCCCACTATAGAATGACTAATGTATATTTAATAACTTTTTCTAACCTTTTGTTTGAGACAGATGGAATGACCCGTCATTCTATCACATGATCTGCTAACACTTCACGAATAACAAATTCAACTTCATTTATTTATGAGATGAAGTAGATATTGTTCAAGGCACGAACAACAGTGAGATTGTACCAAAATAAAGTAAGTATTTATTCTAATTCAAATTCTTCAACTTTAGGGAAACGATCTTGAAAACCAAAAATGTTGTCCTAGTGCTCTTATATCTGATTAATCAGATGGTACCTTAGATCGTCACAAATTTATGGATTTCTGATCGTCGGATTTTCCATAGCCATGTTCTCTACCACTCTCCATTAGAACATGATGGTTAGATTTTTCTTCCATATCCATATTTTCACCAATGTGGAAACCCAGTGATTAGTTTATTTGGGTAACCGTTACGTTTCATACTTTTGTTTTTAAAGATTGGTTTTGGTATTCCATTTTACGATGTGTGTTTCTATTAAATAAACTTTCAAGTAGTAAACCATTTATAACCCCGACGAATTTCGAGGGCGAAATTCATTTTAAGGGGGGTAGAATGTAACACCCCGAGATTTTATGAAAAATATTCTTTTTAATTTCATTAATGTCTTGTGTTGTACGCTACAACAAAAGGAGCTTGCACAACACGCATCCTTGACTTGCCTTTCATTACACACAATCGAGACCTTCCTTGATAGCGTGCGTAGTACGCAATACCGAGTTTCACTAAACAACGATATGCTATTAAAATATTATTAAAACTAGCCTTTATGAATAGTAATAACCACTTTTTGAAATTTTGTAAATTTTATTTTTCATAATGGACTTCATTTATGGATTCGGAATATCGAAATTAGCTTAGGGTGAAATTTTGGTAATTTTCGGATAACTTTCATATTTTGATGAATAGTGAAGATTACTAAATTTTAATTAAAAACAACTTTTTTCAATTGAAATAATTAATAGTGATAAATTATTAATTTTAGTGGTTTTAAAGTATATTTAGAATATATTTTTACAATTTAATACAATGAGGGTCATTGGATGTAATTTCACATTTAAACCAGTTATAAACAAGTGTCAATCTTTTGATAGTTATTATCTCTTAAAAACACACCTTTTGTTTTGATGACGGGAATTAATTTTTAAATTAATTAATGCAACTGATATGTTTTGAATTTGGTAAAATATAAATCATTTTTTAGTTCATAATATCAAATATTTCTTAGGCCTAATTTTTGGTATTTTTCTGAAAACTTTCAATTTTTTGATGAATAGTGAAACCACTAAGTGATAGTTAAAAAAAACTGAATTGTTCATAAAACATAATTTTACCTCTTTTGTGAGTGGAATTTCAAAAATCCGAGAGACACGGTTGATGTTAGTAAGTAAAATGTGGTTCAATGAGATGAAAATAATTTTTTTGGTGAATAGTAACTTTTACTTTTTTTTTACCACGGTTAAAAGTAAATAGGGTAATTAAGGGTAAAAATGATATTATTATTACCCTAACACATGTCCAAATTCTATTTTATAAGTTTAATTCGACCATAAACAAGCTTAGGAATAAAATATGACCATTTAGGCCCACTTGGATTAGATTAGGACATTTATTATTATTTAATTCAAAGAAGAGTTAAAAGAGTTAAAATCAAAGTTTATTTAATAAAACATTTTTAATATAGGGTTATACATAAGATAAATTAGACTATAAATATTCATTAGAAAGATAAAAAGATTTCCTACATAATGGTATTTTATTTGTAATTTTTAGAGATTAAATAATGTAATTTATTTATGACACAACGATGATGTAGTAATTATCTTATTAATGAAATATTGACATAATTGATGTTATAAATACTCAAATAAATATAATTTGAGACTTTTTATGAATTAAAATAATTTTATAATTTAATATGACATGTTATTATTGATTTAATTAACTTTTTTTGAACTTATCATTATGTTAGGAGTTTCACAAAAATCAATTACTAAATAGTGTCAAAATTGACATAAAATAGTTTTTTAAAACAAATATTATATTATTAATTGTTATGTTATTTCTAAAAATCTAAGGTTCGGCCAAATGACTTAGATAAGGTTATATATATTAATAATAAACAATTTGGGGTTCGTTTGGCTTCTTATAGTATGTTTATTAACCTTATAGTGTAAGAACACAAGAAGACACGGTAAAAGTAAAATTATTTAACTTAATGTTAAATCTAAATGATAAGGTTAAAATAGGAACCTAAACTTGTATAAATTCTATTGGATGAGAGTATTTCAACCCATCCCCACCTTATCCTAGAAATAAATCAATTTGGAGCTATTTAAAACTGAACTTGACTTTATAATAAAATAATATTTTTAGTTATTCCAAAGGTGCCCCTCTCCTCCCTTATAAAAGGGAACCTCCTCCCTCTCCTCCTCACACCAATTTTAGCATTCAATATCGGCCAAACCCTGCCAAATTATCTTCTCCACTTCCCTAGTATCATCCTAGAGTTACTGGTTTTCTTCAAAAACCATCCTTAGTTCTGTAAGTGGAGGCTAAGAAAAGGCGCGTCAGAAAGAGGTAATATCCATTACCTATCTTTTTCAATTTCTTTCTTCTTCAACTTATTCTTCTTTAGTTGTTTCATGATAAAGTAATAACATCAGTATTTCTTATATACTGATATTTTATTATAAATATTAAACAACTCAAATTGACCTTCTATCCATCCTACGGAAAAAGGAAATCACCACGCGTGTGTACGTACAGAATACCGTCTCCACGCCGTGGTGTAATCTATTTTCCACCACTACCTTACTTGGATGGGTATAATGGTGTAAATAATGACTATATATGACTATTATAAAGTTATATTGATTCTTAAATAGTATACATACACTCCAATACAGTCCCACGATCATGAGAACGATATCATCGCTCGTGCGTACGTACGGACTACCGTCTCCACGACGCGATGAGATTCATTCTCCACTTTAACCATTCATGAATGATTATAAAGTATATATAATAAGTAATCATGAAATATATGACATGTTAAATCTACTGGATTTATGTATATATATATGTCATCTACTTACTTCCATTCAAGACAATAAGGAAAGGAAAACAACGTTCATGCGTACGTACGGACTACCGTCTCCATGAACGGTGTGTTTCATTTCATTTATCTATCTATTATATATATATATATATACTGAATATATATGATATATAAAGCATTTTTTATATTCTGGAAGTAAGTAAATCATGATATAAGTAATAATAATTTCAATAACAACAAGTCTAAACACCTACGATAAATGAAACAATTTTACCCAAAACGCTCTTTAACATTGAATTTACAAAAGAACGGGTAATATAAAGTCATAAGTGAACCATATATGATATCATAACAATGAATATGATTCTGTAATAAGTAAATGAAGTTATTTAAATCATTATGCAGGAGGTTCGGACACTTACGAAGCAAATCGGACCTAAGGTAAGGGAAATACCACAATCTCATTTTTATCCGAGATTGTTTATAATTTGGCATTTACTGGGGTGTATTTTATCATCCACATCTATGTTTCCTCAATATGTAATATTATTTCCATTCAACTAAAATTGTTTAAATCCTATTTTTCCCCTAGGTGAGTTTTTAGTAAAAGATATAAAAGTAATCTTTTGTCGTTTTTCGTACAAGGTACTTTTTGACTTTTCCGACAAAAGTACGAGAAGAATGTTTTCTTTTAACTTATACAGCATGAATGGATTTTTAAAAAATTATTTCCAAGAAGCTTCATTTACAAGTTTTAAAGTTTATTTTTAATCAACTTCTTTTAGTTTAAAGTATCATGACATGTTAAGAAAGGAATAATGTTTTTAAAGATGAAAGGATATGTTTCTCAAGAATTCATTTCAAGTGTTTTTTTCAAAAACATTTTCCATCAAAGATGACGTTATTTGATATGTATGTTTCAAGTAAAATGTCTCTATGATTTAAATGGTTTCAATTTTCTTATGATGAAATGATATCAATTGTTTATGGATTAAGATGGCATGATGTTTAAGAATCCCATTTTATTACATGGGATATGCAATGATGTATGATTTATGATTTTGTGGCACACATAAGAATGGTATCATTATGAGATGGGTGGGACCTATATCTCCCTCCAATGCATTGGGTAAAGATTTTGTATCTCATGAGATAGACATGGCTGGAATGGTAGGTTATACCGGTTGAGTGAAACAAGACTGAAACGAGGGTGACTCGGTTCAGAAAGGGACTTTGTCCACAAAGATAGTCTTGGCAATGAGTCTTGACTAACAAGAAATGATTATCTATGATTATGTGTGTATGACAAAATGTTTCATGTTTTATGTTATGATTATTGGGATTTCATTTCACTACTATGATTTATCCCATGTTATGAAATTATGCTCTCTTTTGCAGGTTAAGATTTCCAAAATGTTATGTTCTTATGAATATGATGTGATTGATATTTCTTTTGTTTACCCTTACTGAGCATTTGATATCACCCTTTTAAGTTTTCTTTTCCCTAGGATATAGTGAAAGGTTTTAGGTATAAAAAAAGGGAAGATCTTTATGGGAGATGTTGAAGATCTTTCACCAGGATTAGAAGATTATACTCCGAGTTTCCAAAGACACTAAACTATTACGATCCTTGTGTGTGTGTTTTTGTTATGTACTAAGTATTACACAAATGTAATGTAATGTCAATGTACGTCAAGCTTCAGGTCTCTACAGAAATCTTGGAAAACATAAAATTGATTGAATATCTGAAATAGAATAAGGAAATAGGTAAATTTTATTATATAATTAGAGTACATGGTACCACATATCCATTAAACTTACCAAACAATTAGTGATTACAAAAGCTTAGCCTTGTTCCTATGTCCATTTTGGGGAAAATGTCCTCAATTTAGGGGGTAATCATTTACATAGTTCCCCATAACCTTACTGTTAATGCATTAAAAACAATTGTTTCTAATTTTTTCAATTGTGAGTGTAATGTAATTTTTATACCCAATTAAATCAATCTCCTTTTATATTAAATAATGCATCATGGTTTATCCATATATAAGTATCACATTTAAGAAAATACCCCTTTATCATTTTCCTCATATTAATTTTTTCCACTTTATTCCTCTTTTATCTTTTTTTCCTTAAAATCCACAAGACTTGAGGAATTATTTCCCTATTTTGATATCACGTTATATTATATTCATATATTATAATAATTTTTAGATAATATTTCCCTTTGAAAAACTGATATTATCCCATCAATGAAATGGTCAATCTAACTCATTAGTTTATGTATATAGTCAAAATAATTACATAATAAAATTATAAATTTTTCTACATACGTAGAAGAATTTTCATCATCCTTATTTCACAGACATGTGAATTGACCCTCTATATCACCTCATTGATAGTGATGATATAATTTCTACAATAAAAGTTATTAATAATCATTCTACTTCATGTTCTCTATTTCCTCCTCCCTATAGTTTTGTGAATCAATGAATACCATTTATCAAAATTACTCGAGAGATTATAAATTTCAATGAAAACCTTATTCCTTTCATCAATTTCCAGAGTGAGAAACATGTCCTCTAGGGAACATTTACACTACAAAACCACCAATGGATATTTAGTCCCATTTAATGATGAAGGTTGATGAAAAATTAAGCGGTAAAACATTTTTACACCACTTGGTGAGTCTGAAGGATTATCTATATGGGAATATTTATTATCTAATTACTTGAGTCACATTACCAAATTTGATTAAATTTAAATTACTTCCAACACCATCATTATTATCATTCTTGTGATGGAAATCACCACATATAGTATGTGCATTGATACAATTTCAATTCCTTCTTTTGGGGTATATTTCTAGAAAATGGAATACACTATATTAGATCATGACAATATGAAACATAATGTATGTGCCAAAACCAGTGAAATACTGAATGAATTGAAATAACCCATTATTAATCTCATAATCATAAACATTATTTCCATCGAAATGTTTCTAAATAATAATATTATTTTCAAATAATTTTTAATATTATGTAATGAAAATTTGAATTAAACCATGCATATCAATTAGTAGTGTGAAACCATGTGCATATTAAGGCTTCATGTATTGTACTAGAAACTGCTTCAGTTATTCCTGCAATGAATTTTTAAAATTAATTACCCCTGAGTACATTTTCTCTAAAAAAAAATCTAGTTTTACTATTCAAATATTTATTTATTTCATAAAAAACATTCTATATTTATCACTAATATTTTAGGATGTTCTTTTATAAATATCCTCAAATTCATTCATATGAATATCTAACCAAATATAAATTTTCATAAATCTTTGTCACAAATATTCTACCAAACATTATATGATTCTAACTATAAAGACCTTGACCCCAGTAGAGCACATTCAGAAGAATCTTTATTACATTGGTGGATGATACAAGTGATGACATACCAATGGAAAACCAACTTTAGTTTAATTTGAAAAATATATACATAATTAAATTTTACATCCATTTGAAAAAATACAATAATGTATTTTATTTGAGATAATATTTATTCCCTCGACAATGTTCATATATATAAAAAATAAAACATTTCATAGCATCTGAATTAATGGAAACATAATATGGGTTATATCTTATTATAATAAATTTAAATAATAGAATGTAAATTAATAATTCACAAATAATATGGTAAAAATAATTTATCACCACATAAATATATATAAATATTTTCTTTATCTTGAAACACTTCCATAGATATCATAAAAAATTATTGAATCACCTTAAAACAAAAAAATGAATTCAAAATTATGGAATTCATAATTTTTAACATATGAAACAAACTTTAAATGTCTTCTTCAAGACATTTGAAATATCATCGAGGACTTGTTCCATGACATCAATATAAATTAGTGAGGCCACAACCATAACCCTATATAGTTTTTCTCAAGAGACCAACCATTTAATCGAGCGTCTTTTAAGGGACCATACCATTACTTAATAAGAATAGGAAATTCATAATATAAAATGGGTAAATCATAATCAATATTAATATGCATATTGAAACAATATCATATAAATTTTATATAATTTCCCTAATAAATAAATATAATCATAAACCATCCAATATAATATGAATAGAATAAATATAGTACATCCCAAATCTAAATAATCCTAAAACATATAGAGAATGAATAATTATGTTTCAATAAAACATATCCCCATTGTATTATTTGTAAAATTATTATTTTTATCATTGATGAATAAAAATATTTTAAAAAATTAGTTAAATGCATTCTTGAAAAAAATACCACTTACACTTTGAAAATCACATTCAAAAATTTATATCATATTAAGAAAATAATTTTCTATACAAAAATATCTAAAATATTGTTAAGGAATCTTAAATATAATGAGTTTCCATGAAATTAGATAATTTTATACTCACTGTATAAGTTAGAAAACGTATCCTTCATGGAATTGTCGAAAGGTTAAAAATTGAATCATTTAGAAAATAATGAGAAGATACAACTAAAAACATTTACTATATATTAAAAAATTGTTAAAAATTCTTTAATAAATCATTTAGTTAATTTTAATACATTTTTAAAAATATATTAAGAAAACATGAATATGGATGAAACGATTTTCATCCAAAGTGATATGTGAATTCTTTTTTCATTAAAATAATTAACATAGGAAACTTTTATTCAAAAAGACTACAAAATAAGATTAAAATATTCATTCATAGAAATTATGTATAGGATAATTAAATTCATGGGTTTATTTAAAAATTTATTGTAGGATTTCATTATCGAAAACATAATCATGAACAATACAGATAAAAAATAAAATTGTAATACAAACCATTACCAGTTTTGTATCTTCAAAATCAGAAGCCCTATAAGAGAGATAACATCAAATAAAACATTAAAAAAATTGAAGAAAAATGGATTCCGGAAATATTATATCATAGGGTAATTATATATACCATGAAAAATAAATAAGTGTGGAACATGGCATATGCCGCCTGAAAGTAAAATCGAGACAAGAAACCCTTACCTCATGTATGATTTCCTCATTACGTGTCTGTAATTTCTTCATAAAAAATAATTATATATTATAAAACTATTAAATTATAATAATAATACATATAATACCATATATAATTTTATTATTGTGTTCCATGACCCGACTATAGACAATTCATTGTTAAAAAACTATCTTGGGTGGTAATTGCTTCATATTCCATTTATTTTTTAGTTTGGTAATTTCAATACTTTTACATTGATAACTATTGAATACTATTCATAGTGTTAAACCTTATATAAATATCATATATATTAATTAAATAATTATATATAATGGTCCAAAAATTTTACCTATGGGAAAATAAGTTATACCATTCATGGAGATGATAGGTCGTACGTACACATGAATGTTGTTTCTATTTTCCCAGTAGATTGAAGATAATAGAGGTAAATAATATTTCATCATTAAATAACCATTATCATATAAAATATTTCATTTATTTTGAGTAAATATATCCTTAAAATAATCCATGTCAAAGTAAAATGAAAATCATTTCGCGTCACTACGTGGAGGTGGTAATCTACACTAACACACGAATGATGTTATTTTTTTTCCAATGAGAAGGATGGTAATAAGTCTTATGTGATATTATAATTCAATAAGTATATTAATGGTAAATATATATATATATATATATAAGTTATATAAATCAATATTATCATCTATGAGATTCGTTGATGGAAAATAAATTTCATCGATTCATGAGGTGATAGTTTGTTGTACACATGGTCGATCATTTTATCACATTTGATTGGTAATGAGATTGATATAGGTTATTATATTATCATAATATAAATAATTTTATATTATATACTCATGTTATTATTTTATTACATTTTTAATGACTTCTGGGTGTTAGATATAGAATTAATACCAAAATACATGGTCAAGAACATTTCCTCTTATTCAGAAATCTACATTACATTAATAACTAAAGACTTATAATATAGGATTTCTGATCAATATAAGGCCACTGCAATGTTGGTATTTATTTAAGGATGATTTGTGTGCATATATTATTTGAAACATTTTAATGGTAATGTTAAGATGATGGGAGATGTGTATGCCTTTTATTTGTGGGGGAGAGGACGCAAATAGATTTTATGAAAATAAAAATTGACACCTATGTTATTCACGAGAAAAGGGATCCAAATTATGTCATTATAATAACATGGAAAATAAAAGGTTGAAAATATTCCATTCAATAGGAATTGGACATGTTTATAGGTAATTTTTTACACTTATACTCTTTGTTTAGCGCCCAATATTATAGAGGTACATGATTAATATGCAAGGATATTAAACCATTTAATAAGAATAATTAGTACATTAAAATAATATGTTCCATATGACCGAAATAGTTTAGGGTCTTTTGAAACATGGAAACAAAGTCTTCTATTCTGATGAAATATCTTTAACATCTCCCATAAAGATCTCCACCTTTGTTACTTCTCCCAAAAACCAATCATCATAACCTGGAGAAGAGAAACGTAAGAAAGGGGTGAGATTAAATTCTCAGTAAGGGAAAAAAGAGTCATGTAAGAATAAACATTATCATTAGGGAATGAGAATGTGATCATAAATATATATGATCATACCATGTATATAAAATATAATATTAGAGATCATGGAAAAACAACTGGTAGTTTATAAGACATGAATCATAATGATATTGGGAGAATAATCCATAAAATCATAACATTAGAATAATACATGGATCAAAATGAGATAAAGAGAATAGTCCATAAAATCATAACCTAAGAACAAAAAATTTATAATAATAAAATAAATAGCATTGTCCCAGAAATGATGACATAGGAATCAGACATAGAAGTTTGGCATACATAAACATGTCATATCATTCCCTATAAGTCAAGACACATTACTATAACATATCATAGCACTTCATCAGAATTATAACCACTGGTCATGAAAAAAAACCATCCCTAATCACAATTAATCCCATAAAAAGGATCAAGATTCCCTAAATTCCCATAATGGACCGTGTTTCCCCATCTTCCATCATCTGGTGACTACACATACTATGTGGGAAAATCCACCATCCCCAGAGGAATTACTTTCCCTGTATGGGATTCAATTTCCCATTTTATGGTAGTGGTTAAAGCTCATCGACATGATTACCATCATTATCCCATGAGATATAAATCTTTACCCAATGCATTGGAGTGAGATAGAGGTCCCACCAATCACATAATGAAATAATAAATACATGTTCCACAACATCAAATATAAACATATCATAACCCATGAAATGAAATGGGTATCATAAACATGTAAACATATCATAATATAATGAAATAGAGTATATTAATAATAATTTTATCCTAAACATATACCTGTGAAATGTATATGGTTACAAAATAAGGATAAACCATGAAATATAAACATGTTTCATAGAAATATTACCCATGAAGAAGAAATGGGTTTCCAAAAGACAATGAAATTATGAATAACTCATTCATCAAAAGGATATGAATAGAACCTTAATATCATTTCCAATAAGGTGTGTGTAACATCATTAGATGTCATTTTAGATGGAAATAATTTTTAAATATCCACTAAAAACATTTCATGAGTAAAATATCATTTATTTTTTGAAAAAGGTATATTTAATACATAAACCCATTTGAAAATTACTTTCTTATAAAATAAATTGAAAACATTTACAGAAGGCCTGAAATAATTTTGAAAACATTTATTATTGATAACAATTAATATAGGATTCAAAACAATTTAAAAACCATTTTCATGAAAATTAATTTGAAAATTTATAAATATTGATTGAAGTCATTTTGAAAACTATTTTACTTGAAAACTTATTAAAAAATATTGAAATCGTTTGGAAAACCATTTATTTGACAACACTTTGAAATCTTGTAAATAAGAATTGAAATCATCGTTAAAAAAGTATTCCATGAAATGTTATCAGAGAAGATTAAAACCATTTTAAAAATCATTTTCCAGGAAAATTAATTTTAAAAAGAAATTTCATAAATACTAAACTTTATAACAATGAAAAAGGTGATTCAAAGATATGACTGTGGGTAAATTCGTACATGTCGTACAAGGTAAAAAGAACATTACTTTTAGATAGTAAAAAGGATTAAAAAGTTCCTTGTTCGGAAAGTGACATGAAGATTATATAGAATAAGTTTATAAAAGAATAAAAAGGGTAAAATGTCATTAAATTTTATAAGGGAATGATATAATATTATTGGAAACTCTTTGAAACCATAGATTTCTGACCGAAGATAGGATAAAGTCAGGTTTTCCTAAAAACAAATCCAAAAGAAACTTATTTATCATCAAGTATAAAATGGTAAAAATAATTTATTATATCATGAAATAATAGAGGATAAGTAAACTTCTGTGTATTCTTGAGATATGAATCATAAGATCTTATCAATGTAATCATAAACATAAACAATCTCAAAAATAAATGAGATTTTCTTAATAAACTCTTATAAAATTTTAATTTGGGTTTATTCTCTCCATGTAAAGAAATATAACTAAAAAAATCCTTTAATATCATGAAAATGTTTATATTTGTGATATAAAAAGTACAATTAAAGGATATATATTTCAAAAATGTGTTTATATGCATAACAAAAACTTAGTTACAATGAAGGAAAATTGAGACAAAATGTTTTACCAATTTTGTATATTTTGAATGCTAAACCCGATGAAATAAGGATAACATAATGGATATGTTAATAACCAAATATTTAATTAAAATATAAATATAATAAAATCATTTTACGTACATTCACCACAAAAAATGAAAGAGTACCGAACATAGCTTGTATATCACAAAAATTAATAGTGAGATGAAAATCTCCTTAAATTTTGTCTTGACACTATCCATAATCATACAATATTATTGTATAATAGAAAAAACATTATTAGAAATAATATAAAGAATAATATCATTGTATCTATTACTATATAGGGTTTGATTATAACCTTATATTACCTGATTTTTAATGATCTTATGATAAGGTTTCCCGTTGGGAACAATTTACATTGTTCATCGCATGTGTCTTAATTTATTACATATTGGTTCCTTATACATATATCATGATTATAAAATGTAAAAAATTATTAAAATATCCATTATATAATGTATTTGTGTATTATAACAATATATATAGTATATTAGTTTGAAATGGAAGTCACTGTTTATGGAGACGGTAAGCCGTACGTACGCATGAATTTAGTTTATGTTTTGATTATCAAATTGAATTAAAGTATATAGATGAAGTATATATATATATATATCATTATTACATTATAATTATTATATAATATATATATTATATGTTCTTTAGACCCATTCACAGTACATTCAATGTTGTGTTTGAATAAATCACATCGCTATGAGGGGTAGTATTCCACCCTTCCCCAAAGAAGATTGTTGTATTAACCCCAAATGAAATGTAAAGAGCTGTGTGTTGTAAAAAAACATTGGAAGATTAAATAAATAGTAAATGTAATATATAAAATATATAAATAGAGTGTCTATCATAATGGCTACCATGATTGGTGGTAAAGGAGTAAAGATCAATCATAATTTCGTGAGGTAATAGTTGATCTTAAACAGAAACCATATGTTCAACATCCATTATATGGATGTGTGTGTATGTTTTGGTCATAAAAACTACATAAAAACATCCTAGTATATTTTGGATAGTGATATTTTCATAGAAGAATAGAATAATGATAGTTGATGTGGTGAATAAAGGACATAATTGAAATAATTTTGAGAGAAGACATTACCTCTAAATCGGGTAACTCCTTTTGGTTTGAGCCAACAGTGTACCTTGAGAAGATTTTTCCCAAAGGGAGAATTAAAGGATGACTGCAGGTTTTTGGTAGGATAAATTTATAGATATTGGACTAACTTATAAGGGTAGAGATGTGTGTGTAATTGGTAGAGCTTTTCTCCTTTTATAGAGAGGGTAAATGACTCAAATTGAATTTTTACAAACAAATTAGGTGTCCACATGGTCTTATACAAAAAAAGTATTAAAAAAATAACCAAAATCTTTAATTAAAGGTTTATGGCAGAAAAATGGAAATTCAGTTTTTGTTTTATTGGAGTTTACGAAATTTGGGACATTAATTTGACCTTAACTACTGGGATTAATTTTAAAAACGTTTACAAACAATTTTTTTTTCATAAACATTAACATGGACATATTAGGATCTAAATATTATACTGAATAAAATTTTTCATGTTTTATTTATTAAATTAAAATCACAACATTAGATAAATTAAGGATTGTGATAATCCTACAGTTGATAAGAAATTATGGGGTTTTAATGAAGAAAAAATTGAAACAATTTGTTAAGATTTTAAATTTTATTTCAATGTGAAATTGATTCTAATGAATTAAATTTTTTAATTTTTGTATTATTAATCTAATGTAACCACAAAACATATTTATTATATAATTTATCATTAATAAATAATTATAAAATAAATATTTTTTAACTAAAAAGCAGTATTGTTAAATATTTATCATAAATTAATGTTTCTCATAATATTCTAAAACCTCACCCTCAGATAATTTCGATATTATAAATTGAAAAATTATTTTTTTTGTGAAATTAAATTTATAAATTCATATAAAAATAATTTTATTTTGAAAGGATCTTCATTCAACAAAATAATATTTTTTAACATAAAATCACTTTTCCAAAAATCTTATCTTTCATTATCAATATATTTAATTCATATAAAATAATCATAATTTTTTTTGAAAAGTAGTTATTATTTATTATGTTGCTATTTCGAAATTTAGTATTTAATTAGTTTAATAAATAACTTATATATATATATGATTCATAGAAACATAGTGTTGTGCGCATCGTATGCCACGTCAGTGTTGTATACATTGCAATCCATGTTGGTATTGTATTTAGTGCAAGAAAAGTTGTTATTGATTGTGAAATAATTTTTTTTACAATTTTAATATATTGATATATATAACTATTTATAGTATCTTAATAAATGAAAAATATTGAAAAGATAAATTTATTCAAAAATAAAATAAGTCTCAAAATATCAGGGTGTTACATTCTACCCAACTTAAAATGAATTTCACACTCAAAATTCTAATACTATATAAAATTTTTAATAATTTTATGATTCATTTATATAAACCAACATCATAAAAGTGATTCCTAAAAATTCCCTTATAAAGGGTAATTTGGAACTATAACAGTTACCCAAAGTAACATATACATGAGTTTTCACATAGGAGAACATAGTTTTAGAGTAAAGATTATACCTGGAGGATTGTTATAAGTATTTATACGGAGTTACTAAGTTCATCAATAAAAAACATGTGAATTATCATAGAAATTTTGAAGGCCTAAAACTCATAAATATATGATGAATCTAGAAGCAATTGTTTCAAACGAATAAAAGGAATTAAAAAGACATTTTTTGTATCACTTTTAGAACATTGAAAAATTCCGGATAAATTTGTATAAAAATGTTCATTCTTGATTTGGGCATTTAAAAATTTATGATACAACGATTAAATCCTGTAATGAATGTAAAAAAATTAACTTTGATGAATAATGTACTAAAATGCAAATTTAGCAGATCTTAAGGCCCATATAAGAGTTAAAATTCTACCGACGCGTCTCTTAAAAATAAACATGCATTAATATATATATATATATGTGTGTGCTAGCTATACTAGTAGATAATTAGTATTTTTAAAAAAATAATAATACATTATCCTTGAAATTGCATATGCCAGTGGTAGGATTCCAAACCGTATCTTCCTTTGTTCAGGGGTTGACGACCAATTTCATTGATGGACTTGATTGGTTGTCATCTGATATATATGATTCTCTATTTAAAAAACAATTATATTATTATTTCATATCTATATAATATGTACAATATTGAAATAAGGTTAATCACTATATAGAATTTAAACCATGGTTTTCAATACAAACTATGTTCATAAATATTTTTTCCAATGTATAACACATGCTTTTCATGACAAATTAACATTATTACCCTATTCAAAGTTGAAAATACAAAATTTAGAAATAGTGTCATGAAATATGATTAACATACATGTATATTAAATCATTTTATATCATTATCTAGTACATTAAAAATATACATTCTAGGGGATTGTAATAATTTAGTGTATTTGGAAACATGGAAACAAAATATTCTATCCTGGTGAAAGTTATTCAACATATCCCATAAAGATATAATCTTGTAGTAATTATAGCTAAAAACATTCTTCATAACCAAGAGAAAGGAAACATAAGAAAGGGGGTGCTCAAATACTTAGTAAGGGTAAACAAGGGAGACATGTAAGAATAAACAAGATAATAATGGTATGAGAATATGATGATGAAGATTGAAGATCACACCCTTTATATCAATGCTCATCACTGATATCATAGAATAAATATTAGCCGTTCATAATATATTAATCATAATGAAAAAATTAGAATAAGACATGAACATATAATATAGGAATAAGACACAGAATTGTGGAATACATAATCATGTAATATCATTTCATGTAATTCAAGTGGAATTTCTAGAACATATCAGGGCACATTAGTGGAACTACCCCAATCATGAGGTATACATCAACATCCCATGTCACAATTATTTCCATGTAAGTGATCAAATTCCACTGTATCCCTATAATGGATTGGTATTTCCTATCTTCCATCTTCATGGTGACTACACCACAATCCCCAACATATGTCATTTCATTGTAAGGGATTAGGTATTCCCATCTTCCACCATCATGGTGACTACACTTACTAGATGGGAGAAACCAAAATCCCCAACATTTTTCCATTCATTGTAAGGGATTAGTTTTACCTATCATTCTATAGTGGATCAATCCCATAAATTTGATTCCCAATGTTATATAATGAGTTATAAATATTTACCTAATGAATTGTAGTGATATATAGGTCACATTCTTCATATAGTGAAATCATACAAACATGTTCCATAAGATACTAAATAAACATATCACATATCATAACCCATGAAATGAAATGGGTAATATAAACATGAAAACAAATAATAACCTATTGAAAGAGATAGTTTTCAAAATCATTTCATCATAAACATAACCATGGAATGAAGTAGGTTTGAAAATAATATAATCCACGAATGAAAAATGGGATTCATAAACATATTAACTATGAAGAATAATTGGGTTTCATGAAGACCATTATATTATTAATAACAAATTCATTGAAATAATATGAATATAACATTTAGATCATTTCCTATAATGTATGATAACATCAATAGATTTCATCTAATTTGGAAAACAAATTTCAAATATCCTCCAAAAATAGTTCTTAATGAAAACATCATTTCTTGTTTGAAAAATGATTTTTAATAAATAAAACTAGTTTAAAACCATTTTCCATGAAAATAACAAGATAAATTATAGAGAATAAATGACATCAATTGGAAAAATATTTTCTTTGAAAATTTTCAAAATAAAATCAAACAATTTTATAAACCAATTTCATTGAAAAACATGAAAAATTATAAATAAAGTGTGAAATTTTTTGAAAATCATTTCCATGAATACACATAGAAAAATTTAAACTAAGACTTTAAAAAAATTGAAAAAAAATTTCCCTAAAAATAAATAAAGGATGCTCAAATACATTTTGAAAACAAAATTTCCTTGATCATTAATTTTAAAAAATATTAATGATTAACTATTTTATTAATGAAAAAAAGAGCTTCAATGAAATGACAATGGATAAATCCGAACATGTCATACGAGGTCAAAAAAATATTCATTTTTAAGGGTAAAATGGGAGAAAAGTTCCTTGTTCGGAAAATGATCAGAAGATTACGTTGAATATGTATGTAAAATAAAAAAATGGTTGAAATGAATTGTAGATATTTTTTGATAATGGTATAATATTCCTGGAAACCATTTCTAGAAAACATTGATTTCCAACTGAAAAGTGGTAGAAATTAGGCATTCCTAAAAACACATTATTAAAAATATTTTTTTCCAAATAGTAGAAAATGGTACCAATACATGAGTATATCATGAAATAAAATATCAAAAGGGAAATCATGAAATTCATTGAGATATATATCAGAATATTTAATCACCTATAGAATAAAAATAAACAATATGAAAAGCAATGAGATTGTCTCAATATAATCGTATAACAAGGTATCTTGGTATTATTCCATACAAGTAAGGAAACGAAATTAAAAGAAACATATAATATCATGAAAATAGTTATATTCATTATATGACATGTAAAATGTTTTTAATCACACCATGGAAATGAGTTTGGGTGCATAATAAAACATGAGTATCCAAAAAGGAGAATTTAGAAAAAAAATTATTACAAATTTGGTAACTTTTGAAACTTAAGACTTATGAATTAAGGATAAATAAATGTGAATATTAATTCAGATAAATTTAATTTCCTGACATATATAATAATATTATGATAAGTATATACACCACACAAAATTAAATCTTGGTGAACATAACATTTATCTCACAAAAATTTAAAGTGAGATGAAATCCCTTCCACTTTGTCTTGACTCTCTCTATATTTCATTAAGACCCATTTATAATAAATATAATTTTCATTATAAATATTCTAAATAATCATATAATTATATATATTATAATTTATTTTTTATTATAATATTCTATTAATCATATGATAATGATCATGTGATAATGTTTCAGTTCAGGTAATATTTAATTTTTTCTTCACATATGTCTTAATTTGTTGAATATTTGGCCCTTATAAATATTTATTCATTCTATATTGTATAAAATGATATAAATATCAGTTATATACTTTATATTTGTATTAAAATAATATATATTGTGTAGTATTATGGAATGGAATACATATTTCATGTAGATGGTAAGTCGTACGAATGCATGGACATTGTTTTCGTCTTTGTTATCATATTGAATGATAGTATGTAAATGTAATGTGTATATATATGTATTTATATATTTTAATCATTATTAAATAGGAATAAATATATTATATATATCATATATGATCATTATAACCATATTTAATACATGAATTGTGGTGTGTGAAATAATCACATCACTTTGAGGGGGTCATTGTTTGCACTTCCTCAAACAAGATTATCGCATTAAAAAATAATGTAAAGTAACATTATGAATGATGTAAAAGGAATGAAGAAATATAAAAAATATAAAAAATATATAGCACTTATATTAATATATTTTCCATCGTAATGGACAACATGATTGGTGGTAAAGGATAAATGAACAATCATCATTTTGTGAGGTAACAATTCACTATACATAGAAACATTATGTTCATAATCCATTAAATGGATGTTTCAAAATGTTTAGGATATACAATTTTCAAAAATAAAAACCTTTTATATGTAGAAATCTAGTTTTTTCACACAAGAAGGGATTAAAGAGAGTCGAGTGGGTGGAGATGGAGAATAATGGAAGGAGCATGAGATAAAATGTTAACTCTAAATCTTGTAACTCCTTTGGGATTGTGTCAAAATGATTCCTTGAGTAGATTTATTCCCAATGTTAGGCCTCAATTTTGAAGGGTTAATTTTGAGAGGAAATTTGGGTAGGTGTTGGATGAACATAATAGGCTTAAGAGGTGTTAGTAATGGGTAGAGTGATATCCTTTTTATAGTGGAGGGGGTTGGACTTTTGTAAATAATAAAAGGTATTCATCAATGGGTGGTGTATCATACATAACGCCCCTATAAAATTGGAAACTAATTAATTAAATGTGAATCATTGTACGGAACATCCACATCCATAGAAGAATATGCGCATTTTATTTATTTGGTTCCATAACTTCTTTGATTCCCCAATTTTATCATTTTGGATTTGATTAAACCATCTAGTCTTATAATCTAATTAACTCAACCATTAAGAAGAAATAAAATGGTATTTGATAAAAAATATACATAGTCTTAATTAATAACATTATATGAAATTTAAAAAATTATAATCCATTTTGTTTTGTAAATATACATTAAAACAGTCACATGTGACATGTTAAAATGCTACCTGGACCCAAAACGTATTAAAAATGTATTTACATAGTATGAGTCAATGTGTTAATTATAAAAGATTAATTGTTCTATTAATATATCATATTTAATATATTTTAGAACTTACAAGTCAATTATACAAATATAAATATTTATTCATTTTTAATTAATTTTATTAGATTCATTTATATTAAATTAACAATAATATCAATTTTGATATTATTTATTTAATATTAATTATAAAATATAAATCTTATAACAGAATTCAAATATAATTGGTTTAATGGTGTGTAAAATGATATATTAATCTAAATAAATAAATAAATTCAATAATTCAATCAATTAAGTTGAATTTTAATATTTATAGTAGCATATGTTTTAGTTAATTATTAACTAAACAATAATTATATTGATGTTTCTTAAGACTTTCAGGTACCTAAACTATATTATTAAATTATTTATAATTTATAAAGACAAAAATAATCCATATATATTTTTAGATGGTATATTTAACTGAAAATATGATTTTTATTCATATATCACTGTTTTATAAATGTTAATGGTAAATAATGTTCCCTTATTTCCTTTTTTCCTTACATTCAATTTTTATAGAGAAATTCCTTTTAATAAAATCCCAATAACCGATACATTTCAAACCAATTCGGTATATGGTAACAAATGTAATCAAATGGATTTTGGACAAGTATCCAAGTCATTTTGGTCTTTAATATTTAGGTTTATTCCCTTATTGAGCATAATCGTACCACAATAATCTTAATTAATTATAATCTAACTCGCCAATCATTTTTTTGGAAAAAATTAAGTTGATCTTATTGGACCAAAATATCATACAAATTATATGAGTTTATGTTGGATTTTTAATATTCTAATCACATAAACGAGAAAATTAATATTAATACTAATCCCATAGATGAAACTAAATATCATGTTTTTATAATATATGATCATTCAAATGTTTTTTAGGTTCATATATTAAATTTAAAAGTGGAATTGATAGATATTAATTATATTATATTAATAGATGTAATATTTATCTAATTTGAACTTAAAATAATATTTATATTATCATTTAGAAATAATAAATAATAAGAAAAAAGGGAGTTTTCAAGTAAAGAGTAGTGTATGTAAATATTCATCAAAAAACAATGTTTCTCAGAAAACTCTCAAAAATTCACCCTATGTAAATTTTGATGTTATAAATTAAAATTTATTTTATATTTTTTCAAATCAAAATTTTAAATTTTTTTAAAAATATTTTATTATTAAAGGTTGTTCATTCCATAAAATAGTATTTTTAATACAAAACATCTTTAAAAAATATATTATCCTTCATTATCAATATGTTTTATATATATAAAAATTATACACAATATTTGTTATGTAGTTATTATATTTTCTATATCTATGTTTAATGTATAGTTTAAAATTATATATGTTAATTAACTTTATATATATATATATCATAGACGCTCAGTATTGCGTGCATCGTATGGAAATTATGTATTTATTGTAGAACAAGAAAAGTAGTTATTGCATGTGAAACAAATATTTTTCATAGTGTTTTAATATATATATATATATATATTACTATTTATAAGGTCATTTGAAGTGAAAAATATTCAAAAGATAAATTAACCTGAAAAAATTAATTTTAAAAATATAAAGGTTTCACATTTTACCCCCTTAAACTAAATTTCGCCCTTGAAATTCATCTAGGTTTTCAATGGATTAATACATGAAATTTTAATTCAAATAACCGACATGATAAAAATAGAAACTAAACCATTATATTAAAAGGGAAATTTGGAACCATAATAGTTACCCAAGGTAATATATAACTGGGTTTTCACGCAGATGAACATAGAGTTGGAGTAATGATTGGACATGGATGAAAAATGTAAATATTTATAGGGAGTGATTTAGGTCATAAATAAAAAAATTAATGATAAAAAAACGTTTATGGCATCAAATTTATAAAACTATGATGATTCTAGAATCTATTGGTTCAACATAATTTAATGTATTTGGGTAGCTGTTTTTATATAAAATTCAAAACATTGATAATTATTGATATATTTTGATAAGAAAAATTTAATTCATTGGATGTGCATAAAAAATTACAATACATACATTAACTCATATAATAAATTTTTATAAATTAACATTTATTCATAAATCACTAAAATATGATTTTAACGGATCATAAGGCCCAAAAAAGAATTAAAAGGATAACTATTTGTCTCTAAATAACAACCTGAATTAATATATAAAAAATGACCCTATTAGTACATCATTAATATTTATTCATTAAGAAAAAATATACATTAACAAGGAAATCATGTATGCTAATGGTAGGCATGAAGACCTTATTAATATTCAGTTATAGGTTCAAGACCCGTGACCATGTTGTACATGATTTGCTGTCACCCATTATACATGATGTCTTTTTTAAAACAACACAAATATTATATATAATATAGAAATCCATTAAATGAGGTTAATCATTAATTGTAATTTTAACCACGGTTTTCAACACAAACTCTGTGAACAAATACTTCCAACGATGTCTATAATTAATTTTTCATTAGTGGTTAACATTATAACCATTTATAATGATGAAAATCCAAATCCTTAGAAAGAGAGTAATAAAATTAGCTTAAAATTGAGTCTCTTGTATATAAAATAGTTTCTTCTAGTTTTCACATTTTAAACATGTGAATAATCTCAAAATATATTCTCTTGAAACATGGTAATAACCTAAATTAATATAAATCATTCAATAAAAAACGCATACTTCTACATTCCAATGTATATTGCATTTACTACTAAATTCCAAAAATAATGTAAACATCATTAGTGTTAATAGAAACAACCCATAAACAAGTCCTTACTTAGTTCCAAGTAAATCAATACTATCCAATTTACTTATTCATATCACATGTATCTTTATCCAAACCACATTATATTATCATAATGAACAGATTAAGGGTTACATTCCCTTATAAAAAATATCACCTTATAGTAAAATAACTTCACCAGTCCATATAAATTTTTTGACAGAAACATGTAAATACTAAGAAAATAAAGAATTAGAAAAATCCTTGTATATTTAATCATTCATAGAATTACAATCCATATATATATACATCTCTTACTTTATCCTTAATCCATTAAAACTAATACCTATTTATTTTAACATTTCATCCGTAGTCTCATCATCATCCACAATGTAAACATTACTCAAACAACCTTAATAAATCTCTTTAAGAACACTCATCTTGGGAAACTGGGATACATAATTGAGATTATCCACACATTTAAAATAATAACCTTTGATGAATAAATATGGGGGAAAAATTTACCATTAATTTTTAAACCCGACTCATCATTTTTCCCTTATAGAAACTTTATTTTTCCTTCATTTCCATAGTCAAAACACATTATTATTCCTCTAAGATACTCAAAAGAGTGATTCTTTCCAAATTCTTAATACAAGGGAAATCAAACATTCTTCCCTCCATGGTCTGAATTACCTAAACACTAAGCGAACTCTTTCTTTCTATTCCTTGGTGAGTCAGGGAGTTTGTTAAGGTAAACATTGTTAATCATGTTGCATAACAACTGATTAGGAATCGTCACAACATCATTCATTCTAGTTATCATCGAAATTTACTGCTTATCAAAAATTCTTCCATCACATTCAACATAATACAGTTCTGTCAGGTTCCTGCCATTTACTAAAACCCAGATTATTGAGTGAGCATTACATAACAAAGTAGAATACCACATAATCATGAATAAAATTACATATTGTTTGTCAATATCATGAAACCTTCCATAATATATGGAACCATGGGTTTAACGAATTTTATTCATAGATAACTTATAACTATATCATTCAGGATGACCCATAAAGAGTTTGAGAATTCTGAAAGTAAATTCCTTAGGAGTGTCAAACCAGGGGTGCAGAAAGGCCCATTTTCATGTACTAAATTACCCTGAGTCATGCCCGAAACATATTTTCCGAGTTATTACCCTTAGGTACAACTATTAGAAATAAACACCCACTTGTAGTATCCATACAAAGACACATTTTTATAAAATCACTCACCCAATAATTTACCATAATTCCTTGATATTTTCATAAATGTTATGTCATCCTTATAAATATACTAAGAGACACCTCAAAACATATCCTGAGAAATAAACCTATGGATATCAATGTTGTTTTATCACCCTAGCATCCAAATTATGACTTAAACATTCCTTTGATACCAACTATAGTGACCTAGGCATAACATATATGGATATTTCATTATTTTAGATGAATATTTAGTACATTAGAAAAATAAATTCCGAAGGGCCTTAATAGATTAGTGTATTTTGAATCATATAAATATATTCTTCGATCCTGTTCAAGGACCTTCAAAATCTACCTCAATGATCTCAATCATTAGTACATCTACCAAAAACATTTCTTCATAACCTAATGAAAGGAAACATAAGAAATGGGTGATCATAAATGTTCAGAATGGGTAAAATGGGGTGGCATTTAAGCATAAACATGATCATAGGGGTATAAGAACATGATCATGAAGATAGAAGATCATTCCATGTATATCGAATATCATTACATAGATTATTGCAAAAATATTGGTAGTTAATAAGACATGAATCATAATAAAATTAAGAGAATAGTCTAGGAAAGCATAACATAGGAATAAGAAATGGTATTGTGGAATACATAAACAAGTAATATTATTCCTTATATGTAAATTGAATTTCTATAACGTTACGGGGAAAGTCATAGGAATATCTCCCACTAGGCGGCACACACCAACCTCCCCAGTCATTGTGCTTTCCTTGTTAGGGATTGAGTTTCCCCATATTTCTATAATATATGGGATTTTCCCATATTCCATTATCATGTTGACTATAGATACTGGGTGGGGTAAACCATCATCCCCAGTAGAGGTCCTTTCATTGTAATTATTCGAGTTTCAACATATTCCCATAGTAGATCCAGCCCATCAACTTCAATCCCATCATTATATAAAGAGATATAAATCATTACCAAATGTATTGTAATGGGATATATGTCCCTCTAACCACATAATGAAATCAGAAATACATGTTCCCCATGTTCATATATTATCATATCTCATATCATAACCCATGAAATGAAAAGGGTAACATAAACATGTAAACAAATCATTAACTATTTTAAGAGACATGTTTTATAATAATATCATCATAAACATAACCCATCAAAATAAGTAGGATTCAAAAGTATAAAACTAGTGAAAGGAAAACTGATTTTATAAAAATATTACCCATGAAGAAGAATTTGATTTCATGGAGGCCGTAAAAATAAAAATAACCCATTCATTGAAACGATTTGAATAGAATATTTATATAATTTCTTAAAAGGCACGAGTAGCATCAAGAGATATTATCTATTATGTAAAAAAATTCAAATGTCCTGTAACAAAATTTCTTGATGACAATATCTTTTCTGGTTTGAAAAAGTCATTTTAATACATATAACTATTTAAAAATATGTTTCATATAAAACACCATGATTATTTATAAAGAATACAGGAAAATATTTTGAAGAACAATTTATTATATTAAATTTAAAATAAATATCAAAACATTTTTAAAACAAATTTCGATAAAAATTGATAAATTTTAAAGAAATATTGAAAATGTTTTCCAAACCATTTCTTTGAAATTACTTTGAAAACATTTAAATAAGACATAATAAATATTTTCAAAAAAATTTCCATAAAAACATATATAATATGTTTGAACCGATTTTGAATATAAATTTTAGATGAAAATTTAATTAACAAAAATTTAATTAATAATTAACATTTTAAATAATTCCAAACGTAGCATCAAAGAAATGGTCGTCGTAGAATCCCTATATGTGTTATGAGGTCCAAAAAAATTATTTTTTCACTGAAAAATTGTAGAAAAGTGTCTTGTTCGAAGAATGAAAAAAATATTCCCATATTGAGATTGGTAAAATAAAGAAGGGTAAAACTTATTTTATATTTTATAAGATAATGATATAATATTCTTGGATTCCCTTTTTAGAAAACAAAGATTTCTGACATAAAAGAGGGTAAAGTCAGGCATTCCTAAAAACACTTTCTTTTTGTACCAAAGAGTAAAAAATTGTTCCAATACATGATTATATCATGAAATAATATAGTATAAGAAATCCTATGAATTTTCCTGTGATATTTATGATAATATTTCATCAAAATAAGCATAAACATAATCCATCTAGAAAGGAAATAATATTTTCTTAATAAAATCTTATAACTTGATATCTTGGGATCATGCTTTTTATATAAGGAATAGAAATTACCAAAAGAATATAATATCATGAAATTATTTAGATACATGATATGAAATTTAAAATGGATGTATATACACCTAAAAATTATGTTCATAATAAAACATAAGTCTCAATGAATCAAAATTGAGACAAAACATTTTTACCAATTTGGAAAGTTTTGAAGATTACTCCTTATAAAAAAATAATAATAAAATAGGAATTTGAATAACCATAAAATTATGTACAATATAAATCGAATATAATTATAGGATTTACATAGTCTACTCAAAATTAAATCATTTAGAACAGAACATTTCTCTCATGAAAATTAAAGGTGAGATGAAATTCCCTTACATTATATCCTGACTCTCTCAGTACTCGTGCTGGATTCTAGCATAAAAAATATAAGTTTAATATAAATATTTTACAGAATAATATTATTATATATATTAAAATATAATGTTTTATTATAACCTAATATTAACTTCTTTTAAATTATATTATTTTAATGTTTCACTTCAGAAAATATTCATTTTTTCTTCACATGTGTCTAAATTTGTTACATCATTTTTCCTTATAATTATATAATTATTCCAGAATTTAGACCATGATATAAATTTCAGTAATATATAGAATATTTTAATTATATGAATCTATAGAATATATGAGTATGGAATGGAATACACAGTTCATTAAGACGGTATGTTTTTTGTACGCAAGAAAATATTTTTCGTCATTATTGTTGTTTCAAATGAAAGTCTGTAAATGAAATATCTATATATATATATGTATGTATATATATGTATCATTATTACATTAACATGAATATAGTATATATATAATATAAGTTCATTAAAATCATCATTAATATATTCCATGTGGTGTGTGAATGAATCATCTCGCTTTGAGGGGCGGTAGTCCACATTTCCTCAAACAAGATTATCATATTAACACATAATGGTATGTAAAAATATGTGATTTTTAAAAGGAATAAAGAAACCTAAATACATATTAAATATAATATATAACATATAAAAATATTTTTTTCAATCATAATGGACACCGTGATTGATGGTAATGGAAAAAACAAACAATCATCCTTTCGTTCGGTAGTAGACACTACAAAGGAACATTATTTCAACATCCATTAGATGGAGGTGTGTGTATAGTTAGGTCAGACCCTTTTCATAACAATTTACAAGACTACTTCAGATACTAATTTTGTGACATAAGAAGGGAGTGAAGGGATTTTAGGGGGTGGAGATGGAAATAAATGGAAGGATATTGAGAGAAGATGTTGCCTTTAAATATGGTAACTTCTTTTCATTTGTGGAAAAAGGCTACCTTTAGAATATTTTATACTGAAGTGATCATTCAAGGTAAAAGGGAGATTTTTAGGTGGAAATATGGTCAGGTCTTTTCCAAATATAAGGGTCTTCAGTGGTGTGAGTAATGGGTAAGGTTCTTTCCTTTTTATAGTAGAGGGGGAGTGTCACATTTGTAAATACCAAAAGGTAATCGATAATGGGTGTTCTATCTAACCCCATGTTCCCCCAAAATGGAAATAAAATGGATTAAAGAAGAATAATGGTCTAGAAATCCCACATCCAGAAAAAAATGTATGATGTTTAATTATTTGGATCCATATCATCTAATATTCCAAAATTTTATCATTTTTATTTTTATTAAAGCATGTTGTATTAAAATCTTATTAATTTTACCATTGGGTGTAAATTAAAGTGATATTTATTAGAAAATATATACCGAATAAATTATTTAAATTATATCTAATTTATAAAATTATAATCCCATTTATTTTGTAAATTAAAATTAAAACAATCAAAAGTGACACGCTAAGACGCTGCTAGAACCCATACCATCTTAACAACATATTTACATAATATATTCAATTTGTTAGTTATAAATGATAAATTATTCCATTAATATAAAATATTAAATATATATATCAACACCTACATTTCACATAGTATCATATAGGATTCTTATCATTTTTAAATCATTTTATTAGATTCATTTAAATTAAAATACAATAATGTCAATTTTGACATTATTAATTTAATTTTAATTTTAAAATACAATATTATAATTTAATAAAAGAATATTTGGTTTAATAGTTTTTATAATGATATATTAATCGATAAAAATAAATAATATCAATAATTCAATCAATTAACACAACTTTTAATATTTAGAGTATCATTTATTTTTGTTAATTAATAACTGAATAATCATTATATTGAATTTCTTAAGCATTTTAAGTACCTAAACCATTTCTAAAATTATTTTTAATTTATTATGACAACAATAACCCATATATAATTCAAAATGATACATATATCTGAAAATATTATGATTTTTACATATGTCAAAGTTTTATAAATGTAAATGGTAAGGAAAGTTTCTTTTTTGTCTCTTTCATACTTACCCTTTTTATAGGGAAATTCCATTTAAAAATATCCCAATAATCCATATATTTCAAAACATGTGTGAAAATGATTGTATTTGGGGAAAAAATTTATTTTGAACAAGTTTAAAGTCATTTTGGTCATTAATATAATAGTTTAGTCCCTTATTAAGCTTAATTACACCATAATTTCCATAATTAAGTTTAATCACATTCACTAATAACTTTGGTCAAAAAATTAAGTCTATATTATTAGACCATAGACATTATAATAATTGCATCCACCTATATAGTATTTTCAAAATTATAATCAATGAAGTGGGAAAATAAATATTAATTTTAATCATTCAGACGGGGCGAAGTGACAGTTTTTTATATTAAAAATACGTACAAAAGTTTGTTAAGATTTTATATGCAATTTAAATATGAAATTTATTTTAATGAAATAAATTTTATTAATATATGTAGTATTAATCTATATTCACCTGAAAACGTGTATATAACATCATTTATCATTAATAGAGAATTAGACTAAGGATGTTTTGAAATAAAAGGCAGTATTTGTGCAATATTCATTGAAAATAACATTTATCAAAAAAATACAAAAAATTCACCCAAGGATAATTTCGACATTATGAATTTGAAGAGTATTTTTATTTTAACAAATTAAATTTCTAAATTTTATTAACATTAATTTTCTTATTAACGGTGGTTTATTGAAGAAAATAAAAATTTCAACATAGAAGGCCTTCACCAAGAATATTCTCTTTATTTTTCAATATGATTATTTATAAAGAACAATTATAACCATTATTTGTAAAACTAGTTATTTCTATTACTATAACTATTTTTAATGGAATGGTTATAATTATCTCATTTAATTAACTATATATATATATATGTATATGTTTTTTTGAAACTCAATGATACATGCATCGTATGCCAAGTCAGTGTTGCTTGTAATGCAAGACATGTTGGTATTCCATGTGAAAAAATATTTCACTTAGTGTTTTAATATATATATATATATATATATAGTGTCATTTCAAAAGAAAAATGTTGAAATGATAAATTAACTGAACTCTTCATTTTTCACTTGGAGTAACTTGATTTGGGTACTTCTTTTCCAGAGTCAAAGCATCATCTTATGACTCTTATAAATCTTATTATGTGATTCCTTCCACAGTCTTGACCGAAAGGGAACTGGATCTTCTTTCTTCCATTGTCACTATTAGCTGAACTATCAACAACTTCATTCTTTCTCTTCCATTGTGAGTCTGAGAGTTAGTTAAGGTAAATTTTGTTAATCATTATCTTTGAAAACTAATTGGGCATGATCACAACATATTTCCCTCCAGTAATCATCCAACTAGATTAATAATCAAAAAAAATTCCATCGCATTCAACATAAATCTAGTTTTTTATTATTCGCTAAATTGACTAAGACCAGAAGGATAGTTTGAGTATTACTTATCATAGCAAGAAACCGATATTCAGAAAAAAAAGAATAGCTTTTGTTACGTCAAAGTCATGAAACCATAAATAATATAAGTCACCCTTAGTTCATTCTAGGTAATTAATAGACAACATATATTGAAATCCATCATAATAGTTTGTGATGAGTTTGTGAATTCCCAATGAATAACCCCTATGAGGGCGAAACAAGGTCTACAAAAGGCCCATAGTTGTGTACCAGATTACACAGAGTCATGCTCGAAACATCTTATTTCAGTTGTTACCTGTAGGTAAATATATGAAAAACACGCATAATCTTGTAATAACTAGAAAGGAATGTATTTCATGGAAATCACTCACTCAATCCATTACCAAAATTCATGGACAATTTCTTAAATGTTAACTCATCCTTGTACATATTTTTTCAGACATCCATAGACATATCCATTGAAATAAACCTGGTAATCTTACTATGGTTTTCTCATCCTATATTACATATCATGACTAGTCATTTCCTTTTTTACCAGCTACAACAAAAAAGGATTAATGAATAGGGATATTACATCATTTTTATGAATATTCATTACATTATAAAAATACATGCCAGAGGACCGTAATTGTTTAGTGTCATTGGAAATATAGAAACAAAATATTCTATCATAGTGAATGATTTTCAACATCTCTCATAAAAATCTCCACATTTATTAATTTTACCGAAAACCATACTTCATAACCTAGAGAAAGGATACATATGAAAGAAGTGAGATCAAATACTCATTTAGGGTAAACAAGGAAGACATGTAAGAATAAACAAGATCATAAGGGTATGAGAATGTGACCATGAATATAAGAGATCGTACATTTTATATCAATGATTAGTATAGATATCATGGGAAAATTATTGGATGTTTATAATACATGAATCATAATGAAATAAATATCATCATCAATGAAATCATAACATAGGATTAAAACATGTATCATAATGATATAGAGAGCATCATCTATGAAATCATAACATAAATATAATACATAGATCATAATGAAATAAAGATCATTGTCTATGAAAACATCAAATATGAATAGTATATGGAAGTGTGGCATACATTAACATGTGATATCATTCCATATAATTCATGATGAATTACTATAACATATCCTAGAACTTCATGGGAACTTCACCAATTGGGTGGGATACAACACCATCCCCAATCACAGTTCATTCCGGGTAAGGGATCTAGTTTCCCCCTATTCATGTAATGGAATAGGTTTCCACAACTTCCATCATCATGGTGACTACATGTATTTGGTGGGATTGACCACCATCCCCAGTGGAAGTCCATTCATTGTAGGGGATCTGGAATACCCATTTTCCTATAGTGGATCAATCCCACCAACTTTATTCCCATCATTATCTCATGAGATTTAAATCATTACCCAATGAATTGTATGAAAATATAGCTCCCACTTGTCACATAATGAAAACATACATACATTTCCCACACGACCATAAATAAACATATCATAACCCATTAAATGAAATGGGTAGAATAAAAAGGCCAACATAACATAACCTAGGGAATGAGATAGGTTTCAAAATCATTTATTCATTAATATAACCCATAAAAATATGCAGGTTTCAAAAGAATATATCCCATGAATTAGAAACAAGTTTTATTGACATATTAACCATTAAGAAGAAATGAGTTTCTTAATGAAAATGACATTACGAGTAACTCATCTGTTGAAATTATATTAATGTAACCTCTGGATCACTTCCTAGAAGGTATGATTAACATTAATAGATTTCATCTTATTTGAAAAATAATTTTAATATGTCCTGTAAAAACATTCTCGAGGAAAATATTATTTCTTGTTTAAAAATGTTTTTTCATACATCAAACCATTTGAAAATAAATTTCCTAGAAAATAAATTAAAAACTTATAAAGAATACATGATATCATTGGGAAATCTATATTCCTTGAAAACTATTAAAAAAAGATTCATTATATTTTAAATATCTTTTTCTTGGAATACAATATGAAATAATATAAAAAAGATAATTTTTTTTAAAACCATTGAAATTGAAAACATATAAATTAATCTTGGAAATGTTTTTAAATCCATTTCTTTGAAAACTCTTTGAAAACATGTAAATAATACATGAAATCACATTGAAAATAGTTTTCCATGATTACACAAAAGAGAAGATTTAAACCATTTTGAAAAAACAAATTTTCAAGAAATTTTTTTTAAAAAACATTTTCTTAAAAATTAAGATTTTTATAAATGAAATGTGAGATTCAAAGAAATGATAACTAGAAAATCCATACATGTCATTCGAGGTCTAATGATAATTCCTTTTACATGGTTAAAATGATTGAAATGTGTCTTTTATTGAAAGAGATAATAATACTCCATTAAAAGGATTCATAAAAGTAAAAATGGTAAAACATTATTCAACATATTATAGGTTAATGGTGTAATATTCTCATAAATGCTTTTTATAAATATTAGATTTTGTACAGAAGAGAGGGTAAAGATGAGTTTTCTTGAAAAAACATTCTAAACTAACATATTTACCAAAGAGTAGAAAATGGTAACAATGCATGATTATATCCTGAAATAATTGAGGTTAAATTAACTCATCAACATTATTGATATATAGATCCAAATATTTTATCAAATGAAGCATAGAAATAAACAATCTCAAAAAGAAATGAGAGTGTCTCAATAAACTCTTATAATTTGGTATTTTGGGAACATGATCTCTATATAAAGAAAGTTAAATAAATGAAGAATTTAATATCCTTAAAATATTTTTATTCATTATATAACATCTAAATTGGATCTATATACCCAATAGATAATACTTTAGGTGCATAACCAAACATGAGTCTCAAACAATGTAAATTGAGACAAATTTTTTTTATCGATTTGGTAGCTTTCGAAATTTAAATCTCATGAATGAATGATCATAGAATGTATATGTTAATACCCAGGGATTTAATTTCAATATACATAGAATACATTCATTGAGAGTACAAATTTCACAGAAAAGGAAAGAGTGGAGAATACAACTCGTATCTCACAGAAATTAATAGCAAGATAAAAATCCTCTTATATAGTCTTTTGAATGTCTCCATACTCGGAAAACCTCTCTGTATAATAAATATTATATTATTTTACATATTTTAAATAATAATATTCATATACATATTACCTTATATGTTTTTATTGTAACCTTATATTACCTGCTTTTTAATGATATTATGTTATGGTTTCACTTTAGGTAATATTCAATTTGTTTTTTCCATGTGTCTTAATTTGATACATCTTTGGTGCTTATATTTATATCATGATTCCATATTGTATAAAATGATATAAATATAAGGAATATAAAATATATGTGTATTATATTAGTCTATACAATATATGATCATGAAATGGAATACACCATTCATGGATATGGTATGCCGTACATACGCATGAACAATGTTTCCGTCTTTATTATTGTATTGAAAAGATGTACTCAAATAACATATGTATATATATATATATTTATATATATATCATTATATAATTATTATAGTAGAATAAATATATCATATATATCAAATAATTTAATTAAACTAATCATGAATACATTCCATGTGGTGTGTGAATGAATCACATTGCATTGTGGGGCCAGTAGTCCACACATCCTCCAAAAAGATTATCATATTAACACTTAATGGAATGTAATGATATGTGGGGTTTAAAAATAATAATGAAGCATAAATACATAATAAATTTAATATATGACATTTATAAATAGAGTGTCCATCAAAATTCCCACCACGATTAGTGTGAAAAAAATGAACAACCATTGTTTTGTGAGGTTGTGGTTCACCGTACACAAGAAATAGTGTGGTCAACATCCATTACATGGATGTTTTTGTAAGTGTAGGTTATAAAATTTGAATAATTACATCATATTATATTTTTGATACTAATTTCATCATATATGAATGGAATAATGTTACCTTAATGGGTGAATTTGGGAAATAATTAAATAGAGCCTTAGGGAAGACGTTACCTCTAAATCGGGTTACTCCTTTCAGTTTGTGCCAAAAGACATCGTTGAGAAGATTTATGCCCAAAAAAAGTCTTTAAGTTCAATGTTATGAAATTTTTAAGGCTACATGGTCAGATCATGGACAATCAAACTTTTTTTGAGTGGTGTGTGTAATGGGTAGACGTGGTGGCATCTTATATGGAGGGAAAATGACTCACATGGAATTTTTAGAAAAAAATTAGGTGTGCACATGTTCTTACATAAAATAAGTCATACCAAATAAAAAATAAACAATAATGGATCATTTATGAACTATAAATGGACTGAAATAGGTTTTTTACGTGTTCTTAGTTCATTTGGACCCTTATTTTTTAGGTTTAGTCCCGAATTTATCTTAATTTGAACTTAACTTCTGTGATTAATTTTAATCACTTTTACATTTCATTTTTTTCAAAAAAATAATCATGGACATATTAGAATATAAACACTAGAATTAATACAATGGTGTAGGTTTTATTTTTTAAATTTAATTCACATAAGTGGAAATATTAAGATTAGGGTTAATCCAGTTGAAGGGATGAAATAATTGGGTTTTAAAGTAGAAAAAAAGATCAAATGTTTGACGTGATTTTATATTGTGATTCAAAAAGAAAATAATTCTAATTAATTAAATAGTATTAATTGATGTAATATTATTATAATGTATCCTTAAAACATATTTATAATATCATTTATCATTAATAAATAATTAGAGAAAAATGTATTTTTTAACTAAAAAGCTGTATTTTTCAGTATTCATAAAAAATGACGTTTCCTAGAAAAATACCAAAAAATCACCGATGGATAATTTTGACATTCTGACTTCCAAAATGATTTTAATTTTATAAAATTAAATTTATAATTGGTTCTAATTTTCTTTATAATTAAAATCAGTTAAATGTTGAAAATAGTATTTTTTAACACAGAAGGACTTATCCAAAAATCATATCATTCATTATCAATATGTTTTATTTATTTAAAAAAATAAAAAAAACTCTTTGAAACATAGTTATAAATATTAATATAACAATTTTTAATGACTATTTTATAATTGTTTCATTAAAATATATATATATATACATATATAAAATTGTTTCATAATAACTCAGTGTTGCCTACATTGTATGCAAAGTTGGTGTTTCATAAACACCATCACATTAACCATAACTCATTCATATAAAATATATGAATGAAAATTTTATATCATTTCCTAGAATGTATTAGTAACATCAATAGATGTCATTATAGATGAGAAAAAATTTTGAAATGTCCTTCAAAAAAAATTCATGATGAAAATATCCTTTCTGGTATGAAAAATGTTTTTAATGCATAAAACCATTAGAAAATAATTTTCTTAGAAAATACCACGAAAACATTTAATAAAGAAATTAAATCATTTTAAAAACCTTATCCCGTGAAAACATTTAAAATTATATTCACAGAATTAAAAAAACATTTTTCTTTGAAAATAATTTGGAAACTTATCAAAAGTGATTGGATTTTTTCTGAAAGCCATTGTTATGGAAAACTTATATATGAAGCTTTAAATCAATTGGAAACCCATTTATTTGAAAACACTTTTAACTATTTTAAATATTACATGAATTTTTTTTAAAAATAGTCTTCCATGAAAACATATAAGAGAAGTTTAAAACAATTATGAAGAAAATATTCCTATAAAGTTAATTTAAAAAAATGTCTTCATTTAAATTATTATTTTCAACAATGAAAAAGTTGTTTCGAATAATTGATAGTGGGTAAATTCAGACATGTCGTATAATTTCAAAAGAACATTTCTCTTGCAATGAAAAAATAAAAAAAAATTGAATTATTTTGATAGTGACATGAATATTCCAAATAATAGATTGGTAAATTATAAAATGGTAAAAATTTATATTTGATATTATAGGAGAATAGTACAATATTTTGGGAATCTCTTTTTTGAAGACATAGATATCCGACCAAAAAAAGGGTAAAGTTATGTTTTCCTAAAAACACATTTTTGACTAACATATGTACCAAAGAATATAAAATAGTAATAATACATGTGTATATCATGAAATAATAGATTAAAAGGAAATAAAAGAATATTATTTAAATATAGATCATAATATATTATCAAAGTAATCACAATGAAAAACAATCTCGAAAAGCAATGAGATTCTCTCGATAAACACTTATAACATGGTATTTTGGGATCATGATCTCCAGGTAAGTAAAGGTTGTAACATGAAGAATATAATATCATGAAAATATTGATATTCATGATATAACATGTAAAATGGATGTATGTACACCTTAAAAAAATAATTTAGGTGCATGGAAAAAGATGTCTCTGATAGAAGGAAAATCGAGACTAAACACTTTAACCGATTTACATTCTCTTTAAAGTTAAACCCCGTGAAACAATGATCATATATTTGATATGTTAATAACCATAAATTTTATTACAAGATACATATAATTAAGTCTTGGTATGTATCTAAACTACAAAAAATGAAAGAGTGGATAACATAGATTGCATCTCATATAAATTAACAGTGAGATGAAAATCCCCTTACCTAGTGTCTTGACTATCTCCATACTCGCAAAAGATTCCTATATTATGAATATAGTTTTATTATAAATATTTTTCAGAAGAATATTCTAATATATATTACAATATTTTTTTATATTATAACCATATATTACCCCCTTGTTAACTGTTTTATTTTAAGTATTCACTTTGAGTAATATTCACTTTGTTATTAGAATGTGTCTTGATTTTTTACATATTTGGACCTTATACTTATATCATGATTCCAGAATTTAATCCATGATATAAATATCAGGTATATAAAGTATATTGGTTTTAGAATAATCTATATAATAAAGGATTATGAAATGGAATACATTGTTCATGGATATGGTAATCCATATGTACACATGAACATTGTTTCCATTTTAATTCTCACATTGAAAGAGGGTATGTAAATAAAATATATATATAAATATATATATATTTATTAATTTATTAAATTAAAATTAATATATCTTATATATCATATATTAAATTTCCTTTACCCATAAGCCACTAAAATGGTGCTCTGATCCGGTGGTTACAAGTCCTTATAAGTGCCTCCATGTATGCCAAAGGTTGTCGACTAGCAGTGGGGGTCTAAATACTCAATTGGGGAGACAATAATGCATTCTTATTAGATTAAGCTACAAAATAAGATAAATAAAATAATGTAATTAATAACTAGTGATACTTGAATATTCATAAACATCTATTTCCCAAATGGGGCTTAATAATGTCCAATAGTAAATATGTCATGTCATGCTACCAGTGAAAAAGTGAAAAAAAAATGAAGACAATTAAAAAATACCTAAAATGGTCCTAAAACAATGTCTGGATCCTCTTAAACGCACACTCTTTCAAAGCCAACATCTTTTAAAGGACCCATTCCATTCTCCTTAACTACAAACATGAAGAATGCTCGCGTACCCAACAGCGGCCTGAACAGGTTGTGAGTACAACTATATAGGCCACCACCAACAATATCTATAAAATATCAGTATAAAGAGATGTGCATGCAAAAAGAATTATTAATAAATGAAATGGTAAGGATTAAGTGCCATTTTCCAGTATAGGTCCATTACCAACATTTATTTCCATTTCTATAACATACCATTTCATCCCATTTCCCATTACTTACCATTTCCAACACATTTAACATGGGTTCAACAACACAACAAATTACATGGGCTCAAGTACACAATCCCAACCTTTTTGGAAAACACACAGTAGATTTTGTTTCATCAGTCCAACATTCCATCAACCATATCTTAACCTTGAAGCATGAGTCAGGGACGATTCAACTGATAAGGAAACATGACATAAGTTCAATCCAAACCCCATGCATTATGGGTGGAGTTTAGAGCCTCATTCCAACTCGACCCGTGGGAATAGAACCTCAGTCAATAACCCACACTGAAAATCAATGTGCACATGGTATATATATATATTTGTATCCATTACTATTCACATCACACACAATGATTTCCTAAGGAAAAAATAAATCATAATAACACATATGAGTTAATAACTTGCTTACACCCATTAAAACCATTACCAAAATTCACATCAACATCCATTTAGCCCAATTCCCATTTGTTATTCTTATCTCACTATGAATTTTTAATTATTCCTATATCACTAGGTTTCATTACTAGACTCATACTCTTTTTCATTATGGTATGTCATCATTCACACATACTAACCCATTACATGTTCCAAATCTATTCACAATTCATTTAATGTAGTGGTATTCTCCCATATAAACCATATTCATGTTAATGAAACATGCCTTAGGTAATTATTATAAAGTCTAGCTTCATCACCTAGCCTATACTCCAACAAAAAAGTCACATAAACATGTTAATCTTGGTCTTTACATGATTACACAACAATCTCACTTGTTCTTCAAAAATCCGTAGGTTTGGGAGAGTTGGCTCACCCCATCAGTGGCCCTAAATTAGTCTCATCTCCATTGAAACATCCCATGGGGATCATGAGGGTACCATTTAACTTTTAAATATCTATTTCACCAAATCATACAAAGTTTGATAAAAAAATACCAAGATACACCCATGAACAAGGACACACATGCTCAAGTACACAAATAAACCATGGGATATAACTTGTAGACCAACTACATCGATTTCATGGGTGAAATCACTCTTAATAAAACCCGTAGATTTAAATTCAACCAACCATTAAAGCTTCAACCTAAATCTCACACAAATAGTAGGGTTTTAGAGCTTCAAAAGGAGAATATAAAAAGATACAAACCCTAATCTGAAAAGATAAGAAAGGATGGGACTAGCCATACCCAAAGCTTCAATCAGTAACCAACAGCACCAATTAAGCTTGAGAAATGAGGGTGATAGATATGTTGAAGCTCTTGGGAGATTTTGTCTGCTCCTAGGGTAAATATAAGAGAAATGGGAGGAAATCCTGAGTTGTGGATAAAAATCCTGAGGTAGAAAATTGTAATTTTTTATGTTACTGGGCATCACAGTTTACCTACATGGCTTTTCAAATCTCTTTCATGATGTGTAGAGGCTTATATCCCAAAATACCCCACCACATGGTTTACCCGCATGGTTTTCCAAAACTTGTGCACACTATGCAAAGGACATTGTCCAAAAACATAATTTTTCAACTGTTTCATAGGATGTCTTCATGGTTAGCACAAACCGTTCACAGACCGTGAGACCTACCCAATAACCCACATTTTCCCACTTTTCATGTCCAAAACTACTAGAATACACTTGATACTTTTCTAGGACTTGTGTATAAACATAATTAACAAAAAAATGATCTAAACTAAAAATTAAACGAGAATATTCCTCTATATGATCTTGGATCTTACAACCTCCCCAACATATAATGGATCGTCCTCGAGCCTAGCTCCTAAGCTTCACTACACATCCAAGGAAATGTGATTTGTCCACTAAGCCTTCATATCTGATTCCATCTCCCATGTTTCTTCCTGACTATTTCCATGATGCCATAGCACTTGATCCAATGTCACAACCTTGCCCCACAAGACTTTCTCACTACAATCCACAACACGAACTGGATGCTCTTCAAAGGATGCATGAGCCTCAGGCTCACCATTTAAAAGATATACCACATGAGTTGGTTAGTGTGATTTCATCGAAGCTATGACACATGTAAGAAATCATGAATCTCGTTATACCTCTATTGATGACACAATCAGTATGACAGTGGCCTGATACTCTCCAAAATATCAAAATACCCATATACCTGGGTGGTTTCTTTACCTGCTTCTGAATCCGTTGGTGACCTAACATTATTGACACACAAAGGAACACACTATCACCCACCACGAACTAAAGAGGTCCACACCTATGATCTACATACGAATTATTCCTTTTCTAAGCCGTTTCCGTCCGCTTCAGAATCAACTCAATCATTTCTGATGTCCCATACACGAGACCTGGTCCCAACAGCTTTTTTTTCAGTAGCCTCTAACCAACACCACAAAGATATACATGGCCTCACATAGGGAACCTCAAAAAGTTCCATCTGAATAATAGCCTAAAAAATGTTGTTGTAGAAAAAATCAACATGTGATAGGTGCTTCTCCCAGGAACCACAAAAATACAAGACAGAAGCCATCAAAATGGCTTCTAACACTAAGATTTTATTCTCCGACTTCCCCTCCATAAGTGGGTAGAATGAAGTACGAAAAATCACCTATGTACCCAGCGCCTTTTCAACCCTTTCCAAAAACGCGATGTGAAACAACGATCATGATCAGAAACTATAGTCAATGGAACACCAAAAAACCATACTATTTTTCAGAAAAACTACTCACCCAACTGATCAACTGTATAAATCTCTTGAATTGGGTACAAATGGCCCACATTTGTTAGCCAATCTACAACCACCCAAATTTTATAATTCTTCCAAATCTTCCTCAAAAGACACACCACAGAATCCATCATCACGTCATCACACATTCATTCTATAACGAAGAATGGGTTTAGTAACACACTTGGGCATTGGTTCTTATCCTTCACATTATTACAGGTAAGGAATCATGCCACATAGCCCCCAACCTCCTTTTTCATTCATGGCCACCAAAACAGTCTGTGAAGATCACAACAAATATTGGTCAAACCAGGATGCACCGACCATTTCAATGCCTGGAACTAATGAATCAACTCTACCTATGAATGTAAAAGCACAACCACATGACCATGAACACAAAACATCCCATCCAAATCAACGGTCTAACCAGAAGGTGGCTCCCCACCGTTATGTCTTTCCTTCATTTCCAAAAATTCAGGATCATCCAGCTGACATTACGTAACATGACTTAGAAGCGTTGACTCAACATCCACAGAATAAAGTGCCAATTGACAATTTTTTGTCTCACCCCTCCAGGTGAATCTCTGTGAACAATTCCATTACCTTCCACTCTATGCCGGATTCCCGAACCACTTGAATCTAAGCCTTCCTGCTCAATGAATTAGCAACATTGGTCCATATTACTGGTGAATATACCATCTCAATGTCGATGTACTGGAGATACTATACCCGTATTTATTTCCAAATAATCAAATCCCACTGTGAAAAGATATACATTAAACTATTTTAATCGGTATACACCATGAACCATTCCCCCAACAAGTAATTCCTTCAACATTTTATGGAAAACACTATTGATTCAAACTCAATATCATAAGTGGGATAATTCTTCTCATGGGGTCTCAATTTTTTCGACCTATATGTTATAACCTACTCATCATTCATCAAAAAATCCCTAAGCACAATACAATATGCTTCACAAAATAGAACATACTTCCTACCTCACTCGGGTAAGATAAAGATTGGTGCAATCGTCAATCTCTTTTTACACTTTTTAAATGCACTCTCAAAAGTCTCCTACAACTCTAACTTGATTCCCTTCTAGGTCATGCCTGACTGTGGACCAAAAATACGAGGGAAATTCTGAATGAACCTCTGGTAATACCCAAAATAACCCTGAAAACTCCAAACATCTGAAACACTCTTGGGATTCTACTAAGACACAATGACATACACATTCTCTGGATCCACCGACACACCCACCTCAGAGATAATGTGACCAAGAAAATTCACTTCCCCAATACAGAATTGACACTTTAATAGATTGGCATATAAGTGATTCTCTCTTAGTGTACTTAGACAGATGTCAAGATGTTGGGCATGATCGTTGTGAGAATTTGAGTACACCAAGATGTCGTCAAAAAATACAATATCAAACTGATCTAGATAAGGATGAAATACTTGATTCATCAAAGCCATGTACGCCTCCGGTGCATTGGTCATGCCGGAAGGCATCATCACAAACTCAAACAACCCGTATTGACTCTTCAAAGCTATCAACGATAACTTAGAAAAACTCACCCTCAACTAGTGATAACCAAATCTCTGATCAATTTAGAGAAAAATGATCCTCCCCTCGACTATCCTAATAGGTCATCAATTCATGGATGTGGGTTATGATTATGCATTTTCATCTAATTTATCTTCATATAATCAACACCTAGCCTTAATGACCCGTCAAAATTATTTGAAAAAAGCACATGAGATACCCACAAATATGTAATAGGATGTTTGAAATGATGACATTCCACCTCCTCATGATGAACCTTGAACTCTTGGAGTTTTTCCAGTGCCATTCGATATCGAGGAATAGAAAATGTCTCTACTCACAGGAGTAACTCAATCATGAACTCCACTTCATTTTATGGTGGTAAACCTCAAAATCCCAATGAAAAAAGTCTTGAAACTGATCCACTACTGAAGGAATGACCGACGGTTCCACTCTTTCCTCATATAGTATAAGACAAGCTACTAGAGTCGTGAGCCTATCGAACTATCGACCGAACCGTCCCACACTACCAGGTAAAACATCCCACTATCCACGATGGACATAAGCATCACCATCATGTGACCTAAATGACACCCTGTGATGGTAATAGTCTATGTGTGCATGATACAACACTCTCTAATCTATACCCAAGATTAGGTCAAACCCCAACATCTCAATACTGAAAAAGTCCCATAGGATACAATACCCAATGACATATTTGAACATCCCTTACACTGCCTAATATAATCATATTATACCCCGAATGAAGTGTCAATTGATATAACCCCTCACACTCTCTCCATAGGATATCCCAACACTACCACATGTTGAGTTGAAATAATAGAGTGTGTGGAACCAGGGTCAAACAATGCACTTGCAAGCGTAGAAGCTACAATGATCAAACCAAGAGAAGTTGATGGCCCAGCCTCACCATCACCAGGGGTAGACTGAACTAAATGAAGCTGACCTGACCCTCTACCCTAGGCACCAACCTGGGTGCCCTGTACTACACTACCCTACTAATGTGGGTGGTCCTGCCCCAGAGTTCTGCATCCACTGCCCTTGCCATTATAACCCCTTGAGCTCGAACTGCCATCCGGATGTGGAGAAACTGATCCCATACCTCCACTTGGAATCTTCTAATCACCAACCAACTTATTCACCTACTAGGGGGTTCATTTCGAACATATGTATGTGTCCCTATCTTTCGCACGATCGGCAATAAAAAAATGGTTTGGGACACTAGCCATGCATGTGCCCCAGCATTCCATATTGATAGCAGAACACCTGATCACCATCATGATATTCTGACCCTCTCTTCTAACCACCTTGCACACTTCCACCCTACTGAAAAATTCCAAAACGACGCTTCTGACCCTCTGATGTAGCACCAATTGTCCTCTCAGCTGGCATGACAAGAGATGTACCAAAAACTCCCTTCATGACCCCTTCTGATATCAATGTTTGATCTACCACCTATGTAAACATCTTTATGTGAATGATATATACCTATGACCAGATTGTGTGTCTCATCCGATCCATGAAACATCTTTCCACTACATATACATCCCTTGAAAATGCTGGTACAAAAATTCATAGGTCGGTTAAGAATCCGACATACTCCAACATAGAAATCGATCCCTGAGTCAGACACATGAAATTTGCAACACGCTCTATCCTCAAATTCTCTGTGTAAAAGTTTTCCAGAAACGTTTTCAGTAAATTCTTCCAAAACATCCCCTCAACTTACTCAGTCTGAGCTAGGATTTCCCTCAAATGCATTTCCTGGCCCCACAACGTATAAGCTACCAAATTAACCAGCTTCCCATCCGAAGTCTCAAGATGATCAAGTATTGTCCGGATAGACTCTATCCTAAACTCTATTGCCTATATCCCACCATCTCTGGTAAATGTCGGAGGGTGATGCAGTTGAAAATCTCTTGTCTTCTCAAACATACTCGGTGCAACCCGCTCTGGGTCCCGATCAATTATCTGCCTAAAATGGGACATGTTCTCTTAGAACCTCTCCTCCCTACATTCCTGGATCACCACATTCTCTTGGTCCTATACTAGAGGAGTGTTCTAAACAAAATCATGTTGTTTCCCAACCAACGCTCGATGGCATGATGTCATTTATCCAAATTTCCAATCATGAGAATTAGAACACATACAATAGAACATTTACAGCATCATAACAGAAGGCTCTTCACCAGCCACAAAAACCCACTATACATGCACCATCTAAACAACCTTACCATTCTAAAAACATCTACCCGACCATTACTACTGTGGGCCATAGTCCACAATGGGTTAATAACTATACAGCACCACAAGGATCACAAAACATGATACAAACCACATTTTTTAATTCATTACAAATAATTAATTACACATATTTTAATAATCACCACTTATCATTAGTTTATCTTCACCACCTTACATTGTTTCATTTACCACATTTTCCCATTTTAATTATCAATTGCAATGTGAATGATATCTTTCATGCCTCACACACCCAACCTATGTGTTCCTATAATGATGCTTGTCACCTACCACCATAGGTGCCTAAAATAAAGAATTAATGCACAACCTCGTGCCATTGAGGCCATGAGACAGATATCATTAAACCATCACATCAAAAAACATGTGCATCACCCAATGGTGAAATATCATCAAATGTAACATCTCAAAATCAAGAACAATAATTCCCACCTTGGGTGACATGGGTTTTCCTCATTCATGGGACAGTTACTCCCAAGCACGAGCTCATTAACAAGGCCCAAAACATCCTAACTCCCATCTAGCATCCCAAATAATAGGATTTCAGAGAAGGAGAATAAAGACCTCCTCCAATACAACTTTGTAACATCCCTGACCATGAATCCACTAAACAGGTAGTCCGAGATGGGTGGATACATGATTGTAAGTCTACCTCCCTGTATGCCAAAGGTTGTTGACTAGCAACAGGGGTCTGAATAGTCAATTGGGGAGACCATACCCCCTTTTTATCAGAGTATTCCATAGTAGAATATAAATAAAATATTGGAATTAATAATCCGGGATACTAGAGTATAAATAAACAAAAATTTAGCAAACGTGGTACAGTCATGTCCAATAGTGAATATTCCATGCCATGATACAAGTGGAAAAGTGAACAAAACCAAAAAATATAGACAACTGCAAAATCATGAAAAGGGTCCCGAACCCAAGTCCAGATCCTCCTCAACAGACACTGATGCCATCGCAACTGCCAAAAAAGGACCCTTTCCCCTCTCCAAACCTGCAAACATGAAGTCTTCTTGGGTACCCAACAGTGGCCCGAGAAGGGTGTGAGTACAACTCAGTAGGCCACCACAAACAGTGTCTATAAAATATCTAGTATAAACCGATGTGCATGCAAAAAAAGATGTGAATAATAAATGAGAAGGTAAATATTAAGCACCATTATCAAGTTTAGGTCCATTAACAACATTTAGTAACATTTCCATAATATACCATTTCATCTGATTTCCCATTAAATACCATTTCCAAAACATTTAACATGAGTTCATCAACATATAAAATTACATTAGCTCATGTACACAATCCTATACCTGAGGGAAAACACACAATGGTGTTTGGGGAGTCAGTACTACTCTCCATCAACTATAAACTCACCATGAAGAATCTATCTGGATGGATGAAACTGATAAGGAAACAGAGCATTAGTCTTTTCACTATCCCGTGAATTAGGGGTGGAGTTTAGAGCTTCATTCCATATTGAACCATGGGCATAGAACATCGGTCAATACCCCCAAACTACCAAGAATGATGTACTTACTATATTTATATTTATAAACTAATCATTAACACTATATCACAATGATTTCTCATGGAATGCATAAATTAGAACACCACATTTGTGTTAATTCCATGCTTTAAACCATTAACACCATCACCACATTTCGCTTTATTAGCCATTTAGCCCAATTCCCTTTTGTTATGCTTATCTCTCTAATCATTTTTCATTATTCCTATCTCGCTAGGCTTCATTACTGGTCTCATAATACAATCCATTATAGTATTTCATAATTTCTATATTCTAACCCATTATATATTCCAACACTATTCACAATTCATTTAACATAGCCATGTTCACCCATATAAACCACATTCTTGTTATCCCAACATCCCATAGGTTATTATTATTATGCCTAGGTGCATCACATATCTTATAATTCCACAAAAAAGTCACATCAACACATTTATCAATGGTTTTACATGATTACACAAAAATATCTCTTGTTATTCACAAATACCTATGATAGGGAGAGTAAATTCACCCCATGGGTGGCCTTAAATTAGTCTCATCACCCTCAAAGAATCCCATGGGGTTCTTGAGGATCCCATTTTCCTTTTAAATATCCATTTCACCTAAACAAGACAAGGGACATAAAAAATACCAAGAGTCGCCCAATAACAAAGCCACACACGTACAAATCCACAACTAAACCATGGGATATAACTTGTAGACCACCTATCATGATTCAACAGATGAACTCACTTTTAATCTATCCCTTAGTCTCCACTTCACCCAACTGTTGAGGCTTTATCCTAAATATCATAAAAAGAGTTGGGTTATTGTTCTTTAGAAGGGTAGGATAAGAAGATAGAAACCATAAACTACAAAGAGAGTTAAGGATGGTATTATCCTTACCTATGGCTTCAATCCACAATAAACAACACAAAAAATGACTCTGAAATGAGGGAGATTGATCACATGTAAGTCTTGGGATATTTCGTTAGTACCTTGGGTGAAGAGAGGAGAAATGGGAAGAATTACGGAGTTGGGGCTAAAAATCCCGGGTGGAAAATAGTATTATTTTAGAAGTATTTGGCCCACAGGGTTTACCCACACTGTTCTCCAAATAGTGTGCAAGACTTGTTGAGTCTTCTTTTCCAATAGAAACCCCTGGCACGGTTTACCTGCATGTTTTTCCAAATTGTGAGAAAACCATGCGGAGGCCACTGTCTAAAAACACAATTGTTTCATAGTTTCCTAGGATATCCACATGTTTAGAAACAACCATTTGAAGACCATGTGACCTACCCAGAAAACCCCATTTTTTTTACTATTCAGGTCTTGAACCCCCATATTACCCCCGAGCCTCCTCTAGGACTTGGGTACACACTTAATTTACCAAAAAAGGGATTAAAACCAAAACATAAATTATAACATACCATTAAAAGATCCAGAATCTTACTATATAAGTTAATTAAACACATCCTTAATATATTTCATGTGGTGTATGAACGAATGACATTGCTTTGAGGGGCGATAGTCCACACTTACTCTTACAAGATCATCGTATTAACACTAAAGGAATGTAAATAGATTTGGGTTGTAAAAGGAATACATAATCTTAAATACTTATTAAATATAATATATAATATATAGAAAAAAAATTCCATCATAATTTACACTATTATTGGTGGTAATAGAGAAATGAATAATCATCATTTTGTGAGGTATTATTTCATCATACACAGAAAATGTATGTTCAACATCCATTTGATAGAGGTGTTTGTATGTTTAGGTAATATAAATATCATAAAATCATCCTAGTATATGTATGATACATTTTTTCACATATTAATGGAATAAAGATATCTGAAGGGGTGACGAATGGAAATATCAGAAAGGGTGTTGAGAGAATATGTTACCTCTGAATCAGGTAACTCTTTTTAATTTGTGCCAAAATGCTTCCTTGAGACGATTTCTTCCCAAAAAAATTAGGTCTTCACATGTTCTTACCTAACAAAATTATTACAAAAAAACCATTCTAAATAGATGAAGTTTAAATGACTAAATATGGAATGAAAATGGGTGTTGGAAATGTGTATAGGTCATTTGGCCCCACAATTTTAAGGTTTAGTCCCTAACTAATCATAATTTTACATTAACTTTGTGATTAATTTTAATCAGGTTTACTAATCATTTTGATCAAAGAATTGGCATGCTATTATTAGACTATAAATATTATACTTAATAAAATGTTTTATGTTATATTTTTAAAATTCAAATCGTAGATGCAACAAAATTATGATTATTTCAAATCCTATAGACTAGATGAAATAACCAAGATTAAAAGTAGAAAAAGAGTTCAAAAGATTGTAATGTTTTATATTCATTTTCAATGTGAAATTGATTCTAATGAATAAATTGTTATTAATAGATGTAATATTTAAAGAATTTAACATAGAAATTATTTAAAATATCATTTATCATTATAAAATAATTATGAAACAAGCAATTTTTAACTAAAAATCTTAATTGTTAACTATTCATCAATAAATAAAGTTTCTCAAAAAAATCCAAAATATTCACCGTAGGAAAATTTTGATATTAAGAATTCGAAAATAATTTTTTTATAAAATTCAAATTTTAAGTGTGGATAATAATAATTTTATTATTATATGTGGTTTATTCAAGAAAACAATAATTTTTTTAACAAAAAAGAACTTTACCAAAATCAAATCTCTCATTATCAATATGTTTTATTTACATAAAATTTTAAACAATATTTGAAAACTATTTATTACTATTATTATAAATATTTTTATTGGTTAGTTTATAGTTATCCCATTTAATTATATATATATATATATATACATGTTCATAGAAACACAATAATGTGTGCATCGTATGCCATGTCAATGTTACTTGGTGTGAAAGCCAAGTTGTTATTGAATATAGCACAAAACATGTTGGCATTGCGTGTGAAAGGAATGATTGAATTATTTTATTAATTTATATATATATATATATATAACTGTTTATAGGGTCATGTGAAATAAAAACTATTGGGAATATAAATTAATTCAAAATTAATAATTCTCAAAATCTCAGGGTGTTACATTCTACCCCCTTAAAATGATTTTATACATCGAAATTCTTCTGGGTTATCCTTAGTTTAATAATTGAATATTTTATTCATAGAAAGATACATTTAAATTTTTTTTACTAAAACATCCCTTAAAAAGGGATATTCTGAACCATAACAATTACCTAACATAACATATAACTGAGTTACTACATAGGAGAAAATAGGTTTGGGGTAATGATTAGACATGGATGAAAAGTTTAAATATTAATATGGAGTGATTGGGGTTATCAATAAAACAAAAAAATAATGATAAAAAAGAAATTTTAGGGCCTTAATTTCTTAAATTTGTGATGAATCAAGAAGCAATTGGTTCATCAGAATTTAAGGAATTATGAAAAAAATTTGTATCACTTTCAAAAAATTGAGTAATTATTGATAATTTTCAATAATAAAAATTACATTATTGAGTTATGCTTTGGAAAATTTACAATACATCCATTACCTCATGGAATGAATGTATAAAAATTAACATTGATTAATAATGCACTAATGTACAATTTTAATGGATCTTAAGGCCCATAAAAGTACCAAAAGTCTAATATGTATCTAAAAATTAAGCATCGATTAATCAATAAAAATAAAAAGTAACAATACAGGTTTATCATAAATATTTACTCAAAAATAATATTTATACACTAATGATGACATCACATTGGCCAGTGGTTGGTGTGAAACCATTCTCATTAATTCGTTATGGGTAAAAGACCCACTACCTTTCTAATGTTGATTTTTTTCAGTCGATATACATGATGTCCTTTTAATAAAAAAAATCCATATTTAATTTCCAAAATACAAAATATGGAAATCCTTGAAATAAGGATAATCACCATACAGGCTTTTAACCAAGGTTTTCTATTCAAACTCAATTCATAAATACTTCCTCAAACATATACTGTAATATTTTCCTGAATGATTAACCTTATATAACTACTCACTGATGAAAATAAAAAAATTGAAATTGAGTCATGGATTCATATTAACATTGATTCCCATGTGTATCATAACGTATCTCTTGGATGTCACCTTCCAAACATGTGAATACCCTCATCATGTATTATATTGAAACATGTTAATAACCATAATTACCATATATCCATTTAGAAAATAGGAATCCTTTTATATTCTAGATTAAATTGGATATATTTCTTAAATAATGTAATACTATAAAATTCATCTGTGATATCATATACCACCTACGAAAATAATCATTACTTATTTAAAAAGTATTCAATACTACCAATTTTAGTTATACATGTACCATGTATCATTATACATAAATCTCATCAAAATAGAAATATATCATAAAGGGTTTCCTTACCATAGTAAACATATCACCTTAACATTAAATAACTTCATCAGTCCAACATAACCTCATAAATACTGAGAAAAAACATACGTAGAAAGATCTTTATTCATTTCATCATTCATAAATTTTGAATCTAATTATATAAAAACATCAATTATTCCACTTAATTATTACTCCATTAACAAGGATACCTCATCCTATTACATAATAATTCCTTCCCATCACTTTTCATCTGTAGTCTCTTCATAATCCACAACGTAACCATTAACTTCACCGACATGATAATTCTCTTCTAAAACATTACCCTTATGACATTTAGTTGAATAATAAATATCAAATCTCATATCCCATGAAATGAAATGGGTAACATAAAAAACCAAATCGTAAAATGATAAAAAATACTACCCTTAAAAATAGATATTTTGAACCACAACAGTTACTCATGCCAATATATAACTGTGATTTTACATAAGAGAACAGTGGTTGGGAGTAAAGATTGGACATAGAGTAAAAGTGTAAATATTTATAGGGAGTTATTGAGATCATCAATTAAATAAAAGTGAATGATAAAAGGAATTTTTAAGGCCTCAAAGACATAAATATTTGATGAATCCATAATATATTGGTTCAATATAATTTAATGCATTTGGAAAACTTTTTTTGTATCACATTCAGAATGTTGATTAATTGTTGATAAATTTCTATAAATCAAATTTCATACTTAGTTTGTGAATTTAAATAATTCTAATACCTCAATTACCTAATGGAATGAATGTAGAGAAATTAACATTGATTAATCAAGTACTAAAAAACACATTTAATATATCTTAAATACTATAAATGAATGAAAATTCAAAATATATGTCAGTTACCAATCAACATGAATTAATCTATAAAAATAAAAAGAAACACTACTTGTTCATCACAAATATTTACTCAATAGAAATAATTATACATTAACATAGACATTTCACAGGCTAGTGGTATGTGTGAACCCCTTATCATTTAGATAAAGAGTACTTAATGGGTTTCCATAAGTGATTCAAAATATCACATAGTCATTAAATCACTTCATCAGTCCAACATAATCTCGTAAATAATGAGTGAAAACATATGTAGAACAATCCTAGTATATTTCATTATTAAATAAACAATAATACAAATATGTAAAAGAATTTGTTATTCCACTTCATATTTATTCAATTAATAGGGATACCTCTTCCTATTACACTATAATTCTGTCCCATAACATTTCATTTATAGTCTCTTCATCATAAACAATGTAATCATTACTCGCACCAACATACCGATTATCTTAAAGAACGTTCCCCTTAGGAAATTGAGTAGCATAATAACCATTTTAACCAAACATAAAACAAATAAACTTAAATGATGAGTTTTGGATGCCAATATTTGAAGCTCTTTCATTAAAAGAACTCTTCATTATTCCCTTATAGACAATTGATTTTGGTCCTTATTTTCTATAGAAAAAAAATCCTCTTATTCCTATAGTATATATTCTTAGATTATGCTTTACACACTCTTGAATAAATGGTAATGTAATCTTCTTTCCTTCGTGATCATCGTTACCCTAACTCTTAGGGAATTAATTATTTATCTTCTTTAGTTAGTCTAAGAGTTGGTTAATGTAAATGATGTAAATCATGTTTCCTAAAAAATGATTAGGCCTTATCACAATATCTTTTACTCCTGTAATCATCCCACATGACTGATCATATGCAAATCATCCATCACGTTCAACATAAATCCAGTTCCTTTTGGTTTCCTACATTGAATAAAACAAGATGAAAAGTGTAATAATTACATTTCATAGTAAGAAACTCATAGTCAGGAAAATAATAACTTATGTTATGCATGATTCATGGAAACATCATTAATATAATACACCCAAGGATCATCCTAGGTTATTAATAGACAAAATATATTTAAATCCATCATAATGGTTTGTGAATAGTATTTGAATTGAAAAATATTATCCCTCCACAGTGTCAAACTATGTCTTTAGTAAGGAAAATAATCGTGTACCAGATTACAAAGAGCCAAGCCTTGAACATGCTGTCAGTGTTCTTATGCCGAGGTACATCTGTTCATGATCCACATCCACTCGTAGTATTTAGACATGGATGTATTTATAGAAAAAAAACCTCGTATATCCTTTACCAAAATTCTAGGATATTTTCAAAAATATTAATTGATCCTTATACTTCTCCTTGAGATATCCCTATCCATATCCATAGAAACTTTCATTTTGTTCCCAAAATGTTTTTCTAATAATATATTCCAAAGTTTGATTAATATATTCCTTTGATACATACTATAGTGACCCAGGATTGACATCTATGTATATTACATAATTTTTTGCGATTATTCATTGCATTACAAAAAATACGTATCAAAGGACATAAATAATTTTGTGTCCTCAGAAACAAGGAAACAAAATCCTTTTTCATGTTGAATGATCTTGATCATCTCCCATAAATATCTCCACCATTATTATTATTACTTAAAATAGTTTTTCATAGACATTGAAAGGAAACATAAGATATGGGTGAGATTAAATTCTCATTTAGGGTAAACAAGAGAGACATTTTAGCGTAACCATGTTTGCCTAAAAATGTTTTTAATGGAATGAGAATATGATCATCATGATACAAGATCACACCCTTTAAAACAATGATCTTAACAGAGATCGTGGAAAAATAATAGGAATTTTATAAGACATGAACCATAATTAAAAATAGTTCACAATCCATGAAATAATAGCAAAGGAATAAGACATAGATCATAATGAAATAAAGAGAATATGAAATGAACGCATAAAATAGGAATATGAAAATGATCATATTGAAATAAACATTATAGTCCATGAAATCATAACATTGTAATAAGACAAGGAATTTCATCACACATAAAAATGTGATAAAATTCCATATAATTCAATATGCATTTCTATAATTTATCGTAGAATGACATAGGAACTGCCCCCATTTTGTGGGACCCACCACCATCCCTATTCACAGTTAATTTATTTTAAATGAACATTTTTTCCAATCATCCCATAATGGATCATGTTTCCACATTTTCCCATCGTGAATAAATACTATTGACATGATTCTCATCATTATATCAGGAGATATAAATTTTTACCCAATGAATTTGAAGGATACTTTGGTCCCAACCTTCACATAATGAAATAACAAATACATGTCCCACATGAACACAAATAATCACATCCTAACCCATGAAATATAATGGGAATCATAAAAATGTAAACATATCATAACCTGGGTAAAGAGGCAGGTTTCCTTAATATTCGATTATAAACATAAACCATGAAATTAAGTGATATAAAAATTAATATAACCCATGAAAGGGAAATAGGTTTCATATACATATTGCCCATGAAGAAGATATGGGTTTTATAAAGGAAATGACATAAAAAAAACACATTCATAGAAATGATATGAATTGAACCGTTAAATCATTTCCAATAATTTATGAGTAACATCAATTGATGTCATCTTATATAAATAATAATTTTGAAATATCCTCTAAAAAATGTTTCTTGAGGAAAATATCCGTTCAGGTTGTAAAATGGTTTTTAATACATAGAACCATTTGAAAATCATTTTCAAGAGAAATACCTTTAAAATATATAAATAATTCATGAAATCATTTGGAAACCCTTTTCCTTAAAAACATTAAAAAAATGAATGAAAACATTTTAAAAAAAATAATTGAAAACAAATTGAAAACTTATATAAATTAATTGATTTTTTTAAAAAACATTAAACATGAACTCTTAAAAAATAAGCTTGAAAACATTTTAAAAACCATTTCTTTCAGAAACACTTTAAAAACATGTATATAAGACATTGCAGTATTTTGAAAATATTTTTCCATGAAGACAAAGAAATGATGATTGAAAGAATTTTCAAAACAATTTCCATTGAATATTTATTTTAAGAATAACATTTTCTAAAATATTATTATTTTCATCAATGTAAATGGTGATTTGATGAAATGATAGTGAGTAATGTTGGACATGTCATATGAGGTCAAATGAAAATTACTTTGGCATGGAAAAAAGGATAGAAATGAAAATTGTTCAGAAATAGTGATGAGTGTTCACTTGAATATATTGTTAAAAAAACGGTAAAAATTTATTTTAGATATTAATGTAGAATGATATAATATTCTTGGAGACCCTTTTTAGAAAACATAGATTTCCGACCGAAGAGAGGATAAAGTCAGGTTTTCCTAAAAATGCTTTCTTAACTGTCTTATGCACCAAAAGGTATAAAAGGGTAAAAATAAATGATTATATCATCAAATAACATAAAATTAGGAAATGTATAAATATTATTGGGTGATGGATCAAATTATTTTATCACTGAAATGTTATTCATAAACAATATTGAACAACAATGAAAATGTCTCAATACAATCTTATAACATAGAATTTTGGTATCACACTCTCCTTGTAAGTAAAAGTAATTACATGAATCATAAAATATCATTAAAATTTAGAGATTAATGAGATAACTTGTACAATGAAAGTATATACACCACCAAAAAAAATTTATGTGCATAACAGATATTTAGTCTCAATGAATGAAAATTGAGAGAAAACAGTATTGCTGATTTGGTTGGTTTTAAAATTTATACATCATGAAACAAGGATCATAGAATGGATATGTAAAAAACAAAAAATATAATTAATATATATAGATAATCCATCATGTAATGAACATACTCCACACCAAAGGATAGAGTGGAGAATATACCTTTTAAGTCCCATAAATTAATAGTGAGTTGAAAATCCCCTTACCTTGTGTCTAGACTCTCTCTATACTCGAACATGAATCCATTCTAATAAATAAAGTTTATTAAAAAATTTTACAGAATAATATTAATATATCTTATACCATATATCACATTCTATAACCTTATATTACATAATATGTAATGATTTTATGTTAAGGTTTAACTTTGGTTAATATTAACTTTGTTCTTCGCTTGTGTATTAATTTGTCACATCATTAGTCCTAATAATTATATCATGATTCAAAAATTTATAAAAAGAAATAAATTTAATCTAGATAAATTATATTTTTATTATAATAGTCTATATAATATATAGGTATGAAATGGAATACACCTTTCATGGAGATGGTATTATGTATATACGCATGGAGGTTGTTTCCATTTTTGTTGTTGTGTTGAAATAATGTATCAAAATGATGTATATATATATAAATGTGTGTGTGTATATATATCATTCTTCCAATATAATTGTTATATCATATATATCATATTATTTCATTAAATACACCCTTAATACATTCCATGTGGTGTGTGAATAAATCACATCGCTGTGAGAAGGCATTAGTCCACACTTCCTCAAATGAGATTATTGTATTAAAACCAAATGGAAATTAGAAGGATGTGTGTTTTAAAAGGCATAAAGAAGTTAAAATACATTTTAAAATTAACATATTTCATTTATAAATATATTTTACATCAAAATTTCCAACATTATTTGTGGTAATGGAGAAATGAAAAATCGTTATTTCGTGAGGTAGTAGTTCTTCGTACACAAAAATAGTATGTTCAACTTCGATTATATGGAGGTTTGTGTATGTGTAGGTTATAAAAATTTCATAAAACATCTTATTATATATTTTATATGAGTTTATTCACTCAATAATGTAATTAAAAGAGTATATAGGGTGAATAAGGGAAATAATGGAAAGGATCTTGAGAGAAGACGTTGCCTATTAATAGGGTAACTCCTTTTGATTTGTGCCAAAAGGCTTCCTTGAGGTTCATACTACCCAATGGAGGAATCATGGTGTAAAGGAAAAATGTTGGGAGGCTAATTGGGTAGATGTTTGATGATCTTAAATGTTTTGAGAGGTGTGAGTAATGGGTAGAGATTGTGGCCTTTTATAGGGGGTAAGACCATATGTATTTTTTAGAAACAAATTATATGTGCACATGTTCTTACCTAGAAAAGTCAAACCAATCCAAAATAAAACAGCAGAATGAAAGGTTTATTGCCAAAATATGGGAATCCAATTGGAGGTGGAAATATGTCAAGGTCATTTGGCGCCATAAGTTTATGGTTTAGTCCATAATTATGAATAATTTGACCTCATAAGTTGTGATAAATTTTAATAGATTTTGATAAAAAAATTCAAACAATTATCCTGGTCTTGTTAGAATATAAATTTCAGACTGAATAAAATGGTGTTTTATGATTTTCTAAACTCAAATCACATAAGAATAAAAATTAATATAATTGTTAATCCTGTAGACTGAACTAAATAACAGGGTTTTAATGTAGAAGAGAAGTTCAAAACTTTATTCTGATTTTATTTTAATTTTCAAAGTAAAATGAAATCTAATGAATTACATTGAATTAATAAATATAATAATTATAAAAAGTGAAAAAAAAATATTTATCACATAATTTAGAATAAATAAATAATCACACAAAAAAAGAAATTTTTAAATGAAATTCTATATTTTTCGCTATTCATAACAAATGACGTTTCTCAAAAAATACCAAATAATTCACCGTAGTCTAATTTCAATATTCTGACATCAAACATGATATTTATATTGTAAAATTAAATTTTTAAATGTTTCGAAAATAATATTTATTATTAAATGTGGTTCATTCATGAAAACAGTATTTTATTAACATAAAGGGCCATTACAAAAAAATCTCATCTTTCATTATCAATATGTTTCATTTACATAAATAAATTATAAACAATATTTGAAAAGTATTTATTATGAATAATATAACCATTTTTAATTTTTAGGTTATCATTATCTCATTAAATTAATTATATATATAAATATTATGATATTTCACAGAACATAGTGTGGAATGCATCATACGAAATGTCGGTGTTGCTTGTAGTTCTAGACAAGTAGGTATATTGTATAGTGCATGCCAAGATGGTATTAGATGTTAAAGTAATGTTGGAATTACAATTTTAATATATATATATATATATAACTATTTACAGTTTCATGTGAAATTAAAAATATTAAAAAGTTAAATTAATTACAAAAATAATAATTCTCAAAATATTGGGGTCTTACAGGTATACCCATTTTATACGTAACCTTGATAATTAATAGTTTCAATTATTACTAATCATTATGAAAAAATATAATTTTGAAATAATATATGATATTAATTATAATAACTCAAAATATTAAATCTATTTTCCCATATTTAATTCATATCGGTGGCAATATTTTATTTCTAACTAATATTGGTGACCTGACGAAATAACGGCTTTCCAAAGAGAAATTTCTCAATAGGATAGAAAGATATAACAAAAAACTATTTTAATTTGATTATAATGATTTAAATTTTATATAGTCTAACATAATTAATGAAATTTAACCTTTCTAAAAATAATTAAATCAAAATTTTACATTTCTCTTCACTAAAATGAAATTTTTTTTGAACAAATACCAATATTTTCTACTATTCTAAAAAAAATTCTTAGAAAATTATACAAAAAACTAAGATAATTATGAAATTATGATTTAAAATTAATGTTTATTTTTTAAAAGTGGTAAATAATAATTTTAATGTTTGTGCAAAAAGACCAATGAAACAAATATTTCCAAAAAATATATATTTCCAATAAACATTTATTTTTTCTCTAAATGATTCATGATTTTATTATAATAAATATATAACTATTTAATTTATTTTATACATATATAGATCATGAAATTTTAATAATTATCTTCGAATTTAATAACTAGGTTATAATGGTGTATTATTCTATAGTTATTTTAGACTTGGGTTGGCTGTATCTCATGATATCCATGAAATTGAATTTATTAAAAAAAATATATATATCATAATGTCTATATGTATTAGAACCTAAAATAACATAAAATTATATCTATATAATTGAAAATATGATCCACATTAGCTTATCAAACCTTATAAAATCCTCAACTAATATTTTATCTAGTAAATTCATCTAGAGCCTAATATTGTACAAAATATGATTCCACATGAATGTGAATGTGTAAATTATATAAATGTAAATAAAATGTTGAATTTCAATTCATTACCATAATCATTGGGGATTATAGTTTTATATAATTAATGGATAATAATTAACTATCAAAACCGAGGACATTTCCAAATAATAGAAATTTATCACACTATATAAGAAACTGATTAATATATAATTATTATTTATAATTTCTGATAAATTATACATATACAATAATATACTAATAACATTTTTTATATTAATTTCCAAAACTGAAATAAAATATAACCTAAAGAAATGGGGGAGCATAAATGAATAATAATGGTTAACATAAGTGATAATTATCAATGATATGAGAGCATAAGACGGGAAAATTGGAATAATTAATGTACAAAAAAATTGTTATACCCAACTAATTATGAGTCATATATCAAGTCATAATCCATGTATTAGTAAAAAAGTGTGTAGTGACATAAGAAAGAAGAAAACCTTGTAATATAACATATCCTAAAAAAACCATCCTAGAATATTGTAATAAAAAGAAGTATAAAATTCAGGTGTGGTAAAACCATAATCATAATATACTCTTGTGAGAAAAGTCATTATATATGTTCCTATGTAAACAATATAATTATTCTCAAGCCAAAAAATGTTTGAAAACTCCTTACAAGCATTCCTACGTGAAACAAATCATTAAAGAACATTACTAAATATCTCATGCGATATAAACATATATGAATTCATTTAAGGGTGATATAGGACCCCAATAATAATTACACTAACATATGTTCTCTATAATAAATGAATAACTCATTATAAATAACTAGTCGGAATAAAATCCCTTCCATATAATTTTTAAATAAAACCCAATATTGACAACATTTATTATAACGACCAAAAGATTAATTAATGGAAATTATGTTATAGTAATTATGTAATATAGTCAGAAGAAATCATAGAACAATTAACTAAAACATCATATTTTCCGTTCTGTGATTTGAATTTTAAAAATATGACATAAACGATTTCGATATGTTAGATGTTTAGAGGTCGATAAGATAAACTTAATTTTTGGTGAATAGTAAATTCCCCTTTTGAATTGTCATGTTACCCTTATGAATATTAATATGACCCGTATCTATAGTCAATATTCCATTTAAATAGTAACCTTACTAATTAAAGTACAAATTAAATTTATCCATATTAAAACTGAAAATATCACTGTGATGGTATTTTCATAAGTGAAAATTATTAAATAAAAAAATTATGAATAATTCAATAAAAAAATTGTTTCTTAAAGTGTATTCATAAATTATTTATTTCATGTATTATGATTATTGGATAATATTACGAGAACATAGTGATTATCTTAAAGACTATAAATGAATGAAAATTCAAACAATATGTTAGTTAAAAATCAACATGAATTAATCTATAAAAATAAAAAGTAACACTACTTGTTCATCACAAATAATTACTAAATAGAAATAATTATACATTAATAAGTACATTTCATAGGCTAGTGGTACGTGTGAACCCCTTATTGTTAACATAAGTAATATTTAATGGGTTAACATAACTGATTCAAAATATAACATTGTCATTAAATCACTTCATCAGTCCAACATAAACTAATAAATAATGAGTGAAAACATAAGTAGAACAATCCTTGTATATTTCATTATTCAATAAAAATTAATACAAATATGTAAAAGAATTTATTATTCCACTTCATCATTATTTAATTAATAGAGATACCTCTTCCTATTACTCTATAATTCCTTCCCAAAACATTTCATTTATAGTCTCTTCATCATAAACAATGTAATCATTACTCACACCAACATACTGATTATCTTCAAGAACGTTCCCCTTAGTGAATTGAGTAGCATAATGACCATTTTATCGAAACAAAAAACATATAACCTTAAATGATGACTTTTGGAAGACAATATTTGAAGTTATTTCATTATATGAACTCTTCATTATTCCTTTGTAGATAATTGATTTTAGTCCTTATTTTCTATAGTAAAAAAAGTCTCTTATTCCTATAGTATATCTTCTTAGATCATGCTTTACATACTCTTGAATCAAAGGTAATGAAATATTCTTTCCTCCATGGTCATTGTTACCCTATCTCTTAGTGAATTAATTATTTGTCTTCTTTGGAGAGTCTAAAAGTTGGTTAATGTAAATGATGTAAATCATGTTTCCTGAAAAATGATTGGGCCTGATCACAACATCTTTTACTGCAGTAATCATCCCACCTGACTGATCATATGAAAATCATCCATCACATTCAACATAAATGCAGTTCCTTTTGGTTGCCTCTATTGACTAAAATAAGAAGAAACCTGAGATAATTAAATTTCATAGTAGGAAACCCATAGTCAGGAAAATAATAACTTATGTTATGCATGATTCGTGGAACCTTCATTAATATAATACACCCAAGGATCATCCTAGGTTATTTATAGATAACTTATATTTAAATCCATCATAATGGTTCGTGAATAGTATTTGAATTTAAAAATATTATCCCTCCATAGTGTCAAACTATGTATTTAGTAATGAAAATTATCGTGTACCAGATTACATAGATCCAAGCCTTGAACATGCTGTTTTTGTTCTTATGCCGAGGTACATCTGTTCATGAGACACATCCACTCGTATAATATAGACATGGATGTATTGATAGAAAAAAACCTAGTATATCCTTTACCAAAATTCTAGGATATTTTCCAAAATGTTAATTGATCCTTGTACTTATCCTTCAGATATACCTAACCACATCTATAGATACATTCATTTTGTTCTCACGAAGTTTTTCTAATAATAGATTCCAAAGGTTGATTAATATATCCCTTTCATACATACTAGAGTGACCCCGGATTGACATCTATGTATATAACATAATTTTTAAATAATATTCAGTACATTAAAAAAAATATGTGTCAAAGGACCGAAATAATTATGTGTCCTCAGAAAAAAGGGAAAAAATATTTTTTCATGTTCAATGATCTTCATCATCTCCCATAAAGATCTCCACCATTATTATTATTACTTAAAATCATTTTTCATAGACTTTGAAAGGAAACATAAGATATGGGTGAGCTTAAATTCTCTTTTAGGGTAAACAAGAGAGATATGTTAGCATAACCATGTTTGCCTAAACATGTTTGTAATGGAATGAGAATGTGATCATCATGATACAAGATCTCACCCTTTAAAACAATGATCCTAACAGAGATAGTGGAACAATAATTGTAGTTTTATAAAACATGAAACATAATTAAAAATAGTTCACAATCCATGAAATAATATCAAAAAAATAAGACATGCATCATAATGAAATAAAGAGAATATGAAATTAAAGCATAATATAGGAATAAGAAAATGATCATATCGAAATAAACATCATAGTCCATGAAATCATAACATAGGAATAAGACAAGGAAGTTCATCATACATAAAAATGTGATAAAATTCCATATAATTCAATATGGATTTCTATAATTTATCGTAGAACGTCATAGGAACGACACCCATTTTGTGGGACCCACCATTATCCCTATTCACTGCTATTTTAATTTAAGTGAACATGTTTCCCAATCATCCCATAATGGATCATGTTTCCCCATTTTCCAATTGTGAATCAAGACTGTTGAAATGATTCTCATCATTATATCAGGAGATATAAATCATTACCCAATGAATTTGTAGGATATTTAGGTCCCAACCTTCACATAATGAAATAACACATACATGTCCCACAAGAACATAAATAATCACCTCCTAACCCATGAAATGAAATGGGAATCATAAAAATGTAAACATATCATAACCTGGGTAAAGAGGCAGGTTTCTTTAATATTCGATCATAAACATAAACCATGAAATTAAGTGATATAAAAAATAATATAACCCATGAAAGGGAAATTGGATTCATATACATATTACACATGAAGAAGATATGGATCTTATAAAGGCAATGAAATAAAAAATAACACATTAATAAAAAGGATATGAACTGAACCATTAAATCATTTCCAAGAATTTATGAGTAACATCAATTGATGTCATCTTATATGAAATATAATTTTAAAAAATCCTCTAAAATGATTCTTGAGGAAAAAATTCGTTCAGGCCGTTAAATGTTTTTTAATACATAAAACCATTTGAAAATTATTTTCAAAGGAAATACCTTGAAAATATATAAATAATACATGAAATCATTTTCAAATCCTTTTCCCTAAAAAAATTAAAAAATGAATGAAAAAATTTAAAAAAAATAATTGAAAAAAATTGAAAACTTATATAAAGTGATTGAATTTTTTTGAAAACCATTAAACATGAACTCTTAAAAAATAAGCTTGAAAATATTTTAAAACCCATTTCATTTAGAAACACTTTAAAAACATGTATATAAGACATGGAAGTATTTTAAAAATATTTTTCCATGAAGACAATGAAATGAAGATTGAAGGAATTTTCAAAACAATTTCCATTGAATACTTATTTTAAGAAAAAAAGTTTATAAAATATTATCATTTTCATTAATGTAAATGACTCTTTGATGAAATGATAGTGAGTAATGTTGTATATGTCATATGAGGTCAATTGAAAATTACTTTGGCATAGAAAAAAGGATAGAAACGAAAATTGTTCAGAAATAGTGACGAGTGTTCACCTGAATATATTGTTAAAACAAAAAACGGTAAAAATTTATTTTAGATATTAATGGGGAACGATATAATATTCTTGGAGACCCTTTTTAGAAAACATAGATACTTAACCGAAGAGAGGATAATGTCAGGTTTTCTTAAAAATGCTTTCTTAACTATCTTATGCACCAAAAGGTTTAAAATGGTAAAAATAAATAATTATATCATCAAATAACATAATATTAGGAAACGTATAAATACTATTGGGTGATGGATCAAATTATTTTATCAAAGAGATCTTAATCATAAACAATATTGAACAACAATTAGAATGTCTCAAAACAATCTTATAACATAGAATTTTGGTATCACACTATCCTTGTATGTAAAATTAATTACATGAATCATAAAATATCATTAAAATTTAGATATTAATGAGATTACTTGTACAATGAATTTATATACACAACCAAAAAAAATTTAGGTGCATAACAAATAATTAGTCTCAATGAATGAAAATTGTGACAAAACAGTATTGCTGATTTGGTTGGTTTTAAAAGTTATACACCATGAAACAATGATCATAGAATGGATATGTAAAACACAAAAAATATAATTAATCTATAAAGATAAAACCATCATGTAATGTACATACTCCACACCAAAGGATAGAGTGGAGAATATATCTTGTAATTCCCATAAATTAATAGTGAGTTGAAAATCCCCTTACCTTGTGTCTAGACTCTCTCTATACTCGTACATGAATCTATTATAATTAATAAAAGTTAATTAAATTTTTTTACAGAATAATATTCTTATATCTAATACCATATATCGTTTTTATAACCTTATATTACCTACTTTTTAATTATTTTATATTAAGGTTTCACTTCGGTTAATATTCACTCTGTTCTTCGCTTGTGTCTTAATTTGTTACATCTTTGGTCCTAATAATTATATCACGATTCTAGAATTTATAAAATAAAATAAATTTAATCTAGATAAATTATATTTTTATTATAATAGTATATATAATATATAGTAATGAAATGAAATACACCTTTCATGGAGATGGTATTATGTATATACGCATGGAGGTTGTTTCCATTTTTGTTGTTGTATTGAAATAATGTATCAAAATGATGTGTATATATATGTGTGTGTGTCTTTATATATCATTCATCCAGTATAATTATTATATCATATATATCATATTATTTCATTAAAAACATCCTTAATACATTCCATGTGGTGTGTGAATAAATCACATCGCTTTGAGGAGGCATTAGTCCACACTTCCTCAAATGAGATTATTATATTAAAACCAAATGGAAAGTAGAGGGATGTGTATTTTAAAAGGCATAAAAAAGTTCAAATACATTTTAAAAATAACATATTTCATATATAAATAGATTTTACATCAAAATTTCCAACATTATTTGTGGCAATGGAGAAATGAAAAATCGTTATTTCATGAGGTAGTAGTTATTCGTACACAAAAATAGTATGTTAAAAATCGATTATATGGAGGTTTGTGTATGTGTAGGTCATAAATATTTCATAAAACATCTTATTATATATTGGATACTAGTTTATTAACTCAATAATGTAATAAAAATAGTATATAGGGTGAATATGGGAAATAATGGAAAGGATCTTGAGAGAAGACGTTGCCTATTAATAGGGTAACTCCTTTTGATTTGTGCCAAAAGGCTTCATTGAGGTTCATACTACCCAATGGAGGAATCATGTTGTAAAGGAAAAATTTTGGGAGGCTAATTGGGTAGATTTTTGACGATCTTAAACGTTTTGAGAGGTGTGAGTAACGTGTAGAGGTTGTGGACTTTTATAGGGGGTATGACCACATGTATTTTTTAGAAACAAATTATATGTGCACATGTTCTTACCTAGAAAAGTAAAACCAATCCAAAAAACAACAGCAGAATGAATGGTTTATTGCCGAAATATGGGAATCTAATTGGAGGTGGAAATGTGCCAATGTCATTTGGCACCATAATTTTATGGTTTAGTCTATAATTATGATTAATTAGACCTCATAAGTTGTGATTAATTTTAATTTATTTTAATAAAAAAAATTTCAAACAATTCTCATGGTCTTATTAGAATATAAATATCAGACTCAATAAAATGGAGTTTTATGATTTTATAAACTCAAATCACATAAGCATAAAAATTAATATAAGTTTTAATCCTGTAGACTGATGTAAATAACAAGGTTTTAATGTAGAACAGAAGTTCAATAAATTGTTAAGATTTTATTTTCATTTTCAAAGTAAAATTAATTTTAATGAATTACATTGAATTAATAAATTTAATAATTATAAAAATTGAAAATAAAAAATATTTATCACATCATTTATAATAAATAAATAATCACACAAAAAAGAAATTTTTAAAGGAAATTCTATATTTTTCGCTATTCATAACAAATGAGGTTTCTCCAAAAATAACAAATAATTCACCCTAGTGTAATTTCAATATTCTGAAATCAAGCATGATATTTATTTTTTAAAATTAAATTTCTAAATGTTTCAAAAATTTAATTTATTATTAAATGTGGTTCATTGAAGAAAACTATATTTTATTAACATAAAGGGACATTACAAGATAATCTCATCTTTCATTATCAATATGTTTTATTTACATAAATAAATTATAAAAAATATTTGAAAAGTATTTATTATGAATAATATAACTATTTTTAATTTTTAGGTTATTATTATAACATTAAATTAATTATATATATAAATATTATGATATTTCATAGAAACATAGTATGGAATGCATCGTACGACATGTCGGTGTTGCTTGTAGTTCAAGACAAGTAGGTATATTGTATAGTGCATGCAATGATGGTATTGGATGTTAAAAGAATGTTTGAATTAAGATTTTAATATATATATATATATATACATATATATATATATATATATATATATATATAACTATTTACAGTTTCATGTTAAATTTAAAATATTGAAAAGTTAAATTAATTCCAAAAATAATAATTCTCAAAATCTTGGGGTCATACAGGTATACCCATTTTATAAGTAACCATGATAATTAATAGTTACAATTATTACTAATCATTATGAAAAAATATATGTTTGAAATAATATGTGATATTAATTGTTATGAATCAAAATACTAAATCCATTTTCCCAAATTTAATTCATATCGGTGGAAATATTTTATTTCTAACTAATCATGGAGATATGATGAAATAGAGGCATTCCAAAGAGAAATTTCTCATTAGGATAGAAAGATATAAAAAAACTATTTTAATTTTATTATAATGATTTACATTTTATATAATCTAATATAATTAATGAAATTTAACATTTCGAAAAATAATTAAAACAAAATATTTACATTTCTATTCATTAAAATGAAAATTTGTTTTTGAACAAATACCAATATTTTCTACTATTCTTCAACAAAATAATTTTTTAGAAAATTACACAAAAAACTAAGATAATTGTGAAATTATGATTTTAAAATTAACGTTTATTTTTTAAAACAATTTTTTAAAAGTGGTAAATAATATTTTTAATGTATGTGAAAAAAAACAATGAAACAAATTCTTCCAAAAAATATATATTTCCAAGAAAATTTTATATTTTCTCTAGATGATTCATGATTTATTTATAATCAATATATAACTATTTAATTTATTTTATACATGTATATATCATGTAATTTTAATAATTATCTTCCAATTTAACGACTAAGTTATAATGGTGTATTATTATATAGTTATTTTAGACTTGGGTTGTGTGTATCACAAGATATCCATGGAATTGAATTTATTAAAAAAATAAATATATCATAATATATATATGTATTAAAACCTAAAATAACATAAAATTATATCTATATAATTGAAAATATGATACACATTAACTTATCAAACCTTATAAAATCCTTAACTATTATTTTATCTTATAAATTCATCTAGATCCTAATATTGTACTAAATATGATTCCACATGAATGTGAATGTGTAAATTATATAAATGTCAATAAAATGTTGAATTTCAATTCATTACCATACCCATTGGGGATTATAGTTTTAGATAATTAATGGATAGTAATTTACTATCAAAATCGAGGACATTTTCAATTAATAGAAATTTTTCACACTATATAAGAAACTGATTAATATATAATAATTATTTAAAATTTCGGATAAATTACCCATATACGATAATATTCTAATTACATTTTTATATAAATTTCGATAACTGAAAGAAAATATATCCTAAAGAAATAGGGGAGCATAAATGAATAATAATGGTTAACATAAGTGATAATTATCAATGATATGAGAGAATAAGATAGGAAAATTGGTATAATTAATGTACAAAAAATTGTTATACCCAACTAAGTATGTGTCATATATCAATTCATAATACATGAAATAATATAAAAGTGTTTAGTGCCATAAAAAAGAAGAAAGCCTTGTAATATAACATATCCTAATAAAACCATCCTAGAATATTGTAATAAAAATAAATATAAAATCCATGTCTGGTAAAACCATAATCATATAATACTCTTGAGAGAAAATTCAATATATATGTTCCTATTTGAACAATATAATTATTCTCAAGCCAAAAAATGTTAGAAAACACATTACAAACATTTCTATGTGAACAAACTCATTAAAGAACATTACTAAATATATCATGCGATATAAATATATATGAATTCATTTAAGTGTGATATAGGACCCCAAAAAAAATTATACTAACATATGTTCTCTATAATAAATCAATAACTCATTATAAATAACTAGTCGAAATAAAATCACTTCCATATAATTTTTAAATAAAACCCAATATGGACAACATTTATTGTAATGACCAAAATATTAATTAATGGAAATTATATTATATTAATTATTTAATATAGTGACAATAAATCATAGAAAAATTAACTAAAACATCATATTGTCCGTTCTATGATTTGAATTTTAAAAATATGACATACACGATTTCGATATGTTAGATGTTTAGAGGTCAATAAGATAAACTTAATTTTTGGTAAATAGTAAATTCCCCTTATGAATTGTCTTGTTACCCTTATGAATATTAATATAACCTGTATCTATATTCAATTGTCCATGTAAATAGTAACCTTACCAATGAAAGTACAAATTAAATTTATCCATCATAAAACTGAAAATATCACCGTGATAGTATTTTCATAAGTAAAAATTATTAAATAAAAAATTTATGAATAATTCAATAATTAAAAAAAAAAATCTATTTTCCTAAAGTGTATTGATAAATTATATATTTAATGTATTATTATTATTGGATAATATTACAAGAACATTGTTAATTTTTCCAAGTATTATAAAATCTGTTATAATTTTAAAATATTTATTTTTCATGTAAATGGTGATTTTATTTAAAAAAAATTTATTTCCCATATTTATAAAATTATTTTCATAAAATGGAGTTTATTTTTTTATTCTACACATCAATAAATTATTAGGGTAAATTTTTTGGATTTTTCTAATATAGATGAATTTTTTATGAATTGTAAAATATGATAATTTATGATATGTGAAAAAACCTGACTTTTTTGCATCATTCATGAAACATGGCTGATTTAAATGGGAATTGGTTTGAACATACCTACATATATTAATATTGTTTTCATTTAATCACCATTATAACCATTCTTGTGTAGAAATAATAAACTGATCATTAAAATATTAAGAAACCCCCCTACAATATAAAACCCACCCACAATCCCCTCTTTTCATCACTCATATAAACACTTTTACCTAACTAAATTATGATCAAATATCTCCTAAATATCCTCCCCCACATGAATCTGTCCATGGTATATTCCAAATACCAAATCCTCTCTTCTATAGGGGCTCCCATGGAAGATAAATTTAAGTGGTACATTCTGCTTTTCAATTCATTTACTTTCCTTTGATGTTCCATTGTTTTCTTTTACAACCATACTTATGAACATAAAAATATTATGAAAACTCTAGTAACATATATTTACATTAATTTTTCCCTCATTATGGAATATTTTAATATCGTCTCTTATTTACCCTTCTATTATTCTTGTAAAAGCATTAGTAGATATGTGTTAATTTACCACATTTATGGACAATGGGTTTTCCATTTCTGTTTCTATCTTCAATAATGGTCACAAAACCATCCATATGGTTGAAACAGAATATAATATACATATTATGTATAATCTATCATTCTATAATCATTTTTTACACATGTTTTTGATTAATACAAAAAATGTGTTCTTTGTGATTAAAACCCACCAATTAACCAAAAAGGTTATCACTAATATTTTGTATAATGATTAATATTCAATCCAAGTAACCAAATGAAATTTAAAAACATGTAACAATATGGATGTTAAATAATAGAATATAACAAATATTCTAGGAAAACATCTTCATTTTACATGATTATCCATTCCTGTATATAAGTAAAGCAATCATGAAACAAACATACCCGAACAATGAAATTGAACTTCATATCCAATAAAAAAGGTTATGAATAAACTCAAAAAGATTATATTAAATCAATTACATGGAAAATAGGTTCTCTAATTATTAATTAATAATCCTAACTAGATTACTCATGTCATTAATATCAATTTTAGAATAGTATCCAACTTAAGGATATGGATTCTACCTGAACCTCTATTATTCCATCGGGTTATTCATACTAAATTTTTACCCAAAGGAAATCATATATTATTATTTTTTACATATTTTAATTTTTTTTAATATTTTCAAATAGATTTATCATGATCCATTAATCCATCACTTTTGGGAATATACATGCTTTTAAGTGATTCCCTCTTCAATACTTCATGATCAGAAAACATATTTTAGTGGAACTTCAAGAATTTTACCCCAATTTGAAGTACACTATATGATCTATTTTTATGCAACCATTATTTTTATAAATCTTCTAATTTTATCATGAAAACATTATTGTGTCATGTGTTGTATTATATTACATATTAATAAATTTTCTATTTTAAATGATCATTGATATTTTCATTAAACCGCACTAAAGTGTTTTAATTTTAATGTTTCTTAAAAACTCATTTACGTGTTATCACATAAATTTAGCATCACATAAAATGATATATGACTATTATAACTCAAAAATTCCCATTCATTATCTAATCCCATTTTTTCATGGAAAATTTTATGATACACCCATTTTTATGCATTATGAAATGTTTATGACACCCAATTCTCTCCATGGATAAGACTTATATCTATGTGTGATTGATAATGTTTGATTATGTATGTGGAAGGAATACTCTAGAACATGTTATGATTAGTGAACCCAGATCTATCTCAAATGTTTTGGGTAAATTTTAGTCACATGGGTCTTTATGTGAAATGATCTTGGTAGTTAGCCTTGACTTGTGTTACCATGTGCTATGATCTTGGAGGTTATCCTTGACATTTGATACCATGAGAAATGGTATTGGTGGTTAACCATGACATGTTCCCACCTATGATAAATGAGGATTGAGTCATGAAAAATTATTGGTTTATGTTTCTACCACATTACCATGATTACATTTTTAAATGATCTCAGGATATACATGTTATGGTTCCATATAATAAATTACATTATTTTCCTTTTCATATAATTATCTCATGATTTCTAACCAATTCTCTAAAAAATTATTATTATCCTTAATACCATACTAGTATTTTTTTTTCATCCCATTGTTCATGATATCCCCAGGATATCCAATGAATTTGTATGAGCATATAGGAGGTTAGGAATTCATTCTATAGATTAAATAAAAAGTTATTTTAATTATTTTTTATTATGTACCTAGTCTTCCAAGACACATGAATTTATGATCCTTGGATTGTCATTTTATGTTCTATTATGCTTGAAATCATGTAATGGCATTTTTAAAAGGCTAGGGTAATTATAGTTCTCAAGGAATTCGCGATATGCCTACCACTTTTTCCGGAACACTGAAATAAGGTGGATCACATCTTTAGAAGACTGAAGCCGAGTCTACGAATTTCATTGGAGATTCGAGACATTGACAGTTTTGAAGAGAATTTATATTGTGCCCTCAATGTTGAAATGTACATTGAATACTCCAAGTGGTCTCGTGGTCCTAGTGGAAAAAACTGTAATGTGTAGTCCAATATAGATGGTTCAGCAAATACTTCCCAAGATAGAAATAAGATAGAACATACCACTTGTCAAAATTGTTTGAAGAAGAATACTAGAAATAGTCTAAAGGGAACCCGTAATTGCATTAAATTCGGATGAATGGGACATCTAGATAAATTTTTTTGAATGGATATGAAGAGTCTCATTAATTTGGATGAATAATGGAAGGCTGAGATAAATGTTTAGAAATGGGTGTAGTGTTACAACTACATGGAGCATGTGAATTATGAGAAACATTTTGTTAGGATAAGGGATGTTAGATGAAATCAACAACATCCTCCATGGTATCAAGGAAGGGATTATGCTATCAATACTACTGAGGTAGAGCAGGAAGATGATTTGGTGATAGGTATTCTAGTTATTCATTTAGGAATAGTGAACATACAATTTGATTCTGGTTCTATGAATTCATTCAAATCAAGCATATTTAGGAGAACTATTTATACACCACCACGAAATTTGGATGTTGAGTAATTTTTGAGAACATCTAATGGGGAAATTATTGTATCCATGGTTTATAAATCCTCCTTAGTAATTTTAGTTTTTGACTGATCCTCCCAAAAAATCACGTCATACATACATTATTAGAGTTCGATGTTATCTTGGGTATGTATTGGCTAACATTATAAAAATCCAAAATCAAATATCAAGAAATCATGATCACCCTTCAGATCCAGAAGCATAATTCAATTCGTTAAAACTGTAATATGGGAGGTGAATCTATTTTAGGAATCATTGTCTCAAAATTGGATAATACGGAATTATGATAAATCATATTTATATCAAATTATTTATCAAAGGAGATGACATTTCTCGAAGATATTACCATCATGGGGGATTACACTAATTTATTCCCTGATGATTTTATTTCCTCCTAATCGATATGTTATGTTCTCAATCGAAATTATTCATGGATCTCAACATATATAAAATGAACATTATAGAATAGACACTATAGAGAAGGAAGAGCTAAAGAAGCAGTTATAAGAGAATATGGATATGGGTTGTATATATCTGAGTGCTTCACTTTGGGGTGTTCTAGTCCTCTTTGTCCAGAAGAGGGATGGATCAATGTGCCTCTAAAATGATTATTGTTATCTAAATAAAATCAGGATGAAAAAACATGTATCATATATCATGGATAGAATAATTGTTTGATTTTCTACATTGGAATAGTTATTTCTCTAAGGATGATCTTTGGTCGGGATATCACCAATTAATGGTGAGGAAGAAAGAAATTCCCCAGACTACATTTTAAATGAGGTATGGAAGCTAGGATTTCATTTTTCTTCTCATCAGACTCCTTAATTCTCAAGTATTATTCATGAATTTAATGAATATAGTTGTTATATATTTCCTTGAAAAAAATTTAGTTGTATTTATTGATGATAGTATGATATACTCCAAGAGAATACAAGAACACTAAGATTATTTGATTACTATGGTAATGAATTTTGGACGGGGGAAACTATATTCATTGTATATTAAATGTGAGTTTTAAATGGAGGATTTATCATTCTAGGGGAATGATATCACCAGAAAAGTGATATCTATCGACCCTTCCTTGATAAAGGTAATTGAAGAGTGGACCAGGATAATTTTTTAAATGGAGATCTATAGCTTCCTTAGTCTTGCAGGGAACTGGTAAATATTTTTTAGAGAACATACATGATTTTAAAACCCAAAGAAAAAGACGAGATGTAAGAGGGTGATGTTTTTATATACTCAATAATGTGAAGATTTATTTATAAGTTGAAAAGGAGGATTATCTTTGTTCCAATACTCACACTCCCAAAAAGTGGATAACTCTTTTTTGTTGATAGTGATGCTTCAAATAATGTCATAGCTTGCGTGCAGATGAATAACAACAAAGTGATAACTTACGCCTTAAGGAATCAAAAAATACATGGACAACACTATTCCATGCATTATCTGGAGTTGGAAGCAATTATCATTGTGAAATAAATCTAGTGGCATTATCTCTATGGGAAGAAGAACGAGATATATACTAATCACAAGAGTCTCAAATATATATTCACATATAGGGACCTTAATATTTTCCTGTGAAGATTGTTAGAGCTCCTCAGGGATTAGGATTTTCATCCAATACCATCTTGGTAAGGAAAACAAGGTGGCATATGATTTATTTAGAAAAGATCATGTATTTTTATCAATGATGTGTGGTTATAATGATACCATCTTATTGGATTTACATAGGATTGATATGGGAATCATTAAAGGAATAACATCATCAATAAATTCTCAACATTTATCTCAACCATCCCTCATGAAAAAATAACGAATTAATAAAGGAAATATGTGGATATTATGAAAAGGGTGGATGCCTTTAGAATTGGTAAATCCATTTATTTCTAAATTGATGAGGAATGAGTTGTAAGATTTGGGTCATCATTATGCGTACCATCTAATATATAGATAAAGATATATCATTTGAATTATAAACATAACTCAACCTTTTCTATTTACTTAGGGAGCACAAATATGTATCACATTATCCGAGGGAACTTTTTGTGTGAGAGTGTGACGAAGTAGATCACTAACTATACATCATGGTTTTTTGTTTGTCAATAAGTAAATGCGGAGAGGAAAAAGTCTATGGAAATGATTGTACGACAACCCATGGCTACATGGATGTGGGAGAACATTACCAAAGACCTTTTCACAATACATCCAATGACATGTAGAGGAAACAATGATATATATTTCATTGTGGAACATCATACATAGACAACTTAAAATATCTCAATTCTATAGGACTTACTATTGGATCAAATTGCATGGATAAATATCAATGAATTGCTAAGGATTAATGGTGTACCACTATTTTTTTATCTTATAAACATCCATGATTCAACTCGATGTTATGGAAAATAATAAAACAGTATCTAGGAAATGAGTTAAACGTCATCACGACCAATCGTTCCCAAATAGGTGGCCAATCTGAGTGAACTGTTCATATATTTGAATATATGTTTTATGCATGTTATATGGATTTCAAATGAGGATGGGATAATTAAATTACTCAGGTACAATTCACCTACAGAACCAGTTTCTATTATTGCATCAGAATGGTTCCATATGATGTCTTTTTTTGGGAAAAGGTGCAGAACACGAGAGTGTTGGGATGATGTTGGTGGCTGTAAGTAGCTAGGATTAGAAATGGTTGAAGAAATGATGGATAAGGTGAAAACCATTCAACATCACATTGAGGAAGCCCAATATGGAAATAAGAGTTATAATGAAAATCATCGATGGGACATTGGATATGAAGTTTGAGACAGGGTATTCCTCCACATATCTCAATGGACGAAGCTTATGTGGTTTGGGATGAAAGGAAAGCCAAGTACAAGGTACATCTTCTCCTTAATGATTCATTATCGTGTTAGATATGTGGCCTATCAACAAGATATTCCACCTACCATGTATAAGTTACATGATGACTTCTGCGTATCCCTCTTATGAATGTACATACCAGATTATTTACATGTACTGTCTTTAGAGGTGGTACAATTGGTGCCAGATATTTCTTACGAAGAGCAGCCAGTGATGATCTTGGATCATAGAGACAATGTCTATATAAGATGAAAACTGACCTGGTCAATGTGCTATGGTGGAACCATAAATAAATAGATCAACATGGGAACTGGAGGAAGAAATGAAAAAAAGTACCTTCACCTGTTGAGATAATAGAATGTAAAATTAATTTCCTTGGAAAAATTTCATATGAGGGGAAGCATGTAACAGCCCAATGTATAATAAATGTAAATTACATTATTATAATTATGTCATATAATCACATGAAATCGCAACACTATGAAATACTATGTAGTATGTGACTATTAAACATATTATTGTCACTTCTGTGATTTCAATTTTTTAAATATGACATACACGGTTGGTAATAGCAAGACGTTTGGAGTCTGGTAAAAAAACATAATTTTGATGAATAGTAAATATCCCTTATGAATAGTAATGTTACCTTTTTTAATTTCATTATGATTATTATTAATAGTAAATTGGATATATAAATAGTAACCATACCAATAAAAGTAGAAATAAAATTTATCCTTCATATAAGTTAAAATATGATAGTGCTTGTATTTTTTAATTCATTATTATTAAATTAAGAATTTATGAATAATTTAATTATAAAAAAGGACTATGTATTTTCCTAAAATTTATTCATAAATTAATATTTTTATTTCTTAAAATTATAGGATAAATTTATGAGAACTTTTTTTAATTTTCAAATTATTATAAAATCAGTTATAATTTTAAATTATGTATTATTTAGGTAAATGATGATTTTATTTCACAACAAATTTCACATATATAGAAATTTATTTTTATAAAATTTAGTCAATTTTTGAATTCTACTCATTGAAAATTGGTTATGGTTAATTTTTTGGACTTTTTAAAATACGTAAATTTTTTATAAAATGTAATATATGATAATATACGTTATGTGAAAAAACCTGAATTTCGACATCATGTTGTTGTAATGAATGATGTAAATGGCCATTGTTTCTAACTCACATGAACATATTACTATTATTTTCACAGAATAATTAGTATAGCTTGTCTTATGGATAAATAATTGACTAATAATTAAAATATTAAGAATACCCTCCTCTCCTCCACTATAAAGACAATCCACCATCCCCTCTTATCTTCACTCCTATCAGTCCATGTGCCTAGCCTAAATTCTTTTAAAATCTCTCCTCAAGATCCTCCCCCACTTCATTTTTACCTTTTTCACATCAAATAACCAAATCCTCTCCCCGTAAAATGCTTTCAATGAAGATTAATTTTATAGGAAAATTCTTCTTTTCAATTATTTTACGTTCCTTCATGTTCCATTATTTTATTTTATATCCTTACCTGTCCTCATAAAAATGTTTTGACACCAACAATAACATATTTTTACATGAATTGTGTTATGATAATGGAATATTTTATAATCATTCTACATGTAAGATTATTTTATACTTGTAGTAAAAACACCATTTTATATGTGTTAAATTACCACATTTAAGGATGATGGGTTTTCAATTCCCATTACCGTCATTAATTATGATGATCAAACCACTATTATGGTCGAACCAAACAAATTATATGTATTATATCTCATATATGGTTCTGGAATCTTTTTGTACACATTGTTTTTATATACAAAACACAATGTGCATGTTGTGAAAAAAACCTACCAACTAACCCAAAAGTTTATCACTAATGTTCTATATAACGATTCATCTTCACTCTATGTAAACAAAAAAAATTACATCAATGTAATCTTCTAGATTTTAAATATGAAAATATAACTCGAATTTTAGACAACCATCCTCATTATACATGATTATTTGTTCTTGTATATAAGTAAGTTTATTATTAAACAAATGGATCCAAACAATGTAATTGAACCACATAACCAATCATAAAGGATTGTAATGAAATCAATAAGGTTATACTAGATCTATTAAATATAAAAGTGGTTGAGGAAGTTTTAATTAACTAACATAATTTTATTATTCGGGTCATTAATATCATGTGGAGAACTCCATCAGACATTAGGTATGTTATTCTACCCTAACATCCATTATTCCTTTGGGTTATTCTTACTCCCTTCATATCCAAATGAAATCCTATATTCTTTTTAAGTAAATCTTTCAATTTATTTTTATATATCAAAAATCATGTATCAGGATCCATTAATCATTCTCCTTTAGGGATATACATACTTTTTTGTGATTGTGTCCTCAATTATTCCCAATAATATAACATGTTTTAGGGAACATCACAAATTCTTACGTAATTACAAAGACACTACTTGATCTATTTTGAAGAATTAATTTTATTTATCAATCCACTATTTTATATCATGAAAAAATAATTAGTTAACTTTTGGTTTTATATAAATTATTATTCCCTTTTTATTTCCAAGGATCTATGATATTTTCATTAAACCTCACTTAAATGTTTTAATTTTAATGATTCATTAAAAAACTTTTAAATTTTATCACATCAATTTGGAAAATATTATTATGATATATTCTTATTATACCTTTTTATTTTCCATGATTTTTCTATTTTCTTTTTCCATGGACACATTTATGATAACTCCATTTGATAGGCCTTATGACATGTTTATGTCACCCAATTTTCTCCATGGGTATCCCCTATGTCTCAGTATGATTGATTATGTATGATTCTATACATGGAAAGCATATTAATGAATATGTTATTATGGGTGTTTCTAGATAGTGATCTAATTCATTGGATAAGTATGAGTCTCATGAGATGATATGTGTACGTTCTTTACGGTTATCCTTGGTGTGTGCTAACATGTGAAAAGGTCTTGGACGTTAGCCTTGACTTGTGCTACCATGTGCAACGGTCTTTGTGGCTAACCTTGACTTGTTATCCCCTATGTAAAATGATACTTGAGTCATGAGAAATTCATGTTTTATATTTCGTCCACATTACTATGATTCCATGTTTATATTATCCTAGTTTATACATTTTATGGTTCCATTTGTTATATTACGTTTTATTCCTTTTTATGTTATAATATAATTATTCCAAACCAATGTGCAAAATCTTTATTCTTATACTTAATCACTTAATGGTAATTTTTCACATCCCTTTGTTCATGATATCCTTAGTTTATCCAAAGAAGATGTATGAGTATAATGGATGTTAGTATCTCTCTATGGAGATTAATAAAATGATGTTTTTATGATGTTTGATTTTGTAACTAGTCTTTCCAGACACTCGACATTATGATCCTTCGATTATAATTTGATGTTTAAATATGATTAGAATCATGTAATGATATATGAATAAGTCAAGTGTTTCTATATTTATAATTCTAACAATAATTTTATCGTGAAAATATCATTGGAAATAGATGGGTATCCAAAGAAATTTAGTAAAATTATAAGTAAATTCACTTAAATAAAAATTATCAAACATATCGTATTTACACCATAGAGAAAAATTGTATATTGATAAGTTAATAATTTACCTAAGAAATAACACTATATAATCCAAGTGAACATTCATTAGTGAATTACATTTTACATGGGGTATTATCAATGAAAATGTGTAGTAAGATATATTAGGTTTATTAACCGATGATGAAAAGGAAGAACAAAAAAAGTGATGGATATTACCAATAATATAAAAAACATTTCCTAATATATCATTAGAATAATGTTGTGTTGTTTAATTTTTATAATATAATTGATCATGTATAAGATATATAATGAAAAATTGCTTAGATGAAAAACAATTTTAGGAGTTCTAGAAAACTAGCATTGAAATTAAAGAATATTATTAATCTTAAAATTGAAATTAAAAGGAAAAAGTATTTAAAAATAGGAGAAATACATTTATTTTATAAACCTTGGAATAAAATATAGACTGTTTTATATAAAATTATAAAGGGGAAATATATATATGAGTTCTCATATAATGTGTAAAAATATATTTTGTAAGACATTTTAAACATATTCATAAAAACACAGAAGATACACATGACTTTCAAAAATAGTTTTAGAAAAATGATGATAAAATATTTTAAAACATTAAATTCTGCAATATAAACGAATATAATATTTCCTATAAAATGTTAAAACTTTTTCAAATGAAGTTTGGGGTAAAGGATAAAATATTTTAATTTCAAATTGTGTAAATCCAGTTTACTTTTTTTAAATATCATTTTTCAAAACAGAAATTATAAAAAGAGTAATGAAACTTCATTGTTGAATTATGTGAATGGTAATCTTGGGGGCACATGAGATAAAATATAATTATGTTTCCAATTATTAAAAAAATATATTCTCTTTAAAGAAAAATATGGAAAATATGGGGAAACTATGATTAAAAATATTAGAAATTATTCGAAATAATGATATACTTGTTGGGGAAGATATTTGTCAAGGTAAAATAATAGGATTAAAAAAACAGGATCCATATATAGGAATAGAATTTACAATGAATGAAAATAATAATTTGTAATAAAGAAATAATAAAATAATGAATTTTAGTAAGAAGTATTTTATCTTATTAAAGGGAGTCATGATATAGAAACACATATGGTATTGGTAACGTATGAATCAAGTAAAAATAGGAAATTTTATATTAAATGGAAATTAATATATCATGATTTTAAAATTAATTATTAAAAATGAATGAAATATGGTAGTGAATACACCGTATAATTGAAATTATGATGTGTATAATCAATCATTTATTGTTGATTTGAAAATGAGACAAAGAAACAGTTACAACATTAGAAAATCATAGAGTTGAGGCCCCTTGAGTGATATGTTTTCAGTGGAAAAATTAAATACCATTAATAATTATTGGGATGTCTTATAAAACATTAAATGGGTGGTAGATTCACCATTCTAAATAAGACAATGAATAATGTAATATACATTACTTTTGTAAATATAATTCCCATTATGATAGAAAAGAATTTCTTATTATGTATTTTGATTATAGAATACACATTAATTGTTTCTATTATATCTTATTTTATTTATAGTACCATTATTCATCATAGATATATAAAATAAATACAAATTGAATTGTGATCACGTTGTTAGTATAAATATAGGGTTTTAAAAAATAAAATTGACACAAAAAAATGAAGTGATGGACTTAACTAGTTGGATAATACCCTATGAAGCCCATTTGTCGGAGATTCAAATGGACATAAAATCTATGAGATTTTCCCTTCACCTAGATTAAATTGAGATACAACAACATATGTTTGAGAGAAACCATTTATGTGATAAGTTCAAGCTCATCAAGATCACGACCCAATCCATGTATGTCGAACCACCCCATGAAAATGTCACTACTTTACACCTTACCCTTAGAGAATTTTCTATTGTAATAAAGGACTATGTATCAAGACCGAAATAATATGAATATTTATATTTTATTCTCAATAGAAAAACTGTTATATTTAGTTTTTATTATTGCTAATTTATAAATGACATTGATTCCATAAAATACAAATTATAATTCTCTGTAATATGTAATTTCAATTATGAAATTAATTTTTTGTGAAATAATACATTTTTGAAAAAAATTATATTTTAATAAATTTTTATTATTAAATAAAATTTAGTAAGTATATTTGGAAATATTATTTTATGATGTCCAAAGAATATGTGTTTAAAAACTATTACTGTAAAAAAATATAGAATTTCATATTAAATGATGTTTCATATTGTAACTGTTAATATTAAAATATATGGAATATCCATTCGGTTAAATAAATATTATTTTCAATCAGAACATCAAAATTATACAAATGTGATTTTTTCATTATTCTATGAAATAGTAGAATTATCGGGAGAAAATTAAAAACATTATAAATATACGATGTGTATTATATCATTATAATGACACAAAAATGACATAATAAATCATATTAAGGGTTAAAACACAGAATATACGTTTCACTTTTAAAATAATGGTATTTTTTGGATATATTATTATGTTTTTAAATTTTTTATGAATCCTCCAAAACCAATATAATATTTTATGATTATTAATCAATTCTATATAAACAAGGACCAATTCTACATCACCAAGGGTAATATTTAAAAATTTTATTCCAATAGAATTATACAATTATTTAAACTGCACAAATATTGTAGAAACCATTTGAAAAACCATGGTTTGTTTTGTGGTTTTGAATACATTATTTAATAGATTCCAAAAACAATGTTTGAGAAATAATAAAGAACTATCCTATCCTTTTCTATATAAACCCACCCAATCACCCCTTCTTATTCAATAAAAACCCATGGAGAAGGTATATAATCCTTTTACCCCTCTCTATATTTCTAAAAATGATCTAAAAACATTTCAAGAAGAACCCCCCAATCTTTGGAATCTCCTTATCAAGGTGAGATATCATTTTGTTCCCCTATTTATTCATGAATCTTCCTAATTTTTTTTTACAATTCATAATGTTGTCATATTATTTTACATGTACCTATTATAATAATTTAGATTTAAAAATGATGAGATACCACTTTCACTAGAATTACAACATTTTATGAATGTTTAATTATTGTATTCTTGCTGTTGAAATTTCAGATTTATCTTTCAACAAACCACCATTGTATTGTGAATTCCCTCGATATTTCTATTCAAAGGTATTCATCTTGAAATAACTGTACTCATTTTCTTGTGTAATTACATGTATATATTCCATAATCCATGGTCATGGAATTAAATTTGAAAAAAAAAATAATTCTATGTTAATGATATATGTAGAACACTTTTGAATGTACGTGATATGAAAGTGATGGGTGTGCCCATAATTATATATTTCTCCAAGGAATTAGGAAATGATTTAATATCATAAAACATAATGAAATGGAACATGGATTTATCTTAATACATCATGGGACTTTTTACACCATGTTATGATGTCTTGGTGGTTATCCTTCACCTATGTTTATGATTCAATGTTTAAAGTTGTTACACCGTTCGCATGATTCCTTTATGTTATAATGAAATATCATTCCATTTTTATCATGTTTAGGATTCTCATATTTTTTTATGTATAATTAACTTTTTTATTTTTTAAAATGTAACAATTTATTAATTTTATTCCCTTTTTATTACCTTACTATGCTTTATATCTCACCATTTTCTTATGTTTTCCCCCAGCTTATCCAATGCATTTTTTAATGTGAATGAATAGTATGAGAATGATATGAATGTTTTTAATAATAGGAAGGTACTCCATGTTTTATGTTTTTATGTAATTTACCTAATTATCGAAAGACACTACACTTAGAAATGTTTTTTTGTTTTATGTGCAATCCTTTGTAATCAATATTTATTTAATTTGTAATATTTTCAAGGGTATTCATATTTTTTTGTGAAATGAATTATTAACTTTTTGCAATATTAACATTATTAATCTCTATATAAAGCCTTAGGGATAATATTAATCATAATAATACATAACTAAATTTTGTTAAATGATATTGTAATTATATTTCATGAAAATATACCCTTTCTGAATACTACATGTGGATGTGTCTTTTGTATGGATGTAACTAGGGGTAACCTTGAGAACATCATATTGAGCTAGACTTGATCATGAATTGGTCAATTAAAAAGAACATAATATAAACCTATTTTGAATCTCCTATGGGATATTATTTTCCAATTTCTCAATTTCATTCTAAACATTTTTCATGGGGAAAAATATTTCAATATGTTCTTATATTTGAAAATTGATCATGGATAACATAGATTAAATCCTATGAATTCAAAAATAAATGAATTATATTTCATTTATAAATTATCCCTTTCGTTGGATTACAATTTCTATGACTAATAATTTAAATTTAATCATCCCAAATTTTCCCTTTATTCTAACCAATGGATGAAAATAGAAGGAACTATTTAATCAACCTATGTTAAGATCAATGTGATGACTGGACAAATGAGATGCCCAACCAAGTGGGACAATGAATCATATAAATTTTCATAATAATCAGTTAGTTGATTGAAGTTATAAATATAAAAATTGAATTATATGGAAAACAGAAAAACACATATTAAATAAAAATATACTTTTCTGGACATTATGGGACAAATGCCTCTGAATATCAATGGATCATCTAATCCCTCAATCACAGAATAATGAATCAACTCAACTGATAAGTTATTCTCCACAATTAAATGTTATAATATAGAGATGGTTGTACGTATTTCTTATCATATAGATAGTGAATCTAATATATGTAGTACATTGATCATGAATGAGATGCATGAGGAAGATATTAATGTGATGGAGTGGGAGGAATTCTATAAATGTTTTTTGACAATTATTTTCCTTGCACTCTCTGAATTAAAATATAAACATAATTCCATTCCATAATTAAAAAAAATAAATGAATCTATTAGGGAATACATGTAACATTTCACAAGAATTTCTTGATACACCTCTTTATATTTCGTTACACTTGAATGAAAATATGGTCACTTCTTTGGTGTGTTTAAATTGATCCTAATAAAATCCTTAGTGATCTGGGAAATTGATTGCTATGATGAAATTTTTTGATGTTCCCTCAATGATAAAATAGAGATCCAAAATACTAAAGGGTATCATTGTGATATGAAGAAAAAAATTGATTTTAGTTCTTGAATTTTGATGGATAAATATGATAGTTGTAATAAATTTCAAGAACGAACTATTGAAAAGTTTATTAAGAATGACCGAATAAATTTCCATAAATGGACGATGAGATTTTTTTATGTGTCCAAACAAATGGAACCAATCTACTGATTTCTGATGGGATAATGTCAAAATTGTAATTAAATAGAGTAATGATTAATTCAACCCTCATCATTTGGTGCAATATCTTAAATTAAAGTAAAATAGACAACTTTTTAAATCAAATCACTAAACTAATTGTGGTCATAGACAATCTGCTCCAACAACCACCATAGCGAAAAGGGAAAGATTATTTTATTAAAACTACTATTGGTGATCCCAAAAATGAATTGGGATTGGTATGTTAGTTATTTATTCAATAGTAGATAACCTATATTTTAATTATACTTATATGAATTCCTCTATATCACAATAGTTTATTATAACTGTTAAAACATCCCCACTAAGAATATTAGTAAATCAATCAATGAAAATTGAAAGTGGTGAAATTGTTGAATTCCAATTATATAAGTCCTCCCCAATCAAATTTTTTGGTATGCAATTCATTAATAACCATTTGATACTCCCTTTATTGTAATTTAATGAAATTCACGATATAGATTGTATTTATGGACAAAGACGAAACATGAATTTTTATGAGTATTAAATCACACTTTGTATCCTGAATCGTCCCATGAATCTGTACTTGTAAAAGGTGAATGATGAATCTTATTTAGTACTGAAATCCGAATAATTATTATTGTTACCCTATGAAAAATCTAATCAACATCAAATTATTTATTTTATGTAAAATATTATCCCTGAAGAATATCTATTTTGAGGGAATATATTGAAGTGTTTTCCGAAGAATTTCTCAATCCCGCCCCTAACCAAGGTTTTGGATTTTCTATAAATCTTATACCAATAAATTAAATAATATCCAACTATAGGAGAATCAGGATAATGGTTTTGTACACCCATGTTCTTCACTATAGGGTTCACCTGTGGTCTTCATCAATAATAAGGATGGGTCAGTGTATCTTTGCATTGATTATTTCTAGATAAACAAGATCATTATAAAGAACAAGTATCATGGGACATGGATTTATTATTTTTTCATTCATTTATTTGAATCCCAATACTTATCCAAGGTGGATTCTTAGTCATGTTATTATCATGTAGGGCTGGCGAAGGAGGATATCCCCAAGACTATATTTTGTATAGTCTATGGACACGATGAGTTCATAGTGGTTCCATTTTGGACTCAATAATTCTCTATAGATATTCATGGAGTTTATGAGTATATTATTTTTATATTTCCCCTAGAAATTTGTGGTAGAATTTATTGGACATATTCAAATATACTCTAAAATAAATTAGAAGAATAAATAGAATTTTATATCTATTATAAGGACTTTATGAAAGGTGTATCATTATGAAAAGTAGATAATATTAGATTTATATTTGAAGGACGCCTCATTATTTTGGAATATGTTGACAAGTAAGGAGATATCAGTTGTCCCTTCAATGTGAGAAGCAATTGATGGATGGATAATTCTAACATAAATGATTAATGTCATAGTTTCCATGGACTAGATAAGTATTATTTTCAATTTTTGAGGAATATCATTGATTTTTAAACCCTATAGAAAAACTAAATAGAATGGTATTCAATAGTTTTTTTAAAAATCAATGTGAATGGAGCTTCATGGAGTTTAAAATGAGTCTTATCACTACACCTATACTTATTCTACCCACACATTGGGAACTTTTATTGTATAATGTGTTTATTAGAATAATTTATTAGGCTATGTGTTATTATAGAATGAAAACGTGATAACTTATTTGTCAAGGAATATAGAATATTGTGAATTGAACTCCCCAATGAATGATCTAGAGTTGGTTGTTGTGATATTCGTGTTGAAAATATGGCATCATTATCTCTTTAGGGAAAACACTAAAATATATACCAATCATAAGTTCCCCAAGTATACATTCACATAGACAGAGAGTAATATTATATAGTGGAGATAGTTAGAGTTGTTTAAGGACTATAAATGGTAAATCCAATACCATCATAGGAAAGAAAATGAAGTGACCAATTCAGAAGTTGAAAGGATGCAATGGCGTTTTCATTATTGAGAATATAAAAGGATTTGGTTTTTATAAACATGAAATGGATGTACATGGGAAACATAAAGTAAAGAATATAATTAATTATTTCACAAATTTTTTTTCAAAAATCCCTTACAGAGAATATAATGTATTTTTAATGAGGTGATGTAGAAATTCATAAGAAGGGGGAAGTTGTAAGAAACTCCAAATACTAATAGTTCACAATTAATGATGAAAGAGTTGTAATATTTGCATCATGGATCTGTGTATCATCAAATATGATGATAGAAATGAAGATTTAGGATTATTCAAATAGCTCAACCTTATCCATCCATCCATGGATCTATAATATGAATTTACATCTCTAATAAAAATTTTTGGTGGGACAATATGAAGAAGGTTATCATATAATATACATCAAGGTGTCTTTAATGTCAGCATGTGAAGGCTGAAAAGAAAAAATTCAAGGGGATGATGCCACCGTTTCCTACACCTACATGAAAATGGGAGAACATATACATGGGTATTGAAACTAGTATTATGAATATATTAAAATAATATAATTATATATGTAATGTATTGGTTCATTTTTCTACGACTAGTCAGTTCATTAAAATTTAGGGGACTTATCAATCGATCAACATGCATGGAAAAAATAGATGTGTGGTTTGGTTTCATGGAACACCACAACTGACTCTACCTGATCGAGATCCATGATTTACCTTCTTATTTTAGAAGTGTCTCTAACAAGATCTAAATACTGAGCTGAACATTATCATTACTTAGAACCCATAAAATGAGGGTCAAACTGAACAGAATATCCAAACACTTGACAATATATAAAAAGCATGATCAATATAGTTAAATGGAGGATAGTATCAACATATTCCATTGGTCAAGTTATCATAAAATAATATTTTCCATTGATGATTTTAAATGGACCTCTATGAAGAAATTTTGGGAAAGAGACCCAGATCCCCTACATACTAGTATGAATTTGGTGGAAACATATTGTTGGGTCCTGAAAGTGTTAATGAAATGGTAGAAAAAGTCAAGACTATCCCACATCACATCTGGGATACTCATAGTTGTTAAAAGAACTGTGGTGAAAATCATCGATCACACCTAGAGTTTGCGGGTATAGATAATTTATTCTTCCAAATATATACATGGAATAAAGTCATGATATTTTTGAATAAGGGAAATCTTAGCCCAAGATTCATTGGTCCATTTTATATCGTTGTTCTCATCAGAGTGGTTAACTATCGACTGGCACTCCCACCTAAATATTCTCAAGTAATTGATGGGTTTCACATTTCTATCTTGAGGATGTACAAACTAGATCCTATGAATGTAATGAATTCATATGTGGTACCACTAGAGAATGATCTTTCATATGAGGGGTAGTCGGTGAAAATTTTATAAATTAGAGATAATGTTCAATGAAATAATACAATACAGTTGATCAAAGTGATATAGAGAAACCAAAATATTGAAGAATATATGTGGGAACTAGAGGAGGTGATGAAAAATAATTACCCATATCTATTTTAGTTGGTGAAATAAATATTTTAAAGGTTTTATATATAGAGGGGGTAAGATTGTAACAACCTGAACTTTTATAGACAAATTTTTTCTTATTATTGAATTAAATTATCTATTATGAATAATGGTTAAAAAACACCTAATATTAATTGGATTTATATTATCCTATTGGATTTAAAATTCCTTTGAGAATCATAACTATAGATAATATTGTTTTTAAATAGAGTTCATATGGTTAGTATCAATATAGGGTTTTGAAAAATCTAATTGACACATACAGAGGATGTGATAGCCTCAACTAGTAGAATTGTAGACATTAAAGCCCATTTTTTGAGATTTTGAGGGAGACAGTGTAACTGCTATTTTCCCATAACTATGAAAAATATGAGATCCAACAACTCAATCTGGGGCAAAAAAGTTTACGGGACAATTTCAAGCTCATGAGACCACAGACCAAACTATGTACACCGAACCGCCCCATTAAAATCTCACTATTGTGAACCTTACCCTTAATGAATATTCTTTTGTAACAAAGGAAAATAAATCAAGACCCTCATAATATGAATAACTGTTTTATATTTTCAATATAATAATTATTATATTTAAATCAGTTTATATTTTCCTTAAAATAATTATAATTTGAAAAAACACTAATTAAATTTTTGGGTAATATGTAATTTCAATTAAGACATTTTTTTATTTAATTATATATTTTTTAAAAAATGATATTTTAGAAAAATATTATCATTAAATAAAATTAATTAATTATAGTTTATAATAAAATTTTTCAAGTTAAAATTACTTTTTATAATGTTTCGAAATCTATTATTTTTAAAACCCAGCTTTTCTCAATAATTTTTTTTTCATAATTTAAAAGTCAAAATTCACATATTTAAAAAAATTAGATAAAATAAAAATTATTTTTTGTAATCATAGATTCAATATTATTCAACTTTTAATTTATGATAATTTTCTGAAAAGTACTAATTGTTGGGTGAAAATTAAATATAGTATAAATATATGATTTGTATTTGGGAAACAATGCGACATAAAAAGTTATCTAATTAATGATACTAATGGTATTCAAGAATAAATATATATTTACCCATTATAATTTTGTTCTCTTTAGGTTATTTTATTATCTTTATAATGCCTTTATTAATCCTCTGAATCTAGTATTATATTTATTTCTTTAAATTAGATTTTCTATAAACTCGAATCACTTTCACATCACCAAGGGAAATATTTAAATAATTTCGTCCATTGGACACATAATGTATTGAAAACCAATCACATTTGGTAGCAATCGTGGTCAAACACAATTTAACATTTTGTGTACTCATATACTTTTTTATATAGAGTAAAAATCCTATTTTTGGGAAATAATAAATAACTCCCCTCTCTATTTCTACATGAGTCCACCCAAGCTCTCATCCCTATACACACAAAAATATTTTATCATGTCCTTTATTTTTCCTCCCCTATCTAGGTTTCCCATATGGTTCTAACATTCTATCAAGAATATGCTCCCTAGATTTTGGAATCACCCTCTCATGGTAAGAGATCCTTTACATTTCCACTATATTCAAGCAACTTCTTTATATTTTGAATTTTGTTTAGAGTAACTAATTTTGGAATATAATTTATAAAAAAATTTACATTCCATTTTATTTCAAACTATGAGAGATCCATTTCTCTCACATTTATAAATTTTATAAATCTTTACGTACTTTCATTATGCTGCTAAAATTTCACTATGATTTTTTAGGAAAAACCATTATATTGTGAATACAATAGTTATTTATACTAAAGGGTATTCACCTGGATAAATCTATTCACATATTATTGGATAAATTTATATATATTATTAAATCATTTTTATTTTAATTAAATTTGATATAAAATTATTTTATGTTAAATTATGTATGTGGAACACTTATGCATATAAAGATATGAAACTGATTGGTGCACCCAAAATTATATAGCACTCCAATTTATTGGGTAATGTTTTAGTCTCATGAGACATCATGAAAGGGATTATGGAGTTAAAATAATCTATAATGGTTAATTTCACCACGATATGATATGTTTGTTATTATCATTGAATTATGATTATGATGTCATGGTTAATGTTTTTTCACATTCCCTTATTACCTTTATGTTATCATGATATATCTGGCATCTTTTTCATTTTTTAAGATTCTCATCATTTTTATATACTATAGTATTTTTTACTGTTCAACATGTAATAATTTTATCAGTTTGTATCATGTTTATTCCATTAATGGGGGTTATATTGAACCCCTTCCTTATTTATTTCCCTGGGCTATCCCATGTATTTTGATGTATGATGGAATATTAAGAGCCTGTTAAAGAAGTTTTCAAAAATGGACATGTAGCCATATTTTATGTTGTAATATATTGTATCTAATTACCCAAAGATGCAATATTTATAAATCATCCAGGTTTTATTATGTGTAATATTTTTTAATAACTAATGAACTTATTTTAATAAGGACAAGGGTTTTTATATGTACAATAAGAAATATATTTCATATGTTAAAAATGTTAGACATGAACCCCTTGAATAGTTTCTAAGATTATTCTATTACACTATAAGATCCAATATAACAAAAATAAATATCATAAAAAAAATACATAACCTTTTTAATATATGTTAACTTTTATAAAAATCATTTATTATTATTATCAACATATATTTTTGGTAGTTATTAGCAATTTAAATTATCAGTTGCGAGTAATCTTGATAATTTTGAACTAGTTTTGAAATCAAAATGTTTTTGTTTATTCTTATAAAAAATATCACCATTAAAAAATCATAAAATGTACTATCATTTAATTTTTATAATTATTCAAAAATTTTTAATTTATTTTTATTGATGTTATAATTACGACCCTCAATGTTGATATCGATGATGTGAATGTCTCAGTGACATTAAAAGAATGAATTTTGGTACCATAATTAATGATATTGATATTAATAATCATAATAAAATATAAAATATATAGTTAATTATTAAAGTAATATATAATTATTAATTCATTTATTGTAGTCATCCAAGACATTATTTTCCTAGTATAGTTCATATAATTGGTTAGACCAACCAAAACATGATTGTACCATAACTAGTAGATAATTATGATTAATAATACCATTTATTTTGGAATATTATATTTATTAAAGCATCAGAATGATATTTTTTCAATAAATTTATTTTTTTGAAGAATATTTTAGTATTTTTTAGTAAATAACATGACATCTATATTAAAAGCAATATATCCTACATCATGGAGGTGGTAATCCATGCAACACATGGTTAATGTTTTCATTTTTTACCGAATTAAAGACAAATATTGTGTATTGTAATTATTATTATCATCATCATCATTATTATTATTATTATTTATATTCACATTTATTCTTTCATTCTATCCTTATAAATATTAAAGTGCTAAGGTCGTCAAAATAGATAGTTGTTGCTTCATAGAGGGGGTAGTCTGCACAGTGCATAGATAATTGTTCTAGTATAAAAAAATATAAAATTGGAATGGTGGAAAATATTTATTACGATGGAATAAAAAAATAGTGTATACAAACCAAAATTATGTTATATATAAATTATAAAATCTAATTTTTGAGTGTAATATAAAAAATAAAAAAGTTAGGAAAATAATACTCTTATTTAAGACTTTAGCTTTCCCATGGATGAATCTATAAAAATGCAGTTCTTGTGATTCAATTTTTTAAGAAGTGGATAAATTAAATGGAATCTTATACACATGTAATGAACAAGTTCATATTTCAAATTGATAGAAAAATTTTGGGGAGGCCCTGAATGGTTGGTGAGAGGCTCATTTTATAAGAAGGGAGAATGGAATTTTCATTGTATTTCAACTTAATAAATAGATATCCCATATCTCACATGTTAATAAGACAAAAAATAGAAATATTATAGATTTTTTATGATATAATTTCAATATTCTGTAAACCATTATTTTTCAAAATATTTTAATCATATTTAGAAGTTATTTACTCGTAAAATTTATAATTTAATTTTTTTTGGTTTTGTCTTGTTAACTTATTTTTAAGAAATTTATCTTTAAAACATAAAAATAAAATGTTCCTTATTAAAAAAAATTAATAATTAAAAATTGGTAATCTATGTTATTAGATAACATTTTTATGTGTAATAAATGACAATTTTAACATTAGCAAATGATACATGTAAAAATAAGTTTTTAGAAAAAGGTTGTTTAAAAGATTTTAATGTATATGTATGATAGAAATATAATTTTTCATTTTTTTATTGAAATAAATTGTTTAATTAATATAAAAATATTATTTATGAGGATTTATAATTAGAACAAAATTGAATTTTAACAAAATAATATTTAATTGGTGGAAAAAATAAAAATAGTTTTTATTTGAAAATACTACCTAAGTTTTTAAATACTTTTTTTTCTAAACTCAAAATGGTTTATTAATAAAAAATTAGAATCATTAAAAATTATTTTACCAATTATGAAGTTATATAAAATTATTTTTTCTTTCATATATGATAATAAATTCTTAAAATATACAGCTTTTGTAAAAACTAATTTCTTCTCTATTAACGTAAAAATAAACATATTTAGACAACATTAAAAAATCATCTTAATAATATATTGAAATTAGTAATAAAAATGAAGCTAATTTAACAAATTTAAATGAATAAAAATTTTAAATTTAACTTTAAAATTTAAATACAATATATAAATGAAAAAAATAATTTTATTAAAAAGTAATTTTTTTAAAAATCATGTGTATTTAAATTTATATCATAAAACATTATAAATAATAGAATTTTTATATTTTTTTAAGAATTTATAGATGTTTCATAGTTTAATAAAAATTGCACCGTGATCAATTTAATTTAATTATTTAAAATTTAAAACCTTTATTATATTTCTCTTTGAAATAAATATTTTTAAAATTAATAATCATTGGAAAATCATAATATGTAATTAAAGTAATTTGTTGTTACCCTTTATCTTCTAGTTATTATATGAATAATGTAAAATTAATATGGAATTTTTTATTTTATTTTGATATGTTTAGATCTATATTGCATGTGACATGAGGTATTGAAGATTGTATTAATTTAAAGCCATAAACTCATGGATTGTTACATAGACTTTTTTAAAGTAATGTTAAAAGAAACACTATGGTAACTTTAATTTTCATGAAACCCTGACCTATGAATTCACCATTAGGTTCATACATCTAGGACCTATTTAATGTAGTAAAAAATCATGATTAATTGACTATTAGGTGAATGGGTCCAAAGAATAGTCGAATAGAGACTTACTCATAAGAGACCCTTTATAATTTATCTTTTAGGTTAATAACAATATCATTGATGTCTTAAATGGACAATAGGAAATATTGAAACAGTTAGAATTATTTATATAGATAATGGGGAATATGAACTGATATGGAAGATTTCATATTCCACAATCAATACGACTCATTGAAGATATGGGTTTTAGGTGATATATCCTACTTAAACAATGGTTTTTGATAAGGGCATATAATGTTAGATCCTTTGATAGAAATGATAAATATATTCCTGTAAACCTAAATAATATCTCACATAGTCATGTTTTATAGTTTAATTTTATGTGCCAGTATCATATCAAGTATATTTGTGTCACTTATTAAGGATTTTTTCATGAAATTTTATATTGTGTGACAATGATATATGTGTCATGAAAGTAAAATCATCAATGGATTGAGTGGAGTTTACACATGGGATGACCATAATATATTTCTAATTACTTAATGAATAAAATATATCAAATTATAAATGAGTGTATGATTGGGTAATAAACCTTATTTGAGGAATTTGAAATGAATATCCTCATCTAGAATATCTTAAGTAGACATGAAAAGAAAATGGTCTCATGGGGGATATTTCTTGATAGGGAATAGTTGGACCATTAGGAATATGTCCCATTGAGGAATGATGATTTGAATCATGGGAAATATTTCATTATGAGGAATAATTAGGTATTTCACCTAAGAAGGAATCTTAATTCCTTGTATGGGAGTAGGAAGGATATATGTGGGGATACATGCATGATTCCTAAAGTGGATTTATAGGTCAATGAAAAGGTTTATGGTGGGTTTTAGGGATTTCAACTAATATGAGTCTCTTAATATAGACATCATATTTTATTACATTAGTAAATAGAAATAAAATAACAACTAGTTTAATGGGATACATATCCTGATCAACAGTGGTTGTATCTATGGAAATATTTCTCTTCAAGAATGATAAATAGACTCAAGAGGTATATAGACTAATTAGTACGAGTTATGGCTTACACCTGCTAGATGGACCCTGTTCATACCTCTACGAAATTGATGATTCAAGGAGTTGAGTACATTTATGGGGATCATTTAAATATTATAGTTATGCAAGAGGCCCAAATATTCATCGCTCGGTGAATAGACCTCGGTTTCCAACTTCATAGTTCAATATCCATGAAAAGAAACATCATGAAGAGAAAGTGCTTCTAACGTTCCAACAGTAGGAACACACATTATCGAGGGAATACATGTTTTTTTATTTCCCTGAGTGTCTAATATATTTGAGTGTAAAACCCAAGGAATCAATATTATAGGATTAATGATCCATATATTAGAGGTATGAATGAATAGTATGATATACAATGTTGTGAATAACCGAGTCATGAATTTTCAATGGTCTTGGATGGGTTATTGTTAAATAATCCTCTGGGTAAGGGGCATGGGTGAGGACGGATCCCAGTAAAAAATACTATGGACTGTGAATGATCAGTCCTAGAGAAATAAGGAATTATGTTCCCCAGAATGGGGTAAGGGGTGAAATTAAGATCTAGTTAAGGACACAAGATAATGACAGAAGCTAATGTTCTCCTAAATATGAGGTTGGGAAAATATAACTCTCATGTGGGTAAATGGGTAACATTGCATCTCTATTGTGGTATGTTTGGGAACAACTCCATGTTAAAAAAGGGTAGACATAAGTGGTTCACCTGATATTAGTTAGGGAAAATAAGGATCCCTACAATTCGGTTGAGCTTATTAGTTACCCAAATAAGGTGCAGTTGGGATGTTATCACCCTATAATTGTGTATAGAAAATATGGAACCACAATTTTTTGATATTGGAAATTGTATCCCTAATTTGTGGATGGGAAAATTTGTTTTCCATAAATGGATTAGATTGGAGTGGTCTAATGAATGAGGAGTCGAATGTGAGGTTTCACCATTGTATGTTGGGTGTCGGGAAAGACATTGGTGCACATTACACAAAAGTATCCTCATTGTGGGGTCATTTTCCATAGTCCTGAAAGAATAATGATGAAGTGGTCTCTCATGATGAGTGTAATGTGTTTAACCATAATGTAATGAAATTATCCATAATTGCTAGTTTATTCCTTTTTGGTTTAAAAGAATAATTAGGATATCTATAGGGTATTTTGTGACTTCAATGAACTCAAGCACACAATCTCTTGAGTCGTTCGTTCATCTTTTCCCATGTGTCAAATGGATGACCAATGGGGTATATTTGTAGTCCAAGGATATTTAGGGGTATATATCATAATGGGGGGTTGGTCACACATTCCATGAATCCAAGTGATCCTCACACTAGTATAGTAGGGACCACATTCATCAAAAGACATTTGTGAATGAAGGTTTGGTGCGCATTATTACACCCCAACCAAAATTAATCAATGTAGATGGTGTTCCAAATATACTCAAGTGTTCCTCTCAATATTTTAGTGGATTCTAACTAACTTCATGGGGATAATAAATATAATTATGATGTGATGTTTTGGAATCAAAATCATAAAATAGATTAAAAATATCTAAAACTGAAACCACACATAATTATAGTATAAATATAAAAATGAAATGCTTTCATTTTTTATTCATTCTCATTTAAACATACATCGGTCTTACACTATTCCAATATCATATTAAAATGAACAAAAGGAAATCAATAACACCCAATACCTACTTTACTCCCAATAGCATTCTACAGTCCCTATCTCCAATACTATCATGCTACCCCAGTCTGATTCTATACATAACCTATGATGAACCTATAAGCTGACATAAGGAGTGTACATACACCAATATTCCCATGTGGGTTGTGACCATATAACTCAATTGGGTAACACCAATATCCTATTATATAAGTTTTCATATTCATATATATCCATTATAAAATGTAAACATAATAAATAAACATAAACCCTATCTCATCATTTGCGAACCAGAAAACTAAGAAACCCAAGAAAGGATGCACACCTTTTAGGCCACCGTTCACTAACCATAGTAGATAAACATTGTTTATTCGATGTCATATTAGAATCCATATGTCACCTCATACCATAAGTACCATCTCATAAAAAAATAATAAGAGTACGATGTTTTCTAATTCTTGACTTCTAGCCAATGGGTAAGGGTAGGGTCACTTGACTAGAATCCATTCAACCCATCTTTCTATGAAGGTCACACATCTAAGGCCAAACTACTACTTTCAATATCATGATATTTTTAATCCGTATGCTACATTACATCTCAATAAAAACCCCATTTATCTCGTTATGGTCCCTTTATTTGATAATGTGTCAGGAAATGGACTAGACCCCATGTCACTTATAGTAAGTCTCATTAACTACAAATCACTTATAATGATACCAACAAGTCTCAAGACACACAATATCAGTCATTTTGGTCTCTTCCCTTATACATAATATGAACTCTATCTCACTCATGGTAATTTATCTAGTGTTTTCTCACTCATAGTGGGCCTAGGACTCACATACCATCATCCACACTAGAATTTGTTTCCTAATACTACCACACAAAAATGACCTTTCATGAAAAAAACATAAGGAACACAGCTTATCACACTAGTTCACTAGGTCATCATATCCTAGCCTATCCCATTGGTATCCCCACATGTCACAAAACATTTATCCCTTATGGTAATGGAATCCCTTAAGGGACACTATACTAGTGTTAATCTCTACATGATGATATCATCCAATGTTAGAATTAAATTTAAAATATATTAAAATTTAGGCATGACCAAACCCCAGCCTCATTTGGCCAAGTCCAAATACCTCTCTTGAATCTGCACCCATCATCATGATACTTTATGTTAGAAAGACCATGCCACCCATGATGGGGTCCTTCACACATCCCCTAATGGATAACTATGAATGGTTCATTAATGGATTCCATCTCTAGTATGATATGGAAAGTATCTAAATACTTATCCCACATAAAGAGTACACAAACACACACCCCAATCCTCATAATGGATTTCTTCTTCACTCATGAGATATGTGTTATTTTTTCACTTCATCATTATGTCTGAAGACACTAATTCATTCCAAATATCCCTATGTAAATAAACATAGTCTACCCACAGTACTACTCATACACGGAGATCTCCCCAAGTTCTCCAATTACCCCAATCAAAAACTTCCCAAATTGGAGACATTTTATTTCCAAGGAACTAAATTACATAAGTGTGGAGATGAACTTATTCCAACCATAGTAGACCAAAAACTATAATATCTCATCTACCCATGGAATCCTTAGTCCCTATATAATTTACCTCAACAACATGCAGTAATAATTCATACACACTTAGTTTCCTAAAATACACATATGATTGTTTAATACATGAAACCTAACTCCATTATGGGGGTTCCATCTAATCCATGTTACACAAATCCCCTTCCAAAGTAATCTCTACCTTTTATAAGCTCATACCATCTCCCATGAACTTCTCTAAATATAAAAAATCATAAATAATTAATTCTAATTTATTTATCTAGATAAATTAATCCAAAGAGGAATAATAAGAAAAAAAATCCTGTATCATAATCACGTTAAAACTATGTAAAAACTCATGTGATAGCTGTTTTGGGTCCTCCAGTATCTAATGAATATATAATCCCCATCAAATTCATGGTATTTTAATACTATCCATTGAAGTAATTTCCTAAAAATATTCCAAAATCTAATAAAATCAATTCTACTAAAATAATGGATATATCAAACCAAGACACATACACCTATTATTACAATATTAATAACAAAAATTTCCAATAAACACTACCTAATAATATATATGCATGTTATATTTTCAAAACTATGATCCAAATACATTATTATAAAACTGAAAAATACACTATCAATATTTTATTTTCTTTAATGCTATTCTAATTTAATTTCAGATATTATAACTACAATAGATAACCTGTAAAATATATTAACAAATGGGATGAGTGATAATGCAAAATAAGAGAATAATCATGATACTAGATCATAGATTATGAGTCAAATGTAATAACATGATATCATAAAAGGTATGTCTCATAAAAAACCCAATGGATTATTGGAATAATGAACAAGATGTCAAGACATTATATCATCATAGTGATATTAAAACATCATAATACAAGACATCATACACATTATTCAAGTATAACTATAAAGACATTATAACAAGATGGAAACAATCGCATAATGTATCATGTTTACACCCTATTCATATAAAATTTAATATCATGAGATATAAACCTTACGTAATACATTGGATCACTATCTTATTTCAACCATCAAAATATGTACATGCATATCTATTCCACATAAAAGAAAAAAACATAAGGCATAAGCATAAAAAATTCCAATAGAAATATATGTGTGACATAGTATTTCCTAAAATCATAATCATAGGACATACCATAAGTATTTAAAATAGAAAAAGAAAATAAATTTTTTAGTGGTCACATTTTTAAAAATATTAATAGGTACAAATACATATTTTAATTTATAAAACATGCATTTTTAAGGGTCTAGAAGATATTTTGGAGTTGAATATCATTTGAGGGGTTTTAATAAAATGCTATAAAATCATTAAAGGTAATAACTGGAACATGTTTTAATTAAAACAAAAAATAAACCATTAGGGTTCTTTATAAAATAATTTTTATTTGAAAAAAACCATGTATGATTAAAAAAACATCAGGTGGTTCATAATATGATATAATAACCAAAAATGTTAAATAAATTGTCTTTACTTAAAAGAAATATTTCCCAAAAGAAAACAAATAGTGTACAACACCCAAAAAAAGAAAATAATGAAATTGAAATATATATATATACAATACATATATACAGAATATAAAATTTTTTAATCGTTATTATAGAGAGTGAAAGTGAGGTAGATAGAGATAAGGTATAACCCAATGAAATAAGGGTGGTTCAAAGAGTTCCCTTAACATTGGGATGGATTCATTTTACATATTCCATTTACATCTTAAATAATCAAATTATATGTTTTAAAAATGTATTGATATACTAATTAGTGTATTTTTAATTTATTATTAAACATTCATGTTTGTTTAGAGTCATTAAATTCATATATTGTGCCTACAATGTTTATCCCAAGGCTATTCGTTTCATGGTTCCCAGGTTGGTTAAATATGTATTGAATTCTGAGAGTTTTTATGGAATGGTTTCATAGCACTATATGTATGATGAAATTTTATTTGTGTAATTTTAAGAGTTTAAAATTATGGTAAATCTCAAATAGTATTAATATAAAGATACTTCTTAGTGTATAAATATTATCATTTTACAATTAATTTACTAGGGAAATTTTATTACCACTACGAACATAATTTTTTAATTTAACCACAAGACCATTTTTCCATTCCAAACTACAAAATAATATGAAATATATATATTTAGATAACTATTTACCACAATATTTTTTTTTTAAAAACCATGAATGTGATGTAAAAAAAATGATGTTGTTTATGGAGGTGGTGAATCTACCATATTATGTATAGTATATTGATTTTAGAATGAAATGAGAAGTTGTTGGATAAAGGCTTTTGAAGTATATGACAAGGGATTAGTATATTAAGGATACGAACGTAACTATTTTAACGTGAATTGAAAAAAAATTGTTGTGGTGAAAGAAAAATAAAATTTTAATAGTTTTAGTTGAGAATTTATCTCTTCTATTATGTGTTACCTCATAGACTACACCTTATGGTTCGTTGAAATGGCCTTTACTGAGACTAGAATCACTAAGATGTGGGTGAGAGTATTTCGTAGATAATTGAGTATAAATTTGGTAGGTTATTATTATTTTAAAGTCTTAACAGAATTTTGGATGATGAGTGTTATTTATAAAGGGAGTAGAGTGTTGCCATTAATATATTACACATAATTTATTATTTTTCCTCCAGACAGTATATAGTGATTAGTATTCTTACTAAATGCCATAATTAGTGTAAGTGAGATAAAAATAATGGTTTATTATATCATCCATGACTCGTTATTTCATGTAATTATCTTATAACGATAAATACAAAATTTTATTGAATTTTACTATTAATCGAAAAATGAACTATTTTAGAAAAAAATCATTGTAATGGTATCGTGATGCATAGATTCAAAAAATGATTACATTTTATGTTAGAAAATTTTTATATATGATAAATATAAAATTTATATAAAATTGTTATTTAATTTAAAAATTCCCATTTATATGTTTTTTTTATTTTTATGACCCTAGGAAAATTTGATTAAATTTTCATAATATTATATTATAATTATTGTAAAAATTAATATTATTTTATGTGACAATTCATAAAAAAAATTATCTTACATTTTTATATTTATCATAAAAATTTAAATATAATATATGTGTTTTATTAATATAAAAATAGTAATTTTATCATTTTTCAAATAGTTATTTATTTAATCATGAAATAAATATTACATATTTTCATTTTATAAGATAGATAATTATAATTTTATGATTACATTGGTGATGATACTATTCTAAAGGTCAAGCTATTATTCCTAATGGTTGAATTACTATTCTGAAATTTAGAGTATTGTTATTATGGTATGATTTATAATATTGGTATGGGTTCCCTACCTTCTATAAATACATCATATTTCATTAATTCATCATTTTTATCTACTTTTTTTATAAAATATATATATATATATATATATATATATAAATTCATTTTCAAATTGATTGTATCATTACATATATTATGTTTCACTTCTATAGTGTTGTTCAAGTGTGTTATCATTCTAGGGGATTGGTCAAATCCAAATTCTCATGTTATAGTAATACATTTTTTTTATTTTTTTGTCCCATTATAACACATTTAACTACTATATCCATATTCATTCTCCAAATGTAATGCATATCTCAATATAATTATTTTTTTTAACATGTGGTTAGTGTGATTTATATTATACTAAAATGATAAATATGATTCATTTATATAAATAAAAGTGAAAATCAATTCAATAAAATTCGAGGTCATTAACTTATTCCCCCTATAAAAAATTTTCCCTTGGAATTACATCCCTCCCCCTAAGATGAATAAAGCTGAAAATACTTCTATTTCCACACTTCTTCTAGTTCTCATGCCACCTCCTCGTACATATGGTTCCAACTTTGTACATTCAATATGTGAGTATTATTTTGCATATAAATTTGCCTATAAAGATAAAAATCTACATTAGTTCACCTCATTAAAGAGTCCAAGATCCAATTTTACCACCTTCAGAATTAGACCAAATGAGAGTTCTGTATTCTCTTCTTCAATATCGATTTGAAATACATTTCACGTGCGTTATATAGGTATATAGTGTGAGTAAGTAAATTGGTCATATCATTGATGCGATCAAAAGTCAAAAAAGGGGATAATGTTTGTCATACATATCATTCCAATTATTCCCCAAACAAAATGACTATATTAGATGGAGATATATAGAGGATAAATTTATTTCAAACCTCAATCTATAGGAAACTCCAAATGTTAGCATCATTACTGTTTTATCTAAAGTAATTTTTTAAGGTACTTCTAAATATTCTTCAACTTTTCTTTCATTTATATGACTATTTTAGGTCTCATAATAACTTTTTCACCAAATTCATCCCAAAACATAGGTTTCCTATATCAATTCCCATAAGTTTCATTATATAGACCAATTTGGTATCATAAGTGGAATATATTATAGTAGGGGAACTCATATAGAAGATGATATTGGTCCCATTAACCTTTGAAATCCATCGAGAATGCTCTTATCATGTCCTCAGGTGTTTGGATTGTCCAACATGTTTGACAATAAATATTGCGGTGAAAATTTATATTGAAGTTCAACCAATTTTTTAAATTATGTTTGAGTATTTTCTATAACATGGAGGTAAAAATTGGATCTAAATTCGCAATAATTGAAATTGGTTCTCCATGTCACCTCCCTATCAACCAGATTTGTAACCTTATAATTTGATCAAGCAATAATTCCTATGGTTTTTTATGAGGTGAGATGTAATTATATAATGATCCAATATAACCCATATGGATTTATTTACTTTGTAAATATTTATAAGACCTATAATAATATTACATGATGATTTTTTCCTTTTTTTGTAGGTGTGGGTAGTTTTTGTATCATTCCCTTTTAATTTTTCCACTTCACCATTCCTGTTGACAAACCTTGCACATTGAAGAATATTTCAACATCATCTTCATCATATATTACCACAAATCGGGGTTTTGATATTTTAACACATATTTTTTCTCTATGGGTTGCTGGATAATGATTATACTGATTCATTTTTCATTTACTCATTTATATTTGTCATTGATGGTAGAAATTATCATGAATCAAATCATACAACTCCTTATTGATTTGTTTTAAAATTCAAGGTTTTCTTTCCAAAATATCTTATAAATTAATTTGTATTTTCACATCATCCCTTTTATAATAATTTATATTATCTTTAATGGGTCATTGAGAAAATTTTGATATAGGTAGGATGTTTTTCATAACTTTTTTAATTATTGGTCCATCCATTTTATGTCAATGAATATTGGATCCTTAACAATTATCACCATTTATATGGTGGAATAATATTTTAAATTAATTACATCTACCACATTGTTTCCCATAAAATATTGGTAATGGATTGTACATTCTTATTCATTGATAATCCCTAATCATTTTCACTTGCACATAATGAACTCCTTCAATGTGAATTTACACTTGAGGCTCTTATGATATTTATTAATTTCAAATTTCTCCCAATCATGATAATGATGCTAGATATTTATTGAGCATAAAAATTCTTCCAAATCTATATTAGTTGTTTAATATTTATTCTCATGAAATTTATACTACATTAATTCATAGGGTATCACATTATTATTTTAAATTAATACATATATTAGTCATTTATATGATGTGTCACTATATATAATGAACATTTCTAGAAATAAGGGTAGTGTGGGTACTAGTATAGTGATGACCCTATTTTTAAATTCCCTGAATCTCTATTTTGTATTCATTGGTCCAAAAATATTCACCCTCTTTATAGTTCTCTTGGTTAGTGGTTTTAATAATCACAAGGTGATTCGAAACAGTTATTGGTAATATCGAGTTAGTTGAAGGAAACTATATATCTCCATCATATATATTGGTCGAGGCCACTCATAAATCATATTTATCTTCTATGCATATATATATATATATATATATTTCTTATGGTGATAATATGCCACAATAATGATACTACCTCAATTAAAAACATTAATTTATTTTAATATTCATATGATTTTTTAGTAAACCCTTTAGTATAGTATTCAAATGCACATCATGCACCCCCATTATTTTAGTGTATATCAAAAAATCATCTATAAATACAACGATTTGTTTTTAAATTGATCTCTAAAGACTATATAAATTATCTCCAAAATTATTTTTTGATCATTATTGATTATAAATGTCATCACTATAAACTAATATTGTTCTCACCTTATTCGAAATATAGTCATCACAATATCTTCCTTCATCGCCATTAATCATTCATATTCTAACTAGTGGTCAACCAATGAGAAGTATTTAGACCCATGTATATTATCAAACCAATCCATGGTATTGGAAATTGTTTTTATCCTGAATTTCATGAGATCAGGATAATATGTACAGAGTCGCGTTGACCCATCCTCTCTCTAGATAAATAGGACTGGCGCACCCCATAGTGTTGTAATTTCATAGATAAACCCCTCGTCTAGATTCACTAATATCTAATAATTTTTTCATTCAAATAAAATTTGCCTATTTTTAAGAGATTACTAGATATGGTTACAGATCTAGGAATAAGTTCAATTCATAACATAACTGCTCTATTTTGGGTAATTCCTTGAAACTTTTTAGGGAATATATCAGCATAGTCCTTTATAATGTGCATGTCTTCCGGAACGACTATATTCATTTTCTTGATAATTTTTGAAAGATATTGCTAGTCATTATTCATTAATATAAATTTTTGAGAAGAATATTCTAAAGCAAAATCCACCTCCTCCAAACACTGGTACAGAATTAGGGGATGACTCAGTATAGATATATTGATTTGATTGTCATGTAATTTTATGTTGGAAAAAAATATAATAAGACACATGACATGTTTATAATAGCCTCAAATTATATTAATTAAACTATAAAATGGTTTTATGTGAGGATTATTACTTAAAAATAGACTATAGAGGATTTATATATTGTATATTCAATAAATTCCCGAATTAATGTTTCCATTGATAACTACACTTTATTGTTATATGATCATGTTTAAATTGATTATCTAAATATGAAGAATATGAAATACTATGTAATGTAATATTCAATTCATATTTTATCCATTATTTAATGAATAACTATTATACCCATAACCACATCACTATCAGGTTCCACCACTATAGGGGTTTTCTATAAGTCATTCCCTTCTTTCTTAGCATTAGATGTTCTTTTAATAGATTATTTCTAATTACCATTGTCTTAGGGAACAATATTTCATAATCTATGTGTTTCTAATAGTTGAATAATTGGACTATTAGTTGGTTTTTCATTGGATCCATATATTCTTACATGGATTTTGTGGGCTTATTCATTTCATATTGGCATTGAGTAACCTGATTCAACTATTTTCTAAGGATGGAACATCACTCTATCCCATTGAGACAGTTTCTAGGATACTTCTTCTCATGATTTGGAAGTGTGGTGAGTTTAATTACCTTTCCTAGATGTGATATATCCATTGATCCACCAAAATTTATATCAATTTTCCAAATTTTATCTCTAACCCCTTGATACCAATAAGATTCACCAATATCCATCTCGAACCCATAAACATGATTGAAAATAACTTCATAGAAATCAAAATTTTATATTACAAAATAGTTTCATATACTTAATTTAGACTACTAAATAAGTGGTCCACCTTTCATTTAGTTTTGTGATAAAGCTATAGGTGTACCATGAAATCCTTGTGAAGTTTTCCACATGAGCCCTGATAGAATTATTTTGTTTTTAAATCATTCTATGGAACAACCTATATATTTTAATATTTTTTGTTTTAGGAAAATATTTATTTAATTTTTTTTATCATATCATTATCATTATATATATTTAATTTATTTTTTGGGATTCATTATCAAGAATTGCATCTACCACTGACCTTCTTATCCCTCAAACTGATAAATGGGAAGTTCGACATTCTCTTATAATGATTTTTGATGGGAAAAATAACATTTTCATATTCTATTTAATATAAAATTATATGGTTAGGAGATTAGATGATTCACATATGGAAATAGGTATTTTTTGTTTAGGGAACTCAACTACAACTTTCTCTCTTTATTTTGATAATGAGGAAATTCCATATTATTCATGTAATTATTCATAACATGAGTCAGTTAAACTAGCAACTCCATGAATTTATCATCTCCCACTCCTATCATGTTAGGTATCACATTTGGTTAGTAAACAAATTACCTATTACATTAGTTTCTATCAGGGTTTTTCATATTTAACACCATTAAATAATAAAATGGAAGAATCATGGATGAGAATACTTAAAATAATTACACATAAAAAGGTAAACTATGAATATATAATTAATAAATAATAAATGACATGTATATCTTAACTTATGAGTATCTAGGTTTTATTCAAATGTATCTATATAAAATATCCTAGTATAATTTTGTAGCCTAATAATATATTAATGTTCTTTATAACGGTTTATAAATAATTTTTGAATTTTTAAAATATTATACCCCAGGAGTGTCATACAAGTTGTTCTGCAAGGTCCCTTTTTGGTGAAGGAGTTACAAGTCTAATGAATACCCAATGGACACTCTTGTGTTTGTTACACCCTGGTTATCTATTTTAAAGACATGTAACTTGTAGTATTCAGATTGGTAATTCATTTTTTTAAAAACAAATACCTATACTTTAATGAAATATCCTGAAATATTCCTATATTTAGTCTAATACTATTGGTTTTCACCAATTTATTAATTTACTACTCCATTAAAATAATTATATGTTTATTTGATCAAAATTTTAGTATCCCAATCCATTAATATATTTTATTACATTATTTTTAACATAAATATCCAATAAACACAACATAAGATTCAAGAGGTCTTGTATCTTTGGAAGACAATATTTATAATACATCAGTATAAAAAACATCTTTATGTTTTTATATAAGGTTATCCTAGTTCTATTTGATCTTCTAAAATTTCAAATGATCTGTTTGGGAATACATAAACAATATGTGTGAGATATATATCTCTGAAAGGGAGTAAGAATCATAAATGATCATAACGTATGAGACATATGGAATAACATGATATCATAAAAGGAAAAAATCATCAATAATAATATGAAACAATCAAATAATGAATATTCAATCATATTATCCTAGAATCAAAGGGATGTTTCAAAATCATAATATATAGAATCATAAGAATAATTAAAGGCTCACATCCAAGACATCTTAATATAATGTACATAGTCACATAATATATTAGGTATACTCTGTAATCTCTTATGTATACTCAATTGATATGTAAATATTACCTAATGATGTATAAGAATATCTATGAGAACCTAGAAGAACATTTTTATGCATATGCATTCCATATATAGAAGTCAAACATAAGTCATAAGCATAAAAAGTGACCATGAAAATATTTGGGTTACATAACCTTTTGTCAAATAATAATCAAAGCATATCTAAGAATGATCCAAAAAAGAATGAATCAAATATTTTGAGTGTTCATATATAGATAAAATAAAAAAGTCTTAAATATGGAGTTAATTTGATGAAACATTCTTGGTTAAGGGGAAACATGTAATTTTATAATTGAACATCTTTAGTTTGGTTTTGTGAAAATGTAATGAATCAAATAAACAATATAAGTAAATTATGCAGTTCATTAAACAGTAATTGATATGAAAGTGTTACCCATTAAATAATTAAAACATATATAAAATATTCTAAAGAAATAAATGATAATATATGTATAGTACATCTAAAGTGTTTATATCCCTACTAAAGAAATAAATGATAATATATGTATTTATGAAGTGTAAATATGTTAATAATATATAATTTATTTAACAGAAATTTAGAGAGAGAAATTGAGGTAGAGTGAGATAAGGCATAAGCAATGAATGATAGTGATATTGATAGCTCTCGTCCCTCAAGTCACATTTATTTCATATTTTAACTATACAAAATAATAAAATTATATTAGTTAGAAACATTATTGATAACATAATAATATTTTATTTTATTTTTATTAGTACTTTATGTTACTTTAGAGTAAATTTATTCATATATTGTTTTTATAATTGTTGTCTTATATTTGTCTGTTGCACTATTCTGAGGTATGATAAACATAAAAGTAATTATTATAGTTCGTATGGTATGGTTCCATTTATACCGACATGTAATTAAATATATTCCATGAAATTAAATTAGTTTTAAATTTTTTTAAATTTAAACTATAATAAAACATAACACAAAATTATTGACAATAAATATTATCAATTTATGGGTCATGGAATCACTTTTTTCCTTAATAAGGTATAAATATATCACAAATGAATAAAACCATAGATATGATACCACATAATGACTATAATATAATTTCCCCCATAAACCCAGGTTCGGTAGTTAAATTACATTATTGATAAATAATACAAGAGTTATTACTGATCGAACAAATTTTTAGACTTTTAAGAAAATTTACATACATACAGTACAATTGAAAACATAATGTACCACAAGAAGACATTGTAAAGAAATTATTATCCCTTCTATCTTATCCTGAAAAATTACACATAGTCCTCCACTAGTATTAGTAGGTAACAAAAAAAAATATTACGGTGAGATCAGATACTATGTAATACGTAACCTACAATATAAACTTATATAACTTGAATATGGAATAAATGATGTGTCAAGAATCTATGAACAACATTAATTGACAAACAAATTAATGTAAGGGAATTTAATAACCATTAAAATTAATAAAAACATTGATAGAAATAATAATTAATCTCACGATGATGAAACACATAATTTATTACATCAAAACATGATCTCAATTCCTTGTTCCAAGTCACATATATTGTTATGGGAATATTTATACAAAAAAAACCAATCTATTATTCATAACAAAAACGAAATGTTGATGCAAAGAGTTTCTATAGAATTTTGGGCCCCACCTTTCACCTTATTAATTCAATTGAATAAACCATTATATTCCTAAATTACACTCCTACAATTTCTTAAGTAACCACTTACTAATTAAAACATGGCCATCCATATAATGATAAATACATAAATAAAATACTTTCCTATTCAATAGAATAATGTGGAAATATATGAGAATATTACTTAATCACCTTAGATGATTTTTTGTATTTTATATATAACATAAAGTTCATTTATCAAAGAAATAAACGGCACAGTATACATTAAAAGTGATGAATCAATAATAAAATATAGTAATTTGGTTTAGTAGTTTGGGTTTGTATGAGAATAATGAAACGGTAGAAAAAATAATTTATCACAATTCTATGTGCGTTTGTGAATATTCCATTGAATATCCTTCTAGAGTGTTTTGAATGTTATATACCTTTAAGACCATACATTTTGATTCAAGTTAGAGATTAATTCAATTATCAACAAACCCTTTTTTGATTGATTATATTAAGCTCATGTATTCAATAACCACATTCACTTTTTAGTATCTATAAACGGATTTATTTTTCATTGAAATTATACACACATTCACTTTACCAAAACATTGGATGGGTTTCATTATTGAAAAGTCAACTCTTAAATAAAAGATAAATATGAGTTGGATAAAACGAAATTTTTTAAATAAAATTAAATTTCATTATTAATATTAAAAAAAAATTCCATGGAAATGTGTGTACCACATAAAAGAAAATATTTTGTGATTATAACAAGATTTATAAATAATAAAAATTGTGAATGAAAAATCCAATGTATGTCTTGGGTATAAATTAGGTAATAATTTCATGAAATATATGAATAATAATTGATCTTGAAATAAGGAAAATAATGTAAAATAATGTTATTAAATTATTCCTAGGAAATATATAGACTAAATAATGTTAATTAGGATTACAATATAACACAAATCTCAAATTAAGGAATTTCAGATAGAAAAATCTTAACTATTTTCCTAAATTCCAAGAATTTAAAGTAACCTAATATATTAAAAACATACATTGAATAAAAACATTTTTCAAAACCTTTATAATACATATTATTAGTTAAACTCTTCATAAATAGTCATTTTCGACATTAATTTTTCCAATTTTCTACATTGAATGTTTTTTGTTTTAATCATTTATATAAGTTTCATAATAAAAGTTTATATATTACTTATTACTCTATGTTTCACAATTTATATGTCATTAATTATACTTCTACAAAAAAAATTAATTATTTATGATGTTTCAATTTCTATAAATGGGTGATTACGCCTTTATCCTTTAAGATGAAATTGATAATAATCAGGTTTCAGTGATTTGTGTTGAATGAATTGTGTTTTATTAAATGGAAAATTAAATGTAATTATGACCTTAATAGATCCATGAAAAATATTATTTTAATATTTATAAAATATTATACAATTAAATATGTTCTCAAAGTCATCTGTGACATAAATGTATAATAATTTTCATGTAGACGGCTAAAATGACAGAAATATAAACATACAATTATTAATTTATGATTATAAGTTGGTTGAGTTCTGAAAATATTATAAAATGAGTATAATGAAATAATTTATTCTTTATTATTGTTATATATAAAAATTAAAATAAATTATAATATGTATTCAGTGATAAGAAAATATTATATTATTTCAAAAAAAGATTAGCTTCTTTTTATAAATAATTTAAAAGAATATGTTAATAATGATTGATTAGTGGTCATGTAATTTATAGGTTCTCTGATTTATTGTAAAATAAACTTAATTATCTCATAAATAGAAATTCATCCTTTAATATCATCTATATATCCAACCTTTTATGGTTGTTAAGGAAAATATAACATGACGTGTCGAGGAGGCTGTGGTCTTCAAAACGCACGAATGATGTTTTTGTTTTTCATAATGGATAGGGTATATAAATAATCAATGAAAATATCATTAATATGATAACAATAAAATATTTATGTTTAAATATATGATTATATTAGTTTTTCTAAAATAAATTCTAATAAATATAAATAATAATAGAAACAAGGTTTTTCATGATACCGATATTTGGGGACCGTGTTTTCCATGGAATTATCCTTGGAAATGAGGATTGTAAAAAAAATATTTTCACTTATAAGCTTTTGTAAAAGGGATAGGGTTATAACATGTTAAAAATTAAATATTTTGGTGATTCATTTTTAATTGGAGGTTATTTGACATGTGGTCATGATGTTAAACTTTTATAATTGGTGGGATGTGATGTTTTGGGGGTAAAACTTACTTTTCAAATAATTTAATGTTATTAATCAAATATCAGATAAAAAAATGAAAAAATAGGAGAGGAAAATGATGTGGGTTGAAAATAACCTCATTAACTCATTTTTTAAAAAATGATGGCACATTAAGGGTTTTCTTATCTTTTTTTCTTTTTCCCTAATTTACCTTTACATTTGAAATTAATTATAATCCTTAGTGATTAATTAAAATGATGCGTATTATGGTTTAAATTTTCAACAAAATTGATAATTTTAATTTTGAAATTGAAAATAAATTTACCCAATTATATTTATAATTTTATGAAAATTTAATTTTAAAGTAAATAATCTTAATCATGTAACAACGATTATTAGTGATATAATGTTTTCTCTCATTAAATTTAAATATAACATAAATTATTTTAGAAATTAATTTTAATTACAAAAATAGATTTATTATAAAAAATATATTCGTTATGATTCTCTTAATGTAGTCTAAAAATGAATCTTCCATGAAAACTCTTGATTCAATGAAACGATCGTACATATTTTTCTATTAATGAAACATTTTAATTAGTTCTAAAAATGTTGGGAATATGATTTATATGTAAATAGAATATTTTAAAAAGATTATTATTATTACATAAATTCATATTTGATTAAAAATATGGTTTTTTAAACCTATAATAAATTCTTATATATATATATATAACGTCATTGAAATATCATGATTTTATAAATCGTATTATTCAACTACAAATAAACACATTCACAAAAAGGAAAAAACCATAAAAAGATAACATTTTCATTATCAATTAAAAAGAGATGACATTTTGATAAATTTAAAATTATGAAATTTATATTTTTAATTAATTGATGAAAAAATATCATTATAATTTTCATTCTGTGATAGCTCATGATTTGGTGTTTACTTGTTATAGTACTGTCTTGGGTGTTACATTCTCCCCTCTAAATAATTTCATCCTAAAAATTGTGGTATATATCTGCTGTTGAGAAAATTTATATTCTACCACCTTAAATCTTATACAGGATCCAATGTTACGTGATCTTATTTGACATTTCTCTAATGGACCTTCACCAACTGAGTTTTCTAACTCTGAAATACGTTCTCTCTACAATCATGAATTTGGATATGATTAATGTTATTAGACAATGTAGTATATTAACCTATTCACTCATATGTGAACACATAAAATTTATTTATTTAGTAATTAAATATAGAAGTCATAATGTACTTTATAATGTATGGCTGGCATAGCCAATCAGTAATATTTTATCCCAATTCATTTTAAAATTTCAAATTACCCAATGTACATTGGGATTAATCACCTTTTTACCAAATCATATTGCTCCATTCTATTTTGAATCCATCAAGAATAAATGATCCCAAATATAAATTCCTAATTCCTTTATCTGATTAAAATCATATATATTTTTTCTAATCTAAGATTATTTAACATGATCCTGAGTAGTTTTTATGTTAACTATCATTTCCCCCATAATCTCTAGGATAACTAATTAGCTTTTTCTAACATCATCCCATCCAGTTAGAGTATGAAATATCTTCCATAGAATGCTTTATATGGTTCCATATAGATTGTAAAATAGAAAATAACATTTCAGTAAAACCCTACCAAAGGTAGATACTAATCCCACCTATACAGTATATCAAGAGAGTGTGATTTTAGAATATATTTTGATGTATGGATAACTCTTTTAGACTTACCATTAGACTTGTTAGGATATTTTGTTTGTAACTATATATCAGTGTCAAGATCCCTTTGAAGACTCTTCCATAATTTTCATGTGATCCCATGGTCATGATTAAATATAATAAATATATGTTCCCCACAAATAATTATTCTTTCCTTGATATGGAATCATTTAAGGTTATCATGGGGTAAATCAACTCTTATAACTGACAAATGAACAGACACGGTTGGAGGATCAACGTTCACCCCAAAACATAATTGATCTTTTAATTGTTTGGGAGTCATGTGAAAGACGTCTATTATAACATTATCCCAAATTCATATATTCTTTTGAAGTTGTTTCATGACTCCCATGTGATGTTGTCTTTCAACCATCACATGCTGGAATACTAAGAATTTAGACACATATCCAAAAACATCACACTTCATACCATCCCATTAGAAATATTATTTTAAATAAAAAATCATCTTAGTTATATCATAGTGTATTGGGAATTGTTTTGATATATACTTCATTTAACAGTTCCCTCTTCAATACTAATAATAACAGAACACATAAAAACATCCCAAAAAATAACACTCCATCTCTATATGGAAAATCTATCAATTAACCATCAGTTGTTTATTTAATATAATTTTTTTGTTATTATCTTTATAGGACGTATATTATTTTTCTAGTAAGGTTGGTTTATAAATTTCTCTGAAAAGTAATGAACCTCCCATTGAATAAAAATAACTATATATTTTTAAGGCCATTCCCAAATTAATTAAAATAAAGGAAAATAGACAAATATTTTTAACTGGGATGGGGAAACCCATTACATACCCAAAGGCCAGAGGAAAACTGCCATAGATCAGAGTGACAAAAGTAAAATATTACACAATCCACATAAACTCTAAAAATCATGTTCAAATGGCCATCTCCCAAAACAAATAAAGAGTTAGTGAATAAGATAACGTGAATTTTCTACCACGTCAACATAGTACCAGTAACCAATCTTTCCACCAAGACCATCATCGATCTCCTCAGCATCACCGTTGCAATAGAGAACCTCCACGTTGTGGTGAAAAATGGAAATACAAACACCTCTACCTTCATTCAAGCCATCATGATCCCACCATCCAATAATAATGAAAAAATCCACAAGGATAACAGGGACCAGACCCAACCAAATGTTCTCTGAAGATAATATCTGAACTAGATCTCACACGTAGTCTACTGATCTACACCGATCGATGCCAAGGCGCTCATTAGATCCAACTGTGAACCCGACCATTGAGTGAAATTATACTCACAACCGCAATACAGTGAAATGTTAATACTACCGGAATGGGAGGCCTTCCATCAATCAAATCTATCTCCAAACCCCCAAATCGCTAGTCTCCGATTTCCGACACCCAATATTCACTAGGAAGATAATGAAAGTTGCTTCAACCTCCACATGCCCGAATCCCCATTGGCCAACTCGGTTATCACACCCCCGCATCAGCCCACTATTTCCGACATCACTGTCGCAGATCCAGTCGCTTGTGGAGGATACCCCCACCATGCTCGAAGCTAACATCATCCCTAAAATCCATTGTTCAATGACTGGTATGGATCTGGAAGAAGACAGTAAAATTTCGTTGATGGTGTGCCACCAGAACCCAATGGGTTCAAAAGCTCTCTGCTAATGAGGAGATCCTTGACCAAATAACTATATTTATATTTATTGGATATCAGTATATATGAACTTTTTTAATCCTCATCATGGTCAGAACTCCATGATGCCTCCTAGTCAATGCATTAGTTTCCTTTTTATCTATCTCAAGGTTGAGGTGTATTAGGAATTTTTTGTCCTTGAGTAGTAGAAACAATATTTTATACCTCCTGTTGAGCTTATTTAGAGAGAATACATACTTCAAATTCATATAGTACATATATATATATTCTATAATATTTCTTGGGGGAAGTCAATCCATGTTTTCAAAGATAATATTATAACATCCATCTCAAGATTATGAAATGGATAATTTTCTTGGGATTTTAAATTTCATTGATGCATAATCAATAAACCTATCATTCTTCATAAAGACACAACCAAATCATTTCTCTGATTAATTACTATAAATTATCAATTCTATTTTACCTTATAGTATATTTAATACTAGTTAATTAATATGTCTCCTATTCATCTCTCAAAAACATTAGATACATTCCCTTGACCATATGAATTTTACCCCTTTCTGAGTTAACCCAGTTAATGGGTTTTCCAACTTGAAAAAATATTGGGAAAAAGTATAGTATTAACCTACTATGACTATGAAACAATGGTTATTATTTATGTTTATCAGTGATGGACATAATTTTATGACATTTTTCAGAAATGGATAAAAAGATATCAAATAATTAGAAATTATGTTACTATGAAAATAAACATTATTAATCCAAAATTCACAGTTACCATACATCCCATATAAATCCATTTTTACAATGGTCTCTAAAATAATTCATACATGATTCTCATTTACTTCATAGATCACATAGAATATCAGGATATTATAAATTAATACAACCAAATGTTATCAATATAATCCTTCAGTACTCTATTCATTATATCCACAAAGATATAACGCACATTAGCCAATCCAAAATAAATTAATATAAACTCATAATGTCCATACCTTGCTTGAAATGATTTCATTTGTATATAATCATGGTTCACCATTAGATAATGATAACTAAAGAGAATATTAACATTTCAAATGTATTGGTCACCTTGTAGTGGATCAAACAAGTCATCAATGAATGGTAAATGATACTTATTCTTTTTAGTAATGGAACTTATCTCCCTATAATCGATTTAAATTCTCATTGAACAATCCAATTTTTAAAAATAAAATAATGGCTCCCTATAGTGAAACAAAATGATGTATAAATCCATTATCACTCAACACCTATAATTGTTTCCATGACTCTAAAAATCCACTGGTTTTATTATAAATGGAGGTTTAAATATATTACTTTCATCATGAATAAGTTATTTAAATAATGTAACATCACACTTTGGTGGATAACTAGGTTATTCCTCTAGAAAAACATCAATTAATATTTTTTACACATGTACATAATATATTTTTATAATATATTCCTTATCTAATAATTTTGTTTGATCATATCCTCTTCCTTTATTTTCATAGAGAGTTATTAAGGGAGAATCTGGACATGATTTAGAATATGAATTTTTTACCACTAAAGATATGTGACCGCTCTTCATCTTTTTTAATTAAAATCAATATATCTTAGTAACAAAAGTTTCCATTATAATATTAAAAACAATCCATACTAAAAATCATATAAAATAAAACCATATGTATAACAATTATATTTACAAAATACTGTATGTTCAATCATCGTTATTTGAATTGGCTTACCCATCTTTTTTACAATGAGGTTTTCACATGGTGTCGTAAATGATAATTAAATTACTATTGTTCTCGGGAAATAATTACTTTTTTTAAAAAAACATGGAAAGTATAGAATAGTGTGATGATCTAGAATCGAATAAAATATTATTCATCATGGAACTAATTAACAATGTACATGTCACTGTATCATTATAAACATAAACTATAACTATAGTAATCACATATGAATGACCTTGATCCCTTAGCATTTTCGGAGGTAAATTAAATTTATGTTTTTGGCATTGGTTCCATAATTTATATTCTTCATAGGGGTACATCATTGATCATAAATAGCTTCTAAATTCACTTCCATTCATTAGATTAATAGTGTTTTTCTCTATACTTGTATAAAAATATGGTTCCCTTTCTACCATCCCCATGGTGTTTTTTTCCACAGTTATTACTTGCTTGAAATACCACCCTTCCTTTCTCCATTTTTCTTTTATTTTCTTCTAATGAATATCATTATACCACTTCTTATCCAGATTTATCATTAATATATATTTCATATAAAACTTCTTTTTGGTAAATGTAATCTCAGTTTAGATCCTCATTAGATGAAAAGATTTGAGATACCAATTCCCTTTGGAGTATCAAATTCAACCCATAAAATAAATGATTAATTTTTTTTTCTAAATTTACATCCCATAGAAATACTATTTAGACTCGTATTCAAAAACATTTTGCTCAAAATTTTTTTTTCTAATATTGATAAACTAAACTTCTATTTCTACACTCTATTCAATATGGATGATTTTTTTGTAGAATAATTCCTTATAATATCACTATTTCATGAATTTGATCTTATATTATTTGATATCTTATGAAATTAGTAAACAATATAGACCAGAATCTTGCTTTGTAGGTTAGTTAATCATGAATAACATTTCCTTTTCACTATATCCTAATGAACTAGCGATCTTCTTTATGGAATTTATCCTCTATTCCTCTACCAATGGATTAGTATTTAAACTAAATTTTGATGGCACTTTTCTCATGAAATGGACCAAAATAGTTACACCATGTTTTAGATCAACATTTCTCTCAATGTTTAAGAAATAATCAATCATAATATATGTACGTATTTCTGTTATAGTTACGAAATAATTTTCCTAAACACCCTCTATATAAACATGTATAGGTGGAAGATTACTAAAATAACTATAGGTGTTGATATGGTTTTTATTTCTACAATTATTCACTATAATTCTATAATTTAATACACAAAAATTGATCATAATATTGAATTTTAATATACGAGTACTTTTATATTTTATGATAAATGGAGGGGTTTTCATAGAACATTTTCTATCTAACTGGGTTCCACTAAATCTAGTACCACAATTATTTTTTTCTAAATGCTAACATCCTAGACTCCAAAAAACTACATATAGTAGTTATATTTCATTATAGGAATAAAATACAAGATTTCTCAGGGGATCAAGTAGATTAATATAATTAGACAATTTGATACATATATAAATCAAAATTGATAAATTAAGAAACTATTTTAAAACACTGAAAAGCATTATTATCACATACATCATATCCATTAAAATTATTAATAACCATCCTTTAGTATTACTATGGAAAATAAATAAATTGAGTGATTATAGATTCTCGGTAAAGAGTAGAATACAAGATTGTTGTAGATTATATAATCTTCGCATAAGTGATACAGAAAAATAAATATATAATTGGAAGCCACAATCAACTGAAATTGAGTGACTTCTATATTAATGAGAATGAGTAGAGAATATTTATAATGATAAGCCTAGATATTATACTGATAGAATAAATATTTTGGATATAAAACATGTCATCAAGTCCATATTCAATGACACATATCTTATTATTGGAAGATGTGTACCCAAAAACCTGACTTATATTGTCTCGTGAGACTAGTCGATGCATCGAGGGGACATACAATTTTAGGAAACACTTGTCATTTAAATAAGTCCAATGCAATTCCAATAAAATTAATCAAGGACAAAAATATCATTTCATAAGGATACTATTACTAAATAAAACATAAATATATATATAATGAAAAAGAGGGAAATCATATACCTCCACATTCAATAGAATAATTTTGACATATAGGAAAACATCCATTAATCAACATAGAATTTGTGGTGTATTGTCTATGTAACATGAAGTACCCTAATCAAATCAATATAGGGTTAAGGATAATTATAATGTTTTTACTCTCCCATAGAAGAAAATAGTTTTGCTAAGTAGTTTCATTGGTATGAGACTAAATTAACGGTTGGGAAAACTGTATGTCATGGTTATTTAAGAGTGTATTAATGTTACAAAATATATCCCTAGGGGTGTATCTATATGTGTTCATTGATAGGACATATATGTTTCCATCAGGATGAAATTATGTAAATTCTAAATTAGTCCTTTTTTGGGTGCTTATTATAGGAGTATATATTCCACAACCACATCCACATTCCAATATCTAGATTGGGATTTATTTTAATGAAACAACACAAAAATTGACATTACCAAATCATATGATGGTTATTTCATGATGGAAAATGAAATATTAAATCAAGAGAATATGAGATTGGGATAGAAATATAAACTTTTAAATAAATTAAATTTCATGAGTATTTTAGAAAAATTTAATCCATGTTAATATATGAAATGAAATAAATAAAATAGATTTTTCTTATAACAGGAGTCTCAAAGAATGAAATTGAGACAGAAAAACCTCACATATGTCTTGGGTAGCAATTTATCATTATCTTCATGAAATAGAGTTATAATAAATTATCTTAAAATACCATTAACAATGAAATTTATTGACATAACATCCCCCGTATATATTATATACAACAAATTATTGAAATTAGGTGTGTAATATAAAACATGTCTCTCTGTGTGGAATTTGAGATGGAATCCATTGCCTCTTATCCATAATTCAATCAATATACTATAAAAATGTGTATGAAACACACATATATCTTAATAACATAATTAAAAACCTTACTCATATGTATTTTATTCATAATAGTTATTATGTATCCGAAATCATCTGATTTTCCACATTTGGTTTTAATAGTATCGATTGTTTGAATGAGTTTCGTAGTAGCAATGATAGTACATATTCATATTAAAAATTTCATCAATAATAAAATAGTAAGGTTACATATAATTGTGTTTTATAATAAGTTATTATGTTTCTAAATCATTTTATTTGATTTTTAATTTATTTCCTTGAAGTAGAAATTTATTACAACCAGGTTTCTATGATTCTTTTTGATCAAAGGGTATTATCTTAATTGATAAATTAAATATTGATATAACATTTTACTAGAAGCATAATTATATCATATTGGAAAGTTATAAAATTTTCTTTTCTAAATATTTATATTATATTATTTTCATAAATATGTTAACATAGTAATTCATGACAGAAATGTGTATTCTTGTTCAAGTAGTTGGTTTGACCATCCCACACATGAACCTACCTTGATTAATGGATGATTATGATATAGCTTAGTTGAAATATCATTATAGTAGAAGAATAATTCTATTATTATTTTTTATTAGAGTTATATGACATAATTATTATAATATAGAATAATATTCAATGAATATGTAAATATTACAATTTTTATGACAAGTTATCTCTCAGTGTGCATAACATAAATGATTAAATTAACTTTGATTGTTTGTTAATCATATCATTAATATATTATCTGATTTTTCCTAGAAAAACTTAATGATATAATAACATAAAATTTATCAGTTAATTACATCAATTTATCCGACATTGTAATTTTGTGAAGGAAAATAAATTAAGTTTAATCGTGGTGGTGGTAGTACGAACAATGCATGAACAAAAAACATATTTATAGGGATTTGGTATACAAAATAAAATATTAATACCCTTAATATAATAAAATTAATGTATTTAAATAATAATAATATAATTATATTATTGTTTATACAATAAATTTTAAATTGTAGGATTAATAATAAAAATAATGTAGTTGATAGAACTCATGTCGGGGACTTGAATTTTTATTGGAGGATGCCTTGGAATTGAATTACTTGTGATAAATAATGGTGATTATAATCTTATTAAATTGAAATAAGGTTCTATTATTATAAAATCGAATTGTTTTTTGGGGAAACTATAATGATATATGTGTTTTGGAGTTGGGAATATGCTATACTTTTATAACTAAATGGAATGGAAGATTTGGAGTAACCCTTTCATTTTCATCAATGTAGGGTTAATATTATAGTCTAAAAAACTGTAAAATAGATAAAATTGGAGATGAAAATAGTTTTTTAGTTGATAATCACCTTAATCACACTTTTTAGGGAAATATTAGTGTTTTAGTGGTTTTTAACTTTTTATCTTTTACGCCAATTTACTTTTACCTTCATAACTAATTTCTAAATCTAGTAATTAATTTTAATTAAAAATAGAAAGATTGGAAAATTTACCTAATTAAATAAATATAATTTAAAATATGAGAATACTCTTATGGAATAGAATTTAAATTGATATGTAATGTTAATTATAAAAGAATTTAGTTAATCGTAGTGAAAAATATTTTACAGAAATATGAATTTCAATATTTAAATGTATATATTAGAAATATTATATTGGAAATCGTTTATAATGAAATTATTTGATTTATTATAAAATAATTAATATTTATTAGGTGATCATGCTAATTTAAAAATAAATATCTCTTGACAAATAAATTAATTAAAGAACAGACCAAGATGTTTTTTTAAAGTAACATTTTTATTACTTATAAAAAATAAGAACATAATATTTATATATTAAGATAATATATTGAAATTCATATTATTATTAATTAAATTAAAATTTTTTTTCTTAAAAAAAATTAATCTTATATTATTTTCATATATATCTAGATAATATCAGAAATATTACTTGTTTCATGAAAATTGTATTTTTCAATAAAAAATTGACCTTTTTAGAAAAAAGATCAAAAAATATTATAAATAAATTTTTTTATGAAATTAAAAATGAAGTTATTTCGGTAAATTCTAAATTATTAAATGATCAATTAGAAAAAAATCAAAAATAAATGTTTTTTAATGTGTGAAATGAATGATATTCTAGGAAACATTGTTTAGCAGCTTTTGTAGAGTCCCATGTGTTAGAAGGATCTTCATGACCTATGAGAAATCCAAATTGTTGCTGTTATTGTTTAAATTATTTTTTGTGACAACATAAAATAACAAACAATAATGGAGTAACAAATTCACAATGATCACCTCTTAAGAATGAGAATTTGAATCCTTTCCATGATGAAGATTTCATTGAGAGCATATAAACCATTAGTGACAATATATACGTTTGAGTAATTTTGGGATATCCATTTACTAATTTAAAAAAAAATTCAATAGCGTATTTCATTTTAAAAATATTTTTAATTTTGAAAAAAATTAAACCTTCAACAAAAATAGACTTTCATAATAATTTTACCTTGCATAATCTCTTTCTTCTTCATTAACTTATATTGTTGAAAGATTCTTCCCTTATCACAGGGAAAACAACACAACATCTTCTTATTCTTATTTATCTTAAAAATATTTTTACTGATTTAAATATATAGATTTATCCTCTTCTTCATTCATAACATTTATAATGGAATGAACAATAACGATATTGCATAACTAAAGTAGAAAAAATGTATATTCTAAGTTGAATTTAAATGTAATATTAAATAGAGTAACTTCCATAAATTATATTTAAATTTTTTTATATTATTAGGAATTATTCTTGTTCTTTACAATCTATTTTATAGGTCCTTGAGGTGTCATGGAACTAGTTGCAGCCTGACTAATAAATTACAAGAGTAACACATTCTTCTTCTTAAAAAAACAACCCTAAATGGAATATTTTTCTCCATTTCAATGAATCACAAATACAAATTTAGGATGTTAAAAACATGAATGGATGAAATTTTTATTATCTTGAATCATATTTTTTTAATAATTATTATTTTGAAAATCCATGATTTGTTCCACTTGTAAAATTCATATCTTTTTACTAAGACAAAAATACATATTCAACTGATAATTCTTACCCAAAAAACATATAATGCTTAAAAATCATTAAAATCCATATAAGATCCAACAAATATTATGGGTGGTGAATTATTATAATTTAAATCTATAAAAAGAATAATTATAGTGAGAATATTGACTTAGGAACTTACCTAAAGTGTTACATCATTCATAAAAGTCTTATTAAGTCTTATTTAGAGGCTTACACAATAAAATTTTGTCTAGATAATTTCCATAAATTTATACACAAACATCATACCATTCCCAAATATGGAAAAAATCTAAAGTATTATGAAAATCATTCTCCCATGGCTTATACACAATAATTTATGACATTGTTGGGAAGTCTTACACATTCTAGACATAACCATTTTTGGACTCTGATGAAATATTCCTCTTGAAAAATATCATATGAATTTCAACCTATATGTTGTAGATTTATTATATACTTCCTATGAAAACTATATCACTTTTTCATATTTATCATTAACTAAAAAATTAAAAACATTAAAAAATAATCATATAAATTCATCAACTCCTCAATGAACATATCCAAACCAATTTCGAAAATTACCAACATCCAAATAAGAAATCACCTAACATAGTAGTCATTACCAAATGGGACTCCGAATATGATTTATTTATTATATATAAATTAAACACAATAGACCATATCCATATAAATTATTTATATTTTTTATTTTATGCTTACTATTATCCTCTGAATATCTATTGATCTCAATAATTATCACATAAACATAATTTCCAAACTTTTTTGTTTAGAGTTTTTATTATGGTAGATAATTTAATAATAAATGGGATGCTGTATTAAAAACATTTATTTTACTCATAATACACTAATAATTGAAATTGAAAAAATCATTTTGAATGTATGAAATCATAATTTAAGCTTAAATTACCTATAAAACCAAGTTGTGTGGATTATAAAAGTTTTCAGACACTATTTTGTGTTTATGAATAATTGGTTTATCTCAATAAGGTTTTTGAGTGGTTCATTATTATGAATAAAAAATTATTTTAAATGAAAAGGTAGAATTATTTTTGTTAAATATACGGTGTTTTCAATATATTAATTCCAAAATAATAACATGACCATACTTTTCATTTCAATAACGGAATTGATATCTTAAAAATAGTAATATTATACATTTTTTATTATATTTGAAGTCATATTTTTTTATTAATAATAGTAATTATATATAAAAATTACACATTAACACATCCATAATATGATATCAAGAGTAATTTTTTTAAAATAAAGAAATTGATAATTTTTGGGATGTTTGATACATTCATGGAATGACTTGTTTTTTTAAAATTAATTCCAAAAATAGGTGAATTTTCTCAGGGTTCCAATGAATTCTTTTAAAAATTCTATTTAATAATTAATGAGGATACAAAAAAAATTTACATGATAAGTGAACGATCCAGGCAATTTGGGATGCAAACAGTATCATTTTGGAACCATTTCATGATTGTATTATTCCTATGATTTTTTTAAAAAAAAATCCAAAAAGGCGTATAAAACAACAGGGAAGTGAATATTGAATTCATAAGAACACATATGGTTTGAGACATATATATTATAACCATTAGAGAAGACCATGTGAGGTATATTATTTCTATAAATAAATGCATTATTTTATTAAGAGTTATACAATCTATGGAACCAAACCATGTTCCATGAAAAAACCTCTCCTCCACATACAAACCACTTATTGACATAGGAATAGTTCTTATAACTCTTAGGTAATATGGGTGTCTAAATAATTAGTAATCCAAATCAAATTGAAGGGTGGAAATATATAGTGGAGAGACTTCTTGTAGTTGATTAGAGTTTGATCATAAGTGATTTAAATCATGCGTTTTTATACTAAATCACCTTCTTCATCAAAATTTTTATCAAAAAATAATATATTTCTTTTTCCTTAATTTTAATAAATTTTATGAGAAGATAAATGTTGTACTGTTTTTTGTTATATATTATAATAGTTAACCATTATTGGTAATGAATTTTTATTTTGGGGATCAAAAAATTTATAAATTCATTTCATCATTCTGTCATATTGAAACATATTCATTTAATGTGTTAGTTATTTTATAAAAATAATGATAAATATATAGCTATTATAATGTATTAAAATAAACTAATCCACTGCCATTGGCTAATTAATTTCCCCCATAGAGGTTTTTATATGAATCTTTATTATAAATAGTATTCTAATTAAATGAACTGATTTGGAAATAACGTATTATAAAACCTAAAATAATTTAGAGGAAAAGGAATACATATGATAGTTTAATCTAGAAGAACTATAAATTTCATGAAAAAATATATAAATAAAAATTATATTGAATTTTTTCAAAATCCATAATCTGAATTCCTGTTCATTTAAAAATTAAAAATAATAACTTTTTTAATATTATATTTTTATTTTCCTCAAAAAAATTATTTATTTATATTTCATTATAATTTTTATAATATTCATAATAATAAATTGATGGTTCAAATAATTATGAAATGGATCATGTTAAATAATCCATATTTCCCTGATGGATCGACCCCATACCTCTACTAAACACAATGATAATTTAGGCATAGAATATAATTTGATCTTCCAAAATGTAATGAGGAAGGAAGGATGACACCATAAGGTCAATTGTTATTTCACTAATAACGGGTGGGTTGGATACACAATGAACATGAATTCATTTTTTGGATGATTATCTAGGTTTTAATAATGTTTTTCTTAGGAGAATTTTTCATTCCATTAGAAAGTGATGACTATATTTCATATTCATAATTCTTATGAAGTTATTGAGACTATGAAGTGTGGATAAGGTATTTTAAAAAAAACTATAACTTATGGTTTCTCGTTATTTATGATAATTTTTTATAAATTTTTATGTTATCAAAAAATACATAACAACTTCTTACATATATATATATATAGTTATTGAGTTAGTATTTATATACTAAAAAAGTTTGTAATTTTTTATCCATTATATTTTATATATTTCGGTTACTCTGATCTATGTATATTAAACTAGTTTAAATTATTAAAAATATATCCCCCTTTTTCCTCTATTAATATTCTTCATCTAGTTCTAATAATTGTGTGGTTAGGGTGGACGTTTTTTTATTAGTTTATGTCTACTAGATAAAAAAGTACTTCTATTTGGATATTTGTAAAGTGAATATTATCCGAAAACATTATTTAATCAAATATATACTCATTTATGGGTTCTTTAGATCCTTGGGTGGCTAGAGAAATGTTATAGAGTAGGTTTTGTTTTGGATATTTATATTTGGAATGATTAAATCCCAAATCCTATGGATAAAGTTTTATATAGAGAGTGTTATACACTTTCCTAGGTTATGAATGAACATTAATGGGTATTAGTTATAGATTCATGAGACATTTTCCTAGTGGTATTAATTATGGAAAGGGGAAATGTATGTAATAAACACTTTCCACTTCATATATTATGTATTGTTTGGTATGGGAATAAATGGTCACCTTGAATGGGATTAATTTATTATCATGGAATGTGAAGTAAGGTTAGTCCCATTCTTTGTCTCTTAATTGTTTTACTGAATATAAAGGGTATAGAATAATAAAAATAGGGATATAAATTGGTAATTTTTTAATATTTTAAACAATGTAATTAAAACTATTTTAAATGATGTGATAAAAAGGGATTATACATAAATTTTATTTTTTTCTCATTTATTTTAATTTTTGGATTAATTTTTTTTCTTTTTATCTATACCGAAAGTGCCTAATGGATAATAGAGTGACACTAAGAGGGGGTAAATAAATGTTTCCCTATTTCAATGAGTTTTATATTTCATTTCATTTATCACCTATTTTTATTCAAAATTATAACTTTATTAAGATTTATAGATATATTGATGCCCACATAATTATTACCTCGTCATGTAATGAAAATATCCAAATAAGAACAATATAACCTGATGATTTGAAAAGGATCATTCCCAATGTGAGGATCAAAATCTAATCTTGTTCAACTAAATTCAAGATGGATATTTTCTCTATTATATTTAATTTATTATAAGTTCCTAATTAAAGGAACAATATGTTTGGAATAGTATAATCCATATCTTGAGATCATGCATTATGTATTACCTTAATCATCACTATGAACACATTTTAATAGATATTTTTACTACACCATATAGTCTTCACTCTCATGAAATAAATGGTGTTGTTTATACTAGAACCACCATCCTTCATTGGTCCTTAACATACTCCATAAACAATATCTAAAATTTAATTTGGATTACATTTAATAAATTACATTTAAATATTTTTCCTCAATGGTATGGTATTAAAATACAATTATGTAATCCTCAACTCATTATGTGAGTAGTCCTTGTAATTCATATTTTTATGACTATGATATTCAATCATAGTTTTTATTATACCTATAAGATTCTCAATGAAATGATTGTATTGAGCAGTGTCATGATCTTCCATTCCATCTTATCATATACGATATAATTATATAATAGGAAACCTCTTCTTATTATTCCTCAAAGCATTCGTTAACTACTACATATAATAGGATTTTTTTTCTATTGTATGATATTTTTTATTACCAATCTCTCATTGTAATATTACATAATATTTAGGTTGGTTGTGTTTGTAGTCAAATTAGGTTTTCATGGTGAATTTCATGTTCCAAAGATGTTGTCAATCCATGTTGACAATGAACCATGAAAATGGATAGAATATATAGAGGGGGTACAAAATAATAGTTACAATGAGGAATATTTTTCTAGTGTTTGACAACTTTTTTGGGGAAAAAAATTGGAGTTTTTTTCATCATGTAAGGTGGATTTACATGAATATCTCAATGAAATATTGAAATGACAAGAATTTCATGATGTTGGGATTTGCGAGTTGTGTTTTTCAAATAAACAAAAAAAATTGGTGGTAGTCTTTGCAAGAGCAATGAGATTCCTGTTTATGATAAAATGGAGTGTTGTGATCAATGAGGGGCTTCTCCATAGTCGTCGATTGAAGGCTTCATGATATAAATGGGATATTTATAGATGGGGTTCTATAAAATTCTAATGGGCTTCACAAATGCAAAATTATAATGTATCTTCACGAAAGTAGATGCACCGTGAAGATGGATACGAAAAACGTGATGTAGGAGGTGGAGCTTCGTGATGAGATGAGCCTATATATATATATATATATATGAGGCCACCTTCCTTCAAAAAAAGACTAGATAAGAAGAGAAAAGAGACATAGTAAAAATTCTGAAGATATTGAGTTCGCAAATGAGCTTCATGAAGTTGGTATGAGAATTCATTCATGAAGGCTATAAGCCAACTGAATGTTCTGAGAATCGCGAAAGAAAGGATTTTGGAAAGGCCCAAAAAATCCAATAGAAACTTTAATGATTCACGAAGGCCACAAAGTGCTTCACAAAATGTTCTTTTCAAAGGCTAGTTTGTGCTTCGTGAAATGTGCTTCGTGAAGTCCAGTTTTATCTTCATGAAAAGGATCTTCACCAAAGTTGTGTTCTTTTTGAAAATAACTGAATAGGTGTTTCCCAACATTTATTGGAAAATGGGTATTTTAATAGTGGATGAAATTTGAACATCAACAGAGCATCTACATATAGTGAAGGGTGAACTCGTTAGATATAAATGAAGGATTTATAATTGTATAAATTTTGATGGGATCTTCTAAAGAAGCAGTGATATCACTTCAGTTGAGGGAGCAGTGAGTTCTCAAATTGTAAATGGTCGTAAAGTAGGAGAGATATTGATTTCACTTCATGCTTGTAAAAATTAATGCGCTTTTAGTGGATTTAGTACATCAGCACATCGTCAGTTTATGCTCCTTGTATGTATCATGGTGAGGGTGAAACAAGTAAAATTGATGTGTCCAATACATGATTTAAATATTCATTCATACTCTGCAACGTGAAGGAAATAGAAAATGTAGTTTCATCCAACAAAAAGACATGTTCAAAAGGGTAAGTTGTACTAATTTTTCATACTCTAATTCAACCACCCTCTTTGGGTATCTATAATAGTGGACCTAACAATTGATATCAAAGGGAATGGTTGATATCAGTGTTTCTCTCTCAATGGATGTCACTAATCATTAATGGATCCAGATCATCGAAGGGAACAACTTTGACTTAAGGAAGAATTGGATGCAACAATACATCCAATCTTCGTGAAAGGATGTGTTTACAATAGTGATAAATGGTATGTATACTGACATCAATAGTAGTGTGTTATCTGAGGCTGAAAGTAGGGAATTGTATTCTAACGCAGTGAATCAATGCTTTAAGGTTAGCCATATCCAATTCTATCTATATAATTTTGAAGTTCTGAAAAACATTACATTATATGTGGGAAAAGATATTGAATATATATGGAAGAGATACAATAGTCTGAGAGGCAAAGCTACATGTTCTGTGGAACAAGTATGAAGATCATAAAATGAACCCAAATGATACTATTTATACATTCTTTGATAGTTAATATGTCATTGTGGAAGACAATAAAGGTCTTGGTGAAGTTATTGAAGACATAAGTATTGTGAAGTGAATCTTCAGGAATCATGCACCTTAGATCAATCTAAAAGATTCAGTTTTTGGAAGATAATGACCCGAAATAATTGGCATCGGATAACTTGCACAACACCTTTGTTGCATAAGAAATGAGAATTGACGATAAAAATGCTATAGAAAAGGGGAAATCTAATGGTGTGGCATTGAAGGCCATAAAGAATATAACCATTGCATATTCTAATTGTGATGAAGATACATATGATGTGATGTTATTAATTTCCTCAAATGATTAAAGATGAAAAGGAATATTCAAAGGGAAATATCCACTAGTAGGTTCTCAATGACGAATGATTGGGAATCTTGTGGAAAGGTTCCCCAAGATGTTTTAAGAAGATGATAAGGAAGATTTTGAAATTCCCAAGAAGAGGATTTTAGGCTTTTATAAAGCAACAAAAAAGTTCAAGTGAAATTTATTTAAGAATAATAGTATTATTTCACAATAATGTGATAGATCAGATGAGTCTGAGGTTCAGGAGGTTGAAAGATAGTGACATGTAATAATTGTTGAAAAAAATCGATTGTGGTAGTTATTGGGAGTTATTAGAAAAAGGAAGAAATTGGCGCTGAAGAAGAAGAAGTTTAAGTTGAAGGAAGATTTTATATGGATGATAAATTAGAATCATCCCTTGAATAGATAGATGTTTGGAGGAATAAATGGTGAAATCCAAAAAAGTGGTTCATTATTCTAAAATATATATGCAACAATAGGAAGAAGAGAAGTTTATGTTGGAAAATAAAATTGAAAAACATAAGTCCTCCTGGCTAGAGAGCTCAAAATAGGTTGATGAACATAAACTCAATGTCAAAGAATATAAAGGGAGATCGATGGCATGAATAACATAATAAAATATAATATTAATAATATTGATGAAATAGAATAAGAATTTGTCGATCTAAAAAAATGTTTAAAGGATCAATAAAAACACTTGACTCTTACCACGATACTAGTAATGAAAATCACTTTGAAGAATGAAATGTTGAAATAGGAGCATAGTAGCCAAGTAGAAAAGAAGTAACAATTGTGTTCAGTTGTTAAGGCTAATATATTCCTTGACTGAAAATATAAAACAGTGAAAGTTTAAATAAGAAATTATTTTTGATGTAGAGGTTTTGGACCCATGACTAATAATTGTACATCAGTCATGCAGAGGAAAGTGCCAATATAGAACATTGGCAGTCGCATGGAGAAAATCAGAGAATCAAAAAATGAGTTATAAAAATTGATTTCCAGCTCTACAGTATGAAGGTGGTCCATTATTCTCTGTGATTGCTCACGATTTTCCATCTATTTCATGTATAAAGTCAAAAACATAGATCAAGAATAAGACATATGGGAAGGAATTGGTTCCAAAAATTTCCCTTTAATCATCAGACCATTCTGGTGTATGGTTCATTGACAACAGTTGTACATCTCACATGAATGTTAATAATGAACTTGTTAAAGGCATATAATATGAAAAAGGAGTATTTATTTTTGGAAACGATTAAGGACTTAAGATTATTATCTCATTAAAGGGTAGGTTTGGGGAAAAACATAAGATGTGATGATATTTTAGTAGTATAAACTCTTAGTCACTATTTTCTTTGTGTTAATAAATTGTGTGACTCGTGGAATTCTAATAGGATTACTAAGAAATGTGCATTTTCAAAGGAAGAGATAGTGCATTGATTCTATTGGGAATGAGAAAAAAGGGAAATTTTTTCTTTAAAAGTGGTGATGAAGATGTTTGGTTTTTATATAGGGAGGAGAAAAATATGTTATGGAATAAATGATATGTCATATTTTCCAACCGTCCCTAGAAAATCTTGTAACATTTCATATAGTTAGAGGTCTCCCAATGCTATCACATGATCATACACGTATATGCAATGCTTATCAATAGGAGAAGGTCATGAGAGATACATTCAAAGTGATGGAACAGAAGTCAAAAAGAGTGCACGAATTGGTGCATGATGATGTTTGTGGACCTATCTAACCAACTGAAATTGACGGAAAGAGATATTACATTTTGTTAATTGGGTATTATCATAGAATGGAATGGGTATTTATCGTTACACATAAGTTTAATGTGTTTAGTTTCCCAAAATAGTATCATAAGGTATATAGAAGGATGATTGGGCAGAAAATTATAATTTTTTGTGATAACAATGGTACGAAATTCAAAAAAAGTATGGGGAAGACTTTCATGTTAAATATAGGATAAGGAATCATGTTTCATCACAAATAACACAACAACAGAATGGTGTCGCTGAATGGAGAAATCGTATCATCCTCAATATGTCCATAACAATGCTTATAGAAAATGATCTACCATATAAATTTTGGAAGGAGTCAATATTAACACCGAACATGAGATATGTGGTGGATATTATCAGAATATAATATATATATATATATATATATATGTATATATGTATATATACCCTCATTCATATATATTCCATTCAATGGTGTTGGCTAGAAGGATATATTCTCCTTCCAAATCTCATTTTAACTCTTACTATATGAAACAAACAGAACAAATTTTATTTATCCATCTTTAGATTGATTGAAAAGATATATTAAAAAAATTGTTGAAATCTATGGATGAAAATTGATATTGAGATTCTTGTGAAGGGCTCTATGTAGATTATGTTAAATCAATGTGATTTTAAAGATAAACAAGCTTCATATTCCAAGATATTACATATTTTTATATTAATAATAAATACATTAAACAAACTCACACATGAACATTTTAATTGTATAGTTCCTTTGAAAACAAGGAATCATATTCAATTAGATTATACGGGAACTACATAACCTCCCACTATGTTATTCATGACTATATCCATTCTTATACATATCATACGTAATATTTTTCCTCATAAATTGGGGAAAATAATCAAAATAAATAGTGATATTAGATTCCTAGTAATGATAATCTAGGGATATACATAATCATAACATGAAAAAAAGTGTATGAGAACACGATCATAACATTTTAAAACCATACCCTACATATCGAAGATCATAATCTTGAGTCATGGAATAAATATTCATCATTCACAAGACATTGATCATGAGGAAATTAAACAACATTAGCTATCAGAACATAATATTAGCATAAGTAATGGAAATTGGAATACACATAGGTATATAAAATCATTTATATATTATTAAAGTCCCACTTCTCTGGATATCATAGTTGAATGGGTTCAAACCCCAAACAATAATAGTAGTCATGGTTAACTCTTAAGACCATCATATTTGATAAATTTCCTTACTGAATCCGCTTCACTCCCCATTCATGTCCTATTTTCCTAATGGGATATAAATATTTTCCCTTTGAATTGAAGGGAGATATAGTTCCCAACAATATCATAATTAAAATAAAATATATTTCATCCAAAAGGTCAAAAAAATCATAATATCATAACCCATGAAAGGAAATGAGTTTCATAAATATTTCGTCATATCATAACCAATGGAAAGATACCATGTTTTATAATCATATAATCTTAGTATAGCCCATTAAATGATGAGTGCTTCATAATTATTTCCTTATTGGATCCCCATTTATCTCTCAACTCCCTCCCTCTCCTTCCCAGCTTTTCATAGGGTTTCCTTCTACAACCCTTCAACGTAGATCGATGGTGTGTATTCCTTCTTATCCATCTCAGATCATACAACTTTATCATTTCTCTGGTATATGCTCTTTCATGGGATATTTCCCTTTTTCTTTCCTTGTGGGTTTTCTTTTTTGTGGTGACTCGCTTCTCTCTATGATGCGCATTGTTTTTATCCCCTTTTGTTCTCCTCTATCCTTGTTTTCCTGGTGTAGCTCGCTATTGGGATTGTGTATGACTCTCGTGAGCCCTCTTTATGTCGTTCATTACACATTATACCTACATTTTGGGTATATAAATGGATGTTTGACGTTGTTCGGTTAGGTGTTAGTGGTGTACATCAATTTTCATCCTCTCATATTCCTTTATTTTCTAACCCATCATGCTTTACAACATTTAGTTCAGGGTCGATGTTTTCATCAATAACTATTTGGATAGTGTTAGATAGGGATTCTCGATGTTACTGGTGATATTATTCAAAAGTGTGGGATATGAGAATTTTTTATCCTCTCCTTTCTCAAGATTCTTTCTTTTTTCTTTTGGGTGATGTCTCAATGTTACATTGGTTTATTTTTCGGTTGGTCTGAGGTTGTTTGACTATATTGTTATGGTTTTCTTTTTGGATTCACATTGGGTTTTTTTCACTTTTTAATTCTATTCATGACATCACTGATGTGGCTAGTGGTGATATAATGATGATGATGAGGTCTGGGATGGATTACATCACATCGACGATTGTGTTTTATGAAATTTTTGTGGAAGTATTTCATCTCATATGGATTTTATTTGTGAATGAAGATTTTCTTAATTTGTTTGGTTAGATTTAAGGTGATAATTGGGTGTTGTGTTTCTATGGCGACTCTGATGGACTACAAAATCCTGATTATTGTTTAGTCGCAGAAGTATTTGGTGTTGATTGGATATTGATAACGATAGTGGAGGTTCATGATGCAACTCAACAGATGCAGTGAATCCTGTATTTTGACTCCCAAATTCTATGTCCCATAATTTTTTTTGAATTTTAATTTCAAATAGGTATCTTATGTCTCTATTTCCTACCAAGTGTAATGTATTCCACACTTATTAATTGGATTTTGGGAAATAAAAAAATGAATTTTCAGTCATAAATATTTCATTATAGTGTAACCCATAGAAGAGAAAAAAGATTCAAAAACATAATTCTATCATAAAAAATACAAAGAAAGATTTATAAAGATAACCTTCAATCATATGACCAGTAAGGTATGGGTAATAACAACTAATTTCATCTTATTTTGAAAATGATTTTGAAATATCATTTAAATTTTTTTGAGGGAAATATACTTTACAATTTAAAAAAACAATTTAAAACATAAAATATTTTCAAAATCCTTTCTTATAAAATGAAAATAGAAATATTATTATGTATTATTCAATGAAATTAATTTTTTCGATTAAAGATAATTTTCTTTATAGAGTACATGTTAAAAAAATATTCCTTTCAAATTTTTGATAAAATTTTAATAGGCATTGTCTGGAAAAGAAAATAAAAATTAATATGAAAAAACATGTAAAATAAATAAAACTTCAGTAAAAATGAATTTAAAAAATCATTTTTGAAAAAAAATTGAAAACACTACTAGAAATCATGGTTTTTGAATAAAAATGAGTTTCTGGCTGAACAAAAAAATAAAGATGATTTTTCATAAAACATTATTTTGAATTTATGATTAAATAAAGAGAGGAAAATAAAAGGAAAAAAGTATATTAATGAAAAGATTATATTATAAAAAAATTCATCAGTATCATGATACCTACAAATTAATATTGTATCATCAGAAAAAAAATCATAAACAACCTTGATAAAGGATGAGATTGCGGTATAAAATATTTACTCCTTCAATAAAAAGGAATTGTAATCCCCTCGAAGGAATAATGTTAAATTAAACTCATAATATAATGATAATATATAAATTCATTATATTTAATTTAAAAGGATATTTATATATAGCTTATAAAATAATATTGGTGAAAACAGAACATAATTCTCAAGGAAAATTATGTCAAAATCCATTATCTCTTTGGTAACATTTGAACTGTATACCCCATGAAATAGAGACACTAAAATAGAAATGTAAATAATAATAATTATGAGTGTATAAATAATAAAATCGTTTATGGGTAATATATAGACAATATAAAATAAATAGGTGGTGAATATGCCATGTGTCTCGTAGAAGTAAAATTTGAGATAGAGATCCCTTATACTAAGTGTTCTAATTTTTGGAAATCTTAATTCCTCATATATAAAAAAATATAATTTTTTTATAAAACATTTATGAACTATATATATATATATAATAATATATTATATACATATGGCCTTTTATTACCAACTTATTAACAATTCTAGGTTAAAATCATGTTTCGGGAAATAACACCATTATTGGTTATGTATGTTATTTTTGTTATTTTTGTTCCTAGTAATTTGATCCTGGATCCATAATCTATGCCATTTTATAAATTATATTTATATTATATAAATTATATATACATTAATTTTTATTTACAATTATAGTTATATATTGAAAAAGAAGTACATCATTCAAGGAGATTTCAGGTTATACACACTCATGAACATTACTCCTAATTTTCCAAAATAATGAAAGAATGAATATTGAAAAAGATGTTAACATTATAAATTCATTTCTAATGTCGTCTAAATGAAATATTTATATTAATTCCATCCCCATTACCTACAATGTAATTCATGGACAAATCACATCGCTTCGTGAGGAGGCAATCTGCTGTACACCCGAGAGATGTCTCCGTAATCCAATGGAATGAATATTATAAAGGTATATCTGATATAATAAATACAAGATGATAAAAATACCTTATATATAATATATAAAAATTTAATCCCTTATTTTATCCATACTTTTTATGTGGTTTTGTAAAATAATAACATCGGTTTGTAAGGTGGTAGTCTGTCAGACATATCAATAATGATTTTGAAACATGGTTTATGGATGATGAAAAGGATTTAGGATTATACACTAATATATTATTATAATAGTATATTTAAGATACAAATTTTTTATATCACCATTTTATAATAACAATACAATGAGGTGGTGGAAGAAAAAAATTAAATTCTAAGTAAGGGTGGTACATATTCTCAAAACAAATTATTTTGTCTTGGACCTGAATTCCTCTAAGGTTGTATTTAGTATCCAAATAAAAATTATAGGATAAATTTATAGATCTAATGAATTTATTTTATTATTCCTTGTAAAAAATTGGGTTGGATACATGAATATAAGAGGATAAGTGGAGGCCTTTAATTAGATAAGAGAGAGGCATTGGGGTAATATTTGAAAAGAAAAACGTGTACCAGAAATTTAATCCATCCAAAAATACAACAATTGTAATATTCTATATCCTATAATATCTATGTTATATAAATGTACATAAAATTGGTTTTTATAAGTTTTGGGTCATTTTTAACCATTATATGAATAATTTATCCCCTAGTTAAACCCATTTTTTCCTTAATGATGTTAAATAAGTTTTACTATTTATGCTATTAATTTTGGTGAAAAATAAATATTTCATAACAGGAAAATAATTTTTTATAAAAAAAAATTGTATCCATTTTATAAAATTTTATTCCATTAAATAGTTTAATTTAATTTAAAATCAATCTCACAAATGTTAATAGAATCCGGTTTTCCAAAGAGAAAATGATTAAAATTTTAAAACCATTTTATATCAAAATTCAAAATGAATATGATTTCAATGACCATTGATTGATTAATAAAAATGAAATTTTAGTAAATTTACATTTAAACACATATTTAAAAAACTTAACCATGTAAATATGTTAATATAACAATAGTTATTAATAAACATTTGTATTTAAAACTATTCACTGAAAATTAATCTTTTTAGGAAAAACACAAGTAATCAAATAAGTTTTAATTTATCAAATTACCTTTATAATAGTGTCTAAAATTAATTTTATTATTTTACACAATAAAAAATAAAAAACATTATGTTTTGATAAAGTAGTATTTTAGAACCTTATAAATATTCATCTAAAAAATTTCTTTTTTATAGATATGTTTTCTTTCCATAAAACCATTATACCTAAAATATAAAAATTTGAAATTACTATTCATATCAATTGGATTATTGAATATTTTATACTGGTCAAGTGTAAAAAATCATATTAATAATATATCACGGTTTGTTAATACTCAGTGTTATGTGTAACACTAGATATTAAAGAAAATTATATATTTAAAAATAAATAATTAAAAAATTTATAAAAACTCAGGGGTTTTCGTATTTATTTTGTACATGAAAATTAAATGGGACATGGTTTTAATTATTTATATCTTGCATCATTTTTAAAATATTTTTTTATAAATCATTTAATATTTTCCTTTATATCTATTTAATACTGTTATCACATGGTATTTCGTGCCATATATGGACATTTATTTATAAAAAAATATTTTAACGATACCATTAGTGGTGTAAAACAAACTAATATAATCCCACCCTATATATTTATCTTAGTGAATAAGAATTTTAATATTTTCTGGATTAGGTATGTGAAATTACTATTATAACATAACTTTTTAAAATCCTCCATGACTAGGATGATAACTATTTGTTTTTTTGCTATATGAGAATTTCATTATGGATTTTTTCAAAATAGAGTTTTGTTAGAATACACCCACATTATCTTTTCTTCCTTTTAATATATATGTGTTTAGTGGGTATGCTTTCTTTTATGGGTTATAATAAGGTTTTTGTTTCATTCATATGGATGGTTGGTTAAATATTAATATATAGGTATACTAGGTACCCACATGAATATGTATTATTAAAATTTTGAATATCAATCTTATATATATGACATTCCATATTTTCATTAAAATATCACATGAGCTATTTCATAATTAAAATTGTGTAAAAATTATCCAAATTATATTTTATACCCTTTGTGCTACTATATAGTATTTGGAAATTGGGAAATTATCTTAACATAAGGGATGATCTGATATTGGTCAATGATATTTTGAGTCATGATTTTTAAAATTAGTATTATCACGATGATAATTTTTTTAGGAATCATCAGGTAAGAGATATGATTTTTATGATTGGTGAAGTAACCCATAAAAATTCCTTATCAACTACATTATATCAAATGATCAGTTTATTATGGATGTTTGGGTTTTGGACCATGGGTATGAGTGAGTTTTTTATTTATTTATATCATTTATAACATTTGGTAACTCTAGTAGTGTTATGGGTCTTATAAGGGATAATGTTTTTATATTTTTAAAAGCATTATTTGTATATTAATTAATAGTGTATGTTCATTTTACATAAAAATTTATTATTATGAATGAAAGATATTAATGGATTATATGAAACTAATAAATCAATTTTTCAAATTCCTTATTAAGGTAAATGTAATTAATATAGGTTTCTTTCTTATGTACTTATTGTGTTATTAGAGGATTATATCTCCTGATATGCAATTCATTAATAGTAGTTTTATTCCACTATTATTATTATGAAAATAATTAATTTATTATCATTTGATATAATTGTGGAGGAGTATAACATATTTGTGACATATAAAAGTAAAATAAATAATTTTAATAATTATTCTTTATTTTCATTTATATAGGAAATGAAAATAGTTTGTTAAACATGTGTTTTTAAAGAATCGTGATTTTATGAAAGAATAGAAATTTGAGTATTATACCTAATATTAAAAAGTAAAAAAACTACATTTTAATGATGAGTGATTAGGTGGAGTGATAATTTTTTCCCATGTTTTATGACTATGCTAGTGTAATTTTTAAAGATATGGGGATGTTCTGGTGAGTAAATTTAGGGCGGTGGGGCATCCTTGAGTCTGTATGAGTTAGAATCATGAGTTGTGCTAGAATGTTTTTGTTTTTAAATAAAATGTACAGATTTAAGGTATAAGGCCCCATCCTTAAACCTTACATAATATTGAATTAAATGAATAATTCACATTGAGGATATTTTCATGGTTTAGAGTTTTAGAGAATTTGGACATAACTATTACATCTCAAAAGATTACAAAGTAGACACTTCTACTAAGTTCCAATAAAATAAAAACTCTTAAAAAGAAACATGTCTAGTTCAATGTTTTAGATAGCATGACATTCCCTTGATCCCATCCTTGTCCCTATTCCAAATTAAGTCTTGTGAAAAACATTTCAAAAACATGGGATGAGCCTAAAAAGCCCAGTAAAGGATACACAAAGAAGGAAAACTGTTAGTTTTTAAAAACAACAAGTAAACCATGAATACTTTACCAAAGTAATACTTTTCACCTTTATGAAGTAGTAAAAACTCTTCAATGAATAAAATACCATTACATACCCTTTTGTAACCAATATATTACCATAAAACCAATATAAATAACACATAACATAAAAAAAGGTAACTTGGGACATAAATATACATAAATGGAATAACCATACTGTCGACTTCCACACATACTTAATTTAATAGCCATACGGATGACTTCCATACCCAATTCATTGGAGGTTATAACATAACCACCCATCCTGATATTCACGGCACCACCCGTCATATGGTTTATCACGTAACCACCCATCAAATGTCCAAGTAACATTATAAAATCATAAGACATAAAAGAAATATAATTGAAAGAAAACATTTCCACAATTCGATCACAATATATCACATAAATATCTTGACATAGAAAATTCATTATAAAAACCATTTTCAATACCAAAATACATAAAAGATTATATGGTATTTATTTCATTTTAAAAAACATTACGACTTGTTGAGGAATCCAAAGACCAAATAATACTCGCGATGGCGGAAAAGGTCGTTGTCACCGCGTACGTTAAAAGAGACATTCCTTTTTGTCGTTTAGTAAAATGCATCGTAGATAAAGATTACTTTTGTATAAATGTAAAAGTCAAAGGGGTTTATACACTGTATAAAAGATAGTTGTGTATAAAATGATATATGCCTCAATTAAATGAGATTGAGACGAAGTCCCTTACAAAGTCAGTATCCTTAGATTAAGGATAAATAAATTACATGATTATGTGTGAAAAATATGAATAAACAAAATATAAGTGGATATTATGTGTAAAACAATCAGAGGACATTCACACATAATCTTGGAAAAACAAAACCAATGACATAGATATTTAACACAATGAAATGAGGTTGAGTTATGATTTCCGATACAAGTTCGTCTAAATGACATAAGAATTTATCAATGATATGATTATGTGTAGAAATAGTATATGCACACAAAGGGTTGTGGAAACTAAAACATAGATATTCCACACATAATCTTGGAATTATAAAATCATGAAGTAGAGGTTTAACCAAATAATTGAAAGTGGTTTAAGAAGTACCCTTACCGAAATTCGACAGCCTAACGACATCACTTCAAAATTCTGAAAATGAGTTGATGAGAGATAAAAAGGGTATCTCATCACTTGTACATATTATTTACATCAATAAAGATATATAAGAACATATCACAATATAATAGTATGTGAATTAAAAGACATAACAAATTAATTCTTTTAAAAAGAGGAGGGTGAAAGGTTCCCTTACCGACTTAGGTAACTTTAGAAACATACACCACATTGAAGAAGGGTCATACAATGAATATTTAAATACCCATAAATGAAATTATATTAATCAAAGATTATAATAATGGTAATTTCATACACCACTCAAAGGAAACGGTGGAAAATGTAGCATAAATCTCACAGGACTAAAAGTGAGATGAACAATCCCTTAAGAAAACTCGGCAGCCTAACGACACCACATAAAACTTCCAAAAATTGATTGATGAGATCAAATAGAGTCTCTCATAATATTAAAATAAAATTTACAGAAATGGGAATATAAAAGAACATCCCCTATCATAACCAATAGGAGCTTAAAAGTAGTGACATAAAGGAGAGTACATAAAAAAGAAAGAGAGAGGTTAGATCTCTTACGAAAATTCGACAACCTAACGGCGCCACTCAAAACATCCCAAATGGATTTATGAGAGAAATTAGGGTCTCTCATCATATGAACATAAAATTTACAGTAGGATTAATATAAAATAACTTCCCAATAATATGAAATATGAGCTTAAAATGAATGACATAAAAGTGTGTATATAAAAAGAAAGAGAAGAGTAGGATCCCTTACCTCAAGTCTGACTTATCTTGTTCATTTCGTTATATTCCTGAATAATAAAATTTGGTAAATTTATAATTTCTTAAGGACCTCTTTTAAATATTATTATTATTATTATATGACATACTATAATGTTATAATAAATGGTTAATAATGTGAGTTCATATCAGACGTTTTTGTCGATGTTTGGTACATGAGTCAAAAATGAACTTGTTTGAAAGTGATTGTTCGTGTAGTTATAAGTAAAAAATATCCAAATAGTATTAATTATTTAAATATCATATATATCCAGTAAATTTTAATTTTATACTACTCCATAACATTTGGAGAAAAAAATAAATGAAATGCACCGTTAATGGAGACGGTAGGCCGTACGTACGCATGAATGCTACTCTCATTTCTTTGTCATATAAATGGAATTAAAAATAATTGAGATATATATATATATTATAATTCCAGAATAATATATATGTTATATAGGTCACATATGTTACTTAATTTTATTCTTTATACATTCCATGTATATCATGAACGAGTCACATCACTTGATGGGGTGGTAGTCCACACTTCCTCGTATGAAATTATCGCATTTGAACAACATGAAAAGCATAAAGGCATGTTTTAAATATAAATTTAAGAAGAATATAGAAAACATAAATACCATATATATCATATAAAAAATATTGTGAAATCATAATGGACACCATTAATGGTTTTAAAAGAAGATTGAACAATCATCGTTTCGTGAGGCAGAAATTCGCCAACCACAGAAACAATATGTTCTTTAACCATTAGACGATGGTGTGTGTATGTGTAGCTCGAATCCTTCACATAACAACATCCTAGTATATTTAATATACTGGTGTTGTTACAAAATAATGGGATAAAAATAGTATAGAGGGTTGGAGAATAAAAACAATACAAAAGAACACAAGTGAAGACATTACCTTAAAATCGGGTAACTCTTCTTGATTTGATCTCAAAGGCATCATTGGGAAGGATTCTGCCCAAATGTGAGGCCTAAATGATGAATATAGGGATGTGGAGAGATGAAATGAGCAGGGGTTGGCCGAGCCAAAGGCTTGAGAGGTGTGGGTAAGGTGGTAGAGTTGGGGGCCTTTTATAAGAGAAAAGGATGGGCACTCTTGGAAAGTTAAGAAAAGATACTTTATTATAAGATTATTTTCAGATAAAAAGGACCCAAAATTATAAATGTAGAGGATAAGTTGATAAGGGTTCGAAATCCACCCATCAGATAGGTTTTTGACAAGTGAAGGTCTTAGATTTTACATTATTGTTTCATTTTATTTAAATCGTTAAATAATGAGGTATTCGTTGCATCATCATGGTGTCATAAATAATTTAATTGATTTAATGTATACAAATTATAATAAAAAAATAATGATGTATGAAATCTTTTTATCATTATAATTAATATTTATAGTAAAAAATATGACTTTCATAACCCCATCTAAAAATTGTTTTAGTAAAACATCTCATGTTTGTGACATTTTTATTTTAACATTAAATAAAAAATTATTAATGTCATTTTCCTACCAAAGTGGCTCCATGGGGTATCCAAGTTGACCCATGGATTTTCTTGGTCGGCCATGACACATCAAATAAGTGTAGGACATGTTTCTATGTCATTTCATATCATTAAAACATTATTTTTACCTTAAACTACACTGATTACCCCTAATCGCGATTAATAAACGTAAAAGTTACTATTAACCAAATAATTATTTTAATCCCATTGAACCACATTTTACTTATTAATGACAACCATGTATGTAGGATTTTTTAAATTCTAATCACAGAAGTGGTAAAGTTTCATTTAAACGAAAAATCAGTTTCTTTAACTACCACTTAGTGGTTTCACTATTCATCAAAAATTTAAGTTTTTCAGAAAATTTCCAAAATTTCACCCTAAGCTATATTTGATATTCTGAATTCAAAAATGATGTCAATTTTACAAAATTCAAAACATATAAGTTTCATTAATTAATTTAATAATCAATTCTCACTGTCAAAACAAATAGCGTGTTTTTAAGAAATAATATCTATTAAAATATTGACACTAGTTTAAGTCCAATTTCAAAGTGAAATCAATTTCAATGACCACTATTGGATTAAATGGTTAAAATATATTATAATTGGACTTTAAAACCAATTCAAAAGATAATATAATCATATAAATAAATTAGATTAAAAAGAGGTTTTGAATTAAAATACAACCTTTTTCACTATTCATTAAAAATTGTACTTTATCGAAAAAATACCAAAAAATTACACATTGTAAATTTTGAAGTCCCGATTCTAAAGAATAATTTTATTTGTTCCAATATAACATATGAAATTTTCAAAAAGTGGATTTAAAAGCGTTCGCCATCAAAAGGTGGTTAATCGACCTTTTAATGAATATTAGAATATTTACTGTTAAAATTGGATTCATTCACATTTTAAGCCTCTAACATTGATTTGATAAAAGAAAAAATATTTGAAAAACATATATAATAAATTTTTATTTAGTTCCATTCATTATCTCCATTACAACGGCTAGACGTGAACTACCATTTAAAATAATATTATTTTATTATTAGAGTGCAACGTATGATTCCCAAGAAACTCGTTGTTGCGTATCAGGTACGCCATCGAGCATAGCGTCCCCTTTAAATTAATATTAATATTTTATTCAAAAATATCTATAAATATGAAAATGTCATATTCATTATTTACCTGGGGTGTTACATAAGGTGTTCAGCAAAATGATTAATCACATAAATCCACCATAAATAATATCAAATCATTAAGATAAAATTTGTACGGTTGTCATGTAAATAGCATAATGTATATTTGTGGTTGATTAATGATTTATAATTAAATATGACAATCATTTATGTAAAAAATAAGGTGATGAAAAAAACGTTTTTATTACAATTATGTGATAATTAAATATCATGTTATTTTATAAACATAATCTAGTTGAAATAATGTATTTATATATAGTTCATTTAATATATCATGGATCTATCATATCTAAAATTTTGGTACTGTAATTTTAATCCCAAAATAATAAAATATTAAATTAATAAATACAATTAATTTCTAAATGAACTCACAGTCCAAAAAGCTACATGTGGTCTTAGAAATATTTAAATTGCGTATTGACCTAGGAGAGTAATAGATAACCAAGACCATTGAAGAGGTGGTGAAAGATCAGCCATCATGAATTTACATGATATTTTATTAAAATTTATTTTCACTGGATAGTATGTTACTGATTCCAAAGAACATTCTACTTCATAAATAATTTAAAAGGAAAGTGAACTCATGTAGTCAAAAATTTGAGAAGGTGCTATGTAATCCACTACTAGTATGTATATATTTTTTAGTTCCCATTGATTCCTTCATTGAGTTTACTATATAGAAATTTACAAAAGAGTTATTGTTTTTATTATCTCTAAATGATTCATAATTCAAATCCAAAACTAGGAAAATGTAGAACTAGTATGTTTATCATAAGATTCATATGACTTGTACCACATTTTGAGGAAGGTATAAAATCCTCAACCCTTGTTTTTATTCCCTATAATTTATTCACTAAGGGTTTATAGAACATGTGTTTGTCCATTAATATGGGATTAGAGGTATATTACCTTGAGAGGGAGTGAGTATGGGTAATCAATTCATAGGAAAATTTTCAACTTTTCCTTTTAACTATAACACTTCTAAATAGATATTAACCTCTCAACCATTTGGGTAAAATTTTATCATCATTTTTGAAAATGATGATCTGGTTTGATTCACACAACCATCATTTTTTACCAGATATCATGTGATTATTTTGTTACCCCATTTTGGTGTTCATTCGAAAAGTAAACATGGACATAATATTTAACATTTAGACCCCCATTGGGATACATCCATTGACCATGCATCACTGATGTGTCATGTACCAAATAATTAAATATATTACTTCTCCTTCTAATCAGTATGTCCAAGGTCACCCATTTACTAGAATCATTACCTTACAATTTTGAGGATGGATCACTACTTAAAAATGGTCTACTCTTGAACATTAATTACAATTCTCCTTGCATGTGAAAATGGTTGAATAATCATGGTTTATGAAAATGTAGTTCCCCTATCCACCATCCCTCGAATAGTATGCATCTTTGAAAATGTGTGTATTCTATGTTGTACTCTCAATAACATTATCTTTAAAAAAATGTGAATATATATTCCAATCATATCTTCTTTTTTTAGAGAATGTCTCAAATTTTAATTTCACAACACAGTATTGATGAATTCTTCTATTTGGAATGGTCTTCAACGGTTTCCAAATTCTTCCATACCCTCAATTAGAATTCCACTCTCTTCACCACTGAAATTTGTATATGTATATATAATGTTTATTCAATATTATAATCACTACAGCTTTAACAAGAAGATGGTAAGACAATAAATTTTCTATGTGTCCAACCATTTTGGGATATGAAAACATTGCATAACTCATCAGGAACATCACATGTAACTGAAGTCAATATAAACACACCATGTCCTTCCCATCTTCATTTCATAGAATAATTTAAATATAGCTTTAATTCACATGTTTAATCACTATAATCACATCTAAATCATTATGGAATCATGTTATAAATTAGATACATGTGAATATTGAATTTTTCAGGAAACCATCATCCATTTCCATAATTAATTTTCCAAAAAAAATCAACTCACCCTTTGACATATCCCTAACTATGGAATAGTGAAAAATACTTTGTTGTTTCGGCCTCGAAACATTGGACACTATAGTGTGGTATCAAACTATTATCCCTTTTGTTTTATAGCTAAATTTTTTATCCATGGATAATCATCTACTACATAACAAAAAATCATTGTTCATATTTCACTCACCAAGAAATATACGATGATGTATTCACATACCAACTGATCTTGTTATCCCACAAAGCTATTAGATTATTACTTTAAATTAGCTAAAACCACCACCCAATGTCCTTGATCCCATTTTTTTCATGGAAACATCCATCATACCATGTTGATATACATGGGGTAGTACAAGTTGTGTATGAATTTGTAAACCTTGACAACCGCCACACTTTTCCTTTTACACCCATTTTTTGATTTACGATGTTTCACATGTTATTTGGAACAACACCATGGGGACCACCATGGGGTGGTCTTTATTAAGTTTCCCATTTTGAGAATTTACTTGTCCACCATGACCATTGGTATATATTGGTTCATCTAGAACGATCCCTTCCATTATTCACTAACACTGCCATCATGGTATGGTATTCCATGGTTATAATTGTAACACTATTGTGTAATAATTTATCATTATATTCACTTATGGATTTCTATATGAAATATTTACATTTATTTTTTGAAAATTGTATCCAACACAACAACATTCATGATTCTTTATCAACAAATACAACCATCAAGTAATCATGGTCACTCATAACAGGGCTCCATAGAGTCACATTAAGATTTATTTTCTTACCAGTATCGTCATAATTATTGTAAAAAGTCCTTATTTTAAAAAATTAAAAATAATCCTTTTGATTATAAAAATTATAACACATCATATTTTATTTAAAATATAAAAAACATCTATTTTTAATAAATATTACACCCCTTTTTAGCAGTGAAATTCAATGGGAACATAAACTTCCATAAAAGTTAGGTATGCTCATTTGATTCTCAATAACCCCTTCCAATGGGATCCTTTCCTTTAATATTCAATCTTTTAATCCCCTTGATTTTTGGGAAGATAATAAAATAAATATCATCCCCCTCATCTAAATTTTATAAAGGGATCCTTTTTAGATTCATATCCCCCATTGAGTATAGGAAGTACATCCTCACATTAAGTCTCCAACCCTATTTTTAACAACATTTATATATTACCATCAACTACATGTTTCATATTGAAAAAATTGAATCAAAATAAAAAATGTTTCTAGATATAATTACAAACACATGAAAAGAATCATAAACCAATCTCCATAATATCATAAATAATTTATGAAATCCACTGATTAAGACACTCACATTGTATTAGATATAGCAAAAAATCAATTAATACTAATGATCCTGAACACAATATTGGAATCGAGATTTATTTAAAAAATTATCAACTTTTTTAGGTCACTTATGAAAAATTGTGAAATATCAAGAATTATTGGTTCATTATTTAATCAAAAAAACTATAATATCTAACATATTTTAACACAAAACATTAGTGGATAATCAATAAATAACTTGGTTGCGAGGAACTTACCATTTTAAAAATTACTTGATATAACATGTTGAAAATTATATAAACCATACAAAAAGAACTCTAATATCTTTTTGTTCATAACCTAAATCTTCAATTTAAAGGTAATCCAAGGAAGCCATAGACTTTTTATCGCCACTCCCTTGAGTCTTCTCAACTTCATATATGTATTTATTGAACAATTTTTGGAAACCATTCGATGAAATTAGCAATCTAACACAATTTTTTTTGATATCCTAGAATTATATATAAAATTTGAAATATTGACCCTCATCTTAGAAAAAAACAAATAAGCATGAATTTTATTATTATGGGTGCCTCTATTTCTAATTTAATAATCTTTATGTAAACTAAAACATCATGGTTTATGGCCATATGAAATCGTCTTTTAGCTATATGAAAATATCTTTTCTTGCATTAAAACAACATAGATCATACCACCTACTTAATTTTACACATATTAACTAATTTATATAAAAAATAAAGTATATACCAAGGGGGAAACCTAAAATATCATCATGTTTAGAAATAGGGTTATCCACATTGGACTATCCCTTGAAATTAAATATTTTATTTTCCCCATTTCATTTTAAGGAATGTAATTCCATAAATTATTGACAACTTAATCGTCATTCCTTTCATCCATATCAACATATTTATTAAGAGACTCATTTTTTGATAGAAATTACCAACTCAAAATCATGGATGTGTGCATATTCATCCTTATTGGTATTGGTTTTTTCATTATTTGTGGAATATATCACACTATAAAAAGTATCATCTTCAGTTTATTCATTAGTGGTTATAGCCTCTTTATTTTCATCTATATAATATTTTTCAAATTATTTTTAGTTGTTTTTCTGGTAACACTTATGAAAACTTCTTCATTAATGGTAAATATTTCCTTCATAGAATATATCTTCCTTTGCAGTGGATTCTATTTAATTCCATGTCTTCCATTGATAAAACAACCTATTAATTTTAATTCTTTTTATTCGTTCATTTATTATATTAGGTGTGTAGATATATTAGATTGATACACCATTCATTGAGGTTCATATTTATTCTCAGTAACATTGAAAATATTTATAATTTAACTGACATTTTTCTTGGGTTGAAGCATTCATCAAATTTAATTGGAGTGGAGTGACTCTTTTTTCTTTATTTCTCCTTCTGTACATCCTTCAAATTAAATTACCTTTTTATATTTTTGAGGATTGTAAAAATAAAACATTTATGATAATAATAATACCTCTTATGGTCTCAATTTTATTGATATGTTCATAATATTATAGTTATTATAACATCATTGGCCATAATCTCTTAAAAATGAATGCTAATGATGTTTCCAAGTCATACACAATTGCATCAATTTGTTTCCTCCTTTATTTTTTTTTTTGAAATAATCAATTTTAAACATGGAATATATTTTTTTCTTCTAGATTATAGGTCAAGATTCATTTATTCATTTGATACAAACTACGGATGAATTTTCGAGTTCTCATTAAATGTGATTATCCTCTCCTCATGATCAATGATCTTATTATCCTATTATTTCAATTTTATATCCATATAATCTATACAAGAAGTAGAATCCATTTTTTATCTTATTTTTTAATTTTGGTTCTTAAGTATAATGATGTTTATCATCCATTTATTTTCCATGGAAGTTTTATATAAGATTAATTTGGATATTTCTTTAATAAAATATAATTATTATTCCATATTTTCTCGGATTTTAATTTTTTATATACAAGGACCCATATTATCATCTCAAAAATATCATTTCCATGGAATAGGTTGTCAATGATTTCATAATAAAGATCATTAATGAATTCACATCCCTCTGCCTCCTCTTTAAATGAGAGTGTACCTTCTTGGTCATTTTATAAATGCATAATTGATTAGAAACTATATGTTTTTCCACTGAATCCTTAAATTTTATTTTATATTAGTAAATAGAGAATTAATTTACACACAATTTCTCTAAATCTGTATTATAAATGAAATGATATATATAAATTTTATCCCTTATAATAGAATTCATCTTTTTATATGAATTCCTCTAAATGTTTTTCCGCATGAAATTAGATATAAGACCCACATTATCATAATTACTATAGATACCCTAGACTTTTATACTTATTATTACATGATTTTAATCATAATTTATCATCAAATATATCAAAAGATGTTAATTTCTAGTTTTGCAGGAGTATTAGGTACATAATTAAATGGGATGAAACAAAAAAATCTTTTATTTATTCATAATAATGATATTATACCAAACATTGAGACAATATATCATTATAATATAACATGGATAATAAAATAAAAAATGGGATGAGCTAAATATCCTAATAAGAGAATAGTTATATAAATATTCAAAATAATAAAACATATCACTTGGGATAGAAGGGATAACAAGATGAAATACCGAGGCATAAACTTATTGAATCATGACATACATTACATGGGGTCCTGTAATCATGGAATAATTGTAATGAGGAATGAATATAAAACATGACATAAAAATTATTCAAGACTCATTTCATATAGAGGAGCACGAGTCAAGGTTAACCACTTTGAATGTTGCACATGGAGCACGAGTCAAGAATAACCACCAAGACCATTGCACATGATGTCTCATGAGACTAAGAATTACACAATGGATTGGAGGTCAATCTAGGTAAACCGATCATAAAATGTTCTTCAATTTCTATTCCATATACTAAATCATACATAAGGAATCAAACATAAACATAATGTTACCTATGGATATAATTGGGTAACATAATCTTGGCATATGGAATATCAAAAGGTAATATAATAATGGTTTCCATGAAAGAATGATTTTCAATAATAAAGGAAAATTTATATGGGAAACATGGCATATTTCATGAAATGTTAGGTCAAGCCGAATTGAAAACGTTTAAAAATGTTGTTTTAGAATCATTATAAATAAAACATTCTAGTGTTGTTTAGGGAAATTGTTAAATATGATTTAAAATATAAGAGGAATAATTGTTTGTAAAAAAAATAATGAACAATGTGATTTTTTAATAAAACATTATCGATTAAATGAATATAATGATGGATTAAACCAAATTATAGATTTTATTATAAAATGGGAATGAAATCGGGATATTCCCTTTAATCGAGCATTCTTATCAGGATGATTAAAAATGGATCCTTTTAAAAACTTATATTCCCCTATCAAAGAAGGATGTAATGATATAGATAAATTATTTCGGAAAATATAAAAAGATATTTTATTAATTATTAAAAATAAAGAATATTTAAATTATATTAAAAAGAGATAAAGCACAATATAAAATAAAAATAGAGGTTCGGAAAAATTCCTTTACCTTATGTTTGAAAGTGTTTTGTCGTTGATTAAAATTTCCTGGATAATTAGTATAAATAAATTAATTTATTAACTAATAATATTTTCTTCATTTAATTTATATACTATAATTTTTTTATGTCCATTTGTGACCTTTTTGATGAGTTCTAATATAAAATGTTTTCATTTGCGGTGTCTTTTTCCTTGGATTTCATTATTGGTTACTTGTATACATGTAAGGAAAATCATGTTAAATTGGAATAGTTTCCTAGAATTGAAATTACATGTTTTTAATGAACATACATAATATTATTTGGTCTAATATATCATTTTTAACCATATGTGGTGAAGAATCATTACATAAAACATCACTCATAATTGTTTGGATTAATTTGACAGTTTTTCATTTATCAGAAACTAGTTTATGTTTAAAATTTTAATATCATATATATATATATATATTAGTTATAGAAAATTAAATTGTTTTAAATCAATACAATATAATCTGTTCTAACCGTTAAATTTTTTTTATCACCCTCCTTGAGGGCATATTTGAAAAATGAAAATACATCATCCATAAAGGAGGTAAATCAAAACTTTATAGACGATGTTTTCTTTTATAGAATAAAATAATATAAGAAGAAAAAATTTTAAAGGTTGTTCTATTAAATGAGTAAAATTATAGTATATAAAAGATAATGGACATATAATGAAATTTAGAAAAGCAGAGTTTCAGAGATAATAACAAAATAAAAATATTTAAAAAATGTTAAATGAAAAGGATTGAGGTTTTTTCCTCTCGAATTTCTCTTCCTGGAGAGCCTCTTTATGTCTCTGGTGTATGGTATTTTATTGAGACCAATGGATATGATACATAGGGATACTACATGGGAATAAAATTTTATATAATTTAGAAAAGGATAAATTCTTGAATGGTGTGAGGAGAATTGGTAGTATTTATAGTGAAGGAGAGGGGTAGTTTGTTAATATATTCATTATTTGATTATTATTTTTTAAGACTATTAATATTATTGACTATATAGTTTAAATACAATAACAAGTGAATATGATCTCAAACCAATGTTCACATACATCATCTATTCCTCAAGCATGATTCTAAAATTCATTTATTTATATCTACTGTATATTATAATATTTTAATATTCCATAAAAAAGAAGATATTTTAAAAAAATATTAATAATCACCCTATCAATTGTATAATTAAAAATAGACTCCAATTTATGAAACTAATTTTCCAAATTTGAGAAATTTATTTTTTGATTAAATTTATCATTTATTTGGAAAATATCGATTTTTAAATTATATCAAATTTTATAACATGTTGAAAAATAAATCATGGCCTCGTAAAATTATATTATAATAAAAAAGTAACAAAATATTAATTTATGATTACATATAATAAAAATAATTTCTTAAAATCATTATATTCATTGTTAAATTGAGAATAAACGTTTCTGTTTTATAAAAATATCAGCATTTAAATAATAATTTCTAAAACATATATTAACTTATACTATGATATGATTATATCATATATTAATTTATAAGACACTATAAAAAATTATACATTCATGTCTGATTTTAATATTCTATTTCATGGTTTATGATTCATAAGAATCATAAGGTTTATAATACTATTAGATAGTTTGAGTTACATTTTTCATCTTTATAGGTTCCTTAACTTATAAAAATGCCTCCTTTTTCATTAATTATTTTTTTATAAACATTGTATTGTGTTTTTAAGTGATTTAATGAGGTTTAAAATATATAAGATAATTATGAGAATGATATTTTCTTTGATTCAATTTTGGGTTTTTTCATTCTTCCCCCTTAGGAAATTCCACCCTAAAAATTTAATTATACATTCTAAGATGAAAATACATGAGGGTAATTGTCCTTCATCACTTCCTCCCGTTCCCATGTTTCCTCTTCATACTTATGGTTCTACCATTGTAATTTTCCCATGTGAGAAGTCCTATTTCATTTAACATTATCTATATGATCCAAGATCTTTACTAGCTGCTCCTCATATGAAAGATAATTTTCTAATTATACAACCACTAATTACAGTGAATGTTAGGGATCTGGAATGTACATTATCAATAAGGATATATGGAATACATCATGTACTTAAGACATTATAGGCAGATGTTCTAGCTGATAGGCCACAACACATAAATGATCACAGATCTCAATATGGTTGATATACATTCGACACATATTTCCGTTCATGGAAAATACCATGATCCACATCCATGCATATATGTGGAGGAATGCCGTATCTCTAATTAAAAACTCATTTTCTTATCAAAGATTATCTAAATAACTCTTTTGTCAACTTTTGTCCTGCCAAATATACTTCTGAATGGTTTTCACCTTTTCACCCATTTCATAAACTATTTAATGTCATATTATCTAATTTTCACTCTCTTTATCCCATCAGTTTGGGGTTCTACATAATTTCACATTAAGTGCTTCATATGTTGCCACTTGGATGCTCGAGTGGAAACTGTTATTGTAGGGGAATTGAAATATTAGTAGATGATGGTCTTATCCTCCTTTGATGTCCATAGAAAATGCTCTCAATATTTCTTCTGATGACTTAATTGTTCTCTAGTATTCTCCATTTTTTGAGGTTAATATACCATACTAATGTTCAAATCAGTTTTTAGAACATGTTGGTGGCATTCCCTAACATGGAATTAAATCTAGGATCCTGATCAGATTCAATTGATAGTGATACTCCATTCATCCATACTAATATATGATTTATATCCATTCTAGTTGATCAAGTGGGTTTTCTTTTAAAACATATATAAATTGAGTTGTCTGAGTAAGATGATCCACAATAACACATTTATAATTTTTTCCTCTAGATTCCATCATAAGTCTACAAAAAAATTCCACGGTGATGTTTTCACATATCCATGTTGGTATAGGATAGGGTTGAATTATCCCCTTTGAACATTTCCTTTTATCCTTCAATTGCGGACATACCAGGAAATTTGATGTATATTCGATGATCACCTTTTTTATATTGTCCCACAAATATTTTTATCATAGATCTTGATACATCTTTGTGCTCCCTAGATGAATAGATAAGTTTGAACTATCAGATTCATTCATAAACCCTTTATTTATCTCTGAATTTGATGGTACAGATAGTTGGGTCCCAAATATCATAACACCTCCCATTAAATTTTTATGTCTGTGGATATTTCATTTCCCATGGATTCCACCGTCTTTGGAATATTCACTTCATTTCATTGAGAATCCTTTATTTTATCCATGGGAAATGGTTATGAAATCATTTAATAAATGTTTTATGCTTCTCCTTCCATAATTATTCCCATGTCCATCATATTCAAATCATCAAAGATTGTATTATTTTCAATTTTTATATTTTATAATGATGCAGGATCCTTCATTCATAGAGAATCCTTTACATTATTCTATTTTTCATGATGAATGGGCATTGATCTATCATATTATTTGATGTGCACTCACAATCGTCATAGGTACATATTAAGATCCTTCTATGTGAATGTATATTTGAGGACCTAATGATCAGTATATATATCACCCTTCTCCTCATATAGAAAATTCCACCATATTTTCAACACAATGATCATAGCTTCTTGATCCAAGTCTTGTGGGGTATAGTTTTTTCCCTTGAATATTAAATGGCATTGAGGTGTAGGCTCTTACAATAACATTTTACATTATTACACATCATAAGTCCTTATCTAAAGGATTATATCATACCATATTGATTCCCCCACTTTCCATAACATTTAATACTATTGTGGGGATAAGAATGTTCTTTATCTCTTGGAAGCATTCTTCACATTCATGGATGTTGAAAAAATTTACGACCTTCTGAGTCATCTTTGTTAGTGGATCTAAAAATCATGAGATGTTTATAAAAAATTGTTTTTAATACCCAACTATACTAATGAAACTATGGATCTCTACTATAGATGATGGCCTAGTCCATTCTTCGATTTCCTTTATATTAGAAGGGTCTACATATATCCCTTTGCTAGTGATTACATGCCCCATGGATGATACTTATTCCATATAGAACACACATTTATTATACTTTTCATAAATTTTATTTCGTTGCAAATATATTGCACAATATTCAAATTCTCCTCATGTTCATCCATACACTAGAAGTATATCTTAATATCATCAATGAAAACCACCAAAAGATTGTTTATGTAATATCTAAAGACTTTATTCATTATGTACATGAATATTGGTTTAGAATTTGTGAGTACGAAAGGAATCACTATGAACTCAATGTGTATGTGGCTATTTCAAAAGGTAGTCTTGGGAATATCTTCCTTCTTCACAATTAGTTGGTGATATCCTGATAGAAGTTCTACCATAGAGAAGTAATTGGACCCATGTATGTGATCAAACAAGTCATCTATATGTGGCATGCGATACTTTTTATTTATCACTATTTTACTAATCACATGACAATCAATTTATAGGTGCATTTATCCATACTTATTCTCGTCAAATAAGACTGTTGAACCCCATGGTGAAGCACTCGAGCCTATAAAACCATTGACCATATTCTCCTAAAATGACATCAGTAGTTCTTCCAGGTCAATGATAGTCAATCTATAAGGTTTCTTTGCTATATGTTGAGATCCACTAATATATTCAATTGAAAACTCAACCGATTGGTCAGTAATAAGTCCATTAAATTCATTACGGGATACATTAGTGTATCCTCCAACAACGGGCATGTCTTCGAGCATGATTATATAATTTTTATCAATCATTTTAACTAGATATTCATCGTAATAAGGCATCAATTTTCCAAAATCAAGATGATGATTCTGAATGAGATTCAACTTCCTCCATGCACATGTAAAGAATTAGATGATGCTTTGGGATGTGAAGACGGGATTCCATTTTACAATAGTTGATGTTTTTTAATATAATGATACCCATTCCATTCCTAAAATAGCATCAAATATGAGTATGCTAAGATGTTTCTCAGAGTTTCTTTCTATAAACATTAATCATGTAGGATTTAAAAACATTATATGAAATAATTTCCTTATTTTCATTGCATATAGATAACTCCACATCCAAATTTTGAGGTGGTGATTGAATAATTCTTATAAACATAAATGATATGAATGAATGGGTAGAACTACAATAAAATGGTATGATTACTACTATTGAATGAATAAACAGAATAACTGTCACCATATCATTGTCGACTTCCACCTTATAAATGGTGATAGCATTTTACCTTAATTGTTTCCTGGAAGGTTTTTATTGTTGATTGCATCTAAAATACATAAACGTGGACTATGAATCACACAATTTCCCTGATACATGCATTTCAAACACTGTACTAAATTATATGTTTTAATCCAATCCATCATTTCTTCATCCAAATTTTTGTGACTCTTCCTATCCTGTTGGAATTTATTAGCTATATTCTCCTCTCTTCTACATTTTAAGCATCCGTTGGTTCACTTTAATCCATTTCTCGGATGCTTCTCCCACATATGTGATAGATTGTATGTTGGGCCATCTTCCCATCATAGGATTTATCTATTGATCCACCCAAGTTAGAATATATTTTACTCTTTTGACATTGGGACTAAGAGACCACTAAGAGTCGATTATATTCATTAAAACATTAAGGGAACAACAAAAGATCTCTTTGTAACTATCAATTTCCTGAACCAAAAATTCAATCATAATCTCAAATTTAGTCTGATAAAGAAGCAGTCTACCTTGATTTTTTTGTTCATGAGAAAGCCATAAGCATATGTTGTAAGCCCTGTGATGTTTTCCTCATCTGCCTTAATAGACTCATATTCCCGTTTCTTTAGTTCGAGGAAATTCCATTCCATCATAGTATGGATGCCATGGAAAAATATTGATGGATGAATATTTTCAGGAAATATTCCCACTACATTAAATCATGTTTCTTCATAGCCATTGTGATCTTGAACATAGTCCACCACTGATTAGATTACACATTAAAATGATAAAATTCAATCACAACATTATATTCTTCTAATCACTAGGAGACAATGAATATCTTCTCATTGGAGTTAATCAATTTTTCGGGGATGATGTAATTATTAGATAAAGTAAACATGAGAGGAAATTTTCACAAGAAGGATTGGACCCAAAAATTCTGTTGAATAGGAGATGGATGTTTTCCTCATGATTCAAGTTATTATTCATAACTTGACCAAGTTGAGAATGTATTATACTGATGATTTGGGAACCAGTTCCCATTATATTTGACATATCATTAGTGTAATCACCATATTTCGTATCATAATGAATGTTTTCATGAGTTCTTCTACTTCCATCTATTATCTAAGAAAAGAAGGTATAAAAAAGGGGATTTAATACTTATATAATTTGAATATCACTTTAAGAAAACTGCTCTATATACATGGACCTATAGCCACCATTTCCCAAAACTGTGTATATAGGGATTTCTAGTAAGTCTATATCCATGGTTGTATATTAAAATGTGGATATTGGGTATATTTTCAAAGGATATAGCCATGATTCAAAGATACTATGGCTCTAAAATGTATGTATATCACTGGTTTCCCAAATAATGTTTCTCTAAAATGTACCTATATTCATGGTTTCTCAAAAACGTTCCTTTATAGAGTTTTTTAGATGGCTATCATGATGGTATGTGTAAAAACGTTGGCATAGTGGCATTTTTCTAGGGCTGTAGCGATGATTTCAGAAAAACCATGGCAATAAAGAATTTTTTTTGTATATTGATTTGGTTCAAGGAAAATTATGGATAAACAATGTTTTTAAAAATAATATACCCACGAATAATCAAAAATCCTATTTATAGGTCTCCATCATTTATGTGGTAAAAATATTAACCTCTGAAAAAAAGAGTTGTAAGGGATATCACCAAGTTTTACATGCTATATCCAAATATTTTAATTATATATATATATCCGAATTTTTCCATGGTGTAGTGGTTAGGTAGTTGAATGACATAAGTGAGGTGCAGATATCGAATGACAATGGGAACATGTTATTTTTGGTCTATAAACATTGTTTACTAGGGCAAAAATTATGGTTCTCCTCCCCGAAACACACCTATAGCCATAGTTTAAAATGATGACAAATCTCAACATCCATAGTGGACAACTTTGGGAGCTATTTCTAACATTGTCGAAACCGTGTATATAGCCTCTATTTCCATGGTGGAGAACTATGGAAATATACCAAAAACATTTGGGTCTATATTTTTTCTATATCCATGATATTGCCAGCCAAAAACATCAGGAAATGTCGATATAACATATTTTCATGTTTTTCACTCTAATAGGCATGGTTTTTTCCATGGATACTAATAAAATTTATACTTGTGTATAAAAATATTAGTCTAATATAGGATGATAAACATTTAAGTGAAAAATATATCCCAACTTATGATACACTATGTTTCAATCTTTGTTATCCGTGGTTATAGAATTATCCAAAGGGTTCTTACTAAACTTCTCTAGTGCTAATATCCAAAAAAACTAGAACATTCTCTTATACCAACTATATAGGATCTATCCATTTACACATATTATTACACGATATTATATAAAATTTACCATCAAATAAAACCAAATATCGTAAATTCTTGTGTATTTTGAAGATGAGGTTCATAATTAAACATCATGAAAACAAAATAAGAAAATATATTATTCAATATTTATAATGAGCCCATAAATCCATTTATGTATCTATTTGTATAGGATAACATAGGGAATACATGTACAAAGAGGATGATCTAAAAAGACCAGTTAGGGAATAATCAAAGGAATCAACATAAGAATAAATCTAAGCACATGGGTTAGAATACATAACATGATGACATAAAAATGAATAAACATATGGAAGAATAACCTATATAACATGGGATCATGAAATCATATATTCATAGTAATGTGGAAGAAACATAAAAATTATATAAACATCAGTCAAAGAACATAGGATGTAGGGGAGCATGATTTAAGTTTAACTATCAAGACCAATGCACATGGATCATGAGTCAAGTGTTACCACCATGACCATTTCACATAACATCTCATGAGGCTAAACAGTACCCAACACATTGGAGAACTATTTGTTAACACCCATCATAAAATTTTCATGATTATATGTTCCACACAAAGAATAATACATAAGGAATCGAACTTAAACATAATGGTTACCCATAGATAGAATTGGGTATCATAATCATGTCAAAAGTAATATTAAAAGGATGTTTCTTAATGGTGTCCATGAAAGAATGGATATAAATCTTACATTGGATTTTATAATGGAAAATATAAATATATCATTATTATTAATGTCAAACTGAAGTGAAAACATATAAAATGTTTCTTTCAGAAATATTATAAATAAAACAGTCTAGTGGGGTTTAACAAAAATATTAAATATTTATTAATACTGAAAATGAATAATTGTTTTTATAAAACCATAAATGTTACATGATATATTATTAGGATATAATAATTTATTTTATAAAAATTATGGTGTATGAAAATATTTTATAGAGTGAAATTGAAAATGGGTTATAAATTGGGATGTTCCCTTTAATCAGTCTATCTTATCCAGAAGAATTAAGAAGGAGAATTTATTAAAACATGTATACACCCAAAAAATAATTTATTGATCTTGATACATGATATTGTAACTTATAAATAGAATTTAAAAGAATTATAAAAAATAAATATGTTTTAAATTATGGTAACGAAATTAAAAATTTATTTTTAAGGAAATAATAGAGGTTCAAAATGAATCCAACGCCGTTTTTCTGAAAGAGTTCTACAATTGTTTTTAATATCATGCATAATCAGAGTAAATAAATAAATAATTAATTTATAACCATTTATAACTAACCTTAGATATATTATTATTTTATTATGTTCAATAATTTTTTTATAAGTTATAGGATACAATTTTTTTCATTTGGGATTATTTGTTTCCTTTCTTTTCATGATCAGTTACTGGTATACATGTATGGAAAAAATATAAAATTAGGATAGTTATCCATAACTGAAATTAAATGTTTTTAATTAAATTACAAAATATTAAATAGAATTATATAAAATATTGGTTCCACATACGAGGATTAATCATTAGATAAAACATTCATGATAACTATTTGGATTAATTTGATTGTTCTTTGATCATAATGATCATGTTTTTTTCATTATTTAATAATATGTATATATTCTAGTTCATGGAAATTAAATAATATGTAATATTCATAATATAATTTGATTTAACATTAATTTTTTAATATCCTTGATTTATGAATAGAAAAACGAAAACACCACATCCACAAAGGAAGTAAATTGGCACCTCACAAACAATGTTTTCATTTTTAGAATAAAAGAATATGGGGAGAGAAAATATAATGGGTTTTTCAATTAACAAAATAAATGTACATTATATAAAACATAATTTATTTATCATTTAACATGGATAAGTGTAGTTTAAGAGGGAATAATAAATGAAACGAAGTTAAAATTAAATTAAAAGAAAATGAATGATATTTTTACCTTGTGAATTTATACTCCTTGAAAAGCTCCATGAGGCACATGAGTTTTCTATAATATTTATAGAAAGGGAACTAGATAGTGGGGAAGAGAATTGGGAAGATGATTGGATAGAATTTGGAAAAGGATAAAATCGTTAATAGTTTTCGGAGAAGGGGTGGTGAGGGTGGTATTTATAATAAAGGCGTGGAGTATTTTTTGGTAATTATATTCCTTATTTTATTATTATACTGAAGACAAGAAATAATGATTATTATTGTGGAAAAATATAGTATATAGTGCATTCTATTTAAAAATAATGGTATCTTACAGCATCCAAGAATCAGTAATGAATAACAAATTCATTTATTTAATTATACTATAAATTACCATATTTCATTATTCTTCAAAAATTCAACTATTTCATAAAAATCCAAAAAATTTACCGTAGAAAAATTTTGAAGTGTATAATTACAAAATAGAATCCATATTATGAATGTATTTTATTAAATATGAAAAATTAAATTTTTAATTAAAATATTAATAGATATAGAAAATACCAATTTCAAAATTATAAATGGATTTATAATACTTTGAAATATTAATCATCATCATGTAAAATTAACTTATAATTGTAGAAAAATCAATATATTTATTAAAATATTTAGTGAATATATTTTTCTTTTAAATAATATATTAATTATAAAAACAGAAAATGATCATTTTTTTCATAATAATATAAATAGTTAAATAATAATTTGTAAAAAAATTATTAACTTATACTATGATAATATTATACCATATTTTCATATATAAAATACTTCAATTTTATTTATTCTTTATTGGATGAGATTACAATTAATTTTTACGTTATAATATTCATAACGGTCATGTTTTTATTCTAATAGTCTAGTTACAATTTGATTGGTGTAGGTTCCTTTAATTCTATAAATATCCATTATTTGATTCATTATTTCCATATAATGTTTTTATTGTGTTCTAAAATTTATTCCATGAGGTTTATACAATATGAAATAATTATAAGGAGGGAATTTTCATTGATAACATATTGTGTATTTACAATTCCTATAGAGATCATATTTCATCTACATATCTTTAGATAAATTTTACTTGAAAACTCATTATAAAAATCATCTATATGTTAATTTGTTTAATTAATTTTTCACTAAGGCATCAATATTAGTGTTTCCTAAATGTGTTTGATGATAACTGTATAAATTTTTAACAGAATAATTCCTTCCCCCAAAAATTCTCATGAAAATCCATGTGAATCTTCTATATATGAAATAAACTAATTTTTATATTATTCTAAATTCATTACATCAATAATTTTATCTATCATTATGGATTGCGGTAATCTTTCACAATGTCTAATCATCGTATAGAAATAAAAAATTCAACGAAAAAAGACGTTATCCCTATAAACCCAAATTTCTGTCCCTAAATACTATCTTAGTGTAATATTTCCATGAGATGAGATGAAAAAGAGTATATATTTATTATGAAAAAAAATCCATTTTTCTTCAACTACCACATACCTAAATGGATATTGACCTCTAACTAATGCAGGACACTTGTTTTAATCCTATTCTTAAATATTGATCTGAATCAATTCACTTGATTTTCTCTCTTACCAGATATCATGTGATTTTCATGTTTCCTAATTTTTTCATATAGAAATTAAATAGGTTCAGGATAATTTACTTGGTCATCCCTAACTATGCTACATTATAGGAGCTTGCATAAGTCATTTACAATACACCAAATCACTATAAAGCACACAACTCTTTATAATGGGTTCGGACTAGGTCACTCTTTTCCAAGGCTCACAACCTTATAAATTTAGGTATTTCTCACTAAATCTTATGGGTAAATCCCTCAATATTTCCATCCAACTACAAATAATAGTGTAATGGATCGCCTAAACATAGTTTATGGATATATTGTTTCCTTCTCCATTATCACTTTCTTGGTGTGCATATTTGAAAATAGTTAAATTTATTATTTTAGACCCATTGGTATAATACATCATGAACAATAAATATCTGATTATAGTTATTCTTATTCTATCTAGACAGATTTTAGATTTTCTCATACACTTCACATATGTGATGACTTCTCCACATAAGTATGATATTCAGTGGTTTATATCTTCTTTCATCACCTAACCAAGATTGTTTCTATCTTCACCATGGAAATTTAGATATAACTCAATATACTCTATTAAACATCACATTCCCTCTATAAGTATTCCAATATAACATAGATATGAAAAACATTAAATTATCTACCTGCCTCACTTTTATGTGCTATGAAAACAATTCATAACTCCTCATAAACATATTACCTAATTTCCTCCAAAACCAGTATCAACATAACGCTTCATGGTCAAACAATAATAATATTATGACAAGAATTAAATCTCTATTTTATTTACATGTGAAATTCCTAAAATCAACACGTGGAAAAGGATGAAATCATGTTATAGAACTAAAGCACATGATTATGGAATTAATCAATAAATTTTCATGTATAAAAACAATTAATTAACCAAACTTTTGTGCACCACAAGTGAACATTAAATTTTCTATAGTGTAGTGAAAAAATGTTTTCTATATTTCACTTATCACATCAAGAACTATAGTGTCATCTTTGATTGTTATTGTTTTGTCTCAAACATTGACTTTTGACCACATTTACACATATTTGGTGTTGCAAAAATATATTCCCATTTTTTAGTCACCATGGAATGTTCCCTAAAATAGTCCCCAATTAACTAATATTGTTTCATTTTATGGTATCCATCTTATAACATCACATAAACTATGTCCCCAAACACTATGTCCTTATGACCATTAGTTCATAAAAAAACTCTATCACGCTAAACTACACTCCATGGCATAGTACAAGTCATGTTTTCCTTCACAATTCTCAAACATGTTTAGTAATTCCTTTCTACTCCCCATGTGGACGTTTCACATACATGACTAATTTTAATGTTAAATTCCATTTAATTTCCATTCATACTTTGTTTTGAGGGTTTCCCAAGCATTTATGGAGGAATGGGGGGATTTTTATGAATTGGGCCAAACTGTGAGCCCAATTCCAGTTTTAAAAATAAATTTTGATTCCTCTATAACTTCTTCCTTTTTCAACATTTTTCATCCATTCTAATTCCTAGTTGTCATCCTATGACATATTTACACCACCATATTTATTTGGACCATTTATAAATCCATAATCATGGTGGATATGGGTTTTTATTTAAGGAGTTGGGCCTGCCCGAAAGCCCATTTTCTGCATTAAAGATAAATTTTAATTCTTTAATATCACCTTCACTATTTGCGTTTTTTCGGTGATTCCGACTCACACCCGAGACCAATTACCTAAGGCGCTCCCCCATTACATCCTCCCACAATTTGGAGCTCGATAGAATCGCGAAAATGGTCGAACATTCTATGGATTTCAGAAATCGTCTAGATTTGGAGAGGTAAATTGATCCTTTAATAACTTCGTCTACTTTTACTCTTTTTGCCCCATTCCAGTCCCTAAATGATCTCCTAAACTTTTTTCGAACATCCCATGTAAGGTTGGATGTTTTAAAATTCATATGATGGTGGATTTTGAGTCGTTTTCTTCAAGATTATTTAGGGTCAGTGTTTCTCTCTTCAATTCCTTCCTTCTCTTAAGGGTTTTCTCCCACTTTCATAAATTTATTGAGTGTCCAGATTCTAGGGTTCATACCTAGGGTTTGATTTGGGGTATTTTTGGTGAAATTTTATGGTTTAGGGTTTGTTTTCACATCCTTGTGGTGCGGCGGAGGTGCGGTTGAGGTTTCACACCAAGATTCAAGGGTTTTGACTCAAAAGGTAGGTGGTTCAATGTGTAAACAATTAGTGATGAGTTAGCTTGCTGTATTTAACCATTTTTCATATTCATAATATGTTGTGTGTGGTGTGAAAACTGTTTATGATTGATATGGTTATGTGTTAAATTTTATAGTCGCTTTTTAACAAGAAATTGGCTGTTTTCATGTGTAACTCATGGGGTTTTAATTGGGCGTGGTTTATAACTTATGAAATTGATTCATTAAATCTTGTTTGGCCTGCCAATTCTGGTTTGGTAATTTACTAGTGTCATGTGGTTCTAAAAATAAGGGTTTTGAATAGGTTTGATGTGTAAAACATTGTTATACTTCTTGAGGTCATTTTAGGAAAATGTGTGTTTTCATTTGTATCTTTTGTGGTATTATTCAAGGTTATTTTATAACACTTTAATGTGTTTTTATAAATGTATCTAGGACTTCCAATTCTACTTTTGATAGGAATTGGTATGGTTTTGGTCTTAAATGGGGGTTTTGAAATGGGTTTTGTGTGCAAGACATAGTTACACCCCTTGAGTTGTTTTTTTGAAAATTGTGAATGTTTTGTTTGGTTAAACAAAGTGGATAAAAGAGTGTATATGTACTGTTTGGGGGGGGGGGGTGATCACCTAATATGAGTTTTTGAAAGGTGTGGTGGTTATTTATGATTTCAAATTTTTTTTGAATGTTTTATAACGTGCTGAAATGTTTTAGAAAATGGGAAGAGAGCTGCAAAACATGGTTGTGGGCTGTTTTGTGTGAGTGTGTTGTGAAAATTGAATTTTTTTTAAGAAAGTGGTATTATATGTTATTTGAGTGGGCTGTTATGTGAGTTAGAATTTCTTGGAATGGTTTATAAAAATTGTTTAAAGGATTTGTGGAAGTATCCATGTAATGTGGAGAGTGTTGTGGGCTATTTTTGTATGAGTTGGATTTCAAAATCAATTTGAATGAAAAGTGTACTCTTGTGACTTGTTTGGTATAATTGTGGGCTGTTTGGTGAATTTTTGATATGGAAATGATATTTTCATGTGCAAATCATATATCTTGACTTTTTGAACTTGTTTGAGCACAATGGGAAAACCCGGGTATCTTGGTGGGTGGACGTGTACTAGTATGCTAGTGAATCTGTGAGGTTTGGCCTCAGTTTCACTTAGAAAGATTGACGCTTACAACTCTAACTAAACTATGATGATGATTATTGAGGACCACTAGGTTAAGGGTATGTTCCCTACTAGTGGCTCATGCACGAGAATGGATATTTGTGATGGTTACTCTCACCGAGATACGAGGTACCTGGGACCCATAGCTAGCCAGTGCCTAGGGGTTATTTCCCATTGCGTGTGCTCACTGGATACTTTGTTCTTACCGTCGGTATACGGTATGAGAGGCTGGAAAATTCAGTAGTTATGGTGTTTATTTTAAATGTTTTTATTCTTTAAATTAGCCCACCTAAAAACTGTTGTTATTTAATGTTGCATCTTTTAGAAATTTTAACTAGCATCTCATATCTTTGAAAACATGCATGCTTTTTGCCATTAAATGTTTATCACATGGAATCTATTAGTGGTGGTATCCTATTGGGATTTGGCTCACACCTTACTTACACCCTTGGGTGTAAGTAGACTTGGTTATTTTTGTTGTTGCAGGCTGGGTACAGTTTTTTTTGTTCCAGTGGTTCGGGTTTCTAGTAGGTCCTTGGTAGTGAAGTCTTGTGGAGAGAGCATAAGGGTGGTTCCCCTTGACATAAGGGTACTTGGGCTGTCCTTATTTGTTTTTTACCTTTTTAATGGTCTTTAAATGTAGTTTTAACTTATGTAATTCAATTCTAAAATTTTTTAAAAGATGGTTTTAGTTGAAAAATCCATATTTTTTTATTGAGTTTTTTTGTTGTTTAATGTTTATAAAATCGGGTAAATCGTTCACAATTATCATTATATGATACCCAGGCACTTGTGCCAGCCCATGGGGATCGGTAACGCCCTTCAGGCCTTGTCACGGGCTGGGTTTGGTGTCGATTTTGGCAGCGACCAGATTTGGTTCATGACAAAATGGTATCAGAGCTTTGGTTCGCTCTCTTTGGGTCTTGTTATTTAGGGAACAGTCGGGATAGTATAAAGTTAGGATTTTTGGGACTTGTTAGTTCGGTAATGGGTAGTGTGCCTGATCACCAAACCTCATAACAGGATTCTAGTCACCAGGGGATGTCGGGGGTTATCTAATTCCATTGGTTTTCTTGGTTTGATGATGATTAGGGGAAATGAAAAGAGAGTTGGGTTAATGGTCCTAGTGAGATCGCATGGCATGACAAGACATGTGGAGCCAAGGATATTCCCTAGAAAACTCTATGTGAAAGTGAAGTGATTGGAATATGGACGCCAACCATATTTCCAAGTCACCCATTGAAACTGGTTTCCTCTCGCATTGTTTTGTGCTTTGGTTTTGAAATCATAGCACTTTGGTTTTATGAAGTGTAAAGTTTTTGTGAAATGATTTTAAAATAAAGAGGGAATGGTTTGATTTATGAAATGGGGGAAGTGAATTTTTAGAATTGTTTTGAAAGTGAAAATGTTGTTCTTACACGTCTTTTGAAAGAAGGAACTATATTGAAGTTTGTTTTGGAATGTGTTTCCAAGAGAGTTTTATAAACAATCAAAGGGTGTTTTATTGGGTTGAGATGTTTTGAAATTGATGTGAATATCTTGATAGTGAGTTATTTTCTAAATGGTTGTGTCTTTCTGAAATGTTTTGTAAGATGTGAGTTGGGATTTTGATCTTTTGGTTAGCAGTTTTGAGAAAAAGGATGTGTTCGTTGACTTTTTTGGTTTTGAAATGTGGAAAGAATGTTTTGTTTTAACCTTTAGTATTTCCATGGGCAACCACATGCATGGGGTTATATGGGATGATGGATGATTGATGTCAAGACTGGATGAGTGTCGAGAAGGATATGAGGTGGGTGCCCAGTGCGGCACAAAAACATGCATGTGTAAGGCCCATGGGATACCATTGGTGGATGCGCTAACCGCTGAACCATTTGTTTTCAAAGAAATGTTTTTAAAGATAAACATGAAGACTTGATGAATTGTTTGGAATGGTTAATAATATGTGTTTTTTTTAAATGTTGATGTTGTGAGATGTTTTGAGTCCAAGAACCCCTCCTGTTTAAACTGCATCTTGGGTTTATGTTTGGTCGGTAAGCTGGGTAGAAGGACCAGTTATTAGCCTCCTCTGAGATTTGTTTCGGGACACCTTTATGGTTGTTACCTTCATGTGTTTGGATCTGGTTTATGGTTTTTTTTACCAATGGACCATCATGGTTGGGTCCTTGGGTTCTCCCGTTGGATAAGGTACACCCCCATTAAAGGTTAGTGCACAACTCAAGTGGAACTAGGATTGTTTTTCCATTTGAAGACCGTCCAGTTGATCAATATAAGGAATGATTTTTCTTGATATTTTTAGATAGATTCTACACCCATTCCTTTCTTTGATTTTTTGATCCTCCTGTAATAGGAGAGTGCTCGTGGAAGGGTGAAAGAGACCATAGTTTCTTATGTTTCCTGATTCATCGAAGGTGGATGTAGTCTAGGGTTGTTGGTGTGGATGAGTGTCTCGATGGTGTCCAAGAGGGCCTTTGGGGTTCTTCAAAGTTTCTTTGAAGAATGAGTTCATGTTAAACCACCAGTGTGGGAAATATGGTCATGATAGGATATTGTGGCCACTATCTAGAATTGTGTGTTGTTTAGGGATGTGGTATAAGGCCCCTCTCCATGAATTGTCTATATCAGTCACAATGGTCATGTTCGGTGATGCCTTATAATGTCATGTGATCAATTGACCGTAAAGGTGAAAGTTGGGAAATCATATGAGAGTCTCTATTATGTTGGGAGAATGTATCCCTTGGAAAAAATATATTCCATTTTAGAGGAAGGAGAGTATAGGTGTTCTTTACATCTATTGTTTCTCACCCAAACAAACAAGGTGTTATGTGTGTGCATCTTATAATCCCTTGTTTGAGTAAAATATCAGGTTAGGGTAAAGTGAGTTTAGAATTTTTTTTGTCTTGGAAAACTTATCGGGGATTGTAGTGTAGTTGTTGGTTGCACCGAAAGAGTAATTCTCATTCAGGGGGGGTTTCCAAAGCCTAACTGCGAGGTCGAAGATGCTTCAATCATTTGAGCTCCAGCCATAGGTCTCGGAGAGAAGCTGACTCGTAGTCAGGGGAAATCCCAGGGTCGTTTAAACCCTTGTACAGTTTCCTATCCTCTGTATGAAAGATAGGAAGAGTTTAAACCTATGGTCTCATTATCTCTTCTCTTTTGTTCCCATTCGGTGGAAATAGGTGGATGTCCTTGTACCCATGAATTCACGTAATGTCATTCCCTCCCACTTTGGTTTCCATGGAGTCATTAGAGAATAGATGGAAATTTGGATAGAAATACCAAGGACACAGTTTGTGCACGATTATTAGTGACCGTGTTCTAGGAAGAAATGCAGAAAGAATGATCTTCATAGCTAGTGCACGGTTTCCCAAATGTGCAGACTAACCCTATGCCCTTCCCAAATCTTAAAAAAAAAAATTGGGCATGACTGTGTCGGCCCATGCTGGTCAGTTAAGATGGTTAGTTATTATGGTGGGGAGACCCACTATGATTATCATGTACATTCCATCAAAAACATTGAATGGAATTCTACCCTTTGTACTAAGGAGTTCGTTTAGGCCTCCCCTGTTAGTGTTATTATTCTGTATCAGAAAAATATAGGTTGCCTCTTTTGGCGGGGAGCCTATTTGTGTCCACCCCATACCAATAACTCAGATTTATCCATGGTCTTGGATTGGTAGTTGGTAGTTTTATTCAGAACTTTCTAGATACCAACATATTCTTTGAGTAAACGTTGGGATTGGAGAGTGACCAATGGTTTAGTTAAAGGTACGTATATCCTTGTTCGATGTTGTTGTTCGTTTGAGTGAATCGCTTGAGTCTTGTTCAGATAGTGTTTGAGGAGTTTTATTTTGGGATAAAGAATGAATTTCATTGATAATTTTAGGAAAGTGGTGTATGTTTCGGTTGCGAGATTAATCCTTAATTGATCACTGGAGGTGTTTTGGCCTTTGAGGGTGAAACCTGGCAAGGGAGTACCTCTTGGTTACTCAGTTGGGTTTGGTTGTTGCATTGGCCTTGATGTGACTTTCCGGGGCGGAAAGATTTCATGGTGGGTAGAATTTTCACATACATGACTAATTTTAATGTTAAATTACATTTAATTTCCATTCATACTTTGTTTTCAGGGTTTCCCAAGCATTTTTGGAGGAATGGGTGGATTTTTATGAATTGGGCCAAACTGTGAGCTCAATTCCAGTTTTAAAAATAAATTTTGATTCCTCTATAACTTCTTCATTTTTCAACATTTGTCATACATTCTAATTCCTTGTTGTCATCCTATGACATATTAACACCACCATATTTATTTGGACCATTTATAAATCCATAATAATGGTGAATATGGGTTTTTATTTAAGGAATTGGGCCTGCCCGAAAGCCCATTTTCTGCATTAAAAATAAATTTTAATTCTTTAATATCTCCTTCACTATTAGCGTTTTTTCGGTGATTCCAACTCACACCCGAGACCACTTACCTAAGGCGCGCCCCCATTCCATCCTCCCACAATTTGGAGCTCGATAGAATCGCGAAAATGGTCGAACATTCACTGGATTTCAGAAATCGTCCAGATTTGGAGAGGTAAATTGATCCTTTAATAACTTCGTCTACTTTTACTCTTTTTGCCCAATTCCAGTCCCAAAATGATCTCCTAAACTTTGTTAGAACATCCCATGTAATGTTGGATGTTTTCAAATTCCTATGCTGGTGGATTTTGAGTCGTTGTCTTCAAGATTATTTTGGGTAAGTGTTTCTCTCTTCAATTCCTTCCTTCTTTTAAGGGTTTCCTCCCACTTTCATAAATTTATAGAGTGTCCAGATTTTAGGGTTCATACCTAGGGTTTTATTTGGGGTATTTTTGGTGAAATATTATGGTTTAGGGTTTGTTTTCAAATCCTTGTGGTGCGGCGGAGGTGCGGTTGAGGTTTCACACCAAGATTCAAGGGTTTTGACTCAAAAGGTAGGTGGTTCCATGTGAAAACAATTAGTGATGAGTTAGCTTGCTCTATTTAACCATTTTTCATATTCATCATATGTTGGGTGTGGTGCGAAAACTGTTTATGATTGATTTGGTTATGTGTTAAATTTTATAGTCGCTTTTTAACATGAAATTGGGTGTTTTCATGTGTAACTCATTGGGTATTAATTGGGCGTGGTTTATAACTTATGAAATTGATTCATTAAATCTTGTTTGGCCTGCCAATTCTGGTTTGGTAATTTACTAGTTTCATGTGGTTCTAAAAATAAGGGTTTTGAATAGGTTTGATGTGTAAAACATTATTATACTTCTTGAGGTCATTTTAGGAAAATGTGTGTTTTCATTTGTATCTTTTGTGGTATTATTCAAGGTTATTTTATAACACTTGAATGTGTTTTTATAAATGTATCTAGGACTTCCAATTCTACTTTTGATAGGAATTGGTATGGTTTTGGTCTTAAATGGGGGTTTTGAAATGGGTTTTGTGTGCAAGACATAGTTACACCCCTTGAGTTGTTTTTTTGAAAATTGTTAATGTTTTGTTTGGTTAAACAAAGTGGATAAAAGAGTATATATGTACTGTTTGGGGGGGGGGGGGGGTGTGATCACCTAATATGAGTTTTTGAAAGGTATGGTGGTTATTTATGATTTCAAATATTTTTTTGAATGTTTTATAACGTGCTGAAATGTTTTAGAAAATGGGAAGAGAGATGCAAAACATGGTTGTGGGCTGTTTTGTGTGAGTGTGTTGTGAAAATTGAATTTTGTTGATGAAAGTGGTATTATATGTTATTTGAGTGGACTGTTATGTGAGTTATAATTTCTTGGAATGGTTTATAAAAATTGTTTAAAGGATTTGTGGAAGTATCCATGTAATGTGAAGAGTGTTGTGGGCTATTTTTGTATGAGTTGGATTTCAAAATCAATTTGAATGAAAAGTGTACTCTTGTGACTTGTTTGGTATACTTGTGGGATTTTTGGTGAATTTTTGATATGGGAATGATATTTTCATGTGCAAATCATATATCTTGACTTGTTGAACTTGTTTGAGCACAAAGGGAAAACCCGTGTATCTAGGTGGGTGGACGTGTACTAGTATGCTAGTGAATCTGTGAGGTTTGGCCTCAGTTTCACTTAGCAAGATTGACGCTTACAACTCTAACTAAACTATGATGATGATTATTGGGGACCACTAGGTTATTGTTATGTTCCCTACTAGTGACTCGTGCACGAGAATGGATATTTGTGATGGTTACTCTCACCGAGATACGAGGTACCTGGGACCCACAGCTAGCTAGTGCCTAGGGGTTATTTCCCATTGCGTGTGCTCACTGGATACATTGTTCTTACCGTCGGTATACGGTATGAGAGGATGGTAAATTCAGTAGTTATGGTGTTTATTTTAAATGTTTTTATTCTTTAAATTATCCCACCTAAAAACTGTTGTTATTTAATGTTGCATCTTTTAGAAATTTTAACTAGCATCTCATATCTTTGAAAACATGCTTGCTTTTCGCCATTAAATGTTTATCACATGGAATCTATTAGTAGTGGTATCCTATTGGGCTTTGGATCACACCATACTTACACCCTTGGGTGTAAGTAGACTTGGTTATTTTTGTTGTCGCAGGTTGGGTACAGTTTTTTTTGTTCCAGTGGTTCGGGTTTCTAGTAGGTCCTTGGTAGTGAAGTCTTTTGGAGATAACATAAGGGTGGTGCCCCTTGACATAAGGGTTCTTGGGCTGTCCTTATTTGTTTTTTTACCTTTTTAATGGTCTTTAAATGTAGTTTTAACTTATGTAATTCAATTCTGAAATTTTGTAAAAGATGGTTTTAGTTGAAAAGTCCAGGTTTTTTTATTGAGTTTTTTTGTTGTTTAATGTTTATAAAATTGGGTAAATCGTTCCCAATTATCATTATATGATACCCGGGCACTTGTGCTAGCCCGTGGGGATCGGGAACGCCCTTCGTGTAGGATCAAAATATAGTATGAGATGCTCAATATACAAGAGGGGGGTGAATTGTATACTTTAAAAATTCCTTTAGAACCTTTAAAGTTAGTTAAGAATAACTATGTTTTCCTTAAGCAAAGGAAAAGGCTAAGTTTAACAAAGTTAAGCTAAGTAAATTCACAACACCTCTAACACCGAAAGTGAACTAGGAAAGAGATTCCGAATGTAGGTTCCGGAAATATGGTACCAGAGATTGAAACTTAACAAACAATTACAATATGAGATTCTACCTTAAAGCATATAGAATCTAAATGAATCAGAGTACAAGTAAGGAAGTATAAGAAAGTTATACTTTCCTTATAATACAAAATGCAGCGGAATAGAAACAAGTATTAAAACTACAAGTAACATGATATAATTCTTTTAACCCAAAGAGAAGGGTATCCAACAACCTTGGATAAAGGTCCCTTGATTTATACTTTCATGAAAGTTTGTTTTACCCACACCAGGGTAAGCCCTCGATACGAAGATCGGAGTCTCTATCTTGCTATCCCCGCAAGCCCTCAACTTCAAGGTAGTTGGCAACCTCTGCCTTCCTCAGCAAGGAAGCCCTCGAACTTCAAGGTAGTCGGAACCTCTGTCTTCCTATCCCCGGAAGACCTCGAATGTAATCACCAACATTTGGAGTCGCACGAAGCTTTGAGAGGTAATAAGAGACTCTCTATCCAGAAATCACTTCAACAACATCTATGCACAAAACCAAGTTCTTCATCTGTCATCAGTATGGAGCTCTTTCAAATGAGATCCTATTTATAGGTAAGGTCGGCTCCTTCTCTAACGGTCATATTTTCCTTAAAGATCGGAAGGACCTGTACACGTGTCACTTAGACAACGGTTAATAAGAAACAGAATGGACGACATCGTTTTATAACAAAACAAGTGTAACAGAATGTACGACATCATTTTAGACTCTAACATAAAAGTTCGGAATGAAAACTTCAGAGTGAAGGTTCGGAGTGTAAGGAACAATAGTAAAGACTAGACAAATTTTAGAAGTGTAGGCAATAAAAAAAATTCGGAGTCAAACAAAGATATTTTTCGGAGTCTGAATTTATTCAGAGTGTATAAAACAAAGATACTCAAATTCTGTTTAATAGGTGAATTCGGAATGAGAATTTGGAATAGGAATTCGTCATCAGAAATCGTAATGAGAATTCTTCATCAGAATTCGTAATGGGAATTCGGAATGAGATTTCTTCATTAGAATTCGTAATGAGAATTTGTCATCAGAAATCGTAATGAGAATTCTTCATCAGAATTCGTAATGGGAATTCTTCATTGGAATTCGTAATGATAATTCTTCTTCAGAATTCGTATCCTGAATCTGGAATAGAACTTAGTCGGAGATCATATCCGAAATTTGGAATGAGATTTCTTCATTAGAATTCGTAATGAGAATTTGTCATCAGAATTCGTAATGAGATTTCTTCATTGGAATTCGTAATGAGATTTCTTCTTCAGAATTCGTATCCTGAATCTGGAATAGAACTTAGTCAGAGTTCATATCCGGAATTCGGAATGAAACATCCTTATAGTTCTTATCCAGAATCTGAACCCTAAAACAGAATGCTTTATATCAAGGTTTCAATGATTCCGAGAAAATGAATCCGAAACTCATACTTAAGAAAAATATGGATGAAAAAGTGATAAGGATAATTTTTCTTATAAAAGCGATTTTCCTTAAGAAAGAAATTTTCCTTATAAAAGCAATTTTCCTTAAGAAAGAAATTTTCCTTATAAAAGCAATTTTCCTTAAGAAAGCAATTTTCCTTAAGAAAGAAATTTTCTTAAAGATAAGGTGTTTGTGATTTTCAAAACAAGAAGGAATGGAAATGACATAAGGAAAACCTTATTGACTCAACAATCTCCCCCTTTTTGGAAAGCACAAACATCCTTACGAAAAAAATATAAGAAGAAAGAAACATATTAATGCTTATCTCCCTTGTTTTAAGGATATAGATGAATACGACTAACTCCCCCTTAGGCTTTGAAACTCTAAGGATCGTATTCATATTTTCGGAGTGATATTTCATAAGAAGGTCTTCTTTAAGAAAAAACTCCCCTTAAACAAACTCTTATTAGAGTTCTTTTTCCTTGGGTATTTTTTCTTTCTCCCCCTTTGATAAACTCTTATTAGAGTTCCTCTTTTTCTTAAGGATCTTTTCCTTCTCCCCCTTTGTGATTTTCAAAAATAATTGGAGGGAATGTAAAAAAAATTACCTGAAAGATTAGTAATGACAACAATGGAAACGAGATACACAATTTTCATTAGATTTGGAATGTCAGTAACAAATAGAATACAACAAAAAGATCAGATTTGGTTATTTCGGATCTTTTTCTTTCGACATGATTCCCTTTAGAATAGTCTTGATCTTATTGAGGTCTTTATGATCTTTTTCAGCTTGCTTCTATAAGGAAACTATTCTTGCGGATTGAGCTTCAATCTTTTCTTCCTGGGCTTTCAGCTTTTCTTCCTGAGCCTTGATCTTTTCATCCAGAGCCTTCATCCTTTCTTCAAAATCAATCTGATGATCCCTTTCAAATTTCCAGTTCTAAGAAACAGAATTCAGTTTCCAATTCAGATCCCTGACTTCTTGGATCCGAAAGTTCTCTTCTTCAGTCATCTTTTCTTCAAAGGAGGAAGTCATCTCATTTATCTTAATGTCCTCGGTCTCAAAGGCATCTTTATCATTGTCTTGAAACTCATCAAGCACTCTCATTTCTTCCACAGTCTTCTTCGACCAGCTTGTCATCCTTTTGCAAGATCTTTTATGAGCTTCGTAACCAACAAAGAAAGTTTTGAACTGAGCCTCAATCTCAACGCACTTATCCATAACCATAGATACAGAGTAGGTTTTCTGATTCAACGCATGTTGAAGCATATGGCATCTTGAGTCGATACTAGAGAAGGTCGGAATGGTTCCCACCAACTTCTTTAAAGACTGGACAACAAAATCATGCCCCAACGAGGATGACTCCGAATCTGAAATCTTTCTTGGAGAGTTTTCTTCCTCAATAAGCTCAAACTTTCTCTTTGAAGAACTACCAGCTTCCTTTCTCTTCCTCTCTTCTGAACTCGGAGTATCAGCAAGAATTAGTTTCCCCTTATCTTTTTTCAGAATAGAATCCTGTTTCGGAGTTTTCTTCTGACTATCATAAACTTGAACAACAAAATCTTCCTCATCAGCAACTTCCTGAACACCAACCTCTACGTTTTTCATCTGAGCAATATCATGTAAAAGTTGTTCTTCTTCTCCATGATAGCCAACTTCTTCTTCTCCTTTCTCTTCTTCCATTGCTGGAGTAACTAGTTTCGAGGATTCAGCTTCTGAAGTTCGGAGCGATAAGTGTTCTGAAGGTGTTCCCTTGTAATCATCTACTTGTTTCATCACATCTCCGGTTTCACCACTTCCTTCAGCACCCTCTTCTATTTGTTCCACTTGGTCAACTTCCTCAGTATTTGTAGCAACAGCCTCTTCCGGAGCAGTGAAATTCCTTCCTGGAGTCTCAGGTAGAGATTCCAGGGAGAAAGATCTCAGAACTGAAATAGTTGCCGAAACCATTTCATTGAATTTTAACAAGGCCTGAGCTACCTCATCCTCGGAAATCTTCTTCTTGAGCTTATTTTGTTTTGCTTGTTTTTCAAGCTCATCACCAGTTCTCTCCTTCAAAGCCTTAGCCTCCGTAGCGTCCAATCCGAACTGTGGATCCCCTTATTTGCTTTTCTCTTTATCAGTTCTCCACTTTGTAACAACCTCATCAGGATAGGCTTTCTTTTTCTTTGGATTTGGTGGTGCGGAGTGGACTTCCTTAGACTTAGGATTTTCTGCTTGTACTTCCACTTCTTTCAGCTTTCTCTTCCTTACTGGCTTAGATGATTCCGGATCAGCAACTTTCGGAGCCACTTCTTCTTGAGCAGGTAGAACAATAAATATTCTAGACTTCTTATCAAAAGATACATTCATTCTTTTAAGAGTGCCATCGCTGACCAGCATGATCTTGCAAACTATCGGCTTAGATTTGCAAGCCTCCTTGAAAGACTCAAGGAACCGAACAATTAACTTGGAGAGGATTGCTGGATACATAATAATCTGAGCTCTCAGATTCCCCTTCTTCAAATTTTCAATAGTAAGAAGAATATGTTTCATCAAGTTGAACATCCTTAGATTTATCAGGAAATCTAAGATATAGATCTCACTTTTCTTCATGCTATCTTTATCACCTTTCCTCGGTATGATAAGTCCTTGTACCCATAATTCATGAATCCGGAAATTTGTAGATAGACTTGCAATCTTCGGAGCCTTGTCATCATCCAGTCCTTGAGTTTCTAAGGCTTTTTCCTTGTCGAAGCTACCCTTAGAGTCCGGTAAAACATGCGAAATAAATTCTACTTCTCCTTCATAAGACAACCCTACCAAGCTTGCGGCCTTGGTGTGAGAAAGATTGTATGTCTTGCCATAAGACTTAAAAGAGAACTTCTCCCTATTATCTTCCTTGAAGAAAGAAACTGACTCATAAAACTCGACAAGTAAGTCTGAATATACTTCATCTTGATTCCCGGTTTTTGATACCGCAACATCTTCCCAGCCATTCAAATTGATGTTCTTTGAGATAATGGAATCATAGTTGTTGAAGAAAACTGGATGGACTAACCTTTATCTGTAAACTAACCATTGAGAAATAGGCTTAGTAGATGACATTTCTTGAGATGCTATCTCCGCAGACATTCGGATCTGAAATCCTCTAGGAAGTTTGGAATGGAGAAGACTGATGTTCGGAACGTCCTTAAATGAGAGAGAAAGAGATTCAGGACACAAGATCTTGAAACCAGTGTGGGACGAGAAATTGGGTCCCCTTTATATAGGCAACGAGATGACGGTTCACCTTCCTCGGTTGATCTAACGGTTAGAATGAGCTGAGATCAGATCTGACGGTTGGAAGCTTGAATTCGATCTTTTTGAGGTTTTTATTAAATCAACGAGTTAAGAAAACTATAATCTGAAATCATAATACAAGAAAATTCCAACAAGTAAAATATGACTATGAAAAGTTGAGTAGGGTAACCATACCTTTTGGATTGGTTTAGGAGGATTATTCGTAATGGAAGATTTCGCAAAAATTTTACTATGAAAAATAAACTTAGTAAGAAAAACTTATTAGGAAAAACGCAGTACGAAAAACAAACTTAAGAAGAAAAATAGTACGAAGAACTTAGTACCAAAAATACATTACGAAAAATTTGTTATGAAAATTTCTTTATGAAACTTTTAGTACGAAATTTTCATTCCGGAAATTTTCAATATGAATACTTCCATTCCAGAAATATTCTGTACGAGAATGTCCATTTTGGAAAATTTTAGTTCCAGAAGTTATATTCCGGAAATATTCATTCCGAAAAGTTTGAAAACAAATTTTGAAAAACTTTGTTAAACAAACAATCAAATGTACTCCCCCTATGAAGAGGAGTTTATTACTGTAAGGAGAATTTTTTTTTCAACAGAAAGTTAATTAAGAAAGATTACCTTACGGTTATCATTCCTAACTTCTGTTTAATATATTCAAATCTATCAGAAGGCAAAGATTTTGTGAAAATATCAGCAAGTTGACCTTGCGTTCCGATAAACTGAAGAATAATATCTATTTTAAGTGTGTGATCCCTAAGAAAGTGATGCCTAATATCTATGTGTTTTGCACGAGAGTGATGTTCGGGGTTTTTACTTAGGGAAATGGCACTTGTGTTATCACACAAAATTTGAGTTTTAGTAAAACTCAAGCCATAGTCTGTGAGTGTGTGTTGCATCCACAACACTTGTGCACAACAACTTCCAGCTGCTACATATTCAGCTTCAGTAGTGGAGAGTGCTACAGAATGTTGCTTCTTGCAGGACCAAGAAACTAAAGAATCTCCTAAGAAATGACAAGTTCCGGATGTACTTTTTCTATCCATTCTACATCCACCAAAGTCAGCATCAGAAAAGATTTTTAGGACAAAATAATTTCCAAGAGTATAGAATAATCCTAGATCCATGGTTCCCTTAAGGTAGAGAAAAATTCTTTTTACTGCCTTTAAGTGAGATTCCATAGGATTGGATTGATATCTTGCACATAAGCACACTGAAAACATTAAGTCTGGTCGACTAGCTGTTAAGTAAAGTAGACTTCCTATCATACCTCTAAAAGATGTTTGATCTACTGGTTTCCCAGCTTCATCAAGATCTAAAGAGTTTTAGGTACCAATGGGAGTACTTATACTTTTAGTGTTGTCATAACCATACTTTTTCATAAGATCTTTAATATAATTATGTTGAGATATGTAGGTTCCTTCTAGTTTTTGAGAAATTTGAAAACCAAGGAAAAATGTTAACTCACCCATCATACTCATTTCAAACTCAGATTTCATTAGACTAGAAAAAGAGTCAGTCAATGATTGCTGAGTTGAACCAAATATAATGTCATCAACATAAATTTGAACAATCAAAACATTTTTCTTATCTTTATTTATAAAAAGGGTTGGATCTGCATTTCCCTTAACATAGTTATTTTGAATCAAAAATCTAGTGAGTCTATCATACCATGCTCGTGGGGCTTGTTTAAGGCCATACAAAGCTTTTACTAAGTCTAAAAACATGACCCGGATGTTTTGTATCTTCAAAGCCAGGAGGTTGTTCAACAAAAACGTCCTCTTGAACATATCCGTTAAGAAAAGCACATTTCAAATCCATTTGGAAAAGTTTGAAATTAAAGAATGCTGCAAAGGCAAGTAGAATACGGATAGATTCAAGTCTAGCTATTGGAGCATAGGTTTCTTCATAGTCTATTCCTTCTTGTTGATTATAGCCTTTAGCAACAAGTCTAGCTTTATTTCTAACAATGACTCCATTTTCATCACATTTATTTCTGAAAACCCATTTTACTCCAATAACAGAAGTTTCCTTAGGTCTTTCAACCAAGATCCAGACTTTATTCCTTTCGAATTCATTTAGTTCATCTTGCATGGCTTTAATCCAATCATCATCACCTAAAGCTTCGTCAGTACTTTTAGGTTCTAATTGGGAAAGAAATGATAGATGTTCTACTTCATTTCTTAAGGAACATCTAGTCCTTACAGGTTGGTTTACATCACCAATGATACTATCACTGGGATGATTCTTAAGAAACACCTGATTTGGGTTTTGTAAAACCTGTTCATCAACATAGGGTAGAAAGTCTTCTGGGGTAAATGTTTCAGAAGTATCTTCTAGAACAATTTCCTTATCAGAAGGTTCTTCTATCAAAGGTTGACGATCAGTTTTTGAAAACACATCCGAGGATGTAAGTTGAGATGGTTTAAAAACAAAAGGATTTGACTCATGAAATTTTACTTGTACTGTTTCCTCAACAGTACAAGTATTTTTATTAAAAACTCTATAAGCCTTAGAGGTTGTGGAATATCCTAAGAAAATTCCTTCATCATATTTTGGTGTGAATTTATGTAAGTTATCTTTAGTATTCAAAATGAATACTTTGCAACCAAAAACCTTGAAGTGGGAAAGTCTAGGTTTTCTTCCATTCCATAACTCATAAGGAGTTTTATTAAGAAAATGTCTAATCAAAACTCGATTTATAGTATAACAAGCAGTACTTACAGCTTCAGCCCAGAAATGTCTAGCCATAGAATATTCACTCAGCATGGTTCTAGTTATCTCTTGAAGAATTCTATTTCTTCTTTCAACTACACCATTCTGTTGAGGAGTTCTAGGTGCTGAAAAATTGTGAGTAATACCTTTCTTACTACAAAAAGTTTCAAAATCAGAATTTTGAAATTCTCCTCCATGATCACTGTGAATAGTTTTCAATGGAAGGTTTTTCTCATTTTTAACTTGAGCTCTAAAAATTTTGAAATAAGAAAAAGCATCAGATTTCTTTGCTAGAAAATAGACCCAAGTAAATCTAGTGTAATCATCAACTAGAACAAACACATAGTATTTGCCTCCAATACTTCCAGTTTGTGATGGACCAAAAAGATCCATGTGCACTAACTGTAATGCATCGGTTGTTGAGACTTCACCGGTTGACTTAAAACTTGATTTATGTTGCTTTCCATATTGACAAGGATCACAAACTTTAGAAGAATCAAATCTAAGCTCCGGTATATCCTTAACTTGTTTCTTCTTAGAGAGTTTACATAGGTTTCTCATATTGCAGTGTCCAAGTCTTCTATGCCATAACCAAGAATGATATTTCATTGCACTTAGGCAAGGTAAATCTTGTCTCCTGAGGTCTTCTAGATTCAAAGTGTAGACATTCTCTTGCCTATTGGCTGAGAGAATAAATTCTTCCTTGGAATTGTGAACTAAACACTTATCATTCCTAAAATTTACAAGGTAACCTTCATCACATAACTGACTTATGCTAATGAGGTTGTGCTTAAGACCTTTAACAAAAAGATCATTTGAAATCTAGGTTTTACCAAGAAAAACAATATTACCAATACCAACAATCTCTCCCTTAGCATTGTCTCCGAAAGTTACCTTTCCTCCTTTTGTTTTGATAATCTTTTCAAAAAAGCTTTTGTTACCAGTCATGTTCCGGGAACATCCACTATCCATATACCATGTATTGTTGATGGTGCTTTCTTTATTTTCTTGAAATCAAGAAGAAAATTAGACTTTCGGAATCCAATCTTGTTTGGATCCGAGATTTCCAGACAATAAAATTTTAGGAACCCACATTTTCTAGGAAAAGTAAGCTTTGTGAAATCCTAGAGATTGGGTTTTGTTTAAGGAACAATTATTTGCCCAGTGACCACCATATTGACACTTGGTACAAAATGGGGCACTTTGGGGAACAAAAGAATTGTTACTAAAAATAGGTTTTGCATGGGTATAACCAAATCCGGATTTATTTCTTAAAGGTCGTATTTGAGAATACATCTTATCAAAATTTTCTTTACCATCGGTAATGTTTGATAAAGACTTCTTTAAAGAAAAAATTTCGGACTTGAGATTTACAACCATGTTTTTATCCTCAAAATCATTAGTTTTAGAACAAGAGTTAGGCTCGAAAACATTTTTATTAGAAATTACTTTTTCTAATTCTTTAGAAAGTTTATTCTTCTCAGAACTTACTTCCTCACGATTTTTTGAAATACTTTCAAAATCAGCATTTTTCATATCAAGATCTTTAGAAAGATCTGATATTTCTTTTGTAAGTAAAGAATTCCTAGAGTTTTCCTTATCAAGTTTCTTATTGAGTTTGGAATTCTCAATCTCAAGAAGTTCAGCAAATCTAGAGACTTCTTCAAAAGTAGGTAAAGTATTTTCCTCATCAGAAGATGATTATTCATCAGAGGAGTTATAATACTTACTATCATTAGAATTTAAAGAAACATTGTTCAAAGATTCAGCATTTCGTACCTTATCCATAAGACAATGATTATCAATAGGTAATCTGGCTATAAGACCAAGATTCTTCTGTCCTGAAGATTCACAATCAGAATATTCATATGAAGAGTCACCACCACTGGCACTCCAGGTGTCATTAGCTTTTAGAACTTTCTTAGCTTTAGCTATATAATACTTCTTTCTGTTCCTGTCTAAATTTATTTCCTTCCTTTCTTTCTTTTTGAGCATAGGGAAATCTGGTCAAATGTGTCCAGCTCTTTTACATTCATAACAAGTAACTTCTCCATCTTTCTTATCCTTCCTATCCTTTATCTTATACTTAGATTGAAAGTTTCTCTGCCCAGCTATCTTGTTCATCCTTCGAGCAATATTGGCTAATTCATTTTCTGAAACTTCACTTTCACTAGATTCGGATTGGAAAATGACTTTCTTATACTTGGATCTGGTTACTCTCTCAAGAGTCTTAGCTTTCATCTGATATGAAGTTGTAGTAAAAGCAATAGTACCATTTCCATTCTTATTCTTGATGTTGTCAGCATCTCTCTTCATTCTTGTTTCATGTTGTATAAGAGTTCCAAATAATTCATCAAGAGTAATTTGAGTGACCTTCCTGTTTTCATCTATAGCTGTTCTCTTGGATTCCCACTCATTGGGCATAATGTCAATTATCTTGTCCACAAGAGCTTCATCATCTAAGCCTTTCTCTCCCATAGATTGTAGACTGTTGACAATAGTCATAAATCTTTGTTGAACATTACAGATAGGTTCTCCATAAGGAAAATTGAGGCCATGATATTCAGCTCTAAGCATATCTCTTCTAGTTTCAATCACCTTGGAAGTCCCAAAGTGTGTAACCTCTAACATTTTCCATATACAGTTAGCTGCTTCACAAGAAGAAATTTGGCTATATATATTTCTGGTCATTGAACATAGTAAAGTGTTGTGTACCTTATAGTTGAGTTGATATTCTTGCTTTTCCTGGTTAGTAAAGGTTCTGACTTCCTTGTCAGGAATTTTATAATCACCATTAAGCATAACAAAGTTGTCTACTCCAGTATTGATAACAAAAGTCTTCATGCGATCTCTCCAGTATTCATAATCATTACCATCAAAGATTGGTGGTCTTGTAGGATTCATATTTTCAATTGATCCATCATTAAATCCTTCCATACTAAAATAACTTTGCACACAAACTTGTTAGTAGCACAGAATCGTAATAACAATGTTCGGAAAGCGAAATTCCGGAATGGACAAATTCGGAATGACAAAGTTCGGAAGGAAAAAGTGAGCAAGAAAAACATGTATGTGAGTACATGTATTTCAGAGACCTGCTCTGATACCAAATGTATGATTGGTATAGATTAAGAGGTTTCCAACCTCTGATACCAATTGTAGGATCGAAATATTGTATGAGATGCTCAATATACAAGAGGGGGGGGTGAATTGTATACTTTAAAAATTCCTTTAGATCCTTTAAAGTATGTTAAGAATAACTATGTTTTCCTTAAGCAAAGGAAAAGGCTAAGTTTAACAAAGTTAAACTAAGTAAATTCACAACACCTCTAACACCGAAAGTAAACTAGGAAAGAGATTCCGAAAGTAGGTTCTGGAAATATGGTTCCAGAGATTGAAACTTAACAAACAATTACAATATGAGATTCTACCTTAAAGCGTATAGAATCTAAATGAATCAGAGTACAAGTAAGGAAGTATAAGAAAGTTATACTTTCCTTATAATACAAAATGCAGCGGAATAGAAACAAGTAGTAAAACTACAATTAACAAGATATAATTCTTTTATCAAAAAGAGAAGGGTATCCAACAACCTTGGATAAAGCTCCCTTGATTTATACATTCAAGCAAGTCTGTCTTACCCACACCAGGGTAAGCCCTCGATACGAATATCAGAGTCTCTGTCTGCTATCCCCGCAAGCCCTCAACTTCAAGGTAGTTGGAAACCTCTATCTTCCTCATCAAGGAATCCCTCGAACTTCAAGGTAGTCGGCACCTCTGTCTTCCTATCCCCGGAATCCCTCGAGTGTAATCACCAACATTCGGAGTCGCCCGAAGCTTTGAGAGTTAATAAGAGTCTCTCTCTCCAGAAATCACTTCAACAGCATGTATGCACAAAACCATGTTGTTCATCTGTCATCAGTATGGAGCTCTTTCAAATGAGCTCCTATTTATAGGTAAGGTCGGATCCTTCTCCAATGGTCATATTTTCCTTAAAGATCGGAAGGACCTGTACACGTGTCACTTAGACAACGGTTAATAAGAAACAGAATGGACGACATCGTTTTATAACAAAAAAAGTGTAACAGAATGTACGACATCGTTTTAGACTCTAACATAAAAGTTCGGAATGAAAACTTCGGAGTGAAGGTTCTGAGTGTAAGGAACAATAGTAAAGAGTAGACAAATTTTAGAAGTGTAGGCAATAAAAAAAAGTTCGGAGTCAAACAAAGATATTTTTCGGAGTCTGAATTTATTCAGACTGTATAAAACAAAGATACTCAAATTCTGTTTAATAGGTGAAATCGTAATGAGAATTCTTCATCAAAATTCGTAATGGGAATTCGGAATGAGATTTCTTCATTAGAATTCGTAATGAGAATTTGTCATCAGAATTCGTAATGAGAATTCTTCATCAGAATTTGTAATGGGAATTATTCATTGGAATTCGTAATGAGAATTCTTCTTCAGAATTCGTATCCTGAATCTGGAATAGAACTTAGTCAGAGTTCATATCCGGAATTCGAAATGAGATTTCTTCATTAGAATTCGTAATGAGAATTTGTCATCAAAATTCGTAATGAGAATTCTTCATTGGAATTCGTAATGAGAATTCTTCTTCAGAATTCGTATCCTGAATCTAGAATAGAACTTAGTCAGAGTTAATATCCGGAATTCGGAATGAAACTTCCTTATAGTTCTTATCCAGAATCCGAACCCTAAAACAGAGTGCTTTATATCAATGTTTCAATGATTCCGAGAAAATGAATCCGAAACTCATACTTAAGAAAAATATGGATGAAAAAGTGGTAAGGATAATTTTTTTATAAAAGCGATTTTCCTTAAGAATGCAATTTTCCTTATAAAAGCAATTTTCCATAAGAAAGAAATTTTCCTTATAAAAGCAATTTTCCTTAAGAAAGCAATTTTCCTTATGAAAGCAATTTTCTTAAAGATAAGGTGTTTGTGATTTTCAAAAAAAGAAGGAATGGAAAAGTCATAAGGAAAACCTTATTGACTCAACAATTCGGGCCTTGTCATGGGCTGGGTTTGGTGTTGATTTTGGCAGCGACCAGATTTGGTTCGTAACAGGACATGACCAAATTAAATAGGTTATCTATAATAATACAATGGTGAGCACCATAGTTTACTCCATATCTAGTTCCTCATGTTATGATTTTCATTATCCAACATGGCTTGTGTTATGGAATGGTTCACCAGATATCCAATATTTCCACTTCAACTACATCAACAAACTCATCATGGGGTTTTTTGTTGGTCTTGTTTCAATCTTATGAGTCTTTATTCCATTATATTCACTTCCAAGTTGCCTTTGGGGATCTTTATTTTCATTCTATGGATTAAATATCGAACACAAAACCCTTCATGGTACCTTGTCCATAAATTCCAAGGATTTGAAAATAATTTATATCATTAATAATCATCCAAATAATAACATGATCTTATTCTATATTAAAATTGTTAAAAATGTTTTATAAATTCCCTTATTATTGAAAAATTATACATAATTCTTTATGATTCATAAAAAATCTATAAACAATAAGTCATAATTAACAAAAATATTATTGTGTCTACGATATTCTTGTTTGGATCTCTGATATGTCCTGGTATAAAACCTATTAAAAAATTAGTTATCCATATCATTTGGTAGTGGTATTGTAAAACACTATGAAGCCCTCTAATAGATAGTGAAGGATATTGATTGATTTAATCATGATACCTCTAACATGACTTGTGATTTTTTGTTCTTAAGAAACAAGGGTTGTTTGATTAATTTTATCTCTTGATGTGGATGTAAATACTATGACCAGGAGTTACCAATGAATTTTGATTAGTATACCTAGAGATCCAGTGTAATTGGAATGAATTTTTCATTTTTGGTTTATAATGGAATTAAATCACATGATACTCACTGAGGTAAAATTTTATGAGTGGATATTTTATCAGTCCATTCAAATATTTGTTGACCAATGAGACTTGTTGTCAAATGGTTAAAGATAATGCATAATTGTATTATAATAAAAATATTTTGGTATTTAAGTGTAATTATCAATGAAATTCCATATGTTTTGTCCCTAACATGTGTATGATTTGTTTATTTAGTTTTTGAAGAGATCATGATGGTGACTAATTTTTTCCATTGATAGGTTGAGTTTATGTTTTCATTTAATTGATTAACTATTTTGTTCACTTACCTTCTTGATAATGATTCGAATCACATTTAGATAGTTATGGTATATATATACAACTCTCATTAATTATATTTTACATAAAATATTATACATTGACATGGTTGAGTTTGAAAATAGTGGTAGTGTTCATATGAGGTTCACTAAACTTGATTCAGTGTTGTGAATACATGTGTAAATCAATTCATGTTTTGATAAATGGAAGTTAATGATTTCATGAAAATTGGTTTGGTGGAATAGTGGTTGAATCTTAACTAAAATAAAATTTCCATAATGATTTGAATTTTTTATTCGCAATATCATTTAGTGTATGAATAATCAATGTTAATGAATACAATAGAAGGTATTGTTGTTAAATCAACTCTAAAAAGCATTCATATAACATTCTAGGGTTATTTATAGACAAATAAAATGAATTTAGAATTTAACTAATGATATGTATTGAAATTTGTTTAAATACTATGAATGAGAATGCATAGAAGGTGCATGGTTTCAGAAACTATGTTCCCACCAAGGGAAAACCATCCACACCAAATAGTAGGGGTGTAAATATGGCAAAATATTTCCCCCCACAATATCCCTCTCTCCAAAAAAACATTCATGTGGGATTTTTATGTTCAAAAAATTAATTATGAATTCTGGAACCCATTGGTTTATGTTTCTAATCAAACTATAGGAACATCAAAATTATAATTATTCCTCATTTCCTCGCAAGTGGTGATTTATTTCCATTGAAACCATTTCCTTGGTGGATTTATATGCCATTGATCTCAATAGATCTCATCTTGGTAAGTGGGTCTCATGTCATATATATATATATATATATTTCAAATAAACCTTCCTCTCTTCATTATATAGTATTATTTCATCATGTTAATGATGTAGTTAATCATATTTTGAAATGATCTAGTCATTTTCTTGTTATATGATGATTCTAGCTCAAATTCATAGATATTTTTCACTTTTGGTCATCGTCAGCATTCCTGTTATGGGTGTGGATTATTGTATACATGATTAAAGGTGGGTAGTTCTATTTTAGATATTCCATGATATTAAAAACTTGGTTTTATTGATTTTATTATATTGATTTAAATTGATTTAAAAATCATGATTTGGAAGTATTTTATTATGAAATTCAAAATTGCTTAGATTTTAAGATGAAATCCCATTTCTAATGGAATTCGTATAATGGGGTGAATTTTTGTAATTATTGATTTTGTTTGAGAAAATGAATTGATAATGTAATTTTTTAAATGATCTGATTTAGTTTGAGAAAATGGTTCATATTGAAATGATAAAAAATCCAACATTAGGTTTTGATTAAAAATTAATGAAATGATTAAAAGACTATATTTTTTTAATTAAATTGGCATACATTAACTGAAATTTGAGAAATTGAATTATAATAGATTATATATTTGGAATGTGATCATCTAACTATTATTTATTGATTGATTGAGAACATGTTATCATGGGTATTTAGTTGATTATTTGGGGCAAGAACAATGGGATCACGATACCCATGTAATGGATTAATGATGAAAACTAAAAAATCATATTTTGGCATAAATAATTTTGATGGGATGTTGATAAATATGGTTCTTACATTGTATGATTTCATTAAATATTGCATTGGTTTTAAAATTTTTTTATTCATGTGTATTTATTTATATAAATAATTATAATTTAATTTTTTATTTAATACATTTTTTTGATTTTTCCATTTGTTCAAAAGAAAGAATGTTATGTTTTAAATAGAATAATGATATGTTACTCCATTCTATGTATTATTTAAATTGAATGCATGGTTTGTTTATTGTTCGAAAATATATTTTGAAACACCTAATGATACACTACTATTCTTTTTAACTCAGACACTACATTTTCATTCAGAAATTTGTATATTTTCTTATTCCAAGTCCAGGAAAATGAAAAAAATTCAACCATTTGAGGTGGTGAATACTCATGGTCTTTGGGAATGTGTAGTGGTGAGGGTGAACAGTGCAGGTGAGGTCCACTAGTTGATTATTATTTAGATCTTTTTATATTATCTTGATTGTTGTTTGGGTTGATGTTTCATAGAGTTTTTTATCTATCTACATGGGTACAATTTTAATAGTTTTACTTTTGGTTATATCTCCTTGATGAGTATTGATATTATATATTTTATCATTCATTGTTTTGGGGATAATTCATTCCATCGTGGTCATGTTTGATGTTGGGTTCTAGTTATCGACCCATGGAAATTAGGACCACTCATTAGTAAATACAATGTTTAATCTTGTATCTTGTTTTATGGGTAGCAAAGCTAGTTCCTAGAAAAGTAGTTTGTAGGAAAGTCAATAGATTTTCGCATTAAGATGATATAAATTAAAGGTTTTCCTCGTTGATATGTGGTTGAATTGATGGAACATGGGATGTATTTTGATTGAATTCCACTATATCTCTTTGCATAATGATCCTTATGTCACCATTTCTGAAGGTGGAATGTGTATTTGATGAATATTTTGATTTTTTTCTAGTATTTTTATTATTTTTTAGAGTGTTATGAAAATACTAGACATTTGAATCATGTTTGATTTGTGGAACTGAGTTCCTTTGTTAACTTTTTCATGTTTTCTGTTGATTTTGTGTATAATAAGTCCTCTTAGAAACCATTTGAAAAACCTGGGGTGGGACAAACTAATTAACTATAGAAATTGAACCATCCAGATGACCAAAATCTCATTGAGATATTGTCACAATGTAATGAACCAATGTTTTATCAATGGAATTCCCGTTTATTCATTATAATATAATTAAATTATGAATTACAATGTAATATAATAATTCTAAATAATATGTGATGATTATATAAAATGTTTTCCACTTCGATGTTTTGAATTTTTAAAAACGGTCATATACACTTAGGTTTAGAAAGTTATTTAGAGTCTGGTGGAACCAACATGTTTTCTTGGTGATAGTAACATACCCTTATGAATAGTAATATGACCCTAATAAATAGTAAATTGTATTATTATTTCATTTTCATAGGACTATAAGTTAATTACATCTTGATTAATTTTTAAATGTAATATATATGCAGTTCATGTTTAAAAATTGTTAATTTTTGAAATAATTATGATTTTATGTAAAAATATAAATTAATAAAATTTTGAAAATTATTTTTTGAAACATGGACTTCATTTTTGAATTCTACACGTTGAGAAATAGTTATGGTGGATTTTTTTGGATTTTTCAAAAATAATTGATTTTTAGATGAATAATAAAATTTATTAATTTACCATATAAATAGATTATAATTTAATCCCACCATTTTTTGACATTAAAAATGATTAAATTACCCATGAATCAAACTAAGATAACATATTTACTATTATGGGTCTTGGAATCATCATTATTTCTTGTCTTTTGGGAAATTAATAGATTAATGAGTATTATATTAAGAAAAACCCTCTCCCCTCCACTATAAATAACACCCTTCACACCCCCATTTCCTATTTTATGTTCTAGAACAAAATTATGTGCATATTTCCAAATGATTAATCAATACAAGTTCATTGTGGATAAAACACAACCAAAAACAACCAAAAGTGATCATAGTTAAATATTATCTAATGATTCATCGTTATGGTACATAACCAAATTAAATATATGATTATTCAAACTCATGTAATATCATTAAGAACATGTAATATCAGTTCTAGATGTTTACCCATGTTCTACATAAACATCCATTTATTAATACAAGTGAAACATTAATGAAAACAATGAAAATAATCATTCTTGATCAATGTTATTAAACTCAATAACGCATCCAATTTCCCATAATGTAACTTAATGAAACCACAATGAACCATATTCATGTATTCAAGGTTCAATAATTGTAAACTAATGAATCTAATTTGGTTATATAGGACATTACAGTGAAAAGGTGTTCATATACAAGGTAATGGGAACATATCGATCACAACATTATTTCTTCAGGTTATCCCTCTTACACTCCATTTTTATATGGTCACTCCTTAAAAATAAATTGTTCATGAATATCTTAAATTTTCTAGTACATACATGTTTCTTAATTATGTTTATGTCAAACAAAAGTTTTCCAAAGGATCTCGTCTATAAAAAACATACCTTTCACCTCTCACTTAAGGTGGATGGTTCTTGTATTAAGTATGTTATTCCCCATTTCATTTGGGAACCCAATGTTCATGAATGTGATCTTATGAGATGAATCCCATTCCATTCAAAGGGAAATTTATTTTCTTTTTTTATATATTTTCTATCTGGAATTAATGATAATGAAAATTTTATTGTGTGACAAGTTCGCCAAATATTATATAGAAAAATATGAATATTTGAATGTGAGGGGTGCGCCAAGAATTATACAGCGCTCTAATGCACTTGGTAAAGTGATTAATATGAAGAGTTAATGTGAAATTATTTGTAAAAAATATACTAAATTTGTTCAGAATTATGTTTGGTAATAAACCACTAGGACATGATGTTTCGTTTTTTATGATTTTCCAAATTTAATGTCTTTTATTAGTGATTCCTCTCATCATCATGTTATTTTACCTATGTTATGATTAATTTCACCCCCTTATATATTGTTCATATCTATCCTATTAATGGGATTTTATCTCACCTCTTTTGAATTATATCTTCAGGTTACTACATGTACACTGGAGAGCTCAAGTTCCATTAAGATGATAGAGAAGAAGGAATCAAATAAATGTTCATCTTTTATGTTTTAACTATAATGTATGGTCCAACTTTTCTGTAGACACTAAACCTCTAGATCCTCATGTTGTAATAATATTATGTTTTTTGTCTTTATAATGAAGTAATAGTACTGTAAGAAAAGCATGGTTCGCTATAGTTGGTATGAGATGGTGGTTTAGTTAATTTGGGAATTAGGATAAGTGAACACTAGAGAAATCCCCTAGCAGGAGACTATGTAAAAATATTCACACAAAAATCCTTTCATAAAGATCCCATATGTTATGATTTTAGTATAAATTGTACAAATCAAAAACTTATTCATCACTCATTAACTTATGTTTTGTGATAACCTTTTATTTTTTATAGAATAGTGGGAACTAGGAAAACCGAGGACAAAAGCTTGTGTGAGGGACAATGCAATGATTTCTCAAACAACATCCGAAATGATTTTGGAGGTGGAGTTCAAAACATAATGGAAATGCTTACCCAAAATTCTCTATTTATGAATAGTAAATCGAATAATGGGGAACATCCACCTTCACCAATGAAGAAGAAACTACATATTGAATGTTTAATGAGGAAACAACCACTGATGTTTAGTGAATCTTCTGATGCACTAGTTTCAGACCAGTGGGAAAACTCTACAGAGATTATCTTTTGGTGTTCCACCATTCTAAGATAGAGAAGGGGACTCTGGATGTTTATCATCTAGATGGATAGGCTTGTCAATGGTGGACTTGCATTAATAATAGAATTCCAAGATAGAAAATTGAAAATATGGATATGGAATACTTTAAGACCTTGTTTCAAAATAATTATTTCCCACAAATACATTATATTAAGATGGGGAGATAATTACTAGTGCTTGATAAATAATGAAGGAGATATTATCACAACCTATGAAGCGAATTTCAAAAGTCTTGCAAGGTATTCTTCAAGTTTTGTTATCAACAATGATAGGAAAGTTCAAATATTCTTTAGTGGATTAAAACAACACCTTCGAAAGGATCTTTCAATTCGAAACATTGGGAGTTATGGATATGTTGTTTGGTGTGCTCTCAAAGTGGATATGGAGTTCTAATAATGGTCCCAAGACTATGGTGATAAGAAATGAATGAGGGAGTTTCATGCTATTAGATTTAATGGAAATCGCGGGAATAAATCTCAATAACTGACATGCCAAAAATGTGGGAAGTTGCACCATGGGAACTACCTCAATGGGACAAGGAAGTGATTCAAGTATGGGAATGAAGGACAACATGATCAAGAGTGTCGAAAAGATATGAAATGGAAGGAGAATGTGGCGGAAGATAAGAGAGAACCACCCATGGTCAATGCTACAACAATAGGGAGCTAGGGAACTATGAAGGCTAGTGCAATAAACATCGAGTTCTTGAGGTTAATCATTGTCATGTGCCACCAATGTCAAAGGAACAAGGGAAGGCTTATGGCCTCAATACTGAAAAATTGGAGCAAGATAATGAGGTCATAAAATGTACACAACCCATTCACTCAAAAAAGGTAAATGTCTTAGTTGATTCTAGTTCTATTCATTCTATTATATCTAGAATGTTTTCTAGAACTTTATAATTGAAGCCCCAAATCCTTGATGTATAGATATCTAAAGAAACATGAATTGGTGAAATCATTGTGACACAAGTGTTTGAATCTTTACTTATTGGCATATGTGGGAAGACACATCCAGAAAATTCTGTTATACATCACTCAGTGGAATTCGACACTATAATGGGAATGGATTGGCTCTCTTTATATAGAGAAGATATCAACTATCGGGAAAAGTAAAATATATTTTCATATTCTGAACCATCCTGTATTCCTCAAATAATTAAAGAAAGATCATGAATCTCTATTGAAAAATCTTTGAATGATGTGGGTGTTGATTCCATATGAAAAAGAATACCTCTCCCAGATGGTTGGGTTGATGGAAAGAACCAGCCTTGTAGAAATTACCATGGTTAGGGAATACAGTGATGTATATCCTGAAGAGTTACCTGGACTTCCCTTGGATTGTGATGTAGAGTTCTCAATATAACTCATACCCAGAGCTACTCCTATCTCAAAGTGTTTGTATATGATGTCTCCTATTGAACTAGTAGAGTTTATGAAGTAGTTGTAAGAGAATCTGGAAAAATGGTTAATATGCCCTAGTGCATCACCTTGGGGTGAGACATTGCTCTTTCTGAATAAGAAATATGGAGCAATGCTGTTTTTTATCAATTATCAGGAACTCAACAAGATCCGCATAATGAACAAGTATCTTCATCCATGGATTGGTGACTTGTTTGATAAGATAATAGGAGATAAAATACTTATCAAATGTTGATATTCATTCTTGATAACATCAGCAAAAGGTGAAGAATAAATTCATTCATAAGACACCCTTCCGTACATGGAATGGCCACTATGAGTTTCTGGTGAGGCCCTTCAGACTTATTAATGCTCCTATAATCTTCATGGATTTGATGAATAGCGTCTTTATACAATACCACGACAAATTTTTTTTAGTTTTTACTAATGATATTATCATCTACCCCATAATAATGGAGAACAACGGGAACATCTAAGACTTGTGTTGGCGACATTGAGAAAGGATAATTTGTACTCCATGTTAAGAAATTGGGACTTTTGGATGAAGCGAGTCATGGTCATAGGTCAAGTGATCCCAAGTGAGAAAATTTTTGTGGACCCTTCTAAAAAGGCTATTTACGAATGGCCCATCCACTCTAGTGTAATAGGAATCCATATTTTTCTTGTATTTGCTGGGTACTACCGATGTTTTTTGAGAATTTTCTCATGATTTCAATCCTGCTAACTAAGTTAACAACGAAAGGTGTAAAGTATATCTGGAAAGAAGAATGTGAGGGAAGATTCAAGGTGATAAAAAGAAGGCTGATCACTACCCATGTACTCATATTACTGAAGAGTGGTGACTATTTTGTGATAGACAGTGATGGTTCAATAAAAGTCCTGGGGTGTGTATTATTGAAAAATGAAAATTTGATAGCATAGGCCTCATGGTAGTTGAAGATCCATGAGCAGAACTACTTGATTCATGATCTAGAATTGGATGCTATGATTTTTGGCTTGAAAATCTAGAAGCACTACCTTTATGAAAAAACGGTTTCATCTAAACTGACCTCAAATGCATAATATAAATATATTCACCGAAAAGGAGATCAACAATCATCAAATGAGATGGTTACAAATAATAAAAGAGTATGATTACACTATTCACTATCATCCTATAAAGGTGAACAAGGTAGTTGATACTCTAAGTAGAAACGTACCTGCTACTCTATCATGATATGGATTGAGAAAGACCCTATCATCTTGGATAAGAAAAGGATGGATTTAGAAATCATAAGGGTAGGGGTTACATACATCCTTTCCCAAATGATTTTTCAACCATCCATACAAGAGAATAATAATGAAGCACAAAGGGATTATGTAAAGATAAATTAGAGGGTGAATGTAGTAATGGATGGGAAATTTCAAGAGTTCCATATTTAAGATAATGGTGTGATTCCGTTTGGAATGTGCATTTGTGTTCCTTCATCACCCATGATAAGGAATTAGATATTGTAAAATGCACATAGCTCAACAATATATATCAATCATGGTAGCACCAAAATTTACCGTGACCTTCAAGAACACATTTTTTGGATAACATGAAGAATGAGATTGCAAAATATATCTCAATGTTCCTGGTATGTCAGAAAGTTAAAGAAGAGGAAAAAATTCCAAAGGGATGATGCATCCATTGCCTATACCCATGTTGAAATGGGAGAGTGATACTATGGTCTTTGTCGTGGGTCTCCCAAAGATGTCGATGGGAAGTAATGTGATAGGTATTGTGGTTGACAGACTCACAAAGACTTCCCATTTTATCACTTTTCTAGAATATCTCTCACTTGAACAACATTCAAGGATATATGTGAAGGAAGTGTTGAGACAACATGGTGTTCCACTCTCAATTGTATCTGATCATGATCCAAGGATCACATCTAAATTCATGAGTAGTATTCAACAGGAATTGAGTACTAAATTAAATATCAGCATGACCTATTAACCCCAAACTGATGGCTAGTCTAAAAGGACTATACAGACTCTTAAAGAAATTATTAGAGAATGACCTCCATAAAAAAAGGTCTATGGGATAAAATTCTCCCATTGGTTGAGTTATCAAACAACAATAGCTTACACTCAAGTATTATGATGGATCTGTAAGAAGATTTGTATGCAAATCGATGTAGAACTCCAACTTGTTGATATGATGTTGGAGAAAGAAAGATACTTGGACTCGATCATGTGAAAGAGATAATAGAGAAAGATCAATTCATAACGAAACGCATCAAAGATGCTCAGAGCCGGAAAAAGAGATATGATGACAATCATGTAATGGACTTGGAGTTCGATAGTGAAGAAAAATTATTCCTTCAGATACCACCATGTAAGACATTCATGCGGTATAGATAGAAATGGAAGCTAAGCCCAAGGTACATTGGCACCTTTGAGAACAATGACTGCATTAGAGCCATGGCCTACCAGCTTGGACTTCCACCGAATACGGATCATGTTCATGATTAGTTTCACATTTCACTCCTAAGGAAATACATACCTGATCCCACACATGTACTGAACTCAGAGGTGGTGGTGCTGGAAGATGATATCTACTATGAGGAGTAGCTAGTAGTGATTCTTGACTAGATAGATAAGGTTCTATGCAACAAGAAAACCAACATTGTCAATGTGTTGAGGAGTAACCATAAGTTTGAAGAAGCAAATTGGGAACTGGAGGAGGTGATGATGGATAAGTACCCTCACCTATTTGTGTAAAACGAAATTTAGAGGGTGAAATTTAATAAGGGGGGAGAATGTCATGACCCAATGTATTATAAATGGAATTACCTTTTATAAAAAATAATATAATAACATCATGAATCTAAATGAAATATAATGGTACTAAATATTATGTTATCATTAAACATATTTTTTCCAGTTATATGTTTCTAATTTTGAAAAATGGTAATATACAAATTTTTTTAGTATGTTATTTGGAGGTTGATGGAACCAACATATTTTTTGGTAAATAGTAACAACCCCTTAAGAATAGTATTGAAAATAGTAGTATGACCCTAATGAATAGTAAATTTTATTATTATTTAATATTCTAAAGGCTTAAAATAATGACATATTGATTAATTTTTCAATGTAATATAAAAAAGTTCTAGTTTTAAAATTGTAAATTTTTAAATAAAGAATGATATTATTTGAAAAATAAATTAATCATATTTAGAAAATTATATTTGAAAAATGGACTCAATTTTTGGATTCTACATGATGAAAATGGTATGGGTGAATTATGGAGATTTATCTGAAATACTAAAAATTTTTGTGAATAGTAACAAAACATTATTTTACCGTATAAATACATTATAATTTGAACCCAATATCCCTGACATCAAAAATGATGTAATCACCCAAGTTTCGAACTCAGATGACCTATTTCCTATTCATAGTCTTGGAATAATCATTATTTCTTATCGTAGGGGAAATTAATAAATTAATGAATATTATAATAATAAAATCCTTCTCCCCTTTAATATAAATACCACCCTTCACACCCCCATTTCCTCACACCACTCATGTTTCATGTCTTTTCTAGAATCTGACCAAGCATCTTACCTATCCCCTCCCCCATGTCGAAGAACCTCTGGTCTCATCATAATAACAATCCTAGAATCCTTACGGAGGATCTCTAGAGGAGCATTCAAGAGGTATTTTCTCTCCCACTTTCCCTTTAATTTCCTTTCAATTTCAAGATCTATACTTAATCTATCACCACCTATCCTCATCCACATGGTATGATAACTTGATTACCATAAATATACTAGATTACTATGCTAAAAATGGGATATTATATTATCCAAACCCCTTATCCTCTTCTTTTTTACTTTATAAAGAAAAACGTTGTTTGTGATGTGTTAATCATTCACCTTCAAGAACAACATGTTTTCTTTTTTCCATTTCTTCTTTAATATATGGTCATGAAACCATATTCATAGTTGATACTAAATATTTTATATGTTTTAGGTTATATTTAATTTACTAGAAATAACTTATGTACATATTTCATAATTATTAATCAAAACAAGTTTGTTTTGGGCAAAAAACCACCCAAAATAACCAAAAGTGATCATTATTAAATTTTATCTAATGATTCATCCTCAAGGTACAAAACCAAATTCATTTCAATATAATTTAAAATCCTAGAATATAGTCAATACTTTTTAATGTCTATTTTCGATGTTTAACCATGTTATAAAAGAACATCCATTTATGAATACTTGTTAACCATTCAAGAAAACCATGAAAAACAACATTCTCGAATTTTTTTTAAACTCTATAACTCATCCAAAGGCCCATAAAATAACTTAATGAAACCATATTGAACCATATTTATGTACAAATTGTTTAAAAATTGTTAATTAATTAATATAATGTAGTTATACATGACATTAATGTGAAGAATTCTTTCAGATAGAATGTAAGGGGAAAATCTCGAACCCAGTTATATTTTTCTAGTTCTGCCTCTTTCAATCCATTTTTTGTATGGTAACTACATAAATATAATTTTAATCATTATATTTAATTTTATAAAATATAAATGTTTTATAATAATTTTTATGTCAAACAAAGGTTTTCCAAAAGAACTATTCTTTCAAAAACACACCTCTTACTTCTCACTAAAGGGGTATGGTTCATCAATCAAGTATGTTATTCCAGCATTATTTTGGGAATATAAATCTCATGAATGTGATCTTATGAGATTAAAACCCTTTATTTCAATGGGAAATTCAAGTTAATTTTGGATATATGTTCTATTTTACATGCATGATAATGAAAATGTTACGGTGTGAAGGTTACACCCATAATTATATAGTGCAATATGAATGTTTGAATGTGATAGGTGGATCTAGAATTATACAGTGCTCCAAAGAATTAGGTAAAGTAATGAATATCATGAGTAAATGAGAAATTAGTTGTGAAAATTATGCTATGTTTTTTCACAAGTATGTGTGGTCATCAGCCACAAAGAAATGATGTTACATTTTTTTCCATTGCCACATTAATTCATTTATTAATCATTCCTCCCATGTTCATGTTCTATTGACTATGTTATGATTATGCTAACCCCATGCTTTATTGTTCTTATCTATCCACTTACTAGTATTTTATCTCACCACTTTTGATGTATATCCTCAGGTGACTACATGTACTAAGGAGAGGTCAAGATCTAATAAGAATCTAGATAAGAAGGAATTAAATGTATTTTATGCTTGATGTTTAAAATGTTATGTATGGTCTTTATTTTCCCAAGATAGTAAACCTCTAGATCCTCATGAATTTATATTACTTTGTTTTTTATCTTTATAAGGATTTAGTAGTAATGTAATTAAAGGTTGGGTTACTATATACATGTTGTCAATGCTCTGGGATATGAAACCACACCAATTATCATTTAAGCTCTATTTGTGGACCCACAAATGGATTACTCTATATATCATGTTTAATAGTTTATTCACTAGAATAAACCATATTTCTAGGTATCCAATGAACCTCAATAGGTTTTTTATTGTATGAAAGTAATTGAGAAGCTTTTTATTTCCTGAAAATCCTCATTCAATTAATGGAAAGCGTATTACCTTCAATCATGTTTGGGATTGAAGGAGAGAGTCAGATTTGATGGTAATGGTAAAAAATCATGATGGACTGGAGTAGAAATAATTAAAAGATGTTTTTACCAATATTTTCTATCAAGATTCTTGGGATTATCAATGTAGATGGATATTCATAATAACTAGAAAAGGGATATGATTGTGACTTTATATGCCAACCACTTTATTAAGAATGTACAATTTTCTCTTAATATTGTGACTAAAAATAATTTGAAAGAATGAATATTATAGATGGTTCTTTGAGATGATATTCAATCCAATGTTTTTATTTGAAAGATAATTTCTTATGTTGATTATCTAGATAATTCATTGATGGATAGGCTTAACCTGGATAGTAAGTTTGTGTTAATATGAGTTCTTTTTCCTCATAGTGGTAGTCATGTGAGTTCATTTAATGGAAAGTGGAATTTTGAATAGTGTCATGGTGGATCATGATAGAGGGGTTCTTCTAGACCACATGAAATTCCTCATATAGGCCCTTTTACTTGCTACTATTGTGGAAAGAATAGGAATTTGAAATGGATATTTACTAAGGAACCGATGATCTATAGTTCCTATAGACACATTGGTTACATTCATAAATTATGATACATATTTTCTACTCCATATAGTGGCATAAGATCATTGTTAGAAAATATTAATATGGAGAAATCATGTTTCTCTATAAGAAAGGGGATCTAGCCTCAAGTAACCATAATAAAGCTTCTTCTCATAGTGGAAGAGTATATAGAGGAAGTTTATACATAGTGGAAGAGTCTATTGTATAATTATAAAGGGGTCTAGTGACTATGAGAGGTATCATCACTATATATTTATCCTTAGTAAATTCATTATTTGATATTGGTGCATCTCACATGTTCATAATAACACATATTATTTATTTGATAACGCTTCTTTTAGAGATTTAATCTTATTTAATGGATATTATTACACCCATTAGAATAATGAGAGTATAGGGTCTTCAGTGTACTAATTGTGTTTTCTCTGTATCATAAATTGATCTTACCCACAGTTTATAGTTATATGATATGAAATCACTTTACAAAATTGTTAGGAGTGGTTTTTTTATTGAACATTGGTCGTGGATTGAATGTTATATTCTGCGGTTCTCCTTTAGCATGTAATATTGGGTTAGTTCCAGGTACTCAACCAGTATCTATTCCTTATTAATATATAATACCAACTAAACTGAGAGAGTTGAATACATAGTTTTTATTTTTATTGAGGATGAATTTATATTCTTGATTGATTCACCATGGGAGGAAGAATTTATTTTTGAACATAATGATTATGGTGTGATTTTTCTATATTTTGATTAGTAGAATTTCATCCAATTTATGGGATAGAACAAGTATCTATTTCCTTATATAGACGATATGTTTGTCCTGTATAATGGGGAAATTTGTTCTCAATGATTGAACGTCGATCTGAAACATTTATTACATTCAACGATTCTTGGGTTTAACATATTCTTTATGTTGGCATCTTATGGAATTATATTATCTGGCTTCTCTAATGACAACCCTCACTCAGAAATGAGTGAGTTATTTTTGGTATGATATATGTATGTTTTTAAGTTTAATTTTTTTACATCTTCACTAGTGTCTAATATTATAGAAGGTGGGTAGGTATATGTTGTCACCTATGATACATCATGTTTGGGTTTTGGTGGTGTTATTATGTAGGGTTATCCAATTTTTGCCTCTAGCCCAATACATATTAGGCCACATTATGTTTTTTATTTGAATTATGATATCAGACACCTAGACATGATTCATTCCATTGAATACTATGGGAATTACCTTTCCAGATAATAGTTCATCATTTATTCAGATCATAAAGTCCTAATTTATATCATCTTGGAAAAATATTTTAATCTCAATATATTGCATTGTGTAGAGTGCTTGTAGTTGTACGACATTGACATTACTTATATACTAGGTAAGGGAAATGTATTTTTGGATGCTTTGAGAAGAAAAAAAATTACCCATGCCGTGAATGAATCATCATAAGAGTTGAATTTGATGAGTATTTTTTCCTAGCCACACTTAGTATTCAAATAGGCTGAGTATGCATTTGTTTTGACCAGTATTTAGTTGACAGAATCTCTTCTTAAGTCGATTCCTCGGGATCAACAACATGATAATGAATTATGTTTCATTATGGACTCTCTATATTGTGTAGATTCAATCATTTAGATGTCTTTCTACCTAGAGTGTAATAATTTTTTCATGAAATGGTACATTGTTTCTTTTTCTATAAGGAGGAATCTTATTGGAGAATTTCATAGTTCAAAGTGGGAAGTTCACTGAGGTACCTTAAATATTTTATATGATGTCTTCCATCGATTCTAGTGGCTAGGTATGAGACTGGACATCGCTAATTTTTTTTAAACTTATTATACGTGCCAACTAGTAATGACATAAAATCTGAATCCTTTAGGACTTCACTATCACCATTTAGTTCTGAATAGTAAGTGGGATTCTATTTCTATAGAATTCATATGAGGAATTCCTCATTCCCCTAAAATAAGCATGAGATACGGGTTTTTAGTGATCGGCTGACCATTTTTGATCACCTTATACCCATCCATTATACAACCTATGTTGAGGACATGGGAGGCCTGTATGTATATGAGGTTGTTAAGGAGCATGATGTTCTATCAATGAGAGCCTCAAATAGAGGTCCAAAGTTCATTTCTAATTTTTGGATATGCCTTTAGGATGTAATAGGATCTTAGGTGATCTTGAGCGTGGAATATCAAACAGATAACCAAATAGAATGTCATATATTGATTCTATAATACATGCTCTGTGCTTGTACCGTTCATTTTGGTAGAGCTTGGGATAGCCACTTGGGTCTGGTTGTATTTTCATACAACAATAGTTATCAATCTACAATTTAGATGAATACATTTTGGACCTTGAATGGTCAAAAATTCAAATCTATGTTGTGTTGGTTATAGATTGCTGAAGCATCATTTGTTGGACCATAATTGGTTAATGAGACAATGGATTGGATTCAATCAATTTTATATTGAATGGTGTTCGCATAGGGCGGATATATATTTTATTATGATCATCATCAATGACTGTTGCAGTTTAGGGTTGGTGATTTGGTGTTCTTGATAGGATCCCCATGTTCTGTTCATCGATGTCTTAGGAGGAAAGGGGAACATGCTCCTCATTTTATGGGACATTTTGATTTCATTGAGTAGGTTGGGAAAGTGGGTTAAAATTTAGAACTTCCTCAATAGTTGATTCTTATACATAAATTTTTTCTTATTTCATAACTTTGGAAGTATCATTCTGACCCATCTCATTTCTTGAGATCAGATATTGATCTATATTTTTCTATGAATGGGAATCTTGTTAGGATTATTGATTCTATAAAAAAAGATACATCATTTGAAAATGTCACCTTTAGTTTATGTTCTATGTTATAATGATTTTGATTCTCATGAAACATGGTATTTTATAGAATTGATGAGATACAATTGGGTTCATCTTATTGATAGAGAAACATCAATACATTCTTAATAGGGACTGAAATTTTTTATGATGGGAAAGTGGTAACATCCATTTACCCAATTTTCGGTATTCCTTAACAATTATTTTGATCTCCTATATGTTGAGTCTTGTTTTTTTGGTTCTTTTGAAAGATTTTTTTTTAGTTTTGAGAAGATTATTAGGATGTGTGGTTTTATCGCCTGGTTTCCCCAAATTTTGTTTCCCCAATAAAAATTGTGCACCACGTGGACAGTAGGGAATGAATATTTGGTATATAGTTTCAATAAATTTCCACCCACACAAGGGAAACCATTAAAACTAAGTAGTAGAGGTGAATGGTTGGCACATGTTTTACCCCGATCATGCACCTCCCTCTAGGTAATTGTGCGCTAGAGTTTTTTTTTGTTTTGAAAAATAATTATAAATATATAAAACCTACAGTTTAAGTTCATAATCAACATAATTATCCCTAAAACAACTTATTCTTCCATAGAGGCTCCCTAGAGAGGTTTTGGCCCCTCCAAAACCATTCCCTGGTAGATTAAATCAGCATTGATATAGATAAATCGCATTCATGAATGTTGATCTCCTCTCAAAAAATTTCTTCTTATATAACATCATATCCTCCTTAGAGAGTATATGATAATCATGTTTTTAAAGTATCGATTCTCTATTTTTATGGATATAATCATTATCGTGATAGATCATAATTAGATATCTGATTCATAGATCATTATTTCTATCGATTTTAATTTGTGTTCATGTGGTCAAATTGGATTGTGGTATAAATGATAAAATGTAGGTAGTTCTATTTGATATTTGACTTGAAGTTGAAACACAATTTTTATCGACTTGTTTTAAATAGCATTCAATTTATTTACAAAAAATTGATTTATGGTGATTGATTATAAATTTCAAAATAGAATGTATTTTTAGAAAAAAAAACCTTCTTACAATGGAATTGGAATTTTGGGATAAATTTTAAAATTGATGGATTGTTTCTGGGGAAATTTATTTAATAATATATTTGATGAAATTTATGGATTTTTTTTAAAAAAAATTGAATTAAATTAAAATTATGAAAACCCATGATTGTTATTCTATTTATAACGCGTTAAATGATTAAAAACATATGTTTTGGTTTTGAAATTGAATAGGTATATTGAAACTGAAATTGTGAAATTGAATTGTAAAAGATGATTGATTCGAAATGATACAATTTTACCATTATTTTTTGATTTTATTTAGAGCATGTGATACAATGAAGTAAGTAGGTTATGTAGGCTACTAATTCTAGTATATTTATTCCATATCAATGTATTTATGAGGTCAATTATAACTAAAAACCACGTTCATCCTAATAATCCCTGATGGGATTTTGATGAGTCATATCCAGCCTAATCTTGAGGGATGTGTTCACACATGTTTATTTGAGACCACTAATTTGAGAAGTGTGCAGACCATATAGCTATAAAGTATCATGGTTTTGGAAAATTTACCATGGTTCTTATTATTTATGATCTAATTATATATTACATTATGTATAAAAATATTTTAATCATGCCAAATGATTTATATATATAAATGATTATAAATAAATTTTTTATTTATTCTATGTTTCAAATGTTATCCATCAATTAAAAATAAATGATTTTTTGTTTTAAATATGAAAATGATATGTTATATCATTCCCAATTTTATTTAAATTGAATGTATGATCGGTTTTTTATGCAATATTTTATGGACCACTTGGTGAAAACCAATTAGAATGTATAGCTCAAATCCCACAATTCTTTTGGAATTTATTTTTGTTTTATAATTCCAGGTCATAGAAAAGGAAAAGCTCTAATTCAAGGTGATGGATGTCCCAGGTCTTTGGGACACCATAGTGGTGATGGTGACCAATTGATCTAAGGTCCACTTATTACAATGTTTTTTATTCATAGATAGTTCCATAATGATGGTTAGGGATAAATTTTCATTGAAATTTTTATCTATTTGTTTGGGTAATATTTTACATATTTTACTTCTTGTAGTTTCTCTTTGTAGAATGTAGATATACAGACATGTATCTTTAATATTCAACTATTTTGTGAAAAATTAATTCCCTCATAATTTTTTATGATGTCAAGTGACAGTTTTTAACCCATGGGGATTGTGAACTACATTTTTATATGTTAGTGTCATCTTGAGTATCATGATACAATTCTATCATGGTTGGTTACTAGGAACCGATGTCCTAAAATATGGGATGAATTTGACTAAACATGTATATAGTGAATCATGGATTGGGTCATTTTCATAGGATTCATACATGAATTCATATGTAAACAATTATTAGATAAGGGTTTTTACTTATGGTTTGAGGTTTTAGATAATATTCATTGGTTTTTGTGAAGGTTGGGAGGACATGGGATTCAATTATTTACATCATGGTTTATTGTGTACCCTGTATAAGATCATTGGATACCAAATGACTAACTAATCAGAGTTGGTGACCTAAGAGGATCGTAGAGTACCTGGTTTACTTTTTTTGGATCTCAGTAGTCTACAGTGATATTTTTATTATTTTTAAAAAATTGAGATAATTTTTAAAAAATCAAAACTTAACCCATTCTCTCTCCTAATCCATATTTACTAAACCAATGGGATAACAATGCACAGTAACCTCATTCTCTTAAATCAATTCATCTACCATCTCTTTGGATACTTAATCATTTTCAATCCATTAGTGGTATTGTGTTACAATAGCATAGAACATCCCTCGATGACTATTCCTTCCAAATTATTCATTCATTAATTAATTTTTTTATTAAATCTATACTTCAGGGGATCTCCACTTTTATTATTTAAACCATTCGAAAATGAATAAACTAGTCATTTTTTATAATTCAAATCCATCCTTCACATTGAAAGTGGCATATTCAAATTTACCCAGTTATATATATATATATTATTTAAGGTTATAATTTAGAGTTATGGTTAGATGGAGTGGGTGACTTGGTATATTATTAGTAGAGATCAAAGAGTTTATGTAACTTTTTATATTCCATTTGAATTTTGATTTATATAACCCTTACATTAAATATTGAATTTAGTGTTCTAATATAATAATTACCCTGTATTTGGGATGCACAGTGTTGGAATTATAACAATTATTAGCTGTATAGTCTTAAAGTAATCTTAGAATTATTTGATATGGTTTAAAAAAATAGTTTAATAATATTTGATGAAGGTATTGAGATATCATTGAGTGGGGGGAACTATTAAGGTGGATATCTTTGATTTGTAATGTCCAAATATTCACCAATTATGTTCTTTAAATATCCTTTATTATAATAGATTATTCTACAAGAAAAAATAAACTAAAATGAAATGATGGTATATTAAAAAAACTCTATCCATTATAATATAACTATTAAATTAGTCGGGCTAAAATGATGAAAACATGTTACAGAATATTCAAATGATTGAAATTGAATCAATCTGTGGGAGTCTCCAATGTAAAATTCATTTATCTGATCTTAGGAAAGATGTATCTTTAATAGGGTATCCTCTAGGCCACACCCATGAAAATTTTGAATTATTAGGTCATTTTATTAATCGTATGTGATAGAAATCAATGCGTGTAAAAATTCCGATAACATATATGGTTATGAAATAACTACCATTGAATACCACAAGAACATATGTTATTTTTAGACCTCACTTGGATATCTTGTGGGTCTCTGTTACTAATAATTACGATGACAATAACATGTACTTACTAATTTAATGAGTTATTTATCACATGAGTTTTTTTGCATTTCTCAGTTTAAATTTTAAATAAAAATTGATTTTTTTATTTTTTAAATGTGTGAATTTTTGTGATTTTCTATGATAATTTAATTTTTTGTGAATAGTGGACAATATTGTTTTCACCAACGATTTATATTTTATAACTATAATAAATACCAACAAATTTAAAAACAATTTTAATTCTTCAAATATTAATTTAATTAGTTTAAAAATATACATTTTAAAGATATTTATTTTAATTTACAAAACCTATGCTTAATATTTTCGGTCTTATTGAATATTTTCCAATAAAAAATATTTTCTGTCTGTACTTTTAATTAAATAATAATTTGGTAGAATTTTGTTTTTTACTTCATTGAAAGCCACATAAAAATGATTTTTTATAACGATATAATTTTTAAAATTACAATAAATAACTTTTTAAATTTACCATACATGTCAAGACCCCTCATCGGGACCCTTGCCGTGACTACCACATTCCCGCCTTCCAGAGGCCAAGGGCTGGCGACTAGCACCATAGGCGTAAATCCCTAAAACTAGGAAACCATTTCCTTTATAAATTAAAAACACCCACAACAGAGTATATACAGGAAGAGATACACTAAGTAAAAATGTATACAAAAGGAGTACTGAAAATTAAAGGGGACGGAAATACAAGGCCAACTGTAAAGTATAAATACAACTAAAAAGAAAAAAACAGATGAAAGGTGTAAGGTAGATCCGGGATCATCTGCCACGGATCCTAGCTGAAGGGTATGAATAGATAGACTTCATAAAACTCCACGTCCGTCCATCTCCTCCGTGTACCGCCACGCCGTGTGGTCCACCTCTGGGTACCGTCCAGTCCTCGTACACTCAGCCTCGGTCAGCGTTGTCTATCGTCTGCATCCGACACAACAAGGTGCGGGCATAGAACATGCAGGGGTGAGTATAACGATATTCAGTAGGGACCCCGAGACCCTCAAGTTCTCACAAAATCAATCAAGGATCAACCAAAATGTATGAAATCAACAGATAACCCCACTTAGGTATATGCCCATACATATACCTATGTTATCAAGTAATCTGTCTCAATCCTGAGGTAAAATCAAAAGCTACTAACTCAAATCAAACATGATTTTATTACAGGTATAGTATCAATATAAACCCCCAGCTTTTAGAGAACTCATCCTTTATCATGTACAGTGGTCTTTCCGCGTCACAGGGAAGCACTTACCACTAACTTGGATTGCTAAGGTACTCCACCTGTTGAGTACCATGGATCTACCGTGCTCCAGAGAGACACTCCACACCATGGGTCTGTTGTGCTCACACAGAGAAACTCCACATGTATCCTTCTAAGGTACTACACGTAGAAGTATCTTAAAGGTACATATCATCATAGGGGTCTCAACGCAACCGACGATGCGTCAATCGGACGCCCGGTCTGTGTGTTATTAGCTTTTTTGTCCCTGGGGCCCTGTTGGATTCATGTATGATCCAAAATGAATGTATCTCAAAATTACCTTGAAATCTAGTGGGGAATACTCAAAGGGATGGTGGTGCTCCAAGAAAACTAGTGTCGTTTTCGTTTCGTCAATTGGTCATTCGATGCCAAAGATATGGACAAAAAAGTAAAGGTCAGTAATGGTCCAGGACCCTATCCGACGTGGTCGGACCGACTCGGCCCAAACTAGACTGGGCCAACCTGGTTTGGGTCGACTCAGTCATCCTGCTAAGTTTGGACTGGTCCACTCGGCCTGGCTCAGTGGACTGCAGGGATGGTTCAGCAAGGAGGTCGTCGCATAGGCGGCTCGACCTGGTGGCTGGGGCCGGTATGTCCAGCACCATGTGGGGAACTGGTCGTCCTGGAAAGTCAAGCCAATTCGGCCAGTGACGACGTGAATGATGTCGAGGGATAGCTCCGGTGGCCAGCGCGACTCGGCTGGTTCGGTCGGGAGTCAGGGTGCGGGCATGCCGCGCGGGGCACCGTGCTGGGTGAGGGTGTGTCGGGCAAGGAGCGTGTATGCCGGAAAGGTTCTGAGAAGGGAGACAGTATGGTTCACCAGGCACCGGTAGGGTGCGAGTAGGCCACGTAGGGTGGGAGCAGGCCAGCAAGGTTCCAGGTAGGGCGCTAGTAGGGCGTGCGGGGTGCCGGTAGTGTGCGGGAGGTCGCCTGGGGCGCGGGTTGGGCGCAGGCAGGCCTGGCGGGGCACCGGCAGGCTGGCATGGCGTCGGGCAGGGCGCTGGGCAGGGCGCTAGAATGGAACCAGTAGGGCGTGGGGAAGCCACGGGCAGGGGAGATGGCGGCCGGTGGCGGCTGGGAAGGCTAGTTCGGCGCGGCGCCGGCCAGCGCGGGCCGGCGTTGTTTGGCCAGGAACACCGGTGTGCCGCAGGGGTGGCATGGTTCGCAGAGGCCATGGGTAGCACGACTTTTGTTGTTCCCACCTTCTTCGCCTCGTTGTCACGTCGAAGAACAACACAAGAAAGAAGAATTTATGGAGGATGTCGGGCAATGTTAGGTAGGCCCGCATCCTCCGTGTTTAAGGTGGTATCAATGCGTTAATCAAGAAAAAAGAAGAACAAAAATTAATTACATAACTTTGCATCGATTTCTTTCATTCGATGATGACAAGAATAAAATAAGAGCATCAACACACAATAACCCCTACCTAGATTGTGGGGTGTCGACGTTAAAGTTACGGAAAGAAGACGATGTTGTCTGTCGTTCGTCGCGTCTGCCACACACACCTAATTCTGCGATGCATTGGCTCTAGAAGACGCTCCAAGTTGGTAAGATCCGTGGACGGAAGTCGAAGAAGAACTATTGCCAGCGTTCTTCATTGGAATAACACATTCTTTGTTCATCGTTGGGAGGATGGTTCTCTATTGGGGGATTTCTCCCAATGATCCTCATATCATCCTTTAGCCCACAAGTGAAAAGTTAGCCCCGGAAAATAAATGAATCTCTTTTATTTTATATTATTGAGTTTAAAATTCAAACTGTGGTGTCTAATTAAATGAGATGAGTCAGTTAATTAATGGGATGGAGTTGGCATAAACAAACTATGTGTTGGAACAACAATTCAAAAGTGGAATATTAATTACATGTCTCCACCTCATTAAATCATGAGAGTTGGCATGAATTAATTTAGGAGAGATCAAGAGGCTCTCCCTTATTAATGAGGGGGAGTTGAGAGGTTTTATCATCCCATATCAATAGGGGTCAGGTGGTCCCCACACACCATTATTCAAATGAGAGGTTATGTGGTCTCGGGTGGTCCCCACGTCGTAACCTCTCACGGTAGGTTATGTTTCGGTGGACCCTACCACCGTAACCTCTCAAGGGAGGTTAAGATGTTGTGGTCCCACCTCCGACTCCCATGATAATATGTTAACCACAAACACTCTCTTGGTGGCTTAAATAAAATAAAATGTAGCAACAATTTATTTTATTTTATTTTTTTAAGAACACCGAAATATTATCCTCAACTCTCGACTCACTAGCGTCGAAGTGAAAGTCTTATTAAGAGAATATCAGTGTTGTGAGTTCAACATCCATTATTTATTGTGTGTTCATTTTTGGGTCGGTTTAAGAACCTCCTTGAAAAATGCAATAAAATAATATCACAGATGACTATGTGGATAACATTATATATATTATAATATATAAATATGTAAATAAAATTTTTATATTTATAATTTAATTATAATTTTACTAATAAAACATGTAATGACCCGGGAAATTCAATGAAATTTTTTGATGAAATACATAGGAATTTTACGAGTTTATGGATTCTCACAACACTTGATTCTAAGGCCCGTTGTGCCCGAAATCAATTTCCGAAGTTTATCTAGGGTACGTTCAGTAAACGAATGAGCGGGTCTTTCTATGATTTGAATCGGTGCTCTGATTTAAAATCCAAGGGCACTGGTGAACTCACAGCACTGGTAATTGCTTAGGAAGACTTTTACCAAAGATGCGTTTTCAAGGGGGAAGAAGTTAAATTTTTTGTGGATTAATTGAGAGGTGAATAAAATTGTGGGACAATTTTATTTTCTATATCTTAAGTGGTTATATATTACATGGGGGAGTTGGGATGGGACCCACAAGCTCCTAACTACCCATGTGACTATAATTATGAGGTGGGGCCCACACGAGCCCCAACCATTCACAATCCCTAAACCATATCTGGTCCTACGAGCTTGTGGGTCCCATCCCAACTCCCCCATGTGGGATATAACCACATAAGGTATAAAAAATAAAATTGTCCCAAAATTTTATTCACCTCTCAATTAATCAGCAAAAATTTAACTTATTCTCCCTTATAAACGAATCTTTGGTAAAAGTCCTCTTAAGCAATTACCAGCACTGTGAGTACACCAGTGCCCACAGATTTCAATTCCAAGCACCGGTTCAAAATATAGAATAACCCGCTTGTTCGTTTACTAAACATACCTGAGCTAAACTTCGGAAATTGATTCTGGGCACACTGGGTCTCGAAATCAAGTTCCGTTAGAAGCCATAGACTTGGAAAATTCAAAAGTATTTATGAAAAAATTTCCTTGAAATTTCTGGGTCTTTACATTACTCCCACCTCAGGTCATTATGTCCCCGTAAATCTACATCATAAACTAGAAAAACAAATGAGGGTATTGTGCACGCATCTGAGCCTCCCGATCCCATGTGCTATCCTGAAGGTTCTCGTGCTGCCAATGAATGCGCACCAGAGGAATCGATCGTCCAACTAGGACCCTCTCATGACGATCCTCGTTCTCCACCGGGTCCTCTGCAAATGTCGCCACGTCATCGATGTCCAGCTCCTCGTGATCAATGATATGCACTGGGTCGTGAACATATCTCCTCAACTGAGATACGTGGAAGACGTCGTGCACCCGGTGAAATTGAGGTAGAAGGTCCAGGTGATAATCCATCTTGACTACCCTAGAGAGAACCAAGAATGGCCCGATAAAGCGCGAAGAAAACTTGTCACCCCGAAAAAATCTCCATAATCCACGTAATGGTGAGACTCGTAAGAAAACGTGGTCTCTATCCTCGAACACCAGTGGTCTCCACCTCCTATCAGCATAAGATTTATGTCTGCTCTATTCAGTCCTCATTGACTCCTGGATGATCTGCACCATCTCTGTCGTAGCCTGAACCATCTTTGGTCCTACGAGTGCTGACTCCCCAGGTTCAGTCCAGCACAGAGGTGATATGTATGGTCGGTCGTACAATGCCTCGTATGGTGCCATCCTGATGGTGGAGTGGTTGTTGTTGTTTTACGCAAACTCCACCAAGGGTAGGTGATCCTCCCAACTGTGACCATAGTCAAGGACACATGCACGAAGCATGTCCATGAGTGTCTGAATAGTCCTCTCCATCTGGCCATCCGTATGAGGATAAAATGCTATGCTCAAGCGTAGCTTCATCCCAAATTCCTCCTACAACCGCTTCCAAAAAATTTTATTTGTTAATTTCAACATTAAGGGTCATAAACAAAAGTTGCATCAATTTAAATAATATAATTTTAAAAAATTATAAAGAATCAATTATATTACCTTCAATTTTCTCATAATTTTGAATGTTCTATAAAAAATGAACACCAATAATTCCATCCTGAAACTATTTTAAATTGATATATATTATTCTAACGTGATAGTGAAAATAAATAATAGACAAATAATCTAAATATAATAAAAGATTTTATATGATAATTATAAATATTAGTAGTTATGAATAAGGTTACAAAACTTGTGATTGTGATATTTATGTCTGTTATACAGGTGTATATATCATGTTCTCAGAAATCAGGATAAATGTTTAAGGCTTGTTTTTTTTCCATTCTTCATTGAGGTATTTTATTGATATTATACATTGGTCTTTTCTTATGGTGTAACTAATTATTCTTTAATGTCTAAATATAAAAATATTTTCATCATTGGAACATCATTTCCATTCATTTACATCATTACTACGGACTATGACTCATATCTACCAATATAATATAAGGGGTTTTCCTAACACAATCAACTTTTTTATGTTATAATGTTTCTCATTGAACTTCATATATCATTTATTATGGAATTATATTTCTATATCCAGGTTGATAATTTTTATTCATTACCAATATATTTATGAATTATATTCCTTCATTAAAATTTAACAATGTATAGAATAATTTGTATCCTCATAAATGATGGTATATCACACAGTTATATGTTTTCTATTTTTAAATAATATTGTCTAACAATATTTTGAATCTCAATAATTTATTAACTCTTGTTACAATTTTTTTTAATTTAAATATTCTGATAATAAATTTTTTACCTATTTTTATGTATGTCTTATTCTTTCAATTTACGTTTAAAAGATATCAAATAGTTTTTCCTTCCTCGATAGATTGTTTTATCTTAATGACCACATATATCATGGATACCATTATTTATTTTACATTGATGAATAGTAAAATATTATTTTAAAATGATTTTTTTGGAGCTTTCACTTCAACATTTCATAAAGGAATTTCAAATCTTACCCCAAATAGAGTCTTTTATAACAATGTTAAAAACAACCTCTAATGTTCATATGATTTATCTTACATTTTAATTTTAATTTTAAAAATAAATTACATTATTGTGATTAAGGTTTCATGATATACCCAATATATATATATATATTTCCTTTTGGATATTGAACTCATCGTTTCATAAAAAATCAAATCATGATACCTTCTTATTTCAAACCATCTGAATGATTTTTTACATGTGTATTTTTTCATCTATGAGACATCCTTATATGTTTCATTTATTAAATGGGTTTGTGTTATTTAACAACCATCAACCTTATTTCTGTAGATGATTTATGGTCATTTTTTATAGAAATAACCATGAAACTCATTTTATCCTTAGGTTAATAACATTTTAATGAGATTATATATTTTTTCCCTCAATGTAACACACTTATGCATGTAATAATATGATTTTATGGGTGGGACTAAAATTATATATACCCCCAATTAATTGGATAATGTTTTCGTTTCATGAGATATCGTGTATGGTGCATGGGATGTTAGCATAACCACACTATTATCTATGATGGGTGGGACTAGAATTATATATCCCTACAACACATTAGGTATGTTTTATATATAATTTGTTGTTATGTGTGGAATAAGGGAGTGAACATAATCCACTATTGGAAATTATTGAATATGTGATGATTCTCTTAGTAGTGAACCATGAAATATGCTAATGATGTCTCTAATTTGGTTGTGGTCATAATATATTGATTCCTCAATCCATTAATATCAGTTATAGTATGTTAGTGACTCATTAAATGATTCTTTGTAATCCCTCATTATTTTCAGAATATGATTTCTCTGATAAATATTGTGTTCAATATCTAGATCAACAAAAAACACTAAACTAATATGAGGACAAACTTATTAATTCCATAAAAATTAATTATAATGATGCCACTTATATCTAAAAAGATATTATCCATTTAAAAACATTAAATTTATATGATATATAATAAATATGATTAAATATATAAAACACTACTAAAGACTCAAATAAGAGTTTAATTTTTTAATAAATTAAAATTTTCACATTTAATATTTATTGATAATATATAATATTTCAATATATTAACATATATATTAACATCATTAAGTTAATAATTGGAATGAGATATTATAATGAACAGTAGATATTAAATATATTATTTGTAAATAAATGATGTTTTATTTATATTTCAATTTAATAAATATATTTATAAATAGTTTTTTATATTTATTTCATATAATGGTCTTCATTTTCTTACTTCATATTTCAATATTTGTTAAATATGGTTTTTTGATATGGAATTTTCTAAAATAATTTACTTTAAGGTGAATATTATAAAATATTATTTTTAAAATTTCATGGCTTATATGACATAATTAGTATATATGTTTGTATTGTAAAATTGGGAAAAAATTTCAAAGAACAAGTTATTATTTAATTAATAAATTTATAAATTTAAAATTTTCATTTCAATTTAAGAATCTATATTTTTCATTTTACATCTTCTATTATATTTTTTTTTTAAAATAAATATTATATATAAACTATTGTAAAATTATTTTATATCACTTATATAAAATTAATATGATAAAATAAATTTCGAAATTTGATTAATTAGGCATAAATTATGTAATAAGTAGTAATTTATTATCAATTATAAAGGAATAATTTTGTTGGTAAAAACCAGGTACAATGGTAAAAATCAAATTAGTTAAAATGGTTTTAACCAATATGGGAAATACCAAAAATATATTTGGAACATTCAACGAAATGAGTGGTTTAGGACATTACTGACATTGTACCTTACCTTATCAATTATTTCTTATTTTTTAACTACATAATTTTATTTTTACATTCCATCATAGGGTATTTGACAAATATAAACTCTTTTCACTTAAATAAGAGGAACGAGTCTCTTTACTTCCCTACACACAAAAACCCACATAGTCCAGAAAAAAATATTACGAAAACCCTCATAAATTTTTAATCATTTTCAATGATTTTATTTTCTTTGAAATAGACTATATTCTAAAACTCATAAACCCATTTGAAAATGATATAATCCAAGATGTGTGGTATAAATTTTTAATCACTCCTTTCTGATTTCTATTTTATGTGAATTTATAAATATGAAAATTATATTAAACCATCATAAAATTTTAAAATAGATATAATTGTTTTAATATAATGTTATTATATGTATATTATAATAATTTATCATATATACCTTTTCTATTATGAAAAGTAAAAAATATCATTTAACTGTTGTGTAGACATCTGACTACACAATGGAACATGTTTCATTTTCTTTCACAACCATATAAGGATGGTCCTAATAGGGAGAATAATTTATAAATATGACATTAATAAATTGTTTTAGATTCTAAAATGATAATACACATTAATAATTGCACCCAATCTATAGAAAAAAAGAATCATTTATGTTTACTGTGGACTACCACTACCATCGAATGAACGATTTATATTTTTTTATTCATCACCAAAATATATGGTTGGTAATTTTATTTATATTAATGAATAAATGAGTGTTTTATAAATATACTATGTATTTTTAAATACAAATTGGATAACCTACTAATAGTATGATCAATAAACAATTGATGTAAATTCAACCTTTCAAAAGATCAGTCTAAATGGAAAAATGGGTTCTTCATATTATGTAATAACATTATATAGGTTTTATTATTTTTATAATTATTTACTAGTATGATATTTCACAATAATAAACTATAAATATGGTCATTATTCTTCATTTATAATGATATTACCATTAAATCATAGTATAATTATTAATTAATTATGGTATGTTTTTGTTTGGGTTGGTTTAAACACCTACATGGATAGTGCTATAAATTTAGGTCATGGATGACTATATAAATCTAAATTTTATTAATATATTTTATAAAAAATTTATTGATGATTTTTCTTCGGATTTCAAAATTATTATATAATTTATCCTGTTGTTTAATAAAAGACCCTTTGATTGCTATAAATAATCGAAATGAGTTTATCCCCTGGTTTGTCTTAAAGGATTCTAACAAAAACTCCAAAATAATTAAGTTATAAAATTATAAATAATTATAATACATAAATTACATTACACTGTATGATCCGCTAATTTTTAACTTTGGGAAACCATTTATTTACCACACTTCTATGATAAAGCAAGTTCAAACCAATCACGATTAATCAAACATAATATTGAAAATATATAATAAATAGCTAATATACATATCAAGTATTATTGTAAATTGAGATTATAAAAAGTTATAGACATGAATATGTTTATAATGTATGTTTCTTATATTTTTATGTATATTATTCTCTATTTTGGAGGAAATCATCTATTCAATAATTCAAGGTAAGGGTTTCTTTTTTCAAATTAAATTTCATGATACCTATTTCTTATTATGCACCATTAGATTTTTTATGTGGTGTAATTAAATAATTGTGAATATAAATTTCCATATTCATCTAATTCAAATTGTTTTAATATTTATCTAATTATATTTTGTTAATTTTTTTAATACAACGGTTGTTTTGGTTATAAGGTTCTTTGTTTACAAAACTCTATTAATTGAGTAAAAGTATAACTTTTTTATTGTAATTCATCATGGATGGATTTAATCCACTTTTATATAATATCCCTCTGTAAAATATATTAATATTTAAATGAATATTAGATTTCAATTAAATTTTCTACCTTGATTATTTTTAATCTTAAAAAGTATATCATCATTTGGAATAATTATCATCCTCTTTAATGATGGTTTCTACTCCTTGTCCATGTTTTTAATTCACATAAAAGCTATAATTTATGTTTTTAATCCAAGTTATTATTAATCTTATGTTACATTTATATTTCCATTCACCTAAATTTTATAAATGAATTTTATTAACTATTTTTAAAATGTGTTTTTTGAACAAGTTATTTCAAATATTAAAAAGGTTTTCCATCATGTTAGAAATAAAATGTTTTATATTCCACCAAAAATGTATTTTTGATAACATTTTTTTCATTTAAAGGATCTATTATTATAGTTTATTTTTTAAAACAATATGTTTTTAATATTCTCACACAGGCTTTTTGAAAAAATTAAGTCTTTTTATACCTCATTTTTTATGATTCATTTTTATGTAAATGTTTTAAAAATGTTTTCTTTTTATTTTTGTGAGATAGGTTTATCATTTTAGCTGTTCTATAATTAAATAATTAATTAAAAATTAATTTTTCACGAAATTGTACACTTTATATTTTAAAAAATTAATATTTAATGAGATTCGTAACTTTTTTCTTTTATGATAATTATAGAAACATTTTATAAATCTACTTTAATGTTTTCACTTCAACTTTCCTATTTATATTTAACAATTACATTTCCATTGATGTTATCACTCATGAACCACCCACTATTTCATCTTTTGAAATAATATTAATTTGTAACATAATTTTGGGTATGGTTCTTTATTATATTTGAGATTCATTTGGGTTTTACCTTGTGGAAATGAGTGAATCCCATTTTTCCATCCATGGATTATTAATGAGGCATTTAATGAACTATTTTCAAGAGGAACCGTATGTATAGAATATTGATGGATGAGGTACTATATAATCCTCTAGTGAATTCATAATTTTTAGATCTCATAACCACAAAATGGTATATGGGATGATGTTTCCACAGAAAAAGGGTACATGTGATGATTTATCCTAAGAAAAATGGTACATGAGATGATTTATCCTAAGAAAAATGGTCTACATTATGATTTATCTGAAACCAAATAGTACATGAGAGTATTTAAACCAATCAAAATTGATCCTAGAGGATTTATATCACGTACAAGGTTACATGAGATGATTTATCCAATGTTAATGGGCATTTAAGAGTATTTTTTCCAAGATATATGTTATAAGTGATGTTTTATCATAATAAAAACAGAACACTAGAGGATTTGTCCCAATATACAGGGTACAGTAAAGGTTTTATAACAAGACAAAGGGTATATGAATGGATTTTTCCCATACTAAATGGGTATATGAGAGGTTTTATCCCAATACTAATGGTACACATGTGGATTATCCCAAGACTAATAAAGTACATGTTGGATTATCCCAATAATACTATTTTATGAATTTATTCATTCATAGCCTTAATATAGGATTTATATGCTTAAATTTACCCCACAAACTTATATCGTAATCGATTTCTTAAGATTATTCCCCTTGAATCGTGTTTAATGTATTAGGATTACATGGACTATTTCTATGATACATGTACATGTACTAATATCATAACCTATTTAAAACACTTATTGATCCATGATTGTTTAATATTCCTATCATGCTCATGTTTGTTAATTTCCTTACCATTTATCCATTGATGAAATTTGGAAATCTTTACACTTAGTATGAATTTTAATTCTCTCATTTCATATATTTCCCATTATGTGATATGAGTTTTAGTATAACAAATTAAAATTCTCCAAGGGAGTATAGTATTGTTTGATTATGTTGAAATGTTCACATGTGTATCTCTTGTATCATGTCCTCATGGACAATAAACCTTCAGTTCTTCATTTTGTGTAACTATTTGAGAGATGGAATTGAAATTAATGTAAAATAATTAAATAAATATTTTTTTAAGAATGGGTATATATAGTTCATATCATAGGAGGGTTTAGTAATTTTTTAGAAATAGTATAGTTATTTTTTGGAGGAGTATCTGATAAATTTAATGAAAACCCCAGGTGTCGAGTTAAAACTATCAATTTAGCCTTTTTATTCCATTTATTTTGTAGATATCATATACATTCATACAAATAAAATATCCAAATACATTTACATCCAATGTATTTTTGTAATGTTTTTATAGAAAATATATTCTTCTACCATACAAAAAATATTTTTGAAGAATTCATGAACTTACAATACAGTTATCATATTGAACATGAATCATATTATTATCATATTCATCTTATAAAATCATTTTTAATGTATTTCTATTTTTTTATCGTATTGAAAAAAGTTTTAATCAGATTTGAAATTAGAATCTATATCATTATATAACAACTCATTGAGAAAATAATAATAACATGTAAATTCATCGGATTAACAATCTATAGGATTGAAAAATCCATCGTACTGACATCTTGGTAACATATGAATATGGAAAACTATTTTATTATAATGGGATACATTTCAATATATATCAAACCAAAATATTTTGTGGTTTCTGTTATAAGATAACTGTTGGAGTTCCTTGTGTCTAAGTACCTCTATGAATTCCAAATAAAATACAACCATTGGAGATCAAGATGTGTGTTGGGATGAGTGCCTATAAATACTAGGTTATTTGATATACATAAAGAGAGTTGATAAATACTACATGAGAGAACTTCTAAATTTTCAACATGTGAATGCTATGAATCTTAAATATTGTGATCTACTTATTCCATACACTTATAACCCTCATGATTTTATTTTTCATTGTGTGATTCCTATTATTTGGATTACGATTGAGGGATTCCAATGATAGAAATACAGTCAATCTAATCACTATCCTAATTAAGGGATTCTAAGGATAGGAAGATAGATGATTAAATCACCATATTGATCGAGGGATATTGTGGATAGGCAGATAGACCAATTATCATCATCATATTACTGTATTTCATTAGTGCGTCTATAATAAAAGTTCCTGAAATTATAAATCTAGAGATTGTTATCCATGTTTTCTAGATACCCTTCTCTTTGGGTTAAAATAATTCAATTCAATTTAATTACTTGTTACATACAAGTATTTTATATTCCACTACATTTTGAAATAGAAAATGAATTCTATTTTGTAATAATTTTCCTATTCAATTTATCATAAATAATATGATTACGATACAATTTTTATTACACTGTAAATACAAGTATAAAGATTATGATTATCACTTTCTCTTATTGTGATTCTATAGGCTATAATGTAAAATAATATATTTTGTAACCTTTGAAATTATAATAATATCATAATCAACCTGATTATGATATCCTCATAATCAAATCTAAGGACCGGTGTGATTAATATTTAAAAACATTAATTGTTTTTTGTATTAAAGTAAATTATACTATTTAAATGTAAATTAATTTATGGTTAAAAATGAATGTTTTTAAACATACTATTTACCCCCAACCATATTTTTTTTCATTTATATATACATTTCTATACAATAATTGGTATCAAATCCAAGTCTCTATAATATTGGTACTCACATTTGGAATCAAAAGAGTCTTCAACTGCTCATATACTTGCTGAATTTTTTTCATTGCAAGATAGCTTAATTTTTTCTTTTAAAATTTTTATTTATAAAAAAATTTACACTAATATAAATTATTGAGTGGATTTTATTTTTATATTTATTAAACGATGGAAGGAATGCATGTTGGTTTTATGGACAATCATAATCCAACATGACCACCAATTTTCGATGGTAATTGTTATTGATTTTGGAAGGAAAAAATGAAGACTTTTTTGATAAACAAAGAACATGGTAATTTTTTATCTAAATGAGGAATAAAATAATAATGAAAATGATATAAAAAAATTTAAAAATTAAGAAAACCTAGAATAATAGGTAAATTAAAAGGTAATTAATTCATTATTGTGTTCTATGACAAGTAACATATTTTTTCATATATTTTTTTCTAAAGAAGCCATCATTATTTATAAGATTCTTGAGATTACTAATTTTGGTACTTCTAAATTTGTTCAAATAAGAAGATCCATGCTAAAAAACAGATTATCAAGCATTTGAATTTTTTTTATGGTGAACCTATTGTTATGTTACAACCATTTTTTATAATAATTGTTAATAGTTTACTATATATGGGTGAATATGATTAAATGATGAAAATCTTTATGAAAAGATCATTGATATTATTCCAAATATATGGGAATCAAAGAGAAGATTAGTTCAGGAATCTGAGATGATTATAAATATTTTAGTAGATGATTTATTTGGGAATATTATACAATATAAGGGTAGTTTAAAAAAGATAATAACAAAGGTAAAAATAAGAATGGTGGAGTTTATTTTACATCTACATCAAATATGATGAAGTCATAGAATCCTGATAATATTGTTAAATCAACAATGAATTTTTTTTACTCAATTAATCTCAAGTGAGTCAAAACATTCCGATAATGAGATATCCAGTCTTTCTAAATGAGTGAATAATATTATTGGTAAAAAAAATTAGTATCGGTATAAGAGAAGTAATAATAAAATGAGTGACAATAATGATTATGAATTTACAGGGTATGAATCTAAAATAGCGGGACATATGAGTCCTGATTGTCCAAATCTCAAATTAATATATAAGAAGGAAATAAGTTCTCATAGAAATTGTAAAAGGTATTACAAGTAAAAAGGGAATAAAGTATTGAAATATAATGACTCATGTAGTTATATAGGAGGATATTCTTATGATGATTATTCAGATAAAGAAAATTACGGATAGAGGAATATTAGACTCTATTCGAGAGTACTTATTAAAAATAAATGTCTAATGGATAAGGAATATACTTATAATACATTACCTAATATGTTAATAAATGAAAAATATCCTAATGATAATGTTTATATTTATTCAAATGAATAAAATTCCTCATTAGAAGATAAATAATTACCTTTATAGGAAGAAGTTAGTAGATTTTCTAAAATTGGTGAAATTGAAAATTGAAATGTAAGTATGAAATTTTATAAAGAAAATTCTAGAATAAATTTTTTTTTATAAAAGAAATATCTTATATCTACAAATATTGTGATAAGAAAACATTTTAAATCGTCACTATTTAGGAAAAAATTAATAAAATTTATTTTTAGAATTATAAACATTCTAATGACTTGAAAAAACAAATTTTGTGAAAAAATTATTTATAAAAAAAACTAAATTCTAAAACTAAAACTAATCAGTATAATAATTCAGTTACAAAACTACAGATATTAATTTTTTTCTTTTAAGAAACATTTATCAAACATTACCATTAGTAATAATTTATTTTATAAAATGTACAGACAATTCTGTCCATAGGGTAATAATTTAAGAATGGGGTATACTCATTCAATAACATTTTTAACAAAAAATTATGTTGTTACTGAAATTTCACCCTTTTTCCCTAAATTCAAAAGTGAATTCCGCTGGAATAAAAAATATTCCATAAATAAAATTCAATAATTGGGGTTGCATAGAGCCCATCATTAAAAAAATAAGGATTCTCAAAATCTTTTTTTCTAAAATCTCTAGACCCACAAAATGTTGACTTTTGAAAAACTAATTGTTCTGTTTTCATGGAAATAAATAATGTTAAAATAATAATAATATATAGTACATTGATATTGGTTGTTTCCAACATATGAATAAAAACAAATACATAATTTAAAATATTTGCGAAATGAGTTGTTGATGAATTTCCTTCTAAGATAATTATCAATGAAATATTGTTGGTGTTAATAATATTGTTCTTCTCGGAAAATATTTAATTTGAAATGTTTTATTTGTATGCGGTATTAAAAATAAAATTATATACATAATTCAACTATGTTATGAAGGTTACTTTGAAAATATTATTAATGATAAACTTTTAGTACAAAACTCTATGGATGAATTAATTATTTCTACCCATCAATATGATAATGTTTATACATCTAACCTTGAAGACTATAGAAGTCAAGAAAATTTATTTCATTATGAAATGGAAGATCAATCATAGTGATGGAATAAATTTTTGTGACACCGTAACCATAGGAACTTATATTAATTAGGTAATAGATGAATTTTTTCGAATCTACACAAACATAGATTTGATTTTTCAAAAGATTGTGACCATTCTCAATATATAAATAATCATAAGTAATAATTTATATCATGTAGTGATGTATAAAATATTAAGGCTATAATGTATTTATACATGGATGTAATTGGTCCTAAAAAAACATAAAGTATCATATGTTTGTACAATGTATTTTTTTAGGTGATGACTACACTATATATACATGGGTCTATTTTATAGAAAAAAAATCTAAAGACTTTTATTTTAAATATTTTTTGATGAAGTAAAAAATTGAGAACATTCATCAATTGAAAACTATTCATAGTAATCATAGTGATAAATTTTAATGATCCAATTTTGAATCCTTTTTATGTATAAATGGAATTACCCATAACTTTTTATAACCTACAACTCCTCAAAAAAACTGTTCTAATGAAAAAATAAATCAAATTATTCAAAAAATAAAATGACCCATGTAGATAGAATTATAAATTTATAATTTTTTTCCTTGATTCTTTAAGTACTACTTACTATACTAAAAATGGAGTTATAATTTGGTCATTTGATAACAAATGCCTTTATGAATAATGGACTAGCCAAAAACCAAAGGTGGAATACATCAGAGTATTTGGATGCAATGTATTCATCTTGAATACAAAATTCTATAGACAGAAATTCACAACCAAATTTGAGGATGTTTTAATGTTATGAAATTCCTCTACTAATAATGCATATAGAGTATTTAATAAAAATTCAGTAACTAATGAGGAAACAGTACTTGAAAAATTTGATGAAACTGGTCCTTTTGTTTTTAAACAATCCCAACCTACATCATATTATGTATTTTAAAAACTGATTATCAACATATAATATAAGACACTTATAATAAAGAGAGTAGTCAATAAATTGTTTCTTATATATTTAGTCCGAAATAATTTCTACCTTATGTTGATGAACATGTTTTACAAAACCCAAGAAAATCATGTAACTCCATGACCCTAGTTACCTAGAGTCAGTGCATTATTACGTAACGTTGGCATGATCAAAAAAATCAAGTCTCTTAAGACCGATTAGTTTAGTTGACTTGGAAACAATAGATACATTAATAAATGTTACATTGTATTATAAAGTGAAAGACTACAATAACACAGTCTCCATATTTCACAATCATATCCCCTTCAAACTATCCCTGAAGGTCATTAATAAAATATTTATTCACATCCTGGGAAAAATAAAACATTGAAAGGGGTGAGCTCAGATGCTCAGTAAGGATAACAATATAGAAGAAATTTTCATAAATAAATATAAACATTTAAGGCAATGTATAACTAAAACAAATGCCTTTTAAACTTGAACATCAGCATAATATGGAAAAAATAAAATGAAATGATGCCATTTAATTATTCACATTGATATTCTGCTAGTAGAATAATCACATGCAAAATCAATAACCACTTTCACAATGTTGGAATGCATAATTCCAGACTATCATAACCACGTAGTCAAGGCCTTGTGCCAGGACTACAAATAAGATTTCGTCAAGGCCTTTTCCAAGACACGATTTTCTTCTATACTAATCCTCAAAGTCAATCTTAGGACTATGTTCCCTAATTATAGTTTTTCTAAATCTAGCTTCCAAGGTTAGTACTAAACTGCCTCTGATACCAACTATAATGCCCAGACCCTAGTTACCCAGTGTCATTGCATTATTACGTAACATTAGAATGATCACAAAAGGTCAATTCACGATAGACCGATTAGTTTAGTGTCCTTGGAAACACTAGATACATTCATAAATGTTACAATACATAATAAAGTAAAAAAAGATACATTAACATGTTCTCCATAGTCCACACTCATATCCCCTTTATACTATCCCTGTAGGTCAGTCATAAAATATTTTTTCACATCCTGGGAAAAATAAAACCTAGAATGGGGTGAGCTCATATGCTCTGTACAGATTACAATATAGCAGAAGCTTTCATAAATAAAAATTATCATTTAAGGAAATGTATAACTAAAACAAATGACTTTTAAACTTTAACATCAGCATAATATGGAAAAAATAAAATGAAATAATTTTATTTACTTATTCACATGGATATTCTACTTGTCGAATAATCACATGAAATATCAATAACCACTTTCATAATGTTGGAATTCATAATGCTAGACTATCATAACAACATAGTCAAGGCCTTGTTCCAAGACAAAAAATAATATTTCGTCAAGGCCTTATTCCAAGACACTAGTTTGTCTAATGAGACCTACCAATGCATTGATAAGCTATAGAGAGCTCCATCTGTCACTTATTAAGTCCAATTCATTTATCATATGAACAGGTTTAAACATATCATAAAACATAACATAATCGTATCACATAAAACATGCATAAAGGAAACATAACATTTTCACATTTCAATCATAAGATATCAAAAAAACAAATTGATATAATAAAACCATTTTCAATACCAAAGTAAATGAAAAGTAAAACATGGTATTTATTTGTAATTTAAAAAATGTTATGGCTTGTAGAGGAAGACAAAACTCAAATAATGGACAGAACGGCGGAGAAGTCGTTGTCACCGCGTACGTTAGACAAAACATTCCTTTTCCCATTTAGTAAAAATGATTCCTATAAAATATTCCTTTTGAATAAACATAAAGGTCAAAGGTTTTTATACACCGTATAGAAGAAAGTTGTGTATAAAACAAAGTATGCCTCAATGAAATAAGATTGAGACGAAATCCCTTACCTCATGTCCGACATGACTCGATCATTCTTTAACCTCATGAATAATAAACTATAGTTAATTCCAACTTTCTTAAGAACCATTTTCAACTTCATTATTCCATATATATCACTTATTACCATGTTATAGACATTATGTAATTATTTACGTTAATAACAGACATTTTGTCAATCTTTGGTACTACAGTCAAAAATAAACTTCGTATAATTACAAGATGTACCTGTGGTAAAATATCCATTATATATAGAATTATATTCATGATTTAGATTTCATATATATCATATATATCTAGTATATACATTTATTTATAATATTACATAACATTTAGAGGTAAGAAATGAAATGCAACGTTCATGGAGACGGTAAGTCGTACGTATCCATGAACACTCTTTCATTTCTATTTCATATTTAATGGAATGAAATAATAATGATACAAAGTTATATTATAATTCCAGTATAATATTATATATAATATAATTTACTCAATCCTTTATACATCCCACATATGGCATTAACGATTCAAATCACTTTGAGGGGGCGGTAGTCCGCACTTCTAAAAATGAAATTATCAGGTTTACCCATATTGGAAATCATAAAGGTATGCCATCAATGAAAAATACAGAAGAATATAGAAAATATAAACATAATATATATCATATATAAATATAGTTACATCTTAATGGCCACCATGAGAGGTGTTAAAAGAAGATTGAACAATCATCGTTTCGTGATGCAGTAATTCGCCACCCACAGAAACAGTAGGTTCTTTGACCATTAGAAAAAGGTTTGTGTAAGTGTAAATCAAATCCTTCTCATAAATACATAATAGTATATTAAATATACTGGTGTTATTACAAGATAAAGAAATAAATATAGTTTAAGGGGTTGGAGAAGCAAAATAAAACAAAAGAACATAAGAAAAGACATTACCTTAATATCGGGTAACTCTTTTTGAATTGATCCAAAGGCTTAATTGGGAAGACTTCTCCCCAAGGTGAGACTTCTAGGAGTAATATAAGGAAGTTAAAAGAGTATTGTGTCTGATTTTTTCTGAGCCAAATGGCTTTGAATGTGTGAATAAGGTGGTAGAGGTGGGGTCCTTTTATAAGAGGAGAGGAGGGGCACTCTTGGAAAGTCATGAAATGTTACATTGTTATATAATGAGTTTTGGATTTTAAAGGTCCCAAAAATAAATTTTTTCAGGATAAGGTGATAAGGGTTCGAAATATACCCATACAATAGGTTTCTTACATGTGTATGTCTTGGATTTTACATTATATTTTTATTTTATTTAAATTGTTAATTAATGAGGTAATCGCTGCATCATCATGATGTCATAAAATATTTAATTTATTTAATGTCTAATTTTTTTTAAAAAATATAATGATGTAGGATATCATTTTATCTTTCCAATGATTATTTATAGTCTAAGATATCTTTTACATAGACAAATCTAAAATTGTTTCATTTGGGTGATACATACATTGGTTATTCTTTCCCTTTGAAAAATAATATAATAAAATGTCACTATCACACAAAAGTGATACCATGGGGTCCCAACGTTTGGCACAAGGCATCAGATGGTCGACCATGATACATCCAGTAGAATTAGGACACATTTTGGGGTCATTTGTTATTATTATTATATTAATTTATTACCCTTAACAACTTGATTACTAATTAATCACGATAATTAATGATAATTACCGTCGTTATTATTCATAATGTCAAAAAATAAAAGTGTGTTAATGACATAATTTGGACCTTTTGATTCCAAAAATGGAAACCATTTTTCCAAATTCCAAAAAAATAAATTGTAGTAATTAAATTATAAATTATTCTCGTTGTCAAAACAAATAGCGTGTTTTTAAGAAATAATATTTTTCAAAAGGTTGGCAATTGATTATGTCTAATTTCATTGTGAAATTAATTATAATGACCACCATTGGATAAAATGGTAAAATAATATTCTAATTATACTTTAAAGACACTCAATAGTATAATTTATCAATATAATGTATTTATATTAAAAAAGTTGTTGTTAAGTTTTTTTTTCACTATTCATCGAAAATTGGATGTTCTCAAAAAAATACCAAAAATTCAACATAGGATAATTTCGATATTCCGAATCCAAAAATGAAGTCCATTTTGAATTATAAATTTTTTATAATTTCAAAAGGTGGGTATTTTTATATATATCGACTACTTTGACTGGTCGCGGTGTGTTAGAATCTCAAACTTGCCTATAATGCAAGTTATTGCATTATTGAAAGAGAAGAATACCGTGTAATCTTGGGGTGTTACATTCTCCTCTCCTTCAACAAATCGAGTCCTCATAATTTGAAAATGTTTGTCAAAAATAAATGGTTGGAAATCGAAAATACCTTTGTGGAAAACCCATATCGGAAATAAGATTAATAAAAATATAACTTTAAAAGAAACAAATAGAAGTACAAAGGTCACCCGAGATAGCCCATACTAGGATTATATGAAAACATGGATATGGAGGAGAAACAAACCATCAAGGTCTGATGGAGAGTTGTAGAAAACATGATTAAGAGAAAGTGAACTACAAGAAAATCACAAACTTGTGATTGGTTAAACGGTTATTGATTCCACAATTGGAAAAGTTAACCGACAACATTTTTGTTTTAAGTTACCTTTCATAAAGATGAGGAATTTATTTAGGAGATTTACTAAGAACGTAAGGAAATATACTTACTTGTCATGTAGACTTTCATTCTTTAATAAGTTTTTACCAGAAACCCATCTGTCACTCCAAAAGATAATAGAACTAAAAAATATTCTATTTATCATAATTGTATAAAGTTCCAAATATTAACACATACCATTTAGATTAGGAATTTTTTTAATAACTAGGGACTTCCTATTGGCTAGTGGTAGGTAATAAAAGCCTGTCGCACTATGGTTGTGTGTTCGATTCCTGCATCTTTATCTGACAGGATGGGTTATCCCCTAACATGTAGGTTATCCTTTTCTAAAAACTATAGTATTATAAAATTCCAAAAATAATCTTCAAAATTTTTTTAACCTTAAACAATACTATCCAAAGTTCAATATAATACATTCCAACCTTTATTGTTATCCAAAATACCTCTGTCCAGACATTCTCTAAAAGGTCTCCAAATTCCAAAATAAATTGTAAAATCAGATTCCCGAAACAATATAATGTTTCTCTTATTGTCACATACTAAAAATAAGATTACATTCATCATATTAAAACCTTATTGAAAACAACAAGTACTACAGTACAATACTTATATATATCACATTATTCTTATAACCATAATATACATCGTGAGTCCAAAAACAAAAATACATTAATTATTCCACTTCAACTATAGTAACAACATAAGTTTGGCCTTTATCCCTTGGCCTTTTTTAGGAATGTTTTCCTGATTCATAGAATATTTATTTGAATAATTCCCTATTTCCCTACAATTCTAGCATTCAACAATGACAACATCGTTCTTTCCCTTGCAATCACGAGCCTGGTGACCTTTTTCTCCACATTTATAACAAACTCCCATCTGTTTTATCCAAGTACCGGGGTGATTCATCCCACAATTATCATATAATGGAAAATCCATCTTTCCCTTTTTCCTTTTATCTGTCTCTTGTTCCACCGCTCTCTTCTTGTCTTGCTTTACTTTATTGTCATAAGATTTAGAGAATTCATTTTCTATCTGGATTGAACACGATTCTATATCATCGTTTGTTGAGAAATATTGTGATACTAAATCTTGACGGAGAAATGGTCTAATACATCAATGAAATGATCAATCTTACTTCTTGGGTTATGTATATAATCTACAGCATGCATCGCTAACCTTGTAAAGTTAGACTCATACTTTGCGACATTCTCATTCTTCTTTTGCCTTAGACTCAGAAATTGGCTTTTCATATCTGCTCGATGGTCACGAGCAAAATATTTTTCTAAGAAACTATCGTTGAACTATCTCCATTCTATACGTGAAACTTCTTCATCTTCCTTTGTATTTTGAATCAATGACCACCATTGATCAGCATCTCCAATGAGGTGGTAAACTGCCATGATAACCTTTTCCCTTTCACTACTCCCCAAAGCATGGAATATTTTTTCTAAGGAGATTATCCACTGCACAGCTACTAAGGGATTTGAACTCCAATTAAATGTTGGTGTTTGGTGCCTCATGAAGTGGTCTAACATTGATCCTCAATGTTGCAGATCAGACTGCTCCATATGAATAAGGTTATTATTCATAACCTGAGTGAGTTGTCCCAGTATGGTGATAAGCTAATCATAACTAGTTGTATCACCATCTTCGTTATATTTATCTTGAGCAGGAGGGAAATCCCTACATTAAGTGCGTGCATTGATACGGTTCAATTCCTTCCACTAGGCTCCATTTCTAAACAATGGCATAAACTAGATTAGATTATCAATCTAAATACAAAAAAAACAAACATCCAAAACACCTAACATAAATTGAAATTTTTATGGATATAATCCATAATCATAAAAAAAATATTTCATTGAGAAAGTATATATTCATAAACCCTTCATAATGGTTTGTAATGAAAATGATAATTATCCTAAACATATCCCCCGGGAGTGTCGTAACAAAGAGTGAAGCAAGGCCCGTTGTCATGCACCAGTTCCCGTTCGAGTATCGATCAAAGTGGTGTTTTTGGGTTTTACCCCTAGGAACATCTGTGCCAGAGCTGCCTCTACCTGATCGTATCCAGACAAGGATGTATTGCTCGGAAAACTCAAAAAATATCTACAATACCAAAATTATAGGAAGTTATTCTATAATAATCATCAATGTCTATCTTAAGACTATGTGCTCTAATAAGAGATTTTCTAAATCCAGCTTCCAATGTTAGTACTAAACTGCCTCTGATACCAACTGTAATGCCCATACCCTAGTTACCCAGAGTCAGTGCATTATTACTTAGCATTGGCATGATCACAAAAGATCATGTCACAAAAGAAAATTAGTTTAGTAGCCATGGAAACACTAGATACATTCATAAATTTTACATTACATCATAATGTGAAAAACAAAATTAACATGGTCTCCATAGTCCACACTCATATCCCCTTCGGTCTATCTCTACAGGTCAATCATAAAATATTTCTTCACATCCTGGAAAAAATAAAACATAGAAAGGGGTGAGCTCAGATGCTCAGAACGGATTACAATATAGCAGAAACTTTCATAAATCAACATAAACATTTATGGAAATGTATTACTAAAACAAAAGACTTTTAAACATGAACTTCAGCATAATATGGAAAAAAATAAAATGAAATAATTCCATTTACTTATTCACATGGATATTATACTAGTCGAATAATCACATGCAATATCAGTAACCACTTTCATAATATTGGAATGCATAATGGTAGACTATCATAACCACATAGTCAAGGCCTTGTTCCAAGACTACAAATATGATTTTTTCAAGGCCTTATGCTAGGACACTAGTTTGTATCATGAGACCTATCGATGCATCAAGAATCAATAGCGAGCTCCACCCGTCACTTATTAAGTCCAATTCATTTCTTATATGAATAGGTTTAAACATATCATAAACCATAACATAATCGTATCACATAAAACATGTATAAAGGTAACATAACATATCCACATTTCAATAACAAGATTTCAAAACAAAATATTGATATAAAAAAACCATTTTCAATTACAAAGTAAAAGAAAATTAAAACTTGGTATTTATTTTTCATTTAAAAAAAATTATGGCTTGTAGTGGAAGAAGAAACTCAAATAATGGACACAGCGGCAGAGAAGTCGTTGTCACCGCATACGTAAGACAAAACATACCTTTTATTGTTTAGTAAAAAATCTTCCTATATAATATTCCTTTTGAATAAACCTAAATTTCAAAGGGGTTTATAGACCGTATAAATGAACGTTTTGTATAAAACAAAGTATGCCTCAATGAAATAAGATTGAGACAAAGTCCCTTACCTCGTGTCCGACATGACTCGATCGTTCTTTAACCTCCTGATTAATAAACTAGAGTTAATTTCTACATTCTCAAGAACCATTTTCAAGTTCATTATTCCTTTTATATCACTTATTACCATGTTATGAACATTATGTAATTATTTAAGTTAATAACGGTTGTTTTGTCGATATTTGGTACTTGAGTCAAAAATAAACTTCTTATAATTACAAGTTGTTCATGTGGTAAAATATCCATTATATCCAGAATTATATTCATGATTTAGATATCATATATATCATATATATCCATTATATACATTCATTTATAATATTACATAACATTTTGTGGTAATAAATGAAATGCACCGTTCATGGAGACGGTAAGCCGTATGTACGCATGCACGCTACCTTCATTTATATTTTGTATTTAATGGAAGGAAATCATAATGATATAAAAGTATATTATAATTATAGTATAATATTATATATAATATCATTTACTCCATCCTTCATACATCCCACATATGGCATTAGCGATTAAATTCACTTTGAGGGGGTGGTAGTCCGCACTTCATAAAATGAAATTATCGCGTTTACCCATAATGGAAATCATAAAGGTATGCCGTAAATAAAAAATAAAGAATCATAAAGAAACCATAAACATAATATATATCATATATAAATATAGTGACATATTAATTGCCACCATGAGAGGTCTTAAAAGAATATTGAACAATCATCGTTTTGTGAGGTAGTAATTCGCCACTCACAGAAACAGTATGTTCTTTAACCATTAGACGAAGGTGTGTGTAAGTTTAAATCAAATAATCCTCCTAAAAACAACATAGTATATTGAAGATACTAGTTTTTTACAAAATAAAGAAATAAAAAGAGTTTAAGGGGTTGGATATGGAAAATAAAATAAAGGAACATAAGAGAAGACATTACCTTAAAATCAGGTAACCCTTTTTGATTTGAGACAAAGGCTTCATTGGGAAGACTTCTGCCTCAAGTGAGTCTTCTAGGAGTTATATAGGGAATTTGAGAGAGTATTTGGGTAGACGTTGGCCGAGCCAAATGGATTTTACAGTGTGAATAAGTTGGTATAGGTGGGGGCCTTTTATAAGAGGAGATGAGGGGCACTCTTGGAAAGTCATGAACTGTTACATTATTATTTAATGGGTTTAGGATTTTAAAGGTCCCTAAATTATATATTTTGAGGATAAGGTGATAAGGGTTATAAATATACTCATATAATCGGTTTTTAAAAAGTTTATGTGTAACGCCCCGACCCCAGTTACCCAGAGTTGGTGCATTGTTTTAATACATTGGCATGATTACAAGGAATCAAGTCCCAAATGACCAATTAGTTTAGCAGTATTGGAAAATATATTACATACATGAATGTTACATTACACTTCATAACATACAAAAATAGCATAAATAATACTTTATGAATGACATTATTCCCTTGTCTTAACCCTTCTTATCAATCACAATATACTTCTTGGAATCCTGGGAAAAATAAAACATAGAAAAGGGGAGATCTCAAACGCTCCGTAAGGGTAAGCAATACAGCGGAAAGTTTCATAAATAAGCATAAACATTTAAGGTAATGTATAACTAAAACAAAATCCTTTTAAACATGAAGTTCAACATAGTATGGCAAAAACAAAATGAAATAATAACATTTACTTATTTACATGTATATTCTACTAATCGAATAATCACATGCAATATTAATAACCACTTTCATAATGATGGAATTAATAATTTTAGAATATCATAACCACATAGCCAAGGCCTCATGCCAAGACTACAAATAAGATTTTGCCATGGCCTTGTGCCAAGACACTAGTTTGTCTCATGAGACCTACCGATGCATCGAGGAGTTGTGGCGGGCTCCACCCGTCACTTACTAAGTCCAATACATTCCCATATGAAAAGGTTTAAACATAACATAAACATTTTTATTAAAACTAGTATACAAAATTTCAATACTTTCTCCATAAACCATGAATGATATAAAAATAACACATCCACAGTAAAACATATTACAAAACTTTCAATACAATACAAAGTTTGGTAACATAATAAATCAACTTCAAATAAGCATAAAATCCATCAAAGGATGTCGACATAGATGAAATCAAAACTAATTGAGAGAAAATATCTTTTCTCAAAATCATTTAAAAGTCACACATTTATAAAGGAAGTCATTTAAAAGAGATTTTTGAATCAAATTGTCCCATATCACTTTGAAACTTCTGAAAATAAATATAATTTCAAAACCTTCATGCCCATATAAATAAGTCCTTAAAATCATTTTGAAAACATGGACATTAATTAAAAATATTTAGAAAGATAAATCTTTGAAACATTTAAAATTATGATATGGATAAAGAGTGACTTTCAAAAATTCGTAAAATATTCATTTTGAAATAATTTAAAAGTTACATAATTATAAAATAAAACATTTACTTTGAAAATATTCTTATAAGCTTTTAAGAAAAGCTTTGACAATTTTATAATGGCAGTAAATAGCCGCACCCGCCGTATAAGTTAAAAGAAACATTCTTACCTTAAATTTGTCGAAAGGTAAAATGTGGATTTTTTGGAAAACAATGGAGAGATTCCTTTAAAAACACATAAGGGTATAAATGACTTTAACCCATATTCTTTTTAAATAGTAAAAATGTTTTGAAATACATTTCGAAGAAACATGGATGTGGATGATAAAGAAATCCTAGTATATTATTATGTATAAACAACCTCGGATAATGAAGAGATTGCGAAATAAACCCTTACCTTGTACTTTTACATGGTTGAGGGTTGGTTAACCTCCAGTATAATGGTGAAATTATTGTTATTAAATTATAAAAGAATCATATATATTAATATGATATCATATATGATCTTTTAACATTGCTTTGTTAATAATATCTTAGTATTATCGTCGTTTCGGGTGTTAACTTACTCATTTTGTTTCCTATGTTTTGTTACGTAAGCCATGTTTGTCACGGATAGGTTGTATCATATTCATATCCAGAATGATATCAAGTCTTTAATCATTATTTTTAAATCATCAAATGATAATTATACTTGAATGGATACGATGGAGAATGAATCTCATCGCGTTTGTGGAGACGGTATTCCGTACGTACGCACGATCGACAATATCATTATTTTGATATTAAAATGATATATAATTGGATGTTATATCGTATATAAAGAATAATTATCATGTTATATTTATTATTTACATGAGTTACAGATAATTATTATAGCCATCCAAATAATAATATATTGAATAACAATTACACCACGACATGGAGACGGTAAGCCGTACGTACGCACGTATGGTGAAAAGTTATTCAAAGGGTGGATAGAATACTGAATATGGTTGTACCATATTTATAATAACATCACATTATATATAAGATAATGGATTTATTATTTTCTAATGGTAATAACAAAGAAAGAAGAAGTGGAAGAAGAAATGAATTTGAAAAAGGGTGGTGAAAACATTACCTCTTCTTCGGGTTCTTCCTTTTGATTTGATCAAAAAGGATCCATAGGATGGATTTCTGATCAAACTGAGGCCTCTCGGTTGTAGTGAGGGAATTTTATAGAGTATTTGGCCAGAGTTTGGCCGAGCCAAAATGCTTTGAAGGTGTGATGTAATGAGAAGGGGGAGTGCCCTTTTATAAGAGGGGTGAGGGGCACCTTTGTAAAAGCTAGAAATATTAATTTATAATAAATTAATATTCGGTTTATAATGGCTCAAAAGTTGATCATTTAAAGTTTAAGGTGGGGATAGGTCTAAAACCATTCAACCAAAAGAATTTAGACAAGTTTGGGTTATTATATTAACCTTATCTTTTAGTTTTAACTCTTAGTTAATTAGTTTGACATTTACCATGTCACATTGTATTTTTATATTATATAGTTAATAAACATACTATATAAATCCAAGATACCCCCAAGTGGTCCATTAATGATACACCTATCATGATATAATTCTCTTTTGCGAACCTTAGATTTTTAATAATTTAATATCAATTAATAATATAATATTTGTTTTAAAAACTCTTTTATGTCAATTTTGACACTATTCAATAGTTGATTTTTTTGAAACTCATAACAGAATTATTACTTCAAAAAAATCAATTAAATCAATCATAATATGTCATATTATCCTAGAAAATTATTTTAATTCATTAAAAGTCTCAAATTATATTTATTTGGGTATTTATAATATCAGTTATTTTAATTTTTCACTATTATGGTAATTACTGCATCATCATTGTGTCATAAATAAATTAAATTATATAATGTCTAAAAATTACAAATAAAATATAATTATGTATTAAATGTTATTATATTTCTAATTAATATTTAAAATCTAATTTATCTTATGTATAACCATTTATTAAAAATGATTTAGTAAATAAACATTGATTTTAACTCTTTTAACTCTTCTTTGATTTTAAATAATAATAAATGTACTAATCTAATTCAAGTGGACCTAAATGATAATATTATAATCCTATGTTTGTTTTTGGTCGATATACACTTGTCCAATAGAATTAGGACATATGTTAGGATAATATTAATATCATTTTTACCCTTAATTACGCTATTTACTTTTAACCGTGGTAAATAAAAGTAAAAAGTTACTATTCACCAAAAAAATATTTTTATGTCATTTAACCAAATTTTATTTCTTGATATTAACTATATCTCTCGGATTTTCGAAATTCCAATCACAGAAGCGGAAAAATTATGTTTTATGAAGAATTCAGTTTTTTAACTACCACTTAGTAGTTTCACTATTCATCAAAAATTGATGTTTTTCAGAACAATGTCAAAATTTCACCCTAAGCTATAATTGATATTATGAATTCAAAAATGATGTCTATTTTACAAAATTACAAAAATATAAGTTGCATTAATTAATTTTATAATTTATTCCCGCTGTCATAACAAATATCGTGTTTTTAAGAAACAATATATATCAAAAGATTGACACTTGTTTATGTCTGGTTTAATTGTCAAATTATGTACAATGACCAAAATTGTATTAAATGGTAAAAATATATTCTAAATATACTTTAAAACCACTCAAATTAATAATTTATAAATATAAATTATTTCGATTAAAAAAGTTGTTTTTAATTTAAATTTATTAATTTTCACTATTCATCAAAATATAAGTGTTATCTGAAAAGTTCCGAAATTTCACCCTAGGCTAAATTCAATATTCTGAATCCAAAAATGAAGTCCATTTTGAGTGATAAAATTTATAAAATTTCAAAAAGTATGTATTACTATTCATAACGGCTAGTTTGATTGGTTGTGGTGTGTGTTAGAACTCGAAGTTGCGTACAACACACACAACTGTATTATTCCAAGGAAAGCATACCGTGGAAGCATGGGGTGTTACATTATAGATATTTTTATGTCCCCATTATAAATAAATTTATTTAGTCAAATCGAATATATAAAAGTTTAAAATATTGGATTTAAAAAGGGTTCACTATTGAAGTTGGTAAAAGTGCATTTTTGAAAAATACTTCTTTTATCTGAAAAAAAGAATTTGGTGTTACATTATGTCTATGAAACTAAAAATATGGATTCTAAAATTATAAGTATTATATAAGGATCAAAATTTAGTTAATACTATTCATAACCTCTTTTGAACGGCTTGTGCAGTAAGTCATAGTGGGCTTGAACTCGGTGTTGCGTGTAGTGCAAGTTATTGAATTATTTTGAAGAAATAAAACACTATGAAATTTTGGGGTGTTACATTCTCCCCTCCTTCAATAAATTTCGTCCTCACAATTTGAAATTGTTTTTCGAAAATAAAAGGATGAAAATATAAAATATCATTGTGGGAAAACCCAAATCGGAAATTGGGTTACTAAAATTTAGTCTTAATATGAGGAAAAGAGAAATGAATGGGTCACCACCAAATTATGATCTAGTTTAGGAGAACATTGGTGGAAATTAGAGACATATAATTTGAGGAAAAATGTAAATATTTATAGGTAGTGATTGAGGTCTTCAATCACAAACAAGTGTAAAATTGAGGTCCTTAAATTCATCAATCTATGATGATTTGAAATACCATCGGTTCAACAAAACATAGGGTATTAGGATAACACATTTTTGGATTTAGGATTACTTGAATAAAGTATAAGAATTAATTTCTTCATAGAATAGGAGAAGAAGAAAAATATATTCTTGACAATTAGAGTTCCATCCTTTACCTAATTTATACCACAGACTCATCTTTCACTCTAAAAGATAATAGAACATAAAAATAATATTCTATTTATCCTATTCTTATAGGGTTAAAAAAATGAATTTATAATTCAACTAGAAGAACCTTTAATAAAACGACATTATTCAATCCAGGACATCATGTGGGTCAGTTGTAGGTGATACACCCTTGTCGCCCTTCGGTTGTGGGTTCAAGTCTTGCGACGTTGCCAGACGCGACGGGTTGCCACTCGACCTCTGAGTTGTCCTTTTATGGTAATCCAAAATTATCCAAACTAGAACTATCCAAAATATTTTGGTCCAAAAATGAAGATCCTTTTTTCTACATAATAACATGTGAACACCTTCATCATGTATTCTTTTAAAACACTACAACATCCTAAATTACCATAAAACCTTACTGATTACATTCATGATCCCTTATTCCTTAATGAATGATAGATATACTCCTTCAATCCAAAAATGTTTTAAACCCAAACAATGATGGAATATACAAATCATTAATCAGTTTCAAGGTAGTCAAGAATATCCAATATATTTATCCAAATCAATCATGTATTATTCGAAAATCACTACCTCGGTATCAGAACTATATTATGGTTTATCATTCTCTCAACCATATATTTTCCAATATTTTATCCTGCTATTGAGTCACGTTTCTTTGTTCCACACAATCTCAAGTCCTTACTGAAATAGTACTGTAGTACAATCCCTATATACTCCATGATTATTATAAGAAGTACATTGTTGATACAATACTCAAATGACATAATCAACATAAGAACTCTATTCATTCTTCTTCATCTGTGGTAGTATCATAACATGATTATTATCCAATAGAATCATTTGCGGCATATTCTGATGACTGGGACATAGGTTTGCATAGTGTCCAAACTCCTTGAAAATGAAGCATTGTACATATGAACCATTTTCTTACCCTTTCAGTCACATACTTTGTGCCCTTTTTCTTCACAGTTATAACAAACTCCCATTCCTTTCAGGAAGGTTTCAGGGTGTTTCTTCCCATAGTTATCACATATGGGGAAATTCATCTTTTCCCTATTCCCTTTATCCATCTTTCTCTCTTTCATCCTTTTCTTCTCATGCTTCCCTTCAAAGCCATAAGACTCAGTAAACTCTTTAGTTATCTTATCCACACATGATACTATTTCTTCATATGATGATAATACGTGGGAAACTATTTCCCTTCTAAATTATGGCTTAGGACCACGAAAGATATGATCCTTCTTACTCTTTGGTTCATACGTATTACGGGAGTTCACATTCCTTCTACTGGGCGCCATTTCTGTACAATAGCATAAACTAGTTCATTTTATGAACTGTAATGAATAATTACCAAACATGTAAAATAACTAATACCAATTTAACAGTTTATGGATATAATCCATAATCATAAAAATGTTTTCTTTGAGAAAGTATATACTCATAAGCCCTTAATAATGGTTTGTAAAGAAAATAAGAATTATCCTAAGCATATACCCCGGGAGTGTCGTAACCTAGAGTGAAACAAGGCCCTTTGTCGTGAACCAGTTCACGTTCGATCCTAGCTCAAAGAGGTGTTTTTGGGTTTTAACCCTAGGTACATCTATGCCAAAGCCGCCTCTACCTGTTCGTATCCAGACAGGGATATATTGCTCAGAAAACTCACAAAATCTCTACAATACCACAATTATAGGAATTTCTTCTATACTAATCCTCAAAGTCTATGTTAGGGCTGCGTGCTCTAATCCAAGTTTATCTAAATCTAGTTTCCAAGGTTATTTCTAGACTTCCTCTGATACCAACTGTAATTCCCAGACCCCAGTTACCCAGAGTCGTTGCATTATTTTAATACATTGGCATGATTATAAGGAATCATGTCCCAAAGGACTGAATAGTTTAGCAGTCTTGGAAAATAGATTATATACATAAATGATACATTACACTTCATAAGATACAAAACCACATAAATAATACATTATTAATGACATTATTCCCTTGTCTTAAACCTTCTTATCAATCACAATATACTTCATGGATTCCTGGGAAAAATAAAACATAGAAAAGGGGTGAGCTCAAACGCTCCTTAAGGGTAAGCAATACAGTGGAAACTTTCATAAATAAGCATAAACATTTAAGGGAATGTATAACTAAAACAAAATCCTTTTAAACATGAACATCCACATAGTATGACAAAAATAAAATGAAATAATGCCATTTACTTATTCTCATCGATATTCTACTAATCGAATAATCACATGAAATATCAATAACCACTTTCATAACGATGGAATGCATAATTCTAGTTTATCATAACCACATAGCCAAGGCCTCGTGCCAAGACTACAAATAAGATTTTGTCAAGGCCTTCTGCCAAGACATTAGTTTGTCTCATGAGACCTATCGATGCATCGATGAGCTATAGCGGGATCCACCTGTCACTTACTAAGTCCAATTCATTCCCATATGAAAGGGTTTGAACATAACATAAACATTTATATTAAAACTAGCATACGAAATGTCAATACTTCTTCCATAAACCATGAATGGTATAAAAATACCACATCCACAGTAAAACATATTACAAAACCTTCAATATAATAAAAAGTTATGTATCATAATAAATCAACTTCAAATAAGCATAAAATCCATCAAAGGATGTTGAAATAGATGAAATCAAAACTATTTGAGAGAAATAACTCTTTTCATGAAATCATTGAAAAGTCACACATTTATAAAGGAAGTAATTTAAAAGTGATTTTTGAATCAAAGTGTCCCATACCACTTTCAAACTTTTGAAAATAAATATCATTTCAAAACCTTCATTTCCATATAAATAAGTCCTTAAATCATTTTGAAAACATGGAAATTAATTAAAAATATTTAAAAAGATAAATCTTTATAACATTTAAAATTATGATCTTGATAAAGAGTGCCTTTCAAAAATTCTTAAAATAATCATTTTGAAATCATTTAAAAGTCACATAATTATAAAATAAAACATTTACATTGAAAATATTCTTATAAGATTGTAGGGGAATCTTTGACAATTTTATAATGGCGGTAAATAGCCGCACTCGCCGTATAAGTTAAAAAACATTCTTACCTTAAATTTGTCGAAAGGTAAAAAGTGCCTTGTTTGGAAAACGACGGAAAGATTCCTTTAAAAAAACATAAGGGTATAAATGAATTTATCCCATATTCTTTGTAAATATTAATAATGTTTTGAAATACATTTCGAAGAAACATGGATGTGGGTGATAAAAAAATCCAAGTAGATTATTACGTATAAACAACCTCGGATAATGAAGAGATTGCGAAATAAACCCTTAACTTGTACCTTTTCTTGGTTGAGGGTAGGTTAACCTCCTGTATAATGTTGAAATAATTGTTATTAAATTATACAAGAATCATATATATTAATATGATATCATATATGATCTTTTAACATTGCTTTGCTAATAATATCTTAGTATTATCGTCATTTCCGGTGTTAACTTACTCATGTTCTTTCATATGTTTTGTTACGTAAGACATGTTTTTCATGGATAGGTTGTATCTTATTCATATCCAGAATGATATCATGTCCTTAAATATTATTTTTAAATCATAAAATGATAATTATACTTGAATGGATACAATGGATAATGAATCTCATCATGTTCATGGAGACGGTAATCCATACATACGCACGAGCGACAATATCATTCTTTTGATATTAAAATGATATATAATTGGATGTTATATCATATATAATGAATAATTATCATGTTATATTTATTATTTACATGAGTTACACATCATTATTATACCCATCCAAATAATAATATACTTAATAACAATTACACCACGACGTGGAGACGGTAAGATGTACGTACGCACGTATGGTGACATGTTATTCAAAGGGTGGATAGAATAATGAATATGGTTGTACCATACTTATAATAACATCAAAGTATATATAAGATACTGGAGTTATTATTTTATAATGGTAATAACAAAGAAAGAATAAGTGGAAGAAGAAATGAATTTGAAAAAGTGCTGTGAAAACATTACCTCTTCTTCGGGTTCTTCCTTTTGATTTGATAAAAAGGGCTCCATAGGTTGGATTTATGATCAAACTAAGTCCTCTAGGCTGTAGTGAGGGATGTTAAGAGAGTATTTGGGTGGAGTTTTTCTGAACCAAAATGCTTTGATGGTGTGAAGTAATGAGAAGGGAGAGTGCCCTTTTATAAGAGGGGTGAGGGGAACCTTTAAAAAAGTTAGAAATAATAATTTATAATAAATTCATATTCGGTTTCTAATGGCTCCAAAGATTATTATTTAAAGGTTAAGGTGGGGATAGGTAGAAAACCATTAAAACAATAGAATTTAGACAGGTTTGGGTTATTATATTAACCTTATCTTTTAGTTTTAACTCTTAGTTAATTAGTTTGACATTTACCATGTCACTTTGTATTTTTATATTATATAGTTAATAAACATACTATATACATCCAAGCGACCCCCAAGTGGTCCATTAATGATACACCAATCATGATATAAGTCTCCTGGCCGAACCATATATTTTTATGAATTTAATATCAATTAATAATATAATATTTGTTTTAAAAACTCTTTTATGTCAATTTTGACACTATTCAATAGTTGATTTTTGTAAAACTCATAACAGAATGATTACTTCGAAAAAAGTCAATTAAATAAATCCTAATATGTCATATTATCCTATAAAATTACTAAAATTCATTAAAAGTCTCAAATTATATTTATTTGGGTATTTATAATATCAATTATTTTAATTTTTCACTATTATGGTAATTACTCCATCATCATTAGGTCATAAATAAATAAAATTATTTAATGTCTAAAAATTATAAATAAACTATAATTATTTATGAAATCGTATTATCTTTATAATGAATATTTTCAATCGAATTTATCTTATGTATAACCCTATATTAAAAATGTTTTAGTAAATAAACATTGATTTTAACTCTTTTAACTCTTCTTTTAATTAAATAATAATAATTGTCCTAATCTAATCCACGTGGACCTAAATGATAATATTTTATTCCTAAGGTTGTTTTTGGTCGAGATACACTTTTCCAATAGAATTAGGACATGTGTTAGGGTAATATTAATTTCATTTTACCCTTAATTACCCTATTTACTTTTACCCGTGGTAAATAAAAGTAATAAGTTACTATTCATGAAAAAAATATTTTCATCTCATTGAACCACATTTTACTTCTTGATATTAACCGTGTCTCTCGTATTTTCGAAATTCCAATCACAGAAGTGGTAAAATTATGTTTTACGAAAAATTCAGTTTTTTAACTACCACTTAGTAGTTTCACTATTTATCAAAAATCGATGTTTTTCAGAACAATGCCAAAATTTCACCCTAAGCTATAATTGATATTCTGAATTCAAAAATGATTTCTATTTTACAGAATTCTAATCATATAAGTTGTGGTGTGTGTTAGAACTTGAAGTTCTGTACAACACACGCTATTGTATTATTCCAAGGAAAGCCCACCGTGGAAGCTTGGGGTGTTACATTGTAGATTTTTTTTTATGTCCCCATTCTAAATAAATATAATTAGTCAAATCAAATATATAAAAGTTTAAAATATCGGATTTAAAAAGGGTTCACTATTAAAGTTGGTAAAAGTGATTTTTTGAAAAATACTTCTTTTATCTGAAAAAAAATAATTTGTTCTTACGTTATGTCTAAGAAACTAATAATATGTATTCTAAAATTATAAGTATTATATAAGGTTCAAAATTTTAGTTAATACTATTCATAACCTCTTTTGAACGACTTGTTTGGTAAGTCATAGTGCACTTGAACTGGGTGTTGTGTGTAGTGCAAGTTATTGAATTATTTTGAAGAAATAACACACTATGAAATCTTGGGGTGTTACATTATGTCTTAGATTTTACATTATCTTTTCATTTTAATTAAATCATTAATTAATGAGGTAATTGTTGCATCATCATGGTATCATGAAATATTTAATTTATTTTATGTCTAAAAATAAAAAATATATCATGATTTAGGAAGTATTTATAGAATTCCAATGGCTATTTATAGTTATAGAGATCATTTACATAGACAAGACTAAAATTGTTTTACTTGGGTGATACATACTTTGGTTATACTTTCCCTTTAAAAAATAATATAATAAAATGTCATTATCACCCCAAAAGTGATTCCATGGGGTCCCATAGTTTGGTACAATGGATCCCATTGTCGGGCATTACACAAACAGTAGCATTAGGACACATGTTGGGGTCATTTTTTATTATTATGATATTATTTTATTACCCTTAACTACCCGATTACTAATTAATCATGATAATTAAAGATACTTACCGTTATTACTATTCATAATGTCAAAAAGAAGTGTCTTAATTACATAATTTGGACTTTATGATTCCAAATATGGAATCCATTTAACCAATTTCTAAACACAGAAATTGTAGTAATTAATTTAAAATTTTTTCCCGCTGTCAAAACAAATAGCGTGTTTTTAAGAAACAATATTTATCCAAAGGTGGACAATCGTTTATGTCCAATTTCAAAGTGAAATTAATTATAATGACCACCATTGGATAAAATGGTAAAATTATATTCTAATTATACTTTAAATCACTCAAGATTATAATTTATCACTATAAATTATTTATATTAAAAAAGTTGTTTCTAAGTATTTTCACTATTCATCAAAAATTGAAAGTTCTCAGAAAAATTCCAAAAATTCAACATAGGATAATTATGATATTTTGAATCCAAAAATGAATTCCATTTTGAAATATAAAATTTATATGATTTTAAATGGTGGGTGTTACTATTTATAACATCTATTTTGATTGTTCGCGGTGTGTTAGAATCTCGAAGTTGTGTACAATGTAAGTTATTGCATTATTGAAAGAGAAGCGTACCATGTAAGTTTGGGGTGTTAAAATTAGATTCTTCTAAATCATCATACTGATAATATCATTGGTTATGTGAATCAACTTATATGTACTGGAATTTCTTTGAGAATTGAAATTGAATATTTTCCTATACATTACCATTTTGAATCTATATGTTCTAGTGAGGATTGAACTGATAAAGATTGGATTAAGGCAATGTAATATGAACTAAATCATTTTGAAATAAATAAAATCTGGATCGCGGTTAAAATATCTAAAGAAACCTCTGTAATTAGAGTAAAAGTTTTTTTATGGTAACAATTGTTATTAAATGGGAATAATCATTAGAAATATTTTAATAATTTTTAATAAAATTTATAATCAATAAGAGGGAATAAATGTTATGTAATCCTATTCTATGGTTGTTGTACATGAATCTATTAGAATTATATTATAAATTGCATAATTCTTTAATTTCAAACTTTTTCAAATGGATGTGAAGAATACATTACTTAGTAGATATGTTAAAGAGGACATTTTTGTTGGAAAACTTCATGGTTTTTGAAGATAAAATCATCATGAATATTTTCTTAAAATTTCTAATTGATTATATGTCCTTAAAAAAGACCTTACATCATAGAATGATAGTTTAATTAAATTTTTCTTCCAAAATAATTATGTTAAGGGAACTGATGATCCAACTCATTTCCTAAATATATAAAACAAAAATGTTTTTACTGTTAAAATTTATGTTTATGACATTATATTCAGATCAAATCAGCAATAATTAATATATTATTTCTCGAATCTTATGAAATCAGATTTTGAAATTAGTAGGATGCATGACTTAACATTATTTCATGGTTTTCAAATTTCACAAAAACCAACAAAAACTAATATATCTCAACATAATTATATTAATTATATATTTAAAAGGTACATTTATGACAATAAAAAAATTATTAATACTATAATTAGTACCTCAAAACACCTGAAATTGATGATGTTGGGAAACCAGTTGAGGAAAAAATATTATGAGGAATGATGGGATGTTTACTTTAGTTAATATCTTGTCATATAAATTTAATTTGTTCAGTATGATTATTTAAATGATATCACGAAAATCCAATATAATATAATATAAAATATATTAAAATAATTTTTCATTAATTAAAAGGAACTGTGGTGTTAATTTAATTATATTATTCTAGAAATCAATTTTTTTTAAGAGATTTTCAAATTCATAATTTGGTGGTTCTAGAATGGATAAGAAAATTACATCCAAAACCTATCATTTATTATAAGATTCGTTAGTTTCTTTTTCTTGTACGGAATAACACATAGTAGAACTTTTCATAGATGAAGCTGAATATGTGGAAGCTGGAAGTTGTTCTTCTCAAGCACTATGGATGGAACACACACTAACTGATTATGGCATAAGTTTTACTAAAACTCAAATACTATAAGATAACATTTATTATATTTCATTTATCGAAATCCATAAAAACCACTCCAATGAAAAACACATATATATTAGGCATCACTTTTTTACAGATCACACACTAAAAGGATATATCATTTTACAGTATATCAGAATTCAAGAAAAATATGATGATATTTTAAAAAAACTTTTACCTATCATTATATCATAATATATTAATAGAAATAAGTAATGATCACTATAAATTAATCATTCATATATAATTCTTCTTCAAATAATCCTCATACATTACGATAATTTTTAGGGGTTACATATGAGTGATTTTTATAAAAAATTATCTAATTTGTTTGGATCATATTAGAAATTATTTCATATTTAAAACATTCAATCAGACTCAGAAACACAATCAGATTTGTTTTTCAATTCAGATTCCAAAACCCAATCTGATTCGTATTTCTAATCTCAATCACAATAAAAATTAGATTCATATTTCAAATTGGATTCATATTTATAATCAGGTTTATAAAAATAATATTATTTTGGAATATCAATAGTATTTCAATTTTTCAATTACAATAATTAATGTTCATGGATACATATATTAAAAAAATTCATAGTAATTTATATTTATATTTTGAAAAAATAATAAAAATATTTATCATATCAAATTTTCTAATCGATAATCTAATACTATTTATTTTAATTTTGAACGCTATGTGATTAGTTTCAATCATAATTGTTATCATACTGAATGTTTGTATTTAAAAATTATTCACCTCTCTTAATCATATTCATCCAAGTATGATAAATGTTTTTCAAAGCATGAATAGTTTATATTTTAAGAAAAACATTATTCAAATTTAATCACAACCATCATATCAGAATGATTGGTTTTCATCTCTTAGAATAATCATGGATGTTCTAACGTCGCTCAAATTTTCCTATAAATAGGGGATCCCCTATTAGAGACTGATTAATCATAGGATTTTATATATGAAGCCCTACCAACATTAAAACGTACACATTTATTCATTCATATTTACTTCTTCCATATCAAGCCAAAATATGATGAATTAATCTTAGTATAATAGAAATTGGCATATCCTCAATGAAATGTTTGTATCGAGATTATTTTTTATAACTGTTACACATTGTTAAAAATAATCATCATGTTTCAAGGATTGGAATCACATTGCATTGAACAATTATATCTAGACTTAGATTTTTTTTATTTACATATTACGTAAGATTTTTATGAAACCATTTTGTTTTTGAAGTTAGATTGAGAGGATGTTATTTCATTCATGATTTATGATAAGTCTTATGATATGGATCTGAAAGACGTTGATGGATTTCTTGGCTTATAGGATGAGGGAGATTCACTCTGGCCTTAACTGAAGTCCCCAGATTCAAATGATTATATCATGAATGAATGAGAAGAAAAGTAACTATTCATTACAATTGAGGAACCAAAGAAACTGAAAAATATTATCCCTAATCATATATTTATAGAACCTCAATACAAGGGTTTTATCTCCCAAAGAGAGGGGATATAGATACTCTTAATGTCTCAGATGTTTTTATTTTATATTATCTTTTTAATTTGAGAAAGATAAATCATTCCCACTTTATTCTACTAACTATCACAACCATATAGAAGAAGTCAATAAAACCTCAAATAATTTTTTTTTCCTGTCAGATTATAAAAATTATTAAAAATAGTCTCATATATTTCAATAATGCAATCAAATCCGATCTCGTTATAGGGATGAACTGATTTATCAATGAGGATAATATCGCAAGGATGAAAATTTTTTATTATTCAAATTCAAATTGTTTGTGATGAATAATCAGGTATCTATATCAGATACAGAACCTTCCTCGACCATGAAAGATGACAAAGAGTATAAGAATAATAAAAAAGATTACTCTATTCCTATTATAAAATAAGAAAAAAAATAAAAATTATTCAATGGAATTTGTGGATGATTAGAGAAAAAGAAAAGAACCAGGAAAATAAGGCAACCCTTAGATACTTCTTGACCATGATGAAGAATCTTTTGTATGATTTTATGGCAAAGAAGTCCTGAAAGAAAAATATAAATAAAAAAAACCTCTATAAAAAAAATATTTTAGACAAGTTATTAAAGGGTATAGAAACTCTTTTAGCTAAAGTTGTTTCACCTGAATATGATTCCACTATTTTTTTAAAGAAATAATATATATTCATGGAAAGTGTTATATAAGGCCCCAGCCTTAAAACTTACTTAATCTTGAGTTATTACAAGATTACACATTGAGGATCTTTTCGGGTTTAGAGTTTTAGAGAATTAGATCATGAAACTTGCATTACATTCCACATTTAAACAAAGTGGATTACATAAAAGACAATATTCATTCTTCCCATCAACGAGAACATATTTAAAATAAAATATGGATTCTCTCTTAACACATCCTTGACTCTAACGTCTTATCATGTACCTTTCCTCTTGACCTGAAAAACATTTCAGAAACTTGGGATGAGCATAAAAAGCTCAGTAAGGGACATAAAAATATGGAAAGGAAACATGAGTTCATGTTTACATAAAGATGAAATCATAATTTACCCATAAAACATAGGCACTTTAACCTAACTCCTCAAAACATGAATAAATCATAGAAATCATAAGACATAAAGGTAACTTGAGGCATTCATAACATTCTTACGTAGGGAGTAACCCTCTTGGTTACGTTTGGAATACCCATCACAGTATATTCCCTAAAATCTCTTCGGAGAAACCTTAACGTTTCACTCCTTCGCGTTACCCAATGCATTGGAGAGCTATATCGGGCTCACCCGCCCTTAGTTTATCACGGAACCACCCGTTTTCATAACAATTCCCAAGAACCATAACATAAACGTATCACATAAAACATGCATAAAGGAAACAAAACATTTCCACATTTCAATCACAATATAACATTTTAGTATTTTGAAATAATGAATCCAAAAAGAAACCATTTCCAAAACCATTTAAAACATTTAATAAAAATATTTGTGAATCAAAGTGTCCCATACCACCTTGAAGCTTAAAATTTTAAACCATTAATATCCATATAAATAAATCCTTAAAACCATTTTGAAAACATGGATATTAATAAGAACAAATAATTAAAACATTTAAAATGATATTTTGGTTAAAGGGGTTTTACCAAAATTATAGACACTTGAATACAATAATTGAGGAATAACATTTAGTCAGAACTTTATAATATCATGAGAATAAATGGATTCATGATATAATACTCCAAAGGACAGTATATACACCAAATAAGAGTGAATTGGTGCATAACAACAATGAACCCTCAATAGAAATGTCAAATGTGACGAAATCCCTTATAAAGAAGGTATCCTTAAATTAAGGACAAATCAATCTCAAAAATATGTGTGAAAAATATAAATACACTCAATATAAGTGGATATTAAGTGTAAAACAATAAAAGTACATTCACATATATTCAATGGATGACATATTCAATGACTACATGTTGAACCCAAAGAAATCGAAATTGGGTTAAAAAGTTCCCTTGACAGCCTAACGGCGTCACATCAAAATGAGTTGATGAGAGATAAAAAGAGTATCTAATCACTTGGACACAAAATTTACATCATTAAGGATACATGAGACATATCCCAATGTAACAATATGTAAATTAAAAGACCCAATAAAAGAAGTCTTTTAAAAAGAGGGGGGTGAAAGGTTCCCTTACCGACTTGGGTATCTTTCAAAAAAAATACACCCCATGAAAGAGGGACAATAGATCATTGATGTAAATACTCATAAACGAAAGTATTTTACACAAAGTGTAGAATAATGGGCAGTACATACACCACTCAATGAAATTTGTGGCAAAAGTAGCGTAAATCTCATGGGAATGAAAGTGAGATGAAAAATCCCTTACAAAAGTTCGGCAGCCTAACGGCGCCACTCAAAACTTCCAAAATGGATTGATGAGAGAGAATAGGGTCTCTCATCACATGAACATAAAAATTACAGTAGGAGTAATATAAAAGAACATCCCAATCATAAGAAATATGAGCTTAAAAGAAATGACATAAAAGAGTGTACTTATAAAGAAAGAGAGTTGTAGGATCCCTTACCTCGGGTCCGACTTGACTCGATCGTTCTTTAACGTCCTGAATAATAAACTTGAGTTAATTTCTATTTTCTTAAGAACCTTTTCCAAGTTCATTATTCCTTTTATATCAATTATTGACATGTTGTGAACATTATGTAATCATTTAAGTTAATAATGTTCATTTTGTCGGTATTTGGTTCTTAAGTCGAAAGTGGACTTCTTACAATTACATGTTGTTCATGTGGCCAAATGTTTATTATATCCAGAATTGTATTCATGTTGTAGTTATAATATATGTCATATATATCCAGTACATTCATGCATTTATAACATTACATAATCATTTAGGGGTAAGAAATGAAATGCACCGTTCATGGAGACGGTAAGCCGTACGTACGCATGAACGCTACTTTCATTTCTATTCGTATTTTATAGAATGGAATAATAATGATATAAAGGTATATTATAATTCCAGTATAATATCATATTTAATATCATAGTTCCATCCTTTATATGTCCCACATATGGTATTTAACGAATCAAATCACTTTGAGGGGGCGGTAGTCCGCGCTTCCTTAAATGAAGATATCGTGTTTACCCATAATGGGAACCATAAAGGTTTGACCAAAATGTAAAAAAACAGAATCTTAAGGAAAACATAAACATACTATATATCATATATAAAAATAGTGACATCATAATGGCCACCTTTGAAGGTGTTAAATGAGTATTGAACAATCATCGTTTCGGGAGGCAGAATTTCACCATCCACGGAAACCGTATGTTCTTTAACCATTTGATGTAGTTGTGTGAGAGTGTAGCTCAAATAAATATTATAACAACATCCTAGTATATTTAAGATACTGTTGTTGTTACAAAAGAAGTAAATAAAAAGAGATTAGGGGGTTGGAGAAGCAAAATAAAACAAATGAATATGAGAGAAACAATTACCTTTAAAAGTGTAACTCTTTTTGATTTGAGCCTAAAGTCTTCCTTTGAAAGGATTCTGCCCAAGGTAAATCCTCTAGGATGAGGAGAGGGATGTGGAGAGAGCAAATGGGCAGGGGTTGGCCGAGCCAAAGGCTTTTGAAGTGTGTGAAATAAGGTGGAGGTGGGGGCCTTTTATAAGAGAAGAGGAGGGGCACTTTTGGAAAGCAAAGAAATATTACTTTATTTGAAAATGCTTTTCGGTTTTAAAGGGTCCCACATTGGTAGAATTCGTGGATAAGGTGATAAGGCATCGAAATCCACTCATCCAATTGGTTTTGTCCATGTTTATATTGTAGATTTTTCATTATCTTTCCATTTTAATTAAATTGTCAAATAATGATGTCATCGCTGCATCATTATTATGTCATTAATTATTTAATTTCTTTAATGTCTAAAAATTATAAAAAAAAATACTATGATATAGGAAATCTTTTTATCTTTCCAATGACTATTTATAATCAAAATTTGGACTTGTATATCCCCACTTAAAAATTGTTTTAGTAAAACATACTATGTTAGTGTCATTTTCACTTTAACATTAAATAAAAAGTATTTTATGTTATTTCCCAACAAAAGTGGATCCATGGGGTCCCCAAGTTAGGCCATGGCTTGTCTTGGTCGGTCATGACACAACCAATAGGGTTGTGACATGTGTCTAGGTCATTTCATTTTTTTAAAGTATTATTTATACCTTAAACTACACTAATTATCACTAATCGCGATTAAAAACTTAATAAGTTACTATTCACCAAAAAAATTATTATAATCTCATTGAACCACATTTTACTTCTTAATGACAACCATGTATGTCGGATTTTCAAAATTCAATACACATTAGTGGTAAACTTTCATTTAACTGAAAAATCAGTTTGCTTGATTATCACTTAGTGGTTTCACTATTCATCAAAAATTGAAGTTTTTCAGAAAATTACCAAAAATTCACCCTAAGATATATTTGATATTCTGAATTCAAAAATGAAGTCCGTTTTACAAAATTCAAAACATATTAGTCACATTAATTAATTTAATAATTAATTCCCGCTGTCAGAGCAAATAGCGTGTTTTTATAAAACAATAAGTATCAAAAGATTGACACCAGTTTAAGTCCGATTTCAAAGTGAAATTAATTCCAACCACCACTATTGGATTAAATGGTAAAAATATTTCCTAATTTCACTTTAAAACCAATTCAAAAGATAATCTAATCATATAAATAAATTAGATTAAAAAGTGGTTTTGAATTAAAATACAACATTTTACACTATTCCTTAAAAAAATGAACTTTATCGGAAAGATACCAAAAATTTACACAAAGTAAATTTTGATGTCCCGATTCTTAATAAGAGTTTTATTTGGTCCAAAAGAATGTTTAAGAGTGAACAAAACTATATTTAATGATGGTTCAACATCAAAAGGTGATAAGTGAACCTTTAGTGAAAACTAGGGCATATACGCCTAAAATTGAATTCTTTCCGTATTTTAAGCCTCTATTCTTTATTGGATAAATGTAAAAACAATTAAAAACATATGAAATCATATTTTAGTTATTTCTATCCATTCCCGCCAATACAACGGCTACATGTTAACTATCATTTAAAATAATATTATTTTATTATTAGAGTGCAACGTAAGATTCCCAAGAAACTCGTTGTTGCGTGTTGGGTACGCCATCGAGCATAGCGTCCCCTTTAAAGTCATATTAATATTTTATTCACAAATATGGATAAATACAAAAATGTCGTATTCTTTATTTACCTGGGGTGTTACATCCTTCCCCCCTTTTGGGAATTGCGTCCGCGCAATTTTAAAATTGGACTTGGAAACATCCTTGGAAGTCCCACATCGGAACAAGAGTTGGTAAAACAATCACTTTAAAATAAAGAAAGATAAGTACAAAGGTCACCCGAGTTAACCCATACTAGGACTCCAAGTATGAAAATATGGACATGGAGGAAAAAACAAAGGGTCATGTTCTGATGGAGAGTGTTAGAAAACATGTTTAGGAGAAAGTTAACCACGAGAAAATCACAAACTTGTGATGGGTTAAACGGTATTCGATTCCCTAGTAGAAAAAGTTAATAGACAACATTTTTGTTTTAAGTTACATTTTATTGAGGAATTTTATTCATAAGGAAACATAATCACTTATCATGTTGACCTTCAACTTTTACTAGATTCCTTAATCAAACTCATATTTTTTTTCAAAAGACGAGTATTTAGGGAGACTTGTTCGCATTCAGAGTACCATAATCAACTTCTAGAGAATCACCTAATCCACAAAAGAGAGCTATATACTTCCCATGTCTTTAGACTTTATCCAAAAACAAAACCAAAAAGGCTAGTACAAGATCGGATAATCCAGAAAAGGATAACCCTTTATAAAAATAAAATCTATTCTTAACATCCAAAATTTGTCAAACAAAACCCAATGTTCAACAAGGATCATTCGATAAACAATTTGTCCATAAAATTCTTCAAAGTAAACCAATATAAGATCGAAACCCAAATATTTGAAAGATTTAGTCACATAGTCTTCCAAGTTAAATCGTAACATTTATCTCCAAACAACATCAGTTGCTCCTAAAGTCACGCATTGAAAAGTAATTATCCCAATCACATATCCTCCATGATAGGGTAATCATTTTAATAAATAACCCAAAATCAACTTACTCTTAATTCATAAAATCATATAACCAAAAGAATCAGTCAAACTAACCAGGGACTTCACGTAGTCCAGTGGTAGGCGATAAATACCAGTCGCACTTTGGTTGTGGGTTCGATTCCCGCAGCTTTGTCCGACGCGACGGGATGTCACACGGTCTGCGTGTTGTCCTTTTTCCAAAACTATATAATTCTTAAAACATTCCCCAAAACGAGATAAAATCTTCAAAATAATCATAACACATTTTAACCTCAATTTCATCTCATGCCCTCCACTTCAATCATAACCTTTAGTAACCCATAATTACCTCAAAAGTAAGGATCATATAAACCCAAGTGGTTCTTTATAACTATGTCCACAAAAGAAAAGGTAACTATTCCTTGGATAAAATTTGCCTATATTAATCATCAGGGTTACACATAATATAAAAAGTCTTCTAATGTAACCCCATCATCAAAAGAGACATAATACTCTTAAGAATTTCACCATAACTCTTGAAGCCCTTATATGTTGACATCTTACTCATTCAACATTCTTCATGATCCATTATCCATTCCTTTCCAACCTATTCCGAAATACCTCTTTCCTACAAACAAAATCATGAATCATATCCTAAGATTTCAAAATAGGAAAACAACAGTCATGAAATAGTACATACCTTTGATTGGTCATTGTCAGTTTCTTCATCCTCAATAGGAATGGCATTAGGTATTGGTAAACGAACATTTGTACGCTCTTGGTGACCCCATTCACGATACTTCTTCATAGAACATGTGTTTGCATAATGACCATGCACACCACATTTAAAACATTCAATTGATCCCTCAGAAAGAACTTCTTTCTCTTTCCTCGAGTCAACGGGATGCTTCCTTTTTCCATTACAGGTTCTTGCTTTATGACCTTCATTTCCACATCTATAGCATATTTCTGTCCCTTTGAAACATTTCCCTAGGTGTTTCTTTCCACATCTCTGACACATAGGTTTTTGAACACTCATACCTTTATGATTATTACCTGCACTTCCGTAGGGATTTGTTTCTTGCATATTTGATGCCTTAGAGAAAACTCCAAGGTTTAGGTGGTCAATCATGACTCCAGATAGTTGGTTGAGGATAATCAGAAGAGTTCTCATTGCAGCTCCCATATCATTCAGTTGCTTGCTCAAAAGACTATCACAATTTCCTTCACATCCACTGTTACTTTGGTGCCTGCTAGATCCAGCCATTTACTAAAACCAAAAAGGTCAGTGTGAGTATATCAACAAAACCATCATGTACTAATGAGGAAGATAAACACTAATATACACTTACTCATTCACTTTATCTAAAACTAGGACTCTTTCTGAAATCCTAACCATTATGGTAATGTCACTTATGCTTAAGGAATACCCTAACCTCTAAAGTTATCTAAACCGACCTTTGATACCAACTATAAGGCCCCAGCCTTAAAACTTACTTAATCTTGAGTTATTACAAGATTACACATTGAGGATCTTTTCGGGTTTAGAGTTTTAGAGAATTAGATCATGAAACTTGCATTACATTCCACATTTAAACAAAGTGGATTACATAAAAGACAATATTCATTCTTCCCATCAACGAGAACATATTTAAAATAAAATATGGATTCTCTCTTAACACATCCTTGACTCTAACGTCTTATCATGTACCTTTCCTCTTGACCTGAAAAACATTTCAGAAACTTGGGATGAGCATAAAAAGCTCAGTAAGGGACATAAAAATATGGAAAGGAAACATGAGTTCATGTATACATAAAGATGAAATCATAATTTACCCATAAAACATAGGCACTTTAACCTAACTCCTCAAAACATGAATAAATCATAGAAATCATAAGACATAAAGGTAACTTGAGGCATTCATAACATTCTTACGTAGGGAGTAACCCTCTTGGTTACGTTTGGAATACCCATCACAGTATATTCCCTAAAATCTCTTCGGAGAAACCTTAACGTTTCACTCCTTCGCGTTACCCAATGCATTGGAGAGCTATATCGGGCTCACCCGCCCTTAGTTTATCACGGAACCACCCGTTTTCATAACAATGCCCAAGAACCATAACATAAACGTATCACATAAAACATGCATAAAGGAAACAAAACATTTCCACATTTCAATCACAATATAACATTTTAGTATTTTGAAATAATGAATCCAAAAAGAAACCATTTCCAAAACCATTTAAAACATTTAATAAAAAGATTTGTGAATCAAAGTGTCCCATACCACCTTGAAGCTTAAAATTTTAAACCATTAATATCCATATAAATAAATCCTTAAAACCATTTTGAAAACATGGATATTAATAAGAACAAATAATTAAAACATTTAAAATGATATTTTGGTTAAAGGGGTTTTACCAAAATTATAGACACTTGAATACAATAATTGAGGAATAACATTTAGTCAGAACTTTATAATATCATGAGAATAAATGGATTCATGATATAATACTCCAAAGGACAGTATATACACCAAATAAGAGTGAATTGGTGCATAACAACAATGAACCCTCAATAGAAATGTCAAATGTGACGAAATCCCTTATAAAGAAGGTATCCTTAAATTAAGGACAAATCAATCTCAAAAATATGTGTGAAAAATATAAATACACTCAATATAAGTGGATATTAAGTGTAAAACAATAAAAGTACATTCACATATATTCAATGGATGACATATTCAATGACTACATGTTGAACCCAAAGAAATCGAAATTGGGTTAAAAAGTTCCCTTGACAGCCTAACGGCGTCACATCAAAATGAGTTGATGAGAGATAAAAAGAGTATCTAATCACTTGGACACAAAATTTACATCATTAAGGATACATGAGACATATCCCAATGTAACAATATGTAAATTAAAGACCCAATAAAAGAAGTCTTTTAAAAAGAGGGGGGTGAAAGGTTCCCTTACCGACTTGGGTATCTTTCAAAAAAAATACACCCCATGAAAGAGGGACAATAGATCATTGATGTAAATACTCATAAACGAAAGTATTTTACACAAAGTGTAGAATAATGGGCAGTACATACACCACTCAATGAAATTTGTGGCAAAAGTAGCGTAAATCTCATGGGAATGAAAGTGAGATGAAAAATCCCTTACAAAAGTTCGGCAGCCTAACGGCGCCACTCAAAACTTCCAAAATGGATTGATGAGAGAGAATAGGGTCTCTCATCACATGAACATAAAAATTACAGTAGGAGTAATATAAAAGAACATCCCAATCATAAGAAATATGAGCTTAAAAGAAATGACATAAAAGAGTGTACTTATAAAGAAAGAGAGTTGTAGGATCCCGTACCTCGGGTCCGACTTGACTCGATCGTTCTTTAACGTCCTGAATAATAAACTTGAGTTAATTTCTATTTTCTTAAGAACCTTTTCCAAGTTCATTATTCCTTTTATATCAATTATTGACATGTTGTGAACATTATGTAATCATTTAAGTTAATAATGTTCATTTTGTCGGTATTTGGTTCTTAAGTCGAAAGTGGACTTCTTACAATTACATGTTGTTCATGTGGCCAAATGTTTATTATATCCAGAATTGTATTCATGTTGTAGTTATAATATATGTCATATATATCCAGTACATTCATGCATTTATAACATTACATAATCATTTAGGGGTAAGAAATGAAATGCACCGTTCATGGAGACGGTAAGCCGTACGTACGCATGAACGCTACTTTCATTTCTATTCGTATTTTATAGAATGGAATAATAATGATATAAAGGTATATTATAATTCCAGTATAATATCATATTTAATATCATAGTTCCATCCTTTATATGTCCCACATATGGTATTTAACGAATCAAATCACTTTGAGGGGGCGGTAGTCCGCGCTTCCTTAAATGAAGATATCGTGTTTACCCATAATGGGAACCATAAAGGTTTGACCAAAATGTAAAAAAACAGAATCTTAAGGAAAACATAAACATAATATATATCATATATAAAAATAGTGACATCATAATGGCCACCTTTGAAGGTGTTAAATGAGTATTGAACAATCATCGTTTCGGGAGGCAGAATTTCACCATCCACGGAAACCGTATGTTCTTTAACCATTTGATGTAGTTGTGTGAGAGTGTAGCTCAAATAAATATTATAACAACATCCTAGTATATTTAAGATACTGTTGTTGTTACAAAAGAAGTAAATAAAAAGAGATTAGGGGGTTGGAGAAGCAAAATAAAACAAATGAATATGAGAGAAACAATTACCTTTAAAAGTGTAACTCTTTTTGATTTGAGCCTAAAGTCTTCCTTTGAAAGGATTCTGCCCAAGGTAAATCCTCTAGGATGAGGAGAGGGATGTGGAGAGAGCAAATGGGCAGGGGTTGGCCGAGCCAAAGGCTTTTGAAGTGTGTGAAATAAGGTGGAGGTGGGGGCCTTTTATAAGAGAAGAGGAGGGGCACTTTTGGAAAGCAAAGAAATATTACTTTATTTGAAAATGCTTTTCGGTTTTAAAGGGTCCCACATTGGTAGAATTCGTGGATAAGGTGATAAGGCATCGAAATCCACTCATCCAATTGGTTTTGTCCATGTGTATATTGTAGATTTTTCATTATCTTTCCATTTTAATTAAATTGTCAAATAATGATGTCATCGCTGCATCATTATTATGTCATTAATTATTTAATTTCTTTAATGTCTAAAAATTATAAAAAAAAATACTATGATATAGGAAATCTTTTTATCTTTCCAATGACTATTTATAATCAAAATTTGGACTTTTATAACCCCACTTAAAAATTGTTTTAGTAAAACATACTATGTTAGTGTCATTTTCACTTTAACATTAAATAAAAAGTATTTTATGTTATTTCCCAACAAAAGTGGATCCATGGGGTCCCCAAGTTAGGCCATGGCTTGTATTGGTCGGCCATGACACAACCAATAGGGTTGTGACATGTGTCTAGGTCATTTCATTTTTTTAAAGTATTATTTATACCTTAAACTACACTAATTATCACTAATCGCGATTAAAAACTTAATAAGTTACTATTCACCAAAAAAATTATTATAATCTCATTGAACCACATTTTACTTCTTAATGACAACCATGTATGTCGGATTTTCAAAATTCAATACACATTAGTGGTAAACTTTCATTTAACTGAAAAATCAGTTTGCTTGATTATCACTTAGTGGTTTCACTATTCATCAAAAATTGAGGTTTTTCAGAAAATTACCAAAAATTCACCCTAAGATATATTTGATATTCTGAATTCAAAAATGAAGTCCGTTTTACAAAATTCAAAACATATTAGTCACATTAATTAATTTAATAATTAATTCCCGCTGTCAGAGCAAATAGCGTGTTTTTATAAAACAATAAGTATCAAAAGATTGACACCAGTTTAAGTCCGATTTCAAAGTGAAATTAATTCCAACCACCACTATTGGATTAAATGGTAAAAATATTTCCTAATTTCACTTTAAAACCAATTCAAAAGATAATCTAATCATATAAATAAATTAGATTAAAAAGTGGTTTTGAATTAAAATACAACATTTTACACTATTCCTTAAAAAAATGAACTTTATCGGAAAGATACCAAAAATTTACACAAAGTAAATTTTGATGTCCCGATTCTTAATAAGAGTTTTATTTGGTCCAAAAGAATGTTTAAGAGTGAACAAAACTATATTTAATGATGGTTCAACATCAAAAGGTGATAAGTGAACCTTTAGTGAAAACTAGGGCATATACGCCTAAAATTGAATTCTTTCCGTATTTTAAGCCTCTATTCTTTATTGGATAAATGTAAAAACAATTAAAAACATATGAAATCATATTTTAGTTATTTCTATCCATTCCCGCCAATACAACGGCTACATGTTAACTATCATTTAAAATAATATTATTTTATTATTAGAGTGCAACGTAAGATTCCCAAGAAACTCGTTGTTGCGTGTTGGGTACGCCATCGAGCATAGCGTCCCCTTTAAAGTCATATTAATATTTTATTCACAAATATGGATAAATACAAAAATGTCGTATTCTTTATTTACCTGGGGTGTTACATGTTACCTTTAAGAAAGATTAATGAAATAAAAATAATTGTTTTTCAACAATATATTCATGTTGGAAAGGCAGAATTGGTGTGAGAAACTCAAATTCAGGATATTTTAAAGGAATATCATCATGTATATGAAAAGGTATACATTGTATTAAAATAGATTGGAAAATATTATAATGAAGGAGAAAGAGAAGAAGAATATATAGAAGAATTAGGAAATGTATGAGGGGAGGAGGATGAGGAGAAGAATACAATGATGGTAGTCAAAAAACACCAATGAATAGAAATAGGAAAATAGTTCTCACAAATTTCCTATAAAAATATCACTGGCTTCATCAAATTGATTATCCACATCATAAAATTGTATTGAGAAGTAATGGCATGATAAATAAAAATCTCCTCTGGATTGAAGAACTGTTTCTTCATATAATAAGGATTTTGAAAACAAAAATTTCAAATGAAATAAAATGAATTTCATTGAAGAAATCCTAATCTCACTTAAAATAATAATGATTAGAAAGTAAAAATACTAGATCGAATGAAAATGAAAATAAATATAGTAAAATAAGGATTCATAATAAACTTAAGAATATTAATTTCATAATATAATCCCGATAATACAATCACTACACAATGTGCTGATTATATTTTCCATAAATTAATGTGAATTCATAAGATGTTTCCATACATTCCTAGAATTGAATGAATGTAGATTTGGTGGTGGAAAACCAGTATGAAGAATTGAATTCAGAAAAATCTAAAATAGATATACTGATAAGAATGGAATTAGATTGCATTGAATTCAAAGAAAATGTTGAATCCTATAAAAAGAGTTGCAATACAATCATCAAATGGTCTTGTGGTGTTCATAAATAATATAAGATCAACTATGAAAATGTTGTAAAAATAATTAAATACATGGAACAGAATGAAAATTATTTCAAAATTATGATAATTAATAATACCGACAAGGTAAATTTTCTTAATAAAATTATAGATGGCTCTAAGAATAAGGGAAAATATATTTCGAATATTCAAACAAACATAAAATTCTTGATTAATGATATTTAAAAACACAATTTATATAGAGATTATATTTATAACATGTGCATTCATTGAATTATTTTATGAGAAATAATCAATGTTTTGAAAGAAAATTTTCAAACTCATGATGAAGTAAAAAAATAACATAATGAAAAGTTTCAGATTCATGAAGAGAAAATTCAGAAACTGTAACAAGAAAACAATTTCCCAAGAGGGGATTAATAAAAAAGTGAAATAAGATATAAAGGAGGTCAAGAAAAAGAGTTCCATTGTCAAATCATTAATTCCACTTAAGACATATATACCTTCTTAATTTTTTTTAGTATTTTTAGAAATATTTTTTGAATTTTCTAATTAAACACTTTTTCATCCATATTTATTTCTGATTGAATTTCATATAATCATTATTGGTGGAATTTTCATTCAATTACTTTTGGTTGATATAGTTTTTTAAATTTTTTATGTATACCTTGTTTCACCGACACATCTAAGAACCTATATGATTTTTCCTATTCCATTATGAAAATAATAAATGGGGATAATCTTTTAGAAAAAGGTGGAGAATTTTACAAAGGAAAAACAATATAGATAGGTGGTGTTTTTTTAATCTTAAAGTATAAGGAAAAATTTTATATAAAATAATAGAGTATTATTATTAGGAAATCTATTATCCTAAGGGGCTGCTAGTCATATTCAATCAGTCATTAAAATATTTTATAAACTCATGAGGAGCTAAGTAAAATTTTAATTATGTATATGATATTTCTAAAAAGAATTTTTGGAATTATTTTTTCTCAAATAAATTGTAATTTAAGCATTGTGGTTTTTGATTTCCAAATAGTGGAGATTATTGAGTCAAAAGTTACATTTTAACAATTAAATTCCATATATTTTGGAAATCAACAACCTAATAAAAAAACAATATTCAAATAATTTTACATCCAACGTGTTTTAAAAATGTTTTTATATAAAAAATATTCCTTTATCATAAGTAAAATATTTTTCAATATTTCATGAATTCTCATTATATTTATTGTAATGAAAATGAATCAGATTATTGTCATATTTACATTATTATATCTTCTTAAAATTCGTTCTGTTTTGTATTTGTACTAAAAAAATTTTAATCCAATTTTACATTACAATCGATAACATAAGATTTAAAATAATTAAGAAAATTATAATAACTCGTAAATCAATCAGATTAACAATCCATCATAATTAAAATACCATTGGATTAACCTTTGTGTTACTTCTGAATATGGAAAAAAATTAATGTAATACATTTAAATTTGAATGAAACAAAATGATTTTGTGTTTTCAGTTACAAAATAACTATTGAAGAGCCAGGTGCTCAGGTCCTTCCATGAATTCCTGTGAAAATATAACCACTGGAGATCATGATGATTATTTAGATGAATGCCTATAAATAAAACGTCATTTGATGGACACAAATAGAGCTAATCGATATAGAATGAGAGATTTGCTAAATTTTCTTTCTGTGAAATCTCTAAATCATACATGTTTTAAACATATATCTCCATATAGTAGTAACATTCTAGAGGTTTTTAAGCTTTGTGTGACACTAATCATGGTTATTATGATTTTAGACCTTCTAGGATATGATGTTAGAGGATCTAAAAACTATCCAATTCAAGGGAATCAAAATATAGGAATATTGAGGATTTTATTACATTCATTATCACAGGTAGCTAGGGATAAGTAGATAGAGTAAATCAGACCATCATATCAAGGATATACCTTGGCATGGGTAATAGAGACATTATTGAAATTATTTTCAAAAAAACCTTTATAAAAGGTTGTTTGATACCCTTATATTTTGTATAAAATAATTCAATTGTGTGGAATTAAATGTTACTTACAAGTCATTTATATTCTCCTAAATTTTGTAATATAAAGATAATTCTATTTTATATTCATTTTTCTTTTCAGTTGATCATAATTACTCGGATTATTATACATTCTATATTATGTTGTAAATAAGGTTTTAGTGATTACAATTATCACTTACTCTGATAATAATTATATACTATATAAGTTTGAATCATATATTTTGGGACCTATGACTTTACAATTTTATCACAATCAACCTGATCGTGATGACCCTATAACCAGTACTAAGGCCTAGTATGATTAGTTTTTAAAAATCAATGATTTTTTGTTAATTAAATTAATTTAAAATCTTTTAAACTGAATTATTTTATAGTTAATTTTTTTAAAACATACAATTTACCCCCTATTGTATTTTTTCATCTTCATATACATTTCAATCCAACACTAGGGTATAGTTTAAGGGATAATTCTATTTTTAGGAAAAAATATCGTTGTTTTAGTAAAAAAATATTATGTGACTCATCTTGATATTAGTTAATTGTATGGAAAAAAGAATTTGGATATAGTTATGGAACATGTTCACCAAGGGGTAATGACCCTAAAAAGTTTGATTGAGCATTGGCTTAATCATCACTCTAGTACATAATGACATAACATATGAATGCACACATGGCTAGTCACTCCTAGTGGATATTCGTTGGTTTATAAAATTATAATTACAATACATTATGATGCATTTATTTTGTTAAGGAAGTTGTTTATGGTATATGTTGAACCCAATATAATTAAACCTAGATTAAATGAAGTATGATATAGGTTGAAATAAAATATAAATTATTAATTTAAAAGATTAATATATTTTTTGGAAGAAATTTTTTTATGTAATTATCCAATAATAGTTCTATAATAGTGTTGATTTTTCATTACTCTATATTAATTTTTTTTTGAAATGTATAGATCTAGGCGGAACCATGCTAACAATGGATATAATGGATAATATAGTATTTTCTTATATGAGCAACCAAATGGTCTAGAATATGGTGTAGAAAATATTTTTTTAATGATCACCGAGGTATCTATATTTAATTTTTAAAACTCTAGTCTTTTCAAAAATATAATAAACCTAACAAAGTGAACCATGTATCTTCAAATAATGTTTGGTTATGAATATAATAAATGAAATAAGATTTAACTTCCTATATGTCAAAAATATGGGAAGGATCGCCTAGGGGAATGACTCCAAGGAACATGAAATTGTTTCATGTATGATAGTATTAGACCTATATATCATGATTGTAGAGATAGTTTGAAGAATATGATCAATGAAATGAAGGTGAAGAATGAACAATTCCTAAAATGTATGTAGTCTAGGAATTATACAAAATGATTATGTAACATAATTACTAAAATAGATAATAAACATTATCCACCTTGAAAACAAAAGGAACCAATAGAAAGCCTATTCATTATAATTAGTCTCTAAAATAAGTGAATATTCATTTTTTATATTATAATATTATTATGATTTATTAATCATAAACACCATTTTTTTATTTTACACTTTGAAAATTCTTTCACATTATGATTGTAATTCATTCTTAAAATTCCCTATTACATAGTACATTCTTGAAGAACTACTAAAACATAAATTGATCTTTATTTAATTTTTTTATTTTATTTCTAGGTCTCACATTAAATAACGAAAAAATCATGGTTTTTTATAATATCATGATTTATATTGGAAGACCACCAATGTGGGGACCGATCCAGCAACATTCTGACCAATGTAAACATGACATCATGCTAATAAATGTACTATATCAGAAAATATTTAAGCCTAATAATTATAAATCACTAACTTAAGATTGAGGAAATAAAGAGGATAATTTTATTCAATAGTTTCACAAGCTAATTTAGATATTTTATTGGATTTATTAGAGACACAAATTGAAGAAGAAATTTTGGGCCAGATTTTTCGGCCCAAAAAAACATCCCGCCATTTAAATCATATCTCGGAAACCAAATAATACATCGAGATCAAATTTTACATGATGTTAGACAAATTCATAGGATCCATTTTAGCCTTATATTTCCTACTCCATATCGGCCATATATATGGACATTTCAGTGCCTCTTTTTTGTAGATGCAAGATGGCTATCACATCAGCTCAAGAGTCGAAAAGTCTGCTCTCCATTAATTTTCCACCCACCTATGTCCATCACCATTTATTCAAGAGACAATGATAGATGGGGGAGCAACTAATGGTTTCCATGATTTGTTTTTATTGTAATTATATTAAACCTATTTTTTATTGTAACATTCTTCTCTCTCATATAAGTTGTTCGAGTCACCTTATTTTTTAATAAAAGTTATTCTTCTGATTTTTTTCTGTTCTTATTAATATAATGTTGATATTGTTGCCTCAAGGTGTTAAATTTTTTCACATCAATATTTGTGAAATTCATCACAAAACGGTAGAGTGGTCATTATTTTTTGTTTTTTACTTCATCAATTCCACCATTAAGAGTCGACTTCCCGCTTCCATTGAGAACATGTCATCAATTGCTGGCTAACCCTTTTATGGGTTGATCCAAGGGACTTGTATGGAGGAGGATTGGTAATTATTTCTCACTCTAAATTTTTTTCAATATATTTTATTCGAATTTTTTCTAATGATTTTCTCCTTTCTTCTTCCTTAATTAATTTTATCACCAACTATTAGGTGAAAATAAAATCATTTACCTTAGAGTGATCATGAAAATGGTCCTACAAGTTTCTAGGTGATTATCATGGGATTATGAAGTGGTTTAACCAAAATGTGATGTGATTAGTTTAAATTAATTTAATTAATACTACTCCGGATAATGAAATTAAAATCGTTAGAAAAATAATTTCATACAATCCATCCTTTTTAAAAACCGAGGATCAACCCTTTATCATAAATTTAATTAACATAAAACAATTAACGTTATATTAAACCCATCTAAAATCAACTCATGTTGTCTATGTCATACCCAAAAAAATTCACAGAGTGTAAATGTTTTTACGTTCATTCTCAGGTCTCCGAGGATTCGACAACCCAAGCTAAACTACAAGTGATTGAATAACCTAAAAAACATGTATAAATTTTCGAGAAGCCAATATCATTATTGTTGAATGGAAATTATAAAAAATAAGGGTAAATATATACTCACTCTCCACTCAAGATTATCGTATATCCAATTGGAATAATGTTTTTACCACCCGAATGGGCATAGTAAGTTTTCAAATCTAATAAAATCAATAGCCTAATGATTTGATATTATCGTTTATTATTATTATATAGCATGTTAATTTTTATGAAATATTCTTTTTGATGGTATTATTATTCCTTTTTTGGATGAATATAATTTGATTTATGATATTGATTATCTAATTCTAAATAGAATCCATATTAATTAGTAAAATAGGGAAATCTCATATTATCTATCAATCTATTCTCTGATAATATTCATTTATATGGAATAATATGATCTCTCTTTAAAAAATAATTCAATTATATGATTTATGATACATAATCATGTAGGATTTTTGAAAAAAATGATTGAATAAAATTTTACTTTATGTATTAACTTATTATGACGGGAAATGATATATTTTATATGTGTTTTTATAATAGTATAGAAATTATATCTTGAGTCAAAATTTTCTCTTATATACCCATAATTATTTTCACTAGTTTGTGACATTTATAAATTTCTATGATGAAATTTATTTAGTAAGGATAATGTAACAAGCTATGATTTTCGAGAATATTTACTTAAAGTAATACTTTATTCAATATCTTTTCTAACATGTAAAATAGAACTATGATAACTCACAACATATTTATTATTGAAAAAAATATTAATAAAAAAAACTCTTTTAAATAAAAATTTATTAATCAATTATAATGATAACATTTAAAGGATATAAAATTTATATGATTTAATATATAAATTGATTTTACATTCTCTAAAAAAAATTTAATTTTGTAATAAATAAAAATAAATAAATTTTAAAATTTTATTTTTATTATCTATAATATTTATGTTTATTAACTAACATATTAACATCATTGATTTTGAAATTTTTGTGAAACGGTATCAAGAACATTTAATATTTTAAAATGAAATTTCCAATAAAATTGATATCATTTATGCTTCCATTGAAATAGTAAATTTAAATATTTTTTTATATTTAAAAATTGAAATCAGCATTTGTATTCAACATTGCAGTATTGATTTAAGTTAAATTTTTTGGATTTTTTAAATTATAATTATTTTAGGAGCATAGTTGAAAATATCCTTTTTAAAAATAACATCATTTTTATGACATTATTAGTACATAATATTTATTTTGAAATTCCTATAACATTTTTATATGACTATATGTGTTTTTTATTAGTGAATTTATGCTTTTTAAAAATATTGTTTTAATTTAATTTTTTAATTTGACATTTTACTACATAAGATATATATTTCAAAACTAATGTTGTTAATACATTATACAATTTGGTATTTAAAATATATCAATTTTAACAATTAATAAAATAATAAGTCTTTAAAACTTTTCACAATTAGGCCCAAATTAATTAATAATGACCAATTCATTTTCAAACATAAAGGATAATTTATTTTTCTAAAATATAGTCACCTCAATAAATATAAAAAAGAGTACAGGGGGTTTAACAAAGAGGGAATAGCCACAAATGTGTGTAATACAATTGGGGGAATGGTTTTTTAGTACTTTATATACCTTATCCCCTACACCATCCATTTTTATCAATTTTTAATCTACTTATTTGGATTTTGATTCCAATTATTTAGTTTTTTTGTTTTTACAAAAATACATTCCCTTTTCACTTATAAATGAGAAACTTCTATCCTAACATCCCTTCTCAAAAAAAACCAATTAGTTCATCCAATACCAATCCCAAAACTCTCCTAAAATTTATTATCCAATTTGAATAGGTTCTGATCTCCTAAAAATATCATCCCCCTTAGGCTTAATCCCCTTTAAAAATGAGATAATATAAGAATGTGAGGCATAAATTTCAAAACAATAATTTCTCAATTCAATTTCTTTTATTGAATTTTTTTTATACCTAAAACCCGTATTAAAATGATAAAACCAATATAATTATCATAATTGAATATTGTAAAAAAATTATAATTTTTTACCATTTCAATACTTCATATTTATAAAAATAAAAATGTTATTGTTCAATTGTGTGGAAAACCGCCACCATGTCAGGGCATGTATCATTTTCCTCTCCTCCCATACAAGGATGGTCTTAATAAGAAATGTCATATATAAGTATGTTATTTTTTGAAATATTTTATATTCTTAAATGAAAACCCAAATCACTGATTTTTTGTTCTCTTGGGAAAACAAAATTATTATACTTGAATACATTTATACTATCGCCTCCTTGGAACGATTAACTTCAATTTTCATTTAGTTTATATCCTACATAGATTTTCATGATAATGATTTTAATGTATAAATATAATTTGTGCGAAATTAATAATGTTTTTAAAAGAATCATTGGACACCATATTTTAAATATGTCAGATAAAAAACTATAGTAAATTCAACCGTCCAAAAGTGTTTTCTAAAATAAAAAATGATGTATTCATACTATGTAATAAATTCATATAGTGTACCTTTTTATTGTAATTATTTCCAATTCTTATCAGACTAAAAAAAATTATTGGAAATCATTATGTTTTGGGTCTATGGATATTGGAACCAAATCACATCCTAATCATACAGTAATTATGGAATGTTATTATTTGAGTTGGTTTACCCACCTACATGAACGACGTTGAAAATTTGAATACTTGATTGATATGGAAATTTAATTTATCGTAATATATATTAGGTTGTTGGAGGTAAAATAACAGCAAATGAACACAAACCACACACGTAGGTGGAAAATCCAGGCCTTAGCCCCCAGGTATACCCACCAAATTTCAACTATAAAGATCATTAAAAACTCCCATATAATGAAATTATAAAGTTGTAAATATTCATAATACATTAATTATTTTACATTTTATGATCTGGTAATGATAAAATTCAAATTATTAATGAATAAAAACATCATTATTAATAAGCAAGTTCAAAATAAACTACTTTACTTACATCTCATATGGAAAATAGATAATAACTAACTAATATACATGAAGGAAATAACTGTTATTTAGGATATAAATGTTCATAGGTATGAATAAGGTTTCGAAATACTTTTATTAATATGATAAATATTTTTATACAATTATTTTGAGTGTGATCGACTATGTGGGAATTCATGGTAAGGGTTTTATGTAACAAATTTTATTTCATGAGAAATATTACCTATTGGGAAACATGATATTTTTAATATGGTGTGATTTAAAACTAATTAATTTGTTTAATATATATATTTAATTATTTTTTCTGATGAATCATGTCATTTTCTTTCTTTAAATGTATTTCAATTCAAAGGATAAGTAGATCATGATGTTATTTGTTAACTCAATTCCCTTTATTCAGATAAAATTCTTATCTTCATCTTCATTCTTCCAAGATTTTTTTCATCCAAAATAAATATCTATCTATTTATAATTTTATTCCTCTCTATATGAATAAAAAGGTGTAAATATAAATATTTTTCATTGATTAAATTCGATCTATATATTTTTTTCATCTTTAATAATAATTCTCAAACACATTAATTATTGTATCTTTTCCATTTATAGGCATTCCCTTCTGGAATATGTTCTCTATTTTATTTGGACACATTATTATGTGTTATCCCATATAAAATTTATTTTTCCCTTATTCTCTTTTAATAATTATGTTGTATTAACTTTTTTCATTATCTATGTCTTCAAAATGTTATTTTAAAATATTTAAATTTATTTCCATCCTTTAAAAAATAAATTGTTTCATCTTTTAATAAGAATTTTTTGATAAACATTATATAATTTCAATGATCTTTTATTGATGTTTCTTTTTTAAAATAAAAAAATTTCCAAATTTTTCAGATCTCATTTTTTTAATCATTAATGTGTTTATCGAGACATGTTTTTTAATATTATTTTTTTTGTAAATGTTTTGAAAAAATCATAAATTTTTTTGAAATCATTATTTCATTTTAAATGTTATAATATTTAATACTAAATTTAAATTTTTTTTTAAAAATTGTTTACTTTATTGTTTTAATAATAAATTTTAAATGTGATCTTTAAATTCATCATTTTCTAATAATCATAAAAATGTTTTATAGAACACCATTCATAGATTATATTCTATTTCACTCAATATCATTAATGTTCATATCTACTTGTAAGATATTTTTCTGAGATACAATCTAAATTTTCATATAAAATACACTTTTAGGGTTATTGAACTTTGTGTACCAACTTTTTACATTCTTGAAGTAAATTTTTGTAATACAATGAAAAAATGTTGTGAACCCAAAAATTCATTGAATGTTTTTTAATAAGTTTATAATGTATTTTTGTCAAGATCTACCATATGTATTGATGAATGATTGTTGTGGTCCTATATAATCCTCCAATAAATTGGTAAGGATTATATCTCATCCACTAAAAAGTGTATAAGATAAGATTTTTCCCAATACTAAGGTTACATTGGAGGGTTTATCCCAAGAAACATTGTAAACGAGTTGATTTTAAAAAATCTAAAGGGTACATAAGTGGATTTATTCAAATCCATTTTCTACATTATAATAGGATAATTTATCTCAATGAAATGGATTCATGGGATGATTTATCCTAATAAAAAGGGTTCATGATAGGATTTATTCCCTTCCAAAGTGTATATAGGAGTATTTATCACAATAAAAATGGGACATTATATTATATAACCCAATAAATATAGTAAATATGATTATTTATCGCAAAAAAAATACACAAAGGATGTTTTTTCCCAGAAGAAGATTAAATAATATGATTTCTCCCATAAAAATGGGTACATGTGGGGACATATCCTAATACCAATGGTTTATAGGAGGGTTATATCATGCTTCATATGGTACATGGGTCAGTTGACCAAGCCTAATATGGGAAAAATGACTTGATGGGTAGACATGAAATATTTCTTCTATTTATATTTTTATACTGTACTCTTACTTCGTAATATTATGCCAAGGATTATCCCCCTTTGACCAATGTTTATTTTCTCATGATTCAACACAATTTTTCTTTAGTGTATCTTTATCCAATTAAGATTAAATGTTCATTTATCATCAATTTAGAGAACTCATATTGTTTCATTCATTTTTAATAATATATTTATCCAATGCTCATGTTTCTTTATTTTTTTATAATGTCAACCTTATTGATTTTGTTATATGTTTTACCTTAATAAGTGTTTGAGCTCTCCCCATTCGTATGTTTCACTTTACCTTGTTATGAATATGGGTAAAACTAATGATATGTCTATACGGAAGTATATTATAGAATGATTATAGTGATATGTTAACATTTGTTTTTTATATACCTTGTCCTAAAATAAAATAAACCTTATGTTGTCTAGTTTATCTGAATATTTCATATAAGTAATGATTATTCATGTAAAATAATTAAATATATTTGAATTTTAACATGTTTTATTATATTACTGAATTATGATACATGTTTTATTTATTATGAATTCTATAATTATGTTTTTCCCTTATTTTCATTCCCATTCACATATATACATTTAATACACTCTTATGATATTTGATTGTTATCACTTATTCTTACCCTTAAGGGTAGTTTGAGTTATCCCCGTTATATTTTTTCAATTTTCCAAAGTAGTGAAGAAAAGTAATCTATGTGGTATATCAAAAAGGTTACATTGTGTATAAAATTTTTTGGGGATGTCGTTGACTGAATATAGTTTATCCAGTTATAAATATATTGGGAAAAATTTGAACTAGATAATGAAGGAATGGGTTTAATATAAATTAAAAGTTTCCCTAATTCGTCAAATGACACTAGACCTAATCAACCTTGGTTTTTATTCCTTAAAAAATTTTATATATCAAATAGTTTAATGTTATGTGTTTATGGTTTGGGTTGATATAGTTGGCTTCAGAGAATGGTTTACTTATTTTTCGAGATCAGGATGAGAGATCATTAGAGAAAACCCTATGAACACTATATGTATAACATACAATCCTGGTGATTTATTATAGTAAATATTGTTTGGTTCTACTCAAAATAGAGTACCATTAAATATTATACATGTGGATGTAGGATCTGGAAAGTTTATACCTTGGGGTAACAATGCATATTGTTCCATTCTCTTTTAATGAGATATTTTTCCTATGATCATGTTTCCTCAAAAGTTTATGATTTAACCCTAGGTGGTTTATTTATATGTTATACCTTACTGAGTGTTTGAGATCTCCCCATTCGTATTTTCCCATCACAATTTTATGAAGATGATTAAAACATATATGTGGTACATAAGGAAGAATATTGTGGTCTGATTATCGATAAATGTTAACATTTAATTCATATGTAGCTAGTCATGAAAACAATAGGCATTATTTCTCTAATTAATTTACTATTTGAGATATATAATGATTATTCAGGTAAAAAATGAAATGTAAATTTATGTTTAGAATTTTTTGTAATATTATTGACATTTGATCCACGTTTTTTTGGTTATAAATTTTATAAATTATGTTTATGTTTATTTTTTTCATTATCAAGCCTATATGATCATCTAATACTCTCTTATGATATTATATTTTTATCACTTATTATTACCCTTAGTGATAGTAAGATTTAACCCCATTATTATGTTCCCAATTACAAAGATAGTTTTGAAATGTAATAAATTTTATATGTATATAAGGTTACCTTATGTAGAAATTTTTTGGGAAATATTTAATACTGGATATGGTTTAGAATGTCCTTGGTATAGTATAAAAAATATCTAATAAATAAGAAATTAGTAGGTTTTTATTATATTGAAGATATCCTTTTCACTATTTCATCTAAATAAATTAGAAATATTTATCATTGGTTTGTATTCATTATGTAATTTTATATGTAAAATAAGTTAATATTTTGTGTTTAATGTTTGGGATGCTATAGTTGGTTTTAGATATGGGTTATATTATTTTTGGGTATTAGGATGATATAACATTATAGAAATCCCGATGAATAGTATTTTCATAGGATAACATCATAACGATTAGGAAAAGTAGAGATTTAATGGTTCACCAAGAAATAGAATACATTTTGGATAATAAATGTGGATGTAGGATCTTCAAAATGTTTACCTTGGGGTAATAAACATGAAAAGGGCATGTCTGGAAAAAACTCAATTTTCACTAGGTGAATGAAAACAATACCAAGATTAATATCTAAATTGACACCCCTATAAGAAATGAATTTTTCTAATCACATTCTCTATACAAAACACTATTAAATATATATTATTTTAAAAAATATGAATGTGAAAAAATATATAATCATATCTAAGGAAACATATATTGAAATGAGATTGATGTGGATTTAAATGTAGGGTAGTTTGATGGTATCCAAGTGTAAGACATTTTATGGTTATCATTTCGTGAGATCATTTAAGATAATTCAATTATGATGTTAATAATTCATCACCCATGTTAAACTCTTTTAGTTTTAATATTGGTTGAATCCTGAAGGATTTATGTTAACAATGGATTTCAAGCTTAATGAGGATATTTTACCCCTGAACAATATAATGGGATAAGTGATGTAGTGATAAATAGAATGTTTATTATAAACCATTAGTCACAAATTATGCATAATAACATTGATATATTTTAAATACTAAAAACTAAATTTGATAATAATGGAGTCACATTGTTGTTCACGTGACAATGATAATGATGGAATGAATGTTCAGTTTTGCCCATGTGAAAATTTTGGTAAGAGGAAACTAAGAGATATTGGGAATGATTAAATACAATGATCAAGTCTGATGGATTAAAAGAAAGAAAGGAATATTTAAAATTCATGAAAACCCAATGAATTAAAATACTATTCAACCAAAATTATAAAATTAATAATGAAAAATTATATGGATTTAGAAACATTGACAATCCACTCAAGAACAGTGAGTGTTGTTTTGGTATCAACATAAAACAACATATTTTAATCCAGAATTGTTTATAAGAATATAAAATCATTACCTTAGAGACTATATGATGATTTACTAATAAAAAGATATAGTCATACGAATATTTTATCACATGTATGTAACTAATCTATAATATATTTTTAAAGGAATGATCATTCAAAAAAAAAATTCTTTTATCATTCATTTAGTCTCATTTGTTATGATATTAGGCCAGGATTTGTCCTCTCTATGTGAGACCAATATAATTTATAGGATTATAAAAACAAATTTAAAATCCAAAATCAACTCATGGTTGACTATTTTAATATGATTGATTATATACTTCATATGAAATCATACCACCAATATATTAGGTTATTTAGAACAAATGGTTAAAGAAAAATCAACATTATTTTTATTCTAATTATAAGGGAAATTATATAAATTCCCAATCTGAACATAGGATACTAAAGTTGAAACCTCGCATGAAATAAAGTAATGATTCATGTTTACCTTTTTGATACCCTTATCAATTTTCATTAGTTTTTAGTAATTAATATTATAAGGATGCAATTTCATTATTCTGGGATAATGTAACAACAAGAAATTTCACTACATATTTTCCTTAAATAAATATTGTGTCAATATATTTTTATACTATTAACACTAAAATAAAATGAAATCCTAATATTTTATAATACTATTATATGATTATAATGTATTAGTTAAATTATTAGATTAAAAATAAAGTAAACATATTATGAAATCTATAAGGGAAAAAATGGAATCGATTATTGAAAGGTACTATTATAATGACCATTTACTCAAAATTTTATACAGATAAATTCAATTGCTTTTCATCTAGAACAGTACCTTGATAATCTTGAACAATTATGGAATGATTAAAATCATGTATGAGAGAAATTCATGCTCTTATAAATCTCTATGACTTCCATACTAGTGGAATCATGCCCCTCGACTATGACAAAAGTGTGCCATATACTTAGATATTATATGGAGATCGTAATTTTATATTTATATATATATTTTTATGATATAAAAAAGTATATCATAATTCTAACAATTATTTATTACATTTATTTTATATATTTTTCATTTTTTTCATTTAAAGAAAAAAATTTATTTTACAATAAAAGTGGAATTCTTTATATTTAATGTTGGAAAAAATTTTATAATGTTTGGAAATTTTATTTCACTAAATTAAATTTATTTTAATACTAATCATTTCCATATAACCCTACAATTATTTTTTAGTTTCTTTAATAATAGTTTTTTTAGGTGAATATTAAAGAATATAGTTTTTACAAAATTTATAAATTTTACAACTGTATAGGAAAGACCTAGAAGTTTATCAAACAATTAATGTTTTCAAATATTTATTTAATAATTATATTTATAGATTTTAAAAATAATATATTGATTTTATAAAACATATTATTAACATTTTGGGATCTAAAGTAATATTTTCCAATAAATATAGATTTTTTTCTTTTCTTTTAATTAATAAAATATTTTTATACAAAAAAATTTGTATGATTTAAAATAAATATTTCATTTAATATTTTTATAAATAATGAATTTATAATATAAAAATAATATAAATTTATAGTTTTACCGAACACATAAATTTTAGGTTAAAAAAAATTCTAAAAGCGGGTTTTTACAAGTTACATTCAATAATGTTAAAATTTATTTTTCTCACGCATAATTTTTTTTTTCATAAAATAGATTTCATATTTTTAATTAGTATTTATAAATTATAATATAATCGCCATTTTATTTTTAAGGATACAAGTTGATTTACATAGGTAAAAACTTATAACCAATCTAAAATCATATATTGTAAAAATGATAATATGAAGAGTAAGGGGCTTGAAGATATAATTAAAAAATTAAATATAATGGTTGATTGAGAGATTATATACTATATGTCATCTTAAACAATAAAATTGTGCAGTTTTGGAGAACATTGACTAGTTTAACATGTTATCTCTTTATATCACATGATTTTAATTTCAATTATTCCATTATAAAACATTATAAAACTTGCCTCTCACCACGCATTAAATACCAGTAAAATAATTACTTTCCCCATATAATAATAAATAATTCAATCCCTAATAATTATATTCCATTTACTTGATCTTAAAGTCACACAAAATTGGATTAAGTCCTCAATTTTAATGGAATAATAATGGAAAATGTTAATATTTCAACATGAGTACTCTTTTCCTTCATAGCTTATTTTCCTTTATATCTTAGTTTTCAAAATCTAATTTTATCATTGATATATTATAACATATGTATTATTTATACTAAATTTTATTACACTAACAATGTAACTACTAACTAGACTCTCACTATTTATTAGGAAAAATGAAACTACTATTTGAGCATTGTTTGTACTAACACCTCCACAAACTGAAAACTTTTGTTCTTTCACCACCACCTATATTTTCTGATTTTAATGGTGAAATTGAGGAAAACATTTTCATTATATAATACCATAATAATTATGAAGATAGAGATTATAATTCAACCATTTTACTCCTATTATTTGAGAAAAGAAAATCATCACCGTGTATTTTGTGGACCACCACCACCATGAAGTGAAATATCATTTTATTCATTTAGTTTATTTATTATTTATTAAACCCTAAAAAATATGCTTGAGTTGTAACACCCCAAGCTTCTACAGTACGCTTCTCTTTGAATAATGTGATAGCGTGTGTTGTACGCAACACCGAGTTCTAACACACCATAACCAATCAACTAGCCGTTATGAATAGTAATACCTACTTTTTGAAATTATATATATTTTATATTTCAAAATGGACTTCATTTTTGGATTTGGAATATCGAATTTAGCCTAAGGTAAAATTTTGGTACTTTTCGGATAACTTTAATATTTTGATGAATAGTCAAAATTAATATATTTTAATTAAAAACAACTTTTTTAATCAAAATAATTAATAGTAATAAATTATGAATTTGAGAGGTTTTAAAGTATATTTGGAATATATTTTTACCATTTAATATAATTTTGGTCATTGGACATAATTTTACAATTAAACCGAACATAAACAAGTGTCAATCTTTTGATAGTTATTATTTCTTAAAAACACGCTTTTTGTTTTGACAGCGGGAATTAATTTTAAATTAATTTATGCCACATCTGTGTTTTGAATTTAGAAAAATGGATTCCATATTTGGAATCAGGATGTTCAAATTGTGTAAATAGATAACTTTTATTTTTAGACATTTTGAATAATTACTTTGGTAAATATTTTATTTACCATGGTTAAGGGTAAATCCGGTAAATAAGGGTTAAAAAAATAATATTATAATAATACTAAATTAGCCTAAAACCGGTCCTAGCCTTATTGGTTGATAAATTTTTGAACATAGGAATATTTGGGTCGATTTTGGGACCCCATGGTGCCACTTGTAGGTGATAGGGATATTTTATTTTAATTAGGTTAAAATGAATACAAAAATGACACAAGCATATATCGTTTAGAAAAACAATTTTTACATAGGGTTATATATGTTGGATTTCGATTATAAATATTCATTAGAAAGATAAAAAGATTTCCTAAATAATGATATTTTATTTATAATTTTTATACATTAAATAATTTAACATATTTATGACACAATAATGATGAATTAATTACTATAATAGTGAAAAATTAAAATAATTGATATTATAAATACCCAAATAAATATAATATGAAACTTTTAATGAATTAAACTAATTTTATCAGATAATATGATATATTAGGATTGATTTAATTGACTTTTTTTCGAAGTAATCAATCTGTTAGGAGTTTCACAAAAATCAACTATTGAATAGTGTCAAAATTGACATAAAAGAGTTCTTAAAACAAATATTATATTATTAATTGATATTAAATTCCTAAAAATCTATGGTTCGGCCAAGAGATGTATATCATGATAGGTTCATCATTAATGGACCACTTGTGGGTCTCTTGGATGTATATAGTAAGTTTATTAACCATATTATATAAAAATACAAAGAGACATTGTAAAAGAGAAACTAATTAACTTAGAGTTAATACTTAATGATACGGTTAATATAAGTACCCAAACCAGTCTAAATTCTATTGGTTGAGTTATTTTTGACCCATCCCCACCATAAACTTGGAATAATCAACTTTGGAGCCATTGGAAACCGAATATTATTTTTATTATAAACTAATATCTCTAGCTTTTCCAAAGGTCCCCCTCACACCTCTAATAAAAGGGCACTCTTCCTTCTCATTTCTTCACACCTTCAAAGCCTTTTGGTTCGGCCAAACTCTGCCAAAATACTCTCCCAACTTCCCTCACTACAACCCAGAGGCCTTAGATTGATCAGAAAGCCAACCTAAGGAGCCCTTTTGATCAAATCAAAAGGAAGAACCCGGAGAAGAGGTAATGTTTTCACCACCCCTTTTCAAGTTCCTTTCTCCTTCCACTTCTTCTTTCTTTGTTATTACCATTCTAAAATAATAACTCCAGTATCTCACATATAATGTGATGTTATTATAAATATGGTACAACCATATTCAGTATTCTATCCACCCTTTGAATAACATGTCACCATACGTGCGTACGTACGGCTTACCGTCTCCACGTCGTGGTGTAATTGTTATTCAATATATTATTATTTAGATGGGTATAATAACGACATGTAACTCATGTAAATAATAAATTTAACATGTTAATTATTCTGTAGATATGATATAACAACAATTTATATATTATTTTAATATCAAAAGAATGATATTGTCGCTCGTGCGTACGTACGGACTACCGTCTCCACGAACGCGATGAGATTCATTCTCCATCGTATCCATTCTAGTATAATTCTCATTTTATGATTAATAATAGTATCTAAGGACTTTATATCATTCTTGATATGAATAATATACATCCTATACATGACAAACATGGCTTATGTAACAAAACATATAAAAGAAAACGAGTAAGTTAACACCCGAAACGACGATAATTCAAAGATATCATTAACAAATCAATGATAAAAGATCATATATGATATCATATTAATATATATTATTATTGTATAATTTAATAACAATTATTTCACCATTATACAGTAGGTTAACCTACCCTAACCAAGGAAAAGTACAAGGTAAGGTGTTTTCATCTCACTCCTTATTCCCGGGAGATTCATGCCATATTGCCACCATCACCTTTTGTGTGGTGTGTATACTGCCCATAATTATATTTTTGTGTAATACACCCCAATTTATGTGTATTTACATATTCATTGTATGATACCTCTTTCATGGGTTTTATGTTTCATAAGTTACCAAATTGGTAAGGGTTATTTCACAATCTCTTCATTATCCGAGGTTGTTTATACGTAATAATCTACTGGGATCTCTTTATCATCCACATCCATGTTTCTTAAAATTGTATTTCAAAACATCTTTACTATTAACAACAATAAGGGTTAAAGTCATTTATACCCTTTTTTGACTTTTTATAAGAGGTTTATAAAGGAATCTTTCCGTCGTTTTCCAAACAAGGTGCTTTTTAACCTTTTCGACAAAATTAATGTAAGAATGTTTTTTTAACTTATACGGAGGGTGTGGCTATTTTCCGCCGTTATAAAATCTTCAAAGCTTACCTTACAAGCTTATAAAAATATTTTCAATGAAAATGTTCTATTTTATATGGATCTTATATGATTTCAAAATAAAAGAGATATTTCTCTAAAAAGAGTTTTGATTTCATCTATGTCAACATCCATTGTTGGATTTTACGCTCATGTTAAGTTTATTTATTATGATACAAAACTTTTATGTTGTATTGAAGGTTTTGTGATATGTTTGACTATGGATGTGCTATTTTTATACCATTCATGGTTTATGGTGAAAGTATTGACATTTCATATGCTATTTTTAATACGAATGTTTATGTTATGTTTAAACCTTTTCATATGGGAATGCATTGGAATTAATATGTGATGGGTGGAGCCCGCTATAGCTCCTCGATGCATCGGTAGGTCTCATGAGACAAACTAGTGTCTTGGCACAAGGCCTTGGAAAAATCTTATTTATAGTCCTGGAACGAGGCCTTGGCTATGTGGTTATGATAGTCTGGCATTATGCATTCCATCATTATGAAAGTGGTTACTGATTTTGCATGTGATTATTCGATTAGTAGAATGTCCATGTGAATAAGTAAATGGCATTATTTCATTTTATTTATGCCATACTATGTTGAAAGATCAAGTTTGAAAGGATTTTGTTTTAGTTATACATTTCCTTAAATGTTTATTCTTATTTATGAATGTTTCCGCTATATTGTTATCCTTACTGGGCATTTGAGCTCACCCCTTTTCTGTGTTTTATTTTTCCCAGGAAGTGAAGAAGTAAATTATGAATGACCTGCAGGGATACTATGTGGGGATATGAGTGTGGATTATGGAGACAATATGTTGTTGTAGTAGTTTTTCACTTTATTATGTAATGTTAAACTTTATGAATATATCTAGTGTTTCCAAGGATACTAAACCAGTCGGTCTTTCGATATTTGATCTTTCTTGTGATCATGCCAATGTTATGTAATAATGCACCGACTCTGGGTAACTAGGGTGGGGCGTTACAGTTGGTATCAGAGTAAGTTTAGTACAAACCTTGGAAGCTAGATTTAGATAAACACTGATTAGAGCACGCAGACCTAAGATGAACTTTGAGGATTAGTATAGAAGAACTTCCTAGAATTTTGGTATTGTAGAGATTTTGTGAGTTTTCCGAGAAATACATCCTTGTCTAGATACGAGCAGGTAGAGGTGGCTCTGGCACAGATGTACCTAGGGGTAAAACCAGAAAACACCGCTTTGAGCTAGACTCGGACGGGAACTGGTGCACGACAACGGGCCTTTCTGCACCCTTGGTTACGACACTCCCGGGGGATATGCTTAGGATAACTCTCATTTTCTTTAAAAATCATTATGAAGGGTTTATGAGTATATAATTCCTCAAAGAAAACATTTTTATGATTATGGATTATATCCATAAATAGTTCAATTTATGTTAAGTGTTTTATAAGTATGGGATTATGTATTTTGATTCATAAACTGATCTAGTTTGTACCATTGTTTAGAAATGGCGCCTAGTGGAAGAAATGGAAACCATATCAATGCACGCACTCCATGTAGAGATTTCCCTCCTACTCAAGATAATTATAGTGGAGCTGGTGATGCAACTGGTGCCGATCAGCTAATCACCATATTGGGACAACTTACTCAGGTTATGAATAATAACCTTACCCGTATGGAGCACCCTGATCCACAGCGTGGAGGATCAATGTTAGATCGATTCATGAGGCAACAACCACCAACGTTCAATGGGAGTACAAATCCCTTAGTAGCTGAGGAATGGATAAATTCCCTAGAGAATATATTTCAGGCTTTGGGGAGCAGTGAAAGGGAAAAATTATCATGGTAGTTTACTACCTCACTGGAGATGCTGATCAATGGTGGTCATTGATTCATAACATGAAGGAAGATGATGAAGTATCAAATATGGAATGGATGGAGTTCAAAGATCTGTTTTTAGAAAAATACATTCCTCGCGACCATCGAGCAGATATGGAAAGGCAATTTCTGAGTCCGAGACAGATGGAGGATGAGAATGTCGGAATGTATGCGGCTAATTTTACAAGGTTAGCAAGGTATGCTGGAGATTATATACGTAACCCAAGAAGTAAGACTGATCATTTATTTGATGGGTTAAAACCATTTCTTCGTCGAGCATTAGTCTCTCAATCCTTTTCGTCGTACGAAGACATTGTCTCATGTGCTATCAAGACCGAAAAGGAATTCTCTAAGTCTTATGACTTTAAAGAAAATCAAGAGAAGAAGAGACCTGCTGATCAATCTAGGAATGGAAAAAAGGGGAATAAGGGAAAGGTTGAATATCCATCATGTGGTAAATGTGGGAAGAAACATCCTGGTACTTGCTTGAAGGGAATGGGAGTCTGTTTCAAGTGTGGTGAAAAAGGCCACCAAGCTCGTGATTGTAAGGGGAAGAAGGAAGCTACCAACGTTCAGTGCTACAATTGCAGGGAGATGGGGCATTATGCAAATGTATGTCCTAAGTGTCAGGAGAACATACCTCAGAAAAGGCCAAGGGATCAAGTCCAGGCTTATGCTATCACTACTGCTGAGGTAGAAGCTCCGAAAGACGTGGTGGTAGGTAATTTAATGGTTTCCTCATGTTTAGCAAACACATTATTTGATTCTGGATCATCGCATTGTTTCATATCTTCCCAGTTTGCTAAGAAAATTAGATATTTCCAATTTTATTTAACAAGGGAGTTGTCAGTTAAAACCCCTAAGGGAAGTATCATTGCAACAAAGTTTTATGAATTAGTCCCCATTAGAGCACATAAATGTTCTTTATCTGCTGATCTCATCGTGATACCTATGATTGGGTTTGATATAATCCTCGATATGGACTGGCTTTCAGACTATGATGCGAAGATTTATTGTATTAAGAAATATGTTACGATTCTTGATGATAATGAGAAGGAACACCTTATCTTTAGAGGAGAATCATCACCACCTAATTCTTATTTAGATCCCCCCTAGTAGCTCAACTTAATTAAATTATTGGGGTGGAAGAGAAAGAAATGACTGTGGGTGAGGAAAGGAATGTTCAAATAGAGGATGTACCTGTTGTGAAAGAATTTGTAGATGTATTTCCGGAAGATTTACCTGGACATCCTCCAGAACGAGAAGTTGAGTTTTCCATTGATTTTATTCCTGGATCAAGGCCTATATCGAAGACCCCTTATAGAATGGCCACTGTAGAGTTAGTCGAACTAAAGAAACAACTAGAGGAGTTTCGTAAGAAAGGTTTTATTTGCCCTAGTGTTTCTCCATGGGGAGCCCCTGTTCATTTTGTTAGAATGAAAGATGGATCTATGAGGTTATGTATCGACTACATGGAGATCAATGTTATAACGATAAAGAAAAAGTATCCCCTACCATGTATTGATGATTTATTTGACCAACTGCATGGAGATCAATACTTTTCAAAGATTGACCTTTGATCTGGATACCATCAGTTGTGTGTGACGATGGAAGACATTCTGAAGATAGCATTTCGAACCAGGTACGGGCATTACGAGTTTACTGTAATGCCTTTTGGATTGACTAATGCACCCTCTGTATTCATGGATCTGATGAATAGAGTTTTTAAGGAGTACCTCGAAGAATTTGTGGTGGTATTTATTGATGATATATTGGTATACTCCAAAACCTACGAAGATCATGAAAATCACTTGCGCATTATCTTGAAGACTCTGAGGAGGCATAAATTATATGGAAAGTTTAGCAAGTGTGAATTCTGGCTCCATGAGATTTCTTTTCTTGGCCATATTGTCTCTAAAGATGGAATCTATGTTGATCCTTCTAAGACCAAGGCAATCCATGAATGGCCAGCACCTACGAGTATAACTGAGGTACGTAGTTTTATTGGTATGGCAGGTTATTATCGACGTTTCGTCCAGAATTTTGCCCGATTGGCTAACCCATTAATGAAGCTCACACGTAAAGGGGTTAAATTTTTTTGGACAAAAGAGTGTGAAGAATTTTCGAAGAACTGAAGAGAAGATTAGTCAATTATCCTATATTGACTCTACCATCGGGGAATGATGGGTTCGTTATTTATAGTGATGTATGAAAGAAAGGACTTGGTTGTGTCCTTTTGCAGAATGATAGAGTTATTGCCTATGCATCACGACAGTTGAAAATTCATGAACAAAAATATCCTACTCATGATCTCGAGTTAGCAGCTGTGATCTTTTCTTTGAAGATATGTAGGCACTACCTCTATGGTGAAAAATGTGAGATTTATACTGACCACAAGAGTTTGAAGTATATTTTCTCACAAAAAGAACTCAACATGAGGCAAAGGAGATGGCTTGAATTACTCAAGGATTATGATTGTACGATACACTACCACCCGGGGAAAGCAAACAAGGTGGAAGATGCTTTGAGCAGAAAATGCCATGGAGTTTTGAACAATATGAGAATTGAAAGGGATCCAATTTTCATGGATCTAGTGAAGATGGACATGGGAATAACCAGGGAAGGTGAAACATCAATTCTTTTTCAAATGGTTTCCAAACCATCTTTACTAGAAAGGATTAAGAGTTCTCAGACCGATGATGAAGAATTTAAAAAGAAGATTAAAGCTGTGAATGATGGGAGATTGAGAGACTTTGTGTATAAGGATGGAATTTTGAAATTCAGGAAGAGACTTTGTGTTCCCGATTTACCTGATCTAAAAAGGGAATTGTTGGATGATGCTCATAGTTCCAATTTCTCTATACACACTAGGAGCACCAAAATGTATAGAGATTTGAAGGAACATTTTTGGTGGGACAACATGAAGAGGGATATTGCTGATGTATGGTTTGTCAATAAGGGAAAGATGGAAAGAAACAGCCTAGAGGAGTCATGCAACCTCTTCCCATACCGGAGTGGAAATGGGACAATATTACGATGGACTTTGTCATGGGGCTACCAAAGACTCCTAGAAGGAATGATGCAATATGGGTTATTGTTGATAGTCTTAGCAAGTCAGCACATTTTCTTGATATAAGAGAAGATATACCCCTAGAACGTCTAGAAATACTATATATTAATGAAGTTGTGAGACTTCATGGAGTACCCCTATCAATTGTTTCTGATCATGATCCCCGTTTTACTTCATGATTTTGGAAAAGTCTTCAGAAATCCCTGGATACTGAACTTAATTTGAGCAGTACTTACCACCCTCAGACAGACGGAAAATCAGAACGAACTATTCAGACCTTAGAAGACATGTTGAGATCTTTCTCACTTGACTTTCAGGGTAGGTGGGATCAATATTTACCTCTGGTAGAATTTTCCTATAACAATAGCTTCCATTCGAGTATTCAGATGGCATCATATGAAGAGTTATACAGAAAGAGATGTCTTACACCAACCTGTTGGGATGACGTTGGTGAAAGAAAACTTGTAGGTCTAGAACTGGTGGAGGAAATGATGGAAAATGTGAAGGTAATCCGAAATCACATCAAAGCAGCTCAAAGTAGGCAGAAGAGCTATACCGATAATCGAAGGAATGATTTGGAATTTCAAGTCGGTGATCATGTTTTCCTGAAGGTATCTCCGTGGAAGGGAGTCATACGTTTTGGTAAGAAAGGTAAATTGAGTTCCAGGTACATCGGACCCTTCGAAATTCTAGAACAAATTGGGGTTGTAGCTTACTGATTGGGAATGCCGCCAAGTCTCTCCAAAGTTCATGATGTGTTTCACGTATCTCTGTTGAAGAAATACATGCCTGACCCAACGCATGTACTCACCTATGAAGAATTAGAACTGGAACCCGATATGTCTTATTGTGAAGAGCCCGTCAAGATTCTTGATATGAGAGAACAAGTGCTGAGAAACCGGATGACGCGTCTGGTAAAAGTTTTGTGGAAAAACCATAAGATGGAAGAGGCAACGTGGGAACCCGAGGAACTTATGATGAAGAACCACCCGAGTCTTTTCATGTGATAAGTATTCTAGAAATTTCGAGGACGAAATTATTTGAAGGATAGGAGAATGTAACACCCCAAGCTTCTATGGTACGCTTCTCTTTGAATAATGTGATAGCGTGTGTTGTACGCAAAACCAAGTTCTAACACACCATAACCAATTAAACTAGCCGTTATGAATAGTAATACCTACTTTTTGAAATCATATATATTTTATATTTCAATATTGACTTCATTTTTGGATTTGGAATATTGAATTTAGCCTAAGGTGAAATTTTGGTACTTTTCGGATAACTTTAATATTTTGATGAATAGTGAAAATTACTAAATTTTAATTAAAAACATATTTTTTTAATCAAAATAATTAATAGTGATAAATTATGAATTTTAGTGGTTTTAAAGTATATTTAGAATATATTATTACCATTTAATATAATGTTGGTCATTGGACATAATTTTACAATTAAACCGAACATAAACAAGTGTCAATCTTTTGATAGTTATTATCTCTTAAAAACACGCTTTTTGTTTTGACAGCGGGAATTAATTTTAAATTAATTTCTGCTACTTCTATGTTTTGAATTTAGAAAAATGGATTACATATTTGGAATCAGGATGTTCAAATTGTGTAAATAGGTAACTTTTATTTTTAGACATTTTGAATAATTACTGCAGTAAATATTTTATTTACCATGGTTAAGGGTAAATCCGGTAAATAAGGGTTAAACAAATAATATTATAATAATACTAAATTACCCTAAAACGTGTCGTAGCCTTATTGGTTGATATATTTTCGACCATAGGCATCTTTGGGTCGATTTTGGGACCCCATGGTGCCACTTGTAGGTGATAGGGACATTTTATTTTAATTAGGTTAAAATGAATACAAAAATGACACAAGCATATATCTTTTAGAAACAAAATTTTTACATAGGGTTATATATGTTGGATTTTATATTATAAATATTCATTAGAAAGAAAAAAATATTTCCTACATAATGATATTTTATTTATAATTTTTAGACATTATATAAGTTAATATATTTATGACACAATGATGATAAATTAATTACTATAATAGTGAAAAATTAAAATAATTGATATTATAAATACCCAAATAAATATAATATGAACCTTTTAATGAATTAAACTAATATTATAGGATAATATGATATATTAGGATTGATTTAATTGACTTTTTTCTAAGTAATAAATCTGTTATGAGTTTCAAAAAAATCAACTATTGAATAGTGTCAAAATTGATATAAAAGAGTTCTTAAAACAAATATTATATTATTAATTGATATTAAATTCCTAAAAATCTAAGGTTCGGCCGAGAGACTTATATCATTATAGGTTCATCATTAATGGACCACTTGGGGGTCTCTTGGATGTATATAGTAAGTTTATTAACCATATCATATAAAAATACAAAGACACATTGTAAAAGTGAAACTAATTAACTTAGAGTTAATAATTAAAGATATGGTTAATATAAGTACCCCAAACCTGTCTAAATTATATTGGTTGAGTTGTTTTTGACCCATCCCCACCTTAACCTTTGAATTATCAACTTTGGAGGCATTGGAAACCGAATATGAATTTATTATAAACTAATATCTCTAGCTTTTCCAAAGGTGCCCCTCACCCATCTTATAAAAGGGCACTCCTCCTTCTCATTTCATCACACCTTCAAAGCCTTTTTGATCGGCCAAACTCTGTCCAAATACTCTCCCAACATCCCTCAATACATCCTAGAGGCCTTAGTTTGATCAGAAAGCCAACCTAAGGAGCCCTTTTGATCAAATCAAAAGGAAGAACCCGAAGAAGAGGTAATGTTTTCACCACCCCTTTTCAAGTTCCTTTCTCCTTCCACTTCTTATTTCTTTGTTATTACCATTCTAAAATAATAAATCCAATATCTCACATATACTGTGATGTTATTATAAATATGGTACAACCATATTCAGTATTATATCTACCCTTTGAATAACATGTCACCATACGTGCGTACGTACGGCTTACCGTCTCCATGTCGTGGTGTAATTGTTATTCAATATATTATTATTTGGATGAGTATAATAATGATGTTTAAATCATGTAAATAATAAATTTAACATGTTAATGATTCTTTATATATGATATAACAACCATTTATATATTATTTTAATATCAAAAGAATGATATTTTCGCTCGTGCATATGTACGGACTACCGTCTCCACGAACGCGATGAGATTCATTCTCCATCGTATCCATTCAAATATAATTCTCATTTTATGATTAATAATAGTATCTAAGGACTTGATATCCTTCTGGATATGAATAATATACAACCTACCCATGACAAACATGGCTTATGTAACAAAACATATAAAATAAATCGAGTCAGTTAACACCTGAAACGATGATAATTTAAAGATATCATTAACAAATCAATGTTAAAAGATCATATATGATATCATATTAATATATATGATTATTTTATAATTTAATAACAATTATTTCACCATTATACAGGAGGTTAACCTACCCCAACAACGGAAAAGTACAAGGTAAGGTGTTTTCATCTCACTCCTTATTCCCGTGAGATTCATGCCATATTGCCACCATCACCTTTTGTGTGGTGTGTGTACTGCCCATAATTATATTCTTTGTGTAATACACCCCAATTTATGTGTATTTACATATTCATTGTATGGTACATATTTCATGGGTTGTATGTTTCATAAGTTACCAAATTGGTAAGGGTTATTTCACAATCTCTTCATTATCCGAGGTTGTTTATACGTAATAATCTATTGGGATCTCTTTATCATCCACATCCATGTTTCTTAAAAATGTATTTCAAAACATTTTTACTATTCACAAGAATATGGGTTAAAGTCATTTATACCCTTTTTTGACTTTTTATAAGAGGTTTATAAAGGAATCATTGCATCGTTTTCAAAACAAGGTGCTTTTTAACCTTTTCGACAAAATTAAGGTAAGAATTTTTTTTAACTTATATTGTGGGTGCAGCTATTTTCCGCCGTTATAAAATCGTCGAAGCTTCCCTTACAAGCTTATAAGAATATTTTCAAAGAAAATGTTTTATTTTATATGGATCTTAAATGATTTCAGAATAAAAGAGATATTTCTCTAAAAAGAGTTTTGATTTCATCTATGTCAACATCCTTTGTTGGATTTTACACTTATGTGAAGTTTCATTATTATGATACAATACTTCTATGTTGTATTCAAGGTTTTGTGATATGTTTGACTATGGATGTGATATTTTTATACCATTCATGGTTTATGGTGAAAGTATTGACATTTCTTATGCTAGTTTTAATATGAATGTTTATGTTATGTTTAAACCTTTTCATATGGGAATGCATTGGACTTAATATGTGACGGGTGGAGCCCGCTATAGCTCCTCGATGCATCGGTAGGTCTCATGAGATAAACTAGTGTCTTGGAACAAGGACTTGGAAAAATCTTATTTATAGTCTTGGCACGAGGCCTTGGATATGTGGTTATGATAGTCTGGCATTATGCATTCCATCATTATGAAAGTGGTTATTGATTTTTCATGTGATTATTCGATTAGTAGAATATCCATGTGAATAAGTAAATTGCATTATTTCATTTTATTTATGCCATACTATGTTGAAAGTTCAAGTTTGAAACGCTTTTGTTTTAGTTATACATTGTCTTAAATGTTTATTCTTATTTATGAATGTTTCCGCTATATTGTTATCCTTACTGGGCATTTGAGCTCACCCCTTCTCTATGTTTTATTTTTCCCAGGAAGTGAATAAGTAAATTATGAATGACCTGTAGGGATATTATGTGGGGATATGAGTTTGGATTATGGAGAAAATATGTTGTTGTTGTAGTTTTTCACTTTATGATGTAATGTAAAACTTTATGAATATATATAGTGTTTCCAAGGCTACTAAACCAATTGGTCTTTCGAGATTTGATCTTTCTTATGATGATGCCATTGTTATGTAATAATGCACTGACTCTGGGTAACTAGATTTGGGGCTTTACATCAGTACCTTTATTTGTCTTAATAAAGTCACTATTATGTATTTAATAATTATATAATTCCAAAATAAACTACTTTCATAATAATAATCATTTATTGACTACCTTATGTTCTTGTTTGAACCAATCGAACCACCTACTTGAAAAACACTATAAAATAAACTCATTGATGAATTTTTTAAATTTATTATGGATAATAAATTATATAAATAAGTAAATAATGATTTTATTTTGATTATTTTGTGTTATAGTTAAATTTAAACTCATTAAATAGTATACAAATATTTGTTCATTAAAAATCATTGAAACATATAATTCACTAATCTCATATTTAAGGATCAAATAAAGAACTCCAATATTATGAAATTATATATTTTAAAATAATTTAAAATAATAAACTATAATACCATGTATTATCTAAAAATTATTTCCTTTGGCACATGAATTAATACATAGAATGCTATCATGAAACTAGATCAATACGATCAAGATTAATCACACTTGATATTGAAAATATATAATATGTTATTTATATACATTGAAAAATATACTATAATTGAGAAGTATAAATGGAAGTATTTATGAGTAAGTTTATATAATAAGTGATTAAGATAGTTATTCATGTCATAAATAAGGTTAGACTGTGTTTTAGTATATCCCGATGAAGGGTAAAGGATTTTATCTTTATTATCATTCATTGATGAATTTTTTTTGATATTTATACCCAATATTAATTGGAATGGTGTTTCTAATAAAAATTATATCAAAATATATTTAATTTGAAATTTAACATGTGAATTTTTCAAAAAATTATTTATATTACTTTAATGGGACTATAATTGTTATCTTCCATAGTATCTAATTGTTTTTATAACTCAATCATCTTTCTTATTTTATAATGTATATCCTTGATATTAATCATTAATTTAATATGGTATACCAAATTTATATTTTGGTAAATAAATTTTAAATCAAATAAAACATATTGATGAATTCCCTTCTTGAAAATGAAAATATTTAATGAACAATTCATATCCGTTTAAACAATTATTTTCCACACATGTCTTTGTTTTCCACATCCTACCAATGTTATCATTTGGTATTTTTAAACCATTTTATGTATAAAATTTGTGGATTATCATATTTCCTTATACATAATTCAATTGAATGTCCTAATACCTATTTTGAAGCTGTTTTTTTATGAAAATTATTTTTAAAAAAATTTATAATGTATTTCCTTCATTGATAAAATATTTTACCTTTAAGACTATATTTCATTTAGATAACATTATGTCAATTTCTGTGATATATTATGGGATATTATTTTAAAATTAATTAATTTTTCAAATTTATCACTTCATATTTCATAAAGGACTTCTAAAGTGACCCATTATATTTTATTTTATTAAAATTATAACCATGGTTTCCAAAAAACTTTTAGAATTTCAATTAATTATTTTCATTTACAAAATGATTTGACATTTTGGGATTCATGTTTTATGATTTAAAAAATATTTATGTTTTTACTTTAGGGTATTATACTTATGGTGTAAAATTATACATATATTTACCCTTTGTTATGTGGTACCGTTTGAATCTTTCTTTTTAAAAGTAATTTTCCATCACTTTAAACATAATTTTTTGTTTATTTTTATATTATAGTTATGTTCTTTTTAAACCATACTCATTATTGATATGGAAGGTTTATGGTTATGTTTTTTACAAATAATCATGAAAAAAATTTCTTCTGAGATTAAATATTCATTGATGAGTATATTTATATTGTTTTTCAATATAAACAAATATTCATGTACATAATATGATGTGATAAGTGGTCCTGGAATTATATAACCCTATAATTCATTAGGTGTTTTATTCATCTCATGAGATGCCTTATATGGTGCATGTGTGGTTATTCTATGAAAACTGTGTTATGTGAAATGATGTACAATATTTATATAGAGCTCTAATATTTTGGATAAATCATTAAATTTTATGAGATTTTATGTGTTGGATTAGGGATTAATATTATATAAGAATTATTCCACCATTTGATGATGGTCTTGAGAGTGAACTATGATTATGCTAATGAAGTCATGTATTATGTTTTATTCTTGATCTTATGATGTCATGATCCATTGATATCAGTTTATTTTATCAAAGCTTCATCTTATGATTCTTGTGTTATGATCAATGTTTTATTAGATATGAATTTTTCATATTATTTTCATGTTCCTCTTTATCATTCTCATTTCCATGTATTCGTCTCATAATTACTTGTGATATTTTATTATCATCATTAATGATTACCCTTACTAATAGTTAAATCTTACACCATCCCTTTGATTCTATTCCCCCTGGTAATAAAGGAAAGTATTATGTGTGGTATGAAAAGAATAATACATTTTGTATAAAAGTTTTGGGATATTTTGGGGAATAAATATTCTTTAACTATTTCATAGTATAACTATAAACAATAATTTAATAAGTAATAAATAAGTTTTGGTGTGTAAAAGCTTCTTATTTTCCCTAATTCCACTAATGTCAATAAACCTATCAATACTTAGTTTATATTCATTAATGAATTTTTTTTGTGTAAAATAATATAATATTTTTTTCTAAAGTTCTAGTTTGTAACATCCCAACCCAAACCATCGGTTCTAAGCCAAAATGCCCTGTAACCTCATCTATGCCTCCCCATATACAAGATGATGCCGACTAGAAGAGAGGGTCTATGTTTGATAATGGGGAGACTATACCCTCTATGTCATTTCATCATGATGGATAAAAAATAACAAAAAAGAGAAATAACTAAATAAATAGATTAAATGTTGAAACTAGAGATTCCATACAGGGTTTATGAATGCAATCTCCCAAAGAGGAAATATAACTAGAGTAATAAAATGTTGATGATAAATAAAACAACTTCAGGGTCCCCCAGTGTCTTCCATGGTTTCTTCTTTACCCTAGTTCAAAGCTCCACCTTCTTAGCCATTCAACATAGGGCCCTTTCCCTTCTCCAAGTCTCTCATGAAATATATATGTGCATCGAAATGCCCGAGTAGGGTGTGAGTACAACACCTAGTTGGAAAACACCAATTCAACCTTGACTGAATGTCTCAAGCATAAAATTGTATATACCAAAATATAAATAAATTCCAGAAAAAAATACAATCAAAATCAAGCATTACTACGCTAACCAAGATTCCACAACCTATTCATGTTCCTTATTTGGCTATATTCCAGAAGATAACTGAATGAGTCAAAGGAAAAAAAACCAGCCCATGTACAGTGTAATAACGATGCCATTGAGATGTTTGTCAGTGTCATCTATCCATCATGTGTACCATGTCACCCATATCCTATTGAAGAGGTCAAATTGTGTACTGAAAATGACTTGGATATCTAATTGTGAATAACACTTGTCCTCAAGGCGTCCTCGAGCACACCCTTGACACGATGTCATCGCGCCTTTGTACCTTCACCCTATACTCAGGTCCCCCATCACTATGGTTAAAAACAAGAGCTCATCCATACTATTGGATAAATAATTCAAGATGGTCCTCCTACATCAAATACCACTTACAACCACCAAGGCATGGTAATACATATATAGGGAAATCACACAAGTAGATTTAATATATCAACATGAGTAAATAATATTATTAAAGAAAACATGTGATCACAATAAAATATATAAACAATATACACATATATCACGAATGGAGTCACAATAGTTCCTATAGACTACACACACCCACATGTGATCATAATAAATCATGATCAATTTTGAACCAACAATTATAATTATCAAAAATCTAATTGGAAAAATATTCCTAAGAAAGTAAGGAACTTCTTACATCATCATTTGTAAAAAACCTCTCATAGTTTTACATGACGTCAGAGCGGCATGTCAAAGGCTCATGCAATCATCATGTCAGTATATGAGGTTTATAATATATTTTCCTAGAATCATAAAATTTATTTCTATTTCAAAGAAATATAACAGTATGTTTATATTTTTTTTCTATCTCGTCAATAGTTCTCAATTTATAATTAAATTTATCACACATGTTGATAAATATTAATTATCACTTTACCCATTTAAAATATCACCTAAAATGAAGAACATTAATCATACACATTAATAATTTCAATTTCCATCTTATCATTTTTATAACAACACATAATATGATAAACAATTTTTTATAAGCACTGATATTTTAATTTACCATTTTATCATTTTTGTAAAACATCACATAAAATGATAATCCTTTTTCATATGCACTGATATTTATAATTATCATTTTATTATTCTAAAATCATCACATAAAAAGATACAAAAAATTTATATTCATTTAAATTATCATTTTATAATTTTAAAAACATTACATAATATGATAAAAAAATTTCATATGCGCTGATACTTATCATCAGTGGAAAATTAAAATGTGATGAAAATAATGTTTTCCCTAACATAAATTTATTACATATGTTTATAAATTTAATTCTCACTTAATCATTAAAAGAACACACAAAAATATCCATTTATAATTTAAAAATAATTATCCACATATTATGAACGAATAATAGAAAATAAAAAACTGAATAGCATAGGGGGGAAGTACACAAGGTGATAAAAATATTTTTCATCTCTTCAAATTACATATATACCTTTTTTCTAAATTCAGGAAAACTTGTTTTGGGTTTGGATTGGTTTGATTTTGAGTATAGAATATCTGGTATTTATAAAGTCTAAAAAACGCATCCCTCATTTTTTGAATTTATTTCCTTTTTTTCAATATATTTTTTAGTAATTAAATTCATGCCGAGTCATTAGTTTCTTGGTAGGAAATCATTCCCATCAATTTTCAGGTCCAACCATGTGAAAAATGGACATTTAGGAAACTCACATTTCTGTTAATGGTGGTATACATGTTTTGAAGGTGTATTAAAAAATATTTATATGTTTTATTATATTGACACTTAATTTATTAATTTAATTGTTAAATTTATTTTTTTTCATGTTCAAGGTAACCTAAATCCCATTGTGTATAATAATTATACTCTACCTTGGGTAAACGCCCTATTTTGGACACAATAAAGGTGTCTGAATTTCTAGTGAGGCGCCACATGTGAGATATAAAAATACTTATAATAATCTAATAAATTATATACATTATTTAAAAATATTAATTAGCAATCATGGAATCCAAAATATAACATCCTTTTAATATTATAGTACTACTCGGGTAAAAACCATATTACATATACATCTGTGGTCTCCGCATTATTACATGAAACACTGTTTAGAATATATTATTTTATTTATTAAATAAAACAAAATAAATAGTTAATTAAATCTAAAAATTTTTTCTTCTGAGAGTGACATCTAAACGTCTATCATTTACAAAATTTATACCTCTCATATGGTAAACATCACTTTCCAAACCGAACTGTGGTCTTGGTTTTATCATAAAACAAACGATTTTAGAGTTATTCCGTGATTTTGAATATTTTTTTAAATTGAGATAATATATTTAATATATATATTTGGTCTTACCTAAGGAATTTTAGACTAAAGAAACCTAATTGATACTCAAAAAATATTCAATTGAAAATTATACTGTTAAATAGGCCTTTTCAACATTGGTAATGCATTTATAAAATTATTTTTCACTGATAAATACTTGTTTATACTATATAATTTATCATAATAGGGAATTTGATTATATTAAAAATTGGTATGTCATTGTTATCCACATATATCAACCTTTTTTTCCCGAGATGTATATCTAGTGGTTTTCCTCAAACAACATAGGCCACTATGCTCGAACATCATACTCACACTCTCATGTTTCTTCCTAGATCTTCACACGATGCCACTGAATCCTGACCATTGGTGTTGTCCATCCCCATAATTCCCCCGCACATTGAAATATATTCTACATTGATTTCCTTCATAACATGAATCAATCCTCAACCCAATATTCTCATAGTCTATGACATGTGCAGCATCAGGTACACAGCTCTGATGTTTTGAAACATCGAACACATTGTACATACCTCCACAAGGACCAGTTTCGGATATAAGGAACACTTATAGGGGGTGAATCAATGTTCGGAAATTTTTTATTCAAATTATTACTTTTTATCCCATGTACCTCATGACCGGTTAGGATCTGGATTCTCTTATTCTCTTTTTCCAGTCACATTCATGAATATAAAGCTGTAAAAATATGCAGATGATATTTTTACAAGGTTCACCGCTTAGAAATTGAATATATGTTCTTTGCATTCAAGGAAATTATCAGTGCCTGAATTCTCCACTACATATTAATGTGTTGTAACAGAGGGTTGTCTTAGAAAAACTTCTAGTCAATGTAATTCCATACTCTTTAGAGGGGGGATTGAAACAATCCAATTCCCTATACTGCTGACAACCATGTCCATCATCCAGCTCATTCCTGGTTCTTTATACTACCTCTTAAGATAGTATTCTCCTAGTTGAGAAGGTTTTTCATCACTAATAGATCCATCCACCTACCGAGAACTATTGGATGTCACAATAATTCTTGATCATCTACTCTTCACTTTTTACATCAATAGAATAATACCAGTGACCATCCCCTTCATTCTCTACAGAAAACCTGTATGATGCACAATCTTCTGCTTCTACTTATTCAGTGCAACACCAACTGTACTAAACCCATCTCTTATTCATTCTTAAATCACAAGGTCTTATTTGTTATTGTTACATCAATGAAGTCCACATCAACATAGAATAATCATGGTTATTATTCCTTGAGTAATAATTGATCTCTAAGTGGACTAACATGATTCTTCTTGGACACACAATGATATGGAATAATGTAGTGGTGTCATACCAAACACTAGTTAACACAAACCAGTTATTCAAAAAGTTTATTTTCAAAGCTCCTTCATGAATCTCCTTTTCAATGCTACATCGCAGAGCTCCTTCACAGAGCCTACTTCTACATAGGGCACACTACTTCGCAGAGCTCACTGATTCGTAGAGATCATTGCTTCGCAAATATAAGAATCATGTATAGCTCTAGAATTCATAGAGCTTGGATTCCATTGTGTAACCCAAATCTATCGCAAACAAACTGCCTTCGAAAATCTCACAACTTCTCAAAGTACACTTAGCCTTTGTGGAAAAACTTTTCATCATGAAGCACGTTGCCTTCGTGGAACAACATACTTCACAAATCTTGTTCGCAATTAGAGATCTCTAAAATTCTCATTATGTATCTATAGTTCCCTAGACGGGGTATGGGCCTATTTATAGGGTTTTCCCAATGAATCTAGAACCTTCCAGCCACCTCAGCATCACATCAACACCAAATCGCAAAGCTCCATAATTTTCGTCAGAATTTACTCTCTTTCACAATACACAATAACTATTTTCCAGATTCACAAAGATCGTCATAATCACGAAGCGTTCGGTCAAATAATTTCTATCATCATGATCTTCGTTCTTCCATTGCACCACTGTGGTGTTTCTTATTTCTTCTCACTGTCGTGATGCTCCTTCTTTCTTTGCATCGCAACGCCCGCTAGCAAAGCTCTTAACCTCTTCCAATCGCGAAGCTCGTCGTAATCCTGAAGAACACCATCAAAATTCTTCATGTCATCGGAAAATCTTCTTCATGAATTTCATATTCATGACATTCATGCATTTTACATATTTTTAAGAGATCATCAAGTAAATTCACTTTTCTCAATACTGGCCCAACTCCAAATTTTGGACCCAAAAAATATGGCAAACAACAAGAAACATCGCAACCAAAGACACCTACTTCATCAAGACCAACCATGATGATTTAATGAAACTTATCTCTTGCATTCCTTCAAAATTCATGAATCATAAGTTCTCTAACCAACTTATGATCATTGTGAAATACATTCTAGTAATGCAACTTCATATTTACCAAGGGATGTATTATAACATCCCATTCTTCCAGCAACATCTGTCATTAAAAGCTTAACTATATATGATTGGAATCACCTTAAATCCAGTCTCATGAATGGACATTTGGAATGTCAAAACCATGTATGACCTCCTCTCTCTGCTTCATTTTCACAAGGTTTGGGTGTTCCTTAATTTATGCACATGAGTGCATGCATGATATGTTCTCAACCAAAACGAATGCATACTCTTATCTACTTCTCTCTTATCCTCTTCATGAAATTCACATAATTATTTTCTTTTGCATGATCAGACTTATAACTTCATATTACCCCATTTCTTATTTAGTCATCCTTAGATGGATGATACTTCACTATTATTCATTGTTGTAAAAAAATATGTCCCCATTAACACAAGGTCTAAGAAAATTAAGATCATTGCATCAATCTTAAGATTTAACTTCCTAAGAATTTACCATGAATGAAATACAATGCTATGATTAAATAAAATTTTGCAGTGATCCTCATTTCAGCCAGTACCCATTAACTTTGGATTCATTCTACATATTCATCACCATTTTTACAATCATTCACAACTACTGACAACAGATAAAATCTTCATACACAAAGTGGTCACAATAATCTCCCTCTTTTTATTTTTTTGTCAATACCATAAGTCATGACCAAAATTGAATGTGCCAATGTCAAAATGAGAATCTTCTCTCCCCCTAAATATTTATTTCCCCTATACTTTCATTTAACTTATCTTCCTCTTATTAAAAAAAATTAAAAAGTTCATGGTAGAGAGGGTATCATTCCATAAATAAGAAATGTACCAAAAATAATTTCACTCTAAGTCTACATGAGAAATCATCAGTGTAGAAAATAAGATGATTTGATTTAGACAGTAGTGTTTTCCATTACCCACTGAACATGACACAACATGAGATGAGAACTCTTGTACTTTTCTTTAAGGGATTTACACTTTCTTTCTATTTTTAGTATAATCGGTTTGATATGAGATAATCAACCTAAAACACATGAACTCCCATTAAAAAATGGATATGAAACATTCAAATGCAATTGGAAGGAAAAGTGGCCATGGGAAACATTTATTTTTCTTTTGTCACCAACTAACATACTTACTACCCCTTTGTAAAAATGATATTTATTTTGAGTAACCAAGGATGAACGTTTATGGAATGGAATACCTTTTCTAATGAAATGTTACTCATGCAATTTCCAAAGTAATTAAATTTGATACCAACTGAATTTGATATGGATTGAAATGAAAACTCGAACAGATCCATCATCTGTCTCCCCCTCAAGGGAACACTCTTTATATTATTCTCATAGGGTGATTCCTCATCCCTTTAATATTTTAATATCAATGGTAGAATCTTTCATGGATGAATACTTCATCATATTATCTATAAAGATTTGATAGTAATCACTTCATCTGAGGTTCTCCCTACGAGATATTGATTGACATTCAATTCTATATACTATCCAAACAAATAGAATATCAAAAGATTTAAGGGAATAAGGTTGATCCTCTTAAATTCATTAAGGTGATAATAAAGGATGGGTTGTTTTTCACGACCAAGATGGTCCCTTTTCTCCACTCATCACACATTCACATAAAATCATAAAGTATGACTATGGTTGAGTGTATCTCAATATTTATTTCATTTTTTGAGTGTAAATCTTCTTTCTTCATGAGATTTCTATTCATTAGAATCTACCGGTGCTATTTTCATCCAATTGATAAATTATTTTTTTCCTGAAATAACTTAAATTAAATTATTAATTGTGTGACCAGCCATATTGCACCTCACATATATAACACATTGAACATGAATGTTGAATTTTATTTGAAACCTATTATTCACCTTTTCTTCATCCAAGGGAATATTCATATTACTTTTTGTACTATCCTTAGCTCGTGAACTATCCTCCATTATCATTCTTTAGAAATATTTAGTCTAAATAACCAATAAGTTTTAAGGAACTATGGAATAATGTTTGTAATTTCGTCATGGATTCTTCAGAATTTCATCCTTCTTGATTGTTCTTTTGGATACAGTACCCATCAACTTCTTGATTTTAAAATCGAAGGACTTCTAAATTTTCCTCCTTATAATCTTGATGGGTGCATTTTTTATGGAACATAATTCTGATTACATCCCATGATAGCTTCATTATTCTTCTCCAGAATCTATGTTATTCTATTTTTATAAGATTTATTACATTTTGAGACAAGCTTGCATTATTCTTATGAACACTCCCATTGCATACATAACAGATGTTGTTCATCATTCCAAATCTATCTATAGTATATAGATGTTTTGGGATCTATTGATGTTTCTTCTTCATTTCTATATTTCTCTATTTGAGATGGTATTTATCTATTCATTGTCATTTATGGTATTATAACAACAATCCAGGGCACAATTCCCAAATCTGTTGCAACACCAGCATGGACCCAAAAATATTGACTTCTTGATATCTTCTATATTCGATTGTTGATCCTTCTTCAAGATGTGTTGTGCTTTATCTTGGGAACCATCATCGATATTATTCTTCCCATCCAACCAATCCATGGAGGGAGGAATCTCATCACTGTTCCTTATCCATTCTTGATTAGAGTTTTTCTTCCAACCTGTAATTTTTATGGAAAGTATTTTTCATCCATTATTCCAAATTGGCATGGATGGTACCTTTACTTTCTCATCTTATTATGATAGATAAATTAGTGAACCCATTATCTTTATATGAAATTTTGGAGGGATTTTGTTAGTATATTACTCTATTGATTATTGAGTACTAGTAGCTACGATTTGATTCTTTTGTGGTGACTCAATATGTGTATTCTCAAGATTAGTAAAATTAGATTCCAACTCTATAAATCTCATATTCAGGATGACTTTTTGGTATTCAATCATAGTCATCATATCTTTACAATACCCCTTCAATCATTCAACTTCCTCTTTAGTTATCTTTACATTGTTTTGTGACAAATAGAAATGTTCCTTGATCTTCATGAAATTTTCTTCTAGATACTTCTTTTTGACTTTAGTATTCATTTTCATATCATCTTCAAGTGCATGGATCTTCTCTTCCAGAGTCTTATAAAATCACACATTCTCCTCAAATTTTTTGAACCATTTTAAGGATCTTTTTTCAAGTTACATCATTATTTCTTAAAATGCTCCATCAAGTCTTGAAAGCTTTAGAAATTCATTAATCTTTTCTCGTAAGACCTTCTCCAGAACATAATTTTCAACTTCCAACTGGGTGAAATCTTCTTGAATTCATTGAAATACTCCAAAAATAAGGGATGTACTTTTATTCAAGGATATCATGTAGAATTGCTCTTAGTCACTCAACTAATAATTATGGAAAGGTTATTGATTGATCATTGTCACTTGTGCACACATTTTTATCACGAGAATAGTTTTAAAATGTAAAAACACATATATCCCGATCACTAGAAGTAGGAAGGTTGTCCATATTCTTAGTGAAAACATGATCCACCATATACTTATATTTTTTGTCTGATATGTCATCATTTTCCTCAAGGAATGGAGATACAAATACTTCCTCTACATTATAAAAGATGGATTTCTTCTTCACCATTCTATTCTCTTTATTTTTCACGTTCATAAAGGTTTGGGTAGATATAGAATTCTACTTAGAGATAACAGACCCTTCATCAGAACATGACTTCATTGTTAACATAGGTATTAAACTCAGGTTATAAAAAGAGAATATATTCATTGTAGAAAATCCAAAAAATTGAACATAGATTTGATACCAACTGAGAGGAAACTTTTGGGAGATACCTAACACTGAGTGGGAGGTTAATCAATTTTGGGGAATTTTTTAAACCAATTCAATGTTTTTATCCATGTACCTCTGGACCTATTCGGATCTTGATTCTATTATTGTTTTTTATTTATTTCATGCAAGAATAAAAACAGTAAAAATATTCACACGATATTTTAACAAGGTTCACCAATCAATAAAAGTAGTTACGTCCTTTCCATGCTTGGGAATGACTAGTGCAAGGACTCTTCACTATAATGTAATATGTTGTTACAATGGGTTGACAAGGAAAATAGTCTTCTTGTCAGTGTGGGTGCCTAAATGTTTTAGGAGGGAGGGAAACAATCATCATCCCTGAACTGGTGACTTCCTAGTCCAACTGGCACCTTCATTTTTGATCTTTGTACAACCTCTCAGGATAGTTTTTTCCTTGATGAATATGGTTTGAAACATCAATAGTGTTCTACAAATGCTGAGACCTATTGGATATCACATTGATACTTTATCTTCTTCTCTTCGATTGTGACTTTCTTAGTATCATGCAAGTGGTCATCCACTTCTTTCTCTCCAAGAAACTTGTAAGCTGGACTCTCTTCTTCTTCTACTAATTCAGTGCAACATCAATTGCAATGAACCCTTATCTTTTTTTCTATAATCAAATTATCCTATTTGTGATTGTTAGATCAATGAAGTCCGGATCAACATATCATCATCACAATTATTATTCCATATGAAATAATCAGTCTTTACGTGGGAACACATTATTATTCTTGGACACACATTGATATGGAATAGTGCAGTTTTGTCTTCCCAAGTACTGGTTCATTTAGACCAATTATTCAAATATAATGTTTTCAAGGCACCATCACGATGTTAATTTGGAAAGATCTATTAAGAAAGCTCCTTCGTAGAGCCCACTGCTTCACAAAGCACTCTGCTTCGCAGAGCTCACTACTTCACAGAGATCAGACTCTTACAGAGCTCTGGCAATCGTAGTGCTTGGCTGCCTGCATAACCCACAACCACCACAAACAAACTGCCTTCGCAGAGCTCATGAATTCAAAATGGTCATTGAGCCATTTAAAAACATCCTTTCATCATGAATCATGTTTACTTTATGGAATAACTTTCTTCAAGAATATTCTTCGCAATTAAAGGGCTCTAAAATTCTTTTTATGTCTCTATAATTTTCTCAGGTTTGTAGGGGCCTATTTATATGTCTTTCCCACCGACTCTAGAAACATCCAGCCACCACAGTGCCACCTCATCACCAAATAGTAGTGTTACATAATTTCTACTAGAATTCACTTTGTTTAAAAAAGCAAAATAGTTCTTTTCCAGATTGACAATGATCATCGTAATCGCAAATCATTCCATAAAATGCTTGTGCTGCCCCGATTCTCAATGTCCATATTGCTCCTTCACGATTCTCCTTTTTTTGTTGTTGTCGTGATGATCCATATTTCATTGTATCACACTTCTTGATTGTTAATTCATTCACCACTGCAAATCATGTATCTCATCGTAATCGCGATGAACACCATCAAATTTTTTCTTTCCTTCACAAAATCTAATTCATGAAGCTCATATTCGCGAAATTCATGAATTTTCAATTTCTAGATGAGATCTACAAGGAAATATAATTTTTTCAATCATATCATAACTCTAAATTTTTTACCCCAAATAATTGGAAAACAATGGGAAATTGCACCACCTTAGACACCGGATTCTACAAGAACAACCATGATGATTTTCGGTATCTTTTCTCCCCATTTATTTGACAATGCATGAATCATAAGTTCTCTAACCAACTTATGATCATTATGAAATACTGACTAGAAAAACATCATCATATTTACAGAGGAATGTATTATAACATCCCAATCATCCGGCAGCTTCATTAATTCCAATATTAACTGAATATGATTGGAATCACCTTAACTCCAATCTCATACATGGCCATTTAGAATACCAGGCCCAGGCATACCCTCCTACCTCTACTTCATTTTCACTTGGTTTAGTTGTTTCTTAATTTATGAACATTTGGGAATGCAAGATGTGTTATCAACCAAACTGAATATAGACTCTTCTCTTCTTTACTCGTCTCCTCTTCCTGAGAATCTCTTAATTCTATTATTTTCCATGACCACACATAAGAATTCACTTTCCTGCATTTCTTTATATGTCATACTTAGATGGGTAATACTTTACCATTCTTTACTGTTGTAATAAATGTGTCAACATTGACATAAGGTCTTAGAACATTGAGATCTTTGCGCCAATCGCCTAATTTATGTTCATGAGAATTTCCCAAACATGACAACCAATGCTATAATTCCAAAAAAAAAAAACACTCCAGGCATCCAAATTCCAACCAATCTCCATTAACATTGCAATCATTCTTCATGTCCTTCTTCATTTTGACCAACATTGACAACTGTTGACAACAAATACAATCTTCATTCACAAAGTGTTCCCAACTATCTCCCCCTTTGTATTTTTTTCAATACAATATGACATTTCCTGAAATGAATGTTTCAAGGTCAAAATGGGAATCTTATCTCTCCCCTTACATCATTCATTCCCCAATACATTAATTTAACTTCTCTATCCCTTATTAACAAGAAATTATATGTTCATGATTGAGAGGGTAGAATTTCATTCATATTCAAAGTGGCATCAATCATTTCACTATATGTATACTTGTGCATTGATTGTTGTAGAAAACCCAATGATTTGATTTAGATAATAGAGGTGCACATTTCCAACAAAACATGATAACTTATGAGATGAGAACTCACGTACGTGTCTTCAATGAAAATAAAAATTCATTCAAGGCTTAGGAGAACAAATGTGATATGGGATAATCAACACAAAAATCCAAAATTTCTTTAAAAAAAATGCATAAAAATTCAAATGAAATTGGCAGGATAAGTGGCCTTGGGGAAAATTCATTTTTATTTTTTCACCGAATGACTTAGTTTCTCCCCATTTGTAAATAGATATTTATTATGAGTAATAAAGGATGAATGAATACAAATAGACATACCATTTCCAATGACATTCTATTCATTATATTTCCTAAGTAACTAAATTTGATACCTAATGAAGTTAATACTGATTTAAATAATTACATTGGAAGCTTCATCATATGTCTTCCCTCTTGGGAACACTACTCATCATATTCATCAATGGCGATCCATCATCATTTTAATATTTTAATATCAATTGAAGAAATATCCATGGATGAAAACATATTCATCCTTTCTATCAAGAGTTTATAACAATCACTTCTAGGTAGGTAACCCCCCCCCCCCCACACTAAGAGCTTGATTCAACATCAATTCCTTGTATTATGTGTCAAAATAAAATACCCAAAGATTTATGAAAATAAGGTGGATCCTCCTAGATTATTCACACTGAGTAGTGAGGCTGGGATGATTTTCTCAAACAAGATGCTCCATTTTCTCCAATCATGGAAATGGCACAGAAATTCATCAATTCTCACTGTGGTTGTGAGGATCTCAATACTATTTCAATTTTTATATGCGTGAATCTTCATTCTTCAATATAATTCCATGAATAAGAATCTCTTGGTTAAATTTTCATCCTTTTTGATTAATTCTTATTAGTATTGAATAAGATAAATTTAATTTTTAATTGTGTGATCAGCCTTGTTTCAACTCACACATAGAACTTCTAGAACATGAGATTTCCCTTTTGGTTGCAACTTCTTATTCACCTTTTCATAATCTTGTAGAATCTTCAAATTACTTTTTGTACTGGCCTTAGCCTGTATATATTCCTCCTTTCTCATTCCTTCCAAATATTTAGTCATGATAACCAATATGTATTGGGGAACTGTGGTATCATGTTTTTAATTTCTACATGGATTATTTAGAGTGTCATCCTTCTTAATTTTTCATTTGGATGCACCTCCTGTTAAATTCATGGATTTTAAATCGAATGAGTTATCATTTTCCACCCTATAATCTTCATGGGAGAAGTTGTTTTTTTCAAAATACTTTTGATTACTTCCCAATATAGCTTCTTAATTCTTCTCCATCTTCTGTGGTATTTTATAAATATTAGCTTTGAATAAATTCTGAGATAAGGATGAACCACTCTTTTGTCCCCTCCCATTGAAAACATCACATATGTTGTCTGACATTACAAATCTTTTTGTAGTAAATATATTTTTCTAGAGATGTTGATGATTAATCTTATTTTCTATCTTCCTACACATTGAGATAGGATATCTCTTTGATTTTACATTTAAGGGATTGTACCAAAAATCATGTTCAAAATTCCCAAATCAGTTGTGGCCCTAGTATTGACCCACAAATCTTGACTTCTTGATATCTAATTAATTTAATTGATTATCTTTCTTCAGGACGTGTCATGCTCTATCTGGGGAACCATCTTCCATATTATTATTTCTATCCACCCTATCCATGGTTGTAGGCATATCATTACCTTTCCGTATCCATACTTGTTTTGATTTTTTCATCCATACTGTACTTTTTATGGAAATGGTTTTATAAACATTAGTACAAATTGGTGTGGATGGTACCTTCATATTCTCAAATTCTTGTGATAGATTAATGAGTGAATATATTATTTTATAATCTCATGTTGGTGGAATTTTGACAATGGAATCCTGCAGAAAGCCTTGATTAATAGAATCAAGTGGTTCCTACTTTTGTGGAGACTCAATATGTGTCTTCTCATGATTGGTCAACTGAGCTTCCAATTATAGACATCTCATATTCAGGAAAGGCTTGTGGTAATGAATCATAGTCATCTTATCTGCAAAAGCCTCATTCAATCATTCAACTTCCTCTTAATTCATATTTACATTGTTTTCTATACAATATTCAAGATACTTGATCTTATGAAATTTTCTTCCTGATACAACATTTTGAAATAGTGCTTCTTTTCAGCTCATCTTAATGTGCATGGATATTCTCTTCTAGAGTCTTACAGACTCCCTCTTTATCCTCACCATATTTGATAAATTTTTAGAATCATATTTCAAATTCCCCCTTTGTTCCTTCAGACTCTGCAACCTATCTGGAATGATTTAGACATTCAACAATTTTTTCTCGTAAGAACATCTCCAAAAAATTAATTTCATCTTCCAGCTGGGCGGCATCTTCCTACATACAATGAAATAATCCACAAACAAGGGATTCACCTTCATTAATAATATCATGAAGAATATATCTAAATTTTTTAACTAACAATTATTGAGAGGATTTTGATTGACCATCACCTATTTTGCTAGAATTTTGTTCATCATTATTGTTTCAATCGTACTAATACATATCTCATGATTACTGGAGAATTGAAGTTTGTCAAAATTCTTGCTGAAAAAATGATCCACCATCTCATTACATTCATTGTATGATATTTTCTAATTGTTCTAAAGGAATGGGGATTCATATACTTAATCTATTTTATATAATTGGGTTTTCCTCATCATCATACTCTTCTCCTTCATTTTCAAATTCATCTAGGTTTTGGTAGATATATATTTCTACTCTGAGATAACTAACTCTTTATCAAAACTGCACATCATTGATAACATAGTAATGAATCACTTGTCCTTAAAAGAGAATATCTTGAATGTAGAGAATCCAATATAAGTGATTGTTGGCTCTGATACCAATTGTGAGGACCAGTTTGGGATATAACTAACACTAAGAGGGTGAATGGATCAGTTTTGTTGAATTTTTTAAACTAATTCCAACTTTTTAACCATGTACCTATTGACATGATAGGTTTTTGATTATCTTATTCTCATCTCTATATCTCATGAATTAATAAAAAGGATTAAAACTATGCACATGATATTTTTACAAGATTCTCCACACAATAAGAGCAGCTACATCTTTTCCATGCATGGGAATGACTAGTGAATGTATTATCTTCTATAATGTAATTCATTGTTATTGTGGGTTGACTCCGAAATCAATATGCTAGTCAGTGTGGGTCCCTACAATTTGGAGGTGGGAGGGTAACAATCCTCTGCCCTGAAATAGGGACACCCCAGTCCAACTTGCAGCTCCTTCCTAGTTCTTTATACTGCCTCTCAAGACACCCCTATACATGTTGAATATGGTTTTCAACTCAAATAAATTCATATAACTTCTAACAACTGTTTAATGTCACACTACTTCATTATCTTCTAATCATTACTTCTTACATTTTATTTCATAATAGGGAAATTCCCCTTCTTTCACTGCAACAAACCTATAAGCTTATCACTCTTCTTCTTCTTCTTATTGAGTGAAACACCAACTGCACAGAAGCCTTCTATTTTTCTTGATAGAATCACAAGATCCTCTTTGTGACTGTTGGATGAATGAAGTCCAGATCAACATTTCATCATCATGGTCATTATTTCTAATGTAATAATCAATATCTAAGTGGGCACACAGGAATTTTCTAAGACACACAATGATAAGGAATAGTATATTGGTGTCTTCCCAAACACTGATTCATGTAGGCCCATTATTAAAAATTTCTACTTTCAAATCTCCTTTCTGAAGTTCCTTCTCAAAGCTCCTTCTTAGATCTCCCTCTTAGAACACACTGCTTCGCAGAGCACACTACTTTTCTGAGCCAACAAATTCGTAGAGAAATGCCTCTGGAAATTCTCTAGAATTTTGTAGAGCTTTGATTAATTTGTGTAACCCACTTCCACCACACAGAAAACTACCTTCTAAGAGCTTACAACTACGTAAATCTCATTGAGTCTTTTCGGAACAACCTGTCATCATGGAGCACGTTTCCTTCATGGAACAACATACTTCGCAAAGCTTCTTCGCATCTTGATATCTCTAAAATTATTGATAATTCTCTATACTTCTCGCAAGATATTAGGGTCCTATTTATATGCTTTTACCACTAACTCTATAACATTCCATCCACATCAGTGCCTGATCATCTTCAAATTCGGGTGCTCCTTAATTTCTACTGGTATTCACAATATTTAGAAAATCATCATAGCTGTTTTATGAATTCACAAAGATCATTATAATTTCAATGCATTCCCTCAAATAATTTGTGCCACCATGATTCTCTATCTCCCTTTGTGTCACTATGATTCTCATTCATTCATTGTGAAACCTTGATGCTCCTTCTTTCTTTATGTCACAATTCTCGCTTGCAAAGCTCTTCACCTCTTCCATTCGTTATGCTTTTCATAATCATGATGAACCCGATCAACATTCTTCTTAACTTCATGAAATATACATCATGAAGCTCATATTTATGAAATTAATTCCTTTTCCATATATTGATGATATCATCAAAGAAATACAATTCTTAAAATTGAAGCCTAACTCTAAATTGTGGACACCAAAAATTTGGCAAACTCTAGGAAACTGTGCCACCCTAGATACCTATTTATGCGAGAAAAACCCTGATATTTGTATACATAATTTCTCCCACATCCCATCCTCATTATCTCATCATATGTGAACTACCTAACTTATGATCTTTGTGAAATACAGACAAGTAAATCATCGTCATATTTATCGAGGGAAGTATTATAACTTCTCTATCTTCCAGCAACATCATTAATTGTAATCATAACTAAAAATGAATGGAAGAACCATAACTCATATCTCATGCATGGACATTTTGGAATTCATTACCATGAATTAACTTCAATTTCTTCTTCATTTTAAATTTTTTGGATGTTCCTTTTATTTAAACACATGAGTGCATGCATAATGAGTTCTCAACGAAACTGAATGCACACTCGTCTCTTCTTATCTCTTCTCCTCTTCATGAAAATCACATAATTATTATTTTTTGAATGATCACACATATAACATCAACTTCATCCATTTATTAATTAATCATCCTTAGATGGATGATACTTCATCATTCATCATTGTTGTAGACAATGTGTCCCCATTGACAAAAGGTCTCTCCACATTTAGATATGTGCATCAATCGCCTGATTTGACTACCTAAGAATTTCCCGAGAATGAAATCCAATGCTATGATTGCATAAAAATTATCCAGGAATCCTATATTTATCCAATATCCATTAACGTTGGATTCATTGTTCATATACATCATCATTTTGACCCGCATTGAAAACTATTGACAACAAATAAATTCATCTGACACAAGGTCGTCCCGACATCCTCGATAGCGATAAGCAAGTCCTAGATGGTACCCTAATACACATATGATCTATGTATAACCCTTGTCATACTCTAGAAAAAGTAGTATTTAGCACATTTCTCTAATATACAATCGTATTGTGTCATCGTTTGACGACGTATTAGTGAAAAGTTAATCATAGGGAATCATAACACTATTGGTAAATCAAGTCCAGACATGGCGCCCAAATATTGGGAAAACAAAATTAGTAAAAAAGGAAGTAGTTAAAAAGGGATTTCTTTAAACCATACCTCATACATAAAAAATATCATCATCCCCATCAGTGGGTGACATTTCCATTTCCTAGACATTGGCTACCTTATATCCATGATAATTACCATGAATTTCCCAATTCATCATCGTTAGGGGAGTCTATATCCCTATATAGGTTTATCCATTCCCAAAATACCCTACACATAAAGAAATATTCTGGGAAACCCTTGAGAAAAAGCATTGGAGATGGCTAACCTTACAATAATGTTGGCAAACTAATGTTGGCATCCAATAACTACTGTAATAATATCTTTGTCTTCCACAATTATAGAACTTTCCTAAAAAGATATATAATGGCATGACTTTCCATTACACTATCAATCGTGGCCCACCTTTCTCATCCTACCATCTAATGGGACTCATCTAGTAGTATGAGAAAACTCACTAACTAGTTCATTGTCAGTTTAAAGTAAGTCTTTTGTCCCATACCCCTCTAGTCCATTTTCGGATGTTTGGGCCTTTTGGAAGACAATTTTATAAATTTTCATGTCAAACCATCATATTCTGAGGACTGAGATCAAGTTGAAAGCCTACCAGAACCATCTGATCCTTTTATTCCTCGTTCAAAGCAAACTAAATGAAAAACGATGCAACTTTTTAAAAATTTAATAGTATTAAGAGATAGTCATAAAACATTTTCGTAAGTCCATGAGCTCCTGGTCCACCAAAACATGTGGTCCTATGAGAAGTTATGTGTTGAAATCCCTTGCAATGTGATGAAAAAAACATTGAAAAACAATGTCATTCGGAAAAACCCTATTAATTCTTTGAGATCCCATAATGTTTTTCTAATAGTCTATGGGATCACATTAGGTTTTCCGATGATTCTATGATTAAACCAAGGTATCCCATCCTAGTAGTATCCAATTTTTTCATCTATTCATGTCATCCATAGTCAATATATATATACTAACAAAACAATATGCTATGTTCAACTAATTAATGCTAATAATGATATATCACATAAAACATAATATCACAGACATGTAGTAAAAATTAAAGAATTTATTTAATGATCTACTATGAAACACAACAATACATATATACATGGAATTAGATCCTATGTGCCTATTCATTATGCATGAACATATGCAAAATCCCATTAATCACATATAACATCATCTGTGTCACCCTAGGTGAATCAATAGTAACAAAAGATCATAAATTCTCAACTTTATGGAAACTCATAGGTACAATTTGTAGTGTTGGAAAAGAACCTACATAGTTCCCCTACCCATGTACCATCCATCCTAGCCCCTATATAACCTGTCTAAACCTTATAAAAATTAGAGTAAAAAGTTAGTAAAAAACTGATCATAGATTCCATTTTGTAACATCCCAACACAAACTACCATATCTGTGCCAAAATTCCACATAACCTCATGCATGACTCCCCATAAGCAAGAGGATATTAACTAGAAGCGAAGGTATATGTCTAATAATGGGGAGACTATACCCTCTATGTCATGTCATCACGATGGATAAAAATCAACAATACCAATAGAAATAATTCAATAAATAGAGTAACTGCAGAAACTAGAGATGGCATACAAGGTTTATAAATATGAGCTCCCAAAGTGGAAAACTTGCCAGAGTAATGAAATATTTATGATAAATAAAACAAATGCATGGTCCTCTTGTGTCTTCCCAGTTAAATCTTCCACCATATTTCCATGCTCCAACTACTACGCTATTTACAACAGGGCCCTTTCCCTTATCCATGCCTCTTGTGAAATCTAAAAGTGAATCGAAATGCCCAAGTATGGTGTAAGTACAAGACTCCGTTGGACACCACCAATGAATCCTTGAGTTGATTTTTAAAGTATACAAGGGTAAACCATAATATTAAAAAATTGAAAAATATATATAAAAATATAAAAAAAAATAAATTTAGTGCACTTACCATGCTTCCACCACCATCAGTCGTACCTTCTTCTACTCCATGCCAGAATATAACAAAGTGAGTCAGAGGAAGCAAACCATCCCCTATATATCATCCTCATGTTGTTGTGGAGATGAAACTTGACGTCATCAACTATTCAATCATACCATTTCACCTAGATCTTCCAGACGAGATCAATGTGTGTACACATTTCAACATGGATATCTCATGGTGAATTACACTTGGCATCAAGGTGTCCTCAGTCACACCCTCAACATGATTCTCTATCATCTTTGTACCTCTAAACAGTGCTCATATACCTCATCCCTATGGTAGAAAACAAAGGATCATCAATGATAGATGTTAAATGAGTCATGATGGTATAATTTCTCCAAATACCACTAATAAAAAACATGGTGTGGTAATACATACACAAGGAAAGCACAAAAGTAGGGATAATATATAAACGTGATTATATTGTAGCATACACGACAACATGTGATCATAATAAATTATGTATAAAAGATACAATTATATCACTCATGGAGTCACAATAGTTTCTATGGGTTAATAAAACTGGTATGAGATCACCACCAAGAACGATTAATTTTGTAGCCACAATTATATTTATCAATGAAAAAATTATAAAGATGATCCCAAGAAGGTAAATAACTACTTGCCTTAATAGTTGGGAAAAACCTCTCTTAGTTTTTTCTGACGTTAGAGTGGAATGTCAAAGTCTGAATATATCATAAAATCAGTACCTGAGGTTTAGAAAATGTTTTTTGAGAATCCAAACCTTTATTTTTATTTCAAATTAATAAAATATCCATTGTGATAATTCTTTCCCTCTCATAAATAATTATTAAATTGTTATTAAATTTATTGCACGGGTTAATAAATTTTTATTATCACATAACCCATTTAAAACATCACATAAAATGATAAAGATATCTCGTATGACTGGATAATTGAAATTATCATTTTATCATTTTTTAAATATGGCATAATATGATTAAAAAATTTCATATGCGCTGATAATTTAAATTTCCATTTTATTAGTTTCATAAAACATCACATAAAATGATAATTATTTTTTATAGGGGATGATAATTTAAATTATCATTTTATCATTTTTGAAACATCACATAAGAATATAAACAAATTTTATATGTGTTTAAATTATCATTTTATCATTTTTAAAACATCACATAATATGATAAACATTTTTCTTCTGCATTGATAATTACCATTGTTTGATAACTAAAAGGTGATAAAAATTATTGTTTCCAAATATTAAATTTATTTATTACGTTGATAAATTTAATTATCATTAAAAAATTAGATGACACATAATAATATGCTTAGATAATTTATAAATAATTATAATAATATATTAATGGAATAAATCCAAATAAAAAATGTATAGAAAAGCGAGGGATCTATATAGGGGGATGAAAAAAATGGTAAATATTCAAAAGACATCTGTAACTCCATTTAATCTTCACCAAAACATGTTTTGGGTGTTAATTAATGTGATTATAAGAAGTATAGAACACCTGGTATTCATAGCATTTGAAAAATTTGTTCCTAATTTTTTATTTTATTACCATATTTTCAATAAAATTATCAACAATTATATTCATGTAATGTCATTATATACTCAATAAGAAATTAATACCCTCAATTTTGGGTCAAACCGTGTGATAAACATAGGTTTATAAAACTCCCATTGCCATTAATGGTGGTTCGCGTGAGGTTGAAGCCGTATGAACATTGTTTTCTATGCTTTATTAAATTAATAAATGAATTTATTAATTAATTTATCATATAACAAGAATTTTTTTCATGGTGATGGTAACAAACCACCAATTCCTTATAACAATTATACACTTCCTGGGGTAAACCCCCAATTTTGGACACAATGATGATGTCATAATTTCTACGTGATATAACATTTGTGACATATAAAATGATTTAACATTATTTAATATATTAACCACTTTATTGAAAAACATTAATTTGTCATCTGTGCATCTAAAAACCTGCTGCATTCGAATGTTATAGTCCCACTACGGTGAAAAACATATTTTTGGAACAAAATGTGGATTCAGGTTTATCACCTAACACACTGTTTAGAAGACATTACTTTATTTATTCAAAAAAAAGAATAAATAAATAATTAAATATAAAAAGTGATATTCTTGCTATTGAGGCATCTATGAAAATAAAAATTATAAATGTTATACCACATCTATGTAAAAATCATGGTCCAAGCCTAACTGTGGTCTTAGAATTATCATATGATGCACCGTTTTGGAGTTATTCAATTATTTTCAAGAATTTTCCCATGCTTAAAATATAATATTTTATATTTTTATTCATTATTCACTGAGTATTTATAGACTAAAGAAACATGAATGATGCTCTGAAAATATTCAATTGAATCATCAAGAGTATAACTGGGTTTTCTACCATTTGGTGATGTGTTTAGCAAAAAACCCATATTTTTCTCTAATAAATATTTTTCCACAAAATATTTTATCATAAGAGGTATTTATGATTATTGTAAAAATTATTATGTTACTTGGTTGATATAGTTGGTACTAGAAAAGGATCGAGTTATTTTTCAAGATTCTAATGATGAAAAAATAGATAAATTCTTGGAATATGTATATATAAGGGATAACATCCAGATGTTTTAGTTAATTAAATATTGTGTGGTTCTTCTATAAATAACATCTATGCCTAGATAATACAAGTGATTTCAGGCTATGACTGATATGTATCACATTATAATATCCCTAAAATGGGTGTGTGGGGTATTAACATAATCAATACATGGTTAACAACAAAGATTCATGGCTACACACATAGTTTGAAACTCTATGGGGATGATCACAACATAATAAAATTATATTCATAATCCAAAAAAAAGAACTATTATTTTATATAATTAGTATTATAATGAGATAAATCAACAAAAATAATATTATATTTAATTAATAGTGATTCAGGTTAGACGGAAATCGAATTTTATAGTTTTTCAATGTAATAAATTTAAATGATTAATTTTCATGATATTTTTATGATAATTATATTATGAGGATAATCATTCATCACCCATTCATACCTATTTTTTAGTAATTTATTATGCCTAAAAAATCATATAAAATATGGATGACATAGAATGTACAATGACATTCCACAAAAACGATCTAACGGGATAAGATATATAGTATGAAATTTTATGATTATTACAAAATATGTATAATGAATTATTATTAGAAACATGATCATAGTTAAAATTATAAGGAAACTAACCAAGGGAAGGATGGAGTCTCTATAATTGGTTGAACATATGATGAAAGAAGGATTGTTCAATTTTTTTCATGTCAGAAATATGGAGAGAGGCCCCCAATAGAATTTCTAAAATAAATAGGAATATTTTTTTTCTATTGTAAATAAAGTAACAGAGAAACTAATTTCGAATGAAATATTATGAGTTCAGTGGACATAGTTGAAGGAAAAAAAGAATATTCCTCGAGATACCACTAACTGGTCAATGTCATAAATGTGAAAAAATTCGTGATTATAAAAGTATGTTCCTTAATATAAGGGATACCAATAATGATGGGAATATATAACACGTAATTATGAGGGAATAATTTAAATCCAATGTAATTGAAACAAATAATGTATGTTTCAAAAATGATGTAGAGTAAGGAACACCATTCATCCACTCAAGAACGGTGACTATTTTATTTGTAACATATCAAACCCAAATATTTGTAACTAGAATAGTTTATAAGTACATAATAACATCACCTCCATGACTATATTTTTATTTTTGAAAATAATTTCTACTAGAATGATTTTGATATGCCAATTATGTATCTCCTCTCAAATAGTTGTTTATAGAAATGAGTATATGGACCTAATCAAAAAAATTATATATTAATGTGACATTAGGAAACAATTCACTTTATTTATTTCTCAAATATATTTTAGTTATATAGTTTTATATAATAGGGTCATAAATCTTAAATAATATACTAATAAATTATAATTTGAAAAAATCTCCTATGAATCCCTTTTTATCACAATAAAAAACATATAAAATGAAATATGATTTGTTTTCATGAATAATATTCCAAAAATTCATCTTGACTTATTATTTATTATTAACCATTATAGAGCCCTATTTAAAAACAATTTAAATTTTGGGATGATCATAAAAATACCAGTAAGGTAAAAAAAATTAATGAAAGAAACTCATTATCTCCTCAATACTTATATAATTTTATTTTTAAAAAATGAATTATTGGGCTCAAAATACTCATTTTCTTACACAAAAAATACACATTAATATGTAAATATCATCATAGAACATTTCATAATAAATAATTAAATAAATATAAATCTCTTAAAGTGTTCATTAATGTCATTAATAACATATGAAAACATTGTCACAAAGTTATACTAATCACCCTGAAGAATTAGCATATACACTCCATAAATAAATATCATCAGATTAAATTGAGAAAAATTAATATTTCCATAAAAAACAATATAAATCATAGGTAAATCATATAGGTAAATTGTAACATAATTTTATATATCACTATTTTATATTGATAACCAATATGGTCGACTATCATTCTTAAATGCATTGGAGGGCTACCACGGACCAACCCATCATTGGATTATAATGAAACGACCAATACATACTTTATAATAAAACCAATCATCCTTAGTTGAAAACAAAAACACCAATAATTATAAAAATTCCCATGAACTAAAACATAATAATAATATAAAGTCTTGTAATTTCCAACATTACACTCATAAAAATATTCTTTTCACCCATAATAAAAATTTCCAGATATTGAAATATTCATTCAATTTTGACACCATTTTTTAAAATAATAATAGCATATTGAAAGAGGTTAATTAATTGAATAAAAACGTGTACCTTATAAATGAATTGAATCATCAAATAATGGATATGTGGTTGGAAAATTTATTTATTTTTATATATTAAAATAGGACATTCATTTTTTTCTATTGTAATGAAATTCAAAACATTTCATATAAAATAAATAAAAAGATTCATTCTGAAAACATTTTAAATAATGTGAAAAAAATATGTATAAATTTTTATTATAATTTATTTATTTTTCTACAAAATCATCAATAAAATTATTTAAAAAGAATATATCCATGGAAAAAAATTAACAGAAACACTAAATTATAATTTTTTTTAAAAAAATTTAGAAAGTTCCTTTCCATTTGTGAGAATCATCTCATGTGTTATTTATATTCTTGAAGAATAAAATTATTTTAATTATTTAATTCCATAAAAACATTTTTCATTTTTTTATAACTTTTATTATTTTTATTAAAATTTAATATTTAATTACCTAATCTAGTAAATTTACTTCAAATATTTTAATGATATACAACTCATGTGTTCAAAATGAATTCGGTAGATTAACTATATTCAAAGATGTAATTATTAAATCATCTACTAAATCATAAAAACTATTTAATTTTCAATTTTATACATTAATTATAATTTTAAAAATGTTATTAAATATGGCTATGAGAAAATGAACTACGTTACAAGCAAGGAGACAATAGGTCGTAAGTATTAATGAGTAATGTTTTAATATTTCCAGACTAATTAGTGAATGAAGTTACTTGAGAATGATAATATATTATAATTATTAACTACTTTATTTAAATATAACTATATATATATCCTATATATGATGTGGTGATGAAAAATTAATCTCATCGCTTCATGGAGAGGGTAGTCCACACATACGCATGAAGCACGTTATCATTTTTCATTGAATAGAACTATGAGAATGTAAATGAATTATTATCTAATAAGAATGATAAATATTTAATTAATAATATACATATATATATGTATTAAAACATTCATTGTAACTATTGAGACCCCGTTTTTGGTCTAATTAGACTTCGAAATATTTATAAGAATATGTCCAAATTTGGGCACTGAGATGACGTGCAATTTTGAGGACAGGTGTGCCCGGAATTACTTTTATAAAAATGTGAACGGTTTTTAAATTACACATGAGTGGTTAACTAAATAAAAAATTATATCAGAGAAATCGTTGATCGGATTTGAAATTTAAGACCACAGTTGGGTCTAAAACGTGGTTTTTACCATAGGTGCGATATAAAATAAGTCAGTGAGGGATAATCAGACCACTCGCTTGTTGGTGGTGTGTTAAATGGATAAATTATATTATTATATTTTTCATTTTATATCTCAATATTTAATGACTCATGGACGAGGGCATGGATGAAACATCGGAGGCCACCGATGAGCTTGGAACACAGGATATACCATAATAAGGGTGTTAACATGGTTGGATTTGGGTGTCTGACATATGAGCCATCGATGGAGAATAACTAAATAAATAAATAATTTTTTTTAATTATTTTATTAATTTATTTTAACCTGATGAGAGGTTATAAATTCATGGTTTTGAGATCATGGCCTCATAACCTTTTTTCCGATGACTCCTCCCCCTCTCCTCTCCTATCATCTATGTTGACAAAATGATGATGATGCCTTGGATACAGGCGGATCAAAGTATGAAAAACACAACATCTTCGTTTCATCATTGTTCAAGTGTAATCTTTATCAACAATGAATGGATCTTGATGAATGGAATCTTCACCAACGATCAATACAAACATATGGTAAGGTTTATCATTGTGGATTCTTAACCCCGGTTGAATTTTCATGACGAACGACAATTAAATTAATTAATTCACGGATCAAAAGAAAATGGTTTAAATAAATTTGTTTCTTATTGTTTATCATGAGATTGAAAATAATGAAGTGTGATAAATATATTTTTGATAATTCCCCATGTTCTTGATTCTCAACGAAGATTTCCAAAAAAAACACAACCATCAGGCCGCACTCAAACCAAGTCCTTTTCTATTTCATTCTCTGTGCGTTCTTGGCAAGTTCATCATTGAAAAATTATTAATCTCACTAACGATGCAATGTTTCATTGAGTGCGGCATACAGACACAGATATATCGACCTAAGGATCACAGATCTATGGTCGTCACATTATTTGGACATAAAACAATGATGTGGTGGTCCATGCGTAGAGTCATCACTACTTTATGCGGGAATGTGGGGGCAGGTTGAATGGTCGCTACTCTAGCAGTAGCTCAGGTGAGGACAGTCTAGTGGCAAGCCGAGGTGGCTTTAGAGGGTGTGGATATCTTGAGGCAGAGTGGCATGGAAGGCTGGAGGCATGACATCGCGTCGATCTAGAGGTGGTGGTGACAATTTCGGTAATGCAGAAGAATGATGGGGTTTGGGTTTGTGTAGGCTTTAATTGGGAGAAGAAAATTTGAATGAATGATTTAGATTGGAGAGAAAAATAAATTGAAATGGAATAAAAATAAAAATGATAAAAATGATGAATGAGGGAATTGGTGATTGATTCCAACACGCAAGAAGGGGCTCCACATTGTCGATTGATTTAGGAGTTATGAAAAACAGACAAATAAGTAACTAATAATAATAATATTAATAATTTGTTATTATTACTTTTGATGATAAAACACCTTTTGGTCTGCAACTTCTTCATGCGATTAAAATTTAACGAATAGTCAGTAGCAATGCAACTTTAACTCTGAGGTAGACATTTTGAGTCCAATATTCGATAGCTTTTTCAGGTTTTTGGATCGGGTACCCGAAGCCCATGGAAAATAATAGATTTAATATTATTATTAAATCTTCGACCCACTATAAATCATTCTTATGTCATTCCATTTACTTTTCATCAGTGGCGACGTTATCCTATCATTAAGAAGTTCAATTCAAGACTAATGTTGGATGCTAAATTTTGTTTTGTAGCTCAGGTCCATGAAACCCCTATTTTTATTATTATTATTATTATTATTATTATTATTATTATTATTATTATTATTATTATTACGGGATCTTGTATCTGACATGTCTCCATAATACGTTGTTGGAATGAAAAACTGCTTGTGATTTTTCGACCCTGAAATTAAGACAGATGTTTCAAGAAAAATTTTGGATATTTAAGTTGAGTTCGAGGCATGGTCCCCATGAGGCCTGGATCGTGATTTTTGTGGTGAAACACAACTTTTGCACTGGAAATCTATTTTTGTCAAATGGGTTTTCCATCTTCCGTGTTTTTCTATGTGAATCAGAACGTTGTGAACCTTTTAGTTATCCTATGTTGCATGATGTATGACCGGGTTGGATTGAACATGAATCCAACAAGTCCCTCAATACTAAAATTCCTATAACATAACGGTTTATTTTCCGATTAACTAGTCATATATTTGTGTCAGAACCCATAAGACGAGGCATCATTTTGAGATACTTCACCTGATTTTAAGGAAAAAGATGTAGTTTGGTAGGGATGGGTCATACTGAAATCAAACCGGTCCCTCATCACTAATATTCATATAACTTACAGACTGGTCATTCAACTGATTCATTGTCTATCATGATGGAACCCTTATGACATGTCGGTCCATTGGGTTACTCTTTTGGGGAACTTCGTGGCAGTTGAGGTATGACTGATAACCTAAGGAGCAGAACTAGGTTGTTTCATTTAATTTGAGTTAGATTGGCTACTCCCTTGATGACTCAAGGTGTGGGTATTCTTTACTCCTTTTCTCTTGTATAGATGGGTCTCCCCACGTCCTGAGTGCAGGTCCCTTTTCCCCTGAGATGGTTTTCATGTCTTTGGAGTCAGAACTCCACCACACGACCAGACCTGGCCGGATGCACAAGTTACCCCGTGTACCACTCACACGGGTTGTGACACACGGGGTGAAGCTATATATGGTCACATGGCCACCGTACACAGAGTCCTCCCAGGATAGAGGAACATGGCGTGTCAATATATTACATTCCATTTATACATTCTTCTACACATCCAACATTACAACACGGGCCATTGTACATAGGTAGTACATTGGGTCAGAATATAGGTTGTGTGACACATCTACACACCGTATACATATCAGTACATGGTTTGATCCGTTTCACCACCATATATTGGACGTGTTTCATTTGGGTTAGTGCCCCATCATCTCATTCCCCTAATGGTTAGGGATCGTCTCCTTCTACAAAAGTATGATCCTTCAGTAGGACCTTTTGAGATATAGAATGTTATCCCTCCGGGAGGCTCGTAGCGAGATCCTATATACATTCTTGACCCTAGGTAGAGTGAGGCATCGACTTGACTATTCCTACTATGCACTGATCCTTTACCAAGTAGCTGAATCCTGATGAGTCATGGTATCCCCCATGGCCTAGGAAGTGATCCTCATGTGTTTATCATGATCTTTCCCCACTCAAGAGTGTGTTCTCCCATAATGATAGTATATATCTCTCGTGACCTTTCCCAATGAACAGTACTTCTCAGATGGAAAATTAATAGAGCTATCAGACTCGTGGAGTGTGTTCTCCTGGACTAGTGCATCATGGAATCTTCAAACTAGATCCCTAACATGGGGGTATGCAGTTGTGTGACTGGTCTCTAGACTACGGGTCTGAGATATGAGTATATCTAGATGCCCTGGGTATATGTATGGGCATGTACCTGGTGTGAGCTATGAGATGTAGATCCTCTTACTCTGTTTTTTTGGTTTCCTTGAGCGATCATATCTACTATTTGGCTGGAGTTGTACTCCTTTTGTTCATTATTATTGAACCATGTTCTCTCTTACTGATCCCCTATTCAGTGCCTCTCTTTCTCCTCCCTCGAGCCTTCGGGGCATCCTACTAAGTATTCTTATACTAACCACTACTTTGGTTTTTCCCACATTTGGGGTGAACATAAATATGATGGATAGGATGATCATGATATCATAGAATCTTGGGGATACGAGGTGCTTGGACCGCGGGTGGTGGTCGTAGCTTGGGATTCCGGAGTTGGACTCTTCCAGCTGTTTTACTTTTTCTTCTATTTCTAGGTTTTGGCAATTTTCTTGTTGGGTGTGTATTTTTTCCCCATTCCCTTTATGATTTACTTTCATTGTACGTGTACAGTTATAGGTTGATGCATTTTTTTAGTTCCCTTTTTATTATAGTGTTGATCCTTGATTTCTTTTCCTCTATAATGTTGCATTGAGTTGGATGCATGTGTGTGTACATATTCTTAGGGAAAGGCCTCACTGAGTTTGATGTTCCTTTGGCACTCGTCGCCAACCCATTTACTATGGAGGCAGGCATGGGGTAGTTGTGGCTTGAGCCCCAGTACGTGTTATTCATGAAAATGTGGTATCAGATGTGGTTCGACCTTTGGGACGTTATTCAGACGTTTCCCTAAAAAGTTCTTGGTTGGGTTTATAGAAATAGTGTCACAGTTTCCTAGTAGTATATCTTAGAACAAAAGGTCCAGTGACATTATGGGCGGCAGACGTATCCATTCACCAGGGTCCTACTTTCCCACTTTTTGACTCGACACCCGGAGAAACCTGTTGCAGGGAACAATGTTATAGGCATCATATAGGATTGAGTCTTTGACTGTCCTTCTCAAGTCAGCTCCTCATCATTGAAGATATATAGATATGATCATGTGATAATGGTACACTTTTATAACATTCAGTATGTCTCCACGGATACAGCCATCTAGAATACTAGATACGATTCGTGGCGACGATCCCGTTAGTGATGAGAGCTCAGTTCAGGACCCATCATGTGAGCCCCTTTCTCTAGGTGGGTGGGTAGCACCAACCCAACCTTTTGAGAAGAAGGTAACCCCAGCTCTAGTAGATGAGGATATGTGTAGGTTGAGCACACTTCGTGAGTTCCAGCAACAGTGACCACTGAGGTTCGGTTGTAATCCAGGCCCTCGGACAATAGAGGTTTTTCTAGAGTTGGTGGTCTGCTGGTCAATAGTGATAGTTTTTGATAACAGACCTTCGAGCAGGGTCTCTGTAGATAGATCTATGTTACCATAGTTCCTTTGTGCATTACCAGCTATGAAATGGTGCGAATTTAGGAACTGATGGTTTAATGCTTCATCTCACGCCATACCGCTTGTTGTGATAGTGAGCGCAATTGAGATGATACTTCTACTGCAGGTAGCAGACATCAAACATAAAGATCTCAACGTAGGATATATTTTCATGATCAGTCAGATGAACATCGTCATATGGGACCCATAAAATACAGTATAAGCATGGTGGAAGAATCCATTTGACTTGTGCACTCAAGGTGAGGTTGTATAGAAGATGCCCTTAGCAGGAAGTCTGAGATGTCCCATACTCACCTAGTGTGGGATGTTTTAGAGTAGTTAACTTCCTTGCATTTGAACCTGGTGGAAGAGGAGGGTAAAACTTTTCCTCAGTCGGTGGTGTTGAATCATTCGCTTCTCGAGCATGTAGGAGAGTCTCGGTTTGTGATTCATCGACTTTGAAATCATGTGGGACCAGAAATCCTTAGGTGTTTCTCTATATGGATATTTTGAATGAGGGAATCACGAGAACTTGTTCTAGTGAAAAACAGTTATTCTAGTTGTGACATGAGATGTAGAGGTTCGGTTGTGGAGGTAATCTATCACCTGAGTTCAATCAGGATATTTGAGACTATGAAAGGAGATGGTGTGGTTGCATACCGCTTTGACTTACCCCAAATAGTTGCAGTGGGTACACAACGACTTACACGTGTCACAACTGAGAAGATAAATATGTGTCCATACACACGTCATTAATTGAATACATCCTTATGAGGTTTGACCAACCCTATGGTATATATTCATTGGTAATACACAAACGTACAGGCTTTTGAAAGAGAGGGAGAGGTTATTGTGGGATCAGTATCCTAAGTGGTTACCCTTGTTTGGAATTTCAAGGAAAAAATTCATGGAGGATGGATTAATGTAGAGACTCTTATTTAGGACTAATATGAATTTGAAATATTTCTAAGAATATTTCCAGTGTTGGGCGCTAAGGTGGGTGGTATTCCGAGGCGCGTTGTCCCTGGAATTAATTTTATTAAAATGTGATGTGTTTTTATATTATGCATGCTCTCTTAAATCATTAAAATAAGATATCAATTGAATGGTTGCTTGGATACAAAATCTGAGACAACAGTTGTGTATGGAACATGGTGTTTACCATAGGCATGATATAAAATATGTCAGCGTAGGACATTCGGACCCCCTTCCAGTTGGCGTGTGTTAAATGGATAAATTATATTATAAATTTATTCATGTAGTATTTGAAACTCGAATAAATCATGGATGAGGGCTCTGATGAAAAATCAGAGGCCACAGATGAGGTCAAAACCTAGGCGTTGCAATAATCAGTGTGTTACCACTGTTGGTGTCGGGTGTTCGGCATATGCGCTATCGAGGGTGAATAATTAAATAATTAAACAATTTTTTGATTAATTATTTTATTAATTTATTTTAACCAGATGAGAGGTTATAAATTCAAGGTTATGACATCTAGGCCTTATAACCCATTTTTCCAATGACTCCTCTTCCGCTCATCTCATATCCTTTCTGTTGACGAAACGATGATGAATCCTTGGATACAGGCCGATTAAAGCACAAAAAACACAACATCTTCTTCTCATCGTTGTGCACGTGCGATCTTCGTCAACAACGAACAGATCATGATGAATGTGCGCTTCACCAAATTTCGATCCAAACCCGATTTATGGTTTATCATTGTGGATTCCTTACCCAATTTTAATTTCCTTGACGAAAGTGAATTAAATAAAGTAATTCACGCAACGAAAAAAACTGGGTTGAATGAATTTTTTTGGTTTCTCTTTATCTTGAGATTGAAAATATGAAAGTGTGATAAATATATTTTAGTTAATTTCTCATGTTCATGATTCTCAACAATGATTCTGAAACAAACACGACCATCTAAATGCACTCAAACCGTGTCCTTTTCTATATCATTCTCTGCATGTTCTTGACGTGTTCTTCATCGCAAAATAATTAAGTGTTCTAAAAACTCAATGTTTCATTGAGTGTGACATACAGATGAAGATATCTCATTATGAGTATCATAGATCTTAGGTTGTCACATTTATTGGGAATAGAACCATGATGTGGTAGTCCATGTGGGGATTTGTGGTGGCTTCACGCAGGCAGGCGGGGGCAGGATGAAGGGGTACTACTCGCAGTGGCCGCTCAGGCAGGGACGGTCGAGCGGCATGATGAGGCGGCAATAGGCGGTGCAGATGGATTGAGGCACAGAGGCATGGAAGGGTCGAGAAAAGGCATCAAAACTAGCCAGAGGTCGTGGCGGTGGATCTGGTCAGGTGGATGAAGGATGGATGTTAGGTTTTGCGGGGGAACTAATTGGGAAGAGAAAAGGTGAAACAATGAGTTAGATTGGAGAGACAAATAAATTGAAACTTAAAAATTTTAAAAAATAAATAAATGATAAATTTGGAAATTGGTGATTGATTTCATTTCACTAGAAGGGGATCCAAATCACAGATTGATTTTGGAGTTAGGAAAATAATTAAATAATTAATTAATAAAAATAGTAAAAAATTTATTATTAAATTTGATGATAAAAAACGTTTTCGTTTGGAACATCTTCGTGCAATCTCGGTTGCATGAACTATCAGCAACAGTGCAACCCTGACTCTGAGGCAGACATTTTGAGTCATATAGTCGATGTATTTTTTGGGTTTTTGGATCGGTTACAAGATGCACTTGGAAAATAAATGATTTAATAATATTATTAAATCTTCGACCCGCCATTACTCATGTGTGAGAAGTTCGATTGACATGCCGTCATTGGCAATGTGATCCTGTCATTAAGATAGTATATTCAACTATAATGTTGGAAAAAAAATTCTGGTATGTGGATCAGGTCCAAGAAACACCCAATAATATTATTTTTATTTTTATTACGGGATCTAGTATCTGAAAAATCTGCCTTATACAGTGTCGGAATGATGAACTGTCTATGACATTGCAACCCTGAAATTAAGACTAATGTTTCAATACAATTTTTTGATTTTTATGTCTAGGTCAAGGCATGGGCCCCTAGATTCCCGGTTCATGTTTGTTATTCAAAAATGAAACTTTTTCACCTGGTATCCATTTTGGACAAATGGGTAGTCCATCTTGTGTGTTTTTCCATGTGAATCGCAATGATGTAACCAATTTTTTTGTCCTGTGTCATTCAAAGTATGACCGGGTTAGATCAAAAAAGAATCTAATCGGGCCCTCGGTACTAAGATACCTTTAACTTAAATAATGATCAACCGATTGATGGTAAATATGTCGTCTCAGAACCCTTATAATGAGGCTATCCATTTGTGATACTCTACATGCCATGCAGAGAAAGTTAGAGTTTGGCCAGGTTGGATCATACCAGAATCCTACCGGGCCAAGGGAATTAAAATGACTATAACATATAGACTAGGCGTTCTATTGACAGGTAGTTTGTCATGTTGGAACTATTTTAACATGGATGTCCTTCAGGTTACTCTATTATGGAACTTCATGGCGTTTGAGGTACGACCGATAACCTGAGGAGCAGAACCAAGGTGTGTCTTTTAGAGAGAGTAAATATGGATACTCCCTGGATTACTCACGGTGTGGATATTCTTTATTATTTTTCAATGTTAGAGATGGGACTCCCCATGTTCTGAGTGTGTGTTCGTTTTACCCTGAGATGGTTTTCATATCATTGGATTCAGTACCCCCCCCCCCCACACGGCCAGACCAGGCCGGCTGCACGGGTAACCCCGTGTACCGGTCACATGGGTTGTGACACACAAATTGAAGTCGTGTATGGGCACATGACCAGTGTACATAGAGTCCCCTCCAAATAGAGGAACACAACATGTCACTCTCTAACACACCATGTATAACTTCTTCTACATGAACAGCCTTACGACACAGGTCGTTGTACACTGGAAGTGCTCTGGGTCACATGACATGGCGTGTCACACTTCTACACACTGTGTACTTATTACTACATGGATTGATATTCTTGTCCACTTTATCATGGACATGTTTATTTGGGGTTAGTTCCCCTTCTTCTCGTTCCCCTGAATATCAGGTATCGTTTTCTTCTACATGAGTTTGATCCATTCAGTAGGACATTCCAAGAGGGATACAGGTATCTCTCCGAGAGGCCGAGAGAAAGATCCTTTATCCATTCTTGACCATATGTATAGTTAGGTATTGAAATGGCTATTCCCATAGGGCGTTGATAATCTACCTAGAAGGTTAATCTGAATGAGTGGCGGTATCCACTATGTCCCTAATAATGATCCTCATCTATGTATCAGGATCATTACCTACATAGACATGGGTTCTACCAGAATGATTGTATCTATCTCTCATGACCTCCCCCGATGAACATGACTTCTTTGACAGACATTATCAGAGCTATCAGACTTGTGGATTGAGTTCTCCCATATGAGTGATTCGTGGAATCTTCAAACTGGTCCCCTAGCGTGGGGGTAAGTTATTGCGTGACTTGTCTCTAGACTATGGGTCTGAGTTATGAGTACATCTAGATGCCATGAGTGTATGTATGGGAATATACCTGGTTTGATATGTGAGATAGAGATCCTCTTACTCCATCTTTTTTTTTCATTGACCGATCATATCTACTATTTGGGGTAGAGATGTACTCTTTTCGTTCACTATTGTTGTACCTTGTTCTCTATTACACGTCACCCCTTCAGTACCTCTCTTGCTACTTCCCCGATTCATTGGGGAATCCTACTGAGTATTCTTATAATCTCCCTTGCATTGCCTTCACCTTCATTTGGAGTGCCTTTGCAGATGATAGACAGGTTGATCGTGATTTTAGAGGACCTTGGTAATACAGGGTGCTCAGACTTCATGTAGTGGTCATAGCATGGGATTCTGGACTGGGACTCTTCCAGCTAATTTACTTTTTCACATGTTTTTGGGTTTTGGATCTTTTATAATTGGGTTTGTAATTTTTTCCCATTTTCATTCCGCTTTAATTAACTTGTACTTGTACTGTTAGAGGTCAATGAATTTTGGTTTTGTTCTCATTTTATAGAGGTGTCATACCTTGCTTTCTTTTCCACTACACTTTTGCATTGAGTTGGCTCATTGTGTGTGTGTAAAGTTTCTTAGGAAATGGCCTCCATGAGATTATTGTGACTTCGGCACTAGTCACTAGCCCCGGGCCTATAGAGGCGGGCATGGGTTAGTTGCGGCTCGAGCCCCGATATGGGTCGGGTCATGACATTAACCCACCATGAGAGGTGATGATTGAAAAAAATTACATCGATTCATGAGTTGGTTGTCCGTCGTACACAGGAAAGGTGTTTTCATTTACCATTTTAGGGAATGTGATATATATTTATATGATTCCATTTAAATTGTAAAATATAACTATATAGAAGATAATAGTGCTAATATTTAATATTTTTTCATAATATTTCAAGGTGGTAGATGTAGAAACAAAATAAAAATAGTTTGTTAACAATTGTTCCTCTTCTTTGGACAGCCTATTAAGGTTTACAACAATATCTTTCCTATGATGGTTTTTTGATAAAACAAGGACTCTAAGACATGATTGAAAATGATAGGAAGGTATTTTTGTAGGATTATTATTATTTAGAATGACTCTTATGTGTGAAGAAAAGATGAGAGCAGGTTGCCATTTATTAGAGAGGGAGCACTCTTGGAATATCATATAAGATTAAATTAATATTATTTAATTTTCCCATAAAAATGGATCTAAAAGGTTAGTATTCAAATATTATATGATATTGATTCAAAATAATCCCAATAAATAAAAATTATAAATGATTAGGTGATGTTTGTCACTTTATATTATTGTTTTAACCTATTTTAACCCTTTTTGAATATTATCAAGGTTTTAAATTTTGTAGGCTTTAAGGGTTAAGAAGGTTACTAAAAATGGAATATTTCATCCAAAGTTGACCATTGTTGATATTTTATACCTTCTCCCAATAACATTGATTAAAATAGGATTATTTGGAGTTTATAATCATTTATGAAAATATTATTTATTTTAAATTACATTAATGCTAATTTTGGTACTATTCAATTAATTTGAATTTTAAATCTACAATTATACAATGGAATTAAAATATAATGAATTCACATCTCTCAAATATTCCATTTTTATCAGAGAAATCATAGAAGTAAAATGTAACGTCCTGGATCTGGGTGCCACTCAACGGGTGCCCCGAACCCGATTCGCCACATGACCTCAAGAGCATTTACCCAAACGCCAGAGGCTGCTGACTAGCAGTGAGGGCCCAGGGTCTGATAGTAGGGATATTATGCCCTCATTTGTCAAAGTGTGGCATAGCGGAATAAAATAAATGGCATACCACAAAAGGAGAAGTAGTAAACCATGCACATTTAAAATAGGCAACTGCAGTAAAAACAACCAACCGTCATATATATATATAATGATGATGCAACATGCCTCAAGTTCTATGAAAACAACCAAAACATGTTATAAATCAGTACAATACAATATAGAGTACAGAAAAACAAAACAAAACTACCAGTAGAATCGTGAGCCTAAGCAAGGTCCCATGCTCCCCTACTCCTCAGCAGAAATCAAGGACCTGTATAAGGGCTCTTTCCCTTATCTACACCTGCAGAAACAAAATCTGTTTGGGCTGAAAATCATGACCCAAACAGGGTGTGAGAAATAAATCCCAGTAGGCACCCACCAAAGGGCCGTGCTGAACTGTTTGAAATCATGCAACAACAACGTGCAGCAGTAAAATGCAATAATGTAAGCAGTAATGAAAAGTAAGTAACTTAACCAGTTATATAGACATTTTAATATTTAGTCATCATTTAATTTAAAATATCACCATAGTGAATATTCTAAGTAAACAGCCAAAAGACCTCAGACACATAAACCCCTACCCTCATTTAAAGAGTATCCAACATAAGAATCTGCCAATAGGCATGCTGATATTGCCCACGGGCATAAGTAGTGTCGTCCACAGGCACAGAATCAACTTCCCACATGCACGGAAGAAGTTTCCCACATGCTAAATAGTACAGTGCCCACAGGCTAATCACAACACTTCCCTCAGGCTAAATAGGTAACCGGGCCATGCCCAACATGTAAACAAGCAGTACACAAGCAATTACTTTAAAGGAAATTCTACAATCATTACTTTAAAGGATTACCCTCGGGTATCCTGTCCATACGGCTAAACAGAGGAATGCACCCCCGGGGTGGTCCTGGCTCTAAGAAATGATACGCATACAATAGTTTATTATGGCAATTAATTTCCTATGCAATTCTAGGTATTTAAAATTTCCACCACTTTAGCCACACGACACCCCATCATGGGTTCGTCGCTCAACGGTACACAAAAATGCACAACAGTTGGAAAATAAACACTAAGTCACCTACCATTAACTCCCTTTATCAGTATACTCGAACGAAGTTCCACGAATCGTCCTCGAAAGAGGTAGATATGAGGTGAAAGATAACCCTCTTAAACGAAAATAATATCCCTACGGAAAAGAATTGGTTAGAACTACACCAGGAGAATGGAGAACTCACCTGTGCGGTTCCAAGGAGATCGCATGTGTAGAAAATGGATTCCCGACATGTGCTCAGCAGATCTCCAAAGCTCCGATCTCCGCTCTCACTACTTCTACCGGTTCTAAGCCTTCCCTGTGAACATGGGAGGATACTGCCCATTTTATGTGAATAAAAAGGTACACGACATGTATTTCCAAGTACACGTCATGTACTTCCCATTTTGTAACTATTCGTCTAGCGGTTTCCCACCAGCGTGGAACTGTTCATCTGCTGACATGACTATACGGCATGTCTTCTTGAGTACACAGTGTGTTATTTCGCACATCTGGCCACCGCCTTACTGTTTCGCCTACCGACTGACTACAAAACATGTAAAGGAACACTACATGGCGTGTAGTCAGTTTTTACACCCTTCGTCGCTGACATGGCCACACGCCCCGTGTACTCATCCCACACGGACAAAAGTACACGGCGTGTGGAATAGAACATGGCTTATTCGTCCAAAATTTAGGATTTTCCCCCATTTTCCTTATTTTAGGAAAAATAAATAAGGAATGAGAAAAGAAGAAGCTTGTACCTCAAAACTAAGAACCAGATTCTTACATAAAAAATCCATTCAAATCATATTACGTTAACATTTTTAAAATCATTTATTTTATTATTCTATTAATTGAATAAATATTGTATCATTATTGAGTAATAATTTTAGGTAATTATTTAATCACTACTGATTAAAAAATGTAAATGATAAATAAAGAACTTTTATATTCAAAATTAATATTTAAAACTCAATATACCTTATTTTATCCCTATTTCATTAATTAAAAAATAATAAAACAAAAAGTTATATTTTTTTAACTTTTCATTAGAAATAATATTATAAAGATCACAATCAGGGTTTATGGGAAAAAAGGTCATATATTTAAATTTTTAATTATTAATGATTTAAAACATACTCATGGAATCACAATAAGTCAAGTGTTAGGGTTACATTCTTGTCATTATCACATTATTTCTACCATTACTACAGTACCAATATTTACATTGATTAGTATTCATAATTAAAAAATTTAAAGGAAAATATATAAAAAATAAGTTCCTCCTGATTCTAATTATGGAATCTATTTTTTAGTATTTAAAATACATAATTTTTATAATTTAACTTAAAATTAAACACACAAAATGTTAGAGAAAGCAGTTTATTTGAAATAAATTATTTTTCGTATCATTTTCTTTTATACTAAATAATCGAATGAAATTAATTATAAAGAATATAATTTTATTTTTTTAATTCAAATAAATTAATTAAATTTAAAAAAAACTCAGAAAAATACTTTTAATTTATAAATACTTTAAAAAAAATTTCATTTCAATAAATATACAATACATTCACTATTATTTCAAAAATTAATCATTTCATAAAATTTTCAACCAGTTAATCTAAGATAATTATTTCATGTTGATTGAAAAAATGATATAATTTTTAAAAATAATTGTTCTAAATTTTTCATCAGTTCATTATATCAATTTTTCACAAAAGTACACAAATATTTTTTGATGAATAAGAATGTTTAAATAATAAATTAAAATTACTAAATATTGAGTGATTATTTCATATGAATTTTTTAATATATTTTTATATAGTATGAACATTATATAAATATTATAAATAATTTAATATTATTACTAAATTCAATTTTAGAGGAATCATTATAATAGTCATATTAAAATTACAATATTCCATGGTTTGTTTACGCTCTGTGATACGTGTCATATACACTATGGAATAAAGTTTTATTTATACTAAATATCAGGGTGTTATATTATCCCCATATAATAAATTCAATCCTCATAATTTGAAATTATTATCTGTAATAAAATAATTAAATATAAATATAATTTTTTTGAGAACCCACAACACAAAAGGGGTTAAGAAAACATCCTCTTGAAAATTGGGATAAGAAGATATAATGTTCATCTACAATAATGAATAATTAGGTTTACAAATAGAAAAAAATTGATGGAAAGTGAAAATATGGACATGAAAGCAAATAATAATTTCAAAATAATGATAAATATTTTAATATGCCATTGATAATAAGAATATGAATGATTATGAGAATGTTAATGACCAAATAACCATAATAAAAAATGGTTTAAAAATGAACATCATTTAATCATGAATAAACATAATAGGATAAAATTTTAATTTAATGATCATTTTCCTAGAGTTTGAGAATTACATTACAATTTAAATGAGTTATTTAAGGATATATAATTACTTGATTAGTATAATTTCATCATTTTATCAAGTTTCACTATAATGTCATTTTCTACACCAAAAGAAGAGTGTTAGTGGTGAATCTTTTATTCCTAAAGAACTAAAATAAAATTATAACAAACCACATTAACGCACTAATGGTTAATAAATTGATTCCCATTGTCTATAAACATTAACCAAAACAAAAATGGATATAATAAATTAAGATAATTCCCAAAATGAATAATCATTAATATGATGAAATGCAACATTAATCACAAAAAACCTCAATAATATCATCCAAAGTTAAATTTGGATAATCTGATGAATAATTACCCTTAAAATTGTTAAAAATATTCCACAACAATCATCTAACCTAAAACTTGGAAATATTTTGTCCCAATTTCATCGTAGATTAATTTATCATTTCTTCCATTAACATTAGTCACTTATAAATCCATATGCCCATAAATGTATATTCCATAATTATATATTCTATATAATGTTCAAAACATATTAGTAAATAAATGTAATCCCCATTAAGACACATTAAATTAATACATCATTCCAAAATATAATTTATCCTTTAATATTTAAAAAAATACAATAATTTTATGTTTACCATTGTCATATAAGGTTACCACAATTTCAAACATAATCACATAATCACCAAATTATTTATCTATCTCATTATTATCTCAATGATAAAACATATGATCCAAAAATCATCTTAATATTTATTTTTCACATCATTTATAAAATAATCTTTATAGTAACCCACACATAACATTGTCCAATGGAAGGAATTTCACCCGCGTCACACATCAGTTTTTTTTTCTATCCATATAGCATTTCTAAATGTGATGGATTTTTTTACTAAAACAATATAAATATAATTCCTATAACATTACCAGAAATATAATGAAAATTCATTATAATATCATTAATCATCTAATAACTTTTAACCTCAAAGTTTTTGTATAAAACTCATATTTTCACAAAATCAAATGATCTTTAGTGTATTTCATTGAGAATATAATATCACAAAGGTTTATTTTTCCCACTATCATATATAGGTAAATGATCGTCTCTAAAAAATATCACATTTTAAATATACAAATTTTCAAAGGTATCAATTTTATATAACATATATTTTCATATTTTCAATATGAAATCTACATTATAATGTTTCATAATTCTCATAATATTTATAATTTATCAGAAAATGAATCCTTCATTCAACATATTTCCTTAAACCATAATCATGATTATTTATGTTATTTAATGATTTGAAATATATTCTTATGATCCATCAATATCAAATCTATCGTGATTCATAAAAATAATATAATGAGGTAATCCGTACCTTAAATACATACATAATGGTCATCCTTTATGTTATTGATATACACTTCATCTACCATAAAGAAGTCAATATCCCTAGAAAAGAAATAGTCATGTCCTTGGTAGAATGTCCCTTTTTAAATGAGATAGATGAGTTGAGATTTTGAAATAAAATAAAATAAATACAATGATCTATATAAATTTTGAATAAATGAAAAGGTGTTTCATAGAAAATATATTTTCTTACAGTTGATTTGGATTTTCAAAAACCATACAAAATGATTTGAATAGTGTTTTTTCAAGATATTTATGATTAAAGAAACTGCAATTGATAATAAGGTTGTGTGATATCCTTTTCCATTTACATTGATAAATGAACTTTAATATGTATAAAATAACATTATTAAAATATGAAATGAGTTATTTAATCTTAAAATAAATATTGTCCTTACAAATATAATTCTCATGGATAATATATAATACATTAACCTTAAAATACTTAAAAATATTGATAATAAATTCAACATTAAGTAATTTTTTAACCACAAAAGATATGAATTTTGTCCTATTATAACCCAAATATTTAAAATAATTTTGTTGAATTAATCCATCATATTAAAAATAATGGTCACATGTACTTCAACAAAATAAAATGCACCAGAAAATATCAATAATAACCATAAAATCACATCACATTCAACCTCAAAAGGATTGTTCAATACTTTGATCTACCTTAAATTTAACACCTCTTTATGGTATCCATAAATCATAAGAGAACCTCACGTAAATTATCCTAATTTCTATATTTGTTTAAACGATACTCTAATACTAATTATAATATCCAAGAATAATAATCGATGGGATATAATTAATACATATCAGAGTACTCTATGATTGGATACAACTCATATGAGTGATTCATTCGACAATCCCTAGTGTATTACATTTTATCTTGAGTCCCTTAGGTGGTGAGTCATTATTTGCCTAATTTTATCATATGAGAGTTCCCAACGATCAAATATGTTCTTAGGCTCTAATACCAACTATAAGTACCTTCCATAAATATAACATATTCTAGTAACACAAGGGTATAATTAAATTTATTTAATTCCCAAATATATTTTAGGTTTATATTTTTAAATAAATATTTCATAACTCTTAAATACAAAACCGTCAAATTATAAGGGTGGAACATCAACTTAGTATAAATATTTTTCACACTATAAAACATTTTAAATGAATCATGATTCATTTTCATGACTAATATTTATAAATTTAAATTATATTTTTAATTGTTATTACACATCCTTAAAACCAATTAAACACATTTTAAAATTGTGTATTAGAATAAAAATCTCAATAAGTGACATAATGGAGAGATGAAATAAACCCATCAGTTCATGAATACTTTTAAAAGTGTTTATTTTTTGAAAATCATATTTAGAATCAAATTAAAAAAGTTATCAATCAAGAAACCCACTATCCAGCACAAATATTTTCTTAAAAAATTTGATAATAAAAATTTTATGCAATCAAAATATCATAAAAATTTCATTGAATTTGTAGAAATAACTTTACAAATATTTTACAAAGATATAATTAAAGCCTTTAAGAAGTAGCATATACATTCCCTTCAACATAACATCTATATCTTAAATTATAAAATAATAATATTTTTAGAAACAAATTATAATGTTACGAGAAATCATGTGGGTATCTTGGTACATCATTTTAAATATAAATCTTACAATCATAATAACCAATATGGTTGTATTACATACCCAATGTGTTTGGGGGAAATCATGGAACCACCCATCCTCAATTTATAACAGAACCACCCATCATTTGTTTTTAACAAAACCACCCATCCTTATTTTATAAATGAAACACCCATAATTATAACAATTACAATGAACCAAAACATAATAATTACTTGAAATCATTGTGTTTACAACATTACACAAAAAAATATTCTTTTCTCCTAGAATAAATCATTTCTATATATTAAAATATTTTTTCCATTTTAAAACCCTTTTGTAAATAAAATAGGTAAATAGGGTATTTTTTTGATGAAAATGTTTATGATTATAATGGAATTAAAATATAATGTAGTTGATATGGTTTTTTGAAAAATGATTTTGGTTGTATACATTAAAATAAAATATTCTTTATTTTTGTCTTTTGTAAAGAAATTTAAAATGTTTAATATAAAATGTTTAAACATATTAATTTTTAAAATATTTTAAATAATGTAAAACCTATAAAAAAATTTATTTTATAATTAATATATTTACATATAAAATAATCTATAATATATTTTTAAAGACAATTATATACATGGAAGAAAAAATATTTAGAATGGAAACTTTAATTTTTGATTTTCTATGAATTCCCCTAACCACGAGTCTGAATCATCACGTACCTTCATTGTCTTCTATAATAATAAATTTACTTCAATCATTAACTGGATAAATGACATTTTTAAAATTTATAATTCCTTTTATTTTTTTATTATCATCTTATATTTTATTAAATAATCAATTATGTTCACATCCAATGTTTTGACAATATTTAGCCCATATGTCCAAAATAAATTTGGTATGTTGACTATGAAAAAATAGATCATTTTTAAATCATATCTAGAATATAAATCATGAATTAATTATATTTTTTATATATTAATTATATTTTAAAAAAAATCATGAGAGATGGTTTTGGAAAATGAAATGCATGACCATCTTAGAGACAGTATGTTGTATGTACACCAGAGTAGTGATTCTATTATATAACAATCATTATGGAAATAAGATAAGTATTAATTTATATTTATAGATAAATAGTTTAATAATAAATTATTTATAATTTTTTTAAATAGTCTTATATATATCATCAATGTGATATGGCAATGAAAATCAATCACATTGCTTCCTGGAGGTTGTAGTCCACACGTATGCATGAATGGCATTATCATTTTTCTGTAAATAAAAAGGCAATAAATTAAATAATATAAATAATATTTTAATAATGATAACTATTTCATCAATATATATATATATATATATTCATTAAAACTATCATTATAGCCATATGTGATAGGTAGTGATGTAAGAATAATTACATCGGTTCAAGTGGTGGTTGACCGCTGTACACGTGAACAATGTTTTATTTTCCAATTTTATGGAATAAGTTATATATGGAGGTGATTCTATAAACATTATATCAACTAAATATATTTATGATAATTTTTATTTCATCATGTTTGAAAAATATTTTGTGTGGTAGGAGAATAAACAGAATGAAAAAGTGTGGATAAGAACTATACCTATTCTTCAGACATCCTCTTATGGTTTAAAAAAATCATTACTAGGACGATTTTAGGATATTAAAAAGTAATATTAAATGGTTTTATGGTTTTAATTTATGGTTTTCAGAGTTATTTTACAAAAAAATTTGTTTTTTAAGTGTTACTATAATAGGATAAGAGGTTACCTTTTATAACAGGGGAAGGGCCACTATTAGAATTTGTTAAACTATTTTAATTTATATAATGTAATTTTCAAATTAAAATGTCTCCAAAATGACAATATTAAAAATACGTTTATTTTGAGTCCAAATAATCTCACACAATAAAGATTATAAAATTTTAGGTGATATTTTTTCATGACCCCCTCCCTCCATAGATACCCCTCCTAGGATGGTAATGAAGAAAGGTTGATAAGGACCCATGATTCTCACCAATAGTAGGCCCCGGGTTGATGACAAGCATTGAGAGTATACTGACATTAATGTATAAGATGATTTCCCTCTACTATTAAACCAGATATAGATATATAATTGTTCAACTCCAACAAACCCCATTAGATAATATAAATAACCTAAAGACGTCCCCCAACGCATGTGTAAATAGAACAAATACATTAAAAAAATCAATGGTAAATACCTAAAATAAAACTAAGTAGAAAAATTCACATTATCCCATAGATTGTGCTAAAAACACCCCCCATGGTCTGCAAAATACTTCTAGAAAACTAAAAATAGTTTTATAGACATTGGGGGAGTTTAAAAATATACTCCATATGAAAACAAAAGTATCACCTGCACATGCGAGGGGATCATACTAATTCAACAGTGAGAAAACATCATAACCAACTAGGACCTATAATGGTATACTAACCATCCCAACATCACCAAGTCTTGCTCACAAATTAATTAATGAAATGTAATATAATACAAAATAAATGATATTTATGATAAGGAACCCCACAACAATGTCCTATTGATTTCCCATTGTCAGGCCATAACGATAGAAATCATGGGGCGCCCACCACATCCAAATACACCACAACACATACCACCCACAGACACATGGTCCACACACCATAGCACATCACATCACATTACATCACATCTCATTACGTAACATATCAACTCGTCCCAAAGTCACCTGGTACACCACATCACAACTCAGCCCGTAGATATCTAGGACACCACATTACGACTGATACCAAAGAAACCTAGGACACCAATTCACAACACGCCCAATGAATCATGGGACTTCAATAAATATATGTGGGTGTAAGGAGGAGTGTGTGTAGATACATCTATCCTCCCACTATGATGTTGGGAAAGACACCCCCACCCTCGTATGACTGAATATGTGTTCAGCATGTTGTGTTCAATGTGGGTAGGTTGCATAACGTAATCACAAGGAAGATACATGTATATAAATATATTATATCTAATACTCAATCCAAACTAATGGGATATTATAAAACAACCAACTCAAAACACTTTAACCTTTACTACCACCTCAATGTTCCTTTATTGGTATCTGCAATTGACATTTTAGAAGGTGAGAATCCTTGATAATCTAAATTGGATTCACATTTCCTCCACAGTTGACACTCATTAATTTTATTTTTTATCATAAACATCGTTTAATCATACACCCCATAATTAAATTATCTATTGGAATTTTTTATCTCATTAACCAATCCAACCCATGCCATTTCAAGCATTGTTAATCATTAATTTTTTTCATTACTACTCGTGAATCCATTAAAAAAACAATATATCATAAGAAATAAGTCATCCCAAACAATATCACCTCCCGCCCCAAAATCATAGTTGAACAGAAAAGTTTAACCCCACACCCAATACAATCACACATCATCTTCCCATAAGAACGACCTCACATCTCAACAAATTGAATTTATTTTACATAATTTCCAAGGGGCATTTATCACATTCCATTTAATTTGGGGATGTTGTCACACAAATCAAAATCATGGGGAAAAAAATTATTTAAAAAATCTATGTGGTTATCTAATTTGAATTTTTAGTCTCATATCACAACAATCATAGAAAATTATGTAATCAATGCACATATATCTAGGAAAAACAATTCCCCCAACATCCACAAATTTTACCAGGGCATCAGGACCGTACAATCCACAATATGGAAATAAAAATAAAGCTGTATGTCGTGTGAAAAATACCATTCACCATTAAATTTCAATTTTTCCAATTATTTATATTTAATTAATCTATAAAAACCATAAATCATTGGTAAAAAACTATCCCCTCCACTTGATACAAAATAATGAGAAACTAGGGATTTAATACCTCAAAGAATCATTGTTGACTCGTTGCACACCGTAGATTGAAGAAGAACACCCAAAACCCTCAACCACACCACGAGAAAACACATATCAACCAATAATTCAACTAAAGACCATCAAAACACATCCCAAAATAAATAAATTTGCACCAAAACAACAAAACTAAGAGTAATAAATGAAGGAAACGAGTTAAAGTAGCAGAATACTCACTAATAATAAAATATCATAGACAAAGGATATATACCTGTCAAATGGAATTTCCAAAAAATGAAGGAGAAGGTTTTTAGATACCAAGAACAAGAAGAGAGCTGCTAGATCTAGGGTTTATAGAAAACCCGAGTGGTTGAAACCATAATAAACTATATAAAATTTGAGAATTACATGTTGTGTAATACCATTTCATGTTTTGTAACACTTGGATATTCGGTCCCACAAAAAATGAATCACCTTTTCATTATTTAACCTTTAAAAACTACACATCATGAACCAGCCCTGAATAATCCATGAAACCAACTTTAATGTCATGTAATACACTTACATGGCATGTATTTCCTACAGTAGTTCTTATGAACCTCCAACATCCATAGAAAACACCAAGAAGCTCCCCTACAATCCTCAAACACTGGAATCTGGAAAAGTAATTGACTTGGAAGGAACATACCATTACAAAAGATACATATCAATTTTTTCTCTCCGATGAAAATAAAAAAACCATGACCGAATGGAATGTTGTTCAAACAAAAACCTCATGGGATATCTCTTAAGGATCATGTCATACCTCAAAATCTACCACCAGCATATCCCAACAACCCAAATAGCCACTGAACACACTACCGAACCACAAGATGCCTCCTCTCACACAACCATACAACCACAAAACCATTGCACAACCAAATGACTATATTTTTCTAAACACAAAAATCAGGTAATTACTTCCTCCATGGTAAGATACTATCTGATTTGGTTGAAACTGAATTTCATATATAGTTTTTATCGCATTACAGTTAACGTTTCTTAATTAGGTATCATTTCCTCCCATTTTATTATTTCATTAATTTATCACAAAATATATAAAAAATATTACAAACCACGGAAAAATAATTATCCAATAAAACAATAAGGTCTCAAATATCATCTCACAATGAATAAAATAAAAAAACTGTAAAAAAACACTCTGTATTTGGATTGAATCTTTTTATATACCTCGCAATTACAATACCATGGGACACCATTTCTCGACAATATATGAACCAAGAAAATGGTTCTTCCATCCAATGCATTCTCTTTGTGGTTCTATTTATCATTGGCCACTCCACAAAAATCATGTCAACCTCAATATCTAACTCTCCCTAATGAAGGAAAATGGATTCATCATGAAGATAATGATTAATATGAGATATGTGGAAGAAATCATGGATCCTCTCCAGCCATAGTGGAAACACCAACCGATATGACACTTTTCTTACTCACCCTAACACCTCAAAGGGACCAAATTTCTGGGAAATGAATACTCACTTCCCCAAACATATACTTCCAACATCAAGGGGATGCCTTCATGAATATGTTTTACCCATCCTTGAACTCCATGGTAATCCTCTTGTGATCATAATAAGACTTCTTTCAGTACATCACTACTTTCATATTCTCATGAATGAGCTGAACTTTCAATACCATGCACTGCATCACAATGGTACCAAGAACAGTGGTCTCCCCAAACTTAGTCCAACATAATAGAGAATTACATAGTCATATGTAAAAATATTCAAATGAATCCCTATTAATGGAATATTGATATCTATTACAATAAGATATCTCTGACAAGGAAAGGTGTTATGCCCAATATCCCCCAAAGTCTAAGACACACACCCATAACATATCACCAAACTTTTGGATAGTTTGTTTCATCTTCCCATATATTTTAGGGTGGAAAGATGTGTTAAGGTGTACTCAGTTCCATAATAATGTTTTGATCCCTTCCAAAATACTGATGTAAAACACGAGTCATGATCCAAGATAATGGACATCGTAAATATATGTAACCACACCACCTCATCCACATACATCTTATCCAAATAATCCATTGCACCTAACTCCTTGATCACTAAGACTGGGCCAATTTTTCCAACTAATCTATTATTGTTCATAGAATATTACAAACACTCAAGGCTCTGGGTAACCCTATGATAAAATAAATTGATATTTCATAACAGTTAGACTCATGGAAATCCATGGGTTGCAACAACCCACTACGAACACGACATTATTCATTTACATGACATAAAACTAATCACATTGTTACAAACTCTCCCACTGCACTCATCATCTCAGACCAAAAAACGGAATCCTCAAGAAGCTGCACATTTTATCAATTCCCAGGTGTACATCCAATGACTATGTAAAGAACAAACTCTTAACTCCCTGGTGCACTGATATAAGAAAAAATAACCTTCCAACAATCCCTCTAAAGTATCTCCATGGACAAATCAATCACACATAACCTCTACCACTATGTCCCCTCACTGATACTATAAGGCCCCGACATTAAACCTTACATAATATTTAATTTAATGAATAATTCACATTGAGGATCCTTTTAGGTTTAGAGTTTTAGAGAATTAGATCATAACTATTACATATAAAAAGATTACAAAGTAGACACTTCGAAATAGATTCCTTTATATAAAAAACATGAAATCATGAAAAATAGAGTTATGTCTAGTTCCATGTTTAACACAGCATGACTTTTCCTTGATCCCATCCTTGACCCTATTCAACTTTATGTCCTGTGAAAAACATTTCAAAAAAACTAGGGATGAGCATAAAAAGCCCAGTAATGGATACACAATAAGGAAAACTGTTAGTTTTTCAAAACATCAAGTAAACCGTGAATACTTTATCAAAGTAATAATTTTCACCTTTATGAAGTAGTAAAAACTCTTCACTGAATAAAAGATCATTACATACCCTTTTGTAACCAAAATATGTCCATAAAACCAATGTAAAAGAACACATAAAATATAAAGGTAACTTGGTACATAAACATACTCAAATGGAATAACCATACAGTCGACATCCACACATATCACTAAATGGAATAACTATACGACCGACTTCCATACCCAATGCATTGGAGGTTATAACATAACCACCTATCCTGGTATTCACGGTATCACCCGTCATATGGTTTATCACGTAACCACTCATCAAATGTCCAAGTACCATTATAAAATCATAAGACATAAAACAAATATAATGGAACAAAAAAATTTCCAAATTTCGATTACAATATATCAGTTGAATATATTGACATAACAAATCCATTACAACACATTGATATTATAAAACCATATTCAATACCAAAAAAAATAAAGGTAAAACATGGTATTTATTTTTCATTTAAAAAAATTTATGGCTTGTAAAGGAAGCTGAAACTCAAATAATGGTCCCGACGGCGGAGAAGTCATTGTCGCCGCATACGTAAGACAAAAAAACATTCCCTTTTGTTGTTTAGTAAAACTATTTGTATAAAAAGAATTCATTTTGAATAAACATCAAATTAAAACGGTTTTATAAACCGTATAAAAGAAATTTGTGTATAAGAAATATATTACTAAATGAAGGGAGATTGAAATGAATCCCCTTAGCTCATGTTCGACATGACTCAATTGCTCTTTAATCTCCTTTAAATCAGGTAACTCCTATTGGTTTGAACCAAAATGGTTTATGGAAGAGATTTCTGCCTAAGGTAAGGCTTCTAGGATGAGGAGAGGGATGTGGAGAGATAAAATGAGAAGATCTTGGCCAAGCCAAAGGCTTTAGAGGTGTGGGTAAGGGGGTAGAGGTGTTGGCCTTTTATAAGAGGGAGGAAGGGCACTCTTAGAATGTTAAGAAATGTTACTTTATTATAAATTTTTTTCGGATTATAATTGTCCCAAAAAAATATATTTAGAGGGTAAGGTGATAAGGGCTTAAAATATACCCATCCAACAGGTTTTTGACAAGTGTAGGTCTTAGATTTTACATTATCATTTCATTTTATTTAAATAATTAATTAATGAGGTAATCACTGCATCATCATGGTGTCATAAATAATTTAATTTATTTAATGTTTAAAATTTATTAAAAAATATCATGATTTAGGAAATATTTTTAGATTTCTAAAGAATATTTATAGTTAAAAATATTGCTTGTATAACCCCATGTATAAATTGTTTTAGTAAAACAATAAATGTTTGTGACATTTTTATTTTTACTTTAAATAAAAATTTATTAATGACATTTTCTTACCCAAGTGGCACCATGGGGTCCCCAAGTTGACCCATGGATTTTATTGGTTGGCTATGACTGATCCAATAATGGTAGGATATGTTTCAGGGTAATTTAATTTTTTTTAAACATTATTTTTACCTTAAATTACAGTAATTACCTTTAATCGTGATTAATAAAACATAAAAGTTACTATTCATAAAAAAAAATTTAATGCAATTGAACAACATTTTACATCCTATTGACAACCATTAATGTCAGATTTTTGAAATTAAAATCACAAAAGTTGTAAAGTTTAATTAAAATGAAAAATCAGTTTTTTAACCACCACCTAGTGGATTCACTATTCATCAAAAATTGATGTTTTTTAGAAAAATACCAAAAATTCACCCTAAGTTATACTTGACATTCCGAAATAAAAAATGATATCTATTTTATAAAATTAAAAACATATAAGTTGCATTAATGGGTTTAATAATTAATTCCTGTTTTCAAAACATAAAGTGTGTTTTTATGAAACAATATATATCAAAATATTGACAATAGTTTAAGTCCAATTTCAAAGTGAAATTAATTACAATGACCACCATTGGATTAAATGGTAAAAATATATTCTAATTGAAATTTAAAACCAATTAAAAAGATAATATAATCATATAAATAAATTAGATTAAGAATAGGTTTTGAATTAAAATACAACATTTTTCACTATTCATTAAAAAATTAACTTTATCGGAAAAATAAAAAAAATATACACAAAGTAAATTTTTATGTCCTGTTTGTAAAGAAAGATTTTATTTGTTCCAGTAGAATTTTTTCGAGTGACAAAAACTATTTTTAAAGAGGGTTCGCCATCAAAAGGTGATAAATCGACCTTTTAGTGAATATTAGAGTGTCTTTTCCTAAAATTGGATTATTTTTTTATTTTAAGCCTTAATCTTTTATTGAATAAATTTAAAAATATTTAAAAATATATATATAATCATATTTTAATTATTTCTATTCATTCCCACCAATACAACGGCTACGTGTTAACTACCATTTAAAATAATATTATTATATTACTAGTGTGCAAAGTAGAATTTCAAAGAAACTCTTTGTTGCGTATTGGGTACGCTATCAAACATAGTAATACCTTTATTGTAAAATTAATATTTAATTTTCAAATATTAATAAATATGAAAATTTATTATTCGTTATTTACCTGGGATGTTACATCCTCCCACCCTTTTGGGAATTGCGTCCTTGCAATTTTCTTCATTTATCAAAATACGTGGGGGTATTTATCCCTCATAGAATTTTCAGATTCCCATGTTTCCTCTTCCACCATATGGTTTTTCCATAAAACCTATACCTGATTAATTACCTTATTTTGCAACACATGTTCTCTTCAGTCAAGAATCTGGACTGGTTGTTCTTCATAAGAGATATTCTCTTACAGCTGCACTACCTCTGGGCTCAAAACTTGAGATTGATCTGGCATATAATTTCTCAACATAGAAACATGAAAAACATTGTGTACCAGAGATAAACTCGGAGGTAATGCCACTCGGTAAGCAAATGATACAACTCTCTCCAGAATTTTATATGGTCCAATGAACCTTGGACTCATCTTTCCATTATTAAAAAATCGCATCACACTTTTCCAAGGTGAAACATTGAGTAAATCATGATCACCTACCTCGAAAGACAGATCCTTCCTCCGGTTATCCGTATAACTTTTCTGCCTACTCTGAGCTGTTTTCATGTGTTACTGAATCAACTGAACTTTTTCTACCACCTCTTCTACCAATTCTGGTCCCATCAACTTCCTTTCCCATACTTCATCCCAATAAGACGGTGTTCGAAACTGTTTACTATATAATTCTTCAAATGGAGCCATCTATATACTGGAATGAAAAATGTTATTATAAGAAAATTCAACCAAAGAAAGATATTGGTCCCAACTTCCCTGATAATCCATCGAGCAAGCAAGTAGCATATCCTCCATGGTCTGAATTGTTCGTTCTGACTGCCCATCTGATTGAGGATGAAAAGATGTACAAAAAATTTAATTCAGTACCAAAAGACTTCTGAAGGCCTTTCGAAAATTTAAAAGTTAACCTGGGATCACGATTAGATACAATGGAAAGGGGAACTCCATGAAACCTGACTACCTCTTTAAGATAAAATCGAGAAATTTGATCTAGATAGAATTTGTCTCGAATAGGAAGGAAATGAGAGTATTTAGTCAATCGATCAACAACAACCCAGATTGCATTATTACCTCGAGATGTCTTCAATAATCCCACAACAAAGTCTATGGATATATTTTCCCAATTCAACAATGGCACCGGTAAAGGCTGAAGCATCCCTTTCAGTATCTGCTACTCTTCTTTAACCTGTTGACATGTCAAACACTTCATAGTAAAATCACCAATATCTCTTTTCATTCCATCCCACCAGTAATACTCCCGCATATCTCTATACATCTTATTACTGATAGGATGAACGGAAAATGGTGAACTATGAGCCTCACACAACAACTCATTCTTTAACTGTGAATCACAAGGCACACATAATCTCTTCCCAAACCTCTGTTTCCCTCGAAATCCGGGGATGACCACCTTGATGGGAGGTTCGAACATTCTGATCGGTTTCGAACGGGTTTGTTCGTAGAATCGGAAACATCCAATGATTCCACATCCATTCGGACCTACATTCTAAAGGTAGGTGCTCATTAGTTTGTGGACTGATGAGGCTTATGAATTTTCATTGGTTGAGAGGATGGGAGGTCGGACTCATCACTCCTTTTTGACGGGAATTATTGTCTACTCCGGGACTCTCTTTATAGATTTAAGTTATGTTCATGAATCCTTATTACATTACCAAGTATAAAATGATATTTCCTTCAGATCTAACAATCAATGATCAAATATGTAAGAAATTTAGAGAATTTTTTATATGTATTAGAGGTTCTTCATCGATAGAGAATCATCTATATTTATTAGAGATTCTTGTTCAATGGTACCCTTCGACACATTTATATAGAAGTCTCTTGGACATTATGATGACCATGCTGGTTTTAAAGCCACTCAGTGGGGCACTTGATGTTTGTTTTCATTAAGAAGGACATGGATTATTTTAGAGTTGGGATCGAACCCATAGACGGGCTACCTACGTATCCTTTGTTTGGAAAAGGAATCAGAACCCACGTAGTTCGAGTAAGGGAGTATGATGTTTATGATTGATAGCTCAAAGAATGATGTCACAATTACTTTTAAACTGTAAGCTCACGTGAGTTATGCTCGGTGTGAGAAACAAGAGGTATTGGTAATAAATTAGACAATTGTTCCATTAAAGATTCAATCATAAGAAATAATGTGGGGCTTATGTATGTATGACTGCCCAGATAAATGAAGGTTAGGATTTACTTTAGGAAATAAATCCAGGAACATGGTCCATAAAGTTATATGTGCTTCATGGAGATTTTGAATACTCTAACTTGGTGCTTACTCTTGAAAAGGAGGCCCAAATTAGGAGAAGTCTTTTGATTGGGTTTTACTCCTAAAGAGGAATCCCAGATCAAAGGTAAATTAGGACTGGTTATGAGAAATTAAGACTGGGGCTTACTCTTGAAAAGGAGGCCTAGGTTGAGGATTAAGGTTTGGGGATTACTCCGGAGGAGGATGCACAAATTAGGGGACTGGGGCTTACTCCTATAGAGGATTCCCATATTAGTGAACTGGGGCTTACTCCTAAGGAGGATTCCCAGATTAGGGGACTGGGACTTACTCCTATGGAGGATGCCCAGATAAATGAATATTATGATTTACTTTAGGGAAGAAATCCAGGAACAGGGTCCATAAAGGTATATGTGCTTCATATAGATTTTGAATACGCTAACATGGGGCTTACTCCAGAAAAGGAGGCCCAGATTCGGGGATCTGGGGCTTACTCCTAGGAGGACGCCCAAAATTAGAGGACTTGGGGCTTACTCCTAAAGAGGATGCCCAAATTAGAGGACTTATGACTGGGGATTATTCCTGAAACGGAGACCCAGGTTAAGGATTCTCTCATTTTAAAGGATGAGGTTAAATGAATGAAATCTCAATCATTAGTGACATAAATATGTGTAAATAACTAGGTTTTGAGAGATATTCCACAGAATTCATTTCATATAAGGAAGTAAAATCAAGAAATCATGCCGTAAATGGCTTTGAAGAGTGTCTTGAAGACTGAATCTTGAATAGGAAAGGTGTAATGGATTAAGAGGGGTGAGATGGGAAATTAAGGCATCCATAAAGGATGGGGCACGCAAGTCCTGGCAGGTGTGTAGGTATTGCATGGGCGTGCAAGTCTTGGTCGCGCAGGTTTACCTGCGCGACAAGTTTGGTACTTGTGCGGTGTTCGACCAGCAGGGTAATACTTTAGTGAATTTTTTTAAGGCCTTTGGAATCTTCTTGAGGTTCTTCCAGAAGAGGGGCATGCGGTTTCTATTGAAGGAGTAAGGCGGCACGAAAGTGTGGCCATTTCCCTTAAGGGCATCCCACCTAGGCACACAAGTGTTGATGATTTTCAACACTTATGTCTTCCTCCCCCTCTTTAGATCATCCGTTCCAGGTAAGAAATTACCTTAAAAGTGTTCCGGAATCGTTGAAAAGAAACTGTGCACTGGGAGCTCAAATATGGGTGTCTGGAAAAAAATCCTACTCGAAATGGGGGGCCCACAGGGTCTATTTATAGGTAGGAGAAGACCACGAGTGGTTATCACTTAGGTCGCGCAAGTCACTTGCGGGACCATAATGTGTCGCGCAAGTTGACTTGCGTGACTATGAGGAAACTTGCGCGGTTTATGGGCAACCTTCTCCTTGTTCACTTATTTTCTGATTTTTGATATTTTCTTCATAGGATGAATCAATTTGAGCTCAGATATTCTCCTTTTCTGATCATTAGATTCTGTGACGAAAGGAGCGTCAACAAAATTCCCCCCTCAGAGTTGGATCCGGAGATAATAGAGGATTTGACTTTGAGGAAATCAAGAATCACAAGGAAATTGGAGCGCGCAAGGTAGGGCGCGCAAATGAGCTTTGGCCGCGCAAGGCCTAACGCGTAGGGATACGGCCCTTGATCGTGCAGGGTATGGCGCACAGGGTCCCGACCGCATCTATAAATAAGGGGCCTCACTTCCGTACAAGCATATGGTTTTGCGGATTTCAAACCATCGAGCTCTTGCCGCGCAGGTCACCTTAGCCGCACTGGTTTCTCTGTTTTCTGATGTTTCTTTGTTGTCGCACTGCTGTATAGGTATTTGTACTTGTGTGGTTTATACTTGGGCGCCAACTACTTGCGCGACACATCTATACTTTCGTTCCAAGGTTTATACTTGCACACCTTAATACCTTTTCCATTTTTTCGAATTCTTTCACAAATTTTATGAAAAATCAACTTACTTAAGAGTTAATTATTCATCCTTTGTGTAGATTCAATGGTTCCTAAGGGAATTGGAATGGTTGATGAACTGGCTAGCAAGCGGATTGATGATATGATGAACATCATTGTCCATTATTACTATGATATCTGTGACATCACTCTCCCAGATTTGGCTAAGTACTTTAAGAAATATCATCTTAATTTCCCACAGAGCATCTACCTGCCTCTATATGGTCATGGTCTTCTGAAAGGAGTCAATGTTCTAGATGCAAAGAACTATATACCTGAAATAAAGCTTCACTACTACTCCTTCATTTCGGTTATTCTGTGCATTAAGAGCAACAACAATGGTGTGAACTTTTAAATTCTACCTCCATTCCATTTCCTTGCAGATACGAAAATGGAAAACCCATGGGCTGAAATGTTTTCCGCTGTCGATTGGTGGAGAGAAGACAAACATGAAATTAGAGAAATATCTGAAAATATTACTCTCTCCAAATTTCTCTTTACATCCAATTATCAATTCTAAAATCCATGTATCCAACTTCCAAGTCTCTTGGACAGAAACAGAGTCACTGTTTGACCAGAAGAAAATTTTCCCCAAACCGCACTCAAGAACATCCTTTTACAACTATTCCAAGAAGAGATGGTATCACTGCATCTCTTATTGTATCCAGATGAATGAATGAATTCCAGGTGGTTGATGATGAAGCTAGGGATGCCGTAAATCAAATGAAGAGTTATGTTAAAAGCCTCTTGTAATTCTTGAAAAAAGAGAAGAGACTCCAGTCTGTGGATGTCCTTCTATCTCGTGTGCATCAATGAAAAACACTTTCATATTCACTCATTTGTACCTGCATTATCTTTTTCTACATGCTTTAGATTTTACCTAAGCAAATGGGCCTAGTAAGAATAGTTTTATTTTTACTCGGATTAATGTAAATAACCCTAAAAACTTCAAATATTTTAATTGCTCAATGATACCTAAATCATACTAAATGTATGTTTAGTGAGCTGGAAGATGACTTTTTTTCAGAGTTTCTTTGTCTTTTGTCGGCAGTTTAATGTCTTGCACGTCGGACATAAAAAGGCTAATGTTTAAGTTCGAAATAGCTTTTGACGAAAATGGATTAGAATTGACTCAATTCCTTGACAATTTATCTATGAACATAGTACCATACTCATGTATGAGGGAAAAAATGTAAGCTATGACTTAAGAATATTTGAATCTGAGGAATGATATGAAAAAGAGCTAAAAGGAATTAGAAGAAGTAGTTTCCAAGAATGATGTTACCATTATTTAACAAACCCGTTATGGTGTTGAATTATGCAGGGCCACCTAAGGGAATTGGCTGCATAGTTAAATAAAATAGTATCTTTTGGCTAACAAGTCTGTTATGTAGACTGTTTATGCAAGGCCACCTATGGGAACATGATGCATAATCAGGCAAAAGAACTCTCAGAAATTTACATTCCAGTGCTAAAATCTAGTGAAAGTTTACGGAGATTCAAATCTTCCAAAGTATATAGTTTTCTGTATGGAAAGAGGTACTTGAATATGGAGAAGATATTTCCGGACAAGATTATCGAAGAACTAGATTAATATCACTCCTACGAAGGTCTGACCCAAACGTAGGGAGGAGAATATAGGCCATAGACTTGAACACTTTCAGATCATGAAAAAGGATATGGGACAAATATGTTAAGGATGGCTATTTTTGCAGATCCCTACATACTGTCATTTAAGACAAATAAGGACAAAAGAGGAATTCTTCCCAAGAATGAAGTTACCACTATCCGAAAAACCCGTTAGGGGGTTGAATTTTGCACGGCCACCTATGGGCATTGGCTGCATAGTCAAATAATATTATCTTTTGGCTAACATGTCTGTTATGTGGACTGTTTATGCAAGGCCGCCTATGGACACGTGCTGCATAGTTAGGCAAAAGAACTCTCCGATGTTTGACATTTTTGTGACTAGAATTCGTGAAAAGGGTTATGAGGATCTGAAAATATTTAATGTTAGGATTATTACACATAAAGATGGGTATTGTTCAATGTATATAGAGATACATAGATCAATGCTAACCATAATCATGTTGTGGCTGGGTCCTGAATTGAAATGTTAGACTTCACTACGTATCCCATAAGGATGAGAATCAAGCCATACGTAGTTCATAAACTACTGTTTAACGTCGTGTGGGACAAAAGGATTATAGATATTAGTTTAGGGTCATAGAGCATGGATCATTGTCATAAATACACACTGTGTGTTTTCATGGGGACTTTTCAACCAGGGGATTGAAAATGGAATTTGGGGTTAGGCCCAAAGACATGGGGCTGGATTCGAGGGACACTCGAACATTCCTACATATCCCATAAGGATGGGAATCAAGCCCACATAGTTCTAGAAATACCCTCTGTACAAATTTGGTTCGTACATGTGAAGGGTGAAAGGGGACATTAGTGCAATGATGGTTTAACACAAGATAAAAGGTTCGGAAATTTCCATGTATCCACATAGTCTTTTAAATGAAACATGGTTGAAAAATCCATGAAAATAATGGCTCCCTCTCAGGTGAGGGTATCAAAGAAATTTTTAGTTTATTGTCATACTGGACAAAAGTGTTGTATAGTTTAACGTCGTATAACAAGGACGAATGTGAACCAATGTAAAGATATTGATTCTAGGGGTGGTTTCACAAATCAACATTGTATGAGATGGAGGTGAACCGATTTGAAGAGATTGGTTTTGGGCTTGAACCTTGGGAGGTTCCCTAAATACCCAGCCTAGAAGGCAAGGATCAAAATCTGTGTAGTTCATTTAAAAATATTAATTAATGATCAAGTTGTTCTTGGGGACATCAACGTAAAAAATTAGGTTGGGACTTACACATGGATAGTAGCCCAGAGAGAGTGTTATGTTTGAGGTTTGATCTAAGCTCACGTGAGTCATACTCGGTATGAGAAACAAGAGGTAACAACAACCTTAACAATACATAGTTTATCGTCATGTAGGACGTATGAAGGGACTATGCAGTTTTAAAGTCTTGCAGTTTGGACTATTGGTGCTGCACAGTTTAGTGTCATGTAGCAGGGAAAAAAGTACAGTTTAATGTCATGTAGGACGTATCACAGACTTTCTATACAGTTTAGCGTCATGTAGTTAGGACGATGGGGACAATAGAGTTTAACGTCTTGTTGGAAAAAAGGGGGACTGTGCAGTTTAATGTCATATAGTGAGGAGAAAAGAGTACACCATTTAACGTCATGTTGGATGCATTGGGGATTTTTTTCATAGTTTAACATCATGTTGGATGAAAAAGGTACGATACAGTTTAGCGTCATGTTGGATGAATGTGAGAATAGTTTAAGGTCATATGCATGGACCGTGGATGGTGCAGTTTAATGTCATGCTGGATAGTGGTGTAGTTTAAGGTCATACAGGACATTTAATGATTATGTAGTTTAACGTCTTTCCGGACGTAAGGGAATTTTATACAGTTTAGCGTCATGTAGTTTGGACGTCATAGTTTAACGTCTTTCTGGATGTAAGGGACTTGCGAATATTTTAAGGTAATATGCATTGACCATTGATGATGCAGTTTAAAGTCATACAAGACCTTTTGGGGAACTTATTCACCGTTTAGAATCGTGTGGGACGAACGTACAAATATTTTAAGGTCATATTTATGGACCATTGCTGTACAGTTTAACGTCATATAGCAAGGACGAACTGGTACTGCACAGTTTAGTGTCATGTTGCAGGGACATGAGTACAGTTTAATGTCCTGTAGGACGTATTAAAGGACTTCTGTATAGTTTAACATCATATAGCAAGGATGATGAAGGTGACACAGTTTAACGTCATGTTGGACGTATGTACAAATAGTTAGGGTCATATGCTTGAACCGTTGCCGTATAGTTTAACGTCATATAGCAAGGATGATCTGGTGCTGCACAATTTAGTGTCATGTTGCAGGGACATGAAAGTTACATTGCAGTTTATACAAAATAATTCTTCAAAAATCTGGCATTGGTTGGAGTAGTAATGAGTTCTCCATCCATTGAGATTAATGAAAAAGCTCCATTAGAGTAGACACTATGTATTGAATAAGGTACTTCCCATTTTGGCTCAAGCTTGGCAGGTTTATTTCCTGGTATCATTGGAGTTCTGAGAACTAATACCAATTCTCCCTGAGTGATGAATGAAAACAACCTTTTTTGTCAAAATCTCGTGCTATTCGATTCTGATAGATTTCCATGTGGTGAGAAGTGCACATTCTTTTCTCATCTAATCGATCCAATTCATTCAATCGCTTTTGAGATTGCTCAGCAGTAGATGATTGATCGAAAATGGAAACTCTGAGTGACGGTAATTGAACTTCAATGGGCAAGACGTCTTTCGTTCCATATATCAATGAATATGGAGTTGACCGAGTTCTAGTGCGGGTGGTAGTTAGATAAGCCCATAAAGCATGAAAGAGTTTATCAGGACATGACCTATTATCTTTATCTACCATAGTTTGCAGTATATTTGAAAGAGTCTTGTTAAAGGCTTCTATCTAGCCGTTGGCTACTGCATGATACCGAGATGAATGGTTGGATTTTATGTTGTATTATTAATACAACATCTTCATCTAGGATGAATTGAAATTGGTGCCATTGTCCATCAATATGGTATGAGGGACACCAAATCTGGTAATGATGTTAGAATTGATGAAGCTAACAATGCATTTTGAACTGACTTCCCTGAGAGGTATTTCCTCTGCCCATTTGGAAAAGATGTCACTAGAAGTAAGAATGTACTTAAACTACTTGGCCGTAGGCGAAGGGTAAGGTCCCTCCACATCCATTCCCCATGTGGAAAATGGCCATGAGTATTTAGCTGTATGAAGTAACTCTGGAGGTTGATGAATGAAGTTGGCATGTACTTGGCATGAATGACACTTCTTTGTGAAATCAAAAAAATCTCGTGTCATTGAAAGCCAAAAGTATCCAAGCCTTCGAATCTGATCAAATAGACTATGTCCAGACTGGTGGGCACCACAGACTCCTGCATGCACTTCTTTCATGACAGCCATTTTTTCTTCACCATCAATGCATCTGAAGAGAACACCATCAAAACCATGTTTGTAGAGAATTTTCTCTAGGTGATCTGGGCTATAAAAAAGAGTAAAATTAACCACATGTCGTCGGATTTGTTCTTTCTCAGCTCTATCAGGAGGAAGTGTTCCATTTTGAAGGTATTCCCTGATAGGTGACATCCATCCTGTAGTATGACCATGCGGTTCCGGGATGGGACATATTTCATTAATTTCCTCTGTTTTGATTCGAACATAAGGTGAAATTGCACAACGGTGGGCAATACTGATGGTTGTCTCGCCCCGATTTGGATCTTCTAGTGATGTGTCTATATTAGCCAATACATCAGCTTGAGCATTTTGTGATCTCGAGACATATGAAAATGTCGGTTCCAAAGGGAATTCTGCCATTAACTCTCTGACGTAATCATACAATGGGATTAGTTCTTCTTTTCTGATGGCATAATCCACATTTACTAGCTTGATTACCAGGTCGGAATCACCTTTCACAATTCTGTGATTCACTTGTGCTTGAAGTGCTAATTCCAAACCTATGATGAGAGCTTGGTATTCTTCTTCATTATTGGTACCAGCTTCCCACAATAAGAAGGAATAAGGTAACACTTACTTTTCTGGGGAAATGAGCACAATTCCTAAGCCAACTTTGTTGAATTTAGGATTTTCCATTTTCCTCCCTGTTGGACTTCTGGAAGCACCATCAAAATACATTTACCATGGTTGAGGACTTTCTTGAATAAAGAATACTTTCTCATCAGGGAGTTCAATATCTGGAGACGTGTCTTCCACTGAAGGGTGTTCAGCCAAGAAATCAGCTAGAGCTTGGCCCTTTATCACCATTTGAGACACATAATGAATGTCGAATTGCTTCAAAATAACTTCCCATCTTGCTAGACGTCCTGTAAGCATTGGACGACTAAGGATGAATTTGAGCGGGTTATTGCGAGATACCAATTGGACCTCGTGATGTTGCAGGTAGTGTCTCAAATTTTGAACTACAAAGATTAATTCCAGGTAGCACTTCTCAATACTTGAATACCGGGTATCTTCTTCAAGCATAGTTCGACTGAGATAGTAGAGTCTGTTTTTATTCCCAGTATCATTCTTTTGAGCAAGAAAGGCACCCTATGATCGCTCTAGAGCTGTTACGTAGAGGTTAAGTTGTCTTCCTTCAACAGTTGGATTAAGTACCGGTGGACTCAAGAGGTATTTCTTGAAAATATCAACTGCTTCTTAACATTCTTCAGTCCACTTGTAAGTGACTCCCTCCTTCATCAATTTGGTAAAGAGTAAAGTTTTTCCTGCCAAATTGGCGATGAAATGCCGAATATAGGCTATGTGTCCTTGAAGTCCCCTTAATTCTTTCAAATTTTGAGAAGGTGACATACCAAGGATTGACTCGATCTTCTCAGGATCGACTTCAATACCACGATGGCGTACAACAAAGTCGAGAAATTTTCCTGAGGTTACCCCAAAAGCACATTTTAAGGGTTTCATATTCAAATTATGTTGTCAAAGCTTGCAGAATATAACATCCAAATCATCCAAGTGATTAGAACGTTGTTTTGATTTAACCACCAAATAGTCTACATTGCATTCAACAGACTTCCCTAAGAAGGGTTTAAAGATACGATGCATGGCACGCTGATATGTTTTACCTGCATTATTTAAGCCAAAGGGCATTACCCGGTAACAAAACACACCCTGAGGGGCTCTGAAGGCTATAGACTCCTCGTCTTCTGGGGCCATTCGGATCTTATTATATCCAGAATATCCATCCATGAAGTAAAGTGCTTCATAGCCAGCTTTTGCATCAATTAGATGTTCTGTAATCGGAACTAGGAAATCGTCCTTAGGACAGTGTTGATTAACATCGCTGAAATTGATGCAAACTCTAATTTGTCTGTTTTTTTCTTTACAGGGAAAATATTATCCTACTATTTGGGATATTGAACTTCTCTGACGAAGTTAGCTTTGATAAGCTTATCCACTTCAGCTTCAATTTTAGAAGCATAAGTTGGGTGTGTTCTTCTCGCGGCTTGTTTAAATCCTCGATGTTCTTCTGGTAAACCCAAATGATGAGTAGCAACATCAGGATCAAGCCTGGGCATTTTTGTATAGTTCCAAGCAAAAATATCTCTATTTCTCTAGAGAAAAGAAATATACATCTCTTTCTCTTCAAGGTTCATGTCCGCAATGATTAATGTGGGGTGTGGATCTTCCTTTGTACCCAGATTTATTTCTCTGAGTTCATCCACATTGGTAGAGATACCCTCTTCAAATGCTGGAGGAGCATCTCTGAGATCTTCCTCTTCTTCTTCATCATGTGTTATTTCTTCCGTGTCTACTTGCATAGTAGATGACAAAGCATAATTTACATGATCAGAAGAGTTGTCAAAATTTGCATATCTTGAAGAAGAAGCTTCCATTTACGACTCGATTGATGATGAAGGGTCTTCTTTGGGTAATAAAGAGGAGATGATGGATTGGGAATCGACATCATTATTCACCTCCAATGTTGCTATAACTTCTTCTGGCCTAATTTTCGAAGAATTGACTTGTTGGATTTTGGAAGATGAAATGAAGACGTCACCATTTGTGCTTCCATCACTGATTGGTCGATTACCAATTTCTCCCATGTTGTCTGGCTCGATTTTCGTAATTGAAATTATGGATCTTTCCATAAGAGTATTTTGATTTGGGTCTATCTTGTCAATTTTACTGATAGAAAACACATAATTTGTACTAACATGTGGAAATGGATTTACTGGAATCTTCTCCAAACCATATGGAGCATTAACTTTGGTAATATCCTTTGTTATGGATTTCTCCCTTTGCTTCATGAGATAGAATTCCAACTAAATGTATTGAGACTCACATGTCTTGAACAGAGCCTTATCACCATAAAATGACCCAACATGACCATCAAAACAATATTTGCGACATTGATGGTATGATGAAGGGATAGCCACATGTTGATTAGCTAGGGTCTTCCAAGAAAAATGTTGAAGGCTGAGTTTTGATCAAAAACCATGAAATATGAATTGGATACAAGATCTCCAAACTGAGTTCTGAGTGTAAATTCTCCCAGTGGTTCGTGTTCATTTTTATCATATCCCTGTAGCATCATGTTGGAAGGAGATAAATCAGATTCCGTGAGGCCCAATCGATGAAGTGTACAAATGGGCATGAGGTTGACTCCTGAACCATTGTCAATGAAATCTCTTCGGACGTCTACACCAATGACCTTTCTAGATAAATACAAAGGTCTGATATGACCATGCGCAACCACATCTTAATGTTTATCAGTAAAAGATATTATTGCATGGAATTCTGTAGGATTATTCTCTATGTGATAGACTTCAACTGTAGCAATTTCAGTTTCAAACTCCTGAGGACTTGACAAAGCCTTGATGAGTGCTTCCTGAAAATCTTTTGACAGATTTAAAGCATCCAGAATTGATATCTTGGCTGGTACATGGTCCAAGTGTTTCAATACATCAGAATTTTGATCCAGAGGTCTGTGTTTCCCAACACGAATATGTGGTTTAGCAGGTACCTTGGAACCAGATTCTTTGGAAGTTGATGCATCTTGTATTGGGATAGGATTTGGAAAAATCCTTGGTTTTGGAAGATTAGACTGATTAGATCCATTTACTTGCTGAGAGGAAGAAGATGGAACCTTCAATCGGTCTTCCAAAATAACTGTGGCAGGACTAAATTTTATATTAGTAGAAGAACATTCTTGTTCTTGCTGAGCTCGCTGAAGGGCTCTACCACGTGTTTCTGCTGTATACACAGTTCTAGCAGGGGTAGGATTGGAATAGTGGATTCTAAAAGATCCACGTCTTCCCCTGTATCCTGATCCCTTGGAACTTCCTCTGATTCCTCTATTTGATACAGGGAATTCAGGCTCATTGGAATCAAAACTGCGACTGGCATATGGATCTGTCAATTGAATCATATTAACAGAACCAATGATTAACTCTTCGTCTGATGAATACTCTGCCTGATTAGATAGTTCAGGCTGTTCCGTTTGGTGGGGTGGTGCCCGTTTCTTTGAAGTAGATGGCACAAAGTCCACCAAAGTCAAAGACAACTTAGGCTTTCACACATACTCATCCTCTTCTGATTCTTTTTCTTACTTTGAATCATGCCATTTCTTTGAATACTTTGCCTCTGACGAAGAGAGTTTTTCCGAAGCATTCATGGAAAAAGACACAATTGGTTTCTTTAATCATGTTCACAAAATAGCATGAGTTTGATTGATTGTCTTTCTGACCATCCAATCATCATACTTTTGTGCATTTTTTCTTTTTACTTCCTTCCATTCATCTTTCTCCTCTGGAACTGTAGCAGTGACACATGATACCTAGGCTGAGGAGCCTTTCAATGTGACCTGTCCCGAGTCGACCATCTTTTTCAAGAGGTCATTGAAGACAAAACACTCCTGGATGGGATGCCCCAACATTTGATGAAAAGGGAAATGATTAGGACAGTCTTCATCTCCTTTCTTGTTTTGGCTCTTGGGTATTAGAAATTGGATCAAATTGTTTTCCATAGATGAAATGAAATAACCAAGAACTTGTTCATTTCGGAAAGAGTATGCTTTTCTCTTGAAATCCTCAAATTGTTTTCGTCGTTGAACTCTTTGATCATCTGGACGAAACAGCCTTTGTTGTTGGCGCTCAGGAGGTGGAGCCCTTCGATAATATGAAGGTTTTGAAGTAGAAACAGATACAAGAGCTTGTTTAAGAATAACTGTAGCAGTTTCCTCTTTACCCATTCTCCTTCCTGGAGCTGATGGAATTACACGAGATTTAGCATTAGCCTGTATAAGGGAATCTTCAATCTGCTAAGCGATTGATGTAAGATATCGAAACCCTCCTGGGTATTTCACATGGATTAATGGCATGCGTAATTTGTCACGCATATTTGCCACACAGATTGGCAACAATTCTTCTTGAGGGAGTGCTAAACTCAAGGAATATGTTAATCCCTTCCACCGTGCAATGAAATCAGAGACCCTTTCATTCTCCCTTTGGTTACAGTTTGTAAGATCAAAAACTGTTGTATTTGGAATAGTTGAGCTAAACTAAAGGAGGAATTTTTGGCGAAGATCCAGCCCTCCGGTAATTGACCAGGATTTCATGCTTGTACACCAAACAAAAGCTGGTCCTTACAAAGATCGCACAAAGCATCTGATTTTCACTGCTTCTTGCTGCTCCGGAGTTCCCATCATAGGATTTCAACAAGACACGTAATGCGTCAAATGTTGTTCAGGATCTCCAGATCCATTGAAAATAGGGAATACAGGGTTCCCAAAACTGGATGGAGGAGAAATTCAATCTACCCATTCATGGTAAAATATCTTTTCTGGTTGAACTTGAACACGATTACCTTCCATAGTTTCCAACCATGTTTTTAATGACTCAATAGAAGTTATTAACTTTTTAGAAACATCCGGTTGAACATGAACATGGGTAGGTGCAATGACTGGAGCTTGGACCGATGTGGCGATTGGCGCTGCAACTGATGGTAGCACTGCCAATCGTTGTTGCACTTGACTTGTAGGATTAGACCTGTGAGGGTGTACTGATGGAGGAGGATATTCTTGATCGATCTTAGTAGCTGCAACAAATTCCTTTGGATGACTGACTTCAGCATGCTTAAGAAGTAGACTACTCTGAATTAGTTCTTCTATCAACATTCTTAATTCCTTCATTTCATCCTCTTGTTGTGCAAACCATTTCTCTAGTGAGAGCGATTGGCCTTCTCTAGAGGAAGGATATATAACCTGATTCTTTCCCCTCCCTTTGTTGGACCTTTTTCGGAGAGGGGGAAGTGGGTTACTCGAAGGATTACCTAGGTTCTGAGTGATCCTTTGATTTCGTGTACGCACACCATCTTCATTTTTATCGTTGTGTACATCTTCTTGAGCAGGAACCTCTTCATCTGAGTCCCCTGAGTAAGCCTCATCTGGTGGATCAGCAACAACGACATTGATGAAATCGATTGATGCATAACTCATCGCATCCCTTCTATCAGCATTTCTGTGATATTTTCTTCTTCCATGTCTTTGATGAGAAATTTCATTTTGTTGATTCAATCCCTCATGAATTTCATGACAAACCATAATTTGGAGGGAATCTCATGATAATTTGACTCTTCGTTCCTCTTGAGGCTTCTTCCCCAATCGAGAAAATATCGACGTTCTCTGAGGAGGGAATTGATGATTTGAAAAATTCCTCAGTCTGGTGGACTGGGGCTGTTCCTGCTATTCCCACTCAACTCCTTGGAACCTATTTGTTGATTCTGAGGGTTGGTTTCAAAGAGTCACCAGTCTGGAAAGCTGGGGTGGCTCTTGACATGAAATTTCTGAGACTTTCTTGAAAGTCCTCCTTTTCTAGAGAACCTTGTTCGGAAATTAGCTGGATGCATTAACCTGTATCCGCTTTTATCACCCAGTTCAAAAGACCATTGGATGATTTCTGACACTTCTGTCACTTGGTGACGTGCTTACTCCAAATGAGAAGCATGTTCAATATTCTTGTTTTCTTGATGCAATAGTAATTCAACAAATTGTTCTCTGTATTCTTGATTTTGATAGGAACTAGTTGAAGCCTATTCTTGGGCAAGATTTTGATTACAAACAAATCCCTTTGACTGTGGCCGGCCATGGGAAATAACATTGCATGAGACCATTTTCGGCGGGCTCTGCTGACTGGAGAGCACCGTGAAATACAGTGCTCCATGAACACCCCATCCTCTGACAAGAATACCAGATGGGGCATTGGAAATTAACTGACACAATCTTCTTAGTGCGCCAAAGCATGAACGTTGAAGGGCTCTCTACTTCTTTTCTGCCTTCAGATATCAAGAGTCTGATAGAGATGCCAAATCAGTCTGACGTTACAACCCTTCTATTATCTTAAGATGATTTTCATATTCATCATAAGATAATAGTTTCTATTTTAACTAACAAAGGGTTTTCAATATGTTGAGACAAATATCATGAATTTCATCTTGCGTAAATATTTCTGGAATAATATACTGGGAGCCAGCCAGAGGCCAAAATATGACTGTCAATTCACCTTTTGCCAGTAGTTTTCTCATATTCATAATTTCCTCTTTATCATTTGATGAATATTCTTCTACCTGATTTGACCAGAGTTGGTGTTTCCTTGTTGCTTCATTGGATTCAACATTATTGGTAGAGAAATCATTGATCAAACTAGAAGATGCCTGACATAGGTGTGGTTTGGAGAATGAACTACACCCTGGGCTATCTTCTGATTGAGAAAGTATTTCACCTGCTAGCGATGAAGCTTCATACATGACTGGGTTCGCATTTTCAAGTGCCTCAAGATAAGAGGTCTTTCTTGGCACTACATTTTCCATTGGAAAATTTTCCGTGAAATGTGCATCACTACTGCGGAGAGGAATTTTGCAGCGAAATTTATCATAATGGGGAGGACCACCATAATGGGTTACAACAAAAGATGAAATCTCTTTCTCCTTGGTCTTCTGACCACACAGAGGGTTCCTGTGTCTCTCATCTGAAGATGAAAGTTTGAGATCGACCGAATTGTCATGAATCAAGCTTTCATGAGGAATTGTTTGTTGAAGACCTTCGGAATTAATGTTCCCACTATTGGGAACTGAGCGAGTAGAATCTTGAATTCCAACAGATAATTGTCTGAGGGCTTCAAGAACTCCAGCATCGAGCAAGGCCTTGTTACAGATTGGCACTTGATCTCCTGACTGTGTTGGGCGGGTCTTTTTCTTAGATTCCTACTTACTTGCCTTGGAAACCACTTTTTCACGAAAGTGGATGCTCTAAGAAAGTGTATGTGCCTGATCAGGAAAGATGTCCAGGTTAGGCTGACGATCTCCTCTCAAATCAGGTGTATGTTCCTGACTTGGTTGTCCGTATGATATGGGGGAGTATGCCTTATAACCCTCTTGGACTGGAATAGATGTGTGTGTCTGTTCTGGAGTGAATTGATGATGTATCACTCCAATAGTAGGGATATATTTATGTGTCTTTCCCTGAGATGTCGCAGAAGTTGTTATAATATCCTGGATGGCATCCAGAATATGAGCAAGGATTTGCTTCTGCTCTTTCACCATTGATAGAATATTCTTGGTGACTTTAGCTGCTGGAACGAGAATATACATCCATTCCGGGCTTGGAGCAGGTGTATGTGCCTGCTCTTGTCCTCCTTTTCCTGTCAGTGAATCCTGACAGTACTCAAGTGAGGGGGCAGGGAGTTGAGTCTTCCTCCTATTTTCATCGGGGCTTTCCGGCTAACTTATTCGAATGCTACCAAGAGAGATTGTTGGTAGGCTTGATTAATATCAGCAAGTGTATGTGCTTGCTAATTGAACTTCGCCAAACGTGGTTGACGAGATCCATCATATGTAGTCAGACGAGCCTGCTGAATAGCTGATGATGTATAAATATGTGTATGTTCCTTCCTATAGCACTTCGCCGGAATTTCCGGGCGGGATTGGCGTGATGCTGCCAGACGAGTCTGTTGGAAAACGTGTTTAAAACAGGCAGGTGTATGTGCCTTCTCATTGATAGCCACCATGTTAGGTTGGTGGACTTCTCCGAAGATGGCAGAGATGAGAACCTTCTCACTATTGACCGGATTCCGCCTCTGGTGGTTCGTCTTTCTTGCTCGGGTACGAGGAACCTGAGCCGAACGCCTGGAGTCGGTACCCTCATCATGTTGAGGGAACACTATCGCACGAGTTTGGCGGTGATTGTGGGTGGGAGCCCTCAGGAAGGACTCCTGTCTGTTTGAATTAAGGTCTCTAGGGACCTGCTCATTCACCTCCCCAGAATAAGGGAGTGAATGGTGATTGTGTTCCGGGGATAACGACCCGAAATGGTTGGAGACGGTAGTCGGCACCGCCTACTTCTTGATCACTGGTCGTCGTTGTCCGGATGACGGATGTGAGTTGTTTACTTGGAGGGCTTGTCGGGATGCCTCCAGAGTTGGGATGGTACCATGTTGACGGTACACCTTAACCAGTGTGTTTGATACCCAGCGTTGAAGACGCTGAGTAGGTGATATCGTCCTTAGAGCGGACGATGATCCAGTAGGAGTAGCAGTAGTGGAATTTGCAGTAGTAGTATTCACAGGTGTGAACTTAAGATAAGCCATTCTAGAAATGCAGAAGATCTTGGAAAAGAGTTCCTGTTTGATATAACAGACGTAATCAAGATAAATTCAGCTACTACATCTTTTGGATGAGCACATATTTCAATGATTGTTTTTGTTGTCCCTCTCATTGAGTTTTAAATAGGGGTCTAACAAATAGGTAAAACATCATTTTCACATGGTTAATGATTCACGTCAGGTTTACCATTTTTTGTTTCCCTCGGAATCCTGGGATGACCGCCTTGATGGGAGGTTCAATCGTTCTGATCGGTTTCTATCGGGTTTGTTCGTAGAACCGGAAACATCCAATGATTCCACATCCATTCGGACCTACTTTCCAAATGTAGGTTCTCATTAGTTTGTAGACTGATGAGGCTTAGGAATTTTCATTGGTCGAGAGGATGGGAGGTCGGACTCATCACACCTTTTGAGGGGAGTTATTGTCTACTCCGGGAATCTCTTTATAGATTTAAGTTATGTTCGTGAATCCTTATTACATTACCAAGTATAAAATGATCTTTCCTTCAGATCTAACAATCAATGATCAAATATGTAGGAAATTTAGAGAAAATTTTATATGTATTCGAGGTTCGTCATTGATAGATAATCATCTGTATTTATTAGAGATTCCTGGTCAATGGTACCCTTCAACACATTTATATAGAAATCTCTTGGTCATTATGATGACCATGCTAGTTTTAAAGCCACTCAGTGGGGCACTTGAAGTTTATTGTCATTAAGAAGGACATGGATTATTTTAGAGTTGGGATTGAACCCATAGATGGGCTACCTACGTATCCTTTGTTTAGAAAAGGAATCATAACCCACGTAGTTCGAGTAAGGGAGTATGATGTTTATGATTTATGGCTCAAAGAAGGATGTCACAATTACTTTTACACTCTAAGATCACGTGAGTTATGTTCGGTGTGAGAGACAAGAGGTATTGGAAAAAAATTAGACAATTGTTCCATGAAAGATGCAATCATAAGAACTAATGTGGGGTTTATGTATGTATGACTGCCCAGATAAATGAAGGTTAGGATTTACATTAGGGAAGAAATCCAGGAACATGGTCCATAAAGGTATATGTGCTTCATGGAGATCCTGAATACTCAAACTTGGGGCTTACTCCTGAAAAGGAGGCCCAAATTAGGATATGACTTATGATTTGGTTTTACTCCTGAAAAGGAATCCCAGGTCAAAGGTAAATTAGGACTGGTTAAATGAAATTAAGACTGGGGCTTACTCCTGAAAAGGAGGCCCAGGTTGAGGATTAAGGTTTGGGGTTTACTCCTGAGGAGGATGCCCAAATTAGGAAACTGGGGTTACTCCTAAGGAGGATGCCCAGATTAGGGGACTGGGGCTTACTCCTAAGGAGGATTCCCAGATTAAGGGACTGGGGCTTACTCCTAATTAGGATGTCCAGATAAATGAAGATTTGGATTTACTTTAGGGAAGAAATCCAGGAACATGGTCCATAAAGGTATATGTGATTCATGTAGATTTTGAATACTCTAACTTGGGGCTTACTACTGAAAAGGAGGCACAGATTAGGGGATCTGGGGCCTACTCCTAAGAGGATGCCCAAAATTAGAGGACTTGGGGCTTACTCCAAAAGAGGATTCCCAAATTAGAGGACTTATGACTGGGGATTATTCCTAAAAAGGAGACCCAGGTTAAGGATTCTCTCATCTTAAATGATGAGGTTAAATGAATGAAATCTCAATCTTTAGTGACATAAAGATGTGTAAATCACCAGGTTTTGAGAGATAGTACATAGAATTCCTTTCAGATAAAGAAGTAAAATCATGAAATCATGCCATAAATGACATTGAAGAGTGTCTTGAGGACTCAATATTGAATAGGAAAGGTGTAGTGGCTTAAGAGGGGTGAAATGGGAAAGAAAGACACCTAAAAAGGCAGGGGTGCGCAAGTCCAGGCAGGCACGTAGGTACTGCGTGGGCGCGCAAGTCTTGGTCGTGCAGGTATACCTGTGCGACAAGTTTGGAACTTGCGCGGTGTTCGACCAGCAGGGTAATACTTGAGAGACTTTTGTTTAAGGCCTTTAGAATCCTCTTCAGGTTCTTCTAGAAGAGGGGTGCGCAAGTTCTATTGAAAGAGTAAGGCGGCGCGCAAGTGTGGCCATTTACCTTAAGGGATGTCCACCTAGGCGTGCAAGTGTTGATGAGTTTCAACACTTAGGCCTTCCTCCCCCTCATTATATCTTCCGTTCTAGGTATGAAATTAACTTAGAAGTGTTCCGGAAGCTTTGAAAAGAGACTAGGGCATCGGGAGCTCAAATCTGAGTTTCTGGAAAAAATTCTCCTCGAAATGGGGGGCCCAAAGGGTCTATTTATAGGCAGGAGAAGACCCCGGGCGGTTATCACTTAGGTCGCGCAAGTCACTTGCGCGACCATAATGCGTCGCGCATGTGGACTTGCGTGAGTATGAGGAAACTTGCGCAGTTAATGGGCAACCTTCTCTTTGTTCATTCCTTTGCCGATTTTTGTTATTTTCTTCAAAGGATGAATCAATTTGATCTCGGATATTACCATTTTCTGATCTTTATATTCTGTGATGAATAGAGCATCAACAACCTCAAAACACAATCATTATCAATGTTTAATTTAGGAAACTTACCCTTCTGAACCACCTCTACCTTTTTCTACAACCCACTCTCTTTATTTGTGCGTTTGCTTAATTCTGTCTGATAGAGATGATCTCACTGACACCTGAAACAAAACAGAAGAACTTCCTGCACCAACAACTTCTATTCCAATGATCATATAATAAAAAAAAGGATCTCATTCTAATTGTAACATGGTTAATGAAAAATTACTCTTTCGACTCAAATCATCAGCCACTTTATTTTCTTTTCCTAGATGGTAATGAATTGTACAATCATAATCCTTGATTAATTCTAGCCATCTCTTTTGTCTCATTTCAATTCATTCTGAGTGAATATATACTTTAAACTTTTTTGATCAGTATATATTTCACACTTTAATCCATACAAATGATGCCTCCAAATTTTTAGAGAAAAAACACCAGCAGCTAATTCCAACTCATGTGTAGGGTAATTTACCTCAGGATTTTTCAACTGACGTGAAGCATAAGCAATTACCTTATCATTCTGCATATGGACACAACCAAGTCCCTTAAACGAAGCATCATTGTAGATAACTAACTCACCATTCCTGGAAGTACGTTCCAAAACTGGAGAATTCACAAATCTTCTTTTCAACTCCTGAAAACAATCATCACATTCTTTTGTCCAAATAAACTTAACACCCTTCTGAGTTAGCTTAGTCATTAGACAACATAACCGTGAAAAATTTTCAACAAACCATCAGTAGTAACCTTCCAAAACAAGAAAACTACGAATCTCAGTTACATTTGTGGGTCTTGGGCATTCTTCAACAGCTTTTGTTTTAGTAAGATCAATAGTTATTCCTATTTTTTAAACATTGTGACCATGTAATTGAATTTGTTGTAACCAAAACTCACACTTACTGAATTTTTCATACATTTTATTTTCTTTTATGGTTTCCAAGATAACCCTTAAATGACTTTCATACTCCTATTTAATTTTAAAAAACACCAAAATAACATCAATTAAAACAACCACAAACATATCCAAGAACTCATGGACAATTCTAATCATAAGGTCCATGAATACAACAGCTACAATGGTTAACCAAAAAGGCATAACTACAAATTCATAATGCCCATATCTAATATGGAACGCAATTTTATGAACGTCTACTTCTTTTACTTTCAACTGATGGTACCCTGACCTCAAGTCATTCATTGAAAAATACTGAGCTCCCTGGAGTTGATAAAAAAAAATCATCGATATGAGGCAATGAATACTTGTTCTTAACAATGATGTTATTTGAGGCTCTATAATCAATGAAAAGTCTCATTGAACCATCTTTCTTTTTAACAAACAAGATAGGATCACCCCATGGTGATGTGCTAGGTCTAATGAAAACATTATCTAATAACTCATGTAATTGCTTTTTTAACTATAAAAGTTCAACTTGAGCCATTCGATAAGGGTGTTTTGAAATTGGATTAGAATCAGGAAGTAAGTCAACAGCAAATTCAATTTACCGATCATGTATAATACCTAGAATCTCATCAGAAATAACATCAAGATACTCATTTACCATTGCCCATCATTAATCTGAACAGTTCCTTTATTTTCAACAATATGTGCAAGGTAACATTCATTTCCATCTTTTACTATTTTCTCAACTTCCTGATATGTTACCAAAATAAAAGGTTCATTATTGTACACAAAATGAAAATATTTCTGAAAAGAAACCTCTTTAGATCTATAGTCAATCCTAGCATGATAAAGAGAAAGCCAATCCATGCCCAAAATGACATCAAACTCTACTAGAGGCAAAACAATAAGATTTGCAGGTAGATTCTTTCCGTACACAAGGATTGGAAGGTTCTTATAATTTCTTGTTTGTCTCAACGTTCCCTTCAGGTGTTTTTACCATATGTTCAGGATTCATATCTTGAGATGGAATTCCCAATTTACTAGAAAACATCTCAGAAATTAATGAATGTGAAGACCCTGAATTAAACAACACATTGGCATAATCTGAAAAAACAAACAGTGTAACTGATACTACTTCATTTGATGGCCCAACATCTCCTAAAGTAGTTGCAAATGATTTCACCACCCCATTCTTCTTGTAGTATGGCTTCTTTCCCCCAGTTGAGTTCTTCATTAGATGCTCATTTGCATAATGACCCATTTCATTACACATAAAACATCTTACCGCTGGCTTTTCATTGCCTGCTTGATCATCTTCATTACAGTTACGTGTAATATGACTAGACTTACCACACCGAATGCACTTTCCAGATTTGGATAAACATTCTCTAGGATGCATTTGAAAACACTTCTCACAGGATGGATATTTGGTTTTCTTACCTCCTTGCTTATTTGATGAATTCTTCCCCTTTGCCTACCAATTGGACCTCTTATTCTATTGTTTGTCAAAGAACACCTGATCATCGGCAAACTCCATTTCCACATTCTCTGCACATCGAACAAGTTTTTCATAACATTTAAACTCACGAGAAGCTAAAGACCATCAATACTTTGGATTTTACCCTGAGTAAAGATGGTAGATTTTACTATCAAGATATCATATGAAATTTGGACCATACCTTGCCAGTCGAGTGAACATTGCTTCATAAGTAGCCACTGATTCATCCTTATGCCTCAATTCTAGGTATTTTATTCCATCCTAAGACGAACCACCTTAGGAAAATATCTCTCTAGAAACATACCTTTGAATTCATCCCCATGAAGATCATCAATATCACCACTACCCCTGATATTTTTCATCATCGACCACCAATGATATGCTTCACCTTCAAAATGGTAACAAGAAATACTTACCTTTTGATGTTTTGAACACCCCATGAAATCAAATATCTTCTCTAGTGCTTTAATCCACCCTTCTGCTAGCATAGGGTCAGATGATCCTGTGAATGATGGGGGATGTTGCCTCATGAAATGTTCCACCACTAACATGTTCCTCTGCGGTAGATCTGGCTGATCTCATGCATGGATACTACAACCATTTATAGCCTGAGTCAACTATGCCATCATTGCAACAAAGTGTTCAGTTTCAATTCCGACCATCTCAGGTTTCTGATTTAGAAGGTTATCTTCCTGCTAATGTCATCCCAATATTGCTGCATTTTTTCCTCTGCAGAAAACCATTATAAACACAGAAATATCTTAGGCAAATAAACATGGTAATCTTTAAATGATATATCATTACAATCATACCATAAATTTACGTATAAATTTATTAATTTTCTATCTCTTAAAGTTGTCTCAATCGACCTCTGATACCAACTATAAGTCCCTGGCCTTAAACCTTACTTAATATTGAATTAAATGAATAATTCACTTAGAGGATCTTTTCAGGTTTAGAGTATTATATTATTATATCATAACTATTATATCTCAAAATATTACAATTTAGACCCTTCTACATAGTTTCCTTTTTTTTACAAAACATGCACTTCTGAAAAAAAAAGAGTCATGTCTAGTTCCATGTTTAAGACAACATGAATTTTCCTAGATCCCATCCATGAACCTATTCTACATTATGTCCTATGAAAAAAATTTCAAACAAACATGGGATTAGTATAAAAAGCTCAGTATGGGATACACAGGAAGGAAAACATTTAGTTTTTCAAAACATCAAGTAAACCATGAATACTTTATCAAAGTAATACTTTTCACCTTTATGAAGTAGTAAAAACTCTTTACTGAATAAAAGATCATTACTTACCCTTTTGTAACCAAAATATTACCATAAAACCCATATAACGAACACATAACATATAAAGGTAACTTGAGACATAAACATACTCAAATGGAATAACCATACGGTTGACTTCCACACATATCACTAAATGGAATAGCCATACGACCGACTTCCACAACCAATGCATTGGATGTAATAACGTAACCACCCATCTTGGTATTCACGGCGCCACGCGAAATATGATTTATCACGTAACCACCAATCAAATATCCAAGTAAAATTATAAAATCAAAAGACATAAAACAAATATAATGGAAAGAAAAAAATTCCACATTTCGATCACAATATATCACTTGAATATATTAACAGAACAAATACATTACAACACGTTGATATAATAAAACCATTTTCAATACCAAAATAATATAAAGGTAAAACATGGTATTTATTTTTCATTTTAATAAAAAGTTATGGCTTGTAGAGGATGCAAAAACTCAAATAATGGTCACGGTGGCGGAGAAGTCATTGTCACTGCATACGTAAGATAAAAAAACATTCCCTTTTGTTGTTTAGTAAAACGATTTGTATAAAAAATATTTATTTTTGAATAAATGTAAAATTAAAAGGGGTTTATACACCGTATAAAATAATGATGTGTATAAAAAAATATGCCTCAAGGAATGTAGATTGAGATGAAGTCCCTTACCTTGTGTCTGATGTGACTCGATTTCTCTAGAATCTTCTTTAAATCAGGTAACTCCTATTGGATTGAACCAAAAGGGTTTAGCGAAGAGCATTCTGCCTAAGGTAAGGCTTCTAAAATGAGGAGAGGGATTTGTAGAGTTAAAATGAGAAGATATTGGCCGAGAAAAAGGCTTGAGATGTGTGGGTAAGGGGGTAGAGGTGGGGGCCTTTTATAAGAGGGATGAGGGGCACTCATGGAATGTTATGAAATGTTACTTTATTATAAAATTCAATTCGGATTTTAATGGTCCCAAGAAGATATATTTAGAGGATAAGGTGATAAGGGATCTAAATCCTCCCATCCAATAGGTTTTTTACAAGTTTAGGTCTTAGATTTTACAATATATTTTCATTTTCATAAATCGTTAATTAATGAGGTAATTGCTGCATCATCATGGTGTCATAAACAATTTAATTTATATAATGTCTAAAAATTATAGAAAAAATATCATGATTTAGGAAATCTTATTATATTTATAATTATTATTCATAGTAAAAAATATGACTTGTATAACCTCATGTAAAAATTGTTTTAGTAAAACAATACAGGATTGTGAAATTTTTATTTTATCTTTAAATAAAAAGTTATTAATGTCATTTTCTTACCCAAGTGGCACCATGGGGTCCCCAAGATGACCCATGGATTTTATTGGTCGGCCATGACTCATCCAATAAGGGTGGGACATGTTTCAGAGTAATTTCATATTTTTAAAACATTATTTTTACCTAAAATTACACTAATTACCTCTAATCGTGATTACTAAAACATAAAGGTTACTATTCACCAAAAAATTGTTTTAATCCCATTGAACCACATTTTACATCCTAATGTCAACCATGTATGTTGGATTTTTGAAATTCAAATCACAAAAGTGGTAATGTTTCATTAAAACGAAAAATCAGTTTTTTAACTACCACTTAGTGGTTTCACTATTCATCCAAAATTGATGTTTTTCAGAAAAATACCAAAAATTCACCCTAAGCTATATTTGATATTCCAAAATCAAAAATTATTTCTATTTTTCAAAATTCAAAAAATAGAAGTTTCATTAATTAATTTGATAATTAATTCCCGTTGCCAAAACAGAAAGCGTGTTTTTATGAAACAATATATATCAAAATATTGACACTTGTTTAAGTCCAATTTCAAAGTGAAATTAATTCCAATGACCACCATTGGATTAAATGGTAAAAATATATTCTAATTTTACTTTAAAACAAATTCTAAAAATAATATAATCATACAAGAAAATTAGATTAAGAAGAGGTTTTGAATTAACATACAACATTTTTCACTATTCATTAAAAATGAACTTTATCAGAAAAAAACAAAAACATACACAAAGTAAATATTGATGTCCCAATTCTAAAGAAAGATTTTATTCGGTCCAATAGAATGTATAAGAGTGACCAAAACTATTTTTAAAGATGGTTCTCCATCAAAAGGTGATAAATCGACCTTTTAGTGAATCATAGTGTATCTATGCCTAAAATTGAATTATTTTATTATTTTAAGACAAAATATTTTATTGGATAAATGTAAAAACATTTAAAAACATATATAATCATATTTTAGTTACTTTTATTCATTCCCACCAATACAACAGCTACGTGTTAACTACCATTTAAAATAATATTATTATATTACTAGTGTGGAACGCAAGATTTCAAAGAAATTCGGTGTTGCGTATCGGGTACACTATAAAACATATAAACCTCATTAATGTAAAATTAATATTTAATTCCCAAATTTTAATAAATATGAAAATTTATTACTCTTTATTAACCTGGGATGTTACAGATACTCCTCCATTTTACACAATAGAGATTACTAAAACATAATCTAGAACATGCATCCTCCTACATCGATCTTCATTTCCGTCATTTTAAAGGCTTAAAATGCCTTAATTTCTCTCCAATCATCCAAAAACTCTTAAATAACATCCTTTTGGGAGTTTCTTATTAAATCATCGGCTAGTACATTCCCCTTTCATAATATATAGGAGATATCAAAATTATAGTATTGATTAATCTTTATTCACCTTCACTTCAATAGATTAATATAATATTGATAAAAGGAATACCTCAAACCCATGTGATCAATGAAGACACAAAGAACTCCCCAATGAGATAATGTAATCACAACATTAGCCCAATCATAATCACCACAAGTTCTAGTTCATGGTTAAAATAGATATGTTCGTGGGGGAATAATTTACCAGACCCATAATTGATCACTTATTTATGCTGCATTGGGATTCACCCTCAGCCCATATGGGAAGCATCATAGCAAATGACAAACATTTCCCTTCCTATAGTATTTAGAATACTGGAGAGCAGACCAACTACCCATTAAAGAAATAAAATTTTCACCAGCATTGATTGGTCAACACAAAAGAATATTCCTTCCAGGTTAACACTGTCAAAGTGGATATATATTGAGAGAAATTGGGTAGGGACTTAAGATAATAATCTATGATACCACTGATGGTATGAAAATTTTCTCATTGTTGGATGCTTCCCAAGAAACAACTCCCAAGGCCTTTTATTGGTCCACAACCGAACCTTTCTGATATACTAATTTCATGAGGAAATAGACCTCCCATTTTCAAAGAAATCACTTGGACAACATTCTATAAAGCTGCTAGAAAATGAATAACATTGAAAACAGTTCTAATATTCTCAACATGCACTTCTTAAGAAATTCTGCAAATCAGTATTTCATTGATAAAGGTAATGCTAAAATTGTCTAAGAAATCATGAATCATTCAGGTCATAATCCCAAATAACATTATCGATGAATTCATAACACCTAAAGGAATGACCAAAAATTTAATGTTTATATACCTACATTTGAAGGTATTTTTCTGGATATCTCCACCCATTACGCTTAACTAGTGATTCTCACACCATAGATAGAACATTGAGAACCAACTGGATCCACTCAATTGGTCGTTAATATCATTTATCCATGAAATAGGACAACGGTTTTTTATCATAGCCTTATTTATCCTCTAATAGTCATACAAAACCTCAAACAACATTCCTCATTCTTGTAGAATGACACTAGAACTCCATATTGTGAAACACTAGGCTGGATAAATCCCTTATACATCTGTTCATCTATTTGATTCCTATACTATCACACATTAGAAGGTTAAATATTATAAGTATTCCTCAAAATCAAAGACGCACTAGACTTCTGGTGTATCCCAAACTCAACCTCACATTGAATAGATATCATAACAACCTCTTAGGGAAATACATACATGTCTTCACTGAAATGATTAGAAGCATTATTTTGGGAAACAATACCACAACATAACATTGAATAATTTTTTGGGATGATTATGTTTATTGATAAGGCGGGATTCCATTGTTAGTTGTGGAGTTCTGGAGATTTTTCTTATAATTTACATTGAAAAAGAACCATGAAAAAAAACATTTGATTTATAGGTGGTACAAAAAGTATAGATACCAGGTGGAACTATTTTCCTCTGTGTTCCATGTTTTTGAGTTTCAAAATATGAAAGTGGATAATGGTGTTTTCGGAAAATGAAGGTGCATGAAAGATTTTGAATGTATGTGAAATATTGGCTTTTACGCCAATGATTGAATATGGGTTGGAAAAGTTTACACAAGGTATGTTTCAGTATAAGAATGTGGATAAATGAAAAAGGACTATTGTGGGAGAAATATTTTGAAATTTTCATGAAAGAAGTGGGTATATGAAAGATGTTTTTTCACCCAATGAAACATCAAATTATGTTTTCCATGCATTGATGGGATCATGAGTGATGTGGGTAATCTTCCTCATAGGGGTCAATGACGCCAATAAATACGAGGTGACCCCTTCATTTGAATAAGCTTAGAATCTAGATAGAATCGTAGCTCTAGATCATGTAATAATTTGATGTAAATGGAGTTTCACCAGTTAATTGGTGTTTAATGCAAGCTATTAATTTTGCGCATATGATTTGAGTTTTTCCTAGTATTGATGTTGTGTGCAAGAGGTGTTTCATGACAACAGTGGAATCTTGCACCGAAGGCATTAATGTTTTGTGCTAGACACAGTGAGGGTTGCTCAAAATATTTTAATTTTCTAATTACCTAAGTGGTAATGTTGTATTCATCATTGGATGAAATTGGGATGTCAATAGAGAATATATATATAGTGGAGGATGCAATAATTAGAGATAATTAAATCACATACAAGTCTATAAACTATGAGTTGATATTATTAAGTAGTAGTGATCACACATTAGTTGAGAGAGAAGTGAACTTTCAAATTGTGATTGGTTATAAACCAGGAGGGATAGTAAGATCACTAAAAACATTGTAAACTATAGTTTGATTTTAGTAGATTTGGATCTTCAGAACATTTCCATTATATTCACCATAGACATATATCAGAGAGGGTGACCTAGGTAAAAACCTTTGTGACTCATTCCTGATTTAATTTATGTTCATACATTGCTATGGGAAAGATATAGATAAGTGTTTTGTATAACAATGAAACAAGATCAAAAGTGGTTCCTTTTTTAATCTTCCATACCCTAATTCACCCCCTAGGGTTTTTGACCCAGTGGACCAAACAATTGGTATTAGAGGGAAATGATAATATCTGCGTTTTTCTATCAAATGGATGTCATCAATCACAAATGGATTTCCATTTTCAGTGAAAATAATTTTCAACTATGTAAGAATCAGATAAATCACTACTTACGATCATTGGTAATGGATGTGTTTACGAAAGTGTGGAATGGTATTTAGTCTAATAATAATAGTGGTGCTTTATCGGGATCTTAAAGAGGGTAATTTGATGTAGATTCTAATGGAATTAATGTTCTAAGGGGAGCCCTACCCAATTAAATCTTTAAGAAGAATATTTCATGAAAAACAACACATTATATGTTGGAAAAGATATTGAATATTTTTGAATGAAATTTAATTGTCATAGAGGAAATGTTGTATGTTATATGAATCAAGTATGAAGATTTGATAATGAACCTGAATGAGTCTATTGATACATTCTCTGACAGGGTAAATGTTATAGTGTAACCAATTCAAGGTCATGGAGAATTCATTAGAGATATAATGATTTTGAACTATATCTTGAGGAAACTTCCACCTCAGTTTAATTTCAACTGTTTTCGTATTGGAAGACAAATATCTAAATGAGATAACATTAGCTAACTTTCACAGTACCATTATATCATATGAAATGAGAAATGGTGATAACAATGATGTGGAATAGGGGAAATATAATGAGGTGGAATTCAATTGAATGAAAAATTTCCCCATTGATGATTCTCAGGAAAAAGAAGAGATGGACGAGGTGATGTTATTCTGCTCCTAAAATATTCAAAGTGGAAAAGGAATGTTCAATGTGAAATTTTTACTAGTTGCTTTGGGTGTGGAGAGTTTGTTCATCTTATAAACTGATGTCCCAAGATGATCCAGGATGATACTGATAATGAAGTTGAAACTACCATGACTAAGTCTTAAGAATATGTGAATGGATAGAAACCATTCAACATAAATTTATTTAAGAAAAATAATATGATTTCATAAGAATGTGATAGTATAGATGAATCTGATGTTGAACTGGATGGAGAGATAGAGAAATGGAATGATCATGGGAAAAATTCTATGGTTTTAGTGATCAGCAGTGCTAAAAAAACAAGAAACTGACATTGATTGGGATAAATTTGAATGATGAGTCAATATGGAGGCTGAATGAGAAGCATATCTTGAGGAGATAGATGTTTGGGGAGAAAAAATTATGAAATCCAAAAAAGTGATTCATGACACAAATCTCTATATGCTATAGAATAAAGAAGAGAAATTTGAGTTGAAGAACGACATTGAAAAACATAAGCCTTCAATGCTAGATATCTCAGAGAACGATGTCGAATGCAAGAATAAAATTGAGGAACAAAGAACAGATATTGGTTTTTGCACTAGCACTAGAAGGAATCAAATCAAACAAATCAAATAACCTAAAGAGGAGGTCTTCTTTCAATGATGAAATGTTAAGGATCAAGATAAAATATGACTCATAATATGAAATTAGAAATTAATATCACTTAGATGATGGAAAAGTTAGATGTGGAATATAGAGGTCTAGAAAAACAGAAGCAATAGACAAATCTAAATGATAAGGCTGGTATGGGGGTTTATCAAAAATTGAAATCTGTTGTGTTTAAATTGAGAACACTAGTACCTGCTCCATGATTGTTAGTTGATTTTGGTATGAATAAGATTCTAATTGTTTATAGAACCTAATGGACACCTAGTGGTGTATAAGTGACACACATAAATCTACCATACATCAAGTGCTATTACACTCACTAAATTTGGGTTCCATATCTAAGAGAAGTAGAATGGAACATGAAAAATATAGGAACCAAAATAAAATATCGACACATTAAAATATCCTTTAGGGGCCAATTTTTTATGTGGATATAGTTTGGTAACATGGAATGATATTATACATCTACCATATAACATAATGTGCTAAAGAAGAATCAATTTTATCAGAAGTAGGTAATCAAATAATCAAAAAGTGAGATTAAAATGAAAAATCAATTTTTAGCTTTTCTTGATGAAGCTATTAAATTATAATCTAATGGATATGAAGACCATAATTCAATACTGAGTTTGAAATCAAAAACATGGATAAAAAGATGATATTAGTGAATACAATGGTTACATAATTTTCTCTTAAAGCGTAATATTGCTATGGTGTATGGATCCTTGAATGTGGTTTCACATCACATATGATAGGTAATAAGGATCTTGTTACATGCATAAAAGATGGGAAGTATTCGGTTTTTAAATTTCTATATGATGAATGGATGATATTTATGAGCATGGAATGGTTTAGGTTTGGGGGAATGAAATGATATTTGCTGATGTCTTAGTAGTGAAAGGTCTTTGTCACAACGTGCATAGTGTCAGTCAACTATGTGAATCAGGGAAATCAATAATATTTATTAAGAATATGTAATTAGTTGAGGGATGATATGGTGTTGTTAGTATACATAGATAAAGTAAAAAAGGGGAATCTAAACCTTCCTAGTTGTGAAGAATATTTGTGCCTTTAATCCATAGGGGAAGAAACCAAGTTGTGTCATAAACTATTTGGTTATCTATACAAACCATAGCTTGATGATTTGGTTTTATTTTATGTAGATAAAGACCTCCCTAGTCTATCATGTGATTGTAATCATATGTTAGATGTATTTCATCAAGAGAAGATCATTAGAGATACGTACAATCAAAGGAAAAGATGTCAACATGAGTGCTTCAGTTTTTGCATTTGGATGTATATAGACCTATATCACCAAGAGAAATTGAAGGTTATTGATATTAAATTATATTAATTGATGATTATAGTAGAATTGAAGGGTTATTTATCATTTCCGACAATTTTTATTTGTTCAGTTGCAAAAATAATATCAAACAAAATCTAAAAGGATTCCTAGGTAGAAAATTACGACGTTTCTTACTGATAATGTAATATAATTCACAAATTGTAAAGTGGAAGAATATATCATGAAACATAATATACGGAATCGAGTTTCCTTAGTAATAATTCCCCAATATGGTGGTTTGTTTGAGAGGAGAAGTTAGATCATCATAAACATGGATAGAATGACACTTATTGAAAAATAACTACTAGAGATATTTTGGAAGGAAATAGTCATGACATTGGTCAACATCTCTATGAGGGTCTATCGTGTCCAATGGAAGGAAAGACAATTTATGGGATGTGGTATGGAAAAAATCCAAGATTAAAATACATTTAAACATTTTTCAGTATGTACTTCATTATCAAAAATGAATAAAATAGAAAATTCGAGACATACGGATATGATGGAATATTCATTGCATACCAATGAAAAACCAAATCATATAAATTATTTAACAGGAGGTTGGGAAATATTTTTGAGATAAATGATGTTGATATAGTGTTATATGAATAGAATATTCAACAACAACGTGAAAACTTTCATGATGATAGTGGTGAGGAGGTAAGAAACACATGGAGATTAGAAGTGTAAGATGTTGATTCATAAGAAGATATTAACGATGTGAATTAATTCACCATGTATTTATCAATGAAGAATCCAAAGATACAATTTTAATTTGAAAGAAAAATAATAATTTGTTATTAGACATTACCAGTTTAAACAAGACGAATGAATTCCTTAAAGCATGCATCTCTAATATCTCAATATAAGATGAAATTTTTTGCTGATGTAATGGATGTTGTCAACTCGGTTCAGGCTATGAATGATGAGCTAGATCAGATAGAGAATAATAAAATGTAGGATATTTTTTTGAGGACAAAAAATAATAATTTCATTGGATCCAAATGGGTGTTTTCAACAAGACAAATAAAGATGATGCTGTGATCAAAAAAATCATCAGGAGAGTGCAAAGGGTACCCCCATATTATTAGTATTTATGTTGATGAGACATTCTCACCTATTTCAAGGATAGATGCAATCTGATTATTTTTTGTTGTTGTAGTGCAACAAAAGTATAGAGTGTTCCTGATGGATGTAAAGTCTGGATTTTTTGTTGGGGTTCTAGAAAATGAAGTGTACATCAACTATCTAGATTCATTTCTCATTCATGAAGATGGGAAAATACAATTTCAGATGAAGAATATTCTATATGGGTTGAAACAAGCAACACAAGAATGATATTTTAGACTAGATCAATATTTGACGATTCTTGGTTTTCAGCATGGTGGATTTGATTCAAATAAATATGTGAAAAACCATAGTAATCAAATGATGATTGTGTTGGTGTATATTAATGACATAATCAACAGTGGATAAGATGGGACACAATTCATATAGTTTTCAAAATTCTTAAAAAATGAGTTTGAAATGTCAATGTTTGGTGAGATGACATTTTCATTCATTTACAGGTAACAAAAGGAAGAAACCTACATTCATTTATCAATAAAAATATACCATGGAGGTTTCGATATGATTTTTATGGATAATTACAAGTAGATAAAGACTCTAGTTTCTAACCAAATGAAACTACAAAATGTTGATGATGAAAATGGATTAGATATTACACAATACAGGAAAATCGTTGGATGTTTACTGTACCTAATAGAAACAAGACATGATATTTTTTTTCCACATGCCATGTTGTGAGATATCAATGCAATCCCAAGTAAATCCCCATGCTTGTAGTGAAGATAATACATCAATATATCAAGGGAAATGTGGATTTCAGTTTGATTTATAATGAAAAATCTTAACCAGAGCTATCAGGATATATAGATGCAGATTTCACTAATTCAATAGATAATAGAAAATCAATTTTAGGAGGTTCATTATATCATGGTGGATTTTGTATTTCATAGATAAGAAAGAAACAATAATTCATTACATTTAGCACTATAGAATCAGAGTATATTTCATCCACTCATGTGTGCACACATTTTCTACGAATGAAGCAATATCTTGATTATATGGGAGATTACGTGAAGACTCCAAAAAATTGTAATAATTCATGTTCTATCAATGTTAGATTATATTCTAGTCCATTACTCAATGAAAAATAACTATTAATGAAAATTTCAATTTATCAAGGAGAAGGTGGAGTACATGCTGGTGATGTGGGAGTAAGTTCCTGTAAAACTAAAAGTTGCAGACATTCTGATAGAGGCCCTACCCAAATAATCATTTCGGACACATCGACTAGCTCTAGGAGTACAATCTACTACCCACACTTGAAAAAGTGTGGATATGGTACCCCCATCTCCCTAAGGTATGGGGTGTTTTACCTATTATACTAATATGTGTTCATTACCTTGTTACAGACCAAAAATGGGTGAGCATTGGTATAATTGATAAAGGTGTAGAATGTGGGACTATTAAATAATATATAAAATGTTTTTTTAAAGATGGGGAAAATTTATTTTTGAAGAGACAGGGAGAAGATGAAAGGTGGAGCATTGAGACAGGGGGAGTAGCTAGATAGAGGGAGAATTTAAATGTTTTGATGCTGTAATTGATCGATCAAATAATATATATCATGATAGTTGATGTTTGTGATGAATTTAGTTGATTAGTTTAAATAATTGGTTTCTAGAATGAAGTGATTCATTGATGACCTTTGTAGTATACTGTTGTTTCTCATGCCAAGAATTTCTCGTGTCATATTAGAGTGTACATTGAGTAAGAATTTGATCGCTATCTGAATCATGATAGGTGAATGGTGTTAGAATATGAATGATGATATAAAGTGGTATCATTTTATGAATGATTTGTAAACTGACACAAATGGGGAGATTAGTGGGAAAAATCCCTCTCGGTAACCTTGAAGCATTTTTTGTTTGATTTTGTTTGATAAGAAATAGGGTTTACATTGTTAGTTGTGGAGTTACGGAGGTATTTCCAACAATTTATCTTGATAAATTATCATGTAAAATGAATATATTATTTGGAAGTGGTGTAAAAAGAATAGATACAAGGTGGCGCTATTTTCCAGTGTTGCCCAAAAAAATTTGCCTCAAAATCAGAAGATGGAGAAAGCTATTTTTTGAAAATGAATGTGTGTGAAATATCTAGAGTGGGTGAAAAATATTGGTTTTTGTAAACAAAATTTAATATGTGTTTTAAAATTTCACACATGGAATGTTTCAAGAGTAGAATGTGAGGAAATGAAAAAGGCATGATGTGCGTGAAAGATTAGGAAATGCGGGTGAATGATTTGGGTTCACAAAAGAAATTTGTGTTCCCAATGAAACGTTAAATTGTATTTTATGTGAACATAGGAGATTTTTAATGAAGCGGTAAATATTCCACATACTGGTCAAAGACACCTATTAATAAGAGGTGACCCCCCCCGTTCAATGGAGCTCAATACATACTGAGAACATGAGCTCGGCATCGTGTAAGAATGTCTTAAATGGAGTTGCATGAAGGAATTGGTGATCATGATAGAAAATCGTGTTATGCGTAAGAATTAAGTTGCGTGTAAAATTGATGTTGCACGCAAGAGGTTTTTTTTGCAATAAAAGTGGAGTCTAGTGCACATCGCATTAATTTTGCGTGCCAGACATAGTAAAGGTTTCATGAAATATTTGTAGTTTCCCAGTACTTCTGTGGTAAAGCTGAATTGATCCGTGGATGAAAGTGGAACATTAATAGATGATCTACATATAGTAGAGGAATTGTTAATTATAATTTATTAAAGGACCTGTAACTCTACAAACTCTGGGTGGATCATCTGAAGAAGTAGTGAGCACTTTTCCTTTGAGATAGTAGTGAACTTTAAATTTGTGATTGGTTTTAAACTAGGAGGGATAGTGAGTCTACTCCCAACATTGTAAAAATACATGTGATTTTAGAAGATTTGGTATATGAGCATGTTACCACTGTATAATCCATGGGAATAGCCATGTGGTGTTGAACCACGTAAACTTTTTTGTGTATCGTGCATGATTATTTTTTTCCATACATTTCTACGGGAAAAAGACATATGAGAGTTTTGTTTAAAAAAATAATATCAAAAGGGAAAGTTGTTTTAATATAACATACCCTGATTCACCCCTAGGTTATTTGACCTAGTGGACCTAACACATTCTCTACCTTATCCTCAACTTGATCCATAATATCTCATCCATCAAGGAAATAAGGGTCCCTAAATATGTTTTCCCACCTAAAATCTCCACTCTCCACCGAAAACAGTTTTTTGTCCCTCCACATCATAAAACATAATTATCTTCTGATAACGGTCAATAAAAGAACATATGTAATAAAACCTGTCTATGGCGATGATTACATTTTATGACTGAATCTATTTCAAGAAATTATCCCCACATTAATGATATGGTTCCATCATCATTCTACACCCCTAACACACATCAATCATGATGGTCTAGCCTCCGACTTGTATAGTCAACACTGTAGGAATTGGAAATCCTCACTATGTCTTGTCTCGAAAAATTAGATAGATAAGGTGAAAAAAATGTGTGCAAACCACCTGAATAAAACAAGTCACAAACAAGAGTATTAAACAAACCGATTGTATATTGGAAAATCTCATGCCCCAATTAAACTGTTTCCTCCACAACATGAAATTGACTAGGCCCAAATCCTATTCCACATTAATTATTACCACCTCTATGATCATTCTATATTTATTTCCTATGATCATGAGTAATGTACTAATGTTATCCTCTTCCTACTCCATCTCCCCTCTGCTAAGAATAATCATGTTACTCCTGCTACGGAGACGTACCCACTATAAATGGTTGAGAATTAATTAAATAATCATTTCCACCTCTACCAAACTATGATCGAGTATCCAATTGTATTTGGTCTTAAAATGGTCTGAAAATCCACAGAAGAAACATATCATACCCATATCCACTATAAATGAACATTAAATGAGATGTTTAAAAGGGAATCTGTCAAGGTCAACTCCTTACTTGTCAAAACCTCGAACGTCCGGATGCATAAGACCTTCCACTGAAAACACCGCCTCTTGAGGAACCCTGATGGTTCCCCTCCTGGAAATCCTTCACATGAGTGGATTTTCTCAAAAACCTATTCATTCATCTCAACCTCCAAGCACGCTGGAATCGTCAAAGGATTAATTGAAGTCTAGATAGAAGGATGAAGGTACTCCTTAACATTCCTTGCATGAGAATCCTCGTATGGAAAAAGATCAAGGGAAAAAAATGGTCCTTGAAGATAATTTTTAACTACCAACTGACATGATCCCTTGATGATGGTAATGATGCTCATTCATATTCATGTCCTTCATGTTAGATTAAAGGAACACAACTCAGAACTCCTTTTATAAGTCAACCCATGAATCATCTTCATCCTTACACTCACCAAGGTAAAAATTCCACCACATACACGCATCCCCTGGAATTTCAATCGCCTCTAATGGGACCATGTACTCTTTTAGGGCACTGATCAAACTGTAAGCAATCTCCAGCTCTTCTGTTCAAATCTCTCTCTCTATAATAGAAATGATCTCCTTGTACTTTTCTAAATCCTTACATTGAAAACAATGTAACATTCTATACCACTAATATTCATCCTTAGCCGAATCAACACTTCATCGATCGAATGGGTGAGCCTATTAACCCTCCACTTCTAAATCCACACATAGATGAAGACCATGATATATAGTTGTAAGAAAAAAAAGGATTCCCTAATCCAAGTAGCATAAATTCTCATTATAATTTTTTAATTAAATTTTATCCATTTATATCATTTTTTCTATTTCAAAATTCCCTAAACAATCCATTTAGAATAATAACACTAGCCATTATGGTGCATGTTCCTTTCCACGGTATCCACCCTATAAGTATGTCTATATCAATTAGTCGTTAACTAAGATTAGAGTATATGAACCAGATCATGGGCACCTAAAATACCATTTCCAAGGAGGTCTAATGGGACTATCTCATGCACCAAGGTCAATTTGAAGTATTTTCATACCAACCTATGCATTCCTCACTGTTTCTAACTCTAAACTCTACCCCATATCACAACCATAATAATTGATACCACTATGTCATGATCCCCTCCCTCCAAACATACTCCTCCTAAGAAGGTAGTAAAAAATGGTTATCATGACCCCTGGGTCTCACCTCTAGTAGGCCGCGGGTTGGTGACTAGAATTGAGGGTGATAGGATCTCACAATATGGGAGGCATTTCCCTCTATAGGTAAACAGGATCGGGAGATAGAATGAATCATTCTCAAGAAAATTAATTATATAACATAACTAAGCCAAATTATTCCCAAACTACATGTGTAAATAGACCAAATATATTAAAATATATCCAAGTAAATACCGAAAATAAAAATTAGAAGAAAAATATCAACAATCCCAATGTTTCATCTTGTAACGACCACCACATTCCACAAAATCCTCTTGGAAAACTAAAAATAGTTTTATAGACATTGGTTGATTATACAAATATAATCATTAGGAAAACCAAAGTATATCATGCACATGTGACGGAATCATACTAATGCACAGGTCAGATAATAGTAGAACCAAAAAACACATGTAATGGTATACTAACCCTCCCAACATCATCAATGCATTCACATCAAATAACTCATGCTAAGTAAAATAACATAAAATAATGCACATCAATGATGGTTTAACTCTCACCACTTACTCACTAATTAGCCACTCTCACAACCTAATGTTAGATGTCCTGATTCTCCCACCTCTTCTGAATATACCACATCACATCTTTCATGAGCAATCCGAGTAGATACACCATAGAAAAAAATGCCCGCACACAATTGGGCCACAAACTAAATCACATGAAATCACATTTCCTCACATATCCTTATACCACGTCACCACCCATACCAAATACACCTAATACACCACCACCCAACTCATACTGAAGAAATCAGGGACACTGCATCACAACATACTTGAATAATTTTTTTACTTCATCACCCTGAATAGGGATCATTGAAGAGAGGGTGGTTGTTCATACATCGTTCCACTAGGATATTGGGATAACACCCCCACATGACTATGCAGGTGTTCAAAATATATTGTTCAATGTGGGTGGGGTGCATATTTAAATCATATGGATAATGAAAGTATATATATATTATCAAATAATCATTCCCAACTTATGGTTTCCAAAACAAACAAACTACTCACAACATGGTCACTTATAATATCAATAAAAAATGGATTTATTAGTATTAGCAACAGTAAATTTTGAAGGTGAAGAGCCCAGATAATCAAACGCGGCATCACATTTCCTCCATATTTAAATCCCATTAATTTTATTATTTTTCTTCATCCTCTTTTAATCAATAAACCCATCATTAAACAATCCATTGTATAACTTCAATCCCTTTATGAAATCTGGTAATTCAATTCCAATAAATATTAATCTTTCATTTCTTCCATTACTACTAGGGAATCTAGCCGAAGGCACCCATATATCACAAGTAACCAGTCAACCCAAACAATCTCACATCACTGAAAAAATCATTGTCAAACAACCACATTTCCCCCACACCCATTACATTCATGCATCTTTTTCCCACAAGCATGGCCACACATCACAACACATAAAAATTATTTTACAAATTTATAAAGTGTCTTTCATCGAATTTATATTGATTTTATGGATTTTATCAAACAAATCACAACCCAGAGGCAACTAACATAATATCTGAATATATGTGGTTAACCAATTTAAATTTTTCGGATGATATCATAGCAATCATAACAAAAGAAACAATAAAAGAACATATATCTGACACAAAAAATCCCCCATAAACCCCAATTTTTATTAAGGAATTATTCCCATACAATCAAAAATATCACAATATCAATGAATTTGTAAAAACAGATGAAGAGAACAATTCACCCTTCATTTTCAATTTAACCAATTCATTATCATTATTTAAACCCATAAAAACACAACTCATAAGGAAAAAACCCTCTTGCTTGATACATAAAAAATATAAAATAGTGATTCCCTACCTCAATGAATTTTTTCAGAATCACTATGCCCCTTATGGCGAGGAAAAAGCCCACAACCCATAGTCGCGCCATGAGAAAACACGAATCAACTAGTACTGCAATAAAAGATCATCAAAACACATCCAAAACTCACAACCAAAAGCAATCCACACCACAAAAGCAAAACTAAAAATAAAAAAATGGAAATGGGTGAGAATGAGTGGAGAGCTCACCATATATCAAAGATGAGAGCCTATGGAATGAACTTTGTTGAAAGAATTCTCCAAACGCTGAAGGAGAAAATCACCTAATTCCATAAATGAGAAAAGATCCACTGGACATAGCATTTTCAAAATAAACCCAAGTGGATGAAACCTTTATAAATGGAATAACATGAGGGAATTACATGACGTGTAATCCCCTTTCATGTCATATAACTCTGGGATTCTTGTTATCATTGAAAAACATACCTACTTTTTGTTATTTAAACATAAAAAACAACACATACTGAACAAATTTTTTATAATCCGTGAAACTAACTTTCACATCATGTACAACACTTACACAATGTATATTTCCAATAACAGTTTTCTTGCACCTCCAGCTTCTATTAAAATTTCCTAGAACCTACCACAATCCCCTCCAACACTCAAAAAATATAATGGAATGGATCTGGAAGGTATGAACTGTTACATGTCCACCTCGCCCCATATAATATTATTTTAACAAATTTTAACACTTTTTTAATATTACCATGGTATTAAGGATGTTACAATTTATGGGTATAAAAAGATTATATAAAATGAAAATTGAATTATAAATGGAACATGGTTTATATATTAATCAATATCCCAATAACATGGCAAACCATAGTATTTTTTTGGAGTTTTAAATTATTGAAGAAAATAATATTTTTTGTAATATAAAATAATCATTATTTTAGAACTATTCAATTAATTTAAAATTTAAAATTATAATAATATAATATAATTAGAGTATAATTCATTAATGCAGCTATAGTATCTCATCATTATCATAGAAATCTTAAAAAAAAAATCATTAAAATCTTATTACGTTTATCATTTTTAGCATTCATTTATCGTATTTTTTTATTAATTGAATAAATATTGTCTCGGTGTTTCCACTTCATTTATTTTATTTATTTGTTCACTAAAAATTATAAAGAAATTAACATGAAAAAAACTAATTTATAATTAAAATGAATATTTATTATTGATAATACATTCTTTTTATCTCTATGTCAAAAATTTAAAGATAATAAATCAAATAGAATGATATATTATAACACCCTTTAAATAAAATATTATAAGTGTTAAATCATGTCTATGTGGAAAAAGTATCATACATCTACATTTTTAATTATTATTGGAAAAATTATATTTGTAAAATAAAAATAATTAATGTTTTTTAGTGAATTATAGTCCTTATCACATTAATTTTACCCCTGATTAACTCATTTTTCTTTTATTCCGGTAACAAAAATTATTATGTCTACTACTCCTTATGAATAATATAAAAATAAATATATCTAAAAAATATCACATGACTAAAAATATATAATAAAAATTTCAAGATTAAAAACAGGTAACTCATAGAATTTAACTTAAAAGTAATCCCACAAAAACATGATCGATAGTTGTTTCTCAAAAAAATCATTTTATATAAATATGATTTTATACTAAATTCTAGTATAAAATTAATTTTAAAAAATATATCTACATTATTTTTAGTAAAAATTATCTTATTTAAATTTCAAAATAATAAATAATTACATTTTACATTATAAATACATCTAATGAAAATATGGTTTTAAACAAAAACTCAATTTTTCACTATTAATTGAAAAATGAATATTTTTATAAAATTATCAAAATGTAACCATAAGATTATTTTTAAATTTTTTATTTTATAAATTATATCATTATATATATATATATATATATAATTTCCAAATGTTTCATAAACTCATCATACAATCCTCTCACAAAAAACTATAAAATCATTTTTTATGAAAATGTATTTTGGAAGCATAAAATGACGTTACTAAATATTGAGTTTTTTATAATAATATTTTTGAAATAAATTTTTATTTTTTAGTATCATTATATATATTTCATAAAGTATATAATTGTATTTATAATATAAAATTTAAATTATATATTATAATGGTCATTAAAAATTAAAAAATTTAATTTTTCATTTAGCCTTGCTATTACTTGTGGTATAAAAAATCAAACATAGTTTTTTTAATATTTCAGTGTTACATTATATTTTCTATAATATCATTTATTCCTTCATTCGGTAAAATTTTATGTTTTATTAAGCATGTATTGGCCCACTCTATATAAAGATCATTATAATTCCTAAGATAGGGAAAACCCAAATAATATGAAATCAACCCCATATTTTAAGGAGTTCTAAATTTTTTATATAAATCCTATGAAAAATTACTCCCATTATATGGGGTTATTTAATCAAAATGGTTAAAAAAATAGTTATATTACTATTATAAAGTAAAATGTTATTTTACTAGTACAAAAAAAAGATATTATTGATAGTACCTCACTAGAAATAAAATCTCAAGTAATGTTAATTTTTTGGATATCATTTTCTATTTTCATTCGTGGGTAGTAATTAAAATTATAAGTTTTCTATGTATTTTAATGGGAGAATGTAATGACCATAAATTTAACTATAAATTTTACTTATGTAAATATTAATTTAATATATTTTTTTACATGATGTACCAAACTAAAAAAAGGATGATATGTTAAAATAGTATTTTCCATGAAAATATATCCATTAAATTAGCTTGTATAAAAGGAATTAACCATATTACAAAAAATTATGAAGGAATTGAATGGAATAGCATAGTATAAATATCCATCAAAAATCTAATTTATTTAATCATTAGATGTAGACAGATTTGATATGGTTTTATCTAGAAGAATCCCAATCCCAAACAGAACTATTATGGTATAGTAGAAATCATATTCATGCACAATGCAAGATCATGGATGTTTCCAAGAGATCAATGATAATAGAATAACCACCCTCAAATTAAACAAGAGTATAAATTATACATATATTATATACATATATCTTCAGGGGATATTTAATTATAAATTAGAATTATAAATGTATATATAATTATAAATTTAATAAGTTATTTAACACAAGTATTTTTCATATATCACATTTTTCATATATTGAAACATAATATTCATTTTCATTAAATATATTTTATATTATACTTTATATTTGAAAGATAAATTTATACATTTTTGAAATTTAATTTTATCATATCTATAGAATTTTATAATTAATCATGAAAATACGACTATAGAGTGAGTATTTGGGATTTCTTATGTAATTGAATTTTATGGTAAAGAGTGATCACTGTAGTGTTTTTCCAAAACGATAAATTTTATTGATTTATCGGAAATACCCATAAGTATATAAACCATTTAATTTTTCAAATATATATTTAATATTCATGAATATAAATTTTTAAAAGCACTCTATGGAATTTATAAAACCATTGATTGTCAATTTAATTACATAAGTAACATTTTCCAACAAAATTTATTTTTAGTATTTTTTCAAGTTAAATCATATTTATTGTTCAATATTTCTTTTAACATAAATAAAAATCCATGTCTCGTTTATTTGATTTATAAAAAAAATATATTGTAATATTGAAATCAATGACACAAATAATTTTACACTCCACAAATATATTAATCATAAAATACACTTTTCCTAAAAATGTGTCTTCATAAGTTACATGTGCTAATTTTGAAATCAATTTTTATGACAGAAAAAATTTATTTCAAATAAAATTTATTTTATATTTTGATTAAATATGTGAAAATTATATAATAACTTTCATCATTTTTCTAATAAAAAATAATTTACTTAGGTAAAAAATAGTTATAATAGTAACACCGAAAAAAGTAAATTTGAAATTTCTTGGAGTATATGAATTAAATTAATATATATATATATATAATTGTGTAAACATTAGCTTTTAGGTATTATAGGCCTTATATCATCCCACACTAAATTATTTTCAATTTTTGGAGCCACTTTACATTATTCACAAATGCTCACATTATATGACGTGATTAAAATTTCAATGAAGTGATGCTCCTCACTTATAAAATTGGCCAATCACAAACCCTTCATGACAAAAAAAAAGAATTTCAATTCATATTAAAACTATCCCATTTTTTATTTCACTATAATAATATTTTTTTTATCTTATGGTGATAGAAAAATGGATTAAAAGTTCCATTTTAGAGGAATCATTCAATGAAAATTCAATAATTTCAATGCGGGTACTATCTTTTCTCTAACATATTTTCATTTCAATATCACATTTTATTTTATAGTTATATCATAAAAATATAATAAAATTTTTATTTATTTTACACTTCTTTTATTTATTCTAATGTAATAACTATTAACCTTATTTCCCTAATTCAATTAAGAAAATCAAACTTTCAGTCATTTGTTTTAAATAATCATGCATCCCCGAAGCAACGACTTATGTTTTTTCATTGTTGAATCTCTTAATTGATTATATTGGTGATATTTATAGAAAAATTATAATTATGTAATAATATATATACTATTATTATGATTAAAATTATAATAAACCTTTTTTTTCATCATTCTTTGAGAAATGATAACCTTATCTATGATTTGTGTGGAATACCACCTCCACAATGTAATATACCCCATAATTCATTTTTTTTATTTTTAATTTCTTAATATTTATTAAATTCGGATCCACTTCCACAAATTTATTAAAATAATTTCATTATTATTCTTTAATAATTATATTATTCCAAAATAAAAAACTTTAATAATTATAATCTTCCATTAATTATGGTATATTCATGTTTAGGTTGGTCGAACCACATACATGAACAATGATATAAACCAATATCATTGATGTATATGATAATTTATTTAATGATATTACATTATATGAATATGTTAATAATGAATTTTTCATTTTTAGTGGTAATGTTAATATAGAAAACATTAGTGAAAATACCAACATTTGTTCATTAAACATCACCAAAACATATTATTCGATGATAGTAATTTTATGGATTATAATAAAATCCCCATATAATGAAATTATATCTTAATAAATAATTATAAAATATAAATTATAGTCTATTAAACTATCACATAATATATTTCTTTTGGAGAATAGAAAATATCAACCATGATATCATAAAACTAGATCAAAATGATCATGATTACTCACACCAGATATTTAGAATATATAATAACTAATTAATATACCTAAAAAACTTATCAATGGCAATATTTAGGAATATGGTCATTAAGTAACTTATTAATATAGTTCTGTTTGTTATATAAGAAGTTAGAGCATGTTCTATGAAATCGAGATTATTGTAAAGGGTCTCTATTTCTATTATTTTTTATTGATGCATGTTTTGATATTATGAACAAATATTTTTTTTGTAGTTTAAAAAATTACTTTGTAATTATAATATATTAAATTAGAGTTTATCTTGTATAATTCACTTCTACTCATTCTCTTCCTTTATGGGGGAAATAAGTGATCTCTTCCAAAAAATTTATGGGGTTATCAAAACTCAATCTTCTTTCTCGAGTTATGATTTTTCTATTTAAGATTCATAATTCATTTATTATAGTATTCCATATTTCTATATTAATATGTAACATTTTATTTGAATCACCATTATTAAGGAATTCAATTCATTAATTAAAATAAAATTATGTTAAGAGTAATTAGTATCCTCTTAAATGATAGTTGATCACTAATGTAAATGTTATTATATTCCCAAGAATGTCATAATATCATATTTTGAAACACTATTATCTAATAATACTTTTGACTATAATATTTATATTAAACTATTTTTAAATTAAATCTTTATTACCATTTTTATTATGTGGTTTTTAACTAAAGAAATTTTTAAAAGTATTATACCGGGTTTCCATAAATAATTAAATGATTAATCTTTTAGAAAACACTTCACATGTTTAAATTTATATATTTTTTGAATGATATTTAATGTTATATTCTTATTAAGTTAAATTTTTTCAATGTTTTCAACTCAATATTTCATAAAGATCTTCCAAAATTGACTCGTAATATTGTTTATTATGGGAGTGTTAAAATTAATTTATAAAACTCTTTTGCAAATTCTGTTCCATTATCCATTTTATTTTCAAAATAACATAAAATAATGGGACACATGTTTATTTAATTTAGAACTTTTTATATTTATTAATTCTATTATTTAACTCAAGGTATTGAAAATTCCAAATCATAATGACTTCTAATGTTTTGTTTTTGAAAGAATTAATTTTTTAAGTATTTTTTATATCTAGCTCAACATCCTTTAATATTTATTTTGTTATTTAGGGTTGCGTTATTTTAAAATCATCCACGTAATTTATATGGATGATTAATTGTTATGTTTGGTAGAAATAATCTTCCAACCCATTTTTTATCTTGTTAATAATTATTGTTAGAGATTATTTACATTTTCTTCTCTGTGGAAAAATTATGTCTGTATATAATATTATGTTATAGTTGGACCCATATTATATTTTCCTCTAATTCACAAGGTATTTTTTTCATCTAATGAGATACCTTTTATAGTGAATGTTTCTTTAGGATAATGAAACAAATTTTGTTATGTGTCATACCATAATTAAATTTCCCTATAATTCATTATTTTTTCTTTATATCTCATGATATGTAATGTATGGTATAAAAGAGTAAACCTAATACACAATTGTACATTTTCCAAAATGTTATTGTGGTATTGGGAGTGAGATATGAATTATTCTATTGATTTCATGCATTATATTATTTTTAGAATCTTATAATTCCAATATCAATTGATATTGGGTTCTCTATGATTAGGAATAATACTATTATTCTTATCTTATGATACATGTTTTATTATGTATGAATTTTTTATATAATGTTTGTTCATTTTTTCATTATCATTCCCATATGTTCTTCTAATTATCACTTATTATATTTTATTATTATCTCTTATGTTTAATCTTTGTAAGAGTTTAAGCTCACCCCCTTCTTATGATTCCATTTCTCCACGTAGTTATGAAATTTAATGAATGTGGTTTTTTTGTAAGAAATATCATGTATAATTTTTTTAGATATTTAATACTAAATATTGTTATACAATTTTAATAAATAGTGAATAATTTGTCCATAGGATAATAAATACATGATTTTTTGTTACAGAAAACTTCTTTTTCAAATTTCTTCCAAAGGAAATATACCTATCAGTAAATGGTTTCTATTTTTAAGGAATTTTATGTGTAAAATTATATAATATAACGTGTTCATGATTTGGATCTCTATATGATTAATGAATTTTCATTGGCGAATAAATTATTTCCCTTTAATGAGTATGTATGTTAATAGTTACATAATCCATTGTTCACTATTATATATATTATGGTATGTATTGTAATTAAATATTGGAGGTTATAGTGTCGTTATGTCATGAGGTGGGGTATGGATATAGTATATTGTCTTAGTTAATTACTAAATATCATAGGGTTAAGTCCCATAATGTGAATGATATGCACATTCTTAAGATATGAATAATCCATATTGGTTATTGGTGATTACACTTTTGAGGTTTGACTACATCATTTGATTATAAAAAATAATAAAAGAAGTTGTGAATAATTTCCCCATTCAATATGGTTAATTATTGTTTATAGACTCTATATATATTTAGACTAGTTTTTCCTTATATAGGTGACTTATTAAGGAAGGTTAATCCTATTTTAACTCTTGTAAAGTCACCATTGAATATCTTGGATTTTAATAAATATACTAAAATTGATATTTAAAATGGATTTATATTTTAAGAATAGCTATTTAAACTACTTTCATAGTAACAGACTTATGGAATTATAAATTAACTTGTTAATTTTTCATTTTTGTATAATATTTCACATGATACCATGTTATTATTATCAATATTGACCATTTTATAAAATATTACATGTTTTCTATGTTTGTTACTAATATTGTTATATATGGACTGTGTTAGAGTTGATAAAATGTGAATGTGCATTCTATAATTTATTTTTATAATATTTATCTATGTTGTTTTGGTTATGACTTCTATATTTTCCTAGTAATATAAAAGATAATATATATCAGCAATATGCTCAATATTATACATGTTCTATATATGATGGTTATTGATTATGATTATGTTGATGGATGGACAATGAATAGTTTGTGTATGTGGGCATAACATTTATTAAATATGTATATTAATAGTCTCTTATGTATATTTCCCACTACGGTTTTGGAAAACCCAACCTAGATACCTCCTCAAACCGGTATGTAGCCGAAACCTTCATATACCAAAAGGGTTCTACTGATCCCCATAGGCTAGTGACGAGTACCCAAGAACCAACAATAACCATAGGGAATTATTTCTCACAAAACCTATGTTAGAAACATTAATTTAATATATCTTCATATATACAAGATGTTGATAAATATTGAATGAGTAAAATAAGAAATATATTTCATTTCAATAATGAAACAGAAGAAGCGATACAACTCAAATGTGACTAAAAATATGCATGGTGCATATTAAATAACAATTGAAAACTAAAACTCTAACATCCCTTCTATTTTATTGTGTAAAAAAACTCCCAACTTCTCACCACCAAATACCCTGAAAATGTGAATAGAATACTCTCTGCCCCACTGCAGCATCGTATCAATCCTTACATAAAAATAAAGAACTTGGTTTATGCACCATCAAAGGAGGGAATAAGATGTGAGATAAATAGGCCCATCAGGGTCCAACATAGGTGTTCCATATCATGTCTCTGTAAAAAAATATTAGTAGGATCACCATTAAAGAAAAAAATGCATCATAATCATTTAAACAAGTTATATATAAAAATCATGGAAATTTATTCCCCCTTTATCAATAGTTAAAATAATTTAGTTTAAATTGTTTCAAATCGTATCACATACTTCAACATAGTCAAAGAAAACCAGGCATCGTATATTGAATGATAATCTAAATACATCGAATTCCAAATTAGAATTATCATCCAACCAAGGATCACAACAGACCAGACTATCTTGGACACTCATTCTCAAACATATATAACAAGCCATATCAAGACTGTAGATATATTCATAGAATCTATTGAGAGGAGTAAATACCTAGAAATCGAACCACCAAATAGTTTCTAACATGTCCCTATAAAAATGGGCATATGGGAAAAAGAACACCTCATGAGTGAACTCCCCGACGATATTAATAGATGAGGCCTATTTTTACATTTTCCTACAAATTACCCAATGTTTCAAATGTTTTATGTTTTAAAATAATTTCATCAAAATATTACTTCTAAAACCATTTAATAAATCCATTTAAAAGTTCTTCCAAAATAAAATTTAATTTACCAAAACAATGGTAAAATCATTTTTTATCAAAAACCCATTTCAACACACATAATTCAAAAATTCCAATTTATTTATAAAATTATTTTTAGAAATAAGATAAATACACTTTATCAAACATAGGATAGTGAAAACCCCATCTACCTCAAATTCATGTCACACATGCTGACCATGAGATCCACTAACATTTAATAATGAAAAGATAACAAACGATTCTTAGTAATCAAACAAAACAAATCCAAATCAATTCAATACGTAAAATAGTCGGTGGAGAAGATAACACAAAACATTCCTCAATAATCCTACATTCCACACCCTCACCAACATAATGGTCTTGCTCTAGAGTAAAATAACACAACATATATAGAATGGATCTAGTGAATCAATAACACAATACAAATAGACCTCAATTGTCATACAATGGAACTACTGCAACCAACAAAAATAAATAATTAATAAATTCACTTACCTAAAAATATACAACATAATTATAATGAATATCAATCATTAAATGAAATTATCTAAAAGGTGAATAAATCCCCAAAATCACATAGGAGAGCTCATATGTCTCCGGATAGATGAAAGATACCAATAAAAATAAAATCTTATATTCTACACAATAAAAAAATATAGGCCTTGAATATTTAATGACATGAATATTGGTTTCACAAATTAAAATCCCAAAAATTGATATAGGATTTGAATTTTTTAGCCTCGTTTGAAAAATAACTGATCAAAGTTGTCATGATATAAACTTGTTTCATGATGTGTAAACATTTCATGCTCTGAACTAGTTTATAACATCAATTCAATAATCGCTTCACATCCAGTAACCATTTCATGATTTGGATTTTTATAACATCTATATTCAATAGAATTGCTTATAAGAATTCATGGATATAATCAAGATCTCAAATGAGATTCTCATAACACTTTTTCAAATTTATATTCAGACTAAAATAATAAAAACAATCATACATCCACAAACATGTGGCTATAATCCCCAAAAAAAGATATCTATTCTTAAAATCCCCAAAATACACAAAAATAAATAAGGAAATGAAAAGTGATATGATAACATTAATGTGGGTAATGAAATGTTACAAACTCCCCAACATAAGACTTTCCATCGATGAGATTTAATTTCTAAGAATGGTATCTAAAAATAAGTGAGGCCATTGCCCCATAATTAACAACTCATTCTCCAAGTTCACATGAGAATCTATTCTGTTTCACCAAAATACTCTTACCAATGAAATCGACTTTCAATGAAATAACATTACCTGAGAGTAAATGATATCCACTTGATGCTAAAAAACATAAATATTTGGATCCAACTCAATCCCATACAACTCAATATGTCAGGGGGATCATGATGGTTATTCCTAAGATGAGATATATGGAAATTATCATGAATTCATATCAATTGAACATGAAATACCAACTGATAATTGGCTTTACCAAGTCACTCGGTGGCTTTAAAATGTCCAACATATCTCAGACCTATTTCACTATATCCCAAACCATGGGTAAGGAAACCAAGGATAAATTATCAATAAAACCATATCACCAATATAAAACACCATAGGACAACACCAATGATCCTTGTACGATTTCATCTAACTCTACACTATAAATTGTCATTGATGAATATCATTAATTGTCAATAACATCATAGGAATTACTCAAGGTATTATAATAGATTCATCACCCCCCTCTTCCTAATAAAGTGATAACCTGACGGAGTGACCATAAAAATCCACAGATGGATCCATTCTGATCGATAACTAATAGCTATTATTATAAGAAAATTGACCCAACCAAAGAAGGTTATACCATGATCCAATGAAATACGGTACAGAAACAAGAATCCTTTCCTGTAGGATATAAATTTTACATTCCTTCTGACCCTCTATATATGGATGGTAAGATGTAATCAACCTGCTTGAGCCCCCATATCCTCTTAGAGACTCTTCTAAAACTCTGAGGTAACCCTATGATTCATTTCTAAAATAATGGAAGAGGTAACTCTATTAAACATCATAATATATTATATCTACAACTAATTATGGTCCTTAATATGTTTGTGTCCCTGTTAAGAATGATATTATCCAATATTTTTATTGAACCAATTTCCAACCAAATAGAATTATTGACTTAGTAAATTCATGGAAATCCAAAAAATTCTTTAGTGACATAATCCCATTTCCAAACCAACATTGGAAGAGGCTGGAGTGAACCAAAAGGCTTTAGATGTTATTACTTTAACGTTATGTTGTTTCAACTGTAGGAAACCTAATAAACAAAGTTAGACATCATTCCCAAAAACCTCAATCACCATTTCATGTCAAAATACATCATAATAGTTCCACAATGAATCGAGTATAAATAACTATGATAGTCAAACAAAATTGTCACCTAAACATGCTAGGAAAAAAACTGATCTCTGAAATAAATAACAGCATTTTAAGGGAGTGGAAAAACAAAAATAGGTTCCCAACTATATAGGGCCTCTAAAATTCTGCTAAATTAATCATCCTACTATTGTCCCTGATGAATAGACTCAATATGAGATGATCAATACTTAATAACTATCATAACCATACCTAAAACATCATCCTAAGAATCTAAGTACAAGTAAAAAAAGATCCCCTTAAGTTTTTATTCATTCTTCGATTCTAGAATATAATGAGATGGTACTTCATAGTGAGTGAGTCTACAATGACATTTCATTATACCATGGTGGTGGTGATCTCAAATTCAATCATGTTATGGTATTTCACCCACAATCTATATATGAGATTCAAGTATTTTTAAGGAAAGATATATCTCATACTCTTATGGTCATAAATGTCCTCAAAACCCTCTCTAAAAATATAGTGTCACCATTATTAAAGTGAGTTCATAACTTCATCAGCCACTAAATATTGAGTGGCATAATTATTCCCATGAATTTGAATATGGTGGGGGTTTTAATCCACCACATGATCATCCTTCATTAAAACGCAACTGATAAAAACACCAAAAGTATAAAAATAGATGCATACCCCTTGTCATAATCAGGTAAGATCACAATAAGAGATGATTTCAGGAGGCATTTCAGTCTGTTGAAATCAGACTGTCAATTTTCATCCCATATGTTTCAAAACTTTTTTTGAAAGATTATAAAATGGTGACACCAAATTTTATAAATCCTTAATGAACCGATGGTAGTAAATTGCAAGACCAGAGAAGTTATAAATCTCAAATAAATTTTGTGGTTCTTCGCATGAAAATATATCCTTCCCCTTCTCATAATCAATTGATAATCCATGATAAAAAAATGTCTTCTAAAAACATCACGTCTTGGATCCCAAAAGTTTATTTCAAAAGTTATTCATTTAAAAGGTGAATCCTATGTATTTCTAGAAACAATCTCTAATGGTTCTTACAGTCATTATTCGATATTGAATAATAATAAATATCAACCACGTACATCTCCAAAAAAGTGTTGAAACACTTCAAGAAAATCACTTATTAGAGGCAATTTAAACAGCCGCAAAACGTCTCTGTGTTGGTTTCAAAAAACTACAACTATTCTTTTGGTCTAAATTCAATACGAAACTATTCCATAGATTTACTGGTTATTTCTGGTAATGGTTTGAGAATGAATATTTAGAAGTGGTATTCATCATTTTATATGTCATTTTTCTAGTAAAAATTACTATAATTTATTGGTTGTTTTAACAGACACTATATTCTAATTTTTTTTATCATAAAATCTACATTATATCAAAGAAAAAATCCTGTAAAATAATATTCTATCATGTTTTAGGATGATTTGAAAAAAAATCTCATAAAAACCTTCATCATACATTGGTTATTTTAACCAACTCTAAACAAATATGCCATATTCAGTAATGGATTAAACATCTATTATATGTATATTTTAAAAAATAGTTGTAGATTTTGCAGACCCCAAACAACCATAAACAAATATGCACATACCATGATATCTCTTATCATAATAACATAAAGTTAAATCCATTAAATAAAAAATATGTCAGCAATCCAATAAAATAGCTCACCAATTATAATTACCAATTGTGATAAGGGGACCATATTCTAAGATTACGATGCCCAAAAAAATATTATATATTTCTATATATTTTTCTTAGATCATATTCATCAACATAGTCCCCTAAAACCTGAATGAAGGATTATAATCATATTTAAAAAAGTATACTAATTTTCTCAAACTGTAAATGGTTTCAGTGACATCAAAAATTGGGAAACCATGATAATTTCATGTGATTACTTTGTGACACAAATGATACATGAACGAAACATCTCATTATATATCAGTCCAACATATCAAAAACCCACTTCTCACTACCTAATGAAGAACTCTACTCATCAACCTCCATATATTAGTTTCTACATACTGGTACCGGCACCAGTAAGGAAATTATATCAAAAATTAAACAATGATTTATATTTATATTTAAACATAAAACTAATATTATTTTGTGAACTAAATGATTTTGTATTTTTTTGATTTACTTGGGCACCACAACTAATCGGTAAAATATCACTAGAGACAAATCATGCCACCTTCAAATATAAATCAACCAACGATTTATACAATTTGGTTATCTGATCCCCCTTTTACTGAATTGATTTTTCTATAAAAAAATCAATTTGAGTATCTATGAGTAAGGATTGAATAAAACGAGCAATTGATATTACTGTAATAATCAATGTCCTACCAAAGGACTCATATGGTAATTGTCACAATCCCATCATGTGCACTTGACTAGAAAGCTCCTTTCCAAAATCATTTCCAATTGGATCAACCAAAGAGACTGAGTATGACTATGTGGGATTGGAATTAAATAGTTATTAAATTTTTTCTTACAATCAATCATCTGTCATATTTTAATTAATATATATTAACGCAGTTACAATTCCTAATAGGTTATTATAATTAAAAATGCATTCATACCCTAACTTATTTGGATTTATTCTTAATAAAGCACCAATTAGATTTTTGGTGAACATATGACCATAGTTCTGTTTAGGATGCTTGGTGACCAAAATTATGTGACTTCAATAAACAAAGAGAGATCAATAAATTATTATATGTAATAGATAATATATTCTTATGAATATTTAATGTAATTAATGGACTACCAGTATTGATCGGATTAAAGAAAAAATCATTGACCACATTGTTTGAGGGATGATTTTTTTACACTAGGTTAACTCATACTTCCTTAAAACATCCAAAACTAAATAGTATGTAAGTTAATAGTAATGTATATAATGTCATATCTCTGTAATATTGATGTATAAATGTTAAATTATATTAATATAATAATATATTTTTAAACACCATGTGATTCTAATCACGATGACTGTCAATAAAAAAATTTCATTTCTCTCATGGAACCCTATTGGTTACCTCATAATATAGTTGTTGGGTGATCAATGATGAATCATTAAATTCAGTCCACAGTCTCCATTTAAAATATATCCATTTCTTGACAAAATTTTCAATTTCAACTTTCTTGCTACATGATCATCAACAAGAAAGTGAATAAACAAATTTACATATAGATTCAGTTTGAAAATATTATATTTTTATAACATACAAATATTTAATTACAATTTGATGTATTAAAATAACCTTTACTTATGAATAAAAAACATCATTTTTCCATGATGAAGGCATATGTCCCAAACCATCATACATAATCAAAAGGGTAACAGGCTCGGCTGCCAACTTGAAGAAAATCTTGAAAAATAATCCCACATCGTCATCTATAGGGATCCCATAGCAGTCAAATGGCACAACTATATTTAGTTCATTTATATTCCAAACATCTGAAATTTTCATATTTTTATCTATATTATAATTGTTTCCATATTTTATGAAAAAAAATTTAGTAAAAAAACCGAAATAAAATTATTCATACTAAATGTTTTACTTATTACAGTCACCCAACAATATCCCCATGACGAACCTGGAGTGGAGACCTTCTCCCTTACTTCTGTGGCTGCTGAATGGGAAGGCTTCTACTGAGCTACCAATGGGATACTGATAGAGGGTGTGATAGATGGTGTAGGGGGAAATAGGATGGTGTTTTAGATGCTATAATAAGGGAGACAGATGGACCATCATTTTTTGGTGTGGTTTAGGGTACATCGAATGACAGTTGACTATAATAATTATAATTCATCCACATTGTAATGTATATCATTTAATAAAATATAATTGAATTTTGAAAAAATATTTCAAAAAATACACACATAAATAAATATAAATGAAATCATATGCACAATACCGATAAAAATATATACATAACTATGATAATGGATGACTTTACAAATGCCATAAGTGGTTGATAAATGAAACTGTGACTGCACGTACAATCATTTCCACCTAAAATCATGTCATTTTCCTAATCCATAATTACTTTATCTACATCATCCACCCTTGAATATTTTTTCAATATCATGATGGAAAAATAAGATACCATCTTTCTGTTGATGGGATTCAATTTCCAAGTTCAAATCATCCACTTCATCACCCATATCATACAATTATTTTTGTTTTACATGAGAAAATACACTCCACACTTCAACCATGACATCTTCCACATAATATACCATTTTGACATGAGATGATATGATCTATATATCATGTAATTCCCTGTCACCAACATCCATCAAGAAAGATAATTTCAAAAAAGTAAATTGCATGGAATCTTTTTTAAAACCTATGATAATATCGACCAAATTTTATTTGAATAAATCAACAAAATTTTTATGGTAGTTTAATTTGATAATACTTTTCAAAATTACATATTATCCCACATAGGATAATGTAAATATTCAACTATTCTATGGTTTCAAACCCCATTCTCATTCAACTATTTTAAATTTAATGCCATTCACATTGTATGTTTCAAGAATTCTAGCCACTTTTAGAGTACCACAAGAAAAACATCAAATCTCTTAACAACTCATCTCGAGTTCCAAAATACGTGATCAAAAAAATGTAATATAAATTATTAGATTCAAAAAATATATATATTAACATAATACCCATATTAATTTTAGTTTTTATGAACATACAAGTCATTTCAAACCATTCTTTAAGATTCTTATTAGAATTTTTTGTTTTATCTTCCTCATTTCCTATTCAACATATCATTCATATCTTTGTTTGTATCCTAATATCTTTAATAAATGGATCTCAAATTTCACCATTTAGTAGCTCATAAAAATGTGCATGTAATTATTCCATTTCAATCAGTATAACATTTGATATCAAATGTATCCCACTTATTTATTAAATAACCTTTCATTACATTTTACAAATAGAGGATCTTTAAAGTCTAGTGTCTAGAAAATAAAGAACATTCAAAATTAAAACATAAAAAAATATTTTATAAACCTTGGAAATCGTTATGAAATGTTCATCCTATGTACAATAATGACATCTCATAACCTTGAGATATATTTCAAAGTAAAGGGTGAGAAGAAGGCCCAATAAGGGTAATCACGGTAATCAACTTGCTTTTGGTATCAATAAAAACATGATGAAAAACATAAAGACATGAGAAATGGAAGTTTATGAATATCAAAATATAAATAAAATGAATCATAACTGGAATATCTAGCTAAAACATTAATTATTTACATTCAAGAACATTTCACCATGTTCCATCCCCATGGTGTCATAATAATCACCAAGGTTATTCACTTTGGTATCGTAAAACAAGTCATCTCATGAGATTAATTTTTTTACCCAATGAATTGGAGAGATATCTTGGTGCACCCTTAATATATATATTTATTTTCATGAATTCCACATAGATCATAATCCAACATTTCACGAAAATCCATAGAGAATTAAATAAATGGGTTTCATTTCAATATCATGATGTTTTAAAAGTGCTTAAATACATGATCATTATGTCAATTATAACACATGTTAAAGGAATTATGGTTTCATGTATGTCAATTACAAAAATAAAATATATCATTTTTTTCATTAAAAATACCACAATAAGAAAAATATTTTTGATTATTTACATAAAGTGAAAATATAAATTTCTTCAGGAAGAGAGAAGAGAGAAGTTTTGAGATGAAATTTTTTCACCATAATGTCAATATAACATGTTTTTAGAGAACGTTAATAAAAGAGGGTGAAAGGGTCACAAACTCATAAATATATCATAATAATGTAAAGGGACATAGTAAAATTTAAATATGATCATGGAATGGATCTTCAAATGACACACAAAATTAAAAAAGAAACATTACTGAAAAGAGAAGATGATATTTATTTTATGAACATTCGGAAGCCTAATGACGTCACCCAAAAACCCAAAAGATGAATTGATGGGATTAAAAAAGGTATGTCATAATATTGAAATAAAAAGGACAGTAATAGGGATACATAATATAATACCACAACACATGGAAATGAAAATTCAAATACATAACATAAGGGAAGTTTTGACTAAAATATGATTGTGAAAGGTTACCTTCCCTTGAAGAGTAACATGAAAAACTCAAAGGTAGGGACCTTGGATGGATTGAGGGCACCATGGGAGGACTCTGTTTGAGGTGAAAAGACTAGAACATAGTTTTTGAGGAATATTTAATGGAAGTAATGAAGGAATGGGTGTAACATCCCATGTAATTAATGAATAATAGATATTTTTATCTATTTCTATTTATGAATTAGATTGTGTGTTTGAGGCTTAAAATTAGAATAAATCCAACCTAAAGCTTGGAATACTCTAGTATTTTTAAAAGATTGTTTTACCTCCTTTTGATGGAGAACCATTTTTTAATCTATCTTTTGACAATTTTATAAGCTATATTTGTCAAAATAAACTTATTCTTTATGATTGGTACATTGAAATTTACTTTGGATAATTTTTTGGTATTTTTCTGATAATGTTCATTTTTTTAGGAATAGTGAACGTGTTGTATTTTAATTCAAAACCACTTTTTAATCGAATTTAATTATACAGATAGATTATCTCTATAATTGGTTTTAAAGTTTAAATAGAATATATTTTTTCCATGTAATCCAATGGTTGACATTGGAATTAATTTCACTTTGAAATCGGACTTGAACTAGTGTCAATCTTTTGATACTTTTTGTTTCATAAAAACATGCTATTTGCTCTGACAGTGGGAATTAATTATTAAATTAATTAATTTAACTAAAATGTTTTGAATTTTGTAAAATATGCATCATTTTTGAATTTGTTATATCAATTATAGCTTAGGGTAATGTTTTGGTATTTTTCTGAAGAACTTCAATTTTTGATGAATAGTCAAACCACTAAGTGGTACTTAAAAAACTGATTTTTCATTTAAATGAAATTTTACCACATCTGTGTTTTGAATTTCAAAAATAAGACATAAATGGTTGTCATTAATAACTAAAATTTGGTTCAATGGGATTAAAATAATTTTTTGTGAATAGTAACTTATTAAGTTTTTAATCGTGATTAGAGGAAATTACTGTAATTAAAGGCAAAAATGATATTATAATAAAATGAAAATACATAGAAACATATACTACCCTTATTGGATGTGTCATGGACTACCATAAAAAGCCATGGGTCAACTTGGGGACCCCAAGGAGCCACTTTGGTAGGAAAATGGCATTAATATCTTTTTATTTAATGTTAAAATTAAAATGACACAAACATGAGTTGTTTTACTAAAAAAAATTAAATGGGGTTATACAAGTCATATTTTTGAATATAAATAGTAATTGGAAAGATAAAACTATTTCCTACATCATAGTATTTATTTATAATTTCTAGACATTAAATAAATTAAATTATTTATGACATCATGATGATGCAACGATTACCTCTTTATTTAACAATTTATATAAAATTAAACGATAATGTAAAATCTAAGACCTACACATGTCAAAACCCTATTGGATGGGTATATTTCGAACCCTTATCACCGTATTCTCGAATTATATCAATGTGGGACCATTTAAATCCGAAACTCATTTTAAAATTTCTTTACTTTCCAAGAGTGCCCCTCCTCTCCTCTTATAAAAGGCCCCCACCTCTACCTCCTTACCCACACATCCAAAGTCATTTTCTTGTCCAAACCCTGAAAATTTTGTCTCTCCGCATCCCTATCTAACTCTTATAAGCCACACTTTGGGAAGAAGTCTTCCCAAGTAAGACTTTGAGCTCAAATCAAAAAGGGTTACCCGTTATTAAGGTAATGTCTTCACTTGTGTTATTTAGTTTTATTTTTCTTCTCCAACCCCCTAAACTCTTTTTATTAATTTTTTTGTAACAACACCAGTATCTTCCTTATACTATGATGTTGTTATAAGAATGATTCTAGATACACTTACACACACCTACATCTAATGGTTAAAGAACATACTGTTTCCATGGATGGCGAATTTCTGCCTCTCAAAATGATGATTGTTCAACATTATTTTAACACCTTCAAATGTGTCCATTAAGATGGCACTATATTTATATATGATATATAATATGTTTATGTTTTCCTTATGCTTCTGTATTTTTCATTTTGGGCATACCTTTATGGTTTCCAATATGGGTAAACACGATATCTTCATTTAAGGAAATGCGGACTACCGCCCCCTCAAAGTGATTTGATTCGTTAATAAAATATATGGGACATATAAAGGATGGAGATATGATTCTATATATGATATTATACTGGAATTATAATATACCTTTATATTATTATTATTCCATTCCATAAAATACAAAATAGAAATGAAGGTAGCGTTCATGCGTACGTACGGCTTACCGTCTCCATGAACGGTGTGTTTCATTTATTACCTCTAAATGATTATGTAATATTATAAATGCATGTATATACTGGATATATATGAAATATATGGCATGTACATCATGAATATCATTATTGATATAATGGATATTTGACTACGTGAACAACTTGTAAATATAAAAAGACAACTTTTGACTAAAGTACAATTGATCAACAAAACGACCATTATTAACTTAAATAATTACATAATGTTCATAACATGGTAATATGTGATATAAAAGGAATAATGAACTCAAAAAAGGTTCTTAAGCAAGTTGAAATTAACTCATGTTTATTATTCAGTACATTAAAGAACGATCGAGTCAAGTCGGACCCGAGGTATGGGACTTCGTGTCAATCTCCTTTCATTGAGGCATATTTTGTTTTATACACAACATTATTTTATACGGTGTATAAACCCCTTTTAATATTACATTTATCCAAAAGAAATCTATCTTTATATGATACATTTTACAAAACGACAAAAGGGAATGTTTTTGTTGTACGTATGCGGCGACAACAACTTCTCCGCCTCTGTGACCATTGTTTGAGTTTCAGCTTCCTCTACAAGCCATACATTCTTTTTAAAAGAAAAATAAATACCATGTTTTACTTTTCTTTTATTTTGGTATTGAAAATGGTTTTCATAATGTTTTTATTATATCAATGTGTTGTATTGATATCTTGTGATTGAAATGTGGAAATGTTATGTTTCCTTTATGCATGTTTTATGTGATACAATTATGTTATCATTCTTGGGAATTTTTAAGAAGACGGGTGGTTCCGTGATAAACTAAGGGTGGGTGAGCCCGATATAGCTCTCCAATGCATTGGGTAACGTGATGGAGTGAAACGTTAAGGTTTCTCTGAAGAGATTTAGGGAATATACTGTGATGAGTATTCCAAACGTAACCAAGAGGGTTACTCCCTACGTAAAAATGTTATGAATGCCTCAAGTTACCTTTATGTCTTATGATTTCTATGATTTATTCATGATTTGATGAGGTATGTTAAAGTGATTATGTTTTATGGGTAAAGTATGATTTCATTGTTATGTATTTATGAACTCATGTTTCCTTTCCATATTTTTATAACCCATACTGAGCTTTTTATGCTAATCCCAAGTTTTTTTTGAAATGATTTTCACAAGTCAAGGGAAATGTACATGATATGATGATAGTGTCAAGGAAGTGTCAAGAAAGAGTCCATGTTTTATTTTAAATATTTTTCCGTTGATGCGAAAAATGAATACTATCTTTATGTAACAACTTTGTTTAAATGTGGAATGTAATGCAAGTTTTATGATCTAATTCTCTAAAACTCTGAAACTGAAAAGATCCTTAATGTGTAATCGTGTAATAACTCAAGATTAAGTAAGGTTTAAGGTTGGGGCCTTATATTTGGTATCAAAGGTCAGTTTAGATAACTTTAGGAGTTAGAATTTTATTAAATGAATATCCAAAAATATTTTTTATATGGTCAAATTGATATGATAAAGCATGTGAAGATTACCATGTTTTTTCATCTAATACATGTTTGTTCAGAACGGTTTTCCGTAGAGGAAACAGGGAAGTAGTGCTAGGAAGGCATACAGAAGAAAATAACATTCCGAATCAGCATCCGGAGATGGTCGGAATTGGAACTGAATAGTTTGTTGTAGTGATGGAATAGTTGAATCAAGCTATAAATGGTGGTGGTATCCATGCACGAGATCAGCCAGATCAAATATAGAGGAACATGTTAGTGGTGGAACATTTCATGAGGCAACATCCCCCATCATTCAGAGGATCATCTGACCCTGTTCTAGCTGAAGGGTGGATTAAAGCACTGGAGAAGATTTTCGATGTCATGGGATGTTCAGACAATCAAAAGGTTAGTCTTTCTATTTACCATTTGGAGGGTGAAGCAGATCAGTGGTGGTCGATGGTTAAAAATATCAGGGACGCAAATTAGACTGATGCTCTCGACTGGGATGAATTCAAAGGTATGTTTCTTGAGAAGTATTTTTCTAAGGTTGTTAGACTTAGGATATAAAAACAATTCCTGGAATTGAGGCACGAAAAAGACTCAGTGGCTTCTTATGAAGAAAGGTTCACTCGATTGTCAAGGTATGCTCAAAATTTTATCCAAGACCTTGATAGTAAAATCAATCATTTTTACTCAGGATTAATGCCAAAATATCGAAGGGCTTTAGCTTCTCGTGAGATTAAAAGTTATGAAAAGCTTGTTCGATGGGATAAGAAGGTCGAAATGGAGTTTGCCGATGATCAAGTGTTCTATAAAAACTAGCAGAAGAAGAGACCGATGTGGAAGGAGAATGGAAATAATTCTTCAAAAAAGTCTGATGGTAAGAAAACTATGTTTCTAGTTTGTCATAAATGTGGTAAAAGGCATGCTGGAGAATGTCTTCTGAATTCTAGAAAGTGCAACCGATGTGGTAAGATGAGACGTAAGGCTCGTGATTGCACTGAAAAAGATCAAGGTGATGGTAAGTCCAAATGCGATTTATAGTTAGAGAAATGTTTTAAGTGCAATGAGATGGGTCACTATGCAAACTAGTGTCCGACAAAGAGCTTGAGTGATGGGAAGCAGTCAGACTACAAGCAGAAAGGGGTGGTGAAATCCTTTGCAACTACTTCAGTAGATGTCGTGTCATCAAACAAAGTTGTATCAAGTACTTTGTTTGTTTTTTCAGATTATACAAGTGTGTTGTTTTATTCGAGGTCTACACATTCTTTCATCTATGAAAAAGTTTATAGTAAAATGGGAATAACATCTCAAGAAATGACTCCTGAACTTATGGTAAAAACACCTGGGGGAAATGTTGAGGAAAAACGAATTTATAAGAATCTTCCTATCCTTATCCGTGGAAAGAACCTACTTGCCAACCTTATTGTTTTACCTCTAGTAGAGTTTGATTCTATCCTGGGTATGGATTGGTTCTCTATTTACCATGCTAAGATTGACCGTAGAGCTAAGGAAGTTTCTTTTCAGAATTACATTCAGTTTGTGTACAAGAATGAACCCTTACTGTTAATGACATATCAAGAGGCCAAGAAACTTTTAAAAGATGGAAATGAATGTTACCTTCCACATATTGTTGAAAACAAAGGAACTATTCAGATTAATGATGTGACAGTGGTAAATGAGTACCCTGATTTTTTCCTGATGATTTGCCTGGAATAATACCAGATCGGGAAGTTGAATTTACTGTTGACTTAGTTCCTGATGCACTAACAATTTCAAAACCCCCTTATCTAATGGCTCAAATTGAACTTTTAGAGTTGAAGGAGAAATTGCAAGATTTATTAGAGAAAGGTTTCATTCGACCTAGTACATCACCATGGGGTGCTCCTGTTTTATTTGTTAAAAAGAAAGATGGTTCTATGAGACTTTGCATTGATTATAGAGCCTTGAATAACATCACTATTAAGAACAGATATCCTTTTCCTCGTATCGATGATTTGTTTGATCAGCTTCAAGGAGCTCACTTTTTTTAACGATTGGCCTGAGATGGGGGGTACCATCAGTTGAAGGTAAAGGAAGCAGTTATTCTGAAGACCGCGTTCCGTACAAGATATGGCCATTATGAATTTTCTGTAATGCCTTTTGGGCTAACAAATGCACCTACTGTATTCATGGACATAATGAATAGAATTTTCCATGAGTATTTGGATAAGTTTTTGGTGGTTTTCATTGATGATAATTTGGTGTTTTCTAAAAGTAAAGAGGAGTATGAAAGACATTTAAGGGTTATCTTGAAAACCTTAAAAGAAAAGAAATTGTATGGAAAATTCAGTAAGTGTGAGTTTTGGTTGCAACAAATTTCTTTCCTTGGTCACATTGTTTCTAATGATGGGATAACTGTTGATCCTGCTAAAACAAAAGTTGTCGAAGAATGGCTAAGACCCACCAATGTAACCGAGATTCGTAGTTTCCTTGGTTTGGCAGGTTTCTACAGAAGGTTTGTTGAAAATTTTACACGGTTATCTAGTCCAATGACTAAGCTAACTCGGAAGGGTGTTAAGTTTATCTGGACAAAAGAATGTGATGATTGTTTTCAGGAGTTGAAATAAAGATTGGTGAATGCTCCAGTTTTGGCACTACCTTCCAGGAATGGTTAGATTGTTATCTATAGTGATTCTTCATTGAAAGGACTTGGTTGTGTCCTAATGCACAATGATCAGGTAATTGCTTATGCTTCACGACAGTTGAAAACTCATGAGGTAAATTACCCAACACATGATTTGGAATTAGCTTCTGTTGTATTCACTTTAAAAATTTGGAGGCATCATTTTTATGGAGTAAAGTGTGAAATATATACTAATCACAAAAGTTTAAAGTATATATTCACCCAATACGAATTGAACATGAGACAGATGAGATGGCTATAATTAATCAAGGATTATGACTGTATAATTCATTACCATCCGGGAAAAGCAAATAAAGTGGCTGATGCTTTGAGTCGAAAAAGTAATGCTTCATTAATAATGTTGTGTTTGGAATGTGATCCTTTGGTTATAGATTTGATGAACTTTAGCATAGAAGTTTTTTGTGAAGGATGTTCTTCTATTTTGTTTTAGGTATCAGTGAAATTTTCTCTATCAGATAGAATCAAGCAAGCACAGAAGAAAGAAGGTGAGTTACAGAAAAAGGTAGAGCTGGTTCAGAAGGGTAAGTTTCCTGAATTCAACATTGATAATGATTGTGTTTTGAGATTTGGGAAGAGATTGTGTGTGCCTTGTGATTCGCAGTAGAAGAGAGAGTTGTTATGTGAATCTCATAGTTCTCTGTTTTCAGTTCATCCTGGAAGTACAAATATATATAGATATCTTCGGGAGTATTACTGGTGGGATGGAATGAAAATAGATATTGCTGATTTTACTGTGAATTGTTTGACTTGTCAGCATGTTAAAGCAGAGCAGAAGTTACTGAATGGGATGCTTCAGCTTTTACCAGTGCCAGAGTGGAAATGGGAGAATATATCCATGGACTTTGTTGTGGGATTGCCGAAGACACCTCGAGGTAATAATGCAATCTGGGTTATTTTTGATCTATTGAATAAATATGTTCATTTCTATGCTATACGAGATACTTTTTCCCTTGATCAACTTTCCCGTTTGTATCTTAAAGTGATAGTCAGGTTACATGGAGTTCCTCTCTCTATTGTATCTGACCCTGATCCCAGTTTCACTTCTAACTTTTGAATAGACCTTCAGAAGTTGTTGGGTACTGAATTAAATTTTAGTACAGCTTTTCATCCTCAATCCGATGGGCAGTCAGAACGAACGATTCAGACTTTGGAGGATTTGCTACGTGCTTGTTCGATGGATTATCAGGGAAGTTGGGACCAACATTCTTCTTTGGTTGAGTATTCTTATAATAACAATTTTCATTCTAGTATACAGATGGCACCATTTGAGGCATTATATGGGAAGCGGTGTCGAACTCCGGATTTTTGGGATGTAGTGGGTGAAAGGAAGCTAATGGAACCAGAATTGGTAGAACAGTTGGCAGAAAAAGTTCAGCTGATACAGAAACACATGAGAACAGCTCAGAGCAGGCAGAAGAGTTTTGCGGAAAACAGGAGGAAGGATCTCTCTTTTGAGGTAGGTGATCATGTTTTTCTCAAAGTCTCACCATGGAAATGTGTGATGCGATTTGGTATGAAAGGAAAGCTGAGTCCAGGGTTCATTGGACCATATGAAATTCTAGAGAGTGTTTTATCAGTTTCTTAACGAGTGGCTTTACCTCCGAGCTCATCTCAGGTACACAATGTTTTTCATGTTTCCATGTTAAGGAAGTACATGCCAGATCCATCTCATGTTTTGAGTCCAGATGTAGTTCAGCTGGAAGGGAACCTATCTTATGAGGAATAACCGGTCCAGATTCTAGGCCACAGGGAGAATGTGTTACAAAATAAGGTTATTCATCTGATAATGGTTTTGTGGAAAAACCACATGATTGAAGTGGCAACATGGGAATCTGAAAATGCAATGAGGGATAAATACCCCCACCTATTCGATAAGTAAATAAATTACGGGGACACAATTTTCTAAAGGGGGGAAGGATGTATATCCCAAGTAATTAATAAATAGTAGATATTTTTTATCTATGTCTATTTATGAATTAGATAGTGTGTTTGAGGCTTAAAATTAGAATAAATCAAACCTAAAGCATGGAATACTCAAGTATTTTTAAAAGATTGTTTTACCGCCTTTTGATGGTGAACCATTTTAAAATATATCATTTGACAATTTTATAAGCTATATTTGTCAAAATAAACTTATTCTTTATTATTGGTACATTGAAATTTACATTGGATAAATTTTTGGTATTTTTCAGATAATGTTCATTTTTTAGGAATTGTGAAAAGTGTTGTTTTTTAATTCAAACCCATTTTTTAATCGAATTTATTTATATAGTTAGATTATCATTTTAATTGGTTTTAAATTTTAAATAAAATATATTTTTACCATGTAATCCAATGGTGGACATTGGAATTAATTTTACGTTGAAATCAGACTTGAACTAGTGTCAATCTTTTGATACTTTTTATTTCATAAAAACACGATGTTTGCTCTGACAGCGGGAATCAATTATTAACTTAATTAATGTAACTAATATGTTTTAAATTTTTTAAAATATAAATCATTTTTAAATTAGTAATATCAAATATATCTTAGGTTGAAGTGTTGGTATTTTTCTAAAGAACATCAATTTTTGATGATAGTGAAACCACTAAGTTGTACTTAAAAAAACTGATTTTTCATTTAAATGAATTTTTACCACCTCTGTGTTTTGAATTACAAAAATCCGACATACATGGTTGTCATTAATACGTAAAATATGGTTCAATGGGATTAAAATAATTTTTTGGTGAATAGTAACTTATTAAGTTTTTAATCGCGATTAGAGGTAATTAGTGCAATTTAATGAAAAAATGATATTATAATAAAATGAAAATAAATAAACACATATCCTACCATTATTGGATGTGTTATGGCTGACCAATAAACCCATGGGTCAACTTGGGGACCCCATGGAGCCACTTTGGTAGGAAAATGACATTAATATCTTTTTATTTAATGTTATAAATTAAAATGATACAAACAAGAGTTGTTTTATGAAAACAATTTTTAAATGGGGTAATACAGGTCAGATATTTGACTATAAATAGTCATTGGTAAGCTAAAAATATTTCCTACATCATAGTATATTTTTATAATTTTTAGACATTATATAAATTAAATTATTTATGACATCATGATGATGCAGTGATTACCTCATTATTTAACGATTTAAATAAAATGAAAAGATAATGTAAAATCTAAGAGTAAAACATGTTAAAAACCTAATGTATTGGTATATATAGAACCCTTATCACCTTATCCTTGAATTATATCAATGTGGGTCCTTTTAAATCCGAAACTCATTTTAAAATTTCTTTACTTTCCAAGAGTGCCCCACCTCTCCTCTTATAAAAGTCCCCCACCTCTACCTATTTACCCACACTTCCGAAGCCATTGGATCGGCCAAACCCTTAAAATTTTGTCTCTCCAAATCCCTCTATAACTCTTAGAAGCCTCACTTTTGACAGAAGGCTTCCCAAGGAAGCCTTTGAGCTTAAATCAAAAAGGGTTGCCCGTTTTTAAGGTAATGTCTTCACTTGTGTTCTTTTGTTTTATTTTTCTTCTCCAACCCCCGAAAATCTTTTTATTCATTTCTTTTGTAACAACACCAGTATCTTCCATATACTAGGATGTTGTTATATGAATGATTTGAGATACACTTACACACTCCTACATCTAATGGTTGAAGAACATATTGTTTCTGTGGATGTCGAATTTCTGCTTCCCAAAACGATGATTGCTCAACATTATTTTAACACCTTCAAAGGTGGACATTAAGTTGACACTCCATTTATATATGATATATAATATGTTTATGTTTTCATTAAGCTTCTTTATTTTTCATTTTTGGCATACCTTTATGGTTTACATTATGGGTAAACATGATATCTTCATTTAAGGAAGTGCGAACTACCGCCCCTCAAAGTGATTTGATTCGTTAATACCATATGTGAGACGTATAAAAGATGGAGTTATGATACTATATATGATATTATACTGGAATTATAATATACCTTTATATCATTATTATTCCATTCCATAAAATACGAAATAGAAATGAAAGTAGCGTTCATGCGTACGTATGGCTTACCATCTCCATGAACGGTACATTTCATTTATTACCTCTAAATGAATATGTAATATTATAAATTCATGTATATAATGGATATATATGAAATATATGTAATCTACATCATGAATATCATTATTGAGATAATGTATATTTGACTACGTGAACAACTTGTAAATATAAGAAGTCCACTTTTGACTCAAGTACCATTGATCAACAAAACGACCATTATTAACTTAAATAATTACATATTGGTGATAACATGTTAATAAGTGATATAAAAGGAATAATGAACTTGAAAAAGGTTCTTAAGCATGTAGAAATTAACTCAAGTTTATTATTCAGGACATTAAAGAACGATCGAGTCAAGTCGGACCTGAGGTATGGGACTTCGTCTCAATCTCCATTCATTAAGGAATATTTTGTTTTATACACAACTTTCTTTTGTATGGTGTATAAAACCCTTTGACTTTTACGTTTATCCAAAAGGAATATTTTTTTATACGAAGAGTTTTACAAAACGACAACAGGGAATGTTTTTGTCGTACGTATGCGGCGACAACGACTTCTCTGCCGTCCTGACCATTATTTTGAGTTTTGGCTTCCTCTACGAGCCATACCTTCTTTTTAAAAGAATAATAAATACCATGTTTTACTTTTCGGTTATTTTGGTATTGAAAATGGTTCTCATAATGTTTTTATTATATCAATGTGTTGTATTGATACCTTGTCATTGAAAAGTGGAAATGGTTTGTTTCCTTTATGCATGTTTTATGTGATGCGATTATGTTATGCTTCTTGTGAATTGTTAAGAAGATGGGTGGTTCCAGGATAAACAAAGGGCAGGTGAGCCCGATATAGCTCTCCAATTCATTGTGTAATTATAAGGAGTGAAGCGTTAAGGTTTCTCCGAAGATATTTAGGGAATATACTGTGATGGGTATTCCAAATGTAACCAAGAGAGTTACTCCCTACGTAAGAATGTTATGAATGACTCAAGTTACCATTATGCCTTATAATTTCTATGATTTATTCATGATTTGATGAGGTATGTTAAAGTGATAATGTTTTATGGGTAATGCATGATTTCATTTTTATGTATATATGAACTCATGTTTCCTTTCCATATTTTTATAACCCATACTGAGCTTTTTATGCTCATCCCTTGTTTTTTTGAAATGTTTTTCACAGGTCAAGGGAAAGGTACATGATATGATGATAGTGTCAAGGAAGTGTAAAGAAAGAATCCATGTTTTATTTTAATTATGTATCCATTTAGGGGAAATATGAATACTATATTTATTTAACGACTTTGTTTAAATGTGGAATGTAATGCATGTTTTATGATCTAATTCTCTAAAACTCTAAACCTGAAAAGATCCTCAATGTGTAATCTTGTAATAACTCATGATTAAGTATGGTTTAAGGTTGGGGCCTTATAATGGGTTTGTATTTATAGAAAATGTGAGGGAACATTTTATTAGTATCCAGGGGACACATCATTAGTGGTATTTGAAAAACCATGGGATTGCCCATTGAATTTTCCACTCAGGAAACCTCATAAAATATCTTACAATACAAAATTCGACCAAAATTATTACATCATGATTTCATCACTAATGATTTCATTAAACACAATGAAACTCAAAACATTATTTTTATTATTCACTAAAAATAATTATCAAAATTTCATAAATTCACTTTATGAAATATCATTTCAAAAAATTCAAAAACAGATAACCATTTTATGGAATTTTTTTTTCTAATTTTGAGATATTTTATCTTTAATTAAATACACAATTTACCCATAAACAACTAATACATAAATACTAATTTCTGAAACATTTATTTTCATATGTAATTATATCACATTACCATTCATGATTCCTTAATTATATTTATAATTATTTAACTAATGATACTCTTTCATTGGTCACATCATTCTTCATAAGGTAAATATTAATATTGTACATTTATTTTTCACCCAAAATTATGTTGATCTTATTTGAATATAAATTTCTTACTGATCACAACTGTAAAATACCATTTTATTGAAATTAATTTGACATTATTAATAATTTAATGTATAATTTTTTAAAAAAATATCATTTTTCTAATATTTATCAGTAATACATAACTTTTACCAATTCATCATTTATTTATCTTAATATATGAAATTCACAAACATTACCATAATAAGATAGAATATTTTTATTTATAAATAAGGATTAAAATTATAATTAAGGCCTTGTTTTATATCCCCCTATAACACTTACATAGGACCTATGAGTATGGTCTGAAATGGTTATAGAATCGTGGGCTGATTCTGAAAAGATTTCCTGAGTGGTGATTTCTATCAACATGATGTTCTCCCATAAGCGATTTTGTTCAAGAATATCGTGTTGATGATTGGCTTCAGATTGGACTATATAAAATCCAATTTATGTTTCCTCCTTCCCATTCTCTGACATATGGGATTCAAACTAATCGATTGTAATGGTTGAGGCCATCGACTATTCTTTCTATATTAATTAACCGTGATCATTTGTATTTATAAACAATTATGTTAGTGTTAAGAGTATAATTTCCAACAGTCTTGTAGACCAATGGTCATATAACAGTTGAAACCCAATGGCATCAATTTTTTTATACTCACTTCATTAATCATAGGATATAGTTTTTTTAGTATAAAATGAATAACACGCAAATTTCGGAAAAAATACTATTCAAAACATCAGGTCATTACATTATTCCCCCTTAATAAATTTCATCCCTGAAATTTCATGTCGTACCCTCAGAAGAAAAATGTGTATGTACATATTCCTAATAGAATCATATGGTTCCCACATGGATTTTTCACATTTGTGGTTTTTCCACAACACCTTAACAAGGCAGGTAGTGTTGTTGCATAGAACATTGTCTATACGATCCAAGAGCTCCACCGACTTCTCCTCATAAGAGATGTCATGTTCTGGTTATACCACCTCTATATTTAGTACACATGATAGTTTAGGTATATAATTACTCAATAGGGATACATGGAAGAAATCATGAATATGTGCTAGATTAGGAGGAAGTGCAACCTGATTGGGCACTAATCATCTGTGATCAATGATTTAATAGGGTCCAATGTACCAAGGGATGAGCTTCCATTTCTTCCCAAACATCAAGACTCTCTTCCATGGTGTGATTCTGAGATAGACTTTGTCACTATCCCAAACTCCATGTCCCTTTGACGGTTGTAAATAGAACTATTTTTTCGACTCAGAGTAGTCATATGGTGTTTCTAAATTACATGGACCTTTTCATTCTTTGCTTTTACATGATCAGGCTCAAGAAGCTTTCTCAAACCAGCTTCATCTCAACTAGTAGGATTTCTACATCACATACCGTATAGTTCCTCATAGGGTTACTTTTAAATGCTCATGTGTAAGATGTTGTTGTATGAGATCTCAACTAATGGTAGATGTTGATACCGTCCTCAATTAAAGTCTATCGAGCATGTTCTCAGTATTTCCTCATGCGTTTGAATAGTCCTTTCAGATTGGCCATCAGTTTGGGGGTTATAGGCCATACCGAAATTGAAATCAGTACTTAGGTAATGTTGAAGACGGCTCCAAAAATTTTATGTGAACACTGGATCAAGATGAGATACGATAAAAATTGGAACTCTATGTAGCCTTACCACTTCATCACATAAATACTAACAAGTTTATCAAAATAGAAATAATTTTGAATAGACAGAAAATGGGAAGTATTAGTGAGACATTCCACAATAATTCACATAGCATTACTTCCATTGGATGTTCACGGGATACAAGTCCAAATGTCCATAGTCAAATTATCACACTTCCATACTGATATGAGTAGTGGTTGTAATACCCCTTTAAGAAGATGTCACTCTATCTTCACTTACAAAGATACCAAGCACTATGTAGTGTAGTATGCAATCTCCCTTTTCATATTATCCCATTAATAGTGATCACGAAGGTCGCTATACATTTTCGTGCGTCCCAGGTTTATAGATAATGTAGAGCTATGAATATCATCCATCATCTCATTATTTTTTTTTCGAGAATTGATGGAACACATAGTCATGTAAGAAATTCAACTACAACTTCTTTTTTAACATTGACTCAAGAATCATCCCATCATTCACAACATTAAACTTCTTCTCTATTAAAGGATATTTTGTCAGATATTTCTTGACCTTCTATAGTATTTATGGATGATAAATAATTTTTGGTTAGGGTTGGTGATTTCCCTTCAAATATAATTTTTATATCCATCTTTACTATGTATTTGATCAAAGTACCTCTTTGAATCCACCTCATAGATAGATCAACTGGGTCTTTCCTACTTAATTCATTAGCGACATTGTTTGCTCTTCCGAGATGAAAATGAATTGAACAATTATAGTCATTAATAATTTCCAAAAAATCACATTTTCCTCATGTTTAATTACTTTTGCGTGATAATATACATCAAACATTTATGGTATTTGTATATATCACATTTCCCACCATAATGTTAATGCCTCCAGATATTCAGATAAAAATCAACTGCAGGTGGCTCAAGATCAAGTGAAGGATAATTCTTATAATGAGTCTTAAAAAGTTGAGATGCATAATAAATCACTTTTTCATATTTCATGGGGGCACGCCCATGCACTTACATAGATTCCTCAATAAAAAAATGAATCCTTATCCACTTGAGGGATGAATTAAAATATGTGCAGTAACCAATCGCATCCTATGATATTGGAAACCTTCCTCACAATCCATTGTCGAGATGGACATGACCAATTTTCTGGATAACATGGTTAATGTATTATAATGTCATGATTTGTTTTTCACAAAACTCCTTTAATATCCTTCTAATCAATGTAAACTATGAATCACAGTTATTGTTGCAGGATGAGGCCAATATTCTACAACTTTTGTCTTTTCAGGGTAATTTGTGATCCATTTATTGGTTAAATGTGCCCCAAGAAATCAACTTGTTTCAATCATAAATAACATTTTCTGAAATTCCAAAAATCCAATCCTTCAATAGTTCTTGAAAAATAACCCTTATATGATCCTCATTTTCCTCCCGACATTTGAAATATATCATAATATAATAAATAAAAACTACCACAATCATATTAAGGTATTCTTTAAAGACTCTATTCATAAAATACATAAAAACAGCAAGGGAATTAGACATGCCAATGTTAATAACAAAAAAATCATAATGCCCATATTTTTATTGGACGACAATTTTTTGGAATATCTTCCTTCTTCACCCTCAATTAATGATAACCAGATCGAAGATCAATCTTGGAGAAGCATTGAGCCCCCACAAAGTTGGACCAAGAAGTCATCAATTCTTATAAGAGTGTAAATTTCTTGTTCAATGTGATCTTGTTAAGTTCTCTATAATCATTGCATAGTATCATTGATCCATCCATATTCTTCACCAAGAGAATATGTTCTCCCCAATGAGACAGACTCACTTAGATAAACCCCTTCCCCAAAATATATGGGAGTTGTTTCTTAAATTTTTTCAACTTCACATTTTCCATACCATATGAGGTCATTGATATCAGGTGAGTTACAGGTAATAGTTCAATATAGAACTATATCTCTCTTTCTGGGGGGGGGGGTCGGGTAACAACGTAGGAAATTCTTTATTGTATTACTTTAATATGGGGACATTTTATATCCATATTCTCTCATTTCCTTCTTATTCTACAACAATCAACCCGATTAAGAATGATATAAGAGGTTCTACTAGAAAAATATTTGGTTGAGGTATCTCTCCTTGGTAGATAACAATAGGTTTCCATTCAAGACTAGTGATATTTCCTAGCTTCTACCATTGATCTGAGTATTATAACATTAGAGCCAATACATCCCTAGTATAATGTAAAATTATAGCTTGGGAATGACTACTAAATTTTTGATATGATTTTTCTCAATAAATTAAATATTAGAGTTTGTAAACACCAACAATTTTTGGATAATACCACCATGAGTCTAGATAAATAACTGTACTTTTAGGAATTTAGGGATTGATTCAAAATTATATTCAAAATCGAGGGAAAATAATGAATAGAACCAGAATCAAATAAAGTACTTGATAGCATTGATAAAAAAACAAGTGTTCCTGCCACCACATTATTTGGAACGTCAACATCAACTGTTGTGAAAAAATGCATGACCTTTCTCCCATGGCCTTTCATGAGGTTGATGGTGTTTCACCTCCACTGCCAGCGGATTTGGACAGTGATTTGAATAGCTACCATGTTATCCACACATATAGAATTGGACATCAGGTAGGTACTCAACCATATTCCCCTTGTCATTAGTGTTTTGTAGTTGAGGCTTCACCTCACAAACACTATTTTATACTATATGTCCTTCTTTTCCACACTTTTAGCACTTCCTTCTCTCGAGTAGGTAGTTCCCCAAATGATTCTTCCAACATTTATTACACCTGGAATATTGAACTTTCTTTCCTTATATTCCATGATCATTGGTCCTCCTTGAGATGGTCTCTATTTATCAGTTTTTTTCATTGGTATTTTTTACCAATACGTCTCACCAATCTGTAGTTCGACTTTCAGTGCACTCCGTATGATCTCCTCGTAGTAATCGTAGTATCAGTTTACGGGATTCCTCTTCTGATGATGTATTAGTCTACCAAATAATCTAGTAACCTTCCTATTAGGAACAATGACAAAGGTTTAGGTGTAATTGGAAAGTCTTGTGATGTTCATCTTGTAGCTTCCAATAGATTCAATCTCCTTCTCCTTCAGTTCGAAAAACACCTTCTACATTTTTAATCTCATAGATAAAGGGATATAATTATTTAAGTAGATCCCTATGACCTCTTCCCATTACATATATTAAACCTCCACTATAGGCCTTGTGTTTCTAATATTCTCCCACCATGGATCAACTTATCCCCCTAAATGGTAAACAACTAGGCTAACCATCTCTAGCTCTGAATAGTGGAGCACAAAAAAGATATTCTCTGTATAGTTGATCCACTACTTAGAAACCAATGGGTTGGTCGATCCACTGATGGTTTGTGGTTTTTGATAAATAATGGACTCCAAAAAATGATGCTCCCTTCGCGTTGATATCAATCACTCAGCATGGTTAAAGTTATTTCCCAAAGCTTGAGTCAGTTGGTTATCATTTTCAGGAAATATTCCATTCCGGCTTCAATCGGTGGGTCATCAGTGTATGGTCCATTGTGGTCACCAATTTAAGTGTTCCACTTGTAGCCGTGTATTTTTCTAAACTAATTAAACCTTAGTTAAATGGTTATTTCATTTATTAATCTTCTAACTATGAAGGATGTTTATGTCTTAAAACATTATACATAAACAGATTTTACATTAATAACAATTACATTACAAATAAATCCTTCATAATGATTCATAAAATGATTATGATTTACCAAACATATCCCCTTTTAATGTAAAACCAGGATTGCAGTAAGGCATGTTGTTGTGTACCAGGATACCCATGATCAAGCCTAAAACTTCTTGTTTGAGTTTTACTCATAGATACATCTATGCCATAGCCACATCCACACGTTCATATCCAAACAGGGATTTATTTTTTCAGAAACCACTAAATTAATATTTCACAAAAATACAAGGACGTTTTACTATATTTAAAAATCTCGATATAGTTCTTCCTAAAGTGTTAAAATCCTAATTTCCACAAATAATAAAATTATCCATTGATACCAACTATGGAATTCAGATTTTTTATTAAATAACATTTCATTAAATGTCAATCTGAAAATTAATTTTTTTAAATAGACCCCCTATAAAAAGGAAGAGGCGGAAAGCATGAAATCATCGACATTGAATAAAAGATGGCCCCAACAAACCAAAAGCTAAAGACCAAAAGAACCCTACACTAAAAATGAGAAGATCCTCCCATCAACATAAAATAAATAAATCCATCTGCGTTTATCTAAAAATTAGAGGGCTAACTGCCCCGTGCGAAACTCTTAGGCCTAAAACAGTTGTCTATAGCAATACACTCTCAAACATCTGATTCTAAATATCCATGAAATAACAGAAACCATTACCCCAAACCTCATCTAAAACATATTTCTTTTCAGCAATTGGTCGTAAAATCCCTTGAGCAACAGACCACTTAGGACAAAACCAAAATCACATAACACGAAGAAAACACCAAATGACTAGAAAGACTCACACATCCACAACATTGATTTCCAAACAATCCAAACACTATACTTATTAAAGATCAGCCAATATAAATGCACATTGAACCACAAAAAATATAATTAACAATCAATCTTCTACTGAATACTGCATCCCTTACCTGGAACCGATATTATAGAAGATCGAGGGACACCGTCCAACACCAAAACACAAAAACAATTGTAGAAGAAAATAAACTAAGGAAATGCATGTAGATTCCAATGATCCTAAAAATAGAACCAAAAAATGGATCCAGAAAAAAATCATCATGGAATAAACTAGCTCAACCTAAACCACAAACAACTACAAAAAAATAGAAGTACAAAACCAGAGTGCTATAAGGAGTCCCACCGCACAGATCCTGTTGCAGCCAACCGGTAAGCACACGAAGATGACAGAGAATCACACACTGCACACACTAGAGACAAGGAAGAGCCCTAGGCCGCTGGATTAGGAATCATGGTCTCAGACATACACTATTCCACATTAAGGAACCATATCTAGAGATAATGGAATCAGGCCAAGAGTCGATAATAATGATGATATTAGGAGATAACCGAGTCCACAAAGCCACCGCAAAAGAGTAACACAACTAGATAACATTGAGAACAAGGAATAAAATCGTGTAAACTTGAGCTGATGGAATCAGAAGAAAGGGGAATACCCTAAGGTGTTGTGTCCCTTACAGGACTTTTCATTACATTTTACAACAAATGATCTTTAAAGCCTAGTGTTGTGGAAATCAGGAACATAAAACATTAAAACAAAAAACATTATTTTAATCCCCCTGAAAATATTAATGAAAATTTCTTCCTAATTACAATTACTACATCTCATAACCAGGATACAAAAATCAATGTAAAGGGTGAGAAGATTGTCTAGTAAGGGTAAAAAGGGAATAATTTTATGTGTTATATTAATAAGAAAATGATGAAAAAAAAGGCATTAGAAATTGAAGAAGAGGAATATCATCATAAAAAGTTCAATAATTATAACATGAATATGTTTCTAATACATTTATATTATTAATTCAGGAATATATCACAAAGTTTCATCGCCAAGGTGTCATCAAAATTAGCAAGGATATTCAGTGAGGTATCGTAAAACTTGTCATATCTAGAGATCAATTTATTTACCCAATGCATGGGAGAACTATTAGGGTGAACCCTTAATATGTATTTATCTTAATGTGATCCATCTTTATCATAATAAAACATTTCAAAAGTAATTCATCGAGAATAAAATAAATGGGTTTCATTTCAAAATCGTGACGTTTTAATACTGCTAAAATCATGATTATTATGTCATTTATAACACATGAAAAATGAATGAGGGTTTAAAGAACGTTAATGGAAGCGTAAAATATATCATTTTTATGTCCTAATGAATAAATCTATAAATGAAATAGGCTTGGGTAACCACATAAATAAAATAAGAAAATTTATTGAGAAATAAAGAGAGAGGTTTTGAGATTAAATTTTTGCATCATAACGGCTATATAACATGGTGTTAGAAAACATTAAAAAGAGAGGGGAAAAGGCTCACCCACTCATTAAACACATATATCATTGTATGGGGATAGATTAAAATTTATATGAGATCATGATATGTTTAATTAAATGAAAAACCAAAAGAAAAGGGAATATGAAAGAATAGAGAAGATGTGATTTCTTTTAAAAAAATCTGGTTGCCTAGAAAAGTCAATTAAAAATTCATAAAATGAATTGATGAGAGAAAAAAGGGTATCTCATAATATGGAAATTTAATGGATAGTAATAGGGATACATAATATCATACCCTGAAATATACTAATGTAAATTAAAAAACATAACATAAGGGATGTTTTTACTAAAAGAGAAGGGTGAAAGGATGCATTACCATGAAGAGTAACAAAAAATATCAATTTTGGGGCCTTGGGGTGATTTAGGCATCATTGGGAGGTAAAAATAAAAAATAATAATCTAAAATTAATTTGGAATGAATGGAATGATTGAATGGGTTGGTATTTATAGCAAAAATGAGGGAATATTTCATTAATTTCCAAGAGACACATCATTAGTGGTATTTAAAAAACCATGGGCATTCCCATGGTATTTTCCCATGATACTGGACACAATGGACACCTAAAAACATTTCATACTATACACAAGTATACCACAGTTATTACATCATGTATACAACATTAATGATGTCATTAAACACATTGAAACCCATAATTGAATTTTTCCTATTCACTAAAAAATAAAACATTTTATAAAAATCTCATAAATTTACCCCAACCTAATATCAGTGCTCTGAATTCAAAAAATGAACCCCATTTTATTCAAATAATTTTCTAATAATGAGATATTTAATTTGTATGTAAATGAACTATTTTCCTAATAATACTAATACATAACAAATAAAATGTGAAATAGTTATTTACTTATGAAATTATATAACATTGCCATTAAAAATTCCTAAATAATAATTAAACATAATTAAGTGAGGTTAGTATTTCATTGGTCACACAACTATTCATAAGGGTAATATTAATATTCATAATTTACTATTCAAAAAAAATTAAGTGGATAATATTAGAATCTAAATTTTTTACTGAGAACAACTATAAAGGGCCATTTTTTGAAAATCACTTCACATTATTAATTATTTTAAGTAAAAAAATATTTTAAATACCCTTTTTCCAATAGTCATCAATAATATAGAACACTTATAAATCTATCTTTTATTTATCTTAATATTTAAAATTCATAAATTTTACCATAATAATATATAACAATTTTGATTACGTAAAAGGATTACAAAAAGTAACTAAGGCCATATTACATATCCCTTTCTAACACCTGCATATAACCTAAGAGTAATGTGTGAAATTGTGATAAAATAATTGTGCAGTTCAGACAACATTTCCCAGGTAATGATTTATATCGGTTTGAACTTCTCCCGTAAATTTTTTTGTTAAAGCATAATGTGTTGAAGTTCGACTTGGGCTTGGCCCAGAGAAAGTCCTAGTAACGCTACCTCCTTTCCATGATCTGACAAATGCACTTCGTACAGGCCAAGTCTACTAGATGATATCATCAAATCATATTTGTGTATTTATTAACCATGATCATTTGTATTTATAAACCATAATCATAACGTCAAGTGTACAGTTTCCTACAATCATATTTCCAAATGGTTATATAACAATTGAAACCCAGTGGTCTCATTTTAATTATAATCACTTCATTAAATTAAGTATATATCTTAGTTGAGTATAAAATAAAATGACACACAAATTTATCAGAGAAATAATATTCAAAATTTTGGGTTGTTACAATCTCCTCCCAAATAATCGGCCAACAATATGAATGATTTTTTATTTCCCATATAGTTGAGATTTATCCATTATGTCGTCGACAAATAAAAATTGGTTGAATATTGTCTCAATATAATCCATTTATTTAGAACAGTAGGTAATACACTCCTCTTAGGAGTAGTCATCAAAAATAGAGTGTTCGGGTTGAGATTTATATTTCATGTTTGACATCAAATTCCCATAATACCCATTAAATAAAAAACTAAAATTTTGTATTTAATTAAATGGTAATAATATTTTACATAAATGAAAAAATATAAATAGCATACCACTCAATTGGATTAATTCATCAATAACGTAAGTGGTCTAATAAATTAGCTTCATTAGCCAAATACACTATTAAATGCATCATGAAATTAAAAAAATGGATGAAAGATCATCTATAATGCATAATGTGTCAATAAACATATCTCATAATTTTTTTCAAATTAAAATGTTAGTATAGTTTTCTCACATAGTTATCTGCAGAATATGAAAAATTGGAGTACAACAGCTGTAACCTTTTTAGGTAATAATGTATGCAATAATAGTGGTAGAAACTACTGTAACAAAATATGTGTATCATGAAATTTCAATCAATGTAACCTATGATGATTTATGTTAACTCACCTTGAAATGTTACATGAGTACCAATATATATCATAAATGTATTTTAAAATTATCTATTTTTTTGAAATAAAAAAATACCCAGAGCATACTTTCCATTCTCATATGTCCAGAGATCACTCTTTATGATTATTTCTTGTAATTCTTCCTGAGCATAGTGACGATCCTTTGATTTGTAATGATCATTAAGCAATTTTACGATCAAATTATCAAAAAAATTCTTCTAAATATGCATCGCATAAATATTAGTTTGTAACAAATTAAAGTCCTAATACAGAGTATTGAATAATATTCTTTTTTTCATCTGTTGTTTCATCACAATTTTCAAATGATGATGTACATTGAACTCATTTCCCACTATCATTCAAATGATGAAACATCCCAAGTTATGATTCTAATGTTTCAAGTTGTGTTAATATTTTAGAACCTATAAAAATGGATTTGTTATAAGATCAATAGAACCATGGATTTTTGACTTGGTGAAGTAAAAAATAAGTTATGCATCAAGAAAAAATTGATGACACCAGGAGAACCATTTTCTACAGTGATGTTGTCAATTAGGCTCAAAATCAAAATAAAAAATATGATAGGCCAAACATATATGTGTATTCTAGATAGATAAATTACAAAGTCCATGGAAGTAAATAATGGTCCATATTATACCATCCTACATTTTGAATGTTGTTCTTGAAGATGCATCATATGTATCAACATTGTTTCCCCATAACTCCATTAATTAGTATATTAGACACTGAAGTGTACATAATTTTCATTTCTATGTAATTTTTTCTAGAAATAATCATTTAAAGGGTAAGATACATTTTTTCATACATATCTACAGAGGTCTATTATAAGGGATCAAAATATATATCCAAATGTTATACCTTGTTATGAATGTGCCAAATCACTTGAATCAATCGACAGACAATCCCAATATATCATTCATAGGATTAGATGGAAAATATGGATGTAATGAATCAAATTTTTTCTATGATTTTGAATATATTATATGCCACATTAACCAATAATTTTTATAATATATAGAATTTTACTTCATTTTTTGACACTTTTAAATGACATGAATAATATTTCAGTTAAGAATTTAATTTAATCTAGTGAAAACCCATTGTAGGTGTGTTTATTTTCATCATATTAATAAGAGTTTGTTTATTAATACTTCCCACATCACCCACTGATATCCATCTAGACGAAGAAATTTTTTTCAATCCTATATGCTTGAATACTCTCCCTAATAAATCATACATTATTTTGGATATGCATGTATTTTTTTTAAAAAATTCATGACAATTTTGTTAAAACCATTCTTCAAATCATATGATGATTCGGGGATCTTTGATTAAAGAAATGCATCATGCAGGATTTCAAATGTCATGGAAATCACATTATTTATAATTATATATAGGAATTTCATAAAGTAAAACATCATTAGAAAATAATGTTTTGAATATTTGAAACATAAATTATAGAACTCATGATTTCCATTATCAAAGAAACCATGAAACACATTTGTTAGCTTAGTGCATTTTTTCTTACATTCATTTCCAAAGATTCAAGAGGAGGATCCAATGATATGTTACTATTTTTATATTGTTTTCAATTAGTTTAAAAAACACCACTTTTCATGTTTTGATTTGTTTCACCCTCAACCGGTTGTTTTGATATTTTTTTATGTTTATTTTGGTCTCATCCAACGCTAAATTCATTGTTTAAAAGAATTTTCATTTAATTTTTCCATCTTCGAAGATGATGAGAGCTCATTTTTTCAATTGAAATTGGTTCTCAAACATTCTGTGATGTTTGATTCTCCATAATAAATCCAACACAAATATTTATCATGTAATATCGTCAATATCATGTGATGAAAATCATCATATCTATTCAACCATATTCTAAATTTAAATTTGGTACATGGAAATCTTATTCTATTAACAGTGGGTCTACTGGAAATTGAAAAATCTAATAACTCATTCAAACCCATATCATATTGAGGTGTGTTCGTCAGTAATGTTATCCAAAATTTATCCATATCAAAATGATCATACACATTATTAAAATAAATTAAAACACGTAAATATTACTATGTGGGAAAATAGATAAAAGGAAATGAAAAAAACTCAACCCAACTTGTTATATGATGTGTCAAATGTAAAATAAAAATATCAATGTTAAAAAATTAAAATAATTATATATATTAATATATAAAATAGAAGGATATTATAAGTAAAAAAATCATTAATATAATTTAAGAATTATATGAGAAACACCCTAAGGTCACAAAGTCTAGGTGATCTTAGTAATTCTATATCACCATAGTAGTGGATTTAGAGTTCTAACATATCTCTAGCTAGTGGGGGTGTCACATAATGCTTCAATAGAATTTCTAGTTGTAATCTATGAGATTCAATTTATGTATGTCACGTTCTATTTTTCCTTATTTATTGATTTTACATCTAAATCTTTCTAGAGTGGTTTTAAAATTACCTAACATGTCCACTACATTCTAATAAATATATTTTGATGTTTTTTTATTTAGAGTAAATTATTTGATCTTCCATATTAATTATTTTTTTTAATCATAGAGGATGATATGACCTCTTTTTAGTCACCTATAATCAAGAATAAAATATTACTAGAAATATAAAATGTCATCATAAATGTCCATGAAGGTAAAATAATAACTGATTTTGGTTAAAATGTTTTCCACCATAGTATTTTTGATTCCATCATCTACCCATAATAATATAAATCAATTTTTAACAATGTCACATTCTAATTTGTATAAAACATTCGAAAAAAATCTGTTTGATATAATAAATTTTCCATTTGGGAGACAGATTAACATCTGAAAACATGATAAAAAATTTGTTAAAAACATAAATATTGTATCAATCCATATGAAGATGAAATAAATTTGGATTTATTTGATTAATTTTACAATTTATTCAATAAAAAATTGTTTTATACTTCATCTATTTCATAGGAGGTTCTAATCATTTAGTTTAGTAAACAAACTCAATTTTTTTTAGTCCAACCTCTTAATCAAGAATTAATAGCCCTTCCTAATAATTTAAAATATTTATTTATAATAGAGAGAAACAGGACACCAATGGAAATAAAAATTACAATGTCTCACTAAATTAATGGTGTATTATTTTCCCATAAAACAAACACAACCTATAAATGAAAAAAAACAAAACACAAACTATATGTTCCACAAAAGATAAACAATACAACTCAAAAAAAGAAAAATAGTCAAAAATATTTGAGTGGTAATGAAATATGAAACTAGAAAATGCAACACCTCACGACTCAAGGAATAAAATTAGAACCACTACATACTATAAGGATATGTCTAACTCTATGGATCTGACACCAGAAAACTACATAAGGATAAATATTATAGAAATAAATAATATTCATATGTCCAATATCATATAAAAAACCATCATAATATGTACCAATATCGATATGCATGGGGTTTTGTAATCATACCCATTAGAAAATCCTGCCAAACGATTACCACAAAATCCACTGGGAATATAACAACTTAGCTCACAATTCAATGTATAAATAAAACTATAGGGAGAAAATCCAAAACAACAAAATAATTTATTTCAATTAAATATAAAGATCTGAAATAATTTTTTTATTTCATCAACTTTAATTATTTATTCCACATTCATGAACAAAAACAAAAAAAATGCATGTATCAAACTCGGAGCATTACTAACTCATTATATTAATCTCATCATAATAGTAAATTCATCAAATCTACATGAATCTAATGATCCCTTATCATGACAAATCTTATTCATGAACCCAAACTCTATATAAAATATAAAATATAAAATAAAATGGTAAATTAACTCAAATTATGGAGTGAAAATTCAGAGGAGTAGGGTGTGATGGTGGTAATGGGGAAGGGGGTAAGTAGTGGGGGGGGGCGGGTTGTGAGGGGATATATTATAATAGAGTCAGTGTACTAGGTTGGGCCGAAAGTTATAGTAATGGTTCTAAGGGGTCTATGGATTACAGTGATGGGATATGGTTCCATGGGGTTGGGGGATCATGGTGAGGGGCTAGATGAGTTCAGGGTTGGAAGTGATGGGTTTTTTGGGATGAGGTTTGGTGTCGATGGTTTCAACGTGGTCAATGGATGAGGGTTTGGGGAATTATAGGCATGGTGTGGGGAGACAAAGAGGGGAATAAATTTTGTGTATAAAAAAATATTTCTGCAGATGTTTTTAAAAAACCACCTCAATATTTGGAAAAAAAATCATAGTGGTGGTTTCTTAAACCCCTCTTAAAAACCCAAGAATAATTACTAAACTTTTTTTAGTGATATAAAAATAAAATGTTTTATTCATAAAATCCATAAAAACTATTGGAGTGTCTATTAATCATTACAAATGGAATAAAAAGATATTCGTAATGGGTTTACCTTCTCATAGAATATGGATTCAGTATACCAGACTCCAAGACTCTGAGTCGATGATAACCCAACCACATATTGATCTTTGAAAACTAAATTCCCCGCATTAAATCATAAAAACATCTTCTACAAGGGGAAATGGATACATATTCTAACTCTTTAACTAGGTTGACTTCCAATAGTCTATACAGAATTAGGGTGAACTATGTTCCTTCTTGGGAAACATAATATGGGATATCCAAGTTGAGACACCATGAATAAAACAACATTTTTTCATCAGATCATTAAAATAAATCTTGTTCTATCGCAAATCCAATACTTCCATGTGACATGTGGTTATCAAGAATAAATGCATACCTAGTACCAGATCAATTTTTAATTATACCTACATATCTAGTAGAAGACCATATAAATAATATAAGAAAATTTCATGAATTTCTAGAACAATTGTGGTAATATCAATAATGGAATAAATTTCATCCATTTTAACATCTACATTAGTCATAAAATAGTTAAGCTCTATGCATAAATTTCATGAACAACTTCTCCTCTGATCCCACTCCCCCTAAAATGCTCAAGAGCTCCAAACATCAACAAGGAAAAAAAATACACTAATGAAAACAATCAATCACAACACAGTGATAAATAATCCAATTTATCATGATTATTACATCAAATATATTATGATTGAGAATGAGTAAATATTCACCTACACGACATCATTTATACTCAAGGAACAAGAAGGAAAACAAAAAACCGTGTTATCCCCTCTTTTGAATAGTTTATTCTAACTGCATAAAAATGTACATGATATTTGTTATATGTTTAATCATATTCCAAAAATGGCTAGATAGAAATGAGTGTGAAGCAATTTTATAAAATAAAAAAGTCTCTACATATGATACAATAAAGATGGAATTTTCCAATATCGATGGATCTATACATACTTCTTCCAGAAACTCATAAAATGTGTGAAGTTGATTGACTTATGAGGCTTGGGAATAGATACCTATAATCTCTACACCATCTAATTGTTCCACAATAGCCTTTGTATATGAAGATATACGACTATAATGTGGTGTAGAGAAATCCTGACAAAATCATTATAAAGGTTCATAGAAGCCCCAACTAATACATGTATTTATTGATGAATCACAATAATGTTAGGTGTAAAAAACATTTCAATAGTGACAGTAGCTCATGGGCACAATATTGTTAATAACTGAAGGTGTAGAGAAGATCCACTACTAAGAACCATCCCTTACACTCCTGTGATGATCATGAAACATCTTATTCCTCCCCTATATTCCTATAAAGTTGGATCGAGCAGAAAGAGAATGGAAGGATAACCATCCTTTCCTTATATATTCATCTATACTGTCATCTACCTATATACTACCTTCACATAAGTTAAAATATTAAATATAAATACCTACAACATTATACACAATCAAGAACTCTATAGGTAATTTTGGGCCTTTAGATGTTCATTCCTTACTACCTAGGATGAAAAATGAACTAGCTCTGTGAACAGATTGGTGTACACCGACATTGAACACTCACATTGTTGTGGGGATAGATACTCCAAAGACCTCTCCATCACTAGAATATATAGAGAGAACTACTGGAAGATGTGTTTCTTGAAACCCTTTCAGTCCAAGCCCTCAAGTCTATCTGTATGTACCATAGAATCCCACCATCGATTGAAGGGACCCTTGAGTCTGAATGATGTGTACCTTACCTTGATATTATAAGGGTAATATACTATGTTGTATATTTGATTGATCATTTCGGGTTATTACATTACCTCTTGAGGTGCATTTTTACCTCCAATGGATGGTTTCTTCTCATATAAGAACCCATTTGATTGACTCATTTCTATTAAAACTACTGGTTTTATCTCAAAAACTCTATTTTGGACTTTTCAAACATTTTGGTCAACAACGTAAACTTCTCGAATGATATCCTCAATAATTTTATGATCTAGAGTTGTATTTTCTTGTGAACCGCCACTAATCCTTCCTAATAAACCAATGGAATATGAATTAGAGGCATACCGTTTCCCATAAAAAAACTGATGATCGAACAAAAAGATAATTTTAGTTCAATCATGAAAACCATAGAGAAAACATTGGTATTATTATAAAAAAAACTTATAGTATGAGACAGATATCTCAACATCCCACAGTAACATGAGAATCATAATGGAATGAAATGGTTATTCACTCACCACATCCTACCTCTCAAGTCCTAAAAATACTATATAATGTCTACCAACTTCAAAAAACTGAGTACAACCTTCCATTGAATTCAAACAATGACAAACCCACTGTTGTTACCCCCTTAATTGGGTACCACACATGATCCATAACATACATAAAAGGGATTCTCAATCATCAGTCATTGGCGACAACAATCTAGACAACAAAAACAACAAATGAGAATGATATTTACCATCCTGAAGTAGTCCAGATGGTATATATATATATATATACAAAATGAGAAGAATTACATGAAGATAAAAATAAGAATTATATGTAATACAAAAAATGAAATACTAGAAGTGATACAAGTCAAATATACCTAAAATATCTCTAAGGTACATGTCCAACAAATAAGGATAACTAGTAGGAAAATAGATACTCCATGTGATAATGTGGAAAAGTCCCACCATCTCACCATCAGATACCCAGACAAAACTAATACAAACCTCACAATGTCACTCAGTCACCTTTCCTTTCCTTGAATTGAAATACATAACAAGGTCTACGCACCACCAATTTGGTGTGTGGGGTATGTGCTAAATTAGCATAATAGGATATCACCTTGGTGTTTTATATGAAGTCTCTGTAAAATCATCCAAACATGTTCAAATTTAAATAAAACGCGACTTGATAATAAGTTTAATTGTTTTAATATCCAATTCATAGTAAAACATAATCACAATTTTACATGGTTCTAAATAATACAGGTAAAATAGTTTCAAATAATAGTATATATATCAATGTTTTCAATGAAAAGAATATATCTCATATCATATAAAAATACTAAGTAATCAATATAAAAATAAAAAATAACATAATTCCAAGGATCACAATAATTCAACATATATTGGACATTCACTACCTAATCTAGAAAGAAACACGAATTATGTCTCTAGATATATGAATATAATATACAATTAAAAGGAACACCTTGTAATGTAAACCTACAATTAGTGTCTAAAAATACCCTTGCAATATAGTACTAGGGAGAAGTGGAACACAATATGAGTAAACCCCCGATAGTATAAAAGGATGGGGATTATTTATACATCTTCCACCTAATTATTTAAGGATTCCCATTTACAATATTCTCAAAACCATTTAATCACAATCATTCTTTGAAATCCATTTCATAAAAACAATTCCCAATGAATTCAAAACAACATTTCCTTTAACAAAACAAGTTGAAAAAATATTTTCTCAAAAACCCATTTCCAAACATACTGTTAAATAATTCCATTTTATTTATAAAACAATTTATATAAACTACAAAAATATGGTTCATCCATCATAGGATAGATACGAAACCATCTATCTCAAACAGGGTTCAGACATGACCGCTACGGGATCCACAAATATAAAATAATGAAAAGACAACAACAACAGAGACCCCAGAATAGATCCTTACAAATCAGAATCAATTAATCAAGAAAAAAAATAAACAAAGAAGATTACATAATAGGTAATTTATGAAAGTCACACACCACACCACAACCAAAACAATGGTCAGCCTCTAGATGAAGATATCATAATTTATCTATAAAGGATCGGGAGAATCAACACCATAAAGACAATGGATATGAATATGAAAAAGGTCACTTATCTAGAGAGATGTCAATCAACTATGTAGAATATAAATCATAAAACAAAATGATAAAGTAAAAGTTTATATCATCAATATTTCATGGGAATGTTCCTAGGTCTTGGGATTGAAGGTTACAGTAGAATGAAAATGCAATCAGATGCATGGAACATAAAATTATATTTAATATGAATATTTTATTATTTCAATCATGATATTATAACATGAAATACTTGAAATTAATATATACCGAAAAATCAATTTACATTTCTATGAAAACACTAATAAAACATTTCACTACATGACCTACTTTCAAAATGTGAAAATAATTCACACTCTAAACTAATTTATGACATTATCATAGAAACATACTCATGTAATGTAACCCTTTCGTGATGTCAAATCATCCATAAGGAATAATTTTTATAAATATATATTAAAATACCCAATGTCGACCCATTCCCCAAAGGTCATCCTCTTTAGTCTTTTTCATATTTATATCTGGACTCCTTTAATTACAACAAGCATTCATCACCAAACATTTTGTAGCATTCCCTAGCAGAGGTTCTTTACCCTCAAAAGATGAAAAAGACACCGAAAAGATTGGGAAATGAAAATTGATATGATAAATACCTAAAAGTGGGTAAAGGAATATTATAATAGTATTGACCAAGAGGATGCAGTTCTATTCCTATGAAATTTTTACCTCGTACAAGATTATTTAAAATAAACATATATGATTTAGACCTATTTGGATTGATTAAGATGATGTATAAACTATTTGTAATTTTTATATATGGATAAAGGTGTATTTAGAGATTCTAGAGAAGGGATCAATGTATTTAATCTTGTTTCATAGTGATTTGGTGATCACATAGTAAATAAATGGAGTGGAATATATTTATTTCTTTCTCACATTAATTTATAAATGATTTTTATCATTAGCTAATTTTTTTATTTCTATGTTATACTAATTTCACATGGAATTTCTTACCATGTACGCACTTATATATATAATGGGTTGTGTTAGCGATATTTTTGGTGGTGCCCTACTAAGTTATGTACTCAGACAAAATATATTCCGTATGATTTATAAGTAGTTATTAAATTAAAATTTATTCAAAGTAGTTTGGTTTAGATATTTTCATTAGGAGTGTATATTCAAGTTGAATTTATATATATTGTTAGTTATAAATTATTGAAAAAGTATATTAGATATCCCAAAAGTGGCCCTATTTTATATTTTTCAAATGTTTTATGTATAAATGAATCACACTATATTCTAAAACAAATATCACATTAAAATGTTTTATTTTTAAAATATAGTAAATAATTTCCCAAATAATAATTTACAAACACATCAATGTTCTCTAGAACACATTGATCAAGGAATGATCTTAGGGTAAGTGATGATCCAATTTAGGTTTACATATGGTTTGTTCCAGATTTTCTTAGTCACATTTTACAACCCATTAGCAATGGAATCATACCCTTGGTAACCCTCAAAGTACCACCTGGGAAAAGAAAGGTAATACATGTGTTTTAACCAATAATAATAACATAATATTACAATTCAACCTTATCATTTTTTACAAAAAATAATATTTTTCAAACTCATATTAAAATTATTATTTAAGGCATCTTCCTTCTAAATACACCATATAATGGTTAATGGGAACCATGATGCACCATGAGAAAATTAAATGAAAATTTATTATTTATAAATAATTATCTAAAATGGTAAGTGAATGTCACTCACAATTGAAAAATATTTGATTTTATTTCAATATGTATTCTCAATAAAACAATTCCATCAATGGAGTATATTATTGTGTAAGATTTTATAAACAAAAAATTATTTTAGTTTAAATTCAAACTCATTAATGACATATTCTAATATCCCATACATCTCAATGTTTAGAGATATCCAAATTATGTTATGTCAAAAGTTTTTCCATTATTAAGATCATCATCATTGATTTCACATTGGTTAAATCTCCAATATACATCAGTTTACAGTTTAAAACTAGAGAATCTTAATTACAACCTTTTATGAATAAAAAATTTAAGGATTAGAACTCACGTGACATTTTTCATTAATTTAGAACTCTTAAAAGTAATGGTCATGCTTGTTACAATTCTTACCCATAATATAGATCATTGTGATATTTAAATGTATTAATCAACCTGATTATCAAAGATATTTTTTTTCATGTTAATATGATATGTAATTAAACTAAAATCATTGATATATTCAGTAATGAATCAATCATCAAATATCTAAATATTAAATTACTATTTAATCAAATATATAGGTTTTCAAAGGCATGTCATATATATTCTAAAAAAGTATATTAGTGTTTCTTTTATTATATCCATTCTATATTGTATATAATTATCTTACACAATTCCAACCATGCAACCACTAAACCATACCAATGAAGAAACTCGCACTCTATTTGTTTTATCGAATCAAGCTTCATACCTATAATAGGAAACTATATTTTTTTGATTAATTTTATTATCAATCAATATTTACATTATTTTTATATTATATTTATCAGATATATTATTATTTACTTTAACTTTTATATAGTAATAAATCTATATGAGAAACACAACCTTGATATTCCAAACCCAAGAATTGACACGAGTTGTTGCAAACTATTATTCCTAAAAATATTATGTTCATTGAGGATATGGTAGATGAATTAATTTTTTTATGTTTAAATGTTTTTTTATTATTTAGTATAAAATTATTTAATGGATATGTAGAGTTGATATTTTGTTATTATATTAATTGAATTCATGAATTTTTAGTGTATATCATTCCTGATGGAAAATAAAAGTATAAGTTTTTTTCCACAATGATGTGAAAAGTGAAATTTGAGTTCATACTTAATCTATAATTGGTTATTAAACTTAGTGTTCATTTTTTGTGACAATTTATATTATTTCATTATGTCAATGGATTTCATGAAAATATGTCTGGTCAGATGAATTTTTAGTAAAATCATAAATCCTATCAAGAATTATAATTTTAATGGTGTGAAATAATAAGTGTTTGTCTTCAGTGTTAGTAAAAATATTGAACATAACCATGTATTATATATTATTTAGTAGATGATACCATATTGTTTTATTAAAATTAAGGAGATCATGAATATTAATTGTTCATATTAACATTAGATTTGTTATTTAACTTTTACCTAATTCAAACACCAAATTTATCACCATTAATAAACCGTAAATTACACCTATAATATTTATGACTTTTGTTTCATTACTTTTTATTATATTTGATTTATTAATGTATTTATTAGAATATTGTATGCATTGAAAAATAAATTGATGGTAATAGAAATAACTATATTTATTTCTTATGATGGGTTAATGAAGTCCCTAATACCAGTAATTATCTCTTTAATTGGATATATAATTTGGTTGAAAGGATGTATCATGATAATATTTTAAATAAAAAAATATTACAGGATCTAATTTACACATTTTAAGATCTTTAATCAATGATTTATTATTTATCATAGTTATGTATGTTATTATAAGATTTTTTTATTATATATCATAGATATTTTGCTAGATTTTTTAATCTGTTCATGGGTAATTATTCCTATAGAATCGGTCTTGTATCAGGGGTTTTTTCTTAGAAAAGATTTAAATGTAAATTAAAGAAATTGGGTGTTAGTCTTCTCATGGTTCATGTCCTTAAAAAGTTCCTTCACTTATTTTAATTTTTAATTCTTTTAATAATAGTTTTTTTTAAATTTTAATTTAGTGGATCATGTTAAGGTGCAAGGTTTTCTATGTGAAATTTAAATTGTCGAATATGGTGGAACAAGACCCAGGTTGTTCTGTTCGTTTTCTATAGTATTTTGATTTTGGTATCTTGAAAATTTTATATTCCTAGTCAATCATAAAGTAGATTGATTAAAAATTAAAAAACATAAAAAATATATGCATTAATTTAATGATGATTCGAATACTAAATTTTTTTATATACTTAGGAATAGATGGAATTCTGTAATGTTGTTCGTGATATTAAAGTTGTTGAATTAATTATAAAAAAAGAGTAGACAAAAATGTGTAACTAAATTATATATATTTATGGTATTGTTTTGTTGAAATTAATTTTTTATAGAATAATGAAATAAATTTAATATTTTAAAGGAGGTAATTTAAATGAAAATAGAGAAAAAGTCAGACTCGATGAAAAGACCATAGCATAATAAAATAGAATAAATAAACTTACAAGAGTAAAGTGATGTGGTTTTTGAAAAAAGATGACAGAATAAATGTCTAAGATTCATATATTGGTCATGGTTAGGTTACTTTTTCAAATAATATTGGTGATCTATAAATTTAATTTTTTAGTGCTGATATGATCTAAAATTGTCTACCATGCCTTAATTAAAAATATGGTTTATTACCTAGATTTATTTATATGTTATTTATGCGATTTATGTGGTATGTGATATTAAACATATTATAGGATAATGATATGTAAAAAATGTATGATGTATTCTAGAGTGATAATGAGTTAAATTTCAATACTTTATTCCCTTTAAAAATTTTAATTTTCAACTTATGTATGATTGTTGTTTTTAATAAATTAATAGATATATATGATGATATTTTTTGTTGAGGAAACAATGGATGGTTATTCTTATAGAAGTGATAACATCAATAGAATAGTAGATAACATGAGGTTATTGATAGTGATGAAAATTATAGTCATAGATTAAAAAGGAAGAGTAGATAGTTCAGGAAATGCAATAGATTGTTAATTTTATTTATAATTACTATAATTATATTTTGTGATAAATTGATTTGTAATATATATAAATATAAATAATTATATTCTCATGACACTTGATGTATTGGGGGAAAACCATACTTGGTAAACGTCTATTCTCTCCCTTTTATAGTATATTATTTTTAAGAATACAATATTGAGTAGAAGGCATCAAATTATTTTTGTTTTGAAATTGATTGTTCATGCTTTGGGTCAGTATATTTGGGTTTCTTGAATTATTTTGATATAAATGTTTATCATTGGAATAAATTATTTTTATTTAGTAAGAAATTATATGTCAAATTAAATGATTGTGTGTATCTAATATAGTAGTGATGGTTTAATTTGTTAAAGATTTTAATATTTTATGTGGTTATTCATATTTTAATTAAATATAATGATAATTCTTCGGATGTAGGTTTGTTAATACCCATGGTGTTAGTCATCACCCCATTGCCTATTAGAGGTAGCCACAAACATCCACTCTTATTTTAAAATTTTATTCCAAAGGAAGAAAAAATAAATTTTTTACTGTATATTATCATGAATTTTCCATAAGAAAAAGTAAAACAGTCTTCTGTGTGATCTGCACAATAAAATTCACACAAATCCAAATTTTCAAACTTTTTTGATCCTTACATTGATTTTTTCAATCCCAATGAAGGTGGTGACGCTCTCTATAATGGTTTTGGGAATAAATCGTCCCACTTCATCTCATCTGTCTAAGGGAATCTTGGATCTCTCGTATGGTCCACTCCTCTTCTGACCATCAAGGTTGTGTAGCATAGTTCTTCCCTCAATGATTTTCTTCTATGATTAGTTTCATCCAAATCAAAAGAACATTCAAAAATCCCCAAGGTTCTAATAAATGTTATTTCATTGAAATAATTGGAGGATTATCCAAGGATTCAATTTCACGGAGGATGTTTTGAGGCTATATTGTCATTCCATAGGTGGAGATTTGTTACTAGGCTTGGTCTAGAAAAATCACCTCTTCGAATGTTCTAGGACTTAGTTAGGTCATTTGGGTTAGCCACTAAAACTACGGTCTCTATGATGAATCATAAATCCTTATGTGTGGTGTGATACTTCATAGATTATTTTGTGAATTCATGGTCTTATATCACTAGATATACAAAAAATTGGTGGTTTTATCACTTTATATTCTTGAGGGGGTTCATTCCGGTTGAGAGACATCCAAGGTAGTGGTGTGGATCATCTTCTAGGTCTTCCCCTCCACTTCTACAACCTTTATTATCTTTGGGGAATTGGTGATGCTATTGGATAACTTTAATATGTGTATCAAGATACCCTCTATTTTAAATATTCCTTTATGGCTAAGCATTACATTAAAGTGGACCAATCATGCCCTCTTATACTATGCAACCTTCTACAGGACGGTGAAACTATCTAATGCTGGTAAAACACTTTTTGCCTCACTTTTTAAATTTTTCTAAAAATTAAATACCATTAGACACTCAATTTAAAAATATTGAAATAAATTCACCAATTTCAATTTTTATCACCCTTTGGACATTTTTCATTTATGTTTGTTTTCTCCACCTCCAAAGGGTGATGATCTGGAGAGTTTTGCCCAGTCTTGTTTGTAATATATTGCTATAATTTTTTGTATTGTTTCCCTATCATATTAAACCCCCGTTTTACTTTGTCCTAATTATAAGAAGGTCCTCTCTCTAAATCTTCTCTTATTTCCCTGATGTGGTAATGTCTTGATATGGTTATTTATAGGGAAAGACTGGTGTCTGGGTTTGTGGATGGGTTTTATTTTCATCCCTAGGCTTACAATACAAATCATATAATGTCCCTTATTCATGGTAAGGAAATATATATTCTTGAATTTTCTATTTTGGTTCCCAAATCATGATATCTTAGTCCATCTATTTTTTCACATATCCCATATTCAAATAGTATTGGTCTATTAACTGACCCTTTGGCAATTGCATTAGAGTTGGATGATCCTACTCAAGAAATCAGTTCTTCCTCTTATCATCTCAGTGGTTTCCTTGATAGATATCACTCCAATATAATGTCAGACATATATATATCCCGTATAAGGGACTCTTAGTAATATGGCAACAAATACAAGCATTATCATATATAATGATTTCATTTATTAATTTGAATTCCCATAGACTGTGTTCCTCAGTGAATTCTTATTTCATTTAAAATGAGTTTAATAATAATAGATTCTCACTAATTGTAGAGTTATATTCTGAGAAGAATCATACATGTATTACTTTATTAACTCATAGGATGGGTATAGATGACTGCATGCATGTTTAGACCTCTAATCAGCATTTATGGCTTTGTATTGTTCAGGAAGTCGAAATCTAAAAATAATATATCACTACAAAATTATGCTTTAGAGATCAGAGTGGATCTATACCATTTTTTATGAAATGTAGGATGTGTTAGCTAGTTAATAATTGTGGTATCCCCTTAGATCCATTAATCCAAGGTACTCAACTTGGCTCATTGGAGAATACATTATTGTTACCTTGGATTCATTAGAGAAGAATGGTTTAGTGGATTACCCATGGAAGGAAAAACATTATTTTTTTTTCTTGTAATGGGATTCTAGACATGGGATTTTTAGTAGATAAATATACTTGGTGTGATAACCATATATGGACTAATCATTCCTTGTTACACCGTGACTAATTCTTTTTATAGCATCCAATCGATATAAAAGGGATTACCATAGAGTTCAATTGTTCTCTGATCACCCATTGATCTAAATTACATTGTCATCTAGAGTAGATGATAGTGATCATTTTTTATTTTGTAATCAATTGAGTTGTGATCATCCCTACCATCATGTGGTGTAAACATCATAGACCAGGACGATGATGGAAATTTTTTGTGTTGGTTTTCATTGCATGATATGGAGATTGAAGGGTGATCTGCAAACATCGAATAAAAATACTCCCAATTTCTTTTATGAGATACACTCGATAACTATAGTGATTGGTCATGCCAAGACTATGCATGAAGATGGATAGAAAGATGATCCCTTTAGTGTACATGTTCACAAAAATAACAAATTAATTGAGATAAATCTATACTCAGACTGGTTATGTAACATTATTCCACTAACCAATTGTTTTTTGAAGAGGTAGTGACATTACTTTGACCTGGGTGATACCCCCAATACATAAAATCCAAGAAATAAATTCCAAGGGATTTATAAAAAGATGGGTTATGATTTTCCATTTAAAAATAAAAAACCCAATATAATCATAACCAAACAGACCATTATATGAAAAATTAGTATAATATAAAACAAATTAGTGCATTACCAACTATAAAAAACACCTACCATATCCAACAAATGTATTAGAGTACATAGTGGAAACTAAATCCCAACCTAACCCAATGACAACCGAGACCTCCGATGGAAAATCCCAAAAAATTCAAAGATCCAAATTGATAATCCATGCCTAATGTATCATGATAAGTCACTAAAGAACTGGGATACCTTTACTTTACCTACTTCTCAATATACATCTAAAAACGCACAAAATTTCTCATGCATGGGGTGAGTATAAAAATCAATTGAATATCCCATGATGACATCTATACTGAAACCACTAGGATTCAATATGTACAACATTTATATAAAATATATATATATAACAAAATAAAATAGATTATCCCAAAACCTAAAACAATTTATAAGAAAAATAGTTTCCCATTGAGAGAAACCATAAAATTATTTCAAACCCTTTCCCAAGTCCCTTTGTCAATACCAAGTTCCATTCCACACATCCACACATGTATTCTTGGGTGGATGTTCTGTAATCAGGATTGTTCTCTCATTGATCTACCAATATGTCACATGATAACCATATACCAAGTGCCACAATGACACAAAAACCTTCTATAGAGTAACATTAATGTAAATGAACACACAAAAATCATTTATTCTGAATACCATGACAAACTAATTTAGCCAAACAATTTAAATTAAAGATTCGGTTTATTAAAAACCATTCAAAAACGCATTTCCCAAAAAACACAAAACAACCATTTTAAAATCATATTTTTAAAATCATTAAGCAATGAACTTTTCACAATAACCAATTTCTATAATTTCAAAAACAATCACTAATGAAATTTTCCATCAAACATTATACATCAATTTCCCAATTTAAATAAATAAATTCAGTACATTTTCAATCGATCCTTAATTTTATTACTAAGAGGAGGTTAGAGTGAAGTAAATTATCTCTCAAACATAGGTGAAAACAAAGAACAAAACAATTTCTTTATCAAACATGGCATAGATCTTCCAAAATCCATTATAGATCTAGTTATATACCACCAACACTATTATTTCTCAATATGATTGTCATCACGCAACATTGATATAACACCAATGGATTAGATCCATAAATAAAAGATATAGAAGAATAAGAAAAATATGGAAATCCACCAAGAATGATCACTTACCATGGAATATGGCCTCCAACGCACCAAGATTCCCCAATAGATTGCAACCTCTATGAATGGAATGGGGACCAAAACCTTGGGATGGAGTAAAATTGATGTTATTGTCGGATTAAGGGAAAATACCAATTTAATATGTGCCGTATATTAGTGTCATAAAATCTAAATCTTATATTTAAAATGCATATTTAGGGAACCTAATTAGGAAAATTATGCACTAACCATGCACTAGACACTGTATCTGAACACCCCTAGAAGGTTTTAATTGAATGGTAAGAAAAACCATGTGCCAACCATGTTAAAAAACTCATACTAACATCATAGTGTTTTTACGTTGTGTCTACATGTTTTTTTCCAAACGATGTGCCTATTCATGAATCTTCTTAGTTCCCTATGATTCAGTTACATAGTTTCTTGAGAGGTTCTACATGGTTTTTACTAACCATTATAATACTATGCTCCTTATGAAAAGCCCCCAGTTTTTTTTTCAATAATCCTAAAAACCATCCCAAACATAACCCAAATAACATTTATATGTGCAATTCAAATATAAATGTTAATGATTTGAAAATTGGTGTAGTAGAGGTTAGATTATGAAAATTCTAGAGATATATGTATAAGAGAAGGGAAAACACCACTTATTTTCAATAATGCATTAAGGAGAATAAATAGGCTAGAAAACAAAACATCCTCATTTAGTATTGTTCTTTCAGTTAAGTTTTTGGGGTTGTAGAAGGAATTTCAAAGGTCAATATTAAAATTTTACTAACAGTATCAAAACCTTATATGATGAATAATTAACTGATGGTACATACATATCTCTATAGTAATATCCCTCAAATGATGAAGGATCATAAGATATCATTTATTTAGAACATTCTAGAGGAGCGGGTGATCTACTAAATAGTACTTTCTCTTCATCCTGAAATATCTTTTAATACGGAAGTCTTCAAAATATTCTTTTATATGGATTATTTGGGTCTCATTAAGTGTGATCTCATAGTGAATATTCAATACTTCTTCTAATGAGGTTATATCACTCAGGTGCCTTGGGAAATGACCCATGTTCTAATTATTAAAATGTAATACCCAACATTACTGAGGTATTATAGACCCGTTAGCATATGAAACATCCCATACAAGGATATTTATAGAGGTATTATCTGGATACTCTCACTTCACCTATATAATTTTGTATCCTAGGAGTAGTTTGAATTCATAAGGGGATGATCTATCTAGAGTAGTATAGGGTAAGAATAAGAAATGATTTATTACATTAAAAATAAAATTCATTATTCTATTATTTTTCTTATAGTTTATAAGGACAATGTGTATGAAAAGATATACTGGGGTTTCATTCTCAATGCGGTGTCTTTCATGGTCTTCTCTATTTTGGTGATTGATTTTCTTTTAAAATATTAGATATCCCATTAGTTATCTACTAATTTTATGGGGAGAACTTCCATCGTCTCTAATCTGGTCTATGGGAATAGGTATAGGGACACATTATCACATAGTGAATTTTTTCTTATTTAGGATACCGATAATAGAAACCATTCTAGGTATATTCAAAGTTGAATCATCTGTTTTTATCTGTGCATGCCTCACTTTAATAGAGTATCCAATTAAATATTTTCATATGAGAGGGTTTTATTTGTTATTAGTTATAGTAGATACATATATGGATTCAATAATGACCTATATGAATGTTGAAAATTTTGTAGCCAACACATATATCATGAGAATGTTGGTGTTTTTATTCAAAAATTATGCTTATAAAGGCTTGTAAAAATGATTGATAATAACCTATGAGTTCAAAGGTTGTTCTTCCTCCTTAAATACTTGTGAACCCCAGTCAATCCTAGTAAATTTTTAATCCTTAATTTTGATAGGGTATATATCAAAATTTACGATATCATTATTAACTAGATGAACCACTTACTATCATTCAAACGAAAACCCACTGTTGAAAAAACATTTCTCACATCAATTCAAATGAATTTTCGATCCGTTCATAAGATATTGATAGTAGTAATAATAGACATTGTTAATATATTGTATTATATTAAAAATAATGCTCATTATAATGATATATATAATTATAATTTTTCGCCTCAGCTACCTAAGGCTGCTGATAATGGAGGTATCAACCTGAGGAGCATCTTGATAATGATGCATCATTTTCAAGATAAATTTTCATGAGATGTTTTTGAATTTTTCCCCCATTATACCAACTTATTCATGGTAAAATAGGGTATGGATAATGGATTATCAATGGGTAGTGTCTCTAGTGTATGGAATACCCTCCATGGAAAATTCATTGACCATCAGTTTCATTGAAATTAGATAGTTGGGAGTGGATAGAATAAATTATAGAATCAAATTGGGTAGGATTTATTCATGGTTTATCAGGGTTCCCCTTCCTCGATATAACATTTTTGTGGGAGAAAAATCATTAAAATTTCAATCAAGACATTTTGAATGAGGTAAAATATGATATTTATCACTATATCAGTTGGAAAAATGATCGGGACTTGTGAATATTCATTGAATAGTCATTAGGGATCTTCTCTCCTAAATCATATCATCATGTGTATCATGAAAACCAAGACAATTAAGTTTGGTTTTGTATCTTCAGGTGTATGTACACCCATTAAAATGATAATTACTTAGTCTTTAAAATTAGTTACCAGGAAATATGTATGGATGAAGAGTTTAATAGGAAGGACATCAATCTTTCATTTAAGAGTTTATTTTAATACAATATGAGTAGAGAATCATCTTTTCATATGGTCATTTATGGATAGTTGGAGACATAAGTTTTTAACTCTATTAGTGATTTTACTAGGCTAGAACCCATGATATTTCAAGTGGGGGTTTTCCTTAGTTATAGTTGTAACACCCCGAGCTTCCACGATACGCTTCCCTTTCAATAATGCAATAGCTTGCATTGTACGCAAGTTCGAGATTCTAACACACCGAGACCAATCAAAATAGACATTATGAATAGTAATACTCACTTTTTGAAATTTTATATATTTTTTATTTCAAAATGGACTTCATTTTTGGTTTCGGAATATCAAAATTAGACTATTTTGATTTTTTGGCATTTTTCTAAGAACTTCCAATTTTTTATGAATAGTGAAAAATACATAAAAACAACTTTTTTAATAAAAATAATTTATAGTGATAAATTATACTACTGAGTGGTTTTAAAGTATAATTAGAATATATTTTTTCCATTTTATCCAATGGTAGTCATTAGAATATATTTAACATTGCATTTAGACATGAACAATTGTCAATCTTTTGATATATAGTGTTTCTTAAAAACACGCTAATTGTTGTGACAGCGGGAATTAATTATAAAATTAATTAATGCAACTTATAAGTTTGTAATATTGTAAAATAGACATCATTTTTGAATTCAGAATATCAATTATAGCTTAGGGTGAAATTTTTGCATTGTTCTAAAAAACATCAATTTTTGATGAATAGTGAAACCACTAAGTGGTAGTTAAAAAAACTGATTTTTCATTTAAATGAAAAAATAAAACTTATGTGATTTGATTTTAAAATATCTGACATACATGGTTTTCATCAGGAAGTAAAATGTGGTTCAATGGAATTAAAATAATTTTTGGTGAATAGTAACTTTTAAGTTTAATTAAGCGCGATTAAAGGCAATTAGTGTAATTTAAGGTAAAGATAATGTTATAATAATATGAAATGACCTTGACACATGTCCTATCCCAATTGGATGAGTCATGGCCGACCATGAAAATCCATGGTTCAACTTGGGGACCCCATGGAGCCACTTTGGTAGGAAAATGACAATAAAAACTTTTTATTTAACCTTAAAATAAAAATGTCACAAACATGAGTTGTTTTACAAAAACAATTTTTAAATGGGGTTATACAAGTCATATTATTGACTATAAATATTAATTAGAAATATAAAAACATTTCCTACATAATGATGTTTTTTTATAATTTTTAGACGTTAATTAAATTAAATTGTTTATGACACCATGATGATGTAGTGATTAACTCATTAATTTACCAATTAAATAAAATGAAAAGATAAAGTAAAATATAAGACATAAACATGTCAAAAACATATTGGATGAGTATATTTTGAACCCTTATGTAACGCCCCGACCCCAGCTACCCAGAGTCGGTGCATTACTTCGTAACATTGGCATGATCACAAAAGATCAAGTCTCGAAAGACCGATTAGTTTAGTAGCCTTGGAAACACTAGATACATTCGTAAACGTTACATTACATCATAAAGTGAAAAACTAATAAAAAAGTCTTCATAGTCCACACTCATATCCTCTTCTGACTATCCCTGTAGGTCATTTATAAAATACTTCTTCACATCCTGGAAAATATTAAAACATTGAAAGGGGTGAGCTCAGATGCTCAGTAAGGATAACAATATTGCGGAAGCTTTCATAAATAAACATAAAAATTTAAGGCAATGTATAACTAAAACAAAAGCCTTTTAAACTTGAACATCAACATTATATGGAAAAAGTAAAATGAGATAATTCCATTCACTTCCTCACATGGATATTCTACTGGTCGAATAATCACATGCAATATCAATAACCACTTTCATAATGATGGAATGTATAATGCCAGACATTCTGAAACATTTTGTCAAGGCCTCGACCAAAATCACAAATCAAATTGGGAAAGGGCCTCGGCCAATTCCATGTCTAGTTGTCTCATGAGACCTACCGATGCATCGAGGAGCTATAGCGGGCTCCACCCGTCACTTATTAAGTCCAATACATTCCTCATATGAATAGGTTTAAACATATCATAAAACATAACATAATCGTATCACATAAAACATGCATAAAGGAAACATAAAATTTCCACATTTCAATCACAAGATATCAATACAATACATTGATATAATAAAAACGCTTTCAAAACCATTTTCAATACAAAAATAAAAGAATGTTAAAACTTTGTATTTATTTTTCATCAAAAAAATTGATGGCTTGTAGAGGAAGCCGAAACTCAAATAATGGTCACGGCGGCGAAGAAGTCGTTGTCGCCGCATATGTACGGAAATAAAAACAATCCCTTTTGGTCGTTTAGTAAAACGCTTCGTATAAAAAGATTCCTTTTGAATAAACGTAAAAGTCAAAGGGGTTTATACACTGTACAAAAGAAATTTGTGTATAAAACAAAATATGCCTCAATGAATGGATATTGAGACGAAGTCCCTTAAAAAGATCATTTTTTAATAAAATATATCTATTATGTGTATTCACTATATGTACACATAAATAAAGTATAAATACAATATACGACATAATAATATCATGACATAATTTGAAAGTAGGAGATTAACCCAAAGAATGGAAGTTGGGTTATGAAATTCCCTTACCTCGTGTCTGACTTGACTAAACCGTTCTTTAACCTCCTGAATAATAAACTAGATTTAATATATACCTTATTAAGAACCATTTTCAATTTCATTATTCTTATTATATCACTTATTACAATGATATGAACACTATGTAATTATTTAAGTTAATAACGGTCGTTTTGTCGATCATTGGTACTTGAGTCAACAATAAACTTCTTATAATTACAAGTTGTTTATGTGGTAGAATATCCATTATCTCCAGAATTATATTCATGATTTAGATTTCATATATATCTTATATATCCAGTATATACATTCATTTATAATATTACGTAACATTTAGAGGTAAGAAATGAAATGCACCGTTCATGGAGACGGTAAGCCGTACGTACGCATGAACGCTACTTTCATTTCAATTACATATTTAATGGAACGAAATCATAATTATATAAATGTATAATATAATTCCAGTATAATATAGTGTATAATACCATTTACTCCATCCTTTATACATCCCACATATGGCATTAACGATTCAAATCACTTTGAGGGGGCGGTAGTCCGCACTTCCTAAAATGAAATTACCGCGTTTTACTCATAATGGAAATCATAAAGTATGCCATAAATGAGAAATACAGAAGCATAAGTAAAACATAAACATATTATATATCATATATAAATATAGTGACATCTTAATGGCCACCTTTTAATGTGTTATATGAGTGTTGAACAATCATCGTTTCATGAGGCAGAAATTCTCCATCCACAGAAACCGTATGTTCATTAACCATTAGATGTAGGTGTGTGTAAGTGTAGCTCGAATCCTTCTTATAAAAACATCCTATTATATTGAGTATACTGGTGTTGTTACAAAATAAATGAATAAAAAGAGTTTAGGGGGTTGTAGAAGAAAAATAAATCAAAACAACATTAGAGAAGACATTACCTCAAAATCGGGTAACTCTTTTTGATTTGAGCCAATGGCTTCCTTGGGAAGAGTTATTCCCAAAGTGAGGTTTCTAGGAGTAAGGGAGGAAAGTTGGGAGAGTATTTTGGAAGAGGTTGGCCGAGCCAAATGGCTTGAAGTTGTGAATAAGGTGGGAGAGGTGGGGGCCTTTTATAAGTGGAGAGGAGGGGCTCTTTTGGAAAGATAGAAATGTTAAATTATTACACAATTATTATAAGATTCTAAAGGTCCCAAACTTATATAATTCGTGGGTAAGATGATAAGGGTTCTAAATCTACCCATCCAATAGTCTTTGGACAAGTGTATGCCTTGGATTTTACATTATCTTTTCATTTTATTAAAATCGTTAAATAATGAGGTCATCGCTTTATCATAATGATGCCATAAATAATTTAATTTATTTAATGTCTAAAAATTATAAAAAAACTACTATGATGTAGGAAATCGTTTTATCTTTCTAATGAATATTTATAGTCAAAATTGGGACTTGTGTAACCCCACTTAAAAACTGTTTTAGTAAAACAACTCATGTTTGTGTCAATTTAATATTAACATTAAATAAATATATATTAATGTCATTTTCCAACTAAAGTGGCTCCATGGGGTCCCCAAGTTGACCCAGGGGTTGTCTTGGTCGGCCATGACTCATCCAATAGGAGTAGGACAAGTGTCATGCTCATCTCATATTATTAAAACATTATTTGTACCTTAAACTACACTAATTACCTCAAATCGCGATTAAGAACCTAAAAGTTACTATTCACCAAAAAAATTATTTTAATATCATTGAACCACATTTTACTTCTTAATGACAACCATGTATGTTGTATTTTTGAAAATCAAATCACAGAAGTGGTAATATTTCATTTAAACGAAAAATCAGTTATTTAACTACCACTTAGTGGTTTCACTATTCATCAAAATTGAAGTTTTTCAGAACAATGCCAAAATTTCACCCAAAGCTATAATTGATATTCCGAATTCAAAAATGATGTCTATTTTACAAAATTCCAAAAATATAAGTTGCATTAATTAATTTTATAACTAATTCCCGCTGTTACAAAAAATAGCGTGTTTCTAAGAAACAATTTATATCAAAATATTGGTAATTGTTTATGTCCAATTTCAATGTTAAATTAATTCTAATGACCACCATTGGATAAAATGGTAAAAATATATTCTAATTATACTTTAAAACCACTAAATAGTATAATTTATCACTATAAATTATTTTTATTTAAAATGTTGTTTTTATGTATTTTTCACTATTCATAAAAAATTAGAAGTTCTCAGAAAAATACCAAAAATTCAACATAGGATAATTTCGATATTCCGAATCCAAAAATGAAGTCCATTTTGATAAATAAAATTTACAAAATTTCAAAAAGTAGGTATTACTATTCAAAACGGCTAATTTAATTCGTTGTGGTGTGTGTTAGAGCTCGAGGTTGCGTACAACACACGCTATTGCATTATTCGAAGTGATACGTACCGTCGAAGCTTGGGGTGTTACATTCTCCCCTCCTTTAATAAATTGCGTCCTCGCAATTTGAAATTCTTCTTTGAAAATAAAAGGTTGAAAAGAGAAAATACCTTTGAGGAAAACCCACATCAGAAATAAGGTTAATAAATATATAACATTAAAGGAAAGCAAGATAAGTACAAAGGTCACCCGATATAGCCCATTCTAGGATTCTATGAAAATATGGATATGGAGGAGAAACAAACCATCAAGGTCTGATGGAGAGTTATAGAAAACAGGATTAGGAGAAAGTTTAACCACAAGAAAATCACATACTTGTGATTGGTTAAACGGTCATTGAATCCCCAGTTGGAAAAGTTAATCGACAACATTTTTGTTTTAAGTTACCTTTTATAATGTTGAGGAATTTATTTAGGAGATTTACTAAGAACGTAAGGGAATATACATACTTATTATGTATACTTTCATTCGTTAATAAATTTTTACCACAAACCCAACATTTACCCCAAATGGTAACGGAACTCGAAAATATTCCATTTCTCCTAATTGTATAAGGTTACAAATGTAAACACATACCATTTAGATTAGTAAAATTATTTTGTAATAACCAGGGACTTCCTGTAGGCTAGTGGTAGGAAATAAAGGCATGTCGCACTATGATTGTGGGTTCGATTCCTATAGCTTTGTCCGACGCGACGGGTTATGCCCCACCCTGCAGGTTGTCCTTTTCCTAAAACTATAGTATTCCAAAAATAATCTTCAGAGACCTTTTAACCTTAAATTTACTATCCAAGGTTCAACTTAATCCACTCCAACCTTTATAGTTATCCAAAATACCTCTGTCCATACTTTCTCTAAAAGGTCTCTTAATTCCAAAATCAATTTATCAGATTCCCCAAACAAAGTAAAGTTTCTCTTATTGTCACATACTAAAAATATAATTACCTTCATCATATTAAAACCTTATTGAAACCAACAAGTACTGCAGTACAATCCATATATATATCACATTATTCTAATAACCAGAATATAATCCATGAGTCCAAAAGCACCAATACATTAGTTATTCTGCTTCAACTGTAGTAACATCATAAGATTTTCCTTGATCCCTTGGCCTTTTCTGAGGTAAGTTTCCCTGATGCTTAGGGCATTCATTTGCATAATGACCCATTTCTCTACAATTGTAGCATTCAACTTTGACAGCCTCTTTCTTTCCCTTGCAATCACGAGCCTGGTGACCCTTTTCTCCACATTTATAACAAACTCCCATTCCTTTTAGGCAAGTACCAGGGTGATTCTTCCCACAATTATCACATAATGGAAAATCCTTCTTTCCATTTTTACCTTTATCTGTCTCTTGTTCCACCGTTCTCTTCTTCTCTTGCTTTACTTTGTTGTCATAAGACATAGAGAATTACTTTTCTGTCTTGATAGCACACGAGACAATATCTTCGTATGATGAGAAGGATTGTGATACTAAAGCTCGGAAGAGAAATGGTTTTAACCCATCAAAGAAACGATCAATCTTACCTCTTGGGTTACGTATATAATCTGCAGCATACCTCGCTAACCTTGTAAAGTTGGCCTCATACTTTGCGACATTCTCATCCTCCTTTTGTCTCAGACTCAAAAATTCCCTTTCCATATCTGCTCGATGGTCGCGAGGAAAGTATTTTTCTAAAAACAGATCTTTGAACTCCCTCCATTCCATATTTGATACTTCATCATCTTCCTTCATGTTTTGAATCAATGACAACCATTGATCAGCATCTCCAGTGAGGCGGTAAACTGCAATGACAACCTTCTCCCTTTCACTACTCCCCAAGGCATGGAATATTTTCTCTAAGGAATTTATCCATTGCTCAGCTACTATAGGATTTGTACTCCCATTGAAGGTTGGTGGTTGTTGCCTCATGAAACGGTCTAGCATTGATCCTCCACGTTGCGGATCAGGGTGCTCCATACGAGTAAGGTTATTATTCATAACCTGAGTGAGTTGTCCCAGTATGGTGATTAGCTGATCGGCACCAGTTGCATCACCAGCCCCACTATAATTATCTTTAGCAGGAGGGAAATCCCTACATGGAGTGCGTGCATTGATACTATTTACATTTCTTCCACTAGGCGCCATTTCTAAACAATGGCATAAACTAGATCAGTTTATGAATCAAAATACATAATCTCATACTTATAAAACACTTAACATAAATTGAACTATTTATGGATATAATCCATAATCATAAAAAATTTTTCTTTGAGGAAGTATATACTCATAACCGTTCATAGTGGTATGTAAAGAAAACGAGAATTATCCTAAGCATATCCCCCGGGAGTGTCGTAACCAAGAGTGCAGCAAGGCCCGTTCGAGTCTAGCTCAAAGCGGTGTTTTCGGGTTTTACCCCTAGGTACATCTGTGCCAGAGCCGCCTCAACCTGCTCGTATCCAGACAGAGATTTATTGCTCGGAAAAATCACAAAATCTCTACAATAACAAAATTCTATGAAGTTCTTCTATACTAATCCTCAAAGTCTATCTTTGGGCTATGTGCTCTAATTAGAGTTTATCTAAATATAGCTTCCAAGGTTAGTACTAAACTGCCTCTGATACAAACTATAACGCCCCGACCCCAGCTACCCAGAGTCGGTGCATTACTTCGTAACATTGGAATGATCACAAAAGATCAAGTCTCGAAAGACCGATTAGTTTAGTAGCCTTGGAAACACTAGATACATTCGTAAACGTTACATTACATCATAAAGTGAAAAACTAATAAAAAAGTATTCATAGTCCACACTCATATCCTCTTATGACTATCCCTGTAGGTCATTTATAAAATACTTCTTCACATCCTGGAAAATATTAAAACTCTGAAAGGGGTGAGCTCAGATGCTCAGTAAGGATAACAATATTGCGGGAGCTTTCATAAATAAACATAAAAATTTAAGGCAATGTATAACTAAAACAAAAGCCTTTTAAACTTTAACATCAACATAATATGGAAAAAGTAAAATGAGATAATGCCATTCACTTCCACACATGGATATTCTACTGGTCGAATAATCAAATGCAATATCAATAACCACTTTCATAATGATGAAATGTATAATGCCAGACATTCTGAAACATTTTGTCAAGGCCTCGGCCAAGACGTCTAAAATGATTAAGGCCTCGGCCAATATCAAAAATCAAATTGGGAAAGGGCCTCATCCAATTCAACGTCTAGTTGTCTCATGAGACCTACTGATGCATCGAGGAGCTATAGCGGGCTCCACCCGTCACTTATTAAGTCCAATACATTCCTCATATGAATAGGTTTAAACATATCATAAACCATAACATAATCGTATCACATAAAACATGCATAAAGGAAACATAACATTTCCACATTTCAATCACATGATATCAATACAATAAATTGATATAATAAAAACGCTTTCAAAACCATTTTCAATACCAAAATAAAAGAATGTTAAAACTTTGTATTTATTTTTCATCAAAAAAAATGATGGCTTGTAGAGGAAGCCGGAACTCAAATAATGGTCACGGCGGCGAAGAAGTCGTTGTCGCCGCATATGTACGGAAATAAAAACATTCCCTTTTAGTCGTTTAGTAAAACGCTTCATATAAAAATATTCTTTTTGAATAAACGTAAAAGTCAAAGGGGTTTATACACTGTACAAAAGAAATTTGTGTATAAAACAAAATATGCCTCAATGAATGGAGATTGAGACGAAGTCCCTTAAAAAGATCATTTTTAAATAAAATATATCTATTATGTGTATTCACTATATGTACACATAAATAGAGTATAAATACAATATACGACATAATAATATCATGACATAATTTGAATGTAGGAGATTAACCCAAAGAATTGAAGTTGGGTTATGAAATTCCCTTACCTCGTGTCTGACTTGACTCAACCGTTCTTTAACCTCCTGAATAATTAACTAGAGTTAATATATACCTTATTAAGAACCATTTTCAATTTCAATATCCTTATTATATCACTTATTACAATGATATGAACATTATGTAATTATTTAAGTTAATAACGGTCGTTTTGTCGATCATTGGTACTTGAGTCAACAATAAACATCTTATAATTACAAGTTGTTTATGTGGTAGAATATCCATTATCTCCATAATTATATTCATGATTTAGATGTCATATATATCTTATATATCCAGTATATACATTCATTTATAATATTATGTAACATTTAGAGGTATGAAATGAAATGCACCGTTCATGGAGACGGTAAGCCGTACGTACACATGAACGCTACTTTCATTTCAATTTCATATTTAATGGAACGAAATCATAATGATATAAATGTATAATATAATTCCAGTATAATATAGTGTATAATACCATTTACTCCATCCTTTATACATCCCACATATGGCATTAACGATTCAAATCACTTTGAGGGGGCGGTAGTCCACACTTCCTAAAATGAAATTATCGCGTTTTACCCATAATGGAAATCATAAAGTATGCCATAAATGAGAAATAAAGAAGCATAAGTAAAACATAAACATATTATATATAATATATAAATATATTGACATCTTAATGGACACCTTTTAAGGTGTTATATGAGTGTTGAACAATCATCGTTTCGTGAGGCAGAAATTCGCCATCCACAGAAACTGTATGTTCTTTAACCATTAGATGTAGGTGTGTGTAAGTGTAGATAGAATACTTCTTATAAAAACATCCTAGTATATTGAGGATACTGGTGTTGTTACAAAAGAAACGAATAAAAAGAGGTTAGGGGGTTTTAGAAGAAAAATAAAACAAAACAACATTAGAGAAGACATTACCTCAAAATCGGGTAACTCTTTTTGATTTGAGCCAAAGGCTTCCTTGGGAAGCGTTCTGCCCAAATTGAGGCTTCTAGGAGTAAGGGAGGGAAGTTGGGAATGTATTTTGGCAGAGGTTGGCCGAGCCAAATTGTTTGAAGGTGTGAATAAGGTGGGAGAGGTGGGGGCCTTTTATAAGTGGAGAGGAGGGGCTCTTTTGGAAAGATTGAAATGTTACATTATTACACAATGCTTTTCGGATTATAAAGGTCCCACACTTATATAATTCGTGTATAAGGTGATAAGGGTTCGAAATCTACCCATCCAATAGTCTTTGGACAAGTGTATGCTTTGGATTTTACATTATATTTTCATTTTATTAAAATCGTTAAATAATGAGGTCATCGCTGCATCATAATGATGCCATAAATAATTTAATTTATTTAATGTCTAAAAATTATAAAAAAAATACTATGATGTAGGAAATATTTTTATCTTTCTAATTAATATTTATAGTCAAAATTTGGACTTGTGTAACCCCACTTAAAAACTGTTTTAGTAAAACAACTCATGTTTGTGTCAATTTAATTTTAACATTAAATAAATATATATTAATGTCATTTTCCAACTAAAGTGGCTCCATGGGGTCCCCAAGTTGACCCATGTGTTGTCTTGGTCGGCCATGACTCATCCAATAGGATCAGGACAAGTTTCATGCTCATCTCATATTATTAAGACTTTATTTGTACCTTAAACTACACTAATTACCTCTAATCGCGATTAAGAACATAAAAGTTACTATTCACCAAAAAAATTATTTTAATCTCATTGAACCACATTTTACTTCTTAATGACAACCATATATGTCGGATTTTTGAAAATCAAATCATAGAAGTGGTAATATTTCATTTAAACGAAAGATCAGTTATTTAACTACCACTTAGTGGTTTCACTATTCATCAAAAATTGATGTTTTTCAGAACAATGCCAAAATTTCACCCTAAGATATAATTGATATTCCGAATAGAAAAATGATGTCTATTTTACAAAATTACAAAAATATAAGTTGCATTAATTAATTTTATAACTAATTCCCGCTGTTACAAAAAATAGCGTGTTTCTATGAAACAATTTATATCAAAAGATTGGCAATTGTTTATGTCCAATTTCAATGATAAATTAATTCTAATGACCACCATTGGATAAAATGGTAAAAATATATTCTAATTATACTTTAAAACCACTAAATAGTATAATTTATCACTATAAATTATTTTGATTTAAAAAGTTGTTTTTAAGTATTTTTCACTATTCATAAAAAATTAGAAGTTCTCAGAAAAATACAAAAAATTCAACGTAGGCTAATTTCGATATTCCGAATCCAAAAATGAAGTCCATTTTGATAAATAAAATTTATAAAATTTCAAAAAGTAGTTATTACTATTCAAAACGGCTAATTTAATTCGTTGTGGTGTGTGTTAGAGCTCGAGGTTGCGTACAACACACGCTATTGCATTATTCGAAGTGAAACGTACCGTGGAAGCTTGGGGTGTTACACCTTATCACCTTATCCTCGAAATATATATGAGTGGGACCTTCAAATTCCGAAACTCATTATATAATAAAGTAACATTTCATGACTTTCCAAGAGTCCCCTTCCTCTCCTCTTATAAAAGGCCCCCACCTCTACCACCTTACCCACACCTCTCAAGCCTTTAGATCAGCCAAAACCTTCCAATTTTGTCTCTCCACATCCCAATATTACTTCTAGAAGCCTCAATTTGTGCAGATGTCTTCCCAAGGAAGCCTTTGAGCTCAAATCAAAATGAGTTACCCGTTTTAAAGGTTGTGTTTTCGCTTGTGTTCTTATGTTTTATTTTGCTTCTCCAACCCCATAACCTCTTTTTATTCATTTATTTTGAAACAACAATAGTATCATAAATATACTAGTATGTTTCTATATGAATTATTCGAGCTAAACTTACACACACTTACATCTAATGGTTAAAGAACATATTGTTTCTGTGGATAGAGAATTTCTGCCTCACGAAACGGTGATTGTTCAACACTCATATAACACCTTCAAATGTGGAAATTAATATGTCAATATATTTATATATGATATATAATATTTTTATGGTTTACTTAAGCTTCATTATTTTTCATTTATGGCATACATTTATGGTTTCCATTATGGGTAAACGTGAAATTTTCATTTTAGGAAGTGCGGACTACGACCCCCTCAAAGTGATTCGAATCGTTAGTGTCATATGTGGGATGTATAAAGATGGAGTAAATGGTATTATACATTATATTATACTGGATTTATAGTATAACTTTATATAATTATAATTTCATTCTAATAAATATGAAATAGAAATGAAAGTAGCGTTCATGCATACGTACGACTTACAGTCTCCAGGAACGGTGCATTTCATTTCTTACCTCTAAATGTTATGTAATATTATAAATGAATGTATATACTGGATATATATGATATATATGATATCTAAAATAGGAATATAATTCTGGATATAATGGATATTTCACCGCATGAACAACTTGTAATTATACGAAGGATAATTTTGACTCATGTACCAAAGATCAACAAAATGACCGTTATTAACTTAAATAATTACACAATGTTCATAACATGGTAATAAGTGATATAAAAGGAATAATGTACTTGAAAAAGGTTCTTAACCAGGTAGAGATTAACTCTAGTTTATTATTCAGGTGGTTAAAAAGCGGTCGAGTCAAGTCGGACACGAGGTAAGGGAACTTTTTAACCCAATTTCAGTTCTCTGGGTTAATCTCCTACTTTCAAATTATGTCATGATATTATTATATCCTATCTTGTATTTGTAATTTCATTATGTGTACTTATAGTGAATACATATAATAGATCTATTTTATTTAAAAATTGATCTTTGTAAGTTACTTTGTCTCAATCTCCATTCATTCATGCATATTTTTTTCTACACACAAATTTCCTTTATACAGTGTATAAACCCCTTTGACTTTTACGTTTATCCAAAAAGAATATTTTTATACGAAGCATTTTACTAAACGAAAAAAAGGAATGTTTTTCTTGTTGTAAGTATGCGGCGACAACGACTTTTCCTCCACCGTGACCATTATTTGGGTTTCAGCTTCCTCTATAAGAAATAACCTTTTTTATATGAAAAATAATTACAAAGTTTTAATTTTCTTATATTTTGGTATTGAAAATGTATTTGAAAATTTTTTTATGTGTTGTATTGAAATATTGTGATTGAAATGTGGAAATGTTATATTTAATTTATGCATGTTTTATGTGATACGATTAATTTTTGGTTTTTTATATGTTTAAACCTGTTCATATGAGGAATGCATTGGACTTAATAAGTGATGGGTGGATCCCGCTATAGCACCTCGATGCATCGGTAGGTCTCGTGAGACAAACTAGTGTCTTGGCACGAGGCCTCGATAAAATCTTATTTGTGGTCTTGGCACGAGGCCTTGGCTACATGGTTATGATAGTCTGACATTATGCATTCCATCATTATGAAAGTGGTTATTGATATTGCATGTGATTATTTGACCAGTAGAATATCCATGTGAATACGTAAATGGAATTATTTCATTTTACTTTTTACATATTATGTTGATTTTAAAGTTTAAAATGGTTTTGTTTTAGTTATACATTGCCTTAAATGTTTATGTTTATTTATGAAAGCTTCTTCTATATTGTTATCCTTACTGATCATTTGAGCTCACCCCTTTCAGTGTTTTAATATTTTCCAGGATGTGAAGAAGTATTTTATAAATGATCTACAGGGATATTCATAAGATGATATGAGTGTGGACTATGGAGACATTTGTTATTGTAGTTTTTCACTTTATGATGTAATGTAACATTTATGAATGTATCTAATGTTTCCAAGGCTACTAAACTAATCGGTCTTTCGAGACTTGATCTTTTGTGATCATTCCAATGTTACACAATAATGCACCGACTCTGGGTAACTAGGGTCGGGGCGTTACAGTTGCTATCAGAGGTAGTTTAGTACTATCCTTGGAAGCTATACTTATATAAACTCTGATTAGATCACATATCCCAAAGATATACTTTGAGGATTAGTATAGAAAAAACATACTAGAATTTTGGTATTATAGAGATTTTATGAGTTTTATGAGAAATACATCCCTTTCTGGATATGAGTAGGTAGAGGCGGATCTGGCACAGATGTACCTAGGGGTAAAACCCAAAAACACCACTTTGATCTAGACTCGAATAGGAACTGGTGCATGACAAAAATCCTTGCTGCACTCTTGGTTACGACACTGCTGGGGGATATGCTTAGGATAATTCTCATTTTCTTTACAAACCACTATAAAAGGTTGTGAGTATATACTTCCTCAAAGAAAACATTTTTATGATTATGGATTATATCCATAAATAGTTCAATTTATGTAAAGTGTTTTGCAAGTTTGGAATTATGTATTTTCACTTATAAACTAAACTAGTTTATGCCATTGTTTAGAAATGGTGCCTAGTGGGAGGAATGGAAACTGTATCAATGCATGCACTCCATGTAGGGATTTCCCTCCTGCTAAAGATAAATATAGTGGAGATGGAGATACAACTGGTGCTGATTAACTTATCACCGTACATGGACAACTCACTCAGGTTCTGAATAATAACCTTACTCATATAGAGCACCCTGATCCGCAACGTGGAGGATCAATGTTAGACCGCTCCATAAGTCAAAAACCGCCAACATTTAATGGGGGTATAAATCCATTAGTATCTGAGAAATGGATAAACTCCTTAGAGAAATTATTACATGCCTTGGGGAGTAGCGAAAGGGAGAAGGTTGTCATGGAAGTTTACCGCCTCACTAGAGATGCTGACCAATGGTGGTCATTGATTCAAAACACAAAGGTAGATGATGAAATATAAAATATGGAATTGAGGGAGTTCAAAGATATTTTCTTAGAAAAATACTTTCCTTGTGACCATCGAGCAGATATGGAATGGCAATTTCTGAGTATGAGAAAAAAGGAGGATGAGAATGTCGCAAAGTATGAGGCCAACATTACAAGGCTAGAAAGATAGGCTGCAGATTATATACGTAACCCAAGAAGTCAGATTGATCATTTATTTGATGGGTTAAAACCATTTCTCTGTCGAGCATTAGCATCCGAATCTTTCTCAACATACGAAGATATAGTCTCGTGTTCTATCAAGACAGAAAAGGAATTCTCTAAATCTTATGACAATAAAGTAAAGCAAGAGAAGAAGATAACGGTGAAACAAGAGACAAATAAAGGGAAAAAGGGAAAGAAGGATTTTCCATTATGTGATAATTGTGGGAAGAATCACCCCGGTACTTGCCGAAAAGGAATGGGAGTTTGTTATAAATGTGGAGAAAAAGGTCACCAGGCTCGTGATTGCAAGGGAAAGAAAGAGGCTATCAATGTTTAATGCTAAAATTGTAGTGAAATGGGGCATTATGAAAATGAATTTCCTAAGTGTCAATGAAAAATACCTTAGAAAAGGCCAAGGGATCAAGGACAATATTATGTTGTTACTACAGTTGAAGTGGAATAATTAATGTATTGGTTCTTTTGGACTCAAGGATTATATTGTGGTTATAAGAATAATGTGATACATATAAGGACTGTACTGCAATACTTGTTGATTTCATTAAGGTTTTAATATGATTAAGGTAATAATATTTTTAGTATGTTACAATAAGATAAACTTTACTTTGTTTGGGAATCTGGTGAGACAATAGATTTTGGAATTTAGAGACCTTTTATGGAAAGTCTGGACAGAGGTATTTTGGATAACTATAAAGGTTGGAATGGATTAAGTTGAACTTTGTATAGTATTGTTTAAGTTTAAAACATTTCTGAAGATTACTTTTGGAATATTATAATACTATATTTTTAGGAAAAGGACAACCTACAGGTCGGGGGATAACCTGTCGCGTCGGACAAAGCTGCAGGAATCAAACCCACAACCATAGTGCGACTGGCCTTTATTACCTACCACTAGCCTACAGGAAGTCCCTAGTTATTACAAAAAAAAACTTCCTAATCTAAATGGTATGGGTTAATATTTGGAACCTTATTCAATTATGATAAATAGAATATTTTTCAGTTCTATTACCTTTTAGAGTGAAATATGGATTTGTGGTAAAAAAAATTTAAAGAATGAATGTCTACATGAGAAGTATGTATATTCCGTTACGTTCTTAGTAAATCTCCAAATTAAATTTCTCAACATTATAAAAGGTAACTTAAAACAAAAACGTTGCTGGTTAGCTTTTCCAACTGGGGATTCAATTACCATTTAACCAATCACACGTTTGTGATTTTCTTATGGTTAACTTTCTCCTAATCCGATTTTCTACAACTCTCCATCAGACCTTGATGGTTTTTTTCTTCCATATCCATATTTTCATAGAATCCTAGTATGGCTATCTCGGGTGACCATTGTACATATCTTTCTTTCTTTTAATGTTATATTTTTATTAACCTTATTTCCGATGTGGGTTTTCCACAAAGGTATTTTCTATTTTCAACCGTTTATTTTAAAAGAAAAATTTCAAATTACGAGGATGAAATTTATTGAAGGAGGGGAGAATATAACACCTCGAGCTTCCATGATACGCTTCTCTTTAAATAATGAAATAGCTTGCATTGTACGCAAGTTCGAGATTCTAACACACCGAGACCAATAAAAAAAGACACTATGAATAGTAATACCCACATTTTGAAATTATATATATATTATATTTCAAAATGGACTTCATTTTTTGATTCGGAATATCGAAAATAGCCTATGTTGAATTTTTGATATTTTTCTGAGAACTTCCAATTTTTTATGAATAGTGAAAAATACTTAAAAGGAATATTTTTAATCAAAATAATTTATAGTTATAAATTATAATATTGAGTGTTTTTAAAGTACAATTAGAATATATTTTTACCATTTTATCCAATAGTGGTCATTAGAATTAATTTAACATTGCAATTGGACATGAACAATTGTCAATCCATTGATATATACTGTTTCTTAAATACATGCTATTTGTTGTGACAGGGGGAATTTATTATAAAATTAATTAATGAAACTTATATGTTTTTAATTTTGTAAAATAGACATCAGTTTTGAATTCGGAATATCAGTTATAGCTGAGGGTGAAATTTTGGCATTGTTCTGAAAAACATCAATTTTGGATGAATAGTGAAACCACTAAGTGGTTGTTAAAAAAACCGATTTTTCATTTAAATGAAACATTACCACTTCTGTGATTTGATTTTCAAAAATCTGACATACATGGTTGTCATTAGGAAGTAAAATTTGGTTCAATGGGATTAAAATAATTTTGTTGAATAGTAACTTTTATGTTTAATTAATCGCGATTAAAGGTAATTAGTGTAATTTAAGGTAAAGATAATGTTATAATAATATGAAATGACCATGAAACATGTCCTACCTATATTGGATGAGTCATGTCCGACCAATAAAATCCATGGGTAAACTTGGGGACCCCATGGAACCACTTTGGTAGGAAAATGACATTAAAAACATTTTATTTAATGTTAAAATAAAAATGTCACAAACATGAGTTGTTTTAGTGAACCAATTTTTAGATGGGGTTATAAAAGTCATATATTTGACTATAAATATTAATTAGAAAGATAAAAAGTTTTACCAAATCATTACATTTGTTTTATAATTTTTAGACATTAAAAAAATTCAATTGTTTATGACACCATGATGATGCAGTGATTACCTCATTAATTAACGTTTTAAATGAAATGAAAATATAATGTAAAATATAAGACTTAAACATGTCAAAAACCTATTGGATGAGTATATTTCGAACCCTTATCACCTTATCTTCGAAATATATATGTTTGGGACCTTTAAAATCCGAAACGCATTATATAATAAAGTAACATTCCATGACTCTCCAAGAGTGCCCTTCCTCTCCTATTATAAAAGGCCCCCACCTCTACCACCTTACCTACACATCTCAAGCCTTTTGCTTGGCCAAAAACAGCCCATTTTATCTCTCCACATACCACTATTACTCTTATAAGCCTCACTTTGGGCAGAAGTCATCCCAAGGAAGCCTTTAAGCTCAAATCAAAATGAGTTACCCGTTTTAAAGGTTGTGTTTTCTCCTGTGTTCTTATGTTTTATTTTGCTTCTCCAACCCACTAAACTATTTTTATTAATTTCGTTTGTAACAAAAAATGTATCATAAATATACTAGGGTATTTTTATAAGAAGTATTAGAGCTACACTAACACACACATACATATAATGGTTAAAGAACATACTGTTTCTGTGGATAGTGAATTTCTGCCTCACGAAACGATGATTGTTCAACACTCATATAACACATTAAAAGGTGTCCATTAAGATGTAACTATATTTATATATGATATATAATATGTTTATGGTTTACTTAAGATTCTTTATTTTTCATTTATGGCATACCATTATGGTTTCCATTATGGGTAAATGCGATATTTTCATTTTCGGAAGTGCGGACTACCGCCCGCTCAAAGTGATTTGAATCGTTAATGCCATATGTGGGATGTATAAAGGATAGAGTAAATGGTATAATACATTATATTATACTGGAATTATAGTATAAATTTATATAATTATATTTTCATTCCATTAAATATGAAATAGAAATGAAAGTAGCGTTCATGCGTACGTACGACTTACCGTCTCCATGAACGATGCATTTCATTTCTTACCTATAAATGTTATGTAATATTATAAATGCATTTATATACTGGATATATATGATATATATGATATATACATTAGTAATATAATTCTGGATATAATGGATATTTCACAATATGAACAACTTGTAATTATAAGAAGGTTATTTTTGACTCATGTACCAAAGATCAAAAAAATGACCGTTATTAACTAAAATAATTACACAATGTTTATAACATGGTAATAAGTGATATAAAAGGAATAATTAACTTGAAAAGGGTTCTTAATCAGGTATAGATTAACTCTATTTTTTTATTCAGGAGGTTAAAGAGAGGTCAAGTCAAGTCAGACACGAGGTAAAAGAACTTCTTAACCCAATTTCCATTCATTGTGTTAATCTCCTACTTTCAAATTATGTCATGATATTATTATATCCTATCTCTTATTTGTAATTTCATTATGTGTACTTATAGTTAATATACATAATAGTTATATTTTATTTAAAAATGATCTTTGTAAGGTACTTTGTCTTAATCTCCATTCATTGAGGCATATTTTGTTCTTTATACAAATTTCTTTTATGCGGTGTATAAACCCCTTTGAATTTTACGTTTAATCAAAAGGAATCTTTATATATGAAGCATTTTACTAAATGACATAAAGGAATGTTTTTCATGTTGTAATTATGCGGCGACAACGACTTCTCCACCGCCGTGACCATTATTTGAGTTTTAGCTTCCTCTACAAGCCATAACCTTTTTTTTAATGAAAAATAATTATAAAGTTTTAATTTTCTTTTATTTTGGAATTGAACATGGTTTTGAATATGTTTTTATGTGTTTTATTGATATATTGTGATTGAAATGTGTAAATTTTATGTTTCCTTTGTGCATGTTTTATGTGATATGATTATTTTATGGTTTATGATATGTTTTAACTTGTTCATATGAGGAATGTATTGGACTTAATATGTGACGAGTGGAACCCACTATAGCTCCTCGATGCATTGGTAGGTCTCATGAGACAAACTAATGTCTTGGCACGAGGCCTTGACAAAATCATATTTGTGGTCTTGGCACGAGGCCTTGGCTACGTCGTTATGATAGTCTGGCATTATGCATTCCATCATTACGAAAGTGGTTATTGATATTGCATGTGATTATTCGACCAATAGAATATCAACGTGAATAAGTAAATGGAGTTATTTCATTTTACTTTTTCCATATTATGTTGATGTTCAAGTTTAAAAGTCTTTTGTTTTAGTTATACATTGACTTAAATGTTTATGTTTATTTATGAATGCTTCCGCTATATTGTTATCCTTACTTAGCATATGAGCTCACCCCTTTCTATGTTTTAATATTTTTCAGGATGTTTAGAAGTATTTTATGAATGACCTGCAGGGATAGTCAGAAGAGGATATGAGTGTGGACTATGGAGACATTTGTTATTGTAGTTTTTCACCTTATGATGTAATGTAACATTTATAAATGTATGTAGTGTTTCCAAGGCTACTAAACTAATCGGTCTTCCGAGAGTTGATCTTTTGTGATCATGCCAATGTTACGCAATACTGCATCGACTCTGGGTAACTGGGGTCGGGGCGTTACAATATTCCCATGACATAGTTAGAAACGGAAATGATATCATTGAATGTGTGATTCTCTATACCTTTAGATAGTGAGGTATTTGAGAATTTAAGAACAATTAAATTCATGAAATTTCCCCTCACATAATGTTTTCTTCGGTGGTCAGATATAAAATTAGGGTGGCAGGCCTGGAACTTCATTTCAAATTGTGGCAGTGTTCCTCTTCTTTAAGGGTGATAATGGATTATAGTATCTCCTACTCACTTATTTAGAGTCTTATTCTATAATTTCATTGGATATGTTATTTTCCTCATAACAATATTCTTAGTAGTAATAATATCAGTCTTGTATCATTGTATTTATAGTGGGGGAATTATTTGGGAAATCATGGGATCAGTTTTTACAGATTTAAGTTCTCTCTATGAGAACAGTGGCCCCCTCCTCATTGAGTCATGATCAATTCCCAATGGGATGAATCAATGTCATTCGAATAGAATTGTGTTATAAATATTTGAAATAGGCTTTTATGTTATCCTGAAATCTCTCTATGTTAAAACATACACCCCATGGTGCATTGATTATAACATTCATAGATGCAATATAATTATCAATAATCAAGGATAATTTCTCCACACATGGAATTAAGGAAATAAATCTACTAAATTTATTACATTAATGGATAATCAATATAGTATGTTTACATAATCTTCTAGTTTAGTTTCCCTTACCCTATGTTTTGTTTAATTTGTTAGAGGTGATGTTTTTGGGTAATATTACATCACACCCCAATTATCCCCTTATATGGTTATTTTATTTTTAAAACCATTATAAGTTTTGATGGGTTGGTAGGGGATATACTCATAATATTATTGAGAAAATAATAGATTATGTTTACAAAACAAAAAAAATAAAATAAATTGATCACACCTATTGTTAAGGTTCTATAATACCATATATCCATGAAATTAAATATGAGACTTTATTATTTTTATATATGAGAACATGAAAAGAAAAACCCACAAGAAAAATTGACATTTGATCTGAGATAGATAAAACTAAATAGGTTTATTCATTAATTAATTGGAATAATTCCTCTTATTTTCATTGTGATCAAAAGTAAGATTATATATTTGGTTTCAATATATATTATATATTTTATAGTGGTTATTTATTCTATTGTAATCATATTTTGTGAAAAAATTTCCATTATGCCATGAAACTCTAACCAACTAATCAGATTGAGATATATCCCATTAAAACCCCATGACCTAATCTGGAAAGTTGTCATATACCATGTAATACCCCAACCCCAAAATCCCGAATCCAATTTGTTTATTTAAGACATTGGAATGATTAAAAATAATAAAATACCAATGGACTAATTAGTTTAGCATTATAAGAAAATATATTACATACAAAAACCATAAATTACAATTCAAAAAATATATAAATATTTTAGAATTCCATTAATCTCCAACATTAACAATGCATATTAGTCATAAGAAATGTCTTGGGATTATATGAAAATGAATCATAAGAAATGGGTGAGCTCAGATGCTTAGTAAGGGTAAGCATACCACAGAAGCTATTATTAATAAATTTTCATAAACCATAAATCAAGATGTATAACTAAAACATAATACATTAAAACTAAATCATGATCATACTATGGAAAGAATAAATAATACCATATATAATAATAATATCCATGGACATTCTACTTTTTGAATAATCAAATAGAATACCAATATATAACATCATAATGAGGGAATGAATAATGTTGAACATAAAAACATACCATCGAGGCTTGATGCTAATAATCTTAAACATTGAAGGCTTCATGAAAAAAATATAAGACTGTTAAGGCTTCAATACAATTATATAATAATTCTATATCTTAATTCCAAAAATCTAATAAATTGTTAAGGCCTTGGGCAGAACCATATCTTTTTTGTATAATGAAAATTACTGATTCATAGAGGCACTATAACATGCCTCGACAATCACTTACTACGTCTAACACATTCCTCGTATGAACATGGTGAAACATAAACAACATAATCATTCTTCTTATAAATTATTATACGAAATATGAATATTTTAACAATAAACCAAAAATGGTCTCTAAATAGTACATCAACAATCAAAATTTCACTAAACCATTCAATAAAATATTAAATGAAATAAAACAACAGCTTCAATTAATCATAATATCCAACAAAAGTTTATTAAATTTATGAAATTACTCTAATAAAATAAATAAAAAATTATCAAGATAGATACCCCTTATTTAAATTGAAATCATTTACTCAAACGCCACAAAATAATTGAAAAGAAATTTAAAATGTTTTTTTTGAATCAAATTTCATGGGCCACGTTGAAACATTTGAAAAGAATTAACATTTTAAGAAATTCTGGTCCAAAAAATTTAATTTCTTATAAGCATTTTTTATACATTTACATTACTGGGAAATGTGTAAATCAATAAATTAGTAAAACATTAAATTTATGTTTTTATTAAAGTGTCCCGAAAATAAAAACATAAAAATATTGCTTTTGAAAAAATTTGAAATAAATTAAAATTAGAGCTAATATTTTCATGAATATTGAAATGGAGAAATGATTAATTCAATAAGCAGTATAAGAAATCCATAACACTATGGAAATTAATATAATAATCCCAATATCAAAAAATGAATATTTAAATACAATGAAGACACATTTATGGATTATTTAAAATATTATAGGGGTATTACAAACACAACAGATAAGAAATTGATGGTGAAAATGGCTTATATCTAATTAAAATTAAATGTGAGACATAATTCCTTTACCTTAGGTCTGATACTCACTGTACAAGTCTGAAACTCTTCTTTAATGGTCTTAAACATATAATTAACTTGTACTAGAATCATAATAACTTTTATGATATCTTATATGATACTTTTATGACACTATATTACTTGTTTTTTAATATTTTCCCAATTAAAGTAATGTTTTGGGTAATAATATCTTTGTTTATCGTACATATTTTGAATTTTTAATCCTTATGTTATTAATTATGTCATGATTTAAATACATCAAGAATTTATAACATGATTTATATATCATATATATTTCTAATATGAATATATATAATATATTGGTATATTAAATTGAATACACAGTTCATGGAAATGGTAGGTCATACATATGGATAGACACTATTTTCGTTTTCTTGTCATATTTAATTGATGATAGTAAATTAAATATATATATATATATATATATATATTAACAGTATAATTATGAGGTCATATAGTTCAGAATTATTCATTATATATATTCTTATAATTGTTCTTTAATAGTTAATTTGGAGGATGAATCTTTTTGTGTCTTGGATATGGTAAGGCTTACGTAAGCATGAGTGACAATATCATTCCCTTAATGGTTAAATGGTATAGAATAAGAGGGAATGTGAATTATATAGAGACAAAATAATGTCATTCTTATTATTTAAACTATTATATTTATTTGTATATACAATTAAATAATATATTGTTGAAAAATTGTTTCTCTATGGCGTGGAGACTGTAAGTTGTACATATGCATAAATGGTGATATTGTTTTTCATTGGATGTGTAAAAGGATGAATATGGTTGTACAATAATCATAAAAATATATCAGAATACATTATATTATCAATTTATTTCCTTAGTATGGATACAACATTGGAAATATTAGTACAATATGAATATAAATAGAATTGAATTGATAAATCCATTACCCTCTCATCATGTATATCCTTTTGATTTTCACGAAAGGACTCCATTGGTTGGATTCCTACACAAATTCTGGACCCTAGGGTAATGTGAGGGATGATGGTAAAGTAAATGGATAGGGTTTTTATGATCAAAAGTTATTCGGAAGTGTGTATAAAAGTGAAGTGGAAGTGACCTTTTATAAGAGATGTGAGGGGCACTTTTGGAAACTCCAAAACTATAAATTTAATATAAATTGATTTTTGATTTAAAATATATAAAAAGTGATTTTTTTAAAGGATAAGATACGTAAAGGAATAAATAATATATTTCAATGAATTTTATACATGTTTTACCCTAATTTAAACCATATCCTTTGGCATTGACCCTTACGTAAATAATTTAACTTATTCTGTGACAACTTGTCTTTTTTACAGTATAGGGTTTATATAATTACAATAAAATCCCAAACGTTCAAAAATTAGATATTTTATAACATATTTTACATTATCCTAGTAATTTGGACTAATTATTGGTTTTTATGAATTTTCTTCATTTAAATCAATATTACTAATTTTAAAATCTAATTTATGCAAATTTCGACACTATTTATTATTTTACTTTTTAAAATCTCATAAAAACTTTATTTCGTTGAAAAAACTACATTTAATCATCCTTAAAATGAAATAATCATCAAAAAAATTCTTGTATGGAATAAAATATGTCATATGATATTTATTTTAATATTATTAATATCATTTATTTGATTCTTCATTTAATAAATCAATTACTACATCATTAATGTGTCACAATTTAATTCAATTATAGAATTTATAAAATTATAAAGAAATTAACATGATGTAGATAATGAATTTTTATTTCTAATTACTATTTATAATCTATAATATCATTTATAGAAACTCATATTTTAATTGATAGAGTTATTAAAATTTAAATATGACATTTTTAACTCTTCTTTATATAAAATATAATAAATATCCTTATCAAAAACATGTGTCTTAAAAAAAGAAAAAAAATTTCTAAATAATGTTTATTTGTTTCTAAAAAGCCTGATACAATTAAATTATGACAAGTGTTAGGGTAATTTTATAATAGTATTATACTAATTTTTTATCAATAAATACCTCATTTACCTAATTTTATTGTAAATAAATAAAAATATACTAATGTTTATATTCAACAATAATATAATTTGATCCTATTAAGTGACAAATTTAATACTAATTACAACCATTTATGACTATTTGTCTATATTCAATTAAAAGATTTGGTAAAATTTCATTTAATGATAATCTAACATATGTGGCTAGAAGAAGGTTAGAAGTGATGTTCAAATGTACAATAAATTTCTAAAAATAATTATGTTATAAAAATAAATCAATAACCTAAATTATATTAATATATGAATTATTTATCTATTTTTTAAAAAATTAATTTTAATTGAAATAATTATTGAAATGAAAAATTCCATTATAACCAACAATGTTGTATTTTTCAATATTTGTCAAAAATTGAAATCTTTCAGAAAAATTACAAAAATTCACAAGATTATAATTTTGATATTAGTAATTTTAAAAGTAATTATATTTTGAAAATATAATTAATAAATTTCCAAATGTGTTTTGTACTATTAATAACCACATTCAAAACAGCTAGTTTGATACATCATAATGTGCTCGAACATGGTGTTGCATGCAACATAAGCTGCCAGATTTCATTAAAAATATAACATACCATAAAATCATGGGGAGTTATATTATCCTCTCCTTCAATATATTGCGACCTCAAAAATTGAAATTTCATATCGAAAATAAAAGGTTGATACTAAAAAATATCATTGTAGAAAAACTACATCGTAAATAGGGTTAATAAAATATACTAGATATAAGAGGGAAAGAGAAAGGCAAAGGTCACCACAAAATTAGGATCTAGAATAGATATACATTAGATTAATGTATATATATGTACCTGGAGAAAAAAGGTATATACTTATAGTGATTAAATGATTTCATCAATCATAATCAAATCAACAATAAATTTAAAATTGAGGTCCTCAAAGCCATAAATCTTTGATGAATTAAAATACCATCAGTTCAACATATAATATGGTTTTAGGATAACATATTTTTACAAGCTTTTTTAGATAGTTGAGGGAGTAATTTAATATCTATATAAGAACATGATAAAACGTACTTAATTTCATTCCTTGTATAAATGTTTTCCTTTTGTTGTACTTAGTTCTATTTTCAATTCATTTTATTCTCCAAAATAAGGATATTTATGATAATTCTTTATACATGAAAAACTATTAAAGAATTTTTTGGTCCTTATGTATTATATACATGCTTTATATGTTGACGAAATCCAAAAAGTATTTCACATTATATCCAATTTTCAACTTGTCTCATTCCAACCTTAAGACTTATAAGACATATTTCCATCCAAATTCACTGTCCAAAAATATTTCTATATATATATATATATTCAATCATAACATAAAATTACACAAAAAATGTAATGTATTACTCATTGGAAAATACCTTTTAACCAAAAATGATATAATTAAACAATTCATGCATCCAAATACTTGATAAATATGCACTATAGTACAATCATTATATATCTCAGGATTATTACAATAGAGCACCATTGATGAAATACTTCAGGAATCGAAATACACATGAACTTTAATCATTCTTATTAATTCCCAAACCATTAACTACACTACCTCATCATATTCTTTAATTACTCCTTCATTTAATTTACATTTTGTAGTCATTTAACCATTTGTAGTATAACCATTTCTTTTATAACATTAGTGTTTCTATCCATTGACCAAATCACAATGCACAATATGAGAAACACTAATTAAAGTGACATAATGATGAGAAGACATTTATTGGATCTCTAAATGATTCTATCTTCATCTCAATCTGTAATTCTATAGGATTAACCTATGTTATCCTTTACAAAATATAATGGATGACAACCTAAACTTGGACTTATCCTCAAAATGATTCATTGGGTTATGTTTCATAACCCATTTTTTCTAAATAAAATTTCCAAGTTTGTTTATATTCTTTCTTTGATACAAACAAAAACACCACAACCTCATAATTTTGAAGTCAGTGAATTATTTTTATACATTGTCATGATTACAAAGAATAAAATCATGATGGACCAATTAGTTTCACAGTTATTAAAAATAGATTACTTACATGAACCTGAAATTTTAATTCATTACAAAAATTAAAACATTGAAAATTCATTGAGATTTACATTATTATTCTAGATTAACCCTGCATATCCATTGTAATAAACTTCTTGAAAACCTGGGAATATAAAACACAAGAAAGGGGTGATCTCAGATTCTCATTAAGGGTAAGCGTACAGTTGAATCTATTATTAATAAATAATCATAAACCAAAAGTCTGGATATATAAAAAAAATAATCGTTTTAAACAAAATTATGATAATAATATGTCAAGAATAAATAATAACATATAAAATAATCATTGGCATGTATATTATACTTTACAAATAATCACATGGAATATCAATAACTAATATCATAACGATTGAATACATAATGTTAGGCATATGAAACTTTCCATTTAAGATTCATACCAAGAAAATAATATTGTCAAGGATTTATGCTAATAATCAAATACTATCATGAATAATGAAAAAAATCTAATGCTTTCAAGGCATAATGCAAATAATGTAATAAATTGGTAATGCCTCCGCCAAAACCCTATCAATTTTTTCCATGAGACATGCTGATTAATCAAGAGGCTATATCGGGCCTCACCCATCACTTACTATGAAAAGTGCATTCCTCATATGAAAATTTAGAAACATAAAAAAAATAATCATTCATATTAAAAAAATTATAAAAAATATTAATACTTTAACTATCAACAATGAATGGTATCTAGATATCACATCCACAATCAAACTGATCATAAACCATTCAATAAAAAATTGCAAATGATATGATAAAAGATCAACATAGATTTATCATAGGATCCAACAAAGGATGTTTTATTATATGAAAATACACTAATTTAATCATTAAAAATATTTTGATGCAAATATTCATATTATATTTAAATAATTTATTGAAATGTTGTGCACTTATAAAAGAAGACATCTAAAAAGTGATTTTTAAATCACAATTCTCTATACCGCATTGAATTATTTTAAATGAATTAATATTTTAATACATTATTGTCCATATAAATAAGTCTTTAGAACCATTTTGAATAAATTTACATTAATGATAAATATTTATAAGAATAAATCTTTTAACAATTTAAAATGATGTTTTGGTTAAAGAGTACCTTCAATAAAAACCAAAAAGTATTCTTTTTTAAAATATTTTAATAAAATTTAAAATATAAATAAATTTTTCTTTATAATTCTATATATAAATATAAATAAATATTTATGATAATGTCAAAAATATTGAAATAGAGAATAGATTAATTCGTTAAACATTCAATGTGTCCCATGCCACTTTTTCATTTATTTAATAGTATAAATATCTTCAAATAAATATTTTAATACCATAAAATTATATTTATTCATGATTCCAAATATAATAGTTGTAGTAAATACACCATAAACTAAAAATAGGTGTTGAACATGGCTTGTATCTCATGAAAATTAAAAGAGAGAAAAAATTCCCTTATCTTAGGTAGAATATTCTATGTATGTGTCTAAAAATAATATATAATGGTTTAAAACATATTATTCACATATAATTATTCAATATAATTTTTATGATATCATATATGATTTAATTATAACATTATATTACCCATTTGTTGATATTTTCCTCATTAAGGCAACATTTTGTGTAATACACGCTTTGATTATCGTACGTGTTTTGATGTGATATTTTTTATCATATTACTTATATGATTACATTAATACATAAAAAATGTATAACATGATTTATATGTAATATATTTTCAGAATAAAATTATATATTGTTGATAGATTAATGAAATGGAATGCATCGTTCATGGAGATGGTATGTGGTACGTACATTTGAACATTGTTTCTGTTTTCATATCATATTGTATAAAAGAAAATAAATTAATAATATATATATACATATTATTGTGGAATTATTATTTAATATATTTTATACTTATTCATTCTATAGATTTTTATAATCATTCATGAATGGTTAATGTAGAGGATTAATAGATTCGTGTCGTGGAGGCAGTAAGTCGTACGTACGCACGACCGATAGTATCATTAATTAAATGTTAAATGTTATATAATATGAAGGAATATTAATTATAATGATTAAATATAATTAAATATTTATTAATAAAATCATTTCTATTCATTTTTATATCCATCAATTTAATGTCTAGATTAAAACATGTTTACACCACACCATGCAGACGGTAAGTCGAACGTACAAATGCATGGTAATACTATTTTTCATGGGATGGGTAAAAGAAAGAATATGGTTGGACCATAATCACAATAATATTTAAAAGTATATTATATTTGGTATTCATTACTTTAGTATAGAATTATATTATGTAAGGGAAGTAGAATAAGAAAAGAAATTGAATTCAATAGGTAATACTATTACCTCGTATTTTAGAATATCCTTTTAATATAATCCCAGTCATTTTTCTGAATTTTATATTTTGATGTATTTTATATCCTTTAATAAAATATAATTTAGTTTAAAATATAATTTATTTGAAATTTCACACAATTTGTAATAGTACTTTTTACAAACTCATAAAAACTTTATTCCGAAAAAATACATTAACTATCCCAAAAATGTCATAGTCATCTAAAAAATTCATTTATGACATAAAATATTTCATAAGATACTTATTTTAATATTATTAATATCTTTTATTTGATTCTCCCTTTAATAAATTAGTTAATACATCATCATTATGTCACCATTTAATTTAATAATATAATTTATAAAATTATAAATAAATTTCCATGATGCAGATAAATTATTTATTTAATAATTACTGTTTATAGTCAATTATATCACATATATAAATTTATATTAAATATTATATATTTATTAAAATTTAAATATTTCATTTTCAGCTCTTCTTTAATAAAATGATAATAAACATACTAATCTGACACAACTAGCTTAGAAAACATCATATTTTCTACTTAAGGTTGATTTTTTTCAAAAAAATATTTATTCGAAGAAAATAGGAAATGTTTTAATATAATTTTATATTAATATTATACTATTTTTTATCTATAATTACCTTATTTTCCTTTTTCTATGGTAAATAAATAAATAATTTACTAAGAGTATTCTTTACCTCAAAATTATGTTGAAGCTATTATATAACAAATTTATAACTAATTAAAACCACTTATATCCATTTATTGTATTTTATTTCACGGAAGTGGTAAAATTACATTTTGTGTAAATCCCATAAATGTGGCTAGAAGGCGGGTAAAATAGACATTCAAAAGTTCAATAAATTTTTATATCTTATTCAATTAAAAAAATTATTTCAATAGAGAAAATTGGATTAATATATTTATTATTTATTTATTTTGAATATAAAAATAATTTAAATTGATGTAAATATTTTTTTGATAATGTATGTTATTATCAACAAAGCAATATTTTTCACTATTCATTAAATATTTATATTTTTTTGAAAAATATCAAAAATTTACCCTATGATAATTTTGATGTTACGAATTCCAAAATGAAGTCCATTTTAAAAAATAAAATTTATAAATCTCAAAATGTGGTTAATACTATTCATAAATTCTTTTAAAATGGATAGATTTATAGATCATAGTTTTCATGAATTCAGTGTTGCATGCAATACAAGATATGGAATTTCATTAAAAATATAGAATACCATTAGTTTCAATGGTGTTACATAACTAGCCCTAATCAATGACTATGAATTGATTTAGTAAATTAATCTAATTATTTTATGTTTGGTATGATATGCAATTCTAATACTATAAACCATAAAACCATAGTGTTTGATTAATTTATTTATATATTAAATGTATTTCAATTTAATGGTTGTCATTTTTAAACCCATTCATGGTTTTATTTTCGAAGTTACTAAGGGTACAAAATATTGACAATGTTCTATACTTATGTTCTATTTCCCCTAGTTTTTTAAATTGTAATGTGGGTGAAATTAGGTTAATTTAATCGACAAATCCTTAAATTAAACATCTTATGTATATAAAAACATTAATGGATTAAAAAAATTATATATGGGAAATGGTAAAAAATTAAACAATAAAAATGATGGTAATAATATTTTCTTGATTCATAGCACAAATTATATCTAGGAAATTAATTTTTAATTTAAAAAATACTTTCCTTATAATTCTATCAGTAATATTGATGTTTAGTATATAATATTAGTTAAGGATGTAGTTTTTATAGATAATTGAAGAAACACTAATGGATGATGAGTGAATTATCATGATTACACCACAAATACATTCATTCTAAAAAATATTTGTAATTAATGTAAATAATGATATATACCAATGTCAAATAAATTTATAAATAAATTCCATGAAATATAAGTAAATATTAATATTAAAGTGGTTTGTGAAAATTAATCCATTTATAAAAATTATATATATAACAAGTTTTTTTGCCAAACATTAATCTACATTACACCAAATGATACAACATGATAAAATAAATTGACTCATAAATAATTGAGTATAAGAATATCTCACTTTATTATAAATGGATATATATATATATATGTCTTATTCCTCAAAATATCATTTTTTAGATGACTGAAAAATGAAAATCCCTTATCCTAGATTCTTATTTGATCAAAAGATTGGTATGATATAATTCATTATCCCTATAAATTTTTTGTCAATATCCAAAAAATTATATAATTTAGTGACTATGAGGATAATATCATTTAATTATTTTAAAATGAATAAAATACATGGGAATATATGGAATACAAGTTTTAAGATCACGATCAGAAATTTTATACTAAAATAGTTTTCTCTATTTATGTTATTAAGTAGATGTGTAAATAGATTTTCCAAGAGGCATCAAATATTATTATATTTAATTTTCATCGGGTTCTGTTTATAAATTCTAATTTATCACAACATTACAGTAATATATTTGTTTGAAATCATATACAGTTAAAAATTCTTGATTACACAATTGATTGGACCCCTAATATCGAGGTTAATCGGTGGAAAGTGTTTTTAAAATTATTCCATTTTAATTGAATCCATGTTACCAGTAAAACTCACTATTCACTCTCTTGAAAATATTTATCACCTATATACAGGAATAAGAAACAAAAATAACAAACATGATATTTTTAAAATACTTTCATTAATGTGAGAGCCTACTCATTTCCATGATGAACCTATTATTAGGCAATATATTTTATTATCACTAAAAAAAATTAGTACTAAATATTGTAATACAAGTCACATACAGGGTTTGAGAAGGTGTAATAATATTTTTGAATTGGAAAGGTATCATCCAATTTTTATAAATTATTTATGGAATTATTTTGACAAGAACCACTGCTTTTTTAGGATTCATCTTACACTATTGAATGTTAGTCAGATCTCTACACAACCATTGGACACCATATTAAAAATTAATATATATTATTTTTAGTACATAAATATATATAATTATGTTAATATTATATAATTCATGTTGGATCCTCTAAATTTTTCCTAAATATGATATAGTTTTTCTAAAGATCATTCATGATGAAAATGTTCTTTTTCCTCCTCAATAGAAATCACCTGAACAAGAAGAAATATAATCACCATTCCTCAAACAATTCTGAAATCTCAAATAAATCATAGGATAACATTAATGATTTTTTTTTCTTTTCATTGATATATATAGTCTTTAGTGTACAAGGGTATAACGTGTTTGAGTTCTCAATGATCGAAAACATTTTTGAAATTTAATTATCACTTTTAAATTCATATTAATTCATGAATAATATTACAATAATTATTTATGGAATCCTCCCACAAGTATATTGCTTACATAAATTTTATAATTAATATTTGAAATATTTTTGAACCAATGAATTTTTATTTTGAATTAAACCTCTCAAATAATTTCTCAATAATATCTTCTCAATATGTATACATTTAAATCTCCACAATTTAACTATCAAAAAATTTGTATTGAATAATCCAATTATATTTGAAAAATATTAAATTCGAGCGATGTATAATCTAAATTAATGGAACATAACATATATTTTCATTAGCCTAGAATTGTACAATGAATAAATAATGTCATATATTTTGTCTCAAAGTCATATGGCCTTTTGAAATGAATTGAAGTATTAAAATTTATTTACTGTTAAAAATGCCTAAAAAATATTGCTTAATAGTAATTTTTATGTTATATAGTCCCAAATTCTACAATTTTGTAAATAAATACCTAATTACAATTGAATATTTTTTATTCCTCAGGATTCATGTGGGATCTTCAATTTTGGAGAACTATGAACTCGGAAATGAAAAGATATAATAATATCTGATAATAGAATTCAATACTCCAGAGATCAAAATATTACAGAGACTTTTAGAAATTTTTACAATCTCCTCTATTTCCAATTATCTATCGATATAATGGCTTACATGAATCGTCACCAATGTCTTACATGTTGAAAATTTCCTACGACCAATCATGATGTCTTATAAAATTTCCAATATATATAAATTTTTAGCTATAACCATGTAAAACTCGACCTAACTTAAATATTCATAAAACATACCACATAAAATTCTACGAATCTCAAAACCACTCAAAAAAAAATTTAAAAAATTTGATAACTTTAAATATATTGGTTGAAAATAAAGATATCCTGTTTAAAAAATCGAAGGGAACATAATTATCCACCTTTAGATTTTATTTTCAAACTTAGGGAACTCTTTTTTAAAACCCAATATCTCGTTCAAGAGTCATAAAATTAACGTCTTTATTATGTTACAACATACCACTTGTTAATGATTGGTTATTTAACTAACTATATATCATAATTACATGCATAAATTTTGGAAAAGTTATTTGAATGTGTAAAACAACATTATGATCAAAGAGTGATCACTAAGAGTGGTGAATTAGTGAAAAATATTATTTTTCTATTTATTTAAAAATAAATCATTCTACTTATTAAGATATAGTGTATATTTCTATTACACACCCTAACACACAACAAAATAAGAAAATACAATGGATTTACACAGTTCTCCTATCAATGTTATAGGTCGGGTCCCAGTTTTGACATGGATTCCCCCAAGGACACATTGAAAAAAATTAATCGTGTGATTACAATGAGTAGGTTATAACCTTTAGTCTTGTGTTTTCCCGTATTCTATCTTTGAATCATTATATCTCACAAAAAATTGCATCCTCAATATTATAATGATAAATGTTTTGGTAAGAAAATATAAATTTTCAACAAAATAAATGTCCTCTAAGATGTTGAGGGAGCAATAATATTAAACTTCAACCTTACATGCACTGAATAAAAGAAGTGTAAATTCTATTCAATCATTAATTTTAACAATTTTATCCATCAAATTGTTTACACAACACATGTACACAACCACTTTAATCAGCTTCTTATTCTTATTCCATTCTTTTAGTTTGAAAAATCACATAATCATCACTTTATTACATATACCCAAGACATATTTTACTTCTATATCACTTGTTATTTGTTCTAAGTAATCATAGAAAAATTTAATATAGTCTTATTATTACAATATTTAAGAAATTAATATTTGACTTTGAATTTCAATTTCAATTTCACTTATTGAATAATTTCTCATAGTTCAATTCTCATCAAAATTGTGTGCATTAAACATTAATTTATAGATAAAATAATTTAGAATGAAATAATATTTTGTATTAGAATCCAAGTCATAATATCAATTTGAACGTCCTAGAAATGACATCTAAGACATGATCATCTCCATTTTATTGTATTACAATAGTTAAAATAGTTTTTTTTCAATTTATTAAAAAAAATTAATGTAATAAATAATCTAAAACATATAGGTCCTCAAATTTACATAGCCACTAGAAATCATCCAAATCTATTCTATATCATGGTCTATTAACAATTTTCTAATACACCATATTTTACTTTTAATAAGGTTTGGGAAATAATTTGCATCATGGGGGTAAAAAATTTATAGAGCCATTAAATTTGACAAGACACATTAATTAAATAGTCATCCATCAATAGTGTGGAGTACTCTGATTGAGTCTTCAAAATAGAATAGAATATTACACTACTATGTGGGGTCTTATGAACCTTGGTTTTCCTACTAAAAAATTAATTATCTCCTCTACATGTACACTTATCGTGCGACATATAAAAACTCTATGTTTGTATGTTACATTGTATACATCAATTTTGGAATATAACATCTTCCATAACCATATTCTATAGCATAATATTAAGGTTTGGGAAGTGGAACTCATCTATTACTTCCATCAATATAATTGTATTAAAAATTCTTATCATGATTTTTTATCACTTAAAACTATAATTTGCATCATTTGAATTATCTTATAAGGATGTTCAGCTCATAAAACAATGTGATTTTCGATATAATTTATGTATTCAAAACAAAATAAAATACAATGTAGCCTATCCACTCTAATCTATTTCAATAACATCTCAAAAAATAATTTTAATACCTACTGGTCTTAAAAATCTTCCCCTTTGGATTTTATTGTCAACCATGCAACATAAATCATTTAAAATAATTGAATACTTTGAAATGGTTCATCATTCTTTAATTTTAATCCTATGTTAGTTTTTTTTCTGTAGGTAATATGTACATTAAACAAATAATAATATGCATTCAATAATAGAGTATTGTTAAAGAATTAACATCCATCAAACATAAAATACAAATTTATGATGGCATCATACATCCTTTATAAAATTTATAATAATAGGCTATGTGTACATTAATAAAATATTTGGAAAGTTCAATGACACGTAATAATTCTGAAATCATATCTTTCCCCTTTTAATAACTCTATAAAAATATATACTACCATTTTAAAAATAAACTGTTTTAAATTGTCAATTTTTTATACCAATACCCACCTTATTTTTAAAATCAATTAATTTGATATATAAAGAAAAATTTATGTTGTCATTTTTCTCCCACATTGACAATAATATCTTTAGAAATGGCAAGGGAGTGGACAGAAAATCATACCTAATCCTTGAGAGGGATGAGGTCAAATTCCAACCTTTAACCTCAACGTGATATTCTTTTATTTATGTTTTGGTACTATCACTAAAGTATAAATATTAAATATCTGACCAAGTTACGAATTCATATAATTGATTCTTTCTTGAAGATTCTTAGATTCATCAATATCTAATGATTCATCTTCGGATAAGATAAAGGTTTGATTTTTTTTCTTAATATTCTTACCGGTGTTAATGTGATATCTATGATCCCCATTGGTTTTTTGAACCATAAATTTCATTACCTTCAATTGATGAGTGGAAATATTTTTGTTCTTCATCACTCAAAATGGATAAATATTCATGATTAACCCCTATATAATTTAGATTTTCTTCTTTTTGTATAATGTTTTCAAACACTTAAATATAAACAACATTAAACTATATTTTGGAAATTTTTTCATCTTAAGTAAATTCATTATTTTATTTTCCATTTTTTAACATTAATATCATCAATGATCATTTTTACTTTCGTTTATGAAATAATGAAAACCACATCCATTTAGTGGAATTCATAAAAATATCACCAACTCCTCAGTTTTTAAACTATCAAATATTCTTATAATTTTCCTTGATAACACAAGGGATAAAAACCCTTAATGGTACATGAAATTTGTAGGTTTTTTATAATACATATCATATGGGGACACATCTAAGTTTTAACTATGTAAACACTGATTGTGGATATGAAAGTTCTCACCAATGGATTGTATCAAAAAATAACTAAATATATAATGATCAAATAGAATTTTATGATACATCATCAAAATAAAACTATTCTACCATCCATCCGACCCATTTTGCTGTGTTCTCTATGGTACATTGAGTTCATGTTGAATTCCATTGTTCTTATGATAGGATTTAATCATTCTATTTTTATATAGAAATACAATATATGTATGGATATTCTTGATATTAAAAAACACTCTTAATCATAAATTGATATGAAACATTAAATATTATATAAATCGATTTATTATTATTTCATTAACATAAAACAAATAACCTGAGATAATTCATGTATGAATTTAATAAATACTTATCACCATTGGTTTATTACTTCCTCATGTCTTTCACACATCTAAATGAGTTGACTCTAATGGTTGCGTAATTTTTAATCTATACATTATTGTGTGAATATCTGTGGATGTTCACCTTTTTGATATATTGAGCAGATCAAATCTCTTTCCCTTTTTTGAAAAGAAACGTTAAAACATTGAATCATCGAGCTATAAAATTAACTGTTTTCCCCAATAAGTAAAATCTATTGATACAAAAATTCATTTTCCTCTACTATACATAGAATGCATGAGTATCCCACATTTCCACTCGAAATAAATTTATTTTATTCAGCTTCCCTTTGGTCATAATTTTTCCATCATCAAGATTATTAACAAAAATAAATTCCATTTTCATGAAAATTTAATTTCCTTCATCACAAAGCTATGAAACACATTATAGATTGTATTTAAATCATTAAACATAATTATTGTTTTTGGATTTCATGTTTTCAGTTCAAAAAATTATTTAAAATTGATAGATCAATTATTACAAAAGGATACAAAGGAATAATTTAGTTTTTCCACATCATTTAAGAGTTTTAAATCTCATTTCATGTGATATAAGTATCCTCTATTAAAGATATTTTTAATTTCGCATTTAGATGATTTATGTTCTACTTCCATTAGTATGAAATTATATATTACTTTGTTCTTATTATTTTGAGGATTCTATGTACAGTAAGTAATATTTTTTGTGGTTAGTAAAATTATAATGAAATCATTAGTATGATGACCAAGACGATAACACCTTCTATTTAATTTTTCATTTACATCAATCTTATTCTGTTAGTTTTTTCTTATTTTTTTAATATGTTTCTAAACATCCTTCTATTTAGATGACTGAAATCTCATCATTCCCTTCTTATGATTAATTTTAATCTAATTATTATATAGTAAAATAATCCAATAGATCTTTATTGTATGACTAAATCTCCTAAATTAAAAATTATAACCATAAAAAATATAGGTACCTTTGAAATTAACATTTTTTCCATGATTGGTTGACTATATTTTTCACTTTTTAGTGTTTTTGATTTTAGATTAATTTTTTGGAAACTTATTTTTACTGAGATCCCAACTTTTGGATATTCATATCAATCATTATTTAAGATCATTTCGATACACTATTTGTATTATGATTTTCAAAAATTTTGGTGCTCATAGAATTTCAAGATTTCGAAACATCACATGACTTAGACACTACATTGTTCTTCATTCATTGTTTATTCATCACATATTTTTAATTAATATTTTCCGTATTCTTTTTATCTATATAAAATGATTTATATTTTTTTCTGCATATTAACAGTATTTTAAAAATTCTTTTACTTTTTAAATTTTATTCCCAAAATTGGATATATATTTATTTAAATCCTCTATTAATCTGATCATGTTTCTTGGTCAATGGTCGAAATCAATTTCATTCCCCTCTTTTATTTGTTACAAAATGATGTTAATAGTTTTATCATCATCAAGTTACTTCTTGAATCCTTGAAATTTTTCAATAATCTTATAATGTTTCTTATGAATATCCATATTCAGAGATATTAAAATATTTATCACCAATATTCAATTTTTTGATCTTCTTCTCCAGTTTAAAAATCGTTAAGATAAATTGTTTAATTTCACTATATATGATAAACCCAAACTTAGTAAAGGTGTCATCAATACGTTTACGAGATGGTTTAATCACTTGAAATATTTTCATCCTTCACTTTTTTAATAATAATTTTTTCATCCTCTTTAACACTAGATAGGAAATCAACTTAATATTCATTTTCATTATTTATAACATATATAAATAAGACGTTTCTTCCATGAAATTTGGATAAAATTTTACCCTTATCATTGTATGAATACTTTGTCTTATAATGTATCTTCATTGATAATCTTTTAGTTATGTCATATTCCAATTCACTATCTAATTTTGTTTAATATTTTGAACAATTTATAGCATAATATCTGATATATGTGCACCTAAAACATTTTATAGGAATTATTCACTTGTAAATTCATTTCCCTATTGTAATGTTCCTTGTGATATTAGACATATCATCATAAAAAATATCCTCTATATATTCATACAAGCTAGAATAACATGATTATAACTCAATAGAGGCATTCTTCTTAAAATTCACTTAATGTATGGAATTAAAAAATAATCATTTTTTATCCTTATCCGTCATCATGATATAAGTGTATTTAATCATTTCATAATACATTTAAATAATATGAAACCCATCAATATAAATATCACATTAATTTTTATCTTCTATCTTAGATACTTTAAAAAAACATATCTAGGAATTGGTGAAACAATATTTCAATAAATTAGTATTATGTAACATATCACTATAGCATTTGATAGTGCTCTCATCTTTGTTCTCCCATGAGAAGAAATAGGCACTAATTTCATCATCATTCATTTCAAGATCTTTATAATTATGTCTCCAAGACAAAAACATAGAACACTTCACAATGGTATTTCCATCATTGATATTCTAAAGTATATACTAGATATCATTAGTGGTTTTGAGTCCTTTTACATTAAAATTTTTTTTAGAGACTAATGATAGAATAACATTCTTTCCACATTAATAATTATCTACAATCCTGATATCTTTTGAAATAATAGAAACACATTAATCATAGGGAACAAACACATCAGTTTAGAATTCCAATACATTATAACTGATAGAGAACCAGTATGGAATCATCTTCTATTACCATATGGGATATATTTTATCAAAAAAGGTATGAATCAACATGAGTTAACTACATTTAAATTATCGATTGTAGGTAATACAAATTAGTAAATTCTTCTTCAAGTTTAAATAACTTACCACAACTAATCACAAATTAAGGGAACCTAGAACTCAGATACCACTTGTAGAACTACATAAAAATCAAAGAGATATCCTTGGGAGGAGTCAAATATATTAAGAATAATATTTTTACATTTTAGTAAAAATAACATTTAGTACTTATTAGGATGTCGTCAGGATTTCCCCAACACACCCAATAAGAGACCAACACAAGGGAACACAAAATGATTTTCAATTATCAACTCTAATTGTGAGAAGGATAGTTCATGGTTTGATATAAATTCCTCTAGGATCACATATCCCACAATAACCATCATATGAGTATAATGAGTAGGGTATAACCTTGGAAATTGTATTTCCACTTCCCCTACTATTGTTTAGTGCATCCCACAAACAAGTGAATCCCACACATTATTTTGATAAATGATTCGGTATAAAAGAAAAATTATTTAACAAAAGATAATTCCATTATATTTTTAATTGTGATAAAATATTTCACATTCCTTCAACTCAAACTTAAATGGAAAAGATGAATTTATTCTTCAAATTTTCAATAGAATATTTAATTTAATCAATTTGTACGCACAACACATGTACTCAACCACTTCTATATTATTATTATTTCTTTATTTGACTATGGATAATCTGATAATCATTACTATATTTTACAGGTATATAACATCATCTTCTTCTCTCTTTCATTCTCTTTTTTTTAGTAATCAACTCTATTTTTCAAATACTCACAACAACCCCTTCTTCAAGTTATTAAAATATGAATTCAAATTTTAAATTCAAATACATTTCTTGAATCAAAACCATTCCATTATTTACTCTAAAAAAATTAATTAATAAAAAAAGTGGGTATTAAAATAATTTAAAATAACAACAAAATTTTGAATATGAAACCATGTCAACATGCATTCTTCAAATGTAAAAAAAACACTTCTATGGTGGGACTATATCCTTTGAGGCATAATACATTAGTTAAAATCAATTATTTTTTAAATTCAAAAACATTCTATGACCTGAAAAAGATTCATATTATGTCGAGGTCTTAAAATTTCTATAGACACAAAAAACAAGCCTAATATCCTCTATGTGATAGTCTATTCAATACAGTGTTGTACTATAAATTTTATTCTGAATTCAATGTGTAAAATTCGTTGTTGTGTGGAGGTTCTAATTTTTCTCGAGTCATTGATTTTGACCAAGACTCTTTTTTGTTGTAGTAATCATTCAATTGTGTGTATTACTCTAATCAAGTCTCTTCTCTATCTTAGAAAAATTCACAATGGTGTGAGGTATTGTAGATTATTTTTTATACCACACACAAATAAATAATCTACAGTACATGGAGTATTTAGTTGGAACTGAAAAACCGTTCCATGTAATTCACTGAATGCTTCTCTACCTGATCCAATAGGGTAGCTTGTTTCGAAGTCATCAATTTGACTAGTCCATGCACCCGAATAGATTACATATTAGAAGTAATGCTCATTTTAAGTAAGGTTGTCAAAAATGGATAACTAGGGCGATTTTTGGCCAATTTATTGTCTTATGTGAACAAATAGAAATTTGGTGCACAAGAATGGTTTTTTTGCATGAAATAATAGAATCTTGTGAATAACAAAAAATCTAATGTGCAGCGCTTCACACAAACATTTTATGCACACAATGTTAGGTCATCTTCTACCTCGAACACCCAAAAACATCCATGTAAGGAGCACTCATGTTTTGAGATGCGTGTGAAAGAACAACATGCACATGCATGATTCTTACATTCCAAATGCGACTTCTATCAGGAATGTTCCACGAAGTATTGTGAAAATCAATAAGGAAGGCGCACAAATGTTTTTGGGATGTGTGTGCAAGATTATTACACACCCAATGCGACATCAAACACCCCTTTTTGTGCTCACCCACCGCAGGTGCACCAAATATCACTTCTACACCCAGAATCTTATGCGCAATCACTCCCGAGCTTGCCTATAAACACAGGTGTGCCACCTCCCCTCTTGGTACATCTTCAGAGGTCATCCTCTACTTTACTGGATGTAAGACTTCCTCTTTCACGCCTATGTTGAAGAACAGAACCCTCAATGTGTGACATTTAGTGATAGGTCCCATATGGGTCTTCCATGGTGTGGTCCCACTGTGTTTTGTTCCTCGCATGACCTCTTTTCTTACTATGTAATGTGCGTGTAAGATTTTCATCTAGCGTGATTGTTTAGATTGATTCGCAAAAAACAATAAATATTTATCAGAAAACATTTAATCTTGTAAAAAAGAATACAATCTTGCATGAAATAGTGCCAATGTGCCCATTAATGCATGCACCTATGATGTATATTTCAATTGTGCATGCAACCCACCATGTGGGTTGCCCATCTTATGAAAAACTGTATATAGGCTAGTGCAAGATTGTCTATACCGTAGGGGATGTGCCCCCTCACCCTTGTTGGGGATCAATTGCCCAAATTAAAACAACATTGTCACACCACTAACTTATCGGGAAAGGATGTCATTATTTTCCATTGCACACTTATGCACACACACATTCCAACTATGGAATACCATGATTTGAGATACTTCTCTTCACACCATATAACACCTTAAGTCTAAATTTTACTCTTGTTTTGTTTCCCATGTCGTGAGTAGATATTTTCATTATCAAGTTCCCAAGTACATTGTGTAGAACCATTCCCCATGAAACTCATCCAAACTGCATCATCAATTTTTTTACCAGGTTAAAATAGAAAGGGCTGCTCTTGTGTAAGTCCCAACACCCGCCATTTCTTGGCTCCTTTTTCATAATAGTCCCCTCTACCTGAATATAAACTCTAGTTTACCCTTTAATTCAATAATTGGATTCCCCATGTTCCAAATAAGAGATGGATTCTATGAAAATCATAATATACCTCATTCCATGATTATAGTGGAATAATTTCAAGTGTGTTGGAAGCCACTAAAACACTCTATCACTCCACCACATGCTTTTCAGGCACATTATTTAGTTCTTCATTCACTTTTATCTATGAAGGAATTGCGTAATGTCCTATTCTAAAGCTGCTTCTGCTCACCTACAATTCCAGGAAAACTTCCAAGGAGACTTTGGATGAAACATATAGTTTGGGCTCATGTTTCCTATATAGTCAGTGGTTGGCCCTTGTTAGTTTGTTTCCATCTTAGGATAACGCAATATGGATGTTATTATTTTAATATGGTCACCAGTTATCTCCCTTCATCATGACACCCCTATTGTGTTGCAAATATTGGGCAAGTGATTCACACATTTCACCTCCCTTTGTTCGGACTAATTCTAACTCCCATGGAATTATCCAACTTATGAACTAACTCATAAGTGTATGCCTCAATTGTATGCCTCAACCAACCTATGAGTTGGGATTCCCTCATTTCAAGATATGAGGAAGACATCACAGGTATCCTTCATGTGTAAGACCCCTCCAACATTTCCTCTCCATAGAGGCACCTGGGCGGATTCCATGCATAATCCCCATTCACTATTTCCTTTACATGGTGACATCATGGGATACCTTAGAACGTAATTCTCAATCCCCCATTCTACAATACATTGAATTGGAATATTTACCTTTCCAAACAGTGTCTATAGAAAGCATACCTGAGGTTCAAGACCATCACCCATCGGTCCTGACCCCAGTGCCTTCACAGGCCTCGCTAGGGGGAATCTGCCCCGGCTCCACCAGCTGCTCGCTAACCCCCCTGCCTTCATTGGCCAGGCCAGTGGCATCAGCACCTTCACTCCCTCAACTCCTCGCCGACCATGCCACCTTCACATGCCACGCTAAAGGCATCAGACCCCCCGACTCTATCGACTCCTCACCCACCCTATCTCCTTTATAGGCCACGATGGTGGATTCAACCCCCTAACTCCATCAGCTTCATTCCAACTTTACCACCTTCACAGGCTATACAAGGGGCATCAGCCCCCCCCCCCACTTCATGGGCTCATCTGCAACCCTGCCGACTCCATGGGCTGCACTGGGGGAATCATCCAATCAACTCCATCGGCTCTTTGCTGACCCCCATCATAATAAGACACGCCTGGGGCATCATCTGCCCAACTCCATCGACTCCTCGACTACCCACCCACCTTCACTAGCCGCATAGGGGAGATCAGCCCCCAGACTCCATCCACTACTCTCTGACCTCGCGGCATTCACTAGTCACACTGGGGGTATCATCCCCCCGACCCATCAGATCCTCACCAACCATGCCGCCTTCCCAGGAAATACATGAGGAATCATCCCCCCCCCCCCCCCCCGACTTTATCAACTACTCGCTGAACCCGCCACATTCATAGGATACTCTGAGTCCATCAGTCCCCTAACTCTATCGACTCCTCACTGAACATGAATCATTCACATGCTATTCTGGGGGAATCATCCATTTGATATCATCAGCGCCTCACCGACCTCACCACATTCACTAGCCACCCTGGGGCATCGTCCCCCCCCAACTCCATTGGCTCTTAACTGACCCTGAAAAAATCAGAGGTTTCACCATGGGCCTCATCCTTTCAACTCCATCGACACCTCACCAACCCTTATACCTTCATAAGATGCACCGGGTGCATAATCCCCTGACTCGATCGAATCTTCATCGACCTAGACTCCTTTACAGGATGCACCGTGGGAATCCGCCACTAACTCCATTGGTTCCTTGATAACCTCACCACCTTCATAGGCCATGCATGGGGAATCTGCCCCCCGAATCCATCGGATCTTTTCCAACCCATCCTCCTTCAGAGGACACACCAAGGGCATCTACCCCCGACTCCATCGACTCCTTGCTGACCATGGCACCTTCACATGTCGCATTGGGGAAATCCTCTCATGACACCATCGGCTCCTCGCAAACCTCTCCACCATCAGAGGTGGAACTAGGGGCATTGGCCACCAACACCATCTGCTCCTTGCCAACCCCTCAACCTTCAACGGATGTGTTCGAAGAATCCGCCCCGACTCCAACAACTCATTACCGATGCAGTCATCTTCACAGGCCATTCTGGGTGCATCATCCCCCCATCTTCTTCGTCTCCTCGCCGACCCACTCTCTTCACTGGTTGTGCTAGGGGAATAAGCCCTCCAACTCCATAGGCTCCTTGCTAACCCCTACTACCTTTAGAGGCCACGCCGTGGGAAACAACCCCCCAACTCCATCGGCTCCTCGCTGTCCTCGCCGCCTTCAAAGGTCACTTCGGGGGCATCATCCCACAACTCCATCTGCTCCTCACTAACCTCTCCATCATCAGAGGCCATACTGGGGTCATCTACCCCCCAACTCCATCGGCTCCTCGCAGTCCCAATCGCCTTCATAGGCCGATCCATGGGGCATTAGTCCCCCGACTCCATCAGCTCCACGCTGACCCCACCACCATTAGAGGCCACGTCAAGGGATCATCCCCCCAAATAACTCAGCTCCTTGTAGACCATGCCGCCATCAGAGGCCGCGCTGCGGGCATTTACCCCCCAACTCCATCCACTCCTTGCCAACTCTGCTGCCTTCAGAGGCCATGTCGGGGGCATCCACCCTCCAACTCTATTCGCTCCTCCCCAACCCCGACGCCAATAGAGGCCACGTCGGTGGCATCATCCTCCACCCCCAACTCCATCGGCTCCTTTCCAACCCCACCCACTTTATAGGCTATGACGAGGGAAAAATCCCCCCCCCCCACCAACTCCATGGTCGCATAGCTGACCACACCATATTCACCGGCCTCGCTGGGGATATCAGCCCCCCAACTCCATCGTCTCCATACCGAGCCCACCACATTCACAGGTCTGAAAAGGGGAATTATCCCACTGACCCCGTCAACTCCTCGTGAACCCCACAATTTTCACAGGCTGCGCTAGGGGAAAAATCCCCTTGAATCCACCATCCCATCACCAACACTGCCACCTTCACATGCCGCACCGGGGGCACCAGTCCTCCAACTCCATCGGCTCCTCACAGACCCCACTGCCTTTAGAGGTTGCACCATGGACATCAACCCCCCAACTCAATCGGCTCTTTGATGACCCCACCACCTTCAAATGCTGGACTAGGGGTATCATCCTCAGACTCCATAATCTCCTCACCAACCCTATTGCCTTCACAGGTCACATTAAAGAAATTATCCCCTGACTCTATCGGCTCCTATCCAACTCTTACCTAATATGACATATAGGGGGAACCCACCCCCAATACGACAGAGCTTCACTAACAGCACCAAAAGCCACTGTGGAAGTCCTCCATGAACCTCTATCATTATTCATGACAGTCCTACCAGTCTCCATTATCATCCACTTCAGAGGTCCTCCCCACTCCGCTATCTTCAGGCACAAGAGTCCCCCTTATCTCAATCATCAGCCACTGTGGAGGTCCTCCTCACACTGCAATCATCAAGACACATTGGATTCCACTCCGTCTCCAACATCATCCACCACAATGGTCCTCCCAACACCACTACCATTAGACAAGGAGGCCCTCTATATATGTAACCTTAACCGACATGGATGTCCTCCCCATGTATCTACAAAATCCTTCAACTAGGATCTTCCTTGGTCAAATCCATGCCTTGATCTGAAGAACCAAAAATGTGCCGAGGTTGATCATATCCCTACACCGGTTGCTCTGCATTGTGAGACCATGATCCTGGCTTCCACGCCTTCAGGGATCCATTGCCCAGTCATATCAATCCTCCTGGATTACCCCCAATTTCTAAAACATCGCCCTCATCCTACACACGCTCTAGGATTTCACACCACCTAGGCTCCATCGACCCCATCGTATAGACACTTCATGATTCCAAGCCTCCCAGGCTCCTACACCCCCGTCATACCGACACTCTAGGAATCTGTGCCTTCCTAACTCTATCGCCCCTATCCTACCGATGATCTTGGATTACACATCTCTCAGGTTCCATTGCCCACGTCATACTGATGGTCCAGGCTTCAACTCTATCAGTGCTTCATCTCTCCTATCATACCAACCCTCGAGGCTTCCACACCTTCTAGGCATTCATGCCCTAGTCGTACTGACACTCGAGGAATACACACCATTTAGGCTCCATCACCATTGTTGTACAAACTTTCAAGGATTCCACACATTTTGGGCTTCATCTCCCCCATCTGACCAACATTCAAGGCTTCTATTCCTTTCTGGCTCTATCGCCCACGTTGTATCGACTCTCCACGCATCCACACCTCTCTAGATCCATCGCCCCAATAGTACCAATGCTTCAGGCTTCCATGCCTTCCAGGCTCCCTATCCCCCATCATAATGACCCTAGAGGCTTCCACACCTTTTGGGATCCTTTGCCCCAATGATACCAACACTTGATGATTCAATGCCTTTCAGGCTCCATATCCCACGACGTGCTGACTCTCCAGGATCCCACACATTTTGGGATCCATTTCCACCATCATACCGATGCTCCAGGCTTCCATGCCTTCAGGGATCCATCACCCTAATCGTACTGACTCTATAGGTTCCCAAGTCTTCCAGGGTTTATCTCCCCGTAATAGTGATGTTATAAACTTCCCCGCCTTTCGGAATCTATCACCATTCTGAATTAAGGGAACGATGTCAACAACTCGTGTGTCCCCTAACACCCTTGTGTCACGTTGTGTCATACCAAATGATATATTACATCAATTAAATATTTCCTCTATACTACCCCAACACTTTCATGTCGAATGTTCACGGTGATATAACCCATATATTCCATAGATAACATCCACGAATACACTGGGGGTATTTTAGGGTAATCCCTTCTTAAGGATTCTCTACTCATCCAAAACCACCAAAATGGGGTAGAGATGACCATACCTCTACTAAAACAATCCTTATGGTTCCACATCCTATTTGCATGACGTTAAAGTACATAACAACCATCATATTGGTCATATGACGTTAAACAATGGTATAATATCTTGGTCATAGTTTGTCAAACTATATAACATTTTCATCAAATCCACATGATGTAAAACCAAATTAGCTAGGGTCAATGCTATGTGACATTAAATTATAGCCATCAGTCATCCTATCTATAGGACGTTAAAACATTCCCCGGGTTCGAACTCTTAGACTTAATGCTATGAATCTCTAGTCCAAAAAATAAGTCCATAAACTATTTACAACACGAGGGTCTCTTAATCTGAGTCCAGTCGCATCTTCCAATTGACATGCTCTGATGTGTTGTGGTGTAGATCATAGAGTGATGGACTCTTAATGGACATAATCTTAATACATCTCTACATTTCGTAATGTCCCTTTATTTTGATCTATGTCTTCTTTAATGTATAAAGGGACCCACTAACGGGCCGGTGTCAGGCCACATTGGCTCACCTACTTTTTTGGTCTCACACTCCAAATACTTTGGATGAAATATTATTTATAGATCCCATGTTTTGATCATGGTCAGTGGTAAACCCTCATTTACATGTCCATATTCCATGTAACAGGATATTAATGTTAGATTTTGAACATTTTCAGTAGTTATCCTCCATCGTTACGCTACCATCATTGTGATCCACATATTTGATGTCATGATTCACCCTTTTTTATCCTCTCTTTGTTTAGGTGGAACTCTGAACCCATTGGTGATACCATTGTGTGTATCTTTGCGTGTCGGGTGAGCGGGACAATACCATTGGAATATTCCTGATCTGACATCTCCACCTATGTGTGCTTTAATGTGTCTAGAAAATCCCATCATTACTCCTTGTTTCCCACACTATGAATGACTCACATTGTCCAGGTGGAATTTATACGATGCATATTAATATGGAAGTATGACATAGATATCTTCGTCCCCCATGAAGTTAAACATCGTTATTGTCCTCCACGACTTTAAACTGATCATCTTCATCTTGGATGACATAAACTGCATTATTGTTCTGCATGACATTAAACTGGTCATATTCGTCCCACATGATGGTGAACTGCATTATCATCTTGCACGACTATATACTCATAATCTTTATCCCACAAGTTGTTAAACTACATTATTGTCTTGTATGACTTTACACGACTCATCTTTAGATTTCATGACATTATACTGATCATTATGACCATTTATGACATTAAACTGCTCATCTACACCTGTCAATACTTTAATCTACATTATGGTTATACATGAATTTAATCTTCTGTTCTTTTTCCCACATGATATTAATCTTCATTATAGTCTTGCATGAATTTAATATGATCATCATCATCCTGAATGGATTTAAATTTCACTATTGTCCTACATGACATTAAACTACTCATATTCGCCCATCATGACATTAAATGACTCATTATCATCCTGTACTACTTTAAACTCCTCACCTTTTTCGGTCAAGATGTTAAACTGCATTATCGTCATGAATGAAATTAAATTTATCATCTTCATCCTGCAACACATTAAAATTCATTATTGTCCTGCATGACATTAAATATCTCATCTTCATCCATCATGATGTTAAAGGTCACATTATAATCCATAACGGCATTAAACAGCATCTCATCATCCTTCTTGATGATTAACTGCATTATTGTCTTTCATGATTTTAATCTTCTCATCTTCTTTGGTCATGACATTAACTTCTCATTATCATGTTTTATGACATTAAACATCCCATCTTTGTCTTTCATGATGTCAAACTACTTATGAGTACCATATGACATAAAACTATTCCATCTTCACCACACGTCATTAAACTGTGTGATCTATCTAGGATATAGGACGTAAAACTACCTAACACCAGTCCCACATGTTGATAAACTGCTTTTATGTATTACATAACATTAAACTATGAGTGAACATATCTTCCTTCAGCCCAGCCAAAAACTTCAAGATATCCCCGTGGGTCTGGCCCCTTGGCACAGATTCTTCTCAATCACAAGGTTTGGTGCATACTGTTCATGCCTCTATTTCAGTCCGGTTTATAATGACCGCACAATGTATCCCCATCATTGGAGATCTCATCTTTTTTATACATTACTACATGATGTTAAACTACATGGGAATGTTCATGCTACATGCATCCCCTTGATTTGGGTCTCCATCAAAATTCACATCCTAATGGACCCCCAAATGTCATGGATTACATGACTCAGTGCTCTCCTTCATTATCAGGAAAATGTTCCCAAGGATCATGAATTGAAAAATTGATCAATGTCCCACGTTGTGAATATGGTCTGTGATCAACACTCATTTTTTATTCACATTTCAAGTCCGATGATATGAATGTTATGTTTAGAACATGGTTAAAGACCATCCTCCATCATTATCACCACCCCTATATGTACCAAATATTGGGTGCAATGATTCATTTTGTCCTTCTATCCTTTCGAATGTAAATCTCTCTTGAGCATGGATGCTGGTCTTGTTGGGATGGACCCTCGCCGATATCTTTTGTTCATTTTTGTGCGCTTATATACTGCAGACAGCCAGATTCCATTCCTTATTCCCACACCAAGCAGTGCTTACATGGTATTAAATGATTTGGAAGATTATACTAGCATAAAGGGTCACATAATCTCGGTTTGAGATCTAGGATCATTAACTATGACCACCACCGTCCTCATTGTGTGATATTAAACTGTGTGATCCGTCCATGCTGAATGAAGTTAAACGACCCAGAACCCGTCCAACATGATGATATAATTCAAATTTGTTGGGATGTTCCTTCTGGGACCTAGCGTCAGGCCCCTCAACTTATATAGCCCCCTGGACCTAGTTCTATCTTAGGACTATGGGGTGTTGTATTAAATCTAGATCAGGAAATTTTTTCAACTCCACACACATCCCCTTGTGACACCCCTCCATCATTATTGTCCTTACCGTTAGGTGTTAAACTAATCAGGTATGAAAAATCTGTAGGCATCCCAACATTTAGGCTTTCCATCATCTTTCACATCCAAAGGTACCGTCAAACGGCATGAATGCTGGGCCTCGGTTAACTCCAACTGTCTTGGGACAACATCCTCAAGTATTTTGGATGACAATTTGATATATATCTCGCGTTGCGAATAGGGTCAGTGTTCGACACTCAATTTTTTCACCATTTCTGGTAACACTATATGAAACTATGTTGAATGCATGGTCCGATGTTATCCTCAATCAAGGTTTTTGTTATGTATTCTCTTGCTTGTAAGGCTTGATGATTCACCCTTTCCACCCATAGGTCCCACACACATGCCATTAAACATGGAATCTACAGTCTGAGCTCTATGACCATAAATTAAGATCTATCACATCCTTTTAATATGACATTTAATGACACTAAATAATTTTAACTATGTATGGAATGATTCCCATTATTATTAGATATGTACTAAGACCTTATGTTATTCTTTTCGTTTCCATATCATGTTCATTTATCCTTTCTCTTGGCCACATGGCCTATGTTCTCTCTAGGAATTGTAAATGGTGTGGTGTACGGGAGCTGATGTAATCATTCACATCAGGTAATTTTCCATGCCATACTCATTCCTCATTGACATCCCCCTCCCATGTTCATCTATACCATATTACATTAAACATCACAGAACATCAAAACTACGTTCGGCTGGATTTCCATCCTTATGAGATTCATTGTAATGCTTGAACATTTATTCTCTGGTTCCATCCCAATCTCCTAGACACCTCTTCATATTTCAGGCCCATATCATGAGTACTCTGAGAGAATATATGTGGTGTGGTGTGGTCTTATGTCCTCATTCACAGAGGGTTTGTAATAGTCCCGCCAGTAAACTCTCTCTTGGGAGATCATCAGCCCACGTAAACCACCAATATTCTTGATTTGTATGTTATCAAATTGGTCCCCTCGTCCCTATTTAAAAATTCACCCGCATTTCCAAGAGCACTTTGGTTCAAGACCAAGGGTGTTGGATTCTATGTAGACATGTTCTCCCCCATTTTCATGCTTCGCATTCTCATTTATTTGGAATTTCATCCTCATTCATATATGGAAGGACCCCTAAACGTCATGGATTCTAATCCATAGGGATCTCCTACCATCTGGGGCCAACGTCCCAAAGGATTCGGGATAAACTTTTGATAATATCCCACCTTGAGAATATGTTCATTGGTCAACGCTCATTTGTTGTTCCCATTTTTGGTCAGACGATATGGATATTGTGTTTCGAACATGGTCGAAAATCATTGTCTGTCATGGTGCATCCCCCATTAAGCCGTAACTATTAGTCATGTGATTCATATCCTTTTCAACTCTATCATGTACAAGTGGAATTTTGATACTCTTGGTGATATAGATCATTGCGCACTTGCATGTTAAGAGGACGAATCCTTTATGTGGAGTCATTTGAGGCTCTGCACCATTTCCCAATTTCCCCTCATTCCACGTGTGGCATATAATTTATCCAACATAATTTCCCTCATTGAGAACATCTCACCAGGGATTAGGGATTTGGTCTAGGTTTACACCCATTTGAAAGCGTATCACTTCCTTTGGTCCGAGCTCTATGACATTAAAATAAGATCTCCCCACATCCTGGTCATACGAAGATAAACTACACAGTTCTTCCAAAACAATGTATTGCTTGATTCTCATCCTCATGGGATATGTAGGAATTAATTAGAACATTACCTTGGGTCATGTACCATGTTTATCCACCTATGGTCTATGTACTAAAAAATCACATCAGGAACACATGGTGTGGTGCAGACCATGTTCTCTCCCATCCAGATCAGGATATTGTCTACAACATGTGTTTTATTTCTGGGTAACCATGTCCTTAACACTTGTATTTAAACTATGATTCTACCCTAGTCTAGTTTAGGATGCCCCATGGTAATTATGAGATTTGCCAGCTTCCCCTCTAGTGAGGTTTTCCCCTACTATTGTTGTCCTCTGACCACATTGTGCTCAAGAACTATGTTTATATTGATTCAAATATTTATGGGATATATAGAAATGCCCTAGAATTTAACCTTGGGCCCAACCATATTGCCATTAACCCTTCTGGATCCTCAAACCTGATCAAGGTCTGGTCCTAATGATCTTAAACTAGGATCCTACAATCCATTAAATATGACTATAAAAGGTTTTCCTTGGTCCATATATGATTCCCATAAAACTATATAAACCATCCTCACTGTACGAAATTAAAATAAATGTATATTTTCCTCATTTATTTGATTTTAAACTATAAAAAATTATAGGCCCTTACTATAGTGGTCCTATCTTGAAATAGGTATGATTCCTAATCTGACAGATGTACTCACCAAATTAGATTTCATCACGGTCGATTAATTTCAAGAGTGTTAGACAGCATTCGAACAAACTATAAATCCATCCTCCACAATTTGTGTGAACATTATTTGGATCCCCGTCCTATTTCATGCCAAAAGGATACACGTAACATAACATATTCTTGACATATGGCTTGCCTACAATCCGGGGCTAACGTTTGGGACGTCTAATGGGTGACATTTCAATTCAGGACCCATGTTTCAAACATGGTCAGTGGTCCACCCTCATTTTTATCCATATCTATTTACTAATGCAATAGGTATATTGTGTTTCAAACACAGTCAATAGTTCTCCCTTCATTGTCATGTCATCCCTATAGTATTACAAATTTTGGGTATTGTCATCCACACTTTCTACACCCAAATGTGTGGATTGATTTTAATTTCCTTGAAGTTACCCTGATCGTTCACCAGATCCCGTTAGGAGAATATGTCTTCTATTTTGAGAGACATAATCCCCCATTTCATCCCTCTCATTCAGGACTATCCTAACGGTGATTGATATCCCAAAAGAATTCTGACACATATTCTGATTTTCAGCACTCTCATATAAGAGAATGATCTTATATGGTCTCTTATTTCTCTAATCTATCATGAGTCACATGTTATTAGAGACATAGTTTGTTATATCCTCAATGAGATGGAGATGTAGTGTCCCCCATGGTAGGTGTTTTCCATAGAGGCTTCTTCAAAACGTGGTCCGCCCCTCCCTCCTCATTCTCAGGGGACCACATTCTTTGAAGGCAATTTGTTGGAAACATAATATGTGTCCATTTAATTCCCTGAATGCCTTCTTACATGATCACCTAGAGTATCTTGTTTGGAAGTCTTTTATTTGACTAGTCGTGCTTCCTGAATAGAGTTATAGATTATAAGTTATGGTCATTTGAATATAGAAAACCTAAAATGGATAGTTCGGGGGATTTTGTGGCATTGTATGGTCTTACACACAAGAATGTATAATTGGTGTGAATGAATGAATGTTTTTTTCACATGAATGAAATCTTTCATGGAAAATAAGAATCTTATGTGCAACCCATTACACAAACATTTGATTCACCCAATGTGAGGTCATCTTCTACCCCAACAACCCAGAAAATGTCCATGTAAGGTGCATGCATGTTTTGAGATGTGCATGTGAGATCGAATTGAATGTGGAATAACATTACATGCCAAATGTTATGTCTATTAGGAGTGTTCCACAAAGTACTAGGAAAATGTTTATGGAAGGCGCGTGAATGATTTGGTATGTCCGCGCATTATTAGAAAATACAGGCAAGATTCTTACGTGCCCAATGTGATGTCAAATGCCTCTTTATGGAACACCCACTACTAGGTGCACAGAAGATCAATTCCATCCTTGGAATCCAATATGCAACATCTCATGGGTATACCTATAAATACAAGTGAACCCCCTCCCCTCAGGGTAGGTCTCCATATATCTTCCCCTGCTTTGCTGCTCGTAAGACCACCACTCCAGTGCCTGTGCAGAAGAATGGAATCAACCATGTGTGATCTTTTGTGAAAGGACCTAAATATCTTCATCTTGGCATGAGCCCACATCAATTTGATCATCGTAGGACCTCTTTTCTACCTATTTTGTACGCACATAATATTTTCATATTACGTGCAATATTCCTTTGATGCACACAAAAAAAACAATCATGCATGTAAAACTTCCAATCTTGTGTGAAAGACTTCAATATTGCATGAAATAGTTCCATGGTTCCTAAACATGTTCACACCTATACCTCAAATTCCAATATTGTTTTCAACCCATCCCACATGTATCCCATCTTACTCGTAATAACATATAGGCATGTGCTAGCTAGTCTATACCATGGGCATTATTCCCCACTTACCCCTGCTTGGGATCTCTACCCAACTATGTTTCATCCCCTCCTGGTCAGTCCCTTCATATCAATCATTGCCACCATGGTAAATGGAGAGTCGCACGATAAACTTCATATGTCGGGATATTACCATTTTACATTGCACACTTATGCTCACCCGCCTTCAACCTATGGAATACAATGATTTGAGATACATCCCTAATCACAATAAAAACACCCTTTGTTTACATATTACTCTTGTTTAATTTCACATGTCATGATTTGATATTCTCATCATCAATTCCCTGAGTACCTTGATTCGAACCATTCCTCAAGCCACTCTTCCAAACCACATCACCTGACATCTAAAATAGGTTGAACTAGAAAGGGCCGCTCTTGCGTAAGTCTCAAAACATGCCATTTCTGGGCTCCATATTCCTAATAGTCCCCTCTAAATGACTATAAACTATAGTCTACCCTAACATTAAATAATAGGATGCCTCTTGTTCCAAATAAGATATGGATTATGTGAAAAGAATAAGATACCTCATACCAGGACTACAATGGCGTAATTTCAAAAGTGTTGGAATCTTTTCAAACATTCCATCACTCCATCACATGCTTTTTGTGTCTTTCATTTGGATCATTATCATATTTCATGTATGATGGGACCCCCAAATGGCCGGACCCCATGCTACTTTGGATCAACTAATACTCTAGGATAACTCCCTGGATGAATATGGTCAAAAATTCGTGTTCATCCCTGGGTTTTGAATACGATCAGTGATTGGACCTCATTTTTTTGTTTCTAACTCATGTTAATGTGATGTGGTTATTGTGACTCGAATATGTTAAGAAATTATCTCCCTGTTTCATGCTTCCCTCATTCTGTTCAGAATAGTGGGCATGTGACTCACACTTTTCATCTCACTTAGTTTGTACTGATTCTAACACCCATGGAGTTACCCTGCTTATGAACTAGTGCATTGATGTAGGCCTCAATTATATGACTCATCAAACTAATGAGTTAGGATTCCCTCATTTAAAGACACTAGGAAGACATTGTGGGAGGGTTCCATTCATAATCCTTATCCACCATTACCTCTCCATAGAGTCACTCGTGCAACATCGATGCATAATCCCCATTCACTACAGCTAATCCGTAGTGGCGCCATAGGATGCCTTGTGCCAGTGAACATGTGTTGTTGATTTGAGTTTCATTTAAAGTATGTCCCTTGGTGATTTTATTCTTGGATTATTGTACAATTTTAATTTAACCAGCCATATTATACTAGAATTGAATAGGGTATTTTACATGGATTAAGTTCAGTAGAGCGTGAGGTGTAGAAAAACTCCACTATATAATTTTACTGCCAAGGAATGATACTAATTTAATTTCTTCTAGTGATTCGAACCTAATTATATTATATTTTTATTGAATATTTTAAAATTGATTAGTATTTTTTATATTTTTATTTAGGAATATTTTTTCATACCTTTTATGGGTAGCAAGTCCAAGTCCCTGTTTAGTGATTACACCCAATGAGTTATTTTGTGGTTATTTCTTTTTCGAATATTTTTTAGATTTCTTATAATCAGTAAATTAATTAAAATTTAGATAAAATTATTGATATTATAAATCTATTCCATGATATACATCCTTAAAGTGATTTAGGAAGGTTGTATGGAATTGGATAGACTCTGACAAAGCTGTTGGACACACATGAATAAGGTTTTTCTTTGTTATAATGTAGGTGAACACATAGCTTTTGCCTATGGTTTATAATATATAATTAGAAAATTGAAATGAAATGTGTTATTTTAACTCACCACCAGAGGTGATATATCTTTAAAATTAAAAGGTATATTTCTTAATTGAATTATCTTAAATAAATTGAATACTTACATATAAAATTCATAGTGTTCCAAGGGCCACAACACACCCATATGCACTATCAAATTACCTGGACTCTAATGGTTGGGTGTACAGCTGAAATCCTGTATTTTTAATACACTTTATTTATATGGAATTTAAAAATTATCAAGGGATATGATAAAATGTAACGCAATGACTGGACGTCCAGGTTACTGATGGTCTAGATTGTAATTATTAATTTTGTGTGTTGAGATATGTGAACCCTATGAGATCTTATAAAAAATGATTATGTGAACTTAATGGGATATAAAGGTTCTTTTATACCTAATTAGTAGGTAAGAGTGATGTATTTATATATTTCGACCATTTTTCCATAAATTATTTTGGTGTTCCTTAATGTTTATGTCCAGATAATGTGAGCCTAGAGAAAAAGATTGCAGGAAACAAAAATATACACCGTAGTTTTTTACTTTTGGATGGGAGTGATAATGGATTGGTTATGACTAACGTGAGTTAAATTGAGATCTAGGGGTGTATTACCCCTAATGGTGGGTGTTAGATCAATGAAATGTTTGATTTTAAATTATGTTATTATCCAATGATTGTTAGGAAATTGGTTATGATCTGAGACACTAGTCGAGTGTCGAATGATTAATAAATAAAAATGACTACATGTTATTACTTATATTACTATTATTATTATTATTTTAACATAATTTTATATAAATTATTTTGGGTATCATGATTTTTATATAATTTTGGGGACCACATAATTAGTTCCTTCAATATTTTTTTCCAATTTTTTTTATTAATTGCGTACCTTGATTTGATTTAAAGGGTATGTAATTACAATTATTATTAATGCGAGACCTTTGATGTTATTCCAAAGTTCAGGTATTCTTATAATAAACTATTGTGGAACTTTATGTTCATTCCAAGGATATGTTATTCCAATTATTACATTAATGGTTTGAAGACCATGTGGTTATTACAAGGATTTGGTATACCCATTATGATATTTTGGGGGGACTTTCGACATTGTTTCTTGGATTTGGTGTTCCTATTATTATATTTTTTGGGGTACATTGACGTTTTACCTTGTATTTGATTATGTCCATATTGATTAGGGGGCTTAGATATTATTTATTGGATCTAGTGTTATTATTATTATTTTTTTGAGGGGATGTAGACTTGTTCCTTGAATCTAGTGTACTTGTTTATTTATAATCATGATTATTATACAATGGAATGTGACTTCTGATATTATATGATATAGGTATGTTTGGTTATGGGCATCATGTATGACTCAGAGGATTGATCGGTATATATATTTAATTATTATTTATTGATTATTTATTCAACTAACAATTTCATGTGTATAAGTCACATAATTTACTAGCTATATAGGGGTCTATATTTGTGGATAACTATAGAGTTATGTACTCACACCCTAAAAACACATCCATTGCACTAGGGTACCTGACCAGTCATCAATATTAATAGGTTCATATTGGGTAGAGGCCAAAATAACATAATTGAACAAGACAGGTCATATAGAATTAGATAATCGGAAAAGGTGAGGCTCTAGGATTACGAATATCCTTAGTGTATTCTATTTACTCCTTTTAGAATCTATAAGTGACTGGTCTAGTGATTAGTCATTATTGTGTAACATTATATTGTATTTCATTATTTAATTTTAATGAATTTAGTAGATTTATTCCCTTTTTTACTCTATTGTTTTCTACTATAATTTTTTAATTTTTATAATATTATTTCTACTCTGATATGTGGGTATTGTCTTCCCACTATCACAAATTATACCCTTGGTGCTAATCGGTGGCCTCTAGAATTTGTGAATGAATTACTGAAGTCTTATAGTGACCTAGTTAGGATATTTTTCATAGTGAAACAGGGTAGACATATTACAATAAATGTATTATGTCCTTTCCTAAAATTTTTATGAGATAAATTGATGTATAATGATTTCATGAATTTATAAAATTTACATTATAATGTGTTTTCATAGTAAATTTTTAATCTTACATTTTCAAAAGTAATACAAGTAGAAAAGTCACATATGATTCAACAACAATTCTTACAAAGCCACAAGTGTCTTATGGAGTATTCAATTTCAAAAAAAATGGAGTCTCATGCATAAATGAAAATTTTTACCCATAGATTGAACATATTACACAAGAGATCAATTTCTTACATATTCTTTTTATATGTCACAAACTCACTTTATTGAATAATTTTTATAACAACTAATGATATATATTAATCTTCATCAATGTCTTATATGTAGATAAGGAATTATGACCAATTATTTAGTCTTACTAAATTAAGAAGATATAAAATTTTTCATTATATATTTATAAGATCAAACATAACTCAAATAATCATAGAGCTTGTCCCATCTAGTTTTGGCCATCGATTAACTACTTATTAACAGTTTAGAAAAAAATTCTAAAACATTAAATATCATAGATAGAAATAAGTAAAACTACTTCAAAAATTTGATTGAAACGTCAAGAATATAACCATTGTGAAACAAACCAGTGGTATGGATGTGGCCTCTTGTGATTATCACCCACTTAATCATTGTATTCAAGATGGATTATTCCATGATTGCCTCTAATTTATCCCAATTAAATTATTTTAATGTATTTTAATGACATCATTTTATATAAAATAAATAAATTTTTGGAAGTTGATAATGATTTTGATATAATATAGTCAATGAAATTATTCCTCCTCTCATCAAATTTAGGAAGTATTGGAACTCAGAAAACAAATCACTAAAAATATTCTTTATTTTCATTCGTTAAATCAGATTATTATTATTTTTCATTAATATTCATCTATATTTACATTGGGTTTATATTATATTTCAAGTTAGATTATATTGATGTATTTAATATAACTTTTCATTATCCAATAAACATGTAATCTATTTCTTAGATTTTCTACTAGTAGTTTAATACTTAACATGTTCATGATATAATAGCCTTTTTGTGTTTTATTAATCCATCAATATATAAACAACTTTTTCATTATTTTCTATATCACAGATAAAATAATTATAATTATATATATATATATATATATATCATTTTGTCATTAAAACATGGAATTTCAGATAATAAAAAATTTGTATTTTGGGGTTATACCAATGTTATCTCAATTTAGTTCAGTCAAATGTAATAGTATTTTAGGATCTAAATTAGAAAAAAAAGTTTCACTAAGAATAATTAGATAAATTTAGTACCCATTGACATCGAAACACATATAATAATTTTTTTATTTTATTTATGATTTTTGGTTTTAACTCTCAGTCTATCATTTTTTTATATTCAACAATACAATGGAAACAAGAGAATGTAAAGCAAACCTAACTCTACCCTTGTAATCATACTCTAACCATTATGAATTTAATTTTAAACTTATACTCTCACACTTTTGAGTTTTTATAAAATAGAAAATGAAAATATTGGTTCTCAATATAACTATCCTCTATTATAAAACAATTGGGGAATATTTACTTATGAAAAACAAAATGTCGTCAAAAAAATAAAAAAAAGATATATTATACTCATTTTAAAAAATATTAACCACCATTGGAATTGTTTAATTCTATTATATAATATATTGGTTTTTATGGATTAGATAAAGCGTGGAAGGATAAAAACATTTAATATCAATGTTTTGATGATACTGATAATTATAGATTAAATTTTTAAGGAATATAAACCAAATTATAAATTGTTTTATAATATTCAAAATTATTGAATCTGATAATTTATTAAAATTATATAATTGAAAGTAATTTAATATAAAAATTAATAAATAAATTTAATTTAAATTATATTTTCCATAAATCTATATGTTAGAACATAAGATTATTTTATGAAAATAATTGATTTTTTTAGTTAATAGATTACAGTTAATCATTTTATAAAAGATGAATTTTATTAAGTGTAATGTTAGTAGTATTGGTGACCCCAATTTTAGATTTCATTGGATTTATCAAGATTACGAAGCTTAAAAATTATCATAACATGTGTTTTGTTTGGTAAATTATTCAATTCTTATATTTGTTCACTATCAAAATTGATAAAATTTATATCCCATTTCTTATTGGTCTAATAATAATAGTTTAATATATAAGAATAATAAATTCCTAAATTAATGTTAATAAATATCTATGAGGTGTAAATTAAAGATGTAATGGAACAAATATAGTATTTTAAAAATTACATGTGGAAAATAACAGAAAATAAAAAAACACTTTTCATCCTTCCACTTGTCTTCTAATGTGTCCATCTCCTCTACCATCTCATCCTAATAATCACATGATTTTATAAAGGGATAATTTATGAAACAAATATCGCATTAATTCCTATTTTTTCAAAATGAGAAAATATAATTTAATGTGAGGGAATGTTATTCTAAATCTCAGAAGAATTTATTTTATGAGCCATCCTAAACAAGAATTTCATCTTATAGTTCTTTTAAAATGAGGAATGGTGAAGATAAATAATATAAGGAATAAAAAATGGAGAAAAAAAATTTTACAATAGAGGGGCATTGAGTCAAGAAAATTCAAAATGGATCTCATAGATATATAAGAGATATCAGTGATTTGATAGAGTTGGTTGGGAATTATTCTAGCTATGATTTTAATATAATTATTTTTTCTCTAATTATAGTATTAACAAGGAAACATATCATACAAAATATGATAATTTAATTTTAAGTGTAAATGAATTACTATACATTATTTATACATTGATTACAATTATTAGTAATCTTATACCTACATTATGATATAATGTTTTTATATATCTATGTGAATTCAATCATAGATACCAAATATCATAAATTCAATATGCTCAATCATACCTCATATATTCAAATATCAATAAAATTAAATACTTATTACATGAGGAAGATGGGTTTCCAGTATTTGTTTTTGGTTCTTGATGATGTGTCTATTTGTATATTTATTTTATTTTCATGTTTTCTTCATGGTAATTTTAGGATAAGAGATTCCTTAGTTCCCAAATTTTTCAATAAGTATATATTTTATCACAAAAAATTCCGTTAAAATCAATATTTCCACCCCTTACATTTTTTATTTTTTATTTTTGATTTCAAAATTTCTTTAGAGTAGAATTACTGATTCCTGCCAATAGATTGATTTTTTAATTATATTCATTTTTGAATTAGTATGTCATAAAATATGAAAATATTCACATGAATGTTTTTTCTTGAAATAAATTTTTTTTATAGTTCTTACTTAAATTTTCATTGGAGTACCTAGAAACATTCCTAACCATTTAATGTTTCTGGAAAAGTTTTTATTTCCAAATAATCTCTACCATGAATTAATAAATAAAGTACATTCTTTAAATTTAATCATTTAAATTAAAAAATATTATCATTATCTTTATTTTAGGAGGATGATATTCTGAATAATTTTATGTGAGTCTACATGAAAATGATTTTTTTCAAAAATATTAATAGTTTATTCATATAATTGTGTATTTATTCGGGGATAATACCATGAATTTTCCATGGGATGGACCAATTTCATTTAGTAGCATGATATAAATTCACAAGAATTTCTTAGAATTTGATTCATGATCATGATTATATCTACTAATATTAATAAGATTATAGTATGAGCCCTGTTTTTCTATTTCTTTAGATGATTATTCATCCATAGATAAATTTGGTAAACTTATTTTTCCATCAATTTTTATATTTTTGAAAGAAACAAATTTTGTTAAGAACATTACCTCTACTACCAACTCTAAATTAATAAAATAATTATATTTCATATATTATTCAAAATTCACATCTAACTTTTGTCTAAATTAATATATAAATAATAATATTGAGTAGGTAAATAGAGTATTTCATTTACTATTTGTCTTTGAAGAATCATAGTGAGGATGTGCTGGTGGAATGTTTGGAGTTAAGATCATTTATAGTACATTTTTCATAGATTTATATTGTTCTGACATGTTTTTTGAGTATATTCATCATTCATCCTCTTCCTTAAAATTGTTTTCAAATTTAAAAATGTATTTACTATAGTCATCTAATCATATAAATGACATCTCAATCAAGGGGTTTCTTTAGAAAATATTAAATATAATAAATATTTTTTTACTCTAGTATATTCCTCTTAAAGTTAAGAACACTAATATTACATAGGTAGTAATCATTAGAAAATGAAGAGACACGTCTTTGTACACCCTTAATCATGTAAGATATTATAATATTTCCTATAAAAATATTTTTAAATAAAATATGTCATTTCTTAATGACTAATTTATTTTAAACCCTTAATTTGAATAAAATAAGAACAGAGAAATCCATCAAGATAGACATATACACTAAAATATAACTCAATATGGTCATCATGGGAACAAAAATCAATTTCATAAAAAAATAGAGGCGATTTAATGGTGTTTGAATGTGAGTAATATATTTTAATATAAACCCAGTTATTTTAATTGTATATCGAGATAGATATAAAATTATAACATATGTTACAATAGGTCCTGATATTAATTTTATCCTATGTTAAAATTATTCAAATAAAAAGGATAGAAAAAGTGTGATTAAAAACCCATAAATTAAATAATATTCTTTAAATAAATAAATATACTTGTAAAAATAAAATATACATTCCAAATTAAAAATCATAAAAACATTAATATTATGGGTAAAATAATGTAAGGAATCAATAGTCTAAAGTTTCTTCAAGAAATTATAATTAAAATATTAATAAAATATTTCCTTCATATTTTATAAAATCTACTTGAGATGGATTATTTTAGTAATATATGGTAGTAAATTTCATGAATGGTGAAAAAAAGTCAAAAAAATAATGATCTAATGCATTAAGATAACTCTACATGATCATTCACGGTCAAAAACGTTGACCTGATGTAATCAATGAAAAATTCCTCTGAAAATATTTTTAAAAAATTATTATTAAGTCTAAAAGGGAATTATGATTATAATAGTAAAAAGGTTAAGGATAATAATGTCCTCATATATAATTTAATACAAATATAAATAAATATCTTTCCATATTCCGTCATTATTTTTTACTCCATGTTATTTGAGGATATTATATCCTCATTTAAACAACACCGATTTTCAGTAGGGATCATTATCCAATAAATGGATTTACCTACATATAACCCGTCTAAATCATCAATAATATGATAATTGGATATAAAGCCTATATTTGATGGTCATTTTTACAGGAATATTAAAATTATATAGGTTATTACCCCCATGAAATATTCATTCTCTATCCATATGTGATAGAATAAAGTGTATGCAATTATGGGGACCTTTTTCCTTTTGAATGAATTCAAATAATTTGAATATAAGGCATACGGTATTGAAGTGAAATATAATAAAATATTTAATATATTATTTTTCTCCTAAAATTTATTTTTGATTAAGAATAAAGGTAAATATTAGGATATTTGATATCTTAATATCATTAAATTTCTCTCTTTTACTTCTAATTGATTTGATTTTCACATTTTAAATGATCTCTCATCATGCCTCTATATTGGTTCAATACACCAACCATTTTAAAAATGAGTTATTAGAGATTCAAGGATTCTTATATAACTTTTTTATTTGGTCATTGTATATAATTTACATTCATTCATGATAATTTTACTATCATCCATTTTAGAAGATGACGATCCCCTATAATTACATCCCAAAATGTAAAAATACAACCATTTTATGGTATTATTCATCTAGACACATAATATAATTTTCATTTCAAAAATATTTCATCAATATTTGAGAGGTGTAAGTATTTGAATATAAGTATCGAATATAGTTCATGAATTTCTATGATTCTCTATGATTTTTTAATTTTTTTAGGACAATTACATGTCTTCGAGTATATATTTTCTACATAATGACTTCAATTTTATAGAAGTATTTATATCACTGTTGATCTATCTTCTAAATGATTTAGTTATTTTCTTGATGTGAAACCAGTGGTATTACTTTATTCATAATTGAAATTATTTTGTTTTTTTAATTTATCTATTTATCCGTAAATTTTTTTCCCATTCATTTATATTGACACCCCACAAACATGAACATCTTAATTAAATGAATTAAAAAAATTCATTATAGTAATATGAATGATATTTTAGGATTATAGATTTAGATAATGAATAAAATAAATTCTAGAAAAAAACATATGTACTCTTCAACAAATGGTAGATTTTCCACTATATAAGTTACTACTTAATATATAGAATTAATTAAATATATCACAAAAATTATCCACAATTTATTGTCATCTAGAAACAATATAGAAATTAATTTTATTAATATTTATGAAATTAGATACATAAAAAAGGGGTGATCCAGGATTCTTAGTGGGGATAATAATAATCAAATAATGTAAAAGATCATTAAAATACCATAAGATGATAAAATGTGTAAAATAAAATAGTATAATATAATTATTTGCAAAAAATATTAGATCATAAAACATGATTAATTAAATATGGAATGGAATAACATAAGAAATGAATCAAAGGTGTATGGAAACATGAGTTTGTAAAAATGACCCATGAGATCATAATATATTCATAATAAGAAGCAGAACACTGTGGCATAAACATAATCATAAGAACAAAATGTTTATAAATACATTTACGTCCACCATTTATGTTTGGAAAAATAGAAGTATGATTATACATTATATTGTGGCCAAACCAAAGTATCTTTTCCCTTTTAGTTATTAAAAAATATAAGTATATCCATTCATTGATGTCTCACGATATATAAATACATAATAAATTCATTAGAGGGATATCTAGTACCCCATAAATCCACATCAATACATCTGAGAGCTACTTTAAATGAATCATTAATCATATTATAATGAAACCATTTAATGAAAGTGGGTTTTATTAATAAAATATTTGATATCCCATGGAAGGAAAATATGATTCAAATCATTTTCAATTGGATTAACATGAGGAAATAAATTTTTATTCCATAACCAATAATAAGATGACATGCCCATGGAAAGTAATTATGTATGAAAATATATTCAGTAAATTTCAAGTTAAATATACATTATTCAAAAAAATAAATAATTTTTTATTTAGAATATATACATAAATTTTATACTATTAAGTCAATAATTTCCCCAATATCTAATAATGGATTCTTGAAAAATACATTACTATTTTATAAAGAAAATGTGGATTGGAAGATAAAAAATATTTCCATTATACATTAAAATTTATAATATTTTGAAACACCCATATTTATAATCCATGTTACAAAAAAGGAAAAATTCATTTGAAAAGTCAGTGATGAGAAGTAAGAGGATTTTTTTGAATTTTTCCATATTTTATTTCACAAAAAGATAATAAAATAGTGGTGGGATGTAAAATATTTGCATGACAGAAAAGGCCTATTGTTAATAATGGGAGTTATTTTTACCAATGTAATTGTTTTACTTAGGAAAAAAATTACAAAATAAGTGGATATTGAAAATAAGAGGTGATTTCCCCATATAACTATATGAAATACCCCTAACAGGGTAATTTAAGGATCAATGAAAATTTAAAAAATATATTCAGATAAAATAGATTATGAACCAATGTATTAGACTTTGAGTTAATGAATACCTTATAAAATTAAACACATTTGAATGAAAACCACATGGAGAATATAATTTAAAATAATAAATTTAACCCCATAAATATTTATAATATCATGTTATAAAATATTAAAGGGGTATTAGAAAAACCATTCCAATGAAAATGTGGTGTGAAATAAAAAATATGTCTGAAGGGGTGAAAATTGGGAAAACAAACCCTTTACTTGTTCCTCTGTTTTGTCTTATATTCTCTAACATCCTGTATAAAAAACAGGAATATCTAAATAATTTATTTCATAATAGTATTCAATTATTTTAACTTTTATATAATTCAGTGGTACTCATTTATTGTGAATATAGTAGTTATTTAGAACATATTTTAATTATTGGGAGTTCGAAACATTAATTGTTTCATATAGGATATATGAGGTTGATTTCAGTACCCATATATTAATACTATTTCCATGAATCCATGAAAATTTATGTTACTATAATATATAATTTATATTTATTTATAATTCTCGTTTCTAATTCAATAATGTAGAGAGAATGTTGAATCAGTGTAGACTTATATCAGTAAATTTGGCCAATATAGATGATATTTTTATAATATATTAATTTGATAAAATAACCTTTCATGAAACATAAAATAATAATTATATTATAAATATAATATAATATTTTTAATACTTAGTTTCCCATTAATTCATAATAGTGTTTTATATCATTCTCTATCGTGGTTTTTAAATAGACCCACCCCAGATCATGTTATAATTTGATGGGTGAGTATTGTTAAGAATTTTTTTATTTTGATATAATAATATAATAAAAGAATAATGTTTATATTATTTAAAATTATTATGGCTTTGAATCGTATTCTATGTGGTTACATATTTAATAAAAATCATAATGACAAAAAATCAATATTTTATGGTGGTTTTATTCCACATTATACATTATTAACAATTTAATTTCACAAATAATGGGATGGAATAAATGGGGATTATAATTTTCCACTTCATAATAATAATTAAATTACATATTTCACAATTATTATCCAATTCCATCCTTATACCCAATGAATATTTTTTGTGGTGTTAATGGAAGACAAAGCCTTATGGAGGTGCTTGTTCGCACAAATGCATGAACAATGTTATATAATTTTATATAAAATGATGGGTATAAATAAATACGCTTTTACATTTAATATAATAATAATAATTATTATAATATAAATTTCATTATATTACTATTTATATTATATTATTATTAGTGAAATATTGAGAAGAAAATGTAAGGATTATATAATACTCAATTTGGGAGCCTGATCTTTCTCTTGAAATTAACCTAGAAAAAAAGTGTCTAGTCTAAATTATGTTGACCAAGATATTATTACCAAGAAATTTTAATATAAATGAGTTTTTTTAGTAAATAATTGATATTTTGAAGGTAATTTCTAATTTTTTGAGGGTAAAAGTGATCTCTTTTTGAAAGAGTTGAAAGCAGCATTTTTTGGAACAACCATTAGTTTTCAATAATTTAATGACACTGTTAAAGGATTAACTGTTACAAATGTCATAAATAATGTGTTTTTTAGTGGAATCAGGTATATGAATCCTCATAAAAATTAACACATCTTTTAACCATGTTTTAAACATTTACTACTTCATTATTACATTTTACATTTTTGGTTTATCTTACCTTGGTAACCAGTTTTTCACTAAATTAATTGATATATTATATAAAATATAATGTAAAATGTATTAAAAAAATGGTTTTATGAAATTAAATTTATTCCCCATTTTATATAATTCAACTTATACCTAATTGATTATTTCTTTTTGAATTAAAACATTTAATATATAGAAAACAATTTTTAGAAAAAAAATACAATTTTCAGAAATAAGTGTTCTTAATCATTTTTAGTATAAATTAAAATATAATGATTGATACTATATTTATATATATATTTGAAAATATGAGCTATTTTATTTGTTAAAATATATTAATTTATTATATCATATTAGAAATTACAAAGTATTGATAAAATATTTCTCTGGAAGTAAAATTTTTAACATTATCATGGTCATTGACTTTAATCATCAAAATTATGATTTTATAATCAAAAATGAAACTGAAAATATTTAATAATATGATCACTTTTATATAAAATATGAAATCCATTTTGATATATTTAGTTTCACTAAATGATAAAAACAAATTCCTAATAAAAGTAAATAAAAATTGTTTTTTAGAGTAAAATATTACTTAAAATTCCAAAACATTAGACATTGGTTTAAAATATTTCAGAATTTATTTTAAAATATTTTATTTCATTTTATAGATATATATATATTTATATAAAAATTATTCAAAAATTATTATTTCATTATTGTATTTTGATAATGTCTTAAATCTTGTGGTATTTTCTAAATGAATATTTTTCACTATTTAACTTCAAATTAATAAATTTTATTATATAATTACAGAAAATTAATCATAATGAAATTCTGAAATATTTAATTGTACCATGAATTATTTTTCTTAAAAATTGAATTCTAAAATTTATAAATTTATCATTTAAATGAGAGTACAGTATATAAAGAAAAAAAATTGTAAACAAAATGACATTTTTAAACATCCAATGTAATTAATCATATTTCATATAAACATATTCATAATTGAATTTTGAAAATATATTCTATAAATATAAATATTACATATTATAATTTAATTTTAATTATGATAAATTTACTTTGTTAAGTTAAAATGAAATAATTTTCTTATGGTTAGTCAAAAGACCGCCTTTTTAAATTATTAATCAGAGAAAATAAATAATATGTAATTAACAAAATCGATTGTTATTATTTTACCTACAAATGATAATATTAGTCATGTAATTTGTAATATTTTGTTCTTGGTTTTAGTTAATTTTTTTGTATGTATATTTTTGGTTTGGGAAACATTATTATTAAGATAATATTAATTTAAACTGTCAAAAATCTAAAGTCATTACATTCTACTACCCTTAAAGAATTTGAATCCTAATAATTATAATTATTACTCAATTTTCAAAGAATGTAAATGCAATCTTATCTTATTCATCATTTCTAATGAAAATTCTCATTGGAAATCAACCATATCGGCTTATATTAGGTCACGTTAATTATCTTTCCTCAATCATCATTAATCATTCACACAATCATGTACCCCCAATATGTATATTCTCTAGTCGTATATTTTCCATAACACACCTTTCCCAAAATATTTTGAATCCCTATGACATTAAACCACAATAAAATCATATATTATTCCAAAAATTATACTCTATATTTAACCCATAAATTTATTAACTAGTAGTTCATAAAGTCATTCACTTGTCAATATTTATCATAGTCATAATAATGATATGGATCTCATGAAAAATATCAGTGATTACTTTTTCATTAAATTATAATTTCAATAGTTATAAGCACTATATAAATCCCTTTTCCAATAATAATTTTAACATTTATTACCTCAAAATAAAATATATATTAAACCAAATATGAATCCATAACAAAATCATGTGTTTTATGAGTAGATATCCTTGAAAATATAACTTTTTAATAATATCAATTTTCTTGGTTATTGATACTTGATAATTTATTTTTCTAGACATTTAAAGTAGAATTACTAAAGAAAAATCCATAGATGTACCACATTATCCTAAAAATAATTAAAATATACCAAAATATCAACAATAAATATCACTCACTAATGAAACTATATATGAGTATCAAGATTTAGTTACTGTTAAGATATCTACTTCACTACCTTAGGTAATACTGGGATGCTCATGTTTTCCATTATAATAGAAATAAATAAAATTTTAAACCATTTATGTGCACAATCATATTAATTTATAAGTCATATTGGCTTATTAATAAATAACTTATTCAACATCTTTTTCATTATCCATTTTGAAAAAAATAATAAAACCTAGAAGGTTATGACAATAAATGAATAAAAATATAAAACCATCGATATGATTATGTCCTAACTAATGTCACTTGTATTTTTAACATAATAAACATTTGGTTCATCCAATGACTCTATTTTTTCAATGCTTTCTTATCTATGGTCAATATCCTTTTAAAATTTTTAATAATATTTGTTAACATCATGATAAAATCCTTCATTAAGGATCACTATATATTATTTGAATTAGTAATATCATATTATCAATGAGTGTCAAACCCTAGGTCGAGTTAGGCCTCTTTAACGTCCACTAGGTGAAAAATGATTTTTTACCCAACCCACCATTTTCAAGGTTATTACCCCTAAGTATATCTATTATAATGCATGCATCAATTAGTAGTATCCAGATAAGGTTGTAATTTCTAATAAAACCTCAAAATATCTATTAACCAAAACATGTAAATTTATCTGATAATTAGATTTATGCCTTAGACATATCCCTCGGATTTTCACTAATGTTCTCAAATCATAATCTACAAAATTGATTTTTTTATTGCAGAATATGAGAGGTTCCTCTTGTAAATAATAGGTAATTTTACAACACTCAAGAATCTAAAAAGTTAATATCTATGTTTTTATTCTCTGATCCATATTTTTTGGTATCAAGGGTTTATTATCTCCAATAATATCATAGATCATGATGAGTTTAGTTTGAAGGGTTTTTTTCCTATTGTTATATTTTATCGGGGTTACTTATCATCAATCAATAATTTGGATTCACAAATAATCATCAAAAAAGGAAATAAATATCCCATATTATCCTTTTATGGTGTTATCTCTAAGTGGATATTTCTTTTTAAGAACCCTTTCGTTGCTCAAATTTAATTTTCCAAAGGCATAATCCCAACAGGATTACAGACCTCATTTCTCATTTAGTATCTATTTGGGATTTTTCTAATTTTAAATGTGTCTCCCATGGTATAGGATTCTTCAATACTATTCTCCTCTATGTATAACCAAAATTTAGGGATTATTTTTCTAGTTCAAACAACTTATGACCATGCATCTTGGTGGTTCATTACTAGTGTTTTATTTTTAACATTAATGAATTTAGAGAAACATGTGTGCATGTATAGGTGAATATTCAGTGTTTATGTAGGGTTTTATGGAATCCTAAAATTATTTTTGATATTTATTCCATTAGTAGTATAACAATTAGATTGGAAAATACCTATGAACTGATATCATTTCTAAATTTTTCCGAGCTTTTAGTTAATGTTTATCTTTTTTCCACATTGATTGATAAATTTATTATATATATTCCATAAGATGATGTTTATCTTAAATCAATGTATGAATGAACACATACATTATTGGAAGCCTAAAAAATTGTTGGACAAAAATTATTTCAAGGTAAGAGATTTTTTTTCTCCAACTTTTGGTTACGAGGTGGCTATTGTCGTCATTACCGAAGAAAAAAGGGTGTTGGTATTGTTCAGAACACTGGAAATAAGGTTGAGTAAGTTGTTAAATATGATGTTGTCAATTCTCTTGTCATATGAATTTCAAACAAATTAGATGAAAAAATATATGCCAATGTTGAATCCCCTTCTTGGGGATTGAGGCATAGTGACCGAATGGAAACATTATATAAATATGAGAGTATATTGGCTGCCATTATTAATTTTGATTACTCTCCACTTGATGCATTAGAGTCTTCCCCAAATGAACAATTGGACTATTCTATAACCAATAATTCTTATGCTGACTTGGTGGAAGTGTGTCATTTGGATGTTGGTGTCATATTTTGAGAAGACTTTGGTAAATGAATTTTTGATGAACATGAGTCTGTGGAATATGATTATAGTCATGAAGAATAATAAATTCATTCATTGGACATTGTTAATTATAATCATTTATAGGAATAGTAAATTATGGATTCTATGAATCATTAAGGGAAGTAAAAAAATTTGATTCATCCATCATAGTGAAAGTCAGGATGTCTCTTATCTATATCATTGAGTATTATGGAAGATTCAAAGCCTTGAATTTTTGGAACAACATGGAGGTTCATTTTATCCATGTCATCCTGTCTCAATTGATACAATTTATTCAACCTTGGGTTCTTCAAAAAAATAACCAGGATCAAATTAAATCCTGGATTTCTCCCTCTATTTTTAGTCTCTAATAGATGGATGGGTTAGTTTTTGGGAAACAAAAAATGTTGACTGAGATAGTGGGTAGTGAAAAATAGCAGGTTGGGTATGCTTTGGATCTAAAAAAACCTCTTGTGGGATTTTCCCTTTAAATGAGTTGTTGGAAGTCCCCTTTTGATTTAATTAATTAGGAAAGGTCTGTATTGGGTTCAACACCTACTCAGGGAATGAAATTCATCACTATTTATTCTGTTTTTCCCTTGACATAAGGTTTAGACAATACAATGAAGTTCATATGTGTTATTAAAACATATTATAAATAAAATTTAGGTGATTGGTACCTCATGATTTCTCCTGACCATTGAATCCACTCTACTGGATCTTATTTCTAGTGAAATTAGGAAAAAAATTGGTTCAAATTATGGATAGTGTTTAAGGGGAAGATAATACCAATAATTATTACAATCATCATGTACGATCTATGAAAATAACGACTTATTCACTAGACAAAAATGTTAATCAAGTTCAGGTGGAAAAAGAAATGAATTCATAAAAAGGTAACCATGCACACACCATTTTAGTTTCTTTTATATGGAATTAGTGATGATGATTTTCATATTAATCATCATGTACTTTGTAACACCCCATGATTTTATGAAAAATATTCTTTTAATTTCATTAATGTCTTGTGTGGTATTCTACACCATGATTACCTTGCGCTATACACAACACCGTATTAGCTTGCAATATACGCAACACTATTCTTGGATCGTGTTACACACATTTTTTATAATAGTTATTCTATGAAACATTGAGTATATATATATATATTCAATGTATAAATGAAATTTGGTTGGATTCTGTTATACGAAACAATGAAGGAAATTCTTCACAACATAAAACCCTGACTTTGCTTGCATTACACGCAATCGCGACCTTCCTCAATAACGTGTGTTGTACGCAATACTGGGTTTTAATAAAAAACAATATATTATTATAATATTGTTATGAACTAGCCGTTATGAATAGTGTTAACTAAATTTTTAATTTTATAACATTATTATTCATCTTAAACATTTCTAGAACATGGTATAAGAACAAAATAAATTTTTTGGGTAAGATAAGTATTTTTAAAACAAATGCAGTTTTGCCACCTTATGATGGCGCACCCACTTTAAATATAGTTTTTTACATGTTTATAAGTTTAATTTGACAAAATAAAATTCTTATTTTGAATCAGGATATAAAAATTTACATTAGATAATGTTTTGATATTTTTTCGATAACTTTCATATTTTAATGAATAGTAAAAACACGCTATATTTTAATTAAAAAAAACTTTTTCATCATAATATCTTATGTGGGAAAATTATAATATTGAATGGTTTTAAAGTATAAATAGAATATATTTTTACCATTTAATATAATTTATGTCATTAGGATTGATTTTACCTTGAATTCGTAGGTTAAATCAATTCAATCTTTTGTAATGTTTTAAAGAAAAACCCGTTTTCTTTCGACAACGGGATTAATTTTAATTTAATTTTTGCAACTTTTGTGTATTGAATTTGGAAAAATGGATTCCATATTTGGAATCAGTGGATCAGAATTATGTTAATAAGATACTTTTTATTTTTGGGAATTATAAATTGTAACTACGGTAAATTTTATTTACCATAGTTAAAGGTAAACCGCGTAATTAAGGGTAAATATAATATTATAAAATTATCTTAACACATGTCAATATCCTATTGGATGACTAAAAGTAGACACATATTACCTAAGGGTCGGATTATATTCATTTAATGGACTTTTGGTCCATGAGAATATTTTAATTATTATTAAAACCAAAGAATGTGACAACATGTCACTTTCTTAAATCTTATAAGTATAATAATTTTAATCTAGTGATAAAATTCCTGAAACTACAAAGATGAACAGTATACAGAAATCTAATACAATTATCTACATAATAGGAATTTATTTATAATTTTTGGGGATTAAATAATTATCATTTATTATGACACAAATATGATGCAGTAATTGTCTTATTAATGAAATATTGACATAATTGATGTTATAAATGCCCAAATAAATGTAATTTGAGACTTTTCATGACTTAAATTAATTTTATAGGTTAACATGACATATTATTGTTGATATAAGTAACTTGGTTCGAACTTATCATGCTGTTATAAATTTGATAAAAACCATGTACCAAATAGTGTCAAAATTGACATAAATTAGTTTTTAAAACAAATTTTATATTATTAATTGTTATTTAATTCCTAAAAATCTAAGGTTTGGCTAAATGACTTAGATAAAGATAGATATATTAATTATGAACAACATGGGGTTCGGTTTTTCTTGTTATGGTAAGTTTATTAACCATATAGTGTAAGAAAACAAAAAGACACGGTAAAAGATAAATTATTTAACATAGAGTTAAATCTAATTGATAAGGTTAAAATAATAACCTAAACTTGTCTAAATCCTATTGGATGAGAGGATTTCTACCCATCCCCACATTATCTTCGAAATAAGACCCCTTGGAACCATTATAAACCGAATATTACCTTAATATAAAATAATATTTTGAGATTTTCCTAAGGTGCCCCTCTCCTCCCTTATAAAAGGGAACCTCCTCCCTCTCCTCCTCACACCAATTTTAGCATTCAAGCTCGGAAAAACCCTGTCAAAATATCTTCTCCACTTCCCTAGTATCATACTAGAGGTTTTGGTCTTCTTCAAAGACCATCCTTAGTTCTTTAAGTGGAGGTTAAGAGAAGGCGCGTCAAAAAGAGGTAATATCCATTACCGATCTTTTTCAATTTCACTCTTCTTCAATTTATTATTCATTAGTTTTTTCATGATAAAGTAATAACATCAGTATTTATTATATACTGATATGTTATTATAAATATGAAACAACTCTAATTAACCTTCTATCCATCATACGGAAAAAGGAATCACGGCGCGTGCGTACGTATAGAATACCGTCTCCACGCCGTGGTGTAATCTATTTTCCACCACCACCTTATTTGGATGGGTATAATGGTGTAAATAATGTCTATATATGACTATTACAAAGTTATATTGATTATGAAAGATTATAGACACACTCCAATACAATTCCACGATCATGAGAATGATATCATCGCTCGTGCGTACGTACGGACTACCGTCTCCACGACGCGATGAGATTCATTCTCCACATTAACCGTTCATGAATGATTATAAAGTATATATAATAAGTAATAATGAAATATATGAAATAATAATTATTCTGTATTTATGTGTATATATATGTATTTCATCTAATTAATTCCATTCAACTCAATAAGGAAAAGAAAACAGCATTCATGCGTACGTACGGTCTACCGTCTCCATGAACGGTGTATTTATTTACATTTACTGATCTATTATATATATATATATTGAATATTTATTATATATAAATAATGTTTTATATTCTGAAATTAATTAATCATAATCTATGTAATCATATGAATAATTACATGTCAAAACACAGACGACAAATTAAACAATTTTACCCAAAACGCTCATTAACATTGAATTTACAAAAGAACAGGTAATATAAAGTCATAATTGAACCATATATGATATCATAACAATGAGTATGATTCTGTAATAAGTTAATGAAATTATTTAAATCATTATACAGTAGGATTGGATACGTAAAAATCATATCGGACATAGGTAAGGGAAATATCACAATCTCGTTTTTATCCGAGATTGTTTATACTTTGGCATTTACTGGGGTGTATTTTATCATCCAAATCCATGTTTCCTCAATATGTAATATTATTTCCATCCACCTAAAATATTTTAAATCCAATTTTACCCTTCGGTGAGTTTTTAGTAAAATATATGAAAGGAATATTTTGTCGTTTTTCGTACGAGGTACTTTTTGACTTTTCCAAAAAAAGTACGAGAAGAATGTTTTTTTAACTTATACGGCAGGAATGGATTTTTAAAACATTATTTCCAATAAGTTTAAATTACAAGTTTTGAAGTTTATTTTTAATAAAATTCTTTTAGTTTATAATTGTACGACATGTTAAGAAAGTAAAAGTGTTTTTGAAGCAGAAAGGATATTTTCGACAAGAATAGAGTTTAAGTGTTTTATCAAAATTATTTTCCATCTATGATAATGAAGGGTTCTGTTTTTATCTCTATTATTACATTGATTTGATTATTTTGTGATGTAAAATATATTTTTATGAATTCCTTTATCTTATATGAATTGTTTTATGATGTCACGATGTTTAAGATTCCCATTTTTATTACATGGGTTATGCTATGATGTATGGTTTCTGATTTTGTGGGACACATAAGAATGGTATCATTATGAGATGGGTGGGACCTATATCTCCCTCCAATGAATTGGGTAAAGATTTTATATCTCATGAGATATACATGGAAGGAACGGTAGGTTATACCGGTTCAGTGAAACTGGACTGAAACGGGGAATGGACTTGGTTAAGAAAAGGACTTTTTCACCTAAGATAGTCTTGGCAATGAGTCTTGACTAACAAGAAATGATTCTATATGATTATGTGTGTATGGAACAATGTTTCATGTTATATGTTATGATTATTGGGATTTCATTTCACTACTATTATTTATCCCATGTTAAGAAATTATGCTCTCTTTTGCAGGTTAAGATTTCCAAAATGTTATGTTCTTATGATTATGATGTGATTGATATTTCTATTATTTACCCTTACTGAGCATTTGAGCTCACCCTTTTATGTTTTCTTCTCCCCAGGATATAAATAAAGGTTTTAGGTAAAAAAAAGAAGATCTTTATGGGAGATGTTGAAGATCTTTCACTATGATAAGAAGATTATATTCCAAGTTTCCAAAGACACTAAACTATTACGGTCCTTGTGTGTGTGTTTTTGTTATGTACTAAGTATTCCGAAAAAGTAATGTAATGTCCATGTACGTCAAGATTTGGGTCTCTACAGTTGGTATCAGAGGAAAGGTTTAGTCAACCTTTGGAAACTAGGATGTGAGAACGTTAGTGAGATCCCTAGTGATATTTCTAAGGTATGTCTAGGGATGTCCCTAAGGATAAGTATATGCATAGGATATAGTCCTAGAACTATGGTAACGATCTTATAATTTAACCTAAGATGTTAGATATTGAAGTTACTCCCCCTTTATTATGATTTTCTCCACTAACACTATTCTTTTTGGGTTTTAGAAAATGGCTGGAAACAAGGTGATTCACGATAATAGAGGATATTATGGATAATGGAATGATATTTATCATGAGAAACCAAATAAAATGTGATTTGGAAGTCCAACCATCATTATTATGCCGAATCAGCAATCTCATAATATGATCAATAAACTCAAATTTGGTAAGTTTCCTGACTCGGCTAATAAGAGAAAGATGGAGTTTCATGACGATCATAGAGGAAAGAAAGTTCAATTTTCCCTATGTAATTCATGTGGAAAGAGGCATCAAGGAGAATGTTGCAAAGGAACTGGAAGATGCTTTGGGTGTGGAAAAGAAGGACACAAAGCTAGTAAGTGCAAAGGAAAAGGTTCAGTTAACACCAAGGATGAGGATAATGGTATTGCTACGACATCAACAATGGTTAAATGTTTTAAATGTGGAATGTACGGGCATTATGCAAACCAATGCCCTAAGGTAAAGTCTCATGAAGAGAATCAGTATGGTCATATGGGTAGTATTTTGTTGATGATGATGAAGAGACTACAAATGATATGTGAGATGAAAGAATTGTTGAAGCTCGGTCAATGGTTTAACAATGTAGTGGAATGATTACATGTTTATCATGTGTAATGTTGTATAAGTAATCTCATGGTACTATGGAATAAAGAGACATCTATGGATTGTTATATTGTTGTATTTCCTTGAGTTTTGAAAGTGTATGATTAATGGTACCAGTATCCAAGAATGATTATTCAGATATTTTTTGAATGTAGATGATATGCGCATAATGAAGGGATAAGGAGAAAATTAAATGATTGATAGTATTCATGATCTCATGACTGATATAAGGAAATAGTTATATCATGGTTTGAGTATATAGAATTTTGGGTTTTTGGTATGTGGAATGCGTTAAATTTTAACAGCACTTATGTTTTTACTAAGATTCAATGGGTATTCATTTTTCAAGAGATTACATGATTATGGTATTCACATGATTGGAATGTGACGAACAAGATATATGAGGGATAAATGATGGCATTAACATGATCATTTTCTCTATAATATTAGCTTGGACCGAAGTATTTTGGATAAGCCTAATGATTGGAATGGATTATGTTGGACATAAGTTAGTATTGTTTAAGGATAGAACCTTTTTTCTATATTATTTATGGGATGATATAGTAATGTAGTTTTACAAAAAGGACAACCTGAAGGACGGGCGACAACCAATCGCATCAGACAAGGCTGTGGGAACCGAACCCACAACCGAAGTGCGACTGGCCTTTATCGCCTACCACTGGCCTACAAGAAGTCCTTGTTTAGTACAAACTAGTTTTATTATATTAAGCAGTATGATATATGAATTATACGTCGATTTTAGGAACCATATATGATTAATCTCACTATTAATGAACTTATGTATTTTTTGATAACTTTTCTAACCTTTTGTTTGAGACATATGGAATGACCCATCATTCTATCACATGATCTATTAACACTTCACGAATAACAAATTAAACTTCATTTCTTTAATAGATGAAGTAGAAATTGTTCAAAGCATGAACAACAGTGAGATTGTACCAAAATCATGTAAGTTTCTCTTCTAATTCAAAATTTTCAACTTTAGGGAAATGATGTTGAAAACCAAAAAATGTTGTCCTAGTGATCTTATATCTGTTGAATCAGATGGTACCCTAGATCATCACAAATTTATGTCTTTGAGATTGTTGGCTTTTTCATAGACATGTTCTCTACCACTCTCCATCTGAACTTGATGGTTATATTTTTCTTCCATATCCATATTTTCACCTATGTTCTCCTACGTGGAAACCTAGTGATGAGTTAATTTGGGTAACCGTTACATTTCATACTTTAGTTTTTAAAGCCATGTTTTGGTATTCCTTTTTACGATGTAGGTTTCTATTAAACAAACATTCGAGTAGTAAACCATTTATAACCCCGACGAATTTCGAGGGAGAAATTCATTTTAAAGGGGGGTAAAATGTAACACCCCAAGATTTTATGAAAAATATTCTTTTAATTTCATTAATGTCTTGTGTTGTATTTTACACCAAGATTACCTTGCGCTATACACAACACCGTATTAGATTGCAGTATACGCAACACTATTCTTGGATCGTGTTACACACAATTTTGATAATAGTTATTCTACGCAACATTGAGTATATATATATATATATATATTCAATGTATAAATGAAATATGTTTGGATTCTATTATACAAAACAACGATGGATTCTTTCACAACACGCAACCCAGACTTGGCTTGCATTACACGCAATCACGACCTTCCTCGATAGCGTGTGTTGTACGCAATACCGGGTTTTAATAAACAACGATATATCATTATAATATTGTTATGAACTAGCCATTATGAATAGTGTTAACTAAATTTTGAATTTTATAACATTATTATTCATTTTACACATTTCTATAACAAGGTATAAGAACAAAATAAATTTTTCGGGTAAGATAAGTATTTTTCAAAAAAACGTAGTTTTGCCGCCTTTTGATGGCGCACCCTCTTTAAATATAGTTTTTGAAATGTTTATAAGTTCAATTTGACAAAATAAAATACTTTTTTTGAATTAGGATATAAAAATTTATATTAGATAAAGTTTTGATATTTTTCCGATAACTCTCATATTTTAATGAATAGTAAAAACACACTATATTTAAATTAAAAACAACTTTTTCATCATAATATCATGTGTGGTTAAATTATAATATTGAATGGTTTTAAAGTATATATAGAATATATTTTTACCATTTAATATAATGTATGTCATTAGCATTGATTTTACCTTGAATACATAGGTTAAATCGATTCAATATTTTGCAATGTTTTAAAGAAAAACCCGTTTTCTTTTGACAACGGGATTAATTTTAATTTCATTTCTGAAACTTTTGTGTATTGAATTTGGAAGAACGGATTCCATATTTGGAATCAGTGGATCCAAATTATGTAACTAAGCTACTTTTTATTTTTGGGAATTATGGATAGTAACTACGGTAAATTTTATTTACCATAGTTAAAGGTAAATCGGGTAATTAAGGGTAAATATAATTTATAAAATTACCCTAACACATGTAAAAATCCTATTTGATGACTAAAGGTAGACCCATAGCACCTAAGGGTCGGATTGGAGTCATTTAATGAACTTTGGGTCCATGAAAATAATTTAATTATTATTTAAACCAATGAATGTGACAACATGCCAATTTCTTAAATCTTATAAGTATAATAATTTTAATCTAGTGATAAAATTATTGAAAATTTGAACATGAATATTCTCAAGAAATATAATAGAATTATCTACATCATAGGAATTTATTTAGAATTTTTATGGATTAAATAATTATCATTTATTATGACACAAAGATGATGCAGTAATTGTCTTATTAATGAAATATTGACATAATTGATGTTATAAATGCACAAATAAATGTAATTTGAGACTTTTTATGACTTACATTAATTTTATAGGTTAATATGAAATGTTATTGTTGATATAAGTTACTTTGTTCGAACTTATCATTCTGTTATGAATTTCATAAAAATCATGTACCAAATAGTGTCAAAATTGACATAAATTAGTTTTTAAAAAAAATATTATATTATTAATTGTTATTTAATTCATAAAAATATAAGGTTCGGCCAAATGACATATATAAGGATATATATATTAATAATAAACAACTTGGGGTTCGTTTTGGCTTGTTATGGTAAGTTTATTAACCATATAGTGTATGAAAACAAAAAGACACGGTAAAAGTTAAATTATTTAACTTAGAGTTAAATCTAATTGATAAGGTTAAAATAATAACCTAAACTTTTCCAAATCCTATTGGATGAGAACATTTCGACCCATACCCACTTTAACTTCGAAATAAGACCCTTTGTAACCATTATAAAATGAATTTGACCTTAATATAAAATAATATTTTGAGATTTTCCTAAGGTACCCCTCTCCTCCCTTATAAAAGAGCACCTCCTCCCTCTCCTCCTCACACAAATTTGAGTATTCTAGATCGGACAACCCCTGCCAGAATCTCTTCTCCACTTCCATAGTATCGTCCTAGAGGTCCTGGTCTTCTTCAAAGACCATCCTTAGTTCTTTAAGTGGAGGATAAGAGAAGGCGCGTCAAAAAGAGGTAATATCCATTACCGATATTTTTCAATTTCTTTCTTCTTCAACTTCTTATTATTTAGTTGTTTCATGATAAAGTAATAACAGAAGTATTTCATATATACTGATATGTTATTATAAATATGAAACAACTCTAATTAACCTTCTATCCATCCTACGGAAAAAGGAAATCATCGCGCGTGCGTACGTACGAAATACCGTCTCCACGCCGTGGTGTAATCTATTTTCCACCACCACCTTACATGGATGGGTATAATGGTGTAAATAACGACTATATATGACTATTAAAAAGTGATATTGATTCTGAAATATTATACATACACTCCAATACAATTCCACGATCATGAGAATGATATCATCGCTCGTGCGTACGTACGGACTACCGTCTCCACGACGCGATGAGATTCATTTTCCACGTTATCCATTCATGAATGATTATAAAGTATATATAATAAGTAATAATGAAATATATGAAATAATAATGATTCCTTATTTATGTGTATATATATGTATTTCATCTACTTAATTCCATTCAACTCAATAAGGAAAAGAAAACAGCGTTCATGCGTACGTACGGTCTACCGTCTCCATGAACGGTGTATTTCTTTCCATTTACTAATATTATATATATATATATATATATATTCTGAATATGTATTATATATAAATAATGTTTTATATTCTGAAATTAAGTAATCATGATCTATGTAATCATATTAATAATTACATGTCAAAACACGGACGACAAATAAAACAATTTTACCCAAAATGCTCTTTAACATTGAATTTACAAAAGAACGGGTAATATAAAGTCATAAGTGAACCATATATGATATCATAACAATGAGTACGATTATTTAATAAGATAATTACATTATTTAAATCATTATACAGGAGGTTCGGATACGTACAAAGCATATCAGACATAAGGTAAGGGAAATATCACAATCTCATTTTTATCCGAGATTGTTTATACTTTGGCATTTACTAGGGTGTATTTTAACATCCAAATCCATTTTTCCTCAATATGTAATATTATTTCCATCCACCTACAATTTTTTAAATCCAATTTTACCCTTAGGTGAGTTTTTATTAAAAGATATGCAAGGAATCTTTTGTCGTTTTTCGTACGAGGTACTTTTTGACTTTTCCGACAAAAGTACGAGAAGAATGTTTTTTTTAACTTCTACGGAATGAATTGATTTTTAAAACATTAATTCAAAGAAGCTTCCTTTACAAGTTTTCATGTTTATTTTTAATAAAATTCTTTTAGTTTATAATTTTACGACATGTTAAGAAAGGAAAAGTGTTTTTGAAGAAGAAATGATATTTTCCTCAAGAATGGAGTTCAAGTGTTTTATCAAAATTATTTTCCATCTATGATAACAAAGGGTTCTGTTTTTATCCCTATTACTAAATTTACTTGATTATTTTGTGATGGAATTATATTTTTATGAATTCCTTTATCTTATTTGATTTTTTTTATGATGTCACGATGTTTTAGATTCCCATTTTTATTACATGGGTTATGCTATGATGTATAGTTTCTGATTTTGTGGCACACATAAGAATGGTATCATTATGAGATGGGTGGGACCTATATCTCCCTCCAATGCATTGGGTAAAGATTTTATATCTCATGAGATAGACATGGCTGTAACAGTATGTTATACCGGTTCAGTGAAACAGGACTGAAATGAGGAATGAACTCGGTTCAGAAAAAGACTTTGTCCACTAAGATAGTCTTGGAAATGAGTCTTGACTAACAGTAAATGATTCTCTATGATTATGTGTGTATGCCAAAAAGTTTCATGTTATATGTTATGATTATTGGGATTACATTTTACTACAATGATTTATCCCATGTTATAAAATTATTCTCTCTTTTGCAGGTTATGATTTCCAAAAATGTTGTGTTCTTATGAATATGATGTGATTGATATTTCTTTTGTTTACCCTTACCGAGCATTTGAGCTCACCCTTTTATGTTTTCTTTCCCCCAGGATATAAAGAATGGTTTTAGGTAAAAAAAAGGAAGCTCTTTATGGGAGATGTTGAAGATCATTCACTATGATAAGAAGATTATATTCCGAGTTTCCAAAGACACTAAACTATTACGGTCCTTGTGTGTGTGTTTTTGTTATGTACTATGTATTCCGAAAAAGTAATGTAATGTCCATGTATGTCAATCTTCGTGTCTCTACATACTTAGAGTATGAGATAGAAGATATTTGTTTTGATGTTAGACTTCAAGATGATGTCGGTAGACCAATGATACAGGTAAATACCTGGAGAAGAGAAAGCCATCCCCATGGTTAGGGTGGACGATCCTATCACCAAAGAATGAGTACTCTCTCTTGATTAACAATAGTTATTTTTCAATGTTTCAATGTTTGCATTATTATCTTTTATGTTCTTCCAATATCTATTTTATTTGTTTTCTATTTAATAATGGGGTGTTTCCCACTCAACCTTTTCAAAAAAATCAATAAATTATTAAATATTACCTCAAATAATATAAATGATTAGTTCCACATTTAAAAGTATTGTCAACCATAAATAAAAGGTCTTTGATTATATATATATATATTATGTTATCCTCAATTGATAACATCCTAATATACAAATTTGTCTAAACTCTCCTCTAATATGAACTATAAATCCCCACAAACATTTTTATTCCAATTACATGACACAAATAAAATATAATATTACAATACATTATAGAAATATTTTAGGATTATAGTTTTATAGTTTTGGATACAATAATAATTAACAAAAATAATTCTGTTTTCAACTAATAGAAAATTTTTACTACTATATAAGAAATTTGTTATTTCGTAACTAGTATTCAAAATATCAAAAATATTCTCCACCTAAGTTACTATTCTAGATAGATAATACGTATTAATTTTTTTATAACCTGGGGAAATGTAAACATATGAATGGGTGATATTATATGCTCGATAAGGATAATCACAAGTGAAAACAATTATGTGAAATATAATATGATCATATGTGTTTAATAATATATAATGAAATCATACCGAAAAATTATTAGATTATAAAAAATGATTTAGGGTAAATAGGATGGATTAAAATAATAAATTAATCAATATAGCCTATAATAATGGGTTAGTAAATTTTATCCCTGATAATATAATATAGTCATAATAATATTCATAAAAATATGACATAAAAATAAGTATTGGAACATATTTGGAACACATAAAAGTATTTACACTTATTATATGGAGAAAAAATCTATGTATTTACACCATTTAAGTTGTGAAAAAACCAAGTTTCTCCACCCATTTAGTTGTGAATAAATTATTTCTCTGTCGAAGCATTAATATTTAATGTGATATAAATCGTAACCAATTCATTATAGGGTGATATAAGACCCTATCCATCATCATCTATAAATATATGTTCCACATAAAATAAATCATTCATTATATCGTAATTAAATAATAGGAGTAAAATGGGGTTCATTTAGAACATCATAGATAACCCATGGAATGAATCAAGGTTTCAGGTCCTTTTCAGAATTATTCTAAAAAAATCATTTCTAATTCCATAAAAAATCATAGGATCCTAAAATTAAGAAAAATAAATGGGTATCCAAATATATTCAGTAACATTCTATGTAAATATCTTTCAATAAATATAACTATTTATATGGTATTTACTCCTTATTAATAAATGGTATCTGTCTAATTCAATAATTTTTGAAACTATCAAGGTATGGTATCTGAGTGAATACCCATTAATCAAAGGAATCAAAAATTCTGTATTCACAATGGAAACGATTGAAAAAAAATTATTGTTATGCACCAATGATGATTAGGCAATAATAACATAGTCATGGATAATTTATCATATTTGGATTTTATTTTTCTAAATTGTTTAAATATAGGTAAATATTAAACTGGTAAATGATGAATAATTTTATAACAGTGGTTTAATGTTGTGTTGAACAAATTATAAAAATGATCGGTTTTCCATGCAAAATAATTTAAATAATATTAAAGAAATAATGGATAAATAAAATTACTTTGTAAATCCATGATACATTGGAAGGAATATTAATAATTATAGGGAATTTGTTCATATGAAAATTATTTAAGAAAATGTTTATTATAAATATATTCTTCGAGAAAATGTCACTAGTTATTTATTTGAAAGTCTTTTTAAAAATGAAGGAATGAAAAAATTTGTGATATATTAAAAAATTATTATTTAATATATATAAAATAAATTTATTGAACATATATAATGTTTTTATAAACAATTTTCTATTCTAGAATATATAAAACATATCCATTATATGTAAAACAATTTAATATTTTAGAAAATTTTTATTTAAAACCCAAATCATATATAGTTAAATTAAATTATCATTTGATAAGTGGTACGGAGAATTAATTGTATGACATGAATTGATATATATATTATTTCCCAAAAATAGTGGAAAATAATAATGGGAAGTAATATAGGGACATGTTCATTAGTATTAATAAGAGTTATTATTACATATGTAAAACTTTTATTATAGAAAATATTTTATCGAATAAGTAGTTATTAATAATGAGACCTCATTTTCCCTAATAATAATTTTTGTTACTAAAAAATATTTCAATTTTAGGATCAATGAAAACAAGGGAATTATATTATTGTAAGACAGACAATAGCACAATATATTAAAAAGTATGTCAATGAAACCCTTACGACATTAGAAAAATTTGAATGAAATCCACCTAATGATATAATTTCAAATAAATCATTAAATATCATGAAAAAATGATAGGTTAATGATAAAAAATATTAAATGGTTTTTAGATACACTATTTTAAATAAACCAATGTGTATAATAAAAAATATTTGTCAAAGAGTGAAAATTATGACAAATAACCCTTACCTTACTTCACCACTTTGTCGAATGGCCTCTAAACTACTATAAAAAAACATAAATAACAGAATATTATATTTAAGAACCATTTTACATTATATAAACAATAATATAGTTCACTTATGAAAATTTATTACGAATATTTTAGATACTGTCACATAGATTTACCATTGGGTGTTAGTAACTTTAATTGTTTAGCATATGATTTATGATATCTATTTCATTACTCATTACCTGATACTAAATCCATAATTCCTAGATAATTTATGGTATTATATTAGATAACATATATTTATTAATTAATACATTATCTCATTCTGATTGTTTTTAGTAATATTGAGTGAATGTGGAGTTGATGTAGTCTTATTTCTGTGATTGTTGTGATTGAGTATAATATTTTAATAATAAGTTTCCTGATTAATATAACAATTAAAAAATTACATATAATTAGGTTTCTATTAAGTTACATTAATATTAGTATTTATGATATTATTTTTATCCATGATATATTTTTATAAGATCACTCATATAGGTTGTTAATCTGGCCCTAATAGAATATTTCAATGTTTCCATTGATGGGTACAGTAAAAAAATTATTTTTTGACATAATATTATAATAATAGAATAATAATAAAATTATTTAAATTTATATAATTTTTTGAATAATATTTTATATGATTTTATAATGAATAAAATCAAGATGAAAATAAAATAATTGTTATTCCATAAATGGTACATCTCCACTACTCATGGCTATCATTTTGATTTCCCAATTAATGAGAGGGAATGGATGTAGATTATAATTGGTATCGTAATAATAATTATTATGTTAAATATTTTGAGTTCACTAATTATTTTCATCCCTATAACCTATTAATATATGCGATTGTAAAAAATACTAGATGTCTCTTCATAGAGGTGGTAGTCTAGACGAGTTCTTAGTCAATGTATTTTTTTCAAAGTGGAATGGAAGGAATAAATATGGTTATTTATATAAAACCACTAGATATAATTATTTCTTTATTTTATTGATTATTTAATGATTGGGAATGTTCATTTTGATATTCAGGAATTTTATAGATTGAATTTTAAGGTTTTGGAAGAATTTGATGAAGTTTTGTGGTTTGGAGAAACTATGTTCAAGTCTCTAGGAAATCATGTGAGCTGTTTTGTGGTTATTTTTTGGATGAATATTTAGTTAATGGTTTTTAAAATTATTGTGAATAACTAAAAAACAAGATATTTGTTATGAAAGAGTTAATTTGCATGTTTAGCACATGGTTTTTCAAACCATTTTTCCCAATCGTGCAACATAAAATTAATTCTATAAAAATTTAATTTTAACACTAAAGTGATCCATAAAATAAAAATTTCAACTCCTCTTACCTAGTATATTTATTTATAGTGTTCCCATAGGATATATTTTATGATCATCGACATCTGAACTACATTTGTTATTATTTTTTGAGTGTTTGATCATGGAAATAAATTATAAATCTCTGTTCTCCTTTCCCATCATGGATATTCACGTGTATTCTTCAATGGAACATTATTTCAGTGTTTCCATACACAAATTTATTAGATTTAATTTGTTTTGAAAAATTTTTATTACGATTTTATAGTAAAATGAATTGAATTGATTTGATATGAGATATCATCTAATGAATTTTTCTAATGAACCCATATGAGTTCGGTGGTTTTTATAGAATTCCAATCTTCTTGGAATGAAGAAGATATTATAAATATTAATGATTTATATCATCTTTCACTAAAAATAATATTTTGAAAACACTACTAGAACATTATATGAATTTCCACTTTTTGTTCTCATTCTTGGTTTCGGTATGTTGGTGACACCACATGGTATTTAAAAATGATGGTTTATAAAAAAGGAAACATTAAGTAAATTAAATTGGGTTTGATGGGTGTTCTTGACATGGCTTAGGATGGATGTGTTATTGTGCATCATGAAAATGGATATTTTATATAATACCTCATGATCATAAGATCAATTTTGGAGGTCCACGTTATACATGAGTGTGTGTGTGTGTGTTTGGATACAAGGAATTTATATTCTATGATATTTTAAATAAAATACATACGAATGGATAAAGGATGGAAAATGAAATTATCATTATACCATTTTGGATAGTATATGATAACCATGGGTTTGTATGTGGAATTGTGGGATTGACATGTTATGTGGTTTATATTACCTATATATTATCCCTTTCAATGAAAGGAATTTTTTTGTAAAAATATTGTTTTAATATACCAATTTATGGATTTTACCTAATTGGGTAAAATTATTCTACTTAATTATATTTGTAAATACTATTTTTGATCTCCTTTGAAAGTAATTATTCAATATTATAAAACTATGACCTAATATGGTTCTTTTCCCCATGGAATGTGGGATGTGACTCATTTGGTTTCATGGTGGGTTGTTATACTCATCCCAATATATTCACCATGATTCATAATTAGATGTTGTCTACCATAACATATGAAGTTGAAAGGTTTCATACATCACTATTATTGAACCTTTATTTTGGTTTTAGTTGATGTTCGAAGATGGATATTTGGAACATGATTGTGTCTTGGATTTTATAGTGGTACAACCTTGGTGCCTAATTCTTTCACTGCTTGGGATTCTTTAGTGTTTGTGATTTTTAATTGCACTAATATTGAATTTTTGAACCTTTGTGTTTTTGGATATTATATCCTTCATGATTTTATAGTAATTTATTTCATTTTTTATATATTTTTTTTATTATTGGTTCTTCTATATGGTTGTGTGTGTTTTTTGAGGATAATATGTTCCACCCTCGTGTTCATTTTTTAAAATATTGGTATTTATTAAAAATACATTGGTGTTTGGTGAATGTTAGTTAGAATCAGTAGAACATCCACCCGAATCCAACCTGCACAGCTCTCTGCCTTGGCACCCCATTCTTAAGTTCCTTATTCTCTCCTCACATTCTTCTTTTTCTTCTCCTTCCATGCTCTCTTTCTGGTGTGTTATTTCCCAGTGCCGGCTTCACGATCTGGATTGGTGATCCTGAACATCAATTTTTTTCTATAGATACCTTTCCCCTTAAATATCTATAATATATTATGGTCCATCAGACATTTTCCCCATCAGTTTGAATTAGTGGTATCTAGAGGCTTTAGAAGGGGATAATTTTTCATTCCATAATTCTTCAGGTTGAGAGGCCTTCAATACTTCCAATACAAGTTGTGATGTTTCTCATATGAGACTTGTTGTTTCTGATATTCGTTGAAGGGTGTGTTATATCTTGTCTTCTGATGAACTCTGGTATGCTCAACTCTACCAAACCACCACGGTTCAATGCCCCATTCCTAGTCAGTCGAGTGAAATTTTTTCTGAGGGTGTTTTGGAGGTGTTATTGAGTGTCTACTTATTTTCAAGAGTTTGGTTTTTTGATCCCTGTTCTCAGACATTTTTGTAATTATAGTTTTGGTTTTCCTAATTGTTTCACATTTCACTCTAGCGAGGCTTGTCAAAGATGATGTAGATTCTAGGTGATGTTTTTTATCTTATTTTTTATTGTTGCACAGGTACAATCTTGTGGTGTTTTCAATGGTGGTGTTATGGTTGAATTGTTCTTTTTTATTCTGGCTATTCGTTCCAGTGACATTTTAGTATTTCTTGGTTCATTAGTGATGGTTGATTGAGTCCAATTGCATTATTTGATGTTGGTAGGTTTTGATGATGATAGTGGTCTGTTGATGAGGTCGTCTCGGTTGTAGGTCATTCAGATGGTGGTTAGCAGCACTTCCATGGCCCGAGGGTTTGTTGATAGTGGAATCAATATTTTTAATTTATTTCATTTTTAGTTATTGAATGGGGGTTTGTGGATTAATTCTATATTGATGTGGGATTTAGGATACTTCAGCATTTTACGGAGCTCTATTTGAATTTTTCTTTTGAATTTTGAATCATGATTAGGGTTTTTTGGAATGTTCACTTATTTTTCTGAATTTGAAATTTGTATTTCACATTCTCGGATTGTTGTTTTTTCTATTATTGGTATCTATACTTTTGTGGAATTATTCTTGTCAGTGTCCCACTAAACCAAAAAGTTGTTTATTTAGAAAATTAAGAAAATGAATTTTGAGTGATTGATAATATAAAAATTCCTGGTTAACCTTATTATGATTAACTTAATGTTACTTGGGAAATATGGGTAAAAAAATATATTATAGCACTTTTAATCATGTTTTTAACTCATCCGTGTGGGTTCAGTCAATAAGTGTTAGGTATCTTGAATTCATGAAGTGGAACTCCCCATGTTTAAAAAAATATAAAACAATGTTTCATATCATATATGTTACACAACAACAAACCTAAATAAAAAATTATTATTTAATTATATCCATTTGGATATTTCTATTAATTTTATTGATTTCAGTTGGATAAACATGTGACTGAAATATATTTATATTTCCTAAATTTATTGATAAATTCTTAGTAAATAATCATCATTTTTTGATAATGTACTTTCTCTTTTCGAAATACATTATCTTCAAATGTTATTTCTTTATTCTTTTTATTAAAAAATTATTTTTTAATTATTTTATATAATATATATAATATTTATTTTATAAAATTGGACTCCATTTTTTAGATCATAATATTAAAATTAACTTAATGTTATATTTTTTTGGGATTGTTTAGATTATATTGTTTTCTTGTAAATAATAAAAAATATTGTTTTTACGAAAAATTATCATTTATTAATAAAATTATGTAATAAAAAGGACTCTCTGTTATTTTAATATTCTTTTGAGGTAAAATTTTATTATTTACTTATTTTTAATTCAATTAAGTCCATTTAAATCATCTTTATACTGTATTTTAATACACGATTATTTTTAGGATTAAAAACACATTTTTCTGAAAATGAATTTAAAATTCATAAGGTTTAAACAATTTATATATTTAAAAATAACTCCAAATAGGGAGTGATTTAAATTAAATTAATATTATATATATCATAATTGATTCAAATTCATATAATAAATATTATTATTTATAGAGTTAAAGGGAAATCAACCCCACATTGAAAAATACATTTTCCAGAAAACCTGTTTTAATCAAACTATTGGATTTTATTTTAAATTAAATTACTATACCTAAAAGAATTGATTATGATAAAATGTATTAATTATTTACAATAATATAAATTTATATTTGGTAATAATGTCATGTTAATTTTTGGACAACATGAATATTTACAATAGTAAATATTTATTATCATGTTAAAAGTAAAATTAGTTAATTTAGGGTAAGAATAATTTAACAAAAACTAGAAATAAATTTACCATAATAGTATGAATATTTATATTTCCACTAAGTAATTATTATATTAATTCTTTATTGTTTTTATTTAGAAATTATTTAGCAATCGTTTTGATAAAAATTAGGTTTTGATTTGACCAAACACAAATTGTAGTTTTGTGTAGTAATCAATTTCAATTAATATATAATTTTTTCATGAATTCATGAATTTTTAAAATATTTAAATTTTAATAAAATAATATTATTATTTAAATTTTATAAATGATAATATAAATTTTTTTGATGTCAAATTTAATTATTTCAACGTTTTGAAATTTTTTTTTTATAAAAACCACCATTTCTCAATAAATGTAGATTTTATGTTTACTGTTAAAATTAATATATTTAATAAAATTTAAAATTAATATGAATTTTGGAATCATCATGATGAAATTATCAAGGGGTATATTTTTCATAACTTTTTGAGATAATAGAATTTTCAGGTAAAAATCAAACAAGGTATAAATATATGATGTCTTATGACGTCATAATACACCAAAATTGATGTAATAAATGATATAATTGGTAACCAATACTGAATATATGTTTATCCTTTAAAATATTGTGATTTTATTTTTATTTTATTAATTTTATAAATTTGTTATGAATCCTCCGAAAACAATGTTATAATTTAGGGCTTTAAATTCATTTCATTAAGGACATGACTCACTTCCACATCAAGAAGGGTTATATTTTAATAATTTAATCCATTGGCCTTATATAATATTTAAAACCACCTCCCTTTTTTATAAACCAATACAAAAAAGTTATGTAATTATTTTTTATTTTTATTATTTTATTATATAGAGTCCAAAACCTTGGTTCTGAAAATAATGAAGAACTCCTCTCTCTTTTTCTATATAAACCCATCAAATATATCATTACTATGAAATGAAATATATTTATAACTCCATTACTAGGCCCTCAACTTTCTATAGTCCTCCAATGGTTTCCCCAAACTCTAAGGAATATCATTCAAAGCATTTGGAATTAGCCTCTAAAGGTAAGAGGTCCCCTCCTTCTTCTCTTTATTCTAGAATATTCATTAGATTATTCCTTTTATCACCATTTCCTAATGATGGTATATGTTATACAACATCCCCATTACTTCCATTTTTATTTATAAATTATTATATACCCCTTTCACTCTCATTAATACCTTCCATGAATATTTATACTCCCCCAGTTATATTGTCGATATTTCACCGTCATTTTCCATGCCAAACCAATGTGTAGTGATTGCATGTTCCCATATCATGTAAAGCGTGTCCACATTTATAAATATATACTTATTATATTTATGATTTTTATGTATTTATTACACAACCCATTATAGTAGAATAAATGTTTATGATAAATTATTCCATTTTCTATGATATATGTGGCATGCTAATGCATTTGAATGAAATAAAAGTGACAGGTACACCAAGAATTATATAGCACTCCAATTCATTGGGTAATTTTTTAGACCCTTAAGATGTCATTCAAGATATTATGGAGTAATAATATTCCATCAATTTTCTTTTTACATCATTATTTAATTTTTTATCCTTTATCTATGTTTATGATGACATGTTTTATGTTATTGTCTAATTTACCATGTTTCTATTATGTTATCAAGTTATATCATGCCTCATTGTTCATGTTTATTATTCTCACATATTTTATGTATCATTGATATTACTATTTTATGTCATGTAATAATTTCTTAATGATATTCCATGTTTATTCCCTTATTGGGTTTTATACTTCAAACCATTATTATGTATACACCAAGGTTATCCCATTAAATTTTAATTGTGATTGAATTATATGAGCATGTTACAGAAGATTTTTATAATTGAAATGTATTCTCAATTTTAATTTTTTATTTAATATACATAATTATATAAAACACTAGACTTATCCATCTTCTGGGTTTTATTATGTGTAATCGTATATAAACAATCATGATTAAATGCGTAATAATGAGCAGAGTTGTCATAGTTAGTATCAAATGATAATTTAGTTATTTTTTAGATTAGGATTATAAAATTATACTGAAAATATTACAGATATGAATAAATATAATAATAAATCCGTAAATAATATTAATGTAATGATTAAGAGGTTTCTATGAAAATAACTCTTTATCGTGATATTATAAATGGATTTGGATCTACCAGAGTTGTATATTGGTGTAACACCCAAAAATACCATGTTGATCTATACTCAATCAAGAACTGGTGCGTGAAAATGGGCGTGTATACATACCAAGTTTAACACTCTCAAGAGATATGGTTTGGTAAATTCAGAAGCACATTATGAACCATTATTAATGGAAAAAATTTCTCATAGGTGTCTATGTTAAAAAATAGATCATGGATTATATATATTTTACACATTAAATTTAAAATATTAAAAAATAAATTGTAACATCCTGAATTTTTAACAGGATGAAAATGTGGAGGAAATTAATATCATCCATTATCAGGGTAGCCCAATTTTAAAACTAAGCGTCGAAAATTTTTTCATTCGTAGGGTTTATGATGTCACTGGTGTTTTTATTTCAATAAGTTAAAGTAGTTAAATTATAGTTAAAATTTAAATTAAATTAAATTTAAAACAAATGGGAAAAATAATAAAAAATATGTTTTTTAATAACATTAAAAATAATAATAATTTTATGATTATTATTATTTAAATGATATTAAATTGGAGAATTTATTTAATTAATTTGAGGTGAATGAAATTTATTTAAATAGGGAGGTGGGTTTATCAAAGCTGTGTCTTTATTAAATGGTAATAATAATATAATCTTTATTATAATTATTTTATTAATTAGGGTTTTAATTTAGTAATGTGAGGGAGAAAAGAAGAGGGAGGTTCTCCCCTCTTTCCTCCCAGAAAGGATGTGATGCAAGGACCCCCCATGGGTCCCCCTTGAGGTGTGCCACCCCTCTGTATGACTCCCTCTCTGCACATTGGAATCATCGGGGTCCTTCAAAAAAGTTTCCCTCCTTAGTGAGGTTTTTCCTTATCTGTGTGTTTCCACCATCACATTGGCCATTTCATCTTCCCTTTCACAAAGATTCATTTCAGCCAAACCCAAAAAGAGGGATTGATTCAGTTTATTTGATTCTTATTATTTTAGGTTGTATGAATGATGTTTTGGGACCCGTTGGTCCATATTCAGACGATCGTCTCCAAATGTGAGATTTATGGATTGATAGATGGCCTCGCAAATCACTGGAATGTTGAACATGTCCATGCTTTATTTTGATATGAGTTTAAATTTAATGGTCTTGGAAACGGAACATGTAGTGGTGTTCACTATTTAAGACCCTCCTGTAAGGGTAGATAAGGTTTCCCTGAGTTTACTTGGAACATAATTGTGAACACTTTCCATAGGTGCTCTTTCTCATAACAATGCCTTTAATGACTGTCTTTTGAACCTAGTGACTTCTTTTAGCATTACCCGAGGATCAGTCGATGCTTGTTCTTCAATATGGGATAGACCATGTTATGTAGCACCCTTAGGACATGAAATTCTTGCTAATTCCATGATTTTTCTTCCTTTTTGGTTTCGTTCGTGTTATATTGTGTGTAGTTAGACCCCCCTTACAAAAAATGACTCCCTTGTTCCGGCGGGTGGTCATGTTTCTATTGAATTTTTTTTCAGACTTCAGCATCTTGTAATAATCATTTTCAACAGGTTAGGCATTCCTCTGGCATGGTAAGCCACTTTAGATGTTATTCAACTCTCTCTTCACCACAATTATTGATGACTCAGTACGTCATCATCAAGGTTAAAAGTAATATTTCTTCTATATCACCTTGTGGTGTTATGCATTCATGTACGCAGTGCCCATCAAGTTCTTAATGTTGTTACGAAATGGATGAGTTCAACGTAATCATCATGAATTTCATTGTTTAAAATGTTTCATGTCATCTCCTTAGTAGAGTGAATTGTTTGTTAATGAAATCAAGTCTATCCCAATGCTTGATATGACATACAAATACTTGACAGATTTGACATGCCGGTCGGTTTCTTTATAGTTTTCATGAAAATTAATTATAAATTTTATTTTTTGGGGATCCTGACCTTGCACTCTTTTGAGTAGCTATTCCATACATTACTTTGATGATTAGGACACTCCAAAAGAGGGAAGTGTCATGTTGGTTCTGTTACATACATTCCCTTTCAGGTAGAAGTAACACAAACAAGGTGGACCATTAGAGAATGGTTGGGAAGACATAAATCCCTTGAATCATGTAAACCATAAATCAATTTAGTGATTTCTTGGCTACAAAATTTCAGTGTTTTTACTGATGTATGAAACCTTTGAGTAATGTTGTTGGTGGTGGGTGGACTGTGGTGGATAATCTTTAATGTTCATGAGATCCCTTGGGTGGTAAAGGCTCGGTGATCGATTAATGATGGCTCATTATAAGTTCAAGCCGAGTTTCCACTAAGGCATAGACCGGTAGTGGTTTGAAAAATATTCATGGTAATCTTCTAATAATCTTAATTTACTCTTCCTTAATTGACATGAATTTCCCACATCTTACCTATGTCATTGATGCATTGAGATATCATAGGCATAAGGTTGCGCTAAATATTCAAAATTTGTTGGGCAGATTTAGTGGTCTCCCATGGTTTCATAGTATATGCATGGTTATTATCAAAACATTGTTAATCTGTAATGACCCCTGGATTCCGGTATCAGAATTCATTGTACAAACTATTTAACATCAGTTTTTTTCTTCTAACATGACCACTAAGATGGTGCCTCTCTCACTTCAATAAATGTTTTGATATGGGATTTTTTCCCTTTTATCAGCATCTCTCTCAAAAACATGGATTATAGACTATCATGGGTTTTTTCCTTTCACCCCAATATTCAAATCTTAGGTTACCCTGAACTTGTTGTCAGGTTCGGTTATTCTTATATCAAAGAACATCACTAGAGGTCCAACATGGACATCAGTGGACGTGTTATTGAATCATGAGAGGTACCTGATAAAAAGGCAACACAATTTAGTTCATAAAACACATGGTGTCTATACTTACCATCTTATTAAATGGTCATCCTATGTGGCTCAACATTAGAATTGAGTTTTTTATGGAGTTGACAGTTTTATCGGTTTCAGATATCATGCATGAAAAATCGTTAAAATGCCCATGGTTGTGTCTTGTATGAAATAATGATGGTGGAAGGTGTCGTGGCTTAGAATCTTCCATTTCTAACATAGAGCATACAGTGGGGAAAAAATTTGGCATGATGTTTAATGAGATGATGATATTGTCATGTCTCTAGTAAAATCTCTTGGATGAGTAATGTATGAGTGTTCCATTTGAAAATGGGAATTGGTTCATATTTTAAAGGCTTATGTGCTGATTGTCTAACAAATTCTTGAACTCGCATTTGGCATGTGGAGAAGAAACGTGCCCTTTGTGTGAGACTCCACGACCCTTGTAGGTCAGGTGATGTTTATGTTACTCTCGAAGGCTCTTCAAGGAAGATATGTTCAAAGGTGGGAAGGTTGTAACGTCCCACATTTTGAATCAGACGAAAAAGTAATGGAATTTAAATTTTTCCCTTTGCTGGGAAGGCTAGTTTTACAACTGAGTATCAGAACCTATTTCATTCCTAGGGTTTACACTAAGACATGTGTTTTTAATTAAATAAGATAAATTAATTAAATTAAAGTTAAAATAAAAAATAAATTAAATTTAAACTTAATGGGAAAAATAATAATAAAGATGTATGTTAATAAGAGTAATAATAAAAATAAAAATAAAATAATAATAATAATAATAATTGTAATTATTATTTTAAATAATATTAAATTAGAAAATGTATTTAATTAATTTTAGGTGAATGTAATTTAATTAAATTTGGAGTTGGGGTTATCAAAGATGTTTCATAATTATATACTAAAAATAATATATTGATTATTATTATTATTATCTTAATTATTATATTAATTAGGGATTTTAATTTAGTTCTGTTAGGGTGAAAACAAGAGGGAAGCTCACCCCCATCTACTCCCTTCATGGATGCGATGGAAGGACACCCCTTTGGTCATCCTAGAGGCACGCCGCCCCTTGTCACATCTTCCACTCCGCGTGCTGGAATTGTTGAGATCTATCATGAATGTTTTCCACATCAGTGAGGTATGTCATTTTCCATGTGTTTCTTACAACACATCTATTGTATCAACATCACTATCGCATAGAAACTATTCTTTTAAACCCTAATTGAGGTATTGATTGAGTTTATTTAATTCTTATGCTTTTAGGTTGTGCGTATGATGTTTTAGGACCCATTGCTCTCTATTTTGAAGACTTCCATCAAAGGATCGGTGGATTAGCTCGATTTGGTTCGTCGCTCTCAAAATAGCGTAAGAAAATGTACTATTTTATTATTCTCATAACCCTTGAATTAGATTCTTATGGTTTCTATGAGTTTCTATTAATTTATGGATGTTTATTGGTCCTCTTCGTGCTAATTTTGTATGTCGTGTGTTGTTATAGGATGCTGTGATAAATTCCAAGTGCGCAGACACATTCTTTTTGAAGTGCGTGTACATGAGATGACCTTTGTTTATGTTAGAATGCATAGACCTATCAAATTCTTAGGTTAGGGTCCCTTTCCTCTCTTCTTTACATATTTCATGTAATTAATTAATTTCTTATCACACCGGTCATTTTTTTTATATTAATGTTGTAGGGATTTAGATTTAATTTTTCGTAGATAATTTTTTTGAAATGATTACTTTTGTTAAATGTTTATTTTATATGAAATGTCAAGGTTTTATAATAAAACTCTTTTATTGGTGTTTGATTCCTCCAATCTATAAATTTATATGTAGGCCTTTATGATTTCATTTCTTATTTCTTTGTTGTCTTCTAATCTATGAGATTATAATTGATAAATTGTCTGCTTGAACATGAACTTTCTTGGTTGAATTTATATGATATGGATTCACTGAAAAATAATAGACGGTCCAAGACACCTCCAAAGTACGTGTCTCAACATGTAATTAGAACTCCTAGTGTAGGGTGTATCCCCTTTTTTCCATTACTTTATTTATTATTTCATTTCATGCCTTTTTTCTGGCGATGACTGGTTATCATATATAATTTTTTGATTTATTATATTATGAATGGTGTGTCCTTAACCTATTGAGAAACCTGTTTAGGTTGATATCATTGCATCATGGCCACCCAATGGGGTTTTACCCATCCAAATTCCACCTTTTCCTTGTGTATTATATAATAAATGTAACGTGATGGTTTGAGTTGAATGCCATGTTTGATCAATCTTGAAATATTTTATCACTTAGTGTCATTAATGAACAATTGTTGAGGCATGATGATTCCACATTATATTTTTTAAATTCTACTACTCATGAATGAATCTAATTTTTATTCCCTCTTTTTTTGGGATTGATATACATTCTATGCTTGTTCTTTTGGGATATTAAAATTCTAAATTTGTCGTGTAATTTTTATGTCCTTACTTTTATTCTAAATGACTTATGCCATTATGATGGATTGAATTGTTTTATTTTGTATATTTAATAGCTTGTGGCACACTGTGCTTGTTTGATTATAATTATTTATGTATTTTCATTCTATGTGATATATGTAATTAGTTTTTTGGTGTAATGTGCCTTGGGTGTAAATTTTTTTCTTGATTGACTATATATCATGTGGCTTTTAGTTTCCTAATACATTTTTGGCAATTATAAATTCCTGCATTGTGATATCTAATTCAATGATATCTAATTAAATTTAGGGAGGTGAGAGAAGTGAGTTTTTTATTAACGACTCGCACATGGACTCTACATTTCTTTCTAGTTACCATTATGTGCCTTGGGTGATGTCTTAGGTTTTTTCAGGTGAGGGATTCCTTGGGATTTTTAAATACTTATGGGTGATACTGGTTACCAAATGGATCATCGGGGATGAACCCATTAGACAAGTTTCTTCTCCAAGACTTAGGGGATAGTCGTCCATTTCTGTGCGATATTGAGATTGACTCATTGTAAAATTATTCCTCAAGCGATACTTGGTCTTTCGTAGAACATCCTTGGACAGGCTCAGTGGTACTAGGTAAATTGAAGGATGAACCATAGTGAAACCTACACAATGGGATCAGAATCCAAACTATCTACATGAAAATAATAATAATGATAATTCAAATTATGCTATTATTAATGTTGTTGCGGGTTCCTTGTAATTTTTGATACCTTTATAGTTCGTTGTAGCATACCTTGTTGACATATAAATTAGACCCCAAGTGAAAATACGATCTTGGTGGAATGTTACATTTTTTATATCATATATTACTAGTTATTTTGTACATATAAATCCTTCTTATTACTAGTTCTTATTATATAATTTTCGCTTAGGCTGAAGTAGGTGCTATGGGAAGGGTATCCGTTTAGGAACGAGGACCATGCTGCGAGTATTAAAATTTTATCACCCTACATTGATTTTATATAGGACACATCTAAATTTATAATTATTTTTCTAGATTAGTATAGACACCTGTGGTGAGAACCTACAGAAATTTATATCTTACACCATACATTGGCCTCCATTTCCAAGGGGTACCAGAGTAGTCTTTTCCTATTTTCAGGACTCTGGACCTTGTTTGATTTCTTATGATTTGTTGTTGTACATGGATGTTCATGGAAATGGACTAATCCGGAGCTCAAGATTCTCATAGAGATCTCCCATGGGTATTTTAGGTCATTTTTTTTTGTGTTGTCCAACATGTTTAAATGTTTATTAATTTTATTTATGTATCATCAACATGAAATTCATTAATCTGTTGTATAATTTGGCATTGAAAAATTTGTATAAAATTGTTAAATATCATCTTCTGTTTATTTATCGATCATTTATTAACTGAATATGATGTTTTCATTTACTTATACTCTATTATACCACTATAAAACTCGGATAAGAGGGTATAGTCTCCCCAATATATACTTCCAATACCCTCACATCTATTCAGCATCCTCTGGAGTATGGGGATTCGCACCTAAGGTCATGTGACCCACCGTTCTGGCCACCATCTTAGAGGGGATTTAGGTAGGGACGTTACATATATTAGCCCTTTAATTTTATTGGATTCATAATTATGTATTTAATAGCTTAAATTTACTCATCCCACATTTAAGCATAATTATATCTATTAGATGGAAATAAGAGTAACTTAGTCAATACCCAAATATAAGGGTGGAATCCTATAATATGAAGTGACCAATTTTATATAAATCATTGATGTGTAATTAATAATGTGTTTTTGCCTTGTCATTTGAGAGTTATGTTAAATAATTAGTATATCTAAGACATTATATATATAATAACCAATATACAAATATGCAGTTTTCCAAAAAACCTTTTATGTTTTTGAAACAAATGTAGAAAAGTACTAAAAACCAATAAAAACGATTTAATGATAAACTGGATATCATAGAATACACATGATCGAGGTATTTATAACCATTAACATATATTTTATATTGGGATAAACATAAAGTGTCAGGGGATTACATGTCTAAGTATAATATTATGTTTAAATTCATTGATACAATGTAAGAAGATTTATGTGATGGAATTTAGTATGATATTTCCTGGAACATATTATAGAATCAAATACTTTTGATTTTGACTTGATTAATTATATTATGGGATATGTTTCATTTTTTTGAGGTATGTATACCCATTTTGAATGTCTTATATGAATGATCTTATATTTCTGGAGATGTCAGATGACGGGTATGTGATAAGGCTTGATTTAAAACACTCTTTAATATTGTGGTTATTAGTGTTATATATGGGTATTAATTTAAGGAATAATATATTTTAAACCTTCAAGGTTATTTTTTGTATTTTTGGGACTAATGTGTTAAGGTTTATTCTTTATCATTTATATCATCATTTATGATAGCCATTTTGTATTTAGTAAATATAGGAGCAATATCTTATTATTATTTGTGGTATTATGTGATTGGTTACATTTTTTTTAGTTCTTTGTTCATAAAAAATTCATATGACATTCTCAAATTATAGAGAAAAATATGATATTGTAGTGGAAATTTATTAAAGGATGAAATTATATTTGTCAAGAAATTATATTTCCTATTATCTCTATAGTAGATGGTCAAGTAATTCCTTAACTCTAATAAAAGAATCTTAAAACCAAAATATTTTCATATTATGATCATTTATGATGATTTGATGATCATTTTACCCATCATATATTTATGGTTTTGTGCTCATTGACAATCTCATAAACATGTTCTCTATCACAATCAATTAGAAATGTGTTTTTAGTTTTATCTTATATTTCTATGTTTTCACTTACCACTAATGTTCTCCTACTTATAAACCTAGTTCTGTGTTGACCTTCATACTTCCCTTTAACTCGATTAAAGAGGATTTTCTATTAACCTTTTTTATGATGTGGGTTTTCAATGAAGATAGTTTCATGTGTAAAACCATTGATTACTATGTTCATGTGTAAATTGAGAGTGTGAAATTTATTAAAGGAGGTATGAATTTAATACCCTATGGTTTTAAAAATATAAAACTATGTCTGATATCATATGTGATGTGCAACACCAAACCTGAACAAATTATGATTATTTAATTATGATTTTTTAAAAAATTCGATTAAATTTCTGGATATGAGTAGGATTAACTACATCATGATATATATATATATATTTATATATCCTAAATTTATTGATAAATTCATTGTAAAATATCACTCAATTTTTTTTTGTCATATCATTTTTCTCTTCAAAATTTGTCATCATCATAAACAATTTTTTATTTCTTTTTATAAAATATTATTTTAAAATTATTTTATTGAATATTTAAAGAATTTATTTTATAACTATGAACTCCATTTTTTATTTCATAATATTATAATTAAAATAGGAATAGTTTTTTTGGAATAAATATATTTTTAGTGGACAATGAGAAATATATATTTTAAGAAAAATTATAAGTCCTTCTAAAAATTAATTAATATATAATTCAAAATATTATATTAATTTCTTTTAAATGTTAAATAATTAATATTTACTTATGTTTCATTCTAATTATTACATTAAAATCTTATTATTACTATAATTTAATGAATGAATATGTTTAGGATTAAAAAAAATTTCTAAAAATTGTTTTAAAATTTATGTTGTTTATCCATTTTAATAAATTTAAAAAAACAAATGGAGAATTATTTAAATTAATATTATATTCTATATCTCTATTATTATTATACAAAATCGATATAATGAATAGTATTAGTTATAGAGTTAAAGTAATATGATCACTTCCATGAAAAATACATTTTTAGAAAAATAGCTTAAGTCATACTTGTGGGTTTTATTCTATGTTATATCATGACACCTATATTAATATATTATGATAAAATTAATTAGAACTTTAGAATAACATTAATTAATATTATGTAAAATTTTAAACAACAATTTTCAACTATATAAATATTAACTCTGGTAAATATATATTTCCACGGTAAAATGAAAAATGGTTGATGAAGGATAGAAATATTTTCATAAATACCAAAAACAAAGTAACCCTAATAGTATTGATATTTATAATTCATATATATAATCATTATATTTATTACTTAATGTTTTTCCTTTATAAATTATTATGTAATCATTTTGATAAAAATTATATTTTTAAACAATAAAACAGAAATTGAATTTTTAAGTAACAATAAACTTAAGATAAGATAATAATTTTAATTGAATTCATGAATTTTTTTAAAAAATATTTTTTAAAAAATTGTTACTGTTATTTATTTTTCTCAAAATGAAATTAAATTATGGATGTAAAATGTAATTTATATAACTGTTCAAAATATTTTATTTTCAAAAAAAAAAGACCATTTATAAATAAATTTAAAATATATTTTACAAGTTAAAATTAATATAATTGGAAAATTATTTTTTGGATAATTATTATTTAATTATCTAATGGTGAATTATTCATAATTTTCTTATATAGAGGAATTTTCATATAATCATTAAATACGAAAAAAATATATAGTGTGTACAATGATATTATAATACACCAAAAGTGATGTAATAAATTAAATAATGGGTATCCCCGAAAAAATATATTTTTAACCTTTTGAAATAATTTTATTATAATATTATTTATTTATTTTTATAAATCCATTAAGAATCATTCAAATACTATATTATATTTTAAGGCTTTAAAATCATTTCTTTAAGGACATGAGTCACATCCACATTCACAAGGTTAATTTTTTAATAAAATTTTCCATTAAACATATAAAATAATTAAAACCATATACATTTGGGGTAATCTATGGAAAAATATGCAATGGTTTTTGGTTTTGATTATTTTATTATAAAGATTCCAAGACTTCTGTTTGGAAAAGAATAATGAAATCCTATCTCTTTTCCTATATAAACCTATAAAAGGTCCAATTAATATCCACTAAAACAAATTTATGAATTTCCATACTTGGACCTACCATTTCTATTATAGAGACCTGATTTATACCCTGTAAGACGTTGGAATATTTCTATATTTAATTCCATAGCTAGGCCCGAAGACGGAGTGCGATTACGAGGCCCAGTGTGCTTGGAATTAGTTTTATAAAAATATTATGTGTTTTTATACTACGCACATGGAGGTTTGTTTTTTCTATTAAACGGTAGCTCTGATCGGAAATCTGAGTGCACAGTTATGCCTGGAGCGTGTTGTTTACCCTTGGAGGGGTGTAAAAGTTTTGGGTGTGGGCCTGCTGTGAGAAATGTCTCCCAGGGGTAGAATGTCCATTTTGAAATAATGTCATAGTAATTTTATCAATGGAGTTAATTTCAAATGACTTTCGAACGAAGTCTCAGAATGGAAATCTGAGACTTCCATTGAGTTCGAAATGGGGCATTTTGCCTAGGTGCAATATAAAATGAGAGGGCGCAGTGAATTTGGATTCTGCACTATGTGGGATCCCTATAAATAGAATTTATGTGTTTTGGGTTATGGAAAAAAATCTAATTCACTCTCTCTCTCTCTAACACCCAAGCTCGCTCTCTCTCTCTTTATCAATCTACCAATTCTTCGTCGTTCTTTGTCGGATCGAGGGGCGATCTCTGCCCGATCTTTTCCAGATTGAATCGGGGGTGTCGTGGACGTTTCGACAACAACGCACAACCGATTTGAGGTAGGATTCTTGATTAATTTTCGCACCTTCGTCAATTTCTTGAGTTTTTTCCAATTTTGTTCGTTTAAATTCTATAATTTTGGAATTATGGTGATGGCCGAACGAACAGTGTAAACGCCAGAGACCCGTTTTAAATATTCGTTCTTTGGAGTTCTTCGTCCCAATTTTTGGACACATGAAACACACCATGTTTAATCTTCTGGAATCTTTAAAAACTAATAAAATTGAATAATAATACAAAACAAGTTCTTTGTTCACAAAACTATGAAGCCAAATCCAAGGGTTTATCATCAACACATCGAATGAGTCATCCTCATGGTATAAAATAGAATCATATATATATCATTTATGTCATTATAATTTCCTTAATAAGATATATTAATGATTTTGGATGTTTAACTACATTTCAAATTAACATACATTCATGATTACAAGTAAAAAAATCATCAAACTAAGTAAGAAAATGCTTCAAAATCCATAAAATTGAATATCTTAAACCCATAAAAAGGCCATTAATGAAACTAATAAGGTTATAACATATCGATTAAATGTTTATGAAAAACATTAATTACTCATTAATGATGTTAAATTTTATTATTGAGGTCGTTAAGAATAATCAAGAACACCATTGAGCTTAAGCTAATGGACTACTTAACTAAATTTTCATTATTTGAGTTAAACATATTTTTCATTTGATACATTGTTCCATGAGTATGTGTTAATGAACATGGATTGTTTTATAATTTATATCCACTAATTTTTTGGTGAATTTTTATTGTTCACACATAAATATTTCATTGACTTATCCTCACTCTAATGAAACATTCTTTTTATGGGATATCATTACTCAGTTTCCATTCATTGAGTTAAACATCAATGTCATTGGTTTTGTATTTTCCCAGAATATGTGTTAATGGTATATGATTTCTTTATTCTTTATATCCACTTTTATTGTGAGGGATAATTTTTTCACACCTAATTATTTCATTAATTTGTCATCAATCAAATGATACATTCTTGGTAATGGAACATCACTCTAACTTTTTTTCAAGAATATACTCTATGTTGTTCTCTTTTATTTTACTACCTAATGATGGGATATGTTTTTGAACCTCCCCCATATTACCCTTATGATATTTAAATAATGGGATACCCCTTTTCCTCACATTAATCCCTCACCAGAACTCTCTTTACCATGCTGAATTGTCTATATAGGGTTCTCCCATTTCACTTTAAATTCTGTGGGATTTCTATTTTTCACATATTATTTCTTATATGTGGTAGATTAGTGCTACACACTGATATATATTATCATGATTATCTTTATATTCTGTGTATTCTGTTATTCATTTGGTTGTTATTAACTTTGGTTCATACGACTCAATTGATTACAAAAAGGTAATGAGCTTCGACTATATTTTCACATCATTGTGACTTGCTTAGTATTGTGAACCTACTCTTTCATATGTGTTGTACCTACTTCCCATTTGATATAACTTTAAAATAAAAATTGTATTCCATTTAAATATTCTTAATCTAAAATCATGGATATGATTATTATGTAAGATGTATACAATTTTACATACGGTATTCATTTTGAATGATGATTTGGCTGTGGAAATATTGATGAATCTGTACACTCTTTTTTATATGGGTAATGTAAAGACATATTTACCTTATGTTAAATCTATGGATAAATAATTCTTTGGACATTAATCTATGTTCAGGGCCTGAAACAGTCCCTTGATGCATCTATATGTCTCATGAGACAAATCTGTTGGCGACAAGCACTTCGAGTTTGTTTCCAAAAAAATCAGAAGGGTTTCTACCCATAGAAATAAACAATTTTTACGGTATAATGATATCATGATCTAGATACATGACATCCAATTAATAATAATTCACTTTATTCATTATCAGTTATTACTATCCATGAGGTTTTCACTATGAAAAAATCTATGGGTGCAGTTTCATTCTCAATTTATTAATGGCATGAGTTTTTTATTTCTTCACCATGCCATATTGATTGTGTCAAGTTGATTATGATTTTATTAATATTGAATTCATGGTTCTACTATTTGTAACCCTTTATCGGTGTTTGAGCTCACCACATTCAATTTTTACTTTCAACAAGTAATGAAGAGGATATTATTTTTTTTAGTTCATGTGGATTTAATTTTTTGTTTTTGTTATGTATTGTATTATGTAACCTTTTCCAATGATATTTGAGTTACATTGAAGTATATATTTTTTCAAGACTATTAAATTGATCATTCCATCGCAATTTTCATTCCTTCTAGCCATGCCAATATAAGAAGTAATTCAGCCTCTTAGGTCTAGAGAGCTCATGGCATTACAGTTGGTATTAGAGAAGTTTTAATAGGAACCTTAGAAACTTGATCTGAAAATGTAGATTAGGCAACAAATCCCTAAGGAATTATTTCAGGACAAACAAAGATGAACGTCCCGATATTTTTGTTATGGAAAAAATTATGTGGATATTTCAAGAAATATATCCATATTTGGATATGAGCAGGTATAGGTTTCTCTAGCACAAATGTACCTAGGAGTGAAATCCCTGACAATGAGATTTCGGCTTGAACTAAGGTATACAGGTGCACGAAAATGGGCCTTTATGAACATTTGGTTATGACATAGCTGAGGGATATTCTTAAGATAATTCATATTTTCATTACAAGCAATGATGATGGATGGAAATTTAATTTTTTTCTTAGAGAAATCATGATTATGATTTTAGCTATGCATAAAATTTCAATATATGATAAGTTATTTTCTATTTTTTGATTCATAAACTATTATGGTGTATGCCATTGTTTGAAAATAGTGCCTACTAGAAGAATGGGAATCAATACTCATAGAAATATTTATGGATTATGAGTTATCGTTAAACATATGGTTAGTCTCTATGTCTATTCTTTAAATTAAATTCATTTTTATAACATTTCAGATCATGGAATGTTAGTTACATATTTAAAGAGGAGGATATCAGATGACATTTCTATCCCTTTTTGATGACTTTATTCCAATAACTATTGCAATGTCATGTCCCTACAATTCTGAAAAAATTTCTAACATACAACTCACATGCGATCAATTGTTTCAGAAATCAAAAACCTCCATAGTACCTCAACAACATCGTTGATCATGGGTTGTATTTAATCAAATCCTATATTATAAATTTTCTCCTATTTTCCAAAATGGTAAATATTATCAATAGGATTTTAAATTATTTTACCTTATTACAATATTTTGAAGCATATTGTGATTTAGAAAAAGGTTCTGAATAAGGGGACCCTTGTGCAACTTATTTATATTTTCTTTTGAAATATAATAATTCAGCACATACTTATGGAATATTAAAAGGACCATTGATTGAAAGTTCCAACTCAAATTCAATTTGACTGTTTTATAAAAATAATGTTCGATCACATGTTTTGATATTACATGTCATACATAATTATTTTCTGAAACTATTTTTCTATGAACACCCATATAAGCCTAGTTGTACAAAGTGTATCTGGATGAAGAAGTAAAATGATTTTGAAGGATCTATAAATAATTTTTGAAATGCATGGACCTTCTATTTACATGAGTAAGGTGATGATGAAACCATATGGACACAATGATAAAGGTACCCACAATTGTTTTAATAAGCAAATAAAATTACGAGGACACAATTTCCCGAAGGCGGGGATAATGTAACACCCCATGAATGTACAAATAAATATAATATAGAATGCATGAAACAATGAGACTCTATGAAACACCACTTCATTATAACTTATCCATTAAACATAAATTTTCTAGTTCTGTGATTCGAATTTTGAAAATCTGACTTACACGGTTGCGATTAGTATGTTAGTTAGTGTCTGATGGAATTAACCTAATTTTCGGTGAATTGTAAACTACCCTTATGAATAGTATCCAACCCTTATAAATAATAAATTAACCTTATGAATATCAATATAAATCTTATGAATGTTATAAATAACAACGAATGTATAAATAAATTTAGGCACTTATAAATGAAGATGAAAAATTTAAGTGTTTATATTTATCGATTAAATAATGATTTTAATTAAATATTTAATTAATCAAATTTCAATTTTTTTCTTAGAAATGGACTTAATATTTGGATTCTACAAGTCCATTAAATGGATATAGTAAATTTTTCAGATTTTTTCTGAAATACTAGAATATTTGGTGAATAGTAAAATACATTAATTTATCGTATAAATACATTATAATTTAAAATAACTATTCCTTGAATCATGAGTGATGTAAACACCCAAATCACGAACACAAATCCATATATGACTATTATATTTCATGGAATACTCACTATTATTTTCTTGAGAAAAATAATAAATTATTTATTACAATATTAAAAAAACTCTCCTCCCCTCCACTATATGAACCACCCCCACCCACTATTCCTCCCACACAACTCATGCTTCGAGAATTGCATAAAGTCGGCTAAAATATCTCCCTAACCTCTTATCCCATGTACAATACCTTCTAGTCTCATCAAAAAGTCCAAAGAAAAGGTCTTAAAGTGTTTCTCAAAGTGGAGTACTCAAGAGGTGAACCTCTCTTCCTTTTTATTTCTATTCATTTTACAAGTTCCATTATTTTGTTCCCTCTTCTCAACTCATGTAATACTAATTCCATGAAAATTCACAGACCATAAATGTGCTGAATTTTCATTATTCTAATGTAATATTTCATCATAATCTTGTTTCCCCATCCTTTTATACAATAAATGCAAACTCCATTTGAGATGTGTTAATTTATCACACTTAGGGAAGACGGGTTTTCAATTTTCATTACTATCTTCCAGAATAGTCATGAAACTTTGTCAATGGTTTAACCAGATCATTATATATGTATTTTATCATGTATACTATTATGGAATCTTTACACAATCCAAAAATTGAATAATAATAAAAAACTAGTTCATTGTGGAAAAAACAACCAATCCAAATCCAAGGGTTTATCATTAACACATTGAATGAGTAATCCTCATGGAATATAACCAAAATCATTATTATATAATTTATATATTTTTAATATCATTAATAAGTTATATTAATGAGTCTTGATGATTGAAAACATTTCAAATGAACTTTAATTAATGACTACAAGTAATCAAATCATGAAACCATGTAAAAAATGTTTCCAAAACAATAAAATTAAATCTCTTAAACACATAAAAAGACCATTAATGAACCTAATATGGTTATACAATATAAATTACACCATTATTAGGTTCTATAATTATTAATTTATGAAGCTGAATTTTACTATTCAGGTGGTTATGAAGAATCAAGAACACCATCGAGCTTAAGGTAAGGGATTACTTAACTCAATTTTTATTCTTTGAGTTAAACATTTATTTAATTAGTTACATTGTTCCATGACTATGTGTGAATGAAATTTAATTGTTTTATAAAGAATATCAACTTATATTTTTGTGTATTTTTATTTTTCACACATTAATATTTCTTTGATATACCCATACTCTAATGATACAATCCTTGTAAGGGACATCTTAACTTAGTTTCCATTCGATGAGTTAAACATCAATGTCATTGGTTTTTCTATTTTCCCATAATATGTGTGAATGTCCGATGATTGTTTTATTCTGTATATTCACTTTTATTGTGTGGGTTTATTTTTGTCACAAATAATTATGTCATTTATTTTTCCGTAATAAAATGATTCGTTTTTGGTAAGGGATCCTCCCTCTATCTTTTGTCAAGAATCTCCCCTATGATGCGCTCTTTTATTTTTAATACCTAATGATGAGGTATGTTTTTTCACCTCCCTTGTAATGACTATATGATATATAAATAATGGGATATGCATTTACCTCTCAGTAATCCCTCGCAAGAACACTCGTTACCATTCCGAAATTTTTGTAAGGGGTTTTCCCATTTCACATTCAATTATGTGGGATTTCCATTATTCACCTATTATTTATTATATGTGGTAGAGGTGTAATGCCATTTTATATATATTATCATTATTATATATATATTCATGATATTATGAGATTCATTAGGTGGTTATAAACTTTTGGCCATATAACTGATTTGATTACATCATGGTAACGATCTTTGTCTCGATTTTCATTTAATTGTAACTTACTCAGTATTTTGCACCTACACTTTATTATGTGGAGTACCAACATCCCATTTGAGATAAAATATCAATTGAGATTATATTTCATTTAAATTTCCTTATTCTCATATCATGGATATGTTTATTGTCTAATCCGTATTCCATTTTATATACAAAATTTATTTTGATTGTTGTTTTCACTGTGGAAATAGTGATGAATTTGTATCCTCTATTCTATACAAATAAAGTAAAGACATATTGATCTTGTGTTGAATCTATATATAATGAATTATTTGGACATGAAGTGGTGGGTGGGACCCTCTACAGCCCCTATTTGCATCAGTAGGTCTAATTAAAAAAATCAGTTCGTAACAAACCCTTCAAGTTGGTTTCCAAATAATCAGATGGGTTTCTACCCACAATACTAAACCGTATTTATGGTATTAGGATATGATGTGCTAGATTCATGACGTCCAATTAATAAGAATTATCTTTATTCATTATCATTTATTAATATCCATGATGTTTTCACTATCACAAAATCTATGGATGCAGTTTCATTCTCAGTTTATTAATGGAGTGAGTTTTTCATTTATTCACCATGACATATTGATTATGTCTAGTTGATCATGATTTATATATTATCTAATTATTTCTTCCACTTTTTTTAACCATTATTATGTGTTTGAGCTCAACCATTTAATTTTTTACATTCAACAGGTGATGAAGAGGTTATCATTTTTTGAGTTCATGTGTTTGTAGTTTTTAGTTTTTATTATGTATTGTATTTTATAACCTTTTAAAATGTAATTTGAGTTACATATATGAATACAAATTCTTAAAGACTACTAAACTGATTGATCCTTCAATATTTTCATTGTTTCTAACCATACCAATATTACCAGTAATGCACTGGCACCGTTATTGAGTTTTCAATTCGTTACACTAATAGGTTATGAAATAAGTTCGTAATAAGTCTAATTTCATATTCCAGGTCCTCAACTTCAAGAGAATAACACATTCTATCATATGTTAACAGGTTTTCCACCAGAACTGACATTTTGATTCAGGATATTTTATTGTCTAATTACCGCAATAAAATTCTGGTGTATTATTATTTACTCCTCATAAATTATTTTGGAGTGTTATTTATATGTTCACCCACTGGAATCCTTCTTTATATTTTTGTAAGATACACGTTTCAAAAGGAACATTCAAAATTATTTTCAAAATACAAGCTTGATTAAGGGGAATTTCTCAAATCCTTGCTTATTTTTAATTTCACCATATAATATGTTTTTTGAAACCATTATCCTTATAAAATTAATCATTTTATTATGAAAATATTATATTACTTCACTTACATTTCATACAAATATTTTTCGAAAAGAACCCTACATTTTTTAATGTGAAAGGGTATTTATCTAAATAATTACTTGTTGATTTTATAAGAGTATCTTCGTCTATTACACCACTCTTGTTGATTATTATGTGTTATTGGAATTAATATTTCATGGTATCATCTACCATATTTAATTTAATTATTTATCATTATTTGTTTGGTGGATATTATATCTTAAAACTATTCTCAAATTTACATAGAATGGTTTGTGATTATTCTTAATGTTTGGGGAATGTTATTTATACATCCTATATTATATTCAATATGAATATATATGTTGTTTATATTGTTCTCCATTCATTCGAGGAATGAATTAGTCATATAAAGTGTCGGTTGGGGCCCACTATAACCACTCAGTACATTAGTAGGTCTAATGAGTCAAACTACAGTCTTGGCACAAGGCATTGACAAAATTATTATTTATGGTTTGGGCACGATCCCATGACGATATGGTTATGTAGTCCCAGATTATGAATTCTCTCATTATGAATATAGTATTTTTGGTTCATGTGGTTATTCGACTAGTAAAATACTTTTGATTCTGTTATATTATGGAAATATTTACTCATCTCATATATATACCATATTATGTCCATGATTATTTTTAATGGAATCTGTTTTCAATTATTCACCATGTATAATGTTTATATAATCCTCCACTATATTGATTACTCTTACTGAAAATTTGATCTCACCCCTTTCTTATGTTTCATTTTCTCAGGAAATGAGTAATTTTATTACGAATGACATTCTGAAATAAATACGGAGTTTTGGAAGTTGTCAAAGGAGTTTCTATGTGGTTTTTTATTTGAAGTTGTAATTTTGAACCTTTAAATGTGTCTAGATTCCAACAATATGAAACCACTCGGTCCTTTGGGATGCATATTCCTTATTTATATGATAATGTAATCAAATAAGTCACCGGCTCTGGGCAATTGGTGGTGGGTCCTGACATAATATGAGTCTTCCAACTAGATAAGTTTCCTAGTCCAGGAAAGTCACAAATTTTACAAATTAAGCATGCATTTTGAATAGTATTCTCATTAAATCAATATATTTTTCCCCTCCATAATCCCACATTTCTTATAATTATTTGATTAGTGGTTGAAGGTATACATGAATTTCATTTCCAAGTATTTTTTTACCATGAATAATCATTATAATAACGAAAAAAATGATTCACTATAAATATCTATAGAGGTATATTATTCAGGATTAAAACTAGTACCCCAATTCTATGATTAGTACATAAACAACCAAAAAGGTTAAAACAATCTGAATCCAATCCCAAACATATATTTTGAGGATTCATAAAAAAAATTATTATAATGAATCAAACTCCTTCAATGATGTTAAGTCTTTTGGATGTCTCATAAAACAATCATTTTATTATCTTGAGCATGCTAATCCATGCAATATGTAGTCTTAAATGACATGAATAATAAATTTAATCATGGTTTAGAGAAAATTAATGCAATACCTTTGTAGGAGTTTTCTTATTCCATTTCATCCTATGGTTTCATTTATTTCTTCCCTCATTATTGTTTATTTAATTCCATCTTCTTTTATGAAACTTATGCATTCTTCTTTATCAGACACATCTTCCCATTAATGTATAAAATCATTACAGATAGTATGTTTGTTTTTATAAACAATTAGAATTTTTTAAGACATAATTTATCTCATAAGATTATGTAGGGTTATTATATTTTATAAATGAATAATAAATTAAATCTAAAATAATGCATATTTCTATATCATTAATTCCATAGACACTTGATATGATACAACTTAAGTTAAAAATACAACTTCTAATTATTTCCACCCCTTCATAAAAACCTTTTTTTTATATTCAACTAATTCTTAAAACTAATTTATTCAAAAAATTTCTAAGAAATATTAACCTACTAAAGATCAAATATTTGTTTTATTGATCTATTAAAATCATGGAAGGAGTTTCCTGTAAATCTTGATAAATCAATTATAAAATTATGAAATGAATTCTCCTATAGTGAAAAAAATTGTGTTCTTTTACAAAATAATAATATTTTTAATTTCTATAAAATTTGATTTACCCTTACAAATCAAACATACATATCAAGTAGGAAATGGTTTCAATAAAATATGCTTATATACTTCATTTTTTAAATAATATCATAAATTATAATGAATATGTGGACATTTTATTATACCATCCACTAATCTATTTTCAGTGTCATTATCTAAAAATAATTCCAATCCATTGGCATACCAGCCTATATTTCAAGGTAAATTAATCTGAATTTTATCCATACAAATTATTCTATCACTCTTCGCCCTATACGATCAGATATAAAGATATGACTGTTTAATCAAAGAAGTATAATCAAAATTGACCAAAATCCAACTTCATCATTGAATAGGTTTGGGTATAAATTTTATATATAAAAAATTCATCCTAAAGATGATTCAATCAAAAATTAAAAACAAAAATATTATAAACGAATACATATTACACCAAATAATATAATGGTTGATTGTCATTTAATAATTTCGCTAAGCTGAAAAGAGATGTTACCAAGATGTTGAGGATACTATTATCAGTCCATAATAATACATAAACCTAATTATTCTATTAAAAGATCCCTAACTTTTATTATTTCTATATTATCAATTTATCTATATTTTAGAAACTTTATTCTCTCAACAACTAGATATTTATTTGATATTTATGCAAATAATGATATATTGTACCTCAAAACAAGAACATTGCACTATGATATATAGTGCATGCTTTTCCATATGCATCACATCATTACATGCAATTATGGATTTAAAAAAATTTCCATATATATTTGAGAAACAGTACTCAACTTCAATAGACTAATGAATACATAAAAAATTATATAATCTCAATATATGTGGCATGTAGTAAGAATTATGAATTTTACTCATGATTAAGAGTATTATTTATTTTTTATGTTAAATTTATTATATAATTGTTAAAAATAGAAGAGATTAGTATAATTTATTTATATTAAAATTATATAACTATTGTTGGTTAAAATCAGTTTTATGAAACATCCATGTGATAAAAAATTTAAAGAGATCATGGGAAGATTGATAGAGTTTCATTTATAAATACTATAAAGTATAAATAAAAAATATATGAGGGTTATTCAATACATCATCCATATGATTTTGAAAGTAGATTCATCATTAATCACAAATGGTGTTTCTATGTTTATCTTTATTTTTTTCAATAATTTATTCTTTTTGAAGTGGTGATTACGTTGTTATAATTCTAAAATTCTACTATAAATAATATAGTTATTTATATTAATCATTGAATTTTTTTAGTTCCAATATTTTTACATAATTTTTATTTTTATACTTTTCCCTGAATTTTTTTTATCTCAGTTATTTTAAACCTTTACATCAAAGGAACATCCATTATGTGTTTTTTTCTCATTATAAAAGTCAGGTCTATAATTTTTTGGTTAATCATTTATCCATTGATAGTTTGTCTGTTTTGTAAAAGGTTGTTGAGACCCTTATAAACATGGTATTATTTAGTAGGCATTGATTCTATTAAAGGGTAAAATGGAATAAAGAGTTAAAATAGATTTATATTCAGTAGAATTATTATTAAAATTTTGTGATCAATTATTAATTTTACATTAAATTCAATTTTAATTTCTTCACTATGTTCTAGTAAATTATTTGAATCATTTCAATTAAACTATATATGATTTTAACTCTGATAATTTTCATTTTTCACAAACATTAGAAGTATATTAACCCACCACCTCTAGAATATTACATTACATTTCAATAGGAATGTATAATGTAAAAAACATAATGGAATATGAACCCAAACACCCACCCTCCAATGTATGTAGCCAGCCCAGAAAACCCCTCTCTTCACTACCAAAAAGCAAAACTAAATTATATTCGGCTTTTTTTCTTAAACCATATTCTAAATTAATGGGGTTTTCTATCCAAACCCCCACTATAAAACATGAAAAACCACTATTCTCCCAAATCCAACACATAATGGCCCTTAAAGTGGACCACAATATGAAAAATATCATTTTTAAGACATTTAAATGATCACTAAATTTAGAAGAGACACAAAACTAAAATATTGTCCTACTAATCAATGAATATGTAAAATCTTCACGCATCACACCACAAGTCAACAAAAACATGGTCTCCTACACCATACTACAAAGAAGAAATAATTTATTATTTAAAATTTAAAAAATATAAATATTCACCTATAAGAATATTGAGGTGCATCCACTCTCCAAACTCGTAACCAACATCAGATGGATGGTTTGAAACAAAACACTAACATCATCCCAATAAAATCCCCAAAAGATAACACTTAATTGAAAATATATTTAAATAATATAATTATTACTCTTATAAAAATACAATAGGCATCATATCATTAATGAAGAACCATAGAGGTGCGAGATACAAGTACAACGAAGTGTAACTCGTTAATGGAAAAAGGTTGGGGGATTCAAGTGGAGGTAGAAGTATGAAGAGGATGGGGTCCTATGTAGAAATGGGGTTAGGGATTTTTCTGCCATTAGGGGTCATAGTCCTTAGGAAAAGAGTAAGACGATTCGTAATTGGGGGTCATCATTTATGAGAAGGTGGGTCACTGCAGGGTAATCATTGGAGAGGAGGGGGAATCAGGGTCACAAGGATTTGAGTGGAGGGAGGGATGATCATCATTGGGAGTAGGGGTTTCTAGGTCGTGTGGATTGGTGAGGGGATTATCATCTGAGAGAAGGGTTGGTTGGGTTCACATGGATCATCGGTGATGGAGGGGTGTTGTCATTGGGGAGAAGAGGGATCAAGGAAAGGGTGAGGTGGGGGTCAAATTAGGATCTTTTAAAATATTACATAATTTTTTAAACTAAATCACTGATAAATTAAAAAAATAGAGGAAATTATATTAAACTACCTATATATTATAAAGTATATTTACTATGATTTTTATAGTAGTGGTTATTATCACTACTGCTAATTAACTGTTACTAAGAACATTTATGTAGTGAAGTGTATCTGTATGTATCAAAAATGTATCTATAATTACTTTTTTATATATAAATAATTATACATATATTTATAAATACTTTCATACCTTGTATGATAATAAATCCACTCTCTCTTAAATATTATATATAATATATTTATATGTATATATATATGTGTGAATATATAAACATATGCACAGAAAATTGATTCTCCATTGGTGGATCGATGTGACTGTGCAATAAGTACCCCTGCCATATATGAGTCAGATCCATGTGGGGAGACTTCAACATTGATCTCATTATTCATGGGATTTTATCAAAATTCGGTCCCACATATTCAAGAATATATTATTAGTATTTGGTACTTCCCATTCTTTTTGGATCATCCTATGATGGAATTGGAACCATGTAATATGTATAAAAATTCCTCATTGGACATAGCTCCATTTATGTGCTTAGGTTTCCCATTATCCACACTGGGTCCCTTGAAAACCCCATATTTAAATGATTCTACATATTTCACATGTTCATGAGTTAGATCATCACACATCCATTCACACCTAATTCCTCGTCACATGACATTAAAGATGTATGGAATGTCTATTTTCATAATTTGACATTAAACTAAACAAAATAACCCCTTTCCATGTGACATTAATCAATTTAACAACTATCCTCACCACGTGATGTTGAATAACACAAAACAGGTACCTATTGTATGCCCTTAAACTATATAAAACTTTATTTCACATTGGATGATTTTAAACAGCTTATTGTATCAACCCTTATTGAGGAATATCATAAAATTACATATGGGTTAGACCTATATATGAAATATTAATGCATGATCATCCTTTTTTTACATGAACTGATATATTAAAAATATCCATCTTCTTCATTTCATATGAGATAGATATATATAGTGATTATATTTAAAGAATTATGAGTGGATTGATTCATTTTCTCACAAGATATAGAGTGATCCATGGATCTTCATCCTAGTCTAAACCACGGTTTCTACATTCACGGTTTTTTCAAGTTGCACGACATTAAAATGCATATAATATGGCCCAATTTTTTTGACCATAAACTATTGAATGGGTAAATGAAATATGACCTTAATCAATGACAACGATTTACCTATTATATCTCAAGTCCACACTCTATATCTTATGTGGTTTATTTTTCTGACCACTTCTGTAAAGACACGTAAATTTCAAGGAAATTTTTTTTCTTAATTTTCTTTGTAATTTTACAAGAGCGCAGTTTCTGACAGCACCTGATTCCGAGGCCCGGTGTGCCCGGAATCATTTTCCGATGTTTGGCTCAGGTACGTTTAGTGAACGGACGAGCGAATTTTTCTGACTTTTGAACCGCTGCTCAGAATCGAATTCTGAGGGCACCGATGGAATCGCAGCGCCGATACTTGCTTAGAAACGCCTCTTCCGGAGTTGCGTTTGCTCAAGTGTGGTTTTTAATTTTCGGGCTTGAAGTTAAGAAATAAAATAATTGTACGACAAACTTTATTTTATTTCACTTAAGCCACTTGGAAGCCACATGAAGCCACTTAAAGCATCTTAAGCTGAGTTGATGCGGATAGGGTGCTATCCAGAAATATCCTACCCTATGGGTAGGATATTTGTGAGGTGGGGCCCGCACGAGCCCACCGTTTCTTTCCGCTAAGTAACGCACCCTCGAAAACACGTCGTTATGAAAGTCAACTGACGCGTTTTCTTAAATTCTTAACACACCAATTAAATGGGAACTTTTATTCGTTGAATTAAATGGGTGGTTTATTCGTTGAAATTAATTCTATGAATTAATTTCATTCGTTTCTTAACACGTTTTTATTTTTTTGGCATGTTAATAAAATAAGCCAACACACCCTCTTTTTGAAATGTTGTGTTAAACCTTTGAAGAACCTCTAAGAACTCTTCATCCTCCTTCGCGAAGAACGCGAAGAACGCGAAGAAATCTGGCCTCCGATGAAGAATATCGAACCTGCGGAAATCGATGACGCGATGCTGTGTGCCGCGATGCCAACGTTTCCTCTCCCGCAACGTTCTTCGGCGACGTTCCTTCCTCGGCGACAAAAATCATTGATCATCCGTTGAGGTGAGAGTTTTCGATTCTTTAAATTCCTTTGAGGTTTTTAACTCAAGATGGATTTAATTATTAAAATTAAATCTGTTGTTCTTGTACCTCGGAGTTCGTCGACGCGTACCGTATTCCGCGACGACACGACGCCCTTCCACGACGACGTGACGCCTTCCGCAACGCGACAATCGCCTCCTTCCGCACCGATCAATTCTGTGAAGAACGCGCGTGCGACACTTGACGAGGTAGGGATTTTCTTTAGATGTTTTACATTCCCGTGTTGTTTCTGTTCAAAATGAAGAACCCGGTTCATAAAAACAATTTTACTTCATTAAAGTTGTTTTGGGTTATGTATTCATGTGTTGAATAATTCTCCTGTTGTTATTATCTAACGCGGAGGGTGCGGACCAAACGAACATGGCCCGGAAAACCTCCGCTGTTCTTCGTTGTTGTGCGAATTTGGCGGGCGACAACAAAACATGACGCAATGGCGATTTGATGATCCCGCAGTGAAGAACGGAACCCTGGAGGAACAGCGGCGTAGACGGGAAGGAAAATGGACCACCGGAGCAACTCCGTTGGCCCGTGGAAGCTACCGGCAGTGCCCCGGTGCACCGCCGGACAGGGCCACCGTGGCTGAAGCCGCCGCGGTGGCGGCCAACGGACCCACGGTCGTGCGGTTCCGGCTTGCACGCACGGGACGCGGCGACATTCCGCGTCCGCTGATCCAGCGCGGCCCCACAAGGGGTCGCGACACCTCCAACCCGCGGGGGCAGCGCCCCGCGGCATCCGCGCTGCTCGGCCGCCCGGCCGAGCTGAGCCAGGCCGGTCCGACCGGCCGGGCCGCGCCCTGTCCGGACCGTACCGGGTCCCGCTGGGTCAGGTCGACCCAGTTCGGCTGACCCAGGGGGGGTCGGGCCGGGTCGGCCCGGGCCCAGACCCCCCGTCTTCGGACCATTTTGGTCTTTTGCCTGTAACATGAGCTACGGGCCTCCGAATGACACGTCGTCAGTGACAACGCGATACTTGTATTGAGACGGTCATTTCGGTATATCGCACTCAAGGTTTAAAAATACTTTGGGTTCGGCCGGGTTGGTTCGTACACGAAACCAACCGGTCCTTTGGAGCGGAAACACTCATATCTTGAGCTACGGACGTCTGATGGACATTCCGTTGACTTCGTTGAATTACTCTAAGTGAGACGGATCTTTTGGCTCACTCTGCCCGAGGTTTGGACGCTGGTTGAGTACGGTTGGGTTGGTTTTGCCTTAAAAACCAACCGGGCCTCTCGGACGAAAAAGCCAATAACTCTCAGACCGGGCATCCGATTGACGCGCCGTCTGTGACGTTAAATTCCTATTGACGATATAGAACATTTGGATACATCATCTTCGGACTTTGTGTCAGCTGATGTATCAGCTTCTCGGCTCGTGGAGCGGACCCTCCCGAATGAGGTTGCTGTGTGTGGGAACACTAGAGCTGGTTGCGACTGCTACTACGACGATGACTGTGCAGAGATCCTCAGTGGACTACGACGACGACTGTGCAGAGATCCTTAGTGGACTGCGACCACTACTGTGCAGATATCCTTAGTGGACTGCGACAACTACAGCACTCAGCGATCCCTTGTGGGTCAGTGCTACAGGTCATGTGTGGGCCCGATCCTGTGTGGGTCCGATCCTGTGTGGGTCAGCGCTCAGTGGTTCTGTGTGAGCCAGCGCCTATAGGTCCTGTGTGGGCCTGATCCTGTGTGGGTCATTGCAGGGGTTAGTTACCTATCGATCCATTGTGGGTCCGGCGACTTAGATGGATCAGTGATCATCTTTATCGTCATTCTAAGAAGTATACCTGTGTGAGATGAATCTTGTGTTACTCTCCTTTTTGGACTGTGTTGGACTATCCTGTGTGGATTTACGGTTTACTCTCCTTTGTGGACTGTGTTGTGCTATCCTGTGTGGGTATACGTTTTGTTTTTCTGTGTGGACTGGGTTGTGCTTGGGCTTGGATGTTAGAGCCGAACGGGGATTGCTGACTTAGGTATATGTATGGGCATATACCTAAGCTGTGTCATATGTTACTTCATGATTGTATCTTTCCTTTGTGGATTATCCTTTGTGGATTTTGGGAGACCTTCGGGGGTCTCGGGGTCCCTACTGAGTAGCTTATACTCACCCATGCATGGGCTATGCCCGCACTTCGTTGTGTTGGATGCAGACGACGGACAGCGCTGATCATGGTGGAGGCTTGCGGAGCAGGACGGTACCTAGAGGTGGACCAATGGGTGGGACGCACTCGGAGCGGTCAAGTGGACCCGAGGAGCAGTGGAGGCTATTTGTACCCATACTTCAGGTGGGACTTCCAGAGGACAGCTCGACGCTGCCGGTATTCATTTCAGTTGCTATTTTTCCCCTTTTAGTTGTACTTTACAGTTGGGATTGTATTTCCGGCCCCTTTTTACTTTCAGCATAGCATGTTACAGTTTTTTCGTAGTGTTTACTTTTCTGCATGCTTACTCTGTGTTGCTTGTTTACTTTTCAAAGGCAATGCCTTCCCAGTTTTTTCCGGGATTTACACCTTGGTGCTAGTCGCCAGCCCCTGGCCTAGGGAAGGCGGGCTTGGGGTAGTCACGGCATGGGCCCCGAGGACGGGTCATGAAAAATTGGTATCAGAGGTGGTCGGTTCTACCGCAGACTCTGATTTTTATTCTATGTGAAGAAATAGTGTTTAGCGTATTGAGTGTGGTTATCAGTCCAGGGAGTCCAGTGTTGGTGCGGTGGCCGAAGTATCCGTACACCAGGACCCTGACATCTGATTTCCGACCTAATGCCCAAAAACATTGATTGCATGGGTGTTTCAAGTTTTCTGTGTGATTACTTATGTCCGCTCACCAGGTATACTATTCTAACCATGGTGCACTTGTTTCCTTTTCAGGATGGCCCCACGACGGCAGCCAGCTAGGGTTCTGAGAGTAGAGCGCGACGACAGCCCGCTGAGCGATGAGGCCTCGGTACAGAGCCCTTTGACGGCGGAGGCACTGGAGGTACCTCTACCCGGCGAGCTCCCGATGCTACCAGCACCGACGGCTGATGATGAACGTCGCCTCAGAGCTCTGCACGCGTTCCAGCGCCAGCGACCACCCAGGTTTCATGGGGAGACGGACCCCCAGGCAGCGGTGGACTGGCTGGAGGCGGTCATACGAGTTTCCAGGCTCGTGAGTACACCAGCAGACCTCATGGTGATCCTCGCGGCGAGCCTACTGCACGCAGCAGCGGGCCGATGGTGGAGCTTGATGCTCCAAGTACACGATGAGGCGTCTCTTTTCTGGACGGACTTCGAGAGCCTTTTCCGCTCAGAGTTCGTCTCGGCCACCCTCCGTGCGGAGCGCATCCAGAAGATTTTTCAGCTGCGGCAGGGCAGCTTGACGGTCGCCCAGTACGCGGTGAGGTTCATCGATCTTTCCCGCTACTCAACAGATTTGGTACGGGACCCATTATTCCAGGCCCGGACCTTTGAGAAGGGTTTGAGACACGAGATCAGGGCATCGCTGATCTCCTTCAGCATTCCGACTCAGGAAGGAGTACTGGAGCGGGCCCTTCTGATCAAGAGCATTCTCGATGAGTCCATAGAAAGACCTACCGCAGGGCGGCAGGTAGCAGAGTCTTCGGCAGCAGGTAGCCGACGGTTGACTCAGGGTTCCAGGAAGACCAGACCCTCTCATAGATGACCTCAGGACAATGGCTCAGCAGTGCGGGGCACACAGCGCGGAGCCAGTCTTCCGAGAGGCAGGCAGTGCTACGCCTACGGCGGGCAGGGCCACATGGCTCGTGACTGCCCGACCCACCGTACCGAGGAGCAGCAGACAGTGGTGGGACCACCCAGGCAGAGGCAGAGGGTCGACCGTGGCGGTCCGTAGGGAGGAGGTGGACGAGGAAGAGGAGTTGGCTGAGTAGCAGGTGGTGGGCGACGCTTCGAGGCTCTACCACGACCACCACTAGGAGGCCCGCCCCGACCATAGGGAGATGGCAGGCAAAGATAGACACAGCTCCAGGTAGCGGAGGCCTACGGCCACGGCGTGCCTGAGATGATTCGAGGTATGATCTGTGTCTATTCCACCCTTGCTGTAGTTCTTATAGACACAGGAGCGAGTCACTTTTTCGTAGCCACTGCCCTTGTTCGGAGCTCGGAGATTCCGACAGAGCCCTTAGATCGATCCTTACGATTAGAGACTCCTACGGGAGCATACTCGATGATTACACACTGGTACCGACAGTGTGAGCTTACTCTAGGAGGCGAGAGCTTCGGCTGGGATCTTATTGTAGCGGCGTCGAGGCCTTACGACGTCATCTTGGGCATGGATTGGATATCTACAGTCCATGCACAGAATGACTGTATTAGGCGCAAGGTGCGATGTGTGCGAACCGACGGGAGCAGGTTCACCTTCACCGGCGAGAAGGGAGCCTTTGCAGCATAGGACGGAGTCTCGCAGAGGAGGGGACATCCCAGCACTCATCAGTTGGCTAGCCTCATTCTTGGAGCAGTTGACGTGCAGAGTCCTAGTTTTCCTACAGTGGTGGATCAGTATGCGGACGTCTTCCCCAACGACGTTCCAGGGATACCTCCTCACAGAGAGGTAGACTTTTATATTGATTTCTACCCCAGGACAGCCCCGATATCCACTCCAGCATATCGGATGGCCCCCGCTGAGCTTCGAGAGCTGCGGGTATAGTTGGAGGACTTGCAGGGCAAGGGGTTCATCCAACCGAGTGTTTCCCCCTGGGCTTCCCCGATATTGTTCGCCAAGAAGGCGGACGAGAGCTTGCGACTGTGTGTCGACAATCGTCACCTGAACCAGGTGACAGTGAGGAACAAGTATCTGCTACCGAGGATTGATGACCTCTTCGATCAGCTCAAGGGAGCCCGGTGGTTCTTGAAGATAGACCTCAGGTCAGGCTATAATCAGCTCAGAGTTCGAGACGAGGACGTGCAGAAGACGGCCTTCAGGTGTCGTTATGGCCACTATGCGTTCTTGGTTATGCCATTCGACGTAACCAATTCTCCAGAAGTGTTCATGAGCCTCATTAAGAGGATCTTCTAGCCATACCTCTATCGATTTGTCGTGTTTTTCATCGACGACATTTTGGTGTACTTGACCACGGAGGAGGAGCATGCCTACCACTTGCAGGTTGTGCTAGACACGCTATGAGAGCACCAGATTTATGGAAAGCTCTCGAAGTGCTAGTTCTGGTTGAGTGAGGTCCACTTCTTGGGGCACGTCATTTCTGAGGTGGGAGTTGCAGTGGATCCCGCGAAGATCGAGGCGGTGCTATCTTGGGAGCCACCCAGGAGCTTGCCGGAGTTGCGGAGTTTCTTGGGTCTAGCTGGATATTATCAGAGGATTGTGTCAGACTTCTCCAGAGTTGCGTCACCACTCTCAGCTTTGACGAAGAAAGGGAAACCCTTTGTGTGGTCAGACAGATGGCAGCAGAGCTTCCAGGAGCTGAGACATAGATTGACCAGCGCACCTATCTTGTGGTTGCCTAAGGAGGGAGTTGGATACGTAGTCTACTGCGATGCATCAGGGACCGGACTTGGATGTGTCCTGATGCAGGAGCGGGATGTGATTGCCTATGGATCACGTCAGTTGAGGCCGCATGAGCATAACTACGCTATGCATGACCTGGAGTTAGCAGCAGTGGTCTTCGCTCTGAAGACATGGTGGCACTATCTGATGGGCGAGTGCTTTACAGTCTTTTCTGACCACCAGAGTCACAGGTACATCTTATCGCAGAAGGACCTGAACCTGAGACAGCGGCGATGGCTCGAGTTCCTCCGGGACTATGACTTTGAGATAGTCTATACTCCTGGGAAGGGGAATGTGGTAGCCGATGCTCTCAGCAGGAGGACGGGCATTCAACTACTTGAGGATGTGACAGAGAAGCTAGCCGCTTTGCAGATATCATTCATGGATAGGGATGGAGTAGCCTTCATTCAGTCTCTCACAGTCACTCCTCCACTACTACAGCGGGTCAGATAGGTACAGCGTGGGGACACCGACTATGAGACGCGGCGTGCGCAGATATCCTCAGGACAGGCACCTGATGGTTTCTCCTTTGAAGCAGGGCACAACATCCTTTTTAGAGGACGTACCTTGGTACCAGTCGCTTTACGAGAGGAGGTGCTGAGAGAGTTTCACACTTATCCTTTGGAAGTACATCCCGGAGTGGCAAAGATGTACCAAGTCCTCAGATGATAGCACTGCTGGCCGGGCATGAAGAAGGTTGTGGCAGAGTTCGTTTCTCGATGCCTCACCTTCCAGCAGGAGAAGGCAGAGCATCAGGTACTAGAAGGCTCAGTACATCCCTTGGAAGTCGCGGAGTGGAAGTGGGATGGCATATCTATAGACTTTGTGACTGGACTTCCACGCACTTCCAGAGGTCACGACTCCATTTGGGTGATTGTCGACCGACTCAACAAGTCGGCTCACATCTTTCCCATCAGAGAGCAGGGCTCAGTGGAGAGCTTGGGGCGTCTCTACGTTCAAGAGATTGTACGGCTTCACGGTGTGCCATCGTCTGTCATCTCCAATCGGGATGCTCTCTTTACTTCCTGGCTTTGGAAGGGGTTGCAGGAGGCGTTCGGAACGCGGCTATGTCTGAGCACCGCCTTTCACCCACAGACGGATGGTTAGACGAAGAGGACCATTCCGACTCTCGAGGACATGCTCCGTCCATGTGTCCTCGACTTTGGTCGTGGCTGGGAGGATCACCTACCCTTGGTGGAGTTCACGTACAACAACAACTACCACTCCACCATCGGGATGTCACCATACGAGGCGTTATACGACAGACCTTGCAGATCTCCTTTGTGCTGGAAAGACCCTGGGGAGTCAGCACTTGTGGGACTAGAGATGGTTCGGGCCACGACGGAGAAGGTCCAGGTCATCCAGGAGCGGATGAGGACAGCTCAGAGCCGGCATAAGTCTTATGCTGACATGAGGTGGAGGCCACTAGAGTCGAAGGATGGCGACCAAGTCTTCTTGCGTGTCTCACCTCGACGTGGTTTGCGGAGATTTGGTCGAGGCGGCAAGTCGTCTCCACGCTTAATCAGGCCATTCCAGGTCATCATCAGGATTGGAGAGGTGTCTTATCTCCTGGATCTACCACCTCAGTTGCACCGGGTGCATGACATATTCCACGTATCTCAGCTGAGGAGATATGTGCACGACCTGACGCACATCATTGGCCATGGGGAGCTAGACGTGGATGATGGGGCCACTTTTGCGGACGTCCCGGAGGAGATCGAGGATCGATAGGAGTAGGACCTACGTGGATGATCGATTCATCTTGTTCGAATCAGATGGCAGCACGAGAACCTCTAGGAGAGCACTTGGGAGCGTGAGGCACAGATTCGTGCTCAGTACCCACATTTTTTTCCCTAGTTTACGATGTATCTTTACGAGGACGTAAAGCCCTGATGTTGGAGTAATGTAAAGACACATAAATTTCAAGGATATTTTTTTCTTAATTTTATTTGGAATTTTACAAGAGTGCAGTTTCTGACGGCACCTGATTCCGAGGCCCGGTGTGCCCGGAATCATTTTCCGATGTTTGGCTCGTGCACGTTCAGTGAACGGACGAGCGGGTTTTTCTAACTCTGAACCGGTGCTCGGAATCGAATTCTGAGGGCACCGATGGAATCACAGCGCCAGTACTTGCTTAGAAACACCTCTTCCGGAGTTTCGTTTGCTCGAGTGTGGTTTTTAATTTCCGGGCTTGAAGTTAAGAAATAAAATAATTGTATGACAAACTTTATTTAATTTCACTTAAGCCACTTGGAAGAAACTTGAAGCCACTTAAAGCGACTTAAGCTGAGTTGATGCAGATAGGGTGCTATCCAGAAATATCCTACCACCTTGGTAGGATATTTGTGAGGTGGGGCCCACACGAGCCCACCGTTTCGTTCCGCTAAGTAACACACCCGTGAAAACCCATCATTATGAAAGTCAACTGACGCGTTTTCTTAAATTCATAACGCACCATTTAATTGGGGAGTTTTATTCGTTGAATTAAATGGGTGGATTATTCATTGAAATTAATTCTATGAATTAATTTCATTCGTTTCTTAACACGCTTTCGTTTTGTTGGAATGTTAATAAAACAAGGCCAACACACCCTCCTTTTGAACTGTTGTGTTAAAACTTTGAAGAACCTCTAATAATTCTTCATCCTCCTTCGCGAAGAACGCGAAGAACGCGAAGAACGCGAAGAACATGAAGAATGCTGGCCTTCGACGAAGAACGCCGAACCTGCGGAAATCGACGACGCGACGCCGTGTGCCGCGACACCAAAGTTTCCTCTCCCGCAATGTTCTTCGGCGACGTTCCTTCCTCCGCAACAGAAATCTTCAATCATCAGTTGAGGTGAGAGTTTTCGATTCTTTAAATTCCTTTGTGGTTTTTAACTCAAGATGGATTTAATTATTAAAATTCAATCTGTTGTTCTTGAACCTCGGAGTTCATCGATGCACACCGTATTCCGCGACGACGCGACGCCCTTCCGCGACGACGCGACGCCTTCCGCAACGCAACGATCGCCTACTTCCGCGGCGATCAATTCCGCGAAGAACGCGCATGCGACACTTGACGAGGTAGGGATTTTCTTTGGATGTTTTACATTCCCGTGTTGTTTCCATTCAAAATGAAGAACCCGGTTCATAAAAACAATTTTAATTCATTAAAATTGTTTTGGGTTATGTATTCATGCGTTGAATAATTCTACCGTCGTTATTATCTAACGCGGAGGGTGCAGGCCAAACGAAGACGGCCCAATAACCCTCCGTCGTTCTTTGTTGTTGTGCGAATTTGGAAGGCGATGAAAAAACAGGATGCAATGGCGATTTGATGATCCCGAAGTGGAGAACGGAACCCGAGAGGAACAGAAGCGCATTCGGGAAGGAAAACAGACTACCAGAGCAACTCCGGTGGCCCGCGGAAGCTACAGGCGGCGCCCCGGCGCGCCGCCGTGGCTTTATCCACGGCGGCGACGTTCATCGGACCCGCGGCCACAGGGGTCCGGCTCGCATGCACGGGACGCGGCGACATGCCGCGTCTGCTGATCCAGCGCGGCCCCACGTGGGGCCGCGACACCTCCAACCCGCGGGGGCAGCGCCCCGCGACATTTGCGCTGCTCGGCCGCTCGGCCGAGCCATGCCGGGCCGGTTCGACCGGCCGGGCCGCGCCCTGGCCGGACTGGGTCGAGTTGACCTGGTTCAGACCGGTTCGGGTCGACCCTGTTTGTACCGGTTCGGGTCGACCCGGTTCGGCCGACCCAGGGGGGTCGAGCCGGGTCGGCCCGGGCCCAGACCCCCCGTCTTCAGACATTTTTTGGACTTTTGCCCGTATCATGAGCTACGAGCCTCCGAACGACGCTCCGTCAGCGGTAACACGATCCTTTGATCGAGACGGTCGTTTCGGTATATCGCACTCAAGGTTTCGGAATACTTTGGGTTCGGCCGGGTTGGTTCGTACACGAAACTAACCAGGCCTTCGGAGCGGAAACACTCATATCTTGAGCTACAGACGTCCGATTGACGTGCTGTTGACTTCGTTGAGTTCCTCTATGTGAGGCGGATCTTTTGGCTCACTCCGCCCATGGTTTGGACGTAGGTGGAGTACGGTCGGGTTGGTTTTTCCTTAATAACCAACAGGGCCTCTGGGACGAAAAAGCTAATAACTCTCAGACTGGGCGTCCGATTGACGCGCCGTCTGCGACGTTGAGTTCATGTTGACGATACGGATCTTTTGCATACATCAACTTCGGACATTGTTTCAGTTGATGTATCAACCTCTCGGCTCATGGAGCGGACCCTCCCGAACGAGCTTGCTGTGTGCGGGAACCCTAGAGCTGCCTGCGACTGCTACTGCGATGAGGACTGTGCAAAGATCCTCAGTGGACTGTGACGACGACTGTGCAGAGATCCTCAGTGGACTGCGACGATGACTGTGCAGAGATCCTCAGTGGACTGCGACAACTACAGCACTCAGCGATCCCTTGTGGGTCAGTGCTAAAGGTCCTGTGTGGGCCCAATCCTGTATGGGTCCGATCCTGTGTGGGTCAGCGCTCAGCGGTTCTATGTGAGCCAGCGCCTACAAGTCCTGTGTGGGCCTGATCCTATGTGGGTCATTGCGGGGGTTAGTTACCTATCGATCCTTTGTGGGACCAACGACATAGATGGATCAGTGATCATCTTTATCGTCATTCTAAGAAGTATACTTGTGTGAGCTGATTCTTGTGTTACTCTCCTTTGTGGGTTGTGTTCGACTATCCTGTGTGGATTTACGGTTTACTCTCCTTTGTGGATTGTGATGTGCTATCCTGTGTTGGTATACCTTTTGTTTTCTTGTGTGGACTGGGATGTTCTTGGGCTCGGTTGTTGGAGCCGAACGAGGATTGATAACTTAGATATATGTATGGGAATATACCTAAGCCGTGTCAGATGTTACTTCGTGATTGTATATTTCGTTTGTGGATTATCCTTTGTGGACTTCGGGAGACCTTCGGGGGTCTCGGGGTCCCTACTGAGTAGCTTATACTCACCCCTGCACGGGTTATGCCCGCACTTCGTTGTGTTGGATGCAGATGATGGACATCGCTGATCATGGTGGAGGCATGCGGAGCAGGACAATACCTGGTGGTGGACCACTGGGCGGGACACACACGGAGCGGTCAGGTGGACCCTAGGAGCAGTGGAGGCTATATGTACCCACCCTTTAGGTGGGACTTCCAGATGATGGCTCGATGCTGCGGCTTTTCTTTTCAGTTGTTGTTTTTCCCCTTGTAGTTGTACATTACAGTTGGGCTTGTATTTCAGGCCCCTTTTTACTTTCAGCACAACTTGTTACAGTTTTTACGCAGTGTTTACTTTTCTGCTTGCTTACTATGTGGTGCTTGTTTACTTTTCAAAGGCAATGTCTTCCCTTTTTTTCCGGGATTTACGCCTTGGTGCTAGTCGCCAGCCCCTGGCCAATGGAAGGCGGGCTTGGGGTAGTCACGGCACGGGCCCCGAGGATGGGTCGTGACAACTTCAATCTTGGTTCATTCCTCCCACCCAAAGAGTCTATATTTCACATGATCTAGTAGATGTATAATATTCTAATACATTTTTGAAATCCCCTCTTACACCCAACCCATTGAAAATCCTTGTATATATGAATCATCTTACACCTTGTGTTGAGATACCGTTATTGTAATCCCTCAACCCTGTATGAATCATTTCAGTTTTCCGATTAAAAATAATATGTATTACATGGATTGATTGATCGGAATGTACCCCACTATGAATTGATGATAAACCACGCAGTTTCACTTGATCCCATGAAGTAACCCCAAGAGGATGTTTTTCTCCTTGATGATAGGTACTCATTATTCTCCCAATTCTATTTCATGATGTTGTGAAACTGGTTTCCTCCATTAATAAAAGTCATCCTACTCCAACCAATTAGCATTCCGTCATCCTAGATTTTGACATTTAATGATTCAATTTAATTCATCTGTATTTCCATGTTCAATGGTATTATGAACTTTTCTTTGTTTTATACCCCAATACACTATATATTCTACTATGTAAGTTCCAATTCACATTACCTTAAATTGTACAATGCTTTGGTGAACCCTATATGACCCTAAAAATCCTAGAGTGGACCACATCTTGAGACCCACCTTCCAAATATATGAGTCATATCTATGAAAGAACCACTAATTTTTTTTTAAATCCATAATCTTACACAAGTATGAAAATGCCCCCAACATTTAAAAACCATCCACCAAAGCATGTTTTCTCAAAAGATAATCTGTATAATATTCATGTTAATTCATAACACCCTTAATAAATGACATAAATTTGTACAATATTTATATAAAATGGATTAAAATTAAAATATAGGACATTATTTCCTCATTTCATGACCAAGAATTATTGAAACATTGCATCCTTATCTCATGTCGTTTAACTATGTGAAAAATGTTCATCCTGTATGAACATAAACATCTGAAATACGCTCATTTTGAATGGAATTATCTTTATCTTTCCAAAAGGATAGACCCATGTAATGAATCTTAATATAGAGTTTGTTTCCACCTATTTACTAATAATAATGTATAGAAAATTTACCCTTTCATTGCACATTAGAGGGATCTACACCATGAAAATTCTAAAAAAACTTTTCCTGGAATGATTCATGATCAAATATGACATATATGATGTTTGGATCTATTTCCCTATGCCAACTACAAATTCTATAATAATATTCCCTTTTTACCTAATATTTTGGGCCTCCCCTTACACATTGAGTTTTCTCAATGGCCCTATAATAGGATAAAATTCAACTATCTTTCCATGAAAATGAGTTTGATCTATGAAAATGATACACTTAGATAACTACATGTCTATCAATTACTAAAATTTCTAGATTCATAGTGATTACTAGATATCCTATTCTAGACCCAACTAAAATTTATTGTGTCTTTATCAAATGAAGTTAAACTGAAGGACATGTAGTCATCCTCACATGACTGTATACTATAGAACACATGGGCCCTTGTTTAATTTTGTTAAATTTTACAACATGAGGGTGTCACACTGATTAAATCACTGCATAAAATTTTCATATATAGAATATTCAAAATTTCTATATCTTCTCAATGAAAATGTGTTTAATACATAATGGTGTAATCATTATGTTTCTCGAGCAGTTCTTGAATTGAGTTTTATCCCTAAAAATTCTTCATAAAATTGGTTCCTGAATCATAACCAACTGAATTCTTTAAGTCAATATAATCCATTTGGAATCCCATAACATATACTCAATTAATCCTCTTGGTTCTCCCTGTAAAAGTAGTATTGGTTATAGGGTTATTGATTGTTTTGAATCGAAACCACTATTAATTTATGATCTACAAATATTATTCTTATCGACCACAATGTAACCCCAAGGGGATGTTTTGGTACTGGGGGAAAGGCCCCCATTAACACCATTCCCTATCTCTAGACCTTTTATGATATTGATTTCTATTATTAATAATGATTAAACTAAAAAAACATGTCTCAATTTCTCATAGACATAGACATTATTATTTCATTATTTATGTATTAGATATCCTAACTATTCAAATCGATTCAAATACACTCGATGTTACACACCTTTGAATCATACCCATTGTAAATAAATGATTATAACATCATATTATTTCTCATTATAATATGTTGGTGTGAATATCTGGTGGATACGCTATTAAATTATTTTAATTATTCTTCTTGGAAATCTTAAATCAATGAATTGATATTCTCTTTATGTAAACTCTTTTCATACAAGTGATCCTTGTCACATTATTTTAAACGATATGATACTCAGGATTAAGCTTCATAACCCTAAACTGAATTCCCCTCATAAGGGGATGTTACATTTTAATGATAAAAACACAATTCAAAATAATTTTCTCCATTACCTAATTTTATATTCTATCTAACCCACCTTTTATCCAAATCGACGAGTCATTAAAATTTAGATTTATGTGGTCTAATACGTTTCAACATTATCCTAAAAAATATTTAGGACTGAGCACTTTGAACACAAACTATGTATGTCATCCCTCGAGGTTTTTTTCATTGATGAAATTGACGCCTCCATTCATGACAGCTTTTCGACACTAGGATTTCCATGTAGACTTCCACACATTTCAATGGTAAAATTAATCGAAAACAAAAAATCACATCTCATTGGTATAACATGTATTTTTTTAAATTTCCCATTGAATGTGACACGATTATCATTACATTGAAAACCCATAATGATAAAAATGATAAAAATTTTGAGCCTCTGTACGTTAGGTATTCACACTACATATCCAAGTAAAATATTAGAATTAAAAAAAAGGCATTAAATTTCCCTAGTTGAAAACCCAAAAATAGGGGCCTAGAAAAAAGTCTAGTTCTTGACTGATAAGCCTCTCCCTAGATAGAATAGTTAAAATTTATGGTAAATATAAATAAATATGAAAATTATCGGTAAAACTATTCTTCCTAAGAAAAAATCAATTTTTGCTCACTAGGTCTATCGACCCGAGAATATATTAGTGCACTGCCAATGTTCATTATAATATATTTGAGGAATAATGTCCTAATTTTCATACCATAAATTTCATTTAATACGGTATATCCTACATGAACCTTAAACTTCTTAGTGTGGTAAATATTATATGACCTAGTCTTGTAACAATATATCTAGATCCATGTGAGAATTAAGTAGTGTGTTAAAGCTTATCCATGGTCTTACACTAAATGGCAATTTCCCCTATCTACATATAATATATATATATATATATATATGATTAGTCATCATAGAGTTATTTAACCATGAAACTATTTTTAATTTTCCCCATATATTGAATATATTGATTTGAATAAGAGACCCTTAATAAGAACAATGTGTGGAATGGTTCCTATTCACACAATATACATAGTGATATCCAGATCTATTATGTTGGACTCTAAAAAATTACACATTTACTTAATTATCTCTTTCATACAAACATTTATAAACATACCAAATCAAGTTATTATAGCCTTTATTTGAGATTAATCCTTTTGGAAACACATGTTCTATTATTGTATAATTTCAATATGGACCCAAACACCTTGATTCTATATTATTCTCTAAATGAAATCCAAAAGAATTAAGTCGAGACAATCCTCTTAGAATCTCCCTCACAGGTGATCCACCTACAGAAAACCAATGGATGTTTAGGTATACAACCAAATACCCTACATTAACCTTAAAATCAGAATCTTTTTGTTATGAAAGAATAAATTTATAAGGGGATAATTTTTTTGGCATTTAAAAATTCATTCCATGAACTTTTCCAGGGATCCACCCTCACACACCCATTGAGATACTTATATGGGGAGTATCCTATGTAGATTCCATCTTCAAATATAGTACCGAATAGTCCATACCACTAGGGATCCACCCTCACACACCCATTGAGATCACAAATATGTTGAGGTCTTGTTCCATCAACCCAATCCACTTACTCACATAAATAAACCCTATAATATCAAGAGTCACCCCATGAAATTTTCAGGATGGGTCAAACATAATTTTGGTCATAATATTTTTAACTCCATACCAGGTTCTATATAATTACTAGAGTCAACATACTCTTTATGGATTCACAAAACTCATGGAGTTGTTAGACTCATTATAAATTTTCTATGTACCTTAAGTAAGAATATTCCTCATGGTTCACATATTCACCTTGATTCAAGACATTATTATTGACTTATTCACAAATGGTATTGATCCTAGACCTCCATCACTAGATCATACATTTTATATATGGGTCTCCTACTAGGTGTAAGCCCAAAATTTACCTCAAAGTGAAGCACAAATTAATATGTCTCATTATTTATCTTATTGTCACAACTATTCTGACATATGTATCCCATCTAGGAAGTATACATAAAAAATCCCCACAAAATAACTTTATTATGCACAATAATGTAATGTGTTTGATCATTTATCTCTTATTTCTCACGATGAGAATGACTTGAGTGGAATTACAAGTTTCATTGATCATCCTATTAGGATAATTGAAAATCCACATAAAAATCACGTTCATCTCCCAATCTCATGACTCTCAACTGTATAACACATGTTCTTACCACATAACATTAAAATGAATGGACTTGTCCTATCATACAACCTTAAACTGTGAAAAATTAACTATGTGGGATTCGATTCGTATTAATTATGAAACTTACGATGCATCTATAAGGATAAATACTATTATCCACCGTCATACCATTTATCATATATGAATATCATCATATAACAAATATTTACATTGAATTGATATAATCCTCTAAGATTCCCCTTGTTATCCTTCATTCATGACACTCCACTATGCTCCCTAATATAACTTGAGTTGAGACACTTCTCTCAATTCCTACACTTGGACCTCCTAAATGTATTAATCTTCAACTTGAGCATTATATATATTATACGATTATAATAGGATCTCATTTTACTGATGAGTGTAAGATGAATCGTCCTTATTTGGTGATGTTCTAGGGATGAATTTATTGATGACCCATATATGATCCATACCTTCCCGTGTTGATTCACTAAAAAATAAGACATACCGAAATGGTCCACCCATTCATATGTCCCACACAATACATTTACATACACCCTATTACCTCGTAGTTCATAGAATATGATGTTAAAAAATATGGATTGGTCATCGAAAAACAATTTTAAAGGGTATGATGTGTCCCATAAAATAACACATAATTAAATGGGATTATATTCCTTTCAAATGCATATGTTGGAATCCCCACTCAAGGCCTTGATCCTATCTCCAAATCACCAACCGCCTCCATATATGGCTATAAACACCAATGATCCTAGCTAAGGGTTTAAACCAATGAATTATTAATTATTAATAAGAAGATGTATATCCACTTGAAAACACATATGTTTACATCAACCAGTGGATTTCATTTGATAATTTATATAAGGGTAACTAGTACAACAATAGAATTTGATAAGGATTACTGAACAAATATTAAATTTATAATAGATTCGAATGAAATGTAAGATTTATATCTAAAAGGTGAAATGAGCCTAGCCTCCCTCCCCATCATAAAAAACGTATTCTAATGAATATATAACTACAAACCATACTGGCCACATGCCTTTGGAATACATGACCACACTAATGTTCGTATTGAATATTCATAGAGGGGGAAGCATGTAAGATGTCTCCATCTGACAAATGTGACTATTTTTAAAATACATTTTGGAAGAATAATAATAATAATTTATAAATATAATTTTTATGTCACCAATACATTTATAAAATGTATTTATATATAATAAAATATAGTATTAAATAATAATATAGTAATAAAATGTATTTATATGAATTTAAATAGTATATTTAAATAAATTTAAAATTATTCATTTAAATAAAATATTTGAATAAAATTATTTTGTGTATGTTTATCTAAGTATATGTATGTGATTTTTTAAATACCTATGTGTGTGTATAATTAAATGTGTGTGTATTTAGATATTATCATACATACATTCACACACATGCATATATATAAATACATACATAAAAAATATATATAATATATATATAATATTTTACTTATAATAATAATAATAAATTTAATTTTTTTTAAAAATATGACGGCTACGAACCACTTATAATATAAGTAATTATGTTGGGTTATAAACCATCATTAAATTACTATGAAAATAATATAGAGGGGAAGTTGTATAACTAATACCCCCACAAGAGGTAAATACCCTAAGAGTGGGGGTGCATCAAGGTCTGTGAGTTTTTTCAATTAATACAAGATAATGATCATATTACACTATTAAAATAACGAAATCCCTCCCTTATAAATGTTATAAATTGAAATAAGAATGTAAAATATACATAATAAATTTTCACATGGTTCCATTTAACCTAGATAGTTCATGAATCTTCCCACAAGGATGTGTCAATATATTAAAATTTAAAAGCACACTCATTATTTATGATGTCTGGAGAAGATTCAATGTCCCTCCTTGTTTATAAAAAATAACATTAAGAACTAATTTCACACTAATTATTTGAGAAGGTGCTGCTTTTTCAACTGACGTGTACCCACTATTCCTATATAAGATTCATCAATGGTGTAGAATGAAATTTTATTACCCCACAATTATTAATTAATGATGTTATTATTTTATCCAACCAATGAACCATGAATTAAAATATATATTTTGGGAAATTTCATTAAGGTTCACATTACCCCCTTAGTATTGAAATTATTTTTTCATAAAATTTCGGTGGACAAACAGTTGTTCGTGTAATGAATTTTCTACGTGAATGGGGTTTTCACATAATTTTTTGTGAACCAAGACTTAAAGACATATTATTTCAATACATAGAACATATTTTACATCAACCAAAAGTTGAGGATATAGTATCTATTGTCTCTAATGGATTTTACACCTAAAAAACATCATAAAAATGACAACATGACCATTATTTAATCTTATAATAGTGGTCGTAACTCCCATAGCCCGTCCAAATTAATTATAGGACAAAATATCAAAAAATAAATAAGGATAATTGTGATCAAGAAATACCAATAAGTGAATAATCAAGAAAAATGATCATAACATTGGAGGCATACACATGATATCATAAATAAAATGATAATAAAAGTGGAATCATGGCGTAATGAAATGATAACAAAAGATAACCGAGTAAACATGACAAACCCATAAAAACGTGGCATCATAAAAATGTATAAACACCATAAATATGACATAATAAACATAATTCAAGGATCCCAAGTTCTTAACATAACATAGTAGGCTAGGCTGACATCCCACACACTAGAGTTAGTTAGGCTCACCACCCACACACCATGATATTTCACGATATAGGAACATTACTCGATATATTGGAAGGATATATATATATATATTCATATAAACAAATAACATAATAAATAAAAAACAAATTTATAACATGTGATAAAAAATAGACCACACATAAGTCATAAACATAGTAAGAACCCGTGAGAATGGAATGGGTTTCATGATTTTATCTCAAAACATATCTACATGCTATATCATATGGATTCCCAAATAAAGAAGATATTAAATTCGTTTATAAATTCATATATTAAAGGAACATAATTATTTATAATGAGGTTTCATTCAAGAAAAATCTATGAGAAGGTTTAGAGAAGTGATCACAAAATGAACCACTTTGGTGATGCATTTCAAAACAATCAATAGATATTTTATAGGAAAGGAATCATAATTATCCTTTAAAAAAATAATTTATCCTGAATTTTTATACATAAAAAATTTTAATTTTAAAATATATTAATGGAATAAATTTTTTTTATGGTAATGATGCTTTCTGGGAAATAATAATTTGAAAATCCCCTTTAATCCTGTTTCATAAGAAGATGGTATTTTGAAGGACCATAAAACCCGTATAACAGCAAAATATATGGGATATTAAACTTGGTATATATATAATAAATATGTATAAAAATAAAATAATTAAATGAAAATAAGTTTCATATAATGGATAAAATAAATATAAATTTCAACTAGTAAGTTAAGGGGGGAGTGAAGAAAATCCCTAATATTACTGTTTGAAAGCGTTTTACAGTTGTACATAGCTTCCTATATAATTAATAAAAGTTAATTAAAAAATTATAATAACCATTTTAATCAATTTTTATTATAATAGGTTCAATTTATTATCACACGTTTTTTATTGATTAATTATTGTCCACATATAATGGTTATGTATGGTGGTTTTTTTGATTATTACTTGAATCACTTGGCATGTTGGCACTAATTTAGTTTATTTTTAAATTAGATTCACAACCTACATAATATAAATAGTGTAATAAATATTTTTTTATATATCAAAATTATTTTTAAATAAATCAATGTTAGGGGATAATAGAAAAAAATATTGTTTCATTGAGGAGGTGAAAATTCGCACGTACACACGGTCGACAATTTACTTTTTGTAAAAAATGAGGGAGGTAGAAATTAAAATTGATTTATGATATTATAATTATAATCATGATATTAATAAAAATATTTATTCATAATAAACTATTTATCACTAGAAATTAAACACAATTAGGAAAAATTAGATAGATCATGCATTGATGTCCTAGTGTGTACATATGAATGGTGAAATTATTATTATTTGAATGATTTTATAGGGAGGAATAAATGGTATATTATATTCATATATTACCATACTATAATATCATTAATGATAATGCTTTCATAATATTGTGGATATATTATATTAAAGGTGGTATAAGAAATAAATAAAAAAATGAAAGGTTAGGAAAAACATGATGACAATATCAAGAAATTTATCTTTGACATGAATGTCTTGTTGAAAATAGAGGATTTAGGTTATATTATGTTTATCAAGGGATTTATGAAGTGTAAGGGAGTTATATGAGAGGTAATTTGTGTATAATTTCAAGGATAATTATAATGTTAGGTCATGTATTGATTTTATGGGCTCGAACCTGTCCGCTCCATTCCATTGCGGAAATTTGGTTTTTGAGGTTTTCTGGGATGTCAAGATGCCTTATCCCAAACACCGTTTTATAATTCTAGTTTTTTAATTGGTGTTTCATGTTTTCTGTATTTTTATTCCATACATCAGTCAATGTACATTATTTCAAGCCTTTTGTAGGTGTCCAATGTTTCTAAACTTCGGTAGGTGTATAGTGGTTCCACGCGTCGATAGGTGTATAGTGTTTCCAGATGTTGATGAATGTACAGTGTTTCTAGACATAGGTAGGGGTACATTATTTCCAGGAATCAGTAGGTGTATAGTATTTCCAAATATTGTTAGGTTAATAGTTTTTCCAAAAATTGGTAGGTGTACAATGTTTCCAGATATCGGTAGGTGTACGATGTTTCCAGGCGTTGGTAGGTGTACAGTGTTTGCAAACGTTGATATTTGAACTATGTTTCCATACGTCAGTAGGTGTACAATTTTTCCGTGTTTCTCTAGGTGTATAGTGTTTATAGACATCCGTAGGAGTATAATTTTCAATGGCGGTGGTATGGGTATAGTGATTCCAGGCATCCGTAGGTGTACAATGTTTCCAGGTGTCGGAAAGTGTACAGTGCTTTTGGCATCCAAAAGATTCAACCATGTAGTATTTTCATTGACAAAAAATGCATCCACGACATTGGTTTTATGAATTTATATCTGATTCATATCCAATTAATCCTATTTTTATTTTTTCTATGGATCAATATGCCTTTACATGGTTCAAACAGTGTGGTTTAATGCGATCCACATTTAATGGAAAAATCCACTGTATCTTAAATTGAAATCGTTAAATATTCTAAAGGGACGAGATATCTTCCTCCCATTTATACCTTCTTGTTCTTTGGTGAAATATTTTCAATAATTTCCTTCTTCCCTTATGATTGGTGTGATCAATCCTTAATCCTTGGATCGTTTCCCCTTGAAGTATCTTTTTGATGCATGTGTACCCTCTGTTTTGGTGCAAGCATTAGGTGTTTATTCGTCATCAGTATAAGATATTATCTACCTTTGTTCTTCTGTTTTATTTGATCCTTATTCTCATGTATCTCCTTTCCATGTTATTTCATCTGATCCCCATGATTATAATGCTATTTTTTGGGGTTTCGATTGGTGTGATCATGTTGCAACAACCTCGGGTTGAGGAAACTATCGTGGGGGAGGCGATCGTAAGTCGTTGTGTGTATCATTATTGTAAAAAAATGGTGAGAACCTTTTGAGGTAGGGGATTACTTGATTCTATATTCTTTTACAAGAAATCATATAGTTATAATGATTCTTCTCACTAGATCAAAATGTAATTGACGTAATAAATATTTAGATAGATTAAATAAATTGGTGTCAATCGTATGTCATTCCCTCTTGTTTTTTCTATATAGCGTGATATCTATGATTTATCAACTTACAATTTAATTCCTGAAAAAATTGGTAAATAAAGTAAATTAGAATTAATTGTAGTTATTTTTCAAAGATATTGAAGAATGAAAATCAATCTGTTTGTTGATGTAATTTTATGTTAATCAAATTGATGTAGTAAGCATGTTTAATTATTTTTTATAGCTTACTATTTAGTTTTCTTGTTGTTAGAACCTATAAATAATAAATTGGTTAATTCCTAATGGATTAAAGAACCGAATTTTTGACAAAAATATAAATCCCGGTTGGATTCTGAGTTACCCTCTTACTTGTAAGTCTTCGTGCCTTGTGCTTTGGAGCCATGAGTGCTCATTCTGTTCAAAGTTTGTATACAATGTTTGAGGGCCAAGAGCCCATTGATATGATTTCTGTTTCCAACTGCTTGTGTTATGATGTTATCCCAGATGGATGTTGTGATATGTGGGGACAGGGAGGCCCATAGGTTGTGGTATAATTTGATGCCTAGAGTGGAGAGATGCGTCCGTTTATGCATGTGGGTGTTGGTGAGGACACCTAAGTTGATGGAATAGGATTGGTGTGAATGATTGGATGTTTTATGAATATTTTTTGTTGTTTATCTGGAATACATTCCCCACTACTCAAGGTAGCTGCTCCTAATGACCCTCCTTCCAAAAATGGTGATTACATGCAATGAATGCCAAGTGCTTTAGGTGTTTAGATTCTCGAGGGAGGATAGTTCTACACAAACTATAGGTGTTAAAGACTTGAGAGGTAGTTCATCTACTCACCGTGTTAATCCCCCTCGGGTTTAGTATCGTATAATTTTTTTCAATAATTCATGGGAATTTGGGAAAGTAATAATAATTTTATTAAATGATTCAATGATTGATGATATACCCATAGCGTTGGATCTTTCTAGGATGAAATATTGGGGTTCCGATTTAAAGGATCGTTGATATTTCATAGAATGTGGAATTGTTAATTGTTAATTAATATTTAATGAATTAATTAATAGAAATTTCAATATACTTATATGGAATTAAGTAATATAATAAATCTCTTTAAATGGTTTTCTTCTTATAGGATACCCAGTCTGAGCAGTGGCAACTGAGAGTTCGAGAGACGTTAGTTGTTATTGTGTCTGAGATATGTTTTTGTCCATAGTGTGATTATGAGCTATAGTATATTATGTACTTTTTTGTTTCTATATGATAATCCACCCCATCAGTTAGGCAAACTGAAGCCCAGGGGATTTTGAGCCCTGGGGGTTTTTTCCCCAATATTACAGTGGGAGGATGGATGGATGACTACCCCATTTGGCCTCGCTGTCTTCTCTTGGATGTTACTTCTGCTGGTAGGAACAACAGTTAGCTTTCCCCATATATCTATCTTGAGGGATGTAATGGCTTGTGGTTATTCACCTACAAATATTCTAGATATATTTTCATATGGAATAACATAAGTGTAACTTGTATAGGTTGTGATGGATTTGTGATCCTTATGTGGTGTATGTGCTATAATGGTGTGATGTTTAATACTCGACGTTTGATACCCATTATGTGAACTGTGGTGGATCTCTGAAAATACCTAGTTATTATGGTTACATAGATGTGGTTTTTTTGCATGAGGTGCATTTTCACTTCAAGTAGCTTTCTAGATTTCTATAATATTTTCTGGTGTATTACATTAAATGAAATTATACATTAGGTAAATACAATCAATCCCTAAATGAAATACTATATTTTCAATAAGATATATTTCTCTCAGACTAAAAGAAAATTAAAAAATTTCCCTATAAATCCTATGATGAATATTCAATTCCAAGGAGGTGAATCCATTTTTCTCTCACCAATTCTTTACACACCCAAGTCTCATGAAAAATAGAACCATGATACCATAGCATGGGGACAAAAGGTATTATCCCCCCATGAAGAACATGTGTTTCAGAATAAAAAATCATAACTGGATGCTCAGTCATAGATAAATCAAGTTTAACATGTAGGTCTCACTAGATTAGGATTAGAGATTATTCATAAATATACACCATAATATATTATACCTGAAACCATTTGCTGATAAATTTAAACAACCATTGTAAGACTTAAGGGTAATCTATCATTAAAACTGGAACAATAGTCCGAAAAATTCCCAAAAAACCACGATGAAAGTTTTCTCTATTTCCCATGTCTTTAGTGAACCAACTAAGATGAAATTATAAAAAAAAACATGTTCACCAATAGAAAACTATAAAGGTCTACATCAATGATCATCATAGTGTTTAATCTCCCTTTGCGCCATCACCAGTCTCGGATGAATCAACTAGATCTGGAATGTCATTTCTTAGAACAAACTTGCTCTTACCAAGGAATATTAACTAATATCAATACAAAATAGTGGATATCTACAAGTAAAAAAACAAAAATAAAAAATAGGAACCATTATAATGGATCACTAGTAACTATTATTGTATAAAAAATCAACTAGTACCAAATGATCACCCTAAGCTTCACCAAAGTCAATAAGATAATCATGTAGCATGTCTTCCATGATATTTATAGCTCATTCTATCTCTTCATCCATATGTGGATGATATGACATGTTCAGTCTAACGAGGTATCCCAACACCACCTTGATGCATCTCAAAAAATGATCATTGAACTGGGGATCCCTATTAGAAATTATAACAAATGTAACTCCATGAAATCTAACTATTTCTTTAACATAGTGACGTTCAAAATCCTCAACATTGGTTGTATCAAAAATGGGTAAAATTTGATCCAATATGGTAATATATTTGATTACTACCCATGTTTCATTATTCCTCTATTGGGAATGTGGAAACCCAAACAAAAAATTCTATTAAATATCATCCCACATCTAATTTGTCATGGGACGGTGTTGAAGAAAACATAATAATTTTAGGTACTCAGTCTTGACCTGTTGGAAAGTATAACCATAGGGAACAAATTCTGTGGTGTCTTTAGTCATACTGAGCCACCAAAATCAACACTATATATAATAGAGAATCATCATGGTACAAGGATTCACCACAGACTTAGAATTATGAAAATCAACCATCATATCCTTTCTCACTGGTAAATTCACAATGCACCATGTTTTAAAACATAGGATGCCCATAGAAGATAACCACCACTCACCAGTGGTCTACCCATAATAAATATATACTCTTATTACATTTAATTCATCATAAAGCTACCTCACCTAATGAATCATCTTCAAGAATATATGAGGATAGCTACATATTTTTTGGAAACATCTTGTTCACATCCTCCCAGACCCCCAAATGTAACTGGTCAAAAAAGTTTCATAAAATTCCACTAGTATGGGGATTCTATCATAGACTAGATTATAAGATTATTAGTTAAATCGTCACAAATTATATTCCCCTTGTTAGGGGTGTAGGATATGTCACAATCAAAGGATTGTATGTAATCTATCTTACACCTCATCTAAAGGTTCAACCCTTTTTTAGAGAAGATATAACTGAAGCTTTTGTGGACTGAATAAATGATAAAAATTTCTCAAAAATGTAATTTTCCAAACACTTAATATCATAAATAACAACTATTAGTTCATGATCATAGATTGGATAGTTATTATCAAGTGGGATAAGATGATGGGAACCATAATCTACCAAGTGATCACCCAAAATAGGGTAAAATACCAAACTCAAGCATGATGCGTCGCAAAAGATTACATATCCCTACCCACCCTCATGAAGATTCATAACTAGTGAAAAATTAAAAATTTACTCTAACTCATAAAAGCAATTATAACATTCCAAATCGCAAACAATATTCACATCTTTCAGAGTGAGAGCATTCATTGGTGAATCTAGTTGAATGAAATATTTAATGAACCGATAGTAATACCACACCAATCAAAAGAAGCTCATAATCATGAAAACATTATGTGGTTAATCATGTATCATAACAACCTTCAGATTCTTAGGGTCAATTGAAATTCCATTTTCTAATACCATGTGTCTTAACATCATCATTCCTCAAATAATAAAATTACATTCCAAAATTTTCATGTACGTTCAAGGAATAACCATGATTTTAATAAATACTCTCAAATAAAACAACTTCTCTTCCTTATTTTTATTATAAATCAAATTTTATAGACAAATACCACTATAAATGATTATAGGTACTCATGGAATGTTATATTCATCATTTTGATAAAACTATTGGATCATTGGTTGGATTAAAAGGCATATAAATATACTCATAATGGCCATACCTACTCCAAAAGGAGGTCTTTATTAAATAAAATTAATTAATTTCCAACTAGTGATAACCAGAATGAATATCAATAAATGAAAACTACTTCTCTCCATTTAAATAAGTAAAACAAATCCTTAATCCATGGAAGAGGAAACTTTTTCTTTACTATAACAAGTTTTAGTTTTCAATAATGAACATAGAGTAAAAGTTTTCAATATAATTTCATTGCAAAAAGAAATATTACTGTCCAAGGTGACACACTCAGGGATTTAAATCCTTTATATAAAAAAATCATCTGAGTCTTAGACACTTCAGTGATGTTTGGTAAGAATGAATAAAAACTATCTGAGAACCTGGTACCAAAATAATGAAAAATACTACCTCCTGTATTAGTGAAAAATAAAGAATCAATAAAATGGAAATACGTTGCGAAACATGGTGACAACCAAAGGGAAGTCACCCCCTGATGGTTCCCACTGAATGTCAAAATAAAAAAACCAATATTACCCCATCTAAATCCAAAAAATTGCCCCGCCTCTACTCAATCTCAGGTATCATTCTCCCTAAAAAATATGCTTTACCCCAGTAGGTGTGGTAATGGAGATCGAATAAAGGAAACATCCAATCTTGAACATATACGAAATAATTCAATCCATACCAAAAATTTTATAAAGATGTTTTAGGTCAATAACAATTCAATTCCAAGAGAGCTCAATCAATTGTAATGGAAAAACACAAGAGGATCATTATATACCATATTCTCTATTTATTTTGAACGTCATAGTAATATCCATCGCACAAGACAAAATATTTTAAGGGAGAATCATCATGACCCCAATATATGCCAATATTAATGAATGTGATGTACCAATATCATATAATGAAATCACTATAGATAAAATTATAGTGATTGTTCCTCTTAAAAATGATGGAATACCATCATCTTCCTCTAGAGACTCTTCCATTACATGAGGAAGAATTGTTCCAGATTATTATGGATGTAACACATTATTTATTGAAACATATAATGGTACCATGGTAATTTTTAGAGTTTATGACTTCTCTTTAGAGAGTAAAAGATATAGTAGAATATTTTCAGGGTACCTAAAAAACCACATCAACCATATATCTTTGGTGCCTCAGTGAAAACCTATTTTGAGATCCCAACCCTACCATGCTAAAAAAAGTCATAGGTCCTCTGACCAACACTGTCGGAGGACTGGATGACACCTTAAATCTTGAACTACCATAATAATTATCACGCTTTTGTTTTCCTTTAATGGAACCAATATTACTACTATTGGGTGTAAGAGAAACTCCCATCAACCGTGACATAACATCCAATTCAATCTCATTTATCCACGATCTATCTATTAAATCCCTATAACAAGTGTGATTTAGAATGAAAACCTAATATCAATATCAAATCAATGACCTATCTCAAATATATCATCATTCATTTTCACATTGATTTATATCTATATAGAAAGCTGAACATGTTTAGATAAATGATTCACGTACTATGTCCTGGTTCTGCCACATTACTAATGTATAAGAAACTACATGTAATTTTACAATACAATATATTCTAGATAAAATTAAACATTCAAAATATCTCTAAAGTCCTTACACTACAAGCGCTAATTCATCTTCCCCACAAGCATCAAATCCTACCATAAACTACTAGTCCCTTCATGATTTAATGTAGACCATTTCAAATTAATAGAATCAGGTACTTCCAAGAACTCAAAAAGAGTCTCAATATATGTCAACCGATCCTCATCCAATTGATGATCATTATATCCTTGTATGGATGATGATTTGTTCCATAGATAATCCTAAACATGATCTGTAGCTTCATTTGTTGATGGTTTCACAATGGTATACTGAATGTGTATGGGTACAGATTCTTATTCTAGAGATTAAATAGAATACACCACAATCTCAACAATATTTTGATCAAAAAGAGGATTTTATTATTTTGGTTCAATAGTAGAATCCTCTCCTGATCCATTCAAACATATCCTTGGAGGCATGATGCTAAACTATTATAATATTCAGCTCACATACAATATTAAAGATATCCAGATCATCAACTAAATAAAGAGATGAAGGAATATCAATTACATCAGATAATGTTCAAACATAGTGGATTCCAAGATACTTATATCAAAATATGGAAATCACTACAATTAGATCAATTTATTCTTCAATGACGATTTTTCTAAACACCTATGGTGACATAAGCCTCATTACGATGAGAGCTAGCTAGGAACTCACATGTAACTATTTCTTATGTCTCAATATTTATTGCATCATGTATTCCATGACATCCCAAAATACATATCAACATCATGGAAAAATGTCATCCTACTCCAATACAATATTTACAAAAACCATGTTCGATACCCTGATACACTGGTACCAGAGCCAGTCATGACATGGATTATAGGTAATTCCCAATCCCCAAGAGTATGTGAATAGAACCTTCCATCGTATTATAGAACAATTAATATCTAGTCGATATTTTAGACACAAATCGGTTTTTAATGTACTATAAGAATCTAGATAATAATCATAATTTAAAACATCATAAAAAAAAACTAATCAACGTCCACCAAGAAAGACGACTCTAAAACCCTATTCAACAAGTGTTCCACATCTCCACACGTCACAATCATCACTCCCGAGTCCTACAAATCAAGAACAGATACCACCACCATGTTCTTCCTTCCATTTCCATCCACCTCTTATAACAATATCTACAAACAATCAATGGAAGGGTTATGGTATGAGCAAAAAATACGAGTATAATATCACAAAATTTTCCATTATCAATTCCATGAAAATTAATCCATTTATGATTTAAATTTAAAAAAAAATTAATCCATGGAAATTCATTTTCATATTTGAAACCAAAATAGTAATTCAACATAAATGATGTAATATATATTAAAATATGATTAAATGAACATTTTTAATAAAGAAATGTATATTCTATCTTGCATAAATAAAATTGTTCTATAAATATTGGTGTGTATAATCAAGTCAAAAATATAATTCACCACAATCATATTCTTTATGGTTTTTTCGTTTTTGGAAATATGATCCTCTCACATCCCAATCATCTTCTTGGATCATGTATGTGTTTGAAATATCTATGGATAAAATGATCTGGATAATCAATTAACACCAAAATAAGGGTTCCATTAAATGAAATCATTCCAAACATGGTTTTGTTAGTGTTGTCATCATCAATCCATGACTAGTTATTTAGATTCCTATAATGCTTATCCAACTTTCCTACTAAGTACTCAAATTAACATGTTCTTTAATAAATCATTCATTTATTCTTGGTTATGTCATTCATTTCGAATCAATTGATCATTTTTAATTTAATTTCCAAATTTCTTATTCCACAAGACTGTTCAATTTCAAAACAAAATCTTAGGTTTTCATCGAATTCTTTCATCTTAAAATCACATTTAATTTTCATACAATTATTCTCAAGTATGAACATAAAATCATTTCATCAAATATAATTTCAATTAAAGTCATCATTTTTTCTTTAATCCACCCAAAATTTTCAATTCCACAAAAATTGGGGAATTTTCAAAATTTACATGCTCCTTTATAATCATACATAAAATAATTTTAAAATATAAATTTCAGATAAATTAAAAACAAATTTCAAATAAATCAAAAAATTAGGGATCCAATTTTATGGTAAATCAGTATTAAACAACCAAAATTTAATCACACAACCGATCAAATGAACCGTCGCAATGGGAAATGACAATAAAGAACAAGGTTTTAGGAGATCAAATGATAATACCTAGAATCAAGATATATTACAAATATTATGTTAGATATATTAATAAAATGGTTAAAAATCCCTCTCTAATAATGAGATAATGGATGATCCAGAGAAACAAAATGACATGAGATCCACTTATCAGAATGAAATCGAACGGAATCACTGGTGCCTTAATTTGGAAGGGTAAGTGGTTAGAGGAGTCAATTTATTCTCTAGAGAGCCTTTATATACCGAATAATTTTATTATGGTCTAATGGGGATGGTTATGTTTAAAAACAAGGGTTATTGGTACTTTAATAAAATATTCAAAGGACTTAAAACTTGCATGAATAGTTTTTGGGTTAGGTCGCTTGGTTTTTAGTAACTATGAGCCCTAATTATGTGAACTTAATGGTTTTATATATGGATTTCATGGTTTTACACACACATAATTTAACCCTAAACTAACTATGAAAAACCCCACTGTCAAAGGATCCATGATTTAGAGGGGTGGAAACATGATTCCTAAAAATTATGTGCCCCCTTCTAATGGATCATCATAAGGTACATGGTTTTCTAGGTAAAACCATATGGTTTTCCTTAATCGTTCACCAACCTTGAAAAGCCCCCAACACCATAAAAATTAAATCTACAACTAAAACCACCTTAGACAATCTATAAACATCAATAGATCAAAAATGTTTAAAACTTATCAGAAATTTGGTAGCAGGAGGTTACAACTACCTTTCATGTAGTGACTTATTTATACTAAGATAAGTGTTATGTGTGAATGTAATAAAATCCACAATATTTTGTGGGAATAGGAATGATTTTAGGAGGAAAATAATTTAAAACTTTATGTGTTTATTTTGTATCATTCTATATTATATGTATAGGGAGAATAATATTGCATAAGTATGGGAGTGATTGGGTTTGATAAAAATTATTAAAATTTATTCACCCCATGTATTTAGTGTATATCACCTTTGTGTGAAATTAATAGTATACAATATAAATATATTAAGAGTCTTGTCAGGAAATCCCATGGAATAATAATAATGATCAATATTATACTATATGAAAAAATTCCCTTTCTTGAATGAAAAAAATATTTGGTTTTAATAAATGGGATTGTTTTTATCACATCATGTTCTATTTTATCCATTATACCATATATTTATCTAACCAACTGGTTACTCAATTGAAATCAAAAAATCGAAATCATGATGAAGGAGTGTTTTATTTATATTAAATTTCGCATAATTAATAAAATTAGATATAATATATTGAGCATACATATAAATGTTGTATGTCTCTCTACCAAAAAATTTTTTTTTGTAAATTAATCCCTTATTTTAATTGAAATCATTTTTGAAACATCCCAGGTAAATACAGAATAATACATTTTCATATTTATTAATATTTGGGAATTAAATATTAATTTTACTTTAAAGGGGTTTCTATGTTCGATAGCATACCTGATACACAACAATGAGTTTCGTTGAAATATTACATTGCACACTAGTAATAAAATAATATTATTTTAAATGGTAGTTAACGTGTAGCCGTTGTATTGGTAGGAATGAATAGAAATAACTAAAATATGATTACATATGTTAAATGTTTTTACATTTATCCAATAATGGATAAAGGCTTAAAATAAGAAAAGAATTCAATTTTAGGCATAGATACTCTAATATTCACTAAAGGTCCAGTTATCACCATTTCCTCGAATTATATCAATGAGGTACCTTTGAGCTCAAATCAAAAAGAGTTACCCGTTTTAAAGGTAGTGTTTTCTATTGTGTTATTTTGTTTTATTTTTCTTCTCCAACCCTATAAAATCTTTTTATTCATTTCTTTTGTAACAACACCAGTATCTTCCATATACTAGGATGTCATTATAAGAAGGATTCAAGCTACACTTACACACACCTACATCTAATGGATAAAGAACATACTGTTTCTGTGGATGGAGAATTTCTGCCTCACGAAACGATGATTGTTCAACACTCATATAACACCTTTAAAGGTGGCGATTAAGATGTCACTATATTTATATATGATATATAATATGTTTATGTTTTACTTAACCTTCTGTATTTTTCATTTATGGAATAACTTTTTGGTTTCCATTATGGGTAAACATGATATCTTCATTTTAGGAAGTGAGGACTACCGCCCCCTTAATGTGAATTGATTCGTTAATACCATGTGTGGTATGTATAAAGGATATATTTAATGATATTATATATGATACAATATTGGAATTATAATACTATTATGTATCATTATGTTTTAATTCCAATAAATATGAAATATAAATGGAAGTAGCATTCATCTATACGTACGGCTTACCGTCTCCATGAACGGTGCATTTCATTTCTTACCCCTAAATGTTATGTAATATTATAAATGCATGTATATATTAGATATATATGATATATATGACACCTTTAAAGGTGGCCATTAAGATGTCACTATATTTATATATTATATATAATATGTTTATGTTTTACTTAAGCTTCTGTATTTTTCATTTATGGAATACCATTATGGTTTCCATTATGGGTAAACGCGGCATCTTCATTTTAGGAAGTGCGGACTACTGCCCCCTCAAAGTGATTTGATCCGTTAATACCATGTTTTGTACGTATAAAGTTATATTGAATGATATTATATATGATACAATACTGGAATTATAATACTATTATGTATCATTATGTTTTAATTCCATTAAATATGAAATATAAATGGAAGTAGCGTTCATGCGTACGTACGGCTTACAGTCTCCATGAACGGTGCATTTCATTTCTTACCCCAAAATGTTATGTAATATTATAAATGCATGTATATATTGGATTTATATGATATATATGGCATATACATCTTGAGTATAACTCTGGATATAATGGATACATGAACAACTTGTAATTATAAAGAGAATATTTTTTACTCAAGTACCAATGATCGTTAAAACGACGGTTATTAATATAAATAATTACATAGTGTTCATGACCTGGTAATAAGTGATATAAAAGGAATAATTTACTTGAAAATGGTTCTTAAGAAAGTAGTAATTAACTCAAGTTTATTATTCAGGACATTAAAGAACGATCGAGTCAAGTCAGACCCGAGGTAAGGGACTTCATCTCAATCTCCTTTCATTGAGGCATATTTTGTTTTATTCACAACTTTCCTTTATACAGTGTATAAACCCCTTTGACTTTTATTTTATACAAAAGGAATATTTTTCAACGAAGCATTTTACTAAACAACAAAAAGTAATGTTTCTTTTAATGTACGCGATTACAACGACCTTATCTACCGCCGCGAGTATTATTTGGTCTTTGGCTTCCTCAACAAGTCGTGATGTTTTTAAAATGAAATAAATACCATATACTCTTTTATGTATTTTGGTATTGAAAATAATTTTTATAATTGATTTGTTATGTCAATATATTTGAATGATATATTTTGAGCAATGTGTGGAAATGTTTTCTTTCCATTATATTTGTTTTATGTCTTCTGGTTTTATAATGGTACTTGTACATTTGACGGATGGTTACGTGATAAACCATATGACGGGTGGTGTCGTGAATACCAGGACGGGTGGTTACGTTATAAACTCCAATGCATTGGGTATGGAAGTCGGCCGTATGGATATTCTATTAAGCGATATGTGTGGAAGTCGGTCGTATTGTTATTCCATTTAAGTATGTTTATATCCCAAGTTACCTTTATATGTTATGTGATCTTTATAGGGGTTTTATGGTAATCTTTTGGGTACAAAAGGGTATGTAATGATCTTCTATTCAGTGAAGAGTTTTTACTACTTCATAATGGTAAAAAGTATTACTTTGATATAGTATACATGGTTTACTTTTTGTTTTGATAAACTAACAGTTTTCATTCTTTGTATATACCTTAATAAGCTTTTTATGCTCACCCCAAGTTTTTTTGAAATGTTTTTCACAGGACTTAATGTGGAATAGGGTCTAGGATGGGATCAAGGGAAAGTCATGCTATATAAAACATGGAACTAGACATGTTTCTTTTTAAGAGTTTTTATTCTATGGAAACTTAGTAGAAGTGTCTACTTTTAATCTTTTGAGATGTAATAGTTATGTACTAATTCTCTAAAACTCTAAACCTGAAAAGATCACCAATGTGAATTATTCATTTAATTAAATATTAAGTATGGTTTAAGGTCGGGGCCTTATAGTTGGTATCAAAGGTCGGTTTAGACAACATTAGGAGTTAGAAAATTGTTAAATTATAAGTTAATTTATGGTATGATTGAAATGATATATCATTTAAAGATTACCATGTTGCTTCACCTAAGATATTTCTGGGTTCAGAATGGTTTTCCGCAGAGGAAACAAGGCAGCTATGATGGGACAACATCAGGAGGAAGACAACCTCCCAATTCTGCAACCTGAGATGGTCAGAATTGGAACTGAATAGTTTGTTGCAGTGATGGCACAGTTGACTCATGCTAAAAATGGTGGCGGTATACATGCACGAGATTAGCCTGATCAACTGCAGAGGAACATGTCAGTGGTGGAACATTTCATGAGGCAACATCCCCCATCATTCAGAGGATCAAATGACCCCGTGCAAGCTAAAGGGTGTATTAAAGAACTGGAGATGATTTTTGATGTCATGGGGTGTTCAGAACATCAAAAGGTTAGTCTTGTTATTTACCGTTTTGAAGGTGAAGCTGATCAGTGGTGGTCGATGGTGAAAAATATCAGGGATAGTGATGAGATTGATGGTCTTCACTGGGATGAATTCAAAGGTATGTTTCTTGAGAAATATTTTCTTAAGGTGGTTAGTCTTAGGATGGAAAAACAACTCCTAGAATTGAGGCAGGAGGATAAATCAGTGGCTTCTTATGAAGCAAAGTTCACTCGACTGGAATGGTATGCTTCAAACATCATACGAGATCTTGATAGAAAAATCAACAGTTTTTACTCAGTGTTAAAGCCAAATTATCGAAGGGCTTTATCTTCTCATGAGTACAAAAGTTATGAAAAACTTGTTCGATGTGCGGAGAAGGTGTAAATGGAGTTTTCTAATGATCAGGTGTTCTTTGACAAACAACAGAATAAGAGGTCCAGTTGGCAGGAAAAGTGGAAGAATTCATCAAAGAAACAAGGAATTAAGAAACCCAAATATCCATCCTGTGAGAAGTGTGGTAAAATGCATCCTGGAGAATGTTAATTGTAACACCCCAAGATTTCATAGTGTGTTATTTCTTCAAAATAATTCAATAACTTGCACTACACGCAACACTGAGTTCAATTGCACCATGACTTACCAAAAAAAAAGCCATTAAAAGAGGTCATGAATAGTATTAACTAAATTTTAAACTTTATATAATCCTTATAATTTTAGAATCCATATTATGAGTTTCTTATTCATAATGCAAGAACAGATTCATTTTCAGTATTGCACTTTTATCAACTTTTGATAGTGAAACCTTTTTAAATACAATATTTTAAACTTTTTGACTAAATGGAGACATCATAAAATTTAAAATGAAACATCCCAAGCTTCCACGGTACGCTTTCCTTTGAATAAAACAATAGCGTGTGTTGTACGCAACTTCGAGTTCTAACACACCGTAACCAATCAAACTAGCTGTTATGAATAGTAATACCTAATTTTTGAAGTTATATATATTTTATATTTTAAAATGGACTTCATTTTTGGATTCGGAATATCAAATTTAGCCTAAGGTGAAATTTTGGTACTTTTTGGATAACTTTCATATTTTGATGAATAGTGAAAATTACTAGATTTTAATTAAAAACAACTTTTTTAATCAAAATAATTAATAGTGATAAATTGTGAATTTGAGTGGTTTTAAAGTATATTTAGAATATATTTTTACCATTTAATATAATTTTGCTCATTGGACATAATTTTACAATTAAACCGAACATAAACAAGTGTCAATCTTTTGATAGTTATTATCTCTTAAAAACACGCTTTTTGTTTTGACAGCGGGAATTAATTTTAAATTAATTTCTGCCACTTCTGTGTTTTGAATTTAGGAAAATGGATTCCATATTTGGAATCAGGATGTTCAAATTGTGTGAATAGGTAACTTTTATTTTTAGACATTTTGAATAGTTACTGTGGTAAATATTTTATTTACCATGGTTAAAGGGTAAATCCGGTAAATAAGGGTTAAAAAATAATATTATAATAATACAAAATTACCCTAAAACGTGTCCTAACCTTATTGGTGGACACATACCCGACCATGGTCATCCTTGGGTCAATTTGGGGACCCCTTGGATCCACTTGTATGTGGTAGGGACACATTATATTAATAAAGTTAAAATAAAAATAAAAATGGCATAAGCTTACATCTTTTAGAAGAACAATTTTTACATAGGGTTATACATGTTGAATTTTCGATTATAAATATTCATTATAAAGCTAAAAAGATTTCCTACATAATGATATTTTATTTATAATTTTTAGACATCAAATAGTTTAAATTATTAATGACACAATAATGATGCAATGTTTACCTCATTAATAAATCATTTAAATAAATAAGATTATAATGATTAAAATATTATCTAAAACCTGTCCAATTCTTATTGGTTGATGTTATTTAGAATATGAGTCATCTTATCTTCGACCTCAATGATTTTTGGACCATTATAAACCGAATATAATTATATTATAAAGTAATACTTTCACTCTTTCCTAAAGAGCCCCTCCTCCCCCTTATAAAAGGAGACCACTTCTACTCATTCCTCACACCTCTCAAGCCACTTGGCTCGTCCAAACTCGGCCCAACTAATCTCCCCACATCCCTCTCCTCCTCCTTGAAGCTTTCCCTTAGGCAGAAAGCATTTCAACAAGTCCTTTGGTTCCAACCAAAGTGAGTTACCTAAATTAAAGGTAACGATTTCTCTTAAATTATTTTCATTTATTTTGCTTCTTCAACCCCCCAAACTCTTTTTATTTCCTTTATTTTGTAACAACACCAGTATCCTCAATATACTAGGATGTTGTTATAAGAAGGATTCAAACTACACATACACACAACTCCATCTAATGGATGATGAACATAATGTTTCTGTGGATGGCAAACTAACGCCTCACGAAACGATGATTGTTCAAATACATCTTACCGCCTCTCATGGTGGCCATTATGATGGCACTGTAATTAAATATGATGTTAATGATATATATTTTATATATAAGCTTCTGTAATTCCATTTTATTTCATACCATTATTCATTTCATGTTGTATATACATACGATAATTTCATTTGAGGAAGTGCGGACTACCGCCCCCTTAAAATGATATGACTCGTTCATACCACACATGGAACGTATAAAGGATGGTGTTAATGAACTTAAGTAACATATATAAAATATTATATTATACTGGAATAGTAATATACCTATGTATCATTTGTATTAGATTATTTTAAAATAAAAATTAAATGGAAGTAGCGTTCGTGCGTACGTACGGACTACCGTCTCCACGAACGCGATGAGATTCATTTTCCATCGTATCCATTCAAGTATAATTATCATTTGATGATTTAAAAATGATGTTTAAGGACTTGATACCATTCTGGATTTGAATAATATACAACTTATCCTTTACAAACATGTCTTACGTAACAAAACATACAAAAGCAAACAAGTAAGTTGACACCCGAAACAGCGATAATACTAAGATATTATTATCAAATCAATATTAAAAGATCATATATGATATCATATTAATGTATATGATTCTTGTATAATTTAGTTACAATTATTTCACTATTATACAGGAGGTTAACCTACCCCAACCAAGGAAAAGTACAAGGTAAGGGTTATTTAACAATCTCTTCATTATCCAAGGTTGTTTATACGTAATAATCTACTGGGATATCTTTATCATCCACATCCATGTTTCTTAAAAATGTATTTCAAAACATTTTTACTATTTACAAGAATATGGGTTTAAGTCATTTATACCCTTGTTTGACTTTTTATAAGAGGTTTATAAAGGAATCTTTCCGTCGTTTTCAAAACAAGGTCCTTTTTAACCTTTTCGACAGAATTGAGGTAAGAATGTTTTTTTTTAACTTATACGACGGGTGCGGTTATTTTCCGCCGTTATAAAATCGTCGAAGCTTTCCATACAAGCTTATAAGAATATTTTCAATGAAAATGTTTTATTTTATATGGATCTTAAATGATTTCAAAATAAAAGGAGATACTTCTTTAAAAATAATTTTGATTTCATCTATGTCAACATCCTTTGATGGATTTTAAGATTATTTGAAGTTGATTTATTATGATACAAAACTTCTATATTGTATTGAAGGTTTTGTGATATGTTTTACTGTGGATGTGCTATTTTTATACCATTCATAGTTTATGGTGAAATTATTGACATTTCGTATGCTAGTTTTAATACGAATGTTTATGTTATGTTTAAACCTTTTCATATGGGAATGCATTGGACTTAATAAGTGACGGGTGGAGCCCGCTATAGCTCCTCGATGCATCGGTAGGTCTCATGAGACAAACTAGTGTCTTGGCACAAGGCCTTGACAAAATCTTATTTGTAGTCTTGGCACGAGGCCTTGACTATGTGGTTATGATAGTCTGGCATTATGCATTCCAGCATTATGAAAGTGGTTATTGATTTTTGCATGTGATTATTAGATTAGTAGAATATCCATGTGAATAATTAAATGGCATTATTTCATTTTATTTATGCCATACCATGTTGAAAGTTCATATTTAAAAGGCTTTTGTTTTAGTTATACATTGCCTTAAATGTTTATCCTTTCCGCTATATTGTTATCCTTACTGGGCATTTGAGCTCACCCCTTTTTTATGTTTTATTTTTCCCAGGATGTGAAGAAGTAAGTTATGAATGACCTGCAGGGATTTTTATGAGGGGATAATAGTGTGGTCTATTGATACATTATGTTGTTGTAGTAGTTTTTCATTTTATAATGTAATGTAAAACTTATGAATATATCTGGCATTTTCCAAGGCTACTAAACCAATCGGTCTTTCGAGATTTGATCTTTCTTATGATCATGCCAATGTTATGTAATAATGCACCGACTCTGGGTAACTGGGGTCGGGGCGTTACAGTTGGTATCAGAGAAAGTTTAGTACAAACCTTGGAAGCTAGATTTAGATAAACTCTGATTAGAGCACATAGACCTAAGATGAACTTTGAGGATTAGTATAGAAGAACTTCCTAGAATTTTGGTATTGTAGAGATTTTGTGAGTTTTCCAAGCAATACATCCCTGTCTGGATACGAGCAGGTAGAGGCGGCTCTGGAACAGATGTACCTAGGGGTAAAACCCGAAAACACCGCTTTGAGCTAGACTCGAACGGGAACTGGTGCACGACAATGGGCCTTGCTGCACTCTTGGTTACGACACTCCCGGGGGATATGCTTAGGATAACTCTCATTTTCTTTACAAATCATTTTGAAGGGATTATGAGTATATACTTCCTCAAAGAAAACATTTTTATGATTATGGATTATATCCATAAATAGTTCAATTTATGTTAAGTGTTTTATAAGTATGGGATTATGTATTTTGATTCATAAACTGATCTAGTGGATTCCATTGTTTAGAAATGGTGCCCAGTAGAAGGAATGAGAACTCCAGAAATGCACATGATCCAGAGAGAAGGAAGGATCATATCTTTCATGGTCTTAAGCTAGAATTTATAAGAGAAATAGTCTCCCATGTATTATCATCATATGAAGAAATAATATCATGTGTTGAAAAGATAAGTAAAGAGTTTACTGAGTCCTATGGCTTTGAAGGGAAGCAAGAGAAGAAAAGGATAGAAGAAAGAAAGATGGATAAAGGGAAGAGGGAAAAGAATAATTTTCCCATATGTGGTAACTGTGGAAAGAAACACCCTGGAACTTGCCTGAAAGGAATGGGAGTTTGTTATAAGTGTGGAGGAAAAGGGCACAAAGTACGTGAATGCATGGGTAAGAAAATGGTTTCAAATGTACAATGCGTCATTTGCAAGGAGTTTGGACACTACGCGAACCTATGTCCCAGTCATCAGACTATGACGCAAATGATGCTATTGGATAATAATCAAGTTATGATACTACCACAGATGAAGAGGAATGATTAGAGTTCTTATTTTGATTATGTCAATTGAGTGTTGTATCAACAATGTACTTTTTATAATAATTATGGAGTATATAAGGATTGTACTGCAGTACTATTTCATTAAGGACTTGAGATTGTGTGGAACAAAGAAAAGTGACTCATTAGCAGGATAAATTTTTGGAAAATATATGGTTGAGAGAATGATAAACCATAATATAGTTCTGATACCGGGGTAGTGATTTTCGAATAATACATGATTATTTTGGAAAAAAATATATTGGATATTCTTGACTACCTTGGAACTGATTAATGATTTGTATATTCCATCATTGTTGGGGTTTAAAACATTTTTGGATTGATGAAGTATATCCAGCATTCTATATGGAATAAGGGAGCATGAAGGTAATCAATAAGGAATATGGTAATACATGATGAAGGTATTCATATGCTATTACAGGGTAAAAAGGATCTATATTATGTTTACCTTCCTTATAAATGTTAGACTGTGTGTTTGGACAGAAGTATTTTGGATAGTTCTAGTTTGGATTATTTTGGATTGCCATAAAAGGACAACCCGGAGGTCGGGCGGCAACCCGTCGCGTCCGGCAAGGCTGCGAGACTTGAACCCGCAACCGAAGGGCGACAAGGGTGTATCACCTACCACTGGCCCACGAGATGTACTAGATTAAATAATGTAGTTTTTATTAAAAGATCTTGTAGATGAATTATAAATTCGTTTATTTTGGAACCCTATACGAATAGTGTAAATAGAATTTTTTTTACATTCTATTATCTTTTAGAGTGAAAGATGAGTTTTTGGTAGAAATTTATTAATGGATAAAACTCTAATTATAAAGTAAGTATATCTCCTTATGATCTTAGCCAATCTCATAAATAAATTCATCAATATTAAGAAAAGAAACTTAGAACAAAAATGTTTTCCTAGATGGTACCTTAAATCATCACTAATTTATGGCTTTGGGATTGTTGGCCTTTTTATAGCCATGTTCTCTACCACTCTCCATCAGATAATTGATGGTTAGATTTCTCTTCCATATCCATATTTTCCTACATGGAACCCTAGTATGTGTTATTTTCGGTAATCTTCATACTTTCGACTCTTTATTTTAAATAGAGGCCTCATTAATTCATTTTTCGATGTGGGATTTCAACTAGGATATTTTGAAACGTCAAAAATGTGTTATCCTAATACCCTATGTTTTGTTGAACCGATGGTATTTCAATTCATCATAGATTGATGAATTTAAGGACCTCAATTTTATACTTGTTTGTGATTGATGACCTCAATCACTATCTATAAATATTTACGTTTTTCCTCTGATTATATGTCTCTAATTTCCACCAATGTTCTCCTAATTGAGATCATAATTTGGTGGTGACCCTTTGATTTCTCTTTTCCTCATATTAAGACTAAATTTTAGTAACCCAATTTCCGATGTGGGTTTTCCCACAAATATATTTTCTACTTTCAACCTTTTATTTTTGAAGAACAATTTCAAATTGCGAGGACGCAATTTATTGAAGGAGGGGAGAATGTAACACCCCAATATTTCATAGTGTGTTATTTCTTCAAAATAATTCAATAACTTGCACTACACGCAACACTGAGTTCAATTGCACCATGACTTACAAAAAAAAAAGCCATTAAAAGAGGTCATGAATAGTATTAACTAAATTTTAAACTTTATATAATCCTTATAATTTTAGAATCCATATTATGAGTTTCTTAGTCATAATGCAAGAACAGATTCATTTTCAGTATTGCACTTTTATCAACTTTTGATAGTGAAACCTTTTTAAATACAATATTTTAAACTTTTTGACTAAATGGAGACATAATAAAATTTAAAATGAAACATCCCAAGCTTCCACGGTACGCTTTCCTTTGAATAAAACAATAGCGTGTGTTGTACGCAACTTCGAGTTCTAACACACCGTAACCAATCAAACTAGCTGTTATGAATAGTAATACCTAATTTTTGAAGATATATATATTTTATATTTTAAAATGGACTTCATTTTTGGATTCGGAATATCAAATTTAGCCTAAGGTGAAATTTTGGTACTTTTTGGATAACTTTCATATTTTGATGAATAGTGAAAATTACTATATTTTAATTAAAAACAACTTTTTTAATCAAAATAATTAATAGTGATAAATTGTGAATTTGAGTGGTTTTAAAGTATATTTAGAATATATTTTTACCATTTAATATAATTTTGGTCATTGGACATAATTTTACAATTAAACCGAACATAAACAAGTGTCAATCTTTTGATAGTTATTACCTCTTAAAAACACGCTTTTTGTTTTCACAGCGGGAATTAATTTTAAATTAACTTCTGCCACTTCTGTGTTTTGAATTTAGGAAAATGGATTCCATATTTGGAATCAGGATGTTCAAATTGTGTAAATAGGTAACTTTTATTTTTAGACATTTTGAATAGTTACTGTGGTAAATATTTTATTTACCACGGTTAAAGGGTAAATCCGGTAAATAAGGGTTAAAAAATAATATTATAATAATACAAAATTACCCTAAAACGTGTCCTAACCTTATTGGTGGACACATACCCGACCATGGGCATCCTTGGGTCAATTTGGGGACCCCTTGGATCCACTTGTATGTGGTAGGGACACATTATATTAATAAAGTTAAAATAAAAATAAAAAAGGCATAAGCTTACATCTTTTAGAAGAACAATTTTTACATAGGGTTATACATGTTGAATTTTCGATTATAAATATTCATTAGAAAGATAAAAAGATTTCCTACATAATGATATTTTATTTATAATTTTTAGACATCAAATAATTTAAATTATTAATGACACAATAATGATGCAATGTTTACCTCATTAATAAATCATTTAAATAAATAAGATTATAATGATTAAAATATTATCTAAAACCTGTCCAATTCTTATTGGATGATGTTATTTAGAATATGAGTCATCTTATCTTCGACATAAATGATTTTTGGACCATTATAAACCGAATATAATTATATTATAAAGTAATACTTTCACTCTTTCCTAAAGAGCCCCTCCTCCCCCTTATAAAAGGAGACCACTTCTACTCATTCCTCACACCTCTCAAGCCACTTGGCTCGTCCAAACTCTGCCCAACTAAGCTCCCCACATCCCTATCCTCCTCCTTGAAGCTTCCCCTTAGGCAGAAAGCATTTCAACAAGTCCTTTGGTTCCAACCAAAGTGAGTTACCTAAATTAAAGGTAACGATTTCTCTTAAATTATTTTCATTTATTTTGCTTCTTCAACCCCCCAAACTCTTTTTATTTCCTTTATTTTGTAACAACAACAGTATCCTCAATATACTAGGATGTTGTTATAAGAAGGATTCAAACTACACATACACACAACTCCATCTAATGGATGATGAACATAATGTTTCTGTGGATGGCAAACTAACGCCTCACGAAACGATGATTGTTCAAATACATCTTACCGCCTCTCATGGTGGCCATTATGATGGCACTATAATTAAATATTATGTTAATGATATATATTTTATATATAAGCTTCTGTAATTCCATTTTATTTCATACCATTATTCGTTTCATGTTGTATATACATACGATAATTTCATTTGAGGAAGTGCGGACTACCGCCCCCTTAAAATGATATGACTCGTTCATACCACACATGGAACGTATAAAGGATGGTGTTAATGAACATAAGTAACATATATAAAATATTATATTATACTGGAATAGTAATATACCTATGTATCATTTGTATTCGATTCTTTTAAAATAAAAATTAAATGGAAGTAGCGTTCGTGCGTACGTACGGACTACCGTCTCCACGAACGCGATGAGATTCATTTTCCATCGTATCCATTCAAGTATAATTATCATTTGATGATTTAAAAATGATGTTTAAGGACTTGATACCATTCTGGAATTGAATAATATACAACTTATCCTTTAAAAACATGTCTTACGTAACAAAACATACAAAAGCAAACAAGTAAGTTCACACCCGAAACAACGATAATACTAAGATATTATTATCAAATCAATATTAAAAGATCATATATGATATCATATTAATGTATATGATTCTTGTATAATTTAGTAACAATTATTTCACTATTATACAGGAGGTTAACCTACCCCAACCAAGGAAAAGTACAAGGTTAGGGTTATTTCACAATCTCTTCATTATCCGAGGTTGTTTATACGTAATAATCTACTGGGATCTCTTTATCATCCACATCCATGTTTCTTAAAAATGTATTTCAAAACATTTTTACTATTTACAAGAATATGGGTTTAAGTCATTTATACCCTTGTTTGACTTTTTATAAGAGGTTTATAAAGGAATCTTTCCGTCGTTTTCAAAACAAGGTCCTTTTTAACCTTTTCGACAGAATTGAGGTAAGAATGTTTTTTTTAACTTATACGACGGGTGCGGTTATTTTCCGCCGTTATAAAATCGTCGAAGCTTTCCATACAAGCTTATAAGAATATTTTCAAAGAAAATTTTTTATTTTATATGGATCTTAAATGATTTCAAAATAAAAGGAGATACTTCTTTAAAAATAATTTTGATTTCATCTATGTCAACATCCTTTGATGGATTTTATGATTATTTGAAGTTGATTTATTATGATACAAAACTTCTATATTGTATTGAAGGTTTTGTGATATGTTTGACTGTGGATGTGCTATTTTTATACCATTCATAGTTTATGGTGAAATTATTGACATTTCGTATGCTAGTTTTAATACGAATGTTTATGTTATGTTTAAACCTTTTCATATGGGAATGCATTGGACTTAATAAGTGACGGGTGGAGCCCGCTATAGCTCCTCGATGCATCGGTAGGTCTCATGAGACAAACTAGTGTCTTGGCACAAGGCCTTGACAAAATCTTATTTGTAGTCTTGGCACGAGGCCTTGACTATGTGGTTATGATAGTCTGGCATTATGCATTCCAGCATTATGAAAGTGGTTATTGATTTTTGCATGTGATTATTCGATTAGTAGAATATCCATGTGAATAATTAAATGGAATTATTTCATTTTATTTATGCCATACCATGTTGAAAGTTCATATTTAAAAGGCTTTTGTTTTAGTTATACATTGCCTTAAAAGTTTATCCTTTCCGCTATATTGTTATCCTTACTGGGCATTTGAGCTCACCCCTTTTTTATGTTTTATTTTTCCCAGGATGTGAAGAAGTAAGTTATGAATGACCTGCAGGGATTTTTATGAGGGGATAATAGTTTGGTCTATTGAGACATTATGTTGTTGTAGTAGTTTTTCATTTTATAATGTAATGTAAAACTTATGAATATATCTGGCATTTTCCAAGGCTACTAAACCAATCGGTCTTTCGATATTTGATCATTCTTATGATCATGCCAATGTTATGTAATAATGCACCGACTCTGGGTAACTGGGGTCGGAGCGTTACATTAATCCATGTCTGGAAAGTGCTTTCGGCATGGTAAGTCTGGTCATTTTGCTCGTAACTGTAAGGGAGATGATCAATCAGGCAACGAAAAGCCAGCGGTAAGATGTTTTAAGTGTAATGAAATGGGTCATTCAGCGAATGAATGTCTAACGAAGAACTCAAATGGGGAAAACCAGCCAGACTACAAGTAGAAAGGGGTGGTGAAATCCTTTGAAACTACTTCAGGAGATGTTGGGCCATCAAATGAAGTAGTATCAGGTACACTGTTTTTTTGTTCAGATTATGCAAATGTGTTGTTTGATTCAGGGTCTACACATTCTTTCATTTCTGAAAATTTTTCTAGTAAATTGGAAATTCCATCTCAAGATATGAATCCGGAACTTATGGTGAAAACACCCAGAGGGATCGTTGAGACAAAAAGGAATTATAAGAACCTTCCTATCCTTGTTTGCGGAATCAATCTACCAGCAAACCTTATTATTTTTCCTCTAGTAGTGTTTGATGTTATTTTGGGCATGGATTGGATTTCTATTTATCATGCTAAGATTGACTGTAGAGATAAAATGGTTTCTTTTCAGAATGATTTTCAATTTGTGTACAAGAATGAACCCTTGATTTTGATAACATATCAGGAAGTTGAGAAACTAGTAAAATATGGAAATGAATGTTACCTTGCACATATTGTTAAAAATAAATGAACTGTTCAGATTAATGATGTGCCATTGGTAAATGAGTATCTTAATGATTTCCTGATGAGTTGCCTGGTATTATTTATAATCGGGAAGTTGAATTTACTGTTCACTTAGTTCCTAATTCTAGGGAAATTTCAAAACCCCTTTATCTAATGGATCAAGTTGACCTTTTAGAGTTAAAGAAACAATTGCAGGAGTTATTAGATAAAGGTTTCATTCGACCTAGCACATCACCATGGGGTGCTTCTGTCTTGTTTGTTAAAAAGAAAGATGGTTCAATGATACTTTTCATTGATTATAGATACTTGAATAATATTACTATTAAGAACAAGTATCCTTTGCCTCATATAGATGATTTGTTTGATCACCTCCAGGGAGCTCAGTATTTTTCGAAGATTGACTTGAGGTCGGGGTACCATTAGTTGAAAGTAAAAGAAGCAGACGTTCCGAAGACTACGTTCTGTACTACATATGGCCATTATGAATTTGTAGTTATGCCTTTTGGGTTAACCAATGCACCTGCTATATTCATGGACCTTATGATTAGAATTTTCAATGAGTTCTTGGATAAGTTTTTGGTTGTTTTAATTGATGATATTTTGGTGTTTTCTAAAAGTAAAGAAGAGCATGAAATTCATTTAAGGGTCATCATGAAAACCTTAAAAGAAAAGAAACTGTATGGAAAATTTATCAAGTGTGAGTTTTGGTTAAAACAAATTTCTTTCCTGGGTCACATTATTTCAAAAGATGGCATAACTATTGATCCTGCTAAAACAAAAGTTGTTGAAGAATGTAAAATACCCACAAATCTAACTAAGATCCGTAGTTTCCTTGGATTGGAAGGTTACTACCGAAGGTTGGTTGAAATTTTTTCATGGTTATCTAGTCCAATGACTAAGATAACTTGGAAGGGTGTTATGTTTATCTGGACAAAAGAATGTGATGATTGTTTTCAGGAGTTGAAAATAAGATTGGTGAATGCTCCAGTTTTGGCAATTCCTTCCAGGAATTGTGAGTTTGTTATCTATAGTGATGCTTCATTGAAAGGACTTGGTTGTGTCCTTATGAAAAATGATCATGTAATTTCTTATGTTTCACATCAGTTGAAAACTCATGATGTAAATTACCCTACACATGAATTGGAATTAGCTGCTGTTGTTTTTGCCTTAAAAATTTGGAGGCATCATTTGTATGGAGTAAAGTGTGAAATATATACCGATCCCAAAAGTTTAAAGTTTATATTCACTCAGAAGGAATTGAACATGAGACAAGGGAGATGACTAGAATTAATCAAGGATTATGATTGTACAATTCATTACCATCCAAGAAAAGCAAATAAAGTGGCTGATTCTTTGAGTCGAAAAAGTAATGCTTCATTAATCATGCTACGTTTGGAATGAGATCCTTTGGTTTTTGATTTGATGAACATTGGCATAGAAGTTGTTGGTGTAGGAAGTTCTTCTGTTTTGTTTCAGGTATCAGTGAGATCATCCCTATCAGACAGAATTAATCAAGCACAGAGGGAAGACAGTGAGTTGTAGAAAAGGTAGAGCTGGTTCAGAAGGGTATGTTTCCTGAATTCAACATTGATAATGATTGTGTTTTGAGGTTTGTGAAGAGATTATGTGTGACTGGTGATTCAAAGTTGATGAATGAGTTGTTATGTGAGGCACATAGTTCCCCGTTTTCTGTTCATCCTGGCAGTACTAAGATGTACAGAGATCTGCGGGAGTATTACTGGTGGGATGGAATGAAAAGAGATATTGCTGATTTTACTGTGAAGTGTTTGACTTGTCAGCAGGTTAAAGCAGAGTGGCAGTTATCGAAAGGGATGCTTCATCCATTACCAGTGCCAGAGTGGAAATGGGAAAATATATCCATGGACTTCATTGTGGGATTACCAAGGACATCTCGAGGTAATAATGAAATCTGGGTTATTGTTGATGAATTGACTAAATCTGGTCATTTCCTTCCTATTCGAGATACATTCTCTCTAGATCAACTTTCTCAATTGTATCTTAAAGAGATAGTCAGGTTGCATGGAGTTCCAATCTCCATTCTATCTGATTGTGATCCCAGATTTACTTCTAACTTTTGGAAATGCCTTCAAAAGTCATTGGGTACTGAATTAAATTTTAGTATATCTTTTCACCCGCAATTAGATGAGAAGTCAGAACGAACAATTCAGACCATTGAGGATATGCTACGAGCATTCTCTATGGATAATCAGGGAAGTTGGGACCGACATCTTTCTTTGGTTGAGTTTTCATATAATAACAGTTTTCATTCTAGTATACAGATGGTACCATTTGAGGCATTATATGGGAAGCCGTATCGAACTCCAGCTTATTGGGATGAAGTAGGTGAAAGGAAGCTGATGGGACCATAATTGGTAGAAGAGATGGCATAAAAAGTTCAGTTGATTCAGAAACACATGAGAACAGCTCAGAGCAGGCAGAAGAGTTATGCGGATAACCGAAAGAAGGATCTATCTTTATAGGTAGGTGATCATGTTTTTCTCAAAGTTTCACCGTGGAAAAGTGTGATGCGATTTGGTAAGAAAGGAAAGCTAAGTCCAAGGTTTATTGGACCATATGAAATTCTGGGGAAAGTTGGATCAGTTGCTTACCGAGTGGCTTTACCTCCGAGTTTATCTCCGGTACACAATGTTTTTCATGTTTCGATGTTGAGAAAGAATATTCTAGATCCATCTCATGTTTTGAGCCCAGTGGTAGTTCAGTTGGAAGTGAATCTCTCTTATGAAGAACAACCAGTCCAGATTCTTGACCGAAGAGAGCAAGTGTTGCGAAATAAGGTAATTCACCAGGTAATGGTTTTGTGGAAAAACCATATGGTTGAAGAGGCAACATGGAAATCTGAAAATGCTATGAGGGATAAATACGCCCAATTATTTTGATAAGTGAATAAAATTGAGAGGATGAAATTTCCCAAAAGGGTGGAAGGATGTAACATCCCAGGTAAATAAATAATAATACATTTTCATATTTAAAAATATTTGAGAATTAAATATTAATTTTACTTTAAAGGGGTTGCTATGTTCGATAGCATACCCGATACACAACAATGAGTTTATGTGAAATCTTACATTTCACACTAGTAATAAAATAATATTATTTTAAATGGTAGTTAACGCCTAGCCATTGTATTGGTGGGAATGAATAGAAATAACTAAAATTTGATTACATATGTTAAATGTCTTTACATTTATCCAATAATGGATAAAGGCTTAAAATATGAGAAGAAAATCCAATTTCAGGCATAGATACTCTAATATTCACTAAAGGTCCACTTATCACCTTATCCTCTAATTATATCAATGGGGGACCTTTTAAATCCGAAACTCATTTTAAAATAAAGTATCATTTCTTTACTTTCCAAGAGTGCCCCTCCTCTCCTCTTATAAAAGGCCCCCACCACTGTCACCATACCCAAACCTCTCTAGCCTTTGGTTCTGCCAAGCTCTACTATTTTTGTCTCTCCACATCCCTATATTACTACTAGAATCCTCACTTTGGGCAAAAGTCTTCCCAAGGAAGCCTTTGAGCTCAAATCAAAAAGAGTTACCCGTTTTAAAGGTAGTGTTTTCTCTTGTGATATTTTGTTTTATTTTTCATCTCCAACCCTCGAAAATATTTTTATTAATTTCATTTGTAACAAAACCAGTATCTTCCATATACTAGGATGTCATTATAAGAAGGATTCAAGCTACATTTACACACACCTACATCTAATGGTTAAAGAACATACTGTTTCTGTGGATGGAGAATTTCTGCCTCACGAAACGATGATTGTTCAACACTCATATAACACCTTTAAAGGTGGCCATTAAGATGTCACTATATTTATATATGATATATAATATGTTTTTGTTTTACTTAACCTTCTTTATTTTTCATTTATTGCATACCTTTATGGTTTCCATTATGGGTAAACACGATATCTTCATTTTAGGAAGTGAGGACTACCGCCCCCTCAATGTGATTTGATTCGTTAATACCATGTGTGGTATGTATAAAGGATATATTTAATGATATTATATATGATACAATACTGGAATTGTAATACTATTATGTATCATTATGTTTTAATTCCATTAATTTTGAAATAGAAATGGAAGTAGCATTCATCTGTACGTACAACTTACTGTCTCCATGAACGGTGCATTTCATTTCTTACCCCTAAATGTTATGTAATATTATAAATGCATGTATATATTAGATATATATGACATATATGACATATTCATCATGATTATAACTCTGGATATAATGGACACATGAACAACTTGTAATTATAAAGAGCATATTTTTTACTCAAGTACCAATGATCGTTAAAACGACCGTTATTAACGTAAATAATTACATAGTGTTCATGACATGGTAATAAGTGATATAAAAGGAATAATTAACTTGAAAAATGTTCTTAAGAAAGTATAAATTAACTCAAGTTTATTATTCAGGACATTAAAGAATGATCGCATCATGTCGGACCCGAGGTAAGGGACTTCGTCACAATATCCTTTCATTGAGGCATATTTTGTTTTATACACAACATTCCTTTATACGGTGTATAAACCCCTTGGAATTTTTCTTTTATACAAAAGGAATCATTTTCTACGAAGATTTCTACTAAACGACAGAAAAGAATGTTTCTTTTAAGGTACGCAGTGACAATAACATTTTCCGCCGCCGTGAGTATTATTTGGTCTTTGGCTTCCTCAACAAGCCGTGAAGTTTTTAAAATGAAATAAATACCATATACTCTTTTGTGTATTTTGGTATTGAAAATGGTTTTTATAATGGATTTGTTATGTCAATATATTTGAGTTATATATTGTGATCAAAGTGTGGAAATGTTTTCTTTCCATTATATTTGTTTTATGTCTTATGATTTTATAATGGTACTTGGACATTTGATGGGTGGTTACGTGATAAACCATATGACGGGTGGTGCCGTGAATACTAGGACGGTTGGTTATGTTATAACCTCCAAAGCATTGGGTATGGAAGTCGGTCGTATGGCTATTCCATTAAGTGATATGTGTGGAAGTCGACCCTATGGTTCTTCTATTTAAGTATGTTTATGTCCCAAGTTACCGTTATATGTTATGTGATAATTATAGGGGTTTTATGGTAATATTTTGGTTAAAAAATGGTATGTAATGATGGTTTATTCGGTGAAGAGTTTTTACTACTTCATAAAGGTTAAAAGTATTACTTTGATATATTATACATGGTTTACTTCTTGTTTTGATAAACTAACTGTTTTTATTCTTTGTGTATCCCTTACTGAGCTTTTTATGCTCACCCCAAGTTTTTTTGAAATGATTTTCACAGGACCTAATGTAGAATAGGGTTAGGGATGAGATCAAAGGAAAGTCATGCTATATAAAACATGGAACTATACATGTTTATTTTAAAGAGTTTTTATTTTATGGAAACTTAGTATAAGTGTCTACTTTGTAATATTTTGAGATGTAATAGTTATGTCCTAATTCTCTAAAACTCTAAACCTGAAAAGATACTCAATGTGAATTATTCATTTAATTCAATATTAAGTAAGGATTAAGGTCAGGGCCTTATAATTTTCAACCATCCCTATCATTTTACAACTACTATGAATATAATTCATCATCTAACCAATAGATCCATTTTTATGACATTCTAATACCTTTATAATTTGATCAATTAGATACCATTTTATATTTACATTAATGAAATCTGTGTCATTATTATTTGAGGCAACCATTTTGAGTTACATAGAATTTCTACCAATTTTGTTCTTTTAGGTTCTCTACCTTCATTTAAAATAAAATAGTGAGTGATTAATTAAAACCTCTAAAATGGTCTTCCAACCCTTGTACACCTACATAAATAAATACATGGATTAATTTCCCTTTCATAAAATCTCAATTGTTCTTTTGAAATCAAATATATTTTTGTCATTTCTAACATTCATGTTTTCTTTTGAACTAGACCATATACCAACCTTTCTAGAAATTCCGGTTCTTTTAAACATTCAATATTCCATGAACATAAAAGTATTTTCATAATTACATTTATTTTATTTTATTCATCCTCTATTAATTCGTTTTTCTCCACATAATATTATATAATGTCAAATATTTTTTAGTTGTTTTCATTTTTGAAAATGAAATTCTGACTTAAAATTTATTTTCATTAATAAATTATCCCAAATTCTAAATTCATATTCTTTACCACCATATCATTTAAATAATAATGTCTTTGACATAGAATTTAATTATTTAATTATTAAATTATATATGGACATTGAATATATAAAATATTAGGTTTAGTTATGAGATAAAAACCGGTTTACCAATTCAATATTAAATAATAAAATCATTCCCCGTTTTTATTAATGGAATCTTATTGATTATATTAGTTGCCACAATCAATGATTCTACTAAACACTCATTTAGGAAAATAGAATGTTTTTATGTTCTCTATAATCTCTCATTTATCATATTTGTTCTTCTATTTGGACAAATTATTTTTCTATGATATATCAGGTATTTTCTTTCTGAAACCCAATATCATTCTTTTTACTGAATTTTTTGTATTATATGTTATTATAATCACCAATATTTATGATCCTCGTTTATTTCGTATTTAAATTATTTTCATTTTCTACAAAGGCTATCTTTATAAATTAATATAACGAATACATGTGACTAGTGCCTCATTGAGTATACACACACTTTTATTAAAGAAGTATTAAAGAAGGAAACATAGTATAGTGAATCTCTATGATAACATACAAGTGCTGGCCTTCATCCATCTAAATTCACAAGATCTAGATTTTGAGACTTGGTTTTTCATCCAAAAAAATAAATAACAAACATTTTTTCAAGGATACACCATTCACATATACCATACTCCATGTTCCTAAGTTTTTATGCCCTTATCAACCATGATTTTGAACATCTTCACAAACATGTGTCTAATATTTTAATTGCACAACTAGGAATAATTGGTAAACACAACAAACCATTATCATACCAATAATCCTTATTAGATATTATGATTCACCTTTTACACCTTTTTACACCACAATATAACCTAACTGGATTTTCCACATCCCATCTGAAAATGTATATACCACCCCACATCATCTATCTAGTCTAAAAAATAAAAATATTCATCACCCGAAGTATATAAATAAACCCTTTAAATCTTAGAAAACATCTATTCATTTTGAAAATCTCAATATAATATTTTTATACAATATCGACAGCTTCATCAGTAAAAATGTGATTAATACCAAAATTTCTTGACATATAATTTGATATTCATCTCCTCTTTAATATTAGAGTGAAATAATTATACTATGTTAATGATCAAGGCCATTAATAAAAAACAAAAAATAATAAACAAATATATGTAAACATTCTAAATTATTCTTTTTATGGATTATCCCCTTGATGTTGTGCTATGATTTATGAATACACACTTAAATGTCCTTTTATCTCACACTATTAGAATACAGGACTAGGACACACTTATTTTCCTTGGTAGTTTTATCTTCATTCACGTATCTCCTTCTGAATTATCTATTTTTTTTGACAACTCATACCCTATACACTATATTAATATACATTTGGATATCCATCCATCTAATAAATTTATTTAGAATCATATCCCAAATATCATCAAACACTAATCAAACATTAAAACTATAATTATTCATTATTATATCAATCACATAACATTATTTTTCAAATTATGATAATATTATCAATTCATTTACACCCTTTTTGATTCACATTCAATGATTATAATAGTATTTTTATCACATTGAATTAATTCAAATGGTCTGCCCCTGAATTTAATTCTATAATTTTTAGACTAATAAATATTCCTTTTCGAATCACCTTGCTCATTTTATCAGAATCTCATTGATATTTTCTAATATTGGCATCATGTAATTAGTTGTCTCCATCTCCAATATATTAAAAGAATCTTTCATAGATATCATCATTCTTACAAATCTTGTTATTTTATGTTTTATATTGTCCCATTCACATTTCTCCATTATATTAAACCTGACACTAGCTAATGATAGATTCAAAAATATAACATATAAATAATACTATATTTTCAACTTACATAAAGTAAAATTTTTGTTGTTAAAATTTTTATTCCTTTTATATACTTCTTTAAATACCATACACTATAAATATATTTACATAAATAGTCATTAAATCATGAAGTAAAAAAAATAGAAATACATACCAGAAGCCCTAAAAATATCTAGATACATGAAGAAAACCCTTGAAACCACTACCTATGATACCAATTCTTGTACCCTCTATTTATAACTCCTAAGGTGAATGTCAAAATGATGATCTAAAACTCATATTCATCATCCATTCATCAAATTGTGAACAAATACCAGATATCAAAAGACAATTTTTAATGTATTGTTCATGAAAGAAATCATGGTTTATATCTAAAAATATACAAGACTCCAGAAAAAATAAGATCTATAAGATAACAATGGAAAATATCACACAAGCAGCACTGACATGACAATAATTTATCATGGTTCTAAAAACGACATACGTCAATAATGAAACATTATAATCTATTAGTATAGAGAGGTCAGAGAACATATTAACATATAAGGTATCTCACAAGTCCTGTAACACCCCCAAATGAAAAAGGGTTAAATGAAAAAATGATACGACTCATGTCAACAAGGTGCACCTTCCGTTTCTAGAGACTACCTGATTAGAACTCCATAGTTATGCATGCTTGGCCAGGAGTAGTGATTAGTATGGATGAACTTCTGGGAAGTTTCCCTAGGTGTGTGCGAGGGAGGAATAACAACACTAAAAAGGACATGAGTTGGACTGGGGGGACTATCATTAGTTAGATGACCCATTCTGGCATGTGGGTGTGCCCTTGGGTGGGGGCCACATGTCTGTGGGGAAACTGGTGGTACCTGGTGGGCCAGGACCTGACGACCATGTAGAGACCCGTAAATTTCAAGGAATTTTTTTTAATTTATTTGGAATTTTACGAGTCCACATTTTCGAACGGCGCCTGATTCCGGGGCCTGGTGTGCCTAGAATCAATTTCTGATGATTTGTTTGTGTACGTTCAGTAAACGTACGGGCGGGATTTTCTATCTTTTGAACTGGTGCTCGGAATTGAAATCTGAGGGAACGGATGAACTCGTAGCGCTGGTAATTGCTTAAGGGGACCTTTGCCGTAGTTGCGTTTTATGCAGGTTTGAACTTATATTTTGGAGTTTAATGTTAAATTTAAAAAAAATTGGGTTGAACATAATTTTTTTTGAGTTTTCTATATCCAACAGGGGGGTTGTAGGTGGGGCCCACACCCACATAACCTCCCGTGAGAAGATATTGGTGAGGTGGGGCCCACACGAACACCCAACCTTTCAACACCATTGAAACCCCCCTTTAAATCACATTTAATTATTTGACAACTCTCCTCATTTAATATGAGGAGACTCTCCACCTTCGATTTTTTTATGGTTAAACCCCCCACCTCCCTCTCTCCCTAATTAGTATTCCAACACCTCTTAGTTAATTAATTGATCAACAAATAATTAATTAATTCAAGAGTTTGAATGTTGAAAATGCATGGCAGTATATTATATTGGGGAACCCATCACATAATTTGGGTTTGGTAAATATCCTATTGAGGAGGCTCAAAAGAAATAAAAGAGAAGGGTTCTTCCTTCAACGAGGAAACATCAAAGAGCGAATATCATCTCCTTCGATCTTCGGCCATGCCAAAGGAGAATGAGCCACCCACAAGGAATGCTGATGACGCGCCATCCTCGTCTTCTTCATCCTCGACGTGAATGAGTTGACGGCGTCCCCCCACGACACTGTTCTACCACGACACTTGCCTCTTTCCGCGGCACGATGACGTGAAACATCATAATCGAGGTAGGGGGATATGTTCAATTTTATTTGATTAAAATTGTTCTATTTCATCGTTGTAAAAGTATGGTTTGACTTAGGCCAATTGTTACTGCCTAATGCGGAGGGCGTGGGCCGAATGCACATAACTTGATGACCCCCCATAGTCTCTTTGTTTGTGACTGAGGCACATTGTAAGAGGCGGTGACCGGAGAAGCGGTGGTCAAGCGCTAGCCGCGTGCGGAAAAACCGCGACCCGCAACCGGGGGCCGCTCGACTGGGGAGGAACCGACCAATTTTAATGAGTCGGGCCGAAGGGAGAAATAGTGGCACCTCACTGTGCCGCACTTCCGGGAACTGCTGCCCGCACGGGGCAAGCTGCTTTGGTGAAAGAACAAGCCTGATCGATGGCTGTCCAGGTGGAGGAAAACCGCGACACCTGAAGGTGTCGCGCAGCAGGTCTGCGGCCCGCTTGAGCGGGCTGCTTGCACCAGGAAGGCTGGTAGGCTTGGTCTGGCCAGTTAGGGAGGGGGGCACCGCTTGGCGCCGCTGGTTCGGGTAGGCGGCGTGGGGGGGGGGGGGGGTTGTGCCCCTCACCTCTGACCGCGCGGCCGGCCGGCCGGGCCACGGCCAAGCCGTGCCATACCGGGCCGGGCCGCGCCCCCTCAGGCTGGGCCGCGCCATTCATTTCGGGTCGCGCATTTCATCGGGCTGGTCCGACCCCCTACCGGGTCGGACATGCCCACTATGGGTTGACCCGACCTTCCAGCCCACTGGGCTTAATGGGACATGCCCATTTTAACTTAAACGTGAATAACATGAAGAACACGCGTCTGATCGACATTTTGTCTGCGGTTCTGGGACCCTCGCGACGAGGTAGTTCATTTGGGATACTGTAGGTGAGTTTTGGACAACTTTGGAAAAACAACTGGGTTGGTTCGAAATCGAAACCAATCGGGACCTCAGAGCGAAAACACTTATAACATAATGACCAGATGTCTGATTGACGTGCCGTTAGTTACGTTGGTTTCCATTTGATGAGATGGACCTTTTGGAATAATCCAAATAGGGTTTGAATGTTTTTTGAGTATGTCCAGGTTGGATTGGACCTGAAATCCAACTGGGCCCCTAGAACAGAAATGCTAATTACTCACATACCGAGCGTCCAATTAATGCATCATCTGTTGTATTGATACCCCTATGATGAAGCGGTATTTTGAGATACTTCCACTTGAGATTACGTGCCACTTGGAAGTAACAACCAGAAGCTCGTGGAGCGGACCCTCCCGGAGACGAGCCTAAGGAGTGTGGAGACCTAATATCTATAGACCTGACAACTACATCACTGATTTGACTCGGGGTGATTCGATTAGCCCAGTAGATTGAGAGCCCATTTTGGTGGTAGACCCACGATGGATAGAGCACCTAGTTTGGCAGCATACATGCGGTACTCGACAGGAGGAGTACCTCTGTAGGCAATTAGGGGGAGTGCTACTGTGTTGGGGTGGTAGACCCATGGCGGGGAGCGCTACAATGTTGGGGCGGCAGACCCGCGGTACTCGACAGGAGGAGTACCTCAGCAGTCTAAGGTTAGTGAGTCGCATCTCAGAGTCGCGACAGGGCCACTTTACTCGATAGAGGAGGAGTTCTCTGGCAGCCAAGGTTTCGATAATGAAAATCCTAGTTTGAGCTGAGTCAATGACCTTTGTGTTGTCCTCATGATTGATATGGGTTACTTGATAACTTAGGTATATGTATGTGCATATATCTATGTAAAGGTTATCTGTTGAGATCATCCTTTGTGGTTTATCCTTGTTGGATTTAGTGAGACCTTGGGGGACTCGGGGTCCCTACTAAGTGTCATTATACTCACCGCTGCACGGGCTATGCTCGCACCTCGTTGTTTTGGATGTAGAAAACGGACAATGCTAACCAAGGCTGAGTGTATGAGGACAGGACGATACCCAAAGGTGCACACCTGGCGTGATCGCACATGGAGCATACTGATAGAAACGAAGTGCTGACAAGGAAATTTGTACCTACCCTACAGGTAGGATCCCGAAGGAGATCCAGAAGCTGCTTCACTATTTATCTGTTTGTCATTTTCAGTTGTACTTTCTTTGAGAAGTAGTTGTACATTTTTTGGGCTTGTATTTCTGGCCCTTTTTACTTTCAACACACTTGTTACATAGGTTTTACCTATTTTTTGATTCTGCTTATACTCTGGTTGTCTGTGTTTACTTTTTATAAAGGCAATTCCTTCCCATATTTAGAGAATTATGCCTTTGGTACTAGTCACCAACCCCTGGCCTATGGAAGGCTGGATTGAGGTAGTCAATATGCCAGCCATGGGGGATGGTTCATGACAAATTGGTATCAGAGGAGTCGGTTCGATAGCAGAACATAGGACTATGATAATTTCTTTTTTGTGAAGCAATAGTTTTAAGCGTACAAAGTGTCGTTTTCAGTATAAGGAGTCTAGTGTTAGTGCGGTGGCCAACGTATCCATACAGCAAGACCCTGACTTCTGATTTCCTACTCAGTGAACTAAAAAACTGATTGCGTGTGTGTTTTTCAATGTTTTCATTAAGTCAAGTCAAACCAGGTTAGCTCACCATGTATATTTTTTTGACCGTGTCACACCTGTTACTTTTCAGGATGTCTTCACCTAGTCGATCAGTGCGGGTTCCGAATGGAGAGCTTGATGGTATCTCACCGAGCAGCGAGGCCATGGTGGAGGGCCCCATCAAAGGAGAGGGACCAGTGGTACCACTAACCGCTGAGCTACCATTTCCACCATCCCCAGTATCAGAGGGTGTGTGCTTCTTGAGCGCATTGCACAAGTTCCAGCAACAGAGGCCTCGGAGGTTTCGAGGCGATAAGGATTTTCAGACGGTTGGGTACTGGCTGGAGGGTGTGGAACGAGTTTTACAAATAGTTGGGACACCTGCTGACTTGATGGTGTACCTAACTGTTAGTCTGTTTCAGGGAGAAACTGAGAGGTGGTGGAGCCGGATGCTCTTGTTTTATGATGAGTCGACCATCGCCTGAGGAGATTTTGAGGGTCTTTTCAGGGTGGAGTTTGTACTAGAAACTCTACACTCTATGTGGGCTCAGGACCTACTACTCTCTCTGCCAGGCTTTCTGACCTTAGATAAGTCTTCTGCAGCTGACAGTAGACAGATGACACAGAAGTCCAAGCGGACTAGGCCAACAGGTGAGCGACCTCAGGATACAAGTTTGTTTGTACGAGGCACCCGAAATAGAGGTACCTATACAAGGAGCAGGAAGTGCTATGCATGAGGCAGGCAGGGTCACATGGATCAAGACTGCCCAACCTATCCCGCCGATGAGCAGCAGGAAGTAGAGGAACCTACAAGACCAAGGAATAGGAGCTCGTCGTATAGTCGGTGGTGTACGATGTTTCAAGGTGTTGCCACCACCACCACTCAGAGGTCCACCCCGACCATAGGGAATGGGTGGATATGGGAGATCACTGCTTTAGGCAGCTGAAGCATACGACTATGGAGCTCCGAAAGCAGGTGGACAGGATCGAGACTAGTTCCAGCCATAGAGCCCTTTGTTCATGGTGCTTCTAGATACCATGTTGTTGTTGTTGTGGTTGCTTTGTGTCTTTGTACTTCGATCTTTAGTAATAAAAGACACTTGTTCATGTGATATTTTTTTTCCTGTTCTTTTTTTATGGTTGATACTGAGAGGTTCCAGTTAGAACTGTTAACTTGACCCTCACTTTCGAGAATCCTACTAGAGGAGACCCAGGGACCACACACTGATGCCGATAGTGTGACTCAACCCTTGGAGGCGAGACCGATGGTTGGATCTCTTGGTAGTAGCGTCGAGGCCTTACGACGTCATCCATGACATGAAATGTACCATCTATGTCAGGATTGACTATATTAGGAAAAGGACATGGTTCAACCAGAGGATGGGGCTAGACTTATCATTTTAGAAAAGGAGAAATTTTCGCAGCTCATGTAGAACCCGAGGTGGTGCAGGCTATGACAGAGAAGGTTCAAATCATCCTGGGGCAGATGAAGACTACACAGAACAGACAAAAGTCCTTTGCTGATAAAAGATGAAGATCACTGATGTCTGAGGATGGCGACCATGTCTTCCAACGAGTCTCACCTTGATGATGTCTACGGAGATTTGGTCGGGGAGGCAAGTTATCTCCACGTTTCATCTGACTTTTCTTGGTCCTCAACTGTGTAGGCGAGGTGGCTTACCACCCGGCCCTTCCAGCTTAGTTGCACCGGGTGCATGACCTCTTCCATGTATCATAGCTGAGGAGATACGTGCACAGCCCGACCCACATCATCGATCACAGGGAGATGGACAATGATGAAGGGGACACTATCATGGAGATTCCAGTGGAGATTGAGGATCGTCTGGAGCGGGTCCTATGGAGACGGTCGATTACTCTGTGCGCATTCGCTGGCAGCACATAAACCTCCAGGGGAGCACATGGGAGCAAGAGGCGCAGATTCGTGCTCAATACCCCATTTGTTCCCCTAGTGTGTGTTGTAACTTTATGGGGACAAAATGCCTTGAGGTGGGAGTAATGTAAAGACCCAAAAATTTCATGGAAATTTTTTCTCTAAATTTCTTTGGAATTTTACAAGTTCGCAGTTTCTGACGACACCTGATTACGAGGCCCGTTGTTCCCAGAATCAATTTCTGAATTTTTTTTTGGGTACGCTCAGTAAACGTATGAGCAAGATTTTCTATAATTTGAACCATTACTCAGAATTGAATTCTGAGGGCACCGATGAACTTGCAGCACTGGTAATTTTTTAAGTGGACCTTTACCGCAGTTCTGTTTTATGCGGGATTGAAGTTATATTTTGGAGTTTAATCTTAAATTAAATAAAAATAGTGTTGCACAAAATTTAATTTTGGATTTGGTTATATCCTACAATGGGGAGGTAGTTGGTGGGGACCACACCCACATAACCTCCCATGATAGTATATTTGTGAGGTGGGGCCCACATGAACCTCCATCCTTTCAACACCCTTGAAACCCCCCTTTAACTCCCTTGCATTTAATTCTTTGACAACTCTCCTCATTTAATATGAGGAGCCTCTCCACCTCCCATTTTTTTATGGTTAAACCCCCACTTCCCTCTCTCCCTAATTAATATGCCAACTCCTATTAGTTAATTAATTGATCAACAATTAATTAATTAATTCAAGAGTTTGAATGTTGAAAAGTAGTGGTTGTATATTATATTGGGGAAGCCATCACATAATTTTGGGTTGGCCAATATCCTATTGAGGATTCTATTAAGAAATAGAAGAGAAGGGTTCTTCAATCAATGAGGAACCAGTGAATAATGGTGATTATTTCCTTCGATCTTCGGCCAAGCACAAGGAGAAGGAGCAACCTGCAAGGAACGTAGAAGATGCGCCATCCTCGGCTTCTTTTTCCTCGACGTCAATGAGTTGACGCCCTCTCCCCGTGACATCGTTCTATCGCGACACATACCTCGTTCTATGGCTCAAGGATGTGAAATTTCATAATCGGGGTAGCGGGTTATGTTCAATTTTAATGGATTAAAATTGTTCCTATTTTTTTTAAAGAATGGTTTGAATTTGGCCAATTGCTACGGCCTAAGTCGGAGGGTACGTGCCAAACGCACACGGACCGACGAACCTCCCTAGTCTCAGTGTTTGTGATTGAGGGACATTGGAAGAGGCATCGATGGGAAAAGCAGCAGTTGTGCGCCGGACGCGTGCAGAAGCACCGTGGCCTGCAACCGTCAGCCACTCGACTAGGGAAGAATTGGCCAGATGTAGCCGTTCAGGCTGAAGGGAGAAACTGCGGCGCCCCACAGTGCTGCGCTGTGGAGATCCGCGGCCCGCATGGGGCGGGCCGCTTCAGCAGATGAACCGGCCAGCTTGACGGCCAGACGGGTGGAGGAAAGCCACAACACATGAAGGTTCCACATAGCAGGTTCATAGCCTGCTTGAGTGGGCCGCTTGCACCAAGAAGGTCAGCTGGATTTGGCCGACCGGTTAGGGAGGGCGACGCCGCTTGGCACCGCAAGTTTGGATAGCTGGGGAGGGGTCATGGCCCCCTTCTCGAACCGCTCAGCCTGCTTGCTGAGCTGGGGTCGGGCCGTGTCGTGGAGGGGCACACAGTTTCGTGTCGGGCTGCACATTTTATTGGGCCGGTCCGACCCCCTACCGTGTCAGACCCGCCAACTCTAGGTTTACCCGACCTGCCTCCCACTAGGCATAACGTGCCATGCCTGTTTTTACTTAAACATGAAAGACATGAAGACCGCATGTCCAATCGATGTTCAGTCTACGACACTAGGACCCTCACGACTAGTTGGTTGTTTTGGGATAATATAAATGAGTTTTCGGCGACTTTGAAAAAACATACGGGTTGGTTCGAAACTGAAACCAACTGTGCCCTTGGAGCGAAAACGGTTATAAAATAAGTAATGGACGTCCGATAGACGTTCCATCAATTATGTTGGTTTTATTTTGATGAGACGGACTTTTTGGCATAATCCACACAAGATTCAGATGTGGTTTGAGAATGGCCAGGTTGGATTGTACATGAAATTCAGCCGGGCCCCTGAAATGAAAGTGTTAATAACTCATAGACCGAATGTCCGATTGAAGCCATCTGTTGCATTGAGACCACTATGATGAAGTAGTCTTTTGAGATACTTCCACGTGAGATTACACGGCACTTGAAAATAACGACCTGTAGCTTGTGGAGGGGACCCTCCCGGAGATGATCTTACGGAGTGCAGATACCTAGTAGCTGTAGATCTGACGACTGCATGACCGATTCAACTCGGAGTGATTTTATTAGGCTAGTGGAAGGAGCACCCAGTTTGGAGGAAATACCATGGAGGACGGAGCACCTATTTTGGCAGCAGTCTCGCGGTACTCGACAGGAGGAGTACCTCTGTAGGCTATTAGGGGGAGCGCTATTGTGTTGGGGCGACAGACCCATGGCGGGGAGTGCTACTGTGTTGCGGCGACATACCCACAATACTCGACAGGAGGAGTACCTCAACAGTCTAAGGTTAGTGAGTAGCGCCTCAGAGTTGCGACAAGGCCACTATACTTGACAGAGGAGTTCTCCGGCAGCTGTGGTTTTGATAATTAAAACCCTAGTTTGAGCTGAGTCAATGACCTTTGTGTTTTACTCATGATTGAGATGGGTTACATGATAACTTATGTATATGTTTGGGCATGTATCTAGGTAAAGGTTATCTATTGAGATCTTTCTTTTTTTATCTTTGTTTGATTTAGTGAGACCTTGAGGGTCTCAGGGTCCCTAATGAGGATCGTTATACTCACCCCTACACGGGTTATGCCTGCACATCGTTATGTTGGATGCAGACGACAGACATCGCTGACTGAGGAAGAGTGTACGAGGACTGGAAGATACCCGGATTTGGACACTTGGTGTGATGGCACACGGAGCGGACCGATAGATTCGAATTGCTGAGGAGGATATCTGTACCTACCCTTCAGGTAGGAACCTGGAGGACGATCCGGAAGTTGCTTCACTATTTAGCTCTTTGTCTTTTTCTTTTTTACATTCTTTCAGTTGAAGCTATACCTTTTGTTGAACATGTATTTTCGGCCCTTTGTACTTTTATCACACTTATTACATTGTTTTTACCGAGTGTTTTCTTCCTCTTGTACTCTGGTTGTGTGTGTTTATGTTTTATAAAGGCAATTCCTTCCCAGATTTAGGGAATTACGCCTTGGTGCTAGTCACCAGCCCCTGGCCTATGTAAGGTGGGCTTGGGGTAGTCATGATGCGTGCCCTGGGGGACGGGTCGTGACAGAGCATGTTAAGGTGGGGTGGTTGTGCTACCACCAGGACCCAACTGATATATTTTGTATTAGATCCCGTACCAAGCCTTAAGTGCGGTGCACGTGCCAAGGATGAGATGTAGGGCCCACAACGAGGACATTGTGCTCTAAAGGGGGGGGGGGGTGATTGTAAACCCGCCAACTGATAAAGGGTTAATTGAACAAAATGATATGAATCATGCTAACAAGGTGCATCTTCCTTTTCAAGAGCCTACCTTATTAGAACCCCACAATTAAGCGGGATTGGCCTGGAGTAGTGATCAGGATGGGTGACTTTCTGAGAATTTTTCCAAGGTGTGTGTGAGTGAGGACAAAGCACATTAAAAAAGAAATGTGTTATCTTGTGAGGACTATCATTAGTCAGATGACCCATTCAGGCATGTGGGTGAGCCCTTGAGTGGGGACCACATGTCTACGGGGCAACTAGTGGTACCCGGTGGGCCAGGACCCGACAACCATGGTACAGCAGGGTGGTTGTGCTGTCAGCGAGACCCAGTTGTTATAAATCTGTATTCTTAATAAATTTTACTATAAAATCATCCTTGTTGGGAACACTGACTCACTTGAAAAACATGGAAGATCTATAAAATCAGAACTCAACACATAGAATGAACATTTCCTAAATATTTCTTTATCACTGGTTATTACATCAATCGATTTTACCATAATTATAATTGATACATTGGAAGTTATAACACCAACATCAAAAAAAATCTGATAGACATTGATTATATTTCTTTTCACCTCCAAACTATGTATAATACTTCATCATTTTGCAGTTATAGTACACAAATTAGTTTTTCATTAATAGAATTGTAATGGCCCATAATTTCATCAATTTAGTTTCACTATAATTTTTTCATATTTAGTTTTGTAGTATAAATCCCATGCACCACATGAAAAAATCAACTTCAATATATTATATTAGTTTTAAAAATTAAATTTAGATAATTAAAAATTCCATAATAATTTAAAATATTATTATTATTTAAAAATAGAAAATATGATAAGAAAAATATGAAAATTAAGGTATTCTCGGTCCACTAGAATTACTATACTCACGAACAATAGTATAGAAATGAAGCCTAATGATACTAATGAAATATGCATTCTATAAATGAAAATATATAAATACCTAAGAATAAATAAAATTGAATGAATAATGAAAGAAATATGTGTAATTTATTGGATTTTTGGGACCATATATTTATTTCAAATATAACTATTGGAATAGTAATATGGCCATTAGAATAGTAACATGACCATTGGAATAGTAATATGGATTCTGAGAATAATGACATGGCTGTTAGAATATTACCTTCTCCTATGTAAGTGGAAAATTATATATAGGTATTTTATAAAATGAAAATAAAAAAATTTATATCCTGATACATTTAAATAAATGTTTTATGAGTGATAAAAGAGGTGTTCATATTTTTATAAAACATATATGTTTTATTTTATTTTTTATAAAAAATTTTCTTAAAATTTTATTTTATTTTCATAAAATTATTTTAGAAGTTAATATTATGTTTTTATTTAATGATAATATAATCTTCCGAGACCTTAAATAGATTTTCAATCCGTGAGAAAATCGATAATAATATTAAAATTGGTATTTTTAAAATAAATTTCTATTTAATTTCAAAATCAATTTTATTTTAATTGATAAAATTTATTTCATAAAAATTGTTTGATTTTTTGAACCCAGGTTTCAAAAAATTTTAAGGTATAATTTTTGGTATTTTTCTAAAATAGATGAATTATTTTTGAATAGTGAAATCTGTTAAATGCATAATTTTACATTAAAAGATAAATACAAAAAAAAATTAGTCATGTATAATATATGAAGCCATTATATTTAATTAAAATTAACCATCTATTTTATATAGTCATAAAAATAAATACTATTTTTTCGTGTTGATCCAATATAATAATATATTAAAACACCCCTCTCCTCCTCTAATAAATACCAACCATCACAACCCATTCTCCTCAAAACGTATAATCTAGGGAGCTTTCCAAATTTATACCAAATTTAATTAATAAAAATCCTATAAACCACTTAATATTTCTACTGATCTAACAATTATACCATTCCATGATTCTTTAATCGGGTTCCCAATAGGAGACATCCAATGGAGAAAGAAATTATCGCAACTAATTATTTTAATTTTTCTTACTCCTCATCGTCCATAAATAATTCTATCCTAAATGGAATAATAAAGAAAGTATATTATATTTACAATAATGTTATATTTTTAAAATTTAAAATCTACCAATCATCATATTCTCCTTCTGTCAATTTATTTTAAAAATAAAATGACGTTTAAAATACTGTTGGTTCACCTCCACCATGAACAAAACAGTTTTTCATTCCCCACCACCCTCAAGGATGGTCAAAAAAATATTATTTTTGTTAAATAAGATAATAATAATTATATTATAACATATTTCATGTTTTTATTTAGTTTATGTTCATAATATTAAAAAAAATTACACTTTAGTTGTTAGTAAAAATTCTTAATTGAACTATGTGTATATTGCTAATGTTTTTACTAAATTATTCATCCATATTTAAAAACATAAAATGGTATTTGGGACCATTTAAAATTTCTTATAGAAATAAATATTATTCTATTCCACTTCCTGAGTGGTATTACCATTCAACAATAACATCAGTAATAATCCCCAATTAATCCAACAGTAGAACAATGAGATGAAAACACTTTGAACAAAAAAAATTAATCTTTATATATCATTGGAATTATTATAAATAAACCTAATAAAATTAAAATAAATAAAATATATATTTATAAATTAATTAAATAATTAATTAATTTGTGTAATATTTTCATCCAATATGATATGTGAAGTGGAAAATGATTTTGGAAGAAAAGGTAAGGGATCTCTCTGAACCGTAATTTTGTCATGGGTTATAATGATTATCTCTCTAAGTCACATTAACTCTCTATCTGATGTCATATAATGGTTATTAACTCTTTATATATTTATCATACATATTTACCAATATTATTATTCCTTAAGTTCATGGGGTAATACATGCCATAAGTTCATTACCAAAATTCCTTCTTTAAAATAAAACCCAATTAAGGCGAACTTTTCTATCACTTAAACCCTTTTTATTATTCTCATTTGAAGCATTTATTTTGATACATATTCTTATATACTAATATATTAACATCCATAAAATTTAATTCCTTCTTCTATTTTTAATATTTATAAAATCCTCTTCGATTATGATATGAGGCACGGTTATACAACTCATTCCTTTATTTGGGTAATTCTTATGATTATGCCTTATAATTTATTTCATTTCAGAAAACATAAACACATAAATGTTATGATGAGTGCACTAAGATATATCTCTATTTCATGGGGTAATATTTTCTTCTCATTATATGTCATGTATGGAAATACGGAGTAAACCCGGTCCCTGATGGGACTCTATCCACCATGTGATGTTGTCTTAGTGGTTAGTCCTGATTTATATTTATGTAATGATTATATTGTGGCCAATTTCTCATGTTCTCATGATATTAATATACCATTTTATTTATGTTAATATTCAAAATGATTAAACCTGATCCTTCTTTTTATGATATCATGTTTTTTCATTTGATGCACATGTTACGTGTAATTATCATTTTATCCACGTATGGGGATTTATATATCACCACATTCTTTCAAGTATTCCCTAGAAACATACATGTAGTTCTAGGAGATTAATAATATTTATTATATCATTGTGAATAATAAAATAAATATTTTTCGTTTTAGTTTTTTTATAAATTTTCATCATAGTCTTCCCAATATAGTTGGCCTCATGATATTTGGGTCTGATTATTGGGGGTTTATTTTAAACATCATTTAATAATATATATAAAAGGCTTGGGTCACTATTTTTGGTATCATAGTAATACCATGCTATTTATGATGATAAAGACTATAATTGTTCTTTGAGATCCCTAGGATTACGTCTATGCATGGAAAATATCCTATAATTTGGGTGAAGTATAGAGTGAGTGGTTTCCAATAAATTTCATCCATTTTAGGATAATACAAGTGGTTGTAGCCTTGGATGAATTTTAACTTATTGTAATAACCCCAAAATGTTGCATTTGGTATTAAATAAATCATCACGTAGTTTACAACAAATATATCTTATTACACTAAACATTATGAAGGACTTGAATATATTGTTATGCTAGAAAAATTAATATGAAAATTAGAATGTATAACCTATATTTAAACCTGGAGATTTATAATTAATTATTTACAAGTCATTTTTATGTTATAACTTTTTTGTTCATCATTTCACATTTTATTTAATTTTATGTTTGAGTATTCTCATCCCTAAATTTATTTTACATATCATAAATGAATATAACCATAATAAAATAGTGAAATGTGTTCATGTTAACCATCCATGATCCTATATGATTATTTTCTATGAATTATTTAATATATTGATTTTTTAGTATAATAATTAAATCAAAACTTTTAACACGGGGTCGAACTATCTGTGAGAAGAAAAGATGGATAAATTGTTGCGTCACAAGTATATAACTCCTCCCAGGTCATTTTTTGTGGACTGAAACTCCAAAAATTAATTTATTTATTCCTTTATTGGAGTTTCTTTTATACAGGACTAGTAATGGATATCATTATATAAACATGTCATCAATTTTCAAGTTAGGAAGATCACTCTTCACATCATGAGTTATCCTCTGATTCTGTACAAGTGTAAAGATAATGATGAATCTTATTTAGAATATTTTTATCAAGAGTTGATATAATTTAATTATTTGTAAGTATATCTAACCGAAATTATTGAGATACAAAATATAATCATGTTAAAATACATGACCATAGTGATTGATTATACATATGTATTCCTCAATTCATTTTCTGATATTCATATTTACCAATAGATTGATTTCTCAATTCAAATTATTCTTGGATTTATACATATATACTAGACTATATAAATAATGAATATAAATTAGTTAAAATAAAAAAAATAAATATTTACAAGATATTATAGACGATGGATTTATATGCTCTGGTACGTGATCATGGGGTGCTTCTATTATCTTCACCTAAAAGAAGGATGGGTCAATGCATCTTTGCATTGATTATCATGACCTCCATAAGATCGTGATAATGAAACGCTATCAAATACCATGGATTGATGCCTTATTAGATCAACATTATGGGGACCTTAATTTCTCTATGGTAGACCTTTTGTCAATATATCACCAATTAATGTTGAATAAGGATGATATTCCCAAGTCTTCCTTTAAAACAACTTATACACAGTATGATTTCATAGTGATTCCATTGAGAATCGCTAATTTTCCATAAATATTTAAGGAATTAATAAATAGAGTCTTTATATTACATTGATAAAATATTTGGTTATGTTTATAGGTGATATTCAAATATACTATAAGGTAAAAGAGGAGCATGGGGAGTATTCGAATATTTTGATAAAGACTTTACAAAATGATAATCTATATACAGATTACAGAAAATATGAGTTAGGGATGGATGAAGGATTATTGTTGATAGATTATATCATGAAAACGGGATTTGTGTGGACCCTTCTAGGATAAATGAAAGGGAGGAGTGGGCTATACCAATATCTGTAATGGAGATATATGGTTTTGTAATACTATTTCAGTATTACGATTAATTTGTGGGAAAATTATCATAATTTTAAAACTAACTAATCAATATGAATCGAAAGGGGGTAAAATTTTATAGAATATTGAGTGTGAAGAGAGCTTAAAAGAGTTGAAAAAATTTCTTATCACTACATCGATACTTACACTACCCACGTTGGGGATTTTATTTGTATTCAGTAACGATAAAAAGAAATATTTGGGTTATGTATTGAGGTAGAATGCATAAAATGATATACTAAACATTAAGGAAATTGAAATTTCGTGAGAAGAAGTATCAAATGAATGATATAGAGTTAGTTATAGTGATCTATTCCTAGAACATATGGTGGAATTAGGTTAATCAAGAAAATAAACACTATTAGAAAACAACAGTTGAATAATCTTTATTTATTTGGAAATATTTATACTACCTATAATGATTTGGGTTATATTTCCTTGAAGCATCACCCAAACCAACTCTCCATCGGACCTGAATGGTGATCTTTATCCCCATTGATTCAAAACTAATGCCTTGAAATCAAGAATTCACACATGGGAATGGTTTCACCAAAAATATATAATACAAACAAACTGTTGAAACTACCAAGAATATAAAATGACCCAATTATATATCAGATTCCAATAAATAAGAATAAATAGTTATGATATTAAAATAAACAATCAAACCTAGTGATACACGATGATAATAATGAAAACATTCTATAAAATGGACAATAACCATTAACTAAACATAAGATGACAATTATATATATATTCTAGAGAAATATATAGAGTGTCAAGGATGATGCATAACCGTCCAAAAATAAATCAATGAATAAAACCACCCCCACCATCTTATCATTACCCATAGTCGCTCACCACCTCACAATTCCATCCGACTACAAACAACTTGATAACTAAAAAAAAGAGACATGAGCCTATGAACATGAAATGAAATATATGAGTTGAATACACCTAATGGTGCATGAATGGAGTGATCAAAAAACATAATATAGTATTTCACTAATTAGTGTTCCATATCCTTTAAAATTACATTTCATTAATTCTATCCTCTAATATTAGTCTAAAATAAGTTGTTCACATGTGTGTAAAATGAAACCAAATTATATGGCATAAATAATTTTCATAAAACACCCTCTTATTATGCTTGGTAAGGTTGGAACAATCTTTTCCTTAGAATATCTTCTTTAACCATGGAAGTGTAATATTTTATAATATGAGGAAAACATGTTGAGAACCTTTTTCATATTTTGAATATATATAAAAAAACATTTATAAAAATACACCCCAGTTTCTTTTTAAAATTAAAACTACTCAAATCAATTTAAATAATAATTAGAAAGTAAAATATAACCATAAATAAAACAAAACAAAATAATTTAGGTTCCAGTGTAACAGTGGAGCATACCAAAATAATCATCCAAATGAATAGTTCGACGAAATAAACTCAAGAGTTAGGGGATATGAATAATCCATTGGAATGGATCCATTAATTGATTTATAACAGGAATAAATAATCACGGGGAACTCCCTAGTATATATGCTGAAGGAAATTAGACCTACATTCCTCGGTTCAATATCTCCCCCCACCATGCGAGATCGGAATATCCCCATTCATTTCACATTTGGGTCATTGAGTGATATATTTATATATAAACACATAGGATGGTGCAAATTTCCCCAAACAATATCTTGTGACTGCACACTGGGATAACATAACACACATCCAAACCTTTTGGTAGCTACTCAAGGTCACATGATACGTAAAAGAGTAAATGAGTAGACAATAAATATAGGCAATCAAATAAATCCATTATACACACAGTAAAAACCCCACATCTCACCTAAAAAACCTCATATGAAGTAGCCTTTTTAAATATGCATATGCATCAACAAACATCATAAGGATAAATAATATCCCTTTTTGGTCCAAAATTTCGCAATACAAAGGATGGGGATCAAATGGGGGGTCTCACATGTTTTAGCCACAACTTATTTTACAGTGTCAATAAGGCCTTTCATCTAAAATTGGATCAAAATTCTACGCTACATTCCACAATTTAAAAAAATTGTTTCAAAAAGTAATTTAAACTAAATAATTTAAAATTATTCACAATAAAAAATTTAAACCAAATAAACTAGACCCTCATTTTAAAATAAATAATAACTGAATCCTGGTTTCATAAAAATCATTATAATTTCCCTAAATCCCATTAATTTTGAATGAATATTTAAAATCCATTTAAAAAATCTATATTGGAATTCACACAAATAGTATACATTGAACATAATTTTATAAATGATAAATACATTTTGAAACAAATAAATTATGGTAGAATACTCATGTAAAATTCAAAAAATCTACTACTAATATCATGTATAGATTTAATTTAACAACCAATACATTATAAAATAACATCCACTCAATGATAGTATATTCAAAGTAAATAGAAAAAGAACCATTCCTTATTAAATGTGGAAATACCTCATAACGCACCACAACATGTCTCATTCGATGGTATATTTCAATATAACCCTAGGGGATTACCAACCATGAATTAATGATCAAAACTGCTAAGGACATGCCACTACAAACGCTGAATCTAATAATGAATCTCCTAGGGTTAGAGAGAGGGTGGTAAAGAAATAGGAAAAAAAGGAGGGAGGTGACGAAGACCATAATCTGGGAATATAATGTATTTACCTTGGAGGGAGTAATTAAAATAGAAAGATAAATAAAAAAATGAAGAAGGATAGTGAAGGGAAATCCATCAGGAACTTATCTCTAGATTTATAGAATGAGAAATAAACAGTGAGGAGAGGGGTTTTTATTTTTTAGGTGAAAACGTAGAATTTCATATTTTAGGAAAAATAGGTAGGATACATGGTTTATTTGTAATTTTTGGAAAACCATTCCCCAACTGTGTGGAATCTACTGGATAGAACTATAAATGTTGAGGATTTGGATGAATGGATTATCACAATATAAGATAGTAGTGATAACCACCACTATTAAAAAATCATATCTGGTACTCATCATCTCACACAGATTCTCCTGGCCATGTGCTAAAAATCTAAACTATTATTCTGTCAAATGATTTACATTGCATATCACATTTTTTGGACCAAATAATGCAATACCCATGGATATTAAACAATGGGAATTCAAAATGAGGTAGTAATATCCATTCAATCTAGGTTTCATACAATTTTCATAATTCATATGATTTACCCATGAAATAGATATAAAATTTCTACAAAACCAAATGTTTCAAGCCCGAAAAATTAAATTTTAAATGACCCTATAATAATATAAAGAAGAAATTTTAAAATGACATTAATATAAAACAATCCCCTCCATCATTCCGCCTTCTACCTCGAAAAAGACATTGATAAAAGTTAAAAAAGGAACCAAAAACATTAAATCCCTTAGAAGAGGTGTGAGGGTTGGGTAAAATATCATAAATCCACTTTGCTAATTGAAATAATATAATAACCCAGACTTTTTTAAATTAAGTTCCAGTTTTAGTTGATAAATACCTTATTAAGATATTTTAATATAGAAAAAATGTACTATTATAGTTATTTTGGACCTTTATAAAATATATCCATTCAAATTTAAAAGATCATTAAACTTATTAATAATTGATGATACATTAATTATACGATGGAAATTATGATAAGTATATATTAAGGGTTATTATAAAGTCTAAATGAGACATCGGGAAGAAGCGATGACATTGGATAATATCATCATACCCTATGAATCCTAATTATCAGAGCATTTGAGGGAGGTGGAGCAACCAGGATTTTACATTAACGAAACCCAAGATTAAAATAAATAATTGAAGCAACAACCAATCATTTTATAGGTGAATTTCATTCCATTCAATATTATGGCCCAAACCATGTTCACCGAACCACCCTAAGGAAGTACCACTATCTCTTACCATTCCCTTAGTGTGTATGCTGCTGTAATTAGGGCTTTTGTCTCTCGATCCTAATAGTAATGATTTTTTTCTTTTATTTTTAATAAAATAACAATTATATTTATCCTTAATCATTATTTCTTCATTATACAACTATTTATTATCTGAATAAATTATAATTCGATACAGAGAAACCAAAATTATTTTTTAGAAAATATATAATTTTAACACTATTTTTGAAAAATTCATGAAATTCGAAATAATATTACTTTCACATAATAATGGTATTTTAAAAAATAATTTTATATATAAATGATAATATAATTCAATGAGGACCAATGTGGTATTAATAAGGTTTGTAATATTCTTATTGTCATAAAAAATATTTTACAATAAATAAATGTTTTTAATTAAAATATTAAATTCTCATTTTAAGTGAATTATTTTGAGAAAATAAATATTATCTTGGAAATTAAAACATCTAAATTATATAATATAAACTTTTTCATACTTGTTTGAGACATTAAATTTATTAGATAAAAATAAATATGATACAAATATACGGTATGTATTATGACATCATAATGGAACAAATGTTATATAATTAATGCAGCAAAATTCATCCTTGTACGATGTATATTACCCCTTTTAATTAATTTTTTTTATTTTATTTGGTCAATTTTATAACCCTCTAATAATCCTACAAATGTTATATTATATTTTAATGTTATAAATCAATTATATATGAACATGAATCACTTACACATAACCAATAATATGTTATTAATATGTTCATCACACAAGTGTATGTTAATAAAATTAATTGTTTTATTATATATGGGGGTAGAGTTATTTATTAATTAATTTTATTTTTTTCCTCGAATTTATCCATAAGGATACAAATAAAACATTGATAAAATAATTATTTGAGGGTTTTTTATATTGTTTATTTCGATAAAAATTGGTTTTTTTGTAGGTTTTATTTTAATAAAAATAATTATAGTTTTTTACATGACTGGAAAAAGTGTTCAATGGAGTTGTGTACATCGTTCACACTTACCTCGATATGCAAAAAACATAAACGGGGTTCACTCCTTACACCATTAAAAAATGTAAAATAGACATCACTCTTCATTTCATACAAAGATAAACAATGTGTATCTACCAAAATATGATTTATACATGTGTGTGTTATATATATATATAGATATATGTATTATATTAGTAAATTTATTGGAATATATTTAAATATATATATATACATTATTTATCATATTTAAATTTATTTATGAATACTATATATTATTCAATATATAAATATATATAATATAATTTCTTCTGATGAATATAAAAAAATATAATCAATAATAATTTTTATATGATATTAATTATAAATAATTATTATTTTCTGTAACTGTGAATAAAATATAATTATATAAAAATTGGAATGTTAAATTATTACAAAAATATGTTTATAATGTTATATAATGTTATTATTTTATGAAATATTTTATTGGTTATTTAATTATAAATACAATTACTATTAATTAAATGAATATATAGACCTAAATTTATATATGGACCTAAAATGATGAATACCTAAAAATAATTTCTAATGTATAGAATTTGAAAACTTCCATTTTAATTTTTGAGACAAATGTGGTTGGAACCTAAGGATTCTAGAGAGAACATCTAATACGCATTGAACTAACCTTTAGATTCAATGGAGTTCAATAAAAAATCAGGCATAACTCAATAATACACATCAACAATATATATCAGAATAAAACAAAAAAATACAAAAACCCTTGCAATGTCTATCCAATACACATTTAAACACACTCAAACAAAAATATATATCTTAGAATTTATAATGTAAATAATTTCAAAAAAAATGAACAATTTAACATAATCTTTAATGAAAATAAATATAATCCAATTATAATATGGTTATCTAGAATCATATTTTATGAATAAATAATTATAAAATAACCCTAACATTACATGTTATTAAAACACTGATAAATATTTTGGAAGAGATATATTTGTATATGTATATATATATATCTGTATATAATAAACATAAATTGATTAAAAAATATGATTCCTTTATTACAAAATATCACAACATAGTTAAATAAATACAACATCATACTAATTTTAAAAATAGATATCTATTGAAAATAAATAAATAAGGTTTCACCCATACTATGATTTCTCTTAAAATAAAACAACATAGTTATGGAAAAATAAATTTATAAGGAAAACCCCTTTCAACTGAATATTAAATTAAAATTTAAATAAATAATTCCCTTGCATTAATTGTATAAAATCAGCATATGTTGCTACTTCACACCAACACCTGACTAAGAATTGGTTTCCTAATTGAATTTTCTCAGAACCAACTATTGAAATTGATTCAAAATAACGAAGAAATATGGGGTATAGATGTATGAAATGAACAAAAATGATTCAAAAACCAATTAAAGAAGGCAAAAACATTATTTCCAAAATCGTTGTCAAGAAAATAACATATCATAAAAAAATAAAAAATAGAATACAAAAACTGAAACACAAATAAATAAATAAAATCAGAACCAATAAAGGATAATTTTAAACCCAAGGATCCAGATCTCGAAAAAACAAATACAGAAGTAAAATCAGAGCATACATAGGAAACAATTTTCCTACTTTTCTATGTTGAATAATATATAAGACTATCATATTGAGATCATGATGTTTTCTTTGGAAACCCTAACTAAAACTGAACAATAATTGTCAGAAAATATTTCAGCAACTAGGGGTAGAGGGTTTGTGTGATTCGAGGGGGATTGTATGATTCAGTCTTTGATTCACCGAGGAGGAGCACCGATAATTGTTAGCATTCAAAAAAGCATCAGATATCTCAACAGGTTCACAATAGCGTAAGTATTTTTCTTTAGATAGGGACAATTTTATCAGCTATTTTAAAGAGCACTGATGAAGATTTTTTTATCAGTTCTTATTACGTAAGCGCTGATAAAATTTATATTTATTAGCACTTTTTTTACCTAATAATGTACATATTTATCAATGATAATTTTTTTGCCCAGATAAATAGGACATTAATCATCACTAAAGAAAGCACTAATAAAGATTTGTTTTATCAGCACTTATTACATAATCATTAATAAAGAATTTTTAATTCTAATTTTAAATAAAAAATAGTAAATATATATATACTTAATAAATATATATAAATATAAATATAGTAAATATATATTTCATTTAAATATAATTAATAAAATTTAATTAATATTTAAATATAAAATTATTTATTTGTAAGGATATATATATTTTTAAAAAATAATATGTATATCGTTATATATATATATTATTATATATATATATTAAATAAATTTAATTATAAATATAGTAAGTATATTAATTTATTATGTAAATTTATTTAAATTTAATCATTATTGAAATATATATAATTATTTTATTTATAATTTTATAAATACTGTAAAAAATATTTGATTATGTATAATTATAAATATAAAATTTTATAAAATTAGCATATAAATTTTTAAATATATTTATTTATTAATTTATTTATTTCTAAAATATTTATTGCAAGTATTTTTTTAATGTTATTAATGAATGTATAATTTTAAGTGTATGAATATTAAAAAAGAGTGGAATTGAATATCTTTTTTAAAAGTACCCTTTGATAATATTGAAAAAATGGATAAGTTTTTTGTGTGTGCATCGTATATAAAATTTATGTTACTAGAAGAACCATCATCAATACTCTTATTCCCTCCCTTTTAATATTATATACAAAATCAACGTCTATAAGGTTCTAATTTATAACCTTCATCGACGAAGAGGTTTCATTCTTCAATTTCTCCTTCCTTACTAGTCAGGAAACCATTTTTATGGTTCAAACATACTTTAATATAATTATTATAACCTAATTAATATTCAAGAACCATTATAAGTACATATTATTAAATCGTATGCCCCAACTAGTTCGTAATAATAAAAATACCGCTAAAATAATCTAAGTGAATGCCATAAATATTTCATCTAATGATTCATCCACATTCTAAGTAACCAAATGGTCAAAATGACCATTAACATATTTTTATTTTCAAAAATAATATTTCATACGAATTTCGGTGATTTACATCCATACCACATGAACTCAATTACTTTTGAACAAGTTAACTGATAATGAAAATAAAGAAAATGAACATTCCAAAACTATGAAATTCTAAATAATAACATATCAATAATGGCCTAAATGAACTAAACAGAATTTTGAGAAACAAAATTTTTGGTCTAATAGGTTTGTAAATAAGTTATTAATAAGTCTAATTTCATATTACAGGACATTAATTTTTAAAACGGTACACATTCAGACATAAGGTAAGGGTTTTTTGACCAGAACAAATCTTTTTCATTCTGGTTACTTGTATAGTCTAATTACCTCAATAAAATTCTTGTATATTATTATTTAATCCTCTTAAATTCGTTATCAGTTCTCTTTATATGTCCACCAACCAGAATCCATCCTTATTATATGGTTAGACACACATTTCAAAAGGTACTTTCAAACTTATTTTCGAAATACAAGTTCGATTCAATAGATTTTGTCAAATTCTTACCTATTTTCAAGGGAACCCATTAATATATTTTGGGAAAGAATTATCTTTATAAAATAAACAATTTTTTATTCAAAATATTTCCTTACTTTACGTCTAGTTTCATGAAATTATTTTACCAAAATAACTCATCTTTTCAAAGTGAACGGATATTTAACTCAAGAATTACTCAAATATTTCATAGGAGTATATTTATATATTTCAACAATCATGTTTATTATTATGTATTATTGGAATAAAATTTTCACGTAATCATCTACCATATGTAATTTAATGTTTTATTTTTATTTGCAATTTAGATGTGCTATCTTAAAACCATTCTCCAATTTACTACGAATGGTTAGTGATTATGCTTAATGTTCGGGGAATGTTATTTACACATCATATGTTATATTCAATATGAATTTATAGGTTATGTATATTTATCCCTATTTATATGAGGACTGAATTGGACATAGAATGTTTTGGGTGGGGTCCGTTATAGCTCTTCGGTGCATCGGTTGGTCTCATGAGACAAACTACAGTCTTAGCACAATGCCTTAACAAAATAATTATTTATCTACTTAGAACGACGCCTTTATGGTATGGTTATGTTGTCCCATATTATTTATTCCCTCATTACAAGAATAGTAGCGTGGTTCAAATTATGAAGTGAAGATCTATTTCATGAAGGAGGAAGATACCATTTTTGAGAATTGTGTGGAATCTCCTATCATTATGGTATAAATATCACCATGAGATTCTCATCTAGATCTACCACCAATAGGTCTACTAAATTAAATTATTTGATAGGAAAGGAACCCAATATCTATGGGTGAGGAATGAAATCCTCAATTTGAATATGTTAATGTAGTGAAGGAATATGTTGATGACTTTCCAGATGATTTACCTAGACATCCACTGGATTATGAAATTGTGTTTTCCATTGAAATAATTCCTAGTTTAAGGCCCATATCAAATACCCCTTATAGAAATTCCATTGTGGTGTTAGTGGAGCTAAATAAACAACAAGATGAATTGAGTTTTAATGGAATTATTCTCACTAGTGTTTCTATAGGGGGTGCCCATGTACTTTTCATTAAGAATAAAGATGGGTCATTGAGGTTGTGCAATGTTTACAGGAAGATCAATGTTATAACAATAAATAAAACATACCCAGTAACTCGAATTGATGATTTATTTGATAAACTTTATGGATCCCAATATTTTTCAAATATTTATCTTCGATATGGATATCATTAGTTCCCTGTGATGAAGGAAGACATTCCAAAAACTGCATTCCGAACCAGGTACATAAATTACGATTTTATAGTAATGCCTTTTGTAATAACTAATGAATCATCTATTTTAATGGATCCAATGATTAGTTTTTTCAAGGAAAATCCTAATTAATTTGTGGTGGTGTTTATTGATGATATCCCGATATAATCTAAATGCTATGAAGATCATGAAAATCACATGCACACTATTCTGAAAACTCTTAAACGAAATGAGTTATATGGGAAGATTAGAAAGTGTCATTTTTGGCTCCAATAAGTTTTATTTCTGGGCCACATTGTCCTAAGGATATAATATCTATATATCTTATGAAGATTAAGGCTATTAAATAATGGACTACTCTGATGAACATAACTGAGGTACATTGTTTTATTGGTTTAACAGATTATTATTGATGTTTTGTTCAGAAATTTGCCCATTTATCCAACCCAATGACCAATATAACATGGTAAGGGGTTATGTTTCATATAGGAAAATGAATATGGATAATGTTATGAAGAACTAAATATTAGGTTTGTGAATGCTCTGATCCTAACCCTAGCATCAGGGAGTGATGGGTTTGTTATCTATAGTGATGCATCAAAGAGAGGACTTAGATATGTACTTATATAGAATGATTGAGTGATTTCCTATGCATCTAGGTAGAAAAAAATCATTAACACAAGTATATAACTCGGGATATTGAGATAGAAATGGTAATAGTTTGTATGATGATTTGGAGACATTACCCTTATGGAGAAAAATGTGATATATATACTGATTATAAGATTTTTAAATACAAATTCTTATAGAAAGAACTCAACATGAGAAAAAGGAGGTGGATTTAACATCACAAATATTATGATTGCACAATACACAACCACCCAGGGAAAAAATAATGTACTAGATGCTTTGAGTAGAATGGACCACAGAATTGTGAACAACATGATTGTTGAAAGGGATCATGTGTTCATGGATCTAGTAATGTGGGATATGTGAATTATCAAGGAAGGTAACACATCACTTCTTTTTCAAGTGGTTTCCAAACCATATTTACTAGAAAGGTTAAAATGTTCTCAGGTAGTTGATGGGGAGTTTCAAAAGAAATTTAATTCTATAAATGATGGAATGTTGATAGAAATCGTATATAAAGATGGAATTTTACAATTTAGAAGGAGACTTTTTGTTCCCTGTATAATTGAGCTAAAGAGGGAACTATTGGATGATGTTATTTGACTAATTTCTCTACACACCCTAGTAGCACAAGGATGTATATGGATCTAAAGGAACATTTATGGTGGGAAAACGTGAAGAGGGAGGTTTTTGTTTATGTGTTGAGGTGTTTGGTTTGTCAACAGGTGAATGCTGGAAGAGAACATCTAGGATGAGCCATGAAACACCATTCTATTCCTATGTTGGAATGGGATGATATTACAATGGACATTATTGTGGGACTACTAAAGGATCCAATAATATATGATTCGATATTGGTCATTGTTGATTGACTTACAAAATCAGCAAATGTTCTTTCTATAAGAGAAGATTTACAACTTGAGTGTTTAACAAGAGTATATATTATTTATTTTGTAAGAATTAATGGGGAACCCTTATCAATTATTTCTGATTCTGATCTCGTTTTACATCACAATTATGGAATAGTTTTCAGAAGACCCGATATATTGATCTTTGTTTAAGCACTACCTACCACCCACAAACTATTGGAAAATCATAACAAACTATTCAAACATGGGAATACATGTTGAGGTCTTGTTCACATGACTTTCAAGGAATATGGGATCATTATTTACCTATCATAGATGTTTCCTATAACAATAGATTCCATTCATGTATTTAGATGGCACCATATGAAGAGTTATATGGAAAGAGATGTCATACACCATCTTAATGGGATGATGTTAGTGAAAGAAATCTCATAGGCCCAGAACTTGTTAAGGAAGCAATGGAAAAAGTGATTATTATATAGACCCATATTAAAAACAATCATAGTAGGAAAATTAGCAATAATGATAACTGAAGGATGGATTTGAAATTTAAAGAAGGAGGATATGTTTTTTATTGGTTTCTCCAGGGAAGGGTATTATATGATTTGGTAAGAAGGGAAAATTAAGCCCCAAGTACATCGAACCTTTTGAAATTTTGGAGTAAATTGGAGCTGTAGCTTAGTGTCTGGAAATTCCTCCAAGCCTCTCCAAGGTCCCCAATTTGTTCCACATGTCAATGTTAAAGAAATACATGCTCGACCGACCACATGTACTCACCTTTGATGAAATTGAACTTGAGCCCGATATGTATTATTCTGAAGATCCTATCATGATTCTCTATACAATAGAACATTTATTGAGAAATTGGATGACTCGTCTAGTAATTTTTCCATGGAGGAACCATAATATGGATGAAGCAACATGGGATCCTAAGGATCTGATGTTGAAGACATACCCAAGTCTTTTTACTTAACAATTAGTGAATTTTGAGGACCATGTTTTTGTAAAGAGGGGAAAATGTAGTTCCCCAAGGTTTTGAAAATAAATTTTGGGTACATTTTATAATCTATCCACTAAATAAAACATTTCCTATACGTTGTTTTGAATTTCAGAAAAATGGTCATCAAGAGTTGTGATCAGTAGGTTATTTGGAGTCTGATAGAACAATCTAGATTTTATGCTGAAAATTAACTAGCCCTTATGAATAGTAATTGTAATAGTTATATTACACTTATGAATAATAAATAATGATATTATTTTATTTTCTAAAGGTAATAATATAATGAGATCTTAATATATATTTCAATGTGATATAATACAAATTATACCTTTAAAATTGATATTTTTCAAATTAACAATGATTTTATTTAAAAATTAAATTAATAACATTATGAATATTATGTTTGAAAAATGGATTCATTTTTTAATTCTACACAGTGAAAAATGTTATGGGTGAATTTTTGATATTTTTCTAAAATTCCAAAAATTTTGATTCATAGTGAAATACGGTAAAATACCGTGTATTCAAATTATAAGTTAAATACAAAATTTATGACATCAAAAGTAATGTAATGACATTTGGTTCAAACTCACATGTACTTGTTAACATTATGGGTAACATGAAATAAAATTATTGAATTTCTTGATGGAAATAATAAAATGATGAATAAAATATTCAAAATTTATCCCTATCTTCCATTATAACCCCCCTCCCCCATTACTCCATCTTTTCTCCACTCCTATAATACTTGATGTTATTCAAAGATCTACTCAATTACCCTTCCCTAGTCACTATTCACGTCCAAGAACCTCATGGTATTTCCAAAATTCCAAATATTCTTCCCTTATGAAGGTTCTCAATGATGTTATTTCAATAGGTAAAGCACCCTTCTTTTTCATTTAGTTTCATTTCAATTTATCTTATTTTTTATCCTATCCTCAATTCCTCTGTACAAATGACCATGATAAATACAATATCATCTATATTCAATAAGTATATCATCTTAATGGAATAACCAAAATCAATATTCTTAGTCCCTCTCTTTTATTTTTATATAGGAAATCAATGTCTATGAGGATCCAATTTATAACCTTTCTAGACGATGATGTTTCGTTCTTAAATTTTTCCTACATTAATAGTCCTAAAACCATTTTGATGGTTAAACCAGAAAATAGTATATATATATATATATATATATAATAACCTAATTATTATATATGAACCAATGTATGTACATATTATTAAATCTTATGACCAAACAAGTTCTTTATAATCAAAATACTGCTAAAATATTCTAAATGAATGTCATAAATATTTCATCTAATGATTCATCCTATTTCCATGTAACCAAATGATAGAAATGAAAATTAACACTTATGGATGATCATAAATAACATGTGATTTCAAATATGGAGATTTACATTCATTCCACATGAACTCCATTACTTAAGAACATGTGAACCAATTATGAAAATTATGAAAATGAACACTTTGGAATGACGAAATTATATATAATAACTTATTAATGAGGGAATAAATAAACTAAACAGAATTATGAGAAACTAAATACATGTCTAATCAAAAGACACCAATAATTTACCAATTAATTTAATATAGAATGCATGAGACACAGAGTATTTACAAAACACCACTTCATTATAACCTAGCTATTAAACTTAAATTTTTCGGCTCTATGATTTGAATTTTGGAAATCTGACATACATGATTGCGATCATTAAGTTATTTAGAGTCTGATGGAATTAACATAATTTTTGTTGAATAGTAACCTAACCTAATGAATAGTAAACTACCCGTATGAACAGTAACTTAACCTTATTAATTGCAATATTAATCTTAAGAATGGGATCCATACCCCTACATGTATAAATAAATATATTCCCCTTAAATATGATGATGAAAAATTGATCAGTTTAAATTTTTTGATTAAATAATGATTTTAATTTAATATTTATTTAATCATATATAGGAACTTACTTTTAAAAAATGTACTTTTTTTTATTTCTACACATCGAAAAATTGTTAGGGTGAAAATTTGGGATTTTTCTAAAATACTCAAAATTTCTGTTGAATAGTAAAATAAATTAATTTACCGTATAAATAAAATATAATATAAATTAACTATTCCTTGAATCATGAGTGATTTAAGCACCCAAATCTCAAACTCAAATGCATATAACACTATTCTAGTTCAGGTAATACTCACTATTTCTTGTCTTGAGATTAAATAATAAATTAACGGTTATAATATTAAGAAAACTCTCCACCACTCCACTATATAAACCACCCCTCACCCCCTCCTACTCCCACACCACTCAAGAAACAATACTTGACTAAATTCTACTCTAATAGCACTATAACCTTTTCCCCCACGTCCAATACTTTTTGGTCTCAGAAAAAGGAAAAAATCAATGGTCTTAGGGTGTTTCTCAAAGAAAATTAGTCAAGAGGTTAACCTCTCATCCTTTTTATTTCAATTCCATTTAAAAGTTCCATTATTTGGTTCTCTCTTGTAAACTCCACTCATCCTAATTCGATGATAATCCTAATTTCATACAAGTACTATATTTTCATTATTCTAATGTAATATTTCATCATAATATCTTTCCCCCCTACTTTTATACATTAAATCAAAACTCCACCTGAGTTGTGTTAATTTATCACACACAAGGAATATGGGTTTTCAATTTTCCTTACAATATTATAGACTGGTTAGTAAACATTTTCAATGGTCGAACGAGATCATTATATAATAATTTTATCATGTTTAATGTTCTGGAATCTTTACACACTAATAAAATTGAATAATAATACAAAAAAATGTACATTGTTTACAAAATTGTGAAGCCAAATCCAAGGGTTTATAATGAACACATCGAATGAGTCGTCCTCATGGTATAAAACCAGAATCATATATAGATTATTTATATCTCTATAATTTCATTAATAATATATATTAATGATTCTGGATGTTTAATTACATTTCAAATGAAAATCCATTCATGATTATAAGTAAAAAAATCATCAAACCAAGTAAGAAAATGCTTCAAAAACCATGAAATTGAATATCTTAAACCCATAAAAAGTACATTAATGAACCTAATAAGGTAATACCATATAAATTACATGTTGATGAGGTTCTCGAATTATTAATTAATGATGTTAAATTTGATTATTCTGTTCATTAAGAACAATCAAGAAAACCTTCGAGCTTAAGGTAATGAACTGTTTGACTAAATTAACATTATTTGAGTTAAACATCTATTTCATTGATCACATTGTTCAAATAATATGTGTGAATGAACATGGATTGTTTTATAATGTATATATACATATATTTTGTTGTATTTTTATTGGCCAAACATAAATATTTCATTGACTTGTCCTCACTCTAAAGAAACAATCTTTGTATGGGATATCATTACTCAGATTCCATTCGTTGAGTTAAGCATCAATGTCATTGGTTTTGTTTTTCCCAAAAAATGTATTAATTTTGTATGATTTTTTTATTCTGTATATCCGCTTTTATTTTGTGGGATTTTTTTTCACACATAATTATGTCATTGATTTTTCATCAATCAAATGATATGATCTTGGTAAGGGATCATCAATCAAAGTTTTGTTCAAGAATATCATCTATGTTGTTCTCATTAATTTTTAATACCTAATGATGGGATATGTTTTTGAACCTCCCTCATACTACACTTATGATATTTAAATAATGGGATACCCCATTTCCTCACATTAAGCCCTCGCCAGAACACTCGTCACCATGCCGAAATGTCTGTAAGGGGGTTTCCCATTTCACATTCAATTATATGGGATTTCCATTGTTTTCCTCTTATTTATTATATGTGGTAGAGTTGTAATACCCATTGATATATATTATCATGATTATATATGTATTCATGGTATTCTATGATTCATTTTTTTGGTTGTTAACTTTTTGTCATACGACTCAATTGATTATAATATGGTAATGAGTTTCATCTATATTTTCACTTCAGTATGACTTGCTTAGTTTTGTGAGCCTACTCTTTCATATGTGGTGTACCTACTGCAAATTTGAGATCACATTTAAATAGAAATTTTATTCCATTTAAATATCCTTATTTTTATATCATGGATATGATAATTTTCTAATATGTATACAATTTTACATATGGTATTTATTTCGATTGTTTTTTAATATGGAAATATTGATGAATCTGTATACTCTTTTTGATATGGATATTGTAAAGGCATATTAATCTTGTTTTGAATCTATGTGTTAAGAATTATTTGGACATTCTGTGGTGGGTGGGGCCTACTATAGTCCCTCGATGCATCGGTAGGTCTCATGTGATAAATCATTTGGTGACAAACACTTTGAGTTTGTTTCCAAATAATTAGAAGGGTTTCTACCCATAAAACTATATAGTCTTTAAGGTATAATGGTATCTTGTTCCAGATATATGACATCCAATTAATAATAATTCACTTTATTCATTATCAGTTGTTACTATCAATGAGGTTTTCGCTATGAAAAAATCTAACAAGGCAGTTTCATTCTTAGTTTATTAATGGCGCGCGTTTCTCATTTATTCATCATTCCATATTGATTGTGTCAAATTGATAATTGTTTTCTTAATATTTAATTCATGCTTACGATATTTTAAACCCTTAATCATAATTTTAGCTTAACCCTTGAATTGTTTACATTCAACAAGTGATGAAGAGGTTATCATTTTTTGAGTTCATGTGGTTGAAATTTTTAGTTTTTGTTATCTATAGTATTTTGTAACATTTTACAATGTCATTTGAGTTACATCTATGTATCAAGTTTCTCAAGACTAATATACTGATCATTCCATCAGGATTTTCATTCCTTCTAACCATGCCAATATAACAAGTAATCCACCCATATAGGTCTAAAGGGCTCGGGGTGTTATAGTTGGTATCAGAGGAAGTTTAATAGGAACTATGAAAGCTTGATCAGAAAATGTAGATTAGGTAACAAAGCCATATGGTAGTATTTGAGGACAAACATACAAGAACATCCTGATATTTTTTTATGGAAATGATTATGTGGATAATTCATGAAATACATCCATGTCTGGATATGAGCAGGTAGATGTTGCTCTGGCACATATGTACCTTGGAGTGAAATCTATGAGAATGAGTTTTTGGCTTGAACTGAGGTATCCAGGTGCATGAAAATAGGCCTTGCCAAATTTTTCGTTATGACACTCATAAGGTATGTCCTTAAGATAATTAATATTTTAATTACATGACATTATGAAGGATGGAAATTTATTTATTTATTCTCAGAAAAACCATGTTTATGAGTTTATCTATGCATAGAATTTAAATATATGTTATGTTATCTTCTATTTATGATTCATAAACAATTCTAGTGTATGCCATTATTTGGAAATAGTGCCTACTGGATGAATTGGAATCAATACTCATAGACAACTTTATAGATTATGAGTTATCGTTAAACACATGGTTATTCTCTATGTCTATTATTTTAGTTAAATCATTTTTTATAACTTTTCAGATTAGGGAAAGTTAGATACAAATGGAATGAGGAGGATCTTGAATGACATTTATATCCATTTCTGATGAATTTCTTCCAATACCTATTTCAAATTCATGCCCCAAAAATTCTCAAAAAATTTCTAACATACAACTCACATGTGAGAAATTGTTTCAGATATCAAACACCTCAATTGTACCTCAATAACATCGTGGATCATGGGTTGTATTTAATAAAATACTATATTCTCAATATTCTCCTATTTTTCATAATTTGAAATATTAATAAGGAATTATCAAATATTTTTCCTTATAACTTGATTTTGTAGAATATTATGATTTTGAGAAAGGTGTTGGATAAAGATACCCTTGTGAAATTTATTTATATTTGATTTTGAAATATAATCATTCAGCACATACTTATGGAATTTTAAAAGGACCATTGATTGAAAGTTTCAACTCAAATTCAATCTTACTGTTTTATAAAAATCATGATTTATCATATGTTTTTATATTATATGTCATACATAATTATTTTCTGAAACTATTTTTTCTATAAACACCCATATAACGCTAATCGTACAAGGTGTATCTTTATGAAGAATGAAAATGATTTTGAAGGATCTATAAATCATTTTTTCCATGCATGGACCTTTTATTTACATGATAAAGGTGATGATGAATCTAGATGGACACAACGATCAAGGTACCCTAAATTTTTTTTAATAAGAAAATAAAATTACGAGGACACAATTTCTCTAAGCTGGGGATAAGGTAACACCCCAAGAATATACAAATAAATTTAATATAGAATGTATGAAACAATGAATCTATAAAAAACACCACTTTTATGACCTATCCATTAAACCTAAATTTTCCATCTATGTGATTGGAATTTCGAAAATCTGACATACACGGTTGCGATCAGTATATTATTTAGAGTCTGATAGAATTAACCTAATTTTAGGTGAATTATAACCTACCCTTATGAGTAGTAACCAAGCCTTATGAATAATAACTTACCATTATGAATATTAATATGACTCTTATGAATGGTATTAATACCCCAGAAAGTATAAATAAAATTTTTCACCTTATAAATGAAGATGAAAAATTTAAGTGTTCAGATTTTATGTTAAAATAATGATTTTAATTAAATATTTATTTAATCATATTTATATTTATTAAAATATGGACTTCATATTTGGATTCTACGAGTCCATTAAATGGTTGTGGTGAATTTTTTGTATTTTTCTTAAATACTTGAATATTTGGTTAATAGTAAAATACATTAATTTACCATATAAATACATTATAATTTAAATAAACTATTCCTAAAATCATGAGTGATGGAAACACCCAAATAATGAACTCACATGAATATATTACTATTATAATTCAATTAATACTCACTATTTATTTTATTGAGTAAAATAGTAAATTAATTATTACAATTTTAAGAAAACTAACCTCCCCTCCATTTTATAAACCTCCCCTCACCCCCTCTTCCTCCCACACAAATCACGCTTCGAGACTTGATTTAAGATGGCTACAATAGCTCCCTAACATCCCCCCACATGTAGAATACCTTCTAGTCTCACCAAATGGCCAATATCAATGGTCTTAAGGAGTTTCTCAAAGAGGAGTACTCAAGAGGTGAACCTGTCTTCCTTTTTATTTCAATTCATTTTACAAGTTCCATTATTTTGTTCTCTCTTCTCAAATCACCTAATAGAAATAAAATGATAATTAAATGACCATAAATGTAAGGAATTTTCATTTTTATAATGGAAAATTTAATCATAATCTCTTTTCCCCCTCCTTTTATACAATAAAGGAAAACACCGTCAAAGATGTGTTAATTTATCACACTCAGGGAAGACGGGTTTTCACTTTGCATTACTATCCTCAAGAATCGTTATGAAACCTTTTCAATGGTTGAACCAGATCAATATATATGTATTTTATCATTTCTTATATTCTTTAATCCATAAAAACTCATAAAATTGAATAATAATACAAAACAAGTTCATTGTCTAAAAAACAGCCAAGCCTAATCCAAGGGTTTATCATTAAATCATTGAATGAGTCATCCTCATTGAATATAACCAAAATAATTATCAGATCATTTATATATTTTTAATATTTTTAATAAGATATATAAATTATTCTGGATGTTTAACCACATTTCATGTGAACTTCAATTCATGAATACAAGTAAACAAATCATGAAACCATGTTAGAAAATGTTTCCAAAAAAATTAATCTTTTAAACACATCAAAACACCATTAATTGACCTAATAAGGTTATAAAATATGAATTACACCTTAATGAGGTTTTTTAATTATTATTTAATGATGCTGAATTTTAATATTCGGGTCGTTAAGAATAATAAATAACATCTTCGAACTTAAGGTAATGGATTTCTTAACTCAATGTTCATTCTTTGAGTTAAACATTTATTTCATTGGTGTCATTATTCCCGGACTATGTATGAATGAACATTGATTGTTTTATATTGTACATCCACTTATATTTTGTTGTATTTTTATTTTTCACATATAAATATTTCATTGATTTATCCTTACCCTAATGAAACAATCTTTGTAAGGTATATCTTAACATAGTTTCCATTCGATGAGTTTAACATCAATGTCATTGGTTTTGTATTTTCCCAAAGTATGTGTGAATGTCCTATGATTTATTTATTCTATATATCAACTTTTATTATGTGGGTATATGTTTGTCACACATAATTATGTCATTGATTTTTCTTCAATCTAATGATACGTTCTTGGTAAGGGATCCTCTCCCTATCTTTTGTCAAAAATATCCCCTATGCTGTGCACTATTATTTTTAATTCCAAATGATGGGGTATGATTCTTCACCTACATTTTAAAGACTATATGATATATAAATATTGTGATACCCATTTAACTCTCGTTAAGCCCTCTCAAGAACACTCGTTACCATTCTGAAATGTTTGTAAGGGGTTTTCCCATCTTACATTCAATTATGTGGGATTTACATTGTTCGCCTCTTATTACTTATATGTGGTAGAGGTGTACTACCATTATATATATATATATATATTATCATGATTATCTTTATATTAATGGTATTATGTGATTCATTATCTGTTTATTAACTTCTGGTCATACGACTCAATTGATTACATCATGTTAAAGAACTTTGTCTCTATTTTCACTTCATTGTGACTTTCTCAGTATTGTGCACCTACTCATTCTTATGTGGTGTACCTACTGCCCATTTGAGATCACTTTTAATTTGAATTTATATTTCATTTAAATTTCCATATTCTAATATCATTGATATGTTTATTTTCTAATCCGTATACCATTTTATATATGGAATTTGTTTTGAATGTTTTTTTCACTGTGGAAATATTGATGAATCAGTATCCTATGTTCTATACGGAAAATGTAAAGGCATATTGATCTTGTGTTGAATCTATATTTAAATAATTATTTTGACATGAAGCAGTGGGTGGGACCCTCTATAGCCTCTCTTTCCATAGGTAGGTCTCATTAGACAAATCAGTTTGCAATATACCCTTCGAGTTTGTTTCCAAAAAATCATATGGGTTTCTATACGGCCCCAACTTTAAAAATTACATAATCTTGAGTTACTTCAAGAATACACATTTAGGATCTTTTTAGGTTTAGTTTTTTAGAGGAATAGATCATAAAACATGCATTACATTCCACATTTAAACAAACTGGTTACATAAAAGATAGTACTCATTTTTCCCATCAGTGGAAATATATTTAAAATAAAACATTGATTCTTTATTGACACTTCATTGACACTATCATCAAATCATGTAACTTTCCCTTGACCTGTGAAAAACATTTCAAAACCTGGGATGAGCATAAAAAGCTCAGTAAGGGATATAAAAAAAATGGAAAGAAAACATGAGTACATGTATACATAAGAATCAATGAAATCACACATTACCCATACATCATAATCACTTTAACATAATTCATCAAAACATGAATAAAACATAGAAATAATAAGACATAAAGGTAACATGAGGCATTCATAACATTCTTACATAGGCTGTAACCCTCTTGGTTACGTTTGGAATACTAATCACAGTATATTCCCTAAATCTCTTAGGAGAAACCTTAATGTTTAACCCCTTCTCTTTACCCAATAAATTAGAGAGCTATATAGGGCTCACCCTCCCTTAGTTTATCATGGAACCACCCATCTTCATAATAATTCCCAAGAACCATAACATAATCGTATCACATAAAACATGCCTAAAGGAAACATAACATTTCCACATTTCAATCACAAGATACCAATACAACACATTGATATAATAAAAACATTATGAAAAACATTTTCAATACCAAAATAAAATAAAAGTAAAACATGTTATTTATTTTTCATTTAAAAAATGTATGGCTTGTAGAGGAAGCCGAAACTCAAATAATGGTCATGGTGGAGGAGAAGTCGTTGTCGCTGCATACGTACAACAAAAACATTCCCTTTTGTCATTTAGTAAAATGATTCGTATAAAAATATTCCATTTGGATAAATGTAAAAGTCAAAGTGGTTTATACACCGTATAAAATAAGGTTGTGTATTAAAAAAAATGCCTCAATGAAAGGAGATTGAGACGAAGTCCCATACCTCGGGTCCGACGTGACTCGATCGTTCTTTAACGTCCTGAATAATAAACATTATTTAATTTCTACTTTCTTAATAACCCTTTTCAAGTTCATTATTCCTTTTATATCACTTATTACCATGTCATGAACACTATGTAATTATTTATGTTATTAACGGTCGTTTTAACGATCATTGGTACTTGAGTCAAAAATAAACTCTTTATAATTACAAGTTGTTCATGTATCCATTATATCCATAGTTATACTCATGATTTAGATATCATATATATCATATATATCCAGTATATACATGCATTTATAATATTACATAATCATTTAGAGGTAAGAAATGAAATGCACCGTTCATGGAGACGGTAAGTCGTACGTACGCATGAACCCTACGTCCATTTCTGTTTCATATTTATTGATATTAAAACATAATGATACATAATAGTATTATAATTCCATTATTTTATCATATATAATATCATTCAATCTATCATTTATACATACCACATATGGTATTAATGAATCAAATAACTTTGAGGGGGCGGTAGTCCGCACTTCCTAAAATGAAGATATCGCGTTTACCCGTAATGTGAACCATAAAGGTATGCCATAAATGAAAAATACAGAAGCTTAAGTAAAACATAAACATATTATATATCATATATAAATATAGTGACATCTTAATTGCCACCTTTGAAGGTGTTATATGAGTGTTGAACAATCATCATTTCGTGAGGCAGAAATTCCCCATCCACAGAAACAGTATGTTCTTTAACCATTAGACGTAGGTGTGTGTAAGTGTAGCTCTAATACTTCTTTTAACAACATCCTAGTATATTGAAGATACTGGTTTTGTTACAAAATAATGGAATAAAAAGAGTTTAGAGGGTTGGATAAGCAAAACAAAACATAAGAGCACAAGAGAAAACACTACCTTTAAAATGGGTAACTCTTTTTGATTTGAGATCAAAGGATTCCCTGGGAAGACTTCTTCCCAAAGTGCGGCTTCTATAAGTAAAATATGGATGTGGAGATATAAAATGAGTAGGGGTTGGCCGATCCAAAGGCTTGGGAGGTGTGGGTATGGAGGTAGATGTGGGGGCCTTTTATAAGAGGAGAGGAGGGGAATTCTTTGGAAAGGTATAAAAGGTTACTTTATTTTCAAATGGGTTTCGGATTTTAAAGGTCGAACATTGGTTTATTTCGAGGATAAGGTGTTAAGGCTTTGAGATATACTCATCCAATAGGACTTAGACAAGTTTAATTTATAGTTTTTACAATATCTTTTCATTTTATTTAAATCCTTTATTAATGAGGTAATCGCAGCATCATCATGATGTCATAAATAATTTAATTTATTTAATGTATAAAATTTAAAAAAAAATACTATGATGTAGGAAATATTTTTGTATTTCCAATGACAATTTATATTCCAATATATCATTTATTTAGACAATCTTAAAAATGTTTTACTCAGGTTATACACTCTTTGTTATATTTAACTTTCTTTAAAAATAAAAAGATAAAAAGTCACTTCCACACAAAAGTGATTTCATGGGGTTCCCAAGATTGTCACAAGGCATCCCATGGTCGGAAATGAGACAACCATAATAATTAAGACACATTTTGGTGTCATTTCTTAATATTATAATATTATTTTATTATCCTTAACTACCCGATTACTCATTAATCAAGATAATTAATGATAATTACCATCGTTACTATTCATAATGTCCAAAAACAAAAGAGTGTTAATTGCATAATTTGGACCTTCTGTTTCCAAATATGTAATCCATTTTACCAAATTTGAAACATATAAGTTGAAATAATTAATTTAAAAATAATTCCCGTTATCAAAACAAACAGTGGGTTTTTTTGAAACAATTTCTATGAAACGGTTGGCACTTGTTTATGCCCAATTCCAAAGTTAAATTCATCCCAATGACCACCATTGTATTACAAGGTAAAAATATATTATATTTAAACTTTAAAACCAATTAAAAATAAATCTAACCATAAAATTAAATTAGATGAAAAAGAAGTTTTAATGTAAAATGCAGTATTTTTCTCTATTCATTAAAAAAATGAACATTGTCAGAAAAATAACAAAAATTTATCCAATGTAAATTTCAATGTCCCAATAATATATAATAAGTTTATTTTGACAAATAGTTCTTATAAAATTGTCAAAAGTTTGATTTAAAAAATGGTTTGCCATCAAAAGGCAGTAAAACAATGTTTTAAGAATATTAGTGTATTCAATGCTTAAGATTGGATTAATTTTCATTTTAAGCCTCTAAAACACTATCTTATTCATAAATAGACATATATAAGAATATATATTATTCATTACTTACTTGGGATGTTACATCCTTTCCCCTTTAGAAAATTGTGTCCCCGCAATTTATTTACTTATCGAAAAAGTGGAGGTATTTAGCTCTCATTGCATTTTTAGATTCCCATGTTGCCTTTTCAATCATGTGGTTTTTCCACAAAACCTTTACCTGATAAATCACCTAATTCTATAACACTTTCTCCCTATGGTCAAGAATATGGACCGGTTGTTTCTCATAAGATAGGTTCTTTTCCAGCTGAACAACCTCTGGACTCAAAACATGAGATGGATATGGTATATACTTTCTCAACATCGAAACATGAAAAACATTTTGTACCTGAGATAAACTCGGAGGTAAAGCCACTCGGTATGAAACTGATCCAACTCTCTCCAGAATTTCATATGGTCCATTGAAACTTGGACTCAGCTTTCCTTTATTACCAAATCGCATCACACTTTTCCATGGTGATACTTCAAGAAAAACATGATCACCTACCTCAAAAGAGAGATACTTACTCCTATTGTCTGCATAACTCTTCTGCCTACTCTGAGTTTTTCTCATGTGTTTCTATATCAAATGAACTTTTACTGCCAACTCTTCTACCAATTCGGGTCCCATCAACTTCCCTTCACCCACTTCATCATCGAAATCTGGAGTTCGACACCGCTTCCCATATAATGCCTAGAATGGTGCCATCTGTATACTGGAATGAAAATTGTCATTATAAGAAAACTCAACGAAAGAAAGATGTTAGTCCCAACATCCCTGATAATCCATCGAACAAGCACGTAGCATCTCCTCCAAAGTCTGAATTGTGTGTTCTGACTGTCCATCTGGTTGAGGATGAAAAGCTTTACTAAAATTTAATTCAGTACCCAACGACTTATGAATGCCTTTCCAAAAGTTAGAAGTGATCCTGGGATCACGGTCGGATATAATGGAAGGAGGAACTCCATGTAACCTGACTATCTCATTAAGATACAAACGGGAAAGTTGATCTAGGGAAAAATTATCTCGTATGGCTAGGAAATGAGTAGATTTATTTAAGCGATCAACAATAACCCATATTGCATTATTACCCCGATATTTCTTCGGTAATCCAACAACAATGTACATGGATATATTTCCCCATTTCCACTCTAGCACCGGTAAAGACTACAGCATCCCTTTTGGTAACTTCCGCTCTACTTTAACCTGCTGACAAGTCAAACACTCGACACTAAAATCAGCAATATCTCTTTTCATTCCATCCCACCAGTAATACTCTCGTAGAACTCTGTACATATTAGTACTGTGAGGATGAACTAAAAATGGGGAACTATGAGCCTCACATAACAACTCAATCTTCATCTGTGAATCGCCAGGAACACATAATCTCTTCCCAAACCTCAAAACACAATCATTGTCAATGTTAAATTCAAGAAACATACCCTTCTTAACTAGCTCTACCTTTTTCTACAACCCACTGTCTTTCTTCTTCGCTTGATTAATTCTATCTGATAGGGATGATCTCACTGATACATGAAACAAAACAGAAGTACTTCCTGCACCAACAATTTCTATGCCAAAGTTCATCAAATAAAAATCCAAAGGATCTCATTCCAAATAAAGCATGGTTAATGAAGCATTACTTTTTCGACTCAAAGCATCATCCCCTTTATTTGCTTTTCCTAGATGGTAATGAATTGTAAAATCATAATCCTCGATTAATTCCAGCCATCTCATATGTCTCATGTTCAATTCTTTCTGAGTGAATATATACTATAAACTTTTTTGATCAGTTTATATTTCACACTTACTCCATACAGATGATGCCTCCAAATTTTTTGAGCAAAACCAACAAAATCTAATTCCAATTCATGTGTGGGTAATTTAACTCATGAGTTTTCAACTGACGTGAAGCATATGCAATTAACAGATCATTTTGCATAAGGACATAACCAAGTACTTTCAAAAAAGCATCACTGTATATAACAAACTCACCATTCCTAGAAGGAAGTGCCAAAACTGTAGTATTCACCAATCTTCTTTTCAACTCCTAAAAACAACCATCACATTCTTTTTTCCAGATAAACATAACACCATTTCGAGTTAGATTAGTCATTGGACTAGATAACCATGAAAAAGTTTCAACAAACTTTCAATAGTAACTTGCCAAACCAAGAAAACTACGGATATTGGTTACATTTGTGGGTCTTTTCCATTCATTAACAACTTTTGTTTTAGTAGGATCAATAGTTATGCCATTTTTTGAAAAAATGTTACCAAGGAAAGAAATTTTTTGTAACCAAAAATCACACTTTCTGAATTTTCCATACAGTTTATTTTCTTTTAAGGTTTGAAAGATAACCCATAAATGACTTTCACTCTCCTCTTTACTTTTATAAAACACCAAAATATCATCAATAAAAACAACTTAAATTTTTCACCTGAGTCAACTGAGCCATCACTGCAACAAACTGTTTAGTTCTGATTTTAACCATCTCGGGATACTGATTTGGAAGTTTATTTCCCTCTGTATTCCTTCCCAGAAAATCTGTTATGTTTCCTCCATGAAAAACCATTCTTAACATAGAAATATATTAGGATAAGCAACATGGTAATCTTGAAATGCTATATCATTTCAATCATACCATAAATTAACTAATAATTTAACAGTTTTCTAACTCCTAAAGTTGTCTAAACCGACCACTGATACCAACTATAAGGCCCCAACCTTAATCATTACTTAATCTTGAGTTAATTCAAGAATACACATTGAAGATCTTTTCAGTTTTAGAGTTTTAGAGAATTAGATCATAAAACATGCATTACATTCTACATTTAAACAAAGTGGTTACATAAAAGATAATACTCATTTTACCCATCAGCAAAAACATATTTAAAATAAAACATGGATTCTTTATTGACACATCATTGACACTATCATCATACCATGTACCTTTCCCTTGACCTGTGAAAAATATTTCAAAACATGTGATGAGCGTAAAAATCTCAGTAAGGGATATAAAAAAATATTCAATGAAAACATGAGTACTTGTATACATAAGAATCAATGAAATCACACTTTATCCATAAAGCATAAGCACTTTAACATACTTCATCAAAACATGAATAAAACATATAAATAATAAGACATAAAGGTAACTTGAGGAATTCATAACATTCTAACATAGGTAGTATCCCTCTTGGTTACGTTTGGAATACCCATCACAGTATATTCCATAAATCTCTTTGGAAAACCTTAATGTTTAACCCCTTTGTGTTACCCAATGCATTGGAGATCTATATCGGGCTCACTCGCCCATAGTTTATCACGGAACCACCCGTCTTCATAACAATTCCCACGAACCATAACATAATCGTATCACATAAAACATGCATGAAGGAAACATAACATTTCCACATTTCAATCACAAGATATCAATACAACAAATTGATATAATAAAAACATTATGAAAACCATTTTCATTACCAAAATAAATGAAATGTAAAACATGATATTTATTTTTCATTTAAAAATGGTATGTCTTGTAGAGGAAGCTGAAACTCAAATAATGGTCACGGCGGCAGAGAAGTCGTTGTCGCTGCATACGTACGACAAAAACATTCCCTTTTGTCATTTAGTAAAACGCTTCGTATAAAAAGATTCCTTTTGGATAAATGTAAATGTTAAAGTGGTTTATACACCATATAAAAGAAGGTTGTGTATAAATCAAAAATATGCCTCAATGAAAGGACATTGAGACGAAGTCCCATACCTCGGGTCCGACTTGACTCGATCGTTCTTTAACGTCCTGAATAATATACTTGAGATAATTTCTACGTTCTTAAGAACCTTTTTCACTTTCATTATTCCTTTTATATCACTTATTACCGTGTCATGGACACTATGTAATTATTTAAGTTATTAATGGTCGTTTTAACGATCATTGGTACTTGAGTCACAAATAAACTCTTTATAATTACAAGTTATTCATGTATCCATTATATCCAGAGTTATAGTCATGATTTAGATATAATATATATCATATATATCCTGTATATACATGCATTTATAATATTACGTAATCATTTAGAGGTAAGAAATTAAATGCACCGTTCATGGAGATGGTAAGACAAACGTACACATGAACGCTACTTCCATTTCTATTTCATATTTAATGGAATTAAAACATAATTATACATAATAGTATTATAATTCTAGTATTGTATCATATATAATATCATTCAATCTATACATTATACATACCACATATGGTAATAATGAATCAAATCACATTGAGGGGGCGGTAATCTGCACTTCCTAAAATGAAGATATCGCGTTTACCCATAATGGAAACCATAAAATATTTCCATAAATGAAAAATATTGAAGCTTAAGTAAAACATAAACATATTATATATCATATATAAATATGGTGAAATCTTAATGGCCACATTTTAAGGTGTTATATGAGTGTTGAAAAATCATCGTTTCGTGAGGCAGAAATTCGCCATCCACAGAAACAGTATGTTCTTTAACCATTAGATGTAGGTGTGTATAAGTGTAGCTAGAATACTTATTATAACAACATCCTAGTATATTGAAGATACTGGTGTTGTTACAAATGAATGTAATAAAAATAGTTTAGGGGGTTGGAGAAGCAAAACAAAACATAAGAGCACAAGAGAAAACACTACCTTTAAAACGGGTAACACTTTTTGATTTGAGCTCAAAGGCTTCCTTGGGAAGGATTCTGCCCAACATGAGGCTTCTTGGAGTAAGAGAGGGATGTGCGGAGAAAAAATGGGCAGGGTTTGGTCGAGCCAAAGACTTGAGAGGTGTGGTTAAGGAGGTATAGGTGGGGGCCATTTAAAAGAGGAGAGGTGGGGCACTTTTGGAATGGTATAAAAGGTTACTTTATTTTCAAATGAGTTTTGGATTTTAAAGGTCCCAAATTGATGTATTTCTAAGATAAGGTGATAAGGGTTCGAAATATACTCATCCAATAGGTCTTTTACAAGTGTATGTTATAGTTTTAATATTATCTTTTCATTTTATTTAAATCCTTTATTAATGAGGTAATAGCTGCATCATCATGATGTCATAAATAACATAATTTGTTTAATGTCTAAAAATTATAAAAAAAAATTCTATGATGTAGGAAATCTTTTTATATTTACAATGACTATTTATAGTAAAATATATCATTTATGTAGACAAACTTAAAAATGTTTTACACAGGTTATACACTCTTTGTTAAATTTAACATTCCTTAAAAATAAAAAGATAAAAAGTCACTTCCACACTAAAGTGATTCCATGGGGTCCCCAAGATTGGAACAAGGAATCCCATGGTAGGCCATGAGACAAAAAGTATCATTATGACATATTATTGTGTAATTTTTTATTATTATGATATTATTTTATTATCCTTAACTACCTGATTACCCATTAATCAAGATAATTAAAGATAATTATCGTTGTCACTATTCATAATGTCCAAAAATAAAAGAGACTTAATTACAAAATTTGGACCTTATGATTCCAAATATGAAATCCATTTTCCCAAATTACAAACATATAAATTTCAATAATAAATTTAAAAATAATTCCCGTTGTGAAAACAAATAGGGGGTTTTTTTAAACAATTTCTATGAAAAGTTTGGCACTTGTTTATGCCCAATTTCAAAGTGAAATTCATCGAAATGACCCCCATTAGATTACATGGTAAAAATATATTCTATTTACGATTTAAAACCAATTAAAAAGATAATCTATCCATATAAATGAATTCGATGAAAATGTAGTATTGATGTAAAATACAGTATTTTTCACTATTCATTAAAAAATGAACATTGTCTGAAAAATACCAAATAATTATCCAATCTAAATTTCAATGTCCCAATAAAAAATAATAAGTTTATTTTATAAAATAGGGCTTATATAATTGTAAAAAGTTTTATTTAAAAAAATGGTTTTCCATCAAAAGGCAGTAAAACAATCTTTTAGGAATATTAGTGTATTCAATGCTTAAGATTGAATTTATTCTCATTTTAAGCCTCTAAAACACTATCTAATTTATATATAGACATAGATAAGAGAATCTATTATTCATTACTTACTTGGGATTTTACAATTTCTACCAACAAAACTATTTTTTTTACGGTATTAGGATATAATGTGCTAGATACATGATGTACAATTAATAATAATTCCATTTATTCATTATCAATTATTAATATCCAAGAAGTTTTAACTATGACTAAATCTATGGATTCAGTTCTATTCCTAGTTTATTAATGGAGTGAGTTTTTCATTTATTCACCATGCCATATTGATTATGTCAAGTTGATTATGATTCTCTTATTATTGAATTATCGCTTCCTCTATTTTTATCCCTATGTATGCATTTGAGATCACCCATTTAATTGTTTACATTCAACAGGTGATGACGAGGTGATCATTTTTTGTGTTCATGTGGTTGCAGTTTTTATTTTTTGTTATGTATTTTATTTTATTACATTTTCCAATGTAAATAAAGTTACATATATGTATATAGTTTCTTCAAGACAACTAAACGGATTGTTCCTTTAGGATTTTCATTCCTTCTAACCATGACAATATAACAAGTAATGCATTGGCACTGGTCTAGATGGGTCGGGGCATTACACTAATAGGTTATGAAATAAGTTCTTAATAATTCTAATTTCATATTCTAAGACATTAATTTCAAGAGCAGAACTAATTCCAACATATGTTAAGGGTTTTTCCACCTGAACTGACATTTATATTTGGGTTACATTTTCTGTCTAATTACCAAAATAAAATTATGGTGTATTATTACTTACTCCTCATAAATTCTGTTTGAGTATTATTTATATGTTCAGTAACAAGAATATTGCTTTATTTTTTTGGAAGATACATGCTCCAAAAGGAACTTTAAAAATTCAAGCTCGATTCAATGGAATTTCTCACATCCATACTTATTTTCAATTGAACCCTGTAATATGTTTTTTTGAAACCATTATCCTTATAAAATAACTCATTATATTATGAAAGTATTATATAACTTCACCTTGATTTCATACAAATATGTTTCAAAATGAACTCTACTTTTTTAAAGTGAAAGGGTATTTATCTAAAGAATTACCCATTGATTTCATAAGACTATATTCATCTATTTAAGTACTATTGTTGATTAATATGTATTATTGGAATTAATATTTGATGGTGTCATCTACCATATGTAATTTTATGTTTTATTATTATTTGTGTTGTGGATGTTCTATCTTAAAACCATTCTCTAATTTACTTTGAATAGTTTGTGATTATTATTAATGTTTGTGGAATGTTATTTACACATCATATATTATATTCAATGTGAATGTATATGTCGTTTATATTGATCCCCATTCATATGAGTAATGAATTGGTCATAGAATGTGTCAGGTGGGGCCCACTATATCCCCTCAGTGCATTAGTAGGTCTTAGGAGACAAAATATAGTTTTGGTATAAGGCCTTGACAAAATGATTATTTATGGTCTGGGCACGATCCCACGATGATATGGTTATGTTGTCCCAAATTATGAATCCCCTCATTATGAATATAGTATTTATGGTTCATGTGGTTATTCGACTAGTATAATACCCCTGATTCTGTTATATTATGGAAATATTTACTCAGCTCATATATCTACCATATAATTTCCATGCTTATTTTTAAAGGAATGTGTTTTTAATTATTCACCATGTCTAATGTTTATTTTACCTTCCGCTATATTTCAAACTCTTACTAAGAATTTGATCCCACACCTTTATTATGTTTCATTTCCTCAGGACATGAGTAATTTTATTATGAATTACATGATGAAATAAATTAGGAGTTTTAGAAGTTGTATAAGGAGATTCAAAGTTGTTTTTAATTTCAAATTGTAATTTTGAACTTTTAAATGTATCTAGATTCCAATAATAGGAAACTAATCGGTCCTTAGGGACGCATATTCCTTATTTATATGCCAATGTAATCAAATAATTCACTGGATCCTGGAAATTGGTAGTGGGTCCTGACATAATATGAGTCTTCCAACTAGATAAGCTTCCTAGTCGAGAAAAGTCAACAATTTTACAAATTAAGGAAGCAGGAATTTTGAATAGTATTCTCATTTAATCACTATATTTTTTTCTCCATAATCCCACATTTATTATAAGTATTTGATTAGTGGTTGAATGTATACATCAAGGTCATTTGCAATCAGTTTCTTTCCAAAAATAATCATTAAAATTACGAAAAAAGTATTCACTATACACATATATTAAGGTAGATTATTGGTGATTAAAACCACTAGCGCAATTATATAATTAGTACATAAACAACCAAAAAGGTTAAAACAATATGAATCCAATTCCATTCATATATTCCAAAGATTCATGAAAAAATATTAATACAATGAGTCAAACTCCTTCAATGATGTTAAGTCTTTTGGATGCCTCATCAAACAATCATTTTTATTATCTTAATCATGCCACTCCATGAAATATATAGTCTCAAATGACATGAATAATATATTTAATCATTATTTAGAGAAAATTAATGCTATACCTTTGTAGGTGTTTTCTTATTCCATTTCCTCCTATGGTTTCATTTATTTTTTCCCTCATTATTGTTTATTTAATTCCGTCTTCTTTTATGAAAACTTATACATTCTTCATTATCAGACACTTCTCACCATTAAATCAAAAAATCATTAGGGATAGTATGTTTATTTTCATAATCAGTTATAATTTTGTTGATGAAATAATTTATCTCATAATATTATGTAGGGGTATTATATTCACTAAATGAATTATAAAGTAAATCTAAAATCGTAGATATTTCAAAATCGTTATTTCCATAGACACTTTATATAATACAACTTCAGTTAAAAATACAAATTCTAATACTTTCCACCCCCTTCATACAGTCATTATTGTCTATATTCAACTAATTAATTAAAATCATTTTTTTGCAAATGTTCTAAGCAAGATTAACCTACTAAAGATCAACTAATGGTTTTATTGATCTATTAAAATCTTGGAAACTGTTTCCTGTAAGCCATGGTAAATAATTTATCTAATTTTTTAATGAATTCTCCAGTAGTGGGAAACATTGTGTTTTTACAAAATTTTAGTTTTTTTAATTTCTATAAAATATATTTATCTATTCAAAATACCACATACATATAATTTAGGAAATGGTTTCAATATAAAATGGTTATATAAATCATTTTTGTTTAACAATCTCATAAATTTATAATGAATATGTGGACATTTTGTTATACCATCCACTAATCAGTTTCAATTTCATAATATAAAAACAATTACAAACCCATGGCATACTAACATATGTTTCCTAGTAAATTAATCAAAATTTTTATCTATAAGAATTGTATTGTCACTCTTCTCCCAATACGTTCAGATATAAAGATATAACTTTTTAATCAAACAAGTATAATCAAAATTGAGCAAAATAAAACTTCATCATTGACATGGTGTAACACCCCAGGTAAATATAGAATATGACATTTCCATATTTATCCATATTTGTGAATAAAATTTTGATATGACTTTAAAGGGGACTCTATGCTCGATGGCGTACCCAACACACAACAACGAGTTTCTTGGGAATCTTACGTTGCACTCTAATGATAAAATAATATTATTTTAAATGGTAGTTAACATGTAGCCATTGTAATGGCGGGAATGGATATAAATAACAAAATTATGATTATATATGTTTTTAAATGTTTTTACATTTATACAATAAAAGATAAAGGCTTAAAATACGGAAAGAATTCAATTTTAGGCGTATATGCCCTAGTTTTCCCTAAAGGTTCACTTGTCGCCTTTTGATGACGAACCGTCATTAAATATAGTTTTGATCACTATTATAAATTATTTTGGACCAAATAAAACTCTTATTGAGAATCAGGACATCAAATTTTACTTTGAGTAATTTTTTGGTATTTTTCCGATAAAGTTCATTTTTTAATGAATAGTGTAAAATGTTGTGTTTTAATTCAAAACCTCTTTTTAATCTAATTTATTTATATGATTAGATAATATTTTTAATTGTTTTTAAAGTGAAATTAGAAAATATTTTTACCATTAAATCCAATAGTGGTCTTTGGAATTAATTTCACTTTGAAATCGGACTTAAACTAGTGTCGATCTTTTGATACTTATTGTTTCATAAAAACACGCTATTTGTCATGATAGCGGAAATTAATTATTAAATTAATTAATGTGAATTATATGTTTTGAATTTTGTAAAACGGACTTCATTTTTGAATTCAGAATATCAAATATAGCTTAGGGTGAATTTTTGGGATTTTTCTAAATAACTTCAATTTTTGATGAATATTGAAACCACTAAGTGGTACTTATAAAAACTGATTTTTCCGTTTAAATGGAATTTTGCCATCTTTGTGTTTTGAATTTCAAAAATCCGACATACATGGTTGTCATTAAGAAGTAAAATGTGGTTCAATGGGATACAAATATTTTTTTGGTGAATACTAACTTATTAAGTTTTTAATCGCGATTAGTGGTAATTAGTGTAGTTTAAGGTAAAAATGATATTATAAGAATGTGAAAACACCTTGAAACATGTCCTAAACCTGTTGGGTGAGTCATGGCCGACCAAGACAAGCCGTGGGCCAACTTGGGGACCCCATGGAGCCACTTTAGTTGGAAAATGACAATAATATATTTTTATTTAATGTTAAAATTAAATTGACACAAACATGAGTTGTTTTACTAAAAAAGTTTTTAAGTAGGGTTAAACAAGTCCAAATTTTGATTATAAATAGTCATTGGAAAGATAAAAAGATTTCCTACATCATAGTAATTTTTGTATAATTTTTAGACATTAAATAAATTACATTATTTATGACATAATAATGATGCAGTGATGACATCATTATTTGACGATTTAAATAAAATGGAAAGATAATGTAAAATCTATGAACTATACATGTCAAAAACTTATTGGATGGGTGGATTTAGAACCCTTATCATTTTAACCACGAATTATATCAATGTGGGACCTTTTAAAACCGAAACACATTTTCAAATAAAGTAATATTTCTTACTTTCCAAAAGTGCCCCTCCCCTCTTCTTATAAAACGCCCCCACCTCTACATCATTTCACACACTCCTCAAGCCTTTGGCACGGCCAACCCCTGCCCATTTACTCTCTCCACAACCCTCTACTCATCCTAGAGGATTCCCTTTGGGCATAATCCTTTCAAAGAAATCCTTTAGGCTCAAATCAAAAGGAATTACACTTTTAAAGGCAATTCATTCTCTCATGTTCATTTGTTTTATTTTGCTTCTCCAACCCCCTAAACTCTTTTTATTTATTTCTTTTGTAACAACACCAGTATATTCAATATACTAGGATGATTTTATAATATTTATTCAAGCTACACTCTCACACAACTACATCAAATGTTTAAAGAACATACAGTTTCCGTGGATGGAGAAATTCTGCCTCCCGAAACGATGATTGTTCAATACTCTTCTAACACCTTCAAAGGTGGCCATTATGATGTCACTATTTTTATATATGATATATAATATGTTTATGTTTTCCTTAAACTTATGTTTTTTTCATTTTGGGCATACCTTTATGGTTTCCATTATGGGTAAACGCGATATCTTCATTTAAGGAAGTGCGGACTACCGCCCCCTCAAAGTGACTTGATTCGTTAAATACCATATTTGGGACGTATAAAGGATGGAACTATGATATTGTATATGATATTATACTGGAATTATAATATACCTTTATATCATTATTATTCCATTCTATAAAATACAAAATAGAAATGAAAGTAGTGTTCATGCGTACGTACGGCTTACCGTCTCCATGAATGGTGCATTTCATTTCTTTCCTCTAAATGATTATGTAATGTTATAAATGCATGCATGTACTGGATATATATGAAATATATTATATCTAAATCATGAATACAATAATGTATATAATAAACATTTTTCCACACGAACAACATGTAATTGTAAGAAGTCCACTTTCGACTTAAGAACCAAATATCGACAAAACAATCATTATTAACTTATTGATTACATAGTGTTTATAACATGGTAATAAGTGATATAAAAGGAATAATGAACTTGAAAAAGGTTCTTAAGGAAGTAGAAATTAACTCAAGTTTATTATTCAGGAGATTAAAGAACGATCGAGTCAAGTCGGACCCGAGGTAAGGGATCTTACTTCTCTCTTTCTTTTTAAGTACACTCTTTTATGTCATTCCTTTTAAAGCTCATCTTTCTTGTTATTGGGATGATATTTTATATTAATCATACTGAAATTTTTATGTTCATGTGATGAGAGACCCTATTCTCTCTCATCAATCCATTTTGGAAGTTTTGAGTGGCGCCGTTAGGCTGCCGAACTTTCGTAAGAGATCTAACTTCTCTCTTTCTTTTTAAGTACTCTCCTTTATGTCACTTCTTTTAAGCTCCTCTTTGTAATGTTGTGGGATGTTATTTTATATTCCTATTACTGTAAATTATATTTTAATGTGATGAGATACCCTATTTGATCTCATCAATCCATATTCGGAAGTTTTATGTGGCGCCGTTAGGCTGCCTAGTTTTCGTGAGGGATTTTTCATCTCACTTTTATTCCCGTGAGATTTATGCTAAATTTGCCACAAATTCCATTGAGTGGTGTATGTACTGCCCATTATTCTACTCTTTGTGTAATATACTTTCGTTTATGAGTATTTACATCAATGATCTATTGTCCTTCTTTCATGGGGTGTATGTTTTGAAAGATACCCAAGTCGGTAAGGGAACCTTTCACCCTCCTCTTTTTTAAAAGACTTTTTTTGTTGGGTCTTTTAATTTGCATATTGTTATGTTGGGATATGTTCTCATATATCCTTATTGATGTAAATTTTATGTCCAAGTGACGAGATAAACTTTTTTATCTCTCATCAACTCATTTGATGTGATGCTGTTAGGCTGTCAAGGGAACTTTTTAACCCAATTTCGATTTCTTTGGGTTCAACATGTAGTCATTGAATATGTCATCCATTGAATATGTGTGAATGAACTTTTATTGTTTTACACATAATATCCACTTATATTGGGTGTATTTATATTTTTCACACATATTTTTTAGATTGATTTGTCCTTAATTTAAGGATACCTTTTTTATAAGGGATTTCATCACATTTGACATTTCTATTGAGGGTTCATTGTTGTTATGCACCAATTCACTATTATATGGTGTATATACTGTCCTTTGGAGTATTATATCATGAATAAATTTATTCTCATGATATTATAAAGTTCTGACTAAATTTTATTCCTCAATTATTGTATTCAAGTGTCTCTAATTTTGGTAAAACCCCTTTAACCAAAATATCGTTTTAAATCTTTTAATTATTTGTTCTTATTAATATCCATGTTTTCAAAAATGGTTTTAAGGATTTATTTATATGGATATTAATGGTTTAAAATTTTAAGCTTCAAGGTGGTATGGGACACTTTGATTCAAAAATCTCTTTATTAAATGTTTTAAATGGTTTTGGAAATGGTTTCTTTTTGAATGGATTCAATATTTCAATATACTAAAATGTTATATTGTGATTGAAATGTGGAAATGTTATGTTTCCTTTATGCATGTTTTATGTGACACATTTATGTTATGGTTCTTGGGCATTGTTATGAAAACGGGTGGTTCCGTGATAAACTAAGGGCGGGTGAGCCCGTTATAGCTCTCCAATGCATTGAGTAACGCGAAGGAGTGAAACGTTAAGGTTTCTCCGAAGAGATTTAGGGAATATAATGTGATGGGTATTCCAAACGTAACTAAGAGGGTTACTCCCCACGTAAGAATGTTATGAATGCCTCAAGTTACCTTTATGTCTTATGTTTTCTATGATTTATTCATGGTTTGATGAGGTATGTTAAAGTGCCTATGTTTTATGAGTAAAGTATGATTTAATTCTTATGTAGATATGAACTCATGTTTCCTTTCCATATATTTATAACCCTTACTGAGCTTTTTTATGCTCATCCCAAGTTTTTGAAATGTTTTTCACAGGTCAAGGGAATTGTACATGATGTGATGATAGAGTCAAGGATGTGTCAAGAAAGAATCTGTGTTATAATTTAAATATGTTTCCGTTGATGGGAAGAATGAATACTGTCTTTTATGTAACCACTTTGTTTAAATGTGGAATGTAATGCAAGTTTCATGATCTAATTCTCTAAAACTCTAAACCTGAAAAGATCCTCAAAGTGTAATCTTGTAATAACTCAAGATTAAGTAAGGTTTAAGGCTGGGGCCTTATAGTTGGTATCAAAGGTCGGTTTAGATAACTTTAGAGGTTAGGGTATTCTTTAAGCATAAGTGGCATTACCATAATGGTTAGGATTTCAGAAAGAGTCTTAGTTTTAGATAAAGTGAATTAGTAAGTATATCTTAGTGTTTATCTTACTAATTAGTACATGATGGTTTTTTTGATATACTCACACTGACCTTTTTGGTTTTAGTAAATGGCTGGATCTAGCAGGCACCAAAGTAACAGTGGATGTGAAGGAAACTGTGACAGTTTTTTGAGCAAGCAACTGAATGATATGGGAGCTGCAATGAGAACTCTTGTGATTATCCTAAACCAACTATCTGGAGTCATGATTGACCACTTAAACCTTGGAGATTTCTCTAAGACGTCATATATGAAAGAAACAAATCCCTACGGAAGTACAGGTAATAATCATAAAGGTAAGTGTGTTCAAAAACCTATGTGTTAAAGATGTGGAAAGAAACACCTAGGAAAATGTTTAAAAGGGACAGAAATATGCTATAGATGTGGAAATGAAGGTCATAAAGAAAGAACATGCCATGGAAAAAGGAAGCATCCAGTTGACTCGAGGAAAGGGAAAGAAGTTCTTTCTGAGGGATCAATTGAATGTTTTAAATGTGGTGTGCATGGTCATTATGCAAACACATGTCCTATGAAGAAGTTTCGTGAATGGGGTCACCAAGAGCGTACCAATATTCGTTTACCAATACCTAATTCCATTCCGATTGAGGATGAAGAAACTGACAATGACCAATCAAAGGTATGTACTATTTCATGACTATTGTTTTCCTATTTTGGAATCTTAGGATATGATTCATGATTTTGTTTGTAGGAATGAGGTATTTCAGAATAAGTTGGAAAGGAATGGATAATGGATCATAAAGGATGTTGAATGAGTAAGATGTCAACATATAAGGGCTTCATGAGTTATGGTGAAATTCTTATGGGTATTAAGTCTCTTTTGATGATGGGGTTACATTAGAAGACTTTTTATATTATGTGTAACCCTGATGTTTAATATAGGCAAATTTTATCCAAGTAATAGTTATCTTTTCTTTTGTGGACATAGTTATAAAGAACCATTTGGGTTTATATGATCCTTACTTTTGAGGTAATTATGGGTTATTATATGATATGCTGGAAAATGAAAAGCATGAGATAAACTTGAGGTTAAAATATGTTATGATCATTTTTTATGATTTTATCTTTTTTGGGGAATGTTTTAAGAATTATATAGTTTTGGAAAAAGGACAACACGCAGACCGTGTGACAACCCATCGCGTCGGACAAAGCTGCGGGAATCGATCCCACAACCAAAGTGCGACTAGTATTTATCGCCTACCACTGGACTACGTGAAGTACCTGGTTAGTTTGACTGATTCTTTTTAGTTATATGATTTTATGAATTAAGAGTAAGTTGAATTTGGGTTATTTATGAAAATGATTAACCTATCATAGAGGATATGTGATTAGGTTAATTACTTTTCAATGCGAGACTTTAGGAGAAACTGATGTTGTTTGGAGATAAATGTTACGATTTAACTTGGAAGACTATGTGACTAAATCCTTCAAATATTTGGGTTTAAATCTTAGTTTGGTTTACTTTGAATAATTTTATTGACAAATTGAATATAGAATGGTTCTTGTTGAACTTTGGGTTTTGTTGGACAAATTTTGGAGGTTAAGAATAGATTTTCTTTTTATAAAGGGTTATCCTTTTCTGGATTATCTGATCCTGTACTAACCTTTTGGTTTTGGTTTTTGTTAAAGCCTAAAGAAATGGGAAGTATATAGTTCTCTTTTGTGGATTAGGTGATTCTCTAGAAGTTGATTATAGTACTCTTAATACGAACAAGTCTCCCTAAATACTCGTCTTTTGGAAAAAATATGAGTTTGATTAAGGAATCTAGTAAAAGATGAAAGTCAACATGATAAGTGATTATGTTTCCTTATGAATAAATTCCTCAATAAAAAGTAACTTAAAAAAAAATGTTGTCTATGAACTTTTCCTACTGGGGAACCCAACACCGTTTAACCCATCACAAGTTTGTGATTTTCTCATTGTCAACTTTCTCCTAAACATGTTTTCTATCACTCTCCATCAGAACATGACCCTATGTTATCTCCTCCATGTCCATGTTTTCATACATGGAGTCCTAGTATGGGTTAACTCGGGTGACCTTTGTACTTATCTTCCTTTATTTTAAAGTGGTTGTTTTACCGACTCTTGTTCCGATGTGGGACTTTCAAGGATGTTTCCAAGCGCAATTTTAAAATTGCGAGGACGCAATTCCCAAAAGGGGGGAAGGATGTAACATCCCAGGTAAATAAAGAATATGACATTTCCATATTTATCCATATTTGTGAATAAAATTTTGATATGACTTTAAAGGGGACTCTATGCTCGATGGCGTACCCAACACGCAAGAACGAGTTTCTTGGGAATCTTACATTGTACTCTAATGATAAAATAATATTATTTTAAATGGTAGTTAACATGTAGCCATTGTAATGGCGGGAATGGATATAAATAACTAAAATATGATTATATATGTTTTTAAATATTTTTACATTTATACAATAAAAGATAAAGGCTTAAAATACGGAAAGAATTCAATTTTAGGCGTATATGCCCTAGTTTTCCCTAAAGGCTCACTTGTCGCCTTTTGATGATGAACCGTCATTAAATATAGTTTTGATCACTCTTATACATTATTTTGGACCAAATAGAACTCTTATTGAGAATCATGACATCAAATTTTACTTTGAGTAATTTTTTGGTATTTTTCCGATAAAGTTCATTTTTTAATGAATAGTGTAAAATGTTATGTTTTAATTCAAAACCACTTTTTAATCTAATTTATTTATACGATTAAATAATATTTTGAATTTGTTTTAAATTGAAATTAGAAAATATTTTTACCATTAAATCCAATAGTGGTCTTTGGAATTAATTTCACTTTGAAATCGGACTTAAACTAGTGTCAATCTTTTGATACTTATTGTTTCATAAAAACACGCTATTTGTCATGACAGCGGGAATTAATTATTAAAATAATTAATGTGACTTATATGTTTTGAATTTTGTAAAACAGACTTCATTTTTGAATTCAGAATATCAAATATAGCTTAGTGTGAATTTTTGGGATTTTTCTAAAAAACTTCAATTTTTGTTGAATAGTGAATCCACTAAGTGGTACTTATAAAAACTGATTTTTCCGTTTAAATGGAATTTTTCCATCTTTGTGTTTTGAATTTCAAAAATCCGACATACATGGTTGTCATTAAGAAGTAAAATGTGGTTCAATGGGATACAAATAATTTTTTGGTGAATAATAACTTATTAAGTTTTTAATCGCGATTAGTGGTAATTAGTATAGTTTAAGGTAAAAATGATATTATAAGAATGTGAAAACACCATGACACTTGTCCTACACCTATTGGGTGAGTCATGGCCGACCAAGAAAAGCCATGGGCCAACTTGGGGACCCCATGGAGCCACATTAGTTGGAAAATGACAATAATATATTTTTATTTAATGTTAAAATTAAATTGACACAAACATGAGTTGTTTTACTAAAACAGTTTTTAAGTAGGGTTAAACAAGTCCAAATTTTGATTATAAATAATAATTGTAAATATAAAAATATTTCATACATCATAGTATTTTTTTTATAATTTTTAGACATTAAATAAATTACATTATTTATGACATAATAATGATGCAGTGATGACATCATTACTTTACGATTTAAATAAAATGGAAGGATAATGTAAAATCTATGAACTATACATGTCCAAAACTTATTGGATGGGTGGATTTCGAACCCTTATCACTTTATACACTAATTATTTCAATTTGGTACCATTTAAAACCGAAACACATTTTCAAATAAAGTAATATTTCTTACTTTCCAAAAGTGCCCCTCCCCTCCTCTTATAAAAGGCCCCCACCTCTACTTCATTTCACACACTCCTCAAGCCTTTGGCTCGGCCAAAACCTGCCCATTTACTCTCTACATATCCCTCTACTAATCCTAGAGGATTCCCTTTGGGCAGAATCCTTTCAAAGAAAGCCTTTAGGCTCAAATCAAAAGGAATTACACTTTTAAAGGTAATTCATTCTCTCATGTTCATTTGTTTTATTTTGCTTCACCAACCCCCAAAACTCTTTTTATTTATTTATTTTGTAACAACACCAGTATCTTCAATATATTAGGATGTTGTTATAATATTTATTCTAGCTACACTCTCACACAACTACATCAAATGGTTAAAGAACATATAGTTTCCGTGGATGGCGAAATTCTGCCTCCTGAAACGATGATTGTTCAATACACATCTAACACCTTCAAAGGTGGCCATTATGATGTCACTATTTTTATATATGATATATAATATTTTTATGTTTTCCTTAAGCTTCTGTTTTTTTCATTTTGGGCATACCTTTATGGTTTACATTATGGGTAAACGCGATATCTTCATTTAAGGAAGTGCGGACTACCACCCCCTCAAAGTGATTTGATTCGTTAAATACCATATGTGGGACGTATAAAGGATGGAAATATGATATTGTATATGATATTATACTGGAATTATAATATACCTTTATATCATTATTATTCCATTCTATAAAATACGAAATAGAAATGAAAGTAGCGTTCATGCGTACGTACGGCTTACCGTCTCCATGAATGGTGCATTTCATTTCTTACCTCTAAATGATTATGTAATGATATAAATGAATGCATGTACTGGATATATATGAAATATATTATATCTAAATCATGAATACAATACTGGATATAATAAACATTTGGCCACACGAACAACATGTAATTGTAAGAAGTCCACTTTCGACTTAAGAACCAAATATCGACAAAACAATCATTATTAACTTAATGATTACATAGTGTTTATAACATGGTAATAAGTGATATAAAAGGAATAATGAACTTGAAAAAGGTTTTTAAGGAAGTAGAAATTAACTCATGTTTATTATTCAGGAGATTAAAGAACGATCGAGTCAAGTCGGACCCGAGGTAAGGGATCTTACTTCTCTCTTTCTTTTTAAGTACACTCTTTTATGTCATTCCTTTTAAAGCTCATCTTTCTTGTTATTGGGATGATATTTTATATTAATTCTACTGTAATTTTTATGTTCATGTGATGAGAGACCCTATTCTCTCTCATCAATCCATTTTGGATGTTTTGAGTGGCGCCGTTAGGCTGCCGAACTTTCGTAAGAGATCTAACTTCTCTCTTTCTTTTTAAGTACTCTCCTTTATGTCACTTCTTTTAAGCTCCTCTTTGTAATGTTGGGGGATGTTATTTTATATTCCTCTTACTGTAAATTATATTGTAATGTGATGAGATACCCTATTTGATCTCATCAATCCATATTCGGACGTTTTATGTGGCGCCGTTAGGCTGCCGAGTTTTCGTGAGGGATTTTTCATCTCACTTTTATTCCCGTGAGATTTATGCTACATTTGCCACAAATTCCATTGAGTGGTGTATGTACTGCCCATTATTATACTCTTTGTGTAATATACTTTCGTTTATGAGTATTTACATCAATGGTCTATTGTCCTTTTTTCATGAGGTGTATGTTTTGAAAGATACCCAAGTCGGTAAGGGAACCTTTCACCCTCCTCTTTTTTAAAAGACTTTTTTTGTTGGGTCTTTTAATTTGCATATTGTTATGTTGGGATATGTTCTCATATATCCTTATTGATGTAAATTTTATGTCCAAGTGACGAGATACACTTTTTTATCTCTCATCAACTCATTTGATGTGATGCCGTTAGGCTGTCAGGGGAACTTTTTAACCCAATTTCGATTTCTTTGGGTTCAACATGTAGTCATTGAATATGTCATCCATTGAATATGTGTGAATGACATTTTATTGTTTTACACTTAATATCCACTTATATTGGGTGTATTTATATTTTTCACACATATTTTTGAGATTGATTTGTTCTTAATTTAAGGATACCTTTTTTTATAAGGGATTTCATCACATTTGACATTTCTATTGAGGGTTCATGGTTGTTATGCACCAATTCACTCTTATATGGTGTATATACGTACCTTTGGAGTATTATATCATGAATCCATTTATTCTAATGATATTATAAAGTTCTGACTAAATTTTATTCCTCAATTATTGTATTCAAGTGTCTCTAATTTTGGTAAAACCCCTTTAACCAAAATATCATTTTAAATCTTTTAATTATTTGTTCTTATTAATATCCATGTTTTCAAAATGGTTTTAAGGATTTATTTATATGGATATTAATGGTTTAAAATTTTAAGCTTCAAGGTGGTATGGGACACTTTGATTCAAAAATCTCTTTATTAAATGTTTTAAATGGTTTTGGAAATGGTTTCTTTTTGAATGGATTCAATATTTCAATATACTAAAATGTTATATTGTGATTGAAATGTGGAAATGTTATGTTTCCTTTATGCATGTTTTATGTGACACATTTATGTTATAGTTCTTGGGAATTGTTATGAAAACGGGTGGTTCCGTGATAAACTAAGGGCGGGTGAGCCCGTTATAGCTCTCCAATGCATTGGGTAACGCGAAGGAGTGAAACGTTAAGGTTTCTCCGAAGAGATTTAGGGAATATACTGTGATGGGAATTCCAAACGTAACCAAGAGGGTTACTCCCCACGTAATAATGTTATGAATGCCTCAAGTTACCTTTATGTCTTATGTTTTCTATGATTTATTCATGGTTTGATGAGGTATGTTAAAGTGCCTATGTTTTATGGGTAAAGTATGATTTCATTCTTATGCAGATATGAACTCATGTTTCCTTTCCATATTTTTATAACCCTTACTGAGCTTTTTTATGCTCATCCCAAGTTTTTGAAATGTTTTTCACAGGTCAAGGGAATGGTACATGATGTGATGATAGATTCAAGGATGTGTCAAGAAAGAATCTGTGTTATATTTTGAATATGTTTCCGTTGATGGGAAGAATGAATACTTTCTTTTATGTAACCACTTTGTTTAAATGTGGAATGTAATGCATGTTTCATGATCTAATTCTCTAAAACTCTAAACCTGAAAAGATCCTCAATGTGTAATCTTGTAATAACTCAAGATTAATTAATGTTTAAGGCTGGGGCCTTATACCAGGGTTGGGTATTGATTTTCAATAAAGAAAATTCATCATAAAGATGATTCAATAAAACATTAAAAACAAAAATATTATAAACGAATAAATATTACACCGAATAATAACATGGGTGACTATCATTGAATAAGTTAACTGAGCTGAAAAGAGTTGTTACCAAGATATTTAGCATACAATTATCAATCCCAAATAATACATAAACCTAATAATTCAATTAAAACATCCCTAACTTTTATTCTTTTCATATTATCAATCTATCTATATTGTAGAAACTTTATTGTCTCTACTACTAGATATCTATTTGATATTTATTAAAATAAATATATATTGTTACTCAAAACATTATTGTTGCACTGTGATATCTGGTGCATGTCTTTCCATATGCGACACAGTATTGCATGCAATTATGGTTTTAAGAAATTTCAGGATAGATTTCAGATATAGTACTCAACTTTAATAGAGTAACAAATACAAAACAAATTATATAATCTGAATCTAAATAGCATGTAGTAAGAATTATGCATTATACTCGTGATTAAGAGTATTATTTATTTATTATGTTAAATTCAAGATATAATTTTAAAAAGGTGAAGAGAGTAGTAGTATTTATGTATGTTAATATTACATAACTATTGATGGTTAAAATAAGTTTTAGGAAACATCCATGTAATAAAAAATTGAGACAGAACATGGTATAATTTATAGAGTTTCAATTATAAATACTATAAAGTATAAATAAATAATAAATGAGTGTCATTAACTACATCATCGATATGATTTTGAAGGTATATTCATCTATAATCACAACTAGTGTTTCTATGATTATATTTATTATTTTAAATAATTTATTCTATTTAAAGAGGTGATTAAGTTGTTTTAATTATACATTTACACTATTATTAATATAGGTTTTTATATAAATCATTGTATATTTTTAATTCTTATATTTTTACATAATTTGGATGTTTATACCTTTCCCAAAAAAAATTTAAATGAGTTCGTTTAAACCTTTACATCAAAGGAACATCTATTATCAGTTTGTTTCTCATTTTAAAAGTTAGTTCTATACATTTTTCGGTTAATCATTTATCCATAGATAGTTAGTCACTTTTGTAAAGGGTTGTTAATACTATCATAAACATGGTCATATTCAGTGATAATTTATTCTCTCAAATGGTAAAAGGGATTAAGGTGTTCAAATTGATTTATATAGAATATAAATACTATTAAAATTTTGTGATGAATTTTTCATTTTACATTACGTTCTCTTTTAATTTCAACATTATGTCCAATTAAATTATTATAATCATTTTATTTTAACTATATATGATTTTAACTCTGATAATTTTAATGTTTCACAAATATTATAAATATATCCCCCCACCACCTATAGAATATTTCATTACATATTAATAATAAAGTGTAAGGTAAAACTCATAACGGAATATGAACCCAAAAACCCACCATCCATTGTAAGTAGTCAACCCAGAAAACTCCTCCCTTCACTACCAATAAGAAGAACTAAATTACATTCGTCTTGTATTTTTAAACCCAATGCTAAATGAATGGGTTTTTTGATCAAAAACCCCACTATAAATCATAAAAACCCACTATTATCCCAAATCCAACCCATAATGGCCCTAAAAGTAGACCATAATATGAAAAATATCATTTTTAAAACATATAAATTATTATTAAATGTGGAAGAGAATCAAAACTAAAATATTGGCCTACGAATCGATGAAAATGTAAAAGCTTCACGCATCACTCCACAAATCAAAAAAAACATGGGAAGTTACATCATAATAAAAAATGAAATAATTTATTATTAAAAATTTAAAATATATTAATAGTCACCTATAAGAATATTGAGGTCCATCCACTCTCCAAACTCATAACTAACATCTGATGGACGGTTTGATACAAAACCCTAACATCTTCCTAATATGATTCCACAAAAAATAACACTCAATTACAAATATATTTATATGATTTAATTAATAACCTAATAAAAATATAATAGGTATCATTCCATCAATAAAGAAACATAGAGGTGTGAAAGACAAGGACAGCGAAGTGTAACTCATAAATGGACAAAGGTAGTGGGATTCAAGTAGAGGTAGAGGTAGGAAGAGGATGTAGGACTATGTAGAAAGGTGGATAAGGATTTTTACCTCATTATGGGTCATATTCCATAGGAAAAGAGGAAGAGGGGTTTTAATTGGGGTCATCATTGATGAGAAGGTGGCTCACTGTAGGGTCATCATTGGAGAGGAGGGGGAATCAGGGTCATAAGGATCAGAGTGGGGGGAGGGATGATCATCATCGGGGAGTAGGGATTTATGGGTCATGTGGATTGGTGAGGGGATTGAAATCATGGGGAAGTGGTGGTTGGCGTCACATGGATTAGAGGTGACATAGGGGTTTTTTCATTGGGGAGAAGGGGGTTCAGGGAAAGGGGTAGGTGGGGGTAAAATTAGGGTCTTTTAAAATATTATGCAATGTTTTAAACTAAATGGCCGATAAATTTAAAAAAAAAATTGAGGAAATTATATTAAACTACCAATATATTATAAATTATATTTAGTATGATTTTTGTTGTAGTGGATTTTAGAACTACTACTAATTAACGGTTACTAAGACATTTTATGTACTGAAGTGTCTCTGTATGTATCAAAATTGTACATATAGTTACATGTTTATATATAAATAATTGAACATATATTTATAAATACTTTTATACCATGCATGATAATAAATTCACTCTCTCTCTCTTAAATATGATAATATATATATATATATATGAATATATAAACACACACATAGAAAGTTGATTCTCCATTGGTGGATCAGTGTGATGGTTCAATAAGTACCCCTCCCATATATGAGTCAGATCCATGTGGAGAGACTTCAACATTGATCTCATTCATCATGGAAATTTATCAGAATAGGGTCCCACATATTAAAGAATATATTATGGGTATTTAATCCTTCCCATTCATTTTGGATCATCCTATGATGGAATTGGAACCATGGGATATGTATAAAAATTCCCCATTGGACATAGCTCCATTTAAGTTCATAGGTTTCCCCTAATACACACTAGGTCCCTTGAAAACCCTATATTGAAATGATTATAAATATTTCACATGTTCATGAGTTAGATCCTCACACATATCATCACACCAAAGTCATCATCACATGACATTAGAGCTGAATGGAATGTTTATCGTCATAATTTGACATTAAACTAAACCAAATAACCCCTTTCCATCTAACATTAATAAATTTAACAACTGTCCTCACCACATGATGTTAAACAGCACAAGACAGGTCCCTATTGTATGCACTTAAAATACAAAAAAAAAACCTTATTTGAAATTGGATGATTTCAAACTTCTTATTGTGTCCATCCGTATTGAGGAATATCATCAAATTACATAAGGGTTAGACCTATATAAGAAATATTAGTGCATGATAATCCTTTTTTCACTTATACCGATATATGAAAAATGTCCCTCTAATTCCTTTCATATGAGATAGATATATAAAGTGATTATGTTTTTGAAGTATGAGTGGATTGATTCATTTTCCTATAAGATATATAGTGATCCATGGATATTAATCCTAGGATAAACCAAGGTTTCTATATTCATGGTTTTTTCAAGTTGCATGACATTAAACTGCATATCATATGGCCCAAATTTTTTCAACATGAAATATAGATGACGTCAATGAAATATGACCTTATTAAATGACCATGATTACCCTATTATATCCCAAGTCCACACTCTATATCTTATGTGGTTTATTTTTCTGTCCACTTCAATCAGTGTTCATTCCTCCCACCCAAATAGTCTATCTTGCACATGATCTTGTAGACATAGAACATTCTAAAACCTTTCTAAAATCCCCTCTTCCAACCAACCCATTGCATAAACTTTTATATATGAATCACCTGACACCATGATATGACATACCGTTATTTTCATCCCTCATCTTTGTGTGAATCATTTCAGTTCTCCGATTAAAAATAATATCTATTACATGGATTGATTAATCTGAATATACCCCACTATGAATTGATGATAAACCACACAGTTTCAATTGATCTTATGAAGTAACCTATATAGGATGTTTTTCTCCATGATGATAGGTAGTCTTTATTCTCCATATGCTATTTCATAATGGTGTGAAACTGGTTTCCTCCACTAATAAAAGTCAACCTACTCCAACTAATCAGCATTCCATCATCCTAGATTTTGAAATTTATTGATTCTATTTTATTCATCTATTTTTCCATGTTTAATGGTATTAGGATCATTTATGTGTTTTATACCACCTTACACTCTATATTCCACTATGTAATCTCCAATTCACATTACCATAAGTTGTGTAATGCTTTGGTGTACCTTATATGTCCCTAAAAATCCTACAGTGGTCAATTTCATTAGACTCGCCTTCCTAATATATGAGTCAGATCTATGAAAGAACCACTAACATTTTTCTTTTAATCATTAATCTTACACACGGATGCAAATGTCCCCAACATTTAAAAAACATCCACCAATGCATGTTTTCTCAAAAGATATTCTGTATGATATTCATTTTAGTTCAAAAAACCCTAGATAAGTGACATAAAATTGTACAATATTTAAATATAATGGATGAATATTAAACTATAGGACATTATGTCCCCATTCCATAACCAAAAACTATAGAAAATTTGTATCTTTATCTCATTTCATTTAACTACGTGAAAAATTGTCCATCCTATATGAACAAAAACATCTAAAAGCCATTTGATTTTAATGGAATTATCTTTATCTTTCCCAAAGGATAGACCCATGTAATAAGTCTAAGTACACAGTTTTTTTTCACCTATTAACTTATAATGATGTATATAAAATTTCCCATTTCATTGCACAGAATATAGATCTACATAATGACAATTCTAAAAGAACTATGCATGGCTTGATTCATGATAAAATATGACATATAGTGATGTTTGGATCTTTTTCCCTATGCCCAACTACAAATTCTATAATAATATTCACTTTTCACCTTAGTGTTTGGTCCCCCCTTTAAACATTGATTTTTAACAATGGCCCTATACTAGTATAAAACTTAACTATCTTACCATGAAAATGAGTTTGATCTATGAAAAATATACACTTCGATAACTACATGTCGATAAATTAATAAAATTTCTAGATGCATAGTGATTCCTAGATATCCTATGGTAGACCCAACTAAAATTTATTGAGTCTTTTTCAAATGAAGTTAAACTAAAGGACAAGAAGTCATCCTCACATGACTGTATACTGTGGAACACCTGATTCCATGTTACAATTTGTAAAATTTTACAACATGAGGACTTTACACTGACTAAATCACCCCATTAAATTTTAATGTATAGAATATTAAAAATTTCCATATCATCTTAATGAGAATGTGTTTAATACATAATGGTGTAATTTAATGTTCCTCGAGCAGTTCTTGAATTGATTTTTATACATGAAAGTACTTTATGAAATTCGGTCTTGAATCCATACCAACTGAGTTCCTTATGTCAAGATAATCAATTTCAATTCCTATAACATTGACTCAATTTATCCTCTTAGTTCTCCCAGTTATATTATTATTGGTAATGGGGTTACTGATTAATTTGAATCAAAACCACTATTAATTTATGATCAACAACATGTTTCCTATCAACCACAATGTACCCCCAAGGGGATGTTTGGGTACTAGGGGAAAGTCACCCCTTAACCCCATGGTTTATCTCTAGACTTTGTATGATATTGATTTCTACTATTAATAATGGTTAATCAACAAAAAAATGTTCTAATTTCCCATATACATAGACATTCTTATTTTATTATTTTTGTATTATATATCCCAACTATTCAAATCGATTCAAATACACTCGATACTACAAACCATTGAATCATACCCATTGTAAAATAATGATTATAAAATCTTATTCTTTCTCATTAAAATATCTTGGTGTGAATATTTGATGGATACCCTAATAAATTCATTTAATTATTCTTCATGGAAATTCAAAATCAATCAGTTGAGATTCTCTTTATGTAAACTCTTTTCAGACATGTGATCCTTGTCACATTATCTTAAACGATATGATACTCAGGTTTAAGTTTCATAACCGTAAACATAATTTCCCTCTTATGGGGCTAGTCCACTTTCATGATAAAAAAACCATTCCCAACAATTTTCTCCATTACCTAATTGTATATTCTATATAACCCACCTTTTAGCCAAATCAATGAGTAATAAAATGTAGAGTTATGTGGTCAAATCTGTTTCAACATAAACCTATGAAATCTTTAGGATTGAACACTTTGACCATAAACTATGTTTTTCATCCCTAAAGGTTGTTTTTATTTTTGACATTGACCCCTCTATTCATGCTACATTTTCCACAGTAGGATTTCCATGTAGACTTCCACACATTTCAATGTTCAAAGTAATCTAAAACAAACCATCATATCTCATTAGTATAACTTGTATTTTTTTATATTTATCATTGAATGCGACACAATGATGGTTACATTAAAAACCCATAATGATAAGCATGATAAATGCTTTTGAGCCTCTGTACTTTAGGTATTCGCAATACATAGCCTAGTAAAATTTTAGAATTTAAAAAAAGAGATTGAATTACCCTGGTTGAAAACCCAAAAATAGGGATCTTGTAAAAAAGTCATGTTCTTGACTACTATGCCTCTTCGTAGACAGAATAGTTAAAATGTATGGTAGAAATAAAAAAATATGAAACTTATAGGGAAAATACTCTTCCTTAGAAAAAATCAAGTTATTCTCACTAGGTCTATCGACCTGAGCATATATTAGAGCACATCCTATGTTCATTACGATCTATTAGAGGAACAATTTCATCATTACCTTACCATATATTTCATTTAATACAGTCCATCCTACATGAAACATAAACTTCTTAGTCTGGTCAATATTATATGACATAGTCTTCTAACATGATATCTAGATCTACGTGAGAATTTAGTAGAGTGTTAAAGCATATCCATAGTTTTACACTAAATGAAAATGTCCCCAATCTACATTTAAACTATATATATATTAGATCAGTCATCATAGATTTATTTCACCATGAAACAATTTTTAATTTTCGTCCTATATTCAAGATATTGATACGAATAAGAGACCCTTAATAAGAATAATATGTGGAATGGTTCCTATTATCACAATATACATAGTGATATCGAGATCTATTATGTTGGACTTTAAAAAATTACACATTTACTAAATTCCCTCTTTCATCCAACAATTTATAAACTTAAAAAATAAAGTTATTCAAGCCTTGATGTAAGATTACTCCTTTTGGAAACACAAGTTCTATTATTATATAATTTCAATTAGAGACCCAAACACATTGATTTTATATTATTCTATTAGTGAAATACAAAATACTTAAGTCGAGACAATCCTCTTAGAATCTACCCCACAGGTGATCCACCTATAGAAGACCAATGGATATTTAGGAATACAACCAACTAACCTACATTAACATTAAAAAAATAATATTTTGGTTATGAAAGAATAAAATTATAAGGGGATAATTTTTTTGGCATTGAGAAATTCATTCCATGCAGTTATCTGGGGAATTCAGGACACTTTCATCAACTAAAAATCATATGTAATGTTTTAATAAAAATATATGTCCCTATCCAAATGATAAGAAAATGGGATTTACGTGTGTCTCAAAAATTTTCATATACCAAGGGATGAAGATTCATAAAAAATAAATTCAATCAAGTGATGTGGTAGCAAGAACATCTCTATGGAAGCAAGACAAATATTTTTACAATTACTAAAAAGTGTATTGATGATGAAAATTAAATTTTGAGGAAATTACATTAACATTATGGTCTTGAAAACATCATACTAATTTCTATACCCCATAGTTATGATATTATTTTCCTTCATAAGCTTCTATTTGAATGACCATGGATCCACACTGGACGGAGGTATTACATGTTATGATCATTATAAGATGTGATTAATTTGTTCATGATGAAAATGTGGGAAATGGAAAATTATCATGCACTTAATTTTTGGTCCATACACTTATAAGCGAAACCATGCAGTTCCTTTGTAGCTCTCAGATGGGTAAACCCATGGTTTCCAATCAACTATGCTGTCATGATATGGGTACCCTCTCAACCACCCATATAATATGATGTTTTTAGATGGAGAAACATCATGAAATCTCCCACATGTTGAGTGATTTTGAGATGAATAAAGACTATGGAATTTCATACCAATCACATGGTTCCCTAATCATTTCACCGTATGATCACCCATATACCATGAAGTTCCAAGGTTCTATCATTTTTAGTAAAAAAAAATTCGGAAGAATGTTGAAGGATTTTTCTTATAATTATCAATAACCATTTGGAGAAGAGAGAAGAAACTATGGATATCGACCGAGTAATTAAAAACATTAAGAGACCCTTAATGTAATAATTTATGCACACATATCGGGAAATTCTTACAGACACTAACTACATGGGTATACATCCCACATACCCTGTTGGAGAACAAACAGCTACCGTGGACCTCTCATATGCACCCATTGTGTGCCTCATATATGTAGCAAGCATGTGTGTCACTAAAAATGCTCCTCCTTGGTGACTGGGCACCACTCATGTACATATGGTGTGAAACTACCATGTTATTACACTATTTTTATGCCACCTTGGTGAAAAAGAAATTACCATATTCCCACCATACACAACAAACACACATGTCCACTTCCCACATGCCTCCTTAGTGATCCTGTTCCTTACATAATCACCATTCATGCCTACTGTGTGGACCATCCCTCTATGAACCTATCTTGTGAGGCATCTTCCATGATCCTTATATGGGGAGTATCCTATATAGATCCCATCTTCAAATATAGTACCCAATATTCAATACCACTCGGAATCCACCCTCACACCACCATTGAGGTCACTAATACATTGACGTCTTATTCCATCAACCCAATACAATTACTCCAATCACTATACCCTATAAAAATCAAGAATCACAAAATTAAATTTTCAGGACGGTTCAAACATAATTTTGGTCATATTATATTAAACACCATACCAGGTACTATATAATTACTAGAGTCAACATACTCTTTATGGATTCAAAAAACTAATTGAGTTGATATACTCCTTATAAATTTTATATGTACCTTATGTAAGCATATTCCTCATGGTTCACATATTCACCTTGACTCAAGGAATTATTCTTTCCTTCTTCACCAGTAGTAGTGATCCTATACTTCCATCACTAGATCATACATTAAATATATGGGTCTCCTACTAGGTGTAAGCCAAAAATTTACCTAAAAGTGGATCACCGATTAACATATACCATTAATTATATTATTGTCACAAATTTTATGACATATGCATCCCATCTAAGAAGTATACAGAAACAATCCACAAAAAATAACATTATTATGCACAAAAATGCAATGTGACCGATCATCTATCAATTATTTCTCACACTGAGCATGACTTGAGTGTAATTACAAGTTTAATTGATCATCCTATTATCATAATTGAGAATCCAAATAAGAATCAACTTCATCTCCTAGTCTCATGACTCTCAACTGCATAGCACATGTACTTACCACATTACATCAAAATGAATGGAAATGTCCCAACAAACAACATTAAACTATGAAACTTTATCTATGTTGGCTTCTATTAGTATTAATAATGAAACATATGATGCATCTCTATGGATCAATACTAATATCCACCGTCATACCATTTATATTATATGAAGACCATCATATAACCAATATTTAATTTGAATTGATGTACACCTCTATGTTTCCCCATATTTACCTTGATTCATGATACTCCTCTACACTACCAAATATAACATGAGTCGAGACACATCTCTCAGTTATTATATATGGATCTTCTAAATGGATTAATCATTAACGTGAGAAAGATATATATTTTGCGATGATAATAGGATCTCCTTTTACTGATTAGTGTTACAAGAATCATCCTAATTTCGTGATGTTCTGGGGATAAATCTTGTGATGGCCCAGATATGATCCATACCTTCCAGTGTTGAGTCATTAAAAAATAAGACAAACCGAAATGGTCCACACATTCATATGTCCCACACAGTATATTGAAATGCACCATATTATCTCTTAGTATATACACTAGGATTTTAAAAAATATGGATTCGTCATCGACACACAATTTTAATGGGAACGATGTGTCCCATAAAATAACACATAATTACATGGGTTCATATTCCATTCAAACGCATATGTAGGAAGCCCCTCTCAAGGTCTTGATCCTATCTCCAAACCACCCACCGCCTCCATATATGGATATAAACACTAGATATCCTTGCTATGGGTTTAAACCAAAGAATTATTAATTATTAATAAGAAGATGTATAACCTCTTGAAAACACATAAGTATTCATCAAACAGTGGGATTTAATTTGATAATTCATATAGGGGTAACTACTATACCAATAGGATTTGATAAGGATTACTGAACTAATAATTAATTTATAATAGATTTGAAGGATATGGAAGAATTATCTCCAAAAGTTGCAATGAGCCTAACCTCCCTCCCCACTCTTAGACAACACATATTCCACTGAATGAATTAACAGAAACCCTAGTGGCCACATGCCTTTGGAAAACAAGACCACAATAATGTTCGTATATAATAGTTATATAGGGGGAAGCATGTCAGATGTATCCAACTGAAAAATGTCAGTATTTTTAAAATACATTTCAGAATAATAATAATAATAATTTAGAAATATAATGTTTATGTCACCAATAAATTTATAAAATGTATTAATATATAATTTAATATAGTATTAATTAAACATATACTAATATAATGTATTCATATAAATTTATATAGTATATTAAATAAATTTATATGATTCATTAATATAATATATTTGAGGAAAAATATTTTGTGCATGTTTATGTAAATATATGTATATAATTTTTTAAATGAATATGTGTCTGTATAATTAAATGATTGTGTATTTAGAAATTATAATACATACATTCATATATATACATATAAATAAATAAATAAATACATAAATATATATAATATATATATAATATTTTACTTATAATAATAACAAAAAATAATATTATTTTTAAAAAAAATGCGGGGGTTACAAACCACTTATAATATAAGTAATTATCTTTGGTTATAAACAATCATTAAATTACTATGAAAATAATATAGAGGGTAATTTTTATAACTATTAACCCCATAAGAGGTAAATACCCAATGTGTGGGCGTGCATCAAGGTATGGAAGTTTGTTTCAAATATTACATGACAATGATCATATTCCACTATTAAAATAATAAAATCCCACCCTTATAAATGTTATAAATTGATAAAGAAAGTAAAATAGACATAATAAATTTTTACATGGTTCCCTTTAACCTAGCTAGTCCATGATTCATCCCATAAGGATGTGTCTATGTATTAAAATTTCAAAGAATAATCATTATTTATAATGTTTGGAGAAGATTCAATGTCCCTCCTGGTTTATAAAAAATAACATTACGAACTAATTTCTCACTTATAATTAGAGAATCTGGTACTCTTTAAACTAATGTGTACCCACTATTCCAATATAAGATTCATCAAATGTGTAGAATAAAGTTTTTTTACACCATAATTATTAATTCATGATGTTATTATTTTATCCAACCAATGAACCAAGAATTTCAATATGATTTTTGGGAAATTTCATTAAGGTTAACATGACCCCATTAGTATAATAATGGTTTTTTCATAAAATATGGTTAGACAAACACTTTTTTGTTTAATGTATTTTCAATGTGAAATGGGGTTTCACATAATGTTTGGTGACCCAGGAATTAAAAAAAATTATATCAATACTTTTAACATATTTTACATCAAACACAAGTTGAGGATATAGGATTTAGTGTCTCTAATGGATTTGACACAGAATAAAACTTCCTAAAAATGATAACATGACCGTTATTTATTCATATTTGAGTGATCGTTACTCCCATAGACCCTAATAAGTAATTATAGGATAAAATATATAAAATAAATAAGGATTACTATGAGCTTGAAATCCCAATAATGCAATAATCATGAAAAAGGATCATAAAATTGGAGACATACGCATGATATCAAAAAGAGAATGATTATAAACATGGAATCATTGCATAATGAAATGATAACATAAGATAACTGAGTAAACTTAACAAAACCATAAGAACATGGAATCATAATACTGTATAAACACCATAAATATTACATAATAAAAATAATTCAAGAATCCCATGTACTTAACATAACATATTTGTCCAGGTAAACATCTCATGCACCAGACTTAGTTTGGCTCACTACCCACACACCATGATATTTCATGATATGGGAACATTACATGATTTAATGGAAGGATATATATATTCATAAAATAAAATCACATCATAAATAACTTACATATTTATAACATGTTATAAAAAATAAGCCATACATAAGTCATAAACATAGTAAGAACCCGTGAGAAAGAAATGGGTTTCATGATCTTATCTCAATACATATATACATGCTATAAAATATGGATTTACAAATGAAGAAGATATTAAAGTCTTTTATAGATTCATATATTAAAGGAAAATAATTCTTTATCATGAAGTATCATTGTAGAAAAATTTGTAAGATGGTTTAGAGAACAAAGAACATAATGAACCACTTAGGTGAAGATTTTAAAAATAAGCAATGGATATTTTATAGAAATGGGATCATAATTTTCCTTTAAAGGAATAATTGAACCCAAATTTTAATATATAAAAAATTTTAATTTTAAAATATATTAATGAAATAAATATTGTTTATGGTAATGATGCTTTCTAGTAAATAAAAATTTGAAAATACCCTGTCATCAGGTTTCCTAAAAAGATGGTATTTTGAAGGGAAAGAAAACCTATATAACACAAAAATGGAAGGGAAATTAAACAAGGTATATATATAAGATATATTTATAAAACATAAAATAAATAATTGAAAATAATCTATCATATAAGGGACAAAATAAATATAATTTTTAACCAGTAAGTTTTGGGGGAAGTGAAGAGGATCCCTTGTATTCAGGTTTGAAAGCATTTTACAGTTGTACTTAGGTTCATATATAATTAATCAACATTACCTAAAAAATTATAATAACATTTTAAATCAATTATTATTTTAATAGGGTCAATATATTATGACATATTTTTTATTAATTAAGTATTGTCCACATATGATGGTTATGTATGGTGGTTTTTTTTATTATTACTTGAATCACATGGCATGTTGACCCTATTTATGATTATTTTTAAATTAGAATCACAACCTACATAATATAAATATTGTTAAAGATTTTTTTATATAAAAAATTATGTTTAAATAATTAAATGTTAGGGGATAATGGAAAAAATAATGTTTCATGGAGGAGGTAAAAATTTGCTCGTACACATAGTCAAAAATTTACTTTTTTCTAAACGGGATAGAGGTATAAATTATAATTGATTTATGAGATTATAATTATAATAATGATATTAATATAAATATTTATTCATAAAAAACCAATAATAATAAGACATTAAACACAAATAAAAATAATTGGAAATATCGAGCATTGATGTCGTAGTGTGAATATATGCAAGACATATTTTTTATTTTTTGAATGGTTTTATAGGGAGGAATACAAGTTATATTCCATTCATATTTTACAATACCACAGAATCATTAAAGATAATATTTTCATAATATTGTAGATATAAGATATTAAATTTTGTATAAGAAATAAATTATAAGAATGAAATGTTAGCTGAAACATGATACCATTATGAGTACTTTTAACTTTTACATGAAAGTCTCGTTGAAAATATAGGAGTTCAGATATATTATGTTGATCAAGGGATTGATGAAGTGTAAGGTAATTATAGGATATGTAATTAGTGTATAATTTCACGGAGAATTATCTTTTTAGTTTATGTATGGATTTTAATGGCTCAGACCTCTCAGGACCATTCCATTGCTGAAATTTGGTGTTTGAGGTTTTTTGGGAGGTCAAGATTTCGTATCCCCAACACGTTTTTATCATTATTTTATTTTAAATAGTGTTTCAAGTTTTTTTTACTATGATTCCATCCATCAGTTGGTGTACAATGATTCAAGACTTCTATAGGTTTCCAGTGTTTCTAACCGTCGGTAGGTGTATAGTGTTTCCATGCGTTAGTAGGTGTATAGTGTTTCCAGATGTCGATAGGTGTATAGGGTTTCTAGACATCGGTAGGTGTACACTATTTCCAAGCATTAGTAGGTGTTTAGTACATTAAAATATTGGTCGGTGTAGATTGTTTCCAAACATAGGGTGGTGTACATTTTTTCCAGATATCGGTAGGTGTATAGTGTTTCCAGGCATTGGTAGGTGTATAGTGTTTCCAAACGTATATAGTTGAACAATGTTTCCGTGCGTCAGTAGGTGTACAGTGTTTCCAGATTTCACTAGGTGTACAGTGTTTCTAGACATCCGTAGGTGTACAATTTTTCAAGGCATCGGTAGGTGTACAATGTTTCAAGGCGTCAGCAAGTGTATAATGTTTTCGGATTCCTAATGTTTCACCATTGTAGTATTTTATTTGGCGAAAGATAAATCCAATACATTGGTTTGAGGAATTCATGGATGATTCATAACCAATTAATACTATTTTAATTATTTATATTGCTCAGTATTCCATTACATGGTCACACTGCGTGGTTTAACGCGATCCACTTTTAATGGAAAAATCCATTGTATATTAAATCGACATCATTATATATTCTAAAGGGATGAAATATCATCCTCCCATTTTATAACTTCTTTTTCCCTAGTGAAATATTGTCAATCCAGTATTTCTTCACTTGGGATTGGGGTGATCAAAACTTAATCCTTGGATCATTTCCCCTTGATGTATCTTCTTTGCTGCATGTGCACCCCCTATTTTGGTGCAAGAAGTAGGTGTTGATCGGTCATCACTATAAGATATTATCTACCTCTATTATTGTGTTTTATTCAATCCTTAATATCTTTTATCTATTTATCATGTTATTTCATGTGATCTCCATGACTCTAATGCTATTATTTGGGGTTTCGGTTGGCGTGATCATGTTGTAGTGACCTCGGGTTGATGCAATTGACATGGGGGAGGCGATCGTAATTCGGTGTGTGGATCGTTCTCGTAAAAACAATGTTGAGAACCTTTTGAGGAAGGGGATTCATTGATTTGCTATTGTTTTACATGAAATTGTATAGTTGGCATGATTCATCTCACTCGATCACAATGTAATTAACGTAATAAATATTTAAACATAATAAATAAATTGGTGTCAATCATATTTTATTCCCTCTTGTTTTTTCTATATAGTGTGATATCTATGCATTATCTATTTAGAATTTAATTCTTGACAAAAATTGGTAAATTAAGGAAATTGGGATTAATTGTAATTATTTTTCAATGATAAAGAAGAATATAAATGAATCTGGGTTTTGATGTAATTTTATGTTAATCAAACTGATGGAGTAAGCATGTTTAAATTTTTTTTTGATAACATACTATTTAGTTTACCTATAGTTGGGACCTACATATAATAAATTGGTTAATTTCAAATGGATTAAATAACAGAATTTTTGACAAGAAGATAAATCATGGTGGGGTTCTCAGTTACCTTTCTGCTTGTACGTCTGTGTGCCTTGTGCTTTGGATCCTTGAGTACTCATTTTGTTTGATGTTTGTATACATTATTTTAGGGCCATGTGCGTAGTTGATATGATTTTTTTCATACTAATTGTGTAGTGATATGATCCCAGATGGATGCTATGTTATGTGGGGGTAGGTAGGCCCATTGGTTGTGGAAGAAGTTGTTGCCTGGAGAAGAGAGATGCATTGGTTTATACATGTGGGTGTTGGTGAGGACACTGAAGTTGATTGAATAGGTTTTATGTGAATGATTGGATGTTTTCTAAATCATGTTGGTTGTTTATCTGGTTTACATTCCCCACTGCTCAAGGTAGCTGGTCCAGATGAATCTCTTTCTAAAAGGTTTGATGACATACAGAGTATGCCAAGTGCTTTAGGTGTTTAGCTTCTCCAGGTAGGATGGTTCTACCCTCATCTATAGGTGTCAGATACTTAACGGGTAGTTCATCTACGCACCGTGTTGATCCCCATGGGGTTTAGTACCATATAGTTATTTTCACGAATTCATGGGAATATGGGAATTTAATAATACTATTAATAAATGATTCAATGATTGATGGTATACCCATGGGGTTGGATCTTGCTAGGATGCAATATTGGGGTTCCAATTTAAATGATCATTGAAATTTGGTAGAATGTGAAATTGTTAATTGTTAATTAATATTTAATGAATTAATTAATAGAAATTTCAACTAATAAATAAGGTATTAAATAATATAATAAATCTCTTAAAATGGTTGTCTGCTTATAGGATTCCGAGTCCGAGTAGTGGCAACCTGGAGTTCGAATGACGTCAGCTATAAATGAGCCTAAGACTAGTATATGTCCATAGTGGGGTTGTGATCTATAGTATATTCTTTAATTTTTTTGTTTATATATGACAATACACCCATCAGTTAGTGAAACTAAAACCCTGGGGATTCTGAGCCTAGGGGGTGTTTTCCCCAATATTACGGTGGGGGGATGGATGACTGACTACTCCATTTTTCATGGCTCTCTTCTCATAGAAGTTACTTGTGCTGGTAGGAACAACACTTAGTTTTCCCCATATATCTGTGTAGAGGGATGTAATGGATTGTGTTTATTAACCCACATATATTTTATATATATTTTCCTAGGGAATACAATAAATGTAACATGTATAGGTTGTGATGGCTTGATGATCCTTACTTGGTTTATGGGCTATAATGGTTTGAATATTAATACTTTGCATATGATTCCCATTATGTGAACAATGGAGTCTCTCAGAAAATACCTAGTTATTATGGTTACATAGATGTCATTTTTCTTGCATGAGGTGCATGTTTTGCTGTTATCCCTGGTGTCTATGGCACGCCTTTTTGTAGAGAAATGTTTAGAATGTGCGACATTAGGGAAAAGCTGAAAACTAGTGGGGATGTTGTAGTGGTGTAACCATCGTATTAATTATTATATTATATTCTCTTGTATATGGTACATGGTGAGAGTATCCATGGTGATGCTTGGAACATAGTATACCTATTTAGGTGTCAAGTTAGTTTCACTTGTTGTTCATTTTGCTTTAACATGATTCCATTAATTTTTTACAAGGGGATCCCAGGAGGATCCTATTGAGTATACTATTACAATCATCCTACAAAAATCTTAACAGTTTTCATGTAACATAGAGTAGGTTGGAGGTCATTCTCGTTACTACTATCTTGGGTTTTTAGGAGCTATTCGAGCTTTTTGGTCGCTGCTGTTTTTATTTTATTTTGGTACTTGTAGTTTTCCCTTTTAGTTGTTTTAGTTCTCAAAGTCCATTAAACATATGTACTTTGGATTCAAACTATATTGTTGTCCATGCCTGAGTTGGTTGGTGCATGTCTTATCTCTCTCTTTTTAATGTGTTCTCTTAGATAGTATTATCTTCCATTTGTGTCTTTACTATACCAGTGGTGTTAATCACCATCCCGGGGCCTACTAGAGGTGGGACTCAGGGGGTCATTATCTCCCATCTCACAGTGTCGGACCCAGAGGGGTACACCATGTGGGGAGGGGGTCATGACAATGTGGTATTAGATGTCTGGTTGAGGGATAGGATGGAATTTGAAGATAGGAACATGTGAGGGTCCATGGGTTGGTATGGAAATGGTGTTAGTTATGTCTAGAAAGTAATGTAAACACTAAATAATGTCTGATACATAGGTGTTTCGGGCCCCCTGTGATCTGATGCAATGACCGTTATGTTTACAGTGGCAACTAAACAATGTTATTCTAGTTTATAAGGTATAGACATAGGAAAGGATCTTTAATCATTCTTATTTGTGCATGAGTTTGTATGGGTAGAACTTGTGATTGGATAACCTAAAATTAATAAAAGAAAAAAATTAATTAATGTTGAGACTTTCATATTCATGGTTTATGTGCTCTAGATATTTTTTATTTTTTAGGTATGGATCCATGTCGACATATTAATCAGGTTCACATAGAAGATGTCTTGAGGCTACTCCATAAGATTGTTGTAAGGTAGAGATTGATGACAATTACACTAAAAAGAGGACACTCTGAGAGTTTTATCTATAGAGTCTACCAAAGTATGAGGGATCCTTTTAAGATGTAGTAATGCAAGGCTTGTTGGTGAAGTTTGAGATAGTCTTCGTTTTGAATCATGATCAGAAGGTTCACTGTGTGTCTTTGGTTATGAATATGCTGAGGGGAAAGTAAGGTAGTGGAGGTTCTAGTTCCATGGGAATCACATGGGGTTAGATATCATGTAGGGGAGTTCTGGCACAAGTTCATAGCTATGTTTCATTATTTGACCACATAGTCATCTAGTAGCAAGGAGATACATACCCTTCGACAGTGGATATCTAGTGTGTGAGTGTTTTGAATCCACTTCAGGAACATTTTACGATATTATTTTACAATGCTTCCATATGAGGAGACTAAGAAGCGGCATTTCAAGGAGCCTTTGTGTTCAAAGATCTATCATTAGGTAACCCCATTTATGATGAATAAATATATTGAGGTATGGGAGAGGTTATAGGTTATTTAGAGGACATTAGACAGAACCATATTGTCCTGAGAGAGGATTCATTGTGATTCCAAACACATAAGATTTGTGGTAAGGGGTTCCTGTTTTTCATGGCAGAAGAGATTCCATTAGGCTGGGGTTGGTCCTGTCCCTTAGCATCTCATTTCTATGAGGGTTAAGGCTCTCGGGCCTATTCCAAGGTATCATGTGCTAGTTTTTTTAGGCTCAGGACGTCAACAGAGGGAGTTCCCTACCTTTTAAATTATTCCTCTTGTAGTAGGTGTTCCACTCAAAGTTCCTCCATTGAGGCAGTTCCGATGAAGGTAGAAGAAAAAGGTTGCACTAGATTTGAATTAGTAGAGATCTCATGGGTTAGGATGAGGAAACCCCTGTGATTATCCTATTCATTACATAGAAGATCATGGTTTTAGTGTTGGTCAGCATCAAGGTCTGATAGGCCATGGAGGAGGCTTTAGTCAGTTTCATGTTTTAGCATTTCCATCATGAGGCGAGCCAGACGTCATTCGAGGAACCCTTTGATTATTTTTTACATAGGTTTATGCCTTCATTTATTTAGGATAAACACACTATTTGATATCACCTTCCTTTTACCATTCATTAGTACTTGAGGTAGAGAGGCTTCTAGTTGCCCTGGTGTTGACAACACTAGTTGGAGGTTGGGCTAACTTGTTTGACGTATGTTGAGAATGTAAGATAGTGTTGGGGAAGCACTGCTCTTGGGGATATTTCCCTTATTTATGGATACAAAAATATTATGTCATCCTCCACATGGATTGGTTGTATTTGGTGTAGGATATCATAGAATATTTCCGAAGGCATGTGGTGTTCTTTGAGGCTGATGGATATCTAATGGTGATTGTTGGCAAGTGTGGCCCTTAGATGGCTCAGAGGCATGTTTTTTAATTTATATCATTGATGGATATATTGATACTGAGGTCTTTGGAGGTTCTGTAGTTGGCTTTTCCTATAGTTGTAGAAGAGTACCCTGATGTATTTCCAGAAGAGTTTGTACCATTTCCCACTCGACAAGAGATCGAGTGTGGAATTGAGCTACAACCAGGAGTGTCTCTTTTGACTATGTCTAAGTATAGGAATTTCCCTTCTAAGTTAAAGGATCTGCATATACATATAGATGGTCTCTTACAGTGTGGTTTTATTCAGCAAAGTGTGTCACTGTGGGGTTCACTAGTTTGGTTCATGATGAAGGTTGACAGCATTTTGCAGTTGTTTATATATATATCGATATCTTAAACAACGTGATAGTGAAGGATCGCTATCCTCTTCAAAGATTGATGATTTATTCAATCAACTGAATGGTGGAATTTGGTTCTTGAAAATTAACTTGCGATGAGGACATCATCAGATTTGTGTGAAGGATGAAGATACCCCAAATACCGCTTTCTATAGTCATCATGGGCATTACGAGCTCGTTGTAATGTCACTAGATGTGACGAATACTCCAACTATGTTCATAGGGTTTATAAACGTTGTGTTCCCTGAGTTCTTGGATAATTTACTGGTTATTTACATCAACGACATCCTAGTGCACTCCTTTCCTGAGTAAGACTATGTAGAACATCTGCACGTTGTTTTGGTAGTACTTTTTGAAGAGAAGTTGTTTGGGAAATTGTAAAAGTAAATGTTTTGGGGTCAAGAAGTTTGTTTACTAGGGTATGTGGTGACCCAGCAATGAGTAGTTATGGATCCATCAAATATAGAAGCGGTTTTGTCTTAAGGATCCCACAAGACATTGGAAGAGGTGCACGTTTCCATGGTCTCGCAGGATACTACAAGAGGTTCGTAGCCAATATCTATTGGGTTGAAACTCCTCTGATGGCATTGACCAAAATGGATCAGAGATTATTAGGAACTGATTACTGTCAAGTATCATTTGATTATTTGATGGATATGTTGGTAAGTGAATCAGTTCTTTGTCTGCTAGAAGATGGAGTTTAGTTTGATGTTAATTGTGATGCTTCACAACTAGTGTTAGTTTGTGTTATAATGTAGAAGATATCAACTGTTTCTTATGGGTATCGACATTTTAAACCCATGAATGTAACTATTCCGTGCATGATCTTGAGATGGTGTTTGTGGTTATTTTCTATGAAGCTGTGGATACATTACCCTATTGGAGTTCACATTGCGGTTTTCACCGATAATCAAAGACTGATGTAATTTTTTTTCAGCGTGACTTGAACGTACAACATCATCAGTGAATGAAGTTATTACAGGAATACAACTAAAAAATATCATATACACCTAGAAAAGGGAATTTTGTATCTAATTCACTAAGAAAGAAGTCACATAGTGATGCACAATGTGAATATGGGGATTCTTGGAGATTGATGGTAGAACAGTTAGCATTATATCTCGATATGTGAGAAGTTGGGGTTATAGTTTCACTTTTTCATATGAACGTTCAGTCGTCTCTCATGCAGTTTGTGGAAACTTCTATGTTGGGGGATCTAGAGGTGGAGAACATGAGAGACCGATTTGTTTGTGGTGAGGCCTCTGCTGGTTGGTATGAGGATGAACAACTCCATGTGTTGTATCAGGGAAGAATTATTTTTTCCTTTGGAGATTTGTGAGATAGTTCTTAGAGGATTCCACATTTCACCTCTAGCGGTGTATCTTGGAATGAAAGCTATATATCTAGCCTTAAGGATTCTTTTTTGGTGGCCTGGTTGAAAGCGTACTATTGTAGATTTTGTGTTTTCATGTTTGGTCTTCCAAAATGTAAAAGGTGAGCATCGTGTCCCTGGTGGTTTTCTCTAGTGGCTAGATATTTCATAGTGGAAGTGGCAATACATAACAATGGACTTTGTTACTTTTTCACCTCGATCTCAAGGAGGCCATGACTCTTTTGGAGTGGTAGTGGATTGTTTAATGAAATCAACCCACTTCATAGTGATCATGGAGTCAATATCAGTGGAGATTTTTTGAATATAGTATCTAGAGGAGGTGGTGAGACACCATTGAGTAATGAGGATGATCATTTATTATCGAGATCCGCATTTTACTTCTAGGGTGTGGAGAGTTCTCCATCATGCTTTCAGTTCTCAGCTATGCATTAACACTATTTTTCATCCATAGATGGATGGTCAGACATAGTGGCCAATGTAGACTATTGAAGACATGTTTCTCTATTATGTCAATGATTATGGAGGTTCATATATGAGGAACATACCCTTGGTGGAGTTCGCTTACAAATATAGTTTTCATTCCACCATATGTATAGAACAATTTGAATCCTTGTATGGCTGATCATTCCATTATCCGTTGTGCTAGACTAGGGTTTGAGAGTCAGTGATCCTCATACTGAAGCTAGTGCAGATTGTGACAGAGATTGTTCAGGTGATTCGTGAGTGGCTGAATGCAGCTCACGATCATCATAAATCATATGACGATTAGAGGAGGATACATTTTAGTTTGATGTTAGGGATCACATGTTTCTAAAGGTGAATCACCCCTCATTGGTAGTGAATGTTTGGTTATGAGTGTAATCGTTCTCCCTCGATTGATGGGCCTTTCGAGGTGTTGGAACCGGATGGAGCCATGGCGTATCGAGTGGAACCTCCCCCACATATAAGCCGAAAAAACGATATTTTTCATGTGTCACAACTACATAATTATCATCAGGAAGACTCTAATATCAAATATTGGGAATAGATTGATGTTGATGATGATGTGACCTTCAAGGAGCTACCTGTAGAAATCAAGGACTGTAGGGAGAAGGTGTTTCATGGTCATTCTATCCCCTTGGTTGGTGTCTTCTAGTGACATGGTGGTATGGAGGGGAGTACAAGGGAACATGAGTCATAGATACATGATTAGGACCACGATTTCTTTAATGTTTAATTTTATTCATTTAAGTATTTTTTCTTTGGGGTTTTATACCTTTCGTGTTTATGATATGGATTTATTTTATTTCTTATTATGGATTTATCTCTTTTGAGAGGTATCTTTATGGGTGGTTTTTCAAACCCATTTTCTATTTCAATTTATGTTAGTTTAGAATTCATGATGATCATAATTTTTTGAGAGGTATATGATGTAATGGTTTAGATAAATCATGTTAATTCCATTTCTAAAATTTGGTGTTTGGGGGTTTCAGGGAGGTCAGGTGGCTTATCCCCAACACTTTTCCAAATCTCTAGTTCTGTGAATAGTGATTCCAATTTTGTGTACAATGTTTCAATCCATAGGTAGGTGTATAGTGTTTCAAGCATTCGGTAGGTGTACAGTGTTTATAGACATTGGTTGTTGTACATTGTTTCTAGGAATCAGTAGTTGTACAGTGTTTCTAAACATCAGTAGGTCTATATTGTTTCCAGATGTCAGTAGGTGTACAATGTTTCCAGGCATCAGTAGGGGTACAATGCTTCCATATGTTGGTAGCTATATAGTGTTTCTAGGAATCTATAGGTGTTCACTATTTCTTGATGTTGGTAGTTGTATAGTGTTTCCCGTATTCGATAGGTGCATAGTGTTTCTAGACATCAGTAGGTGTACAGTGTTTCAAGATATCAGTTTGTGTATAGTGCTTCCAGGTGTTAGTAGGTGTACATTGTTTCCAGGTGTCGGTAGGTGCACAGTGTTTCGAGACACAAATAGGTGTACAGTGTTTCTAGGTGTCAGTAGGTGTATAGTATTTCCATTTGTTAGTAGGTGTACAATGTTTCCCAACATCGGTAGGTGTACAATATTTTCCACTTTATACATGTTCACCCATTTTGCATTTTCATTGAGGAAATACTCATTCAAGGCCTTTTTTAAATGATTAATGGTCAATTAAAATTCAATAACTCTTATTTTTATTTTTACTAATTCTTGGGATGCCTTTAAATGGTCAAACCACATGGTTTAATGTGATCCTATTTTAATAGAAAATCATGTATATCATAAACTAATTCTGTTATATCCTTTAAAGGGACGAGATATCTTCCTCCCTTTTTTTACCTTTTTGTTACTTTTAATGAGATTCTCAAATCTTTCATTCATTCCATAGGATATGTGGGGTTGAACCTTTATCCATGGATCCTTTCCCCCATGATGTTTCCTCCTACTGTATCTGCACCCCTATTTTGGTGCAAGCCGCAATTGTTGGTCTGTCATCAATAAAAGGAATGATCTGCCTTACTTATTATGTTTTCATCCATACTTATTATAACATTTCTCTATTATATGTAATGGAATGCGATATCCATGTTATTAATGGAGTTTTTTGGGGTGTCATTTTCTGCCATTGTCTCGTAGCGTCCTCTGGTGGTTGTAGGTGTCGTGGGGGGAATCGATAAAAATATATTTTGTAGATTATTATCATATAATGAACTTCAAGAACCTTTTGATGTAGGTTTTTCATTTCATATCTTTTATTTTACGTGAAATCGACGAGTTAGAATCATTCATCCCACTAGATCACAGTTTAATTGACCAAATAAATATTTAAATCTAAAAAAAATTGAATCGATCCGATGTTATTGCATCTTATTTTTCTAGATAGTGTGATATCAATGATGTTTTTGTTGAACATGTGATTATTTATGGAAACTCGTAATGAAAATAAATTGGGATTAATTGTAATTATTTTCCAAAGATAAGTAGGAATGTAAATGAATCAATTTTTTTGTTGTAATTTTATGTTAATCAAATTCTTGAATTATGCATGCTTAATTATTTATGATATCTTAATGTATAGTTTACCTAAATTTGGAACCAAAAAATAATAAGTCTGTTAATTCACGATGGATTAAAGAACTGGTTGTTTGATAAAAAGGTAAATCATTGTAGGATTCTGAGTTATCGTTTGTGTTGAAATGCCATGTTCCTTATGCATTGGAGACATGAGTTCTCATTATGTTTCAAGACTGGATGTCTAGTTTAAGGGTTAAGAGTCCAGTGATATGATGTTTGTTTAATACATAGTGTGTTGTGATGTGAGCCCAAATTGATGTTTTGAAATGTGGGGTAATGGAGGCCCATTGGGTGTGGCGTAAATAGATGCCTGGAGTGGCATGATGCATCGGTTAATGCATTTGGGTGTTAGGGAGGACGCCGACAATGATGAAATATGTTGGGTGTGAATGATTTTATATTTTCTGAATCTTCTTTGTTGTTTATCTTCTTTACATTCCCCACTACTCCAGGTATCTAGTCATGTTTACCCTCTTTCCAAAAGGTCTGAATATGCATGGGTTATTCCACATAATTTTTGTGTTTATCATCTCGAGGGAGGATAGGTCAATAGTAATATTATAGAAGGAAAATACTGGATGGGTAGTTCACTAACTCGTAGGGTTGAACCCCCTTGTATTTAGTATATTATAATGTTTTTCTACAATTATTGGTAATAAGAGAAAGTAATAATGTTGCTAATAAATTATTTAATGATTGATGATTAACCCATTGTGTTGGAGTTTTATTTGACATAATATTGGGGTTTCAATTTAGAGGAATAGTGGACATTGGGTGTGATACTAATGAAAACATCTGTAATTGCTAATGAGTAATTAATTATTAAATAATTTATTAATGTACTGTGAAATTGATAAAAACTGAATAATGTATTATAAAAATTCTCTTTAAATGGTGGTGTTCTTATAGGATTCCTAGTCATAGCAGTGGCGGCCGGGAGCCCGAGAGACATTAGCTATAATTGATTCTATGACTTGGTTATGACCACTGTGTGGTTTTGAGCTATAGTATATTGTATACATTTTGTGTTTCTATAGGGTACTCTACCCTGTCAGTTTGGTAAAATGAAACACTGGATATTCTGAGCCCTTGGTGGGTGTTTTCCCCAACATTTGGCTGGGATGATGGATATATGACTACCCCCTTTGGACCCACTCTCTTATCATGGTAGTTAATTATTATAGTAGGCAAAACAATTAGTTTTATAAGGACCTGGCCTTAAAACATTACATAATTTTTAATTACACAAATATTTCACATTGAGGATCATTTCAGGTTTAGGGTTTTAGAGAATTAATCCAAAACTATTACATAACAACTTGAATATTACAAGTAAACACTACTACTCAGTATCCATTTTTTTAATAAAATAAAAACCGTTGAAAAGAAACACGTCAAGTTCCATGTTTTAGATAACATGACTTTTCCTTGATCCATTCCTTGTACCTATTCATCTTTAAGTCATGTGAAAAACATTTTAAAAACTTGGGATGAGCTTAAAAATCTCAGTAAGGGTTATAAAATAATGAAATAAAACATTATCCCATCAATAATTACGAATCAATGGAACCAATACTTTTCAATCATAACATACCTTACAAAATCATAAGATTTATGAATAACACATAGAAATCATAAATCATAAAGGTAACTTATGGAATTCATAACATACTTACATTTTAGCTTTAACAGCCACATAGGGAGTCATATTTGGAATACCCATCACAGCATATTACCAAAATCTCTTAGGAGAAACATTCACGTTTACCTCCGTCACGTTACCCAATGCATTGGAGAGCTATCACGGGCTCACCAGCCCTAGGTTTATTACGAAACCACCAGTATATGTAAAAAAATCCCATATAACCATAACATAACACATAAAACAAGCATAAAGTAATGATAACATTTCCACATTCCAATCACAATATATCATTTCAAGATATTTAAATAAACAATTCTTTATCAATCCTTTTTCATAACCATTTAAAACCCTTAATAAATAGATATTTGAACGAAAGTGTTCCATACCACTTTGATGATTTTAAAGAAATTAACATTTTAAAACATTAATGTCTATATAAGTAAATCCCAAAACCATTTTGAAACCATGGACATTGATGATAAATATTTAGAAGAATAAATCATTATAAAATTTTAAACGATATTTTAGTTAAAGAGTTTTTAACAAAATGAGAGGCTTGAATACAAAAAATTTAGGAATGAAATTTTATAATAACTTTATATTATCATGAAAATAAATGGATTCATGGTATAATATGTCATAGTATAATATATACAACATATAAGAGTGAATTGGTCCATAAAAATAATCATGTCTCAATGGAATGTAAATGGAGACACAATCCCTTATAAAGACAGTATCCTTATATTAAGGATAAATCAATGACATAATTTATGTGCGACAAATATATATACCCCCAATATAAGTGGATATTATGTGTAAAACAATCATAGGTCATTCACACATATTTATTTCACGACATAATCAACAAGTAGATGTTTAACCCAAAGAATTGAAATTGGGTTAAGAAGTCCCTTTACAAAAATTCGATAGCCTACGGCGACACTTTAAAATTCAGAAAATGAGTTTATGAGATAAAAAGGTTATCTCATCACATGTACATAAATTTTACATCAATAAGGATATATATAAACATATCCCAACATAATAAGATGTAAATTAAAAGACATAACAAAAATAAGTCTTTTAAAAAGAGGGGGGGTGAAAGGTTCCCTTGCTGTTTTGGTAACTATAAAAACATACACCACATGAAAGAAGGATCATAAAATGAAGATGTAATTACCCATAATTTAAATTGTATAACACAGTGAATACATTAATGGGCATTATATACACCACATGCAATAAATAAGTGGCGAACAATGGAAATCTCACATATTTGAAAGTGAGATAAGAAATCCCTTACGAAAAATTGGCAGCCTAACGACACCACAAAAAACATCCAAAAATGGATTGATGAGATAAAATTGGGTATCTCCTAATATGATCATAAAAATTACAGTAATATGATTTTAACAAAACAACCCCCAACATGAGAAAGAAGAGCTTAAAATAAGTGACATAAAAGAGAGTACTTAAAAGAAATATAGAGGTAGGATCCCTTACCTCGTGTCCGACATGACTCGATCGTTATTTAATCTCCTGAATAAGAAACTAAAGTTAATTTATACTTTCTTAAGAATATTTTTAAGGTTTTTTATTCCTTTTATATAACTTATTACCATGTTATAAACATTATGTAATCATTTAGGTTAATAATGTTCATTTTGTCGATATTTGGTACTTTAGTCGAAAATGGTCTTCTTATAATAACATGTTGTTCATGTGGTCAAAGTTTCATTATATCCAGATTTATATTCATGATTTATATATCATATATGTCATATATATCCAGTATATAAATGTATTTATAATAGTACATAACATTTAGAGGTAATAAATGAAATGCACCGTTCATGGAGACGGTAAGCCGTACGTATGCATGAACGCTACTTTCATTTATATTTCTTATTTTAATAGAAATAAAACATAATGATACATAGGTATATTATAATTCTAGTATAATATAATATAAAATATTGTTAACTACATCCTTTATACATCCCACCTAAGGCGTTAACGAATCAAATCACTTTGAGAGGGCGGTAGTCTGCACTTCCTCAAATGAGATTATCTTATTTACCCACTATGGAAACCTTACAGGCATAATATAAATGGAAAGTAATGAAGCATAAGGAAATCATAAACATAATATATATCACACAAATATATATATACAGTGGCATCATAATGGCCACCATGAGAGGCGGTAAGATGTAATTGAACAATCATTGTTTCGAGAGGCGTTAGTTTACCATCCACAGAAACATTATGTTCTTCATCCATTAGATGGAGGTGTGTGTAGGTGTATAACGAATCCTTCTTATAAAAAATCCTAATATGTTTAGGATACCTTTTTTTACAAAATAAATAAATAAAAGGATTTTAGGGGTTGGAGAAGTAAAATAAAAGAAAACAATTTAAGAGAAACCATTACCTTTAATTTGGGTAACTCCCATTGGTTTGAACAAAAGGACTTCTTCAAGTGCCTTCTGCCTAATGTAAGGCTTCAAAGAGGAGGCGAGGGATGTTGAGAGAATAATTGGTTTGAGGATGGATGATCCAAATGGCTTGATAGGTGTGAGGAATTGTTTAGAGGTGGTCTTCTTTTATAAGTGGGAGGAGGGGCTCTTTAGTAAAGTGTGGAACTAATATTTTATTATATAATTATATTTGGTTTCTAATGGTCCAAAATTCATTATATTCGAAGATAAGATAATTCATGGTCAAAATAAAATCATCCAATTAGAATTGTACATCTTTTGGATAATATTTTAATAATTAAAATCTTATTTATTTAAATAATTTATTAATGAGGTAAATACTGCATCATTATTGTGTCATAAATAATTTAATTTATTTGATGTCTAAAAATTATTAAAAAATACGATGATATAGGAAGTCCTTTTATCATTCCACATAATATTTATAGTCTAAAATAGGACTTATATAATACCATATACAAATTAATTACTAAATGATTGTTGTTTATGACATTTTGGAATTTACATTAAATTAACTAATCTAAATTGTCATTATCACTTCCAAGTGGATCAAAGGGTCCCAAAATAGATGAAATGATGACCATTATCTTTAATGACTCAACCAATAATGTTAGGACAAGTGTTAAGGTAATTTTGAATTATTATAATATTCTTTTAACCTTGAATTACCTTATTTACCTTTAACCGCGGGAAATAAAAGTCAAAAGTTACTATTCACCAAAAATTATTTTCATCTTAATAAACCAAATTTTACTTCTTGATAAAAACCATGTATGTCGGATTTTTGAAATTCAATTTCTAGAAGTGGTAAATTTTCATTTAAATGAAAATGTCTGTTTTTTTAACTACTACTAAGAGGTTTCACTATTAATCAAAAAATGATGTTTTTCAGAAAAATACCAAAAATTCAGCCTAATATATTTTAGATATTAGGAATTCAAAATTGTTGTCCATTTTTCCAAATTCAGAACATAGAATCAGAATTAATTAATTTTAAAATTAATTCATGTTATCAAAACAAATAGTGTGTTTTTAAAAAACAATAACTATCAAAAGATTGATACTTGTTTATGTCCAATTTCAAAGTGAAATTAATTCCAATGACCAAAATTGGATAAAATGGTAAAAATATATTTAAATTTCACAATAACACAAATTAAAAATATAATCTATCAATATAAATAAATTATAATAAAAGTCACTTTTGAATTAAAATACAATATTTTTCACTATTCCTTAAAAAATGACCACTATCATAAAAATACCAAAAAATTACCCAAAGTAAATTTTGATGTCCCCATTATAAAGAAGGATTTTACTTGGTAAATTATAATGTATTAAAGTTACTAAAACTATATTTATATAGGGTTCTCCATTAAAAGGAGGTAAATCAACCTTTTAATGTAAATTATACTTAAAATTAGATTTACTCACATTTTAAGCCCGTAAAATTTATTGTATAAATGAAAATACATTTTACAAACATGTATAATCATATTGTAGTTAGCTTTGCTAATTCCCACAAATACAATGTCTAGGAGTTAACTACCATATAAAATAATAATTTTATATTATTAGAGTTCAATGTAAGATTTCAAAAGAACATGTTGTTGCGTATCGTGTGCGCTATCAAACATAGCAACCCCTTTAAAGTAAAATTAATATTTAATTAACAAATATTAATAAATATGAAAAGTGTATTATTCCTTATTTATCTGGTATGTTACATCTTTCCCCCCGTTTGGGAATTGCGTCCTCACTATTTTAAAATTGGGCTTGGATTCATCATTAAAAATCCGACGTCGGAAAAAAAACTCAATAAAACTATCACTTTAAAATAAAGAATGATATATATAAAGGTCACTCGAGACAACCCATACTAGGATTCCATGTAGGAAAACATGGATATGAAAAAAAAAACTCTCATAGATTAATAGATATTGATATATAAATTGATCATAGAAATTTAACCTCCACAATACCATGAATTTTTGGTTGGTTAAATGTCTGATGATAAAAGAGAGGTTATAACATTTTTTTTCTTCAAGATCATTTTCATAGAGATAAATAATTTTATTAATTACTAGACTAATATTGTAAAGAAATATACTTACTTCTCATGTATAGTTTCATCCTTTAATAAATTTATACAACAAACTCATATTTTCTCCAATCGATGAATATTCAAGATGACTTCTTCACATTAAAATTTCTAGAATAAATGTCTAGAAATTTACATAATACACAAAATTTGAACTATAAATTTTCCTTTTCATTAGAAATTAACCAAAACCAAAATTTTTAGTATAAGATCACATAATCTCCAAAGGGATAATCCTTTATAAAAATAAAAATTACTCTTAATCTCCAAAATTCAACAAAATGAACCCAATGTTTAAGAAACACCATTAAATAAACTAATATCCATAAAATTATACATGGTAATCCAAACTATGATTGAATCCCAAATCTCTGAAGGTTTTAATCACATATACTTCCAATGTAAATCATAACATTTATCTCCAAATAACATCAGTTACTCTAAAAGTATCATAATTAAAAGTAATTAACCTAATAACATATCCTCCATGATAGGTTAATATTTTCCATAGATAACCCAAAATAAACTTATTCCTGATTCATAAGATCATCTAACTAAAAATAATTAGTCATACTAACCAAGAACTTCACGTAGTCCAGTGGTAGGCGATAAGTACCAGTCACACTTCGGTTGTGGGTTCGATTCCCACAGCTTCGTCCGATATGACGGGTTGTCACACAGTTTGTGTGTTGTCCCTTTTCAAAAACTACATAATTTTATAACATTCCCCAAAAAGATATAAATTCATCAAAAATAACCATAACATATTTTTACCACAAAGGTTATCTAATAAATTTCATTTTGCATCCCAAAATGTATTAACCAGTAATTACCTCAAATTCAAGGATCATATAAACCAAAATGGTTATTTATAACTATATCCACAAAAGAAAATATAATTATTCCTTGAATAAAATTTTCATATATCAAACATCAGGGTTACACATACTATAAAAATTCCTCTAATGTAATCCCATCATCAAAAGATCATTAATACTTTTATGTAGTTCACCATCCTAAATTCTACCATAACTCTTGAATCCCATATATGTTGAGTTCTTACTCATTCAACATTATTCATGATCCATTAACCATTCCTTTTAAAAGTATTTTGAAATACATCTTCCTTATAAACAAAATCATGAATCATATCCTCAGACTCAATAATATCAAAACATATGTTAAGAATTAATCCATACCTTTCATTGGTCATTGTCAGTTTCTTCATCCTCAATCAGAATGTCATTAGGTGTTGGTAAACATATATTTGTATGATCAATGTGATCCCATTCCTGAAACTTCATTATAGGACATGTGTTGGCATAATAACCATGAACAACACATTTAAAACATTCAATTGATCCCTCGGAAAGGACTTCATTCCCTTTCTTAGAGTCAAGGAGATGCTTCCTTTTTCCATGGTAGGTTCTTGCATTCTAACCTTCATTTCCACATCTATAGAATATTTCTGTCCCTTTGAAACATTTTCCTAGGTGTTTCTTTCCACATCTTTGACACATATGTTTTTGAACACACTTACCATTATGATTATTACCTGAAAATCCGTAGGGAATTGTTTCTCGAATATATGATGCCTTATTAATATCACTAAGGTTCAGGTGGTCAATCATGACTCCAGATAGTTGGTTGAGAATATCCACAAGTGTTCTCATTGCAGCTCCCATATCATTCAGTTTCTCGTTCAGAAAACCGTCATAGTTTTCTTCACATCCACTGTAACTTTGGGGCCTGCTAGATCCGTCCATTTTCTAAAAACAAAAAGGTCAGTGTGAGTATATCAGTAAAATTTTCATATAATATCTTATAAAGAGGGTAAAAACTAAGATATACTTATTCATGTTATCTTAAACTCATTCACTTTATCTATAAAACTATGAATCTTTCTGAAATCCTAACAATTATGGTAATGTCACCTATGTTTAATGAATTCCCTAACCTCTAAAGTTATCTAAACCGACATCTGATAACAACTATAAGGACCCAGCCTTAATACATTACATAATCTTGAATTAAACTAATAATTCACATTGAGGATATTTTCATGTTTATAGTTTTATAGAATTTGGCCACAAATACTACATAATAACTTGAATATTACAAGTATACACTACTACTCAGTATCCTTTTTTTCATAAAATAAAAACTGTTGAAAAGATACATGTCAAGTTCCATGTTTTAGACAGCAAGAAATTTCCATGATCCATTCCATGACCCTATTTATCTTTAAGTCCTGTGAAAAACATTTCAAAAACATGGGATGAGAATAAAAAGATCAGTAAGGGTTATAAAATAAGGAAAGAAAACAATATCTCATCAATAATTACAAATCAATGAAACCAATACTTTTCAATCACAACATACCATACAAAATCATATGATTAATGAATAACACATAGAAATCATAAATCATAAAGGTAACTTATGGAATTCATAACATACTTACATTGTAGCTATCACAACTACATAGGGAGTAACATTTGGAATACCCATAACAATATATTTCCTAAATCTCATAGGAGAAACATTCATGTTTACCTCCGTCACGTTACGCAATGCATTGGAGAGCTATCTCGGGCTCACCCGCCCTAGGTTTATTATTGAACCAACCGTATACGTAAACAATGGCCAATAACCACAACATAACACATAAAACAAGCATAAAAAAAGATAAAATTTCCCCATTCAAATCACAATATATTGTATCAAGATATTGAAATAAATAAATCTTTATCAAACCTTTTTCATAACCATGTAAAACATTTAATAAATAGATTTTTGAATCAAAGTGTCCCATACCACTTTGAATAATTTAAAGAAATTAACATTTTAAAACATTAATGTCCATATAAATAAATCCCAAAACCATTTTGAAAACATGGACATTTATGATAAATATTTAGAATAATAAATCATTATAACATTTAAAACAATATTTTAGTTAAATTTTTTTTAACAAAATGAGAGATACTTGAATAAAAATATGTGAGGACTGAAATTTAATCATAACATTATAATATAATTAGAATAAAATGATTCATGATATAATATGTCAAAAGACATTATATACACCATATAAGAGTGAATTGGTGCATAAAAATAATGAAGTCTTAATGGAATGTAAATTGAGACGCAATCCCTTATAAAAACGGTATCCTTAGATTAAGGATAAATCAATGACATAATTTATGTGTGACAAATATAAATAAACCCAATATAAGTGGATATTATGTGTAAAACAATCAGAGGTCATTCACACATATTTATAGCACGACATAATCAACAAATAGAAGTTTAACCCAAAGAATTCAAATTGGTTTATGAAGTCCATTTACAAAAATTCGATAGCCTAACAGCATCACATTAAAATTCAGAAAAAGAGTTTATGAGATAAAAAGGGTATCTCATCACATGGACATAAATTTATATAAATAAGGATATAGAATAACATAACCCAACACAATAAGATATAAATTAAAATACATAACAAAAAAAGTCTTTTAAAAAGATGAGGGTGAAAGGTTCCCTTACCGATTTGGTAACTTTCGAAACATACACCACATGAAAGAAAGATCATAAAATGAAGATATAATTACCCATAAATTAATGTTTATTACACATGGAATACATTCATGGGATTTACATACACCTCATGAAATAAATAAGTGGCGAAGAATGGAAATCTCATCGATTTGAATGTGAGATAAGAAATCCCTTACGAAAATTTGGAAGCCTAACGGCACCACATAAAACATCCAAAAATGGATTGATGAGATCAAATAGGTTCTCTTATCATATTAACATAAAAATTATAGTAATAGGAATATAACATAACACCCCCCATCACAATAAAGAAGAGCTTAAAATAAGTGACATAAAAGAGAGTACTTAAAAGAAAGAGAGAGGTAGGATCCCTTACCTCATGTCCAACTGGTCTCGATCATTATTTAATCTTCTGAATAATAAAATAAAGTTAATTTATACTTTCCTAAGAACCCTTTTCAAGTTTATTATTCCTTTTATATCACTTATTACCATGTTATAAACATTAAGTAATCATTTAAGTTAATAATGTACGGTTTGTCGATATTTGGTACTTGAGTCGAAAATGGAATTCTTATAATTACATGTTGTTCATGTGGTCAAAGGTTCATTATATAAAGAATTATATTCATCATTTATATATCATATATATCATATATATCCATTATATACATGTATTTAAAATACTACATAACATTTAGAGGTATGAAATGAAATGCACCTTTCATGGAGACGGTAAGCCGTACGTACGCATGAATGATACTTTCATTTATATTTCTTATTTTAATGGAAATAAAACAAAATGATACATATTTATATTATAATTCCAGTATAATATCCTATATAATATCATTATCTATATCCTTTATACATCCCACATAAGTAATCAACGATTCAAATCACTTTGAGTGTGTTGTAGTCCGCACTTCCTCAAATGAGGTTATCGTAATTACCCACTATGGAATCCATAAAGGAATAATATAAATTGGAAGTAAAGAAGCCTAAAGAAATAATAAACATAATATATATCATATATATATACAGTTCCATCATGATGGCAACCATGAGATGTGGTAAGATGTAATTCAACAATCATCGTTTCGTGAGGCGTTAGTTTACCATCCACAGAAACATTATGTTCTTCGTCCATTTGATGGATGTGTGAGTAAGTGTAGTTTTAATACTTCTTATAACAACATCCAAGTATTTTGAGGATACTGGTTTTGTTACAAAAGAAATAAATAAAAACAGTTTAGGGGTTGGAAAAGTAAAATAAAAGAAAACAATTTAAGAGAAACTGTTACCTTTAATTTGGGTAACTCCCTTTGGTTTGAACCAAAAAACTTTTTAAAGTGTCTTCTGCCTAAGGTAAGGATTATAAGAGGAGGATAGGGATGTTTAAAGATTAATTGGGAAGATTTTGGAGGAGACAAATGGCTTGAGATGTGTGATTAATTGGTTATAAGTGATCTCCTTTTATAAGGGGGAGGAGGGACTCTTTAGGAAATTGTGAAACGATTATTTTATTATATAATGACATTCCGTATATAATGGTCCAAAAATCAATATATTAGAATATAAGATTATTTATGGTCAAAATAAAATCATCCAATTATAATTTGACATGTTTTGGATAATATTTTAATCATTATAATCTTATTTATTTAAATCATTTATTAATTAGGTAAATAATACATCATTATTGTGTCATAAATAATTTAATTTATTTTAATTCTAAAAATTATAAAAAAGACTCCATGATATTGGAAATCCTTTTATCATTCCAGAGAATATTTATAGTCAAAAATAGGACTTATATAACACCATATACAAATTAATTACTATAAGATTTATGTTTATGTCATTTTGGCCTTTACATTAAATTAATTAATCTAAATTGTCATTATCACTTCCAAGTGGATCAAAGGGGTCCCAAAATAGTCCCAAATATTCCCATGGTCGTTAATGACTCAACCAATAAGGTTAGGACACGTTTTAAGGTAATTTTGAATTATTATAATATTCTTCTAACCTTGAATTACCTTATTTACCTTTAACCGTGGTAAATAAAAGTCAAAAGTTACAATTCACCGAAAATTATTTTCACCGTCATGAACTAAATTTTACATCTTGATAACAACCATGTATGTCGGATTTTTTAAATTAAATTTATATAAGTATTAAAATTTCATTTAAATGAAAAAGTGAGTTTTTTAACTACCACTAGGTGGTTTCACTATTCATCAAAAATTGATGTTTTTCATAAAAATACAAAAAATTCAGCCTAATCGATATTTGATATTCCGAATTAAAAAAATATTTCCATTTTTTAAAATTAAAAACATAGAAGTGGAATTAATTAATTTTAAAATTAATTCACGTTATCAAAACAAATAGCGTGTTTTTAAGAAACAATAACTATCAAAAGGTTGATACTTGTTTATGTTCAATTTCAAAGTGAAATTAATTCTAATGACCATAATTGGATTAAATGGTAAAAATATATTTCAATTTCACTTTAAAACCAATTAAAAATATAATCTAACAATATAAATAAATTATATTAAAAGGCACTTTTGAATTAAAATACACTATTTTCACTATTCATTAAAAAATGGACATTATCAGAAAAATACCAAAAAATTATCCAAAGTAAATTTTTATGTCCACATTCTAAATAAGGATTTTATTTGGTCAATTATAATTTATTAAAGTGAACAAAACTATATTTAAAGAGGGTTCTCCATTAAAAGGCGGTAAATCGACCTTTTAATGTAAATTATGCTTAAAATTAGATTTATTCACATTTTAAGCCTCTCACGTTTATTGTATAAATGTAAATACATTTGAAAAACATGTATAATCTTATTGTAATTAGTTTTGTTCATTCCCACCAATAAAATTTCTTGGATTTATCTAGCATATAAAATAATAATATTATATTATTAGTGTGAAATGTCAGATTTCAAAGGTACATGTTGTTGCCTATCGGGTACACTATCGAACATAGAAAACCATTTAAAGTAAAATTAATATTTAATTAACAAATATTAATAAATAGGAAAAGTGTATTATTTCTTATTTATCTGGGATGTTACATGTTTTCCCTATATAAGTGTGTAGAGGGATTTAATAGATTGTGGTTATTCACACACATATATTCTGGATATAGTTTCCTACGGACTACCATAGGTATAACATGTATATGCTTTGATGTATTGGGGATCCTTACTCAGTATATGGGATATAAATACATTAGGTTTAACAACCCTTGTATGATACTTGTTATGCAATATGTGTTGGCTCCCAGATACAACCTGGTTACTTTGGTTACATGAATGTGGTGGTATTGTTGCATGAGTTTCATGAAGTGGTGCTACGCCTAGAAGTCTGCATGCAAGCCTTTTTCGAGAGAAAGGCTTTAGATGTTCGACATTGGAGAAATGTAGCAAACAAGTGGTGAATTAGTAGAAGGGTACATGTAGTATTCATTATTATATTATATAATATTGAATGTGATACATGGTGAGAGTGTCCATCCTGAAGCTTGGAAATTAGCATACCTATTTTGGTGAAAAGTTAGATTCTATTGTTGTTTTCTATGATTTAGCATGCCTTCTTTACTTTTTCTTGAGAGGTTATATGGAGGATCCTACTGAGTATACTGGTTTAGTCACCCTACATATATCTAAACTATATTTCAGGTCACATGGAGTAGGTTGAAGACTAGGCTGCTTACGACTAGCTTGGGTTTGCAAGAGTTTTTTGGGCATCGTGGTCAATGCTATTTTAATTTTATTTTGGTACTCTCATTTTTCTCTTTGAGTTATAGTAGTTATCACATGACATTACATATGTGAACATGGGATTTATTTTATATTTCAGTCTAAGTAGGAGTTTGTTAGTGCCATTCATGTCTCTCTCTTTCTCTTGTTTTCTTTTATAGGTTAATGCCTCCCATTTGTGTGTTTACTATTCCCTTGGTGCAATTCGCCATCCTGGGGAAGACTAGAGGTGGGACCCGAGGGTCACTATCTCCCTTCTTACATTACCGGACTAGGAGGGGTAATCCTTATGTGGAGCGGGATGTGACATGGATAGGTTGAAAGTGTACTCCTTTTATATGTGAAGAAAAATGAAATTTCCATGGAAACGAATGTTAACTAATGGGTAAGAATGGAAGTTCATGAACGTTAGGTGAGTTAGGTACGGTTTGGTTGGTTATACATGTGTCTAATACTATAAAACCTATCAAATAAGTTCAATATGTTCTATAGGTCGTGTAAAATTATGAAAATTTGATCAAATTTATATGAGAAATTATAGAACTAAAAAGTCATAAATAATTATTAATTTTGGAAATTAATTTATAACTAAAAAATATAAGTGGGAATTTATTAGAAATTTCATCACGATGAATCCAAATATATCCCCAATTTAATTTAATTAAATATGTAAATAAGAGAAAATTTTCCTTTAAATTAATACATTTAATATTTTAAAAAGTATCTTTTATAAAAAATACCACTTCTGTTAATGAAATGTTAATGACGAGGTGATAAACATGATACATTAAATATATTAATTTAATATATATTTTTTTTGATAAAAATATTTTCATTAATATTTAATTGAACAATTTCAAAACAATAAATAGAATTATCCAATACCGGTTGTTTTTCCCTTTTACCCTAAAAATAAAATATATTATAAAAATCCAAAAAAATTCATAATACTTTGATTTGGGAATTCTAAATTCTAAAATTAATTTTTGTTATATCAAATTTAATTTCATAAAAATTATTTATTTTATATTTAATTGAAAATAAACAATATAAAACAAAAATCTTTTATTAACCAATGGTTATTTAAATCATTAAGAGTTTTAAATATTATTTTAGAAAATAATTCCAATTGAAATAATTTAAATATATTATACCATATATTGAAACCTAATAATGATTTAAAGGAGATCAATATAATTTATTGGTGTATCATAATTTTCATTTTAGTGTTTGTGAAGAAGGATATAAAATTTTTAGGGAATATATATACTAAAATCCTAGGATATTGCGCTCCCCCCCCCACCCAAGAAAGTTTACTCTCTAAATGTTATTAGAAATAATGAGGTGAAACAAAATTAGGGTACTTCTATTCCATGGTTTATTCTATTTCCTATGACACCTATTCAAGCTTATTGTTTCAATAATGTACTTTGACAAGGAAAGTTTTCTTATTTCATTGATTTTTTTATTCAGTTCAAGATATCCACTTGTTGTTCCTCATAAGAGACCTCATCCTCCAGTTGAACAACATTTGGTTATGTCACATATGAGGGGTCTTGTATGTACTTTCTCAAAAGAGATACATGGAATGTATCTTGTGCTTTGGTTTTGTTCATAGGGAGAACCAGTTGATACGACATAACTATAATCAAAGGATTTCATATGGTACAATGTATATTTGGAATAGCTTACTCTTCTTCCCTGTACACATTACTCCCTTCCATGTAGTTATTTAAAGAAACGTTTTTTCCCTTACCTCATACTACAGGTCTCATCGATGGTCATCATCAAAACTATTTTATAAAATATATACAATTTTTATTTTATGTTGAATGGTATTTACCATTTCTAATTTTCTAAGAACATCAAGTCTATTAAGCTTTCATTAACTTACATTATCCCAACACATATGCTACATCCCTTCCATATGTGTCTTTGTATGGGGACATTATAATGCTTGAGTAAAATTTTTTTTTGTAAGGTAACTCGACCAGATGAAGATGTCGATCTTACCACCTTTGATTTTTATAAATAAATATCTCAACATATATTCAGGTTTTTGGAAGGCTACATAGGATTTTTAATAATTTTTGGGATGATAGGTCATACAACATCTCAAATGAATTTTCATAACATGCTGAAGTATCTTCCAAACTTTTTAGGTGAAATTTATATATCAATTAGATACAATCAACAGTGTTGTCCTAGGTATCCTCCCAACTTATAAAATATATATTGTTCCAAAGTGATTGAGTGATATGCCCTGTTGAATAGAAATACTGTGAGTAAAATTTAAAAGATGTTCCAAAAAAAAAAATATCTTTTCTAAAATTTGATTTATTTAAAATACTTCTGATGAAATATGTATATATTTTATTCCATTTTTAATAGGTACGGGTAATGGTTTCATAATCCCATTGAATCATTGTATCATAGCCTTCTTATGCGGACACATTTGTCACATTTATGTATATTCTACAATATAATTCTTTATTTTTTCCACCAATAGTGATATAAAAATATCTATATATTTTATTGTTTATTGAGTGATTTGAGAACACCGAGGTATGAGTCATTAAAAATCTCCTTCTTCAACTCTAGTTTAGAGGGTACTCATAGCAGTTTCCCAGGACACACAACTCTCTCAACATTATTATTGAACACACTAGTTTTCCTTTTCAGAATGAATCCACCATATTCAATATCATCACATCATTCCTTTGAGATTTCATAATATTATCATGTATAAATGGGTGTAAAATAATTTTTTAAAGGCAGGATGATGTTCCTTTCTTCACAAATCCCATAACCATCTATTGCATGTCCTTGAATATTATACCCATCTTAATTCCCATCATAGATAAGGTTATTAGATGTTATCTAAATTGTGAATCTTCCACGTGCATCACCATCCTAGTATGTCATTTGATTGAGAAATCATAATCTTTTGTTAATATTAACTATCTTATTTAACAAATGTTGAGCTCCTTTTATGTGAATATATATTTTGGGCTATTGTGGCATGTATATATATATCACACTTTTATATATAGAGATAATGTATCCAAATCATTATGGTGAATATTATTACAACACGATACAATTCATATGTTTTATAGTTCACCTCATTCAGATTTAACATTCATTAGGAGTCGGCTATTACTTCACCATTTTCATGCTCCCGCTTAAAAAACCCTTCTTTGACGCATCACAATAAATCAAAAGTACTTCCCCAAATATGGGTATGGTGATTAAAAGTGTACTACAAAAAATATATTTCATCTCCTTGAATATCTATTTATATTCATATATCCATATATAATTTACTTCCTTCAATGTAAGATTGGATAGCGCTTTTGATAATCATGATAATTTTATCAAAAATCAACTACAATATTTAGCTAAACTGAGGAAACAATGGAACTCAATTACTAATAATGGGGTATTCTAAACCACAATCACCTTAGTCTTCGACGGATCAAAAAAGAGCCCCTAAATTATGATAAAATGTCCAATAAATTACACTTACATCATCCAAAACACAAATTTACTGTTTATTTATTATAACATTTCATGTCATATTGTCATAAACACAATGCTTAGATGCTTTTCATGTTCTTAATTTATTTAAGAGTATATAAAAATATAATATATAAATTATACCATCAATTTTTCAAGAAAGCATAGAAATAATCCTTTATCACTATATGTAAATATTTATAGAGAATTCACTAGTCTAAATAGCATCATTTTGAACTCATAGTGATCATATATTATATGAATGGCAGTCATATGAATATCCACTTTTTCACATTTAAATGATGATATAAAAACTGAAGGTCCACTTTATATAAGTATTGTTCTACATGAAATTGATCGAATAATCGATCAATACATGAAAACAGAGGTTTATTATTTATCATTATCTTATATTGTTCATGACAATTAATATCGAGAAGCATCAACCAATCATTCCTCTTGATAGTGAGAACTGGTGCACCCCATAATGATGAACATGGGTATATGAAACCCATATAAAAAGTTTCTTGTAGTTTCAATTTTAATTATTCTACTTCAATGGGGGAAATTCTATTTAGAATCATGGATATCAACCAAGATCTAGGTACAAGTTCAATTGAGAACTCAACCTCTCAAGCAAGAGGAAGATCAAGAAACTCTTCAAAGTATACATCAATATTATCCCCCACAATGAGAATTTTTTCAAGATAATTCATATCCTTTAATTAAATCATTTGGGATAGATAATATTTCTTATAAGGTTATAATATATATTTCTCTAGAGAAGAATCTAAATAGTATTCTTCATCATCCTTACAATTATATATAATTTGAGGGAAATTTAGGATATGGAATGAGATTTCATTTTCAATATATTTGTTACGATCTCTATATAATTACATAAATTTCATTCCCTGTATAAAATAAATTTATAGTACAAGAATCATAACAAGTACCACTAGGAGATTGACCCCATATATGACAATAGAGGATATATTATGAGCATGAGATGTAATATTATTTCAATTAGCAGTTTTTATAGATATTTGGACCTCCATGTTTTGTGATGATGTTTGAATTGTTATTATAATCTTGATTGATATGAAAGAATTCAAAGAATAAAAAATCAAACATTATGTTCTATATTCATGAATGAATAACTAGAATATCTATCACTATAGAATTGTCTTTCACAACCTCTAATGTGTATATTGATTAAGCCCTACATTTATCCCTCTATCTCAGAGGTTGTTTTCATTTGTTATCATTAACAACCCTTGGATTAGTTTATTCATTTTAAAATTTTCTATGTCCATTATAGTTGTAACACTAGAAAATAGACTTAGTGTCAATCTGGTTATTTTTTCCTTCAATCATATTATCTGGATTTTTCTCTCACATTGATATGTGTTATCTATAAGCCTCACTTTTCCATACTTGAAGAACATCCTATTCAACTTGAGATAGTATCCATGATGTGTCTCCCCTCACATTCATTAGGTATGATGTTGGAAATTCATACCATCATGGGTTTTATATAATCAATCCCCAAGGTTAATCACTATTTTCATTTTCTTATCTATTGTGCCTTGAGAATCACCCATTTCCATATTCACTTTGAGGAAATATCAGAAAATTTATAGATAAATAATAATTTTCTAAATAGACATTTTCATATATATATGATTTAATACACTAGAGAAATGGTATATCTTTATTTTGGGGCTCGTGATATGGTCATAAGCATATCATTCATGTCTTGTAATATTTTTCATATAAGACCAAATGACATCATATTCCTTTTTCTTGGGTGTAAGAAAATCCCACTTAATATTAAGATGTATAGTGTGTTAGATATAATTATCGATAAAAATAATCTTGAATTCATCCCACTCCATGGATTCAATGTCATACCTACTCTTCATATTCTTTATCGGTTCCCACCATTGATTAATTTCTAACTAAATTTGATAGAAATATCATATAAAAATCTCGTATTTATAGAATTAAAGGACATATAATATCATTTATATAAAGTTGATTTATTGTTCAATGATTATGGGGTTATAGTATCCCCTAAACATTGGATTCTGTTGTTGAATAAATGAATAAACTATAGATTTATCTATTTAATGAATATTCCATGTGATTAATGTTATTGGTTAAAATTCGAGTCAGTTGTACAAGTGAAACTATAAATTTTGTAGCTCCCCTTCTCATCATGTTAGGCATTTCATTAGGGTAGTCATCACAATAACCTTTTCAAAAATAGTTAACATGATTCCTCCAACATTCATCCATTTTATAACCTGAATAAAAGATAAAGATTAGAATAATTAAATTTATTAATATTTAGAAAGAGAAACACAAACATAGATGAATTAACACGTAAATGATGGGTAAATTGATACATTTGAAACAATATGTTTTAGTCTAGGGTATCCATGGTTATCTTATAATTAGGTTCTTAAACCCAAAATACTTATAAACTTTTATTAAATACCTATTAAGAGTTTATAAATATAATGCATATAAATCATGTCATATCTAATAAGGGTTTCCATCCAATTGAGTAGTAAGTCCCATTGACCATGCAACATAATGATGACTTGTAACACCCTGACTTTTTGTGATTTTTTTTAAATAAATTAATATTTTTGATAGCTTACGTTGCACTTAACACCATGTTATGATAGCATTACCTGAAACACCAAGTTATGATTATGTTACCTGAAATAACGAGTTAATCATCCATTACACACAACACCATATTATTCTTCTACAACATATAACACTCATTCAGCTTGTGTTGCTCATGAAACTGAGTTTTAACTAAACCATGATATACTATTAATATTTTTATTAAAATACTGTTGTTATGACATATTACTTCATCATAGGTAGATAAATATTAATAAAAGTATTTTAATATTAATTATTATTTTTTATAGGATGAAACATCATTGTTGATAAAAAGGGACTTAATTTTCGATAATGACATTATATTTTTAAAAAATACTATTTAAAAAAAATTATTATATTTTTTTCTTGAAAATTTATAAAATTAATTTCTCACATATTAAAAAAAATAATTTTATAAAATAAAAATATTTTAATTCATCATGTCAAAATCATTTTAGGGTTAATTGTTTTTATATTTATCAAAACTGTAATTTTTTGATTAATAGTGAAAAATACCAAATTTTAATTGTAAACATCATTTTCTTTTAATATTTTTGTTAAAATAAATTATATTTTCAATTATTTATTAATAATAATTAGTTAAATTATACATCTATGAAGACAATTTATATCATTATTATCAATTTGTAGTTGTATTTTTATATAAAAACATTGTAACATTTTGAAAATTTTCTCTTTAAAAAACTACTTTCTCATCACATGTGCTTGATTAAATTCAAAATATTTGTTTCCAATTCTATGAATGGAATTTAAAAAAATATATTATGTATTTACAATCAGAATAATATATATTATCTATTACGTTCGACCTATATTTTAACTAAAATTAATATAAACATTAATAAAAGTTATTTATCTCGATCGGGGTAAAAATAGGTCCACTAATAAGGGTGGGGGGTTAAACTTTAATGATAATGGATAAAAATAACCCATAGCATTTAAAAAACTGATTGGATTGATATATTTTGACTTTATATCTTTTAGTATCTTTAATGGTTCATAATTGGATAATTTTTACATGAAAAAAATGTGGGTGGAATTATTTATTGAAAAAAGTACAAGTGTTCCAATCACCACAATTATAAAAGGGTTTCCATTATCGTCTCTTATTAACACCATAAAACCCTTATGGTTATAAAAATACAAGCTGAAAATAGTCTCCAACTTCAATCATCTCACCTTTGAATCATTATATTGGAAATAAATCTAACCAAGGAATTTTTTTTGGAGAAATCCTAACGAGGATACCCAAAAAAGATACCACGTTCATCAAGAATATTTTTTTTATTCCTCACCAAATTAAAAATATTATTATACAATAATTATATTTTAAACATAGAATATTCCATATGTTGATTTGTTCTTATGTTAAGGAAATTAAATAGAACCATCCCCACTTCTATCAAATTGGCTATGAAATCATTATTCATGTGTATGATGGAATACATTCTCAAGAACCAATGACATTCATTTTTCCATTACCACCTATCACTGTTCATTATAATGATGGAATAAAGGTTAATATATGATATTTATGATATTATTATAAATATTAAATTGTTATGTCACATATAACTTCTTACATTCCATTTTGTGGGAATAAAAAATTATCACTCATGGGCCTTCAAGCCATCAGTTTGGGCATATGAGTCTCATGGACTTTGGTCCACTATTGCCTTTTGGGAAACATGTATTTTGGGACACCAAAAAGGCCTTCAAGCCCCCAAAAGAAGTTCATTCCACTAATACACAAAAATAACTGTTATGTATCTCTGGAAAACAACATAAGAGTAGAAACTAGAAGAGGATTAAGAACAAGTAGCATCTACCAGATCAGAACTAACCAAATTGGAAGAATGATAGGAAATGGAACATCTCATTGGTTACAAGAACCATGATGCTCTATAAGGGTCAATTCTAGTTGATAAAACATTATAGGTGGGGATCTAGGAATCATCAAATATGCTAGATATTGGGGAAGGGTAGTTCGTGAATGGAGACAGGTTTTGTCCCTTCAAAGGTCATCTATTGGGCCTTGTGCCTCTAGACCTTCCGGTCATGTACTGTCCTTGCATCTATATGCCTACGAGTCCTATAAGGGTTCCACTTCCACAATTAAAAATCAATATTATCCTAAAATAAATAAAAATATATGGAATTTTGGCTTTAGTAAATGAAAATATCTGATATATATGACATAAAATTATTTTTTAGTGGAAATATTTCATTTACCAATCATTATTTAAATATAAAATTGAAATTAAAAGACGTTAATATATTCATAGAACCTATCATTAACATGAATGGTGAATTTCATTTTCTATCAAAAAATTTTATGGATTGCTATTAAAACATATATAATGAATATATATTATATTTATATCATGTTATTCATTCTAGAGATAATTAAATCCCGATCTATGATGGAATACAAAAAAGAAAAAAGAAAAATATATATGAATACCAAAGCAGTTACTTCATAAATGTACCATTAGCAAGGAATATTTAATAAATTGGTAACTAAAGGTCATATGAAAACCATATATGGTATGATATATATATATATATATATATTAATATAAAAGGTGTATATATATACTTATATATATTATTCAAGAGGATTTTATTAGATATGTTTCCCTAGAACCAAATTATGTGTACTTTATGATAAACATTATTAATTGTTTTTAATATAAATGATCATCTTCTCACATTATAGTTAATAATTTACGTAAAATAATATATGTTAATTTCCTAAGAGTATTTGTCACACTGAAATGTTATCGTGGTTCCCTGTTATGATGAAAACCTATTAGTTTCAGGATAATATTCGTAAATATTTATTCTATAGTTGTAAGAAATCATTTGAGGGAGACAAATGATATATTATATCATGGGTGGAGACTCATAGGATTTTGACGCAACTTCTTATAGTGTACACCTTTGGTAATTTCAAGTGTGTCATATTATGAGAACATGACCTGCTAATGGAATATCTGCTTTTATATATGTCATTGGATGTTTCTATCCACAGACATTTGAATTGATCTTTAGAATTTAGGTATAATATTACTGGGAATTAAAAGTTCTATACATTGATGTATAGTTGAAATATATTATTTCATATGTTCACATGGAGGTAGAATATATTTATTGTGTCATGGGTAATATTAAATTGATGAGTAATCAAATAAAGGATATATACCTTATGTTTATTAATTTATGTTGATATCTTAGAATCATTTTTAGAAATTATATATCCAGAAAAAATTCATGGTTATGGTGTTCAATAGGAAAGATTTATTTTCACAAAGTCAAAGAAAGAGGCATTGAGCACATAGATTGATGACACAAACATGCAATCAGTTTAATAAGAGATATAATGATAAAGGGATTTTATTAGAGAGTAATCATCTATATTTGGTCTTTTATCTCTATGACATTAACATATTTATCTGTGGGTGACTTGGTGTGTTGCTAGTTGCAATCCTTGGACTTTAGGCTTCTTTACCTAATTCCCCTAATAAAGAGTCCAAGATGGTCACAAACTAAGTGTATCCAAAATCTTGGATAAAAAAATATTATTATTAATTATTTAAATATTTATATTAATATTATTATTACATGGTTTAAAAATTATTCTTGTGTTCATGACTGCATATATTTTTTCATAATATTTTAGATGTAATATTATGTGAGTGGAATATTTAAAAAAATACATATTTTATATTTAGTGAAATTAATATTTATTAATTTTTGGAGAATATTGTAGTTATGTATGTTTATTAAAATTATATTCATTATTTAAGGCTCGATAAATATTAAGGTGGAATGGATAACTGTGTTTAATTTTTTAGTGATAAATAATTTTATCGAATATTATTTTATTATATAATATTTAATTTAATTCACAAGCTCAACATATAATAATAAATATTAATAACAATATTATTATATACGTGGGGTTCTTCATGAATTAAATAAATATTAAAGGTTGATTGTATAATTATTTATTTCTAACCCTTGTGGTATATAAACACAATTATACAATTTTTCAATTGAAACTATTCTTTTTTTTGGTGAATAATGATATCTAGAGATAATACATGCAAGAACGATAGGGATCCCTCTCTATAAATGATCCCCATAAAAGGGAGTGATCTTCCTCTACCTTCAAATCCTGATTCTAGAGATATAAAAGAGAATCCTTTAGAATCGATTCTTGGAGAGGTAAATGTTGAATGATTTAAGTGATAATATCTACCATTCTAGCATCCGGGATACCTATAACAATTTTTTTATATTCATTGACAACATATAGATCACTATTAGAGTTAGTTTAATCATGATTGCTAAAATGAAACAACAATCTAACATTGATCTTTTTTCAGATCCGTCAATGATTAAATAATTTCACATAAGGTTGTTCTTTAATTTCCTAAATTAATTATATAGAATATTTCATGATCCTGCACTTCATTTCTGGTGTTTATCAACTGTCTATATTCATTGATTCAATTTAATATATCATAGGATTTATCATCATCTAAATCTCAGGATAGTCCTTGATCATGAATTTTTTTTTTGAATTACTCATTCGAGGCTTCCACTATTCCTAGAACCTATATTTCAAATATGTATGATGGAAGTCTAGACATAAGGTAAGTGATTTCCATAACAATTTTTTTTTACTTCTGTGAGACACATTCCATATCCACCGCATAATCATTTTATGTGGTGTATATAAATCCCAAGAAATTATTTTATGATACTTATCCCAAAATCATGGGTATTAACATATCAATTTGGTTATATCTCTTTCATGGGGTTTACGGTTCAAATGATACCAATGTGGTAAGAGAATTTTGTCATTTTTTCTTTCTTTGAGTTGTATGTCATATAATTCACCTATATTCAATCAAAGGATGTATATACAGACCCATAGGTATGTAATATCATGAATTTATCTATCCTTGTGACATTTTAATTTCCATTTTATATTATTCCTTCGTGGAGATTTTCATTCAAATTTAACAAATTTGAAATTATTTTATGTTACAATCTGATCATTTATCATGAATTTTTTTTATTATACCTTTTATTATAAAATTTTATTATCCATATCTCAATACAATCATGAATTTTTTTATCTTATGGTTATTCATGATGTTTCCAAGTAATAGTAAAATTTCTCTACTATTTGGAACATAAAATAATTGATAAACTGTTTTTAAGAAAATCCAACTTTATTTCTATATCCGGTCAGAAATATGTTTTCCACTAAAACAATGATTTCTAAAAATGTGTTAAATTTTTTTTACTACTCTTATATGATTTTAAATAAAATGTTTACCCATAATTTACTTTTTAATTTTGTTAATGTATTATTCATTTCTATTTCCAAAAAGTCTTGTTTCAGTTTCAATGAAAATTTAAAATTAATATTTTCATTAACATGTATGGATTGTGAAAAAATTTTCATCTTCATGACCATTGTTTTATTTGAATCATCTATTATAATTTTTGTGGTTTATTTTCAATGAAAAACATTTTCCAACATTATGTGTTCTAAAAAGAGTTCTTTTTTCAAAGAAGAAATAGTATTTTCCTCTAGAACTATTTTATATGACCACTCAAAAATCATTTTCTATATAATAATAGATCCATTGATGTTACCTATTAATTATTGGGTATATGAACTAAGGATAACATTATTATTACTTCTCAAAATTTTCTATATTTAACATGGCATGATGTTCATGAAATCCATTTCTATTCTACATGTCATACCATGATAAAAATATTATGAAACACTGATTTCATTCATGGGTTGTTCTATGATGAAATGATGAAATCATTATGAAACCTATGTATTTTATATAGGTTACGAAATGGTGAAATATTAATGATGGCCATTTAAATTTATATGTTATGACATGATGAATATTATATGATCTTCTGGAACAATTAAATATTGTGTTCATTGTGAGACAGGTTGGACCAATATCTCCCTCCAATGATTTGGGTAAATATTTATATCTTATGAGATAGACGAGGTAAGAATGGGGAGTGGACCTGGTTTAGTAAGGGACATTGTCTACAATGATGGTCTTGGCATTGAAATTTGGCTGCAACTTTTGGTGGGTTAGTGAACCCATTCCACTATGATATTCTTATAAATAACCCTTGGATAATGTGGAAATGATTTTATATACTTATTTGTACAATAAATATCTATTTCTTATGAAAATATAATGCTTTTATGGATCTTGTTATTTGACTACCTTATGATTCATATCTTAAAAACTTCCAATATTTATTACATTAATCAAGATTATGTTCTTTGATATGTAGGGTATGATTTTCAAATGTTATGATATTTTTATCATAACCTTATTTTCTTGTATTAATTACATATATTCCTTATTTAACATTAATAATCACATGATCTTTCCCTTTATTATGTTTCCTTTCCCCTGTTTATAATGAAATGTTTTACATATGACATGTCTAAGAAGTTTTATATTTTGAATGATTATTGCGAGAGATAATTTGGTTTTCATATGGACCAATTGTTTATGATTCCATGTTTCCAAACACAATAAATTATTATGGTCCTCATGTATGTGTTTTTATAATGTAATGAATATTTATAAAAAATAATTTAATATCATTATATGATAAGCTTGGATCGTTATAGTAGGTTTCCAAGGAAAGGTTTAGTTAACACATGGAAACGTGGATGATAAAATCTTAGTTATATTTCTAAGGAAATGTATAAGGATATGTTTTTGGATGTGTCCATGTATAGGAAAATAATCTAGAATTTTGGAAAATGATAAAGAAAGCGGTTTCAAAGAAATTACATCCCTATTGGGAAAAAATAAGATGACATGGTTCTACAATATAGGTAGCTTAGGGTAATAACTCTAAATAGGTAACGTCAATTTACATTCCATCATCATATGGTTCGTGAAAATGGGCATTGCTACACACCTAATTTGACACTCTTAGGGGATACACATTAGAAATTCAAGAAACTCGATATTAACAATCATTAAGGATTTAAAACTATTATGACTATAAATAACCTGATATAAACCTAATGAATCATATTTTAAATAATTTCTTAATATGGACTTCTTATGAGTAATTTTTCATGTTTTTGGGGTTCTCTATCATGATTATTATTTCATACACTATTCTTTTTTTAGTCAATGATTGGAAACTGAGGGAACCATGTAAATGCTAAGTGTAATAAACAATACAATGATTGTTCTCTAGAAAATCCTAATGTTCTGGGAGTTAGAATAGAAAATATAATTTCTATTCTAAAAAAATTCACAATCAACAAATCATGATGGAATTGAAAATGAACAATGGATGAAACAATCATTCAGTTGAGTCCTTCATGAGGAAATTCCCACATTATTTTAGTCGGTCTTCTGATCCACTAGTTTATGAACAATAGAACAAAAACATTGGTATGATATTTTCCCTTAAAAAGTGTGTGAAACACAAAAAATTCATTTGGGATGTCTAACATTTTTTTGTTTAAGCGGATCAATAGTGGACTCTTCTCAAGAATACAAGGTGACATGATGATACTGACTCCATAGAGTAGGATGAGTTCAATAACTTATTATTCACTAAGTACAATCCTCATATTCATTGCACAAATATGGGGAAGGATTTCCCTAAGATAAATCAAAAGGGTGATGAATCCATTATAACCTTGGAGGAATATTTTATAAGACTTGTGAGGCATGATTTTGGTATTATCATCCAACCTGAAAGTATATTTGATCAATTCATCAATGGCCTAAAACCAAGTCTCAAAAATGATTTATCTATAATAGAAATTTTTAGTTATGAAGATATTGTTTGATGTGCAATCAAGATGGGGATTTATGTTGTAGTAATGTATCAATCTCAGGGTTTTCATAAGAATAGTAAAATTAAATACAATAGAAATTATAAGAAACGTGGAGAAAAAAAATACAATTTTCCATTATGAATAAATTTTGGGAAGAATAATGAAGTAAATTTTTTAGGGGTACTAGTAAATTTTTTAATTGTGGAAGGTAATTTCATTATAAAACTGATTTCTTAACTTATGGGAATAAATTAGCTAACAAAGTGAATATACATAAGTGTGCATGGAATTCACCACCCACACTACATTGTTTTAAATTTTAGGAGTACGAGCATTGTGCTAACTAGTTCTCAGATACAAAGGTTGATTATGATGATCGACATCAATAACCTCTTAAACTAAGACACAGAGGTAAATGTCATTTGATCAATGTTTTTGAAGAGGGGTGTGGTAACAATTTTCTGAATGAAATACATACCATCCAATATAGAACTACAAATGAATTATTCTACTTTGGGTCTTCCAATTATTTAATATTTGAAGAATTTCATAAGGGTATCAACATGCCACCCAAAATTATAGATATAGAATTTGAAATGAAAACCAAAAATGGAATGATAATTGCATATCAATTCTATGATTCCACATTATTTAGCGTTGGTAGGAATATTCTATCTAGAAATTCAATTTTTTTCCACTAGATGAATTTAAGGTTACATTGGTCATATATTGACCGTATCTATATAAATTATCCATAAATTTTAAAGGAAGGGAAGCCGCATTTTATTTTCCAAACCAACCTATGATCATATATCATTGTGAAAATAAGTATAAATTTCATTATATATAGCAATGCCATTGTAAGGGGATTAATAACTATTTAGAATGGGTTTTTATCTCAAATGGTTGGGGAGAAGCTCAACATCAATGATATTCCTATTATGTAATATTTTTCTATTCTCTTTTGGAATAGTTTCTTATCCTTCCTATAAACATGATGTTGAGTTCTCAAAATAAACTCAAAATTGGTGCCATACCATTTTTAAATACTCTCTATAGAATGTCCTAGATTGAGTTGCTTTAATTGAAGATGAAACTCTAAGAAAAACATGACAAGGGATTCATTCATCAAATTGTGATACCTTATGATTCACTTGATAATTTTATTAAAAATAAATATATATCTATGAGACTCTAAATTGATAATAAGGATCTGAACAAGATCAAAATTAAAGACAAATATCATCTTCCCCATATTGGTGACCTGTTTAAATAACTCTGTGGTGCTCAATACTTTTCAAATATTTACCTTCATTATGTATATCATCGATTGATTGTTAGGAACGTGGAAATTACAGATACAGTATTCCCTACATGTTATGGATAATATGAATATATAAGTATGCCATTTAGTCTTACAAATTCCCCTACTATTTCTTTGGATATAATTAATAGTTTTTTAGAGATTTCAATGACTAGTTTTGCGGTACTACTTAGAAGTGAAATTATTATCCTCTCAAATAGAATGGCAGTGAATTATGATCACCTTATAATCATACTAAAGACCCTAATTTTGGATTAAATATATGAATATTTCAGAAACTGTGAATTTTGGCTAATAAAATGATTCCTTTTTTTGGTTATATAATGTCTAGATATGGTATATCTAATGATCAATCAATGACCTTGGTTTTTGAATGGTGGGCCAGACCAATCACAGTGATAGAGATCTAAATTTTTCTTTGTTTATAATGATTTTATTAATTATTTGTAGAGAATTGATCATAACTATCTAATCTTATAACTAAGTTCATGTGAAAGGGATCCATGTTCCTCTAGATAGATGATTATGAGTAAAATCTCAAGAAACTGTAGAGAAGATTAGTCAGTGCACCTGTTCTTATATTACCTTGTAATGGATAATGGTTTTTAATCAATAGTGATGTATAAAATAAGGGATTGGGATGTTTTATTACGAAGAGTGACATTATTAAACATTATTCCACATGAAAATTAAATATTCATGAGAAAAATAAAAAAACATATTATTAAATGTTTGATATGATAATTTATTCATTAATTATATCGAGGGATTTTCATTATAGAGAAAATTATGATATATATACTGATCATAAAATATCAAAGTATATATTCTAATAGAATGAGTTTAATATGCTCTAAAGAAGATGCTCATAGCAGATTAATGATCATAACTGCTCAACACATTACCACCACGTGAATGTGAACAAGGTTTTTGATCCATTGATCCTAAAAGATCTTTTCACTTTATCCATGATGAGGATTACAGAATATCCAATGTTTATAGGTTTTCAAAAGATGGATCTATAAATCCTTAAGATAATGGGATAATATTATCTTTATCAATTTAATATTTAACCATATTTCCATGTGATGATTAAAGTGGTGAAAAAATAACATGTAGATATATAAAATAAGGACAAAAAATATCCTGAGGATAACCATGATCATGATGGAATGATATAATTTTTGAACCGTGTAGGAGTTCTATAGACAACATATTTGATGGATTTGATAGAGGAATATCCTAGTTCATCATTATCTATTCATTTGATATGTATGAAAATTTAAAAATATTTTAATGAGTATTTATGGTGGGATTTAATTAAGAGAGACATTACAGAGTTTATATCTCGATGCTTGGTATGTCAGAACTTAAATTCGGAAAGAGAAATTTTTAGGGGGATTTTCTATCTATTACCAATAATAAAATGGAAATGGGAAAACGTCACCATGGATTTTGTCATTAGAGTCCCATAAATTGATAAAGGTCGCAATATTATAGTGGTTATAGTTGATCACCATAATAATTCATAACACTTAAACCCTTTCATAGAAGACATATATTTATATTAGCTTTACCAGATTTACAATAAGGATGTGGTAAGGGATCATGTAGTACCAAATTACATTTCATCTGATTAGGATATGATGTTTACCTCAATGTTCTAGTAATGTATTTAGAAATATATTGATACATAGTTGAGTTTCAGAACAACATATCATGCTTAGAAATATGTTCGGTATGATAGAGAAATTAAAAACCTATTTTATATGATGATATCATTTTCATTGGATTTTAAAGTTAGTTGGGATCAATAACTTCCCCTAGTTGAGTTTTCATAAAAAAATAACATTTAATCAAGACAAAAGATGGATCCTTATAAATAACTATATGAAATAGACTTTAACATCCAATTTAATGAAATGGGTTTATAGAAATAAATCTATTAGGAAATGATATATATGAGGAAATAATAGAGAAGGTTAGAACTATTCAAAAATATATCAAGGTAGCTCAAAGTTGAAAAAACATTCTTCTGATATTCACCGAAATAATAATGAATTTGATGTCATTAAAAAAAATTTAGTAATAATTTATTCATGGAAAAATATTATATGATTTTTGAATAAAGAGAATCTTAACCCATGTTATATCGATCCCTTTGAAATTGTTGATCATATCAGGATCGTAGCTTATAACATGTTTCTTCTAGAAAACCTATCTCAATTGCACTATTTGTTCCATGTATATCCCATTAGGATGTATATACCTTACCATTAACATGTACTCAACTGATAGGTCATACCAATATACCCTGATATTTTTTATTGGAAACAACATGTGGAGATTCTAGATCATGTAGAGAATGTTCGATAAAAAAACACCACTCACCTGGTCAATGATTTTTGGATAACCCACAAGTTTTAGGAAGTGACAAGGGAAGTTTAGGATATTATGTTGTCGATCTAGTTTCATTTTTTTAATGGAGTGATAATTTTTTATGGTGAAATTCATTTTATGATGGGTAGAATGTAACACCTCGAGTCATTGAATTTTTTTTAAATAAATTAAATTTCTTTGATAACTTGTGATACCCACAACACTGAGTTAAGATTTAATTTCAGGAAACAACAAGATAATATTGTGTTAACATAATTCCATATAAATATTTTATTTAAGACAAGCCCATGTTATGCTTTCACTACCTGCAGCCCTATTTTTTCTTGCATTGCACACGGCACTAAGAATCAACAAAAACATGATATAATTTTAATAGTATTATTTAAAGTATACCATTATTAAATAAAATTTAAAAAAAGGTATGTGAATAGTAATAACTAATTTTTAATATTAATTATAATGGTTTTATATTAACGAAACACATTGATAAATAATGTATTTAATTTTCTGTAAAGTCTATACACGTTTCAGAAATAATATATTCTCAAAAAAAATTGTTTATATCTTCTTGTGAACAATTATAAACAAAAAATTAAAAAAACTTATATAATAAATTTAATAAATTTCATTTCATTTTTTAAATCATCATTTCAAAATTATCTTAGGGTGAATAATTGAGATTTTTTTAATGTTTCATTTTTGATGAATAGTAAAAATACTAATTTCTAAATGAAGATCACCTTTTAATTAAATTATATAATAAAGTTAAATTATATTTTATAGTCTTTTTATTTTATAATATGTAAAATTACACATCCATTAATCAAATTAAGGTAATTGGAATCAATTTCATATTTCATTTTGTTGTAAAATTTCTGTAATCTTTTGAACATTTTCTCTTAAAAACCTGATTTCTCATCACATCTAGGTGATTAATATTAAATTAATGTTTGAAAATTATATGAATGGAAATAATAAAATTGAATTCCACATTTTTAATCCAAATAATTTATATTATGATATATGATTAATATAATTTTGGACCAAAATGAATTATATAAATTGAAAAAATTATTTCCCGTGATCATGGTCAAAATAGGTTTACCTGTAGGGGGAGGGGGTTAAAATAAACAGACAGTTGGTAAAAATAACTAAATCTAGCGAATAACATAGTTTATCGAAATATTTTGACCTTACCTCAACTATTATAGATAATTTTTCATTAATGGAGCCTTGAGAGATGAAAATACCAGGGTGGACTTATTTCGTTCAAAAAAAATTTCAGGTTTTCCACTCATCTCACATAGAAAAATCCACCCAATGTACTCTCTTATTCACATCATAAGACCTTTTTATCTAATAACTACAAAAATAATTTCCCAACATTCCATATCTCAATCTATACTCAATATTTTGGATTGAAATCCAACCATGTAAGGCTTTTGGTGCTATCCTAAGGAGGATACTAGAAGAAGATGTAACTTTCATCAACAGGTGTTTTTATTTTATTTATTACACCACATAAAAAATTTATTATTATAACTTTGGATATAATTACCAAATTTTATTTCATATACTATAATTTTTTTAGTATAAGATCATGATGACAACTATATCCACTTCTGTCAAATGGGTTACAAAATCATTATTCATTTGTATGGTGGACTATCACCTCACAAACTGATGTCATTAATTTTTCCATTACCACATATAATGGTTGATTATAATTATGGATTAAATATTTATATATTATATTTAAGATATTATTATTATTATTATTATTATTATTATTATTATTGAATTTTTATATGACACATAACATCTTAATTTTCATTTTTTGGGTATATGATAACATAACTCATGTGTATGGAGGACTGCCACCTCACGAACCGATGTGATTCATTAATGCTTTATGTTGATGGTATTAAAGATAGTTTTAATAAAAATTTATTATACATATGACATAAAATGATTATTAAATTTTAAAATATCCTTTAACATTAATTATTCCAATTTGATTCGAAAATGGAAGCAACGGTCATGTGTACGTACGACCTACCCCCTCCATGAACAGTGTATTTCTTTTTCTAAAAATAAAATTTATAGATTCCTATAAATTAATATATATTCAAGATATTTTATACTTATATCGTGGTTGATATTCTAGATATTTTGAAATTATGATCAAATTAAGAGGACAAAAATTATCAAATCAAAACATATATGAGAAACAAAGTGGTTATTACCTGAAACGTAACATTAATAATTATTTATTAAAAAATAGGTAATGAAAATTCATAATAAAATTTTATACCATATTATAAATAAATATATATATATATTTATTTAATATGTTTATGATAAACTTTTAGTTATTACATATTAGGTTTTGTTATGTATTTTATAATTCATTAGATATGTTAAGAGAATTTCATCTCACTTTTTACCTATGTGAGATAAATAAAATATTCACCACCTTTTTATTTTAGTGGTATATATAATTCCCCTGACTATATTTTATGATTCCTATACTTAAAATTATGAATATTTCTATATCCATGTTATTATTTCTCATTCATGGTGTTTATGGTTCAAAAGATTCCAAAGTAGTAATAGATCGGTGTCTCTGTTTTCCTTCATTAATATGTAATTTATGTTATAAATTTATATTATTTATTGAGGTGTGTATGCAAAACCTTTGACATGTAATATAATTAATTTATATATCCTTATGATATTTTAAGTCCCAGTTTATTTTATTCCTTCACGGGGATTACAATTCTAGGTTACCAAGTTTCTACGGATTTAATGTTACTAACTCATTGTTTATCAATATGTTTGATTATAAGGTTTATATTGATATAATATTATGATCTATATCTTAGGAAGCTCAATAATATAATTTACATCTAGTTATTCATGATATTTTCAATTAATTGTACCATTTTACCGCTCTTTGATATATAAAATAGTATGAAAAATGTGTTTAATGAAATATAACTTTATCTCTCTATTCGGTTGGAAATTGGATTTTTTAAAACCATATTTTCTAAAAAAATAATTTATTTCATATTCTCTAATTATTTTAAAAATACATATTTAACCATGTTTTAATTCTTTCAAAACATTTTAAAAAATAAAATTCCATTCATTTTCCATATAATGCATCTTTTATTTTTAGTAAAAATATCAATAGATTCATTTATTTAATGTGTTCAACAAGAATTTAATGTCCCATAATCATGACCATTATTTTCTATGAATATTACTTTAAAATAAATCAAGGTTATTTTCACATAAAAATATTTTATATTTTTTATGTTTTAAAATGTGTTTAAGAAAAATAAAAGATGTTTCCCTCGAGAAATGTTTCGAATCATCGATCAAAATCGTTTTACATATAATATGTCATCTGTTGATGTTACCTATACCATCTTAAGGACAACATCCAAGGATGAAAATCTAATTATATCTTTGAATGTTATATGTTTATCATTACATGATGTTTAGGAAACTTATTTCACTTCCATGAGTTATAGATTGAAAAAATTCATATAGAACCGGATTCTTTTTACACATTTTATGCTATAATGAAATAATGAAAGGATTATGAAATTTTTCAATTATATATATGATATTATATGATGAAATTTTTATGAAGCCTATTTTATATCATTGGTTAGGATATGATGACTTTTTTATGATCTCACAGCAAACAGAAATATGGTATTCATTATGAAATACATTTGAATTATATCTCCCTAAAAAGAATTGGGTAAAGATTTATATCTCATGAGATAAACTGGACTAGAAGAGATTGTAATACGTTTAGTAAGGGACTTTTTCATCAATGATGTTATTATAAGTAACCTTGAATATTATGATGGTTTAAGGATTGAACCTATTCCCCTATATTCGCCTTTGAAATTATCCTTGACTAATTTTCTATTATTTTCTATTATTTTGTGTATGCCACAAATCTATGCCTCATACCAAATTTTATGCTCTTATGGGCCATGTACATTGATTCTCTTATGATTCATATCTTATGAAAAAACAAATATTTCTTCCATGACTCAATATTATAATAATTGATACACAATAAAGTTTTTCAATTATTGTTCTCATGTTCATAAACACCTGTGATCATGTTATTCTTACATATCTCCCTTATTTACCCTTATCGAGCATTTGATCAGACCCTTTATTATGATTCCCTTCTCCATGTTATGAAAAATTTTATTACGTATGATATGCCTAATAAGGGTTCTAGTTATAATGTTTTTATTGATAGATGATGTATTTTACCTATGGATTAGTTGTTAGTTTTTTCAAATTTCCAATGACTATAAACTATTACGGTCCTCAGGTATGTGTTCATGTAATTTAATGAATATTTTTTAAAAAATGATTTAATATATATATATGATAATTTAGGTAACTATATGACTAGGATATATTCGACCAACAATATTTGGTGTTATAACCCTTAAATCGATCAATTCCAGACCAAGGCCACTTAGTAGTATGTATATAGGGATATTATTTCTATGAAAACCACACAATCATTAATTTACACAAAATTAGGGACATTATTTTATAAATATTCTGATCCCTAGATCATTCATTACTGTTCTCTTACTATAATCTCCGAAAATAACTCTACATTACTTTGACACTAACTATGATGACACAATAATTAACCAAATATTATTTTATAACACTTAACATATTTTACAAAAAAACATTGAGGATCTTGGGAATGCCCTCTTTATAGGATTAGACACATTAATACAAAATAATAAATCCAGGAATAATTTTCTTTATATAACTACTTTAGATATTCCCTAACTCTCATGGGTTCGATTCAATCTACATATGAAAACCTTGTGTAAATATATAAGTAAATTATGAGATAGAAATCCAATTAAGAGAATAAATATGATAAAGGATGATGACATGGGTATAAAACCATGATATCATAAAGAGAATTATTATATGCATGGAATAATGGAATAAGGAAATGATGATATAAGAGAAAAATAGTAAACATGAAAATATTATAATAACATGAAATCCAACGAATGTGGAAACATCATAAACATGACCCCAGAATCATTATTCAAGGCTCTCTTCTAGTTAACATAACATAGTGGGCTTGAATAACTACCCAAACACCATAGTTGGTTGGCCTCACTACCCACACAGCATGATATCTCATGATATAGAAACATTTCATAATGAATTTGAGTTCTATACAATTCTAGGAACACTATCACATAATCAATATTAACATATTTTGGCATATAATGGAAAATAAATCATACATAATTTATATATATGGAAAAAATCCTTGAGAATGAAGTAAGTTTCATTATCATGTATCAAAGAACATATAAAATCTATATCACAAGGTTTCCCATGAGTAGAAATAATTAAATATATTTTAACATTCATATCGTATTGGAACATAATTCATGATCATAGAGTCCCATGGTAGAAAACATTTTGAGAAGGATTGGAGATGTAACCATATTAATGAACCACATTAGTGATGTTTTTTGAAATAAGTAATTGATATTTTAGAGAAAATGGATCATAAATTTCCATTAAAATATGAATTGATCACTAATTGGTTTATATAAAATAAATATTAATTTTAAATTCTATTTACAGTTTAAACACATATGAAGGGTGTGATGGTTTTGGTGAAATAAGAATATGAAAATATCCTTAAACCAGGTGTCCTTAGAAGTTGGTATTTTAAAGGAACATAAAATAGTAAGGCCACTGAAATGGAATATATATTAAACAAGTTTTATTTAAGGTAAATATTGATAAAAATAGATGAAATATGTGGGATTAAATTGTCATGGAAGGGATTAAAGAAAGTTAAATTGTATTTGGAATGTTATGAGGGGAGTACAAAAAATATATAACATTTTTTCTGAAATTGTTTCATAATTATTCATTACTTATTTTGTAATTATATTAAGTTAATTAAAAACATATTAATAACCTTATTAATCTATTTTTTGTTTCTATGATTTATTTATTGTCAATTTTTTTTATTTTTTTATGTTTTTATACTTCTAATGGTTACCCATGGTGGTTTGATTTTTTTACCTGAATCTCTTGGCATGTGGACAATGGTCATGTTTCTTTTTAAAATAAATTAAAACCTTTTTAATATAAATAATTCCGTAAATATATTTTTTATACATCATTTTTTTCAATTCATCCCTTTAAGTTGACAATGTAAAACAAATAACATCCCTACATGGAAGTTGTCATCTAAATGTACAGTCACTTGAAAATTTTACTTTACATAAAATGGAAATGTGGTACTAAGTAAATATAATCATTCTTTAAGAATCTTAGTAATGATCTAAATAAAATATTAATTCATTAAAAACAATTTTTAACCTGCCATGAAATGCATTTAAGACAAATAAGACATGACATGAATGGAGGTTAAAGTCTAGTCATACGAATGACAATGTTTTTTATTTTTTGAATGGTTTTGGAAGAATTCATAAAAGGGATGTTACATAAGTATAATAACATAACATAATATAATTAATATTAATGTTATCAAGCACATACAGATAGAATATATTTTATGTTGAATACTAAATAAATAATTTGAAATAATGGGAAAGAAGAATGTGACACCTTCATCGAGACTTTGAAATTTTTCTTGAATGTCCTATTGAAAATGGTATAGTTTGGATATATTATGTTGAATTGTGGGTTATTTTAAGTTAATTACATGATAATTAATATTTATATAGTTTCAATAGAAATTTTATGCGGAGTTTTAAAAGTAATTTTCAAGTTCACTCTCAAATGATGTGTTATTTTTTGGTAGTTAGGTTAAGGAGAGTTGCTGAAAAAGGTTGTTCTCCAAAGGGAATGTAAACAAAATATTAAATATTTCATGAAAGAAAAATAAATTAAATTATGATAATTATGTGGTGTGCTGTTTTAACATTTTTATATCCTGGAGATATATGTTGGAAGAAGAAATATTTTCTTTCTTTTTTTTTCTTTTTGAAATTGAATTTATAAAACAAAATAATAATCATTATAAAAAATATTATTTTTTGAATATTATTAATAACTCTAAATATTTTATTAATTATGACTCATTATAAATCAAACTAAAATCCGCCCCTGGACCCTATGATAATTAACAGAACCACAAAAATGAAATAAATAAAACCCTACGATAGATTTGGAACGTGCAATCATTAAACATTGATTTGATTATGAGTATAAGGACAACATATAGTTAAAGTTAAATTAGGTAAAACAAACATTTATTTAAATGGTTATGTATTGTGTTTTGGTATTTTATTTTAACTACACTAACGTTTCATGTACTATTTTATATGGATTATGGTTGTTCTCTCACAATTCACACATTACCCGACCTTTTATATTTTGGTTAATTGTTCAATTACCTACTTCAATTATTTTTAGTTAAAACAATTTCATATATCATATTTTGTGAATTATAGTATCTTATTTAATTAATAAATAGGTGAATATGTTTATAATGATATTGATTAAAGAGAAAAAATAATCTTTCATGGGTGGTGTAGTTATCTTAGAAACATTTTGTGTGTGCAATGATTTTGAAAAGTTTTAACCCAATATTAATTTTAATAGTGATTTAATACAGAAATAAGTAAATGAAATAATATTAAAATTGAAAAAAATATAATAAATTATAGAGAAACTAATTAGTTTGTTAGGAAAACACCAATATTACAACACAATTAAGTAAAATACGTCTTTAATGAAAGGATATGTTCTTCTAGAGCTCTCTTATTTAAATTCTAAGAGGAATAGAGTGGAACGACATAATATATAACCTAAATCACAATATTATTATAAAACACCAACCAATGGATAAAAATAATCATTTATATATGGTGTGGGAGGCTAGGGCTATAATACTTTATATGTGAGAATGGGTCAATTTAATCAAATATTTTAATCCAAATTACACTGACTTATTGGGGTCCAAAATGCGTTAACAATATTTTATTTCAAAATATTTATGTTTTAATTATGTATTATATCGTCGTTTCGAATTTTAGGATAATCCAAGAATAGATATAGAATAAATGGCATAAATTCTGAAGTGTTGTCCAATATAATGAGTCCAATCTAACTTTGAAATCATGATCAATTTACTCAAATAAAATTTAGTATCCATATAGGATGGTCTAAATAAATGTTTTACCCCATTTCACATAGAATTTTGGAATAAAATTTTATGTTTATATAATCCACATAAATGCAATAGGGCACTTTAAAGGGTCAAAACTATAATTTTTATCGAATTTAAGAATGAATTATCTAATAAAAAATATTCCATAAATAAATTTATTCATCCCAATTTGTGAAAATTAGGTCATTTATTACCAATAATTTTTTTATCAAGGACAAGCATGGAAGTGGTGTATGTGGTCTCCTTTTATAATTGAGGTAAAATGATATTTCTCTAGAAAATAATGTTATGTAAGGGGTAAGAATAAAAGATCAATAATGTTAGGTGAGTTAGGTGTATTATGGTTCTTGAGACATGTGGGCAAGAATTTCCAACATAAAAAAGGGATTATGGGAGGTCTAAATTTCTTATAAACATAAAAAAAATTGAGCCACTTTAGATTAGTCATTTAAACAATAATTATTCTTATTGAAATATTAATCATTCTAATTAATTTATTACTGAAAACTATAAGCGGCACCAAAATAAGAAAAATTCATGTGCTGAATAAAAATTTAGCTCTTATTTAGATTAATTTATTTTCTTAATTACATGAAATTTATTTGTAAATTAAAAATATTAATATTTTGAAAAATGGATTTAATAATAACAAAATGCTTCTGATAAAAAATTTCTCACGGGTTTGAAAACATAGTATATTAATTATATTAATATATAAATAATAAATATATAATTTCAGAGAAAAGTGGTCTTGTAAATATTTAATTATAAAATATTTTAATTTGAAGAAAAAAAATTAGCTAAAACATTTTATTTTTTTACTATTCACCATAGAATTAAATATTTCAAAATAATTCCAAGAATTTTTAATAAACTGATTTTTTTATAATTTCAAAAATAATTTTAATTTTTTCTAATAATATATGAAAAAAATATATTTTTAACCATTAAATCGAAACAAACTATATGTTGATTAAACAATTTTATTAACCAAATATTTTTTTAACAATTCAATGCATTGATATTATTATATAAAAGCATTCATATTGAAATAATTTCAATATATAAGGTCATATATTGATGCCTAATAATATTTTAAAGGTGATCAACTTTATTTATTTACATATCATAATTTTATTTTCGTTAAATTTGAAGATAGTTGAAGAATTTAATGAAAATATATATACTAAAATCTAGAGATGTGACATAATTATTCATTCTCAAGGAATACATTTGTATAAATGTTATATAAAAATTTAGATGTTATCTTTTCAATAAATATTCCTCTCTACTGATTGATATGATTAGTGTAACACCCCGAGCTTCCACGATACGCTTCTCATTCAATAATGCAATAGCTTGCATTGTACGCAACTTCGAGTTCTAAAACACCGCGACTAATCAAAGTAGTCGTTAAGAATAGTAATAACCACTTTTAAAAATTAAATAAATTTTATATTTCAAAATGGACTTCATTTTTGGATTCGGAATATCAATTATAGCTTAGGGTGAAATTTTGGCCTTGTTCTGAAAAACTACAATTTTTGAAGAATAGTGAAACCACTAAGTGGTAGTTAAATAACTGATTTTTCGTTTAAATGAAATATTACCACTTCTGTGATTTGATTTTCAAAAATCCGACATACATGGTTGTCATTAAGAAGTAAAATGTGGTTTAATGAGATTAAAATAATTTTTTTGGTGAATAGTAACTTTTAAGTTCTTAATCGCGATTAGAGGTAATTAGTGTAGTTTAAGGTTCAAATAATGTTTTAATAATATGAGATGAGAATGAAACTTGTCCTACTCCTATTGGATGAGTCATGTCCGACCAGGACAACCCATGGGTAAACTTGGGGACCCCATGGAGCCACTTTAGTTGGAAAATGACATTAATATATATTTATTTAATGTTAAAATTAAATTGACACAAACCTGAGTTATTTTACTAAAACAGTTTTTAAGTGGGGTTACACAAGTCCGAATTTTGACTATAAATAATCATTAGAAATATAAAACTATTTCCTACATCATAGTATTTTTTTTTATAATTTTTAGACATTAAATAAATTAAATTATTTATGACATCATTATGATGCAGCGATGACCTCATTATTTTACGATTTAAATAAAATGAGAAGATAATGAAAAATCCAAGGCTTACACTTGTCCAAAGCCTATTGGATGAGGATATTTAGAAACCTTATCACCTTATCCTCGAATTATATAAGTGTGGGTCCTTTAGAATCCGAAAAGCATTGTGAAATAATGTAACATTTCAATCTTTCCAAAAGTGCCCCACCTCTCCACTTATAAAAGGCCCCCACCTCTCCCACCTCATTTACACTTTCAAGCCATTTGGCTCGGCCAAACTCTTCCAAAATACTCTCCCAACTCCCCCCTATTACTCCTAGAAGCCTCACTTTGGGTAGAACTCTTCCCAAGGAAGCCTTTGGCTCAAATCAAAAAGAGTTACCGGATTTTGAGGTAATGTCTTCTCTAATGTTGTTTTGTTTTATTTTTCTTCTCCAACCCCCTAAACTCTTTTTATTCATTTCTTTTGTAACAACACCAGTATCCTCAATATAATAGGATGTTTTTATAAGAAGGATTCGAGCTACACATACACACACCTACATCTAATGGTTAAAGAACATACGGTTTCTGTGGATGGCGAATTTCTGCCTCACGAAACGATGATTGTTCAACACTCATATAACACCGTCAAAGGTGGACATTAAGATGTCACTATTTTTATATATGATATATAATATGTTTATGTTTTACTTATGCTTCTGTATTTCTCATTTATGGCATACTTTATGATTTCCATTATGGGTAAAACGCGATAATTTCATTTTAGGAAGTGCGGACTACTGCCCCCTCAAAGTGATTTGAATCGTTAATGCCATATGTGGGATGTATAAAGGATGGAGTAAATGGTATTATACACTATATTACACTGGAATTATATTATACATTTATATCATTATGATTTAGTTCCATTAAATATGAAATTGAAATGAAAGTAGCGTTCATGCGTACGTACGGCTTACCGTCTCCATGAACGGTGCATTTCATTTCTTACCTCTAAATGTTACGTAATATTATAAATGAATGTATATACTGGATATATAAGATATATATGACATCTAAATCATGAATATAATTCTGGATATAATGGATATTATACCACATGAACAACTTGTAATTATAAGAAGTTTATTGTTGACTCAAGTACCAAAGATCGACAAAACGACCGTTATTAACTTAAATAATTACATAATGTTCAAAACATTGTAATAAGTGATATAAAAAGGATAATGAAATTGAAAATGGTTCTTAATAAGGTAGATATTAACTCTAGTTTATTATTCAGGAGGTTAAAGAACGGTTGAGTCAAGTCGGACACAAGGTAAGGGAACTTCTTAACCCAACTTCCATTCTTTGGGTTAATCTCCTAATTTCAAATTATGTCATGATATTATTATGTCCTATTTTGTATTTTTACTTTCTTTATGTGTACCTATAGTGAATACACATAATAGATATATTTTATTTTAAAAATGATTTTTTAAGGACTTCGTCTCAATCCCCTTTCATTGAGGCATATTTGGTTTTATACACAACTTTCTTTTATACCATGTATAAACCCCTTTGACTTTTACGTTTATTCAAAAGGAAACTTTTTTATACGAAGCGTTTTGCTAAACGACAAAAGGTAATTTTTTTCTTTCCATACTTATGCGGCGACAACGACTTCTCCACCGCCGTGACCATTATTTGAGTTTCGGCTTCCTCTACAAGCCATACCTTCTTTTTAAAAGAAAAATAAATATCATGTTTTACTTTTCTTTTATTTTGGTATTGAAAATGGTTTTGAAAGAGTTTTTATTATATCAATGTGTTGTATTGATATCTTGTGATTGAAATGTGGAAATTTTATGATTCCTTTATCCATGTTTTATGTGATACGATTATGTTATGGTTTATGATATGTTTAAACCTATTCATATGAGGAATGTATTGGACTTAATAAGTGACGGGTGGAGCCCGCTATAGCTCCTCGATGCATCGGTAGGTCTCATGAAACAACTAGACGTGGAATTGGCCGAGGCCCTTTCCCAATTTGATTTATGGTTTTGGCCGAGGCCTTAATCATTTTAGACGTCTTGGCCAAGGCCTTGACAAAATGTTTCAGAATGTCCGGCATTATACATTCCCTCATTATGAAAGTGGTTATTGATATTTCATGTGATTATTCGACCAGTAGAATATCCATGTGAAGAAGTGAATGGCATTATCTCATTTTACTTTTTCCATGTTATGTTGAAGTTCAAGTTTAAAAGGATTTTGTTTTAGTTGTACATTGCCTTAAATGTAAATGTTTATTTATGAAAGCTTCCGCAATATTGTTATCCTTACTGAGCATCTGAGCTCACCCCTTTCAATGTTAAAATATTTTCCAGGATGTGAAGAAGTATTTTATGAATGACCTGCAGGGATAGTCAGAAGGGGATATGAGTGTGGACTATGAAGACTTTGTTATTATTTTTTCACTTTATGATGTAATGTAACGTTTATTAATGTATCTAGTGTTTCCAAGGCTACTAAACTAATCGGTCTTTCGAGACTTGATCTTTTGTGATCATGCCAATGTTACGAAGTAATGCACCGACTCTGGGTAGCTGGGGTCGGGGCGTTACAGTTGGTATCAGAGGCAGTTTAGTACTAAACTTGGAATCTAGATTTAGATAAACTCTGATTAGAGCACATATCCCAAAGATAGACTTTGAGATTAGTATATAAGAACTTCCTAGAATTTTGGTATTATAGAGATGTTATGAGTTTTACGAGCAATACATCCCTGTCTAGATACGAGCAGGTAAAGGCGGCTCTGGCACAGATGTACCTAGGGGTAAAACCCGAAAACACCGCTTTGAGCTAGACTCGAACGGGAACTGGTGCACGACAACGGGCCTTGCTGCACTCTTGGTTACGACACTCCCGGGGGATATGCTTAGGATAATTCTCTTTTTATTTACAAACCACTATGAAGGGTTATGAGTACATACTTCCTCAAAGAAAACATTTATTTTTATGATTATGGATTATATCCATAAATAGTTCAATTTATGTAAAGTGTTTAACAAGTATGGAATTATGTATTTTGATTCATAAACTAATCTAGTTTATGCCATTTTTTAGAAATGGCTCATAGTGGAAGTAATGGAAACTGTATCAATGCACGAACTCCGTGTAGGGATTTCCCCCCTGCTCAAGATAATTATTGTGGATCTGGAGATACAACTGGTGCTGATCAACTTATTACCATACTGGGACAACTCACTCAGGTTATGAATAATAACCTTACTCGTATGGAGCACCCTGATCCGCAACGTGGAGGATCAATGCTAGACCGTTTCGTGAGGCAACAACCACCAACCTTCAATGGGAGTACAAATCCTACAGTAGCTGAGCAATGGATAAATTACATAGAGAAAATATTCCATGCCTTGGGGAGTAGTGAAAGGGAGAAGGTTGTCATGGCAGTTTACCACCTCACTGGAGATGCCGATCAGTGGTGGTCGCTGATTCAAAACACAAAGGAAGATGATGACGTATCGAATATGGAATGGAGGGAGTTCAAAGAGATTTTCTTAGAAAAATACTTTCCTCGTGACCATCGAGCAGATATGGAAAGGCAATTTCTGAGTTTGAGGCAGAAGGAGGATGAGAATGTCGCAAAGTATGAGGCTAACTTTACAAGGTTAGCGTGGCATGCTGCCGATTATATACGTAACCCAAGGAGTAAGATTGATCATTTCTTTGATGGGTTAAAACCATTTCTCCGTCGATCTTTAGTATCACAATCCTTCTCATCATACGAAGATATTGTCTCGTGTGATATCAAGACAGAAAAGGAATTCTCTAAGTATTATGACAAAAAAGTAAAGCAAGAGAAGAAGAGAACGGTGGAACAAGAGACAGATAAAGGGAAAAAGGGAAAGAAGGATTTTCCATTATGTGATAATTGTGGGAAGAATCACCCTGGTACTTGCCTAAAAGGAATGGGAGTTTGTTATAAATGTGGAGTAAAGGGTCACCAGGCTCGTGATTGCAAGGGAAAGAAAGAGGCTGTCAAAGTTGAATGCTAAAATTGTAGGGAAATAGGGCATTATGCAAATGAATCTCCTAAGCATCAAGGAAACTTACCTCAGAAAAGGCCAAGGGATCAAGGCCAATCTTCTGTTGTGACTACAGTTGAAGCGGAATAATTAATGTATTGGTGCTTTTGGACTCAAGGATTATATTCTGGTTATAAGAATAATGTGATATATATATATATGGATTGTACTGCAGTACTTGTTGATTTCAGTAAGGTTTTAATATGATTAGGGTAATCATATTTTTAGTATGTGACAATAAGAGAAACTTTTTTTTGTTTGGGGAATCTGATGTTACAATTGATTTTGGAATTTATAAACCTTTTAGAGAAAGTCTGGACGGAGGTATTTTGGATAACTATTAAGGTTGGAATGGATTAAGTTGAACCATGGATAGTATTGTTTAAGGTTAAAGCATTTCTGAAGATTATTTTTGGAATATTATAATACTATAGTTTTAGGAAAAGGACAACCTGCAGGGTGGGGAATAACCCGTCGCGTCGGACAAAGCTGCAGGAATCGAACCCACAACCATAGTGCGACATGCCTTTATTTCCTACCACTAGCCTACAGGAAGTCCCTGGTTGTTATAAAATAATTTTACTAATCTAAATGGTATGTGTTAACATTTGGAACCTTATACAATTAGGATAAATAGAATATTTTTGAGTTCTGTTACCATTTGGAGTAAAAGTTGAGTTTGTGGTAAAAATTTATAAACGAATGAAAGTATACATAACAAGTATGTATATTCCCTTACGTTTTTAGTAAATCTCCTAAATAAATTCCTCAACATTATAAAAGGTAACTTAAAACAAAAATGTTGTCGGTTAACTTTTCCAACTGGGGATTCAATGACCGTTTAACCAATCACAAGTTTGTGATTTTCTTGGGGTTAAACTTTCTCCTAATCCTGTTTTCTATAACTCACCATCAGACCTTGATGGTTTGTTTCTCCTCCATATCCATATTTTCATATAATCCTAGAATGGGCTATATCGGGTGACCTTTGTACTTATCCTGCTTTCTTTTAATGTTATATATTTATTAACCTTATTTCCGATGTGGGTTTTCTCAAAGGTATTTTCTCTTTTCAACCTTTTATTTTCAAAGAAAATTTTCAAATTACGAGGACGTAATTTATTGAAGGAGGGGAGAATGTAACACCCCGAGCTTCCACGATACGCTTCTCATTCAATAATGCAATAGCTTCCATTGTACGCAACTTCAAGTTCTAAAACACCGCGACTAATCAAAGTAGCCGTTATGAATAGTAATAACCACTTTTTAAAATTAAAGAATTTTTATATTTCAAAATGGACTTCATTTTTGGATTCGGAATATCAATTATAGCTCTGGGTGAAATTTTGTCCTTGTTCTGAAAAACATCAATTTTTGATGAATAGTGAAACCACTAAGTGGTAGTTAAATAACTGATTTTTCGTTTAAATGAAATATTACCACTTCTGTGATTTGATTTTCAAAAATCCGACATACATGGTTGTCATTAAGAAGTAAAATGTGGTTCAATGAGATTAAAATAATTTTTTGGTGAATAGTAACTTTTAAGTTCTTAATCGCGATTAGAGGTAATTAGTGTAGTTTAAGGTACAAATAATGTTTTAATAATATGAGATGAGCATGACACTTGTCCTACTCCAATTGGATGAGTCATGGCCGACCAAGACAACCCATGGGTCAACTTGGGGACCCCATGGAGCCACTTTAGTTGGAAAATGACATTAATATATATTTATTTAATGTTAAAATTAAATTGACACAAACATGAGTTATTTTACTAAAACAGTTTTTAAGTGGGGTTACACAAGTCCAAATTTTGACTATAAATATTCATTAGAATGCTAAAACTATTTCCTACATCATAGTATTTTTTTATAATTTTTAGACATTAAATAAATTAAATTATTTATGACACCATTATGATGCAGCGATGACCTCATTATTTAACGATTTAAATAAAATGAGAAGATAATGAAAAATCCAAGGCATACACTTGTCCAAAGCCTATTGGATGAAGATATTTCGAAACCTTATCACCTTATCCTAGAATTATACAAGTGTGGGACCTTTATAATCCTAAAAGCATTGTGAAATAATGTAACATTTCAATCTTTCCAAAAGTGCCCCTCCTCTCCACTTATAAAAGGCCCCCACCTCTCCCACCTCATTTACACTTTCAAGCCATTTTGCTCGGCCAAAATCTGCCCAAATACTCTCCCAACTCCCCCCTCTTACTCCTAGAAGCCTCACTTTGGGCAGAACTCTTCCCAAGGAAGCCTTTGGCTCAAATCAAAAAGAGTTACCGGATTTTGAGGTAATGTCTTCTCTAATGTTGTTTTGTTTTATTTTTCTTCTCCAACCCCCTAAACTCTTTTTATTCATTTCTTTTGTAACAACACAAGTATCCTAAATATACTAGGATGTTGTTATAAGAAGGATTAGAGCTACACTTACACGCACCTACATCTAATGGTTAAAGAACATACGGTTTCTGTGGATGGCGAATTTCTGCCTCACGAAACGATGATTGTTCAACACTCATATAACACCATCAAAGGTGGCCATTAAGATGTCACTATTTTTATATATGATATATAATATGTTTATGTTTTACTTATTCTTCTGTATTTCTCATTTATGGCATACTTTATGATTTCCATTATGGGTAAAACGCGATAATTTCATTTTAGGAAGTGCGGACTACCGCCCCCTCAAAGTGATTTGAATCGTTAATGCCATATATGGGATGTATAAAGGATGGAGTAAATGGTATTATACACTATATTAAACTGGAATTATATTATACATTTATATCATTATTATTTAGTTCCATTAAATATGAAATTGAAATGAAAGTAGCGTTCATGCGTACGTACGGCTTACCGTCTCCATGAACGGTGCATTTCATTTCTTACCTCTAAATGTTACGTAATATTATAAATGAATGTATATACTGGATATATAAGATATATATGACATCTAAATCATGAATATAATTCTGGATATAATGGATATTCTACCACATGAACAACTTGTAATTATAAGAAGTTTATTGTTGACTCAAGTACCAAAGATCGACAAAACGACCGTTATTAACTTAAATAATTACATAATGTTCATAACATTGTAATAAGTGATATAAAAAGGATAATGAAATTGAAAATGGTTCTTAATAAGGTAGATATTAACTCTAGTTTATTATTCATGAGGTTAAAGAACGGTTGAGTCAAGTCGGACACAAGGTAAGGGAACTTCTTAACCCAACTTCCATTCTTTGGGTTAATCTCCTACTTTCAAATTATGTCATGATATTATTATGTCCTATTTTGTATTTTTACTTTCTTTATGTGTACCTATAGTGAATACACATAATAGATCTATTTTATTTTAAAAATGATCTTTTTAAGGACTTCGTCTCAATCCCCTTTCATTGAGGCATATTTGGTTTTATACACAACTTTCTTTTATACCGTGTATAAACCCCTTTGACTTTTACGTTTATTCAAAAGGAAACTTTTTTATACGAAGCGTTTTGCTAAATGACAAAAGGGAATGTTTTTATTTCCATACTTATGTGGCGACAATGACTTCTCCACCGCCGTGACCATTATTTGAGTTTCGGCTTCCCCTACAAGCCATACCTTCTTTTTAAAAGAAAAATAAATACCATGTTTTGCCTTTCTTTTATTTTGGTATTGAAAATGGTTTTGAAAGAGTTTTTATTATATCAATGTGTTGTATTGATATCTTGTGATTGAAATGTGGAAATGTTATGTTTTATTAATCCATGTTTTATGTGATACGATTATGTTATGGTTTATGATATGTTTAAACCTATTCATATGAGGAATGTATTGGACTTAATAAGTGATGGGTGGAGCCCGCTATAGCTCCTCGATGCATCGGTAGGTCTCATGAGACAACTAGACGTGGAATTGGCCGAGGCCCTTTCCCAATTTGATTTATGGTTTTGGTCGAGGCCTTAATCATTTTAGACATCTTGGCCGAGGCCTTGACAAAATGTTTCAGAATATCCGAAATTATACATTCCCTCATTAGGAAAGTGGTTATTGATATTTCATGTGATTATTCGACCAGTAGAATATCCATGTGAAGAAGTGAATGGCATTATCTCATTTGACTTTTTCCATGTTATGTTGAATTTCAAGTTTAAAAGGCTTTTGTTTTAGTTGTACATTTCCTTAAATGTTAATGTTTATTTATGAAAGCTTCCGCAATATTGTTATCCTTACTGAGCATCTGAGCTCACCCCTTTTAATGTTTTAATATTTTCCAGGATGTGAATAAGTATTTTATGAATGACCTGCAGGGATAGTCAGAAGGGGGTATGAGTGTGGACTATGAAGACTTTGTTATTATTTTTTCACTTTATGATGTAATGTAACATTTATGAATGTATCTAGTGTTTCCTAGGCTACTAAACTAATCGGTATTTCAATACTTGATCTTTTGTGATCATGCCAATGTTACGAAGTAATGCACCGACTCTGGGTAGCTGGGGTCGGGGCGTTACAATTAGCTCCCACTTTATAGGAAAAATCAATATGTCTCAAAACAATTTTCATGATCAAAACATATAAAACCACCATTAATGAATGTAACTTTTCTCATTGATATCCCTTATGTTATTTTTCCATATTTTCATGAGGGTATTATATGCTTTCATGAGAATCATCCATTTTCTATAAATCTATATTCAAACATCTAGAACAAAATCAAAACTTCTCAGGATACATTCCATCAAGAATACATCATGGTATTCTATAATTATTAACATTACCAATATTAATTATCAACAAAAACAACCCAAAATATCTAAAACTTCATCTTAGGGGTTTTTCTCAAATAATACATCCATTTGAGTTTTTCAACCACACTTTAAACAGAATAAATATCTGGTTGAAAAATAAAATAAATTTTATTATTTAAACACCAATTTCCCTTCAGAATAGAAAATAATTAATAAAGACTACCCCATAATATAATATAGGTCAACATGATTTAATATAAGTTGTAGAAACAAGAGTTACTTGAAAATATGTTCAATGATTCTATTAGATCAATTTTTGAGCTCCACTTGATGATTGAAAACTATGATATCAATAACATCACCTCAACCCCTGCATATTTTCACTCCATTTTTTGAACATTGAATAATTATCCACCTTTATCAACATTACTCACCATTATAGGTATTGGTAAATATCATCTCCTTTCATGAACAATATCCATCTACCAATGTTAACAAACCAAAGGGTCAGTCGTTTGTGGGCTACTTGACGAAAAAATAATTATCATCACACATCGAAATATATAAAATGAAATGGGATGTGGTGATTTTATATTGACCCTATTTAATTTTCTGGGATCATTGAAACTCTGAGATCATGTTGATGCTTATCAAACAATCAATTAGGTATGTCATTTTTCATGATATCATCACCTCCATGTTTGGTATCCACAAATACCAATTTCACAAACCAATATTAAAAATTATATTTGATGATATGATACAAGATATCAATTTTCATTGTCATTGAGTGATGGTTGATATTTTTATAATTTTTATAGTGTTTGAATTGTAATAATTGATTCTGGTAAAATACTTCACTTCTATACTCATATCATCATGTTGTTTATTCAACAAAAATAATTGTATTAAATACTGAGTATCAACATCATATTTATCATATATACTTCTCAGTAATATATAATATTATTTCATTAATAAAATATTAAGAATAAAATCCTACAATATAGAATACACCACCTAATATGATCATTTTATCATTTGTTGAACGGGTAAAATATGCATTCGTATTTCCCAATAACATCTGCTTCGATTTCCACTTTAAAAAATATGAAATACAATAACCATTTTATATTCCATATAATTATCTCCACTAATATTAATTATATTTCCTTAAAACTAATGTTTAAACTTGAATCCTATTAGGGGGAGAAAACTTCATTTATTTTTTGTGTTATGTATAGTAGACTCTTAGTGATCTACCTATACTCTATGATAATAAACTCATTTCCATCTACAACCCTTGAATTTCTTTTTGGGAAATAAGTAATGTTTTCATTACCCTATAACCCTCCATCAAATATTTTTTAACAAACATGTTATATTTTAATTGATATAGTAATGATCAATGCCTTTGTTGCATTTACCAAAAAACAAATTAATAGTCAACTATCAAATCAAAAACTTTTCAATATCACACCTAGAGAACTCAAAAATCTAGTGGAATCATAATTATTTTGATCCCTGAATGATAATTTCATCAATATACATAAAGAGCATCATCCTTGGATCACTCAACTTATAAATATAGATGTGATGATCAACTACACCAGGCTGGAAACCAATCATTTTCAGGTACTGTTCAAGGTGCTTTTTTTATCTCAAAAAGAACCTTATTCAATGATTTTTTATCTCATCGTCATTCACAAGAAAAATATATATATTAGTATTGTATACCTATTTTTCATGTATCCCTCTTAGAAATTATTATTTGACGTCTATCGAGAAAACATTGAATTTCATTTTCAAAATTAGTTCCATGAATAATATAATTATTTATAACTAAGGGAAAAGAGAAAATGTTTCATATAAATTCAAAAATTCCACAAGTTATTATCCCTTTAACAAAATTCATACTTTATTTTGAATCACCATTATTTATTCATTTAATTTTTCTAGATAAAACCCATTTCATTCTAAGGACGTCGTTATCTATCATCCTTGAAATAATATCCCATGTGTGGTTATTTTAAATTATACCAAAATCTATATAAATAAATTGAACCTAATTAAAATAATTGATTTCTTCATTATAATACTTTGTATCTACTTAAAATATTAGTGCAGTGTGTTATAGTGACATCAAAATTATATCTTTAGTATATCCAAGACATGAACATCGGGCTGAAGATATTCTATCCTAAGGCCAATCCTCAAGAACCACCTCACCCATTTCAAATTTTTGAATCATTCATACATTATCATGAATTATTAAATATTTTAGATGTAATCCTAGTTTATGTGATGGAAATCCAAACATACCTTCAAAACCACCCTTCCACCTACTTGGAGAACAAAACTAGTATCGCCCAGAGAGTCACCATGGGTCCAACAAATCCCATACTCTAAAAATCCTCCAACTACACCTCCAACTATATAATCTATATTGGATTCATATGATATGCTGGTATAGATATCATGGTAGAAGCTAGGAGAAATTATCTTCTAAATTCAATCTCTCATTATGGATGTAATCCCGACACATACTCTATGTAGACATCCTCATACTCTACCACCAATACATGATGCTGAAATATCAAAACATATTCGGATCCGTGGGTAATACTAACTAACTAATGAGTTATCAGTTGTATCCTCTTACGTATGCACCCATCATGATCAACCTAGTGTTCCTTCTTTCTGGTGAAGCAGAATCTCAACCCTTCAAATTAGATACACCGCATACTTTATCAAAAAAATAAAATTTATAAATGAATTATATAGTTATATTATATTGATAAAATGATTTCATAGGGCCTAATAAAATCCATGAAAATATCATAAAGGAATTTATCCCCTCCATGAGTTAGGAAACACTATAGACTGATTTGTGTGATCATTCAATCTCTTCCTGTCGGGGTCTCCAAACGTAAGGTTCAATTCAAAGGCATGAATAGAATATCTATATCTGAAAAACGAGGTGTAACAATAAAAGTGTGTATCAAAAATATGACAATAAATATTGAATCATTATTAGAGAAGACATATCTCATACATCATTTCATATATGTAGCCTCTTGTCTATAAGTCTCCATTTCCTATAGTTATGCTTGTCTCTACCCACTAGATCACTATGTCTAGCATGGACCCCTTGGGTTTGGTGGTGGAAATATATTGAAACATCAACAACCTCATGATTCTCTCCTAGCTTGTCTACCACATATAACACATTGTTGACCTCCTTTCTCTTTCCATAGCTTCTATCTAGGTGTTCCCGTGATTGTCTCCATATCTACCTCAGAATGGGTCAGATTATCCCATTTGATATTTCCCCTAATATCACTAGTGTATAATAGAATCCCCCTTGGCTTAATGGAACAATTCTGAGATCTTTTAAATGAGTTCCCTTTATCCATAGGCTGTTTTTGTAAATTCCTAGAGTTCATAGATCTATTATTATAGCATTTACTACCAGCCACAAAATCCTCATAAACAAGGTGTCCATTACTAGCACCAAATATTTGTGACTAATGTTCCATGAACATATCCCATACTAAGACTCACTCGAGTACTCTAGAATAATTAGTAATAAAAAGAGTTACTACTCTGTCCAATATTTATCTAAGGTGGTTTTTCCTCGAAGGTTCATAATTAAAAAAAAACATCATGAACCTTATCTACGGAGTATCATGAGATGTTAATGAACCTCAAAGAATACTCTACTATTGTCAAGCTACTCTGATATATCTCTATAATCTATTGAATGAGTGGTTATATTAACACATTTATTTTATTATAAATACTTGAAGGTATATTCAAACTCTACCTTGGAGAGTGTTATCTCATCATGCGTCTAAGTCACCCAACTCCATCATCACCCTTCTCAACAATGAAGATGGCTAACCGGTAGGACTACCATCTGATAAAGAGTGGTCATGAAAAGGTAGAAAACTATCCTAACTACCCCAATAGAGTCCTCCACTTCCTAAGAGTTTGGATTTTCTTAATATATGAGTTCTATATTCCTCTATAACTCATAAAGATTGATCATTTTTCTCATATCATTTTCTATTAATTTTGGGAGAACTGGTTTCTCAACCGGTGGAGGAAAAACTATAAACCAACTAAAATTTCCATCTCTTATCAAGATCCCTATACTAAAGCCTCATCACAAGGTGTATAATCATTGAAATCATATAGTGTAACCCTAAATAGTTATCATTATGAAGGAATCCTATAATATAAAATATTTACCAATGTCAATGATTATATCTGGGGAGCTGGCTAAAAAAGGAAATTGAAACTGAAAATCATTTCTATATGATCCATGTATTAATATTTTATCTAAAAATATTTCCTATATAAAAAAATTCAAAAATAATATTTTATCACTGTTTTGGGGAATGATACATTTACTGAAACACTAACAATATATTTCCTATCCTAATAGACTAACTCAAGACACATTAATATTGATTTCCCAGTACAAAACTCAAAACTAGACAATATCCAAACTATGGTCCTAAGATGAATCCCCTCTGATATAACTCTATCATGACATGACCTATCGGGTCCTAATTGGACAATGGTAAACTGAGTGTGACACCATAAACCTGCCTCAAATATTATAGGTCTGGTGACTATATTTGAGTAGGTATATCCCTATCATGGTAGGACTTTGTATAAGGTACCGACACACACACACACACACACATCTAAAAGAAGCAATACATTGTAGAAAGGTAAGATAAAACTGATTCCAAAATCCATTCAGACATCTATATCTCTCATCATAGTTTGAAACAGGTACAACAAAATATAAAGAGACAAATAGAAACATTCCAAATTTGTAAAATAGTCCAACATAATAATAAAAATGGTACATTTTTTTTATATTAAACTAATAGAGCAAACACCTGATTTTGGATCTCAAATATGCTCTCTCTAATTCTGGTCTACATAAGGTTGTGTCATATGGTCTATCATATACAAAAAACATGACTTCTGTGGGAAGAGCCCATGTAGGGTTGAGTATATTCTTAACCTGTAAGAGACCCCCAAATCAATTAAAACAATGCATCAAGAGAGAGAGAGAAGTAATCTGATCAACATGAAGTTATGTAAATAATAATATGATAGAAAAAAATAACCCACATATACTCAATATAGGCACCAAGTCCAAATGTAAGGTTATATCAATACTACCAGCTCATGATTCCACTCAAGGACTTAAGGTAACCCTCATCTTGGAGAATTCTCTCCATGGTTCTTTCTCACACTTATGGATCTCATTTGAGAAGTCTTGCAAATAAGGCCCCACTATGAAGAGGTACACACTAGAACACAAAAGATATTAATTCATAGATAGGGGATCAGACCGAGGGCCTATGGTGGATAAATTCCCCTACTCAGCGTAAACCACTAGGATGTGGATCTCACGCCATATAATTCAGAAATGGGATGCCGAACCTAACCTATGTAGTAATGATAAATGATCAAAATCAATAAAAAACAGAGTGTGAGACCCCCACCACCAGTATCTGATAGTTAATGTATAATTTATTACATCATTGTAGGATATAGAGGATCTCATCTGGAAGGTCTAATAATTTTAGTAATATTTAATAACCCAACAAATATATGATTCACAAAATATAATGAAAATATAAAATAGATATCATAAAAACATTTTATTCATCTTGATGTTATTCATAATATTCTTCGTCAGATCGTGGGAAACAAAAAACAAAAAATGGTGATCTCAGTTCTTAGTAAATGATATGTACAATGGATTTTATAATGAGTAAATTAGGAATAATCAATATAGAAACATAAATAATTAAAAACACATAGAATGTAATCAATAATATGATCATCAAATTGATACATGGATAATATCATGAAATTAATCTCATAGATATCAATAACAAAATGGTCATTGATAAAAATTATTAATACTAGATATCATGATCATAGACATCAGGTTACCTTTACAATCAAATACTTATACCATGAAAATTTTAATCGATGGGTATGTATACACCAAAAACACATTTAATATGGCTCACCAACATATTTTTCCCATGATAGCTATCAATGAAACAATGGGTTATTTATAAGTGGTCCCCACCAATCACTACATTTCTAATGAATTCAAACATATATTGAATTAATAATTTAATTGCAAAATAATATTCCTTATTAATAAATGTTTTTATTGTGTAAAGAATAGGTAATATCATCATTTCTCAAGTTAATAAAATAACATTTTCAATAAAACACCATATATGTAAATGATAATAGGTTAAGGTAGTAACAATATCCATGATATAATGAAAATAAATATTTAGGATAAATTTAATTTTTAATAATTACAATAATATGAATGTTTTACGTGAAATTTACTAATCAAAAAATTAGTAAGAGATAAAAGATGATCGTTGATTCATAAAAAAATAGTAAAATTATGTATTTTAGAAAATTGAAAAAAATGGAATAGAAACATTATAATTAATTTTCTTTAAATATTTTTTTAGAAAACCATATAAAACATATATATTAAGCTAAATAGCATAAAATAGTTATGGCGATGGTAAAATATGTTAACGATGTATACGTTAAAAACATTCATTTTGAATTTCTGTAAATTAATTAGAAAATGAACTAATTATAAGAAAATAAAAATATTCTTTTCACATATTTTAATATTTTAAGGATGATATAATTTTTTTTTATAATTCATTTTATGAAATAGAATTGAATAGTGAAAAACAGTTTTTAAAAATATGAAAATAATAGAAAAATATACCTTATTAAAAAAAGAAAAAATATTTTTTTTTTTAAACATATATTTTGTTTATTCAAGTTCCAAAGATTAGAAAATTTAAGGAAAATATTTAAACTCCTTAAAATCATTTTAATAAAAAAAAATATAGAGGTTATTTAGATTCCCTTAATGAAAATAAGTGAAATCCCAAAGAAATGAGATTATAAAGAAATTCTTACGTGATTGGTAACTTTTAAATTGTAACATATTTATATAATTACATTGATTAGATATTTTTATCATAATTTATAAATATATATTCTTGTTCAAAATATAAAATTTGCAGTATATTGTCCATATAAAAATTAATAGGTACATAAATAAAATATGTATCAATGGAGGGGAAATTGAGATGAAATCCCTTACCTCAAGTTACACATTCCTTATAAGTGATTTTAGAAACTTGTATAATAAGATTATATTTGTTATAAAAACATAATAAAATCATATAAATATCTATAATATCATTTATGATACAATTATAACCTTTTATCACCTTTTTGAAAACAATATTTCATTATTAACATTCTTTCATGTGTTAACTGTTCCATTTTTCTTGGATGTTTTCATTCAGTAGTTTTGGTCCTTGTGAATTGCTCATGGTTACATAATAACAAGAATTATATTTCTGGTATAAATTTATTATATATATACATATAATATATAGATATTTTTTATCATGCATAAAATATATAGATATTAAAGTTAATTACATTGTTCATGGAGATGGTAGGCCTCATATACGCATTAAAATTGTATTCACCTTTGATGGATTGAATGAAAGAAAATAAAATAATAATTCAAAATTATATAATAGTTATTATATCATATATATTCATTCAATATATCCTTCGTATCATCCATATAATGAAAAATGTATCATGGACAACCTCGCTTTGGAGAGGTGCTACTCCACACATACACCCATGTGACGTTACATTTTTCCAATAGATTAGAAGTAAAGATGATTTATATGATATTATATTTTAAAAATATAATTATTTCAATAATATCATAAATATTTTTTATTTATATATTTAAAAAAATCCATGTGATTATTTAATGGAAAACCGATTGCATTGGTCCATGACATGGTAGTCCACAGTACACACGAATGATAGTTTTTATTCCCATTTCATGGAGAAAGAGATGGATAAATATTATTACATTAAAAATATAAAATATATGTATATGTTATATTGTTTTGTTATTATTTTTTAAATATTATGACATAATTTAAGGTGGTATATGAATAAGAAAAGTGAATGTGCATGGTGGGGATGATTACCTCTTTTTTCAAATAGCTCCTTTAGATCTCATATTAAGGAACCAGTTGCTGCTATTTTGGGAAATAATAACACAAATAACATTTATAAGTATTCTTAAAAGAGTATTGGCTATTGTTCATTCACTCTATATGACTTAATGTTTTATAAATACAATAGATAAGGGTTGTCCTTTTATTAGATAATGGAAAAACACTTTCAAAAATTCATGAAATATTATAACATAATATGTTTATAAATCATGTAAAATTTCTCCAAAATTGAATGTTATAGAATATAAAAATCTATGGTATATATATAAAATCATAATAGAAAAATTTTATATGTGTATATATTATTTTAAACATTATTCTATTGACTAAACTCTTGGTAAAATAATTTTACCCTTACCTATGGAAATGTATTTTTAAATATTATAGGGATATAATTTTAATTATAAGTTGAAAATTGGATCATAAAAAAAGAAATGAATTTCTATACCACGTATTATATGCCTTATCATATTTTAATATTATATTTTTTTAAGGTAATTTAATAAATTATTAATTTCATAAAATATCATTAATTACATTTTTTACAGTATTTAATCTATTTAACATTAAAAACATAATGACATAGATAGAACTGTAATATAATTAGTTAAAATATCACTAGTATGTTATGAATATATATAAAATTAATGGGATTCAAAAATTCATCAAAATTTTATCAATTAAAAAAAATTAAAATCATTTATTTTATTTTTATTTTTATTTTTATTTAATAAATATTACATCATTGTTGCGCAGGCTTTTTATGTAATTATTCAATAAATAAAAATTTAAAAAACATATAGTGATAAAAGATCTGTTAATATTTAAAATTATTTTTTAAAACTGAAATGACCCTCTTTTTATCATTACAAATAAGTATTATAGATATTGAAGTCCATAGTGCATCTTTTGGTTTTTATTCCTCTTTTAATGTTATATAAATCTCATTGTCAAATAAAACTAGAAAAATATGGATTTTGTATTTATAATTGGTAGAATATTTCATAATTTAATTTTTCATATAGGATAAAAACAAGTTTTAGAAAAAATTTGAAGCCTTATCCCACAGTTTTATCCCTATTACCTAATTAAACTATACCGTGGTGACAAATATTCACTACTGTTACTATTCATAATAATGAAAAATAATAGGTTCCAATTTTCCAAAAATAAAAGTCAAGATTCAAAATACATGATAAATATTTTTAAAATCAATTTATCAAAGTGGTAGGAATTTATTTAATATAAAATGCAATATGAAATGAAAAACCATTTTTTAGAAAAATATGCTTTTAATGCCAAATAAACATATCAAAAAGTTAGGTATTAGGGTGATTAAATATAAATTAATCGAATAATTCTAACTAAATTATGTATATGTTACATTAGTATCAAATTAAAGTAATTATGGGTTTTTTCAATTAAAAAATGATAGTTTTATAAAAATATTTATTTTTCACTATTCACTTTAAAATCAGTCTTCTTAGAAAAATCCTCAAATATATACCTAAGTTAATATCAATATATTGAATTTAAAAAATATAAAAATACTATTTTAATAGTTTTCATGGTTTGTTTAAACATGTTTAATCATATAAATTAAACTATAAAATATTTTTATTTAAGGAAAAATATATCATAAAATATCGAGTTGTTATATTCTACTCACCTTAGAAGAATATATCCCTTTAAATTACCCAACTCCAATATTATAATATAAGGATACTTTTACAACATTACATGATTAGGTTCCTACATTCCTTCTTCAAACATATATTTTTGCTCCAAAATTTTTACTGGGTGAGTGGTCATGTTTTGTAGCACATTTTCACTATGATTTAAAATCTTCACTAGTTGTCCCCCATATGATATATTTTGTTCTATTTTTATGAACTATGAGTTTTGTAGTACACCTGATTTTGGGCACACAACCCCTTTCCTCTTGTTTTTTTCAATGGTGTGTCATTGAGAGAGATTCTATATAATAGGGAGCTGCCATAAAATAGAGTGTTTCCATAAAATAACGATTTTCCCTAAAATAGTGAGTTTCTATAAAATAGAGAGTTTCTATAAAATAGAGAGTTTCCATAAAATTGAGAGTTTCCATAATTTTTACTGTTTCTACAGTGTGGGTTGTTTACATAAAATGGGTTGTTTTCATAAAGTGAGGTGTTTCAATAAATTTGGTTGTTTCCATAAAATGGGGTGATTACATAATGTGGGGTGTTTCCATAAAGTGGGGTGATTTTATAAAGGGGGTGTTTCTATAGAGGAGGATGTTTACATAAAATATTTGATTCCATAAAAAGGTTAAAGGTTAATTATGGGATATTTTTAGGGTTTTATATGTTTTTTTGGGACCAAAAGGAAGGTCGCATGATGCATACATAGTTGTCCCAAACCATGTTGTCAAACCATGTGTTGAGGTCAAATCTACATCCTATATTCTAAGAGAATACATGTTTTTTATTTATATATTTCTTTTTGGATTAAAAATGATCATATTTCAATATGACTCTCCCTATATGGTTGGATAAACCTCCACACACAATTTGGATCCGACCTAAAGCCTTCCCTTGTCGATTTAATGCTCGATTATTGGGGTAAGTGCCGATCTTCTTGATTCCTTTCCGTATTATGAAAACTCTTCCTTCTATCCTTATCATTTGCATTGATCTAAACCTAATGTGGGTAGATATAAGTTTTTTAATTCCATGTAAGGACAAATATGTTTTTTTTCATGATAGAGGAAGAGATCTAAGCTGCTTTCTTGAAATCTTGATCCAATTCTTGAGGTATGTCACCCATTTTATTGGATTGTATCATTTTATTAGATTTTATTAGATCTACTTCTCCAATCTCCATTATTTATCATATCTAATCCTATAGATGGTAGATCTACATTTTTTGTGCCAGATAACTCATTTTTGTTACTGGATCATTCTTGCATAAGAGAACTAAGGTCATTCATGGAGAATCGACCGACCTTCTTGTACGTTCATCATCTGTTGTCATGTTTCATCCAAATATTCATGGTTGGAGGATTATCCCTTGACCCATCTTTCTAGAATTGATTTTAAAATATTCAAATGTATTAATTTAATTGAAATATATAGGGAAAATTAAGGAAAATTCTTCATTAGTGATGATTTGTGGTTTTTTTGAGATTGCGTGATCTTGGTGAATAGTTGTCCAAAGGGGGTTTAGCTTCAAGAATTTAAAATTTTGAATTTAAATTATGTTCTTTCTGGAATTACTAAAGGGTTTATGAAAAATGGTATTTTCAATAGAAAAGGTATTCAATAAAAATTAATTTTTATTGAAATATATTTTTATTTTGAATTGTTTTTCATTGAAATGGTTTTGAATAAAATGGGTTTCAAAAAAAAAAAAAAATTTATTGAAAGTGGTATTTTGTCTTGATGATTTGGAATATTTGGTGTTTTTTTCATGTTTTATATAAGAGGAATGGTTAAAATATAACCTTGTTTTTGGTGCCACGTGGTTAATGTCACAAGGGAATTTTATATACGGGGCTTGGTTTAAATATAACCTTGTGCTCAGTGCCAAAGTGTTAAGGTCACATGGGATACAAATACCATGCTATTACATGGTAGTTCGATGAGAAACCGCTCATTATTATGGAACTTTCATAACCTAGAATGCATGGTTGGTTGGATGGGTTGTGGAATGGTTGGGTATGCAATGGAAGGGATATTTTGAAATGATTTTAAATCTTGTTAAGTTAGTTTTTTGAAAAAATATCATACTGAGAAAATTGTTTTTAATTACACTTGTTTTCATTTTATAATGAATGGTATTGAGAACTTTTTTATATGTAGTTATAAATTTGTTTGAGAAATTATTTTATATAAATTATTTTATATAATTGTTCCTGACTCTTCTATCCTAGTTTCATGAGTAGGGATGTCATTGGGGGAACACCTACTGAATTTTATACTCACCCCTATATTGGCACTTTGGTGCTTTTGTAGATGCTCACTTCTGGGACAAGGCCAATGGTAATCTTCCACACGTGTTTAGCACTACCTTGCAATGGTTGGGCTTTTCAAAGACTGTGGTGCTTAGAGCTTTTGGAGCAAGGATTCTTGAGAACTTTTGTGAGTCATGTGTATTTTATCCATTGTGTACTTTGATACTTGGTTATTTTTCCGGTGTTGCTTAATGTGATATGGTTTTGGGATACATGAATTTTTTGAGTTGTTTTTCATTCATCCAGGAATCATATAGTGAATATTTGGTTATGGTTAGTTGGTTTGATGGTTTATTTATTTAAGGGTAAATCATCCCCCACTAGTATATGAAACACCTAAGTATTTATTTCCAGTCGGTGGCATTTGGGGATGTCAATTAAGGCCTTAGAATGACTTGTTATACTCTCAAGCCAATGAGAATTGGTGAGTCATTACAAATGGTATCATTCTAGTCCTTCCATGGTGGTACAAATTTTATTAGCTTGTTCCATCCGTACCTAACATGTATTTATCAATGTTCTTGGTCTTGGAGTTGGAATTCAGTCTTGTATATTCCTTCAGGTGGAATCTCATATAGGTGTAGGATAGTCGGAACTAGAAATGTATAGCATAAAAGGACATAGCTAACCCTTTTCTATTGAACAACATGTTACCATGGAGTTGGGTACACAAGTGTTTGGAGACACTTCATGAATGATGTAAATATCATTGTAATGGGTTTATGCAATGAGATGATCATGAAATTCATTTTAGAGGATTGAAATCCCACTAGGATTTCATATTTCATTTGGTGTAATGATTTAGGATATTGTGAAATGGTGGAATTTTTTGAAAAATAAATAATTTTTTCAAAATGAATGATTTTGAAAAGAGGATATTTTTCATATTTTGAAGAAGTTTTGGTTTTCAAAATAAAGAATTGTTTTTCATAAAATGGTTGAACATGGAAAATGATACTTTTGGAATATAATGATGTGATAGTTGATTTGATAGAATTTGAAATGCTAAGCCATCAGTTTCAAGGGAGTGAGACATATTGTTGTTGTTGTTTGTTTAGAAATGGAACCTATTAGGCATTGTATGAACTATTCATAAGAGGCTACTGAGAATTAGGTTTCCCTTGAGCCATAGGTGAACCACCTGATGGTCCAAAACATCACTCAGGAAGTTCAAATAGTTTAGTTGGGACTTCAACCAGATACCCCATTTACGAAATTTTTCACTTTTGGAAATCCATGTAGAGGAAGTGCAGTTGTATTCACTAGAGGATCTAATAACTATATATGTAAGATGAAGAGGATGTGGGGAACCTATTATTTATGTTTAAAACTATAAATTATGACTTCTATTTTGAAACTACAATCTCGTCTCGGTGAAAGATAATATCAAGCCTTGGTGTGTAGAGCATGTGCTATAACTGTTGATGGAGGTGAACTAAAATGGGACTTCTCGGTGAGGGAGATGGATTTCAACGATGTAATCCTTGATATGGATTGGTTAACAACATTTAAGGCACCTATAGACTATTATAGGAGACAGATAGTTTCATGACATAGGACGACATCGAGCATCTATTCATAGGATAGAGAGTTCTTAAGGAAGGTGCAAAACCATGTTGAAACAAATGGTGGGAATTATATCTTATCAGATGGAAACATTGACATTGGCATTAATGGAAGAGAATAAGTAATATTTTTTCCACCTGTAGTGGATCAATTTATAGATGTCTTTCACAAGATCTTCTCAAGGTTACCCACTCTATGGGAAGTGGAGTTTACGATTAATCTCATTCTAGGGACCCGCCCTATCTCCCTTCAATATTATATGATGACACAAACAGAGTTATGGGAATTGAAAGGGCAGTTGACAAAGAAAGAAAGGGTTTAATTAAAAAATTATGTCTCTGTTGGAAGCAATGGTTTTGGTTGTGAACTAGGAAGAGAGAACTCTTCGGTTGTGTGTTGATAAATGTAATCTTAAACAAGTTTTGATAAAGAACAGATATCCACATCCATGCATTGATGGTATGGTTGACCAATTATGGTGATCTTAGTGGTTCTACAAGACTAAATTGTGATCCTGATATCACCAATTGGGAGTTCGGAAAGAGAATATTCAAAAGACAGCTTTCTGTGTTAGATATAGCCACTATGAATATGTAGTCATTCCTTTCTATCTAACGAATTCACAAGTAGTCTTCATGGAATTTATGAATCGGATATTTCAGAAATATTAGGATTCTTATGTTGGGGTGTTTGTAGAAGGCATTTGGTATATTCAATGATAAAGGGTGATCATGAGGTTTACATGAAAAAAGGGTTAAAAATTGTGAGAGATCATAGATTGTATGCCAAATTATAGAAGTGTGATTTTTGGATACAAGAAGTACATTATCTTAACAATGTCATTTCTTAAAAAGGCATTTCTATTGTTCCTGAAATGTTATAAGCCATTATCATCTAGAAACCACTGAATAATGTTTTCAATATATAGGGTTTTCATGGTCTAACTGGTTACTTCCAACGCTTTGTGCATTTTTTCTTATGACTAGCTTCACCAATGAAATCATTGAGAAAGAATAATGCTCCATTATAATGGATATAGGAATGTATAAATTTTTTCCAGGAACTAAAATTTTGGATTACATCAGCACATATCATGATATTTCAAGAATCAAGACCGTGGTGTGTGGTGTATTGTGATGCTTCTGGATCAGGGTTGGGTTGTGTTATCTTTCAAATAGATCATATGGTTTCTTATGGTTAATTTTAGTTGAGGGTTAATGAGAAGAATTACACAAAAAAACTATTTGGAGAGTGTTGTTTTCGTCCATGATTCGAAAACATGGAGATATTATTTATTTGGTGAGGAATTTACTGTGTTTACATATCAGAAAAGCATGGAACACATTTTCTCACAACGATATTTTAATATGTGGAAAATGAAATGGATGGAGTATCTCCAAATTTCTGAATTTGACTTGACATACACACCAGGGAAGGTAAATTTAGTGGGGGATTCATTGAGTCGAAAGTCATATGCCCAGTTTGCGAAAGATGATTCGGATGAATGGCAGTTGAAGTCAGTCATAGCCAACATGCATGTGGAATTTGAAGACTTATTTGATGTAGAATTTTTCCATGCAGTGACCCTTGTTACTGATTTAGAAAAAATGATCAAAGAGGCACAAACATCTGATGTAGAATGTCTGGTTGTAACATCAAAACTCAATGGCGGAGAGACCATTGATAGCTGAAAACTGGATGGGGTTTCAGTTTTGTGTTTCAGAGATCGAATGGTTGTACTTATGGATTGTTAGGAACAACTCTTTCATGATTACCACCATTCTAGATAATTTGTACATAAAGGTACACAGAAAAATGTATAAGGTGTTGAGTGAACTTTTTCGGTGGATCGGCCTGATAAGGAAGGTGGCTGATTTCATCTCACGGTGCTTAAATTGTCAGCATGTTATTGTAGAGAATCAGATACCGGATTCTTTGTTACAATCTTTTCCCATCCTAGTGTGGAAATGAGATCACATAGCAATTTATTTTTTATAGGTTTTCCATGAATGGTCCAGACACATGATGTCCATTGGGTGATTGTGGATCATCTATCAAAGTCGGCCCATTTCATCCCAAATCATGAAACAAATATGATGGAGGACATTTCAAAAATCTATATCCAAGAAGTGGTAAAGTGGCATGGTGTACCAATGTCAAGTGTATCAAATTGAAATATGAGGTTCAGGTCTCGTTTCTAGAAATCCTTACACCAATCCCTTTGGACACATTTGACCACGAGCATGACAAATCATCGTCATATGGATGGACAATCCGAACAGATGATAAAAAATTGAAAGAAATGTTGTAGGCTTGTGTAATGGATTTTGATGGCTTATGGGAGGATCATATAACCTTAATAAAGTTATCATACAAGAGCATCTATCAAACCTCAATACACATGGCTCCGTTTGAAGCATCATATCGACATCCCAATCATTATCCGCTATATTGGGTGGAAATGGGTGAAACATCACTAATTAAGCCATGAATTGTCTATGAATAAATGGATAAGATGAATTTGATTAGAAATAGGATGGAGGCAGCTCAAAGATATTAGAAATCTTATGAAGATCACCATCAAACAACATTGTTGTTCACTGTGGGTTATCATGTCTTCTTTAGGATCTCTCCATGGCTTGGACATCGTCGTTTCCATAAGTGGGAATGTTATATCCTTGATAAATATTCCCTTTTGAGATAGTGTAATGGTTTGGAGGGTTGTCATATCTGTTAGCATTACCACCATGGTTTATCTTGGTGACTAATGTGTTCCATGTATCCCAATTGAAAAAAGTATCACCCTTATCCAGACCATGTGAACATATGTGATCACATTGACCTAAAACCGGATGCATCATTCATATATATACCTAGGAAGATCATGGATAGGCAAGAGAAAGTCTTTCATGGGAAAAGTATCATCTTAGTGCGGGTTTTATGGAAACATGGTCAGATTCAAGAAGAGGCTTCAGAAGGTGAGAAGGAAATGAAAGAGCAATAGTCGGAACTCTTTTTAACCATCGTGTTTTTCATCATTCCAAGGATTGAATGACTTGGGGTGGGGAGAATTGAGTACCCCCGGTTCCAGGCATATAACCCCTTTCATCAGGTTTTTTAAATGGTGTTTCTTTGAGTTAGTTTCCATAAATTATAGAGTTTCAAAAAAAATAGAGAATTTCCATAAAATTGAGAGATTCCATAGAATATAGATTTTCCATAATATAGAAAGCTTCAATAATATCGGTTGTTTCCATAAAGTGGTTTGTTTCCATAAAATGGGTTATTTCCATAAAGTGGGGTGTTTCCATATAGTGGGTTGTTTCCCTAAAATTTAGTGTTTCCATATAGTTGGGTGTTTCAATTAAGTGGGGTGTTTCCATAATGTTGGGTGTTTCTATAGAGGAGGATGTTTCCATAATAAAATGTGTTTCCATAAAAAGGGTTAAGGTGAAGGATGGGAGAGTTTAAGGGTTTTATAAGGTCTTTTGGGATCTAAAGGAAGGTGGCAAGATCCATACATGGTTGGACCAAACCGTGTGGTCAAACCTTTCACAAAGGTCAAATCGATATCCTATTTTCTAGGAGCTTACTCAATTTTGCTCTATATATTTCGTTTTGGAATCAAAACGCCCTTACTAGATATTAATATCCCTATAAGGCTATATAACCCTCCCAATACATGTTAGATCTGACAAAAATCCTCCCCTTGGTAATTTCAAGACCAATTCTTGGGGTATGTGTCGATATTCTTGGTTCTTTTCTGTATTCTGAAAACTCCTCCTTTCCTCCTTCTCGTTTTCATTTATCTACACATCATGTTGGTAGATAAAAGTTTGTTAAATTTATTTAAGGATAAATATTGTGTTTTTCATGACAGAGGAGGCGATCTAAGCTGCTTTCTTGGAATCTTGACCAAATTCTTGAGGTATGTCACCATTCTTTCCTGGTTTGTCATGTTTTCTTAGATATGCCTAGATCTACTTCTCCAATAACAATTATTTCTCATATATGGACCTTTAGTGGGTAGATAATTGTTTTTAGATGCCAAATAAATCATTTTTGAGTCGTGATCATGCTAGGATAAGAGAACTAAGTCATTATGGGAGATCTGACCTGCCTTCTAGTGCGTTCTTCATCTATTTTCATGTTTCATCAAAACCATCGAGGTATGAGGCTTCTCTATGACAATTTCTTTCTAGAATTGATTTGAATAGGTTAAAATTTGATTATTTAAAATACATTAACTGTGAATATCTTGGAAAAGTCTTCTTTGGTGATGATTTATGGTTTTTATGAAATTATGTGATCTTTGGTGAATAGTGGTCCAAAGGGGGTTTAGTTTCAGGAATTTAAAATGTTGATTTTAAAAAATAGATTTTTTGAAATTTCTAAATGGTTTCTAAAAAGGGGGTTTTCTATAGAAATTTTTTTCAATAAAAAATTGAGTTTTATTAAAAATTGATTTTAATTGAAATGATTTGTCATTGAAATGGTTTTCACTAAAATAGTTTTCATTAAAAAGGTGTTTTTATTGAAAGGGTTGTTTTGGAATTATGATTAGCCATATGTTGTGTGTGTTCATATTGAATATATGAGGATTCGTTGAAATATGACTTTTTGCTTGATACCACTAGGTTAATGGCACATGGGAATTGCATATATGATACTAGGTTGAAATATGACTTTGTTCTCGGTGACAACATGTTAATGGATCATGGGAATCAATTACCTTGTGAAAACATGGTAGATCTATGAGAAACCACTCATGAGTATGGAAATTTCATAATGTAGCATGCATGGTTGGTTACTTGGGTTGTTGAATGGCGGGGTATGCCATGAAAGGGATACTGTGAAATTATTTTAAATCTTGTTTAGTTATTTTTCTGGAATCATATCATGCTAAGAAAATTGTTCCCAATTGCACTTGTATTCTTTTGGTAATGAATGGTCTTGGAAACTTATTTATATTTAGTAATAAACTATTTTTTAGAAATTGTTATATATAAACTATTTTATATAATTGTTGTTAACTCTTCTATCCTAGTGACTTGAGTAGTGAATCCATTGGAGAAATCTAACTGAGTTTTATAATCTACCCTGCTTTGGCAATTTGGTGAATTTGTAGATTATATCTTCTCAGAAAAGAGAAATGGTAATGTTCCACATGTGTTTAGCACTACCTCGGGATGTTTGGGATGTTCAGAGATTGTAGAGATTGGAGCTTGTAGAGCATAGAAGGTTGAGGTATTTCGAGAGTAATGTGATGTTCATCTGCTGTGTACTTTGGTGCATTGTTATTCTTCCTTTGTTGCTTACTTTAATGTGGTTTTGAGATACATGATGTTGTTGAGTTGTCTTTCATTAGTTCATGCATCATATATTGAATGTTTGGTTATGGTTTTCTGGTTTATTGGTTTATTTATTTATTGGTAAATCATCCCCACATGTATTTGAACCCCTTCAGTATTTATTTCCAGCTTTTAGAGTTTTGGGGATGTCATATAATTATTAGGAATGATGGGTTATACTCTCAAGATAATGATAATTGGCAGGTCATTACAAGTTTAGTATATATAAATGATCCGGGATGTAGTTACTTAGGAGAGAATCATGTAACACATCATGAAATTGATTGAGATTTAGTCGAATCACCAATAGATAATGTATTATCCCAATATGATAAATAATTTCAAAGGGACTCGTATATCTATGGCTTCGATTTCCCCGTTTTAATGTTTCATAACATTATTCCAGGGTGTTAATCATAAGAATACATTATCACTAATTTCAAAATCAAGATCTCATTGATGATTTTCAGAATAACTTTTTTTTCTATTTTGTTTTTCCCTTATGGGTTGTTGAATGCATCTAACATTATTTATCATTTTTTCATCTATATCATCTTCCAATATATTTATTTCTCAGAATTAATCCCAATATGTTGTATCTCTACAAATCATTCCATAATGGGATTCATGAGGATCCATCTAAATCCTCGAGTGAAATCTTTTTTTTGTTAAAAAATTTAACAAAAGTGAGGTGTTGATACCAACAACCCTTGAAATACATATATATAGCTATGAACATAAATTCTAGACTTTTAATGGTCCATTTAGACATCCCATCACTTTGAGGAATATGAGTGTAACTAAAACTCAACTCTGTATCCTGATCCCACTGAAGACTTCATTATAAATCTGATTTAAACCTAACATCCCTACCTGATATGATTGAGTGTGGAACTCCATGTTATCAAACAACCTCATTAATATATTACTGAGAAATATAATAAATAGGTAAATATTCTCTAGTATCTAAAAATGTGTTTATTTCATAAAGAGATCGCCTAAAACCCAAATAACAGTATTCCCTTTAGATGTTTTGGGGATTTCAATGATGAAATTCATTGTAATGTTTTCCCATTTCAATCCTAGTAAAGGTAATGGTTATAACATCCCACTAGACTTCTATAACACATAGTTAACTTGATGAAAACCCATTAATTGTGATACAAACTTAAAAATATTCCCTTTTCAGGTAATCCTCGCAAAAAATTCGTTTAGATCCCAATACATATATATACATTTACCATGAATAGAAGTGTATAAACTATTAGACTAATCCCCAAGCCCCTTCTTCAAATATTTAATTAATAGGACCCATACTCGATTCCTAAACCTTATCATTCCAACATGATCAAGGTTAAAATCAATATCATTCCCCATATTATTCTTATTAAATTCCACATCTTCCTTTTTCACCTTCATAATATTCACTTGTATGAAATGTCGAAAATTCATATTACGAAGATAATATGTATCTTATTAACTCAATATTTCAATTCATTACTTCAATAAATCCATAAATATTAGATATCTTTCAATCCTCATCATGGGAAAAATAGAATGATCTTTTAAGCTAATACCAGTATCCAACTTATTCACCTTCCTTGCGTGGTAATGTATTGAGAAGTCATAATCATTAGTTAACTATAACAATAGTATTTGGTTCATATTTAACACATTATATGTAAATATATACATTCAATATTTAATGACCAATATATATTTCAAATCTTTTACCATTAAAATAATGTCTCTATATCTTTAGTGAAAAAATTACCATTGTCAGATCTTAACCATGATTCAAGTAATTTTGGTTATGAATTTTCAATTTGACATTAGTATATGTTGTCAGCATATAATTATATATGATGTCATATAATAGACCCTTATTTTATTCATTATTATATATCTCAAACACTCCTCCACTATAGTGCATTGTAATTATATTCACTCTCACAATCCTTCTCATCTTTTCTTTAAAATTATTTACATATTTATCTATCCAAAAACATAACACACTTTAGAGCCATCATGGTGATTGAATTATATATTCTTGAGAAATATCACATAATGTGTCGATAGTATCCATAAAACCAAAGAAAAATATTGATCTCGGTTACTCTGGTCGGTTTAATCCATTTCTCAAAAACATACATCATTGAAGGATCCACTAATATTTGTTCTATTGTAATTATATTACCCAAGAAGGAGACTCTTTATAGCCAAAATTATCACTTAGTAAAATTGTAATATAAATTATCCTTCATCAATGAATTCAAAAAAATTCATTGATGTTCTACATACTATTATGTGTTATTTGGATAAATAAAAATATTGTTTATAAATAATACCACAAATTTAGCAAGGTAATATCTAAAAATCTATTCATTAAATCCATAATGATCGAAAGAGAATTAGTAATTTCAAATGGGATTACTAAAAATTTATAATATTCATACCTCATATGGAATGATATTTGATATACATCATCTTTCATGACCCTTTGATAATAATATCTAGATCAATGATCCATCATGGAAATATTTTGAGATCCTTATAATTAATCAAAAAGATTAAAAATATGGGGAATAAGATACATATTCTCACTATATATTTTGTTATGTTCCTAATAATCAATTAAAATATGCAATGAACGTTATTTGTTCTTAAAAATAATAAATGGTACACACCATGGTGATGCACTAAGTTGAATGAATCCCTTATCAACAATATCCTGATGAGTCATATTTAATTCCAACATCCCAATCGAGGAAATTCTATATGGAGTCTTTGAAATAGGTGTAGTTCCAGGTATGAGTTCAATTAAAAAAATAACATCTTGATTTGAGTTAATACTAGTCAACAATTCTAGAAATGAAGAAACAAACAAACATATAATAGTAATATCATTAATGTTTGGTTTTCCCCAAATAAATGAGATAAATATCCCTCATGAATAAATATTAATAAAAATCTGATAGATGAAATTTACATTTGGGGTTAATCTTCATCTATGAATTAATATACTATAATATGGTTATTTAGAATATCAAATGTAAATTATCTTACTCAACAATTGATATGTGCTATAAAATGATAGAGCCAATCTATTCACAATATTACATCACATTCAACTAGAGTAAGAATAATGAGATTTAATGTATTCTCACTCTCATAAACTTCTATCAGTGAAGAGATATATACTTGATATATGATCATCCTACCATTATGTTTTTTTACAACAAACTCAATATATATTAGTTGAGGTGGTAATGTGATACCCTCAGAAAATTATTCATATATAAAATTTTTGGTAAAACTGAATCAAATAAATCAATTTCACTTATATAGTGGATGAAAAGTATTCCTTTCACAACATTTCTAGGAACATCCACATTTTCTGTAGTAATTCCATATTCGTTCCCCTCTCCCATTGGATTCTTATATGGTATGATCCCATGATTCTTGGGGAACTATTTTTAATAATCCCCCAACTCTTTATATTCAAATCACCAAATAGAAGTGGATTATATTTTCTTCTTTACCGTCATTAACCTGATGACCATTATTTTGAAACATGTAAAAAAATATTATTGTGTTACTACATTTACATGGATGAATCTTTCTATAATATTTACATGATTGAAATTTATTCATTCCCTTTATCGTTTTTGACGTGTTCCATTTTTCTTGGTTCTCTTTAAATATTTTCTTTTCAGTATTTCCCTTAAAGATATAGGATCTATAAAATTCATTCCATATCTGAATGGAACATAATAATATATCATCCACTGATGATGAAATTAGAAACCATTTCCATTCATTGACTCAATATATCTTTTCTAATTATGAATGTTATCCAAATAATTTTGGAATAATCTTGTAATGTTATACTCAAGATCTACAACAAGTTATTATTCATTTTTCTATAAATTATGGAACATCATCTCTAATTGAAATTGTTATTCTAATGTGAAAATTTCTTAAAGAAAACCACTTTAAAGATTCTCTATTCCATTATTTATATCAATTCATTCACTTCACTTTACTAGATTAATTATTACCATTGACCAATATCTATTTAAAAAATACACTACCATAATAAAATTTGCACTTAAATGCATCAAAAATCCCTAAATATCATTTTGAGGGACTCAATCCATTGTTCTGCTAGCAATGGATTAGTAGTTCCATTATAAGATATAGGATTATTCCACATGAAGTGATCCAATGCTTGTGAATAACAATATAGAAAATAGATTGCTCTATTCTTGCTTGGTTATTAATTATAACACGAGTAAGAAACCCCAATATAGCAATAATCTACTCAGTTACAACACCAGCTATATTAGCTTTCATAGTAGGGAAATCTCTACAATGTCTATGGGTGTTGATTCTCATTCATTTTTTAGGAATAATCACTAAATAATGGTAAATGAAAATTTAGAACATAATCATCATGAATATCGAACCATAAAATAAAAATCCATATAATGTTAAAATTCTTCAAATACTGTAACCTATTATCATAATTATCATGTTACCTATGTTCATTTTAATTTTAGATTCAATAGTTTCTAAAAAAATTCTCTAATACAAACTATAAAAACCCCAAAACTAGTAACCCAAAGTTGGTGACTACATTATTACAACTATAGAAGATATGAGGGTTTTTATCATGAAATGAAAATTAGTTTAGTAGTCTTTTGGAACCAAATACATACATTATTCCCATACTACATTGTAAATAAAAATTGTATATATAAATAACATTTTTTCATCCTTTGTAATATTTATAATATCCTTCTTATTATCATGGGTAAATGAATCATATAGTGGGTGATATTAGATTCTGAGTAAGATTTTTTCACAACATAGTATATCATGATTAAATAAAGAATAATTAATATTGAATAGTAAATAACTGAAAACACATTCCATTTAATCAAAAACAATAACATTAAATGCCTTCATGGATAATATCAATGGATTTATATCATGGATAATCATTAATCTGTTATAAATGAAGGAAATTCTTAATATTTTATGTCATAATCTCAAACAACATGATTTACATACCTTTAAATCCATTTTATGAAAATTTAATTGATGGGTCGGTATTCTCCAAAAAACCATATAATATGGTTAGACAAAAAATTTGTCTCATCAGACATATAGACTCATTGAGGGGATGACTCTCATTAGGACCCTACCATTACTAAATTTCTAATACATTCCTCATATATTAAGTGAACAATTTAATTAATAAACAATTTTACATATTAAAAAATGTTTGTATTGAGTAAAGAATATAAAATTTCAATATTTCCCCATCCAATCTAGAAAATATCAAATTAAAAAAACTATAAAAAAAATTTGTATATAGATTATGAAATAATAATATACATGAAACAAAGAATATGAATTTTTATGATAAATTTTATTTCTAATGATCAAAATAATGTGAATGTTTTAAGATAATGATAATGACCACAATTTTAATTAGAGAAAAAACTAGACCATCGATTAATTATAAAATTATACTTTTTATTAAAATAATGTATTTTAGAGAATATATGAAAATTGAAGAGAAATTTTTAAAATAAATCTCGATTAAATATTTTTGTTTTTAAAACAATTAAAAAATATAGATGAATCTAAATAGTATAAAACTATTATTGTGGAACGAAAAATATGTTATCTTTGTATATATTAAAAACATTCTTTTGAATTTTTTCAAGAATATAGAAAAAACACTTTACATACCATTAAAAATATTATTTACCATACATTTAAAAAATCCAAGATAACTTTAAATTCTCTCAATAAATATTTTGATATAATAAAATAAGTTTTTATAAAAAAATTTCAAAAAATGGACATGGAAGAAAAATATACCTGAACAAAAGGAGATGCAAGATCGAGTTTTGTTATAAAATATTACTTGTATTGTTAAATTTAAAAGGAGAATAAAATTTATAAGAAGATATGGAAACATCATAGATATACATAGGATAAAATTATAAATGGGTTTTTGAATATACCCTCAATTAAAATAAGTGAAATAATGAAAAATATGATTGTAAATTAAAATTTTACCACGGTGGTAACTTTTATATTCTAACATCTTTTATGAATATATTTGAATAGAAAAATTAATCATCAGGAATAAATATGTCTATTTTTTAAATAAAAAAATTGGATAGTATATAAATCAAAAATAAATAAATATTTGCTTAATAAAAAATATGACTCAATGGAGTGAAAATTGAGATAAAATCCTTAACCACATTTTCAACATGGATCGTACGTTGTTTTAACCTCCTGCATGTAATAAATTATTTATTATCATAATTAATAAATTTATCATATTCATATCTATAATAAGATATATGATATATTTATGATATTTTAACCCCTATTTGTTAATAATTTATTATTACTAACATTATTTCAGAAGTTAACTAATTTGTTTTTCATGTATGTTTTGATTGGATAGTTTCAACATTTGTATCTTCCTCATGGTCCAATCATATCAAGAATATTTTTCAATTTATTAATTAAATATATATATAATATATAATTAGATTCATCTATAAAATATAGTGATTGAAAAATGAATTATTCTATTCATGGAGACAGTAGGTCATACGTACAAATGAACATTATTTCCACCTTTTGATATATGGAAAAAACGATAGGTAAATAATAATTCAACATTAAATAATAATTAATATTTCATATAAATAATATATATATTCCTTAAATATACTCTTATTATCATCCATGTTAATAAGAAATGAAAATTGGATTACATCCCTTCATGGAGGTGGTAGTCCAAACATATGCACGAGCGATGTTATCATTTTCCAAAGTATTGGAATGTAATAAGGTATATTTTATATAATAATTATATAATTATAATTATTTTATAATTATAAAATATATTCATTACTATTATCATTTTCATAATCCATGTGATGAAATAATGGAAAAAATTACATCGGTTTGAGGTTTGGTAATCTTCTGTACACACATGGAATGGTTTTGTATCTCATTTGATGGATAAGGAGAATGCGAGATATTATGTAATAAATATAATAACATCTCATTATAAGATTTATAATTGTTTTATTATATTTTAATAGTTAATAATTAATTGAAGGTGGTAAATGAAGAAGAAAAATGAAAGTTCATAATGAATATGTTTATATATTCCTTGAATGATATCCTTTATATATACTCTCAATGAACCTATGGTTGGACTTTTGGAAAGACCATAAACATCATTACTTGTATAAGGATTTTTATATGAGTATTCTGTGATTTGTTTTCAAGCTATATGGCTCAAATTGATACAAATAAATTATATAAGTAGTGTTTATTATAAGTGAGGTGAAGGGGAAATTGGAAAATTCCAGAAATGTTATAATATAATATGTTTCTAAGTCAAGTAAAATAATTAAATAATTTAATTAATTTGAATATAATTACGATATGATCTTAATATAATAATCCAATCAAATTTGAATAGGTTGAAATATCATTTTAATCCTCGTCCTTTGATTTACCTCTTTGTTAATCAATTTTATCCTTAAGAGTGGTAATTAATTTTTAATTCATATATATATATTTCCCCCCTTATCCTAAAAAAATACTTTAATGATTTCAAATAACATAATAAAATATTAACTTCATAAAATTTCATTAATTTTATTTTTTTATACTATGTATTTAATTTGACTCTCAAAACATATTCAAAAAGATGAAATTAAAATTTAATACATTAACTAATATATAATATTTTATATTTATCTATAATTTTTTTAATACAATAATTCAACATACTTTAATTTTTTTATATTCATTAAATAGTTCATTTTATTTTTCTATTTATTGAATATATATCATTTGGGATCTGTATTATCCATTCAAGTAATTATTCAATTGCTAAAAATTAAAAATAAACTAGTATGATTAAAAAATAATTCAAATTTAAAATTGGACCGACCCTATTTTTATACGTATGAAAATATATTAGAGATATTAAAGTCAAGAGTGTGACGGTTTTTTTTACTCCTTTCATAAAATAATATAATGGCCGATATCTAATAAAAATGAAACCAAGTGGACATATATTTGAATTTTGGATGGAAATGGAGGAACTCAACTCTTCCAATTGTATATACTCATGTTTTAGATAATATTTAAATCCTCATCCCAATGTTTAGACATATTTTACTCGTTTTATCCTTACCGATGTGAAAAATGTTCCCTAAGGTTACTATACTTATTTTCCAAAACATAAAGAGAAATTTTCAAAACAATTACCCCTAATAATTCAAAATAATGAATAATTTTTAGTAAATTAATTTAATTTAATTTTAAAAATTTATGTGTTGGTAAAATAGAAAATGTAATAAAATATTTTTTAGAAATATATTTTTTTGTAGTCCAGAAATGAACTTATACATTAATCATGTATAATAGTGAATCAAATTAAATTAATTATATTATTTAATAAAAAATTGGCTTATGTTAATTTCATAAAAAATGAAAATCATTATGAGGCATTATCAATTAAAATAAATGAAAGTTATAAAAAATCGGTTTTTCACTAATGACTGAAAAGTCAATCTTTCCGAAAATCCATAAATTTAAAACAATGATAATATAGATATAATGAATTTCGAAAATATATCATAATATTTTAATTTTTTTATAAGGTTCATTAAAACTCCTCATTTCATGTAAACCATGCTATCAAATAAATTTAAATAAAGATAAATATATCATAAAATAACCAGATGTTATAGAGGGATACCTAACACTATACAAGAGTAACCCATATAGGGGATAAAATATCTTATTATTAAGATGTTATGTATCATATGACTTCATAATGAATGGAATAAATGAATACAATATATAGATATCAATCTAGACTGAAGGGAACATGGGCCTCAACTTATCTTGGGAAAAGTAAACGATGTTTATAGGATATACACGGTGTATCTTGGATACCCTAGGTGTGGTTGTATCGTCCAGAATGTTCCCATGTGTTAAGGTTCATTCATATGTACTCTAGATGTTACCGTGTACAATAGCCATGCTCGTGCACTATGGATGTTCTCAGGTTCCCTGGTCATGACCAGGTACTATGGTTGTGTTAGTTCTTGTGTACACTAGTTAAGCATTTGTACCATTCCATGTATGTGCATGTGTATCCTAGGGTTATATTAAGTGTCACTAAAACCACGTAAAATAGTTTGTGTAAATCCCACATGGTGTGTGATATTGAACTTTATCTTGATTCTTAGACACCACATGATGTGGACTACATACTGTTTGTTCTTTTCAAGTATACTTCATGTATGTTGGGATTTTCTATAATCTTAAAAAAATCTCACATGACTTTTCTCAAGAAACCAACCCATTTGATTGTGCCATTATATCTAATTAGTTACATATATCTTGTGTCAAATGACTCTAAATCATTTTCTGTCACTATATTCCAACAACCCAATCGCTTGGGAAATGCTTCTCGTTGCACAACACTGTCGCATTGTAAAACCGAAGATGAAATACAATGATTTCACCTCCAATCAATGTCTGATCTCCAATCACACCTCATCAAACCATAATCATGCTTCCATTAACAAATCTAAACCCACATAAGTTTTCTTTTTTAACTAAATATATATTTCACAATAATCAGCTTCTGGGTATTGTCAAACATCCAATCAAATGAAATATCAATAATGGATGCACAATGAACAAGTGGTAAAAAGAACCAAAAAAAATAAGTAAAGTAGCCAATTAATTTTTCACGATTGACTTAATATTTTTGTGTATAAAATTTCAAACAAATTGAATAATCAATGGTCATCAAAATAATTATCTTTTCCTAATTCTAGTAATATAAATAAATACCCATAAATCAATGATCACCCCGTAAATCAATTTGTTATAAGGATTGATTCACATTTGACAGAGGAGTAAAAAATATGTATTAAACCAATATTAAAAAAATATTTCCTTGAGTTGGTATCAATAGATAATGAACAATTAATATATTTCATTATCATTGGTGAGATCCATTAACTCATTGGCTCATCGATCACTACACCATGACCCATTGACATTCATAAAATCTCTTCACCAGGGTCCATCTCAAATACCTAGGGTAATTTAGTTAACCTTATAGATTTTCAATAATTAGAAATATATATAATGAATTTGGGTATATTAATTTAATACATAATACATTTATTTATTTATTTACCAATCCACCCATGACCATTATTAAAGAAAACACTTGATACACCAAAATTTTATGTTATTTATATGCTAAAACCCAATGTCAACATTTAGTGGATGTATTAGGATTACTATCCATGAATCCATTCATAATGTATTCAATTATTTTAAAATATTGTGTGTACATGTATAAATATATTTAATATTTTTATTATATCAATATTGAGGATCCCCGAGTCCTCGAATACCATGCTTACTCAGAGGTTAGATCTGAATATATTCCTTAAAATAGTAAAATGTTATACCAATAAATAATATTGTCTTTTCAATTGATGCCAATTAATATATTTTTTCATACCATTAAATTCAATTCACTAATGAACAATCCTTAAATGTTTCACACAATCCTCATTACTTTTAGAATATACGATAGTATCATCAGTATATATCAGCCACTAAGGAAAATAGATAAGTATGTCATGATTTAATTTCTATTTAGGTATGACCCTAAATAACAGAAAAAAGATAATTAAACTAAAATTTTCCATAAAAACAGTTATATACTAAAATATTATACCATTTAAAATTTCTCCCTTATTAGTTATAAGACATAGTAGTATATGGATACATACCTTTCTTAGCTTCGTTTTTTGTGATCTTGTTTAAAATAAATACTAAAACCAAAATGAATATGATTATATATAATAAAATCATAATTAATAATCATATGAATATTAAATTCAAATACCAATATGTCTTCTACAATAACACATTGATTTAAACCAAGATACATTCATTTTAAATATTCCACACGTGTTTCATCTTATAAGTCTCTTGGTTCATATTAGGTTACATTAATAAGTGTTATCTCATACCTATTTCACTAATAGTTATAGTAATTATGATATAAATCCTCCATAATGGTTCATAAATTTAATTTTCTTGACCAAATCAAATCCCATGGGAGTGTCTAGCTAAGTGTGAAATTATAGACCCATTCACAGTGCTCTAGAGTGAAGATCAATTCAATATGCAATCAACCTTTTCCAGGATGATTACCCCAAGATAAAAATATGCGACTATTTAAACAACTTTCTAGTATCTAGAGAATGTATCATTTTATAAGAAAACTACATATTCAAGAATTTAAGAAATCCCCAGGATGTAATTTATTCTTAGACATATACATACTATTTTCAATATAGTCCTTTTATTCCTATCCACAAATAAAATTTTAATTTTTACTTTAACAATCAATTATATAATATACACAATAGTTATATATAAATTTTAAATTATTATTAACCTTAAATTTTTAACCCTTATGTTATCCATGCTAAATATCATAACTATAATGTTATCTAAACCCTTGTCCAATACCAAATCTCACACCCAAGACCATTACTCCCAAATGTTCTGCCTAAAACACATACTTTATATACATTCATCGACACTAAATATAGATGCCTATAAATGACTATAAAATAGATACATTAATAAAAACATATATTTAATTAACATTTTATGACCTTTTTTGATTAGATCATTAGATAATTAGGGTAAATAATTAACAAGACTCTTATCTTTCCCAACCAATAGAAATTTCTTTCCTCCATATGATAAAGTACTTGATATATAATAAATATCTAAAATCCCATAAAAATATTCCACATAGACTATCTTGTAATAAATATAATGTGTAATAAATTTAGTTATATCTTTGGAAAATGAAACATATGAATGGATGAGATGAAATTCTTAACAAGAGAAAACATACAACCACGGAAATTGTGGAATTAACATGTTTTATAAATTATAGAATGAGTATGTAATCATCATAATAATATAATAAACTAAAATTTGTAGAATAATATATCCATATATATAAATTATTATCATAATATCACATAGATATCAATAATTTGTTCCTTTCTAATGAAATTAATAATGTGAAACAACTAATTCTATACCATAAGCCAATAAATAATGGTCTTAGACAACACAACCAAACCATCAAGAAAATATATTATTCTATGAATTTTACACCAAAAAACCCAAACATGATTTTATCATGAGACATACTCATGAATAGAGAGGTTATATAATGTCTGGCTCTAACAATCACTTTATTAAAGCCAATGAATTCATCATATGTAATATTTAGTAAACAATATGTAATCAATTCTTTCAATAAACTGCCACAATAGAATAATATCATATGGAAGGATAATACTTGTACTCATTTTAAAAATTTTATTCACATGATCACAACCAAACCTATGAATAAAGTTAGATTGTTAAACAATAAATAGTGAACCATCATAATTAATTAATAAACATATGAATTAGAATAAAATGTATACCAACTTTCAATAGTTCCTCAATTAAAAATGGAATAACTTTATAATTAATCCACCCTCAAAATAACACCAAATTGTGAAAATAGTATAAAAATATGTTAATAATTCCCCCAATTAATCAATGTATGGAAACTAGGTGAACTCCCTTTAATAAAAGGCATCAAATATTGAGTGTTTACAGAGTAAAGGCATTGGAAAGAAATTCATGTCTATAAAATTAGATGATTTAAAAAGAAAACTGAAATTCTGGATCATTTAATTGATATATAATAAAATTAAATATTCCATCAAGAGAAAATGGTGGGTGGTTTCAGAAGTACATATCCCCTGTGAAACAATTGAAAATCATAAGGATTTAGATGTAGATAAAAATCATCCTTTCTAAAGAATTATTTGAATTATATTACACAAGAATATATCAAGAATCAAAGTATTTTATACCGAAAGTTTGAAACACTGAATTATAAATAAATATATTTATTATTTAATTAATCAGGAAACAGAAATCCAGAAGGTGTAAATCCATTGAACTATGAAGAAGAAAACGGTTTTGAAAACATAAAATATATTCTATAAAAATTGATAACATTGATGTAAAATAAAAAAAACATACATGTCATATTCAAAAGAACCTTTTGAAAATCTTAAATGAAATATTACGAAAAATTTTACTTCTAAAATCCTCTCCAATAAAAAATCCTAAAAAATTATATAAATTTTTCCAAAGAAATTTTGGATCCAAAGATAAAACATTTGATTAAAAATGGAACCTTCATAATACTTTGAAATTACCATAATTGAAAACACAAATTGTAAAAAGAGTAAAAATTTCATTTTTCAATAAAACATTATTTTCGAAAACGATGTTATAAAATTAAAAATAATAAAATATTTAGGTGGGGGAACCTGATAATTTAAATTTAGTTCTCAAGATAAAATATTATAACTCAAGGAATGGAGATGTAAGTTATCAATATCCATTATGGGAAACATACTCTATAACTACTAAAATATTTTAAAAAAATTATAATGTTATAATATAAACAATGATATAATACTTCATAAAACAATCAAAGGATAGAAATTACCCTACTTGTATTAAATAAGTCTAAAAGAGTAATTTTTTCTCAACAAATAAAAATTGTGCTAAAAAACACTTACTATTGGGGTAACACTTCAGTAAAAAGAAATTTGACAAAAATAACTTTATGTGGATTATTGTATTTCCATTATTAAAATAAAATAATTTATTTAACATTAAAGGGATATTAAATGAATATAAAACCATAAAATGGAATCATAGTGCATAATATATAACATGTCACAAAGAATCAAAATTGTGACTAAAAAACCCTTACAAACAATCCTGACATAAATAAATTCCGTCAAAACTCATGTATAAAAAACATAGATATATTACAATTATATTTAATTAATATAATAATATATTTTTAATTTATAATTATCATTTATAACCCTTATCTATATAAATTCCAGTCAATTATTACTTATTATAAATATCTGGTGTAAGTAATCTTGATAATTTTCAACTAGTTTTGTATAAATGATGTAAATATTAAGTATTGGAAGAAAGTTCATCAAACATATATAATTAAATTATTTTTAATATATTTTACCTGAATGTTATAAATGTATAATTTCATTCTAAAATAATTTTGGTTATAATCCATGTAGATGGAATCGATGATGATATTGTTTCAATGGTTTTTAACGTTTGAAATATGGTTTCATAATAAATATGTTTAATAATAATAATAACATTAATGAACCAAAAAAATAAATATTTAAATATATATCATTTTATAAAAGTAACTAGGTTGCCATATTCATCCTTGATACAAATTTAAAACATTTTTCAAGTTGGTGGTTAAACATACCCAAATATGAACAAATAATGATTAATGGATGATTATGTGGTAGTTTAGTTATAATATCATTATACATAAATCATTATTATTTTCTTTAGTTTTTATTAAGGTTATATATCATAATGATAAGCATTTATACGAATAATTAATTGATTTTTAAATATTACATAATATGAATAAAAATAATTTTCTCTAAGAACATTTTTTTAAAATGATTAAATTAATGATGGGTGTTTTTTGATCATATAATAAATTGGATTGACATTATTTTCATACCATATCAGTAATGAAATCATGAAAAAATTATTACTCTATTGAAACCATTCTCATGACCAACCCTGTAAGGTGGTGATGAAAATAAAAATAGAAATAAATTTTTTTCACGGAGGTAATAATCCAAATGCATGCATGAATGATGATTTCATTTTTCATAGAACATAAAAAGAGTAATATAGTTTATAATTTAATAATCCAAAATCATTAATAAATATCATACATATATATTAAATTTAATTTTATTATCATCTTTCTATGGTATGGAAGGAAAAATAAACATGTTGTGTCGTGGTGGTGGTTGTCTACATAATTCATGTTTAACAGTTTCATTTTTCACGGTATAAAAGGGAGAGAAATGGTTAATTCTTGTAGAATCATTATAATAGAATATTAGTACAATAGGGATACTTAATTTATCATTTTATGATGGTTTAATGTAACATGAAGAATAATTACTAATCATAAAAAAATATAAATGAGAAAGGAGTGGTTATAAATTTATACATCACTTCTTGGATTATTTCGTTTGTGAAGGGGTTAAGACATTAGTAGATAGACCTTTTAGAAGGCCAGAACCAATTAATGGTGTTTATTAATGTTTGGGAAAAGTTTTTTAGAGTTTTTTTTACAAACAACGTGTGATTTGATTTGAGGGGAAGTTAGGATGGGAGTTCCCCTTTTATAGGTGAAAAGTGATTTATTTTTTATAAATACCCAAAATATTTTAATAATGGGAAGTCACTCACCAGGAAAGTGTATCCAAAATTGATTAATAATGGGAAGTCCCTTTTCCTCTTATGTTACTCATTTTTACCATTTGTTTATCATGATAACTAGTTTTGACCCTGTAAATTTATCCTTTATTTCAGAAAAATGAACCTTATTATTTATTTTAAAACAATAATTATTATTTCTAATTACATTTTTTTATTCAATTTTTAAAAGTGATAAAAATTAAAATTAAAATTAAAAATGTATAATGTATTAAAATATTTATTTTTAAATATAACATAAGTTCTAAAATGAAAAATATGATATTTTAAATTGAATGTTTTTATAAAAATTATAAATTAACATATAAAATAAATATTTTGTCTTACAAAAAGGTTTCATCAAATTCCAGTTTGTACTTATATACTAAGAATGCCGTAAAATTCTTGTTATTTAAAAAAATACTATTTTTTACTATTCGCCTAAAAATAAATCTCTCTAGAAATTTTATAAAATAATTATCTTAATAAATTATTACCTTGATAAATTTCAAATTATTGTTTATTTTTTTGAATTAAAATTCTAAAATTCATAATGATAACTTTCAAATGAAATAAAAAATTGAAAGAAAACTATTTTTACATAGAAAATGACTCTTTGGAGTACAATAGATTCTTTTTCATATTTTTATAATTTACTAATAAGTGTTATCCAATAATTAATATCAATCTATATTACCATTAATTAATCATAATATTCTTGTCATAAAAAATTCATTTCACATAAAAGATAGTATTTGAGAAAAAAATAATTTTATCCTTAAAATAATCTTATTAGTCATTTTAGCTATACCAATAGAATTTAATTCATATTAAATATTGAATTTATTTTATTTCTATAAATATTTGGTAAAGAGGTTAATCATATTTATTCCCAATAATTAAATGGTTTTTTAAATGTTATACATAAATATTTATATTATATCTAAATGTATCATTGATTCATTTAAGTTGGTTGTTGTGGGTAGTGAAGGAAATCAAACGTTTTGTCTTATTTAAAGAAATCACATATTCAAATATCAAGGTATTATATAATACACACCAAAATTCATTAATGAAAAAGGATGATCATGTGTATACATTATTTTTAATGAAATTACTCCATCTATGAATTTAAAGGGAGTATAGATGTCTATAAAATCATAATCAAAATGGTAAAAACAAACATACATCCTCAAAATCTTGTAAATACCCATATCTATTCCAAATTCCCTGATACATGTCTTCATGCAAATAAATATTAGAATAATATTTACAAAAAGTATATTATTTCATGCTCTAGTTGTGTTCCCTCATCCAATATATTTTTAAACTGTAAATATATAACAATAAAATACAGTATGTCCACATTAATTAACTATAAGCCAATCATTATAGAATATTCTAGAATAAAAATTTGTAACATTGATCGGATTATAACCAAAATTCTTTTATTCAAAAAACTATAACATTTCCTCGACATTATCTTCATTGACTCCTTGTCTTGATGGAACATTCAAATATCTGCAACCAAAATAAATGGTCGGTGGTATAGATCTAGTGATTAACAACATATTATTTCTTTACCACAAGGTTTAAATCCACCCTTTAGTGAATTATACAATTGAAAGATGGTTGGTCACCTTTTCTGAAGATTATACCATCATCTAGTATTACCTCTAACCAAACAGTTAGACCGTCCCATAGAGTTAAAATATACGATTCTATTAAAACCCTATAAAAACTATTAAACTAGTGAATTAGGTATAAAAATATAGCACCAAAAATATCATTAGGGTTGTAATAAAAACATTTTAATTAGAGTAAAGAGTGGAAGGCCATACAAACTTCACTTGTATTGACTTCAATAGTAAAGAAAAATATATCACCTAATTTCCCAGCCCACTTCCTTTCTATATAGTAGATTAAACAATATAGATTTAACTATAATATCACATAAATTAATCTTAGAAAAAATCAGATAGACACATTCAATGTTGAAAGGGAACAACCGGTGAATTTAGCTTTCTAGTATGTCTATTTGATTTCAACAAACTAATAATCTTGTAGTCTACTACTAGTTCATTATGATGAAACATTGTCATTCGTATCAAATTTAAGTACCAAATTTAAAACAAATTGATACAAACCAATATTTGTAAAAAACACATTGTAATCACTAGATAGACAAATCCAGATATTCTAAAATAAAAACGATGAGAGAAAAGGATATAAATAAAATAAGAAAATACCTTTAGAGTATTATTGTCTCCTTTATTCGTAACATATCCTCTATTATAGTGAAATCCACCAAATAAAATTAAACATGTTTTTATTCTATAAGTAAAAATATAATCTTATCCATTCACTGGGAATGTTGAGGAAGCCTTATTTTGGATCATGAAAAAAATTTCCCTTGATTTTAAAGATTTCAAACTGATAAATTTATTGGAATCTTCCACTATAATAACCCAATTGTTATATTTTTTGAAACAATAGTCTTATTAATCAATACTGAAACATATCTATGAACTAAGACCCTAATTTACAATATGATCACTTTTAAGTCTATGGATATCCCCCATATTTCACTTTCATCCTTGGATGATTCATAATCCACCACCATTTGAGTGGTAATGGCCTTTGTCTCATCTATAAATATCCATAATGATATCATTACCATTTTTCTCTATAAATTTAAGTATTCATAATATATTCTTATCTTAATTAGGTGTTTGGTGATAAAATATACAAATTCATCCATTTTTTACCTTTTTGTTCAATTTTGTTGAAAACATATTCTTCAATCTGATGAGCTTTGTCCAACTGTTGTGCTTCATGAATAGTTTCAAAATATTAACTACTATATTTATATATAGTATGGTTTTGTTCATTAATATCATTTCCTTCAACCTCAACTTTCTATTTCTAATGTCTTTTTTGAGTGAGTCTGTCTATAATTTATTGAGTTATATATATATAATAAAAAAACATTTGATGTTTTCTTACATTTTTCTATCCAAATCATCCTATTCATAATTGGTGTTTTTCTAGAAGTTTCATTCCATATATATGTACCAAAATACAAATTTGAGTGGATAATTTTAATATAGGAATTGTATTAATCAAGAAATTTATCAAACATCGCTTTATACTAGAAACTTTTATCCTTATTCTAGATCTAGATAAAAGAATCCCATGGTTTTGAAATTTAAACCTCTATAAAAATCCTTGAAATATAGGGTGTACAAAGATTAAATTTTCATGAATCTAGTAAAATTGTAGTACTATTAAGTCTCAAAATATTATGTATGGAATCCAAATTGAAAATATGAATGGTAGAAGCTTCAATTACTTACCAAACGTGGGTAATGGTGTCACAAAAGTAGTTTTTAAATCATTATTTAATTTCATCCTCCTCATACAACAACTTGTAAAAAAAATTAGCAATAGGACTATAATATTTAATACTGATCCACTTAAAAAAATGAACCAGTAATCACCAAACAACAATGAAACCCGAAATCAAGTAATGAGAAAACAATAGTTTCAAGGGATCTCTTACGAAACATTATTAAAGATTGGTGAGGGGAAATACATTGAGTGAAAAAAGAATATTATAGAAAATAATTTCAACATCATTTAGGGGTAATAAATTTCTAGTTATACATTACGTAAAATTAATTTTTATGAGAATCTTACAAAGTCATTAGTATTATCGATATTGTTATATCTTGGCGAAACCACAACTATGAAGTTTTTATTAGAATTCACGATCAATTTACCGTAATTATTTCCAAAATAGAGAATATGATTACAAAAATATATTCAATAAAAATAAAAACAACATTAAATTATTTAAAATTACATAAATTACCAATAAAAATATTATAATATCTATTAACTCAATTACTATGAAAATAATAAATTTAAAAAATATATGTATATAATTTTTGGTGTTATATTTCTTAAATTGATGATGTCTGTGAGCATGTGATCACTTATAAGAGGATTCCTTACCCAAATATGTTAGAAAAAGGCTTTAATGAATCTCTCACTCCCAGAGTAGGTATAAAATAATAAAGGAATATATTCATCCAATATCTATGAGTACATGTTCTAAATTAAAGAATATATAAGTCATATATTCAATCATAACTGGCATTTCGTGGTTGTAAACTACTATCACTAACATATAGCCACCATATCCCTATGCCCTACGGAGGCCACCTATGGGTGGTGGTGGTGATAGTGGATAATAATGATTTTCACCTATAGCTCCAACTCATAGTGAACTACCGTCCAATTTATGTTATCCTCCTTCTTTTAGAAAACCCTATACACATTGAGGAGGTCCCTAATCACATCACTTCACCAACCACTTGACTGCCCACTAGAGCACATTGTGTCATTAAGTCATGAACCATGTGTCCAAACCCTCTAAAGGCATATAAAATCTCACATCCTAGACGGATGGATCCTTTTGTGACTCTAGTTGTGATGAACCACAGTTTTAGGTTTTTGAATGAGTACACCATCAATGAATCATACCCTACACTTACCAAGGGCCAACAATATCTAATGAATCTTCTTATAGATAAATAACACTATCCTTGACTACTCAGTTCCCTATTTTGAAAAATAACATCATCACAATGGCCCTCTCTATAACACTGTCATTAGTGGGGGTGTAAAGGGGAACAACCCCATCTAAAATATTTCTAGGATTTCCTTGTAAAAATATATATGTTTAAATGAATGAATCAGAAAAAAATATCATTGGTGTAACTTATGAGGTCAATGAATCTCAATGCATACTTCAATATATACTGGCTACTATACTATTGCTAAAATATCTCCCGGAACAGTAAATACCATAACATATCTGGGTATCATTCCTCATGAATTTGGTTCTAAAACTCATTCCATGTGAGGGTCTTCTTATTATGGTTTTGGGTTATTATGGCCCCCTCTAACTCATTGTGTTATCGATACAGTTTAATAATAGCACTAGTATCTAATTGATGGGTTTTCGATCTTGGAGGAACTATAGAATCACCACATCAATGTAGTTCTTTACATTTTAATGGTAAAGATCACTTTGAATTCCAAGTGGTCACTATAATTGAAATTCATGAAATTCAATTATATAAAAAATATATTTCTACCACCCCAAGGTAATGAACTATTTCCCCACAAGTATGGATATATCTTTCTTGTTTTCTAGGTGGTCCACACATTGTACCAATAGATAAGAGACAGTTCCCCGCTCACCTGGTGGGGACATCTCATTGAAAATACCTTTATTAAAATCCTCATCACTCGGCTGGAAGATGAAAGGAGGTTCGATAACAGGTACTATCATATCAGAACTCAACATGGGGATCCTAGATGGATATCTACATGGAAGAATACTATCGGTGAAAATATAATATCAGATCATAAAATAATATCTATGGATCCTATATAAGAAGGAAATATAAATAAATTACAAGTTCATTTATGATTCATGCACCAGTAAATATTTACCTGCAATTAGTGCCTTAGAGTCTCATGTTGAAAAAATGTTATCTGAGTCCTAGTGAATATATACTTTTACCACTACGCCAATACTGGGTTACATAGTGTAATATTTGAAATCAATCTCCCCTAAGATACCAAACCAATCTCACAAACACCTAACATGAATCATTATATCTATGAAAACCCATATTTGATACCACTTTGATAAGGCTTGATATATCATTACCCTACTTGGACCGACGGAAAGCCATGCATTTCACCCTGTGGCATCCTCCAATAGGCTAGGGGATGGGGACTAATACCATGTTGACATATATCACCATATGGGTGGACTTAGCCTTGTGTACATTTATAAAAACAAAAATATCTATACGAGATAACATAAATGAAATACTATATTAGGAAATAACTAGAATATAGAATAATTAATGTGATATGGTAAGATATAAAAGTGAGTAACAATTGTATAAGTCATAATGTAAAGTAGAAATATATATTTCTTAAGGGAAACCAACCTATAGAATCCAAGGTGGAGGTATATCTACCATAAACTAGATACAAACATGATACTTATCTGGTAATATCACCTCTAAGAACTAAAAAACTCTTAATCCACCATCATTATGTCCATCCTGATCACTTCTATGTCTTATAGTGTCTACATAAGACATAAAACATGTGGATAAAACTACCATGTTGGTTTGAGTATATACATACCTAGTATGATTCCTAAAATACATAAACGAATATATAAAGATACAAGTTAACTCAAAACCATATATCTAATGGATAACATTCCGATGAATTATGAACCAAAAAAATACAAAAAACATAATTATTTTCAAGTTAAATTACTAAGGATAAAAATACACACATTTTAAATACTAGATAATTAAACGGTTTACCACTATGAAAATCCATAATACGAAATTCCCCATTAATACATAGCAATATTTTCTTACCAATCACTATGGATAAATCTTTCCACACCAATGTAAGTATCTATCATGGAATTCCAAACATTGGTTGTGAACTATATTCTCTTCAATCATGTTTTCTAAATGAGGGAGTCATTAATTCCATATATATTATACTTGTGTCATGGAAATTTATGTAACATCGATTGGTGGAGTGATAAATCTATTTACTATGAAGAGGAACTCTGCATTGTTTATTACATTAGAGTACATAATGTTCGCTGGAAGGATAGACCACTAGGGGGAATGAATGGCATTTTTTTAATTTACCAATTTTTAAATTCAATAACCTAAACTAGTTATGGATCATAGTTGACTCACTAATAATTATAATCTCACTTCATGTGTAGTAGAAAAAGGTAGATATCAGTATATAATATTTAAAAGGTTAAAATATAACAATTTACTCTTTATTCTGTTAGTTTTACCTCACAAAAAAATTAGCCACTATAAAACAAATTCTTACAATCACAGAAAATACTCATATCATCAACATATATTACCAATATGTTCTCTCACTTCAATGGTGTACTATAAATTACAATACTATTTCAACAATAGGGATCCAACATAGACATACCTTCCTCTTATCTATAGTTTCTTATACACCATTTGGATGTACAATATTCTTCTATGAGAAGATTGATTAGTTTATATAAAAATATACTTGTTTAAGAGCATAAAAGTTTCTGAAATTGAGACTTCTCAATAGATATTGTCTGAAATGGGTTATTCTATTAATTCACTCCCCTCAATAAAAATCATTTATTGTCTATCATAATTATCTCAAAATATTCTCATGTTTTGAACATATGCCTTCTTCTTCCCCTACAATAATATATAGATCTCATGTATGTGAAATTACTAAAATACTGAAAACAATAATAATGTAGTTATAAAGGTTTAAATTAAATGCTAAAATATTTGGATCATGTCCCTAATTAGTTCCTCACTGTAACTACATCTAACATCTTGTTTTTATTTATCGTTAAATTGGAGCCAGTGATTCCCAAAAAATTTCCTTCTTAAATATCATCTTAAATTCATGAATATATTACATATTCTACCTTTATTCTCTTCACATGTTCTTCTAAAACTATAACCATATTTAACTCTCGTAGAATAAAGGTTTCTTATTCTTTTAGGTATATCACTCTAATCGTGAGCTAACTACTCTTCAATATTCATGAATGTTTTGAATGAGAGACATGAATCAAATTTACCACATAGTCATGGTTTTCATGGAAAAAAGAATATATCATGATGAACTATGAACATGTGATTGTTGAATTTATTCTACTCACATGACTTACATGCATTCAAGATACATTGTATTCATAACTCTTTTATTCGCAAACCCGTACATTTAACTGGTTTTATTATGGCAGAATGTTTTAATGGATCAATGAATGTCAGAGAATATTTATTAAAATGTATGTCCACTCTAAATATTGTGCATCTATTTATTTTTAATTTCTTTTCTGCATCTCCACAATAACTCATTCTTTTGTTCATATCCATTGTCACATCATTTCAACACAAGGTCACTCTAATCTATGAAATCAAAAATTCCAATGCATGGTCGCCTGGTCCTTCATATAGTGGAACTATTCCAACTCATGGTCAATTTACTCAATCTAGTAGTCACTCAATTACAATTCATAGTCACATAGAGCTTCATGTGTTCACACCATTACAATGAACAGTTGCTCTCACAGTGCATAGTCACACTTACAAGGCATAGTCCCACTCACTGGAAGTCAGGCGGTGGGTGTAGCTAGCTTAAAAACTCCCAGCATACAAATACATAGGTCACATATAATCTTTTTTTATATTTTTATATCTCAAAATATTATATTTCCTTCTAAAACACTTCTCAAACAACTAATGATCAATCGTAAGTCCTTAAAACATTAATCACTTCAATTAATAAATATTACTTCATCCACCAACACTTTTTATTTTTTCCTTTCAAGTTCATCACTCTAATCATTAGATATACAATGATAATTTCTCTAGAATCATATCCAATTCCATTTTATAAATTCGTAGAAATCCACAAAAAATTATCACCTCATATCTACTTACCCAACACATATTGATTAATTGAAAATAAATACCACACTTACATGGTCTCAACAATCTCACCCTTATAAATTTTTTGTTCAATGTCAACATACATATGAAAAGTCAACAGGTCTGTTCTTTAATTTCTCCCCCTTATTACTCGGAAGATGAAAAGGATTTTTATTTCAATCTTTTCATATATTCTTTTATATCGCAAGGTACTCATGATTCCCTTAACCTCTTTTATAAAATAAGTATGATACCACAAAGTTCTATTTGTAAAAGTCCTTTAGTTTTTATAATCTATGTCAATGTGGGATATCCAAGTGTAGAAAACAAGAGAGATACACCCAAGACTGTATATTCTTTCTATAATATACCATATATGTGATATCATTCTAATAAATTTATTTTATCTCAAAGGAGGGCTATAAATATTTTTTTAAAGAAACATGTAACCAAAACACATATCAACAAACCATAAAAATAGTTCTGGCACAATTCATGTAACTCCCAATTTATCTCAAGATAATAACAAAATACATACCCCTTTATATATTCCATTCATATTGTCATGATAAAGGATTGAAAATGTTATTCTCATGCCTCAAACTTTTGGTCTTCCAAGAAAGATAAAATTTCATGAATTATAAGAATCAATAAAATGATAGCTTCCTTATCAATATTTTCTCTACATAATGGGATGCACATAATTATTTAAATTTCATCGTTCTGAGTAGACTCTATGATGTAAACTATATTCATGTTTTTCATTAATGAAATCCTAAAACATATCTTTTAATTCACTTCTTATAAGATTAACACATATAAGAAAAATAGAGAATAATGTAAGACCACTTATTTTCTCAGAAAAAAAATTCAGGATGTGTGATTCCTATCACCATGAGCTATTATTTTAATCCAATATTATCTTGGTAAAATTTATATGTATTTTTTCTATTTTGAAACTCATTTATTGATTGTATTCATCCTTACCATGATCATCATCTTTTTGTGGAATATCTTTTCCCATCCTAGTCATTCAAATCCACATTTTTTAATTATAGTTAACATCACATTATTTGAAGACCCTTTATATCCTATAGTTTTTGAATTTTATTTATCTTCCTCTTATTATTAATCCAATTCCAATGGATTTGGCCAAATATCTATGATCTCATTTTTTACATGTTTAAATTTCTCATATTTTTTCACTTGAAATACCATTTTTATTCTTTTGAAATTTATTCCCTTCTATATTATATATAATTTCACAGTCTATATTTTTCATGAATATATCAACCTTGTAATTTTCCAAACTATATCTTCTATAAATGTCTTCCAAAATCGGAAATCTATTTTCTGATGTAAGATTTAGTGAATATCTGGTCAACATTTATCTCATATAATATTTTTTTCCTTGATTCTAATAAAACCCCCCATGGTTCTTGTACAATTCCTTAAAGATAAATATTATACAAAAAATAATATGATATGTTTAAATTACTTCCATGACACTAACAGTCTCTTCTGAATCCTGATCTCCCACCTTGATAACACATTTCTAGAATTTTTTGTGTTGTATTTATTTAGTTTGAGCCATCTTGTACCTCATGAGTAATAATTCCCTTAAAATCCCTTCTTCTTCCAATGATAAATTATATCCCTCAACATCATTCATATTCCAAATATATATGTTTTTGTTTTTGAGAACATAATTTGAATTTATAATTAATTATTCATGATATTTATGAGCACTAAACAATACCTGATTTTCAAAGTATTTCATCCCACGAGATTGAGAAAATTCTCAATTAACTAATATTGATTTATAGAATTTTTCTATGGAATTTTTCATCTCATTATAAACAATGCCACATATGTCTTGTGTTTCAAATAACTATTCTTTATTTACAACTAGTTCCTCATTGAGGTTGATGAAAATATTTTATTGTATGCATTCTATATGGTGTTTATTGTTTATCACATCAATGCATGTTGTTTACATATTGAAATAGTATTCCTCTTAAACAACCACAATTTTGTTTTCTTTCTAAATAATGTTATTTTATTTTAGAGGTATTTCATTTCCCTAAGAATTTATTGAATTATTATTTTACATCCCACACATGTTATGTTCTTTCCTATTAATAATAATCACAACCTAATGAATTACATTCTTCCTTAAATTTTGTAAGAAAAATAACTGAATGATATGAATAGAAACAACATGTTTAATATTGATTTTTATTACTCATAAAATAATTTTTATTACTTCTGATGTCCTTATTTTTCTTACGATCCTTACCTCATTTTAGTTTTTTAGGTCTCTCATTATCATCCTCATGTGATTCTTCTCACTTATTCCATTAAATTTTTTAAAATGAAAAGATTCAGCAGCTTTTTAATAATTTATTTATTTATTTATATTGACTCACCACCAAATCATTTTGACTCATTTTAATAGGAGATAACCCATTTAAATGAATTCTACATCATCTTCACCAATATCTCAATCACATGATTTAAAATTATTCTCTTATTTACATTTTAATCTTCTCATTGCTTAAAAGTCCATATCAATTTTTTCCCTCTTCGTTGTTATAAAATTTACCAATTCATAAGATTTTATTATATTTTGTAATTAATCAGGATAAAATCCTAATTTTCTTCTAGGAATGAAATCGTTTAATCAGAATTATCAAGAAAATTCCACACCCACATTTTCACTATGAGAGATTCTACATGTTTCTCACCATACCACTAATGTTTTCTTATAATATCATAGACCCTTGTAAATTAGTTATTAATTATATCATCGTATCAATTAATTTATCTCTAAACATGCTCTAATAAACTTGATGTTTGGATTCCTTGAATTTTAAATGTACCAAATAGATTCTTCTCAATTTTTCCAAGATCTCCTTAATAGTTTATTATCCCATAAAAATTGTGTAGGAATTATTTGATAGAGATATAAATATGAATTTTTATCTTTCCTGTAGTACCCCTGGATTTAATTACGTAACCCTTTAATTATACGTTTTTAGTATGTAATGTTTTTTTGTGATGTTTAGGAGAGCATGGAAGACTTTTGGAATATTTTTGGGACCATTATAAAGGTGCACAGTATGAGAAAAGTTATTGGAAACTTGGAAACTTCTGTATAAAATCATTCAGAATGAGAAAGGGGCTATGGGAAAGGTGAAAAGTTAGGTTCATTGTTTGTCCAAATTGTGGATCATCCTAGGAGAAACCATTAAATGATGGATAGAGTGATTTTTCATAGTTGGTACATTGGTTTTTTTAAAAATTAAGGCAAAGCATGCGAGTAACCCCCTGAGGTAGAGGCTAGTGCAAGTTTTATGCATGGATTGTCTAGTTGTGTGACTAAATGTGAATGGCTTAATGATTAAATCTTAAAAGTCAAATCTCTATTTGGATTAACTATTTACCCCAATTTTTGCTCCATTTTATCCTTAACTTGAGAATTATTCATCCCACTTTCCATTGAACATTTCCCCACTGTATCAGAAGATATCTGAAGGAATTTCATGGTGCATTGAAGCCAAATTCCTTTAGTAAGTACTCACTTAAGGTATTTTTCAATTTCTTTTTTAGATATAATCTTTTACATCTTTCATTTTTTAGATTTATTCCCTTATAGATATATATAAGGTGGTTTGTGTTAATATTTGTTAGATGTGTCCCTTTTTGGGTTAGGAGAAGTTATCTAAGCTGGGTTTTTGAGATTCAACCCCGTTTTGTGGGAATTTTTGTGTTGTTCTTTATTTTCACAATAATTCCTAATGTTAGTGGATTTACACTCAACTCTTCTTATTAGAACATTATTTTTTAGTTTTAAGTTGGTTAAATTTCATGAAATCGATTGTGATAATTATCTGAAAAGAATGGTAAAAACCATTTTTAGTTAATGTTTATGTAATTATAGTAAGTGGTTGGGCTATGTTTACATTTTTATTGATTTTAAAAATCTTATTTAAAAATATGGATTTGTTGGATTTATGAAATTTTTTTGTTTGAATGGGTTTCATTAAAGTGATGTTTTTATTAAAATGGTTTGGAATGGATGATTTGAAATGGTTTTGGAATACATGGGTTAGTGTGATTTCATGCTTTTAGAGTGATCCTGAATAAGGGGTGTGTAAAATTTGTGTTCAAAGAGATGATATCCTAGACAAGTTATAAGGCCATAGCCTTAAACCTTACTTAATATTGAATTAAATGTATAATTCACATTGAGGATATTTTCAGGTTTAGAGTTTTAGAGAATTAGAACATAACTACTACATCTCAAATGATTACAAAGTAGACACTTCTACTAAGTTTCCAAAGAATAAAAAAACTCTTAAAAAGAAACATTTCTAGTTCCTTGTTTTATATAGAATTAATTTCCCTTGTCCCCATCCTTGACCCTATTCCACATTAAGTCCTGTGAAAAACATTTCAAAAAAACTTGGGGTGAGCATAAAAAGCTTAGTAAGGGATACACAAAGAATAAAAACTGTTAGTTTATCAAAACAACATGAAAACCATGTATACTTTATCAAAGTAATACCTTCACCTTCATGAAGTAGTAAAAAACTCTTCACTGAATAAAATATCATTACTTACCCTTTTGTAGCCAAAGGATTTCCATAAAACCCATACAAAGAACACATAACATATAAAGGTAACTTGGGACATAAACATATTTAAATGGAATAACCATACGGTCGACATCCACACATACTTAATGGAATAGTCATACGGCTGAATTTGATACCCAATGCATTGGAGGTTATAATGTAACCAACCATCCTGGTATTCACAGTACCACTCGTCATATGGTTTATCACGTAACCACCCGTCAAATGTCCAAGTACCAATATAAAATCATAAAACAAATATAATGGAAAGAAAACATTTCCACACATTTATCAAAATATATCACATAAATATATTAACATAACAAATCCATTATAAAAACCATATTCAATACCAAAATACATAAAAGAGTATATGGTATTTATTTTATCTTAAAAACATTACGGCTTGTTGAGGAAGCCAATGACCAAATAATACTCGCAGCGGTGGAAAAGGTTGTTGTCACCATGTACGTTAAAAGAAACATTCCTTTTTGTTGTTTTGTAAAATGCTTTGTAGAAAAAGATTACTTTTGTATAAAATTAAAATTCAAAGGGGTTTATACACTATATAAAAGAATGTTTTGCATAAAACGAAATATGCCTCAATGAAAGGAGATTGAGACGAAGTCCTTTACCTCAGGTCCGACATGACTCGATCGTTCTTTAATGTCCTGAATAATAAACTTGAGTTAATTTCTACTTGCCTAAGAACCTTCTTCAAGTTCATTATTACTTTTATATCACTTATTATCATGTTATAAACATTATGTAATCATTTAATTTAATAATTTTTCTTTTGTCGATATTTGGTTCTGAAGTTGAATGTGGACATCTTACAATTACATGTTGTTCGTGTGGTCAAAGGTTCTTTATATCCAGAATGAAATTAATGATTTGGATATCATATATATCATATATATCCAGAATATACATGTATTTATAATATTACATAATCATTTATAGTTAAGAAATGAAATGGACCGTTCATGGAGACGGTAAGCCGTACGTACGCATGAACGGTACTTTCATTTCTATGTCATATTAATGGAATTAAAACTAAATGAGAGGTATGTATATTTTAATTAAATAATTATATTCATCATTTATATGTAAAATACATTATATATATCCATTATAAATATGTACTTATAATAGTACATTACATTTGGGGATAAGAAATGAAATGCACCGTTCATGGAGACGGTAAGCCATACGTACTCATGAACGCTGCTTTCATTTCTATCTCATACATTAATGAAAAGAAATAATAATGATATAGAGGTATATTATAATTCCATTATAACATCATATATAATAACTTTAAATCCATCCTTTATATGTCCCACATATGGCATTAACGAATCACATCATTTTGAGGTGGTGGTAGTCCGCACTTCCTAAAATGAAATTATCGTGATTACCCATAATGGAAGACATAAAGGTATGATAAAAATGAAAAATACAGAATCTTAAGGAAAACATAAACATATTATATATCATATATAAATATAGTGTCATTTTAATGGCCACCTTTGAATGTGTTAAAAGAATTTTGAACAACCATCGTTTCAGGAGGCAGAAATTCGCCATCCACGGAAACAATATGTTCTTTAACCATTAGATGTAGATGTCTATAAGTTTATCTCGAAATATTCTTATAAAAAAATCCAAGTATATTTAAGATACTGGATTTGTTGCTATATAAATGAATAAAAAGATTTTAGGGGGTTGGAGAAGAAAAATAAAACAAAAGAACACAAGTGAATTTGTCACCTTAAAATCGGATAACTCTCTTAGATTTGAGCTCAAAGGCTTACTTGGGAAGACTTCTTCCCAAAGTGAGGCTTCAAGGAGTAATAGAGGAATGTGGAGAGACAAAATGGGCAGGGGTTGGCTGAGCCAAATGCTTTGGAAGTGTGGGTAAAGAGATAGAGGTGGGGGCCTTTTATAAGAGGAGAGGAGGGGCACTCTTGGAAAGTAAAGAAAAGTCACTTTATTTTAAAATGATATTCGGATTTAAGAGTTACCACATTGATATAATTCGAGGATAATGTCATAAGGGTTATAAATATACCAATCCAATAGGTTTTGGACATGTTTAGTTCATATATTATACATTATCTTTTTATTTTATTTAAATGCATTATTAATGAGGTCATCGCTACATCATCATGATGTCATAAATAATTTAATATATTAAATTTCTAAAAATTATAAAAAAAAATATCATGATTTAGGAAATCGTTTTAGCTTTCTAATGAATATTAATAGTCTAAAAGATAATTTATGTAGACAAAAGTAAAAATATTCTACCTAGGTTATACATTTTTTGTTACATTTAACATTCTTTAAAAATAAAAAGATAAAAAGTCACTTTCTCCCAAAAGTGATTCCATGGGGCCCCCAAGTTTGCCACAAGGAATACCATGGTCAGCCATGAGACAACCAGTATCCTTAGGACACACTTTGTGGTATTTTGTATTATTATGATATTATCTTATTATCTTTAACTACCCGATTACTCATTAATCAAGATAATTAAAGATAATTACCGTCGTTACTATTCATAATGTCCAAAAACAAAAGAGTCTTAATTACATAATTTAGACATTCTGATTCCAAATATGTAATTAATTTTACCAAATTAAAAACACATAAATTGCAATAATTAATTTTAAAAAAACTTCCCGTTGTCAAAACAAATAGCGGGTTTTTATGAAACAATATTTATGAAAAGTTTGGCACTTGTTTATGCCTAATTTCAAAGTGAAATTAATCCCAATGACCATAATTGAATAATATGGTAAAAATATATTCTGATTACACTTTAAAAAAAATTAAAAAGATAATCTAACCATATAATTAAATTATATGAAAACGTAGTTTTGATGTAAAATGTAGAATTTTTCACTATTCATTGAAAAATGAACATTGTCAGAAAAATACCAAAAATTAACCCAAGGTAAATTTCAATGTCCCAATCATAAATAATATGTTTATTTTAGAAAATAGAGCTTATAAAATTGTCAAAAGTGGATTTAGAAGGGGTTCTATATCAAAATGTGGTTAATCAACCTTTTAAAGAATATTAGAATGTTTTCGCTTAAAAACAGGATTCATTTGAATTTTTTATCCTCTAACATTTATTGTAAAAAGTAAAAATATTTGACAAACATATATAATCATTTTGTAGTGATTTCTGTTCATTCCTACCATTACAAAGGCTAGGCGTTAACTACCATTTAAAATAATATTATTTTATTATTAGAGGGAAACGTAAGATTCCCAAGAAACTCGTTGTTGCGTATCGGGTACGCTATCGAACATAGCAACCCCTTTAAAATAAAATTAATATATAATTCGTAAATACTAATAAATATGAAAATGTTTTATTCATTATTTATCTGGGATGTTACATCCTTCCCCGTTTTGTGAATTGTGTCCTCACAATTTTATTCACTTATCAAAATAAGTGGGGGTATTTATCCCTCATAGCATTTTCAGATTCCCACGTTGCCTCATCAACCATATGGTTTTTCCACAAAACCTTTACCAGGTGGATTACCTTATTTTGCAACACTTGCTCTCTTCGGTCAAGAATCTGGATTGGTTGTTCTTCATAAGAGAGGATCTCTTCCAGATAAACTACCTCTGGACTCAAAACATGAGATGAATCTGGCATATACTTCCTCAACATCGAAACATGAAAAACATTGTGTACCTAAGATAAACTCGAAGGTAAAGACACTCTGTATGCAACTGATCCAACTTTATCCAGAATTTCATATGGTCCAATGAACCTTGGACTCAGCTTTCCTTTCTTACCAAATCTCATCACACTTTTCCATGGAGAAACCTTGAGAAAAACATGATCACCTACCTCGAAAGATAGATCCTTCCTCCGGTTATCCGCATAACTCTTATGTCTGCTTTGAGCTGTTCTCATGTGTTTCTGAATCAACTGAACTTTTTCTGCCATCCCTTCTACCAATTGTGGTCTCATCAACTTCCTTTCACCCACTTCATCCAAGAAAGCTGGAGTTTGACACCGCTTCCCATATAATGCCTCAAATGGTGCCATCTGTATACTGGAATGAAAACTTTTATTATAAGAAAACTCAACCAATAAAATATGTTGGTCCCAACTTCCCTGATAATCCATCAAAAAATCTCGTATCATATCCTCCAAGGTCTGAATTGTTTGTTTTGACTGCCCAACTGATTGAGGATGAAAAGATGTACTAAAATTTAATTCAGTACCCAACGACTTCTGAAGGCCTTTCCAAAAGTTAGAAGTGAACCTGGGATCACGGTCAGATACAATGGAGAGGGGATATCCATGTAATCTGACTATCTCTTTAAGAAACAAAAGGGAAAATTGATCTAGGGAAAAATTATCTCTTATAGCAAGGAAATTAGTAGATTTAGTCAAGAGATCAACAATAACCCAGATTGCATTATTACCTAGAGGTGTCTTCTGTAATCCCACAACGATGTCAATGGATATATTCTCCCATTTCAACTCTAGAACTGGTAAAGGCTGAAGCATCCCTTTCGGTAAATGCCACCATGCTTTAACCTGCTGACAAGTCAAACATTTCACAGTAAAATCAGCAATATCCCTTTTCATTCCATCCCACCAGTAATACTCCGACAGATCTCTGTACATCTTAGTACTGCCTAGATGAACTAAAAATGGGGAACTATGAGCCTCACATAACAACTCATTCTTCAACATTGAATCACCAGGGACGCATAATCTCTTCCGAAACCTCAAAACACAATCATTATCAATGTTGAATTCAGGCAACTTACCCTTCTAAACCAGCTCTACCTTTTTCTGCAACTCACTGTCTTGCTTCTGTGCATGCTTGATTCTGTATGATAGAGAAGATTTCACTGATACCTGAAACAAAACAGAAGAACTTCCTGCACCAACAACTTCCATGCCAATGTTCATCAAATCAAAAACCAATGTATCTCGTTCCAAACACAACATTATTAATGAAGCATTACTTTTTCGACTCAAATCATCAGCCACTTTATTTGCTTTTACTGGATGGTAATGAATTGTACAATCATAATCCTTGATTAATTCCAGCCATCTCCTCTGTCTCATGTTCAATTCCTTATGAGTGAATATATACTTTAAACTTTTGTGATCAGTATATATTTCACACTTTACTCCATACAAATGATGCCTCCAAATTTTTAAAGCAAAAACAACAGCAGCTAATTCCAAATCATGTTTAGGGTAATTTACCTCATGATTTTTCAACTGACGTGAAGCATAAGAAATTACCTTATCATTCTGCATAAGGACACAACCAAGTCCCTTCAATGAAGCATCACTGTATATTACAAACTCACCATTCCTAGAAGGAAGTGCCAAAACTGGAGCATTCACCAATCTTCTTTTCAACTCCTGAAAATAATCATCTCATTCTTTTGTCTAGATAAACATAACACACTTCCGAGATAGCTTAGTCATTGGACAAGATAACCGTGAAAAATTTTCGACAAACCTTCGGTAGTAACCTACCAAACTAAGAAAAATATGGATCTCAGTTACGTTTTTGGGTCTTGGCCATTCTTCAACAACTTTTGTTTTAGTAGGATAAACAGTTCTGCCATCTTTTGAAACAATGTGACCCAGGAATTAAATTTTATGTAACCAAATGCCACACTTTTTGAATTTTCTATATATTTTCTTTTCTTTTAAGGTTTTCAGGATAACCCTTAAATGACTTTCATGCTCCTCTTTACATTTAGAAAACAACAAAATATCATCAATGAAAACAACCACAAACTTATCCATGAACTCATGGAAATTTCTATACATAAGGTCCATGAATACAGCGGGTACATTGGTTAACCCAAAAGGCATAACTACAATTTCATAATGGAAATATCTAGTATAGAGCACAGTCTTCGGAATGTCTGCTTCTTTTACTTTCAACTGATGGTACCGCGACCTCATGTCAATCTTCGAAAAATACTGAGCTCCCTGGAGCTGATCAAACAAATCATCGATATAAGGAAAAGGATACTTTTTCTTAACAGTAATATTATTCAAGGCTCCATAATGAATGTAAAGTCTCATTGAGCCATCGTTATTTTTAACAAACATGACAGGAGCACCCCATGGTGATGTTCTAGGTGGAATGAAACCATTATCTAATAACTCCATCAATTGCTTCTTTAACTCGAAAAGTTCAACTTGAGCCATTCGATAAGGGGGTTTTGAAATTGGCTTAGAATCAGGAACTAAGTCAACAGTAAATTCAACTTCCCGATCATGAATAATACCAGGAAACTCATTAGGAAAAACATCAAGATACTCATTTACCACTAGCACATCATTAATCTAAACAGTTCTTTTATTTTCAACAATATGTGCAAGGTAACATTTATTTCCATCTTTTACTTGTTTCTCAACTTCCTGATATGTTATCAAAATCGAGGGTTCATTCTTGTACACAAACTGAAAATCTTTCTGAAAAGAAACCATTTTAGCTCTGCAGTCAATCTTAGCATGATAAACAGAAATCCAATCCATGCCGAAAATAACATCAAACTCTACTAGAGGCAAAACAATAAGGTTTGCTGGTAGATTCTTTCCACACACAAGGATAGGAAGGTTCTTATAATTCATTTTTGTCTCAACATTCCCTCCGAGTGTTTTTACCATAAGTTCAGGATTCATATCTTGAGATGGAATTTCCAATTTACTAGAAAACTTCATAGAAATGAAAGAGTGTGTAGACCCCGAATCAAACAACACATTAGCATAATCTGAACAAACAAACAGTGTACCTGATACCACTTCATTCGATGGCCCAACATCCACTAAGTTTGTTGCAAAGGATTTCACCACCCATTTCTACTTGTAGTCTGGCTGATTTCCCCCAGTTGAGTTCTTCGTTAGACACTCATTTGCATAATGATCCATTTCATTACAAATAAAACATCTTACTGCTGGCTTTTCATTGCCTTCTTGATCATCTTTTTTACAGTTACGAGCAACATGACCAGACTTACCACATCGAAAGCACTTACCAGACTTGGATAAACATTCTCCAGGATGCATCTTACCACACTTCTGAAAGGATGGATATTTGGATTCCTTAACTCCTTGCTTCTTTGATGAATTCATCTCTTTTTCCTGCCAACTGGACCTCTTACTCTGTTGTTTGTCATAGAACACCTGATCATCGGAAGACTACATTTCCACCTTCTCCGCACATTGAACAAGTTTCTCATAACTTTTGAACTCATGAGAAGATAAAGCCCTTCAATACTTTGGCTTTAACCCTGAGTAAAAATTGTTTATTTTACTATCATGATCTCGTATGAAGTTTGGATCATACCTTGCCAATAGAGTAAACCTTTCTTCATAAGCAGCCACTGAATCATCCTCCTGCCTCAACTCTAGGAACTGTTTTTCAATCCTAAGACGAACCACCTAAGGAAAATATTTCTCAAGAAACATACCTTTGAATTCGTCCTAGTGATGATCTTCAATCTCATCACTATCCCTGATATTTTTCACCATCGACCACCACTGATCAGCATCACCCTCAAAACGGTAAATAGCAAGACTAACCTTTTGATGTTCTGAACACCCCATGACATCAAAAATCTTCTCCGGTGCTTTAATCCACCATTCACTTTGCACGGGGTCATATGATCCTCTGAATGATGGGGGATGTTGCCTCATGAAATGTTCCATCACTGACAAGTTCCTCTGCGGTTGATCTAGCTGATCTCGTGCATGGATACCACCACCATTTATAGCCTGAGTCAACTGTGCCATCACTGCAACAAACTGTTCAGTTCCGATTCCAACCATTTTCCGGTTGCTGATTTGGAAGGTTGTCTTCCTCCTGATGTCGTCCCAACATAGCTACATTTTTTCCTCTGCGGAAAACCTTTCTGAACATAGAAATATCTTAGGCGAAGCAACATGGTAATCTTTAAATGCTATATCATTTCAATCATACCATAAATTAACTTATAATTTTACAATTTTTTTACTCCTAAAGTTGTCTAAACTGACCTTTAATACCAACTATAAGGCCCCGACCTTAAACCTTACTTAATATTGAATTAAATGAATAATTCACATTGAGGATATTATCAGGTTTAGAGTTTTAGAGAATTAGAACATAACTACTACATCTCAAAATATTACAAAGTATACACTTCTACTACGTTTCCATAGAATAAAAAACTCTTAAAAATAAACTTGTCTAGTTCCATGTTTTATATAGCAAGACTTTCCCTTGTTCCCATCCATGACCCTATTCCACATTATGTCCTGTGAAAAACATTTCAAAAAAACTTGAGGTGAGCATAAAAAGCTCAGTAAGGGATACACAATGAATAAAAACTGTTAGTTTATCAAAACAACAAGAAAACCATGTATACATTATCAAAGTAATACCTTCACCTTCATGATGTAGTAAAAAACGCTTCACTGAATAAAATATTATTACTTACCCTTTTGTAACCAGAGGATTACCATAAAACCTATATAAAGAACACATAACACATAAAGGTAACTTGGGACATAAACATACTTAAATGGAATAACCATACGGTCGACTTCCACACATACTTAATGGAATAGCCATACGGCCAACTTCCATACCCAATGCATTGGAGGATATAACGTAACCACCTGTCCTGATATTCAAGCACCACCCGTCATATGGTTTATCATGTAACCACCCATCAAATGTCCAAGTTCCAATATAAAATCATAAAACAAATATATTGGAAATAAAACATTTCCACAATTTGATCACAATATATCACATAAATATATTGACATAAAAAATCCATTATAAAAACCATTTTCAATAAAAAAATACATAAAAGAGTATATGGCATTTATTTCATCATAAAACATTACGGCTTATTGAGGAAGCAAATGACCAAATAATACTCGCGGCGGCGGAAAAGGTCGTTGTCACCGCGTACGTTAAAAGAAACATTCCTTTTTTTCGTTTTGTAAAATTATTTGTAGAAAAAGATTCGTTTTGTATAAAAGTAAAAGTCAAAGGGGTTTATACATCGTATAAAAGAATGTTGTGTGTAAAACAAAAAATGCCTCAATGAAAGGAGATTGAGAAGAAGTCCCTTACCTCGGGTCTGACTTGACTCGATCGTTCTTTAATGTCCTGAATAATAAACTTGAGTTAATTTATACTTGCCTAAGAACCTTTTTCAAGTTCATTATTACATTTATATCACTTATTATCATGTTATAAACATTATGTAATCATTTAAGTTAAAAATGTTTGTTTTGTAGATATTTGGTTCTTAAGTCGAAAGTGGACTTCTTACAATTACATGTTGTTCGTGTGGTCAAAGATTCTTTATATATAGAATGAAATTAATGATTTGGATATCATATATATCATATATATCTAGAATATACATGTATTTATAATATTACATAATAATTTAGAGGTAAGAAATGAAATGCACCATTCATGGAGATGGTAAGTCGTACGTACGCATGAACGCTACTTTCATTTCTATGTCATATTAATGGAATTAAAACTAAATGAGAGGTATGTATATTTTAATTCCAGAATTATATTCATCATTTATATGTAACATACATTATATATATCCATTATAAATATGTACTTATAATAATACATTACATTTTGGGATAAGAAATGAAATGCACCGTTCATGGAGACGGTAAGCCGTACGTACGCATGAACGCTACTTTCATTTATATCTCATACATTAATGGAAAGAAATAATAATAATATAGAGGTATATTTTAATTTCATTATAAAATCATATTTAATAACTTTAAATCCATCCTTTATACGTCCCACATATGGCATTAACGAATCAGATCACTTTGAGGGGGCGGTAGTCCGCACTTCCTAAAATGAAATTATCGTGTTTACCCATAATGGAAGCCATAAAGGTATGCTCAAAATGAAATATACAGAAGCTTAAGGAAAACATAAACATATTATATATCATATATAAATATAGTTTCATCATAATGGCCACCTTTGAAGGTGTTAAAATAATGTTGAACAATCATCGTTTCAGTTGGCAGAAATTCGCCGTCCACGGAAACAGTATGTTCTTTAACCATTAGATGTAGTTGTCTGTAAGTGTAGCTCGAAATATTATTATAACAACATCCTAGTATATTTAATATACTGGATTTGTTTAAAGAGAAATGAATAAAAAGAGTTTAGGGGGTTCGAGAAGAAAAATAAATCAAAATAACACAAGTGAAGACGTCACCTTAAAATCGGGTAACTCTCTTAGATTTGAGCTCAAAGGCTTCCTTGGGAAGACATCTGCCCAATGTGAGGCTTCAAGGAGTAAGAGAGAGATGTGGAGTGACAAAATGGGTAGGGGTTTTCCGAGCCAAATTCTTTGGAAGTGCGGGTAAAGAGATAGAGGTGGGGCCTTTTATAAGAGGAGAGGAGGGGCACTCTTGAAACGTAAAGAAAAGTCACTTTATTTTAAAATGATATTCAGATTTAAGAAGTCCCACATTGATATAATTCGATTATAAGGTGATAAGGTTTTGAAATATACCCATCCAATAGGTTTTGGTCATGTTTAGTTCATAGATTTTACATTACCTTTTCATTTTATTTAAATCCATTATTAATGAGGTCATCACTACATCATCATGATGTCATAAATAATTTAATATATTAAATTTCTAAAAATTATAAAAAAAATATCATGATGTAGGAAATATTTTTAGAATTCTAATTAATATTAATAGTCCAAAAGATCATTTATTTATACAAAAGTAAAAATATTTTACTTAGGTGATACATTCTTTGTTACATTTAACATTCTTTAAAAATAAAAAGATAAAAAGTCACTTTCTTAGAAAAGTGATTCCATGGGGCCCCCAACATTGGCACAAGGCATACCATGGTCGGGCATGAGACAACCAGTACCCTTAGGACAAACTTTGTGGTATTTTTATATTATTATGATATTATCATATAATCTTTAACTACCTGATTACTCATTAATCAAGATAATTAAAGATAATTACCGTCGTTACTATTCATAATGTCCAAAAACAAAAGAGTCTGAATTACATAATTTAGAATTTCTGATTCCAAACATTTAATTCATTTTACCAAATTCCAAACACATAAATTGAAATAATTAATTTAAAAAAAACTTCCCGTTGTCAAAACAAAAAAGCGGGTTTTTTTGGAAACAATATTTATGAAAAGTTTTGCACTTGTTTATGCCTAATTCCAAAGAGAAATTAATCCCAATGACCATAATTGAATTACATGGTAATAATATATTCGAATTACACTTTAAAACAAATTAAATTGATAATATAACCATATAATTAAATTATATGAAACCGCAGTTTTGATGTAAAATGCAGTATTTTTCACTATTCATTGAAAAATGAACATTGTCAGAAAAATACCAAAAATTAAACCAAGGTAAATTGAAATGTCCCAATAATAAATAATATGTTTATTTTGAAAAATAGAGCTTATAAAACTGTCAACAGTTGATTTAAACGGGGTTCTCCAGCAAAAGGCGGTTAATCGACCTTTTAAAGAATATTAAAATGTTTACGCTTAAAAACTGGATTCATTTGCATTTTTTATCCTCTAACATTTATTTTAAAGAGTAAAAATATTTGACAAACATATATCATCATTTTGTAGTTAGTTCTGTTCATTCCCTCCATTACAAAGGCTAGGCGTTAACTACCATTTAAAATAGTATTATTTTATTATTAGAGTGCAACGTAAGATTCCCAAGAAACTCATTGTTGTGTATCGGGTATGCTATCGAACATAGCAACCCCTTGAAAATAAAATTAATATATAATTCAGAAATACTAATAAATATGAAAATGTTTTATTCATTATTTACATAGGATGTTACATCCTTCCCCCCTTTTTGGAATTGTGTCCTCTCAATTTTATTCACTTATAAAAATAAGTGGGGGTATTTATCCCTCATAGCATTTTCAGATTCCCACGTTGCCTCTTCAACCATATGGTTTTTTCACAAAACCATTACCTGGTGGATTACCTTATTTCGCAACACTTGCTCTCTTCGGTCAAGAATCTAGACTGGTTGTTCTTCATAAGAGATGTTCTCTTCCAGCTGAACTACCTCTGGACTCAAAACATGAGATTAATCTGGCATATACTTCCTCAACATCAAAACATGAAAAACATTGTGTACCTGAGATAGAATCGGAGGTAAAGCCAATCTGTATGCAACTGATCCAACTTTATCCAGAATTTCATATGCTCCAATGAACCTTGGACTTAGCTTCCCTTTCTTACCAAATATCATCACACTTTTTTCCATGGAGAAACCTTGAGAAAAACATGATCACCTACCTCGAAAGATAGATCCTTCCTCCGGTTATCCGCATAACTCTTCTGCCTACTTTGAGCTGTTCTCATCTGTTTCTGAATCAACTGAACTTTTTCTGCAATCTCTTCTACCAATTCTGGTCCCATTATCTTTCCTTCACCCACTTCATCCCAGAAAGCTGGAGTTCGACACCTCTTCCCATATAATGCCTCAAATGGTTCCATCTGTATACAGGAATGAATACTGTTATTATAATAAAACTCAACCAAAGAAAGATGTTGGTCCCAACTTCCCTGATAATCCATCGAACAAACTCGTAGCATATCCTCCAAGGTCTGAATTGCTCATTTTGACTTCCCTTATGATTGAGGATGAAAAGCTGTTCTAAAATTTAATTTAGTACCCAATGACTTCTGAAGGACTTTCCAAAAGTTAGAAGTGAACCTGGGATCACGATCATATACAATGGAGAGGGAGCTCCATGTAACCTGACTATCTCTTTAAGAAACAAACGGGAAAGTTGATCCAGGGAAAAAGTATCTCTTATAGCAAGGAAATGAGTAGATTTAGTCAAGCGATCTACAATAACCCAGATTGCATTATTACCTCGAGGTGTTTTTGGCAATCCCACAACGATGTCCATGGATATATTCTCCCATTTCCACTCTGGAACTGGTAATGGTTGTAGCATCCCGTTCGGTAACTGCTGCCCTGCTTTAACCTTCTGAAATGTCAAACACTTCACAGTAAAATCAGCAATATCCCTTTTCATTCCATCCCACCAGTAATACTCCTTTTTCTGCAACTCACTGTCTTGCTTCTGTGCATGCTTGATTCTGTCTGATAGAGAATATTTCACTGATACCTGAAACAAAACAGAAGAACTTCCTGCACCAACAAATTCCATGCCAAAGTTCATCAAATCAAATACCAAATGATCTCGTTCCAAATGCAACATTATTAATGAAGCATTACTTTTTCGACTCAAAGCATCAGCCAATTTATTTGCTTTTCCCGGATGGTAATGAATTGTACAATCATATTCCTTGATTAATTCCATCCATCTCCTCTGTCTAATGTTAAATTCTTTCTGAGTGAATATATACTTTAATGTTTTGTGATCAGTTTATATTTCACACTTTACTCCATACAAATGATACCTCCAAATTTTTAAAGAAAAAATAATAGCAGCTAATTCCAAATCATGTGTAGGGTAATTTACCTGATGAGTTTTCAACTGATGTGAAGCATAAGAAATTACCTGATCAATCTTCATAAGGACACAACCAAGTACCTTTAATGAAGCATCACTTTATATAACAAACTCACCATTCCTGAAAGGAAGTGCCAAAACTGGAGAATTCACCAATCTTCTTTTCAACTCCTGAAAATAAGCATCACATTTTTTTGTCCAGATAAACATAACACCCTTCCGAGTTAGCTTAGTCATTAGACTAGATAACTGTGAAAAACATTCAACAAACCTTCGTTAGTAACCCGCCAAACCAAGAAAACTACGGATCTCGGTTACATTTGTGGGTCTTGGCCATTCTTCAACAACTTTTGTTTTAGCAGGATAAACAGTTATGCCATCTTTTGAAACAATATGACCCAGGAAAGAAATTTGTTGTAACCAAAACTCACACTTGCTGAATTTTCCATATAGTTTCTTTTCTTTTAAGGTTTGAAAGATAACAATTAAATGACTTTCATGCTCCTATTTACTTTTAGAAAACATCAAAATATCATCAATGAAAACAACCACAATCTTATCCAAGAACTCATGGAAAATTCTATACATAAGGTCCATGAATACAGCAGGTTCATTGGTTAACCCAAAAGGCATAACTACAAATTCATAATGGCCATATCTAGTACAGAACAAAGTCTTCAGAACGTCTACTTCTTTTACTTTCAACTGATGGTACCCCGACCTCAAGTCAATCTTTGAAAAATACTGATCTCCCTGGAGCTGATCAAACAAATCATCGATATGAGGCAAAGGATACTTGTTCTTAATAGTAATATTATTCAAGGCTATATAATCAATGAAAAGTCTCATTGATCCATCTTTATTTTTAACAAACATGATAGGATCACCCCATGGTAATGTTCTAGGTTGAATGAAACCTTTATCTAATAACTCCTACAGTTGCTTCTTTAACTCTAAAAGTTCAACTTGAGCCGTTCGATAAGGGGGTTTTGAAATTGGCATAGAATCAAAAAACTAAGTCAACAGTAAATTCAACTTCCCGATCATGAATAATACCAGTCAACTCATCAGGAAAAACATCAAGATACTCATTTACCACTGCCACATCATTAATCTGAACAGTTCCGTTATTTTCAACAATATGTGCAAGGTAACATTCATTTCCCTCTTTTACTAGTTTCTCAACTTTCTGATATGTTATCAAAATCAAGGGTTCATTCTTGTACACAAACTAAAAATCTTTCTGAAAAGAAACCATTTTAGATCTGCAGTCAATCTTAGCATTATAAACAGAAAGCCAATCCATGCCCAAAATAACATCAAACTCTACTAGAGGAAAAAAATAAGGATTGCTGGTATATTCTTTCCACACACAAGGATAGGAAGGTTCTTATAATTCATTTTTGTATCAACGTTCCCTCCGGTTGTTTTTACCATAAGTTCAGGATTCATATCTTGAGATGGAATTTCCAATTTACTAGAAATCTTCTCTGAAATGAAAGAGTGTGTAGACCCCAAATCAAACAACACGTTAGAATAATCTAAACAATCAAACAGTGTACCTGATACCACTTCATTCGATGGCCCATCATCTGCTGAGGTTGTTGCAAATGATTTCACCGCCCCTTTCTGCTTGTAGCATGGTTGCTTTCCCCCGGTTGTGTTCTTAGTTAGACACTCATTTGCATAATGACCCATTTCATTACACTTAAAACATCTTACCGCTGGTTTTTCATTACCTGCTTGATCATCTTCCTTATAGTTACGAGCAATATGACCAGACATACCACACCGAAAGCACTTACCATACTTGGATAAACATTCTCCATGATGCATCTTACCACACTTCTCACAGGATGGATATTTGGTTTTCTTACCTCCTTGCTTCTTTGATGAATTCTTCCCTTTTGCCTGCCAACTAGACCACTTACTCTGTTGTTCCTCATAGAACACCTGATCATCGACAAGCTCTATTTCCCCCTCCTCCGCACATCGAACAAGATTTTCATAACTTTTGAACTCAAGAGAAGCTAAATCCCTTCGATACATTGGCTTTTACCCTGAGTAAAAACGGTTTATTTTACTATCATGATCTCGTATGAAGTTTGGAGCATACCTTTCCAATCGAGTGAAATTTGCTTCATAAGCAGCCACTGAATCATCCTACTACCTCAGCTATAGGAACTGTTTTTCCATCCTCATACAAACCACCTTAGGAAAATATTTCTCAAGAAACATACCTTTGAATTCGTCCTAGTGAAGATCCTCAATCTCATCACTATCCCTGAAATATTCACCATCGACCACCACTGATCAGCTTCACCCTCAAAATGGTAAACAGCAAGACTAACCTTTTGATGTTCTGAACACCCCATGACATCAAAAATCTTCTCTAGTGCTTTAATCCACCCTTTAGATTGCATGGGGTCAGATGATCCTCTTAATGATGGGGGATATTGCCTCATGAAATCTTCCACCACTGACAAGTTCATCTGTAGTTGATCTGGCTGATCTCATGCATGGATACCACCACCATTTATAGCCTGAGTCAACTGTGCCATCACTGCAAAAAACTGTTCAGTTCTGATTCCAACCATCTCAGGTTGCTAATTTGGAAGGTTGTCTTCCTCCTGATGTTGTCCCAACATAGATGCTTTGTTTCCTCTGCGGAAAACCATTCTGAACATAGAAATATCTTAGGCAAAGAAACATGGTAATCTTTAAATGCTATATCATTCCAATCATACCATAAATTAACTTATTATTTTACACGTTTCTAACTCATAAAGTTGTCTAAACGAACCTTTGATACCAACTATAAGGCCCCGACCTTAAACCTTACTTAATATTGAATTAAATGAATAATTCACATTGAGGATCTTTTTAGGTTTAGAGTTTTAGAAAATTAGAACATAACTACTACATCTCGAAATATTACAAAGTATACACTTCTACTACGTTTCCATAGAATAAAAAAACTCTTAAAAAGAAACATGTCTATTTCCATGTTTTATATAGCATGGCTTTCCTTTGTTCCCATTCTTGACCCTATTCCGCATTCAGTCCAATGAAAAACATTTCAAAAAAACTTGGGGTGAGCATAAAAATCTCAGTAAGGGATACACAACGAATAAAAACTGTTAGTTTATCAAAACAACAAGAAAAGCATGTACACTTTATCAAAGTAATACCTTCACCTTCATGAAGTAGTAACAAATTCTTCACTGAATAAAATATCATTACTTACCCTTTTGTAACCAAAGTATTACCATAAAACCCATATAAAGAACACATAACATATAAAGGTAACTTGGGACATAAACATGCTTAAATGGAATAACCATACGGTCGACTTCCACACATACTTAATGGATTAGCCATACGGCCGACTTCCATACCCAATGCATTGGAGGTTATAATGTAACCACCCGTCCTGGTATTCACGGCCCCACCCGTCATATGGTTTATCACGTAACCACCTGTCAAATGTCCAAGTACCAATATAAAATCATAAAACCAATATAATGGAAATAAAACATTTCCACACTTTGATCACAATATATCACATAAATATAATTTCATAAAAAATCCATTATAAAAACCATTTTCAATACCAAAATACATAAAAGAGTATATGGTATTTATTTCATCTTAAAAACATTACGGCTTGTTGAGAAGCCAATGACCAAATAATACTCATGGCGGTGGAAAAGGTCATTGTCACCGCGTACATTAAAAAAAACATTCCTTTTTGTCGTTTTGTAAAATGCTTTGTAGAAAAAGATTCCTTTTGACTAAAAGTAAAAGTCAAATGGGTTTATACACCGTATAAAAGAATGTTGTGTATAAAACGAAATATGCCTCAATGAAAGGAGATTGAGACGAAGTCCCTTACCTCGGGTCTGACTTGACTCGATCGTTCTTTAATGTCCTAAATAATAAACTTGAGTTAATTTATACATGTCTAAGAACCTTCTTCAAGTACATTATTACTTTTATATCACTTATTATCTTGTTATAAACATTATTTAATAATTTAAGTTAATAATGTTTGTTTTGTCGATATTTGGTTCTTAAGTCGAAAGTGAACTTCTTACAATTACATGTTGTTTGTGTGGTCAAAGGTTCTTCATATACAAAATGAAATTAATGATTTGTATATAATATATATCATATATATCCAGCATATACATATATTTATAATATTACATAATCATTTAGAGGTAAGAAATGAAATGCACCGTTAATGGAGACGGTAAGCCACACGAACGCATGAACGCTGCTTTCATTTAAATGTCATATTAATTGAATTAAAACTAAATGAGAGGTACGTATATTTTAATTCCAGAATTATATTCATCATTTATATGTAACATAAATTATATATATCCACTATAAATATGTACTTATAATAGTACATTACATTTGGGGAAAAGAAAAGAAATGCACCGTTTATGGAGACGGTAAGCCGTACGTACGCATGAACGCTACTTTCATTTCTATCACATACATTAATGGAAATAAATAATAATGATATATAGGTATATTATAATTACATTATAAAATCATATATAATATATTTAAATCCATCCTTTATATGTCCCACATATGGCATTAACGAATCACATCACTTTGAGGGGGCGGTAGTTCGCACTTCCTAAAATGAAATTATCGTGTTTACCAATAATGGAAGCCATAAAGGTATGCTCAAAATGAAAAATACAGAAGCTTAAGGAAAACATAAACATATTATATATCATATATAAATATAGTGTCATCTTAATTTCCACCTTTGAAGGTGTTAAAAGAATGTTCAACAATCATCGTTTCGGGAGGCAGAAATTCGCCATCCACGGAAACAGTATGTTCTTTAACCATTAGATGTAGATGTATGTAAGTGTAGCTCGAAATATTCTTATAAAAACATCCTAGTATATTGAGGATACTGGATGTGTTTCAAAAGAAATGAATAAAAAGAGTTTAGGGGGTTGTTGAAGAAAAATAAAACAAAAGAACACAAGTGAAGACGTCACCTTAAAATCGGGTAACTCTCTTAGATTTGAGCTCAAACGCTTCCTTGGGAAGACTTATGCACAATTTGAGTCTCCAAGGAGTAATATAGGGATGTGGAGAGACAAAATGGGAAGGGGTTGGCCGAGCCAAAGGCTTTGGAAGTGTGGGTAAGAGATAGAGGTGGGGTCCTTTTATAAGAGGAGAGGAGGGGCACTCTTGGAATGTAAAGTAAAGTCAATTTATTTTAAAATGATATTCGGATTTAAGAGGTACCAAATTGATATAATTAGAGGATAAGGTGATAAGGGTTCGAAATATACCCATCAAATAGGTTTTGGACATGTGTAGTTCATATATTTTACATTATATTTTCATTTTATTTAAATCCATTATTAATGAGGTCATCGCTGCATCATCATGGTGTCATAAATAATTTAATATATTTAATTTATAAAAATTATAGAAAAAATATCATGATGTAGGAAATCGTTTTAGATTTCTAATGAATATTTATAGTCCAAATTATCATTTATGTAGACAAAAGTAAAAATATTTTACATAGGTGATACATTCTTTGTTACATTTAACATTCTTTAAAAATAAAAAGATAAAAAGTCACTTTCTTACAAAAGTGATTCAATGGGGCCCCCAAGTTTGGCACAAGGCATACCATGGTCGGCCATCAGACATCCAGTAGCTTTAGGACACAATTTGTGGTATTTTTTTATTATTATGATATTACTTTATTATCTTTAACTACCTGATTACTCATTAATCAAGATAATTAAAGATAATTACAGTCGTTACTATTCATAATGTCCAAAAACAAAAGAGTCTTAATTACATAATTTGGACCTTATGATTCCAAATATTTAATTCATTTTACCAAATTCCAAACACATAAATTGAAATAATTATTTTAAGAAAAGCTTCCCATTGTCAAAAAAATAGCGGGTTTTTTAGAAATAATATTTATGAAAAGTTTGGCACTTGTTTATGACTAATTTCAAAGTGAAATTAATCCTAGTTACCATAATTAAATTACATGGTATAAATATATTTTAATTACACTTTAAAAAAAATTAAAAAGATAATATATCCATATAATTAAATTATATGAAAAAGCAGTTTTGATGTAAAATGCAGTATTTTTCACTATTCGTTGAAAAATGAACATTGTCATAAAAATACCAAAAATTAACCCAAGGTAAATTTCAATGTCCCAATAATAAATAATATGTTTATTTTGAAAATTAGAGCTTATAAGATTGTCAATAGTGGATTTAAAAGGGGTTTTCCATCAAAAGGCGGTTAATCGACCTTTTAAAGAATATTAGAATGTTTACGCTTAAAAACTGGATTCATTTGCATTTTTTATCCTCTAAAATTTATTGTAATGAGTAAAAATATTTGAAAAACATATATAATAATTTTGTAGTTATTTCTGTTCATTCCCTCCATTACTAAGGCTAGGAGTTAACTACCATTTAAAATAATATTATTTTATTATTAGAGTGCAACGTAAGATTACCAAGAAACTCGTTGTTGCGTATCAGGTACGCTATCGAACATAGAAACCCCTTTAAAGTAAGATTAATATATAAATAGTAAATAATAATAAATATGGAAATGTTTTATTCATTATTTACCCGGGATGTTACACAAGTGGAGTGTGTCATTAGAGAAAAAATATTGTTCAGTTAGTGATGACATAGTGGGTGGATGAGAAACCTCTAATGATTATGGAGATTTAAAAAAAGCGATTATGTGTGGGTGTGTTTTGAGTCATGGATTTCGTATGCCAAAAATAAATTTGAAATGGTTTAAAGTATTATTTGGATGATTTCTGATAGAAACTATTATAGTATGGAAAATAGTTTTTCTGTTAGACATCATGTATCTTTAAAAAATTATTTTCAATTTTTTAATGAATTGTACTATATAAATTTTTTAAATAGTTCTAACTTAGTGGAATGAGTAGGGAAGTAATTTAGGGAAATAATATTGAGTTTTATTACTCACACAGTCTTCTGAACATGGGTTCTTTTGTATATATTGTTCATCAAGACATAGGAAATGGTAATCTATCAAACTTCTTCAGTGGTGCTTCATGATACTTGGGCTATATTTTTGAGTTGGATCATGGAGCATGTTGGGACATTTGGAGTTTTTTTGGGAGTTGTTGAGTTTTGATGGTTTTTATTTTCCATTGAACATTGATTCTAGTTGTCTTATACTATGGTACTCTATTAAAGTTTGGTTTGCATATTAATGGTATTACATTAGTTGTTTTATATTGTCATCACGCATCATTTGATAGTCTTTTGTTATTGAATTCTTGGTTTGGTTGTTTTAAATCTCAATGGTAAAACCATCCCCCATTTGTATTGAATACAAAATCATTTTTTAAAATCTTTTGGGGCCTTTGGGGTGTCGCTTAAAAGAAATTATTAATTCTACCTCAACTATAGACAATAAAGAGGGGCAGGATGCTACAAATGGTATTATTCATGGCAGGCATGTCTATCATTTAGAAAAATGGTATCAACTTGTGTGTTACATGATTTGAATATAGTATTATTCTGTTTGATCCTTGGTGATCCATCATTTTAGTGTTGTTGTAAAAATTAATTCTGGTTTCATCCTTGATTTGGGAATGTAGAAAAAACAGAGATTATAAGGACATGAAATTTAAAGAATAAAAATGCACAACTTACTTTTTGAAGATTAAAATCATCTTACCAAGGAGTAGGGTACATAGGTTATTCAGAGACACTTAATGGAATTGGAATCTCATTTCTCTAGGTTTAGCAAATGAGATAAACATGACATGAATTTAGAAATGAATTTCTAGTAGGAGTACATATTTAATTTGGATTAATTATTTATGGTTGGGTAAAAACAACTTTATTTTTGAAAAATGATAAAATTGCACTAAATGTACGATTTTGAAATGATATTGGTTGTGATATTTGTAAAATGGTTTGTTTTTTAAAATCATGGTAAGATATTTCAAAAATGGTTGAATATGAAAATTTTTAATTTTCCAAAGCAACGTTGTGAGATGTGATATGGTATAATTTGAAATTATTAATCCTTTAGTTGATAGAGAGTGAGACTTATGGCCTTTTTTGGGCTCATAGAAAGTGGCATATGATTGGAATAATAGTAACCAACCAATGGAATCTGTTGAAAATGTGGTTGCAACCGAACCATATGTTTACCAATAGTTGGTTCAGAGTATTGTCCATGATTTTCATGTTTCTGATGGAGGGAATAGGTGGGATGAACAAGGGGAAGTGGATAATTTTACCTAGTTATAGAAAAATATTCCACCCATATTTTGGGGTGATAGAAAACCAGAAAAGGAAGAGCTGCGGATGTATATGATAAACCAAATATTCATATTTCATGGCACACCAACAGAGATGAAATTAAATGTAGCAATGCAAATGAGAAAAGATTCTTCAGGCCAATTGTGGTATTTAGAAATTCATACTAATTTAGACTAAGGCATTTCATATAATGATTTAAAATAATTTATCAACTAACAATTCAATAAACAAAATTTTAGCATCATAGGAATTATGGACATATTGATCTTAAAAGAGGAGATCCTCCCAATGAATGAGTATGAAACTAAATTAATGAATTCAGACTTGTTTTCTCCCCAAGTAGCTAGTAGTGTTTCCTTGAAGGAATGCAATTTTGAATAATTTCTAATGGGGCAGATTTGATCAAAGATTTTCATGCTCTGTATAACGTATTATACAAAAATGATCAATAGATAAATAATGGATCAATGAGACATATCATGAAATATGGGTGAAGGGAGAATATTTATACCTATGGTAAATGGTTGATACTCTAATGTTGGGATTAATCGAATGTGGGATACCAATTTCCATGGTACTTGGATGAATCAAAATCAGGTGGTTGGATCAATAAATATTCCTTTGTGACCCAGTAGAAAAGTTGGATGTTTCCAATGTGGTTCATTTTACCACATGATGAGAGAGTGTATAAAACCACCAAGATCATGTCATAATTTCAATCAAATGGTAATCTTTCTCTCTATTGTTGTAGTGATCCATGATCAGGTGTTTGGGACACTTCTCATGTGTCGCAAATGTTGTATGCATAAATTGAAATAATGAACCATAATACCTCTCATCATCAAACCAAATATATCCATGGTGATTCTAGGAATAACATAACATCTCAGGTAGTAAAATATCAATAGAGGAACAAATAAATAAGTTATACCAACTAACAATTATATGGATATGAGCATGTTCTTATGGATTATTAGTCAGGACCACTGTCTATGAGAGGTACAATTCTTTTGAATTATACCATTATGCATGATTAGTTTGATATAGATTAAAACCATTCATTTATTTCCTCTCATTTTGTTGCTATGAAGGGTTTAAATGTGGATATTATGTCTTCTTTATTGAAACAACTGACTCCTCTTGGTCAACGAGAATTTTGAGCCTTTATGTGTGTAGATTTATCTATAACTGTTGAAGGAGTTGAGATGATACGGAATTTATTAGTTCTTTATATGTATTTCTATGATATAATCATGGGTATGGATTGGTTGAAAATTTTCAAGGATCACATTGACTATTGTACCCGAGAGGTTAGTTTTAAAAGTAGTGATGGTGTTGAGCATCGCTCTAGTGGAGACATAAATGTAAAGGTAGGTGGAACAGGTTTGTGGGAACTAAAAGTCGGAACAATATTATACCAGTTGGAAATATTGACTTTGTAATGAATGGAATACATTGAGAATACCATTTTTCTAGGGGTTTTTGTTTAGTAACTTAATGTTTTTCCTAAAAAATATCATAGGGGTTCCACCCACTATATATGTGGAGTTTATGATTGATCTCTTCATGGGGAATAGACCAATTTCCCATAAATCTTATTGTATGGAATGTGTATAATTAAGGGAAATAAAAGTTCAATTGGAAGGTCTAGAAAGAAAAGGGTTCATTCAGCCTAGCCCATCTCTATTGGAAGCACGGGTCTTGTTCATGAAAAATGTGGATATAACACTTTGGTTGTGTGTGGTCTATCGTAATCTTAAACAAGTTATGATAAAGAAAAAGTATCCACTTCCATGAATTGATGATATTTTCCATAAATTTTGGGGATATATATGGTTATCCAAGATTTATTGTTGATCAATATATCACCAATTTGGGGGTTTTTAAGGGGGATACCCTGCAGACAATTTTCAAAAGTATATATAACCATTATGAGTACGTGGTACTGCATTTTGGTCTAACAAATTCAGTATTTTCCATTATGTAAATGATGAATTATATATTTTACAGGTATCTAAATTCCTTTGTGCTATTATTTTTTGGATGACATGTTGCTTTATTTAATGAAAAGGGATATGAATGAGAGACACATAGAGAGAATGTTGGGAATCATTCAGGATCTTCATATATATTCTAAAATTTCAAAGTGTGATTTTTGGATACAAGAGGTAATTTAACATGGCCATATATTCACAGAAATAGGTTTTTCTATATATCCAAAATAATAAGGGTTGATAGTTCTTGGAATCCACCAAATAATGTCGTCGAGATGCGCAGTTTCCTTGGACTAGCTTGTTATTACCATTGCATTGTTTTTTCATGACTTGGCTCACCAATGACAAAATTGAAAAGGAATAATTTTACTTTCTGATTGAATGTAAAATGTAAAATGTCATTTCAATAAATTAATTTTCACCATACATCAACACTAATATTGATTTAGCAGGAATTATTACTAGGGTACGTGGTGTATTATGATGTTTCAAGATATGGTTTGGGATATGTCCATATGCAGGGAGGTCATGTTTTTTCTTATGGATCATTGAATTTGAGTTTTTAGGAATATAACTACCCAACATATGATTTTTTATTAGCTACTGTAGTCTATGCTTTGAAAACATTGTGTCCTTACATCATTGTTGATAAATTTACATTTTTAAGGATCAAATTATCTTAAATCATAATTCCTCACAAATGGATTTGAACCTAAGACAAATAATATGGATTTTGTATCAAAAAATGTTTGAATTTGACATAAGGTATACACTGGTTAAATTAAATATGGGGGAATATACATTAAGATGAAATTCATATGTTCAATTTGAATAAGAGGAATAAAAACAATGAATGTGTACATCATTGATAGGTGACATGCAATTAGAATGTGAAGACTGGGGTAATGTTTTGGTTTTCATTCTATTTTAGTTTTTTTCTAATATGGTAGAGAATATTTAATAGGAGTAGACATCTATTTGATAATGTGTTTTATGTGGTAAAAATAAATGGTGGGGATACCATTAAGGGTTAAAACTTAGATGGGAGTTCAGTGTTGTAGTTCAAGAAATCAGATGGTTGGACATATGGATTATCATAAAAAACGTCTTCATGCTTACCAACATTTGAGATGGGTTGTTCATATTGGAATATATAAGATGTATAAAGAATTCAATGCCTAGTTTTTGTGGGTTAGTATGAAAAGTAAGGTGGATGATTTTGTTTTAATATTCATAAATTTTTTGAAGGTAAAGGCATAAAATCAGTGTCCAGTAGGTATGTTGTAGTATTTACATATCCCTATTTGGAAATATGAGCTGATAGCCACATATTTTTTCACGGGTCATCCAAGAATGGTTGTAATAATTATAATATAACGGTGATAGTATATTGGCTCAAACATTTGGCCCACTTCTTCTGTATTCATCAATCCCATATGAATAAGGACTTGTCAAAAATCTATATATGAGAATTTGTAAGGAGACATGTAATACTAGTTTCAATAGTATTAGATGGTGATTTGAGACTTAAATCTCAATTTTGGAAGCCCTTATAGAAATACATTGAGAATCATTTGACTATGAGTATGAAATATCATCCTCATACATATGGATAATCCAAATAGATGATAAAGAACATTTGGAGTCATGATGTGGGGTTGTGTAATGGTTTTTGGAGCCACATTGGAAGAGTATGTACCATTGGTGGAGTTATCACATAACTACAATTATAAAGACATGATACATATGGATATTTTTGAATCATAGTAGAGGAATCCTTTTCATTCTGCACATTGTTGGGTGGAAACATTTGAGACTTCACTAGTTTGACAACTCATTTTCCAAGAAACAATGGAGAACATTATGTTGATTAAGAATTCATATGAATAAGGCTTATTGCTTTCTGAAATAATGTGAAAATCACTATTTATGGCCATTTTCATTCAAGGTGAGTGATAATTTGTATTTTATGATCCCCAAAATGTTTGTAAATCATCATTTCAGAAAGCATGGAATTTTATATAATCAACACGGAGTCAATTTTAGATACTATAATTTTTTGGTCCGGTGTAATATAGGTTGTATTTTTCACCATGGCTCAGTCTAGTTAATAATGTGTTGCATGTATCTGAGTTAAAAAATCATCATCTTGATCCTGACCATGTTATTCGATGGGATCACATTATCCTAGATTCAAATGATTCATTATTTCATATTCCTATTTTTATTATGGATAGGAAATAGAAACTATTTCATGGGAAAAGAATCAGTCAAATTTGGTTTTTTTGGAAGGAAGGTCCAATTTAGGAAAATACTTGTGAACTAGAGATGGAGATGATGGAGAAATTGACCGATCTATTTTAGGATAGCGTTGGTTTTCTACATTATATGGGAAGAAATTACAATGATGGGGTGAATATAGCACACCAATTTTCATGTAAGTGACTCTTAGATTTTACTTATTATGTATGTAATGTATTTTGATGATATTTTAGAGTGTTAGGAAGGCTCTTGGAATGTTTTGGGGGGGTTTTATAAAGCATCAAAATTTGAGCATAGTTAGAAGAAACCAAATGAATAAAATAGGAAACTATGACTAATGAGACAGGGGCTAAGTAGAGGCACATGTTTAGGTTCATGGTTTTTCTAAATAACATAAAATTACAGGAGAAACTGTGTAAAGTGGGACATATAGCCATTTCACTTTCGGTGCGTGGTTTTGATAACTTTGTGGTCTAACCTTGCGAGTTTCACCATGAGGTAGAGGTTGGCACACAATTAGTTCATTGTTTTCCTAACCTTATTACTAACCATGATTTGTTTAAAAACAAGATAAAAAAGGATCTAGGTCAGTATTAGCTTTTCACCCCTTTATTTTTCTTCATTTCATCCCTAACTTGAGATTTCTTTCTCCCAAAGTCTATAGAACCTTTCCCCAAAGAATAAGAATCTATATAGAAGTGTTTTTGGGTGTGTTTAAGCTCTATTTCCTTGGTAATTCCTCATTATTGGAATTTTCATGGTTTTTCTTAGATCCACTGTCATTCTTCCTTTTTTTTCATAGATCAAGTTCGTTGGGGATGCAAATATGGTTGTTTTTCATGAACTGAATCGGGACACCATTAACACTATCACTCAAACCATATTTTATCATTCTAGGGAACTTATTCTTTCTCTTAGAGATAGATAAGGCCCACTAAATGGTTTTAAACAAGAAAAAAGTGGTTTGAAAATATAAAAGTGTCAGAAAAAACATTCAATGGACCACCAAAGGACAAGTGTTTATCACCCACAACCCGTCTCCACAACATTGTACCATGGAAGTAATCTAACATCCCAAGCCACTATTTTCAATGGCCTTCCCCTTACCTTAATAAAATATGATCATGTCTTCTTTCACCCAATAGAGTAATCAGGGTTTTATCATAAGCATAATAGGATACCTCCCAAATATTATATGTGACAGGAATTATTCGATTAAATAAGCATGCATGTTATTTAAATGAAGTAATGGTATCAACAATTTCAAAACAACAACATTTAATGGAAAATAGCTTTCTAAGGGTAATGTTAAAAAATTAATACATTTAAATAAAACAAGTAAGCTTCTAAATTTTCTATCCATACGCTCCATAATCCAATGGTAAACAACAGATAGTAATATAGAACTATTCTCCAAAATAACCTCAATTTCTAGTTACCTATGGGCCCAAGGTACATTATATATCAGTGTAAATGTAGCCAAATCATGTATTTTTTCTCATTCATGAGCCACTAGTAGGAAAGATACCCATAACCTAGTTCTCTACCATCATCATACATACAGTTTTGTTAGTATTGTCAATGCCATACATGCTATGTAAAATAGAGAGAAAACAACTCTGGATCCCTAGCATACTAGTACACGTCCCCCCACCTAGATACTTCAGTTTCCCTCTTTGTGATCAAAAAAGGACAACATTCTAAAAAATTTAATTTATATATAAAAATATGATTTCTTGTAATACATACTCAAAATAGTATCTAATTATTTTTTCCCCATTCATATTAATCAAATAAACACATACAATTTCAATAAAAATTCACAAAGTATAAAAACACATTGCACATAAAATCCAATTAAAACCCATTTTTCGAACAAAATTCATACCAATAATACAAAAAACCATAATTAGTATCACTAGAAGATTTTAATAAAACCATTCCATGAATTTTTAAATGACCTCAATTGGTGCAACAAGGATTTCCCAAGAAAAAAACCAATTTTCACACAAATAAATGACATTTAATAAACCATATCTTAACAAATACTACCAAAAATAGTATTCACGCCAAACACAATGAAAGAGGGAATTGATAAATATATAAATACTATATTATATCTCATTCTACAACGCTAACACATGGAATCACCTACCAAATGTCTGAAACCCTCAAATCATTGTGTGAATCTTCAATCGCCCCACTATCGCACCACATGGGAGTGAAAAAAAACCTCCAACTACAATATTTGACTATGAAACTAAAAAAAATCCTAAGTATGAATACCAAACTTATATACAATTGGATCTTCAAAGAAAGAGGGAGAAACCTTTAGGAAATCGAAGGAATTAAGAAGGAAACTCACTTACTTGAGAAACATTGAATAAATCTCCCCATCACTAATAGTTGAATATCCAAGCATCCAATTTTTTATAGTAGGATTTAATAAAGATTAAATGCTTGATTTTGTAATGAAATGTAGAAAAATAGTAAAAAATGAATGATTTATGAAACAAATAATTTCCCTGTGAAAATATGGATGAATTGAGAAACCTTGAAAAAATTCACCCTAATCCACGATGAAGATGAGATCCAAAGAAGGAAGATGTAACATGGGTGTCTGCATATGGTTTTGGGGTATATTAAGAGTTGTAATGACATTAATTAATTCAAAATGAATGATATATAAATGAAAAAATTTATTTCCAAAAATTAGGAAATGGCCTCACGAGTTGCCGTAATGCCTGAATACATCCCCCAAATCCACCATGATTATGAGTTCATAAGGGGTCCGAATGGATATGGTGGTTTCAATATGATAAAGGAGGCCAAGTGGTAAGTGTAATGGGAGAATTTTTTTGAAAAATTATGGAGTTGTAATAAAACAATTTATGTTTTTATATTTGGAAATGGGGTCACTGTTTGGCCCAAATCTTGAAGAAATGACTCGTTTCTGCAAAAAAATGCAAAGAAAAACCCCACAAACAAAAAGGAATAGAAATTTCATGAAAAATACCTTTATAGAAGTCCTGTATGTGTCAATTCTACCAACCATAAAAACATTCCATTCTTGGAAATTCAGTCAAAAGACTGATCATATAGGAGAAATAGAAACTACAATTCGACACAAGACTTCTACTCGCATGTCTCATGCTGAAAGAGGACTACAACCAAAGGAATAAGGTTCATTCGATGCACTATTATTAGGAATCCAGAATATGCACTGGTCACTCATCCCCTTATAGATTCAGTTCCAACTCTAACTCATCCCAAATCAAAACAGGGGATAATTACATATTTAATTTCATTAGCTAGGAGACGTGGAACACATCATGGATCGATAGAAATTGAGAGTGAAAATATAACTGGTATTCCACACTACCAATCCTATCAATAATTTAAAAAGATAACACATACCTTGTTGTTATCTTTCATTGCTTACCAAGATGGCGATGACCCATGCGAGCTGCCACATTCAAGAATATAATGGTAACTATAGAAAACTCTAAATCCTAATTCATGTGATCAACTTAAGACATGTTAATACTCTGGGCCATTAACAATCGTTTTCTGACAAACTGACCCCTTTATGAGGTCTCCTACACAATACTCAGACCCAGCACTATGGTTACATCCACCTCCACCCAACACCATAGAGATCGACACGACCAACCATTAAGTGCGTCAAACAGTGCAGTCATGATTGATGATTGGTAGCTATTGTTATTTGAAAACTCTACCAATCCAAAATTGAAATCCCATGAACCACCAAAATCCAACACACATTCCCAAAGTATTTCTTCCAAAATCAGATTTTCCAACTCCATCATATCGTCCCTTTGTGGGTGGCATGTTATACTCAACTTAATCTGTGACCTTAGTGCCATCTGAATTCCACTCTAAAACATAGTGTTAAATTGTGGGTCCCTATCTAAAATAATGGGTTCTGGCACACCATGTAACCTCAAAACTTCCTTAATGTACAAATGGTCAAATTACTCCACTTCGGTTGAATATTTGATCACAAAAAAATGGGTGATTTGGTCAGATGATGAATCGAAACATAAATATAATTTTATCCCCTAGGTGTATAAGGCAAGCCTGCTATGAAATCCATGGAAACCATATCCCACTTATAGGTGGTAATTGGTAATGGATGAAGAAAACCAGAGGTCCTTTGATACTCTTCATTCACCTACTAACATGTATAGCATCTTGATACAAATTCAGCTGTAACAAAACAAACATTCATTAATGGAAATCCCCATTGATCTAATTAAATGTCTCTTTATGTAAAATGTTTATATAAAATGTCAAATTTTTGGGTTTTATGTTATGATATTTACCATTGCTAATATAGCCATTGAACAGTGATCCCATGATTATTATGAATATTGGGTTTTAACAAATCCAATTTACCTAGACAAATGAAGTGATTGCCTCATCCAGTAGACATTCCCCATATGAAGCCCATTTTTCAGAGCTCGGAAAGGTGGTTTCATCTTTTGGCTTCCCTCTTGAACGAGCCCAAACCAATCTTGAATATGTTAATCTTGAGCGTGACTGCCTATGAGTGAAGTGGAAGTTGATAGAGATTACGACCCGAGAAATGTAATCTAAGCCACACCAAGAGTCTCTCACCCTCACACGCCTTACTCTTTGGTCTTATGTGGATGTCATAAGGGGTTATGTAACATGACCTTATCACTATGGTTATGTAATTTATTATTTCATATAATAATGAATACACTTTACTTTAATTATTGTTACCTTATAAATAGTTTTTAATGCACAAATAATATTTTTATTTAAAGTTCAACTAAGAAATATATTTTTATGAATTGATGGAGTTTTGATTTAATTAATTTTTCAATAAAATATTATTATTGTTATTAAATTAATTTTTATTAAATATAAATGATCATATAATTTTATGAATGCAATTCTAATTATTATGGTTTGAAAACATTTTTTGTCAAAACCCATGAATTTTCGGTAAATGTTGGTTTTTATTTTAAATGTAAAAAATCACATAGGTATAAAATTATATATATAAATTTAAAATTATTTTTGAAATCAGGTTGTCGAAATTATCCAACAGTGAATTTTTCATAATTTTATGAGATAGTCGATTTTTTTTGTTAAAAATTAAATATCATTTAAATAATTAATGTATTTTATGTCATCATAATGACCCAATAGTGAGGTAATATAATAATATAAAAATTATTATCGGCCAATATATGTTTTATCATTAAAATAATGTGATTTTATATTTTTTTTATTTATTTTGTAATGTTTTTGTGGACCATCCAAGACTTATGAAACATGTAGTCTTTTTAAATTGTTTTTGTTGAGAGTGTGACTCACCTCCACATAAGAAACCCTATTATATTAAGATGTTTGTACATTGTCCTTATAAAATATTTATTTTCCACTCCCTTTTGTAAAATACCATAAGAAAAACTATGGTCTGGTTTGTGGTATTTATTAGTTTAATGTGAGGTGTCCCAAACCTAAAAAATAATGAATTCCCTCTCCTTTCCTATTTAAACCCACCCAAGCTACCACTTCATCTTCACTCGAAGACATTGGAGTTTGACCAATCCCTTTCCTTATCTTTATATAATCCTCCAAAGCTTCCCCAAGCTCCCATGATGCCTTTTTCAAGGCTCTCCCAATCCTTTGAGATCACACATCCAAGTAATGGACATCGTCCTTTCTCATTTTTATCTAATTTTATTTAATTTGTTATGCCCATTTGTATTCAATTAAAAATGATGGTGTATGATTTCACACCTCCCCCATACTTTCTTCTTTATGTTTGGATGATGGGAGACTCCATTATCTCTCATTAAAACCTCCCATGTACCCCCGTTACCATGCCAAAATTCTTTGAGGGATTTATCACTCCTCTTTTACATCCAAGTAATTCTTTTTTAATATGAATCTAAATTCCATTATGTTTGATGGGACTTGTATCTCTATGATACCCTCACAGTCCATTTCATGTACATATGATGAGAAACCCTTTTCTATCTCATAAACTACTTTCATGAATCATTATGTCATGCCGTTATGCTGCTGAAATTGCACTGCGTTTTTCCAAGCCAATGTCATTGTGTAGTGAATACCATACTCATGTCTCTATCAAGGGTATTCACCTCTATGAATATATACCTATTTAATAGTACATTCATTTATTTATTCCACATTATTTAATTATGGAATAACTTATGTTGTTGATTGATTCCATGTTATATGATCCATGTGGGACACTTATGCATGGAATGAAATTTTTAAGAAGGGTGTGACCTGATAGCACTCCAACGCATTGGGTAAAGTATAGTATCATGATAAGTCCTGTGAAACGGGTTTTGATTCATTCTAATTAAAGTGAAATGAGGTTTTACTTGTGATTCATGTGCAATTACGGTTTACTAATTCTCCATGTGCAATGAAGCTTGGATCATGCTAATTCCATGTTAAGTGTTGTTGAAACATTTCAGTGTTATGATAATCATGATTTATCATGCCTTTATGTTCATGTTTCTCTTGTTCTCATTTGATATGACTACTGTCTAAAATTTATTTTATTCTTCATGTTATTCTATGTTTATTCCCTAACTGGGCTTTATAGCTCACCGTTTTCTTATGCATGTCATTAGGTTATCCAAAGCAATGCTAAGTACGAGGGAATGTAGTAGTCATGTAAAGGAAGTTTTGAATAATGATGTTGTGTTTCTTATGTTATAATATGATATGTAATTTTCCTAAGCCCCAAAGACACTATACCTCTCGATATTCTATGTGGAATCAAGTGACGGTTTGGAGAAATAAATTAGGTTTATGTGTGTTATAAAAAGTAGGGTTTTCATTGTTGGTATTTGAGGATAGGTTTAGTAATTTTTGGGATTAGGATTAGAAAACCCTACTAAATCCATAAAGACATGAATAAGTATAATGAAAAAATCCCCATTTTTGGTGATTGTTGAGTAAGTGGTTTATCAAGAAAATACATCCCTATATGTATACAAGCAGGTAGAGGCGACTCTAGAACAGATGTATCGTATGGGTAAACCCTGAAAACACCACATTGAGCTAGACTCGAATAGAAACAGGTGCATGATAACGGGACATGTTGCACACATGGTTATGACACTATAGAAGGATATTCTTTGTTAAATTCACAATATTATTATGAAATATTATTAAGGGTCTAAAAAATTCACTAAGAATATATGTTAGAAAGTAGATAATGGATAACGTATACCGAAGCCAGTAGATTCATATGTTAAGGAAATAAAAGTTATTTATAATTCATAAATTTTTTCCTTCTATTAACCTTTACGTGTTACCCCTAGATTTCCTTTTGATCCATCAAATGGATGGTAATAGGAAGAAACAGGCTAACAACTGATTTGAAGATCAATGACATGACTGTACTAATGAGATACCCAATCTAATGGGAGCATGAATGACAAAATTTTTCATGATTCTATCTCAGTTAACTAAATATTTGAATAGAATCATGGGTCAAGTGGAACATTCACCCCCCAAGAATGAGCAAGTCACTATCGAGATCTTCATTAGACAAAGGCCTCCTACTTTTAATGGATCATTTGATCCCTCAATCCCTGAACAATGGATCAACTCCATTGAAAAGATATTCTCCATCATTCAATGTTCTGGACAAGAGATGGTTCGCCTGGATGCTTATCATATAAGGGGTGAATCTGATCAGTGGTGGACGTTGATCAAAAATACGAAGCTTGAGGAGGAGATCAAGGTGTTGGAATGAGAGGATTTCTAGAAGGAATGTTTTTATAAATATTTATTGCACACCCTTCGGCTTATGATTGAAAGGGTCTTCCATGCCCTCATGCAAAATGATTATGAATCTATTAGAGCATATGAGTAAGACATCACAAGGCTCGAAAGATATTCATATAAGTTTTTCCTTACCCCTGAATTCAAGGATGACCTCTTCTTTTGTGGGATGAAACCTAGCCTACAAAAAGTACTGGCGATCTGTGACTTCGACATCTATAATGAAATTGTATGATGTTCCCTCGACATCCAAATGGAAATCAAGAAATCTCAGGGGTATCATGGGGATAATAAGTGAATGGAATACTTCAATGCCTTCGTTCCGATAGATAAATCCAATGGTGCTAAGAATATCCAACACCCCACATTCCAAAGGACCAGAAAGAAGCACCTCAGAAATTTCCTGAAGGGAGCGTGGAAATGCTTTAGGTGTTGAAGATAAGGGCACCTGGCTATTAACTTTCAGCAAGAAAGGCCTGAAACTGTGATAGAGGAGAGGAACGCTTCGTTTAAAATACATCGCGTGGTTCATTTCAACAACTTCAATGAATCTGGGCATCTTGAAAATCATTGCCCTGAGCCAAGGGTTTCAGAGGTAACCAACAACCTCCAAGGCAATAAGAGAGAGATTTTTCCATCACTACTGCCAAAGTGAACCCTAAAAAGGATGTAATGAAAAGTAAACTAGTTATTCATTCAAAAATAGAAAACATAAATTTTGATTCATGTACAACGAATTCTTTTTTATCTCAAAATATTAGTATAACAATCCCAACACAACCACAAATCATTGAAGTGAAGATGTCGGTGAGTATGGAAAATGGTGAAATCATTTCATCACATTAATATAACTCTTCCCCAGTCATAATATGTGGATTAAACATCGCCAAAAACCTTTCCATACTCACTCTGGTTAAATTTGACGTGATTCATGGCATGGATTGGATTTATTTATATGGAGCCTACATAAATTGCTAGGAGAGGAAAATCACTCTCCTTTCAGATAATCAACCACTGATTCATTACAAGTTCAAGGTGGTAGATGAATCTTCCTGCGCACCATAATCTCAAGCATGGATAATACTACCCTATGAGCACGTGTATCTGGATCAGAAGATTGAGTCCATGGAAGCAAACATCCTTGAAGAAATGCTTATTGTGAGGGAATTCGCTGAAGTGTTTCCCAAGGAATTTTCTAGTCTTCCTCCAAGAAGAGATGTTTAATTCTCAATTGATCTTATACCTGGGGAATTTCCAATATCCAAGACTCCATATAAAATGGATTTTTTTAGAGCTTGAGGTGATGATGAAACAACTACAGGATTATATGGATAAAGGGTTTATACACCCTAGTGCTTCACTATGGGGTACACAGGTCATCTTCATCAAGATGAAGGATCTGTCAATGCGCATTTGCATCGATTATCATGAGCTCAAAAAAATAACGATAAATATCAGGTATCCTGTCCCATGAATTGATGACTTTTTTGATCATATTCGTGGGGAAAATACTTCTCCACGGTTGATTTTTGGTCATTATATTATCAAATATGGGTAAAGAAGGAAGATATCACTTAGACTTCTTTTCGTACAAGATATGGGCACTATGAATTCATTGTAATGACTTTCAGACTCACTAATTCTCTAGAAATATTCATGGAATTGATTAACAGAGTCTTTAGATATTACCTACACAAATTTGTGGCAGTCTTTATAGATGATATTTTTATATACTCCAAAACCATGGAAGATCATGACGAGAATCTGAGAACTGTACTTGAGACCATACGGAGGGAGAATCTCTATAAAAAGTTAAAAAAGTAGGAGTTCTGGTTTAATGAGGTATCATTCTAGGGACATATCATCACTAGCAATGGGATATCTGTGGATCCCTCCAAAATAGATGCAATTGAGGTATGGATGAGGCCAAAATCGGTAACAGATATCTGTAGCTTCTTGGGGTTAGCTGGATATTATCGATGATTTGTGGGAAATTTATCACGATTTTCCAAACCTCTTTCCAAGATAACATGGAAGGAAGTAAAGTATTCATGGAGTGATGAATGGGAATAAAGATTCAAGGAGTTAAAAGGAGGCTTATGACTACACCTTCCCTCACTATACCCACAAGTGGAGAACTTTTTGTGGTATTCAGTGATGCTTTGAAGAAGTGCTAGGGCTGTGTGTTGATGCTAAATGAAAATTTCATTGTCAATGATTCAAGGAAATTGAACATTCATGATCATAATTATCCAACACATGATTTGTTGTTGGCTTCATAGATCGTCACTTTAAAAATTTGGCATGATTATCTCTTTGGGGAGAAGTGTGAAATATATACGGACAACCATAGCCTCAAGTATATATTCCCACAGAAAGAGTTGAACATGAGCCAGCGAAGATGGTTAAATATGGTCAATGAATATGACTGCCCAATCCATTACCACCCTAGGGAAGTGAGCAAGGTGGAATATTATCTAAGTAGAAATGACCTAGAAAATCTATCATTAGTGTGAATTGAGAAGGACCCAATCTTTAAATATTTAAAGAAGATTGACATTGTAATCATAAAGAAGGGAACATCATCAATCCTTTCACAAAATATTTCTCAACCGTATCTTTTGGAAAGGTTAAAGGATTCTCAAAATGATGATGTGGGAATTCATAAGGGAGTGGAAACTATCAGAATATGGAAATCCTCGGAGTTCAATGTTAATGAAGAAGGAATTGTGAGATTTTGGAAAAAAAATATGTGTTTCATCATGTCTGGAGCTAAAGAAGGGACATTTGGGTGACGCAAAGAGTAAAAATTCTTTTATTCACCCAGGAAACAAAAAGATGTATCATGATCTCTGGAAGCATTATTGGTGGGATAATATGATGAAGGAGGTTGCTGAGAATACATCAATGTTCCTAGTGTGTCAGAAAGTGAAGGAAGAGTGGAAGAAGTATAAGAGGATGATCCAGTTGTTTCCCATACCAACCTCACAAATGGTATAACATCACCATAGACTTTTTCACCGAACTTCTGAAGATATCCAAAGGAAAGAATTCAATCTGGGCTGGTGTGGATCGTCATACAAAGGTTGCACACTTCATTGTTATTTAAAATGATTTCTCATTGGATCAACTGGCATGAATATATATCCGAGAAGTGGTAAGGCTGGATGGAGTAGCACCATCTATTCTGTCTGATCGAGATCCAATATTCACCTGTATGTTTTGGAAGAGTCTTCAACATGCTCTGAATACTGAACTAAACATCAGTACAACCAATCATCCTCAAACTGAAGGCCAATACGAGCGGATTATCCAAACACTCGAGGACATGTGGAGATCATGATCCATGGACATTAAAGGTGTGTGGGATAAACATCTTCCTCTTGTTGAGTTCTCTTATATTAATAGTTTCCACTCGAGCATTCAAATGTCACCACATGAAGCCATTTATGGGAAAAGGTGCAGAACATCGTCATGTGGGGATAAGGTCAGTGAGCGTATTCTACTTTGACCCGAAATGGTCGAAGAAATGGTGGTGAAGGTGAAAAACAATAAGCATCATATTAAGGCATCCCAGAGTCGATAGAAGAGTTATTCAACTAACCGTCGATAAAACATTGAGTTTAAAGGTGGAAACATGGTATTTCTACACATATCTCCCTAGAATAAGGTCATGAGTTTTGGAATGAAAGGGAAGTTGATCCCATGCTACATCGGCCCCTTCGAGATTATTGATCATGTCGGTGCTTTGGCATATCGAATAGCACTTCTACCTTCCATGGAAAAAGTATGTGATGTCTTTCATGTATCCCAATTAATGAAACCAGACCCTTCAGATGTACTCTCATCAGAGGTGGTATAGTTAGAGGATGATATTTCTTATAAGGAGTCACCAGTGAAGATCATAGATCATAGAGAAAAAGTTCTATGAAATAAGACCATTCCCCTCATCACGATGTTGTGGAGAAACCCCAAGTTTGATGAAGTGACATGGGAATCAGAGGAAATGATGAAGTAGAGTTACCCAAATCATTTTCATTGTGGGAAAAGGAAATTTTGAGGGAGAAATTTCTTAAGTGGGGGGGGGGGAGATTGTAACAACCCAAAAATTCATTAATTGAAATCCCTCTTGATCTAATTAAATGAATATTTATGTAAAATGTTAATATAAAATTTCAACTTCTTGGGTTTTCTTTTATGAATTGTGACCATTGCAAATATAACTATTTAATAGTGATCACATTATTAGTATAAATATAGGGTTTTAACAAATTCAATTTACTCAGACAAAGTGATGGCTACATCCAGTAGAGGTGCCCCATAAGAATCCCTTTTGTCAGAGCTCGGAAAGGATGTTGTTTCTTTGGGATTTTCCCTTGACCAATCCCAATCTAATCATGAATTTGATAAGCTCTAGTGGGAATTCCTACTAGATATGTGGAAGTAGATAGAGATCACCACCCGAGCAATGTTATCTGAGCCACCCCAAAAGTCGGTCACCATCACACAACTTACTCTTTGTTTTTATGTGGGTGTTATAAGGGGTTATTTAACAAGACCATAACACTATGGTAATGTAATTTATTTTGGTTTATAATAATGAATATTCTTTCAATATATTATTGTTACCTTTTAAATAGTTTATAAATCAATAATAGTATTTTTAGTGAATCTTAAACTAAGAAATCTATTTTGATTAATTAATGGACTCTAAAATTAATTAATATTTTAATAAAATAATATTATATTTGTTAATATAATTTTTATTAAATATAAATGATCGAATAATTTTATGTATTTAATTGTAATATTTATTATGGTTTGAAAACTGTTTTTGTACAAAACCATGAATATTGGGTAAATGTCGGATTGTATTTTAAAAGTAAAATATCACATAATTATAAAATTATTTAGATAAAATGAATATTATTTTTTGGAATCAATATGTCTGGATTATCTAGTGGTGAATATTTCATAATTTATTGACATAGTCGAATTTTTGGGAAAAAATTAAATATCATCTAAATATATAATTTTTTAATGAAATCATAATGAACTAATAGTGAGGTAATAAAATAAAATAAATAGTATGTTCGAACAATATATATTTTAGAATTAAAATATTGTGATTTTTTATTTGTTGGATTTATTTTACAAAGCATTTGTGGACCCTCCAAGACTAATAAAGCAATTTGTCATTTTAAATTGTTTTCTTTGGGAGTGTGACTCACTTCTACATATTCAACCCTATTATTTTAAAGAAGTTAGGCCATTTTCCTTATGAAATATTGTTTTCCACTCCCCTTTGGAAAAAACCATGGTCTGGTATGTGGTATTGATTAGTTTAATGTGAGCTGTCCCAAACCTAAATAAATATTAATTCCCTCTCCTTTCCTATATAAACCCACTCAAGATCCTATTTACTCTTAATTCAATCCTTTTGGTGTTCGACCAACCCCTTGCCTACTCTCTCTATAATCCTCCCAAGGTTCTCCATGATCCCTAGAAGCCACTCTCTTGCCTTTACCAAACCTTCAGATCACACTTCAAAGTAAGGGATTTCTTCCTTTCTCATTTTTGTCTTATTTTCTTTAAGTTGTTATGCACTTTTGTTTTCAATTAAAAATGTTTGGGTATTATTTTGAACCTCACCCATACTGTCCTCTTAATGTTTGGATGATGGGATACCCATTTCTCTCTCATTAAAGCCTCCCATGTATACCAGTTACCATGCCAAAATTTCGTTAGGGATTTCTCTCTCCTATTTTACATCCAAGTAATTCTTTTGTATTATTCATCTAAATTCTATTACGTTTGATGGGACATGTATCCATATGACAGTATTACATTCCATTTCATGTACATATTATGAGACACCCAATACTATATCATCAACTATTTTCAGGAATCCTTAGGTCACGCCATTTTTCTGCCAAAGTTGCACCGTATTTTTCCAAGCCAAGATCATTGTGTAGTGAATACCATACCTATGTCTCTATCAAGGGTTTTCACCAGTACTTACTTATAAATATTGAAAGGTACATTCATTTATTTATTCCACATTACTTAATTGTCGAATAACTTATGAGGTTGGTTGATTCCATCTTATATGATCCATGTAGCACACTTATGCATGAAATGAAATGTTTAAGAAGGGTGTTCCCTTATAGCACTCCAATGCATTGGGTAAAGTATAGTATCATGATACGTCATGAAAATGGGGTTTTGACTCATGAGAATTAATGTGTAACAAGGTTTTACTCGTCCATCATGTGCAATGAGGGTTTACTCATGCTCTATGTGCAATGAGCCTTATATCATGTAAATTCCATGTAAAGTGTTGTTTCCACATTTCCTTGTTATAATTATCAAACTTTATCAAGACTTTGTGTTATTGTTTCTATTATACTCCATTGATATGCCTATTTTGTAACATGTATTGTATTCCTCATGATATTCCATGTTTAGTCCCATAGTGGGCTTTATGGATCACCCTTTTCTTATGCATGTCCTCAGGTTATCCCATGCAATTCTAGGTATGAGGGAATGTAGTGGTCATGTAAATGATGTTTTCATTAAAGATGTTATGTGTATTATGTTATGTGATTTTATGTAATTTTCATAAGCCCCAAAGAAACTAGACCTTTACATATTCAATGTTATATCAAGTGAATATTTTATGTAATAAATCAGGTTTAATTGTGTAATAAAATGTAGGGTTGTTATATCAGCTATGTCTGGTCTCATGCCTGGCCACCATAACTGGCGACGAACATCACAATACATCTTGTTGGCACATGGATTGATATACCACTAAGACTGTTGGCTAACATAAATCTCCACCTTATATATTGACAAAGGAACCACTAAGAGGACTATGAAGCACAAGATACCATCAGGGGATGAAGACCAATCAGAATAAAACTACCCACCATGAATAAACTATATCAACCACTAACATAGCTCATCAACGGGTTTCTCCCATTGAATCAGATGGACAAGAGAAGGAGTCAACTAAATTCTTTCCAAGAATGCACCTCCACTGTGCTCGTTAGTCTCTACATGCATCTGAGCAATGAACCTTATCAGAGTCCACTCATCAATGGACTTTCTCAAATCCTGCATTGAAACTCTTCTTCTAAAGGCGTCATCTACCATATTATCCTTCCCTAAGATGTAGACAATATCGAAGTCCAACCCTAGAAATAACTCAATCCAATGACGCTACCTTATATTAAGATCCTTATGATAGAAGATATAGGCAATGATTTTATGATCGAATTATTCAAAAATTTCTCCCCAAATACGTAGTTATGAAAAATAATCCAATCATGAATCACAACTACTAGATCCTATTTATGGTTTGGGTAATTCTTTTCATGTGGTCGGATTTGGCAGTTTCTATACACCACCACACGATCATCTTGCATAAGCACACACCCGAAACCCATACCTGATGCCTAAAAATACACCACATAGACCATTCTATATTATGGAATGATCAAGATAGCGGTGGTAGTGAACCACCACCTTAGCTCCTCAAAGTATTCTATATATTCTAGGCCCCAAGAAAGCTTCGCCCCATTCTGGGAGAGTGCAGTCATGGGTGATGAAAGTCTAGAGAAATCCTGAACAATCTGCATATATTATCATGTTAGGCTAAGGAAACTCTTAATATCAAACACATTTTTTGGATTCTGCCATAAAATCATGGCACTAATCTTCTCAGGATCCAAAAAAACTCCATGATCTGAGATCACATGCCCTAGAAATGTCACCTCCCAAATCCAGAAGGAGAACATAGATATAATTGCATAAATGTGGTGATCATTCAAAGTGCCCAACATGATCAGCATATGACGCCCTTCTCCTCCTCGAATCTAAAGTAATCCAGGATGTCATCCATGAATACCATGACAAAAGAGTCGAGATACGATTAAAACACAATATTCATGAGTTCCATAATGGTCAATGGAAAATTGGTCAATTCATAGGGAATGAACAAGTACTCAATGTGTCCATACCAGCTTCGGATGGTTTTATTCGGGATATCTTCCTCTTTCACCCATAGTTGGTCGAAAACATAATGAAAGTATATTTTAGAAAACCAATTTGAATCCTTAAACTGATCGAAAAATTAATCTATTTAGGAAAAATGATATTTTTTCATGATGGTTACGTTGTTCACCTTTTGGTTATCAATACACTCCCAGAGAGATCTGTCATCCTTCATTACACAAGAAATAGGAGCGGCCCAAGGAGAGATTCCGGGGAAAACAAATCCATTGGATTATAAATCATGCAGCAACATTTTTCATTCCCCCATCCTTTTGGGTCCATAGGATACGATGGAAGAGATAAATTCTGTGTTCCCAGAGCCAAATCGACTGAGAACTACACATCCGGCTATGGGGAAAAGCCTAAAAAATAATCTAGAAATACGTCCAAGAACTGATACACTAAATGGGGTATCCCACCCCTCTTGATAACAACCATTATTTTCTTGTGCGGGTGTTGAAAACTGGAAGACAAGATTTCCCTACTATGGGAGTGGAGGTCCTGTAGGACCTGACTGAGGATCCCATTCCTTATGAAAAACCTTAAGGCTTCCACCATGAGTCATGAAACACAAATAATGCCTATTGAAATTTATGTGCTCAAGAAAGTGAAATAAACAATCCTTATCAAGGATTACATCACAAAAATACATATCTCAGACCTAGTGGTCCCACTTTATCTCTACCCCAGACATAGTTAGTTCACATGATGGGCACTTGAGACCCTGATCATTCTTCTTACCCAGCCACATCACTATCCCCATAAAAATGGATAATAACTTAGTTGTAAAATTTATCGTGATAATACAATGGGTAGAGATAAATTAAACATAAGAACGTTCATTGAATAGAGCAGTAGCTATAGAAGATGAAATCAAGACGGTACCACGAACTGTTTAAGGCCCCACTTCTGATCCCGCTGGTGCATGCTCCACCGCATGAAGATAAAAACTCTCATCCTAATAACAGCCAATTGAATGTGTCTCTAACCTAATTTGGATCTATTGATAAAATGATATAGACCTGCCAAAATGGCCACTACACCAAGATCCCCTCGCCTCGATGGCTCTGAATGAGCTGGCACTCCCCTGGAAGCCATTGTTCCTACTTCGTACTGGAGTGGACATGGCATCCTGAAAAAATGATGCAGATGTCACATACCTCCACACAGATATCAGGGCTTCTGAGAAGATGGGAATTCTCGAAGGGTCTTACTTGGCCTCCCCCACTGCTGGAAAATAATGGACCATACATAAGAATCCACTGAAGAAAGCTGTCTGGAAGGTTTTGCTGAACTACAACCTCCTTTCTCCCATTGCTCCTCTCACATCATTTTCTTCTCAGAAGAATTTCCACTTCCAATCATTGACGCTGCTCCATAGACTCCAATCCTCCACATTTGATCAATCTCTACCATACAAACCCAATCCACCAACCTGGAATAAGTCTTGAACTAGAACAAGAAGAACATGGAATAGATCTATGGCCTCTAACACCTCTCCGACATCTAAGACTTTATCTGCTCATTAGAGACCATTTTTAGATAATAACATACCATCATAGCAGAACAGTTTTTATACCCCATCGCTAAAAGGTCCCCCTGAACCACCTCCATAAAAACCTATGATATAGCATATTCTAATAATTATATGAAATAATACTTGTTGAATGTAACCATGATGTTCTTTCATCTCATCTATTCATGCTTCCCAGCTTGTATAACTGATTCCCACCACCATTGGTTGGGACACTCTAGTAGAAAAGGGTCACACATAAGCCTGAACGCCTCAGGTTTTTTAAGAAACTCGAACTTGTGCTAGATCTTCTCAAGCCACTCCTTTGCTTCTTGGGGTTCCATGCTACCTCGGAATGTTGGAGGTTTATTCTTTCATAACATCTAGGATATGAATTTCTCTGATCCATACACATATTCCCAGGATAAAGATAGATCAGTAGAAAATCCCTTCCCTAGGGCTTGGACAACATGACCATATCTTGTATAATCCTTTGATCAATCTGTGAAGAAGAACTCTCTCTGACGTCCTCCCATGGGTGCATGGGATATTTCTGGGGAGGCATGTTGGTGCACAAGAAAACAATCATAAAATAAATCATATGTACAAAAAATTTGGAATACTTTCACAAATTAAATAAAATATATATAAATAAAACACATCACAATAATGAATTAAACAACAAATTCAGTCCCACAGAATGTCTACGTGAAATCTACAACCCACATGTCTTACCTGGAAGATAATTCAAAAAAAGATTCCCAAAATTCCATAGTGACTAATGGTTTTTCATGGGAATTACTATCTCGGAACCATACTAATAAACAAAACTCCCTCCCCCAACATTCCTAGCTCCTGTCTAACTATTCACACCTCAAAAAAATAATATGACCCAAAATGATCAATGTGCCTCTGATACCATTTTTTCATGAACCGATTCTGGCCACAATTAAAAACAGCACTAGACCCAGTCCTTGGAACGTCCCTAAGGGTGTTCCCAATCTCCACAGGTTTCCAACAGTAATTGAGTATGATAAAAAATGGGTTGGGAATGGTTTACCTATGTGGTGATACATAATAGATTCAAAAAAAATAATTACACTAAAACTAAAATTTACCAACCAAACAATCCTGAAATAAAGTTCATAACATAATATAGGATTTTGAACAGGACACAAGAGGTCTAAAACTAAAAAATTAGTAGCAAAAACATCCCATGTACCACCACTCAATAAGGGGTTATCACTCATGAGTTGTCTTCACAACACCACACCATGGAAGGAAACTAACAACCTGGGCCTATAACTCCAATGGACATTCCCTTACCATAATCAAACATGATCATGTATTGTAGCAGCCAAAAGTGTCAATATGGTGTGATCCTAATACGAATAAGATACATCCCAAATATTCCCTGTGACAATCATTCTACGATAAAAAAGATTGCACGTTTTTATAAATAAGGAATGGTAGCCCCAATTTCTGAAGATCAACATTTAATGGAAAATGGTTTCCAATGGTTAAAATTACAGAATGAATACATTTTAATAAAACATGTAATATACTGTATTTTCCATCCAAACACTCCTTATTCCAAAGGTAAATACCAAATAGTCAATGATCACCAATCACGGGAACACCCCTAGGCACTAGTTAACTGTGGGCCCCATGTACCTTGTATCTCAGAATAAAAGTAACTAAAAAAATATATATGTTCTCATGCATAATATACTAGTAGGGAACATACCCATGACATAATGGTCCCCATTTATCATACATATTGTTTTTTAGTGTTTTCAATGTGAAACTAGGTAAGTGAAATGGGGACAAAACCGCTCTGGATCCCTAGCATACTGGTACACGTCCAACCACTTAGAAACCTAGGTTTTTCCCATTGTTGAAAAAAAATTAACACATTATCTAAACTATCATTTAAATATAAAAATACCATTTATAGTCATAAAAATGAAAAATAGTAGCTGAAAATGCCTTTCACCATTCATATAACTCAAATAAACACTTAGAATTTCCATCAAACAATTTCTAAAAGTATAAAAAAACATTTCACATAGAATCCACTTAAAGACCCTATTTTAAAACCAAATTCATAGCAATAATACACAAAAATAGAATTCTTAAAACTGAATCATTTTAATAAAACCATTCCATTAATTTTTGAATAACCAAAATTTTTGAAACATGGATTTCACATGAAAAAAACTAATTTTCACACAAAAAATGGCATTTAAAAATCAATTACATATCAAATGCTACGAAATATAGTTTTTGAACAAAAAAACTGAAAACGTAACATTCTATAAATATAAATTGAGAATCCAAACTAATTCATCAGTGTTTAAACATGGAATCACCAACAAAGTTTGTCAAAACCCTCATATCCTTGTGCGAAACATCAGTCACACCACCACCACACAACAGGAAAGTGAAAACGAACTTAAACCACAAGATTGAACCATGGAACTAAAAAAAAACCTGGTTACGATGCCCTAGTTTCTAGACATTTTTAGATTCAATAAATGTGGGAAAACCCTTAATGAAATGGAAATAACAAACAAGGCTACTCACTTACTTGAGAAACATTGAATAAATCTCCCCAAATACAACAATAGATGAATCTCTATGCCGCAAAAATTGAAAGGGAGGTTCAAAAATGTCCTTGGATGTTGATTGGAGACTAAAATGGGAGGAAAGTGTAATAAATGAATTATTTATGAACTAAAACATTCCATTTTCAAATTTGAGTGATTTGAGAAACCTTGAGGAAATTCACCCTAATCCATGATGAAGATGAGATCCAAAGAGGGAAAATGGATCATGGGGGGTACTACTAGGTTTTTTGGGCATGAGTGAGAAGATTAATGACCATACAAGCTTAAAAATTGAATGATATATTAAGGAAATAAATGTTTTTTAAAAATCATGTACTAGGATCATGGGTTAGATCAATGTAAGAAAAAATATTTAAAATCTACCATTATTATGAGTTTATATTGAGTAAAAATGGAAATGGTGGTTTGAATAGGTTCATGGATGCCCAGTGGTATTTTTAATGGGTGAAAATGTTTACCAACTTAGGAGTAATATATGAATAAAAATTTATTTGTAAATATAGAAATGAGCCCACAGTTTAGCCCAAATAGAGAAGAAACCACACTTTCATCCAAAAATTTCTGTGAAAAGCCCTCAAACAATGAATTAATATAAATTAAATGAATAATACCTTTAAAATAAGTATTTTATGTGACATTTATTATTCTATAAAAGGTAATATATTACTTTTTTGATGATAGGGAAGGTGATTTAGGGTGGGTTTTTTGATATTCAACCTGGTTTTGTGGGTGTTTTGTGTAGTTATTAATTGTCTCCATAATTACCAAGGAATGTTTCTTCACTCTTGACTCATATAATTATAAATTGATGGTTTAGTTTAATTTTGGTGAAATTTGTTGACATTTATGTGGAAAATATTTTTAAAATCGTGGTAGAAACCATCTTTTGAGACAGTTTTATGATTTGTGGATTTGTGAAATTGGTTTTAAAAACTTCATGGTTTTCATAATTTTTAAGTATTAATTTTAAAATATTGAATTTTTGAAGTTATTAATTTTTTCTCTAAATGGTTTTAATAAAATAATGGTTTTATTGAAATGGTTTGGAATGGTGGATTTGAAATGGTTTTGGCATTCATGGTTTGTATGAGTTCATTCTTTCAACATGACCCTAAGTAATGGCATTGTACCATTGGGGCACAAAGGGACATGACCCAAGATAAGGGGAATGTATAATTTGGTTATAAAGAGATTGGGAACATAGTGATGACTTATTTTATGGATGATAATCTACTCATGAGTATGGAGCATTAAAATTTTCATGCATGAGTGGGCATGTTGGGAATCATGGATTGGGTTTGCAAAAATGAAATTTGAAATGGTTTAAAGTATTGTTTGGTTTATTTCACTTGGAAACTATTTTTGCATAGAAAAATGTTTGGGTGTTATATTACTTGGATTTTATATAAATTTTTGTCAATATTTAATTCAAATTATTTTATATAAATGTTATAACGTGTTCTATCATAGTGTCTTGAGTAGGGAATTATGTAGGGGAATGCCTACTGAGTTTCATTACTAACACTTTCTTTGGAACATTAGTGAATTCTCATATATTGGTCATTGGTACACAAGAAAATGTACAATATCACAATTATCAACTGGTGATTCTTGATACTCGAGTTGTATAGTGGAGTTGGGTTATGGAGCATGTTTGGAGCTTTGTAGTTTTGATTGGTGTTGTTGAGTGTTGTTGGTTTGTCCTCCACTTTTTACTTTGAATTTAGTTGTCTTCCATTATGGAATGATGATGTAGTTTTATTTGGATAATAATGGTGTTACATTGAGTTGTTTTTCATTGTTATCCAGTATAAGGTAGTGGTATTTCTTATAGTATGTTTGGTTGGATTGTTTTATTTCTCAAAGGAGAAATCATCCACTAATTTTATTGACTCCATTATAATTTTTACAATCCTTTAGCGCCTTGGGGATTTCACTGAAGGAAAAGTAAAAATTACACATCAAATCAAGAAAATTATATGGGGTGGGATATTACATTTACAATCTAACTGTATATTGTTCTTATCATCTTGATTCTTAAAAACTCTTTCATAAATTGGTGGAAGACCCACTATCGTGACATCTCTCACTTATAAGAAGAGGTATATGTGATAGGGTAGTATAATATTCCTTATATTATGATAATTATTCCCATATACTATGGGAACATCTCACCTCTTAATAGAATTAATATACTCAATGTATTATAATTCTTCTTTTATAATTAGAGAGAGATTATCTCTAATTCCTCTAAATGATCCCATGTGGGATGAACTACTGAGAGTGAGGTGTGAATCAGTGGTATTTTTTCAAATTGTTCTCACTTTTTTAATCCAACATCTTGAAAAAAATAAGGATCATGACCCCCCTCAGTAATAACTCAGAAAATTAATTTATGTGTAGTAGTAATATTGAGATATAAAAAAACTATATTTAATTTTTTTAACATAATATCATACTACATTCTTCATTGGTTAATCCCCCCAATATAGATCATACACACCCAAATAAGTTCTTACAAACTAAATCAATATTGTTCTGATAAAAAGTGAGTCACATTATGTTCCACTACTTTCAGGGTCTACTAGATAATTAAATTCTATTGATACAATGTGGATGACGTATAGAATGATATTCTTTTCCCCTTTGTTTTTTCTACAACACTAAGAAGTGTGATCATCCTCCATGTAGAGATGGACCAGTAGGTCTAAAAGTGTATATATATTAGGATGGAAATATATATCTATGAATCAAAAGTTCAATGAATCTTATTTTTAAGAGAACTATATTTTAATAAATAAAAAATATGTACAATAAAATTGTACAGTGATTGGTGGTTGGGCTAGATGTGAAGGAAGAAACAATATACCTTCTCTTACAGTATTTGTTCCATCAAAAGTTCAAATATAACAATTTCCTTTAGTGAATAACTGTGATATCTTGAATATTATTAATATTTATAAGTTACTGAGTGGGTAAACATTCTAATGTGTTCATGCCTCTTGATACATTTTTTAAGGAGATAGTTTTTACTGGTTTAACTAGATATTCATAGTATTTTAGTACATGGGACCTTTAGTGAAAGGGTGGAGTAAATGAAACAAGTGATGCTAAAGGGTGTTTATTGGAGAGCTATGCAGATGGTGAGGATTAATTTTATTTTTAATATTTTTTTCACCTTTAATATTCTACTGATAATAAAATTAAGTAGCAATGTGCTTTCCCTTGTATATAAGGAAATATTATGAATCATTTTAAAACTTTGTGTTCATTATAAGATTTTCTATATTTTTATTTCATCTTTTATCACTAGTTTTTTTGGTATTTTATATGATTGTATTGATATATGAGTGTGGATTACTTTTTGTAGGGATTAGGGTGAAATGAATACTTACTTTTGGTACACTATAAAAATGGGGAATAAACAACAACATATTTGGTTTTTCTCTATTCTACAACATCGTAGATATTTTTTATGGATCTTATGATCATAATTTTGGGGATCTATCAGTACTACATGTGAATGTTTTATAATGCAACTATTTCTCCCCTTTCACTAAAATTTGGTATCAATGTTCTAGTTCCAGAATGTTGTGGTTCAACACACCAGAGGTAGTTTAAGAATAAAATTAAATGAAGGAAATATCTAAATCAATAATTTTAATATGAAATCTTATTTAAGATGGTGAATAAAAATCGAAGACTATCTAGTATAGAAAAACATTATGGTTCCCTTGTTAGGATAAAATCTAGTGTTGATAGGGAATGTTGAATGTGAGTTCTTTGATAGAAAAGTACTTACACTAGTGGGAATGTCACTAAAAAGGAATATTTCCTTCAACAATAAAGAGTATAAAACTACGTTAGATTTACTAAATTTTTTTACAGGCCTGTATGAAACATATATGGCCCAAAACAAGGATTTCATGTTGTGACAACTATTTGTAATATGATTATTGAAATAAAGACCGGTGAAAAATCTTATGAATTACTTTAACATGATTCATGTAAATCTTCAATTGATAATGGTAACTTTTTTTCTGATTCATGGGCATTTCTACAATTATCATTACTTTTAGTGAGCTATGAATCCATAGATAGATTAGTTATTAACTCCAATGTAGAAATTGAACTGATACTTGATGATATTATGAATTTGATACTCAATGATGATATATGGTGAATGGAAGTTCATGTGCCTTATATAAGTTCACCTAATATTAATAGAATGTGATGTTAACCCCAATGAAAAAAAGACTTATCAGAAAAAATCCATCATTAGAAAATCCAATGTTAATGAAATGGGAGAAGTTCCAAGGTAATTTTTATGGTTTAGGTCCCACCTATTGATTGAATGGGAACAATGAAAATATCAATAAGGGATAAAAAATCATAAATAGGACACTGAAAACACATCATCCATCAAAAATTATAATTATGTTATGTCAACTAAATTATATGATTACATGTTTCTACGTAATAATAAACTTATTAAAGCGTGGGTGGTTTACTATGGAGTATATTTCCATTTAATCCCTATCAAACTATGAATCTGGGATCTTGAGAGAGTCCATCAGACTGATGGTGAATCCTGGTAGCATATTATAAAATGGGATTTTAACATATGAATAAAGAATTGATGGATTATTGAAACTGTTATAGGTTGTCCACATATATAGACTCGAGAAGAATCTATTTCTTTGGGAAACTATATTATATGGGATATGAAACTGTTTTGGAAAATAGTTTGTTGAAGTTTACCACGGAATCCATGGTAATTACAAAAGGTTTAATGGATGTGAACCATTACAAGACTGAAAATTCAAAGTAGTGTGATGTCATTAGAAACATAACATCTGATTATGTAGATGTATGGAACTGGAGATTCATCCAACTTAGTTTAAAGTCCTTTAATATTATAATGTCTACGAGGACACTGAATCATGAACAAATTGATATTGAAATGTATGGAAGTTGTGTAAGATAAAAGAAGAGTACAATGTCTTTCTACATTGATTTTCTAATGCCCAAGGTTTAGAAGATGACATGTTTATACAACAATATTTTAGGGAAATCCTTAGTACATTAATATGGTGGTTTCCATTACATTCTAACTATCACTAATAATTTTACAAGAAATGTTTTTTTTTACACTTTAAGTATTTTAATGATGTATTAAAGTGTTTTTAGTGTAATGAATTCATAGAAAGGGAATGTGGCATGAAGTTTAAGTGACTTTGAACAAAAATCTAGGGAGACTTCATCATATTCAACTTATGGAAATTCATCAAGTATGAACGGATAAGAAATTATAAGTAATTCAAAAATTCCCACAATATAATATATCACCTGAAAGTATGAATGAAAATTTAATAGATAAATATAGTAGTATGAGGATGCACTCGAGAATTCCAAATGAAATTTGTGGAGAATCACTCGACACAATGTCATATCTCCCCACCAAAATTACATCATCAACAGTTGGGTAGGAACTTCCAGAAGAGATGTGTTCTGGAAAACAATAAAATATTCAAAACCATAACATTTTTAGAATTTTAACATATATAAATTTAAATTCTAAAGACATTGATAATATTGAAAAAAAATTAAAATATTATTTTTCATTTTCCATGGAGATGAATTGTTTATATTGTGTTTTTGTGATACTAAAAGAAAACAAATAATCATAATAAGGGAAATTTTAATTGATGAGAGGTTCATGTGGAAGGACTAAAACATAATTTCTTAGAATATTTAAGGAAAATCAATTACTTAAATATAGGTTGATCATAGTACCAGTAGCTTACAAAAAATATTAACCCACCAAAATCCAAATTTATTATCAAAGGAAGTACTATAATGTTCAAGATTATATAAATCAAAACTTGGAGAACAAATAATACATGATCTATACTATGTACCCGAATACTGGGTTCTATTAGAAGGAAAAAACATTGTTGTAAAACTCAGTAGATTCAATTGAGAAGATTGAAAATAATTAATTGACTAGTACAAAGGTTTATGCATGATATGAACTCTCAAAACCTTATAGATAGAGGGTATACTGAATATATTTATATGGTAGATTGTCATAGTGAATCTAAGTACTATGAGTCAACCTTGAATGAGGATATGAATTCATTAATGTTTAATGGAACATGGGATATGACCAAACTATATGTGTAAGATGGAACATGAGAACATGTGGGTTTACCAGATCTAGTAAGAGGATGATGGAAGGAAAAAGTAAAAGTAATAATTGGTATTAAAGAGTTTTTAATAAAAGTTAGGAGAAGATTTTGCTGAAATATAATCACTATAGTTAATAATTCTATAAACCGATGAATAATGAGCATATTTGTAATGGATTATCTATATCTGGAGGAGATGGATGTCATGACAACAATCCATAATAGTGGTTTAGTGGATTATATTTACATGATACATTTAATAGTTGTACCAGATGTTTGGTATCATAATTTGTTATATAAACTAAAAAAGAATCTCTATGTGCTGAAACAATCCTTGTGATAGTGGAATTTAAATTATTAATTAATTTATGCTAGAATAATGGTAATGTAGTTTTATTACAAATCACTACTATTATCTTAAATAGTGATAATTTTAGGCATTCCTTATATTTCTCATGTTCGTAGATGGTATACTGACTATTGGATCATATGTTATTAAGATATGAATGTTGATGAGTGATCTATCGAGATGATTATAGATTAAATGTCTTAGATGGTTAATAAATATCTTGGGGATGAATATTAATAGAGATATGAAAAATGGTACTTTGGAGTTATCTCAGAATGATATTATTTAGAAGATAATGGAATAATTTGGGATGAATTGAAATATGGCAGTCATCACTCCTCTTGTGAATCATATCAAGTTATCAAATTCATAGACACCAAAATTTAAAGTGGAGGCCAAGTACATAGAGAATGTTCTATATGCATCAGTTGTTGAATGTTTGATATATGAAATTATTTGAAATCAGCCATGTATTATCCGTATAGTTGGAGTTTTGATTAGGTAGGTGGAGAGCATTGGGAAATTTCATTGGAAGGATGTGAAGTATATCCTTTATTATTTGAAAGGATCATAAGATCAATCCTTATTAATTGGGAAGAAACTTCTGTTATAGGGATTTCAACACTCGGAAATCATTGGATATTCAAATACTCAAAATAGTAAAACATGTTTAATGTTTATATATAGGGGTGATATAATTAGTTAGATATCCAAATGCAGAAAACGTATACATTATTTACAACTGAACCTATGTATCTAGCTATAATGGATGTTTGAAAAGAAATGGAGATATAGAAGTGACTGATATGTGATATAAGCAGGGTTCGATCAGAAGAAGTTATTTACAATGATATCTAATGTGAAATCCACTTAGCTAAAATAGTAGTGTTCTATTAAAGGAAAAATAATATTGACTTATAGTATTGTTTCCTTAGAAATTTACTATATGGAAAGGAGATAGATATATAAATGATAATATGAAGCCAAATTTAGTGGACATATTCATCATAGTGGTATTTTAGTAAAGTGTGAGGCATCATCAAGCCTCAAATTACATAGGTGAAGTAAGGAAACATAGGGGAAGTATTCAAGATTCTTAGTGTTGGAGGGATGATTAGATGTTTTTGGTATTAGGAATTTCAGTGGTAGATTGTATATATGTGAATTCATGGTAGATCATTAGACATTCATGTCATATAATGTTCAAGAGAACTGGGTGTTTGGGCATCAAAATTTTGTTCATTGAAATTTCAATCAGTATAAGGTGATTGAGCTTGACATTAACGTAGAGAAATAAATATTCCCCAATTGTAGTATTTAAAATGAAAATTTGAATCTACTAATGGTCCAAAGCTCTTGGAGTTCCGGAATTCCAGAATATTTTATGGTTCACCAAGTTTTGAAACATGATTAAGAGTTTATGTCTCTAGCTCTAGGGTTATGAGAGAGTATGTTTAAATGGTTTGACTAGATTTTCATAGTATTAATGTACCATATTACTTTAGTAAAATTATTTTAATCTTTGAAACAAGTTATACTGGAGGGTTTTTATTGGAGATCATGGATGTTGGTGAGGAATAGATTACTTGGTAACATTTTATCCTATATAATCATCCAATTTTAATAAGTTAATTCAAAAGTGTGTTTTTATTTATCATTTAGTAAAAAAACTCTGAAACATGTTAATACTCTATGTTCTTTATCATTAATATTATATTTCTATTACATGTTTTAGGGTCATATGTTTTGTGATTTTTTACATTTGTACGGAGGATTGTGTTGGGATAACATTGTTGGTTGAGTAGGGTGTATTGAATACCTATATTAGATACACATAGAAATGCGGGTATGGAAATTCTAGATATTTGGTTTCCCACTACCCTATTAAAAAATTTGATTTTTCGGTGGATCTAATGATTATAATTATGGTGATCAATCCGTAGTACAGGCGAATGATTTTTTATAGAATCATTTCACCCCTTCAAAGAACAAATTTTCTCAAATAATTCATCAATGTTAGTCTTCAGACTCTTCACTAGATCTTCTATGATTTAGGTTCTCCTCTTTCATGTCACTCCTTAAAAAAATGTTGTATCAACTATCATAATTTGATCAAAATATGATCATGTTTTGAACATATTTCTTCTTACTCCCTATAACGGATATATTGATATCAAATATTTTCAGTTCTTCACATCTTTGAAAATTTTAATTAAAAAGTTTTAAAGGTATGAATTAAATCCCCAAAAAAATTATATCTTGTCTGCCATGATTTATTCATTATAATTTTATATAACTACAAGAAATTTTTTATATTTAAATTGAATCCAATGAATCCAAATGTTTCCCTCTTAAATCTTTTATTAAATACTCAAAAGGATTGATTTTTCTCCCTTTAGTTTCTTTATACAAGTTACATTAACCTCTATATTATTTAAATCTAATAACACTTGGGTTTCATATTCATGACACCATATCACTTATATCATGTGAAGATTTATCCTCGATATATATTCATGGATTGAATGTGATTCATGAACCAAATTTCTATTGTCCTTTTGAATTTCAAAAAAAAATGGAAATATATTGATGAACTATCTATGAATGAATGCTTCATTCATTAAACTCACATGACTCACATGAATGCATTTAAACATTATTCATGTAAATTTTTATAGAGAACAAATGAATTTATTTGATTTCATCATGGAAGAATGTTTTCATGTTATTATGAATCCAACAGATGGTTAATCAAAATGAGTGGTCACTCAAACAACTGTGAATCTCTATTGTCACTCATGCTTCTATATATGAAAACATTCATTTATGCTTCCTTCCATTTCCATGGTATCACTAATATAATGTACTTTCTCACTGATCCATGTGATCACACATTTCTAATGAAAATTCACTCAATCCTTCATACGGTCGAATCATTCCAATGCATGATTGCTTTTCATCTTCATGTAGGTGCACATTTATAATGCATGGTAGTTCAATCCTTCACACAATCAAAACATACCAATCCACATTCACAGTAACTCGGAATCGTCTCTCTTACTGCGAATAGAAATATTACCTAAATGTCATGCATTTGATGTAACTACCTTTACGAAAATTCAATCCTTTACACATACAGTTCCTTCAAAAATCACTTATTAACACTATGTAGGTAATAAATGACCTTAAAATAGTTTATTTATCACAAAATCATAAAGAACCATCTCAAAAAATTCTCAAATACCTCATTCTCAATCCCAAGGATTTCAAACTTCAATAAAATTAAGTAGACAATGTGACATCATCAACCAACACATAATATATTTTCCATTGAATATCAAAACATCATTCATTACATATAAAAGGTTAATTTATCAATCATGAAATCCAATTATATTTTATAAATTAATAATAATCCTCCCTGCATAATAACCTCATATAAATTTACCAAACACTTATTGACACATTAACAGTAAAATAAAAACTTATTTGTTCTTAATACTATCGACTCCATACTATATTATAGAGAAACTATGCCCTATTAATTTTTGGTATTTCAAAACTCTAAAACACTATAGTGTATCGATTCCCTATCTTTATCATGGATCTAGGGGAGTAATGAACAATGGGGTACAAATCACTCATAGCTCTTGAACCTCAATGTCAACCCTATATAGATAAAACCCAAATAATCCGGACACACCTAAAATAGCCTCATATTTCTAGGAGACCCATTTTTGATCATTGCGGAATAACACATTGGATAAGAAAATAATTAGTCAAAGAACAACATATAGTAGAAAAATAAAAAAACGCCTCATAGGGGATGTGTGGGCCATGTGGTGGACCATTGGAATGACATGTGTTAGGCTATAGTGGTGTAGTCAAGACACTATATGAAAAATGGCACCCCATGCTCTCTATGGTGTATAGTTATGTGGAACACACACGTATTGCAGAACTACATAGGTTAGGTCAATCTAACAATCATATTCCCAAATCATCGATGAATTTGGGATGGATCTTTGGGTGGAATCGTGACAATAATGGTGAACCTAGGTCTAAATGACCATGCCTAAGAAACATGACTTCTATAGACCCAAGTATTTTTTGGATGGAGTGGTCATGTCTGCTTGACCCATAGCCATTTGGAAGTACCCATTTAATTTTTTTTGGAAATATAAACTTTGTTTTTCCTCTACTAAGGCTCATAAAACCAAGGATAATATGGTGACTGAGAATCTTCAAATATGGATTCATAATGTGTTTGGATTCAAAGACTTGGGAGGTACATTCTACGTCAGATCATCAAACTTTTATTTTCTCTTTTTCATCTTTTTTCTATGTGTTGCATTCTTATAAATTGGTAATGATTTGTGTGTTTTGCACTAATTGTGTGAGAACAAATAAATAACAGTATTTACTAAATTTTTGTTACTATGATCACCTCCACTTATCTGCATCTGATTCCACATGACATTTAATTTTGTGATTCTAAATCCATATTCAGTGGAAACTAAGTTTTTGAATGTGAGGTTTGTTGATAAGGTCATGTGAGATTTTACAGTGATACTTTCTACCAATGTTTGGTATGGAGAGAGGAGGAAGAAAATTAATAGATAATACTATTCATTCAGATTCCAAATTTATAGTCAGAGGTTTTTTAAGTCCCATGAATACTTTTCTTTTTTCCTTTATTTCAACAGATCAATGACTGGAAAATTTAAACAGGTATTGCTTTATCACAACTAGTATTTTTTAAATTTTTTATGAAATGTTTTTTTTACCCACACATTTTCTATACCCACCACCCCATATATTTTTATTCCAAAACAATTCTATCCTCTCATTAGATCCCCCCTTTTATATGAAAAATAAATAAATCATTCTTATTTCAAAAGACCACTACTATTGAGACACAAAAAACATGTAAAATTCATTGAATATTTCTTCATGATATTGTAAAAAATTATTGTTTTCAAATCTAAATAAATTAGTTGAAAATTTTGAAAAAACAATTAACCTACATGAGGGAAAAAGGTAGTTTACATATTCCATTTTTTTGGTAATAATACTTTTGAATATCCATTGACAACACAATTGCACATAATTTGGTCTTAAATCTAATGGAAAACGTTTTTTTTAAATTATTGAATAAAATTCAAGCACCCCTTGGCACCAAGATGTCATGGACATCGTGGTTGATGGATACACTGAGCTGGACTACAATTTAAAAGAGTTTATTCTTCAATATTTTCAAAGTCCACTAATTGGGTGGATAGAATATGGGAGTGAAAGTAGAAGTCCATTATTTATCAATTACTTCATGAAGAATCAATCTAACTCATTCCAACATTGAAATAATTATATACGATCTAGTGAAATATTCACAATGCATTAAAAGGTTATGCAAAGGTGAAAAAGATTGATCTTCAATATCTATATGGTGATATTGAATCCCTATTTAGGAAATATTCTTAAACCAATTCTGAGTATCAAACTCTTGTAATTGTAATGGCGACCCAAAAGTGAAGAAATTTAAATAATATTACCAAAATGTAGGTATGTGAGAAAATTTTGTTGTACCTTAATCCCAAATTTGATTACATAATCCTTTCTCCTATGAAACTAAATACCTGGATATGACCTGTATCAAAGAAAACATGGGGTCTCTACTAGACCATGTACTGATGGTGAACCATAAGAGTGATAATAATGGAGTGGATCATGCCCTTAAATCAAATTTATAACTCAAAAAATATGAAATTGCGAATGGGGTACATTTCAAAGAACATGAGGTTGAGTATTTCATGGATAAAAATTTGATCCCAGAAGAGGAGGATGTGGTGTAAGAATACCAAATCTAGGAGGTCATGGATATCATAACATTCCTACATCAGAACGAATATATGGAAGAAGTGGCAGATTCAACAATATCCAACTACAAAAAAAGAAATGTTCAATGCTATAATTTTCAAAAATAAGGACATTATAGCAATGAATGGTAGTTTAACAAACCCATAGAGAATGAAACCGAGGAGTCACATTTAGTCAAATAAGGAGATATTTTTTGGCGACCCACTTGTGTCAATGGAACAAAAATCAATACAAAAATATGGTCTGTGTTGTCTTGACTCCTGATATAACTACCATAGGATAGGACACAAACACTTGTTCCCCAAAATAGATAAGAGCATTCTAGGAGATAGTTCATTGTGTGATATATCAATAATATTTTTCAATGGAAGAGGACATATTACGATCATGAAAATATATGTAAATCTTTTTTTAAACTTCGACATCTAAAATCTACTCGAAATGTTAAAAAATAGCTTGACTATAAAAATATTGTTGGAAAAAGGCTTCCACAAAAGCCTATAAAATAAACAAGTGGTGATTGTTGATGATAGATCAATTCATTCAAAGAAGTATCTATGGAGTAGAATCAAATGTTTCTAAATATTATATAAACTAATGCATCATGGTGTTTGAATATGGTACATGATGATAATGATTTGATATTGAATCTCAATTAAGGGAATTAAAACATTGAATGTTTATGATTTTTAAAAAGCAATAAGATAGTGAATGGGATTCCTATAATTCGACATCCAAATCAAATATGAGAAATATGGGTTCTACGAAACCAAATTATGATAATACATTTCAATGAAGGCCAACTAAAAAGTTGGATCACCATAAGATCTTGTTCACATCAATGTGTGTGTCCCATTGAATCCTAATTTAGGTTGAAAAAGATGATATTTTATGAAATTTATTAATGATTATAATAGGAAAACATGGTTATTTTTTCTGAAGATGATGTTTGATGTTTTCAGATTCATTAAAGAATTCATGATGATGGTGAAATATGAAAGTAACCATCACATATAAAATTTGTGATCTAATCAAGGTGGTGAGTAAACCTTTGATGTTTTTCAAGAGTACCTCTAGTATCACAGAATTCAGAACCAGCTATCATCGGCTTACACACACAAACTCAATGGAGTAGACGAAAGGAAGAATCAAAGGATTCTCAACATATCAATAATAATGTTGAAAGGAAAATGATTGCTCCAGAATTTATAGCCTGAAATGGCCTCATTCTTGGTTTATCTACTCAATGTATTATGACTTAAACATATTAAATCAAATACATCGTATGATGCATAAATTACTCACCATATAAGTATAATCCATATTATAAATGTTGGTTATGATTCATATATCAGGATATTGAAGGAAAAACAAATAAAGCTCAAGGAAAAATGAATGAAGTGTGTCCTTATGGGATATAGAGATCAAGCAATGGGATAGAATATGTATAGTCATATTATCAAGAATATTTTATTCAGCAGAGATGTTATATTTGATGGAAATAAGACATGGAAGAGGAATCAATATGATGATTAAAGAGAGTTATGACTCATTATATTATATGAAGAAATCATTGAAGAAGTAATAATAGTGGAATAAGTAATTGAATAACAAATCATGACATCACCATAGAATCCTACATCTGAAGACATAGAATAATAAATTTTTTATATACATCCTCAAAATTTATGAATCCTTGAAAATATATATAAGAGAATTGAACCATTATTAGATTATGAAAATTTTTAATTTCTCTTTGGGATATCCATTCCAGTTATCTATTTGGAAGTTAAAACTGATAAAATCTGAAGAATATGGTGGATAAGAAAATCTATTCCATCGATTCACCTAAAGGCCACAAGAAAAAGGATGATGTTGACTATGGAGAAGCCATTGCACTATTTGATCAGCTACCCATATATGATGCCAAAACACGGTTCATGAGAAAATCATTTAAGGTGGGTGAAGAAAAATTATATTTATTATTCCACTACAGAGGACCCTATCATCACTATTATGAAGTTGGTTGAAAAATTTCAAATATTGTTCCATAATCTGTTATGGTTTGGTGGGTTGGACGACACCTACTCGAACAGATCTACAGACTTTTACTTTCTCTCATATTTTTCATCAAATGTGTGTGTGTGTCTTGTATCCCAATAAACAGTCTATGTTTTTTTCATTGTATATTAATTCCAATAGAATAAATATATACCAATTTTTTTCCATTGCATTGATATTGTTGTGGTCACCTCCAATGATTTGAATATGATTCTATGTGATTTATAGTTTCCAATTATAAATCCACCTTCACAAGTTCCACATAATCTAATTGAGGGATGTCTGATTGTTGGTTCGATCAGATGGGTGGGAGTGTTTATGATTCCACCCATTACTAATTCCTAGTCCCATAGTTTTCATATGACCACCTCCTTTCACCATCTCTACAATCCACCATAGTATTAGGGATTCATTGCCACTACACTAAATGGGGACATCTGGACCCACTGCTGATCTATGAGCCCCACCACCCACCTACATTTTTTCACTACCACAGCATTTTGTAACCTCACATCCCTTCAATCTTGATTTATGTTACATATAATTTTACATGTGAAAATTAATACTACAAAAAATTTACTTTCATTTACATTCATTATGAGGTCACATTCTATGGTTTTGACCGTTAAACACATTTTTTTGTGAGTTATGACAATAATAGTGTGTTTTGATCATCATGGGAAAACAACAACTCATATTGCCAACATATCTAATCCACCATTTAAGAAATCATTGTATGGTTGTTTTTCTCCAATTTCATTACAAATAAAATTAGTTCAGTTGTATTTGATCCCCTAATCCATGTTTTTAAGGTTATTCTATCCTTTAAAATTGTTTATTCGGTTCTTCCATATAGATTTCACATTTGATTTACATGATGCCTTCTCGTTCAGATCAGAAATAATATTTGTATGATTTTCATATGGTTTAATGTCATTCTATGATTGATTTCATTGGATCTGACCATTAACCCATGTTTGGATGTTTTAATATAACAAATGTGTCTTTATGATAATATCTGGAAAATAAATCCTCACGTTTATTCTCCATCTACTCCACCAATTCATATACCAATGTATGGTTTTTGTGTCTAATTACAAAGAATTTAGTGGGTTTCTAGATGGTATTGACACCATGATGTATGATTTTAAGGGTTTTCAAAATCATGAAAAACTACATATTTGATCATTACTAGTATACTGCACATCTAATTGATATGTTGTATACTTATTCATGTTTAAATTAATTCTAAGACTATTTTCCATTAATTTCACCTCATTCTGATGTCATGTTATATAGATTTTTACGTCAAATATTTTTTATTGTCTAAAAATAATAAAATTTTGTTTCTAGTCATCTTGTGAAGTTGTAACATTATATTTATGTTCTCTCTTCTTGATAATTTCATAATTCTCTATACAATTTTCATCTGATTTCATGGAATTTCCAAGATGTTCAGGTGGTTTTGAACTTTTATAAAATGTTTTAAAACACAATAAACCCTTTAAAAATGGAATATTTTGTTATTATAGACTGAATGAAAATTTTATTGATGTCATGTCTACTCACATTCATAAATATAGAACTATGACATTTTTCATATGATTTTAACTGATTAAAATTTTATTTTAATAGACCTAATCATAAAAAGAACGTTTCAGTGTGTTAAAAAAAGCGTTTTTTCAATAATCCAAAAAAAAATTAAACCACATATCAATGTTCTATATAATCCACTATTTATATAATCAGTGTATGGTTGTTTCCTTTTCATTTCATAGAATTTAGAGGTCACTCATTCGGTTTTGATCCCTTAATGCATGTTTTTGAAAGGCGTCGAACCATTAAAACGGATAATTTGGTTATTATAGATATACTACAGGTTTTATTTATGTGTCACCTACTCTCACATCTTTCAAATAATACTAATATGATTGTTCTATGATTTCACCTCACTATGAGGTTGTTTTCAATGGATCTGGCCATAAAAAAATGTTTTATTGTTTAAAAAGAATAAAAGTTTATTTTGCATCTTCTTGGGCACATGACACCTCTGATTGACATTTTTTCTGACTACAAATTTCACAATTAATTTTAAAATTGTTTCTATCATCTAATTGTATGGAATTTAGAGGTTATCTAAGTGGTTTTGACTATGTGAAGCACATTTTTAATGGGCATCAAACCGTCAAAAACATCTTTTTCAGTTGTTCTAGTGACACCACATTCCTGATTGACATGCTGTCAACATACACATGTCATAAATAATATTAAGTTGTTTCTTATATGATTTTACCTCAAACTAAATACCATTTTATATTGATCTAAAATTTAAATTATCATTTTAGTACTTTAAAATAATAAAAGATAATTCCAGACCATCTTGGGAAAATGAAACCTCATATCGACACTCCGTATACTTGACTACTTGAAAATTCATTTTATGGTTTTGTCCTCATATTTCATGGTATTTCGAGGTCGTTCAGTTGGTTTTGAACCAATTATGTATTTTTTAAAGGGTTAAATCGCATTTAAAATTGTATGTTTGATCATTTTGATAACACTACATGTTATGTTGACATTTCATCTAATTTCACTCATCATAAATAATATATAGAATATTTTCGTATGATTTCACATCGTTATGAGGCCCTTCTCTTTTGATCTGAACAATAAACGTAGGTTTTCAATTTTTAAAATAATAAAAGTTTACTTTCAATAATCCTTGTCAAACAACACCTCAAATTGACATTTTTTGTAAAAAAATCCACAAATCAATATATTATTTTATTAAGATTTAATGGCATTTATAAGATATTTAGTTAGTTTCTAACCCCTAGAAACATGTTTTTAAATGAAATCAATCCTTTAAAAATTATTTACACTATTTTTCTAAGAATATAACAAGTTCTATTGATGTTATTCCATATTAAAAACTTTAGAAATAGTACAAAAATAGTTTTATTTTTATTTTAAAACATTCTAAGGGAATTTTATACGGATTTGATAGTTAAAAATTCATTTTAGTACTTCCAAAATCATTCTTTTTATCATCCTAAAACAAATATACCTCATATTGATGTTAGGTCAAATCCTCCATTTAAAAAATCAATTTATATGTTTTTATCTGAATTCAATGAATTCAAAGGTCATTTGGTTTGTTTTAGCCACCTAACATATATTTCTAAAGGGTGTAAAACATTCAAAAACTACATCTTCAATTGTTTCAGGCAAGCCACAAAACCAATTGACAAATCATTTTCCTTGAACATCCAAAAATAATACTAAGATGGTTTTCCAATGATCTCAGGTCATTATGAGTATGTTTTCAATTGATCTAATGGTTAAATCCTTTTTCATGTTTTAAAATTATAAAACTATTTTCCCTATCATTCTAGTAAAATGACAACTCAGATTTATTTTCTTATAACTCCGCCATTTCTAAATTCATTTAATTTGTTTTTCTTATTTCACGGAATTTAGAGGTCTCCATGTTGTTTTTGATCCCATAATGAAAGTTTTTAAAAGGCATCAATCCTTTAAAAAAATTTATTCATTCATTTTAGATAGAACTCATGTTTAATTGATCGTTCATCTCCTCACACATGTCACAAATATTATTGTGATATTTTTCCTATAATTTCACCTCATTATGAGGGTTTCTCAATAGATTAGACTATATAATTCATGGTTTAGTGTTTTAAAATAACAAAAGTGTGTTTTGGTTCATTTCGGGACAATGAAACATAATACTAATAATTAGATTTCAAATAATTTAGAGTTAGTTTTATTAGTTTTGACCCATTGATAAGTTTTTTTAAAGGATGTCAAACCATAAAAAACTGCTTATTTGGTTGTTCTATATAGAACACATTTTTAATTGAAACACCTTCTTCGGGAACATTCTAATAAAGAATAAATATATATTTTTTATGATTTCACATCATTATAATGTCATTATTCATGGATATGACTATGGAATACACATTTTAGCATTTTAAAATATTGAAATTGAATTCCAGGCCATCTTAGGAAAGTGGCATCTCTTATTGATACTCTAATTACTTGATCATTTAATAATAGAATGTATGGTTGTTGTAGGACCCCGAGACACCCTGATAGGGGAGAGGTTAATAATGGTGAAAAATTTTTCTTTTAATGTGGTGGATCTTTTTCCCACGTTGGTAGGACCCTGTGGAACCTGAATGATGAATATGATGAGAAAGAAAAAATTTACATGCATAGAGAAGACACAACCCCTAAGGGCAACATCCAAGGAGCATACGCCGACAGGTTTTCAGTCATACCTAATTCCACTAAACATCTCTAGATGTGGATTACAAAGGTTCTGGAATAGTCAATTTTTCCCAGGCTCACTACCTTTACAATTGATCAGGGATAGCCTACTGCGTCCCTCAGGTCACACCCGTTGGCTCCCCCTGGCTCACAGCCTTTGATGAACTCCGACTCAGTTTATAGACATGAAGGTCTCTTCATCATTGAAAAAGAATGCATCCTCTACTTAATGTATATTCTCTTTTGATGTCCAACATTAACTCGTATACTAATCCCACATTTCACCGAAGGTATTGGGAAATCTTCCAGTTGTCGTGCAACTCCAAAAATGTCCGGTGTACAACAACCACACCTGGAACGCTTCTCTAAGACCGGTGCGCGTGTTTCAAGAATTGCTCGCACGTCACTTCGGCAGTACAAAATTGGTGCACAGGTGACATCAACACACTTGCGCGACACTGACTCCTTCAACTCCAAACTTACGTGACTCTGCACCTTTAACTCCCAAACTTCCTTGGTCACGCAACCAACAACTGGCGCCAATCCTCTACTTGCACAACCCATAAACCACTTGCGCGAAACATCCACTTGAACTAAGAGAGCTAGAAAAATCTCAGAGTATTGAAATTAGTTACAAATGAGGTGGGGTGCTCCTCTATTTATAGGAAAACTGGACCCCCTGCGCGTGGTGCGCAAGTGTCCTCACAACATGTAAGTCTCGGCGCGTAGCTCCAGCTGCCCTATCCTCTGTCACGTAACTCACTAGCGTGACCAAACCAATTCTTGCATGACCCTCTTACCTTCACAATATTTTTATGTTCTGATCATAAAGAGAAATACGCGCACAAATTTCCAACCTCTTATGCATCAGCGCAGATGTCCTTTCTTAGTGCGCAAGTCACTTGCGCAACTAGCCCAAAACTTATGCAGTCCTTATCCCTTTGCCATTTATCTATGTTCTGATCATGAAAAAAAGATGGTGCTCAAGTTTACTCTCCTTCAATAACACGGCTCACGTGTCTCTTTTCCAAAAACACTTTTCTGCATTTGTCTATTTTCAAGGCCAAAAAATTGGCAAACACTGGGAAACGACGCCACCTTCAAAACTGTTGTTTGCTTGAATTGTATGATTGCTTTTCTGGTTCACATTCTGATCTTTCACTGAGTATTGAAAAAAAACACAAACCATACTCCAATTAATTCATATAATACCATGTGTCCAACAATTGTTTCCCTATGATTTCAGAGCATTTAGAGGTAATTTATTTGGTTTTGATTACCTAACAATTGTTTTTAAAGGGAATCAATCCTTTAAAAGTGGTTTTTTGATCTTTTTGAGAACATTTTATGTTATATTGATGATCTGTATTCTTTAGTCCATCAAAAAGAATATTAATATCCATTTCCTATGATTTTATGACTTAATGAGGTTGTTTTATAGGGATATGGACACCAAACACATTTTTTTGTTTCAAAATAATATAAGTTCTTTTATGGCCATGTTGAGAAAAAGAAACCTAATATCGACATTCCATACACTAAAAAATTTAAAAAATCATTTTGTTCTTATTTTACTATGATTAGATGACATTATAGGATATTTGGTTGGGTTTGGACTCCTGACACATGTTTTTAAACGGTGCAAAACCTTTGAAAACTACTTCTTCGATCATTCTTGGAATACCACAAGTATTATTGATGAGGTGTATTCTAATACACATAAAAAATAATAATATTATTGGTTCCCTATTATTTCATGTTATTCTATATATTTTACCATTTAATGCATGTTATTGTGTATTAAAACACTAAAATGGTGTTTATGATCCTTCCAAGAAAACAATAAATGTGATTTATGCACTGTTAGTTTCTATAATTCACAAATTAATTTGGGTAGTTTTCTTATTATTTCATGGAAATGAGTGGTAATTTTTCTATTTTTGACCACCTAATATACAATTTTAATTACCATCAAATCCTATATAAAACTATTTAATCCTTCAGTCCAATCACAATTCATTTCTGATTGGTTAGTCATAGAGTCTTACATGTTATAAATAATTTAAATACACTTTTCCTACACATTGATGTTAATCCCAAATACATATAAGGTTTTTACCATTATACAAATATTTCAGTGTTTTAAAACATTAAAAAATTGGTTTTAGTCATCTAGTTAGAATGTCAGCTCAGAATTATTCAGCATCACTTTCTATAATTTGAAAATTAATGTACGTTTGTTTTCATATGATTTCATAATAACTAGAGTCTATTTGTTTTGTTCTGACCTCTTTACACGTGATAATGTGAAATGGAAGATATGTGAAAGTGGACCTTATAATGAAAAAATCACAAATTTTCATGCATTTTTCAATGCTCCCATCCAAAAAAGTGACCCATAACATTAAATCACAGGTCATACAAACTTTAAAAAATTTTAGGAAATTGAAATCTCATGAATATTAATAAGAAAAAAATCCATGATAATTTATGATCCATTACATGCTTCTTATCATGTAATGAAATTAAAAACTATATAAAAAATCATTTACCAAGATAAGGGTTAGTCCATTCATGTAAATGAATGATATGATATTCAAGTTAAAGGTGTTTACTACAACAGAAAAATCATATTAATTAGTGAAATAGTGGATTGAAAATGTAATCTATACTAAATATTCCACCTTAAATAATTTCCCCAAATAACTGTCTTCCTAAATCATACCATTTGATAATAGATAGTTTTTAAGGGTTAAAACCACCTGAACAAACACAGTAATAAAATTGATAAAAATATTTGGTTTCATATTCTAAAACTAAGTCATTACCAATTCAATTCTAAAGGAAGATATACACTTTTCAAGGAAGATAATCACTCCTACAAACGTAAATATTAAAACACATGGAACTAAGTGAATAACCCAAAATACAATAAGGAATGACATAAAACATATTGATGGTGTAAAATTGGATGATGTAATCAGTTATGTAATGAAATTTATAAGTGAAAAAGAATCATACTAATATCTACCTAACAAAGACGACAAATAAAAAATAAAGGACATGGATTTAAATATTTTTCCTAATCAATTCGGTTGGATAATAGAATGTATTCTAGATGTTAAAGTAATTTCTAAATCATTGAATCTTAAAAAAATATGGAAAAAAATTATTTACTCATAATAATGGATAAAAAATATATCATAAATTTACATGAATAAATAGACATCTAAAAAACCATGCACTGGAAAATATCATTTTGAAAAAAACATTAAACATTTTATGTTCATCTCAATACATTAAATTACATTTATGTCTTCAATGATCAATATTTTATTTTTTGAATTTATTTAACTTGAACCAAAAAATGATCCTATATTTCAATAGATCATATTAATTAGACTATTAAAACAATAAAGGTAATATATAATTTGAAATATATAAAAGTGATAATAAAATAAAATAATCACAAACATGTAGATATGATTGTTCTTCATTTATTTTAAATTATTTTCATGTACTTTGGCTTCATTTCTAGGGGATTAAATTGTATATTTTTATGTTCCTTAACATATATAAAATATTATCTTGTATAACAGCCTCTGAAAATAACTTTCAAACCATAGAATTTCACGGGAATGGTACCATATTGATTAACCTATATTAGATTCAACCACAATAAATTCAACCAGGCCTTTAGGGAACCGAAACTTCTTTGTCATGTATCTATTTTAAAATAATGTTACATGATCTTTATGTAGAAAGTACATATAAATTTGAATTTATAATTACAAACTAAAATTAAACTAATAACTATAACATAAAAAATTTATTATACCCTCAACTGTAAGGATTAGTGCATATATCATATCTTGGGAATAATGGAAGAGTTTTGTAACAAGAACAGAAAAATAAATGAAATTTTCTATATGTTTTATGAATGTTTTTAAAGTATATGCACCATCATTGAGAAACACACATTCATGTACTAAAAAATATATCAAGTTATCTAATATTAATATATTAAAACTACATATTTGAATTAATTATATAATTTGAAATAAATTTTTTATAATGATTCTATTATATTAATATATATATTTACTATATATTGAAATAGCTATGTCATAAAATTAATATCCATAGAGTTGATCATTTTGTAATCCAAAATATTAATAAATAAAATGGGTAAAAAACACTAAATCAAGGAAATTGGACAAAAGGATTTCTCCCCTAGAACATCATATTCAATGATAAGGTAATAACCCTTATGGTATTTGCAAATAAGTCTTTCCTATAAAATTAATTAATTAATGATAAAATAATAGATATTGATAAAACTGAATTTGTTCTAGAATATTAAATTAAGAAGAACCCCTTGAACATATTTTGAAAAAGGATATACCCTCTTGCCAATTTCAATAAAGAGAAGGCCGATCATGTGAATTTTTGGGATATCGTTGGGTGATGAGAATTACTCTACACCATCGATGGAGGGGTGAAACATACAACTACAAACATGAAATAGAAGTAAATCATGATCAAATATGGGGGAGTTCAATATTCATATGAAGATGGTGTGCATGGGTGTTATGATGGTGACAAATTATGGAATCATGGGACCCAAGATGGATCCCAACATTCAAGGGAGGATTCAATGGATTTGGTACTATAATTGGGGATAAGTGAGGAAAAAATAGGATGTGAGGGATATATTCAGGATTGGGGGGCCAGAGGAATTTTGGCTGTTAAAGGGAGCATGAATCAATTCATGGGATCATGGGGTATGATTTTCTCATTATTTTTGAAATGTTATTGTGCTCTTTAAATGGTAGTCACCTGATTTCACCTACTATTTAAGCTCTATTATCTAGTAGTTTTAAAAGCATATGATTAAATGCATATATTTGAATAATTTACTTTTAACCACTATATATTTTTAATGTACAATATTTATACACATATGTTTTAAAAAATATATATATATACACACATACAAACATATATTCATATATATATATATAACACTATAATTTTACAACATAATATTCAATGAAGAAAATATATATTAATTAAAAAACACACATTAGTTAAAAAATAAAACAAATATATATATTTAATGAATATACACTAATTTTTTTAAATTATAAACATTTTTATAATATATAACCCACTAATAAATATATTATAAGTATAATTTTATAGTATATATATTTATAATAATATTTTACCAATATATACAGTCATTGTAAATTTTATAAATTACGTAAATGTAAAAGATAATTATAATGATAACAAAATTGTTAAAAATCATAGAATTTGAATAAATTCATTTATTAAAAATTAAATAATAAATAATCCATGAAATCATTTAAAAAAATCAAAACGATAAACAAACATGTGTATTAATTCAGGAATTTTAAATTCAACTTCAAATAAATTAAAATCTATAATGCAATGATGTGTTACAATAAAAAAATTCAAAAACCCAAAAACCCTAATTTCAATAAATCGATCCATCAATCAATGGAAAAAAGAGTAACAAATGTTTTTCAAAATTTCATCCAAAAAAAATCTTGGGTCATGGTTGGGAGGAGACATGTGGGTGAGAGATAATGAAGCACTAGTCATTTGGATGATAACATGGAGAAAATTAGGGGTATATGAGGATAAATAATGGACAATAAGAGTTCATATGGGTGGTTCCATGAGCAGGAACACAAGGGAAATGGGGAGGGAGCATCTATAATCATGATGAAAGGTGAGGGGCTTGACGAGCTAGGAGGGAAAGGGTTCCATGATCATAGTGGAGGGGGATTGATGTGGAAGAAGGGATATGTGGGGTGGTACGGTGCAATACAGTGGTGGGAGAGAGGGGCTCAATGGTGTAGGAGGGGGTGGCCACAATAGTGTTAGAGATGGGGTCTCGGGGCCAGATGGCGGATTTATGGGGAGGCACGATGTGGTGTAGTAATGGGGGGATCTATGAGGGTAGAGGGAGGGGTGCTGCAGTAGTGGGGGAGGTGGTTCGATGAGGGAGGATGGAGGGGGATTGCATTGTGGGTAAAAAAGCTCATAGATATCAATTTAGTGGTCACTGATATGGTTAATAGAAACTACAAAATGGAAGTTTCTAAATGAAATCTCATAATAGCACAAAATTTATACTAGTGGTTGTGGGAGTTTAATACATAAAACCATTTCATGCAGGACAAAGGTAGAAAATGACAACATTTTACTCTAAGGATATTCTACATAACACATATTTTTGTTTCTAAAACATGGAATACATATTCATATCCTACACATATTTCTGACTTATAAATGAATAATTAGATAATGTAGATAAATAATTACATAATTAGTGTTTCTCTTAGTGTACTGACCCGTTCCACCTCCCCTTTCTCTCAACATAGTGATGTACTATTCCATGGCCTCCATTCTTTTATTCCATCTATGAAAAAACCATTTAGTGGTATTTCATTATAAAAAATAAGAAACATTTTTCCCACCTCTAGTATTTCATTATTTTCCTCTAGAATTCTAAAAAAACAAAATATAGCCCATTTTCCAACATTACTCATTAAAAACACTTCAATATAATCAAGAATAACACTTCAAATAATGAAATATTGATTACAATAAATATATGATTTTAGATATCAAATATTTGATACTACGCTTTTTTTCTACAACAATATATCTCCACATCATTGAATTGGAAATCCATCATATCTGGGGTTTAAATTTCATGATCAAGAAAACCAAACCATTGTTAATGATAATTAAACGTTAAAATATCACAAAAAATAAATGTTTTGAATAATTATTAAATATAACCAGTCAACCACATATTTAACATTTAATCGTGATTTTTTATGCTTCTTTTATCATTCATTCACAAGTTTCTTCATGTTATTGGTATTCATGCACACCTCAGATCAAACATATTGAAGAAAATATCTCATAACTAATGATCAATGAGAAATCATGAGTTATTATCAAACTCAAGTATATACAAATTATTCATATTCATGAAATATATATAAATCACTACTTAGAAATAAAACTAAAAAAATCACAAGGACCTTCATTAAGGTTATAGTATCTCTAAGGTTGATTTTTTTTATATTTATGTGAAAACATCTACAGTAAGGCAAAAATGAGACTAAACTCTTAATTACAATGTAGGATAAACAATATAGATCTTAATTAAAATATCCTCCTTCAAAATATATCTTCTTAAATGATAACACCGGAAAATTCATCTTCCTCATCTCATAAGGACCTAAATTTGGATAATAATAATAACTAAACATTCATCCACTTTTAATCATATATTGTTCATTTTTTTCTCATTTTTTATACGATATCAATGATAGGTTAGTGGATGAATATTTAGTGTCCATTCCATGTTCAACTAACGATAAAACTACACATTTTATATTTCAATTAATATAATCCTTATCAACATATTCAAATCACTCAACCTCAATACTTGTTCCATTTTAAATAAATAAAAAATTTTAAGAGTGAGGTAGCAAGGATAAATGGGATTGTAATGTATCATCCTAAAAATGAAACATATTGTCTTTAATGTTTTATAATAAATAAAATGTATGGAATATCTTAACATTTAATGATATAAGAAATATTGTATCAATGAACTAAATTAATTTAATGTGGGTTACTGTTTTTTTGTATCAAAATGGTTAAATTTTATAGTTCAAGTAGTTATGAATATCCTGAGTTTTTCCAAGAAAGAGGGTTTTAGAGAAAATAAGTAAAAATAGAAAAGAATAGCCCTAGGGAATAAGATTTGATAATATTTGACAATCAGTAATGGAATGAATAATAATAAAAAATCAATCAACCTAAATTTCAGATAAGTAATGCCTAAAAAGATTATGAGGAATTTTATTTACATAAATCAACCAATATTCCCAAATAAGGTTTCATAAAATAAATATTCACTTTCTTATACTTAATCATACTCCCATAATCTTACTCATTCAACTTCATAAAAATAAAAATTAAAAAAGGTGTGGTGGTATTCGTATGAATATTTTTGAATCATGGAATAAATATATAGTAGGAAACCTATGTGTGGAAGGGATTTTCCCAAAAACCAAATGAAAAATATTGGAAATTTAAAAAATTAAAATGTATAACAACACCCATAAACTCTTGAGTTATTATTATTATTATTTTCATTATTTTATCATGTTTCTTCCTTTATCATCTTTTTAGATCTACAATATCATAATATATAAATGTAAATATACGAGATCAATTAAATTACCGTTTACAAATATATAGTTTTTTTAAAATATATATCGTAAAATAAATACAAAAATATAAATTAATGAAGAAAAATTCCTTTATAATGATAAGAAAAGTTTTTCTTCTTCCTATAGGTCCTTGGTTTAAATTCTTTTAGTTGTATAGGGCCTTACCATGTCATGAAACAAAAAATTAGAATGAATTTACCCAATACAAATCAATGACTTCTATAACATTAAATTCTAGTATATAAACAGTTTCTATTTATTATTTTGAAAATATATTTACTCTACTTGAGGAAACATATTCCAAATTTCTATAGGACCAATCAACCAATCTTTAGTTATTCTTGAAAAATAAAAAATTAATTCATGGAATAATAAAACCTATCGGCCCTCATTGATCTTATTTTTTATTAATATATATTCTACTATATGTTATCCTCTCATCTTTCCCAAATTTCTATTTCATTTCCTTCATTTATCCTTGTCCATTATTCATCATAGTAGATCAGTCTTTCCTCTCATAAATGGATGATACGTCCTCTAATTCTGTAATTCTAATGTTCAATATCTTTATTCTTCATTTCCTAATGAATATTTAATATTAATTACTCACCAGCAACTCATAATGCTAACTATTGGAGCCAAAAAAATCTATTTTGTGAACTTTTTTATTGATTCTATTACAAATTATTCACTTATATTACCCAAGTAAAATTTGGTAAGAAAAGATGATCTATTAACAATGAATACACCAATGTGATATTCTTTTACTGCATGACTCCTCACACACCCTTGGATAATGTTTCTTAAAAAAATTGTAATCTTGTGATGGGGTGGTGAAAAAATCCCCCTAAGAGTAGGCCCAGTATGTCATCCATTACTAATAGAAGTGGTTTTCAAAACCATAAATCCCATCATTGATGGTGGTTTTTACATTATTTCTTCCATGAAATAAAACTTTTATGAGAGAACCTAATAGTTTTGTGTGTAGTTTATTTTTCATGTTTCAATATCATTACCCGTAGAGATTAAATAGACCATTGAATGAATGTATATCTTCATATAAACTTTGAATGAGGTTTTCAATAAATGAGTTAGTTTTTCCTTGGGAAATATCCACATTCATGCACTAGTATTTCACTAATGTATCCCATTCCCTAGTCGCACTTTCTTGATACACTATTCATAGAACCATAATATGAACCCATATTTTGTGTTCCTAGGTTTCCTTACATGAATCAAACACACACACCCTTTAACGTATGCTTTGGTGGAATACATGTGTTATTGAGGAGGTTACCTCCATAGATGGGATACCAATTGAAGGGATTTTAAAAAAAGGACCCCCTTGACTCCTACCAAGAAATGTAAGTAAGTCCAAGATCACATTATTTAATAAAGACTCTTCTTATATTCTAAATCCCTAATTTGATACTAAATTTTGATCTCTATAAACCTAGGAAGTGGTTAGAAAAAGTTCATGCACATGACCACCTAATTATACCATTGACATGGGCGATGTACTACCTGAGCACCAGAACACTTGGCTGCCTAACCACCCTGGTTTCCAACAACTAGAGCACCTGAACATGTAGGTTCCTAACCACTTGGGTGTCGGAATACATAAGAACTAACATCTTATTTCAATGACACATGATGTAGGGATACCTAGGCACTAATTCAACTAAGCCTCTCACATGGGAACAACTTCACTCAACCCTCCTACCTCAGTGCCATTTTTTCCTGGCCTCGTACATGGGTGGAACTTTGAACTAGTCTCCATAATTGAGATCTATTTCCCAATATTCCGATATATGGAACTATTTAAATCAATTTCAATTACCTGGGGTACCACTTTTCCATTGGCATCCCATACCTGGGTGCCACTCTCCTAGATATCCTAACTTAATTTCAGTTCCACTAAGCCCCCGACTTGGGAACCCATATTTACCATATATTTATTGATATGAGATAATAATTTGGTTTTCCTCACATACCTTATTTCAATATACACTTATTCATTCCTAAAATTCTTGGAGTCAATATTCTCTACTTGGTTCATTCATAATCTTTTATTTGAGATACACCTCATAGTTTACTGATATTGGGCCTCCAATTTGGTGTTTTCATAAAAATATAGCATCAACAATTTCATATTGTAGACCAAATTGTAAAGGGCCACCCATGTGTAATCCCCATTTAATATTTTTTATCTCTCCTTTCACAATAAAAATTACATTAACTCATGATTTTAAACTCCAGGGACTGCTCTTGAAAAAAGACTATCAAATATGATAATAAAACTACATTGGATTTGATTCATGTTAATTAGGACACATTGGTCAACTCATTGTGGTTCAACACCGACACCCCAATATATATATATATATATATATATATATATATATATCTAAAAATTATGTGTAAACCCTAGAAATTCTTATCTTCCTCCCCCCTCATGTTGTTAAAAGATATTGTAGTAGACAACCATATATGGTCCTCCTACCAAGAGTTAACCCCAACCCCTCAAGTCATTACTAATCTTCTATTTATCGATATAATAGAGGGTTACAACCATATATGGTAACCCTACTAGATGTAATCCCCATCCTTTCGAATATTTATTCTTCATCAAGTTAACAACAGATAGGGGATTGACAACAATATACAGCCCTCCCACTAGGTATTAAACCCATCTTCCTAATACTTTTTTCAACATCTAATAAAAAATAGATTGATGATTGATAATAATATATGGGGATCCTACTAGTATAGAGCCCCAACCACTATAGTATTTCTTACCTTGTATGTTAATAATATACATGAGATTGGGAACCCTACGTGTGATTCCTTTTAGGATTATGTACCAACCTATCCAATTGGTATTCCATATCTAGTTATTAACAATCAAGAAGATGACCACCGTATATGGGTATAATACTGGGTTTATATTGAACCCCCCCAAGTATTCTATCCTCGTATTGTTATGCATGATAAGGGGTAGACATCTATATATTATTTTGATACTTGGTGTAATACCCAACCAAACCTTATCGTGCATAGAAAACAAAAGCTATGAGAAAATAGAAGGGTCCTATTATATATAATTACTAAATAGACAATTTCTAGGTCAATTTCACATATTAGTCCAGTCCATATGACCTTAAACTACACAATAAATATTATACATATAGGACCTTATATGAAATTCACTTGGACATTGTTGGAAGACCATAAAATTAACAACTCGTGTCCATTTCATGAAACATTTAAAGGTAATATGTTCCCCATTATGTGGAATAGAACTACATGGATTCATATTATCTTCACCAGAAAGCATTGGAATCCCCTTTCAGGGCCTTGATCCCAACACCACTTGACATAGTTCATCCATTCCACGGACTAAAATGCCTTCCTAAATGGTAATATGATATAGAGTGCCTGCCTATAAGGAATTTAAGCTTTAGATTGTCTATATATTCAGATAAAATGATATAAAATATAATCCCACCATGCAGTGCAATCATAATGCATGATTTCATTCAATCAATTTCTTAATGTTATCGTATATTATTACTATAAATGATTCATGGACATTTATTAAATCTATAAGAATGTAACTGATTAAAAAATAATCCCCCATAAAAAGGGTGACTGGAGCCTAAACACTCATACTTTGAAGAAATTCCCAACCAAACGTGTCAAGGGTAAAGTCACAGTCTTCTCTGGCCTTTGGAACAAAGTATGAACTAACACAAAACACAGAAGAAAAAATACACATAAAAAATAGAATGGTGTACATGATCTGGATTATTAATTAGGGGGAATTTTTTTACCATGGATTCTTATATATGATACTACACCGATGGGTTTCTTATTTTACATTAACATCGAAATGAAATCCATCATCAAAATAATGTAAGTTGTATAGATCTGTAGCTTGTTCACAGAAAACTCAAAGATAATAGGGTTTCAATGAACTTCCAACAAATGATACATCAATCCAATAATATTTTCATCACTACTATCTCTTTATCCATGAGGCATTGAAAAACACTATCTACCACCCAATGATTGCAACACTAAATGGTAAATGTGATGGTTTAATAATATATCCTTGATAGGATAATTCCATCCATTGAAACAACATCTGCTAATCTACAGGATCGAAATCCATGAAGGCCATCACTATGAAGATAGGACCGTAGTCCATAGTTGTCCCACACATTAACATAAAAATACACTAGGATTCTCTCATTAGATAAAGAAAATTCATATCTTTTTTATTATAGATATTTATAGAAGTATGTACATCATGTCTAGAAAATCAACATGGATCTCCCATGGAGGGATCATAATCACTATAGACTAATCTTTGAATCAATTTCTTAAATAAGATATGGATAAATATTTTCAAACCCTAATCATTCAGGATAGGTAATCCTGAACGAGTAACCACCCAAAATAGTAAACCAATCCAACTAAAGAGCAGGTGCACATCCCCACAATTGAAAACAAACATGAGACCCACTAGGTTAGCCTAATAGTTTCCTAGATGAAATATTGGATCCCCATTATCTTGAATTAATATATGTAACGCCCCGACCCCAGTTACCCAGAGTCGGTGCATTATTGTGTAACATTGGCATGATCACAAAAGATCAAGTCTCGAAAGAATGATTAGTTTAGTAGCCTTGGAAACACTAGATACATTCCTAAGTGTTACATTACATCATAAAGTGAAAAATCACAATAACATAGTCTCTATTTTCCACACTCATAACCCCTTCAGACTATCCCTGAAGGTCATTCCTAAAATACTTCTTCACATCCTGGAAAAAATTAAAACATTGAAAGGGGTGAGCTCAGATGCTAAGTAAGGATAACAATATAGCGGAAGCTTTCATAAATAAACATGAACATTTAAGGTAATGTATAACTAAACCAAAATCCATTTAAACATGAATTCAACATAATAAAAGTAAAATGAAATAATGCAATTTACTTATTCACATGTATATTCCAGTGGTCGAATAATCACATGAAATATCAATAACCACTCTCATAATGACAGAATTCATAATGTCGGACTATCATAACAACGTAGCCAAGGCCTCGTGCCAAGACCACAAATAAGATTTTGTCAAGGCCTCGTGCCAAGACACTAGTTTGTCTCATGAGACCTACCGATGCATCGAGGAGATATAGCGGGCTCCACCCGTCACTTATTAAGTCCAATGCATTCCTCATATGAATAGGTTTAAACATATCATAAACCATAACATAATTGTATCACATAAAACATGAATAATGGAAACATAAGATTTCCTCACTTCAATAAAAAGATATCAATACAACACATTGATATAATAAAAACATTTTCAAAACCATTTTTGATAACAAAATAAATGAATGTTAAAACATGATTTTTTTTTTCTTTTAAAAAAAGTTATGGCATGTAGGGGAAGCCGAAACTCAGATAATGGTCATGGCGGTGGAGAAGTCCTTTTTTCTGCATATATATGACAAGAAAAACATTCCTTTTTGTCGTTTAGTAAAACGCTTCGTATAAAAAGATTCCATTTGAATAAACGTAAAAGTCAAAGGGGTTTATACACCGTATAACAGAAATTTGTGTATAAAACAAAATATGCCTCAATGAATGGAGATTGAGACGAAGTCCCTTAAAAAGATAATTTTTAAATAAAATATATCTAATATGTGTATTCACTATATTTTCACATAATGAATGTAGAAATACAATATAGGACATAAAAATATCATGACATAATTTGAAAGTAGGAGATTAACCCAAAGAATGGAAATTGGGTTAAGAAGTTCCCTTACCTCGTGTCCGACATGACTCGTTCATTCTTTAATCTCCTGAATAATAAACTAGAGTTCATTTCTATTTTCTTATGAACCGTTTTCATGTTAATTATTCCTTTTATATCATTTATTACCATTTTATGAACATTATGTAATTATTTAAGTTAATAACGGTCATTTTGTCGATCTTTGGTACTTGAGTCAAAAATAAACTTCTTATAATTACAAGTTGTCCATGTGGTGAAATATCCATTATATCAAAATTATATTCATGATTTATATGTCATATATATCATATATATCCAATATATACATGAATTTATTATATTACATAACATTTAGTGGTAAGAAATGAAATGCACCGTTCATGGAGACGGTAAGCCGTACGTATGCATGAACGCTACTTACATTTCTATTTCAAATTTAATGGAATGAAATTATAATTATATAAAGGTATACTATAATTAAAGTATAATATAATGTATAATACCATTTACTCCATCTTTTATACATCCCACATATGTCATTAACGATTCAAATCATTTTGAGGGGGCGGTAGTCTGCACGTCATCAAATGAAAATATCGCGTTTAACCATAATGGAAACCATAATGGTATGCCATAAATGAAAAATACAGAAGAATAAGTAAAACTTAAACATATTATATATCATATGTAAATATAGTGACATCTTAATGTCCACCTTTGAGGGTGTTATATGAGTGTTGAACAATCATCGTTTCGTGAGGCAGAAATTCATCATCCACAGATTCAGTATGTTCTTTAACAATTAGATGTATGTGTGTGTAAGTGTACCTCTAATAATTATTATAAAAAAATCCTAATATATTGAGGATACTGGTTTTGTTACAAATGAAATGAATAAAAAGATTTTAGGGGGTTAGAGAAGCAAAATAAAACATAAGAACACAAGAGAGAACACTACCTATAAAACGGGTAACTCTTTTTGATTTGAGATCAATGGCTTCCTTGGGTAGACTTCTGCCCAAATTGAGGCTTCTAGGAGTTAGAGTGGGATGTTTAGAGAGTATTTGGGAAGAGGTTGGCCTAGCCAAAAGGCTTTTATGGTTTGAGTAAGGTGGTAGTGGTGGGGGCCTTTTATAAGAGGAGAGGATGGGCACTCTTTGAAAGATTGAAATGTTACAATATTATGAAATGATTTTCGGATTATAAAGGGCCCACAATGATATATTTCAAAGGTAAGGTGATAAGGGTTCGAAATCCACCCATCCAACAGGTTTTTGACAAGTTTAAGTCGTAGATTTTACATTATCGTTTTATTTTATTTAAATCGTCAATTAATGAGGTAATCACTGCATCATCATGGTGTCATAAATAATTTAATATATTTAATGTATAAAAATTATAAAAAAAATTCATGATGTAGGAAATCTTTTTAGATTTCTAATAAATATTTATAGTCAAAAATATGACATGTATAACCCCATTTAAAAATTGTTTTAGTAAAACAACTCATGTTTGTGACATTTTTATTTTAACATTAAATAAAACGTTTTTGATGTCATTTTCCTACAAAAGTGGCCCCATGGGGTCCCCAAGATGACCCATGGATTGTCTTGGTCGGCCATGACTCTTACAATCGGGGTAGGACAAGTTTAAATGTATTTCATATTTTTATAATATCATTTTTACATTAAATTTCACTAATTAACTTTAATCGTGATTAATTAATCTTAAAAGTTACTATTCACCAAAAATTATTTTAATCCCATTGAACCACATTTTACTTCCTAATGAAAACCATGTATGTCGGATTTTTGAAAATAAAATCACATAAGTGGTAATGTTTCATTCAAACGAAAAATCAGTTTTTTAACTACCACTTATTGGTTTCACATATGGACTCGAGGTGTGTGGGATGGAGACCCGACTGTAAGACGAGCAACGCCCGCCACGACAGAACCCTACCTCTTGATCTTACGTTGAAGTGGTCAGAGGGAAATCAAATGCAAATTGCAACTCACATGATGCAGCGACTCCAGATCTACAGATTCTTCCTAAATCCTTTCGACATCGAGGGCATCTGGCAATTTGTTTCTCAACTGATGAGGTAAATCTTCTTTCATCAGACCTCCGATTTCTTTTAGTTGGGAAATTTCCACACCGATGACCTTACATGAAGTATCTTAGAACTTCTATTGAAGCTATAGGTTTTGTGGGTTTTCAAATAGGTCTCCTGAATCCCACCCACATTGTGTTTCGTTTAAATTCTGAAGAGGATTACTATCGATTGTGGGTCAAACGTTCATGGTCCTTTGGATGTTGTTTAATGAAAATGTTAAAGTGGACAACATATTTTAATCCCTACTCTGAACCTCCGATTGTCCCTATTTGGGTAGGATTTCCAGAACTTCCCTTGCACTTGTTCAAACAGGATGCCTTATTTCCTATTGCCAGACTCATTGGCTATCCTCTGAGGCTAGGTGGAGCTATAAAATCTATTTCAAGACCTTCAATAGCCAGGATATGCATTGAGATTGATGTTTCAAAATCACTGCCCTCGAACGTTTGGATTCAGAGTGGTGACATAGGATTATTACAAGAGGTTGTTTATGTGAGGGTTCCATACTATTCCATGAAGTGTTTTAGGCTTGGACATGATTCTCTCTGCTGGGGAAATCATGAATTTGGTCCTACAAACTTGAAATCAAAATGGATTGAAAAGGTTAAAGACAGTCACAAGGAGGCTGGCTCCTCTGGTTTCTCTAATCAAGCAAATGATAGTGTAGAACACACCATAAAATCCCCTAGGAATCAATTATCAGATTTTATCAACACAGTCATTGCTGATATTGATAACACCACTGCTCTTAAGGATGAAGTTCAACATCACGAGGCTTATGAAATTATTCAAAACGATTATAACCTTCCAATCAGTACATCTGAAGTTAAAAGAGATGATTCACTTGAGGATAGGGTCACTAATGAGGAGGTTACAGAAGATATTGATTCATCAATGATGGTCCGAAAAGGAAAAAAAATTATTTTTGACTCTGATGGTGTTATCACTACACATCCCAGGAAAACCCGAAAGTATCGGGGGAATGCCAATAGTGAGAGGACTATTTTCACAAGATCTCTTGCTGCCAAAACTATTGAGATTAAGGTCCCTCCACAACCTGCACCTATTTAAAAATTACTTGACCCATCAAAATCCTCTGAATTTTCTGATTCAGAATCATCCTCAATTGAGGATAAAAATGATCCTGCACTTAGGGATGCCTATCAGCTTGAAGAGTCATTGAAATTCCCAGAGGGGCATGACTCCTGGATTGTGGCACATGATGAAAATTCCTTTAGAAGTAACCAAATTGGTAAAATGACGGCCGAGGATTAACATGATATTAGAAAAAGAAAGCTTATCAAAGTGGCCGAGGAATTTGAGAAAAATCCAAATGTTGAATTTAAGAACATAACATGGCAGTGATTCATGATGATGGATTTCTTATCTGCTTCAGATATTGCTTCTTGGATCTGAATCTGATATGTTCAGTGGTTTTTCAAATAGTCTTTGCTTTGAAGGAGCTTCTATGCCCTGTTTCAACTCTTCTCGGCTTCCTTTCTGATTCTGTCATTATCTAATCACCTTGGATTGTCTTGATTCTTATGGTTGTTTGAAATCTTCTTGCTAAGGACAAAAGATGCTCTTTTCTCCACGGGATGCTGCTATGCTTATGGAGTCTGCTGCTGCCATTGCAGAGGAACTACAACTTTGGAGTGAGGTTGCTGACAAGTACAAAAGGGCGTCTGAGTTGTATACAGAGTGCAGCAGATCACAGCCTGCATCTGATGCTCTTGAAAAAGGTGCTCACACGAAGATCATTAGGAGATAGAGTGCTGATTGGTGGAGTGTTGTTTCTCTATACGAGCAGTCTGCCAATTCATTTAGACTTGCTAGAGATTATGAAAAAGAAAAAGAGGCATTTGAGAAGGCTTCAAGTTTCTGTTTGATTTGAATGACAGAATCTTCATCATTTTTCCTGCACTCTTGATCTGATTTTTTGGGTTCCCTGTGGACTCTAGAAAATTTTTTACTTAGAGATCAGCATGATATTTCTTTGTTGGAGAATCCCTCATGATACTTGGCTATTTGTGTTGCTGAAGATTATGAGGTATTCATTCTGGCCGATTCTTTCTATTTATGCACTTTCTGTGCAAATCATGGAGGGCTGTATCTAGAATTCTTTTTCACTCTTATGGAGGTTGGATGACATTCCTCCTTGAAGGGCTTCACCTCGATAGATATGTTTCTTTGTTTTAGTTTATTTTTCATGATTTCAATTGTTCTCTCTTTAAATCCCCGCTGGTGTAAACACATTACACCTCGTGCTTGTACTTCAACTTTTTGATTTTAATAAATTCCCTTGATAACATGAACCAGGAAAAAAAACTTAGTGGTTTTAGTATTCATCAAAAATTGATGTTTTTCCAAACAATTCCAAAATTTCACCCTAAGATATAATTGATATTCCGAATTCAAAAATGATGTCTATTTTAAAAAATTCCAAACATATAAGTTCTATTAATTAATTTTAAAATTAATTTCTGATGTCTCAAAAATAGCGTGTTTTTAAGAAACAATATATATCAAAATATATCAAAATATTTTATGTCCAATTTCAATGTGAAATTAATTCGAATTACCAAAATTGGATAAAATGGTAAAAATATATTCTAATTATAATTTAAAACCAATCAATAGTATAATTTCCCACTATAAATTATTTTGATTAAAAAAGTTGTTTTTAAGTATTTTTCACTATTCATAAAAAATTTGATGTTCTCAGAAAAATACCAAAAATTCAACATAGGATAATTTCGATATTCCGAATACAAAAATGATGTCCATTTTGAAATATAAAATTTATATAATTTCAAATGGTGGGTATTAGTATTCATAACGGCTACTTTGATTGGTTGTGTTGTGTTGAATCTCGAACCTGCGTACAATACAAGCTACTCCATTATTGAAAGAGAGGTGTATCATGGAAGCTCGGGGTGTTACATTCTCCCCTCCTTAAATAAATTGCGACCTCGCAATTTTGAAATATTTCTTTGAAAATAAAAGGGTGAAAATAGAAAATACTTTTGTGGAAAACCCACATCATAAATAGGGTTAATAAAAATATAACTTTAAAATAAGTAAAGAGAAGTAAAAAGGTCACCTGAGCTAGCCCATACTAGGATTCTTTGAAAATATGGATATGGAGGAAAAAAAACTATCAAGGCTTGATGGAGAGTCGTATAAAACAGGATAAGGATAAAGTTAACGAAAAGAAAATCACAAACTTGTGATTGGTTAAACGGTCATTGATTCCCCAATTGGAATAGTTAACATACAACATTTTTGTTTTATGTTACCTTTCATAAAGTTGAGTAATTTATTTAGGAGATTTACTAAGAACGTAAGGAAATATACTTACTTGTCATGTAGACTTTCATTCTTTAATAAATTTTTACCACAAACTCATCTTTCACTCCAAAAGGTAATAGAACTCAAAAATATTCTATTTATCATAATTGTATAAGGTTACAAATTTTAACACGTACCATTTGGATTAGGAAAACGTTCTTGTAATAACCAGGGACTTCATGTAGTCTAGTGGTAGGTAATAAAGGCTTGTATCACTATGGTTGTGGGTTCGATTCCTACAACTTTGTCCGACGTGACGGGTTATCCCCCATCCTGCATGATATCCTTTTCCTAAAACTATAGTATTATAATATTCCAAAAATAATCTTCATAAATGGTTTAACCTTATACAATATTACCCAAAGTTCAACTTAATCCATTTAAACATTTATAGTTATCCAAAATACATCTGTCTTGACTTTCTCTAAATGGTCCTTAATTTCCAAAATTAATTGAATCATTAGGTTACCCAAATAATGTAAAGTTTCTCTTATTTCCACATACTAAAAATATGATTAACATCATCATATTAAAACATTAATGAAAATAACAAGTACTACAGTAAAATCCTTATATATATCACATTATTCTTATAACCAGAATATAATCCTTGTTTCCAATAGCACCAATACATTAATTATTCCACTTCAACTGTAGTAACAGCATAAGATTGTCCTTGATCCCTTTCCCTTTTCTGAGGTAAGGTTCCCTAATGATTAGGACATTTATTTTCATAATGCCCCATTTCCCTAAAATTGTAGCATTCAACATTGATAGCCTCTGTTGTTCCCTTGCAATCACGAGCCTGGTGACCTTTTTCTCCACATTTATAACAAACTCCCATTCCTTTTAGGAAAGTACCTGGGAGATTCTTCCCACAATTATCGCATAATGGAAAATCCTTCTTTCCATTTTTACCTTTATTTGTCTCTTTTTCCATCATTCTCTTCTTCTCTTACTTTACTTTATTGTCACAAGATTTACAAAATTTCTTTTCTGTCTTGATAGCACACGATACTATATCTTCGTACGACGAGAAAGATTGTGAGACTGAGGCTCGATGGAGAAATGGTTTTAACCCATCAAAGAAATGATCAATCTTACATCTTGGGTTACATATATAATCTGCATCATGCCTCGCTAACCTTGTAAAGTTAGCCTCATACTTTGCGACATTCTCGTCTTCCTTCTGCCTCTGACTCAAGAATTGCCTTTTCATATCTGCTCGATGGTCATGTGGAAAGTATTTTTCTAAGAAAATTTCCTTAAACTCCCTTCATTCCATACTTGATACTTCTTCATCTTCCTAGGTGTTTTGAATCAGAGACCACCATTGATCGGCATCTCTAGTGAGGCGGTAGACTACCATGACAACCTTCTCCCTTTCGCTACTCCCCAAGGTGTGGAATATTTTCTCTAAGGAGTTTATCCATTGCTCATCTACTAATGGATTTGTACCCACATTAAATGTTGCCGTTTTTTTCCTCATGAAGCGGTCTAACATTGATCCAGCACGTTACGGATTAGGGTGCTCCATACGAGTAAGGTTATTATTCATAACCTGAGTGAGTTGTCCTAGTATGGTAATAAGTTGATCAGCACCAGTTGAATCTCTATCTCCGCAATAATTATCTTCACCAAGAGGAAAATCCCTACACGGAGTGCGTGCTTTGATACGGTTTCCATTCCTCCCACTAGGCGCCATTTCTAAACAATGGCATAAACTAGATTAGTTTATGAATCAAAATACAGAATTACAAACATCCAAAACACTTAACATAAATTGAACTATTTATAGATATAATCCATAATCATAATAAATGTTTTCTTTGTGTAAGTATATACACATAACCCTTTATAGGGGATGGTAAAGAAAACGAGAATTATCCTAAGCATATCCCCCGGGAGTGTCGTAACCAAGAGTGCAGCAAGGCCCGTTGTCGTGCACCAGTTCCTGTCCGAGTCTAGCTCAAAGCGGTGTTTTCGGGTTTTACCCCTAGGTACATCTATTCCAGATCCGCCTCTACCTTCTCATATCTAGACATGGATGTATTGCTTGGGAAACCTACAAAATCACTATAATACCAAAATACTTGGCAGTTCTTCTATACTAATCCTCAAAGTCAATCTTCGGGCTATGTGCTCTAATCAGAGTTTATCTAAATCTATATTCCAAGATTTGTACTAAACTGCCTCTGATACCAACTGTAACTCCCCGACCCCAGTTATCCATAGTCGGTGCATTATTGCGAAACATTGGCATGATCACAAAAGATCAAGTCTCGAAAGACCAATTAGTTTAGTATCCTTGGGAACGCTAGATACATTAATAAGTGTTACATTACATCATAAAGTTAAAAATCACAATAACATATTCTCCAGTTTCCACACTCATACCCCTTCAGACTATCCCTGCATGTCATTCCTAAAATTCTTCTTCACATCCTGGAAAAAATTAAAACATTGAAAGGGGTGAGATCAGATGCTCAGTAAGTATAAAAATATAGCGGAAGCTTTCAAAAATAAATATAAACATTTATGGTAATGTATAACTAAAACAAAATCCATTTAAACTTGAACTTAAACATAGTAAAAGTAAAATGAAATAATGCCATTTACTTATTCACATGGATATTCTAATGGTCGAATAATCACATGCAATATCAATAACCACTTTCATAATGATGTAATGCATAATGCCAAACAATCATAACCATGTAGCCAAGGCCTTGTGCCAAGACCAAAAATAAGATTTTGTCAATGCCTCGTGCCCAGACACTAGTTTTTCTCATGATACCTACCGATGCATCGAGGAGCTATAGCGGGCTCCACCCGTCACTTATTAAGTCCAATTCATTCTTCATATGAATAGGTTTAAACATATCATAAACCATAACATAATTGTATCACATAAATCATGCATACAGGAAACATAATATTCCCACACTTCAATCACAAGATATCAATAAAACACATTGATATAATAAAAACTTTATCAAAACCATTTTCGATACCAAAATAAATTAAAGTTAAAACTTGGTTTTTATTTTTCCTTTAAAAAAAGTTATGGCTTGTAGGGGAAGCCGGAACTAAGATAATGGTCACGGCGGCGGAGAAGTCATTGTTGCCGCATACGTACGACAAGAAAAACATTCCTTTTTGTCTTTTAGTAAAACGCTTCGTTTGAAAATATTTCATTTCAATAAACGTAAAAGTAAAAGGGGTTTATACACCATATAAAAGAAATTTGTGTATAAAACAAAATATGCCTCAATGAATGGAGATTAAGACGAAGTCCCTTAAAAAGATCATTTTTAAATAAAATATATCTATTATGTGTATTCACTATATGTACTCATAAAGAATGTAAAAATAAAATATAGGACATAATAATATCATGAAATAATTTGAAAGTAGGAGATTAACCCAATGAATGGAAATTGGGTTAAGAAGTTCCCATACCTCGTATCCGACTTGACTCGTTCGTTCTTTAATCTCCTGAATAATAAACTAGTGTTAATTTATATTTTCTTAAGAACCTTTTTCATGTTCATTATTACTTTTATATCATTTATTACCATGTTATGAACATTATGTAATTATTTAAGTTAATAATGGTCATTTTGTCGAGCTTTGGTACTTGAGTCAAAAATAAACTTCATATAATTACAAGTTGTTCATGTGGTGAAATATACATTTTATCAAAATTATATTAATTATTTATATATAATATATATCATATATATCCAATATATACATACATTTATAATATTACATAACATTTAGATGTAAGAAATGAAATGCACCGTTCATGAAGATGGTAAGCCGTACGTACACATGAACGCTACTTTAATTTCCATTTCATATTTAATGGAATGAAATAATAATTATATACAGCTATACTATAATTACAATATAATATAATGTATAATACCATTTAATCCATCCTTTATACATCCCACATATGGCATTAACGATTCAAATCACTTTGAGGGGTAGGTAGTCTGCACTTCCTCAAATGAAAATATCGAGTTTACCCATAATGGAAACCATAATGTTATTCCATAAATGAAACATAAATAAGAATAAGTAAAACATAAACATATTATATATCATATGTAAATATAGTGACATATTAATGTCCACATTTTAAGGTGTTATATGAGTGATGAACAATCATCGTTTCGTGAGGCAGAAATTCGTCATCCACAGAAACAGTATGTTCTTTAACCATTAGATTTATGTGTGTCTAAGTTTATCTTGAATCTTTATTATAAAAACATGCTAGTATATTTAGGATACTGTTTTTGTTACAATAGAAATGAATAAAAAGAGTTTAGGGGGTTGGAGAAGAAAAATAAAACATAAGAACACAAGAGAGAACACTACCATTAAAATGGGTAACTCTTTTTGATTTGAGCTCAAAGGATTCCTTGGGAAGACTTCTGCCCAAAGTGAGGCTTCCAGGAGTAAGAGTGGGATGTTTAGAGAGTATTAGGTAAGCGTTTGGCCGAGCTAAAAGGCTTTTATGGTGTGAGTAAGGTGGCAGTGTTGGGGGACTTTTATAAGTGGAGAGGAGGGGCACTCTTGGAAATATTGAAATGTTACATTATTATGAAATTATTTTCGGATTTTAAAGGTCCCACAATGATATATTTTGACGGTAAGTTGATAAGGGTTCGAAATCCACCCATCCAATAGGTTTTTGACAAGTGTAAGTCTAACAGTTTACATTATCTTTTTATTTTATTTAAATTGTTAATTAATGAGGTAATCGCTGCATCATCATGGTGTCATAAATAATTTAATTTATTTATTGTCTAAAAATTATAAAAAAATATCATGATGTAGAAAATTGTTTGATCTTTCTAATGAATATTTATAGTCAAATATATGACCTGTATAACCCCATTTATAAATTGTTTTAGTAAAAAAACTCATGTTTGTGAAATTTTTATTTTTACATTAAATATAATGTTTTTAATGTCATTTTCCTACCAAAGTGGCTCCATGGGGTCCCCAAGTTGACCCATGGATTTTCTTGGTCGGCCATGACTCATCCAATAGGGTTAAGACAACTCAAAATGTATTTTTCATATTTTTATAATATCATTTTTACCTTAAATTTCACTAATTGCCTTTAATCATGATTAATTAAACATAAAAGTTACTATTCACCAAAAATTATTTTAATCACATTGAACCACATTTTACTTCCTAATGAAAACCATGTATGTCATATTTTTGAAAATTAAATCACAGAAGTGGTAATGATTCATTTAAACAAGAAATTAGTTTTTTAACTACCACTTAGTGGTTTCAATATTCATCAAAAATTGATGCTTTTCAGAACAATGCCAAAATTTCACCCTAAGATGTAATTTACATTCTGAATTAAAAAATGATGTCTATTTTAAAAAATTAAAAATATATATGTTGTATTAATTAATTTTATAATTAATTTCCACTGTCACAACAAATAGCGTGTTTTTAAGAACCAATATATATGAGAAGATTGACAATTGTTTATGTCCAATTTCAAAGTGAAATTAATTCGAATGACAACCATTGGATAGAATGGTAAAAATATATTCTAATTATACTTTAAAAACAATCAATAGTATAGTTTCTCACTATAAATTATATTGATTAAAATAGTTGTTTTTAAGTATTATTCACTATTCATAAAAAATTGGAAGTTCTCAGAAAAATACCAAAAATTCAACATAGGCTAATTTCGATATTCCGAAGACAAAAATGAAGTCCATTTTGAAATATTAAATTTATATAATTTCATAATGTGGGTATTACTATTCATAACGGCTACTTTGATTGGTTGTGGTTTGTTGAATCTCGAACCTGCGTACAATGCAAGCTATTGCATTATTGAAAGAGAGGAATATCGTGGAAGCTCGGGGTGTTACAATAGACATATTCAATGTTGGACTTGATGATTCTTAAATAGAACCCTCGCTAATGTGGATGGAAATTAACTCATATGAAGGTCCTCGTTGTGTGGTCCCACTTCATCAAGAACCCAACAAAATATTTCGTTAATAATCCTTTATATTTATACATATAGCTACAATATCCCATTGGAATCTCCAACCCACAATGTTGGGGGTATTTTTACCTCCATGGCCATTTCCAGTATCATCTATAAGACAAGAAAATACCAGGAATACATGTCTACCACAAAAAAAAATTATATTCTTCCTACCTTGGAGTTTATATTAGTAAATGTCATCATTATGAACTAAAATGATAATAAAAAACATCATATTTTCAATGAATTTATATCATAGTAGAAATATATATGAAATTAAATTTGCTGAGATAATAGTATTGAAAAAAAGAAACGTTTTTGTCAAATCCACATCCCACCAACCACCAGATCTTGGGGAATCCATCCGAGTTGATGAAAAGATTTCCTATTTCAATACCATAATAAAGAATATTATGTATATAAATGATGAAATTTTAATAAAACAGATTTTTCTCCAAATAAATTTTACAAATTATTTGGGTGGATAAATTTTATCTTTAATAAATTTTAAATGAGTACCTAGATTGAAAATATGAGGGAACCATTGTGACTAAAACAATAACTTTAACATAGTCAGGGCATAACCTCGACTGGTGTGGGTCGAGGTTGAATGTTACTTTTTGGATGTGAACACCATTGAAATATTAAATAAAAAAATTTAATTGATGTTACTTGGAGAGGTAGTGTTGGTTTCTATTTTTATAAATTTGCCTCGGGGGGGGGGGGTTCATGGTTTTCTCCAAAATGCTGGGAACACCTTTGAGGAAAGGATAAGACAAACTTCTCAATGGAAAACATTGGTGGATTAAGGATCGAGATTCTGAGCAGGCATCAAAGGATCATTGAATGATGAACACAGATTCTTTCATCATCATGTACTGATCTAGTCCCATGTAGGGTGTGAATTTTAAATTGTTTTTTGTCCCCTTTATTTCATCCTTTTTCTTATAAAGAACGTGAATCAATAGAAAAACTGATTGATTCAATGGTCATGCATAGTGATGGTATGGGATTATATTGAAGGGTGGTTATCTGGTTAGATCCATGTTTTGAATTGATTTAGGTTTTCCCTCTATTCTTCAATTCTAACGTGGAAGTATTGAGGTTGAGATAAAAAAGTCCTAGATATGTTCACTTTACTTGTTCTTATGGATCACCTTATATCCCTGATTTTCATCTTATTTTTCATTGGGCACATCATTCTGAAATGGGATCCTAGACCGCAACACTATGATGCATTGACCATAGGATGATAATCCAACCTTTTTAGGTGGAGTGTGGAGAGACATGGTAATCGGTGGGGTGAATGATGGAAGAGGCAATACCGGCCTGACATCATGAATGGTTTCGGGGGACCCTGAAGGAAGGCTGCTGACATTGAGGTAGGTGGTAGCTGTATCCCATGGGGCCTTGATAATGAGGCAGTGGGATGGACTTCCATAGGGGGCGGAAAGTGGAGGTGGATGGGGAATCCAGCTATAAGGATGATTGTAGGAACCCACAGCGGTAGCCGATGTGGGTGGCTATAGAAGTTTGCAATAGGAGGCCGCGGTGCTGAAGGGATGTTACTCGTCAGAACTGCATTAGAAGGAGAACTCATGGTTGAGCTGTGAGTGTGTGCTGATCATGTGGACTGGCCATGTAATGATACCTGACCATGCAATGTGGTCCAACCACATTAACTAGGGCTATGGCTGGAATGCAGTCATTTGAAAATGTGGGCCAGGGAGGGGCATGACCAGGCCGTATGCGGCGGGTTGGGCTGGAGGAACTGGGATGCTTCAGCCACCCGGTAGGTGGGACTATTTAGCCGAACATTCCATGGCCAAGGAGGCCTAGTAGGCCGATTCGGACCGCCTAGACCACAGAGGTCAGGTGGTCTGAATATGTTTGAGTCAGTCAGATTTGGCTAGACCAAGCCAAGACCCAAGGAACCCCTTTTCACACAAAGGCTTGTAACATTGAAACTGTATTCCCATTTGATGAGTTGTTTTCCTCGTTGGAACATTTTATGTGATTCCATCATAGAGAGATACTCTAAATGAGTTTCTTTGGAGTTTGGAATACAACATTTTTGTCTAGAGGAATAGGTTCTCTCAGAAAGAGCACGCTAAGAGTAGAATTCAGTGGCTTGTTGTGACCTATATGAAGTGTGCCTATGGCGCCTACATGGAGTGTGTCACATTGGGATTGTGTATCCTAAACCCATATAGAGTGTTTCCTCTATGAATTGTGTCTCATTCACCTACATTGAGTGTGTATTCTATGGATTGTTTCCCCTTCTCCTACGCGATGTGTATCTCCTGCATCTATACAGCGTCTATCTTGTACAAATACCCGGAGTGTTTCTCCTTGTATTGTAATATTCCAGGACCTTATTTTTAAATGTATTTAATATACTTATAATTGTGTGTTCTGACTCAACATACTCTCTTTATGGTACTTCACACAGGCTACACATTATGTTCCTCTTTAGTATTCTACATTATGCATTTCTTTGTGGTATACATTTGTGGCTTGAAGTCCCTACTGAGTATTTTTTTACTCACCATTGAAAAGGATTCTCCCACACATGGTGTGCCTTTGGTAGATGTCCAACATCTTTGGTAGAAGCCTTGGAGGTCCAGAAAAAGTTGGCACTTAGAGGTAATCCAGATAGATAAGGTGCACTCTAGCGACATCCGAGAGCTTATGTGCATGCCCTTCATATAGGGTTTTCGGCATATGAATTCTATGTGATTTTACTTTTTCTTATTGGGATTTTACATTGGCCCCCATTACTTTATGTTTCTACTATTAACTCTGTGTTGGTTTTCTTAGTAGTGTACATGCATTTCAGCTCAATTTTTTCAGTTTCAACAAATTTTCTTGGAGGCGGGTGTGTGTGTACAGGTACATGGGGAAATGCCTCCCACTTATGGAATATTCCAACTCAGCTCTAGTTACCAGACCCTATCACACTAGAGGAAAACATGTGGTAGTCATGGAATAGGCCTTGGGGGATGGGTTGTGACATATTTTATTAGGGGAAACATTCCCAATAATTATAATCTTAAGGATGAAGTTATTATGCATCATAGAGCGAATCATCTTCAATGTGAGGATATTTATCAACTCGTAATGGAATTATTGATTTACCCCATAAAATTAAGATCAAATAAATCATCCAATATTACTATAGTTGAAATTAATTATCTTCAATTAAAATGAATTGGATGATGTCAACTAGTAATTGGGAAAATTCACTTGAGGATAAATTAGGTGGAGGTATTCAACCTATTACTAGATTAACTTTCTATTCATATATATTCTCTTAAAAACCTATGTACAATGATACAAATAATCTCAATGTTTTATCCCATGTGGGGGAATTTAAACCTCCTTCTCCCTACTTCAAGAGACCCAAAATTTGAAAATCATATTGAATCATACATCTAGAGAAGTTTCTTACCCTTTCTTATTCTTATGGGGGCATAATGTTGGGAACTGTGAACCAGAAATGGATGTTATGATCACATTCTATATGTATTCATTATTTGATCCCACAATAGTTCTATATAATAACCTCACCTTTTAGCATATTTCATGATGGGAAGATCTCCATTATGAATTCCTCTACCAATTTTACTCTATATTGAGGAATAAAACTATCCTTGTGCTATCTAATTGCAAAAAATGATTTAATGGGAGAGTCATAGGTTTAATTATAATATGGATTACTCTAATATTATTTTTATAACATATATATATTCCCCATGAAAAATTAATTTAGATGTGTATGGAGAATATATGGGTTGAATTGTCAACTATTCTCATCCACCTAAATTTCTCTAGTAGGTTTTGAGAGTTTTTGAATATAGAGAAACATATAGGGGATGTTATTCAATAAACGAAGGAAAGATATCATCAAAAACCACTATCCCAGATTAGGATGTCAGGTAAATAGGAAATAATTTTTACCATCCTCAAGCTAGTAATTTTGAGGTGAAAAAAATTAAAATCCTGCAAAATATAATTTATTCCTTACATAATAATTGGTTACAGGGTTCATCATTTTTAATTGGTGACAAAACTAACCACGTTATTAGAAATGATGAATCTAAATGAATTAGGGAATATAGATCACATAAAAAAATTCCTCTACCATCACATGTTGGAAAGAATGATTCTATGAATTTGTTTCATATAATTATTTACTAAAAATGATAATCATGGATGGTCAAGATTTATAGTAAAGTACAAAGGTGCATGTAAATTTGTGACATCCGTTTTAAAATAATAAAGAGAAGAATGGGAAAATAAAATATATAGGAACTCATAAATTTTTTAGAGTATATGTTCTAGAATATAGTGAATCATGCACTTTCCATCATTTGTCCATGACTTAATCAACCAGTTATTACATCAATTTCTCATGCAACTGATACACTAGCACCTTATAATTCTCTCCCCCAAATGATCTGATATAATCGACCCATGAAAGAAAAATATAAATAGGAGTGACTATGGATTATTCAACTTTTATAAACTCACATGGAATCTATACTCCCAACGTTGGGATTATGGGAATTTCAAAATAAAATCAGTCAATGGAAACTACCCTCGAATCCAGTTAATGTGAAGCGTCTCACTATGATATTTAATGAGCACCATTCCATAAAATGTTGACTTATTCTAATGAGGATCACTGGTTTATCTCTTTTAGTGTTAAATGATTTATTTAAAATTTCATTATGTATGAAGTGCTTCCTAAAATAGGATCCTATATTTCAATTAACATGGTATATGATTGGTCTAAATGATTTTCACTTCATTCTGATGAGTGAATTATTAATATAATTGAAGACACATTTATATTTCCGTCTATGGTTAATCATGTTTTCCAATCATGTACTCTTAGTTTTTGTAAATAATAACTTGGTGACACCCCACCTACCCCTAAATGAGAAATCTTCAACCGTACTGATCTCTTAAAATAAAATTTTTATAGTTCATGTTCATGATGTTAAAGGTCGATCCCATCACATGGACCCACATATGGAATCTCATAATCAACCACCCATTTTTTCCATTATGAAAGGAAAATTTGTTGTTAGGTGTCTTTATTTTCATCCCATAAAGCAAAAAATTCCATCTATACTAAGGAAAATATAATTTATTTTCCGAATTTATATTAAATTATTTTTAATTTAATTGTTGAGTTTTTTAAGGAAAATATTTCCTATGATGAAATAACATCCTTATACTTCAATTACCATACTTCCTGTTATGTACCCCATCCCAGGGGGATGGTATCATTTTCATATTATTCACCCACTAATCATGGGAATTCTAAAAAAAATCAACATCACTGCTCACCATTCAGTCCTAATGATAGTGGCTGTTATCTAGTTTGGAGGTGTCTCTATCATTGTCCCAGAAATCAATAACTTTAAAACTATCTCCTAAATTGATCAATATTAATGTCCCATCTCCTAGACCTAAAAATAAAATATGTTTTTATGTTGATAATGGAATACATTTCCCAATGGAAATATATCTTGTCATACATATCTCGGTGATAAACATACCAAGGTATATTCCATCCAACTAGATCACATTTTAGGTATTTTACCTCTTCCATGTTGAATAATTTGATTGAGCTCTTGACCGAAAATTACCCTTTTATTTTTGAAAATCTTTTGAGGAGAAATTGAGAAACCAAGAGATCTATCATTACAACCACATTCAACAAAAACAGAGGAAAACACATAACAATGTACCAAAACTGCCCCTCCCGTGTAACTGCACCATGTTGACAAGCCTTCACCAACACATGACATCTCGGTTAGCAGTCTCATACAAGAGTGCATAGGCACAGTACCAATGGCATAGCCATACCCTCTCAAAAATATAAATCCAAATAGTATGCATCGGTGAAGGATTCCTTCTTTGAACCCCATCAGATGCAGATCCATGTAGAGTGCTAGCATCGTAGCACCGAAACATCACGTCACTTCCAAACAGACAGATGGCCAGAAGAAGACCCACCTCGAACCAGCATTCCCCTCAAACCAAATAACAAAATTAAACCTCTAAAAAAATCATTAAAGAGTAATTCAAGTTACCCAAAATATGTTTCCCTAAAAAATGCACAGGATAATGATGAAACCTGGATGCATGTAGCCTCTATCATTAACTTTTCAAACTCATAATCCAAATAGAAGCACATCATGTGTATGAAATAATCAGGGTTATCCATATTATTATAATTGGTTAAAAAAGTTATATTCCTTTAGTCTTGACATTGTAGCTTCCTAAATCATATGTTCTTTAGAATTTATAATGCAAGAGCTTATAATGTTCAAGAGACCCAAGGAGGTAGTTATATGAGATTATCCCAATTATTATTCATACAACCTTCTTATTTTATACATGGTTAAATAATTATTTATCTTTATTTATTGGATCTAAAATCCAGTTATTCTCAAGATCAAATATCATATCCTTGACCTGAAATCAAATCCCATCGATTTCAACTCCTTATTTATCCTACTTTTTGGGCTCCATTTACATCTAGTTTCGTAATGTCCCTACATTGGATGAAGATTTCATAATTTTTCCCCTATTAATGAGCATGATATATTTAGCGGATAACATATAAGATCTCTATATCACATGATTATTATTCTTATATGATTAATAATGGAGTCAATATTACTTATGTAATGTCACTGACCCCTATATCCCAGATCTAATGCGTTAAATTGTTACCTTGGCATAGACACATGACATGAATCCCAAGGGATTAATCAGTTTAGATGTTTTGGAATCTATATTATATATATGATCATTACACTATAACGTGAAAGGAATTAAAACATATCCATTTCATTAGATGCACCCTTAAACTCTTATATTATTCATGTAAGTCATTAATAATATAAATTATTGCATCCTATGGAAAAATAAATCGTATGAAAGTGGAGATAATAGATGCTTAGTAATTGTAAGAAATACACCTGAAACATATATAATAAGGCATGTTTAATAACTAAAATAACACATGCTATTAAAACTTATTGTTGAGCATAATATGGTAGGAATAAAATTTGAACAAATACTGCAATATAAATACTCACATTAAATGTAATACCCCAATCTTCCACGGTACGTTTCCCTTGGAATAATGCATTGCATTGTATGCAACTTCGAGATTCTAACACACCATGACTAATCAAACTAGCCGTTTTGAATAGTGATACACACTTTTTGAAATTTAATAAGTTTTATCTTTAAAAATGGACTTCATTTTTGGATTCAGAATATCGAAATTATCCTAGGGTATAATTTTAGTATTTTTCTAAAAATATTCAATTTTTGATGAATAGTGAAAAAACACTTAGTTATAGTTTAAAACCGAATTTTTATATAAATAAATTTTTAAAAAAAAATCTATTTTACTTCAAAATAGATACATAATAACTATATATGTTCAATGTAATTCATTGGAGTCAGTTTATAATAATTTTAGATATATAAAAAGTTTATAATAATTTTCACCGTCTTTTACCCATCTCCTAGGAGAATTTTTAAATTCACATAAAACATAATTTTACCACTTCTGCGAGTGAAATTTAAAAAATCTGAGAAACACAGTTAATATCAAGGAGTAAAATGTGGTTCAATAAGATAAAAATAATTTTTTGGTGAATAGTAACTTTTTACTTTTATTTACAACGGTTAAATGTAAATAGGGTAATTAAGGGTAAAAATGATATTGTTATTACCATAAAACATGTCCTAATTCTATTGGATAAGTATAATTCGACCAAAAACAACCTTGGTAATAGAATATGAACCTCTTTGGTCTACTTGGATTAGATTATGACATTTATTATTATTTAATTCAAAGAAGAGTTAAAAGGGTTAAAATCAATGTTTAATAACTAAAACATTTTAAATATAGGGTTATAGATAAGATAAATTAGATTATAAATATTGATTAGAAATATAAACAAATTTACTACATAATGGTAGTTTATTTATAATTTTTAGACATCAAATAGTTTAATATATTTATGACACAATAATGATGTTGTAATTACCTTATTAGTGAAATATTAAAAGAACTGTTATTAGAAATACCCAAATAAATATAATTTGAGACTTTTAATGAATTAAAAACTTTTTATAGGTTAATATTACATGTTAGGGTTTATAAAATGAATTAAGTTCGAAGTAATAATGCTGTTATTAATTTAGAAAAAACAAAATACCAAATAGTGTCAAAATTGACATAAAAGCGCTTTTAAAACAAATATTATATTATTAACTGATATTCAATTCCAAAAAATATAAGTTTTAGAGAAAAGACTTATATTATTATAGTTGATCATTAATTAACCACTTGGGGCTCTCTTTAATTTTATAGTATGTTTATTAACCATATAATATAAAAGTACAAAGAGACATGGTAAATGTGAAACAAAATGACTAAGAGTTAAAACTAAAATATAAGGCTAATATATTGACGCAAACCTATATAAAACCTATTGTATGGGTGGTTTTCGACACATACCCACCTTAGCCTAGATATAAGTCACTTTAGAGGCATTATAAACTGAATATGATTTTATTATAAAATAATCTTTCTAGCCTTTCCAGAGGTGCCCCTCACCCCTCTTATAAAAGGGCACTCCCCATTCTCCCAATTTAACACCTTCAATGCCATTTAAATCATCAAAAACTGAACAAATATCATCTAAACTTCCCTCACTTCAACATAGAGGCCTTATTTGGATCAGAAATCCAACCTAAGGAGACCTTGTGATCAAATCAAAAGGAAGAACCCTAAGAAGAAGTAATGTTTTCACCACCCACTTTCATGTTCCTTTCTTCTTCCACTTAATCTTTATTTGTCATTTCCATTCTAAAATAATAACTCCAGTATCGTATATATACAGTAATGTTATTATAAATATGTTTCAACTATTTTCAGTATTCTATCCATCCTTTTAATGACATGTCACCATATGTGCATACGTACGGCTTACCGTCTCCACATCGTGGGGTAAATGTCATTCAATACATTATTGTTTAGATGGGTATAATAATGATGTGTAATTCATGTAAATAAAAAATATAACCTGATAATTATTCTGTATATATGATACCCCATCCAATTATATATTTTTTAATATCAACGGAATGATATTTTCGCTCGTGTGTACGTACGGACTACCGTCTCCACGAACGCGATGAGATTCATTCCCCATCGAATCCATTCAAGACTAATTTTCATTTGATGATTAAAAATAATTTTTCAGTACTTGATATAATTCTGTATATGAATAATATACAACCTATGGATAAAAAATATGGCTTATGTAACAAAACATATAAAATAAAAGGAGTAAGTGATTACCCAAAATGACGATAATACTAAAATATTATTAACAAAGAAATATTAAAAGATTATATATAATATCATATTTATGTATATGATTCTTTTATAATTTAATAACAATGATTTAACTATTATACCGGAGGTTAACATACCCTCGACCAAGGAAAATTACAAGGTAAGGGTTAATTCTACAAGCTCTTCATTATCCGAGGTTGTTTATAAGTAATTATCTATTGGGACCTCTTTATCATCCCCATCCATGTTTCTTAAAAATGTATTTCAAAAAATTCTTACTGTTTTATAGAAAATGGGTTAAAGTCATTTATTCCCTTTTTTGACTTTCTATAAGATGTTTATAAAGTAATCTTCCCGTCATTATCCAATCAAGGTCCTTTTTAACCTTTTCGACAAAATTAAGGTAAATATGTCTTTTTTTAACTTAAAATGTAACACCCCAGGTAAATAAAGAATATTACATTTTCATATTTATCCATATTTGTGAATAAAATATTTATATGACTTTAACGGGGACGCTATGCTCGATGGCGTACCCAACACGCAATAACGAGTTTCCTGGGAATCTTACGTTGCACAATAATAATAAAATAATATTATTTTAAATGGTAGTTAACATGTAGCCGTTGTAATGGCGGGAATGGATAGAAATAACTAAAATATTATTATATTTTTTTAAAATGTTTTTACATTTATCCAATAAAGGATAGAGGCTTAAAATACGGAAAGAAATCAATTTTAGGCATATATGCCCTAGTTTTCACTAAAGGTTCACTTATCGCCTTTTATTGGAGAACCGTCATTAAATATAGTTTTGTTCACTCTTATACATTCTATTGGACCAAATAAAACTCTTCTTAATAATCAGGACATCAGAATTTACTTTCTGTAAATTTTTGGTATCTTTCCGATAATGTTCATTTGTTTTAATGAATAGTGTAAAATGTTGTATTTTAATTCAAACCCTCTTTTTAATCTAATTTATTTATATGATTAGATTATATTTTGAATTGGTTTTAAAGTTAAATTAGAAAATATTTTTACCATTAAATCCAATAGTGGTCATTGGAATTAATTTCACTTTGAAATCAGACTTAAACTAGTGTCAATCTTTTGATACTTATTGTTTTATAAAAACACGCTATTTGCCCTGACAGCGGGAATTAATTTTTAAATTAATTAATGTTACTAATATGTTTTGAATTTTTTTAAACGGACTTCATTTTTGAATTCGGAATATCAAAAATAGCTTAGGGTTAAGTTTTGGTATTTTTCTGAAAAACTCCAATTTTTGATGAATAGTGAAACCACTAAGTGGTAATCAAGCAAACTGATTTTTCAGTTAAATGAAAGTTTACCACTAATGTGTATTGAATTTTGAAAATCCTACATAAATGGTTGTCATTAAGAAGTTAAATTTGGTTCAATGAGATTATAATAATTTTTTGGTGAATAGTAACTTATTAAGTTCTTAATCGCGATTAGTGGTAATTAGTGTAGTTTAAGGTAAAAATAATGATTTAATAATATGAAATGATCTAGACACATGTCCCAACCTTATTGGTTGTATCATGGTCGACCAAGAAATGCCATGGGTCAACTTGGGGACCCCATGGAGACACTTTGGTTGGGAAATGACATAAATAACTTTTTATTTAATGTAAAAGTAAAAATGACACAAACATAATATGTCTTACAAAAACAATTTTTACATGGGGCTATAACTATCAGAATTTTTATTATAAATAGTCATTGGAAAGCTAAAATGATTTCCTACATCATAGTATTTTTTATAATTTTTAGACATTAAATAAATTAAATTATTTATGACATAATAATGATGAAGTGATGACATCATTATTTGACGATTTAAATAAAATGGAAAGATAATGTAAAATCTATGAACTACACATGTCCAAAACTTATTGGATGGGTGTATTTCGAACCCTTATCACCTTATCCACAAATTATATCAACGTGGGACCTTTTAAAACCGAAACACATTTTCAAATAAAGTAATATTTCTTACTTTCCAAAAGTGCCCCTCCTCTCCTCTTATAAAAGGCCCCCACCTCTACCTCATTTCACACACTCCTCAAGCCTTTGGCTCGCCCAAACCCTGCCCATTTACTCTCTCCACATCCCTCGCCTCATCCTAGAGGATTTCCTTTGGGTATAATCCTTTCAAAGGAAGCCTTTAGGCTCAAATCAAAAGGAGTTACTCTTTTAATGGTAATTCATTCTCTCATGTTCATTTGTTTTATTTTGCTTCTCCAACCCCCTAAAAACTTTTTATTTATTTCTTTTGTAGCAACACAAGTATCATAAATATACTAGGATGTTGTTATAAGATTTATTCGAGCTACACTTTCACAAAACTACATCAAATGGTTAAAGAACATACGGTTTCCGTGGATGGCGAAATTGTGCCTCCCGAAACGATGATTGTTCAATACTCATTTAACACCTTCAAAGGTGGCCATTATGATGTCACTATTTTTATATATGATATATGATATATAACATGTTTATGTTTTACTTATGCTTCTTTATTTTTCATTTGTGTCTTACCTTTATGGCTTCCATTATGGGTATACGCGATATCTTCATTTTTGGAAGTGCGGACTACCGCCCCCTCAAAGTGATGTTATTCGTTAATGCCATACGTGGGACGTATAAAGGATGGATTTAATGTTATTATATATGATGTTATACTGGAATAATTATTTAACTCTATATCATTATTATTTTTTTCCATTAAAGTATGAGATAGAAATGAAAGTAGCGTTCATGCGTACGTACGGCTTACCGTCTCCATGAACGGTGCATTTCATTTCTTATCCCCAAATGTAATGTACTATTATAAGTACATATATATAATGGATATATATGATGTATGATACATCTAAATGATTAATATAATTCTGGAATTAAAATATACATATCTCTCATATAGTTTTAATTCCATTAATACGACATAGAAATGAAAGTAGCGTTCATGCGTACGTACGGCTTACCGTCTCCATGAACGGTGCATTTCATTTCTTTCCTCTAAATGATTATGAGATTTTATAAATACATGTATATGCTGGATATATATGATATATATGATATCCAAATCAGGAATGTCATTTTTGGATATGAAGAACCTTTGACCACACGAACAACATGTAATTGTAAGAAGTCCACTTTCGACTTAAGAACCAAATATCGACAAAACAAACATGATTAACTAACATGATTAAATAATGTTTATAACATGGTAATAAGTGATATAAAAGGAATAATTAACATGAAAAAGTTTCTTAAGGAAGTATAAATTAACTCAAGTTTATTATTCAGGAGATTAAAGAACGATCGAGTCAAGTCGGACCCGAGGTAAGGGATCCTACACCTCTCTTTCTTTTTAAGTACACTCTTTTATGTCATTCCTTTTCAAGATCATAATTATTGTTATTGGGATGTTATTTTATATTAATCTTACTGTAAATTTTATGTTCATGTGATGAGAGACCCTATTCTCTCTCATCAATCCATTTTGGAAGTTTTAAGTGGCGCCGTTAGGCTGCCGAGTTTTCGTAAGAGATTTTTCATCTCACTTTTATTCCCGTGAGATTTATGCTACATTTGCCACAATTTCCATTGAGTGGTTTATGTACTGCCCACTATTACAATCCTATTGTAATATAATTCCATTTATGGGTCTTTACATATTCATTGTATGACACTTCTCCAATGGGGTGTACTTTTCAAAAGTTACCCAAGTCGGTAAGGGAACCTTTCACCCTTCTCTTTTTTAAAAGACTTCTTTTGTTGGGACTTTTAATTTACATATTGTTATGTTGGGATATGTTCTCATATATCCTTATTGATGTAAATTTTATGTCCAAGTGATGAGATACACTTTTTAAATCTCATCAACTCATTTTGATGTGATGCCGTTAGGCTGTCAAGGGAACTTTTTAACCCAATTTCGTTTTCTTTGGGTTCAACATGTAGTCATTGAATATGTCATCCACTGAATATGTGTGAATGGCCTTTTATTGTTTTAAAAATAATATCCACTTATATTGGGTGTATTTATATTTTTCACACATATTTTTGAGATTGATTTGTCCTTAATTTAAGGATACCTTTTTTATAAGGGATTTCATCACATTTTACTTTTCTATTGAGAGTTCATTGTTGTTATGCACCAATTCACTCTTATATGGTGTGTATACTATCCTTTGACATATTATATCATGAATCCTTTTATTCTCATGTTATTATAAAGTTCGGATTAAATGTTATTCCGCTATTATTTGTATTCAAGAGTCTCTCATTTTGTTAAAAACTCTTTAACAAAAATATCATTTTAAATGTTTTAAAGATTTATTATTCTAAATCTTTATCTTTAATGTCCATGTTTTAAAAATGGTTTTCAGTATTTATTTATATGGACATTAATGTTTTAAAATTATAATTCCATTAAAATATTCAAAGTGGTACGGGACACTTTGATTCAAAAATCTCTTTTAAATGGTTTTTGAAAATGGATTGATTAATTCAATATCTGGGAATTATTTATTGTAATTGCAAATGAAATATTGTTATTGAAATGTTTATATTTTACATATTTTATGTGTAATAATGGTACTTGGAAATTATGACGGGTGGTGCCGTGAATACCAGGACGGTTGGTTACGTTATAACCTCCAATGCATTGGGTATGGAAGTCGGCCGTATGGATATTCCATTAAGTATGTATGGAAATTGGCCGTATGGCTATTCCATTAAGTGATATGTGTGGAAGTCGACCGTATGGTTATTCCACTTAAGTATGTTTATGTCCCAAGTTACCTTTATATATGTTATGTGTTCTTTATATGGGTTTTATGGTAATCCTTTGGTTACAAAAAGGTAAGTAATGATACTTTTTTTTCAGTGAAAAGTTTTTACTACTTCATGAAGGTGAAAAGTATTAAATTGATAAAGTATTCATGGTTTACTTTTTGTTTTGAAAAACTAATAGTTTTCATTCTTTGTGTATCCCTTACTGAGATTCTTATGCTCATCCCAAGTTTTTGAAATGTTTTTCACAGGACATAGCGTGGAATATGGTCAAGGATGGGATCAAGGGAAAGTCATGCTACCTAAAACATGGAACTATACATGTTTCTTTTAAAGAGTTTTTATTTTATGAAAATTTAGTAGAAGCGACTACTTTTTAATCTTTCGAGATGTAATAGTTATGTCCTAATTCTCTAAAACTCTAAACCTAAAAAGATCCTCAATGTGAATTACTTATTTAATTCAATATTAAGTAAGGTTTAAGGCTAGGGACTTATATAAACGGTGGGTGTGGCTATTTTCCATCGTTATAAAATAATCGAGCACCCCTTAGAAGATTATAATTATATTTTCAAAGTAAATGTTTTCTTTTATAATTATGTATCTTTTATGTGATTTCAAAAAAAACACATTTCTCTCAAATAGTATTGATTTATCTATGTCAACATCCTTTGATAGATTTTAATCTTATTTGATGTTGATTTATTATGATAAAAAAATTACATATTGTATTGAAGGTTTTGTGATATGTTTCACTATGGATGTGTTATTTTTATATCATTCATGGTTTATGGAAAAAAAATTACTGACATTTCTTATGATAGTTTTAATATGAATGTTTATGTTATGTTTAAACCAGTTCATATGATTAATGCATTGGACTTAGTAAGTGACGGGTGGAGCCCAAAATAGCTCCCCTATGCATCGGTTGGTCTCATGAGGAAAAATAGTGTTTTGGCACAAGGCCTCGAAAAAAACTTATTTGTAGTCTTGGCACAAGGCCTTGACTACGTGGTTATGATAATCTGGCATTATGCATTCCATCATTATGTAAGTTTTTATTTATAGTGTATGTGATTATTCGACTAGTAGAATATCCATGTGAATATGTAAATGGACTTATTGAATTTTATCTGAGACATATTGTGATGAAGTTCAAGTTCAAAAGGATTTTGTTTTTGTTATACATTTCCTTAAATGTTTATGTTAATTTATGAAAGTTTCCGCTATATTGTTATCTTTTCTGAGCATCTGAGCTCACCCCTTTCAATGTTTTATTTTTCCCAGGATATGAAGAGGTATTTTATGAAAGACCTATAGGTATAATATGATGGGAAATGAATACCAGATGTTGTTGTCGTTTTCTATCACTTTATGATGTAATGTAAGACTTATGAATATATCTAGTGTTTCCAAGGCTACTAAACTAATCGGTCATTCAGGACTTGATCTTTCGTTATCATGCCAATGTTATGTAATAATGCACCGACTCTAGATAACTGGGGTTGGGGAGTTACATGAAACATAACCCTATATATTCTAGTATTCAATTAATCACATTATATTTAAAATTAAAAATATTATATTGGTAGAATGTATAATTCTGTACATCTAAATCATATCATCAGGTCATCAGCTAAGACATATAAAAATAAATGGTTAAGGCCTTATCCAAAATCCATTTCTGTTTGGTCTCACGAGACCTACTAATACATAAAGGGGAAATAGTTGTTACACACATCACATTATAAGTCCAATTAATTCTGAATTTGAATGAGTTTAAACATAAAAATCATATATTTATTCAATGTAAATATGTTTCATCCATTTGAAAACATAATCAATGACCATTTTGGGTAGTGTGGTGAATAATATCAAGATAGCACAAGCACATTCAAACTGATCATGAACAATTTAATAAAATATTTTAGATGATAACCGTAAGAGTTAAATCTCAATAAAGAAAAAATTAACAAAGGTGTTAAAATATATTAAAATCATCCATTAAAATCATCGATAAATTATTCATATAAATAACCCTTTTTTACATTGCAAAGAACAGTTCTTTTGGAAAAATCATCTGAATTTGTCATAATTATTTATATAAGACTAGAAATGAAAAAAATTGGTGTTAATTTCAAAATAAGTTATTTCTCAAAAATAATACTGTCTTAAAACAAATAGTGGATTATAATGGATAATTGGTAAGAAATCGAGACATTCTCTTCAATTGGGTGTGCGTATCAGGAAGAATTGAGAAGAGAACCTTTAAAACATTTATTTCTTATAAATGAATGATGAAATAATTTGATAAAATGAATTTTAAATGTACAATAATAATGTACGATAATTATATAAAAAATATATAATTACATTGGTGTATAATGGAAGAACACATAACCTTCATGAAAATGGATGTTCGAGAATAAACCCTAACCTTATGTCTGAAAGTATTCTAGACTTGATCTTAATATATTCGGACAATCAAATTAAATCCATTAATTAATAAATTCATAAATTTTTCTATATGATTATGATTTATTGTAGTTTTATTAAGTCCATTTATGTCCTTTTGATGAGTTATAGAGTTTAATTTCATCATTCAAGAGAGATCATTTTCTCAATTTTCTTGATAGGTTCCCATGATTATAAGTAATGAAGTTCATCAAAATTGTGTATAATTATAAAAATTTTAATCAGAATTTGTTAATGAACATACACAAGTGTAAATGTTTATATATATATATATTGTTCCTAGATACGAGGATGAATCATTAGATAATATGTTTGTGATAATCGATTATATTAATTTTAGTAGTTTTTATCACAATGAACTCATTTTCTTTTATCATTTAGTAATATGTAAATATTTTAATTAATGAACATAAAAAGGTTTTAAATAAAATTATAAAATCATTTTTAGGCATTAAAATTGTTTCATTAACATCCTTGAAGATGGTTATGGAAAATGAAATCTTTTCATCCTTAGAGGTGATGAAGCAACATACATGGATGTAATTTCCATTTTTAGAAAAAAGGGAGTGGAAAAGGGGATTGATGATGGATTAATGAGTTTGAATAATAAAATTAAAATATATACAATTTATTTAATTTCTAATTTTATTTGGATTAAGTGAGTTTAAGAGAGAGTAATAAAATAAAATAACTTGAAATGAAATTAATAGAAAAAAGAAAGAGGGTTTTACATCTTGATTTTCTCTTCCATAAGAACCTATTCTGGGAAAAGGTTTTCGAATTTTTATGAGACCAAGAGAACAAAGATGTGGGTGTGGGTATTGGGAAGCATATTGGGTTGAAATTTGACAAGGATCAATTCTTAGAAGTTGTAAGAAGAAGGGGTTGTATTTATAATGGGGGAGAGGGGTTTTTTTTGAATATTTTAATAATTTGATTATTAATTTGGAACACAACCAATATTATTTTGGGAATTATCACCAAATATATAAATATAATGAATTATAGTTTCATATTATGGGCTTACATTCGACATGTGTCCTCTAGGACTCAATAAATCATGTTTTTAGTAGTTATTTTAAATTATTGTATTTTAATATTCCCAAAATTCATGTATATTTATAAAATTCCAAAAATTTACACTAATCTTTCTCTGACATTCATAATTCAAAAATGAAGACAATTTTATGAAAATAATTTCATAAAAATGATAAATTTAATTTTTAATTAAATTCATAATTTACTCTAAATATACAGTTTCTAAAATTATAGCTCATTTTCTAACACTCGAAATAATTAAATAATGTCTCATTAAATTATAATAAAATGATTATACAACAAAATATTGATTTATGAATACATTTTATGAAAATTAATTTCCTTTTAAATCATTTTATTAATTATAAAATTGTAATTAAATATTCATGACTCACCAAAATACCAACAGATAATTAATAATTTTTTAAATATTAATATACTTATACTATGATAATATTATATTCTACATTCATTTATGATATGAATAAATTTTATTTATACATCCATGGGTGAGGTCACTATTCATTTGGCTCGTTTTCAATTCATAAGGGTTATATTTCAATTCCTAAAGTCTAGTTACTATTCCATCATTATAGGCATGATAACTTCTACAAATACCTATTATTTTATTCATTATTAATTTATAATATTTTTATTATATCCATTATGTTATTTTATGTAATTTATACTGTATGAAATAAATATAAGAAGGTAAATTTCATTGATACAATTCTGGGTTGTTACCTTCTCCACTCCTATAAAACATTCATCCATATAATTTCCATAATGTCACCCCATAAAAAGATTTGGATAGCTCATCATTATAACTTCCTCTGGTTCCATGTCACCTATTCAATTTTATGATTTTTTCAAAGTACTTTTACTAACCGAGTCGTCCAATTCCTCAATACCTATTCTTTAGTGTCCTAAATCCAGTTAAGCTTTTCACAGTAGGATAAATAAGGTTGAAAATTTATCCCCTTAGATGTGAGGGCATGTGTTGTGTCTGGAATATAATTCCTTAACATTGAGATGTGGAAGACAATGTGTATATTAGAAAGACTAGGTTGCATCACCAAACAATAAGCCACAACTTCAATTTCCTCTAGATATTTAACATGGACAATGTACTAGGGGTTTATTTTCCCTTTCTTCCAAAATAATATAACACACATTCATGGAAGTACATTCAAGTAATTATGATCTACAACTAGAAATTTTAAATCATTCATTCGATTTTCATCATAGCTATTTTTTCTACTTTGAGTTTAATTGATATTTTTTTAAATAGCCTTTACCTTTTCCACGGTTTCCTCTATAAGCTCTGGCCCTACAATCATCCTTTCACCAACTTCATCCCAAAATGTTGGCGTATGAAATCAATTTCCATAAAATTTGTTATATGGTTCCAATTGAATAATTTAATGGAATATATTATTTTAGGAAAACTCTACAAAACATAAATCTTAATCCCACATATCATAAAAATCATGTTAGCATGATTTCAACACATCTTCAAGATTTTTGATCATCCTTTCTGACTACCTATTAGTTTGAGGGTGATAATAAGTAGTCAAATAATTCTTAATATCCAATAATTTTTAATGATATATCCGTAATTTCAATGTAAATTATAGATTATGATCTAAAATAATTGATATAGGTGATCTATGATGTCTTTAAAATTTATTAATATATAGTCGTACAAGGTTCTACAATAGAAAAACCTCTCTTATACTGAGGAAATGTGCATATTTATTAAGTCGATTGATGATTTCCCAGAATGAATAATACACTATTAGAGTTTTTGGTAATCCAGTGAAAAAATATGTTGTGATATCATCCCATTTCTATGTAGTAATTGAGAGAGGAATTATGACTCCACTTGGACGTTTTCCTTCAGCCTTCACCTGCGGACAGACTAAACAACTAGATACATAATAAGAAATTTTCTACTTCATGTTATCCCACTAGGAATGTTCCTTCAAATTTCTATACATCATAGTTCTATCATGGTATATAGATAAATCAAACTATAGGCATCATCGAATAACTCTTTTTTTATCTCAGGTATTGAGGGAACACATCATGTCCTCCCATATTTCATAATTCCATCCAAACACACGAAGTCTGAAAAATACCCATCATTCACGTCTTTTATTTTAATTTATATATCATCATTAGACTAAGAAATATTAATTCATTCCAGTAAACATGGATAGGAAAACAGTTGAAGAAGTAATGGTGTTTCTAATTCATTGATAATTAGCATACCTATCTTTATTAGATCCATGAACACAAGATTCCTTTCGATAATATGTTTTTTAGAACTATATGATCATTTCTTCTTATAACATTAGCTACCTTATTTTCCATTCCTAAGTGATAGTGTATAGAAAAATAATTCTCCATTAGTAGAATTGGACTTCTCATTTTCCCTAGATTGAGGTGTGTTTATTATAAGATATATTTCAAGCTCTTGTGATCTATTTATATCTCACATATTTCACCACAGAGATATTGTCTCCCTATATTCATATCAAATATTAAAACTGCCAACTCAAGATCACGATTTGGATAGTTTTGTTCATTATTGTTTCACTCGCATGATGCATATGTAACTCTATCATTCTCTATAAGGACACAACCAATTTCTTTATTTGGTGTATCACTATAAATCACTAACCCACCATTTCTCGATTGTATATTCAAATGTGATCATTCACTAATATCATCTTCAATTATTTAAATAATTAATCACTTGCCTTTTTCCATATAAATTTAACCCTTTTATGATTAATCATGATAATCATGTTAGCTAATCATGAAAGGTTCAAAATGAATTACTGATATTAATTTTCCAAGCCAATGACACTATGTACCTCAGATATGTTAGTTTGTATGGTCCATTCATCAACCACATTCTTCTTTCATTTGATCAAATGATATTCCATCATGTGAGACAATATTGAAAAGAATATAAATTGATTGAAGAATGAATTCAAACTTGATAAACATCCCATAAAATAGTTTTCTTCTATGAGTATCCAAAAAAACTCATAAGTGGTTCTCAATGTCCTTATATATTTTCAAACATATGAAGATATCATCCTTAAATACCATAAAATACTCATCATAATATCCCTTGATCTCTGTATTAATAATATTTATAAAAATAGAGGGACCATTAGTTAGGACAAATGGCATTACCGTGGACTCATAATGTCTATACATCTTTTGAAATACTATCTCCGGAATACCATCCATCCTCACATGAAACATATGATATCAAGATTGAACATCTATATTAAAAATTACTAATTTCCATAATGTTTATCAAATAAATCATCAATGTGTGACAACATATAATTTTTCATTATATTACAAGTGTTGATTTCATTATAGTCAATGAAAAACCTCATAGATCCATATTTCTTATATAAAAATAGAACATGGGATCCACATAGAGAAACACTAGGGAGAATAAATAATTTTTCACTCAATTACTCAATGTTGTTTCATTAATTACACTAATTATATAGTGGTTATTCTATAAGAAGTCATTTATATAGGTCTTTCACTAGAAATTTAATCAATATATAACTGTACTTCCCACTATGGAGGATTTCCAGGTAAATCCTCTTGAAATACATCAATATATTCATTCAAAATAGGTACATATTGACTTTTAATATTACTATATTCATATATAGATGTTACTTTCCGTTACTCCACCAGAATTTCAATTTGAATAACTATTGGAGGTTGATTTAGATAATAAACAGAATATTAAGTATCTACTCTATTGAAACGGGATTCAACATTTTCTTCACAAATTATTACTTCTTTGTTCTTGCAGTATATTTTCATATAGTACTTTGAAATATATTTCACACAAATGATAATATCAAAATTAACTATTGGTATGATGATACATTTTGGAACAAAACCATGTTTATTTGTCAAAAAGGGGATGGACCGATACATCTTTTCTGCAAGGATAATTCCCTTAAGATTATTAACTGAAATTTCCATTATTAAATTCAATGTGAAATTTATATTTTTTCCTAAAAAACAATGAGGATATTAAAGAATTATATGATCAAGAATCATATAAGTTATCGTATGAGTTTGAGGACATGGTAAAAGTACCTACAACTATCTCATTAAGATCTTCAACCTCATTAGTTGTGATCTCATGAGCTCGGTCATGCTACCTTTTCAATTTTTAGGGAATGTTTCATTAATGATTATGAAAATAAGTTTCATAGTGTCACATATCATTAAAATTATATTATTGAACTTTGGTAGCTTATTTATTTCCCTTGCAATCATGTGCATTGTAGCCTTTTTCTCCACACTTATAACAAACTCCAATTCACTTCAGTAAAGTACCTGGTAGTTTATTCCTAAAATTATCACAAGATGGAAAACACCCTTTTTTATTTTTCCATTTATATATTCTTTACACTCTTTGCCTCTTATTTTATTTTTTTCCTTAAATTCATATGACATAGAGAATTCCTTCTATACCTTAATTGCACATAAGACAATATCTTTATATGATGAAAAATTTTGGGAGACTGTTTTCCATCAGATTAATGGGTTTAAACCATAAATGAACTTATTAATTTTTCTCCATAGAATACATATGCATTTGACAGCATACCATTATAACCATATAAATTTTGATTCATACATTTCAGCATTTTTATCATTTTTTTAGTTCAGAATCAAGAATTACCTCCCCATATCCTATCTCTATATGTGAGAAAAAGTATTTTCTATGAAAATGTCACTATAATCTTTCCATTCCACATTTTCAATTTCTTCTTACTTGTTTTTGTTTTGAATAAATGTCCACCATTGATCAAAATATATTTACAGATGATAAACTACCATGAAATCATTTTCCCTTCCATTACTTACCAATGTGATAAATGTCCTCAATAAACAATGTATCCATTATATTGGTAAAAATGAGTTTGTAGTCCCATATAAAGGTGGAGGATGTTGTTTCATAAAGTGGTATAACATTGTTAATCCACACTGTGGATCAAAATACTCCAAACATGTTGGGATATTATTCATAACCTAAGTCTATTATGTAAATGTAGTTATAAGTTCCTCATCACTAGTCACAGCTCAAGTACCAGTGTCATTATCTTGCATATAATAGGAAGCCTTACATGGGATATGCATGTTGATATGGTTTCCATCCCTTCTACTAGGTTACATTTATATATCCTGGAATATATAAAATTGTGATACCAATCACAATACATAATATTAAACTAAAAATAAACATAACAGAAACTAAAACTTTCTACATAGATAATCTCGTAATCATAAACATGGTTTAGTTGGGAAATTATTTACATTAAAATCATTCATAATGGTTTCAAATGAAAATGATAATTTTTCTATGAATTTCCCCTAGGAGTGTCAAGATAGGAGCACTATAAGGACCATAATTTTGTACCAGGTTAACCTGATTCAATCTCATGACACCTTGTTTGAGTTATTACCCCTAGGTACATCTCTTCCAAAAAAAACATCCACATGTAGTATCTAGAAAAGTATGTATTTCTAGAGAGATCCACATATTATTTACCATACCAAAATTCTAGGGTTTTATTCTATGCTTATCCTCCATTTCTATCTTACAGTTTTGTTCCCTAATATATATTTCTAAAAATAGTTTCCAATATTAATACTAAACTCCCTATAATAACAACTATAAAGACCATAACCACAAAATACCAGAGCTAGTACATTACACTATTACATTGGAATAGATAAAATATTTGAATTCCAAGGGATCAATCAGTTTATATGAATTATAAACCATATTATATACATGAACTTTATAGTACAACTTGAATGGATGTACAACATTTATATATCATTGGAAGAATCGTTAATGTTATGGATTATTCCTAAAAATTATTCATAATATACATCTTCGTATAATATAGAAAATAAATCATAAAAAGAGTTGAGATAAGATACTCATTAATGGTAGGAAATAGACCAAAAGTATAAATAATAATTCATGATGAATAACTAAAATAATGCATGCCATTATAATATAATCTTCAGCAACACATAGAAAAAATAAAATCAGAATAAATAATTACAAATAAATAATCACATGAAACATTACCATGGATATTCTAATAGTAAATCAATCAAATTATTTATTAAGTAACAATACCTTAAGGAGGGAATTCATAATTCTTAATATCTAAAACATATCATCAAGGCCTCGACCAAGACTTCAAAAAATATATGTTTAAGACATCAGCCAAAATCCATTTATTTTTGGTCTCATGAGACCTACCGATGCATCGAGGGACTATAGTGCACCCCACCCATAACATTATAAGTACAATTAATTAATCATATGAATGTAGTTTAACATAGAAGTCATATAAATATTCAATGTAAATTACTTTCCCCAATCTGTGAACATAATCGATAAATAATCTGAGTTGTATGGTGAATTGTATCAACATAGCACATCCACAGCCAAACCGTTCATAAACCCATCTATATAATATGGTATATGATAATAGTAAGAGTTAATGCTCAATAAATAATAAAATTAAACCTATTTTTTCAAATATATTAAAATACTATTGTATTTTAATGGAGGAATTCTTGAGAGAAATACCCCTTCTCTACTTTGTGAAGAATAGTTCTTATAGAAAATTCATTTTTATATGTCATAACAATTTGTATAAAAAAGAAATGAAAAATTATAGTTTTCCATAACAAAATTTGTGAATTTTTAAAAATAATGGAGTCTTAAAATAGATTATTTATGGTACTTGAATATGTTTAAGAAATCGAGACATTTACTTTATTCAGGCATTTATATTAGGAAGAATTGAGAAGGGAACATTGAAGGCATGTATTTCTTAAAAAATAAAGATGAAATTATCCAAAAACGTGATTTTATAATTTATTAATTGAATATAGAGTTTTTATATAAAAATAATGAATAATAACATATGTATATAAAGGAATAAATCATAACCTGATAGAAAATGGAGGTTCAGAACGAAAATCTAACCTTCTGTCTAAAAGTTTTCTGCACTTGATCCTAATGTCATGGATAATAATATTAAATACATTGATTAATTAATTAAAAATCTTTTATAAATAAATTTAATTCAATATTTTTTTCTAAATTCATTTCTGTCCTTTTGATGAGTTATAGATTTTAATTTCATCATTCGGGAGCGTTCATTTTCCCAACATTCATGATTGGTTTTCTTGTTTATAAATAATGAAGTTTATGAAAAATGAGTATAATTATATATCATTAAAATTACATGTTATTAAAGAAAAAATATATGTTTAATTGGTATCATATTCTTTTTCAGATATGAGGATGAATCATTAGATAAATTGTTAGTGATACTCGTTTAGATAAATTCTAGTCGTTTTAGACTGTAACAAACTTCTTTTATTTCTTCATTATGTATTATGTAAATATGATACATCATGAACATAGAAAGGTTTATAATTGAAATTTTAAAATATATTTCACCCATTTAGATGGTTTCATGAACATCATTGAAGATATTGAATTAAAATGAAAACTCGTTATCCTTGATGGTGAAGAAACAACGCCTCCCAGATGGCGTTTCCATTTTTAGAATAAAAGGGAGAGGAGAAGGGGCTTCTTGATGGAATATTCCATTAGAATAAAAAAATAATTTATATTTTAGGTGATGGAATTATCATGATATCGGTATGAAGGTATGTGATTATAGAAAATTAAATGAAATGAACATGAATTGAAATTAAAAGAAAAAAAGAAAGAGGCTTTTATCTCTTTATTTTCACCTCCTTTAGAACCTCCTTATGGAAACAGTTTCTTATACCAAGTGATATTGTACATGGGAGAGATTATTGGGAAGTTTATTGGGAAGATGTTTGAAAATTCGCAAATCTTTTAAGGCATGAGGATATGGGGAAGTATTTATAGTGGAGGAGAGGGGTGTTTTTTAATATTTTATTTATTTATTTATTTTTCCTAAAGAAAATCATTAGTTTGACAGTTATGACCAAATAAATTAACATAATAAATTATAGTTCTATATTATGCTCTTATATCATCCATAAATCACATATGACTCAATAATTCATGTTTTTAGCATATATCATAAATTATCGTATTTTACTATTCCTCAAAAATTCAATTATTTTATAAAAATAATAAAAATTAACCCTAACCATTTGTGGACACGTAGAATTGAAAAATGAACTCCATTTTAAAAAAATTATAAATATTTGAAATTTTAATTTTAATTTAAATAATCTTGTTCTTGAAAAATTCTGTTTTTGAAAGTAAAATTGATTTTTTTTAACATTATAAAAGGGTAACAATGGTATCATTAAATTAACATAAAATCATAAGACAAGAAAATATTTATTTATTAATACATTTAATGAAAATTAATTTTCACTCTAATAATTTTATTTATAATAAAGTTTTAATTAAATATTTATGACTCAAAAAAATACCAACACTTAATTAATAACATTTAAAAAAATTAATCACATATAGTGTGATATAATTATATCATATATTCATTTATGATATGACTAAATTTTATTTATGATTTCAGGGGTGAGGATTATAGTCATTTTGTTGGATTAATATTCATAATAGTTATATTACAATTCCAATGATCAAACAATTATATCATCATTATAGGTTCCTTAACTTCTAGAAATACCAATTTTTTCACATATTCTTAATTTATAACATTTTTATTGTGTTCTATATATGATTTAAAGTTATTTATACAAAAAGATATAATTATAAGAATGGAAATTTCATTTACAGAATTTTGGATCATTACAACATATCCTAGTGCCAACTACAAATATAACTTTCATTAAAGTCCCTCTACTAGAGTATGGTCTCACAATTCATGTAGGTTCTTTATATAACAGATTCTATGTTGGGGTGAGGTATTTTTTCATGGTCTTTGAATGGATTTATTATTATTCTAATTGATTATATATGGATTCCTGGATATACAGTCTTAGGCCCAACCATAGATTTCCATCCCATTCATAGTCCAAGCATGATGAACATAAAATTTATGAACCTATCCATTACGTTGTCTATAATGGATTGAATCTCTTCATTCACATCAGGTTTTTCATGCCATTATTTCTATATAGACCACAACAACACTCAGTGTAAATTTTGTAAATTGAAATTTCAATTACCCTATTTTCTAATGGATTATAGAATCCTAAACTTAGAAATGATGAGATGCAATTGATTTTATTGTTGAAAACAAATACACGGATTCCTGATTAAAGGACAAGTCAGAGATCAGTAACACATTCAATTTTCATGGTTTAGGATAACGTTAGAGCTTAAAAAACAATTATTAAATATTTTAAGGACCAATATAGACCTAGAAATTTTCAATTTAGACTCACTAGTCCTACTAGTCCTGGAAAACAATATAGCAGATCTTCATATACCACTATAAGTATGATTAAATTATGTATTTCTTACATTATAATTCATGAAAATATCATTTTATAACATTGATAATGCACTCTAATTTATACGACCATTTACATAAGAAATTTCATTATTATAACCCTTCATCATGAGAATGAGTTCAATGCATAGTGGATAACCATTAGGGTTCTCAAAACCTTCTAGAATAAGTCCCTACGTTGATCCTAAGATCTTAAGAATATTGTCTCATGATTTTTGAATCACCCTCTCAAGGTAAGGGACCCCCTTTATATTTTAATTATTCCAGAATCATCTTTATATTATTCTTTTTTATTTGTATTTTTTCATGTTGGGATATGTTTTTTCACACCCCTATTATTATACATAATAATTATAAGCGATGAGAGAACCATTTACCACTAATTAAATATTTCGATAAATCTTTATGTACCCCCATAATTCTACTAAAAATATCATGTGATTTTTTTCCAAAAATTGTGTCTTAAATACTCATCCCAATTTCCGCAAAAGGTTATTCACCTAGATTTACATATGCTCCATTGAGTTATGACTTAGAAGTATTTGAATCACACTCTATGATAATAGGATTAAATGTTATAAAATACATCCTTATGTTGTGTGATCTTTATAGAATACTTATGCATGTCAAGATTTGAATGAGACAAGTGGGCCCAAAATTATATTGCCCTCTAATGTGTTGGGTAATGTTTTTATCTCATGCGATACCATGTATGGTTCATCAGAGGTTATCCTATGACCAGTAAGTTATGATATAGCAGTATTTAGGAATGAATTATTTTTATGATTTCATATTTTATAGGGTTTCCACATTCCCATGTTTCCATTATGTCGTCATCTTATATCATGATTCAATGTTGAAGTTTTTTATTCTAGCCCCTCTTTTGTAACATTGATATAAATACTCTATCACAAGTATTAAATTACCTTGAACTATGATATTATTATTCATTTACCATGATTTATAGCTCACCCTTTCCTTAAGTACATCCGCAGGTTATTCCATGGAGTTTGAGAATATAAGTTAAATTTTACAATCATGTTATAGATTTTTAAATAATGTTTGTTTTACTAATGATTAAATTTGTATTATATGTACCTAATTTCCCAAAGACACTAGGTCTCATAATCATTAAGTATTTTATTATGTGTACCATTTTTAAAAAAAACCATGAATCAGGGTGTCTGAAAATATGGGTTTCGAAATGATTAGCCAAATAGAAATTGTAGGAATTTAAAAAGATTGAATATGTGGAAATTTTTTATCGTAAAATCCAAAAAATGGTGGGATGAAAAAATCCTTAGTTTAACTAATAATGACTCTCCATTAATGACTATGTAAATGTATAGGGTGGAAATTAAAATAATTTAAGCTCATAGGGACCACCATTAGTTTATTTAAAAAAGATATCTATGCTCTCTCAGTCCATAAACCAAATAAAATGTTAGATAACCGTTTTGTTTCACTATATATATATATATATTAGTTTAGGTTATCTATATAATGGGTCATGGTCCATTTGACATGACTGTAAACTACATAACTTGATTATCCATATTATAAGCCCATAAACTATAAATAGTTCTATGTTCTTTATTACTTGATTCGCTTTTATACAAGCCAATAATTTCTAATATTTCATTGTATATGGCTTCAATAGTTCATGTCGAGTATTCCTCAATAATATTATACCAATACAAAACCATAAAATTTTCTCAAGTGCATTAGCATGTTTTTCACAAACACCCCTGTTAATAAATGTGTGCTCCTTGATTCCTATTTTCCTAGGATACGTAGTGACATCCAGATCTTCTATCACAGATCTTGCTACAAATTTCACTTTCATTTTGTTTCCTCTATTATCCTAGTATTTGGATCTACCCAGACAATTCATATATTCCTCTATTAACCTAGTTCTAGGGTTCCAATACATTTAATTGATTATTCCTTTTAAAAAATAAAAATAATTGAATTGATTTACTTCTCTTGGAAACACCAAATGTCTTGAGTTGATTTATTACTATTAGTTGAACCAAAATAATTAATTATATTATGCATCCTAGGTGACACAAACACCAAAACTCAATATTATCCTCATAGTGTGAATGAATATTTGAGTTAATATCTTCCTTTTGGTGAACATCCTCTCATTGTCATTCCGACTCTTGAAGCCTACCAAATATTCATGTAATGTATATATTTTCCCTATATTACCATACAAACACATTTTTTTTCATTTCAAATGAATCTAATTTTAGGGGTGGGAATTTTTCCCATCGAAAAATGAGTTCCAGGCACTTTTTTGGGAATTTCATGATACTAACCTCACATAGAAGATAAAATTCATGTGGGGGTATAAAATTATCTTTTTGAAATAAGATTTATTATATGTAATCTACACAAACCATATGCCTTCTCACATAATGAGGAATGAAGTACCTTAAAAAAAATTCCATATCAAGGGATTTGGTTTGGAGAACCTTCTACTGAGTGTAGATAATCTATGTTTTCCATTACTGATGAAAAGGGTTGTCAAAAATATAAAACCCATTGATATGGTATTGTAGATATTTTTATCCTAAAAAACAGTAAGTATGAGAAACCCGATAGTTGTATGTGTAGTTAGTTTTTTAGGATTTAATTTCATTTATCATAGATCTAAAAAATAATTATTGATCAAAATATTTATTCATTTGAATATAGAAGTAGAATTTAAAAAAATTAGTGTATTTCCATGTGAACATTTAATGTGTTCCACATTATTTCACAAATAAGTATCATGTGCCACATTCTTAAGTTCTTATGACATTGTGTGTGAAGGTTTCTCACACAACCATATTTCATGTGCCCATATTATCGTGTATGAATCCCTCACACATGACCTTCTGCACACACCCTTAATTTCATTCCCTAAGAGAATATTAGGGTGTTTTAGGTTGTTAACATCATAAGTGGACATCCAGGGTAAGGGTTTCCTATAAAAGGACCCCCTATCCTCTCATCTTGATATTTAAGTAAGACTAGGAGCACCTGGGTGCATAGAGTCTTTTCGTACGTTACCAAGTCCTCCTTGGTCACTAAAATATCATTTTCAAACAAAATCATGGAATATGTTAGAATATTTATACACCCTACCACGATTAATTATACATACTACTTTATCATTGGACTACCTAAGTTCCTGAACAAATAGTTTACTGAACACCATTGTTGCAGTCTGCTTGAGTGACCAAACACTAGGCACCCGACCATCGGAATAATGTCCCACTTGAGTTATGATACTCGATAACCAAAATAATTTATCACTGACACTTGAGAGCTATGATACATATGAACCACTTTTCCCAACCCTCTTACATGGGAACCACTATAATACTTGATATTCATTTTAGTAATAAATCTTGTTTATTACTAAAGAAACATTTATACAATGGCCATAACATTATTCAATAATGTGATTAAAACTATAATTCGTTAATTGTATAAATATAATTTCATAAAAAAATATTATTTTTAAAATCAACATATCAAAAAAATCAGGGTTTTTTTGAACGATTAATTTTTCAAGTAATAGTGATAAAAAATCAAATTTTATAGAAAATTATCTTTTCTATTGATGTGTTTATAATGTATCATTTTTTTCATGATTAATTATAACAATTAATTATTTTATTTTTATTAAACCTAATCTAAATAATTTTATTGGAATAAATATTATTCTTTATTATGGTATAAAAATAAATTTATGCATAAGGATTCATTTTTCTGGAAATCCTTTTTTCATCACATTTTGTGAGCTCGTTTTAAATGAAATTTATTCCACTTATAAGAGTTGAATCGTGTGAAATTGATTAGATATTGGTGATAATATTAATTAATATTATTTAATTTGATTAATGTAAAATTTAATCATAATGAATACTAACTATGGTAAATATTTATCATATCAGTTAGGGCTATAATGGGTTAAAAGGGATCAAAATAATTTGATAAGACTTCAATATTACAGAAAAATTATAAAAAAACATTGGTTCATTTTATATTGAATTATACCTTATCATATTAAATGAATTTCATTTTGGATAAATTTTTCTTCAGTAAGAAATTTATTTATTTTAATTTTTTTTAAAATTCCAAATGTGCCCTCTTAAAAACATATAAAAGGAAACCAAATATACTCGCTTCTTCAAAAATAAATAACCCTTTAGTGAAGGACCTTGGAAAACCTTGAGAAGTGATCGGTGAATCAGGGTATCAACTTTTTCTTCAAATCATTTGGATCCTGTTCCCATGTTTGTAAGAACTTATTAATCATGTATGGAGAGGATGTACAGAAAAAAATCAATAACATTAAAAGTAATGAAACAATAATTTTACTTGGTTTTACACTAAGGGATATGTACATGGTGCATATGCCGACAGTGTGTCGGTCATACCAAAAATAACTAATCATCACATGTTTTTTGATCCTAAGGGTTTATCACTGTCACAATTTTCCAGGCGCACATCCTTTGCATGGTTTTAGACATAACACACTATGTCCCTCAGATCACTTCCACTAAATCCCCATTTCTCATTTAATTAGATGAATATTCACTTAGTTTATCGACATTAAGGTTTATTTAATGGTTTTGGATTATATCATGACTCCTCAACTATAAATAGATTCTCTTTTGAAGACACATTTCCTTCCCAATATTTATAACAATTTTCATAATACTAGTAGGTTCTGAAAAATAATTTTGAAAATTGATTTGGTCACATTATAGGATCTAATGAGTGTTTCATATACCACCATACCTCTTCTGTGTACTAAGTAGAGGGTATGGATCGTTGATCGCCACTCCGCAACCCAGCTCCATGTTTCACCCTTGCGTACCACATCTATATACTGAATCTCTATACTGCCTCTGTAAAACACCTTCTCCACAAAAACCATGCATCTCATACTGAATCTACTCCATGTACTACCATACTTACTCCACGTACTACCCTTTTTCATCTCATACTGTGAGAACTGTCTCGGAAAACATCACTTTCTTTCACGGACTATTTTTCATTATGTGGATTATTTGCTCCACGTGTGGTCTAATAATCTAGGAGCCACTTCAGACATCACCAGATTTCTTCTTGAAATATTATTCTCTAATCCAGAAACATAATAAAGGGTATTTATGCTCTATATATAAGAAAAAATGGATCCAGAAAATATTCAAATACAAGATTTACCAAATATTTTATTTGGTGTAGCCTCTACTGAGTAACTCTTCTTTTCCACAAACAACACGTATCCCACAAAACTCCATCATTCTTTGTATCACATGTCTCCATCTACATATCTTCTCAAAAAACAGATTTTGGTTCTGAAAACCGCTCCATATACCATTCATGCTTTTAGTTTTCATTTCGCAAACCATTCCCAGACATGGTATGTAGTCCATGTCCCGGGCAACGTAGTTATCTCCCTTTACTGAATTCCCTCTCCTATCTTTATACATAAATTATTATGAACAAATTCATAGATTTTAGCCCCCAAAAATTTCAAAACAATACAAAAAAATCCTCCTTAAATACTATTTTCAGCCTCAGTCAAAATGATATATTCCTTGCAAACCACATAGTATTTCATGTGCATATTGATAGAAAACACAAACCATAATCTATTATTTTCAACGAGAAGCCATGATTACAACATTTAGTTCATTAAATAACTATCCAAATAATTTATTAGCAACCTACTCCATGTCATATAGTTCTTAGTTTGATCATAAAATCTTCATAAGAAAGATTTATGTATAAACCTATAGAGGTTGTCCAAATAAGATATGTAATTATTAACTGAGTGCTTTCATTTTATATCCTATTCTACAACATTGATATATTCTACAACCATTATCATATAATAAAATAATTATATTCAATTTTACTAAATTTTATTATGTTTCTGGTGAAACTGTTATTCAATTTCTCTTTTTCCAATGTAAAATGATATCATCTCTCATTAATACGTACTACCTATTGTCTCTATATTGTTGTGTAATTCATTTTTCATCAAAAAATTATTTTTGTGGTTATAAATATGGAAATAATGAATATATATTATATTTAGGGAAGAATTATTCATCAATAAACTCATTACAACATTTAACTTATTACCCTTCCTCCCATTAAAAAATAATAATGTCACCCATGTGTATGTGTAGACAACCACATCCATAAAGCGGTGTGATTCATTTTTCATATCCACTATTCAAATATATATATATAATGATTATATATCATATTAAAATTATTTTTATCATTTTTAATATGATATAATCTTGGTCAATATTCATTGATCACAACTATTGAACCGAAATCTAAATGAAAAATGAACTAGTTAACACTTAGAAAAGAAGATTTTAATAAATAATTATCAAAAAATGATTATTGAAGAGAAATAAGTGGGTCATATATGATATTTTAATTATTTAAATGGTTCTGGTTACGAATAAGTATAAAATAAAATTTCTGATATTGGAGTGTAAGAGCCCTTATGAAACAAGTCAGACATGAGGTAAGGGTTTATTTTATAAACTCGTCTTTATTGAGGATTATTTTTGTATAATTTTACATCATGCTGATGTATGTAATATTTTATATCTTAACCCACCATATATTTTATTCTCTAATTTTTATTACTAGGGATTTAAATAATTTGATACATTTTTACCTTCTTTATCATTCGAAAGGACTGAATAAATGTTTATATGGAGAACCAATATTTTTTTCTATTGGGATGAGAATAATTTTCTTCCATGTAAATATTTTTATTAAAAACATTTCAATAATATTTTTTCACCTTTACAATGATATATTAAATCAATTTTACCCATTATTAAATTTTTTAAAAAAGGTTACAAGAAATATGTATATCATTTTTTTAATGATGTTATTTTTAATGTATGTGCCACCAATGATTTTGTTTTTACACTTTCCACGTGAATGAATTTTCCTACCATAAAGATCATTATTTTCCATCAATATTACATTAAAAGTTCCCATGGTTATTTTAAACTAATTTATTTTCCTAATATTTTGGAATGTCTTTTATTTTAATAATAGTTATTTCAAAATGAAAATGGAAATTTTCTCAAGAAATATTCCAGTGATATTTTTTAAATTTTTTTCATCTATGTAAATATCCTTTGATGATTATTTTGATTTACTGAGAATATACAATAATTTTACCATCCAAATTATATTAATAGATGTATTATGACTATGTTGTTATATATATTGATGTAGAAAATGATTAACATTTAATTTTTCACGGTTTATGATAAAAATATTTATATTGATTCTGTATTGAATTTATAATAACCCCTTCTATATAATGAATGAATAAGATATAATATGTTATGATTGGGTCCCTTAATATCCCCTCAATGAGTTGGTAGGTCTCATGAAAAAAACTAGTTTGAGTATTTAGAATACGCCTTACCTATTTACATATGATGCCTTAGAATATGGCCTTAACGATAAGATTACGATGTACGATATTTTTCATTATATCATTATTAAACAAGTTATTCATATCCATGTGATTATTTGTGTTGGTATATCATCCATGGATCTAGTCCCCTTTTATGATATTAGTTTTATAAAATATTTTCTTATTCATTATAACTACCAAATTATTGTTGATATTTTTTTTTATGATTTATTATATTTTTTCCTTTCCCTTATCATGAAACTGAGATATAACTTTATTATGTTTTCCTTTACCCTAGATTCTAATAATGGTTCAATTAATGAATTTTCTTATTTAATTGATAAAAAAATTTCTCACAATATTGTTTATGTTTTTTTTAATTATTTATAATGTAATATGAGAATTATATATGTATCTAGTCACTCAATGCTGCTAAGATATTCGTTCCGTCAGGATGTGATCCCTTTTATTTTTTGAAAATGGAGAAAAATAACCACCACATCTGAGTTACTATAGTCTGGGTTTTATAGCTGCTATCTAAATAATTTTTTTATAAAACAAGGGAACTGGATTCATGAAAACATATATTAGGGAATGAAATCCTATGAAATAATCAGAAGATAATTTTGAGAATAGAATAATATATTATAATCAGAAAACAGTATTAATGTAGAGATTATGTGGTTTTCCTAGAAAATACATATCTATCAAGATAATTTAATGTGGATACATTTCTATAACATATGAAACCATGGGTAACGTCTCTAAATGATGATGATTGGTTATTCACTTGACCAACACCAATGCATAATTAGTGGGCCTAAGACTACACAACTTGATAGACACTATAGTGGGATATGATTTGGTTGTTTTATATGGTTTTACAATCCATTATGAAATATTTTTAATCATTTTTATGATTTTATGATTTTCTAAAAGATACCAAGAATATGATTCTAACATTATATATATACATAAATTCTCATAACTCAACCCACATGGGCCATAGATAGAGAAAGGTTCAGTGTGACTATCCCAATCCTACCTCCAATAGTCCTGGGGTTAGAAATCATCACTGAGAAGGCATGTCACATACATTTGATACATTAGACTAATACCCCTATAAACACACACAAATATACATATCGTTTCATAATAATAAATTATAAACAACTAATACCAATGCATGCATAAAATCTATCCCACAATCTGAGTATGAAGAATGTAATAAAAATCCATGAAGGGACAAATACAATCGCACCAATAGTTAAAAAGTGTCTAACCTTCTTTGGATGAGGGGAATACAATCTAATGAAAAACCTGGTATGACCTCGTTCAGTCTCACCAAAATTAAGCACCACCTACTCTTTTTCCTCCAAGTACTTGATAAAATGTAATGTCATCTACATAAGACATGACACATCTATTAAGATCCATTGCATGGACGATGATAAAAATACGAATTTGGACACCCTAAAATCACCCAACATATAGAATTATGAGAGTACTAAACTCATCATAAGTAATTCCAATCAAGATAGGATACCTACCAACAATATGAAAAATATGAGCCCAGATATATTACTGATAGAAACCTAGTCTCAAAGAGGTCTCATCCATAATTACAACCCATAATAATTCCTGAGGGTTAATGGTAATGCTCTTTTATATGATCTAACTCCTTGATCCATTCTAAAACTAATGAAATTCATCTGATAGGTTATACTCACTGGATATCGTAAAATAAATACTTTCTAAAGGTCAAAATATATCGATACATAGTCCTTGATACAATGATCTTGATACAAAGTCAAGGGATCAAACATGGAGCTACGAGGGATGATAAAAACCCTACTAATAAATCCTAATGAGATCTTAATATCCAGATTGGTCATCACAACCAAGACTAATGTGGGAATCTAAATACCCTTATGAATTAACCCACTAAAGTAGGGGATCATAAACAATATTAAATCACAAACCATATTAGATTGACCAACTAAATAGGGGATCATTTCCCGATAAATTTTGTCAAGGCTAATACCGTGAACCCCACCTAGGGTAAAAGAACGAATGATTGAGGATCGCACAATGTGACAGTTGGATAGACACCATGATATCTATCCAAGATTCAACCCTAAGAAGGGATCATAATACCATGATGAGGATGTAATTTCAAACCCTACCATTTAGGGATTAAAAAAGGGACCACACCTAAATAATACTATTTTACACAAAAATTGTATGAAGGAAAACACCCATGCTCATACCAAATATGGGTTGATATGGATGAATGTCCATACCTTCCCTCCAAAGAGTACATATAATATCCCAATGTGGTACATGATGTGTCTCTCTAATCACGGAACTTTAAATTCCTTGCATCCACACATTATATAGTTCCCAAAATACAGAGCATATGCCCAGGGTACACAATATGTAAATTCCTTTCGAGAACTCATTGTGCCACCTTTCCGTGCCTTTATAGAGTTGGATATTCCCATGTACTTCAAGAAGCACTTATATACATATCCATGTCTGAGTTCCAGGTTGTGTTTATATACTCTACATGTGACCATGTTCCTACCCTTTTACAATCCCACTTACTCCGAGACTTCACACTGAGTTTCTATCCATGGGACACATGACATGTGTCTTATGTCACATGGTGTATGATATTTAACTATCTATGTAAACCATAATTTCATAGCTAGGGGACACACATGACATGTATATCTAGATTAAACACCATGTAATATTGTATTTTTATTAATCCCCATCATTATTATCTATATAAAATCAATCCAAAATCATCTTCAGTTCTTACAGTGATCTTTCCTAAGTATCATAGATATCATTGCCTAAGTCTCACATTCACTATAGATCCAATTTTTTATGTCTAACCTGATCAAAAACTCATCATGATCGCATTCTCCATCATCGTATATCAAACTACAAAGAACAAGAATCACCATACTAATCTGATCCACCTATAATCATCCATTACCATCATCATACCTCAATCACATCCTTGATTATGAACTACACACACAATATTTATCAGTTTCACCAAATAATGGTCACATAATAATCTAATGCTGATTATTCATCAAATTGTGATCCAAAATAATTTACTTTGATGATATTGTGAATAAATAGGGTAAAAATCTAAGAAAATCATGATATGAATGACCCTAATCCATTTTTTCAGTTGGCCTCAATCTTTTTCCATTAGAATTATGAATGAATTAACAAAAAACAACCATTAAATAAATCAAATTTAGATAAATAATCCATTATTATTAGTAAAATTTGTCAACATTTAATTCAAGATATAAAATTTTTATGAATCAATATAAGTCAAACATCCTACCTTGGTTTTGATAGATCACTAATAAATAATGGAATTATTTTTGATCATTTGTGAGATCCATATGTTGTGTTTTTGTTGGTGATCCTTGTGGTACCCCTATCAACAATCCATTGTCCCATCATTCATCATCTCTCCTATAATATCTCTTCCCAATTCTCCTAGTTATTCATCCTACCTTTAGAATTTTATATAATGAGATTTAAATAGTTGATATTTATGTTGTTTCATAAATAAATAATTTAAAGAAATAATTAATCAATTAATTTATTTTATTAATTTTCACTCGACATCACTATACTAGTTCTTTTGATGTCGAAAAAGGTTCTGTTGTTCGTAGTGTAAATCCCACATTATATACTCAACATAGCTCTTAGATTTCTGATATGAAACACAATTTGGTATTTATACCATTATTTTAGAAACAAATATGTGTTTCGGATATAATAAATTTAATATTTTTATTATATCTATATCGAGCTCACTGGACCTCATAATTTAATGTCATCCTAGAACCTGGATCTAAAAATATTACTCAAAATATTACAATGTCCTACAATTTAACAGTGATACTATGTTATCCCCACCTTAGGGGTTATCATCTCGAAAAGAAAATTGGATACTAATAAGAGAGGATACTGAGATCATAGTTCGTATTTAAACTCCCATGGGCTCTCCAATGGTCTTATGTAGCCAAAAAAGATGCACACAAGGGAAACACATAACAAAGAAGGGTACTTTATGGTTGTTACTCAACACTACCAGGCTCTTAAAACTCATTGAGAATGTAACTCCACCATGAATGTATAACACTTCCAAATTGACATCGTGGAATGAGTCACGCCATGTCTCCTCTACTACGTCATGTGGAAAACACCAAATATTTGGTGTAACTATGGTCACAAATCCTTTTCATTCACCACCTCACCAACCCAATATTGTAACTAGGAAAATGGCCCATGAACCCTACAGATATTTTACCATCCTAGAAAAATCATCATATTCTATGATGAGAGTATATATATGGGATGACCTGATCTCCACATCCAACACAAAGGCTATATTCATCGATCCAAAAATAACTCATTACATTATTGGGTAGTCGTTTTCTGCCTCTGGATGAGCTACACCCATTAAAACCATTGTTAGAAGCATATCTAGGCCCACGAGCATTGTTGAACACTGGATCTAACTAGTATAGTGATGACCTGTAGGGTCTTCTGAACATGGACTCAAATGGTGCAACACATACAGTGGAGTGGATGCTGTTATGATTCAAAAACTCCAATGATGATAGAATATCCTCCTAGTTATCTCCCATTACTAATCTATAATCCTAAATCATATTCTAAAGTACTTGAATGGTCCGTTTTACCTAGAAAATTTGATGGTGTAGAAAAGCCATTCCCAAGAACAACTGAGTCCCATAGCCTCCCATATCCTATCCCAAATTGTGACATGAAATAAGAATCTCTATCTAAAATGGTCATTAAGGGAATTCTAGGAAGTGGCATTGTCTTCTATATGCACATGCATCCCAAATAAAACAATAATCCATAATTGTATTCACCTACTAATATGTGATACATCAAGAGTTAAACTCCAAAATAAGATACTATATCCTTGGCCATCAAACCTGATTCAAATTTATCTTGGTACTTTCTCATCCTCCTAGATGTATATCGAAGTAAAAACAGCCTCCCCATCACCAATTCTCTTAGAATGAATTATTTCATCATCTATCCTTCAATGAATGAAACACTCCCCACCTTCATAAAATCCATCAAGAACATGTACCATGTTTATATCATTACACATTGCCTCATAATCAATGTCTCCAATATATTCCTCACTAAATCAATGAATAATAAGAGGTTTGGAAACCATTGAATGGATAAATGTTACACCATCCTCATCATCATGTTTCAATTATAAATAGGTCAGCTGATTTATCACCTCAATCAATTTCTGCAAACAAAAAATCACAATGTTAATATCTACTAATACAACAATTCCCTTGGGTGTATCTCATGTTTAACCTGCCTCAACATTTAATGGGTCCTCTTTTACTCCCATGACCATTAATACATACCCCAAAAAGTGTAAATCAAGAATCTAAAATTATTAATTTTACATATTCCCATAAAAATGGTACTCTCAGAGCATGTCTATAACCATCCTCAAGTATCTCATATACACTAAAACCAATGATAATCACACATGTATTTCAATGGAGAAGACTATCATGAACTAATCTACGAATAAGATCTGTGTTTATGAGTTACAAAAACCATTGTGGAATCCAACATGACACAATGTGTCCCCCAGAACTCCAAATAACTATATTGTCTTTGGAAATCCACATTTGTTACATACATCCCTTGAACTAGGAGCTAATGATAAGCCGCCCAATGATAAAACACTTATAACCACTTCTACTATCATCACAGGATGAAGAAGTCATAGTTTATTAATTTTGGATACACCTCATTGATAATCACTGAATTTAGGTGATGTCAATCCACACCTATCCAAGAGCTCGCATCCAACTCCTATGAGAACAACAATGCGCTACCAAAGTGAATACAATGGGTCTAACAATGTCTTACTCTACTAGTCCTCCAATTGAAACATTAGATCTCAAATATCTCAGAGATACATCCAATATGATTTTTTGGATATCAAGATCATCCTTGGGTGTTAGTCAATGAAGAATTCTAAACTTGTGGAAAAGGTAATCCTAACACATCCTCAAGAATGATGTTGACATCCTCAGGAACCACTATAGTAAACTGATAGCCCATACCATCCCCATCTCTATGAGTAATTCCATCCAACCGCTAAGAAATAGTTTTATACAATTTCCTATGATCTCATACTATTATTCATGGGACCAATCATTTACTAAATAAAGAAAATTCATTATGAAAACATAGATACACTACAACCCTCAATTATAACATTCATCTAGGAATAGATGATAGATAACCATTCCATACTAGGGAGAACATCATAGGGCCCCACTACTGTAATAGAAATTTTCCATGTATGGTTGTAAATCCTCTCTCCTAGAGTTATGTAACACATCTATGAAGTGTGTGATCATCGGTACCCTCTACGGAAGCTTCCCAAAATATGTTTCAAGAAAAAGAATCAACAAAAACATTAGTCTAAAACTAGAGGACTAGAAAGAAATGAGCATCATGTTTCTATTTCAATGAAAACTATGGAATAGTATAAAGGACATAGGCCATACCTTGAATCACCCTTGGTGAATCTGGGTTAAATGTATAAAAAGCCTAAAACTACCGATGTCCACGAGCACAATCTTCCAATGCCCAACATGTACTTCGATGGGTAGTAGTAGTTGAAATATATCAAAATGATAACTACCTCCAACTTCTCTCTCAACCCATCTTCTATGTACACCACCCTCTGGACCCCTATTCTCTAATAGTTGCCTCTACCTAGGTGTTCCATCGACCAAATCTCAATCTTTGACATGATGGGTATGAAAATATGACATGAGTCGTCCAAATTCTTAACAAGTATAAAAACAAATTTTCCTCTATAGATTATGTTCTCCCTAAATTCCTCATGACTGAAAAAGCCTCTGGTTCCATAATATTCATCAGATGCCTGCTGTAAAAGGTTTCTACGCACTCTGGTTCCCAATAAATTTCTAACATAGAATCCCAGGATATGTGATTTACCCCTAAACATCATCATCCAACACAAAAATATCAGTCCATGGCTCAGTCTAACGTGATGCATCCACTTCAACCTCAAGATGTGGGTCTATATAATGATCAATGGGAAGAGGATCCACCTTATGTCCACCTAGAATGAAAAACACCTCGGACCATGCCACTCTGTGGAGGCATAATCACCTATCAGGTAATACTCTTTACTCTAAAATAGAATCCTATTTTTAAATAATCATGGTAACATTCTGAAATAAGATAAGATATACCATGGTTAAGGACTATATATGGGGATCTACCAGAAGAAGGAAATAGAAACAAAAACCCTTTCCAATTTGATGCTTAAACCGATGTTTTTTCTATGACCAATTTATACATAATCCTAGTTAATAGGTATGTTATTATAGTCCTGGTGAATGGATAAATTGACCACCACCCCAATATTAAAATCCTTGGTCAAAGAGGAATACATTTAAATAATTTGACATTGTTTCCATAAATAACAAATCAATCTCATTTCTAGACAATGTCTAAGCTAAAATTTTAATGAAGAGATGACATCTTTAATACAACTCTTCCATGACCCAACCCACTAAGGCCCACATAGATAGTGATAATCCGGGTGTAACTACCCTTACCCTGCAATCAATAATTCATGTGTTGGTGACCGGTGTTTATTATGTAGGTTTTATACATGGGAAGAATTTGTCTAATGAACCTACACACACAACAACACACAACTCCAAGACCATAAAATGATGATAAAGTAAAAAAAACTAATACCAATGCATTTATAACATCTACCTCACAATAATAGTATAAAAAAGTATTATAAATATATAATTGGACAAATAAATTCCCACCAAAATTATTAAATATTTATATTTTATCCAGACCAGGGGACAACTATCAAATGTAACACCAGATATGATCCATGGTCTGTCACACCCAAACTATAATATTCCTACTCTTAGTCTTCTATGGACAATGTAAAAAGGTCTGTCATCTATATAAGACCTAAAATGTGTTTGAAGAGAATATTAATTAGTCAGTATAACAATACCCAATATAACACCCCAAAATCACCATACATAATGACAAAAAAGAGTAGTTATCACATCATAAGGGATGTTAGCCATGATATGACAGATAACAATATGCACAAAAATAAGATCCCAAATAAACTCGAGATTCACTTATATTATCAAAGAGGTATCTTCCATAATTTCATCCACAAGATTCTGCTCATTGTTTTCTGTTAATGCTTGTTTGAGGGATCTCATTCCATGATACATGGTTGAACTGATGGAGTTTATCTGATAACTAATCCTCATCCGAACATTCCAAATAAAAACTTGATAAATATCCATAGAAATATGTATAAAAGTCTCGATACATATACCATGCTATATAGATAAGGGTTCACGTACAGAGCTATGGGGGATTCCATACACCCTACTAAAATATCCTAGAGAAATCATGACACCCAGATAGTATATCACACTAAAGACTACTTGGAAAACATTGGACCCCTCTGGAGTAACCCTCTAAGTAGGGGATCATATGAACTATTATATCATTAACCCTACTAGGTTGACCTATTATATTGGGAATCATCACGCCATAAATGTTGGTCATTCAAATACCATGAACTCCATCTAGGGTATCTCAAGGAATTGAAGAGGATCACACCTGGAACAACATGAAGGGACACTACAAACATTATCAGAAACACAAGTCATAGATTGGATCACCATCATATATTGATGTACCCTTATTGTGATATACCAAGTTAATACACTCAACTAATACTGGTAAAAAAAACGGTCCAAAGTAAAGAACCTAAGATCATACCAAAGATGGGTTGTAATGGAAGAGAGTGCCAACCAACCATCTATGGAGTATACGACGTTTCCTAAAGGGGTACATGACATGTCCTTGTATTACTAATACGTTAAATTCCTCATTCTCACATGACTTTCATTTCTATAAATAACTGATGTCACCCAAGGGTACACGACATGTAAATGTCTATCTAGAACTCAACGTGTTACCCACCCATGGCTTTGTATAGTTAGAAATTCCCCTGTACGAAGCCATGTCCGAGTAATATATCATTCCCATGTACTCTATCCATGCTTGTGTTCCTAGCCATGTACTTTACCATGTACTCTAAGAGTACATGCTGAAATACTAGCCATGGGAAACATGGTGTGTTGCATGTTTCTAATGTAATTTGATATTTAATTTTACATGGAAACCCTAGCACCACATTCAAGGGACCCACATGACATGTATCCCTAGATTACACACTATGTAATGGGAGATTTTCTTTAATCCCATGGTTCTTATCCACACATGCTCATACCCCAACCTAATATATATTTTCTATTGATCTCACATAGAGATCATTGATCCTTTTACTAAAACATTGCCATCATAGGAGATCTAATTATAGCCATGTAACCCAATTGAGAAACCATCATTATCGCCCATTTAAATTTCTCACATAAAATCAGGAATAAATATAATCCCTTGACTTATCTGATCCACCTCCAATCATCATGCATTTTTAGTACACCTTGATCAAATCCTTGATCACGAACCTTCCATTTGGTATTGATCCTTTGCCCTGAAGAATGGCCACACAATTATAAAATTATGGTTATTCATAGAACCACAGTGAAAATATATTTCCCACAATGAACATTAGAAGACATGGTGGAGAAATTATTGAAAAAAATTGAGTAATGAACCTTGTATGTTTTTTGGATTGGCCAAATTTCATTGTTGTTATATTGATAGAATAATTTAAAAAAATAATCAAATCAAATATAAACTAAATTAATTGTTGATGAAAAAATCAATTTATATTAGTGTAATTTATCCTTGTTTAACACAAGATATCAAAATATTATGAATCCATATAAATCAATCACCCTACCTTATGTTTGGATTGACCATTTAGGATGAAAAAATCTGTATTTTCATCAATAGTAAGATCTAAAATATGTTTTATCATTTGTGTTCCCGGTGGTACACTGATTGATGATCCATGATCCCATTGTCTACAAATCTGTGTCCAATATCTCTACTCAATTCTTAGGGTTATGTGGTGAATAAATATAATTATATATAATGATGTTTAAATAATAAAGGGAGATGTTAGTGTTTAAAAAATAATAAAATAAATAAATGAATTTATTTAAAACATTTATTTTATTATTTGTGTCTAGGAAAAATCGTTACCAAAACAGCAGATAATTAGAATTTTTATGTCTTTTCTATAGTAAAAACAATATTCTACAATCAATAATAATCCTAGATTTCGGATCTGAGACTCTGTTTGTATGTTATTTCATTATTTTAGAAAATGAATTATCACATTATATATAATATTTTATATTTTTATTATATCCATATCAAGCTAATCGGGCCTCATAATTTCACATCATCTCAGCCACTGGCTCAAACAATATTCCTTGAAATACTCTGAGGTATTATATGGAAAAAATAGTTACTCTACATTAACCATCAATTTATGATAAATGTTACCCTAGATTGAAAATCATATTCTATTATTTAATATTCATAATGTTATGATCTAATTAAATATATGACATTGTTTGAAAATAGCACATAATAAAATTAATGGAAATCATATAAATAATCTTAATATATGTAGGGATTTCCCTCCAAGAAAAGAAATTAAATCTAGAGAAATAGACAAAAATAAAAAAATTATAATTATATTGGGGAAACTTAATTAGTTTATTACTAATATACTTGTCGATATAGAGTAGTCAACTAAACTCTAACATGGTACAATAATTTTAGAAATATACATGCATCAAAAAGATCTATAATTTATGCTATTATAAATCTAGCAGTATTTGATCAGTGGATCAAGTCCCTAGAGAAGATATTTATCACATTTGGATGTAGTGAAATATAGAACGTTATCATTGAATTTTATTATCTTAATAGAGATGCTGATCAATAGAGTTCATTTATCCATAAAACTATGAAGTAAAAATAATTAAATAGTATAGTGTAAAATACTTTTCACAATATATTTTTCAAATATTACTTTCCTTGTGAAAAGATAGCTCATACGGAGAGGCAATTCCTTAATCTACATCTAATGGAAATAGAAAATGTTATCAAATATGATGATATATTTTTATGGTTAACAAATCATACTGTAGATTATGTACATACTAAAAAGGTGTAATATTTAACTTTTATTTGATGGATTAAATCCTATACATTGAAGTGAATTATTCTCATAGAAATTTTACATATATGATGATATAGTATCAAGTGTCATCAATAATCTTATTTGAAATCTTACTGAAATAAGGAACTGTCTCTCAGTTATCATTATGACACATAGACTTACCCTATTTGAAAAAATAATCATTATACATATTGATTAATTTTATATAATCCTTGGAATAGGTTGGATTTAAAATTATAATGAAAAAATTTATTAAATACAATATATGAATACATTTTTTATGGAGATATGAAATCACTTATCTTCATAGGGGAGACTACATTATCAAAATCATGTTTGAATCCACCTTCAGTAGCTCTCCATAATGAAAATCATATAGGATAAGAGCATAAAAAACTGTAAATGGAAGATGTTTCATTATAAATGATATTATAAATATTATTCGGGAATAAATTTATGAGTTTCATTAAGATATATGAGCTCACCCACATGAGTCTGAAGTTGAGTTTTTCATTGAATTCATCCCTAATGAGAAACCTATATCTATGACTCCCTCTAGGATGAATACATCAGAATTAATTGATTAAAATAAACTATAATAGATGTGTGGAAAGGAATTTATAAACCTATGTGTTTCACTATAGAGAGATCATATTATTTACATTATTAATAAAGATGCATATATTATATTTTGTATTAAATATAAGGAAATCAATTTTGTTACTATAAATAAAAATCATCCTCTACTCTGCATTGATGAATTATTTTATTATCTTCTTGGAGATAATTATTTATCAAATATTGATATATGTTCTAGTTATCATCAACTGTGAGTAAATAATGAGGAAATTTCAAGATTGATGATTCATATATTCTATGGACTTTGAAAATTTCTAGTAAATCCCATTGGATTAAATAATGAACCCATTTTTATATAGATACAATTAACATAGTACTAATGGATTATCTCAATAATTTCATTATGGTGTTTATTGGTAATATCATTATATACTATAAAATATATGATTTACTTAGAGTTATTTTTGAAATGTGAATTACGTCTTTAGGAATTATCTTTTCTTGTCTATATTTTCATTATGTATGGAATATTATTCGATTCTTCAAAGAAAAAGGAAGATATAGAATAACCAACCTCAAGGAGTATAACTGAGGTACATAGTTTTCATTATATTAATAGGTCACTATCAATGATTTTTTAAAAAATTTCTTGATTATGTAACATGTCAATGAAGCTGGCATATAAATTGGGTATGTTCATATGGTGAGAATAATGTAAGGAAATCACTGTGGAATTATAGAGGATATTGGTTAAATCACTGATATTGAAGTTACCCTCAAAAAGGGATATGTTTTTAATATTTAGTGATGCATCAATAAATGGAATTGGATGTTTCCTTATACCTAATAAAAGAGTTGAATCATATTAATAAAGGTAGTTAAAGATTCAAGAATATAATTATCTAACCCGTAATATTTTTTTTGGAAACCATAATATCTACATTGAAGATATGGATTCATTTCCATTATGATAAAATATGTGAAATATATATGGATAATAAAAGTTTGAGATATATATTCTCATATAAGGATATAAACTTGAGGAAAAGAATATGGTCAGAAATACTCAAATATTGTGATTTCTAAAAACATTTCCACCCAGGAAAGGTAAATAAGTTGGATGATTTGATGATTAAGAAATATTATGGTGTTTTGACTAAAATGTGCTTTGAAATAGATTGTATATTCATGGGTTTAGGGATGTTTGATATATAAATATTTAAGGAAGGGTAAAATTACATATATTCCAAATGATTTCTAAACTATCCTTATTATAGAAATAAATAGTTCTCAACTTGAAGGTAAGAATTTGGATAAGAAAATAAAATTTGTGAATATTGGGATGTTTTTATAAATCATTTATGAATATTGTATTTTAAAAATTTGAAACATAAAATGTGTTACATATATGATTAAGTTGAAATTCCAATATTTATTTAATGATCATAGATAAAATGTTTCTATATATCTTGATATAAAAAAAATAGATTTGGATTTGAAGGAATTTTTTTTGGGGGTAATATAAAATGGTAAATTATAGACTATGTAGCATGATTATTAGTTTTTAAATTATAAAAGGATGAAAAGAAAACATCCTTAAGGATCCATGAATCCTCCACACATCCCCTTGTCAAAATGGGATGATACTAGTATGGACATTAAAGAATCCATGAAAGAATGCTTACATATAGATTATTATTGATCATGATACCAAGCCAGTACATTTTTTCACTATAAGGTAAGAATTTCCACATGAGATCCTTGTGTGGATCTATATTTCTAGATTTTTGAGACTTCATGTTGTACCTCTTTCAATTATATCTGATCATGATTTTCAGTTTTCATTGAATTTATGGAAGAGTCTTCATAATTCTAGTCACAATGAGATACATTTGAGCACCAACTATCATCCTCAAACTAATGAGTAGTATAATAGGAATATTTAAGCAAAATAATATATTTTTATGTCATACTAAATTGACTTTCAAGGTATATGGTATCGGTAGTTACCTTTTGTGGAATTTATATATAAAAATAGCTCCCATTCAAAAATATAGAGGGATCAAATAGAGAAATTGTGCAGAAAGAGGTGTTGTACTATAAGTTTTGGGGATGATGTTTTGGAATGAAATAATATAGGCTCAAATCTTGATGAAGAAATAATGAACATTATGACTATTCAGAATCATATAATGGTATATTAAAGTAGACAAAAAAAGATATTCTAATGAACAAAGGATATGTTTATAATTTTTAGAGGGAGATTATGTATTATTGATGATATAACAATGGGAAGGAGTAATTATGACACCCTATAATTATTATATATAATCACCATTAAACAATTAAATGTTTATACTAGCTTTATCCACACACAACGATGAATTTAAATGAAACAGTTATATATTTAGACTAAATATAAATATATAAGAATAACCTTTTAAAAATAGAGAATTTTAATAAAATGGAATGAATATGAGTAACCATATTATGAATTATATTTATAAAAAATTATGGCTACTTTTAATATGATGGATATTCAATTACATTTATTGGAACGACTGATAATATTATTTATTATTTTGAGTTCTTAAAAATCCCAATTTTTTTAATATGAATTTATATTTCAAGAAACATATTATGAATGATAAATTATGTTTATTTTTATTAATTGGTAAACACCAATTTATTTAGAAAAAATAAATGAAATAAAAATAATAATAGTTATTATCAAGAAATGTTATTTTCCAATTAAAAATATTATTCATTTTTCTTTTATGATTTAATTCAAAAAAAGAAGAATTTATAAATATTGTAATTTTAAAATATTAAAATAAACTTTATTTAGGAATTCTTCATTTCAAAATTTACTTAGTATAATTTTTTTTATTATCTAAAAAGGATGATTTTAGTTGAAAAATGTGAAATTTATGAAAATTGAAATTTCAGTGACTTTATAAGTATGTACGCATAACCTAGAAGATTTAAAAACCATTTACGATATAAAAAATGAATTTTATGAATAAAATAATTAATTTTAAAATATTATTTGATCTTATAAATCCTATGGAAATTATATTTTAAATTAATTATAATTTATCCTTAATATAAAAACTATTTTCAGTCATTTCATTGAATAATTTATTTTTAAAGGCAGAATAAATTTTTTATTACATTGAAATAATAATAACTTTTATTTTTTAATAATAAATAAATATTTATCATTTTAACTAGTATCCCTTATAAATCTAGGTTATATTTAAATTTAAATCATAAAAACATTATTTCTTAGAAATTTTCTTTTACACGATTAAGTGTATTTATTATAAAATTATCTTTCAAAACATTAGAAATTTTATATGATAAAATAATGGTATAATTTGAAATTATTAGTTTTAAATTATTTAAAAGTATCAGTATTAACATTCTTCATTAATATTAATTATCATGGTTATAAAATAATTTCCATGATAAAAGTAAAAGGTAAAAATTGGATTTAACCTACTATAAATGTAATATTTAAGAAAAACATGCATATAATTGAATTTATGATATTTTAATCGATTAATAAATGCATCACATTCACATTTTCACATTTTTGATCCATTTACCCTAGAATAGTGTTATGCCATTATTGGAAATGTGAATGTCAGTTCAAAAAATACCTTTACATTCACCTATAAAAAAGGAAGCATCTTCACCACATCAAGACATGGCTTACCTTAGAAATCCTCCATGAAAATATGAAATATTACAATCACTAAAACCATATCCCATTATCATAACCCCCTAGAAACAAATATTTAGTCCAATAAATGAAATTTGAAGGAGTTATTCAAGGGAAATTCAAGTCCCTAACATGTGTATTATCAACTACATAGTTTTCATCTTAATTATTTTATTTCAAATATATTACATCCAAAATATTATAATTAAATAATAAAATATATTTACTATTATGTTACTATATTATGTTTATTATCATAGTTTAGTCATATACCCTATCCATTAAAAAAACAAAATTGTTTTTCAAGTGTTGTTTGAACTACCGCCTCCACGACTTGACATGTTTCATTTTCATTCCCCACATTAAAATATTATATATAATGAGGGTATTATGGAATAAATATGATTTTAATGATATCATTTCTGCTGTAGTGTGAAATTTTTATGAACTTATAATCATAAAAACAATAAACAAGAATTGATAATTTAATCATTTAAATTAAGCGTACTAAGAGGGTAGACTTTTATTAAAATTATGAAATGTTTTCATATGTATTGTTTTTTTATAATTATTTTAAATTATTATATATCACACTATAAGAAACTAAATACGATCATTATTACCTCTTAATAATTTTATTATGATAAAACCAGCTTATAATCATTAAGTAAATCAGGTTATTCTCGTGTATTGGTTGGTTTAACCGCCTAATTGAACAGTAATATGATATTATATCATTAATGACCAATGGAGCATAATTAATAGTATTATATGATAAAAAAATTATTTAATTTTTTATTTGGTGATTTTATATAAATATTTAATTCATTTATTTAGAAACCACACTTCCATTATCAAGAGTCATTAAAACATGCTAGTTATCAATTTCATTTTTCAATATAATGTATAAGACTATTATTAACTGAGTTTAAAACAGAATATATAATTATAAATAATACCTAATAGTGAATTTAATAATATATTGATGATTAAATTTTGTTTAATAATGATCATGGGAAATTCTATTAGGAAATTATTACAAATGAGAAAATCTATAAACACTCGATGTAGAAAATTGGCAGAATTGAGATAGAGAATGACACTTTAAAAAGAGTATAAATGAAAATGGATATGTTGAATATTATTAATAATGTTATTAATATACTTATATATTTATTTATTATATTCTATTGTATTTTAAATTATGTTTTTGTATTGATAAGAGGAATTTGTTTCTCATTTAATTTTTTTCTATTAAGACAAGAAATGTGTTTATTCACATGATCTCATTCATGTGGTCTATATACTGAATATTTGAGATGTAATCGAAAATTATCTTCTAATTATTTAATTTTAATTTTAATTACAATTATTCATTTTCAAGGGGTTTTCATTAAAGTGTTACTCAAGCTGCGAGTGTTTTCATGGTCTTGATTATCACACTTTAAGACATTATACATATTATACACCATGTTCCCTTGTATGGAGTTATATTGATTTAATATCTAATTAATTATTTATATATTATTTCCTTGAATTTTATAGAATTTACAATCCAAATCATTTTTCATTATTTAAGTGGAAATTAATTCACGTTTTTCCTTAGTTGTGAGGATTTTTTGATAAATCAATTTTTGGTCATTGATTTATCATATTCCAATAAAAATATTTCATATATGTTGGGTACATTATATAATATTATTATTTTATATGTTATTTTTTCATTCTTTCTAAAGATATATTTTTCTACCTCATTTTCTATTTGAAAAATATTTTCCACTTCATGGTACATGTTCTTTTAAAACCATCAACTTTCATTCTTCAGATGGATTATAATCATGTCATTCATGTATTGACATTGTTTTATATTCATTGTTTTATAAAATGTGAAAATAAAATTTTATATAACTCAAAATGGATGTTGTTAATCTATAAATAATGATACAATTTTTATATGGTAAATGTATATGTAGTATATTTTTTCAATAAAGATGATTATTTCTATGTTGACTAAGTGTTGTTTTACAATATACCTTCATCATATGGTTTGGTTATGATTATGTTATCCATTTTATTAACAAAAGGATATATATTGTAATTATGAATGTTTTTATTTTTGTACAGATTATTATATTATAGGTTGATTACATATTTTTTATTCATTTTCACGTGTGGTTAATATATTCGACTTAGACCAGTGATGGGTGAGGCCTGATATTATAAATCCTCCCGATGCATCAACCAGTCCCATGAGACAAAACAAGTTCGGTTTTGGTACATTCCCACTTCCCATAAAAGCATAGTGTGATGATTCATGGCCTTCATAGAATGATGTCTTGACTTAGATTTTAATCAAAAGTAAAGTGTCCTAGAACAAGGCCTTGATAGTAGGTTTTTGATGTCTGAAATTATTTATTCTATATGTATAATATAATTATTATATTTATCAATGTTTAAATTTAATTCCATGGATATTGAATTCTTCATGTTTTAAATATATTATTAAATCATGTTATAAACCCATTCCTACCATAATATTCATGCCATATTTATTCTTTGAATGATTCAATTAAATGTTTCAATTACTGATATTTTGAGGTCATCCCTTCTTATTTTTCCATTCATCACAAACTAAGCCAGGAAGTCATCAAAACATACACCCGACCCAGTCTGTGGAAAAACCCTATGGGAGTTCTCTATCCCCAAGGGATTTAACAAGTTCACATGTATCATAAATAAATAGTGGGAAAAATTTTCCCAAATTTATATGCATTAACTATCCAAAAATAATATATAAAAAAATTGAAAAAAATTCAAACCAAACAAACCTTAATCAATTTTCATAATTGAGGTTCAAGGTTTTCGTTAAAACCAAACAAGTCTACCAGAAAAAGGGACCACGATTCTATCATAAAAATGACCACATAGAAAGGGGAACCACCATGAATACATCTCTACAACAATGCACAAAGAAGAACCTGTAGCAACCCAACCTCAATCTCTAAAGGCCATTCTTTTTCATGTGTCAAACAGTACCATGTATACTTTCACCCAAATGTATAAGTAGAATGTGAGAATAGGCTCAATATGATTCCACCCATTACAATATTCAATACAATAAACATTATAACACAAATATCCTGAATTTTTTTATAAAAAGTAAATGTTGGTAACAATTATTGAGGAAAAAAACTTAAAATGAGAAAAATATTTAAAGAAACAAACTTTAAATAAATCTCACATGCTTCTAAAATTACAAACCAAAAATATTGTATGTTGATGGTTGGTGTGATATAACCAATTATAACTAGTCATGGGAAATATGCCTATGTAGTAGCTCAAAATGAGACCCTAAGAACCACACATCTCAATGAAATGTGGCATTGAAACCACAACCCATTGATTTCTCAGGCATAATCCACTTATGAGGGGAAACTTCTTAAATTATAGTGGTCTCTAATAATCATAAATATTTAGTTATTTTCATCATCTTCAATCCCACTAAGTTAAACCAGATCATATCCATTTTTGAATCACTAGCATACTTGTCCTAGACTAACCTCCAAGATAACTAGGATTCCCTTTTAAATTAAATCATGTTTCATGTGTCACTTATAACATCTTGTACATTTCATCTACCAAATAAGGTATTTCAAGTAACATTCCACTACTTGCACACCCAAATTCAATTTTAAAATAATAGGCACAACAAAAACTTTTCCAAATTTGTTTCCCAACTCTTAAATAATTTAATAATTCATTTAAATAATTTATAAAACAATTTTAAGAATAACTAAAAATATTTTACACCAAAAACAGACTCAAAATCCACTTTTAAAATAAACTTCACACCAACTCCCTATCAAAACAAGATCTTCATCCCTTACATAATTTAATAATCCAATTATACAATTTACAAAACATTACCAAGTTACACAAAAAAGGCTTACATAAGGATCCCACCTGATTTCATTGAGAAATTCTATTTTAAAATAAAGTGTGTATTTAACCCTATCAAAAAACACTTTCTCACCACACACAATAATGAAATAACTGGCTAAATTACTAAAGAAAGAAAAATAAATTAACCAAATAATGGTTTTACATATAACAGCATACCCTTGGTGTAGAGACCCACTAAAATAGGTTTGAATATCCGACCATGCCCAAACTGCATCATAAAAATGAAAAAACGACATGTAATCATTAATAATAAACCCAAATAATTTAAGAGTAAACCCTATGAATGAAACCATAGATACTGAAAAAAAAATCACCAAGATGCACGGAAAAACCAAAAAAAGTAAGTCGAAACAAGGGTTAAACCCACTTAGATGATGAATCTTGAATTTTCCCAACCAAATCCCCTTCAAAAATGGATTTCTAAAGGAGAAAGTTGGAGAAAGGATGACACCAATGGTAGAAAATCCTTGGTGGGGAAGAATAGGGTTGGAAATGGGGTTAAATCCAAAAATGGAAAATGGTAAAAAAAAATAATCTTTTAATGAGAAAGACAATGCACATGGTTAGTTGGCATGGTTTAATAAAATTTTTGACAACCCTTGATGCATGATCTGTCTAGCCGCACGGTTCTAGGATGGGGTGCATTGCCATGCGGTAGGTTCTATCTCATACTTCATGGCTACAGGTCTTTGGTGCACAATTCCTTCTAACAATGCACTAACCATGATCTTGGGTCTGTCCACCCAAAAAAACAACCATTTTCTCCAAAAACCTCCATGACACCCAAGGGAAAATAATAGACCAAAAATAAATGGGAAAATACATAAAAAGTGGGACACAAATGTGATAATTCTCCCAACCATGAAACTTTTCTGCCCTTAAAAATTGAAATCAAATATTGATCTGAAAACAAGAATATATATTGTTGCAAATCCCAAAAATTCCACTCCCATGTCTCATGGACATAATTCCCATGCGGCCGGAGGACACGAACCAGTGAAATAGTCTCCCCCCAAAGCACATTATCTTGGGAATCCTCTTTTCGCACTGGGCACTCAAACATTAATAAATCTGGATTTATCTTCAACTCTTCACAATTCAACACATTGAATGAATCTAGATTATAATTCTTCAATTTGGAGACATGAAATACATCATGAATTTATTTCAACTATGATGGTATATCCAACCTGTATTCCACCTTTCCAATCATCATGTTGATTTCAAAAGGTCTAACAAAACATTGCATTGGATTTTCTTACTTTCCCAAAAAATTATGACCTAATTGATGGGACACTTTAGAGAAATCCTGATTAACTATGGAGAACTCAAGATCCTGATACCTCTAATTAGAATAATATTTTTGGAATCTATGAGATATTTGTTACCACTACCGGATCAACATGACATTCTAAGATGTCTCTTACACAAGGCTTTGTCCCAATAGTGAGGCATCACTAATGTCAGGCCTACATATTGTAGATCATCGTGGATGACCATAAATCACCTCCAAAAGATCCATTCAAATTAAAGATTGGTAATTCTTATTATATGAAAATTCAACAAACCTCAAATGGCTATCTCATGATCCTCCCAAATCTAAAACTCGATTACAAATAATGTACTCTAGAGATATACTTTCTAACTCCATCTGACCTTCTGATTGAAGATGTTATATTGTACCCATCATAAATTCTGGCCCTAATGACCTTTTCAGGCCACACGAAAAGTAATAAGTAAAATGGTGGTATCTATTTGAAACCACTACTGATGATTGGCCATGAATCCTTGACACTTCCTGAACATTCAATCACTTTTTCTTATCTTCTATGAATGAATCTCCAATCAGAATGAGATGGGAAGAGTTGTTCAAACAGTTGATCTCCACCCAAATGGTGTTCTTTCCCTTAACATTACAAGGCATCCAAACAACTAAATCCATGTATGGATCATCTCACTTCTTGGTAGGAATGGGAAAGGGGTGATTATAATTATAGGTCCATTTATGCTCTGTCTTTACCTACTAAAATGTATAGCACCTTGATATAAAATAATATGTTTCTCACCTCCTTCCTGGCCATGAGAAAAGATGATGAACATCTTAATACCTTTTAGTAGCCCTGGGATGAATGGGCCACTAAGATTGAAGGCTATCCTACATCACCACATTACATAGATACAATGACACCATGAAAAAAACTTTAAAAATAATATTCCCTTGGAATACGAAGACCAATCAGTATATGTCTCCACACCATGAAGAAATAACATAGATCATGGACACAGATCATCAGCAGGGTGATGCCGCTGAATCACTCTAAAAGAGAATGATTCAACTAAATACTTTCCACGAACTGACCTCCATTATGCTTCTTGTTCTCTTAGTGCATCTGGGAAAAGAGACCCATCAAGGTCCACTCATCACTAGACTTCCTAAAGGCATGAACTGTCACATTTCTACTCAAGGTGTCATCCACCACATTTCCATTTCCGAGGGTATAGATGATATAAATATTAAATCCCTACAAAAATTTTATCGAATAACACGACATCAAATTGAGATACTTCTGGGAGAAGATGTTTGATAAATTTTTTTGATAAAAAATACCACAAATATCTCCCCTAAAATCTAATTGTACCAAATATTCAGTTCATGAATCCCCACTACTAATTCTATTTCATCGGTCAGGTATTTCTTTTCATGCAGTCTAAGTTTGCGAGAACCATATGCAACTACATGTTCATGTTTCAAGAGCACACACCTGAGGTCCATACTTGAAGAATCATAATAAACCATGTAGCCCTCCCCTAATTTTGGAATGATCGACACTAGTGTGGTATTTAACTATTGCATGAACTCCTCATTGGATTTTGGCACTCTGGGATCAATTCAAACTACAACAAATTTTGAGTGAGTGCTATCATAGATGAGGCAAGGTGAGAAAAATCCTAAACAAACCAACTATAATGACCTCCCATTTGATGAATAATCATAATCTCGAACACATTTTTCAGATTCATGCATGACCTAACTACAGTTATATTCTTGAGTGCCACCGACACCCCCTGTTCCAAAGTCACATGACCTAGAAACTTCACATCCGTGGTCCAATAGGTGAATATTGAATAATTTTTATAAACATGATGATCTCGAAGAGTTCCACAAATGATCTATATGGGGTTTTCATGATCCTCCACATATACAGAATAAACTAGGATTCTATAAACGAATACCACAATAAAAAAGTTGAGATACTGCTAGAACACCTTATTAATCAGTTCCATAAAACTCACTGGATCAGTGGTCAATCAGAAAGGCATGGCCAAATACTCAAAATGGTCATACCTTCTTTGAAAATCCATAGTAAGTATATCATCCCCTCGCACCTTAACATTGTGGTAATCTAAATTATATTCTATCTTTGAATAATTCTCTTCCCCTTAAGCTAGTCCTACAAGTCATCAAATCAATGCAAATTGTATTTATTATTAATCATTACCCTATTTAGCATCGGGTAGTCAATTCACAATCAATGAGATCTATCAGAATTATTCTTGAATAGAAAAGGAGTGTCCCAAGGAGAGATACATAGGCGAATGAACCCTTTTGATTCCAAATTTTCTATATGTATCCTTAATTCACTCAACTTTATGAGGATTATAAGATATGAGTGAAGAGATATTAGTTTTATTCCTAGCACCAAATCAATTGATAAATCCACATCGCATTTTGGTGATAATCCTGAAAAAACATCTACAAATACTTATGGGAAATCATCCACCACATGATTCAATCCACCCTTAAGATCACCACAATCATCCTCCACTAGGAGCGATGATAACTGAATGAAACGATTTCCTAAATATGGGAGTAGAGGACCCACATGGCCTGACCAAGGATACCATTCCCCAATAAAAACCTAAGGACTCTCATCACGTTCCATGAAACTCACCCATCACCTATAACAATTTAAATTCATTTTGAAATGCACTAGATAATCCATGCTAAGGATTACATCGAAAAGGACCATATCCAAGACTAGGAAATCCTATTCCATCCCAACACCTAACACAGAGAGCACAAATGACTGGATCCTAATACCCTGCTCCTCCCTATTACTCAACGGCATTACCAACTCCATTTCAAAATACCTCAAATCAGTTGGAATGTTCAACAGATTCACAATACAGGCAAGTGATAAATGAAACAGACACACCATTATCATGTAAGACAATTGTTATAGATGATGCAATAAGAATGGTACCTCGAACAGTCGAGGTCTCAATATCATTTCCTACTTGTGCATGGTCAACAACATGAAGATTTATTATTTCGTCATTATAATTACTGATCACCTACGTCTTCTACCTAAACTAGATCTACCCTGAAGATGACCTGGTCCTACATTAGTGACAACCAAGCTGAGATCCAATCATCCTGGATGGCCCCAACTGAATTGACACTCACCTAGAATTCATAAATATTACCGCACTCTGGTATGGGTGTGTTACCCAACAAAAATACTACAAATGACCCATAACAAAACATTAATGGTAAGTCCTAGGAGGATATGTACATGAAGGTTGGAAGTATTCTATATTCCCTCACTAAGGGAACATGGATGGCCTCGCATTAGAAGTTTCATATTATGACTTCCTGGAACGATGGCCTAAACTACCTCCTCCCAATTTCTCCTGCTCATTTCTTTTCATCTTACTCTCGGGTGAACTATTGTTATCCATCAATGACATATACCTAAAAGAACCAGACAATCCCTTACATTCAATCTCCACTATTCATGTAAAATCATCTTCCTCAGCATATATATTCGTCTTGAACAGTAATACCCGATGATAGATCTGCAATTGAAAACCCCTTTCGATCTTCTAATCCATTATCTTTTTGTTAGATACTATTTCAAGTGAAAATCAGACACGCTCAGCAAAGAGGTTTTCATACTCTATCACTGAATATTCCCCCTAAATAAGGTTCATAAACTCCCAGGATCCAGCATAAGACAATATGTTGGGACAATACTAGTCATTGAAGATAACCATTATGTCCTTCCTGCTCATATACTCATACTTCCTATATTGAATTGCTGAGTCCCACCACAATAGATTGGGACCCTTTAGAAATAAATAGGTTCATTTTACTCTTATTTCATCAAGAGTATCAAGAAACTCAAATAGACACTCTATTTTTTCACGCCACTCATCTTCTTCTGGAGGCTCTATGCTCTCTCATAAATTAGGTTTTTTTTTTCAGGAAAACTCATTGTATTTTCCTTCCTATTACTAGATTCATTTTCCCTAACTGGAGGAGGAGTAGGACCCACTCCCAATCCCAAAGCCTGAATAATCCATACAATATCTTCCACCATCCACTGATCAAGTGGTGTGGCAGAAATCTCTTTGGATTTCTCCAGTGGTTTCAAGTGAGAAATCTAGGGAGTCATGTTGCAACAAAAAACAACATCCACAAGAGAAAACTTTAGTAAAATTGTTTTTAATTTTTTTGGAAATAACATAAAATATAAATAAATCATACTTATCATAATAAATAAATGACCAAACCGCTTTACCCCTACCCAATTTCCATGTGCAGTCTGCAGATTGCACATCCCAACTGGAAGAGAAGTGAAACAAAGATCCCAACATCCCCTGGATACTCGAGGTCTGTCAGGAGGTGTGCTTGTCAGGAACCATACATGCAACCAGATCTCTGAGCCCTAATAGTGTTAGCTTCGTTCTAACCAAACTCATCCCAAATGAAATTAATCAAATAACTAGACCTCCTCTGATTCAATTTTTTCATGAACTATGCTGGGAAATCATCTAAATCGACACCCAACCCATTTCGTGGAAAATCCTGAATTGTGTTCCATATCCCCACGAGGTCGCACAAGTGCCCGAGTATCATAAATAAAGAGTTGGAATTATTTTCCTAAATTTATATGCATTAAAAAACAAATAATAATCAACAAACCAAAAATGAAAATTCAAACTAAAATAACCATAATCAATTTTCAGAATTGAGTTAGAAGGTTTATATTAACAACAAATTGGTCTTCAACCAAAATGGGTCCACAAGGATTTTATAAAAACGAATACATAGGAAGGGGAACCACCCTCAATCCATCTACAAAACACTACACAAAAATGAACATCTAGTAACCTAAACTACCATCTCTAAAGGCATTTCTGTTACCTATGCAAAACATTACCAGGTCAACATACACCTACAGGTATAATTTGGGTGTCTTCCTTATCCCAATAAGATACCACCCAATACATGATTCCATGATATAAAAATTATTAGAAAAATAACATTAATGTTTAAATAAAAATTAGATTATAGTAACAATTTTAAAATAAAATAAATCAAAATTTGAAATAAATTTTAAGAAATAAAATTAATAAAAAACACACAGTAATCTTGTGGTAAGTGATATATAACGAATGATTGCTAGTCATCGTAAATACCACTAGGTTGTTGCTAGAAATGGGTCCCAAGATTCCTCAAATCCCAGAGAAATGTTTCATAGAATCCAATACAAGAAACTATATTGAGAACGAGCCACTATGGATGAGAAACATCCATAATATTAGTGGTCTCAAATTATCCTCAATATTTAGTTAGTGTTGACATCGTTAATCATGTTATGTGAAATTGTGTTGCAACAAATTCCAAATCACTAAAATACAAGGCCTGGTCATCCCACCAAGATACCCAGCCTTCCATTTTTTTCTTAATCAAGATTCACATTCACATAACACTACATGTACATTTCATCAAACAAACAAGTCATTACACATCACATGCCACAAAATTCACACCAAAATTCTATATAAAAATCATACGCACACCAATTGTTTTTAAAATATTTTTCAGAAATCTTAATTAATTTACTATATCATTTAAACAATATCAAGAAGCACTAAAGATATTTTACACCAAATAACACTAAAAATATTATATTAAAATAATCATGACTCCAATGCTATATAAAAACATGATCAAAAATGCTTATCTAATTTAATAAACAAATTTAATAATTTATAAAACTCTAACATGTGACACAAAAAAGGTCTATATAAGGAACACACCCAATTTCCCAAGGAAATACCATTTCAAAATCAGATGCATATTAAATCTGATCAAAACCCACATTCAAACCACACACAAAAATCAGTGGACATGATAAATTACTCATGTATGAAAAATAAATTCACCATGTAGTGTTTATACATGGAACAACCTGCCTTTGGTGTAGAAACCCCCAAATATCAGTGTGAAACTCCAACCAAACCTCAACGGCACCACAAGAAAGGAAAAATAAACCCTAATCATGATGATTGAACCAAAAAAACCCAAAAATTATTCTTATGAGAAAAACCATTTCTACTAAAACAATATAACCCCATGAAAGAGTGAATAAACCCTAAAATGAAGAAAAAAATTGATAAACCCACTTACATGAAGAATATTGATGTTTCGCCACAAAATTCTCTTCATAAATGGGTATCCATGGTGGAAAGAGGGGGCATGGAGGCCTCTTATAGCTTAAAATAATGAGTGGGGAAAAGAGTGGGGAATATGGGGTTGAATACGAAAATGAAAAAATGGTAGAAACCCAATTTTTAATTAGCTAGATGGTGCGTACGGTTAGTATACATGGTTTAATAAACTGAGTAGAAAATTTTGTCGCACGCTCGATCCAGTCACATGTTTTTGGTCTGGGGTGCACAGTCGTACAGTGGTTATGTGATAGGTTATGTCTCATATAGCACTGTTACCTTTGTTTAGTTCACGGTTACCACTGGCTGTGTGCATGGTTTTTTCTACCCAAAAACATCCATTTTTTTTTACCAAGACCTCAAAGAGACCCAAGTTATAATAATAGATGAAAAATAAAATGGATAAATACTTGAATAAAGTACATGTATGTGACACCATTTCAACAAGTTATGGATAAAATTAGTAAACATGACATGTTTATGTGGATAAAACAAGTGAAAGAATTTGTGGGAGAAATTGAATTTTAATAAATTATGTAGTTTCATATACAATGGGAATATTTTTTATACGATTCAAAGATCCTGGAATTTATTAGTATACACATTTTTCGTAATTCTCTTAATCTATAAACCTAAAAATATCCTTCAATATTTAATACATGAAATATAAATTTTTTGATTTTGTAATTAATGATATTTATATCTAGGAATTAATAGATGGTATAAATGAACGAATTTAATGTTTGTGATTATGGAAATGAATCCAAAGTGTTGGTCTGAGGTGTAACAGTTGGTATAAAAAGAAATATATATACTAATTTTGAGATTATAATGTATGTTTTGTATAATTTATGTACAAGTAAGTTATGTTTGATCATGATTTCAACGGTATATAAAACCCTTTGGGATAAGTATATGATTTAATGATAATTTAAAAAATCAAATTTTATATGGGGATTAGGACAAGGAAACTATTGTTAAATCCTTTGGAAAATGTCTTTGTAATAGATAACAACCTATTGTTTTGGTGAAGAATACATTATGTTTTTTCATACAAATACATCCTTCTCTGGATAATTGAAATTGGATACATATTTTGTAAAAATTAAACTAGGTGTAATCACTCTAAAATGGGTTATTTCAGAAGTGAATAAAACATCACATTGATGTACGATTAGTGGGTCTAAGACCGAACACCTGGAGGTACACACCTAATGGATATGATTTCATTAATCGCATTCACTTTCTAAACAACTATAACTGTTATAATATAGTTTTTAACTAATTATGTTAGGGAAAGTAATTGAAAAATGATAATAGATATTAAAGGATTGAACAAATAAATGTTATAAGTTTATCAAAGTCTTCCATATGTTAAAAAAAGTTTCTTAAGGGAATTCATATTAGGATTGATGTTTTAATATACATATTTTTTAAATTAACATGAACAATTTGGTTTTAAAAATTGGTTGAAATAGGATACTGATGATAATGTGTAGATGGTTATGTATCTAGAAACCACTATGTCTAATAGCCAAATAAGGAAGATTTTATAAATAGTTAAGAATTTTAGTATATTTATATTATGATGGAAAATTGATTTTCTTAGACTTACCTATGGTAGTCATATTTATATTTAAATAATCTTGAAACTATTAGTTAATCTCATTAGTGAGTGATATTTAATAGTGAAATTCTTGTAAAATCTAATAGTTTTGAGGATTATATGAAACATATAAGGACTATTAAATAATAGATTTACATTAAAAGTATGGGTAAATATATTAAATGGTGTTAATAACCAAAAAAATTGATTTTATGAAAAGGATATATTATTGGGGATAACTATTGGTGAATATGTTATTGAGGTACAGATAACTCTTAAGTTTCATATAGACATTATAATTAGATAAAAACTTGTGGGTTAATTTTGAATAATTAAGTTAGATAAAAATTATAAACCATTGGGATCAATAATTGATTCATTAAATTTCTTATTATGTTTATCACATTATTGGGATTATGATATAACTGACTAGTTTATAAAATAGTGGTTAATAAAATTTTGCGGTTAAGGATAGAGATTATTTTAGAGGAATATATAATCTAGTTTTTTAATGAAATAGAGATTAAACATGTATGGGGAGAGACATGTTATTGAGATTATATGACTGGGTCATATACATAATTGGGTATTGATAAATCTATTTCATATATACATTTTGTAGTCATTTACTTCTTTATTTTCATTGATTTATTTGATTATGCGCGTGGTATATACATTGTTTTTCCAGAATGAGGGATTATAGTATTCAATGCATGAAATGTAGAAAACGTGAATAATTCACCTATTAAATGTCGTGAATTGGAATTACAAATCATGTAATATGAGTTAAAATCATGTCAAAAGTCACGAGCCAAGATGGGAACGTGGCCTCAAAGTCAGTAGAGGATATATCCATTACATATCATGAAGTATCGGTACACGACACTACATCAATCTATGCAGTTGAATGATAAATCTATGCCAGATGAATTTTTGAGGATCAATACACATTTTGAGTCCTATATACATGAAATGTAGGTAATTAAGCCTCATAAATCGGGCCAATATGCACATGGAATGTGGAAGGTCAAAAATTCCACGAAGATCTACAAGGACCAATATTACACAACATGTAACTATAATAAACATCCTGACAATTTTACCTATATATAGAACACCTTGACAGATCATTTCACCGCATTCTAGTATGGGATTTTCTATATTTGTTCATCCCCTTTCTGTTTTTTCTTCATTTTACTTTCTCAAACTCCAAATTTCTTCTTGTTTCAGGTTTTATATAAATTCAAGAGTTGTGGATCATGTTTTCTTCATTGGATTTTTATTTCTGTTGAATCTCTTTCCATCATAATATGTCTAACGCATGTTAGATTCCATTCTTCTTTCATTACATATAAGAATTTTTAGTTCATGATTTTTGATTGCATGATCATTTCTATTTATGGATCCCTACATGATTGGGAATAATTTAAATTACAAATTCTTATCAATCTAGATTTCCATTATTTATTTATTCTCGTCATAGCCCACCATGACTAGATATAGCTCTTCAGGGTGGGGATCAATATTATATGTTCCCACATTCATAATCAATCATTAATTCTAATTTCAGAAACCATAATGGATTAGTAATTAGGATAAACAAAAAAATTCTATCCACTTTGTGTGAACATCCCTTGTCATGGGATATTCAAATAGAAGACATTATCTTGATAAAGGAGTACTATTCTATGACCACTAGCCTAAGAAACTTTATTACCTAGAATCTAAAAGTAATGTACGTTTTTTTACCATCTCTCGAGTATAGAATAGTCACTTATTAGGTAGAGCTATGTGACTTGACCAAAGTAAACTAGTTACTATTATTTACTTCGCACCCTATGCCTTTGTACCCCGACAATATTTGATTTAAGGCGATGATTTCCCCAAATAATCGAAATTTATATCTATACATCCTCAATTATTGGAAGTCAATTTCAAACATATATTTAGTAGAACTCCCAAACACATATGAAATTCAAAAGGACAACTACAAAAAAGGTTCTCAAGACAATGATCCTCTAAATAACCAAATTTATCCTCATGGGATTGACTTCTAACATCTACTATAATATGCCTGATTAGTAAGTAAAATTTGGGACACAATAAATTTAATTTTATCACAGTCCATATGAACCCAATGATGTATAAAGGCATGAAAAATTATGGCACTGTTTCCATGTAGCAACATTGTTCTTTTCAAGAACTCGTTAAAAACCTAGGATTATCTTCCCCCCATCCACTTTCATTCATTTTATTTCAATATTCCCATAGATCCTCATTTTCCATAGCATAGGGCATGTACCAAGGTCACATGAATCATTCATGGAACCATAATTTGTATGGTCCTCTAACCTTCGTTCTAGATATCAAAAGGTATCTTTTTTCACATCATTGGTCAGTAATGGCGAGTAACATAATCAAGTGGGATCCAAGAAAACAAATACACATCAAGTAATTCTAAGAAATTTACTGATGTGTAATGAAAATACCATCCAAAATTATGTCTTTCCACTAATAAAAGGTTAAACCCCAATAATCGTACAACTCCCATTGATTTTTAAACATTAAAGATCAAACCTGAACTCATTCACATGATCTAGAATCTCAGACAATTCTATTGTCTACAGAGCAAAGACCCACATGATAACATTGCTGACTTCATAGAGGTCTGTGATACCATTTTAAACTAGGGAATATCCTCAGACATGATCATACTATGTGTCTTCCTCTTCTACTTACGAGACAGTGCTATGGAATGCCTCAAATTCTATGCTAAAGAGTTAATCATGACATGGGATGATCATACAAAAAAAATTGGACAAATACTTTCCCCCGATTTGGACCTAGAATATTTGGAATGATATCCAAATATTTTCTCATGCTAATGGAGATTTGGTATGGGAAGCTTGGGACTGATTAAATGTGATCATGATGGAATCTATACACCATGGATTGGATACATGGATTTAATTACAGACATTTTACAATAAAATCTAGCCTGCTGGACGAACTGTTTTCAATGCTTCTGCTGATGGATGGTTGATGTTTAAGACCCAAAAATCCAGATGAGAAATTCTAGATGTTGTTTCTCACAATTCTAGTCTATGGTAATGTGATCATGTACCACCGTAGTATGGTATCCACCATATTGATGAAAACAACAGATTAGTTGTGTATGTTGAGGAAATAACAATGCCTCTCGAGTCATTCAAAATTCCAGCCACACAAACCCCTCCCAATCCTTCATTGGAGATTAAATTATGAGATATGTGTGGTGGCATGAATCATTACCAGGATCAAAATTCACGATTTAATGAATGATAGGATTTTAATTATGATAATATTAATAAACAAAAAATATTCGTTTCAACAGGAGAAACAATATTACCAGTAGAGGCCTACTCAGCTGTAACCTGAGATAAATAATATATATTTTCAATAAAAAAATGGAAAAAAATAATTACACAATCATGGAACACCAGTGTATCCACATATGAACCCAGTTCTCTGACCTCAAAAATAAATGAAAAAATAGCACTTCTAACAAAGACCTCAACAACAATTCCATTCTTCCCATCCGACACCTCATAAACCATCTCCCCTTCATCCAAGTAACCTAAAAAACCTTCGGACTACATTCTCCTAGATAACATATCAGGGAATGAAAACCCATGGTATAGAAATGATAAATCAAAGAGATTTTTTGTGGAATATTCATATTCAAATGGGTCAGATCTCAAAGACCTTGTATGATAGACTACCAGGTGCTTTATCTAGTAAGACAAAGCTATAACCAAGGGACGAATATAAGGCAGTAGTACTAAGAATATAAAGAGTTTTGTACATTAAAACCCCTAGTGGATGTGATTGAAGGAAACAAGAAGTGCCTAGGAAGAAACAAGATGATGAGGAAGTAGCTGATACGACTACACCAGTCCCACCTCACGAATAAGTACAATTTAAGAAGAACCAAATGCCTCAACAACGAAAATAATAGGTTTATGATTCCCCACCTCTATACAAGACACCTTTTCTGTTTCTGAAAATATAATTTCAAGGTTAATAGGAGTCATAATACAAGAAGTTTCTATATATTTTCATGCAACTGCACATCAACATACCATCTGTAGAATCCATTTCCCAGATGCCGATATATGAAAACATTCTCAATGATATTCAACCAAAAAAAAGAAAATAGAAGATATTGAGGTCATCCCATTAAATATAAAATTATCAACTATTGATAAATATAAAATTTCCCTAAAAATGAGATATTAGAGAATCATTTATATTTGATGTGTTATTAGGGAATTCTTGTTTGGAATAGCCATGTGAGATCATAGAGACAATATCAATTTAATGCCTATGAGTTATTTACACAAGCTAAGATGCCATGAACACTAAAAAACTATAGTATCACTCCACCTAGATGATCAATCAGTGATTTACCACATGTGAATTCTTGAATATGTTTTAGTTAATGTAAAAAATTCATCTTTATAGAATGATTTTGTGTCCAGGACATGGGAGTGGAAGGTGATGTCCATATCTTTCATTGATGGAAATTTCTAGCCATGAAAATGTCTTTAATCGAAGAGAAACAAGGATGTATGATATTTTGTTTTGGGGAAGAGAATATAGAGTTCAACATGGTGGATTTTTTCAATCAATTATATGATGTTGTGGATTAAAATTCCATATCTCTCACACAAAAATAGATATGAGTACACGACAATTGAAGAATAAAGTCAAGAGTCACTCTCAGAAAATGCATAAGAGTGTGATTTTGAGGAAGTGGGCATTATTGAGACTTTAATAAGAGACACCTTTCCACATTTTATCCCCTTCACTGTTCAACCACACCAGCTAGAAATACAACCTCTAACTAGTACACATAAGTACTCATACATTAAAGTATCATACTCTATTCAAATTATTATTAACTCTAAAATTCCTCAAGAATAAGAAGAAAAATTGGTTGATGTTTTGAAATACATAAGAAATAAATTTCATGGGGAGTTTCAAACATAAAATGGATCAATCCTAATAAATTTATTCACATAATCCTACTTGAAGAAGATAAAAGGACAAAACTAAAACCAAAAAAGAGGACCACACCACCGATGAAGAAAGTCATTATGAAGATTGTGATGAAACATCTAGATGCTGGAATAATATATCCTTTTTCTGATAGTTAATGGTTGAGACACTAGAATTTGTGCCAAAAAGTGGAGGAAAACGGTAGAAAGAACAGATGATAATGAACTGATTTCAACACACACCTTCAATGGATGGAGTGTCTTGCAGGGATTATAAATTCCTAAATGTGGAAACAATAAACATTCATTTTCAATTAACATTCATAGATTAGATGCTAGAAATAATTTCAGGGCATGTATTCCACTATTTCTTGAATGGATATTCATCATACAATAAAATTGTATTCGACCTCACTAATTACCCAAAGACCACATTCACATTCCCATTCAATAAGTTTTATTATAGAAGAATGTAATTTGGAATTTTCAACACTCCATAAACATTTCAGAGATGCATGATGCATAATTTCCATGACATGACTGAACAGTTCATAGTGATCTTTAGGGATGACTTGAAAGGATTTTTTAGATCATTTGAAGTCTATTTAAGAAATTTAGAATTGTTCTTGAAATGCTTCAATGAAAAATGCTTAGTCCAGATTTATAATGAATTATATTTCAAATTCCATGTTAGAATAGTTCTAGGTCATAAAATCTCTATGTAAGGCATCTTGGTCAATCTAGATAAAATCAAGTTCATCGAAGATCTTCCGAAACCTTCAATGGTAAAGGGTATCAATATATTTTTAATACATACATGATTTTATAGATGATTTGTGAAGAATTATTCAAAATTATCACATCCATTGACACATATGTAATTATAATATGTTTCTTTAAATTTTATTGTGGACTGACAACAAAATTTTAATACATCAATGAAAATTTATGACAACATCACTAGTCATAATTTGACCCTATTGGGAAAAAACATCTGATTTAATTTGTGATCTCGGTGACTATGTTCTAGGTGCTGTGTTAAGACAGTTCATTGGTAACATCTTCAATCCTAGTTATTATGAAATGCACATTATATGTGAACCTCAACTCAGCTACATGACTATAGAAAACGAAATATTATTCGTTTTATATGCCTTTGAAAAATATCATTCATATCTGGTTTTATCTAATGTGATTGTACATACTTATCACACCCCAATAGGTGATGGAAGTGAAAGAAGGATGAAAAATCCAGGTTGATACATTGGATCCTCCTATTTTAGGAATTTGATATCATGATCAATGATAAAATAGGGACATAGAATGTTATTGTAGACCATTTTTTCAAACATCCCCTACCCATCATCAATAAATGTCATTAGGAAGACATTGAATTATATTTCCCAGATGTAACCATGTTTAGTATCAAGGTTCAACCATGGTTCTTAGATATTTCCAATTATCATTTCAGGAGATTTATACATGAAGACCATTCTTTAAAATAAGGAAAAAATTTATTTGGTTCCATGAATTACTACATTTATGAGACATTAATGTTGAAGAATTGTGTTGATAGATGATTAAGACATTGCATCCCTATAGAGGAAACCCACAATGTGAATGAGATGTGCCACACATCACCAACTGGAGAACATCATGGACCTAAGGATATAGTAGTCAAAATTATACAAATAGGTTTTTTTCGTTCCCACACTACACCAAGAATTGACTAAACTCTACCAAAGTTTTGACAAATTCTAGTGGGCCAGAAACATTGGAAAAAGTAATGAGATGCCACAAAATTTAATTATGGATGTCTAAATCATTGACATTAGTGGAATAGACTTCATGGGACCACATCAAACATCGCATGAAAAAACATACATTTTGGTTGGGTTTGAGTACATATCAAAAGGGCTAAAGCCGTACCTACTGTGTATAACACAATGAAGGTTGTCATGAACATTATAAGGAAGAATGTGTTTGCATGCTTTGGATATTCGAGATTACTCCTTACTGATCATAGAACACACATCAAAAATGAATTTTTCAGAGGAATTATAGAGAGGTATGGAATTGGAGACAACAAAGTAACTACCTAAAACTAACAATCTAGTGGTAAAGTAAAACTATCAAACAAAGAGGTAAAGAAAATTTTGGAAAAAGAATGTGAATACCAACCGAAGTGATTTGACCCACAAACTGGACAATGTATTGTGGGCATTCTGAGCTGCCTAAAAGACACCCATTGGAACCACACTGTTTATAATAGTTAATGGGAAACCATGTCATCTTCAAGTTGAGCTATTGCATCATTCAATTTGGGTGATCAAAAAATTGATTTTGGATAATGTGAAGGATAGAGAATCTAGGCTGTGGAAAATGACCTCTCTGGAAGAAATCATGAGAGATGCATATGACAAAAAAATAATCTATATGGAAAAGAAGAAAAATGATGTGATCAACATATTATGAGTTGTACCTTGGTACCTAGAAATAATGTTCTATTGTTTTACTTGATATTGAAACAATTATTGTGTTTGCTAAACTCCTGTTGGTCAGGACCATTAAATGTCACTAAAGTAATTCCTTATGACACCATTAAATCCTTGAGAAATTGTGGAACACCATTTAAAGTGAATGGTCAAGGACTAAATATTTTTCAAGAACCCTTCTGGGAAGTCTATTTAATCATCTTTAAATTCACTTAATCTTTAATGGAGTCATGTTCTCGACATAAAAGGAATTACTTATTGGGTGGAATACTATGGTAGGACAACTTAGACTATGTTAGATAAAAATCATATTAGGAGTCTTTTCGGTAATCCAATAGATTAATGCAAGTAGAAAACAAAATTTTTAGGATAAAAATGGCTCAATACATATCGTGTACCACTAGTACACAATGTGTATACTTTGCACCTAAAAAATTCATTTTAATTTTCATGTAAAAGCTGTGAACCATCAATACACATCATGTACTACATTAGATATATTTTTAAATATACTAGTCATCAACCATAGGTACACAACCCACACCCCTAGGAAACCTAATTCCTCACCTCCCTCCCCTCTCTCTTCTCCAAACTGCACCCCACAAACCCAATAACCCCTCATATAACTCTCCTCATCTATTCCACCAAAAGAAGCACCCTCCCATCTCTGGGCCAGCACCCTCACACCTGCACCCCATCCCATATTAACCCTCAACCCGCATGCACACCTCCTCACACTCTCATCTCTCACCTGCACACTTCCACTAAAAATCACAAATGCACCCCATTCCTTCATGGATTGGCCCAAACCACTTCCACAGTCATCCTTATCCTCCTCCTAATCAACCTTAGCCTCCATAGAATAGCCACAATCATGGAATCACCATGGAACTGTGTCTTCTTCAACTACATCACCTTTTCACCACCTATTGTACGTGACACATCAATATCCACCTCTACTTCAAGTGATAGAGACATCCACATGCACTAGATTCTGTGTTTTTTCAACCCGAAGCATCAGGTAAATATCCAAAGGTTATATGCTAAAATAATTCATACTAACAGGACTTTGGATATGATAATAATATATTGGATGAACATTGATGACGTTGTACTTGGCCTTCTAGAGATTATACACATTGATATAAATTAAAATGTCCGTGAGGAAACCTTTCAGGAATCCATTCTGGAGTTTTTAACAACTTTTGAGATAACTGTTGATTGCCTTCTCTTTTTCTTGGTGGATGGCCGCATAAACATTCTATTGTAGATTTCGGTCTCAGGCTTGGTATTTACACTAAGGAGCTTATCACATTCATCAATTATCCTATGCTTCATCTCCAGCCACCTTGAGAAAGTTCTCCACAATTTTGTAGATGATTGACTAAAATCCATATTTTCACCATGACCTAGAAATCACGAAATCCACTTAGAAATGGGTCACTGCACTAGTTATCTTACACAAATACATGACGCATGAATGGCTCTCCCAAGATGAGTCTCATCGTGTTGCAAACTAGATAGCACATTTCTACTTGTAGCAGTCATGGGTAGCCTCGGCATCAATATCGCTACGTAGTTTTCCTAGTATTATATGGAACATTCCATGAAGAATCATAGTACTTTTATGGTCGGATACATTATCACTAATTTGGATAGTAACCTTGGAGTATTAAGGAAAAAACTACCACAAAACTTCCTTGGAACTTTTGTGCTTGGTGATTTTGTGATGATGTACAAAATGGGATTATTGTTGAAGGGGGATGATTAGTACTTTTGGGAACCTCGCTTCTAGGAGGAAACCCCATAAAATCCACCACCAATAGTAGTAGGTAAGATCCAAATGTTTAGCCACACTCCACCTCCACACCTATACCACTCATACCACCTACCACCACTTCCTCCACCCCATATTTTATTCCAACATCCTTCCATCCCCACCCCAACAGAGATTTGTTCCACCCAGTAGTGTGTCTTGGAGAACATGCACCAGATCTCCACTCACCTACATCTTACATTTAATATTCCCTTGGGGTTGGACACACCACCACCACCCACCCTAGCCAGACCCAAATCTACCACCATTACCCCACCCCATAATGTCTACCCCAACATGGCTCTAGACCTTACAGACCCCACATACTAGTGGGAGTATTTAGCAGAACAGGCCCACTGGGGATGGGGGTGACCACTGACTCCACCCCCTAGGTACATTTTTGTGGATCTAGTTGCCAGACACACTACCTCATTAAAAATCAAAACCTCTCCAACACCCACCCCCATCCCATTTACATGGCTCCACAACCCCACTATCTAGCACTATCGATGATTCCCCACCTACTCCCACTACTTATGTGGATACTCACCCCGTCAGGCATCTTATCTCACCATCTGATTGTGGCATGACACTATAGAAGGTCTTTGGCCCTAATTCCAGATGTGTCAATCTTCTATCAAGTTTGAGGCTCTAGATTATTTTGTTATAGGTATGGTTGTTTTTTTTCAATTTTTATGACCTTTTTTGTACTAATATGTGATATATATATATGGGGATTTATTTTAACATTTATTTTTTTTATTGTCATTTATTTATTCTGTTACATAAAATTTATATGTACTACGAGTCATCAGTGGCTCTCGATGGTCCCATACAACAATCTGTCTTGGAAAAAAGGGTACTACAGAATGACATAGACATTACATTTCAACATCAGGACCTTTCCATTAAAATAAATTCTCAATAGTATCCACCTAGTGGTGTGATCCCTTTCTTGCCTTATTTCATTTACACTCATTCTACAGAAAATGAAATCATAATCCCGAAAAAAAGACCTCATGACCTAGAAGACACGCCGACCAGTTGATGTAAGCTGAAAAAAGATCAACTGAGATGACGGACCCACTATAGGATTTTTGGTGCATTTTTCTAGCGGACGACGTCCTATTAGCACATTCTAGGAGGTAACCCATAGGTGATATTTTGTCTAGATGGATTCATCATAGTTGAGTCTTTTTCATTTTTATTTAGGTCATTGATTTAACTACATTGTAAACAAATCAAAAAAAAAAATAAACACTAGTTACCTGAACTTGTTATCATATGCACTTACCTATTATTCTACTATTAGAATGTATAAACTTGTGGAAAAATCTTTTACCTATTACAGGAATTGTAAACTAACCCATTTTGCAGGTGCCCCAGGATAAGAATACTGATATCCAAATTCCCTTAGGGCCTAACACTATCTATGGATCTCTCGATTACCAATTTTTTTAAATTGTGAAATTTCATATGAATTTTTTAATTCTTTACTCACCATATCACTCCCAAAAATATTTGAAGGATTGTGCATACACTATCAATCTATAAGTGTGGGGCGAGGGGTCTCATGATTTTCACTAATAATGCTATTGAAATATTAATTATTATCACAAGTCTAGGAAACGTTTTTTGAAATTTTAATGTAAAATTTAAATCATAAAATCATTATTCCCACTTAAATAAAAAAAAAATTTAGTTGAAAATAGATATAATCCGTGTTTTTTCTCTATTTATAAATTATAAAATGATTGCTGATTTTGGAAATTTTTTTAAAATTAAGCATTTTTTGAAATTATGATTAATTTACCCATTAGATAGATTTATACACAATTTATTTTCTAGTTTCTATTTTATTATCATTACCTGAGAGGACTCAAAGCCTATAATTCCATACAATTTACTGAGAATATTTCTTAAGTGATACCTAGGACATGTAATCCTATCGTTATATGCATTGATATTTTATTGATTCCGTGATAGAAAAACTTCAAAATTATAATTAATGAGGCTATCTTTGTTATAAATTTATTCAAATACACATATTATATCTATCCTTTGTTTTCATTTAGTTTCTATGAAAGATCATACATTATAAAGCAATTTTGAGCTGATTTTCCATTCCATCCCAGCTCCTTGTATAATTCATGATTATAGGTTTGAAAATATTTGGGGGATGAATTTAGACAACATGAGATTATATTATTTGCATTGATATATTGTGTAATCAGTAAACTATTGTGTTGTGATCCATATATGATTTGTGTTATTTCATATTTATTCATTTCCTTTGAAAAATATTAAATAAAGATAGAAAAACAGGCCTTGGTTGTGTTCTTGGAAGGTCAAAAATCACCATTTCCAGACTTCTGAACCCCTTGAGGGATTATATGGGCTTAGGGGATGGATATAAGATCATTCCTAGAAATAAATTTTAAAAAATATGAATATATGTCATGACCCATCCTCGGGGCCCATGCCGTGACTACCCCAAGCCCGCCTTCCATAGGCCAGGGGCTGGCGACTAGCACCAAGGCGTAAATCCCGGTAAAAAGGGAAGACATTGCCTTTGTAAAGTAAACAAGCACCACAGAGTAAGCAAGAGGAAAAAGAAAACACTATGTAAAAACTGAGTACAAATGTAAGTGAGGAAATTAAGTGGGCCAATATACAAACCCAAACTAAAAGTAAAGTACAACTCGAAAGGAAAAACAACAACTGAATAGTAAAATCCGCTACACCGAGCTGTCCACTAGAAATCCCACCTGAAGGGTGGGTACAGATAGCTCCACTACTCCACGGGTCCCACCGTCCACTCCGAGTACGTCCCGCTCAGTGATCCACCTCCAGGTATCGTCTTTCTCTGCAAGCCTCAACCGCAATCAGCGCTCTCCGTCGTCTGCAACCAACACAACGTAGTGTGGGCATAACCCATGCAAGGGTGAGTATAAGCTACTCAGTAGGGACCCCGAGACCCCTGAAGATCTCCCAACATCCAACAAGGATAAAACACAAAGGAAAGATACAATCACGAAGTAACAACCAATGATTCTTAGGTATATGCCCATATATATACCTAGGTCATCAATTCCAATATGCTCCAACCTCCGAGCCCAAGTATAAACCAGTCCACACAAGAAAGTATACGTATTCCACACAGCTAAACAAACGTAATCCACATAGGATTGCACAACACAATCCACACAAGAATGTAAATAGGATTAAGCTCACACAGGTATACTTCTTTGAAGACGATAGAGATGATCACTGATCCATCTAAGTCATCGGACCCACAAAGAATCGATCGGTACTAACCCCCGCAAAGACCCACATAGGATCTGTAGGCACTGGCTCACACAGAACCGCTGAGCGTTGACCCACACAGCATCAGAACCACATAGGATCGGTAGCACTGATCCACATAGGATCGCTGAGTGCTGTAGTCGTCGCCGTCGAATCCATTTAGGATCTCTGTACAGTCGTCATCGTCACAGTAGCAGTCGTAGGCAGCTCTAGGGTTCCCGCACACAGCAAGCTCATTCAAGAGGGTCTGCTCCACGATCCGAGAGTATGAAACATCAACTGACACATAGTCCAGAGTTGATGTATCCAAATGTTCTGTATCGTCAACAGGAACTCAACATCGCAGATGGCACATCAATCGGACGCCAGGTCTGAGAGTTATTGGCTTTTTCATCCTAGGGGCCCGGTTGGTTTTTAAGGCAAAAACAACCCGACCGTACTCCACCTGCGTCCAAACCTTGGGCGGAGTATGCCAAAAGTTCCGTCTCACTAAGAGAAACTCAACAAAGTCAACGACACGTCAATCGTACGTCTGTAGCTCAAGTTATGAGCGTTTCCGCTCCGAGGGCCCAGTTGGTTTCATGTACGAACCAACCCGGATGAACTCAAAGTATTTCGAAACCTTGATTGCGATATACCGAAACGACCGACTCGATCCGAGGATCTCATTTCCGCTGACGGTGCGTCGTTTGGAGGTCAGTAGCCCGAGTTATGGGCATTTGAACCCAAACAGTCCGATAACGGGGGTTTCAGGCCCGGACCGACCCAGCCCGAGACCCCCCCGGTTGGCCCGAACCGGGTCGAACCGCCCTGGGTCCGGGTCGGCCCGGCCCGGCGCGGCCGAGCCTGGCAGACCGTCCGGCACCGGTCCGGCTAGGCACAACGCGTTGTGGGGCTCGGCCTTTGGCCGAGCCATTTCGGCAAGGGGGGGGGGGGCCTGCCCCCCTGTGTAACCGCGACCCCCCACAATTAAGGGGGGCCGTTTTGGCCAGCCGGCCAGGGGTTTGAACCCCCGGTTGCACACCAGTCTGGCCGTCCCGCCCTGGCCAGCCGGTTCCGGCCTCCACGGGACCGACGACGGTCGGTCCCCTTCTTCGCCGACACCGGTGGCCCTGTTTGGCCGCCGGTCACCTTGGTCCGCCACGGCCAGGAACTGTCCAAGGCCCTTGTCGTCCGGCATGGTGCGATGGCACCACGCCCCTCCGCCGCAGCCCTGCTCCGGCTGGGGCGTCTTCGGTTTTCTTTCATGCGGCACGACGGCGTCGCGTTCTTAAACTTCTTTCCATGGCGCGGCGCGACGGGGCCGCGCATTTCCTTCCGCAAGAATCCACGTGGTGCGACAGCTCCACGCTCTCCCATACCAACCACAAAGGAACTAACACGTAAATTGAGGATGAGGGTCGGCTGTGTTTGTGCGGTCGGACCCCCTCGCGTTATTCGATATCAAATGGTTTAAATCCACAAAGATTGTCAAGTTGGGAATCACGAACAAATAAATCAATAAAACCCCTACTTCGGTTCAGGAACGGTGTTCGTCAAGGATTCGTGGAAGACGAGCGTCACGGAGGTCGGGCGTCACGGGAAATGAACGTCAACGTCGCGAAGCGAGGATTCAAAGTCGTTGATGGTGATTTTGTCGCGGAAAACCGTCACAGAAGAGACTATGCGGAAGAAGAACGTCGCTTCGCGGATACGGCGTCGCGGAAGAACCGTGTTCTTCGGTGGAGAAGTTCTTCGTCGAGGTTGAAGAAGATGAAGAGTTCACGCTTCCCAATCCTCTTAAGGTGGAAAAACTCTAACAATAATAAAATAAGACCAAGTCTTATTTTATTAATACAACCTAACCTTTTGAATTTCAAGAGTTTGAAATTAAGTAACTCACTTTATTAATTATTACAAGTTGTCAAAAATTAATGAAAGTGAGTTAATGGGGAGTTAGGAAAGTGAGGGGTTAATAGAGTTAAGGTATTTGAAAAGGTAGGGGGTTTGTGTGGGCCCCACCCTTTAAATTATCCACACATGGGAAGTTGGTTGGATGTGGGCCCAACCACCAACTCCCCATGGGAGAAACAAACACTTTGATAAGAAATAAAATTGATGCAATAATTTTATTTTCTTTTTAATTAAACCCCATTAATTAACTTCTTCTCCCGCACAAACAAAACTACGGTAAAGGTTCCCTTAAGCGATTACCGGCGTTGCAAGTTCATCGGTGCCCTCGAAATTAGATTCCGAGCACCGGTTCAAAAGTTAGAAATTTCCGCTCGTTCGTTCACTGAACGTACCCGAGCCAAACTTCGGAAATTGATTCCGGGCACATTGGGCCTCGGAATCAGGTGCCGTCAGAAACTACGCTCTTGTAAAATTCCAAAGAAAGTTAAGAAAAAAATTTCCCTTTAATTTTACTGGTCTTTACATTACTCCCACCTCAGGGCTTTACGTCCCCGTAAAGATACATCATAACTAGGGAAACAATAGTGGGTACTGAGCACGCATCTGAGCCTCCCACTCCCAAGTGATCTCCTGGAGGTTCCCATGCTGCCATCCGATACGCACTAGAGGAATCAATCGTCCACGTAGGACCTGCTCCTGTCGATCCTCGATTTCCATCGTGACCTCCGTAAAAGTCACCTCATCATCAATGTCAAGCTCCCCATGGTCAATGATATGCATCGGGTCGTGCACGTATCTCCTCAGCTGAGACATGTGGAAGACGTCGTGCACTCAGTGCAATTGAGGTGGTAGAGCCAGGAGATAAGCCACCTCACCAATCCTACTGATGACCTGGAATGGTCCGATGAAGCGTGGAGACAACTTTCCGCCTCAGCCAAATCTCTGTAATCCACGTCAAGGTGAGACACGCAAGAAGACGTGGTCGCCATCCTCGAACTCTAGTGGCCTCCGCCTCCTGTCAGCATAAGACTTCTGCCGGCTCTGAGCTGTCCTCATCCGCTCCTGGATGACCTGGACCTTCTCTGTCGTGGCCCGGACCATCTCTGGTCCCACAAGTGCTCACTCCCCAGGGTCTATCCAGCACAAAGGAGATCTGCAAGGTCTGCTGTACAACGCCTCGTATGGTTCCATCCCGATGGTGGAGTGGTAGCTGTTGTTGTAAGAAAACTCCACAAAGGGTAGATGGTCCTCCCAGCTAAGACCAAAGTCGAGGACAAATGCGCGGAGCATGTCCTCGAGAGTCTGAATGGTCCTCTCCGTCTGACCTTCCGTCTGAGGGTGAAAGGCGGTGCACAAATGTAGCTGCGTCCCAAACGCCTCCTGTAACCCCTTCCAAAGCTGGGAAGTAAAGCGAGCATCTCGATCGGAGATGATAGATGATGGTACACCGTGAAGCCGAAAAATATCCTGAATGAAAAGTCGTCCCAGGCTCTCCACTGAGCCCTGCTCTCTGATGGGTAAGAAGTGAGCCGACTTGGTGAGTCGGTCGACAATCACCCAAATGGAGTCGTGACCTCTAGAAGTGCGTGGAAGTCTTGTCACGAAGTCCATAGATATCCCGTCCCACTTCCACTCCGGGACCTCCAAGGGCTGTACCAAGCCTGCTGGTACTAGATGCTCTGCTTTCACCTACTGGCAGGTGAGGCATCGAGAAACGAACTCTACCACAACCTTCTTCATGCCTGGCCACCAGTGCTGTCGTCTGAGATCCTGGTACATCTTCGCCACTCCAGGATGTACCTCCAAAAGAGATTTGTGAAACTCTCTCAGAACCTCCACTCGTAAAGAAACTGGTACCAAGGTACGTCCTCTGAAAAGGATATCGTGCTCTGCTCCAAAGGAGAAGCCATCAGGTGCATGTCCTGATGATATCTGTGCATGCCGCATCTCACAGTCAGTGTCCCCATGATGTGCCTCTCTGACTCACTGTAGTAGTGGAGGAGTGACTATGAGAGACTGAAGTAAGGCTGCTCCATCTCTATCCATGAAGGATATCTACAAAGCTGCTAGCTGCTCTGTCGCCTCCTCAAGTAGTTGAATGCCCGTCCACCTGCTGAGAGCATTGGCTACCACGTTCCCCTTCCCAGGAGTATAGACTATCTCAAAGTCATAGTCCTGGAGGAACTAGAGCCATCGCCGCTGTCTCAGGTTCAGGTCCTTCTGCGATAAGATGTACCTGAGACTCTGATGGTCAGAAAAGACTTTAAAGTGCTCGTCCATCAGATAGTGTCACTATGTCTTCAGTGCGAAGACCACTGCTACTAACTCCAGACCATGGGTAGCGTAGTTCTTCTCATGCGGCCTCAACTAATGTGATCCATAGGCGATCACTGCCCGCTCCTGCATCAGGACACAACTGAGTCCGGTCCCTAATGCATCGCAGTAGACTACGTACCATACTCCCTCCTCAGGCAACCTCAAGATAGGTGCGTTGGTCAATCTCTGTCTCAGCTCCTGGAATCTCTGCTAAAATCTGTCTGACCACATGAAGGGTTTCCCCTTCTTCGTCAAAGCTGAGAGTGGTGTCGTAACTCTAGAGATGTCTGGCATAAATCTCTGGTATTATCCATCTAGTCCCAAGAAACTCCGCACCTTAGTCACGCTCTTGGGTGGCTCCCAAGCTAGTACTGCCTCGATCTTCGCGGGATCCACTGCAACTCCCACCTCAGAGATGACGTGTCCCAATAAGTGGACCCCACATATCCAGAACTGGCACCTCGAGAGCTTACTATAAAGCTGGTTCTCTCAGAGTGTGTCTAGTACAAACTGTAAGCGGTAGGCGTGCTCCTCCTCAGTCGTCGAGTAAATCAAAATGTCGTCGATGAAGTAGACGAAAAATCGATCGAGGTATGGCTGAAATATCCTATTCATGAGGGCCATGAACACTGCTCGAGCATTAGTTACGCCGAATGGCATAACCAAGAACTCATAGTGGCCATACCGACATCTGAAGGTCGTCTTATGCACATCCTCATCTTGAACTCTGAGCTGATGATAGCCTGACCTGAGGTCTATCTTCGAGAACCACCATGCTCCCTTGAGCTGATCAAAGAGGTCATCAATCCTTGGTAGAAGATACTTCTTCCTCGCTGTCACCTGGTTCAGGCGACGATAGTCAACACAAAGTCGCAAGCTCCCGTCCGCCTTCTTGGTGATCAATATCGGGGATGCCTAGGGTGAAACACTAGGTTGGATGAACCCCTTGCCCTACAAGTCCTCCAACTGTACCCGTAGCTCTCGAATCTCGGAGGGGGCCATACGATATGCTGGAGTCGATATCGGGGTTGTCCCGGGGTACAGGTCAATATAAAAGTCTACCTCTCTACGAGGAGATAACCCTGGAGCGTCGTCGGGAAAAACGTTCGCAAACTAATCCTCCACTGCAGGAAAACCAGGACTCCGCACGTCAACTACTTCTAGGATGAGGCTAGCCAACTGATGATTGATGGGATGTCCTCTCCTCCGCGGAAGTCCATCCTGTGCTGCAAAGGCTCCCTTCTCATCGGTGAAGGTGAATCTTCTCCCATCGGTGCGTACACATCGCACCTTGCGCCTAAAATAGTCAATCTGTGCATGGACCGTAGATAACCAATCCATGCCCAAGATGACGTCATAAGGCCTTGATTCCACCACAAGAAGATCCCAACCGAAGCTATCGCCTCCTAGAGTAAGTTCACACTGCCGGCACCAGTGCGTAATCGTCGAGCCTGCTCCTGTAGGAGTCTCTAGCCGTAAGGATCGAGCCAACTGCTCTGTCAGAATCTCAGAGCACCGAACAAGGGCAGCGGCTATGAATGAGTGACTCGCTCCTGTGTCTATAAGTACTGCAGCAAGGGTGGAATAGATACAGATAGTACCTCGAATCATCTCGGGCTTGCCGTGGTCGTTGGCCTCCACTGCCTGGTGTTGTGCCTGCCTCTGCCCGCCAGCTCCCTATGGTCGGGGTGGACCTCCTGGTGGTGGTGGTGGTAGAGCCTCAAAGCGTCGCGCACCACCCGATGCTCGGCCAGCTCCTCTGCCTCGTCCACCTCCTCCCTATGGTGGGTCTCGGTGCTGGTGTAGGCTCAGCAAGAAAGCTCTCGATCAAAAGGTCTCGCTCCAGTACTCCTGTTTGAGTCGGAATGCTGAGGGAGATCAGCGATGCCCTGATCTCGTGTCTCAATCCCTGCTCAAAGGTCTGGGCCCGGAAGAATGGGTCTTGTACCATGTCGGTCGAGTAGCGCGAGAGATCGGTGAATCTCGCTGAGTACTGGGCGACCGTCATGCTACCCTACCGCAGCTGAAGAAGCTCCTGGATGCGCACCTCACGGAGGTTGGCTGGAACAAACTTTCAGCGGAAGAGGCTCTCAAAGTCTGTCTAGAGTTGAGATGACACATCGTGCACCTGGAGCATCATGCTCCACCATCGTCCTACTGCCGCGTACAGCAGGATCGCTGCGAGGATTACCACGAGGTCTGCTGGTGTCCTCACTATTCGGAAAACTCATACGACTTCCTCCAGCCAGTCCTCGGCTACCTGGGTGTCCGTCTCCCTGTGGAACCTGGGTGGTTGCTGGTGCTGGAACTCATGAAGTGCACTAAGGCGACGTGCATCATCCGCGGATGGTGCTGGAAGCATCGATGGCTCGGCGGGTAGAGTTACCGCTGGTGCCACTGCTAACAAAGGGCCCTTCACCGAGGCCTCGTCGTTCGGTGGGCTGTCATCATGCTCGACTCTCGGAACCCTAGCTGGCTACCGTCATGGGGCCATCCTGAAAAGGAAACAGGTGCGCCATGGTCAGAACAATATTCTTGGTGAGCTGATACAAAGTAATAAAAATGAAAACTTGAAACACACATGCAATCAATGTTTTCGTGCATTAAGTCAGAAATCAGAAGTCAGGGTCCTGGTGTATGGATAAGCCGGCCGCCGCACCAACACTGGACTCCCTGGACTGATAAGCACACTCAATACGCTAAACACTATTGCTTCACATAGAAAAGATCAGAGTTCACGGTAGAACCAAACTCCTCTGATACCAATTTGCCACGACCCGTCCTTGGGGCTCGTGCCTTGACTACCCCAAGCCCGCCTTCCATAGGCCAGGGGATGGCGACTAGAACCAAGGTGTAAATCCCGGTAAAAAGGGAATTCATTGCCTTTGTAATGTGAAAAATCACCATAGAGTAAGCAAGCGGAAAAAGTAAACACTAAGTAAAAACTGAGTAAAACTGTAAGTGCGGAAAGTAAGTGGGAAAGTATACAAACCCAAACTGAAAGTAAAGTACAACTCGAAAGGGAAAACAGCAACTAAAAAGTAAAAGCCGCTACGCCGAGATGCCCACTGGAAATCCCACCTGAAGGGTGGGTACAGATAGCTCCACTAATCCATGGGTCCCACAATCCGCTCCGAGTACGTCCCGCTCAGTGATCCTCCTCCAGGTACCATCCTGCTCTGCAAGCCTCAACCACATTCAGCGAGGTCTGTCGTCTGCAACCAATACAACGTAGTGCGGGCATAGCCCATGCAGGGGTGAGTATAAGCTACTCAGTAGGGACCTCGAGACCCCTGAAGGTCTCCCAAAATTCACAAAGGATAAACCACAAATTAAAGATACAATCACGAGGTAACAACCGACACTGCTTAGGTATATGCCCATACATATACCTAAGTCATCAATTTCACTACGCTCCAACCTCCGAGCCCAAGTATAACCCATTCCACACAGGTAAGTATACATATTCCACAGAGGTAAACAAACGTAATCCACACAAGATAGCACAACACAATCCACACAGGAAAGTAAACAGGATTCAGCTCACACAGGTATACTTTTTCGAAGACAATAGAGATGATCACTGATCCATCTAAGTCGTCGGACCCACAAAGGATCAATAGGTACTAACCCCCGCAAAGACCCACACAGGATCGGTCCCACACATGATCTGTAGGCACTGGCTCACACAGAAACACTGAGCGCTGACCCACACAGGATCGGACCCACACAGGATCGGTAGCACTGATCCACATAGGATCGCTGAGTGCTGTAGTCGTCGCCATCGAATCCACTGAGGATCTCTGTACAGTCTTCGTCGTCACAGTAGCAGTCGCAGCCAGCTCTAGGGTTCCCGCACACAGCAAGCTCGTTCGGGAGGGTCCGCTCCATGAGCCGAGAGGCTGATACATCAACTGACACATAGTCTAGAGTTGATGTATCCAAAAGTTCCGTATCGTCAACAGGAACTCAACGTCGCAGAAGGGCATGTCAATCGGACGCCCGGTCTGAGAGTTATTGGCTTTTTCGTCCCAGGGGCCCGGTTGGTTTTTAAGGAAAAACCAACCCGACTGTACTCCACCTATGTCCAAACCTCGGACGGAGTATGCCAAATGTTCTGTCTCACTAAGATGAACTCAACAAAGTTGACGGCACGTCAATCTGATGTCCGTAGCTCAAGATATGAGTGTTTCCGCTCTGAGGGCCCAGTTGGTTTCGTGTACGAACCAACCCAGACGAACTAAAAGTATTCCAAAACCTTGAGTGCGATATATTGAAATGACCGTCTCGATCCAAGGATCTCATCGCCGCTGACGGCACGTCGTTTGGAGGTCCGTAGACCGAGTTATGAGCATTTAAACCCAAATAGTCCGATAACGGGGGTTTCGGGCCCGGACCGACCCGGCCCGAGACCCCCCCGGTTGGCCCGAACCGGGTCGACCCGCCCTGGGTCCGGTGCGGCCCGGCTCGGCGGGGCGCGGCCCGGCCTGGCAGACCGGCCAGGCACCGGTCCGGCTGGGCACAGCGCGCGCAGCGCGCTGTGTGGCTCGGCCTTTTGCCGAGCCGTTTCGACAACGGGGGGGGGGGGGGGGGGGGGCTGCCCCCCTGTGTAACCGCGGACCCCCGCAATTAAGGGGGCTGTTTTGGCCAGCCGGCAGGGGGTTTGAACCCCCGGTTGCACACCGGTCCGACCGGGCAGCCTTGGCCGGCCGGTTCCAGCCTCCACGGGACCGGCGACTGCTGGTCCCCTTCTTCGCCGACACCGGCGGCCCGGTCCGGTCGCCGGTCACCTTGCTCTGCCACGGCCCAGAACCGGCCGCGGCCCCTGTCATCCAGCGCGGTGCGACGACACCGCTCCCCTCCGCCGCGGCCCTGCTCCGGCCGCTGCGTCTTCGGTTTTCTTTGACGGGGCGCGACAGCGTCGCGTTCTTAAACTTCTTTCCATGGCGCGGCGCGACGGCGCCGCGCATTTTCTTCCGAAAGAATCCGCGTGGTGCGACGGCACCACGCTCTCCCGTACCAACCACAAAGGAACCAACACGTAAATTAAGGAGGAGGTTCGGCCATGTTTGTGCAGTCCGACCCCCTCGCGTTATTCGGTAGCACATGGTTTAAATCCAAGAAGATTGTCAAGTTGGTAATCACGAACAAATAAATAAATAAAACCCCTACATCGGTTCAGGAATGGTGTTCATCAATGAGCCGTGGAAGACGAGCATCACGGAGGTCGGGCGTCGCGGGAAAAGAACGTCAATGTCGCGAAGTGAGGATTTGAAGTCGTTGACGGTGATTTCGTCACGGAAAACCGTCGCGGAAGTGACGACGTGGAAGAAGAACGTCACGTCGCGGATACGGCGTCGCGGAAGAACCACGTTCTTCAGCGGAGAGGTTCTTCGTGGAATAACGGTGTTCTTCTCGTTCTTCGTCGAGGTTGAAGAAGATGAAGACTTCACGCTTCCCAATTCTCCCAAGGTGGAAAAACTCTGACAATAATAAAATAAGACCAAGTCTTATTTTTTTAACACAACCTAACCATTTGAATTTCAAGAGTTTGAAATTAAGTATCTCACTTTATTAATTATAGCATGTTGTCAAAAATTAATGAAAGTGAGTTAATGGGGAGTTAGAAATGTGAGGGGTTAAGAGGGTTAAGGAATTTGAAAAGGTGGGGGGGTTCGTGTGGGCCCCACCCTTTCAATTATCCACACATGGGAAGTTGGGTGGATGTGGGCCCCACCACCAACTTCCCGTGGGAGAAAAAAACACTTTGATAAGAAATAAAATTGATTCAACAATTTTATTTTCTTTTTAATTAAACCCCATTAATTAACTTCTTCTCCCGGACAAACGCAACTACGGTAAAGGTTCCCTTAAGCGATTACCGGAATTGCGAGTTCATCGGTGCCCTCGGAATTTGATTCCAAGCACCGGTTCAAAAGTTAGAAATTTCCGCTCGTTAGTTCACTGAACGTACCTGAGCCAAACATCGGAAATTGATTCCGGGCACACCGGACCTCAGAATCAGGTGCCGTCAGAAACTGCGCTCTTGTAAAATTCCAAATAAAATTAAGAAAAAAATTTCCGTTGAATTTTACGGGTCTTTACAATATAAGAGAAAAATGAAACAAACAGAACAATCATTGTATACTTAATTAACATATATATATCCAACCAGAGCTACTGTAATGTGGAATTTATTACTTGGAAGGAGGAATTTTACTACAATTATAATTTTATTCATTTTCTATTATTAAAATCTTACCATTATTTTGAGCTTGATTTTCAGTTTTTACCCACTTACCCATAGCCTTAGAGTCATTAAAATGATACTGTTAAATCCCTCATGATAAATTTTTCACTTATCGTAATGAATTGAATATAATATAACCAATGAATTTCTATGGTTAAGAACACGTACTCAGGGTTTGAGCATAACTATACTTCCATTTTAACTTTAATGATGAGAGAAAATTCATTATGAGGTAAATTAAAAAAAAATTATAACACAAGGAAAGATTATTGTATTGTAATAAAAAGATTAGAATTTGGCTTGAAAAGATGGACTATGAGGCATTACTAATTTTCTATGTAGGGTTAATTATATAATCTAAACCTTTTTTTCTTTCACCAAATATTAATTACCTATACATAATTATTTTTTCATGTTTTAAATATTACATATCTATTTCTTGAAATAATTATATTGAAATTCTTTTCTTGAGGTTAAGCAATTATTCATGTGTCTGGGGGGTATGATAAATAGAATTCATATATACATTTTCCTATCATTTTCATATGGATTATCATTTATTTATTTGAAAATATCCATGTTACATACATGGTTTTGTATGAATTATACATCACCTAATTCAAAGGAAGAAATGCAGATAAAAGTGCATAATTCATCAATTACACATCAAGACTCAACATTACATGTCGTGTAATAGGATTTCATAACATGTAATAAGTCATGAGACAATCCATGAACCAATCTACAATGTCAGTAGAGTAAGTGGCCATTACACGTCATGAAGTATTAGTACATGACGTGACATCAGTCAAAACGATTGAATGAGAACTTTTCATCGAAGGAGTTCTTGAGGATCAATACATATCGTCAATCCTCCGTACATGCCATGTAGGCAGTCAAACCTCATAAATCAGTTATTATATGTATGAGGCACACAATAAATCCTAAATCCATAGAGATCTATTCGGATCAATGGTAAATAACATGTAACTATAGAACCAATCATGTCCAATTTTTTATATATTTATAGAACCTTGGTAGGGAATTTAATAGCAATACAGGATGTGATTTCTCTATATTTTTCATCCTCATAGAGTTCCCTGGTCCTTTACCACTCTCAAAATCAAAAGTTCATCGTGTTTCATATTTTATTTTGATTCAAGATATATGGATCAAGTTTTCTTCATCGTGTTCTAATTTTATTAGAACCTCTTTCAATCATATTCCATAAAACGTGGGTTGGATTCCTTTTGAAATTCATTACAAGTAATCATTCTTAAACCTAGATTTATGATTTCATGGTAATTTCCATTTTTTGAACCCCTACTTGTTTTAAAAATCATTTCAATTCAACAACCATATCAATCATTATTTTCATTAATTATTTAGTTGCATCGCAACCCACCATGAGTTTCTAAACCTCTCAGGGCTAGGGATCATGATTATATTTGTTTGCATTCATAATCAATATATAATTGTAATTTTTGGAAACCCTAATGTATTAGTTATCTGGATAAAAAAAATTCTATCCAATTCAGGTGAATTTCAATGATCATGGGATACTCAAAAAAAGGCCCTATCATAATTAATATCGAGTAGGCTATGACTAATATCCTAATATATATTATTACCTAAAATCTAAACATAATGAACTTAGGCAGTTACTATCTCCAGGACACAGGATTATCACTTCCTCGGTAGAACTAGGTTACATGACCGAGGACAATTAGTGACCATTATCTTCTTCACTTCTTAAGCATTAAGACCCATCCAATATTCGAATTGTGTTTATTCATTCTATAGATACTATAAATTTAACCAAACCCTCCTTAATTATTTGATGTAACTTTCAATAATAGATTTAGTAAAAATACTAAACACCAAATAAATTCAAATGCACTCCAACTAAAAGGGTCTTAAGCTCATGATCATCTAAATAACTAGATTCCTCCTCAGGGGATCAACCACAAACTTCAAATATATTATTCCTTAGCAGTAAGTAAATTTTTGGGCAAAATAAATCTATTTTGTTTGAGGCACGTACGAACCCAAAAGTGTGTGTGGTTTCATCACATATATGATTGTTGGAATGAATAATGTTGTTTGAGGAAGGATATGTTAGATTTTGAGAGCATAGGTTTTAATGAATATTGGGTTTAGAATATTCTAAGAATGTTCATGGTAACTTGGAGTCTATTTTTTAAGGACAATGTTAATAGGTATTATGGAAACCAACTCAAAGTTACCTAGGTTTTCCCAATAATGATATACATTAAACTGAGAGTGATACGATACATGTTAAGAAGTTTGAACTACAGACTAACATGATGTTATAAAGTGTGAAATATTGAGGATAAATATTCATGTGGATATTTAATATGAATCTCTTCTAATGATTATCACTCAAGGTATCACTTCTAATTTTAGTAATGTCTAAACACCTAAGGAGCCAAGTTATCAATCAATGTCATGGAAAACACGGAAATTTTTACAATGAACAACCTAATATGATAAGTATTGGAATGATAAATATAATGATTATTCCAAAACATCTATCAAGAAATATTATTAATAACATAATCATAGTTAAAAATCCAAACCCACCAAATAACAGAAGGATGGAATCTCATAGAAATTAGGGTGACCAAGATGATGATGGAAAGATTATTCAATAACCATTATGAAATAAATGTGAGAATTACTACATAGGGAAATGTCTGTAATGAACTTGAAGTCGTTTTATGTGTTAAAAAATATGAAATAGATAAACTGAGAGTCTATTTAGCTTGATGGAAGTTAAAAAAAACTCTTAGTCGTACCTAAGTTAATAAGGTAGACACCTCATTTAAAAATATATCTTCCGTAATATCTATCTTTTATAACCCCTTGAATAATTTTATTAGTGAGAGTTGAATTAAATTTCTAAAATTCAATTTATAAAGAGGGAATGTAAGAGACTAAAATAATAATATATGACATGAAACACTGAACGTAATCAAAACCATGAAATATTTAGATAAAATATATGTATATTTAAGTATGCATTTTAAAAAAATAGCGATTAAACTAATGGGAATGAATAAAAGTAACCACATTATGAATTTTATATTTATATATATAGATAAAATAAAAGAAACATTAATATGAATGAAATTCAATTAGTTTACCTAAAATGACCAATAAGATCATTTATTGTTCCGAAAAGAATTTTTCAAAAAAATTATGTCTTTTATGAAATATGAATATCTATTTTAAGAAACAAATGATTAATCCTAAATTATTTTTTCTATTAATAAATTTTTACTAACAATTTAGTTAGATGATTATATGAAATACTATTAATAATAGATAATACATGAAAATACCATTTTCTATTTTAAAATGTTTTTAATTACAATTTATGATTTAAATCAAAAACAAAATTTATAAATTTAGGAATATAAAATCAATCAAATGAAAATAATTCTATAATTCCTCAGATAAAAATTGACCTATTTTTATTTTTAATCATTTTATAAAAAAGGTGATTTTAGTCAAAAAATTCACGATTTATAAAAATTATAATACCTATGATTTTATCACTACGTAAGCATAAAATAGAATATTTAAAAATATTTTTATATAATCAAATATTAAGTTCTAGAATAAAATTATTCATTTTAAAATATTATTTTAACATATAAAACCTATAAATTTTATTTATAACTTCATAGAATGTTACTTTAATATAAAAATTGTTTTTGGTATTTTCTTGAAATCAATTATTTGTCATGATAGATTCATTATTGGATATAATTGAATAATTCCTAATTTTTTTTTGTTTTATAATAAAATAATAAATTTCATTTAATTTATTATCCAAGATAATGTTATCATATATATAAATTTTATCTTCAAAACATTATTTCGTAGAAAAATGACTTTAAACGATAATTTATATTTATTTTATAATTAAATATACACATACGTATAAATTTTATTTCATAAATTGTTTTAAAATTTAGTATTATAATTATAAAATTATTTAAAAAGGAAAATATTAATAATTTTCATTAAAATTAATTACCTCGATTTTTATATAATTCCTATGGTAAAAGTGAATTGGTTTACTTGAGTTTAACCTAGTGAAAAGGTCCAAGAAAATTTAAAAACATACATAAAATTGAATGGTTGATATTTTTACTAGCCAAGATATTTCTAACCTACATTGTTTCTATTTTTGATCCATTTGCCTTAGAAAATGTGAGGTATTTATTAAAAATTTAATGGATACTCCCAAAACAATTTCTCACTTCACATATAAAAATGGTAACATATTTACAACATCATATCAAACCATAATATTCCAATTACCCTTCAAAAATATGAAATTTAACTCTCCTTAGAATCGTATGTGATGAATATAGGACTATAGTCACTCATATCAAGCCTAATCTTTTAAAATACAAGGATTCCTTCAAGAAACATTCAAGTCACCGACATGAGTATAATCTACTACATAGTGTACTTATTAATTATTTTCAGTATAATTCATTAAATATAAAATAATATTTTTTTATTATTGTCATTTATATAATTTTATGATACTATATAGAGTTTATTTTTTTTATTAATATACATCGCCCATTAAGAAAAACAATACTATTGTTTGTGTGTTGTGCATACTACAGCCACCATTGTGTTCAATGTTTTTTTTCCTTCACTATCATAAAATGTTGGAAATAATGATGAGTTTAACAGATAAATAATATTATTAATATATCATTAAGGTTTTGGTGGGATAAATGTAAGATTATATTAATGATATGACCAATATATGATCATCATTATTTTAATCATTTATAATAAGCATACTAAGAGGTTAATATTTCATTAAAATTGTGTAATGTTTTCATATCCCATATTTATTTTACTAATTATTTTAAATAGTGATATATAACCCTAGAAAATTATATTTAAGATTATTATGATCGTAACATAATGATATTATAGAAAAACCACCTCAGAATCATTCATTAAATCATAGTATGTTCATGTTTGGGTCGGTTTAACAACCTAATTGAACAATATTTGGAAAATATACCATGATTGAGGATGGGACAATAATTAATGAAATTATTAGATATAAATATGTAAATAATTTTTTTTTATTTTTGGGATGTTATATAATTATTTAATTCGATAATAATGTGAACACCCGTTGATCGTCAGGAATCACCGAAACATGCTTATTAAAAATTGTATCTTTAGGGATATAGACTAAAAAATAATGAAAGGAGTTTGAAAAATCATAAATAATTATAAATAATACCTAATAATAATTGTAATGATCTTTTAAAGATACATAATTACATAATAATGTACAAAAATATGTGGTTATTCTAACATACATTGGGTTATCCACATAACCCCGGTTATTGAGAGGATACACTAGAGGAGAGCTTGGAAAATGAAATTAGATCATGGATCCCAAATAATAACAAAAATAGAGGATCATTACAACTATAAAAATGTATATTTTCTCAAAATCTGTGTTTGATTCAATCAAATGTAGGGTATTGTTTTCCATTTTTTATGTCGTTATTTTTTATTACACAATGAACATGAATCAATTCTTCCAACAGTTTCATTCTCGGGTTGATTATACATTCCGGATCAAGTATATTTCATTCAAGGATTTAGTTTAATTTATTTTTCGATTTTTATTACTCCTCATTCATAATTTTACTGATAATTATTCTTCTCCAACCTGAACATGAATATGGTTCATTCCTCATTCGTAGTTTGTAAATTTATCCATGATTTTATTGCCTGAAACTTTATCAGTATTTATTTAACCATCTGTTTAATGACTGTCTGCTATTTGATCATTGTGTGATCAGTCATCAGTGCAAGGGATCAATACCATAGTTTCATTTCAAGAAAAAGGGTGTGATTTAGGTGTGCTGACAATAGTGGATGGTTGAAGGTAAATTTGGATGGTATAATAGATCCCCATTTTTCTCGTTTGACATGTGGTGATAGTGTGAGGTGATGGTGTTAGTCTCTGAGTTTATTGGAGGGCTATAATCTAGCCACAGGAGAAAATAAGGCCAATAAACCATAGACTCACAATATCCATGAATGATTTTTGGTGGTTGTGAAAAAATTGGTATACCTATATAAGAACTATGAGATTCTAGAAAATCTCACATACATGGAATCTATCCTAAGAGAACATGACTTGTGGGATTATAGGATAAAACCCTAGGGTATCACATCAAATAAAACATCACATACTATGTTACACATGTCACACACCATGGTACCCATGTAGGCAGCTGAGTGTGCATCCGGGATGATACATAGGAATAGACACAACCAAGAACAACTGCCTGGGAAGAGTACATGGGCATTACCTCGTACTCAGACAAGACTATGTACTCATGCACAACCACAGTACATGGTCATGCCCAGGTGTACATGGTTATGATTATAGTATCATGAGAATGGACATAGGTAGGTTCAAGATAAGTGTTACACACTGTTTACCCTTTATACACATTGTGTACTTCTTCTAAGGTATTATGGAGACCTTTTTTCCTTAGTATAGAGTAGGTTTAGTTGAGTGTGTTCCCTCGATCCATCAGTATGAGGGTAAAACTTGTCATTATGTCCTCCCAAAAGGATTGTGACCCCTTATATGGTTTTTGTTTTAGATAGAGTTTGTGGATTCCTTCCGTGAGGCATGGGTTGTGGAAAACCTATCATATCATTCCTAGATGGGTTTATAGTATCAGTGTGACCACCATGCACAAGTCATCAGTACCATATCTATAATATTGTTTCAAAAGGGTTTGTGTCAACCCCATGGTTTAAGGAGTGATACCATATCCGTTTTTTTAGAACATGGAGTTTCAGTGAGTACTTCTTAAGAGATACCAAATGATCCTAACCTCTCGAAGAAGAATAGTCAGCGATAGCATGGATCAAGGTGTCAGTTCACCAAGATGAGTGTTTCCCTGATTCATTGGGACGAATCACGTGGATAGTAGTGTTGGTTGAGGCCTCATGATAATGAATTTCTATTATAAATATATCTAGGTGTTCAATTCTTATCATTATGTCTCTTATATTGACTGATATACTAGTTTATTGATGTGATAACTACTGTTGATTTTTTATGTTTGGTTGTTTTATGGTTTCATTATTGGTATTGTTATAATCACAAATACATACCCATTGTCTTCACATTTAATGTCTTATACAGTTGACATGCCATTTTATGGAGCTTTTAGAGGACCAGAAGTGTGCAGAGCACAGTATTAGGATAGACAGACTAAGGTTTTTACCTGTTTTTCATTTGGTAGTAGTTCCCTCCTTCTAAGAAGGTTATAATTTTGTTTTAATTTTTAGTGGATTTTTATTTGTACCACTTATTTCATTCAATGCATTTTTCATACACCGTTTTCAAGATTTAGATGAATGCATTCATTGGTATCAGTTTTGTTGTTTACATTTTAGCACTGTATGGCCATTGATTGGTGTGTGTGCGTATAGGTGATTAACTTAATGCCTCTCATATGTGGTATTTTCCTAATCATTTATAGTCATCAACCCCAAGTCAATTGAAGTATGGCTTGGGGTGGTCACCCTTATCTTATTATCATCCATGCGGGACTTCATGGGTTGGGTAATGAAAGAGTGGTATGAGATCTCGGTTCTACTTTAGGATTGTATTTTTGAGAGTTGTTAGCTGTAAGGATTAATTTGGGACTTATTGAATAAATGATAATGTGTTTTTAGTTTTTCTTTTAGTAGAGAGATTCTATTGTTGGTATAGAGGTAGATTTATCCATTCACCATGACTATGATAACCATCTTACTAACTCCATATATGTAAGAACTGATTGTATGGAAAATATTCGTACACATATTATATAGGAATGTGTTCTGGTTTTTATGTCCTTATTCATTTATCTCCCATGATATACTCACTGAAAGTGATACATATTCATTATTTTAGGATACCTCCAAGAGGACAACTAGCCAAAATTTCATGTTATGATCGTCAGGATAATTTACCAAGTGACCAGGCTTCAGTACCTTGGATTATACAGTAGGTGTTACCACTTGGTGTTTTTCTGATCCTACATCAACCAATTGAGCAGAATATTTAACCTATAATATCATCCAATGATAGGAATATGTTAATAACACACCATGAGTTTTAGAGGAATAAAACTCTGGGTTATGGGGTGAACCGGGCCCCCAGGATGCTGATGACTGGCAAGAGGAAGTCGCATGATTTTTTTTCATTGTGAGGAGATATATAGATTTGAATGTTGTCAATGTAGTGAGTCATCTATAGGGTTCCTATAAGTGTTGGTAGATTTTGTTGACATAGTTACATGATGAGACCATTCTCCCATGGTTAGATTTTGAGAATCTCATTATAGAGGAAATCTATCTAGACACATTGTGATCAATGAACATTCATGAGATTCTATATTTACATCAAGGTAGTATGACCGTGGAAGAGTACTCGTTGAGGTTCACTAACATATTGAGATACTCTATAGATATGGTTTGAGATTCATTTTTTAGAACACAGTCCTTTGATCAAGACGTATGTAAGGATATTAGGGATTCAAGGACATATCATTTCATTCCCACCTATGTTGGAGTGCTTGAGTGGGATTTAGTAGTAGAGAGCTTCATGACATATTAGATGATGAAATTTGGTGCTAATAGTGGGAACACATGAGTTAAGACCATGGAAAATGGTATACAATTGTATTCGTGGAGCATTAGGTGGGTGATAAACCTTAGGTGATGATCCAAGGAAACGAGATTGATAGTTTAAGAATCATATGATTTCTTGAGTAAGCCTGGATAGAGGTTGTTCATCCCTTATGTCTGTTAGGGACATTATGATCATGATTTTCCATGTTTCCATACAGAAAATAGGGAGATAGTGAATGGACCACCCAAATAGATACAAAGGAAGGAGTAGTTTTAGGAGGTAGATAGTTTGACCAATATCCAACACTACCCTAAGGGGGCCCATGCCCAGCTCATGGAGCTGGTGGTTATGTATGAGGATAGTTGTATGTAGTGGATCCAAATGACCTAATGGAACCATAAATGATAAGAGGTATGAGATATGTATTCTTAACTTTAGCTATAGTACTAGTAGACATGCATGTGAACCACTCTTTTCTTTCCACTTCTCTAGGTCAACACATATATATTCTAGCCGATCCATTAGCTTGACCTTTTCACTTGGACACTCCTACTGCAGGAGAGTCACTAATCAAACACTTATTCTAATAGTATTAAATGAATAATATAGGTGATAAATTCTCATAGGATATCCTTATAGTAGTGATGATTCCTTAAAATTTTATATTAGGATTGGACTGGATATCTATAGTTCATGGCAAGATTTACTATTTCTGGGGAAGGATGAGGTCTATCCCTGATGTTGAGATGATGTTTTCCTTAATGGGTGTGAAGGAAACCCAATAAGATCTGGAGGGACTCATACATAGGAGGATACAAATAATTACTCATAAATTAGAAAGTATTTCCCTTACAATAGTGGATTATAAGGGATTTCAATTTCCTGCAATGGTGGTGGAGTATGTGGACGTCATTCCTAAGGAAATTTAAGTCTTACCTCCCCACCAAGATATAGGCATCTTAATTAAATTAAATATATGGATGTTCCAAATATATATGATGGAATATTGTTTGGATCCCACATTGCTTCATGATATGAAGGTGTGGTTAGACAAATTTAAAAAGAAGAGATTTTTCAAACATAGTGTGTCACCCTATGTATCCATATTGTTTTTTACCAAGAAAGAAGACATGATCATGCTGCTATGTGTTCATTTATAATTCCAAAATATGCTAACTAAAAAGAATAACTATCGACTATTGAGGATCGATGAACTCTTCAATCTATTGATATAGATTAAATGGTTCTTGAAAATAGACCATAGATAAGGTTATCACCAGCATCAAGTATAAGATGTGGACATAACAAATATGGAATTCATTTGTCTTTACGATCATTAATAGTGCATTGAAATTCCTTCTAGTTTAAAAAAACACTAGAAGTGTGCATGGGACTCATGAATCAGATCATTCAATCATTCATAGACTAGTTCGTGGTGGTCTCAATCAATGATATCGTAGCGTACTCAGTTTATGATGAGGATAACACGAGATACTTTAGAATGTTTCTAGACAAACTGTGAGATAACAATATTTTTGGGAATATCTTGAAGTTTTAGTTATATATTTGAGAGGTCTAATTTCTATAAATGTCATCTCAGTTGATGGTGTAGCAGTGGACATGGTGAAGGTTGAGTTATTTCTATATTTGAAGCCACTCAATAGCCTAATGGAGGTGAAATTCATCATTTCATTGGAAATCAATTATAGGATATTCATTCCTGATTAATATGATATATCATCCCCTTTGACTGGATTGTCCAAGATGGTGTTTCCTTTAATTTGGATAGAGAGGAACCCTCAATATTTCATGGAGTTAAAGAATACACTGACAAGAACCCCCATAATAAGATTTCTATATGATGGTATTGAGTATGCAGTATTTTGAGATTTCCCAAGGACTAGACATGGATGTTATCTTATGAAGAGGAATGTCATGATTACCTATGGGTTTCAACAGTTGAAACCACACAATAAGAACTACGCAACCCATGATTTTGAGTTATTAGTGGTAGTCATTACTTTGAAGAGGTGGGGATTATACCTTATAGGTGAGTAGTTTTTCATCAATTCTAACAAAAAGTTTCCCAAGAATATCATCTCTTATAAGGATATAAACATGAGATATTGTTGATAATTAATGTTCTTCTAGGATTATGAATTTGAGATTTTATATACTCATAGAATAGTGAATGTAGTGTCTAAGGCACTCAATATAAGCTATTGTTCAAGGTTTTTTATCAAGGATTAAAATAAGTTTCCCTCATTATAGTTTTACATAGTTGATTATGATTAATAAACTTATCTATTGTCAATGTTTGATACCCCACTTATTTTATAAAATATTTGGTAGGCTCATCATGAAGATACTGACTATGAGACAATATATATCATATATATGCTAGATATCATCCCGATGGATTTTCTGAAGGCTGGAATCACAATATCTTTTTCAAAGAATAGATGATGGAAATAGTGACATTTAATGGGGAGGTGTTGAAGTAGTTTTATTCATATAATTCTGTGTTTTATCTAGATGTTTTAATGATTTACCTTGACCTCTTGTGTCCATTATGTCATTCAGGCATGAAGATGTTTGTATTAGTGTTTTTCTCTGGATGCCTCATGTTTCATCAAGTGAAGCCTGGGCAGTAGGTTCTAGTAAATTTTTATCAATACCTTGAAGTGAAATAGTTGAAGTGGGATGGTATATCGATGGAATTAGTTTTAGGGATTCCAGATATGTTTATAAGACTCAATTCCATCTATTTGATCGTAGTCTAACTCACTAAGTTATCTTATTTCCTTATTGTCCAGGATCTTTGGGATCATAGTATAGTAGAAATCATGGAATGACTTTATGTTAATGAGATATTAGGGCCCCATGGAGTTCCACTGATGATCAATTATTACCATGGTTCTCACTTAATTTTGTGATTATGAAGAGGATTACAGTATGATAATAAGAATCAATTGCATTTGAGCAAGGAATTTTACCCCTAGAATAATGATCAGACTTCACAGACCATTCCGGATCAAGAGTATATTCTTCAAGCATGTATGTTTGACTCTATCTATAATTTTATAGATCATTCACCCTTATAAGTGTTTTCATAAAACAATAACTACCATTCAACCATCTGTGTGGTACCATTCGAGGTTTTATGTTAGTGACAATATAGGTCACCAATATATTAGAATAAATCATGTGAGTGATACACATGGGCCCAATGTTGGTGTGCACTACTTCATATGGGGTTCTTATTATCTAGGAGAGGATGAGGAATTCAAAAATCTATTATAAGTATTATACAGATTGATGATGTCGAACATTGAAGTTCATGGAGAGATAACATTTGTTCCTTAGGGTCTCAACATGACGTAGGATGCAATGATTTCGTAGGAACGAATGATATCTCTAAGATTCATTAGACCTTTCTAGATATTGAATAGGGTTTATGAGGTGGAATACTTTTTATTCCAACATCAATGGATATATTGGGTCGATGATATCTTCCATGTTTCAAATCTAAAGATGTATGGTCATGAACAATCACATGTTATCTACTAGGGTGTTCTTGACATAAAAGATGGACATGCCTTTCTAAAATACCTAGTGGATATCATGGATGTACATGATAATATCTTTATTGGGTGAGTGATTTCCATGGTTCATGTCCAGTGGAATGTTGGGAATATTTAAGAGAGAACCCGAGAGAGAGAGAGAGACCTAGATCTGAGATTAATACCGACATCACATTGTGTAGCCTTTTTACGTTTCGGAATGAAAATATCTACGTTGGGGAGAATATATCATCGTTGTTCATGAAATTTAAATATTCTGAATTTATCAAGTAATATTTTCAGAACCAGTAGATGAAAGGGATGAGATTATGAGGCCTGGTGAGCCTCATATTGATATTATAAAAATATTAAATATATTTATATCACATACAAATAGTTTTCATGAAATAGTAAAATAACTCTTTGATGGGGAATAAGATTAAAAATCTCATACTGTCATTGATTTAAGAATGTTTTTTTTCTTTAAACATGGCATAATATTTGTTGGCATTAGGGGTTTCGGTTAAGTCTTTTCGTTGGAGAAATTAATAAAAAAAATATTTATTCATTTATTTTATTATTTTCAACATAGAGACCTAACTCAGTGCTCAAAAAATGTGGTTATTACAAATCCATAGGGTTAGATACATAACCATAGATATTGATATGATTTGTTGGAGGAGATCTTGGTCAATAAAATCATATAATGGATCGAAAATGAAAATAGAATTCTAGGATCTCAACAAACAATGATAATGTAGATTCGTTCATCATTAATTATTAATATAACCTTATTTAGAGTGTTTTTTCAAGGGTTTATTTCCCCGTTATTTATTATATGAAACCATCAAAATGAATTCTACCAATAGTTTGATTCGTAGGTCGATTGTGATTATGGGATAAAGTATATTTCTTCCTAGTGTTGAAGGGAATTGATTTATTGATTATTATTACCCATTATTACTCATTTCAATGGACAATAATCAAGTCCAACCCAATCAAATATGAGGATTGTTCTTAATTATTGGTTTGTAAAATTCTCCACCGTTTATATGCCAAATCATCATTACTATTTATCAAGATCACCTTTCAATGAATACTGTGTATTTGATCATTTCATGATCGGTATTCAGTGCAATGAATTGATATTGAGAGTGCAATTTATGATAAAGGGTATTATCAAGGTATGTGGTTGTAGTTTTATGGTTAGAAGAAGACTAGGATCATACAATAGATTCTTATTTTACTGGTTTGACATGAATTGATGGAATAAGGCAGCGATTGCAGTTTTTAATTTGGATTAGATTACATTAATCGATACATAAATAAAGGAATGGTCGATAAACCTAATATCCACACTATCTATGAATTATTTGTGGAAGTGGTGACAAAATTCCAAGACACATAGAGGATCTATGAGATTCTAGAAAATCCCATAGTATAAAGTGTGTATCTAATGAATGCATGTTGTGTGGGTTCCCTAAATGTAGTACTAGGGTTTCATATGAAATAATGTATCACATGTAGTGTGACATGGGTCACACACTATATGACCCAAAGATGGTGGTTCTCATGTGTCATGGAGGATACACAGGAACATAAATATCACAGAACATGTTTACAAGATGAGTAAACCGGCATATCTCAGTAATCAGACACAACTAGGTACACGAGCACGAATCATTACTTCGGAATGACCAGGTGTACAAGGGAACTTATATGTGATCACAATACCAAACATGGGTATGTATGGGATTAGAGGTACACATTTAATACCATCTAAAAATATTTTGTGCTTCCAATAAGGTATATTAAATCCCTTCATTTCCATAGTACATACCAAGTTCTATTGATTGAGATCCCATGGTTCATCCCTATAAATGTATAGTGTGGGATTATGTCCTCGACATAGGATTTTGATCCCCTCTATGTATTCTATTTGGGATAGAGTTCAGGGTATCAGTGAGGCATGGGGTGGGAACCACTATCTTTTCTTTCCATGGTGGGGTTTATCATATAAGGGTTACCACTTACACAGGTCCTAAATCCCAAATCTTGTATGTTGATATAGTATGGTTTGTGGTTTCCCCTAGTGGTTGTAGGTCTGATCCCCTATATTAGATTTGGGAAATCAGAGTTTCGTTGAGTACTTCTAAGAAATACCCATCAATCATGGACTCTCGGATAAGAATAATCAATGATAGAATGTCTTATGGAGTGAGTTCTCCTATAAGAGTGTAACCCTTAATCCTCAAGTAAAATATTTGGGATGAAAATGTCTGTTGAGACCTCTTAAGCCAAGTTGTCTCTTTTCCCATAAACATGTACCCAATTCGTAGAGGCTCATAGTTTTCATCCAGAAGACCAAAGATCTTGGCTAGGAAGGGGAGGAATTTCTAAGACTATAGCCACAATATTTAAGCATTGTAGTAGGTACTATAGAAGTACTATAACAACAGAGGTAATGTAACAGCGGTGGCACTGTAGTGGCAGTGGTACTATATCAGTAGCTATATCAGTGGAAGTGCTATAGCAGGTACTATAGTAGCCAATGTACTATAGAAGTATTCTTCACCAAAGGGCCCTTTACAAAAAAATGGTCTTTATAGCCTTGTATTCATATCATTTGGCCTCGGGCCATCGCGCTATGAACTGGGTCTCCCCCTACCAACAAACAAAATAGGATAATTCGTTACAAATAAAATGAGGATTTGGACCCAACATTTAAAAAATCATTACGTATCATATCTTGATTGAAATACCTATGAATTTATTACTTAACTAAACATGATGATTTATGTTTAGTTATTCTAACGTGTCATACATTGTATTTTTATACTCACCCCTACATGAGATCCACTAACATATGTCATGTATTCTGGATATGATAGGTCATTTGAGAACATCAAGGGAAGAAAGAGACCAAGAATATCTTAGTACTAGGATTAAAATATCAAGGTTCTTTTTTTCATTTTATAGTAGTCCCTTACTTATGAGAAGGCTGGACAATATTTCTAGTTTTTTGTGGGCTTGTATTTGGACCCTTTATCATTTTCTAAACTTTTTTCATACTTTGGTTATGAGATTTATAATTATGCATACGCTGGTATAAGTTTTATTTTAAATTTATTTGGAATATTATGTGTTGGGATATGTGTGTGTGAACATATAATAAGGTTAATGCCTCCAATTTATGGGATATTCCTACTCGTCACAAGTCACCAGCCCCTAGCCTGTTGGCAATGGGCTGGCCAGACTCGAATTACCACTAGCTAGGTAGGCCTCAGTGGGTTAGTTAGTGTCAAAATCTCATTTACAAGGTTACTGAGTAAAGAGAAACTATGTTCTATCTACATCATGCCATTTTAAATTATAGAAATATTTTTATTTGAGGATTACTCCTTATAAATTTCACTTAGAATCTCTAATGATCATGATATGGTCCATATCTCTTTATTATTGAAGTACATTATAAACCCAATGCATGTTCTCAAATATAAAAAAATAAAATTTGAACCATATTTATCTTATTGTGAGAATCCTATCCAAATTTTTTACACTAGAGAACAGTTGTTGAGGAATTATATTAGTCGACCGATACATGTGCTTTGGAGAAATCAAATGATAAAAGAGTTGACGTGGGAACATAAAGATGTTATAATGAATAAAAATCCAAATTTATACACACATTAGTTAACTGTAAAATTTATGAGAAATTTTTTTAATGTGGTAAAGATTGTAACACCTGAAATTCGATAATTATAAGTATGATTTTTTTTAAATAAAAATAGTAGAATGCACATAGAATTATTAAAGAGGATGATTGAAACCTAAATTCCAAAATTTTCAAAATTGAGTATTATAAAAAGGATATAATTTATTAAATAAGAATATCAAAATTATCTTATAATGAAATTTTGGTTTTTTTGAAAAGATTAATTTTTAATTGAATAAAGAAAAAAATATCAATTTTATAAAATAATATCTTCTCCATACATGTATTTAAGAATTCACATTTCAATGAAAATTTATTTTAAAAAATAATTAGATAATTTTGACTAAAAATATTCTAATTAATTTCATTGGAATTGATATTATGATTCATTTTTATGTAACAACATTTTTATACGTAAACATACATTTTTATGTAAAAGCGTTTTTTAGTATATATTGAGAGATTATGTTACAAATTTATTAAATTTATGAGAGTTGATTCATGTAAAATGGATTAAATATTTTAAATAATAATAATTAATAATAATTAACATGTTTGACATACTTTTTTGTTATAATTAATTGTGACAATGGTAAATATTTATCACTATAGTAAAGGGTGAGATGAGTAAAAAAGGGTTAAAAATAGAAGGATAAGACTTCAATATAATAAAAAACCATTCTCTATCATTATCAGTTAGATTTATTTCAATTTTACCCTTATCAGATTTCAATATATGTAATTTTGGATCCATTTTCTTGAGTAATACATTAATAAATATTTTTTCTATAAAAAATATTCTGTGTCCTCTCTCTCAATTGTAAAAGGACACAAACTATTATCTCTTCCCCACACATCACAAGCCTCTTAGTTCAGACTATACCAGTCCAAATAATTTTATAACATTCCTTTACATGTTATACAGGTATAACATTGATCATAATACCATCCTATAAAGGCTTTAAGAATAATCCTATGGAGGTTATCTGAAGAAGACGTACAGTTCTTAACAGAGTGTTTTAAATTCATTTCCTCTTCTACCACATTAAAATATAATATAAATAATATCATATAATAAAATAATTATATTAAATATAAATGTGAGTTATTATTATAGTTTAAAAATACATATTCATCTACTTTCTATCCTACAAAAATTTAAAACATCGCTTGTGTGTATGTATGGTGTATCGTCCACAAGCAATGATGTAATTTGTTTTTTATATTTATGTTAAATAGATTGTTATAAAGATGAAAATAATATATATATATATATGATATTTATTAAATAATAATGAATATGTAAAATAATATATTATTTTCTTTCATACCTTTCCACCTGTTAAAAATGATAATGTTGACTAGGCATACCTACGGACTACCACCTCCATTAAGAAATGTACATCATATTTCATGTACACCATTAAATAATGTTTAGAAATATGTATATAATGAATAAATATTATATTTAAATAATTATTAACATTCTGAAAATTATGGAATAATGGGAAAGATGCAGGGACCAAAACATCCAAATAGAAACATATATGAAAAATGAAATAGATAACACTCATAAATGGTGATTTTAATAAATAATTATTAATAAATGAAAAATAGAATGTTATATGTTTATCTTATATTATGTTATAATAATTTATATGGTCTATTATAGAATTATAAAAAATGTATATTTATTATACATGAGGATAAAAGCACTTACGAAACAATTCAAACATGTTGTAAGGTTTTATTTCATAATATCATCCTTATTAAAGATTGTTTAGGTTTATGTTTATATTGGAGTAATTATATTTTATTTATTATATAAAATAATATGTATTTTCTTATATTATTGTCATTTTTTGGTTTTTTATGTATTAATTCGATTACCACTTCTTTGGAACTCAAAAGTAATAGATGATGTTTTTTAAGGAAAACCAACATAGTTTTTCTATTAAGATGAGAATCATTTCATTTTATGTCCGTATTTTAATTTAAATGTTTTAAATGTTTTTATATTCTAAAATGATTTATTAAAGTAATTTTTACTCTTGTTTTACATTCTTTAAAATGATTAAAATTAATCTTCTTGTCGTTTTCCAAATAAGGTAGTTTTTATCATATATGTGAATGGAATATTTATTTTAATGATTACAGGACAAATGAAATCTTTTCATCATAATATATATTCATTAATTAAACGTTACATTAATAGATTCTTTTTTTACTTGAAATGAAATCATTTTTCATAATATATTGTAAATTTTTAGATTTTAATATTAACGATTCAAAAATGAAAAAGGATATTTTCCCCAAGAAAAATTATAATTATATTTTTTAATTAATTTCATCAATGTAAAAATCCATTGATGAAACTTATGAATTATCATGGATATACTATAATTTTACCATCCACCATATTTCTATAGATTACTTATGATCGTGTTGTTATATTTATTAATTGGGGATAATATTAAAAATTCATATACTTGTTTTACAATATGATTGTTTGTGTTGATTATGTATTGAATTGTTATTATCAACTATAATATGATAAAAGAATTGGAATTAGTAAGAATTGGTTAGATACTATTATATACCCTTGATGAATCGGCAGATATCATGAGAGAAACAAGTTTGGGTATTTGGAATACTCCTTTCCTATTGATGTATGATTTCTTTTAACAAGGCCTTGATTGTGAGATTATGATGTCATAAAATATGTATTCTATCATTATAGAACTAGTAATTTTTATCTATGTGATTTTTTATGTGTCAATTTAATCCATGTACTTAGTTTCCTTGTATGATATTAGTTATATGGAATATTTGGTTTTTGTTCATATCTTCTATATTATTCTCGCTTTATTTATTTTATGATAGATTCTATTATATCCTTTCCCAAAATGAGCATATATGCTCAGGCTTTGTTATGTTTTCCTTATCTGAGGATACTAATAAGAGATCTATTAATTAATTCTAGAATTTAATATATGAATCAATAAATTTATCTCAAGATTTTTTAAGTTATACTTCATACTTTTTGTTGAAATTGGAGAATCATATATTTATCTAGTATCCCAAGGCTAATAAACTATTTTATCATTTAGGATTGGATCTATTATATTTCATTCCACTGTATTAAAATAGTAATCAAATCTAGGTTACTAGAGTCTTGGTGTTACAACAACATTTCCCAAATCTCTTATATGGGAGGCACTTTGTGCAACCCTCCTACCATAGAGTCACTTCAACCATGCATCTTACCTGGGTGATATTCCACCGTGGTGTCTATAAATTGGAACCATTTAACCCAAGTCTCATACTCAAAAAACGTGTTTACCAAGTTCTTAGAACTAGGTAACATCTTCACCTTGGACCTCTCATACATGGGCTCTACTCACCCCGGTTTTTTACCAGGTCATTAATTCACACCCCCTACCTGGGCACTCAACCCAACTATATATTCCATTATATTAGGTACTCCACTTGGTTTCAACATAAAAAATTATATGTGATACTCATATTGGTTCTTAAAATTCTTTAAGTCAATATTCTGTTATGGATTATTTCATATGCCTAAGTTGAGATACTTCTCTTCGTTTCCTCATTTTGGGCCTCTAATATAGTGTAAAACCCATAACCTTATTTCATTTGAGAAATCTTATATGATGATTTAAAATGGAAATCCATGCATAATACCCATCCAAAACCTTTTTTTTCACCCATTTCATGTCACAAATGTCCTCACTAAAAGATGTTTAATGGAATGGATCAATCGAAACATATGAATTTAAACTATGAAAATGAAACTATGTGGTATTTTATTATATTGACTATAATATGTAGGACACATTTTCAAGGTTCAAAACCAAAAACCCAACACATATATTTGGTCCCCTACTAGGTGAAGCACCAATATTATCAATTTTATTTCCATGTATATAAATTAACACAAAAGGGGATATATAACCATATATGGGATTCCAAATTGGTGTATGACCGAACCTCTCTAGTCTTACTTCATAATATAGTTACTAACATACATGAGGTTGAAAAATTTATATGAGACCCTTAATAGGTGTAAACCTAAACCTTTCATGTCTTCCTTCTCCATCTAGTTACTAACAGATATGAGGAAAACAACCATATATGAGAATCTTATTAGGTGTAAAACAAACCTATGGTGTCTTACATCCCCATCCATTTACTAATAGATAGGAGGAGGAGGTTTAAAACCACATATGGGATTATTATTAAGTGTAATCTACAACCTCACTATAAAAATACTAAAATTTAGGGGCATTTCTGGAAAAATGTCACTATTTTAGCTACATTTAAAAATGTAACTAAATTTAAAAAATAACCATGTTTTTTAGAAACATGGCTAAATTAAGAACGTTTTTCAGAAAATATGGATAATCAAGATACATTTTTATAATAGTGTGGTAAATATTATATTTTGAAATGGTTTCAAAAAACGTGGCTATTTCAGTGAAATTTTTTACCATTGTTTTAAAATATTTTTAATTATGTGTATTTATAATTCTTTTAAATTACACTCACATAGAAGCATATAATTTTACAATTCTATTTTTATATATGTATATATATTAATTTAACTATATATACAAAAACATTAAAATATATGTAAATATCATAATTTATATATATATTTATAAACACACACACATAGAAACACACATATATTTATATATTTAAATAGATCTCATAGTGAAACTCCATGATAGCTTCTCATACGCATCTTGATGAAGCCTTTAATTCATGTATCATTGAGTTCTTCTGTGAATTTGTGTGTTGCAAGATTTTATTCATAATATTGATCCTTTCCCCATATCAATGTATATATATATATAGACAAACAAAAATATATATAAACATATATATATATATATAAATTAAAACACATATACATGTTAATTTTAGCAATGTTTTTATGAAAACATTGTTATTTTAGTGACATTTTTAACAGTGTTTTAAAACATGACTAATTATATATATATATATATATATATAATTATATATATATGTATATATGTATGTAAATTTATATTGATATAAAAATACATAAAAATATATTTAAATATCATAATATATATATAAGGAATATATATAAACATACATAAACATATATATTAATATATATACACCGACCCATATATAAATACACTTATATATATAAACACACAAACAAATACACACACACACAAATATAAAGATTCAAAAATATATAAAATATAAACATATATATAAACACACACACAAATACCCACACAAGCACACACATACATATATATAGACATACTAATTATTTATTATCATGGCTTGTGGAACATCCCAAATCAAAAAACTAACGTGGGAGAAGTATCACTCAATCCAAATGAGTGATTTGGTTTTATAATGACCTATAATTGTATTAAATAAAAAACACACTAAAAGAAACAAACACATATAAATATTAATATTTTTTAATAAATAATGTATATATTGTAAGAACCTTGAACTTCGTTTTAGTTTTGGATATGCATTTTAGTTGTTTTTTTTAAAAAAGAATGATTTTTGGTAATTTTATGAGAACACACCATTTACTCCTGCGTACACATTGTGTACCCTGTTTCCATTCGTAACTTTGTACTGGCCATGCAATGGTCGACTACATGGCCATGTGGACCTCCTAAAGAGGGGTTCGGTTAAGGGATGCATATGGAATGTACTTTAAATGAACACACCATGTACTTTTCTTTTTATTTGAGTAATCAGACTAGGGTCGCATATAATCTAAATAACAATCATCTCATAACGTCGTTTCATTTAGGAGTAACCTGGATCATTGCTCAATGTCTGAGCCACCGTATCTCCATCCAAGTTTTGATTTGAACTCCAGTAGGTGTGTTGGAATCCCACCTGTGAGTTCTTCCATATTCATGATCCTCTCCTCCTTATTCCTTCTCTCTTGCGAGTTATTAATGGATGATTTTTTTTGACCTTTTTATAGATCAACAACATTATAGAACAATTCAAGCACTGATGATCAAGAGTGATTTCCAAACTATGGCAAGGTAGGTGGTTTGTTGTCTTTAAGAGTTTGTATTTGAGTTTATATGCCTAAGTGTCAATTATCCATGATTTGGGTATTTCGTGTTAAGGAATTGAACCATGTTAACATATTCCTTATATTTATTGATAGATTAATGAGTTTTCATTATTATATTATGCTAAATTACATGTTTAGGGGAAACCCAAAGATTGAGTTTCATTGTTTGAATGTTTATGACGGTTTGGTCTAGTTTTCCTTTGAAGAAAACCTCGTTTCCTCTCCTTTCTTGTTATGTTGGAATTGAATTATTATTTATTCTTATTAAATGATTCTGTAATGCATTTTAGATAATAAGTCTTTTAGTATGTGATGTTACTTTGGGCTGTTGGATATAGTTTTTGTACGATTGTATTACCCTGGGCTATTAGAACATAGTTTAGACAGACCATAGGGGGGACTGAAGGTGAGTGCTCCCTCATAGTGTCAATAGAATACTATTACAAGGCCATAGGGGGGTGAAAATGAGTTCTACATAATAGTTTATATTATATACCATTACGATACCATAGGGGGAATTGACATAGAGTACTCCCTCATAGAGTCTGTAGTTATCAATAAAAGACAGTAGGGGGGAATTGATGTTGTGTGCTTCCTGAAAGATTCTTTTTTTTTCTGATACCAAAGTTTTTATATTGTGTGATATTTTCCAAAGGGTCATTACATCTTTATTAAAGTGAAGATATGTTTAAGCAGAGTGGATAGACTATGAGAAATTTCCCATAGGGTTTCATGTGAATGATTAATTGATTGTGATGATCCTGCCAAACCCAGTAATATGCATGGACTCGGGCTTACATGATTGTTAGATGGTCTTCTGATACATATAGTTTTCTTTTACACAAGGGATACAGAGCATTGGCTAGATTTTAAGATTTCATTATTCAACAGTTTGAATAATCAATATATGTAAATGAATGTAATTGGAAACTATAGGATTGTATAATTTTGTGTACTTTCTTGTTTATTGATTCAATTTTTAATATTTATTGCACTATATATTCTCTAATAGTAAGGCACAAAAATTTTGGTGGTTCCCTAATGGGATTCATCACACACCCAGTTTGGGTCTTGATTTTTTACCCAAATAGATTATATGGATGCAGGTTTAGATAATGAAAAGAGATCTTCTACATCATGTACTTGATTTTTGTTGGAGATGGATAACGTTGGATATAGTTGAGTCTTGCAATACTTTTGGAGATGTTTACTGTTTTCTATGCATTGGATTCAATATTGTATTTCTATAATTTTTACTTGATTGTATTCATTACTAGATACTTGTGACATGAACTATTATTGATATGTATATATTATAGTTGTTTATACTATCAGTATTCCTCTAATTACTTTATTGTATGATATTTCTGTTTCCATCATTGTTTGTTATTGTTATCCCGATTTTTTTCTCTGCTTATGAGGGAATAGTTTCCCATATATCACTCCCAATGAGCACACTTCTAGTCAGTAGCCTCTGGCCTTAGGGGAAATGTTATTGAGTCCATGTGACTAACTAGGTACGGGGAACCTTTGGGCGGAACCCAGATATGAGACATTACAAAATGGTATCTAAAGAGGATTTTCTGTACATTTTCTTGTTGTTTGGAGACTATAGAAAGGTATAGGAATGAATAGGTATTTGGTAATAAACTATGCCTGAGAGTAGCTAATTCGTGTACAAGGAAAATCTAGGTTACCTCGAATATTGAATTTGTTTTCTAGTATTTCAATCATTATGGTTGATTGGATTTCACCATTAGGTGATAGACATGTTTTTTACTATTATGATTTATATAATTGTGGTTCTATTTCGGTTGAAACCTGATGAGATGAGGGTATAACATCTCACGCATCATATAGGCATTTCTTAGAGATCACATGTCATGCATTCTTTTTATGCCATTAATGGGGCACTACTGATTGTATGTTGTTGTGATAGTTTTTTTTCTAGATATTCATGTTGTTCTAATAGATGCCTTGATAGAATAACTTCTATTTTATTGGGTATTGTAAATATGTAAAGTATCATTGTGATGGATGAAAAATTAAGTCCCGGAGGTATTATGGGCCCTCTTGGATCCGAATTTTGTGGATCATGTATGAAATTTAATTTTATTTTTTGAATTATTGTGTGAATAAGGATCAGAAACATTTATTTGTGGGAGTATGGGCAGTCACAGTTTGGAATTTTTTATTCAATGGACAATATTTAATGTTTTAAGGGTTTTAGAGAAATTTCATCGACCTAATATCTGAAAACCCAAACAACATGGCATGTGATGTTATGAACACATGCCATGTGTTCTTCTATTCTGGAAGAACCAAAATTTCTTAAAGTACAGTCTATTTATGATATGTACATTCTGTATAGTATTTAACTGTGGGAATGACTGTGAGTGCAGAGAAACAAGTTTGTTAATTTATTGTAGAACATTCCATGTACTGAGAGAACACACCATGTTGTAGAGGCCATGTGTCTAGCCGTGTGACTAAAAACACAGGTGGATGAATTTCAGGTAGTACACACCATGTCAATATTGAACACGCTACGTGGAAGTAAACAATGTCTTTGACCGTGTGAATAATGACACAGGTGGTTAAGGCATAGGTAGTACATGTCGTGTCTAGGGCTAACACATTGTGTAGTGTCACTGAGGAGTGAACCGTGTGGTTTAACAGCATAGAATAACTCATGCAGGATAGAAACATCATGTACACGACATGTCATAAAATGAACACACCGTGTGTATGGGTGTTACATGACTAGGTTGGGAAGAGGTACACGCCCATGTTGAAATTTTAAGGAACACACCGTGTGGAGGATATGCACGCCTTATAACCCTATTTTTCATAAACATGAATGTTCTCTTATCCTATCATTTTTTTGAACATCTAAGTTTCATTCCATAATAATCTTGAACTGATGTGTGCTCTTAGACTTGCAGAGTCAGGCAACCGAGACGTCCTCTGATTATAGGCCAGATATAGGGCAACGATCTGACACAAGAAATGATGGACTAAAGACTACCAGTAGATCCTCTCATCGTGCCCATCTTGGAAGGAGCTGTTATACAGGGCACAAATAATGATTCACAGTTATAAGAAGGATTCATGTGGTTCATGCAGACCTACCAGAGGGCACCGCATCCTGCCCCATCCATGAAAAAGTTAAAACATGTTTTTAGAAAATTAATTCTCCCACATTCTCAGTGTATGGGGGACCTCAGGTGGTAGAGTCATGGTAAGAATCCATTCTGTCTGTCTTTGAGCATTTCAAGACACCTCTTGAGTGGAGTGTGGAGCTCGCGACCTACATTCTTTAGGATTCTTCTGAGAGATGATGGGATGTGATATCATAGGAAAAACTCCAACAATTTATGGATTGATATTAGTTCCAGCAGACCCTCTATGACTATTTCTACCCGAAGATATTGAGGGCCAACTAAGCCCGATAGTTCATGGTTCTAGGAAAGGGTACACTTTCATTCATGGAGTATTCTTCTCACTTCACAGAGCAGCAGTGCTTCACACCCATTCTGGGTAGTTATGGGTTATTTCTGGGATGGATGTTTGAGGATGGTCTCAGACATGACATCTGATCCCAGGTGAACATAATCAGTTTGACTTCCATATCTTCTATAGTCATCAAAGCGCTGATTATCCAGCATAATATAAGGGAGTCTAGAGATATGAGCTAGGGTGGTTTAGTATCTAGAGTTGGTGATCCACTTATAGATAATAGGAAGTGTTGCAGGTAGTCTATGTGTGGTGATCAGAGTTGATGGTATACTCCTTCAGGAAGCCAAGTGGTATGATACTAGTGCAGGAGGATCTGGCATATGAGACCTCTATGCCCGAGAGACACAGTCGATTACCGATATGGAAGAAAGATGGCCCATCTTCAGTGTTTTCTTCAGTTTTTATCACAAGAATCTGATGAAGGGGGGGTGTCTTATGAATCCACATTAAAGAGTCGGTCAACCAGTTCCTCATCAGTCTTGTAACTCGAATTATTCAGGTCATTCGGACTGAGGAGGTGGTCATGTCCTTGAGAATTATAAAATAGGGATTCAACGATCACAGGGTGGACCCGCTCAGGGTGGTCAGGTAGGGTTATATGGCAATGATGCAGGTCAAATAAATTTATTATAGCTGACTCAGTATGAGTTAGATCCTGGACCCACTATAGTTAGACGTATGATTTTAGTTACCTTAGTTTTATCATTTGCTCCTTTTGATACCAAGGATTCCCATGATTTCATATCGGTTTCTATTGTGGACATCCTTGGTGTCCATATCCATACATATGAGGATGTTATGACGCAAGACATTCCATTGGGGATTAGAAAAACTAATGTAATTTTGCGAAAGGGGTTCCCCCTTGAGGTTGGTGTGTGTCACTTCTTATGGGAACTCTATTTCTTAGAGATGATACGCTTCAAAGTCATTCTCAAGATGGGCTAGTTAGTCTCTTTTGAGGACATTGTTGACTGATATCTCCATAGGGTGAGTTTCACATCACTAGAGAGTGGGAAATATCTACACTAGGGTGAATGGGATGTCGAGGAATGTATAATGGGACTCAAGCATCATGGGTAGGGAGGAATTACATCCTAGTTTTCTAGTTTATATCTGGAAGACCAGGGGACATCACGGATGGACATTCCTCTAGTGTTGGATTGATTTAGATATGTCATTCCAGATGAATTTTTGGGATTACCTCTAGTAAAAAGAGTATATTTCTTTACTGATTTTATGCTAGGTGAATCACTGGTTTCCATTCCTGCTTATAGGATGGCTACACTAAAGATACACGAGTTGAAGAAGCAGATAGTGGAGTGTCAGGAAAAGGGATTCATCCGTCCCAGTACTTCTCCTTGCGGTTTGCCTAGGGATTTTGTGATGAATGTGGATAGTACCCTTAGACATTGTGTGAATTAATAAAAGTTAAACCAATTGGAAGTTAAGAATCAATATCCCTTGATGAATATTAATGATCTCTTTGATCGACACTGGGGATCCCGGGTGTTCTCGAAGATTGAATTGAGATCCGGTTATCATCAGTTACATGTTAGACCATCGGATATTCCTCTCACAGCCTTTCAGAGTAGGTATGGTCTTTATGAGTATGTGTTTATTCCGTTCAGTCTCACGAATTCATTGACTATTTCATTGAACTGATGAACTGATTGATACATCCTTACTTGGATTATTTTGGGGTAGAATTTGTGGATGATATCTTGGTGTAATCTCAAACTCAACACGACCATGACACCTGCCTTGATATCTTATTGAGTACACTGAGAGAGCATCTATTATATGAAAATATCTCAAAATTCCATTTTTGGATAGACCAAATTCACTTCATGGGTCATGTAATCTCATAGATAGGAGTATCAGTGTATGCATATAAAGTGAGATATTTAATTTCCTTGGAGAAGCCGAAAAACATATTTGATGTACATAGTTTTCTAGTTCTGCCTGAATTCTACATACACTTTATACATAACTTTTCATTCTTAGTAGTGCCACTGAAGTGCCTTACTAAGAATGGTCTGAAGTATGTTTGGTCAGAACCATGCGATTTATCATTTCAAGGGGTGAATGGATGATTGAATTCTGCACCAATACTGATTTTTCAAGATCCAAGAAAGAGTTGCACAGTTTACTGCAATATATCATGAATCAGACTGGGAGAAGTGATTATGAATGGGGAAGGGGTTTTTGTGTACAAGTCTCAATATTTAAGGACACACGAGAGGAATTATCTGATGCATGATCTCTATTAGGCAACAGTTGTGCATGCTTTACACTGTTGGACATATTATCTTTTGGGAGAGGATTTTGTAGTATCAAATAATCACAAACACCTCATGTATTTCTTTACTCTGCTTGATCTGAATTTGAGAAAGAAATGGTCATTTTAGTATCATCCGTCTTTGGATGATGAGATTTCTTGTACACCTAGAAAAGGAAACTTAGTGGATGATGCGTTGAGCTGGAGGACATAGATACTGGCAGTTTAGGAGGCCATTTGTGAGTTCAAGCTTATGGATTTATACTATAAAATTAATTTATAGGTGCACGAAAGATAGGGGTAGGCATTTATTTCTTCTGTATCTATTACCTCTACTCTTATGGATCGAGTGGTAATGAAGTAGCTATCATATTCTGAAAGCCTAGTCCTACGAGAAAGTGTGGCATTAGGGGACCCTTCTATTGGATAGACCATATGAGATGATGGGATCTTGAATTTTCATGGGCACGTGTGGGTGTCAGAAGACATACAAGAGGATCTTTTGTGGGTTTTCATTACTTGGGATGTGTAGTTCATCCTAGTGTCACCAAGATGTATCAAGATTTACCCCATCAGTATTGGCAGCCAGGTATGAACGAGGATATTTCTAGTTTTATGATGAGATATTCCACCTATCAGCAGGAGAAGGCGGAGCATCAGTGAACATAAGGGATTTTACAGTAGTTACACATCCCCAAGTGTAAGTGGAATGATGTCTTGATGGATTTTGTGATCATGTTACTACGTTCACCTCTATTGAATGATGTAGTATGGTTTGTAATTGACAGACACACAAAGGATGCCCATTTTTTACCAATCAATGAAACCTTTAGTGTTGATGTGCATGGAAGGTTATACCTCCGAGTGATCATATTCTTGCTTGGAAATCGACACTCTATCACTTTAGATAGGGATTCCTATTTTACTTCTCATGTCTGGAAGGGACTATAGAATGCATTGGGTACACAAGTACCTCTTTGTTTAGGTAACCTTCCCTAGACAGATGGCTAGTCCGAGTGCATGATTCATGTGTTAGAAAATATTCTTCGAGCATGCATCCTAGATTTCGACGGTTCTTTTTTTAGACATATACCCCTAGTAGAGTTTTTCTACAATAATATTTTTCATGGGACGATTTAGATGGAACATTAGGAGGCTTTGTATTGTAGTCCATGCTGATCACTCCTCTATTGGCATGGGTAAGAGAGGTAGCTATGTTGGGATGCCGTCTTGTCAAGGAGACCACTGAGAAGATGGAGTTGATTCAAAATATGATTGATACTGCATAGTATCACCATAAATCGTATTCTAATCAACAGAGACATCCTCTGGAGTTCATGGTCAGAGATCTAATTTTCATACATGTCACACTGAGGGTGGGACAAAGGATGATTAGGAGACATGGATTGTTTTCACAGAGTTACGTTGGGCCATTTGAGTTTTTGGGCTACTGGATATCATTTTTGTATAATTGTATTACACAAGGATGTGAAAACCTTGGGTAGTTAGACCATAGAGATGATTGACAATGAGTGCTCCCTTAGATTGTCTATAGTATACCATTACAAGACCATAAGGGAGATTGACAGTGACTAGTACCTTAGAATGTCTATAGTATATTGTTAAGAGACCACATAGATAATTGACATTGAGTGCTTCCTCATAGATTCTGTAGTTTATCATTAAAATACCACATGGAGAATTGATAGTGAGTGCTACCATAGATAGTATTTTATTTTTTGGAGACCATAGGGTTAAACACTATGAGATTTCTCATTGGATCATTATATCATTATTAAAGTGGTGAAATGTTGAAATATATGGGTTAGATTGTGAGAACATTCCTAGAGGGTTGTGTGCCAATGATTGATTGATTATGATGAGCCTTCCAAGCTAAGTCATATGGTTGGACTCGGTCGTACTTGATTGTTAGATGGTCTTTAAAGACATATGTTTTTATTTTTCACAGGGGATACATATCTTATTCAAGATCCTTGGATTTCATTATTCAATGGATTGAATAATCAATTAATTTAAATGAATGTTATTTGAAACTATTGGATTGTTAACTTTTGAGTACTTTCATTCTAATTTCATCATTTTTTTATTGCATATTATATATATTCACTGACATTTAGGAGCACATCTTTTAGTGTTTTCCAACTATGATTTATTTCACACCATGTTTGGGTCATGCTTTTCTAACCAAATAGATTATATGGTTAGATGTATAGATAATGTAAAGCACCCTTATACATCGGGCACAAGATTTCTTTTGGAGATGGAGAGCATTGGACCAAGGTGAGGATTGCGATGTTGTTGGAGTTATTTACGGTTTTCTGTGATATGGTTTTAGTGATGTATTTACATCATTATGACCTGTTTGGATGATTTCCTAGAAAATTGTTACATGCATCACACTATATATATATATATGTTTGTGTGTTTGTGTGTGTGTGTTGTAGTTGATTATACTATCATTCTTCTGCTATTTACTTTTTTCTATGGTATTATTGTTTCCAATGTTGTTTATTAAAATAATCCCATTGTTTTTCTCTAGAAATGAGGGCATTGTTTCCCTACTATCACACCCAAGGCCCTCACTACTAGTCGACAACATACAGAGTTCAGAGCAATGCGCTTGAGGCTATGTGGCCAACCAGGTATGGGGCACCATTGGGTGGCTCTAGTATATGGGACTTTACATATAATTATATAAATTTAAACACACACACACACACACCCACACACACATATATATTAATTTTTTAAATACATAAATATATATATATATATGAATAAATATTGTATAGAATATGTTTATAAAAAAAATTTCTCTAGGTTAGTTAGTTTTTTGCTAGGTTATATTCCAGCAGGTCACCTGTTTAATTCACATGGGTGGCAAGCGCTGTATAGGGGAGGGACTCACTTGAGGAGTTAGGGAGGTAGGGTAGTGGGGAATGTGAGGGATGATATTTTCATGAGGGTGGCACTACGTATGTTTGAATGTGGATGCATGTGAGCGTGCAAAACTAAAAAAATAAAAACAAGGGAGGGAATCACATGAGGATCTGCTGGGTAGGCATCCTGTATAGGTGGGAAAATAAAAAAAGTAATATATTTTTAAAAATATACAAATTTTAGAAAAAAAATATACATGAAAACAATTGTTTGATTAAATTTTGAATTTCAAAAAAAACATTTACATACATTTTTTAGAAATATCGGTAGATGAATTAGCGACATTTTCAAACTTCATTAAAGAAAAAACATTGCTAATTTAGGTTTTTCACTAGTGCCTCTCTATTTTTATGAACTTGATTAGTTAATAATAGATAAGGGGTTGGAAACCATATATGAGTCTCTTACTAGCTTTATGTCCCAACCTCTCTAGTCATCATTCCTCATCTAGTTATGAATATGTTGAAGGTATAAAATCATATATGGACATCCAACTAGGTGTAACTGTTACACTCTTTTTTCATCATTCCTCATCTATTTTCTAATAGACATGGGGTAACCATCCATATAGGGAATTCCTACAAGGTTAAATCCCAAAACATACCCATTCCCTCATAGTTACCAATATATATGGTGAACCAAAAATAACCTATTACATGTAAGTCCCACAAAAACCATTACTAGGAACCTTTCGCTAAGTAGTCTATTCTTAAAAAAATAAAAAAACTTCTATTATTCATAACATTGAAAGGAAATTCACTTTCTCATGGTATTATAAACTCAAAAAATACCACTATAGTCATTTTCACATAACCTTAAATATATCCATATGCCCCATGAAGTGGAACTGAACTACATAGATTCATATTTACTTTACTAGGATATATAAGAAGCCTGATTCAAGGGACCACTACGTACTCCAAAACACCTCATTCCACCTTTACATTATCAAAATGCATCTTTTTATGTTTATATAAATGTACGTTTATAACTATATGGATTTAAGTTATATAATGACCATATTCAAGGATTAAATGAGATATTTTATAATCTATATGGTTCTAGATCCTACGATTGATTCCTTCCAGTGTTCTATGAGTCAGTCGTCTATATGAAAGCTGGACATGGAGTTATTACATGGAGTGAATAATTTCGTAAAACTATTTAAATTTGTGTTATTGGTACAAAGAAGACGTTTACTAGAAGAATTTATGTCCATAATAATTTTTATATATTAGTAGGTAAGAGAATGGTAAATTGTGATTCTGATGATTGGAAATCACCAAAATCTAAAATAAAAAGGTTGATATCCCTTTGAAGGTAGAACAAATGTATCCTCAGTATTTATTCACACTGATTAGTGAAATTTAGAGGGTCCTGTTTATTTTTAAGTTCATCAAGGTACTAAATTATCAATTCTCTAAGTATGAGTAGGACACTCAAGATGTAAAGCTTCTTTATTTAGGAACAAAAAATGTAAATAAAGGTATGACTCAACATGGGCGGCTAACCTATCAACAATGCCAAGAAATCGATATGAAAAAAATGAATACTCCCCACCCAAATCGAATTCTATTTGGTCGAAAAGAAACAAACCTTGTTCAAATACATATGAATACCCCGCTAGTAAAAAGGTGGAGGGAGTCCCTATGTGCTCAAAGTAGATAGGTAACCCTAAACCCAAAAATTTGAAAAGTGATGTAATGAAGGACTTTTCTTCTATGGAGTAGGGTGGTTTAGTTTTCCTTTCTGATAAGGCTCAATTATGTCATTGATATGTGGTTTTTTTGAAGAGGAAGAATCTTTCATTCATTATTCCTAAATAGAGGTTCATGTACATTCTAAGGAAAAGTGGATGTAGTGGTTATAAATGTATCTATCACTGAGGAGAAAGCTAATAAAATGTATGATTTTTTTCAGATTAATTATAATGTTGAGTAATAGTAATGGATCATTTAAAAATAACAAGTACTCATTAATGGACCCATTGATTTTAATATTTAAATGCAATATTAAATTATGTATTAATTTTAAATCACAATATTCTTTGATTAAATATTCAATGAAGTTTTAGATTAGAATAATTTATACTTTGAATGGAGTCATTAATATGTACTTGGAAGTAATTTTTTAAAATTATTCTAGATGAAATTGGTGATGTAATATGAATTATAACTTTATCTTTAGGGGTGTTTAATGATTGGGTTATCTGTCAACCCCTAAAAGTGTTTTTTTCTTAATATTATTTTTAAATTTTTATTCATTTAGTATAATCCACATAAAAAATTTACTCTTAAATAAATTCTTCCCTTAAATCAATTTCATAAGGGTTATAGTATTATAACTTTTAAGAATACATTAATATGTATAAAATCTACTATTTACACACAATTTAGGAAATTAACTTTCGTTAATGGGGTTAGGTGAGCCCAAACCCACATTATCTTGACCAATGCATAGCCTAAAGTGGCACTAGAGAAGTTTTGATGACCATTTGACATTACGAAGTAGATATACACTGACTCAAAATAAATGGGTGCATATACATATCCAAAAATAATTACTCCCCACTTTGAGCATCAATCAAGGACACTCCCATTTCTAAAAATTGACTACATAGAATATTTCATTTCTCTTAATCCATCTTCAACAAATGAAAAAATAAATAAAAGTATAAATTATCCACTTTAATGAAAATATACTGAATAAAACCTTATAGTCATATCATAGTTTTGTAGATTAATTAATGAGAATATTTGGATGGTTTTATCTCATCCAATACCATTCACTTGAAGGTATTTCAAAACTGATCATATCCAATATTGAGAGAACTTGAAAAACTTCCTAGATCATATTAGTTCATTAGTAAAATATTTGAACCCATAGTTAAACATTTTCCCGTGAGTGTAATTCCTTCAATATCCCCAATATCATGTTTTTTGAAAAAAAAATCCTTCTTGAGAATCCCATATGTCATCAGGTTCGATGAAGATTCTGTAATGTTAATGTCAATATGAAGTTTCTTAATATTTCTATAAAAATACGCCTTTGTTTATTGATTTTTATTTACATCATACTTTATGGGAATGATATTTGTGATTTTTAAGGTGGGGGGGGGAATCTTACTTAACATAATTTGTACTATTTCTTGACTTCCCCATCATTTTCTCTTCCAGTTTTCATTTTTATCATTTTATCTTCTAGGAACCTGTATATTTCTTCTTATGATTTAGGGGAATTGATTTTTTGACTATCATGACTCTTAATTAATCATTATAACTGAAACAAAACAAGGCCATCCAGATCATGATCGAGGTTTATTCCAATTTTTTGGCTTGTTAATTTATCCTTTATTTCTTCAGATTATTCATCAATGATATTTCTAAATATAATGGTACGAAGAATATCCAATCTTTGATCATTGCATGCCTGGACTGTAAGCATACGATTTGTTAACATTACTAATTTTTCTATACTTTCGTATCATAAGATTAAAATACTACAAATATATGAGCGATATCCAACTCATAATGTTTGTGACTAAGTCAATTTCTGAAATCATAATCATATGAATATTTTCACCAAGAAAAAACAGTACATCTTATATTTATCATTATAAATATTTGATACATAAAATATTCTCTATTGGACTACAATACATAATATAATCTATAATTTATATATTTTTATACTCTTATAAATTTCCATTCATAATATTCTTTAAATAATACATAATATAATTAAACTAAAAATATTTATTCAATGTGAAATCTATGAAATCATAGAATAAATAATAATAAAAATGAATAGTAATATATAAATAAATAATCTACAATAAATACATACACAATATTATATTATTCCTTAATTGTTATAATCATAAAACACATACATCTCCTTCCTATTGACATAAAATTAATAAATAATGAAAAACTAATAACAAATATTGATACGAGATTAATTTAATTATTTAACCACAGTTAATATTAAATGGGTAGGTATTCACTCAATAAGGTAGAAGTTTGTATAGATTTTATGTTTTACCTACTTAGTTAGAGGCCCCTGTCATTCTTATGTGGAAGGGTTTTGTACAGGTCACATAGAATAATTTCTATGATAATAGGAGAATATCTTTATGCATTACCATAAATTAATAAATGGGTAGACCCTACCACCTTATTTATTGGAGTATGTGTGACCATTGGATTTATAATTTTTTCACGTTGTGTTGATCTTGTGAATAAAAAAACCATTGTCTTCGAAATTTAATCTTTTTTTAAATTATATCCTTCTATATTGGGGAAATTCGTTAACATCTTGAAAAGAAAACCAATAAGTTTTCAATAATATACAAAGTAAAATTGGGAAAAAATCATAAATTCGTGAATTATTATGTTCCTAGTTTTAATTAAATTATCCTAACATGAATAATTTATGTGGAATTGTTTTTGGATATAGTAAAGTAAAACTAGAAATTTTTATAGGGCCTTCAAATAACAAGGGGTGGAAACCAGTTTCAACAATTTTATGGAACTCCACTTTTTTCCTATGAAATTCTTATTGTATGGTCATTGTTTTCATCTGATGGGTGGGAAACCTTTGTGTCTTTTGAGGTTTTGGTAGTGTATTAATCATTTGTGAAGAATCAGTGATTTTTATTTGTGGTACATATGTCATTAGCAGCTTTCTAGTAGAGATATTTGAAAATACTCAATTAATAAGAAATAAGACCTTTGATTACTCTATCAAGTTAGAGTCTCTATATTTCCATGAAAATTTATTTGTATTTCAAAAAAATTATTCATATCATAGAGAAAACAGTTATGTGACTTGTTTTTAAATACATCCCTAGATAACATTTTAAGAAAGAGGTCATATCCTAACATAATATGTATGATAAATCACATCACTTATGGGTAAACCTTTTATGAAAATGTTTTTAAAGATTAATTTACAATCCTAGAATTTAAACATACTTCTAAAGAGGTAGTTTTCCTCTTGTGTATGCTCCAGGTGATGGTGCATCACCAGTGTAAGATAATTATAGGTAGATTTATGTAAAATCCTCAAAAGCCCCCCCCCCTATTTTTTTATCTTATATAGACTCATAATGGAGAAAATACCCATGTAAATATTATTTGATTCCATAAATTAAGCATTTATATCATTTATAGACCCCACCGATTTATACAAAAAATAAATAAAATGTGAATTTTTCACTTCTGAAAGTGAACTTTTCCTTCTTCGTAATCGCATGGATCCATATATGATTTTACTCAATTGTATCTTTCTAATAACGGATACCCTGTAATACCTCTTCGGATATATTTATCAATGATCAAAACATAGAAGGTAAATCTGTTAAGGCCTCTTACAAATCCATGTGGCATATATAAGTGGGCCGCCATCAAAATTTGGGTGCTTCACATCGATCATTTATTCTTTTATTGATGTGAATCTGGAATAAAATATTATTTCTCCAATTGTTATATAATTTTTTTATAAGTTTTGTAGGATACACTCAATAATTTATTCCCAATATTAATAGTTTTATTTATTTTAGAGGATCCCTTCCAACTTGTCAAACCCAACCAAAAAACTCATCTGATTGGATGTTTTGAATTAGTCAATTAGCAAAGAACCCTATAAATTACATAATTAACCCTTCATCCAGTCATTGAGCCATGGTAAATATAAAAGGGACTCCAAATTTTTTTTAATCCCAATCCTAAATTAAGTCGAGTTATATTTTATTTAAAAAATTAATAGGCCACCCCTGTATAAATCCAAGCCAAATAATTTCTATATCACTTTCAAATAGTATTCCAAGCCATATAACAGTAACCTTTTTGAAATATTTCCTATTCATATGAACATATATTAAAAATTAAATATTATTTTAATTTCAAAACATTAATGTTCATATCATTTATTGTATTCATGTGACCTAAACTATAATACATGATGTCCCTGGATGCATGACCTTAAATGGGAATTCTATGGACATGGATCTATATCCTTAAAAAGAACGTATATGGTCCTAAGCACATGACCACAAGAAGAAAATATTGGTTGGTCATCACATAACATTAAAATGAATAATTATTATTACTAAAAGGAATTACTGTATATTCGTTTTAAAACCTATAACATTGATATATAGGTATCCCATTTTTGGGGTTCAATCCTAGTTCATCCACACTTACTACCTCCCCATGATGGATATAAAATATTGAGTTCCCAGTTTTATTTATATGAAATATTGTATAAACATCCAATGAGGGAGAAGATTTAGAACCACCGACACACACACACACACATATATATATAACCTATCATATATAAAAAAAATTATAAGGTTTCATGATGTCGATTTATTACATTCATAAAAAGGGTAACTACAATTTTTTACGGTAATTTTTTTAAAAGATAATAAGAGAATCAAATTAAAATAAAAATATTACATGAGTCAAAATGACGGAATCATATTAGAATCATTATCTTGAAGATGGATAAGATCAGTGGGAAGATCGTCAAGCTTGGTAATGTCTTAATTTACTCATTTGTTAGCAATGCCACCAGAAATCGTATTAGATTCATAAAAAGTATGACGTATAATGTAGTTGATGTCGAGAATCAAGCAGGTGAAATCCATCCATCAAGATGTGATAAACCACACAAGGGGTGTTACATTGTTCTAAATTGCTTGTACCATGATAGTCAAATCAATTTCAAACCAGAGGTTGTTCCAACCAAAATTGCATGCATGAATTCATTAGGGAACTATTATGATACTTGAAGTATTATGAGAGTGGGTTCCCTAGGATCAACTCAAACTTTTACTTTCTAATTAAAATTTCATGTATTATATATAAAATATGTTTGGTTTAAACATATCCTTATATTAATATAATGTATAAAATTTTCATATAATGTACATGTTGCATAAATTTGTTATGGTACTTCATATTGATAATGATAACCTCATGATTCTATTGATGTAATATTAAATTGTCAATATAAATCAATATATGGGATTGATATGATGTTGTGAATTAGGTATTGAGGGATTATATGTATTTAGTGTTATTTTTATGATTTTTTTTACTTGGTACTTTAATGTATAAGAGATCCTAAGGACTTACCCAAAAATAAAAATATAACATGTTTTGGGTGTAATTGGATGTTTCTATCTATGAATATATATATTGGTTTCTCAACATGAAATCATTATATTGTGTACCATTTTTCAAGAACATTTAAATAATATAAAAACCATAACATTTAATGTTATGGGTATTTAAATTTAATCAGGTGAATCGTTAATTGTATGCAATTGAATAAATTATCATTGTATGATTATTCACATCTATGTATAGGGGGAATATATCGATAGACCTTTGACTCGAAAAGAAATGACATTATTAAATAAATATATATATATATATATAGTAAAATTATATACATTAGGGTTAAAGAAATAATATGTAATTAATTTCAGGTTCATGACATAATTTATGAACTTTTCTTTATAAGATGTCATTCAAAAAAGTGATTACATTAAAAAATTATTGTTTATAAGATATTTTCATAGTTGCAGCTTATCCTTATCAAATTAGGTCATATAATTTATTTTTATATCCAATACTTTTTAGTGATATGAAAATTCATTCATCAAGATAAATGCCTCAAGGATCACAAAAAATGTGTCTCATAAAGTTTCACGAATTCAGATGAATTGACAATTAAGACAAAGTATGCCCCATTTATAGGTTCTAGTTAACATCCAATATTGAAATATCATAAGTAAATGAATATATCAACTTAATTATATGCTATGAAAGATAATATATTGATAATATATTTCAATTTCCATGGTATTCATAAATTATTTATATATAAATATGTGAATATGATAAAATAGTCATTTGAATTAATTTTCAATATTCATGGATTCCGATACATATTCAAGACGAGAAAACTTATTTAATTATTTATTTTATATATTCATACATTTTAGAGTGCTAAAATTGAGTGATGAAATGTCATTTACAATTATGATAACTAAAACTAGACATAAATCTAGTTGTTTTAATTTATAAAAGTAATGTTTCCATAGGAACCTAAAAAAAATTAGAAAAATGTATTCTATGTATAACAGAATATTTTAACCCATATAAATTATGGAAATCCCTATGCCAAATTTATCTCTCCTTCTACTCATTATAACTTAGTTTGGATTATGAAATTGGATCTAATAAAATGAATGATTTGATTCATTCTTTATGAATCTTGTATTTCATATTCTAGTTATTGTATTGGTTTAAAAAATAATTTATAATTTTTTAATAAAACATATTTAATGCTACTAAATAATAAAAATAAATTTGGGGAAGATGTGGACGATTTTTTAGAACAATCACTAAGATGTTTTGAGTAATGAAAATTTAACATCTTTGAAATAATGTCAAAATAACATGGATGATTAAGGTATTATTTCATTCAACTTTTTGTGTACATATATTTTTAGTACATGATATGTTGAGTAATATAATCACTGTTATTTAATATCTTTTTTTATATATATTGTAAAATAATTAAACAATTTAGTACGAAACCATTTTTCCATGGCTTGATTATTTAGAATCGAATTAATGAGGTTGTATATAATTTCAAAATGATAAATTAAAATAAATATAATATAATTAAATTATAGTTCATTTATATGTTTAAAATATAGAAATAATTCATCAATAAATCTTTTAATAAATAAAATATTCTATTAGATAATCTGATAAATCCAAGATGTTGAGGAGTGGGTGGTGTGTGCAAGTCATGTAGGGGAACAATTAATTCATGTGGAAACTAAAAATAAAAATATAATTAAAAATTTAATGGTGTAGATGGAACATTATAAGTACTACATCAACCTCTGTTAACCAAAGGGGAAAATCTAATTACGTTTTCAATTATTATTTATAAAACAAATTAATAAATTTGATGGATGGGAACACCACCCCACTAACCGAGTTACGTCTCCAAACCATTGGAAAGACATATCATGTATTATAAGGCCTAAAAATACCATTTGAGGGCCAATTGTTTCAACTAAAGAAACTTTAAAAACAAAATAGACCTAGAAATTGAAAAGAACCAATTTTTTTAAATCTTTGTATTTTATTAAAATAATTTTGTGGAACTATCAAAATATCATTAATAATTTAACATTATTTTAATTTTATTTAATTAATTAAAAAATCCTCAAACTATAATTTTATCTAATTTAATTATTTTATGAGATGTTAATTTATGTTGACTAATCATGGGGTACAACCAACTAATATAGTTTTAGTTTGTTTTTTATTTAATTTTATTATTTTTAATAATTTATATAATGAATTATTAATTATTAAATATATATTTTTAATGATATACGTATTGTCTCTCTTTATTTATAATGAATTAGGGATTATGTGTCCACATTTAAATTATAAAATGTAATTTTAGCTAACAAATATCCCCTTACCTATGTTAATATTATAAATTTGGATTCCAACATGATTATGTGGTTTAATATGAGAGTTAGTGAAATAAAAATAAGTACAAATCCATGGGAGAATGAGGATGCTAAAACTCAATCTATTTCGATAGCTCTAGAATCTCCTCTAGGGTAATTTTTCCCTATATTCATTCAAAAGATAAATTAGTATAATAAAATTCATGGTCTTGTAGATTTATATTTATTTTTCTTGTAAAAGGTCAATTATTATCGATATATAATATTCTCGATAGTGGAAAATTTATAAGGGTTCATGTTTATGTTACTTTACATCCTATGAAATAAACCTCATAGATGTTTCAGTATCTTGATCCTATCAATCCTTATATATTATACACTATTATATATAATATAAATAAACATGAACACCATTTTTCAGGTACACAACCAATGTTCAAGAAAAAATCATTTTAATTATTATGTAAATTTCAAGACACTGAGGTATCACTAATATTATATAATGATTTTAAGAAGGGAAGGTACCATAATTTACCCAATGTTTTTCCAAACAAATATTTCTCCTGAATTTTCTTATAGTATGACCCTCCCGTATATAATAGATGTTCAAATGCAAAATTAAAAGTTATCAAAAATAAATTCTATATATTCTTATAAAAATATAATGATATACTCATCAAGACTTACTAAAAATCTATACTAATTTTGGATTTCTATACTTAAATAATGGAGATGATCATAACATAACTTTTTAATACCAGATCTTCAGTTCCATTCTCAAATATATATGTTTCACATTTCATCTCCTATTTAATTTTTCTATTTTATTCCATTCTATGTCTCAACATTTTCCATCTTAAATCCTTCATCCAATAAAAATAATTATTCCTCTCTATTTGTATTTTTAAAACATCCATGAAATTTATAGTGTCATGATATTCATATAAACTAATAAAATGAAAAACATGACATCCTCAAATCATCGATCAATATAAATTAATTCAATATATTCATACTGACATGAACAAATATAATTATGGTGTGATGGTTTTTCTCACTATTCAATATCATTCTTATACTCTACATATTAATATTATTTAAAATGATGACTTTAATTCAGCAAGCATCATGATATTTAAGCACAAAATAATATATTAATATCATCATAATCACATTATATTTTTTTTATTAAAGACTATGTCACATTATGTGACCTTATAAATGATCATATATATCATTTGAAACCATGTGTTTCTCTTATAAATCATCAGAGGTACAATTATTTTCCTTTCAATAATCATCCATTTAAATAATAACATTGGAATTAATCTTATATATCTTCATCTTATTCTTAGATATGCTTTTCAATACTCTTATATATCATCTCTAACATATTATATACCTTTAAAACACTAAAGTTAATCTTACATATTCCAAATAGCATATTATATATCTTACTCATTCTGTAGTTATTTGTATGCATATTGTGATTTATTAATACAAACTAAGAATTTAATATTAGGAATTTTAGTGTAATCTCTAAAGTAAATTCCCAAACATGGACCAAAGTTATTATATTATTTTTAATTTTCCATTTTATAGGCTATTATGTATCAAATCCAAAATTCATTAAATAAACTAATAACATCCCTAAATCAACTCCAAAATCCTCCAAACATCACAAAAACATTCTCAACATATTGTTATTCTTCTCATATGTTACTGGAAGAAAACCTTTAATAAATCCACGAGTTATCCAATCTAATAATTTGGATTTTTTGTCAAATCCAATTAACTCATAAATTATTGTCAATATATCGAATCATATCAATTCTAAAAAAATGTATTTAAACCACATTAATTGATAAAAGAAAAGTTTGTGATTGTATTTAATTCCTTAGTGATAATAAATTCATAGATTGTGATCATAAATCTCACCCCATTAATCAACTCCACTAATTATCCAAATTTATGAAAAAACCATCTATGGATTACATAAGATAGTTTCACATGAGTTGTGAAACATTATCCCACATTAACAATAGAATCCAAAGAATAGAGGGGTACTAAAAATTATTGATTAAGTAATTGGAAATGGTTAATCCGGAATTTTCATCCATAACTCTTCAAATGTTTCTCTTAGAATATCACTGCTATAGAAACAGCTATTAGCAACACTATAAATAGCCATCAACAACACTAAAAAAGAGTAGTTAATGTATGTACTAATAAAATGGAGGTCCCTTTTATCATTTTTAAGAAATTAATTTATAAAGGAACCTTTTATCAGTAATAATAAAGGTTCTGATAAAAGTAATAAATATAATTTTTTAAAAATCTGAAATTTTAAAAATAATGGATGTTGGGGACATACCTTTTTTATTGCTCGAATCCACTATTAACAGTGTTATGCAGCCCCAAAACCACCAACCCCACCACAATTTACATTTCTAGGGGTTCTCCCTTTAACAATGCTAGGATCCCACTTGGGCACCCCTACCTTTCCTTAAATTCGAACCTGAGACATCTCCCTTGTGTGCATGTACCCTTACAACTCCGCCATGTTCCTTTATTCCGAATTTTATTATATATCTATCTATTAATATATATCTTGTAATATTTTATATCCACATATTTATTCATATGTTAATATATATACACATTAAAATATTTAACATACATACATATAACATACATACATATACATATTATATATATGTGTATATATAAATATAAATATGTGTATTTTTATTTTTATATATATATTATATATTAATATTTATATACATATATTAGAATATATATATATATATATAATATATCGGTTTGTTAATACAGATGCACAAATTTATACACACTCACATTATATAGCTACATAGATATTCATATATTTTTATTTTAAATAAAATGGAAATTATTCATATTAAAAATTAATTATATATTTATAAAGATATTTTATATGTAAATATGTTTACATATTTATATATATAATTAAATATTTTTGAGTAATTATATAGAATTATTTATATAATTATTTATATCTAATTATATATTTTAAAAAATGACAAAATTTGAACGTTATAATATCCTTATGAGTATAAGGGTGAAAATAAATTATTTCTCCACAAAAAATGGGATAAATACCCCTCTTAAATGATGCTAAAAATCCATTTAATGTTAACAAATTTGTGTACCGCGACCACAAATTGACTTTTGGAGACCTTTTGGTCCTTTTTTCCCTTGAAAATTGTTATCAGTGTTCCTCTATTTTTTACCGAATAGATATTGTCTCATGATTCAATTTGATATGTGGTAGAGACTAAATACATCCTTAAATCAAAAGTTATGGTTGTTTGAAGTTTCAATTACATTTTCAACTTATTCATGATATTTTAATAACTTTTTTTATCATCAAATTATTTTCAAATGACTATTTATCAATAATAAATAGATAATTATTTATTGAAAATATATTTTTTAAATTATTCTATAAGTCATTTTCACAAAATATCTTATATATTAATTGAAAATCCTTATTTATCCTTTTTTAAGGAACATTTAAAAAATAAATTTTATAATTATATCAAGATAAATATATAAGTATATTAATATATATTATTCAATGATTTCTTTACAAATATACCCTTTAGAAAATCTATTTAAAACATTGAAAAAGGGGATCTTTATTAGCCCTTCTAACAAATCACTAATATAGGGGGTTCTTTTAATAGCGGTAAAATTGCACTGAAAACGAGGGTACCTTTATCAGTGTTAAAAGAGCACTGATAAAGTGGTAATGTTAATAATGTCTTTTTAGAAAATGTTAAATGTACCTTTTATCAATGTTTTTTAACATTGATAAAGGTACCCACTTGATCAGAAAATTTTTAATAATGTTAAAGGGTGGTTCTGTGTGAACCAATTTCTATAGTAGTGTATCCTTGTTGAAATCATCAGTAATTTGATATAGGATGGAAATGAATTTTAATCCCAAATCACCATTTAAATAATTTTATTTGATAAAATGAAAATCGATTCCAATATATTTTGATCTAGAGTTTGTCACTGGTTGGAAGAATCACCAATATCATTAATATTAATGAGGTGTTGGAAGATTTGAATCTATAGTCTACTCTATATGACACTAACATCAATGGAATTGTAATGTAAAATTCTAATGTCGATCCCATGACGAATATAGATGAACATTAAGAACTCCAAAATAAAGGTCAAATTTTTATGGTTGGATAAAAACTATATAATTGAATATAAACTAAATTAATCTAAAAAATTAATGACTCAAAGATAACAAAAAATGAAGGTATAATAAGAGTGGAATTATTATCAAATAATAGTTTCTCTAAAAATGGATAACATGAATTCAATAGTTAAACAATCAAACTTTATAATTTCACGATCACTAATGTGTCCAATATCAATTTGATCATTGTATATCAATTTTACCACTAATGTGTTAATTGCCTCTATCATGTTAGGGATCCTTCCTTATAAAACACAATTGTTCAATGGTTCAATCAATAATAATATAATGATTTTTTTCATAGAAAAATTATAATATATATGATTATCCTATACGGAAGGAATAATTGAATGTAATTGGTACTCACCCTATTTAATCAATCCCACTCTCTCATATTGGTTTATTCATTCATCATAGAGTGGCCACCAATAATGAATTAACTACACATCCTACGAGAGATAATTCTGTGATAATGAAAAGTAAGAATTAATTGAATAAAAACAGAAAATATACCTAAAATATTTATGATCTACAATGCATGACTTACATTATTTCGTAAGGAAAATTAAGGTATAGAAAGAAAGAAAAACGATAAACCCTAGATAATGTGATCCCCATGTGCATGATTAGTCTCCCCCTTCATCGATCCATAATCATTATCAAATCATTCATTTTTAAAATACTTCAAATTTATGCACAAGGCCTCCCACCAAACTCATCATTATCTCTTCATAAATGGTAAAATTATCATATTTTTAATCTTATAATATAGAAAACCTCATGAAAAAAATAGTGTAATCCATGGTGTTAATTTTTTTTCTTTTCATGGTAACAGTACATATTCATGTATACAAAATATGATTTGTCTTCATTATCAATTTTCAAACACCATATCATTCATAAATATGAATACTTTCATACTCTGATGACACTGCAACAGTTCCCACCTGGGTATGAATTTTTTCCTCATAGAATAAAGATATTCATATGTGATGCAAATGGACCCAAGGAGTCCTAGACTTCATGTTTTCACTCTATACTTTTCCATATAGGTGGAAACCCCATAAGTCATGTCACACTTTTTTAATTAAACAAATTAAAACCTCCCACAATCATTGAAGAAGTTTCGGAACATCCAAAGAGACCACGACATGGGTATAATTATCTAAATAATTTCAATGGAAAAATATTACACTTATTCATCCCCAAAACTATGATACTAAAATGATTCAAAAATAATACGAATTATTTGATTAATGGCCCAACATATTATTCATTATAAATAATTATATTATATATAAACTTGGGTAAACAGATTCAACATCATCACTGCCATCACTTCATGGTGAAACATATACTCGTAGACTTAATAGTGGCAAATAAGGATAGCTTAAATACTCTCCTAGATTCTTATATGATTTTTAAATAATTAGAACATCTTCATTATATTTAGCTCAATCATTTTTCATTAAATAATATTGTTTTATGAGATTGAAGTAATGGTGTATGATTAGTAGTCGCAATGTGAACCCAATCCTGTGTGAGGAACATGATCACAAGCTTATGATATTTTACTCCTAAGAATGCATTTCATTTTACATAAATACAGTTCTTGCATCTCATTTGACCCACATCATACATTCCGTTTGTCTATATCTACTTGGTAATGGGGAGGGTTGTAGAACAACATTGTTGTTCTATGGTGGTGTCACCAAGAACTACAACCATTGACCTCTATTCCCCAAGTTAGACCTCATTCATGACCATATACCTCTCTCCCAACACTCGACACCTCTCTAGGTGTTGAACCACATTGTTCATATATATATATATATATAATGTTATAATATTCAGTATTAATTTTAATTTCTATCAATATTCATTATAAATATTGGTTAATTTTTTAAATGATATAAAATATTACCAATTTGTTGATAATTTATATATTTTTCAATAATGAATTGAATTATATGTTATTATTTAATATATTTTTATTATGTTATTAAATAATTAATAGTAAAAAACTAATATTTTTATGATTTTAATTATAATTTTTCGGAATATTTTGATGATGTTGTTGTTATTAATATATTAATATATAGTTTTTTAAAATATCAATTGTATTATTTGTTATTAATTTCTATAATATAATGAATAAAATTATAGCTTATATTTTTCTTATAATAATTTAAAAAAAAAATCAATTAAAAAATATGTACAAATTAATAATTGTATTATTCATATTAGATTATGTTGTATTATAAAATATTTACTTATAAAATAAATATGATAATATGTATTAGTAATATTAATTATACATATATAATTGAAAATAATAATAATAATAATAATAATTAATTTAAGATGATTATTTATTATATTAATACTTAATATTATGATCCACGTTATATATAATAAATAATCATATTAAATTAATTATTAGATATTATAAATATTTAATAAATTCAAAATAATAATATTATTAATATTTAACAACTAATTTATGAAAATTATTTATTGTACATAGAATAGATAACAATACAATGTATTAATATAAATAAAAAATTGTAATTATTAATATTTACAATGTAATTATTTGTATTAATGCTTCTTATTTGTTGAAAATTATTTCTTTTTATTCCCAATTATATTAAAGAATTTATTTATGCACCATTAGGTAATATATTACTATGTTTTTAAATAATGTATAAATAATGATTTCAAATCTAATTTATATTTGGGGTCTAGATTCTCGTATGTGCAACAACAATGATTATATTTGATGTATCCATGTCATGTATATCTACATATCTACTCTATTGTACACTGCCACTATATATCATCATAAAAACCTACCTCTACAGCATCTTGTGTGCCAGGCTTCGGGTTTATAGTATCATTACAAGTACCTTGTCCTTCCTCTATGAATAGTGTCATTTTGTTAGAATTATCACTAACATATAAACACAATGGTAGTTGTGATGTGTATGTCTTCAGATCAGATGCAAATAATGTATGTAGCAAAAACCAGTCATCATTTATATGTGTAACAAAATCGGACATGAAATTAACCCTATCTGTGCTTGTGCCTCTAGATGAGTTTGTGGATCATATGTAGTAGGATATAGATGATAATATAGCTGATCAGGATGAACACCTTCCTTCTATACCACATATTCCTCCATAATAGGGTTATCCCCCCTGGCACATCTATATCAAGCTCAGCAGCCTTAGCATCATATGCCAGATCAAATAAAATCACCTGATAAATCTCGTCCATGGTAGGAACCAACTCTAACACAGATCTATGAAAACATGTCCTATCCAAATCACCTCCCTATTTTGAATCAGATATTTGAATGATATGGGTGATACGAGAATCCTATGAAAAAAACATTTTATGTAATGTTAATTAATAATCTATTCAATAATTGAATGAAGAATTTTTACAAAGTCCTGATCACCCTCATCGATGTTTAATAATAAATATTACTAGGGACCTATGGTACAAGGGTACAAAATCTAGAAGATCGAATAAATACAAATATATTCTCTATACAGCTAATATTCTAGACTCATATCATCTTCTCCACAAATTAATATATCATGCAAGATAACTCTACCAATCAATGTCCCTCTTCCTTTAAATAATCAATACATTACGTGATGTTCATTTAATGTGTAGTAGTATAATGGGATAATATAATCCGAACAACCCCATAACCATATCAGTATGATTCCACTCAATAACATGAAATTGAATCAAGGGAACAATTTAGGTGCTAGAAGAAATCTCTATTTTACAATGTGGTGGAAGACTCTGGATGATAATCACAGTATAAGGTATCCATTAAATCGGAAAAAATGAATAATCCTATAAAAAATAAGGAAATGTACATTATAGAATAAATATTTGACTATGTAAATAATATCCAATTACATCGTTTTTCCAAATACTTTCTTGTATATGTTTGTAAGAGTGGGCATTTTGTCTAGAAATATATGAATGTCAATGTACCTGACTCCACCTATATATAAGATTTTCATTGTTATATTTCACAATTTAATGGTATAAACATTATTTATACATTATACTGCAGTAATAGAATAGCATAACCTATATAGAAACATTTCTACAACATTAGCATGAAATAGTGCACATGCATGTGGAGCTAAGAGAGGGATGTGCTCCAAAATCTACATCTATATAAGAATAATACATCTTTTGATCTGCATCTTATTGATGTGTCATGCACTAGATTGTGCCCTGTATGTATATTAATGAAAGGAATACCCCCATCTACATCAGATTTCTTGGTCCAAGTTCAATAATAAATGTAAATATATCAAATGTATAAATGTAGAATAATGATTAACAAACATTATACCACCGATCAGCCTCAAAATGTATGCATGTGAAAATTATGGAATGATGATCTTGTAAACATCATATACTAGATGATTTCATTGTTTTTCTTTCCATTTAATGTGTAATATACTACTGATGATGGACCTACCATCGACATAGACCTCAATTCCCAGGATAAACAATATGATTTACGTTTTGACACTTAGGGACATATCTTACGAGTATTCCCTTCTATGTGACAAATGCTACATCGTTATTTCTCTCTGCATTTTTCTATTCCAGTCTATATCATTTCTGATTTGAGTTTAATTTTCTCTTTCCCGAGGGTGAAACCTGGAAATATATAGCCAATAATTGTAAACATTGAAATGAAACAAATCATAAATGAAAAAAAACAATTTATGGAACATGGAAATGATAAGGATAGCATTCAATTGATCACCAGGAAATGTAATTGAATAAAAGATACCAATAGGAATTTTAGATGCACTATAATAGTTAAAAAAAGTTATCACATGATAAATTGGGTCAACATATTGCACTGATGATATGGACATCAATGGACAAGCTACAACAACATGTGCACAGGGATATCTCAATGCCTGAATATTGTAATAATCAATGTACCTATTCTCGAACATGATCACCATCACTTAACACCTATTTCATGAAACCTAGTAGTAGAACTCTCTTACCAGAAAGTGGATCTGTACCCGATTAATGATTAGAACACACAATCCAAATGTGTCATGTAGTATCCAATCAACGGAATGTTAGAGTTTCTGATTAAAATGAATTCCATTTTTCATCCTCTAATAGGCCTATTGGGACTATTCAAAAAAATACATCACACATCTTTAAAATGTATCTTGAACTAACCCTATAATTTTGTAGCTTGAGTACACCTTTGAGGAACCCATTTATGCACTCCAATATTAGTTTTGATATGGCCATATCTCATGCACCATCAAATTCTAAAGGCTATTTATCCTTTGGAATTTGCAACTCAAAATCATACACATCTTAATCAGCCCTTATAATTAAATAAATACATTGATCAAACCATTCTTGTTTGGATTGTATACTGAAATCAGATTAAAATTATACATTTGTAAAGATATTAATTTTTCTTATTAAAAAATTATGTTTAGAAAAACATACCCAACATGGTAATAACCTAATTTATTTCCTCATCTCTAAAAATCATATGCACATTACATGAAATATGTATAATGAAATATTTTTTACAAGAATTCAATCCTCACCATGAAACGTTGTCATTTTTACCGACCTCTATCCTCACTCTATAATGATCATATATAAGTCACACTCACTAGTTTTGGGTGACATTAATGTGTATACATGCTAAACACCAACTCGATGATTCAAAATTATCTATTTCAACATTAATGATTGCAATTGGTAGTGGAGAAATATAACCATACTCTTTGGAAGAGATAAGTAGAAAACATGTATAAATTATATAAAGTAATGTTCTATCAACCTGAAGGAATTTTTTACAATTGATAAAATCAAGAATACATGGCTTTAATTCACAAAAAAATCATACTGAACTTCACCTTTTATGGATCAACTCAGTGAATGTGGGGGACAAACTCAATAGTTTCCAAATGATAAATAATCATATTATTTAGTGACAACAATTTCATAAATTTTAAAAACATTTCATATGATTCATCCTAATCACCATACACTTTTACAGTTTCCTTTTTTTATTCCAAGCTATGTTGTATGATATCTTATAGTTAAACAACTATTATATTCATTCCTAAACAAGGGACATAGGAATGTCCTGACATGTTTATATAATCCCTATAATAAAATTTAATTTTTTCTCTACATCATATGAAGAGTAATCCTGTGACATGCTTGATTATACACAAGTGTGTGGAATTTATCATTTGGTTATCTTCCAACATTAGAAAATCAAATATTTCCCTTAATAAAAATTTACATTATATACCATATTTTTTACATCAAATGAGATATTTCTTCATCTTCGACACATCAACCAGAAATGTGAAATGTTTCTCTATATGGTATTATTTTATCACATTTTTTATGGATACTTTAAATTCAATCACCTACACGACACCGATGGTGTTATCATTTTATATAGATATATTCCATATAATTATAGGAAATTTAGTAGCTGATGTAATGACCTATCAATGAAAATTATGTGCATGTAACATTCCTTCGATAGTGAAATTCAATAGTATAGGATGAATACAACTAACTATTGGATCCCTAAATATCAGAAGGAACATAAAAGGTAAATTCCCTATATCACACTCACCCACATCATCTCTTGATTTCTCACCAGATATTTCTTCCTTAGATAAACTATCATTCAGTATATCATGTGTACACACATGGATGCCCCTAAATTTCCTTCCAAATATTGATCATGTTGTTCATAATTTTTTTCTATTACACGACTCATATGATCATGTAAAGAAAGAGATTTTTGTGAATGACTGACTTCTAAAGATCACACAAAACACAGTTCTGTAGTATTTGGTTTCACCACATCAATATCAAAAATCACAACTTATAATTACATTAGAAAATTACTATGCTATTACTTGAATTTCAATGATGCATCCATCCAATCCTCATTATCCACCATATGATACTAAGTGTGCCATAATAATTTAGGATATTGATGATATTTATATGTTATTGAATTATTTAATCTATTATCCATTAGTTTGGATCCACTATGAATATTCATTCGAACATTATTAAATTTTAAAATATCATGATGATATTCTACTCTTGATGGTGGAAAACAACAGATAGAACCCTTATTAATATAAATTAACTCATCATTCCAATATATCTACGTAGGCATGATTAACTAGAAAAAAATGAATAATATAATATTAAATACTACATAATAATATTTTTAATTTTTTTTAAATTGTTTATGATTGAATATTTAACATGATATTGAGACTTTTTCAATGAATTTGTTTATCAATTTTTGATAACCCATACCTAATGGGGCTCCTTGCATGTCTATTAGTAAAAATTTCAACCACCATAAGGCTTTTCATAGACCTGCTGTAAAAATAAAACCTTAAATAACTACATTTATAATCCAACACCATTTGTTTATAATGATACTCACATGAAAGTGAGGGGGTCTAGGGGGTAAAAATACATATCATTTTTTAAGAAGACATGTGTGTCCTTACGTACATGGATAGAGTGATGACACAAAGGTTATCAATGAGGAATAAAAAATTAAATTATTACCAATTATTTTATGAAAAAAATACGACATTAAATTTCAATCATACATTGGTCAGTCATCTCAAGATCATCTAACTATTAAAAATTATATAATCAGAAGAAAAAAATACAACATTCAATTTCAATTAAACATTAGGAAATCATCTCAAGATCAGTAACATTATCGATTACTAACAGGATTGTTTTAAATTATTATTATGTTATAAATCTTGTCACTTTATTTATTATATTTAATAAATAATATATATATATACATTTATTTATATTCTTACTTTCATGAATATTTTTCAATGTTACACATGATATACTATTACTAAAACCTCAATTGAAATAAATAACCTCACTATTGAAGTATATTAACTATTTTATTATTACCGATGTAAATTTAATAAAAAGTTACTCACATGAAATTTAGAGGGTCTTGTGGTATGAAATACATTCCATATATTGGGTGGAAACACATGTCTTTACATAATTAGAGAGAAATTACTCATAGGTCATCAATGTGAAAAGAAAATAATATTTTTACAAAATATATAACCACATACACAAAAAGAGTCATGGAATTTAAATTATAACTTGGTTAGTCATATAATTATTACCCCTCACATAATAATTTTTAACACTATTTTTGGTATCCTTATTATGGTCAACATATTATATAACTTTTCCTAAAACTAGATGTAATATATAATAAATATCTACACCTACTTTCAAAGATTTTAACTTTTCAATGTATGTATGTATATATATATATATATAATAAAATTTATTAAATTTAATTAAGAGTAATATAATTTACACTTATGTAATAACCAATAAAATACACGACACTTATATTATTTCCAATTTTATAAAATTTCATACATTTATATAATATTTTTGTAGTTCTTCTATTTACCAAAATATATGTAATTATATTTTATAATTTTTTAATTGGAATAATAATTATTTAACATTAATATAATTTAAATATATTAATTTATATTATTATTTATAGTAACAAAAAATAATATAATTTACATTTACATAAAAACCATTAAAATAATGTAAAATTATGTTTTTTTTCAATTTCATAAAATTTCATATATATATATATATATATATATATATATATTTTCTCTCATATTTTTAATTTCCATTATTTAAGTAATTATATTTCATACATTTTTACATGATATAAAAATTATTCATAGTTAGACTATTTTAAAATTATTATTTATCAAAAAATACTTTTATATTATTGGCAAAAATAATATTACATATATGTATTTCAATAAATTCCAATATAATACTTAATATAACTAATATATTTTTTAAAATATATTTTTAATAGTATATTATTAATAATATATTTTGAATAAATTATATTGATAAATAACTTTGCATATAGAATATTATGATTTTAATCTATATTACTTTAAAAATAATATATTTTATATGGATAAAAATCTATTTAAATATAATTACACAACATTTAAATTAAAAATATTTTTTTTAAAAAAATTATCTATCTAATTATAAGTTATGTTTTCTACATTACATTTCAGTTATATAAAAACCGTATTTATATTTCCTAAACAATAAATATAAATTATATCTTACAAAATACAATAAATCATTCCAAAAATAAATTATACAAAATACAGTAATTTATACATCAATACATTCATGCATCCATATATACTAAATAAATAAATCCTAAAAAAATAAATACAAACTATTAGATATTTTAAATTTTAAATATAAATTTTACCTTCTTAAAATCTGAAAATATATGTTCAGAAATAAATCATGTAGGGATTCAAAACAAAATCCATATGATGAGAATTAAATTTAGATGTGGGGGAGGAACCACCTTTTATATAAATTGTTTTGTGGAGGTTTGAACCTCGTTCATACCTCTATTTTGTATTCAATGATGGAAGCGTGAACATTGATTGTAGTTCCCCTACAACATCAACGACGTGTAAGTGCATTTCACACATCCATGGAAGTAGTGAAAGAATCATGAACCTCATTCACACTTCTCCCTCAGAATAGAGAATAGTAAATGATTTTCATGATTCTCCAAACCCTATTATGAAGAAAATCCCTAACACTATCCATTTTTCTAATAAATGAAAACCCATATAAATAAATTTTCCCCACTCACAATGGGTTATCCTATAATCCTCCATGATTCCAAGGATTTTCACCACTACTGATCTTCACCACATCCCTTGGTGTTTTATTTCTCTAGAGATATTATATTAGGTTTTGGATTTATTTAATACTTCTTTAAATATATATATATATATATATTCATATTTTCCACTTTTTTCCACAATCTTCATATATATTTTGATGTTTGTCATTTCCTACAATTATAAAAAATTTGTATTTATAAAATATTAGATTACTTCCTAAACAAAATCCCATATTAATATATATAATATAATATAAATATAAAAATAAAACTGAGATACAAAAACTCCCCTACAGATAATCATTTTCTTTTCCAAAAAAATATATAAATATCAAATCACAAGAAATCATATTTTAGTATGGGAAAATTTCAAATTATAATTCTTACTAATAAAAAGTTATAACTAAAAATTAAATAAGCATAAAAATGACCTACTAAATAGTGTTAAATTGAGATTCATGTATAATTCCCATGCAAGAACTTTTATCTTTTCCTCTCACATTGTTTAACCATTAACTAATAATAATACTATTTATGATCTTCCTTACACGATATGTATTTCACTCATCACTCTAGATCATGTAATTACAGATATGTTGAACCCCAAGTTTATGACCTTTATCTATAAGATTTCATGTACTGTAAATCACTATATAGAAATATGACTATAAAATTATGAGGAATTTTTATTAAGTTAAAATGAATTAGATTATAATTATAAGTTGGTTCTAATGCGAATAAATAAACATAGAATCATGTAAATTGTGGATAAATCCTTTAATCATGGTTAATGATAATCAATATAAATGTCATTGAAATAAGTTTCTTTTTTAATCATTTATCAAATGATAAAACCCACACTACAATTATTAATTTATCATATGTTTTTTAAAGAAACTGTATACGTAATAAAAGTTTGTTTTCAACTTTGTAGACATTTTCCTTTTTAGAATTTCATTTTTAATCAATATTTTCATTTATTTATATTACTTCTAATAATTAGGGATCTACATAAGAATAATGAATAATATATTATAAACACTTCTCCCTAAATAAATGAAATATTCTTTCCTTATTAGAATTTTTGAAACTCTTACCTATCATTACAACGAGACACCCAAATCCCATATTTAATCTAAAAAAAATTAAAAATTTATACTAAAAAATAATAAGGGTATAATGGAAAATTATTATAATAATGTTTCTTATTAACAATATATTCCACGGAATCCAATGCAATTATAAAATAAAATAGGTAACATCAAGATCATTATATTTTGTGATAAATATAAATCTATAAATGGCCTCAATAGTTTTCGTAAATTTCATAATGATCATGTTTATATAAAATTAAAAGAATGTTCTAGATATTATGAAAATCTTGAGTTCTTCCAAGAAAGAGAGTATGAGCAAAAAATATAAAAAATCCTTAGAAAACTCATGAAGATTGGAATCATATATTATCCAATCAGTCATGGAATAAAGAATAATAACTAGTCTACCATTTGAAAATGGCCATCAATAAAATTTATTAAAATATATTGTTGGACTCTTCATGTATTAATCAAGTTTTAATGATAACAAATCATATTCAGTATATGAACCATGATAACTCTATGAAATCTATCTCACATCAAATCTACAGTTTTTTAGTAAAAGCTATCCAAAGCTCTTAAGTTCTATACACTCGGCTTGGTTACTTTACACTATCATTTGATTTACTTTATAATGATTTCTCTAAAGAATGATTAAGTATCATCTATTCCATAAATATCATTACTTATGTATGAATACTTATATTTTCTTAAATATGAGACATCAGGAACAAGTATACACCATGACCAGGAGACACCGTGAACAAGAATACATTGTTACCATGAGACAAAATGAACCAGCAGACAATGTGACCATGAGACACCGTGAACTAGAAGACCCCATGACCATGAGACACTGTGAACAAGCGGACACTGTGACCATGAGACACTGTGAACCAGACACCATGAACAAGACACCATTTCCATGAAATAATATGACACCATTTCTTAATCTGTAATGTCTTCATTCAATTTAATCTCTAACAGTCATATTTCAAGATATTAATTTCATTCACATAAATAATGTTTTTGTTTAGACATGTCATCTAACAGTATGAGCTACGAGGTGCATAATACATGGAACCGATCAGATCTAACACACGCACTCAAAGATAAAAGAGTAGTGCGGCTCAAAAACAAAAGGAGCATGGCATGATAGATGAAAGAGAGGAAAACAGGAATAAGCATGATAACCATGATCTCACATAGAAAATTGTTTTGAAGAAAGAATTGCCACATGAATCTCGATACTGCTGGAGAACACTTGAAGTTCAATGGAATCCCAGAATCGAGAACATATTCGCACTATCTGACATCACGAAGAACACCAGCCATATCTTCCTAACATGCAACACTCTATTTTCTATATGAGGACTTAATTTATGTATATGCTTCATCTCAGAAGTCATGATTTGAAAAGACTAACATTCAGATAATTTCTAAACCTACCTCAATATTTCTTCTCTATTGTGTATCATTTCAGTAGCTTTCTAGTAGTGTGTGTATCTATATAACAACACACTCTGTCTCCTGCATTAAAATTAAGGATACATGATATCCTTACTCAAACATTATTTTACACTTGTGTATTCCCACTAATAAGTGTAGAAGAGGTCCATATGTGGCCTGGTTGTTTGTACCCATGAAGAGGTCCCTGTGTGACCAGGACAGTCATGTGTACTATTATTTTACCTCGATCGTGGGTGCAGATAAGGTTTATTTATATAAACTATTTGGTGGCAGGTTATCACCATGTGGAGTGGATTTGGTCTAGGATTGAGACTGAACCACTTGTTTCATACCAGCTGTGCAGCTAAACTTAGTCATCTATATTTTATGGCATTACTGTATAATTCAATAATAAATAAATTCACTTTTATGGTTAATCGTGGAATGAAGTTATAATTTTCATGTCTTAATATAATAGCTTCAAATGTAAAATTACTAACTGACATTAAGATTACTGAGAATTAATCAATATTTTATGATGTTTTTTAAACAACCAAACATTCATAACGATATTATTTTGATTAACTGCACAATATTTAATATTATAAGGGACACTGTTTAAGAATAATTTATTAAAAGAATTTTTTATAGATACTCAATTCACCCCCTCTTGAGTAATCTACTCTAACCAACATTTGGTTTCTGAGGGTGTTTGTTAAAAACTCAGTTTAACCTTATTCAACCGTGATTGTAGTTGTACTTCAATGATGGGTAAATTTATTTTAACTCTAAATTTCTATCTCATTGAAACTATTTATGTACTATGGATAATAGATGGTAAGGTTCTATAACCAACAGACCACCATTCTTTAATGGAACCAACTAAGCTCAATGGAAAATTAAAAGGAAAATGCATTTAGAGATTATGAGTACTAAAATTTGGGCTTCTATTATAGATGAATATAAGATTCCTGCTACTAATAGACTCACATGGGATGAACCTAACAAAAAATCCTACAATAACAACTGCATAGCTATGAATTTTTTATACCTCTCCTTAGGAGATGAAGAATTTAATAGAATTTATGCTTGTAAAACCACCCATAAATTTGGGATACCCTGTTTGTCTCACATTAAGGAACATCAAGTGTCAAAGAAATGAGACTTTATACTTATACTATTAAATATGAAAACATTAAATTGAAAACTGATTAGGCTATCTTTGACATGTATCTTAGGTTCAATGAGATTGTCAAAATAATGATTTCTCTTGGATGAGAATTCACTGCTAAGGAACCGATCTTTTGAATTCTCATATGTCTATATGACAGATTGAGGGGAACCTCTTTCTCTATTAGTTAATCATGCAACATCAATAAGAAATCTTTAAATGAAATCATTAGAAAACTGATCATGTATGAATAATACCTAAAAGTCAACAAGGAAGATGAGGATAAACCAAAAAGGAAATTTGATGCATTCAAGACCACCACCTCTAAATACAAAGACAATGGGAAACTGGAAGCATCAGTAGAATTTTATAATAGTGAACAATCATCACCAGAAAGTGACGAGGAGATGGCTCAATTATCACAAAGATTCAAGTGATTTCACAAGAATAAGAACTCTTTTTGGAAGCCAAAATTCATGGGAAAATATGACCAAAATGGATGTGGGAAGAATTATTGGAAAAGAAGTGACAAGACTGATGATATTTCCTGCTGTGAATGTAAGTGAAAATGAATTATCAAGGCAGGCTGTCCAAAGCTCATGTACAAAACGATATATGAGGACAATGATATGAAGTATAAAAATGAAATGAAAGAATCCTAGAGTGCTTCCAAGGACATTTCAATTAACTCTGAAATATCAAATGATGAAGAAGCTATCAAAGGCAATATGTGTAGTAGGAAAAAACACATCTATGATAACACTGGACTCTCCTATTCATAATTGAAACTATTATAGAGATGAAAGTGACTCCGAAAATTTGTCTAATTAAGAAATTATTGAATACTGTAACATGCTTGGAGAAACATGCAATGAACTAAAATACAAATATAAATCATTGAGGAAACAGTATGCTCTTACATTGACTATTGAATCTGAACACATAACTGAAAAATAGAAAAATGCTCCACTGCTCAAAGAGAACAACAAATTAAAAATATCTAATGACCAATTGAATAATGACATTGAAAAGTTTATAAATTGGAAAAATACCCTTATTTAAATTCTATATAATCAAATTTCCCATAAATACAACATTGGAATTAGTTATGAACCTGGAAAAAGAAACCTATGTAGAAAAAATTCTGTTTCTAAATATATGACATAGAGTCTTACTCCCAGTTCTGGACACAAATCAACTAGTTCAATTTATGATACAGTTTCTACTTTTTCATGTTTTTCTGGACCAAATAGAGTTTATTTTTCAAATACATTACATAATGCTTATAGGAAACCTATAATGTAGATATGGTTTCTTAAAGCACTTATTACTAATATTAATGGACCCAAACAAGCATGGGTACCAAAATCTCTTTTTTCTTAATCATTTTGTAGGAAAGATGTGTAAAGAGTTCCAATAAACCATTATGGTACATGGACAATGGATGTTCAATACATATTATAGGAGACTACTCATTCATAATGATCCTAATAAAAATAGATTGAGGACATGTTAAATTTGGTGACAATGCCAAAGCAATGATTATTGGCCTCAGCCAAATCAGTAACTCTAACTCTGTTTAAATTTATAAAGTACAATTTTTTGATGGATTAAAATATAATCTGGTAAGTATCTCAAAATTAAGTGATGTAGAATTTAATGTTATATTTTTAAACGATGCTTTCAATGACTTTAATTATAATGAAGTATTGGTGTCTCTGCATTATGAAATGAAGTTGTTTCCTCTATTAACATAGATTACATATCTTCTCAAAATGCTTCATGCTTAAGTGTATTTCATAAAGAGTATTGGATCTGGCATAAGCAAATATGACACTGTAATATTCACTCCCATAGAAACCTATCTAGAAAAATCTTAGTAAAAGACTTACCCAAACTTCAGTTTCTAGATGAAAAACTGTGTGATCTCTGTCAAAAGGTAAAACAACACTAAATTTACTTCAAAACAAAGAATGAAGTGTCAACTTCTCAACCTCTCGAACTAGTTCACACGGATTTTTTTGGACTATATAGAGTTTCTAGTTTTAATGGGAAGAAATATTTTTATGTACTTGTTGATAACTTTTCTAGATATACTTGGACCTTCTTTACAGATCACAAAAGTGAAGTCTTCTCTTATTTTACCAAATATTCCATGTCTGTGTAAAATTATAGTGGAATTAGAATTAAATCATTAAGAATTGATCATGGCAGTGAGTTTGAAAATAAATATTTTGATTCATTTTGATCCAAAAATGTTTATGTTCACAATTTCTCCGACCCTAGAACACCTCAACAAAATGGAGTTGTAGCAAAAAAAATAGAACACTGCAGGAGATTTCTAGAACAATGCTTACTGAATAAGACCTAATTATTTATTTTTGAGTTGAAGCTATCGATACATCATGCTACATAATCAATACAGTGTTGATCATACCGATACTTAAAAGGAATCTTTATGAGTTATGGAACAATCCAAAACCCAAGGTTAACTACTTCAGTGTTTTTGGTTTCAATGTCTACATCCTTAATACTATGAAAAATCTTGACAAATTTGCATCCAAGAGTGAAGAAGGTATCTTTTTAAGATATTCCATGTCTAGTAAAGCCTATAGAGTGTTCAAAAAAAGAAAAAAAATGTAAAGAAGAATATTTGTATGCCCAATTTGATGAAACAGATCTAGATGATCCTGAAATAATTCTAGAGAACCTGGAGGATGATGTATTAAATATGAAAATTAATTCAAAATCCTCAAAACATTATGTGAAAGAATCAATGAAATATTTCAATTTTAGAAATTACATAGACTCAAGTCATAATAAATTTTACCCAATTGATGATCCTAAAATCAGTAGTACCTACTTTTTTAGAGCTTTTAGAACTATTACGAAACATCCCTTAGATGTTATTGTAGGATACCTAGACCAATAGACTCAAACTAGAGATTCTATTAGAAATCAGGTTGGACATCATGTCTTCTTGTCACAACTTGAACCTAAAAACATTAACGATGTTATCAATGAAGAATTTTGGGTTATCTATATACCAGAATAACTTATTCAGTTTGAACAGAACAAATTTTTGAAACTTGTTGAAAGACCCAAGGACACATTCACTATAGGCACTAAATGGGTGTATAGAATAAAGGTAGATGAATCTGGTAACATAATAAGGAACAAGGCTAGATTTTTTTCACAATGCTATAGTCATGAAGAAAAAATTGACTATGAGGAGACCTTGGAACCAGTATAATAACATGAAGCCATCAGAATCCTTCTTGCATATGCTTCACATCTGAATTTCAAACTATATCAAATGGACGTTAATAGAGCATTCATAAATGAGAATATAGATGAGGATGTCTTTGTAGAAAAACCCTCTGGTTTTACAAACCCCCATTTTAAAAATCATATTTTTAATTATCAAATGCTTTATATTGTTTAAAATAATCTCCAAGAGCCTGATATGATAGGTTGAGTACTTTTCATAATTTTAAAGGTTTTACACAATGAATAGTTGATCCTACCCTTTTTATAAGACGAATTTCTAATTATTTTGTATTTTTTCAAATCTATATAGATGACATTATCTTTGGATCTTCAAGAAATTATTTATGTATTGATTTTTCTAAAATGATGCCAAATTAATTTGAAATGAGTTTAATGGGTGAACTAAAATTCCTTCTCGGATTTCAGATCATTCAAAATAATGATGATATTATTTTAACTCAATGTAAATATACTAGAGATCTACTAAAATGTTTTGGATTAGATAGAACTAAATTTAGTGTCACTCAATGAGTACCACTTATAAGATGGATATTGATGATGATGTAAATTCGGTTGATCAAACCACTTATATAGGAATGATTTAACGTTTAATCCTCGTAATTTCTAGTCGACCTTACATTATGTTTAGTGTGTTTATGTGTGATCATTTTCAATAAAATCCAAATGAATCACATTTAAATGTTGCAAAGAGAAATTTCCAATTCCTCAAGAATACACCCAATCATGGAATGCTCTATCTTAGAGGACAATCAATTGAATTAAATAGTTATTATGATGCTGACATCAGTCATTGTAAGACAGATTGAAACATCACCTCTGGAACATGTAATTTTTAGGTGAGTCACTAGTATCCTAGTGTAGTAAGAAACAAAATTATGTTGCATTATATACTGCAGAAGAAGAATACATAGTTGTTTGCAGTTTTTGTGCACAAATATTGTAGATGAAACATACTTTACTAGATTATGGATATAAATTTATGCATTTACCTATGTATTGCGACAACACAAGTGCTATTAACATCTCAAAAATTTTGTTTCGCATTCTAGGACAAATAATATTGATGTAAGACATCAGTTTTTGAAAGATCATTATGAAATAGTTGATGTCATTTTGGAATTCTTTGTTACTGACTATCATCTTGAAGATATATTTACTGAACTATTAAATTCTCAATGAATAGACTACATCAAACATGAACTAGGCATGATAAATCTTAAGCAAATGTCTTATTGTTTTATATCTTACTGTTTTATATCATTCTATTTTAAATCATACTATTCCATGTGTATGGTCTTAGAGATAATATTTTGTAATTACTAACGGAAATTTACTATCTCTGTGTAAGGATCAGTCATTGTCTCACCTTAAAGTTCAGTCACTGTCTCACTATAAAGTTCAGTCACTGTCTCACCGTAAATTTCATTCATTGTATCCCTGTAATGTTCAATCACTATCTCACTATAAAACCCTGATATGGTCTCACAATAAAAAATTTTTATGGGTTTTATATATAAATTAAAAATTGTATAGCAGTAATTATTCATTTCACCTTTTTTACTTTCCTGCACTTTTAAATTTTTTGCGACGTTTATTATTCCTAAATAATAAAATAATGTAATTGTCAGTTTTTTTTGACTCGATCATTATTCTATTCACTAAATTCATTACCCTTAATCAACCATGAAATCATTATCTCTCTATATCCTTCGGTAAATGCATATGATGAAATTCCCTTCATCGTCGACTATTGAGAAATGTTGCTCAAACAAGATGAAGACCACACCTAAGCTAGCACTCGAAGGTCCTCTAAATCGAAATCTGGTGAACTGAGTAGTATTAACTAAGAAATAGATATTTCCTAAGAGGAATATGAAAGGTAAGTATCTTTTATTGAATGTTTTAAAAGATCAAGGCTGGTTAGAATGGTTTTGGAAGGAAGATAGACCTATCTTTACTAAGCTAGTGGCTCAATTTTATCAATATGTTCAGTTCTATTTGGATTCTGGTGATGGATATATTCTAAGAAGCAGGATAAATGGCTATAGATGAAAATTATATTCGAGGATATGGGTTGTAGGCCTTGGGATACCTCATGAAGGCATCTGTGAGGACTATCGGAGAGGAAATCCACCTTCTTGGGAATTTATTGTTTTGGAAAATGCTTTGCAATGCTTATCCATAAATTGAACCAAGAAGAGAGCCATTACTACTGAACTGGATAGAGAATATATACTTCATTTTATGTTTATTTAGAACTTTATTTTCCCATGAAAAGGTTATTTCGAAGTACTAAATTATTAGGATGTGTTTCTGATTCATCTACAGAAAAATGGTCACAAGATCGTCCTTGGTAAGTATCTCATACACTATATGTGTTAGCTGATAAAAACCATATCCAAGTAAACCTCCCTATTTATTGTCATCTTATCTCATCCATGCTTCATTCCAATGGTATGGTTGTACCTAATGAAGAAGCTATCAATGATTGTGAGTTCCACCTTTCAAAATTCATTATCAAGAGGATGAGAATCAATTGGTATCCTTGGAAAAAGGCATGGGTGGAAGAAAATGGTATGATCTATTGAAAGATCAATCCAGTGGAAGATCTCTCAAGACAAAAATATATTTCTTATACTGGTTTGGAACAAGATGATGTTTTTTAGTATTCTAAGGAAGAAGTAGAAGAGGTTGTTGTTCCACCTAGGGAAACTGTTTCTGATTAGGAAGATAGTTCTCCAGTTCATCATGTAGTAATTGAAAACGAAATCCCTCCACAAAAAGATGTTGCTAATCTAGAAGATCAACCCAGAGATGAAACAAAATCTATTGTCAAAGAAACTTAAAATATTGCTATGGACGATCTTTTAGTAGAAGAATTACATGTTATGAATGAAGCTGACCATGATAAACTCCCAATGGAATAATCTATTCCTGATGTCATTCCTTCAACTAAGGAAAGGCTGGAGCTGGCATTCCGGTTGGATAGACAATAAATGGGTGAGAAACTAATAGTTGAATTTGTGGAAATAGATCAATACCCTAAGCCGCTCAGTCCTGAGTATGATGAAACTATTGAGGGGGGCATCCCCAAAATCTAGAATATATTGAAGTACCAAACCCGATTCATCCAATATCTATAGACACTCGTAATAAATTTCCTATCATTTACAATGTGAATGACTCTCAGTAAGTCTCAGTAAAAGGCCTTGACCTTTCCACTATGTTACAATTGAAATATGCCTCTAGTCTTGCCCCTGAAAATGAACCTGATCCCATCTCAGTCCCCATCTTTGAACCTTCCCAAGAACAACTATCATTGGTGAGTGAAGATGATCTGAAAGAATTTGGACCTACCCTTTGGTCTGGCGTTGAAAAATTCATGAATATCCAACCGGCTCATATAAAAAATCTAAGTGAGAGAGGTGCCTCAATATTGTTGGAAAACGTTATTAGGTAAATTAAACCCAAAATGCATCATGATATTCAAGAAGTCAGAGTTTAAAACATACTACTTCCTGATGAATTAAATAATCTAAGAGGTATGGTTGAATACATGAAGAAAGTGATGAATTAGAGATCAGTGCTTTCTTCACATCCTATGGATCTTGTTTTTCCTCAATACCAAAAGAATATTTTCTCTCTAATTAAACTTCATTTAGCTTCTTTAGCTGAAAAGGACACTGAATGAAACAAACATATTATGAAATAGATAAGAGAGCTTGTTGTTAATCTTAACAAGCTCACTGATGAGTATATGGGGTTCATTCAAAAAGTGAAAAATCAACTGAAATATCTTTACTCTGCTGTCACTGCTTCTACAGTATCTAGAAAATCCTCTCAATGTTCCTTAGACAGTGACCTACTAAATAAAGATTATATTTCTCAAGTTATCATGAACAGTATCAGAGTTCTTGATCTGGTCAAAATCCATTCTAAAATTGCGAATGATTTTCTGTAAGTAATTTCAAAGAATGTGGATTTCTACTTCAACAGAATATTCTCAAAGATTGACATGACCAAACATTTCAATTATCTTGTAGAAAATACAAGGATTCATCCTGTTACTGAAGTGTTCAAGACTCAAGTCCAAAATCTCACAGAGTTCACTCATCTATTGGATATGTTTATGGAAAACAATGATCAATTTGAGAAAGCTATGTTGTTTGGTGGATAGATCGTTTTTGATTTTATGATGATTTTGACGCCATATCTTCAAGTCCAGTGAACAATAATTGTTGATCCTGCGACAACAACTCTGATATATGGTTTTCTTACATTCACCTCTACCCTGGCCTCCACTTTTATGTATGTTAGTTAGGCACTGTGTCCGATCAGGCCGGTGATCCTTGATCAAAATTTTCCTCAATCTTCTACTACACCTACACTATCTCCCACTCGATTTGAATGTATTCCTTTACATTCTCTCCCAACCAGATCACCCCCATCTTTTACATCAACCTCTGCTCCTATCAGTTTCTCTTCTACTACAACTGCTTAAGGAAAAGAGAAGACCAACCACTAAAGAAGGATAATTATTACTCTCTTTTGATAGGAATCTTGTTACATTTGTTTTAATATTTGTAATGGACCTCTTTTTATCTAATACATTATGAACATTTATTTTGTATCTTGTTTTTATTTTTCTAGATAATTTTTGATAATCCCAAAAGGGTGAGAACTCTCTATAGGAGAACACTCTCTATATATATGTTATATGAACATTAAATATGTTGTTAGAACAAATATTCACTCTAAATATACATAATTTTTGTTCATCAAAAAGGGCGATATTTTTGGACTCCTCAAGTATTAATCATGTTTTAATGATCTCAAGTCCTATTATGTCTATAAACCTTGTTAACTCTATATAATCTATCTCACATCAAATGTACAGTTGTTCAGTAAAAGTTATCCAAATCACTTAAGTGAAATACACTCTTCTTTGTTACTCTAAACTATCTTTTGATTTACTTTATAATTATTTCTCTGAAAAATGATTAGTTTTAATCCATTCTATAAATATCATTTCTTATATCTAAATACAAATATTTTCGTTAATATGAGACATCATGACCATGGGTCACCATGAACAATCAGACACTGTGACCATGAGAAACCGTGAACATGAAACACCGTGAACAAGCTAAAACTGTGACAATGAGACACTGTGAACAAGTAGACACTGTGACCATTGGACATCATGAACCCGGAACAGTGAACTAGACACCATGAACAAGACACAGCATCAATGACATACATGGACACCGTTTCTTAATCTGTTTTGTCGTCTTTAAATTTATTCTGTAATGGCCATATGTGAAGATTTTAAATGCATGGACATAATTAATGATTCTTTGTAGACATTTCATCTGAATGTATGAGTTGTAGAATACATGCAACCTACCGGCTCAATCACATTCACTCCATGATAAAAGAGTAGTGTGGACCCAAAAAAATGTAGTGTGACATGATAGATGAATGAGAGGAAAAATGGGCATAAGAATGATAAAGAAGAACTCACTCGGATAATTTATTTGAAGAAATAATTTTCACATGCAAATCAATGCTGCTGGAGAACAAACATAGCATAATTGAATCCCAAAATCTATAACATCTTTTCACTGTCAAACATCGTGAAGAACACAAGATAGATCTGTCTGACTTGCAACACTCAGTTTTCCATATGAAGACATGATTCATCATCTTCTTCATCTCAAAAGTCCAGAGTTGTAAATAATAACATTCAGATACTTTCTAAAGCTATATCAAAATTTGTGCTTTGTTGTGTATCATTTTACGAGCTATCGAGTAGTGTCTGTATCTATATAACAACACACTTTGTCTCTTACATTAAACTGAATTATCCAAGATATCATACTCAATCATCTGTTTACACTTGTTAATACCCACTAATAATTAGGGAAGAGGTCCATATGTGGCCGAGTTGATTGTACCCACGAAAAACTATGGAAGAGGTCCCTATGTGACCTGGATTGTCCTATATACTATTGTTTAACCACAATCCAGGGTATGGATCATGTTTATTTATATAAATTTCTAAGTGGAAAGTGATCACCAAGTGGAGTGTATTAGGTATTATCTTGAGAATGAACCATGTGTTTCATATCTGTTGTGCTTCTTAATTTAGACTTCTCTGTTTTACTATAATACTATGAAATTTAGAAATCACTAAATTCACATAGATAGTTAATCTTGGAAAACTATTATAATTGTCTTCTCTTAGTAAAATTGCTTCCAAAGTAATATTAATAACTGACATTAAGATTATTGAGAATTAATAAATCTTTAAGATGTTTTTTAAACTGACAAACATTCTTAACTGTATTACTTAGATTAACTGGACTGTATTTGACCTTATTAGGGATACTGTTTGAGAGTACTTTTTAACCAGAATTTCTTTATAGATACTAAATTCACCCCTTTCTTCAGTAAAATTCTCCGAATAACATATATCATATCAATAATATCGTTCACAACAATTTATAATGTAATAAGAATGTCACTTTTAAAAATTTCCAACTATATATCTAACATTTTTTTATAGTGATAAATAATGTTTTGAAACAATTAGAAATTCTTATGTGATTATTTCTCCTGGGTCAATGAGTTCAAGATGAAAAAATCAATAATTCTTAATGTGAATTCAATTCATTTATTACACCAAGAAATTATTTTTGTTATCTTTTTCAAAATCTTATACTGGTAAATAGTAAGTAAAAATTTTTAGAATGTAAGAATAATTCTCATATTTCAATGAAATTCTTTTATTATTCCTTATTATTTCCTTTGTTTATAATTATTATTATTTTGATCCTATAATATAAAAAACATGTTTAGAAGGATCCAATCCAATTCAAAACTAAATATTTTAGGATTTTAAATTAAACCATATGAGACCACATAAAATAAAATATTTCTAAAAACTAATTCCGAGAATGAAATAAATATTGGGTTACTCATAGAATTGATTTGATTAAGGTCATTAAGATATTCCTTTCCTCAGTGCCACATTATAAATGTGTGAAATAAATTTACAGGTTTTGGAATTAAAAATGACTTTTTATTCAACAAATTTGGTGTATGTTTTGTCCTTCTCTTCTATTGAGGCTTAAAGACACTTCCTTCTAATGAAAAACAAGATTTAATATGTATGAGTGAATAAAAAACTCTAAAACAAAACAAACCTGGTAAATACATTCATTCAACAGTTCTTCAAATTTTATGATATAGTATTTAATTGAAAAAAAATAATTCTTTCTTCAAATATTGGATGTTCTTCTTACATGACAATTTTATAATGTTCTAATCACTCTTTCTCCACCACATCAAAATCTTTCCATATATTAATTATCTAATGTATCTATTAACTCTAGATACATATTTCTTATCTTAAAAAAAATTAGAAGATTCTATTAATCCAAAAATTTAACAATGTCATTGCACTCAATTTCATTCTACAAAACCTTGTTCCCTTCAATTACATTCACTTGTTTGACATACTATTTATACTCTATTTCCCCATTCCCTGTATCATAATTTGGGCATATGTTACTCACAAGGGAATCAAAAAATTACAATTTAAAATAAATTGACCTATGTATTCTTATCCCTTTATTAGTGCCTTTTTTTCTCTAATATTTTTATCAGTTTTTAATGTTTACATTAAGAGAATTCTCATTAAAATTTATAGTGAATTTTTCAATTGAAGTACATGAAATCTAAAATCATTATTATAGTAATGAACATCCAATTATTTTACTTAGTAGATTTAAAATTTAATAGCTCCTTTGTAAGGAAGATGGTCTGTGTCAATCCATTGTTGATTCTAGAATTCACCAAGAACATAAGAGTGAAAATCATATTATCATTTTCTTAAATTTATCCACCATTTGAAATTATGTATCATCAATATAATAAGATCCTTCGAATAACATGTATACTAAAGAGGTGTATCATAGTATTGGTTTATCATGTAATATATCATGACCACACCACCACAAACACTATGTGTTTCAATATGAAAAAACACAAAAAACCAAAAATAAAATTTGGAAACATAAATTAAAAAATACTTTTATCTACGAAATCAGTTTTGAGTCATTTAATGATTTCAATTCATTCAAAAAAATGGTTGAAGGAAACTTGTAGGGAATTCATTCATTGTAATTAGGATGGGCTACTGAATGTTTTGAATTTATTCATTACTCATACTAACAATAACTACTGAGTAATACTAAAGAAAGAGATTGAAATCCATCCCATGATGAACTGGGAAGCACAACGACAACTCCAAACTAAATATCAGATCACTATAATCATGAAAAAAATTGGAATTGAATCAAAAATAAATAAAATGAAAAGATGATGACTAAAAGAAAAATGATAAAATTACAAATATGAAGAGAGGGGAATCAAATCCAAGTAATGTTTCTCTAAAAAGAGGTAACTCAAAATCCATTGAAAAACTATTGAAATTGGTATTTGTGTGATCATTAATGTAATCAATGTCAATTTGATCTATCTTTATAAAATTTCCCAATCATCATGAATCTCAAGATTTGAATAACCAAAATTACTAATGTTAATCATCTTTATATCACAAAAGATGAAGAATAATTCAATCAATGTCAACAAGCTAATTATCTTAATCATGTGGGCATTTCTTCATTATCAAATACACTAGGTCAATGGTTCGACATTGAAGAGTATATAAATCTAAATTGCATCACAATAATAAAAAATAATATTATCTCTAGAAAATGTTGTATTCAAATAAATCGATACACACACTCTTCAATCAATCTCACTCTCATAGATTGGTTTAGCTACTCATTGTTGACTAATCATCATCAAATAATTAAATACACACCCAAAGAGAGAGAATGAAATAGATAAAACTATGAAATATTTTTATAGTATTAGAAATCATAACTAAAATATTGATCATCTATACACTATAGAGAATTAATTTTTAAACAAGGAAAAATTTGTGACGAAAATCATGTCTAACACAATGGTTGTCTAGGAAAATGTTTTTTACAACAAAAAAACATTTACATAATATATATTAATTTTTGGCGATGAGTATTTGCCTCTGACAGAATGCAAGTCCTGAATACTTTTTCCTCCACTATGAGTATGATGGTGGGTAAGGATTATTTACAATGGTATTTGAAAATTCATCCCAAGTAGCATGGCAGAGATAATTATTATCAATGGACATTGATATTCGATTGTAAATAATTTATCGATTTTTCCATTCATGATCGGGTGATTTTATCTTAAATATTATTCAGATATGTGAGAAAAAAATTTATGGTGGTCATCTATTATGATAGATATTGATTCTGTCACAAATATCTGTTGTAAATAATCAATTGTGTCACTAATAATCATATAAAATATCCCATACAGTGGATTATTTGTTATGGGTGATCTATTGTAAATAATCCATCACAAAAAACTCATTATAAATAGACCTTCCCCACTATCACCACTCCACTCTAAAACTCTTTCACACTTATAAATTATTAATATATATTCTCTAAAATACTCTACTACTTTTCCATGAATTACTTTTTTAGTTGCACATCAACAATTTGTCATCCAAAAATCCAATAAAAGGTAATTTAAAAACATTTTTAAAAATAGTTATTAATTTGATACATTAATTTTTTTATTTTAAATTTTATTTTTAAATTTAGTTAATTATCCTTTACAGATATTTTAATGTTGTATTATTTATTTAAATTTAATGTATATGTTTAGTTTATAAATTTATTGAAATCTTGAAAAAAAATTATACATTTATAAAACAATGTTAATATTTAATGTTAAATTTACAGTTAATTTATTTACTAAGAATAAAATTAATATTTATATTCATTATTTTTTAAAATATAATAAATTAAAATTAGTTAATAAAAACAAAAATATATAAATATTAAGTAATAATTATTATTAATAATTCATAAATTTCGTAACAATTAGATAAAAATAGTAATAATTGGTAAATATTTTAAATTAATAATATGAAAATAAATTTATTAGTAATAATGGATAAAAACAATGAAATATTATTAAAAAAATTAGTAATAATTAATATAAATTAGTAATAATTGGTATAAATTAATAACGGTTAGTAGAAATTTTTAATAATAATTAAAAAATAGTAATAATTAGTAAAAAATATTAAATATTAGTAAAAATAGTAATATTTATTTAAATTTTTTTTAAAAAGGTATTAATTTTTAAATAATTTTTTATATTTTTTTAAAATTAGTTAATGTTTTTCAGAATTAGTAATAATTGGTCATTTTTTTTAATAATTTTTAGAAATTATTATAATTAATAGAAACTTGTAATAGTAGTTAAAAATAGTACAAATTATTAATAATTAGTAAAAACAAAAATAATCAATAATAATTTGTAAACATTAGTAAATACCCTAATGTAATTTGTAATAATTAATAAAAATAAGTAATAATGAGTAAAAATTATAAATAATTTGAAAACAAATCATATTTATCTATAAAAACATAATGACCAGTAAAAAAGTGTAACCATTTCATTAAAAAAATTAAATCAATTGAAAATAATTAGTTGACATTAGTATTAATCAGTTGAAATTAGTAATAAATAATTGTTGTTAGAAATAATTCATAAACATTACTTGTAACTGAAAATAAATTGTTTTATTTTCAAATAATTAGTAATAATTAGGAAAAATTGTTAAAAGATAGTCTTAATTATTCATACTTTGAATTTTTTTGAAAAACATATAAAACATTATTTAATAATTAGTAGAAATTATAAATTATTGTTACAAATTATTAACAATTAGTATCAATAAGTAATAATTTCTAGAGATAATAATGATTATTAGATATTCGTAAAAATTAGTGAAAAAAAATTATTTGTAATTATTCATAATAATTTGTAATAATTAATATTAATTAGTATTAAATATTTTAATTTTATATAATTTTTTTTAAAATTATTAGTGTTTAGTAAAAATTAGTAGAAACTATTAATAATTATTAATAATGATAAATAAGTAATATTAGAAAAAATTTGTAATAATTTTTAGAATGTTTAAGAAGTTTAAAATATGTTGAAATTTGTTTTAAATTACATATAAATAGTATAAATTAGTATAAATTAGTATAAATTAGTAAATATTATAAATAATTAGTAATAATTTCTATAAATTAATTGAAATTGGTTGAAATTGTTATAAAGTAGTTATCATTAGTAGAAATTAGTTGTAATTAGTGATAGTTAATAACGATTTGTAAAAAAAATTATATATTAATATAAATTATTAATAATTGATAATGATTGATAATAATAAGTAATTAGTTATAATTATTCAAAATTAGTCATGATTAGTAGAAATTGGAATTAATTTTTAATAATTATTAGAAATTCATATAAATTCATAAATATTATGGATAATACTATCCTAAATATTATTATAATAGGATTAATTATACCCAATATTTCTTCTGAATTTCAAATATTTTATTCCTAAATCATTCCCTTCCATTAGATTAATCTCAAAAAATTATTATGAATTTTTTATATTTCATTCCATTATATTAGATTAATCGTATCCAAGATTTTAATGAAATACTCATAGTTTATACCTCAAACATTATCTAATATAGAAATAATTTTGACCATTATTTCTTATAAATTATTTATATTTTATTCTTCATTAATTATTATATATGTTTCTTTTCTAGTATATTAATTTCTATTATTTCTGTAAGTAAACCTCTTCAATTATTAAATTATATCATATTAATAATCACTAATATTTCTTATAAATGGATCATATAGTAACCCTTATTATTCTATTACATTAGATTAACAATAACCAATATTTTATATGATTTATTCATATTTTATTCCTTTTATCAAATTAATCAGTAATTTTTTTAACAAATTCTCTATATTTTATTCCATATTAATACCCTTCAATAAGATTAGTTTCATGTAATATATATTTGAATTATTCATAATTTATTAATTATAAAACAATATATATGATTTATTTTCTAATAAAAATTTGGGTAAATTAATTTAATTTAGTATTAATTTGGTATATATATTCTATATATTAAAAAATTTACTATTATCATTTAGATAACTATGAACCTAGGATTTAGGCACTAGTTTATATTATGAGATCATGATTTTATAAATCATCATAAAATCCAAATTTCATAGTACAAATATATTCTATATTGAGGGTGTTGAAATGTTTATATCATTTTCATTAAAAAATTAAGAATTTATTTAGAAGGGATAATTTATTGTCCATATATGAAATTAAATAATAGGATATTTGAAATTTTTAAAAATTTTAGATCTTATCCATTTTTTTTTGGTTTTACGAAAGATTTCCATCATTATGTCAACATGTTGAAATAATTTCAGAAAAAGATTTAAGTTTTTTTTTTCTATATCCATCATAGTTTAAAACATTAGTACATGATTTTATATACCTATATTTTTAGAAAACAGAAAATTAGAATGATAATTAAAATCCAAAATTTGAACAGTCTCAATTTTATGAGTTGTTGAAATCTGATTTTGATAATTCATATCTTAGATGTATGATAATAAAATCAAAATATGTTACAAAATTTATTACTATTAAATCAAATAATATAATTCCAAATAGGTTTTTTAATCCAATAGTTCTTTTGGTTAAATAATTATTACCCATGAAAAATATGTTTCCTATGTATTTCATCAAATTAATGAATTTTAGTTATAATTTTGGTTATAGTTAATATGATATATGTGTTGGTTCAAATGATTTCATCTTATGTTATGATGAATATGAGTCATTAGATAGTATCTCTACATAGGGTGAAACAATGTATAAATATATATAATAAGGAAATTACAATAATAATATTTTTAAACAGTTGTAATATTTTCCACATAAACCAAGATTTAAACCTTAATATATTTCTCAAAAAAAAAGTCACATTAATGACATCGTATAAATATAATATTTTATTCATCGAAATATGAAATCGTTTTTATGGTCATTAATTGAAACACATAAATTAGTTTCGTGAATCTTTCACTTTAGAAACCCAAAACATGTGATTCAGTATTTTAAATGATGATTTTTTTCCTTTTAGTGTGTATAAAAGTAAATATTCTTACATTTATATATATATATCTCGATAAAACATTCCTCCTTGGATATTGATAATGGAACCATATATCTACATGTAATTAATAATTCAAATACATACAACAAATCATATTTATTTCGATTCAACATCTATGATCGATGAGATAAATTTATTGTGATGTGGTGGTGTAAAACTATATAATGTAGTCACTTAATAAAATTTTACTATGAAATCTCCATAAATGTGAATTATCATAGAATTTATATCATATATCATAGTATTATAATGGAGTACACATGGACCAAAATCTTGTTCATACTTCATGGGTGGAAAAAAAGTGATTATTATTGTTAATAGAATAAATCCATGTTTTTTACTATCACCAAGGAATTCTTCTTATAGGTCATCCATTAAAAAATATATAAATAATTTCACACAAGGTAGAAAAAAAATATGTACTTCTAGTAGTTTTATTATGAATTGATGTATATTAAATAGTCTCTTTGTTGTATCCTATTTCCCTTAGACCAACTATAAACCAAGAAAATATAGGTGGATTTGGGAGAGATTATATTTGTATAATGTTGAGTATTTTTGGGACCTATAATATTCTTCTGATATGTTGGTCCACAACATGTAAAATGTATTTTAAATTCCAATGAACTATCTAGATAACATATTTTATTCCATGTTAGGCATGCCTAGTATGACTAAGGATTATATAAAGGAATTGTTATATCATGTCCAATTTACTAGTGACCCAAAAGTGAGATATTTAAAAATGATCAATAACATATTTTAATGAAACCAAAATTAGCTTATGAACATTCTAAATGAATTAAATTATTATTCCCTAAACCGATAGTAGATTTGGGGTTACAAGATGGTTATTCCTCTTAGTTGGATTTATTTTTTATAAATGATCATATTACCAAATAAAAAAGGCTTGGTTGTTATATTAATTATTTTGAATATTTTATTTTTATTATATAAACAAATTCATACAAATTACACTAACTTCTCATAACAAATTTTTAGAGCATAATTTTTTCTACTAATTCGAATAAATGGTTAGATAAATATTTTATAGTCAAAAATATTGAATTAATTAGTTACATTATAAATATTAATAATTTTTGTATTTATCTTGCTATTATAACATGTAAATAATATTTTTAGTTGATTATATGTGTTGAGTAACCCATTGTCAAAATTGGTTAAATAATATCATCTTTATGTGTTTAATGTATATTGATTTCCTAAACGTGAATATCGTGAATCAAAAAAAAATCACTAAAAATTTGCGATTAATTGAATGGATCCCATCACAAATAATGTGGTGTAAACTTCTATAGAATTTATATGAAATAATAAACCTATTTTATCTATGATAGAATTGTGTAACAATTTTAAATTAAAATTGTTTGATAGTGATTGATGATTACACTTTAATTCATGACATGGAATCACTGAAAATAAATTTAAAATTTTTCCCTAAAAAAATAACCATTTCTATTACCACATAATATACAATAACTATATTATAAAAATTAGTAGTCTTATTTAAGATTATTAACAGATTATAAGAGCATAAAAAAAATAAATTCGCTTGAAAATAAGTTTATAGAAAATAAAGGTTGTTTTATTAATGTTCATTATATTAAAAATTTCCATGTAAAATCACGAAATACATATTTTACTAAAATAGACACAAATATAGATGATGAAACATTCTAGTTAATGTTTGATGGTTTTGATTATTTCGATGATGTAACCAATGAAATTGAACTAAAAGGAAATAATTAAATTTAATCATATATAAATAATTAATTATTTTGGCGAGGAAGATGAAGACTTTAATGATAACGAATATTAATATAAAGATGAATAATTATATAATAACATTATTATTAGTGTCATAATTATTTTTTATTATTTTTTTTTCAAAATATATTTTCCTATATTTGATAATTGATATTTCTATTAATTTTTTATATGTGAAATCATTTTTGTGTTTCTGATGGATAGAGAATATATTGATGAGTAGTTTGATTCCTGTATTGATGATGAACTTCTCAATGATCATCCCGATCCACTATAATCTAACACATATGTGGCATCCACTACACAATCGACTATGATAGGTTGCGTCCTATTAGTATTCATGATTTTTGAACATATTTTTGGGTGATTTCCATCTCTTGAATTTGATAAACTATTGTAAATGATTTTTTAGCTATATATTTAAATTAATTTTCATTAATTTATTTATAAATATATTTTTTGATTGTATTTTTTTTTTTTGCACATTTTTCACATATAGTTGTTAGAAAATAGTGTGAAATTCTTTGGAATTATTTTTTAGTCCATGGGTGATATGTGATTAGGTTATTATTAATGTCAAAAATCACATGTTTTATCATTAAATTGAATGTAAATGAATAATATTTTTTAAAAAATTTTATTAATTAATAACATTCTATTTTTATTTATTTATTGAATTTAAGGTCTCTAATCAATTATTTATAGAGAAATACATCTGTGAGTCATGGGATATTTGTATATGTGAGTGTTTTCTTTAATTTGTACATAATCATAGAAGAAATGCCTTGCAGAGATATTCTGCCGCAGTTTTTTATCATAATTTCTTCAACCATCGACCCGATTACATCTCTGGGTAGTCTTATGATGGATTGTCCTCCTACTAGATATGATATACTATTAATTTAGGTAATCATCATGTTTACAGAATTGGGGTAGAAAGGAGATCAAATAGAATTTTGGGGGCCCAACCTTATGTATTTAGCAATGAAATATAGTAAGTAAATTCTTTTAAAAATTTATATGTACTTTTATTGTAAAATGATTATATTATATTTATATTTTCTACTAATCATCCTGGTTCTTTAGAGTTTCATAATTACATGATATTATACAATGATCCTAATACATGAGAGATTACTGGTGACATAAAAGGTAGAATTGTGTTTTAATATTTTTTTGGTTCAAAAAATAAACTGAAAATAATTTTCTTTACTATATAATTTATAATTATATTTTAGGTATTTGTATGATTTCAAGACTTTTCATTCTTGAGAGAGTGTGTCCAAGACTAATTAGAGGACTACTAAAAGTTATATCTCGATGATGCTGACTAGATGTGGGTGACCATAAGGGGTATTGAGAATGTTCGAGTGATCAGTATTGGTTCATGATCAATGCCTACCAATTATTCTGCTAATAATGTGGTATGATCGACTAGTTCAAATGGATCCTAAGAAGAATCATTGTTATCTATAGATTATAAAGATAGGTTGTGATCTTAGAAGGATAAAATGTAGAACATTCATAGATAATATGAATAACAATGTCAACTGAAAAATAAATAGAAGTAGGAGAAGCATCGATGACCTGAGTAGATGATATAGCACATGCGTCAACATTCACATGGTTTAGGAATGGATTCCCATCCATCCCTAAATCTCGTTCCCAATAATTTCTTTATGATATTTTTTTACAAACATATAATGTGTTAAATGGTTATTGTTATTTACATAAAAAGTTATATATATTTTTTAAAATTTAATTAATATTAATATTAGTTTTATTTTTTAGTTTTTATATGTCGATGTTATCGACCTATTGAAAAATATTTTTTACAACAAAATTAACTATCCTTTGTAAATTCTTTTTTGGTTTTTAGTTGTGACATATTAATTCTTCATTGAAAAAACCTTTCAATGGTGGATGGATATATCCATTACAAATAAAATAATATACCAATGGAATTTAAAAAATAAAACATATTACTTTTCCATTTTCAACATTGGTCTATTTATGATATATTCACCTCTTAATTGACTATTTATGATGAGAATCCATCACCAATATCCTTTAAAAATTATTAATTAATTTTTAGTGATATCATAGGAGCTTTAGAAATACAAAAATAAATAATAATAAAAATAAAATAAAAAACTAAATCCTATATGTTGTGATCCTCAAGTAGATTCTTGGTGATATTTCTTATACATTAATCTATTCTCATTAATTATTAATTCCTTTTTAATATTATTCATAATAATATACATACTCTCCCTTCGAAATCTAATTTACCATTTTTGAATCCATGAAATATATTATTTTTAATATTCTATTATAAACCCATTTTGGAACAATATCACACTTCATAATGTGGAAAAATGGATTAACATGGCCATAAACAACTTTGGGCACACATTTCATTATTCTTCATCATTATCAATCATCAAACACCAAATAAAATGAAAAATACAACACCCTCTAAAATAAACAAACATGATGTAATAACTCCCACCATAGTGATAACATATTATTCATTAAATAAAGATCACAATTCATAGTATGAATGGACCCTAAAAGTCTTAGAATAAAAATTGTTCCCATTTCCTTTTCCATCAATACTATGAACCTATAATATCCACCATAATATTTCCATACAAAACATCAAAACCTTAAATGCAGATGGAAGAAAAAATGGGACTTACTAACATACCAAAATGTTATAATAACTTCTCTAAATTACAAAAAAGGAAAAAAATTATAATTCTATACATCCCTAGAACCCATTTACTCATATGTTTCACATTCCAGTAGACTTATATGAGTTAATATGCAATTTATTATTTATAGAATTTAATTATGTTATGAAATAAATTTTTCCTAGAGACTCAAGAGTTTATTTTTCATTGATTTATAGTGTTTCATTCCCTGTCATCCTTTATTGGGTAATACAGGTCAAGATTAAAGCTTCTCATAGATACTTATATGGTGGTTCTTATTACAATTTGGCTTCCTAGTCCTCGAGATCAATATTGATCCCTGAAATCATTACATTTTTGGAGGTGATAGTTATGATGCAAGCATAATAGATGTAGTTTGATCCCTAGACTATGTCAGGATTAGGATACCAAGACTATAATGATTAATTCTTAGGAGTGTGTTCAGTTTTACTTAAACAATTCTCACATCCCATTTTTCCCATATCAGACATTAAATATAACTATGGATAGTGGATAAGTGGGAGAAAAAAAACAAGTCCCATTGTACTAACTTGCTACCTCCCCACACAATGGTTACTAATATCTCTTCACAATGTGTCTCCTCATTCTTTTACCTACACCTCCCCCCTAGATCTAGCACTTTCTAGTATTGACTATGAATGTCCATGCCACTATGGATTTATGCTAATGATAATCCTTAATGCCACTATATCTTTATGATACTATTAATATTGGTTATTTCGTTAAGACATAGGATTCTATGGTTGTTCTATACCAAGGGATTAACTTATTTTCTTACTTTTTAAAATGTATTTTTTTCCTTTTTATTTATTATTTTTTCATTTTTGTTTTCACTAAATCTTTAATTTCATTATCACTTACCATTATATCATAAATAAAATATATATTAAGAAATATTATCCTATTTATATTTCATAGACACATAAAAATGTATATAAATATAATTTATATATACATAATAAATATATTATCTGTTTTTATAAGTAAATCAACTAAAATTTAATTATTTATATAAATTATCAATAGTTTTACATCATTCACCTTCTGGTCCACTAGATATTATTTCATCTAAATACTTTTTGTGAATTCATGCCTATCAAATAAATAATCAACATATGTAGTGGTAAAAGTTACAATAATATTCTTTAGGAAACATTTGATAAACAAATTTCATAATAAAAATAAACCCCCAAATTTTGATGTTCTGTCATTAAAATATTTATCCCAGTCATCTTTATTATACCGATAAAATTTAATTTCATCAATTATTCTATATAATATAAAAAAACATAATATTTTATTGATGTTTATGAATATTATCTTAAAAACATGTATGTGAGATTATTTTGTATCAATTTAATACCTTTCACAGAATTTTAATTCATAAAAAGTATAGTTTAATAATGTTTTAAGATAAAGAATACAGTTAATTACTTTCCTTAATTCCTTTTGATTTACACTTTTTTTTATATGATCATTTATAAACATTATTCTAACTATCATGAGTGTTTAAACATCTATGGAGTCTTCTATGAAAATTTTATTCATCAATTCCTTGGTATATCCCCCCAATGAAAATAAAATATACTTATCTTTCTATAAAACATCTAATATTTGAATGAATCTAATTTTTCTAGTTATAGAAATATCAATATACCTTATCAATTAATTTCAAATTATATTTATAGGGTAAAATTTATCATCAATAAATATTATATAAACAATATAAATAGTGTGAATAAGCATTCATAGAATCATATTCATAACATATAAGTTATTTTCTACCTTACCATTCCTAAAATTAATTATTTTTATAAGGCTTTATAACTTGGAATTATAGGTTATATGGTATTGTATCATTCCATAATGTTACTACTTCAAATTACATGGAATTATTTTATAATTATCGTGGTAAAATCCTTTAGGTTGGTTAATAAATAATTATTTTAAAAGATCTATATTTATGAAATTAAACATCATGTCTATTTGATAAATATTGTATTCTGTGTGTAGTAAAACATTTAAGAAAACTATTAATAATTAAATTCTTAAAACATGAGAATTTATTCTTAAAAATCAACTCCCCTAACTTCTGAGAAGCCTCTGCAGACTAATATATCCTTCTTTCTTGAAATAAATTCATTATCATTGAGTTTTTTTTAAAAAAACACAAAAGGTTATTATAATTCTCTTCCCTTAATGACATGAAATTATATCACAAATTTCCTTATATTCAATTAGATATAGAACATACATCATACCTTCATTCCAGTCGTTATAATCATAAACTATAGCAACTAATTATAGACAATTTTTAATACAAAATATATTTGATTCTCAAGTCTCATTCAATTTTATTTTTTACACTAGATCCTTTTCTTTCTAATGATATTCATGAAATCAAATTGTACTTGTAACTACTAACACTTTTGTTTTAGATGTTATATAGAACTTTCATAATGACTAACCTTATCAGGTTCTATATAAAAATAATTGGATTCATATAAAACATATTTTTTCTCAAATTGTTTCAGAATTATATATGTTGTTTTCCTCAACTTTTCTAAATTATAAATTTTGAACCTCACTTAAATTTTGTTTTTTTTAACTATATTCATATAATATTGGTCTAATATATTGTATAGTCTCTTATTCTAGCACTTATATCCACCTCCATTGGATAAATATCTAATGAAAACTCATTTTGAGTCATTTTTCTAATTTTTTAGGTGTGATGTTTTTGTCTTCGTAATGTACGGACTAATAGTCAACTTGAATTACATAATAGATCAATTTTTATAGTAATATATTTTTATAAGTAGTTATGATTAACTCAAATTTCATCGAACACCTATATTGAATATTCACAATTGTACTTATAGCCTCTTTCCAAATGATCTTTGAGAATATTAATTCGATAGAGATAGATCATCCCATTTCAACTAGTATTTCATTATTTCTATCTATAACACAATTTTTATGAGGTTTATAAGGAGAAATATACTGATTATTGATACAATTATTAATAATATAGTATTAAAAATTAATTTCATATTAACTCCCTTCCATTAATATATATTTTATGTTTAATTACTACCCCCAAATCGTTCTTAATTTTACTTTTGAATATCTTGAACATCCCCACTAGATTATACATGATCTTTATAAACATCACATATTCATTCATGGGAATTCATAAATAAGTGAACTAAAATAAAGATCAAAATTAGTGTATTGTTGTATCCTTAGCTCACATAAATAAGAATGTATTAGTTCAAGTGGCTTTATGGTTTCCTTACACATTTTCTCATTTTGACTTTTTTTTAAAAATATATATCATTCTCCATTAATTAAGGAATTACTCTCACCACATCCTCCTTTGACATATTTCTCGTAGTCCATTAAATAATATGGTTGACCAATCTATTCTTGAACTTATTAATACTTTTTGAAGTCAAATAACACGACTCATTCAAATTTTAAATTTGGAATGGGTTTCCACTAGTCCTCTATCCCCTTGTTATGTTCCTTTTATTTTTTTATCTCTTGTATATAAAATAATTCCTCCTGAAAATGGATTCATCACCACTATCATATAGTTGGATAATACTCAATAAATTATGTTTGAACCCATCCAAAAATAGAACATCATTGGATTTCATTTTATAGGATTTATTCATATTTGTAAATACTCCTATAATTTTCTAGGATCTCAAATTTCATGTGATACTAAACCTCTATAATTAACATATATCTTATTATTTATTTCATTACCTAATATAATGTGGTTGTACAAATACTATCCTATATCCATGGATTTCATCACTTTAATACACTAAAAGAAAACTTAGTAATAAATGAATTCTCGCTTCTTTATTTCCTCTAAAATTATGTAACACCAAATACATGAGTTAAAATTAATAGAATATTATTTATAAATTTTTTAAAATAATTATCATTATAATAATAACTTTTTGAACATTATTCAAAACAATTAAATAGTTTTTGTGGGTTTATATTTAGTGTTTATCTTATTGTATCTTTCCTTTTCGGGTCATTGTCTCTCATCTTCTAACGATTTAATCCCCTCAATTCATACCATAATTAATTTTATTTAAATGATATGTTGAATCATAAAATATAATATCTAGTCCCTAAAATCACATTGTTCCAATAATATCTTTTAAATATAGATCTTTTCAGATTGAATGATTTTTTTCCAAAAAAAAATATTGTTATCTTGGTGTATTTTGAGCCTTTTTACACCTTTTATTTGGGAGGTTATTTCATGTCATATTTTTTCTCAATTCCATTAATATAGGAGTAGATTACATAAGATTATTTAAACAGAAATTTTCCATGATTTCTCTTATGAACCTAAATTTTAAGTAAAAAACATTTAAATGAATTGAATTTTATAAGAGCATTTTTTAGTTGAATTGTTTATCCCATATTATCTAGAGCATGTGATAATAAAAATTTATTTAAACATATTCTTTAGTCATATATCATCTTATTTAAGGAATATATGAAATTCGATCACATTAAAATAACCCTTTTCAACTCCCCTTATTTATCAGAAGATGTTTTCTCAAAATCATTTAACATATTGTCTTGTACAAAAATTCTCGCCATAAAAACATTGATATCCTAAATACCAAAATCATCCATTTATAGTAACCCATATTTGAATTTCTTTTTTTCCATCCCCCTTCTTATTATTCAAAATATATTTATTGTATTTGGGTTTTTCTTAAGAAAATATTCCATCTCACCTTTTAATATATGTTTAGTATTGTTATATTAATCATCCTCATCATTTTGTGACTTTTTATATGTTTTTATAAAAGATCCATAAAAATTATAAACCTTTTAATATTTTATTCACCTGATTAATTCATTTAATTATAGAATTAATTCTATTATTTTCTAGGAGTACTTCATCTTTTTTCATTTTATGAGTATTTTTTGTCTCAAAAATTAGTTTCACTTCCCTGGATATTTTAACCTAATAATTTATTTTCTTGAAATATTAATTATTTATCATCATAAATATACTCATCACATTTATTCATTGGATATTCAATTGAAAATGGCCCAATTATAACAATATTGAAACATTTTAGCCAGAGGATAACTCTGTACTACCATTTTCCTTTTATGAAATTATCTAATATAAAATTTATTTTTTTATTTTTTTATTCATCCATTCCATCATAATCATTCAAATAATTATAATATTATTATCTATATTCCTTAATTTTAACCTATTTTTCTGGATTTTAGTGTTATAGAATTTCCTCCTTGGTCGTATTATTGAGAACAAGATCATTTCTCAATTTATAAGAAACAAGAATATTGTGTAATTCATGTAGGTAAAACTCATCATTATCTTACATTGTATATATTTTTCACAAAACCATTAAGTAAATTTTCTCATTCATTTCATGAAAATTATTGAATCATCTGATATATCTACAAAACAAATTTATCCATATCATTAATATTTTTGAATTAAAAATCAAATATTTCTTTAACATACATTCTGAAATGATAAAAAAATCGCCAGATTTTAAGGTTGGATTTCTTCCCATTATAATTCCCTTTAAATATATTTTCATGTTTATTACTAATTTTTTTAGTGGTTTTGTGCCACATTAAATTTTTATTCACCTTTTCAGATAGTGTCCTTATATTTCATTTCATTTTATTCCATAAAAATCATTACTTCTCTTATAAGTTAGTTTTATGGGAGTATCGTTCAAAATACGTATAAATCTAATAATGTTTGTATCAAGGAACTACAAGCCAAGTGATAAGAGATAAGGAATAATCATATTATTTCCATTATGATAATTATTTTCATTAAAATTAAAAATTTCTCAACTGTTGAAATAATTGATATTTTGTATCAATAATTAATCCAAGATAGTATCATTCTAATTGAACCAAAATTTCTCTACTCCCACCTAAAGAGACACATTACCTCATGGAGAAACCATAAAAACTAGGGAAGATAAATCAGTTTTTTTATTTTATAATTTCATTCTTATGAAATGAACCACTACTATTTTTTAGAATCCCAATCTGTTAAATGTTTAAATTCCCCCATCACCCATATAATGAAAAAATAGTTGAGAACAGAAAAAGATCAACCTATTTCTATAGGGTTCACCACTATTGTGGTTGAAAATTTCATTCGTATTTTCATTAAAGATATAAGACACATATGTATAATTAATATCATAAATTGATTACAAGAATGGAAGGTATCATTTGTTACCCAAACATATTTCTCAACAAAAAATTCTCCCAAGTGTTCTTTATACTATATCCCTTATTTGATATTTGTTTTCGACTCCAAACCAAACGTTTCTTCAGAATAACACCTAAATACTCCATCCACAATAATAATATCACTTGTTCAAGTCCTTAATATATTCATCTTTAAGTAATGCTTCTTAATCATCAAGAACACTAACATCTAGAATATATAGCACTAGAAACATATCATCGATCAACTTCTAAACTAAATTATTTTCTCATTTCCTCTCATTTATATTTTTTTCATCATTAAATATATATCCCAAATCTATTATTTATTTATCCTCAATAAAATCAAGAAGATAATATTTCCATATTTTATATCTTTGAAACCTCAATTAAAAATTATGTATCGTGACGTTAATTTAAAGAAGTCTGATGATAATATAGAATCCTCAAGCCTTCGATCATCCAACATATATATAATCATCAGAAACAAATTTCAATAATATATGAACAAAAATGTCTTCTCAATATTCACATTAATTCTCCATCAATCGTGGATTATTAATACTTTCATATTTCGGAAAAAACCAATGTGTCCTTCCTAGTGTGAATGCTTATATACTGAAATATAACATTAGAATGTATCTTTATCTCAAGGTACAATATTGTTCTACAAATTTCATCACCAATCTCATATAGAATAATAAATTTAATTTATTAATAATAATGATATTTAAACACTAAATAATAACATATTTCAAACTAATTATATTATATATTCTACATCAAAACCATAAAAATCTTATATGACCATAGAAAATATCTTACATATAGGTTGAAACCAAAGGTTACTTCTATGTTTATTGCAATCCAATCTTTAATATTCTTTAGTTAATATTCCATATAAAGAGGAACCATGTATTCAATATTATGTGTCATAAACTTATTTTTATGTATACACAAATTATTTATTATTTATCATCTATGATATATTATGTTTCCTATGAAAGAATAGAGTTAAAATTATATATCAAAAAAAACATCTTATATATTCTATGGGATCAAAAACTAATCATATTCTTTCTATATTTATTCTTACGCATGGGTAGATTTGTTCAAATACACTAAGAATTTAATTTTTATTATCCCAAGGTAATATCTCTAGTATTGTTCGAAACATTTTACTATGTTATTATTACATATTTTATTTTTAATTTCCCTTGACATTACGTATTAACTCTATACTTATTCAAAGTATCTCAAAAACTCAAAAAATTATCTCCAAACTTATAAAAAAATTCAAAAACATTCTCAATAACTTATGATACTACTTAATGATTATCTTAGGATTTAGATAATAAATATAACAATATTTCAATAATTTTAGGGGTTTACATGTTTATTAAGTGAAATCAAGTGTGAAATATGGTTACCTAATTTATTTAATAAGAATAAAATGAAAAAATTGAATAAATTTTTGATAAATTATTTATATTGAATCATGGTTAATCTAGTGAAATTTATCACAGATGTTAATTAAAATTCTAGAAAAATATAATTGGATTCCATTCACTAGGAAAATATAATAACTAAAATCCCTCAATGTAATATTAAGTCTCTAATAAAGTTTTATCATTAAAATTAAAATAATACCATAGTTCTATGTTCTTTCAATTTAAGGTTTAGGGAGTCTCTTAATAGTGGTTTCAAAATATTATTAATGTATTAATGTAACTATAATTGGTATAAAAAATCACCCATAGTCAGCTTGGGGTAATTTTATAGGTAAAATGTTCAATAAATCCATGGTTGGGATTTTCAGGATTTTGGAATCCACTCTAAAATCAATAGAATACAATTTAATATAGTATTCTAGAAAATGTTATAGATCAAAACTCTACAAGTATTGTAATAGACATAAATTAGACTATAAATATGTTATTAATGATCCCTTCCAATTATAATATTAATGAAACTAAATATTCACAATCCAATGGTTGTAGTTTTATAGGATTTGAATAAAATAGTGGGATATATTTAATATTAATAAATGGATCATTTTTAAATAATTGGAATAAAGATAAAATTATTAATATTTTATGTTTTATTATGTATAAAAATGAAAATTTTTACAATTTATGCAATTTGATTGATTTTGGACAATTAATATGTCCTTATTTGTATTAATTTGTGGGTGTTGTTTATAAACATTATCATGGTACAATGGAATGAGATGAAATTTTACTCACTGGAATAATATTTACCTTATGATCTACCATATTAATTAAATTATGGTGACATTGATTCTTATATTAGAAACATATATAATGAATTTAATTTTTATATCATCATGTTATCATCACTATCCATTGATTTTTTAAAGAAACATGAATACTAGATGTTCACACCATGTAGTCACATCTCTCAGAACTTTATGAATGGAAGGAAATGCAATAAAGTAATAATAATATCAATATATAGTAAATATTTATATTAGATGATATAATCCAAGATGGTTCATATATACTTAAGATTAAAAAGATCAATGATTTACTTAAATAATAAAGATTCAAAAATGAGTAATGATTTATCTTAATATATCATACTCTCATTAATATTTTCTGAGTTATTCAATTTTAATTGAACATCTTAGGATTCGTATTATAGATTAATCACTTAAATACAATTTATAAATGTTTTAAAGTTGTTATTAATGTAAATATAGATAAATATTCTTTTCATTGAGTAAATATGAAGAATTGAAAGTTACAAAAAATTACATTGTGTGTTGCACATATAAAGGCCCCGGTGAAAAATCCTTTAAGAAAAAAAATATTTAGAGTGAAAGGGATATATAATTGAATAAAAGCATATTTTATTTACATATAGAAATAATTGAAACTAGGATAAAAAATTCATTGAATTATAGAACAAGAAACTAGTATCTTTTATAGTAGGTATATTCAGTATATCATGTAATATTTTAGTTTCCACTTCTTGGTTATTAAATATAATTTTTAACTCAAAAATTACTATCCAAATACAAAAACCATGAATGTTATGAATTATTAAATTTATTGAATTAGATATTAAATTCTTTTAAAGAATATTTGCTTCTACATCAGCTAAATATTATCACATTTTAATGCCCTGGAATTTTAGGAATCATAGTTTTCAAATAAAATATGATTATAATTATAATATATATATATATATTAATTTTATTTAAGGAACTGAAATAGTTTTAAAATAATTCATATGAGATGTAAATACATACTAAGAACACTTAATTCATTCATAAGTGGAACGTTAAAAAATTTTACATAAAACTATGAATTTCACACCCCTGATTACTAGTCAACATTTATATGATTCATCTATAAAAAATACCTAGATCAATTAGGGACAATAGATAGGAAAAAATAAAATCATCTAGACTAACAAATTTCCTATATGAAATTTAACCACGAGGATCAGAAATAACTAAAAAAATCCTATAATTAGGAAGATCTTCATGAAAGAAGAAATAATTATGAAAAATCTAAAACATTATATGTGAACATTGCCATGGAAGTGGGAGTGGAAGGAACGATTTATTATATATATATATATATCTCTCAATTATATAAATACAGTCGTTACAAATATGGTCATTATGAATACAGTCATTTGTCATATATTTGACCTCCATATAGATGTTTTGTATTGATAATTATTAAATTTAAAATAATATAACTGGTATTTAAATAAAAAAAATTATATTAGAGTTATGTATATATATATATTTGTGTGTTTTACCTATAAATATTAATAAAATTACTAAAATATAATTTGAAAAATTTAAAATAAATAATTTAATATAAATTTTGTAAATATAAAATATTGAATTTTAAATCAACATTTTAGATGAAATTTTTAAACAATATTTTGTAAATCTGTTATAATATCAGTCATCTGCTAATTAATATATGGATCTTCATTGTAGCTATCATAGCATCGACCCCATACTAGGTGTCTATAGACCTCTGTTAAAGATGGGGTGAAGAAGAACCTAATTAGAAAAATCACCTATTAGAAATACATTTATCCAAGATTCAATGCAATTTGATGGATAATTTGATTTCTATAATTTCACCTATACATGAATCAAATGTGTGATGAATGGTAGTAGATCTGACTACAAGAGCAGTTGCAACTTCAATCTGATTCAAAATTTCCTGATCCCAACTTGGAAAGTGGCAGGAAGACATTATTGCTCGTTGAAGACATATAAAACCTCTATTTTTCTGTAGTAAAACCACACTGCAAGAGAATTCAGTTTAAAATTGAGAATATATATAATACATTATTGCTGGTTAAACACATATAATACATATTCTTAATCATGTAACATCTTCTAATCCTCTAATGAATCCCCATCTTGAAAGAAAACCCTATAAAAAATAGGGATAACCCTAACTAAAATCAATAGATGTAACCTTACCTAAAGAAGCACCAAAAATAGGTATAGAATTCTGATTTCTAGGAACATATTGATGTGTTTTTCGAATAGAATTTCAAAGTGACCTCATTAAAATAATGAATATTTTAATATAGAGTTTATAACCAATGAATACACACATTTTATTGAAATAATTGGGTTACTCACTTGTGTGATTAATGAAATAAAAAATAAAAAATTAACATATGGAACAAAATAGTATTTTATATAAAAATGAAAAGTTAAACACAAAATAAAATAGGAAAACCACATAAGAAATTTTTTATCTAATTGAAAAATAATATATATAAATGAACAATATGAATAATTCAACATGAAAATTATAGAATTTATAAATAAAATAAATTTAAAAAATTGGAAAAATAAAATAGTAAATGAATCTAGGAGAATTATGACAATTTTAATGTCTAAGATAGATAAAATTACATAAATAGTAATTGATAATTGAGATGTAGTAAAACTATAGACCTTTTATAAAATTATCCCCACCCAACCCTTTTATAATAAACATTTCAATAAAATTGTCAATATTATTTACAATAATGCTTGACGTAAAAGAAAAAATTAAATTAATGAAATGATAACAATACCATGTTGTTCCTTAACAAAAATAGTGAAGAAATTAATTTTAATATTTCAAATAAAAAGATATCACAATTTCACACTTTTCAATGCCATTGATGTTGCAAGATGAAGCAACGTCACCTAAAATGGATATTTCACCCCTACATTGAAAACATTATACAACCAAACATGAAACCACATAATATTATGAAAATGTGAAAAATGGGAATGAGTACCTAATTCTAAAAAATGATTGTTCCAGTCATGAAATGAAAAATGCATCATCTTTCACTCAAAAAGCGGGTTCTATAATTCTTTAACCTCTATCAGAGAAAAAGATCCTTGAAAATTTTGACAATTTTAATGATTGTGATGGAATAAATTACTATGAATATAAATTGAAAATTAATAATTGATCGAATTACACACCTTGTATACAATTTTTTCCACACAACCCTTCTCTAAGGAACATTGAAAAATCATGTCACTATTTTTTCTAATGATTCATGACCAGAAATCATAAATCAAATTGATGAAATGATGATAATACTAGGTAGTTTATTGATGCCAAAATTAAATATATAAATCTTATTCTTGAAAATAAAATGATATCACAATGTTAGTGATGTTGGAATATGAAGCTTTGTTAGCTAAACCAAAAAATATTCCCCTACAGAGAAAACATTAAACAACCAAACATGAAACCACCTCATATTCTAGAATTGTGATCAAGGGGCATGTGTAGCTAATTGTAAATAAAGAAAAATCATATATTTAAATTCAGAATGCATCAGTTGTCCCTCACAATGTGGGTTCTAAAATGTTTTGAACCTCTATCACACCCAACCCATTTCCATAAACAATATAACAATTAAATCAAGGATCTAAAACCCATGTAATAATGACACGATCCTAGCCAAAGGAAAAAATCAAAACAAAAGAATCCCAAAAAGGTAAATTATAGAAGCAATGAGATATGAAACATGGTGAATCGTTCCCTAGATGATGGAAATGGGAGGTATGTGTTTAAAATTATGAAATTGATAAATCCTATCATTTGACTGAAATATGAGGGAAACTGAGGAAAAGAATATTGAGGTGGAGTAGCCATAGGTGGATCAAGCAGAGGTGGAATAAAAATATACTACAACATATGATGAAACATAGTAATGAAAATAATAAATTATAGGCCTATACATTTAAAGAACAAACAAAAAACCTTTGAATTAAATATAACTGATATAACAACTCAAACATAAAATCACATTAATAAAATGGTAATGATTTTTTTATAAAAAATCCAATTTCATATTAAATTCTCTTTGGATGATAAATAAAACAATTCCAAATTTTATTCTTAAAATATTTTCTTCATAGTAGAGTAATCATGTCAATAATCATGCATATACATTATTTAAAAATTTTAAATTTCAAAAATAATCACAAGATATACCATTTTAACTCCAAGAAATCTATAAAAGAAAGAAGAGAAAATTACTGAGGGAAGAATCCGGTATTATGAAAACATCATCTCTCTACTGAATTTGATCTGTTACTACCCTCGTGAATGTGTTATGAATTGAAGTCGTAACACTATTATATAAAGAATCTATATCTATGGACACCAACACTGATTTCAGCATCTCCATAGAACCCATTAAGAAGATATAATACTCATTATCAAAATTAAAATTTAACACAAATCATAATACTGATCATTTAGTATAAGAGATGTATAATATGAATGTATCAGTAAATCATGTTCTAGTACAAATAAATAACAATATATTAATGGATGAAAATTTCTTCAACATTATAATAATATGCCTATTTCAGGGATGTGGAGTCGTCTTATGTCCATCTAGCAAGGGCAGGGGAGGTTCGATGTAAAGTGAGATGCGAAAGGAGAGGGGGTTGAAGAAGGGAGAGGGGAGTGAGGCGATGTCAAAAGGGGTCAAGGATGGATTCAGGGAGGTGGGTGGTGCAAGGAGGGGGTCAAGGATGTATAGCGTCAAGGAGGAGGAGGGAAATCAAGTCTTAGGATGATCAAAGGTGTAGGTGGAGGCAGAGGCATGGTTGAATAAGCGAGTCAGGGAGGAAGGAGAGGATGTTCGATAACCCTAATAGGAACGAAGGAAAATCGATAGTGGGAGGAGAAGCAAGAATCACACTACAGGAGCCCTAATAGGGAGGGAAGATTGGTGGCAACATGGGTAGAGGATCCTGAGGTGGATCATGTGGAGGCAGATCACACAGAGGTGGTTATGGGACTAGATAGGATGGATGGGAATGGGAGCAGGATAGGGGAGTCGCGGAGAGGGAACCCTAGAATAAGCAGAACAAAATCCCAATTGGGGGGGGGGTTGTGGCATACCGTGTTTTTTTTTGTGTATTTGGAGGTAGAATTAGAGGTTTTTGGGTGATGTGGAACCATGATAAGGTGACACGTTAGCTGGAAGGAAGCCATGTTTAGTATAGATAATAGATAATAGATACCATGAAATAGTGAATTTTTTATAATTATTCTATATACTTTTTTTAGTACTAAAAAAATTATTAATATATCACTATTCCACTGTTAAACGTGTCGAAAACTAATTAATAATGAATCTCATTTTCACAAACCATATTCATGTCTTTCACCTAATGAATTTGGGACATATGTAATCATTTAAAAGTAGTGATTATTATATATTTAATGATATTGGAATCATATATTTTAAAAAAACATATTAATAATCAATCCCTTCATCGTGATTTTGTTTTGAAATAAAGGACTTATCGTTCAAACAAGTGATGATAAAAGTAAGCAATAATTGACTCATATGTTCCTAAAAATTGATTATAAATGAATTATATTAGAATTTAATGTTTATGGAAAAGTTTATAAAATATAAAATTAAGATATTTATGTATTTCTTATATAATTTTATATTTTATTTTACTAATTAGGATTAATGGTAAGGGATTATATGTCTTGGATTATATTTTTTTAGAATTATTTGTTAATTTTCATTAAGATACCTTTAATATGATCTGATTACTACATAATAAATTTATTTTACCAAATTCATGGGTTTTCATATATATATAATTTACATTATTTAATATTTTATCATTTAAATATATACAAAAATTAGAATATGTTTGATCAAAATTTAACTCAAATCATAAAGGTTTTTTAACCAATCATAATTTTTAATCCATTTTTTGGAAATATAATTTTTATGGGTATTTTTTTATTATTTATTAAACCTCTCATAATATCTTGTTATATAAAGGTGTTTTATATTTTCATAGTATGTTTTATTTTCAATTAACATTTATTTTACTCGAAGTATTTCTACTTAGTGATACCAACCACATCTCATATTTTTAATCAGGAACCTCCATTTTTCCCAATCCTAACTCGTTATAAACTTTTTAAAATTTCTTTATCTATACCTTAATAAATTAATGAGTTCATTTTATACTAAATTATCTTCATAAAAAAGTTTAGTTTTTTTTAAAATTTTCCTTATGGGTTGTTTTCATCAAAGTGTAGAAAAATTCAATATAATATTTTCTATTAGGGCACCTAATTCTGTCATATTTTTCACATTCTATCATAGCTCCATTAATTGATTTAAAAAAATTTCAAATTAAAATATAATTCTAATTTTTTTATTAAATATTTTATATAAAATGGTTTCAAAAATATTATGGTTGTTTCTTGTTTCCAATGAAATTTTTCCTAATTATTTTAAAATGATTTTCATCTAAATCAACATCCTCTATAATATATTATGTTTAATAAAGGATATTCTTCAAATATAACTATCCACCTTATTTTGTTATATGACCTATGGAGTTTCATTATATTTCCGAAGTCTAATTAATCACTACATTTTTCGTCCAAATCATTTACTATCTATGATCTTAAATTTTCAACTAATTCTTTTCCTTTATGAACCCCATAATTTTTATTCATTTTATTGAAGGGTGTTATCGTAGATTCCATGTATTGATTGTTTTAGATAAATTATTGACATAACCATATACCCTTTATATGTATATTGTAAATACCACATTTTTTATTATCTGGATTGAATTTTATTTACAAATAAATTTACTTGATGCCAATGGAAACCCGTTTATTTTCCAAGGTTTTATCAGGTAACAATTATTGATGGAACTATCAATGATTTCCTTATGTGGGTACATATTAAACATATTTTATTTACATGGGTTATTAATGATGTGTTGAATGAAAACCATTTTCATTCCAGGGGTACTTTAACCAATAAAAGTGAATGATTTTTCATTTCTAATTTTTTAGGAAGACCGTTTTATTTCTATAAGTTCAGATGATGTGATAATTGACTGATTTCAAGTAGCACTCATAAGTTTTTTATAAAGATTTTTGGGGTCCAATATCACCCTCCAATGTGTTGAATAAATTTTACATCTCCTAAGACAAGTATTTCAGATGTACATTTTAGTTATTCATTAGTGTGGGCATTTGTAGTGTGTCTCATGATAGTAACAATCCCTATATTAATGTTTCTTCCAAAGATAAAATATATTTCAAATTTTTATTCTTTTTATCATCACTTCTTTATAATCCTAATTATTATGTATTTTTAATGAGGTTTCTACACTCTTTTAATTATTATCTTATGTTATGTCAATTCGTATATCATGTTTGATGATCTATTCTTTTTTGTGTTTCAATTTTATTATATATCATGATTATAACCTTATGTTCATCCTATGTTCACATAAGATATACCATTTTTATCACCTATGTTTACCCTTAATGATTAAATGAGCTCACCCCTTTCTTATATTTAAATTTCCTCATGTTCTGAATATAATTACAATGTAAAACAAGTATAGGTGGGAGTCTAGTATAGATCCATTGTGGAGAAATGTTCACAAGGGTTGTAATAGAATTTTAATTTGTGGTTAGTCCATGAAGACTCTAAACATTCTATTGTTGTGATTTTATGAATATTGTTGAGATGTAATGTTTACCATATTGAAATATTGTAAAATAAATTAATGTCTAGTTAGGGTTAGTATAGTTTGAATCAGAGTAGGGTATAGTTATTTTGGAGGATTTTTATAGTTATTGTAGGGATTATAATGAGAGAAACATAGTAAAAACAATAGATATAATTTTAAGTAATGTGTATATGTACATGATAATATCCCAAAATATTGTTAAAGGAGAGACTGTGTTTCTTCCTAAAAAAAGTTCCATATCTGAATACTACATGTGGATGTATGATCTACCCTAGATGTACCTTTGGGATATAATTTTACACACCCATTATATTTCTATTAGGGACTTCTTTATATTATTTTGTTTTCATTTTTCATTGGCTATGTAATTTCCAGAATTAATTGGTAGGATACCTATAATGGTGAAGTTAGAAATTTTTGGGAATTTTCAGCATAAAACCAGAAGTTTCTACAGTCTTTCAGGAATTTACAAGTCATCTAATGTGGATACTTGATGTGTAATCATCCCATGGAATATTCCCTGAAGTAAATAAACAATTTGAAAGGCTACACACCATATATACCTTATATTCTATGTAAATATTAAAAGTACTGTGTTGAATAAAAGATGATAGGTTTTTTTATGTATGTAGGACTCGACAATTTCATGTTGGTAATTGGCTTACTCATCATGTAAATACCTAAGTGTCCGTTTTAAGTAGCTATCTTAGTTGAAATAATTTGTTCATTTCCTCCATGTTTCCTTGATATTTTACCTAGATCCAGTTTTATGTGATTTTATAGAAATCTAATCCCTCTGGATCATTCATTTTGCGGCCGATCATCTTGTTGGTTACGGTTCATCTCTCTAGTTATGAAATGTTCCTATCTATTACACATATTTCACTATTTCTCTCCATTTATTTTTACATATTATCATGGGATTGATGGATATAAACCATGTGTAGTTTAATATTGATTCTAGATTGAGTTCTTAGATATTATTCTCATTCATTCTTCATTATCAAGATTTGTTTTGGGAATTGTTTTTTCGTGTAAAAGGTAGGTTGTTCCATTTATATTTTCCCAATTTAATAAGCCATAAATTTATTATTTCTCATAATTACATTCTATTAAATCTGAAAAATCATAACTGGTTGTGAATAGCGAAAGTATTGATATGGTATGGATTTTGGGAAAGCCCATAATTATAATGTAATTGGATATTTGGGGTGTATTTTGAACTTAATGGAAATTGTGAAATGATTTCATAATTTATTTTGTGAATATTATATTTAATAAATATGATAAAAATCATTGATTGGTTTTGGTTTGAAAAGGCATGAAATGATGAAAAACCTCTATTTTGGTTTTTAGAATAATATTAGAATATTGAAACAAAAATCAGGAAATTTTATTTCAAACAGTTTGGAAATGATTTACCGGTTTTCAGATAGATTGATTGATCACATCAAATCCTAGTTATTTAGTATGTTATTTGTTAAAAACATGTTGGATGGAAATGTGCTAGTAATATATTGGAGATTTCTAACACTAACAAAATCATTGTGTGGCTGATCTTTTCCACTATGGGATTTTTATGATACCCATTAATTTTGATCCATAGGGGTGTGTGAGAACATATTCTCCATGATCACTCTTATGAGATGTGTAAGGATCCCATAACTAAAAACTATCATATCACATGGAATATGACCATTTTTCATATTTTGATGATTTGATATATATATGATGATGTTTTTTGAACTACTTTAATCATGACTAAAGATTTATGTTAACTATATAATATAAAATGTATAATTAAGAAATGTTTTGAAATGATTCCATCATTTAAAATGAAAATCACGTTTTTATTGAATATGGTAATTTACTGAAATGCATGTTTTTATTAAAATTGATAGCATGATTTGGTTAATTTTTATTATTGAATCTTATTATGGTAAACATTGTGATACCATTTGGGTTTTTTTCTCATACCATACCTTGGACTTTAACTTTTTGTAGATTTTTTGATGTCAGGTTCGAGTAAAGGGAATTCTCTTATTAAAGGAGGTCGCTGATCTTATTCCTTAGAGGTATTTTTGTTATGTGTCTTTTGGTACATTGGAATATCTTATATATTTTTATATTACATTGATGATGTATTTTTTTGGTTTTTTATATACCTGTTTGGTTTCTAGTACTGCCTCCCTTTGTAGTTTTGAGCATACTGATATGTATATGTTATCTTCCATTATTTTTGTAGAAAATATATTCCCATGTATATATTTTCTAATTCCAGGTGCATGTATCCAATCCATGGGGATTAGAAATTCCCTTCGGGATATGTCGGTGTTTCCGTGGGTATCAAGGTACCCGAGTATCCATGATGATTCTTGAAAATGTGGTATCAATGGTATAGGTTATGCATCTTTCCTTGATTTCAGTACCTAGTTGAGAAATCATTTTGGGACATAAAAGGGAGTTGTGAGTGATTTCATGGCCATCTCTCATTATAATGAGACTCAAGTAACCATGGGTGGTTGTGAAATGAAATATTGATGATTAGTTCTAGTCATTTCCCTAATTTTGATTTGGATATTTTGATATCCAAATCTCATTTATCTATATGATGGATTTAACTTCCCTTGTTCCTATTGTTTGAATGTTGATCTGAGAAATCTAATGATGTTTTAAAATTTGGTTTAATGATGTCATGTAGCAGCATGCCTCCATGAAGTCATTTGAATAGGATCTAGGAGGATGTTTTTAATCAACAACTATTATAAAATACTCATGTGGACCATAATGTAGTTTCGGTTGTTGTTTGTGTTGTCCATAATTTAGGATATGTGCCTACATTCATACCATCTTATGATCTAATTATGGAACCTCAAAAAGATTAATCCGAGAATCTTGCTCAGGATTTCCTTCAATATAATCCACCAATTTCCAAGGATCTAGCGATCATCAAGAGTCCAATAATTGGATGAGAAATATATAGGTTCAGTTTGACATTCTGGGAACTCATGAGGCTACTAAGACAACGTTTACTACCATTAAGCTTGAGGAACCTAGAAAACGATGATGAGATTCCATGGTTCTGACAAAGATTCATGAGGTTTTAGAGTGAATGGAATTTGAATCTTTTTTCACAAATGAGTTACATCCAGTGTGTATGATTGTGGATATGGCTATGGAATTTTTCAAAATCGAGTGGGCTGATAGGATTGTGATGGAATATGAAAATTTATTCATTGAGCTTATGCAGTTTTCAACTAATATAGTATTGAATGGGAATATAAAGACTCGATGGTTTGAGATGGGAATTAATTAAGATATAGGTCCTCATATTTTATTTTTGAATCTATTTTCTTATTCTAATGTGTTGGATATGAATTTCATGGTCAAAATGGATTTGGCTGGTAATTCAAGTTTGATATAAGTTCATTTTTTCCTAGTGGAAATTCTTTGAGTTCATATAATGGGAAGAGAAATCATGATCAATCTTATGGGGGTCCTTCAAAGCTGAGTTCTTCAACACCTCATGCAGTTTTGAGTCTTGTACCATTATCTTGTTAAAATTTTGGAAAGCCTGGGCATTTGAAATGGGATTTCACTGATCCACCCATGATATATTTTTCTTGTGGTAATTAAAGAAAATTTTAGAACTTCAATTATATTTTCTATACTCCATGTAGTGGAATAGAATTATTCGCACTAAAAAGAACTACTGTTCAGTCAAAAAAATCAAGAGCTAAGGTTTTCTATCCAATAGAATTTGAAATGAATATTCTTATTGGAGTAGAATATTCTCCAGAGGAAGTAGATATAGTTCTAATAAATTTGAGAGGTTCCATCACTATAGTTTTATCATTAGTGATAGATTTATTTATTAATGGTTCATCTCACTCTTTTATATCATCTCACCTTATGAATATAATCAATATTATTATGGATATTTTGTATTACCTTATGGATATTACCACATTTATCCCCCAAAATCATACTCTAATTTATTTTATTTATTTTTATTTTATTTTTGGGTCTTGTGTCATTTGTATGACATTCAGTTGCATCCTGGGTTAAAATTTTCAAGGTTTGATGTTTTTTGTGGGCCTCGGGCTAGTGCACAGTCACCTCAATACTATTGGAGACCATGAATTTTGTCTAGGTGAATACATGTTTGCCCAAAAAATTACATAAATAATAAAATTAGATGAAAAAATTAAATTGACTGAAAAAAATAAAGCAAAATTAAAATTTATAATGATAAAACATGGTTGATGTTTAAACCATAATAATAAAAATATTTCATCGCATATGATAATAAAAATAACATTATTATAATTATTTAATTGGTTAATAATATTATTATTATTATTCAATTTGTTAATAATAATAATAATATTATTATTATTATTATTATTTATCTATTTTATCATTGAAACCCTAAATCTACAAGCACCCCCTATCCCTAGCTTGTTGTGCATACCCCCCCCCCCCATCATTCATCCATCGTGCAACAACCCCCCCCCAACCCTACCTATGTGATTTCCAGGCCTCCCTCCTACTACACTGGCCAACCTTCAATTCCACCCTCATGCTGTGCTAACTGAACCATGGTGTCGCCCTCCTCCTACGACGACTGGCCCGCGGCGCCACCCTCTTCAGGTGACGGCCACCCACAACACCCCCTATACCACTCATCGGTAGCCATCCCACTCACCTCCTGGCTCCCAGTGTCGATAGCTGTGTCCGACTTACAACATCTCGGTGATCTTCCTTTTTGTATGACATGCATCCTTTGTCCCCATTCCATCTGCCCACCTTATCCGGAAGCGTCCATCTCTGGTACCGAGACACCCTCGGTTACCTCTTCAGTGTGTGTGACCCCACTGGTACCCTTTTCAGCATGCAACTCACAATTGAGTATGTGAGGACCTCCTCAATTCCTGTTCTTGTGTGTTCTGTCATCAACCACCAAAGGTAAATTAGATTGACATTGGTTTACTTTTTCACCACTATTCAAGGTCAGAGTTTTATTACCACACCCAAATTATTGTGTGTTGTAATTATTTTTTGATGTCCAGTAATTCTATGTGATGTGTGGATAATTATTTTGGTTTGCAATCTTGCCTTTCCCCATTCTCAAGATCTCCTCCACTATCTACATTGATGTTTTTCATTCCCATTATTTTTGCGTACTTTATTTTTTTGTCGTGTTTATATCATTGTTCCCTAGTTTTTTACTTAGATGTGTGTTAGTTTATTTTGATTTAATGTATGGTCCTTGATAATTATTTTGGTGGTTTTTGAATGTACTAAAAGGTGTGGACACATATACTCATATATATATATATATATATCGCCCATGTGTGTTTTCCCTCATGGTGTGGGGGACCCATGCATTGGGTTAAGTGTATATAAAGGTATATGGATGTATGTGCGTGCGAATGTGAGAGTTCTTGAGTTAGAAAGTGTCAACTCGGTTCTCCGTTGGAATTCCATTATGTTCGCTCATGGTTTGAGGGAGGGGAATCCATGATTTTTATTTCCTTTGCATTTACATTAATGTTTATGTTTATTTAAATTTGTAACTTTTATTCTCGCCTATTTGATACTCCTATATAGATTTTTTAGTGCTTTAATGTTGTTTTTTGTTTTTATAAAAATATTTTTACTTGAATTTTAATGTATTCCCATCCGTTTTTTTGCCGTAGGTGATTGATAAAATGTTTATTGATCCTTTTTAGGAAAAATTCACTGGTTTAATGGGGATCTTCAATTTTAAATGTTTTATTAAATGGATTCAGTTATTAATTTTAAAATTAATTATATATTCAATGCAAATAAATTTCCTTTAAGGTGGTTTACAACATGACATGAAAAGGGTTCCTTGGGTTATAAACATGTGTTTTGATTTTTAAATAAGTTTCAATGAGTTTCAAATGATTTATTTGGTTTTAGAATGTTCTATTGGATGAATACACATCCATAGGTACATAAGGTGAACACATAGATATGTATTAAATAGAAGATGACACTCTATAGCGAGTCCCCCTTAAGAGTACCTCTTGTTTCCTTTCATTATTTTCTATGATTTTTTTTTGTGTTTTCCATAATTAGGGAAGTGGTACAACTTGTGTTTCAAAAATGACTTCACATCTATTCCTCGTGGTTTTTCCTTGTTGGGCTAGAAACATTTTTCAGTGAGTTGTTGGAAACTATGACATGTTTAGTGCATTGCAAAATTGTGTTAGCTTATTAGTGTTGTGAAATCCTATTTGGCATATTTTTAATCATTTTCTGTTCCAACATGATTTAAAATGAGATAGGGAATCTTTTGTTAAATTGTTTTTGTAAGGGCTTGTTTGGCCAATCATATTTAAAATAATGTTTATTTTTGTGTTGAAAATCTATCCAACTATTTTTTGGGAAGCAAAAGGACCAGTTGGAAATTTGAAATGTCTACTTGATAAGGTTTTTATGTCTGGTATTTGAATATGGACCATTTGGAATATTTGAAATCATATGTTCTGAAAACCCTCTTTGTTTAGGTCTCATGCCTTGGTTGATGGTCATGGGATGGGAGGGACTTCAGAATGGGTCCTCCATAGAATTATATTTTTTTAAGGCATAAGATGATTATTTAGGAAGCAGGGGTGGTTCCAGATTGTCTGTTGTGATTCGATATATATGTGTATGGCTTGTTGTTATATTGTGCAAAATACATCTTTGTGAACATAGAACCAAAAACAGTAATAGAAAGTGGGTAACTAAGAACTATTAATGCCCTGGAAGTTCATGTATAGTCTAGTGTCCCATTGTAGGAAAATATTTTGGATTTTTGATATGGGATTGGGCCCATCAGTCTGACCTGATAAATTGTGGCTGGGCGTTAGGGCGTTTGATTCTGTTGTGTGTGGCATGCTATAGAGGATGGAGGTGCAGGTATTAGTTTGTTCTAGTCTTCCTACAAGTTCCTAGGTTTTCTATGATCCTCTAATATGATCACTATGAGTACCATTTATCTAATTCTGTGTAGAATCATACCCTTTTACTTGGTCTCGGTTTTCCCTTGGAAAAATTTTATATGTAGGGTTGGTTATAAATATGCTTTCAAAGTATCAATTTTGGAAAATGTTGTGTACATGCCCCTCTTTATTTATTTTACTTTTGTGGAATTATAAAGGATATGGAATTGTGGTTTTTAGTTTTTAAAAATGAATGGTATATATATAATCATTATTTTTTAATAATTATAGTTCAAACTAGTATTATTGAATATTTTTGGAATTTTGAAATGCATGGAATATGTGGTTCACTTTTGTCTTTCATACTGAGAATTTTAATGCTCACACCTATCCTCCCCTTTCAAATATAGGTCTAGTTACATGGTTCGTGTAACTGTTTCATCAGCCTGTGTGAGGTAGGTTTTTTGTTGTTGGAGGTGAAAAAAGGTCAGATAGAGGTACGTTCAGTCTAGTTTACTTGTCATTTCATGTTATTTAATTGTTTATTATTTACTAATTTATTGGTGTTTTATTTAGGATACAAATAATACCCACCTATTATGTTATGATTATCATCACTATATTCCATCTCGAGGGGATCAGGAACACCCTTCAAAACTTACCACAAATCGGCATGGGTGACTGGTCCATGGTTGACCCAGTATGGTTCAAGAAAAAATGGTATTAGAGGAGGCCCTTGATGTTTGGGATGTTTTTTAGATTGATATTATTATTGTTACGGCTCATGAGGTTGGTTATGGGTTAGTTCCTCATCACCACCACTCATGACTAGAACTGAGTTAGCAGGGGTATTCAGAGTTTTGAGTAATTTTTCTTCGGTTTTTTTAGATTTAGGGATGGAAATTGAGCTGAATCAAATCACGTTATGTACTCACATGGCATGGTTACCCATGCGAGGTCCAGGTACCCAGCATAAGGTCCACATAGTGTGATTCCATCCTTGGGGCATGGCTCAGCACTCTGTCGTATGGTCAGAAATATGCAGTATTTCCTCATTCCAGTTGGTTTTTTTGTTTTTCGTTTTAATCTTTATTGATGTGACTGTGAGTTAAAAAGGGAATTTATTTTCTAAAGGAAATTTTTTTCATTTTAATTGTTTTGAAATTGGTGAAGTGGGGTTTTAAAGGACAAGTGTTTCGATTGGGAAAAATTTTGTTGTCTGTTGGATTTGATAAACTAAAAGATATTTATGAACCATGTAATTATATATGGAGGGTCACATGTGCATGGTTGTTTGGGGAGTGTTCATGGGGGTAACTTCTTTAGAGATGACATAATATGGATTGAATGATCTTACATGTGACAGTTCAAAAGGTACCCTAGGTGGGTTTAAAAATTCTAAAAGAAATGGAGGTTTTTGAAAAAAAAATGTCTTGTGTCTGTTTATGTTTTTTTCCTGTTTCCCATGGCTTGGGTTGTTTCTTTGATTGAGATTTTGCTTGATGTCGATCGTAGTTGTATTTTTTATGTTATTCTGAGTATGCTTCCCTGAAAAGTCGATAAGGTTTCCAATGATTCATGCATAGTTTTTGGTTGTTTTCGTATGTTTCCTATATATCAAGGCAATCAATGTCTGTTTGATTTAGTAGTGTGGTTTGTAGATTAGGAGTGTGTCTTCGGTTTTTTGGGAACTCCTGAGGGTGATAAAGATCGTATTCTCCTAAAGTTATTTGAGGGTTCATTTCTGGACTATTAAAGATGGGATTTTTTATTGTCAAGAGAGTTTTGGGTGTGACTAATGGTGGTCGACATTTGAGAAGGATCCCCATCTAGAAAATACTGCTTTTAGGTGGAACCAGTCTCTTAAAAACTATCATCATCAGTGTTGGAACCTAGTTAGTCGAACTGTTCTCTTGTGTGCCACTAGTGTGGCCAGTAAGGGCATTCTAAGTTGTCATATTTCAACCCTTTGAAAATTTTCAAACATTGTTTTCATTTGAATCATCAGGGAGGAAGTGGAAGTTGGGTATTGGTGGATGAAAATTCTTGACTATGTGGTAGGAGATTCTTCGTTCATCAAGGCCCCATCCACAGGTCTTGAGTTGAAGCTCACACACAGTAAAAAGATTCTGAGGGAGTGTAGGACCTCGTTCATGTTTATTTTTCCAGTTTTGGATGGAAATATATAATATTTCCTTGTTTTAGTCTTGTCACCTTCATATTATCATCCTCATTATGGTGGCATGATGAGCTTCTTCTACCGCAATCCATACTGCCCTGTTCTCTCAAAGCGTGGTTTTATATCATTCATATTTCTTGACGGATATTGGAATAGAGGATAAACATTCATATTATGATATTGATTATTGGTATCAATTATCTTTATAAGGGAGATTTTTTGTTTTTTGAAATTAATGGGTGCTTTTTTGAGCCCTTTAATAGTTTGGTATCCTCATAGTGGGTTTTCCTATAGTGTGTTGTGATTTTGAGGGGGATTCCCCAATCCCACTATCTCATTATACCGGTTGGTCTCGTAATAGTTTTAGATCCTTGTTATGATGGTATAATTTTTTTTCTTATTATATAGAAGTTGGATTAGATTATTTGGATGTTCTTGTGTGCTTCATTCACCACCCTTTCCGAGGTGGAGTGATTGGATTTTACTTTTTGCGTATGGTCAATCATTGTGGTGGGGAGAACCCTCTTGTGTTCCCCCCTTGTTTCAATTTGGGGTTTTGTCTGGATTGGTTGGGTGTGACTTAATGAATAAATGGTCACCCTAAAGCTCTTTTTTTCTTCTAGATGCATTTGGGAATGGACTCAATTATCAGCTATCTTTTGGCATTGTGACTTTATAGGGGCAGAAAGTGTCTGTGGTGGGGATAATTTTCACACCCCGACCTCGGAAGCCTATTAATTTTATCTATTTTTATTTTATTTTTCGGTATTTCATATTTTGGATGAGGTTTAGTTGTTCCCCAGGTTTTATTTTTTGATATTTGATGTTTTTGTGGGGTCTCAGGCAAGTGCATGGTCACCGCACTGTTAGCAGCGACCATGCATTCTGCTCTAGTGAATGTGTGGTTTCACAACAATTTAAATAAAGAATAAAATTAATTAAATAGATTAAATTGACTGAAAAAAATAAAGCCAAATAAAATTTTATCATGATAAAACAAGGATTATGTATAAAATGTAATAATAAAAAAATTCTCATATTATAATGGTAAGAATATTATTATTTTTTAATTTTTCAATATTAACATTATTATTATATAATTTGTTAATAATAATTATAATATTATTATTATTATTATTTATTTTATTATTATTTTTTACTTGAAACCATACATATAGAAGTATCCCCCCATCCCCAGCATGTTGCGCATAGCACCCCCCCCCCCCCACCTTCCTTCCTCCGTAGCCTGATAGCGCCCCACTCACCCGACCTGCACGGTCATTGGACCACCCTCCTGCTGTGTCGGCCGACCTATGGTACTGCCCTTCTAATGTGCCGACTGATTGGAATTTCTGCCCTCTTCTTGCATCAACTTCCTGCAATGCCACCCATACCCTGGATATCAACCATCCCACTCTCCTCCTGCCTCCAAGCACTAGTGGATGCAACTGGCCTATCCCTAGTCTTAATCCGACCATTGACCTCCTGACAATCTTTATTTTTGGCAGACCTGCAACCTTCAGCCCCATACCATCCATCTGCCTCCACTACCAGCAGCTTTCCCCAGCATTGTGACCCCGTTGGTTACCTCCCCGGTGCTGAGACCTTGCTGGTGCACTCTCTAGCGCGCGTGATCCTACAGGTACCCATGTCAGGGTGCAACTCACATTTGTGTATGTGAGGACCTCCTCAAGTATTGTTCTTGTTTGTTCTAACATCCACCAATGAAGGTGAAGTGGATTGAATCTGTTTTGGCTCATCTCCACTATTCAAGTAGAGTGTTCTATTATCGCGTGAAAATTTGTTTTAGTGTCAAAATTTTGTTTTGATGTCCTGGAATTCTATGTGCAATGTGGATAATTATTTTTGTATGAAAACTTTCCTTGTCGTATTCTCAACATCTCCGCCACTATCTGAGGTGATGTTCTTCATCCCCACTTTTGTTGCACACATTATTTTTGTGTTGTGTTTGTATCATTGAGTCACTGGTTCTTATTTACAGTAGCTTCAGTCTTAGCCTCTTTTATGTTGGGTCCCTAATAATTGTTCAGTTGGTTTTGAAAATCCTTAAGGGTGTCCATGAATATACTCAGGTATGAATATATATATATATATCCCATGTGTTTGTTCCCTTATGGTGCGGGGGACACGTGCATTTTGTTAAGGGTATATATATATATATGTTTGTGTATATGGATGTCTGTGCCTGCGAATGGGAGACTCCTTGAGTTAGAAAGTGTCTATTCAGTTCATCATAGGGATTCTATCTTGTTCTCTTTTAGTTTGAGGTAGGAAAATCCATTATTTTATCTTCCTTTCCATTTCAATTAATTCTTGTTGTTTATTGAAATTTATTACTTTGTTTCGTACCTATTTGATGCTCCAATATAGCTTGTTGTGGTGCATTAATATTGTTTCATATAGTTAAAAGTAGTATTTTACATGAATTATAGTGTATGCCCATGTGTTTTTATGACGTAGGTGATTGAAAAAAAACTATTGAACCTTTTTATGAAAAATTGGTTGGTTCTATGGGGATTTCCAATTTGAAATGTTTTATTAAATGGATTTGGTTCTTAATTTGAATTTTTTTATATATGAAATGAAAAGTGATTTTCTTTAAAGTGGATTGGAACATGACTTGAAAAGAGATCCTTGGGTTTCATACATGTGTTGTGATTTGAAATTTGGTTGAAATTAGTTTCAAATTTTTTATTTGGTTTTGGAATGTTCCATTTGATGAATCCACAACCATGGGTGAACTAGGTGCACCCATGGATGAGAATTCAAGAGATGATGGCACTCTAGATCCAATCCCCCTTAAAAGTACTTCTTCTCCCTTTTCTTTTTTTGCCTTAAATATTTTTGTGTTTTAAAAACATGGGGAAGTTGTTCTCCTTGAGTTTTCAAAATTATTTCAAATGTGTCCCCCATGGTTTGTCATGGTTGGCCTTGAATCATGTTTTGGTGAGTGGTCGGAAACTGTGGCTTTTTTGGTGCTTCTCAAAATTATGTTAGCTTATGAGTGTTTTGAAATCCCATTTGGCACTTTCTTATAAATTATTTTGTTTTAACTTTATTTAAAATGAGATTGGAAATATTTTGATAAAATCATGGTGGAAGGGAATGTATGGCCATGCATGATTAAAATAATGTTTATTTTTGTGTGGGAAATATATCCAAGTGTTTTTTTTTAAGCTAAAGTCCCGATGGGCATTTTCAAATCGCTATTTGAGTAGGGTTTTATGTGTGGGATTTGAATAAGGCATGTTTGGAATCTTTGAAATGGTATGTTCAAAAAACCCCTCTTTGATTAGGTCTTTTTCCTGAGCTAATGGTCAAGAGATTGGAGGGACCTATGGATTAGTCCTGCTTATGATTATATTTATCATAAGGCATAAGACTAATCTTGAGGTGGTTTGTGTGTTGCTAGACTGTGTAGTGTACTCAGTTATATATGTGTATGTCTTGTTGTTTAAATGTTTGTAACACCTCTTTGTGAACATAGCACGGAAAACAATCAAAGAAATAGGGTCACTAAGAATGATTTGTTTTACTGTAAGTTCATGTATTGTCTAGTGGCCCATTTAAGGTGGATATTTGGGATTATTGTCATAGGATTGGGACACATGGTCTGACCTGAGAAAGGGTGGTCAGACGTTCTAGTGTTTTATTATGTTGTGTGTGGCATGTTATTGGGGATAGAGTTGTATGAATTAGTATGATCTTCTCTTCCTTCATGTTCCTAGGTTTTTTGTGATCCTATGATACAAGAAATATGAGTACAATTTCCCCAACTGTGTGTAGAATCATATCCCTAAACATGGTTTTGGTGTTTTCTTATAAAAGTTATTTTATGTAGGGTTGGTTTTATATATGATTTCGAAGTATCTATTTTGGAAAAGGTTGTTTTGGCACCCTCTTTTTCTTTTCATTATTTTTCAAATATAAGGGGAATGGAATTGGGATTGTTATTTTTTCAAAATGAATTGTGTATATGAAAACCTTATTTTTTTATAATTGTAGTTCAAACTAGTATTATTGGACTATTTTGGAATTTGGAAATACATGGATTATGTTGTTCACTTTGGGATTTCCTACCGAGCATTTTAATTCTCACGCACATCCTCTCCTTTTAGATTTAGTTTTAGTTACTTGGTTTAGGTTTTTGTTTCTCCTGTGTGTGCGTGGCAGGTTCATAGTTTTTTGAGGTGATAAGAGGTCACATGGTGGTATGTGGAGTCTTGTTTTCATTCCACTATAGTTTTATTTTTATTTGTTCAGTTTATATTAACTTATTTTTCTTTATTTTGTGGGTCAAATCATTCCAACCTATTTAGTTTGGATGACTAGCAGTAGTTTCCATCTCGGGGGGATTGGGAATGCCCTTTTGGACATACCATGGACCTGCGTGGGTGACCGGTCTAGGGTTGACCTAGTTTGGTTCGTGACACAACACCCCTCAAAATAAAGATAGTGTAGGTCCTTCATTTTCCTTCTTATGTCTTATCCTTATGAGATATCGAGCTTACCTGGGATTTGGTGGTTCTTGACATAAAACCCCTTGATGTTATTTTCAGGATGGACTAACTCATTTCTAATAAATCCTAAATTGACTGTTATCATCGATGGGACTCCTTTATGGTAATTTAAGGGTTGTTTCTTGTCTTTTGTGGATAGTGGGGACATGTGGGTGAGAATTTACATACATTATTTTACAGAGTTGGGAATATTGGTATCAGTTTCCACTTTTGATCTAGAGATAAAATCCATAAGCGGTAATCTTTGGTCAGTCTTCATCAATTTTCTAGAAAATTTTTCTTCTAACTTCTCTCAGTTTCCACTGGTAAGGGAGGTAGGGTTTTCTATTGAAATAGTACATGGTACTGAACCGTTATCAGTTCCTTCGTACCATATGGTACCATATAAAATGAATGGTTTGATGACTCCGTTGTATAATCTATTAGATAATGTCTTTATACACTTGAGTGTGTCACCTTTGGCAATGCTTTTTATTGTTGAATATAAATATGATGAAACACATCTTCTATATGATGATTAATTGAAGCATAATTGAGTCATGTTATATAAAATGTATCAATTTCCATGAATTTTTTAAATGTTTTTCTAGTAAAATGTCATTAAGTGTTTTTTGTTGAATATAAATATGATGAAACACATCTTCATTAAGTGCTAGAACCTATCATTTGGACATCTTCTCACACAAATATCTAATGTAGGATTAATGGGTTTCCACACATGGTTATTTAGAGGCTATCATAATACAATTATTCTAATAATGGGTCACACAGCTTTTATATGGATAACACGTTGTGTAGAATACTAATAGGGGGTAGATAAGAATTAGATTGGTGACCCAAGTGATACAGGATGCTCATTCACGGGAAAATTTATTTTTCTTATTGGGTAATTGGGACTTTTGGCCTCCCATGTTCTATGGAAACTATACTTCTAGGCCTCATTAAATAAGTATAGTAGTTTATTTTCATTACATGTGGGAAGGGATGAATCTTGACCGACGAGGGTACCTAGGAATTTTTATAGTTTGGTTGCTAATAATCCCCTCTGAATTTAATAATAATAATAATAATATCAAATTTTTATATTAACATTTTTATACTTATATATATTAAATATAAAAAAATACTATATAATTTTAATTTTAATTTTCTCATTCAAAAATTAAAATTCATTTTTAAAAATTATTTTTTAAATATAATAAATTAAATTTCAAAAAATACTTATTTATGGAAAAGGTAAAATTTTTATAATACAATCATATTAATAACACATTGAAATGTTACTTATGATTTTATAAAATTAAATTCTTATTTATTTTCATATGACTATGTTTTGATAAAACTATTTTATTTATAGAAACATTTATTTATATTTTCAAAATTCATAGTAAAAACGTATATAAATAAAAATAAAAAAATATATTACCCCAAAAATAAAATTATTATTTCATTGTGGAAGATATTTATTTTTTCATATTTAACAATGTTATTTAATCCTATTATGATATAAATTCTGTATATTTTTATTTCATAATATACCAAAATATTGTTTAAATATTCCAACTAGTTGGGTTACTATTTAAATACACACGTATTAAATGGCCATTTAACCATTATACTTCCTATATGTACATTATATATTCATCCTTAAATACAATTCCACTCATGTTTCTATATTTTTTTTTTGAAAAATTTATTATATTACGAATGTTATGTTTCTTTTCTACATTTTTTTAACATCTATGATAATTTTTATGTACTAAAATTTATCTAAATATCATATTCTCATTATATTATTTACTTTTCCTTATTACCAGGGAGTATTATTTTTTATTTTATAGAGCATATATAGAATTTTTATGAAGTATTTTTTTAGTGTAACAAAATAGTTTTCATTTTTTATGGGCTTCATTATATCATAGTTCTAAATAACATACTTAAATATTGATGGGAATATTTCAAGTAGAAAAATTATGAGTCGTTAAATTATTCCCACCTTTATAAATTTCATCCATGAGATATAATTTCATACTTTAATATGAAAATAGACGATGGTACATCTATTTCATTTCTTCCCCAGGTACTGATGTTGTATCTTCATATATATAGTTTCACTATAGTACCTCAACATGGAGAGTTACCTTCTTGCTTATATGTTTGTCAGTATGGTACATGATCTTTATCAGATTATCATTGAATTATAAATCATGCACCAATTATACCACCTCTATATTTATTATATACTATAGATCTAGTATGTACTTTCTCATGAGGGATACATGGAACACATCATTCACTTAAGATAGGTTTTTTGGGAGTTTAATAGATATACCATAACTCTAATGGGATAAATAATCTCAAAGGGGATAATGTATTTAGGATTCAATATTACCTTATTACCAAAACTCTTGACCCTCTTCCAAAATGATATATGAAGGGAAACTTTATCTCCTGCAACAAACCTTTGGTCTCATCAATTAATTTCCACATATCTATTTTGTTGTCTACGTGTTTGTATATTCTATTGTTAAATTAATTTGACCTTCTTTTCAATTTCATCATCCAATTTGGGTCCCAATATCTTATCTTCGTAAAATTAATCCCCATATTTTGGAGTTATGAATTTCTACAAATAAAGGGTTTCATAAGTGGCCATCTGAATATATGATTAGTAGCTTAAATTGTATGAGAACATGGCTAGAGGAATACATTTATCCAATAAACCTTTAATATCTATATAAAAAAATATTTAGAATATCCTCAATTTTCTGATAATACATTTACATTCCATCGGTATTTGGGTGATAGGTCTTGCTTAAGCTCAGTTGTTTACAAGGAATGTTGATAAATTTTCTTTAACATTAAGGGGAACCTAATATATCCAGCCAATATAATCGATAGTGGTGTCCCATGAATCCTCACCATTTATCAAATATATATCTCTATATATTGATTTAATGATAATACATCTGAAAATGTGATGAAGTATTTAGTCCTTCTAAAATAGTCCATTATAATTCAGATATCCTTATTTCGTTTCAATGTCTTTATAAAAAATATAAAAAAAATCCATGATGATGTTTTCCCAATTATATATAATCATTTTTAATGGTTTCATTTTCACCTAGGACTATTGGATTTTTTACCTTCACTTTTTGAAGGTAGAAAAAAATAGTGAAGAACTAGGTTTATAACTAAGTGCTTCAATATTGTGTTCCTACTTAATAATATTCTTTTATTGTTTATTAATTATTACTTCTAGTTTTATGGGGTCTATTCAATATGGAATCATAGATATGGGTAGAGCTATATATTGAAGTTCAATTGAGAAATAAAGATATTCATAAGGGGGAACACTAAGAAAGTATTCAATGAATACAACCACATATTCCCATACAATGGGAATGTCTTCAAGGATGGTATTCACTTTTGTCTCAATAATTTGAGATAAATATAATTATTATTTAGGAAATTGTATCAGTTATTTTGAAAGTGTTTACAATGGAAATTAGTTATTCTAATTGACCTTATATTTAATAATATAATGATATGGAATATTTAAATTAATTTATTCCACTTTGTAGTTGATGATGTCTCTATAAGAAGAAAATCAATCCATGCCCAGTATAGCATCAGATTCTACTGATGTATAACAAAGTGTGCTGGGAGATTATTTCCAAAAATATTTATTGGGGAAGATTTATATAATTTAGATGAAATGAATCGGAAACAATTTCACCAATAACATAACATCCATGTCTTGAGGTTGTGTTTTAATACTTCTACAAAACATACATCATATGAAAGACTATGTAAAATTATTATCAAATAAGAAATGTTGAGTTTATGAATGGATAATAAGAGTACCTTTGTCCATTTTTGTAGGGATCTAATAATTTACTAAAACCATAAAAACGTTATAGATGAGAATAATGAAATTAATAATCATATAAAAAGATAAACTATTAATTTAGAATGAATAACTCATAAATGATATATATATATATATATATATCCTTCCATAAGAATTTATAGGTTTTAAAATAGGTTATTCCTCATATATTTCCTATTATGTTTTATATTTAAATACAAAATAATAAATAGACCTTGGTATCATAAAAATTATAGCCACCCAAATCTCGAACACAAATTAATATATGATTTTAACATAAAAATTCATCAAACACAACCCAACAATTTAGAGGTCTAATGTATTTGGGATATTAGATAAATAATACATCCATATAAAAAATAACTACATCATTTTTATTTAAATTTTCAAAATATTATCATAAATCCAACTGAACATAACTTATATCATTGTATAACCTTGGTGAATACATAAATAGGAAGGGTAATCTATAATGCATAGTAATGGAATAATAATGGAAATTAATTACAACATATAATTCAAGAGGCACAAGATGTTATCATAAAAGAGAAAAATCATAGTTAATCCCATGGAAGAACGAAATAATATATATTATATAATAAAATAATTTAATAATAAGAATGATTCACCAATATAGAACATGATATTATAAGTCTAAGTCAAGGATCACCACTAATACAACATAACATTTGTTGTCATTATCCTTTCCCATGCACCATATATGGTATCTAATGTGATCAAATCATTAAAGAATATAATGTTTTTATGTATAACTATAGTACTACCTTAGAGACAAAACAAAAATTCATATGTGCATAACATAATTAAAAGATGTGATAAATAATGAATAACCACGAGAAAAAATATGAGAACCAAATGGGTTATGTAATTATATCTCAAATCATAAACAAATGATATATCAAAACGACTTCCAAGAAAATAATGGATTAAATAAATATTTTCATAACTTAACAAATAGGTTATGTCATAAATATAGATTATTATTGAATAAAATTCATCGGATTGGAGTGGAGAAATAGGTATAGAAATGAACCTCATATACAATGTATTAAAGAATGAATGAAGAAACATTAATGTAGGTAAGTGTAAATAATCTTACTTAAAACTTTAAATATACTAGAATTGATTTAAATAATATAATTTTTATTATATATATAATAACATATTTAAATTTTTAAAAGAGGGAATCTTGAATTTAAATAATAAATAAAAAATTTCCATTTGATCATGTTATATTTAAAATAGTGATTGGGAAGGGAACATGAAAAAATTTCATACCGATAAAAAATAAATAGAAAATAAAATTGGTATATTTGTTAGTAGAATACATAAATTATATATATATATATATATATATATATATTTGTGTGTGTGTTTATGTTTGAAGTAAATATGGAAGAAAGAGAGAAATTAATAGAGGGAAAAAATAAATCGCATAACTAAAATGAAAAATAGGGAGGTTTGGGTGATCCCTTACCTCATGTCCTAAATTCATTGTTACATGCATTTAATATCCTAAATAATCAATTTAAATTTATTAAATACATTCTAAAGATCCATTTCAGGTATATATAATTTATCATCAGTCTTTTATGTTTCTTTAATGTTGATTTATTAAGATGTTATATTCATGTTTAGCATCCTGATAGTATTTTTTAATGGTTTCGAGGTCACATCAGTTTTAAGATTATGATGGAATTTATTTTCAAATGAGTATGCAGCTATAGAAGTGTGATAATGTGATGGTAGTTTCATTTCATAAGATTGAATGTTTATAATTATCCATAAATTTTCAAACATTGGCAAAGTTCCATGAGTATAAATGTTATCATTTAATGGTTTGTAAATTTAAGCATTTTTACCATTCATTATGAAATGAAAATTTTTTATTTACTTTTATGTTAATTTACACATTAAATAATATGAATCATATAATTATATTATTATTAATATAATACTGGTCTATAAAATTGTCTATTATGACCGTCTTGAAATATAATAATAGTTGTATTATAACCAAATCATTATTTGTCATTATACCATCCATGAATGGATGTTTGTTTATTAAAATAACTAATGTGTAAATATATGTTTAAAATTTATTATTAAAATTAAATTATATAATATATATTATTTTATGGAACCTAGATAACAAATTTTTGTGGTATAAGAATAATATTTCAAGTAATATAAATTAAAAAGAGTGATTATGGGTTCTTATCATACTATTTAGTGTGACTCCTTTTATAATTGAATTGTGTCTATGAATTTTGGTATTCTAATAATAATAGTATAGAAAAACATTAATTTTTCACATATTATTACATTTTTTTAATATATATATCCATTCAATGCAACCAAATGATCAAAAAGGCTTTAATCCTTAAAAGACTAGATATATGAAACATTAAAATTAAAATAATGAATCATTAATTTAATCTCCATAATATGCTTCTAAATTTTTTTAATATCATAAAACAAAAAAAGATCATATCAGGAATACCTATATAGAAGGTGTGAGATAAAAATACAAGGGAATAACCATGATAAGGAAATATAAAATGTGAGTCATAGGTATAACATGATATCATAAAAGGGATGGATAATGAATAATAACAATGAATCATAACATAAAGAACAAGGAATAATTATATCAAAACAATATAAGAAAATTTGGAAGCGAAAAAAACATTAAACATGAATAAGTCAAGTTGGACTTTCTAGACAATAAAACAAAGTTGAAAGATTTCCATATTGGATTAGGCTCACACTCTAAATCCCATACATAACATCTCATGAGACAAAACATTTACCCAATACATTATAGGGGTATATGGGTGTGCCCATTATAAAATGTTCATGACTCTATGTTGTATAAAAATTAAATCAACCATAAGGAATAATCAGAAGAATTTTACATGGAAATAAATTGGCTAATAATATAGTCTCATATCATAATCAAAATTGATTTATTAATGAATCCATCTGATAAATGATCATACGGAACATATTAGCCTATCAAATGAATGGAAAATAAGATTGGTATATATGTGAGATACATATATTAATATTTTAGAATCATTACATAACATTAAAGGGAGATATTATGTGATTTAGATATGGAATGGTCATAACCTGAAGAAAATGGTGGTTTAGAAAGATCACATACCTAGAGTTCGTCTCATCACACACATTATCAATATTCCTTAATAATAAATATATTTTAATTATATACATTATTATGAAAAAATTTCCAGATTATTTTGATTTTGATTTTATTTTTTATCATGTTATATTCAATAAATTAATAATTTTGTTTCATGTTGGATGTTTTAATGATTTTTGACTAATATATCCCAATAAGTTTTGTAAATTGAATAATTCCAAAGAGATTATTATTTCATCATCTAAAGAATAATAATCCTTACATAATCAGAATTTTTATATATCAATTATACCTTTAAATCAAACCACGAAATATGGTTATGAAAAATGATCTGTGTTACAAACATATAAATATTAGGCCGTACATATACAATAGTAAGGTTTCCAATTTCAAGGATCATTATGGAAATCATTAAAGAGTTATTATATCTCTGTGTAATTATCATTATATCATAAATATAATATTATTTCACTAAATTAACATATATATACCATCCATGTATTGTGGTAATGAAAATAAATCACATCACTTCAGGGTGGTAGTAACACACACGCCCACACAGATGATGTTATAATCTTTTAATGATTAAAAAGGTAAATATAAATATGAAATATAATTAAAAATAATTATAAACATTTAATTAATATAATATATATATATATATATTAAATAAATCCTCATTAAAACCCTTGATTGGTTAATAAGGAAAATTAATTACATATGTTCAAGAGGTGATAATCCACCGTACACAAAAACGATGGTTTAATTTACCATTTGATGGAAGAGAAGTTAAAAATATAGGTTATGTTACTAACATAAAAACATAATTGAATATGTGATATTATGATTTTATTATATTAATATTTTTATAAAGATATTAATGATGTATAATAAGAAATAAAACAAAACATTCTTAGAGAATAATGATCATTCTTCTTTAAACAACCTCTTAAGTATTTCACCCAAGGAATTCTTATAAAGATTTTATGATCAAAAAGGAGCTATAAGTCATGGTGATGGATTTATTTAAGTGATTTGGTTGTTTATTGTATTAAAAATTCTCATGAACTATTTTTAGAATAACATTGTGTGTGTCCTTTTATATGGAGGGGAGATAATATTCTTGGAATTTTTGAAATGAATAAAATATATAAATTTATTATTAATATTAAATGGCTCTCAAAATGGACAATAAAATAATATAAGATTATATAGGGTCTAAATATTTCCATTAAATTGAAATTATATTGGTTTTTAGTTCATTTTAACCCTTAACACTTTAGTTAATCCCCTTGGTAAACTTGTTTAAACCTTAATCGTGATAATCAATTTTCACTATTTTTACTATTCATTATGATAAAAAATTAAGTTGATAATATTAAATAATATTATTTTTATGATTAAAAATATGAAATATATATTATAAAATAACTTTAGTAGAAGTTTCATAATTTAATTTAATATTAATCTCGTAAAATGTGATAAAAAACTGGATTTTTAGAAAAATTCATTTTGCAACCAATAGATGATGTGATATTAATAATATGAATTAAAATAATTAAAATATTATATTAAATTAATATAAATAGATATATAATATATATAATTATCTTCAATCTATTAGTTTTTAGAGTTAGTTTAATTTATTAATACCGATAAAATTTATGGGATGAAAAATAGTTTTCAGAAAACTGTGTTTTTAACAATAAAAATAAACATATTATAAATATTGGAAATTTCATATTAAAATGATATTAATTTGATTATTCTAAATTTAATTTTCCATATATTAATTTAATACTAAATAAAAAATATGATGTACTTTTAAACAACTATATTTAATGAAAAAAAATTGTAGTATTTCAAAAATCGGTAATTTTCACTATTGATTGACAAATAAAACATTTAAAAAAACCACAAAACGCCACCTTCAGTTAATATTTATATGATGATTTAAAAAAATTAATTTTATAAAATTACATTTTTGTAAGTTCAAAAATTAAATATAATATTATCTCACAAAAATCAATAAACATCGTTTTAGAAGAAAATATTTGTAAAAAAAATAAAATTTACATTAAAAATTGAGTGATTATTTACGATGAATTTATTAATAAATTTATATATTGTGGAAACTTTATATATTTTTTATAATGTATTTAATTATTTTTACACCAACTAAATTAACAGTTATTTTATGATAATCATATTTAAATTATCATGGTTTATTTTGGCATGGTGTTGTGTGTCGTACATTCAATCAAACATAATTTTCTTTTCACAAATCTCAAGGTGTAACATTAATCCCCCTTAAGTAATTTTTAACTCAAAATTTAACATTAAAACTACGGTGAAAACATGTGAGGTTTTCTCAACTTTATGTCTTCCTCCAGTTCTTAGGTTGAATATTCATATTTATTTTCCCACCATGGTAATTTGAATAAGTGATTTTCCTTGTTGTATATATCATTATCTCCAGATTCCAATATATTCAGCATATAATCGTCAAAATATAGATAATTTTTCATTTTAAACACCATTTAATTTAGTACATGTGAGGGATCTTGTATGTTCTTTCTCAAGAGGGATTCATGGAATACATCGTGTACTTGATAAAGGATTGGGTGGAGTGTTATTACATAAGCGAAATATTTGAATCTCTTTAGAATATCAAATCAGGTAATATTTATGGGGATTATCTTTACCTTCTCCAAAAATCTAATGACTCTATTCTATGGAGATATTTAGTGAAAAAATTAATCCTTGACCTAAAACTCTCGGCCTCATTGATGATTTCCAACAAATATCTGATGTTAAATTTTAGCATCCCAAGTGTAATTAAGAATTTTCCTGACCTTTTATACCATTTTCTAACCAATTTACGGTCTAAATAGAATTAATGTACAAAATTCATCCCAATAATTATGTGGTCTACGTCACTTCCAATAAAGGGATTAATAAGGATTCATTTGGATGATTAATTGAAAGCTATTATTATATGATAACATTATTAATGATCATGTTGATCCCATCCTCCTATTATTTCTTGCAAGAATAATATAAATATGGTTTCCATTGTTTTATTAGTCCACTCATATTGACCATCAATTTTTGGTTGATAAGATATACTAAAGTTTAACTCGGTATTTAGATCATTACAAATACTCTTCCAGAACATAGATGTAAATATCATTTCTATGTCAGATACAATATATAGTGGTGTAATATATATCCTCTCTAAATATATAATGTATATTCTTGCAATTTTATCCATGTAGAAGTACAATTTCATTAAAATTAAGTGAAAAGTATTTCTGTGAGGATCCAACACAACCCACCTAGCATTATTTCTTTATGTTTTCATTAAAAGACTGGTGAAAATTTAAAAAGTTCTTTTTTCCCATTTACATGTTGGTATGGGTAATATCTGCATTATACACTTAGAATTTTTACTTTAATCCTTCACTTACAGATATACTAGACACATTTAAGTATATTCCATGATCTCCTTCTTCATATTATCCATGCAATAGTTCTCTTGAATATTTGAACACGTCTTTTGTGCTCCATCGGTGAAAGGATATGGTAAATATTTTTTACCATTAAAAAAGACATTATTTGTTTCAGGATTCAATGGAAAACATATTCATGGACCAAGTCTTACAACTTCTTCTTCATCGATTTTTAACTCTGAGTATTTGTCTTTTCTAATAGATTTCACCTACTTTTTAATTTCCAGAACATCTCTTTGATTATCCTTTGTCTTCCATATATATAATTTTTTAGAAAAAATTTTAGAAAATAATGATGGCGATTCATCCCTTCGGATTCCCATATCCTTTATTTTCTAGTCTAATATTATTTGATCCTTCTAACTTATCATTATTGATAATGTTACCTGATCTTTTCTACAGAGAGTGTCTACCACTATGTTTTCATTCTGAGGATGGTATGCATTGAGAAGTTATATTCTTTGATCCACTTTAACAATCTTTATAGGTGCATTATCTTCCTTATATGTTAATATATATTTGAGTATCTTATGATCAGAATATATTTCCCTAATTATCCCCATAGAAATAATTTCACTAGATTTTTAATGAAAATATAAATACAGGAAACTCTAAATGCTATGTTGTATAATTATGATCCTGAAAATTTAACTTCCTTGAGGTTCACACTACAATTTTTTCATTTTTTATTAGTACACATCACAATAATTTCTTATAATAAATGATATATTCCAAAAAACATTCTGGGTTTAGGGAAGAGGGAGGAATGGTTCGATGATAATCCTTTTTTTTCAACTCCTTAAGTATCACTTCACATTTCTTGGTCTAGAATAACATTACCTCATTCCTAGTTACCTTGATCAATAGGTTAATAAATGTTGATAAGTATCTCAAAATTCATTAGTAATATCCATAAAATCCAATGAAACTTTGGATGTCTATTATAGATGTAAGTCTGGACGACTCCTAAATTTCCATTTTCATATAAGTTTTAATATATTCCCCTTTAAAAGTTATAACATACCAAAATAATGGTACATAGTTCATTTATACCTCACATTTTATAAACATTTCATATAGCTTCTTCTTTCACAAGGTTTTTAGTGCATTATCCAAATGCTCCTCGTGATCCTCCTTATAATTGTAGTATATTAGATTATCTTCAATAAATATTACCAAAATATACTTTCGTAATATTTAAAGACTCAATTATTTAATTATATAAATATTATTTGAAAATTATTGTGTTTTAAAGGAATCACTATGATCTCAGAGTTTCCATACGATATTTGAAAGGCAGTTTTGTGAATATTTCTCTTTACTCTCTTAATTGGTGATACCTCAACCAAAGGTCCACCATAGTGAAACATTATTCCCACATATTTGATCAAATATGTATTCTATATTTGTTAGGGGATATGAGTTAATTATCATCATTTTTTTAATTCATGGTAATCAATTATTCTGTATAGTTACCTATCCTTATTCTTTATGATGATTATCAGTGTACCCCATATAGAATCCCTCAGACATAGAAAAACATTTTCTATATTATCTTATAACTAATTTTTCAGATCTTACAACTCAATATTGGAAATTATATAAAGAGTCTCTAATATGGGTAAATATCAATATATAAGACCAATTGAGAAATCAACCTCTTGCTCTATAGGAATACTACGAAAATCTATTTGGAATATATTAATATAATATCTGACAGTGGGAATGTCTTCTACCACGATTCTATCCTTTCACTCAATCATTTTGTCTATATATTTTATCTCATAATTCAACAATATATGTTCTTTAAAAGAAGATTATGGGGGATATCCACCCTCATCCTTACACTTGTACTAAATTAGAGGATGATTGGTGATGTGAAGTGTGATATATATCTCTTCATAGTTGATGTTTGATTCTTGTTATTATAGACAATCCATGCCCTGTGTAGTATCAAAATCCCCTAAAAACTATATGAGATTTTCAGTAAGATTGGCTCCACAAACATTAAATAGAGAGATGTTAGATACATGGGAAAAAATAATTTCTATATTTTTTTGTTCTAAAAAATATCTCATCACACATGTTTAACGATAGTTTTAGAATTTTCATATTATACATGAAATATAAGAAATAATTCATATAACCAGAGTGAAAATGTTTATTCCAAATTCTTAAATGAATAACCGGAGTACATATCAAAAAAATGATTTCAATACCCACCTCTGTAGTAGAGATAACATAAAACCTCATTTTATCTCTAGAACATAGAGGATGTTTTCATTGATTATCTCTAAAAATCCTTGGGTAATATCATTATCTTTCCTAATTACTATTTTCCTTACATTTGAAACACTTCACTATAGTCTGAGTGTTGATATATTCTTCGTTCTATTCTTCTTTATTGGTTGGTTTCCTCATTTCCCTTTATAAATGATAGTACTAATGCCCCCTTTTCCACATTTAATGTATCATTTAGTTCCCTTTATATAGTTTCCATGGTGATTCTACAAATGTATTTTTCACATTTTATGTTGGGTTTTCATTCCTCCGTGGTATTTATACATTCATCCTCCTAAAGAAAACTCAATTTTATGATATTTATCTCTAAGCCTTCATGTCCACTTGGAGTCTCCAATATTTATCTCAACCTTGAGGGAAAAATGATCAATATCATTATAACAATTAATGTCTCAAATGAACAACTATTTTCATAGACTTGGATTTAATCCACTAATTAATTTTTCCAGCTTACTTTTAGCGTTAATGAAGATATTTGTGGTATATCATGCAAGCGTTGTAGAGTTTTCTTCATATGTTTGAAAAGTACCAGCATTACTTTTAATCGGTTTTAGGAACTTCTCTTATTTTTATGATATAGATATAGAGAAAATATTCATTGAAAAATATTTTCATTAAGTATTGAAATTCCATAGAATCAATATCCTCTTTAGAATTCATGTTCTTGATCATCGCACCCCAATAATCCGCTTCCCCCTCCATGTGATAAATGGATAACACATACTTATCATATTTTGAGTAATCAAATACATATAATATATTCTCAATGGAGTTAATCCATTATTACAGTATGAGGAGATTATAAGATCCAATAAATCAAAGAGTCCTTTGTCTGTAAAATTATTGAATGAAACTTTTCATTTGTTAGGATAAGTAGGGTGTTCCACATGATTCATATTATAATATATATTGATCCCATTGAGATTCTACTACAATAATGTACTATGATACCACTCAAATATGTTTAGAAATATCATTGATTCCATCAACACATTTCTTATGATGTTGTTTATTGGAATAGTTTCTCCTATTTCCTTCATGTAACAAAATAAATGATAATACATTAAATAATTAAAATACAAAAGGGAACCTTATAAATGAAGAAGGAATAACATATAAATGATATGCATATCCTAACTTATGAGTCTCTAGGTTTTAATATATGTTATACATGTTAACATTTACAATTAGTTTTTCAAACAGAATAGTTTGATCAAGTCCTTTATAATGGTTCATAAAGAGTTTGTGAATTTACAAAGCATATCAATGAAGTGTGTCAAATCTGGTGTGTTGTAAGTCCTATTTGTCATTCCCCATGTGAAAATCATGTCAATTCCCAATATTCCCTTTTAGGGTTTATTACCCTTAGGCATAGATTTACAAGAGTCACATGAACATGTAATATCCATACATGGGTGTAATTTCTTATAATCCATGTGATCAATAATTCACTATAATTATAGGATACTTTACTAAAATTATACTTATCCTTATGATTCTGACTAAAATATTCTATTACTAATCCCAAAATATTACTATACTATATTATAAAACAAACTATATCAACCGAATCTTTTTTCACCAATTATTTCAGGATTTTTAACTAAAATATCCATTAAATCCAAACAAAGGATTGAAAATCACTAGTGTATTTCGAAGACTAGGAATATAAAACATCAACTTGAAAATATAGTTTCTTTGATTTAATTTCTATTATGATATCCTAAATCCATTTGAGATCCAAAAATTTCATGGGGTGACCTATGGAAACCATATATAAAAGGGGTGATATAAAAACCATAGTATGGTAATAAAAATGAGAAAGAAACATAATGTGTATGTCAAAGGTATAACAAGATATCATAAATAAGAAGGCTCGTGAGTAATCACATAAAATAATTACATAATTAAAATTGTGTCATAATAACTTAAAATATTATATACGTGGTAGAAACATAGAAAATCTCATATGTATAAGATTTGGATAACATCCAAGGAAACATCACATGGTGGACAAAGTTACAAAGTGGATTAGGTTTTCTCACTAAATACCTTACATATTTTCTCATGATAAAAACTAATTACACAATTAATTGGTGTAATATCTATTCACACCCATTATAACATGTTCACAATTATGTGTTCCATAAAAATGAAACCAATAATAAGTCATTAACATTATAATTACCCATTGAAAGAACATGGGTTTCGTAATCATGTATCATATCATAATCAAATGAGATTTCTGAAAAAAGGAATTTGAGAAGTGGTCATATTTCATGTATTACCACATAAATGGAAGGTATAATTAGATAGGTATATATTTTAGGGACTTATATACAGAATTTATAAACATTATATAGCACTAAATAGATATAGAATGAGTGTTGGAGGGAGAATGGTCATAACTAGAAGAAAATGGTGGTCTAGGGAGATCCCTTACCTTGAGTCAAACTCATCATGTAAGATCACTATCTTTAAAAATAATAAAAATATATTAATAATTTAATATATTAATGATTTTTTTAAATTTTTATTATTCTTTTTATTCTATTTATTATCTTGCTTTATTCAATTGCTTAATCATTTAGGTTCATGTCATATGTTTTGATGATATTAAGCTTATATGTTGAAAATCACGTTGGTAAGTTGACTAAGGTCAAGGTGGTTATTATTTTATCATATCTTAAATAATAATATAAAATAATAATAATAATTTTTATTTTAAATATAATTATAATCCAACCATTAAATATTTTTATTAAAAATTATTTATGTTACAATTATAGAGAAACTTGATCATATGTAAGCATGAGTAATGTTTTCATTTTCAATTATCATGATGGAAATAAGGTAAGTTTTATTTTATCATTCAATAATAGAAATTATAAAATTAATATCAAAAAACATTAATTACGATTATACATACCATCCATGTGATGTGTTAATGAAAAATGAAATGCATCGCTTCTTGATGGTGGAAATCCACACGTTCACATGAATGAGGTTATTATATTTTAATGACTAGAAAGGTATAGAAATGTAGTCAATAATAATTTTAAAAAATGATAGACATTCCAATAATATAATATATATTAATTAATTAAGTCATCATAAATATTAGTGATAGTTGATGATGGAAAAAAATTCATCAGTTCGCAAACTAGTAGTCCTCTATATACATGAGTAATGGTTTTGTTTCCCATTTGATGGAAGATAATATTGATGTGGATTATGTAATCAAAATAATAGAATATTATTCTATGGTAGATATTGATGTTATTATATCTTCATATTTGAAAATGATTTGAAGGAGATAGAAGAATAAATAATACAAAAATGTTCTGTTAATAATGATATCTCTCTTTGAGACAAAATATTTTGGTTTGCACCAAAAGCCTTCTAGGATACTTTTCTAATTGAACGAGGGAGTCTATGTTGTGGGGAGGGATTTAAGGAAGTTATTTAGGTATGTATTTGTAATACCCCGACCCCAGTTACCCATATTCAGTGCATTATTTTAATACATTGTCAAGATAAAAGAAATCAAGTCCTGAAAGGCCGATCCATTTAGAAGTCTTGGAAAATAGATTACAAACATGGACGTTACATTACACATTAGGAAATAAAACACAATATAAATGATCCATTGATAATTCCATTAATCCTTTAGCTTAACCCTGCTTATAAATCATAATAAACTTCTTTGAATCCTAAGAAAATTAAAATATAGAAAGGGGTGAGCTCAGATGCTCAGTAAAGATAACAATATAGCGGAAATATTTATAAATAAGCTTAAACATTTAAGGCAATGTATAAGACTAAAAAATACTTTTTAAACATAAACGTCAGCATAATATTGAAAATATACAATAAAATAATTCCATTTACATATTCACATGGATATGATACTTCTCGAATAATCACATGCAATATCAATAGCCACTTTCATAATGATGGAATTCATAATTCCAGGCTATCATAATCATATAGTCATTGCCTTTTTCCAAGACTACAAATAAGATTTTTCCAAGGCCTTGTACCAAAACAATAGTTTGTCTAATGAGACCTACTGATTCATTGAGGAGATATAGCCGGCTCCACCGTTCACTTACTAAGTCCAATGCATTCCTCATATAAACAGGTGTAAACATAATATAAACATTTGTATTAAAACTAGCATACGAAATGTCAATAAATTATCCATAAATCATGAATGGTATAAAAATAACACAGCCACAGTCAAACATATCACAAAACCTTCAATAAAATATGGAATGTTTTTATCTTAATAAATCAACTTAAAATAAGCATAAAATCCATCAAATGATGTTCACATAGATGAAATAAAAACTATTTGAGAAAAATATCTTTTTTTTGAAAATCATTGAAAAGTCACAGATTTATAAAGGAGGAATTTTAAAATAGATTTTTGATTCTAAGTGTCTTAAACCACTTTGAAACTTTTGAATAGAATTTTCATTTCAAAACATTCATGTCCATATAATTAAATCCTTAAAATCATTTTGAAAACATGGACATTAATTAAATTTTTTAGAAATATAATTCTTCAAAACATTTAAAATTATGATCTTCATAAAAATTACCTTTCAAAAATTATTAAATAATTCATTTTGAAAACATTTTTACGAAAAATGGAGTTCAATGACAATGATGTCCTAGTAAATACTTACTCATAATTAATCTTATAAAATAATTAGATTGAGGAATTAACCCTTACATTTCACTTTCCATTAGTCGAGGGTACGTTTAGCCTCCTATTTGAAGATCGTAGTATGTTATTAAATTATAACAGAACCATATTAATATTTATGATATCATACATGATTCAATTATTAATTTATACTACCCATTTAATAATAATTTCCATGTTAAATTAATATTTTTGTAAATAATCACTTTCTTTATCGTACATGTTTTAACTTGTTACTCTTGATTGTATCACATAGACCAAGATTTAAATACATCTAGAATATAAAAAATGATTTATATATCAAATATATTTAAAATATAAATTTGTATAAGAGACATATATATGAAATAGAAAACACAGTTTATGGAGATGGTAGTCCGTACGTACGCATAAACGCTGTTTCCGTTTTCATATCGTATTGAACGGAACTTAGTGAATAAGATACATGTAAGTACATATATATATATATATATCTACATTATAATTATTATGTCATATATTAAATACTTATTAGTAATATATATTTTTATAATCATCGATGAATGGTGAACGTGGAAATTAATCTCATCGCGTAGTGGAGACGGTAATCCGTACGTACGCACGAGCGAAAATATCATTTTCTTGAAGGTGTGGAATTGAATGGTATATTAATTTTACCTAGTAATTATAATGTTATTTTAATTATCTATATACATATTAATCATCATTATATCCATCCAAATAACATTGTTTTTAATAACAAATTACACCCCGGTGTGTAGACGGTATGTTGTACGTACGCACGCATGGTGAAATCATCATTTATAAGACGGGTAGAATAATGAATAATGTTGTTAAATATTTTTAATAACAACACAGTATATATAATATAGTGGTTTTAGTACATTATAATGGAATAAACAATGAAATAGTAAGTGGAAGAATAAGAGAACTTGAAAGAGGTTGGTGAAATCGTTACCTCTTCTTCGGGTTATTTATTTTGATTTGATCAAAAGGACTTCTTTAGGTTGAATTTATGACCAAATTAAGGCCTAAAGAATGAATCTAGGATATTTGGGAGGATATTTGGTCAGGTTTTGGCCGAGCCAAATCGCTTTGGATATGTGAATTTGAGGGAAGGTGAAGTGCCCTTTTATAAGAGGGGTGCGGGGCAGCTTTCGAAAAACTTAAAGTATTATGTTATAATAAATTAATATTCGGTTTATAATGGCTCAAATGTGACTTATATATATTATAGTGTGGGGATGGGTCTAAATATACTCAACCAATATGTTTTAGAAAAGTTTAGGTCACCATTTTAACTTTATTATTTAGATTTAACTCTGAGTTAAATAATTTAACTTTTACCGTGTCTTCTTGTTTTCTTACACAATATGGTTAATAAACATACTATATACTGCCCATAGAACCCCAATTGGTTAATTAATGTCATATATATTATTATATAAGTCTTTTGGAAGATAAATATATTTTTAGGACAATTATATCAATAAATAATATAATATTTGTTTAAATAACTATTTTATGTAAATTTTGACACTATTTGGTATTTGTTTTTTTATAAAATAATACACCATGATTAATTCAAAAAAATTACATTTAATAAATAATAACATGTCATTTTGACCATGAAAATTCGTGGATGTCATAAAAACATTGAAATTGTATTTATTTTAATATTTATAATATCATTTGTTTATTCTTTCATTAATAAGGTAATTACTGCATCATCATTGTGTCATTAATAAATTTAATTATTTAATATATAAAAATTATAAATAAAATACCATTAGGTATTAAATAGTTTTATATTTCTAATGAATATTTATAGTCGAATTTATCTAATGCGTAACCGTATATTATAAATGGTTTAGTTATAAAACATTGATTTTAACACTTATAACTTTTATTTAAATAAAATAATAATAAATGTCTTAATCTAATCCAAGTAGACCAAAAGGGACATATTTTATTCTTAAGGTTGTTTTTTATCGGAATACACTTATCCAATATAATTATGACATGAGTTAGGGTAATAATAAAATCATTTTTACCCTTAATTAACATAATTACTTTTAACCGTGGTAAATAAAAGTAAAAACGTTACTATTCACCATAAATTATTTTTATCTTATTGAACCAAATTTTACTCCTTGATATTAACTGTGTCTCTTGTATTTTTTAAATTAAAATCACAGAAGTGGTAAAATTAGGTTTTATGTAAAATTATAAATTCTCCTAGGATGTGTGTAAAAGACGGTAAAAAGTTCGATAAAATTTTTATATATCTAAAATTATTATAAACTGACTCCAATTAATTACATTAAATTTAAATACGTATTATGTATCTATTTTGACCTAATATAAATTTAAATAAAAATAAATAAAAATTTAAATAAAAATACGGTTTTAAACAATAACTCGGTGTTCATTCACTATTCATAAAAATTGAACGTTTTCAGAAAAATACCAAAAATTCACCCTAGGATAATTTTGATATTCCAAATCCAAAAATGAAGTCTATATCACCAAATTTAAAATATATAAGTTTCATTTATTAATTTAAAATGAATTCTTATTTTCAAAACAAATATCTTGTTTTTATGAAACAATAACTACCAAAATATTGACACCTGTTTTTGTATAATTTCAATGTGAAATTAATTCCAATGACCAACATTGGATTAAAGGGTAAAAATATAATCTAATTATACTTCCAAAAAATTAAATTTTATAATTCAACACTATAAATTATTTTGATTAAAAAACTAGTTTTATGTTAAAATATAGTATTTTTTACTATTCACCCAAATATGAAAGTTATCAGAAAAACACTAAAAATTTATTAATACTAAATTCTTATGTCCCGATTCTAAAGAAAAATTTTATTTTGTAAAATTGAATATATAAAAGTTTATAATATGGTATTTAAAAAGGGTTTTCAATTAAAAGTCGTTAAAATTTCATTTTATGAAAAATAATTCTTTTATCTGAAAAAAATGTATTTTTTAATACATTATGTCTAAGAAACTCATAATATTGATTCTAAAATTATAAGGATTATATAAAGTTCAAAATTCAGTTAATACTATTCATAACCGCATTTGAACGGCTAGTTTGGTATGTCGTGGTGCGCTTGAACTTAGTGTTGTTTGTATTGCAAGTGATTGAATTACTTTGAATAAATAACACACTATAAAATCTTGGGGTGTTACATTCGTCCCTCCTTCAATTAATTACATCCTCACAAATTGAAATTGTTCTTAAAAAATAAACGTCTGAAAATAGAAAATATCTTTGTGGGAAAACCCACATCGTAAATTGGATTAATAAAACTTAGTCTTAATAAGAGAAAAAGAAAAATCAAAGGGTCATCACTAAATTATGATATTGATTAGGAGAAAATTGGTGAAAATTATAGACATATAATTAGAGGAAAAATGAAAAATTTTTTAGGGAGTGATTGAGGTCATCAGTCAAAAACAATTGTAGAATTTCGGGCCTCAAAGCCATCAATCTTTTATGATTTAAAATATCATTGGTTCAACAAAACCTAAGGTATTAGGAAAACACATTTTTAGTTTTAATATCCCTTTCCAAAATTTTAAGATCCCTTTCCAAATGTTTATGAATGAATTTCATTATAGAATAAGAGAAGAATATATATATATATATACATATATATATATATATATATATATATAATTGACAAGTATAGTTCCATTCGTTCACTAATTTCTACCACAAACTCTTCTTTCACTCTAAGAGATAATAGAAATTAAAAAAATTCCATTTATCCTATTCATATAGGGTTCCAGAAAAAAGAATTTCTAATTCATCTACCAGAACATTTAAAAAAACTAAATTATTCATTCTAGGACATCACGTGGGCCAGTGGTAGGTGATATACCCTTTTCACCCTTCAGTTGCGGTATAAAGTCTCAAGGCCTTTCCGGACGCGACGGGTTGCCGCCTGACCTCCGGGTTTTCATTTTATTGCAATGCAAATATAATCTCAAACTAGAATTATCCAAAATACTTCTTTCCAAACTCACAGTCCAAAATTTATATGGAAGGCAAACACAATGAAGATCCTTTTTTCCATGTAATAACATGTGAACACCTTCATAATGTATTCTTTTAAAACACTGCAACATCCTGATTTACCATAAAACCTTATTGATTACATTCATGATACCTTATTCCTTATAGAATAATATATATAAAACTTCTATCCAAAAATGTTTTATACTACAACAGTGTTGGAATACTCAAATAATTAATCAGTTTCAAGGTAGTCAAAAATTTCCAATATAATTTATCCAAATCAATCATGTATTATTCCAAAAACACTACCTCGGTATCAGAACCATATTATGGTTTATCTTTATCACATCATATATTTTCCAAACATTTTACATGCTATTGAGTCACATTTCATGGTACCACACGATCTCAAGTCTTTAATGAAATAGTACTACAGTACAATCCTTATATACTACATATTTACTATAACCAGTACAGTGTTGATACAACACTCAAATGAATTTATTCTTAAATAACAACATAAGAACTCTAATCATTCCTCCTCATATGTGTTAGTATCATAACTTGATTATTATCCAATAGCATCATTTGGGGAATACTCTGATGATTTGAATATTAGTTTTCGTACTTTCCCAACTCCTTGAAGATGAAGCATTATACATTTGAAATATTTTTCTTACCCTTGCAGTCATGTACATGTTGTTATTTTTCACCACACTTATAACAAAATCCCATTCCCTTTAGACATGTTACAGGTTGTTTCTTCCCACATTTATCACATATGAGAAAATTCTTATTTTCCCTCTTCCCTTTATCCGTCTTTCTCTCTTCCGTCCTTTTCTTCTCTTGCTTCCCATCAATGTCGTAGGACGTATATAATTCATTCCTTCTCTTATTAACACATGATACAATTTCTTCATACGTTGATAATTCATGGGAGATTATTTCCCTTCTAAATGTTGGCTTAATAACGTCAATGATATGATCCTCCTTACTCCTTGGATCATAAGTATTGTTGGAGTTCACATTCCCTCTACTGGGCACCATTTCTATACAATGGCATAAACTAGATTAGTTTATGAATCGAAATACATAATTCCAAACTTCTAAAACACATAACATAAATTGAACAGTTTATGGATATAATCCATAATCATAAAAATGATTTCTTTTAGGAATTATATACTCATAAACCCTTCATAATTGTTTGTAAAGAATATGAGAATTCTCCTAAACATATCCCCCAGGAGTTTCGTAACCACGAGTGAAGCAAGGCCTGTTGTCGTGCACCCATTCTCGTTCGAGTCTAGCTCAATGCTGTATTTTCTGGTTTTACCCCTAGGTACATAGGTGCCAGAGCCGCCTATACCTACTTGTATGCAGACAGGGATGTATTTCCAGGAAAATTCATAAAATCACTACAATACCAAAATTTTAGAAAGTTCTTCTATACTAATCCCCAAAGTCCATCTAAGGTCTATGTGCTCTAATCAGAGTTTATCTAAATATAGCTCCCAAGGATTGTACTAAACTTTCTCTGATACCAACAGTAACACCTGGACCCCAGTTACACAGAGTCGGTGCATTATTTTAATAAATTGGCATGATTACAAAGAATCAAGTCCCTAAAGACCGATCAGTTTAGCAGTCTTGGAAAATAGATTACATAAATCGACGTTAGATTAAACATTAGAAAATAAAAAACAACATAAATGATCCGTTTAGAAAGACATTAATCCCATATCTTAACCATGCTTATCAATAATAATACACTTCTTGGAATCCTGAGAAAATTAAAACATAGAATGGGGTGAGCACAGAAGCTTAGTAAGGATAATAATATTGCGAAAACATTCATAAATAAGCTTAAGCAGTTATGGAAATGTATAAGACTAAAACAAACGACTTTTTAAACCTAAAATTCAGTATAATATGGCAAAGATTCAATAAAACAATGTCATTTACTTATTCACATGGATATTCTACTGGTCGAACAATCACATGTAATATCAATATCCACTTTCTTAATGATGGAATGCATAACTCCAGACTATCATAACCACATATTCAAGGCCTGGTGCCAAGAATAAAAATAATATTTTGCCAAGGCCTTGTGCCAAGACTCTAGTTATTTTCATGACACATACAGATGCATCGAGGATCTATAGCGGGCTCCACCCATCACTTACTAAGTCCAATGCATTTCTCATATGAACACGTTTAAACATAACATAATCATTATTATTAAAACTAGCATACGAAATGTCAATTTTTTTTCCATAAACAGTGAATGGTATAAAAATAACACATCCACAGTCAAATATATCACAAAACCAACAATACAATATGGAATTATTGTATCATAATAAATCATATTCAAATAAGCTTAAAATCCATCAAAGGATGTTTACATAGATGAAATCAACACTATTTGAGAGAAATATATATTTTTTGGAAATCATTAAAAAGTCACACATTTATAAATAGGTAATTTAAAAGAGAATTTTGAATCGATGTTTCCCATACCACTTTAAATTTTTTGAAAATAATTAACATTTCAAAAGATTCATTTTCATATAAATAAATCATTAAAATCATTTTGAAAACATGAACATTAATTAAAATGATTTAAAAAGATAAATCCTTTAAACATTTAAAATTATGATATTGATAAAGATTACCTTTCACTAATCCTTAAATTATTCATTTTTAAATCATTTTTATGAAAAATTGACATGGATAATAAAGTTGTCCTATTAAATACTTACACATAAACAATCTCAGATAATAATGAGATTGAGGAATTTACCCTTACCTTGCACTTTCCTTTAGTCGAGGGTACTTTTAACTACCTGTATGAAGATAATAGTATGTTATTAAATCATAAAATAACCATATTAATATTTATTATATCATACATTATTCATTTATGACTTTATACTACCCATTTAATAATAATTTCCATGTTAAATTAATATTTACGGTAATAATCGCTTTCTTTATCGTACGTGTTTTAACTTGTCACTCTTGATTGTATAAATTAGAAAAAGATTTAAATAATTAAAAAATATAAAACATGATTTATATATCAAATATATTTAGAATAAAATTATTTATAAGAGACGTATATAAGAAATGAAAAACACTATTTATGGAGACAATAGTCTATACGCACGCATAAACGCTATTTCCATTTTCATATCTTATTGAACGAAACTAAGTGAATAAGATATATGTAAGTATATATATATATATATATATATATATATTTCCCCATTATAATTATTATGTCATATATTACATACTTGTTAGTAATATATATTTTTATAATCATCGATAAATGGTGAAGGTGGAAATAAATTTCATCGTGTCGTGGAGACGGTAATCCGTACGTATGCACGAGAGACAATATCATGTCCTTGAAGGTGTGGAATTGGATGGTATATTAATTTTAAAAAGACATTAGAATTTTATTTTAATTATTTATATACATATTACTCATCATTATATCTATCCAAATAACACAGTGTCGACTAACAAATTACACCACGGCGTGGAGACGGTAAGTCGTACGTACGCACGCATGGTGAAATTATCATTAATAAGATGGGTAGAATAATGAATATAGTTGTTACATATATATAATAAAATCACAGTATATATATAACTGTATTTATTATTTTATAATGGAAATAACAAAGAAAGAGTAAGTGGAAGAATAAGAGAACATGAAAGAGGGTGGTGAAATCATTAAAACTTCTTTGGGATAATCCTTTTGATTTGATCAAAAGGGCTCTGTTGGTTGGATTTATGACCAAAGTAAGGCCTCTAGGATGATATTAGGATATTTTTTAGGATATTTGGGAAGGGGTTGGCCGATCCAAATGGATTTGGAGGTGTTAATTTGTGGGAAGGTGAAGTGCCCTTTTATAAGAGGGGTGAGGGGCACCTTTTTAAAAACGTAAAATATTATATGATAATAAATTCATATTAGGATTATAATGGCTTAAAAGTGACTTATTTAGATTATAGGGTGGGGATGGGTCTAAATCTACTCAAACAATAGGTTTTTAACAAGTTTTGGTTTCTATTTTAACCTTATCATTTAGATTTAACTTTAAGTTAAATAATTTAACTTTTACCGTGTCTTCTTGTTTTCTTACACTATATGGTTAATAAACATACTATATACTGCCAATAGAACCCCAATTGGTTCATTAATGTCATATATATTATTATATATGTATTTTGGACGATCCTTAGAATTTTTGGACCATTATATAAATTAATAAAATAATATTTGTTTTAAAAACTAGTTTATGTCAATTTTGACACTATTTGGTATTTGTTTTTTTGATAAAACAATAACAACATTATTACTTCAAAAAATACGTTGAATCAATCATAACATGTCATATTCACCTATAAAATTAGTGTTTGTCATAAAAACTTTGAAATTGTATTTATTTTAATATTTATAATACCGTTTATTTGATTCCTTCATTAATAAGGTAATTACTACATCATCATTGTGTCATTAATAAATTTAATTATATAATATATAAAAATTATAAATAAAATACAATAATGTATGAAATATATTTATATTTTTAATGAATATTTATAGTCGAATTTATCTTATGTATGGCCCTATATTAAAAATTGTTTAGTTATTATACTTTGATTTTAAATCTTTTAACTCTTCTTTAAATAAAATAATATTAAATGTCTTAATCTAATCCATGTAGACCTAAAGGGTCATATTTTATTTATAAGTTTGTTTTTGGTCGAATTACACTTATACAATAGAATTAGAACATGTTTTATGGTAATAATAATATTATTTTTACCCTTAATTACCCTATTTACATTTAACCGTGGTAAATAAAAGTAAACAGTCACTATTCACCAAAAATTATTTTTATCTTATTGAACCACATTTTACTCCTTGATATTATCTGTGTCTCTCGGATTTTTTAAATTCAACTCATAGAAGCAGTAAAATTAGGTTATATGTATATTTGAAAATGCTCCTAGGAGGTGGGTAAAAGATGGTAAAAAGTTCGATAAAATTTTTATATATCTAAAATTATTAAAAACTGACCCCAATTAATTAAATTGAATTTATATTGGTATAATGTATCTATTTTTACCTAAAATAAATTTAAATAAAATAAATTATTATTTAAATAAAAATCTAGTTTTATAGGATAACTATGTGTTCTTCCACTATTTATAAAAATTGAACGTTTTCGGAATAAATACCAAAAATTCACCCAAGGATAATTTTGATATTCTGAATCAAAAAATGAAGTATATTTTACTAAATTAAAAACATATAATTTGTAATTGTTAATTTAAAATTAATTCTTGTTGTCAAAACAAATAGCGTGTTTTAATGAAACAATAACTTCCAAAAGACTGACACTTGTTTATGTATTATTTCAATGTGAAATTAATTTCAATGACAAAAATTGCATTAAAGGGTAAAAATATAATCTAATTATACATCTTAAACCTTAAAATGTATTATTCAACACTATAAATGTTTTTGATTAAAAAAATTATTTTCAGTTAAAATATATTATTTTTCACTATTCACACAAATATGAAAGTTATGAGAAAAACTCCACAAATTTATTGAAACTAAATTCATATGTCCCGATTCTATAGAATATGTTTATTTTGTATTATTGAATATATAAAAGTATCTAATATTGGATTTAAAAAGGGATCGCTATTAAAAGGCGGTAAAATTGAATTTTTTTTAAAAATAATTCTTTTATCTGAAAAAAATGAATGTGTTCTTACATTATGACTAAGAAACTCATAATATGGATTCTAAAATTATAATTATTATATTAAGTTCAAAATTCAGTTAATACTATTCGTATCTTCTTTTGAATGGCTTGTTTGGTAAGTCGTGGTGTGCTTGAACTCGTTGTTGCATGTATTGCCTGTTACTGAATTACCTTGAAGAAATAACGCACTATTAAATCTTGGGGTGTTATAGTATTGTTTGAAAAAAGGATCTTGATTTGTGTAGATGATAGGATATGATCTATCCATTTTTAAGTGGTCGTGAGAATCCACTTGGAATCTTTTAAAATAATAAAATATATAAGTTTATTATTGACACAAAATTGTTGAAAATAGAAAATTATCAAATTTTATATAATATAGGGATTAATATGGCTATAAAATAAACTAGATATATTTTAATGTTGTTTTATGCCTTATCCCTTTTATTTAACACCATGTAAACTTGTTTTAACCATAACCATGTTAATACAGTTCTAATAATTTTACTATTCAATAATACCTAAAATTAAGATTACCTTTTTAAATAATATTAATTTTCTTGATTCCAAATTTCGAATCTATTTTATCCAATTCCACTCATATAAGGCATAGAAATAAATTTAAAATTAAACCTCTAAAGCGCGATTAAAAAAATGGGTTTTCTAGAATAAATACATATTTTATGAAATCAATGATCTTATATTAACTTTATAACTACAAATAACTATTATATGAATTTAAATATTTTTATATATATAATATAATTTTAATTTAAATATTTCATTACTAAGGGTTTTTATAATTAATTAAAATAGATAAATATTTTTTACATAAAAATAGTTTTCCGATAACTTGTTTTTAAGCATACAAATTAACTTATACCAAAATCGTGAAAATTTATGAATAAAATGATAATAATTATATTATTATAAATCAAATGGTTTATATTTCCCAATAATACCAAATCCAAAATATAATGGTACTTTTAAATTACTTTATTTAATGAAATGAAATGAGCGTATCTGAAAAGGCAATGATTTTTACAATTCATTGAAAAATAGTCATTTGAGAAAAAACTCAAAATTTAACCCTAAATTAATTATGATATATCGATTTAAAAAAATCAAAACATTATAAAATAAAATTTCAAAATAATCCAGAAATTAATTATAATTTATTCCCACAAAAATAAAAAAAAAATTAAAAAACATCACTTTTTAAGAATAAAATGTATATTAAAAAGTGAATTTTTATTTTCTAAGAATTCATTAACACGTTTATATTGAATAAAAAATTTATATATATTTCATAAATTATTTTATCTTATTCATACACTCAAATTTAACATCTTTGTTATAATGATCATATTTAAATTATCATGGTACATTTAGGATTAGTGTTGTGTGTCATATACACTATCGAACATAGTTTTATTTTTTCAAAACTCAAGGTGTTATATCCAAAACCTCTAAAACAAGAATAAGTGACATTTTTACTAAATTTGGAAGATCTAGGATAATATAAGGAGCTTAATTTATGTGTAGAAGTGTGGTGGAGAATGATGGTATTTATTAGGGGAGGATATGAATGTTTTAGAATAATGTGTTATATATTCAATTGTAAAGAGATCGCGATTAAATGGTAAATATTACATTAAAATGTTAAATTATATTCTATAAAACATAAAAATTATTTCACTTGCATTATTACCAAAGACCATACTTATTCAGTACTTATATGGTTTTTTACTACTTACTTCAATATTTTACTATTTATAAACAATATAAAAACCATCACCCCAACCAAATATAGACATGATAATTCCAAAAATGTCTTCAATTTGATCAAAATCATTTTTATTTTGTAAAACAATTTATTTTAACTTAAACTAAATATTTATTGAAAATAGTAATTTTTATGACATGATCAAATTTTGGGGCCCTAATAATTTACTTTTGATTTCATAAAATTACAATATTATTTATATATGAGTTACTGGTGTTGTATAAAAAAATTTTATGAAATTAAACTTTTATTTAAGAATATTGAACTTTATTATATAAATTTATTTAAATGAAAAAATTTCATTTATGTTTTCCTAAATATATAATCATTTTTTTATTTGTGTAAATATTTTTTAATAATATTTAATAAGTTAATTTAATTATATTTTGATAAAAAATTATATTTTTATTTCATAAAATACCCATATATTATTTTACCATTTTAATCAGCTAATTTATTCTTCTAACGATCAAGATACTATTCTAACCCTCACATTTCGAATGCTTATATAATAGTTAAACTTCTTGTAAGTACCTATTGTATAAATCATTATCTATAATTCTTTTAAAGGTTCTACATCCATCATCTTAAAAATATCAATTATATTACTGGTGTTTTTAACATTTGTTTTTCATGTATGTGATAATGTTTGGGAACTATGATATACCTGAATATCATATTCCAATTTTATTATTTTCTTGTGTTTTTAACCTATTGTAGTAGTTTCAATTTTATAGATCATATTTATAATTCCTATCAAATTTTCATTCTATGTGTAATAAAATAATTTTATATTGAGAAGGAATCTTTGTATTGATAAAGTTTGTATTTGTTAATATTTATGATAGGCCAATATAGTAAGGCATCATATAGGCTTAGTGAAAGAAAATATTAAAATAAAATACATAAGGGATGAGAAGAAAAAGAAAACCATATCAAAATTATTGAGGGATGAACACTTATGTAATGATACTATTTGAGGGAATCCTTTAAGGATACATGAAAAGAAACAAACTTGATAAGCCACAAAGGTATCTTGAAAACCTCAAATGAGAATATGGCATATTAAAAAACCATAAAAAGATTTATATCCTAAGGAATAATGTTTCACGTTCCCATCATACTTGGGTAAGGTATATAAAGAATAAAATACCATAGGGGAAGACACTCGGGGAATGGATATTCATAGAAAAAGCATCAATGCCACTTGATTTGCAATCATTGCCAAGGGGAAGGTGAACCAACATCATGAGTCAAGAAATCCCAAACAAGGTTGACTAGTGGGAGGGATATGCAACACTAAAGGCCAATATAATTGGTGATGATTCCAATCTTTACCTCTATCATATCCATCCACCAAATATCTACTATAACTAACAGTTTTATATTGAAAATGAGGGAATTTTCTACATCCACTCCCAACCAAACCTTAGATATTTTTGATAAAAATACCATGTATAAGCTCATATGGGGATAAGATAAAGGATAAAATAATAGGATAGTTAGTATAAGCATGTAATTCAGATCCAAATGTGAAGAAAAATATCATTCATTGATATCAATATAGAAATATATTTGGATAAAACCCTAGTTGTACCACCACATCTCATGTTTCAATTATAATTTTCATGATAATTACTCAATATCATCATATAATATAAATGGTAATGTCCTAATACTATATAAAGTATCAAAATTATATAGTAGTTCTCAAATATAATTAAAACCTCTAGATAAAATTACAGTAATCTTAAGTATATGTCTTAGGATTTAAATACATCAATCTAATAAGATGCATATGATATCAGACTATCAGGTACTCATGGATTGTAAACATTGATATTTATTATTATGAATTTCATAGTTGGTGATCTCAATTATAAGAGATATTGAGAGTTATTATTCTATTTTGAGCAATACATGTTTTGGTTGTGATTGAATGTTCATATCTTTGATCATGTGTGTTAGTCTCTGAAATTGAGACCATTATCAATGTATACCATGAGTCGTATACTTTAACATTTTATAAGAAACACAACAGTTTATATTTTTATAGAGTTTACCTAAATTAGTTTTATCATTAATTTTATGAAATTTATTAAATCATAAAAACCATATATACAACATTAATGTATGGTAAGAAGATATATATGGACTATTAACTCAAATAGTGGTGCCTTGAACAAGTCCTTGTCCATAGTATGTGAAGGTAGGTATATATAATATGTTAATATAAATACTAAATAATGTATTGAAGAACAGTGACACAAATTATTCATTATAATTTATAATATTCTATTTGAAAATATATTATATCACATAGTTTGTGTCTGTTCTCAGTTGTCATGGATATATAATATCCATGTATATTCAAGTGTCTTGATGTGTTTCAAGATACATTTCTTATTATATGAATTTTACTCCCTAGTATTTATATAAGGTTCTAGATGGTTACAAAAAAGAAATTATCTAAAAGTTCCAATAATTAATAGGAATTTGAGTTTAGGAAATATTATTCCATGCATAAATTATTCAGTGAATAATTGAGGGTCAATGATCACATGTACTTGAATAAATAATATCAATTTTTTTTGTTATTTCAGTTTATATTAATTATAATTGAGTTATTTTAGCATGATATTGAAATGTTATTTGAGTATAAATAAGTGAATATGAGAAAAGAATTTTTTAAGGGAACATTAATTATTTAGTTTTAGTTAAACACATTCTGGAGTCACCAATTTATTCAATAGTGTTATATTTCATCAGATAACATGTGAGAGTTAAAAGTGAGTAATGAAATTTTCATATCATTAATGATAAGTTAAATTTTAATAATTTTTGTTGGTGTGAATTTGTTAGTACTATCTTTTTCTAGTAATATATATGAAATTTATGTAAATTTATACCAAAAAAAAATATTTATCCCAAAAAAAACATTAAAAGGAGTCCTTGAAATGAATTATAAATCCTCTAAGATACAAAATGAACCATATAATCATTGATTCATGAATATTTTTGAACATTTATTTTGATTGTGTGAAGATCAAAAATAATTCATTTCATTCATGTTGTCTCCTGATTAAAAAAGATCGATAAATAAAAAATTATAGTGAATGTGTTGAAAATTTAAAGGGATCCTTCTTAAGAACCTTTCGGTTTTGGTGATCCACTATCAAGAAGAGGTTATTATGTTCAAGATAATTATTGTGGTATTGTTTTATTCCTTTCCTTTATGCGTAAATATTTATATATATGATTATTTGAAAGTATGAGCACAAGTATGAAGGTTATTATATTATGACATTATTCATATTAAAATTTAGAAATATACGACTACTAAATCCTTTTTATATAACCTGGTTTATTCATAGATCCCACCTTTAGTATGTCATGTATTCATGAATAGAAACAATCACATATCGACATATATATAAATATAATGAATTATCCTTTTTTTTATTGAAAACTCTAAACCATAAAAATAATATAAATATATTTAACATCCATAATAAATGAATAATATATATCAAATCCATATTATATCACACAAACCAATTCAAAAAGTGGTGATGAAACCAAAAAGTATATTATCATTTCAATATCTCGAATATTTTTAATTGCAACTATATTCTCTAATAACTTTACCATTTCTAGAGATAATGATACTCAACATCACCAAAAACACTACCTAGATAATATAAATAATAGTGTATATTACGTTGATTGAGCATATAAAAACACTCAATAGGTTCCACCCTATAACTCTAATGTGTAAATTTGAATGGAACAATCTAATGCATTTATGCATGGAATAACTAAAAAACAATCAATCATACATTAATCCAAAAGGTTAACCACTAAAATTAATCTATTCCATATCTCATAATACACACACTTCCCAGTGAATAAGGAATCATATATAATCCATCAATAAAAACTGTCATTAATGATCCAAATTACGAAAACCACAAAATTTTCTACCATAAGGGTCTCACTGTAATATCTCTATATTTACTTCATCCATTAGAATAATTTTAATGATATCCTAATTTGATTATATACCTACTGAGACCTCTCTACTATATTTTATGTTTTTTTTCATTTTCTATTTTTAGATACTCTGTCTATCCTCTAGGTGTTCACCATTATGGAATTTACCCAACCACAACCAGCATTGGTTTGGAAATTCTCCATCATTAATGACACTTGATGTATTATTTGTTTTCTACCCTCAGAAATGACCCCTCTATAAAAAATATCACCATGACCATACATAAAATATATTTAACCACTTGAACCATTATTGACATCATCATCATCACAACTCATAAATGGATTCAAACCCCTAGTGCCTTGGCATCCACATAGACAAATTCCTTGGGAATATACTCTCACCATTAAAATGCCAAACCCTAACCTAGGTTCTCCAAAACTAGATCCTATGAAGTGAAAACAATATAATATATTTATAAATCTCCCCATATAGGTTGATCATAGTTTAAATCCAATGTAATAACATCCACATCACTATAATTCATCATATCTTGGTGACATAATTTTCCACAACCTCATCACTAACTCATAAATATGGAAACACCCCTTTAAACCAAGATTCATTGACCACAATGCCTTTCAACATTTATAACTTGTCTATACACACAAGAGATGTCTATATGTGGTTTGACTTAATAATAAATTATTATCACTGATAATAACTCATCTCATATGTTCCACTATACACCTTAATAAATGTGGAAGAAACAGCAAGCTACACAGCCCATTGGGAACATGGTATATCTTATGTTATGGTGGAATTACTTATATATAATGTAAACTACCCCTTATAATACATTTAAAAATGTCATTATATTTAAGAATAAGGTATTTTAGTATGAATATGTGTAATGACCCTTATGTAGCATATTAAAACTGATCCCTGTGTTACGTCCAATAGATTTAATAATTTCGAAGAGAGTGGAAGAAGAGCCATATCGATTAGATATAACCCAAGAAAAAAATCGTAAATGTTCCCCATTACTCTTTTAAATTAATTTCATTTGTATTTTTTTCATTAAAGGATTAAATTTAAATATTGTTTTATAAAAAAAATTATGAACACATATATTCCCATCATAAAAAACATATCATATCCTCCATCCACATCAATTATAAACATATAATCAATGAAAATGTTATCATAATAACAATTTATAAAATTGTATACATTTTTTAAATATATATATATATTTAAAAATTAACTTCCACTTTATCAACTCCAATAATATTCCACTATAATTCAAAAAAATAAACTTTTAAAGGTTTGTTCTCCTTTTCCCAATGGTTGGGTAATTTAGTTTGGTGGTTAACAATATATGTGAAATTTGAATTGAATAGTCCCCAGATCCCTTCCATTAACCTGTATTTAATGCCCATCTCCCTTCTATATAGTTATCATCCATATTCACATGCCCCTTTTCCACACATTTCATCTATATCTACACTTGTTATGTGTTCCTTTGTTCATTGTTCCTAGGTCCATTTTGTATGACGTACTGTGGCACTATAGTCCCATCTCAGAAAGAGTTTAAAATTACATGATATATTGGTAAAAACTTATTATACATGGTTATCACACTACTAGGGTGTGAGATGAAGTTTCATGTAATTTTATACTTAGTTACACACCCTACATTCTTTTATCCTATAAAAAGACCTCATAACATTTATTTGAGGTGTAGGGAGATCCAAATGAATTCGTCTTAAAATTGTGAAATGTTATCTAATAATATGTGTGCCCATGTCTCCCACTTCTCCTACTAATAAATCATTAATTAAAAACAAAGGAAAAATAATCATAAGATTGGATAATGACATCATTTGGTGACATTAACCATAAATTTCTAGATATAATGCATACCTAATAAATCTTGAAGACATGGGGGAATGACCCCCATCCTATAACAAATATTTTAGGGGACCTCTTTGCCCGAGCCACCCATAATAAGGTTCCACTCACCCACACCACCTATACCAGGACACCAATTTTTAGAGGTCTTGTACTAGGAAACTAGATTATCTATTTCCCATATTAGGGAACTGAATCACCTTTTCCATATACTAGGGATATATTTATATAGTTCGCAACACTTTTCCAATATGAATCACACTTGGGTGACCAATTCTTTAAATTCATTTAATTAGACTACAATTGTTTCCTAAAAGATATTTTGAGGAATATTTAACCTCTATTAACCCAGTATTGGGTTTTTTCAACCCATACATTACATATGAACTATAGAGATACATTAATAGGTTATAAAAAATATTTATTAATGATTATTGAACCGATCAAAAGGGAGTATTCAATGCTGAACTTTTATAAATTTGAATATTTATGAAACATAACCCCAATAAATTATTAGAGTTATTTTTTTATTAAATTTTATAACCAACTCACAAGTTTGAAATTATAATAAATTAGACAATGAATATTATATTCACACATTCTGGCATCAGTGTGAGAACCTATATCCTTTCAATAATGAATCCTATCAGTCCATGGAAATTCACTACTAGAATGAATAGAATAAAACATTGATCTAAATCTAGTTTGAATAGTTGTATCATCATATATAAATGATTATATTGACAGAAATTAGTTTATGAAATTTTTCATACAAAAAAACTGAGCCATAAAAAAATATATGAATCTTTTTAAATCATCTCCTAGAAGTTCATCAGAAATGTCCATCCTATTTTCTCCATCTAAATGGTTCATCTATTGCACCCTTCAATAAATTTGGTGAAGGTCTATATATTGTTTATCTGTTAATATTTCTACAGATAGACATTCTAAAATATTTCCTATGATCAAAACTATTTCACTTCAAAACACTATATGGAATCTCTTTCAAATTATCTGTCCAGTTTCTCTAAACTGAAACCTAGTCTAATGCTTTTGATTGATAGACTATCTAGATTCTATAAAAAAACTCTATCAAGTTATTTTGATCAAAACACGATCTAGTGATATTGTTCAACACAAAAATATACATTCATTAGAAACTCTTCATAAAAAAAAATTATGTAATGTTTCAACTTTATTTACAAGTGAATAGTGAGATTACAAGTGTACATTTTCACCCCCTTCATATAGGTTCCCAAGAGTGGAAATAGTGAGAAAAGCGTTTCAATTTTCCACTCAATTAAATTCCAAATTAATAATTCCCTCTCAAATTAAAGTCTTTTGGATGTTTCACCACAATTTTATAATTTTCAACAACATTCTTGAATTATCCATGATTTACAACTTTTATCAATTTTTCTAAACATTATAGGTTACGAAACTCAAAAACAATAACCTTTAATTTTGGAAACATAACAAACCTACTTGAAAGTATCATTAAAAAATCAATGTTATTATTAGTTTGACAATGTAATTTAAATATTATTAAAAAAAATATTCCAAAAAATATTAGAATAAAATATTTTTTAAAACATTTTTATAATCACAAAACATCACTTCTAGACATTGTTAGTCCACCCAAATTTTTTGTTCAAAATATTCATTAGTAAAACATTGTATTTATCTAATTTTTTTTACTAATCTTAATAATATTTTGTTTATCTAGATCTACCTTGGGTGATGTTAGTAAAAAGTGTTTGTTCGATGGATTGATGTTTCTCGGTATGGTAATTTTTTATATAACTCATATTATATAAATAATATTCTCATAAAAAAATAATCTATTGAAATTGTTAATGTTTTTCCTGTATTTTTTCATCTGAATAATCTTTTTTTGTGACATTTCCTTCAATTATACTTCATCATTACATCAGAAAAATCAATCTTTATTCATCCATTATAAAAACATCCATTTAATCATTGTAAAAATTTATATCTAAAAATATTTACATTCTCTATATATTTCTATTTATACATTGATGATAGATGACCACGTTATTGTAACATCTGTGGACTATTATCACATGTATGTTTCCTCATCCTATGCACTTCACATATTTATCATTATGATTTCTCTCTATGAATTTTCACGAATATTAAAATATGAATTACATTTCCATATTATATTTATTTATCTTTTTTTGAAACCACACAGATTTTGAAACAATAACTTCTTACTATCTATCTAATCACTTTTTTCGGATGATCTACATTTGGTTTATCTAGTGAATTTTTAAATATCTTTCCCTTATACAAAATTATCAACTTGAAATTCAATATTTTCTTATATAAAAATATTTTCATATAATTTATTTTTGAAAACAGTGTCTAGTAATAATTTATACACTTTAGTTACATCTTCTTTGGACATTCCAAAGAATATTTGTTTGGTGAATTGTTTTTAGACATCTCATAAAATTATTTTTCTAGAAGATTCTATCTGGTGGACTTATTCTGGTTGTTCAATATAGATTTCCCCCTCTATACCAATTATTGTATCATGATACTTTAATGAAATAAAAAACTATTGGATCAACATATCATCATATGACTTTGTATGTAATGTTTATTAACAATTTTCAGGAAAATTTCAATCTTCCTAAATTCCTTCAGAAACTTCTTAGCAAAATATCCTGACCAAATATTCTTAATAATATTATCATCAAACATTCAATACCTTATTTCTCACCTATTTTACAATAAAAATCATAAAAAAGTTATTTGTAAATAAATAAAAATATTTTTTATTAAATAATCACAATGGATATTTAATCTCTTTATTTGGATTTGTTAGCAACATTATAACATGGTTCAATCACTTTTTAGGAAAATTATATTTTTTTCACCTCACCCCTTTTCTTACTACATTAATAATATCAAAACCATCTCATAGATAATGTCCTAAAACCTCACAATTGGATAAAAAAATGTTTTTTAAGTAATTCTATCTTATATAGATCAGATAATTTTGTGGTTATAAAAGGATAAACATCTCTTCATGTTTTTCTCTCACCATTTAATTCACTATTTTGGTCTCTACTCCCAATTTTATAATAACCATAACTTTAGAATCATTTTCGGTATGAAATTTACATACTATTTTATATAGAAGAAAATTGTTACTCTCTCCCTTTTTATGAAAAATTATTACATAATTTCCCCCTTTATCAACATAATCCAAAATATTGTGGCGAATTGCATAAATTTTTTTGGAAGACTTTAGTGTAGGATAAACCATATGTCACAGTATCACTTCCATGAATCTCTCTTTTGGAACAACATTAGTAAAAAACGAAAAAAAATTGATACTATTTTGAAATACATTACTGTAAGAAATATTCATTATTTTTTGACATAATTTATTGATACTTGATTTCAATGTGATTTGGTCTTGAATGATGGACCGTATTTTAGGAAACATTAATGGAACTATGATTATATACAAGTTTCTTAAATTGGTTATAAACAATTACTATAAAATATTCCTACTAAAATTTCATCCAAATAATATGATTACAAGAATGGGGGTGGAAACATGCTATGATTCCACAATAGTTAAAGTAAATAAACTCTATTTCTTACTATTTCAAATTACGCAGCTTTCATTCATAGAAAATGTTATTCTAGAAGTGGATTTTCAGTCATTATAATCATAGATCCATTCAGCATAAATGTATCCATGAAGGATTATTTCAATGCTTATTTTATAAAAAATCCCATTTGAGTCAGTTCTTCTAACATATTTAAGTGTTTTACTTGCTTATATAATATGTGATTATTTTTTATCAATATAATATTTATCATAAGTATATATAAAATAATTTATTTCGGTCCATGAAGTTGTAGAAAACACCTATGTACATTTAAAAATATTTCTGTTCTACAGTTTTCCTAGATTCATCATTACTCATATTCTTCCCAACATAAATTTTAGTGGAAACTTATTTTGAATCATGAATTCCACGATTTTGTAATAACAACCAAGAATAATTTTCTTATTATAGGAAAATATTCATTTCCATTACATTTTATTATAATCATGGAAAAAGTGATATTCTCTATGAATTAACACATAAAAATTTTCATTCATTTCATCATCAAACTCTTTAAATAAATTTCCCCTACCCCTTGAAAAAATTATTTCATCAATATAATCTTTAAAAATCTGGGTACATGGGTTCATCTCTTTCACATATAAGTTGAAGTAAAATTTTCCTTTATAAAAATTTTACTTTTTTAAGAAACTATCATGTTTGGAGTACCAGAATCATGTATCGTATTTTAACCAATAGGAATCCTAATTCAATATACATACATTGGATCATTATTTTTCAGTTACGAAACCACAATGTTTCTCAATATAAATATCTTCCTTTGTCTCTCTTTTTAAGAAGGGTGACATGATATCTATCATATAAACATTAAAAAAATAACAGATAGCCACGTACAAAAACAATTAGATAGTTTCAAACATTACAAAGGGGGTAAATTTAATTCAATAGACACACCTACCACATATGAATCGCTTTTACAAATAACTCTTTATTTATATATTAAATCTTCCACATGTTCATTAAGATTGTTTCTATAATCCAATTTCTTCACAATAATATTCATCCCTATGAGTCATGGAATGATTTCACAAGTTTCATTCTTATCTATCTGATCCAGCACTTCATTCATCACATTATCCACTTTTTTGGGTTCAACAATCTCTAAAAATGATTGTTGTTCAACCTGTGAGATGGGAGATGTACGATTTTCTAAAATAATATTTCCTCTAGTATGAACAAAATCATTAAGATTTCAAATAATATTATTATATTCAACATATTTTTATAGATTATTAAATTTCAATAAAAAAATTATTCCCATTTCACATTCCACACCACACGATTCTTCTAAATCATCTACATTATATTTTGAATCAATTTTATCTTCACTGTTGTTACATTAATTGGATATTTTAAATTTATCATCTATAAAATTATCAACAACCTCTATTCAGGTGGTATGATTTTCAACATCATTATTATCATAGTAATCAACAAAATTTTTAATATCTCTTTCCAAAGTTTATAAATTCTTCCATGAGATGAATATATGTGAAAAATTGCTTCCTCAATTTCATCATCAAATTTTCCAAGATGTATATTTTTTATCTTTAGTTGGTAGGGACTTCCAAAATCCTTGAAATATTTCACTAATTATTTTAATATATTACACTTTATTGAAATTCATATCGAATTCTATCCATAAATACATCTATTTTGTACAAGTATATTATTAAATATAGCTTATAATTAAAAAATAAAATCTCTATACTCTACCATCATACAAATTCTCATTCCCACTAAACTTATATTTTTCATTTCTATGACTCCGTTTTTAGGGGATTATTGAGCTCTTTTTGGATGTATAATTCCATGTTTCCTCAAATATAATTCAAATTCATTATACGTGTACTCCATTCCATTATTATTTCTCACTTTCAATATATAAACACAAAACTCTCTTTAAAAAACCCTTATGAAAAATGTGGACATTTTCGAATCTTATAGTGAGTGCTTTATATACATAATTTGGGTTATCGAGTGGAATTATCAATAAAAGTTATAGGGTACATCTATAATTTCATTTATTGATGTCTCAGTATCCCTTATACATTTGAGGGAATATGATCAAGTGGTTTGGTGGATAGAATTTGAAATTCATTATAGTTGTTAGCTATTATCATCCCTTTCTAATTTTTTTAAAATAATCATTTTATATTTATTCCAATGGTGGTAGGATTATTAAATTATCTACTTTGAAATGTTTATTTTTAATTTTCTAACAAATATTCTTAATCTTATGATTCCACATCTTGTTTTCATCTTCATATCTCAAATAACATGACTTAAAATGTTCATCAATATAAAATTGATTTACGCTGATTCTTTCTCCCCTTGTAAAAAATTTAATATCTTACACAAAAATGATGGTGAATTAATCATTTCTCAAAATCACTTTATTGAAATTATCCTAATTTTCGATAACACTATGTTTGTTTTGTTTTTACCCATCAACATATAAAACATCTTTAGATTTCAGTTTCTCATCATTAATCTTAGTTTTTATTATTCCTATGATTTTTAAGGAAATATAATTTCATAAATTAACTACTCCCCAATACTTTTTTTCAATATCTTTTACGATCGATAAATATCCTGTCATATCTGATGAGCAATTGGTATCTAGAATCCATGGTTTATTCATTATTCTTTCTTATAATGTTTTCTCAACAATAAAGCCATATTCTTCGATTTTCTTTTTTTTGGAAATTTTTTCCATCATAGAATAATAACTTCTACCTATAAGAGTTTTTAAACATTGTTCATCCATGTGACCTTATTGGACACTTTTTTGACTGAGGGGGAACAATGTGCGCTGCCCGACGATTGATTAGAGAGGTTTGGGTTCTGCTTAATAACCAATAACAAGTGCACCATTTTCATTTCAAAATGACCAACAGTTCCATGTCCAACGATGCATGGACTTTCTTTCTGAAGGCAGGTGTTTTCTGTGTGATTCGGCTAGCGATGCTTAAGAAATCACATTAGTCGAGAAGATGGGAATTCAGGCTCGTCGCACCCTTTTGGGGGAATTATTTCATGTTTCGGGACTCTCTTATATATTTTAGATGTATTCATATGTTCTCAAATATCTAGATTATATCCAAGAATAGAATCCATAGATTACTCCTTGTTGGAAATGTTCAGATGAACACAGGGATTTAGAATCATTTAGGCCCAAGGTTTTCCATCACTCATTGGATTAATGAGCCAAAGGAATTTGGACTCATTGATATGGCACTGGTTTAATGCCTCATACCTAGGCACTATGAAGTTTATTGTCATCCAGGGGGGACAGATAATGACTTGAGAATTTGGATCGAACCTGTGATATGGGATTCCTACATATCCTCGTGAGAGGAATCAGAATCCACATAGTTAGGGGAGATTAGGGATTACACATGAGAGTTTCCTATTGTTGGGATTGAACCTCGGGGAGGCGTCCTACATACCCGATTTAGGAAACAGGGATCAAAACCCACGCAGTTCATTTCTAGGGGAATTATTGGGACTTACACAAGGATAGTGGGCCGAATTCAGAATGAACCTCGAGGAGGCGTCCTATGTACCCTGTTTAGGAAACAGGGATCAAAACCCACATAGTTCATTTTGAGGATCATTGTTGTGAAGACTTTGTGACCATCACAAATCTCTAAGCCCACTTGAGTCATGCTCGGTGTGAGAAACAAGATAATGCAACAGGCTTGTCAATCCTCACACATTCTTCCCACCGAGGGAAGGGGAGGAAGACGATGAGTGGAGGAGAAGGTTTGGATTACTGGACTCTCTGTCTCCGTGATGTTGGAGGAAGGTTGGAGTCGCGTAGTGGAGCAATGAACCTTCTGTGATGAGAGGGGAAGGTCCATTGGCATCTGGCGAGGATGGTGTGTGGATTACTCCAGGAGGGATGCCTACCCACTCCCCAGAGAGGGGAGAAGTGCTCACCACCGGAGATCGTCAAAAGGAAACGCGAGTGGGGTCCCTCAATCCTAGCAAGTGGAGAGGCAGAAAGGGGACTCCTGGGCTCGGACCCTACACTATCGTGGGAATGTGAACCCATGAATGCCTCAGGAATCTGCTAAAGGGCTGGGGCCACCCCTTTGTCCTCACCTACCATGGTTATGTGAACTCAAAGTGGCACGCTGATGTGCTTGAAGGTTTCATCATACGGGTCTGATGGCTTCGGTAGAGGCATCGGCTCGAGGTCGATGAATATGCCAATAAAGGTATTACGAAGGATTGGGTCAAGATGGAAGGGTTCTATCTAGCTCGGGGAATGGGAACACCGAAGGAGTTGGTGGGCCGCATGGGTGCATGAGGACTGTTTCCCATCACATAGGGGGGTGATACGCAGCTAGAGAGGTCATCCACATACCATGGGGGTACGCGGACTGATGGGAATCCCCTGTACCAGAGTGGTATGTGGCTTGGGTTTCGGCCCGTGAACCAGGTTGGTACGCGGTGGAGTCCACGCGAGCAGCGGCGACGCCAGTCGGGGGTTCACCGGTTAGGGCTTCCCCTGCGAAGGATAATTCTATGCGGTGCATCAGATAAAAAAAGGGGAATAATCTCCCCAGTCTGTGGGGAGTACATCCTCACATGTTCCATGGCTCGCAATTTCTATTTTAAGTTCGCGGTTCACCAATTTGTTATGTGTTTATAGGTTCCTTATTAATTTGTTTCCAGTTTCATACTTATTTGGTTCACGAATTGGAACTTCACTTGTTCTCAAAATCCTAAGCTCCTTCCACTGGAATCCTTCCACCTGAATCTGATTGATCTTCCTTCATCTCCCCCTCGATGTCCTTTTGTAGAGGTGTGAACGAGATATATTTGTGGTCATGCAGCACCCTTTGTGGAGGACCATGACCAAAACCTGGTTTACGGATGACTTGGTCAATCCGCAACTCATAGGGGGCATTGAATGAACCTCACCAGCGAACCAAACCGGTTCGGGGGTTGCTTTGCGGCCGCGCAGGGATCTTCCACTATTCCTCGAACGACGGTGCGTGCGGTCTAGGCCAGTTGGCATGGTGTGGGGCGGGGGTAGTTCGTGATGGTGGACTGGCCTAGCGCCCGTCCTACTTCGCACCCATAGAGGGGTTTCCGCCTCCTATTTGCGAACGATGTTGGTCCGCGGAGGGGGCGGCACGCCGAACTGGCCGCATACCATTAATATCGGGATGGTATGCGGACCGGTCGGTCCTTGGGTCAATATTGAGTGTTCTCAACATTTTTTCCCAATTCATTAAGGGAAATTGTGTATAATACTTTATCAAATTAATGGGGATTCTCATTCTCCTTTTCAGATTTTTCAGAACCCTACAAATTCCCCCCATCATAATAGGGTCTCATCCGAACGAAGAGGAGGATATTTCGATGTAGAGTGGTCCTAAAACTCGGATAGTTTGTGGTAGAGTAGTGGACCTAGTAGGGGACCACGATTATAAATAAAGGGGCCCCTAACTTTTTATTTTACTTTATTCCTTGCGAAAATAGAGATCTCTTTTTGTCTTCACGTGCCTGCCTCCTTCATGAAACTCCTCGTCTGCGAACCAGCTTTCATTTCCGCGAACCGTTCCTCGTTCGCACTTGCCTTTACCCAATGACCAATATCCCACCCTTGAACTAAAACATTTAATCAATTAAAAAATAATTCTCGATAGGCCACGTAGGAAATCGCTACGCGGTTTTGGATGGTCCGCGAACTGGAAATCGTCCAAACATTGAAAATACATTACATTTTCCGAACATAAACATTTAATATTCGGAATTGAGATTCTGTGGGGTAGCCTAGTTCAAAGCATTCTGGTCGACGCTCTACAGGTCAGTGTATCGTGGACTTCTTATTCGTAGGGCTAGTTTGCGTGATGCAGCTATCTCAAACAACCTTTTGAGGCCCTATGGATTTTGTCATGAAGGCTCCCTGAGAGAGTATTTTTCCAAATACTTGTGTGTTTTTGTCCAGATATTATTGTTCCGGACTAACCATTTGCATGGTTTTTAGGATTTTGGGAGAAAATATGGTTCCTCGTCAACCTGCGATTAAGCCTGCTGCCAAGCCTCTTCCGATTGGTCCTCGGAGACATCGATCTATGATCCATTGAGCTGAGAGTATCCAAGAGGACCCTAGCTGACCCATCATTCTCGACGATGTTGTTTTGAAGGACTTTCTCTCTCCCAAACTTCTGGGCTATATGTTATCGAATCTTCTTCAGATTTATATTTTCAGCCTTCAAGACGACATCCCTATCCCCCATGTCTTCTCAGGTCTGTCGTCCCCTTGTTTGGAAGAGTCATCAAATTGAGCTCAAGCGATCCTCGCCCTGTCAGGGGAGATGGTCTCTGATTCTGATCTGAAAGATTCTTTTAATTTGAGAGGATCCATTTGGACTCAAATTGATCAATACACTGTGGAATTCTCTCAAGCGGTTATCCGCGAGAGTTTCACATCCTTGATCAACCTTGCTCGGGTGGATCCTGACGCGGGATTGATTCCCAGGTGGGATCTTCGGTCTGGTGGAATTTTTTCAAATTACTAGGCCAGGGTATTCTGTGTCCATTATCATTGCAGGGAATTTCCCGAGTCACTGAAAGTAGTAAATCTATACTCTTCAGTGTGGGCTTCCCAGTTTACTATTTACTCACCATCTTTGATCCTACCTGACTTTCTCAGTCGCTGGGACTCGAGCACTAAGACATTGAACCATGCCCGTGGTGAGGATAATATTATTTTATGGGATATGTACCATCTGGGAGGGATTCCGATCCTTGTTGAGATGTATAATGAATTTCTACCCACTCATGACACATGGGACGATGTCGAACGGGTTCTTTCTTTGGAGAGGGACCTGCTGGTTATGGTGGAGTTGTCACTGGGTCGGCCCTTGATCACCTTCTATCTTATTCCCTATAACACATGGATAGGGTTATTTATGAAGGTCACCAGTCCTGTGGCGAAGTTCAAGCACCCCGGGACTCAACCTTCTCAACAATCAAAAACTATCCTAGGTTTCTACTAGGTGGTTCTGGAGGCGGGCAACTATCATTCATGGGGTTATGAGGTGTGACCCACTGTGTCGCCTATGCTCAGGCTGGCAGGGCGTTATTCCATGTTTTTTAGTGGGTCTCTATTCCCATATCGGGATATCAACCCAGGTGTCATGGATTTCAACCATATGATGGCAGCTGAGCTGAAGGGAGGGTGCCCGTTGAATCTGGCCATGCCCACTTTGGCTCGTATTTATGACTTACTCACCCACAAGAAAGAGGACGGGTCACCCTATCGTCTGAGTGGGCCATTTCAAATATTATATTGCTGGGTAGCAGATCATTGATGCTATTATGAGAATATTCATAATGTAGTCATTAAGATTCCTACTCTTTGGCCTACCCTGCATGATATAGCTGGAGTTTTTCTGAAGTACCTCAGCTCTTATGAAGTCGGCAGGCTTCTGAGTGACTTTTCCCAGTTCACTTTCAATCCCTACCCCAATCCTTTCGGCTTCATGGTTGACGACCGTAGGGGGAGTTTATAAGAGAATTCTTATATGATTTCACTACGGGATGGGTTTTTATACGCGCGAATTGAAGGGGATTCTCTATGTTAGTTTTACGCCCCATATAATTTTCTCGACAGTTTAGATGTATGCAACTCCAGGTTTCCCCTCCCCATCCATGGGCCTGAGGACTGAATCCGGCCATTCTCCATCAATGGTGGTTGATGTTGATGCGGGAGGGATCTGGCACAAGTATTACCTTGCTTGATATAGGAGCATCTGCCAACCTATCCTTATAGTATGAAAGAACATGGATAAAGCATTATCCCGATGGGATCCTGGGGATTATTGTTTGGCAGTTTCCAAAATCTGGGGTTATTAAGGATACTGTGCTTACCATACCTTCCTCGTCAGCTTTGAGGGAGGACCGATTGATGTCTCTCATGTCATAGCGGCTCATGGAATCTTCCTCTTCCAACCCCTCTATGGCTGAAGTTCGGACAGATCCAATCCTTTTGGATGTAAATGAGGATTACATCGTGACTTCGGGCCCCCGTGATGTAATTCCTGAGGCTCTTCCAGTCAATACTGGACTTACCAGCTCAACTCCCAAGATTGAACCAGGGCTAGAAGCTTTTGACCCCCCGTATTGGTACCATATTCTAGTGTTCACATGTCTGCGCTGACTGCAATGGAAAACTTCATTCATGTGTTATCTAGCGAGGATACCAAAGACCCTCATGTCGTGGAGGAACACCAAGTAGTGTGAAGGCTGGCCTAGCCCTGGATCAGTGAGATTGTTGTCGAAGCTCCTCTGGCAGAGATGGTGACTAAAACTGAAGCCCTTTGGCAACTCTACCCAGGTTTGGGTCAGTTTGATTCGACTGTCGACAACTTCATTTTCTCACCTTCTAGGTTGTCATTTCCCATGGGGAGGTTGCCACTAGTGAACACGAACTCGCTCACCTCGCTGCCTCTCATTGCGGGACTCGAGCTTTTGAGGAAGCTATGATGAATCTCCATCATCTAATATCACTAGAGGCGAGCTCTCAAGATCAGGTGACTGTCCTATCTACCGAGCTGTATGAATGTGAAGCTCGAGCAGCAATGCGGAGGGATCAATTGTCATCTTTGATTGGTGACCTTGAAGATACCATTAGAGGGATCAAAGGTCTCCAAACGACGGTGAGGAAAAATCGTTCACTGGCCAAAGTTGAGGACAGGGAGAAGGCCATGATGGAGCAAACATTCAATAACATTCACCACATGTTTGTCGATCTGATGGAGAGAGTGAGCTATGATCCCTTGTGATTGCCAGAGCTATTTCTGTACACTCTGTTTTACCTCTTTTGTTATTGCGAAGGAGAGACTCCAACTTGTGGACGTCCTCCCTTTTGTCCAAATGGAGTACTATCTGATGTCGATCTCTCCAAGTAGTAAAATTTTTATGTTTCTAGAATGACTGTTGTATAAATTACAAATCACTGAATTAGAATTAATCATGGTTCAAAAAAATGATAAAAATAGAAACGAGAACTAATTTTTTCTTCGACCATGGGATCTAGAAAGCATTTTTGGACTATTTATTGTATCTTATAGAAGAACCCCGAAAAAAAATTCCTTTTCCATCAACACCCTAGTTTTTCTTTGGCTCATTTAGTGTCGACCTAGCAGGTATAGCCCGTCTTTTTCTTAGGTCACCCTTTTCGGTTTTTTGGACTAACGGGCCTTACACCTCTTTTTGTTAGTGGTTTAAAGTACTTCCGACAAGACTATCATTACTGATGTTTTAGGTTGAACAACTTTGACCATATATGTTTGGGTGAGGTCCCTAACAAGTTTTTTTTGATTAAAAGATGTCTCAATACCTTTCAGATGCATGTGGGGGAACATGTTTAGATTTGAACAACATACAGGGCATGTCACAAGGCATGAGAGTCGTATCGGCATGTGGAGGTAGGAAAATCATCGCCTAAGGAAGACTATACTTTGTTAAACGGGCCATGGGTGATCAATATGAAGAGCCGCTGAGGGAATGGTATGAATAGTAGTGAAAATGTGTCCTTAAGTCAATGACTATCTATTTCTGATGGCCTGAGGACTTCATGGAAGTTTGGATTATGGAAACCACCATGGCAGGGGTGGCTTGGAAATGGAATGTGATGTCTGAACGGGATTGGGAACATCAGAACTAATCAAGAGTGTGGACGAAGGGTCCATGTTCTATGCATTTAGCTAGCGTGAAGGAGGGTTGGAGCTTGGCACAGTTTAAATTCATATATCTTAAACATTCCTTAAAATGGAATGGCCTCCCCTAGTTCTCGGTAATCTCTTCAGAGACATTCCATCATATTCAGGCAGGGTTGTGAAATAGGTTGGTAATCTGCAACTCAAACGGTTTCCGAATCCTGGGATGTATATGGGTGCTCAAAGGCCAAGAGGCATACGGAGAGAAGCATTTCCTAATGAAATATTGCCTTTGGTAGATGGTCTAGGGGAGATCAACTTGCAGAGCTACTGAGGGCATGGTATGTATAGTCATTTAATGGATTCCTTAGGTTAATGATTATATTCTCCCGATAGCCGAGCACCTTCAGGGATGCTGAGTTTTGGGACCACTGGGGTGGATTTCAAGGGTTTGGCCCTCTATTGGTGCAGAGTGTGATTTTGAGGAGAGGGTGCCTGGTTATGGGAGAAGAATCTAGGCTAAACTTACTAGGAATGGGTGAATTCATCCCTTCTCACGCTGGTGCGAGACGGTGGTTTGTGCAGGTCAAGCCTGTGAACTGAAGGATAGAAGAAATCCTCTATTTCTAATTCAACCTCTGAAGAGTTCTTCCATGCAGTTTAACGTAATGCGGTAAAAAGGAAGGGCATTGTTATTATTACTAAATTCGTCTAGTTTAACATCATGTGTGAAGGATGGAAGGCATTTTATATTCCGTGTAGTTTAACATCATGCAGTAAGGGCGGCTTTCGTGCAGTTTAACGTCATGCGGTATATATGGGGATCATTATTATTGATAATGTGCAGTTTAATGTCATACAGCGAGGACGATGGGAATTTTTAAATCCATATAAATTATTTTAGTTGAAGGCATTTCCCTGAATGTTTAATTCTTGGTCGTGATAGCTTTATTCCATTTAGAAAAGACATGCTTCGTGCAGTTTTAGCGCCATGTAGTAAAGATGTATTTTCAAAGGACACTCTTAATTAAAACGTAATTGGGCTTGAATATCACGGCATGTCCAAGACTTGGATAGGGATTGATGGTGTAAACTTTCTTCTTGGGGATTCTTGGATTAGGAGAGATGATATGGGGGCTCTGAGGCCAGTAAGCGTACGAAGCTATGAAAAGTATCATCCAAGGAAATATTTCTTTTGGTAGATGGGCCAGGGGCTACAAATATGCAGAGCTGCTGAGGGCATGGTGTGTATAGTTGTGCAATGGTGTCCACGGGTCGATGACTTTCCACATCTGATGGCCATGAATGATTATGAGGATTTGCGACTATTCAGGCCACGAAGTCTGTCATTTGGTAAGGAAATATCTGGACATTTTGGGGATGTTCATCCCTGGTTACTCTTAAAACTTGAAGAGTTCAGTGGGCTAATTTATCTTTCCCATGGGGTGTACCATTACTCCATTCAGTTTAACGTTGTGCGGTAAGGATGAAGTACTCTTAGTTTAAAGGCCATAGAGTTCGGACCATGGGGTGACTATTGCTATAATCTCCCAAAGGGTAATTGAGTTAGGATACTCTGGTATACTCTTAACAAGTGTGAGGGAATGAGGGTGTAAACTGTAACTCTGGGGTTTTCCATATTAGGATATGTGTTGTGGGGCTCTGAAGCCGGTAATCATATGAAGATGGGATGGGCATCGCCTTAGGAAATTTTTCCTTTGGCAGACGGGCCATGGGAGATCAATACGCAGAGCCGCTGAGGGCATGGTATGCATAGTCATACAAAGGTGTCGACGGGTCGATGACTTCCCACTTCTGATGGCCATTGATGATTATGAAAATGAAAGATTGCTCATATCAAAGAGTTTGGCATATGGGGATAATGGTGTCCTGGAATACAAGAAACATCTGCACCGCAATTGCTTGTTGAGTCAAAGTATCCTAGCCATGGCATGATGTTTGTATATGCAGATTGTCATGTGAACCACAGGCGGATATATAGGCTATCTAGGTAGGGATACCCTGGAGACGTATGGATGGGATAGGGGAATGAACTTGTAAACTGCTGCTCCGTAAATTTTGGGATCATGATATATGATATGGGGGCTCTGAGACTGGTAAGCGTATGGAGGTAGGAAGAGTATCAGCTAAGGAAATATTTCCTTTGGTATATGGGCCATGGGCTATCAATATGAAGAGCCATTTTATGGCATGGTATGCATATTCATTCAAAGGATTCCACGGGTCGATAACTTTCCACTTACGATGGCCATGGGTGGTTATTAAGATTCGTAATTATCCGGGTCTCAGAATATGATGTTTGGAGAGGATGCATCCAAATGCACAAGGATTATTCCCATCATGTTTCATCGTATATCTTAGGTGGGTTGCGAAGAATTCCTTGCAGTTTAACGTTGTGCGGTGAGGACGAAGTCTGTGAAGTTTTAATGTCATGCAGTGAGGATGAAGTCCGTGCTGTTTTAACGCCGTGCGGTGAGGACGAAGTCCGTGATGTTTTAATGTCATGAAGTGAGGATGAAGTCCATGCAGTTTTAATGTTATGCAGTGAAGACGAATTCCATGGAGTTTTAAAATTGTGCATTGAGGACTAAGATGAACCGTCATGAAAAGGAGATTCCGTGCAGTATAACATCATGCAGTAAGGTCGAGGGGTATATATACATGTTTTTTCTTTTATCGGTGGCTGGGAAAGGAGATAAGATACTGGCATCACTACGTATTCTTCAAGGTAAGGAATCAAGACACACGTAGTTATTTTGGGTAATATACCCCATGCTGGTCTCCCCTATATGAGAGAAAGGGGTCATTTTTTTCATTCTTATCCGTTCAGTTTATCATCGTGCGGTAAGGATGAGGAATACACCCTGTGCAGGTCCGGTCCTTGCATGGGGGAAGTGGGTATTCTTAGCTTCATTTGGGGTGTCTAGGTCAGGGTGTGGAATTCTGGTGTCACTACATATCCTTCGAGGTCCATAATCAAGCCGTACGTAGTTCATTAGAAGATAATACACCTCGTGTAGGTCTGGTCCATACATGGGGGAAAAGCGCATTTTTAATCTTCATTCGGGGGTGGCTGGGCCAGGATGTGGAATTCTAGTGTCAGTATGTATCCTGCGAGGGAAAGAATAAAGCCATACATAGTTCTCTGAAAGGGATACATCTCATGCAGGGTTGGTTCGTACACAGGGGTAGAGGTCATTTTTTTAATTTCATTTACGGGTGGCTGGGCCAGGATGTAGGATCCTGGCATCGCTACGAATCCTGCAAAGGTGGGAATCAAGTGTACGTAGTTCTATAACATGGATACACCCTGTGTAGGGTTGGTCCATACACGGGGGAAGAAGGGCACTTAAAACATTATTTGGGGATGGCTGGGCCAGGATACAAAGTCCTGGCGTCGCTACGTATCCTTCAAGGGTAGGAATCATGCCATACATAGTTCTTTGAAATCCGTGCATATGAACATCAAGTGAGGAGGAATAAATACTCTTAGTTTAGGGTCATAGAGTTTGGACCATTGGGGCTTGGCCGTTTAACGTCCTACAGCTCGGACAATAGGAGATGGGTAGTTTAACGTCATGCAGCTCAGACGATAGGCGCTTGGCAGTTTAACATCCTGCAGCTCGGACGATAGGGGCTTGGCATTTGAACGTCCTACAATGTGGATGATAACTACTTTTGGTTATGTGAAATAATTCTTCAGAAATATCACATTTGTAGGAGTGGTAGTGAAATGACCGTCCATGGAGATCAGTGCATATGCTCCGTTGGAGTAGACCTTGTTTATAACATATGGTCCCTCCCACTTGGGCTCCATCATTGGAGGTTTCTTTGCGGGTATCATTTGGGTCTGGAGGACCAACACCAATTCTCCTTCCAAGAAAGACTGATGAAAACCCTTTTTTTGAAGGTTCCTAAGATCCAGTTCTGATATACTTCCAGATAGTGAAAAGTGTGCAACTGCTTCTCATATAGTAGTTCCAATTTAGGTAGATGTTTTTATGATTTCTAATTATTGGATAACTGATCACAAATGGAAAAAACAGAGATAGGGAAATTGGAGCTCAATGGGCAGAACTGCTTCTGTTCCATATAAGAATGAGTACAGAGTAGCCTGAGTAGCAGTGCAGATTGTGGTTCGATAAGCCCACAATGCATGAAGGAGTTTATCTGGCCATGATTTCCTGTCTTTGTCCAACATTTTCTAGATAATATTGGAAACGGTCTTGTTAAAAGCCTTTATCTTTCTGTTGGATGCTGCATGGTTGCGGGATGAGTGGTTAGCCTTGATACCATATTCTTGGTAGAGTTTCTCTAATTCAGCAGAGCAGATATTGGTTCCATTATCTGTCAGTATGGTATGAGGGATGCCAAATATAGGGATTATATTGGCTTTCACAAAGCTGACAATATTTCATGCCCCGACTTCCTTGATGGGTATATCTTCTGCCCATTTGGAAAATAAGTCAGTTTCTCTAAGTATATACTTCAGTTGTTTGGCTGTGGCAGGAGGATATGGTCCAATGATGTCCATTCCCCAGATGGACAATGTCCAGGAGTACATGACCTGATGATGTAACTCTGAGGGTTGCGAATGATGTTGGCATGAATTTGGCAGGAGTGGAAATTTGCGGTAAAGTGCTTGCAATCTCGTGCCACGGTGGGCCAATAGTACCCAAGACTTCGAACCTAATGGGAATGATTAGACCCTGACTGATGTGATCCACATACTTCGGCATGTACATCATTTATGATAGCAGCTGTTTCTTCTCCATCAATGTATCTGATGAGGACTCCATCGAGGCCTTGTTTGTTGAGGACCTCTTGCTGACTCGTGCCACCATATAGGACATAGTTGACTGCCTTTCTCTGTATTTTCTCTCGTTCAGCCCTATCTAATAGAAGTTCTCCCCTTTGAAGGTAGTTTGCAATGGGAGTCATCCAGCCAGTCGCTAGAGCATATGGCTCTGGGACAGGACCGACTTCATTGATTTCTTACATCTTAGTCTGAACAAATGGAAAGACCATTCGACGATGAGCAATACTGATGTTTGTTTCATCCTGGTCTGGGTCAGCTAGGGTTGTGGCCACATTAGCTAATGCACCGGCCTGGGCATTCTAAGAATGGGGAATATAGGTCAATATTGGTTATGTGGATAATTTCTCCATTAACCCATGTACATGGTCAAATAGTGGAATCATCTCCTCCTTTTTAATAGCATAGTCACCATTGACATTCTTGATGACCAGTTTCGAGTCATATTTTACCTTAAGGTTTTGTACTTCTGCCTGGAGTGCGAGCTCCAGGCCAACAATGAGGGCTTGATACTCCACCTCATAGTTCTTATATCCTTCAGACAGAAGGAAAGAATATGGAAAGACTGCTTTTTCCAGGGACATTAGTATAATCCCCAAACCCACCTTGTTAAATTCGGGATACTCCATCCTATTCCCGGTCGGAATTCATGATGTGTCGTCGAAGTACATTTCCCATGATGGAAACTCCTCTTGAACTGAGAACATGTCTTCATCAGGTAGATCAATGTCTGGTGCAGTGGTCCCTGTTGAGTGGTGCTCTGCCAGAAAATCTGCTAATGTCTGGCCTTTGATGGCTTTCTGAGGCACAAACCAGATGTCAAACTATTGCAGGATGACTGCCCCTCGGGATAGGCGCCCGGTCAGCATCGAGAGACTGGGGATATACATGAGTGGGTTACTACACGAGGACAAATAGAATTTATGATGTTAGAGATAATCTCGTAATTTTTGAATTGCTAAGACCAAGTACAAACAACTCCTCTCATTGTTTTAGTATCAATTTTCAGTATCAATCATGGTTCAGCTGAAGTAATAGAGACTGTATTTACTGCTGGTGTCATTTTTTTGTGCGAGGAAGGCTCCCAATGACTGCTCTAGGGTTGTCACATATAGAATAAGAGGTCTTCCTTCAACCGGGGGCATGAGCACTGGTGGTCTTAAGAGGTACTTTTTTTGGTCGTCGAATGCCTATTGTAAATCATCTATCCATCATTATGTAAACCCATTTTTCATTAACCTAGTGAAGGGAAAACATTTACCCGCTGGGTTAGATATGAACCGCCTAATGTAGGCCAGCTATCCTTGGAATCCACTCAACTCAGTGAGATAATGAATAGGTGGTAAACCAAGGATAACCTTGGTCTTTTCATGGTCGACATCGATGCCAAGATGGCGTAAGGTGAAGCCAAAGAATTTCCCTCAGGTAACCCCGAAAGAGAATTTCAAGGAGCTGATCTTCAGGCTATGTTGTCGATGTTTGTTTAAGTTGGTTTCATGTCATAACAGGTGATCAGAGAATTGTCTTGATTTGACAACCAATTCATCCACATAGCATTCAATGAATCTCCCTAGGAATGGTTTAATGATACAATGCATGGCGTGTTGATATGTGGCACCAGCGTTAATGAGACCAAAGGTCATGACCCTATAACAAAATACTCCTTGAGGGGCCCTGAAGGTAGTGGATTCTTCGTCTTCTCGGGCCATCCTGATTTGATTATACCCTGAATAACCTTCCATGAAGGAGAGAGCCTCATTCCTGGCTGTTGTGTCGATTAATAACTCGATGATCGGGGCCGATAAATCATTTTTTGGGAAATACTGATTGAGATCTCTAAAATTGATGCAGATGCAGATTTTCCAATTCTTTTTCTTTATGGAGACAATGTTGGCTAGTCAGATGGGGTATTGGACCTCCTAAATGAATCATGCTTTAATAAGCTTATCGACTTCAGCCTCTATTTTGGCAGCAATTGTGGGGTGTGTCCTTCTGGCAGCTTTTTTATATCCCTGGTGGTCTTATGACCAACCTAAGTGGTGTGTATCCACTTTGGGATCGAGTCCTGACATTTCTGTGTTATTCCAGGAAAAATCATCTCGATGTTGCCTCAAGAAAAAGGTATATACCCCATGCTCTTCAGGAGACATGGCTGTACTAATAATAGTGGGTCTCGGGTCTTCCTCGGTACATAGGTTTATTTCCCTGAGCTCGTCGACAATGGTGGAGATACCATCCTCAAATAATGGAGGTGCATCTGTGATATCTTCCTCTTCTTCTTCTCCCACATTCTCATATTCTTGATCAGATGGGGGAGTGTTCTTGGCACGGGCTCCTGGGAGTCCGGAGGTGAAGTATTGTGGGAATCCTTGCTCATGTATTCGCCCCTATATTGAGGGTTAGCAGTTGTTTCTGTATTGTCATGCTCTGTCGTTATGGCTGAAGTCATGAGTTTTATTGAGTGTGTGTCAAGACGTGAATATCTACTCTCAACATGGTTGATGGGCGGTATGTAGTCTCCACCAAGCTTCTTGAGGGGCACATCAGGAACAATTTTCAGACCATTTGGAGCGGGAACCCAGTCGATACCATCAATCGAGGGTTTCTTTTTCTTTTTCTCATAGAACTCGACATCAATGTAGTGTGAATCATAGATATCAAAAGGGGCCTTGTCAGCATGCAATGTTCCACCTTGTCCATTGACACAATACTTAATACAATGGTGGTTTGATGAAGGAAGGACCATGTGCTTATGGAGCCACATCCTTCCCAGTAGGGCATTGAATAATGTCTTCTGCCGGACCACCGGAAATTCAGAGTCAGGCATAAGGTCACCAAAATGGGTTTTTAGCTTGATTCATCACATTGTATTTTTTTCACTCTTGTCGTAACCCAACACAGTTGTGGCCTAGGGTATTAGATCATCCTCACTATTGAACAAATTAAGAAGTGTCCGTAGGGGAAGGAGGTTAACTCCAGATTCGATTTTAATAAAGACCTTCTGGATCTCAACATCATTTAGTGTACTCGACACATATTTTGGTTTGATGTTTCCTTGAATGATGACATCTTCATCCTGGTCGGTGGAGGAAATCACCTCATTGCATTTAGCCGGGCCAGTCTCCGTCTGGTAAATCTCGGAGGCAACTACCTCAGCTTGAAACTCTTGGGGGCTGAGCAAGGATTCTACAAGCGCCTCCCTAAGATCTGCTGACTAACTCAGGGAATCTAGGATTGAAAGTTTGGAAGGTACTGACACCAGTTTCTTTAGGATATCGTATTTCTACTCCAGCAGCCGACGCTTCTCTGTTGGCTGGAGAGTTTTAGTAATCATTTTCAGAGATGGAGTATGTGACAAGGAGGGACCGGTAATGGAGTTATATGTCAATGGTGTTCCCACAATCATGGGACTCGGCCTAGTCAGTCTGTTTGTGCGCACTAGGATTCTAGACACTTGCTCCTCCTCTGATGGGTACTGCAGAATGACGGGGCAAGAGTGGTTGCTTGTGGAGGGGGAGGGATATTCTTTCTCCTGCTGAGTCCGTTGAAGGGCTCTCCCATTGGATTCCGTGATATTAACGGTTTGGGCTGGGGTAAAACCAATGGTTTGGTTTCGGCCACAACTACGCCTCCCCGGGTATCCCAGGCTTCTACGATTACTCCTCCCGGCCCCTTGTGTTGGGATCATGAGTTTGTAACCATTACCTTTTTTAGGGAACGATTCCATTAGATGGATGATGTGGATGGAACCAAATATTAGCTCCTCGTTCTTGTGACAGGTCAACTTGGTCGGTTGTCCCTAGTGGTTCTGTTTGGTGGGTTGGGGCCCGTGGTGCCAAGTTTGAGGGCATAGAATCTGACAGTGTTGGGGCTAACTTTGGCCTTGTTGTGGACTGATCCTCTTGCGCATGTCTCCTCCCTTTTCAATTATCTCGAGATTACTAGCTCGAGGAGGGTTGTGAGGCCGGTATTTTCGGTTGTGCGACATTAGGGGCTGTTGGTAGCAACACCGACTGATGTAGTTGAGTACAGAGCTTTACTTGAGCTCTATTTATAGTCTTTAGAGTCATTGTCATCCATTCATCATATTTTTTCCCCTTCTTGATGGTTACTTCCTTCCACCCCCCCCCCCCTTGTCGGAGTCGGTGTTAGAAATTTAGGTCACATGTGTTGGGGGTGGTCTTAGCTCGACCTTCCCGGAATCTACCATCCAATGTAGGATGTCTTTGAAGACAATGAATTTTCAGATAATGTTCCCCAACATACGATTGTGGGGAAAGTAATCTGGTCTGTCATCGTGGCTGACTTCTTTGGGCTTCCTTGTCTCCGGGAGGTGGAGAAAGTTGAAAATCTTGGCTGCGATTAAGTAGCCGCAGTCTTTGTCCTTTCTAAACGATTATACTTTATGTTTTCATTCCTCAAACTTGTTCTGCTTCGATCCTCTCTGATCATCCTACTTGGGTAGAGGCAGCCAATGATATACAGGGGGCTCGTGACAATTTGGTGGACGCCTTGGAGGTGGAGCAGGTGCAGGGGATGGCTTTAGCGTGATAGAGGATGCTATAGCTCTAACTGCTCTCTTTTCAAGAGCCTCTGAGGCTATTCACGATTTTAGATTAGTCCGCTGTAGGGAGTCTTCAATTCTATGGGCAATGGTAGAGACATTGTGGAAGCTAGTGGTGCACTCCAATGGTATGAGCGATGTTTGCAACTCATCTCGATGGTTATCTATGCATATGGCAAGGATCACATCTTGGGGAATTGGCCTGTTCAGAGAGAAGGTTAGACCCATCCATCTGGTGATGAAATCTAAGACCCTATTTTTCTCCCTCTGTTTGCAATTCATGATTTCGATGACCGTTGTTTTAGGCAGCATTGAGCAGAAGTGGAACAGGAACTACTGCTGAAGTACTTCCCATATTTTTATTAACTAAGATCACAGGCTCCTATACCAGACGAAGGCAGATCCTTGCAAAGTCCACAGGAAGCTTTTGAGTTTCACTTCTTCTTGTTGTTAAGGATTTCTAATAAATTGGTCGCAATAAGATGCATAGTGCATCAAATTCTCTTCCGGATCAACTTTTCCATTGAAAATAGGGAATACAGGACTCCCAAAAATGGGTGGAGGAGGGTATTGCTCACCCAATCAAGGTGGGGATTTTGCTCTAGCTATACTGGAGCGCGTCGACCTTGCATTTATTCCAATAGATATTTTAGTGCCTCGATGGTGTTGGTGAGACCCTGGTTTACATCCTGTTGGGCCTGGTCTTGGGAAGGTGTAGCCCGAGGCATTGCTTGAGGATACGGGTCGGTCAGCACCAAGGGTGCATATGCTATTTTTGAAACCCTCAGAGGGTTCAGAAGTAATCGCTCAGGTTGCTTCTTGAGTGGAGGTAAGTCTTGGTATTCATCCAAATCCATGTTCAAGTAGTTGGATGGGTCGGGTGCTGAATTGGGAGGGGGCCCTGACCGCGCTTCATTTGCCGGGGCAAACCCTGGTCTTTGAGGTGCACATTGCTAGGAGTGAAATGTGTGGCTCTCCTTCGGAAGCACATTCAATAAGACTGTTCTTATGGATTAGGTCAGCGTTAATCCACCTCAATTATTTCATTTCCTATTCTTGTCGAGAAAATCTCTCTTCGAGTGTGAGTGGATCGTTTTTATCAAGAGAAGGGGTAGGTTAAGGGTAACTGGTTCTTTGTTTATATCCTTGTAGGGAGCATGCCGGGTAAGCGAAGGAGGGTTAGCTGGAGTGGTAGCCATATATAGGATGGACCCCTGGTTCTAGGTGTGCACACCTGACGGTTATTTGTTAATCATAGATGGAATGGAACCGTCGTCTCCTGATCCACCCAGATTTTCATCATCTTCGGTGTCACCCTTGGGGTTAACCTCTATGGCATTGATGGATGCATATCACGGGGTGGAGCAGATGTCATCTTAGGAAGAGGATCACCCATGCCTTTTATTGGTCTTCCCCTTCCTGTATCGGGATTGCTTTTGGACTCCTTGATGATGGGTGACGCAGAGAGTTATTTGATTCGACCTTACGGTATGCCTCCCTCTTGAAAGGGATGATGATTCAAAGGACAAGATAGTGCATGAAACTCATCTTCTAACTGTCCAACCTATACGAGAGAATATTTATTCTCGTGGGGGAGGTTTTGTTAAGGTGGTAAAAATTCCCCATCCATGAGGGATGGGGTTGGCTTCATTCCTTGGACGTTGAGTCTCTTCCCGCTCATTTGGTCTTATGGGGGAATTTGTTATTAAAAATGCCCCCAGCCCTACAGGCTGTGGTTGACCCTAGATTGCGGCAGTGGATGCTGCTATCACAGCCTGCTTGATCTTGCGTTTCCCCTTTCGAGGGTGAACTAGATGTGATGTCGGGTTCACCTGTGAATCAATCCCCTCTAGGGAGGCAAGTAATGATTGTTGATTGGCCTCTCTTAGGAGAGAGTCGTGTTGTATGCTTTTAGTGGCATGATTCAAGAGATAGTGAATTGATTGTTCTCGTCGGGCCTAATGCTTCTGGGACTTACTCAAGGCTTGTCTTTGTTGGGTGTGTCACCTTTCATGAATAGGGGCCCCACTCGATTGTTGTCTTGATGTGATGACGTTGCAAGACATTATGTCGAACATGTAATTTTGGACGGGGAGCGGAGTGAAACGCAGAGCTCCATTTTCTCCCCATCCTCTGATATGGACTCCCATCGGAGCATCACCAATGAGGTGGCACAACTGGTGCAGTGCATAAAGGCAGGCTAACTTAAGGTTTCCTTTACGCCTCTCAGGTCACGGTTGATGTGCCGAAGTAAGAGCTTCCTGGTCGATGTGACACAGGAGGTCTCCTATTGCCTTGACATGGTCTACAAACCCATCGTAGGGAAGGAAGCTTGATTTTAACCAGCAGAGTTTTTTTAATATAATGGAGCGGATTTTGGGGACACATTCTTCTAACAACGTTCTGCGTATGTCGAATTGAGAGGTGGTTGTGGTCCAAAACATAACTGCTACATCATGTCAGTCCAGTCATTTCCTTAGGTGTAACATGTCGGCATACTCATCCACTAGTGATTCCTCTACCGGGTCGGCCCAACTAAGACGCTGACCAATAGTGTGGTCAGAGGCAGCGGGCCTGTAGGTATTTAATTATCATGTGGGCGATTCCGAGGTGGTTTAGAAGATGAACGTGGCCCCGGACCGTCTCTTTATTGAAGAAGGGTGTCGTTGGCGACTAGCTGGGAATATGACACGCTTGATCACATCCTTCTGAGTGCCTCAGAAAACAAGGGATTTTTTGTGATTCATTCGGAAGGGGAAGGACCTTCCTTGTGGATATGATATGTCACTACAGGGATGACCTTCGCAATAACTGCCATCATGGTGAGGATGACCATCATGGTTTGACGTTTGATGTGTATCCTGGAGAGGACCTTCAAGACACACTGCGATAAGGGGAGGACCTTATTGTTTCTTTGGGCCATTGCAGGGAGGATGTTTGCAATGGTAGCCATGGTGGGAAGGACTACCATCACAGTTGCCATAATGGTGAGGAAAACCATCATAGTAGCCACAGGGAAAATGTCTGTGGGGTACACCTTGGGTAGGGCCTTAAGAATGTACTGCAATGACGGGAGGGACTTCTCATTAGTTGACATCTCTATGGGGAGGACCTCCATTATTAGAGTGGCGATGAAAACTATCGTGATCTGATGCCTGGCTGCATGGAGTGTCATTGAAACATAACCCCTGGGGGGACCTTTAAGGAGGGACATGACAAGGGGAGGGACTTGTTGTTGAGATTATACGACACTGTGGGGAGGGCCTCTACAGTCGTGACTATGATAGCGAGGACTACAATCATAATATGTGGTCCCACTACACGGAGAGTGTTTGCTGTGTATACCCCGGGGAGGACCTTTAGGGCGGACCACAGCAAGTGGAGGGCCTTCTTACTGCTCGATCTTATGGTCACATGTAGGGCTTCTGTGACTCGCATAAAAATAAAATCTATTGTGATCGATCATTATAAGCCCATTGGGGAGTCCCCCGCAAGTGCTCTGTGGAAAACCATCAGAGTTACTAGTAGAGACATTGCGGGGAGGACCTTCGCAACTAATACTTCCACTCCCATAATATGGTAATGAGTGGGCAGGGTTCTGAGCCTTAAATATGTGCTTAGTGGCATTGGGAACCCCAGCTTCTAGCACAGCAGAGTCATGAACCCGCTCGTTATTTTCCATCTGCCTTCGGTGCATTCTGGGAGCTTTCTTACGGGCAACGGGGGACCGTATACTGTTGATAACGACCTTCATCTTTTGGTCCCTTTCTAATGGTGTCTCGTGATGCTGACAGGATATGCCGATGAACATCTTGACTTTTAGCTGAGATATATGTCTACTCTGGAGCATCCACCGTGAATGACGGGTGTCCCCCAGTTCGAACGAGTGAAGATGATCGATCTGGTTGCCCTTGTATCACAGAATATGGCCTACGCCCCTCCTCGGTGGATGTAGGGATGCAGATCTTCTCTGAGGTGGCTATCTCATCTCTTAGATGAGTCACCTTAATTGGGGACATGGGCTCACAGGCCTGAGTCCATACTGTTGCCGCTGATGCAATTGAATTCTGGAAAGTCTGTAAGATATGATTTGGGATCGATACATGATCCTACATCATTTCCAGGATATGCAGAGATACATATTTGTCTAGAATGGGTATGAAGGCCCTTTTAGGTATCAGAGTACGAATATCCTGCTCTGGTCCTCTGGTGGTCAGTGGGTACTGACTATTATCATGTGTCGGGGTAGGTGAACGAGTCTGCCCCTCTGCCGAAATATGTCGGTTTATCTCTCTGTTTGCCGCCACATCAAGATGGAGGAATTTAATGGCATTAGAAGGGATGTATCCTTACATATGTTGGTTACCCACCATTTCGAGTCGGTGGCATTTGTTGTCAAGGAGACGTTGCTGCCTATTAATTGTCGCCACATTTGGATGGCGGGATTTGTTGATCCCCACCACATCGAGAAAGTAGGCATTATGAGCATCTTCTTGGAGCTGGTCTTGTAGGCGTTGGGATTCAACCACGTATGGTTGGTGGGTTTCATGACCCTGGGTAGGGAGAGGTGCATGCTGGGTAGGTTCCGTCCTGTGTGAGTGACTATCTTGATGGAGCTCGGTGGGGATGCGCGCCTGCTCGCGTGATGCCGCCATGTCTGGATGGCGGGATTTGGAGGACCGGACATGTGTAGGTGCCTGATCTCAATATTTCTTCGTGACTGGGCTGCAGAGCTTCTCCACATCGACAAGGGTGATGACCGTTTCCTGGTTGTACATTTTCCTCCCTCTTCGAGCGGTCCGAGGGGCCAGAGATCGGGCAGCGAGGGCCTGGATCCTTAGGGCGACATCCTCCTTAGCGTGAGGATATTGAGTCGTGGCGTAACCGCGATGAGGTCTTCTAGCGGGGGCCTTTGAGAGGAACCCCCGTTAAATGGGTATGAAGTCCTTGGTGTCGACCACATCTGCCTCCCTAATATAAGGGAGGCATGCATTCTCTCATTCCGAGGATAGACTGACGAAACAGTTCGAGACGGCAATAGGAGCCTTCTGAATCTACCTTTTCGGCCGCTTCTGGGTAGGCGGCCGGTGGGTCTTGGCTGATTTGAGGGTGTGCATGGCCGCCTCAACTGTCAGAAGAGTACCATTCAAGTGGTACTCTCGAATCAACACATCTGAGACCCAGCATTAAAGACACTGAGTAGGTGAAGGGGTCCTTCGTTGGTGAGGATGTACGGTCATTGTGTTGCTTAAAGTACGCGTCTGTGAGTTCCTTGGTGATGTCATTGGATCGAAGGGAGTTCATGATTGGTACCTGTAAAATATTTCATCAAACACAAACAAAAAACCCGTCAAAGCAGCATCTCATGATCCCATGCATAATTAATGACCTTTCTTGGCCCTCCTTGGTAGTATAAGGGGGTACATAGTGGGATTAGGTTAAATATGTAATGCTTGGATAAAGATTCACGCCAGGTTCACCATTTTTTTGACTGAGGGGGAAAAATGGGTGCTTCCCAACTGTTGATTATAGAAGTTTCGGTTCTGCTTAATAAATAATATAAGGTTCACCATTTTCATTTTGAAACGCCTGATGGTTCATTATTCAATGATTCATAGACCTAATTTCCAAAGGCAGGCGTTCGTTGGGTGATTCGTCCATCGATGCTCAAAAACACTCATAGGTCGAGGGGATGTGAAGTCGGGCTCATCGCACCCTTTTGGGGGGAATTATTTTCTGTTCTGTGACTCTATAATATATTTAAAATGTATTAATATGTTCGCGAGTCTCTAGTTTATACCGAAGCATAGTATCCACAGATTACTCTTGGTTGGAAATGGTCAGCTGAACATAGGGATTCAAAATCATTTAGCCCTGAGGTTTACTATCCAACATTGGATTAATGACTCTAAGAAGTTTGGAATCATTGAGACGACACTGGTTTAATGTCTCATAAATGGGCACTCCAGAGTTTATTGTCATCCATGGGGGACAAATAACGACTTGAGAGTTTAGATTGAACCCGTGATATGGGCTTCCTACGTATCCTCGTGAGGGGATTAAGAATCCACGTAGTTCGGGGAGATTAGGTCTTACACGTGAGAGTTTCCTATTAATGGCATTGAACCATGGGGAGGCATCCTACGTGCCCTGTTTAGGGAACAAGGATCCTAACCCACGTAGTTCGTTTTGAGGGGAATGATTGGGACTTACACATGGTTAGTGGCCCGAATAGGGATTAAACCTCAGGGAGGCGTCCTATATACCCTGTTTAGTAAACAGGGATCAAACCCACATAGTTTGTTTTGAGGATTATCCTTGTGCATACACTGTGACCATAAAAAATCTCTAAGCCCATGTGATTCATGCTCGGTGTGAGAACAAGAGAATGAAATAGACTTGGAAAGCCTCACACATTCTTCCTTCTGAGGGAAGGGGAGAACGATGAAGAGATGAGGAGAATTCCCGGACTATTGGAATCTCCTTATCCCTGATGTTGGAGGAAGGTAGGAGTCACGTAGTGGAGAAATGAACCTTCCATGATTAGAGGGAAAGGGACATTGTCTTCCAGTGAGGATCGTGTGGGGATTACTCCAGGCAGGTTGCCCAGCCCCTCCTAGGAGAGGGGAGAAGCGCTCACCGCCGACGCTCGTCAAAAGGAAACGCGAGTGGGGGCCCTCAATACTTGAATGTGGAGAGGCATAATGGGGACTCATAGGCTCGGACCCGGCACTACCATGGGAATTTGAACCCAAAAATGCCTCGAGAATCTGCTCAAGGTGCAGGGAATCCACTTTTCCCTCGCCTACCGTGGGTGTGTGAACTCAAAGTTGCGCACTGATGTGCCTAAAGGATTCATAATATGGGTTAGGTGGATTCAGTAAAGGCCTTCACTTGGGGCTGATGAATAGGCCAATGAAGGGATTATGAAAGATAGGGCACGGTTGGAAGGGTTCTATCTTGCTCGGGGAATGGGAACATCGAAGGATTTGGTGGGCTGCATGGGTGCGTGAGGAGTGGTGCCCTTTGCGTAGGGGGGTGCTACGTGGCTGGAGAGGTCGTCCGTGTACCAGGGTGGTATGCGGACTGATGGGTATCCCACTAACCAGGGTGGTACACAGCTTTGGGTTCGGTCCATGTACCAGGTTGGAATGCAGTGGAGTCCATGCGAGAAGCGGTGGCAAGGGGCGACGTCGGTTGGGGGTTCTCCGTTCTGGCTTTGCCTGTATATGAGGGTGCTACGCGGTGAATCGGATTGAAAACAGGGCATAAACATCTTGGTCTACGGGGAGTACATCCACATAGGGGCCATGGATCGCGGATTTTCTTTTAAGATCATGGTTCACCAATTTGTTATGCATTTTTCGATTCCTTATTAATTTGTTTCCAGTTTCATACCTGTTCTGGTTCTTGAATTGGAACTTCTCTTGTTCGCGAAATCCTAAACTCCTTTCTCCGGAATCCTTCCACCCGAATCTTATTGATCTCCTTTCTTCTCCCCTCAATGTCTTTTTATAGAGGGGGAAAAGGGATGTATCTGTGGTCATGAAATGCCTTTTGTGGAGGCCCATGACTGAAACCTTCTTTACGGATGACTTGTTCAATTCGGAACTTGCGGGGGGCATTGAATGCACCTCACCTGTGAACCAAATCGGTTCGAGGGGTACTTTGCGACCTCACAGGGCTCCGAATCTGTTCCGTGAATGATGGAGCGTGCAGTCTGGGCCGGTTGGCGCGATTTGTGGGGGGGGGGGGGGGGGTTCGTGACGGTGGAACGACCTGGAGGTCGTCTTGATTTGCACCCACGGAGGGGTTTTACCACTGTTTCACGAACAATGTTGGTCCGCGGAGGGGGCAGCTCACCGAACCGACCGTGTACCATTAATATTGGGCGGGTATGCGGACCGGTCGGTCCTTTGGTCAATCTTGAGTTTCCTCCCCATTTTTCCCCAATTCATTGTGGGAAATTGGGTAGAATCCCTTTTCAAATTAAGGGGGACTCTCCTTCTCCTTTTTTGATTTTTCAGGACCCTACAGTCACATATTACATATAATTCCTCCATGTATCCAAACTGATTTTTCATTGGAAGCTTTCTTGCATCCTGTGATTTTTTCTTTCTTTCTTCCTATGTATTAAAAATATTTATATCATTCCTTCTATTGTTTCACCCCCAAAATTCATACCTTATTCTATGAATATAAATATTTTGTCAATAATTATAATCTTTTTTCTCCTAAGATCACCACACCACTAATAATATCCATAAAATATTGATATTTTTTAAAAAATATAATCATTCTTTGTATATTTTTCAATGTCCATAATGGATTTCTATTTTAATTTTCTCCTATCATGGGGAAACATTGATATGGATATTTTTATAAACATTTTCTGGTGTGATATATTTCTCACTTACTTTCTCAATCTATGATTTCCCAAAAAACTATTACAATTACATTGTTGATAAAATCGGATGAACATTATATTTAGTGGGTGGAAATTTCACCTTATTCTTAGAGTGATATTTTTCCATAGCACGAGATGATTCAAATTTTACATATAAATTCTTATTTTATTTTTCATTCATATTTCATAAGTTACTTACAAACTCATGAATTTTCATTTACGATTAAACAATATCATATTTGTAATATGAATATTTCATATTGAGATTTTAAACAAACTTTCCTTATTTAGAAAAAATCAATTTAAGGTTTATGATCCCTTTAATATATGAATTTTACTATTTTAAGGACATATTTAAATCAATCAATATCATTTACACTCTTTTTATTCATCATTATGAATTCCTTATATGTTTTTTATAGTACCTAAGAAACACTCCATGTTCATATCTTAGTTGATATTCTCTGTAGGCCTATTAACAGCCTTTATAATCTTCTTTTTTTTAGGAATGACCCTTTTTTGAAAAATTTAAAATTATGGTTATGAATTTTCTAAAAAATTATTCTTCTTAACGATTTTATTCAGTATAATTAAAATTTACTTTCTTACTCAACATATTTATTCTATTTCTGATGAACTTTTTTTTACAGCTGTGTACTTCTTGACTTTCTTCAAAATTTGGTACCACATATTTTACTGAATATTTTCTTTAGAAATATCATTATATTCACCAAAATTATAATTGGGTATATTTGTTAAAAAATTACCAATTCCTATGAAATCAAAAAAAATGAAGGGAAATTTTCCTCAAAACTTTTATATTCTTCTATGATAGTTTTTTTTGATAAGGTAAATTATATTTTCATTCATTTCAATATCTTATTTTTCTTCTAAATAATTATGTTCAACATTACCATAAACTTGGATTTTCATATTTCACATAGATTCAACATCCATTTCATCATTAATATTCTTTTTTAATAATGAATATTATCTCATATCATATGCAATAAAAAATTTATGAAATTCATCAAGAGATAAATCATATTTATATTCTATTGTAGAAATTTTTGAGTCAAACATGTAAGGGTAGATTCTCATGAGTTTCTATATAATGGTAAAATATTCATTGAAATATCCATATCCTATGATGTTTCAAAAAAAAATTCATTGACACTAGTGAAGTAATCATCAACAATTTCTTCATCTTCCATTCTAATATATTCAAACTTTTTTTTCTAGATTTGTAACATTCCTCATTAAATTTGGTATTTCCCATAAAGACACATTCTATTTTTTCTTCTATTTCTTTGGATGTTTAGATACCCATCACCATAATGAAAATAAATATGAAAATGAAAAATTAACAGAATTTCAAGCCTTTATATAATATACTATGTTTGTATTATCATTAAATGGAAAATAATATTTATTCTTATTGGGTGGAAACCCAATAGTTGTTATATTAACCACCCCCAGGTGATGTGATTACAGATAAGGTATCATTTTTTGTTTCTAAACATGTTAAAGATTTTCATATATTGTAGGAAAACCTCTAATGTTGAAAAATTATAGATTTTATATAATAAGGATTAAATTGGGGATCCCATGATTCTTAATTCCAACTAAACCTCATAAGGATTATTGAACCATTGATAGGGATGTTTAATCGATGGGAAACGTTCAAAAAAATTATAATGTATAAAACGTTACCCATAAAAGTTTTTAGAGTTATTTTCTTAATAAATTTATAAAAAAATCAGAATCATAAAATTATAATAAATTAAACAAGGCATGTCAGATTTACATGGTTCAGCCTCAGTTTGAGAAACTATATCCCTTCTACGGTGACTCTTATTGGTCCATGTAAATTAACTATTATAAATATGTGAATAAAAATTAATCCAAATCTGTTTAGACTTTTTTTATTTTCCAATATCAATGATTACTCTGAATCCTATCAGTTTATAAAGTTAATCATTTAAAAAACTAATCTAAAAAAATACATGATATTTTATAAATCATCACCCAAAAGAAAATTGATAAATTCATTCCAATTTTGTCCATCTAAAAGGTTCATCCAGTTCATCATTTTTATATGTCTGTTGAATGTTTGTCTATGGTGCCTCACTAAAAATTATACTTAATATATACTCTAAAATTTGTCTGATTATTAAAACCATTATGCTTCAAAACCCTATATAGAAACTCTATCTCATTTACCTCTCCAATTTCTCTAAACTAAAACAGTATTTTGTTATTTGTATCAAAACATTGTACAATTTATCTAAACCTAAACACTCTATTATACATCTAATCAAAATATTGTATGATTCTTAACATCAACACAAAAGTAAACATAAGTTGGAAACATAAACTGAAACAAATACTATCGCATTTTATCATTTTTTGTGCAAGAATTGTGTCATGTATAGGTGTACTTTTTCACATCTTTATACAAATGATACTATAGTAGAAATGATTGGAAAATAATTTTTCATTCCCACTCACTGGTATTCTAAATTAATTAAATCCAATTAAATTAAATCTACTTGGATGTTTCAGAAAACATAATGATTATTTAAGAAAATTATTGATTTTTATATCATTTACAGATTTCATCAAATTTTATTAACATAAAATGTTATGAAAATAAAAAAATGTGTAGTATTTCAAAGATCAAAAACCACTTGAAAAATATTAGTACAACATCATCATTTTTATGGAATCTATAATGTTATTTAAAGCCTCTAAAAAACTCTAAAAGGAAAATTTTTTCCCCAAAAAATTGAATTGAATTTTATATGACAATAAAACAACACTTATGAATTATTTTTTCTACATGAATTATTTGTCTAATGATGTCAATAGAAAAACATCAATTTTCCATACTTTTTTAAATTTTACATACACATTTTTTCATTATCTAATGGACATAAATAAATGTTTTTCTGATGGATTAGTGTTTCTCCATATAGTTAATTTTCCTCAACTAAACCTTTATAAATATTTCTCTTAAAATAAATTCATCTGGTGAAATTGTTATTTTTATGTATATTCATCCAATGAATCATTTTACAATGATCATTTATTCAACAGTACTTATTCTTGACTCTATAACTTCAACTTTATTTATATTGTAGTAAAAAAAATTCCATGTGATCATCATAAAAATGGTCTATTTGAATAATTATACTTTTTAGGTGTGTTTCTCTTAACCCAATAAATATGGTTGACTATATTACTGAAACATCTAAATACTATTGTCACATGAATGTTTCTTTATTTAGTTAACTTCTTATATTTCTCATTTTGATTACTCCCATTATATTTCCATGGATATTGAAATACCACTTATTTTTTAACATTATATTTTCTTTTATTTTTATGAAATTATGCACACATAATAACAGGAAAATATTGACATCAATTCAATCAGGTTTGTCGGATGATCTTCATTGGGTTTATCTGGAGCCTTTATGAAAAGTTTCCCCTTATATAAACTAATAAACATTCAATGTTATATTTTCTTATAGAAACTCTTTCCAATTTTTTTTCATGAAAAGTGTATCTAAAAAAAGTATCCACATTTTTAACTTATTAATTTAATGTCCCATATCATCTTGGTTTTATGAATCTTCTTTAAACTTATCACAACTTTTTTTATCCATAAAATTCTTCACATACGATTTTGTCATGTGGCTTAAAGTAGATCTCCCCCATTGAACAAGTTATTAGTTCATGATATTTTCATGATGTTAGGAACGTTTTTATTAGTTTAGAATCTCTATAATTTTTCTTGAATTTTTCATTAAAAAGTTAAAGAGACTTCCTACCATCCTCACTTCCCCCTACAACTTCTTCACAAAAATTTCATAACAAACTTTTTTAATAAATCATCTTACCAATAACCTAGCACCTTATTTCTCACCTATTTAACAAAAAACAGTCTAAAAAATGATCAGTCAAAAAAAATAAAAATTATAAAAACATCACAAAGGATTCTCATACATAGAAGGGTGATCGTATTCAAATCTTATTATCCTTCGATAAAGAGAATTTGGCATCTAATTAGTGACTTTCCCCAGTTTCACCCCTAACCAATAGGAACTAAAAGAAATATTCAATCGTGTATTATGTTAATAATATGAGCATTATCTATTAGAGGATTGAAAAAATATTCCCTGACATAGCCCTCTCATCTAACCTAACATTGTTATTTTTAGACAGGTCCTTGGTCCCCCATGGAGCTTACCAATACATTAATCAGCTTTCCAAGTGAAATTAATGATATATTTATACAATGGGACACCAAATTGGTGTAATAACTATAACCAAATTCACCTGAGAAATCTACTCAGTTCACAATAAGATGGTTCCTTTTGAATAAGTCCCATGAAAACAATTTCTATGTCCCTTTCACCATGTAGTCATATCTCCATGACTATAAGATTCAAAGAATATAGTCTATTTTGACTAACAATAAAAAAAATTGAATATGTCTTAGTTAGATAACCATAAATTAAAATACATTGTGGTTTTAGTTTCATGAAGACAAAAGTTGCATCATTGGTTGTTGTCACTTACCATTAAGTAGGATTGTTGGATAAGGATGAATGTCCTTGAATGATAATGAAATAAACTTTGTCAAACTACATTAAAAAGAGAAATATTTTCTATGAAGAATCTTTGAAATATGTGGGTTCAAATTCCCATCAATGGATATAAATGAATCCCCTCCAATGGTCCCAATACTAACTCAAGAACACTACACACATAATATAGATATTTAAATTAAATAAATAGGGAGTCGTAAAAAATTAGGGGAGTTAGGGGAATAAGTAATTTAAATTAAAGAAATACCCTATAAAAATGTTAATGTAAACTACGGGGAACTAACTCAAAAAAATACCACCTCCCCATATAGTGATAAATTATAGAGTACCCAAAAATGAGTCTTTTAACGATATTGTAATTAACTATTAAGGGAAAAATAAAAATGTCACGACCCATCCCAGTGGGGCCCGAGCCGCAACTCCCCACACCCGACTCCAATAGGCCAGGGGCTGGTGACTAGCACCGAGTAGGCATATCACTATCAACGGAGGAATTTTCTATAAACTTGTACAGAAGCACACAAATCTCGAAGACCACAAAGCTGAAAAGTAAAAAATACTAAAAATGGAAATGCAAGAATACACTAAAATTCCAACCAATAGAGTACGACAGGAATGTAATGTATAGTAAGTGTAAAACCCTGGTGAAAAAGTACAAGTCCACAAAAAGAGAGACTATAACAAAGTCCAACCTATAATGAAAGGAACTGGGACTACAATCTGTAGTCATAGGAACACACCTCAGCCTGTCTGATCTCACTAAGCACCATCCTGTCCTGGTCCACCTAGAATCTTGTCAATGGCTCACTTGTTTGTCGAAGACATAACACGTGCAGGCAAAGACCGTGCATGGGTGAGTATAACAATACCTAGTAGGACACCCTAAAAATGACAAAGAAAATACAAAAAGGGAAATACCACAAATGAACGATATAGTCAGCTCCAAACAGTATATGTCTACAGAACAAATAACAAGAATATACAGATATACTCATACACTATTGGCTATCGCGATACCCCCACTATGATCTAGCTCAAAGATTTTCACTAAGAATGTAACAAGGAGAACCCACTCCTAGGTCTGAAGAGAGAGATATTAAGTACTCATCCCGGGAGAACAAAGTTCACAAGTACTTGGGAACATGATGCTAAGAAGAGGATCACAACCAATAGACATGGGTTGATTCCAACAACTCAGTCTGAACTAATCCTCTATGCAGAGGATTGACGCCCGGGTAATGTTGGTCACGTAGATACCAAGAACTCTAAATTGGGTACCAGGAATGAATAGAGGATCCGGCAAAAAGTTTCACCGAGGGGATTCCAATAACTCTATTCAGGAGGACCTGCTGAATGGATCATACTCCTGTATGTTATAAATGATACAAAAAACCTTCAGGTGAAAGACCAAGGGAATTAACCCTATAGAAACTAGTCAAAGACACCGAAGGCAACTGGATAAATCCATGTAAAATAGATTACACGGTGTGTAGTATGGTTACCCGCTGTGTTCCTTGACTCCGGGTACTACCCGTGTAAACAGCCCATGTCATCTGTACAAGCTGTGTAAAACTAGACTACATGGAGTGTAGTAGGGTTACACGCCATGTTCCTTGACTCAGGGTACTTCCCATGTAAACATCCCTTGTCAGAAAACGAAGTGATGTAGGAAAGAATATACAAGACGTGTAGGTCGAAGCACATGTCGTGTCCTATCAACTGGGAAACACCTGTGTACCTGGGCAATATGCACGTACATGGTGTCCGTCCATGTTTCCTGCCTGTGTACCTATTCATGGGGTATCCCATGTATCTGGCCGGGTCTGGCCAGGGAAGGGCATAAATCTTGTGTCCTTGGCCATGTACCCAACCCGTGTCTGTGTACTCATGGAGTAAATGCCAGGAGGCCCACCGTCGAACACATGTCGTGTAGCCTATACTATACCTCGTGTATTCTTGGAAATTCCAGAACTCCGTCTTCTTCCTCCGTTCCTCGGCAGATCTTCTAGTCTCCAATTCAGCTGTCTGTTTCCGTGAAACTCAAGACGTTGGGTCGCCTCGTCACCGTGATGCCGAATCTATGGGTTTTGGGCCTTTGATCGGCTCTAAAACCTGATTCCATCCACCCGTGCAAAAATCGTTCGAAGAACTATATCTTCCTATATACTTCAATTCGTCTGCTGAAACCGTCGTCGCACCTCTGCACAATCACTGCTGTGTCGATTCTTCAATTTAGGATCGTTGCGTCGTAGAACGATGCACAATGATCCATTGTTCAACGCCCCACGAAGAACACGAAGAACTCATGAAAGAGAAAGGGAAGAAAATCCAAATGAAACAAATTTGAGGAACAAACCTTCGCTGTCATTCGTCACAATGTTGATCCACTCCCATTAATAGGTTTAAACGAAGCAGAAATCAACAAAAATAAATCAATATAGATCAAATTTCCAAAATTCCCACAAAAGCTCATCCCGCAATTACGATCAATCCGCGGGCTATTCTGTTCATTGATTAGTCAGCGTGTATCGTAGGAATCAAGAACGGGGAAATGAAATCACAAAGAGATCAAACGCCCTACCTAGATTCACGGCGTTTGTTGGTGATGGCTAGTTCGTCGCATCGTTCTCACTGGCGAAGCTCGTCAAGAACATTGTTGCCACTTTGGGAGGTTTTCTCCAGAGCCTTTCCATAGCCTCTAGGGGAAATTCAGGGTTATGGTAATTTTAAACCTGATCACCTGTGAAATCTCTATTTAAAAAGATAAAATATTTCACTACAGCAAGGATTTAATAAAATATTTTTATTAAATATTTAATTACAATTACGTCCAAAAAATATATTTCACTAATGACCTGCACCAGCTGATTTTAGGTTTATTCTAGGGTAAACTCGCTGCTCTATATGCAACGGTGCCCTCAAATTTCCGATCCGAGCACCCGTTCAGGAGTTATTCCACATTTTCAGGAAAACCCCACGTGCGCGTAAATTTAACTATTTAATTTAATTCAAACATTTGTTCCGGGATCACCGGGCCTCGAAACTGCACGTTGTCTTGAAGCCTGGTCTCGAAATAATTCCCACATAATTTTAAAATAAATAATGTAAAAATCCAAGAAATTAGAAAAAAAACTCCCACTCCAAAAATTGTTTTCATCAATTCAAGCTTACAACAGATCACTCTCATGAACAAGTTAACCAATATTTTTAATGGGGAGGATTTCATGATACATCTTAAATGTATATGATATTCCTGGAATGAAAAATAATACCCCTTAAGGGAAGAATAAACCTCCCATACTCTCAACCAATGTGTTATATGAAGCTTCATTGGCATGTCCCAGTGAACGCCTATATTATAATGTATTACCACTAGTGACAAAAATCCACTAGTGTAGAGAATATTGGGGAATATAAATAGTGATCCTGATGTGAAATACTTTACCAATGAAATATATCAATTTACAATCCACTTTTAATTATGATTATTTACTAATGGAAAACTTCTTTATCATTTTCTATATCATGATCTCTCATCACATCCAAATGTTGAACCCTAATACACTATAAAATTTCAATAATTCAATATATATTGGAAGAAAAAATTAGGCACCACAAAAAACCAAACACTACCATCTGATGACACATTCATATGACCTATGAATAAGGAAATGTCCCCATAGTCTCTCGTGACAATTTCACAGCCTAGGGTCTCCAACTCGAGGTTGTGAACATGCTAGTGTAGTAATATCATTACAATAGCTGCATCCCAAAACAGGATGGAGTTATTGAGAGCCTCTCATAGAATAATCCCCATAATCCATATTACTAATTATAGGCCACAAGTATAAAAATTTCACATATTTCCACATCAAACCACTTCAAGTGTCTATCCCCAGAACATAACAAATCAAACATACCGTGTCTTATTTAATTAGTGGAATTCATTGAATACATGTCTACTACTATTTAAGAGCATCCTAGAATAGATAATTATAGCTTAAACCTTCTCCAACCCCACAAGTCCTTGACTCATTATAAATATATTGATGAGGTCACCACATTGATCACAACCATGATTGTCGAAACTAGGGCATCAAAGTGGATGACCTAGCGTGGGTGGCTAACTACTAAATCTCACAAGAATGATCATATCTGTTTTCCCATCCACATATCAAAAACTATTCTTCATATTTTTTAGGATAGACAAAAAGATACCCAGTAAGGATCTATCTTGTAAATGTTATTTCTTATAGTAACTATTTCTAATTACAATCGATGTTTTGACTCTATTCACTCAGCTAAGAATATCATGAGGGAGGACTCATCATGAAAAAAATCAAATCCAAGAAAAAAACTATAAAACTTCTAAATAGTCATAATTGTGTCTCATCAATGTATTTTCATATTTTCTCTTGGATCATTTAGTTATTTATCGTAATATAAAGGCAACTATAGATGTTGAGATCCTCCCCACTAAGCTATAATCAATAACTCTGGAGGTCCTCAATAGAGTAGCCATCATATATATCATCTTCATTACACTCAACATATTAGTAGGGATAAACATATTCAATGTAGAAAGAGGAATATTAACCAAAATATGTGTCCTCCCTATCATAATATGAAACAAGTAATCATTGAAGGTCCTCATCAGAGTGCCTGCTGTGAAGGCTCCATCTTTATATATTTAATGGTCCATAACAAAGGTACTCATCATTATTCTTGATGCAACGTTCATCCACATGACATTAATATTGATAGGAAAAGATATCTTCACATTCTAAACTCATTAATATTAAGTAAACATGATGTACATCCACTTAGAAACCTACATAATAACTATAGAGGTCCTCCTTAAAGCATATATTTCATATGTTCATTCTTTTAAATAATAAAAAGAACAATAAGTTATTCCCCTATAAATAAGAAAAAAAAATATAAACATGGATTTCCACCCTATAAAAACCAATATTATAAATAGGATATCCTATATATATCATGTGTTGTAGATTTTATTTCTACAATAAAGAAAATAGTTAACATAAAGGTCATCCTTATCAAGGCTACCAATAAATTAGTAATCACAAATGCTCTGAAAATGTAAATCACGATAATAAACCTAATGTTCCTACCATGTTATATGTTTTAGATGATGGTTCTATGATAGATATATCATAAAAAACTAAGTTCTTATAGATGATAGAGAATAAAGAAGTAACCATGGATGTCCTTCTTGTGGTTCTCATTCTAAAGGCCCTCCACATAATGAAACATCATTTCCTCACAAATCCACCCATGTCGATGTTAATCAAATGTTTCCTACAATGAGAAGAACATAAGAAAACATGGATATCTACATTTGATATCTTTTCACAATTTAACGAATTATTAACCCATTCAAGGTTAAACCTAAGAAAATGATCGCCATATATTCCCCTACCAAATCATACACTCGTGGAGATGAATAGGAAAAATATGAATAATTCAAATTCATTTATAACGTAGTTAATATGAAATATTTATATTCATACTAGGTTAAAGAAACCCTAAAAAAGATAAAGATAACTATATGGTCATATGAAATGATTTCACTAAGGATAATATATCAGTCATGTTTTGGCCATGAAAACCTTTCCAACATGATATCCCCAAGGAACTGAAAGGGGATTGAATACATCATTTTTTTAAAATTATGTGATAGATTATATATCATCACAATATTTTATTCCAATATTATGAAGATTGCATTAACCATATTAATATTCTAAATGATATTTTCTACCAAGTTGATATTTCCACCTTTTCAATGGTTTGAATGATTAAGATAAGGAAATTGTATAAATGCTTCCAAAATTCCTACCATAGTAGTGTGATGTTACTACATTAAATAATTATCAATGCCCCACTTGATGTGTGTATTAGGGGGTTTCGAAATATATTGCTCTATATTTCACACTACCCACTAGAAAACAAGGCTCATTAGGGGAAAAAATTAATTTTATCAATTCAGGTCAAATCATGGGACTCAAATTTTCATATTCATGTTGGTCCATCCAATGAAGTAGAATTATCCCTGAAACCTAAGAATGGTGTACTCTTTGGGGAAAAACATTTTTAAAATTATGAATCAGACCCCTAGTATCATCAAACATGCCTCCCATTTTAAGACTATGAATCCATAGAAACATTGAGTAACACTAGAGTGAAAGAACAACTCACTTTGGAAAGAAAATACATCAATCTCATGCTATAAAAAATTCCTAAAAGGAAAATAAAATCACAAAAGTATCATCTCTGGTGATACTTCTCGAGTAGCCCCATCCTACAGGTAAAGGTAAATTTTTACCACAAATGTCTGATTAGGTTCCTCAAAATAAGAATAGAGTAAAGTCATGATTTTGGTAGTGTACAGTCTACAGTACCCATAGTTCATAAGGAATTATTACCACCCCCTCTATTATAGAATTTATTTTTCAATATACTTAGTGGAATTTATCTTGAAATTTATTTTCTTTTTTGATCCTTCTCCCCTGTTAGAAGTGAATTTAGTGAATTATTATGGGGTATCCTTCCATATTGTATTTCCAAAGTCACTTTAAAGGTAGTATTGTGCTGAGTGAGAAACATAAAACAAGTGTATCAAGTCAAAATATTCCATAAAGAAGATAGCTTTAAAGGAGGATTATGGAATGTCCCATGATTAATATTCAATGGATTTTTTTTCCTATTTCTACAATGACATGAATGAGTATATTATTCTCATTGCAGGAATTATACTAGGGAACATTTTTTACATCATACCCATAGATAATGTAGACAATGACATTGTTGCTAAAGAATGTGATGGGTTATTTCAATTCAGAATGTGATACATACTAAAATAATTAAATTTGGGTTTTAAACCTAAAATCATAGGCTGAGGAAGGATATATGATCTCTTCTAAACATCCAATTACTACATACTCTATGATATTTTTCGAAGTATCAAGGAAAATTTTTAATTTCAACCACATGTCACCCACTAACCCAAGAAGTTGAGAATCTTTAATGTGATGAAAATATCACCCAATACGACGATAAGTTAGGAAAATTAAGGAATTTAAATATTTGATGTGCTTAAAAGAAACAATCCTACTATGTGAAACTCTCTAGTCATGTTCAATATCACAAATTTTAAAAACCTTAAAAAATAATTAATTGTTCAACTAATAAGATTAGAGAACAGCTCACTTGGAAATTAAGGGCCTTGACTATTATTCATTTTAACCTCAATAACCATGTGTAATTAAGAGTTACATCCTTGGGGGAAAAACAACACCCATTAAATGAAATCTACACTATGATGACTCAAGATGATTATCAATAATAGTAATAGGAAATATTACCCTTCTCTGTTATACCCACTACGTCTACTTGGGAATCCACTAGAACACCTTGACTCATTTGAGTCCCTTTCTAATCTAATGGAATCCATGGATGGGTAACCCTCACTAGATTATCAAAAGACTAAACCATATAAAAAATAGACGGCCTTTACTCATCCATTACCCAAATTTTTAAACCACAGATTCCTAAATTTCAATAGCACATTAGATATACAGAAACACCTCATGAATATCATATTTCGATGTGGGAACATATTATGATCAGAAGAGTTATAAGAATAAAAAAATCTGAGTTTATTTTTTTAATCTCAGGATAAACCAACATTTTTCTAGTATAAAAACTTACTGGTTATTTTTATCACTAATTTATATGATCTTTTATGGTCATTACATCTCTAGTTCAACTATATGATGGGGAAGAGGCCGATCCTCCACCACTGAAATCGAAAACTATTTAAAAATGATAATGTATTATTATTTATCAATAGGTTTAGAGGATTAATATATTTAATAAATATAATAATTCACAAGAATTAGTTATCAGAAATATGCGTATAAAATATATATGATGAGCTAATATTTTGGTTCATTCCCTTGAGATGCCCCAGTGGTTTCATGATGTTTTCATCCATAACATAGTTCCTTGAAGATTCCATCTAATGTTCTAAATAAAAATCATGTTTTATGTTGTCTAAATTAGAGAAGGGATATGATAAAGTGGATACTACAACAATTATGCTCAAAATATAATTTATCCCATATCCTACACTGAAAACCTCTTAATATCATTCAATTCCTCCCCTAGATAATGTAATCCACAATAAATCCCACTTCATGATGCAATGAATCTGAAAAAGAACATTAAATTTGATGAATGAAAGAAAAAATGTTTACACTTTCTAAAAAGTGATCTTTATGGTATATTTAATAACATACCTAGATAATAAAAAGATCTATTTTATAAACATCAGGAGACCCAAGGAAATCAGTATAAATGACCACTCAGACTACTGCCCCTTCTATTAAATGTTTGGTCGTAATTTTAATTAATTATTATTATTTAAGGATATTCTCAATATGTTTATTGAGCCTAATAATTTAATATTTATTAAAACCCTATTGTTAATAATCCATTTTATTATGAATCCTAAAGAAGTAGATTAATTGTGACAAGACGATTCAAACACAAACACATAGAGTTTTTATGATTAGATGACTCAAAAATCAATTCTCCAAGAATATAAAATAATTAAGGAACAACTGAGTCATTAAATTATGATCATAACTACATTTTTGATATTAGAGATAAAATCTTCGTTATCACATCCTTCCGAGAGATTACAAAAAAAAATCTCTTTTAAAAAATCATGTTAAGAAGATCCATTTTAGGTGCCTAAACTAGTCTAGACTCTTTTTGGATTTCAAACCGTATCATTGGGAGGATGATAAAAGACCCACCAAATAGAAAAATCAACTAATGAGGAGTCATAATATCTATTTTAATACACCCAATATTTAATATACCGCTTTTATGTAGATAATGCATGATAATTATTGAAATTCCTCTCTAATAACCAGTAAATGATCATAGAAGTTTGTTAAGAAGAAATTATGGTGAACCTTGATGGTTAAGAATCATTTTCACTAAACATATATATAGTGTATAAACTATATTTAGACACAACAATTTTTCAATATGGTCACTGATCAAATTTAGAATCCTACTAGGATTATTTGTAATATTATATCGGAATACTGGAAAGTAGAAAAAAAATAGTCCATATCAACACATATGAAGGTCAATTCAAGACAACCCATAGACGGTGAGGATGTCCCCAAGATCAAATAATGAAAATTAGCTTCCAACATACTCATAATTTAATTCTAAACCTCAATATAAAAAGAAATATCATTAATGGAATAATATCCCCTAGTTTGAAATTTTTTTATTTTGAAGTATCTCATTATCATCATAGACAAGCTCTCAATCATGATATACCATCAACTAAAATGTATCTTATAGAATCCCAAATTAATTATATGTATACCTCTAAAGAGTTCTTGAATAATTGTTTTACAGCCATGATATGTCACTCAAATACTTTATCTATTGAATTCAACAGGATCATTTCATCCAAAAAATAAGACTGAGATGCTTCAAATTAGGAACACATTATGACATTGTATATATCTAAAATTATCAATAATATCAAAATCCATAAATATCTAGTTTTTAATGGTTCTTGGATCAATATCATTATGATATAAACCCTTTAAATTTTTTACTGGATTGAGGTTTACTTTTCACTCCTATATAATAAAGTTGGGAGAAGACATTAGCTAATAGAGGCTCGTTGGTAGGATCATACTCAAATAGTAGTTTTAGAGACATCTTTATTTACGATAAATTTATGGTATTGTTTGAATACATGTCATTATATTTATCTATGTTATGTCCATGTCTCTATATAAAAACATTAGGGCCCTCATCAGGTCACTCGTGCTTGAAATACTCTATGGATCAGAAATTCGAGATACTATATAGTGATAGGAGCCATTTTATAACATATGAATCATTATACAAAGAAATGGTACACCGTAATAGGGTGGAGAAAATTTTGGTGGTAAATAAAATCATACATATTGTTTCTCATAATGTCCTCGAAATCACCCTTGTCAACCCATTGAACACACCCATTGAAATTTTCAGGTTACCCATAAACAAAATCTAAGTGGAATTTCCAGTTCTTAGAAACCACTAACTTATAATGGATAATGATGGTGATGATCCAATTACATTCTAATCCAATGATTTTTAAGAAGATTTATTCATTAGGGAACAACCACTAAAAAGTATAAGTCCGTCAATATTTTCCTTGATAATCATTACTCAAGTAGAAGATTGAATAGTATTCATATAACATAGCCAAGGCTCTTTGATTGACAGAATATGATTCCTTAAATAAGAGCACATGTTTCTGTAACATTTTGTTCCATTATCATGTTGTCAGCTACACCATCAAAACCCAACCATGATGATGAAGTGATCATTCTTGGTAGAAGTAAAAATTCTACTACACCATCTCCCAAATCATTGGGAGTTAATCCATCATCAGCTGTAAATCATTGAACAGAATAAGGGTGAAATAAATTATTCATATCCAAAAGTCAAGGTTGTTTTTTAGCACCATTAAAGAACTAAAATAAGATATCATGGGTAATAAGTATTTTCAATTTTAGACATTTATTAGTTCCCCCATGACTCCAAAAAACTAGTGAAATTTATCTATTTCTTGAAGCAGCACCATGATATATTCACATTGAATTGTATAGAAAATCTTGGGTAAGATTCCATTGTTGATAATCATATTATAGGTCAAATCAGTGCCTATAATGGATATAAATAAACACTAAACGTATGAATCTTTCACATACATCCAATGTTGATGTTGATGTTGATAAGATAGTCAAATATAACAATTTCTAGGAAGTTCAAAACCTCACATGGATCACCCAAATTGGTCCCCTTGACAAATGGGGGTTAAATATTCCATATTTAAATTAAATTTTGGTATCTCAACTATCACTTTAAAATAATAATTTCTCAACTCTGATAACTAAAATATTGATTTTTTACAATAGTTAATTTCCTTTCCCCCATTTTTAAGGATGGGTATTCCAACTATAACCATGTTTTGATGGCCTAGGTGGTGAAGGGGATGCCACTAACTTTTTGGCACTATAATGGATATATTACCACCATGTAATTGCATATGGCCTAAATAATATAGGCACTACATATCAAAAGTATATTCATCATATTTTCAAGTATTTTCTAGAAAATACTATAATGTGTATTAGGTATTATATGGTCTTCTTACATAAAAAAAATTGTGGCCACATTATTGATATTCATAATTTAGACAGTTACATCAACACAACATGTAGATTAATATAAATAAATTCACTATTAGAGTGACATCTAGAGATTTCCTTATAATTGTGCTATTCTACCATGATATATAATATGACCTCAAAATATAATGGAATTAATCCATATACCTCCTCCTCAAATACATAATGAATTTAAAAGAATCTAAGGATGTCTCACCTATATCGGCCACTTCATAGACAATATCATTAGAATATACATTCCCTTCACAGAGTTGATGAAGAAAGGAGTTAGTTATTGGTGGGATGAATTGTTTTTGAAATAATTCTAGGATATCAAATTATTCCTCATACACCTATTTATTTTCATGATACTACACAAGGAAACCCATGATGTTCTATGTGTTAACCATAGAATGGATTCGTGGAACCATATTTACTTACATGAACAATGTGGATAAATATAATAGGCACTATTGTATTGTAAATATAATTTTGGATGTTGAGACAAAATATTCTAATATCTAGCAGAACATCCTTTAATTGGATTTCACCATGAAAATTTGGAGACAATATTTTCAGTAGCATGAGGTCCACGTGGTCTCTCATGTTCATCTGATCAAATACAACCTTATTTTTATGATGTTAACCAATAACCTTGTATGATTTGAATTCATTATACAATAATTTGACATTCCTTTCATATCCTAAAAGAAAATAAAGGGGAACTCATTGGTCTCGTGAGGCATCTAATTTGATAGATATAACTATTAGACCCAAAATATCCTGATGAAGAAGAGTTATCCATCTTGGAAAATTCTTATAAATGGGATATATACTTTTATTTTGCATCTATAATCTAGATTGGAATAAGTATGGGAAAATGAAAGCTCATCAGGGTGATTTTAGTGATTTTTTTCATCTATCCAATGAAAGTAGTTCTTTCCTTTTCCTTCCAACTATTGGAGGGATGCACCAATAATAAGGTGGGATAAAATACCCTCATTATGACCTAGAACAATCCCTGAAAATATTAGTTTTGTAACTAAATATTAGATATAAATTGGAGTTAGTGATAAATAAATTCAATGTTTAGTAAACTATTAATAATGAAGTTATTATTTCTTCATGATAATATATGTGGGTTTTTGGATTAATTCCCCTAGAGAACCATCACTTCCTTAAATTTTTTCCACCAAACTCTTGATTAGATATACTAGCAATGCTCTATATATTTGGATGATTCAGATCAAAATGAAACGACCATTCACATCACATAATGTATGATAGTCTCTCAATTTATTGATAATGAACTCGAATAAATCAATGAAATTAATTTCACCCTTGATCATAGAGATCCTTTAACATCATTGATTCATTCCAAAATTTGATAGATGTCTCCCATAATAGAATACCTCTAATTTGGGATCATCCGAGTAGATTGATCCATGAAAGAAAATATATTTCATTGGGTAGAAAATATCATTCTTTATGATTAACTTAATTCCCAAAAAATTAATCTATAAAAGAGGATTTTATCGTATCATCCTCATGTAAGTTAATACATGAGTGAACCTTGGTGTTATATATGAATACCAAGATAGCCCTTTTAGTTCACACCATTCAAGAACCATGCTATTTTACCAAATCAAGTGATATAGAAACATCTATTCATCAATAATGTAGGATCATGTGATGTTCACCACTAAATTACATACCTTCCATATACAAGATAATTTAATCCATCAATCCCAAATTATATTTCAGAAAAAAAAAATATTATTGTTCTATTATCGTAAGGGGGTAGATTTATTGGGTCTATACCCACAATACATATTTAGGTAGTTCAATGTTATCCTTAATTCAAATGACTTCATCCTAAAATAGACCGAAGTCATACCCCATAAGGAAGATGGAATGAAATATTTTATTCGTTTCATTGAGTCTAATATAATTACAATATTGTTTCACTCATCAAATAATGATAAAAATGGAACTAAAATATTTTATTTAAAATTTTATAGGTTTTATTTGTTGTATACTATTTTTTCTATCCATTGATATCTGTATTATTTCGTAAAAAACAGACAGATATAGGCCTTCATTAAATCACTATGAAATATCTTTCAAATGATAGTTTACAAATATACAAAATATTAGATCGATAAGATCCTATATACTCTATGATATTATAACAAAAAAACTACACTACAACACATGTTTCCCTATACACACTTGTATATAGGACAAAGGAAATCTTACACATCAAGGTTCAACTTACCTTACTTAAAATTGTTATTGTTTATCAACATTCTAAGGAAAACTTACTTTAGATACTACTAGATAAATTTTATTACCTCGATGAAAAGAGTTTACACATGCTACATAAACTTGAGATTCATCAAAATTGGGATTCATAAGTATTCAATAATATGGTTGTCCTCCACTCATTCATCGAAGGAAAGTTAGTGCTATCTTTGCGAACTCCCTTGATACATGGGATGAAATATCTAATGATTTATCCAAAGTGGGATGGAACATATGACATACATGAGGTCTAGTCTTGTATATCATAATCCTTAATTAAAATTAATATAGAGTATATAACACCTACTATACTGTAAGGTTTCTCAATAAATATATTTCATAACAATATAATGGGTTCTGAAAGGTAATTCGATATGAATTTTAACTTCATGTAAACGGTCCTAATCATATATCATTAAAAAACTAGACATGGGGTCATAGACACATGACTTTAAATTACATGACGGTCTATCCAATAAGACCATAATATTCATAGAGTTTTTAATTCTATGTGACAATATTCCCTTATTTAAAATTTTGATCTACATTAGAGTCCGTAATATAAAATTTTAACTATTCGTATTATGTTTTATCAAATAAACATACACTAGTGTAGAAAAATTTTATATTCCATACACATGAGCCTGATTTAAAAATAACATACTTTTAAGAACTATATGTGTATTGATTCTTATTATTAAAGAATGTATAGTGATTCATGAGATACCTACTTCTGGTGGAGCAAAAAATATCATCCTCTTTAAACATAGTTAATAGGGGTTTACCATAATAGACCGATGGTAGTACAAAGAAACCTCACATTCCAATGCACATGATCCAAATATTGGAATAGGTCCCCCTTTAAATGATCTATGTGTGGGTTGATTCATATTATATTAGGATGAATAATAAAGTTTATATTTCCTATATTGAACTCAGGTAACAGTTTCTTCCCAATAAACTTCCCACATCATCTTGTTTTATGAGACTTGATCATTCAAAGAAGGTTTTATCCATTGGCTCAACATTAAGGAAAACCCATTTCTTTCTGTTCAATAACCAAATATGTGCATATCCCCCCACAAAAAGGTATATTTTCTATGATCTTAAACTATATTTTATCAATGTTCTTATTGCATAAAATTGAAACACATGGAATATTTTGCAAAATGTATAAGCTATAAACTATATGGAGTGGTCAATGGTATATGAACTAATTTCCATACATGGGAACTAGATACATTAAATAATACAGCAATACGTTGTGACATATCATTAAAACTATAATATTAAGAAATTCCATAATTCTCAACAACTATTCCTCTAATTTTGGGTCTTCATAATTCATGTAGATATTTCATCTTTTAGATCACTACATTGTGATTGAACATTATAACTCTCCCTTGAAAAGGATTAAGATCTATGTATGGAACTATTATATAGAACCATGTTTTTCTTTATTCATATTATTTTATGATATTTAGTGATGTCCAGATCACTTATCTCATATCCCGCAGAAAACATTTTCTTTATCGAGGCTCTTTTAGTGTATTGAAAGGCCTTATTTAAACTAGGGTGTCTACACAAATCATATACTGAGACACCATATAAGGAGACATGAATCAATTATCTTGGAAATCAATATAGGGATTAATTAGGGTTATCACCTTAAACTAGAATACTAATTCTCTTCTCAATAATTTTTTTGGATTGATTTATATTTTTATAGAATACATAGTGATGTCTGGATATATCATCCCATACCCAAACAAAAATTACAGGCCTAATTATAACATGAAGATGTGTCTTTTACCAATCATGTCAGGTTCCATCATCTATATTATCTCCAAATCACCTATATATATATATTTTTTATATGAAGCAAATATGGGTATACACTCATTACTAAGCACTTCTTGTGCATTAATTATTATAATTACGATCAATGTAGTTACATTAATATCAATTATCTTTGATCTAACCAAAAAATTAACCTTCATCCATGCTCTCTCAGTGTGTGGAAATTTCCCATTCATGTCGACTTACCTACATTAACCATGTACAAAGATTCCATACAAATAGATTTTGGTATCTTATTTTGTGTATCAACATAGGTCATTATTCTAATTTTGGTCATGCACCAGAATAAAAATCTCCTCTAATGAATGAAATGTGTATTGATTATTTTCATAACAATATATATTATGAAACTTGGATCTCTCATCTCATACCTAGATATAAATTATATGCCTGATTCTACCCCATTAATGATACCTTGTACAATTCACATATAGTTTTTACACTCTTATACAACTAGGGAGCTAATAAATATATCCCATTGCCTCTTATATATGAGACGAATCTTTCCAAATATTATTTACCTTAAACTATGTGTCACTTGATTCATGTTATTTTCGGATATTTTGTGATTCCCATTTTTTCTAACATTTTCCTATCCATACGGGTCTCGGGATTTGAGACCACATGAGAGGAATTACCTAACCCATGATCTTGAGTTAGCTACCATTTTTCATGATTTACACTGTGGAAGACAATATCTTCTTGGAGAGTATTTTGTTGTTTTCACCGAACAAAAATGTCTCATGTATATCTTTACTTAGCTCGATCTAAATTTGAGACAATGAAGGTTGGTTTAGTACCTTCAGTCCTTTGATTTTGAGCTTGCCTACATGCATGGGAAAGGCAATGTAGTGGATGATGATTTGAGCTGGAGGACTCGGATATTGGATGTTCAGAGGCCAACAGCGAGTGGCCACTAATGGATCTCCTATTTGAGATGCATTTGGATGTTCACAAATGACATGAGAGTATATTTGTATCTTCTGTAGTTGTTACCTCTACTCTACTTGATCACGTGTGAATGAGGAATCTACCAGATTCAGAGGGCCTATCTCTATGGGAATGTGTGTTAGGAGGGGACCTTTTCCCTAGATGGACCATAAGTGAGGACGAGGTCTTGTGTTTTAATGGGTGCGTATGGGTGTCAGTAGACATACGCGAGGAGATGATTCGAGATCTTAATTCTTCAGTTTGAGCAGTCCAACATGGTGTCACCAAGATGTATAGAGATCTACATCATCAGTATTGGTGGGCAGACATGAAGAGATATGTTGTTGGTTTTTTCATGAGTTATTCCACCTGTTAGAAGGTGTTGGCGGTGCATCAGTGACCATTAGGTCTTTTTAAGAAATTACCCATTCCATTTTGGAAGTGGAATGATGTCGAAATGGAATTCATGGTAGTCTTACTGAGGTCTCCTCGAGGGAACGATGCAGTTTGGGTTTCCATTGATATACTCATCAATGTTGCATACATCATACCAATCAATGATACTTTACTATTGATGACCTAGGAAGGCTGTACATCTGAGATATTGTATGTCTACATGTAGTTTTTCACTCTATATTTTTAGATAGGGATTACCGTTTTACTTCTCGTGTCTGGAAGGAACTACAGAAGTATTTGGTTACATAGGTACTACATAGTAATGATTACCATCCCCAAGTATATTTCCAGTCCGAGCATACAATTTAGGTGCTAGAGGAAAAGCTACGATCTTGCATCCATGATTTGGGAGGTTCTTGGATAAACCCATGACACTAGTGGAGTTTTCCTACAACAATAGTTTTCAAGAAACTATTAAGATGGAACCTTTTGTGGATTTGTATGGTAGGCCATTATAATCACCCATAAGTTCACTATAAGTAGGAGAGGCAGCTTTTCTAGGAGCTCATATTATCCAGTTGACCACCAAACAGGTGGAGTTGATTAGCAATAGGATGGCTTATGCACAGTCATGAATGTAATCTTATGATGATCAATGGAGATTACCACTAGAGTTTGATGTTGGAGATTAGGTTTTCTTAAATTTCACACCAAGGTTGGGACACATGATGATTAAGAGATAGGGTAAGCCTTCACTGAGATACGTCAGTCCGTTTGAGGTGTTGCTGGGAGTTGGGTCAGTTGCCTATCGTTTGAAGTTACCTCAGTGGTACTAGGATATGCATGACATATTCCACGTTTCTCATCTACGACATTACAACTCAGACCTGTCTCATGATTCTTAACCTCAGTAGGTTGAGTTAGAGGTAGAAACATCGTTCAAGAATAATCCTATAGGGATTGTTGATCGAAGCAGTAAGATTCTTCGTAGCCAGTTTGTTCCTCTGGTATAGGTGATATGGTAGCATGGGCGAGTATAAGACCGGACATGGGAGAGGGAGACTGACGTGCGATTTCAGTTTCCAGAGCTATCCAAGGATTCGTCTTCTTCTTCCCTACATTGTTATGTAAATTTATAGATTAATTTCATTAATGGGGGAAGTTTTTGATAACATGGATCATCATTTCAGTTATAGATCTTTCTATCTAGTGTTTTTTAGAAAAATATGAGATTTTAAAAATTTAAAGAGTACACACTATGTACTTAGGAGTACACACCATGTACCAGGTTGTACTGGGTGGCTGTGTATTGGCTGTCTAACGACTGAGTACATGGTTGTGTGGGGTGACTTAAAGACTACCTAAATTGGTGCCCAGTAAAGGCTTATTCACTTCATGTATCTTTAAATAACATATTGTGTATTTTTAATTGATAAATTGGACTGGGGTCATGTCTAATTCACTGAACCTTATTTTTCTAGCGTCGTCTCATCTAGGAGTGATCAAAGATCACTGATTATTCTCTGAGCCCCCGATCAACCGTTGGTGCTCCGAATCGAACATTTTTTATTGTGTTGGAATCACATCGGTGAGTTATTCTTTATTCTGGAGGCTCTTCTATTGTTTTCTCATCTTTCTTGAGATATCCCTAGTTGAGTGTTCTTGAAATTTTTGTAGATCAGCCACATTCGAGGTTGATTAAAAGGGCTAGGATCAAATATATCGATCTTACAATGTTGAGGTAGGTGGTTTGTAAATTTATGTAGATTTCATTGAGTTATATGTTCCCAAAGATCCCAATACCCTAGTTTAGAGTATAACATGATTCGGGAATTTTATCTAATTAATGTATGTTATGATTTATTTACTTGGTTAAGGGTGTTTTATTATAAATATGGTTTATTACCTTTTTATGGATGTGTTTACCCATGTTTGATTGATATTCGTCATTCGGTCCAGAATTTCATGTTTGACTATTTTTCATTCCATGCTTAGTGTGGTTAGGATGGAGTGATTATTATATGAAATCCTTGTTATATGCATTGTAGATGTTTTTCTAAATAGTATTTGAGATTTTATTTTGTTACTGGATAACTTTTATGCATGACTTTATTACACAGGGTTGTGAGAACGTGGTGTAGTTAGAACATAGGGGGAATGGATGCTGAGTGATTCCCCAGAGTGTCTATTATACATTTCACATTGCGAGACCATAGGGTTGATATACTTCGGTTCTCTCTCAGTGTGTATGTAGTTCCATGTTGCAATACCACAGGGGTAATTGGACATTGACTACTTCCTCATAGAGTCTATAGTTTATAGTTAAAATACCACATAGGGAATTGATAGTGTGTTCTTCCTCAAAGATCATTTCTCTATGTTGAACTAGAGTGGTTAGACTATGAGAAGATTTCTAGAGGGTTTTTTTTCATTTACTTGGTTGAATAATTTCTAAATGAAAATTTATATATAATGAACTATAGGATTGGTAACTTTTGAGTAATTCATTGTTTATTACTAAATTTTTTATATCGACTACAACATATATATATACACATTGAGAGTTACGCACATATCTTTGGGTTTTTGTCTATTTGGATTCTCCTCACACATTATTTGGGTCATGATTTTTGGGCCCAAAAACATTATATTCTTATAGGAATTCATAAGGGAACGCATCCTTCTACTTCAGGTAATTGATTACTATAGAGATGGAGAGCATGGGGCCAAGATGAGGCTAGCGATGCTACTGGAGTGTATTTGTTTTATTTGTACTTTGATTTATAACTATATTTCTTGAATTGTGAAATATTTGGATGCTTTCCTAGACTTATGAGACATACAACATTTATATATTTGCTCCAATTGTTTATTTACATTCAGTATCATGCTTCATTCTTATTGAATGGTATTGCAGCCTTCGATATTGTATATTGTTGTTATTCTAAAGTGTTACTCTACCAATGAGGGAATATTTTTCTTACTATCACTACCAAGACCCTCACTACTAGTCAGATGATTCTAGTGTTTTGGTAAATTTTCTTGAGGCCATGTGACCAACTGGGTATGGGGAACCTTTGGGTGGCACTTGGAACCAGGTTATTACATAGGATACCTTTAAAAACACAAATAAAATATCAAAAAATAACTTATCTCAAATTTGGTAATGATATTTCTTCTAGAAAAAAATAAACAACCAAATTATTCTCTATGGATAGAAGTCTTAGGGGTATAGGGATTCTTTGGTCATCTAAGATGGACTTCATAAGGAACACCTCACAAAAGAATTTAGGGATGCTAAGAATACTGAAATACTCATAATTATTGATGTTGATTTCCCATTTTAATAGGATCATATATCATTATTAACCCATGTTATTCAAACTACCCACCCTTATGAAATCCTACATCAACTCATAGAATTTATTATGGGTGGACCATACTTTAGTGAAATATGATCCCCAATTGAGGGAGTACCAAACCATAACTAGGGAGCTATTATAGAGACCCAAATGTTTTAAACACAGATATTACATCTTATAAGGAGAATATTCAATATATTTGAAAAATCTACACTCGATGACCATAAAGGTATAGTGTATTTGGATACTAGTTATAGAATATTCTAATATCGTGAAGTAACTTCAATGTTTCCCAAAAATTTCTTCCTATATAGTAATTTTCTTAGTCATACGCTACTAAAAACATTATTCAAAACCTTGGAAAGAAAACATAAGAAAGGGTTATCTCAGATGCTCAGTAAGGGTAAATAAGGGAGATATCCAAGATTAATTAAACATGACATGAGAATAAATTTATTAGAACATGAGATTAACATTTAAAAAACAAAAATTGTATATCATATGTTATAAACATGAATCATGAAATAAATCTTGGAAGATCATAAGACATGAATCATAATGGAATCAAAGAAAATGGGTGATAAGTGTATAACATTAGTATAACACATAAGTTTTTTTAGTCACATAATAATGAGAAATCATTTCCTTAGTCATGGATCATGACAAAGATTATCATAGTGGATTGGGTTCACTCCCCATTTCATCATAACCTTAGTCATGTTTCACTCTTTAGACTATTGTTTTGGATAGAGTCCCTTATTGAATTTGGTGTACTACCCATTAATGTCCTTATTATCTAAATTGATATCCATAATTACCTGATGCATTAAAGAGATATATAAATAAAGGACTAATAATTACATAATTATAATCCATTCATATGTGTTCTATAAGATCATAAAACATTCATCATATCTATATCTCAGGGAATTGAAACGGGTTACATAAACATTTTAAAATTTAAACATAACATAACCCATGGAAAATAATTGAGTTCCAGAAACATATCAGCTTCAAAATCATCAACAATCTAGATAAATAATCCATATGTTATCATTGGACTATATCCATTTTAAATCATAAGTATAATCAAATTATATTATCGTAAATTAAGAAAAATACCTTTAAACTATCACTAGGAATGTTTTTTGTCGAAAATACCACTTTCATTTTTGAATTACTTCTTTAAATTATAAATATTTAAAAAATATTATGAAGAAAAATTTCATTAAAAAGAACCATGGATACTTGTAATGAAATATTCAAGGCTTTGAGAATTCATGATTGTGGGAAATATATTTTGGTCATGTACTTAAAAAAATATTCCTTCCACATTTTTGATAAAAATTAAAAAGTATCTCATTTGACAAATGATGATTATATACCATTAAAACAATTTTTAATAAAATTAAAATGTGGGTAAAATAACATTAATAAATAATAAGATATTATTAAAAATATTCATGAGAATATTTTAATGAAAACACGGACATGGAAGAAAATGATCACCAACCAAAGAGTATATTATTTCTATTTTTATTTAAAACATTTTCTTACCATTTTATGTACCAACGTGTAGAAAATGGTATTATTACATGATAATTACATGAATAACCAGGGAATAATAAAATAAATTTTATAGACATACAAGAATAATATAATTTCATTCTTTGTAAATTCAAGCATAAAAAATCCCGATTAAAATGACATTAAATCATAACCCTCACCTATTAGGTAATATGTCAATTAAAACAAAATAAAATTGATAAACTTATATGGATATATTTATATATATATATATATCAAAACAATTATAATTCAAATAATCATAATTTAAATTCATCAATATCATATACACAACAGTAATGAATCAAATGAGGAACATGTCATGGGTCTCACAGAAAAAAAAGATACGAAATTCCATTACATCAAGTTCAACTAGTTTTAAAGGTACCCTATACTCCTTTGTATAAAAAAATAAAATTTATTATGATCATATACCAGAATAATTTATAGATTTATAATATCATACATGACACAATTATAACATTTAGATACTTCTTTATTAATAATTCATTACTAAAATCAGTGTTTCTATGTCGTAATTATTTGGTTTTTCATGAGAGTTTCAGTTCAATAGTTCTGGTCCTTGAATATTGGTCAACGATACATCATATATATATTTATATTCATGATATAAATATCATATATATTCATTATATATATATATATTTGTATTCATCCATAAAATGTATAGATAGAAAATTTATTTACACCGTTCATGGAGAGGGTAGGTCATACGTACACAAGAACATTGTATTAACTTCCCAATGGATGGAACGAATAAAAGGTAAATACAATTTAAACATTATATAATAATTATTATACAATATATATATATATTTCATTTATATTCATTAAATATATCTTTCATACCATCCATTTAAATAATAAATAAAAAATGAATCGCATCCCTTCATGGAGGTGGTAGTCCACACATATTCACAAGCGATGTTAATGTTTTCCAATATATCGAAAGGTAAGAATATATATATAATATTATAATTATAAATAATAAATATAATATACAAACATTAAATTTTAATATACACCATCCATGAAATATAGTGATGGAAAATGAATTGTATCACTGCATGGAGGCGGTAGTCCACACATACACACAAGCAATATATTCACATCACATTTGTTGGAAAAGAAGGTTAATAATGGTGGTTACATAATAATAAAAATATTTTAGTATATTTAGTATACATAATTTATTATTTTTTGATGAATACCAAATATTTATAGAAGTTATAATAAATAAAAAATTGAAAGAGGTCGGGTTGGATGATTACCTCTTTTTCGGTAGTCCCCCATTCAATCCCTTATAAGGACCCTTGAATTAGTATTTTAAGAAATCCATATCCTATAATTAATTTATATATAATTTTATAAGAGAATTTGTTATGATTTTTTCAATATATATGGATAAATGTGGTGTAATGGAGATAAAAAAATGTTTTCCTTTTATATGTAAGGGAGGGGACACCCTTGGGGTTTCCTAATAGATTAAAATATTATAATGTCACTCAAGAGAAAGATGCATAAAATGGATAGGTATTTGATGTTAGAATATGATTACATATAAATTTGGAAAAAATATTGGATTTATACAACTGTAATTGGCAAACATACCCTTATCACATGGTTTATACCTCTATTAATCATGTTTCAACCTTACCCGTGATAATAACTTTCTCAATAATCAAGGGTTATAAATTTACTTATAAGGTAAAAAATGGCACCTAAATATATAATTTATCACATTTATGACAATTTATAATCCTAAACAACCCCTTTAAATATTGTCTTTATTTTTAAATATTTTAATTAAATATTATTTCACATTAAATGTCTTTAATTTCATTATTGACATTATACATTTAATTTGTCTCCAAAAACATCAAGATAAAAAATGAATTAAAAAAACTCTATAAAATATATTATAAATTATTATTTAACATAAAATTCTTTTGAAACTACAATTAAATTAATTTTTTTTACTATTTATGTTTTTAAAATCATGTACATTAATTTTTATATTGCTTACACAAGAACTATGGCAGCGGTGTGCAGGTATTTAATTTAATTATAACATAAAAAAGTTTAAAATAAACAAACAGTGTTTATAAAAAACATTTAGATTTATTTATAATATCTTAATGTCCTTGGGTGAACATACAACATAAATTAAAATCAAGAGAGTTACATTTGGGAATTTTCTTTCATTAAAATAATATAATTTTCATTATCAAGGACAAATGGAACCAAAATTCCAAATAATAAAATTTTGAATATCTATGGTCTAAATAATCCAATATAATGAAACAAATAGAAGTTTTAGGTCGATTTTAGGACCTTATCTCATGGTTTCAACCCATTTTACACATTTTACCCTTAGTGAGGTGACAAATATTTTTCCACAGTCACTATTCATGGGGACAAAAAAGGGGAACTATTTTCCAAATTTATACTTCCAGATTTTATATATTGTATTATATTTTCATTATTAATCCTATTGAGGTGGATGAAATAAATTTTACTTAAATTTGTAAAACGCCAAAAGAAAATATTTTAAAAAAATGTGTTTTAAGATAAAAAATTAACTTATGTAAAAATCATGAATATTTTTTTTAATAAAATAAAATTAATTTGATTAAAATAAATCAAATATACCATATTTCACTTTAATATCAAGTCCAAAAATATAATTTTAATTTTAAATTACTTTACTTAATAAAAATAAATGAGAGTACCTCAAAATGATTTTTCACTATTCATAGAAAAATCAATCATTTCAGAAGAATACAAAAATTTCACCCTAAATTAATTTTGACATGATGATTTAAAAAATTATTTTAATTTTATAAAATTAAATTTCATACATTGGTAGAAATTAGATATAATTTCCATTCAAAAAATTCAATAAAAATCATTTTGTAAGAGAAATCATTTTTGAAGTATAAAATTACTTTACTAAAAATTGAGTGATTATTTACTTGGAATTAATAAATACATTTTCATTGAGTAGGAACATTAAATATATAGATATATATATATATATAATAATTATATTCCTTATATACATACCTAACAATTCAACAACTCTGTTATAATGGTCACATTTAAATAATAAAATTTTTATAATATATCTTAAATAGCTTAAAAATCTATGTTACATATTAAGAAAACTATAGAGATTGTAATTTTTTTAAAATAATTTTTGTGGTAATAACTTATCCCCCACCCTCACAATTAAATAAATTATTCCCTTAAAATTTTATATCGATCATCAAAATTTCAATATTTTAAAAAATATTTATTCAAAACCCATATCATTTTGAGGGTTAATAAAACTTCCTTTGAAAAGGGGGTCTAGAAAAAAAACTTTACCTGAAAAAAAAATATTTTATTTCTCAGATAATTAGAAATTTATTCTTCATTCAAAATATAGATATAGAGTTGATAACTACCATCAAAGTAAAAATAGGGAATCATAAAAGACATGTCCTTGATAAAGTTGATGAGAACAAAACCATAGATGAGTTAGCGGTGAAAAGGATCATCAATTCATCAAAAATGAATTTAAAATGATAAAACATTTATTTATCGATCCTTTTTTATTGTTTAAAAATTATATTACAATCAAGATAGATAAGATGAAAAAATATTCTAACATGATTTATTTCCATTTCAAAAAAAAATTCATCTTTTAGTTGGGCTTCAATCAAATCCCATTTCTTCTATAACTCCTTCAAATGAATATTGAACATTAATTTTTAATTAATTAAGTAATAAAATTATCTTTTAACGTGTCATAACATTGAAAATAGATTTAAAATTGATTCATTTTATCAAATAATATTTACTAAAACCCAAAATAGTTATTAAATGATATAAAATATGTATAAATATAATAAATAGATATATAAATAGGAATAATTACACCCATTATTAAACATATTACACTCCCTAAATAGCTAACCCTGAGAATTATCAAAAATATATATAATCTAATTCAAAACCCAAAAATCAAATATATTTAATGAAATACTATTTTCAAGGTCAATTTCAATATTTATCATCAAACAACATAAATTAGTATGTAATGTCACATACCAAACATGTGAATATATTGATAAAAATTCTCCTAAAACATGTTAATAAATGGAATAACTATATAAACTTAATGAAAACATATATTCTTCTAAAAATTAATTTTATCTAATATATTTCATAAATCCAGAAATGTAATAAACATCATTAGATATGACATATGCTATTTTCCATAAAATCAATAAACAATTTCATGGTCACCAATACTATCTAATTTACATTATCAACAAGAATCATATTCTTATCCAAAATAAAAATTATTAGAAAAACACCAGGTCCATATTAATGATTATCTTTCCCTTAATGATGTGTTCTAAAAAAATATCACCTTACCACAAAATCATATTTCTTTTTTGTCGATATCATTCCATAAATGAATCATTATAGAAAAATTACTAAAGAACAATCCCAAGATGTTTTATGATTCTTATAATTATAATATAATTGATATAACACTTATAAAACATAATTATAAAATACCAATATACAAATACATCATTCTATTAACTTCAATGATTATAGTAACATAGGTATTTCCTCATTCTAAAAGTTAACCCTTAGATTAGGGAATTGACATGGATAATAATAATATTCCATACACATAATACATTGAACTATAAATGGTACCTTTAGATTAATTTCATATCCCTCCATTGAACTATTAATTTTTTCATTATTAATTACTTGATAAATTCTATTTTTTTCCACACATAAAACAACTTAAAATTATTTTGAGCCATTTACTTAAGTGTTTGATCCCACATAAATGACATGTTGGAAACTTAATCCTTTTCCCTCCATGGTCTTTCTGTAACTAAATTTGTTTGTTATCACGTGGGTCAGGAATCTCACCCATGTAGATATTTTTAATCACATAATGTGATATTTGATTATCCATAATGAAAATATTTTTTATTCCATATCCTATTTCCCTTGGTCACTCATAAAGAAAATAATTCTATTATCCTTCACACTCTGAGTTAACACAATTCCTTATAGATCTAACCATTTACTAAAACAGAAATTTATATTGTGAGAAACAATACTCTTGGTGAGAAATAATGAAAAATAGTTTGTAGGATGTATAAATCATGACATTTTATCTTCAATCTATGACACCATATGATTAACCTAGTTCATCCATGGTCATTATTTATTCAAATAATTCTTTGTGGTTCGTAAAAAAATTAGAATTAATCCAAGAATATCCCCCTAAAGTTCCAAGAAAGATGTGAAGTCTTATGACAACTTATCGTGCATGAGTGGTGATCATGTAAATACTCATTCCACACCATTCAATGTTATTACCACTAAGTGAATCTATTCCATCGTCACATATAATATATACTATCCAGATAGGTATTTATTTACTTGGAAAACAACACAATAATTACATATATAAATCTTTAGGGTGGTATCTTATACTTAGACATATACACATGGTTTTTATTAATGTTACCGAAACTAATATATGATGATTGAATAAACATTCCTATCATAGTAAATATAGTTACCCATACTTTTCAAACATAGATATTTCATATTAATAGATAAATATTCATCGTATTTCAAAAATACACACCTAAGAATCATAAATGTTTAGTGTATTTGGAGACTAGATATACAGTCACATTATTTTAGAAAATATATTCCACATCTCCCATAAATAACATCCCATATAGATATTTTCTTAGAAATAACCTATTTAAAAAAAATCATCATAACCTAGGGAAAAAATCATAAGAATGACTAATCCCATTTGTTCAGTAAAGGTAAACAAATGAGGTATCAATTATCAATTATACATAACATGAGAATAACGTTATGAGAAATTTAGTTTATAATTTTAAATTCCAAACACAAAATATCATAGATCATAATATTGAATCATTTCATAAATCATGGTAGTTCATTAGACATTAATCATAATGGAATCAAAGAACATGCGATATAAGAGAATAACATTGCAATAAGACATAAGTTTTTTCATACATATAATCATATAAAATCATTTATTTATTCAATTATCACTTACAATACTATCATAGTTGATTTGGTTCTCTACAAAATCCATTATATCCCTTTTCAAGGTTCAATCCCAATACAATCATATTAGATAGAGTAACTTACAAAAAGGGGATCACTCCCCATTCCAGTCTTTATTATCTCATAAGATTTACATATTTATTAAATATATTGTATGGATATATAACCCTTGGCCCATATATCATATAATCAAAATCCATTCATATGTGCTCTATAAGATCACAAATCATTCCCCAAATATCATAACCCATGTAATGGAAATTAGTTTTATTAACATATCATTAGAATATAATCCATAAAAACTTAATGATTTTCATAAAAATCTCATCTTTATAATCATAAATGATCTATATAAATGAAAATGATTGTATTTATAGAACATATTCATATCAAAACATAAGATACATCAACGGATGTTAAAATATCTTTTATAATAGAACTTGGAGTATTTCATAAGGAAAATATCCTTTTTATTTTTATAATCACATATTTAATTTATAAAACTTTTGAAAAAATTATGGGAATTGATTTTTGAAAATAATTATGGAAACATTTAATGTAATCATAAACTCATTGAGTGGTTATGATAACAAGATATTTTGTACATGTGTGTACATTAAAACAAATATTCCTTTTACATTTTTATTAAAATGTCAAAAGTACCTCATTCCGAAAATGAAATGAATATTACTTTTCATCTATTTTATAAAAATTTTAACGTGGTTAAAAATTAACTTAAACAATTATAAGATTATATTAAATAAATTCCTTAAAATTTTTTAACTAAAACATGGATTTGGGAGACAAATTCCCATGTGAAGAGGAAATGATGTTTATTAATCCTAAAAAATATTTTTACAATAATTTTATGTAAAAAACGGTGAATAAATCTATTATCACTTGAAAATTTCATGAATATAAAATAGAGAAAAATAAAAATTACTTTTATTAGAAAAGGATGATAAAATTTTTTTGATGGAAATTTTAGAACATATAATCCTGATTAAAAATGAGATTGGAACATAAATCCATTACCACTTCGGTAATCTCTGAATATAAACCTAATAATGATGAGAAAATTATATGTATATATATATATATCCCCATAATATTAATCATAACTATTATAAAAGACTTTCATGGATATTATATACACTAAATAAGAGAATTAAGTACTGAATATGGCATGTGTCTCATATGAATAAATTTGAGATGAAAATATCTTACCTCAATTTTGACTTGATTTAAAAAATCTTGAACCTATTATATAATAAATTTAAATTTATTAAAATTATATAATAGAATAAATTAAATAAATATAATATATTATATTATTGACTTATAAAATTTAAACCCCAATTTATTAATAATTCCTTACTAAATTTTTCATTTCTAGGTGTTAATTTTTTTGTTTTTCATGAATATTTCAGTTTGGAAGTTCCCATACTTATTCATTAATCATGGTAATATTATCTCAATATTCTAATTAATGATTTAAATTTTATATGTATTCATTATATATATTTTTTTATTCACCCATAAAATGTTATCAATAGAATCATATTTTACAGTATTCTTGGAGATGGTAGGTCGAACAAATCCATGAACATTAATTTCACTTTTAAAAGGAAGGGAATATAGAAAGGTAAATAATAATTAACCAATATAAAATTATTATTATATAATATATATCATATATATTCATTTAATGTTTCTTTATTATCATCTATGATATTTTTAAATGAAAAACGAATCGCATCGCTTTATGGAGGTGGTAGTGCACACGTACGCACGAACGATGTTATAGTTTTCCAACAGAAGAGAAGGTAAGAAGGTAGACATGACATTATAATTCTAGAAGAATAATTATATCATATATATTATATTATATATATATATATAATGAAAATATAATAATAATATACCATGAATGTTGGGGATGAAAAATTAATCGTATAGCTACTTAGAAGAGGTAGTCAACACTTACGTGCGAGTCAAAATTTGACATCTCATTTTATGGAAAGATGGTGAATAATGGTAGTTAAATAATCATATTAAAATTTATGTATATTTAAGACATTTAATTCCTTATTATATGATTCATATGATAGATAGAGGGATGATATAAGAATAAATAAATTAAAATAGGACTCGTAGGATGATTACCTCTTCTTTAGTAAAACTTTTTTAGATTCCATCTTATGGATTACTTTGAATGCTGTTTTAATAATAAAAAAACAATAATTCATGTATATAAAATTTTATAATATAACTTTTATTTTTTTTGAGATATATAGCTCATTGTGGTGTAAATAAGATGAACGATGGGTGTCCAATTATATGTGTGGGAGAAGACACACTTGGGATTTCTTAAAATATTGAAATATTATGATATAACTTTCATAAAAATGATTAAAAAGATCTAAAAATATATAATTTTGATAATTTTAATAGAAAAAATAACCCTTTCCTCTTAGTTTAACCCCCCAGTAAACCTCTTTTAACATTAACCACAATAACAACTTTTTCAATTTTGAGGATTGTAATTTTGCTAGTATGGTACAAATTAGCTCATGAATGACCATGGTATGGAATTATAGACCATTTTTAATCCTACTTTTACTATTTATATATTATTATGATTTTTAAATAATTAAATATAATATGATTTTTCATAAAATATCATTAATGTCACTTTTGACACTAATTATTTAATTTGACTTTATTGACATCAATATAAAAATGAAATTAGAATATAAACTCGTTTAAAATAAATTATAATATATTTTTAACCATAAAATTTGTGTGAAAACATAATTAATTCCAGGAATATTACATTTTATGATTTTAAAATCATTTACTTTTATTTTTCTTCTGTTTCTATAAGCATTGTATCTACATTCTGTGATCATTTAAGGTAATTATACCATAACTGAACATAAAAATAAATTATCATCACAAAAATAATTTAATAATTTCCAAAATAAAATTTTATATTCATTTATAACAGATTCATATCTGTATGGTAAAATTTTAAAGAAATAAAAATTGGGACAATGATATTTTCGAATTTTCTTAAAATAATGTAAATTTCTTTATTAAGGAAAAATGGCACAGAAATTGCCATATATAATAATTTTTTGGGTATATAGTCAAATTAATCCCCTAAAAAAATAAATTCAAGTTTCAGGTTGATTTTAAAAACTTATATCTTGGTTTTATCTATGTCTTACAATTTTTACCCTAGCTAAGGTGACAAATATTTACCACGTTGACAATTCAAAATGATCAAAAATAAAAAGGAACTATATACTAAATTTGAACCTGTTGATTTGAAATATAGTATAAATTTTTTAATATGAAATCTATTTAGTGGCAGGAAATCAATTTAAATATAAATGTGTAAAATGTAACAAAATAGTTTTTAGAAAAATGTATTTTAACACATGAAAATTAACTTATATCAAAATCAGTAATTTTTCAAATAAAAATTTATTTTATTAGACTAATTTAAATAGAATGGATAATATGTCACATTATTACCAAATCCAAAAATAAATTTTACTTTCAAATTATATATTTAATGAAATTAAATGAGAGTATTTGCATAATATTTTTTTCACTATTCACTGAAAATTCATCCATTTCAAAATAATCTCAAAATTTTACTCTTTTTAAATTTTGATATGATAATTTATAAATTGATATTCAATTTATAAAATAAAAAGTCAATTTTTTAGAGCTTAATTATAATTTCCATGAAAAAATTGAAATAAAAAATAATTTTGAAGAAAATGTATTTTTGAAGAATAACACGACTTCACTGAAAATTTGGTGCTTATTTCCTAATAATTAATAAAAAATTTATTGAGTAGGTCCATTATATATAAATATTTAATAAAGAGGTTACACATATTCATACCCTCCAATTTAATTGCTAGGTTATAAAAATAACATTCAAATAATAATATTTTTATAATATATCTCATTTTACATAAAGATTACTGTTTTATGTTAAGAAATAAATAAAGATTATTATAATTTTATACTAATTTTCTTTGGTGTTACAGATGTTCATAGTTGATAAATTCATTTGGAATGAGGGAGTAACTAATGAAATTATGGAATCATTCCCCATAATTAAGGGAGTTTCGGAATGCAATGTTATAAAAGGAACCCAGGACATCTTAAGACCATGGGAGAATCGAATCTATGCCTGAATTGAGAGGACCCACACACTGAGCTTGTAGGGGTGCACTAAACTCTAAAAATAATTCAATGGATATTCTCCCTATCATTAATACATTTTTAATGGAGTAGAAAACACTAGAAATAATACAGCGTACCCATTCCCAATCATCGTCATGTCTCTAAAGTATTTACAAACCTCTTGCCCACTTCAATTTTTTTTCTCAAACCCTATAATTGGTAATTTCGTGTTAAATAAATGATCCTACCATAATCATGATGTATGTAGACATAGGTGGACCAAAGGATTATAATATTATGTTCTACAAGAGAAACAATCATGATAGGTTATCTTCTCTCTTAAAACTAAAACATGGTCAATATGGTGTGAAAAATAAATAAGAACCACAATATAATAAATGTTATTTTATTTTAAAAATGTGTAATTATTAGGTGATATTCGTTTACTTAGAACCATTGTATAGTTCATGTGAAATCAACCCGCTTGATGTTTCTTATTAGGGGATGCAACTTGGGAGGCCAACAGACTATAATGGCTTGTGTAATCGCAATGTTCTATATCATGTTCTTTTAGTTCAAAACATGTATCTATATAAACCAACATGTGGGGATAGATGGGTTATACAATTTATACTTTGATACACATCTATTCTTGTTCTCTGTTTTATATATTTTGATGCATAAATTCACACCATGTGTGATATTTAATTCAACATGTATACCCTAACCAAAATACAATATTACATTCACAATATGTAGTTCAAAGGTACTTTGTGTGTGATATATATAACATGTTTAAATAATAGTGCTTCATTAAAGGTCATATATATGACTTGTTTATTAGAAAAAATTCCATCTGGTCGAGTCAACTTCTATATTTGAGTTTTTTGAATTTTCCATTATCACTGCCATTTTTCTACCTCTATCATCAACCAACACATATATTATGTATTGTTTCATAATATCTCTCATAAATAAATCCCCGAGTAGTCACGAACTCTATTATCACATTTCCCACAAAATATTTTTTACCCCCATTCTACCCCTTCATCACTTCCTTACAATATCGTCTTCTTCTTTGTCAGAATCTATCCATCCTCCCATTAGGTCTGATGAATATTTATCTACGGTATGTAATGGATGCCAATAGTGAGTTCCAAATGTGCGGGGGAATAAATAATGGTTTTTTGTATCCCCTCAAATATCTTTCTCAAGAAAGACCAATAAATAATTGAATAATACAATATTTCATTAAAAAATTAGAATAATGGTCCAGAATATTTTTCTTGACATATTATAACATGAATGGTATGATATCTAGTTAAAATTTTAGGAAAAGTAATCATCCAAAAAAAATACATTTTCTTGAATAATAAATATATATTCGGATAAAATATTAAATAAAAATGTAATTAAATTTATGATAACCTCATACTAATGAATGATTTATAATCCAAACACCTTAAAAAATAAATATAATAATGAGCCATTAAAAATCAATAACACGTGATCAAGAACAATTGAATTATGAATTCCTACATTAATTAACTATACAAGATAATGAATAATTATAAATTCTTTATTATTTGTAAAATAATCATATTGTAGATAGTAAATAACATTCAAAACTGTTATGCCATAAAAATATTGAGGAATTTCATTATGGATGGGAGAATCAAAGAAACACTATTCAAAAAAAACCTATAGCCACACACCAATAGCCGTAGTTTAGTTGATATGTGGATATAGATTAAGATATAGATATTATTATTTGAAAATTGTGGTTTTAGAATAGATAAATCCATGAGAAAAAAGATCATGTGGCAACAATGATTCCTCCTTCGCTATAACTCATATCCCTCGTTGTGACTCATCTCCACTAATATCCCTCATCACAACTCATCTCCCACCCACAACCCCCTCCCTCATCATTGACCAGTTGATTCTCCCTCGACCGGTCCTCACCTGATTCTCTATTCGGTTCCTCCATCCCTCATGGCATCCCTCCCATAACCTTCATTATGTGTCCCTCTCCCCCACCCCCTTTATCTAGAGTTCCTCCTCCAATTGTTGTGTCTTCATAATCGACACCTTCCATGGGCGGGTTCCATGCGATTCGAACCCTACACATTCTTTGAAGATTATTGTGGTTAATCTTTCCTGAAAAATACTTTCCGAAGGAATTCATACTATCTCTAGTGATCATTCGGTCATTCTTCTACAGTCTATGGTGATTTTTAGGTTCTTCCCCCTACTACAGATGTTTCAATTGCTAAAAATACATGTATATCATATGCATAACTATGTTCATAATTTTCAGTATATGTATTTCATTTCCATTGTTACTCACACAACTATTGAATTTCTAGGGTTCAAATGGTTATGTTTGCTGAATTAAACCGTATTGTATTTTGTTTACATATAGGTCAAAAATTAATTTCATGTTTTGTGTATACAAATTGAGGAGGAAAACATTATTTCATTTTTTATATTTGATATCGATCATATTACTATATTTATACACTAAGTGTATTTTTTGCCAACAACAACCACTTATGTTGGTGAATGCCACTATTTTCTAGTATTACTGAACACATATATCAATTCCATTTTGTTGTAGTAGCTCATCATAACAAATATGCCTATGATATATTCTAATTTCAATCCCATGAATGAGATTCATTATCCATTAATTAATTAATGTGAAATGTACTCACTGATATTAATTATAATTGGTCCAAATTTTTCCCTCATGAAAATGATATACAGTTCATTTTATTTTCTTATTTTGAATGGTATTTATGGGAACATTCATTTAAGTCCTGATGAACATATAATTTTATGATCATTGTCATCTAAATTTCTTGGTCTCTTGATGGTAAAGGATACACGGAATTGGCCTCTAATTGCACCATTACCATCATATGGATGACAGAGAGAGCGTCCTGGAGAGAGGTTCATATGCTTTATCCATGCAAGAAGAGTGGAGGGCGTGATAAGTATTGGTGAGTACAGACAAGATCCCTAGACTTTCAATTTCTTTAAGATCAAATAATGTTATGAATTCATTTTATTCTCATCTTTGATCAGTATTTGATCAAGATATCTTCACTACACCATAATGGAATAAATCCAACCCAATGTATGATTCTTTGGGGTGGAATTTAGGGTAAATAAATATATTCAAGTATAACTTAAACCTGCCCTTGAATTTTTGTAAAATATTTAGTGGGTATCATCATCATCCCTTATATATGGTGTGTTATTCACAAATAAGAGTACATAATGTATACTTAGTTAAGGTTTCGTGATATAGTGATTACAAAAGACCACTTATGATATGTTGTTTTAAAAAATAAGGGATGTTTGTTCTATTTATCAAACAATTAATCACAAGCAATAAGTGTAGAAAAAAGTTTCAAATGTGTTCTCAAACATAGCCTTAAATAAGCGACACACAAATATTTTTTAGTATGTAATCTAGAAATACTTATACAGAAGAATGTATCATTTTTGATAATTATAGGGAGCGCTTATCAATAAGTGTTACCAAACTCAATTTAAATGGGTTGTCATATATTAGGTTTTATCATAGGATGATCCCTTAAAAACAATTTCATGCATTATCTTTCACCTACCACCTGTCCTCCTAGATTTAGGTCAATTGCTTTTTTTATTTTTAGGTGATAATGGGACAATTGATGGGTGGAGATATGAGGTTTGGTGGAACATGTGGAGGCGAAGAACATTGCAATTCACTAGACCTCATCTTATGAAATTCATGAATTCTCAATAAATCATCATTTCATATGTGACATTTGAGAAATAAATAATGACCATAACCCTAGGGCTTCATATAGGTCAAGAAAATTGATGTAAAATGTAGATCAAATAATGAAATTTGATCATCCATAGGAATAATGTTTTTCCATATCATCCATATTAAAATAAATTTTGATGACTAGATGAAGTTATTTCTGAATATGTTAAATTAGCAAGGTGAAAATAATTTTACCAACTATAACTCCAAATAATTTATAAATTTCATTCCCCTTGGAAACATGCAAGTCCTTGCAACAATAATGCTTAGATTTCCTCCAACTAATGGTGTGTCTCGAGACAGATTCATAATGCTCGAAAATCACCTTGATGAAAGAAAGTGGAGTGTCATCATATTCACAAAAAAAATTATAATTTCTTAAATATACCACATGTCGGTGGGTTCTCTTATAATTCTAGTGGCCGTAACTGGTGATAAATCCTCATAATCTGTAGCTTTTAGGAATCATATTATATATTAATCCCTAATAATTCTATATAAAAATGTTACGGGAGGATCCCCCGTTCTCACCCATTAGGTATGAACAATGTAACTTTTGGGAGACCCATTAATAATTAAATAGAATATTGATCTGAATATAAGGTCTTCAATAAGCTTAATAAATCCGGTTGAGAAGCCAAAAATGTAAGGTACTTAAAAATTGAAATTCTAGCTAAGAGTGTCAAAAGCACTAGAGATGTCAATATTCAAATGAATATTTTTAGGAATAAATATTCTATATAATATATTCACACATTCAGAGTTAGAATTTAAATAATCCATTACTTCCATGAATAATCACCAACTAATTTATAGAAACAATGGAACTTACAATAGACCCTAATCATATAAAAGTATCAATATTGATGAGCTTAGGAAGATTATTTTGCACAGTGACTTGCTTATAGTCTACAACATCAAGGGAATGTTCATCCTTTGTAATGATGGTTATTAATTGAGAGTTGTTACCTATAGGAAGAAATTATAGTCTAAATAATTCATGAACAATCTGTACATGTTCCAAATGAGTCACATCCAAAAATTGAATTAAGAATTGATTAGAGAATCTATCCAGTCCAGCTGCACTATCCTTATTAGAAGATAATAGTAAATATTTAAATTCATCCTTAGTTGGTAAGGAAGTGAGAAATGTATTATTACCCATACTTTCAATATTATATAGAGGTTCAAAGTGACTGAACAAGGCATTGGATAAACTCCCCTAATTATTAAAAGTATCTCTATTAAACTTAATGATGGTGAAATTTTTTATATTCATTATTTTCTTATTCGTGATGTGAAAAAATTGAGTATTTCTATGACCATATTTGAACCATATTAAATGAATATACTTTATAAGAGTCTTATCACGAGTAATCATATGATTTTTAATAGAATATTTCAGAAGAAATTTCTCAGATGAGTGGGTATCAAGGTAAGAATAATTGTTTTGACATTTGAAAATATCATCGACAAACTACATGATTTCATCATTTAATTTTCTGATTTTATGCATGGTCTATCTTTTGAGAGAATATTTAGTAGATTTATGCATTATCATGAGGCTTCGGAAAGCATTTCCTTCAAATCTCTCCATTCATTTCTATTTTAAAATTTCACTACATTCCATAAAATAGAGACATGAATTATTGGATTTAAAAGGGATATCATGTATCATTTCAATAGTGGATAAACACAATATATTTTGGTGGGGATCTGAGTAAACACTATGAAGAGCTATAACAGATAAGGTAGAATCCATATCATGTCGATTAAGGGAAATAGAGTCTTTATCAATCCAACTATACTACCTTCCATTAATAGTGTATCTGGACTAGGTGAACTCAGCTCTTTAAGAAGATATTTTATAGAAGATTCCATGGTCAATTAATCTGTGAAATTCTTTGGCTAAGACATGAAAACAATTATGTACCTTTATTTCATCAAAACTAGGAATTAAATTAAATTCCCATTACAGTAACCAATTACAAGATAGAGGCATGACTGTAGAGACTACTTTGGGGAAGACTACTATTGCAAATTTTTTATCAAATTGATTTTTAGTTGTTATAACCCCCTTTTTTAATATTATTTATTTGTCCTCTAGATCACATGCATTATTTCTTTTTTTCACCAATCACGAGACAACTTTTTTAGAGATGTATTGGTTTTATGCATACATCATTAGCCGCAAGCCATGCTGTTGTTTTCAGAAATTGTATCTCCAGATTGTCGAATTGATTGGTGTCTTACAATATAAATCTTTATTATTTTTCTGTTTCTCTAAATTCTGAAATATATAGACTATATTATCCCCTTATCCTTTTCTCTATGTATGTTTTTTATCATTTTTACATTCTAATAATGTTATATAGTACGTTTTGTTTTTATTTTAACTATGTTTCCTTGTATGTTTTTTTTACTGTTAGGTTTATATGGCTAATAGAAGTGGTTCATATCCTTTTAATGTAGATATTCTATGAAATATAAGGTATTTATTTTCTAATAAGAGTGTGACACCATCTAAGGCTACTATAAGGTCAACTTTAAACATAAAAATCTAATAATTTTATTTGATCTTTTTATTCAACCATGAGATCATGTGTTTTAGACCTAATATTGAATAAAATTTTATGTAGGTGTATCTGTTAACACCTGGTGGATTGGCACAAGGGAAATTTGAGAATTTAGTCAACCTCTTAGAATAATCCATTTTCCATATTTTATCTTTCTTAAAAAATATCCATGTTTCTTTTTCAAAATCCCTCACTTTGGATCTAGTTTTCTTATCTTTTTTCTTTTATAAATATTATCATCCTTCTAATTGTGGTTATTGGACTTACTCTTTGGAGAGCTTTTTTCATTACTTTGTTTTTACATTTCAGAATCCAATCAAAAATAAATAATAGAAAGGATTTGGAAATATTCTTTCTAGATTTGTAGTTCGGGTGATTTGGAAAATTTTATGCTCTCCCACTAAAATTATTTTGGCACAGGGATATAGGAAAGATGATCTGGGGAAATCAGAAATGTAATTTTATGTTAGTGTAATGTTTATGTTATCAATATTGAAAAAATGAACATCTCTTTGAGACCAGATCTGTTTCCACTTCAATATTTTCTCTTATAGATCCCTCTTTGGTTCTTCCAATTTTGTAATCTGGCCTCCATATGGCTCACTAGTTGGATAGTAGTTCTTCTTCCATATACAATTATTTAAGAGTTAAATGTGTTTTTCATGTTATTTTAAAACCATATGTTTGAAATCATAGATATATAGTTTCTCATAGATTATAACCAATCATCAGTTGAAAACTACTTTAACATAAGTGACCATTTTTGGGATATCACATTTCTTCTATTCCTTGTCTAATTCTAATGCAATGTTGGATGATTCTGTTGTTACTGATGCATGGATTTTTTCTTCTAAAAATTTCATTATCCAATGCCTTTCTTGTTATAGATTCCAATGATCTTCCAAATACATTGGAAACCATGCAATTGATTAGTTCTATTTTTTCCAATGTAAGAACCCACTTTAATAAAAGATCATGATATATGTGATTTAATACGGAGAAGATAACCTTAGCTTCATTTGAGCATTATTGTAGATAGATTCCTCAGAATATGACAATTATGGTTCATAATTCATGCCAATGATCCAATTTTCTGAATTACTAGATGAGTTCTCCTGTCATCTATTTTCTTTACTTCTAAACTTGGAACCAAAAAGTGATATGAGAGTGTTTATGCCTCTTTTTTCCATCCCTTTCTTCAATCATTCATGTATTATTATAATATTTTGTTATGTATTGTCTAGTTATTATGTAGTATATGGTATTGCCGAAGAGAAGGGCGACACTCGTCATATTTTTCAGAAACGCTCCTGGTTGAGGATGGTCCCTATTATTTTTGCATACTTCAAATCCTTCATGGGATGCTCTCTCATTATTTCTATAGTCAGGTATGTCCTGTAATGGAAGGATGTTCAATGTAGTAACTTCAAGAATCCATTTTTCTTCATTTTTGAAAATGATTTAATCGTTGGAAAATCAGTTAAATCACATAAAGCGTGTACAATGTGTCTTTTTTCTGTCTATAGTAATTTATAGTTTTCACACCGTATTAAACATGATAGTTGAGTCAGATGACCACCTAACTGAATCTATGTTGTTTTCTGTTAGGTTTTATTTTATAGGATCACTTGTTAGTCGATTTTGTGGAAGAGGACTTTCCAATGCTTTTGTCTTGATGAACAGGTTGGGCTTTTTTGTTTTTTGAAGGTTTTTGTACTCGAGGAGGAGTTAAGTAGATTGGGTTTGTTGTGGTAGTAGGCAAGGGGATGGGGTATGGGTGCAGGGGGGGAGGGCGGAGGGGTACAAGGGGGAATGGGTTTGCAGGTGGGGTGTTCAAGGGGGTTGTCCAGGGGTGAAAGTGGGGTGTTCGTGCGTAGGGGTGGGATGAGCTATCCAGTAGTGGGTGTCCTGGTGGGAGGTGGTGTTCAGGTGGGAGGGGTCGGAAATTTTCAGGGGGAGCTCTACAACTGGGGTGAGGTTTATAGAGGCTGTCAAGGGGGGGTGGGCTACTACAAGGGGTGAAAGGTGGATGTGCATGTTGGTGCATGGGGGGTGTCAAGGAGGGGTCATGGGGTGTAGGGGGTGTGTAGGGGGTGCAAGGGGGGTATGGGTGTCTTGAGGGGGGTCAAGGAGGGGGGTGTCTAGGTGGGAGGAATTTAGAGGCTATTAGTGTGGTTGGAAACTCCATTGGTGGGGGTGTAAAGGGATATCTAGGAGGGGTGGGCTACTATAGGGGGGGTGCAAGGGGGTTGTCGAGGTGGGTGTTGGGGGGTCCAGGAGGGGGGAATGAGTGTGTGGGGGGTGGTTAGAGGCAATGCATGGGGTGGGCTACAATAGGGGTGGGGGCAAGTGGGTTGTGTAGGGGGTGAGCTGCAACAGGGGGGTGCAAGGGGGTGTCCAGGAGGTGGAATGGATGGGTAGGGGGTGTCTAGGAGGGGGGGAAAGGGGATGTCAAGGGGGGAATGCGGGTGTAGGGGGTGTTCAAGGGGGTTGTCCAGGGGTGCAAGGGGGCTGTCCAGGGGGAAGAAGGTTATCTAGGGGGCATGGGGGTGTAGGGGGTGTTAAAGGGGGTGCAAGGGGGTTTTCCAAGGGGAATGGTGGTGAAGGGGCTATCCAGGGGGTGTAAGGGGGCTATCTAGGGGGTGAAAGGGGGTGTTCAAGTGGGAGTAAAGGGGTGTCCAGGGGGTGTCGGGGGGTGTTCAAGGGGTGCAAGGGGGATGTCCAGGGGGTGTAGGGGAATGTCTAGTGGGGCATGGGGGTGTAGGGAGGTTGTCCTAGGGGGTGCACAGGGGATGTCTTGGAGGGTGCAAGGGGGTTGTCCGGGGTGCATGGGGGTGCATGTGGTGTTCAAGGGGGTGGAAGGGGCTATCGAGGGGGTGGAAGGTGTCTGTCCAGGGGGTGTAGGGTGGGGGTGTTCAAATGGCTGTAGGGGGTGTAAGGGGGTTGTCCGGGGGTGCATGGGGTGTTCAAGGGGGTGCAAGGGGGATGTGCAGGGGGTGAAAGGGGATTGTCCAGGGGTGCAAGGGGCATTCTAGGGAGGACATGGGCGTCTAGGGTGTGTGCAAGGGTGCTTTCCATTGGGGTTCAAGGGGTGTATGAGAGTTGTATAAGGGGGTATGGGGGTGCAGGTGGTGTTCAAGTGGGGTTGTGGGTGTTTTTTATGAAATGTTAAGGCCTCCAGAAATGGTTTTATACCGTTGTTGAAGGCCTATTTCCACGGTTATTAACCATGGCTAAAGACATAGAGCCACAATTTTGGACCGTGACAATAGGCCTTGTGTGAATTAATGTTCTGTGACGGTATCAAACTATGGGTATAGGCCTTTAGCTACAGTTTCAAACCATGGGTATATGAATTTTCTTATAGCCACACCAATACCATCCATAGTCCATTGAACTATATCTATAACCTATTTTCATTGTTTTTTGGCTTATATTCACGGTTTGAAACCGTAACTATAGCCTAAATTCCCAGTAATGAAAAAACAATTTAGATAAATAAATAATGAAATCCTATATTTCCACCTATATTAACCACAAACCAAATATGTAATATCATTAACTATATCTCTTTCATTCGTCTCATCATGCCGACACTATAAATTTATACTTCCACAAGTGATTGGGGAGAATATAATGATGGAGAGAATATAGGGAAAATGTTTCAGGTTTAAAATTAAGAACTAATTAATCTACCAACCAATTTTATCTTCATTATTCCATAGTACTAATCCCATTAATATATTTCCAAATCAAGTCTCCCCTCTCTCCTCATTTATCAAAATTGTTTACACATCATTAAATCCACCTTAATTTCCCTAATTTTTAAGTCAACCATAATCAAATATATTTCTATATAATATCTAAAAATATTTACACATCATAAAAACCCTGAAAATATCTCTCGTACCACAGAATATAATTTTTATAAATAACACAAAATTATAATAAATTTCTTAAATGAATAAAAATAATAAAATTCCTTCATCACCTGACATTTATAGGAAGAAACAACCTACCTATATTTTTTCCAAATTACAACTAGATAGACAAAATTTCATTATAAATCCTACTATGGTGTGTAATAACCTGTCTAGGGATTAATTTATTGCTTATAGGTAATTCTATAGGATCACATGCCCATAGACCAAATGAAATTAATATATTACATTTAATATAACATACTTCAGAATCTACATTATAAATTTAATGAAAATGACTTAGTGTTCACAATAAATAAAATTATTTACTATCTTATGAAGGTTGAATAAAAATATTCAGTTCACTACATCAATATAACTATAATAAAATACTTCAAATGAGTCATTTTGGGGCCTAAGACCCAAATTCATAAACTATAACAATCCTAGGAAAAAAACCTTCATTCGTGATACGAAAGGGGTGTCTAAATATTCATTAGATCCACAATCAATAATAAATAAAAATTAATTCTCATGTTATATTTATTTATTTATTTAAAAAAAATTCATATCCATCATAATTTAACTTTCTTATAAATTCACTAAAATCCAACATGGGGGGGAGTAAATGTTGTATCCCATGATCAATAGAACCATAAAAAATTGAGATCAATTACTATAGAAATTTTTTTCCTTAAACAAGATAAATACCCTAATACGGGGGGTGATTTAGGGTATTTCATTTTTATTAAAATGACCCTCACTAAATATCTCATTACATTGCTTGCAGGAGAACCCATCTACCTGGAAATGAATACCATGTGATAGTGAAAATAAAAAGACAGATATGAAATTTTTTCAGTTCACCAAAATTATTATATTTATAAGTGGAATATAATTAACATGTGATTATATAAGAAATTTAATATGCATAATTATCTCACCATTATAATTTTGAGTGATCTCAAAAACACTCTAGGTTTAATACCAATACAATGTAGTGAACTTGTTGCTCTCAATCACCCAAAATGATCAATAATCCTCTAATAAAACTATCTTGATCATAATGGACTTTAAATGAGATTTAACAAATTAGGATGTATCAATAAGCTTCTATTTCATCCCCAAAACACTATTCCTTGAAAATCCAATGATAGTTTCTCATGGATATTCTACACATTTCTATATTTTTAGAACTGATGATGAATTATCTCACATTAAATCTTATTTCTATTTCCCACTTTGTAGAGAAAGATATATATTCAATCTTGAAAGAATATCTATGTTAGTTCTATAACTAATATTTAATTTATCTTGATTATTATAAGAAAATTCATCTAATATGGATCTCTAATTTTAATCTAACCTTCTATAATTGGAGACGCACAAAATCACTAAATGATAAAAAAATTAATTATGGAATTTATGTTTGAATTAACCGTATTTTCTGTATGAGAAATATTATAATTGCATAAATTTTTTATTTTTAGAGATTCATGGACTATACTCTTATAATAATGGTATGGTGAAATAAAAAAATTAAATATATTTGACAATTTTCTATGGCATAAGCCTATTTACATGGTGCACCATTCATCATCAAGATAGATCATCAAATATTATATTATTAAACCTCATAGTGCAACATAAACCTATCAAATCTTGAAATCCCCTTTAGGGTTGATAATTATACTATACTAAATTTTTTATGAAATATACCTCTTCAGATAATTTACTTTATTCGATATCTGGAGTTACATGAAATAGTGGATGGATATGTACCACATAACATTATTAAAATATTATGAATTCATTATTTAATAACCACTATATTATAGGGTATGAATAATAATAAATGAGTTATGAAAAATATAATTCCTACAAGTTTAAAAAATTATTTCATTGTTTATAAATTTCTAGAATTTAAAAAAAAATGAAAACAAACGTGCTGATTTTTTTGCAATTTTTTTATACACGCAATGTATTTTATAATAGTAAATTAAATTAATCCATATTTTTTTAATTTTATTAATGATATTTATATATTATTTAATTCATAATTTTTTTACATTCAACAAATATTTTTTATACTCATGGGATAATAAGAAATCATGTTTTATGCTTTAAATATATTTTTCTAAAAGACGGTTTTGTCACATGTTGTGCACTTATTTTAAAACTATTTTAAGAAATTTATAATTATTGAAATGGTTAAAATTAATTTAGTATTTAAAATCATTAGTTTAAAATTAGGAAAATAGGCCCCATGTATTTTTTGTCAATATAAATAGTAATCGTGGTAAAATTTATCACCCTGACAAAGGGTAAATCGAGTTAATCTAGATTTAAAATAAGAGATAACATTATAATTATTCATAAAAAATTTCAGTGGATGAAGGCAATTTAAACATTAAAAAATATTCTAGAACTTAATGTTTTTAATATAATAGTTTCATTGAAAATGACTTGTATATTATTTAAATTAATGAAAGCTTAAAAATGTGACTCTATTATCATTAAATATCATTTATGTGGTCACATGTGCACAAAAAAAATTTATGAGTGAATATTAGTATTAATTTTGTGCCCAATTTAATTATAATCGTTTTTGTAATTGAATTAAAAATTATGTCTTAAATAATTAAATTAAATGCGTAAAATTTTACAAAAGAGTCTTAATTTAATTAATGAAAAGAATGAAATAATTGATTTTAAAAATATTAAAACTGATATAATTTTAGTAATTTATAATATTACTTTAATTTTATTAGTTAATATAAAATATAGGTGTTTATAAAAAATATTAAATTAGAATTTTAATTCATTCATCTATTTGAAGTAAAATTAAATAAATAGTATAAAATGGACATTAATGATATATTATCACCATAATATTTTATTAAAATATAAAAAAAATCATAAATTACAAAATGTGGATATTATATGGTATAAAATGTCATAAAATGACAATTTATATTCCCATTGTCACAATATAAGTAAAAAATTGCAACCCTTTAATATTAAAAAATTTGTTTCTATAGTTAAAATTTAAAATGGTTAACTTTGGGTTAATCAAAATGGAAGGTTTAAAATTAAAAATAATTATTCTAAATTGTGTAGATTTCATGGGCTAATACTCTATCCTAAAATTTCTTCTAATCCCTTACAATTTAGAGGCATTTTTATAGATAATTTATTTAATATAATTTAATATTTTGAAAAATTCCAAAAAATTCCACTCACCTAAATTACAAATGGGAACCTACTCCATCACTCATTTACAAAACTTTTATCCTTATATAGTGATCAAAACATTTAAATTTATCTTGTATAATTTTTTATCCACATTATATTGGTTTTCTCTTCTCGAAATATCAATCATATAGCCCTTTACTAGGTATCTAACCGAGTTGTTTTGAGAAAAGAGGTAATTGCCTTAACAAATCAATTTCTTTTATACTCTTCATTAAATCATTAATTTATATGGTATTAATTATAAAATATTAACTTTAGTATCATCCAAATTATCAAATATTATTATAATAATCAAGACAGCATTATACATCATCTTTCCCATCAAATGATAAGTGATGGTATTTCCCCTGTGGACATATAGATTGTTGTCTCCATTAATGGTGTAATTAATTTTTCTATATCTAGAATATTTGGATGGATATAAATATAAATATAATTAATATTTTTTTTATATTTATTTCATGATGAATGTTTTTTATATGATGTTACTAAGATATATGTATAAGTGTTGGAACTACTGAATTGAAATTCTCATGAAATGATGATTTTAAAAAGAAACTATTGATAAAAGAGCATGTAGAAATTTTATGATGGGATCATATATTATATTTTATGTATAAAAATTTCTCTATATAAGTTGAATAAATTTAACTTAATTATACACGAGTTTATATTTCTTTCAAATCAAGACAAACTCAAGGTATGTGGTTTATTTTACAATATCTTTTTTTATCTAGATTGATTATTATTATGACTCTGATGATGAATTGTTTTTATCTAACACTCATGAAACATAGGAAAAATATTCTCCTATATTAATTTCTTGAAAATATATGTATTACATTCATTTAACACACTTTAATTACACAAGATTCTGAATATATTATTTTATGGAAAATCAACTTTGTTTCTCTATTTGATCAAAAAAAGTATTTCTTCCAAATCCATTTTTTCTAAAAATGATTTAAAGAAGGTTATTACTATTATACTATTATTTTTTATATAAATTTTTTCCCATGTTTTAATTTTTAAAAAATATTTTGAAATAATTTTTTTTTATTTTTCAAAGAAGGTTACTTTTTTACTTTTCCAAGAAATGCGTGAAAGGATTTTTTTTAACTTATATGGAAAGAATGAATTTTCTTACCATCATGAATAATTTTTTCATTGAATATTATATTACAAATTTAAATGTTTATTTCAGAAAAAAAAATTATTTTATAAATTTTTAGTTTTTTTAAAAGAAAAGTTCAAAATAGAATTGATAATTTCTTTAAAATGTCCTAATGATAATTTATTTGTATTTATATTCATCAAAGATAAAAAACAATTGATTTCACTTAATATTTACATGGGATATGATATAGGGATTCCAACATTATTATTTATATTAATGTTTTATAAGTATTATGAAAAAATGTTAATGAAAACAATTTCATTACCATGGGTTTTTTTTATGAATGATGAAATGTTTTCAAAACTCATTTCTTTTCTATGGGTTTTTCATTGATGAATTTTTTATGATACCCATTTCATTTCATGGGTTTTGATTAGATGAATGATTTATGATATTGTGGAACACATATGTATGATTTTCATTATGTTATGGATGAGACCTATATCTCCATCTAATGCATTAGTTAATGATTGATATCTTATGATATAAATAGGATTAGAATGGGGATTGAACCCTATTCTATAATAGACTGTGTCCACTATGATAGTGTTAGGAGTGAACCTTAACTAATAAAATGGTTTGGGGATTGAACCCATTCTTATATGATAGAATTTTAAATGTGCCTTGACTACTAAGTAAATGATTTTCTATGCTTATATGTATGCCACAATCCCATGTCGTATGCCAATGTTATGAAGTCATTACTCTCGTTATTTAACTAATTTATGATTCATATCTCGTGAATGTCCAAAATTTATTAAAAGAACCAATATTATTGTTTATGATATATAGAGTGTGATTTTAAAATGTTAATATCATTTTCTCATAACACATTTCACATTTTATTCTTATATGTTCATTGATATGTCACTTACATAACCTTACTGAGTATCTAAGCTCACCCTTCTCTTATATTTTTTTCTCAAGTTATGAACAAAAGTGTTATGTATAATACCACTAAGAAGGTTGATATTTATGAATAAAAATGCAGGAAACAATGTATATAGTTTATGAACTACTTTTTTATGTTTCCATTTTATCAAAGATACTATACCTAAATGATTATTGCATGGATAAAAATGTTATGCGATGAATATCCATATATCAAGATGTAATATCTATTTATGAAAATTATGGGTTTATATATATATTATTTTCTTATCATCACATGGTTTTATTTTATATTAGGTAGTTTCATGGAAAATTTGGATTTTTTAATATTTTTTGGTCCTGTGTATAGTAAGCATGTGTTTAGGGAAAATCATGTAGGTCATCCCAGGAAACCACGCAACAAGTTTTGGAGTTTTAATAGAGGGATTGTGGTTGGTGAATGGTTATACCAAATGGTGAAGACTTCCACACAAACAAATCATCATGGGAGAGATTCATTTTACAAGGTTGGTGCACGTTGTTTTAAACCATGTATCCAAATCATGTGGCTTCTCCAACAGCCCAAAATGGGGAATACAGTTGGCATATGGTTTTTTAAAACAAGTAACAAAAATGTGTGATGAAAATTAATTAATAGATATTTTTATTTTATGACAAAAAAACATCTTATTATACTAGTTTTTCATCTAGTGGATGCATATCTTAACCTAAGAGACTTTTGTTAGATATTGTGGATATTTATTGCCTCTCGGTGATTGATTTTAATGGATACTTGATTGTTGGATCTATTTATTAAATGGAATGTGAAAATTATTATTTTATTCATTCCTATTCTATATCCACTCTTCCATTACTGAATGAACCCTTACATTAAATATGTTTTGGCTATTTATACGGGTTGTGATATGATCTAATTTGGTTTCTTATATATCTTTTGTGGAATTGTTTTTCTAGATCATCATTTATTATGTTACATTATTTAGAAATATTTATTGTTACTAATTTTTATAATTAAATTTGTTCTCTAAACTAATTAATTTTATATTCTTAATTGGTAATTCATGGTTTATGGTTCTCTTTTTTTAAGATCCCCTATCTCTTTTCTTGTGAGGATTCAATATAATAGTTTTTATACCATGTGTTTTAGCTGAGTGGTTTCATCTAAATTATTTCTATAACTATTTTCTCTCTCTCATTTCTAAATATGATTTTTAAATTATTAATATCATTATAACTAATTTTTTTGAATAAATGTATAGTTATTTTGAGATAAAATCATTCTCAAATTTGAATTAGATAAATAATGAAGATGTTAACAAAACCAATATCTTTTTATGAAAAGTTTATTTCAATGAATTATTTAGTGTGAAAATTGGTTTTTTCTTGATTATTGAAATTTGATTTAACCATTGGAAATTATTTATAAAAATTATCACATGTATTCCCCTGGTACTAGGTAATGGGTCATGAAGGGACTTATTTTCATGATTAATAGATGGAATCACCCATCATGGTATTCCTTTATTCCATCAGTAATCATGTCAGGGATTGGTTTACAAGAAATAATGGAATCACGCATCATAGAATTATTATTCTATTTTGGTCATCATGTTCTAGATGGGTTTGTTTCACACTAGTCGTGATTTATCATTGTATAATAAACCTAGTTATCTCGAACCTATGTTATCATAGGGGTTGCTTCCATTGTGTTATGATTTGATGTGGTTTTATGATGCATTCTTTAAAAATGTTAATTGATTTTCCTTATTGTTATTTAAAAACTATTTCCAATAAAATTGTGTATATAATATTAAAAAGGTTGAATTTTCATGTTTTGGTATAAATGGTAAAAGTTTTGTATCATGCCTTGTTTTCTATTAAATTTAGAAAATTGTATTATTAAAAAAAGACTTATTATTGAATACGTGGAAGGATCACACTAGTCATGTTTATCTCAAACCAACACATACCATTTAGTGTTTGCGCACTTATTTTTTTATGCATAAAAGGGATTGGAACCACTATTTTGTGCTGGGTTTTTTAGTTAGCTAGTTGTGGCTTTCTAAGTGTGACCACATGTCACATAGTGCTAGGTGGTTTTTACATTAGTATACATTGGTCATCCATGGGTGTTTTACATTGATTATGGTCTTTAAGAGCATATTTTCCTTACTTTTAAATCCATTTAATTCTTGAATGGTATTGTTATACCAAAATTATATTTACTTATAGAACCATATATTATGTTCATTTGTATAAATCATTCCCAATTCTAGTTCTTGATGCTGAAGTTCTTGCCTCCAACCAGTGGGGATCGGGAGTTTCCTTCATTCCATGTTAGGACTATTTTGGCATATAGATATTTATTTAATATAGGTTGGTTCATGAAAAATTTGTATAAATGGGTGAGTTCCATCTATTTAAATTATTTTTATTCATTTAGGAATGTCTTAGAAAAGAGGATGTAGAAATGTTAGGAATCAAGGGGTATGTTGGAAGTGAATTTCTAGCAAGCCCTCATTGTGACACACATTATGTTACCATGAGATATTGGTAAATGTTTCTTATGGGGTTTTTATTTTATCTTAGTGATTTCATAAAGTATATGGATGCATAATATGATTATTTTATTTTATAATGGTCCACTTATTCATTCCTTGATATAATACCATGATGCCCAGAAGACTACTTGATAATCCTAAGCAGCGAACCGTGGATGATTCTCTATATGGGGGACCCTATAATTGATTATATCCTTATTGATTTTATACTATATTATGTATATTAATTGTACCATAATGTACCTCATTCTAAAAATTATGTTATGGTGGTGCAACGATGAGCGACAGGAGACAAAGATTGAGCCTAATATTTTCTCCACCATAATCCACTATCTTTTCATGGGATGAATGTCCCTCAAGAAGCATAGGAATGGTTGGATAATATATTTTTAGATCATTGAATTCTTTGAGTCTCCATGATATATTAAGGTGAAGTGTGAAACATTTAATATTGAGGGACCCATCAAGAGACAATAGGACCCAAGGTTCCAAGCAAAGCAACATGAGTGAATGGAGTGGAAAGACATCAAGACCATCTTCATTTATATGCCTGGTTACGAATACATGACTATGGTTAAGATTATGTAATTCCTATCCATTAAATAGGGTGATAACTCTATGATATATTATTTTAATAGTTTTTATAAATTTTTTTCCTCCAATGGTTCAAATAAATTACATTTTAATGCTCAGAGGTTATAAATGGGTTTGTATTCAAAAATTAATTATGTGGTCTTTGTTAAGGTTTTTTAACCTATAAATATTTAGAAGATATATCATTAATGGAAAAAAGGTATCTATTAAGAAATCCAAAATTAGTTTTACTTCTTTATTTGCCTAGAGGAAACATTGGTGGCTTACATTGAAATAAAATAGAAGTGGCATGAGAGTCATATAAGTGGTAGTGGTATCTCTTAGAAGAGGGCTTCCTAAAAACCATTAAAATTATCTAGATGTTTTCATTTTAATTTCTATTATTGTGTTATGAGAGAGAACATTATGAATTATGATTCTAAATCCCTAAATAAAAGTATTTCATGTAGATTCCAAGTTTATTTTCAGATGCTGTATCAGACATTGTATACACTCTTTATATATCTGATTCATCACCCTAAAGGGGAGATATGGCATAGTCAGAAGTTTCTATGCTTATAGGTATTTATTTATAGGCTCGTGGAGTTAATAATTTTAACCTGGAGAAATATATTCTGGTGGATTTTGATGTATTCATAGTAAAATAGAAAAGTATGATCATTGTTTCATCATCTATGACAACTACTCTATTTGATATAGGTTCCACTCGATCCATTATATTGAACTATTTTATATATCTTTTTAAACATTTAACAGAAAACATGTTATTCATTATAAAGGTCCTGATTAATTTTTGGAAGAAAAAGGGACTAGGGTTTTTAATGCCCCACATGTTATTTCTTGATCATTAATTTTGAGTCAGTTTTTGGATTACTGGTTCTTGAATATTATCTCTTTGAAAATATCATTGGGATGGATTGTTGGGTTAACCATTAAGATGATTTTCATTCCTATCATACAAGATTTTCCATTACTTCACAATATAGAAGTTATCTGAGGTTTTAGAGTGAATTGTATATTGGATCTAGCTAACAAGGAACTCTTAATTCAGAATCAGTTTGTTGGATATTTTTTTTTTGAGATTTTGAATGTGTTAACAATTTTTTATCTTTATTTGGTAGTAGGGTATTTTCATAACGTATTACCTAAAAACATATTCATACTTATTCTAGAAATGGAGGGGGAGTTTTCTATCAATCTAGTTCCTGGAACTTAGATGATCCATATTCCTTCTTATCATATAACACTGAATGAGTAGAAAGTGTAGAAGATTGAATATGATGATTTAAAAGAGAAGGTTTTAAATCATCATTATGTTCTACCTGGGTAACTCATTTATTTGTTCAAACTACGATAATGGAAATATTTGTATTTTTGACTATTTTTAGAATCATAGTTAGGTGATGATTATTAATACATAAAATATCCCTTTAATTGAAGCCTTATTTGATTAGTTAAATGTTGAAAATTGGTTCGTGAAGATTAACCATCATGCTGGTTGTCATCAACTCAGGATTAACAGTTCCAATATCCAAAATATTTTTTTAAGATTAGTTATGGACTATTTGAATATATTATAACAATATTTAGATAGACTAACATTATTTTGGAATAGATGGATTTCATGAACTGGAAATTCCCCCAATATCTAAACTCTATTTTTGTGGAATTTGTTGATTATATCATTATTTATAAAGAATCTGATGGGTGAATTAGATTCATCTTAAATCATTTTTGGGAATATCTAGGAATCACATTCATTATGCTAGGTTGTAGAGATGTGAGTTATATATTCAAGAAGTGGAGTTCTATGGACATGTGGTTTCGGAACATGGAATATTATTTGATCCCGACAAAGTGAAGGATGTCTTTTTATGGGAGGATCCACATAATGTCTTGGATATTTGATTATACTCAGGATTATCTGGTTATTAACGATTGTTCATTAAATAATTATAAGAATATGCATCATCATTGATATCTCTTACTAAGAAAGGGGTGAAATTATTTTGGGATGAAAAATTTTAGATATTCATTGATGAATTGAAATGATTTCAAGATACATCTCATGTCTCGATATTTCAAAAATATGGTTAGGGATATTTGGTGTATTATTATGATTCCGGTTTATGATTACATTCTCTATTTATAGAATAAGATCATGAAGTGTAATAATACTCTTGTCCTCATTGGACAAATGAAAATAATAATCCCACCCATGCTCTTGAACTCACTAAAGTGATTCATTCTCTCAAGTGTTAGAGATACATCCTTTTTAAAGATGTGTTCACTATTTGTTCCAATCATAAGAGTTTGGGACACATATTCTAGTAGAAGTATTTGAACATATATAAAAAGTTATGAGTGGAGTACCTTTAGATGTTTAACTTTGACATCACCTCCACCAATATAAATGTGAATGTTATTATTGATTCCCCTAGAAAGATATTTTTATCTCATTCAATATTTTATGGTATGTATGAAAACAATTTCAAGGGACTCTTGATCAAATTAACATAGAGGTGAGGGAGGATACAATGTGTATGATTATAGCTAGTTCTATATTGATGTCATATCTTCTTTGGATGATTAATTAGGAGTAGTGGAAAAAGGATGATTCCAATGTAATAAATGAATCCTTATATGGAGGAGAGACCATTTACAGTTGGTATTATTAGAGTTGGTGTCCTAGAACCAACAAAAATGTAAATTATTCATTAATAAATACTTTATCACATCTTGATTGTTCTTCTGCACGACAATTCATGTGATAATGTCCTAAGGACTGCTGTGAATTTAAAGGGTCATTGCAGATCCCTTCTATGATGAGAACCCGGATGTTCCATAACACTGTTCTTGAATATATCTTCTATGGACAAATGAGGTTATTTTAGGGACAAAAATAATATAGGCCATTTGGGGTGACGAGTCATAAAACATTAAGGAACCTTCTAATGGTGTGTCCCTTGGTAATATCAAGGAGGATATTATGAGAATGAGACCCGCCAGTAGGAAATCCACATTTCCTAGTGTCATTTGATGTTCCATTATTTGGAAGTGTGTATTTATCCATAGAATTTAATATTATAATTAATGGGTATTACAACTTGTGCACTTAGATGTATTGATGCAATATTTGACAACACATTGTTCGCAGCGAGGTAGGATATGTTTGGTGTGTCACGAGTGATACTACTTTAATAGATAATGCGGGAAAGGGATTGCAACTTCTGTTCCATAATTAAAGTATATATCATAGGGCCTTTTATGGAATTGACTATAAGGCCCCAGCCTTAAACCTTACTTAATCTTGAGTTATTACAAGATTACACATTGATGATCTTTTCGGGTTTAGAGTTTTAGAGAATTAGATCATAAAACTTGCATTACATTGCATATATAAAAAAAGTGGTTACATAAAGATAGTATTATTCTTTCTCATCAATAGAAACATATTTAAAAATAAAAAATTGATTCTTTCTTGACACTTCCTTGACACTATCATCATATCATGTACCTTTCCCTTGACCAATGAAAAACATTTCAAAACAACTTGGGATGGGCATAAAAAGCTCAGTAAGGGATATAAAAATATGGAAAGGAAACATGGGTACATATATACATAAGAATGAAATCAAACTTTACCCATAAAACATAAGCACTTTAACATAACTCATAAAATCATGAATACATCATAAAAATCATAAGACATAAAGGCAACTTGAGGCATTCATAACATTCTTACATAGGGAGTAACCCTCTTAGTTATGTTTGGAATACCCATCACAGTATATTCCCTAAATATATTCGGAGAGACCTTAACGTTTCACTCCTTCACGTTACCCAATCCATTGGAGAGCTATATCAGGCTCACCCGCCCTTAGTCTATCACGGAACCACCCGTCTTCTTAATATTGCCCAAAAACCTCAACATAATCGTATCACATAAAACATGCATAAAGGAAACATACCATTTCCACCTTTCAATCACAAGATATCAATACAACACATTGATATAAGTACATTATGAAAACAATTTTCAATACCAAAATAACAAAAAAGTAAAACATGGTATTTATTTTTCTTTTAAAAAAATTATGGCTTGTAGAGGAAGCCGAAACTCAAATAATGGTCACGGTGGCGAAGAATTCTTTCTCGCCACATACGTACGACAAAAACATTCCCTTTTGTCATTTAGTAAATGCTTCGTATTAAAAAGATTCCTTTTGAATAAAAATAAAATTCAAACGGGGTTATACACCGTATAAAAGAAGGTTGTGTATAAAACAAAATATGCCTCAATGAAATGAGATTGAGACGAAGTCCCATACCTCGGGTCCGACTTGATTCGATCATTCTTTAATCTCCTGAATAATAAACTTGAGTTAATTTCTACTTGTTTAAGGACCTTTTTCAAGTTCATTATTCCTTTTATATCACTTATTGCCATGTCATTAACACTATGTAATTATTTAGGTTAATAACGGTCGTTTTGACGATCATTGGTACTTGAGTAAAAAAATAAGCCCTTTATAATTACAAGTTGTTCATGTATCCATTATATCCAGAATGGTATTCATGATGTAGATATCATATTTTCATACATATCCAGTACATGCATGCATTTATAATATTACAAAATTATTTAGATGTAAGAAATGAAATGCACCGTTCATGGAGACGGTAAGCCGTACGTACGCAAGAACGCTACTTTCATTTATATTTCATATTTTATAGAATGGAATCATAATGATATAAAAGTATATTATAATTCAAGTATAATATAAGATATAATATCGTTGTTCTATCCTTTATACGTCCCACATATGGTATTTAACGAATCAAATCACTTTGAGGGGGCGGTAGTCCGTACATCCTCAAAATGAAGATATCTCGTTTACCCATAATGGAAACCATAAAGGTATGGCCAAAATGAAAAATATAGAAGCTTAAGGAAAACATAAACATATTATATATCATATATAAATATAGTGTCATATTAATGGCCACCTTTGAAGGTGTTAATAGAATGTTGAACATTCATCGTTTCGAGAGGCATAAATTTACCATCCACGGAAACAGTATGTCCTTTAACCATTAGATATAGGTGTGTGTATGTTTAGCACTAATACATCTTATAAAAACATCCTAGTATATTGAAGATACTGGAGTTGTTACAAAATGAAATGAATAAAAAATGTTTAGGGGGTTGGAGAAGCAAAATAATACAAAAGAACACAAGTGAACACATTACCTCAAAATCGGGTAACTCTCTTAGATTTGAGCTCAAAGGCTTCCTTGGGAAGACTTATGCCCAAACTGAGGCTTCGAGGAGTAAGAGAGGGAAGTGTAGAGACAAAATGGTCAGGGGGTGGCCGATCCAATGGCATTGGGAGTGTGGGTAAGGAGGTAGAGGTGGATGCCTTTTATAAGAGGAGAGGAGGGGCACTCTTGGAAAGTAAAGAAATGATACTTTATTTTAAAATGGGTTTCAGATTTTAAAGGTACCACATTGATATAATTCGAGTACAAGGTGATAAAGGTTCGAAATATACCCACCCAATAGGTTTTGGACATGTTTAGGTCTTAGATTTTACATTATCTTTCCATTATATTTATATCATCAAATAGTGAGGTCATCGCTGCATCATTATGATTTCATCAATAATTTAATTTATTTAAAGTCTAAAAATTATAAAAAAATTACTATGATGTAGGAAATATTTTTATCTTTCCAATTATTATTTATAATCAAAATTCTGACTTGCATAATCCCATTTAAAAATATTTTTAGTAAAACATATCATGTTTGTGTCATTTTTATTTTATCATTAAAGAAAAATATATTTATGTCATTTCCCAACCAAAGTGGCTCCATGGGGTCCCCAAGTTGACCCATGTATTTTTTTGGTCGGCCATGACACATCCAATAAGGGTAGTACATGTGTCAAACTCATCTCATATTATTAAAACATTATATTTACCTTAAACTACACTAATTATTTCTAATCGCGATTAAAAACATAATAAGTTACTATTCACCAAAAAATTATTTTAATCCCATTGAACCACATTTTAATTATTAATGACAACCATGTATGTCGGATTTTTTAAATTCAAAACACAGAGGTGGTAAAATTTCATTTAAATGAAAAATCAGTTTTTTAAGTTCCACTTAGTGGTTTCACTATTCATCAAAAATTTATGTTTTTCAGAAAAATACCAAAACTTCACCCTAAGCTATATTTATTATTCTGAATTAAAAAATGAATTCCATTTTAAAAAATTCAAAACATATATGTTGCATTAATTAATTTTATAATTAATCCCCACTGTCAGAGAAAATAGCGTGTTTTTATGAAACAATATGTATCAAAAGATTGACACTAGTTTAAGTCTGATTTCAAAGTGAAATTAATTCGAAAGACCACTATTGGATTTAATGGTAAAAATATATTCTAATTTCACTTTAAAACCAATTAAAAAGATAATCTAATCATATAAATAAATTAGATTAAAAATATGTTTTGAATTAAAATACAACATTTTTCACTATTCATTAAAAAATAACTTTATCAGAAAAATACCAAAAATTCACACAAAGTAAATTTTGATGTTCCAATCATAAATAATAAGTTTATTTTGACAAACATAGCTTATAAAATTGTCAAAATATATATTTAAAAAGGGTTTACCATCAAAAGGCAGTAAAACAATCTTTTAAGAATATTAGTGTATTTCATGCATAAGATTGTATTTATTTTCATTTTAAGCCTCTAAAACACTATCTTAGTCATTAATAGACATAGATAAAAATATCTATTATTCATTACTTACTTTGGATGTTACATCCTTCCCCCTTTAGAAAATTGCGTCCCCACAATTTATTTACTTATCAAATAAATGGGGGTACTTATCCCTAATTGCATTTTCAGATTCCCATGTTGCCTCTTCCATCATGTGGTTTTTCCACAAAACCATTACCTTATTAATCACCTTATTCCGTAACACTTTCTCCCTGTGGTCAAGAATCTGGACCGGTTGTTCCTCATAAGATAGGTTCTCTTCCAGCTGGACTACCTCTGGACTCAAAACATGAGATGGATCTGGCATGTACTTTCTCAACATCGAAACGTGAAAAACATTGTGTACCTGAGATAAACTCGAAGGTAATGCCACTCTGTATGCAACTGATCCAACTCTCTCCAGAATTTCATATGGTCCAATAAACCTTGGGATCAGCTTTCCAATCTTACCAAATCGCATCACACTTTTCCATGGAGAAACCTTGAGAAAAACAAGATCGCCTAACTCAAAAGAGAGATCCTTCCTCCTGTTGTCCGCATAACTCTTATGCCTACTCTGAGCTGTTCTCATGTGTTTCTGTATCAGCTGAACTTTTTCTGCCAACTCTTCTACCAATTCTGGTCTCATCAACTTCCTTTCACCCACTTCATCCCAGAAAGCTAGAGTTCGACACTGCTTCCCATATAATTCCTGAAATGGTGCCATCTGTATACTAGAATGAAAACTGTTATTATATGAAAATTCAACCAAAGAAAGATGTTGGTCCCATCTTCCCTGATAATCCATCGAACAATCTCGTAGCATATCCTCCAAGGTCTGAATTGTTCGTTTCGACTGCCCATCTGATTGAGGATGAAATGTTGTACTAAAATTTAATTCAGTACCCAACGAATTCTGAAGGCCTTTCTAATAGTTAGAAGTGAAACTGGGATCACGATCATATACAATGGAGAGAGGAACTCCATGTAACCTGACTATCTCTTTGAGATACAAACGGGAAAGTTGATCTAGGGAAAAAGTATCTCGTATAGAAAGGAAATGAGTAGATTTAGTCAAGTGATCAAAAATAACCCAGATTTCATTATTACCTCAAGATATCTTCGGTAATACCACAACAAAGTCCATGGATATATTCTCCCATTTCCACTCTGGAACTGGTAAAGGATGAAGCATCCCTTTCGGTAACTGTCGCTCTACTTTAACCTACTGACAAGTCAAACACTTCACAGTAAAATCAGCAATATCTCTTTTCATTCCATCCCACTAGTAATACTCCCGTAGATCTCTGTACATCTTAGTACTTCCAGGATGAACAAAAAACGGAGAACTATGAGCTTCACTTAACAACTCTCTCTTCAACTGTGAATAAAAAGGCACACACAATCTCTTTCCAAATCTCAAAACGCAATCATTATCAATGTTGAATTCAGGCAACTTACCTTTCTGAACCAGCTCTACCTTTTTCTGAAACTCACTATCTTGCTTCTGTGCTTGATTGATTCTATCTGATAGAGATGATCTCACTGATACCTGAAACAAAACAGAAGAACATCCTGCACCAACAACTTCTATGCCAAAGTTCATTAAATCCTTAACCAAAGGATCACGTTCCAAACACAACATTTCTAATGAAGCATTACCTTTTCGTCTCAAAGCATCAGCCACTTTATTTTCTTTTCCTGTATGGTAATGAATTGTACAATCATAATCCTTGATTAATTCCAGCCATCTCCTTTGTCTCATGTTTAACTCTTTCTGAGTGAATATATACTTTAAACTTTTGAGATCAGTATATATTTCACACATTACTCCATACAAATGATGCCTCCAAATTTTTAAAGTGAAAACAACAGCAGCTAATTTCAAATCATGTGTAGGGTAATTTACCTCATGAGTTTTCAACTGTCGTGAAGCATAAGAAATTACCTGATCATTCAGCATTAGGACGCAACCAAGTCCTTTCAATGAAGCATCACTGTATATAACAAACTCACCATTCCTGGAAGGTAGTGCCAAAACTGGAGCTTTCACCAATCTTCTATTCAATTCCTGAAAACAATCATCACATTATTTTGTCCCGATAAACTTAACACCCTTCCGAGTTAGCTTAGTCATTGGACTAGATAATCGTGAAAAATTTCTAACAAACCTTCGGTAATAGCCTGCCAAACCAAGGATGCCACGAATCTCAGTTACATTTGTGGGTCTTGGCCAGTCTTCCACAACTTTTGTTTTTGTAGGATCAATAGTTATCCCATGTTTAGAAACAATGTGACCAAGGAAAGAAATTTATTGCAACCAAAACTCACACTTTCTGAATTTACCATACAATTTATTTTCTTTTAAGGTTTGCAAGATAACCCTTATATGTCTTTCATGCTCCTCTTTACTTTTAGAAAAAACCAAAATATAATCAATGAAAACCACTACAAACTTATCCAAGAACTCATGAAAAATTCTATTCATTATGTCCACGAATATAGCAGGTGAATTGGTTAGCCCAAAAGGCATTACTACAAATACATAATGGCCATATCATGTACGAAACGCAGTCTTCAGAACATCTGCTTTCTTTACCTTCAGGTGATAGTACCCCGATCTCAAGTCAATCTTTGAAAAATACTGAGCTCCCTGGAGCTGATCAAACAAATAATCAATATGAGGATAATGATATTTGTTCTTAAAAGTGATGTTATTCAAGGCTATATAATCAATGAAAAGTCTCATTGAACCATCTTTCTTTTTAACAAATAAAACAGGATCACCCCATGGTGATGTGCTAGGTCGAATGAAACCTTTCTCTAATAAATCTTGCAATTTTTCCTTCAACTCTAAAAGTTCAATTTGAGCCATTCGATAAGGGGGTTTTGAAATTGGATTAGCATCAGGAACTAAGTCAATAGTAAACTCATCATCCCGATCTGGTATTATTCCAGGCAACTAATCAGGAAAAACATCAGGATACTCATTTACCACTGGCACATCATTAATCTGAATAGTTACTATATTTTCAACGATGTGTGCAAGGTAACATTAATTTTTATATTTTACATGTTTATTGGCCTCTTGATAAGTTATCAATAGTAAGGGTTCATTCTTGTACACAAACTGAAAGTTATTCTGAAAAGAAACTTCTTTCTCTCTAAAGTCAATCTTAGCATGGTAAGTAGAGAGCCAATCCATACCCAGGATAACATCAAACTCTACTAGAGGTAGAACAATAAGGTTTTCAAGTAGGTTTTTTCCACAGATAAGGATAGGAAGATTATTATAAATTCTTTTTGCCTCAACATTTCCCCCAGGTGTTTTTACCAAAAGATCAGGAGTCATTTCTTGAGATGGTATTCCCATTTTACTATAAAAGTTTTCAGAGATGAAAGAATGTGTAGACCCTGAATCAAAAAACACACTGGCATAATCTGAAAAAACAAACAAAGTACCTGATACAACTTCATTTGATGGCCCGACATCTGCTGATGTAGTTGCAAAGGATTTCACCACCCCTTTCTGCTTGTAGTCTAACTGCTTCCCATCACTAAAGCTCTTTGTCGGACACTCGTTTTCATAGTGACCCATCTCATTGCACTTATAACATTTCACTAACTGTAATTAAAATTTGGTCTTACCTTCACCTTGATCCTTTTCAGAGCAATCACGAGCCTTATGTCCCATCTTACCACATCGGTAGCACTTTCCAGAATTTAGAAGACATTCACCAACATGCATTTTGCCGCATTTATCACAAACTGGAAACTTATTTTTCTTACCATCAGACTTTTTTGAAGAATTCTTACCTTTCTCCTGCCACCTCGGTCTCTTCTTTTGTTGGCTGTTATAGAACACTTGATCATCGGCAAACTCCATTTCCACCTTCTCAGCACATCGAACAAGCTTTTCATAACTTTTAAACTCATGAGAAGCTAATCCCCTTCGATATTTTGGCTTTAATCCTGAGTAAAAACGATTGATTTTACTATCAAGGTCTCAGATAAAATTTGGAGCATACCTTGCCAATCGAGTGAACCTTTCTTCATAGGTAGCCACTGAGTCTTCCTCTTGCCTCAATTCCAAGAATTTCTTTTCCATCATAAGTCGAACATCCTTAGGAAAATACTTCTCATAAAACATACCTTTGAATTCATCCCAGTCAAGAGCATCAATCTCATCGGCATCCCTGATATTTTTAACCATCGACCACCACTGATCGGCTTCACCCTCCAAACGGTAAATAGCAAGAATAACCTTTTGATTGTCTGTACACCCCATGACATCGAAAATCTTCTCCAATGCTTTAATCCACCCTTCAGCTAACACAGGGTCAGATGATCCTTTAAATGATAGAGGATGTTGCCTCATGAAATGTTCCACCACTGACATGTTCCTCTGCGGTTGATCTGGCTAATCTCATGCATGGATACCACCACCATTTATCGCTTGAGTCAACTGCAACATTACTGCAACAAACTGTTCAGTTCCAATTCCGACCATCTCAGGATGCTGATTTGGAATGCTATTTCTTTCTGTATGCCTTCCTAGCACTGCTTCCCTATTTCCTCTATGGAAAACCATTCTGAACAAACATGTCTTAGATGAATCAACATGGTAATCTTCAAATACTATATCTCTTCAATTTGACCATAAAAAATATTTTTGGGTAATCATTTAATAGAATTATTACTCCTAAAGATATCTAAACTAACCTTTGATACCAAATATAAGGCCCTAGCCTTAAACCTTACTTAATCTTGAGTTATTACAAGATTACACATTGAGGATCATTTCAGGTTTAGAGTTTTAGAGAATTAGATCATAAAACATGCATTACATTCCACATATAAACAAAGTGGTTACATAAAGATAGTATTCATCTTTCCCATCAATGGAAACTTATTTAAAAATAAAACATGGATTCTTTCTTGACACTTCCTTGACACTATCATCATATCATTTACCTTTCCCTTGACCTGTGAAAAACATTTCAAAAAAACATGGGATGAGCATAAAAAGCTCAGTAAGGGATATAAAAATATGGAATGGAAACATGGGTACATATATACATAAGAATGAAATCATAATTTACCCATAAAACCTAATCTCATTAACATACCTCATCAAATCATGAATAAATCATAGAAATCATAAGACATAATGGAAACGTGAGGCATTCATAACATTCTTACGTAGGGAGTAACCCTCTTGGTTACGTTTGGAATACCCATCACAGTATATTCCCTAAATCTCTTCAGAGAAACCTTAACATTTCACTCCTTCGTGTTACCCAATGTATTGGAGAGATATATTTGGCTCACCCGCCCTTAGTCTATCACGGAACCACCTGTCTTCTTAATAATTCGAAAGAACCTCAACATAATCGTATCACATAAAACATGCATAAAGAAAACATAACATTTCCACCTTTCAATCACAAGATATCAATACAACACATTGATATAAAGACATTATGAAAACAATTTTCAATACCAAAATAAAAGAAAATTAAATCATGGTATTTATTTTTCTTTTAAAAAAAGTATGGCTTGTAGAGGAAGCCGAAACTCAAATAATGGTCACGGTGGCGAAGAAGTCATTGTCGCCGCATACGTACGACAAAAAAATTCCCTTTTTTCGTTTTGTAAACGCTTCGTATAAAAAAGATTCCTTTTGAATAAACGTAAAAGTCAAAGGGTTTTATACACCGTATAAAAGAAGGTTGTTTATAAAACAAAATATGCCTCAATGAAAGGAGATTGAGACGAAGTCCCATACCTCGGGTCCGACTTGACTCGGTCGTTCTTTAATCTCCTGAATAATAAACTTGAGTTAATTTATAATTTTTTAAGAACTTTTTTCAAGTTCATTATTCCTTTTATATCACTTATTTCCATGTCATGAACACTATGTAATTATTTAAGTTAATAACGGTCGTTGTGACGATCATTGGTGCTTGAGTAAAAAAAATAATCCCTTTATGATTACAAGTTGTTCATGTATCCATTATATCCAGAATGGTATTCATGATGTAGATATCATATATTTCATATATATCCAGTACATGCATGCATTTATAATATTACATAATCATTTAGAGGTAAGAAATGAAATGCACCATTCATGGAGACGGTAAGCTGTACGTACGCATGAATTCTACTTTCATTTCTATTTCGTATTTTATAGAATGGAATCATAATGATATAAAGGTATATTATAATTCCAGTATAATATCATATATAATATCATAGTTCCATCCTTTATACGTCCCACATATGGTATTTAATGAATCAAATCACTTTGAGGGGGCGGTGGTCCGCACTTCCTTAAATGAAGATATCACGTTTACCCATAATGGAAACCATAAAGGTATGACCAAAATGAAAAATACAGAATCTTTAGGAAAACATAAAAATATTATATATCATATATAAATATAGTGTCATCTTAATGGCCACCTTTGAATGTGTTAAAAGAATGTTGAACAATCATCGTTTCGGGAGGCATAAATTCACCATCCACGGAAACAGTATGCCCTTTAACCATTACATGTAGGCGTGTGTAAGTGTAGCTCGAATCCTTCTTATAACAACATCCTTGTATATTGACGATACTGGAGTTGTTACAAAATAAATGAATAAAAAATGTTTAGGGGGTTGGAGAAGCAAAATAAAACAAAAGAACACAAGTGAACACATTACCTCAAAATCGAGTAACTCTCTTAGATTTGAGCTCAAAGGCTTCATTGGGAAGACATCTGCCCAAAGTGAGGCTTCAAGGAGTAAGAGAGGTAAGTGGAGAGACAAAATGGGCAGGGGTAGCCGAGATAATGGCTTTGGGAGTGTGGGTTAAGGAGGTAGAGGTGGGGGCCTTTTATAAGAGGAGAGGAGGGACACTCTTGGAAAGTAAAGAAATGATACTTTATTTTAAAATGGGTTTCGGATTTTAAAGGTCCCACATTGATATAATTCTAGTCTACGGTGATAAGGGTTCGAAATATACCCACCCAAAAGGTTTTGGACATGTGTAGGTCTTAGATTTTACATTATCTTTCCATTTTATTTAAATCATCATATAATGAGGTCATCGCTGCATCATTATGATGTCATCAATAATTTAATTTATATAAAGTCTAAAAATTATAAAAAAAATAATACGATGTAGGAAGTCTTTTTAGCTTTCCAATGACTATTTATAATAAAAAAAATATGACTTTTATAACCCCATTTAAATTTTTTTGTAGTAAAACATATCATGTTTGTGTCATTTTTACTTTATCATCAATTAAAAAGATATTTATGTCATTTTCCAACCAATGTGGATCCATGGGGTCCCCAAGTTGACCCATGGATTGTCTTGGTATGCCATGACACATCCAATAAGGGTAGGACATGTGTCAAGCTCATCACATATTATTAAAACATTATTTTTACCTTAAACTACACTAATTACCTCTAATCGCGATTAAAGACATAATAAGTTACTATTCACCAAAAATTATTTTAATCCCATTGAACCACATTTTACATCTTAATGACAACCATGTATGTTGGATTTTTGAAATTCAAAACATAGAGGTGGTAAAATTTCATTTAAACGAAAAATCAGTTTTTAAGTACCACTTAGTGGTTTCACTATTCATCAAAAATTGATGTTTTTCAGAAAAATACCAAAACTTCACCCTATGCTAAATTTGATATTCCGAATTAAAAAATGAAGTCCATTTTACAAAATTCAAAAAATATAAGTTTCATTAATTAATTTTATAATTAATTCCCGCTGTCAGATCAAATAGCGTGTTTTTATGAAACAATAAGTATCAAAAGATTGACACTAGTTTAAGTCTGATTTCAATGTGAAATTAATTCCAAAGACCAATATTGGATTTAATGGTAAAAATATATTCTAATTTCACTTTAAAACCAATTCAACAGATAATCTAATCATATAAATAAATTAGATTAAAAAGAGGTTTTGAATTAAAATACAACATTTTTCACTATTCATTAAAAAATGAACTTTATCGGAAAAATACCAAAAATTCACACAAAGTAAATATTGATGTCCCAATCATAAATAATAAGTTTATTTTGACAAAAATAGCTTATAAAATTGTAAAAAGATAGATTTAATAAGGTTTTTCCATCAAAAGGCAGTAAAACAATCTTTTAAGAATATTAGAGTATTCCATGCATAAGATTGTATTTATTTTTATTTTAAGCCTCTAAAACACTATATTAATCATTAATAGACATAGATAAAAATATATATTATTCATTACATACTTGGGATATTACATTGATATAGCCTAATAAATACATGTCCAAGTTACGGTATGGTAATGTTCAATTTCGGGAAGTCAAAGAAAGAATAATCAAGCACATGGGTTGATGGCACTAGGATGCAACCCGCTTGATTAGAGATATCGAGACAAATAGAATAAATTACATGGTAATAATTAATATGAGGTAACACTTCAATGTGGCGTCAAATTCATTCTCTTGGGTCCATTGACCCGTTGCTAGACAGCATTCTTGGACATTAGGTAAACCCTCTTAATTCCTACGAGAAAGAGGCATAGAGGGTAACACACTAATTGTATCCCAGTATCTCAGGTAGAATAAAGATTATTCTCATATGTTGTCTAATAATTATTCAATTAAGCCTAAATTGTTTTATCTTTAGAGAAATATTAAAATGAGAAACTAGATATACACATTGTGTACATTGAATGTACAAACTGTGTAGTTTTCATTTTTTATTGGAAATGAAAAACAAGTACACACCATTTATTAATGATTACATGCTATGTAGATTTTCAAGTCGGGATTTTGAGGAAGTTATATTGTTTTATTAAATGATATTTATTATAATCATCGTGGGAACATGTCATGGAATTAATGATTCGATATGGGGTTTTCAATAAGAGTTAATGAAATAAATAAAACGTGTAACACATTTATTTATTTTCAAAACACTATAAACTCAAACCCGATTATAAATATCCTCATATCCCCAAATATTTTCCATGAATAATTGTGCACAACAATTCTGGAAAATTCTCTCAAGGCCTAGAGAACTCCTTCCTCCAATAACGCTCCAAAGACCGAGAGAGATCCTCCTCCACCGGATCAAGGTGATATAAGGTAGACAATGCAAGAAAAGGCTTCTCCTTTCTATCACACAAATATTCCTTTGGCGATGTCCAGAGATACGTGGTGTGTGTGTGGATCGCCGCTAGAGGAAGTCTACACTTGGCTTCTGTGCCACAATGAAGAATCACATCAGATCATTACCGGAGACATCAATAAATAAATAATTCCATCACGGTAATTATTTTCAATTATTTAAATTAATTATAACCAATATATGATGATCCAATGTTTATGGTTCTGGTACTCCTTCTTTCTTTTTCATTCTTCATTCTATTATGAATATCTTTTGTTTTATTGCGGTGAAGGATCTCAGATTGATTGTTATTAACACTAAAATTAAAGTTGGGTACACCCAAAAATGCACTTCTGATGTGCATGGAACCTACAAGTGGTATCAAAGTGGGTCATATCATTGATTATAATTATTTATTTTTTCATTGGTGATTTAAAAATTTAAAAATTTATTCATTTCAGTTATAGTTAATAGTTCTTTAAATATGAATTTGAAGATCCGTTCCTCCTCTCTTGTTTCTCATTCACTATACAGAATCAAATTTTTCTTTTACCAATGATTAAAATAAAATAGAGGATCTCATATGTATGTTCCAAACGTTCATGAGCGTACAACACAAAAATACACGGCGTTTATTCAGAAATACATTCCTTGTATTCTAGGTTCAATGCATCAGACTTGTCCGCCAAATCAAGCCATGTATTGGAGTATACCTATATCATAATTAACACCATGTGTTGACCAGGAATAGGTGGTACACGATTTCTATATTACAAGCCATGTGGTCCACGGAACATGGTGTGTATTCCCTTTGGGATAAGGTTGGACCATGTACCTCATACACGGCTTGCCCGACTAAAAACCATGTAATGCGGATACTTCTCAACGTGTGTCCCACTGAACACTTCGTGCACTCCAAAAATGTATGAATTACATCTACACCGCATGTCCCAGTGTCTGTACTTCAGATGGATGGTGAACAAAAGTACCCGTTGTGTAGTCGAGACAAAATGTCGTGTACTCATCCAAATTAGGCAGATTTATTAAAATTTATTATATAATACATGCCCTTGAGATGTGTACCATAGTGCATGCATAAATCTGAGGCATAACCCGTGAGAGGTGTTATATATATGTGTGTTTAAATTAACATATGTATAAATAATGGAAATTCACTAGGTTGCCTCCAAGGTATAAGTTACGCACAAAGATAATTTTTAAATGAATTTATTTTAAAAAAAATTTTATGGATGAGAATCTCATGGAAACTCAGAAATAGGGTTTAATATAAAAGGATTGATTAATTAAAGGTAATTATTTGATTTGAGCGTGATTTATCTTAAGAAAAATGATTAAATAATTTAATGATAGTTTGATTTATGCATAAATATCATTTCATTTATGGATGATCATGATCTAGACCAAGACCTTTGTATGTGAATGGTATCTTTTAATTTATTTATTTAACTTAAAATTGTTTTCCTGCAAGCCTTGTCCTCAATAATATGTAGGGCTTGTGTTCCCAAGGATTCATTTATGTAAAAACCCCTTTTACCCCTCAACTATGTGTGAGATAAATTCATATGTAATGGATGGAGCTCCCAAACTAGTGGAGGCGGATCAAGTCAGGAGCCAAGGTGAGACCAATACAAGAAGATACAAAGGTGGATTGGTGGAAAGCTATAAACATAAACCTGAATGGATCAAGGAGTTTCACCCCTATGTATTTAGTTAGTATATCAACCACTAGATAAACTAACCAATGGAACAAGCTCACGATCATTGCATTTATTTTATTTCTGTCAGTTGCATGGTTTATTTATTGGTGGTGTGTTGTCACGATTGCATAATTAATGAATTAAACAAGAATTCAACATGGAACTAATAAAAGTCCATTTTATGTGTAAATATTATCCTATAAATGGTTAATCACTTATGTATACCCCACTTAATATTAACAAGACTGTAATCAAATATAGTAAAATTGAAATTTATGTATAAAGAGAAAATACATCAAAGAAATATTACATCAGTATATCCTTCCATAATCTTGGTTAAAATAGAACCATAGTTCAATGTGATTGACCAATCCTAGTTGGGGTTCATTCAATTATCGAGGAATTATAATTCAAGGTTTTGCGTTGACATGAATTTTTTCTCATCAAGGGTTGACTTCCACAGTAGGACATGGTGTGACAAAGAGGAAAAGGTTGAGGAAATCCAAAATAAAATGACTTCAGGATTTGTTTGTCCACTCAACAGGTCAAGGATATGTGAGTTAAGGCAGTTGGCATTTGAAATGCCTACCTTAAACCCTTCATTTTTCTTGAACAACCCTAGGTGAGGTAATTCGAGGGACAATATGGATCATTTCTAGTAGAATATTTAGGAAACAGAATTTTCTGAAGTTGTTGGTGAGGACTATTGGATTTTGATAAAATTGTGGGAGACTAATAATTATTAATTTATTTATTTGTCTTAATTTCATAATTCAATAAAACCTATTATCATCTTAATTTGTATAAATGACAAGAAAAATGACTTCAATAATTTCATATAAACCATACTCGAGAAAGAAAACCTTCTCATTGGCACCAATTTCCAAGAGTGGCAATGGAGTTTACATGTCATCCTTCACCACTAGAGGGAATTGTATGTGATAGACGATCATGTTCTAGTTGTGACTATGAAAGAGTCTAGTGAGGAAAAAATATCTCTCTATACGAAACATATGGATGATGCCATAGTTGTCCAGTGTTTATTGCTATTGGCCATGTCTAATGAGCTCTTAATGAAACATGAAAACATGGACGCGTATAGAATGATGTCTCACCATAAGGATCCCTACCAAGGGAAGGTGATACAAGAGAGATATTACATCTCCAATGCGTTGTTTATAATAAATCTTAGAGAGTCTGTGCCAGTTGGGCCTCATGTAGTCAAGCTTATTGGCTACATTGAATGTTTGGACATGTTAGGGATTAAATTCCCAGATGAGTTGTGTACAAATCTCATCCTACCGTCACTTCCAAAGACCTTCTCTAGCTTTATTATCAATTATAACATGATAAACAATGATAAGAGTGTATTGGAACATCTGAAAATAATTCTCCATGTCGATAAGGGCATGGGGTCTGACAAACCTATTGTCCTTTTGGTGAATAAGAAAATGAAGGACAAGGATAAGGGGCCAAAGACTTATAAATATTCTGAAGCCCCCGAGTGTCGTCCCACCAAGAAGGAGAAGATCCAGAGGCAGGTCATGGAATGAGAGGTGGTATGTTTTTCATGTGGCAAGTAAGGATACTGGAAGAGGAACTGCACTCAGAAGCATGGGGACACTAATGGTTCATTCATTATCGAGTGTAATCATTCCATTTCATTACATTGGGTATTAGATACAGCTTTTAGGGCTCACATCTGTATTCAAATGCAAGAACCCATTTAGATTTTGAACAATTTTTAGAGGAGAGGTAGATCTTCGAGCTGGTAATGGCTCAAGGTAGACTGTGTTGGATATTTGCGATTACCACCTCAAATTTCTAACTAGGATGCTTTTGGTTTTACATTACTCTTATTATGTTCCTAGAATTACCAAAATCAGAATTTCTGTATCTTTTTTGGATATGGATGGATTTATTTTCAAGATTGTAAATAAGGGTTCTCTCTTTTATAAGAACAAGTTTTGTTATAGTATGGGACATTTAAATAATGGGTTTTATGTATTAAATTATGATGACCAAGTGTTGGCAATCGATAATCAAACAAACCCACATGACTCATACATCACCCAATTGTGGCATCACCATCTCAGTCATGTAAATGAGAAGCGCTTGACAAAGCACTTCCTAGATGGTTATTTGGACTCAACTGAGCTAAAACCACTTGATAGATGTCACACTTGTTGACAAGGAAAATTGACCAAGCTGCCCTTCGTTGGACAATGTGAAATGGCCACAAAGATTCTAGGATTAGTGCATATAGATCTGTGTCGACTATTTGCAGTAGAAGCTAGAGGTGGATATTCTTACTTCATTACATTTTCTGATGCTTTGAGTAGATATGGCTATGTATTCATAATGAGGTATAAGTTAGAATCCTTAGAAAAATTTAATGAGTTCATGAATGAAGTAGAGAATCAGCTTGGAAGAAGATAATGAATATTCGATTGGATTTAGGTAGAGAATATATGAACCAAGAGTTCATCGATCTTTTATGGGAGTTTGGGATTCTATCTCAGATCACTCATCCTTATACACCACAGTGGAATGGTGTTAGTGAATGGAAGAACCACACCTTGTTGGACACGGTGAGGTCGATGATGATTCGTGCAGATCATCCACTATCCTTTTGGAGAAATGAATTTCCAACTGCGGCATACACATTAAACCAAGTCCAAATTAAGGCGGAAAATGGAATTACCTCATTGTTAAGGAATGGAAAAACCCATTTTGTTCCATAAACATGTAAGGGGATGTGAGGCCTTTGTTAAGGAATTCCCATCCAACAGACTAGCACCCCAAGACACAAGGTGTATCATTAAAGGATATCCCATGGAAGCAAATGAATATTACCTATATAACCCTCCAGATAAGAAAGTGAATGTCGCCAGACAAGCCGTATTTTTTGAGAGGGATCACATCCTCAAAAGGGATAGTGGGAGAAATATTGACTTCAAAGAAGTTGATGCTCATGATACACAGGAGTTGGTACAGGAAAAAGTTCCATAGGCCCCCATGGAGAGGTTCCAGAAACACAAGTACTGTGTAAGAGCTCAAGAGAGGTATGGAAACAAGAGAGATTTGGTTTCCTAGTCACCAGGGATGGTGAATAATTATTGTTGGAGAATGATGAGCCTCTCTCCTTCAAGGAAGATGTATAAACCTCAGAATCTCCAAGATGGCAAGAAGATATGGATTCTTAAATGGGATCCATGTATTAGAACCATGCCTGGGTCTGGGTCGATGAGCTAGTTGATGTAAAGCATGTTAGATGCGAGTGTGTATTGAAGATAAAAATGGACATTAAAGGTCATGATAACACCTATAATGCAATTCTAGTGGAAAAATGATTCAAACAATATCAATAAATTGACTATGATGAAACATTCTCACCATTTTCCATGTTTAAATCCATAAGAATCATACATGCCCTAGAAAAATACCATTACTACGAGATTTTTCAAATGGATGTAAAAACAACATTCCTTAATGGGAGCCATCAAGAATATGTCTATATGACACATCTAGAAGGGTTTGTGACACCTGGTGAAGCCAAGCGGGTTTTCAGGTTTCAAAAATCCTTTTATGGATTAAATCAAGCATCCAGGACAAGGAAAATTTGGGTTGATGAATCCATAAAGGAATTTGGTTTCATTAAGAATGAATATGTACCATGTTTTTATAAGCAGTTTAATGGGAAGGCGATCATTTTCCTAGTAGTATATTTCGATGACATATTTCTTATTAGAAGCAATGTACTAGTATTACATTCAGTTAAGAACGAGATGAAAATGTGTTTCTACATGAAGATCTTTGGTGAAGTAGCCTATACTCTAGGGATCACTATCATTCGGGATAGATCCAAGAGGCTGTTTGGACTAAGTCAGGGTACATACACTGACCAGATACTATAAAGATTTAGTATGGAACAATCCAAGAGTGGATTGGTTCCAGTGTCACATGGCCTATATTATTCTAAGAAAATATCTCCTCAGACACAACAAGAAAAAGATATAATGAGTAAGATCCCATATGCTTCGAACTATGGGATCTACCATGTATGCCATGTTATGTACCAGGATTTATGTAACCTATGCACTATGAAAAGTAGATAGATATGAAGAAAATCCAAGATAAAAAAATTGGATTTCTTTTAAGACTACCCTTATGCATCTAAGAAAAATTAAGGATATGTTCCTGGTGTTTGTAGGAGACGAAGAACTTTTCATCAGAGGGTATGCTGAAGCTGGTTTTCAGACAGATCAAAATGATCTGAAGTCACAATCAAGATATGTTTTCTGTCTTAATGGAGGATTTGTGAGCTGGAAGAGTTCAAAGAAGCAAGTTGTCCCTGATTCTACAGCAGAGTCTGAATATATAGAGGATTCAAATGTAGCCACGGAAGCCTTCTGTATTTTGAACGTTTTCTAGGAGATTGATGTGGTGCCTAGCAGTAAAGATCCTATCACATTTTATTGTGATAATAATACTGTGGTTCCCCTTAAAAAAGTACCAAGGTCACATCAACGAACAAAGAACGTACTTCGGAAGTATCGCCTCTTGATGGATTTCTATCAAAGGGGTGATGCTGTAGTTATTAGAGTGTCCACGAAAGAGAATGTGGCAGACCCCACGACTAAAGGCCTATCTCAATAGATGCATGAATATCATGAAAAAACTAGCGGGTTAAAGGTTGTTAGCATTTGGCTCTAGACCAAATGGTAATCTATTGGAGTTGGTTTATTAGAACCAACTAATATTTATTTTATTCATTAATAAATACCTTATCACATCTTGATTGTTCTTTTTCATGAAAAGACATGCGATAAAGTCCAAAGGGTGGCGTTTGCATTAAAGGTTCATAGCAGATCCCTACTATGATGAGAACCCATAAGTGCCATAACAATGTTCTTCAATATATGTTCTCTGGCCAGATGATGTTATTTGTGGGAAACAAATAATACAGGCCATTAGGGGTGAGTACTCGTAAGACATTGAGGTACCTTCTCATGGTGTGCGCCCTTGGTAATATCAAGGATTATATTATGAGAACGAGACTCTCCCTTAAAAAATCCACGTCTCATAGTGTCATTGGATGTTCCTATCTATGGACATGATAATTGGTCCTTAATCTTTATGATTATTATTAATTTGTATTAAAACTCATGCACATATATGTATTGATGAAAACTGTGACGACATACTAGTCGTAGTGAGGTAAGATACGTTGGGTGTGTCACTAGTGATACTGCATTAATAGATAATGTGTGAAAGGATTTGTCCCTTGTATTCCATAATAGAAGTAGATATCTTAGGCCCTTTGATGGAATTGATATATCCAAAATAAATCCATGGCCATAGTAAGGTATGGGCGAGTTCAATTCCAGGAAATCAAAGAAAGAATAATCGAGCACCTGGGTTGATGACACTAGTATGCAACCCTCTTGATTAGAGATATCGAGAAAAATGGATTAAATTACACGGTATTCATTTTTATGAGTTGACACGTCAATGTGGCGTAAACTTCTTTCTCTTGGGTGCCTTGAGCCATTGCAAGATAGTAATCTTGGACTTTAGGCAAGCTAGCTAAATGCCCATGAGAAACAAGCCTAGAGGGTCACACACTAAGTGTATCCAAGTATCTCAAGCAGAATAAAGATTATTCCCATATGTGGTTTAATAATTATTAAATTAAGCCTAATTAGTTATACTGTTAGAGGAATAATAAAATGAAAAACAATATATACACGTCTTGTACAGTGAATGTACATGCTGTGTAGTTTTCATTTTGTAAAGGAAATGAAAAAAAATTATGTGCAATGTATTAATAGTTACACACAGTTTAGTTTTTCTAGTTGGGATTTGGAGGAAATAATATTGATTTATTAAATGATATTTTTTATAATCAGCATGGTAAAATTTCAAGGAATTAATGATTTAACATGGGGGTTTCCAATAAGTGTTAATGAAATAAATAAAACGCATAATGTGTTTATTTATTGTCATAACTCTATAACCTCAAACCGTATTATAAATATCCTCACAACCCCAACACTTTTCAATGAATCATTGTGCACAACAATTATAGAAAATTATCTCAAGGTCGAGAGAACTCCTTCCTCCAAGAACTCTCTCAGGACCGAGAGAGATCCTCCTCCATCGGATCAAGGCGATGTAAGGCGGACAATGCAAGAAAAGTATTATCCATGCTTTCACCTATAGATTATTTTGGCGATGTCCAGAGATACGTTGTGCACGTGTGGATCACTATTAGAGGAATTATACACTTGGATTCTGTGACACAATGAGGAATCACATCAGATCATGACAGAAGACATCAATGAAGAATGAATTCCATCAGGGTAATTCTTGTCAATTAATTAAATTAATTATAACCAACATATGATGATCATGTCTTTATGGTTCTAGGAATCCCTCTTTCTTTTTTTTCATCATTATATTATAATGATATGGTGTTTTATTATCATGTAGGATCTCAGATTTATCATTGATAACGCTAAAATTAATGTTGGGTACACCCACCAATCCTCTTCCATGGTTCCTTAATCCTACATGTATCTCTCGTAGGAATGGATTATATTCTAAAGGAGTTGTATCATTCTCCCAGAAACTATTAAGAAGACAGTGATGTTATATTTTCATAATTCCATGTCATCTATTCACATGGAATCTAAGAATATGTAATTTGATATAATGTTTTAGTTTTTTTGTCCAATAATGAAATAATAAAAAGTTAAATTTGTGCATCATTTTTATACCTACCATAATTTCAAGGATTAGTACCAAAATCCTTGTGGTTTTCTTTAACCTATTCCTCTTCCAATTTTTAAATTGGATTAGGTATCTATAAATTTATTCATCACATTACAATGAACTCTCCAAGAGAAGAAATTTATCTGGATGGTTATTGATTAGTTGACTAAATAAGTACACATCATTCCAATTTGAGACACCATTAAGGTTGAGGGTTTATGAAATTTTTACATGTAGGATATTTTGATAATTTTTGGGGAATCCTTTTTATTGTCTCAAACATTGATCTCAGGTTCACCTAATAATTTTATAAGGGACTCCAAGAGGAAATGGGGACTTGGGGTAGGTTGAGTATGACTTATCACCCTTAGAAATATGGCCAAAGAGAATGTGATATTTAAAACAAGAGGGTGTTCTTTAATTATATATTTATAAGTATCTTGGGATATCCATCTTGGATATATTGAGTTTTCTTATAAAATTAGTTACCATTCATCTATCATAATAGATTTTAAGGAATGTCTATGTTATTTCCATTGTAAATATCATGTTTTTTGTTAGAGGTTGGTGCGGCCTCTATTGAGTGACATATCATTTTCAAGGATCATTGGTGGGCATTAATTTTATATGTTAATGATTGGTGACATCCCAGAGTTGATATAGGTATCATTTGGAATGTCAATATTTTCCTTTAAAATTCTTAGTTTGTGACCCTGTTTTCTTGGATGTTGCACCTTGATTGGGTCATTTTTTGCGGGGGAAGTAGGGTAATTCGGATATAAGATATTTTATTATATTTGGGATCACTGATAATATTATGAAGATGCCTGATCGGTTTTCATTACCATCTTAGTTTAATTTCATTCATGATGTGTTCCACATATCTCATCTTAATAAATATCATCTTCATTATTCTTATGTACTTAATTTAGAGAATATTTTCCAATAATAGGATGTGTTTGTGGTTGAGGAACCAGTGTATATTATTAATTTTAAACAGATAGTCATATGTGAGAATCCAATTTCTTTTGTCTAGGTGGTAGGGTAGCATGAGATAAATTATCATGAGACATGTTAGAGAGAATTTTTAGTTAGGGTGAAATGGCCTCATCTCTTTTTTATCAAAATTCTTCAATATAATTTATTTGGGAAACAAATTGATATGTTGGGGAGATTTTTCACTTATATATATCATGATTTTTTTTATTAATGTTTCTATTAGGTTATTTCAGGTGATATTTTGATGATTATAGTGTTATTTGGTCATCTGCATAGTTGGGTCATGGTTAGGACAAACCATGTGGGTCATCCTAGAAAATAATGAAACATATATTGGAATAATTTTGTAGGATGTGTGGTTTTCAAATTTCTACACCAAATCATTTTGACTTCTCTTCAGACCATGCTATATAGAATTGAGGTGTTTTTTATGATTTTAAAAACTATGTGGACAAATCGTGTGGCTTCCCAGGTAGCCCAAAAAGGGGTGTATAGTTGTTAAGCCTTACGACCAAATCATATAAATCAAATTAATTAACCTAAATTTATTATGAACACAATCACCTTTGATTCTCCATGTTCTTCTTTGTCGGGGTCATGCTCTCTACCTAAGATACTCCACATATATATTGGGGATTCCTTGGCCCTCAGTGATTGATTTTAATGGATACTTGGGTGTTGGATCATCTATTTCAAGTGAATGTGAATTTTATTTTTCATTATTCATTTCTATTCTAGATACGCCCTTCACTTCATCCATAGAACCATAGATAAAGTATTTTGAGTATATATCTATGGTTTTTAATATGATCCAATTTAGTTTCATATTAGTCAATTTTTTAATTGGGAATTATTGTGTGAATATCCATTTATTGGTATGCATTTTTTTTGTGAATAATTGTGATAAAATATTTAATTAATTTACTTTTTTCTATAAAATAATGAATTCGATATTCATAATTGGAAATTCAGGGATTATTTTTTCCTCTAATTTCCTATATCAATTCTCTCTTTAGGTGTGTGGATACCATGGAATATTTGGAATACTATGTTTTTTAGTTTGGTTATTTCATATAAATTATTTTATTTATGAATTGTGTATAATTTCTAGTTACTAAACTTGATTTATAAACTCTTTATTTCATGATATCAGATTTATCAAAATGTGCGTATGATGTTTTTGAGTTAAATAGTTTTTCCATTTTTATTTGATAACGAAAGGTTTATTTTTTTTGAAATACTAACTTCATTAAAAAAACTGAATTTGAAATCAGGGTAATAATGTGATAATGGGATTTTTATTTATTTTTGAAATGTGATATACCTTTTGGAATTGATTTAAATGTTTCAACACATGGGATCGTAGAATACTTACATAGGGGGATCGTGCATGGAATAGTTTCCATGATTAGTAGTGGAATCACACATTGGGGTATTCTTCTTCTTATTTAGTCATCATGGGGAGGATAGGTTTATATAAAATTATAGGGGGAATCACACATCCTAGAATTACTCTCCTCCTTGCTTCATCATTCCAAGGATAGGTTTAGGGGTCACTGGTGATGATTGATCCTTGAATGATAAACCTAAAAACTCAGATATATTTTATCTTTAATGTTGTTTCCATTGTGTTATTATTTATTGTATTTCATCGAAGGATGATTTGAAAATGTTAAATGGTTTATTTTAAATTTATTTGAATATTTTTTTAAGGAAAAATTTATAACGTTTTGCAAAATGTCAGCTTGTATGTGTTGGTATAAATTGTGAAATCGGTGTATTATGTATTTTTAAGATAAATTGGGATTATTTGACAAGAATTGAATTAATGGTGGGATTGTACATGGCATGTTATTCTAAAACCCCACATATACCCTTGAGTGTGTATAGACCTTGTTTTGTCTAATTGAGGAAAGGGAAAGTGGTCACTAAGATTTAACATGTTTTTGAGTTTGTTGGTTTGAGGAGTTTGGTGGTAAACACATGTCACGTGGAGTTAGTTAGTTCTAGATTTTGTATACTTTGGTCATTCATGGATATTGAACATGGATTATGGTCTTTGGTAACCTGTTTAACTTACAGTTTCATTATTTATTAATTTAAATTTCATTTCCATACCAACATTCTCTTTATCAATACTATTCTATTTTATGTTCTTTTTTAGTAAATCATTCCCAAATGTAGATATTGACACCCAAGAACATGTAACTGACACATAGGTATTGGGAATAAACATTGGGTCATCTCAATATTAGATCAAGTTATGAATAGTCGGTTAATGTGGGTTGGTTTAGGGAATCATCCTCTGTATCATTACGACCTTTCCAAATACACACTTAGAAGATTGATTTTCCATGGGGACTCCATTTCAAAGTAAATAATTTCCAATAATAGTCAATCTCAGAGTAGTTCATTCATACATAAAACTATTAAGAAAATATACAATGTATTGTTGTATAATCTATTAATATATAATATTAGGAAGACTAATATTTTTATAGATTATTGTAAATTACACATACATAAGACTTAGCTTACTCTTAACCATGTTTGTTGTGGTGTTATTTCTTCCCTCCCAACACAAACCAAAAATTATACATAGAACGCAAAATCTTATCCAAAACCATATAGGACATTATCTAAAGTGTTACAGAATAATCTTTACCATGAATATAATACATTCACAAGTCCTTTACCTACCACCAAACTCCAGTGTTTCAAATATTTATGGATCCTAATGCCTTTGAAAAATACTGAACGCCATTTTACCAATATACACAACCTTAAAATAGTCCCCAGTAATTTTTTCTAGAAATATTTTATTTACCATTTTTGATAATCATTTAACACAGCTTCACGTAAATCCTTTATAACCATATTGATCATAAATTACATGACATCATATGATGTATCGAATATTTACTAACCATCTTATCTAAGACCATATGAATTAACCATGACTCCATAAATAATAGTTAAATAAAAATTTTCTCATGATGGTACTTCTTGGTTATCATTGTCTTCCACACCCCATTGTGCCAAAATTTCATAAATTAACTTCCCTAAAAAGATATCTTTATGTTATACCCTTTCTTCACCTTTTTAGAATAGAATTTCAACCCCTTTGTTTAAAAAGTGATAATAATTCCTGTCATCACATAACCATGGACAACATATCTTCATTTATCAATAACCTCAAGGAAATATTCACTATAAGATCATAAGAGAACATTAGAAAACCGAAACATTTATCCTTGAGAAACATCATACCTTTCCAGGAATAAAAAAACATTAGATGAGTGAGGTTTTCTTTAAAGAAAATTTAGTAAGATAAGGATGTTTGGACTACAAGATCCCACCGATGACTTTCAAATCCATCTTTAGTTGTCGCTTTTGTAAATATTTTTTCCAAATTCACTTTTTTAAATGCATACTCCAAATTCACTAATCATTGTTCAAAAATATGTTTTATGAATTGATAAATTGTCTCAATATAATTTTTCATAGAGTGTTGGATCAGATTTTTTTCAAAGCATGATAATACTCGAGTTATCACAACTTATCAAAATTGATGATGTGGAATCGACTCCAACAACGTTGGGTTTTTTTCTTAATCTATAAAAATTTAGTATATACCTGAGTAGTCACAATTTAATTAGCTTCTATAATTCTCAATGAAATCAAATTTTACTTATTTCTTAGAAAATGAAATCATAGTCTTCTATGATATAATTTATTACCTAGTGTCAATTTCTTATCATCTAGTATACCATGCCAGTTTTTTTTCTTTTTATCCTAATAAATATTGTTGAGAAATATCATTGTAAAATAGTCCAAACCCCATCATTTATTTGATATAAAAAAATATTCATTTAAATACTTTCTAGTGGAATTGTTTTAGATTAAATTTGTACTTTGTGCCTTGAAAAGTGATAAATATAATGTAGGGTCATGAAACTATTAATTACAATAGGATCCCATTAATTTTTTATATTTCTTCATATTGACCTATTTGACATCATTGTCCCTTAAAAAATTATTATACATAGATAATAATGTTTTAATTTCCTTAGAATCATATATTTTAAATCATTATAGTAATTGTTTATAATACGTAGACTTTGAAATAAATGTTTCATGTATCCATTATATCAGTTAAAAAATAAAGAAAAATGTTTATTTCCCCATAATTTACTTCTCAAACTATAACCTCATGAATTCTAAAAATTGATTGACTTTTTTTATTTTATCCTCCAAATATTATTTCATCAACATAAATGTTCCCTATTATACTTTTTCATTATTCGTATATATATATATATATTGTGATTAATTCTTTAATAAATTCTATGTTGTTACAAATATTTATCATGTCTATAATAAAATATTTTTAATGCATTTATTAGTCCATACACTATTTTATTAAACTATATATCTTTTTTCTCCATCTAAATGAATTATAAAACAAAATTAAAATTCAATATTCATTTCTTGTTCAATTAAACCTTTACATTGAATAATAAAATTTTATTTTTTTCTATACATTCCATAGGTGAAACCGACTCATCTATATCAATCACCTCAATTTACAAATTCATTCATGCCCCCAAACCATTAATATTTCCAAACAACACTGTAATATATATTAATTTGGTTATGAAAACATTCAAATTTTTTCGATGAAATTTTTATCTTCCTAGTTTGAAATAATTTTTCATGTTATAATATTATAACACTTTACCATATCCTCATGAATATAATTAATCCCGTATTCATCATTATATCACTAATCAAAATTATTAGAATCAAATTGAAAAACTATTTTTTTTAATTCTTCCTCCACATTTATAATGGAGCTATCAGGACACCAATTGTAAAGACCCATAAATTTCAAGGATATGTTTTTTATTAAATTATTTTGGATTTTATGAGTATGCAGTTTTTGACGGAACCTGATTCTGAGGCCCGGTGTGCCTGGAATAATATTCTAAAATTTAGCTCGGGTACATCTAGTGAACAAACGAGTGGGATTTGTATCTTTTGAACCAGCGCTCATAATTGAAATCGGAGGGCACCGATAAACTCACAATGCCAGTAATTGCTTAAGGGGACCTTTACCATAGTTATGTTTTCAAGGGATGAGAAGTTAAAAATTTTGGATTAAATAAGAAGTGAATAAATATTGTGGAATAATTTATATTTTTTATCTAAGGATGTTATATCCTATATGGGGGAGTTGGGAAGGGACCCACAAGCACCAAACTACCCATGTGAGGATATTTGGTAGGTGGGTCTCACATGAGCCCCATCCTTTCACATTCCCTAACCTCTTTAAACCCCCCTTTTCATTAATTGTTAACTCCTCTTTAATTGAGTAACTTTTCCCCTCCCTCCCTCACACCATTAAATTTTCCAACCTACCACTTAAATAATTAAACATCTCTACATTTAATTAATTAAGGGGAATTGATTTTTGAATTTTTAAATTCATGGAAACATTAAATAAAATAAGTAGAGGCCTTATTTTATATGGAGTTGGAAATTTTTGTGTGGGAGGATTTGGGGAAGAACTCTATAGTTTTGAAGAAAATCTTCCTCAACAAATAATGGTTCTTCTTCAACAAAGACCTTTCCTCTCGGCAAAGAACGCACCTCGTTCCTCCAATATTTTCTTCATCCTCCGCGACAAAGGGAGGAGACACGTATATGGGGAAACTCACTAACGAAAATGCACATTCATTTCTCTTCTCCATGACAAGTGAGGCGACACCGCATTCTCCTTGGACGCTCTCCGTCGACATCTACGAATCCTCACCTCACGACGTTGTCTACCGCGATGTCGACGTTCATCATCAATTGTTGAAGTAGGTTGAATTGTTTCATTTTTTTTTGAAAATAAAATTGTTTGGATGTGCTTCTTGAACCTTTTTCATTCATGGCTATGTGTTACCGTCTAATGTGGAGGGCGCATGATGAACGAAAATGGCCCAACAACCCTCTGCTGGAACTATATCCATTTGGAATTGGCAACCGGAGGTGGGGGAAGAACGGCGATGTCACGCCACGCTGAAAACAAAGGCGAAGGAAGATGACGTCGTCACGTCGGATGTGCAGGAGGAACCACATCCCGCATCATGGGCCGCTTCGGCGGAAATACAGGCTACCCCGTCGGCCGGCCGGGCGGAGGCGAACTGCGGCGCCAGGAGGGCGCCGCACTGGAAGAATGCAACCCACCAATGCGGGCCATGTGCGCCGGAGGGCCGGCTGGCCTAGCCAGCCGGTTTGGGAAGGACAGTGCCGCCGGTGGGGATAGCCGGGGGGCTCGGAACTGCTCGGCCTTAGGCCAAGCTAGCCAGGCCACGCGCCCTACCGACCGAGCTAGCCGCGCCTGGCCACGCATGTCGGGCCAGTCTGTGCCCCACCAAGTCGGGCCACGCCCTACCGGGCCGGGCCGCGCCACATCGGTTCGGGCTGCGCCCCTTAGCCCCAGGGCACACCCCTTTAGGCTGAGTTTTGTTTTCCATTGGACCGGTCTGACACCCCTGCTAGGTCGGACCCATCAAACTGGGTTAACCCAACCCATCGGCCCACTGGGCTAAACGGGTCGAGCCCGTTATCCACTTAAACGTGAATAACATAAAGACCGTGCGTCCGATCGATGCGCCGTTTGCGACACTAGGACTCTTTCGACGAGAAAGTCCTTTTGTGATACTCTATGTGATGTTTGGACAACATTGGTATATGTCCGGGTTTGGAACGAGCATATTTCCAACGGAGCCCCTGGAACGAAAAAGCCAATATCTCTCAGACCGGGTGTCCGTTTGATGTGCCGTCTGTCGCGTTGAGTTCTTTTTGAAAAGACGGAACTACATGATACATCAACGTTGGACTTTGTGACAGTTTATATATCGACCCCTTTTACTCGTGGAGCAGACACTTCGGGAAACAAGTACGCTGTGTGTGGGACCCATAGAGGTGGCTGTGACTGCGAGGATGATGATGACAGTACTTAGATCCTATGTGGGTTTGGCAGTAAGGATGACTGTACTTTGATACTACGTGGGTTTGGCAGTGATGTCGACTGTACTTGGATCCTACGTGGCTTCGACAGCGATGGTTACTATACATGGATCCTATGTGGGTTCGGCAGTGACGACTTCTATACTTGGATCCTATGTGGGTGCGGCAGAGGAGATGACTCAGAGGATACATATAATTATCTCCACCCGTCTTCATGATTAAAATACTTGTGTTATCTGAGTCTTGTCTTTCAATCATTATCATTGATGTGGTTGACTTCTTTCCTATGTGGACTGGATTGTCCTTGGGCTTGAAAGTTGGAGCTCTACTGGAATTGTTAACTTAGGTATATGTATGGGCATATACCAATGTAGGGTTTGTTGTTTATTTGTGTTTTTCCTTTCCATTTTGGTTTATCCTTCATCGATTCTAGGAGACCTTTGGGGGTCTTAGGGTCCCAACCGAGTATCGTATACTCACCCCTGCACGGGCAATGCCCGCACTACATAGTGTTGGTTGTAGAAGATAGACAACACTGATCGTGGATGAGGCTTGTGGAGATGGAAAATATCCGGAGGTGGACCACCTGACAGGACATACACAGAGCGGTCGGACAGACTCGAGGTACCGACGAGACTATCTGTACCCACCCATCAGGTGATATTTCCAGTGGACGACTCGGTGGTTTCTATTTACTTTTCAGCTATTGTAATTTCGTTCTCAGTTGTACAGTACGTTATTCTGGGTTTTTATACCAGCCCATTTACTTTAAAACACTTACTTTTGTACTCAGTTTACTTTGTATATACTCCGACATGCATACTCTATTTTGTTTTTTTACTTATATAAAGGAAATGCCTTCCCTTTTATCAGGAATTACACCTTTGGTGATAGTATCCAGCCCCTGGCCTATGGAAGGAAGGCTTGGGGTACTCACGAGACTGGCCCCGAGGGCGGGTCGTGACAAATTGGTATTAGAGGAGTCAGTTCTACTGTAGAACTCAGGAATATGATAATATCTCCTTGGTGAAGCAATAGTGTTATGAATAATGGGTGTGGTTTTTAGTCTAGGGAGTCCAGTGTTGGTGCGGCGCCCGACGTATCCATACACCAGGACCCCGACTTCTGATTCCCGACTCAGTTCTCGAAAACACTGATTGCATCCGTGTTTCAAAAGTTTTCATTGTGATTACTTTGTGTCATCTCACCAGGTATAATGTATTAATATTGGCACACCTATTGATTTTCAGGATGGCCCCACATAGGTAGCTAGCTAGGGTTCCGAGCTACGTACGAGATTGCAGCCCACCGAGCGATGAGGCCTCGGTGCAGGGCCCTATTATAGTGGATGCACCAGTGGTAACACTAACCACTGGGCCACTGATATCACCAGCCCAAGCTGGGGAGAGTTCATGCCGCCTGAGTGCGTTACACGAGTTTTAGCGACAGAGGATGCCTAGGTTCTGCGGAGAGACGGATCCTTAGGCAGTTGTGGATTGGCTCGAGGCTACCGTCAGAGTCTCCAGATTGGTAAGCACACCAGCAGACCTTATGGTGATCCTTTCCACACGTATCCTGCACGCAGCAGCAGGTAGATGGTTGAGCCTGATACTCCAGGTGCAAGACGAGGCATCTCTACTTTAGACGGACTTCGAGAGCCTCTTCCGCTCGGAGTTTGATCCAGCCACCCTCCATGCGGTGCACATCCAGGACTTACTACAGCTGCGGTAGGGCATCATGATAGTAGCTCAGTACTCGATGAGATTTACCGACCTCTCGTGCTACACCAAAGACATGGTACGCGACCCATTCTTTCAGGCCCAGACCTTTAAGCAGGGACTGAGTCTTGTGAATAGGTCATTGATGATCTACCTCAGTATTCCAATGGAGGAAGGTGTAATAGAGTGATCCCTTCTTCTGGAGAGCTTTCTTTCTGAGCCTACACTAGCAGAGAGGCCTACTAGAGGGTGACACATATTAGAATCCTCTGCAGCTGGTAGTAGACAGATGTCGCAGAGGTCAAATCGGGCTAGGACATCAGGTGGGAGACCTCAGGATACTGGTTCGGATGTGTGGGGCACACGCAGCAGAGGCAGTCATACAAGAGGCAGGCAATGCTACGCATGCGGCGGGCCGAACCACATGGTTCGTGACTGCCCGACCCGCCATGCAGAGGAGCATCGGACAGTTGAGGGACCACCCAGGCAGAGGCAGAGGATTGACTGTGGTGTTCAGTAGGGAGTAGGCGGACGAGGAAGGGGAGCTGGCCGAGCAGCAGGTGGTGGAGGATGATTTGAGGCTCTACCACCAACACCACTAGGAGGACCACCCCAACCACAGGGTGCTGGAAGACAGAGTCAGGATCATCTCCAGGTAGTCATGGCCTACAACCACGGTGCACCTGAGATGATTTGAGGTACTATCTGTGTCTACTCTACCCTTGTTGTAGTTCTTATAGACACAAGAGAGAGTCATTCTTTTATTACCTCTACCCTTGTTCGGTGCTCAGAGATTCCGGTGGATTATTTGGCTCGATGCTTACGACTAGAGACTCCAATGAAATTTGACTCGATGATTACGCACAGGTTCCAACAGTGTGAGCCTACTCTAGGAGGCGAGAGCTTCAGCCGTGATCTTCTTGTAGAGGTTTCGAGGCCTTACGACGTCATCTTGGGCATGGATTGGTTATCTACAGTCCATGCTCAGATCGATTGTATTAGGTGCAAGATTCTATGTGTCCACACATATGGGAGCATGCTCACCATCACCGACGATAAGGGAGCCTTTGCAGCATAGGATGGGCTTATGCAGAGGAGAGGGCAGCCGATCACAATCAGTTGTCCAGTCTCATCCTAGGAGAAGTTGATGTGCTGAGTCCGGGTTTTCATGTTGTGGTGGATCAGTATGCGGATGTTTTTCCTGACGACATTTCAAGACTACCTCCTTGTAGAGAGGTAGACTTGTACATTGACTTGTACCCTGGGAAAACACCGATATCTTATCCAGAATATCGGATGGCTCCCGATGAGCTTCGTGAGCTGTGGGTACAACTGGAGGATTTATAGGGAAATTGATTCGTCTGACCTAGTGTTTCACCCTGGTCTTCTCCTATTTTGTTCGCCTAGACGATGGATGGGAGCTTACGACTATGTGTTGACTACCATCACCTGAATCAAGTGATCGTAAAGAACATGTATCCACTCTTGAGGATTGACGGCCTCTTTGATCGGCTCAAGGGAGCACGATGGTTCTCGAAGATAGACCTCAGTTCAGGATATCATCAGCTCAGAGTTCGAGATGAGGATGTGTAGAAGATGGCCTTCTGGTGTCAGTATGGCCACTACGAGTTCGTTTTTATGCCTTTAGGCGTAACCAACTCACCAACAGTGTTCATGAGTATCATGAATAGGATCTTCCTGCCATACCTCGATCATTTTGTCATAGTCTTCATCGACGACATACTGATTTACTCTACTACTGAGGAGGAGCTTGCCTACCACTTGTGGGTTGAACTGGACACACTCCAAGGGAACCATCTTTATGGTAAGCTCTCGAAGTGCCAAAACTGGATTCGAGAGGTTCACTTCTTGGGACACGTCATTTCATAGGAGAGAGTTGCTATGGATCCTGCGAAGATCGAGGAACTGCGTTCTTATTAGCCACCCAGGAGTGTGACGGAGGTGCATAATTTCCTAGGTCTTGCTGAGTACTATCAGAGATTTGTGCCAGACTTCGCCAGAGTTGCAGCACTACTTTCAGCTTTGACGAAGAAGGGTAAACCCTTCGTGTGGTCAGATAGATGTCAGTAGAGCTTCCAGAAGCTAAGACAATGACTGACCAGTGCGCCCCTCTTAAGGCTACCATAGGAGGGCGTATAGTACGTAGTTTAATGCGATGCATCAAGGTCCGGACTCAGGTGTGTCCTGATGTAGGAGCAGGAAGGGCTCGCATATGGTTCATGACATTTGAGGCAGCATGAGAAGAACTATGCAACCCATGACCTAGAGTTAGCAGTAGAGCTCTTCGCCTTGAAGATGTGGAGACAATATCTGATGGGTGAGCGCTTTATAGTTTACTCTGACCACCAGAGTCTCAGGTACATAATCTCTCATATAGACCTGAACCTGAGACAGCGGCGATGGCTCGAGTTCCTCCAAGACTATGAATTATAGATAGTCTATACTCTTAGGAAGGGGAACATTGTGGTTGATTCTCTCAGCATGAGGTAGGGAATTCAGCTACTTGGAGAGGCGATGGAGAAGTTAGCCACTTTGCAGATATCCTTCATGGATAGATATGGGAAAGACTTCCTATAGTCCCTCACAGTCAGTCCTCCGCTACATCAGTGGGTCAGAGAGTCACAACATGGGGATGTTGACTGCGAGATGCGACGTGCTTAGATTTTCAAAGGGAAGGAGCCTGATGGATTTTCGTAAGGAGGAGAGCACATCATCAACTTTAGGGGATGTACCATGGAACTCGTTGCACTGCAGGAGGAGGTGCTTAGTGGGTTTCAGAATTCCCCTCTAGTGGTACATCAATGACTAGAAAAGATGTACTAGGACCTCAGACGACATCACTAGTGGCCAGGTATAAAAAATTCTGTACAGAGTTCATTTCATGATGCTTCACATTCCAGCAAGTGAAGGCAGAGCACCAGGTACTAGAAGGCTTGGTGCATCCCTTAGAGTTCCCAGAGTGTAAGTGGGATGAGATATCCATTGATTTTGTAATGGGGATTCCACGTACTTCCAGAGGACACGACTCCATCTGGGTGATTTTCGACCAACTCCCCAAGTCGGCCCACTTCCTACCTATCAGAGAGCAGGGCTCAGTGGAGAGATTGGGACATCTCTACATTCATAAGATTGTACGACTTCATGGTGTGACATCGTCTATCATCTCTGATCTAGAGGCTCAGTTTACATTCCAGATTTGGAAGGGGTTATAGGAGGCATTAGGGACGCGACTACGCCTGAGCAACGACTTTCATCCTCAGATGGATGGACATATGGAGAGGTCCATTCAGACACTTGAGGACATGCTCAGTGAATGTGTCCTTGACTTTTGTCACAATTGGGAGGATCAACCACCCTTGGTGGATTTTGCGTACAACAACAGCTACCACTCCACCATTGGGATGGCACCATAAAGGGCGTTGTCCGGCCGACATTGCAGATCACCTCTGTGCTGGACTGACCCTGGGGTGTCAGCACTCATAGGACTAGAGATTGTTCAGGCTAAAACGGAGAAGGTGCAGATCATCCAAGCGTGGATGAGGACTACATAGAGCAGACAGAAGTCCTATGCTGATAGGAGATGGAGACCACTAAAGATCTAGGATAGCGACCATGTATTCTTACGTGTCTCACATCGACGTGGATTACTGTGGTTTGGACGGCGCATCAAGTTATCTATGTGCTTCATCAGACCATTCCAAGTCCTCAGAAGGGTAGGTGAGGTGGCTTACCGCCTGGCCCTTCCACCTCAGTTGCACCGGGTGCACGATGTCTTCCACCTATCTCCGCTGAGGAGATACGTGCACGACCTGACACATATCATCAATCACGGGGAGCTGGAAATCGATGACAGGGCTACATTCATGGAGGTCCCAGTGGAGATCGAGGATCGACAGGAGAAAGTCCTATGTGGATGGTTGATTCCTCTAGTGCGCATCCGGTGGCAGCACGAGAACCTCTAGGAGAGCACATGGGAGTGGGAGGTAGAGATGCGTGCTCAGTACCCACTTTTGTTTCACTAGTTTATGTTGCAGCTTTATGGGGACGTAAATCCCAGATGATGGGGTAATTTAAAGACATGTAAATTTCAAGGAATTTTTTTTTCATAAATTGTTTTGGATTTTACAAGTACACAGTTTCTGACGGAACCTGATTCCGAGGCTCGGTGTTCCTGGAATAATTTTCAAAAGTTTAGCTCGAGTACGTTCAATGAACGAATAAGTGAGTTTTTCTATCTTTTTAACTGGTGCTCGGAATTGAAATCTGAGGGCACCAATGAACTCGCAACGCAGGTAATTTCTTAAGGGGACATTTACCGTAGTTACGTTTTCACGAGATGAGAAGTTAAAAATTGTGGATTAAATAAGAAGTGAATAAAAATTGAGGAACAATTTTTATATTAAATCTAAGTTGGTTATATCCTACATGGTGGAGTTGGGGTGGGACCTAGTAGCACCTAACAACCCATGTGATGATATTTGTGAGGTGGGCCCATAGGAGCCCCAACCATTCACATTCCCTAAACTCCTTAAAACCCCCTCATTTAATTGTTAACTCCTCTTTAATTGAGTAACTTTTCCTCTCCCTCTCTCACACCATTAAATATGCCAACCTACCTCTTAATTAATTAAACAACTCTACATTAAAGGGATTTAATTTTTGAATTTTGAAATTCATGGAATGATTAAATAAAATAAGGATAATACTTCTTTTATTTGGGGTTGGAAATTATTCTGTGTGAGGATTTGGGGGAGAACTCTAGAGTTTTGAAGAACATATTCCTCAAAGAAGAACGGTTCTTCTCCAACGAAGACCTTTCCTCTCGGTGAAGAACGCACAATGTTCCTCGAATATTTTATTCTTCCTCCACAAAAAATTGAAGAGACACCGATGTGGGGAAACTCGCCAACAACAATGCACTTTCCTTTCTCTTCTCCGTGACAAGTGAAGAGACGTCGCTTGCTCCTCGGACGCTCTCTATCGATGTCTACGAATCCCCACCTCGCGACGTCGTCTAACGTGACACCGATGTTCGTCATCGATTGTTGAAGTAGGGTGAATTGATTAAATTTTTTTCAAAAATGAAATTGTTCGGTTCTGCTTCGTGAACCTTGTTCATTCATGGATATGTGTTATCATTTACGCAGAGGGTGCGGGTCGAACGAACAGGGCTCGAAATCCCTCCGGTGGCACTTTATCCCTTCGGAATTTGCAACCGGAGGTGGGGGAAGAACGAAATCATCGCGTCATGCCGGAATCATGGAGATTGAAGCAGGCGTCATTGCATCAGCTCTGCGGGAGGAACCATGGCCCACATCATAGGCTGCTTCGCCGGAAAAACTGTTCGGCCCATCGGCCGACCAGGCAGAGGCGAACTGCGGCGCCAGGAGGGTGCCACATTGAGGAATCGGTCGGCCCGTCGGCCGGCGGGGCGGAGTTGGACCGTGACGCGAGGAGGGAGCCATGCTGGAAGACTGGCAGCCCGCTTGTGCGGGCTGCATGCACCAGAAGGCCAGCCGGCCTAGCCAGCCGGTTTGGGAAGGGCGGCGCCGCTTGGCACTGCCAGTGCGGACAGCCGGGGGGGGCTCAGAACAGCTTGGCCTTAGGCCGAGACGCATAGCCGGCCAGCCGAGCCAGCCAGGCCGCACCCCTTTGGGATGAGTTTTTTTCCTTCGGGTCAGTCTTACACCCCTGCCAGGTCAGACCCATCAAACTGGGTTAACACGACCCATCGGCCCACTGGGCTAAACGGGTCGGGCCCATTATCCACTTAAATGTGAATAACCTAAATACCGCGCGTCTAATCGACACTTCGTCTAAGGCACTGGGACTCTTTCGACAAGATGGTCCTTTTGCGATACTCTAAGTGAGATTTGGACAAATTTGCTGAATGGACGGGTTTGGAATTAGCATATTTCTAACCGGGCCCCTTGAACTGAAAATCCAATATCTCTCAGACCGGGCATCCGTTTTAAGCGTAGTAAATCGTGTTGAGTTCCTTTTGACGAGACGGAACTTAAAGATACATCAACATTGGACTTCGTGATATTTGATGTGTCGACCTCTTTTACTCGTGGAGCGGACCCTTCTGGAAACAAGTACGCTGTTTGTGGGAACCCTAGAGCTGGCTGTGACTGCGACAACGATGACTATTGTACTCAGTTCCTACGTGGGTTCGGCATCGAGGACAACTGTACTTGGATCCTACGTTGTTTCGGCAGCGATGAAGACTGTACATGGATCCTTCGTGGGTTTGGAAGCGATGGTTACTGTACTTGGATCCTACGTGGGTATGGCAGCGATGACTTCTGTTCTTAGATCCTATGTGGTTTCGACAGAGGAGATGATTCAGAGGCTATATCTAATCATCAACACCCCTCTCCGTGAGTAGTATACCTGTGTTATCTGAGACTTGTCTTTTAATCATTATCGTTGATGTGGTTGACTTCTTTACTATGTGGAATGGATTGTGCTTGGGCTCAGATGTTTGAGCCGTACTAGAATTGTTGACTTAGGTATATGTATGGGGATATACCTATGTAGGTTTGGTTGTTTCTTTATGCTGATCCTTTACTTTGTGGTTTATCCTTCGTGGATTCTAGGAGACCTTCGGGGGACTCGGGGTCCCTACATTGTATCGTATACTCACCCCTGCACGGTCAATTCCCACACTGCATTGTGTTGGTTGTAGATGATGGACAACACTGATCGTGGACGAGGCTTGTAGAGCTGGACGATATCCAAAGGTGGACCACCTAGCGGGACATACATCGAGAGGACGGACAGACCCAAGGTACCGATGAGACTATATGTACCCACCCTTCATGTGGGATTTCTGGAGGGCGAATCTATGGTTGTTGTTTACTTTTTATCTGTTGTACTTTCTTTCTCAATTTTAAAATACTTTCAGTTGGGTTTGTATACTGGCCCATTTACTTTCCAGCACTTACTTTTGTACTCTGTTTAAATTGTGTTTACTCTATATTGCGTAATATTTTGTGTTTTTTACTTATTTAAAGTCAATTCCTCCCCTTTTATCGGGAATTACGCCTTTGGTTCTAGTCTATATCCCCTGTCCTATGGAAGGCAGGCTTGGGGTAGTCACGGCACGGGCCCCGAGGACGGGTCGTGACACCAATGATGCTCTATTAATTAGTCATAGACAAACTTCTTGACTTATTTGTTGCTGAAATTTTTTTTTTCATCTATATATTCCTCAATTTATTCTTTATTATCATCTACAATTCATTATTGTTCCCTATAAATTCTTATTTCATCATCACTTTTCTTCAAATTATGCATATTGGTTTGAGAATTCTACTCATTCTCAACAATAGTGATGTCACAACTTTTAATGATTTTTACAATACTTTTATTAAATCATGTAGTTCCCTTACTCATAGATGACTATAAATGATATATACCTCCATCCCCATGATATTAAAACATCTAATTCATCTCTTTGTTGATAATAAAAAACTTTTTTTCAAAATTTCAAAAGTATTTCAATATTTTCTTCTTCCACACCACACCTCGTTAGGTTTCTTATCTTGAACTAGATATACAAGAGAATTATTTTTAATTTTGAGTAATTTCAAAACTACATCTTTCTAATAAATTCTTGGTGGGTTCTTCTTAATGAGAATCTTTCAGGCCATGTTTTTAATGATTTGGTTCCTCCTCTCAACAACATTAATTTTCTAAGAGTCCTCATTGTAAATACATAAATAATTTGGTAAACATCTTGAGATCATCATCCACTAGATTATTGGTAAATATTAGTCCAATATAAACCCCAAATTTGTTAATTTTACCCCAATATTCTTCTATTCTAATCTCAGATAACATGTAATAAATTTTTATACCCTATATTTTTGAGAGATTATTTCCAATCACGAAATACTACTATATTCATCAATAAATAATAAATAATACTTTTTTTCATCCATGGATTTTAATTATTTTGTCTCACACACATCAATTAGATCTGATTAAAGTATCCTCATTGGATTATCCATCTTTAGGATCAAATTCCAATATGAATTTTATCATTTCCTCTAATTCCACTTCAAAAAATTTCTCATTTTCAATGAATTATTTTTTATTATTCACCATCTCAAATTTAATGACTGTGTTTTAAATTATATGCAATGTAAATTCATTTGAATCCTAATATTTAATAAACGAGTCTTTTTCATTTAATCATGGTTAAAATATGCTAATGATACTATTTAAAAATTTGATATCATTGAGGGTATCTCCAAGTTTACACATATATTCCAAAATAATGTCACAAAAATCAAAAAAATCATCAATTATGTCATTTCTGTTCATTCTTGAGCCCTTATAATTGTTCTATAAAACCATTAGTTTAGCTTCATGTACCTTGGAATGACATTCGTAGATATTTAAAAAAATTTACCACATGAGATGATTATATTTAAACAACATCACCAATTATTATAATTGTTTGGAAATATGTCTCCCTAATATATGGACTCGTTTGTAATAATAATATAACTATATATAGTGTTTTTATAATAATGATATCTTTTCTATAAAAACCAATATCTCATGGATAATAATTGTATATACAGCAATGCCCGGTGATTATAAATAATATTATATCTAAATCTGTTGTAATAAATAATCAATACCTAAGAATATCAAACTTCCTTGTGATATAAAATCGATACCATGGATTCAATAGGAAAATATTTACCATTAAATATCTACTCTGATACCAACATTGGTCCCATATGAGGTAAAAAACCAAAGATGAGGGCATAATCAGGGTATTTTTATTTTATTTAAAAAGTCCTCATCAATGATCATATTGCATTATTAGTAGGAACAACATTCTCTCTGACAAATAATACAAACTGATAAAGTTAATAAAGAGATACATGAGTAACTTTTATTGGTTCAACCATACTAGGAAACATCCATGGAGTATACAATGACAATGTAATAATGTTCCAAAATGACTATGTTCCTTTATTTATTACTTTATAATTTACATTATCCTAATGAAACATCTAGGATTATAACCATGAAAATATAGAGAAAATATAGCTATCAATCACCCAAATTTCTAATTCATCATATAATTGAAACCATGTTGATCTTCAAAACCAAAGAATGTTATTACACAAATGATATTGTAATAATCAAATTCACTATCATCCACATGATGAAAATATTTAAACATCCACTGAAACAAACTCCATAATATAATTCTCTTACCCCTTTTTTTATTTCCATAAAAGATCTAGAATTCTCTCCATTTGAATGTTGACCCTTCTTCCATTTTTAGAGACTTATATTTAATAAATATGGAGAGAGTATTTATATTCTGTATCTAATTAATATTCAATTTTACCTAATTTGGTTTGGAAACATAAAACTAAAATAGTTCAATAATTTCAAGTCAACATTCCACAATTTGAGTATTAATCAATACATAAAGAATAAGAACATTTAATTCTTGAAATTTTACTTGAATCAACCATGTTGTGGCATGAAAATAATCATCATAGTGAAAAAAACATCTCCTTTAATATTCATTTCTTAGAATCCTATAATTATTACATGAAAAAATAATATGAAAATATATTTCAGTAACCATTCATGGTACAATACTCTCTTCATGGGGAAACCTACATCATTCAGGTAGATCCACAGATATCATATTCTTCCACCTAAGTGTAAAAATCATTTTCTGTGGTCTGATTTACTTTCCAAATATAGATATAATATAATATATTTTCTATGTGGATTCTACCATGACATGAATAGTTCCTAGTAATACACACCATAAGAGTTATTTAATCTTACAAAACACTATTTTAGAATGACATGTAGTATTTTAGAGTGATCTATTATAATCTTATACTCCCAAACCTTGTGTAAATCTTATATAGACCTAAATTAAACATACATAAGTCTTGGTATACTCTTGTTCATACTTGTTATAGTGTGGTCACTTCGATCACATTAGAACCTATCATTTCTCCTTTAAACATTTAATATAATGTTTATCTTAAAGTATTGTGATACAAATTGTTGTTTTCAGATCCCGGTCATGTATAGAAATCATTCAAAACTCCTTCGAATTACATTCCAACTAAATGGAATCAAATATTCATGACTTATATAACCTTTTAAAAAGCATATTTCTATATTTTTCAATAATCACAACCCAAAAATACTATATGTGTACTTTTTATAACAATAAAATTACTATTCTATCATTTTAGGGATATATGACTCTAAAATTCGAAAATAAACTCCGTCCCGACAAGGTTAAAACCAAAGTAACTACAAAATTATAACTTTAAATTTTTTAGTTGTATGAATGAAAAAGAATATCTATTTGATCATATACAATATATCTATAGCTTTTTTTCACTTTACCATAACCTCTAAATATGGTAATATTTTCATCTAAATTTTTATTCAAAATAATCTTCTATGGACCCTCTTGGTCTTTTCCATACTTAATCACTTGAATAAATTCAACTAATGAACCAAAATTTTCTAAAACATTATTAATTTTCTTATATATTTATATATGGGAAATATATATTCACAAAAGAAATTATATAATTGAATAATATTCAAATAAAATAATTGACTAGGTATAAATCCCATCCATATTGATCAATGGTTTCCTATAACTCAGAACATAAAATTACCTTCTATGTCTAAGTGGCTCATTACACCTTATTATGATCCATTAATTTCCAAATTCTCAATTATCATAAGTTATCAACAGGGAATCACAATAAAATTAATTTCAAAATAATATATTTTCAAAAAAAAATAAATCCGCACATTTTTAATAAATTCATTAAAGATTAATAATTACATGAAATATTTTTCAAAATAAATCCTAGGTGATAAAATAATTTAAAAATCATGAACATACATGTTGTCTATCTTTATACATATAATGACATGTGAACACATTTACTATCCACACATATTGGTTACCGACACTTATAGAAGAATCAACTGACAGAAATTTTATAAGAGACTGTTTAATCCCTTATAAAATTTATAGTACCTAGAAATTCAAGGTTTTTTATAAAGAAGTTAGTTATGATTTTTAAAGGTAACTCAAGAATCAAAATGGTGTAATTTCAAAAACTAGTGTTTCCAAGATTCATATTTACATAAGAATCTAATATAGTTTTCCAAATTTACTAACTAGATAATTGATTATATGCCCATATCAATGTTTTAAAAATGCCACAAGTGTGTTATCTAATAACCAATGTCATGAAAAAAAATAAAGGGATAAAATATAATCATTTAGGAATTATTTATCAAAAAAATTTAATGATAATAAATTTAATAACATTTATTAAGAAAACCAAATCAATAATTAAAATGAATTTTACGTATAACTATATATAGTGGACACATGTAAAATAAATAGTTATACATACGAAATAAAAATGAAAAATATTAGTTTCCACCCATTATGGATAGTCTGACTCATACCCCGAGGTGTAGCTTTGCCCTAATATGACTCTCCGTCCACAAAGATTATATGATTCATTTCACATGAAAATGACAATTTTCCTTATATTTAATCATAAAAATGACTTCAACATACACAATAAAGGATGCGTATATAGGTAAATAAAATAATAATTTATAGGATATTTCCAAATCACTCCAATATATTTCTCTGTGTGACCTATATAAGAATATATAAATCATTTCCCTTTTGAAAAAGTTACCCTAATAAAATAAATATTTTGTAAACAATTTAACTTAAAAAACCTTAATAAAACAATATATTATGCATAAAATTATAAAAAATGATAGTATATATTGTAACCCAATCTCTCCATACATAAATATTACAAATTTTCTAAAGAATATTCAATAAGTAAAATTATAATCCATTCCAAAACCATATTTTTTAGTGTATTTGGATATTATATAGAGAAACAAATTAATTTAGGTACATTCATTATAATAACTCATAATTTTATTCTCACATTTTACCATTCTTGAAATACCCTACATAAAACATATCTTCATAACCTAGGAAAATGAAATATAAGAAAGGGTGAGATCAAATTCATGTTATGGGTAAACATTGGAGATATTTGTGGATGATCCTATGAAATAAAAAATATGAATAAAGATATGTGATCATAACTATAAATTAAAAAGGTCATACCCAATCTTTTATAGATCATAAACATAAGTCATTGAAAAAACATTATCATTTCCAAATAAATGAATCATAAGATTGAGAAAAAATTCATAAATACATCATTGATAAAAAGATTATATCATAATCATGTATTAAAAGTCTGTCACCCTCTAAGAATATAAACTAATACATGTGTCAAATCTAACTACACATACCATAAAATCATAGTATATTAGGAATCAACACCTATTTCCAATATCATAATAGATTAGGAATCATCACATATTTCCCATTTTGTATTTGAAATTACCACCTATTATCCATAGTGGATCATGAATCCCAACCAATTTCCCATATTTGATCAAGCACAACTACTTGTTTCCCATAATTATATCATATTATATGAAACATTACCTAATGTATTTGAGGGATATATAATTCTGATCCCACCCATCACATAATTAAAAACATACTTATTTGTTCTATAACATCATAATAAATTAATCATTTCACCAATGAAAATCCAATATAAAAGAAAAAAGTTTCATAAAAATTACATTATTTCATCGTAGTATAACCTGTGGGAAATAAATGGGTTTCATAAACATCTCATCATTATAAATTTAAACCATCCAGAGAAATAATTAGAAATGTATAATTGAATTATATACCCAATAAATAATCATTAACATCAAAGTATTTAAAAAATGATGAAAATTAACTAAAAATATTATAGGAATATTTCTTGAGTAAAATAACTTTTTCATTTGAAATTAATTATTTAAATTCCAAATATTTCAAAAATATTGTGGAAAATATTTTTTTAGGATCCATGGAATCTTGTAAATGATGCTTCAAAAAATTTGGTGTTCACGTTGGTAGGAAATTTTTTCATGTTGTGTGAATTATAAATACATACTTGCATTTGAAAAATTGTACCATGTTCGGAAAATGATATGAATATTTCATTGAAACTTTTTTACAAAAATTGAAACATGGGTAAAAATGACATTTAATAATCATTTTTCAATAATCAAAAGAATTTTTAAAAACATTTCAATGAAAACATAGACATATAATAAAAATATTTCCAACCAAATATTAAAAAAAAGTTGTTTTTTCATAAAAATATTCATTTAGTAACTGGAGTAATTAATGTAAGGAAAATTAAAGAAAAACATTTATTGAACATAAATAAATAGTGAAGAAAAATTATTGGGATTTATTTTATATGGATCATAAAATTTCCTCAATAAAAAAACAAAAAAAAAATATTGATTAAAATGGGATTAAAACATAAATCATTTTACTCTCTCCTCAACATTCTTTGTGTGCCTTTAAACCATCACTTAATTGAGAAACCTTCTTTGGAATACACCTTAATCCTTTAAAATTATGGCATGTTGGAATGAAATCAAAATCTGTAGGATTTGTTGATGGAAATTAGGATGATATTAGAGTAGGTACTATTCAAGATGTAATTCATAAAATCTATGAGGAAGAGAGGCGAAGAGGGTCCCTTTTATAAGTGAGGGGTGGGGAACTCTAGAAATTATATAATGGGTTAAATTAGTATAAAATAATTTTCACAGAAAAAATTTCATATTGATATAATTTTAATGTAATAAGGGGATACTTAAAAATACTCAAACCTAATAAATTTTATGAAGTTTTGGATATTTTTTGTACCCCTATCTCTTTGTTTTAACACTTCTGAACTGTTCATAAATTTATTGCAATATTAAGGTACTCTAATTTTTAATGGTCAATAATGTAACCAGAAAATTAAAACTGACACAAAAATGTAATACAGTTGAAATATTAAACCATATATCATTCACATGGTTGAGGATAATATTTTTATGATCTTTATATCATTTAAAAAAATATTTTTGATCATAAAATATCATTAATATCATTTTTAGAACTATTCCTTTAATTTTACATCGAAAACTACATGATAAAAAATAAATTTGAATATAAAACATCAAAACAACTCTATTATCTTATAAATTCCTACAAAATTCACGGGTCACTAAAAATCACTCAAATAAAATAAAATTTATTGTTTTTAAAATCATTTACATTACTTTTCAATTGCATGCAAAAGAATTGTGTCGATGTTACATAATCATTTAATGTAATTATTACATCTCTAAAAATTAAAAATAAATTATGATAATAAAAAATCATACTTAATATAAACATTTATATCCAAATACAATTTGTTTTTATATCTGTAAAAAACATTATATATATTAAAGTCAAAAAAGTGAATTTTTTAATTTATCTTTGAAATAAATATTATAACATTAAAAATAAAATTTTATTGGAAAATGAGTAATATTTTATAATTTTTGATGATTACTTATTTTATAGAATCATATAGTTAAAAATGTTTTTGATGAATTTTAAGCCATATTACACTAGTTTCAAGTATAATTAACACAGTTTACATTTACCATGGTTAAAAAATTCTTATGTTTGTTATTCATATTGACCATAAATAAAAGGGACCTATTTACCAATTTTTCAAATAAAATTTTCAAATATAAAATCTATTTTTCAAGATAATTTTTTTTATTCTTTTGGAAATTAATTTAAAATTAAAATTCAAAAAAGAAGTGAAAAACTATTTTTCAAAAAATGATTTTATGTATAAAAATGTTTTTATACCATATTCAACCGTAAAATTGATTCCAATGTATTGAATTAGAATATTCATAATATAGTAGAACTATTTTTTCTATGTAATTATTTAAAAACAAAATATAACTTTTAAAATTCTTGAACCAAAATAATTGTCATTATCAAATTGTAAGCATCGTGAACAATATCAATAACAATTCAACTCCAATACCACTTATGATTATAGTGTCATCTCCTATTGATCATATATATATATAGATTTCATGGAATTCCCATATCCTATCAATCCACCATATTTCTAGTATATGTGAATTTATAATACTTTTTTCATTATTGGCCTTCCCAATTCATTCCACTAGTACTTCTAACTATTGGCTACACCCATATTCAATTACATTAAAAAAAAGTTTTCTTAATATAATAGTTTTGAAAAAAAACATAAAAATGGTTTATTAAAGAAATAAATAGTTTAGGATATAATACCGCTTTTATGAAAAAAATAATTTTTTAAATCAAATCTTCTGATTACCCAAATCCTAAAAACCCATGATTTTCATCAGAGTCCAAATCCATTTTTCTTAAAATAATATAAAAATTTTCATATAAATTTTACCCAATCTATTATTTGATTAATTTAATTGAAATATTACTAAAATATAATAACATATCAAATCACGAATAAATAATATGAATAATATTAGAATGAAAAAAAATACATATACCTTATTTGATAAATTGTCTAATTATATGGATCAAAGATTGTTTATATTAGAATTGATTATATCCAATGATCTCTATTATCAATAATATATTTTCATAATTCATTCTCTTATAATATAAATATATAATACCATTATTTTAATTTCATTATAGATATGGGATTGAATATTATGATAATAAATCTTGGATAAATCAACTTTGACATAGCTTTGATTCACCAAGTCAATCATTAAAATTTATTAAACTGTGGTGTAATCCTCATAAAATATCTCTAAAGTAGACCTAAAATCAATTTAAGGTGACTAGAGATTGTTAATGTGTGTTAATATGGATATAATTCATTTTAATTTGAAATTGATAATTTTATAAATCAATCATAGATAGCATGTAATGTTAGAAAACCATTAATTTGACAATTAAGACCCACTATCTCCAATAAATTATTCTCTAAATTTCGCATGCATGGTTTCCCAATTATGATTTTAATTGAATATAATTTATAACCTAAAAACTAATCATACATGGTTAGTATGAATGGTTACCTAAGTGTGTGTCAAATAATCCTTTAATTAAAAATTCACCATGAACATTGTTTTCAATCCCAAAAATCTCCAACAATCAAGGAAAATATTACCTACCAAATTGAGGGTGATATTGCTTTATTTTTAACCACTGGATATTTAGAATATAGTTTATTTAAACTTTGTCTGTATATTACCTTTAGTGGTAGAGAAATATATTTTGAGTAATTTGAACTTACATATAATAATATATCTAATTTAATGAGCATGAATCCATGTTTTGGTTAAAAGTATTTCAACCTTTGAAATATTCATGGTATTAAACATAATTTATAATATCCCATGTGGTTTGAGTGTTAATATACTTTGATAAGATCAAGAGGGGGATAGTTATTCCATTAATAAATTTATCATCTAAGAGTATGTAATTATTTAATATTTTTTAAACTTATATATTCTTATTTTACAGTTATATATCATTTTACACTGAAATAAATTCTATATAAATTTATTTAAAATATAACATATAAGATATATTATAGGAATGTATTATTTTTCATTTATAAAGCATAGGATTAGATAGTAAGAATATTTTGTTTTTTTAATCTAAATTTTTATGTTTCTAATTTGTTTTTTATATCATGAAATTGGAAGGTTTTTATTTTAAAAATATATAAAAACAAAAAGTGTTTGTGTAACTACATGTTATATTCCTTGATAAGGAATATATAGTATAAGAATCTTGCATGAGTAAAATTCAATCATAGTGAAATATAAAACCAAAAAATATGAAATATTCTAAATATTATGGATGAATAAATTTCACGATGTATTTTAAAATTATAATTTATTAATGTTATATGAAATAACATGTAAATACGGGAGTTAGATTCTATAAAATCAATATTCTTATAATCTGTTGGATTTTTTTATCAAAAATTATATTAGGTGGATTATTATCCATAAAATAATTCATGAAGATATATTTTAACATAATATATTTATGTTATAATATAAACAAAATTCTAGAAAATCTTGATATTTTTTCATTATGATTTAAATTAATTTATTAAGAAAACACTGGATATATTACTGATGTGTGTTGGTAAGGAATATTTCATTATAAATGTTACATTGAGGATAGTTTAAAAAATAAATGATCTAAGATAAGGTTTTCATTTTTCATAAATCCTTTTAGTGAAAAGTTTTAAAATTTTACAAATGAAACAATAAATATATAAATTATATATGATGTTATTACTTTATATAAGAGAATATATGGGAATCATAAGCAAATATATTTCTAAATAAAATTAATTGTATAGTTAGTTAAAATTTTAAATATAAAGGTTTTTCTTTATTAAGGTTTTTTTATCCTTATAAATACATTATTCATACTTGTTTATTGAGATATTTTCTCATTAAACAGATTAGTATAGGTTTAATGTAATGATTTGATAGGTGTCTACAGAGTGATTTGGTAGTTGTGTAATGTTGATGTAGTATGTTTTTTTACATAACTAATAATCTTAACCAAAAATAAGTTCATTGAATGTCATTAATTATTAATAAATGATGTGAATAACTCTTATGTATAAATGTTTGTCAATGTATCCTAAAATTTTTATGAATGAGCATATGTACAATGTTTTTGTAAAGGATAAATATATTCTATCATTCATTTGTTTGTGATATATATATCACATGATACTTGAATGATAAATAACCACTTAGATATAAATCTATAATTAATCCCTAATTTATTGTTTTCATTGAAAGGCATGGGTTGTGAAAATATTTTGAGATTATTGTGAGTTGGGATCATAGGTTGATATAATTTTCACTAATGAGATAGAAGTATGAATTGTTGTATAGGTTTATTCACTTCACTATACCTCCTGTAATTTCATTTCTAATGTCTTTATTATACTTGGGGTACATGTTTTAAATCAATGGAAAATTCATGAGGTTGAATAGGAACATTATATGGGAACCTTTGTACTTTGATACTTTATTATGACAACCTTGAGGTTGATTTATTCATGGGGTGGTTGAATATGTTTCCAATAATGAGATGGGGATTTCTTAACCAAATATAATTTTTCCACATGTATTATTGGCTTGGTATATTACACTTCAATTTATTATGAATAAAGAGTTTCATATTCATACATAGTTGAGTGGAATCTGATGTACTCATTTAATTAGATAGATGACATGTTCTGTATTCAACTACATTATTTAGTATTAATATAGTGATTCAAAAATAAATGAGTTAGAACATATAATATTTACTTATTTTGAAATACCCAAACATCGATATATAAATTTCAAGACATGGTATGGGGTGCTATATGGTATCAAGTGTACTCCCAAATCGCAGGATTCTGAAAACAAGTGTCAGGGGATAAAAAAACAATTAAGGAACAATTTCCTCTAAAAAACTAATAAATATAGTTAAAATATTGTTTTACCCACTATCATAAAAAAATTATAGGGGTATATAGTTAAAGTATTCTATTATCTTTTCATTCCCACTAGATCTTGTTCTTGTGTAACTAAGAACAACTCAAACCTATCAATATTTAAGCACACGAGATATATTCAGATGTCAAAATTAAAATTAAAACATGGAGATTTTAATTGGTTAACCACAAAGTGATATTCGAATGATTAAATATTAATGGTGTTTCAGCATTCCATAAGTAAAAACTATTCACTATAAGTATTATAATTATTTTGTAATGATGCACTATTAATCCAAGGGCACTCCCTCTTCTTATTTTTTTTCTCACTACTCCATGATCAAGAATACCATTTAAATGTGATATGGTGGACACTTAAAATGTTTCTTCATAAAATTATATCACCAATAATTCTTTAGGTCTTAATCCAATTCTTGATATTTAAATTTTTTTTGTTCTCTATGTGGGTTGTCACGATTTTCCTTATGTTTTGTTTATTATTATATGTTTAGAAAAAACTTCCATCAACCACTACATAAAATTTTAACAATAAGTATTTATCAGAATAATATCCAACATTGATATTTTTTTGGTTGTTAATGGATGTTCAAGAAACTACCCCACTTATAGAAAATAAAATATAATTAAATCTACTAAGACTTTCCAGATTCATTATAACATGGTGTTGTATTCTTACTCATAGTGTGATAGGCCAGTTTCCCCATTAAATTTATTCAACAAACAAATTGGTCATGGTGTGAAAATAATAAATAGCAATTAGATCATATTTGGGTTTATAAAACAACTAAAAAAAATAATAACCATATCTATGTATTATTTCCAAAATAAGAAGGTATGGCATGATTTTCTCCTTCGTATTTTAATGTGAAAAAAATAATGGTGAGGCACTTCTTCCATGGTGTGGGAAACCTAAAATTACTAGTATCACTTAAATTGATCAAGTTTCATTCATTATGAGGATGATATTTCATGTAATTAATACTCATACATCTACCCAATTCCCAACAAAACAATCTCCCTCATTTTTCAGAGAAAAATTAAAAGATTTTATGAATTATCTTGTATCTTATGTATTGGGAAACCATTTCTTATATATTCATTATTGGACAATGGTTAAATTCTTCTAGATATGACATTACATCTTTTACATATCATGAATCATATCACATATGAGATAACACATTTTTTAAATATTAATATTAATTTATTAAAAATAATGATGGACTTCTTACATATATTGGGAACAATTCCTATATTGTACTTCATCATCCCTAGGTATATTATGTATTACTTTGAACTGTGTTCCTCTAAAAATATTTGCAACTCTTTAATATCATATAAACATAGGCATATCTCGAGATTCATTTATACCACATTGAATCATCTTATGTATGGGAACTATCTTCCTACGTTTACAAATAATTCCAAGTCATTACTACTTCTACCACTTCATCAGATTCATAATATATTGTATATACTTGGTTCATCAGTAATTATCAAATTTTACATCTTCCAAATATATTCAAATTAAAATATTAATTCATATCATCTTAACTCAAATCCTACTTTCTTTATATGACTTCAAACAACATTTGAATTCATTTAATTGTGTCTTATGGATGAAAAAATATTAAACTTATCAAAAATTGGTTAAAAAAATCTCAAATTTTATATTTTTTTCAATCCACAATCTATATTATCAAGCCTACATATCACGTCTTCCACAATTCCATGATCTTACTATACTAAGTGTAATATTGGTCCTTTCTATTATTAAGGACTACATAAAATTTTTTGATCCTCCCATAACATTCCATGACGAAGGTGATTAAGGCATATGAGGTGTGTCGGAGGAATTTTGAGATGATTCAATAAGAATACTGAGCTATAGAATTTTGCAGAAGAACCATTTGCTAGTTTTAACAAAGCCGTAATCTAACTGGTTTCCATGGACAATAGCTCAGTACGGTGTCTGGGATCACCGAATAGCTACCAGATCATGGGAAAATATCCAGTGGCCCCCTGGGTAGTTTTTTGTAGGGGTTCCTCTATAATTTTATTAGTGTCATCCTTTATATATCACACTCAAGTTTACTTTCTCCTCTATGGTTAGTAGCTTATCCACGTGCCCCTTCTTATCCCTTTAAAGTTCATGATGGATATCTATTAGTATTTATTCAAATATTCTTTAATTTATTATTATGAAGTTCTTAAGTTATTGTTTTAATTCCTTTATAAAATTTTATTTTGTAATTTCAGTAACTAAGTATATGTCCTTAATAATCTAATTTACTTTATTTCTATATTTAATTTTTATTCTTAGAATTATTCCAGTTTTTTTCCTAACTATGCCACAATAATGGGTGTATAGACTCTTATAAGGATATGGTTGATGGTACCTTAAATTAAAACAATAATTTCACCTTTTCAATATGTTCATGAGTGAAATTCATGGTGCCACCACTACACACAACAATAAAATTAATTAAATGATATGGTTAATCCGTATTTAGGCATGATTCCATGATTACTATTTTGTGATCCAAAAAAAAGTTGTTCTAAGAGGATTTCCTTTATAACAACCCCTCCTCTACTAACCCAGATACAGTGTCTATTTTATTCATTATAATAAGATACAAGGGATCACATCTCCAATGATTGATCAATTTAGTAGTCTAGAAATACCATAAACGTACATTATTGATATATTACATTGGAAATAAAAAACATATAACAACAAACATCCTCAAATCCTTGATATTTCTCATAATACCCTTATTCATATCATGGAGAAAGGAAAGTAAATTAAGGGAGATATTATATTATAAATAAGTGTAACATACATTATAAGTTATCATGAATAAATAAGGTATGATCAATGTTTCTATATATATAAATGAAAAACCATTCAATTTAATCAATAACTTTAGCAAAAAAAGTGAATCAATTAAACATATCAATGAAATTATCTAAAAGATAATGATAACATATTTTAAATGGAAGTAAATTATTAATATAATATTTCATGATCTCAAACATCATTATATCTTTTCCATCAATGACTTGTTCCATTACAGCTCAATTGATGGGTAGGTATACTCCAAAATCCCATTTAATAAGTTTGTCTAACTTGTTTATCTCATTAGTAATGTTGATGAATTTATGGACTTTTAATAACCAATCCCACCCAATATTTCATGTCTAATACATTCCTAAAATATTTAATGATAAATTTAACTAAAAAACAATTTTCCTAATCAATAAATATCAATATTGAGTAAATAATAGGGAATATCAATATATCCCCAGTCATTCAAACCATAGTCATAGTAAAACACTATATTTAGATATTATATATGCTTTAGGAAATAATAATACCAATGAAAAAAAATATTATATATATTTAATTGAGATATTATTTTCAATATTAAATTATCTTAAGAAATTAAATGTTTTATGATAAAGGTAATATCCACAAAAAATTAAAAAGTGTTAAAGAATTACTATCAACTATATATAATTAAATTTAATGTAATAAAATCATTCCCATTATAAAAGTAAATAAATTAAATGAAACCCATTAAAATATGTTTTAAAAAATGATTTTTCTTTTTAAAATCACTAAAATCTTGTAAAATAATCCAAATGACATAAAATGATTATGGAGTCGTATACATTAAAAAGAAACATTCTGTTTGACTTTTGTAAAGAGAGTTAAAAATTGAATATTTGGGAAAATATTATTAATATTCCATTAAAAACATTTAAAAAATACAATGATAAAAAAATACTTAATAAATCATTTGAGTAAATAAAAAATAATTTTTTCAAAAACTAAAAAATTTGGGCAAATAAGAAAAATATACATGATCAAAAATAGAAATATGATAAAATTTTCTTTTAAAAATTTATTATATTCATTCAAGTTAAAATTAGATGAAAAGGTTGAACAAAACATTTAAAATAATTACATATAAAAGGATAATAAAATATATGGATTTTATGAATAATAGATTATAATATTCCTTCAATGAAAATATTATCAATCCAAAAAATTGATATTGTACAAAAATTATTAACTATTTGGTAACTTTTAATCCATAACATGAAGGAGTAAACATTAATTGGTACCTTAATCATCATGAATAAATATATATTCATGTTAAATAAATAATTGGGATTTTATATACACCACATAAAATAAATTGATGAATAATATAAAATATATTTTAGTGGATTATTAATTGAGATGAAATCCCATACCTCTTGTTCAACTTGACTCATATGTGTTTTTAACCTAATATATAATATGTTTAAATTTATTATAATTATATAATTTAACCTAATATATATCAATAATATCATATATTATACTTTTATAACATATTAGGACCTGTTTGATATCAATTTTTTATTATGGTCATTGTTTCAGGTGTTAATAGCTTTGTTTTACAAGAATGTTCTGATTCAGCAATTATAGTCATTGTATAATGGTAATTATTATGTAATATATATCATACTATTCATTATATAAACATAATTCATATTAGTTATATATATATATTTAAAATCTTTTGAGGAAAAATGGATATAAAAAATGAATCCCATCACTTCCTAGAGATAGTGGGTCATAAGTACGCACGAGCACCATTATCATTTTTTAATGTGATGAAGTGTATATAATAAGATGATAACTTGTAAATATTAACAATAATAATTTAATAGTTATAATATATAAACATTATTTCCATAATTATTACAATCCTTGTGATGGGATAATGGAAAACGAGTTACATTGGTTTGCAAAGCGATAGTCCATTGTACACCTAAGAGATGGTTTTGTTTCCTAATTGATGGAGAAGGATTATGATAAAATTTATACTATCAACATATTAATATATAATTATTTGGTATATATAGATATTTTTTTATTTCAATGGTTATTAAATAATTTAACGTTGTAAAAGAAGAAAAAAAAAGAAATTGCTTTGTGAAGATGATTACCTCTTCTTTGAAATGGCTCATTTAGATGTCCTCTTAACGGACATAGGATTGGTATTTTGGGAATAATAGAACGTATAAAACATGTATAAGGATATTGAGAATATTTTGTTGGGTATGGTTGATAAAAATGGCTATAGGTGGTGTATAGAATAGATGAGCAGTGGTGCCTTTTATAGTGAATGAAAAGACACACTTGAAATTAATAAAGAGATTTAAAACAATTAAAATCATTTTCATGAGAAAGTGGCATCATGTGGAAATCATATTTAAGTTAATATATTTTATCATATAAATATATACAACTAGTATAAATATTATAGGTTTTAGTGGTATTTTAAACATTATATTTTGATTTAACAACATCATTAAACAATTTTAACCTTAACCACAATAACGAATTTTTCAATTTTAAAAGGTTGTAATATTAATTATAAGGTAAAAATTTGCTCATAAAAGCCCTATTAATAAAATTATATACCATTTATAATAATATTTTAACTCTCTAAAAAAATTATTATTTTTCAATAATGTAATAAAATATTGTTTTTCATAAAATATATTTAATTTAATTTTTGACACTATTCATTGAAATCAACTTTAAATAAATAAAAAAATAATGTATTATAATATAATATTGTTAACCATCAATAATATATTACTATTAATAATAAAATTATATATGAACTGTAATTTATCACAAAAATGTTATTTTTAATGTTATTAAAATTATTTACTTTGATTATTCTACTTCTTGCACAAGCACTCTGTTAGTGTCGTATACGAATTTAAGGTAATTATATAATGACTAAAAATTATAAATAATGTACCACCATAAAAATAATTTAATTGTTTTAAAAATAAACTTTTATATTCATTTAAAACATATTTTTATCCCCATTTGAGCATATATTATATATTTAGAATTAAGAGAGTGATTTTTTGTATTTTTATTCACTTAAAATATTATATAGGCCATTTTCATGGACAAGTGTTCTATAAAATATTAAATATCAAGAAAAAATATGATAAGGGTAAAAATTAATTTTAATAATTATTATTATGATTAAAATGGTGGCCTTATCACTTTTTTTTAAACGAGGTAACCAGATTCTCCCTTTTACCGTAGTGACAAATTTTTACAGGTTTTACTATTCATTAATGCCAAAACATTAAGAATAAATTGGTAAAAAATTTTTAATTATTTTGAATAAAAATATGGAATCATTTTTAATAAATTTAATATCTATATGTATACGAAATTGATTTTATAACAATAATACAAAGCATGATGAAATTTTTTTTATGAAAATGTATTTTTAAGTGTAAAAGTACTTTTATAGAAAGATCAAGTATAATATTGATCCATAGAATAAAAATTAAATTATTTTTTAAAAACAATAAACTAAATGAATTCTAAAACTAATTCAAATTAAAATTAATCTTTTAAAATTATATAAAATAAAATAAAGGTTTACTTAAAAAACTATTTTTCACTATACACCCAAAAAATAAAATTTTCCAAAACTTCCCAAAAATTCACCCTTGGATAATATAGATATTTTGATTAAAAAAATGATATCAATTTTTTAAAATTAAAAGATTATAATTTTCAAAACATATTTATGATATTTTCATTCAAAATAAAATAAAAAAATTTGTAAAGAAAACATTTGACTTCATTGAATATTAATTACTAAATTCCTAAGAATTAACGAGTACATTTATATTTAGGAAGACCATTATATATAAATTTAATAATTTGGATAATAATTTTCCTACAAACTAATATAATGACTCGGTAATAATAGTCATATTTGAATATTAATAATTTTATATTATACTACAATTCTTTTAAAGATCAATATTACATGTAATGAAATGTTTGAAAGAATATAAAATTATTTAAAAAGAAATAGATCATAAAATATTTGGGAGTTACATTATACCCCCTTATATGAATTTATTCAAAAAAATTCCATAACTCTGATACAAACAAATAATTATTCTTTTACCTCATCACATCATAGGGTCCCCACATAGTTTCTTTAAATTTATGGTTTTACGATAAAACATTGGCCAGATGAGGGATATTGTTTCATATCACTTTTCTATATAATATATAATCTCCACTAGTTATTCCTCATAAGATAGATATTTATCCAATGGTATGAACTATGATTTTAGTACATGACAAGGATCTGATTTTTACTTCCTCATGAGAGATACATGGGACACACCGTGAAATTGAGAGAAATGAAATAGAAGCACCAAGCTATAAGCTATTATTTTGATTGGATCAGGAATTTCTATGGGACTAATATATCAATTTTTAAAATTTACCTTATTTATAAATCTCAAAACCATTTTTTCATAAATATATTCATTAAAATACCTTTATAATAACTTCAAACTATAGAACTCCTAGATGATTTTCAAAATAAATTGTTTGTTGACTCGGAGACATCCTTATATGTAGGTTAATGGGACAAAATTTCCCTATCACTTAATCTCCTAAATAAGGTCCTAATAGATTTAATTATCTATATTCATCCCACCACATTGGATTCCTACCCTTCATTCCATATAGTTAATTATAAGGATTCATCAAAATTCTTGATTCATAGCCATTATGGTAAGAAAATTTTACCAAAGGAATGTTATGATCATAATAACTATAAAAATACATATATATGGATATTAACATATCTTTTAGAGTATTAATATTGTTTTAAAACTAACCATTTTCCTAAGTATGATAAGTAGTATTGAGACATAAATTTTTATCTAGATCCTTTTGAAGGATTCTCTAGAACTTCTAGGAAAACCATTTATATTGATCAGATACGATTGAGAGTGGAACAACATGAAATCTCACAAATTTATTAATATATAATGAAGTAAGATGATCTAGAAATAAATATTCTCTGATGGTATAAAATGAAATAATTTCATACCTTGATCAAATATATCCCAAATAATATTATTCCCTTTATATTTTTTATACATTTCAGTGATGTATTCCATGGTAATGTTTCCACATTTCCATTCTGTTATGTGTAATATTTGTAATATCCCCTTAAAATTATGAATCTTAGTCTTTACTTTCTAACGCAATGAGCATCAGAATACTTTATATAAAATATCCCTTTTTATGTAATACTAATAGAAATAATAATTTATATCTTAATAAATATTCATAGTTCAGGGATGAACAAAAAATAATGAATTATGAGCTTTGTCCAATAGATTATTAATTATGTCTTGTATTGATGCAATGCATTCTCGGTTACCAAATTTTATCATTCTAGAATGATCATACTTGAAACCAAGAACATTTATCACCATATTTTTTTAATTCCATATCTTCATTATGTTTCTTCTTAATCTTCTCATGGATGTATTGTTGAACTTTAATCTAAGAAAGATAAGATTTACCACTTTTCTTTAATATTTCATGATACATATTTTAAAAATCTATAAATATTGGATATCTTTCAATCCCCAACATGGATAAAATCGCTTATCCATTCTAACTCAGAGAATCATCCATCTTGTTCTCCATCCCAGGGTGGTAATGTATTGATCATTCATAATCATTAATCAACTCACACCATCTACTCCTGAACAAATCAAACTTTTTCTATGAAATATATACTTGAATATTTTATAATAATTATATATATCACACCTTTCACTCTATAGGTAATGTCTCTATATCTCTAACAAAAAAATATCCACTTTAAATTCCAAATCATAAGTTGGGTAATTTTTCTCATTAATTTTTAATTGGTGATAGTCATAAATAGTAACCATATAATTATTCATGTGTAAATATAATGGTACATTCCTTAGTGCATCTCTATATATCACACACCCTTCTCAAATACAGGGTAGTGTATGCATTGAAATTTTTTATAACGACCTAATATTTATTTAAAAATCAAACTCACTTCTTATTAATATGTAAAAATCCCATGAAATAACAACATAATTAACTAATAAGTGCTATGTGACCCTTAAAACTTATGGTTGTCACTTCGGTGATGCGAATTTCAAAAATCTGACATACACAGTTGCGATCAGTATGTTATTTAGAGTCCAATAAGAAAAACATAATGTATTGTGAATATTAATCTACCCCTAGGAATAGTTACATACTCTTATGAATAGTGAAATACCCTAATGAATAGTAACTTTAATAATGATAGTATATAAATCATATTCAAGTGTAAGTATGATATATCAATGCATTAAAATAAGTAATATAATGTTTTAAAACACTTGTTTTTAGAATAAATTATGATTTTAATGAAGTATTAAATTATTAATAATTAGAAAATTATTTTTGAAAAATGGGCTTCCTTTTTGGATTGTACCATTCGGAAAATGGTTAGAGTAAATTTTTGGTATTTTTATGAATTATCTGAATTTTTGATTAATAGAGAAATATGGTAAAATACCGTATTTGAAAATTATCAGTTAAATACAATATTTATGACATCACAAGTGATGTAAGCACACATAGTTAAAACTCACATGATAAAACTACTATTCTTGTTCATGGAATACTCATTATTCCTTGTCTTGGGGAGATATAAAAAATTAATGAATTTTATATTACGAAATCCCCCTCTCCCCCACTATAAAATCCCCTCTCACTCCCACTTCCATTCACTCATCTCAAGCCTTGTGTCATCTCCAAATTATATCCAAATACCATCCCAACCTCCTACCCCAAATCTAGAAATCCTTGGATACATAAAAAGACCAAAACTTCTCCTTAAAGTGGTTCTCAGGGAAGTTTTGTTCAAGAGGTAAATTCATCTTTTCAATTCTTTCTCCTTCCTTTCAAGTTCATTTGTTTCTTTAATACCTCTCCTTATCCAAATTTTGTGATGACTCTAGTACTTTATATGTACTGTAATTTTTTCATGATAGTGTAATAAGTTATCATCATCTCCACCTTTTTACCTTCTTTAATACTAGTATCAAGAACACCATCCGAGATCTGTCAATTTTCTACATTCACAGACGATGGACTTTCGATTTCTATTATAATTCTAAATTATAGTCATGAAACCATTCATGTTATGGTTGAACCATATTATTATATTTGATATTATATATTTTAAATTATTTAATCCCCTTTTACAAATGGTATTTAGTTATAACGAAAAATGAGTTTGATGTAATCAAAACCCACAAATTAACTGAAACAATTATCATTAATGTTATATATAATAATTCATCCAATTTCCATGTAATAATGTTATATAAATGACCAATAACACCTATTTATGTTCATAAATAATATATAATTTCAATTCTAGAGATTTACATCCATTACACAAACTTAAAAACAGGTTAACCGAAGATGAAAATAAAGAAAATGAACACTCTGAAGCGACAGAATTAAACACAATAACTTATCAATAAGAACATAAAAGAACTAACCAGAATAATGATAAAATAAATAAATTTCTAATAGGTTCCTATATAAGTTATTAATATGTATAATTTCATATTCCAGGATCTTATGTTTGAGATAAGAACACATTTGAAGTTAAGGTAATGGTTTTTCCACCGGAACTTCCATTTTCATTCGGGTTACTTTCATTGTCTAATTACCTCAATGAAATTATTATTTATTATTATGTACTGCCAATAAATTCTGTTTGGGTATTATATATATGTACACCAACCATAATACTACCTTATTTTAGGGATTGTTACATGTTTTTAACGAAACATTCAAAATTGATTTTAAAATACAAACCCGATTCCAGGGTATATCTCAAATTCATACCTATTTTCAAGGGTAATATCTAATCTGTCATTCGAAATAATTATATTTATAAAATTAATAATTTTATTAAGAAAATAATATCTTATATAACTTATGGTTTTATACAAATATTTTTCAAAAATAACTCTTCTTTTCAAATAAAATAGTATTTATCTCAAGATTGCTGAATGATTTTATATGACTATTTCCATTTGATTCAACAATCTTATTGTTTCTTATGTATTATTGGGATTTATAATTTATGATGTTATGTACCATATTTTATTTAATGGATTATGACTAAATCTATTGTGGATTAACTATCCTAAAATCATTCTCTATATTACTCAGAATGGTTAGTGTTTTATGTTTAATGATTGGGGTGAGTTAGTTACATTTCATATGATAGTTTCAATATGAATGTATATTTTTTTATGTTTATCCCCACTCATATGAGGAATTCATTAGACTTATTATGTGACAGGTGGGGCATGTTATAGTCCCTTGATGTATCAGTAGGTCTCATGAGAAAAACTATGGTCTTGGCACGAGGCCTTGAAAAAATGATTATTTATGGTCCTAGCACGAGGCCTGGACAGTATGGTTATGATGTCTGGCATATGAACTTCCCTCATTATGATGCGAGTATTTTAAGTTCATATGGTTATTCGACTAGGATAAAACACATGATTACGGCTTATTATGGAATTATTTACCTAGCTCGTATTCATGCCATAATGTGTACATTTTTATTTTTAAAGGCATGTGTTTTCATTTACTTAACATGTCTTATGTTTATGTTATCTTTTGATGTTTTGTTTACCCTTACTGAGAATTTGTGATCACCCCTTCCTTATATTTCTTTTTCTCATGGTATAAATAATTAATTTTGAGTGACTTTCAAGCATAATCTCAGAGGCCTGGATGTTTTTAATAGAATAATTTAGTGTTTTTTACCTATAAATATGTAATGTTGAACTTATATATGTATAATGTTTCCAATAATACTAAAATACTTTGTCCTCTGGGATTCGTATTCCTTGTATTTCTTCCAACATAATCAAATAAGGCACCGACTTCCCGAAACTGGGGTCGGATCCTTACATTTGGTATCAGGGGAAGTTTGGTAGAAAACATGGAAACTAGATTTAGAAAACATAGATTAGGAAAACTCCTTCAGATAGTCTTTAAGGATAAACATACAAGCAAATCCTGGTATTTTGAAAAGGAATAGATTATGTGGATCATTCAGGCAATACATCCCTTCCTGGATACGAGCAGGTAGACGTTGCTATGGAACAAATATATGTAAGAGTGAAAGCTCTAAAAAGAGATTCAGGATTAACCCGTGGTATCCTGGTATATGACAACGGGCCTTGTTTCACCCTTGTTTACGACACTCTCATGGGATATTCTTAGGATAATTCATATTTTCTTTACAAGTCATTATGAAAGATTTAAATTTAAATTTTTCCTAAAAGATATCATGTTTATGATTAAGAGGATAACTATGTGTAGAATTTCAATTTAGGCTTAGTATATTTGTACACTGAGATTATAAAATTATTATTAATACCCTAATCAAGCATATTCCATTATTTAGAAATGGCACCTAGTGTAAGGAATTGAAATCGCACGAATGCACATGTCCCTCTGTTGGAATTTTCCTCCGATGCAAGATAATGATGTTTTCTCTAGTGCAGGGAAACTCATAACTATACTGGGACAACTTAATCAGGTTATGAATAATATCCTTACCCCTATGAAGCATGAGAATCCACCACGTGGAGGAGCCATGCTAGATCTCTTTATGCGACAACAACCTCCATCATTCAACGGGACTACAAACCCATTTGTCGTAGTGTAGTGGATATGTTCCCTTGAGAAGATATTTCTCGCTTTTGGATGTAATGAAATTGAGAAGGTTGTCTTGGAAGTATATAATCTATCGGGAGATGTGGATCATTGAAGGTCATTAATCCAAAACACAAAGGAGGAGGAAGAGATACTGACTGACTGAAAATTATTTTTTTATTATGAAACAATTTTAATGAAAAGTGAGAAACCGCAAATCCCAACCATACAAGCACAAAAACCAAACCCAAAAGTAACCAAAACAATATACTAGATCAGCCCCACCACAGTAGTTGCAACGTGGTAAGAAATATTCACTGATTCCATGTCACTTGGCTTGTTGTCCCATGCAAGGATGAATGGGCCCAGTACCGATAGCAAAGCCATACCCTCTCAGACTTCCAAATCCAAATGAGATGCATCTGTGTCAGAAAGAGCTCAATCTCCATGTGAAGTAGATCCAAGAATATTTCCAGCTACGAGTAAAGAAAAGGACAACACCACAAACCGCACAACAAAGAGAACCAAACATTCCAGACCGAAGACACCCCAACCCATATATGAAAAACCACCCAATTAACTAGGAGCATTGAAGATTAAACTAATCTTACCAGAGACCATATCCCGAAAAAATTTCCATGATAAAGAAGAAACATGTATGTTTGGGGAATATGACATGACATTTTCAAATTCCAAGGCCATTTGGTCCCATGATTGTATATACTCCTCAATGTTGATCTTCCCTTTGTTGAAACCCCAAATAGGGAATAGGTCTTGCTTGTCATTCCAAGCATATTGTTCCTCATTGAATGTTTCTATTAAGTTTCTCCCCATCAAGGAAGCAGCCTCCTGCTCTGAAGCATTGAGCCATAGAAACAGTTCAGACACTTCCTCCTCACCGCTAAGCAATAACTCCAATGGATGCCCACCCTAGAAACCTCCATCTGAGTGCCCACCTTAGAGGAGGAAGAGATAGAAGATATGGAATGGAGGTATTTTGAGGAAATCATCTTAGAAAATATTTCCATCATGAATAGCGAGCAGATATGGACAGACTATTCTTGAATTCGAGGCAGAAGGAGGATGAAAATGTTGGCAAGTATGAATCCAACATCACAAGGTTAGAAAGACATGTTGTGGACTATATATGAAATACAAGGAGAAAAATTGATCAATTCATTGATGGTCTAATGCCATTCCACTGGTGGGAACGAGTATCCCTAAGGCTTTAATCATACGAGGATATAGTTTCATGTGATATCAATAGAGAAAAGGAATTCTCTAAGTCTTACGACTTTAAGAGAAAGAAAGAGAAGAAGAGGGATACTAAATGCTCTGGGAAAGGAAAAAATAAATAATGGAATAAGGGAAGAGTTGAATTTCCACCTTAGGACAATTGTGGAAAGAAACACCATGGTGCCTCCATAAAAGGAAAAGGAGTATGCTTCAAATGTGGAAAGAAATGCCATCTTCTTGGTGATTTTATGGGAAAGAAGGAGGCTAATGATGTTCAATGCTATAACTATCAGGAGATGGGACACTATGCTAAAGATTGTCCAAAGCATCAGTGAAACATGCCACTAAAAAGGCCAAGGGAGCAGGGACAAGCTTATATGATCAGAACTGCTAGTATTGAAGTTCCTTATGATGTGGTGGCAGGTACTTCAATCGCTTCTGCAAATTTATCCAATACATTATTTGATTATAGATCATCGCATTAATACATAAATTCCCTACGTTTCTAGAAAATTATGTTTCCAATTTAATTTAATAAATGAGTTATATGTCAAAACTATTTGTGGAAGTATCATTGCAAGAAAGGCATGTCGATTATTCCCCCTATGACACATAATCGTTCATTAGTTTCTTACCTTATCATCATACCAATGGTTGACTATGATATAATTATTGGTATGAATTGGCTATCAATTTACGATGTGAATATCTATTTTAATAGGAAGGAAGTTACAGTCTTTAATAATGGTGCAGAATCGCTTATCTTTAGAGCAGAAACCCCTCAATTGGATTCTCATCTAGATCCACCCCAAGAAGCTCAACTAAATTCAATTATTGGGGAGGAAGATAATTAAATAACTATGGGTGGGGAAAAGAAAGTTCAAATAGAATATGTACATGTTGTGCAAGAATATATTGATGTCTTTCTAGAGGATTTACCTGGACATCCTCCAGAGCTGGAAATTGAGTTTTCCATTGACTTAATTCCTTTTTCAAGGCCCATAAAAAATACCCATTATAGAATTTTCAATGTGGAGTTAGTGGATATAATAAAGAAACTAGAGAAACTGAGTGATAAAGTATTTATTCGACCTCGTGTTTCTCCTTGGGGAGCCCTTGTCCTCTTTGTCATGAAAAATGATGGATCCCTGAGGTTGTGCATTGATTACTGGGAAATCAAATCTATTACAATAAAGAATAAATATCCTCTCCTAGGAATTGATGATTTTTTCTATCAACTTCATGGAGCCTAATATTTTTCAAAGATTGATCTACGATCTGGATATCATAAGTTTCTTGTGAGGAAATAATACATTAAAAGAATAGCATTTTGAACCAGCTACGACATTATGAGTTTACAGTAATGCCTTTTGGACTAACTAATGCACCATCTATTTTCATGGATCCCATGAACAGAGTATTCAAGGACTATTTTGAGGAATATTTAGTGGTTTTTATTGATGATATCTTGGTATACTCTAAAATCCATGAAGATCATAAAAATCACTTGCGCACTATTCTGAAGACCCATAGAAGAAATAAATTATATGGGAAGTTTAAAAAGTGTGATTTATATCTACAATAAGTTTATTTTATAGGAAAATTTGTATCTAAGGATGGAATATCTGTAGATAGTTTGAAGAAAAAGGGTATTCAAGAATGTCCTAATCAAATGAACACAACTGAGGTAAGTATTTTTATTTGTTTAGTAGGGTATTATCAGTGTTTCGTTCAGAACATCGCCAGTTTAGCCAACCCAATGACCAATCTCACATGAAAAGGATTTATGTTCGTATGGAAAAATGAATGTAAAGAATGTCTAGAGGAATTGAATAGAATGTTAGTGAATGATTCAATTCTCGCCCTAACATTGGGGAATGATTGGTATGTGATCTATATAGATGCATCAAATAAAGGACTTGGTTGTCTCCTTATGTATAATGATCGAGTGATTGCCTATGCATCTAGGCAGCTAAAAATTCATGAAAAAAACAATCCAACTCATGATCTTGAGTTAGAAGTGGAAATATTTTCTATGATGATTTGGAGACATTACCTCTATAGAGAAATGTTTGAGATATATAAAGATCATATGTGTTTGAAATATATATTCTCACAGAAAAAACTCAACATGAGACAAAGAAGGTGGATTGAGCTACTCAAAGATTTTCATTACAAAATACATTATCACCTGGGGAATGTAAATAAGGTAGCAGATTCTTTTATTAGAAAGGATCATGGAATTATGAACAAGATGTGTGTTGAAAGGGATATTATGTTCATGGATCTAGTAATGATGGATATGGGAATTATCAAGGAAGGTAGCACATCACTAATTTTTAAATGGTTCCCCAACCTTCTTTACTGGAGAGGATAAAAAGTTCTTAGGATGATTTTTAAGAGTTTGAAAAGAAAATTAAAGCTATAAATAATGGGAAGTTGATTGACTTCGCATTTGAAGGTGGAATTTTTAAATTAAGGGAGAGGATTTCTGTTCCCTCTATTCCTGAGCAAAATAGAGAATTGTTGGATGATGATCATAGATATAATTTCTCTATATATTTTGGTAGCATGAAGATGTATCGAGATCTCAGAGAAAACATTTGGTGGGAGAATTTGAAAAGGGAGATTGCAGATTATACATCAATGTGCCTGGTATGTCAACAAGTGAAGGCTCAGAGGTAAAAGTCTAAGGGGATCACGCAACCACTACCCATACCATCATGGATATTGGAGAACATTACCATGGACTTTGTCACTGGACTTCCAAGGACATATAGAGGAAAAAATGCTATATGGGTCATTGTGGATAGTTTTACAAAGACAGCTCAGTCTTTTGCGATTCGAGAGGAATTCTCATTGGATCAACTTGGATGGATTTACATTAATGAAGTGGTAAGGATGCATAGAGTACCACTCTATATTGTATCTGACCATGATCTAAGATTCACCTATCTGTTATAGAAAAGTCTCCAAAATGCTTTAAGCACTGAAGTGAACTTCTGTACAGCCTATCATCATCAAATTGATGGATAATTTGAGCGGACTATTGAGACACTGGAAATCAATTTGATAGAATGTTCTATGGAATTCAAAGGAGGATGGGACTAGTTTCTTTCACTGGTTGAATTATCCTATAACAATAGTTTCCACTCGATCATCTGAATGGAACCATATGAATCACTTTGTAAGAAAAGGTCTAGAACACCGGTGGGTTGGGATGAAGTCTGTGAGCGAAAGCATCTAGGACCTAAATTGGTTGATGAAATGGCGGAGAAGGTGAAAACCATTCAGCAGCATATCATGATAGTCCAAAGTTCACAGAAGAGTTTTTCTAATAACCGTCGATGAGACCGTGAGATCAATGTTGGACACCATGTATTTCTACACATATATCCATGGAAGAAGTTCATGAGGTTTGGGAAGAAAGGGAAGTTATGTCCTAGGTATATTGGCACCTTTGATATCCTTGACCGAGTCGGAGTAGTGGCCTACCATATGGCACTTCCACCTACCATGTTAAAAGCACATGATGTCTTTCATGTATCCCTCTTAAGGATGTATATACCAGACCCTTCACATATACTCTCTTCAGATGTGGTACAGTTAGAGGATGATATTTCCTATGAGGATCAGCCAGTGGAAATCATGGATTGTAGAGACAAAGTTATAATCAAGAATACTACTCATATGGTCATGGTACTATGGAAAAACCATAAGTACAAAGAGGCAACATGGGAACTAGAGGAATCAATGATGGAAAAGTACCCCCACCTGTTCTTGGACTAGTTTGTAAAATGATATTTCGAGGGTGAAATTTTTGTAATTAGGGGAGAATGTGACGACCCGATAATTTTTTAAAAGGAAATTACTTTATTATAAATATGTCATAATCACATGAAATCATAACATAATTCACTATTAAGTGCTATGTGACCCTTAAAATATAAGTTTGTCACTTCTGTGATGTGAATTTCAAAAATCAAACATACACAGTTGCGATCGGTATGTTATTTAGAGTCCAATAAGAAAAACATAATATTTGGGAAATAGTTACATACCCTTATGAATAATAACACACCCTTATGAATAGTGATATACCATAATTAATAGTAACCATACTTATGATAGTATACAAATAATATTCAAGTGTATGTACGATATATCTATGCTTTAAAATAAGTATCCAAATGTTATAAAACTCACGTTTTTAGAATAAATTATGATTTTAATTAAATATTAAATTAATAATACCTAAAAATATATTTTTGAAAAATGGACTTCATTTTTGGATTCTACACGTCGAAAAATTATTGGGGTAAATTTTGTGTATTTTTCTGAAATACATGAATTTTTGATGAATAGTGATATATGGTAAAATACCGTTTTTGAAAATTATCCATTAAATACAATATTAATTACTTCACAAGTGATGTAATCCAACTTTTTTTGAACTCAAATGATAAAATTACTATTCTTTTTCATGGAATATTCAATATTCCTTGCCTTGAGGAGATATAATAAATTAATGATTTTTATATTAAGAAATCTTCTCTCTCCTCCACTATAAAACCCCCTCTCACTCCAACTTCCATTCACTCCTCTCAAGCCTTGTGGATTCTCCAAATTATATCCAAATACCTTCCCAACATCCTAACCCATGTCCAGAAAGCCTTGGTCTGATGAAAAGACCAAAACCTCTCTTTAAGGAGGTTGTCAAGGATGTTTGGTTCAAGAGGTAAATTCATCTTTTCAATTCATTGTCCTTCCTTTAAAGTTCATTTTTTTTTCTTTTTTCTATTACCTATCCTTATATAAATTTTGAGATGAATCCAGTAATTTATATGTACTGTAATTTTTTCATTATAGTGAAATATGTTATCATCATCTCCCACCTTTTAACTTCTTTTATACTAGTTGCAAGAACACCATCTGATATATGTCAATTTTCCACATTCAAGGACGATGGAAATTCGATTTCTATTATCATTATCAATTCTAATCATGAAACCATTCATGTTATGGTTGAACCAGATTATTATATATAATATAACCTATTTAAGAATCTGTAATTATTTTGTACAAATGGTATTAAGTTATAAAGAAAAATGGGTCTGTTGTAATCAAAACACACAAATTAACAGAAGAAATTATCGTTAAAGATATATATAATAATTCACCCTCTTTCAATGTAAAAAATATTTTTATATAAAAAATAAAACTTATTTATTTTCATAAATAATATATAATTTCAATTATGGATATTTACATCCATGCTACATACTTAAAAACAAGTGAACCGAACATGAAAATTATGAAAATGAACACTCAGAAGCGACAGAATTCAATACAATAAATTATCAATAAGAACATAAATGAACATACAAGATGATAAACTAAATACTTGTCTAATATGTTCTTAAATAATTTATTAATAAGTATAATTTCATATTCCAGGAGATTATGTTCGAGAGAAGAACACGTTCAAAGTTAAGGTAAGGGTTTCTCCACCCAAACATACTTTTTCATTCGGGTTACTTTCATTGTCTAATTACCTCAATGAAATTATTATGTATTCTTATGTAAATCCAATATATTATTTTTGGGTATTATATATATTTACACCAAAAATAATTCTTCCTTATTTTCTGTATAGTTATATCTTTTAAAATGAACATTCAAAATTGATTTCAGAATACAATCCTTATTCAGGGGAATATCTCAAATTCTTACCTATTTTCAAGGGTAACATCTAATCTGTTTTTGGAAACCATTATATTCATAAAATCAATCATTTTGTTATTAAAATAATATCTTACTTCACTTATGGTTTTATACAAATATTTATCCAAAAGAACACTTCTTTTCAAATAAAAGAGTATTTATCTCAAGATTACTAAATGATTTTATAAGAGTATTTCAATTTGATTCAACACACTTGTTTTTTTTATGTATTATTGGGTTTAATCATTTATGAATTTAGCTAACATATTTAATTTAATGGTTTATGACTTACTCTATTGTGTATGAACTATCCTAAAACCATTCCCCCAATTACTCGGAATGGTTAGTGTTTTATGTTTAATGATTGGGGTATGTTAGTTACATTTCATATGATAGTTTCAATATGAATGTATATGTTGTTTATGATTAACCATGCTCATATGAAGAATTTATTGGACTTATTATGTGATTGGTGGGGCCCGCAATATCCCCTTGATACATCGGTAGGTTTCATGAGAAAAACTATGGTCTTGGAATGAGGCATTAAAAAAATATTATTTATGGTCCTAACACGAGGCCTGGACGGTGTAGTTATAAATTCTGGAATATGCACATCCCTCATTATGATGCGAGTATTTGAAGTTCATGTAGTCATTCAACTAGTATAATACCAATGATTTTGTTCTATTATGTTATTATTTACTTAGCTCATATTTATGCTATAATGTGTACATGTTTATTATTAAATGCATGTGTTTTCAATTACATACAATGTCTTATGTTTCTACTATATTCCAATGTTTTTTTTACCCTTACTGAGCGTTTGAGCTCACCCCTTCCTTATGTTTCTTTTTCTCAGGGTGTGATGAACTAAATTATGAGTTACTTTCAAGCATAATCTAGGAGGCTTTGATGTTATGAATAGAATAATTTAGTGTGGTTTTTTCCATTCAATATGTAATGTTGAACTTATGTATGTATCTTGTTTCCAATAATACTAAACTACTTAGTCCTTACGGATTCATATTCCATTTATGTATGCCAATGTAATCAAATAAGGCACCGACTCCGAGCAATTGGGGTCAGGTCCTTACATTATTACCAACCTTATCTTCAATTCATTGAAATTCTCATCACGTTCATTTATCCAAAAGAACATAGCTCCATTCAAAGTCTTCTTTGTTATTGGATTATATATTCATGAGAAATATATCAAAAAAATATTAAGTATCATGAAAAACCCAGAAAAAACTATAGATATCGATTATTGTGGTTGGTCTAGCCATTTCTTAGTATCTTCCATCTTTGGAGGACCCACCAATATACCCTCACTTGAGATTATATGAACCAAGAATGAATATTTTGGATGACACAATTTAAACATGGTAAATTTAGAATTAAACTTATCATTCCTTAAGGTCTTCAAATCGATTATAAATTATTATTCCGGATCTTTATTAAATATAGAATATAGAATAATATAATCTATAAAGACTTCCATAAACTGGTCATGGTAATCTCTGAAGACATTATTCCTTAAATACAAGAAGATATAAAGATAATTTTTAATTCCAAATTGAATTTCTAAAAATTCATAATGACCATACATCATATGGATGTTGTATTGGGTATATCCTCCTCTTTTGTCACAACCCGCCCTCGGGGTCCGTGCCGTGACTACCCCAAGCCCGCCTTCCATAGGCCAGGGGATGGCGACTAGAACCAAGGTGTAATTCCCGCTAAAAAGGGAAGGCATTGCCTTTGTAAAGTAAACAAACACCACAGAGTAAGCAAGCGGAAAGTAAACACTATGTAAAAACAGAGTACAACTGAAAGTGCAGAAAAGTAAATGGGCCAGTATACAAACCCAAACTAAAAGTAAAGTACAACTCGAAAGGGAAAACAACAACTATAAGTAAAAGCCGCTACACCGAGATTTCCACTGGAGATCCCACCTGAAGGATGGGTACAGATAGCTCCACTGCTCCACGGGTCCCACCGTCCGCTCCGAGTACGTCCCGCCCAGTGGTCCACCTCCAGGTACTGTCCTGCTCTGCAAGCCTCAGCCAAGATCAACGCTGTCCGTTGTCTGCAACCAACACAACGTAGTGCGGGCATAGCCCGTGTAGGGGTGAGTATAAGCTACTCAGTAGGGACCCCGAGACCCCTGAAGGTCTCCCGAAATCCACAAAGGATAAACCACAAAGAAAGGTACAATCACGAAGTAACAACCGACACTACTTAGGTATATGCCCATATATATACCTAAGTCATCAATTCCAATACGCTCCAACCTCCGATCCCAAGTACAACTCAGTCCACACTGGAAAGTAAACGTATTCCACACAGGAAAGCAAAGCGAAATCCACACAGGATACCACAACACAATCCACACAGGAAAGCAACTGGATTCAGCTCACACAGGTAAACGTCTTAGAAAGACGATAATGATGATCTCTGATCCATCTAAGTTGTCGGACCCATGAAGGATCGATAGGTAACTAACCCCCGCAAAAGACCCACACAGGATCGGGCCCACACAGGACCTCTAGGCGCTGGTTCACACAGGACCGCTGAGCGCAAAGACCCACATAGGATCGGGCCCACAAAGGACCTGTAGCACTAATCCACGTAAGATCGCTGAGTGTTGTAGTCGTCGTCGAATCCACACAGGATCTCTGTACTGTCGTCGTCGCAGTCACAGTAGCAGTAGTAGTAGTAGCAGTCACAGTAACAGTCGCAGCCAGCACTAGGGTTCCCACACACAGAAAGCTCGTACAGGAGGGTCCGCTCCACGAGCCGAGAGGCTGATACATCAACTGTCACAAAGTCCAGAGTTGATGTATCCAAAAGTTCTGTATCGTCAACAGGAACTCAACGCAACAGACGGCGCGTCGATCGGACGCCCGATCTGAGAGTTATTGGCTTTTTCGTCCCAGGGGCCCGATTGGTTTTTAAGGAAAAACCAGCCCGACCATACTCCACCTGCGTCCAAACCTCGGGCGGAGTATTCCAAAAGATCTGTCTCACTAAGAGGAACACAACAAAGCTGACGGCACGTCAATCGGACGCCTGTAGCTCAAGATATGAGCGTTTCCGCTCCGAAGGCCCGGTTGGTTTCGTGAACGAACCAACCCGGCCGAACTCAAAGTGTTCTGAAACATTGAGTGAGATATACCGAATCGACCGTCTCAATCCAAGGATCGCAATGCCGCTGACAGTTCGTCGATCGGAGGTCCGCGGCTCAAGTTATGGCGAAAGGACCGAAATCGTCTCGAAAACGGGGGGTCCGGGTCCAGGCCGACCCGGCCCGACCCCACTGGGTCGGCCCGAACCGGGTCGACCCGACCCGGGTCCGACCCGGACCGGCCGGCGGTGGTCCGGCGTGGCGGCACGGTCCGGCACGGCGGCGCGGCCTGGCGCCGCTCGGTGCCAGGCGCGGGGGGCAAGGCCCCCGCTGCTTTACATGGTGGCGGTGCGGCTTAAGAGCCCTGCCTTTGGAGAACCGGCCCCCCCATGTGGGGGCCTGCTTTGTGGGAAACGGGGGGGCCGCCTACCCCCCTTAACCAAACCGCCCCCCTCATAAATGGGGGGGCATTTGTGTTGGCCGGGGGAATTAAATTCCCCCGGTTTTTCCCTTCCGGCCGGCCCACCTGGCCGGCCGGTTCTTCTTCAACGGACCGGCAAAGCCGGTCCCCTTCCGGCTTCTGACACCGGCGGCCCGGCGAGCCGCCGGTCTTCCCGTCTCGCCGTGGCCCGGAACCGGCCGCGGTGTTCGTCGTCCGGCGCGGTGCGAAGGCACCGCGCCCCTCCACCGTGGCCCCGCTCCGGCCGCGGCGCCTTCGATTCCCTTCGACGCGGCGCGACGGCGTCGCGTTCATGATAAACTTCCCGTGCCGCAGCACGACGGCGCCCCGTGATTATAGGCTTGCGATTTCCGCGTGGTGCGACGGCACCACGCCATCTCGTACATCCACAAGGAAATAATATTCAAGAACAGAGGAGGGGGAGTTCGACCGTGTTTGTGCGGTCCGTCCCCCCCTCTCGTTAGTCAATAACACTTAACAATAATCCTCAAAATTGTCAAGCTAGAACCAAGAACGAGAATAAATAATTAACCAACAACAACCCCTACCTTGGTTTCAAGATCGATGATCGTCAACGACCCGCGGAAGACAACGTCGCGGAGGTCGGGCGTCGCCGTAATTGTTCGTCAAATCCGTTGACGAAGAGGTACGTCCGAAGAGGTACGTCGTTGGCGAATCTTCGTAAGTCGACGAAGGAAGTCTGAGGAGGAAGCGGCGTTCCCTTTCGTTGACACGAAAGGCATCTTCGATCTTCAGAAGCAACCGGCTACGAAAAAGAGAGGAGCGGTGTTCTTCGTCGGAGCTCGAAGGTTCTTCGCGTTCTTCGTCAATGTTGAAGAAGAAGAAGAAGAACCCAAAATGCTCTCAAGAAGGCTAGAGAAATCTAACCAAATAAAATAAGTTAGAGACTTATTTTATTCACACAATTAATCAAATTGAATTTCAAAAGTTTGAAATTCAAATAAAATAACTCCAAATTAATTAACAAGTTATCATGTCATTTAAAGAGGGGTTAAAGGGAGTTTTGAGAGAAGATGAAAAGTCGGGGTTCGTGTGGGCCCCACCACACTTAATCCTCCCAAGGGAGGTTAAGTGGATGTGGGTCCCACCTTTAACTCCCTTTGGTAGAAGTTAACTAACAAAAATAAAATAAAGAGTGTTCAACATTTTTATTTAACTTCTTATAATTATCCCAAAAACTAACTTTCGTCCCGCAAATAACGTGACTTCGGAAAAGGTCCCCTTAAGAGAAAAACGGCACTGCGAGTTCATCGGTGTCCTCGGATTTCAATTCCGTGCACCGGATCAAAAGTTAGTAATTTCCACTCGTTCGTTCACTGAACGTACCCGAGCCAAACTTCGGAAAATGATTTCGGGCACTCCGGGCCTCGGAATCAGGTTTTGTCAGAAACCGCACTCTTGTAAAATTCCAAAGAAAATTAAGAAAAAAATTCCCTTGAATTTTACGGGTATTTACATTACTCCCACCTCAGGGATTTACATCCCCGTAAAGATACAACAAAAACTAGGAGAACAAATGAGGGTACTGAGAAAGCATCTGAGCCTCTCGCTCCCATGTGCTCTCCTGGAGGTACCCGTGCTGCCATTTGATGCGAACAAGAGGAATAGATCGCCCACGTAGGACCCGCTCCTGTCGATCCTCTATCTCCACCGGGACCTTCGTAAAAGTCGCCCCATCGTCAACGTCAAGCTCCCTATGGTCAATGATGTGCGTCGGGTCGTGCACGTATCTCCTCAGCTGAGACACGTGGAAGACGTCATGCACCCGGTGCAACTGAGGTGGTAGAGCCAAGCAATAAGCCACCTCGCCAATCTTGATGAGGACCTGGAAGGGTCCGATGAAGCGCGGAGATAACTTTCCGCCTTGGCCAAATCTCCGAATACCACGTCGAGGTGAGACCCGCAAGAAGACGTGGTCACCATCCTCGAACTCTAGTGGCCTCCGCCTCCTGTCAGTGTATGACTTCTGCCGGCTCTGAGCTGTCCTCATCCGCTCCTGGATGACCTGGACCTTCTCTATCGTGGCCTGGACCATCTCTGGTCCCACAAGTGCTGACTCCCCTGGTTCTGTCCATCACAAAGGAGATCTACAAGGTCGGTCGTACAACGCCTTGTACGGTGCCATCTCGATGGTGGAGTGGTAGCTGTTGTTGTACGCAAACTCCACCAAGGGTAGGTGTTCCTCCCAGCTATGACCAAAGTCGAGGACACATGCGCGGAGCATGTCCTCGAGAGTCTGAATGGTCCTCTCCGTCTGACCATCCGTCTAAGGGTGAAAGGCTGTGCTCAGACGTAGCTGCGTCCCGAACGCCTCCTGTAACCCCTTCCAAAGCCGGGAAGTAAAGAGAGTATCTCGATCGAAGACGATAGATGATGGCACGCCGTGGAGCCGTACAATCTCCTGAACATAGAGACGTCCCAAGCTCTCCACTGAGCCCTGCTCTCTGATGGGTTAGAAGTGTGCCGACTTGGTGAGTCGGTCAACAATCACCCAGATGGAGTCGTGACCTCTGGAAGTGCGTGGAAGTCTAGTCATGAAGTCCATAGATATGTCTTCCCACTTCCACTCCGGGACCTCCAAGGGTTGTACCAAGCCTGCTGGTACCTGATGCTCTGTCTTCACATGCTGGCAGGTGTGGCATCGAGAAACGAACTCTGCTACTGCCTTCTTCATGCCCGGCCACCAGTGCTGTCGTCTGAGGTGCTGGTACATCTTCGCCACTCCAGGATGTACTGCCAAAGGATAAGTGTGAAACTCTCTCAGCACCTCCTCTCGCAAAGCGACTGGTACCACGGTACGTCCTCTGAAAAGGATGTCGTGCTCTGCTCCAAGGAAGAAACCATCAGGTGCCTGTCCCGAGGATATCTGTGCATGCCATGTCTCACAGTCAACGTCCTCACGTTGTGCCTCTCTGACCTGCTGTAGTAGAGGAGGGGTGACTGTGAGAGACTGGAGGAAGGCTGCTCCATCTCTATCCACGAAGGATATCTGTAAAGAGGCTAGCTGCTCTGTCGCCTCCTCAAGTAGCTGAATGTCCGTCCTCCTGATGAGGGCATCGGATACCATGTTTCCCTTCCCAGGAGTATAGACTATCTCAAAGTCATAGTCCTAGAGGAACTCGAGCCATCACCGCTGTCTCAAGTTCAGGTCCTTCTGCGAGAAGATATACCTGAGACTCTGATGATCGGAAAAGACTGTAAAGCGCTCACCCATCAGATAGTGTCGCCATGTCTTCAGAGCGAAGACCACTACTGCTAACTCCAGGTCATGGGTAGCGTAGTTCTGCTCATGCGGTCTCAACTGACGTGATCCATAGGCGATCACTGCCCGCTCCTGCATCAGAACACATCCGATTCAGGTCCCTGATGCATTGCAGTAAACTACGTACCCTACTCCCTCCTCAGGAAACCTCAAGATAGGTGCGATGGTCAATCTCTGTCTCAGCTCCTGGAAGCTCTGCTGACATCTGTCTGACCACATGAAGGGTTTCCCCTTCTTCGTCAAAGCTTTGAGTGGTTCTGCAACCCTAGAGAAGTCTGGCACGAATCTCAGATAGTATCCAGCTAGTCCCAAGAAACTCCGAACCTCAGTCACGCTCCTGGGTGGCTCCCATGCTAACACAACCTCGATCTTCACAGGATCCACTACAACTCCCGCCTCAGAGATAACGTGTCCCAAGAAGTGGAACTCATGTATCCAGAACTGGAACTTCGAGAGCTTACCATAAAGCCGGTGCTCTCGGAGTGTGTCTAGTACAACTCGCAAGTGATAGGCGTGCTCCTCCTCAGTCGTAGAGTAAATCAGAATGTCGTTGATGAAGACCACGACAAACCAATCAAGGTATGGATGAAAGATCCTATTCATGAGGGCTATGAACACTGCTGGAGCATTGGTTATGCCGAAAGGCATAACCAAAAACTCATAGTGGCCATACCGACATCTGAAAGCCGTCTCTTGCACGTCCTCGTCTCTGACTCTGAGCTGATGATAGCCCGACCTGGGGCCTATCTTCGAGAACCACCGTGCTCCCTTGAGCTGATCAAAGAGGTCATCAATCCTCGGTAGCGGATACTTGTTCCTCACTGTCACCTAGTTCAGGCGACGATAGTCAACTCAAAGTCGCAATCTCTCATCCGCCTTCTTGGCGAACAATATCGGGGAAGCCCAGGGTGAAACACTGGGTCGGATGAACCCCTTGCCCTGCAAGTCCTCCAACTGTACCCGTAGCTCTCGAAGCTCGGCGGGGGCCATCTGATATGCTGGAGTGGATATCGGGGTTGTCCCGGGGTACAAGTCAGTATAAAAGTCTACCTCTCTGCGAGGAGGTATCCCTGGAACGTCGTCGGGAAAAACGTCTGCAAACTGATCCACCACTGCAGGAAAACCAGGACTCCGCACGCCAACTGCTCCAAGGATGAGGCTAGCAAACTGATGTGTGATGGGATGTCCTCTCCTTCGTGGAAGTCCATCATGTGATGCAAAGGCTCCCTTATCACCGGTGAAGGTGAACCTACTCCCGTCGGTGCGTACACATCGCACCTTGCACCTAAAACAATCAATCTGCGCATGGACCGTAGATAGCCAATCCATGCCCAAGATGACGTCGTAAGGCCTCGACGCTGCTACAAGAAGATCCCATCCGAAGCTCTCACCTCCTAGAGTGATCTCACACTGCCGGTACCAGTGCGTAATTGTCGATTCTGCTCCCGTAGGAGTCTTTAGCCGTATGGATCAAGCCAACGGCTCTGTCGGAATCTCCGAGCTCCGAACAAGGGCAGCGGCTATGAAAGAGTGACATGCTCCTGTGTCAATAAGAACTGCAGCAAGGGTGGAATAGACACAGATAGTACCTCGAATCATCTCGGGTGCGTCGTGGTCATAGGCCTCTGCTGCCTAGAGCTGTGCCTGTCTCTGCCCGCCAGCTCCCTGTGCTCGGGGTGGACCTCCTGGTGGTGGTGGTGGGAGAGCTTCAAAGCGTCGCCCACCACCTGCTGCTCGGCCAGCTCCTCTGCCTCGTCCGCCTCCTCCCGGCGGACCGCCACGGTCGACCCTCTGCCTCTGCCTCGGTGGTCCCTCAACCGTCTGATGCTCCTCGGCATGGCGGTTCGGGCAGTCACGAGCCATGTGGCCCTGCCCGCCGCACGAGTAGCACTGCCTGCCTCTCGAAAGACTGGCTCCTCGCTATGTGCCTCGCACTGCGGAGCCAGTGTCCTGAGGTCGTCTACCCGAAGGTATGGTCTGCCTGAACCCCTGAGTCATCTATCGACTGCCTGTTGCAGACGACTCTCCCACGTGCCGCCCTGCGGTGGGTCTCGGTGCTGGTGTAGACTCCGCAAGGAAGCTCTCGATCAAAAGGGCCCACTCTAGTACTCCTGTCTGAGTCGGTATGCTGAGGGAGATCAGCGATGCCCTGATCTCGTGTCTCAAACCCTACTCGAAGGTCCGGGCCTAGAAGATTGGGTCCCGTACCATGTCGGTCGAGTAGCACGAGAGATCGGTAAATCTCGCCGAGTACTGAGCGACCGTCATGCTGCCCTGCCGCAGCTGAAGAAGCTCCTAGATACGCACCGCACGAAGTGTGGCTGGGACGAACTACGGGCGGAAGAGGCTCTCATAGTCCGTCCAAAGTAGAGATGCCTCATCGTGCACCTGGAGCATCAAGATCCACCATCGTCCCGCTGCTGCGTGTAGTAGGCTCGCAGCAAGGATCACCGCGAGGTCTGCTGGTGTCCTCACTAGCCTAAACACACATACCACTGCCTCCAGCCAGTCCTCGGCTGCCTGGGGATCCGTCTCCCCGCAAAACCTGGGTGGTCGCTAGCGCTGAAACTCATACAGTGCGCTGAGGCGACGTGCATCGTCCGCGGCTGGTTCTGGAAGCATCGGTGGCTCGACGGGTAGAGCTACCGCCGGTGCCACTGCTGACAAAGGGCCCTGCACCGAAGCCTCGTCGCTCGGTGGGCTGTCGTCACACTCGACTCTCGGAACCCTAGCTGGCTGCCGTCGTGGGGCCATCCTGAAAAGAAAACAGGTGAGCCACGGTCAGAACAGTATACCTGGGGAGCTGATATAAGTAATCACAAAGAAAACTTTGAAACACACACGCAATCAATGTTTTCGTGCATTAAGTCAGAAATCAGAAGTCAGGGTCTTGGTGTACGGATACGTCGGCCGCCGCACCAACACTGGACTCCCTGGACTGATAACCACACTCAATACGCTAAACATTATTGCTTCACAAAGAAAAGATTAGAGTTCGCGGTAGAACCGAACTCCTCTGATACCAATTTGTCACGACCCGCCCTCGTGGTCAGTGCCGTGACTACCCCAAGCCCGCCTTCAATAGGCCAGGGGCTGGCGACTAGCACCAAGGGGTAATTCCTGGTAAAAAGGGAAGGCATTGCCTTTGTAAAGTAAACAAACACCACAGAGTAAGCAAGCGGAAAGTAAACACTATGTAAAAACAGAGTACAACTAAAAGTGCGGAAAAGTAAATGGGCCAGTATACAAACCCAAACTGAAAGTAAAGTACAACTCGGAAGGGATAACATCAACTGTAAGTAAAAGCCGCTACACTGAGCTGTCCACTGGAGATCCCACCTAAAGGATGGGTACAGATAGCTCCACTGCTCCACGGGTCCCACCGTCCGCTCCGAGTACGTCCTGCCAAGTGGTCCACCTCCAGGTACCGACCTGCTCTGCAAGCCTCAGCTAAGATCAACGTTGTCCGTCGTCTGCAACCAACACAACGTAGTGCGGGCATAGCCCGTGCAGGGGTGAGTATAAGCTACTCATTAGGGACCCCAAGACCCTTGAAGGTCTCCCGAAATCCACAAAGGATAAACCACAATGAAAGGTACAATCACAAAGTAACAACCGACACTGCTTAGGTATATGCCCATACATATACCTAAGTCATCAATTACAATACGCTCCAACCTCCGAGCCCAAGTACAACTCAGTCCACACTGGAAAGTAAATGTATTCCACACAGGAAAGAAAAACGAAATCCACACAGGATATCACAACACAATCCACACAGGAAAGCAACTGGATTCAGCTCACATAGGTAAACTTCTTCGAAAGACGATAAAGATGATCTCTGATCCATCTAAGTCTTCGGACCCACGAAGGATCGATAGGTAACTAACCCCCGCAAAAGACCCACACAGGATCGGTCCCACACAGGACCTGTAGGCGCTGGTTCACACAGGACCGCTGAGCACAAAGACCCACACAGGATCGGGCCCACACAGGACCTGTAGCACTGATCCACGTAGGATTGCTGAGTGCTGTAGTCGTCGTCGAATCCACACAGGATCTCTGTACTGTCGTCGTCGCAGTCACAGTAGCAGTAGTAGTAGTAGCAGTCACAGTAACAGTCGCAACCAGCACTAGGGTTCCCGCACACAGCAAGCTCGTACAGGAGGGTCCGCTCCACGAGCCGAGAGTCTGATACATCAACTGTCACAAAGTCCAGAGTTGATGTATCCAAAAGTTCCGTATCGTCAACAGGAACTCAACGCAACAGACGGCGCGTCGATCGGACGCCCGGTCTGAGAGTTATTGGCTTTTTCGTCCCAGGGGCCCGGTTGCTTTTTAAGGCAATCCCAGCCCGACCGTACTCCAACTACGTCCAAAACTCAGGCGGAGTATGCCAAAAGAGCCGTATCACTAAGAGGAACACAACAAAGCTGACGACACGTCAATCGGACGTCCGTAGCTCAAGATATGAGCGTTTCCGCTCCGAAGGCCCGGTTGGTTTCGTGAACGAACCAACCCGGCTGAACTCAAAGTGTTCCGAAACATTGATTGCAATTTACCGAATCGACCGTCTCGATCCAAGGATCGCAATGCCGCTGACGGTTCGTCGATCGGAGGTATGTGGCTCAAGTTATGTCCAAAAGACCGAAATCGTCTCGAAAACGGGGGGTCCGGGTCCGGGCGGACCCGGCCCAACCCCCCCTGGGTCGACCCGACCCGGGTCCGACCCGGCCTGGCCGGCGGCGGTCCGGCGCGGCGGCGGAGGCCAGCACGGCGGCGCGGTCCGGCGCGGCGGCGCTGCCTGGCGCCGCTCGGTGCCACGCGCGGGGGGCAAGGCCCCCGCTGCTTTACATGGTGGCGGCGCGGCTTAAGAGCCGCGACTTTGGAGACCCGGCCCCCCATGTGGGGGCCTGCTTTGTGGGAAACGAGGGGGCCGCCTGCCCCCCTTAACGAAACCGCCCCCCTCATAAATGGGGGGGCATTTGTGTTGGCCGGGGGAATTAAATTCCCCCGGTTTTTCCCTTCCGGTCGGCCCACCTGGCCGGCCGGTTCTTCTTCAACGGACCAGCAAAGTCAGTCCCCTTCCGGCTTCCGACACCGGCGGCCCAGCGAGCCGCCGGCCTTCCCGTCTCGCCGCGGCCCGGAACCGGCCGTGGTGTTCGTCGTCCGGTGTGGTACGACGGCACCGCGCCCCTCCACCGCGGCCCCACTCCGGCTGCGGCGCCTTCGATTCCCTTCGACGCGGCGCGACGACGTCGCGTTCATGATAAACATCCTGTGGTGCAACACGATGGCGCCGCACGATTATAGGCTTGCGATTCCCGCGTGGTGCGACGGCACCACGCCATCTCGTACATCCGCAAGGAAATAATATTCAAGAACAGAGGAGGGGGAGTTCGGCTGTGTTTGTGCGGTCCGGCCCCCCCTCTCGTTAGTCGATAACACTTAACAATAAACCTTAAAATTTTCATGCTATAACCAAGAACGATAATAAATAATTAACCAACAACAACCCCTACCTTGGTTTCAAGATCGATGATCGTCAACGACCCGCGGAAGACAATGTCGTGGAGGTCGGGCGTCGCGGTAATCGTTCGTCAAATCCGTTGACGAAGAGGTACGTCGTTGGCGAATCTTCGTAAGTCGACGAAGGAATTCCTAGGAGGAAGCGGCGTTCTCATTCGTTGACACGGGAGGCGTCGTCGATCTTCGGAAGCAACCGGCTACGAAAAAGATAGGAGCGGCGTTCTTTGTCGGAGCTCGAAGGTTCTTCGCGTTCTTCGTCAAAGTTGAAGAAGAAGAAGAAGAACCCAAAATGCTCTCAATAAGGCTAGATAAATATAACCCAATAAAATAAGTTAGAGACTTATTTTATTCACACACGTAATCAAATTGAATTTCAAAAGTTTGAAATTCAAATAAAATAACTCCAAATTAATTAACAAGTTGTCATGTCATTTAAAGAGGGGTTAAAGGGAGTTTTGAGAGAAGATGAAAAGTTGGGGTTCGTGTGGGCCCCACCACACTTAATCCCCCCAAGGGAGGTTAAGTGGATGTGGGTCCCACCTTTAACTCCCTTTGGGAGAAGTTAACTAAGAAAAATAAAATAAAAAGTGTTCCACATTTTTATTTAACTTCTTATAATTCTCCCAAAAACTAACTTTCGTCCCGCAAATAACGCGACTTCGGAAAAGGTCCCCTTAAGCGAAAAACGGCGCTGCGAGTTCATCGGTGTCCTCGGATTTCAATTCCGAGCACCAGATCAAAAGTTAGTAATTTCCGCTCGTTCGTTCACTGAACGTACCCGAGCCAAACTTCCAAAAATGATTTCGGGCACTCCGGGCCTCGGAATCAGGTGCCGTCAGAAACCGCGCTCTTGTAAAATCCAAAGAAAATTAAGAAAAAAATTCCCTTGAATTTTATGGGTCTTTAAAGCTTTGGCCCTTAGCTGATGACATTCATATTAGAGACCAATATTGGGAAACTTTTTGATCTCCTCATTATTAATCAAAGAGTTCATTCATATAGGGTAAAGGATCCTTGTTCTAATAGTGATTTTGTTATATTAACAATAATAAATGGAAATAAAAATTGAACCATCTTACTTCATAACATAAAGAACATGTGCACCCTATGGTGAAGCATTAGGCTAAATGAATCCCTTATGCAGATTCTCTTGGAGTGTCTTCATTAATTGTGATAACTAAATCAGGGAAATTCAATATAGAATCTTTGAAATAGTATAGAACTATGTATTAATTTTATTGAAAAAACTACTTCATGATTTGAGGGAATACTAGGCAACAATTATAGAATTAAATCAATAAAATATAATACAATAGACAAATCATCAATGGTGATTTTCTCTATAGCCATCTAAGATAAACATCCCTCATGAATAAGCACTAAAAACCACATTATGGAAGTTATTTCAATTGGTATTTTTGGTTCCTCCTCTCAATAATATATTATCAAGCGTTGATTCATAATATCAAATGTAATGGCCCAAACCCAATAATATATTTTTAATGGTCTTAAACCATTTTTCAACTACCAATGGATTAGTAAATAAATTAAAAGATAGAATCTTCTATCATATGATGTAATCTAACTTAGGTTAATTATGTTGTGGAAAATTATTATTCCCCATATTAGAAATTTTTTTCATAAAGAGAGTAATTTTCCATAATATGGGAATTATGTACTTATTTCCAACACCAATTATATTATCTTACTCTGCAGGGTATTCCCTAAAGTGTCTGAGACTATTGCATCCATTTATTATGTTTGGTTCCATCACTAAATAATATAATACCCTAAACTATATCACAATAATCATGAATATCAAGCCATAAATTAAGAATACATCTAATTGTATAATTTTGTAAATACTTTATAGTATTATCATAATTCACATGTTAGTTATGTTCTTTTAAAATCTACTTCTTACAGTTTCTACTAAAAATACTATAATAATAAATGTTACAACCTCAAATCTAAAAACAAAGATCCAATGTCTAATTTATTTCATTATAATAATCTACATGGAATCATATAACCAAGGTTCGATCAATATTGTATTCTTGTATAACCAAATACAACAATTATTTCTATATTAAATTTAGAATATAAAAAAATAGCATAAAAATCATTATGTAATCCATGATAATATTCATAATACCCTTATTCATATCAAGGGGAATGGAAAATAAATAAAAGGTGATGTTTGATCCATTTTAAGGGTTACAAACAGTGGAATCTATCATGAATAAATAAGGAATAATGAATATGGATAGATAAATAAATAAAAACACATTCTATTTAATTAATAACTATAGTACAAATTCATACTTGGATAATATCAATATAGTAATCTCAAGGATATTTATAAATGATCTATCAATGATGGATGTTTTTGATGATATATTTTATTATCTCATACATCAGGATATCTTTAGCCCCAATACCATGTTCCATGATAGTTTAATTAATGGGTAGGTATTCACCAAAACCCCATTTCATAAGTTTGGATGAGTGGTTTTTCTAATAAAACATATTGATACAGTAAGGGGAAATCTATTACTAGGCCCCACCAAATAATAAAAGTAAATTACATTTCCCCATATATTGAATTATTAATTAAGTTAAAAATATACCTTATCAATAAATAATATTACTGATTAAGAATATGAAATATCAAAATTTTCCCGATCAATAAAATTACTTTCATAATAAAAAAAACGATATATAAAAGTTTATATGGTTTGGGAATTAATGATGTCCATCATTCAAGGATAAAAAATTAAATAAACCTATTAAAATAATATTTCATTAAATATTTTTCTTTTTAAAACCATTTAAAATGTGTATAAGTATCCAAATAAAAAAATAGTTATGGTGTTATATACATTAAAAATCATTCATTTTTATTTTTGTAAAGAATGAAAAAAATGACACATTACAAAAAAATTCTTTTATAAACATTTAAATAGAAAATTATAAGACAAAATTCTCATAATAAGTCATTAGAGTAAATAAAAATTACATTTTTAAAACCATTTTAAAATATATGTACAAGGAAGAAAAATATTCCCGATCAAATAGAGAAATAATATCAGCTTTTCATTTGTATTTCTCATATATTAATACATTTACCAAAGAGAATAAAATATTGATGAAAACATGGAATATCCTAAAATCTATAGAGTATAAAAATATAAATGGATTTTAGGAGGGGTTGATTATAATATTCCTTCAATGAAAATAAGAACAATCCCAAAAAATAATTTTAAAATAAATTCTTAACTCTTTGGTAACATAAAAAATATAATCCCAGAATAGAGTAAACATGAATTGAAACATTAATAATAATTAAAAAATAGATATACATGTTAAATAAATAAAAGGGGTATTATATAATAAAACTAAATGTAAATAGTTTTGTTATACTGAAAATGTGCCAATGAAGTGGAAATTGAGAAGAAATATCTTACATCATGATTAACTTTCCTCATAATAACATTTAACCTATTATGTAATAAATTTAGATTTATTAAAATTACATAATAGAACAATATACATATCTTTAAAATCATATATTATCTATTTATAACATCTTATGATCTGTTTTTAACAACCTTTTGTTATTATCATTATTTCAAGTGTTAACTACATCATTTTTCGTATATGTTTTCATTCATGAATTGTGGTCCTTGTATCCTAAAAATGGTTATATAATATCTATAATTTAAATACTTATATTTATAAACATACATATTCATTACATAAATATTTCAAATCTTATATGATAAATGAAGATAAAAAATGAATCACACCTCTTCGTGGAGACGGTAAGTCATACAAACGAACAAGCGTGGTTATTATTTCTTAATAAGTGGAAAGGTATGTAATAAGATGATATATTATAATTTTATAATTATTAATATTTAATATTTATGATAAATATTCATTAGGTACAACATTATGACAATCCATGTGAAGTGGTAATGGAAAACAAATTACACCGGTTCATAAGGCGATTGTCCGCTGAACACTCATGAAGTGGTTTTTATTCTGATTTGATAGAGAATAAGATTGATAAATATAATAAAATAAAAATAATAACATCTCAGTATAAATTAGATATTTATTTTATTATATTGCAATAGTTGTGACATAATTTAACCTGTTAAACGAAATCGTAAAATGAAACTGCTTATTGAGGATTATCACCTCTTCTTTGAAAGACACCCTTTATATCAACTCCTAATGGACCTAGTAATTATATTTTTGAAAGAAAAACATCCATAATTTTATTAAATAATTGTAGAAGTTTTATTGGAATTTTTGGATCAAGCTATGTGTCTTTATGTGGTGTATAGAATAGAGGATAGGTGGTTCCTTTTTATAGTAAACTAAAGGGAACCAATGGAATTGATAAAAATATTTCAATATAATAAATTTATTCTCATGAAAATGTGGATCCATGTGGTCTTAATCTAAAATATAATAAATTATATTCTTGTAATATCTTCTTCTAATGAAATTTGGATCGGTTTATGTGGTATTTTATGTTGGATAGAGATTATATCAAATATACACAAGAGGGGGTGAATTGTGTCTTTTCAAAAAATCATCATGAGATCATGTTTTGTCCATTATATTTAATCAGATAGATTGATTCTATGGAAATATGAAATTTAGGGACACACGATATATAGTGGTTCAGGGAACAGATGGCCCCTAGTCTACTAAACCAACACTCTACTCCATGAGCATGGCGATTTTCACTATCTTGTCCTCATCTCAGTAGACCTTTCAATAACTGAGTGTTGGCAGTTGAAACCTTTACAATCTAAGGAAAAACACAGCCTTCTAGTTCAATCACAAAACCTACACATCTTATAATGAGAAGCTGGTCACTGAAGATAAAATGTATTTGTTCTTGGAAAATACTCTCCCGATTGTTCTTCACAATTGCAACAGAATGCAATTGACAGAAAATTGATTGTCGTCTTCAGAAAGAATGATCTTCCAGATAGAGTCATTATGAGTTGATCATGTTGTAGTAGATACAGAAATATAAATCACATCTTCAGTAGAACCAGATTCACAATTGATCTTCAATTCCTGATAAGTGAATCTTCTGTCGTGTATCTTCATCTTTAACACACATTGCTTTTACCGCTCTTCGTAATCAACAGAAATGTAGATCGTGATTGACTCTATTTATTGTCTCTTCTAAATGTCATACAAGTGATCTCGTATTTTTATAGATGTATCTTCTCTTGTGTTCTTGATCACTATCTGTAGTTTTTTTACTCACATTCACCATAAAAATTGAATACTTCCTCTACCAAAATCAGATCCACAATGTTCGCCTTTTTACTAGAGTAATTCAAACATTTGAATTTACAGAGTAGTCGTAACTCTCCTTGTAATTATCCATGAAAATAACCTTTTAATTCAATCCGTAAATGGCTCTGAACTCACCAAAGACGCGCTTTAAAATAAGCTTTTAATCCGGTTTAAAATCGGCCTAATAATTCGCTTACAGATCATTGAATAATAATATCAAGTTTAAAGTCTCTGACGAAAAACATAAATTTGAGTTGTATAGTATTCATCCTATGAACATAATGTAGATCATAAATATAAGGTTGATCACAAATGTAGGGTTGATCACAAATGAAGGGTTGATCACAAACGTAGGGTTGACCACAAATGTAGGGTTCTTCATCCATACTTTTCTTTTCAACTTTCAAACGTATGAAGAATGGTCCATTCTTTTATAAGATTCCAAACGAAAGGTACATGTTCCATAATTTTATAATAAATGTAAGTTTGTTTACAAAAGTAAGGTTGGTGAACTATACTTTTGAGAAACAAATGTAACGTTTAACACTTACGTATGGTTCTCCTTACATACATTTCAAATATCCCAAATGTAGGTTTCCTTCCTAACATAGGGTTCATCTTCCATAATTTTCTTATAATGTATGGTTGATTAACCATACTTTTATGATTACTCATAATGTATAAACCGCATTTCATCCTTATGCTACGTTTCTCCATGTAAGGTTTCAACAGTGAATCCAAAACACACATAAGAAATTCCCTAATATGTAGAGCATGAAAAGTGTTTCTAGAACACGCTAATGAAAATAATTTATCAATTAAATCTCATTTTAAAAGAACTTAAAAATTTCTTTCTGAAATATAAAATAAAAAATAAATTCCAAAAATATACTTAAATATTAAAATCATTAGAAAACAATTAATGGTATTTGTGAGCATCAAAATCATCATAAAGAGATAGAGTATTGTTCTCAACAATCTCCCCAATTTTAATAAAAATATTGTGTATTATTGAAAACAACACTTGCTCAATAATATCCCCCTTTTTGATGATCAAAAAACCCAAAAATAACCAATGAAATTAACTTACAAAATTAATTACAACTTGTTTTAAATTTTTCAAATATAAATACAATATTAAAATTTACTCAATTTATCCTCCTTTAAAGGATTAAGATAACAATTAATATTTAAAACGGTTAAAATATAAGATGTTTTGTTTATCCAATTTCAACCCCATTTTGTGATATCAAACAGAAAAATAAAATATAGAATAGGACACATTTCTTGTAGCACTGAACTTATGTAAATACTATATCTAACTATTTATCAATTAGTGAATCTGGATTACTGGAATATCTAATCAAAGATAGTAAAACATAAAAATATATAATGAATGATATTTTCATTGAAAATATTTAATAGTTAAAAAATTGATAAATACATGAATCAAGGTTTGGTCAGGGTTTAGATATGGTCTATCACCTCAGAACTACTAACTTGATTTTTGATAGCTACTCCCTTAATCTCCACATCATTCCATAACCAAGCATAATAATAAGATCCATATTATCTTGAGTCATATGAATGTCTTCCATTATGTTAACTCTAAAAAAATCATGTAGTCGTTCTTCCTTCTCCAAAAACAAAGGCAACTTTTTTGTTAAATTATCCAATACAAATCTGATTCCTGGTTCATTTGAGGTCAACTGGTCAACTAAAAACATTTTATTGTCCAGCAGCATTGAAAGAGGAGCACTACTGCATTGAAAATCATGCAACCTTTCATTCATATCAACTAAGAAAGTGGTTATTTCCATAAATCCTTTTATCAAATCAGGTGATATACCTAAATCACTAGCCTCGTCGATCCTGGAAGATCCCAACTTTGTCTCCATAAATGATTTGAGATATGACAAATCTGACTTCATAACCATTTCAAAATTTTATTTTGAAACCTCATTAAGCATATCCTTCTTAAAAATTTCAACTTCTTTCTTTGAAAATTTACTATTCATTAGCCTCTTGATGTTTAATTTTTCGTTTTCCAATGCTCTCCTCAGAGAAATATTCTCTTGCTAAACTCTCTGCCGCTCCTATTATATTTCATCAACATCATCTTTTTCTGATTTGGAGGTACTTTGTTCATGATTCTCTTTTTCAGCATGAAAGTGTTGTACTAACACTAGGGGTAAGGATTCGGCATCTTCTTTATCCTTATCTTCTCTAACCGGTTGGTCCATAGATTTTTCCTCTGAGCCTTTTCCAGACTCTTCCACAGAAAAATCCTCTTGAAGAAATTTTGTTTGTAGGTATGAAGGGTTTTCATCGAGTACATCAGAAATCACTTCTTCTATTTTATTCTCTTGAATAATTTAATCTTCATCTAATTAAGGACAGACCACATATACTCCATGCACTACCACTTTTTCAATTTCAACTGCAGGTTTTGGTTCTATTCTTTCAACTTCAATTCTTTCTGGTTCAACTTCTATAACAGCCAAATCCTATTCCTGAGTCTCTCTATCAGATTCTACATGAACTCTAGATTGAATCTGAGGTTCTTACACTAGTTCTGACCTCTCAATAACAACTTCCATTCACTTTTCAATAGCATCTTCTATTACAAAACTGTAACTCAATAAATATTTAGTGGTTAAAACATTGGAAACGTTCTCTTCATGAGCAGTATCATATCTTTTAATATTTACTTGAAGTCCTTCATGACATTAATCCTCTGGCATAGTCTCAAATTCTAAACTTATTCTCTTGGAAATAGAGCTATCTCTGGATATTGCTTGATATTCATTTCACTTTTCAGGATATTCCTGAGCTCTCTCTTATTCAACTTCTTCATCAGATCCTACTGGTAAGATTTTTACTTTCATTATACTCCAGAAATAACCACTTTTTCTTAATGTACCAACATTAAAAACATTACTTTGTTGAAAAAAAGGTCTAGCATCAACCAGTCTCCCTGTGTCTTTCTTGAACAAGAGTTTTGAAATGAATCTACCAAAAGGGTAGAAATTCATTCTAACATCACTTTGATAGCTGTAACTCAGGTAGATCACCAAGTACCAAGGAAATTTTAATTTTACATCATTTAGAAGAAGATACATTATGTACATGTCAGGATATAGTATCTTCTCCATCTCTGACATTTTCGGTACGATCCCTATTTGTACAATTTTCTCAAGGATCTTCTGATCTGGTTCCAAATCGTTATCTAACATTTTCCTTATGTTAGTAGTGACAAACTGAAAGGATATAATATCTTATGATTTATGCACAAAATTTAGTATACTTTTCAAATCAAAATGAAACACTCCCTCATGAGGGATGTTCAGTATCTAACTAATTTCAATGGAAGAGATTGAAGAATCTTTATCCCCTATCTTAGCCATCATGGTATCATAATCATCTCCCAAACTAAATTGAATAGATTTAAAAAAAATATCGAAGCTCTACTTCATACAAGAATATCATATTCTCACTATTTAAGGTCTGTTCGAGATTCTAAAATGACAGGGCATATTTTAAAAACAAGTTTGTCTGAAATAGCCATTCTAAATCAATTATCAATCCCTATAGGATTTTCCTTCTTGTTGAGTGTTGTTTCTTGGCAATGCTGGTCTTGACCTCATCAACACTCTTAGTCTTTTCTGTTTTTGTGAAAATCTCTAAAGGTTTTAAGGATAGGGTTTTAGAGGATCAAATATTAGGGTTGACAAGGAGTGGTGAGGTTTTGCGAGTTCGAAAGGGTTTTGGTGGAAATGAGTTGGTTCAGAATTTGAAAGGTTCTAACAGCCTTGATTCTTGTGTAATTAATAATCATTACATAGATTTAAAAAACAAATAAATATTTATTATGAGGGAAAAAATTATTATATTTGAAAAACAAATAACTAATTTATTTTAAATAGTATTAAAATAAATAAACTACAAAATAAAATATTATTTAAAACTAAATACCCCTATCTCCCACTAAATAATATCAAACATTTCAGTGGGAAGTGGTTTAGTAAGAATATCTGCTAATTGAATTTCAATACATAGAAATTCCAAAGATATATCCTTTTTCAGAACATGATCTCTTAGAAAATGATGTCTGATATCAATATGCATAGTCCTAGAATAATTAATAGGATTTTATAAAATATTTATAGCACTACTATTATCACATAAAATAGGGGTACTATTAAAATTTAGTCCAAAATCTATAAGGGTGTTTTTCATCCACAACACTCATGCACAGTAACTGCCTACAGAAACATATTCTTCCTCCGTTGTTGACAGGGAAACTGAATTTTGTTTCTTACATGACCATGACACTAATGATTTTCCAAAAAAGCCACAAGTACCTTAACTGATTTTCCTATCTAATCTACAACTCCCAAAGACTGCATCTGAATATGAAATTAAATTAAAATCATATGTTTTAGTATAAATAAGAGATTGAAAAATAGTTCTATTAAAATATCTAAAAATTTGTTTAAGGGTAGTTAAATGGGATTTTTTAGGATTTGATTTAAATATTTTACATAGACATTCTTAATACATTATATCTGGCCTGCTAGTAGTAAGATATAATAAACTACCAATCATACCTCTATATAACATGTTGTCATCTGATTTTCTAGTTTCATCCAAATCAAGTTCTATATTAGTACACATAGGAGTTGTATATGTCTTTCTTTTTTCAAGTCCAAATTTCCTTGTAAATCAGTAATGTATTTTCATTGATTTAAAACATTTCCAAAAGATTTTTGCAATATGTGATGTCCAAAAAAGTAATTTAATTCTCACATCATACTAATTTAAAATTCTATTTTTATTATATTTGAAAACTCATGACAAATTGTTTTATTAGTTGATCAAAAAATTATATCATCAACACAAATTTAAACCAATAAAATAGTAGTTTTTATAGTTTTATTTAAAAGTGTTGGATATTCCCTTCCAAAAGTAAAATCATTTTTCAAATGAAAAGAGCTTAATCTTTCATACCAAGATCTAGGTACTTGTTTAATGCCATAAAGAGCTCTAGTAAGTTTAAAAATAGAATTTTTTTGGTGAATTTTCAAAACCAAGATGTTGATCAACATAAACGTACACCATTAAATATAAATTTAAAAAGGAAGACTTAACATCCATATGAAATAATTTAAAATTCATATGAGATGAATATTCTGTGGAAATTTTAATGGAATATAACCTAGATATAGGTGCAAAGGTCTCATCATAGTCTATACCTTATTCATGATTATATTATTTTTTGAAAAGTCATGTATTATTTTAAGTTATTATTCCGCGAGCATCTTGTTTATTCTTGAAGACCCATTTTTCCTATCACTGGAAAATTATGTGGTCTTTCAACTAATTCCCAGACTTTATTTCTCTTGAACGGTTTAATTCTTTGTGAATTTCTATCATCCATCATTCTTCATCGAAATCTTATTCTATAGTCTTAGGTTATAATTGGGATAGAAAGGTATAAAATTCTACAATATTTACAATTTTTCTTCTAGTTTTTATTCATGTGACTAAGTCACCTATTATAGTTTCTAAAGGGTTATTATTTTGGGTTCTTGACTGTCTATGTAGTAAAATTATAGGTTCTTCGGTGTCAAGTTCTTTGGGAATGGACTGAATTTCATTTATACCTTTTTCAAAATCATTTTTCAAGTTCTCATGTCTCATGTTATCATTAGAGTTAGATTCATCAATTTGATATGTCCTTTTCTCAAAAGGATCAGATTCATCAAATTTCACATGAACTGATTCTTCAACAATCCTTGAATTTTTATTAAAAACTCTATAAGCTTGGGATGTAGCAGAATATCCTACGAAAATGCCTTCAATACATTTTGGATCAAACTTACCAAGATTGTATTTGGTGTTTAAGGTGTAAACCATGCATCCAAAAACATTAAAGTAGTTTACTTTAGTTTTTATTTTATTCCAGAGTTCATAGGGTGTATTTTTTAAAATTGTTCTAATTAAAACTCTATTCATTATATAGAAAATTGTTCTTATAGATTCTGCACAAAAATAGGTAGGAAGACTATATTCATTTAGCATAGTCTTAGAAATTTCATGAATAGTCATATTTCTTCTTTCAACAACTCCATTTTTTTGTGGTGTTCTTGGTTCCGAGAAGGTGTGTTTAATACCTATATTTGAGAAAAAGTAATTGAATTCCAGATTCTAAAATTATCCACCATGATCAATTTTTAATGAAATTATTCTAAACCATTTTTCATTTTGAACAACATTACAAATACTTTCAAATAATGTAAAAGATCCATTTTTAAATTTCAAAAAAAATCCACTTAAATCTAGAATAGTCATCAACTAAAACATATACATATAATTTACCAGTCAATATTGTTACTCTTGAAGGTCAAAACAAATCCATATGGATATGTTCTAGAAGGTTATATGTAGGAATTTTGTTAACAGATTTGAAGGATGATTTAAATTTCATTCCATGTTGTCATGAATCATAGAATCTGTCACATTCAAATATGAGACTAGGAAAATCAGAAACTAATTATTTCTTAGATAATTAATGTAAAACATATACATTGCAATGTCCATGTCTTCTATTCCAGACCCAAGATTCAATTATCTTAATAGTTAAGCAGTTTACTTGTCATTTACACAAAGAATTTAAATCCATGGTTTACACATAGTCAGTTCTAGGTGCTATAAATTTAATAAGTTTGTTTTTGAAAATAGAACAATTATTTTTAGAAAAATCAACAACATAACCATCATCACATAGTTGAGAGATACTTATTAGATTGCATTTCAATCCTTGTACATAATGTACTTTTTTGATTGAGACATCATCTAGATCTCCAACTATTCCAATACCAATGATCTTCCCTTTCGCATTATAACCAAATGTGACAAGTCCATCATCATTATGAGTGAGTGTAGAGAAATTCGATGAGTTTCCACTCATATTCCTTGAGCAGCCAATATCCATATACCATATGTCCTTTTTTCTTTTGTGACCTGCTCCATGCAAAGTCATTTACACAATTTTATTTGGTACCCATAATCTGTTGGGTCCAGGGCTATTAGCCAGCAAAGATCTGGGAATCCAAACTTTATTTGATGTTCTAATTTTTGAAGAGTCAAATAAATTATTTGTTACCAAATATTTCATAATACCACTTATTTGTGGTTGTCTTATGAAACCATTTTTAGAAAGATGTCCCCTTATTCCATAGTAATCACAATTTAATCGTTTTGTACTTGGAATAAAATAATTCTTGTACAACTTTGTTTTTTCACCTTTACTACTAATTCCAATTCATTCCTTTTTAATGGTATTTTTCAAAATAATTTAATTTAAAGTATTTTATCCTTTACTAAATATAGGGTCTGCATTTTTATAAGTATCTACTTCAGTTAGTACGGTTTTTATCTTTGATTCATAATCTGTATTGTTATTGTTAATTGAGTTAAACTTTTCAGTTAACTCCTTATGTTGTTTCATCATTGTATCTCTTTCATCAGAAAAATCCTAATGAATTTTCATTAGAAACTAATGCTTCTTAAATAAAGAATCATATTTTTCATCACTCATATTGCAGTAGGCTGCATGTTTTTTATTAGAGTAACTAGATTCAGAACTAGAATCAGAAGAGTAGTAAGATTGTACCTCATCTGTTTCTTCCATAAAATAGATGTTGGCTTTCATATTTACTTCTTCCTTCTCTGAGTCTGATTCAGATGTTATACTGGAGTCTTCAGATACACTCCATGTAGCTTTCATTTCTTTCTTGTCCTTATACTCATAATCATTTCTTTTGAAAAATTTCTTTTTATTGTCTTCTTTTAGATGATAACAGTCAGGTCTAATGTGCCCCATTTTCTTGCACTCATAACATCTGACTTCCTTGTGATCCTTTTTTAAATATATTATGATTCCCTTCTTCTTTCTATAGAATTTAGTGAATTTTTTGGCTAGCTAATCCAGTTCTACATTCGAATTTGAAAAATCATAACTTTTTGATTTCACATTTACACTTTTCATCATCATTTTATTTTTGATCTTTGATGACACATTTAAGGTAGCGTCATATATCTTGATAAACACTTTATGCTCATTTTCTTCATCTTGAATCTCAGATTCATACATCATAAGTGTTTCAATCTGTTCTCTCATGGTTAAGTATTTGACAGGTGTCGGCTGTCTAATTGCAGTAGAGATTACATTCCATCTTATAGGAAGTACTCTGAGTACTTTTAAAACCTGATCATCTTGTTTAATGGGATCTCCCAAGGCGGTTATGTTATTGGCAATATCTGTAAATATTCCATTCATTTTAGTAATTCTTTCATCTTCAACCATTCTGAATGAATCAAATTTAAGCTTAGTAGTTGCATATCTCATTCCCTCATATTGTTAGTTCCTTCATAAGCAACAAAAATAATTTTCCACATCTCATGTGCTGTTGGGCATTAAGATAATATGTTAAATTCATTAGGTCCTAGACCACATATAATTGTATTCATTTCCTTTGAGTTCATATCATATTCTACTTCAGTAGCTTCACTCCATGTCTTAGTTTTTTCAGGTATTTTATATAGAGTCAATATCTTAGAATATACTCTGTATCCATGGTTTTTCAGTAGATAATCATTCGTGACTTCCATCATCCATAGTTTTCTCCATTGAAGTATGATTCTCTGACCATAGAAATTCCCTCTCTTGTATTAGTCATCTTGCTCTGCATATAATCGATAATCACTTTTAGCTTGTTAGAGCTTTATCAAAAGCCCAACCGTTGATACCACTTGTTGGATCGAGATTATATCAATATACAGAAGTGGGGGGGGGGGGTTCATTGTGTCTTTTAAAAAATGTTCATGAGATCGTGTTTTTTCCTTTATCTTTAATCAGATAGTTTAATGGAGAAGAAATATTAACTGCAGGGACACACAATATATAGTGGTTCAGGGAATACAAGGCCCCTAGTCAACTCCACCAATGCTCTGCTCCATGAGCTTGGCGATTTTCACTAGCTGGTCCTCGTCTCAATGGACCTTTCAACAAATGAGTGCATGAATTTGACACCTTTACAATCTAAGGAAAAACACAGCCGTCTGGTTCAATCATAGAACCTACACAGCTTAGAACGAGAAGCTGGTCACTCAAGATAAAAAGTATTTTTTCTTTGAAAATAATATCTTGTTGTTCTTCACAATTGAAACAGAATGAAATTCACAGTAAATGGATCATTGTGTTCAGAAAGAATGAACTTCAATAAAGAGTCGTTCTAATTCGATCCTGTTGCAGTAGATATATAAATATAAATTGCATCTTCATCAATAGTAGATTCACAATTGATCTTCAATGTTGAATAAGTGAATCTTCTGTCGTGTATCTTCTTCTTTAAAAAATAGAGCTTTTACCTCTCTTCATAATCAACAGAAATATAGATCATTACTAACTCTGTTTTTCTCTCTTCAAAATTTCATATAACAGATCTCGTTTTTTGATAGATTTATTTTCTCTTGTGTTCTTGATCACTATCTGCAGTTTTGTACTCACATACACCTTAAAAACGAATACTTCCTCTGCAAAAATCAGATCCACAATCTTTGCCTTTTTATGCGCGTAATTAAAACATTTTAATTTTCAGATTAGTCGTAAATATCCTTGTAATTCTCCATGAAATTCTCCTTTTAATTCGATCCTTAAACAGCTCTGAACTTGTCAAAGATGTGCTTTAAAATTAGCTTTTAATCCGGTTTAAAATCAGCCTGATAATTCGCTTGCAGATCATTGAAAAATAATATCAACTTTAAACTCTCTGACGCCAAACGTATGGTTGAGTTGTACAGTATGCATCCTATGAACGTAATGAAGTTCATAAACGTAAGTTTGATCACAAACATAGGGTTTATCAAGAACATATGGTTGATCACAAACGTTTAGTTGATCACATACGTAGGGTTGGCCATCCATACTTTTCTCTTCAACTTTCAAATGTATGATAAATTATCCATACTTTTATAAGCTTCCAAATGAAAGGTATGTGATCCATACTTTTCTAAGAAATGTAATGTTGTTTACAAAAGTAAGATTGATGAACCATAATTTTGAGAAACAAATGTAACATTTAACACTTACGTATGGTTCTCCTTCCATACTTTTCTAATTTCCCAAATGTAGGGTTCCTTCCTAACGTAGGGTTCCTCTTCCATACTATTCTGATAATGTATGGTTGATTAACCATACTTTTCTGATAACTCATAATGTATACACCACATTCCATCCTTATGATACATTTCTCCACATAGGGTACGAACAGTGATTCCACAACATGCTTAAGCAATTCCCAAATATGTAGAGCATGAACAGAGTTTCCAGAACACACTAATGAAAATACTTTTTCAATTAAATCTCATTGTTCAAGATAATAAATATTTATTCCTGAAATAAAAAACAAATAATAAATTCCTGAAATATACGTAAAAAATAAAATCATTAGAAAACAATTAAGGGTATTTGTGGGCATCAAAATCATCAAAAAGAGATAGAGTATTGTTCTCAACAATCTCCCCCTTTTAAATAAAAATATTATGTTTTGTTCAAAACAACACTTGCTCAACATTTTAAACGTTATCTATTGATTATACCCCTTTATTAAACTATTTTAACATTAACCACTGTAACAACATTTTCAACATTAAAGGGTTATAAATTTACATATAAGGTAAAAATGTGATCATAAATGGAGAACGGATGATATGATAAATAATTTATGATCCAATATATCCTATTTAAAAAAATCATATATTAATAATTGAATAAAATATTATTTTCCATAAAATATCATTATTGCCATTTTTTAAACTATTCAGTTTATTTGATCTTATAGACATGAAAAAATAGATGATATTATATTATAATATTTTTTACCATAAATTTTACATTATAACTGACAATTAAATTATTTTTAACTATAATTCATCACAAAAACATTAGTTTTAATGTTTTTAATGTTATTTACATTGAATTTTCTACTGATTGAACATGAATTGTGTCTTGGATGTGTAATAATTTAATTTAATTATTCCATTAAAAAAAATAATGGCTTATCACTATTTTAATATATAAGATATATTTAAAATTAAGATAGTGACATTTTGCATTTTTCATTACTTATAATATTATATAGGTCATTTTCATGGGAAGGTGTTCTATAAAAAAAATTAAATCTAAAGCATAAAGTGATATGGGTCAAAATAAATTTATCTAAATAAAATTTAATGTAAAAAATGTTGACCTTATCATTTAGTTTTAAACTATGTTTACATGATTTACTTATTTACTTTAGTGAAAAATGTTACTATTTAAACATTTCATTATTACCAACAGTTAATTTGAACTTATTAAATAATATTAATTAAGATAAATCCAAATATGGAAACCATTTTACCAAATTCAATCTCTATAATAATAAAATCATTTTATACTAACCCCAAAAAGCAAGATGAAAAGCAGTTTTATGCAAAATTCCTTTCATAATTGTATAAGAATCTGTATACTAAGATAAACTATAATGTTGGTCCTAAAATTATAAATTAAATTATATTTTAACAATAATTAACTAAAATAATTTTAAAACCAATCTAAATAAAAATGAATCTTTTAAAATATTAGAAAATAAAATAAAGTTTTTTTTAAAATGATATTTAAACTATTAATCGAATATTAAATTTTTCATAATTTTCACAAAAAATCACTAAAAGATAATTTTTTATGCTCATTTTAAAAATTATATAATTTTTATCAAGTTAATAAATTAAATTGGAAGCATTTAATTATAATATTCATGTTTAAAATTCAATAAAACCCATTTTTTTAAAACATATAACATCAATGAAAATTAAGTACTTAATTCCATTAAATTAATCAATATATTTGTATTGAATAAGACAATTATACATATATATTTCAATGTTATACTCATATGAATATCCTAAAATTTAATATATATGTTATAAAGGTAACATTTAAATAATAATATTTTTATAATATATCACAATTCAACTAGAGATCTATGTTTAATGATTAAAACTCTATCAAATAATTTAGATTTATTTAAAGAGAAATATATCATGAAATCTCACTATGTTTTTGCCTTAGTTGCATTATTAGTCTTAATTTTGATTAGTTTAATAGTATTGAATTTTATTCATAAGAATGTGGAGTTATTTGGATATCATATCTAATTATATTTCTATATGATTATTTTTATGTTAATTGGTTAAAAGTGAAATCATATTTTAAATTGATGGTAGTGAAATGAAATTTTACATCAATCGATATCCATGAATTGAAACATAAAGTTTAATGATTCTTCTCTTATGAATTTTTTATTTTATAAATTATTAATAGTAATTTCATGGTGTTTTTTAATCAACGGTTTTGTATTGTGAGTGGGAAACACCTTGTGATTTGATAATTATAAATAAAAATGATCTTAATAATGAATTTCATCCTTATAAACATTAGTATCCCAAATAATGGAAAATTGTATAATTTCACATTAAGATGACCATAGGTGATATATTTAAAAGATGATAATTCTTGAATGTTGAAGAGAGGATTAATATGTAATATTTTAATAAAAAGGGAATATGTAAGGAATGTGGTAACCAAAGTCAAATAAATAATGGGTCCATGTGAAGACCTTGATATTAAATGGTTAGATGGTAACTAAGGGATATGATTTCCTAAGAAATGGAATGATATGAAGTGAAGTGGTGACAACTAGAAGGGAGTGAATTAAATAAAAGTTTTTAATTTTAAAATGGTGATTTTCTAGGAATACCATGGAAAAATAACAGGGTTTTTTTACTTGATTGGTATTGAATTTATTGCGTGAACCCTGGATTCTAGTAGGTAGTTAAATGAATTTTTGTTCATGATGAAACCCTTAGATTCATTGAGGGTCTAAAAAGGAATTCCTTAATAATAAAATAGAATCTTCATATTTTTGTAACCATGAACTCCTTACGATAGCTCCCCATTCTATTCGGGTAGTTTTATTACTTGTTTAATTCCACAGACTCATGTTGTGGATTCTTAGATGGAACCCTTATTGAATGTCACATGATGAGAAACTGATATTCTTCTTGATCTCATTGGATGGAATACATAGATTTTGAGTCATTAATTCCAATCAAGTCATTATTCTAAATGTCAGGGTTGGTTCTATGATTTCCTTACATAATAATTGATTAGTATAATGACAAGGGTCACCCCCATGTATTCTCTCTGGGGTTTTTTAGGGGTAATTTCTATTGAGAAATGTGGATTACATCAAATGAGTGTGATTATGGTTTCCGTGGTAGTATACCATGAAGGCGATTGATACGTGATTTCTATTAGGATCAAAGACTCATCGGTCTTGGTCAATTCACATAGGTTTGACCTCGAGGGACACTGTAGAGCCCTATTTTGGAGTTCATTATTATTTATTAATTTTTCAATAACATTAAACATTTAATTATATAACTCTTTGATGTAGAACATACAGACTTATTATTTTTTGGTACATTATTGTTGGTGTCCTACTGAGTTTTACTCACACCCCACTTAGGATTCTGTGGAACTTTGGTTCTCTATCCAATGTTACTTGGTTGCAGTTCTGTGTTTTGTCTGGTACAGTGGAGCATAATAGTTTGGTATATGTCTAGGACTCATGACCTTTTTTAGAGTTTCCTCTAGATGTATTTGAACTTTGGGATTTTTATGTATTTGTATTTTTTTATATTCATTAAACCTAACATTTTTAAATTAATTTATTTGATATATAATGAATTTTTTATTTTTATTATCTTTCAATACATACAAGGAAGTCGTTTCACTACTAATATATATGGATGGTGTATGTGATTTCATTTATTTTCACTATTTACATACTCTAATATATGATTATAGTCTCTCCACCATACCAACATAGACGTAATCTACTAGAAGACTATCATTATTAGATGTAGTGTTGCGCCTAAGACCTTATGGAACATGGCCCAGGGAACCAGTTTAGTGGATTTCAGTTAGGGGCATGAGAAAATGTCATAAGAGCCTTTTTTTTCTTTTTTATTTCTATATTGGAGAGCTTGAAATGAGAATAGAAGTGTTTTTTTAGAAAGGTATAGTACTTTTTATTGGAATAACCACCCCATGTGTGAGTAAATTCTATTTTTCAAGGGATGGATTTTATTTCACGATCTACAGTGTTAAAATTATATTTATTTCCCAATGAGTGACACACAGATTTATGAGGTGATAGTTTTTGGGATTTTACCTCTTAGTAATTAAGTTAATAGATCATGTATTGATGTATAATATCGGGCAAGTAGGATTCATGTATCCTTTGTGTGATTTCCCGTTATTTGTTATCTAATTACCTAGGTTGTGATATGGGTTAGTATTTTATGTATTTATGGATATTTAGATAGTGTTTTCTTGTATAACAGTTTGGTGGAATCTTACATAATTCATCTCGTATATGGATAAAGTACATATTTTGTAACCGCTTGGATGGATTGTTAAGAGGAATTGGATAAAAAAATCAATTAAAACTTATATATTATAGTCCTCTATAACATGTAATTGAAATCCTATTTAACTAAGCTTCAACTGTGAAAATATTTGGTTAAAGTAAATGGTTAATAGTATATTATGCAATTTTTTAACATGTATTTTATGTGGAGTCAGTTAAATAAAATTCCATGTGAAACTTGTACAATTATTTCCATTATAAATTGTGTTTAACGTTTCATTTAACATATCTCTTATTATATAATATTTTTTATAATTGAATATGTAACTGTAAATTTTTTAATCGTGTTTACATATATATATATGATGTTAGTCTTATGTAATAATGAAATCCTAAAATGTGATGGTTCATTGAATAATGAGAAAATTCATGGAAAATCTTAATTTCATTCATGGAACCATTATATATGTTAATTAACCCTAGTAATGGTATTTAGGGTATGAGAGTTCCCATGAGAGGAGTTTCCTAAGATGTGGTGTGTGATGAATATTGGGGCTTAGGCCGGTGGTAATTCCCTTGAGTGTTAGTGTCAAAATTTCCTTATAAATATGTTTTTTAGATGGGTTATATCTGTGGTGACCTAGGGTTGTGTTCGGATAGATAGTCTATAGAGGTCGAAACAGTTTCACATTTATTGATGTGTGTTAGATTTGAAGAACAACTGGTTTATGCCAGACTTGAGAGTTAGTGGGTTGGATTTGAACAAACCTGTGGTTGAGACCTTATAGTGATTGTTTCATATATTAGTTGTTATGTGAAATTAATATAGGGATTTGTGTCAGACCTAGATTGTACCTATTTGAGGCAGTATGTATATGCTATGTAGGACATCCTAATGACATTACATAGACATGACTATGGGTTAGTGATCTCATTCTTATTTATATTTTATGGTAACTCATTAGAGGAGTCATATATCCTTATGAATGTCCTTGGATATTTGAATTAGGGGAAGATTCTTCTCCTTGATATTTGAGTACACATGGGGAATTACCAAGTCCGTGGTTTAAACATTTTGTGCGCCGTGTATTCTGAGATGTGAAGCACTAAATTTTCTAATGAATTTCCATAACCCTTTTTTAATGTTCATTTGCGAGCATGGAGGGATCATGGGTTAGCATTACTGTGTGGGAGTGTCACTAGTTGGTGGAGACTGAATGTTTTACCAGGTTATAATTTCATTAGACATAATGATTTAGTTATCCAATAGTATTTCTAGATATAATTAGATATTATTTGGTATCCAACATTAGTTTGTAATAGTGCCTGATGGGTGTGGTTTGGTAAGTGGCCATGTTTGAGTCCTAGACCTGTGGTAGTTGAAGAAATTATCATAGGATTACTAACCTAAGGGTTCAAGGTAGGAACATGAAGAATCTATAAGGTGGGGAATTATTTTATGTAAGGACACAGTGATATGATATAATCAATATGCATTGATCCTTGATTAGCAGAAAACGGTTAACATTATAGATGTGAGAGAATTTCTTAGGAGGATAATCATGTGTGTTGTCCTGATCAGACATATTTGGGTCAGTGCTTTAGTTGTGGTAATGGATGAGATTGATGGTTTGTAGTAGACTATTGGTCTTTTAATGTTTTGACCATCATTTTTTGTGGGTTATTTTGTAAGTGTCATGGGTAACATTCCACTAAGTTGGGAGAATGTAATGAATTACCTTTTTTATGGTTCTCAAGGATGAACATTCCTGGATATGTCAAGACATCATGTTTAGATATAGATGGGGCATGGGATGTGGAGATCACATTGTTTGTTACAGTAATGAAATAAGAATTATTAGGGAGTAGGATATCAATCACGTTGATATAAATATTGTGTGGAAGAGATCATGGATGCATGAAACTAGACATTAGAAGGTTATCTTAGAATTATGATATCCGAGAGTAAATGGATTTGAATATATATTTATATCATATGGAATTATAGGTAAAACTTTTTGTGTGGTGTTATATAGGATCTATACTGTGACATTACCCTTAGTTTGGTTTTGGGGAAGTTCAAAAGTGCTCGGGATTATGGGTGTATCAGTGCTCGCAATATGGTATTCTGGTGGATATGGTTGTTCGAGGGTTCAATCATTGGATTTCCTCAGATGTCAGGTGGAGACGTTAGGGGACATACAAGGATGATTGTGGAATGCCTACCAAATTTTAATCAATTGAAAATGAGTATGATGTAAATGTGTTGTCCAGGGAATCCAATAGTTTATGAGGTAGGCTAGTCAAATGAGGTTCGACTATCATTCTTGAATGAAGACTGTAATATCCCAGTTCTGGGTACCACCTAGAGGAGCCCCGTACCCAGTTGGTCACATGACTTCAAGAGAATTTCCCTAAATGCACGATTATTCTGACTAACAGCAAGGTACATGGTCTGATAATGGGGAAACCATGCCCTCATTATATGAGTATACACCAAGGAATAAAAAATAGTAAAGAGTATCAGAAGTTGTAATACCATACAACCAAAGTTACATTGGAAGACAAATAAAAAATAAGAAACAAGAGAATGTATATAAATGATGTGTGTCACATGTTTCCTGGAAAGAATATAAAAAAGTAACAATACTGGAAATAAAATAATAAAACCAAATTACTGATAATGTGTAACTCCAACTGATTTGCAAGCCTCATCATGGTCCCCAGCTCTCCAACTAATATAACAATCAAGAACTTGAGGAAGAAATGAACTTTTCCTTATATATAATAGTAACCGTATAATCTGTTTGGGTCTGAAAGCATGGACCAAACAAGGTGTGAGATAAATCCTTGTATCCAACAACCTAAATATATGTGCCTAATTGTTTGTGAATATATATACCAGGTAATAAGAAAAAACGAAGAAGTAAACTATGATGTACTCAAAAATAAACAATCATATATCCTTAAATTACATTCATTTACGTTCATTGATTTTTTCAATCTACTGAATAATGAAATATTGGGATCTAGACTATGATATGTATCCCTTGTATAATAGAAAAACAGATGTCTCAAAAGATCATCAAACAAATAATTAAGACTGAGTCCAAGATTGTGCTTTGTCTTGGCAGTCTTGTCACATTCATCCAACATTAAAAAGCAATCCCCTATGAATGTTCTCACAGTCTAACCCCTCTAGTTTAACATATCATCAATTCAATAAATAATTAACCTCTGAGAAATCATACATAGTCTAACCCCTTTGGTCCTAGGTAGAATTAATCATTTACAAACGCCCCCCTAGGTAGCTCTCATAGTCAATACCCCTTTATCTTCTTAGAAAAAAAAGTTATAATGACCACCTAGAATCTCTCACAGCCAATGCCCTAAGGGCCAACAATCATTTAATAACGACCTTCTGGATAGCTCTCACGGTCTAACCCCTCTGATATATGACCACTTGGTATCTCTCACTGTCAATACATATGGTTCAACATAAAAAAAATTATACATAAATGACCCTACCTTAGGAAGCTCTCACAGCAAAATTCTCCTTGGTGATAATTTCACAATGTGAATCACATGCATCTCAAATAAATAGTAACTCCATCCTAATAACATGAGGCATGGAAAACAATTCAAGCCTAATTGGAATTCTAAACCAAATGGACATAATCAATAAAACATGGTAAAATTCACCCATAATCAAGGTATTAAACATTACTCTTAAGAAACAACCCCTCTATTAACAAACAAACCAAAGAAGGAATTAAACATGGTTAAATTACAAAACACACAATACCCCAAACACGGGTATTTGGAAATCTAATCATATATAATCCAAATACTATCAAAGAATTAAACAAACCACCTACCTTGATGTTGTATAATAAACTCTCATGAACATGGACCCTTGAATCGACCTAGAATGATGTAGATCTACAAAAATAGAAAAAAACACCCGATAACTCGCTAGAGAGGAGAAATTAGAAAGAGAGGATATGGGGAAAAGGATAACCCACAGAGGGGAATCCAACACACCAGGTGGTGTATTAATCGGGGCTTAGATAGAGAATATGTAGGGTTTCAAAGTTATCATTTTCCTCTTCATTATCTCATTTGAGTCACGAGAATAAATAGACAATTATGGATGTGATATGTGACCCCACCTAGATATAAAAGTTAAATATGAAAAGTGCATAGTGTGTTCATTTAATGTACTTGGCACCGAATTTTCCCTCCAATGGTGGTGAAGTAGAATCTTCAAACTACTCTATCAACTGTGATTGTACGTCGACCACCCTCTCCCAAGTCACATCTAGAACATTCCTGTGTTGTCATAGAACCCATACCAGAGGAATTGACCGACCATGAAGATCCTTCAGGCTGCGATCCACAATCCATACATGGTGTTCCTCGAAGGATGCATCCACTGCCAACTCAAACTCCTTGGGTTGGAAAACATGATATGTGTCTAAAAAGTAACATTTTAGCTGACAAACATGAAATATTTCATGCATACACAGGTAACTCTATGGTTACTACAACATAGGCAACCAGACCGACTTTTTCCAAAACCTCAAAGAAACCGACGTATCTTAGTGAAAGCTTCCCCTCTATCCTAATACTCATGTGTCCCAACCCTGACGTGACTCATTACAAAATTTGATCTCCATATTGGAACTCCAGACGTCGTCTCTATTGATCATCCTAATATTTTTGCCGAGATTTTGTTGTAGAAACCCTGTTCCAAATCAAATCCACCCACTTAGTGGTCTCCTGGACAAAACGAGGTCCTAGCATAGCTAGCTCTCCTTCCTTCATCCAAGATAGGTGTGCTCAGAATGTCCTACCGTACAAATCCTCATAAGGTTCCATCTAATTCATCGCCTAAAAACATTTATTATAACAAAACATCACTATGGGTATTTGTCTCTCCCAAGAACCCTTTAAATCTTGGACTCATGCTCGAAGCATGTCCTCCAACACTTGAGTCGTGCGCTCCAACTGGCCATCTATCTGGGTATGGTATGTTGTACTCATAAGTACATCTGTACCAAAATCCCTCAGTAGTCTCATCAAGACATGATAATTAATCATTAAATCCCTACTTGAATCAATAGAGTACGTAATCCTTTGAAAATTTACAATCTCTCAGATGTTCAACCTTCCAAGCTCATCAACACTAAAGGTTTCCCTAATCTGTAAGAAATGCGAATCCTTCATGAGATTGTCAACAAAATCCAAAATTAAATCATTACAGTGAGTAGACCACAATAAACCTATGAGAAAATCCATCATGACATCTTTCCACTTCCACTCAGGAATGGGTAACTATTTCAATGGTCTTGCCAGTCGCTGATGTGCTACCTTCACCTGCTGACAGGTGGGACATCTCATAACAAAATAAACTACATTTCTCTCCATACCTGGCCACCAATAATGACAGGGTAGTTATTTTTACTTCGTGGTGAAACCATAATTATTTTCTCAAACTATGGATTGAAAATATCCCTAAAAATCATCACATATTCCTTCTAACACACATACGAGTCCCTGAAAATGAAAGATCTAATCATCTTCTATTATCCACCTAGGAGTAGGGTCCTCACCTTACACACTCTCCCGTAAGACTAAGCCTTCAGAATCAGATAGCTAGCTCATTCATTCTAGATCCTGTAGAAAATATCTAACATCTATAGAAAAATGAAACTTATACAAGTGTCTATCATGCACATCCAAATTCATCTCAGAGAACAGATCTATAAGCTTATACTCACTGATGTTCTCCAAAAATACCTATATTTGAGTCCACATGCTCAACGCATCAGCCCCAATGTTGTCTTTCTCAGGTGTGTAGGCAAGATCAGAGTCAAAATAATGAAGGTACTCAACCCACATTCACTGTATCACATTCAGATCACATTGAGTAATGATATATTTGAGTCTCTAGTGAGTGTACACCACAAAATTCTCCCCCAAAAGATAATGTCTTCAATAGTGTAAATCATGTACAACTGTAGCCAACTCATGATCATATGTTGGTAGTTTCTCTCATGTGGCATCATCTTCCAATACACATATTCAATGAATCCTTCCCCCTATATAAGAACTACACCAAGACCGATACCTAACACATCATAGTAAACAGTGTCACTCTAATACAACTCTGAAAAATTAGTATCATTGTGGATGTCAATCTCCCTTTTAACTTCTAAAAGGCTTAATCATAGGAATACATCCACAATAACTTTTCACCATTTTTAGTCAGGAGATTCAGTGGCGATGATAAGCATGAAGAGTTCTGAATAAAGCACCTATAGTAACTAGCCCGCCCTAGAAAAAACTACACCTCAAATTTGTTCATTGGATGATCTTAGAAAACCATCTCCCTCACATTCTATGCGTACACAGATACTCATGTATCTAAGATAAAATGACCAAATAAGTGAATCAGGTCCATCCAAATGTTAAATTTTGAGATTATAGCATATAACGAATGCTCTATCAATGTAATAAAAATGATCTCTAGATGGATGGAATGGTCATGTTGAGTGTAATAGTACCCCAAGATATCATCCACGAAGAATACCATAAATTAATTCAAGTAATGATTGAACACTAGGTTCATCAGTGCCATAAAAATGCTGGTGCATTCATGAGACCGAATGGAATAACCAAATACTCATATAGACCATACCTTCTTTGAATGGATATAATAGGTATATCTGATGGTCTAACGTGCAACTGATGATAAAAAAACTCAAGTTAATCTTTGATAACACACAATATCCTCAAAGCTGATCAAATAGGTCTTTAATCCTTGGCATGGGATGTCAGATCATGGCCAGAAACTGGTTCAGCATTATATAATTCAAACAATGTCTGAAGGTAACATCTATGTTCTTCGCAAAAAGGACAGATGAACTCCAAGAAAATGTACTGGTTCAGAAGAAACCTTTTTCCTGTAAATCTGATATCTAATTCTGGATCTCCTAAAACTCTACCTCAGCCATCCTATATAGTGGAATGGACACGGGTGTCACTCCAAGAACAATCTCAATAGAAAAATCTACCTCTCACTCTCATGGTAAACCAGAAAATTCATCTGGAAGGACATCCCTGAAATGATCCACCCCTGGTGGAATTTCCATCTATGAAGTCCCCTGGTCATTTAGATAAATACTAGAAATTTGGTCTGTAACTCCTCCCGTCACATTATGTTTAGGTCCATCTCTACTTTCCTAGACATCCTATTCACCCTTATATAGAAAAGAACCTCCCTCTAGTGATGTGAAACTCATCCTGTGGTGATAGCAGTCAAGAAAGGCCTAAAAGGATACTAAAAATTCCATTACGATAATGAAATTTTATTCTTTCATCTCCATGACATAGAGTTCCCATAAAACATGACACCCACTAACCTCAAGAGGGAACTCCTTGCACTATTGTACACTAGACGTTGTAATCCTCAACGGAGTGTTTAGAACCATAACATCCTCAGAAGTAAATATACAGAGCTCAAGGCACTGATAAATATAAAAATATATAAAACTATGGGAATCCCATATATCAAAAAAGAGAGAGGAAAAAACTGAGGCAACTAGAATCATACCTCTAACTGTAGGGGTATGGGATCATGCCCATGCTCATTCTACCCCATTACAAAAGTCTGACGTGTATTGTGGCCCAGTGAGCCTGCCTAACTACTGTAAGATAATCCACCATGTTGTCGCTGAAAACATGTAGCCTGACTACCACGGTCATGACCACCAACATAGCTAAAACGACCAGCTGAACTCCAGTTCCCTTACTGATGAGAAAACAGTAGTCCTACTCCTAAATGTAGAGTCATAACAGAACCCCTATCACCCCCTACTGGGGATAAAAATCAGAAAAAATGCTAAAGATGACCCATCTTGCCGCATGTTTAGTACTTGACTAGGTTCTTCAGGTAATGTGGTCTCGTATTCCCACTCACCCCGCACTGGTAGCATATCACCCGACTACTAGAAGACACATCTCATGAAAGCACCCTATGGAGCTTCCTACTATCAATAGAAGGAGTTATAGCCCTTGATAATAGACCTCCTTGGATAGTAGCTCCCAAATCCCTCAGATTGCACTCAGTAATCAGTACCTGGTTCACTATACCAGTCACCAAGTCATCCAGAAGACATTCGCCTGGAATCAGATATCATACCTGAGATCATCCTCAAACTGCCTTGCCAAAGATAACTCTTCACCTCCTAGAACAGGTGCGAATCACTGAAGCTCTGTAAAAATATAACAGTAATCCATTATTGAAAGATAACCCTGCTCAAAATTCATAATCACTCAGACTCGAACGTCCCTCAACGTCTAGGGGTAGAAGTCATCATAGAAGGTCCTCTAAAACTCTTCCTAAACCATATTTCCTTGATGTCACTTCTATGATATAACATCCCACCATCTCTTTGTGGAATCACCTAGCATGTTTTTCATGAGCTTAACCCTCCTCTCTAGAGGATTATCTATATTCTCAAAGATTGTGAGCATGGATTTCAACCATGACTCTACAGCCAATGGTCCTTCATCCCCTAAAAAATTGGGAGGATGTTGCTACTGGAACACCCATGTCAATTCTTCCATAGATGGGGCAGGATGTTGTTCTCAATGAAATGTTTGTAACATCCTCAAAAACCCTTCACGACACTTTTCATCCATACCTATGTCTGGTATAATAGTTGGTTCAATAATCGGAACGATATGATGATCTTATTGTAATCCCAGATCAACCATTACTGGTGTTTGATCAATGCCCTCTATCAGGCAAACATCCAGAGGTTGTCTTGGGGTCCTGACTCTACAAGGTCAAGCACATACCTCAATTCAATATTATTAAGTACTAAAACATAGATGTGAAATAAAGGAATATGATACGAATCATTCTTGTTTTACAAAACAGAGTTACATGTGGTGTATAACCCATACACTACATGTTTCCTTAATCTTATAACATGGCGTGTACCTCTTACTAACCTTGTTGTGTAACACCCATACCCACGGTGTGTTCCTCTTAAGACATGGTGGTTACATGAATTTTTCCTCTTGCCCAGGTTCTTCTACGTAGCTAGATCTTCACGGTTCTCTCCGGGGTAACACTACACGATGTGTTTACCCTAGACACAGTCTGTACTGCTTATTTTCTAACCACCTCTTCCATTGGTCACATGGTCAGGTAGATGGTCTACTATACACAGTGTTCATAAACGATACATGACACGTACAACCTATTTTTTGTCCACCCGTGTCATTGGTCACACAGCTGGATACACAGTTATTTACAACACAACATGTATAATATTGACACGGTGTGTTCGACCAAAAGTTTCCCAACCCTGTGCCTCTGCTCACATAGTCAGACATATGGTCAAGCACTATATGGAATATACACTAATTTCACACTGTGTACTTAGAAAAGTTTTTCCATTCATAATAGATGAACACATGGCCTGTCTTCATAACATCACACACCCTTTTTTTGGGTATTCAGAGACCAGGCCTCTGAAACTTCTCCAGAACTCTTAAAAACATTCAATTTTGTCCAATGCATGACAAATTCCAACCCATGAGACCCCATACCCCCACGAATCAAATTTCATCATTTTTATTCATATCATATCTTTAAAAAATTAAATTATTATTTAAACATGATCCACCAAATTCCAGTCCAAGAGGGCCCATAACACATCAGTTACCTAATTTTAGCATCCATCCAAACGAAACATTATAATTCCAATACCCTATCAGAATAACATGTATTCTATCATATTATATATCACAACCACATGCATATGTACCATAACATATATTACAACAACATGAAATCAGTAATTCACCCTGAATGGCATGATAAGAATGCATGATATGTGATCTCTATCAAGTGCCTCTATGTGGAATGAGATGGAATACCCTCATCTCATCAAGTTTCAATAAAAATAGAACTTAAATAATATCAACAATAACAGCAAAAAATAAGTGAATCACCCAATGGTAAAATCAAGTCAACTATAACAATAGAAAAACCAAAAAATTGCAATATTCGAAGTAACATGGCCTTTACCTATACACTGATTAGCTACTACTAGGAACATCTTATTACCAACTACCTATTTATTCATATCCCTATACATAAAATCCAAATAGTTAAAAAATTAATAAAATAAACTCCTTTGATATGACATTGTAACATCCCGGTTCTAGGTCCACCCAAAGATTCCCTGTACCAGGTTGGTCACATCACCTCATGCGCATTCCCCCAAATGCCATAGGCTCCACACCAGCAGTAAGGGACAATGTCTTATAATGAGGAAACTATGACCTCATTGGTGGAGGATACAAAGAGGAATAAAAATTAGATAACATTAGCGGAACCATTTATACCATACAACATAAGTAAATAGATAAATACTGATAGAAAAAAAGAAAATGGAGAATATATATAAATTATTCATGTAACATTTGTCTAGTAAATCATTCAAAAAAGTCACAATGTTGGAAATAAAATACTAAAACCAAGGTGTAGAAAAGCAGTAACTCTAATAGCATCTCAAGCATTAGCTTGGTCTCATGCTCTCCATCTCCAACATCAATCAAGTACCTAATGAAGAAGGGTGGTTTCCCTTATCTATACCTACACCAATAAAATTTGTTTGGGTCCAAAAGCAGAACCCAAACCTGGTTTGAGATGAATCCCAGTATGAAACCATCAAATGATCTGTGACTAACTGTTAGTGAATATATATATATAGTAGGTAATAAGCATAAATTAAGCCATAAACTATGAATTACTAAAAAGTAAACAATCCAACAGTTTTCAATTACATTCATTTACATTAATTAATTATTTAATCCATTGAATAATTAAATCTTGGGATCTATCATAAGATTTTTATCCCTTGTATAATAGATAAATAGATGTCTAAAAAGACCATCTAAAAAACATGTAAGACTAAGTCCATTCTTCTGCTTTGGCTTCCCAAGAACGTGACATTCATACAACATTAAAAATCAAAAATCTGGAAAAGTTCTCACAGTCTAACCCCTCTGGTTTAACATGTCACCAATTCAATAAATAATGACCCATTGGGAGGCTGACACAATCTAACCACTTTGGTCCCACATAGCACTAATAGTATACAAACGACAACATGTGTATCTCTCACGATCAATACCCCTTGGTCTTCATAGAAATAATAAATTATAACTACCACCTGTCATCTCTCACTATCAATTCCCTAATGTACTACATTAATTTAACAATGACTAACTTGTTAGCTCTCATTGTCTAACCCCTCAAGTCTATAAACACCTCACGTCTCTCAGAGTCAATACCTATGGGTCAATATAACAACAAATTAAACAAAAATAAACCGACCTCGAAAATCTATCATTATAAAATTCCCCTTGGTCATACATTCACAAGGTGAATCACATGAATCTCAAATAAACGGTTACTCAATACTAACAAAACAAGTCATGGAAAACAAAGAAATCCTAACAGAAATTCTAGACCAAACAGCCATAATCAATTAAACATTGGAAAAACACACCCATAATCAAGCTATTAAAACTTACTCATACTCCAAAACCCATTTATCAATCAAAAAAACAAAGAACATATTAAATAGGATTAAATTCCAAAATAAAAAATACCACAAACAAGTGTATTTGACCCATTAAGCATATATACTCCAAAGACAATCAAAGAACGAAACTAACCACCTACATCGATATTGTACGAATAACACTCTTGAACGTCGACCCCTAATTTGGCCTAGAATGATGTAGATATATAAAATGGGAAAAAATTATCAACCCTCGATAACTCAAAAGAGAGGAGGAATTAGGAAGAGAGGCTCTATGGAAAGAGAGAACTCACCAGTTGGAATCCAATACACCCAATGGTGTCTTAATCAGGGCTCGGAGAGAGAATCAGTAGGGGATTGAAGTTATCAGTCATAGTGTTGCTCTCATGTACAAAACATGGGAAGAAGAAGACAGTTATGTGCGTGAGATGCAACCCTACACCAATATAACAAATAAACTGAAAACTACATGGTGTTTTCATTTTGTGTACACACCGTGTACTAGCCTCAATCGGTCCCCACTTTAGGTGGTCGGCCAGGTCACCTACACGACCATGTACTCGGTCGTTACACAACCAGTACATGTCTACACGTAGCAACTTAGTACATGACATGTACTCAAAAGTACACGTCATGTACTTATACAATTTCCCAATTCTTCCTTTTCCCTAAAAAACAACCCAAAATAATGATCCATACTTGAAATGAAAATTCGGGTTCTTACAAAGATAGATGTAGTGGGTTTGAAAATGAATCAATCATGGAATATTGGATACAACTTCATGCATTGAACAATGTTTTTTAGATGATGTAGAATGTTTGGTAACATGGAACAAATCACTAGGACTCTTCGGTTTTGGTTAGAAATTGAGAAAGAGGATTTAATAAAAAATATAACCAGAGCGTCATGAATTGTTTTTTATGGTGATATAGAGTTCAAAACCAGTGTTTTATGGTTAATATTAATTTGAATTAATTGATATATTCTAGATTTAGGATGCCCAATGGTTTGTATTTGGTTATAATAGGATAAGTATTATGAGGGGGAGAATCATAGGCTAGATGGTCAATTTTTTGAGGATGTTTTGGGGCCTTGAGGAAGACTGGTATGGGAGAGTGTCGTTTCTATTTTTAGTGACATGTAATGTGTGTCAGATTATGAAGTCATGGTGATGTGACTTGTTTTCCTACAGAATTACGGATGAGCGTTTTTATAGTAAAACACACTCTTTTTAGGTTAATTTCATGGACCCATCCTAGTGGTAGTTAAGACTTGTGTCAATAATGAGTTTTGGTATATGGTAATGTGTTATGAAAGAGAATATATTGGTTGGGAATAATTCTAGGAGGTACCCAAGACTACGGGACATCAGTTAAATGGTGTTGAATTATAATGTGACAATTGAGGTAAGGAATTCTGACATAATATTATCATGAGTGAGAGTGTAGATGAAAAAAAGTATTTCTGTGTGATGTAACCAGATATGGTTATAAACGGGAAGGATAATGTTTTATTTGAGTTTGTTTAGATTCAATATTCAAAGTAACATACTAGCTTGATTGCTCAAGAATTTCATTGTGGTACATTATCATAGAGTAATGTTGTTTCATTAGTTTTAATTTTGTGTTAGAGGTTACTGGGTTGGCCTAGTGGAGTTATTCATGAATTTTGATTTTAGAATATTTAGGAATTCATAAACTATACCAAGTGAGTGGTGTCATTATAGAATTTATTATAATCATCAACATCATATTAAAAGGTTTGATAATGTTTCGAATGGTGAAATTTCAATAGCTAGTGAGAAGTGTGCGGTTTAGTATTAGAATCTAGTTTAGAAAATATGATGGATTATGAAAAATGTGTTGGGGAATGTGAGAGCAAAGATTAGAGTTTCACATTTATGAGGTTCCCAGAGCTCCATAATATAACTTGGTGATGACCTATTATATGTTGTTCAGATTATAAAATTCTACCATTCTTAAAGTACATACCAATTAAATGTTTTTTGGGCCTCAGGTAACATACCTTGTAAAATGAGATAAAGTTGTATGAGGAATTTTAGAGGTCTTCTCTGAGGAGTTTTGGAGGATTTGGGGATATATCATGTTTCTACAACACCAGCAGGAAGCTGTTATAGAGCCACTGGCCTGCTAGTGACCATTCATAGTGTCCTTGTGTGGGGCCCAGTCTCACTTGATAGCCAATGGCCTCTTAGGAAGTTATTTTGGGAATCAACATAATTTTAGAATGGGGTCCCTTTATACCACTTATATTGACCTATATTTTTATACCTATATATAACATCTTAGTATATGAATATTAATTAAAAAACATAATGATCCATTCAAGAAACCATATAGTTATAGTTTCTTTGAAAAGATGAACACATCAACTACTGGATCAAAAAGGACTAAATAATATCCCACTATGTTCTTCATAACTAGAACCCTTCTTAAACATATCATAATTGGTACGTTTTTTCATAGCATGGGTATTGGAAACATATGAAAGGGTGTTATTATATGGTCAATAAGGGTAAACAAGGGTGATATCAATGAATACATAAGTATAACATAGACATAAGGGTATGATAAGATGATTATAATAATTAAAAATCATACCATGTATATCATATATCATAATCTTGAGTCATGGAATAAATATTCGATGTTAATAAGACATGAATCATAAAGTAATAAAATAACAAGAGCCATGAGAGCATAATAAATGAAAGAAACAACAAAATTTGGAATACACATAATCCTAGAAAATCATTTCCTTAGTATTCATGGATCACTTCCAATACAATAATAGTGGAGAAGATTCACTCTCTAAATCAACATAGTAGTCAAGATTCACTCCCAAAACTATCATAGTAGAGTGAGTCCCTTGATTCACAGGGTTCACACTCTATTCCAGCCCTATTTATCTCATGAAATATCAATATTTACCCAATACATCGGAGGGAGATACAGGTCAAAACTATCCCGTAATTACAATCACACATATGTGTGCATTAATAATATTAAAAATTCTTCATATCATATCCCCATAGATAGAAATAGACTTCTTAAACATTTCTTCAATTCATATCCCATGGAATATAAATGGGTTTCATAAATATTTAGTCAATTTATCATTCCATAACCCATGGAAAAAGGAATATATTTCATACACATTTGTTCATCAAAAACATAAAACCTATAGATAAAGAATATATATTTTATCCATGGATCATATTACTATTGAATCATAATTAAATTCAAGGGTTTAATCATTGATGAATTGAAAGACCCTTGAACGACCATTAAAAATTCTTGAGAAAAATATCCTTTACATTTTGAAATCCCCCCTTTAAAATATTAAAAATAATATTATATTACGGATAAATGTTTCTTTGAAATTAACTATTGAAACCTGTAAAGTAATATTTATAGCATTGAGCAGTAATGACTATGGGAAATTCCATTCAAGTCATATAAGTTAAAATAAAACATTCCCTTTACACTTTTCTAAAAGAAATAAAAACTAAATTATTTAGAATAAAATAAGAAGATTCATTTTGATTCATTTTTTGAAAAGTCAAACATGGGTACAAATTATTTTAAAAAACATTTTAGAATAGTCAAAACCTTCCTTAAATAAATTTTATAAAACATATATATGGAATAAAACACATCAATCAAAGAGAAAAATTGACATTGATTTAACTTAAAAACAAATTTTTGGTCTATAAAGTACATAAGAACATTAAAATAAATTTATGATAATAATATTGTGGATATTATTTATAGATAGATCATAAAATTTCATCATTGGAAACTTATTAATAATCAATCCTGATAAACAATGAGATTGTAACATAAAACCCTTACCTCGAGTTTCCCATTATTTAAAAATCACCCTAAAAACCTATATAATATATTTTAATTTATTATTAATCTATAAAAAATCATACAACATGCATAAAATTTCATTTCTGTTCCATTTATAACATTTCAACACCTCTTTTTATCAAAAATTCCTTAAAATCATCATTTCTGGGTGATATCTTTTTCTTTTATCATTTTTATTTCTGTTTTTTAGTTCTAATACAAGAAAATTGATCATAGTTTCTCTATATTAAATATTTTAGAAATGATATTAATATAATATAGATTCATTATATTTATATCTATAGTTATCCATAAAATATAGATATGTAAAAATGAACTGCATCCTTCATCAAGACTGTAGGTTGTACGTACACATGAACCATATTTTGACATTTGAAATATAAAATGGACGAAAGGTAAAAAATAATCATCATTTATATAATCATTTTAATTTTATATATATCATATATATTCATTAAATAAATCCTTATTACTGTCCATGTAAAATGGAAATGAAAAATTGATCACATCTCTTTATGGATGTGGTAGTCCACATGTACGCATGAGAAATGTTATAGTTTTCCAACAGATTTGAAGGTAGATGTCATATTATAATTATATAAGTATAAATGTTTCATAAATATCACATATAAACCATAAACCAATCATAATAATAATCCATAAAATATGGTGATGAAAAAATGAATTGTATCACTACATGGAGATGGTAAGTCATAAGTACACACGAGCGATACCTTCACTTCTCATTTGATGGGAAAGAGGGTGAATAATGGTGTGTTCATAATCAAAATAAAATTTAAGTATATCTAGGATTATTATTTAACTATTTTATGAAAAATATCATATATTTATAGCAGTTAAATAAGAATTATAAAAGGGAGTGATCATGTAACACCCCGAGATTTTATGAGAAGTATTCTTTTTAATTTATTTGATGTCTTTTGTTTTATGCTACACCAAGATTATCTTGCGCTATACAAAAGACCGTGTTACCTTGCAGTATACACAACACTCTTCTTTGATCATGTTACAAAAAATTTCAAATTCGTTTAATAGAAGCTATTCTACGCAACATTGAGTGAGTGTGTGTGTGTGTTCATATATATATACATATATATTCAATGTATAAATGAAATATGGATGAATTATATTATACAAAACAAAAAAGGAATCTTTCACTACATTAAACCCTAACTTGGCATGCTTTAAACGATATCACGACCATCCACGATAGCGTGTGTTGTACGCAATTCTGAGTTTCACAAAACAACGATATGTTATTAAAATATTATATAGACTAGCCATTATGAATAGTAATACCCACTTTTTGAAATTTTATAAATTTAATCATTCAAAATGGACTTCATTTTTGGATTCATAATATCAAAATTTTCCTAGGGTGAATTGTTGGTATTTTCAGAAAACATTCAATTTTTTTTGAATAGTGAAAACACTAGATTACTATTTAAAAACCGAATTTTTATTTAAATAATTATTTATTTTATTTATATTTATTTTAGGTAAAAATTGATACATAATACCTATATAAGATCAATGTAATTCATTGGAGTCATTTTTTAATAATTTAAGATATATACAAATTTTATTAAACTTTTCACTGTCTTTTACCCACCTCCTAGGAGAATTTGAAAATTTACATAAAACATAATTTTACCGCTTCTGTGAGAAGAATTTAGAAAATTTGAGAGACACAGATAATATCAAAGAGTAAAATATGGTTAAATAATATAAATTTTTTTTTTGGTGAATAGTGCCTTTTTACTTTTATTTACCACGGTTAAAAGTAAATAGGTTAATTAAGGGTAAAGATGATACTATTATTACCTAACACATGTAATAATTTTATTGGATAAGTTTAATTAGACCAAAAAAACCTTAGGATTAAAATATTACCATTTAGGTCTACTTGGATTAGATTAGGACATTAATTATTATATTATTTAAAGAAGAGTAAAAAGAGTAAAAATGAAGGTTTAATAACCAAAACATTTTTAATATGGGGTTCTTCATAAGATAAATTCGACTATAAATATTAATTACAAATATAAAAAGTTTTCCTACATAATGGTATTTTATTTTTAATTTTTAGACATTACATAATTTAATTTATTTATGAGAGAATGATGATACAGTAATTGCCTTATTAATGAAATATTAACATAATTGATATTATAAATACCAAAATATATGTAATTTGAGACATTTTATGAATTATACTAATTTTATAGGTTAATATGACATTTTATTATAGTTTTAAGTGACTTATTTTGAACTAATCATGCAGTTATGAGTTTTACAAAAATCAATTACCAAATAGTGTCAAAATTGACATAAAATAGTTTTTTAAAAAATATATTATATTATTAATTGTTATTATATTACTAAAAATGTAAGTTTTGGCCAAATAACATAGATAAGGTTATATATTTTAATAATGAACCACTTTGGGTTCGTTTTTCTTGTTATAGTAAGTTTATTAACCATATATTATAAGAAAACAAGAAGACACAGTAAAAGTTAAATTATTTAACTTAGAGTTAAATATTAATGATAAGGTTAAAATAGTAACCTAAACTTGTATAAAACCTATTGGTTGATATAATTTCGACCCATATCCACTTTAACTTCGAAATAAGTCACTATGGAGCCATTATAAACTGAATATGACTTTATTATAAAATTATATTTTATGTTTTTTCCTAATGTGCCCCTCTCATTCCTTATAAAAGGGACCCTCATCCCTCTCCTCTTAAAAACATATTGAGCCTTCATGCTCGGACAAACCCTGCCCATTTACCTTATAACCTTTCCTAGAAACATTATAGAGGTTATGGTTTACTCAAAAGACCATCTCTAGTGCATTAAAGGAAGGTTAAGAAGAGACGCATCAAAGAAGAGGTAATATCCTTTAACGATTCATTCCAATTTATTTTTTCTTCTACTTCTTATTCATTATTTGTTTCAATACAAATTAATAACATCAGTATCAATAATATAATAAAATGTTATTATAAATATGAAACAACCCTATTTCATCTTCTATCCATCCTACGGAAAATGAAATCACCGTGTGTCCGTACATACGGAATTACGTCTCCACGACGTGGTGTAATCTGTTTTCCACCACCACCTTACTTGGATGGGTATAATGGTGTAAATAAATAACTATATATGATTATTGTAAAGTGATATTGATTATGAAATATTATACACACACTTTAATACTATTCCACGATCATGGAAATCATATCATCGCTCGTGCGTACATACGGACTACCGTCTCCATAAACGCGATGAGATTCATTTTCCATGATTAACCATTCAAATAATATTATAAAGTATATATAATAAATAATAATGAAATATATTACATAATAATTATAATTTATTTATGTACATATATGTTTCATTTACTTAATTGCATTTAATTCAATGAGGAAACGAAAACAGCGTTCATGTGTACGTACAACCTACCGTCTCCATTAATAGTGTATTTCATTACATTTATCAACCTATCATATATATTCTATTCTGAATATATATTATATATAAATAATGTTTTAAATTCTGTAATTATGTAAATCAAGATATAAGTAATAATATCAAGAACAACATGTCAAAACACGTACGATAAATGAAGCGATTTAACCCAAAACACTACTTTAACAAGAAATTTACAAAAGAACGGGGAATATAAAGTCATAAGTGAACCTTATATGATATCATAACAATGAATACGATTCTGTAATAAGTCAATGACATTATTTAAATCATTATATAGGAGTTTCGAATACATACAAAGCATATCAGACATAAGGTAAGGGATCACTTTTCCAATCTCAATTTTATCTGAGATTGTTTATTCGTAAGTATTTACTAGGGTTATATTTTTCATCCGTGTCCATAAAAATATTTTTCATAAAGTGTTTAATATTATTCCAAGTATTATTAAAGTCATGTTTACCCCTCTTTGACTTTTACATTGTGTTATGGAAGGAATCTTTGTTTTTTTAAACGTATGATTAACTTTTTGACTTTTCCGGCAAATGTATGAGGAGAATGTTTTTTAACTTATACCATGAACAGATTTTTACGGTTTTCATAACGCCTTATTTTCAAGAAGCATACTCTAAAATAAATCAATACTATTTTCAACAAAATCCACTTCATTTAAAATTGTATGGAATTTTTTTAAAAGAAAATGATTTTCAATAAGAAAGGATATTTTCCTCAGGAATTTATTTCAAGATTTTTATCAAATACATTTTCCATCTAAGATGACATTATTTCATATGTGTATGTTTCAAGTATAATGTCTCTATGATATACATGGTTTCACTTCTCTTATGATAAAATTATAACCATTTTTTTATATGGATTATGTTATGATGGGATGATGTTTATGAAACCCATTTTATTCTTTGGGTTATGATGAATGATTTGTGTTTATGTTGTGGTATATGTAAGAATGATTTCCTTATGAGACGAGTGGGACCTATATCTCCCTGCAATGCATTGGGTAAAGATTTATATCTCCTGAGATAGACATGGATGGAACGGTAAGTTAATCTGGTTCAGTGTTACAAGACTGGAACGAGGAGTGAACTCGATTCAGAAAGGGACTTTGTCCACTAAGATGGTCTTGGCAGCAATGCCTTGGATACTATGGAAATCTTATAATGTTCTTAATGGTTTTCAAAAATTACATGTTTTACTCCCATGATATTTTATCATGATTGATGATCCATTATGATCTATTCCTTACATACTTCCATGTTTTATGTCATTGCTAAATATTTTGATGTTTCAATATTATGTTCATGTTTTGATGTTCAAATGTATATGGTTGTTTTATTTTCTCCATGCTTACCCTTACTGAGCATTTGAGCTCACCCTTTATATTTTTTCTTTTCCCCAAGATATAATGAAAGGTTTTAGGTAAAAAAAAGGGATGATATTTAAGGGAAATGTTGAAGATCTTTCACCATGATTAGAAGATTATGTTACAAGTTTCCAAAGATAGTAATCTATTACGGTCCTCGTGTGTTGGTTTTTGTTATTTATAATGTATTCCGTAAAAGTAATGTAATGTAAATGTACTCCAAGATATGGGTCTCTATATTTGGTATCAGAGGAAAGGTTTAGTTAACCGTTGGAAACTAGGATGCGAAAAATATAGTGGTATCCTTAGAGATATTTATAAGGTATGTCTAAGGATGTCTCTAAGGTTAAGTATAAGTATAGGTTATAGTCCTATAATTATAGTAACAATCTTTGAATTAACCCTAATATGTTATATATCGAAGGTACTCCCCCTTTATTATGTTGTTTTCCCTTGCTTGATTTTTTCCTCTCACACTGTTATTTTTGGGTTTTCGATGATGGCTAGAACCCGAAGGAACCGTGTTGATCAATGTAATGGACAATGTAATTATTTTCCTCCTAAACAAACCAATGTTATGGGATATTGAGTGAAAAATTTTATTGATATACTTACACAAGCTATGAATCATTCTGGACTTCCAAATGAGCCGTGAAGGGAACAATATTCTATTGCATCCTTCATGAGGAAATGTCCAAGTTCTTTCACTGGGTATTCTGATCCACTTGTTGCTGAATAATGGATCAGTACCATTGAAAAGATATTTTCCATTCTTTGCTGTTCAGAACATGAAAAAGTCATTCTAGCTATTTACCATTTTGGAGGTGAAGTAGATCAGTGGTAGAATCTAATTAGGAATACGAGGCCCCGAGATGAAATTGAATCCATGGAATGATATAAGTTCAAGAACATATTTTTCAATAAGTACTTACATCGTATTCTTCAGAAAAAATGGAAAAGGATTTGCTTGATCTTAAGAAAAATAATGATGAATCTGTTGGTATATACGAAGCAAATTTTACAAGGCTTGCAAGGTATGCATCTGGATTTATCATCCAACCTGATAGTTAAGTTGATCTATTATTTTGTGGCTTAAAACCTAGTCTTCAAAGGGCATTAGCTATAACAGTCTTCAGTAGTAATGAAGAAATTGTGTGTTGTGCTATCAAGGTAGAAATGGATGTTGGTGTTACATATCCATCTCATGGTTTTTACAAGAAACGAAAGATGGAGTTCAAGTAGAAATCTTAGAATAATGGTGAGAATAAGATGAATGTTTCCTTACGCTCAATGTGTGGAAAGAGGCATGATGGAGATTGTCTTAAAGGGACTAGAAAATATTTTATTTGTGGAAAAGAAGGTCGTCGAGCAGCTGAGTGTCAATGTAATGGAAAAAGGGTTTCTATTGATGTGAATAAAGAAAAGACTTCAAAGAACACACCACCGACACTTAAATGCTTCAAGTGCAAGGAAATGGGGCATTATGCTAATCAATGCCCTAATCCAAGGGTTAATGATGATCAACGTGAGAAACCTCTTAAGGAAAAGGATAAAGGGAAGTCACATGCGATTAGTGTTTGTGATTTTGAGTATGAATATGATGTTTTGTAATGATTAAGTGTTTATGAAATGAGATTTCAAAATAGTATCATGGAATCTCATTTATAGTATCGTGGAATTTTGGAATATCTATGTATTGGTTTTCAATAATTATATGGTACCGGTAACCATGAAAAGTGATTGAAATATTTTTAGAAAGAAGATGATATGCACATAATGAATGGATAATGAAAAAATGAAATGATATCATGACTGATATAAGGGAAAAGTTATATCATGGTTTGAGTATATAGAAATTTTGGGATTTTGGTATGTGGAACATGTTAAATTTTGACAACAGTCATGTTTTCACTAAGGATCAATGGGTATTCATTTTTCAAGAGAATACATTATTAAGGTATTCACATGTTTGTAAATTGACCAACATGATATATCTTATGATATATGGGGGGTAAATGAAGGTATTCACATGCTCGGCAGATGACATTTCTAGTAATTTTTTTCTTTATACTATGAGCTTGGACAGAAGTATTTTGGATAAGCCTAAAGATTGGAATGGATTATGTTGGACATAAGTTACTATTGTTTAAGACTAAAACTTTATACTATATTATAGATGGAATTTTATAATATTATAGTTTTAGAAAAAGGACAACCTGTAGGACGGGCGACAACCCATCACGTCGGACAAGGTTGTGGGAATCCAACCCACAACCAAAGTGCGACAAGCCTTTATCGCCTACCAAAAGCCTACAGGAAGTCCATGGTTAGTAGAATCCAGTTTTATTAAATTAAGCGGTATCATATATGAAGTATAAGTCCATTTTGGGAACCATATACAATTAATCTCACTACAGATGGACTTATGTATATTTAATAACTTTTTGATCCTTTTGATTGAGACAGATGGAATGACCCATCATTCTATCACATGATCTGCTAACACTTCATGAATGAAAAATTCAACTCCATTTCTTTCAGAGATGAAGTGGAAATTGTTCAAGGCACGAAAAACAGTGAGATTGTACCGAAATAAAGTAAGTATTTTTTTTATTCAAATTTGTAAACTTTAGGGAAATGATCTTGAAAACCAAAAATGTTGTCCTAGTGTCCTCATATACGATGAATCAGATGGTACCTTAGATAATAACAAATTTATGGATTTCTGATTATTGGATTTTTCATAGCCATGTTCTCTACCACTCTCCATCAGAACATCACAGTTAAATTTCTCTTTCATATCCATAATTTCACCTATGTTCTCCTATGTAGAAACCCAGTGATTAGTTAATTTGGGCAACCGTTACGTTTCATAATTTTGTTTTAAAAGTTATGTTTGGTATTACATTTTACAATATGGGTTTCTATTAATGAAATTTTCAAGTTGTAAACCATTTATAACCCCGATGAATTTCGAGGGCGAAATTCATTTTAAGGGGGGTAGAATGTAACACTCCAAGATTTTATGAAAATTATTTTTTTAAATTTATTTGATGTCTTGTGTTGTATGATACACCAAAATTATCTTGCACTATACGCAACACCGTATTAACTTGTAATACACACAAAACTATTCATGGATCGTGTTACACAAAATTTCATGTTTGTTTGATAGATGTTATTCTACGCAACATTGATTGTATATATATATATGTATTCAATGTATAAATGAAATATAGTTGGATTCTATTTTACACAAAAAAAAAGGAATCTTCCACTACATTCAACCCTAACTTGGCATGATTTACATGAAATTGTGACCTTCCACGATACCGTGTGTTGTATACAACACCGAGTTTCACAAAACAAAGACACCTTAATAAAATATATTAATTAAACTATCCATTATGAATAGTAATACCCACATTTTGAAAATTTATAAATTTAATCATTCAAAATTTACTTCATTTTTGTATTCGGAATATCGCAATTATCCTAGGGTGAATTTTTTGTATTTTTCTGAAAACATTCAAATTTTGATGAATAGTGAAAACACTTGGTTGCTATCTAAAAAACAACTTTTTATTTAAATAAATATTTATTTTATATAAATTTATTTTAGGTCAAAATTGATACATAATACCTATATAAGTTCAATGTAATTCACTAGTGTCATTTTATAATAATATTAGATATATAAAAATTTTATTAAACTTTTCACCGCCTTTTATCCACCTGCTAGGAGAATTTGAAAATTTACATAAAATTTAATTTTACCTCTTCTGTGAGTGGAATTTCGAAAATCCGAGAGACATGGTTAATATAAAGTAGTAAAATGTGGTTCAATAAGAGAAAAATAATTTTTCGTGAATAGTAACTTTTTACTTTTAATTTCCACAGTTAAAAGTAAATAGGTTAATTAAGGGTAAAAATGATATTATTATTACCCTAATACATGTCCAAATTCTATTGGATAAGATTAATTCGACCAAAAACAACATTTGGATTAAAATATGACCATTTAGGTCCACTTGGATTAGATTATGACATTTATTATTATTTTCATTAAAGAAGAGTTAACAGAGTTAAAATCAAAGTGTAATAACTAAAACATTTTTAATATAGGGTTATACATAAGATAAATTAGACTATAAATATTAGTTAGAAATCTAGAAATATTTTCTAGATAATATTATTTTTTTGTATTTTTTAGACATTTTATAATTTAATTTATTTATGACACAATGTTGCTGCAGTAATTAACATATTAATGAAATATTTACATAATTGATATTATAAATACCCAAATAAATGTAATCTGAGACTTTTTTTTAATTAAACTAATTTTATAGGTTAATATTACATATTATTATTTATTTAATTAAATTTTTTTGAACTAATCATGCTGTTATGATTTTTAAAAAAATCAATTACCAAATAGTGTCAAAATTTACATAAAATAGTTTTAAAATAAATATTATATTATTAATTGTTATTCTATTCCTAATAATTTAAGGTTCTGAAAAATGACTTATATAAGGTTATATATATTATTAATGAACCACTTGGGGTTCTTTTGTCTTGTTATAGTACGTTTATTAACCATATCCTGTAAGAAAACAAGAAGACACGGTAAAAGTAAAATTATTTAACTTAGAGTTAAATATAAATGATACGGTTAAAATAGTAACCTAAACTTGTCTAAAACTTATTGGTTGAGTGGATTTAGACCCATACCCACTTTATCTTCGAAATAAGTCACTTTGGATCCTTTATAAACCGAATATGACTTTATTATAAAATAATAGTTTACGTTTTTTACTATAGTGCCTCTCTCATCCCTTATAAAAGGGAACCTCCTCCCTCTTCACTTTAAACAATTTTGAGCCTTAATTCTCAGAAAAAGCCTTCCCATTTCCCTTATCAACTTCCCTAGAAACATTATAGAGGTTCTGGTCTACTCAACTGACCATCTCTAGTGCCTTAAGAGGAGGTTAAGAAGAGGCGCGTCAAAGAAGAGGTAATATCATTTACTGATTCTTTCCAATTTATTTCTTCTTTTACTTCTTATTATTTATTTGTTTCATCATAAATTAATAACATCAGTATCACTCATATACTTATATGTTGTTGTAAATATTAAACAACCCTATTTCATCTTCTATCCATCCTACAGAAAATGAAATCACCGCGTGTGCTACTTACGGAATACCGTCTCCACGCCGTGGTGTAATCTGTTTTCCACCACCACCTTACTTGGATAGGTATAATGGTGTAAATAAATAACTATATATGAATATAGTATTGTGATATTGATTCTGAAATATTATACATACAATTCAATACAATTCCATGATCATGGAAATGATATCATCGCTCCTACGTACGTACGGACTACCGTCTCCACGAACGTAATGAGATTCATTTTCCATCATTAACCATTCAAGTATGATTATAAAGTATATATAATAAATAATAATTAAAAATATTACATAATAATGATACTGGATTTATTTACATACATGTTTCATTTACTTAAATCCATTTTATTCAAAATGGAAACAAAAAAAAAAGAATTCATGCGTACGTATGGCCTACCGTCTCCATGAACGTTGTATTTCATTCCATTAATAGATCTATCATATATATTCATATGCTGAATATATATTATATATATATAATTTTTTACATTCTGGAATTATGTAAACCATGCTATAAGTAATAATATCACGAACAACATGTCGAAAAACGTATGATAAATGAAACGATTTTACCCAAATCACTACTTTAACATGGAATTTACAAAAGAACAAGTAATATAATGTCATAAGTGAACTATATATGATATCATAACAATGAATATGATTCTGAAATAATTCAATGAAATTTTTTAAATCATTATACAAGAGGTTCATATACATACGAAGCATATCAGACATAAGGTAAGGGATAACTTTTCCAATCTCATTTTTATCTGAGATTGTTTATTCGTAAGTATTTAATGGGCTTATATTTTTCATCCATGTCAATAAAAATGTTTTTCATAAAGTGTTTAATATTCTTCCATGTATTTTTAAATTCATCTTTTCCCCTCTTTGACTTTTACATTCTGTTATTGAAGGGTTCTTTCTTTTTTTTACCGTACGATGAACTTTTTGACTTTTCCGGCACAAGTACAAGGAGAATGTTTTTTTAACTTATACGTCATCAATGGATTTTTACGGTTTCCATAACATCTTATTTTCAAGAATTTTACTCTAAAATATTTCATGATTATATTCAACAAAATCCTCTTCTTTTAAAATTGCATGGCATTTTGTGAAACGAAATGATTTTAAATAAGAAAGGATATTTTCCTCAATAATTTATTTGAAGTGTTTTATCAAAACCATTTTCCATCTAAGATGACATTATTTTATATGTGTATGTTTCAAGTATAATGTCTCTATGATATAAATGGTTTCACTTATCTTATAATGAAATTATATCTATTTGTTTTATATGGATTATGTTATGATGGGATGATGTTTATGAAACCCATTTTTTCTATGGGTTACGAAGAATGATTTATGTTTATATTGTGGCACATGTAAGAATGATTTAATTATGAGATTTGTGGGACCTATATCTCCCTCCAATTCATTGGGTAAAGATTTATATCTCATGAGATAGACACGGCTGGAATGGTAAGCTAATCTGGTTCAGTGTAACAGGACTGGAACGAGGAGTGAACTCGATTCAGAAAGGGAATTTGTCCACTAAGATGGTCTTAGAAGCAATGCCTTGGATACTGTAGAAATAATATCATGTGATTAATGGTTTTCCACAATTAAATGTTTTATTCCCATGATATTTTATCATGATTGATGATCCATTATAATCTATGCCTTACGTACTGCAATGTTTTATGTCATTGCTCAAGATTTTGATGTTTTAATATTATGATCATGTTTTGATGTTCAAATGTATATAGTTATTTTATTTTCTCCCTGCTTACCCTTACTGAGCATTTGAGCTCACCCTTTATATGTTTTCTTTTCCCAAGGATATAAAGAAAGGTTTTAGGTAAAAAAAGGGAAGATCTTTATGGGAGATGTTGATGATCTTTCACCAAGATTAGAACACTATGTTCCTTGTTTTCAAATACACTAAACTATTATTGTCCTTGTGTTTTGGTTTTTGTTATGTATTAAGTATTCCGTAAATGTAATGTAATGTACATGTACGCTGAGATATGGGTCTATATAGATCAGTTATGGAAATTACCTGTTGTTTGAAAGAACTTATTTATATATCCCCTCCAGGGCACTATTGATGACCTTTTGAGAATACCAAAAAATTTAAAATATGTAAAATTATGTTAAAATAAGTATTTTTATTTGTTATTATGGATATATAACGTTCCAAGTTGTGTAAATAAGTGTGGGAGGATGTGAACTTTTATAATTGATGTGAGGAGAACTTTTGGAATTTCTCATAAGATTAAATTATAATGAATTAATTATCAATCCAAATTCCCAAAAAATTATATTGATTCAAATATAATATAATATATGGTTTTAATACCATCATCTAGTGGAATTTTTATGTGTTTTTGGGTCATTTTTGGCGATATGTTTTTATTGACTATTGGTTAACCAATTTTAATTTTAACTAAGATAATGCCTTTTCAATATTAACCGGTTGTAATTTTTAATTATAAGGTTATAATTGTACCATAAATAGATCCTTTAGGAAATTTTGGACCATATAATACCCACCATGTCTAAATTCAATATTTTTATCATTTTAAATGTTTGGATAAAATATTATGATTATTAAATATCATTATTGTCAATTTTGACACTTTTATTAAATTTGGTTTAAAACACATAAATTAAAATTTTTAATTAAAAATTATAATCATTTAAAAAAATTCTAATATGTCATATTAATCTATAAAATTCGTTTAAAACTACAATTTACTCAAAATATATCACTTTTTGTATTATTTATATCATTAATTTTATTTTTTTCTTTAATTTAATTAATATTGTTTTGGTGTTGTGTATGAATTTATGTTAATTATATAATACCTAATAATTATAAATAAATGACCATCCAGAATATTTGATCATTATGAAAAAAAATTACTTTAATGTTTTTGTTAGGAATATATTTTACATATGTGTACACATAATGGATATTTAAACCTATGAGAGTGATATTTTGTAACATTATTTGATTTAAATAATATATACCTCATATCCATGCACAAGTGTCAATTAAAAAAACTAAATTTTGTTCCAAAGGTGATAAGGGATGAATTTTATTTATCCAAAAACAATCAGTATTAAATATTTATTGCCTTATCACTTACTTTTAACCTAGTCTAACAAGATTCTCTCTTTACTAAGGTGATAAATTTTACCACAGTTACTATTCATATTGGTCAAAAAATAAAAGGAGCCTATTTACCAAATTTTAACCTTTTGTTTAAAAAAAATTTAATCCATTTTATCAAATTCAATAAATATACATGGTCAAATTTAATTTCAAAATAATCATTCAAACTGCGAAGAAAAGTACTTTTTCTAAAAAAAATTCATTTTTAGTTATAAAACATGCATTCTTATTACCCATGTTAGAAATATGTTAAATGAATGTTAAAAAATTTAATTATATATATAATATATATGATTAATTACAATAAATCACCAAAATTTATTAATTTAATTTATTATGATAAAAAAATATTGTGCAAACATAAATAGGTTTTTTATCAAAATATTTCTTTATATTTCATAAGATTTTTTTAGGTAATTAAAAACCAATAAATTTATTTTATTCATATGTATCCATAATAATTTTATAATTAATTAAACCTATTAAAACCTTCTAATCCAATTTCTAAGAGATAATATTCACTTTAAAAAATAATATTTTAATAGTATATCATGATTCATTTAAACTCGATGTAGTGAGTAACAGAAGCTATCGACGAAAGTAAATTTATTATAAAATATTTCATAAAATATGCAAGTGTTATATTAAACCCACTTAAAATGAAATTATTCCACGAAATTTGTTAATATGATTTTAAAAATTTGGATTTTTTTTGTTTTATTACGTTCTTATCTTCCCTTATATATTCTTTGATTTTATGATTTCTCTGAAGAAATATCACTAATTAAATAGTATTCTTTCGTAGAACTAAATCAATGAAATATAATATTTATATTGGTTGTTACTTATAATAATAATCATGGTTCATTGGTAAGACCCTATATTTTAGTATATGTGATGGATTAGGTATGTACTTCCTTGGGAGAAATACATGGAACACATTGTTAACTTGAGAGAGGATCAATGGAAGTGTCATGTGATAAGCTATCATCCCTACTCAAAAATGAATATTGAAATGAATAATATACCTAGGTCCCATATTTCCATTATTTTGGAATATAATAACCTTATTACATATAGAAATTATCAGAAAAACCATCACACCATCTTCATATTCTAGGTTACGCTGACAATTTTCAGTATAACTTTTATATTGACTCTGAGATTTCTTGATTTGCAGCTAAATAGATCATACTTTTCTATAATTTACTCAACTATATCCTTACTTAATTGCATTAGTTTTCTAATATTATTTATAATTTTGGATTACTACACTTATTTCTATAGAGGGATTTTTTATGAGTCATATGAAGGCTCGAGTGAATTCTATTGTTATTAGAAAACTCAACTAGAGGAAGGGGTTGATCCCAACCACATTTCAAATCCATAGAATAAGATCATAACATATACTCTATTATTTAAATTGTTCTCTTAGAATGACTATATTTCTAATGATGATATGTAGTACTGAAACTCTTCTTTGTATACAAATTTTGCTCAAGACATCCCCAGAACATCAAGGTAAACTTCATATCCCGATCAGATAAAATAGAATGTGGGACTTCATGCAACCTTATCACATCCTTAATATAAATTTTGGCAAGACGATCTACATATAAATCTTCTTTAATTTTAATTCAGTGTTCTGTCATTATAAGGCAATTTACTACAACCCATATAGAATTGTTCTTATCTGTTGTTTTTGAGGAGTCCAATGATAAAAATCCATTGGGATGTTTTCCCATTTCCATTCTGGTATGGTTAATAGTTGAAACATCCCATAATACTTTTTCGTATAAATCTTAACTTAAATATATTCTAGGAAATGAGATAAATTCTCAGAAATATGTCTCTTCATGTTTCGCATTCATAAATTCTCTTTCATAACTATATAAATCATTGTACTTCCACAGTGAATAATGAACGATGAACAATGAGAATAATCCAATAGCTCATTCTTCAAATATGGAATGGACAGAATAGACACATGGTTCATGAAACTTATTATTCCATCATAAAAAAGGTTAAAATCCGTAACATTTCTCATATTGAATGGATATTTGAACACTCATTTGAGAATGATAATATTTCTCCCCTTACATCAAGATTTCAAGATCCATCGTTTGAAAATCTATAAACATTAAATCTTTTGTAGTCTTCATCATAGAAGAGTAGTCAGATTTATGCAGTTGATCAAAAAATTCATCAATATAGAGTATGAGATTTTTATATTTATATGTATCTTTTTATGTTCTTGATAATAAATATATAGTCCCATTGGTCCATTTTTCTTCAAAAAAATGAACTCATGCACCCCATGGTGATGTACTTGGTCAAATAAATCCCTCGTCATGATTCTCTTAGAGTTTCTTCTTCAGTTCCTGAAACTCTATCAAGGATATTCAATATAAAGGATTAGAAATAGTTGAAGAACCATATATGAGTTATACCAATAACACAATAACAGAATTAGGTAAAATATTGGGAATTTTTTTTGGAAATAGATCCACAATCTTCCGTAAAATAAGTATATCATTGACATTGCGTTTCTCCCTACCCATTTGAGATAAATTTTCATTTTGAATAGGGGTCATAACCAATACAATGGATGCAATTTTTATAATAAGTTCATGTTTTTCTTCACACTGGTAATAATTTAGTAGTTGGATTATAATATTAAATGTAGCATACCATCAATACTAATTGATGTAGGATTTTTGTAAAGAAAGAAAATCCTTGCACAAGATAACATCAAATCCATTTAAAGGAAGAATGAGGAGATTTCAAGGAATAATATTCCCACAAACATCAATAAAAGATGAATCATATACTTCTAATGTGAGAATCATAATATTGGTGATTTTTACTGCTAATTCAACCACTAATTGTTTATATGTTACTGTGATACCATTAGAAAATACTTTAGATATAAAATAGTCGGTAGATATTGAATCAAATAAGACAATAAAATTTCTAGAGTGGATGGAAATTCTACCTTTAACCACTTCATTATCATAATATATATCACCAATAGTTATCGCATGAGACTGCCTTTTTTCTCTATCCATAATAGGTTCATAACATTGAACATCATAATTAACCTCGAGTTCGGGAACTAGTTAGCATAATGCCTCTATTCCTTACATATGAAACACTGGAGTGTAGGTGGTGCATTCTGTGGATATTTCACTCTATTGACCCCATTATATAACTTCTTCCCATCACATTTAAATTTAATTTTCATGATGAACTCCCTTTATACACTTAAAACATTTACCAGTCCCCTTAAGATAATTTCCATCATCTTTCCTTCCACACAACATTTATAAACAAAATCCCATCTTCTTTTCTCCATGTTTTTTAGATTTCCATTTTAATTCCATATTTTTTTTCCCAAAACTATGAGATGGATAGGAATCTCTAATCTCTATCTTCACCATGATGGAACATAAAATGATTTATTCATAGCTACCAAAGTCTCTTATGGATAATTTGATTAATAGACTTGGTTTTAAGACAGTGAAGAATTATTCAACCTTCATTTTAGGATAGATGATAATTTCATAAGCATGACTCAAAAGTCTTGTAAAATTTTCCAAATATGTACGAATAGATTCATCATCATACTATTTAAGATCAAGGAATTAATTCTCCATTTTCCTGTGAAGAATATAAAGAATGTAATTATTTAAAAATGAGCTCTTAAACTCATCCCAATCCATGTATTCAATTTCTTATAATTACGCAATTTTCCTAATAAGAGTCCAAAATTAATATAATTCTCCTTAAAAATGATAAATAGCTAGAATAAAACTATCATGTTTCAAACTCTCAAGAACATAAAATAAATTTTGATGGGTACTGATCCATTTCTTAGAAACTAGTGGATCATTCGACCCACTAAAAGAAGATGATTTTTGCCTTATAAAAGACTTATAAAAATGTTGTTATGTCATTTACTGATTTGAAATCTCAACATAATTCCAAGATTGAGAAGGTTTTTTGAATGTAGAAATGAGATTTTTTATTCCAACTTCCATAACACTTGATTATTCAATAAGACAATCATTTCATTATCCATCTGATTTAGTATTATCATGAATCCTCTAGGAATGATCCATTTAATAAAACAAAACAAAAATTGTAAGAAATATTAATCATAGTGTAAAATCATATAGTCATGAAATTTTTATTATAGCATGTCTAAACCAAGATGCCTGATTTTAAATCTGTGAAATCATTGGTTTAACCTAGGTCATCCATGATCATTACTAAAACATTAGAATATTATCATATACATATGATTATTCCCAACATTCTCAAAAATTTTCTATCATCTTTGATTCCAACGGTTAATTAATGCTTACTCTAATACAAACAATAATGACCCAAAAATTTCTTAAATATATATCACATCTTAGTATATGAATATTCATTACATTACATAATATTCTATGGTAGAATTGTAAAGGTCTAATAAATGTAGAAACATTGACACATAAATAAATAGTTTATAAAATATTTCAATCATCCCCCACTATGTTCTTCATAACTAAATACATTTTTAGACATATATTACTTAGTATTGTTCCTCATAAACTGTGGAATTTAAACATAAGAAAGGGTCAGCTCATATGCTCAGTAAGTTTGAATAAGGGAGATATCAATGATCTTATAAGTATAACATGAACATAATGGTATGAGAAAAGGATCGTAGAATTTAAAAATCATACACTATAATCATAAATCATAATCTTGAGTCATGGAATAAATCTTTATAGTTTATAATAGATGAATCATAAATAAATAAAATAACATGATCCATGAGAGTGAAGAATTCTAATAAGAAATGAAATTTCATCATACACATAAGAATAGAAAATCATATCCTTAGTATTCAAGGATCACTACCAATACTATTATAGTGGATATGGTTCACTCCCCAAACCATAATAATAGTCATTGTTCACTCCCAAGAATATTATAGTTCACTTTGTACCTTATTGAACTAGGTTTAATCCTCATTCCATTCCTATTTATCTCATGACATATTAATTTTTACCAAATGAATTGGAGGGATATATAGGTCTTACATATCACATAATGAAAATAAAACATATTTATTCCAAAAGTCCACAAAACATTCATCATATCATTACCCATATAATTAAATGGGTTTTATAAACAAGTGATTAATTGATCATGGCATAACACAAGGAAAACGAACAGATTTCATACAATTATTATCATAAAAAAGAACCATCAAAATAAATTATATGGATAATATCCTTAGATCATAATCCTTGTAAATAAAATGTTTAATCATGGTTTTTTTCCTCTAATTAATAGAAATACCATTAAAATATCGTTAAGCATTCTTGAGGAAAATATCCTTTCCATTTTGTTATAACTCCTTTAAAATATAAAAATATGGAAAATTTTATGGGAAAATTTTTCTTTTAAAATAACCACTGAATCTTGTAAATAAATATTAATAGCATTTAGTGGTCATAATAGGTGTAATTTAGATTCTTGACTTATAAGTTGAACAAAATGTTTCCTTTTATACTTTTATAAAATAATTAAAAAGAACCTTGTTCAGAAAATAAAAAGAAGATTCATTTTGAGATATTTTGTAAAAAGTAAAACATTTTTAAAATTTATTTCAGAAATCAAAATAGAATATTAAAGAAATTCTTTTAGACATTTTTACAAAATGTGGATATGGATCAAAAAGGTTATTCGGCTAAAAAGTCAGTTTTTCCTAAAAAAATATTTTTTGTCTCTTGAGTACATAATGTGTGGAAAATGAAATGAAAACATATATTATCAAAAAAACATAAGAGAATAAATTCATGATATTCTTGATAGATAAGTCATAATATTTCTTCATTATAAACATCATCAAATACAATCCTGAAAAATAATGAAATTGTAACATAAAACCCTTACAATGAGTTTCCCCTTGTTTACAAATCACTCCAATCCCATTTATAAAAACTTTAACTATATTATAATTTTATAATAGAATCATAAATACATTTATAATATCATATACTATCTATTTATAACGATTCAGTTCCCATGTTATCAATAATTCATTAAAATCATCATTTTCAGGTGTCAACGGTTTTGTCTATCATAAGTATTTCAATTCAGTATTTTTATAACATATAACAAGATAATTGTTATATAAAATTATAGATTTTAAATATAATATAAATATAATATATATTCTTTATATACATATTTACTGTTATCCATAAAATTTTGAGATAAAAAAAATATTACATTGTTCATGGAGATGGTAGGTCGTACATACACATGAACATCTATTTCACTTTTTTACAGATGAAACAAAGTAAAGGTAAATAATAATTAAAATTTAAGAATTAATTATAATGTTTTATATATCATATATATTCATTAAATTTTTTATTACCGTACAAGTTAAATTTAAATGAATAATGAATCACAACACTTCCTTGTTGTGGTAGTCCAGACGTACACAGGAGCAACATTGTCATTTTCCAACGAATTTTAGGGTAATAAGGTAGAAGTGATATTATAGTTACATAAGTATATTTATGTAATAAATATAATATATAAACACTAAACTCTTCATAATAAACAACCATAAAATATGGGGATAAAAAATGGATAGTATCACTTTATGAAGACAATAAGTCATACGAACTCATGAGCGATACATTCACATCCCATTCGATAGGAAATATAGTGAATAATGATGGTTTCTTAATCATAATAATTATATATATTAATTAAAATTAATTTATTATTTTATGATAAATTATATAGATTTAGTTGATTAAACGAAAATTTATAAAATAAAGTGATAGATTAATGTGATTAAGGATTATTTGAAATAACTTTTTAGATCTTATCTTAAATACCATAGAGTTAGTATTTTTGGGATGCCTGCACCTATATAATGATTTTATAGAATTTTAGAAGGGATTTTGGTAAGTAATGGATTATATAGATGGCCCAAAGTGGTGTAAATAAGTGAGGGAGGAGGTTCCCATTTATAATTGAGGTGAGGGGTACTTATATAATTTCTCAAGGGATTAAATTATAATAAATTAATTATCTAGAAAATTGATTCAAAATGGACAAGTATTCAAAGATAATATTTGACAGGGTTATAATCCCAACATCCAATATAATTTATACATGTTTTGGTGTCATTTTTAACCTTAGATTTCTCATTGACCCTTAGTTTACAAATTTTATTTTAACTCCGATAACAAAATTTTCAGGATTAAACAATAGTAATTTTTCTTTATAATGTCAAAATAGGACCATGAATTTCCAACTATTGACATTTTAGATCCTATAATATCTATATTGTCTTATTTAATGATTTTTAAGATTATAAATAATTTAATAAAAGATTATTTTTATAAAATATCATTGTTGTCAATTTTTGACACAATTAATTTAATTTAACATAAAACACATAAATACAATGTTTTAATTTTAATATAAAATTTTAAAACAACAATAATTTGGAGTATTAAACTATAAAATTCGTGTTACATTATAGAATACTCAATATATATCACTTTTAATATTTTTAATATCATTTAATTTATTTTTTTGTTAATTGAATAAATATTATTTTGGCATTGTGTAAGAAGTTAATTTAATTATATAATACCTAAATTTAGAATAAAAATTCTATCGTGAGGATAATTTTAATATTCAAAAAAATTAATATTAATAATCGTCCATATCTAGTGTTTGTCAATATGTGAACACAAAATGGATATTTAAAACTAAGCGAGTGAATTTTTTTTTAAATTCGTTGGTTTAAATAATATATAAGTCATTATCTTAGAAATGTGACCATTAAAAATAATTGAGTCTAATGTGATATTTTTTGAATTAACTTCATCAGATAATAATTAATATGAAAAAATATGGCCTTATCACTATGTTTTAATCAAGATTAACATGATTTACTGTTACTGAGGTGATAAATTTTATCATGGTTACTATTCATATTGGTTGTAAAATTAAAGGGGCCTATATTCCAAATGTTAATATATTTATTTAAAATATGGAATCAAATTTATAAATATAAATATATATATATATATGTGGTTTAAATTAATTATGAAATAATCATACAAAATACAATGAAAACAGTTTTTTTCAAAATTGTATTTTTATACCAAAAACATAGTTTATATTAATCTCATGCATGGAAAAATGTTAAATGAATTTAAAAAATTTATTGAAAATATAATATATAAATTTCATTTAAATCATTCACCAAAATTTATTAATTTAATTTATTAAGATAAAAATTCATTGTACGCACTAAAATATTTTATAGAAAAATATTTCTTTTTCATCTAAAGGATTTCTATTGTGAATTTATAACCAGTGAATTAATTTTATACATATGTAACCATATATTTTTTAGAATTTAGATATACCTATTTATACCCACTAATCTAATGGTTATGTGATAACTATCACTTTAAATCATGATAGTTTAATTATTTATCACGGTTTGTTTAAACATATTGTTGTTTATAACGCAAACTAGCCATGAAATTAAATTTATTTGAAAAAATTTCATAAAATATTAGGGTGTTACGCCACTCAATAAGGTTTTCTTTGTCCCCTGTATCTATTATATCATCCCCATTCCCCTTATTCTCTATTTAATGATCTTAAGGGATATTCTGTTGTCTGGGATTGAATCTTATTCTATTTTCAATAAACTAGATACAATGGTTGGGCCTCATGTACTCTATCCTTATATATTTAGTTATTTTAGTTTATAAATATCTCTATCATTATAGTCTAGTTTTTTTATTTCTAGTGTCATGCCTACTTCATTGAATTACTCTAGTTTAGGTCTAACCACATCTTGATAATTGGTGTGTGGACTCTTCTAAGGATAATGTTGGTGGTCCCTTAAATTAAACTCTTATTATCACATTTTTTTATAAATTCATGAGTTTACATCACACCAAAATTAACAAACATCAACCTAAAATTAATTAAATTATATATTTGATCTTTTTTATGATATGTTCTATAATTATTATTTCTTTTGTCCAAATGGAAGATGTTTCAATAGTATTTATTTGGTTTCATTTTAAATATTAATTTGGATGAGTTTAACATTGTTGCCTCTTCTGCATATGAATAAAGAATTATTTGATTGACCTATCTCATTGTATTTATAAATGGGTAGTTTAATATTATTTAGTTAAAAAATGGAAGTCATATTTTATATCGATGATGATGAAATGAAATTTCAAAATCATTGATTACCATGAATTAAAACATAATTTTTGATGTTAATTCTTATAATCCTGTTTGGATTATATGTTTTATTATTAATAGTGGTATGGTTTTTTTTAAACCATGATTTTTTATAGTGGGTGGTAATCACAATTTGATATAATTCTTATAAATAAAAATGTTCTTAATAATGAAATTATTTTTTGTATACATCAGTACCCATATGATAATGGGAAATTTTTGAATGGTCCATGAGGAGGACCATATGTTATATATTTTAAAAAACATATTAATTTTTAATGGTAAAGATTAAAATACTAGGTAATATTTTTATGTAAAGTTAATATGTAGGGATTGATTAACCCATGTTAAATAAATAATAGGGTTATATGAAGACTATTATATGAAATGGTTAAATAAAAATTAACCGACATGTTTTCCCTGGAAATGGAATTATAAGAATTGAGGTTATGACTACATAAAGGCATTTAATGAAATAAAAGTGATTTATATTTAAATTTGGATTTTATATAAATGACTTAGATAAATTACATGAATTTTATATATACTATATTGGTTTGGAATGATGTGAAAAATTCAAGGATTCTCATAGGGGGCTCAGATAAATATTGGGTCACGATGAGACCCTTGCATTCAATGAGGATTGATGTTATGTAATTCCTTGAGCAATCCATTATATTACTATTAGAATCATTACCAGACATTACATATGTAGATCTTCCTTAGAATTATGTAACATATATAGTTTTTGAAATCCACATATTCTTATATAACTCTTTTGAAAATACTTCAACATATTCCCCTATAATGGGAATTAATTTAAGAGTGATCATCTTTATTGTTTAAATAATTTGAGATTGACATACTTAATCATAAATATATAATATATATACTTTTGAATAAGTTTCAAAATGTGATTCATCCTCATCCTTTAAGATGTATAGAATTAGAGGATACTTTAGGATATTGAAAGTTAGTTCCTTCTTATGAAAATTGAGATTTTCCCTGAATAAGGGAAACCATTCCTTTTCTAGTATTGAGTTTAATTCGTTGAAATAGAGTATGAAAAAGTTTTTAGGGATATTTGGCAAACAAATATTTTATATTGAGGATTTAAATTATTGATATTAAATAAAATATTTATTATTTTACTAATAACTCAACTTCCATGTTTTAAAGTGTTTTTTGAATAGTTATATTATAAAGGAATGATAGAAAACATCTAGAACTAAAATAAAATAGTATGTTGCACTATTATTGAATTACAAAAAAGAATACATGTCACTACTTCATTTTTAGGATATACCTTAGTTGTAGTGGTGGAATATGCTTATATATCCAACCTTGGCCTTTATAGATATTATCATCTATTATATTTGACAACCCTTGGATTCTGAAAATAGATGGTGTATATTCAATATAAATTACAGTTAAAACAGTATATTAAGGGACAATGACTGATCAAAACTTTATTTTCCCCTATTAAATTAGTGGGATTCATCTATTGTTAATTTGAAGGATTTACTTCCCTTATATTTCATTATTTTCCTCTATTACATTAGTGGGATTCATCTATCATCGGATAATCCTCATGGAATGAAAAATATGAAAACATAATATTATTTAGTTAGAAAATGTGGAAATAATATGAAACTGGAAAACATAAGAATAAGTTAAGGCTCACCTAAAATACATCCAAAAATAATGTGTTGGGTTTACCACTCATTCCCCAAACTTGTATCTCATAAGATAATAACACTAACCAATGAATTGGAGTTTTATCAGGGTACACTAAAAGTATTTCCAAATTTTGGTATTCAATATAGAAAATATTTCACAATAAATCATTCCATTAATAAAATTTGGATAATTATAAATGGTTCCATGTGTTAATCGTTGAGTTCATAAGAGATAAAAGGCATGATATTTTCAACATTTTAGGCCCATGAGAAAGAAATTTGAGTTTAATACATATAAATACTTGATCAATGAAATAAAATTAAATGAATATGAGTACCATTGTAATAAAATGGGATTGGGTATTCCCAATAAAAAGAGGTGGCATGGACATCAAAAATTGATTTTTAAATCATAATGGGTATAAAAAATGGATATTGGTATGGGATTAATTAGAGTGAATGAACTCATTTCATTAATAAAACATAATTTTTATAGTAATGTAACTATTTTTGGTTAATTTAAGCATAGATATATGAAAATTAGAATGCGAACTATAAATGATACACTTGAATGATAAATAAGAGGAAGAGATTTGTTTACCATAAATATCACTTCTGAAGAATAGTGGGGTGATTACTTGAGGGCTTGGGGGCTTCACCAAAGGAATTAATGAGGGAATAAGAGAGATTGGAACATGATAATGATTTTGAGAGTGAATGTAATAGAGTATTTTTCGGTATTTATAGATAAATGAGGACAATTTGTTTTCCTAATTTCTAAATATAGTAATTGGAAATCTAGTTTGTGGAAAACAAAATACCATTGGATTACAGTGGGTTTAAAATAATCTTTTAGATTTTTATAGAATTATAGTTTAATTGAATCCTATATATAGATGAAATAAAATTTCTAATATTACTATGGGCATGTGAATAACCTTTTTTATAAAATATTTTTCCCAAAATCGTCTATTACATTTTAGACATTGAAACGTTATTTTATAGGTTTACAAAATCAGTTTAATTCATTAAAATAAATTATATTAACAAAATAACTTATTTTTTGTGGTGAAAAATCTCATAATAATTATTATCTCATTATTAAATATTTATGATTTCATATAACATACCAAAAATATAAAAGTAAATTTTTTACAATTTACTCAAAAATAAAATAGTTTTAAAAATTATCAAATTTTTCATTAACTTATTTTATACATGTTGATTTCAAATATAATGTTTTTTATATTTAAATAAATTCCAAATTATAATGATTAATTATTCTAAATAAAAATTACATATTTGTTTTAAAACAATATAACTTTTAAAGGAAAACACAATGTTTATTAACTTTAAAGAATTTAATTTTTTTATAATATCTTACTTATTGGTTCATAAAAACATGTTTAAAATTTACTTATTTTATATAATAATTTTTAATTCACATTTAAACTAATATTTTACAATTACATTGGATATTATTACTATTAAAACGGTAATATGATGATCAAATATCAATGGTCAGATAATAATGGTCACATTTCTCCTCACAACCTATATATTCCCTAATTCTCATACCTTATCCTTTAATACTTCAATTACAATGGTTCTACACAACCCTTGATAATTTATACCATATTCCAAATGATTCTTTTTCTTTTGACTACCTTTTTGGTTGATGTGATCTTAATGGGAGAGATTGGGACATAGAATTTCGCCTTAGTTTTTTCACTATTATTTGGCATTTATATCCCTATACAATTCTTTTTCTATTATAGGATATATTTTTCATTTATTGTAATTTTTAAATAAAGATTGATAGTCTTTCATTGTTCTTTAATAATAAAATCATAATTGTGAAATGTGATTTTTACTAATAGAATGAATTTTCTTGGAGTTAAAATTGTCCATTGTTAAGGCTATGTATATGGAAGTCATAGAAGTAGGGAATGAATTGATATTGTTAAAGTGCTTATTTATGGATTTTAGAAGGATCTAAGTATGTGGTTTTTTGTTTTTTGATACTCACAGTGTAATCCATTTATCCAATAATTTAGTATTTCATTCAGGAATGAAACACAATGACATAAAATATAATTTAATAAGGATTTTGCTTGAATATAATATTCCAGAGTTGTGGAAGATATTTAAAAGAAAAAAAAGCAGCTTGATTTATAAACAAGGATCATATTTAGAATGTTTGGAGGGTTTACTCTGCCTTAATGGAACTAGGTTAATCAAAAGGTTATGGATACAATTTTTTCCCTGCAGATGTTAGGAGGATTAATTATTTTCCTCTATGTTGTTGGTTGTTAATGTTTCATTAAATCAATATTCAAGGGAGATATTATCTATACTAATAAAGCCTTGTTATGTTTTCATTCATTCTACTAGAAGTAGAATCAAAAAATCTTATCTTCAACCAAATTAGTTTAGTGGTAGTGGAAAATATTTACGATATAGGTATTTTATAAGTTCATGTTGAATATGTTTTTTTATATAATTATGTTGTTTTGATGATAATGAGTGTAAGTTGCAAAAAATTCATTTATTGGGGATTATAATGATTATATATGAAATTAATTCATCGTGGTGTTTTATAGAAAAGGTCGAAACAAAATAGATATCATATGAAATGTTAGAGTGACATTCTCAAATATATTGGTGACTTTTATCTTCAAAAGTAGTGGTCAAGTGTAGATTTCAATAGAATATCAGAGGTTTCTACCTCAAATGGAGGGTTATTTATATGTTTTAGAAGGATGTAAAATCAATTGTAGATATTTACTACATGCACTATAATGGTGGTTTAGTTCCATTTTTATTAGTTTTATGGTAACACTAGTGATTATTTATCTATTTGGTTAACCTGGATAATATGATTATAATATTGTAACATTTGATATTTATTGGTTGTGTAGAACTGTTCTCTCATGGATGTTGGACTAATTAATGAATCATCTAACAAACCATAATTTAATTAATTTTATTTCATGTTGAATTTTTTAATTTAATTTTTTGGAGTCATTGAATGAGTGTGTTACCACTTAGGGGGCTATGGAATTCCTTTCCGGCCTATGTGTGTGGTGTATGTGTGTTTTTAATGTTATTTTATCCCTAAGTAGCTAATATATATATATTTATTTATTTATTTATTTTTCTATTGAATAATTTCATGTTTTTTATAAAATAAAATCATCATTATAATATTAATGTATTGATAAAAGTAAATTTTTAAAAGATAAGTACTTAATTTTTGTTGGATGTTATTAAAATAATTTAATATTAAAATGAATTTTTCAAAAAGAAAATATAAGTGTTGCGTGTTTTTATATAAAAAAATTAAATCAAACAATTTTAAATGATCATTATAATATAATTTACTATTTCTATATATAAAAATTATATTAACAATAATTTATTTAGTAATTAATATGAAATAAAATTAATAGCACTTCATGTTCAAAAGACATTTTCGTTAAAACAGGTTTTTTCTATATATTTTATATTTTCATTTAAAAGTTAAATTTATCATTTTTATGTATTTAACTATATTAAATATAGTTATAATTTATAATTATCACTTTGAAATTATAAAATATGGTCAACTTTCTTTTTTGGAGAAAAAGATAAGTTACCGAAGAAACAATTTAGTTACCACAATAAAGGTAAAATGATGTCAAAATGTTAAATTAAGGATTAAATTCCTAATATATATATATAATTTACAATAAATTGATATTAATTTATTATTAATGAATCATGTAGATTTTTTTACCAATTTGGAATCATTTCCATGTAAAATGAAAACCTTACACCTTAGGGAATTATTATTGGAAAAAATTCCACTCAAAAGTGATCTATAAAAACTCCCCTACATTATCCATAAAAACATATCATTTCCTTTATTTATCAATTTAATACATTCAAAAATACCCTATTATAAATCCATATTACATGTTTGGTTGCTTATGGTCTTAATATATTGGACTAAATCCATCATTTTGATGGAACATATTTAAAGAAGGAGTGAATCCATCAATTTAAGTATCCAGTTCATCCCAGTATTTTTTAATTACCTTTTCTTATAAACTCAATAAATATAATTATCTACACCAATTATTTTATATTAATATCATTATTATTATGTGAAAAATCGTATTATCATTATATAAATTTTTAATCAAACTCATTCGTTCATATAGAATGTTCTTGTTTGGGTTGGTTCAACAACCTCCATAATCCTTGTTATACCACCACAATCATTTTCCTGATGGAGGAGTAAAAGGAAATAAATATTTTTAATATATGAAATTAAAGATAAAGTAATTATTTAAATATGGTCTTATTATGGTAACACAAAAAATTAATTATATTTATAAAGTAACTTTTTAATATCATTAAATTAGCAGAAACATGCTCATCATAAATTTTATTCATACAAACCATACATATGCATTACATAAAATTAAAATGGGACATTATAAATCATTAAAAAATAATTATTCTAAATCAATTAATAATATAATAATGATAAAATTTTCAAATAACAATGATGACTGACATCACCATACCGAAACTTGTATGAAACAATCAAAATTAATAAAACTTATGAGGAAAATAAACAGTAACTAACCATTTTATGTGTAATTAAAAACTAAAACCAATTATTTTAATGGAACTATATATTAATAATTTTATTAAACATGTTATTAATTTTTTTTGATTTATTATACATGAGTTTAAAAAACCTTCGTGTAAGTAGGGAGGAATGGTAAGGGTTTCTTTCCCAATATAACTTCGACATCAAGATTAACTTAGACCAAATTTAAATTGGGGGAAATTTTGTGTAATTTATATCTGAATTGTCATTTATTTTCTTATTGAATATTGTTTTCTATGGTTTAATTGTTTTCTTATCATTTCTCCTCGCTTTGGTTTATAATCTAATCTAAAGGATGCTTATAAGTGGAGGCAACATTATCTCTTCTTTTTTGTTGGTAATTTTTCTCCTTCATGTATATGTTTTTATATTCATTCATGGATTTATGTATCCATGATATTCTTGTATCATTTTTATATTTGCAATTTTTTAATAAAATTATAAACAGAATATTTTTTTATATTTTACTCATGGTTTTTTTTACATAATTTTTTTTTATTTCATTATGAATATTACATTAAAATTTTTCATGGATCATGTTAGTAAATTTTAATGGATGTATACTTTTTTTATAACACCATTGAATTATAAATTATTTTATTTCAAAATTATTTTTATTAAAAATGTAAAGTATTTTTCTACTAGTTTTCAAACATCTTTCGAATGTTCTTTTGATGTGTTTTTATCAATATCAATATCTTTAAATTTTTATTATGATTCATTGAGGATACTCAATAGTGATACTAGTTTTATTATTTCACTATTTATCTAATTAAAATGTCATATGGAAATATTTATGAAATTCATTTATTTATCATGAGTTAATTAATCAATAATATGGATGTTTACATGCTAATACGACACATATATATATATATAGTTTTAATTATGTTATGGTTGGACTTGGAATTATATATCCCTATAATGGATTTGGTATAGATTTGTATCTCATGAAATGATATAGAAGGGAAAAATTAATGAACCCAATCCACTATGAAGCACATTTCACTATATGATGAATGTCTTGTTAAATTATCCTTGACATAAGAAATTTGTTCCTATTATATGTATGTTTCACATTCTTTTAAAATATTTCCGTTTTATGTTTCATGAATTATGATAACGGTCTCATGATTACTTGAATTATGATAATTTTATCATGATTCCACATTCGTATGCCTCATTTATCATGTTATATTGAAATCCTCATGTCATGATTTATGATTTATGATCCATGGTTTATTGGTTATGATTTTCTTATTTTATGTTTATATAACATTATTATGTTCTCATACTCACATGTTTATCTTATGATAACATAAGATATATGATTGATATCTATTATTTTTATCCATTACTAAGTGTCTAACCCCCACCCCCCTTTTCATTTTCTTCCATTCCATAGGTTATGAAGAAATATTTTATGAATAATATGTATTTAATCATATACTTTTTGAAGGAAATTTATGGGAGATGTTTTATAATGTTAATAAAATGTTTTCGTTATGTATATAATTTCCAAACACACAAAACCTAAGGATTACATGATTGTGACTTATTATGATATTTAATGAAATTTAATTTATAATAATATAATATGTTTGTATGCAATTGTTGGGTTATCTCACAATAAAAATCATGGGATGTTAGAATGGATGAAACCCTCTATAATGGAGAGGATAAACCATTAAGGAAATAAAAAGGTTTTATATTATTAAATAAATATTCGAAACATTATATTTGAGAATATATACATCCAAATAAATTATCTCACAAGGATGATGGATATCCTTTGAACTTGGAATTCCAAAATAATTTAAAAGCATAATCATTTATAGGGTAAAATAATAGAAACAACTTCTCAAAAAATGTAAATTTTTGAAACAAAACTATCATATACTACCATCTATCAAGGAACATATATTATAATTCCTTGGCCTAAGATACACTTAACCTCAATCCAATAATGTCTCAATCCCCAATGGAGCCTCCCCATGAAGTAGAGGTTAGTGATGAGTGGTGAGGGAGTTACCCTAACTCTGGGAATATAATGAATTCAATAACCATCCAAAAATGTGTAATGTTGATATTTACAAAACACCAGCATGATTAATCATTATATAAGATAAAAAAACTTGTAAAAAATAAAAAACATTCCACCAATTATAAAAATACAGTCATATTATAGTATAAAAGAAGTAAAATCTATATATAAAATCATACATGAAGCCATAAAAACATCAATAAGTGAAATAATAAATAAATAAATAGATAATTTCATGTTGGATATTACATGGATAAATTACTAAAGAAAATATTTCATTTCAAAACTCAACAACCTCATCTCGAGCCTTCATCCTCAACAACAGTACCCTTCAAGAGTCACCCACTCCATATCAAATTAACAACTTATGCATGACTAACATAAGTTATACCCATGAATAATAAAAACCATATTATGTATGTTAGTAGGGGTGAGTACAAAAAACTTGGTATATTTACACCTATGTTCTCAAAGTAGTTATATATGACCTAGAGGACTCACCCATCCTAAAAATACTATCTTGATAAAAAAAATTATATAGCCTAAATTTTATTCCCCAAATAATAAATGGACAATTAATAATTTTTATTAATAAATTTGTTAATTTTTTGACATATATGGTGACCATACTCATAAACCAACATACCTAATAGTATAATCAAAATATAAATCTAAATGAAATCATAATTTTACACTTTTATTATTTTAAAATAATAAATATTAATATTTTTTCTCATAATCAAATTATATTTTAATTTATGAATAAAAAACAGGCTAGAATTATGTAAAATAATATATATAGACCAGATGATGAGATTATTTTCAAGGATTAATTAATAAATAAGAGAGGTTGATCCATCAAATTTCTAGGTGAAACCCCATCTGTAACCTGATAGGTCTTATACATGTACACCCCTTTTACACAACTCCCTTAGTGAATGTGATACATTTGTTTTCATTTAAAATGTATATCAATGAAATTATTCATGTTCATAGATAAAAGATATTAATAATGATAATAATCATCATGTAATTTGGAAACCTAAAAATAATTGATTACATAATAATTATCAAGTCTAAAAATAGATACACAATCAACAAGAAATAGTTATAGTTATCAACACTCTGTATTTTCTAAGGGTTTTTCCAACATAAATTAATTTACTCTACATAATAGGATATTTATAAAAAACATGTCCAAATACTAATATTAAAATGAAAAAATATGGTAACCCATGAAAATCTATCCTATGATATCCTAATACACACATTGAGTTAGAGAAAAAGATAATGATCTCGTAATCACACCCAAACCAAGACAACTCTTCTACCTGGCATCATTTAAAAATTACATAAAACTGATATCTAATGTCACAACCCAACCTAGTTACCCAACCAACCACACCTTAATCCAGTTATGAAATTTCCTGAAGGGATTCCAGATCTCCTTGGGAAAACAAAAAGTTCTTAGGCCACAAGATCTTCCTTTGGGAAGGTTTTTTCCATAATAGAAAAATAAATCCAAATAAATGAATATAGGGAATGTGAGTATTATAAAACAATTAAAAATTGGAAAAATAAAAAATAAAGTCAAACAATTTTCCAAAAACTTATCAAACTCAATTAAATTACCAAAGTAGAAAATTCATAAACACATTATTCAGGAAATCACCTATAAAATCCATCACACTATAAACAATAAAACTCATTATCACCATATAGAACATTGCTATTACATATATCAGACCAATGAAGATCTGCATACTCCCAAAAGTGTATGTGGGATGTGAGAAAAACAAGTCCACTAGGATCCCACCAATTATTTCATAAGAGGAATTTATAAATTAAACTAATAATTATAATGTAAAAAATTATAAGGCACGATATAAAATTTTAAATATTTTAATATAAATCACAAAAAACATCCCTTTTCATATATTATAACAAATTCCATTAACTTAATTTCCAAATCATTTCCATAATGCAAACAAGAAAACTTTTCCAAGATAAGTATGTTAAAACATTCCCTTAGGTTGACAGTAATTCTAGGATAGTGAGGATCCTCATACAGTTTTATATGATTGGAAGGTCACTTTGTGTGTATATTACCTTATCATAATGGTACAAGGTGTAAGAGTTCACTACCAGGAGTGTCTCTTTGACACAACATAAGAAACCCAGTGAATAGATAACCCTATAAAATTGGTCTTTGGGGAAATATTTCATCCTAAATGATGTTTCCTTATATCATTGTTGATCATTTTTGTGTTTACCACATCATCATCATTTAGTGGTCTATTAATCTTTGAAACCATATAAATCCTAAAATAAAACCATTTTTTTAAATACTAATAGAAACATCCATTTTCATACAGAGTCACCAAAACTACTAGACATAACAATTGATTCATTTGAAACCATTTAATAATCCATTTTTCATGAAAAATATATAAATCAGAACACCAAACCATTTCAAAACAAATTGCAAAGATCAAGAAATCAATGTTCATATGAAAAATCCAATTCATGAAACCACATACCCTTAAACTCTTGGAATATCAAAAACCACATTGAACCACATGCCAATAAAAACCAAGGATCTTATAAATCATGTATGTATCCTAGAAAAATTCCCAATAAATATCTATACATTATAAAATTCTAAAATGAATAAAGGCAAAGTAATCATTTACCACCATAATTAAAGAACCAAAATGTGAGGGGATTCGAGATATAGAACAAATCATTCAATTCCCAAATGGATCTTAGTGTAAAACCATTATAAACTTGGATATAATAAAATCCCATCATTTCATTATCATTCCATTGGGGGAATCAATAGGTATATAATGATGAAAAGTATTTGAGATCAAAATAGAGATTAAATTACTAAGAGAAGTCCATGGATTCAATCGACACTTCATCCCACCATGTAATTAAGATATAAGTGGAAAAGGATAATCAGGAGAGTCTCTATGTATGAATGGGGTGATTTAGGATTGATGGAGGATGATTTAGAAGTTTTACATGGGTTTTTTTCCGTTAAAATATGACAACACCCTTTATTATCCATCCCATATTTCTGAAATCGGTGAGTTTGTTGAAGTCTATTGACTGGTTAGTGGACATTTTAAGAATATAATGGATTATAGTTTGATTTTTGTCTATCTAGTGGAGGTCCAATAGATAAAAGGTGGCTACCAATAATTATTGTATCCACTACATTTCCTACTAACTAGCTGGTGGCTCTCTATGGCAAGCTAGTGGACCCCTAAAAACAATAATAGTTGTAGGTTTTGGTCTACAATCCATCGAGTCCATATGTCAAACCTAGGAACCATCTTAGAATATAAAACCATTATAAATAGGATAAAAAATAATATAAGGAGAAAAAATATATTTGGTCCTATCTAAAAAAATGTTTTTCTTTTATAATTTTCCCAAACATATTACTTTATAACCATATAAATCTTGGTCGAAGAAGGAAAATCCACAATGATATGATTCCAATACATTCTTATCATTGACCCCAATACTCCCACATTTCATGAGTATCAGAAACATGTTTCCAAAAGACTTAAACTGGAGGAATTGACTCCCCTCATAGAACCTTCACTTATGAATCAAGAACTCAAAATAGTTTCTTGGTCAATGACATTTCAGTATCTATGTTGAGGTTTTCGTAATTTAAAACATTTTACATTTTAGGATGATAATTCGTAAGTTTAAAAAAATAAAAAATTATTATTATAAAAAATAATTTTGGTGTTGAATCCAAGTGATAATCCACCTATACAAGACATTCAATTATCTCAAATGGTCACATTTACCTAGGTGTAAGATTCCCTGGCTTTCTGAGTCATTAATGACACAGATAGGGTGATACTTTGAAGAACACATAATCAAAGTCCCAAAATTATAATGTACGGTAATGAAGATATGAATAATACTTGTATTGAATTTGATATTTCCCCAAAAATAGTATAATCAACAGAATATTTTTCGTTGTAATAAGAAAAAGGCTCATACTTGTCTAGGAAGATTAACCAACTGATGTGGGAATTTGTCGTGTTGTAAACCCCTCAATCAATATTTTCCCTTTTAATGTAGCACAGTGGTGACCATAGGGTTGTCTCTCGAGGAGGTTGCAGTTCGAGTTGTAAAACAGTCACTTTTGTTATTTTATTTATTTTTAAAGAAATGAAAATTGGGATTTGATTAACAATTTGAAAATAAAATTTTAATTAAATACTAAACGAAAATAATTTTAAAGGAAAGATAATGTGGGTTTGAAATCAAGAATAAAAACAGCAGTCGCAGACAAGCTTCACCCTCTCAGACACTCCCCTCTTCTATGTATATAAAAAAATATCTCTTAATTTAAATTCCTAAATGTACCCCCATGGACCCCCAGGTTTACAGTAAAATTTTATGATACATCATATTTAAGACATAAATATGATTGTTGTCCTGCCTATAGAAGTGATTCAATTACTTAAATACCTTTAAGTAATTGAACCTAATTGAATTCGCTATGCTCAATGGAAAAACCTCACCAAAGAATTTTAAATAGTGAAGTCAATTGTTCTACTTTATAGATGGAACAACCATCAAAACAATTGTGTTGAAAATATACTTAAGAAATAAAACAACCATATTCATTCAAAAATATAGGTTCAAGAGAAATTCAAAAAAGAGATTACACATTAAAATCCAAACTCGGAAGAGAGTGTCCGTCGGGTGTCGCCGTCCGCAACCACTTGTCGCTTATCCTTCCATCACTTGAGAAGCCTTCATCTTCTCTATTGAATCTTAAAAGGATGTCATCTTCTTAAGGACCAAAATCTCTACCTTCCCCTTCGCTCTCTCAAGCCAAATCACTTTTTTGACGGATGGTGTGGTGAAAAATAGAATATGATTTAGAGGTAGGAGCTCCTCTCCCTTTATAGACAGATTTCCTCATCAAAACGTTGTCGCGTTTTCAACCATTTAATTTGCCGATTCATGCATAGAACTCTTCAAACATATTGTTAATAAATGAGTTTTCTGTCCACCCTCCATCTTTCAGAGTAAATGGACGCATATTTAAGGAGTTATGATTTTTCTATTGAACATCGCTTTCTCTGGATGAAGCTTCCTGGAAGTTTCCTTCAAACTTATATCACTAAATAGACATCATAAAGGATTCCAAACGGCTTGAAATTAATTTTGGAGACGCTTTTGGAAAACCTCTGTCATATCCATGTGTAATTTCATCATTTGGAGGTGTTTAGGACGAAATGTGCTTCCATTACTTTGGTGGAGTCCATGCAGTCCGCCTAGAAAAAATTGTCAACTTCATTGATTTTTTTGGGCATCAAGATTCATGAATCATTTCCTGGTCCTGAAGACAAAGATGATGGAAATAAAATAAGGATTCGAAAGAAATTTGAATCACAAAATTTGGAAATGTATTTTATGATAAATGACCAAAATACCCCTGTGATAAAAATCTGTTTAAAATCCAGAATTATGCAATTTAAACTTTTTATCCCAAAACACACTCTAAATCCAAAATTGTTACAAATAAGATCAAATTGTTAAATTTGTGAGGTTTAAATCATTTTAATAGAAATTAAAAATATTGTAAATATTAGCTCTATCAATTCCCCCATACCTGGCTCTTGGACTCCTGGACAAGTGAGCACGGTATCAAAAAAATAAAACACATACCAATTGAGTTTACCAATTTACCACAATGAATAAAAAAGATATCATGCCACGTTAAAGAAAAATATTTAAAATTATAAATTCAAATAATTCAATCCATTTCCACTTTTTTTTTCTCATGGACATAACACACTTACCTCAAATTCATTTTCTCTCAGCACACAATATAGATTTGCAACAAGGCTTTTCTCATCCAACTCATGCAAGAATTACCATAGGCTTGATAAATTTATACATCTCCACCCGATGTAAACCAAGAACATGTGATTATAATGAGGGCTTTACAGGGCTTTTATGTGGCTTGGGGTTGGTAGGTTTTAAATGTGAAAAATTTTGTGGCTGAATAAAGAGGGTTTGGCTCTTTTTGAAGCAGAAATGCATGATTCTAATTTTTACTCAAGTATGGTCTCCTCCATATCCTCCTAAAATAATCTTCTCTGATCTTCTGTTTTCCACCCAATTCCATCAATATTTCAGTAGAAAATATGAATTTTTTTTTTGAAATCTCTAGATTGGGAATAGCTTATTTCCATTGCGAGCTCCAGACAGGCACAACTCCATTTCATTTGAGAGCTCCAGATAGGCACAGCTCTCTGAAAAATATATTCCAACATCAAAAATACGCCTTCAATGTTTAAATGTTATCCCAAAGCAACACCAAATGAGGTATCACATCATGAGTCATCTTCCCCCCCACACTTATGTTCAACTAGATCATGCATTTATACTTCCAGAGCAGGTTGGAAAGGGAAATTTGGCTTGTAATGTGGCTAAGCTAATAGGCTATACCTGGCTACTAAGGGCTCAAGAAGGATAAAATGATCAAGGAAGGCCGAAATTAAAAGGATAATCATGAAAAGGAGGCTCCAATATTCAAAACAATGCCTCAATAATTTTAATCACAAGTATCTCAGCCCTCATGTTTTGATAGAAATAAATCATGTTCTGGTTTAAACAAACATTAATCAGTTCTCTCAAGATAGAAGTGAATGTAAAGAAGATGAAAAAATGGGTCCAGAGGCCTCACAAGAATGAGAATTTCAATCATAATGTCAGTGATATGTGCCATGAGATTTAAATATCAGTGGTCATTTCAAGAATTTTCCAAATTTTTGAACTTTAAATAATTTCATTTTCAGCATTCATTTATGTTCAAATTCAAAGGATCAGTTGGTTCACCCCTTGGCATGAGTTTCAAATGAAATTCAATAAATTCTGAAATATTTTTTTTGAAAAACAAACACGAAAAAAATGGAATGAAATTTTGAAAACAAAAAATTTCAAACAGAAGTTTGTAAAAACTTAATCTACCCATAATTGTTTCCCCCCCCCCCACAATTATCTATGAAATGTCCTCATTGTGTAGTTTTTTTAGCATGAAATTCCAGAAATTAAATACATAGCAAAAATAAATGATAAGGAAAGAAAAAACCTGGCATCAATTATATTCTTCATCATGAAGTTGAATCTCCTCCCCTGGAGGATCTTGTAAATTTTCTCGAAATAGCATCAACTGATGCCCATTGATAGTGAATGATGTCTCTTTGTCTAGATCTTTAATCTGTATTGCACCAAAAGGAAAAACATGAGTGACAATGAATGGGCCAGACCATTTGGAACGAAATTTACCTGGGAAGAGTTTCAATCTGGCATCAAACAGCAGAACTTTGTCTCCCTCCTTGAAGTTTTTTTTGAGAATCATCCCATCATGAAAGGATTTTCTTCACTCTTTGTATAACCTAGAGCTTTCGTATGCATTATTTCTAATCTCCTCCAACTCCTATAAACAATATTTTCTTTCTTTCCCAGATGAATATAGGTTCATGTTACATGTTTTTACAGCCCAAAAGGATTTGTGTTCTAACTCAAAAGGTAGATGAAAAGATTTTCCATAGACCAATCTAAATGGTGACATTCCAATGGGGGTTTTGAAAGAAGTTCTATGGGCCCAAAGAGCATCATCAAGTCTCAAACTCCAATCCTATCTATTTGGGTTCACTGTTTTTTTCTAGGATTTGTGTGATCTCACTATTAGACAACTCAGCCATTCCATTTGTTTGAGTATGATAGGGTGTAGAGACCCTATGATTAACACCATATTTCTTCAAAAGTGATTCCAAAGTCCTATTACAAAAATGGGTACCTTGATCTGTAATTAGAAACTTTGGAAGTCCAAACCATGAAAACAAATTTCCTTTCAAAAATTTGGACACAATCTTTGCATCATCAGTTTGGGTGGGGATAGCCTCTACCCACTTAGACACATAATCAACTGTTAACAAGATGTAGAGATATCCAAATGAATTAGGAAAAGGCCCCATGAAATCCATTCCCATACATCAAAAACATCACAAAACAAAAGTGGGTTTTGTGGAATCTCATTATACTTGGAATTGTTTCCTTGGAATTGAAAATTTTTACAGGTTTTGTAGCATTCGAAAGCATCTGTAAAAATGGTGGGCTAATACAATCCAGAATCAAGAACTTTTCTTGTTGTTCTCTATGGCCCAAAGTGTCTTCCACAGTTTCAGGTGTGGAAGAAATGTAGGATGGATTGAAATTTAGAGTTTAGAATGCATCTTCGTATCATTTGATCACTACCAATGTGCCATAAATAAGGATCATCCCAAATGTATTTCTTTGAATCTCTCTGAAGTTTATCAATTTGACTTTTGGAAATCCAATGGGGGTGTTCATCAGAACCTAAATAGTTTACAAGATTAGGAAACTATGGTGTTTCACATTGAGCAGCAAATAAATCCTCATCTAGAAAGGTTTCCTTAATTGGGGAACACAACTGAAATTTTCTATTCCCAATAGATGGTATCCTGGTCAAATGATCAGCAACAAGCTTCTCACATCCTTTCTTATCTTTTATATCAACATCAAACTCCTGTAAAAGAAGAATCCATCTCAAAAGTCTTGGTTTTGCATCATGTTTCTTCATCAAGAATCTGATTTCAGAATGATCAGTATAAACAATCACCTTGGAGCCCAGTAGATAACTTCTAAATTTGTCTAGAGCAAAGACAACAGCCAGCAGTTATTTCTCATTTGTTGTGTAGTTTGATTAGGATTGATCAAGAGTTCGGGAGGAATAGGCAATCACATGAGATTTCTTTTCCGTCCTTTGACTCAATACTTCCCCAGGAGAAAAATCAGATGCATCTGTCATTATTTCAAAGGGAATATCCCATTTAGGAGGTTGAACAATGGGAGGGGTTATCAGTCTTTTTTTCAGCTCATGAAACGAATTTATGCAATTCTAATCAAAGACACATGGAACATATTTTTGGAGTAATCTGGACAATTAAAGAGCAATTGTACTGAAATATTTAATGAATGTCTTATAAAATCCAGCATGCCCACGGAAGGATCTCACATCTCTCATAGTTTTTGGGTATGGTAATGAAGAAATGACCTCAACATTGGATTTATCATCTTGAATTCCATCACGGGACACAACATGTCCATGAATGATCCCTTTAGTAACCATAAAATGACATTTTTCATAATTTAGAACAAGGTTCTTTTTAATGCATGCTTTCAGGACACGTTCCATGATTTTCAAACATCCTTCAAAAGATGATCCATACACAGTGAATTCATCCATGAAAACTTCCATGAATGTTTCCAAAAATTCAGAGAACATGCTTATCATACACCTTTGAAAATTTCTCGGGGTATTACATAAACCGAAGGGCATCCTTATATATGAAAAAGATCCAAATGGTCATGTGAAGGTTGTTTTCTCTTGATCCTCAGGTAAAATGTGAATCTGAAAATATCCAGAGAATCCATCCAGAAAACAGTAGTGGGTTCTTCCAGCTAGTCTTTCAAGGACTTGATCAAGGAATGGTAACAGGAAGTTGTCTTTTCTTGTAACCAAATTGAGTTTCCTATAATCAATTCACATTCTCTATTTGTTTGGAAGCCTTACGGGGACAAGATCACCAAATTCATTCCTTGAGATTGTAAATCCACTTTTTTTAGGAACAACATGGATTGGAATTTCCCATTGACTATCAGATATGGGAAAAATAATTCCAGCAACCAACAAGGTGGTGACTTCTTTCTTCACAACCTCCAAAAGTGTTGGGTTCAGTCTTCTTTTAAATTGTCTTACCGGTCTAGAATTCTCCTCCAGTAAAATTCTTTGCATGAAACCCGAGGGGCTGATTCCTGTTAGATTAGAGAGAGTCCATCCTATAGCTTCCTTGTGGGACTTGATAACTTCCAACAATTGGTTTTCCTGGACTTCTGACACATCTTTTGAGATGATTACAGGTAATTGTTCATTATGATCTCAGAAGGAGTACTTGAGGTTATCCAGAAGGGGTTTCAATTCTACCAGAGGTGGGATGGTTTCATTGATAACTACGAACTCTTCAGAAGTTTGATTGTTTGGTGAAGCTCCATGTTCATTATGGTTATATCTTTCTATGATATCAAGACTTGTTTCATGTGAAAAATTGGAAACCTCTCTTGGAATACCACTAACAGGTTCAGTGGTTTCTAGAAATTCATCTTCATTATTGCTCAGATATCAAGTCTCAACATCCCAAGACTCTTCACAGTCTCCAATTTCATCCTCATTTTGATCTGTTTCAGTATCAAACAAATTTCCATATTTTTCCACATCAGTTGGTATTTCATTGCAGAAAAAATTAGGTAACATGCCAGAGGAAAACCAATAAATCATTTTTACATGGGGAGTTGAATGATCCTCAACTGGGTGTCTCATTGATTGAAAAATTTTGAAATGAACAACATCTCCTCCAAATTCTTGTGAATGTTTTCCCTTGTGAACATTGATGATTTCTTTTTCCATTTTTAGAAATGGAATCCCTAGGATTAGGGGATCATGTGTGCTAAACAGATCATCTTCCATATCCAAAACATAGAAGTCAACAGGAAAATCATGTCTCTCACTTGAATGAGAACATCCTTTATAACTCTAGCAGGTTTGGTGGTACTTCGGTTTGCGAGTTGAATGGTAATTCCCGAGTGTTTTATGTCTCCAACTTGAAGAGATGAGTAGAATGAATGTGGCATGACATGGATGGAGGCCCCTAGATCAAGCATCACATCTTTGAATTCACATTTCCCAATGGTATAGGGAATGTTAAATGTCCCAGGGTCTCTACACTTGACAGGAAGTGCATGTTGAATCATCGATGAAACATTCCTTCCTAAGTTCACTTTTTCACCTCCTTTGAACATTCTCTTGTTGGTACACATGTCTTTCAGAAACATAGCATACCTCGGAATTTGTTTCATAGCATCGAGCAATGGAATATTGACTTGGACTTTTTGAATGTTTCCAAATCCTCCTTATCCAATTCTTTTTCAGCACTTGAATTTGGTGGTGGTTCACACCTTGGATAAGGTAGTGGAGGTTTGAATGTTTCTGGGGTATTCTGAGTATGTTTTGGAGGAACATAAGGACTAGACATCATCATCCAATCATTCTTTGTTCTTTAAAACAAGATTTCTTCTCTTGACTTTAAATTTCTATCAACTTCATATTTTTCATCATTTTTATCAAGGGTAGGATTTTCATCAACAGTATCATCAGAAGGCATGATGTTCTCAATCTGAGGGTTGTCCTATTTTTTCCACTCCTAAGTTAAATTGCAATCACATTTTGCTTCCCATTATTCCTCGTATTTAATTGTGGATGTGAGGGTAAACCACCACTCATTTGATTTGTTATGAAATTAATACCAGAGGCAAGTTGACCCATTCGAGTCATCAAGGTATTCATTTTGTTATCTTGTTTTTCTGTGTATTCTTTTAGTTCCCTCATTTCCTCTTGATTTTTCTTCATTTCTTCTTCAAGGTTCCTATCAGAGTTTTGAGTGGGAGGTGTAGGGTGAAAATTGCTTCCAGAATGAGCATTGGCTTGCTCATTGAAATATCTTGGTTGAGAATTACTTGATTGTCCTTGGAAGAATCCTCTCGGTTGTTCAGGTTGACGAAATATTTCATTTGAGTTGTTGTTCCATCCTTGATTGAAATTTTGGTTGTTTTCAAATGTTCTTTGCTGGTTTTGTTGAAATGGTCTTCCAGGAAAAACTGCATTACAGTTCTCAGGAGGCTCTTGCATTGCGTGCATTGGTCACTAAAATGTTCATTCGAAGAACCAATCCCACAGTGGGCATGTATTTGGAAATCCTCTTCAGGTTTGGGTTGGGTTAGTGGGGTGTTAGACAACATTATTGACCATACCATGGTGGTACAATCAGATAGTTGACTTGCAATTGTGTTGTTTTCGGGACTAGTAGTAGGGAATTATTGTGTAGCTTATACATGAAGAAGGCCTCTGGTACCAAATTGTTGGGCATTCTGGGCCATGTTTTCAATTAAAATCCTAGCAGCAACTGGTGTCTTATAAACTAAAGCTCCTCCGGCAGCAGCATCGATCATACTTCTATCAGTGAGACACAATCCTTCATAAAGGTATTGAATGAAAATCTAGTCACTGATTTGATGATGGGGGAAACTAAAACAAAGACATTTGATCCTTTACTAGTATTCGTGAAGTGTTTCTCCTTGTGTCTGCCTAATTCCACAGATCTCATTTCGAATGGAGGCAGTTCTAGACACAGGGAAAAATATTTCAACGAATTTTTTTTTAATTTATTTCAATTTCTAATCAAGGTTGAGTGATAATAGAAAACACATTCTTTAGAAACTTCATCTAGAGAAAAATGAAATGACCTCAACTTCATTTGATCTTCATCGACTCCATGAGGTTTCATGTTGACACACAAGTAGCTGAATTCTTGATGGTGATTGTGTGGGTCATCACCAGGCAACCCATTGAATTTGGGAAGCTGGTGGATGAAACCAGACTTGATTTCAAATCCAGTAGGGGCATCAGTGTACTCTATAGGATTCTCGTGATTTTCGTCATAGGACGAAGCCAGTTCTTTCGAAGTTCTTTTTTCCACCATTTGGATTTCAGTTTCAACTAAGTCCCTACTAGGTGTATTGGTGGAAGATTCACAAATTGTCACTAATGGATTATTACCTCTAACCCTAGTGTGAAAAGTTCTATCAATTTCTGAATCTAAAGGTAACAAGTTCGGTTCAGAAGTTCGGTTCATGCAAGAAAAAAAACTAAAATAAAATCAACTCTAGCAACCTCCCCGGCAATGGCGCCAGTTGATGTGGGCATTTTTCGTGTTGTAAAACCCTCAATCAATATTTTCCCTTTTAATGTAGCACAGTGGTGACCACAGGGTTGTCTATCGAGGAGGTTGCAGTTCAAGTTGTAAAACTGTCACTTTTGTTATTTTATTTATTTTTAAAGAAATGAAAATGGGGGTTTGATTAACAATTTGAAAATAAATTTTTATTAAATACTATACTAAAATAATATTAAAGGAAAGATAAAGTGGGTTTGAATTCAAGAATAAAAACATCAGTTGCAGACAAGCTTCACCCTCTCGGACACTCCCATCTTCCTTGTATATAAAAAAATATCTCCTAATTTAAATTCTTAAATGTACCCCCAAGGACCCCTAGGTTTACACACATTTTTGAAAATACATCATATTTAAGACTTCAATATGATTTTTTTCCCACCTATATAAGTGATTCAATTTCTTAAATACCTCCAGGTAATTGAACCTAATTGAATTCGCTATTCTCAATGGAAAAACCCCACCAAAGAATTTTAAATAGCGAATTCAATTGTTCTACTTTATAGATGGAACAATCATCAAAACAAATGTGTTGAAAATATACTTAAGAAAGAAAAAAACCAGATTCATTCAAAAATATAGGTTAAAGAGAAATTCAAAAAGGAGATTACACATTAAAATCCAAACACGTAAGAGAGTGTCTGTCGGGTGCCGCCGTCCGCAACCACTTGCCGCTTAGCCTTCCATCACTTGAGAAGCCTTCATCTTCTCTATTGAATCCTAAAAGGATGTCATCTACTTAATGATCAAAATCTCCACCTTCCCCTTCACTCTCCCAAGCCAACTCTCTTTTTTGATGGATAGTGTGGTGAAAATAGAATATGATTTAGAGGTAGGAGCTCCTCTCCTTTTATAGTATGATTTCTACATCAAATAGTTGTCGCGTTTTCGACCCATTAATTGGCCGATTCACGCGTGGAACTCTTCATAAAAATTGTTAATAAAGAGTTTTCCGTCCACCCTCAAACTTTTAGATTAATTGGACGCGTATTGAAGGAGTTATGATTTTTCTATTGAACATTTCTTTCTCTGGATGAATCTTCCTGGAAGTTTCTTCAAAGGTATATCACTCAACGGACATCATAAAGGATTTAAAACGGCTTGAAAATCATTGTGGAGACGCGTTTTGGAGTCCTCTGTCATATCCCTGAGGAATAGTATCATTTGGAGGTGCTTAGGCAGAAATGTGCTTCCATTACTACGGTGGAGTCTATGCAGTCCGCCCGGAAAAAATTGTCAACATCATTGATTTGTTTGGGCATCAAGATGCATGAATCGTTTCCTGGTCATGAAGACAAAGATGATGGAAATAAAATAAGGATTCTAAAAAAGTTAGAATAACAAAATTTGGAAATGTATTTTATGATAAATGACCAAAATACACCTCTGATAAAAATCTATTAAAAATCCAGAATTATGCAATTTAAACTTTTTATCCCAAAACACACTCTAGATCCAAACTTTTTACAAATAAGATAAAATTGTTAAATTTGTGAGGTTTAAATAATTTAAATAGACATTAAAAATATTGTAAATATTAGATCCATCACCAACCATATACCAAAAAAGAGAAGTGTTGTAGGGTTGGACATACAAATCCTCAAAAGGTACCATATTGATGTATTATTGGTATCCATTATTATAAGAAAAGTAATCCATCCCAAGAACCTCAAAAATTTAATAGATAAGCACCAATCACATCTTCTATAATTTTATTAGCTCTTTCTATCTACCCATATTCCTGGGGATGATATATTGTTCTCAAATTGACTTAAGTTCCCATTACCTCCTAGAGGACCTTCAAAAATTCCTAGGTAAAGAGAGTTTATCTATCCTACATACTGTTCATAGGAACTAGATGTGTGGGGACTTCATCATTGATCCATGATCAAAATATTATATACATATTCATGGAATATAGCGCACTCCCAGGTTCAATATTTAGAAAGAAACTAACACAGTACCAAAATTATATTATAACTCTTTATTTAATAAATAATATATAATATAAATATGATTTTTAATGATAGATAATCTATTAATATATATATATACGAAATGTGAACAAAATGATGTTAAAAATCATGAAATAATACATGCGCTCTTGGGGGATCATAATGGTTGATATCATTGTTTATTAAAATAATCTCAATATCAATTCAATGTAGTAATCATGATCTGTCACACTATACCCAATTATTCAAAATCTTATTTCCCCAACACCGAGATCTATGCATGTGGGTAAATAATATTCCTAAATCCATATAGGATATATCATTCCCAGAAATATTAACCCAAACCATACTCTATAATATGCAAGACATAGATGTTGAAGGTAAGGATGAATGTTGAATGAGAAAAAGAACTCGGTGATAGAGAAAACAGGGAAATTGCACCCCATAATCACTTTAAACACCACAAAAAATATCAAAATTAAATAAAGTGATTTAAATTTAATCACAATGAAACTCATTCAACAACTATTGTCTTACATGAACAAACGTAGAGGTTAGTTCCCCATTAGCATGGATTTAGAATAGAATACAGTCAGAGAAACACATAAAAGTAAACATGGAATAATTGAGTACGAAGAGGAAGAATAATATAAATTTAATGATTATAAATATACTACAAAAGACAATAAAATATAAACCTACCCAAAATTACCTCTAATTTTCAAACACATTGGAATGGAAATGGGGTATATTTTTGTAGGAAAAAGATGTGAAAATTTTGTCCCCTAAATTATCCTCCAAAAGAATGGGCGTGTTGGACCACATTAATGATAGAATTTTTTTATTTAGTATTATTGAACGTTGTTAGTATTTATCTTCTCATTACACCCACAAAATATTAGATCTATTATCCACATTTGGTGATAGCTATTTCTATTTCACTCCCTACATTTATTCTACCCAGGTTGAATATTCGTATTTTGATTCACCAATTTCTAAGGTATTTATGGCCTTGATAATGAAAGATTCATGTGTGGTTGTCTTAATGAAAATTTTCCCTCCATATATCTTCATGGTCCTTGATAAATTCTCTCTCCAATGATTTCTATTTTAATGATATATGGGCCCAATAATAAAATTATTCAGATTTGTACATATTTCTCTAGGCTAATCATGTGAGCTAGATTTGGGACTTCAAATAATGTATTCAGCTTTGGATACAAAAAGATAAAATTAACCGCATTGACTATATAAAGATATAAAAGATTTTTTTTTATTTTTAAAATTGTATAATTATTTATGAAAAAAAATATTTAAATGAATTAAAATAGTAAAATTTAAAAATAATTTTTTTATCAATTAAGCTCAAAATAATTCAAAAACTATAAAATGTGAAAATAGACCTTCAAATAACAATATTTTCAGATTCATAAAATATAAATCAAAATAAAATAATGTAAAAATATTTTATAAATCAGCTACCCAACACTAAAAAATAACAGTTTTGGGAAATCAACTTATACAGTGGTCAAAAAAAACATCCCAAATCCTAAATGGCAACAAAGGTCAGTGATCTATTCAAAGAAAATATAATTCCCCACACATGGATAATAATATACAAAACTCCTAAAAGAAATTCATAATCCATTCAATTTCATGTTAATTCTCACATTCATTTCATACCTACATCCCCAAAAAATATTTCTCTTTTCACTTAAAGACATTTAATGTAGATTTTTTCTCATTCTCAAGAATGTGTGTGATCTACATAGGATGGTTATCCCCCTAGTACCTACACTTAAAATTAAAAATTGAGTCAATAATTGGTTCTTATTCATGGGTTGTTCTAAGGATATGTGTTGGTAGTTATTAAAATTAAAAACATCTAAGGGAGAATGTGGAGGTTAATTCATTAAAGTGAAGTAAATGTATGAAATCAGTTTCTCTCAAGAATTTTGTACTCTCATTCAGCTAAAAAATGATTCACCTCTAAAAACAACTTTATTTATTTGGGATGTTAATAGTTGGAATTTATGAATCAATGATTTTCTTTCCTCTTTTCTCTGATTATTAGTATTGTTTCAGCTTGAATTTAAACATATATTTCTCTTTAGAATCCTTTTTTGATGAAAAAGAGATTCATATTTTGATATTCAAAAATTGATAAACATCCAACACATATGTGTAATGATATTTTGTTCCACACATCCATATTTCCATCATTTAATTTATTCCACCCATAAGGAAATAAATATGGAAACACTTTAAATTCAACTCATATAGATTATTCAAGAGTGAAAATTATAGAATATCTTCTCCCTACCCCACATTTGAGTTCAATAATAATATTGCATTTAACATATAGATAAGGTACTAAAGGGATAAATTTCTTATAATTTGGATTTATATTAAGGTATTTCATGGATATTAGGGGATTAATAAAGGTCAGATGAAATGGTAGGCTAAAATTAGAGGTGATTACAAAAGTTTTTTCAATGTGGTGCTTCAATCATACTAAACACATTCCAAGAACATTAATAGCTTTGAAAAAAAGATAAAAACAGAAAGTTATGGATCAAAAAACATGTCTCAAGACTCTAATGAAAATGATTAAATTATGGGAAGGTAAAACAAGTTTATAATAATCTCATATTAGGAATTATTCTCAATTTAGACAGTACATGTGATCATGAGTTTAACAATCAATCCAACTTTTCAAATGGAAAGAGAAGAAATAAAAAACCGAATCCACTCATAAGTCCATTAAATCCGTAAATACTCAAATTATTAAATGTTCCAACAATACCACGATGGTTTTAATTTCCAAAATTATTCAATTTAGCTCAAGAATCCTAAAAACACACCAAAATATAAAAATGGGAAACTAGGAAATTAAAAAAACACAAGAAAAATTAAAATAAATCATCTGAAATTTTCCCAAAACAATGTGAAGTCCCTCCCCCAAACATATTCCATTTACTACCCTCTTGTTAGCATAAATCATATCATGAATGTTTTCATGCAAAATTTATATTGTGTAGCAAAAAATATAAAGAAAAATAATGATAAAACATGATTTATTTTATAGTGTCAGCCTTGAGTTAAGGTCTTAACTACTACCAATTTAAAACTAAAAGAAATAAAAGAAAATACATAAGAAAAATAATGAAAAATAAATTGTAATGGGATAGAAAAGGTATAACTATATTTTTGAACCCCCAAGTGGGTGATAGCTTTTTACTACCCCTAGCCAGGCTGTTGTAGTGGATTATCCTCAATAAGAAAAAGGGTGTGGTTTCTTGGAAATGAAACACCACATGTGACTTTTCCTAATTTCCATGAGTAAAAATTGACATTATAGAACCCCAAATAAGATACGTAAATTCCTAACCCCAAAGAAATAATAAATATAGAATTTAATGTCTATAGTGGGAAGGAATAGAATATAAGGGTTCTCCCTATGAACTTCTATAGTGTCCTCCTCCATGTGATATGAATGTTGTCACAGATGAGGTAGTAACACCACCACTATATTCTCAACATCTTATTCCTTGATCACCACTACTTGGGTGGTCTATTTCGTATCATCCAATGCATGCGGCAAATTTGTTTCATAAAAAAATTCAGAAACGGGGATGTCAGAAAACAATTCAACTTGAAAATGATTAAATCGCAATGAATCATTAAAGAAATCCTCCCATTCAAGTTTGTAATCATGCAAATTAATCTCTTCAAGAAGGACCATTTACCACTCAATCACATCAGGTGCATCTTCTTCTTCATCTTCCAAAGTATGATAAGGGTTAAAAGGTACTTATTATTCAATATCAATGATTGGAAGATCAAGATTCAGTTAAACTTCAACAATGTGAATCCAGGATTATTTTAAAAAAATTCGATATCCCATATGTGTATTAGCTTCTATGTGTACGTAAGGTTACTCCTTCAGAAATGGTTGAGTTGGGGATGATATTATTAACAACTGTATTATTTCCTTATCACCCACCTTAGGTTCATTAACAAAAAAATTATTGTTGATATCTTTTCCACCACTAATTTTGGATCAGGGTTCGGATCATATTGAGGAATGGTTTTCTCTAATAGGGATTGAATATATTCCTCAAGCCTTTCTTCATTTCCCTTAAATTATTTTTTGTCTTCTTGAAGTTATTTCATCTGAGATTTTTTAATTTCATATTCTTATTGTAACACCCCAGGTAAATAAATAATATGACATTTTTATATTTATCCACATTTGTGAATAAAATATTAATATGACTTTAAAGGGTACGCTATGCTCGATGGAGTACCCAACACGCAACAATGAGTTTCTTGGGAATCTTACGTTGCACTATAATAATAAAATATTATTATTTTAAATGGTAGTTAACATGTAGCCGTTGTATTGGTGGGAATGGATATAAATAACTAAATTATGATTATATATGTTTTTAAATGTTTTTACATTTATCCAATAAAATATAAAGGCATAAAATACGGAAGGAATTCAATTTTAGGCGTATATGCCCTAGTTTTCACTAAAGGTTCAATTATCGCATTATTATGGAGAAACAACATTAAATATAGTTTTGTTCACTCTTATACATCCTTTTGGACCAAATATAACTCTTCTTAAGAATTGGGACATCAAAATTTACTTTGTGTAAATTTTTGGTATCTTTCTGATAAAGTTCATTTTTTAATGAATACTGTAAAATGTTGTATTTTAATTCAAAACCTCTGTTTAATCTAGTTTATTTATATTATTATATTATCATTTGAATTGGTTTTAAAGTGAAATTAGAATATATTTTTCCATTAAATCCAATAGTTGCTGTTGGAATTAATTTCACTTTGACATCAAACTTAAACTAGTGTCAATCTTTTGATACTTATTGTTTCATAAAAACACGCTATTTGCTCTGACAGCGGGAATTAATTATTAAATTAATTAATGTGACTTATATGTTTTGAATTTTTTAAAATAGACTTCATTTTTGAATTTGGAATATCAAATATAGCTTAGGGTGAATTTTTGGGATTTTTCTGAAAAACTTCAATTTTTGATGAATAGTGAAACCACTAAGTGGTACTTATAAAAACTGATTTTTCCGTTTAAATGAAATTTGTTAATATTTGTGTTTTGAATTTCAAAAATCCGACATACATGGTTTTCATTAAGAAGTAAAATTTGTTTCAGTGGAATAAAAATATTTTTTTGGTGAATAGTAACTTATTAAGTTTTTAATCACGATTAGAGGTAATTAGTGTAGTTTAAGGTAAAAATAATGTTTTAATAATATGAAATGAACATGACACATGTCCTAACCTCATTGGATGTGTCATGGGCGACCAATACAACCCATGGGTCAAATTGGGGACCCCATTAAGCCACATTGGTTGGAAAATGGCATTAATATCTTTTTATATAAAGTTAAAGTAAAAATGAGACAAACATGAAATGTTCTACTAAAACAATTTTTACATGGGGTTATACAAATCATATTTTTGAGTATAAATATTAATTTGAAAGATAAAAATATTTCCTACATCATAGTATTTTTTTGATAATTTTTAGACATTAAATAAATGAAATTAGTTATGACATCATGATGATGCAGCGATGACCTCATTATTTAACGATTTAACTAAAATGGAAAGATAGTTTAATATCTAAGACCTAAACATGTACAAAACCTATTGTATGAGTGTATTTAGAACCATTATCACCTTATCCTCGAAAAACATCAATGTGGGACCTCTTAAATCCGAATACCATTTTAAAATAAAGTGACTTTTCTTTACCTTCCAAGAGTGCCCCTCCTCTCCTCTTATAAAAGGCCCCGACCTCTACCTTCATACCCAAACTCCCAAAGCCTTTGGATAGACCAAACTCTGATCATTTTGTCTCTCCACTTCCCTCTATTACTCCTTGAAGCCTCACTTTGGGCATAAGACTTCCAAAGGATGCCTTTGAGATGAAACCAAAGGGAGTTACCCGATTTTAAGGTAATGTATTCACTTGAGTCCTTTTGTTTTATTTTGTTTCTCCAACGCCTAAACTCTTTTTATTAATTTCTTTTGTAACAACTCCAGTATCATAAATATACTAGGATGTTTTTATAAGAAGTATTCGAGCTAAACTTTCACACAACTACATCTAATGGTTAAAGAACATACTGTTTCCGTGGATGGCGAATTTCGGCCTCCCGAAACGATAATTGTTCAACATTCATTTAACACCTTCAAAGGTGGCCATTAAGATGAAACTATATTTATATATGATATATAATATGTTTATGTTTTCCTTAAGCTTATGTATTTTTCATTTTGGGCATACCATTATGGTTTCCATTATAGGTAAGCGCGATATCTTCATTTAAGGAAGAGCGGACTACCGCCCCCTCAAAGTGATGTGATTCGTTAATGCCATATGTGGGATGTATAAAGGATAGATTTAAAGTTATTATATATGATTTTATACTGGAATTATAATATACCTCTATATCATTATTATCCCATTCCATAAAAATATTAAATAGAAATGAATGTAGCGTTTATGCGTACGTACGGCTTACCGTCTCCATGAACGGTGCATTTCATTTCTTATCCCCAAATGTAATGTACTATTATAAGTACAAGTATATAATGGATATATATGATGAATGATACATCTAAATGATGAATATAATTCTGGAATTTAAAATATACATACCTCTCATTTAGTTTTAATTCTATTAATATGACATAGAAATGAAAGTAGCGTTCATGCGTACGTACGGCTTACCGTCTCCATGAACGGTGCATTTCATTTCTTTCCTCTAAATGATTATGTAATATTATAAATACATGTATATTCTGGATATATATGATATATATGATATCCAAATCAGGAAAATAATTCTGGATATAATGAACATTTGACCACACAAACAACATGTAATTGTAAGAAGTCCACTTTCGACTTAAGAACCAAATATTGGAAAAACAAATATTATTAACTAAAATGATTACATAATGTTTATTACATGGTAATAAGTGATATAAAATTAATAATGAACTTGAAAAAGGTTCTTAAGGAAGTAGAAATTAACTCAATTTTATTATTCAGGACGTTAAAGAACAATCGAGTCAAGTCGGACCCGCGGTAAGGGATCATACTCCTCTCTTTCTTTTTAAGTACACACTTTTATGTCATTCCTTTTAAAGCTAAAATTTCATGTTATTGGGATGATCTTTTATATTAATATTACTGTAATTTTTATGTTCATGTGATGATATACCCTATTCTCTCTCATTAATCCATTTTTGAAGTTTTGAGTGGCGCCGTTTGGCTGCCAAATTTTCGTAAGAGATCTAACCTCTCTCTTTCTTTTTAAGTACTCTCCTTTATGTCACTTCTTTTAAGCTCCTCTTTGTTATGATGGGGGATGTTATTTTATATTTATATTTCTGTAAATTTTATTTTAACAGGATGAGAGACCCTATTTGATCTCATCAATCCATTTTTGAAGGTTTTAAGCGGTGTCGTTAGGCTGCCGAGTTTTCGTAAGGGATTTTTCATCTCACTTTTATTCACGTGATATTTATGCTACATTTTCCACAATTTCCATTCAGTGGTGTATTTACTATCCATTATTCTACTCTTTGTGTAATATACTTTCCTTTATGAGTATTTACATCAATTTTTTATTGTCCTTCTTTCACGGGGCGTATGTTTCGAAAGATACCCATGTCAGTAAGGGAACCTTTCACCCTCCTCTTTTTAAAAGACTTATTTTGTTGGGTCTTTTTATTTACATATTTTTATGTTGGGATATGTTCTCATATACCCTTATTGATGTAAATTTTATGTCCAAGTGATGAGATACCCTTTTTTTATGTGACGCTATTAGGCTATCAAGGGAACTTCTTAACCCAATTTCGATTTCTTTGGGTTCAACATGTAGTTATTGAATATGTCATCCTATGAATATGTGTGAATGAATTTTGATTATTTTACACTTAATATCCACTTATATTTGGTGTATTCATTTGTCACACATAATTATGTAATTGATTTATCCTTAAACCAAGGATACTGTCTTTGTAAGGGACTTCGTCTCAATCTCCTTTCATTGAGGCATATTCTGTTTTATACACAACATTTTTTTATACGGTGTATAAACCCCTTTAACTTTTACGTTTATTCAAAAGGAATATTTTTTATACGAAGTGTTTATTAAACAACAAAAGGGAATGTTTTTGTCGTACGTATGTAGCGACAACAACTTCTCCGCCGCCGTGCCTATTATTTGAGTTTCGGAATCCTCTACAAGCCATACCATCTTTCTAAAAGAAAAATAAATACCATGTTTTACTTTTCTTTTATTTTGGTATTGAAAATGGTTTTCATAATGTATTTATATCAATGTTTTGTATTGATATCTTGTTATTGAAAGGTAGAAATGTTAAGTTTCCTTTATGCATGTTTTATGTGATAAAATTATGTTATGGTTCATGGGAATTGTTATGAAGACGGGTGGTTCTGTGATAAACTAACGGCAGGTGAGCCCAATATAGCTCTCCAATGTATTGGGTAATGTGAAGGAGTGAAACGATAAGGTTTCTCCGAAGAGATTTAGGGAATATAATGTGATGGGTATTCCAAACGTAACCAAGAGGGTTACTCCCTACGTAAGAATGTTATGAATACCTCAAGTTACCTTTATGTCTTATTATTTCTATGATTTATTCAGGGTTTGATGAGGTATGTTAAAGTGCCTATGTTTTATGGGTAAAGTATGATTTCATTCTTATGTATATATGAACTCATGTTTCCTTTCCATATTCTTATAACCTTTACTGAGCTTTTTATGCTCATCCCATGTTTTTGAAATGTTTTTCATAGGTCAAGGGAAAGGTACATGATGTGATGATAGTGTCAAGGATGTTTCAAGAAAGAATCCGTGTTTTAATTTAAATTTGTTTCCATTGATGGGAAGATTTAATATTTTCTTTTATATAACCACTTTGTTTAAATGTGGAATGTAATGCAAGTTTCATGATCTAATTCTCTAAAACTCTAAACCTAAAAAAGATCCTCAATGTGTAATCTTGTAATAACTCAAGATTAAGTATGGTTTATGGCTAGGGACTTATAGTTGGTATCTGAGGTCAGTTTAGATAACTTTAGAGGTTAGGGTATTCTTTAAGCATAAGTGACATTGCCATAATGGTTAGGATTTCAGAAAGAGTCCTAGTTTTAGATAAAGTGAATGATTAAGTATATATTAGTGTTTACCTTCCTCATTAGTACATGATGGTTTTGTTGATATACTCACACTGACATTTCTGTTGTTAGTGAATGGATGGATCTAGTAGGCACCAAAGAGACAACAGGTTTTGAAGGAAACTGTGGTGGTTCTCTGATTAAGATAATAGATAAAATGGAGGATTCAATGAGGAAACTCATGGTTGTTCTAAACCAAATATCAAGGAGTCATGATCAACCACTTGAACCTTGGTATGTTCTATAATGTATCATCTATGAGATGACCAATCGATGTGGAAGATCAGGTAATAATTATAAAGGTAACCATTAGAGTTTATATGATCCTTAATTTTGAGATAATTATGGGTTATTATATGATATGCTGGAAAGTGAAAGGCATGAGATAAAATTGAGGTTAAATTATGTTATGGTTATTTTTGATGATTTTATCTCTTTTTGGGGAATGATTAGAGAATTATATAGTTTCGGAAAAAGGACAACACGCAGACCATGTGACAACCCGTCGCGTCGGACAAAGCTGCGGGAATCGAACCCACAACCAAAGTGAAACTGGTATTTATTGACTACCACTGGACTACGTGAAGTCCCTAGTTAGTTTAACTAATTATTTTTAGTTAGATGATCTTATTAATCTAGAATGATCTGATTTTGGGTTATCTATGGAAATTATTAACCTATCATGGAGGATATGTGATTAGGATAATTACTTTTCAATACGAGACTTTAGGAGCAACTGATGTTGTTTGGAGATAAATGTTACGATTTAACTTGGAAGACTATGTGACTAAATCCTTAAAATATTTGGGTTTCAACATTAGTTTGGTTTACTTTGAAGAATTTTATGGATTTTTTTTCATCGAATGGTCCTCGTTGAACTTTGGGTTTTGTTGGACAAATTTTGGAGATTAATCATAGATTTTCTTTTTATAAAGGGTTATCCTTTTCTGGATTATCTGATCTTGTACTAACCTTTTTGGTTTTTGTTTTGGTTAAAGTCTAAATACATGGGAATTATATAGTTCTCTTTTTTGGATTAGGTGATTCTCTAGAAGTTTATTATAGTACTCTTAATGTGAACAAGTCTTCCTAAATACTCGTCTTTTGGAGAAAATATGAGTTTGTGTAAGGAATCTAATAAAAGTTGAAAGTCAACATGATAAGTGATTATGTTTCCTTATGAATAAATTCCTCAATAAAAAGTAACTTAAAACAAAAATGTTGTTTATTAACTATTCCTACTTGGGAATCGAATACCGTTTAACGCATCACAAGTTGTGATTTTCTTGGGGTTAACTTTCTCCTAGACATGTTTACTATCACTCTCCCTCAAGAACTTGACCCTTTTCTTTTCCTTCCATGTCCATGTTTTTCTACATATGGGTTAACTCGGGTGACCTCTGTACTTATCTTCCATTATTTTTAAGTGATTGTTTTACCGACTCTTGTTCCGATGTGGGACTTTCAAGGATGTTTCCATGCTCAATTTTAAAAATTGCGAGGACGCAATTCCCAAAAGGGGGGAAGGATGTAACACCCCAGCTAAATAAAGAATATGAAATTTTCATATTTATCCACATTTGTGTATAAAATATTAATATGACTTTAAAGGGGACGCAAGGCTCGATGGCGTACCCAACACGCAACAACGAGTTTCTTGGGAATCTTACGTTGCACTCTAATAATAAAATAATATTATTTTAAATGGTAGTTAACATGTAGCCGTTGTATTGGCGGTAATGGATAGAAATAACTAAAGTATGATTATATATGTTTTTAAATGTTTTTACATTTATCCATTAAAAGATAAAGGCATAAAATACGGAAAGAATTCAATTTTAGGCATATATGCCCTAGTTTTCACTAAAGGTTCACTTATCACCTTTTGATGGAGAAATATCATTAAATATAGTTTTGTTCACTCTTATACATCCTTTTGGACCAAATAAAACTCTTCTTATGAATTGGGAATCAAAATTTACTTTGTGTAAATTTTTGGTATCTTTCTGATAAAGTTCATTTTTTAATGAATAGTATAAAATGTTGTATTTTAAATCAAAACCTCTGTTTAATCTAATTTATTTATATGATTAGATTATCTTTTTAATTGGTTTTAAAGTGAAATTAGAATATATTTTTACCATTAAATCCAATAGTGGTCGTTGGAATTAATTTCACTTTGAAATCGTACTTAAACTACTGTCAATCTTTTGATACTTATTGTTTCATAAAAACACGCTATTTACTCTGACAGCGGGAATTAATTATTAAATTAATTAATGTGACTTATATGTTTTGAATTTTGTAAAATATACTTCATTTTTGAATTTGGAATATTAAATATAGCTTTGGGTGAATTTTTTGGATTTTTCTGAAAAACATCAATTTTTGATGAATAGTGAAACCACTAAGTGGTACTTATAAAAACTGATTTTTCCATTTGAATGAACATTTGCCATTTTTTTGTTTTGAATTTCAAAAATCCTACATACATGGTTGTCATTAAGAAGTAAAATGTGGTTCAAAGGGATAAAAATATTTTTTTGGTGAATAGTAACTTATTAAGTTTTTAATCGCGATTAGAGGTAATTAGTGTAGTTTAATGTCAAAATAATGTTTTAATAATATGAAATGAACTTGAAACATGTCCTAACCTGATTGGATGTGTCATGGACGACCACGAAAACCCAGGGGTCAACTTGGGGACCCCATGAAGCCACTTTGGTTGGAAAATGACGTTAATATCTTTTTATATAAAGTTAAAGTAAAAATGAGACAAACATGAAATGTTTTACTAAAACAATTTTTACATGGGGTTATACAAATCGTATTTTTGACTATAAATATTCATTGGAAATATAAAAATATTTACTACATCATAGTATTTGTTTTATAATTTTTAGAAATTAAATAAATTAAATTATTTATGACATCATGATGATGCAGTGATGACCTCATTATTTAATGATTTAAATAAAATGGAATTATAATGTAATATCTAAGACATAAACATGTCCAAAACCTATTGTATAAGTGTATTTAGAACCCTTATCAGCTTATACTCTAAAAACATCAATGTGGGTCCTCTTAAATCCGAATACCATTTTAAAATAAAGTGACTTTTCTTTACCTTCCAAGAGTGCCCCTCCTCTCCTCTTATAAAAGGCCCCCACCTCTACCTCTTTACCCACACTCCCAAAGCATTTGGCTCCTCCACCCTCTGACCATTTTTTCTCTTTAATTCCCTCTATTACTCCTTGAATCCTCACTTTGGGCAGATGTCTTCCCAAGGAAGCCTTTGAGCTGAAACCAAAGGGAGTTACCCGATTTTAAGGTAATATCTTTTCTTGAGTCCTTTTGTTTTATTTTGCTTTTCTAACCCCCTAAACTCTTTTTATTCATTTATTTTGTAACAACTCCAGTATCATCAATATACTAGGATGTTTTTATAAGAGTTATTAGAGCTACACTTTCACACACCTACATATAATGGTTAATGAACATACTGTTTCCGTGGATGGCGAATTTCGGCCTCTCGAAATGATGATTGTTCAACATTCTTTTAACACCTTAAAAGGTAGCCATTAAGATGACACTATATTTATATATGATATATAATATGTTTATGTTTTCTTTAAGCATATGTATTTTTCATTTTGGGCATATTTTTATGGTTTCCATTATGGTTAAACACGATATCTTCATTTAAGGAAGTGCGGACTACCGCCCCCTCAAAGTGATGTGATTCGTTAATGCCATATGTGGGAGGTATAAATCATGGATTTAAATTTATTATATATGATTCTATACTGGAATTATAATATACCTCTATATCATTATTATCCCATTACATAAAAATATGAAATAGAAATGAATGTAGCGTTCATGCGTACGTACGGCTTACCGTCTCCATGAACGGTGCATTTCATTTCTTATCCCCAAATGCAATGTACTATTATAAGTACATGTATATAATTGATATTTATGATTAATGATACATCTAAATGATGAATATAATTCTGGAATTAAAATATACATACCTCTCATTTAGTTTTAATTCCATTAATATGACATAGAAATAAAAGTAGCGTTCATGTGTACGTACGGCTTACCGTCTCCATGAACAGTGCATTTCATTTCATACCTCTAAATGATTATGTAATATTATAAATACATGTATATTCTGGATATATATTATATATATGATATCCAAATCATGAATATAATTCTAGATATAATGATCATTTGACCACACAAACAACATGTAATTGTAAGAAGTCCAGTTTCGACTCAAGAACCGAATTTCGGCAAAACAAATATTATTAACATAAATGATTAAATAATGTTTATGACATGGAAATAAGTGATATAAAAGTAATAATGAACTTGAAAAAGTTTCTTAAGGAAGTATAAATTAACTCAAGTTTATTATTCAGGACGTCAAAGAACGATCCAGTCAAGTCGGACCCGAGGTAAGGGATCCCACTCCTCTCTTTCTTTTTAAGTACACACTTTTATGTCATTACTTTTAAAGATCATCTTTCTTGTTATTGGGATGATATTTTATATTACTATTAATGTAATTTTTATGTTCATGTGATGATAGACCCTATTCTCTCTCATCAATCCATTTTGGATGTTTTGAGTGGCGTCGTTAGGCTGCCAAATTTCCGTAAGAGATATAACGTCTCTCTTTCTTTTTAAGTACTCTCCTTTATGTCACTTCTTTTAAGCTCCTATTTGTTATGATGGGGGATGTTATTTTATATTCCTCTTGCTTTAAATTTTATTTTAATATGATGAGAGACCCTATTTGATCTCATCAATCAATTTTTGGAAGTTTTAAGTGGCGCCGTTAGGCTGCCGCGTTTTCGTAAGGGATTTTTCATCTCACTTTTATTCCCGTGATATTTATGCTACATTTTCCACAATTTCCTTTTAGTGGTGTATTTACTATCCATTATTATACTCTTTGTGTAATATAATTTCTTTTATGAGTATTTACATCAATGTTGTATTGTTCTTCTTTCACGGGGTGTATGTTTTGAAAGATACCAATGTCGGTAAGGGAACCATTCACCCTCCTCTTTTTAAAAGACTTCTTTTGTTGGGTATTTTAATTTACATATTGTTATGTTGGGATATGTTCTCATATATCCTTATTTATGTAAATTTTATGTCCAAGTGATGAGATACCCTTTTTTTGATGTGATGCTGTTAGGCTGTCAAGGGAACTTCTTAACCCAATTTCAATTTCTTTGGGTTCAACATGTAGTTATTGAATATTTCATCCTTTGAATATGTGTGAATGACCTTTGATTATTTTACACTTAATATCCACTTATATTTGGTGTATTCGTTTGTCACACATAATTATTTAATTGATTTATCCTTAAACCAAGGATACCGTCTTTGTAAGGGACTTCGTCTCAATCTCCTTTCATTGAGCCATATTCTGTTTTATACACAACCTTCTTTTATACGGTGTATAAACCCCTTTGACTTTTACATTTATCCAAAAGTAATATTTTTTATATGAAGTGTTTATTAAACAACAAAAGGAAATTTTTTTGTCGTACGTATTTGGCGACAACGACTTCTCCGCCGCCGTGACCATTATTTGAGTTTCGGCTTCCTCTACAAGCCATACCATCTTTTTAAAATAAAAATAAATACCATGTTTTACTTTTCATTTATTTTGGTTTTGAAAATGGTTTTCATAATGTATTTATATGAATGTGTTGTATTGATATCTTGTTATTGAAAGGTTGAAATGTTATGTTTCCTTTATGCATGTTTTATGTGATAAGATTATGTTATGGTTCTTGGGCATTGTTATGAAGACGGGTGATTCCATGATAAACTAAGGGCGGGTGAGCCCGATATAGCTCTCCAATGCATTGGGTAACGCGAAGGAGTGAAAAGTTAAGGTTTATCCGAAGAGATTTAGGGAATATACTGTGATGGGTATTCCAAACGTAACCAAGAGGGTTACTCCCTACGTAAGAATTTTATGAATGCCTCAAGTTACCTTTATGTCTTATGATTTCTATGATTTATTCCGGGTTTGATGAGGTATGTTAAAGTGCCTATGTTTTATGGGTAAAGTATGATTTCATTCTTATGTATATATGAACTCATGTTTCCTTTCCATATTTTTATAACCTTACTGAGATTTTTATGCTCATACCATGTTTTTGAAATGTTTTTCACAGGTCAAGGGAAAGGTACATGATGTGATTATAGTGTCAAGGATGTGTCAAGAAAGAATCCATGTTTTATTTTAAATATGTTTCCGTTGATGGGAAGAATGAATATTGTCTTTTAGGTAACCACTTTGTTTAAATATGTAATGTAATACAAGTTTCATGATCTAATTCTATAAAACTCTAAACCTAAAAATATCCTCAATGTGTAATCTTGTAATAACTCAAGATTATGTAAGGTTTAAGGCTGGGGCCTTATAGTTGGTATCAGAGGTCGGTTTAGATAACATTAGAGGTTAGGTTATTCTTTAAGCATAAGTGACATTACCATAATGGTTAGGATTTCAGAAAGAGTCCTAGTTTTAGATAAAGTGAATGAGTAAGTATATCTTAGTGTTTACCTTCCTCATTTGTACATAATGGTTTTGTTGATATACTCACACTAACAATTCTGTTTTTAGTGAATGGATGGATCTAGCAGGCACCAAAGAGACAACAGGTTTGAAGGAAACTGTGGTGGTTCTCTGATTAAGATACTAGATAAAATGGAGGATTCAATGTGGAAACTCGTGGTTGTTCTAAACCAAATATCAAGGAGTCATGATCAACCACTTGAACCTTGGTATGTTCTGTAATGCATCATGTACGAGATGACCAATCGATGTGAAAGTTCAGGTAATAATTATAAAGGTAACCATTAGAGTGTATATGATCCTTACTTTTGAGGTAATTATGGGTTATTATATGATATGCTGGAAAGTGAAAGGCATGAGATAAAATTGAGGTTAAATTATGTTATGGTTATTTTTTATGATTTTATCTCTTTTTGGGGAATGATTTGAGAATTATATATTTTCGGAAAAAGGACAACACGCAGACCATGTGGCAACCCATCGCATCGGACAAAGCTGCGGGAATCGAACCCACATCAAAGTGCAACTGGTATTTATCGCCTACCACTGGACTACGTGAAGTCCCTGGTTAGTTTAACATATTATTTTTAGTTAGATGATCTTATGAATCTATAATGAGCTGATTTTGGGTTATCTATGGAAATTATTAACCTATCATGGAGGATATGTGATTAGGATAATTACCTTTCAATACGAGACTTTAGGAGCAACTGATGTTGTTTGGAGATAAATGTTACGATTTAACTTGGAAGACTATGTGAATAAATACTTCAAATATTTGGGTTTCAACATTAGTTTGGTTTACTTTGAAGAATTTTATGGAATTGTTTTTTATCGAATGGTCCTCGATGAACTTTGGGTTTTGTTGGAAAAATTTTGGAGATTAAGCATAGATTTTCATTTTATAAAGGGTTATCCTTTTCTGGATTATCTGATCTTGTACTAAACATTTTGGGTTTTGGTTTTGGTTAAAGTCTAAAGACATGGGAATTATATAGTTCTCTTTTGTGGATTAGGTGATTCTCTAGAAGTTGATTATAGTACTCTTAATGTGAACAAGTCTTCCTAAATACTCGTCTTTTGGAGAAAATATGAGTTTCTGTAAGGAATCTAATAAAAGTTGAAAGTCAACATGATAAGTGATTATGTTTCCTTATGAATAAATTCCTCAATAAAAAGTAACTTAAAACAAAAATGTTGTCTATTAACTTTTCCTACTGGGGAATCGAATACCGTTGAACCCATCACAAGTTTGTGATTTTCTTGTGGTTAACATTCTCCTAGACATGTTTACTATCACTCTCCCTCAAGAACATGACCCTTTGCTTTTTCTTCCATGTCCATGTTTTTCTACATATGGATTAACTCGGGTGACCACTGTACTTATCTTCCTTTAATATTAAGTGATTGTTTTACCGACTCTTGTTTCGATGTGGGACTTTCAAGGATGTTTCCAAGCTCAATTTTAAAAATTGCGCGGACGCAATTCCCAAAAGTGGGGAAGGATGTAACACCGCAGGTAAATAAAGAATATAAAATTTTCATATTTATCCACATTTGTGAATAAAATATTAATATGACTTTAAAGGGGACGCTATGCTCCATGGCGTACCCAACACGCAACAACGAGTTTCTTGGGAATCTTACGTTGTACTCTAATAATAAGATAATATTATTTTAAATGGTAGTTAACATGTAGCTGTTGTATTTGCAGGAATGGATAAAAATAACTAAAGTGTGATTATATATGTTTTTAAATATTTTTACATTTATCCAATAAACGATAAAGGCATAAAATACGGAAAGAATTCAATTTTAAGCGTATATGCCCTAGTTTTCACTAAAGGTTCACTTATCACCTTTTAATGGAGAACCATCATTAAATATTGTTTTGTTCACTCTTATACATCCTTTTGGACCAAATAAAACTCTTCTTAATAATTGGGACATCAAAATTTACTTTGTGTAAATTTTTGGTATCTTTCTGATAAAGTTCATTTTTAATGAATAGTGTAAAATGTTGTATTTTAATTCAAAACCTCTGTTTAATCTAATTTATTTATATGATTAGATTATCTTTTGAATTGGATTTAAAGTGAAATTAGAATATATTTTTACCATTAATTCCAATAGTGGTCGTTGGAATTAATTTCACGTTGAAATCATACTTAAACTAGTGTCAATATTTTGATACTTATTGTTTCATAAAAACACGCTATTTTCTCTGACAGCGGGAATTAATTATTAAATTAATTAATGTGACTTATATGTTTTGAATTTTGTAAAATAGATTTCATTTTTGAATTCGGAATGTCAAATATAGCTTAGGGTGAATTTTTGTGATTTTTCTGAAAAACATTAATTTTTGATGAATAGTGAAACCACTAAGTGGTACTTATAAAAACTGATTTTTCTGTTAAAATGAAATTTTGCTCTCTTTGTGTTTTGAATTTCAAAAATCCCACATACATGGTTGTCATTAAAAAGTAAAATGTGGTTCAATGGGATAAAAATATTTTTTTGGTGAATAGTAACTTATTAAGTTTTTAATCGCGATTAGAGATAATTAGTATAGTTTAAGGTAAAAATATTGTTTTAATAATATGAAATGAACATGAAACATGCACTAACCTCATTGGATGTGTCATGGCCGACCAAGAAAACCCATGGGTCAACTTGGTGACCACATGAAGCCACTTTGGTTGGAAAATGACATTAATATCTTTTTATATAATGTTAAAGTAATAATGAGACAAACATGGAATGTTTTACTAAAACAATTTTTACATGGGGTTATACAAATAATATTTTTGACTATAAATATTCTTGGAAATCTAAAAATATTTCCTACATCATAGTAGTTTTTTTATAATTTTTAGACATTAAATAAATTAAATTATTTATGACATCATGATGATGCAGCGATGACCTCATTATTTAACGATTTAAATAAAATGGAAAGATAATGTAATATCTAAGACCTAAACATGTACAAAAACTATTGGATGAGTTCATTTCCAACCCTTATCACATTATCATTGAAACACATCAATGTGGGACTTCTTAAATCCGAATACCATTTTAAAATAAAGTGACTTTTCTTTACCTTCCAAGAGTGCCCCTCCTCTCCTCTTATAAAAGGACCCCACCTCTACCTCCTTACCCACACTCTCAAAGATTTTGGCTCTTCCAACATCTTCCAATTTTGTCTCTCCAGTTCCCTCTCTTACTCCTTGAAGCCTCACTTTGGGCAGAAGTCTTCCCATGGAAGCCTCTGAGCTGAATCCAAAGGGAGTTACCCGATTTTAAGGTAATGTCTTCACTTGAGTCCTTTTCATTTATTTTGCTTCTCCAACCCCCTAAAATCTTTTTATTAATTTCTTTTGTAACAACCCCAGTATCATAAATATAGTAGTATGTTGTTATAAGAAGGATTCGAGCTACACTTTAACACACCTACATCTAATGGTTGAAGAACATACTGTTTCCGTGGATGGCGAATTTCGGCCTCCCGAAACGATGATTGTTCAACATTCTTTTAACACCTTTAATGGTGGCCATTAAGATGACACTATATTTATATATGATATATAATATTTTTATGTTATCTTTAAGCTTCTATATTTTTCATTTTTGGAATACCTTTATGGTTTCCATTATGGGTAAACGCGATATCTTCATTTAAGGAAGTGCGGACTACCGCCCCCTCAAAGTGATTTGATTCGTTAATGCCATATGTGGGACATATAAAGGATGGATTTAAAGTTATTATATGTGATGTTATACTGGAATTATAATATACCTCTATATCATTATTATCCCATTCAATAAAAATATGAAATAGAAATGAAAGTAGCGTCCATGCATACGTACGACTTACCGTCTCCATGAATGGTGCATTTCATTTCTTATCCCCAAATGTAATGTAATATTATAATTACATGTATATAATGGATATATATGATTAATGATACATCTAAATGATGAATATAATTCTGGAATTAAAATATAAAAACCTCTCATTTATTTTTAATTCCATTAATATGACATAGAAATGAAAGTAGTGTTCATGCGTGCGTACGTCTTACCGTCTCCATGAACGTTTCATTTAATTTCATACCTCTAAATGATTATTTAATATTATAAATACATGTATATTATGTATATATATGATATATATGATATCCAAATCATGAATATAATTCTGGATATAATGAACATTTGACCACACGAACAACATGTAATTGTAAGAAGTCCACTTTCGACTTAAGAACCAAATATCGGCAAAACAAATATTATTAACATAAATGATTACATAATGTTTATGACATGGTAATAAGTGATATTAAAGGAATAATGAACTTGAAAAAAGTTCTTAAGGAAGTATAAATTAACTCAAGTTTATTATTCAGGACGTTAAAGAACGATCGAGTCAAGTCGGACCCGAGGTAAGGGATCCTACTCCTCTCTTTCTTTTTAAGTACACACTTTTATGTCATTCCTTTTAATGATCATCTTTATTGTTATTGGTATGATCTTTTATATTACTATTACTGTAATTTTTATGTTCATGTGATGAGAGACCCTATTCTCTCTCATCAATCTAATTTGGATGTTTTGAGTGGCGCCGTTAGGCTGCCGAATTTTCGTAAGAGATCTAACCTCTCTCTTTCTTTTTTAAGTACTCTCCTTTATGTCACTTTTTTTAAGCTCCTCTTTGTTATGATGGGGGATGTTCGTTTATATTCCTCTTTCTGTACATTTTATTTTAATATTATGAGAGACTCTATTTGATCTCATCAATCCATTTTTGGAAGTTTTAAGTGGCGCAGTTAGGATACCGAGTTTTCGTAAGGGATTTTTCATCTCACTTTTATTCCCGTGAGATTTATGCTACATTTTCCAAAATTTCATTTGAGTGGTGTATTTAATATCCATTATTCTACTCTTTGTATAATATACTTTCTTTTATGAGTATTTACATCAATGTTGTATTGTCCTTCTTTCACGGGCGTATGTTTCGAAAGATACCCATGTCGGTAAGGGAACCTTTCACCCTCCTTTTTTAAAAGACTTCTTTTGTTGGGTCTTTTAATTTACATATTTTTATGTTGGGATATGTTCTCATATATCCTTATTGATGTAAAATTTATGTCCAAGTGATTAGATACCATTTTTTTGATGTGACGCTGTTAGGCTGTCAAGGGAACTTCTTAACCCAATTTCGATTTCTTTGGGTTCAACATGTAGTTATTGAATATGTCATCCTTTGAATATGTGTGAATGAACTTTGATTATTTTACACTTAATATCCACTTATATTTTGTGTATTCGTTTGTCACACATAATTATGTAATTGATTTGTCCTTAAACCAAGGATACCGTCTTTGTAAGGGACTCCGTCTCAATCTCCTTTCATTGAGGCATATTTTGTTTTATACACAACCTTCTTTTATACGGTGTATAAACCCTTTTGACTTTTACGTTTATTCAAAAGGAATATTTTTTATACGAAGTGTTTATTAAATGACAAAAGGGAATGTTTTTGTCATATGTATGTGGCGACAACGACTTCCCCACCGCCGTGACCATTATTTGAGTTTCGGTATCCTCTACAAGCCATATCATCTTTTTAAAAGAAAAATAAATACCATGTTTTACTTTAATTTTATTTTGGTATTGAAAATGGTTTTCATAATGTATTTATATCAAGGTGTTGTATTGATATACTGTTATTGAAAGGTGGAAATGTTATGTTTCTTTTATGCATCTTTTATGTCATAAGATTATGTTATGGTTCTTGGGCATTGTTATGAAGACGGGTGGTTCCGTGATAAACTAAGGGTGGGTGAGCTCGATATAGCTCTCCAATGCATTGGGTAACGCGAAGGAGTGAAACATTAAGGTTTTCTCCGAAGAGATTTAGGGAATATACTGTGATGGGTATTCCAAATGTAACCAAGAGGGTTACTCCCTACGTAAGAATGTTATGAATGCCTCAAGTTACCTTTATGTCTTATGATTTCTATTATTTATTCAGTGTTTGATGAGGTATGTTAAAGTACCTATGTTTTATGGGTAAAGTATGATTTCATTATTATGTATATATGAACTCATATTTTCTTTCCATATTTTTATAAAACTTACTGAGATTTTTATGCTCATCCCAAGTTTTTGAGATGTTTTTCACAGGTCAAGGGAAAGGTACATGATGTGATGATAGTGTCAAGGATGTGTTAAGAAAAAATACATGTTTTATTTTAAATATGTTTCCGTTGATGGGAATAATGAATTTTGTGTTTTATGTAACCACTTTGTTTAAATGTGGAATGTAATGCAAGTTTCATGATCTAATTCTCTAAAAATCTAAACCTAAAAATATCCTCAATGTGTAATCTTGTAATAACTCAAGATTAAGTAAGGTTTAAGGCTGTGGCCTTATACTTATTACACTTGATATTCGTTAGTCCATACAGAATAATCACAATTTGAATGCATTATGGAAAAAAATATCTTTTTTTATTTTTTTAAAATGTGGTGTGTGCAAGTGTTGCGTATAGTGAACTAATTATTTAACATATTCCATTACACGATTTTATGTATAAATATACATTAGAGTACATGCCAAGGATCGTGATGTCTACTTTCATTGAAAACTAGGTACATAAAACATAAAAAAGGGTGCTAAAAATAATTTATTTAATACAATAATGATATCATAAATTCCATTATTCTCATACATCTATATAGGATATCCTAGGGAAACACATGAACAAATGTATTGGCTAAAAAGCCCAACAAGGGAATGAACATACCAATAATTCTTAAGCACACAAGTTATGAGGAATGACATAAAGATATCAAAATCATAGAACATATGGAATCATAATAGATAAACATGGGATCATATAAACATGAAATCATATAAATGTGTAAGAATCATAAAACATGACTTTAGTATATATCAATCCAAACCTTCAATAATGTTCCACATAGTAGCACAAGACAAGGCTAATTGCCAAGACCATTGCATGTAACATCTCATGATACTTAACATTACAAAATTCATTGGAGAAATATATGGGCGCACCAATATAAACTTATTCAAGAATATTATTTCCACAAAAAAATCATACATAATCAACCTCACATAAACATAAGGGTACCCATGGAAAGAAGTGGGTATCACAATCATGTCATAGAAAATAATAAATGGGAGTATCAAAAAAGTGTCCATGAAAAAAGGAACTAACATAAATGGGGGATTCATAAGGGAAATTTGGCATGTATCATGGAAATTGATGTTAAGTAAAATAGACAAAAGGTTCGAAATGTATTTGTGAAACATTAGCATTAAAAAAATTTAGAGCAGTTTTAATGGAAAATACAATTGATCCTTTAAAACAAAAAAAGGGAACAATCATTTCTAAAAAAATTGAAGTGAACCAGGAAGGTTTTCACAATAAAAGGACTGGTTTTATAAATACAATGGTGGACTAAAACAGAATATAGAGTTCACTTGAAATCAGGTAAGAACTTGGGTTGTTCCCTTAAAATAAGTTTTCCTATCATGAATAATTATGGAGGGAATCACTTAAAAAGAATTATATCCCCAAAAGAGAATGCGGTGGATCATGAAACATGTGTTTGGATAATATAAAAGAATTTTTAATTTGGTCCCAACAAGAAAAGACAACTACTTTTGGGTAAAAATAAAGATAGAGGAACCTGATGGAATAAAGGTTGTTTGGGTAGAATCCCTTACCGAATGTCTGATGGTGTTCTCCTCTTGATATTAATTACTCGAACAATAAAATTAGCTGTATTAATTTATAATTACATGACCTCTTTTATAAGAATTTTTTTAGTAAAACCATTATTAGTTCATTCATAACCTTTTGATTGGTAATGTGGTTCAATTTCATTATTCAGGTGCATTTGTTTCCTCGGTTCTAATGACTAGTTCACATATATTCGTGTTCGAAGAATCATGTAACATGGGGATGGTTGTACAGAATTGGATTTATATGTTATCAGTTAAAATCCAGGATGTTACACGATTGTAAATTCCATTTGGTTAATTTGAATGAAGATGGATCATTATATAAATTATTTAATGATATCTTTTTGGGTTAATTGGCATTTTTTTACCACAGGGAACCTATTTTGTTTTATAAATAAAAAACTTATATAAAAAAGGATTCCAGAACCATCGATGAGACCTAATACATTTAAAGACCCATCCTTAAAACATTGCATAATCTTGAATTAATTGAATAATTCACATTGAGGTTATTTTCAGGTTTAGTGTTTTAGGGAATAACTATTACATTACAGCTCAAAAATTACAAAGTAGACACTTCTACTCAGTTTCAAATTTTTCATAAATTAAAAACTCTTCAAAAAATTAGTTATGTCTAGTTTCATGTTTTAGATTGCATGACTTTTTGTTGATCCCATCATTGACACAATTCATCTTTATGTCATGTGAAAAAAATTTCAATACTCAAGATGTGCATAAAATTCTTAGTAAAGGTTATAAAAAAATAAAACATTATTCCATAAATTTTTTTAGAAAACCTCACGAAATAATAAGATTTGTGATTTAAACACAGAAATCATAAATCATAAAGGTAACTTCTGGAATAAATAACATACATACATTGTAGATTTAAAAGTACGTAGGGAGTTATGTTTGGAATACCCATCACGGTATATTCTCAAAATCTTATAGGAGAAACATTAATGTTTACATCTTTCATGTTACCTAATGCATTAGAGAGCAGTCATGAGCACACCATCCTTAGGTTTTTCATTGAACCACCAGTATATGTATACAATTCCCATGAACCATAAAATTTTTGTAACACAACAACAAAGCATAATAAAAAGAAAACATTTCCAATTGTAGTAAAAATATATCATTTAAACATATTGATATAATCAGTGCTTTATCGAATCCTTTTCAAAACCACATAAATCATTTAATAAATTGATTTTTGAAACAAAGTGTACCATACCACTATGAAGCATTTAATAGAATTATCATTTTAAATCATTAATATACGTATAAATAAATCCTTAATCCCATTTTTAAAACACGGTCATTAATGATAAATATAGAGAAGAATAAATCTTTAAAACATTTAAAACAATATTTTTTTATAGAGACCCTTACCACATTAGAAAATACATGAATAAAAATAATGAGAGAATAACATTAATAAATTCTTATAATATCATGAGAATAAGAGGATTGCTAATATAATTTGTAAAATGGTAGTATATACACTATATAAAAGGGAATTTGTGTGTGACAACAAATATGTCACAAGGGAATGTAAATTGAGACAATGTCCCTTACAAAGATTGTATCCTTAGATTAAGGATAAATAAATGAAATAATTATGTATGAAAAATACAAATACACCCATTATAAGTGGATTTAAGGTGTAAAACAATTAGAGATCATTCAAACATATTCATATCATGACATAATCAAGAAGTATATGTTCATACCAAAAAACTGAAATTGTGTTAAGGAGTTCCCTTATGCCTAACAACATCACTTAAAATTTCAGAAAATAAGTTGATGAGAGAGAAAAGGGTATCTCATCACATGGTCATGTATTGTACAATAATAAAGATATATAAGAACATATCCCATATTATGAAAATAGAAATTTTAAATACATAACATAAAAAGAATTATTTGACTAGAAGAGGAGGGTGAAAGGTTCCCTTGCCGATTTGGTAACTTATGAAACATACACCACATGAATGAAGGATGATACAATAAATATTTAAATATCAATAAATTAAAGTATATTATACAATTAATACAATCATGGGTTGTACATACACCACACAAATGAAAACAATGGAAAATATATCAAGAATCTCATGAGAATATAAAGTTAAATGAAAACCCCTTACTACGTGTCTGGCATGACTCGTTCATTCATTAAATCTCTTAAATAATAAACTAAAGATAATTTAAATCTTCTTAAGAACCCTTTTCATGTTTATTATTTCTTTTATAGCACTTATTACTACATTATAATCATAACATAATCATTTAAGTTAATAACTGTCGTTTTGTCAATATTTGGTACTTATAATTACAAGTTGTGCATGTGGTCTAAATTCCAATATATACTGAATGATATTCTTGATTTACATATCATATAAATCGTATATATGATATAAATATTTATTTTTAGTATTCCATATCATTTGAATATATGAAAATTAAATGCATCGTTCATGGAGACGGTAAGTCATACGTACGCATGAAAGAAACATTCATTTTTTTCATTTTTAAACAAATGAAAACAAAATGATACATAGCTATATTATAATTCCAGTATAATATCATTTATTTCACATATTTTCATTAACACCATCCTTTATATGTTCTGTGTATGGTGTGAACAAGTCATATCACATTGAGGGGGTGGTAGTATGTACTTCCTAAAATGAAATTATAGTACATATACAACTTGAAAAGCATAAATATATGTTTTAAAAGAGAATTAAATAAGAATAGAGATATAATAAATATCATATATAATTTCAGTTTCATCATAATTTCAACCGTGAGAGGCGGTAGGAGATATCTGAACAATCATCGTTTTATGAAGCAGTAGTTCGTCGTCCACATAAATAGTATTTTTGTATCCCTTATATGGAGGTCTGTGTAAGTGTAGTAAGAATAATTATCACAAAAAACCTCGTATATTTAGCATATTGGTGTTTTTATAAAATAAATGATAAAAATATTTTAGGGGGTTTGAGGGTAAAATAAACGAAATGAACTTTAGAGAAGACGTTACGTTTAAATCCTGTAACTCCATTTGGTTTGACCAAAATAATTTCTTGAAGTGACTTATACCTAATGTAATTATTCTAGGTTTAATATATGGATGTTTTGAGTTTATTTGGACCGACATTGGTGGATCCAAGGGGATTGAGATGTGTGAGTAATGGGTTAGTGGAGATAACTTTTTATAAGGGGGAGGAGGGAAACATTCAAAATGTTTGAAAATATTATTTTATTAGAAACTAAATTTCGGTTTCAAAAGGACCCAAACATATTATATTCAAATATAAGATGACTATTATTCTAAATAATCTAAAAAATAGGTTTTTTACTATTTTTTGTCACTAATTTTACCTTATCAATTAGCTTTAAACTTTAGTTATCTAAATTTACTCTTACCTTATCTTCTTGTGTATTCACTCTGTAAGGTTAATATAGTAACTATAAAATACCAATCGAACCAAAACTGGGTCATTAATGAAAATTTTAACCTTATATATGTCATTTGGTATAATATTAGATTTTTAATATTATTATATCTTTTAATAATACAATATTTGTTTTAAAAACTGATTTTTGTCAATTTAAATACTATTCATAACATGACTTTTTAAAAAATCCAAAACAACTTGATTATTTCTAAAAACCTTCATTAATTCAATGATAACAAGTCATTCACATCTTTAAAATTATTTTATTGTATAGAAAAATTCAAAATAAATTTATTTTAACATTTATAATCTCATTTATTTAAAACATTCATTAATGATATAATCATTACATCATCATTGTGTTATAATTAAATTTATTTATTTGTACACTGAAAATTATAAATAAAATACAATGATGTGGTAAATTTTTTTAGATTTTAAATTAATTTTTATTGTAAAATAGATAACATATATAACCCAATGTAAAAAATTAATTTACTAAAAGACCTATGATTATGTCATTTTTGGATTTACTTAAAATTAATTAATATAAAATGTTATCATCACTCCCATGTGGCTCCATGGGATCCCAAAATCAACCCAAGGATTCTCCTGGTCGGACATAGCTCATCCAATAGAGTTAGTACATGTATAATGGTAATTTATTATTATTTATAGTTTTATTTGTTACCCTTATTTACCAGATTTACCCTTTATCCATGGTGAATAAAATATTTACTGAAGTAAATATTCATAATGTCTAAAACTAAAATTTACCTATTTACACAACTTGGACCTCCTGATTTCAAAACTGAAATCAATTTTTCCTATTTCAATACACATAAGTGGAATAAATTAATATAAAATTAATTCCTGTTGTAAAAACAAAAACCTTGTTTTCTTGAAATAATAACAATCCAAACATTGAGACTTGTATATGTCCAATTTCAAAGTGAAATCATTTCCAAATACCAAAATTGGATTAAATGGTAAAAATATAATCTAAGTAAACATTAAAACCAATTAAAATTATAATATAACCATAAAAATAAATTAGATTAAATGGTGGTTTAGAATTAAAATGAGTAATTTTAACTGTTCATTAAAAAATGAAAATTATCAGAAAAGTAACAAAATTTCAACAAAAGTAAATTTTGATGTCCTGATTCTAAATAATAATAATAGTTTGTCAAATAGAACTTATAAAACTTACAAAAAATATATATTTAAAAAGGGTTCGTCCTTAAAAGATGGTAAATCGATCATTTAAATAATATTAGAGTATTTATGCTTAAAATTGGATTCATTAACATTTAATGTCTCTAAAATTCATTGGATAAATTTTAAAACATTTAACAAACATGTGTAATAATACTATAGTTATTTATATTAATTATTTCAAATACAACGACTATGTGCTAACTACCTTTTAAAAATAATAATTATTTTATTTTATTTTTCTGTATAACTCAAACTTCATGTGAAACATAAGAATTCAAATAAACCCGTTTTTTCATGTTGAGTATGCTATCAGACCTAACATCCCTTTTTAAAGTAACATTAATATTTAATTACCAATTATTCATAAATATGAAAAATTTATACTCTTAATTTACCTGGGATGTTACATCCTTCCCCAATTTTGTGAATTGCATCCTTGCAATATTAAAATCCGGCACAGAAACATCATTAAAAGTCTCATATCTGAAAAGTGTTAGAAAAAATATCACCTTTAAAGAAATAAAGATAAGAACAAAGATCACTCATGATATCCCATTCTTGGGTTTCATGTCGGAAGACATGGATATGGAAGAGAAACAGATAATAATGTTCTTATGAAGAGTTTTAGAAAACATTATTAGGAAAATGTTAACCAACAAAAAATCACAAACTTGTTATAGGATAAGAGGTATTTGATTACCCAGTAAGAAAAGTAAATGGAAAAATATTTTTCAGTTCCTTTTCATAATTTTGTGGAATTTATTTATGAGCTTGACTATGAAATTAATGAAAAATTCTTACTTTTCAAGAAGAGTTTCATCCATTAATAAATTTTTACAAAAATATACTCTTCTCTCCAAAAGGTAAACATTCAAGATTACTCCATCACATATAAAGTGTTATAATAAACTTTTATATAATCACATAAGACAAAAAAGGTGAACTATATATTTCTCCTGTCTTTATATATTAACCAAAAACAAAAATGGTTAGTATGAGATCATATAATCCCCAAAAATGATAATCCATTATAAAAAGAAATAATAATCTTATTCTCCAAAAATCTAAAAACACTAACCAGAGTTCAATATAGTTCATTCAATAAACAACTGTCATTAAAATTATTCAATGTAATCCAAACTAATATTAGAAACCAAAACACATATGGATTTAATCACATGGCCTTTCATAGTAAATCTAAACATTTATCTCCAAATAATATCGACTACTCTTAAGGTCACATACTTAAAAGTTATTAACCAAATTACATATTCTCTATGATTGGGTAATCATTTCCATAAATAACCCAAATCACCATACGTTCACAATAACAACATAGATTCATCCCAAATAAAATTTCAACCATTACTCCACAAATGAAATCTTATAGTATTCTATTTTCCTTTGTTACATACTGTTTCCCCAAAAGAGACAACATATTCACAAATAACCTTTATCACCTAATCACCAAATAATTTTCTTATAATATGGATATAAATTTGATAGAAAATAAGTTCCCAAAATAAACTTATTCTTGATCCAAAAAAGACATTTAAATAAAAATAATTATTTACAATAACCAGAGACTTCACATAGTCCAGTGGTAGGCAATAAATCTCAATTACACATTGGTTTTGGGATCAATTCACGTAGATTTGTATGATGAGATGGGTTGTCATATGGTCTTCCAGTCGTCCTTTCATTCAAAAAATAATAATTTTATAGAATTCTAAAAAATTTGATAAATTCTTAAAAAATAACAATAACTAATTTTAACCACAAATTTTATCTCATACCACGTATTTTGCATCTCAAATTTTAATAACCATTTTTCTCCAGAAAAACAAAAGATCATATGAACCTATATGTTTGTCCATTATTTTGTCACAAAAATTGATAATTCTTTCTCAAATAACATTTGGAAGTAATCTTAATGGTTACAAATACTAGAAAAGGTATTCCAATTTAATATCGTCTTCAAAAGATCCTTAATACATTTTGTCATTTCATCATCATAAAATCTACTATAACTCTTGAATCCCTTAAAAGTTGACACAATAATTATTCTACATTCTTCCTGACCCATTAAATATTCTTTTCCAACTTATTCTGTAATATATTTTTCCTAAAAACAAATTCATGAATCATTTCCTAAATTTAAAAAATTCAAAACATTAGTTAATAAATAATCCCTACCTTTTATCAGTCACTATTAGTTTCATCATATTATATTGGAATGACTTTAGATATTGGTATACATATATTTGTATGATCCTGGTGATCCCATTCTTGAACCTTATTCATAGGATATCTATTTTTATAATGATCATGCAGACCACATTTAAAACATTCAATTGATCCCTCGGAAAGAACTTCCTTCCCTTTCCAAAATTCAACTGGATGCTTCCTTTTTTTATTGAAGGTTATTGCTTTATGACCTTCATTTCCACATCTATAGCATCATCCCGTCCCTTTGAAGCATTTTCAAAGGTGTTTATTTCCACATCCAGGTATTTTAATATACATTCCATTATGATTATTACCTTATCTTTCATTGGGATTTTTTATCACAGATACAATGCCTTATAAAAATCGCAAAGGTTCATGTTGTCAATCATGAATCCATGTAGTTAGTTGAGAAAAACCACAAGAGTTCTCATTGTAGCTCCCATTTCATTTTTTCCATCATTCAGAAAACCATCAAGGTTTTCTTCACATCCACTTTTACATTGGTGCCTGCCAGTTCCATCCATTTACTAAAACCCAAAAATTTAGTGTCAGTATATGTATAAAATCAATATATAATATCTAATAAGGGGGGTAAATTATAATATAGGCTCATTGATGTTATTTTCAACTCATTAAATTTATCGAAAATAACTATGACTATTTCTAATATGTAAACCATTATGGTTATGCCACTTAACCTTAAATAACACCCTAAATTATAAAGTAATCTAAATTGACCTCTCACGCCATCTATAACGACCCAACCATAAAATATTACATAATCTTGAATTAAATGAATAATTCACATTGAGGATCATTTCAAGTTTACTATTTTATAGAATTAGGCCATAACAATTACATTACATCTCAAAATTAAAATGTATACACTTTAACTCAGTATTCATTTTTTCCATAAAATAAAAACTCTTGAAAAAGTTTATTTTCTAGTTCCATGTTTTAGACAGCATAACTTTTCCTTCATCCCATCCTTGACCATATTCATCTTCAAGTCCTCTGAAAAACATTTAAAAACATTGGATGAGCATAAAAAGCATAGTAAGGGAAATAAAATAAATAAAATAAATATTACTCCATAAAAACATTCACTTTTTAACATACATCGTGAATTCAAAAGATTTAGGAACAACACACAAAAATCATAAATCCTAAAGGTAACATATGTAATACATATCATACATACACTGTAGATTCAAAAAGTACGTAAAGAGTTACGTTTTGAATAACCATCATAGAATATTCCCAAAATATCAAAGGAGAAACATTAATGTTTACCTCTATCATGTTACCCTATGCATTAGAGAGCTCCCTCGGGCTCACCCACACTTGGTTTAACACGGAACCACCCAGATACATAAGGAATGCCCAAGAACCATAACTTATTAATAACACATTTAAAACATGAATTAATGATAAAATTTACACATATCAGTAACAATATATCATTTCAAGATATTGACCTAATCAATGCTTTATCAAACTATTTTAAAAACCTTTTAGAACTTTTAATAAAGAGATTTTTCAATCAAACTGTCTCATAACACTTTGAGGATTTTAAAGGAATTAAAATTTTAAAACATTAATGTCCATATAAATAAATCCTTAAAACTATTTTGAAAACATGATCATTTATAGAAATATTAATAAGAATAAATATTTAAAACATTTAAAACATTGTTTTCTTTAAAGATTCTGTAACCACATAACAACATACTTCAATAAAAATAATTATAGAGTAACATTAAACAAAGAATATAATATCATGAGAATAAAGAGATTCATGATATAATATGTCAAATGGCAGTATATACAATATATAAATTGGAATTGGTGTATAACAACAAATAAGCCTCAATGAAATTAAAATTGAGACAAATTCTCGTACAATGATTTTATCCTTAGATTAAGGATAAATCAATGACATAATTATGTGAAACGAATAAGAATACACCCAATGTAAGTGGATATTATGTGTAAAACATTCATAGGTAATTCACACATATTCATTTCACGACATAATCTAGAAGTAAAAGTTTGACCCAAGGAAATGAAATTGGGTTAAGGAATCCCCTTAGAAAAATTTGTCATCCTAACGGCATCACTTAAAATATCAGAAAATGAGTTGATTAGAGAGAAAGGGGTATATCATAACATGGTAAATTAATGTACATCAATAAGGTAATATAAGAACATATCCCAACATAAGAAAATATAAATTTAAAATACATAACATAAAAGAAGTATTCGACTAGAAAAGGAGGGTGAAAGTTCCCTTACCGATTTGGTAACTTGTAAAACATAATCCACATGAAAGTAGGATCATACAATTAAGATGTAAATACCCATAAATTAAATTATATTAGATAATTAATACAACCAGGGTTAGTACATACACCACAAAAAGGAAGTAATGGCAAATATAGCATGAATCTCATGAGAATAAAAAGTTAGATAAAAACACCTTAGCTCGTGTCTGACTTGACTCATTCATTCGTTAAATCTCATGAATAATAAACCAAAGTTAATTTATACATTATTAAGAACACTTTTCAAGTTTATTAATCATTTTACATCACTTATTAACATGTTATAACCATTATATAATCATTTAAGTTAATAACAGTTGTTTTGTCGATATTTGGTAATTATAATTACAAGTGGTCCATGTGGTCAAAATTCAATTATATTCAAAATGATATTAATTATTTACATACCCTATAAATCATATATATATATAAAATGTATTTATAATATTATATAACATTTGGATATATAAAAATAAAATCCACCGTTCATTGAGATGGTAAGTCGTACGTATACATGAATGCTACTTTCATTTTTTTCATTTATAAAGGAATGAAAAACAAATGATAAATAAGTATATTTTAATTTCAGTATAATATAATATATAATGAATGTTACATATGTTTATAAACAACAGACATTATATGTTCCATGTATGGTATGAAAGAGTCATATCACTTTGAGGGGGCAGAAGTCAACACTTCCTCAAATGAAATTATCGTATATATACAACAGGAAAACAAAAAAAGATATGTTATAAAAAAATTATTATAGAAGAATATAGATAAAATAAATACCATAAATATAATATATAATTACAGTTCAATCATAATGGCCACCATGACATAGAGTAGGACATAATTGAACAATCATCATTTCGTAAGGCAGTAATTTATCGTCTATAAAAACAATATGTTTGAATCAAGTATATAGAGGTGTGGGTAATTTTAGTTCAAATACATATCATAACAATAACATAGTATATTTATGATATAGATTATGTTATAAAAAAAGTAATAAAAATAATTTAGGTGGATGGAGTAGTAAAATATATGAAAAGAACTTAATAGAAGACATTACCTTTAAATTGGGTAACTCTCTTTTGTTTGAACCAAAGTAATTATTTGATGTGACTTATGCCTAAGGTAATGCTTCTAGGTGGAATAGAGAGATGTTGGGAGTTTATTTTAGTATAGTTTTGGTGAGCCAGGTTTCTTTATAGGAGTGCATAATGGGTTATATGTGATGGATTTTTCTAAGGGGAGGAGGGGCACTTTAAGAAAGATTGAAAATATTATTTTATTATAAACTAAATTTCAGTTTCAAAAGGTCCAAAACATTTTACATTAGAAGATAGGATTATTATTATTCTAAATCATCTCAACAAAAATGTTTTAAACAAGTTTTGGTTTCATATTTGACCTTATCATTTTTCTTTAACCCTTAGATAACTAATTTGACTCTTACCATATTTTCTTGTGTATTCACTCTAAGAGGATTATACAGTTACTGTAAAATTAAAATAGAATCAAAAGTGGATAATTATTGACATTTTACACTTTATATATGTATTTGGATGAATCTGAGATTTTATGGATTATTATACCATTTAATTAAATAATAAATTTTTAAATGCATTTATGTCAATTTAAACTCTATTCCAATCATGAAATTATAAAAAATCCAAAACAACTTCATTATTTTGAAACATAATCCTTAATTAAAATATAAAAAGTCTTAATCATATATAAAATTCGTGGTTTTCATAAAAATATTTCAAAATAAATTTATTTTAACATTTATAATCTCAATTATTTAAAACATTCATTAATGAGGTAATTATTACATCATCATTGTGTCATAAATAAATTTATTTATGTCTGAGAAAAAATTAAAATAAAATACCATGACGTAGTAAATATTTTTATATTTCAAATTAATATTTATAGTTTAAGATATAACTAATATAACTCGATGTAAAAATTGATTTACTAAAAGATATATGTTTATGTCATTTTTTCTATACTTTAAATTTATTAATATGATGGTTCATTATCACTGCCAAGTGGCTCCATGGGGTCCCCAAATCGAACCATGTAAAACCTTGGTCGGAAATATCTCATACAATAGGTTTAGGATAAGTGTAAAGGTAATTTAATATTATTTATAATATTATTTTTTCCCTTATTTACCAGATTTATCGTTTAACCATGGTAAATAAAATATTTACTGAAATAAATATTCATTATGTCTAAAAATAAACGTTACATATTTACACAATTTGGACCTCATGATTCCAAATATGAAATTTATTTTTCCAAATATGAAATTTATTTTTCCAAATTTAAAACATAAAAGTGGCAGAAATTAATTTAAAATTAATTCCCGTTTTCAAACCCAAAATCGTGTTTTTAAGAAATAATAAATATCAACAAATTGACACTGGTTTATATCCAATTTCAAAGTAAAATTACATTAAATGACCAAAATTGGATAAATTGGAAAAAATATAATCAAATTACACATTAAAACCAAATAAAAATATAATATAACCATATAAATAAATTATATTAAAAGATAGTTTAGAATTAAAATGTAGTATTTTTTACTATTTATTATAAAATGAACATTATCATAAAAATATTCAAGTTTCAACAAAAGAAAATTTTGATTTCACAATTCTAAAGAAGAATATTATTTAGTCAAATAGAACATATAAAAGTGACAAAAAGTATATTTTAAAATGGATCTCTATCAAAAGTCGGTAAATTGACCCTTTAATGAATATTAGTGTATTTATGCATAAAATTGGATTCATTCACATTTTAAGCCTCAATATTTTATTCGATAAATTTAAAAAAAATTAAAAAAAATGTGTAATCATATTATAGATAGTTATTTTCATTCCCGCTAATTCAATGACTATGCGTTTACTACAATTTAAAAATATTCATAATATTATATTACTTTTCGGTGTCACTCATAGTTGTGTGCAATATAAGATTTCAAAGAAACCCGTTGTTGCGTGTTGAGTAAACTATAAGACATAGCATCCAATTTTAATGCAAAACTAATATTTATTTCATAAATATTAATAAATATGAAAATTTTATATACTTTATTTAACTGGGATGTTACAGTACACATATTAGGGTCTGGTTAAACCATGAAAATGGTTTCATGACAGGAATTGAAGATGTTATTGGAAATTGAATACCCATCATCCTTGAATGTGGTAAATTAGCACATCTCAGATGGTGGTTTCATTTTTAGTATAAAATATTGGGACGTGAGATATGGTGAATAATTATACCTTTATCATGAAAAATTATAGTACATGAAATTTAATAGATTCATTACAATATTTTTATTAGAGGAGGTGAGTAAAAGAATAAATGAAATGATCTTGAAAATAAAAGAAAATTTGAGAGATCCCTTATGAAAATTCGGAAACCTAACAGCATCAAATAAAATTTTATAAAATTAATTAATGAGATCAAAAGTGTATATCCTCATATTTAATTAAACATAACAGTAATAGAGATGCATAATATCAATCCCTAAAATATGATAATAGAAATTCAAAGGTATAACATAAAAGAAGTGTTGACTAACTGTGGAGGGTGAAGGGATCCCTTACCGTGTAGAGTAACTCCTAAAACATGAAGGTTGGGACCCTGGGGGATTGAGGAAAACTTTAGAGGGCTATTAGTGACGTAAAACCAACTAATCTTCGAGTATGATGGATTTTCAATGAATGAAAATGTATGTAAGAGTGGGTATTTATTGTAAAAGAGGGAGAGTTTTTTATTAATTTTAAAGGACACCTCATTCATGTTTTATGAAATACCATGGGCTTTCCCATGGTATTATCCAATTGGGACAACTCATATCTTATTTTAATATACACAATTTGACCATATTTTTTTTAATTATTACATCGTTATGATGTCATCAAACATACAAAAAACTCAAAACGGTATTTTTACTATTTACGGAAAAATCATGTATTTTGAAAAAATCCCAAAAATTCACCCTAACCACATATCATTGTATAGATTTCAAAAATAAATTACATTTTTTTTAAAATAATTTTCTCAAATTTTTGGTTAAATTTTTAAATAAAATCTTAATTTATTCAAAAAAATCAACAATAAAACTATAACTTGTATTATAACACAATGAAAAATTAATCATGGTCCCATAAAAATATTTTATAACAATTTGATAATAATGTAATAATTTTTGATTAAATTATATGAATATAAATATCTATTTTAAACTATTAAATTATACAAGAAATTTTAAAGACAATATTTTTACATACAAAAAATATAAAATCTTATACAATGATCAACCTGTGGAAGATGTTTGTGCCATCCTCCTTTAGAATCCATAGAACATACTCTCAAAATATCTTCTAGTGTCTGAATAGTTCACTAGGATTGGAAATCAGTTTGAGAATGATAGGCTTTACTAATGTTCAGTGTAGTGCTTAGAGCATGTTGAATACGATTCAGAACATCGATGTGAATCTCAGATCATGATTGGATACAATAGATAGTTTTACTCCATGAATCCTTACAACTTCATTGATATATATCTGTGAGAGTTGATCCAACGGGATGTACTCTCGATTCTCGATTATGTAATCTGACTTTGTAAGATGATCCAAAATGACCCATACGTCATTGTTCCCTTTGGATGTCCTTTGAAGTCAAGTGACAATGTCCAGGGTGATGTTCTCCCACATCCATGTTGGTATGGGTAGTGGGTGCATCATCCACTCAGTATTATGTATTTTATCCTTCAATTATTGACATACCAGGAACTTTGATGTATATTCAACAATCTCCCATTTCATAATGTCCCACCAAATGTTCACATGGAGATCTCGATACATCTTTGTCCTCCCTATGAATGTAGAAGAGGTTGAGTTATGTGTGTCATTAAGAAGCTTCTTATTTATCTATGAATCGGATGGTACACATAATCACGACCCAAATATTACATCTGATTCTTCATCAATCATGAACTCGTAGGATTTTCCTCTTCTGATAGCTTTCACCATTTTCATAAGATCCACATATTTTATTTAAGAATCCTTTATTTTCCCCATTAGGGATGGTTGAGCAATCATTTGAGAAAGTATTGATGATCTTCCATCCTTAATGATTCCCATGTATATCCTATGAAAATATATGAAAATCAGATCCGTTTCAATTTTCATCCATGAAAAAGATGTGGGATGATTTCTACTTAGAGCATCTGCCACCTTATTTAACTTTACCTGGATGGTAGTGGATTGAGAAATCATAATCCCTAATGATCTCTATCCATCTTCATGAGTTAATATTATTCTCTTCTTGTGTGAATATATTTTTGAGGCTCATATGGTAATAATATATCTCACACTATTCCCCATAGAGGTAATGCCTCTAGATTTTCAAAGTTAAGATCACATTCGCCATCTCCATATCAAGTGTGGGATAGTTTTTCTCATGGATTTAATCTTCCTTGGGGAGTAAGCTATAAATTTATCAATTTTCATGAGTACACAACCTAATCCCTTCTTTGAAGTATCAATGTACACCACAATGAGTTCTCCACCTCTTGGGAGTGTGAGTACTGACATAGTGATGAGCTTCTTTTTCAACTCTTTGAAACAATATTCACATTCCTCTAAGTCCATAAAAACATTACTCCCTTCCATGTCAACTTGGTCAATGGGTTTGAAAATCATGAAATGTTCATCACAAATCATTGATAATACCCATCTAGACCTAGAAATATATGGATATCTATTATAAAAGATGGACCGGGCCACTATTCGGTTGCCTTTGTGATTCTTATGGGAATCACTATGTACTCATAGTCTCCATTCCTCATTCAAAAGGAAGTATTGAAAATATCTTCCATCATCCACATTAATGGGTGATATCCTAGACAAAGTTCCACCTTAGAGAAATAACAAGCCCCAATAAGCCATTCAAACAATTCATCTATACGTGGAAGGTGATATTTGTTCTTTATTATGATTTTATTGAGCTCACGATCATCAATGTAGATGTGAATTGATCCATCCTTCTTATTTATGAAGATGACTGGAACACCCCATAGGGAAGCACTTGGGAATACAAAACACTTCTCCAGATTATCTTATAACTACTTCTTCATCTCGTCTAGCTCTATAGTGGCCATTATCTAAGGATTCATTGAGGTAGGAAAAGATCTAGGGATATGTTCAAATTATAAATAAACCTCTTGGTCAAGAGGAAGACTAGGTAACTCATTAGGGAATACATCACTATAATCCCACATGATGGTCATGTCTTCAAGAATGATTATCTCCATTTCCTCAATCATTTGAGCTAGATATGTTTTCTCATAAGGAAAAAATATCCACACTTGAGATGATGGTACTAAATGAGATTCGTCTTCCTCCTTGCACTTGTAATGTATCTTATAATGATTCTAGATATGAAGAGTGATCTCCCTATCCTGATAGTTGATGTCATATTTGTATAAAGATAGACAATCCATGACTAAGATTATGTCTAAATCCACTAATGGAAGTATGAAGAGACTTTCTGGGAGGTTCAGTCCAAAAACATTAACTTGTGAGGAGTTATAAACCATGGAAGCAATAAATATCACATACAATTGTAACACCCCAGGTAAATAAAGAATATGACATTTTTATATTTATCCATATTTGTGAATAAAATATTAATATTACTTTAAAGGGTTTCTATGTTCGATATCATACCCGATACGCAACAAAGAGTTTCATTGAAATCTTACGTTGCACACTAGTAATAAAATAATATTATTTTAAATGGTAGTTAACACATAGTCGTTGTATTAGCAGGAAAGGATAGAAATAACTAAAATATGATTACTTATGTTTTTTAAATTTTTTTACTTTTATCTAATAAAATATAAAGACTTAAAATATGGAAAGAATTCGATTTTAGGCATATATGCCCTAATTTTCACTAAAGGTTCACTTATCGCCTTCTGATGGAGAACCGTCATTAAATATAGTTTTGTTCACTCTTATACATCTTTTTGGACCAAATAAATCTCTTCTTAAGAATTGGGACATCAAAATTTACTTTCTGTAAATTTTTGGTATCTTTCTGATAAAGTTCATATTTTAATGAATAGTGTAAAATGTCATATTTTAATTCAAAACCTCTATTTAATATAATTCATTTATATGATTAGGTTATCTTTTGAATTGGTTTTAAAGTGAAATTAGAATATATTTTTACCATTAAATCCAATAGTGTTTGTTGGAATTAATTTCAGTTTGAAATCAGACTTAAACTAGTGTCAATCTTTTGATACTTATTGTTTCATAAAAACACGCTATTTGCTCTGACAGCAGGAATTAATTATTAAATTAATTAATGTGACTTATATTTTTCTAATTTTGTAAAATTGACTTCATTTTTGAATTCGTAATATCAAATATATATTAGAGTGAATTTTTGGGATTTTTCTGAAAAACTTAAATTTTTGATGAATAGTGAAACCACTAAGTGGTACTTATAAAAACTAATTTTTCTGTTTAAATAAAATTTTTCCATTTTTGTGTTTTGAATTTGAAAACTCTGACATACATGGTTGTCATAAAGAAGTAAAATGTGGTTCAATGGGATAAAAATATTTTTTTGGTGAATAGTAACTTATTACGTTTTTAATCGCGATTAGAGGTAATTAGTGTAGTTTAAGGTAAAAATAATGATTTACTAATATGAAATGAACTTGACACATGTCCTAACCTCATTGGATGTGTCATTTCCGACCAAGAAAACCTATGGGTCAACATGGGGACCCCATGAAGTCACTTTGGTTGGAAAATGACATTAATATCTTTTTATTTAAAGTTAAAGTAAAAATAAGACAAACATGAAATGTTTTACTAAGACAATTTTTACATGGGTTTATAAAAATAATATTTTTAACTATAAATATGAATTATAAAGATAAGAATATTTCCTACATAATAGAATTTTTTTATAATTTTTAGACATTAAATAAATTATATTATTTATGACATCATGATGATGCAGCGATGACCTCATTATTTAACGATTTAAATGAAATGGAAAGATAGTGTAATATCTAAGACCTAAACATGTCCAAAACTTATTGTATGAGTGTATTACGAACCCTTATCACCTTATTATCGAAACAAATCAATGTGGGACCTCTTAAATCCGAATACCATTTTGAAATAAAGCGACTTTTCTTTACCTTCCAAGAGTGACCCTCCTCTCCTCTTATAAAAGGCCTCCACCTCTACCTCTTTACCCACACTCCCAAAGCCTTTGGATCTGCCAACCCCTTCCCATTTTGTCTCTCCACATCCCTCTCTAACTCCTTGAATCCTCACTTTGGGCAGAAGTATTCCCAAGGAAGCCTTTGAGCTCAAACTAAAGGGAGTTACCCGATTTTAAGGTAATGTCTTCACTTGAGTCCTTTTGTTTTATTTTGCTTCTCCAACCCCCTAAAAACTTTTTATTCATTTCTTTTGTAACAACTCCATTATCAACAATATAATAGGATTATGTTATTAGAAGTATTAGAGCTACACTTTCACACACCTACATCTAATGGTTAAAGAACATACTATTTCCGTGGATGGCGAATTTCGGCCTCCCGAAACGATGATTGTTCAACATTCTTTTAACACCTTCAATGGTGGCCATTAAGATGAAACTATATTTATATATGATATATAATATGTTTATGTTTTACTTAAGATTCTGTATTTTTCACTTTGGTCATACCTTTATGGTTTCCATTATGGGTAAACGTGATATCTTCATTTAAGGAAGTGCGGACTACCGCCCCCTCAAAGTGATGTGATTCGTTAATGCCATATGTGGGATGTATAAAAGATGGATTTAAAGTTATTATATATTATGTTATACTGTAATTACAACATACCTATATATAATTATTATCCCATTGCATAAAAATATGAAATAGAAATGAAAGTAGCGTTCATGCGTACGTACGGCTTACCGTCTCCATGAACGGTGCATTTCATTTCTTATCCCCAAATGTAATGTACTATTATAAGTACATGTATATAATAGATATATATGATTAATGATACATCTAAATGATGAATATAATTCTGGAATTAAAATATACATACCTTTCATTTAGTTTTAATTCCATTAATATGACATAGAAATGAACGTAGCGTTCATGCGTACGTACGACTTATCATCTCCATGAACGGTGCATTTTATTTCTTGCCTCTAAATGATTATGTAATATTATAAATAAATGTATATTATGGATATATATGATATATATTATATCCAAATCATGAATATAATTCTGGATATAATGAACATTTGACCACACGAACAACTTGTAATTGTAAGAAGTCCACTTTCGACTTAAGAACCAGATATCGACAAAACAAACATTATTAACATAAATGATTACATAATGTTTATAACATGACAATAAGTGATATAAAAGGAATAATGAACTAGAAAAAGGTTCTTAATAAAGTGTAAATTAACTCAAGTTTATTATTCAGGACGTTAAAGAACGATCGAGTCAAGTCAGACCCGAGGTAAGGGATCCTCTCCACTGTTTCTTTTTAAGTACACTCTTTTATGTCATTCCTTTTAAATATCATCTTTCTTGTTATTGGGATGTTCTTTTATATTAATCGTACTGTAATTTTTATGTTCATGTGATGAGAGACCCTATTCTCTCTCATCAATCCATTTTGAACGTTTTGAGTGGCGTCGTTAGGCTGCCAAATTTTCGTAAGAGATCTAACCTCTCTCTTTCTTTTTAAGTACTCTCCTTTATGTCACTTCTTGTAAGCTCCTCTTTTTATGTTGGGGGATGTTCATTTATATTCCTCTTTCTATAAACTTTATGTTAATATGTTGAGATACCCTATTTGATCTCATCAATCCATTTTTGTATGTTTTATGTGGCGTCGTTAGGCTGTCGAGTCTTCGTAAGGGATTTTTCATCTCACTTTTATTCCCGTGAGATTTATACTACATTTCCAACAATTTCCTTTGAGTGGTGTATGTACTTCCCATTATTATACACTTTGTGTAGTATAATTTTATTTATGGGTATTCACATCTACATTGTATGACCCTTCTTCCATGGGGTGTACGTTTCGAAAGTTACCCAACTCGATAAGGGGACCTTTCACCCTCCTCTTTTTAAAACACTTATTTTGTTATGTCTTTTAATTCACATACTATTATGTTGGGATATGTTCTTTTATATCCTTATTGATGTAAATTTTATGTCCATGTGATGAGATGCCCTTTTTATCTCTCATCAACTCATTTTCTGAATTTTGAAGTGATGCCGTTAGGCTGTCGAATTTTACCAAGGGAACTTTTTAACCCAATTTCGATTTCTTTGGGTTCAACATGTAGTTATTGAATATGTCTTCTTTTGAATATGTGTGAATTACCTTTTATTGTTTTCACTTAATATCCACTTATATTGGGTTTATTTATATTTGTCACACATAATTTTGAGATTGAATTATCCTTAATTTAAGGATACCTTCTTTATAAGGGAATTCATCACATTTGACATTTCTACTGAGACTTCATTGTTGTTATGAACCAATTCACTCTTATATGGTGTATATACTGTCCTTTGGAATATTATATCCTGAATCCATTTATTCTTATGATATTATAAAGTTCTGACTAAATGTTATTCCTCAATTATTGTATTCAAGTGTCTCTAATTTTGGTTGAACCCCTTTAACCAAAATGACGTTTTAAATGTTTTAATTAATTTTTCATATTAATATACATGTTTTCAAATTGGTTTTAAGGATTTATTTATATGGATATTAATGGTTTAAAATTTTAAAAGCTTCAAGGTGCTATGGGACACTTTGATTCAAAAATATCTTTATTAAATGTTTTAAATGGTTTTGGAAATGGTTTCTTTTTGAATGGATTCATTATTTCAATATCCTAAAATGTTATTTTGTGATTGAAATGTGGAAATGTTATGTTTACATTATGCATGTCTTATGTTATACATTTATGTTATGGTTCTTGGGCATTGTTATGAAAACCGGTGGTTCTGTGATAAACTAAGGGTGGGTGAGCCTGATATAGATCTCCAATGTATTGGGTAACGCGAAGGAGTGAAATGTTAAGGTTTATCCGAAGAGATTTATGGGATTATACTGTGGTGGGTATTCCAAACATAACCAAAAGGGTTACTCCCTACATAATAATGTTATGAATGCCTCAAGATACCTTTTATGTCTTATGATTTCTATGATTTATTCATGATCTGATATGCCTATGTTTTATGGGTAAAGTATGATTTCATTCTTATGTATATATGAACTCATGTTTCCTTTAAATATTTTTATAACTCTTACTGAGATTTTTATGCTCATCCCATGTTTTTGAAATGTTTTCCACAGGTCAAGGGAAAGTTACATGATGTGATGATAGTGTCAAGGATGTGTGAAGAAAGAATCCGTGCTTTATTTTAAATATGTTTCCGTTGATGGGAAGAATGAATGTTGTCTTTTATGTAACCACTTTGTTTAAATGTGGAATGTAATGAAAATTTCATGATCTAATTCTCTAAAACTCTAAACCTGAAAATATCCTCAATGTGAAATCTTGTAATAACTCAAGATTAAGTAAGGTTTAAGGTTGTGGCCTTATAGATGTTATCAAAGGTCGGTTTAGATAACTTTAGAGGTTAGGGTATTCTTTATGCATAAGTGACATTACCATAATGGTTAGGATTTAAGAAGGAGTCCTAGTTTTAGATAAAGTGAATGAGTAAGTATATATTAGTGTTTACCTTCCTCATTAGTACATTATGGTTTTGTTGATATACTCACATTGACATTTCTGTTTTTAGTGAATGGATGGATCTAGGAGGCACCAAAGAGACAACAGGTTTGAAGGAAACTGTGGTGGTTCTCTGATTAATATACTAGATAAAATGGAGGATTCAATGAGGAAACTCGTGGTTGTTCTAAACCAAATATCAAGGAGTCATGATCAACCACTTGAAAATTGGTATGTTCTGTAATGCATCATGTACGAGATGACCAATCGATGTGGATGTTCAGGTAATAATTATAAAGGTAAACATTAGAGTTTATATGATACTTACATTTGAGGTAATTATGGGTTAATCTATGATATGATGGAAAATGAAAGGCATGAGATAAACTAGAGGATAAAATATGTTATGATTATTTTTGAATATTTTATCTCGTTTTGGGGAATGTTTTAAGAATTATATTGTTTTGAAAAAAGGACAACACACAGACCATGTGACAACCCGTCGCGTCGGACAAAGATGCGAATCGAACCCACAACCCAAGTGCAACTGGTATTTATCGCCTACCCCTGGACTACGTGAAGTACCTGGTTAGTTTGACTGATTTTTTTTAGTTATACGATTTTATGAATTAAGAGTAATTTGATTTTGGGTTGTTTATGAAAATGATTAACCTATCATGGATGATATGTGATTAGCTTAATTACTTTTCAATACAAGACTTTAGGAGCAACTGATGTTGTTTGCAGATAAATGTTATGATTTAACTTGGAAGACTATGTGACTAAATCCTTCAAATATTTGGGTTTCAATCTTTGATTGGTTTACATTGAAGAATTTTATGGACAAATTGTTTATCGGATGGTCCTCGTTGAACTTTGGGTTTTGTTGGACAAATTTTGGAGATTAAGCATAGATTTTATTTTTAATGGGTTATCCTTTTATGGATTATCTAACCTTGTACTAACCTTTTTGGTTTTGGTTTTGGTTAAAGCCTAAAGACATGGGATGTATATAGTTCTCTTTGGTGGATTAGGTGATTCTCTAGAAGTTGATTATAGTACTCTTAATGCGAACAAGTCTCCCTAAATACTCATCTTTTGGAAGAAATATGAGTTTGATTAAGGAATATAGTAAAAGTTGAAAGTCAACATGATAAGTGATTATGTTTCCTTATGAATAAATTCCTCAATAAAAAGTAAATTAAAACAAAAAAATTTCTATTAAATTTTCCTACTGGGGAATCGAATACCGTTTAACCCATCACAAGTTTGTGATTTTGTTGTGGTTAACTTTCTCCAAGACATGTTTACTATCACTCTCCCTCAACAACATGACCCTTTGCTTTTTCTTCCATGTCCATGTTTTTCTATATATGGATTAACTCTAGTGACCTCTATACTTATCTTCCTTTGTTTTAATGTGATTGTTTTACTGACTCTTGTTTCGATGTGGGACTTTCAAAGATGTTTCCAAGCCAAATTTTAAAATTGCGAGGACGCAATTCCCAAAATGGGGGAAGGATGTAACACCCCAGGTAAATAAAGAATATGACATTTTTATATTTATCCATATTTGTGAATAAAATTTTAATATTACTTTAAAAGGATTCTATTTTCGATAGCGTACCTGATACGCAACAAAGAGTTTCATTGAAATCTTACGTTGCACACTAGTAATAAAATAATATTATTTTAAATGGTAGTTAACACATAGCCGTTGTATTGGAGGGAAAAGATATAAATATCTAAAATATGATTATATACGTTTTTTAAATTTTTTGACTTTTATCTAATAAAAGATAAAGGCTTAAAATACAGAAATAATTCAATTTTAGGCACATATGCCCTAATTTTCACGAAAGGTTCACTTATAGCCTTTTGATGGCGAACCGTCATTAAATATAGTTTTGTTCACTCTTATGCATAATTTTGTACCAAATAAAACTCTTTTTAAGAATTGGGACATCAAAATTTACTTTGTGTAAATTTTTTGTATCTTTCTGATAAAGTTTATTTTTTAATGAATAGTGTAAAATGTTGTATTTTAATTCAAAACCTCTTTTTAATATAATTTATTTATATGATTAGATTATCTTTTTAATTGGTTTTAAAGTGAAATTAGAATATATTTTTACAATTTAATCTAATAGTGGTCATCGGAATTAATTTCACTTTGAAATCAGACTTAAACTACTATCAATCTTTTGATACTTATTGTTTCATAAAAACACGCTATTTGCTCTAACAACGGGAATTAATTATTAAATTAATTAATGTGAATTATATTTTTGAATTTTTTAAAATATACTTCATTTTTGAATTCTGAATATCAAATATAGCTTAGGGTGAATTTTTGGGATTTTTCTGAAAAACATCAATTTTTGATGAATAGTGAAACCACTAAGTGGTACTTATAAAAACTGATTTTTCCATTTAAATGATATTTTGCCAACTTTGTGTTTTGAATTTTAAAAATATGACATACATGGTTGTCATTAATAAGTAAAATGTGGTTCAATGGGATAAAAATATTTTTTTGGTGAATAGTAACTTATTACGTTTTTAATCACGATTAGAGGTAATTAGTATAGTTTAAGGTAAAAATAATGTTTTAATAATATGAAATGAACTTATCACATGTCCTAACCTCATTGGATGTGTCATGGCCGACCAAGACAACCCATCGGTCAACTTGGGGACCCGATAAAGCCAATTGGTTGGAAAATGACATTAATATCTTTTTATTTAAAGTTAATGTAAAAATGAGACAAACATGAAATGTTTTACTAAGACAATTTTTACATGGGGTTATACAAATAATATTTTTAACTATAAATATTAATTGGAAAGATAAAAATATTTCCTACATCATAGTATTTATTTTATAATTTTTAGACATTAAATAAATTAAATTATTTATGACATCATGATGATGCAACGATGACCTTATTATTTAACGATTTAAATAAAATGGAAAGATAATGTAATATCTAAGACCTACACATGTCCAAAACCTATTGGATGAGTGGATTGCGAACCCTTATCACTTTATCCTCGAAACACATCAATGCGGGACCTCTTAAATCCTAATACCATTTTGAAATAATGTGACTTTTCTTTACCTTTCAAGAGTGCCCCTCCTCTCCTCTTATAAAAGGCCCCCAACTCTACCTCTTTACCCACACTCCCAAATCATTTGTCTCAGCCAACCCCTGCCCATTTTGTCTCTCCACATCCCTCTCTAACTCCTTGAAGCCTCACTTTGGGAAAAAGTCTTCCCAAGGAAGCCTTTGAGTGCAAACCAAAGGGAGTTGCCCGATTTTAAGGTAATGTCTTCACTTGAGTCCTTTTGTTTTATTTTGCTTCTCCAACCCCATAAACTATTTTTATTCATTTATTTTGTAACAACTACAGTATCATCAATATACTAGGATGTTTTTATAAGATTTATTCGAGCTACACTTTCACACACCTACATCTAATGGTTAATGAACATACTATTTCCGTGGATGGCGAATTTCGGCCTCCCGAAATGATGATTGTTCAACATTCTTTTAACACCTTCAAAGGTGGCCATTAAGATGACACTATATTTAAATATGATATATAATATGTTTATGTTTTCTTTAAGATTCTGTATTTTTCATTTTGGTCATACCTTTATGGTTTCCATTATGGGTAAACACGATATCTTCATTTAAGGAAGTGCGGACTACCGCCCCCTCAAAGTGATGTGATTCGTTAATGCCATATGTGGGACGTATAAAGGATGGATTTAAAGTTATTATATATGATGTTATACTGGAATTATAACAGACCTCTATATCATTATTATCCCATTCCATAAAAATATGAAATAGAAATGAATGTAGCATTCATGCGTACGTACGACTTACCGTCTCCATGAACGGTGCATTTCATTTCTTATCCCCAAATGTAATTTACTATTATAATTACATGTATATAATGGATATATATGATTAATGATACATATAAATGATGAATATAATTATGGAATTAAATTATACATACCTCTTATTTAGTTTTAATTCCATTAATATGACATAGAAATGAAAGTAGCGTTCATGCTTACGTACGGCTTACCGTCTCCATGAACGGTGCATTTCATTTCTTACCTCTAAATGATTATGTAATATTATAAATACATGTATATTATGGATATATATGATATATATGATATCAAAATAATGAATATAATTTTGGATATAATGAACATTTGACCACACGAACAACATGTAATTGTAAGAAGTCCACTTTCGACTTAAGAACCAAATATCGACAAAACAATTATTATTAACTTAAATGATTACATAATGTTTATAACATGGAAATAACTGATCTAAAAGGAATAATTAACTAGAAAAAGGTTCTTAATAAAGTGGAAATTAACTCATGTTTATTATTCAGGAAGTTAAAAAACGATCAAGTCAAGTCGGACCCGAGTTAAGGGATCCTACTCCACTCTTTCTTTTTAAGTACACTCTTTTATGTCATTCCTTTTAAATGTCATATTTCTTGATATTGGGATGTTATTTTATCTTAATATTACTGTAATTTTTGTGTTCATGTGATGAGATACCCTATTCTCTCTCATCAATCCATTTTGAAAGTTTTCAGTGGCGCCGTTAGGGTGCCAAATTTTTGTAAGAGATCTGACCTCTCTCTTTCTTTTTAGGTACCCTCATTTATGTCACTTCTTTTAAGATCCTCGTTTTATGTTGGGGGATGTTCTTTTATATTCCTATTTCTATAAACTTTAAGTTAATATGATGAGATACCCTATTTGATCTCATCAATCCATTTTTTTAAGTTTTATGTGGCGTCGTTAGGCTGTCGAGTCTTCGTAAGGGATTTTTCATCTCACTTTTATTCCCGTGAGATTTATGATACATTTGCCACAATTTCATTTGAGTGGTGTATGTACTGCCCATTATTATACTCTTTGTGTAGTATAATTTAATTTATGGGTATTCACATCTTCATTGTATGACCCTTCTTCCATGGGTTGTACGTTTCGAAAGTTACCCAACTCAGTAAGGGGACCTTTCACCCTCCTCTTTTAAAATACTTCTTTTGTTATGTCATTTAATTAACATACTATTATATTGGGATATGTTCTTTTATATCCTTATTGATGTAAATTTTAATTCCATGTGATGAGATGCCCTTTTTATCTCTAATCAACTCATTTTCTGAATTTTGAAGTGATGTCGTTAGGCTGTCGTATTTTACCAAAGGAACTTTTTAACCCAATTTTGATTTATTTGGGTTCAACATGTAGTTATTGAATATGTGTGAATGACCTTTTATTGTTTTACACTTAATATCCACTTATATTGGGTGTATTTATATTTGTCACACATAATTTTGTGATTGAATTATCCTTAATTTAAGGATACCTTCTTTATAAGGGAATTCATCACATTTGACATTTCTACTCAGACTTCATCGTTGTTATGCACCAATTCACTCTTATATAGTGTATATATTGTCGTTTGGAATATTATATCATGAATCCATTTATTCTCATGATATTATAAAGTTCTGACTAAATGTTATTCCTCAATTATTGTATTCAACTGTCTCTAATTTTGGTAGAACCCCTTTAACCAAAATATCATTTTAAATGTTTTAATTAATTGTTCTTATTAATATCCATGTTTTCAAAGTGGTTTTAAGGATTTATTTATATGGATATTAATGGTTTAAAATTTTAAAAGCTTCAAGGTGGTATGGGTCACTTTGATTCAAAAATCTCTTTATTAAATGTTTTAAATGGTTTTGGAAATGGTTTCTTTTTGAATGGATTCATTATTTCAATATCCTAAAATGTTATATTGTGATTGAAATGTGGAAATGTTATGTTTACTTTATGCATGTTTTATGTGATACGTTTATGTTATGGTTCTTGGGCATTATTATCAAAACGGGTGGTTCCGTGATAAACTAAGGGCGGGTGAGCCCGATATAGCTCTCCAATGCATTGGGTAACGCGAAGGAGTGAAACGTTAAGGTTTCTCCGAAGAGATTTAGGGAATATACTGTGGCGGGTATTCCAAACGAAACCAAGAGGGTTACTCCCTACATAATAATGTTATTAAATCCTCAAGATACCTTTTATGTCTTATGATTTCTATGATTTATTCATGATCTGATATGTCTATGTTTTATGGGTAAAGTATGATTTCAATCTAATGTATATATGAACTCATGTTTCCTTTCCATATTTTTATAACTCTTACTGAGATTTTTATGCTCATCCCATGTTTTTGAAAAAATTTTCATAGGTCAAGGGAAAGGTACATGATTTGATGATAGTGTCAAGGATGTGTCAAGAAATAATCCGTGTTTTATTTTAAATATGTTTCCGTTGATGGGAAGAATGAATACTGTATTTTATGTAACCACTTTGTTTAAATGTGGAATGTAATGCAAGTTTCATGATCTAATTCTCTAATACTCTAAACCTGAAAAGATCCTCAATGTGTAATCTTGTAATAACTCAAGATTAAGTAAGGTTTAAGGCTGGGACCTTATAACAATGTTCTCATAGAGAGCATTTCCCCCAATTTTTGAGGTGGTGGTTGAATATTTATACTAAACATGAAAGATATGAATGAATGCGTTGAACCAGAAGCACATAGTAAGTTCACTTTTCATGAATGAATAACTAGTATACCTTTCACCACATCATTGCATGGCTCCCTCTCAGCAGTAGTGATAGCATAATCCTTTCCTTGTTTCCTTGAAGGTTGTTGTTTATTTACATTGAAAACCATTAGATTTGGGTAATTGTTTTCATAATTCCCATGCTCCTTGCATTTGTAACACTACACCACTTGTTGAGTGTTGATCTGAACATTCCTTTCTTCTTCCACGTTAGTTGTATTTTTTGTACCACATAGGTAGTTTTTAGCCAGATGACCAAACATTTAACATTTTAAGAAATTCTTGGTTCCCTTTAGATGGTTCCAAGGATTCTTCTTCCCATAACTTTTACAAGATAGATATTCGGGATTCTTTATATCATGGTATATGTTTTTTTGAACCACCCATGTTGATCTCCATTTTTCACTTCTTTTCACCGAGACCATGAGACCACTGACTATGTCTAAACTCTTTTTCAACCTTGAGGGAACAAAGAAAAATATTACCATAACAATATATGTCTCAGATCTCCAAGACCTTTTGTAGACTCAGCTTTAGCCTGCTAAAGAAGCAATCCACCATGCCTTCGGTGTTCATGAAAAATCCATATGCCTACATTGAAATCCTTGTAATGATTGATTCATATGCCCTGATGGACTCATATTACTTCTCCTCGATTACAAGGAACTCTCATTCCATCTTGATACGGAGGGTTCAACGAAAATATTTACTGAAAAACATCTTCTTGAATTTCTTCAAATCCATTGAATCAATTTCCTATTGGGAAATTGTATCTTTGATCAGTTTCCACCACTAATCAGCTTCCCCATCAAAAAAATAGACTGCTAGTTCAACTTTCTCTACATACAAGCAATGGAGGATGGAGAATATCATTTCAATGAAGTTAATCCATTGTTCCACTAGGAGTGGATCAGAAGATCTGATAAACATGGGAGTCCATTTTTCATGAATGATTCTATGACAACATTCTATTTTATGGGAGTATGAGGGTGTTGAATATGATTCATGTAATTATTCATAACATGATCCAATTAACAAAGTATTGCCATGATGTTTTGAGCACCCCTTTCTATCATATTAGGCATATAATTTGGGGATTCTTCACATTCCCTTTCACATTGATTGTTGGAACATGTTATTTTATTTTCCACAATTAGTTATGAAAAATAACGTACTATTAGAGGGATTTAATACATATCAATTGAGCTTAAAAAGAAACTTTGAACATAAGGGGATAAACTATTAATGGATAAATCTATCGTAACTTATGATTCCCTATGTTTCAATCCAGGTTATCCTTGTTCTATTTTATATCTTATATTTTTCTAATTTTTATCCTTAACATTGGTTTGTACCAAACTCATAAATTACCTAGGCACATACCCTAGGAGTGTCAATACAAAGACTGAAAAAGCCATGTTGTCATTTACCAGGTTACCCCGGGTCTTTCCTGAAACTCTTTTTGATAGTTTCCACTCCTAGGTACATCTTTGCCAGATCCTCCTATACATTTTTGTATCCAGATAAGGATGTACTTTCTTAATGAACAACTTACTCTATTATTACCATAATTTAGGGATATTTTCATATACATTATCTCATACTTAAGGTTACTACTAATGTTTTCTATTACTAATCACCAAAAATTACTAAACGATCCTCTAATACTAACTATATTGACCCTAGCATTTTACATATACCGTTACATGATTTTATGAATAAATATACATCACAGTCTAATACATGGATCGTGAAGTCTAGTGTATTTGAAAACTAGGTAAATTAAACATAAAACATGGGGCAAAAAAATTATTTAATCTCCATAAGGATCTCCTAACAGCCATTATGCTCATACATCTGCATAGGATATCCTACAGAAACACATGATCAATGGGATGAGCTAAAAATCCCAGTGAAGAAATGAACATACGAATACAGCATAAGTACGTGAGTTAGGAGGAATGAATTTGATGGTATCAAAATCATGGAACATATGGAATCATAACATATAAACATGGGATCATATAAACAAGTAATCATATAAATGTGGCAAAAACATAATACATGACTATAGAATGGGTCAAGGCTAACTGCCATGATCGTTTCACATTATTTCAAAAGCCAAGGCTAAATGCCAAGACCATTACACATAAAATATTTTGAGAATTAACTTTACCTAATGCATTAAAGCGCTATCTGGGCGCACCCATATTATCATTTTCATGAATATACTTTCCACATTAATAATAATAACTAATCAACCACACATAAACATTAGTGTACCCATTGATGGAATTGGGTATCACAATCATGTCATACAACATAATAAATGGGGGTATCATAAAAGTGTCCATAAAGAAAGGAACTAAAATATAAGTGTAAATTCATAAGGGAAAGTATTCATGTATCATGGAGAGTGATGTCAAGTAAATGTGACAACATTTTTATAAATGTTTTTATGAAAGTTTAGCATTAAAACATTTTTGAGAAATTTTAAATGAAATTACTATTGAGACATTAACATAAAATGAGGGAGAATAATGTATACGAAACTAGAAGGGAACTCGGAAGGTTTTCAAAATAAATTGTAAGATTTTATAAATACAATGGTGGCTTAAAATCGAAGATAGAGTGCACCTTAAATTGGGTAAGAACTTGGGGTGTTCAATTAAAATATGTTTTCCTATCTGGAAGAATTATGGAGGGAATAACATAAAAACATGTATATCCCTGAAGGAGAATGAGGTTTGGATTTTGAAACATGATTTTGGAGTATATAACATATTTTATTAGTTTTTTAAAAAACTTATTTTTGGTAAAAATAATTATAGGCCAACCCAATTGAATAAAGGTGGTTTAGTAAGAATCCATAAACTTAAGTCTGATGGTGTTCTCCACATGATATTAATGACATGAATATTCATATTCGGTTTATTAATTAATAATCCATAACCTCTTATATATGAAAAAAATTAAGTAAAAACTTTTTTAGCTCATTCATAATCTTTTGATTGGTTATAAAGTTCAATTTTATTGTTCGGGTCTGTTAGTTTCCATTGTTCTAATGATCTGTTAACTTATATTCATGTTCGAAGAATTATATAGAATGGGGACGGTATCCTAGAATTGGTTCTATATGTTATTAGTGAAAATACAGAAGGTTACATGATTATAAATTCCATTTGGTTACCTGGCATGAAGATTAATCATTATATAAACTATTTAATAATAACTGTTTTGGTTAATTGGTGGTTTTTTACCACAAATAACGTGTTTTGTATTATAAATAAAAAACATGTGTAAAAATGGATAACAGAACCATATATGATACATAATTCATATAATACGGTCTTATTAAATCATGAACATGGTTTCATGTCCATAATTGTTGAGGCTAATGGAAATTGATAACAAATCATCCCTGAATGTGATAAATTAGCACATCTCGGATGGTATTTTCATTTTTAGTATAAAAGAATGTAAAATAAGAGATGCTGAAGAATTATTCCTTTATCATGAAAACATTATATTACATGTATGGTAATGGATTGAAGACAACATTTTGATGAAAGTATTTGAGTTAAAGAAGAAATGAAATTATCTTGAAAATAAAATAAAAGTTGAGAGATCCCTTATGATAATTCGACAGCATAACGACATAGCTTAAAATAACATAAAATGAATTCATGAGAGAGAAATGTATATCATCATATGGAAATAAAAATGAATTTAAGAGGATTACATAATATCTAAATCCAACAAATGAGAATGTAAATTCAAAGAGATAACATAAAATAAGTGTTGATTAAAAGAGGAGGGTGAAAGGTTCCCTTACCTTATGGAGTAACTCCTTAAAATCAAAGGATGGAATTTTAGGGGATTTATGAAACCTTGGGAAGGCACCAAGGGAGGTATTACAATAATATATTCAAGGACGAGGGATTATAAATGAATGGAAATGAAGGGAAGTGTGGGTATTTAACGCAAAAGATAGATTTTTTATTAATTTTAAAGGACACATTGTTAGTAGTTTTTGAAAAACCATGGGCTTAACCACGGTATTTCTCCATTGTAGTAGCTACATAGGGAAAATAATGTCTTATTTTAACATACACAAGTATACCTGACTTTTTTATTAATTTTTACATCTTTATGATGACATCAAACATACCGAAAACTGAAACTGTATTTTTACTGTTCATGAAAAATTCATGTAGTATAGAAAAATATCAAAAATTCATCCTAAAATTTTTTCTAAGTGTAGAATTATTAAATGAACACCATTTTTTGAAAATATTTTTTAAATAATTTTAATTCAATTTTTAAATAAAATCATAATTTATTCAACAAAATCAACATTAAAAATATAACTCGTTTTATAACACCATAAAAAATTAATCAAGGTCCCATAAAATAATCTTATAACCATAAGAAAATAAAGTAAAAATTTAAGAATAAATTTTAAGAAAATACATTTCCATTTTAAAATATTATATTAATAATAAAATTGTTAATAAAATATTTTTGACATACAAAAAATACCAATTCTTATACTATGATCGAAATTTCACTTTTAAGATGACAAAATTGTATTTGTACATTCATGAGTGAAGTTTCTATTATTTTGCCAATTTTATATTCATTACTATTAATAAAGGATTGCTACTATTCATACGGGTATGTTACTATTCATAAAAAATTATTTATTTCTTATCAGACTCAAAATCACTTACTGATCATAATTATAGATGACTGTTTTTTGAAATTTAAAACACACAAATGAGAAAATTATGTTTAAAGGTCATAGAGTACTTTGTATTTAATTGTGTTGTGACTCCATATTATTATATGACATAATTATAAGAATGGATTTCATTGGAAACATTGAGTCATTGCATTGCGCCTCCCCAACAGTGACACGAATTTGGTGTTCGTGAATTTGTCTCGGATCCTGGATCAAAAGACTAGATACATAAACATGCAATATAGTGCACACCCATGTTCAGTTTTGAGGAGGAAACTTACCCAACACTGAAATTCTATTATAACTATTTATTTAATTACAAATATATAATATAAATATGAGTTTGAAAGATGCATAATATATATATGTGTCTGAAATGGGAACAAAATGATGTTAGAAATAAAGAATGAAGCCATTCGTTATTGGGGGATCACAATGGTTGATATCATTGTTTATTAAAACATTCTCAATATCAATTCAATGTAGTGATCCAGCTCTATCACACTACACCCTCTAATTTGAAATATTATTTCCCCTAATCTGTGATCATTGAATTCAGTGAAATAATCTTCCTAAAGCTAGATCAGAGATCTCATTTCTGACCAACACAACCCAATCCATACTCCTTCGTATGCATGTCTCATATAGTGAAGTGAACGATGAATGTTGAATTTGGTGAAGAACTTGGTGATAAAGAAAATGGAGAAATCACACAACATAATAAATTTAACCACCAAAAAAAGTTTCAGGATTAAATAATGAGATTTAAATTGAATCATAATGGATCCCAATGAACCACCATTCCCTCCCTCGAAAAAACATTGACATTAGTTTCCCATACTCATGGAGTTTGATGAAAATAAGGTGATGGAAACACATAAATGTTAAAATGGGATAATCTCGTATTAAGAATAAGAAAATTATAAATTAAATATTTAAAAATATTATAAATCAGCAAAGAAAATATAAACCTGCAAAAATGGCCACTACTTTGCCAACACATTGGAAAAGAGATGGGGTACATTTCTAAAAGGTAAAGGATGCAAAAAAATGGCTTTAAAATCATATTTCGAAAGAATTCCCTTGGTAGACCACGATAATGAAATAATTTTGTAATTTTTTCTTCTTTAAAGATGTTCATATATATCTCCTCGGTCCACCCAACAAATTTTATCTTTATGGGACATGTTTGGAGATAGATATTTCTATTTTACTCTAAAAATTTATTCATTCTAGGATGTCTATTTGTATTCAAATTCACTATGTTTCAACACATTTATGGCCTTGATAATGAAATATAAATGCACAAAAATCTTAATAAAATTTGTTCCTCTAGATGTAATTGTAGTCTAGGATAAATTCCATCTCTAATGGTTTGGATTTTTATGAGATTCGAGCCCAATAATAATTTTCATCACATATGTCAATTGTTTTTGAGGTTGGACTTGTGAGCTAGATTTGGTACTATAATTGATGGATTGATCTTTGGGAACATAAGTATAGAATTATTCTTATAGACAATTGTAAACATTAAAAGAGTAAAATTTAAATTTGAATAAGTGGTGAAATAGTTGTGGCCAAAACATTGTAATAAATTAAAATAGTTAAATTCCAAAATAATCCATTGTAGAAATTAATCTCAATATAATTCAAAAACTATAAAATGTGAAAATTTCCCTTGAAATAGAACGTTGGTTGGACTACAAATACTATAAATCTAAAAATAAAAATAATGGAAAATATTTCCTCAATCAAAACCCCATGAAAACTTGTGAGATCTTACACATCTAACTTCCCCAAGTATTACACTTTCATTTTATCATGAATTTGTATGAAATTTAATAAATTGGTTAACCAATTGATCACAACCCAAATGTTGTTATTAACTATGGGAGTTTTAAGTAAATCAATAATTAAATCCATAATATTATTATTTAATTCCCATGTTATCATATAATGGGGCTAATGAAAATCATAAGTCCTTTGGTTCCCAACATTAATTATTCGGAGTGTATATCATTCAGATATGAAGTTGGATCCATATCATTCCATACCAGGCCGCAAAAAATGATGATTCATATCATAAAACATATTTTTGGTTCTAGGATTAATATTACACAAATAATAATAGAAATCACTAAACATATCCATCATAATCATCATTGAAGGAACAACATATCAGTTTTTATAGAAAAGAATACCCTCTGAGGAGAGAGACTACCCAATTATGGGCTCCCCACCATATAAAGAATCTGTAACATTACAAAAATCCACATAATATTTATTCTAATAGAAAATAATCTCATGTAGATAGGATGTCAAATTATCACTAGCGAGAACATTACTAGACTCCTCTTTTCAAAATCCAATGTGAATCTAAGTAATGAGTCCCATTATGTTTTATTTATCTTTTTCTTATTTCACATCCTAAGAAGAAAACATCAGACTAAGAGTGTTTGTAACCACATTACCCAAACCAACAGTGTATAAATTCTCAAAATTTAATGACTAGAGGTATTATATCCTATATCTCTTTAATATTTCCAAATAATTTTGAAAAAATTTGTAACCCATACTCTTATGACCAGAATAAATTATAATGAATAATACTAAAATAAATTTATGACAACTTCTTAGGGAATGAAAATCATCTATAATATTTAAATCATGAGAGGGATAATTCCTATCTAGTTGTTAAGAATGATTCTATATTCCACTACTTAATCTCCTTGCATAATAATTTAACATATACCTACACTTGAAGCTACATAAAAAACCACACAGCCCTATCCTTCCTTTGGTGGGTTTATAATATTTTTTGAATTATACCTTCACATTATATCATTTTGGGATTCCAAAAAAAATCAATAACACAATATCTTAACCAACTTTTGTGTGAGATAAATCAATGGTGAATCAATATTTGAGAAATCATGTAGGAATTATTGATAATATTGTACCAAAACTAAGAGGATTTGAATATTAAAGAAAACCTATGGATTTTCTCATGACATTCGGCATTAAATTCTTAGAATCAACATAGATATAATGTTTTGAGAACACACATCCCAATAACATCACATCATAGATCCAAAAATAAAATTTTTATAATTTTTCATACATGTCATGATCCCCTAGGATTCCAAAAACATAACTCAAATGATGCACATGATATTATTGGGTATTATTTTACTCCAAAATTTCATCGAAAAATATCATGATAATAGTGTCATGATACTAGAAGGAAATATTTTTTATCGGTTCAATGTATATTTAAGGATAATTAGTTTGGAAAAACCCTCATAAGGTACTCATAGTGTCCATACCTACTTCTGACGAAATTATTTGTAATATTTGGATCTTTGATTCTTTTTTAGTAATATATAATGAAAATATCACTTTAATAAAACCACTTTACACTTTTTAACTGATCAAAAAAATATAAATGTGATGGATTGGATATGTATTATTGACTATTACTTCATTAAATTTTCAACAGTCAATTCGTAGGAGAATTGTTCCATCATCTTTCTTTGGAAAATGTATAGAGGATGCCCAAGGTGAAACTCTATGCCACAAAAATACCTTGGATCTAAAATCATAAAATTTATTTTTTGAGATATTTTAACTTTAATGGAGCTATATGGTTGGATTACATCAATATCATTTGAGTTCTTGATACATGGTCAATAGAGAACTCCACCTACCTTTTTTGATGAAAACCCTAAAACTTATCTGGAAAAACATCAAGAAACTCAATAACAACCATCTACTGAAAAATGATGAAACATTTGTATTCAATCTAAGAAAAATATAGTGAAATTAACATGCCATGCTCTTAAAATGAGATCTTTCTAGACTAGACCTTGTATCCCACTTACCTTGAAACACATGGGAGTTCCCAAAAGTGTTAGTAAAATACTTATGTTGGTGTTAAAAATATATATGTGATTTAGGATTAATAAAACAGTCCATTATTATTATAAAATCAAATAGATCCAAGTATATAACCTAAAAATCATAAAATTTCTCTATGATAAATAAAAAATAGGTCATGAGGGATTGGAAGACATTCTCTTTCTTCCCTAGAGGTGTCCCAAATTACAAAACAAATGGAATGAGTAACATTTTATGTTTTAAAATATCCACCACACAAGTATTCACAAATTATTAATAGGAACCTATATAAAATAAAGTATTTATTAAGATATAATTAATTGAAATGGTACCTCTCATATTATTGGGACCCTCAAAAATGTTTATTAGAAACTCCTCATCTACCTATAACAGCATAATTCTAGAGGAATGTGGATGGAAGCATATTGTTTGATATGAATCTAAATGATCCACATATTCTCTATCCAAAAAATATTCTATTAAAATTTTATTAGAAAATAAATACCAAAAAACATCAATAAGTCACCACAATATCCATACAAACTGCAGGTCCTTGTATGCATGGTGAAAAATGAATTTCAGGCCTCATGTAGCCACACAGATAACAAGTCAAGAAACAATATACTGATTATGGTGTTATAATAGTCTTATGATAATCACCACTACTATAGAAAATATAAAAACAACTATACCTCTTCATTATATTAAAATATTCCATGGAACTACAACTATAGGTATGAGAAACTCTATTCAACACTAATTTTACAAATATACAAATAATCAATGCCAATTCTTTATACATGACTTCATTGTATTAAATTACCTTAAATGTGAAGAACTATGACAAAATATCATTTCAAAAACCCATCATAAACCTCTGAGCCTTCATCTTTTCATTAAAAATAACATCCAATGAGAACAGAGTGGGCTCAGTGTAGCAATTTCTAATACTCGATCACTATCTAATTCCCATGATTGAGATTGATGAATTTCATAGATTTCACTAAGGTCATAGAATTTTTATATATTTTCTTAGTGAAGATAATCATGAAGTATTTACACTCTAATAAATACTTATTATATATAAAAACAACTGATTCCAACCACTATTTACTCATGTTTTATTTCTTGATAACAACAAACCTCGCCTTAAAAAAATCACGGGTATCTGAGAATTCAAAGATCCATTAAATCATTCATAAAAATCATCAACCATCTAAGGTTCATTAATCCCTTGGAAATACAATGGATTCTAATGAATAAAATATCAAGCTTGATTCTTATCATCTTCCTATAAAGGATCCACCTCTATATCTTGAAAACTGGAATGATCTAAATTTTCTTCCATACCTTATACTACGTGCACAACTACTTCAATGATGTTTTGATCAGTTATATGGTTTACCTACCTGGGATCATTTTCATCACCCTATCAAGGAATAATTAGATTTATTTAGGGGGAATTCCACTACAAAAAATATAAAAGTAAATGTATGAACATGATACTAAGGAATCAATCCCGATATAAAATAAAAAATACAATCAGAATTACAAAGGGGGATAGGAATCGAAACAATGAGATCTAAACACAATGAACAACAAAAAACACACTTCCTATCCACCAGTAGTAATCAGAGACCTATCATGATGATAAAAATCTTGTAATTCACTCACAACATACCCCTTAATTTCAAACCATCTTATCTCATGTCTATAAATACATCCAAAAATCCATACCAGTAATGGGAACAAAAACCAACCATTAATACCAATTTTCGAGAAACGACCTAGATTACCCAACTTACTACAACAGGAGATATTTCTAACAAGGTCCAAATGGATTTTCTGATCCCCATGGGTAGGTGAAAAGAACATGGTCTTCACGAAATACCATTCATAATTTTTTTCACACAATATGACATAAAAAAAATTACACAAATAAAAGAAATTTATAATTCCAAATAATTTCACAGTGGAAAAGATAAAAAAGATGGACAAAAATATTTCCAAAAAGTAACCAAACCAAAGAAAATTAAGAAAAAATCCAATATTCATGTGACATGTAATCCCTTCCAAACTCAGACATACTGAGAATGAGAAAATACACTAACACCATTCAATGTCATGACATTACCTACATTAGACAAAACAAGATATACATACAGAAAATGGTAAATTTGGGGTGTGATAATAAAAATACCAATAGAGCCCCACCAAGTGTTTCATAAATATAATTTAAAAAATAAACTAATTAAAATCAAATAGAATAATTCATCTAGTGAAATAAAATTTTAAACAGTTCAGTATAAAGAATGTAAAATCACACATTCTTATATTTCCTAAAAGAGCCAAATAAACCGGTTTCCAAATCATTTCCATAAAAAACCAAAACCCTCATTTCAAATATAAAAAAATGTAAAAACATTTCCTTAGGATAACACCAATTATATGATATTTATAATCCTTATACAGTTTCATGTGATCCGTAGGCTTCCATGTGTGCACATTACCCATGTAGAATAGCTCTAGGGGTAAGAGTTCACTCCTATGAGAGGATCCTTTCTTAAACATAGAGAAAATGGTAATCACATTCCCCAAATAGAATTGGTTTAGGGGAAAGATTTCATACATGGGGATGTCTCAAGACATCTTCATTGATCACAGTCATGTTTACCACATTAAAATCATTCTGAGGGTAATTCAACTTCGAAACAATATAAATCAATCTTTAAAAGCAGTTTTTGTTAAAAACATCGATGTATAAGTAAATTTTCATGAATATTTACCAAAACCACCTTATATGACAAGTCATTCCTTTGAATTCATTTAAAAAATACATTTGGAATATGAACCATAATTTGTTTTTCAAATCACATAAAACTAATATCAAAGAGAAAGTAATAATGGTTTGTAAGATAATGTCATACTATGAAATGACCAAACATGAAAACATTTAAATATTAACACTCTCATAGAATCATAATCCAAGATTAATCTAGGAACCTAGTAGTTGAGGAATGATCCTAAACCATAAATTATTGAAAATTATTTAAATTATCACTAGCTGAAATGATGGAAGTAAAATGATTTATTTTCTTCCAAAATTTTAGAACAACATACCAAGTGGATTAGAGATCTAGATAAGAGCCTAAAATTTGATAATAAATCTAAAACAAAAACCATTATACAATCTTATCAAAAAAATTATAATCATTTTAATTTTTAAACCATGGGGATAAACAATAGGTATATGTATAACAAAGATATTCACGATCAAAATTGGGGTAAAAAATTTTATAGAGGGCCACAATTTTGATCAACACTTTTATACACTGTGGAATTGAGTTTGGAGAGAAAAATATGTCCTATGAGTGGCTCCATTTTTTTTATTGGTCATTATACAATCATTGGGGTTTGATTAATATGTTAAATGGGGGTTAAATGAAAAAAAATATTATAACTCCCATACTTTGTCGGACCAAATAAACACAAAATTGTTTGTGGAATACCAATATCTATACTATATGTAGGTTTAGATCTACACTAAATTGAATTCCCAATAAACACCCCTACCCCTATTAAAACCTGAAAACATTAGAAACCAAATAAATTTAATGAAATAAAGGTGAAAATGAAAAAAAATTACAATCATACCAGAAAACAAAAAATGTGTTGTAATATTTAAAACAAACTAGGGATATATCAATCATTCCCATATTTTAATTTTCCTAAGAGTAATGTTTAATTGATTGATAATTTAGAAAATCATCATGAGTCCTTATTCCAGAATAGAAACCAATTACCAATTGAAATCACATAATGGTAAAATATCATATTCCTCATATCTCGTACATAGGGTACATAAGTCAAAGGATTAATATATCTAACCCTACACCACAACACGACTCCATCTTAACATGTATTATAATAACCAAATTACATGGTTGAGTTTATAACACATCTATCTAAATATGGATTATACAAACCAATGGATAAGGTTTTATTACTCTGTTTTATTCCATATCTCTCCCCCATATAATTCTTTTGCAAACAATTAAAATGAAAGACAATAAATAAACCCAAATGAACATACCCACTATATCCCAAAGGCATAAAATGAAGAATCCTGGAACAACAGAAACATAATCTAGGATGACCATATAGAATAATTCCATTTAAATATCAAGAATAAATTCAATATTTTCATGAACAACACTTAGATCCTTGTACATGACAAATAATTTTAATTTATAATTAAATATACATCAAATATTACATCAATTAGTAGTAGTATTATTTTATTCTAACTAATTTTATTACATATTTGTTACTTGAAAAAATCATAATAGAGTTTCTCTAGTGATATCCACAAGTTTCTTATAAACCCCAAGGAATTAATCATTATTTATTCTGTGACTGTGTGAAGAAACAAGATTTTTTTTTAAAAATCTGATGACAATAACATATAAATCTCTCTAGAATTATCTCTTTATATACAAAGGGTAAGGGAATGTTTCTATGTAATTATTTATTTGTAAAAAACTTATTGAATAAATGTAATTATAGGTATTGATTTTTTTGATATTTTTTTCTTTTTGTATTTTTGTTTAATTCAAAACAATTTTATTAATAAACATAATTAATATAAACTAAATAATTACTCGGTGTAAAATATAAAAATAATATTTATTAATTTATATTATTTTATGTGTCATGGGAATCTTGTATCACTGATTAAAATAAATAATTATTTTAGGTGATATAATATTTATCCAATATAATAAAAAATCAATTAAATTTAATTAAATTTATGTTCATGGAATTAGATTAATTAACTCAGATCATGCCCTCCTAAAATATAATAAAAAATAAACATTAAAATAATTTGGTTAATTTGATATAATTATAGTATTCATATGATAATTTTTGAATAACATGAAAGATAAAATTGAACTCACATATTCTAATATTTAATAACTTGTAATTTCATTGCAATCAATATAACTCGAATAGACATCATCCCAAAAAAATAAGTAAATTGTATTATTATAACATTATTTTTCAATTTAATCTAATTTGTTTCTAGATTTACCTAGTTTATGACACAATAACCCACTTATATCATTAATAGTTGATCCAACCCAAAGACAAGGAGAGGTATCTAGAAACACATCATAGACCTCATAGAGAAAAGGAAAAGTAATACCATTGAAAACTATCATATGAATTCACTTATGTAAGATAATATCTTTTGAAAATATTATTTTATCATTTTTGTAAAAAAACTCATCACCACCCATAATGCTTGATCTATCATTATTTAATTTACCAAAAATAAACATTCTTGTAATCACCACTATAGTTGAAAAAAAAATTAAGATTATTTTTGTCTCCTTGAAAAATTATTTATATACGTATATATGTATGTATTAATATTTTTTGATTATTATTATTATTACAAATTCTTTGGATTGATATGTGGTCAATTGGTACTCACTATTGTTTTCCACATCCAAGAGACCTGGGTTAGAATCTTGGTAGCCCCATTATTGGTGTGGGGTTATTATATATGTGTTGACGCAATCAAGTAGTGACACAAGATGGTGATATAAGAGTGAATAGTATTGGGGATCTCAAGTAATTTCCTACATTAAACTAGTACTTTAGGGTAATCAATGTAATGGGTTTTTAATGGGGTGAATCAGCCTTTGCAGGGGTCGTTATATGTCCTTGTGGGCCTAAGGGGTGTTTGTGTTGATTCCTTTTCTTGTAACCTCTATTACATAATAATAATAATAATAATAATAATATTCTTATTACAGTTATTAATTATGATCATTGATAAATTATTAAATTATTTACTAATATATGAAAAATGTGAAATATAAACTACATCTTAGTATTTTATGAGAGTTCATGAGTAAAATTTAGTAATCATAAGGAATTGGTCAATTTAAAATATTATAAAAATAAATAATAAAAGGGGGTTAAAGAAAAAAGAATTATTATAGTTGAATGTTCCTAGGGAATAGTAGAACCATGGTGATGAATATGATAATCAATCATATTGAATCAATCATTCTAAAAGGAGTCAAATCTGTATAATTTATGGAAATCATAACGAGTGATGGTCAAAATTTATAAAGTGGGAGTATTAGGGGTAGTCATCACCTATTTGATGGGATATTTGTTATATATATTTTTAATAATAGATATGATATCCATTATATTTTTAATTTATAAGATATTATATGACCAATCGGCTAATTATTATGCATTAAAAATAATTAATTTTACTTTATAATATTAATTTGGTTTGTTTTAAAGGATAAATATTATATCTTATTTTGATATTTTATTTTTCATGTTCTTTTTTAATTTATTTAATTATTATATATTTTATAAATACATATTCATATTAATAAATTTAATTTATTAATAGAATTCAGTGTATCCAAATTCTTTAAGGTGAAAAATATTTTTTGATAACAAATAAAAAAACCCTCATACCAGTAAAAACATTAATAAATGTAAAAATATGAAATGGTATGGTATATATTTATAATAATTTTATATATAAATTATTTAACAAATTAAATATATTGATATAGTTTAGAAAAATTTATGGATCTGATCTTGTAATAATAAGTATTTCATTAGTTTTTTTACCAGAAATACTACTAGTAAAAAGTTGAAATTAAAAATAGATTTTTTTCATAATATTTTTTTATAAAGATAAGATATTGAACATTTATAGTCTCTTATATTGAAAAATAAAACATTAAATGTGGCTAAAATGGGGCATACAAGAATGATCTCTCTCAAAGAGATTTATCTAATCTGAGGGAATATTATTATCCATGATGAGACCACTCATGTTTAGACCTTAACTATTCATTTCGCCCACTAACATGTTTTCATCCCTATATATGTGAGTGATAAAATAATCAATAGATTTAAGGAACTCATAGAAAACCATAAATTGTAACATTAATATCCATGAGAATTGTTATTTTATTTTTATGGTTTCATGAACTATGGTCATGGATTTACTCTACAACCATAGTTTAACCATCCTTTTTGTTTAGAAATATTAACCACATTGATGAATCCAATAATATCATCTTTAATATAGAAGGTTATAAAAGTATACTTTTAAAGAAAAAATAATTTTCCCATTACGATATCCAAATATTACACCACATTTTTAGTTCCAATGATTATATATTGAAGCACTATCCATATTGAAATTAATCTAACATGAGAATAGAGGAAACCAAAAAACTTCTAAAGTACCATTAGGGGGAAAAATATTCCAGTGATGTCAGGGTGACTTGATATAATATGATCTGATATGATTATTACCCAATATCTTTTTCAAATTCTCCAAAAGTTCTTCTTCAGTATAATAGAATTCAAAAATAGTTACCTAAGTATGGTAGATTAATAAAAATTGAAAGAGATAGAGTATTATATATTATTTAGATATAAATATTTATTTTCACAAATGATTTAAATGTTTGTAATTTAATTCAATTTTTATTTCAAATATTCATAAATAAAACTTTGTAAAAAATAAACTGTAATATCAAATAGTATGAGGGAAAATTTCATATTATTAAATAAAATTAAAATAAGAATAAGTAGAAATGTTGGAAGGTGCCAAAAAAACATACCTTCCCTCTTCAAAATCCAAAGTCCAAAATTAATGAAAATAGAAAGAATAAATATTATAATCAACATTATAATAATAACTATATATAAACCAGGTAGAATCTTCTCTTATGGGAATGAACATATTTGATTTCTCAAAAGTCCTCTCATCTAGGGGTGGTCGTTGTTAAAATCATGAGTATAATATGATAATAATCTTTATGAAGAATCACTTTCTTCAAAGGATAAGTTAAATTTCCCTCCACATATATCTTTTTCCCTTGAGACACGTTGTCTATGAAAATATGGATCTTGATATCCTTTTTCAAAACAATATTTATTATCATTAAATTTTCTCAATATTCATCTTTTCATATTATCCAAAGTTCCATATTTTCATCCGTGAGTCTCTTCTAAAACAAATCTCCAACCCTAATGAATCAAAAAAAGTAATTATTTTTAAGATTGATAAAGTAACAATACAAAGTATTCTTTTTATAAAATTATTTTATTTTATTTTCATTATTAGTTACTGTAAAAAATTTATAATTTATACAGTTTTAAAAAATATTTTTAATCCTAAAACGTTTATTATTAAAAATAAAATATAATAATAACAATATTATTATATAAATTTATTTCATTTTCACTTCATGTCTCCCTGTTTATATTTTATATTTTTACAATTTATAAGAAAATTTTAAGATGGTTTTGTCATTAATGGATGGGGTATTAATACTCATATACTTATGTATTTAATAAACATGGTTTCATAAATTTTCCTTATAATGGATATGTATCCATTTAATTATATATAATTATAGGTTGATAAAATTTATATCAATTATTTTGATAATTAATATAATTTTGTATAAGTTATTCATTTAATCATCCAAATTTACATTGGTGTGAAATTACTAAATGTGGGGAATTTCAATGTTTATATAAGTATATATTAACCCCATCATCATTTAACATCCATAATTTAGTCTTATATTGACAAAATTAATGGTTTAAATACTGAATTTCAATGATAATTAATTTATTTATTAATGAAACATTAATGGAAGAATTATAAAAATTGGTAAAAACACCATGAACATTTGTATTATAACTCCCTAATATTATACGTATAACACAATAAATGTTTAGTATATAATTCCCTTTATATAAATTCTTTTTCTCTGGTAGATTTTTATATAAGAAACACCAAATAAATGGAAAATAATTTATTTTATTAGGGTATAATATTATATTTCAAAATGAAATAAATTATAAGATCACTAAATGAAAAGTAAATACTAAAATTACAAATATAATGAAACCAAAAGTAAATAAAAATACTACAAGGTTAAATTTGATTCATCATGATCTTCTATAGAGATCATACTACTGATGATAACTTCTAAAAGTATACAACATGTTAGAAATACCATAAACATGTTGAAAATGAAATTAGAGATTATGATGAATGATTTTTGAGATTTATGTTAGAATATATATAGAAATGTAATATGACTATTATATATAGTCATTAGTTATATAGTTTTTGGGTATATGATAAATGGGTTTTTGTTTTTTTGATATACAATCATTGGATATACTTGTATTTAACCAGTAAATTGAAGTTGTTTAATTTAGAGTAAAAAATTATAAATAATGAAATTCAAAACAAATATGTAATGAAATAATAAGATAATAGTTTATTATAAAAATATATAATTTTGGGATACTTTATTATTATTATTACGAAATGATTTAATGTATTTAAAGAATCAAAATAAAATTAAAATACCATTGTATTCATGTATTTAAATGGATAGAATATAAATAATTAATCTTAATATGATGTGATTAAAATGAATTTCAATATGATGTGATTAATAATATGATGTGATTAAAATGATTTTTATAGAATATAATTTATTAATAATATGATGTGATGTATTTAAGAAATGACTTTTATTGTTAAAATGATCTTAATATGATGTGATTAAATACTTTATTATTATATTTAAATGATTTTTTAATATGATGTGATTAAAATGATTTTTATAGAATATATTTTATTAATCTTACTATGATGTGATTAATAATTAATCTTAATTGTAATTATAATTAAAATATATATTTCATGTATTCATTGGAATATAAATAATTTTTATGTCTTTTCCATTCATATGATGTGATTAAAATACCATTGTATTCATCATATTAATCTTAATATGATGTGATTTTATGCCTGAATATGATGTGATTAAATGGATAGAATACTTTAAAGGATATTTTCCAATGAATTGTTTTTCAAATGATATGTAATTTTTTTAATAAATTTAATTTATCACTTTTAAAGGATAGTTCTAGAAAAATGTAATGTTTAAATGTATAAAATAATAAATTGACACACAATTAATTTTTAATTGTTATGATATAAAAATAAAGACACTCAATCATTAAAAATTCATTTTTCAATAAACTATATTTGTTTAATATTTTTTACATTTTAATTTCAAAGTTTAATGTATCATATTTAAAATTTTAATTTAATTTAATGGATTAAAAAAATTATAATTATAATTTTGTAATTATTTATGGAGTTCAATTTCTTTTCCAGGCATTAAAATAGTAAATAATATAAAAGTTAGTCACCATAATAAAGGACACAATGAGATTAAATGGGTAAATAAATGGAAAAGACATAAAATATCATAAAAAATATCTCTAAATGAGTGTATGATGTAATTATATACCTATCCATATTTTATATACATTTTATCGAATTTTAATCCACTTTTTATTTTAAATATACATTCCTTACATAATAATTAATGGGTATTTATAAAAGTACCACTCAATCCCACCTTTAACAGGGCCCCTCCACCACCTAATTAAATCACCACATATACATTAGTTTTTTATTAATTAATTTACCAAATTATCTCTATAAAAATATTGTCCAACTTGTGGTAGACTTTAGTCACAATAAAAACACCCAAATATATCATTTCATAACGGCTCTCTAATATGAGATTCAATACTTCAACATAGGTGTTATCTTCTCCTTAATTATTGTTATTTATCCTCTTTATCAACCTCTCCTTAAATTTTATTTATCAATTTAATAACAAAAATTCTAAAATTTGTAATATTTAGTAAAGGGGATATTATTACTATATAGAAACATGGCCTTACTTATTTATACAATTTAATGTGTTTATGCCTGAGTTTGTTTTACTGTTTATAGGGATGATGTTACAATGTTTACATCATTAATGACTAAAAAACATAAATACTAAAAATATGATGTAATAGTAATTCATTTAATACGACCTCATAATTATAAAATGGTATTATTCTAAAGTATATATAAAAATTAATTTATTTCTTTTGAAAATTCAATTATCACTAAATAGGAGAGTTTTTAATCATTCAATGTGAATTGTAACCCTCAGTTACATGAAATGATCTTGTTATCCTTCAATTATATGAACTACGTTTTCTTAATATTTATTACTATTATTGAGATTATGAACCCATGATCATGGGGTAGGGACAAGAACGTCCAAACTGATGCATGCCTATAAAACGAAACTGTTAAATCCTAAATATTAATTTTAACAATAAAAAATTATTATTTTTGTAATAAATAATTTCATATGAATTGTATTTGGTTAAATATATATGAATAATATTCTTATACATATGAATAATAAACCTAAATTTATCATACATGGATTTAGGGAATGTCGGACCAAGTGGAAGTCAAAGGAAAGGCTTTCATTTCAAATATCTCTTTTTTGTAATGATTTGTTATGACTAAATATTGATCATGACAAATTGTTTGTTCTTTAATTATAGAACCTATTCTAGTATATTTTCACTTGGTTATTCATGGGGTTTATATGACTTCTAACCATTTCATCTCCCTTTGGTTCACAACTAAACTAAAATTTTTCTTGCATGTGGATCCGCCCTTAACAAAAAAATTTATTAGGAATATTTCTCCCCTATTTTATATTATTTATATTTTTTATGGATTTATTTAAATATTTTTTATGATTTCTTAATATTATTTTATATGAACATTTAATTTCATTACCAATGTTTTATATGTGGGTTCTTTTCAATGTTTTCCACTTGATCTGTTTCTCTCACTGATTACTTTGGTTTTCTTTATGATGTGTCCTTTCCATGTTTTCATTATTTTAAAATGTATTTTTTATTCTCATTAATTTATAAATTATTTTTTAAAATAATAGTTATTTAAAATATAAAGCGCATTTTTTAAAACTTTTAAATATATTCTTCAAATTCTATTATAAATTATTTTCATCTATATTAGAATCAATTAATATTTATTATGATTAATTGAGGATATTATCAAATGTTATCATGCAGATTATATTTATAGAAGGATCTTGATAATGTCTTATAAATGTTTCCATAAAATCTATATATTTTACTCAGGTTAATTATGCTAATTTGGAATTATAGTGCTTCCATGTTCATGTGGAAAACATATGCATCTTTTTATTATGTGATGGGTGGAACCAAAATTATATAGCACCTAATGCAATGATTGAAGATTTATATCTCATGAGATGACATTTAAGGGACTAGTGAATTAACTAAATATAACATGGGACTCTTTCTACTATGTTTATATGAATGTTATGTGAACTAGATACATTGTGGGACTCTGACCACTATATGATTATGGTCTTGGTAGTGACCCCTAACAAAAGAAAAGATTTTCTATAATTATTATTTTTTCCTATTTCTATTTCATGTTTTATTTTTATAAAACATACCAACGTTATTTTATCATGGATAATGATAGTTGACTCTGAATTACATGATCCCCTAATTCGTGGATTATTTAACCCATAAAGACTTATATCTTGATTAAATATTTATAATCCATGTTTTATTTGGTATGATTGTTTTGTTCACAAGCCCTGATTATGTTATCACACCAATATGATCATATTATGCTCATCTATGATCTTTTAATTTTATATATTTTTATGAAAATTTTACTATGATTATGATCTCACACTTTATTATTTTTTATTTCACTAGGATATGAAGAAGAGAATTATTTATGAAATGACTATAACAGTATCATTTGTGGATATTATTTGTGGAATATATTAAATAATTTTTGGAAAAAATAAATTATTTACATATCTAGTCTCCCAATACACTATAAATATATTTTATAGGGTATTATATTTTGTGAGATGTAATAAATATTTATTTAAAATGAATTAATCTATATTGATGTTCCTCAGGATCTTGAGAAGTAGAGAAACGGTGAGGGTTATATTATTGGTAAAATTTTTAAATTCAAAATATCTAAAATTCACCATCGTATCTTGTTAGAGTTTTACCCTTATCAATTTTTTTAACAAAATAACAAACATGTAATGAAAATAATGTAATGAAAGGAATAAATTATTTACAAGGTTTTTCCTCACTATGAGAGCCTACATCATTTCCTTAGTGGTTACTGTCGGTCTATAGAAACTCACTATTAGTAATAATTGAATAGAAATTGAGAAAAATCACATTAAAAAGATTCTATATCCCGATAAGTATGATAATATTAACTCTTGTTAGTATACCAAGGTTTCTCGTACAAAAAAAGACACTATTAAATGTGTTAAACTTTTTAAAATTCTCCCCAAAATTTTACATAGATATCTCATTTCAGTTTTCTTCCCATCATCCGATATTCTTCATCCAGTGTACCTCAATAAAAATTAGAATGTTTTACAACTTGTGTTTTATTTAATAAAAAAATAATGCACCTAAATCCCTTCTCAAAATTTTTCTCTATTACTCTATGTCTAGTTTTACTAAATGAATTCATTATTTTATTATTCTTCCCTGACACTCTGTATAGAATGACATTTTTTACCCACTATTTGATTACTTTGTCAGATTCGTTTATTCTTCAAATAATTTAGTTAAAAACTCATACTACTATGATTCTTTATATTTTAATCCATTCCACATAGATGAAATATGATTATTATTGTTGTACTTTTAACACCTTATTTATAGGTTCACTCGAAATGGAAAATGTGGGAACTCATTTTTTCTTCTCAATAAAAAGACTATTATGAAAACTCCCATTTAATTTTTTATGAAATATTAGAAAACATTATAGGGTATTAAAGAAAAATAATAAACCTTCATAAAAACTCCAATGATTCTAACCTTCTTCAAATATTATCAACTTAACTATTAATGATCTAATTCAAACTTCCTTAAAAATGGCTAGGTAAAAAACCAATAGAAAAAAATAAACTCAACAACATTATGGTAATGTGATTTAAAGATATTTATATATATCCTAAATAATTTTCTAATAAATGTTTGTATGATTACATTACTAAAAAAATTCCATATAGTTTGGACTCTCTGATCCTCTTCGATCGATGTGATGGAAACATTTCATATTTTGCATCTTGCCTCTACATAAAATCAGTTCGGTTCAAATTCATAGAATTGTTTTTCTGGTGACATCATGAATTTTTGAACAATATATGTCTATTCAATAGTTTTAATTCTTATGTAATCATTCCATTAGACTTCCTTAAGCAGCTAAATTCATAACATCTCAGCATCAATCATCAAAAATATTGCAAAAGATGTTTTTTAGATGAAAATTTTACAAATTTTATATCCATAAAAAATAACCGGTCCCCATTTGGTAAGACTATTCTATTGAAGATATTTGAATACCATTTTGAAAATTTTAATGACTATTGTTAAATAAAACTCCTACTTCTGTATCCTTGATCAGATTTTCTCCTTTTATTTATAACAAACATACCTTTATTTCTCCCCCTTAATGATTCCTATGATTAAAACCCATATTATGATTTATCATTTCGGGAATTCTCAACATATTCACCTCATTTATCAGATTAAATAATTTTTATCCATTTTAAAAACTCATATAAAATTTAGTAAATGGATTTCTTGAAAATAATTCCTAGAAATAATGTCTGATTATCCTTTTATAGTGGATCTAAATCAACATTATTAAACCATTTCTTTCATTTGACTCCACACATTTTATTAAAACATTAATAGTGAGAATTTCAAGAAAATATTATTCCAGAAATTTAACCATAGTCTATATAGATAACTATATATTGAACAATGTGTCTGGTAATCATTATTTGGTAATGTGCACCAGGTAAAAAAGCATACACCTTAGAAACATCTTCTTTATACGTCATGTAATAACTCTTTCTTCTCCCATCCATCCGATAAACTACATCTGGTGGTCTATGTTCTGTGGACTTCATTTGGTAAAATATTTGTATCTTTTTATCATTAAACAAAATATTGGATCACGAGTTTTTAATTATGTTATGACTTTTTAAAAAATATTAACATTATATAACTTTGTAAGAATTTTTCTTAACAAATATAAGAATAATTCCTTCACAAGTAACTCCATATTTTTTTAATAACTTTAATTAACTCTATCTCAACTATTTTTAAAAAAAATAATAAAAATATTTTTTAAAAAAAATATGAAGATTCATATTGAAAAACTCGGAATGTATCTACAATATCTCACTTTTTATTTGATGGAAACATTCATAAAAACTTTTCGAGTTCAAAATTTTTCACTACTCATTTTTTTAAGACAACTATTTTCGCCATTTTTTTAAAATTTTATCAAAGCACAACATTTATCATATAGTCTTTCGAGACACCAAACTACTGGATAATTTATTTCATTGAAGTAATAACATATCTAGTAAAATTAAATTTTTTGTCCCTGTTATGATAATGTCCCCCTAAATTTTATCTTTTCCATTTATCTTATTCTCTACCACATTTTATAATAACTAAGAATTAATATTCAAAACAACAATGAGTTATAATTATCCTCAAAATGTTTTATATACTCTCCCCCTCTGACAACATAATCCAAAGCATGGTTATACTGATAACATAAGAATTTTCTGCTGTATTTTTTAGAGACTAAATATATAGTTGACAAATAAATTTCACAAAACATTATATTGGAATATCTTTGGTGAAACCATCAGTAATTTTATATTTTTAACAAATGAAATCAAGCATAAAATCTTTACTAGAAAATTTATCTTTTATGATGTAATATTTTACATCAATATGTTTTGATCTTGAATATTTTATAGGTTTTCATAAATGATAAATTACACATTTATTATCACAAATAATTGTTAATGTTTTACAAAAACATACTCTCAATTATTTCATCTGAAATTTCATTCAAATAATTTATGAACAAGCATGGCCTATATAACTATATTTTTCTTCCACTTCACAAAAATTAACACAACTCTATTTCATCCAATGTCAGACCGCACAATATTCTCTCAAGAAATAAATTTATCCTAATGTAGATTTTCTTTTATTTCAATATCCAACCTAATCAGAATGAGTGTATCCCAAAATGTTTACATCACAAAATACCTTATACAATAACCTATAAAAAGATGTCACTTTAGCATATTTGAGAATTATTTTTTCCACCAGTATATGTGATTCCTTTGGATCACTATGATATATTTTAAATAAATTAATAACATAAAAATATCCTTTAATATGTAAGATAGAAAAAGATTCTTATCAAATTTTAGAATTTTTTTTGATTCAAACATTTCCAATATTCATCTTTTCTAATCTTTAGGCCAATAAAAATAAGAATAGAATCATCATCATAATCCTTAATGCAGAATTTTTTATGAACAACATAGTATACTATCAATGTGTTCAAAAAATATATATTTACAATGATTAAACTTATAATCCCAAAAATAAAGTTAAATCGCAATGAATTGAAATTTCATTTTATTTATTTATTTATTAAAAAAAAATTACGAACAATATCTCTATCCCCTATAAAACTACGTCATAAATATAAATTATAATAATCAGGGTACATGAGTTCATCTCCTTCACATATATGTTTCAATCAACTATTTATTTATAAAATCTCAATTCATTCAACAAACTATCATGTTTTATGTACTTTTCTCATGGAACTTTTTTCAACCTTTAACCCATGTTTATCTTACAAACCTTGGTTACATGTTAATAAAGTATAAAACCACATGGATTATTTATGTAAATATCCTCTTCAATGACTCTATTTAAAGAAGATGACTTAACAACCACCAGATAAACCTTGAAGTAGTGATTTCAAACAACTTTTAAGAATATTCGTATAGTTTTTGATCTTTCAATGCAGGGGAATTTTCATAAAAATATATGTCTTTCACCTATGTGAATCCTTTTTGAACAATTCAATATCATTCTTTCAATACATTTATATATGATAATTATGACTTTTTTAGACCACCCACTACATTCTAATAATATTTTTTCTTGCTAGGAATTGAAAATTTTTCAGGGTTTTCTTTAATCATAATGATCTAAATATTCATTCATATCATCAACACAGTGTTTCTGTACAATTGTATTTGAATCTAAATCTAGTTCAACCTGTGATATGAGTGATGTATGATTTTATAATATCAATATTCCACTAGTCTAAACTATAGCCTTTTGATTTCAAATGATTTTTTCAAATTTAATATTTTTCTATATGGTATGTAATTTCATTGATTTTATTTGTGAATCACTTTCTTTATCACATGAATAATTTGAATATTTATATATATGTTTTCTTTCACATTCATTCCGAATTTTCATATTCTTATTAGATGTATTTAATTTATCTTCGATTAAATTTTCTATAATATTTATTAATGAAGTTGTATTTTCCTTAACATTCACATTTTAAGAGGTTTTCAACATTTTTATATGTTTATTATAAAATTTATTAATTATTTCATTAGAAGAGTATCAACTAAAAATTCCTTCCTCATTTTTTTCATAATATTTTCTAGGTCCAGATTTGTTATTTTTAATAATAAATAACTCCTAAAAACAAGAAATATTTCACTAAATGATTATTCTTATAACACATATCATAAGAATTCATTTTTAATTCTATCTATAAAAAACATATTTTATATATACAGACATTAGTATTAATAATATCTCTAATGAGAAATATAGAAATTCTATATTCATCCAGAATGCTTCTTCCCTTTTCCAAAAAAAACTATTTTTCCTTTTGAAAAATCCATTTAATTAAGGAGTTTATGGATGACTATATTGGTTTTTATTCAATGTTTCTTTATATATGATTTTAATAATATATTGTGTACTCATTTCCATTATCTATTCATAAATTTTGTATATAAACACCCTTATCTCTTTGAACAACCCTTATTAAAATTTTAAACATTTATATAGCCTTTGAATATTGATTAATAAACATTTTATTGGTCATATGAGTGTTGTAATAAATAAAATAAATAAATTAAAAATGCCATTTTATATATTGATCACTCATATTCCTATAAATATCATGGTGTATAATATAAAAAGTTATAGTAGATTATATTTCAATAGTATAATTATTTATAATGACCATCTTCCCTTTCTAAAATTTTTTACACACATTATATTATTTTATGATTTATGGTGGTAAGGTATTTACAACAAGTAAATTTTAATGTTTCTTTATTCAAATCTATCCAATATTCCCAATACTATAATTCCATAACTTTCTTTTATCTTTGAACCTAAAGTTACATGAGTTACAAAGTTCAAAAATCCAGAAGATATTTCTACTTGTTTTTCCCCCATGGTCATAAATTTTTTCTCTTTCACACATTTCATGACTCAAGAATCATTATAGAATAATAATTTCATATCAACATCAAAAATTTGTATTACATTAAACAATATGTGTTTATGCCAAACAAAATAAAAAAATATTTTGATTTTAGTTTCTTTGCTTCAGTATTAGAAGTTCATATTCTAATGATTTTTAAGGAATTATAATTTCCAAAAATTATGGCTCCCCATTCAAGATCTTCAATATATTTCAAGGTATTTGTTTCACATTTCTGGTGTGATGAAAAAACACTATTAAGAATCCAATGATTGTTCCCTTATCTAGATTTCAGATATGTCTCAACAAAAAAATCTCATTCATAAACATTATTATTTCCTACTTCCTTTTCTTTCCAATTATAGAAAAAATTTCCTATATGTCTTATCATTATTATTCAGTAAAATAACCCAGTTGATCACATCTTCAAAAAATATTCTCTAGGAAAACAAACTCCATTTACATTGGAAAATTTATAGTATCTTGTTTTTTTTCATTATTTATTCCTAAATATTAGAAACGTTTCTCTATTTTTAACCATTTTTTCTCAAAATAAGTTAATTAATATTATTGATAAGATTGATTTTGGGTTAATATGTATAATATTTTCACCAATAAATTACGTGTCACTTATAAAAATAATTGACTCTAAGTCTTCTATAGTTGTAGGATCTTTCCTTGTAGAATGTTTTTCATTGTTCACAACACTTTCAATTATTTGTTTCCTCCTGGCATAGAGAATTTTTCATATTGAATTTATTTTAATTAAAAATTTCATTTTCAGATAATGAATTTAAATGGTAGTATTATTGTTTTTAAATGATTTTAAATGTAAAATTATTTAAATTATGTTATATTTAATCCAATTTAATTTTTATATTCAATCATGTCTTTACTTTTGATGTGAAATCATTTTATACTTATGGAAACATTTTCTTTGGAAAACAAATTTTTTCGCATTTCGGTGTTTTATTTTAAATTTTATTATTCCACTTATATGAATTGAATTTAATTAAAAATATTAAATATTTGGAATCATAATTATTTATAATTTATAAAAATCTAAAAATTAATTTTTTTCATACAAAAGTGAAAACAGTACAAAATAATTTTTGGGGTTATAGTTAAAACGATGTTTTCCATGTTACAAATTCTTGTTTTAAAATTAAATATCAACACAAAAAAGATATTTATTTAACAAATTTTATTTTATATTTATAATCTATGGGTAAAAATTATATAATTAGGATATTTTATTTTTATTAATAAATGGAAAATTACTTAGGTAAATAAATGGGGACCTCTTCCCTTCAATAATTTATACCTATCAAGCCATTAAGATCAAAAAACCCAACCAATATATTTTCCTAAAATCATTATCCATATACTAGATTTATTTTTATTCGCAATATACCAACCTTTTCATCGTTAATAATATATCGAAATGAGGACATTCAATGTGATGGTAGTTATCTACACTAAGAACTTTCTTTTTTTACTTCTTTTATTACTACATTAATTCATGTTTTAATAATTAAAATATAATTACTATATTATATAGAATATAATTATATTATTTCTTACTAATTTAATAACCTTTATCCATCTCCACTTCCATCAAATGGAAAATGGAACAGTTGATCGTGTGTATGACAGACTACCACCATGCGAACTAATACAACTCTTTTTTCATCATCTCCTCTCAAAGGTGGATATAATGAGGGATTTAAAGTACATATATTAAAATTATTAAATAGTTATAAATGTTTAATTATAATATTACATCTACCATCTTACCTTACAATCCATTGAAAACATATAACATCACTCATGCGTACGTGTGGAATACCGCCTCCATGAAGTGATGTGACAAATTTTTTATTTTAGTTTGACATGGATGGTAATAAGAGTATATTTAATGAATATATATTAAATATAATATTTAAAATTTATTTTCTAAATGTGAATTAATATATAATTTCTTTTGTTTCATCTTTCAGGAAAATATAAATATTTTTCATGCGTACAAATGACCTACCATCTCCATGAATGGTGTAATTAGATGTATAAATATAAATATTATAAATAAATATAAATAAATATAAATAAATATATAATGAATATATATGTTATTTATATCATGAATAAAATTTTGGATATTATGGAACCATGGACAATGCAATTGGATCAAAAATATAAACCAAAACATACATGAAAGATGAAGTTGCCTTACCTGAAACATGATTTTAACAATGAATTGTTAATAAATGTTTAATGAAAGGTCATAAGTAAATAATATATGTAATTATATATATTATTATGGTTTATTAATATATATATATATATATATTAATATATATATATAATGACCCTATATTTATTATATAGTATATTTGAACATTTATGAATAAAGTTGAGACTTGAGGTAAGGTATTTAGGTCTCTCTTGTATCTCTAGGAGACATATTCTATATTAAAAACGCATCTATTTTATGTGGTGTTGTTTCGCACGGATTTCGGGGATGACCTCCTGGACGGGAGATTCAAACGTTCTGATCGGTTTCTAGCGGGTTTTTTCGTAGAACCGGAAACATCCAATGATTCCACATCCGTTTGTACCTACTTTCCAATGGTAGGCACTCATTATCTTGTGGACTGATGAGGCTTAGGAATTTGCATTGGTCGAGAGGATGGGAGGTCGGACTCATCACACCTTTTTGAGGGGAATTTTTGTCTACTCCGAGAATCTCTTTATAGATTTAAGTTATGTTCGTGAATCCTTATTATGTTACCATGTATAAAATGTGCTTTCCTTTAGTTTTAACAATCAATGATTAAATATGCATGAAATTTAGAGAATCTTTTATATGTATTCGAGGTTCTTCATCAATAGATAATCATCTATATCTGTTTAGAGATTCTTGGTCAATGGTATCCTTCAAAACATTTATATAAAAGTCTCTTGGTCATTATGATGACCAGGCTGGTTTTAAAGCCACTCAGTGGGGCACTTGAAGTTTATCGTCATTCAGAAGGATAGGGATTATTTCAAAGTTGGGATCGAACCCAAAAATGGGCTACCTACGTATCCTTTGTTTTTGAAAAGGAATCAGAACCCACGTAGTTCGAGTAATGGAGTATGATGTTTATGATTGATGGTTCAAAGAAGAATGTCATAATTACTTTTACACTCTAAGCTCACGTGAGTCATGCTCGGTGTGAGAAACAAGAGGTATTGGTAAAAATTAGACAATTGTGCCATGAAAGATGCAATCATAAGAAATTGTTTGGGGTTTATGTATGTATGACTGCCCAAATAGATGATGGTTTAGGATTTACTTTTAGGGAGAAAATCCAGGAACAGGGTCCATAAAGGTATATGTGCTTTATAGAGATTTGAATACTCTAACTTGGGACTTATTCCTGAAAAGGGAACCCAAATTAGTAGAGGATTGATAATTGGGTTTTACTCCTGAGAAGGAACCCCATATCAAACGTAATTTAGGACTGGTTAAGAGAAATTTAAGGGGCTTGGGGTTTACTCTTGAAAAGGAAACCCAAGATTATGACTGGGACTTACTCCTAAAAAGGAGGCCCATATTAGGGGACTTGGGGCTTACTCTTGAAAAGGAAGCCCAAGATTATGACTGGGACTTACTCCTAAAAAGGAGACCCAGGTTAGGGATTAAGGTTTGGGGCTTACTCCTGAGGAGGATGCCCATATTTGAGGTTGGGGCTTACTCATGAGGAGGATGCCCAAGTTAAAGAATTATGATTGGGGCTTACTCCTGAGGATGATGCCCAAGTTTAAAGAATTAAGGTTTGGGTCTTACTCCTGAGGAGGATTCCCAAGATTAAGGATTTAAGGTTTGGGGCTTACTCCTGAGGAGGATGCCCAAGTTTAAGGATTTATAACTGGGGATTATTCCTGAAAAGGGGACCCAGTTTAAGGATTCTCTCATTTTAAAGGATGAGGTTGAATGAACGAACTCTCAATCTTTGGTGACATAAGTATATTTAAATCACTAGGTTTTGATAGATATCCACAGAATTCCTTTCAGATAAGGAAGTTGAATCAAGAAATCATGCCATAAATGGCTTTGAAGAGTGTCTTGAAGACTAAATCTTGAAAAGGAAAGGTGTAATGGCTTAAGAGGGGTAAACTGGGCAAGATGGGAACCCAAAAAGGTAGGGGCGCGCAAGTCTTGAAAGGCGCGCAAGTCTTCTGTGGGCGCGCAAGTATTGGTCGCGCAGGTATACCTGTGCGACATGTGGGGTATTTTAGCGATTTTCAACCATCATTTAGCATACTTGAGCAACTCTTTATTAATCACTTTAGAATCCTCTTGAGGTTCTTCCAGAAAAGGGACGCGCAAGTTATATTGAAGGAAATATGTCGGCGCGCAAGTGTTGATAAGTTTCATCATTGGGCCTTCCTTCTTCTCTTTAGATCTTCCGTTCTAGGTAATAAATTACCTTAGAAGTGTTCCGGAAGCTTTGAGAAGAGACTTGGGCGTCAGGACCTTCAATCCGAGTTTCTGGAAAAAGATCCTCTTGAATGGGGGGCCCACAGGGTCTATTTATATGAAAAAGAAGACCCCGGGCGGTTACCAGGCGGTTACCACTTAGGTCGCGCAAGTCACTTGCGCGACCAAGGGCGTCGCGCAAGTGGACTTGCGCGACAGTGATATAACATGCGCGGTGAAGTTTCTTCTGATCCTTTGTTCATTCCTTTGACGATTTTTTATGTTTTCTTCAAAGGTTGAATCACTTTGAGCTCAGATATTCCCTTTTCCGATCTTTAGATTCTGTGACGAAAGGAGCGTCAACAAAATTCCCCCTGAGAGTTGGATCTGAAGAGAAATGAGGATATGACTCTGAGGAAATCGAATCCATCCAAAGGAAAAGGGTGGCGCGCAAGTTTGCGTCGCGCAGGCCTTAAGCGCTCTGGGTACGGCGCGCAGATAGGCTTCCTGGCCTATAAATACACCGCTTTTGGTCGTGGATAACATCTGATCCTGAATTTCTCGAGCTCTCTCCGCGCAAGTCTTCCTCGCCGTGCAAGTCTCTTTTTCCACTGTTTCCTCGCTTCCACGCTACTATCAAGGTAATAGGGCTTGCGCGGTGATACATGCGCGACAGAAACTTGCGCAGCACATGTAACACTTTCACGACATCTCCATACTTGCGCGCCTTAATGCCTTTGCCATTTTTCCCAAATTCTTTCACAAATTTTATGAAAAATAAATCCATTTAAGAGTTTAATTTATTCAACTTTTGTGCAGATTCAATGGCTATTAGACCTGGATTAATTGATGAACTGGCTAGCAAGTGGATAGATGATATGATGGACATCATTGGCCACGATTACTATACTATCAAGGATAGTACTCTTCCAGATTTGGCTAATTATCTGAAAAAATATCATCGTAACTTTCCTCAAAGCACTTATCTACCTTTGTATAGCTATGGTCATCTACAAGAAGTCATTATTCCAGAAGTAAAGAATTATCATCCATTTTCGTGGTTTCAGAATTATACCAATTTTGCTTCAGCAAATATATCAGGTGGAGGATTATTTCTAACTGATGGAATAGTGGAGAAGGCTTATGTGATGCATCATAGCCCTTGCACACCAGATCTGAAAAATCAAACACCTGAGCTTCAACCACATTTTCATCCTTCAATCTTCTGAAATGCTCAGATGGATCAATCCAAAGGCTGGAAGAAAAGTTGGGATTTCCGTCCTGGGGGAGGTGTGAAGCCAACTTGGATGTGGGTATACGGGGTGCGACAGACTTGCGCAGAGTTTATCGAGGACCTGAAGAGAGCTGCAATATATGAGGTTGTCTGGGTTGGGCATACATATGTTTACAGACATGATAACTTCGTGCCAGAGATACTTAGCCACTGGAGTCCAGCAACTAATTCTTTCCATTTGACTCATGGATAAGTAAGTATCAGTTTGTGGGATGTCCACAAGATTTCAGGAGCTCCAATCTTGGGCGATATGTATGATGAATTCATTCCTCCCAAGGTGACTTGGAATGATTCAGAGAAGACTCCTGCTTTAGCTCGAGAATTATTTAAAATCTTCCACAGGCTCAAGAGTTCAGAGACCTCATTAACTCATTTTAGAAAAGATATTCATCCTAAAGAATGGATGAATGTGTTTCTTACTGAGAAGAATGGGATGGAGCCAAAAGAAAAAGGATCCAAGAAAAATAAATCCAAGGATACCAGGCCCAGACGTCCTACCACTTGTCCAAAACCTGAGAAGAGAGGAGCTCCTGGCACATTCTGGCCAACTCTAGAAGCAGGAGAGTTTGAAAAGTGGGGATATGAAGTGAATCAAATAATTCCAAAGAAAACTCATCTGGCAGGTTTCTTGGCAATGTGGCTCAGTTTTTATCTCTTTCCGGTCAGGGATTTGAAGGGAGGCGTTAGGCCAGGGACCTTCTTCATTGCGGCAAAGTTGGATGAGGGAAAAATGGTTGGGTTAGCTACCCCCATTTTAGCAAAGATTTACAAGAGTTTACTTCACATCTTCCAGGGTAAATCACCTTTAAGAATAGTGGGACCATTCCAGGTTTTGTGGGGATGGATCGCCACTCACTTCAGGACATAAAATGTACAGAATGGATTACAAATTCCTTGAAGCTCTTTCAGACCGTCAGTGCAAGCATTCTCTGGAATTGCTCCATTAAGTGTTAATGGTTATGACATGAAAGTAAGGCTGAGCTTGTTTAAGGAATTCAACTTATTTCCCTCTGGAAGTCCGCCATCCAGGAGGTTTGTTGATGATGGGATAGCCCATTTGGATTTGAGGGAATACATGCTAGCTTGCAGGGATGGAGTGTTAGTAGCCAGGATTGATGGAGAAATCATATGTGAGGCCTATGCTCCATATAGATTTGCACGCCAATTCAAATGTTTGCAAAAAATTGTTGTATCCCCTCCTGTACATGTCAGGTTAGAGCAACATCCGATGGTTGCTCGACAACTATGGTTGCTGACATCAAGAGAGAAGACTGGGGCAGTATTTGATCTACCAGTTGAAAAAGCGGCACATAATCTGACTACATTTTATGCCGAACACTGGATAGCATCATACCCCAAAGGGATAATGAATCACCCAGTATATCAAGTGAGAAAGAGGAAGAGGACTGTAGAGAAAGAAACCCTTCCTCATGAAGGTGACGCTTCTCCACCTGAAATAGGTTCAATAGACTCCTCTTCTAGAACTGATTCATCGGATTATCATGATGGGGATGATGAGGCACAACCGGCAGAAAAGCGGTTTCATGCCTGATATAATCCTCCGGCCAAAATTAAAAGACCCACACCATCAACTCCTGGTGAGTTATTTCATTGTAGTAATTTCAATCACTTCTACTTTATAAATTAATAAGTCTTACTTTCTTATTCTCTATCTGTAGTTGCAGGAGATGGGAAGAAATTAAAACCAAAAATTGTAGGACCTTCCTCACAGTCTTTCTATATAAGACCAGAGGCTGTTCAGCTATGGTAGAGCTTATACTGTGGTACTGAGACCACCTGGCTGGATTTGTGTGAGGGCCTACAACATCCTGGAATAGGAAATCTTGTAGCTTCTAAAAATATTCAATACGGAGATAACCCCAATGAAGTGCAAGCTTACATCAGAGAGCTGGAAATGCTCATATATGCCACTGATGACTCGGTTCCTATCACCAGGTGGGTGAAGGAAATGATTGATCGTGGTGCCACTGAGGGGGCTGGTGGTTCTGGAGATGAGGAATGGCAAGAGTACGTGGCTCCTGAAGATGTAAGTTTTCTTTCCTAATTTTCTTTGCAACTTGATTTCAGTTGAAGCTTTGTTACTTAAGGAAGTTATTTTCTTCATCTTGCAGCTTGCAAAGAAAGGAACTGGGGTTCCTTCGCCACAATATAGCCCTGGTGGTACTGCTATCGGGGCTGCTGCTGATTCTCCTTGCGAACCAGGCGAGATATCTCCAGGCCAGCAGGCCATGAATGAGGCGCTGGACATAGCCTTCCATTCGCAAATCCAAGTGCCAATAAGGGAGACTACTGATACTCCGAAAAAAGAAAAGAATCCAAGGCAAAGAAGGAGGAAATCTATAGCTAAACATTTCATTAGCAGTGGTAAGTCCTTCGAACAATCATGAGTTTATACCCATAATCATATGGTTACTCATATTTCTGAGGATTGCAGGGGCTTCTTCAATTTCCCCCTTGAGAGAAAGGACTGACCCTTCTTCAAAGGCCGTGGAGGGTGTTGTAGAACAATCACAGACCCAAGATGACTTGGTTTCTCCTGGAGAAGAGCTACCATCCATTCCCAGTATCCCTCATACTACTGAAGATGTTTTCCAGGGTCATGGGTTGCAGGACATAAGTCAGCAAGAAGATGTAGCAAATGCTCCCACTGGTGAGACTAATCAAGATTCTGAAGTGTCATTGGATGAAATGATGAATCAAGGAATGACTTTTAAAGAATTTTATGATCATGCTAAGTTGTCATTTGATTTAGAAGACCTTGGGCATGAGTGCTACCCTTCGCCCAAATGTTTTTTTTAAATTATACTTCTAACCATGACGGAAAACAATATGCAGTTTCTTCCGTAGAAGCCGCTGAACTGCCGATGCCTGAAGAGGGTGTGGACACTGATGTCAACCCTATCATTGTAGAAACATTAGCTCAAGTAGAGCTAAATCCAATAAATAATCCTGAGACCCATCTTGAAAATCCTGTTGAAACTGGGAAAGATGGGGAAAAGTCTTCTCAGGTTGCTGAACCATCCTTGGGTAAGGGATAACAATATTTGTGATTGTACTTTATTCGCAAGGCAATATATTCTTTTGTTATCCTTTGAAGATGACTAAATATTTCAATTAATCATGCAGGACCATCAACTACAATGACTAGATCCGGAGGTGAGGCCTCAGCCTCTGCCCTAACAGGAATTGAAAGTGAAGAAGCACAAATCAGGGGGGGAAAAGCAGGACATGGCACTTCTTTAAGTGCACTAATTCCAGATTACATACCCCCTTCTGATGATGATATTGAATCAGATCCAGAGATGCTTAAAGCATTCAGCTTTTCAAGATGTCAGGAATGGAACAACATATGGAACATCATATCTGGGGTGACTTTAGAAGAGCTACCATCAAAAATTTCTCAATTGTCATCCCAATTTGTTATACTGGGACTTGGTGGTTTTGGGTATGAAAAGATCCATGCTGCGGTGAAACAGATCATTTTTAGGAGGGAGAAAGCACAGACAAGTCGTGAAGATTTGACCAGAGTGAAATTGTCAGTCAACATAGGCGAATTTGAGGCTGCGGTATCCCAAGCTGAAGCTGATTATGCTTCCAAGATGAAGGATCTGAAGCAAAAAATCAAAGAAAAGGTCGTCCAGCAGGTGAAACTCCAGCAACAGTTCGATGCTGTTACTGGGGAACATGATCAGCTTAATAAATCATTGGATGAAACTCATATGAATGGCATGAAAGCCATCGCAGATGCTAAGAAGGCACTTCAGCAAGCTGAAATGAGTGAAGCTGGTCAAGTGCACGAGCTTCAAGTAACTGCTGATAAGGCTCAGGATGCTATACATCAAATGAAGACTTATGTTGAAAATCTTCTATAATTCTTGAAAAAGAGAAGAGACTCCAGTGTGTGGATGTCTTTCTATCTCCTGTGAATCAATGAAAAACACTTTCATCTTCAATCATTTGTACCTGCATTCTTTCATTACCTACTTCAAATTTACTTAAGCCAATGGGCCTAGTAAGCATAGTTTGATTTTTACTAGGATTATTACAAATAATCCTACAAACTTTGACCCTTTTAATTGCTCAATATTACCTAAATCATACAAAAATGTATATTTAGTGAGCTGGAACTTGACTTTTATTCATAGTTCCTTTGTCTTTTGTGGGCAGTTTAATGTCATGCATGCCAGACATAAAGGGGCTAATATTTAAGGTCGAAATAGCTTTGACCGAAATGGATTAAAATTGATTCAATTCCTTGAAAATTTATCTGAAAACATATTTCCATGCTCAAGTATGAGAGAAAATATGTAAACTATGGCTTAAGAATATTTGAATCTGAGGAATGATATGAAAAAGAGTTAAAAGTCATTAGAAGAAGTAGTTTCCATGAATGACGTTACTATTATTTAACAAAACCCATTAGGGGGTTGAAATATGCAGGGCCACCTACGGGCATTGGCTGCATGGTCAAATAAATAGAATCTTTCCGCTGACAAGTCTGTTATGTGGACTGTTTATGCAAGGCCACCTATGGGCACGTGTTGCATAGTCAGGCAAAAGAACTCCCAGAAATTTACTTTCCTAGTGCTAAAAGCTAGTGAAAGTTTATGGAGATTCAAATTTTCTAAAGTATAGAGTTTGTTGTATGGAAAGAGGTACTTGAATATAGAGAAGATATTTCCGAACAAGAATATAGAAGAACTGGATGAATATCACTCCTACGAAGGTCTGAACCAAACGTAGGGAAGAAGAATAAACCATAGACTTGAATACTTTCAGATCATGAAAAAGGATATGGGACAAATATGTTAAGGATGGCTATTTTTTGCGGATCCCTACATACTGTCGTTTAAGACAAATAAGGACAAAAGAGGCATTCTTCCCAAGAATGTAGTTACCATTATTTAACAAACTCGTTAGGGGGTTGAAATATGCAGGGCCACCTAAGGGCATTGGCTGCATGGTCAAATAAATAGCATCTTTCGGCTGACAAGTCTGTTATGTGGACTGTTTATGCAAGGCCACCTATGGGCACGTGCTGCATAGTCAAGCAAAAGAATTCTCAGAAGTTTGACATTTTTGTGACTAGAAGTCATGAAAAGGGTTATGAATATCTGAAAATATTTAAGGTTAGGATTATAATGCATAAAGACGGGTATTTTCCAATGTATATAGAGATACATAGGTCAATGATAACCATAATCATGTTGTGGAAGGGTCCTGAATTGAAATTTTGGACTTCACTACGTATCTCATAAGAATGAGAATCAAGCCATACGTAGTTCTTGAAATGCAGTTTAATGTTGTGCAGGACGAAAGTATGAGTGATCTTAGTTTAGGGTCATAGAATTCGGACCATAATAATGAATACACAGTGTGTGTTTTCATGAGGACTTTTCAGCCAAGGGACTGAAAGTGAAATTTGGGGTTAGGCCCAAAAGACTTGGGGCTGGATTCGAGGGATACTCGAACGTTCCTACGTATCCCATATGGATGGGAATCAAGCCCATGTAGTTCTAGAACTACCCTTTGTACAAATTTGGTTTGTATATGTGAAGGGTGAAAGGGGACTTTAGTGCAATGATGGATTAACCCGAGATAAAAAGTTTAGGCATTACCATGTATGCACGTAGTCTTTTGAAAATGAAAACCATGATTGAAAAATCAATGTCAATAATAGTTCTCTCTCAAATGAGAAAATCAAAGAATATTGTAGTTTATTGTCGTACCGGAAAAAGTGTTGCATAGTTTAACGTCATATAACAAGGACAAAAGTGAATCAATGTAAAGATATTGATTCTAGGTGCGGTTTCACGAATCAACATCATATGAGATGGTGGTGAACCGATGTGAAGAGATTGTTTTTGGGCTTGAACCCTAGGAGGTTGCCTATATACCCAGCCTGGAGGACAAGGATCAAAGTCCATGTAGTTCAATTAAAGAATGAATTAATGATCAAGTTGTTCTTGGGGACAATGATCTAATAAAAAATGTTGTTGGTACTTACACATGGTTAGGGGCCCAAAGAGAGTGTTATGGTTGAGGTTTGCTCTAAGCTCACGTGAGTCATACTCGGTGTGAGAAACAAGAGGTAATAACAACCTTAACGATGCACAGTTTAATGTCATGTAGGACATATTCAGGGACTATGCAGTTTAAAGTCTTGCAGTTAGGACTATTGGTGCTGCACAGTTTACTGTCATGTAGTAGGGACAAAATATAGTTTAATGTCATGTAGGGCATATCAAGGATTTTCTGTATAGTTTAGCGTCATGTAGTTAGGACGATGGGGATAAAATAGTTTAATGTCATATTGGACGAAAGGGGGACTGTGCAGTTTAATGTCATGCAGTAAGGACAAAATAACATACCATTTATGTCATGTTGGACGAAATTGCGAACAGTTGAAGGTCATATTCATGGACCGTGGATGGTGCAGTTTAATGTCATGCTGGACCTTTGATGATTATATAGTTTAACGTCTTTCCAGACGTGAGGGACTTTTATACAGTTTAGCGTCATGTAGTTAGAACGTCACAGTTTAACGTCTTGCTGGACATAAGGGATTTGCAAATAGTTTATGGTCATATACATGGACCAGGGATGATGCAGTTTAAGGTCATGTTGGACGGTTTAGGGAACTTTTTCACAGTTTATTGTCGTGTGGGACGAAGTTGCAGTTTAAAGTCATACTGGACCATTGCTGTATAGTTTAACGTCATATAGCAAGGACGAACTGGTGCTGTACAGTTTAAAGTCATGTAGCTAGGACTAAGGTGAACCAATATGAGGATATCAGTTCTAGGGACTTTTTACAGTTTATCGTCATGCTGGATGATGAAAGTGCCACACAGTTTAATGTCATGTTTCTAGGACACAATATAGTTTAATGTCATCTCGAACAAAATATAGTTTAATGTCATCTCGGACAAAATATAGTTTAATGTCATCTCGGACAAAATAAGGAACTTCTGTACAGTTTAATGTCATGTAGATAGGACATAATATAGTTTAATGTCATCTTGGACAAAATATAGTTTAATGTCATCTCGGACAAAATATAGTTTAATGTCATCTCAAACAAAATATAGTTTAATGTCATCTCAGACAAAATAAGGAACTTATGTACAGTTTAATGTCATGTAGATAGGACATAATATAGTTTAATGTCATCTCGGACAAAATATGAACCAATGTGACTGTTTTGGCTCTGGGAACAATATTTTGTGTTTATACAAAATACTTCTTCAGAAATCTGGCATTAGTTGGAGTCGTGATGTGTTCTCTATCCAATGAGATTAGAGAATATGCTCCATTGGAGTAGACCTTATGTATTGAATAAGGTCCTTCCCATTTTGGTTCAAGCTTGGGAGGCTTCTTTCCTGGTATCATTGGTGCTCTGAGAACCAATACCAATTCTCCCTGAATCTCTAGAACCTCCTCGAATTCCTTTATTTCATACAGGGATTTCAGGCTCATCAAGACTGGAATATGGATCTGTTAATTGAATCATATTAACAGAACCAAAGATTAACTCGTCGTCTGATAAAGACTCTGCCTGGTTAGCCTGTTTAGGCTGTGCCGTTTGATGTGGCGGTGCCCATGGCTTTGAAGTAGATGGCATGAAATCTGCCAGAGTCAAAGACAATTTAGGCTTTGATACATACTCATCTTCTCCTTATTCCTCTTTCTTCTTTGAATTGCGCTGCCCTTTTGAGGATTTGTCTTTTGATGGAGGCTTTACTGCAGATTTTCTAGGAGGCACAATTGGCTTCTTCAATTGTGTTCGCAAAATGGAATGGGTCCGATTGATTTTCTTTCTGACCATCCAATCGTCATATTTTTTCACAGTTTTTCTTTTGACTTCCTGCCACTCGCCTCCTTCCTCTGGATCTATAGCGGTAATACATGCTACATGAGCTGAAGAACCCTTCAATTTGACTTGTCCCAAGTCAACCATATTTTTCCGGAGGTCTTTGAAGACAAAACACTCGTGGATGGGATGCCCCAACATTTGATTAAAGGGACAATAATTTGGACGGTCTTCGTCTCCTTCCTTGTTTGGCCTCTTGGGCACTGGTAATTGAACCAAATTATTTTCCAGAGCTGAAATGAAGTAACCAGGAACTTGCTCACTTCGGAAAGAGTATGTTTTACTCTTCAAATACTCAAATTGTTTTCGTCGTTGATATTTTTGATCATTTGGACGAAATAGCCTTTGTTGTTGGCGTTCAGGAGGTGGATCCCTTCTAGAAGATGAAAGGTTTGAAGTAGAAATAGGTACAGGTGCTTGTTTAATCATAACTGTAGCAGTTTCCGCTTTACCCATTCTCCTTCCTAGAGCTGATGGAATTATATGAGATTTAACCTTAGCCTTAATAAGGGAATCTTCAATCTGTTGAGCGATTGAAGTAAGGTCTCGAAACCCTCCTGTGTATTTCACAGGGATCAATGGCGTGTGTAATTCGTCACGCAAATTTGCCACACAGATTGGCAACAGTTCCTCCTGAGGGAGTGCTAAACTCAGGGAATACGTTAATCCCTTCCAACGAGCAATGAAATCAGAGACTCTTTCATTCTCCCTTTGCTTGCATTTTGTAAGATCAAAAACTGTCGTTTTTGGCAAAGTTGAGCTGAACTGAAGAAGGAATTTTTGATGAAGATCCTCTCATCCGATGATTGACCGGGATTGCAAGCTTGTATACCAGAAAAAAGCTGTTCCTTGCAAGGTTCGCACGAAGAATCTAAGTTTCACTGCTTCTTGCTGCTCTGGAGTTCCCATCATAGGATCACAACAAGACACGTAATGCGTCAAATGTTGTTCGGGGTCGCCTGATCCATTGAAAGTAGGGAAAATAGGGCTTCCAAAACTGGATGGAGGAGAAATTAAATCTACCCATTGAGGGTAAACTTTCTTTTCAGGTTGAACTTGCACCCGTTTCCCTTCCATAGTTTCTAACTGATCTTTTAATGACTCAATAGTAGTTATTAACTTTTGAGAAACATTAGGTTGAACTTGGTTTTGGGTAGGTACAATAAATGGAGCTTGGACAGACGTGGTGGTTGGTACTGCAACTGATGGTAGTGCTGCCAACCGTTGTTGCGTTTGACCCGTAGGATTAGACCTCTGAGGGTGTACTGATAAAAGAGGATATTCCTGATCCATCTCAGTAGTTACAACAAATTCCTTCGGCTGTCCGACTTCAGCATTCTTAAGAAGAAGACTACTATGAAGTAGTTCTGCATTCAACCTTCTTAATTCTTTCATTTCTTCCTCCTGTTGTGCAAACCTTTTCTCTAATGAGAGCAATTGACCTCCTTCAGAGGAAGGGTGAGAAGTAACCTGATTCTTTCCTTTCCCCTTATTGGATCCTTTTCGGAGAGGGGGAAGTGGGTTACTTGAAGGAATACCCAGATATTGGGTAAGCCTTTGATTATGTGTGTGCACACCTTCTTTATTTAGGTCTGTGTGCGCAACTTCTTGAGCAGGAACCTCTTCGTCTGATCCCTCTGATTGAGCCTCTTCTGGTGAATCAGCAGCAACGGCATTGATGACATTAATGGATGCATATTGCATGGAATCCTTTCTATCAGCATTTCTGTGATATTGTCTTCTTCCATGTCCTTGATGAGACATGGAATTCTGTTGACTTGATCCCTCAGGAACTTCTTGGAGAACCGTCACTTGGAGAGAATCTCCTGATATCTTGGCTCTTCGTTCCTCTTTAGGCTTATTCCCTAATCGAGAGAATACTGACTTTCTCTGAGGGAGGGATTGAGGATTTGAAAAAGTCCCCAGTCCGGTGGACTGGGGATGTTCCTACTGCTTCCGCTCAACTCCTCGAATCCCATTTGTTGACTCTGAGGGTTGGTTTAGAGAAGTCCCCAGTCTAACAAGCTGGGGTTTCTCTTGACATGCTATGTCTGAGATCTTCTTAAAATCTCTCTTGATCTTGCGAATCTTAGTTCGGAAATTAGCTGAATGCATTAACCTGTATCCACTTTTATCACCTGGTTCAACAGACCGTTGGATGATTTCCGAAACTTCTGTCATTTGATGACGTGTTCGCTCCAGACGAGAGGCTTGTGCAATATTCTCACCTGCTTGATGTAGGAGCAATTCAACAACTTGTTCTCTATATACTTGATTTTGAGAGGAACTAGTTGAAGCATGTTCTTGAGAAAGCTTTTGATTATGAAAAAAGCCCATTGACTGTGGCCGGCCATGGGAAATAACATTGCATGAAACCATTTTCGGTGGGCTTTGCTGACTGGAAAGCACTGTGAAATGTAGTGCTCCGTGAACACCCCATCCTCTGATATGAACACCAGATGGAGCATTGGCAATTAACTGACGCAATTTTCTTAATGCACCAAGGCATGAACGTTGAAGGGTTCTCTGTTGCTTTTCAGCCTTCGGATACCGAGAGACTGATAGAGATGCCAAATCAATCTGACGTTGTAGCCCTTCTATTATCTTAAGATGATTTTCATATTCATCATAAGATAATACCTTATTCTTTAATTGACAAAGAGTCTTCCACAAGTTGAGACGAACATCATGGATTCCATCATCCGTCAACATCTTTGGAATGTCGTACTAGGAGTCAGCCAAAGGCCAAAACATGACTGGTATTTCACCTTTTTCCAGTTTTTTTCTCATGTTCAGCATTTCCTCTTTATCATTAAATGAAGATTCTTCTACCTGTTTTGACCAGAGTTGGTGTTTCCTTGTTGCTTCATCGGATTCAACAAGATTGGTAGAGAGATCATTGATCAAACTAGAAGATGCATGACTTAGGGGTGGTTCGGAGAAGGACCTACACCCTGGGCTATCTTCTGATTGAGTAAGTATTTCACTTGTTAGCGATAAAGTATCAGACATGACTGGTTTTGCATTTGCAAGTTCCTCAAGATAAGAGGGCTTTCTCGGCACTACATTATCCACTAGAGTATTTTCCAGGCAATGTGAATCACTACTGCGGAGAGGACTTTCGCAGTGAAGTTCATCATCATGGGGAGGACCACCATAATGGGTTATAGCAAAAGATGAGATCTCTTGCTCCTTGGTCTTCTGACCACACAGAGGGTTCCTGTGGCTCTTATCTGAAGAAGAAACTTCAAGATTGACCGAACATTCATGAAGCAAGCCTTCATGAAGAAGTGTCTGTTGAAGTCCTTAAAAATTAATGTTCCCGTTATTGGGAACTGAGGGAGTAGAATCTTGAATTCCAACAGATAAATGTCTAAGGGCTTCAAGAACTCCAGCATCGAGCAAGGCCTGGTTACAGATTGGCCTTTGATCTCCTGACTGTGCTGGGAGGATCTTTTTCTTAGATGCCTTCTTACTCACTTTAGAAGCCACTTGTTGACGAAAGTGGTTACTCTGAGTAGGTTTATGTGCCTGATCAGGAAAGATGGTCAGGTTAGGCTGACTATCTCCACTCAAATCAGGTGTATGTGGCTGACTTGGTTGTCCGTATGATATGGGGGAGTATGCCCCATAACCCTCTTGGACTGGAACAGATGTGTGTGTCTGTTCCGGAGTGAATCGTTGATGTGTCACTCCACTGCTAGGGATAGATTTATGTGTCTGTCCCTGAGATGATGCTGAAGTTTTTATGATATCCTGGAAAGCATCCAGAATATGAGCAGGAATTTGCTTCTTCTCTTTCACCATTAATAAAATATGTTTGGTGACTTCAGCCACCGGAATGGGAATATACGTCCATTCCGGGTTTGGAGTAGGTGTATGTGCCTGCTCATGTCCTCCTTTTCCAATTAGTGAATCCTGACAGAACTCAAGTGTGGAGGTAGAGAGTTGATTCTGCCTCCTGTTTGTCGTCGGGGCTTTCTGACTGACTTCTCCATGCGCTACCAAGCGAGACTGTTGGTAGGCTTGATTAGTATTAGCAGGTGTATGTGCCTGCTGATTACACTTCGCCACACGCGGTTGATGAGATCCATAATATGTAGTCAGACGAGCCTGCTGACTAGCTGGTGATGTATAAGCAGGTGTATGTTCCTTCCTATAGTACTCTGTCGGAATTGCCTGGCGGGATTGGCATGATGCTGCCAGACGAGTCTGCTGGACAGTGGAATTAAAATGGGCAGGTCTGTGTGCCTGCTCATTGTTTGCCACCAAGTTAGGTTGGTGGACTTCTCCGGAGATGGCAGGGATGACAACCTGCCCATTGTTAACCGGATTCCGCCTCTGGCGGTTCATCTTGCCTGCTCGAGTTCGAGGAACCTGAGCTGAATTCCTGGAGTCGGTACCCTCATCATGTTGAGGGCGCACTACCGCACGAGTCTGGCGGCGATTGTTGATGGGAGCCCTTGAGAATGACTCCTGTCTTTTTGAATTAAGGTCCTGCGGGACCTGCTCATTCACTTCCTCAGAGTAAGGGAGTGAATGGAAATTGCGTTCCGGGGATAACGACCCGAAACGGTTGGATACGGTAGTCAGCACTGCCTGCTTCTTGATCGCTGGCCGCCATTGTCCGGACGACCAGGTAGAGTTGTTAACTTGGAGGGATTTACGAGTGGCCTCCAGAGTTGGGATAGTACCGTTGCGACGGTACTCCTTAACTAGTGCACTAGAAACCCAGCGTTGAAGACGCTGAGTTGGTGATGTCATCCTTAGAGCGGACGACGTTCCAGCAGGAGTAGCAGCATTGGTTTTCACAGCAGCAGACCTCACAGTAGAGGTGTTCACAGCAGCAGTATTCACAGGGGTGAATTTAAGGAAATCCATTTTTCAGAAGATCTTGAGAAAAGAGTGCATGTTCCATATAACAGACATAATCAAGATGAATCTTCCCACTGCATCTTTTGGATGAGAACATGTCAATGATTTCTTTGTTGGCCCAAGGGGCCTAAAAAATAAGAATAACATCATTTTAACTTGGTTAAGGATTCACTTTGGGTTCACCATTTTTGTTTCGCACGGATTTCAGGGATGACCTCGTGGATGGGAGATTCAAACCTTCTGATCGGTTTCTAGCGGGTTTGTTCGTAGAAACGGAAACATCCAATGATTCCACATCCGTTTGGACCTACTTTCCAAAGGTAGGTGCTCATTAGCTTCTGGACTGATGAGGCTTAGGAATTTTCATTGGTCGAGAGGATGGGAGGTCGGACTCATCACACCTTTTTTAGGGGAATTATTGTCTACTCTGGGACTCTCTTTATAGATTTAAGTTATGTTCGTGAATCCTTATTACGTAACCAAGTATAAAATGTGCTTTACTTTAGTTTTAACAATCAATGATTAAATATGCATGAAATTTAGAGAATCTTTTATATGTATTCGAGGTTCTTCATCAATAGAGAATCATCTATATCTGTTTAGAGATTCTTGGTCAATGGTTTCCTTCAAAACATTTATATAAAAGTCTCTTGGTCATTATGATGACCAGGCTGGTTTTAAAGCCACTCAGTGGGGCACTTGAAGTTTATCGTTATTCACAAGGACAGGGATTATTTCAAAGTTGGGATCGAACCCAAAAATGGGCTACCTACGTATCCTTTTTTTTTGGAAAAGGAATCAGAACCCACGTAGTTCGAGTAATGGAGTATGATGTTTATGACTGATGGCTCAAAGAAGAATGTCATAATTACTTTTACACTCTAAGCTCACGTGAGTCATGCTCGGTGTGAGAAACAAGAGGTATTGGTAAAAATTAGACAATTGTGCCACGAAAGATGCAATCATAAGAAATTGTTTGGGGTTTATGTATGTATGACTGCCCAAATAGATGAAGGTTTAGGATTTACTTTTAGGGAGAAAATCCAGGAACAGGGTCCATAAAGGTATTTGTGCTTTATGGAGATTTGAATACTCTAACATGGGACTTATTCCTGAAAAGGGATCCCAAATTAGGAGAGGATTGATAATTGGGTTTTACTCCTGAGAAGGAACCCCATATCAAACGTAATTTAGGACTGCTTAAGAGATATTTAAGGGGCTTGGGGTTTACTCCTGAAAAGGAAACCCAAGATTATGACTGGGACTTACTCCTAAAAAGGAGTCCCATATTAGGGGACTTGGGGCTTACTCCTGAAAAGGAAGCCCAAGATTATGACTGGTAATTACTCCTAAAAAGGAGACCTAGGTTTGGGATTAAGGTTTGGGGCTTACTCCTGAAAAGGATGCCCATATTTGAGGTTGGGGATTACTTCTGAGGAGGATGCCCAAGTTAAAGAATTATGATTGGGGCTTACTCCTGAGGAGGATGCCCAAGTTTAAGGAATTAAGGTTTGGGGCTTACTCCTGAGGAGGATGCCCAAGTTTAAGGATTTAAGGTTTGGGGCTTACTCCTGAGGAGGATTCCCAAGTTTAAGGATTTATAACTGGGGATTATTCCTGAAAAGGAGACCCAGTTTAAGGATTCTCTCATTTTAAAGGATGAAGTTGAATGAACGAACTCTCAATCTTTGGTGACATAAGGATATTTAAATCACTAGGTTTTGAGAGATATTCCACAGAATTCCTTTCAGATAAGGAAGTCAAATCATGAAATCATGCCATAAATGGCTTTGAAGAGTGTCTTGAAGACTGAATCTTGAAAAGGAAAGGTGTAATGGCTTAAGAGGGGTAAAATGGGAAAGATGGGCACCCAAAAAGGTAGGGGCGCGCAAGTCTTGAAATGCGCGCAAGTCTTCCGTGGGCGCGCAAGTATTGGTCGCGCAGGTATACCTGCACGACATGTGGGGTATTTGTGAGATTTTCAACCAGCATTTAGCATACTTGAGCGACTCTTTATTATTCACTTTAGAATCCTCTTGAGGTTCTTCCAGAAAAGGGACGCGCAAGTTATATTGAAGGAAATAAGTCGGCGCGCAAGTGTTGATAAGTTTCAACACTTAGGCCTTCCTTCTTCTCTTTAGATCTTCCATTCTAGGTAAGAAATTACCTTAAAAGTGTTCCGGAAGCTTTGAGAAGAGACTTGGGCGTCGGGAGCTTCAATCCGAGTTTCTGGAAAAAGATCCTCATGAATGGGGGTCCACAAGGTCTATTTATAGGTAAAAGAAGACCCCGGGCGGTTACCGGGCGGTTACCACTTAGGTCGCGCAAGTCACTTGCGCGACCATGGGCGTTGCGCAAGTGGACTTGCATGACAGTGATATAACTTGCGCGGTGAAGTTTCTTCTGATCCTTTGTTCATGCCTTTGTCGATTTTTGATGTTTTCTTCAAAGGTTGAATCACATTGAGCTCAGATATTCCCTTTTCTGATCTTTAGATTCTGTGACGAAAGGAGCGTCGACAGGTGTGTATACTAACCAATTGAAATTTTATATCATGTATTTATTTATTTTCATTATATTTAATTTTTCATTTTAATTTATTCTTTTATAGGGATTGCGATGAAAAACTAACCAAAACTGTAAGGAATTTTTTTCTCAAATTGCCTTTATTGGGATATATAAGATGTTATGAACTTGTCCTCTTTTGTGAGTAGTATTTATCGAATAATTAATATGTTATGTAATGAATTTATTTATTCTCGAGATATTTTATATTTCATTTAAATTTATTAATTCATGGTGCATACAATTGAAATGTTACCCAAGCATGTGAGGGTTTTTTTATCGCAATTTTATTTCTATGAGACATGTTCCTTATTATCTAATTGACTATATTATGTTATAAATATAATTATCGTGAATTTATTTTATGATTATTATTATACATTGAATTTTTAATTATATATCCATCTATGTCACTTTCGTTTGTGGGTCTTATGATTCAAATGTAACTAAAGTGGTAACTGTTTCATATTAGAATCTCATTTATTTTCAGGTTTGTTTATGAATTATTTTTTGATGATGAAATATTATTATCTATCCCTAAATAAACTCATTAATTTTAGTCTAATATAGATATTTCTTAAGAATACATGTTTCCATTTTATTTCCCTCTCTTTCTATACTCTGTAGAAAGAAAGAAGTTTTGATAAAAATATCCTATATTTATGTCTTTAGTCCAAAATCCTTTTATCCCATGTACACATTTTCTAAAATTGTTTTAAATAAAGTTTTTAATAATATAAAATTATTTTATAGATACATTTTTACCCCAATTTAAATTTTCTTAAAATGTTATAAATTAATCTTTTTATCATTTTATAAAAAATATAATTTTGAATTTTTACTAAAAATATAAAAGGAATCTATATTTTATCATACATTGTATGAATAGAATTTTCTACCATCAGGATCAATAAATAATTTAAATATTTCTTTAAATGTATAATTCACAAACAATAATATTTTATTAGTATTTTTGGTTTGATTGTGTTTGTTGACAAAGCAGGTTTCCATGGTGAATTGTCATGTTCCAGAGATATTGTTGACAATCACCCCGTTTTTTGATCATTGATAAAATTGGATATCATTGAAGATATTATTTAAATATGGAAAAGACATGAATTTCGTGAAGATAGGATTCATGGATTGAATTTCATGAAGATAAGAAGAATGTTGATTTTGTTCTTTGCGATTACGTCAAGATTCGATAATGGAAGTGGTTGAAGTGCATCATGGTGGTGAAGGGCATTGCGAGGGAGCTTTGCAGCAAAGGCGTGAAGGGATTGACGGTTATGATCCACTATTATGTCAAGCTCCGTGATCGAAAAATTTCTATGGTGCTTTGCGATATTGACATAATTTTTCTTGAAACATCTGAGCTTCGCGATTTGTGATGACTTGGAGTTGACTTCGCGCGTAAGGATCAAGGGTCAGTGGAATCACATACAAATAGAGGTTGACCCCCTCTAGAGATGTAGAGAGTTTTCGAAGAAAATATTTTTCTCTCGGTTCATGAAGTTGGTTCACGAAAGGAGTGTTCTTCGTGAAAGAGAGGTTCTTCGTGGTGGCTAATCTAGCTTCGCGAAGGAACTGTGCTTCGTGAGGCCGCGTGCTCTAAATAGTGTACTTTGTGAAGAGGCAGGAGCTTCATGAAAGCCTATGCTTTGAAATTTCTTGAGCTTCATGAAAAGGAAGGAACTTCACGTAGGCTTGTTTTAGCATTGTGAAATTGGAATTATCGCGAAGTTGGGAGCTTTGCGAAGGTGTTTCCAAAGTGAGTTGTCTTGTGTTCAGTGGAAGAGGGGTATTCATCATTGGATGAACTTTGAACTTCAATAGAGCATCTATCAACAGTTATGGATTCATTCTTTCATGAAAATGAAGAGACCTACAGGTTTATAAGCTGTGAGTGGATCTTCTGAAGAAGCAGTGAGCTCACATAAGTTGAGAGAGCAGTGGGTTCTCAAAATGTGAGTGGTTGTAAACAGGGATGGACAGTAATTCCACTTCGAACTTGTAGATAGAAGTGTTCATATAGTGTAATTTATACATCGGTACAATGATGGTGTATGATCCTTATACATAGCCCAGTGAGGGTGAACCAAGTAAAAATCAGTATGTCTTGTGCATGATTTAAGGTCTATTCATACTCTACCTTGGGAAAGAGAGAGAAGAGGGTTTTTTCTAACAGCAAAACAATATCAAAAGGGGAAGTCGTTTTAATCTATCATACCCTAATTCACCCCCCCCCCCTCAGGGTATCTAGCCTAGTGGACCTAACCTATTCATTTATAAATAGAAATGATATTTTCCATAAGATACTTTAAATTAACTTTTTATTGAATTTATAATTATCAAGGAAAATAAACTTCTTTTGACTATTATGTTGTAATAGGGATAATATCCAATGTTACCACCCTTACTCTTTCTCTATATGGTTTGAGTTTATTATTATGATGAAAATATGTTTCTGAAACTTATTTCTTTCCCATGGGTTACACTATAATGAAATGTTCATGAAACCCATTTTTAAGGGTTATGATATGATAAATATTTTTTTATCTAATAGAACAAAACTATATGGATTATTTTATTGGTGGTGTCTATATCTCCCTAGAATTCATTGGTTTATAATTAATTTTATATGAACATGAGGTGGTACATGAAAGGTTATCCCCATCACAAAACAAGAGGATACACATATCCAAATAATGATACAATAGGGCACACAAGATGTAATCCAAAGACCCTAAAGAGGGAGCATAGAAGTTTATCCCAATACAAAATTGGGTATATGGGTGGTTAACCCATGATTAACATGTTATTAATGTCTTGGTGGGAATCCTTCACATAATAGTTCCTATACTTATGTGTATACCACAATCTATGTCTTATTCCAACGTTATGTTCTCATAGATCATGTTATTTTATTCTTTTATGATTCATGTCTTAGGAACTAACATGATTTATTACATGACTCAATTTTATTATTTATGATATATAAGGTATGGTTTAATAGTGTTATTATCATTTTCTCAAACCCTTTTTCTCATTTTATATTGATATCTACCTTTTTTATCTCTACTTAGTATATGAGCTCGCCATATCTTATTTTGTGTTTCCCGAGGTTATGAAGTAAGGTATTAAGTTTGATATATTTAATTTGGGTTTTAGTTAAGATTAAATTAGTGGGTGATGATGTAGTTCCCCAATGAATAATTTTTCTACGTATCCTTATTTCCAAATTCACTGGACCATGATTATTATGTTTTGTATTATGTATTATGTAATGATTATCCATCTACTAAGATATAATATATATGTATGTGAAGTTTGAGTAAATAAAATTTCCATGATATAAAATAAAATTACATAATCCATCTGATGAAATAATATTAACGGTATTATTTGAATAATATCTTTCATCACACATATCATGTATTAAAGGATAATGAATTACAAAAAAAACCACATTCTTAATGTTTTAGAAAAAAATAATTTGAAAATAAAAAATATTCTGGATATTTTGAAATCATTTACTAGAAATCATGAAAAATATTGAGAATTATTCATAAAAATTTGAAAAGTAGGCGAAATGGAATTTTCATAAGTATACATTAAAACGATAATATTTTCATATTTTGATGAAAATGACCACAATAGAAAATGTTAAAATTTATTTAAAACTATTAAAATAATTTCAAGAAGTACAAAATAATTATAATAAATTATTAAAAAATTTATAAAGAATCATTAAATGTAATAAAATGAATGTTGATATAGAAAACATTGATGTTCCCAAATGAGAATAAGAGACATGGTTGGATTTATATATATGAAACCCTATAGATAAAATACGAGTCATGGGTAAATGATATATTGTGGGGAAATGCAAATCCTCATTAATATAAGTTGAAAATGTTAAAGTTTTTTATAAATAATTAAAATATTACAAATGAATTATATTTCTGAATAAATCTTTATTTGAAAATAATATTTCTAATCAATACCCTTATGGATTGAGTATCATTTTAATTAAATCCCCTTTCAACTTAGGTATCTTTAGAATTGAATGAAATTTAAATAAAGTGCATGATATTTTTTTTCAAACCAAATTATTGTGGAAATATAAATTCATTAGGAAATAATTACATCATATTGATGTTTTAATGGTTCCCATTAAAAAATATATCTAATGAAATTAAATTTTAGAAAAAGAATCACTCACCTTAATTCATGAATAGTTTAAATACACTTTAACCTCCTGTGTAAAAAAAGTAACCATGTTACATACCCATTTAAAAAACTTCTTAATATCTATAAAATTTTATAAAATTCATTTATATTTATTATAGATATATATATATTAGTTAGTTATTATTTATATTTGATATTGGGTGTGAGTAATTCTAATCATTTTGAACTTATTTCAAAATAACGATGTTTTATTAATTCTTCTTCCAAATGTAATCATTTTATCATCATAAAACTAATTAGAAATGACTATTTAGAATAATTTATAATGTTATAATTTCATTATATTTGACTTTTGGTTATAATCCTTAAATCTGAATTTAGTGATGAGCATCTATTCATGATTCTTAGAGAATGAAGGGTGTTTTCTTAAAATATTAGTTACATTTTAATATAATAACAACTAAACCAAAATTTCATCATTTAATTATTTACGAATTATATTAATAGAAAGTAAATTCATATATTCATCCAAGATATACATTTATATCATTGATCATGTTGGTGGTTAATCCAACCCAAACATGAACATTCCCTAACTAATGGTTGATTAGGAATTGATTTAGTTATAATATAATTATTACATAAAGATAATAATACTATTTAGTATTTATTAGTTTGATATATCAAAATAAAAATGATGTAAATGATGAAAATTGTAGATATTGAATTAGTGTGAAATCACTGAGAGGGGAAGGGTTGAATTAGCAATCCTTTTTTATTTTTATGACTTTTCCCTATTTAAACTTGTCCTTTGCAGACTTTTAAAAACATGATCCACTATTCTTATTAATTTGATATGTTAAAGTCCCACCTCACATGTTGAACTGATATGATATTGAATACAACATAATAATTACAAGGTTTATTACAAACACATACTCTCACTACTAGAAATCTAGGCTATAACCACGGTTTTAATCAATGATTATAGAACCCAAAACCATTTCTAAATGTAATATCCACCGTTTAATGGGTTTCGAATGCTATTGGAGTGGCTATAGGACAATACATATATCCATGTTTCAAAATAATGAAAATAAGTCTACTTTTATGGTACGAACAATAGAAATAAACTTATAGTCGTGGTTCAAAACTATTTTAATTTGTATATTACCATGGTTTAAAACCAAGGTAGTAGAAGCCACCACACATATCTAAAGTCATTTTTCTAAACCGTAGTAATAAGACTATAGCCATGGTTTAGAAATGTGGAAATAGTCCAATATCCATGGTTCAGAACCATGGATATAGCCTCCAAATTACATAAAAATGGCACCCTATATCCTTCTAAAACCCATATAGATAATAATGTATCTATATAGTTTCAAAAAAATTAATTGTTTACATAGAATATCAGCATGAAAATGTTAGAGATATTGATATCAAGATTAATGACTAGATATTCCTTATATTTTAATATCCATTGAACTGAGATATTTGATACTTTTATTTTATTCCCAAAAAAGATACTCTTTTCTGGGAACCGAAAATACAGGGAACATTAAATAGTCATTCCTTGGATTCTACCCTGTTGGTATATTATCATTTGGAGAGTGATAAAGAAAATAATCTCCACATATTATTTTCTTATTATATATAGGACTGTTATTTACTCAATTTTTTTCATTTGTATAGATGGAAAAGATACTACATCTCATGTATTTCTGCACTAGTCATTTGTATGGTCTGGATGGGGAATTTTTTAAAACATGTATAAAGTAGAGTACTTTCTTGATGATGCATCAACCAGTCTTTTGGATGTCTATAATAATCAAGATATATCTATTTAAATAAAAAATATTTTTATAACAATATTTTATGAAGCATGGTATTTAATTTTCTGGAGCCGGAACACAAATATATTTGAGGGGAGTACTACTGTTCTTAATATGGTAATGAAGAACCTTATCTTAAAGGTCATATTAATTTCTTCATTGAACAATAGTCTTACTGGAAATTTGATTTGGGATTTCATGGTCTTTAAAAGGAACGGTGTCCATTGAAAATATAATAATTATAATGGATATATTATTTAATTTTTGGAAATTCCCTATAATAGGTTGGATTAAAATAAACACAGAGGGATCTGCAAAAGGGAATCTAGGTCCCTCGGCCTATAGAGGTATTTTTAAAAATTTATGTCATGGATTTATATCTTTCTTCCATAAGGGATATGGTGTGGTGGGGGATTATGAAGCAGATATGGAGGGAGTTATCATGGAGATTAAAATATCCCATCACAATGGTTGGAACAATATTTGGCTGGAATTATACTATTCCTAGTATATTCCATACCAGCTTAGAAAAAATATCATTAATGGAGACATTAGGTGATGTTAGAGGAATGCATGATCTATTGTGCACAAATGGGTTTTTTAGTGTCTTATATTTTTAGCTAAGGTAATGTGTATGATAACATTCTTTCTAGCATTAGATATGGGTTAGCAGATATAAGTGGTTCTAGAATGATTCAGAGTCTATTTATGAGTGTTTATTTCTTGATATTTGTAAATATTTATCTCTTTTATTTAATATTGAGACCTAGAGTTATCTTGATGGAATATATTATTTTTATTATTTTTATGTTAATTAAGAGTAAGATAAATATCTAAAAAATTGACTGGAGAAGATACCCCTGATCATGGAAACATGATGTACTCGAGAAGAAACATCTTGAGTTTTGATTTTTTGACCTAACCCAAAACAATTCTTAAATACATGTTTGTATTTCAATGAACCTAAATCAGAACATCATTTTATAATACGTTATGTTTATAGTTTCAAGCAAATTCCAAAAAACATGGCATAATGGACCCATATTTTCCCACAACATTCTATATGTAAACTCGTATTCTAAATGCCTAGAAAAATTGAAACCTACATGCCTAAAAAATCACAATACCTAAAAATACATTGAATCAATTATACCTAAAATAAAAATCATGCATACCTAAAAACCTACATACTTATAACAAATCAATCTACAATCCTTCCAACCAAAATGCCAAAAAAACATGGAAACCTCTGAATCTACATAACATCCAACCTGGATGGATACTTGTAATCAACCAATCTGCATAACATTATGAGTTTAAAATTAATATGTAATCTTGTAATCATATAACCTAAAAACATTGAAATCTATAAACATTTAAATCATTTAATCCCCATCATTCATACATAAAAACCATAATACCTTCACCCTGTAATCCTACAAGCTACTAAAACACACAAACATTTAACAAAAAAATAGAAAATCATTACCATGTAAACGTGTAATACACATACTATCATAATATACCATCAAAAACTACTAGATTAGAATATTTCAAACCTTCCAACCTGTAAACCCACAACTATAAAAATTGAAGAAACGAAAACATTCAAATATGAAACTAGAAAAAAAAAGAATTGTCTCTAGAAAATAAATAAAACACAATACATGTAAATATGAAAACATGAAACATCTATCCCCTGCAGCAGAACCCCCTACCCCAACACTATCACCCCCCCGGCACCGACCACCACTCCATGTATCAACCCCTACCCCTTTCACCATCCCCACACACACCCCTCCCCCTGCACTAGCCCCCATACACTAGCCTCGCCCACCCCCTACACCAACCTCTCCTTCAACCATCCCCCTACCCCTACACCAGCCCCTCCACCTACACTAGCCCCCCACACATCCATTACGTAAGTAAAAACACTCAATATTCAACAGGTTACCATACTTAAGGACAAATTTTTGATCCATCCATGATGAACCTATAGATACTGATTGTGGAGTACCGAGGTAATCAATAATATACTTTCATAACCCATCATTCTAAGATTAAGGATATAAAAATAGATTATGGGGACATAATTATTATTATAAATACATTGATATATCACGTTTTGGGTAAAAAATTATATTAAGAAATATTTATCCCAAAATGAAATATTACTATTATTTCTATAATAATTGGTATGGAGGTATAGGGTAGTTTGAATTAACCTTTAAAGAAAAACCTAAGACTAAACAGCCAATGGAAAATGAATAAGAACCTATGGAGAAACAATTATATACACCTTTTTTGATCAAATAGTAAATAATGACAAAATAAAATAAAAGATAAAGGATATACCTCTACCAGTACCACCCTTACCTTCAAGGATTATTCCATAGAAAAAAATTAATAAAGAGTCTTTAGATAAATATGTGTTTTACACATTCAAGAAGTGGAAATAAATATTCCCTTACAAGAACAATTCAATCATATTACTAGGTATGTAAAATTTTTAAAAGACAAATTTAATAAGAGGAGAATGTTGTATGGAGATGAGAGGAAAATATTTGGTGAGAATTTTTCTAACTTGATATGTTTAGGGATTTCTGAGAAATGTTAGGATCTAGGTTCTTTCACTATTCCCTAAACTATACACACAATCAATTTTCTTTTTATTTCAAAATCACTTTTAAGTAAAATGTGGGAAACTCGGACATGTCCAAAGCATTGGTGTTATACACAAAAAAGATCCAACAATGTTTTTAAATACTAGACTAAAAATTTTAGAACCATCCACCCAATAAATCTTCCAATAATGATTGGTTACCTGAGTTTTGACGTTATTCCTTAGAAGATCTTTGAAGTGATCCACCATCTTGTCCCATTCATGAATATATTCATCCGCATTGATTTTTGCTTCATTAAAACCCAGCGTTAAGATGTTGTCATGTTTATTCATCCACTCGCATTGCTTAACATTAGTGTCATCTATACTCGACCTCTCGTATATTTTGTTGCCATCCTCCTCTGATGAATTAATCTGTATGTCTTCTATTGGAACTTCATCCTCAGAGCATAGATCAAGTTGTAATAGAGTATCCTCTTTTATCTTTCCCACCACTTCGTTTAAGGATCTGTTCGGTATTGGACCCAAGTTCAACCCATTGACTTCACCATTAGAGGCCTTGAGTCACTTACCAAGAGCTCGCTCAGCCAACTCACTAGGAAGCTATTTATAACCTTGAACACTTGTTAGGGTTCCCTGGATGCTTGTCTGTCTCATTTTTCTTTTTCCTCCCTGAAGATCTAGTAACAATTGTCTTTGGGAAATTTAACTAATCTTTGGAGGGTCAAGACCCCCCCCCCCCCCACGGGGAAATTCCCAGTGGAAAGGTTCCCTTTCTTACCCTTTCTCAAGCCATACCTGACCACCCAGTCCCCTTGTGAATCATCCTCACATTCCGTCATTTCTAGAGAGTCTGCATCTTTATCACTTAGTTCGGTTCCTGCATAGGACCTTGACATGGCCGATTTTCATTTACATTTTGGTATGGGAGTTTTCCATCCTTCCGGGTCTGTATTATCTTTCCCCAGAGCAAGCATGGCTGTGAAACGATTGTGATGATGTATAGACCAGGAAGGATCTTTTTGAATCAGCCATATCACTCTTGAATCAGCATGGGAATCCTCACTATATATAACAGAGAGAATGACCTCGTTTCCCGGAACCATCCCTTCATACATTAGCTTCTCAGCATAATAAGGTCAATCCAAAGGGTTCTGCTCAACTTTCATAACCTCGACCAAGTCATTATTCATCCTAGATAAAATATCCACCGCCTGTGGATCATGAAACTTGGATGCGGTGGGCATCATACACACCTTCTCACTCGACCCATGCAAGCGTGGATCCTGCCATGACCAGGGCCTAACATTTGAGAGCATCGCTCCTGCCTCCATATGATTTTTTCCCTCTAAGAGACTTCAGGATTCTCCAACCCCATATCCACAATAGGGGTGGGGCTGGATAAACCAGATGCAGGTATCCCCTGAGAGTTTCCTTCCCAACCAGGGCCTCCTAAACATGTAAGAGAGGAATGAGGGATCCAAAATCACCTAATCCACCTCCTCTCACCTCCTCAATCCCACATTTTGGACATGAAAAGGAGTTTGAAACTTTCTGGTCCCTTTCAATGTGTCGACACTCTGATGTCGGATGCCCCAACCGTTTGCAGTACGTGCAAAAATCAGGCCCAGACTAAAAAAATATAGCTTGTTTCCATTTCAACTCTTCCCCGACCGCAATCCAGATCCATTCTGAGTTGTGGAATATTTATACCATCAACCTAAAGACAATCATGTGGGAGTGTCGTAAGATTTCCTATATTTAGTGAAGGGTTTTTGTTTCTTACTAATTTATACAACCTGGACTTGGAGGAATAAAGTGGTACTGCTCATTCCCCTAACATCATTGGGAGGTCATTATTCAAAATATTGGGGACCATTATAAAGGTACATAAAGGGATTTTCCATACGAAATTAATTAAATAAAATATAAAAATCAGCATCTATGACACCATGAAATTTCATTAATTGGAGATATATATTTTTTAACTCTTCCTCAACCTAAAAACATTCCTACTTAGATAACTTCACTTGTATTTTAGATTAAATTATGAATTTGGGAGAATATTTAAACACCAAAAACATTAGATGAAACTTTAATTGAAAAATATTTGAATCCTGAACTTAAATTATATAATGACTTGTTTGAAGATGAGTTATATGAATACTTTTTGGATGATCAAGATCAATCAATTAATTCTATCATTGAATATTCTTCTTTTCACATGCTGGATACAAATTTTAGTGAATATTAGTTGACATCATCACTAGAATAATCAACCAAGCTATAAATAAAATTGTTTCCATTTAATCTATAATAATACTATATATTTGATGATGAAATGATACATGTGATGTTTTCAAATAAATTGGATCCTAATCATTAAAAAACCTAAAATCATTTTCAAAAAAACACTAAGGTAAAAGGTTAGACATTAAGGGATATTATTGGAATTAATCCCCCTATTTTCATGAATCAGATCTTTTTTAAGAGTGATTTCAAAACAATTTGGTATCATCATAGATGTATAAATGCAGTACTAATGGAAATAGTTAAAAAATATGTCAAAATATATTGTGATATGGCATCGTTTACCCAATATTATACTCTTATTGGATGATCCCCATCCATATTGTCCTAAAAAAATATAAAATTACATTTATTAAGAATCAAAATAATAAATTAGTGACCAATAGAATTTAAAAAAGTTTTTTTTAAAACAGAACCATGTGGCCTATAAAGATAACTTCCTCATCCCCTTTGTACTTCAGATGCTTGAAAGACTATCTGGAATGGGTAATACTATATTCTTGATGGTTTCATTAGCTATTCAAAAAAATTCCCTAAAATATTAGGAAAAACCACATTTACTTTTGCTTATAATGTATATTAATACGAAAAGAGACCTTTTAGATTATGAAATTCCACAGGAACAATCCAAATAATTAAATTAATAAACTAAATAATTAAAACCAAAAATAAAAAATCATAATAAATTAAAAACTCATTGGAAAACCTCCCAGTGCCAAAAGCTTATGAAATAAGGTCTGGTCCTCTCATGGAACACACCCAAAATAAATCCACCATAAATCCCCAAATTGAATGCCAAATTTTATTTCCAATTAAAACCAAAATTTCTAGAAATGGTAAAACACATAAGGAAACATACCTCGTGTTAAATTCAGATCTATACATTAATGATGGAATCTCGATCGTGAATAAGGGTAGTTCAATCATGTGAAGGATGTGGAGCATGATCGTGAAGAGGGAAAGAACCAGCTGACACACAAAATAGAGAAGGAACTCTTGAAGAAGGATATAGAGGAGGGAAGGAACATGTGAGGTATATAAAAACTATGAATTAAGAGGAATGTGAGGGATGGGGGACCCCTAAGGATAATATAGTGAGAATCAGATGAGGTAGAATTGGTTGGGTGATGATCAGCAGGGGAAAAAGATTTCAGAAATACGAAGTAGGAGGGTGGGAGATGAAAGTCGGAGCATAAGGGTGAGAGAGGAAAAAATAGAGGGAGATGTTTCCATAGGAGGAAATGTGACCATAGATTTATCTTACCTATAGCCACATATCAATTAAACCATGGTTATTGGTCTATAGATATAGGTCAATTTTCAATTTAGTGTCATTCAATCTCATAATCAGAAATAAGAAATTCAGATCACTCATAAATATGTTAAAGCAGAGCTAATTCCATTATGTTTAATGTGGGTGGTACCTCATAAAATATGGAAAAATTATCCTTGTTGTAGGATAAATAAAATCACACAATATGTTCCATGTTTACAATATCATTTCCACCAAATTTATTTCATAGTAATTCAAAAATTTCAAACCCTAAATGAAAACCAAAATAAATAAATCACTCTCTTCGGTTTATCTAGATCTAAAATGAAAATGTGAAAAAATAAAAACAGACTATTTTTACTTCCCGTATAATTTTATTAGCTCTTTGTAGTTTGAATTAGTCAATCCAAGGAAGAAATAAAAGTGACAAATATAATTATAACACCACACACAAACAACTGAAATCAGAATTTTAAGGTTTAAGTGCATACAAGGATTATGGGAAGTTTGGTGTAGAATTCTACATGATGGAAAAGAAATTTGAAATATTTAGAAACACGTGATTATATTTTTGAAATATGTAAAATTGATAAGTACATCTAAAATGTGTAACATATTGATTTTTCAATCATTATGTGTACATTGTGCTTAAAGAATGTACAGATTGTTAAGATTTTGTTTTTTTAATATTCTAAAAAATTAACTCAGTGCAAGAAGGCCTGATTATTACAGTTATAAATATCTAATCTATTATCAAGGGTCCTTACTAAAGAATACAATATTATATTATAACAATGATTGTGGATTTCAATAAATTCAAAATGCTAATATCATAAGTGTGTTGGTAGACATTATAAGATTATTATAATTTTAGTTTTATATAAGATCATAACACTATTTTAAAACTAAATACAGAAACATTATAATCATTATAGATGTACTAAACTATGAAGATTGTTAATCATGTATGGGATTTTATGAATTACACAAATCTATATGTAAGAAACGTTTAACAAAAACTAAAGAAAATTTATGGAATTGTATATTTTTAAATATGTACAATGTAAAATTGAATGAAAGTATACATCAAATCATTGATAATAATAAAATTAAAACTGAAATTTCAAAATTACTATAGTAAAATTATGTATCATTAACGGTGTGTTAATCAATGAAATTATTAAAAATGTAAAGGATTCCATGAACTTTACTAATCTATATGTAAAAAATGGTCCAAAAAAATATATGGAAATCCAATAAATCTGTATAGTTTTAAATATTTACGATCACAAAATACATTTTTTTAAACAATGTATATTGTGATATATATAATACATAGTTTCTGAATTTTATTCAGTTATGTAAATATTTATACTTCTTAATTAATATAATCATTACATTAATATATCAATTGAATAATGAGTAACCTCTTCATGGAACAACATGTCAAAATCATGAAATGAAAAAGCCATCACTCTATCCAAACTGAGGAAAATATTGTAGAAGAAACCATAATATCTGTACATGTAGTAATAGATATTGAAGGAAATTATTCTTATATATTAGGATATCAGAACCTTCAGTTTAAGATTTAATAAAAATAATGATTATTATCATGTAAACAAATTTCAACATATAACCTCTAAAGTAAAGGAAAAAAGAAGTTAAAAGCCTGTAATGAACAACCAAAAGGTAGAAGATGATTTTAAAAAAAATATAGATGAAAATTTAAACAACTCAAAAGTTTCATAATTAAATACACTAAACTTAAAAGAATTATATATCTTCAATATCATTGTAACCACATGATTATTGGGTCACCAAATCATGTATATTATAGAACTGGATCTTGGTCGTTTTTCATTATCAACAAAGATATTATTTAATGCAGAAGATTAGGGATTGAAAATCATAGAAATATAGAAGTTAAATATATATATATATATATATATATATTAAATTAAGGGATAATTAAATTCATAACTTCCATCATATTTTTGGGATATAATTCTACAAGTGGAAGGTGGATATATTTTATGGGATCTATCAGGTAGGCGATGTGCAACACATGAGTGAGGGGATATGTGATGGATCATGAAAGAGATGATCTATGAGGTGAATCCAAAAATAGAGCCAAGAACATATGGGATAAATGGTGGAGGTGGGGAGGCAGGGAGTAGGGGGCTGGAGACGAAGATATAGAAAATAAAAGGTGCAGATTTGGGGATGAGGTTTTAGGATGGGGGTATGGGATGCTAGGATGCTTTAAGGAGGAGGCAGATGCGGTGACTGGATGAGGTGAGGAGGAGGTGGGGGTGCAGAAGCGGGAAAGGGTGGATAAAAGGAGGAAATAAGGTGGAAAAGGTGAAGAGGATGAGTGGGAGATTGTGATGGTAAGTATAATAGGGTTTACGGGCAGGTATGAATCGTGAGGCATCAGGAGGGAGGGAGGGGATGGGGATGAGTAAGCGTGAGTGGGTGGGGGTAAAACTAAGTCCATAATGTCTTTAGTTTCGATATAGAAATGGTTTTTAAAAACCGTGGCTATAAATACATGTTTATAGCCCAAATTTCTAGTCAAGTTCTTCCCATGTTGGTTAGACCCCCCAATATGGATTCTCCTTTATAATATTTTTATCAATTATATTCTAAAATACAAAGTCACACTGTATCCGAAATTCTATGTCTAAATAATTGGATCTTTATATTGATTCACACAGTTTTACTAAATACTACATAGGATTTCACACTCTTGAGTCACATAAGAGGATAATTATATAGTTTCACACAGTGTTACTGGAGTCCACCGAATCCTTAACACTCCCAAGTCACATAAGAGTATATTTATATTGCGTTACACAGTCTTCTCCTTCATTGTAGAATTGTCCACTACAGGTTGACCTCTTGATATTCCTCTATGAGAGTGTTAGATATGAATTTTTATTTTTCACCTTTTCAAGTACCTTTACATCTTTTTGGTCATGCTCAAGTATTTAGGATCACCTGAGTATGGTTAGTCTCCTCAGTGTAATAGGGCATGCACAGATCAAGATTCTATAGATAAATTCCCTTCCACACTGATAATTGAATACTTAGGAATAAATTAAAACTAAAATAATCCCCATATTTAGATTCAAATTCACTACTCACTATTCCTGAAATGCGTATTTAGTGTAAAATTATCAATACAAATTCATGTATAATACAATTCATTGTCTTCTTTCTTTTTATTCAATGTTATTTTTGAAATAAAAACAAACTTAGAAGATTTAGAATTTCATGCATGCATTTTGTATCAAACTGCATCACACATGAATATTATTTTATGCATGTTGTTTCTTATACTCTTCACATAACTCACTAATCATCATACAAGCATATTATTTCATAAATGTATCTTGAAAATCACTCTCAAAACCCTAAAGTACATTTAACATATTTCTACTATATATAGTTCCTTTGTAAAATAGTATACATAACACTATACCAATTTTTACTTCATGTAATAATTTTAATGTTATTTGTAAAAAAGGGTCATGAAAGTCGAAATGTCTTCATGTGAACACCAAGTCTTCAGAAATCATTGTATGTGTGCATTGAATTATATATGTAGAGAAAAATTAATTTTTCTTATTTTTTCACTCTCAACGTATCTATATCAGATATAAATTTGGTTCATCACTAAAAATATTAGAATGTTGCATTAAGTATATATAATCCTTACCTCCTCATCCTTGTATGTGCTCTATCATACCTGTTTTTTTTCACCGCCTCACTCTGTAAAAATTGTCTCACCTCGTGCTCCATTATTGTAGAAATCACTCTCTTCACATAGTAAAATATACCACCAACTTTTTATCTTCACTTTTTTTTATAATATAACTCACCATTGACATTGATTTGGGATTTTTATGTAACTGAAGACCACATTTGATCAAATCCATGACTTTCATCAGCTAAGATTGATCTCTAGTCAATATATCATGAAGAACGGTGAATAGAAACCCCTAAGAGAAGGATGGATATTGAAGATTATCCTGGTGATGATTGCATGGAAAAAGTTTATTAGATTATATAGTTTTAATTAAATTGATATATTTTTTAGATGGATGAATAGTTCACCCCTGTTGTTTATCTCACATCAATCTTCCATTCAACCTTGATATCCTTTCTAATAGATTCTATTCCCATCGCTCCTCAAACTAGCACTAAGGTTAGCACCAGGATACACATCACACACTCAAAGGTGGAGTCCCACGCCTTATTTTTTACTTTATAACCACCGTGTGTACACCATGGTTGTTACTCATTCCCAACAACCTTTCCTGAGTAAGCCTCTACCATAGACATTCCCCATCATTTCTAATAAGCTTTGTGAGCTCTATACCCCGCATGGTTGAGTCATCCTCAGACACATACGGGGTTGAATAGTTCCCATTTCTTATTAGTGGTTGGATTTTTTTATTAATCACTTATAAAAATGTTTTCAAAAAAGTTTCTTAAGTGAAAATCAATTATACTCAACACCAAATACCAAACTTCAATTCTTTAATTTTTTCTAACACTTAACTTGTTATAATATCTCCTCAACTTCTCCCCTATATTTTATTTTAGAATTTATTTATAAATTAAAAACTATTCAACATCAAACCATCTCATCATCTCTAATGTTTATAAATAATCTTTACTATTCAAAAGAAATTGGAAATTTCCTTTGACACTAAGAATGGTTCAACAATCATCACAATTAAGATGATGATTTTTTATAACAATCCGACAAATATTACTTACCTCAATACATATTTGAATATTTTAAAATTAAATTCAAACATCCTAATTTGAAAAAATACAAGAAACTCAAATGGATATTCAAGAATAACATATACAGAGTTATTTTATAGTATGAAAGAATCATTTTTCTCTTAGAACACTCTTTTGGGTAGTTCAATTTACCATAAATGTTTATTACTCATATTTTTAATGGGTTGTTCAATTGGTATATATAGAATATTAAGAAATTTATAAAACATATATTTATCTATTAAAACCATTCTCATGAAAATACATGTGAGTTGATGATGATAATAAAAATAGAAATCAATCATTCAACGGATTCTATAGTCCACACATACACATGAATGTTGATTTCATTTTCTACAAATTAGGGAAAATTAGTAATATGTCTTAACATTTTAGTATCTAAATTATTTCATAAATATCATATATATATATATATATATTAAATTCATTATTGTGACTATATATTTGAGGTAGTGATGGAAAACAAAACATGTTGCATCATAGAGGTGGTAGTTCGCACAACATTCAATTGAGGATTTAGTTTTTCTTAACAAAAAAGGGACAGGTGGTTAAGGTTTATAAAATTATTATAATAACATAAAAATATAAAAATTATACTTTTATTATCATTTTATGATGGAGTAATTTAATTTTTGGAAAAAAAGTTCTCACTTACAGAAATAGAAATGATAAATTGTAGGCAAAAATTTATACCTCACTTATTGGATTATCTCCTTTGTGAAGGGGGTTTAGGATTGGGGGATGGTATTTTGAGATGATAATAACCACTCTTAATTTTACAAGAGTTTTTAAGAGATTTTTGGGAAGTTTAGGGATGAAATAATTTAGTTTTGTTGTGAGGGGAAGCAAAGAAACGAGTGACCCTTTTATAAGTGAAAATGGTTTGAAATTTGTTAATTACCCATATATATTCCGTAATTTGAAGTCAATTTCAAGGGAAGTGGATCAAAAATTGATAAATAATAATTATGGGAAGGGTTAAAGTCAACAACATTATATCAAACACATACCCATACATTTTTAAATATGTTTGTGGTGTTTTCTACTAGGTTAAACCAGTTTGACCCTATTTGATTATTACTAAGGTAACTATTTTTTACCTAAGGTAAATTATCCATTATGCCCAAAAATAAAATGCAACTTATTATATAATTTTTTAATACTAAATCAATATTTTAAAACCATTTCTAAATATTTAGTTACTAAAAGTGATAAAATTATACCAAATGTATAATGAATTAGTATTTTTTGAAAAATATAAATTAAGTTCTAAATTGTAAATATCTGTTTGAAATTTTTAAAAAATATATTTTTTAAATTATAAATTCAATTATGAAATAAATATGTTTATAATAAAATAAATTCAGGAATTTTCCATTCAAAATTATTTAATAACAATGTCAAAAGAACATATTAATTTTAAAAAATGGTATTTTTCATTATTCACTAATAAAATATTTTTTAAAAAATACAAGAAATTATTTTTAAAATAATATAGAAATTATAAATAAAAAAATAAAGTTTATTTTTTAAAATTAAATTTGAATAATTTTATATTTCAAACTTTTAAATTAAAACATAAAATATAATGAAAAACATCTTTTAATGGAAAATAACTTTTTAAAGTACTCATTGTTCTTATTCTTAATTTTTATAAAAAACTAGGTAGAATTAATCAATAAATATTTTATTTTATTAAATTATATATTTTATAATAATATATTAAGTTTTATTTTAAAATGATATAACGTAAAAAAGATAAATTCATAAACATAATAATTTGTTTAGTATATTTATATCAAATAACCATTTTAAATATATAAATATATAAATATATTTCACAATTCAGTTACTAGTATTCATACCTACTAATTTAATATACACGTTTAAATTATATAAACTTATCAGGGTTTCATTTTAGGTTGTCGTTTTGGGTAGAGAAAGTTATCAGAAAAATCATTTATTTAAGTAAAACTCATAGTGAAATATTATGTTGTGACATTCTCCCCTTAGATAAATTGTTTCCTCATAGTTTTAATTAATAATAAATGATGAAATTAGTTGAGGGTATTCTTAACATATTCAAAATTTGGTTTATAAACTCTAATATGACATCCACCTCACTCTCCTAGATTATATCATGTCATTTATCATTATTCAAACAACATTATTACATCATACAATCATACACCCTAGAATTTATACACCCTAATCATATATTCTCAATAATATAATTTTCTAGAAAAATTGATTATAAAAAACATTATACCCAAGAAAAAGAATAAATCCTTATAGAAATTAACAATATCGTTAACCCTAAAATAGTATAAAATCATAGAACAACCATTATATACTACAATCTTCAAATGGTTATGAACATCACCATAAATATAATGAATTTCTTATCAATCCCAAGGTTACCAGTACTGTCTAACTTAATGTTTTGAAAAAAAAATCGTTTTTATCTAAACACCATACATATTTTAAAACTAAGAGTAATCCATCAGTCAAATTAATGTTCTCCAATATTTATCCATAAAAAATAACCTTGTCATAAAATAAATTCTCTAGGTTATTAATACCATTTAATATATGTTTCGAGTAATTTTAAAATAATATTGAAGATAAAACCCTTATAAGTTTCACATAATTCTCATAACATTTATAATATGCCTATATATCATCAATAAATATCACCCACTAGTGATACTATCTAAAAGAATAAAGTATTGTTTTCTTTTGAGATATAATTCTCACTACCTTAGGTGAGACTAGAATACTCATATTTTATTTCATAATAGTAATATATTAATATTATACACCATTTATGTATGATAACATATTCAGTTATAATATGTAGTGATTTCTAGACACATAACTTTTTCAACATCATTTTTATACTTATGTTTTATCCCAATACTAAATCCAAAAATATTAGTATAATCGACAATAAAATAAGGGTAAATGATCCTATTCATATAAAAGATCAATAATCCGTAATAAATCCTACATTTCAAACTTTGATAATTTTTGAACAATCTATTTTTCTTTAACTTCAGATCTCTTATACTTATAAACCTAATCTATTAATGTTTTTAGAAAATAAATCTTTTATAATTTTTATCAAATAAATGTGATTGATCAAAGAAAGTCCCCTGAGATTTTCAATACCAGTGCGAAGTTAAGCCTATTTTTGGTGCACAAAGTGATGATTGGGTTGATAACCAATAATCCATTATCATGGGTATTTCCCCTAGGAACATCTAGGATAGTTCTAGAATCCACATGAAATATCCAGAAATCTATTTTATTTCTAGAAAAAACTCAGAATCTATTATTTACCAAAATTTTAGGATGTCATCCTATACTTAGACATATCAATTAGAGTCATCCTTAGTTTTTCATTAAGTCTATCTTATCTTAATACATATACTTTACGTCAACTGAATTAAAGGGTTATCCATACCTTTTAAATTATTATCTACATTGACATATAAACATATGAGGACATTTCATTCTCCCACTTTATCCACAATCGATATCATCCTAATTTCAATGATTATCTAAACAATGCTCTAATACCAAACTATAGTAGCCTAAATATTTGACCACCTTATCCACATAAATTAAATCAAATATTTCATTTCAATACATTCACAAGAACTTTTGGTTTTAGTGATTTAGAGAATGAGGGAAAAAAATTTACTATAAAATCAATTTTTTGTATCAATTATATATTTCTTCCATTTTATATGAAACTAATTAATCCATACCGAGTATTTAATATATCCCAAAAACTATCCACATAATAAAATCATTTATACAATTAAAACATTTAATATCTTTATAACCCATGGAAATGGAATCATATAAAATGGGTGGTCTTATATGACCAATAAGGGTAAACATATGATATAACAATAATATTTCATTATTTGAAATACTCTAATCATATGGGTATAATAAATGTACATAATAAACTTATACCCAAAAAATAATTGATTAAAAGTCATGGGATAAAGATTTTACTAACAAAATACATTAATTATTAAATAAACATGATCCATTAGTGAATAAGCTAAGTATGGAAATAAAAATAAAACATTCACATCTTTCAAATATGTAACAAATATTAGTTTAGAGAAACATTACATTCATGATACAGACCATCATTCTCCATGATTACAACCATATAAAATGCACTCATTAATACTGATCTAATGAGATATAAACATTTAACCGATGCATTGGAGGGATATATAGGGAATAACCCATTATTTATTCATTATTATGATTTTCACTTAAAGTAAATTGACATATCACATCCTAAATAATCCTTGGAAATAAAGTGGGTTTCATAAAACATTCAAATGATAATCATTAACTTTCTATACTGTAAAGATCCTATAGAACGAAAATGGGATTCATTGAACACATCATGAAGAACTCATGAAATGAAAATGGGACTCGTGTCCTTTTAAAAAGGTTCAAAAATGTAAATCATTAATAATTATATCAAAAATCATACCATGATAAACCATGTAAAATAAATATTTATCCAATGAAATCAAGTAATTTTCTATGTAAATACCATTCAATCAAAAGAATTAAAAATACAGTATTTACAACATAAAAATATTGATTATATGGTTACGAAAATAGCTTCCCTAATAAATAAATTTATAGAACCTAGGTGAAAACCCTTAAAGAAATGGAATAAAAAATTGGGTATACATTGAGAGAATATATTAGAATAAAAAATAGTTTTATAAAACATAAATGAATATGTTAAAGAGGAATTCACATATCATTTCCATAAAAAAAATGATCATTTCCTAGGATATATAGAAAATTTAGGTTTATGGTATCATTGGAATAATATCATTGATCAGGAATTACATATATCAAAGAACAATGGATTATATAAAATTCAAATTTAAGAAAATTTAGAAAAAATCACTTTAGAAATAAGAAAATTTATTGTTTTTCTAAATAAATTTAAATGAAATATTTTATAAAATTTTGAGAAAAGTAATTTCCTTTGAAAAAACTAATATGTATATAGAGATCATAATATGAAATGATAAAGGTTTTGTAATGACATTTTAACTTATAAATGTTATAAATGTATATTTTTAAATTTTTTATGAAAACAATGACTATGTAAAAAATTTATAATAAGGTCAAGTAATAGAAAATGAAATTAATTAATTAATTTAGGATAGATAAGAACACAGTAAATGGGGTCTAATGAACAAATATATTTATAAAAATTAGGTTCTTGATCATGAACTTGAAATGAGGTCAATTTAACTAACATGAAACACATAAAGTAAAATACGAGTCAAGGAGAATTGAAATATTGAGAGGATATGTAAAAAAATTATATGTAGTGATTATTATGTCGATTTTTATAATTTATTAAAATATATTAGATGGATTATCTTTTGGACACAATTTTAATTTGGAAATAATATTGGCAATCGAAACCCATACTCTTTGTGTAAAATTTTATTCAAAACGTCTTTCAACATTGATATCTTCTGAAATAATGGAAATTTAATTAAAGTATATAATATGGCTCTTAAATCCCATTGATTATTAAAAAATAAATTTATTAGGAATTAATTACACCATATAAAGGTATCATGGTTCACATTAAGAAATATTTCATTAAAATTGAAACAAGGAACCCATTCCCCATTTCCTTATTAGTCAAAATACACTCTAACCTCATGTTTAAAAAAATTAAATATATTAATCAACTAATTTTGAACGTTTTTTATATATATAAACTTTTATAAACGTCAATTATAGTTAATATCTACATTTATATTAGTTTATTATTATTTATTTTTGATATCAAGTGTGAGTAATCATGATCATTTTGAACAAGTTCCATAATAGAAATGTTGTTCATCAGTCTTTTACAATATTTCATCATTACCAGATCATAAAAGGTATATGAATTCAAATTTAATAATAATTTATTTTGTTATAATTTCATTATTTTAGATATTTTTTTATGGTACCTAAAGATGAATTTGGTGATGAGCCAGTATCTATGATTATTAAATAATGATAGATGATTTCATAAATAATTAGTTGAATAATTATATTAATATTCAAAATTTATTTTTCTTATATAAATTATCTATTAATAGAAATTTATTTCCAATATTTATCCCTGAAATAAACGTATATCTTTCTTTAATTACGTGGTTAAACTAATGCAAACAAGAATATCCAATAATTAATGAATGATTATATAGTGATTTTGATTTAAAATAATTATAACAGATGGATGATGATCTTATTTAGTGTTTAATATTATGATATAAAATAATTGGATAGAATTTTAATATTAATATAAACTATTTTAATTTATTTTATATTAAAAATAACAAATTTTTTTCTCTCAGAAAGCTCGTTTGGATTGTTGAATCTACCACAATTTTTTATTGCGCATATTGTTAATAGGATGTCCAGTTTTTTAATAAAGATCCTTAATAATTTTATAAATATTATATATATCAATTAAAATATTTTCATAACTATACTTATAATTTGGAGATGAAAATAAAATTGGTAATCATTCATTCCTTGGAGATGGTAGTACAAACGTACACATGGATAATGATTTCTTTTGCATAGAATATAAAATAGTATTAATATTTTATTTATATATTTAGAATATAAAATATTTATTAAATGTCATAATTATATATTAAATTATACATTTTTAACATCCTTTTAAGTGGGTGAATGAAAACAAAACTTGTAGCACCATGAAGGCTATAGTATGCATAATACATGAATTATGGTTTTTTCCTAATATAAAATGGAAATGTAGTTAATAACTATACCATATTTAAAATATCATAAAATAATAATAATTATACTTATTTTATCATTTTAATAAGGTTGAATTTTATTTTTGGAAGACTACTTTCACATAAATAAATAGAAATGAAAAAAGTACGGTTTAAAATTTATACCTCGGGTCTTGGATTATCTTCTTTGTGAAGTTGGTTAAGCGTTTAAGACATGGTATTTCGTGTGAAACCATAAAATAATAAAATAATAAAATTTTATTCTATATATTATGAGATATTGTAACACCACAACCCTAGTTACCCAGATTTGGTGCATTATTTTAATACATTGACATGTTTACAAGGAATCAAGTCTCGATGAACCTATCAGTTTAGCAGTCTTGGAAAATAGATTACATTCATAAACATTACATTACATTATAAAATGAAAAAAGACAAAATTTTCTCCATCGAACACATTCATACCCCTTACACTATCATGTAGGACAGTAATAAGATACTTCTTCGCATCCTAGGAAAAATAAAACATAGAAAGGGGTGTGCTCAGATGCTCAGTAAGGATAACAATATAGGAAAAACTTTCATAAATAAGCTTAAACATTTATGAAAATGTATAAAACTAAAACAAATGCCCTTTAAAAACAATATTCAGCATAATATGGAAATGATAAGTCAGATAATTCCATTTACTTATTGACATGGGTATTCTACTAGTCGAATAATCACATTTAATATCAATAGGTAATTTCATAATGATAGAATGCATAATGATGGACATCAAACCCACATAGTAAAGGCCTCATTCCAAGACTACAAATAAGATTTTTTTAAGGCCCTATGCCATGATACTAGTCTGTCTCATGAGACCTATGGATGAATCGAGGAGCTATAACTGGCTCCACCCATCACTAAAAAAGTCAAATGCATTTTTCATATGAAATGGTTGAAACCTAACATTAAAATTATTATTAAAACTAGAATACAAAAAGTGAATACATTAAACATAAACCATGAATGGTTTAAAAAATAACAAATCCACAGTCAAAAATATCACTAAAGATTAAATACAATATAGAAGATTTTTATGATAATAAATCAACATCAAACTAGTATAATATCCATTAAAGGATGTTGAAATAGTTAAAAATGATCAGAAAATTTTTTTGAGAGAAATATCTATTTTTGTGAAATAATTTAAAAGTCTCACATTTAAAAGGAAGTCATTTAAAATATATTTTTCAATCAAAGTGTCTCATACGAATTTTAAACATTGTAAAGGAATTATACTTTTAAAACCATAATGTCCATATAAATAAATCCTTAAAACTATTTTGAAAACATGGACATTAATGTGAAAGATTTAGAAGAATAAATATTTAAAACATTTAAAATGATTTTTTAGTTAAAGAGTACCTTGAAAATAATCATTTTAAAAAGTTATTTTATGAAACATGGACATAGATAAAAAAATATTTCCCCGAAAATATTTACACATAAACATCCTCAGATAATATTGAGATTGAGGAATTAACCCTTACATTGTACTTTTCCTTGGTAGAGGGTACTTTATCCTCCTGTATAACAGTTATATAATTATTATTAATTTATAAAAGAACAAAATACATAAATATGATATCATATAAGATATTCTAACATTTCATTGTTAATAATATTTTAGTAGTATCATTGTTTCAGATGTTAACTGATTCGTTTTCCTTTACATGTTTTTTTATAAAAGTCATGTTTGTTATGGATAGGATGTATTTGATTCATATCCAGAATGATATAATGTTAATAAATATTGTTTTTAAAAATAAAATAAAAATTATTCTTGAATGGTTATGATGGGGAATGAATCTCATTGCCTTATTAGAGACAGTAATCCATACGTACTCACGAACGCTACTTCCATTACATTTTTTTAAAGGAAAGAAGACCAAATGATACATAGGTATATTATTATTATAGAATAATATAATATTTTATTTACATTACATATGTTCATTAACACCATCCTTTATATGTTCCATGTATGGTATGAACGAGTCATGTCACTTTGAGGGGGTGGTAGTCCGCACTTCCTCAAATGATATTATCGTATATATAGAACATGAAAATTATAAATGTACACTATAAAATAGAATTAAAAAATATTATATTTAAAATAAATATCATATATATAATATATAATTATATTTCCATCATAAAATCCACCATAATAGGTGGTAGTAGATGATTGAACAATCATTATTTCGTTCGGAAGTAGTTCGCCATCCACAGAACCATTATGTTCTATACCAATTATATATATTTGTGTGTAAGTGTAGTTAAAATAATTCTAATTATAACAACCTAGTATATGTAGGGTACTGGTGTTGTTATGAAATTAATTAATTAATAGATTTTTGGGGGTTGGAGATGTAAAATAATAGAAAATAACTTTAGAGGAGATATTACCTTTTAATCAGGTAACTCTCTTTGGATTGAACCAAAAAGCTTATTTTTAGTGCATTATGCCTAAGTTAAGGATTCTAAGAGGAGTATAGTGATGTAGGGATCTTAATTGGGAAGAGGTTGGATGAGCCACAGGGCTTTGGATGTGTGACGAATTGGTTAGAGTTGAGGGCATGTATAAAAGAGAGGAGGGGCTCTTTAGGAATATTTGAAAATATTATTTTATTATATAAAGGTTTTAGGTTTCTAATAGTCCAAAACACATTAGATTATAAGATAAGATCACTGATGTTAGAAAGAAAATCATCCAATAAGAATTGGACAGGTTTTGTATATTGTTTTAATTTTTATAATCTCATTCATTTAAATCATTCATTAATGAGGTAAACCCGACATCATTATTGTCTTATAAATAATCTTATATATTTGATGTCTAAATATTATAAAAAACTACCATAATTTAGGAAATCCTTTTATATTTAAAATAAATATTTATAGTCGAAATGATAACTTATATATCATATTGTAAAAATTATTTTACTAAAAGATATATGTTATTGTCATTTTTGTATTTGCTTTAAATTAATTAATAAAAAGTGTCACTATCACTCTCAAGTGGCTCCATGGGGTTCGAAAATAGGCCCAAGGATTACCATGGTCATATATGTATCATAAAATAGTGACCAGACACATGTTATATGACAACTGGGTACTGGTGACAGCACAACCACCCCGCCTTAACATGGCCGTCGGGTCCTGGCTGACTAGGTACCACCAGTTGCCCGCAGACACGTGGGGCCCACCTTAGGGTCCACCGACATGTCTGAACGGGTCATATGACTAATGATTTTCCTCACAGGCCAACACTTGTCCTTTCCAGTGTGTTTTTCCATCACTCACACACACCCTGGGAAACATCCAAGGATGTCTCCCATCCTGATCACTACTCCAGGTCAGGCACGCTTATCTGTGGAGTTCTAATCAAGTAGGCTTTCGAAAAGGAAGGTGCACCTTGTTGACATGAGTCATATTATTTAGTAATTTAACCCTTTATCATTTAGGGATGTTACAATCACCCCCACCCCCTTTAGAGCACAATGCCCACATTGTGGGCCCTACATCTCAACGCAGTGCACCGCACTTAAGGAAGGGTTCCTCCTCTGATACCAACTGTGACAACTGGGCCCCGGTGACCACACAGACACCCCGCCTTAACAAGGTCACCGGTTCCTGGCCTACCACGTACCACCAGTTGCCCCGCAGAGGCGTGGGACCCACCCTAGGGTCCAACCACATGTCTGAACGGGTAATCTGACTAATGATTGTCCCCACATGCCAATACTTTTCCTTTCCAGTGTGTTTTGTTCTCACTCACACACACCCCGGGGAACTTCCCAGGAGGTCACCCATCCTGATCACTACTCCAGGCCAAGCACGCTTAACTGTGGAGTTCTAATCAGGTAGGCTCCCGAAAAGGAAGGTGCACCTAATTGACATGAGTCATATCATTTAGTCATTTAACCCTTTATCATTTGGGGATGTTACATGTTAGGGTAATTTAATATTATTATTATTATAATATTTGTTTACCCTTATTTACCAGATTTACCCTTTAACCATGTTAAATATAATATTTACTGAAATAAATATTCATAATGTATAGAAATAAAAGTTTCTGATTTACACAATTTGTTCCTCTTAATTACAAATATGAAATCCATTTTTCCCAATTCAAAACACAGAAGTGGAAGAAATTATTTTAAAATTAAATACCGTTGTCAAAACATAAAGCTTTTTTAAGAAATGATAACTATCAAAAGATTGACACCTGTTTATGTCAATTTTAAATTTAAAATTAAAAATAATGATATAAATTATATTAAATGATAAAATTATAATCTTATGATACTTTAAAAACACTCAAATGAATAATTTAACACTATAAATTATTTCAATTAAAAAAGTTATAGTTGATTAAAATTTAGTAATTTTCACTATTCATCAAAAATGAAAGTTATTAAAGTACTAAAAATTTATCCACACTAAAATTTTATGTCTCGATTATAATGAATAATTTAATTTAATTAAATTGAATATATAAAAGTGTTAAATATTGGTTTTAAAAAGGTTCTCCATTAAAAGGTGGTAATTTTTCATTTTTTTGAAAAATACTTCTTTTATCTGAAAAAATGAATTTGTTTTTATATTATGTATATGAAAGACATAAAATGGAGTCTAAAATTATATGGAGTATATATAATTCAAAATTAAATTAATAATATTCATAACAGCTTTTTGAACGGCTTGTTTGGTATGTCGTGGTGCGCTCGAACTCGATGTTGCATGTAACACAAGTTATTAAATTTATTTTAAGATTTAACATATTATGAAATATCGGGTTGTTACATTCTCCCTTCCTCTAATAAATTTATTCCTTGCAGTTTAAAATTATTCTTTGAAATTAAAAGGTTAACAATAGAAAAATACCTTTGGGGAAAACCCATATCAAAATTTGGTTTAATGAAATTTAGGCGTAAAAGAGGGAAAGAGAAATGAAACAGTCACTAAAAAATTATGATCTCTATTAGGAGAACATTACTGGAAATAAGAGACACGTAATTAGATGAAAAACATAAATATTTATAGGGAGTGATTGAGGTCATTAGTCAAAAATAAGTGTAAAATTGAGGGCCCTAAACCAATCAATATATGTTGATTTAAAATATAATTGGTTCAAAAATACATTAGGTATTAGGACAACACATTTTTTGGTTTTAAGATCCCTTAACTAATATTTAAGAATACAATTATTCAATTAAAAATGGGAAAATATACTTGACATGTAGAGTTTCATCCTTCCACTAATTCCTACCACAAACTCATCTTTCACTCCAAAAGATAATAGAATTCAAAAATATTCTATTTATCCTAAACTTATAGGGTTACAAAGAATAATGAATTTATAATTCATTTTTTAGACTATTTAAAAAAATTACAATATACAAAGAAGTACATCATGTATGCCGGTGGTAGGCGATTACCCTTATCTACCTTTAGTTTCGGGTTCAAGTCTCGCAGCCTTGCCGGATGTGATGGGTTGTCTCCCAACCTACGGGTTATCCTTTTTATGACAATCCAAAAATAATCTCAAGAAATTATTTAACCTCAATAATAGTATCCAATATCAAAATTAATCTATTACATCCTTTAGAATTATCCATAATACTTCCTCCTGAACTCATTGTCCAAAATGTATAAGGAATGTCACATTAAATATATTTGAATATCTTCATCGTGTATTCTCTTAAAATGTGGTAATAAAATGAATTTCCAAAAAAACATATTTGAATATATTTGTACTTAATTATTCCTTATATAAATCATATAATCCTAGATATACTTTTAAAATCCAAAAATTTTGTAATCACCAACAATTATGGAATAAAAAACATTAATTAGTTCCAATATAGTCAATAATATCAAATATAATTTATCCAAATCAATCATCTCTTATTCCAAAATCAATACCACAGTATCAGGACCATATTGAAGTTTATCTTTCCATGAACCATGTATTTTCCAAAAATTTTACCTTTCTATTCAGTCACATTTCATTGTACCACACAATCTCAAATCCTTAATGAAATAGTAATGGTGTACAATCCTTAAATACTCCCTAATTGTTTTAACTCGTACATTGTCAACATAACACTCAAATGACAAAATTCATTAATATAAATATAAGAAAACTAGTCATTACTCTTTATCTATGGTAATATCATAACTTTATTATTATCCAACAACATCATTTGAGGTATACTCTAGTGATTAGGACATTGATACTCATTGTGTCCCAACTCCTTACAGATGAAGCATTGTCCATTTGAAACCTTTTTCTTACCCATTCCATCACATACTTGGTGTCCTTTTTCTCCACACTTATAACAAACTCTCATTCCCTTCAAAAATTTAACAAGGTGCTTCTTTCCCCAGTTATCACATATGAGAAAATCCGGTATTCCCTTATTCCCTTTATCCATCATTCTCTCTACCATCCTTTTCTTCTCTGGCTTTCCTTCAGAGACATAGGACTTAGATAATTCTTTACTTATCTTATTAACACATGATACTATTTATTCATATGTTGATAATTCATGGGAGACTATTTCCTTTCTAAATTTTGGCATTATACCATGAAATATATGATTCTTATTATTCTTTGGATCATACGAATTTTTGGAGTTCTCATTCCATATATGGGGTGTCATTTCTAAACAATAGAATACACTAGGTTAGTTTTATGAATCACAATTCATAATTCAAAACATGTAAAATACCAAATGTAAATTGAAAAGATTTTACATATAATCTATAATAATAATAAAAAATTGATGAAGTATTTAATCCTAAATCTTAATGTCTTGTAAAGAAAATTTGATTTATCCTAATAATATCCACTGTGAGAGTTGTAACTAAGAGTGAAAAAAGGCCTATTGTCGTGTACCAGTATACCTCAGGTCAATCCTGAAACACCTTGTCAGAGTTTTCACTCCTAGGTATATATTTCCCAGAGCAGACCCTACCTGCTCGAATCCAGATAGAAATGTATTGGTTGGAAAATTCACAAAATCACTATATTACCAAAATTCTAGGGTGTTATTCTATTCTAATCCTCATATTATATCATAGGGTAATTTTCTCTAATTAGTGTTTTTCTAAATCTAGTTTCCAAGGATATTTCTAAAATTCCTCTGATTCCAACTGTAACACCCCAACCCCAGTTACCCAGAGTCAGTGCATTATTTCAGTACATTGGCATGAATATAAAGAATCAAGTCCCGATGGACTGATCAGTTTATAAGTCTTGGAAAATAGATTGCATACATAAACGTTACATTACAATATAAAATGAAAAACAACAACAACATTGTCTCCATTGACCACGTTCATATCCCATATACTATCCCTCTAGGTCAGTCATGATATACTTCTTCGCTTCTTGAAAAAAATAAGGCATAGAAATGGGTGAGCTTAGATGCTCAGTAAGGATAACAATATAGAGGAAAGTTTCATTAATAACATATACATTTATGGAAATACATAAAACTAAAACAAAATCCATTTAAACATAAAGATCATGATAATATGTCAACTCTATATCAAATAATTCCATTGAATTATTCACATGGATATTCAATTAGTCGGATAATCACATGTAATATCAATAACTAATTTGATAATAATGGAATGCATAATGTTGGAAATAATAACAACATATTCAAGGCCTCGTGCCAAGACTAAAAATAATATTTTTTCAAGGCCTTGTGCCAAGACACTAGTTGTTCTCATGAGACCACCCGATGCATCGAGGAGCAATAACAGGCTCCACCCGTCACTTACTAACTCTAATACATTCCTCATATGAAAAGGTCAAAACATAACATAAAAATTCATATTAAATCTAGAAAAACAAATGTTAATAAATTAACCACAAACCATTAATGGTATAAAAATAATACATCCACAGTCAAACATATCACAAAACATTCAACACCATATGTAAGATTTTTACCAAAATAAATCATCTTCAAATAAATATAATATCAAGTAAATGATGTTGACATAGTTGAAATTGATCAGTAAAACTTTTTGAGAGAAATATTGAATTTTGTGAAATCGTATAAAAGTCACACATTTATAGAGGAGGTCATTTAAAAAATATTTTTGAATCAAACTGTCCCATACCACTTTGAGACTTTTTAAATGAATTGAAATTTTAAAACAATCTTGTCCATATAAATAAATCCTTAAAAATATTTTGAAAACATGGACATTAATAAGAATGATTTAGAAGAATAAATATTTAAAACATTTAAAATTATTATTTAGTTAAATAGTACCTTGAAACGAATCATTTAAAAAAAGTATTTTATAAAACATGGACATGGATAATAAATATGTCCCATAAAATTCTTACACCAAAACAATCTAGGATAATAATGATATTGAGAAATTATCCATTACCTTGTACTTTTCCTTGGCTGAGGGTATGTTAACCTATTGTATAACAGTTAAATAATTGATATTATGTTATAAAATAACCACATACATAAATACGATATCATATAATATCTTCTAATATTGCTTTGTTAATAATATTTTAGTAGTATCGTTGTTTCGTCTGTGAACTTATTCATTTTACTTTATAAGTTTTGTTATGTAAGTCATGATTGTTATGGATATGATGTATTTGATTCATATCCAGAATTATTTAACGTTCTTAAAATTTATTTTTAATAATAAAATGAAATTTATTCTTTAATGGTTACGATGGGTAATGAATCTCATCGGGTTCATGAGGACAGTAATCTATGTTTACGCATGAGCGCTACTTCCATTTCATTTTTTTAAAAGAAAATAAAACTAAATGATAAATTGATATATTATTATTCCAGTATAATATAATATTTTATATAATTTACTTATATTCATGAACACCATCCTTTATATGTTCCTCATACGGTAGGAACGAGTCACGTCACTTTGAGGGGGATGTAGTTTGCACTTCCTCAATTGAAATTATCGTATATATACAACATTAAAAGAATAAAGGAATTCTATAAATGAGAATTAAATATGATTATAGTTAATATAAATATCATAAATATCATATATAATTATAGTGCCTTGATAATGGCCACCATAAGAGGTGGTAGTAGAAGACTGAATAATCACCGTTTCGTGAGGTTGTAGTTCACCATCCATGAAAACATTATGTTCTATACCCATTAGATAGAGGTGTGTGTAAGTGTAGTTCAAATACATCTCATAACAACAAACTAGTATATTAAATATATAGGTTTTGTTATAAAATAATGGAACAAAGAGAGTTTAGGGGCTGTGAGAAGTAAAATAAAAGAAAAGAACTTAAGAGGATATAAAACTTTTAAATGGGGTAACTCCCTTTTGTTTAAACCAAAAGGATTATTTAAAGTTAATTCTGTTTAAGTTAAGGCTTATAAGAGGAATAAAGGGATTTATGTAGCTTAATTTGAGTGAGGTTTGACCAGCCAAGGAGCTTGAGATGTGCGAGAAATGGGTTAGTGGTGAGGGATTTATATAAGGGGGGAGGGCCTCTTTAGGAATATTTGAAATTATTATTTTATCATATAATGATTTTTGGTTTCTAAAGGTCAAACAATCATTAATGTTGATGATAATATGACTCTTGTTCGAAATAAAATCATCCAACAATAATTGGACAGGTTTCGAATACTATTTTAATGTTTATAATATCATTTATTTAAATAATTATTTACTGAGGTGAACATTATATCATTATTGTGTCATAAATAATTTTATTTATATGACGTCTAAAAAATATAAACAAATACCATGTTGTATGAAATATTTTTATATTTCAAATTAATATTTATAGTCTAAATTTTAACTTACATAACCCCATGTAAAAATTAATATACTAAAAGATATATGTTTATGTCATTTGTGTCTTTACTTTAAATTAATTAATATAAAGTGTCATTATCACTCTCAAGTGGGTCTATGGGGTCCCAAAATAGACCCAAGAATTCCCATGGTGGGAAATATATCAACCAATATGAATAGGACATATGTTAGGGTAATTAGATATTATTATTCTAATATTTGTTTACCTGTTTTACCAGATTTATCGTTTAACCATAGTAAATAAAATATTTATGAAAGTAAATATTTTTAATGTCTAAAAATGAAATTTACATATATAAACAATTTTAACCTCATTATTTCAAATACGGAATCCATTTTTCCCAATTCAAAAAAAATAAGTGGTAAAAATTAATTTAAAATTAATTCTTGTTGTCAAAACAAAAAGAGTGTACTTAATAAATAATAATTATCAAAAGATTGACACTTTTTTATGTCTAGTATAAATTTGAAATTGCATAAAATGAACTAAATTATATTAAATGATAAAAATATAATCTAATGATACTTTAAAACCACTCAAATGCATAATTTAACACTATAAATTATTTTGATTAATAAAAGTTGTTTTTATTAACATTTAGTATTCTTCACTATGCATCAAATTATGAAAGTTATCATAAAATAACAAACAAAATTAACCCAAACTAAATTTTTTTCTCCCTATTCTAAAAAATAATTTAATTTCAATAAATTGTATATATTAATGTGTCATATATTGGTTTTAAAAAAGGTTCAACATTAAACGGTAATAAAATTGCATTTTAAAAAAAATACTTCTTTTATCTGAAAAAATGAATTTGTTCTTATATTATGTCTAAGAAACACATAATATGGATTCTATAAATATATGGAGTATATAAAATTCAAAATTCAGCTAATATTATTCATATCCCCTTTTTAAAATACTAGTTTGGAATGTCATGGTGTGCTCGAACTCGGTGTTGTGTGTAACACAGGTTATTGAATTTAACTAAAGAGATAACGTACAATGAAATCTTGGGGTGTTACTGATATTTGAATCCAATATTAAAAAATCCATGAAATATATTTCATTAAACTTAATCTCTTTGACAACATTTGAAACATGCAACCCCGAGTATGGATTAACTATAATATGGTATATTGTTATAAACTTATTTTAAATACAAGGGTATAAATATTACTAAATTAATTGTGAAGATAATATATGTTATAAATTATTAAAATAAATTAAATTTATGTATATTTATTATAAATAAAATAAGTATCATATGATATAAAAATAAATGTTTTCGGAAAAAATATGTTTTTATAAGAAAATAACTTTATTGCTTCATTCACACGTATGATAAAATATATTTTTGAAAATTTTATATATTCAATTAAATTTATAAATAATAATTTAAAAATTATCATTGGTTGAATGTTTTTTATTTTTCTAAAAAATATTCATTTTTTGATGAATAGTAAAAACTACTGATTTTTATTTGAAAATTGCCTTGCAATATAAATTAATTAAAATTTTAAATATTATTATAAATTGGATTGAAAGTATTATTAAGTAAATTATATTATAATAAATAAAAATTAGATAATTTTAATCAATTTAATATTTAATTTGGATATTAAAACAATTCATACTTTTTAGAATTTTCTTCTTGAAAACCCGCTTTTTCATCGCATCAGTGGGTTGTGTTTTAAATTTAATTTTTATATTTATGTTAATTTAATTTAGTAAAATGGATTCTATATTTGGAATAAGAATAATTTTAATTTTACAATATAGTTAAAATATCTTTTTTCCATATTTAATAGTGAAAACGAAAAAGATTACTTATCATGAATAAGGTAAAAATGGGTTTATCAAGTAGTAAACTAAAATATATGGTTTAAAATTAACTAAAAGCTAATATAAAATATATTTTATGGAATTATTTTGATCATATAATTTATTATTCTCAATAATATTTTATTTTGGACCATTTTCGTATGGGAAATATGTGGGTACATTTTTTTAAAAAAATTATAAGTGGTCCACTCACCTCACTAATAAAAGGCCACCCCATATCCTCTTTTATTCACACATTAAAACCCTTTTGGTTCAGATTATATTTACCCAAATAAATCCCCAAATTTTATACCCTAACACTATAAAAATTATTTTTTTCCAAAAATAAATTATAGGAAATCTTTAGGTATAATCCTTAAGAGGTGGTCATTGAAGAGGAAAAATTTATAAATATGCATTTTTTTCAATTTCTGATTCCACATCATTAAAATATTTGTCATTTATACTTATATAAAAAAATATATAAAATATAATGAATTTTTATTATATTAATGACATGAACTATATCCATCTCGTATTACCTCAAATGTGAAATGACAACTCACTCATGTGTTTGGAAGACTACCACCTCCCAAACCGTTGTGACATGTTTTCCATCAACATCTACCACGGTTGGTTTTGATGATTGATTTAAAGTATATATATATATATATATATTATTTTTATAACATAATTAATCTTATTTATTAATTATATCATTAATTCTGTTTTACATTCCACTTCATATTTGATACGATAACATCTCTCATGTGTACGAAGAACTATCGCCTCACAAGGCGGTGTGATTTGTTTTCACTGATGCTTTACATGGAATGTAATAAGGATATATTTGATTAATATATGTGATATAAATGAAATATTTATGATATTGACGACATATTCATCATTATAAAAATATAATTTCTTCATTTTATTTTTTCCCATTTCACTGAATGAAAGATGGCAGCATCGTCTTTATATGTGTGGACTATCACCTTTATGAAGTGACACGGCTCTCCTTTCATCACCAAAACACAAATATAATATATATAATTATATTTAAATAAATAATATAGTATTTATGATATTATAATCATTATTTATAGATAAATTATTACTTACCTTCTTTTTATAATGATCATTGAAAAATTGAATCTTTACACATGCGTTCGTAGGGCCTACAGTCTCTATAATCGTAACATACTTCATTTCTCCAAATAATATTTCATTATTGGTATTAAAAGTGAATTTATTTATAAATATTATTCTTATTTAATTTTTTGTGGTATTATGATAATTAAATAATTTCCTTTTATACCAACAGTCAACCTATTGAAGTCATTTCTGACACATAAGTCAAATATCGTCGAAATAACCACTGTAAAAATAATTTACAAAGTAATTGTATATGAAAAGATAATGATTGAAATAAATTTATTAATAAACATGAAAATTTTTATTAATAATTTAAATAAATAACATAATTTTATTATTCAGGAATATCAGTAACATGCATGATGAGTTAGACTCAAGGTAAGGGACTTCATCTCAATTTATCTTCATTGTAGAAAACTATAATGTGATAAACCAAATTTATTTTATATTGTGTATATGATTTATCTTTCAAAATAAATATCATTTTTCATTATTAATTAATTATATTTAATGATTCAATCTAAATCCTTTAATCCAAATGTATTTTAACTGAAAAATTAAGAAGTGGTAATGAAATTCATAACTCTGTTTCTTTTCATTGGGTTACAATACTTATTCATTATCTTTGAAATCCTAAGATTATGTGTGTAAATAATTGTAACTATATAATTTAGTATTTACACTTATTTAATGAGTATTTATATTTTATATAAAAAATAAATTCATTTATTAATCATTACCTCAATATTATGATATTTGTAAGCTTTCATTTCATAATCTCATTTTAATCTACATTGTTTGTAAATGAATTTATGTTGAATGAAATTATTGGATTATTGTTTAATAAAACCATTTCAAGATATTTTCATACATTTATTAATTAAAACTTCTGTGTAATAGTATCGTTTTTAAATTCATTGGTATAAAAAATGATCAAAAAAATATTTTCAACAAAATAAAATTTTATTTCTCTCTATGGTCAAAAAACAATATTCATCAAAATAAATGTTTTTCAAAAATATTTTAAATTTTTAAAAAATTATTCGATATCATTTATTAAAGAAATTTTTACCCAATTTTTACTTTTTTTAAAAAAAATATGTGAATATTCATATCGTTTTTCAAATACTGCTCATCTGACTTTTTAAAAAAAATTAAAGGAATATTTGTAGTAATGTGTATGACATGAACAAAATTTCCATTCATCAGTCCCACTAAATTTTTTATATTTTCATTTTCATGTTATAATGTTTATTTTAAAAACAATTATTTTCAAAATGTTTTATGAAATTTTAGTATTAAAATATGGTTTTCAAACTGAAAATGTTCTTTTCCTGAATAATGTTTTAAAGGACCTTTTCAAGGAATTTATATTCATCAATGAAAAAAACCCTTATTCTATAGAGGCTCCAATGGGGATATATCATATTATTACCATCCTTAATAATTATATGGATGTTTTATGATTATTTTATAGATGGATTATTAGTATTTCGATAATTGTTTATATCAGCACTCATATCCTTGATTAATTTTTTTAGTCATTAACTTCCAAATGAATTATCTAGTTTTAATGGATCTATAGACATAAAATTTGACCTAAAAACCATATTATTTATCATCGATATTATTGTAGCTGAAATCATATCTCATTTATAAATATGTTGTTTTATTTTGATTTTTAATTTATTGAATAGAGAAATATTGGTAATCCATATTCCTTCGTAAATATAGATATATAATAGTAAGGCATGTTTTTCAGGAATTAAATAAATTATTTGATATATTTGTAATGATTTGGAAATAGAGATATGGGTGGGTCCCGGTTATAGAAGGCCCCTTAATGCATCATTGGTCTCATGAGGCGAGTAAGTAATCTAAAATTAAATGAGCTATTACCTATAGTTTAAACTATTTTGTGAATGGTATTGACATCATAGGTATCATGTTCTTGGGAATATGACATATAGTAATTAATCATTTCCTTCATTAATAATTCAGTCATTATTGTTATACATGAGTTTATATAAATAATATTATCTTTCAACGCATTTTATTCTACGTTTATTTATTAAATTTCATGTGATTTATGTTAATTACCTTTCTATGATGATTATAACTTATCTTATTTCCATGATATTTCCAAAATGATATTATCTATGGATGAATCTGAGTGAAAATTTAAAACCTTTAATTTTTAAAATCACTTTTGAGGGAAATTAAGATCCCAAAAATATTACATGAAATGAAAATATCAAAGAACATAGTAAATTATCAATCACTTTTAGAAAATCATTAAAAACATCAAATTAATCACCCCATGTAATCTCTATGTGATATAGGTTACCTTCATGTTTGGATCATCATTGGTGAGATCCTTAATGTGGCAGACCAACCTTTCTTGGGTTTGAATATATTCATCTGAAATTATTTTTCCCTTTTAATTCCATGATCCCATATCTGATCTTGTTTGTTGACCCAATCAATTTCTTCATCATTATGATCAACTCATATATCTCTCTCATAAATTATATCAATATACACTATTTTAAAATTGATATCAAATTCTTCTTCCAACATCTCTTCTATAGAATGTATGATAAGTTTTAGGTTAGTATCCTTCTTCCTTTTTTCCTTCTAGACACAATCATATACTTCAAGTTCCGACAACCGGTTAGGTTCTTCTAACATGCCCAATTTATTATTCATAGACTTATTACGTTCTGCCTTATCCTCATCACAAAGAGGAGTAGTTGGTACCCTAATAATTCTACATCAATTAACCATTCCTACCTTCAAAATTTCCTCAGCCTCATTTTTCATTAATTATACAATTGATCTTGTAAGAATGGGATTCAAAATATATGAGTAGTATTTAAATTTGTTAGTTTTCATTGTTGACTATACAATTTCCAGAAACATGATTTCTTTACTTCCCACTCCTCAATCTGTTCCCAACAAGCATTATTATATGACATTTCTCACACATGTAATTTGATTGGGATTCAGTTACTTTATCACTATGTTGATGATCTCCCTAATTCATAGACCTATCATACTTCGTCTTCTATTTTTGAAAGAAAAACTTCCACACTTTAGGATCACCATCCTCCTTTCCATCCAAGTCCAACCCCGTAATAGCCAAAACATTAATCCAATTGCTCCATTTAAGAGCTATAGTGGTCTTACTAGGACTTGGTTTATTCATTACATTCACCCTTCCTTCACATGAGGCCACGGTGAATTGATTTAATCATTCATGTTCTATGAAACCCACTGAAACTAAACCATTAATTCACACATATCCTTTATTCTCAGAACTAGAATCAATGTTCATACATTGACCCATGAAGCACCCATTCTACAAAACACCAAAAATATATATATTCACTATTCATAAAAACGTAGCATTATATATAGTAATCCAATGATGGAATATTACATCAGAAGCATTCACCATGTCTGCTACCGTGATCGGTTCTGTAGGTCGAGCAACCCCTTTCCTCGATCTAGTAACAATAAAATCCTTACATTTTCTACCATTTCCCAATACTGGTTGAACATAGGATATGACTACATTAGATAATTTTCGAATACACTCACAATATTATGAATTATCAAATGGATAATAAATACATATTGTAACATCCTAGGTAAATAAAGAATAAAACATTTTCATTTTTATTAATATTTATGAATTAAATATTAATTTTACTTTAAAGGGGTTTCTATGTTCGATAGCGTACCTGATATGCAACAAAGAGTTTCTTTGAAATCTTACGTTGCACTCTAATAATAAAATAATATTATTTTAAATGGTAGTTAATGCCTAGCCGTTGTAATGGCGGGAATGAAAAAAACTAACTAAAAAATTATTATATATGTTTGTCAAATATTTTAACTTTTTACAATAAATGTTAGAGGATTAAAAATGCGAATGAATCCAATTTTAAGCGTAAACATTCTAATATTCTTTAAAAGGTCGTTTAAACCGCCTTTTGATGGCGAACCACCTTTAAATCCACTTTTTGACAAATTTATGTGTTATTTTTGAAAAAATAAAATTCTTCTTTAGAATCGGGACATCAAAATTTACTTTGGGTACATTTTGGGTATTTTTCCGATAATGTTCATTTTTTAATGAATAATGAAAAATGTTGTATTTTAATTCAAAACCCCTTTTAAATTTAATTTATTTATATGATTAGATTATCTTCTGAATTGGTTTTAAAGTTCAATTAGAATATATTTTTACCATTTAATCCAATAGTGATTTTTGGAATTAATTTCACTTGGAAATTGGACTTAAACTAGTGTCAATCTTTTGATACTTATTGTTTCGTAAAAATATGTTATTTTCTCTGACAGTGGAAATTAATTATTAAATTCATTAATGTAACTTATATGTTTTGAATTTTTTGAAATAGACATAATTTTTGAATTTTTAATATCAAATATATCTTAGGGTGATGTTTTGGTATTTTTCTGAAAAACTTCAATTTTTGATGAATAGTGAAACCACTAAGTGGTACTTAAAAAACTGATTTTTCGTTTAAATGAAATTTTACCACCTATGTGTTTTGAATTTCAAAATTATGACTTATGTGGTTTTCATTAAGAAGTAAAATGTGGTTCAATGGGATTAAAATAATTTTTTGGTGAATAGTAACTTTTATGTTTTTAATCGCGATTAGAGGTAATTAGTGTAATTTAAGGTAAGAATAATGTTTTAATAATATGAAATGACCTAGACACATGTCCTACCCTTATTTTATGTGTCATGGCCGACAAATAAAATCCATGGTTCAACTTGGGGACCCCATGGAGCCACTTTTGTAGGAAAATTCCATTAATATTTTTTAATTTAATGTTAAAGTAAAAATGTCACAAACATGAGTTATTTTACTAAAACAATTTTTACATGGGGTTATACAAGTCAGAATTTTGACTATAAATAGTAATTTTAAATCTTAAACTATTTCCTACACCATGATATTTGTTTTACAATTTTTAGACATTAAATATATTAAATTATTTATGACATCATGATGATGTAGCGATTACCTAATTAATAAACGATTTAAATAAAATGAAAAGATAATGAAAAATATAAGACATAAACTTTTCAAATACCTATTGGATGAGTATATTTCAAACCCGTATCACCTTATCCTCGAAATACATCAATGTGGGACCTTTTAAATCAGAAACTCATTTGAAAAAAATGTAACCTTTTATACCTTTCCAAGAGTGCCCCTCCTCTCCTCTTATAAAAGGCCCCCACCTCTACCTCCTTTCCCACACCTCTCAAGCCTTTGGCTCTGTCAAAACCCTGCTCTTTTTGTCTCTCCACATCCTTATCTTACTCCTAGAAGCCTCACTTTGGTCATAATTCTTCCCAAGGAATCCTTGGAGCTCAAATCAAAAAGAGTTACCCGATTTAAAGGTAGTGTCTTCTCTTGTGTTCCTATGTTTTATTTTCCTTCTCCAACCCCCTAACCTCTTTTTATTCATTTATTTTGTAACAAATTTAGTATATTCAATATACTAGGATGTTTGTATAAGAATAATTCTTGCTACACTTACACACACCTACATCTAATGGTTAAAGAACATACTGTTTCTGTGGATGGCGAATTTTTAACTCACGAAACGATGATTGTTCAATATTATTCTAACACCTTCAAAGGTGGCCATTAAGATGTCAATATATTTATATATAATATGTTTTTTTCTTTAAGATTCTGTATTTTTAATTTATGTCATACCTTTATGGCTTCCATTATGGGTATACACGATATCTTCATTTTAGGAAGTGCGGACTACCGCCCCCTCAAAGTGATTTGATTCGTTAATACCATATTTGGTAAATATAATGGATATATTTAATGATATTATATATGATACCATACTAGAATTATAATAATATTATGTATCATTATGTTTTAATTCCATTAATGTATGTGATAGAAATGAAAGTAGCGTTAATGCGTACGTACGGCTTACCGTCTCCATGAACGGTGCATTTAATTTCTTATCCCCAAATGTAATGTACTATTATAAGTACATATATATAATGGATATATATGATCTATGTTATATCTAAATTATGACTATAATTTTGAAATTAAAATATACATACCTATCATTTAGTTTTAATTCCATTAATATGACATAGAAATGAAAGTAGCGTTCATGCGTACGTACAGCTTACCGTCTCCATGAACGGTGCATTTCATTTCATACCTCTAAATGATTATGTAATATTATAAATACATGTAAATGGTGGATATATATGATATATTTGATATCCAAATCATGAATATCATTCTTTATATAATGAACCTTTGACCACACGAACAACATGTAATTGTAAGAAGTCCACTTTCGACTTAAGAACCAAATATCGACAAAACAAACATTATTAACTTAAATGATTACATAATATTTATAAAATGGTAATAAGTGATATAAAAGTAATAATGAACTTGAAAAATGTTCTTAATAAAGTATAAATTAACTCAATTTTATTATTCAGGAGGATAAAGAACGATCGAGTGAAGTCGGACCCGAGGTATGGGACTTCATCTCAATCTCATTTTACTGAGGCATATTTTGTTTTATACACAACCTTCTCTTATACTGTGTATAATCCACTTTGAATTTTACATTTATCCAAAATGAATCTTTTTATACGAAGCATTTTACTAAACTACAAAAGGGAATCTTTTTGCCGTACGTATGCGGTGACAACGACTTCTCCGCCGCCGTGACCATTATTTGAGTTTCGGCTTCCTCTACAAGCCATACTTTTTTTAAATGAAAAAGAAATACCATTTATTACTTTTCTTTTATTTTGGTATTGAAAATGGTTTTCATAATGTTTTTATTATATCAGTGTGTTGTATTGATATCTTGTGATTGAAATGTGGAAATGTTATGTTTCCTTTATGTATGTTTTATGTGATACGATTATGTTATGGTTCATGGGCATTATTATGAAGACGGGTGGTTTCGTGATAAACTAAGGGTGGGTGAGCCCGATATAGCTCTCCAATGCATTGGGTAATGCGAAGGGGTTAAACGTTGTGGTTTCTCTGAAGAGATTTAGGGAATATAATTTGATGGGTATTCCAAACATAACCAAGAGGGTTACTCCCTGCATAAGAATGTTATGAATGCCACAAGCTACCTTTATGTCTTATGATTTCTATGATTTATTCATGATTTGATGAGGTATGTTAAAGTGCTTATTTTTAATGGGTAAAGTATGATTTCATTCTTATGTATATATGTACTCATGTTTCCTTTCCATATTTTTATATCCCTTACTAAGCTTTTTATGCTCATCCCATGTTTTTGAAATGTTTTTCACAGGTCAAGGGAAAGGTACATGATATGATGATAGTGTCAAGGAGGTTTCAAGAAAGAATCCATGTTTTATTTTAAATATGTTTCTATTGATGGGAAAAATGAACACTATCCTTTATGTGACCACTTTGTTTAAATGTGGAATGTAATGCATGTTTTATGATCTAATTCTCTAAAACTCTAAACCTGAAAAGATCCTCAAGGTGTATTCTTGAAATATCTCAAGATTAAGTAAATTTTAAGGCTGGGGCCTTATAGTTGGTATCAGAGGTCGGTTTAGATATCTTTAGGAGTTATAATTCTATTAAATGATTATCCAAAAATATTTTTGTATGGTCAAATTGAAATGATATAGCATTTGAAGATTACCATGTTTCTTCTCCGAAGATATATTTTTTTTTATGAATATTTTTTCATAGAGGAAATAGAAAAACTTTTCTGGGAAGGCATACTGAGGGAAATGACCTTTCGAATCAGCATCCAGAGATGGTCAGAATCAGAATTGAGCAGTTTAATACACTAATGACTTAGTTGAATCAGGTGATAATTGGTGGTTTTCATTGATGATATTTTGGTGTTTTCTAAAAGTAAAGAGAAGCATGAAAGACATTTAAGTGTTATTTTGAAAACCATTAAAGAAAAGAAATTGTATGGGAAATTTAGCAAGTGTGAGTTTTGGTTGCAACAAATTTCATTCCTGGGTCACATTGTTTCAAAAGATGGGAAAAATTTTTATCCTGCTAAAACAAAAGTTGTTGAAGAATGGACAAGACCCATAAATGTAACCGAGATCCGTAGTTCTCTTGGTTTGGCAGGTTACTATCGAAGGTTTTTTGAAAAAATTTCACGGTTATATAGTCCAATGACTATGCTAACTCAAAAGGGTGTTATGTTTATCTGGATAAATGAATGTGATGATTGTTTTCAGGAGTTGAAAAAAATATTGGTGAATGCTTCAGTTTTGGCACTTCCTTCCAGGAATGGGGAGTTTGTTATCTACAGTGATGCTTCATTGAAAGTACTTGGTTGTGTCTTAATGCAGAATGATTAGGTAATTGCTTATGCTTCACGTTAGTTGAAAACTAATGAGGTAAATTACCCTACACATGATTTGGAATTAGATGCTATTTTTTCTCTTTAAAAATTTGGAGGCATCATTTGTATGGAGTAAAGTGTGAAATATACAATGATAACAAAAGTTTGAAGTATAATTCACTCAGAAATAATTGGACATGAGATAGAGGAGATGGATGGAATTAATCAAGGATTATGATTGTACAATTCATTACCATCCACGAAAAGAAAAAAATGTGGCTGATGCTTTGAGTTGAAAATGTATTGCTTCATTAACAATGTTGCATTTGAAACGTGATCCTTTGGTTAAGGATTTGATGAAATTTGGCATAGAAGTTGTTGGTGTAGGATGTCCTTCTTTTTTGTTTCAGGTATCAGTGAAATCTTCTCTATCAGATAGAATCAAGAAAGCACAGAAGCAAGACAGTGAGTTGCAGAAAAAGGTAGAGCTGGTTCAGAAAGGTAAGTTTCCTGAATTCAATATTGATAATGATTATGTTTTGAGATTTGGGAAGAGATTGTGTGTTCCTTATGATTCACAGTTGAAGAGAGAGTAGTTATGTGAAGCTCATAGTTCTCCGTTTTCAGTTCATCCTGGCAGTACTAAGATGTACAGAGATCTGCGAGAGTATTAATGGTGGGATGGAATGAAAAGAGATATTGCTGATTTTACTGTAATGTGTTTGACTTGTCAACAGGTTAAAGCAGAGAGAAATTTACCAAAAGGGATGCTTCATCCTTTACTAGTACCAGAGTAGAAATGGGAGAATATATCCATGGACTTCGTTGTGGGATTGCCAAAGACACCTCGAGGTAATAATGCAATCTGGGTTATTTGTAACGAACCGAAATTTTTAATAAATCTGGTTTCATAATTTTGTGTGTTGTTTTATTTTATTTTATTTTTATACACAACAAAAATGTTTCATTTGATAACATGAGTATAATTAAAATGACACCATTGGGTTTTGACTGTTATATGACCATTGGTCAATATGACCGCTATAAACTAAACGTTTCCATTATTGTCTCTAAATACAAGTAATGTTGGTTAATTAATATAGAAAGAAGATTCAATGGCCTCACCCAGTAGTCTTGGACCGATCGAAGCCCATCTAACAAATCTTGGGAAGGAGGTAGCACCACTGGGCTTTGCTCTGGACCAAACCCAAGCTGAACATCGTCGTGTGAAGCTAGAATGGAATAGTCTTCGTGAGAAGTTCAAACTGATATAAATTACTACTCATGCGATGTTGGTCGATCCTCCCTCGGATTCTCTCACCTTAGCACACCTTACACTTAGGTCCAATGCAGGTGTGATAAAGGGTTATGTAAGGAGACCGTAATTGCCTTGTGTAATCCTTTGTTTTAAATAAAAATTGGGGTTTCTTCCTATGATGATGTTTATGACTTTTCAAATGTCCGAATAAATATAGTATGCATATTTTTGGTGAATTTTAGAGAGAGGATATTTTTTAAAAATGTTTATGTAAACCTTAAATAATTAAAAATGTGTAATTATTTTCAAAAACTGGTCTTCTACAATTATGTTCAGTAAGAAATTTACAGTCTAATAAGATCAACTTGATTTTTGATGAATAGTAAATTATGAATAGTGATTTTATGATTTGGATTAGTAATGTTTCCAAATGGATTAGTAATCTCACTTAAAAAAGTATTAATATAATCTAGACCCCTTGATTAAGTAATGTGATTCAATAGAGTGGGTAAATAACGGTTTCATAATTTATTATTCAACTATTAGTTTTTTTGAGTGAATAGAGTTTTTTAATTAAAAATTAAATTAAAAATATTTAGAAATTTATTTTTATAAAATGGATTTCATTTTTGAACTCAGAGCATTGATATTATGTTAAGGTTATTTTTGGGGATTTTTCTGAAAAAAATGAATTTTCGGTGAATAGTGTATTTATTTAAAAATAAAATTTAAAATATTTAGAAAACTATTTTTATAAAATGGAGTTCATTTTTGAAATCAGAGCATTTATATTTGGTTAATGTGAAATTTTGGGATTTTTCTGAGAAAGTTAAATTTTCAGTGAATAGTAAAAATACAGTTTTAGGGTTTCTGTATGTTTAATGACACAATAACTGTGTCATGATGATGTCATGAAATATTTTATGGGTTGTCCGACCAAAGGTGATGAATTATTGTATAGGGGACCCATGTGGCCTAACTCCATGGGTAATACCATGGGAGAGCACATGGTTTTGAGAAAACCACTTTTGAGGTGTCCCTTGGCCATTAATGCCTTGTCCCCTCACTTTCCTTATAAATACCAAGCCATCCTCTCATCCATTTCGACTCCCCACTCTCCCCCAATGATGTTCTGGACTCATTACCTCCCAAGGAGTCCTTCCAAGTTTCCTCCATGCCCTCAAGGTCCCATCCTTTGAGTTTTAAGAGTTACGTTTTAAGGTAAGAGGTCTGACCCCCTCTCTTTCTTTTCAAATGATCTATTTTATGTCATTTCTTTAATGCTCCATGTTCATATGTTGGAGGATGTTATTTTATATTAATTATACTGTCCTTTTTATGTTCATATGATGAGAGACCCCCTCTTACTCTAATCATTTCCTTTTATGAATGTTTAAGTGGTGTTGTTAGGCTGCCGAAATTTTTGTAACGGATTCTTTCACCCTTCTCATTTTCAAGTTCTATTTTCTTGTCAAGTTTTTCAAGATCCTTTTTGTTATGTTGGGGTATGATCTCTATATGTATCATAATTATCTTCTATGATCATATGATGATAGACCCCATTTTATCTCTTCAATTCAGTATTTTGAAATTTTAAGTGGTGCCGTTAGGCTATCGAATTTTTAAGTGGTTCTTTCACCCTTCTTGTTTTGAAGTTCTACTTTCATGTAAAAAATTTCATGTTCCTTTTTATTATGTTGGGGTATTATATCTATATCTATCATACTGATCTTTTACGATCATATGATGAGGTACCCCATTTGATCTCTTCAATTCAGTATTTTGAAGTTTTAAGTGGCGCCGTTAGGCTGCCGAATTTTTAAGTGGTTCTTTCACCTTCCTCCTTTTTCAAAGTTCTAATTCCATGTCAAGTCTTGAAAGTTCATTTTTATTATGTTGGGTTATGATCTCTAAATCTATCATACTGGTATTTTATGATCATATGATGAGAGACCCTATTTGATCTCATCAATTCATTTTTGGAAGTTTTAAGTGGCGCTGTTAGGCTGCCGAATTTCTAAGGGGTTCTTTCACCCTTCTCATTTTCAAGATCTACTTTCATGTCAGGTCTTTCAAGTTCCGTTTTATTATTTTGGGGTATGATCTCTATATCTATCATAGTTATCATTTATGTTCATATTACGAGAGACCCTATTTGATCTCGTCAATCCATTTTTGGAAGTTTTATGTGACGCCGTTAGGCTGCCGAATTCTCATAAGAGAAATCTTATTTTTGTCTTCCTTTAAAGTTCTTAGTTTCATATGTTATATCATTCAAATTTCATTAACATTTTCTTAAATACTATATATTCTTTTCCCCTACTGTTTTATGTATCATTTTTGAGTGGGTGACCCATGTCCCCTCTCTTTTCAATGTTTTCTAAAACCATGTATCGTAGACGTTATGCTACATAGTTTTCGTCTCAAAATGCCTCCCTCTTTATCTCAAAATTATTTTATGTTATTAAGTGAAAAATCAAATCTCTTATTTTTACAGGGGTATTCACATATATATCAAAATATTTTATTTTAAATTCTGGTATTTACATACTTGAAACCCGCTTTCCCTTTTCCGTGGGTTTAAAGTGACATAAATATCATGTCTTTAAAGTAGTTTGTAAAACGTTATGATTATGAAATGAAACCCATTTCTTTTATGCTATATGGTTTGTTTATAAAATGATTGATGATGATATATTTGTCTCACATGATAATAAAGACATGTCAAAGGTGCGCCCAGATAGCACTTCAATGCATTTGGTAAAGACTTAATCTCTAGAGATGACCTTTTAGTCTGATACCTTGGTGAATAACCGTGGTAATTTTTAATGACACGTTGGGGATGGACCTTGGTGAAACGAAATGATTGTCAATATTAAATGTTGTAGCTACATCGTCAAGTTAGGAAAAACGTTATTTTTATTATGATATGCCTCATGATTTATTTCTAATTCCTTAAAGTTCTTTTCATGGCCTTATTGAAGTATCTCAAGTTAACATGTAAAATGTTTCTCTTGTTTCCCTTACTGGGACTTCTGCTCACCCTTTCTTTTAATGTATGTATCCAGGTTTGAGATGCAGTAATGAACCTAGGATGAACATGAGGAGAAGCCTTTCAAGTGTTTAACATGAATGTTTTATGTTTTCATGTTTTAAGTTCCTGTTTTCCAAGACACTAAACCTTAAAGATCCTCAGTTTTGTAAAATGTAATGAAAGTTTATGTGATAAAAAGGTGGGATGCTATAGTTGGTATCAAAGGATGGTTTAGTTATTTGTGGAAATTAGGATATGAAAACTGTAGGAAGAAGCCTATAGAAAAGTTTATATATAGGAAATCTTCCTAGTATTTTGGTGAGTATTGAGTAATGGGTTGCCAAGCAAATACATCCATGTCTGGATACGAGCAGGTAGAGGTGGATCTGGAACAAATGTACATAGGGGTAAAACCTGAAAACACTGCTTTGAACTAGACTCAAACAGGAACTGGTACACGACAACAGGCTTTGCTGCACTCTTGGTTACGACACTCCCGGGGGATATGCTTTGGTAAATTCATAAGCTTAGTATGAACCATTGTTAAAGGAACAATGATAAAATAAAATAATGATTCACATAAGAATATATGATCATGGATAACCTAGATGGGAACCTAGGGGATCACAAGTCCAGGTATACTTTTCTTCTACAAGTTATCCTTATATGCTTTAAGTTCGTTTTCAGGATTATTAACTAAGTATTTAATCCCCTAATTATACTTTCCATTCTTAGTTAATGGTGTGAAATGGAAGAACATGTCCCAACAACCATTGTGATAGGAAATGTGATGATTGTCGTATTAATATGACAAAGATGATTAGGGGATTAAAAGATGATTATTATTTTGGAAGACGTTCACTATTTTGGAGACCCTATATGATCGAGGTAAATATATTACTATGGTATTTTAATTGAGGAGTAAGGTTGACTTATATTTTGAAGAATCGATGAATTTAAGGCGGACTTATAGTAATTTAGGTTAATTATAGGAATGATTAACCTATCTTGGGATAAATAGGTTTAGGTTAGATACTTTTGTTATAAGATGTTAGGAGTAGTTGATGTTGTTTGGAGATGAATAATAATGTTTATTTTGGAAGACTATGTTATCAAATCCTTCTTGTATTTGGGTTTCAATCTTATTTTAGTTTATTTTGAGTAATCTTAAGGACCGTTATTTATGGAATGGTCTATGATGAACTTTGGGTAGTACCATGGAACTTTGAATATTTAAAAGTAGTTTCCATTCCTATGGGATTCTTTCTTTTTGAAGAGTTGTTTTACCTTACCCTTTCTGTTTTTGGGATAATTTTTAAATATAGAAGAAATAGATAGTCAATCTTTTGTGTATTATGTGATTCTCTAGAAGATGATTCTTGTGTTTTGATGAGACCAAGTAGTTTTTAATGCTCATCATTGGGAGAAACGATAATTTTGGTATAAAATTATTAAAGGATGAAACTCTACATGAAGTTAGGTATATTTTCTTATGTCTCTGTTCTATGTAGTAAATGAATTCCTCAAAATTATGAAAAGGAACGTAAAACAAAAACAGTTTTGGTTTACGTTTCCTACTAGGTAATCAAATACCGTTTTCACACATCATAAGTTTGGGATTTTCTCGTGGTTAACTTTCTCCTAATCATGTTTTCTATCACTCTACCTTAGAACGTGACCCTTGGTTTTTTTCTCCATGTCCATGTTTTCCTATATGGGATCCTAGTATGGGTTAACTCGGGTGACCATTGTACTTCCCTTTCTTTCTTTTAAAGTAATAGATTTACTGGCTCCTTTTCTGATGTGGGACATTCAATAAAATTTCAAAACACAATTTTAAAAATTGTGAGGACGCAATTTATTAAGGGGGGAAGATTGTAACGGCCCGAAATTTATAATAAATCTTGTTTCATAATTTTTTGTGTTGTTTTATTTTATTTAATTTTTATACTCAACAAAAATGGTTCATTTGATAACATGAGTATAATTAAAATGAGACCATTGGTTTTTGACTGTTATATGACCATTGGTCAATATGAAAGATATAAACTAAATGTTTCGATTATTGTCTCCAAATACAAGTAATATTGGTTAATTAATATAGAAAGAAGATTCTATGGCCTCACCTAGTAGTCTTGGACCGATCTAAGCCCATCTAACAAAACGTGGGAAAGAGGTAGAACCACTGGGCATTGCTCTGGACCAAACCTATGATGAACATCATCGTGCGAAGCTAGAATGGAATCACCTTCCTAAGAAGTTCAAACTGATATAAATTACTACTCGTGCGATGTTGGTCGAGCCTCCCTCGGATTTAATCACCTTAGCACACATTAAACTTAGGTCCTATGAAGGTGTGATAAGGGGCTATGTAAGGAGACCGTAACTGCCTTGTGTAATCCTTTGTTTTAAAAAAAAATTGGGATTTCTTCCTATGATGATGTTTATGACTTTTCAAATGTCCGGATAAATATAGTATGCATAATTTTGGTGAATTTTAGAGAAAGGATTTTTCTTATAAATGTTTATGTAAACCTTAAATAATTAAAAATGTGTAATGATTTTCAAAAAATGGTCTTCTACAATTATGTTCAGTAAGAAATTTAGAGTCCAATAAGATCAACTTGATTTTTGATGAATAGTAAATTATGAATAGTGATTTTATGATTAGGATTAGTAATGTTTCCAAATGGATTAGTGATCTCACTTAAAGAAAGTATTAATATAATCTAGGCACCTTGATTAAGTAATGTGATTCAATAAAATGGTTAAATAACGGTTTCATAAATTATTATTCAAGTATTTGTTTTTTTTTAGTGAATATTTTTTTTAATTAATAATTAAATTAAAAATATTTAGAAAATTATTTTTATAAAATGGATTTCATTTTTGAACTCAGAGCATCGATATTATGTTAAGGTAATTTTTGGGGATTTTTTTGAAAAAAATGAATTTTCGGTGAATAGTTTATTTATTTAAAAATAAAATTTAAAATATTTAGAAACTATTTTTATAAAATGGATTCATTTTTGAAATCAGAGCATTGATATTTGGTTAATGTGGAATTTTGGGATTTTTCTGAGAAAGTTAAATTTTCAGTGAATAGTAAAAATATAGTTTTAGGGTTTCGGTATATTTAATGACATCATAACTGTGTCATGATGATTTCATGAGATATTTTATGGGTTGTCTGACCAAAGGTGATGAATTATTGTATGGGGGCCCCATGTGGCCTAACTCCATGGGAAATACCATGGGAGAGCACATGGTTTTGGGAAAACCACTTTTGTGGTGTCCCTTGGCCATTAATGCCTTGTCCCCTCACTTTCCCTATAAATACCAAGCCATCCTCTAATCCATTTAGACTCCCCACTCTCCCCCAACGAAGTTATGGTCTCATTACCTCCCAAGGAGTCCTTCCGAGGTGCCCCCAAGCCCTCACGGTCCCAACCTTTGAGTTTTAAGAGTTACGTTTTAGGGTAAGGGATCTGACCCCCTCTCTTTCTTTTCAAGTGATCTCTTTTATGTCATTTCATTAATGCTCCATGTTAATATGTTGGAGGATGTTATTTTAATTTAATTATACTGTACTTTTTATGTTCATATGATGAGAGACCCCCTCTTACTATCATTATTTCCTTTTATGAATGTTTAAGTGGCGCCGTTAGGTTGGCGAAAGTTTTGTAACGGATTCTTTCACCCTTCTCATTTTCAAGTTCTATTTTCATGTCAAGTCTTTCATGTTCCTTTTTATTATGTTGGGGTATGATCTCTATATCTATAAAAATTATCTTTTATGATCATATGATGAGAGACCCCATTTTATCTCTTCAATTCAGTATTTTGAAATTTTAAGTGGTGCCTTGAGGCTACCGAATTTTTAAGTGGTTCTTTCACCCTTCTTGTTTTGAAGTTCTACTTTCATGTCAAGTCTTTAAAGTTCCTTTTTATTATGTTGGGGTATGATCTCTATATCTATCATACTGATCTTTTATGATCATATGATGAGAGAACCCATTTGATCTCTTCAATTCGGTATTTTGAATTTTTAAGTGGCGTCGTTAGGCTGCCGAATTTTTAAGTGGTTCTTTCACCTTCCTCCTTTTTCGAATTTCTAATTCCATGTCAAGTATGAAAGTTCCTTTTTATTATGTTGGGGTATGATCTCTAAATATATCATACTGATATTTTATTATCATATGATGAGAGACCCTATTTGATCTCATCAATTCATTTTTGGAAGTTTTAAGTGGCACCTTTAGGCTGCCGAATTTCTAACGGGTTCCTTCACCCTTCTCATTTTCAAGATCTACTTTCATGTCAAGTATTTAAAGTTCCTTTTTATTATTTTGGGGTATGATCTCTATATCTATCATAGTGATCATTTATGTTCATATTATGAGAGACCCTATTTGATCTCGTCAATCCATTTTTTGATGTTTTAAGTGACATCGTTAGGCTCTCGAATTCTCATAAGAGAAATATTATTTTTGTCTTCCTTTAATGTTCTTAGTTTTATATGGTATATAATTCAAATTTCATTAAAATGTTCTTAAATACAATATATTCTGTTCCCCTACTGTTTTATGTATCATTTTTTAGTGGGTGGCCCATGTCCCCTCTCTTTTCAATGTTTTCTAAAACCATGTATCGTAGACGTTATGTTGTTTAGTTTTCGTCTCAAAATGCCACCCTCTTTATCACAAAATTATTTTATGTTATTAAGTGAAAAATCAAAGCTCTTAATTATACAGGGGTATTCACATATATATTAAAATGTTCTACTTTAAATTCTGGTATTTACATACATGAAACCCACTTTCCCTTTTCCGTGGGTTTAAAGTGACATAAATATCATGTCATTAAAGTAGTTTTTAAAACGTTATGATTATGAAATGAAACCCATTTCTTTTATGCTATATGGTTTATTTATGAAATGATTTATGATGATATATGTGGCTCACATGATAATAAAGACATGTCAAGGGTGCACCCAGATAGCGCTCCAATGCATTGGGTAAAGACTTAATCTCCAGAGATGACCTTTTAGACTGATACCTTGGGGAATTACCTTGGTAATTTTTAATGACACCTTGGGGATGGACCTTGGTGAAACGAAATGATTTTCAATATTAAATGTTGTAGACACATCTTCAAGTTATGAAAAACGTTATTTTCATTATGATATGCCTCATGATTTATTTCTCATGCCTTAATGTTCTTTTCATGACCTTATTGAAGTATCTCAAGTTAACATGTAAAATGTTTCTCTTGTTTCCCTTATTGGGCCTTCTTCTCACCATTTCTTTTGATGTATGTCTCCAGGTTTGAGATGCAGTAATGAACCTAGGATGAACATGAGTAGAAGCCTTTCAAGTTTTTAACAAGAATGTTTTATGTTTTCATGTTTTAAGTTCCTGGTTTCCAAGACACTAAACCTTAAAGATCCTCAGTTTTGTAAAATGTAATGAATGTTTATGTGATAAATAGGTGGGATTCTATATTATTGTTGATCGACTAACTAAATCTGCTCATTTACTTTCTATATGAGATACTTTTTCCCTAGTTCAACTTTCTCGTTTGTATCTTAAAGAGATAGTCAGGTTACATGGAGTTCCTCTCTCCATTGTATCTGACCGCGATCCCATGTTTACTTCTAACTTTTGGAAAGGCCTTCAGAAGTCAATCGGTATTGAATTAAATTTTTGTATAGCTTTTCATCCTCAATAAGATGGGAAATCATAATAAACAATTCAGAATATGGAAGATATGCTACGTGCTTGTTCGATGGATTATTAGGGAAGTTGGGACCAACATCTTTCTTTGGTTGTGTTTTCATATAATAAAATTTTTAATTCCAGTATACAGATGGCACAATTTGAGGCATTATATGGGAAGCTGTGTCGAACTCTAGCTTTCTGGGATGAAGTGGATGAAAGTAAGATGATGGGACCAGAATTGGTAGAAGAGATGACAGAAAAAGTTCTGTTGATTCAAAAACACATGAGGACAGCTCAGAGTAGGCAGAACAGTTATGCTGACAACAGGAGGAAGGATCTCTCTTTCGAGGTAGGTGATCTTGTTGTTTTTCAAAGTTTCACCATGGAAAAGTGTGATGCGATTTGGAAATAAAGGAAATCTGAGTCTATGGCTCATTAAACCCTATGAAATTCTGGAGAGAGTTGGATCAGTTGCTTACCGAGTGTCTTTACCTTCGAGTTTATCTCAGGTAGACAATGTTTTTCATGTTTCGATGTTGAGAAAGTATATGTCAGATCCATCTCATGTTTTGAGCCGAGAGGTAGTTCAGCTGGAAGAGAATATATATTATGAAGAACAACCAGTCCAGATTCTTGACCATAGAGATCAAGTGTTGTGGAATAAGATAATTCACCAGGTAATGGTTTTATGGAAAAACCATATGGTTGAAGAGGTGGCATGGGAATCTGAAAATGCTATGAGGGATAAATACCCACACTTATTTTGATAAGTGAATAAAATTGCGAGGACGCAATTCCCAAAAGGGGGGAAGGATGTAACATCCCAGTTAAATAAAGAATAAAAAATTTTCATTTTTATTAATATTTATGAATTAAATATTAATTTCACTTTAAAGGGGTTTCTATGTTCGATAGTGTACCCGATACACAACAAAGAGTTTCTTTGAAATCTTACGTTGCACTCTAATAATAAAATAATATTATTTTAAATGGTAGTTAACGCCTTGCCGTTGTAATGGCGGGAATGAACAAAACTAACTACAAAATGATTATATATGTTTGTAATTTTTTTTATTTTTACAATAAATGTTAGAGGATTAAAAATGCGAATGAATGCAATTTTAAGCGTAAACATTCTAATATTCTTTAAAAGGTCGTTTAAACCGCCTTCTGATGGAGAACCTATTTTAAATACACTTTTGTAAATTTTATGTGTTATATTTGAAAAAATAAAATTCTTCTTTAGAATTGAGACATCAAAATTTACTTTGGGTAAATTTTGGGTATTTTTCCAATAAAGTTCATTTTTTAATGAATAGTGAAAAATGTTGTATTTTAATTCAAAACCTCTTTTTAATATAATTTATTTATATATTTAGATTATCTTTTGAATTGGTTTTATAGTTCAATTAGAATATATTTTTACAATTTAATCCAATAGTGGTCGTCGGAATTAATTTCACTTGGAAATTGGACTTAAACTAGTGTCAATCGTTTGATACTTATTATTTCATAAAAACAAGATATTTGCTCTAACAGCGGGAATTAATTATTAAATTAATTAATTTAACTTTTTTTTTGAATTTTGTGATATAGACATTATTTTTGAATTAGGAATATCAAATATAGCTTAGGGTGAAGTTTTCGTATTTTTCTGAAAAACTTCAATTTTTGATGAATAGTGAAACCGCTAAGTGGTACTTAAAAAATAGATTTTTCGTTTAAATGAAAATTTAACACCTATGTGTTTTAAATTTCAAAAATCTGACATATATGGTTGTAATTAAGAAGTAAAATGTGGTTTAATGGGATTAAAATAATTTTTTTGGTGAATAGTAACTTTTATGTTTTTAATCGCGATTAGAGGTAATTAGTGTAATTTAAGGTAAGAATAGTGTTTTAATAATATGAAATGACCTAGACACATGTCCTACCCTTATTATATGTGTCATTGACGACCATGAAAATCCATGGGTCAACTTTGGGACCCCATGGAGCCACTTTGGTAAAATAATGACATTAATATCTTTTAATTTAATTTCAAAGTAAAAATGTCACAAACATGAGTTATTTTACTAAAACAATTGTTACATGGGGTTATAAAAGTCATATTTTTTACTATAAATAGTAATTGGAAAGATAAAAAGATTTCCTACATCATGATAGTTTTTTTATAATTTTTAGACATTAAATAAATTAAATTATTTATGACATCATGATGATGTAGCGATTACCTCATTAATAAATGATTTAAATAAAATGAAAAGATATTGTACAATCTAAGACTTAAACTTGTATAATACCTATTGGATGAGTATATTTCGAACCCTTATCACCTTATCATAGAAATAAATCAACGTGGGACTTTTTAAATCTGAAACTCATTTGAAAATAATGTAACCTTTTATACCATTCCAAGAGTGCCCCTCCTCTCCTCTTATAAAAGGCTCCATCTCTACCTCCTTAACCACACCTCTCAAGGCTTTGGCTCGGCCAAAACCCAGCTCATTTTGTCTCTCCACATCCCTCTCTTACTCCTAGAAGCCTACCTTTTTGTGTAAGTCTTCCCAAGGAAGCATTTGAGCTCAAATCAAAAAGAGTTACCTGATTTAATGGTAGTGTCTTCTCTAGTGTTCTTATGTTTTATTTTGCTTCTCCAACCCCCTAAACTCTTTTTATTAATTTCTTTTGTAACAACTATAGTATCTTCAATATACTAGGATTTTTTTATAGGAATAATTCGATCTACACTTACACACACCTACATCTAATGGTTAAATAACATACTATTTCTGTGGATAGCGAATTTCTGCCTCACGAAACGATGATTGTTCAATATTATTCTAACACCTTCAAAGGTGGCCATTAATATGTCACTATATTTATATATAATATGTTATTGTTTTCCTTAAGCTTCTTTATTTTTCATTTATGACATACCTTTATTGATTCCATTATGGGTATACACGATATCTTCATTTTAGAAGTGTGGACTACCGCCCCCTCAAAATGATTTCATTCGTTAATACCATATGTGGTACGTATAATGGATAGATTTAGTGATATTATATTTGATTCCATACTGTAATTATAATACTATTATGTATAATTATGTTTTAATTCCATTAATTTATGAGATAGAAATGAAAGTAGCATCCATGCGTACGTACGGCTTACCGTCTCCATGAACGGTGCATTTCATTTCTTATCCCAAAATGTAGTTTACTATTATAAGTACATATATATAATGGATATATATGATTTATGTTAAATATAAATGATGAATATAATTCTGGAATTAAAATATACATACCTATAATTTAGATTTAATTCCATTAATATGACATAGAAATGAAAGTAGCGTTCATGCGTACGTACGGCATACCGTCTCCATGAAAGGTGAATTTCATTTCTTACTTCTAAATGATTATGTAAAATTATAAATACATGTAATTCTTGATATATATGATATATATTATATCCAAATCATGAATATAATTCTGGATATAATGAACCTTTGACCACACGAACAACATGTAATTGTAAGATGTCCACTTTCGACTTAAGAACCAAATATCGACAAAACAATCATTATTAACTTAAATGATTACATAATGTAAATAACATGGTAATAAGTGATATAAAAGTAATAATGTACTTGAAAAAGTTCTTAAGAATGTATAAATTAACTCAATTTTATTATTCATGAGGTTGAAGAACGATCGAGTCAAGTCGGACCCGAGGTATGGGACTTTGTCTCAATCTCCATTCATTGAGGCATATTTTGTTTTATACCCAACCTTCTTTTATACGGTGTATAAACCCCATTTACATTTATGTTTATCCAAAAGGAATATTTTTATATGAAGCATTTTACTAAATGACAAAAGGGAATGTTTTTTTCATATTTATGTGGTGATAACGACTTCTCCGCCGCCGTGACCATTATTTGAGTTTCAGCTTCCTCTACAAGCCATAATTTTTTTTAAAATGAAAAATAAATACCATGTTTTACTTTTATTTTATTTTGGTATTGAAAATGGTTTTCATAATTTTTTTATTATATCAATGTGTTGTATTGATATCTTGTGATTGAAATGTGTAAATGTTATGTTTCCTTTATGTATGTTTTATATGATACGATTATGTTATGGTTCTTGGGCATTATTATGAAGACGGGTGGTTCTGTGATAAACTAAGGGAGTGTGAGCCCGATATAGCTCTCCAATGCAATGGGTAATGCGAAGGGGTTAAAAGTTGAGGTTTCCTTGAAGTGATTTAGGGAATATACTGTGATGGGTATTCCAAATGTAACCAAGAGGGTTACTCCCTACGTAAGAATGTTATGAATGCCTCAAGTTACCTTTATGTCTTATGATTTCTATGATTTCTTCATGATTTGATGAGGTATGTTAAAGTGCTTATGTTTTATGGGTAAAGTAATATTTCATTCTTATGTATATATGTACTCATGTTTCCTTTCCATATTTTTATATCCATTACTGAGCTTTTTACGCTCATCCCAAGTTTTTGAAATGTTTTTCACAGGTCAAGGGAAAGGTACATTATATGATGATAGTGTCAAGGAAGTGTCAAGAAAGAATCCATGTTTTATTTTAAATATGTTTCCGTTGATGGGAAAAATTAATACTATACTTTATGTAACAACTTTGTTTAAATGTGGAATGTAATGCTTGTTTTATGATCTAATTCTCTAAAACTCTAAACCTGAAATGATCCTCAAGGTGTATTCTTGAAATATATCAAGATTAAGTAAGGTTTAAGGCTAGGACCTTATAAATATAATCTTTTCTTCTCCCTTACCACTAACCTCCATTTTGAGAGGTATTGAATCCTTATTTCTTGAAAAAAAGACAAAAATCATGCAGCAAGTGGTCCAAAAAATCACGATGAAAAAAAGTTGAACCAATACTCAAAAAACCACTACCTGATCATATCTGATTTATTCATATACCTTAATACTCAAATATTCAATTGTAAGTTTAGATAAAAACATTTTATACAAGATATAGGGTCAATGGGATCACACAGGGAGCATGAGTGGTCATCAAAATATCAAATAAATATTCCAATGATATTTACCATCATTAGGAGGATAATAGGGTTTTGTAAGGGAAGAGTAAACTTGTGAATATTATTCATATCTCCATCATCAGAGGATCAAGATTATAGTGAAATTCATAGCCCTATATGAAAACGAATAATTGAGATTCATCACATGACCATTGTCCCTTAGACAAAGTTGGGGAGAGATCATATGAATTATAAAAATGAAGATGAAAGTGGAGTGGATCCAGAAACCCGATGGTGACTCACTCCTTCAGAGACAAGGAATCATTAATGAATCATTCAAAGCAGTCCAGAAGATTATGCCTTCAACCAAAACAAGATACCAAGGAGAGGTTGTGTAGGGCTAACACCTTAGAGAATTCAGAAAGAGAAAAGAGAGGCATTGTGGGCCAAGGAGAGAAGATTAAGCCTTTTGAAAAAGGTGGAAGCATGGAAAATAATGGGGAAAGTTATGGTAGGTAAAGGGAGTGAAAGAAGGTAAGGGCCACCCCTTCATAGATAATGGGGGGAAGCCGAAGTAGCCATCTCTGCCACCCAAAGTAGGATGCCTGACACAAGCTAGGGTTCCATCATCGACAAGGAAGCTCCATGAGATTCTGGATACATCTCATTCTAAATTCATTGGTTAAATGGAATGTATTTTCAGTTATTTAACTTGAAAAATTGATTAATTATTATTTTATTATCAATAATATTTTCAAAATGATATTAATTCTAGATTAATTTCATTATCATATTTTTGATTAAATGGAATATATTTTCGGTTATTTACCATTCCATATTGATTATTCCTTATCTTTTCATGATTTTAGACTTCTTTTAATGGAATGTGTGTTTAATTATTTAACATTACATGTTGATTGTGATTATTTATTAATTATATCTTCCACTAAACATAACCCTTATTGAGAATTTCAGGTTTCCATTATTTTTTTCTTTCCCCAGAATCCAAGAAGTGTAATAATAATGATATGTAAGGAGATTCTGCATGGAATATATTTATTATTAAAAAAAATTCTGTTCTTTTTTTAAATGTAATATGGGAATAATGTATGTATCTAGTCTACCAAGACTACTAAAATATTTAGTCATTTGGGATGTGATTCCTTTTATCTTATGTCAATGTAATATTTTCAACACTGGATCTAGGCTTTTGGGGTATGAGTTTATAAAGATGGTATTGGATGAATTTTAGTAGAAACCATGGGATCTGTATATAATAAAAAAAATATATAAGGTATCATAACCCTATAGTTCAGTTTGAGGACATGTATAGAAGGACGTCTTAATTCATTAATAAGGAATGTATTGTGTGGTTTTTCAAAACAATACATCCCAATATAGATACTAGAATTGGATGTGGTTCGTGAATAGTTGTACCTAGGGCTAATGACTCGACAAAGGAAAAACTTTTCTTGGCTAAATAATCACTTAGTGAAAAACAATAGGCCATAATGAGAACTTGATTTGACACAACTGGGGGATATGCTTTTAATAATTCACATTTTCCATTATAAACATTATAAAGGATTTGAATAAATTGTGATAATGAATATTATATATTAAACCAAAGTTATCTTATATTAAAAAATGATGTCGTTATTTAAACATCCTATAAATGATTATATGGTTCTCCAATTATGATTATTATTTCTCACACTATTATTTTTGGTTGTAGTAAATGGATGGAACCTAAAAGATTTGTGTTAACATTGAACATTAAGGAAAATGTAGGGACTATGAAAAAATAGAAGGGATGATGAATAAAGTTAAATATATCATGATTATACCTAATCACCTATCCCAAAATATTATTTACAACATATAAATTAACTAACTCTCTAACTCACCAAAGAAGATAAGGATGGGGTTTTCTAAGATCTTAAGTGGTCGATACAATAGAGGAATGAAGGATTAATTTCCATCAAGTGAGAAATTTGGAAAGAGACACCTTGAAAATTGTCCCAATGGAATGAAAAAAAAATTATGTGGTAAATAATGGAATCAAGTAATGAATTTCCAAGGAGAAATAAATAGTAAAATTGAAGGAGATAAATCACAATCTTGGTATATATTTATAGTTCATTGTCTTAACTGAGGAGAACATGGGTGTTATCCAAGTTAAAGACCCCTTCTAGCGGTTAATCCCTAGACCAAGGAAAGACCTATGTTAAACTAATATAGTTTAAGTATTTATGTATTTCAAATTAATAAATCATATGTAGAATTATTTTCACTAATGGAATATTGGTTATAATAGTAACAAAATATTTAATTACTATGTAAAATATCTAAGGAATATATGTCCTTGTTAACATAAGGTTTTTGGATACAAGCTTGGATTTATGATTTTAATATTGATCATAAGTTCAATGTCTTATGAACCCCTTTTTATATTTCATGTAATCGAAGACAACAATTTTTATGTATGTTTTTAGAAAAAAAATCATGGGAATAAAACCTATTGGTTTAGTATATGATGGTGTTATTTGAGGTAGAATACCACTACATTTAGGACCTAAGGTTAAAGGTATCGGTAACCTATAAGTTTTATCTTATTATTGATATGGTAATAATTATGGGTCATCATAATTTGTGAATTCCATATGAAGAATATTAATATATTTTTAGAAAAAGGATAACTCATTGCATTTAGAAAAGGGTGTAGGGATTGAACAAAAAATAGAAGAATAATAAGGGTTTAGTGCCTACCACTAGCTTATGTGATGTCTAAGTTAATATGTCATTTTTCTATTAAATTATTTGAAGAATATGTTTAAATAATTTACCATTGGTGTTACTATTGAGGTTTAGATATTAATTAATTATATTTGATGGCTTGTTCTAATGATATTAGATTTGGAAAATAGTTATAGGGAAATGGAAAGTCTTATCTTGATTTTATGAAACATAAGATCTATTAATAGTTAATTTTGGTTCTTAATGCATAAAGAATAATTTATTTATATTAATTTCTTCATTAATTGATGAATTGGAAGTTGATCTATGCACAACCAAATGATGAAATTATTTCTATGAAATAAAAATGAATCAAGTAATCATATTTCCATATATACAATGATAGTAAAATAATTCCCAAACATTGGGAAAATTATCTTCAAATAAAAAATGTTTTTAGATTACCTTAGAATATGGTGAATAAAATGGTATTTTAAATCATCACAAATTTTCTGTTTTCAGGTCTATAACATTACATTGATTGTTCAGTTTCTTATTATCATTGACCTCTATCATTATCTATAATTATGTATTTTTTCATCCATGTCCATATCTTCAATTGTTTTTAATATTAATCCCACTTATAATCCTAGTTATGTGTTATTCCATATGTACATTTTATTTCAATTATATATTATTAAGTGGATTTTTGGTTAACCCTTTTAATGATTTGTGTTTTCCATAAAGTGATTTTCAGATATCAAACCCTTGATTTATAATCACAAGATCAAATTATGAGGATAAAATTTATTTAAGGTGGGGAGAATGTAACACCATGAAATTATAAAATAATCACATTGAATTTGATATCATATGAGACACAAAACATCAATATCAAATAGCATGTGAATTATAGTTCTCTAAATTTAATCTCTTCGATAAAATGCAGAATATGCAACCCTTAGTCTGAAAGAATTGTAATATAGTATATCATTATAAGATAGATTTAAAATTAGTGGGTATTAATATTAATTACTAAATTATGAAAAATATATGGTTTATAATTTTATAAAGAAAATGAAATATATATTTATTTATCATAATTAAATAAAAATAATTTGACTTAAAATGAAATTTTTTCTAAGAAAATATTTTTTTAAAGAAAACAGCTTTGTCGCTTCTTGTGCACTTATGATAAAATTATTTGATGAAACCTTTATAGAATTTATGTGATATAATTAAATTCATATTTATAATTATAATATTAAAATTTTAATTGGTTGAATTTTTTGATTTTTCAGAACAGTTTCATTTATCAATGAAAAGTGAAAATACTAATTTTATTTGAAAACTGCTTTTTCAATTAATTTATTTACATTGTTAAATTATATTTTAAATTGCTTTTAGAGTAAAATTAGATAAAAAATATAATCATAAATACAATTTAAGTCATTTTAATAAAATTTATTTTAAATATTTGAGATTATAACCTTCCATACGTATGTGACTTTTCTTCTTGAAAACTTTCCTTTTCATCACATGTACCGGTTTTGTTTTAAATTTAATTTTTCAAACTATTTGTATTGAATTTGTTTAAAAGGATTAAATATTTGGATTAATAATAATTTATACTTTCTAATAAGGTAAAATTAAATTTGTACCATGATGAATAGTAAAAATATTAAAAATTAATTACCACGATTAAGATGAAAATTGTTTTAATAGGGGTTAACCTAAAAATATAAGGGTAACAATGATATAAAAACCTTTTTAAAATATATTTAACTATAATATTTAGAAATTTTAATGTATAAGGACATATAATACTCTATTTTTTACCCTTATTCCATGATAAAAATGTAGGTACAGTTTTTCCTTTTCAAAAAATACAAGTGTTCCACTTACCTCACACATAAATGGCCAGCCCTTATCCTCTCTTATTAAAACCATTAAACCATTTTTTATTTCCAATAAATACCCAAATAACATCCCAAATTCCATACCCTAATAATTGAATCATCATTTTTATCATAAATCTATTGTAGGAGTACTCTTCATATAATCTTAAAGAGAATGTCTGAGTAGAGATAAAATTTGTAACTATTCATTTTTCTATTATTTATTCCTCCACAACTTTAAAATATTATAAATTTAATTTTATATAATAATTATAGTATATTTAATATAATTAGTTCTTATTATTTTAGGATAATGACTTATATCCATCTTCTCATCCCTCATATGGGAAATGATAATGTGGCTAGTGCATACGACCGACTACCGCCTTGTGAACCAATATGACACTTTTCCATCAACACCTCTCAAGGATGGGTGTGATGATTAATATAAGGAATATATATGATATTTATTACATAATTATTCTTTTAGAGACATTATATAATATATAACGTTTTTACTTTTCATTCCATGGTCGATATGATAACGTCACTCTTATGTATGGTGGACTACCTCCTCACAAAGCGATCTGATTCGTTTTTCACTAATACTTTACATGGAAGGAAATAAAGACATATTTAAATAATATATGTGATATAAATGACATAATTATGATATAAAATATATAAATATCATTCTAAACAGATATTATATCATTTTATTTCTTCCATTTTCACTCACTGAAATATGATAATGTCGTTCTTGTACATGTGAACTTCTATGTTCATGAAGCGATGCAATTAATTTTCATCCCAATACCACATGGATGATATGTATGTAATAATATTTAATGAAAAAATATTGTATTTATGATATTATTACTTTTATTTATTGTTAAAATATTACTTCTCTCTTTTCATAATGATCATTGGAATTTGAAACGTTACTCATCTGTACGTATGGCCTACTATCCTTATGATCAGAACATACTTCATTTCTCAAAACAATATTTCATGATTGGACATAAAATTATATTTAGTTTATAAATATGATAATTATTTCATGATTATTATTCTGGATATCTTGAAATAATTAACTCTTAATTCAATAGCTAACCTGCCAAATTCATTTGTGCACATAAGTCAAATATCATTGAAACACGTGACATAAAATTAATTGATTAAGTAATTGTTATAATAGGGGTATCAATTAAATAAAAGGATTAATAAAAATGAAATTTTTTCTAATGTAATTAAAAAATCAATCTGAATTTATAATTCAGGAATATAAAGAATTTATGTGATGAGTCAGACTTATGGTAAAAGACTTCATCTCAATTTATATTCATTGAAGAAAATTGTAATTTGAAGCACAAAATTTAATTTATATATTTTATGTGACTTCAATATTAAATTTCAAATATTGATTCCTTTAAAAAATAAGTTATTTTATGTTTGGATATTAATTGTTTCATCTAAATTAATTTTCACTTAATGGTTACTGAGTTTTAAAGAATATTATGACTGAATTTTTTTTATTGGGTTACATTAATTATTAATTGTCATTAAAATTATATGATTATGTTTGTAAATGATTATTACTATATTATGTTTTATTTAACCTTATTTTATTAGTAATTAAATTTTATAAACATAATCTACTCATTTATTTATCCTCACCTCAATGTTATGATATTTTTTAGGGCATATTTATTAATATCATTTTTATCAGGATAGTTTATACCTGAATTTACACATAAGGAAATTATTTGATAATTTTATAATGAACACAATGATGTTTCTTCTCCTATGGTCATTCATGGGATTATTCAAGTAAATGTACAATTTTATACTATTTCGTACCTAAAATGATTGATAAAATACATTTAATAAAATCCAACTTTATTTATCTATTTAGTAAAATACACTTTTTCATAAATCCCCTGTATTATAAAAAATTTCAATTTATTTTGGAAATTATTAAAATTGATTTATTAAAGGAAATTTTATAGATTTTTTATTTTTTTCCATAATATTTTTAAATGAATATTCATGTCATTTTCCAATCAATTCCCATTTCTCTTATACTAAAAATTTTATTTGAATCATTGTTTTAACATGTACAACATGAATGGAATTTCCAGTCGTTACTAACAATCAAATGTTTCAAATTTTCTGTTATATGTTTGAATGTTTATTTTAAAATAATTTTATTTTTATATTTTTTTATAAATTTTAGTTTAAAAGTATTATTTTAATGTAAAAATATTGTTTTCCATAAAAATATTTTAAAATCTATTTTCATGGAATTTATATTCATCAATAACATCAACCCTTATTATAATTATGATCCAATGGGGATATATTGTATTGGTTCTCTATATATTTATTTTATGGATGGATTGCGGTAATTTTGAACAAGGTTAGTATTTAAACACACTTCCTTGATTCATTTTTGTAGTCCTTAACATTCCCTTGAATGATTCACGTTCCTATAATAATTTGTGATTATATTTCCCCTGAATATCCATATTAAATTCATGGATATACTTATTTCTTAAATTTTATCTCATTTATACATATGGTGTTTTAATTTGAATGTTATTTGATTGGATGTGGAAATATTGATAATCCCTCAGCATATTGATACTGAATTATATCAATTATTTTATATATGAGGAATGATTTGTACATGTAGTTATGGGTAGGGTCTGGTTATAGATAACACCATGATGTATCAGTAGTCTCATAAGGCAAATGAATAATCTAGAATTAAAGGAGTTTCTACCAATAGTTTAAACATCTTGGGAAGGTTCTTGGTAATAGATGTATCATGCGCTTGATTACATGGTGTAAAATAATTAAGGATTTCCATTAATGATAAGTCAGCAACTATTAATATTCATGATATTTTTTTTAATTATATTATCTCTAGATGAATTTTATTCTTAGTTTATTGATTAAATGGCATGTGTTTTTAGTTATTTACCTTCCAATATTGATTGCAACTTATCTTATTACCCATGATATTTTTGCAATGGTATTATCTGTAGATTCATTTCATTATTAGTTTATATGTTAAATATATTGTTTTTTCTATTATTTACCTTTATATATTTATTATTCCTTATATTAGTATCCCTGATATTTTTGCAATGATGTTATATCTGGATGCATTTCATTATTAGTGTATAAATTAAATGACATGTGTTCTCTGATATTTACCTTTACATAATGATTATTCCTTATCTTTTAATGATTTTAAAGTTATTTAAATGGAACATGTGTTCAGTTTTTTACCTTCCATATTGTTTGTGATTATTGATTAATGAAAATTTCAAATGTAACTTGCCCTTAATTAGCATTTGAGCTCACCCATATTTTGTTTCCATTCTTAGGAATCCAAAAAAGTGTACTATGAATGATATAAATGGATATTCAAGATGGAATAACATTATACTTTATTTTTCTTTTGAATTTTTATTTTCAAATATAATATGGGAATCATTTATGTATCTTTTTTACCAAGAATAATAAACTACTTGGTCATATAGTATGTGAATCCTTGTATCTTATACCAATGTAATAAAACAGAAAATGGCTTCAGGATACTCGGTTTTAGGTCACAATAAATAGAGAGGACAAGAACCTATGAAATGAGGATAAGAATGTTTATAAGTGGTTGGGGTAGAGTTTTTTTCTAAACTAAGTGGGTTTTTTAGTGAGGGGATATAATAAGATGAGTTACCCTTTTATAAGTGAATATAGATTACCTTTCGTTAAAACCCTAAAATGTCTCTATAATGGCAAGTAACTCTCGAGGAAAGTATCTCCAAAATTGAGAAATAATAGATGGGGTAAGGGATAATATTGATCTAGGAAACAACCACCTTATCTCACATATGTTTTAAACATATTATTATTTTTTTGCTTTTGGTTAAACCATTTTCCCCTTTTTATTTTTACAAAGGATGCCATTTTTTAGTGGATATAAATTATCTATTATTCATTAAAATAACATGAACATTTAAAAAAAATTCTACATATTGATTCCAAATTTTATATCTATTTTATTAATTATATTTTCAAAAATTGTAAAAATGTACTAAATGTATAATGAATGAAAACAATTTATTTTAAAATATACCTTATTTTATAAAATGTCAAATATGGGTTAGTGAATTTATAATTAAAATTTTTAAATTACAAAATCACTTATAAAATAAATATTTATTCTTATAAAAATATTTCATATATTTCAAATTCCTAATATTATGCTAATAATGTTATAAAGTAATTATATTTTCAAAAAATGTATTTTAGACTATTCACCGAAACGTCCATATTTTTAGAATATTCCTAAGAGACATTTTTAATGTAATTTTGAAATTCGAAATCCATACCAAAATTTCCTTTTTAAAAATTAAATTTTTATAGTTTCACATTTTAAATTTTAAATAAATCATAATATATAATGAAAATATCGTTTTATTTGATAATTACATTTTAAAATACTAGTTATTCCCATTCTTAACTTCTTTGAAAAACTGAATAATTAGGATATAATCATAAAATGTTATATTTTATTTAAATTTTCATTTAACAATAATATAATTACTTTTTTAAATAAAAAGTAAAACTTAGAAAAAAAATTATTATTAAATACAATAATTAATTAAGTAAATTTTTATAACATAGCCTTTATATATTTAAATATATTTATATATTTCATAAGTTAGTTACTCCTATTACCAACTAATTCAATAAATATTTTTTAATTGTTTCAACTTATCGTGGTTTCATTTTTTTTGTTTTTAGTTTGTAGAAATCTATCAAACAGATAGTTTATTTAAGGAAAATTTACAATGAAATCTTTGTACATTGCACTAAAAATGGTACCTCGCCTTGGTTTTCCAATCCATGGAAACATTAAAATACTTTTTCTAACATATAAACATTTAATAGACATGGAGTTTAGTATGAGGTTCAAAAAATATATCTCCTAATAATGATTATGAGTACTATGAAATATCACTGAAAAGAGCCAAACATGAGGAACTTCTCTAAGTTATGGGAATCCTCCAAAATATGGTGTGATACACACACTTTGGGAATAAAAAAGGCCTAGATGATAAAAATTTATCCCACTTTTCATATGTTTAGTAAAAGATCTTAGTAATGGTCGTGAAGTTCAATCTATTGATCTTATTTTCCCAATTTGTGAGAAATATTACCGTAAAACTAATAATTTCTTTATTGTTCCTTCAATCAACGGTATTATTCTAGGAGTACCATTTGGGGAGTCTAATTCCTTAAAATTTCGGAATCCCTAACAATAAAACAATTTAAATCCAAGGTATAAGGACCACCCTTAGTTTCATTGAAGGGTTAATCAAATACCTAATCATCCAAAGAGTCTAAATCCCTAAACTCTATAAACTATTCTATCCACTAACCAGTTTCAATCCTAATTAATCAAATTTTAACATCCTCTAATTAATTTTTAATAGGTTATATGACAGCCCATCCAACATTAAAGACTTATTTTTTAGATAAACCAACCAACTCAAGTTGTAATCCAATATTCAATGCTCCCATTACTTGAGAAACAATGAAATAAAATATAGAAAATCAATTCTAGGGTTCTAGCCCTAAACATTTAATTTAGTTAAATTAAAACTAGTTTGTAACTCATTATCACATAGTAAATCATTTTCTCAACATTAAGGCGAGAATCTAGTTTTACACAACCCACTCTGGGACAAATAAATGACATCACTATCTTAAGGATTATGAAAGGCATTGAGAAACATGAACTATCCATTATTAAACTATTTGATATTTTATCATTAATGGTAATGCTGAATAACTGAAATTATAACTTTATAAATATTATGGGAATAAATTAGAACCCCCACCTTCCCAACCATTATAAACTAACTCAATTTTCTCAAATACTAATGGTAAAATGAGACATTATCTCTTCAAAACATTGAGGGGAATATTTTCTCATGTTGAACTCAATATTCCCCTTATTAATGTATTTAAATCCAAAAATTCAAACACAAAATACCTTTAGTAATTTTTTAATTTCAACTAGAAATTTCCCTATAAAAACCAATCAGATTTTGATACTTATTTGAGTACCACTATCAATGGAACCATGCTTCCGAATTTAGAGGACCCAATTTTTCCTTGTATTAATGTGGAAATAGGGTGAAAAAGGTAAAAAGTACCTATTTAATTTAGGATGTAGTGATAACCTCATTCAATATGTCATTAATTTTCAGTTTGGTACTTGGGATATCCAACTATGATATGTCACTCTATAAATAACTAATAATAGTGTTTGGGTTACTAAGGGAATATTAAATATTATTTTCGTTAATGATGGAATTTTTGTTTTTAGTGCTAACTTCATTTTCATTAATAATCATCCAAAATTATGTATTTTTGAAAAAAAAACATCATATATAGTCATCCCCTCTTAGAAACAATCAACTAAATCATTTGAGTTGCGAAATGAAACATAGATGTAACATTTAGAAACATCAAACATAACCTCAACATCTATAATGTGGGATCTCAAATTAGTGATGATAAGGAGTTTCATAAGGATAATTGGATATTTAGTGTTAAAAGTGAACCTATGAAGTATTATGTGATTATTAAAGTATTTTTATGTTGATAAAAGATAATGATCAATTGTTTCTGTGAGGAAAACCATTCTTATTAGATTGAATCCCTTAAATATTGCTAATTTGATGATTTTTTAAGATATCTAATCAATAATAATATGGTTGATTTGATGAAATTGGAGTCAATATTAATTAAAATCATTGATCCCCCTCTTTTAGAGGCTAAAAAATATTTCCTAAAGGATCCAATTCTTGTAGTAATTTCTTATAAAATAAAACAAGTATGATTAAAACTCTCAATCTATTTTAGGTGATTCTAATGGGAATGATATTTAAATCAAGGACATATCGTCCTCAACAAATTATTAATTATTATTTAATATCAAAACAATTCCTATTTCAATTTATTCTTCTCTCAAATAAAATGAATAGATAATGCTTTTGGATTTCATAAGAAATCATAAAAAATTAACCAGATGGACCCCTCCTAATATTTAGGAGATTATCCAACTAATTGGGCACCATATGATTATTATTGAAAATGATTATAAACCTTCTAACCAACCCAATTTTAGACTAAATATTTTCTCAATTTATGTTTTGAAAAGTAAACCACTATGTAATTAAAATATAATATTATCAAACCTATTATATAGAGTGAGTGGGTAATCCCAACTCAAGTGGTTCATAAGAAATCATAAGAAAGTAACCAGATGGAACCCTCCTGATATTTAGGGGATTATCCAACTCATTGGTACCAATATTATTATTCTATAAAATTATTATAAACCATCCAACCAACCCCATTGAAGGCTAAATCCTTGTATAATTTTTGTTTTGAAAAAGTAAATCCTTATGTAATTAAAATATAGTATTATATAACCGATTATAGAGAGTGAGTGTGTACGACCAACTCAATTGGTTCCTAAGAAGGTTGGAATCACTATTATATGGACGGCGAATACATGTATATAAGGTTCAAAAGAATATAAGGGTAAAACTTGATATTGGGGATTTATTTTAAAAAGTAATTGGAAATTATGTTTAAATATAGACCATTTGATTTTACTATTAAACGATCATTTCTATGAGCTAGTGGCAAAAAAATAATTTTATTTCATCATAGATGGATAATTGGGGTTAAATAAAGTAATTTTTTAGAATACTAAGGAAAAAACATCACTTTTCTGTTTAGAACATTTTCCTTCAAAATGATTCAGTTTGGGTTGTGTAATTACATCAGTACTGCTAAGAAGTATATGATGTAAAATTCCGATTAATTAGATGGTGTGTGTATACATGTATTTATGAAGAAATGTTTTATTTTGGGAACACATTTGAGGGATGATTTATAAATTTTTAATGGGTTATTTCAATATATGAGGATAAATTTTTTCCCTAAATTGGTAAAAATGCCTCCTTATGTTAATGAAAGGATATGTTCTTAGGAATCATATCTCGGGTAAAGATATTTTGGTTGAGAAATCCACGTTAGATATCATTCATTACCTTGCCTCTTCATAATCGATCATGGATTTAAATTGTTTCTTAGTGAACACTAATTTATATTGAAGTTTCATTAGAAATTTATCACTATTTTGTGAACCTTTTTTTCTATATTTTTTAAAAATACAACTTTTGTTTATATGAAAGTTTTTGAGGATTAATTATCATCTATAGACTCTTTATCTGTCCCATAATAATGAAATCTTATAATTGGGATCTTCTTATTGAAAACATACGTAGTGTGAGTGACTTTGGTGTAAGAACATCCTTATAATAAAGAAAATAATAAAAATTCCATTTTTCAGTTTATAAGAAAGAAAATCATTGAATGACTAAAAAAACAATTCCACAGCCACTAAATAAGAATTTTTATTTTATTTTATTTTCCATATATAATTTTAGATCCTATCTCTTATAATTTACCATCACTATTTTTAATGATTATTCAGCAATAAAATATTTTTTAGAAAAACATATAAATTAAGGATAGATTAATTACATGGGACCTTATATTGTAAGAGTTTGATATAATGATGAAGGATAAAAATGGAATATATAAACTAGTATATGTACAACTTTCTAGTTTAGAATTCAATGATAATTCATCTAATTTTTTGGGTCTTATTTATTTATTGATGAGAATATATACAATAATTGATTTGTAAAAGTACAATTATATAGAAAAATACATGTTAAAAATGATCATTTAAAAATTATTAGGAACCCATTATTAGAGGTGATTTATTATTTATATAAAAATATATATGTTTCATGATAAAAAACTCTTCATCTTTTGTCCAGATTTGTTCATATGGATATGTATTCTGATGACTTATTAAGAGGACTTCCTCAGTTTTTTATTCATAGAGAGGCATGTAGATGACACTTTTCCATAAATAAAACAATTGTAAAAGTTATCGAAAGGGGTTTATTTTTTACTATCATGTCTAGTGGTTCTTAAAAAATTCCAAATTTTTCCCTGGTGTAAATAACTCGATTTCATCACTAGAAGGAACCAATTTCTTCTTATTCCCCCATTAATTGTAATAATTTTTAATATTTATGGAACTTATTTTAGAGGAACCTTTTTAAACACTTTAGGATATCTCTACTTAGTATTAACTATGGATTATTCATCTAAATGGGTTTATTCCAACCCAACTATGTTCAACTTTCACCACGTGGTGATTTTCTTCATTAGAGAAAATAGATTTTCATGATTTTAAATTACTAGGGATATCGTTAGTGATCATGGAATATAATTCAATAATCATCCCTTCTCAAAACCCATTTCCAAATATAGGATAACTCTTAATGTGTCTATGGACAACCAAACTCTAGATAATGGTTATGATAATTTATAATATAATGCAATAAAGAAAATTATAGAAACAATTATAACCCACTCTAGGAATGATTGGACCACAAAGTTGTTGGATACCCAATAGGTAGATCAAATATATATACAACCACCTCATTCATGTCATCATATTGGTTAGTTTATATTAAATCTTTCCATTTCCAAGTTAAAATTGAGCATAAAACTTTTTTGTCCATATAAACTGAAAATTTTACATTTCCTTAGCTAAGAGAAAATTAGACTTTAATGATCTTAAGAAACTTAGGATAGGGAGTTATAGACATTAAAGGACAAAAAATCCCAATATTATTTTTAAAATTTTAGAAAATTTAAATTACAACATGTTGAATAGGAAAATTTTGTCACATTTACACTTCCAGACACGATCTTCACCCAAGGAAGTTGAGGTAATGGTGGTCGTTGTAATACATGAGACCCTACTAAAATAGGTAAAGACTATATCCGAACTATCACACTATCTTCACTCTAATGTTCCCTTTATCATAAATATATTAAAAAAAATTAAATAATTAATTTTAGACTTCTCTTTTATAAAATTAATATTTTCTTTTAAATTCATTATAAATATATTATCTTAAGATATTTTTTATTTTTATTTCTTAAAAATAGTTTATTGTTAAATTCATTATTAAAAAATATAATTTCAACCAAACCTATGACTTTTATAACCTTATCATTATATAATCAAGACATAGATGTTTATAAAATATTTTAAGAGGTAGAAAAAGAGTTTAATGATTAAAATTAAACATTTTTAAATGATATTTTAAATTATGAAACCTATGTTTAAACATAAGATATATTTTTCAATTAAACAAAATGATTTTGGTATTTTCTTTTAATTAAATATTATTTTGGAAAATTTTGATTTTGTATTTTTTTGGAAGGAAAATAATATTTATTTTTTTATAATAGACCAATTTATGTCATGAAAATAAAAATCATTGACAATTTTATCCTAAACATTAGTATTCCTAAAAATTGATTTCTTTCAAAAAATGGGTATTACAAACATTAATTATAAAATAAATTTCAATTAATAATATTGAATTTATATATAGAATCAATAGGTTCAAATTAACTTACTATTACATTTTTCATTTTATTCAATGAAAATAATTTAATTAGGATAAATATTTATTACCACAATAAAAAAAGGTTGTTTTCAAAGAGTTACTTTTATAACATTTTAACTAAAACTGTCGATTAATTTACATTAAAATGTAAATCTTATATAATTTTCAAGGGAATAAAAATATAAACACTCATGAAATTAATAATTAATATGAAATAAGAATTAAAAATAGTTCATATATAAAAATACATTTTCTATAAAAATAGTATTTCTTATATCTTATTTTTTTAATTTCTATGATAATTTTCACATATATAAAAATGAAATCAGGTTAAATGGATCCCAAATTCATATTTATCACATTAAAATTTGTTTATAAGGTTTATATTATATTTTAAGTAATAAAATTATTACTATGGTTAATTTTTAGTCATGATGATTAAGGGTAAAATGGTTAAACGTGGTATCCCTAATTTTTAATAAGTAAACGGCCACTTAATCCTTCTTGAAATACATGTTAGATATGATGGTCATACCCACATGTTTCACCTATTATTTCCCTAACTAATTAATCTAACTCTCTAAATTCACCTAATAACTATGTTATTCCATTTGTACCTTTTATCTATCATTATTTTCCATGAAAAAACTCTCTTTTTCCCTTACAAAAGGAACACACTCCCGCAAAGTCTCTAATATGACTCCACCACAAAGGAATTTCGTATTAATTTCCCTTGCCTATCCCTCTAAAAATACCTTTTAAAAATATTATACCTTTATATAAAATCCAATCAAGCATTAAGAAGCTTCCTAGAATGGTAAGGGTTTCCAATCTTTCTCTTCCATTTGGAATTGAACTTATTTTTTTATAATAATATTTTCACATATTTATATGATTTTAAATTTATGTTTTTACATCCCATTTAATATTATAATATTTATATGATACTTCTTCCATCCCATTATTTCATTTTCATATGTCTTTATAATACCAATATAAGGGCACATATTCAACCCATTCCATTATCAATTAAAAATATTTATTATAACATCATCATGCTTGTAATTATATTTAATTTTCACCCACTTGATATATTTAAAAAGATATTTCATCTCATTAAATCCTTTTTCTAAACCTTCATAATTCCCAAAAATACTTAATTTTGGGAAATTAAATCATATATGGTTTTTCTAGAAATGAAACCCCAGTTTGGATACTAGCAAGTTGATGTAATTTTGAAATAGATGCATGCAGTAAGTACTTCATGGATTCCTTAAAAATATGTCTAGAAAATCCTAGGAAAAATTATTTAAAATATTCACATGATATATACCAACCATGATAAATGATTTTTTCTATTATTACTACGATATCCTTCTAATTAAAACTTTTGGACTCAATTGAATTATTTTATTACCAACCCAACAGTTTGAAATCCTCCTTAACCAATAAATTTTATTAATTTATTCAATAATTGAAAAAAAAAATACATTAAGAATACCCCAAAGATGTTATGTTTAATATTTATTGTTTATCCATCCATATTATTTTCCAGATATTTTATGATCACGTTTTACCTTTTATTAGCATTGGAAATAATTATTAGAAATTTGAATGTTGTTTTTGTGATAAAAATGATTATTAAAAAGTTTATTATGTTTTTTTAACAATCCATCTTTTATCTATATATGGTTTATTATCATATTATCAGTTTTATTAAAAATGGGATATGTATTGGTGTTATATATATTTTTATTCGAATACAGATAACCATTAGAAAAATTGATTATGTATTGTTTATTCATTATCTCATATGATGAATGTATTATACATAAATAGGTGATGAGTGGGGACCAACATTATATAATCCCTCAATGCATTAGTAATTCTCATGAGATATTTTTTAGTATTTTGGTATATGTATACCCATATTAGGTTATTTCCTTGATTATAAGATCATGATGTTAGGTATTATCATATGGAATTAGATGTATAACATTATGAATTTCATTTCTAAGGAACCATTTATTGTTATCTAAGTGATCAATTTATATTTATTTCAATCCATTGATATATCATGATAAAAATTTCAATTGATTATGGATTCATGTTGTTTATTTATTTAATTCATATCACTAGTGAAAATTTTATGTTATGATATTTTTCATTGTATATTTACCATTAGTAAGCATCTCCAGTCATCATTATTTGATTAAATTCCCTATGAAACCTATAGGATAACCGTGTTTCATTATTGTGTGATATGATAAAAGGGATAATAATTCCCTCACAATGTGTTCATAGTTCATATTTTTTTCAAATGTAATGCATGTATGTATCAAGTATTCCTAGACTATTAAGTTGTCGAATCATATGGAAAATCTTGTATTTAGTTCTAGTAATTTAATATATCAAATGGATATGGGTTTTTGGAGTATTTGATGTTATATATGGTATTAAATCAAGATTTTCTTTTGGAACCATGGGGATTAGATTCAGGGGAACCTAGTAAGATAACATAAGTTCTATGAAAAAACCTAAATATTTCTAAGGAACACTCACTAATATAAAATAGTCCTTTAAAAACACTATAAATGGAATTTATCAGAGCTATAAAACCACTGAATACATGAGTGACATTAAAAGCCGTCATATTGTATCCCTGTTAAAAAAATCATTGATAAATGATCTATTTATCATTTCTTATAAAAGAACTAATAAAGGGTCTTTTATCAACACTTTTAAAAAGTGTTGATAAAGTATTCCCTTATTATTGCATGTAGAAGTGTTGATAAAGGACCTTTTATCAATTCTTATAGAAGCACGGATAATGTAGACATTTATTAGTGCTTTTAATAGGATTGAAAAATGTTTCCTTTATCAGCACTTTTAGAAGCATTGATAAAGGGCTATACTGGATTGTGCTATAACAGCACACCATAGCACTAGATATACGCCAGATATCAAAAACAACAAGTCCCAATATAGAATATAAATTAAATTAAATTTAAAAAAACTACATTATATACATTTCAAACATTTGTTTATAGAATAACATAAATACAAATTATTTCAAGCATTCAAAAACATCATTATTCAATTGTTATTTAATCCTGAACGAACATCTGCTATTGCCAAAAAACCACCACTACTCAAGAAAAATAACACACCTATATTAGAAAAATATTCCTATTCTAGACATAATATATTGAAATAAATTAATAGAAAGTGTTAATTTTAATAAAATTGATGTCAATTTTAAATAAAACATCACCAGTGGAGTCATACTAGTCAAACTGTGAATCAATTTGAGGTGAATCTGATTCCAATAAATCCAAATTGAATTTTTGATCATTATCCTAAAGTATCAAAATAATTTGAAATTGTTTTCTCGGTTATTAGTACATCAATTGTCTTTTCTACTAAAATGTCTTTTTCAAATGAAAATATTCACTTTTGACTCATTCAGATGACATCATATATCGATTTGATATGGAATAGATTCCTAAAAATCATAAATGAATTCTGAATAATTTTCCTAAATTATCAAAAAAATCCAACAGCATTTGATGGGTTTTTAGTCTATTTCACTTTTTTAACAAAAATATCCATTTTAAAATGATAATGGACACTGTCAGAAATACTGGGCACATTGTGTGTTAGATTAATGTGTGAGTGATTCTTACATGTTACCAATGAATTCTGGATCCTTTTCATAAATTATCAAAATAATCATATTATGTTTTCTTGGTTTTGTTTAGGACAATTGTTCATTTTACTAAAATTGATGACAATTTTAAATAAAAATACATGCATGGAGTCATACCAGTCACACTGTGCATCGGATTGAGGTGAGGATGATTCTTAATATATGGATCGTCTAAATAAAGCATAATAACAATATTAATTTGTTTTCTCAGTTTTGAGTGTTTCTAGTGTCTTTTTTACTAAATTGTCATTTTAAACATAAAATATGCATCTTTCACTCATTATGATCACATCATGGGTCACATTGACATGAAATAGATTCCTCAATGTCATAAATGACTTAATAATACTTTTCCTAAATTAATAATAAAACTATGATCATGTTTGATTAGATTTCATAGAGTGAAACTTTTTGGACAAAAATATTGATTTTAAACAGATAACAGACACTTTGATTCATACTGAGTACATCATGTATCAGATTAAGGATTGGATGATTCTGACAGATCAAAAATTCAGTATGGATCATTATCCTAAAGTATCAAAATAATATGAATGTTTTTACTCATTTTTTAGTAGGATAGTTGTCCACTTTACTATAATTGGTAAAAATTTTAAATAAAAAGATGCACATTGACTCATACCGGTCACACACTATGGATTGAGATTTAAGTGATTCCTACACATCTAAAATGACATTTGGATCATTTTTCTAAAGTATCGAAAAAAATTGTTTAATCAATTTTGAGTACATCACATTTCTTTTTTACTAAAATTTCATTTTAAAAATTAAAGACTCACTTTGACTCATACCAATCACATTGTGTATCAGATTGAGGTCCAGCTGATTCTTACTCTAAAAAATAACAAATAGATCATTGTTCTAATGTATTTAAATAATATTAATGTGTTTTCTGAGTTTTGAGTATGTTAGTTTTCCTTTTTACTATAATTGATGTAATTTTTTTTAAAACAAAACATGCACATGGAGTCATTTCGGTCACACTATGCCTTAGATTATAGTGAAGGTGATTCAGGAACATCTCAATTCACTTATATATTTCTTTGCTAAAGTATCAATAAAATTTTAATGTGTTGGTTTTGTTTTGAGTATGTCAATTTTATTTTTCAATAAAATTGATGTCAATTTTAAATAAAAACGCACTTAGGGTCACACTAGCCACATCATGCATCAGATAGAGGTGCGACTGATTCCTACACATTCTAAATAAGATATTTATTGTTTTCATAATGTGGAAAAACTATTTTAATGTGTCTTATTGGTTTTGATGACACCATTTTTCTTTTTCACTAAAATTTCATTTTAATCTTAAAACACACACTTTGACTCATATGGATCAGATCATGTATCGACTGATGTGGGACTGATTCCTACATGTCACAAATGATTTATGAACTATTTCTATAAATTATAAATAAAATAAAAGAAAGTTTTTTTAGGTTTTACTGAGTGAAAATTTTTAACGTAAAACATCAATTTTGATTTTATAACAAACAAAACGAGTCATATTAGGAATATTGTGTATCAGATTAAGGTGTGGATGATTCTTACATGATTCAAATGAATTTTGGATCATTTTCTTAAAATATAAAAACAATATAAATTTGTTTTATTGGTTTTGAGTATTTTATTTTTCTATATTACAATGATTAATATCAATTTTAAACAGGAAGAATTATTTAGAGTCATACCAGTCCATTGAATCAATTTATCGAACTGCCAACGCTGTATGAAAAGCTTCGAACAAACCACATCAACTCAAAAAAATGAATCTGCCTATATAAGAAGACAATTATTTTGAGTATTACTAAAAGAAATAGATGAAACATAAATATGAAATAATAAATTAATTCTATAGACAAGGACTTTACTGTACAAATATCAAGATTACCTCTATCATTGAGCAATTAAGGGAACTTGAAGGAAAGTTATAAATTTCAATATTTTAGGGGTTAAAGGTTTTGAGGGAGAATAAGTATATAGATATTTTGGTTCACAAAGGCGTGAAATATGGATAGATAACCTAAACTTGAACAAAATAATGCATCTATTTATGAAAACAATTATTATGGAAATAATACTATCAAGAAATAAATTAAACATAAATATGGAAGAATAAATTAATTTTATAGAAAATTATTTTAATATGAAAACGTCATGATTAACATTTTAATTGAGTAGGGGTAGAATTTTTTCTCTTTTTTCAAAGTAAATAGAAATATATTTAAAGTAATTTATAAATGCAACACTAAATGGATGAAAAGGTTTTGAGATAGAATATATCTATGGATGTTTTTCTGTAAAAAGACATAAATTATTGAAAGACCACCTAAAATGGAATAAAATAATCCACCAGTATAAGATAATAATTCTTATATGGGTGATAATAAAATGAAATAAATTAAACATAAATACGAAATAATACATTAATTCTATGGAAAATGATTTTACTATGAATATATCATAATTTATTTTGTAATTGAGAAGAGGCGGTGTTGTTTCTCTTCCTAAAAATTAAGTAGAGATGATTTGAAGGAATGTGGTAAATTAAACACTACATAAGTGATAATGTTTTTATAGAATATAGGTTTGCGGATGTTTTCATGCAGAAATTCATGAAATATTGACCAACCACCCCAAATAGAATAAAATAATCCACTTATATAAGGAAAAAATTATTATGTGGCTAATTATAAAAATAAATAAATTAAACATAGATATGAAACAATACATTAATTCTATGGACAATGATTTTACTATGAAAACAACAAGATTGCAACTGTAATTGAGAAGATGTAGCGTCGTTTTTATTCTTACAAAGGCATGAAACATGAATAGAAATATTCAAAAATAAACTAACTCTACAATGAATAATGAAATCTAAATTAACATTTCATTATATAATGTTTTGGTAAAATAGAGAAAGTATATCTACCATTACATATTTCCAAATGGATTCCATCATTATAGTTTGTTCGTTACTGGGATTGGTAACATCATAATGTGTAGAAGGCATTTCTTGGTTGCATATTCTAACATTTAATTTATATTACGTTAATGCGGTAGAGAACATATAATATTACGAGGGAAAACATAATATATTTAAAACACTCTTACCTTCTCATTGAGCTATCTTTTTTTTAAATTGTCATGGATTTGGTTCTGCAATCAAGAATCCAAATAACCTCTTTATAGGCCCATAAAATGTACAATACATTGTCTACATTGAAATACTCATTAACTAATTTTTATGTCCCAATGAAAGGGTTATCCTCAAGTGAAGTTTCATCAGACTCAACATTTGTTTTAGTCCCCAGTAGAAAAATCATCCAATTTTTTTTGGATCTGAGACATAAAATAATTGCACTACTTTTTATGTCATTATAAAAGACACTTGTTTACCTTCTACACTGTAATTTACCTTCAGAAATCCCATTTCATCAAATTTTACAAATTTTTTATTGTAAACTAATTTTCTATGGAAAAGTGTCACTTGAAATGTGGTATAATATAACTCATATATCTGTTCAATATTGAAAAAATATTATATATTTGAATAAATTTTATTTTTATCTTTGGAACTAGAAATGTGCATAACTTCATCCATAAGAATAACAACACTATTTTTCATCATACTGAAGTCATCATGTTATTCTTTATAGATTATATAACCATTTATTACAAAAGCTGTGTAAGATATTACATTTACATTTGGTCCTCTAGATGGCCAGTGAATCCGTTCAGCAATTGAATTCTTATTTTTAGATAACTCCTTATAAATTTAATCACTAAACTCTAATATAAACTATTGATTATGTGTATTTGAAATCCATATTTTAGCCTTTGATGGATTCAATTCTATAAGAATTTATTTTTAGGATTCAATGTATGGATCAACATTTTCACTATTATGTAATTTGTAAAGGTAAACATTCTCCCACTCTGTCAAGGTAAATTTAACAAAATCTCTTCTGGAAATCCCTTTACCCAAAAGGTGTTCACTGTGATGAGACATTAGGAGACCAATGATTTCAACATCTGATAGATAATCAGAATAAAATTCAATAGCCTCTTCAAAAATATAACATTCTACAATACAACATTATGGCCGACTTCAAATTTTTACAAACCCTTTAAAATTATCTATATGTCATTTAATGGGGAACATCCAACAATAATGGATATAACCACATAGTTAAAGAACTCAAAGTAAGTGTACAATCAGGTATACCTTCATATCAAATAATGATGGTGGGTATATCATATCTAATTCTCATAAAATTATTTAAATCTCTTTATTCACATTTGGAAACATCACTAGGTAAAAAAACATTAAAAAATATGGCATTGAAAAATAAGTATAGCCTAGTTAATGTATGTCATAAATTTTGAGGCTGAATTCAATAGAAAGAAACAAACCTTAAATCTTATATCAAAATAAGATAGTCATGTGATTTTAGTCCTTGTAACTTAAAATTATTCACTGACATTACATTCTTGATATTTTATGAATACCATTTTGGAACTTTTACACTAGTAAAGAAAAGAAAATTTTCAATTTTTCCTTTTGGGATAGAGTGTAAGATGCTGGAAAAATCAAATTCCACCTTTTCCCTTTACCATTTCCAAATCTCCCCTTATCCCCATTTCAATAAATTCCATCCTAGCCTTGATTCCATAATTAATTTTTAGATGAAAAATTATTAAGGTATTGATAATACCCTCAAATAAATTTTTTATACATACATGGCATCAGGAAAATGTCTGAAATATAAAAAATTTCAATATAGTAATCCAAATGAAATTGATCTCTTCTTCTAGTTGGGTTTTTAAGGATTTTCAAAAAAGTTTTTCTGAAAATAGTCCCAATAATTTTTACTTTATTGTATAGTTGATCACCCATTACTTGAAATACAGTCGTACCTTGTCCAATATTCCCATTGAATGTTGTCATCCAGGATCTGTATTTTTTCACTAAGGTAAAAAAAATTTGATGTCTTAAAAATACAGTCTTTTGTGTAATGTTTTAACCAAACTGAGTATGTGAATTTTTCATAAATGGGACACCCCAACAATCCATTAATAATATATCCTGATAGTGTTTCATATGTAGGGAATTTATATATTATTCCATACAATATGGACATTAACGTGAATTCTTCAATTCAATGAGCATTATACCTCATAAGACATGTATCCCACATGAATTTTAGATCTTCGATCAATGGAGACAAAGAGACAAAAATATCAATATTGGGCTGATTTTCTAGGTATAAGAAGTTAAAATACAATATATTTTTGTTTCATTCATAACCATGGTGGAAAGTTTTAATTTACAATCATGATGGGCCATTTTCTATGTGTACTACTCTATACAAAAAAAGGATTTACTCCATATGTAGATAATGCAAGACCCATGTTTCTCAACTCATTTCCACATTCAAGAATCATATAATAGATTTTCTTCAACTAAGGAGAATTTTTTGGATGATGTAGGCTCTCATAATTAATTATTGCATCGGTGTGCCATGTTAATTGTCTCACGGTTTCCTAACATCCAGATATTCTCTTAAACTGTGGAATGATAGAAAATTTCCAAATAGATTTTGAAGGACTTGATTCATTTTTCTTGTATCGATCTATACAACACTTTGGGAATTTTATGAGTGACAAATGGCCCTTTCAAAACTATATCTAATCATTTTAAAAAAACATGTATTTTTGAAGAGATCATTACCATTTAATGCAACATTCCTTTATTTTTGTATGTTCAACATTGTAGTTCATTTCTATTTAGAATCATATCATTAAGAAGACCTAGTAGTTTTGTAAATCTTATGTCACTCCAGCGGCTGCCAGCTCTCAAATTATTTAATTTCAATATAGCTATCAATGTTTTGTATTTAGTATAACCATTATACAATGGTTTCTTATGAAAACAATTTCATCTCCTAAAACAAATTTGTTCAATCACAAAGATTATCTTCAATTTCCATTTTCATTTCTTCCTTGCAATCTTCATCATTATTTAAAATGGCATTCATGTCAAATGATCCACAAACCGCAGTATCATCCAAATCGGTGTCCCCATTCAATTTCCCCCATGTTTACCTGAATATTTAGAGATATGAAATATTCTGTAACAAATAAAATTTTATTCTATCTCTTCCAGACTAAATTATTTAAAATAACTACAATGTAAACATAGGAATAGGATTTTAAAAGGGTTGTATGCATGCTCTCTTGATAACATGATGGAATATTTAACTCCATCTTCATAATCATTTGTCAAATGATTAAAATTCATTCATTTTTGATTCATATCCATCATAGAGGTTTCATAAAAGATTAATTTTGTACAATATAGAAATAAATACACATAAGATATTCATTATCAAATGTGAAAGTTATAGACAATTACCATAGGGGAAACTCAACATTTATAGATTTATTTCAAATAATTCTAGTATGATGAATAAAATAGGTAATTGAATTTAAGAAAATATTTATTCCACATGGAATATGTTTTCCTATGAATTCCTTGAAAGGTCAATGTTATTGATAACTCACCCTCATTTAATTTTCCCTTATGAATACCCACCCTTAATTTTTATAGATAACGCACAAACCATTTCTATTATTTCTTCATATTGTATCCACGTGTGTTGTGTATTTTTATTTATCACGCATTAAGAAATGGGTATTTTAGAAAATTACAATCCTTCTTGATTAAATATGAACACCTCTACCACCCTTTTAAAACTAAAACTAAAATTATGATCCCTCAATACATGATACAAATAATATTTATAATTTTCATCCATTTAACTTTTTAGAGGATCTAGTATTTATAGGATGTCCTAAATTATTCAACATAATGAAATATTTCAGTATAAGATATTATTTCATTTATGTAATTAACAAGTTATTTTCTTCTATTATCTTATTCAACTACATATTATTAATACTTATTTATATATTTAATAATATCTAAAAAAATGATTATACTTATGTAATAAATATATTATATTAAAATTAAATTCATATTAATTCTCAACCTTTTATTATTTCATGTAATTTTTTTGGGTCAATTTAACCACCAACATAAAGAATGATATTAAATGACACCAGGGATTTTTAAGCAAACATAATTAAATTTTTATCTGATATTGATAATAAAAGGATTTTTATTAATGGTTTTATAAAGATAACATGAAAATCTAACCCATTCTTAATAAACCACCTTATGTTTTTAAAAAAATAATAAAATAGGCATGATATAGATTCTGTGACGGGGAACCATACCTAAAACCTACAAGGAATTAACATGGAATATATTAACTCATAATGGAAATGTAATTATAATTCCATCATTATTTAGAAGAATATATAATCTTGAATAGGGAACAATGACCAAGATCACTATATAGAAATAGATAAGGAATAATTAGAACTATTATCAACTTATGATCAATATAAATTAAAAACTAGGGATTAATCTTGCAGATCAAGATGGGGAAAATATGTAGAGAGAGGGAAAATGATTCAAATCAGAAAACTTAAGAGACCATAATAGGATATCCAAATCAATATTAAATCAAATAAGGAGTCCTAAAAAATGTTCTGTTCATAATCTAAATGAAAAATATTATACAATTACTGAACCATAAATAACTCATGACATCGTCAAACCTAAAATCCAAAACAAAACGAAAAATTCATAAATAAAATCACAAGGCCTTCCATGATAGGTTAAATAGAATCCTCTTCTGGAAACCTTACTAACACTGAACACCATATGTTTAATGTTGTTAGACCACCTGGTGGAAGTCAGGTTGTGGGATTTGAGCATCTATTAACCAAGGATGACACCATTAGTGGTTAGATTCTGTGGAAAGATTATAATATCGTGATGGTTTCTCAAATTGTTATGGTTTTTTAAATAGATCAGGACACTTTTATCAGTTCTTACAAATAAGATCTGATAAAATCCATATTTATCAACACTAATGTTTTAGCAATAATAAACATTAATTTTATCAGCACTACTGAATCATAATCTTTATCATCATGAAAAGAGAACTGATAAATACCTACCTTTATCAATGCTTATAACTTAAGCATTGATAAAAAATATAAAATGATAATTTTATATAAAAAATTGTGAATATATATATACTTTTTATAAATATATATCTATATAATTTAAATATTTCCCTTTTTAAATATATTTATTATAATTTTATAATTATTTATTTATAATTATAGAAATATTTTTGAATAATAATATTTAAGTCCAATTTTAACTGCATGACTACTCATTTCTGTTAAAAATGAGTGAAATTAAAAATATTAAAGACAACTATACGTTAAAAATATTGATAAACTGGATATTTTTTGTGCGTGTGCGTTGTATATAAAAATGCATTAATTAAGTATATGTGAAATTAATATATTACACATTTGATCATTGATAAATTAAAAAATCAGATAATACATTTGATTTTATGTCTCTACACTATTCAATTAGTCATTATTTTTAATTCATATTAAGTTTGTAATATAAACCATTATTCATTAAATATATAACTCTTTAATATAAAGCACATAAATATATTGTAATATTTAATCCTATTTATATAAATTAATATCCAGATATATATATTTAATATATATTATTTATTAACATTAATTATCATAATTATCTAATTAATAAATTATTAAATATTTAATAATATATAATCAATTTATTCTTTTTAATTAATAATTATTTAGTTAAGAAAATTTTTAATTTTTTTTATAAAATCATTTTTTATTTTTTATTTATATAATAAAATCATTTTATTTATTAATACATTTATCAGTATTAAAAATCATTTTTAAACTATATCCTTATCTGTGCTAAAAATAAAGTGTTGAAAAATGGTACCATTTATGAGTACTAATAAATAAAACATTTAAACTTGGTACCCTTTATCATTGCTAAAAATAAATCACCGATAAATGTTCAATTTATTAGTTCTAAAAAAAGATTTGATAAAAACGGTAAATTTATCTATGTGTTCTTTAGAGTTGATAAAGATGCAATTTATCAATGCTTTTTGTAGCACAGATAAGTACCATCACTATTAAATACAAGATTTATAGTAGTGGATCTAAAAAACTTAATAGGAATTGTATTTTAGAATTCAATACTATTATCTAATTATTTGTATTCCATTGGTAGAGATGGAAAATAATGGGATTAATGGGAATCATATCAAAAACTATATTCAATATAGGTATATTCCCTCTGAATAAATTGATGAAGCTATAGTTGTGGCTAATCAGATCGTAACCATGTTATGGTTGTTGAACCTCGTTATGAAAAAACAATATCCCCTACATAGAGCATCCTGGTAATCCACAACATGGTGTAACAATGTAGAACTATGTAATATGAAAAAACCTCTAGTATTTAGATGAACTAATAATCATTTGATAACAAATTAATGAAATCCCTAGATAAATTCTTTCTTGCTTTCGGAATTTCTGAAAAGGAACAATTCATCATGGCGGTCAATCATTTGAATTGGGATGTAGACCAATAGTGGTATAAAATTCAAAACTCTTGGGAGGAAGATAAAGCATGATAAATGGTTAAGTAATATATCCTATGAATAAAGGATCTACCAAGGGGATAGAAAATCAATTCTGGTTTTCTAGAAGAATTTCCCAGTCATCCACCTAAGCATGAAGATGAGTTCTCCATTAAACTCATTCCTGATGCAAGGCATGTAACTAAAACTCCCTATAAAATGGAACTAGTGGAGTTGGAGGATTTAAAATAAACTATAACAGTTGAGTTAACGAGGATTTATATGATCTATTTTTTCATGGGGATCCTTATATTATTCATGATAATTAATGATGGTTCCAGGAAGTTATGTATCGATTATAGGAAGATCAATGTCATTACTCGGATGAATTAGTATCCTTTACCATTCATTGATGAATTATCATATTACATTTAAGGAAATAAATAATTTTCAAATATCAATATTCACCCTATGTTTTATCAGCAATGGGTGAATAAGGATCTTATATAGAAGATACAATTTCAAACAAGGTATAAACATTTTGAGTTAATGATAAATCCTTTTAGATTGACTAATGTAACTCTTTTCTTTATAGAACAGATGATTATAGTGCTTATTCAGAGCCTTGATAACTTTGTGGTGATATTAACTAATTTAATATTGATATATGCAAAAAGTTATGAATATCATGATATTTGTCTATAAATAATTATGGAATCCCTCATAAATAAAGAATTATGTGTGAAATATAGAATGTGTGAATTTTAGATAAATGATGTTTCCTTTCTTAGTGACATTGTCTCAAACTATGGAATATATTTTTCCCCTTAAAATAAAAAGGTATTCAAATAATTTCGTACATCATTGAACAGAAAAAATATTTGATGTTTTATGGTATTATTAGGTTACTATTGAACATTTTTTCTTGTTTTTCTTGGTTAGACATCCTATTAACAAAGTTTAGACATAAATGGATTAAATTAACATGTTTAATGGAATGTGAGGAAATTTATATAGATATGAAGATAAGACTAATTAATTAGCCAATATTACTTATACCCTAAGGTAAGGAATGACTTTTAATATATAATGATTCATTAAACAAAGGATTCAGTTATGTATATATATAGAACAATACGGTTATTTCCCATGCGTCTATCCCATCCAATAACCATTAATATATCTATCCAACTCATGAATATGATCTTAAATCCATAATAGTTTCTTTTCATACATGGATACATTACCTCTATGGATAAATATATGACATATATAATGAAAAAAATATTCTTAAGTATATTTTATCTCAGAAATTTATCACCCTGAGTCAATGAATATGGTTGGAACTACTCAAGGACAATGATTAATCGATACAATACCACCCAAGGAAGGAAAACATGTTGTTGATGCATTGAGTGGAAGGGACCATGGAGTTCTCACCATGATGAGGATTAACAAGGATTCTATATAAAAAATTATTCATAAGGTGCATATAGTAATTTTTAGGAAAGGGGAACTATATTACATTTTTCAAGAAATTGTTAATCAATTTTGACTAGAAAAGGTAGATACACCCTAGTAGAAATACCAAAAAAGTGACTTTTAACAATATTAAATTTCTGAAAAATAAAATACCTATTAGTGATAATGATTAATTCAAACATACAATTAATTCATTTGATATTGACTATTGGTACCAAAAATTATTTTTACCAATAGATATATATGTTTATGTTAGTATTTAAATACTAAAAAATATTTTACTAAAATTTAAATTTGGTGACTTATCATAACAATACAAACAATTGATTTACCTATAAATGAATATGTTTTTATTAGTTATTTTTTACCAACTAATCTTTTACCATTAAAATAATCCATTACAACTAAATTATTTAATAACATCAAATATTTTACCCAAAATTGAATATATATATATATATAAACCGTTACATGAATAAAATTTTGATAATAAAAATATAAGATTAATTTGAATATCCATAATTTATTAATATTTATTAGTAATAAATATATATTGATATATACATACATACATAATGATTATAAAATATAATTTTTATACAAATTCATAACATTTTTTCATTCTATGTGTGTGTTTGTGCGTGCAAAAAACCCTTAATATTCCACAAAGAATCACCCCACCCCTCATCCTGCTAAACCCCCACCCCATTTATTCCCCATGGAATCCCTCACCCTACCCTACTAATCTCATCCCCAAGGTCATCATTCCATGTTGCTGGCATTCCCTATGGATGGATTTCCTCACAGACCACCTCGCAGGAACCCCATTACGATTCCTATCTGGCGGCACCCACACACATAATCATAAGACCCCCCTTCTTGTTCCCAACCAGATTCCTTTCCTAAAATATCCTTGAATTTTTGGTATTCATCCCTTATTTTTCTCTCCCTTTCGGTGTTATCATCATCACTGTGTGTTTTAGATTTCATCCTTTAGATATTTTTTTTGAATACTTTTCTTTGGTTTTTTATCATTGGTGTGGGCACATGGTTTTGCTTTCATCCAAATGGTGGCATCATTCCTTGATGCCATTGATTCTTCTTTTATTTAGTCAATGATTTGCAGTTTCATTGGTGGTGACATTGAGTGGTGATGAACCTTTTCTGGAAAAAATGGCTATAGTTTTGGGTGACAGTGCTCATTTTTAGTGGCTCCAAGTGGCAATGGTGTTTTTTTGGGGCCTTTGATGGAGGTGTAATCCATGGCTTTGGATTGAATACATGTTTGGTGGATTTTGATTTTATGTTTCATGTTCCATTTTTCACTCATAGGTATACTCTATATATTTTTTTTGTTTTAGTGCATCTGTTTGTGGAATTGAATCATTGTTTGATCTTGGTTAATTGACGGCATTAGGACACTCTTCCTCAATGATACTTCACAACCAAGCACTATTTTAGTGATGCAATTAGTTCATGCGAAACAACATAGTTGTATATTTTCACAAATATAAATACTTTATTTATACCAAGAAAGGTGCGAGGGTCGGGCTATTCCCGGCCCCCCAAATTTATTAGAAAGAAAAAAGCCACATAACAGACAAGGGAGGGGAGGGGTCGATCGACCCACACCCAAAAGCCCCTTACAACCCACACCAAAAAAAGAAAAACATAGAAAGAAAAAGACTCAAAAACAAACGCAGCAGCAGCAGCACATCACATCCAGTACCAGCATTCGGCAGCACCACAACCAAACATCACAGCTAACCAGCAGCATCCAACCATCCAAACCAGCCATCCCTAGCAACCAACAATACCTTCAAAATTCAAAAAATACCGCCAACGACGTCTCGAGCCACGCAACAATATAATACACCTTAATAATTATTCAATAATATTTTATCATGTATTTACTTAAATATCGTGTAATTGTTACTACAATACAAAATTCTACAAAATTAATGTTCAATCCTTACACTCCATTTGTGAAGATGTTCAAATCCAATTGATTTATTCTATTCAAATTGCATACTTGTATACATTATATATACCATATATTTAGTTATTCATACTCTTCATCTTCAGTTCAATGGTATATACTACTTGTATACACATTACATAATCAATGTTCTTATATTTGTTTATTAATGATCATATGCTTCAGGTTAACACCTGTGTTTTCTTTCCATCTTATCAGAACTTCATCTACATCAATTACGAGATTTCATTTGACTCCAAATATATTTCATAAAAACCTCAAAATTCAACTTAATATTAACTACTGCTTAGAGGTAACTATAATTTTCATGAAATTTTAATTTCATATAAAAAATTATCATTTCTCTATTATTTATAATTATTTTTAAAAAATTAAGTTTTCTACAAATAAATCCAATCTTCTTATCACAAGTGTTCATTGATACTATAATAATTTGAAGTAAATATTTTATTTCATTAAGAAATATATAATTTTGGAGTTGAGGTAGAAAAATGGCCTTGTATTGACTTTGTATTAGTCTTATTGGCTGAAGATATTGAAAATTTACAAGTGAAGGGCTTTAAAAGGGTAACACCAGACTTCAAAAGAGTAAACTGACACCTTGTAATTGTAATATATGAATTTTGGAGTCTTTACTGATTATATAAGAATAAATTTACATTTTATTAGTGTTTATATAGATTTAATAAGAGTATATGGTAACTTTTCAGGAGTAATGATCAACTTCGTGAGATTAATTATTGTATAATTTGGATAAGGAAAAATTCATTAGAATAAGTAATGACATCATAATAGTTATCTGGTATTTTTTAAGAGTGATGAAGAACTTTTTTAGAGTAGTACAAGACATCATAAGAGTATTTAGAGACATTTTAAGCGGTTTTATAAACATTATAAGAGTAACATAGGACATTTTTAGGGTAATCTAAGACTAATTAAGAGTAACCACTAACTCTATTTGACTAAAACAATTTAAAAAAAATATCAGATTTATGATGGATGTAAAATATAAATTTTCTAAATATATTTTTCCAAGGTACATTTAAATATAGTGATGCATGTGTTCTTGATTAAATTGTGGTCACCATTTAATTTTCCTAAAAAAGATTATTTAATAACAATAAGAAAAAGTAACTTGAGTTAAATCTCAAAATAAGAAGTTATGAGAGACCCAACCAATATGAAGAGATAAATAGTTGTATGTGGTATATATTAAAAGGGTATGATGGTCCAACATACTCATATAAGTGTAGATATTTAGTCTACAAGCCCACTTGAGTTGATTCAAGAGGATATGTGTGGGCCAATGAGATAAAATCATTCTAGTATTGGTTTTTATTTTATTGCATTTACTAAAGGATTCACCATATTTTTTAATCTACAAAAGTCAGGATGAACAAATAGTGTTATTCTGAATGTTTTCCTACATTTTCAGACTAAAATAAATTCCTCCATATGAAAAAATGAACTCTATGTAAATAATTTTTTATTCCTCCATTTCATTATAATTTTCATTCAATTCATGTTGACATTTTGTACTGATTTGATATGAAGCTGGATTGATGGTCTTAGGGAAAGGATGGATGGGATTCTATTACTCGACGGTCCCTAGTGTGACATGGATTGGATGTAGATAGCTTTTTGGTCCTAGGTAATGGTGATCGCTAGTCCTTGGTGTGGAAAGGATGGGACATCGGTGGCATGGATGGGATGGGGTGGGGGTAAGGGACATTGTGGGTTGGTGGGGTGTGTGACGGATCTTGTTGGAAGATGTTTTTTATATTATTTCATATTGTAATAAATTTAAATATTAATATAATACTTTTTTTTAAATTTTGGACACATGTGAAAATCATATTCTCATTAATAATTAAATTATATGTGTTATATATGATAAATTATTAAATCAAATATGAAATTTCATTAGAAATAAAAAATTTCAATTTTTATTCAAATGTAATTTATAAAAAGATATTATAAGTTCATAAAATTTTTACCAACATAAAAATGTCTCATTACAACATGTTTCTAATATTTTTAACCGAAATATATATTATCTATTAGTATTATTATAAATATAAAAAAATGATTAAATATATCACCAAAACAATTATCGATATAGGTTTTACATACATAGTAGTGATAAGTAAATACATATTGTAAAACATTTTACCAACAGAAAATGTACTTTTACCAATAGATATGTACCTGTTGGAAAATGTTAAATATTTTGTAGTATATGAGAATGATAACATACAAAAGAAAATTTATGTAGTTAATAATGGGAAATTGATAGACACTATTTATAGATATAGAGTGTTGAAGTTTGGAAAGAGGTTATGTATCACATCCATACCAGAATTAGAGAGGGAATATCTTGATGAAGTACATAGCACAAATTTTTGTTTACACCCTGGTTGGATAAATATGTTTATGAATTTAAGAGAACATTTTTAGTTTTATTAAATAATGTAGGAAAAGGTTTACTATGTGTCCAGATTCATATTAGGTCAGTAGGTAAAAGTTAAAAGACAACTACCTAATGGGGTCGTGCAACCTCATCTTATACCTATACAGAAGTGGGAAAATGTTACAACAGACTTTTTCAGTAGACTATCAAAGGATCCAATAAAGAATGATTCTATAAGGGTCATTATTGACCATCTAAATAAGTCTATTAATTTCTTAGTTAAATAATAATATCAAATCCTTGATGACATTAAAAAAATTGACATCAATTAAATCATTTGGATTCAAGGGGAAACTCTATCGATTGTATATGATTCTGACCCTTATTTCAAATCAAAATTAAGGAAGATTATTCAAAGTTATCTGAACACTGAGAAACATTTTAGTACTACCCAACATCCCCAGATTGGAGGGTAGTCAAAGAGTACAATAAAAACATTGAAATGAATGTTGGGATCATTTTCTTTTCAATTCAAAGGTATGTGGGGCCGTTATCTACCTTTGGGGAATTTTCCTACAATAATAGATTTCATTCAAGAATACATATGACATAATATAAGGAAATATATACAAATAGGTTCCACACTTCAAAAGGTTTAGAAGAATTTAGTGAAGAAGTGCTACTTGTCTGAGAGCTTGTAGAGGATATGACTTTAAGAGTGTGGATTATTCATTATTATATTAAAAGCATCCCAAAATTGATAAAAGACAAATACAGATAATCGATGGAAAGACTCATAACTTCAATTTGTAGATCATGATATCTTAAGGTTTTTGCCACGAAAGGGAGATGTAAGATTTGGTAAAATTGAGATATTAATCCCAAGGTATATTGTACCTTTTTAAATAATAAGAATAATTGGATTATTAGTTTAGCAATTTGTTATTCTACCCCAAATATCTAATGTATGTGATGTCTTCCATGTTTCAAAATTAATGAAACACATGTTAATTTCAATGCACATGATTACATATGATAGAGTTGATTTAGAGCTGGAACTTTCTTATAATGATTAACATAACTTGATTATATAAACTAGAGAGAAAGTATTTCATAATCCAATAACCTGATAGCTGAAGTTATTTTTGAGAAATAAAAAATTAATAGAGGAAACCTTGGATCCTAAATAGGTTATGATGAAATAGTATCTACATTTTATAAATAGATGAAATATACACTATTTTCAAGGATGGAATTATTTAGGGGTGGGAGATGTAATACTCGATACTCTATTATAGTAGATAAATATGATATCAAGAATTATCAAATAATGTGGACCCTAAATGGAATTTATTCAATATTATATAAAAACGTTTAGTTTATTTATTTTTGACATTTATTTTAACAAAATAAAATTATATTTTTAATTGGTTATAAATATATTATCGTAGAATAAAATTTTTTCATTTTCCAAAAAATTGTTGATTTTTAAAGTGATTAGTGAAAAATAAATTTTTTACCTAAAATATAACTTTTATAACATTGTCATTTAAAAATGATGGCCTAAATGTTTACAAAAAATATTTAATGGTCTAAAATGTGTTTAAAGATTAAAATTTTACCTTTTAATAAAATTGTTATCAAAATATAAAACCTATTTTTAAACATTATAAATATTTCCCAATAAAATAATTTTTTTGGGTATTTCTTTTAATTAAAATTTATTTTTGTAAATTTTGTATTAGGATTACATTTGAAGAAAAATAAAAATTTATTTTTTCATAATAAATAAATTTATCTCATAAAAATCAAATTCATTAATAATTTTATCCTAAAAATAATTTTTATGCCTAAAATAAACTTTTTTTAAAAATAGGTGTGATAAACACTAATGTTAAAATTGATTTAAATATATAAAATAGGCCTTATAATTTTAATTAGTGGCTCTAAATTATATATCTATGACAATATTTTTTTTAGTTATTTAAAATAAATTTCCTACGGTGAATATTAAATTCCACATGAAAAATAAAATGGGTTTTTTCAAATAATTATTTTAAAAAGAGTTATATAATTTTTATCTAAATAAATATGTGTAATATGATATAAAATATGACTAATATTATTATTAAACAGATAAAAAACATTTAAATACACATTCAATTAATAATTTGTATGAAATATGAATAAAAAACATAATATATAAAAACATATTTTTATGAAAAAAATTCGTATATATCATGTTTTGATTAAAAAGATAATATTATCATATTTATAAAATAAACAAGGATAAATGGATTGAAAATTTATATTTAGAACTTTCAAATTTGGTAAGACGGGAAATATTTTATTTTTAGTTATAAAATGATCATTTTGGATCATTTTTAATCACAAATGATAAGGGTAAAATGTATAAGTTAAGTATCTATTTTTTTATAATTAAATGGCCACATACACAATCTAGTTTCACAACCATGGATCCAAACTCCTAGATATGGTTCTAAAAGCATAATCTTTACATTTTTGGATTTAATAGAGATAAAAATACCCCAATTTCAACCCTTCAAAACATATAACCTGGAAAGGAAATACAGGATCACTTACATACCCAAAGACCTTTTAGATATAGTTTTTTTGGGTATTAGGAAAAAATAATTCATAGTGAATCTTCAGCATAGTAACCATTTTCACCACAAATCAATTTCTTTATAAATACATTATTCCTTTATTTGATGTAACTTATATATCTAGATGTGTGGATTTATTACCTTTTCTTCTCATCCTTACGCGTTGTGATTTTTTTTAAAAATATGGGATGAGTATATATAGATCAGTAAGGCACAAAAAATAAAATAATTAATTTTCCCAATGACAAAAAATAAAAACCCATAGAATTTTTACCCTTATCAAATATTCATAGACGATATTAAAAAAATCATATCAATATGAAAAAAACATAAAATTTTGCTCAAAAAACCCATTAAAACTCATAGTAGGGAAATAGAAACTTTTTTTAGATGAATTGAAACATTATATTAATAAACCATGTTATAAATTAACATATAATAGTAAAATCCATAGGATATACCACACCTTTTTAATCCCTCCAATCCTATTAAGACACTGATCATTACCCAATACATTAGAGAGCTATAATAGGGATCAGCCATCATATAAATTGTATCGGGCAGACCTGTTTATATAAGATATATCATGATAAACAATTCATGAATGTCATATTGGTCTCACAAACTATTAATATATAATTCATGACTTACATATTAAAAAAAAGAAAACTATGCTTTCAATTTTCATCATAAAACGCCTAAAAATCTCTTTTAACCCCATATGAAAAAAAACAGTTGGATATTGAAATACAATTTCATTTCAAAAATCCCATTTTCAAAACTTAAATACCCAAAATAAAGGGAAATTGGGTTTTTATTTTAAGAAAATGTGAAATATTATAAAGTAATCAAAACAACAAATAATAATAATGGCAGTGGTAAAATTTATTAATGTTTTATATGTTTAAATAGAACATTCCTTTTTCTCTTTTGTAAATAATGTGTAAACATTCAGTATAAAATAAATTAAATGATTAATTTTCAAAGAATTTTAAATAAATTTAAAATAGAAATAAAATTCTATTGATGATTATTGTATTTCCAAATAAATACATCCATAAAAGAATTTTAATAATGTGATCATGGAACAAAAATATTTATAAAATAAATATTTAAAATATTTAGAACAAGGTTTCTAAAGTAAAGTGTATCTTACCTCGATTTTGGCTCAACAAGTATGTTCCTTATCTCCCTAAATAATAAAATTATGTTTATTATATAATTTATTAATAAAATTTTTAAATTTCATGATTCTTTTAATTTTATTTATTTACTATTTAAAGTCAATAATTTAATCATTTTAGTTCATGTTGGGAGTTTTGATTATTTTTAACTCATATATCCAAAATGAAATTACTAGATTTTATATGGTTAAAGTGGTAACTATTAAATCATATATAAGATAATAATTAATAAATAGTTATCATTTTTTTCGTTAATTATAATTTTAAAACGTGCATTGAATTATGGTTATGTATAATGAACTATGTTACAATCCTAGAGATGAAAAGGTTTACGTACACTTGAGTAATGTTTCAATTTTTCAACGATCATGATTGTAAGAATATAAGAATTGTTTCACAATTAAAAAAATGTTAATTTTATTATAAATACCATGATAATTCATTAAATAAACTTATATATATCATCTATGTGATGTTGTGATGGAAAATGAATCACATCAATTCCTGGAGGTGGTAGTCCACACATACATACGAACGATGTTATCATTTTTCAATAGAAGTAAATGTAATAAATTTTATTATATATTATCCTTTAATAATGAAAAATATTTGATTAATATAATATATAACCAAAAATTACATCATTATAACCATCCATGAGAGGAAGTGATGGAAAATAAATTATATTGGTTAATGAAGATGTAGTCCCCCATACACACGAAAGAGAGTTTTTTCCCTATCTGATGGAAGAGGAGAAGAATATAAGGTATTTAATTAACATAATAAATTAAATATTTTTAATTTTTTTATATTTCAGTATGTTTTATGAATATTTTAAGGAGTTGTAAGAAAATGTTAAACAAAAAAATTTGCTTAAAATAAATACCTCCTCTTCAAGAAACCTCCAATTCTATATACCTTAATCCATTTAAGGATGATATTATACCAAAAATAGTACATCTATAATCTTGTTAGGGATGTTATTAATGTTCCTAGGTAGGTATTTTCATAAAAAAATATCTCTTGTAGTGTTAATAAAATAGAAGAGGGGTGTCCTTTTAAAAATAGGGGATAGATATTCTTAGAATTTTATAAATAAATCAATAAATAAAAATTATTTTTTAGGCTCAAAGGGATAAAAATAAAAATAAATATTATATTATATTAGGATTATTATAAATCCAATAATATAAAAAATAGATAATTTTAGGTTATTTTTTTGACCATTATTATTTTTTAACCCTCTGTTAATCTTTTTGATTTTTACTTTGATAACCTAGTTTTTTACACATTAGGGCTCAAGATAGTTACTATAAATGTAATATTTGCCCAAAATGGACCAGGATTGATACTTCCAACCATATATAAATCGCATATATAAATATTATATTTTTATTATTTTTAAATCTTTTAATAAATATTTATTTTTTATAAAATATCCTTAATATCATTTTTGAAATAGTTAATTTAATTTGACTTTAAAAATTCCATGATAGAAAAGAATTAAAATATATTCCTTTAAGACATATATAATGTGTTTTCATTATTTAAAATAATCATAACACAATAATTCCATGAAATTTTAGTACTTTTAATGTTTTTATAATGATTTATTTAATTTTTTTATTAACTAAATAAATTTTATTTCTTTCTTTTGTAACCATTTAAGATAATTATCTCATCAATAAAATTATAAATAAATTTCCATGATGAAAAAAATAATTTATCTTTAAAATAAAAAATCAATAACCTCACATATGTTTTTTCCTTTTCACAAAAATATTAGAGATATTAAAATCATGTAAGTGAAACTTTTTACATTATCTTCTACTTGAATATTATGAAGTTAAAAATAAAATAAATATGACCCCAAGTTTCAATAGATATATATGGATGAAAATAACTCACACAATAGGATAAAAGTAAGTGTTAGGTTCATTTTATAGTCTTTACCCTATTATTTTTAATCTTAATTACCTAATTTACCCTTACGATCATGAAAATTATTTAGTATAGATACTATTCATAATGACATAAAATAAATGGGACATATTTACCAAATTTGGATCTCATGGTCCCAAATATAGAATACATTTCACAATATTATATTTTTAGAAGTGTAATAAATTTATTTAATAATAAAATGAAAAATGTATTGAATTTATTTAGAAAAAAACATTTTTAAGTAAACAAATGGTTGTATACTAAATTGAACCAAAAATTGATTCCAATTAAACTAAATGGGTTATTAATTACATAAGATAAATTATTTTACTAATAATGTTTTATAAAATAAAATTTTACTTTTTATATTCTGGAATCAAAAATAATGTTTTCAAAAAAAATTAATATTTTTCACTATCTACTAGAAAATCAATATTTTTAGAAAAAATACTAAAAAATCACTCCAAGATAATATTGACATGTTAATTTCAAAAATTATATCCTTTTATATACTAACATTTTAAAATATTCTATATATTATTTATAAAATTTTCTCAAGAAATAAATAAAAACTGTTTTTTATAGATAATATATTTTTAAAGATAAAAAAAGCTTTAATAAAAATTCAGTTGTTATTTCCTAATAATTAATTAATAATTTTTATTGTTATTTATTTTATAAAAATTTATAATTTGGTTAATACTATTCATATCCTATAAATAAATGACTAGGTTTTAATGATAACATTAATATAATAATGTTTCACGGTTTGTTTATGCTCGGTGTTGTGTATCTTGTAAGATTTTAAACATAGTCTTTCTTTTAAAATCTCATGATATCACATTATCCCCCATTAATAAATTGTGTAATATCAATTTGAACATAAAATCGATAATAAAAGTTTTTATATTTGAAAATACCATTATTAAAATCTAACATCGTCAAAAGGACTAATAAAAATTCCTCTTTAAATAAGGGAATTGGAAATTAGACGACCATCTAGAATAAAAAATATTATGATTCCAAATGTGATAACATTAGTATCAAGTAAAAATATGAACATGGAGAAATTTGTAATCATCAAATAATAATTTATTTCAATAAAGAATATTTATTACATGAAATTTAAAGAACATGTGGAAGTCAATGAACCCAAAAGTATAAATAAAATAAGTGTTAAAAAGAAATTCGATTCTTCAGAAATTGTAGTAATATGATAACAGTTTTTTCGATATCCAATTCCTATAATTAAAGAATTTTTTTACTATATACACTAACAAATTAAGGAAATATTCTTGAATGATAAGTATAATATCATCCTTTAATTAATTTTCTCCACAATATCATATTTTCCTCTAAAAAATGAGTATTAAAGTTGAATATTTCATGTATGAAGCACTAAGTCAACTTCTAACAAATCAAATAATTACAAAAAAAAGATAACAATATATTCCTCTTATCTTTAGACATTTTTCAAAAAAAATTGTTAGAACAAGGTAAGATAATTCCAAAAATTAATAAACCCTCATATGTTGAAAGACAATATTAATCTCTAAAGGCTCATCATTAACACCCAAATTTCAACTTAGTTCAATTGATAAATAATTAAATGTAAATTTATTCAACATATTTCTTAATAAGTTGAAAACCTAAAGATAATAAGTACTTGGTCATAATTTCTTCTAATATTAATTTAACATTTATCTTCAATTAACAATACTCACTCATAAAGTCATATACCCAAAAAAATATATTCCCTAACAATGTAATATCCAAAATATGCTAATTATTTCGATAAATATCTTGAATCAACATAAATCAACATTAAAATCATATAATATTATGAAATATAATTCAGCCTTGATTCCTTAAAAAATATCACAATATCATATAATGTTCCAAAAAATTATATTGATATTAACATTTATCAATTAATCGCTATTTCACTTTTCAATACCATGGTTATCAAAACAATTAAACATATATTCCCAAATTATAATAACCTATAATTTCATCAATATCAAAGATCATATAAACACTAATGGTTAACAATACCTTTAAAATTATTTCCACAAAATTAAAAGGAATTCTTACTCAAATAATACATCATGTTAAAACTAAGGGTAAAATAAAACTCAACCAAATAAAATACCTCCGAAAATGTCATTAATAACTACAAAATCCCATCAAATTACACATAATACGGTATTTATATTAATTTTAACTTACGATCAACATTAAACTAGTAAACTATGATGGTATAGAATAATTATAAGATAAACACTCATGAAGAAATCATTATATATAAATTAGTCTAATCCCTGCTCATATACCAATGATAAAAGCCCCAAATCGGCACTCCTAGAATAGGTCATAAAAGAATAATAATTAGTTTTTTAAAACTTATTTATATATATATAACCCAATTTCAACTCGTTGAAACCTAAAAAACAAAAGGAAATATGGGATCACATTCATACCCAATGTCCTTTTAGGATTAGGATTTTAGATATTTAGAAAAAATTATATCATAGTGGACACTTCCACATAGTAACCATTTTCCCCACAAATAAAGTACTTTAAAAAAGAAATTATTACTTCATTTAAGGTAACTTTTATATCTATAAATATGACTATTAAATTTTCCACTCATCCATAATACATGTGAGAAAAAATAAAAAACATTTGTATGAAAATAAAAATACCAATAAGATAACTAATAGAAAGAAATATTTTAGTCTAGTGAATAAACCAAAAATCCAATAAATTTTTTATCTTTATCCATCATTATTTGAGAGTATGAAAAAATATGATATCCAAATTAAAAATACCCACTTTTTCTCAAATAAAACCATTAATACTTCTAAAAAAATATAATCCTATTTTAGGTTACTTGGAGCATTATATTCATAAATAATGTCAAAGATAATTAGAACCTAGTTAAATTTATTAGATAAAACCCACAAGATAACCCCATCTTTCTTACATCTATAAACAATGAACATGTCTGAATACATTAGAGTGTTATAATATGGATCAGCCATCTTATAACATATATTTTAATTACCCATTTGTATAATCTTTTTTGGTTAAACCCATTTTTATAAGCTATATTTGGCTCACTAGAAAATCATCTATAATTATCAAGTACCTTATAAAAAATATAAAATTTTATTCATGAATTTTCCATCATAAAATCCTTGAATAACTATTTTAAAAGTGTACACAAAATAATTTTGGATATTGAAATAACCTTTACATTCCTCATTTTAAAAACTATAACACCAAAAAAAGGAAATAAGGTTTATATTTGACTAAAAAATTAAATATTACAAAGTAATGAAAACAAAAAATAATGGTTGTGGTGGTGGGGAAATCTATTTATCTCTTATTTGTTAAAATAGAAAATTACTTTTGGATTTTGTAAATAAAGGTTAAATATTACATATAAATTACATAAAAAGATTGCATTGGATATTTTTTGAAAGAAAGTGAAGATAGATGAAAAATTTCCTTTATTATTCTTTTATATCCACATAAATACATCAATAAAATAATTTTAAAAATATGGAAATATAAGACAAATATTCAGAATATTCGTCATTAAAACATTTTAACTGATGTTTCTAAAATAAATTTTTCCTTAACTAAAGTCCAAATCATTATATATGTTCCTTATCTTCATAAATAATAAATGATTTTTAATTATTTAAATTATTAATAACATATTTTAGTTTTATTATTTCTATTCATACCTTGTCATATTCAATTACTTAATCATATAAGCTCAAGCTAGATAGTTTAATGATATTAATCTTATATATCCAAAATGATATTGGTAGTTTGACTAAAGTAGGTATGGTAATATTTTCATAATATATAGAATAATAAACATGAAATAATTATAATTTTTATAAATAAATAATAATTTAAAAACCAAACATGGAAGGTGTATTTGAAAAATGAACTATGTTACAATCATGGAGTTAGTAAGTCGCAAGTATGCATGACTAATGATACCATTTATTAATGATCATGATAGAAAAAATGTAAGTATTATTATAAATTTTTATAACTATAATTATATCATATATATAATATTATTTCTTTAAATAATTTTTTATATATCGTTCATGATAAGTTGTGATGGAATGTGAGTCACATCTCTTCATGGAGGAGCCAGTCCACACGTATGCACAAACGACATTTTCAGTTTTAAAGAGATGAAAAGGTAAGAAATAATATAAGTTATTGTCTCTTAATGATGATAAATATTTAATTAATATCTTATATAAACATAAATTCCATAATTATTACCTGTAATGGGAGGTGCTGAATAAAAACAAATTACAATAGTTCATGAGGTTTTAGTATGTCGTACACACGAATGGGAAATTATTTTCCAATTTGATAGAAGATAAGATAGATATAGGGTATTTAATTAATATAAAACAATTTAATTATAAATAATATAATTTTATTATTATTTAATTTTTATTGAATAATATTTTAATGAGGTAGGAAAAAAAATAAAACTAAAACATTTCCTTAAAATATATATTTCTTCTTTAGGCAACATACCCTTTCTTTACACCTTATGCCCTCTAAGTTTGATATTAGGCACAATATAAGACATGTATAATTTTTAAGGTATTTTATTAAGTTATTTGGATAATTTGTTCCTGAATTAACGTTCCATGATGTGTGAAGAAAAAATTAGAGGGGTGCCCATTGATAATGAGGGTAGAGGAATTCTTGGGATTTCTTAACGTACTAAATTAATATAAATTAATTTGATTCATATAATTGATAAAAATTGTTATAAATTGAATATAATAATATTTTGATTCTAAAATATCTCATAATATAAGTATTTGAAACGTTTTGTTGATGTTTTCACACTTATCATTTTTTTAACCCTTAGTTGACCCTTTTAACGATTACCATGATAGCAAAGTTCTTTAATCTTTGGGGGTCAAGATATTTACTATAAAAATAAATTTGAACCATAAATAGAAAATGGTTAATAAATGAAACCATATCACAATACCTTGGATTACTATAATATCTTTTAAAATTTAAATCGGCGAATAAATTAATATCTAATATAAAATTTGATTGTTTTCATTTTTGGAACTATTGGTCTAATTTGACTTTGAAAACACCATCATTGTAAATGAATTAAAATATAATACTCTATCAAATATATTAATTTTTATACTTATGTAATAAATTTATGTAATTAAAAATTTTTATTCAAGTTATGTTACTTTTAATATATTTTCGATTAATTATTTTTTTTTTATTATTTAAATAAATATTATTTTGGTGTTCCATAATAATTTACGGTAATTATTGTATCACTAAAAATTAGAAGTAAATTACCATTATAAAAAAATTATATTTTAAAAAAACTTTCATAATTTAACATATGTTTTTTATCCCTGTCATATAATATTATAAATATTAAAAGTAATAAAGTGACATTTTTACATTATATTTTACTTCAAGATTATAATGGTCAAAATCAAAAAAAAAATCTACCACCTCATTTCTATATTTTTTAAAATGGGGTATAAATGAATTAACATAAATCATTAAAATAGTATATTATAAAGTTTTAGGGTCGTTTTCTTGTCTTTATAATATTTTTTTTAACTTTAATTACTCGATTTACGCATGTCGTGGTGATAATTATTTACTATGTTTACTATACATAATGAATTAAAATAAAAGGGAATAATTACAAAATATTTACCTAGTAATTAAAAATATTTAATATATTTTTCTAGATTCAATTTATATATGTTTCATTGATTTAAGTTTTATTAAAATGAAAAAATAATAGAAAAAGTGGTTTGTCTAACAATTGTCTTTTAGGTTTAATGATATTTATATACAAAATTCTACAATAAAATTGAATCTAATATATTTAATTATATTATAAATAATATAATAGACTTATTTTTACTTTGAATCTATTTTAACATAAAATATAAATTCTTGAATACTTGAAACAAAAATACATTTTTAAATGAAAATCATTATTTTTCACTATTCATTTGAAAATAAATATTTTAAATGAAATCCCAAAAAATTATAAGATAATTTCAGAATAGTAATTTAAAAAATGATATAAATTTATCAAATATAATATCTAAAAGTTACGTAAATTATTTATAATATATCTTCATAGAAACAATAAAAACCATTTTGGAATAATAAAATGACGTTACTAAAAATTAATATATTTTTTCCTAAGAATTACTCACTAAATTTGTATTGATTAATTAATATATATATATATATATATCATAGTGTCATTAATATTAATCTTACACTAGAATTCAATGGATATGTTTTAATGGTCATATTTAAATAATAATATTTCCTGGTTCGTTTAAGATCAATGTTGTGTATCTTATACACTATTGAACATAGTATTTATCTTAAAATATTGTCCTATAACATATAAAACATATTTTTTGTTATTAAATTCATAAAAACATGTATCAAAAATCATTTATCTACTTTATTTACCCATGTCCCCAAACTGTCCTAAAACGCAGGTGATTCCATTCCTTCACCTTAACTAACTTTAGTTTCCATGAAAAAACCTCTCTCTTCACTTATAAAAGGAACTCACTCCAACCAATTCTCTCTTCCAAAACCACCCAAAAGTTATATTTCAGGAATTTACCTTCCCTCTATAACTAAAAAATCTCTCAATGAGATTTTTAGGTTCAAAGGATTCCTATCAAGATTCAAGAATCTACTTATAAAGGTAAGGGTTTCTAATCCGCATTTTTTTCATTGTAATTATTTTATTATAATAAAATTTTCAAAAATTTATGTGATTCTAATTTCATGGTATTATCTCCCTTTTGATATTTTTAATGAGTGGATATTTTACCCTCATATTATAGGATTTTTTTTCTATATGTTTATTATACTGACATAACAGATCTTATTCCACACCTTCCATTACCAATTGAAAACCTTTGTTGTGTTTACATCATAATTGTAATTATATTCAATTACCTCCCATTTGAAATATTTACATTGAGATTTATTCTCATTAATACTTCTCATAAGTAGTCATAATACCAAAAATATGAAATTTTAGTAATGTAATTAATGTATGGTTTTCCTAGTAATGACACCCCTATCTAGATACTAGAAAGTGGACGAAATTGTGGTACAGATACACCATGGGTTAATCACACCAAAAAAGGGTTTGATGAATCATTGACTCAACCATAAACCTGATTCATAATGATTGGTACTAAGGGAGTGAACCTAGATAGACACTCCCATGAGAGATACATTGGAATATTGACATGCGCCTTATAAAACAGGATAGGTTATTTCACCTATCCTTATTATGGTCTCCTACCAGTGAAAACTATTATACTCAATTAATATTCTCTACTGATAACATAAAATTTTTAAAGATCCCTTCCCCACTACCATATATTTATTTCTATAATGATTTGACTCCTTTTTACATTGAGAATGAACCACAGAATCTATGTTTATTATGTACTATTTAACCGTTAATATTATTACTTTGGATGTGTTTTGATCATGATATCCCTTTTATTAATAGGGGAAAATTATTGTAATTCCACATTTTGTTATTATAATAAACATGATTGTTTGAAAGTTTACTATTTATTTTTTAACCATATATCTTCTCTCTTTGGATGTGCTATGATCATCATATATATTTTATTGAAAGGAGGAAAATTATTATCTTTTTTATAACATTATTTCATTATGGATGATTATTGAAAAGGTTTATTATTAATTTTTTAATAATTTTATCGTATGATAAATTAATTTTACATAAACAAGTGAAGGGAGGGGATTGACATTATATATCCCCTATATACATCATCTAGTCTCATGAGATAAACATATTTGGGTATTTTGGTGTATACATACCCAGAACATGATATTAAATTGATGATAAGTTCCTAATATCTTAGATAATGGTGTCTTGGCTGATGGTATAAAATTGAAAATTTTTTATTATGCATTTCATAACTAAGAAACTATTTATTTATTTTTATTTGATCTATATATTTTCATTTCTATCCACTTGTATATTATGATCTCAATATCAGCTGATTATGGATTCGGGTGGTTTATTTATTCCTATCATATCACTTGTTCCAAGCTTATGTTATGATAGATTCTATTGTATGATGCCCCTTACATAGCATTTGATAAAATAATTATTTATTTTTCATTCCTAATAAATTATATAGGAAAATTGTATGTTATTTTTCTTGTATATTATGGAAGGGATAATGATTTTCCCATAATGTGTTCTTTTTGTACCTTAGGTTTATAAATGTAATATATTTATTTATCTAGTCTTATAAGACTACTAAGTTGTTGGATCATATAGAAAATCTTGTATTTTGTGCCAATAAGGTTACAAAACAATATTGGGTAATTTTATAGAATCAATGATGTAATATTCAGGGCCCTACATTGTACATCATGTCTATCCTCATATGGTAATTTATATTTGATATCCTTTTAATTGGAATATCTTTAAGGTCAATGGTCATAGAGAAAATTCATTAATAAAATCATAACATGAACATGCTACTAATGAAAAATAAATGAACCAATATATGATGGATACATCATATGATAAGATGGGGTGTTTTTGAAGATCTAATAAAATTAAAATATTCACTTATAGGGATGATACCTAGCTTCTTCTGGTGTATTTGTTTTATTTTTGGTTCTTATTTTTTTCTTTATTAAAAAAATGTTTTTTAATCATTCTCTGATCATTTGTTTTTTACTTATAATAACCCCATAGAGATTTCATTTTTATATAATGTTATTTGTCTATGAGATTCAGTAGATGAAAAATTTGATGGATTTCCCCTTTAACCACACACATTTTAGGGATCAAACCAAATATCCAATCATCCATGGAGAGTCTTCATGTGACATAAAGCCTGAATGATCAAATTATTACTACTAAGTATTCATCTTCAAACATGGTATTTTTTATAAATTCATTTAATATTTAATTCATGAACACCCCTCATTATATTTATTACCTTTTCTAATTATGTTCCTCATCTTTTAACACTGAGTCATGCATCTTCTATGTTAGAGGTGAAAAGGATAATATTCTTAGAAAAAATCGGATTTAAATTAATACTTAGTTTCGTTATCTTTTAATGTGGTAATGTGCTTCATGAATATTAAACTAAATATAAAATATTTATTCATGCCCTGATTCTGATCTTTAAGAATGTTTATGTTCATAAGAATAACTTCCAGTTAGCAAATATGTCTGATGTGATTTTTACCTCTATATTTTTATTAAATTTTATAATAAAGTACCAATTCATATCCTTTGTATTATACGATGAATATTTTGGTTCTTGGGTCCATATATCCATATACTGGTTTTTGGATCACTTTAATCTTAATTTGAGTATCCAAAAAAATAAAAAATTGAAAAAAATAATTTTATATAAAAATAGATTGACCTAATGGCTGCCATCTGATACTTTGGTATTGTGACTCCATGTTTAATTTCTAGGTTCATGGATTCAAATATCTATTAAATATAATTTTATTGACCAAATAATTGGAATCTATCACCTTGGGATAATAAATATAACAACTTCATATTTCACTATGTATTTTCATTAAATTAATATATATATTCTATTTATTTCTTCACATGCAGAAATGAATGAAAACGAATCCAAAAACATTATATAACCATTGAATTATAGGGTAAATATAAATGTAACCAAATTATAAAGTATATATAGATATAAAAATAAATGTAATTTTTTAATACTATTGCATTGATAAAAAATATTTATTATTGATAAATAAAAAATCATGTTTTGTGAAAATATATTTTGTTAAAAAATGTAATTTCTAGTGAATTTTATAATATTATATTCTAATAATGGTTTAAATGGTTATATTGATAATAAATAAAATAAAATAAGTTAACTTCCATCTAATAGTTATTACTTGGAAAGTAAAATATATAATTTATGTCCCTATATTAAAATTGATTTTGATCACTTTTAGAAATTGATTCTTATAACATGAATTTAATATATCTAATCATCATTTTCAAATTATTTAATTGGATAAATTAAATTTAAAGGCATATAATTAAGTTAGAAAGATAAATATTACCCACCCTGGTAAAACAATTATTTATTAAGGATTGATAATTTTATAAATATTTTTATTTTAAATTAAATTGACCTATTTCAAAATAAAGACTATAATTTATTCTTTAAAAATATATACAAATAAATTGAAACTTATTTAATTGGTAATTAATGTTAAATAATATTAATAACACTTTATTATTAAATTAAAATTTTCTTAATTTTTATGCACATTTTGTTTTTAATTTAAAATTTTTTTCTTATGTTTAAAAATTAAATTCGAGAAAATGGAGTCAAAATTTTAATTCAAAATTTTAAATCTGGTAAGGATGATTATATTATATTTTTACTGATAAAATAATTACCATTGTTAAATTTTAATCAATGTTAATAAGTCTTAGAATGGGAATCTAATGCAGCTCAAATTTTCCTTAATAAAATTTACACATAGACCTTTTAGAAAACCATTTTTAGTTTTTATATTTATACCTTCATTTCTCGCAAATATTTCACAACTCTGATCACAAAACACTCATTCTATTCAATTTTTATACCTTACCTAACATTATTTTCCTATAATTTTTCTCTCTTTGAAACAAATAATAAGAACTCACTTCCACCCACTTAAATACACATTTATAGTTCACAATTTCCTAGAAATACATCCCAATTTACTTCTTCTAGAGCTCATCTAAACATTTTTCAGACTCCATCCTCAATATGGTTCCGTTATTTCTTCATTTTAAAGGGAAATTCATGATATTATCCAAATTCTCAATGAAAATTTTTCTTATCCTTTTACTTCCTTTCATTATCCTTATCTTCTACCCTCCCTAAAAGCATTATAAACATATGTATATAATGAAATTATTATAAATAATATAATGAAATTTTATTATATTTACTGTATATAGATTTTTTATTCCGCTCATATTCAATGAAAAAAATAAAAATGTTGCTCATGCGCATGTACGGACTACTGCGTCCTTGAATGACACATTTCATTTTTCATCACAATATTTTAAGGATGATTCTAGAAATAGGTTTATAGAGTATATATTTAATTTTTTTCATGATTTATATTATTTTAATAAAACATATTAATTCTATAATTACTATTAACAATAATATATCATTGTATAACTACAAGTGTAAAATTAACATACCAAGAGGAAAAAGTGATTTATTTATAAGTGACATCTTATTTTTCATTTTCATTATGTTAAAAAATATTAAAAATTATAATTAATCACATTAATAGCACCTAAATAATATAATTAATCTTTTTTCAAAATTATATTTAACAAAAGAAACTCTTTCATAGCTATACTCACCCATAGATTGCACCATATTATTATTGGGTCATTTTAGCCGCATACATGAAGAATGATATAAGTTTATATCAAAGAAAAAATTGGAAACACAATATTGGATATTAAAAGTAAAAAAATTATTTTTTTGGGGTATGGAATAGTTATATAAACAGTTAAATCAAAAAATAATAAAACACAATCAATTCATTATAAATTACAATAACAAACTAATCATCGATTTCCTCATTAAATATAATAACCAAAATACATTAAAAATAAAATTATAATATTATAAATGATTTAGAATAATAAATTTAAACATTATTTATAATATATAAATTATTAATCATAGAATAAAAATTAATTGAAACACCATAATTATTAAATAAGTTCAAAACAGTCAAGACTATTTACACCCACTATTGAAAAAATAATAATAACTAACTAATATACATATATAGAATAATTATAAATGATTTTTATAAATTGTTATATATTTTAATAATGTTATTAAATATAATTTTATTGTAGTTATGTTTGATTTAAATATGTTTAGAGTACATTTTACAAATTAGGGAAACAATGTGATGGGTTTTTAAAACTCAATTTCCATTCATTTAGTTATGTTCATTTTTAATGAACTTTATTCTTATAAGATGGAAATTTTATTTGATATGACTATGTTAAATAGATATTAATCTAATATTTCTATTTAATTTTAATTCCTTATCATATTATACTTTAAGATTGATCCATTCATCATAAAATGTGACTTTGTAAGGGTTTCTTAGGTCAAATTTAATTTTTTGTGAAATATTTCTCATTATACACCATGTTATATTTGGAATGGGGTATCTAATTACCCATTAATATTTTTCATAATGATCCTCTCAGTTCTCATGGTATTTATGATTCATTTAAAACCATATCTTTTAAAGGGATTAGACTCAAAATTATCCAATTTCATAAGTGTTTCTTTATCTCATTTTCAACTCTATGAGAACTGTTAGATATTGCATTCCATAATTTATTTTATATCATATATTCAATACCCTATTGATTTAATGTATAAAAATATCTTCTATTTCATGATATTTTAACTTCTGTTTCATGATCTCCCTTCTATGATCTATTTTTTCTTATGTTACCAATACCCTGAGGATTTTATTACAAATCTCATTTTCAAATAGATATTTCTTTTAAAAGATATTATACCTAAGTATTTTTATTCTTTTCTCTATAAAAATCCTATATTTGTATTCATCTCTTGTATTTATTGGGGTTTTACATATACCCCCTATTTCATTCCCCTAGTGTATTATTTACCCATTGTAAGGAAACTGATTAAATTGTTTCTTTTCAATTAGTGACATGTCTCTTTCAATTTATGGATTCATTACATACTTTTTTAAATTTCCTAATCTATGCATAAATAATTTATTATGTTCATTTTAAAATAATTTACATTTTTAAAGAAGTTTTATATAATTTTTTAATTCTTTATGTGTTAGTAATGTTTTCAAAGTGTGAAATGTGTCACTTTTAACTATTTTTCAGATGAACACATTTTTCTGCCACCTTTTTCATTTAATATGATTTATTCTCACTAGGTTTACATGGTTTTTAAAATAAATTAATTTTATCTTAGTTCTATGGAATATTTCTTTCAAAATTATTTAAAATATTTAGGATATTTCTTATTTCCAAAGTTATTTTTTCTAATTCTCATAAAAAAGTTGTTTTTCATCTAATTCATTATTCATTAAAATATCTTATACATGGTCAATTAAATTCTTAAAAATATACAATCCAAATTCTTTCTCTTGATGGATAATGTAATTTGATTCTCTTTTAATGGAATGGTTCTTCAATACCTTTGTCTCGCCTAATTAACTATGGTGTAAAAATGTGACTTTTCTTCCAATTCCATTCCTCTGTGAATACCCTATTTTTGATTCCTCTTATTGAATGGTGTAAACCTATATTCTATAAATTGTTTTATTGAGTAAATTATTAACTTATCTATACAACCTTAATCTATAAAGTGTAAATTCTATATTATTTATTGTCTTGATTGAATATTATTTACCTATAAATTTATTTAGTATCTTTTGATACCAATTTAATTTCCATGTGTTAATATTTTTATAATTTTGAATTATTTCCTTATGTGATACCAATTGAAAAGTATATGAATCACATTTTCTTTTCATATGATATTTGTGCAATACAAAGTGGGTTTTATTCATTTAAAAGTTTTATGAAGCCTATTTTACCTCCATGTTTGCTTTATAATGTGATATGTGAATGACATTCAAGTGGAAGTCAAAAGTGTGGCTAATAATATGTGGTTTGATATATTCCCCTTAAATGAAATGGTTTAAAGTTTTAATCTATGTGATATGTATATACTTGTACAATATAGATATTCACAAGAATAGGTTAAAGTGTGTGAATCATGAAAGTGATGTATACAATAGTATAATTATGTTAACTTTTAACCATGGGTATAATTTTGTGAATCATGAAATAAAATTTTTTGTATACTAATGTATGTGTCATATTTGAAAGACATTATAATATTAGGATTATTCTCATGACTATGTTGTTACCTAAAATATATTGTTTATTAACTCATGTTCCTCACTCCTTTGATTCATATATTATGTCATTTAAAGACTTATTCCATGATTTATGATGAAATATTTATTGGTTATAATTTATTATATATCATAACTATACCCATAGGATCATCTTATTGTCACTAATGACATTTGATTATTATCACCTATGATTATCCTTATACAGTATCTAGGTTAGATCCTTTCCTATATCTCTATTTCGTCATGTTATGAAGATGAGTATAACTTATGAGAAGTCTCTAAAGAGTATAATTTGTCTAAATTATAGAGAAATACTCACATGTATTTTAAAACAAGTTACTTATATTGTTATTCCTCAAAGAATCTAAAGCTCTTGTTCTTGCGATTTTGAGATTATTTTTGTGAGATGTAAATTTTTACTTATAGCAATGTTATAAAATAAAATAGAAAATTACCCTAGTACTCTTTAGATTGTATCATTGTAGGGATTAGTTTTTTTTAAGATTTTTTTAGTTATTTTGGAGATAAGATTGGTGAAAAATAGTGAAAACTCTAGGGATAAGTCTATGGGATAAGTCTAAGTATATAATAACATCCTAGAGATTAATTAAATTATATATTATATGATTTTACAAGTAATTACAGCCTTTTTTGGATAATGGAAAGTGTATGTAGTTTTAGAAAATATGAACCTAACAGAAATCACCCTAAAAATTTGGAGTTGATATTAACATAGTACTTACCACGGTGCATGATGGGTGGTCCTAAAATTTCACACCAAGATAAAAACTCATGGGGATATTCATTAGTTAATTTAATCCTTTTAAAATATATTATAAATAATTTATTATGTTGTGTAATTAGTTTAATGATTATATGATAAACTAACGTAAAGAAACCTAGATTAAATCTTGACTGATATGGGTTGAATTGAAAGATAGTGTAATAGTTTTAAAGAGTAATATATTTTGGTGATAAATTTTTTAGGTAATTAACTTTATATAATTCCCTTGTGGTGTTCATAACTCACATTAACTATTTTTAGTTTCAGTAACCTAAGAATCCTAAATTAATCATGATAACAATTGATTCTATGGATAATATAGAGATTGTCTAAAAAAGAAACCTAATAGAATAAGAGTTGGAGGGATAAAGATTTTGATTATGTTAAATCAGCTATAAAGAATCATAATTAATGATATGTAATCATTTGAGTCTCTAAAAACACTAAATAAGTGGTGGATTGAATATTTTAGGAGATTCGGTGATGATGATAATGAATGAAAGAATATTCAATTTCTTTTGTGTTAAAAATGTTGTATAGATCAATAAGAGGATGTCTTATAGGAACCAAGAGATATTTTATGTATAGAAAATGAGGGTGTATAGAAAATAATTATTAATGAAAATTGACGATATTAGTGGAAACTATGAAAGATAATAGTGTCCATAAAGAGGTACCACTAATAGATCAATTTCATTCATGTAGTAAACTCGGGTACCAATAAAAGTAATGCACTAATCTAAGGGATTCTTAGGATGAAAGTCATATAAAATTTACATAACCAATACAATAAGGGAAGTAAATAAAACCACAAATAATTAATTATGTTCAAAAATTATGTGGAGGGAGTAATGCCGATCATCCAATTAAAAATTATGTGTGTTGTAATTGTTCCTTATTTAACCCAATCTATTGTATCTAGTATATTTGCTCTGAAAATCAAATAACCACTGTGATCACAATATATTTATTTACTAATAAAAAATTAATGTGGTGTCATTAATGTATCCCAGGTATATAAACCCTCTATAATTGATGTTTACTGGAATTTTATTAAAAAAAATCTTGTAATCCTTATTTTATTCAAATTTTATGTCATATTAGGCAAGGATTAACTCTAATGGAAATTATATTCCCAAGATAGAAAAATCGCATCTAAAAACCAAAAAATGGTAACTTATTAACACAATTATTGAAAAAATCTCCCAATAAAAATATACCACATTATATTAGGGTATTTATCAAAAAAAGTTAGATTACAAATCAATACTATTTATATTAAAATTAAGATAGAAAATATGAGTTCACTTGTCAATCCATAGATTGTGTGGATAAAGTCTCATTTGAAATTTAAATCAAGAGGCATGTTTATCTTATAGAAGCCCATAGATATTCTATTAGTTATGAATAATGAAAATTTTGATGAGGGGATTTTTTGAAGGGGTATAATTTTTTTACTTAAGATATTACTATGTATTTTTAACAAATAAAGAATGTGTTTCATATATTTCTTCACACGTAATACCAAACCAAAAAGAACCGCATAACATCATATAACCATTGAAATGTAACTATTTAATTTTAAGGTAAATATAAAAGAAACTACATCATGAACTATATGTAAAATAAAAAATTCATTGGTTAATTCTAATGAATTGATAAAATTAATTTCTTATAGGTAAATAAAAAAATTCATGTTATGCATAAAATATATTGTATTAAAAATTATATTTTCATGTGATATGAATTTTATTATATTATGTTTAAATAATGGTTTAAATGGATATTATTGATAATATATAATATAAAATATGTTAATATCCATCCAATAGTAATTTCTAAGAAATTAATAAATTTATTTTTCCCTAAAAAGATACATTTTTATTAAACACATTATGCACTTATATTAAAATTTATATTTATCAATTTTATGAATTTAATAATTTTAAATTATTTGTGTATATTTAATATAAATTTTAAATTATTTACCTGGAACAATTTTATTTATAGGAATAAAATTAAGTTACAAATATAAACATTAGTTACCAAACTGAAAAACTTTGGTCTCAAGGAATAATAATTTACTAAATATTACGATTTCAAAATAAATTATTTTAACTTCAAATAAATAATATAATACGGTGATTAATCATATATGAAATTAAATTAAAATTTATTTATTTATTAAATATTTATAGAATTATTAAAGAACACTTAATGATTAAAATGATTTTTTCTATGAAAAATATTTTTTTATCAGATCATATGTTTTAATTTAAAAGTCAGTTCTCTAAAATTATTAAATTTAATTAAGTTAAATTTTTATACAATTTTGATTCATAATTCTTAAATTTTGTAATAGGGGTCACCATATATTTTAATTTACAAAATAATTACCACGGTTAAATTTTAATTTTGATTAATAAGTGTCAAAATGAGTAATCTAAAATGGATTGAATTTTATTAAATAAATTTTAAACATATACCATATAGAATAATTTTTTTGGTTTAAAATCCATACTTAGAGGTATCGCCAACATTTCAACACCTAACTCAACTAACTATCATTTAATTCCATCTGTATCCCATGCCTAACATTTACTCCAAATATTTTTCTCTCTTTTTGACCAATAAAAGGACATCGCCTCTACCCACTTCAAGAAACAACTATTATTATAAATACCCATAAAAATATAAACATTTAACTTATTATATATCCCCTTTTAACTTTTTTCATCCTCTATTCTAAAAAAAAGTACCTCAAGTCCTTCACTTCTAAAGGATTTTTCAAGGGATGATCCCTCAATGTAAGTATTACTTACCCGATTACGATATTTCTTCATCCTTCTCATACACGCTCCTCCTAAAAAATCTAAAAAAATATATAATAAAATTATTATAAAAAATATGATCAATTTTTATTATAGTTATTTTATAAACATTTTCTATTCCACTATCATTTAATCGAAAAATGAAAATATAACTCATGCACGTGTGCAGACTACCACATCCATGGATGATAAATTTAATGTTTCATCACCACTATTCATGTATGTTTCTAGGAATGGGTTTAATGAATAAATATTTTATTTATATCCTGAAATATATTTTATAAATAGAATTTAGGAATTCTATAAGTAATTTTATCAATAACTGATCATTGTTATACTAACTACTAAAACAAACTTACAAAGAAGAAAATTGATTTATTTAAAATTAGAAAAATCTTTCTTATTTACCTTATAATTATAAATATTTTTAATTATTATTAATATTATTATAAAATATAAATAATATAATTATAATTTTGTGTTAATGATATTGTAAGAAAAGAATCTCTTCTGTATCCATACTCAGTGTAGATTATATCATGTTCTCGTTGGGTCGGTTTAACTATCTTTTGGTCAAATAATATAAATTACTAAAATTTATGAATTTAGAATATTATTATTGGATATTCAAAATTTAGTAATTAATCTTTTGGTTATGTAATGATAATATAAATATTTAACTCATGAATTATGAAAATACCATTTTTTCGTTATAAATTACAGTATCAATCATGTCACCAACTTCAACATCATGAATAATAACTAAAGTACATAATAAATGAAATTATTTCAATATAAATAATATATAATACTAAATTATAATATCTTTTATGAACTGTTAATGAAGAAATTTTGGAGCATGATTAATAAAAACATCATGAATATGAAACTAGGTCAAAACTATAAAGATTTCTTGCATCCGATATTGAAAATACATAATAACTATCTAATATATATATATATATATATAATAATTATAAATTATTTTTATTAAATATTTTATATATGAATAAAATTTTAAAATAGTGTATTAATATTTTTTTATTCAGGAGTTTCACACACATTCGACTAAGAGGAGAAACAAGATATGGGTTTTTGTGAACTTAATTCCCCTTCACTGAGTTATGTTAGATTTAAATAAACATTATCCATATATGTTTTCTATGTAACACCATATTATATTGTTAATTTTTTATTTTTTAATGTTATATCCTTATCATATTCCTCTTAATGATTTCCCTATATATCATAAAATGCAACTTTGTAAGGGTTTCTTGTCTAAAATTCAATTATTTGAGATTTATTTCTAATTACACATAATGTTTTCATTATAGTCATGTATATAATTCCCAATTTATATTTTTCCTCAGGATCATATCATTATTAATATAATAAAATGTTCTATTTAAAATCATAATTTATAAGTTTTTTAATCGAATGTTTCTAAAGATGCAAGGGTTTCGTTCTCGTATTTTCTACTCTATGAAACATGTTTGATATTGTGAAACATAATTTATTTCATATGGTGATTTAAATTACAGACATCCATAATATTGTAAAATTTATTACATTTCATGATATTTTAATTCCCATTTGATGATCACTATCTCATGATCTTTTTATTCATATTTTACCAATATAGTGAGGATTTTGTCTCTAATCACATTTTCAAATTGATTTTTATTTTTAAATATAATACATCTATGGAATTTTTATTCTTTTTTCAATTAAAAACCTATAATTTAATTCTGTTGTATTCATTCAGGTTTTCTTAATGGTGTTCCATCTATTTCATTTCCATGATGGATCATTATTTACACATCGAAAAAAATTGATCCTACTTTTCTTTTTGGTTATGAACCTCTAGTTTTACAAATTTAAATTAGTTTTTTGATTTCTTAAATGACATTATATGTGTCTCAATAATTGATTTATTATTTTTATTGTACTTAAACATATTCAATAAAAATAATGAAATTTTTTATGTTTTCTGTATAGGACATTTTTGTCAAAGTGTAAAAATCATTTTTTTTAATATTTTCTATGTGAACACATTTTTTCACCTTTTTTTTATTTTAATATTAAACAATTTATCTAAATTTAAAATTTTTATAAAATAAATTATTTTTATCTTATTTTTTAAAAAAAATCTATAAAACTAATTTCAAAATATCAAGGATATTTATTATTTCAAAAGTGATTTTCTCTAAAACATCTAAATTATTTTAAATCTTACACATTTTTATTCAAAATATTTTATTATTGAAAATGAAATTATTAAAATCATAATACCCACCTTCTTTCTCTATGTGTATTTTGTAATTTCCTTCTCTTTTAGATGAATGATCCATCGTATCCTTTTTCTTACATAATATTTTCAACGTATAACTATAATTTTTCATTCAATAACTTTCTGCAAGGAATACCCTATTTTTAGTTATTTTGATTAAAATGTGTTCACCAAGATTCATTATGTAAATTAATTGGAGAAATTATTGAATTTTCATATTCCATTTATCTATATAGTTTAAGAATCATATTCTTTATTATGTTGATGGAATAGTATTTTTCTAGAATGTTAATGAATATATTTGGAAGCCTATTTATCTTCCATAAGATTATCTTGTTATAATTATGAATGATTTCTATATGTGAATCTATTTGAAAAGGTTCTAAGGCCTATTTTATTTTCACATGTTCTTTATTCTATAAAAGGTGAATTATTTTAATTTGGAATTTTTATGAAAAACATTTTATCTCTATGGGTTCTTTAGAATGTGATAAGTTAATGTTTGTAATGTATCACTTATAATTATAAGTGATTATGGGCGGGGTCATATATCTCCCTTCAATTCATTGGTTAAAAGTACATATTCATAAGATATGTATACACATGCATATTTTGGTTGTTGGTAAGTGTGGATGTAAGTGTGTGAATAACAATGTGGATGTATACATGAAATAAATTAAGTTATCTTATAAGAATGGGTAAAATTGTATGAATCATGAATTTTTTATTTCTATATAGTAATTATTGTTCCATATTTTAAATATTTCATAGTTTTATGCTTATTATCACAACTATGTTATACTCTCATGGATCAAATTTATTGACTCATGTTTCTAGGATTTTTTTCATTCATGTATTATGTAATGGAAAACCATATTCCGTGATTTATAATCAATTATTTATTTTGGGTATAATTTTATTAAATATTTTTAATATATCCATATCCTAATTTTATGATAAAAATTTATATTCAATTATTATCACTTATGTTTTCCCTTAATAATTATCTAATATCACTCCTTTTTTATGTTCCCATTGCCCCATGTTACAAAGATGATAATAACTTAGGGGAAGTCCAGAAGAAGCCCAACATGAATCTATTATAACGAAATGTTAAAAAAGTATTATAAAATAATTTTTTTATGTATATAGTCTTTTAAGACACGAAACCATCCATTATTGGGTTTGAGATAATATTTTGGGGAGATGTGATGTTGACCTTAAAGAATTATTGTCAATTAAATATGTTTTTATCCAAGATTTCTTTTGGGACTCTATAGTTGTCTTGCTCATATTTTCTCAATTATAGTTTATATGTTTAATAAATAATACCAAAAAAATGAATAATCATATTAATGATACAATCTTATTCCTAATAAGACCATCCATTTTAACCATGTATAAAAATGAACCCTTGTGACTTTTGAGATACAAAACACTTATTTATATTTAATTCGAGTTGGATGAAATGTGGAGGGGAATTTGAATGAAGGAATGGTATTGGGATTAGTAAATTCTTGTTTACCATGAATTTTTTAATGATGTTTTATTTGTTTTCTGTGAGTTTATGGTGGAAAAAAATTTATGTTTCAATTTTTTGGAGAGGGGAATTGATTTCTGATATTCTAAGAAAGTAATTGGATAAGGATTGAAATATTCATGTTGGGGGTATTATTAGCCCCCATAAATGAATAATTTTCATTTTTTATTAATTATTTTTCATATTATCCATTACTCATAATCACCATTTTAAATTCATTATATAATTTAAAATTAATTTCTCATTATATTTATAATTCATTATAAAAATGCATTAATAACATCCAATTTAAACATCCCCCTGTAGAGCACTCTCTATTACTGTTTTGAAATTAAAATTATATTATTAATTGAATAATAATATGGGGAATATTTTTTCATAATTAAAATTTTAAATCCATAGTGGAAAATGGAAATTTTGAGCCTTAAATATAGAAATTTATGGGTAAATTATAATGAACACATATATAGTAAAATATATGTGGAAACCATAATTCATGTCTTATGAAGATAATATTTTAAATAATCATGTATAAAATATTGATAACTATTTCCTTAAAATATACACCAATATATTTTTGGTAAGTTTTTTATATTGATCAGGGATGTTCAAGTTGAGGATAATATTCTTGACCAGATTTCAAGGCCCAAAATGAAGGTCCATCAATTCTTCCATAAAACGTTCATGGGTAACAAAAAATATTATGATTTTTTTTATAATAAATAGGTTTTATCTATATAAATTTTACTATCATAAAATATATCCAAAATTATCTATCTTAAAGACTCTTTGAATGCATAAATGAGATAAAGATAAATCACATGAAATCTTAGTAAATGATTGGAAGCAAAATTTCCACTTTTCCCACCACCTTGTAGACTACCCTAATGAATGGGAATAATTTTAGAGCCTTTTATAAAACTATATACTCTAAATATATATATATATATATATATAATATTTTAGAAATTATTTAATGAGTATTTTTTACTTTTACTTCATTGTAATGTCTTGTTGGCATATTGTTATTGAAAATTACTTATCAATTGTAATTGATTTCACCCTCTCCAGTTTTTTTAATAAATAATTGACTTATTATTAATTATTATTGCTATTATATTTATAAATATACTATTTTTATTACATTTTGTGATTATATTCACATTATTATGTGTGAATTACTTCTCAAAATGGTGAATTGTTTATTATTTTCTTGTTTTATCTTATTCAATCCCACTTCTATGAGTCAGTTTCCATACAACATTGAGATATTCTCAATAATGGAAGGATAAACCTCATATGGGTTTATTTTAGAGATTTTTTTAGGTTTTATTAGATTTTATTTAATGTGATGTAAATATTTAATTAGTTTTTTAATTTATGATTTCCATTTAGTGACTTATATTCTTCTTTATCATCTCCAAATGTAAAATAGTGATAATGACATATTATACCTTGGACTGGTTATTTAAATAATTATATATGTTTCTTGGTTACTATACCATGAGTTTTTTATGGGTTAAATATTTTAATTATTTTTTAATACTTATATTTTTTTATAGATACAAAATGAATTATAAAAACATATTTTTTAAAAAAAAATCTATCCAATCTAGCACTATATAAAATAATAGATCATCCCATATTTATTAATACTTTTAACATAAATATTATGGTTTTTATTCTTCTTAATAAATTCATAATACTAGTTTTAAAAGTTATATAAAAATACAAAAATCATACATGAGTATTTATATAACTTGTTTGTTATACGTGGAATCGATAACCCTAACTCGGTTGCAGGAAACCACATTAATCTGTAGGATAAATTTGGGAAAATAAACTAACTAATTTATTTTATTCATATCTTTATCTACTATGTGAATCATATTCAAAAACACTATTCGATTTTTATGAATATTATTTATGTTTAAATTAATAATGAAACTATGAAATCTTAAGGATAAGGTTGAAACTATGATATTTTGGTATAATTTCTTATATACGTTGAATTCTAATTTTTTTGTTGATAAATTTACCTAATCATATTAATAACATGATAAAAAACGTCAATTAATTCTGTTAACTTATACATGAATTTTTTATTAAAGGAATCATACAATTCTTTCCTCAATATATCTCCGGATAAAGCTCTATAGGATTAGATAAAATAGTTTATCCATGTTTTCCTTAAAATATCCGTAATGAATGTTTAACATTAATGGAAACATGATTCTTCAAATATCCAATGATTCCTCCAAGTGTTTATTGTTGTTATACTTATCCACCTTAAATATTCACTAAAGTGTCTCACCAGTAGTGGGGTCTCTAATATATATAATATTTCTTTTCTTTGCATAGTACTATGAGAAATAACCTTTACCACGCTTAAAAATTAGTGTTGATGAGGATATTTTATTCATCTACAATATATTTTAGAGATAAAAATTCTATGGTGTTACTATTTATTAACTATAGAAAATAAATATAATATATTATTACTTTATATAAATTTTCAATTTTATTTTTTGATAAATACTTTATGTATTCTATTATTTTATCAAATCTCAATTTCCCCCACCATTGGATTTGAAATACCAGTCACTCGCATATTGTAGCAAGAGAGGATATATATTTTTCGATTCTAGTATAGACCATGGTCACGCAACTACTAAACATTATTTACTTATGACTACTCTATCCAACTAAATTAACTCATTTCTCCATGATCTATTCAGTAGATTACCAATCTATAATTCATATACACATATTTACTCAAATAATACCTCTTAATTTCAACCATATAGTGATGGTTACATATTGAATGACTATATTGGACTAGTAAACCCTTTAATTGTATTAAAATTCCTTGATAGATAGAATTACTCTAGGCTACGGCTAGAAGAGGACCTTATTTTATGGTTACATTCTTATTCAAGTTAATGATGGGGGAAGATGTCATTTTCATTATGTCTTTTTTAATTATTTTATTTTAATAAATATTATATTATTCTATCTATACTTGTAAACTATTCAATTTCAATGGTTTCAGAAAAAAAATTAAACATATATTATAAAATATATCATTTTTCTAATAATTTAATTTTATCTAATCATGTATAATAATTTTTATAATCTACATCATCACAAAAATAAATAATTAATCATGAAAAAATAAAATAAATTTGAAATGATAAAAATAATTTATCTACACATTTTGTTATCATGTTATGATAAAAAAACCATGACACTATAGGGTAACTTACTATGTTTAGAACTACTAAAGTTATACCATCCACCATTCTCATGTGATTATCCTTATTTGAATTAACTTATGTTTAGGTCCCAATCCACCTCCTCAAGGTGGTGACATTTTCTTTTATAATATTTCTCTCATGGAAATGAGGGGAACCATCGATGATGGGTTAAATAAAATAAATCAAGGGAATAAAAATATAACATCATGAAATAAGAAGGCATGATAAGTAGCTCATAAAATTTAATTTTATAATAATGATAACATAAATGTGTAAACCAGTAAATATATAAATATTAATTGAAATTAAATTAATAAATACTATATTATGTTTTTTTTAATTTATAAAATTAAAATTTTAAGGGTTAAGTGGGGACCTAAACAAAATTCTAAAGTTGTATGAACCCAAAAATCAAAAATACAATACTAACAAAGAAAATAATGTCACTAAACTTCAATAATCTTCAATCGAAAGGCTTTAATATAATATTTCCAAGATAGAACCACAAAATTAACGTTGGATTGTAGTTAAACTATAGATTCAATGTCAGGTTGTTTGATGTCCAATAATGTAACACCCCAAGCTTCAATGGTACGTTTCCATTTGAATAATTCAATAGTTTGCATTGTACGCAACTTTGAGACTCTAACACACTGCGACTTATCAAAGCAGCCGTTATGAATAGTAATACACACTTTTTGAAATTTTATAAATTTTATCTTTCAAAATGAACATCATATTTGGATTTGGAATATCGAAATTAGCCTAGAGGGAATTTTTGGTATTTTTCTAAAAACATTCAATTTTTTATGAATAGTAAAAAAACACTGAGTTATGGTTTAAAAATGAATATTTATTAAAATACTTATTTATTTTATTTAAATTTATTTAAGGTCAAAATAGATACATAATACCTATATATGTTCAATATAATTCATTGAAGTTAGTTTAGAATAATTTTAGATATATAAAAATTTTATTGAACATTTCACCGTCTTTTACCCACCTCATAGGAGAATTTGGAAATTCACGTAAAACCTAATTTTACCTCTTCTGTGAGTGGAATTTCGAAAATCCGAGACACACAATTAATATCAAGGAGTAAAATGTGGTTGAATAAGATAAAAATAATTTTTGGTGAATAGTAACTATTTACTTTTATTTACCACGGTTAAAAGTAAATAGGGTAATTAAGGGTCAATATGATATTAATATTACCCTAATACATGTCCTAATTCTATTGGAAATGTTTATCTAGATGAAAAAAACCTTAGGAATAAAATATTATCATTTAGGTCCACTTGGATTAGATTAGGACATTTATTATTATTTAATTCAAAGAAGAGTTAAAAGAGTTAAAATCAAAGTTTAATTACTAAAAAAATGTAATATAGGGTTATACATAAGATAATTTTGATTGTAAATATTAATTAGAAAGCTAAGAATATTTCCTATGTAATGGTAATTTATTTAAAATTTTTAGACATTAAATAATTTAATTTATTTATGACACAATAGTGATGAAGTAATTACCTAATTAATGAAATATTAAAATAATTGAAATTATAAATATCAAAATAAATGTAATTTGGGACTTTTTATGAATTAAAATACATTTTTAGGTTAATATGACATATTAGGATTGGTTACATGAATCATGTTCTAAGTAATAATGCTTTTATGAATTTATCAAAAACAAAATACCCAATAGTGTCAAAATTGGCATAAAATGGTTTTTAAATCAAATATTATATAATTAATTCATATTCTATTCCTAAAAATCTATGGTTAGGCAAAAGGACTTATAAAATGATATTTGTATCATTAATGGACCACTTGGGGGTCTCTTGGATGTATATAGTAGGTTTATTAACTATATAATATAAAAATAGAAAGTGACATGGTAAATGTAAATCTAATTAACTAAGAGTTAAAACTAAAAGATAAGGTTAAAATAATGACCCAAACCTGTCTAAAATATATTGGATGAAATAATTTTGACCCATACCCACCTTATACATTGAATAATACACTTTTGAGCCCTTAGAAACCGAATAGAAATTTATTATAAATTAGTACTTTATGTTTTTTCTAAAGAGCTCATCCTCCCCCTTATAAAAGGACACCACTTCTAACCAATTATTCATACCATCAAAGCCTTTTGGTTCTGCCAAACTCTACCAAAATATCCTCTAAACTATCATACCTTCATCTTAGAGGCCAAAGTTTGATCAGAAAGCCATCCTATGTAGCCCTTTTTGTCAAATCAAAAGAAAGAACCCGAAGAAGTGGTAATGATTTCACCACCATCTTTCAAGTTCCTTTCTTCTTCCACTTCCTTTTTCATTGTTGATTACATTCTCAAATAATAAATCAAGTATCTTCTATATACTGTGATTTTATTATAATTATGGTAAAACCAAATTCATTATTCTATCCACCCGTTGAATGACATGTCACCATACGTGCGTACATACGACTTACCATCTCCGCGTCATGGGGTAATTGTTATTCATTACATTATTATTTGGATGGGTATGATAATGATAATTAATTGATTTAAATAATAAATATAACATTATAATTATTCTTTATATATGATATACCATCCAATTATATATTATTTGAACACCAAAAGAATGATATTGTCGCTCGTGCGTACGTACGGACTACCGTCTCCACGAACTCGATGAGATTCATTCCCCATTGTATCCATGCAATTATAATTCTCATTTTACGATTAAAAATAATTTTTAAGGACTTTATATCATCCTATATATTAATAATATACATCTCATCCATGAAAAATATGGCCCACATAATAAATAATATAAAGAAAAACGAATCTGTTAACACCCGAAACTATGATAATACTAAGATATTATTAACAAATAAATGTTAAAAGATCATATATGATATCATATTAATGTATATGATTCTTGTATAGTTTAATAACAATTATTTCACCATTATACAGGAGGTTAAACTACCATCAACCAAGGAAATGTACAAGGTAATGGGTTTTCATCTCACTCTTTATTCCCGTGAGATTCATGTCATATTTCCACTATTACCTTTTGTGTGGTGTATGTACAGCCCATAATTGTATTATTTGTGTAATAAAATTTAATTTATGTTTATTTACATATTCATTGTATGATATCTCTTTCATGGGGTGTATGTTTTGTAAGTTACCAAATCGGTAAGGGTTTATTTCAAAATCTCTTCATTGTCTGAGGTTGTTTATACGTAATTATCTACTGGGACCTCTTTATCATCCACATCCATGTTTCTTTAAAATGTACTTCAAAACATTCTTACTATTTTACATAATATGGGTTAATGTCATTTATACCCTTGTTTGACTTTTTATAAGAAGTTTATAAAGGAATCATTCTGTTGTTTTCCAAACAAAGTCCTTTTTAACCTTTTCAACAGAATTAAGGTAAGAATGTCTTTTTTTAAATTATACAGCGGGTGCGGCTATTTTTTGCCGTTATAAAATCATTGAAGCTTCCCTTACAAGTTTATAAGAATATTTTCAAAGAAAATCATTTCTTTTATAATTATGTAACTTTTAAATGATTTCAAAAAAATAGATATTTCTCCCAAATAGTTTTGATTACATCTATATCAACATCCTTTGATAATTTTTACAGTTGATTGAAGTTGATTTATTTTGATAAAAATATTCCACATTGTATTTAAGGTTCTGAGATATGTTTGATTTTGGAGGAGTTATTTTTATGCCATTAATGGTTTATGATTAATGTTTTGGCATTTCGTATGCTGGTTTTAATACAAATGTTTACATTATATTTCATCCTCTTCTTTAGATGATATGTGTTGGACTAGTATGTTTTGGGTTGGGGACTGGTAAAAGTAAGCCCTCCGTGTTGGGGTCCAGTTACAGCAGACCCTTCGGGTTGGTTTCCGGTTATTAGAGGCACTCCAAGTTGGTGTTTGGTTATTAGAGGCACTTCGGGTTGGAGTCCAGTTACAGAGGCTCTCCAGGATGGAGTCCGGTTACAGAGGCTCTCCGGGTTGTGTTCCGGATACAGTTATCCCTTAGGTCTTGGCACGAGGCCTTGCACAAGAAATTAAATTTCGGCATTATGCACTCCATCATTATGAAAGTGGTTATTGATATTTCATGTGATTACTCTACTAATAGAATATCCATGTTAATAAGTAAATGGCATTTTTTCAATTTATTTTTCCCATGTTATGCTGAAGTTCAAGTTTAAAAGGCTTTTGTTTTAGTTATACATTGCCTTTAATGTTTATGCTTATTTATGAAAGCTTCAGCTATATTGTTATCCTTACTGAGCATTTCAGCTCACCCATTTCTATGTTTTATTTTTCCCAGGATTCCAAGATGTGTATTGTGATTGATATGAAGGGTTAAGACAAGGGAATAATGGCGTTCATAAAGGATTATTTATGTTGTATTCTATGTTATAATGTGTAATATAACATTCATATATGTAATATATTTTCCAAGACTACTAAACTGATTGGTCCTTCATGAATTGATTCCTTGTAATCCTGCCAATTTATTATAATAATACACCAACTCTGGGTAACTGGGATAGGGGCGTTAAAGTTGGTATTAGAGGAAGTTTATAAATAACCGTGGAAACTAGATTTAGATAACCTCTGATTAGAGAACATAGACCTAAGATAGACTTTGAGGATTATTATAGATGAACTTCCTAGAATTTTGATATTGTAGAGATTTTGTGAGTTTTCCGAGCAATACATATCTGTCTGGATACAAGCAGGTAGAGGCGGCTCTAACACTGATGTACCTAGGGGTAAACCTTGAAAACACTGCTTTGAGATAGAGTCGAACGGGAACTAGTGCACGACAACAGGACTTGATGCACTCTTGGTTATGAAACTCATGGGGGATATGCTTAGGATAATTCTCACTTTCTTTACAAATAATTATGAATGGTTTATGAGTATACACTTCCTCGAAGAAAACATCTTTTTATGATTATGGATTATATCCATAAATAGTTCAATTTATGTAAAGTGTTTTACAAGTATGGAATTATGTATTTTGATTCATAAACTGATCTAGTTTAAGCCATTGCTTAGAAATGGCGCCTAGTGGAAGAAATAGAAACCGTATTAATGCATGCACTCCATGTAGGGATTTCCCTCCGGCTCAAGATAATTATAGTGGAGCTGGTGATGCAACTGGTATTGATCAGCTGATCACCATATAGGGACAACTCACTTGGGTTATGAATAATAACCTTACCCGTATAGAGCATCCTGATCCGCAGCGTGGAGGATCAATGTTAGATCGCTTCATGAGGAAACAACCACCAACATTCAGTGGGAGTACAAATCCCTTAGTAGCTGAGTAATGGATAAATTCCTTATAGAAAATATTCCATGCCTTGGGGAGTAGCGAAATGGAAAAAGTTGTCATGGCAGTTTACCGCCTCACTGGAGATACTGATCAATGGTAGTCGTTGATTCAAAACCTTAAGGGAGATGATGAAGTATCAAATATGGAATGGATGGAGTTAAAAGAGATTTCCTTAGAAAAATACATTCGTCGTGACCATCGAGCAGATATGGAAAGGAAATTTCTGAGTCTGAGACAAAAGGAGGATGAAGATGTCGCAAAGTATGAGGAAAACTTTACAAGGTTAGCGAGGAATGCTGCAGATTATATACGTAACCCAAGAAGTAAGATTGATTGTTTCTTTGATGGGTAAAAACCATTTATCCGTCGAGCATTAGTCTCACAATATTTATCAACGTATGAAGATATAGTCTCATGTGCTATCAAGACTATAAAAAGAATTCTCTAAATTTTGTGACAATAAAGTAAAGCAAGAGAAGAATAGAATGATGGATCAAGAGACAGATAAAGGGGAAAATGGAAAAAAGTATTTTCCATTATGTGTAAATTGTGGGAAGAAAGACCCCGGTACTTGCCTAAAAGGAATGGGAGTTTGTTACAAATGTGGAGAAAAAGGTCACCAGACTCATGATTGCAAGGGAAAGAAGGAGGATGTCAATGATGAATGCTACAATTGTAAAGAAATGAGGCATTATGCGCATGAATTTCCTAAGATTCTAGAAAACATACCACAGAAAAGGCCAAGGGATCAAGGCCAGGCTTATGTTGTTACTACAGTTGAAGAGGAATAATTAATGTGTTTGTGTTTTTAGACTCAAGGATTATATTATGGTTATGAGAATAATGTGATATATATAAGGATTAAACTGCAATACTTGTTTTTTTCATTAAGGTTTTAATTTGACTAAGGTAATTATATTTGTAGTATGTTACAATAAGAGAAATTGTACTCTATTTGGAGAATCTGATGTTGCGATTGATTTTGGAATTTAGATACCTTTTACAGAGAGTCTGGACAGAGGTACTTTGGATAACTATAATGTTTTGGAATGGATTAAGTTGAACATTGGATAGTATTGTTCAAGGTTAAAACATTTCTTCTGATTATTTTTGGAATATTATGATACTATAGTTTATGGAAAAGGACAACCTGTAGTTCGGGCGATAACCCATCACGTCGGACAAAGCTGCAAAAATCGAATCGACAACCATAGTGCGACTGGCCTTTATTACCTACCACTAGCCTACAAGAAGTCTCTGGTTATTACAAAATATTTTCTCATTATAATGCTATGTGTTAATTATTGTAACCTTATATTATTAGGATAAATATAATATTTTTGAGTTCTATTAACTTTTCAAGTGAAAGATGAGTTTTTGGTAGAAATTAGTTGAATGATGAAAACTCTACTCGTCAAGATGTATATATATATATATATATATATATTTATCTTATTATTTGAAGAAATTAATTCTTGAACATTAGATAAGGGATATTAAAAACAAAAATGTGTTATCCTAATATCTTATGTTTTGTTGAACTGATTATATTTTAAATCATAATAGATTGATGGCTTTGAGGCCCTCAATTCTACACTTGTTTGTGATTGGTGACCTCAATCACTCCCTATAAATATTTATGTTTCCCCTCTAATTACGTGTCAATAATTTCCAACAATGTTCTCCTATTCGAATCCCTAATTTGGTGGTGACATTCTCATTTTCCTTTCCCTCTTATTAAAACTAAATTTTATTAACCTTATTTCTGATATGGGTTTTCCAAAAAGGTATTCTCTATTTTCAACCTTTTATTTTCAAAGAAAAGTTTCCAATTGCGAGGACTCAATTATTTGAAGCAGGGGAGAATGTAACACCCCAAGCTTCCATGGTACGTTTCCCTTTGAATAATGTAATAGCTTGCATTGTACGCAACTTCGAGACTCTTACACACCGCGACTTATCAAAGCAGCTGTTATGAATAGTAAAAACCAATTTTTTAAATTTTATAAATTTTATCTTTCAAAATGTACTTCATATTTGGATTTGGAATATCGAAATTAGACTAAGGTGATTTTTTGGTATTTTTTTGAAAAACATTCAATTTATGATGAATAGTGAAAAAACACTGAGTTATGGTTTAAAAATGAATTTTTATTTAAATAATTATTTATTTTATTTACATTTAATTAAGGAAAAAATAGATATATAATACCTATATATGTTTAATGTTATTCATTGAAGTTAGTTTAGAATAATTTTAGATATATAAAAATTTTATTGAATGTTTCACCATCTTTTACCCACCTCCTAAGAGAATTTGGAAATTCACGTAAAACATAATATTACCGCTTCTGTGAGTGGAATTTCGAAAATATGAGAGACACGGTTAATATAAAGGAGTAAAATTTGGTTCAATAAGATAAAAATAATTTTTTGTGAATAGTAACTTTTTACGTTTATTTACCATGGTTAAAAGTAAATAGGGTAATAAAGGGTAAAAATGATATTAATATTACCATAACACATATGCTAATTCTATTGGACAAGTTTATCTTGACCAAAAACAACCTTATGAATAAAATATTATCATTTAGGCCCACTTGGATTAGATTAGGACATTTATTATTATTTAATTCAAAGAAGAGTTAAAAGAGTTAAAATCAAAGGTTAATTAATAAATAATTTTTAATATAGGGTTATACATAAGATAAATTCGATTGTAAATATTAATTAGAAAGCTAAAAATATTTCCTACATAATGGTATTTTATTTATAATTTTTATACATTGATTAATGTAATTTATTTATGACACAATGGTGATCCTGTAATTACCTAATTAATAAAATATTCAACTAATCGAAATTATAAATATCAAAATAAATGTAATTTGAGACTTTTTATGAATTATAATAATTTTCTCTCTTAATATGACATATTAGGATTGGTTAAATTAATCTTGTTCTAAGTAATAATGCTGTTAAAAATTTATCAACAACAAAATACCGAATAGTGTCAAATTTGACATAAAAGAGTTTTTAAATCAAATATTATATTATTATTTCATATTCTATTCCTAAAAATATAAGGTATGTCCAAACGACTTATATCATGATAGGTGTATCATTAATGTACCACTTGGGGGTCTCTTGGATGTATATAGTATGTTTATGAACTATATAATATAAACATACAAAGTAAAATGGTAAATGTCAATCTAATTAAGTAAGAGTTAAAACTAAAAGATAATGTTAAAATAATGATCCATACCTGTCTAAAATATATTGGTTGAAATAATTTCGACCCATACCCACCTTAGAATTTGAATAATTTACTTTGGAGCCATAATAAACAAAATTGGAATTTATTATAAATTAATACTTTAAGTTTTTTCTAAAGAGCCCCTCCTCCCCCTTATAAAAGGACATCAATTCTAAACAATTATTCATAACTTCAAATCCTTTTGGTTCGGCCAAAATCTGCCCAAATATCCTCTAAAATATCCTAACTTCAACCTAGAGGCCTTATTTTGATCATAAATCCAACCTATGGAGCCTTTTTGATCAAATCAAAAGGAAGAACCTGAAGAAGAGGTAATGATTTCACCACCCTCTTTCAAGTTCCTTTCTTCTTCCACTTCCTTTTTCAATGTTGTTTCCATTATAAAATAATAAATCTAGTATCTTCTATATACTGTGATGTTATTATAATGATGGTACAACCAAATTCTTTATTCTACCCACCCATTGAATGACATGTCACCATTAGTGCGTACGTACGGCTTACCGTCTCCACGTCGTGGTGTAATTGCTATTCAACACATTATTATTTGGATGGGTATAATAATGATATGTAATACTTGTAAGTAATAAATATAACATGATATTGATTCTTTATATATGATATACCATCCAATTATATATTATTTTAATATCAAAATAATGATATTGTCGCTCATGCGTACGTACGGACTACCGTCTGCACGAACGCGATGAGATTCATTCCCCATCGTATCCATGCAATTATAATTCTCATTTGATGATTAAAAATAATTTTTAAGGACTTGATATCATCCTGTATATTAATAAGATACATCCAATCCATGAAAAATATGGCTCACATAACAAAGAATATAAAGAAAAACGAATCTGTGAACACCTAAAACGATGATAATACTAAGATATAATTAACAAATCAATGTTAAAAGATCATATATGATATCATATTAATGTATATGATTCTTGTATAGTTTAATAAAAATTATTTCACCATTATACAGGTGTTTAACCTACCCTAAACCAAGGAAAAATACATGGTAAGGGGTTTTCATCTCACTCCTTATTCCCGTGAGATTCGTGACATATTGCCACTATTACCTTTTGTGTGGTGTATGTAATTTCCATAATTGTATTCTTTGTGTAATACAATTCAATTTATGTGTATTTACATATTCATTGTATGATACCTATTTTATGGGGTTTATGATTCGTATGTTACCAAATTGGTGAGGGTTTATTTCAGAATCTCTTCATTATCCGAGGTTGTTTATACATAATTATCTACTGGGACCTCTTTATCATCCACATCCATGTTTCTTAAAAATGTACTTCAAAACAATCTTACTATTTTACAGAATATGGGTTAAAGTAATTTATACCCTTTTTTGACTTTTTATAATAATTTTATAAAGGAATCTTTCCTTAGTTTTCCAAACAAGGTCCTTTTTAACCTTTTTGACAGAATTAAGGTAAGAATGTCTTTTTTTAACTTATACGGTGGGTGCGGCTATTTTCTTCCATTATAAAATCTTTGAATCTTCCCTTATAAGCTTATAAGAATATTTTCAATGTAAATTTTTATTTTATAATTATGTGACTTTTAAATCAGTTCAAAAAAAGAGATATTTCTCTCAAATAGTTTTGATTACATTTTTTTTAAAGAAAAATAGTTTTGAATACATCTATGTCAACATTTTTTGATAAATTTTACACTTTTTTGAAGTTGATTTATTATGATACAAATATTCCACATTGTATTTAAGGATTTGAGATATTTTTTACTATGGATGAGTTATTGTTATGCCATTAATGGTTTATGATTAATGTATTGTCATTTCAAATGCTGGTTTTAATAAGAATGTTTATGTTAGATTTCATCCTCTTATTAAGATGAAATGTGATTGACTAGTATGTTCCGAGTTGGGGACCGGTAAAAGTAAGACCTCCTGGTTGGGGTCTGGTTATAACAGACCCTCCGTGTTGGTGTCTGGATATTTGGGGCACTCCGGGTTGGTGTCTGGATATTAGAGGCACTCCGGGTTGGAGTCTGGTTATAGAGGCTCTCTGGGATGGAGTCTGGTTACAGAGGCTCTCCAGGTTGGGTTCCAGTTATAGTTATCCCTTAGGTCATGGCATGAGGCTTTGGCACAGAAATTAATGTTCAACATTATGCATTCCATCATTATGAAAGTGGTTATTGATATTGCATGTGATTATTCGACTAATATAATATCCATGTGAATAAGTAAATGGAATTATTTTAATTTATTTTTTCCATGTTATGCTGAAGTTCAAGTTTAAAAGGCTTTTGTTTTAGTTATACATTTCCTTAAATGTTTATGCTTATTTATGAATGTTTCCACTATATTCTTATTCTTACTGAGCATCTGAGTTCACCCCTTTCTATGTTTTATTTTTCCCAGGATTCCAAGAAGTGTATTTTGATTGATATGCAGGGTTAAGCCAAGGGAATAATGTCATTCATAAAGGATTATTTATGTTGATTTGTATGTTATAATGTGTAATGTAACATTCATATATGTAATCTATTTTCCCAGACTGCTACACTGATCGGTCCTTCGGGACTTTATTCCTTGTAATGCTTCCAATTTATTAAAATAATGCACCGACTCTTTTTAACTGGGGTCGGGGCATTACAAAGACTGTAATTACTTTGTAAGCAGTATTAGATCAAGATCAAGTTATAGAAAGATTCAATTAATTTGTGAGACAAACCATTGCAAAATATCATCATAGATGCCCTATTGAAATATATCCCTCTTAATTTTATCATGATTCTATAGTGAAAATTCAAGGTTGATGTGCTTGTATTTTTTTTTACTTTAATTGTATCCTTCCTAAATTTTTCATAAATATATTTCATATTTTTAGACATGTTTTGAGGGAATTTGAAATATAAGTGTTCATGATTTTTTGGTTCTTTCACCTCTATAATTTATTCCTACAATATTAGGATCTGATTGTATTTTTTTGGGTTATAAAAATTGTATTGAACCACCTCTTGGATAAGAGATATTTTTTATATGATCATGTAACTTTTCGCTTGATTAGTAATTAATTTCCCATTAATCCACTATTAAATTATTTACATTACTATCATTAGATTAATAATAACTTCTCTTTTATAAATCTTGTTTTCTATATGAGAATATTGAATGTATATTGTATCCCTTATTTGAATTGATATCACATATACTCCTTCCCTAGGAATCATTCACTTCAATACATTCCTCTGAGTTTATAGATCATAATTTATTCATCTTCATTCTAGATCCTAAGACTTCCCACCAATAAAATATTTCAATTTCAACATCACCCATGTTCACAAATTGATTCTAAATTTCAACACTAAGGGAGATTTCTCACTCAGTTACTTGGGATTTAACTTGAGATTCTCCAAAAACACTTTCCCCGCCTTTCACATAATCATCTTGATGTTAAAATTCAATCCAAGGACAACCCAAATTTATGTAAGAAACTTATAGGCTCATTCCCAATAAAACACCAATTAACCTTACAATATTATATCATCTACTTAAATTTTTTAACTATGAGAATAATTTAAACTAGCTATATGTTAGTTTTCGTTAGTACATATATAAAAAATGAGGGATTTGGTATCTGTATCCTTTTTTAGGTATAGAACATAATTCAATTCTTTTGTATAGGAGGTTTGGATGTCTATAATTGAACCTTCCCCACACTCATGAATAATTTTAGAAAATGTGATTTATATATTCCTTCATTTCATCATTTAATAATAGTCCATATCTAGGATCTCTCTTTCTATACTAGTTGAATATATCTTTGGGACCAAAATTATCATGGAAGTAATACAATATACATATTATTCTGAGAAATCCCTAGAGACATCCATGTAATCCTTATATACATCCAATTAATTAACCTTTGGAATATGAAGTATATAGAATTCATGTCCCATGTGGTAGTAACCGTGAGAAAGGTTTCCATAATGATTATAGGAGGAGAAAAATTAAAACATGATTCATAGTGAATATATTACTCCTAATAATACTATCAATAAATTTTGATCCCTAAAAAATCTAATAAATGTTTAGAAAAATAAAACACAACACAAAAATCATGATTTAATGGGATGAAAATTTTCTTTAATATTATGGTTAGAATATGAGAAACAACTATCAATATTTTCAATCATCTGTAAAATAAAGGGATTTTGAAAGGTAGCGATAAACCTAGAAGGTAGATCAAAAAAACTGAAGGAATAGAGTCACATCATGGATAACTGTATAGCAAAAAAGAAGTGGAATTATTTTAAGAACAAGGGGGTAATATATTATATATAAAATATATCATATTTTTGGGATATTCAAATAATCATTTCTATATAATTGAAGAGTTTGACCAACATGTGTTTTTGTAGCCCCCAATATTTATTGAAGATTTTATTGAAAACATTGATAGAATGAATTTGGTGACCAAAGTAGGTAAATAGAGTAATATCATAGAGAAAAGATGTTTCTATGAATTCCATGAGATATATATTAAATAAATGAGAATAATTTTCAAATCATGATAGCTTCTAAATCAGAATGAATACAGAGAAGTTTGAGATCAATTTCAAGTCATTAAAGGGGGGAATATTTTATAGAACACGTTAAAGGATGTATCGACTTCATTAATGAGTCCTTCCCCATCTATAATATGAGGGATCATGTTCCATCTAGCATTAGTTAAGGGAAACCACTTAGGAAGTTTGAGAGCTCCATCATCACTTAAATTACTCTCATTCACTACATCTAAACATACATATTTTATCCTATATCATGATCATTCACCATGAATTGAAAAAATAATACAACTATATAATAGGTAACATATAAAAGATAAAATTTAAAAAATAATTTTATATTTTAATTTATCCTTCTTATAGTCTTTAATATCACATTCCTTAACATACAATTTAATTTTAAAATTTAATATAAATGTGTATCAATGTGTGTGATATTGTCTGTGAGCATGTGTGTAATAATATGCATATTTCGGTGTGAGTTATTTTTATAGTAAATAAAAAAAGTTATTGTACCACCATTGTGTTTGATTAGAAATTTAGAAAAATAAAATAAAATGTGTGGTTACACCCAACCACATATAAGATGTAACATATCATCTGTTTTTAAATTTATTAAAAATAACGAATAGTGTGTGCATGGTCAATCGGTGGCTTATTTCCCCTCCCACTAAGGTGGTCATTTAATCTATAAAAATTCATTTTACTCCTATTATTAACCATCTAAACATTCATTTATGTATAGTCTTAAAAATTGAAACAATTACAAGGAACTGGAGACTAATTTTAGTAAATTGAATTAAAATAATAATTATAAATTGTAGTATAACTTATTTGATACCAAGTGAAGGATTATTGTGTAAAAATAGTAAGGGGTGAGATTCATATTTCAAATTAAGTCATCTAAATATTAAAATTAAACTCAATATTGGGATGAAAATCCCTTGGATCCTAATTCCACATTAACAAACATTATTTATAATTAAATATAACTAAAAAATTAACTACCATGAATTTTTATCAGAATTAATTTTCTCTTATTGTGGACATTATCATTTATTTTTGGAATTAAATATAGAGTTAATCTAGAAATATAAACATGTTATCTACAAACATTAATCAATATTTATCACGTTCAAACAAAAAGAAATTTTTTTTATTTTAAATGGATGATGTTCATAACCTATGAATCCCTCTACAATTCTATCTCTAAATCAGGTAATAAATGAAAAATATCTATTTATGATTATATCTATGTAAAAACCACTATACAATAGTGATAATTTATTACATAAAATTTGTGATACATTTTCTTATTTTATATTTAGATATTAAGTTTAAATAATTTAGAGATACACCTTAATTAATTCAAACTAAATTATAACCCCTGTCAATTATTAAAATAATATTTCATTATGTATATTTATTATTTTAAGGGAAATAGGTAAATCATATAACATCATGAAATAAATAATTATATTGAGTGATATAAAATGGGTCTCACGTAATAAATAAGTAATTAAATTAATTTGAAAACAATTATAGAGTCCTTAGCCCAAATCACATCCATTATGACTAAATTGGGTTTGACATACATCATGTGTGACTCCTCATACACTATATGTTGTTCACTACTATAGATAGTTTTTGTGTAGATTGGGGAGGCTATACCTTCATTTGTTAAAATATCTAGAAATTATTTTGTATTTAATATATATATAAATGTTATTACATTATATAAGAAATGGAAATGTGAATATAAAAACAAAGTTTCAAATATAAGAAATTAAGGACTCTAATGATACAAAAAAATTATATAAGATGTAATAGAATATATCTGAAGTAATGTCACCCTTATGCTAACCATGTAGATGTTATCCAAAATAAACAAGGAAAATGTGACTATAGTAAAATTGATTCTTGAGTCTCTGTCTGATCCCCAATCGTGACTCCATTTAGGATTTACCTGCTTATACATCCAATGTAGGGAAAAATCCCTTACATATTTATATATCTATAAATTATTCAAATATACTAGGGTTCCCAAGTACAACATGAGTATAAATTAGTAGGTTACTACCAACTCTGACCCTAAAAAAGTATAACAAATATAGGTCTGTGTAATGTGTGTGATTATTATAAATATATCATAGATATAGTTTTAATAATAAATATAAATTTACCAAGGGTTCTATGTGATCACTCATGTATGAATATACATTATTCATCCAGTGTCAAAATTTCATTGAACATATCACATAAACACCAACTATTAATCACGTACCAAGTTGATCAAGTAGGAATATCATCTTAGTATATCATAATAAAAAATATATTGGAAAAATTTCAGGAAAACATATTCAAATTTATGGGTATATAATCCCAAAAAAACATGAATAAATATGCATTATGGTTACCCAAATATTTAATATGTGATTTTTAACATAATTCCATAATAAAATATTACATCAATAACATCATTGGACCTTTTGTGGTTTAGCATCTTCAAAAATATTTATGTTATGCACAAAGTATATATGAAAAATATAATCATAAACTTTATTCAATCCTCTTTAAATGCTCTTTTATTATCCTATCATAGTCCACCTTACTACATCTGATTCTCTAGGGCAATACATCAATAGAAAATGATGATTATAAATCCTAGGAAGGGATAGAGAAAGGAAATGTAGAATGAGATATTATCATGGATAAAACATGAGATAATATCTATAATTATATGATACATATCATGTAAATGTGGGTAAATTATAATAATGATACATGCTTAAGCATATCAGCAAGGTTAAATACCATGGTGACATAAAACATATTACCAAGGTTATTCAACAAGGTGTCATATAGAAAGTCATATCTGGGGATTGATTTTTTAACTAGTGAATTAGAGAACTATTAGGGTGAACTATTCATATTTATTAATTCATGTCATCAACATTGAACTTAGTAAACTATTTCATCAATAAAATTTAAGGAATAAAAAATATGTTTCATATAAAATCATTGAGCACATAAATGTATAAAGACAAAGGAGATTAATCATTGTTAAACTATAAAAATCGAATGTGGGATTAATGGATGGTAATAACAAATATATTATTTATCATTATATATATTATATATCTTTTAAAAAATAGTTTTTGGTATTCATAACATAAAAAATGAGGCATGGAAAATCAAAGGATGATTTTGGTAGCATAATAGATTTAAAAAGTGGTTTATGGAAAATGTGTTTATGTGAGAAAATATAAGTATCTCATTTATAGAAGATATTTAATTTGTAATATAATGAAAATATGTGTAATATAATACAATAACATTTAAATTAGATGACTAACTATAAGGGTAGTACATGGATAAAAAAGGAGAGGAACAGTATCCCTTACCTTGTGAGATAGATTACTAAAGTGTGAGCAGATTTCCTTAGTACCCTAATAACACATTGGGAAGGATATAGAGATAATCAATTAGGGGACATTAGTGGTTAATGGCTTGGTATTTGAGAAGAATGGAATAATGGGTGGTTATTTATAACAAATGTGGGAGGATTGTTTATAAATTTTGAAATATTGCATTTGGAAAACTGTGTTGTGGTAAGTAAAAAAATGATTGGATTACCCATTGTTTTGGATCACGGTTTATAAAAGTAAGAAGATTTTTTTGAAATATTATATTTTAAGAAAAAAACAACAATATTTTATTTTACTATGAGTGTGAGGAAAATATTCATAAAATAATGTTTTAAAAACATTAATTTCAATTTTTAGACATTGGAAAGTCATTTATAGGTTTCAAAATTAATTTAAATTAATTAAAATTCATTATATCAACAAAATAACAAATTTTCTTTCATTTATTATGTTTTATTAATTATTATATCAGTATTGCATACTTATGAATTAAAACAAATATAAGAAAAACAAAACATTATTTTTTATATTCACTAAAAAATAAATTATTTGAGAACATTATCAATATATCAATCTAATTTAATTTTGACATTATGATTTCAAATAAAATATTTATATTATCAAAATAATTTTATAAGTATTATAATTTATAATTTTATATAAAAAAACTTATTTGTTAAAAATTACATTTTTATGAAAAAATATACTCTGAAACCCTTATAAATATTACTTAGGATATTAATAAACTATATTGTCATTTTTTTTAATAAACAGTGTTTTATTTGACTATTTCATAAAAATAAAATAAAAATAAAATTTTAATTAAAATTATATATTTTCAAAAAAAAATACTATTTTATTTTCTTTGCATCTCAAAAAACATTGATCTAGCAGTGATATCAGCTAACTTGGACTTCTCCCATAGTAAATTTCATTAAAGCCTTAATTTTTTAAGATATTCATGGTCTTGGTTAGGGGAGAACATCAGCGACCCTACCACCCTCCCCGGTTATAAGGGATGGGACTCACAATCCATGATCGAACTTGTTAAATCACTTGTTTCTCCCTTATGAATTAATTTTATTTCATCATCACTCATTGCATAAACTAATTCCAATTGTCATAATTCAGAATGGTTATACATAGAAATGGCCTTATTAGCCAATGATCTGATCCAAATAATCACATTTACAATCAAATGCTATATATATATATCATTGTTTTCATACATCACCTATAAAGGTTCCATGCTTCCCTTTATAATTTGTATCATGTTCTTAAATTTTTTATTTCTTTTTATTTTTTATATACTCGGAGTGATCTTCATAGGATAATTAAAACATATAGACTTTAAAAACATGTGTACATGTCACATTTTCATTTATCACCCTTTATTATTTTTAAATATTATTGAAAATATTAATTCATGATAAGTAATGAAATGTAAGAGTCCTTTTATGGGATTTTATTATAAACCAAACTAATAAAGTCATTGTGAAACATTATTTCTTTGTTAATGAAATGTATGAGATGTTACATTCTCCCCACCCCACCAAGAAATTTCACTCTATAATGAGCTGACCTGATTTCCCACACAAACCATCACCCATTACATACCTAAAGGGGCTTCCAATCCCCATGGGTTGGATACTAGCACCTGGAAATCAAAAAAAATATGGAATTATTTATCCAAATATGAAGTAGAAAAAATGGAATATATATATATATACACACACACACCATAAGATGAAACATTGGAAGATATATTAGGAAATACATTCCATAACAAAAACGAAATAGTAGGAGTGATATAACCCCAATGTATGTAAATAAACACCAAGGTATGAGTCCAAAAATAAAGGATAAACCCAATATGTGAAACATTTAACCCATGTTATAAGAAGATAACACCCCACTTTCTCAACTCTAGAAACCGAAATCATATGATAGAAACCTCACAATCTCACTATTATTCCTTTAATTTCCATACATTTAAAGACATAAACAATTCAACGCATCAGTGAAGTGGTTAGTAGGATGTTAGATAATGGGATGAATTGGATCCCACCTAGGTGTTTAGTAATAAGTATCTATATAAAAATATGAACATTGTAAACATTAATGAAAACAAGGCATGGTAATAAGATAAAATATTTTTATATCAAAATAATGGTAAAACATTACCCTCTTTTCATAGTTTCAAATAGTCTATGTAAAATAGTTTAAATGGATATCACATATATCAATGTATGTGTAAAATCCAAATTGTATAACTCAAATTTATAGGTAACATCACAACAAGGATCACTATACATCATGGAATCTAAAACACTCATACTCATACATAGACAATCACATAGATCAATTCCCTGGACAAATGAATTGAATCAAGAGAGCATAAGAATGACCAATAAATTAAACTTCAAAAAAAGTTTATAACAACTTACAAGAAAGACATGCCTAGGGATAAAGAAACCCCATTATTCAACCCCATAATACTATCAATGGTTTATTCATATTATTACACATTCCACCTAAGTACCCAAGTCTTACCATGTGATATATATTCCAAATAATTTCATCAAAACCCTTATTGAATACCATGTCTCAAACCTATTTTAAAAAAAAAATTGAATGTACACCCTTTATTTTTAAAAAACGGGGGAAATAATATTTTCTAAAAAATCCATTTTCACCCACAAATCAATAAATCAATCAGAAAATTTTATTCATAAAAATTATTAAAAAAACATAAAAATCAATTTTAATCAATCACAGGTTAGATACAGACCAAACGAACTCAAAGTAAAATATTACATGCCCCCAAATGGAACCAAAATCGTTAGAAGGAATGAAAAACAAAAAATGGAGGCCCTCGCTATGATTCCCACACCTCTAAATTGTATTCCTTAACAACTAAGGTACATAAAAATGTGAGTTCACACATACCTCAAAGAAAATTCACCTCTTTCGCCACTACCAAAAAAAGACCTTCCCTCAAAAGAAGACCACATAGAGGATCTAGAAATGATCTATTATAACATCCCCACCATATCAATGGACCTAAAAACACTTCACAATGATGCTACTAAATAAAATAAAAATGAAGTAGTAAAAAATATAACTTACCAAAAGAGATGAAGTGCATCCACCATAATGATCAATTGCCTGAAAAAATGACCTGAAAGGAGAAAATATCCCTAATATTTCATGGGAGATCTCCTAGGTTTCAAGATAGAATCCTACAAATCCAATGAAAAGTGTATCATAAATGATTTTTATTAAAACCAATAGCCCCAAACCATTCCAAAAGTGAAACCCTTTTAAAACATAAATTTCATGATTTATAAGATATATCAAAAAATATGTCACCTCAAATAAAAAATATCATTGATCAACCTTTTCATGATGTGATCCAATTTCACTATTTACAAAATTTTCATGATCTGAACATGTTCATGATTTCTACCTGGTAATAGATTCGTGTTGGGAATATGGGTCGTGACCTAAAAGTGTCCAGTAGGAATATTACATTCCATATTCTGTAAGAAAAAACTGAATAACCTCATAATATTTCCAAACACAAGGATAAATATCAATATTCTTTTATATATTTTTATTCGAACACCATTAATTCAAAAAAAAACATACATCCCAAAAATGTAGGTCATTTTCCCCAAATAATTCTCTACATACATGAATAGTCCAAAATGAACCCAAACAAAAATAGAAAAAAAAGTGGGTGAGAAAGACCTGAATGAAGGTAATGAGAAGTTACAAAATCTCGATCATAAGTCTCTTCATCCTTGGAATGTCATGGGGAAGAATGAAGCTCCAAAACATGGTCAGGTTACTACTCCCTCACAATTGTTTCTTACTCCAAAGTCTCAAGATAATATGATACATGTCTCCATATCACTCTAACTAAAAGGATAAATTTCCCATGATAGAATTTTTCCTGAGATTCAATTATCTCCACTCGATTCTCACTAATAGAAATTGATAGACCAAACTCAATCTCTTACCAACTCATAACATGAGAGGGATCTGGATGATATTTCCTAATATAAGATATATGGAAACATCATACATACATATCAATTGAACTGGAAATCCCTATCAAAAAACAACCTTCCCAAACCGCTCAGTGACCATAAATGGTTTAACATATATTGAAGAAAACATCCCCTATTTTTCTAAGATGATGACGACCCAACCCAGAAGAAACATAAAAGAAAACCTGGTCACCAAAAAAATTCAAAGGATTATTTTAAAAATATGTATAAGATTTTTACTGACATTAAACTATAACTAATCAATAATGTATATCCTGAATCCTCAGTAATGTATCCTAAATGAGACTAAATCCTACCGAAGAGGCCTCACCCATTGTTTTCCATCATATAGGAAACCTACATGGATAACCAAACAAATCCTAGAAGGGAGTTATTCTGAGTGATGACTGATAACTTTTTAAAAAAAAAATCATCTAGTCCAAATTTGTTATCCCAAAATCCCCTAAATTCCAAGACACATGCAAGGAGAATATCATCCCCAATTAGACTAGCATGATTTATCTGGATATCTATTTTTGGATTATAAGTTGTACTCAAACTGAACTGAGTACCGATTTCCTCATGGAGACTAGTATGAAATAATAATGTCAAACTTGGATTTATGTTTGAAACTATGGAATAGGGAACCCCATGAAAACTCATGATCTCATGCACATATAGATTACCCAACATTTCAACTTTAGTGGTGTCTATGATAGGAATGAAATGAGATGATTTCATCAGATAATAAATCACCACTCAAATGGAATTATTCCCTTAATGAGTTTGTGTTAATCCCATCGAAAATCCAATGGACACCTTTTCCCATTTCTAAAAAAACACTGGAAGAGGCTAGAGAAAACCAAAAGGAGTAAGATTCTCTACCTTTTTCTTTTGGATGTAATAGTAACATGACACGTAATTAAAGATTTAATGCTTCATACTCAACCACCAAAATCACCATATCATGTTATCATACATATTTTTGGTTCCTATGTGGATATACCATAAAGAAGTATGATAATAAAAAAAATATCATCAAAGATGCTAGGATAATAATTGATCCTCAAAACGGGGAATACCATTTGAAGAGAGTGGCCTAGTAGAAATGGTCCTCCTAACATAAGAGTTTCTATAATTACTCTAAAATCATTATCCTACTACTAATCCTATAGAATATAATTAAAAAGAAATGATGAATATTGAATACTAGTCATAACTATACCTGAAATATCCGACTGAGAATCTATATGTTGATAGATGAAGAGTCCAATAAGCTTCAACTCCTCCTTTGGTTCTGGAGAAGATAGTGATAGTGCTTTCTTATTGAAAGTGTCTGAAAAGAAATTACCCTTCCATAGGGTGTTGAAAGTTTCAAATTAAAACATCCAAAGGTATTATAGCCACTATCTTTATCTTATATTCATTAATTTATGAGAAAATATATAACTCAAACTCTTATGATCCGAAAATACAATGAATATTTCCCCAAAAGTTTAGTTTCATTAACACTAAGGCACATAAAAAACATAGAAAAACTCTATATAATTAGTGTGGTATCTCATTTCAAGAATATGAATCTAATAAGATTTATAAGACACAACATGACCATCCGATATAAGAATGCAACCCAAACTAGAACTAGAAGCATCATATTACACCATGTATTCCTTACTAGGATAAGGTAATATCATTATAGGAGCCGATGTCAGAATTCATCTAAACTCATAGAAAGAAGACTAACACATTACATCCCATTTGAATTTAATCTCTTTCAAGGAATGAGTAGTAAAAGGTTATTTTAGATTTGATAAATCCTTGATAAATTGTCGATATTATCCAGTAACGATAAGGAATCACTGAATCTCATAGACGCTCTGTGGCTCCCCCCATTACAACATAGCCTTATCCTTCTCAAGATCAACTGATAAGCCACACTCTAAAATAATGTTCCCCAAGAACTTCACTTATTTGATCCAAAAACTGCATTTAGAAATCCTTCCATTGAAATAGTGACACCTCTTGATTTTCATAACCATATTAAATAGTTTTTGTGTCAATAAATAGATCTTGAATAACCCAAAATTTCATCCATGAATAATAAAATAGATTTATCGAGATAATAATGGATTATCTATTTGATCAAAATAATAAAATCTACAGAAGCATTATTGAGACAAAAAAAATCACAATAAATTCATAACATATATAACTACTCCTAAAATACTTCTTTGGTATATCATACTCCCTTGCTCTGAAATAATGATTACCCAACTGAGGATCAATCATATAAAACCACTTTTGTAATGTCTTGAATTTCCGTTATTATTTTTAAATATTATATGGAATTATTTCGAGACCAGACACAAAGACGACACATCATTCCGAGGTCTAGTGAACCTGGAATGGTGGTTTGATCTTTTTTTGTTAAGTGAGTCGACACTTGTGTGTGGTTGTGGCAGTTTCCAAATAGATGCCAGGATTAAAAATCTGAGCGCACCATTGCGTCCGGGACGACGACTTTACCTAAGAATGAGGCTAACCTCGACCGGCGTGGGTCGAGGGAAAAAAGTTAATTTTTGGATGTTTTAAGTAAAATAAAATAAATTAAATTAACCCGTTTATTTTATTTCATTTATGGAAACATCTGCTGTAGCTCGGTAATGGCGCATCTATTTTCTAAATTAATGGCACATCATAATAACTTCAAAATGGCGAGTCAACATCCTTAATGCTGCCGCGTAAATTAAATTCCAACTTTTTTTCCTTTTTAATGGGCTAAAAAATTGTACGCTCTAGGCAACATACAGAGAGGTTCTTCTATAGAATCCATGGCGCGTTGGAGAAAATTCTCGACGACGAACGACAATGGATCGAAACCTAGGATCATTGCGCTGACGTTGAAGGATCTCGACAGCAACAGCAGCACGACACCTTCATCAACTATTGATCCCTTTGAAAGTTAGGGGTTGTTATATCAATTTATTTTTCCCCGTATTTGAGTTTAAATGACGAACGCGGATCAACCACAAACAAGTTGATCCACAGATTCATGCGTTCTTGCGGGAGGGCTTTCTTTGGGATGATTTTTGGGGAATTTATTCATGCGTTATGTTGTTGTTGATTCTTGCTCCGTTTAGGCCTATTAACGGGAGAGAATCAATGCCGTGACGAATGACGGCGGATGGTTTGTTCCTCATTTTGTTTATTTGGATGTCTTCCCCATTCTTTCTCGTGCGTTCTTTGCGTTCTTCATGGGGCAAAGAACAATGGATCATTGCGCATCCGTTCCGTGACGCATCAATCTGAAATCAAAGGTTCGACACCGCAACGACCTTGTGGAGGTGCGGCGACGATGGCGAATGACAAATTGGACGGGATAGGGAAAGGGTGTTCTTTGAGCGTTCTTCGTACGGGAAGATCAAATCATGTTTTCGGGGAAGATCAGAGGCCTGAAAATGACGGAAGTGGCTTCATGGTGTCGGGGAGACCAGAACCAGGAAGTTTTGCGGCGATCGGATGGCCGGATTGATGAACAGAGCAGCACAGGAGGTGCACTGGCGAAGACCGTCGTTTCGGAAAATTTCCAGAATACACTGTGTGTACTTCCAAAGAACACTCTGTGTAGTTCGGACGGTGTGGTCTAGGGTTTCGGGGTTAGAGACGGATCACACGGCGTGTGACCTCGGTCACACGGCGTGCTGGACCTTCCCTGAAGCTCGGCATGTACTTTGGGTAGTACATAGACACATGATGCTCTACATGACTTCAGGCAGCCCAGAGTGTACAGCTCGGCAGAGGCGGCTATGCAGAGATCGGTGTGTATCCCGGGGATACACGGAAATGGGATGGAGTACATGAGTGTGTACTCCATCACCCATCCAGTCGAGGTCAACAGCGCAGGTCACCCCGTGTGTAGATTGCACGTGTTGGATTACACAGGTTGGTGACCGTGTACGGACATATGGCCAGAGTACACGGAGCCAAACCTAGTGACCCAGACACGGCGTGTACTCTGTACTACATTCCGTGTATAAATGTTTCTACACAACCAGCCTCATGACACGGTTCGTTGTACACATGCAGTACCCGGGTTCAGACAACAGGGAGAGTATCATTTCTACACGCCGTGTACGTTTTGGAAAATGGCTTGGTCCTTTTGTTCACTGTGCCTTGAACATCATTCGTTTGGGTTAGTGCCCCTTCTTCTTGTTCCCCAAAAGGTCAGGCATCATTCCCGCATGCAAGATTATGATCCCTTCAGTAGGACTTTCTGTGATAGAGTCAGGCATCCATCCGAGAGTCCTGGATCAATAACCTCTATCCATTCAAGACCCTATGTAGAGTCAGGCATCGACGTGACCAACTCTTCCGGGCATTGATCCTCTACCTAGTAGGTGAATTCAGGATGAGTCACGGTATCTGCCATGGCCCCGGCAGTGATCCTCATCTGTGTATCGAGATCTTTCCCACTCAGGAGTGTGTCTCCCATAATGAGTGCTTCTATCTATGGTAACCCTTCCACTCACGAGTGTATCTCTCGTAATGAGTGTATCCATCTATCATGACAGTTCCCGACGAACAGCTCTTCCCGGACGGACTTCAACAGAGCTATAAGACTCGTGGAGTGTGTTCTCCCGGAACGAGCGCATCACGGAATCTTCGGACAGAATCACTTGTGGGGGTATGAGGTCATGTGACTTGTTTCTAGACCACAGGTCTGGGTTTTGAGTATATCAAGTTTTTTTTATATGTTCTGTAAACATATACTATGCATAGATGACTATACCTTTACTTGGTGTACTGCTTTGTGGTTTTCGGGGTCCTCTACTAAGTATTGTTATACTCACCCCTGCACGGGCTTTGGCCTCACGTCTGGTGTCTTGTGCAGAGGAGAAGACTTTTGACAGAGTCCAGGGTGGACCAGGACAGGACCGAGCTTTCTGAGTTCCCTACAGGCCGAGGCGTTCCTATGACTACGAGCGGCAGTCCCAGTACCTTTGTGCTTACAGGTTGGACTTTGCAGTTTTTCAGGCTCTTAATTTTGGTGGGCTTGTATTCTGGCCCATTTTACTTTTACAATAATCTACCTTTCATCGTACACTATTGGCCGAGTTTAGTTTTATGCATGCATTTTTGTTCCTTAGTGTTTTACACTTCAGCATTTGTGGCCTTGGAGATGTGTGTGTGTGTATAGGTACTTAGGCAATGCCTCCCATGTTAGTGATTTGCCTACTCGGTGCTAGTCATCAGCCCCAGGCCTATTGGAGGTGGGCTTGGGGAGTCACGGAGCGGGCCCCACTGGGACGGGTCGTGACAGAGTGGTATCAGAGGTGGTCGGTTATACCTTAGGACCAAGAGTCTGTGAGTTTGGTTGTGGGAAAAAGTGTTGAGTATTTCGGGTTCGGCTTTCAGGCCAGAGACTCCTGTGTTGTTGAGGTGGCCGAAGTATCCATACACCAGGACACTGATAACCTACTTTTCGACTCGGTTCACGAAAACACTGGTTGCGGGGAAATAAAAAGGTGCATGCATCATATAGGAATGGGTTGTGTCTTCCATATCCTTAGTGTCAGCTATCTAGATATAATCATTGACCATGACACATATTTTTTCCTTACAGGATACCTCTGCGATGCGTACCCACTAGGATTCAGCAGCACGATCATGAGGATGACCCCCTTAATGACGAGGATTCAATACAAGGACCAACTCCCCAAGTGTTTCCACCAGGTGGTGCACCTACTATACCACCAGTGGAGCTGCCGGTGGTACCTGAAGTATCGACTGGCGAGGATCGCAGGCTTAGCTTACTCCACGAGTTTCAGAGACAGAGACCCCTCAGGTTCGGAGGCGAGCCCGACCCTCAGGCGACTGAGGACTGGCTTGAGGTGGTGACCAGAGTTTTCTATCTAGTGACGACACCGGCAGACCAGATAGTTATCCTAGGAGCGCGCCTTATTCAGGGATCGGTGGGACGATGGTGGAGTCTGACCACGAAGACTCACGACAAGGAGACTCTTTCATGGACAGAGTTTGAGCGACTCTTCAGGGAGGAGTTCTCTCCAATTACAATGAGATTTGTGCACATCCAGGAGCTTCTCCACCTCCAGCAGGGAAGTATGACGGTGGCTAACTATTCATCGAGGTTCACCAACCTCTCCAGGTACTCGATGGATATGGTCAGGGATTAGTACATCAGAGCTCGTAACTTCGAGTGAGGTATACTACGTGACATCCGAGCTATTTTAGTGCCTCTATGAATTTCGACTTATGATGGAGTGCTCAAGCGGGACTTGGTGATCGAGAGCTTCTTGGCGGAGCAGAGACAGCCTCTGAAAGTCAGCGGCAGGCAGACATGTGCAGAGACACCGGAAGTAAGGAGCCGACATCAGGCACAGGGATCTGGACATGGGAGACGTCATTGGTGGACCCTGGATAGGGGATCGACAGTCCAGGGCTCTCAGGATGGATCCAGTCAGCCTAGGGAGAAGCGATTCTACACATGCGATGGTAGGAGACATCTCACTAGAGATTGCCTGACACGTCGAGTTGCTGGCAGGGAAGTGGGGGATGGACCACCGAGGCAGAGGCAGAGAATGGAGCCAGAAGATCCGCCAGGCGGCAGAAGTGGAAGAGGAGCAGGGAGAGCTGCGGGTGGTGGAAGATGCTTCGACATACTTCCACCACCACCCCCAGGAGGTCCGCACCCGGCTCAGGGAGCTGGGGGACAGGGACGGGGACAGCTGCATGTGGTCGAGGCGTACGACCCAGGGGCTCCAAGGATGATTTGAGGTACGATTTGTGTCTTTTCTACCTTATCTTCCATACTCATAGACACAGGTGCCAGTCATTCCCTTATATCCACATGTCTTGTACAAATCCTTGAGATTCCGGTAGAACCGTGGACTTGATCCTTACGCTTGTAGACACCTACGGGAGAAGACTCGATGATCACACACCCTTGCAGACAGTGTGATATGACCCTTGGAGGCACGATTTTCGGTTGGAACCTCTTGGTGGTAGTGTCGAGGCCTTACGACGTCATTCTCGGTATGGATTGGTTATCTTCGGTCCATGCCCAGATTGACTGTTTTAGGCGAAGAGTGCGGTGTGTCCGCCATGATGGAATGAGGTTTTCCTTTGTCAGAGAAAAGGAAACCTAGGCAGCACAAAATGGGCTCATGCATAGGGGGGTGCAGCCGATCACTCATGAGTTGGCTAGCCTTACCCTCGGAGCAGTAGATGTTGTGAGCTCTCAGTTCCCAGCAGTGGTGACAGAGTATGAGGAAGTCTTTCCCGAAGATGTTCCAGGACTACCTCCACGTCGGGGAATCTACTTCTGCATCGACTTACACCCCAGGACGACACCAATTTCCTCATCAGCTTATCGGATGGATCCCATAGAGCTTCGCTAGCTGAAGGTGCAGTTGGAGGATTTGTAGAGCAAGGGTTTCGTAAGACCCAGCGTCTAAGCCTGGGTGGCCCCAGTCTTGTTTTCCAAGAAGGCATATGGGAGTCTAAGGTTGTGCGGGGATTATTGGCGCATGAAACAGGTAACGGTGAAGAACAAATATCCACTTCCAAGGATCGATGACCTCTTCGTTCAGCTAAGAGGGGAACAGTAGTTCTCGAAGGTTGACTATCGATCAGGTTATCACCAGCTACGAGTATGGAAGAGGATATACCGAAAAATGGATTTCATATGTCGCTATGGTCACTATGAGTACTTGGTGATTCCCTTTGGCATGATGAACGCCCCCACAGTGTTCATGGGGTTGATGAAACGGATCTTCCAGCTGTACTTGGACCGGTTCATATTAGTCTTCATCGACTACATCCTTGTGTACTCCGCGTCATAGGAGGAGAACACGAGACACCTGTGGATGGTTCTGAACGTACTTCGGGACCACCAGCTTTATGGGAAGATCTCAAAGTGTCAATTCTAGATACAGGAAGTCCACTTTCTAGGACATGTCTTATTAGAAGATGGAGTGGCTATGGACCCAGCCAAGGTGGAGGCTGTGTTAACATGGGAGCCACCTCGGAGTGTAATGGGGGTGCGATGCTTCCTTGGGTTGGTAGGATATTACCGGAGGTTCATTCCTGACTTCTCCCAGATATCAGTACCGATAACGGCCTTGACCAGGACGGGGAAACCCTTCGTATGGAGTGAAAAGTGACAACAGGATTTTGAGTAGCTGAGACAGAGTTTGACAAGCGCCCCAGTCTTGAGATTGCTTGAGGAGGGTTTCGGGTATGTAGTTTTCTTCGACGCATCATGGACCGGGCATGGTTGTGTCCTGATACAGCGGCATGCAGTGATTGCTTATGGTTCGCGCTAGCTTAGGCCACATGAGCAGAACTATGCGACCCATGATCTCGAGTAGGCAGCGGTAGTATTCGCATTGAAAATGTGGCGACACTACCTTATGAGTGAGCGGTTTATTGTCTACTCTTACCACAAGATACTCAAGTACATCTTCTCACAGAGGGATATGAATCCGAGGTAGAGGCATTGGCTATATTTCCTCCACGACTATGATTTCGAGATCTTCTATGCTCCTGGGAAAGGGAGAGAGGTGGCAGACGCTCTTAGCAGAAGTTCGAGCTCACAGCTATTGAGTAAGGCGACACAGCAGTTAGTCGTGTTATAGTTATCCTTCGTGGATGGAGAGGATACATCTTACCTGCAGTCTATGGTTGTCACCCCTCTACTCTTACAGTGAGTTATGGAGGCAAAACTTGGGGATGTCGACTGTGTGGCCTTACTTGCTCAGTTATCCACAGGACATGCTCCTGAGGGATATTCGCAAGGTGGGGAGCACGTACTTCTTTTCAGAGGACGCACTGTTGTACCAGTGGCATTTCAGGAGGAGGTCCTGAGGGAGTTCCATACATCCCCTTTGGCGGCACATCCCAGAGTGGAAAATATAAACCAAGACCTCCGATGTTAGTTCTGGTGGTCAGGCATGAAGAAGGCAGTGGCAGAGTTCATTTCTCGATGCCTCACATGCCAGTAGGTGAAGGCTGAGCTCCAGGTTCCCGCAGGGTTATCTCACCCCCTAGAAGTTCCAAAGTGGAAGTGGGATGGAATATCTATGGACTTTGTGATGGGCTTACCATAGACATCCAAGGGGCATGATTCCATCTGGGTGATCGTTGACCGACTCACCAAGTTGGCCCACCTCCTAGCTATCAGGGAGCAGAGTTCCGTAGAGATCTTGGGACGCCTCTACGTACATGAGATAGTTTGGCATCATGGCGTCCCTTCAACTATAGTCTCAGACCGAGATGCCCGCTTCACATCCCGGTTGTGGAAGGGATTGCAAGAGGCTTTTGGGTATCAGCTACGCTTGAGCACTGCGTTTCATCCCCAGAAAGATGGTCAGAAGGGTAGGACCATTCAGGTTCTGGAGGATATGTTTCGAGCCTATATCTTGGACTTTGGTCGCAGCTGGGAGGACCACCTACCACTGTTGGAGTTTGCGTACAACAAAAGCTACCACTCCACCATCGGTATGGCAACGTTCGAGGCCTTGTACGGGAGACCCTTCCGGTCACCGCTTTGCTAGACCGACCCCAGAGCGTCAACCCTCATGGGTCCAGAGTTAGTGTGAGCTACTAGAGAGAAGGTACAGATAATCCGAGAGCGGATGAAGACTGCACAGAGCTGGTAGAAATCTTATATTGACAGACAATGGAGACCTCTGGAGTTCTAGGAGGGAGACCACGTCTTTCTTCGAGTCTCACCTTGACAAAGGTTGCAGAGATTTGGCCGAGGCGGCAAGCTATCTATGAGGTTCATCAGACCTTTCCAGATCCTAGGTAGAGTTGGCGAGATGGCGTACCACCTAGCTCTACCACCACAGTTGCATCGGTTACATGATGTCTTCCACGTATCGTAGCTGAGGAGGTATGTGCATGACCCATCGCACGTCATCGACTGGGGCGAGGTGGACAATCGAGGATGGAGTGACCTTTGCTGAGTACCTGGTGGAGATCGAGGATCGGAAGGAGAGGATCCTTCGTGGGAGATCGATTCCCTTAGTGCGCGTCTGGTGGTAGAATGGGATTCTTCAGGATAGCACGTGGGAGCGAGAGGCCCAGATTCGTGCCCAGTACCGTCATCTTTTTTAGTAGCATTTGTTTTGGCTTTTCGGGGACGTAAAACCCCAAGGTTGGGAGAATGTAATGTCTCAAATTTTCCGTTATTATTTTTAAATATTATATGGAATTATTTCGAGACCGAGAGTGAAGACGGCACAACATTCCGAGGTCCAGTGAGCCCGGAATGGTGGTTTGAACTTTTCTTTAGTTAAGTGAGTCAGCACTTGTCCGCGGTTATGGCAGTTTCCAAACGGATTCCCGGATTAGACATCGGAGCGCACTGTTGCGTCCGGGATGACGAATTTACCTATGAATGAGGCTAACCACGACTGGCGCGGGTTAAGGGAAAAAAGTTAATTTTTGGGTTTTTTAAGTAAAATAAATTAAATTAAATTCACCAGTTTGTTTTATTTCATTTATGGAAACATCTGCTACAGTGTAGTAACAGCGCAGCTGTTTCCTAAATTAATGGCAGATCATAATAACTTCAAAATGGCGAGTCAAAGTCATTAATGTTGCCTTCTGAATTAAATTCCAACTTGTTTCCCTTTTTAATGGGCTAAGAAATTGTAAGTCCTGGAAAATGTAGAGAGAGAAACCTCTGCAGAATCCACGACGCGTTGGAGCAAATTCTCGATGAAGAACGACAACGTATCGAAACCTAGGATTGTTTCGCCGACGTTGAAGGATCTCGACGGCAATGACTGTATGAAGCCTTCGTCAACGATCGATCCCTTCGAAATGTAGGGGTTGTTATTTCAATTTATTTTTCCCCGTATTTGAGTTTAAACGACGAATGCGGATCAACCACGAACAAGTTGATCCGTGGATTCGTGCATTCGTGCGGGAGGGTTTTCTTTGGGATGATTTTGGGGAATTGATTCATGCGTTATGTTGTTGTTGATTCTTTCTCCATTTAAGCCTATTAATGGGAGCGAATCGACGTCGTGACGAACGACGGCAGATGGTTCATTCCTCATTTTTTATATTTGGATTTCTTCCCCATTCTTTCTCGCGCGTTCTTTTAATTCTTTGCGGGGCGACGAACAATGGATCGTTATGCATCTGTTCTACGACACGACGATCCCATATCGAAGGATTGACATAGCAACGTCCTTGTGGAGGTTCGACGATGATGGCGGATGACAAATCGGACCAGATCGAGAAAGGGCGTTCTTCGAGCGTTCTTCGCGCGAGAAGATCAAATCACATTTTCGGGGCCAATCGGAGGCCCGAAAATGACAGAAGAGGCTTCGCGGTGTCGGGGAGACAAGAACCTAGAAGTTTTGCGGTGATCAGATGGCCGGATTGATTAATGGAGTAGCACCGGAGGCGCGCTGGCGAAGAGAGCCGTTTCTGGAAATTTCTAGAATACACGGCGTGTACTTGCAAAGAACACGTTGTGTAGTTCGGACGGTGGAGGCTAGGGTTTCGGGGTCATAGAAGGATCAGACGGCGTGTGACCCCGGTCACACAGCGTGCTGGAACTTCCCCGAAGCTCGGCATGTACTTTTGGCAGTACACGGACATGGGATGCTCTACATGACTTCATGCGGCACGACGTGTATAGCTCGTCAGAGGCAGCTACGCGGAGCTCGGCATGTATCCCGGGGATACATGGACACGGGATGGAGTACACGACCATGTACTCCATCACCCGGTCAGGCGAGGTCAACAGTGTAGGTCACCCCGTGTGCATATTACACGGGTTGGAGTACACGGGTTGGTGACCGTGTACGGGCACATGGCCAGAGTACATGGAGCCAACCCCAGTGACCCAGACACGGCATGTACTATGTACTACACACCGTGTATAATGTTTTCTACACGACCATCCTCAAGACATGATCCATTGTACACAGGCAGTACCCGGGGTCAGACAACACGGCATGTATCATTTCTACAAGCCTTGTACTTTTTGGAAAATGGCTTGGTCCTTTTGTTCATCGTGCCTTGAACATATTTTGTTTGGGTTAGTGCCCCTTCTTCGTGTTCCCCTGAAGGTCAAGAATCATTCTATCATGTAGGATTATGATCCCTTCAGCAGGACTTTCTTTGATAGTGGTAGGCATCCATCCGAGAGGCCCGGTTCGAGATCCTCTATCCATTCCAGACCCTAGGTAGAGTTAGGAATCGACGTGACCAACTCTACCAAGCATTGATCCTCTACCTAGGAGGTGAATTCTGTATGAGCCGCGATATCCTCCATGGCTCTGGCAGTGATCCTCACTTGTGTATCGAGATCTTTCCCACTCAGGAGTGTGTCTCCCGTAATGAGTGCTTCTATCTATCGTAACCCTTCAACTCAAGAATGTGTCTCCCATAATGAGTGTATCCATCTCTTGTGAAAGTTCCCGACGAACAGCTCTTCCCGGACAGACGTCATCAGAGCTATAAGACTCGTGGAGTGTTTTCTCCTGGAACAAACGCATCACAAAATCTTCGGATGGAATCCCTTACAGGGGTATGCGGTCGTGTGACTTGTTTCTAGACCACGAGTCTGGGTTTTGAGTATATATTTTTTGTTTTATATGTTTTGTAAACATATACTGTGCATAGCTGACTATACCTTAATATTTTGTACTGCTTTGTGGTTTTCGGGGTCCTCTACTGAGTATTGTTATACTCACCCCCTACATGAGCTTCGCCTGCACGTCTAGTGTCTTGTGCAGACGAGCAGCCTTTTGACAGAGTCCCGGGCAGGCTAGGACAGGACCGAGCTTTCTGATTTCCCTACAGGCCGAGGCGTTCCTATGACTACGAGCGGCATTCCTAGTACCTTTGTGCTTATAGGTTGGACTTTATAGTTTTTCAGGCTCTTGCTTTTGGTGGGCTTGTATTCTGGCCCAGTTTACTTTTACAGTACTCTACCTTTCGTCGTACTCTGTTGGTCAGGTGTATTTGTATACATGCATTTTTGTTCCTTAGTGTTTTACATTTCAGAATTTGTGGGCTTGGAGATGTGTGTGTGTGTGTGTGTGTGTGTGTACATGAACTTAGGCAATGCCTCCCATGTTAGTGATATGCCTACTCGGTGCTAGTCACCAGCCCCTAGCCTATTGGAGGCGGGCTTGGGGAGTCACGGTACGGGCCCCACTGCGACGGGTTGTGACAACTTTACCCCCTTAGACTAGACAAAAAATCATCCACATAGGATAAAGAATAAATATTCATAACCATCACCTAACTGAACTTATGATAGTATACACACAATCTAATTGAACCATCTTTCTTATAGGAAAAGAGAATAGGGGATTCACAAGGCAAATAACTAGGAATAATGAAACCTTTCTCCATCATATCATTCAATTGAATCTTGATCTCTTTCAGATTCACTCATTCTATATGACATGAGGGTATTGAATCTGGTTGTGTACTTGGAACTGGGATGATCGTGAACTCTACATCTCTCTTTAGAGGAAGACCATATATTTCTTCTAGGAAAGCTTTAGGAAATTCTGGCACAACTGCAGAAAAATCAACAAGTGAACAGACATCATAGGGTTCAACTAAAACAATATAACAAAAAATCTTAATCTACGGGTGGAAAGGTATTTCATGACCAGCCCTTATATCCAACTTCTTTGAAGCACCAAATATATCCCATAGACAACATTAAATGAAATACACTAATAATAGAAATCAACCTCAGCAAAATGAGTTTAAGATAATAAATCATGACTATGATATCAAATAGATCTAGACTAATAATAAGTAAAACTTATACTAACATAACATAAGCTTTCTATATAACATAAGGACACTGAATGCCTTAAACTTTCCTCTTCCAAATTGGTTTCACTATCTACCTAGCGAAGGAAAAGAGCTCCGTTGGAAGTTTATGTATGTCATCAAAACACATAGAAATAAAAGAGTGTGAGACACTCATATCCAATACAGTAGTTTCTAAAATAGAAACAATAAATATTGTATCTCTCACTGTCACTAGTACCATGTCAACCTCCATCATAAACTCATATACTATGTGAAGTATATATTCTCTTAGGGCTTGTGGCTTGAGACCTATAGTCCCTGAAGCATCTGAATATGGTGTAGTAAATTTGGAGCCCACAATCCTTAACTATAATGAGGTATAGACATATCCTGATAGAATCACCAAATATTTCCATAGAATCCATAACCATTTCACTTATTTATAGTCATAGAACAAGAATACCATGTGTGTATGTCCTTGACACATTTATAGAAATATAAGGGCACACTGCAGGCTATATCTGATGGCACACTGTTTGATCATTATTGATAATAGCTTCCACCACCCCTCTGATTCTCATGAAATTCCTTCTTCCTTCCCTTCACACCAAGGAATTTTCCACTATGTGGAAGATAAGGTGTAGAATAACCAACATTTCTTTCCATATCTGTATCAATCATCATAGACCTATATAATGTCTCGACATAGGCAAAAGGTATTAACATAAATACCTTTGATCTAATATCTAGTCGAAAACCATGTAGGTACTTTTGAGCCTTCATTTAATCATTCTTTACTACCTCCATAATAAAACGAACAATCACTATGAATCGATTGGTGTATGCTGACCCCCCAAATTCCCTCTCTACTAGAAGGAGAGAAACCCCATAGACTTTTCCATCACTAGAGACTCCAGATAGAACTATTGGAAGAAGAGAGTATTGAAATACTTCTTGTATACTCGCACATTTATTAATGTGTGTACCATGAATACCCACTAAAGCTTACTGGAACCATTGAATTTGAACACCCCATAGTTCACGTTGTAATTATCATGTATATCTTGGAAGTATAAGATCTAATAAATCTTCATTACGTAGTCCTCCACCTCTTGAGGTTAATTCATGCCTATAAAGGAATGTGTCTTCTCACCTATGTACTCTTTTGATTGATACCTTTATATTATAGCTCTGGGATATACCCAAACAATTTCATTATGGACTAGAAGTACATTTTAGTCCATGGTACTAACTGCTTACATGATGTTCTCTAAAATATTTTGATCCTAAGGTGGATTCCCTTGAGAAATCTGATGCACCCTTCTATGGAACTCATGGAAGATATCTGAAATGCGTGGCACTACACGCTGGAAATATAAGAAATGTTCAGACACATAAAAACATAAATTAAAACTAAAAAAATAAGAAAAATTGAGATTAAGATTAATAAATCGATATAATAGAAACACATCCCAACATCCCAGGGTAACATTTGTATCATCATTGAAATATTTGTCTAGAAACTCTCTAAAATATACCTCTCAAGTCCCAAAAATCATATCTTCAATCTACATACTTCTCAAAACTAACCCCAAGAGCTACCCTCTGGTACCAACTATAATGAACTAACCAAGATATGCATAAAAATGGTACCCAACCTAGCCTATCACATAACTAAAGGGAATTACTGATCCCCATGGGTAGGTGACTGGAACCCATGCATCAACAAAAACTAGAGGTAATTATTTTTAGAAACCTAAAGTATAAAATATCTAATATATATATACATCATGGGAAGAAAAAAAATTGATAACAAGAAATATATTCCATAACTAAAAATAAATAGCATAAGTGATACAACCCTAAATTAGCCAAACAAACTCCAACATATGAGTCCAACAACAAAGGAAAACCCCAAAATGAGAAATAGATACCCCATGTGATAAGCATACAGTGTCCTACTGTCTCACCACTATCAACCCAAATCAGTTGATAGAAACCTCACTACCTCACTATGGTGCCTTTTCTTTTCTGGCATCACAAGACATAATAAGGTCTATGCACCATCGAAGGTGTGTCTTGTGTGTGAGCTAACAATATCAATAGGATCCCTCCAAGGTGTTCCATGATAAGTTTGTATAAAAAAATCTGAACATTATAAAATTTAAATAAATCAAGGAATGATATTTAGTTAAATAATTTTTTATATCAAAATAATGCTAAAACATTCACCTTTTCCCTAGTTTCAAATAATTCAGGTAAAATAGTTTCAAAAAATATCACAGATATTCAAGTAGGTAATCAAATCCAATCAATATAACTAAAAAGTAGATGTTAAATCACTCAAAGGATCACTATATGCCAATATAGCTAAAAACTCATAACCTTACCTAGAAAATCATTTGCATAAAGTCCCTAGACATATTCATCGAATCTAGAGAGTAGAGGAACACCCTATAAATTGATCCTACAAATAGTGTCTAATGATACCCTTGAACAACATGCCTATAGAGAAGAGGAACACCTCATGATTTAACCCCTAGATATTATCAACATATGAGGCATATTACAACACATTCCACATACGTTCCCAAGGATTATCATGTTCTATTATTTCCAAATCGTTTCATCAAAACCATTCTTCAAAACCATGTTGAAAACCAATTTAACAATGCTTTAAAAGAACTCTTTTATTTTACCAAAACAAGCGGAAAACAAATTTTCTCAACAAATCATTTACACACACAAATCAATCAATCAATCCATTTTATTTATAAAACAATTTATAAAACCAGGGTAATCATGGATCATGAATCTCTGGAAAGATATGAAACCACCTACATCAAACTGAGGTCACACACATCCACAATTGGATCTACAACCGCATTAAATAACACTGAATAACAAGAAAATGATCTAACAATAATTTCCAAAAATCATAATTCTATTCCATAAAAGGTTGGTTGATAGGTTATGTAACACACCAATCCTAGAATCCCAAATTTGGTGGCTCAATTTATAACATTGGATTGATATTAAGGAATCAAATCCTAATCGACTGATCAGTTTAACAGTTTTGGAGAACCATATTACAGACATGACACCCATATTACATAAGGAAATATAAAAAAATTGATATATAATAAAATGAAATTAAATGAATCCTTGAAAGACATTCAAATATTTCTTCTTCATATCCTAGGGAAAGGAAACAAAATAAGGGTGAGATCAAATTCTTAGTAAGGGTGTGTAAAATGGAAAAAATTATGAATCAATGAGAATAATCATTAGGGAAAGGTAAAAAAATAAGCAGACAATCCATATAAATGTTAGGATAAGTAATAATATATATGGTATGGTAGATAACTGAAACACATTTCATTTAATCAATAAACTGAGAATGGAATGAATCCATGGATTAATGCCAAAGAATAAAATCTCATTGATAATAATAGTAATAGATAATTTATTAATCAAGAAAATTATCAATTATTTGGATGTCGTGTTTCCTAGATACATGGTACTTTACTATTAAAACATTTCACTAGATGGTTCAGCGTGTCACATAGAAATCCATTTTATTTAGCCAATTTATTTGTCTCATGAGACTACTGATGCATCCAAGAGCTTAATTTAAATAGTCTCCAAACCATATTTTACCAGTCCAAATAATTAATTATATATAGAATAATAGATTTAATTAATAAACAACATTAATTATGAAATATCCTTATTGATTAAAGGACAATAATTTATCAATATTTCCTTAGTTAATCAAGTAAATTTCAAGTACATACCATATTTAAAAATGGTATAGGGTTTATGAAATATTTTTTCCCATCACATAAGAGTATGCATATATAAAATAAATGTGACGACCAATGGAAAATTTTTATAAGTATTGTTTCAAGAAAATTTTAACAATCAAAAATTAAATAGAGATTGTAAATATAACTTTTTCTACTTGTTAATTTTCAATTAAAATCCCCTTGTATGAGATAATTCAAAGTGAATCTTAGTATACCGTGATATATGAGTGAATTATGATATTAAATGAAAAACGGTAAGTATATAAACCACATTGAATTGAATTGGGGAATAATAACAAATAATTCTCAATGAAATGTAAACATAGATGAAATCCATTACCTTGAACTTCCATTTGTGTGAACATACTTTATCATTCATTATTGCAACATCTTGCCCCTCCTCATTTTCCTGAGTTGATGCAAAAGTGATACTTGGCCTTAGGAGACATCCCCAAGATGCTAAACGTTGGAAATAAATGTCAAGGTCCTTATAAAAAATGGGGTATATTTTTCCCATTTCAAAATAAAGAATCAAAACACAAAAGACCATAACAAATGACACAATATGATGCATGATTACAATGTACTTCAACTCTAAATCATACCAACGATAATAATATTAAATCATACCAATACCAAATCAGAGTACCATGTGAAATACTAAAACAACCATGCTCAAAAACAGCATGACATAACTCTACAGACCCACACCAAGCCTAATGCTCTAACTCAACAACAACCCAAACATCTTGAGGCACCACTAAAGAAATGAGTTGCCTTAAAATTACCTATGTCCTTATAAACGACATCTGCAAAAGCACCAAAGTTATTAATTTTGTGTGAGTAATGAAACTCGGAAGCCTTTACCCAAATGAAATTCCTACTCACACCACTAATTTAGAACAAGTTCGCACATTTATATAAAACCATTTAAATAAAACCATTTAAAAACCACAAAAAATTCTCATATACATAACAAATCCATACCAGAATAGTTTACTCAAATAAAAATATTTCTATGGAAAGTAGCCAAGAAAGTCATTAACCATTTTTTCTAAACTATTTTGGTATGACCCATTCATTTAAAATGACCCAAAACATACACCTCAACCACACACACAAATCACCTACCCAATATTGCTGTAACCATTGACCAAGGAACTTCATGTCCATATCTAGTCCCTTTTTTATTATGTTATTACACAACCACATTCCAACCCTTAGATGGTGGTAATTCACAACCTATAACCATACCTATTTCAGCTCACATAACCATTTAAGAAAAACCATGCCAAATCAACTATCTACAACCATTTCAATAAAATTATCCCTTTTTTAAAAAAATGCCTATATGAAAACAACAATTCAAAATGACATTTTAACCAAAAAATTCCAAACCTATTTCTTACATCCTATCCAAAACCATTTCGAAAATCCATTACAAATGCATTTTTTTAATAGAACAAAATTTTTATTAAAAACCACACAAACCATTTCTATAAATTAGACCAAGAAAATGATTTTAATATCATAATTTTAAAATCTAACAATGAAGTATATTGCACAACAATATCAAAATTTCTCCAAAATCCACAAATCATCACCCAAGGGGTTTCAAGAAAGATTTTCAAATCAATTTCACAATCATTTTTAAGAAAAAATATATATTTGAAATTAAGACATCTAGTTATAGAAAGATTTGTTGATATCGAAGCCACAAACCATGAGATTTTTAGATAAAATGATGAACAACAAAAAACACTAAAAAACTAGGTTAAAACTTTACAAATTCACATTATATATCTTCCCTTAACATCCAATAATCCAAATATAACCATGATTTGAATCAATATCCCAATATCTATATACAACAGAACTAGATATATGAAATTAAGAGAGATAGAAAAATATATCTAAGAAAACCAAGAAAACTACCACCAAGGAGACTTAACAAGGAAGATTCAGATTTACTGCACTAAAAAATGCCTTCAAAATGATTCCTAAATAATGGGGGAGGATCCTTAACAATTGGGAGGTAGGAATCCAAACTTAGGGCCATTTTGGAGAAAAAATGGAGGGTTTGGGGTAAATCTCGACCTAGATCCATTTTTAGAAAAGATTTTTTAAACCTTCCATGGTAGTTACATGGTTAGGAAAATCATGTGCTAATCATGTTCCCACAACTTCCTTAAGGAAAAGGTCACTCGATTGGCATGAATGGTTTGGAAAACTGTGTTCCAACCATGAATAAGATCACTATACCAAGATGCATGATTTATCTATAGTGTCTACATGGTTTTTCCAACCTTATCCCATAATCGCGTCCCTACCTAGAGCCCACAGCCTCATCTTGAACAGTTTTCTGGAGGGGTTCCATGGTTTTCACTAATCATTCTCAAACCATCTCCCCTTAGAAAATCCATAAATCCTTCCCCAAAACCTTCCAAACTCTACCAAACCTTACCCAACCACTTTATATATAAAAAAAGAATAACTTCAGGGTTATATACAATAAATATGGGGTGCTAAATTCTTCCAATTATTAGCCTTTCTGTCCTAAAAATATAGAGAACCATTATTTCTCAAACAAATTCATGCCATTGCTCGACCATTTCATTCCAATGTTCTCAAGTCTCCTCCTAAATCCAACCATGCTTCCATGAAACCCACACTAGACCAAGGATTTTTCCATGAAATGGTTTCCATTGCATATCTTCAATCTACATTATCATGTGAACCAATGAAGCATCTGCCTCTAACTCAATTTGATCCCATTAAATCACATGGATAGGATCTGAAAGATACTTCCTCAATTGAGATACAGGAAACACATTATGCACTACATTGAACCATGTTAGAAAATTCAACCAATATGACTCCTATCAAACTCATGTATGTATCTCAAAAGGCTATATGTATCTCATAGATAACGTGCACTAATTTTCAAGAAAATGATCCCCTAGACTATGAGAGATTCTCAGGAACACTTGATCACACACATTGAATGACAATGGATATCAACAATGATCCTCATATGATTTATGATGACTCTGACTCATCTTCATTCTCTTCATGATCAATTTAATCTTCTCTATAGTGTATTGGATAATGTTCTTCCCAAACATCAAAGTCTCAACTATTTCCACCCAAAAAAGTGGAAAATGACATGGACATCCACATAATGCTTCCAATTGAGCCAGATGTATTGAGGAATCATAATTTTATTATATGACAAATCCATCAAGGGTAGTGTTCCACCCATGATCCACTAAAATCTATCACACAATCCCACAACATGTCTTCAAAAAAAATTATTTTCTTTTTGGATTATCCAGCCTTTGATGGATGACATGTAGTACTCAACATTAATTGTGTACTAAGTTATTGTTTCATGGTTTTCTAGAAAAAATAAGTGAACCTATTATATCTATCCAACACAATCGAAATTTTTATACCATGCCTCTTTACCACCTCATGGATATATATTTTTTAAAGTTCCATTATCGTATGAGGATTGTGAATAGAGATAAAATAGTCTAATTTTGTGAGAGTATCCACTATCACCCATATAGAATCATTTTTTAAACATTTTTGGGGATACCTATAACAAATTCCGTAGCTATCTACTCACATTTCCACATAGGGAAATGTAATGACTACAACATTTCTGTTGTTTGTTGATTCTCTGCCCTAACTAGTAGATTAGTCAAGCATCTTGAAATGAACTAATCCAACCTCCTTTTCATCTCCAACCTCCAAAACATATCTTTCAATGCCTTATAAATCTTTTAAATTCCATGACGGACCACCCATCTCAAATGATGTTATACACTAATAATTTGTTCTTAACAAGCCACTGATACAACCTTTTGATTATGTAACCAAAAAACAGAATTTACATTCAATTTCCATCCCTCAATGGTCTCCCCACCATTGAGTATTGACCTTATGTCCACAAACTCTGAGTTAGAGTCTTATACCTCTTCTGTATTTTTTATCAAAAATAAGAATGAAAAAACTAGAAATAAAACTACAATATCACATAGGGCTTCACATTCCAACTATACATCGATTATGACCCTCATCAACTGTCACTGATCCAAAGCTTTTTTCACCTGAGAATATGAATTTTTTATCAATACACTAACAACATAATTTCTTTTTCCCAGTGTATACATCAAGTCAAAGTCATGCATCTCGAGATACTCCATACATCACCTATGTCTTAAGTTCAAATATCTTTTTGAGAAAATATGCATCTGAATCTTACAATCTATAAGCACCATGAGTTTTTCAAACAAAGAGATAATGATTCCATGTTTTCAAAGCATGCACTAAAGTATCCAATTAAAAATCATGCATTGGGAAGTTCATCTCATGAAACCTCAACTTCCAGGATCCATATAAAATAGCATGATCTCCTTGAATGACAAAGAAATCCAACCCTAATCACGAGGCCACCAAACACACCAGGTACCCATTTATTGGTTCTGTGAAAACTACTATTGGTGTTAATATAAGGCGGACATTTATCTCTTGAAAAGAATTTTTTCATTACACATTCCATTGAAATGGAACATTATTCCTCTTCAAAGATATCATTGGTGAGGCCATTCATTATAAGTCTTAAAATATAATCTAGAATACATATCCAAAAAAAGAAACATTGTATCTTAGGGACATTGTTTGGCAGTTTCCAAGAGATAACATCCTCTATATATTCATAATCCACTAAAAAAACTTTTTCATAAATAAAATATCCATGAAAACATACTTCTTATATCAAAAAATCAAACATTGATATTCCTTCTGACAAATAATGATATCTTAAGATTCCCAACACTATTTCAAAGTGTTACTCATGGTACAACCTTTTACTCAAATACACCGATAATTAATCCACAAACACCACCACTAAAGAATCAATATATCTACACAATATTTTATTCATCAATTCCATAAAGTCCTATGGTGATATCCTATGACCAAAGGGAATAACCACATACTCATAAGGGCCATATATTATTCTAAAAACTAGTTTTAGAATATCCTCCTTCCAAACACACAATTAGTGATATCCTGATCACAGGTCAATTTTGGAGAACCACTGAGATCCCCTCAATGGATCAAAAATATAATCAATATGTGGAAGTGTATACTGATTATTTATCATACCATGTTTAATATTAGGATAATAATAAAATATCGTAAGAGTTAAATCCACCTTTTTAACAAACAAAGTAGGTGTTTCCCATGGTGACGTGCTAGGCCAAATGAACTCTTTATTTTATAAGTCCCCTAACATGACTTTAATTTCCATCAATTTTGTTGGTTCTATATAGTAATATGGAAGGAAAATATGACCACTCCCCAGAAGTAGATCAGTCATATACTCTACTACTCTTATGTTTGGAGTCTGTGAGAAATATTGGGAAGGACTTCCATAAACTGATCAACAAACTCTAGAAAACAACCCTTCTCAATCTCTTCCATCAATGCCAAATACAAAGCTTCCAACTTGTATGAGATCATCCAAACTTATAGTTCCAAAAGTATGATCTCACCAACCTATGCATTCGTCTCTCCTCTAAATAGATGCTCAAATCCATCATCATTCACGATGCTAACCATTCACATATAACATTCAATGTTTTATGTGAACATTGTTAGCCAGTACATACCCAGTATTACATTATAAACATCCATCTCAGTAAATGATAATTTTCACATCAACTTGACTCCATCAATTGGTATCTAGCCTTCTCTGTACATAAAGGCTAGACATTAACCTTTTCCCAGAGGAGTTTAAAGTTTCAAAATATAAGCCATCATTTCAACATTTAAATCCAAAAAATCAATAGCATGAGATGAAATGAAGGAATGATACTCACCTATGTCAAAAAGAATGTTCATAATGGTAGAATTCAAAAGAATCATACCTCTCACCATGGATGGTTTAGAATGATCATCCACTACCACCTTCCTAGTTTTATATACCTTATTTATTGTAATACTCTTCTGTTTTTTACCATTATATATTTTCCTAGGATAAAGAGTCATGGTATTACTATAATCACCATGACTTTCCCTATTCTACTAATGAGGTTATTCTACTTCCCTCATCCCTTTGAAGCATAAGACACATGTTACCCCTGAGATGTTTACCAAACACCCGACCATGGAACATTGCTACAATATAACCGAAGATGTCCATGTGATTAAAAATATGACATGCTCTAGTTTGTTACATACACTCTCCCTTAATGTGTCTTAGAGAGCCGTACTAAAAACATCATGGCTTTCTATTAGGCTTTGGAGAATGATTTTATAATCCCTTGATTGGATTCTGAGCCATACCCTCACCTTGAAAATATGTGTCCCAATTCCTCTTGATCCTCGCATTAGAGTTCCCACCATTTCCCTTAGGTATCCACATTCTTCCCCAACCCATAGCTCCAGAGATATCCCTTTTTTAAACTATAGATCTAGTTACCATCTCTATATAATCTAATATATAGAGAAATAAAATCATCGAATGAATTTCCTACCTCATCCCCGATATAAAAATGTGTGCCTTCAAATACCCACTAGTAGAAACCTCGGCTGAAAACCAAACTAAATTAATTATTTTTACTGCATACTCTATCACTAAAGGTTCCACTATTTTAATTTGAATTGGTTGGTTGTTCATTGAATTCTGAACATGTGAGGATTGAAATGTTTATTTAATGATTCCTTGAAATCCTCTAATGCCATAACTTTTTCCACTTTAGCATGGACCGCCAAATCCCACAATTGACATGCTTGATCTTCCAAAATGTACATTGCTAACTTGAATTTAGACTATTCTAGTGTGACTAGGCAATTGATAGTTCGATTCATCCTTTTCATCCACACCTGTGCCATTTTTTGTTCTAACTCACCTCTAAAGATGGGTGGATTCTACTTCTAAAACTAAACTGAATGGTCCAAATGACTCATTTCATCTCTTGGATTCCCTATATCCAAATCTTGAAAATCTTGCAATATTCTCTAAACAAGATGCTAGTTCATCTAGGGCTCAGGTGCAGCCATATTTTTAGTAGCTTCCTTAGGTTAGTTCCCATGAAACCTATCAGGTTTCATTTTCTGTCCACACAACAAAGACCATAAGTATCACTTTCTAGTAAATTAAGGTTACAATTTCAAATTCTATCACATCAAAACTATCAAAAACATACTTTCCAAAATTCCCAATTTTCTATGTTCGGTCATTTTTGAAAAAAATTCCCCAATTATTTTGAAAATCAATACTTTCCGAAAAATTTGACAATTGTTCCCTTTTCAAAATTTCACATTTGAATGAAATTTATCCTTTTTCAAAAATTAATACATTTATACCCCATCATAAATAATTACTCAAAATGAGATATGAAATCCTATTGGGAAGTCATTTCTTCAAGGCATGTCTTGCCTTTCTCATTGTATAAACCCATGATAAAGAGATTACACTCTAATAAGTGTCTCCAAAACACTTATGTACCCAATCCCTAGTATCATGATGATCCGAATAAAAAGGTTACATTCATCTTTTTATGGTATGCAGTTCAAGTTCCAACAATATTATTCCTTACTACCATCCAAACTGAAGGAATAAGCAAATAATGGATTCCAAATCCAAGACCGACTTGACCAATGTCACGTGTCCCCAAAATAAGGGATGGACAAACCAAGACTGATACCACTTGTAATATCATACCCCTCCTCATTGCTCTGAGTTGGGAAGGAAATGATAATCGGCCTTAGGTGACATCCCCTCAAGATGTAAAGCTTGAAATAACTGTCGAGGACCTTATAAAAAATGGGGGACTATTTTTTCTTTTTCAAAATCAATCAAACCATCCAAACACACCATAGACAACATCATTATATGATGCATGAGAACAATGTGTTACAATTTGAAATCATACCAACAACAACAATACAAAACCATACCAATACCAAATCAGAGTACCAAGAGAAAGACTAAAAAAATCTAAAAGAGACTAATAAATAACTCCATATACCCACACCAAGCTCAATATTCCAACTCCACAACAACCCAAGCAACAAGAGGCCCCACTAAATTAATGAGATTCATTGCCTTTAAATGTTTCTCGATAAACGACATATGTAAAAGCACCGAAGTGACAACGAAGGGGTGTATAATGAAACTCAATATTCTTTACCCAAATTAATTCCCTAATCAAGCAATTATGATTATAAAAAAGATAGAACATTTATATAAATCAATTTATATAAAACTATTTAAACAACACACCAAATTCTCACAAACCAAACACATCCTTACCAAAAGAGTTTACTCAAATAAAAATATTTCCTAGTTAAGTAGCAAAGAAATTCATTAACCATTTATTCATTTCATATTTGAATAACCAATGTCATTTAACATTACCAAATACATAAACCACAACCACACACTAAAAACTCAACCACCCATGCTTGGGGTTACCATTGACGGTGGAAATTCACATCCATATCTCATCCCCTTTTTATTTTGATCCTTCACGACCACATTCCAAACCCTATTGTGGTGGTACTTCATGACCACTAACTATCCCAATTTCATGTTGCATAACCGTTTAATCCAAACCATTCCAAATCAACTATTTCCAAACATTTCAATAAAATTATCGATTTTAATTGAAAATACTCAAAATCCAGCATCTATGCCAAGACTATTTTTCAATAAAAATCCATTTTTATTGAAATACACTTCAATGACCATATCCATATAGAAAACAAAGAAACTGATTTTAAAATCATCATTTTAAAATTCTACAATAAATCATATCACAAAACAATATCACAATTTCCCCAAAATACACAAATCATCACCAAAGGGGTTTTAACCAATCTTTACACAAAAATTTCATAACCAAGTTCAAGAAAAATAACTACTTTGAAATTAATCACTCTAGTCTGGCAAGAGGAGTCAAGAGTGAATCCACCTACCTCAAGGGTTTTGGAACAAATGATAAATGACACAAAGCACTAACCAAAATGAGGTTAAACACTACAAATCCTCCTTAGATAACTTCCCCTAACATCAAAAAATCCATAAATATCCATGATTGGAATAAAAAACCCTATATTGATCTGTAATAGAACCGGATCTAAGAGATCCGAGCGAGGGAAGTAGATCTAATAAAAACTAAGAGAACTACCACAATGGAGACTGTAACACCCTAAGATTTTATGAGAATTTTTTTTTTTAATTTCATGGATGTCTTGTGTTGTACGCTACACCAAGATTAGCTTGTACTATACGCAACACTGTATTAGCTTGAAGTATAAAAAACACAATTCTTGGCTCGTGTTACACACAATTTCATGTTCGTTTTGTGGAAATTATTCTACGCAACATTAAGTATAGATTTTTTTTAATATATAAATAAAATAAGTTTTGATTATGTTATCCACAACACCAAACAGAGATTTCACTACATGCAGCCCTGACTTGGCTTGCATTACATGCATCAAGACCTTCCTCGATAGCGTGTGTAGTATGCAATACCGAGTTTTACTAAACGAGATATTATTATAATATTATTATGAACTAGCTGTTACGAATATTAATAACCAATTTTTGAAATTTTATAAATTTTATCATTCAAAATGGACTTCAGTTTTGGATTCAGAATATTGAAATTAGCATAGGGTGAATTTTTGGTATTTTTCTGAAAACTTTCAATTTTTGATAAATAGTAAAAACACTGGGTTACTATTTAAAAAATCGACTTTTTATTTAAATAATTATTTATTTTAGGTAAAAATTGATGCATAATACCAATATATGTTCAATTTAATTCATTGGAGTCATTTTATAATAATTATATATATATAAAAAATTTCTTGAACTTTTCACCGTCTTTTACCCACCACCTAGGAGAATTTGAAACTTTACATAAAAATTAATTTTACCACTTTTGTGAGTGGAATTTCTAAAATCCGAGAGACACGGTTAATATCAAGTAGTAAAATGTGGTTCAATAAGATAAAAATAATTTTTGGTGAATAGTATCTTTTTACTTTTATTTACCACGGTTAAAAGTAAACTGGGTAATTAAGGGTAAAAATGATATTAATATTATCTTAAAACATGCCATAATTCTATTGGATAAGTGTCATTCGACCAAAAAAACTTTAGGAATAAAATATTACCCTTTTGGTCAACTTGGATTAGATTAGGACCTTTATTGTTATTTTATTTAAAGAATAGTTAAAATAGTTAAATTCAAAGTTTAATAACTAAAACATTTTTAATAAATGTTTATTCATAAGATAAATTCAACTCTAAATATTAATTAGAAAGATAAAAAGATATACTACATAATGGTATTTTATTTTTAATTTTTAGACATTAAATAATTTACTTTATTTATGACACAATGATGATGCAGTAATTACCTTATTAATGAAATATTAACATAATTGATGTTATAAATACCCAAATAAATTTAATTTGAGGCCATTTATAAATTAAACTAATTTTTAGGATAATATGAATTGTTAGTATTGATTAAATTATCTTATTACGAACTAATAATTCTGTTATAATTTTCACAAAAAAACAATTACCAAATACTGTCAAAATTGACATAAAATAGTTTTTAAAACAAATATTATATTATTAATTGCTATTATATTCTTAAAAATCTAAGGATCGGCCAAATGACTTATATAAGGTTATATATATTAATAATGAACCACTTGGGGTTCTTTTGGGTTTTTATAGTAAGTTTATTAACCATATAGAGTAAGAAAATAAGAAGTCACGGTAAAAGTTAAATTATTTAACTTAGAGTTAAATCTAAATAATAAGGTTAAAATTGTAACCTAAACTTGTCTAAAATCCATTGGATGAGAGTATTTAGACCCATACCCACATTATATTCTAAATAAATCATATTGGATCTATTATAAACCTAATATGACTTTATTATAAAATAATATTTTATGCTTTTCCTAAGGTGCCCCTCTCCTCCCTTATAAAAGGGCACCTCCTCCCTCTTCTCTTTACACAATTTTGAGCTTTAAATCTCGGCCATACCCTTCCCATTTCCATTATAAACTTCCCTAGAAAAATTATATAGGATATTTTCTCCTCAAAATACCAACTCTAGTGCCTTAAGAGTAATCTTAAAAGAGGTGTGTCGAAGAAGAGGTAATCTCTTCTACCGATTCTTTCAAGTTTCTTTCTTCTTCAACTTCTTCTTATTTAGTTTTTTCATTATAATGTAATAACATCAGTATCACTAATATACTGATATTTTATTATAAATATTAATTAACCCCATTTCACCTTCTATCCATCCTACGGAACATGAAATCACTGCACGTGCGTACTTACGGAATACCGTCTCCACGCCGTGGTGTAATCTTTTTTTCCACCACCACCGTACTTGTATGGGTATAATGGTGAAAATAATAAATATATATTGTTATTATAAGATCATACTGATTCTGATATATTATATCATCCACTTCAATTCAATTCAATAATTATGGGAACGATATCGTCGCTCATGCGTACGTACGGATTACCCTCTCCACAACACGATGAAATTCATTCTCCATGTTAACCATTCAAGAATGATTATAAAGTATATATAATGAATAATAATTAAATATATGAAATGATAAAGCTATTGAACTTTTATATATATATATATCACATCTACTTACTTTCATTCAAGTCAACAAGGAAAGGAAAACAGTGTTCATGCGTATGTACGACCTACCGTCTCCATGAACGGTGTATTTCATTTCATTTATCTATCTATTATATATATATATATACTGAATATATATGTTACATAAATCATGTTTTAAATTCTGGAAGTAATTATATCATGATATAAGTAATAATGATATCAATAACAATAAGTCAAAACACGTACGATAAATAAAACGATTTTACCCAAAACGCCGCTTTAATATGGAATTTACAAAAGAACGGGTAATATAAAGTCATAAGTGAACCATATATGATATCCTAACAATGCATATGATTCTATAATAAGCCAATGACATTATTTAAATCATTATATAGGAGGTTCGGATATGTACGAAGCATATCGGACCTAAGGTAAGGGATACCTTTTCCAATGTTGTTTTTATCTAAGATTGTTTATTCGTAAGTATTTACTGGGGTTATATTTATCGTCCATATCCCTATTTTATAAAAATGGATTCATGTATGTATAAATTCATTTTTACACATTTTTTAATTTTACTACATGGTATTTAAGGAATCATTCTTTTGTTTACCATACTAGGAACTTTTTGACTTTTCCAACAAAAGTACGAGAAGAATGTTTTTCTAACATATATGGCATGAACGGATTTTTATGATTCAATAAAGATTTATTTTCATGAAGATTAATCTAAATTATTTCATGAATATTTTTAACAAAATCCTTTTCTTTTAAAAATGCATGGAATATTGTGAAAAGAAAATGATTTTGAAGAAGAAATGGTATTTTCCTCAATAATTCATTTCAAGTGTTTTGTCAAAAATATTTTCCATCTAACATGACATTATGTAGTACGATTATGTTTCAAGTATAATGTCTCTATTATTTACATGGTTTGATTCTTCTTATGATTAAATGATATCCATTTATTTTATATGGATTATGTTATGATGGGATGGTGTTTATAAAACCCATTTTATTCTTTGGGTTATGATGAATGATTATGTTTATTTTGTGGCACATGTAATAATGATTTCATTATGAGATTGGTGAGACCTATATCTCCCTCCAATTCATTGGGTAAAGATTTATATCTCATGAGATAAACATTTCTGTAATGGAAAGTAAATCTAGTTCCGTAATACAGGGCCAGAATGGCTAGTAAACCCAGTTCAGTAAGGGACTTTGTCCACTAATATGGTCTTGGCAGCATTGCCTTGGCTATTATGGAAATCATATCATGTGCTCAATGTTTTCCACAATTAAAAGTTTTATTCCCAAGAAATTTTATCATGATTAATGTTATTTTATGATCTATGCCTTATGTCCTGCAATGTTTTATTTCATTGATTATGATTTTGATGTTTAGATTTTATGCTCATGTTTTTACATTAAAATGTTTATGGATTGTTTTATGTTCTTTATGTTACCCTTACTTAGAATTTGAGCTCACCCTTTTTATGTTTTATTTTCCCTTGTATATAAATAAAGGTTTTAGGTAAGAAAACAAAAGGGGATGATCTTTATGGGATATGTTGAAGATCTTTCACCATGATTAGAATATTGTGTTCTGAGTTTCCAAATACACTAAACTATTACGATCCTTGAGTGTTGGATTTCTTTATGTATTAAGTATTCTGCAAAAGTAATGTAATGTCCAAGTACATCAGGATTTGGGTCTCTACAGTTGGTATCAGAGAAAATGTTTAGTCAATCTTTGGAAACTAGGATGCGAAAACTTTAGTGAGATCCTAAGAGTTATTTCTAGGGTATGTCTAGGGATGTCCCTAAGGTTATGTATAAGTATAAGTTATAGTCCTAGAATTATGTTAACGATGTTATAATTAATCCTAAGATGTTAGATATTGAACTTACTCCCCCTTGATTATGATTTTTTCCTCTCACACTATTCTTTTTGTGTTTTAGAAAATGGCTGGAAACAGGAAGATTCACGATAATGAAGGATATAATGGACAATGGAATGATATTATTCATGAGAAACCAAATGAAATGGGATTTGGAAGTCCAAAAATCATTATTATTCCTAATCAGAAATCTCATAATATGGTCAATAATCTCAGCTTTGGTATGTTTTCCTACTCATCTAATAAGAGAAAGATGGATTTTAATGATGATCATAGAGGAAAGAAAGTTCAATTTCCCTCATGTAAATCATGTGGGAAGAGGCATTAGGGAGAATGTTTCAATGGAACTGGAAGATGCTTTGGGTGTGGAAAAGAAGGACACAAAGCCAGTAATTGTAAAGGAAAAGGTTCAGTTAACACCATGGACAATGGTAATGGTATGTCTAAGACATCAACAATGGTTAAGTGTTTTAAATGTGGAATGTACGGGCATTATTCAAACCAATGCCCTAAGGGAAAACCTCATAAAGAGAATCATCATGGTCAAATGGATAGTATTTATGTAGATGATGATGAAGACCCTAAAAATGATATATGAGATGAAATAAATGATGAAGCTCTGTCAGTGGTTTAAGAAGGTAGTGTAATGATTGTATGTTTATCAAGAATAATGTATGATACTATGGAATAATGAAAAATCTAAGGATTGTTACACTGTTACCTTTTCTTGAGTTTTGAAAGTATATGATGAATGGTACCGGTAACCATGAAAGGTTATTAAAATATTTTTGGAAGGTAGTTGATATGTGCATAATGAAAGGATAAGGAGATAATGAGATGTTTGATAGTATTAATGATCTCATGACTGGTATAAGGACAAAGTGATATCATGGATTGAGTATACAGAATTTTGGGATTTTGGTATGTGGAAGGAGTTAACTTTTGACAACTTTAATGTTTTCACTAAGGTTCAGTGGGTAATCATGTTTCAAGAGAATACATGATTAAGTAATTCACATGTTTGGAATGTGACCAACAAGATATATATATATATCTCTTATGATATACGTGCGCTAAATTATTGTATTCAATGCATGGTAGATGACCTTTCTAGTAATCGTTTTATTTATACTATGATATTCGACAGAAGAATTTTGGATAAACCTAAATATTATAATCCATTAATTTAGAAATCAGATAGTATTGTTTAAGGCTAGAACTTTTTGGTATGTTATAATAGTACAGTTTTAGAAAAAGGACAACTCGTAAGACGGGTGACAACCCGTCACGTCAGACAAGGTTGCGGGAATCGAACCCACAACCGAAGTGCGATAGACCTCTATCACCTACCACTAGCCTACAGGAGGTACTTGGTTAGTAGAAACTAGATTTATTTTATTAAGAGGTATGATAGATGATGTATAAGTCCATTTTTGGAACCATATACGATTAATCTCACCATATGATGGACTTATGTATATAACTTTTGCTAATCCTATGTTTGAGACATATGGAATGACCTATCATTCTATCTCATGATCTACTAACACTTCACGAATGACAAGTTCAACTTCATTTCTTTAAGAGATAAAGTGGAAATTGTTCAAGGCACGAACAACGGTGATATTGTACCGAAATAAAGTAAGTATTTCTTCAAATTCAAATTCTTCAACTTTAGGGAAATTATCTTGAAATCCAAAAATGGTGTCCTAGTGTCCTCATATATGATGAATCAGATGGTACCGTAGATCATCACAAATTTATGGCTTTGTGATTGTTGGCTTTTTCATAGCCATGTTCTCTACCACTCTCCATCAGACCTTGATGGATAGATTTCTCTTCCATATCCATATTTTCACCTATGTTGTCATATGTGGAAACCCAGTGATGAGTTAATTTGGGTAACCGTTATGTTTCATACTCCACTTTTTAAAATTAAGTTTTATTATTTCTTTTTATGATGTGGGTTTCTATGAAAGAAACTTTCATGTAGTAAACTATTTATATCCCCGACGAATTTTGAGGGTGAAATTCATTTTAAGGGGGGTAGAATGTAACACCCAGAGATTTTATAAGAAAAAATTATTTTTTTTAATTTCTTTGATGTCTTGTGTTGTACACTACACCAAGATTAGCTTGTACTATACGCAACACTGTATTAGCATGAAGTATACACAACACTGTTTTTGGCTCGTGTTACTCACAATTTCAAGTTCATTTTGGGGAAATTATTCTACCCAACATTAAGTATAAATTTTGTTTAATGTATAAGTGAAATAAGTTTTGATTATGTTTTACGCAACACCAAACTGAGCTTTCACTACACGCAGCTCTGACTTGGCTTGCATTACACATAGCAAGACCTTCCTCGATAGCGTGTGTAGTATGCAATACCGAGTTTTACTAAACGATATATTATTATAGTATTATTATGAACTAGCCATTTTGAATAGTAATACCCACTTTTTGAAATTTTATAAATTTTATCTTTCAAAATGGTCTTTAGTTTTGGATTCGGAATATCAAAATTAGCCTAGGGTGAATTTTTTGTATTTTTCTGAAAACGTTCAATTTTTGATGAATAGTGAAAACACTGGGTTACTATTTAAAAACTGAATTTTTATTTAAATAATTATTTATTTAATTTAAATGTATTTTAGGTAAAAATTGATACATAATACCTATATAACTTCAATGTAATTCATTGGAGTCATTTTATAATAATTTTAGATATATAAAAATTTTATTGAACTTTTCAACGTCTTTTACCCACCTCCTAGGAGAATTTTAAACATTACATAAAACATAATTTTACTGCTTCTGTGAGTGGAATTTCAAACATCCAAGAGACACAATTAATATTAATGAGTAAAATGTGGTTCAATAAGGTAAAAATAATTTTTGGTGAATAGTAACTTTTTACTTTTATTTACCACAGTTAAAATTAAATAGGGTAATTAAGGGTAAAAATGATATTATTATTTTCCGAACATGTGTCTTAAATCTATTGGATAAGTGTAAATAGACCAAAATAATCCTCAGGAATAAAATATTACCCTTTAGGTCCACTTGGATTAGATTAGGACATTTATTATTATTTTATTTAAAGAATAGTTTAAATAGTTAAAATCAATGTTTAATAACTAAAACATTTGTAATAGAGGGTTATACATTAGATAAATTCGACTATAAATATTAATTATAAAGATAAAAATATTTCCTATATAATTTTATTTTATTTATAATTTTTAGACATTAAATAATTTAATTTATTTATGACACAATGATGATGTAGTAATTACCTTATTAATGAAATATTAACATAATTTATGTTATAAATACCCAAATAAATGTAATTTAAGACTTTTTATAAATTCCACTAATTTTTTATGTTAATATGACATGTTTTTATTGATTAAAGTAACTTTTTTTTAAATAATAATGCTGTTATAATTTTCACAAAAATCAATTACAAATACTGTCAAAATTGACATAAAATACTTTGTAAAAAATATTATATTATTAATTGGTATTCTATTCCTAGAAATCTAAGGTTTGGCCAAATGACATAGATAAGGTTATATATATTAATAATGAACCACCTGGGGTTCCTTTTTCTTGTTATAGTAATTTTATTAACCATATAGTGTAAGAAAACAAGAAGACCTAGTAAAAGTTAAATTATCTAACTTAGAGTTAAATCTAAATGATATGGTTAAAATCGCAACCTAATCTTGTCTAAAACCTATTGTATGAGAGTATTTATACCCATAGCCACATTATCTTCGAAATAAATCGATTTGGAGCTATTATAAACCGAATATGGCTTTATTATAAAATAATATTTTAAGTGTTTCCTAAGGTGCCCCTCTCCTCCCTTATAAAAGGGAACCACCTCCCTCTTCTCTTTACAAAATTTTGAGCTTTCAAGATCTGCCAAACCCTTCCGATCTCCCTTATCAACTTCCCTAGATACATTATATAGGTTCTGGTTTCCTCAAAAAACCATCTCTAGTGCCTTAAGAGGAATCTTAAAAGAGGTGCGTCGAAGAAGAGGTAATCTCTTCTACCGATTCTTTCAAGTTTCTTTTTCTTCAACTTCTTCTTATTTAGTTTTTTCATTATAATGTAATAACATCAGTATCAATAATATAATTATATGTTATTATAAATATAAAACAACCCCATTTCACCTTCTATCCATTCTACATAAAACAAAATCACCGCGCGTGCGTACGTACGGAATACCGTCTTCACGCCGTGGTGTAATCTGTTTTTCCACCACTACCTTACTTTGATGGGTATAATGGTGTAAAGAATAACTATACATAGTTATTATAACATCATACTGATTCTTAGATATTATATCATCCACTCTAATTCAATTCAATAATTATGGGAACGATATCATCGCTCATGCGTACGTACGGATTACCATCTCCACAACGCGATGAGATTCATTATCCATGTTAACCATTCAAGAATGATTATAAAGTATATATAATAAATAATAATGAAATATATGACATGATAAAGCTATTGGATTTATATATATATATATATGACATCTACTTAATTTCATTCAAGTCAACAATTAAAGGAAAACAGCGTTCATGCGTACGTACGGCCTACTGTCTCTATGAACGGTGTATTTAATTTCATTTATCTATCTAATATATATATATATATAATGAATGTATATGATACATAAATCAAGATTTAAATTCTCTATGTAAGTAAATCATGGTATAAGTAATAATAATATCAAGAACAACAAGTCAAAACACGTACGATAAATAAAATGATTTTACCCAAAAAGCTGCTTTAACATGGAATTTACAAAAGAACAGGTAAATTAAAGTCATAAGTGAACCATATATGATATCATAACAATGAATATGATTATTTAATAAGTAAATGACATTATTTAAATCATTATACAACATGAACTGATTTTTTCGATTTCATAATGCCATATTTTCATGAAGATTACTCTACAAGATTTCATAACTATTTTCAAAAAAATCCTTTTCTATTAAAATTGAATGGAATATTGTGAAAAGAAAATGATTTTGAAGAAGAAATGGTATTTTCCTCATGAATTAATTTCATGTATTTTGTCAAAAATATTTTCCATCTAAGATAACATTATGTAGTATGATTATGTTTCAAGTATAATGTCTCTATTATTTACATGGTTTGATTCTTCTTATGATGAAATGATATCCATTTATTTTATATGGATTATATTACGATAGGATGATTTTATAAAACCCATTTTATTCTTTGGGTTATGATGAATGATTATGTTTATTTTGTGGCACAAGTAAGAATTATTTCATTATGAGATGGGTGGGACCTATATCTCCCTCCAATGCATTGGGTAAATATTTATATCTAATGAGATAGACATGGATGGAACGGCAAGTAAATCCGGTTCAGTAATACAGGGCTAGAATGGAAAGTAAACCTGGTTCAGTAAGGGAATTTTTCCACTAAGATGGTCTTGGCAGCAATTCCCTGGCTAATATGGAAATCATATCATGTGATTAATGTTTTTCCACAATTACAAGTTTTATCCCCATGCTATTTTTTCATGATTAATGTTCTTTTATGATCTATGCCTTATGTACTGCAATGTTTTATATCATTGCTCAAGATTTTGATGTTTAGATTTTATGGTCATGTTTTTACATTCAAATGTATATGGATGGTTTTATGTTCTCTATGTTTACCCTGACTGAGCATTTGAGCTCACCCTTTTTATGTTTTCTTTTCCCTAGGATATAATGAAAGGTTTTAGGTAAGAAATAAAGGGGATGATCTTTATGGGAGATGTTTAAGATCTTTCACCATGATTAGAATATTGTGTTCTGAGTTTCCAAATCCACTAAACTATTACGATCCTTGAGTGTTGGTTTTTTTTATGTATTAAGTATTCTTAAAAAGTAATGTAATGTCTAAGTACGTCAGGCTTTGGGTCTCTACAGAGGCATTCCAAGGAAGATCTAGATATACCTCCTAAATAAATGCCATTGAATTACTTCCAAAATGATGTGGAAAGGTTCCATAACCATTGAGAGTAAGTAATCCCAATTTAGAGCCATTTTGGAGAAATTATGTGGGGTTAGGTGTGAATCCCAACCAAGATCAGTTTTTGGAAAACCCTTTTTTAAACCCTGCATGGTTAGTCGCTTGGTTTGGAAAACCATGTTCTAATCATGCACCATCCACTCCCCCAATTAGAATCTCCATTATTATCAATAATGGTTAGGAAAACAGTATTCCAAACATGAAAAAGATCACTATCTCAAGATTCACGATTTACCTGGGATGCTCGCATTGTTTGGTCAACTGTGCCACTTAACTGTACGACTACCCAGATCCCACTACCTCAACTTGCATAGTTTATATGAGTTGTTTCATTGTTTTAAATAAAAATTATCAAATCATTTTATCTTATAAAATTCCCAAAACCTTCCTCACAACTTTCTAAACTCTTCTAAACATTTCCCAACAACATTATATAAAGAAAGTCATTAATTATGTGTTATATACATGAAACTGGGGGTGCTACATTTATAATGGTTTTAAACATTTTAATAGTTTATAAGAGAAATATAATCATATTTATAATATCATATATGTTCTTTATATGATATCTTGTTACCCGTTTGTTAGTAATACTTCATTTCTTAGTTATTTTTTGTGGCAATTAACAAGTTTTTTAGTATGTTTTGAATTTTTACTTGCTCTTCGTATTATGTAGATCAATATTTAATCATCTCCAGAAATTAAATAATTATTTAATTTTCATATTTATTCATTATATATTTATTTATAATAATCCCTAATATTTTGTGAAAGGAAATAAAATGCATCGTTCATAGAGATGGTAGGCCATATGTACACACAAACACTACACCCATTTCTTTGTCATATTAAACAAGTAAGTGATATATATATATATATATATATTATCATTATATAATCATATTTATATCATATATTTCAAATGTTTTTATTGAAACCGTACCTTAATACATTCCATGTCTATCATGAATGAACTACATCTCTTTGAGGAGGCGGTAGTCCACATTTCCACAAACGAAGTTATCATATTCTCACAAAAAAAGAAAAGTATAAAGGTATGTATTATATAATGATTCTAAAATAATTAATACATTATAAATATAATATATATAACTTATATAGACTATAAATCCATCATTATTACCAGCCATGAATGGTGTTAATGGATTAACGAATGATATCAGTTCGTGAGGCAGTAGTCTACCATACACACGAACAATAATTTTAAATACCATTTGATGGATGTGTGTATAAGTGTAGGTCAAAATATTATCATAAAAAATATCATTATATTTAATATTTTGAGGCTATTATATATCCATGATATAAAAATAATTTGATTTTTGGAGAAGTGAATGAAATAAAAGTGATTGTTGATGAATTTTACCTCCTTTTTGGGTGACTCCTTTTGGTTTATACCAAAATAATTACTAGGATGGATTTATAAAAAAAATTGAGGATTATATATTGAGGGGAGGGATGTTGGGGATGTATTTGGTTAGTGTTTGAATGATCCAAATGTCTCAGAAGGTGTGTGGAACTGAGAGGGTGAGTGCCTATTTATATTGGAGGGGGAGTGGGATTCTTGTAAATTTTTGAACGAGGGAACTCCATCAATGATTTTTCCCTATCAAGTGGATCCAATAATGAAATAAATTTTAAAAGGGAATATATTATCTAAATAAATCCATACAATGTCTTTTTTAAATGTTTATAGATAATTTTTCTCCTTAAGATTATGTTTTAGTCCCTTGTTAAGAAATCTTTTATCTTAATCATTATAATTAATTTTAATTACATTTAATAATACTTTTGGTCAAAAACTGAGATGAATTTATTATAAATAATGTTTTTTTGATTCCAAGAATCGAATCCATTTTCTAGAATTCCAATCATATAAGTGGAATAAATTGTTTTAAAATTATTCCCACTATATAGAAGACAAAGTGAGTTTTTAGAGTAAATTGTTTTTCAAAAAATTTAAATGTTATTATATCCATTCTGAATGTAAAATTGATTAAAATTACCTAAATTGGAAAAATTTCTGTATAATATATCTAATTTTACTATAAAAATAAATAAAAATAAAAATTTTCCTAATAAATTATATATTCAAAAAGGCATCTTTCAAAAGCAATTAGTATTTTTCACTATTCAGAAAAAAAGAATATTCACAAAAAATACCAAAAATTCAGCAAATTTTTTTTTTTAAATTTCAATTACAAAAATTTAGTCTTTTTTGAAAAATAAATATTATTACATTTTTTAAGAATGGTTTTAAAACTATTACAACATTAAATGGAAGCAAAATATCCTTTCGAAAAAAATAGGTTTTTATGTGTAAAATTGTGATTGATCTTATCTCATGCATATCTAATATATTTGATGAATGTAAAAAAATATGGAATATATAATATTTATATTTAATTAAGATGACTCATCAATAGTAATTATTTCAATTTATTAGGATTAAATATCTTTGTTACAATAGAAATAGTTTCTATAAAAACATTCCTTTAATACTCAATTAGTTCTTATATTCATTTTTAATTAATTTCGAACCCAAAAAATCAACCATAATTTTTCATAATTAACACAATAATATTCATAACTTATAAGATAATATCTATGTTATATCTTATTGGATTAAATAATTGTATAATAATAACTTGTTTTTGTTTGGTAAAACTATGTCATGCATGTAACGCATTCCATTGAAGAAATTCATTAATATGTGTAACGTAATCTATCCATAGTCTTCCGTTTAGATAAATTTAGAAATAATGTATTTAGTAAATTTTCAATGTTTAATTTCAATTAATATTAACTTTATGTAGATTATAAATCATGCTACCAACAAAATAAAATTTATTCTAAAAGAAAAATATTGTAAAGTTTTGGGGTGTTACATTCTCCCCACCCTAATTAAATATCATCCACCTAATTTAATCTTGATCTTAGTAATTTAGGGTTTGATATTTTAAAATACTGTTGTTTAAAAAACAACATCATAAAAAAAGTTAATATCGCATCTTCTTAATAAGATGAAAATAGAAATGTGATATGAACCACCAAACTAGGATTTCTAATAGGATATCATTTGTGAAAACCTATACATGGAATAGAAATATAAATATCATGTTTTGATAGAGCGTGATAATTAACATTTTTTTAGAATGTTTTTGAACACCAAACCATAAAACATAGGTGTGAATAAAGTTCATCGATATAATAAAAATTGATGATAATATAAATGGATTTTTGTTTTAAGACCCTTGTTATAGAGTTGAGAAATTCTTTCACTCTTTAAGAATATAATTAAATATGTATTTTTATAAACATAGTCTCTTACATTTATTTAACCTTGAACTAATTCTACATTATCTATTATCATAAATTCATCATAGCATGATGTGAAAAAATAATCTCTAAAACCTCATCTAAAATTCTACATAAACCATTTCATAAATAGTCCAACATATGACCCTTCCAAAATATTATGATTCAGAACATTAGAATTAGTTTAAACGTAGTCAGGGGTATCCAATTTACTTAATTCATATAAACAACTTCTTTATCCAAGCATCATTATCTAAACATCAATAACATATTAAGGATTGTATTTCCCTCAATCATGTATTTTAGAAAATGATTTTCTTTTTACTAATTAAATTTTCTTAGTACCATTAAACATATGATCTCAACTCTTTAATGAAGGAGTATTTTAGTACAATCCTTTTATATTTCATAATTCATATGATGATAACATCATCAATAAAATAATTTTAAAACATATTTCATATATCCCAATACAGAAGCACATTAATTATTCCACTTCTATTGTGTTAATAGTATAAGTTTGACCTTGATATCTTTTCATATTTTAAGTTATATTATATTGATTCTTGGGGAATTCATTTGTGTATTTTCACATCTCCTTACAATTATATCACTTAATAGAAGAATTTTCCTTCTTCCCCTTTATTTCTCTTTCCTAATGGACCTTTTCTCCACACTTATAACAAACCCGGAATCCTTTCAATCATTCCCTATTGAGATTATATCCACATGTATCACATGTGAAAAAATCCTTATCTTTCTATTTCATTTTATCCATTATTTTCCCTTTCAACCTCTTCTTCTCAATCTACCCATTGAATCCATAAGACATGGAGAATAATATCTCTATCTGGATAACGCATGAATCTATTTTATCATATGAAAAAAATGGTTGAGTCACCCAAACCCTTCGGAGACTTGGATTAAGACCTTAAAAAAGAAATAAATCATACACTTTGTGCTATATATGAAATTAGTATAATATATTCCTAACCTTGTAATGGTATCTTCATACATCACGACACTTTCTTATTCCTTTTACTTTAAACTCTGTAAATTTTTATTCATCTCAATCTATTTCTTCTGAGTGAAATATTTGTCAAAAAATGTTTCCTTAAATGATTTCCAATCCAGGAGTTATATTTTCTCTTCATCTCAAGTATTATAGATCAATGATCACCATTGATCATTATCACTAATGAGAAAATTTAGTAAAAGTGTAGTCTCTTCATTTTCACAACATCCCAATGCCATGAATATATTATCCATGGACTTCATCCATTACTAAGAAACTATTGAGTCAGTAGTCCCACAAAATTATTTGGTCCTTTGTTGCACAAAATGATCTTTCATTGGATAATCCCATTGTGGAACAGGTTGCTCCATCTGAGAAATTTATGTGTCATAACATGATTAATATTTCTTAATATATCGATAACATTCTCAGTTCTAATAATGGTGGTATTGGTTTCCTTAGTTGGGAAATATCTAAATTTTCTATGAGTATTGATACCCTTCATCCTTATAGGATCCATTTATAAAAAATTTCATATAATAGATAATCTTACACAATTATGAATTTTAAATCAAAATTTATAATTCCAAATATGGTATAGCACTAAACATAAAGGAAAATTTTATTCCTCATAAATTATAGAATCATAAACTTTTTTTCTTTCAATACATCTTTACATTTAAACCCTTCGTATGGTTTTTAAAGAAAACGTGATTTATCTTATGTTTAACACCAAGGATTATCAAAACTTGTGTGTAGTAAGTCTCTTTATCATGCACCAACTTATGCTTGAGTCATGCTCAACACACCTTTTCATAATTGTTACCTCTAGGTACATCTTTTCTAGAACCACATCCACTTGTAGTATCCAGATAGGTATTTATTTCTAAAAATACAAATATAATATCTTCCCTAACAAAATTCTAGGATGTTATTCTATTCTTATCCTCAAATTATACATCAGGGTTGTGTTCTCTAATCTCTGTTTTGGTAAACCTAGTCATTGAGGTTTCTACTAAACATCCTTTGATACCAACTCTAACACCCCTAACCCAGAATCCTCAAGTCTGTGCCTTACTTTATTCCATTGGCACGATTTAAAGGAATAAAATCTCGAATGAATTGTCTATTTTGTAGTTTGGAAAAACTAGATTACATACATGGTGCCCATATTTCATTAGGAAAAAGAAAAAATCATGATACCAAATAATATGAAATAAAATTCATCCTTGAAACTCATTGAAATATTTTTTCTTTATATGACAGGGATAGGAAAAAAATTAGGGTGAGATCAAATGATTTGTAAGGGTATGTGAAACATAATAAATACTGAATAAATTATCTCAATCATAATTCCATGGTTAATAATTAAGCACACATTACATATAAATATCTAGATAAGGCATAATCAAGATGGCAGGGTAGATAACTGAAACACATGTCATTTAATATATAAACTGATAATTAAATGCATACATAGATAATTTCAATGAAAAAATATAATTGATAATAATATTAAATAAATTCTGAATAAATTAAATTTTTAATTATTGGACTCTAAGTTTCTTATGTACATGATACCTTTTAGCATTAATAACTTTCACAATATGATTTATAATATCGTGTAGAAACCCATATATTTTGGCCAAATGATTCATCTCAAGGCACTAGAAATGCATATATGGGATTAATTAATAAACAATGTTCCCTATAAAATATATGTATTGTGAAAAGGGTATATATTTATCAATATTTCCCCAGTAAATCAAATAACTTTCAATTACACATCGTATGTAATAATAGTATATGGTTTAGAAAATAATTATCCCAATTACATAATATTATGGATATCTAAAATAAATTTTAGGACCAATGTAAAATTGTCATAATGAAGTGATTTTTTCACGATAAGGTTAAAATATCAAAATAAAGTGATATTGTAAAGATAAATTTTACCACTCGATAATTTTTAAGTTAAAACCATTACTTGAGATAATTAAAATTAAAACATAAAATATCATGATTTATGAGAGAATAATTATATTAAATGTTAATGTATAAGTTTATATTACATGTTTATGATAATTAGTTCAGAATAACACATAATCATCAATGGAATCTAAATTGAGACGAAATCTCTTACCATGTGTTTCCTTTTGGGAGAACGTCCTTTAAACTACTGTATAAGGGTATTAAAGATGTTAATAACTTATAACCTAATAATAATAATAATAATATCATATATGATCTTCTTATGATATCCTATTTTCTTTTTGTTAGTAATATTCTTTTTCTTCTATTTTAGGTGATTATTGCCCAGTTTTTCGAGTACGTTTTGCGTTGTAACTTGTTGTCCCTCTTAAGTAGATCATTATTTCATCATATCCCAAATTTAAAATATGATTTAATTATAATATAAATTTATTATATATTAATTTAAAATAAACTATAATATTTGGATATAGGAAATGAAATGTATCATTCATAGATATAGTAGGTCATATGTATAAATGAGCGCTACTTCCATTTCCTTATAATATTTAAAAAGTAACTGATATATATTTGTGTGTGTGTGTCTGTGTGTATTATCATTCAGGAATCATATTTATATAATATATGTCACATGGGTTTATTAAAACCACCCCTTAATCCATTCCATATATAATGTGAAAGTCCACACATCCAGATATAAAGTTATCATATTACCACAAAATAGAAATAATGAAGGTAGTTATTATATAATAATTAAATAATACTAAATAAATTATCACTATAATATATAAAAGATTTAAACTATAAATAAATCATTATTCTCAACCTTGAAAGGTTGTAATGGACGAACGAATGACATTGGTTCGCGAGATGGTAGCCAGTCATACACACGGATGATGATTGTGTATCCCATTTGATGGATGTGCTTGAATGTTTAGACCAGAATATTAGCATAAAAATATAATTATATTTAATAAAAAAAATTATTATATAATAATGATATAAAAAAATTAATTTATGGAGAAAATAATAAAACAAAAGTTATCGTTGAATAACGTTACCTCTTTTTCATGTGACTCCTTTTAGTTTATACCTAAATGCTTCCTTGGATAGATTAATTCCAATGAATGAAGCTTCTAGGATGAGTTAAATAACTTTTTAGAGCTATATAGTTTGGTTTTTGGTGATCCAAAAGGCTTGAATGATGTGAATAATTGTGAGGGGTGAGTTACTTTATATAGTGGAAGGGGAGTGGCATTCTTGTACATTTTTTAAAGAGGGGATTGGACCCACGTTTTCTAAATGTCAAGTAGATCAAATAATGAACCCAATTAAATAAAATGGATTATATGGTCTAAATATAGCCATAAAATGGACTTTAGATGATTGTCTAGGTCATTTTGGTACCTAAGTTTAAGGTAGAGTTCCTTGTTAAGCTAATATTTCTCCTAATTACTATAATTAATTTTAATTACATTCACTAATATTTTTGATAAAAAATAATTTGACCAATTTAGGCATTAAAAATTATTATTATTTAAAATATAGATTCAATTTTTCTAAATTCTATTCCTATAAGGGGAAGAAATTAATTTAAAATTATTCCCAAAGACGGGACGACAAAGCTAGTTTTTAAAGTAATATTGTTCAAAATATTTAGATGTTTTTAAATACAACTTCAATGTGACATTGATTTAAATTAAATAAATTCTATTAATTTATTTATACTTTCTCTAATTTTAATTAAAAAAATTAAAATAAAATTTTTCACTCTAAATTATATAATCAAAAAATTATTTTTCAATTAATATTCAGTATTTTTTACTATTCATGATAAAATGGAAATTCTCAGAAAAATTACAAAAAATCACCCTAACCTGATTTTGAGGTTTCATTTGAGAAAATTTTATTTTTTTAAAATAAAATTTTTAAAATTGGTAAAATTGTATTTTAAAACTAGTGCACAATTAAAAGGCTGCAAAATTACCTTTAAAAATATTTGTTTTTATTTATAAAATTTGGGTTATTCTTATCTCATGCCTATAAAATATATTTGATGAATGTTAAAAATATTTTATTTCATATATAATATATATATTTCATTAATATCATTCACTAATAGTAAATAATTAAATTTATTAAAATAAAATGCCTTCATGAGCATAAAAATTATTTTTATAAAACATTTCCCATAATACTCAATTCGTCCTTAAATTCATTAATAATTAATTTATCACCAATAAATCCACCATATATCTTCTTAAGTTAGTTAATCCTATTTATAACTGCTAACTAAATGGTTTGGTTATATCTTATTACATAAAATAATAATATTTTAATAATATATTTTTGTTTGGTAAAACATTGTTTTCTGTGTAACACAAGACATTGAGGAATGTCATTGTTACATGTAACATAGTCTAACCTTGTTGTTTCGTGTAGAGAGCGATAAAAATTATTTTACGTAAAATTTCCAAATATTGTGTGTAGATTAATATTATCTTCATGTTGTGTATAAATCATGCTAACAACAAAATTAAATTAATTCTAAAAATAAAATATTGTAAATATTGGGGTGTTTGAGGATAGGTCACATATACCTCGTCGAAAAATCACACTCTACATCATGAACAACAAAGTACCAACGGTTGAAATAGGATCAAAAGTAGAACTAGATAGGATCAAGAAGAACATCACCACGTGATCAACAGGTTTAAAAACATAGCACAATGGTTCTGTTGCGACCAATAGAAATGAAGAAGTAGAAAGATCACATACCCAGAGAGACACAATGAATACAACATGATGATTAATCTAAAAATAAAATTATTTAAAAGGATCATATATACAAAAAATAATCTTTGAGATCTTCTAGGTTGTGAGAGATAATCATGTAAATCTAATGAAAATAAAATCCTACATGTATAATTATTAAAACTTATGGCCCCAAACCATTAATAAAGTGAATGCCTTTCACATCATGAAACCCTTTCACAACATCAATTTCGTGATTTATAATATATACTGAAAACATTGTAACCATAGATAAAAAATAACATTTTTTTACATTTTTTTAACTTGAACAAGTTTCATGGATTGTGAACGTTTCATTCTTTGAACCATTTCACAATATCTTACATGCAATAGTTTAACATCATGTAACTAGTCAATAATGGGAAAGTGTCTAGTAGGTAAATCAAAGTCTATATTCTACAAAAAAACCCAAACTACCTTTTAATCTTTCCAAAAATAAGGATACCCCTTCAAATACACTAATAGATTTATTCCTTGACTCTATTAAATGAAAGAAACAGACATCCTTGAACATTAAAACATTTTCCCTAACAAATACTCTCTATATTGAATGGTCCTAAGTGCTCCCAAGAAATAAAAAAAACAACATGAGTGATAATAAAAAACTAAAATATGGTAATGGGATGTTACGCACCCTAATAGTTTTTGACATTAAATTAAATGGTGTTTTATATTTCATCTCTTTTTTAGCCTCCTGACATACTTATTCAAACTTATGATTTCTTCACAATACATTCAAAATTAAATTTGTTTTTTTCCTCAACACTTTTTTTCCCATTAATTAAAATTTCATATTAGTTTTTCTTCATATAATAGTTTAGGTTTCAATTAAAAACCATTTATCTCTCGTATGTGTATTGGGTATGACATATAAATTCTTTATAGAGACATGTGAAAGACATCAAGTATATTGAAAAATTATGGAGGTAGTGTTGACTGATAATAAACTATTCTGACATGCTCTAAAATCTAAGATTGTCATATGTACCGTGTAATTGGATTCCAAATCTTTCTAAATATCATGACCCCCTTCTATGGTGATGTTTTTAGGAATAAATAATTTCTAACAAGAAACTATAAGTCCTTAATTATATTAACAACATATCACTTTTCTTGAATATGATAATCATTGATATGTTTTTGATTGTTTTTATCTTCTCCATAGTGACTTTTACAATGTATGGTCTCAATATCATTATTTTTTCAACTTTATCCTAGCATGTTGGAGTTCAACACCTCTTCACAATGAGTGATTTACAAGGAGCCACTTGAATACATAAGTGACAACTTTTTTATAGTATAATTTAATAACTGTAAGATTTTGGTCCTAAATACCCTAAAAATTATAAGAGATGTCCTATAAAATATTCTCTAATGTATGAATACCCCTCTCATACTACCCATAAGTTTGAGGATGATAGGATGTGTTAAGGTTTATTTTAATATTAATAGTCTTTTGAAGGACTCTCCATAACTTATATGTATATCATAGATCATAATCTGAAATAATTGATGATGGTTCCCCATGAAGTCCCATCACTTCTTGAATATAAAAATAAGAAAGGTGCTTATGGGTGAAATACTCTTATATGGTGATAAAATTTTCAGACTTTATTGATTACATATATGGAATTTTTTCCATTGGATTTCATTGGAAGGCTGATAAAAAACGCCATAGTGATTTTTTCCAACAACTATATAGGTATGGGTAGTTGTTGTAGGACTCCTATGGGTAATTTTTACTCCACCCATACTGACTTATGTACCAAACATCTTGAAATATAATCATCCATCTTCCTTTTAATTTTTTCCCCACTAATAATGATCTCATATATCTTTATACATTTTTTTCATCAAGGTTGTATTGAAAATATAGGGTTTTCTCCTTTATCCATCATATCATTATTTAAAATTTTAATATAATGGATCTATATCCTTGCACACAATATTGTACTCGAAATACTTTCCTCTTTTCCAAGCTTCTATCAAAATTTTAACTTAGGATCATCTATTTATTCTTCATTGATATTCTCTAGTAATGATAGTTGGAAAATAATTTAGGATAGAATTGAGGATATTCCTTACCTTATTAATTTCATGTTCATATTTACCAATTCTTCTATCAACGGGTATCCTTCAATCCCCATAATCAGAAGAACATTGGGGTATTTTTACTAAAAAATTCATCATTGTTTTCTTTTCTTGGTTGATAATGGTTAAAAAATCATAGTCCTTGAGTAGTTTTAATTATATCATTCGGCACATTTTTAGTTTGTTTTGTGTTAATATTTATGTTTAACACTCTTTAATTTTGTTTGTATATCACACTTCTCCACATAAAGATAGTAACTTCATATCCATAAGGCAATGATAGCAACAAGTAACTTCAAATCATGTGTAGGATAATTTTTTTTTCATGAGTTGTAAAGTCCTCGACCCTAGTAACACAGATCTAGTGGTTACGTTTTTACATTGGCACTAGATAAAAGATATCACATCATGAAGGATCAAATATTTTAGTAGTATTGGTAAACTATATACATACTTGAATTTCATGTATATATATATATTAAAACATCAAATACACAAACTATTTTCTTTAATAATGTCTTTATCCCTCACATTGTATCCCTTCATATAAATCATAAAACAATTCCTAAAATCTTTGAAAAAATTAAACATAATAAAGGGGTGAGCTCAAATTCTCATTAAGGGTATAAATACAATGTAATATGACATTATTAAATAAGAATAATAAATATGGAATGGTAAATACCTGAAACACTTTACATTTAAAATAATAACTTGTGAATAATATGTCAAGAAAAATGATGACCAAAAAAACCATACAAATAATCACATAAAACTGAAAATTATCCATGACTATTCTAATGAATTTAATAATCAAATGGACATAAAAAAATGATTCATAATTAGGTAATATACAATGTTATACATCTGAAAGATATTTTCAAATCTTTCATAGGATAGTTTAAATCTATTGGTAGAAATCCATCTAATTTGTCCAGCTAAATTGTCTCTTGAGACCTATAGATGCATCAAGGGGATATATATAACTAGGTCCCACCAATAGCATACCAGTTCTATTGTATTACTCACATTAAATGGGTGAAGAATAGTTGATATAAACATTTTTATTGGAAAATAAACAAAATAATTGTTAATAATTTCCCCAATCAAATAAACATAACCATAAACCATCCAAAGTCATATGGTGAATAGTATAAAAATTATACGTACTCGGTCAAAATGATCATAAACCATCGAAAGAAAGAATAAGGATGATATTAACACAGAATTTCCCAATTAATAATAAATACAATAAAGGGTTGATTACATTTATGAATTGAAGTACCATAAAAATTTCATTAAAAACATTTTTTTTTGAAAATAACCTTTTTATTTTTAAAATATTTTTTAAAAAAAATTTATCAAAAAATTTTAAAAATAATTTTATTTGATAATAAAAGTTAAAAACATGTAAAATAATATTTAAAACAATTATTTGTAATGATGGTGGACAATTATGTTCAGATTGTATATATTAAAAAAATGATTCCATACACATTTTCAGTAAAATACAAACATGAATTTTTTGGAAAAAGACATTAATATGTTTTTCAAACATTTTTTTAAAAAATTAAAACATGAATAAAAATATATTTAATAAATTATTTTAAAATTTTTAAAAATGTTGAAACCATTTTTAGAAAACATGGTTTTGAAAACAAATGACTTTCAATCAAAGAGAAATGATTTCATATTTTCTTTAAAACATCTTCACATTAATTTTAAGTACCAAAGAGTGGAAATGTATTGTTATATTAAAACATCATAAATAAATATAGGATATGAAAATAAAATTCCTCTAATATTTTAATAGAAAATAATTCCCCCAAGGGAGATGTAAATATAAACAATCTCAAATATTGATGTGATTGTGAAATAAACCCTTACCACATTTGTAAATTATGAATCGTAAGACCCATAAAATAAGTATTATCAAATGAAACATTAACTAAAATTAATATGAATAGATTAATTATAAAAAATAACATATTGGTAGTATATACACCATATATAGGTATAATTAGTGAATATTCAATATGTCTCATGAAAGTAAAAGTGATAAGGGAAACATGTACATCATGATTGACTCCCTTTGTGTGTGTTTGAACCTCCTATATAATAAATATATAATTTTTATAAAGCTATTATAGAACCATAATCATATATATTATACCATATATAATCCATTTATAACATTTTACCACAGGTTTTATAATAATATTTCATTGTTTTTATTGTTTCGGGTGTAAATTTATTTATTTTATCATGCGTGTTTTGTCATCAAAGTTTTGGTTATTGTACATTAGATATAGTTACATCATGAAAATAATAATATTAATTTTTTTTCACTTGAAACTTCATGGATCTTATTGTTTATGATCCAAGGTTTATGATTCCTATAATTATTTAATTATTCTATCATTGCATGCCTTCACATTGGGTCAACCTTTATTGTATCCATTCCAAGGGTTGATTGTGGGGTTTCAAGTATGGTTTCACAATTATTCACTCTTGATTTAACATTTTCATTTCATTGAATCATACAATGGATCTCGCATCCATAACATGGTATATTCTTTCATTCCAATGGCTGGTGGTCATTTTGTGCTTTAGACCCAATAGAACATAGGAACTGACAATGGTTGAGAGGATGGGAGGTTGGGCTCATCAAACCCTTTTGGGGAGAATTGTTTCCTATTACAGGATTGTCTTATAGATTTACAATTTGTTCAAGAATATCTTACAAATCTTGATACGGTATCAATTACCTTAATAAAAGGACCATATATTGAATCCTTTTACATGCAACAAGGGGGTTGTATTAATGATACCATATGAGTATATTCAATATTATTAATCTGTTTCCAGTTATTTCTTAGCAAAGAATAGTTTCTTATATTTTTAATCTATAAAACCTGGAACTCTTGAGTTAACTTCCATCGATGGAAGAGATTGATATTTTAAGGATGGTATTGACCATTTATGAGTAATCATATATATCTTTTGTATAACTTGAATTAAAACCCACATAGTTCATTTAAGCCATATAGTTTAATGTCATATAAAAAGTAAATATATGAGGGATCTTAGGAACTAGGTATTGAGGTCTAGATATAATAAGGAATCCTATTTATCATCATTACTACAGGAATCAGATCCATCATAGTTTTATATTCCCATAACTTATTGATGGGTAGTCATGTATAATTAAGGCCCGTGAGGGTAATTTCACTAGGGCTTATAAATATGGGAATTCCATTAGGACATACACCGAGGATGATGACTTAGGGGAAATAGTATCATGTAACTGAATTGGTCTTACACACTGAGGTTTCCAAGTATATGAGAAGACTTATGATATTACTGGTATGATCATTTTGAATCCCTAATCCCTTGTAAGACATGATTGTTTTGAGAAACAATGGAGGGAAAGTGATTGGGCTCACCATATATGAGTGTGGGGCATATGAATTGGGATAGCCCTTATGGAGTGTTTGATATGAAGCTCAATCCTTAGGAAGGTTTCATACATATCCTAATTATAGAAATAATCTAAGTCATTGTTGTTCCATTATATTCTCAATCAACTAATTGATGATAATGAATGATGAACCCATAAGAGAGTTAAGGTCACATGGGTTAGAGTGTTTGAGTGATGGAGGGTATTACACTAAGGTGGATTCCCATTGGGGCTTGGTCCATAGGAAGATTTCCTACATATATTGTTTGGATATGAATCATATTTATCATAGCCCAGATTGGGTATGTCCAAATATGTCTATTAGATAGTGTTTTCATGTCATCGGGTGTCTTCCTGACTATCCAAAGTGCCTAATTGACCTATACTGAGTGTATATATGATAATGTTGACATGACTCTAGGTTCTTCGCTTGATTGAATCAGACAAGTTCAAGGTCTGTCATATGATATTTATAGAATATATGGAGAACTATCACATGACTTTGTTGAGAGGTCCTATAGCACCTCTTCCCCAAATATCCCAGAGTCAGTACATTATTTCATTACATTATCATTGTTACAAGGAATCAAATCCCAAAGGACCGTTCAGTTTAGCATTCTTGGAAACCCAAAATACATACATGATACCCAAAATGAACTGGTAAATAGGAATTACAATCTTGATACATAAAAAATAAAATAAACTTCATCCTTTAAGGCTTATTGAATGACTTCTTCATGAAAAAGGGAAATTAAACATAATAAGGGTGCGCTCAAATGCTCATTAAGGGTATGTAAAGTGAAAGTAATAATGAATCAATAAGAATAAATTAACATGAAAAGATAAATAACTGATAACACATGACATTAAAAAAACTAGATAAGAAAATATAAATATGGAAAGGTAAGAAACTGTAACCCATGCCATCAAAAGCAATAAACTGAGAATGAAATGTATCCATAGATATGTCGATGAAAAATCTAATAAATGAATAATAACAAAAAATAAGGTAAAATGTGTCTATAGATATGTTGGAAAAAAATATCATGGAAAAATAATAACTGAATCTAAATGCGGGTAATTATTAATTATGGGACTCCATATTTCCTAGGTACGTGGTACCTTTACCGTTAAGACCTTTCACAAGATGTTTTACAACATGTAGTGTACAAAACCGATCTAATTGGCCAAATGATTCATCTCATGAGACTACTGATTCATCGAGGGGATATTTATAAATGTTATCCACCAGTTTTATATGAGTTCAAATATATTCTCATATTTATGAACAATATTACATATCAAAATATTTTAATATTTAATAGGCTATTAGAATTTATCAATAATTCCCTAGTTAATAAAATAACTATCAAAGTTAACACCGTATGTAAAATGATATATAGTTTAAGAAATAATAATATCCATTGTGTGGGAATATATATATCCAATTTGATTTCCAATGAAAAATTATTACAATAAAGTGATTGTCTCCTGTATCATGTTAACAATAACAAAAGGAAGTGACATTTTAAAGATAATCATTAAGAATATGTCTTAGTATATTAATCATTAAACATTATAAATTGACCCAAACCACATGAAACATTTAATTAATAATAATCATGAATAAATTTTCTATATACCATTAAGAAATGGATTCATTTTATATTGTAAAAAAGGCGAAGTAGATACACTATACAAAAGAAGTGTGTGGTGTATGTAGTTTATGCCTTATGAAAAGAAAAGTAAGAGAAGAATACCTTACCCTAAACTTGTGTGTGTTATGTAGTCGTTATCCTCCTTAATAGTGGATTTAAATATGTTACAAACTTATAACAGAACCATATTAGTATTTATGATATCATATATGATTCTCCTATAAAATCTTATTACCCATTTGTTAATAACCTTTCATGATTTTATCTATTTCACATGTTAATTTTGGAGATTGTCGTGTATGTTTTGACATATTATTTATCCTTCTTATTAAATATATCGCAGTTTCATCATATAAACAATGTAAACAATGATTTTTAAGTCATATATATTCATTATTTATATATGTATTGTAATCTATAATATTTGGATATTATAATGAAGTGAACTGTTCATCAAGATGGTAGGTCGTACGTACATATGAATGCTACATTCATTTCATTATTGTATTAAAATAATGAAAGATAAATAAAACATATGTATATTAATTTTTTTAAAAATAGCTATGTTATGTATGTTACATAGTTTTGTTAATATCATCCATTTTAAGTTCCATGTAGGGAATGAATGAGTCATATCTCATTGAGGGGGTGGTAGTCAACACTTCCTGAAAGAAAATTGTCGTATTTACACACAACGGAAAGCATAAAGGTATGTTATGAATAAAAAATAAAGAAACATAAATAAATTTTAAATATACAATATAATACATATGTAAACAAATTTTCCATCATAATTTCCACCATGATAGGTGGTAAGGGAAAATGAAAAATCATGGTTTCTGGAGGTAGTAGTTTGCCATACACAAAAATTGTATGTTCATTACCCATATGATGGAGGTGTGTATATGTATAAGTAAAAATAATCACATAAAAATTCCTATTATATTTAGGATACTTGTTTTTATATTTAATCGTACTATAATATACATATATAGAGTACATAATGAAAATGAAACTAAAAATCTTGAGAGAAGACCTTTACACTTAATTGGGTATCATCTTTTGGTTTATAACAAAAGACTTCCTTGAAAATATTTATGCCCAAAACTAGGATTCTAGGTCTAGGATTAGGATATTTGAATTTATTTGTGATGATATTGGTCCAAAGTAATAGGTTTTAGATGTCTGATGAAGTAAGAGAGGTGTTGTTCTTTTAAAATGAAGGAAAAGGACTCCCTTGAAATTTTAGAAAACAAGTTAGGTATACAAATGTTATTACCTAATAATAATTCATAAAAATTCATAAAAACTCAATAATGGGATGTTTATATAAGATATATTTCCATACAATGGGTTTTTAAAATTGGATAGGTCATTTAGGCCATCATGTTAAAGGTTTAATTCTTTATTAATATTAATTTTACATTAATCAGTATAATTAACATTAATCACTTTCACTGCTCATTTTGGTAAAAAATTACATTTATCTTATCATAGAATAAAAATATTCTTTTTAAAAAAAATTTATGTCCATTTTTTGAAATTTAATTCACATAATTAGGAAAATTTAGATTAATGATAATCTCATATATGGAAAAATTAAATAGTTTTAGTTGAAAAATGTTCAAAAGTTTATTATGTTTTTATATTCAATTTCAAAGTGAATCGATTCTAATGAACTAACTTATATTAATATATTTATAATTGATATTATTTCACCATAACACAAATTTAATACATAATTTAAAATTAAAAATTTATTTAAATGAAAAAAAAATTGTTAACCAAAATGCTGTATTTTTTCACCATTCATCAAAAAATAATGTTTTTCATAAAAATAACAAAAATTCACCCTAATATGATTTTGACATTATAAATTCAAAAATGAATTTTATTTTATCAAATTAAATTCATAAATTGGTCAAAATTCCTATTTAAAATAAGAGCTCAAATAAAAGGCGGTAAAATGCTTTAACAAATATAGGTTTTTATTAGTTAAATTGGGTTTATTCTAATCATATTATTATATAATACATTCAATGAATATCAAAAATATATTATTGAATATATAAAATATATATTTATTTATAATAATTAACTAATTGTATTTAATTAGGTTTATTAATATAATACTCTTTTGGAAGTACAAAAATAATAATATTTATTTTCTATGTCCAATTGGTTCATATTTTCATTTCTCATTAATTGATAACACATGAATTCATTTTATATTTATATAAACCATAGATGTTCATAAGTTATTTAATATTATTCATAACCACAAACATAATAACTAGGTTATATCATATTATATTAAATCATAATATTTTAATAATATTTTTTTTGGCGAAACTCGGTCTTGTGTATAACACAAGATGTCGAAAAAGGTAGTTCTTGCATGTAACAGAAGCTATAGTGGAAGATTGATATTTTGTGTAATTCACACTAACTAATTGTTGCATTCGTATATTGAATCAATTTTAAATATTAAATAAATTATAAAGTATCATTTTTTTTTATATTTCATTATGCACTTGGTGTCGTTTTCCAGACACGCTATCAAATACAAGGTTCGTAATATTGAATTTTTGGGTGATACATTCTCCCCCACCTTAATTAAAGTGAATCCTTACAATTAATACATGATATTAGTAATATATGGATTGAAAATAAACTATTTAGGAAAAAACACACATCATAAATATGTTTAAAAATTATATTCTAAATAAAAGAGATAGGAAAAGTATAATGGTGACGTTTCCAAGTTCCGCAGTTAGAGAACATAGGTGGGAAATGGAATCATGGATATGAAAGAAAAATTTTACAATCACATTATGAAGGAGAGTGATTGATAACCTATTTAGTTAGATGTAGTATACAACAAAATGATAATCTATAGGTGTGAATAAAGGCCATTGATATCATAATAATAAAGATAATATGAAAATATTTTTGTTTCAAACCCCCATTTTCTATAGTTAAGGAATTATTTCACACTATAGGAATATATGTAAATATATGTTTCTATAAACATAATATTTTCTTTTATTGTGGCTTAAACTATTTCTAGTTCATCTCTTATCAAATGATTCATCATATAGTGAAGTAACACATTATCCTCAATGATCTCATCCAATGATTAACCATTCCATAAATGGTTAACTATTCCAAAAGATTATGATCCAATCACTTTTGAATGTGAGCCACTGAATTTAAAAATTGAACTTATCATTATCCTTTAATCAACATTTTGTAGCTCTAAATTTTGAGATTCAAAACGTGTGAATAACTTGATCATGTGTCCTATAAAAATATGGAAATAACTCAAATCACCATAAAACATCATTAGATACATGAATTATTCCTTATTACTTAAGTAAGATGTATGTTATTGGATATATTCCTCTAATCCAGAAGTGTTATAACTCTATAAATTATAACATAGACCATGTGTCGACATGTCATTAATCAGTTTTAATGTAGTTATCACATATCCAAATCGACCATTTTTTCATCATAATCTTGACATAAAGAACATATTAAGGGTTTCGTTTCCCTTAATTAGTTGTTTTATAAAATGTTTAAGATTAAACTAAATTAATTTTATTGGTACCATTAAATATATGATCTCAAATACTTAATAAAAAATTAATTCAGAACATTCCTCATATATTCCACAATTATTACAACAAGTACATTGATGATAAAATATTAAAATAAAATATTTATTGAATAAGAACATTAATCATTATTCTTTATATGATGTAGTATAGTGACTTGATCATTATCCAACAACATCATTTAGGGAATATTCTTTTTATTCTTGAGACATTCATTTTCATAGTGTCCCATTTCCTTACAGTTGAAGTATTGTACATTAGAATCTTTTTCCATAACCTTGAAATCAAAATCATGGAAGCCTTTATTTCCACACCTATAGAAAACTCCAATTCATTTTAATAATGATCCAAGGTGTTTCATTCCATAATTATAACATGTGGGAAAATCCTTCTTTTCCTTCTTCCCTTTATCCATATTTTTCTCTATCATCCTATTATTCTCCTGGTTCCCTTCAAAGACATATGACTTTTAGTATTCATTACATATCTTCTTATCACATGATACTATTTTCTCATATGATGAGGATACTAGAGAGACTATTTCCCTTCAGAATATTGGCTTAAGACCGTGAAAGATATGATCCTTCATTGGATCACATGAATTGGTGGAGTTATCATTATTTCTACTAGGTTCCATTTATAAAGGATTTCATATACTTGATTAGCTCTTAAAATTATGAAATTTTTATAAATCTAAATATGGTATAAATTATAACATAAAATTATGTATAGTGAATCCTACAATCAGAAACTTTATTAACTTTAGGGAAAACATTACTTTCATGTCCGTCATAATGGTAGGTAATGAAAATGAGAATTATCCAAAGCATGTCCCCTAGGAGTGTCAAACCAGGTGTGCAATAAATACTATTTTTTGTACCAGGATACCCCGAGGGAGGCCCAAAACACATCTTCAGAGTTATTAATCCTAGGATCATCTATACCAGAACCATATCCGCTTATAGTATCCAAACAGGGATATATTTCTTGGAATACCCACTTAATCACTACGTTACAAAAATTCTAGGACGTTCATGTATACCTATATTCAATATCTAACATAGGGTTGTCCTCCCTAATCTAATTTTTCTAATTATTGTTTCAATGGTTTCTTCTAAATTTCCTCTAATACAAACTGTAGTTCCTAGACCCCATATTGCCCAGAGTTAGTGCATTATTTAATTACATTGGCATTGTTACAAGGAATCAAATCATGAAGAACCATTCAGTTTATCAGTCTTGTAAAGATAAATTACTTACAGGATACCCATAACGAAATAGTAAATAAGAATTACAAGCATGATACAAAATAAGAACATAAACTCCTTCCTTGAAGTCTTATTCAAAAACTTCTTCTTCTTGACTTGGGGAAAGGAAACATAATAAGGTTGAGCTCAATTTCTTAATAAGGGTAAGTAAAGGGGAAGAAATAATGGATCAATAGGAATAAATTATCATGGAATGTTAAATAACTGATAACAAATTCCATTCAAATAACTAGATAAGGAAATATCAGTATAGAAAGGTAGGAAACTGAAACTCATGCCACCTAAATCCATAAACCGAGAATGAAATCTGTCTATTGATATGTCGATACAAAGTTTCATGGATAAATAATTTCTAAAACTAAGGTAAAATGTATCTATATATATGTAAATGAAAAATATCATGGATGAATAATAATTTAATCTAAATGAGAGAAATTATTAATTATTAGACACCATGTTTCCTAGGTACCTGGTACCTTTACCTTAAATACCTTTCACAAGATGGTTTACAGCATGTATGGTAAAAACCCCATCTGATTGGCCAAATGATTCATCTCATGAGGCTACCAATGAATCATAGTAAAATCTATAACTGGGCTCCACCAATGTCATACGAGTCCAAATATTTTCTCATATTCATTAATGGTGTTCCTTATAAAAATGTATCCTTATCTAATTGAACATACAAATTTATCAATAATTCTCAGTTAACCAAATAACTATCCAATGGAACATTATATGTAAAATGATATATATTTCAGGAAATAATAATATAAATTGTGTGATAATATGTATATTAATGATAATTTCTAATTAAAAATTATTGCAATAAATTTATTGTTTCCTATATAAAGTTAAGAATCACAAAAGGAAGTTTGTTTTCTAAGATAATCCTAAAGAATTTGTTTTAGGAGATTAACCATTAAACATATCAAATTGTCCCATGCCACATGAAATATTTAATTATTAATACCCATGAAGGAAAGTTTTTCATACAGTGAAGAAAAATATTCATTATATAATGTATAAAAGGGTTAGTAGATATAGTATAAAAAAGAAGTGTGTGGTGTATATGGGGTATGCCTTATGAAAACCAAAGTAAGACAAGAATATCTTACCTTAAACTTCTTTTTATTGTGTGATATTTATCCTCAAGTATACTAGGTTTAATAAAATTACAAACTTGTAACAAAACCATATTAGTATATAGTATTTCATACATGGTACTCTTATATTATCTTATTACCTATTTGTTAATAACATTTCATTATTTTAACTATTTTAGGTGTTACTTCTCTAGTTTGTCGAGTATGTTTTAACATTTTATTTATCATTATTATTAAATATATCATTGTTTAATAATCACTAGAATGTAAAAAAATAGTATCATATATATCTTGTATATGTGTATTTATATTATTTTATATTATTTGGATATTATAAATTAAGTGCATCATTCGTGTAGACAGTAGGCCACATGTACGAATGCATGATACTTTCATTTATTTATTTTGATAAAATAATGAATGATGAATGATACATTTGTATATTATAATTCCAGAAGAATATATATGTTATATTTGTTTCATAGTTTTATTAAAATCATCCATTATTAGTTCCATGTATTTAATGAATAATTCATATCACATTGAGGGGGTGGTAGCCCACACTTCCTCAAACGAAGTTATCATATTTACACATCATGGAATGCATAAAAGATGCTTTGTAAATTGATAATATAGAAGAATAAATAAATTATAAATATAACATATAATATATATATAAACATTGTTTCCATCATAATTTCCACTATGATATGTGTTAAGGGAAAAATGAACAATTATCGTTTCGTGAGGCAGTAGTTCATCATACATTGAAATAATATTTTTGTTACCCATTAGATGAAGGTGTGTGTAAGTGTAGGTAAAAATATTAACATACAAATCCTAGTATATTGGGTTACTTTTTTATGTAATCATATAATAATAAGAGTAAAGGGATTGGATTATAGAAATGAAACTAAAAATCATGAGAGAAGACGATACCTTTTATTCGGGTAACTTCTTTTGGTTTATATTAAAAGAATTCCCTTGAAATATTTATGCCAAAAGGGAGGATTCTAGGTTGAGGGGAGGGATTTTGGGAAGCAATGTTTTCATATATTGATCTAACTTATGAGTTTTTAGAGGTGTGATGAAGTGGGAGAGGTGTTGGCCTTTTATAGGCGAGGAAAATCACTCACTTGGAATTTTTGAAAACAAGTTAGGCATATACATGTTCTTACCTAATAAAAAGTCATAAAAATCAACCAAAACTCAATAATATAATTTTTAGGGCCTATATATGGCCATCTAATTTTTTTTGGGAAAGTTACTTAGTCATTTTCGATCTTAAGCTAAAGGTTTAGTTCTTTATTAAGCTTAATATTTCATTAATCACTATAATTAATATTACTCACATTCACTAATAATTTTTGTCTAAAATTACATTTATCTTCATACAATATAAATATAATATCTACTAAAAATGGTGTCTATCCATATTTAAGAATTTAATTAAAAAAATCATTAAAATTAAGTTTCATGATAATCTCACAGACAGTCGAATTAACTTGTTTTAGTATAAAAATGTTCAAAAGTTAGTTATGTTTTTATATTAAATGTCAAACTGAAATTGATTTTTTATGAAATAAATTGTATGAATATAAATATAATTGTTCTAATTTTACCTTAAAATAAATTTAATATTTTATCATTTACAATTATTTAAACTAAATGGCAGCTTTTAACTAAAAAGTAGTATTTTTTCAATATTCATCGAAAAATGATGTTTCCCAAGAAAATACCAAAAATAAAACATAAGAAAAATTTTACATTATCAATTAAAAAATTATTTTTATTTTATGATATTCAATTCCTAAATTTTTTATAATTAATATTTATAATAGGTTCTCCATTAAAAGGTAGTAAAAATGACTTAATAAAAATATCTGTTCTTATGTGTAAAATGGGGTTTGTTCTCATCTTATGCATATAAAAATTTAAATAAAATTTAAAAATTTATATTGAATATATAACAGATATATTTCATTTAAATTATTAAATAATTGTATTTAATTAGGTTTATTATGAACAAACTCATTTGAAAGTATAAAAATAAAAATAATTCTTTTTATATCTAATTGGTTCTTATTTTCGTTTGTCATTAATTGATAATCCATGAATTAATTTTATATTTATATAAACCATAAATATTCATATTTTAGTTAATATTATTCATAACCACTAACATAATGTCTAGGTTATATCATATTATATTTAATAATAATATTTTAATAATACATTGTTAATTGGTGAAACTCAGTCTTTTGTGTAACGCTAGATATCGAGGAAGGTCGTTTTTACAAGTAACACAATCTATCAATGAATGTCATTCTTTCAGGTAAGACAAGATAACTCTATAGTACATGCATATATATAATATATTTTAAATATTAAATATATTATATAGTATCGAAATATTATATTCCCTTATGCACTTTGTGACACGTTCCATTCATGCTATCAAATACAAGGTTCTTACTTTAGAATTTCACGGTGTTACACATCCTAGGGTCTTCACATGATCATTGAAAACATGTCCAAGGGTGCCAAGTTACCAACGATGATATGTGAGAAAGATATTTAATGACTTGGATGGTGTGTATGGAGGACTTATCATTAGATATCCAATATGTCTTACGGACTTCACATGACATGGAAGACTTGTCCAGAGGACTTTGAAAGACTTGGGAGACATTTCCGATGGACTTTACTAGACTTTAGTGACATGTGTGAATGGATAAAAAAGACATATTTGACATTTCCATGGGTTGTCTCATGATTTTGATAGGTCATACGAAATAAATGATTCCCCGACATGAAAATGATTGTATCCATCCACACATAATTCTTCTTATATTTTTTAGTAATTATTTTGTATGTGCCATAATGTTTGTGAGGAAATATCCATTTGGGGTTTGGTATGACCTAGCCGACATGGGGAAATCTCTAAGCATGACCTAGATAGCACACAATAAGCCCCTCATGGTATCTATAGGGGTTATGTAAAGTTAATTTTAATTCAATGTGATAACTTAAGTAGTTCCTTGAATTTTTCCTTTTAGAAGACCCATGTGATGAAGTAGCATACCAATTCGAGAAGCCTTCTCTTTTGTACTATTATGGGCATGCCTTGCATCTCATTAATATTTTTTATCGGGAGGGGGGGTTATTGGGATATCCTTTCTAGTTATACACCACCTTTAATGGACTATATATCATATATATGTGCTAGAGTTGGTGGAGAGAGTATCAAATCATCTGCATCTCATGGTCATGGTCATGGAACGGTCCATTCATGGTGTCACTTGAGAATTAGTGGCCACAAGAATACTCCATCATCCCCATATTTATTAAACCCATGGATTTTCAATGGTATTTGATATGGTTATATTGACATGTCAAACCACATTTTCACCATTGATCTAACATGTCTGATAGTCTTTGAGAGATCAAAAGGCCAATGGAAAGGATTTTCATGATTGAAGAATACCTATATGGGGTCCTTTATAAGATTGGGATGGATTTTTAGATTCCATTCATGAGATAATTTAGGCATGTTAAGGGGGGCTATGCAAGATTAGTGGTGATAACATGAGGTTCATAACCCCTTTTTCATGAAAATAAGCATATATTCTCTTTACGATATGCCTCTTCCTTTTCTAGTTTTTATTTCTTATTTCACTAGGATTTCAGTCTTTTCACATTATTTATCCTTAAGGGAATCACATGATAAATAGAGGATCTCATGAAAGCAAGTGATAATTTTCAGGAAACATTGATCTTCATGTAGGGGAAACACTACATGATCAAACTGACATGTTAAAGGGACTCTATGAGAATGTGCTGACATGTCTGGGTGTCTTCATGAGACCAGGTATCTTATTGAGGAGGCCTATCTAGGGCCCTTCATGGGGACAAGATCAATTATTGGAAATATTTTTTGAGATCAAGGAGGTATTCTAAAGGATCTCCTTTTGACTGATGGCGATCATATTGCGTGAATAACCTTTCATGAAGATTAGAGTACCATTGGCCGCATGAAGCATCCATATTTATCAAGTTTATTTCATTACATTACAAGGATCATCAGATGATTGTGAGTTATTTTTCTCCTTCTTTGTCATGTGATCTCAGGATATTATCAAGGAGCCTCTTCATGATCATCATTTCTTGTTTGGAAGGATTCATAAGAATAGGTAGTTTTTTTAGAGGGGATTTAGGTGATCATCAATAGATCATGCCTAGCACGTGACCCATTCTTGTGACCTTCCCAAGGTCATGTGATTGCGTGTCATCCCCAATTTTATATGATATGTATTATCTTACCACATAGAATTATTTTAATTATTCTACATCTTCTTTTGTTTTGAAGATAAAATAATACTCACTATTTGTGTATTTCATCAATTCTAGATTCTCCAATCCTCATTTATCAGGCATCAATAAATACCCCCCCTTGGGAGAGAGTTATATCAGTATAAAGAATATGTTTTGAGGAGAGTAAATACACTTTTTATTCCATGAGGCTTATGATGATTGGTGCCTCGGAAGATATTTCTTCTTCCAGGTGTCCTTAAGTATTCCACAGAGCGTCCTATAAATAGGGTAGTAATGGGGAGGCTCATTCAATCAATTTATTGAACTCCATATCTCTTGAAATTTATTCTTCCATGTGACTCTTTCACCAGTCCTCATTACAAGATCCATTTCCTAAGACCTCTTCACTAAAATAGATCAAAAGATCTCGTATTGTGAATTATTTTTCCTATTACATGTTCTAACAAACCACAAACTAAATCATAGTAATATTATTGAACCATAATTTGTGAATTTGGTTGCATAACTATCTTACAGGATTCACATGATCTACTTTCCTGGTTTCATGACCATTTGATCATTACATGGTTCACTTGACCATCTGAGGTTCATGTCCTTTTAGGTGTTTTAATGGGCTATTAGATATCAAGAAGCCCAATGGGTCATCTGATTTTCGAGACCTGTATCAAGTCATGCGATCGTGAATCCTTATATGGATCATGTGATTCACATGACGTTTCTGGAATCATGAATCTCTCTTTTGATAAGAATTTTTTAACATTTTTGACATGTTTTTATTATTGTATATAGATGGATTACAATTTATGTATTTACTTAAGGAAAGTGTTCATAAAATTAGTGGATCGTAGAAATTCCATTTTTTTAAGTGTGGATATTATCTATCATGTTGTAGTAGATCCACCACTGACAAACATGATAGACCTGATGGGGATAAATATTATGAAATATCTACTCTCAAGATTCCCACCTCTTCATAGTTTTTGTCTTACAATTTATTCTCATATCCTGACACTACAAATATAGATTGTGTCTCACTCTTTGTTCCAAAGGACACATAATACCTTTATGGAAATCATATCCTACATAGTCCATTTCATCTGAAATGAGAAATGCTCAGATGGGTAAACGATGCAATTCATTAAAACATTATTTGGATATAATCATCATATATATGATTACCACATTAACATGTTTTTATCAATAATGCATAAAATTTCCATAAACTCTAATTCTTAAAGATTAACTAATTGGGACCTTCAATCAGGAGGGATCTTTAGATTTGAATGGGGATGGCCCTTTGGGGTTCTGTATATCAATTCAAAAAATTTCACAGAACAAAAAAATATCAGGATGTATTATGTTTTATGGATCTTTTAAACCAATTTTTACCAAAATAATGTCTTTATGGAAGACATAGTGTCCATTTGGAGTCCAAATACAAATTCATTCCACCCTACTCATGGAAAATTGGGCATCAATCTCTATGATATCAAACAGATTTCCGACACAAAAATTTTCATAGAGATGTATGATGAGTTTCCATCCCCCATAATATATATTGGATTATGTGAAGAGTACACCTCCCATTTTTAGGGGCATGATTTGGTTTGCTAAAAATTCCCTTCAAAGGGCCTCACTTTCGTGATCAAACATCCCATTCATGAAATAGTTTTGATATTTTATCAAGAAATTTCATTCTAAACCCAAATAAAAAAATAAACAAGCCTATCCCACAAATGATTCCCATGATGTATAGGGTTCCTATTGGACTATAGTTTAATAGGTTTTGTTTACCACCTTGGATTGGGAGTTTATTCTCAACATTGATCAGAACATTTTGTTAGCCTATTTTCTTTCCATATAGATAAGCAAGTTCCTTCTTCCAATAAATGAGATGGGTGGATTTAGAGTTTCCATATTTATGATGGTGGCCTTTATTGAAGAAGGAAGGCATATTAGGTTATCCATTCCTATTTTGGCCAAAATATATAGCCTTTTATGCCACATTTATATTAGGAGATCCTCATATATAATTTTTGGAGATTTTAGGAATGATGGGGTCGGATGGGGTCTTGATTGGGTGACTATGAGTACCTGAACATCCAAAAACATCATTGGAATTCAGTTCAAACACCTTTTCATTTAATCAGTAGGGAGAGGTTCATCACATTAAATGACTATAAAATCAGGGGTTTCCTGATCCATAATGATTTTTTCTCCTTTTATCTATATTAGATGATTCCCCCTAGAAGAATTGTTGAAAATGGTTGGAGAAGCACGGAGGCCTGATCCTATGTGATGTCAATTCATTGGGAATAATTTATACCCCCATTAGAAAGTTCATTACCCTATAATGATATGAACCATGTTTATTTAGTTTCTTATTTCTGTGTATTTATAAAAAATTCCATACTCCCCTTTACATCAGATCCAAGAATCATCTAGTGGTGGCTCACTAGTTCTGGTTGATGTTGAAGAGGGATGAAGATCAAGTGCAAATAGAATTCGCATCAAACAATGATAAGATAGTTTTTTCACCAAAATCTATATCTTCTCATATTTTAATAATAAATTATACACACTAGTACCCAAGTCTATAAAATTTCCATCGATTGTCGAAACAAATCAGAGTCTTAGTAAGAAGCTCACTTTGAGAAGATCGACGAACCCATAGATTCCTTGCATGGAAGTGAAATTTTTACTGTCAATTTATTTTATGAGAAAAGTGTCATATAGAATTGATGTGGTGATCTAAGAACCCACGATTGAAGCCACATATAAACTATTATTTCCTACTTTATTTCAATGATGGATTATTTGGAGGGTAGTGAACTAGGATGCTAAGCTCTAGGGAATACTGTGCGAGGTGGAAATACATCTAGAAGTATTAAACCATTTTAATACGCCAAAATGTTTCAATTTCAAGGGCCATGCCATGGAGGTCAGTGATATCCATCAAGGCCATGATTCAAGGATGGAGATCATGAAGGGTTAGTTCCACTACTCCCCTTTAGTGTAGAAAATGGTGGTTCAGAGCACATTAGAGGTTATCTGGGATGAAAAGGGCCATCCCATCATCGAGGTAGTGGTAAGATTAGTCTCGCTACTATAATAAAATTTCCATTGATCCATTGTAATCATATTAATGTATTTTTTATTTTCCATAATATTGAAGGAAGCTATAGGATATTGGTAACTCCCTTCATCCTTGGCATACTCTCCTAGGGTTACAACTCCTAATATTGATTTGTGCAGTGACTAGTGGACTGATAAAAAATGTTTCCCAAGATATATAGATCTGATGGGGATGGAAATTATCATCCCTAAGGCCTCAAAAATTAATCTTCAATCAATTCCATCCTGAATTCCTTCAGCATCAACACCTTCTTTGGGCCCTTCCTCATAGAGGAAAGGAAAAAAAGGAATCACTCTGAACTATTAGATCTCACTCACCTAAAATACTCAAAAATTCATAGTAATATACTATTTAATTATTTAATATAACTCCAGTAACTCATACATGTTTGTATAAAACATACAGGTCTCCGCAAAGCACACCTATTGGAACAGATAAATATTCCTGAGATTATGGGTGAGCATTCTATTACTCAAGTGTAACCTTCACTACTGGGCGAGACCCATCAAGAAGTTGAGATGGGTGAAGTGTTGAATTAGTTAGTCATGAAACCTATTTTTGATATTATAGTTTACTCTCCATTTGACTTGGAATGGGTGAATTCAATTATCTATGAAGATGATGTTGGTAGCTACTCTACTCTTTAATAACTTGGATAGAGGCTTGTATTGGGGAAGGTGATCACTTCTTCAAAAAATTAACACATGGTTCACTTTTTTCCCACATCATATCATTTATTTCACTCTTTAATCTCCTAAATTTAGTGAGTAAATCTAGATAACATATAAAATATTAGTGGTTCCATGAGGTCACTCATTGCAAGAGGGTGTTTCCTCTTCACAAAAATATGCAGTTGTGGAAATAGTCGTTTTCATAAATGTAATTGTTAAAGATGTGTTTCAAAAATAGATCACATAAATTGGCTACCTTATGGAATTATAAATTGTACCCGCGGACTATCTAGAGACTCGAAGGTTGACATACATTGACATTACATTAATTTTGCGGAATTCTTATTACATAACAATAATAGACACCAAAGGACCGTAGTAGTTTATTGTCTTCAGAAACTTGGAACGTAATCTACTAATTGTAGTGAAGGATCTTTAACTTCTCCCATAAAGATCTTACCCTTTTGTTTTCATACCTAAAACCATTATTTATATCATGGGGAAAAGAAAACATAAAAAGGGTGAGCTCAAATACTCAGTAAGGGCAAACATAGTGAACATAAAACAATCCATAAACATTTGAAAGTAAAACCTTGAACATGAAATTTAAACATCAAAATCTTGATCAAAGACATAAATCGTGGAAGTACATAAGGAATATATCATAATGGAACATCAATCATGATAAAATATAATGGGAATAAAACATGTAATTGTGGAATCCATTCAACACATGTTATGATTTCCATAGTAGCCAAGGCATTGCTGCCAAGACCATCTTAGTGGACAAAGTCCCTTTCTGAATCGAGCTCACTCCTCGTTTCAGTCCTATAACACTGAACTGGATTATCTTACCATTCCATCCATGTCTCTCTCATGAGATATAAATCATTACCCAATGCATTGGAGGGAGATATAGGTCCCACCCATCCAATAATGAAACCATTCGTATGTGTGCCACAAAATCATAAATCATACATCATAGCATAACCCATGTAATAAAAATGGGATTCTTAAACATCATGACATCATAAAAAAATTCATATAAGATAAAGGAATTCATAAAAATAATTCCATCAAAACATAATCAAATCAATGTAATAATAGGGTTAGAAATAGAACCATATATTATCTTAAATGGAATATAATTTTGATAAAACACTTGAACTCCATTCTTATATCCTTTCTACTTCAAATGCATTTTCCTTTCTTAACACGTCATACAATTTTAAACTAAAATAAGTTGATTAAAAATAAACTTGAAAACTTGTAAAAGAAGCTTCCTGGAAATAATGTTCTAAAATCCATTGAGCCTGTATAAGTTAAAAAAACATTCTTCTCGTACTTTTGTCGGAAAAATGAAAAAGTACCTCGTATGGTAAACAAAAAAAAGATTCCTTCCATACGATGTGGTAAAAGTAGAAAAGGGTAAAAATGAATTTAAACATACATGGAAGAAATGTAAAAATTTTATGAAAACATTTTCAGAACATGTGGACATGGATAATAATCATAACCCTAGTAAATACTTACAAATAAACAATCTCGGATAAAAATGAGATTGGAATAATTATCCCTTACCTTATATCTGATATGCTTCATAAGTGTCCGAACCTCCGATATAATGATTTAAATAATGTCATTTAATTATTAGAGAATCATATTCATTGTTATGATATCATATATGGTTCACTTATGACTTTATATTACCCGTTCTTTTGTAAATTCCATGTTAAAGAGGGTTTTGGGTAAAATCGTTTCATTTGTCATCCGTGTTTTGACATGTAATTATTCATATGATTACACAAATCATGATTGATTAATTCCATAATATAAAACATGATTTATATATAATATATATTAATAATATACATATATATAATATATCGATAAATGAAAAGAAATACACCGCTCATGGAGACGGTAGGCTGTACGTACGCTTGAACGCTATTTTCGTTTCCTTATTGAATTTAATTGAATTGAGTATATGACATACATATATATATATACATAAATCCAATAGAATTATTATTTAATATATTTCATGATTACTTATTATATATACTTTATAATCATTCCTGAATTGTTAACATGAAAAAAGGAATCTCATCGCGTCGTGGAGACGGTAATCCGTACGTATGCACGAGCGATGATATTGTTCCCATATTTATTGAATCGAATTGGATTGAATGATATAATATCTTAGAATCAGTATTATGTTATAATAATCATATGTATTTATTCTTTACATCATTATACCCATCCAAGTAAGGTGGTGGTGGAAAAACAGATTACACCACGGCGTGGAGACGGTATTCCGTACGTACGTACGCGCGGTGATTTTGTTTTCCTTAGGATGGATAGAAAGTGAAATGGGGTTATTTCATATTTATAATAACATATCAGTATATTATTGATAATGATGTTATTAAAATATATTTGAAACAACTAATGAAGAATAAGTAGAATAAGAAATAAAGTTGAAAGAATCGGTAACAGATATTACCTCTTCTTTCGACACCCCTTTTTGAAACCTTTTCTTAGGGCACTAAGATTGGTCATTGAGGAAGACCAGAACCTCTAAGATGTATCTAGTGAAGTGGAGAAGAGAAATTGTCAGGGTTTGGCTGAGATTGAAGGCTCAAAGTGGTGTGAGGAAGAGAGGGAGGAGGTGTCCTTTTATAAGGGAGGAGAGGGGCACCTTTGTAATAACTAAAAATAGTATTTTATTATAAAGCCATATTCGGTTTTTAATAGCTCCAAATTGAGTTATGTTGAATCTAAGGTGGGGAGGGGTCTAAATCCTCTCATAAAATATAATTTAGACAAGTTTAGGTTTCTATTTTAACCTTATCATTTAGATTTATCTTTAAGTTAAATAATTTTTCTTTTACCGTGTCTTCTTGTTTTCTTACACTATAAGGTTAATAAACTTATGATAACAAGCCAAAAAAACCCCAAGTTGTTTATTATTAATATATATAACCTTATATAAGTCCTTTTTCCGAAACTTAGATTTTTAGGAATAAAATATAAATTAATAATATAATATTTTTTAAAAAAACTATTTTATGTCAATTTTGACACTATTTGGTAATTTATTTTTGTGGAACTCCTAACAGAATTATTAGTTCGAAAAAAGTTAACGAAATCAATACTAACATGTCATATTAACCTATAAAATCATTGGAATTCATAAAAAGTATCAAATTAAATTTATTTGTGTATTTATAACATCAATTATGATAATATTTTATTAATAGGATAATTACTGCCTCATCATTGTGTCATAAATAAACTAAATTATTTAATGTCTAAAAATTATAAATAAAAAACCATTATGTATGAAATCTTTTTATATTTCTAATGAATAATTATTGTCGAATTTATCTTATGTATAACCCTATATTAAAAATCTTTTAGTTATTAAACTTTGATTTTAACTATTTTAACTATTCTTTAAATAAAATAACATTAAATGTCCTAATCTAACCCAAGTGGGCCTAAATGGTCATTATTTATTGCTAAGGTTGTTTTTGGTCGAATTAGACTTATCCTATAGAATTAGAACATGTTTTAGGGTAATAATAATATCATTTTTACCCTTAATTACCCTATTTACTTTTAACCGTGGTAAAAAAAGTAAAACGTTACTATTCACCAAAAGTTATTTTCATCTCATTGAACCAAATTTTAGTCCTTGATATTAACAGTGTCTCTCAGATTTTCGAAATTCCACTCACAAAAGTGGTAAAATTATGTTTTCTATGAATTTGAAAATTGTCCTAGGAGGTGGGTAAAAGAGGGTGAAAAGTTCAATAAAATTTTTATATATCTAAAATTATTATAAAATGACTCCAATGAATTACATTAAAAATATATAGGTATTATGTATCAATTTTGACGTAAAATAAATTTAAATAAAATAAATAATTATCTAAATAAGAAATCGGTTTTTAAATAGTAACCTAGTGTTTTCACTATTCATCAAAAATTGAAAGCTTTCAGAAAAATACCAAAAATTCACCCTAGGATAATTTCGATATTCAGAATCCAAAAATGAAGTCCGTTTTGAAAGATTAAAATTTATAAAATTCCAAAAATTGGGTATTACTATTCATAACGGCTACTTCATAGTAATATTATAATAATATCTCGTTTAGTGAAACTCGGTATTCCGTGCTACACACGCTATCGAAGAAGGTCTTGATTGCGTGTAATGCACGCCAAGTCAGGGATGCGTGTAGTGAAAGATTATTTTGGTGTAGCGTACAACACAAGACTTCAATGAAATTAAAAAGAATATTTTTCATAAAATCTCTGGGTGTTACATTCTACCCCCCTTAAAATGAATTTCGCCCTCAAAATTCGTCCTGGTTATAAATGGTTTACTATTCGAAATTTTCATTAATAGAAACCCACATCGTAAAAAGGAATACCAAAACTTAGATTTAAAAACTAAAGTATGAAATGTAATGGTTACCCAAATTAACTAATCATTGGGTTTCCACGTAGGAGAACATAGGTGAAAATATGGATATGGAAGAGAAATCTAACCGTCATGTTCTGATGGAGAGTGGTAGAGAACATGGCTATGATAAATCCAAAAATCACAAAGACATTGATTTGTGATAATCTAAGGTACCATCTGATTCATCAGATATAAGGGCACTAGGACAACATTTTTGGTTTTCAAGATCATTTCCTTAAAGTTGAAGAAATCTGAATTAAAAGAAATACTTTCGTGATTTTGGTATAGTCTCACTATTGGTCGTTTATTGGATAATTTCCTCTTCATCTCTTAAAGAAATTAAGTTGAATTTTTCATTCATGAAGTTTTATCAGATCATGTGATAGAATGATGGGTCATTCCATCTGTTTCAAACAAAAGGTTAAAAAAAGTTATCAAAAATACATAAGTCCATCTATAGTGAGGTTAATCATATATGGTTCCTAAAATTGACACATAATTCATATATCATACTGAATAATATAATAAAACTAGTTTCTAGTAAATAGGGACTTCTTGTAGTCTAGTGGTAGGTGATAAAGGCCTATCGCACTTCAGTTGTGGGTTCGATTCTTACAGCCTTGTACGACGCGACGGGATGTCGCTCGTCCTGCAGGTTTTCCTTTTTCTAAAACTAAATTATTATAACAATCCATAATATAGAAAAATTCTAGCCTTAAACAATTCTATCTGATGTCCAACTTAATCCATTCCAACCTTTAAGATTATCAAAAATACTTCTGTCCAATCTCATGGTGTAAAGAAAATGATTACATGAGAGGTCACATAACAAGTACGTGAATACCATCATTTATCCCCCATATAAGATATATCTTATTGGTCACATTCCAAACATGTGAATACCATAATCGTGTATTCTCTTGAAAAATTAATACCCATTGAATCTTAGTGAAAACATGAATGCTGTCAAAAGTTAACTCATTCCACTTAAAAAAATCCAAAAATTCTATATAATCAAACCATGATATCACTTAGTCCTTATATCAATCATGAGCTCATGAATACTATCAAACATAATTTTTTCTCTGTATCTGTATATCATCTTCCTTCCAAAAATATCTGAATAACCTTTCATGGTTACCGCTACCATTCAACATATACTTTCAAATACTTTAGGAAAAACAATAGTGTAACAATCCATAAATGATTCTTTATTCAATAGTACCATTAACTATACAAAATAACTCTAGATAAACATAAAATCATTCCACTGCCTTCTTAAACAACTGACTAAGCTTCAACACTTATTTCATCTCATATATCATTTGTAGTCTCCTCATCATCATCCACATAAATACTACCCATATGACCATTCTGATTCTCTTCATGAGATTTTCCCTTAGGGCATTGGTTTGTATAATGCCCATACCTTCCACATTTAATACATATAATCATTGTTGATGTCGTAGAAATACCATTATCCTTCTCCATGGTGTTAACTGAACCTTTTCCTTTGCACTTATTGGATTTGTGTCCTTCTTTTCCACACCCAAAGCATCTTCCAGTTCCTTTGAAACATTATCCTTGATGCCTCTTCCCACATGATTTACATGAGGGGAATTGAACTTTCTTTCCTCTATGATCATAATGAAACTCCATCTATCTCCTATTAGCTATGTCAAGATACTTACCAAAGTTAAGATTATTGTTCATATAATGAGATTGATGATTAGGCATAATACCGATGTTTGGACTTCCAGATCCAATTTCATTAGGTTGCCCATGAAGAATATCATTCCATTGTCCAACATATCCTCCATTATCGTGAATCTTCCTATTTATAGCCATTTTCTAAAACCCAAAAAGAATAGTGTGAGATGCCAAAATCATAATCAATGGGGATAACCTTCAATATCTAACATCTTAGGTTAAATTCTAAGATTTTTACCTCAATTCTAATACTATAACCTATACTTATACTTAACCTTAGGGACATCCCTAGACATACCGTAGAAATATCTCTAGGGATTTCACTAATTTTTTAGCATCCTAGTTTCCAAAGGTTAACTAAACCTTTCCTCTAATACCAAATGTAGAGACCCAAAGCTTGACGTACATGGACATTACATTAATTTTTCGGAATACTTAGTATATAACAAAAACAGATACCAAAGGACCATAATAGTTTAGTGTCTTTGGAAACTTGGAACGTAATCTACTAATTATAGTGAAGGATCTTCAACTTCTCCCATAAAGATCTTCCCCTATTGTTTTCATACCTAAAACCTTTATTTATATCCTGGGGAAAAGAAAACATAAAAAGGGTGCGCTCAAATGCTCAGCAAGGGAAAACATTGTGAACATAAAACAATCCATAAACATTTGAAAGTAAAAACATGAACACGAAATTTAAACATCAAAATCTTGAGAAAATACATATATCGTGGAAGTAAGTGAGGCATATATCATAATGAAACATCAATCATGATAAAATATAATGGGAATAAAACATGTAATTGTGGCAACCATTCATCACATGTTATGATTTCCATAGTAGCCAAGGCATTGCTGCCAAAACCATCTTAGTGGACAAAGTCCCTTTCTGAATCGAGTTCACTCCTCGTTTCAGTCCTGTAACACTGAACCGGATTAACTTACCATTCCAGCCATGTCTATATCATGAGACATAAATCTTTACCTAATTCATTTCAGGGATATATAGGTCTCACCCATCTCATAATGAAACTATTCTTATGTGTGCCACAAAATCATAAATCATACATCATAGCATAACCCATGAAATAAAAATGGGATTCTTAAACATCATGACATCATAAAACAATTAATATAAGATAAAGGAATCATAAAAATAATTCCATCACAACATAATCAAATCAATGTAATAATAGGGATAGAAAAAGAAACCTATATTATCATAAATGGAAAATAATTTTGATAAAACACTTGAACTCCATTTTTGAGGAAAATATCCTTTCTACTTCAAAAACATTTTCCTTTCTTAACATGTCATACAATTTTAAACTAAAATAAGTTGATTAAAAATAAACTCGAAAACATGTAAAGGAAGCTTCAGGGAAATAATGTTTTAAAATCCATTCAGGCCGTATAAGTTAAAAAACCTTTCTTCTCGTACTTTTGTCAGAAAATTAAAAAAATACCTCATATGGTAAACAATAAAAAGATTCCTTCCATACGATGTGGTAAAAGTAGAAAAGGGTAAAAATGACTTTAAAAATACATGGAAGAAAAATTAAACATTTTACGAAAACATTTTGAGAACATATGGACATGGATAATAATCATAACCCCAGTAAATACTTACAAATAAACAATCTCAGATAAGAATGAGATTGGAACAATTATCCCTTACCTTATATCTGATATTCTTCGTAAGTGTCCAAAACTCCTGTATGATGATTTAAATAATGTCATTGACTTATTACAGAATCATATTCATTGTTAAGATATCATATATGGTTCACTTATGACTTTATATTACCCGTTATTTTGTAAATTCCATGTTAAAGAGCATTTTGGGTAAAATCGTTTCATTTGTCATCCGTGTTTTGACTTGTAATTATTCATATGATTACATAGATCATGATTACTTAATTCCAGAATATAAAACATGATTTATATATATAATATATATTCAGAAAATAAATATATATAATATATCGATAAATGGAAAGAAATACACCGTTCATGGAGACTATAGGCGGTACGTACGCATGAACGTTGTTTTCGTTTCCTTATTGAATATAATGGAATTAAGTATATGACATATATATATATACATAAATACAGTGGCATTATTATGTCATATATTTCATTATTATTTATTATATATAATTTATAATCATTCTTGAATTGTTAACATGGAAAATGAATCTCATCGCGTCATGCAGACGGTAATTCGTACGTACGCCCGAGCGATGATATTGTTCCCATATTTATTGAATCGAATTGAAGTGAATGATCTAATATCTTAGAATAAGTATGATTTTATAATAATCATATGTATTTATTCTTTACACCATTATACGCATCCAAGTAAGGTGGTGGTGGAAAAACAGTTTACACAACGGCGTGGAGACGGTATTCCGTACGTACGCACGCGCGGTGATTTCATTTTCCATAGGATGGATAGAAGGTGAAATGGGGTTGTTTCATATTTATAATAACATATCAGTATATTAGTTATACTGATGTTATTACAATATAATGAAATAACTAAAGAAGAATAAGTAGAAGAAGAAATAAAGTTGAAAGAATCGGTAACGGATATTACCTCTTCTTTCGACACACCTTTTTGAAACCTCCTCTTAGGGCACTAAGATTGGACTTTGAAGAAGACCAGAACCTCTAGGATGTTTCTAGGGAATTGGAGAAGAGAAATTGGTAGGGTTTGGCCGAGCATGAAGGCTTAAAGTGGTGTGAGGAAGAGAGGGAGGAGGTGCCCTTTTATAAGGGAGGAGAGGGGCACCTTTGGAATAACTAAAAATAGTATTTTATTATAAATTCATATTCGGTTTTTAATAGCTAAAAATTGAGTTATTTCGAAGATAAGGTGGGGATGGGTATAAATCAACTCATCCAATAGAATTTAGACAAGTTTATTTTTCTATTTTATCCTTATCATGTAGATTTAACTTTAAGTTAAATAATTTTTCTTTTACCGTGTCTTCTTGTTTTCGTACACTATATGGTTGATAAACTTACTATAACAAGCCAAAAAAACAAAAAGTTGTTTATTATTAACATATATAACCTTATCTAAGTAATTTTTCCGAACCATAGATTTTTAGGAGTAAAATAACAATTAATAATATAATATTTGTTTTAAAAACTATTTTATGTCAATTTTGAGACTATTTGGTAATTGATTTTTGTGAAAATCCAAATAGAATTATTAGTTAGAACAAAGTTAACTAAATCAATACTAACATTTCATATTGACCTATAAATTAGTGGAATTCATAAAAAGTCTCAAATTAAATTTATTTGAGTATTTATAACATCAATTATGTTAATATTTCATTAATAGGATAATTACCGCATCGTCATTGTGTCATAAATAAATTAAATTATATAATGTCTAAAAATTATAAATAAAATACCATTATGTAGGAAATATTTTTATATTTATAATTAATATTTATAGTCTAATTTATCTTATGAATAACCCTATATTAAAAATGTTTTAGTTACTAAACATTGATTTCAACTATTTTAACTATTCATTAAATAAAATAATACTAAATGTCCTAATCCAACCCAAGTGGGCCTAAATGGTCATATTTTATTCATAAGGTTGTTTTTGGTCGAATTACACTTATCCAATAGAATTAGTACATGTGTTAGGGTAATAATAATATCATTTTTACCCTTAATTTCCTTATTTACTTTTAACCGTGGTAAAAATAAGTAAAAAGTTACTATTCACCAAAAAATATTTTCATCTCATTGAACCACATTTTAGTCCATGATATTATCCATGTCTCACTGATTTTCGAAATTCCACTCACAGAAGCGGTAAAATTATGTTTTATGTGAATTTGCAAGTTCTCCTAGGAGGTGGGTAAAAGACGGTGAAAAGTTAAATAAACTTTTTATATATCTAAAATTATTATAAAATGTCTCCAATGAATTAATTTGAACTTATATAGGTATTATGTGTCAATTTTGACCTAAAATAAATTTAAATAAAACAAATAATTATTTTAAAAAATCGGTTTTAAATAGTAACCCAGTGTTTTCACTATTCATCAAAAATGGAATGTTTTCAGAAAAATACCAAAAATTCACCCTAGGCTAATTTCGATATTCCGAATCCAAAAATGAAGTCCATTTTGAATGATTAAAATTTATTAAATTCCAAAAAGTTGGTATTACTATTCATAATGGCTAGTTCATAGTAATATTATAATAATATCTCGTTTAGTGAAGCTCGGTATTGCGTACTACACACGCTATCGAAGAAGGTCTTGATTGCGTGTAATTCAAGCCATGTCAGGGATGCGTGTAGTGCAAGCTCCTTTTGGTGTAGCGTACAACACAAGAATTCAATGAAATTAAAAGGAATAGTTTTCATAAAATCTCAGGGTGTTACAGACTAATAAGCCTTTTCCCTCTTATTATAGTACCTTCACCTCAATGCTATGATCTTCTAGTCCATTTTTCCATGGGAATTCCTCCGACTGATTCAACCAATGCAGAGATCGGTTCCATACTCCCTTCATCAAAGACCGAGAGCATGAGTCCTTCACTCAATTACAAAGTCCCAATTAATATTAATGTTTCCAATTTTCAATTCATTCAAGGCTCGGATTCAGTATGAGACTTTCATATGAGATGACGGTGAGTGTGTTTGGATATTCGGACCCTAATTTTTTGGCCTATTTGGAAGTGCTGAAGGACCAACTGGGTCCTCTTAAGTTTATGTTTACCACCCATGGTTATTATTTATTTGACTATACAAATATTCCTGGTTGGGAGAAGGAGTCGATCTCCCTGGAGAAGAAAATGAGGCCCCTTGAATTACGGGTATTAGGGTAAAAGGATTCATCTTTAGTAAAAAAGAAGTCGGGATGAGGACTTGAATGAGTCTTCCAAGTGTATTTTTTAGATTATAGCTCATCAAAAATTGTTCAGTGCTGGGAAGGATGAAATTACCTGATTACAATCTAAAATTAGCCAACTATAGGAACATATTTATCAATTGTATCATGCACAACCAATACCACACAAAATGTATCAGAGCAATAGGGGATCCTGGATTTGGATGAGAAGTCTAGAATTGATGTTGTTTCCAAGGTGGTGGCACACCATTGATTTTTGGGTCAAAAAAATGAATATATTGATCAGTTATTCTAATCCATTACCTCCCTATAGAATATATCTTCATATTTTAAGGACTCCTCTGAACACATGTTGTGATGGGATTTTAGTTTTGGGAATCTCTCTTTAATTGTATATTAATTTGAGAGACTCCATTATGTGGAAATTTCTTTATATTTTTCACTTTATCAGTGAATAAATATTCTAAACGTTACAATCCAATTTTCAACATTCTTCAATTCAATATGTGAATGAAAATTTACTAACATAATATCATATGTTTCATCAACAATATCTATACTTTGTATAGAACCAAGTAAACACAAATTCGGATATTTGAATTCCTAACTCACAATAGATTTATCTTGATAATTTCTCATGAATTCCCATCATCATGAGATTTCTCATTGATGTACCTACATTATTTGTATTGATATGACCTGTTTTAAAAAGGATAATTTTGGAATGATATGTGTTAAAGAGGGAGATTTCTCAAAAAAAATTCAGAAGTATGTGGACTTAGAAAACATAGCTTTATTTATTCTAAGGATAAACAATGACCCCTATAAGATTTTTATCTTTTTATATTTATAATTTCCTATATTTTTCTTATGTTTCATATATATAATGATTATAATGTATAGACTCGTATTTTTCTCAAGATGCCCTTTTCTGGGTTTTTGGCGTGACATGTTTTTTGCATTTTACATTGTATAAATGATCATTATTTTATGGATCACTCAAAGTGAATATCTTTCAAGTAGAGACTCAAATTTTTTCCATGGTTCCCTTTTCATTTTTTTAACCAAGTGTTCAATATTTCTCTTTAAATTGGTTGTTTTATTGTCTTACAAACTAGACCCATGTTGTGTTATAGTATAGGTTTTTCCTTCTCAGACCATCTAATATTATATTTTAGGTTCTTACACCTTAGACCATCCACTATTAGTAGTCTAACATTAATCAAATAGCATTCTATGTTAATTTTTATATCAATAGGTATGGCCATATAATGTGTTGTTTAATGTCATGTGGTAATAATGAAAAATAGTATATATTTTAATGTCTTGATATTGGGACAGGAGATGTTATGATGTTTAATTTCACACAATCAGGACATGAGAAATTGTGTTGTTTAGAGACTTGCTACTAAGAATTTAGATATTGTGAAATTTAAATTTTCTCTAATAGGACTTCAGATACTGTATATTTTAGAGTCTATATACCAGAACATGATTGATGAATATGGATTTGGGTAGACATGCTAGGGATGACCCAAAACACCTGAATGTAATGTGTTCTACTACATTTATGATGGGTCTTATGAGGATTGGAGTTCTTTTCTAGAAATTAGTAGATACCTCTAGTTGGTAGTCCAAATTCTCTTATGCATTGGCCCGGAGAAATTACATTCATGGTTAATAAAATGTGATTCATTCCCATTCCCAAGTTCCATGGGTGCTTTTGTAAAAATGGTATTTGTTGTTTGTACAATATTAGTGATGTTGATTCCACTGGTATTGATATAATATGGGTTGTATAAATCACATTTCCAGGAGCTTGAATTTATCAACATGGAATGGAGAATCCATTTTAGGGATGACCCAAAACACCTTAAGGTGTTGAGTTCTACCCCAGTGTTATCGGGAATCATGAAGATTATGGTTTCCTTCTTGCCAGGAAGAGATGCCTCTAGTTTGTGGGTTATAAGACCCTTTTCATGGGCCCATAGGTATTACCTGAATGGTCAAATAGAGGTGTTTACACTCTTTTCCAAGGTCCGTAAAAGATTTTTGGGGACTCAAATGTCTATGATATAGAGTGGGAATAGGGAAAAGAACTACCCTAGAGAAATATATCTTTTTCTTGGTAAGATTAGGACCTATTCTAAATGGTTTCAAGTCATGTGGTGTAGGCCATCAAAAGGTTCAGTATTAGAGTGTTGCATTCATTATTGGAGAAAGGGTATAATACAGAGTGGTAAAACATAGAGGATATTGAATCTACATGAATATTATAGCTATGGGGATTGAAAATCATGGTCAAGTAATATCAATGTTAACTGGATGTGGAAACTAGTTTGAATAAGCCAACAATTAGTAGTATTGAAATCTCATATTCCATGTGGTTAGGAAAATAATTCCTAGATTTAAGGGAGGATTTTCTGGGACTATGAATCCCTTAGGAATGAGATCTTAGGTAGGGTAGGATTATTAAATGAATCCTAGAAGGGGACTTTAGGTTTATCAAGTCCCTATTAACAGTTTTCTATTCAAATGAACAAAGAGAAATGATGACTGAGGTCCTTCGGGTTCCAAGAGAAGGGTACAAACTCATTGAATTGGTTTTATTATCTTAGAATTCAAAGGCATGAAGGTGTTTTATGAAATGTGTAATATTCAAGAAGAGTTCGATCACCCTAAAAGTCGTATCTCTACCTAGTGAACATGTTATCACATCAAGGATATGTGAAAAATCACTACTCTAACTTATTCCTATGCCAAGGGGTCTTGTGGGCATGGATCAACTATTACTTGGGCCCCAAAGTGGGCCCTATGATCTTTATGACTTGTTTATATGTGATCAAAAAAATTTCCAAAACTCTGGGGATGAGGATTTTATCAACTGGGGACTTTATTTTTTCTAAGGACTCCATTTGAGGGTATTTATACTGGAATGTTTTATTTATATTTCACTATAAGTTTTAGGGTCTTTTGATTTGTACCATCAAAGTCTAATTTTTAAGGTCATAAAACATTGACCAAAGGTAACACATTTTAATGCCATGATGTGAATAGACCTAGTATGTGTGTAATGTTAAACAACATCTTAATTAGGATAGATAAGGTCAAGATACCTCAAACATCCTTTTGATTAAGGGACTAAAATGTTGTAAATCATGGATCAGGATTCTCAGGTCATGAGTAATGGTATGGGAAATCATGAGAATGATAACCCAAAACATTCTAAGATGATTTTTTTTTCATGGCAATGTTAGGCTTATAGGGATCATAAACCCCTTCATGTATGGCCAGGATGTCTCTTGTTGGTTAGTCAAATCCATTATATAGATCCACCTCTTGGATTGTAAATTGGAAAGGTCTCTTCTCTATTACAGGGGATATGAAAGGTTAGATGTAACATGAGGCCCTCATGTAATGAAGTGTGATTTATGGTTTGAAGTGAATAAAATATGATGGAATTACCTCATACTCTGGTTAACCTGGTTCATGATCTAATGTTCCTATGATATGGGATGGTGGTGGGTGATGGCCTGCACACATTAATGTCCTCTGTTTGGGATGTATTTTTTGTGAAGTATAACATTATGAGACTAGTATATTTTACACGCAGATTAACATCATGCGGTAAGGATGTTTTCCTTATAGTTTAACAATATGTGGTAAGGACATAGGAACCAATGTGAAATTTTACAAGTTATCATTCGAGACACTTTTCCCTGGTCATGGTCATTTAGATGTAGGAAACACCTTTAATACATGCACAATTTATTAATGGGTAACCATATTTCTGAACCCATTTTTCACATATTTATATATATAAAAATCCATATGTAGATTTAACTCTTTCATTGGAAGGGTGAGCTTATATGACTCTACTCACTTTAAATAGAGGTATAGACTTCTTTTTTGGTTTGTCTTCCCTAGGATTCTCTATGCATATTTCATGGGAATAAATCATTCCATAATCAAATCCATTAAAGAGACTCCTATGTGTATATATGACTAATATGCATGAGATGTGATTGGGGGTTATGGACACCCATGGTTGGTCCCAAAATTAGGGATTTGAGTGTCGCTATGTATCATGTGATGGGAAGAATCAATCTACACCTAGTTCTTAGATATATCCTTTCATATGTCCATAGCATATGTAGTGTGAGATAATTTTTATCATTACTATTATATATGAAACTAAGATTAGAGATTTGAGCATCGTATCATATCATATGATGATAGGAAACAAGTTACACATAGTTCTTGAATAGGAAACTCTCCAAATGGGTCTAACATATATGCAGAGGGGGAATTGTTCCCATTTATTATTTTAGTTGGACCCAATAATATATATTCAAACATCATTACATATCCTTGTATGGTAGGAATCAAGAAACACATATTTCTTTAATGGGAAACTCTCCACGCATGTCTCAGCCATAAATGGAGGGGTGAATTGTTCCCATTGATTATTATAGTTAGACCTAATATTAGAAATTTGGGTGGCACTACATATCCTTTGATGGAAGGAATCAAGCTGTATGTCGTTATTTAAAGGGAAAATCTCCATGAAGGTAAATAATATACATAGAAGGGGGCATTGTTCCCAGTGATTTCTGAGGATGGTCATAAGATTAGAGATATGTTCATCACTACATATCCAAAAGTGATAGTAATCAAGACACATGTATTTATTTAATATATGTGTGGTTGGAAATGAACACCAAGGATAGTGTCCCTCTCAGGCGCGGTCCATGGTAATTCATAGTTTTATGTCATGATGGAGACATCAACCAAACAGTTTAACACCATGTTGTAAGGACTTGTGGTGTCCCTTTTACTTTCTTTCATCTAGGACCATGCTAACCCTATCAGGAACTTGTATGTCTTGATCATGCAGGGATGACCTTTCCAAAATTACTAAATCCACATGCGCAATGATTTGTCTGAGAAACAATGAATAGAAATTGTTTCTTTCAGGACACATAGGTTTTTAAAAGAAATGGTAGGGGAATTTTAATCATGTGGTGTATGGGACAAGATATTGGATCTTGGATTCTCTATATATCTCATTGGAATAATAATTAACCCATATATATTAATAGGAACATTTTGAAGTCAAATGAGTGGGACACCAGCAATGTAGTTTAATGTCATGGTGTAAGGAAGAACGATGTCTATATTTTTTTTACCTAGGATTTGGGATTAGGGAATCAATACATTTCCTATGATGGAAGGAATAAATCCCTGTACAGTTTTTGAATGGAGATATTCCCTTGAAAAATTTGACTCATTCACAAAGATGGTGGCACAACATTTTTCTTTCACCTATAAATAGATTGTGTACATTGAATATTCTATGAGATGAAATTATATATTTAGTTTAAAATCATGTGGTATGGATATAAAGTGATTCATAGTTCAAATTATTTATTTCAAGGCTAAGGATATCATTCTATATAAATTATTTCCAACAGGACTCCTTCTATGCAGTTTAACGTCAAGTTGTAAGGGTGTCTGTGTCATGAAGTTTAATTTCTTGTAGTAAGGTATTTTTCCCTTTCAATTTAACATCATGTGGCTAGGATGTATCATTCAGTTTAACATTATGTGGTTGTGATCTGTATTTAATTTCAATTTCATGATGCCAAGATGTAGACGGATTGAATTTAGTAATGAAAACTATTTGCTGAGAAACCTCACATTGGTGAGGGGTGTGACATGTTCCCTCTCCATGATGGCCATTAATTAAACTCCATTGGGGTATACAATAATAAATATGAAAGTTCCCTTCTATTTATATTCCATATTTGAACCTTTTTTTGTGCAATTAATTTGGTTTTAATAGCCAATACTAATTCACCTATAATAAATGACATAAGGTGATCCTTTTTATTAAAGGCTTGTGTGATCATATTTTCAAGAACTATGAGATTTTGTAGTTTTCAAAACCTTTTCTCATATAGCCATTCCAACACATCCATGCACTTTTGTGACTGAAATAAACCTGATATTTTTTCATATATATATATATATATATTCAATGTTAGATAAATTAGTCTTTTATGGGATACAGTAGCTCAATTCCAAACACTAATAAATATAGAGATTCTTATGTATCAATACTTATGGTGGTATGGTTGGACCAAAAAACATAAAGAAAATTTTCTTTCTCGTACTTATTATTATTATCTAACAACTTTTGGAATATATTTTATAGAGCATTATTGATGGCCTCTCTATCCATTTTTTTTTATGATAACAGGGCGAATGCTAGTATACATTGTTTAACTACTGGTATAATTTCTTCAACTCAGTAGAATAGAAGTTGGTCTCATTGTTCATCAACATCATGCGAGGGACTCCAAATTTGGTAAAGATATTCGATATTATCAAGTTAATAATATTATTTTTCCATCTTCCTTTAGGGGTATTTCCTCATCCCATTTAGAAAAGAAGCTAGTAGTAGTATATATATTCTTAAACTATATTGTTGTGGCTGGGGGATATACCCCCATGAACATCCATTCCCTATACAGAAAATAGATACAAATATTTAGCTATATGTAGTAATTCTAGGGGTTGATGGATGATGTTTTAATGAATATTTCATGCATGAACTTTCCCGGTGGATTCTACAGAGCCATGCACCATGGTTTAGTAGTATTATCCAACACTCCTGATTCAGTGGGAGAGTTTATCCCCAGAATAATGAGCACCATAAGAGCAAAAATTTACTTCTTCCATTATGACTATAATATTTCATTATACTATGCATATGAGTAGGATTCCATATAATACTTGTTTTTAGAGTGATTTTTACTTATTTTTTCCATCATATGGGAAAAACTTTTCTACTCGGTGTCATGTATGTTCCCTTTCTTTTCGACCTAACAGGAGGGTCCCATTTTGGAGATATTCAATTATGGTCTTTATTTATCCATTGGTGGATATCGGTTCATCATGATATGGGGTAGTCTTGACCTGATTGATTTTATCCATGTCATAGTTGATGAGGGATGATACCATCCTTTAGTGGATGATGTAGAAAATCACTTCATCCTGATCAAGGTTGAATAAGACTGTGGCCGCCTTAGCCAATGTGTCAGCACGAGAATTTTTGTGATTGAGTGATATGATGCAATGTTGGTTTAAAAGGTAACTCTATCATCTTTCCTCTTACATAACTGAACAGAGTGTAAATTATTCATTTTTTATAATAATCACCCTTGATCTATTTTATCACCAAATCTGAATTCTCTTTGATGTCCAAGTAGATTATCATCAGCTATATGGATAGTTCCAAGCCAGTAATGGGGGCCTGATATTTTGCCTCATTATTATTTCATCCTTAAGACAGTGATAAATAGTATGGAAACGTTTCTTTTTCTAGAAAAACAAATACAATCCCTAAACCAACTTGATTGAGATTCAATTATTCTAGACGCTTACCAATAGGACATTGGGTTGTAATATCAAAATACATCTCCAAAATCCTAGGACTAGGATTTCATTTTCCATTGGTGTTCATCCTTGGGTGGGATTTTCCTCAAAGAAATCATCTACGGGTTTCATTTAACTATATTTTGTGACATGAACTAAATGTAATATTATTACAAAATAACTTCCCATTGGGCCAAACACCTCATTGGCATAGAGCATCCAAGGATATACTTGAGAGGATTAATATAATATACTTGTTGAACTTTATCATTTTACTATTAATTTCTCAGATGTTTCACTATTAATATGATCATGATATTGTTCCTCTAGGCATTATAATACTAGATCTCAGTACCTAGAATCATTTAAATGAGGTAGTAGAGACTATTTTTCTTCCCTTCAACATTTTTTTATATGAGGATAGCAACAATAGATCACTCCATAGAGGCCACATTTAAGATGAATGGATTTCCTTCCACAGGGAGCATCAAAACCAGTGGGTGCAGAAAGTAATTGTTAAGACTCTCAGTGTATTTTTGGAAGCCTCCATCAAATTAGTAAGAGAATCTCTTATTCATCAACATGGTTTAGGAGAGATATTTTCTTACTAGGTTAGTTATGAAATGATGAATAAAATAGAGTTTCCTATAGATCCCAATTGTTCTTTGAGAATGAAAGGGGTTACATTTCTAGAATCACACTAGTAATTTTTCGATTAGCCTAGATTCCATAGTGGCATATTAAAAAACCAAGTAATTTCTCTAATGTTACCCCAAATGCATACTTCATTGGATTTATCTTCAGATTGTTCTACCACAACATGTTGAATATTATTTGATAATATGTGAGGTGTTTGAATCCCTTTCAAGATTGTATTATCATTTCATCAACATGGAATTCTACTTTTCAACACATGATGATCTTAAATATATGATGCATGACATGTTGTAAGGTATCTTCATTGTTCTTTAATCCAAAGGGCATGACATCATATAAAATTATCCTCTGAGATTCTATGAAGGTGGTGGATTCCTCGTCTGTAGGGGCCATATTTATCTGATTATACTCTAAATACCCATATGTAATGGAAAGGCCTTTTAATCTAGTTATTACATCAATCAATCATTTTGTGACCGAAAATGGGAAATAATCCTTAATGAAGTGTCAATTAATGTCTCTAAAATTTATACATACCCATATTTTCCTATTATTTTTCTTGACATAGATGATGTTGGCAAGCCATTTGGTGTGAGCATGGACCCCACAATACCCAGAGTCGGTGCCTTGAATCATGATGTCTAATATTTACAAAAACATGCATGGATAAACTACACATCATGTCCCATATAGATAATCGAATTCGGTTTAGGTTTTGGGAAACGAGGGACTTCTTTCATGCTTATTCACCTGAAATATGATACCTGAAAATTTGCATTAAAAAACATAGGGTGAGCATACGAAGGCCCAGTAAGGGGGTTTTAAAAATAACTTATCACACCAATATATATTTTGAAAACATTATTTAAAATTCCCATTAACCATTTTCATAATAAAAATGTTGTAACACGTGAAAAATACCATAATAATTGTCTAAGAACTGTAAGTGATCAAATAAGAACATACAGACATACATAAAAGGAACCATGATTCAATTATAAGAATGCTTGTACGAGGTAAGAAATTAAATAAATACCATGTTAAAATGCAAGTACAAAATCAATTACAAAGAGTATTACATGGTCAGAGTTGTACTTAAATAAAAATGTCAATTTTATTAGAAACATACACCGGATAAAGATTTTCAGTAATGAATAAATACTATGCCTTACCTTTTACTTCTTCTCATTTTTATGTATATAATATCTTTAAGAAAGAATATTTTGTATGTCGAATATTATTATGGTTAATTAAATTTCATATCCATAATATAATATAATATTGGGTATTATTCTAATAGAATAACCACATGAACCATCAATACTATTTTCATAATGAGGGAATGCATAATGCGGGATAACATAACCATACCATCAATGCCTCACGACAATACCATAGATAATCATTTTGTCAAGGCCTTGTGCCAACACTGTAGTTTGTATCATGAGACCTGCTGATGCACCGAGGAGCTATAGCGGGCCCCACCCAACACTTACTATGTCCAATGCATTCCTCATCACTCTAAATCAAAGTGCACATACCACTCTGATTTAGTAAATTACATATTACTTATCATTTCAAGTGCCATATATTTCTTGTTTTTTATTTCAACTTAATCAAAGTGTCCCATACAACCATGATCAATTTAGTGTTTAATCCAATTAGTAATAATTGTTAAATTTCGTCCTATAAAATTTACATAATATATATTAAGTGAATCATGAATTTATATTTTAATAACAACTCCATCTACTACATGACTATGTCACTGAGCAGTTTTTGGCACATGTGATGACAACTAATGCACTAAATGAAATACCAATTCTATCAAATATATTGATAAACTCTAAAACATTATTAATAAATGATATCTTGGAATTTTATCTGATGAATAATTAATTAAAAGTTAAAACAAACATTTCATGTAGGGTTTAAAGCTTGTAGATGCTCAAACATTTATTGCAAAAATGCTTTTGTATAACACACTATAATCTCAAAAATAGGAAGCAAGAAACTCAACCACAACCAATACCAAAAACCCATTAACACCAATATAACTTAAAATAATCAGGGGTTCTTGAATATAAAAACATAGGGTGAATTTTAAAGGGTTTAATTATTTAAAATACTTATGTATAATCATGTTTGCTTTTGTAAACATGAATATCTCACATGTATAATCGATTACACTAATGGGCCTTAAACCAAAGTTAGTTTTCACTTACTTATTAGTTAAAAACATCCATTATACATAGAAGTGAAATGTAGAAGGATTTTATAACAGGTCTAGAAGGTGAGATACACAAAATATATCATTCTATGAGACCATGTATATGAATATATATGTGAAAATTTAACAAAATCCATCCTCATATTTGAAAAATAAAGTTTAGAGGACTTAAAACATAACCTCAAGGAGGTTCTCTTAAAAACATATAGTTACATGTATATATATATATATATTTAAATACATACATAATCGGGTATGTAATATTTATAAATGTTTTTTACAAAACCTAACTTTTTACATATTGTAGTTATTCTATAACATGGAAACTCAAAGTTTTAGAAAATCATAAATCCAGACACAAGGGGTTTTATGTAAACTATAGGTTGTACATATGTATTTTTGGATATATAAGGTATATATGATTAAATAATGTAGGAGGAAAGAAAATGTTCCTTCAAGTCTGAAAATATTTCATAACACAAAAATCAAAAGAACCATGGGTATTTGGGGCTTTCCAACCAAAACGGTATGGTCACACATGCATTAATATATTCATAAACCATTTATACAAACAATCGTATATATATACAAATAAGGTACCTAATTATGTTTTTCAGGTGTAAAATACACATTTATGTTCATAAAAACTTATGGACTCAAAATTAGAATGCTTAGGTTCATTTTAAGAGTAAATTTTAACTGAACTGTAGGGTTAAATATTTTTATGAGTATACATGTATTTTCATATACCCACAAACAACAAGACAAGAAGATAATAAGTTCCCTTACATCGATTCTAGGAGGAGTAGAACTCGAGGAAGATTAACCGAATCTCATTGGAGGTTTGAGTGTGGATGAACTGAGGGGTTTTTTGGGTTCAAAAGGGTTTCTTAGATAAATAATATCTTACTAGAATTTACAAAATATTTTAAGGACACTTTCATAGGATCTGAGGGATCTTTGAAATTTTAAAAGACCGGGGGATGGTCTTTGTGGAAGACGCATAAAAGAAGGTGTCAGTCGCTTCCAAGTGTGAAGAAAAAATGGTGCAAGTGGGGGTAGGATAGTTACTGGTGTTTCTCATGCCATAGAGAAGAAGAAGACATTGTAGGAAGAAAACCGTAAAAGAAAAGACGATTGGGATTTGTTCTGGCCTTGATCTAATGTCCAGGGCACATCTGTTGATTTTAAAAGTTTTGGACAGTCGCGATTAGATCTGGGATGGACTGATCAACTCTAGTTATCATGGTGTTTTAAAAAGTCTCGTAAGGTCAAGATTAGATCATGTCAGATCGAACGGTAATCAAAATGAACGGAGGAAACCGCGACTCTAAGCAATTGAGTCCCATAGAGTGATGGACGTCCCATATCATGCGTGATGCGATCCAATGGCTGAGATCCCATTTTCCTGAAAAAACTCAACCCACATCGAATCGGTGAGTCTCTCGCGGCCTCTTTATGAGTCTGAGACTCTTGGCTTGTGTTCATAAATCACATCACACACGAAGGGGAATTATACACGGGCTCCCACCTCCCCCTGATGGCCTTGGCCTACCCCTCCTTCATCGTGGCCTGGCACCCACGGTGGCGCGCCCATGTGCTCATGTGCTCCTATGTGCCCTTCGGGGAAACTATTCCCACACTCGGGCCTGCCTGAGCTGAGGCTGCGGGCTAGGCTTTGCCACCTAAAATGAGCTGCCTCCACGGCCCAGCTAAAAGGGCTGGACCTAAAGGGCTTATTTCTTTATAAAAATTGAATTTAAAAAATAATGTCTTAAGAAAATTAATTCATTTATTTTAACTATATATAGGGAATAACTTAAATTTTATAAAACATGACTTTTTTAAAAAAAACCTTTAAAGATTAAAGAACACAACTTAAATTATACCTTGTCTTAACTGAGAGTATTACTATAATTTTTATGAACACTAAAGTTTTAATATACAATGATTATAAATTGAAATTTAATATATTCACATAATTACTTTTATACTAGTATCAAAACATAGATTATTTAAAAGGCATCCAACACAGTTTAATTAAAACATTTTTTAAGCTTTATCAATGAAAACATTTACAACATATTTGAAATATTCGCATAGAGTTTCAATTCCTTGTCTTATTTAAAAATATTTTATGAGTAGTTCAAAATATTACACCACATCCTCTTTAAAGTTCATAATTATAGGATGTTTTATAATTTTCAATCCATGAATTGAATATTAGAAAAACTGAATTATACTTTAATGCTTTCAATTAATTCACCCAAAGGCCAACCCCTATAATTACTGCCGTTTGAATTCAACGGTCGCACAAGGAAGTAGTCAAGTTGATACCTTATAAAACAATGCTTTAGGGTGTCCTTAATTCAAGGAAATTGAAGAAAATGGATCTCTTCATTCCATTGGTGTTTAGTTCGGCTGTGGTGGCTTTGTCCCCAATAAAGTTTATTGTGATGGATCCTAAGGACCTATATTACCTTCTTGGGGTTTTTCTTATTTTAGAACTTTCCCTGTAATTTTTTAGGGGTTTTAATAGGTATTTTGTGGGTATAATTGTTTATTGTGATCTTGGTGCATTGTAAACACTTCACTGTATTTTTTAAATAAAAAACCTAGTGTTCATCTCACAAGTTTTGTTTGGTTAGAAAGAAATTAAAACAAAATAAAATCATAATATTATCACTATATAAGATACAAGATTTGGGGTGTTATATTATTTTCCACTACGAAAAATTGTGTCCTTGAAATTCATTCTACATAACCATATTAAAAATACTCCCTCACAAACTTCACCACATCCTCTATTGTGGAGGGTCCTCTACTGTGGGCAGGTGAATTCCCAGATTGGAGTTCAACTCCTCTACTTCCCTGGCCTAGACACACCTCAAATTGAAAGGGTTGAACTCTTGCATTGTGAATTCAGGCCTTGATAGTGAGGCTCGGATAGTGGAATGGTCGTATATGTCCGAATAGAAAAAGTCTCTAAGGACTCACCAGACTATCTCCCAACTGAGAAAATCTAAGTCATAGACGTGGTGGTATAATCTGAAACTAATGAGTCGGTACATGTAGGTTGAACAAAGGTTTCCTTACAAAGAAGTCTCTTGAAATCTTACTCTACCTGTGATGTTTCGGGCTAGAGTAATTCACAGGAAAAGCCCTTCATGGTTTTTCCCCTTTTCATATACTCGGTCGGTTTGATCATGGATATATGGTGGTATAAGTAAGCATTCCCCTAGCAGGAGCAGAGAATGTCCATAATTTTTGATATTCTGTAAATTTTCTTGAACATTCTTCACAAGTTTACGAAGGGTAGGTACCCTTACCCATTTTTTTGACAATGGTAACCTTCAATATCTCAATAGGAAGAGATGAAATGTGCATTTTTCCTCCCATCAGAAAATTAATTATGAATGTTCACTTAGTGAAATCCACCCAAAAGTATAAAGGATGAAGAGATAGTAGAAAGAAGAGGTAACCAATTGTATTCTAATACATCCACTAATACATAAAAAGGGATAATGGTTCCCCAAATCCCTGATTACACAAATTTCCAAAACACATTCAAAGCTCTCAATATCCTTAAACAGAATGTAACCCGACCAGTCTGGTTCAATCTCATGGGTGCACTTATAGTGTCTCTAGAGTGTGACACCAGGGGTGTATAACTGAGAGACGTCAGTATATACATGTTTTATGTACATAGAATGGGAGGCTTTAAATTAAAGAATTTCAAATTCCATTACTTGACTAAAATGGCCATAAGGAAAGACTTGGAACATATATGTTGTGCAGAGGTCTCTCGCTACTGCAGCTTCTTGGAAATCTATAAGGGACTGGATGCCTTCCCCTGTGGTGAATCATCTAAAAATTCCCTCATAGTACTTTCCAAATCGTGCGTTGGATGGGAATTGTGTTTTCATCATAAATATATTGTACAAACCCACTCCTCATTGGAGTTGAAGTACGTATAGAGAGATGGATACATCATAAAGGCATTTTCTTGTCATACGAATATGGGTATAGATTAGAAAACTTTTGTCCCTGGAAATGGAAATTATGGTATATAGGGCCTCATTGGGAAGATACAGAAGACTAGTACTTTCATTTTCCATCTGAAAATTAAGAAAAACATCATATTTAGTCATTATTAAATAAATTATTCTTTGTCTCATTTCTGTTTTTCCAGAGTTATCTAATCTGAATCCTTTGATAAAAATAGTGAGGACCCAACCCCAAAATACTGAGAGCTACTGCCTTGAATCATGATGTGTAATTTTTACAAAAACATGCACTGATAAACTACACATCATGTCTTATACAGAGGATCAAATTTTGTTTATGTCTTGGGAAACTAGGCACTTTTTTCAATCTTCTTCTGTTAAAAATTGATACCTAAAAATTTTCATTTAAAAACGTTGGGTGAGCATACGAATGCCCATTAAGGGGGTTTTAAAAATAACTTATGAAACCAATAATACTTTTGAAAACATTCTTTATAATTTTCATAAAACATTTTCTTAATAAAAATGTTGTAACATGTGAAACATACCATCACAATTATCTACGAACTATTCGTGCTCAAATAAGAACATACTAACAAACATAGAAGGAAAAATGATTCAATTATAAGCATGCTTGTACGGGGTAAGAAGTAAAAGACATTCCATGTGAAAATACAAGTAAAAAATTAATTACTAAGAGTATTACATGATCAGAGTTGCTCTTAAATAAAAACATCAATTTCAAGAGAATCATACAACAGCTAAAGACTTTGAGTACTGCATAAATACTATTCCATAACTTTTACTTCTTCTGATTTTCATGTACTTAATCTCTTTAACCAAGATTATTCTACTAGACGAATATTCTTCTGGTTAATTAAATTTATTAGCCATAATATAACAAAATCTTGGGTATTATAATATTCGAATAACCACATGAACCATCAATTCTATTTTCATAAGGAGGGAATGCATAATACAAGAGAACATAAACATACAGTCAGGGCCTCATTCCAAGACCATAAATAATCATTTTGTCAAGGCCCTGTGCCAAGACCTTATTTTTTCTCATGTGACCTACCGATGAACCGAGGGCTTATAGTGGGCCCCACCAGACACTTACTATGTCCAATTCACATTTCATCTCTCTAAATAAAAGTGCACATACCACTATTATTTTGTAAATTACTTATTAATTATCATTTCAAGTGCCACATATTTCTTATTTCCTTATATCACATTACTCAAAGTGTCACATACCACCTTGAGAAATTCAGTGTTTAATCCAATTGGTCACAATGGTTAAATTTCATCCTTTAACATTTACATAATATATATAAAGTGAATCATGAATTTAGATTTTAATAACAAGTCCATCTACTATATGACTATGTCACTGAGCAGTTTTTGGCACATGTGATGACAAAAAATGCACTAAAATAAACACCAATTCTATGACATATAATGATAAACTCTAAACCCATATTAATCAATTATATCTGGGAATTTTATCTGATGAATAATTAATTAAAAGGTAAACCAAACATTTCATTTAGGGTTCAAATCTTGCAGATGCTCAAACATTTATTACAAAAATTCTTTTGTATAACATACTATAAAATAAAAAATAGGAAGCAAGATACTCAACCACAACCAATACCAAAAACCCATTAACACCCACATGGCTTTAAATTATCATGGATTCTTGAATTTAAAACCATAGGGTGAAATTTAAAGGGTTTACTTATTTAAAATAAGTATGTATATACATATATGCTTTTTAAAACATGAATATCTTATATGTATAATCGAGTACACTGATGGGTCTTACACCAAAGTTAGTTTTCAATAAATTATTATTTAAAAACAACCACTAATCATAGAATTACAATGTTGAAGGATTTTATAACTAGTCCAGTAGGTGAGATATACAAACTATATCACTATATGAGACTGTGTATATGAATATATATGTGAAAATATAACAAAATCCTACATCATCTTTGAAACTTAAATTATAGAGGACTTGAAACTGAACCTCAAGGACGTTATCGTAAAAATTTATAGTTATATATATATATATATATATATTTAAAAACATACATAATCTGATATGTAATGTTTATAAAATCTGTATACAAAACATAACTCCTTGTATTTTGTAGTTCTTCACTAACATTGAAACTCAATGTTTTAGAAAATCATAAATCTAGACACAAGGGGTTTTATGTAAACCATAGGTTTTAAATATGTATTTTCAGATATATACGGTATATATGTTTATATAATGTATGGGGAATGAAAATGTTCCTTCAAGTTCGAAAAGATTACATAACCCAAAAATCTGAAGAACCTTGGGTATCTGAGGGTTTCCAACCAAAACTGTATGGTCACACATGCATTTATATATTCCTAAACCATTTATACAAGTAATTATATATATATAAATAAAGTACCTTATTAAGTTTTTCATGTGTAAAATACACGTTTATGTTCATAAAAACTTCTTGGAGTCAAGAACAGAATGCTTAGGGTCGGTTTAAGAGTAAATTTTAACTAAACCATAGGGTTAAATATTTTTATATGTATACATGTATTTTCATATACCTAGAAATAACAAGAAAAGGTGATAATAAATTCCCTTACATTGTTTCGAGGTGGAGGAGAACTCGAGGAAGACTAGCTGAAGCTTGCTGGAGTTTTGAGTGCGGAAGAACGGAGGGGTTTATTTGGTGAAAAAGGGTTGCTTATATAAACTATTTTATACTATAATATACAGAATATTTTAAGGAATCTATTATATCATCTTAGGCCTCTTTGGTATTTTAGAAGATGCAGGATGGTATTTGTGGAAGACACGTGAAAGGAGGGGCCAGCGGATGCCAAGGGTGAAGAAACAATTGTGCAAGTGGGAGTAGGAGAGGTTGCTGGTGTTGTTCACGCCACGGAGAAGAAGATGATGCAGGGAGAAGTAAATCGTAAAAGAAAGTATGACTGGGATTTGTTCTTGCATTGATCTGATGATTGCAGCACGTTCTTGGATTTTAAATGTGATGGATAGTCATGATTAGATCTACGATGGATCAAATGGCTCTAGTTATTGCGGTGTTTTAAAAAGTCTCTGATGGTCATGATCAGATCATGTCGGATCCAATGGAACACAAAATGTGTATAGGAAATCATGGCTCCTAGGAATTGAGGCCCAGACTGTGATGGACGGCCAAGATCACACGCGACGCAATCCAACGGCTTAGATCTCGTTTCACCCGAAAATCCTCATCCCACATCGAATCGGTGAGACACTCATGACCTATTTATAAGCCTAAGACTTCCGACCTATGTTCAGAAATCACAAAACACGCCATGGGGCCTTATACATGGTCTCCCACCTCCCCCAGAAGTCCTCGGCCTACCCCTGCCTCGTTGTGGCCTCACACCCACGGTGGCACACCCATGCGCTCTTGTGCTCCTGTGTTCCCTTCGGGAAAACTATTCCCATGCTCGTGCCAGCTTGAGCAGAGGTTGAGGGCTAGGCTTAGCCACCTAGTGTGAGCAGCCTCCCTCGGCCCACCTAAAAGAGTTGTCCCTAAAGGGATTATTTTTTTTATAAAAACCTACTTTCAAAAATAAAGTCATAAGAAAATTAATTTATGAATTTTAACTATATATAGGGAATCACTTAAATTTTATAAAACATGAATTTTGAATTTAAACATTGTAAGATTAAAGAACACAAATTAAGATATAACTTGTCTTTAGTAAGAGTATTACTAAAAATTTTATAAACACTAAATTTGTAATATACAATGTTTATAAATTGAAATTTAATATATTCACATGAAAACTTGTATACTAGTATCAAAACATAATTTATTTAAAATACATCAATCATAGTTTAATTAAAACATTATCCAATATTTAGTAATGAAAACATTTGAAACATATTTGAAATATTTTCCTGGCGTTTGAATTCCACATATTATTTCAAAATTCTTTATGTTTAATTCAAAATATTATACCATGTCCTTTTTAAAGTTCATAATAATAGGTGGTTTTATAATTTTCAATCCATAACTTAAATATTTGAAAAAATAAATTATACATCAATGCTTTTAATTAATTCACCAAAAGTCCAACGACTATAATTATTTCCATTGGAATTAAACGGTCACCCAAGGTATTGGTTGATTTGTTACCTTATAAAAACATGCTTTATAGTGTCTTTAATTCAAGGCAATTAAAAAAATGGATCTTTTCATTCCATTGGTTCTTAGCACGCCTTTGGTGGCATTGTCCATACTAATGTTTGTTATGAAGGATCCTAAGGACCCATGTTACATTCTTGGGGTTTTTTTTGTTATGAGTGGTTTCACTGTAATGTCTTTAGGGTTTTTAATAGGTATTTTTGGCTAGAATTGTTTCTTGTGATCTTGGTGCATTGTAAACACTTTAGTGTCTTGTTTAAAATAAAAAAACCTTGTGTTCATCTCACAAGATTGGATTGGTTATAAAGTAATTCAAAAAAAATAAAATCATAAAATTATCACTATATGAGATACAGGCTTTGGGGTGTTACATTTTGGGTGTTTCACTTTCTGTACCATGTTTTATTTGATTAATTTATCGACATCTGATTCTATATTAGTAGCATGGGAGGGGTGCATCCTCCTAGCTACCTCTTTGAAATATTATTGGTCATTAGGTAAGCCTAGATGGTGTGTATCCACATCAAGGTTCATTTCAATAATTTCCATATAATTCTAATCAAACATTTATCGATGCTACTTTAGAAATTAAATATACCTCTATTACTCCTTGATAAAAATGGTGGAACAAATTAATGTTGTTTTTAGGTATTCTTTTATTATTATATTTACCCGCTTGAGCTCATCGATTGTGGTGGAGATTCCTTCCTCAAATATTAGAGGGGTATTCCTAAGGTCATCCCCTTATTCATCCACCTCTGAGTCTATGGAGGTATTTTTAGACATGATGGGTAATCTGGGGAATCTATGTCACTATCTAGGTAAGAGAGTCCCTAGGAAGAGACAATGTCATTCAAGACTGGAAGACTCATCAAAAATAGATTATGTAGTTGATTCTTTATATTCTGTCTCTGGGGATAGGAGGAACTTGGATATCTAGGATTATGTTTATTACAAGGATTAGTTTTATGGGTAGAACATGATCATCAACAAGTATACACCATGGATTCAATGGGGGTAGTCCCAAATCCATTGGGGGTTATAGCCTACATATTTTCATCCACAATTTTTTATTTCCCTTCATTTTATAGAAACCTACCTAAGTGTATATGGCTTCACAATACTCTAAGGAAGGACTTTCACCATGTATTATGCCACCCTTCCAATTGATGGGATATTTCAAGCATTGATGAATTGATTCATGTACCTCCTTATGGTAGTGAAGTTAAGGTCTTCCATGTAGGAAATTATATGTGATGTATTACAAGATGACCATGAAATCAACATTAGATTTGAGATCCCCAAACTATGCCTTTATTATGATCATCCTAAGAGGTATTTTCTCTCTCCTATTATACCCTTGAATGGTTGTATTTAAAGGAAATAAATTACATTCAGTCTATCAGAAATGTTGAAGAGTTCGAGTCAAGCTGTAGTTGGTCTTGGAACAATTATCAATCATATCCTTTCAGATTTTGACATTGTAAAATATTCAAGAAACATATAGGGGCCTGATATGACCCTAGATGATTTCATCATGATCAATTTATATGAATGAGTGGGAGACATGTAATTATAATGGAATAGTATCCACTAGAAAAATATAAGATATAAAAACATCATTCATAAACACCAATGAGATCTCAAATGATTCAATGAGTGCCTCTCTGGGTTATTTTGAAATTTATAGTGGATCCATGATTGAGAGCTTTTCCAATTCAACCGCTAAAACATTCAAAATTTCAAACTTTTGTTAAAAATATCTTCAATTCCCAATGTTGGGTTTATCCATTTTTACATGAATTATGATTTTAGGTGTTATGGTGTATGGTCCTTATATTTGATTAACGTTAGAAGGAGAATCAGATTTCTTCAGTGTGGGTCACACCAACCATCCCCTTTTTCATCCTGATCAGAAAATTGAAACCCCAAAATGTTTATGTACGATTAATGGGATTGGATGATCACTCGTGGGATCTTATAAACCTCCATGTTTATGTAGGGATTGTTGCAGTGTTGACCCATGGTTCTAGGAAACATATATGCTCTCTATGAGGAAATTATTGAAATATTAGGTTATACCATGCTCCTATTGTCCTCTGTAAGGTCATCTCCTTCGCCTTCATCCTCCAACTCCCCAGTTAAGTATGAGGGAAACATAACTAAAGCCATATTAATCATCAGATAAGGGTTCTATTATGTGAACTACATTAATAGAACCAAATTAGATCATTTCATAAAATGAGGGTTTTGTTTGGTTGGGTGGTTCTCATTCTTTGGGTTTTGAAGGAAAGAAGTCTGCAAGAGTCATAGATTGCATATGATCTGAATATGATACCTCCTCCTATGTCTCTTCTTATTTATGATGTCTTTTTTCACCTATGGGAGGTGTATTCGGTGTCATCACCCTAGGTGAAGGTATTATTATGGGGTTTTGTAGCTATTCTCTTAGGGTGGATTTATCTCGGTCCAATGTCTTTGGATTTATCTAGTTATCAAACTTTGATCCACACCTGGGCAAAGCTTATTTCCAATCACCCTCTTCTTAGAGTTGGGTGATGGTTACATAGGTCACTTATGCCGAGGAATTCTCTAGAACACATATCCAAAATCAACCATTCTTGTTAGAATGTCTTTGAAGATGAGGAAATAATTGATGGTGTGACCAAGCATCCTATGGAAACTGTGGTAGTTAGTGTGATCAAGAAGGTTAACCTCATTGGGTTTCATAGGTTTTGGTATCTTGAGTGTGTTATTTTACATGTATGTAAATACACAACTAGGGACATACTCGTTTCTAACATAGTATGCTTTTCTCATATGTTCCTTGAATCATGGACGACCCCGATCTCCTTTTACTTCTGGTTATGGGTGATTTTGTTTTTTTACTTCATGATAGGTGAAGCTTCTCAATTTGGTTCATACATAAGTTATTGAATGGTAATAATTACTATCATGAGGTTGAAAATTGAAATCTATACCTTATAAGAATTCTTAACTATTCTACAAGCATGGGTTGACACTTAGCATGAGTGTGTTTAATAAAATCATCTAGGAATTAAACCATTTCAACAAACTCATGAAATCCTCCTAGTTAGTTCATTTGTATCAAAAGTGTTTTTAGCTTATCCCAAATATTTTTAGTATAGTGTTCCTATAGTTTCTTCTGTAGGAGATGTATATTGAGTGAATAGGATAAACCTTTACATATGGATATGAAATTAGAAACCCTCTCATTTTTTTATTGCTTTCAATTTGTGAGTTTAATAATTGTTACCTCCCTTAGAGTGGAGATGAATTGATAAAGTAATTAATGACGAAGGTCTTCCTATTATGAAATGGATTCTAATGGAAGGTTGTTATACCAAACAAGGGGTGTCCTTATCAGAGTTTTTACATAACATAATTTCATGGTCACCTCTTAATGGTCTTGAGGGCCCATCATTTGGCTACAATAGAACCCTAAGTGAATGAGATGTTGTTATAGATTTCATGTGCCATTAAATTTTGAGGAAGTGGGATTTTTGTGATAAGGTGGGGGGAACGTATCCTCCACCCATTTAGGATATGCAAACTTCTTGGGTCACATGGGTCTATACTACCCTTCCATGGCTTAAATTCAAGAATCCAAGGATCTAATGGAAATGGGAACTTATGGAGGTACTTCTTTTTGGGCCACCTCATTTCTACCAATATTTGGGGGTTCTTGATGGGGTGGACTATTTTTCATATCCCATTGATTCTCGGTCTATGCTTGGAATGAATGATTCCCCTGGTAGAGAAGGGGTTGTCACCATAATGGTCGAAATTTGTGATCATATTTGGATTAATAGTTTATATAAACCAATTTCCTAGATCAAAATTGGACCTGACTCCCATTTAGAAAGATTCACTATATTTTATGTTGTTTAATCTCTTTATAATGTTCATACCTAGTGGTAATGATTCCCCATAGTATCTAATCATTGAGCTGTGTGAGATTTTGTATCTCATTCACACATTGCACCATCCATTCCTCTCAGGAGGGAATTTCAACTCTTTTGGGTGGTGAGTGTGATGTATACATAAATTTCCCGTTATCCTTGGTAGGTTTTGACCATGAAGATGAAATATTATTATTTAGAGGTGCCAATTTTTGGTCCCTCCTCTGATTCCACATACGTGATACCTTAATCGGTGCCTCCATATCACACTCCTCTCGATGTATTCTTTCTATAATGAGCCCCTAAACATTTGTATCCAAGTTGACATCATCTTTTGTGTTGATGGTGAAGACATTATCTACAGTGTATTAGAAAATTCTGTGTATCCCATTACTCTGAATGAAATATGGTGATTCTTCACTACTTGTATTATTGTCATTTCACTAAACCTTGGCCATATTAATCATTTTTCATTAGGACCCCTATGGTATTTGATTTCATTTGACATACACTCCACCAAATATTGTTTGTGAATGGTGACCTTGATGGATTTCCCAGTTATGTTTTCCAAATTTTCCCCATATAAAAACAATTTCTCTTATAGTATGAGGAATCGATGGGATTCTAACCATAAATATTTACCTCCCAACATGGAGAATTTTCATTCCTTATAAGTTTATGACAATGATAAAAATTCTCCTAGCCCTATGGGTTGAGGGTGATTTGGGGCCACTACTAGAACATGTTGATTCTTTTGTTGAGGATTTTATGATCCCAATTGAGGATTTAATGACTCCTTATATGGGAATTTAGATATAAATGAACTCATCTCTATGAGATAGGGTTGATCTAGAACTACTGATGATTTCTACAAGAACCTCTCAAGGTGTGATGAACCTAGTGATAGGGATTGAGATAAAAAAAATTCCCCCAAAGATATGTGATGGGGTTGTATTCTAGATACCACTGATATTTATAAGATCATCTTAGGGATTGAATCCTTGAGGGGTGGAGGTGGTGGAAAATATTCTCCCATACCTATTAGATAGATTCACTCCAAGATGGATGTTGTGAAAGTCACTATTTCTACCCATTTGATTTTTCACAATTGTGCTTATATATGAGAAGGGTGTAATGGAATCCCATGATGAGATTCATTTTATACTGGAAGTTATTGAGTTCTTCACTACTTTGAATTCAATTTCTAAAATGTGTTCCCATTTTTTAGAGGGGCCCAGTATAAAAATCGGTTGGCATTCCTCTCCCTTTTTTCCTGATGTCGTTGCAATTTCAAAGTAGAGGTATTTCATTGTATTGAACAATTGGAATATACATTACCTAGTCCCTTGAGTTCACTTAAGGATATGACATTATATTATGTCATGTCTGAAGGGATTTTCTGTTATAGAGACATAGTGAAATACAATGATCGATATTTTCACCATCCTTAGATACATACAAATGATAGGGCTCTAGAAATTAGTCGATAAAGATTTTTCATTATACATAGACAAACACAATATAGGAATTTTTCATGCTCTTCCATCTTTAGGTTCTGAGCAACACATAAGGTGGATATATATAGCTGAAAATAGATTGTATTTATGATCTGAAGGTGATCCTTGAGTCTTGGATTGGGGAGGTTATTATCCATTAACCACTGATGATTTTCCCACCTATTTTGTCATAACTATTACATGAACTCTTTCTCTATATCATCTAGTATCTAATATTTAGAAGTGGTTAGTGGGAAGAACATTGTTGGGATGTTTTTTTGGTTTAAACTATCCATATATCTGTGTCAGCCTCTTCTTAATCAGATTTATATACCTCCACATGGATAGACCACAAAGGTTGCTTCTCTAGGTCACCTACTAAATGTTTTTAAGTGATGATAATAGTTGATGGGTAACAATATATGGCTAGACCTAGAGTTTCAATCACCACTTTATACAATGATTTCTGAGTTTTGAGCACCTCTATATACATATGTGTTTGGGTAAGGGGATTGATTCCTTGTACGGGAGAGATATCACTGTGGGGATATTGACATCAAAATATATCGAATTTGATCCCCAACGATTCATCTCTAAACTACCATGAGTATTACTACTAAGGTATTTATTTCCATCTACATCATATTAAGAGTTGGAGGACCCTTGAGGTGTTGTAGATATACGTCAAACAACCTCAAGGACACAAAACATTTAGCAGATCAGGGATATGTATTCCCTTCTACTTCGTTTTTGGAATATATCGAGATCCCTACTACATGATGGATTCTAGAATATGTTGATAAATATCTAGTTCTATAGGAATATGATCTAGCTACTAAGAAGCGATTAGAGTATATTGGTGAGCTTTTTTATTATTGGTAGGAATATGATCTTGCATGTGGGTGACTATTGGAATGTTTCTAGTAATCCTAGATCAAGTGGGAATATGTGCCCGATTCAAATATGTATTCCTTATTAGAAAATCTTAATGGACCTATGGAATGGGAGAAAGAATATGATCCCCCTCCTATATAGTCTCTGAATGATGGTCGTGTAGTTGTTCATGAGCTGAAGTAGGGATATGAGTTTATATTCTATAAGCCCCTATAATATACCAAGTAGCTTCACTAGAAGGTATATAATCCTTCTATGAGGTTATTTCCATGTTTCCCTAAGAAACCATAGACTGGGGATATCATCTGGATCCTATGGCTTTGTAGTATGTCACTGGTCTTTTCTATGGGAATATGATCCTTTCACAAGGCATGTGCTACTATAACATAGTAAGCCATGTATAGAATGGGGACATGAGCCCAGTCATATACCTTTGGAGTAATCCATTTGTCTTTACTGGTAGGAATATATGCATGTCATGATTCATGTGATTCTCTCATTTGGTGAACTCTAGTCGGACGGGGATATGAGCCAGGTCGTATGCCTTTAGATTATGTCACTATTATTTTTTGACAGAAATGTGTGCTTATCCCGAGGGAATGTGCCAAAATGAGTTAGTGAGACCCTATTGGAATAGGTTTATAAGATATGTCCTTTGTCTCATCATTTACTAGAATATGCTGATAATCCTCTTAGATGGGAAAATGATGATGGGACAATGTTGGATAGAGAATGTTTTCAGATGCAGAATGAATTCATTTTTAAGAGTATTTTCATTTGTAGTCAAAAGAATGAAATCACCTAAAATATGTATTTCTTGGTGAACAGACGGACCATCATATTCTAAATATTAGACTCATAATTCTTGAGAAATTCCAATGTATTGGAAAGATGTTTTCTATAATAAAAGGCTCATTGGACTCACCTTGGGTTAGGAATAATGATCTTATTGTAATGAGGAATAGAATATGATAATTCATAGATCTAATGTAAAAGAAAAAATTTATTTTTGATCTTTTATTTCCCATAAATCAGAAGTATTTTTTAAAACATTTCATGAAATCCTTATGATGGAAATGGGTTCAACAAGTGATGCCAATTTTAATGAGGGTTGGAAAGAGAGATGTATGTTGAACGGGATGAGAAGCTACAAAAATTTCTAGTATAAGATAGATTTTGTTGATGCTCATCATCAAGATATTAAATGTCATGAATAATTCATGATATAATTAGAAGTATGTGGAAGAAAGAAATTTCTACAGTTGAAGATTTACAGTCTCAGTCCATCAATGTAAGATCACCATATGCATAAATTTTTGTGGGCTAAGAATGATGATCTAAACATGTACATATAAATATGCTTGTTTTTAGTTATACTAATAAGACACAAAATATAAATCTTCAGATAAATAATTTGGGTACTATAATTTCATGGGTAACATAATCAGAGAATGAAATATCTTTCTGAAGAAAATAAGTAGTTGCTGACACTGGTCCATCAGATTTTGTGTTCCACCGATCAATCATAATATATTCTGACACCAATTCATATTATTTTTATCTTTTTTATGTTATATGCAGCGTTTTATAGGAGGAAAAAATTGTTGGGATTTTGTGGGAAAAATAAAAATGAAAATAAATTGAAAGTTATTTGGACCGATAAATATAGAGAATATGATATGTTTATTATGAAGAATAAAATGGAAGAAATTATATGTTAATAAATAATGTATTCAACCATTTTTATCAAGATAAATTGATTATTTTTTTCATTAAAAAGTGGTTTAAGAGAAAATAAGAGATATGATCTGTTTTCTTTAGTAAATGAGATAAAGTATCTTTTTCCATATAATTTCAATTGGGTCAAGATCCATCAGACTAGTGATAAAACTGATTACCAGAGTGAAGCAAAGATCGATCCATCAGACATAGGCTGGAAATGATAACTGCATCAAGATCATTTGTTTGGGAAAAGAATACAATGTTAATTTATTGAATCTTGTCAATGTGTTATCAAGGGGGTCCTAGAAGTGGTTGAATAAGTTTAAATAATGGTGTTTATATTTTTCATTTGGTGTAGATGAATGAAAGGAAGAATCTTTTGTCTTCATCATAATGATGAAATAACATTGAGTTGTTGGTTCTAAGGATTATAATGAGAATAATTTTTTTCATATGTTTTCTTGTACATTTTTCAATTGGTGTGAAGTTTTTTTTGATAAAAATAAGGAAAAATCCAATTTATTTATCTTAATGATAAAATGGAAATGTAGAATCAAAATCAGTCTAAAGTTTGTGAAGAAATTATGAAGTGATCAGAGGATGTGTGAATATTCAAAAAGTTTTGAGAAGAGTTTAGAAGAATTTAAAGATTCAAAAATGTTCCCAAAATTAAATGGAAATTGAAGTTTAAGGAAATTTGGTTTAAGTGGGAAGCTTTTTCGGAATCTCAACCAAATCATTTTTTGAGTCACCTATAAATAGAGGAAGTACTTTGAACTTTATTAAATCAAAGATATGTTCAAGAGATAAGGTGGAGCACTGATTAATTCTAGAGATAATGAGTTTTTATTATGTATAATTGAGAATGTTTTACCAGTCAGATTGATAAAGTGGGTGAAATAAGATCTTAATTAGGGTTTCATGATTTATAATAACAAATCAAACTGGTATTTCCATAATCATATATAAATAGTTTAATATTATCTCAACCATATCCTCCTATAGTTATATTTCTATATTAGGAAATTGGACATGGGAATTAGATTTGGAAATCAGATTGAGTTTCATTACAATTTTTAGAAGTATTTCATTCCTGCTATTGGGTAAGGAAGGGAAGAATTATTTTTCAATGAACATATATGTGAAATTTGATCAAGTGGAACCCTAACATGTTGGTTACAAAAAAATTATTACATCATTTTATTCTACATGAGTCACATGAACTGTTGTGTTGAACATAGTGATACATGAGTGTAATGTAATATCTTACTCATTGTATTCCACACAAAATGATTTTTTTTCTATTGGATTTTGTTCTACCATATTGTTGTCATACCATACCAAGGATGTAGCTACTCTTTTTTAGTATTAAAACATGAATATTATTTTGTTATTATAGATATGTGTTTGGTTTTTTTATTATGGTAATGACTCTTTAACAAGAAGAAACAGATGTTTTAGAACGAACGAAACTTACAAGAAAAAATATATCTTTATTCACCCCCTCCCTATCTCAGTGATATTTTGATCATTATAGGTATTCTCAATTGGTATCAGATCCAATGGTTCCCTTCATTTACACTTAAAAAACATTTTAAAGAATAAGTTGTGATAGATAATCTCAATTGTGTGAACAGTAAGTGGATTCCGGTCATCGATTGTAGAAACTATGATATCTAGAATGGTAGAATGTGGTATTATCATATCTCAATTTGGTTTGACATTCATGAATCTGAAAAATATGGGTTTTCTCTAATTAATGATTATGTTCCTCTTATAACTATTGACAAAAAGAATCCTGAGAATGATAGAAGGTCCAAGAATAATTTACTTTAATCAGTTTCTAAAAGTCAGTTTTTAAAATTGAATGGTGTTTCCATTACCAATGGTATCTTGGATATGTTGGAAAATATTTATGATGGAAATATAGAATTAAGGAATTAAAAGTAAAAAATCTAGAGGCTAAATTATAAAGATATCAAGATGGATGAATATGAATCTATTGGTGACTTCTTTAACAGGGTGAATGAAATTGTTATCAATATCATATGTCTTGGAGAAAAGTTATAAGATTCTACTATTGTTGAAAAGATCATTAGAATTCATCTTGGAAACTTTGTTCCTGAAGTTTCCTTAATGGAAGGTAGATATCTAGAAACATTATCTCTGGTTTATTTGTATAGCACACCCATTTCTTATGAAATGATAAGGTAAAAAGTTATAAAAACAAACAAAAGATGGTAGATAAATATCATTAAAGGATTCCAAGAAGGAAAAGTCAAATAGGATTTTTATTGATGAAGAAGATGGTATTCAGATTCAAAAAACGTGGTATGTAAAAAACTTAATTAATTTTTATCCTTGTTTTATAAAAATGTGAAAAGGGGTATAGGTAAATAAAAAGGGAAACGTCCATTGAATTTTTTTTAATGTGGAGCCATTTTTCACAATGTAGAAAATTGTCCTCAAAGAAATAAAGAATAAGATGGAACAGAAGATGATAAAAGATAGGTAGTATTCTATAATAAACATGGTGATAAGGAAAAATATTATTCCAAATTAAAGGATATAAAATTATCCAAGTTTAAAAGGATGCGTTTCTTATAAAAAGATGATAAAGAAGAAGAAAGTGAAGATAAATATGAAAATTCTATTGAGAATACTGAGAATACAATTATTATAAAAGTTAAAAATGATGATTTCAGAAGTAGTAGTTTTGAAGAAGAATAAACTCAATTATATTTTCATTTTAAAGAATAATGTAAATCATGTCTAAGAATGATTGGGAGGCTTGAGAAAGAAATCACGAAGTTAAAAAGTGGACACTCCTCAATGAACAGTCAAGAATGTTTTAATGATGATATAATAATGATGTTTGGATAAATTGATTATTTAAATAAATCTATTGAGACAGAAAAGAATTATAATGAACATTAGGAAGTAATGTTGAAGGAAAAATAGGAGGATTAAAAACATGTCCAATAAAAACATTCAAAAGATGAATAGAGGGTTAAAAGATTCAATAATTCTATCTATGATGTTGGTGAAAGCACTGGAAATGGTTAATCCAAGAATGATAAAAAATTACCTTCAACATTTGATAATAAAGGTGAAATTGTTTTTGAGAATAAGAAAGCTAATAAAGTTATGTATGTTTCCAATACCAACAAAGTGTGAAAGTCAAAAGTTTCCAACAAAATTTGAATCTAAAAACTTTTATATTGTTTATGGTTATGATAAGGATAAAAAGAAAACCGAGCTAAAAAATAATATTATGGTTAATAATAGAAATATTAGTGACCACTAAAAATTTGATAAGAATGATAAGAAGGTTTCTGAGAAACATGTTCACAACTCCAGTTAGTATGGAAGGTTTAAAGGAAAATATTCCTTCCATGGATGATGTTGGTATTGTGGTGTATTTGGACACCCAAAAAATATGTGTTGGTTCAACCAACAACATTAATACTATTCCACAAATAAGATAATCTGAAGTTTTAGGGGGATTTAATCCCTCTAAGGAAGAATTATGATAAGGAAATTTTGAATAAGATAGAGAAGGCTGGTGTAAAATTTGAATATAGGTTCCAACACCTAGAAACAATTTTTGAATTTTGTGAAAAACCTATAGATCATGCCAAAGGATGCCTTGTTTTTTTTACCAACATATGAACATTTCGTCAAAAATTATTAGAATACCAATGTTAATAAAGGTAAATACAAAGAAAAATCTCTTGTTGTTGAAATATCTATAAAAGTAACAAAATTAGAATGACCATGGATTCTAGATTGTGGTAGTTATTCCCATCTGATAGGATATTACAAATTGTTAAATAATATGAATATTTTTAAAGGAATTGTGATATTTTTAAATGATGAATCAATCAAAATAAAATGTGTTGGATAAGCCATCAAAATGGATGAAAATTCAAAATCCAATAATACTTTGATTGTTGATGGCTGAAATAAAACACACTATGTGTTTCAAAACATTGTGATGAAAGAAAAAAATTCATAATCTATGTATTTTTTGTGAAAGTAGAGGAATTTAGAATGATTTTTACAAGAGACCAATGTAAAAAATGAAACTTATTTCAAGTTGGTGGCATAAAAAACTCTTTTCATTTAAGCATTTTGGAAGAAGATCAGTTGTGGAATAAAAGGCTGGGAGAAATATGATAGAGAAACATGATAATTTTATCAAATAGATAATGCTTTTGGGTAATTCTTAATATATCAAGATGAGTAGGTTGGTGTTGCACAATTTTTTATAAAATAAATATTAATAATTATTTTCAAGAGAAAGATGGAATTGTTTCAAAAAACCACCAGAACATATTCATTATGATATATGAGGCCCCCTGATAAAATAATAAACTCATGTAGATATGTATTTCATTACTTTCATTGATGACTTACCTCACGTTAATTATGTTATGTACATGAAACATAAGACATACACTCGATTTTTTTTAAAAGTTTTTGAAAGAAATATGAGAAGGAATGTGAGTATTCTATGAAGAAGTCTTAAACAAGAAATGGTGGTGAATAAAAAATAGATAATTTTAATTTTATCTTGAGAAGCATAAAATTCATTTTGAGTTTAGTACCGCATATACTCTGCAACCAAATGGTGTTACTGAAAGTAAGAATAGATGTTGGGATGAAATGGTAAGAACTATGTTACTTAACCATGGTCTCTCCCATTACATTTAGAGGTATGACATGAGCACTTCAGTTTGTAATGAAAACAAATTTCTTCACATACCAAGTTCACATATGAATCCATATTAAATTTTTTATTAAGAAACTCCATGTTTTAAAAAATAAAGTGTTTTTTGGATTCCATAAATCATAAAGAACAAAGGTGGAAGCCATGGAAATTTTAAGTAGAGAGGTGAAGATGGAATTTTATTTTGTTTTGATCTAGATAAAAGAGGATGTAGGTGGGTTAACTAAAAGTTAATAATATTAGTTGTCTCTTCGGATGTTAAATTTTTTGAAAAATATGAGGAAGATAAACATAATCAAGATGATAATGAAGATAAATAGGAAGAAAGAATCTATGTTGAAAACAAAGATAAAGATTCTGAAAATGGTAATATTACTCAAGAAGAAGAATTATAATATGTTATTTCTAATTATGAGGATTATTCTATAAAATATCATCCTAGAATGAAGATGAAACTAGAAGCTGAAAACATTATTGGTGATCAACATCAAAGGGTTTAAACAATAATAATAATTATATGTAATTATAATTAGTCAAAGGTCTTCCTGAAATATGTGAATGAATATTATAAGAATCTAAAATTGGATTATGATATGAATGAAGAGAAATATTAGATAGAAAATAATGATACTTGGAAATTCATACCTAATTTAGATAACAAAAATGTTATTTGTAAAAAATGGGTTTTCTGAAACAAAATGAATAAATAATGTGGAGTGATAAGGAGAAAAGAAATATTAGTTTAAAAAGGTTACTCACAAATTGAAGGTATTTATTTTGATGATACTTTTTTACAATTGGAAATATTAGAAACAAAAAAAATATTTCTCATTATATCTGCAAAAAAATAGTTACAAAAGTTTTCAAAAAGATTTTAAATTTGTATTTTTAAATATTGATCTTGATGAGGAAGTGTATACTGAACAACCATGTGGATTTGTTGTTAGGAAAGATGAATGTTATGTGTGCATGTTGAAGAAAGAATTTATGGGATAAAATAGATATAAGGTATTGTTATTCCAAAAGAGATAAATTCTTGAGGAAGATTAGTTTTAATAAAGGAAGAGTTGATATAAATTTTTACATTAATGAAAATCATAATTTTTACCTCATTGTAATTATTTATGTTGATGAAATTATATTTGATGGTAATGATGAATGATCTTTTGAAATATTTGCTGAAGAGATGAATTTTTTTATAGATGTCCATATTGGGAGAAATGAAATACTTTCTTGGGTTACAAATCTCACAAAATAAGAAATAAAATTTATTTCCCAAGAAAATTATTCTAAGGGACTTATTAATAAGTTTGGCATAGAGAATTAAATTCATTTTTCCAAACCAATTTCTATGGGAACCCAGATGAATAAAGATAAAGAAGGTAAGTATGTTTATCAGAAATAGTTTTATAAGATCATATGAATTTTCTTGTATTTGACTGCCTCAAGACCTGACATTGTTTAGGATGTCACCTTATGTGCAAGAATTCAGAGTTCTCCAAAAGAATCACATTTGTTGGATGGAAAAAATAATTCTCAGATATATTAAAGGCACATCATATTTTGGAATAATTTATGATATCCCTAAATCTATAAACTTGTTTGGGTATTCATAATCATATTCGGTAGAAAATATTGATGATAGAGGATCCACATCTACTGGAGTTTTATTTCATGGGAAAATTTCTGTCACTTGGAATAAAAATAAATAGAATTCAGTAACTATTTTTACAATTACACATTAGTATATTTCTACCACTCAATTTGATGCCCAACTTATGTGGATAAAGACTCAATTAGAATATTTACTATTTGATGTGATGTTACCCCTATTCTTCAGTTGTGAAAATCATAATGAAATCAAAATTACCATAAATATGATACAACATTTTCATTAAAAACATATCAATATAAAATAATATTTCATCAAAGATCATGTGATAATAATGAATTTATATTGGAATATGATCCTACTTCATAACAAGTTTCTAACATTTTCACAAAACATTTACCAATAGAACCCTTTTCTAAAACAAAGGTTAAACATGGGAATCCAAAACACCTTCTCATTAATATTGAGGTACATTATTGCATCCCCTCTCTCATCTTTTCTTTGGGTAGTTTTTTAAAATGGGGAAATGGTTCATAAATCTATTCATTTTTATGTTATAAACCTTTTATGGATTCATTTAAAATTGGGGATTTGTGGGTAAGTTGGGATTTCAACATTATAAGTGTGAGAACTATTCAAACTTTTTTTGGGAGTGGTTGTGGGAATCCTTTTTTATAGTGAAGTGGAATAAGAAGGAGAAATATATGAAGAAAATTTGAAGTTGTTTTCATGAGTCAATAATTTTGGACAAAATTGTTTTTCTATAAATGATTCTTTTTTCTTACAATGAGTTGGCTCAGTATGCTTAAACTTTTTAATAAGTAATTCATAGAATGAGGTTATAATGTTCAGTGATTTATGAATCTTGGTTGAAAAAAAATCCAAAGTGGGAGATTTTTGGGACCAAGATGGCTGGATAAGGTTTTTAGAAGATGAATGAAGTTGTTTTGAAGAGAAATTAAATTTGTTGTTAAAGTAAATAAATCACCTAAACTTTGTAGATTTTTGGTGATCGGACTAATCATTGAATTTGGAATATCATACTATCAATGATTGAGAAGTTCCATCGGATTAGAAAGATGTTTACTTGAAGGAAAGTCTCATTAGACTCACCTTTGGTCTTTAATGAGGGTCTGATTATAATAAAAAATTTAGTCAGGTTATTTATGGATTCGATGTAAAACCAGATGATCAATTTTCGATATTTGAGTTCTCATAAATAATAGGTATTCTATGAAACTTGTGATGCAAGATATATGAAGGATAGAGGGAGAACATGTGTTTCTTATCGTATTGAGGGTTAGAAAGAAAGATGTATATTATAAAGGATGGAAAGTTACAAAACATTTTATTATAAGTCATATGATGGTAAATATTATCTTCAATGTATTAAAATTCATTAGGAAGTCATGATAAAAGAAAAATTTTGTGAAATTAGGAAGTTGTTATAGCCGAAGATCTATGGTCTCATTAAATCGGTGAAAGTTCAGTAGATTCAGTCATGTATGTTGTATGAGAAGGTTGATCGAAATGTATACATATGAAGATACTTATTTTTATTTAGACCAATATGACAAAAGATATAAATATTTTGAGAACTATATTTATTGTTGGAAGTTCATTGGTATCGTAATCGAATTAAAAAAGATGTTACAGAATAAAATAAGTATCTCCTAACACAAGTCCCTCAGATACAGAATACCACCAATCCAATAGAAAAGATTTTGGAAATGATTTATATTATTCGGATCTTTTGTATATCAGATGAAGTGTTTTATCATAGGTAGAATTGTATTATGGGGATTTTTTTGGGACCAATCAAAAAGAAAATAAATTGGAAGTTATTGGTACTGATGAATTCATAGAAGAAGAAAAGTTTATTTAAAACAATATGAAGAATAAAATTATAGATCGTTCTGCAATGTAGTCAACCATTTTCACTAATATAAATTTTTTATTATTTTACTTAATATGTTTGTAAAGATAAAATAAGAACTCTGATGTTTTTTTTGGTCATGAGATAATGTATCTTTTTCCTTATAATTTCAATTGGATCAAGAGCCATCAGACTATATATGACACTAATTATCAGAGTGAATTAGTGACTAATCCATCAAACAAAATCTAGAATCGATAACGTCATCATGATCATCGGTCTATAAAAAGAGGAAAAGAAGAGTTACTTGAATCTTTTCAAAGTTTTATCAAGGGGGTCACAGAAGTGGTTAAAAAATTTTGAATAATTGTTTTCATATCTTTCATTGGGTGTAGAGAAACGTAATAAAGGATCTATTGTTGTCAATATTATGAAGATATTGGTTTTAGCATTTGGTTCTAAGGATCGTAATGGGATGAAATGTTTTAAATTTTTTTACTTGTTCATTTTTCAATTGGTGCAATGTTTTATTTGGTATAGAGAAATGTAATGAAGAATAAATTATCTCCATCATAATGAGAATATAAGAATGGATAATCAGAAATGAACTAATGTTTTTGAAGAAATACTAAAGAAAGATGAAGTTTTGAGAAGATTTGAGAAGTTTTGAGAAGAGTTTAGATGCATTGAAATAGTAAAATATGTTCCCATATTTTATGGAAAATTGATGTTTAAGGATATTTTTTTGATTCAACAACATTTTTAGAATCCTACCCAAACCATTTTTGGTTCACCTATAAAAGGAGGAAGTACTTTTTACTTTATTAAATCGAAGTAATATTCAAGAGAGATGGAAAAACATTGAAGAATTGTAGATATAAGGAGTTTATAGATCATTATTACCTAATGAATTTTAACAAAACATACAAAGGAAGGATAATTGAAAAGTTCTTAATCAGGGTTTCTGGATTCAGACTGAGATATTGGACTGGGATTTCATGATTTAGAAAGAATTAGTTCAATATAATCTCAACTATATGCTGACATAAATATATTTTTATATTGGGAAATCAGACTTAGGAATTATATTGGTAAATTATAATGATTTTAATTAAAAATTCTAGAATAATTTATGGCATACTTATACATATGAAAATGAAGAATTTAATTTTGAAAAACATATTTGTGAACGTTCATCAACCAACACCATTACATGTTTATTACAAAAATTATATTACATCATTTTGTGCTACTTGAATTTAATTTGCTATTTTATTGAACATAGTTCAATACAAGCATAATGGAATATCTTCCTCATTGTATCCTTTGTAAAATGATTTTTTTTCTAGTGGATAGTGTTGTATCAGATTATTTCCATACAATACGACGAATGTAGCTACTCTTATTGAGTAGTGAACATTGTGAATTCATGTGTTCTTGTGGATGTATTTTTATTTTTTTTCAGAAAGGTAGCAACTCTTTAATAGGAGAAGAAGGTTGTTTTATCAATAAGGAAACTTAAAATATAAAATATATCACTGATTCACCCCCTCCCCCTATCAATGATATATTTATCTGTTGGGAATTATCATAAGAATGTCTGAATACCCCATAGTATCCACCTATTTATACTTATCATGGATATATGTTTCTCTAGATATTGAGATAAGAATATGTTTGTGTTACTATATTTGTACCAGTGCTGGAATATGATTATGGAGTTCTTTAACTGTTTCTATAATGTAGTGGTAATTTATCAAAAAGTTTGTTGGAATGTAGGCTTGTACATTTTTCGTCTCCCAAATAAACTGTATGATATATTTTATTGAAGAAGTTATATAATCCCACTTATATTGTCCTTGTGAAATTGAAATATAAAGATTTCATTCATGATTAGGGGTTGGGATATGGACCTCCCCCATTCTTGCAATAGGAATACCCATACCAGCATGATCCAATGGAATATGGATATTAGAATGTTAGCTAGCTATTGTCGAAATATGTAGACATGATTTATTAGTGGAATCTAGGATATAGTCCAATTACCATTTATCAATATCATTCCATACTCTATGATACATCCTTGGTCTCCATGAATGATTGTCCATGTGGAAATGTTTGTGGTGGTTCCCTGAGCATGTGACTAACAGGAACAGGTGGGGTGACCCTGATGACAACAGTTGATATGATAATTCCTCAGTAGCTCTTAAAACATGATTGATCTATAGTTGACTCCATTATCCACCTTCCTCAGATACAAAACATTTTGATTGTTTCTATTTGATGATAAGATTTCTAAGACTCTATTGATGTAAATGAGAACCAATGGTTTCACTACATCATTCTTTAGACAAGGAAGAATTGTCATCTTTATCATCTAGATACTCTTATGTGAAACCTTGAGGGTTTATATCATACCATGTCAGTATATTTTTGAACCAATTTATTCTCTTCCTAAAGCTAAAGGTGTCGGGTGGGTGAGGTTGTTCTGCAACCCACTAGGGTTGGATCCAATGCTGATGTTCCATAATAGTCGCTTAATGAATACATGATCTGAGGTTAAGGTATTGTTTTGAGAGTATTATATAGTTTCATGAAGATAACAGGGAACAAGTTCATCGATCAATGCATCATTTTGTGTTTGAAACATGCTCAATTAGATATTCACAGGTAACAAAATTTCCTATTCTTATTCCCGTTTCATCCATTTTACTCGTACAAAAATTTCCATGGATATAATGTCATATTTTATTGGAACCCTAGTTATATAGGATTTTACATTGAGTGTAGGATTTTAATTTTTAATGGATATGTGAAAACAATAGCCCAATCCATGATCATCGATTCATTTTCATCATTTGAGAGTTTCACATCAGGTTCACCTTTTTTGTTTTGCTCAAAAATTCATAGTTCCTAGAGTTTATAAGATAAGGTGTTTTAAACCTATAAAAATTAATTTATTATATCATTACATTCCTTTAGACTATGATTACCATTTTTTCCCTTTTTAATGGTTTATTTTTCGAGTTCAAGTATGGTTTTACAATAATTCTATCCTAGATTACAACTTTCAACTCTTAGAAACTGCCAACGAGAACCACATCCATAACAAGGTACATACCTATTTTCCAAAGGATGGAATTAATTTAGTGTCTAAGACACAATGGTACATAGAAACTCAAATTGTTTAAGAGGATGGGAGTTCATTCTCATCGCACCCTGTTGGGGGGAATTTTTTCATATTCCATGACACTCTTATAGATTTATGATATGTTCAAGAATCTATTACAATTATCAATATGTTACTAGATACCCTAATAAAAGATATGGTGTTAAATCCTTTTGCACATAATTGGGGGTTCTATAAATGATACTATTTATGTGTGTCTGATTTTCAAAATATGTTTCCCATTATATCTTAGAAATGGGTATATTCTTAAATTTTAAATCCATATAACCCTGAACTCTAGTGTTTTCTTTCATCCAGGGAGGTGATTGATATTTCTAGGAAGATATTGAACCTTTATGGGGATTCATATCTATCACGTGTATAATTGGAATCAAATCATACATATTTTGTTTAATCCATGCAGTATAACATTATATGGAAAGGATCTATATTAGGATACATAGTCATCGGGTATTGATTTTAGTCCTTAAGAGGGAATCCTATGTATCCAATTTACAAAATTATTCTGTTTCATCATATTTTGTTCTTCCCTTAACCAATTGATGGGTGGTGATGTATAATTAAGTCTCATGAGGGTTATTTCCTAGATTTTATCAATATGGGAACCATTCTCTCTATGATATGATTGATACGATCATTACAAATCCAAAATCCCACGTGAACCATGCTCTCTGTGATATTTTAATGATAACAAGAGAGAAAACTCACTATATATAGTTTGGGGACTTATGTACTGGGAAATCCCATATGGAGTGTTTGATATAGAACCCGGGGCTCAAAAAGGCATCCTACGTATCATGACTATATCATTAAATAGATTCTTTATAGTTCGATTGAATTCTCAATATTTTTATGGATCAGGAAAAATGATGAACCCATTGGAGTGTTTAGTTCACATAGGTTAGAGTGTCTCAGACATAGCGACACTTAAATCGAGGTGGATTCCCATTAGTGCTCAGCCCTTAAGAAGGAATCATATGCATACTATTTATACATGAATCATAATTCTCATAGTTCAGTTTGGGGTATGTATGAATATTTATAATATACAATGTCATTATTTACCAAGGTGTTTATCTTATAAGTCTTATGTGCCTAATTGACATTTCGTGAGTGTTTGTTTCATAAGGCTGACATGTCTCATGGTGATTTTCATGATTTAAGCAGACATGTCGATGGTCTATTGTGTGACCTATCTAGAATGTCTATAGGACTATCACATGAATCAATTAACACATTTGAGGTTCTTAACGTGATATAAACAAATATTTCTAGGGGGGTCGCGTGATCAAGACTGATATGTCAGAAGGTTGTCATGTGACTTAGATGAAATGTTTGGAGGACATCACATGACCTAGAAAATATGTCCAGGGGACATCTCAAGACCTTTGTAACATGTCCATAGTACTTCAATATACATTGTATATACTTTCTAAATCACTTTTAATGAATTGAGTAAAATTTATAGAGGATTTTGCAATACATGTTTGAAATGCCATGACATTTTTTCATCATTTCAATAGTGCATGGGGAGCACATGATTCCTTCAAATAAAAATTAGTATATCCATAATTTCATAAGTATTCCATATTTTTCATCCTTTATTTCATATGTCTCTCAATTTTCATCAATAATTATTTTTTTAGGTTTTTCAGGACCAATTAGACAGGTAATGACACCTTCACATGACCTGGATAGGGAATTGGAAGTCCCTTGCATGATCTATAAGGGGATCACATGAAGTGAATATTCCTTTAATATAATCCATTAGGTAGTACCCTAAATTTGACCTAGTGTAAGACCCATAGAATTAAGTGTACTTCTACTATCCAAATTTCAGCCTTTTATTCCCCCATGTGTTTGCATTGCATCTCATATCATTTTTTATTGAGGGTCAAAAAAATTTAGGCCTCATAACCCCAGTTATATACCAACGTACATGGTGAGTATATCAAAGATAAGTGTTGGAGTCGGTGAAGGGAGTGTGGCATCTTGTGGTTCACATGATCTTGTCATGGGTCATTCAGGGAATTCCATGAGAATCAATGATAATGATAACTCTACTTCATTGTCATATTTAATGGATTCATGACATGTCAAATTGATTTCATATGGTCATATTGAAATGTCAAATGACCTTTTCACTATTGAGCTTACATGTATTGTAGTATTAAAAACATCAAGATGTGTGTGGAAATTCATTCATTTGGTCGAAGAATAATTTTTTGTGGATCTTTAAGAGATTGAGACAAGTTATGAGAGGCATTTTACGGGATCAATCTATCCTGTTAAGGGTGTTTATGTGAGTTCAACAGTGATAACATGAGGCTCGTAACCCATTTATCATGAAAATAATCATATCATCCTATCATAAAAATATTCTATATTTTCTTGTTTTTATTCTTTATTTTATAAGGCTTTCTTCTTTTTCCCATTGTTTTTCTATCAGGGCGTCACATGATCAATAGGGGATCTCACAACAGTGTATGATAATTATCATGGATAGTCACTTTTTTTGTTGGTGATGTGCCACATGATCAAATTGATATGTTAAATAGAGTCCACAAGATTGGGATAACATGTCCAGAGTCTTCATGAGACTAGGTTACTTATTGAGGAGGCTTGTATAAGGACCCTTTCAAGTTCAATATCTCTTTTCATATAGATTTGGAAATATCATGGTGGTATTCCAATGGACCAAATTATGATCGATGGTAAACAAAAGAGGCACATAAACCTTAATGAATATTAAAGTAACTTCATCCACATGAAGAATAATCCATTTTCAAGTTTATTCCCTTACATTACGAGGGGATTTGGGTGAGTTTCAGGCATCTTTCACCTGTTATGTCACATGATTGGAGGAGATCATTGGGCAACCTCTGCATGATCATCAATTCTTTCCTAGAAACCTTTGAAATAATTGGAGTGTTTGTTAGAGGTTTTCTATATGATCATTAAAATATCACACACAACACATGATTTATTTTCATAACCTTTTCAGGTTCATGTAGTCACATTCCCTCTTAGAGGTTATGTGATCTACAATATTCGGCAACCTGGACATCATATAGCAATACTACTTCTTCTTTTTGTTTTGTAGAGAAAATAGTACCCACACTTCATGTATTTCTTCAGTACTAGAGTCACTGATTGTCATTTTGTAGGTGCCAAAAATGTTATAAATATTAATTTTTCATTATATACATGCATATAACCATTATAGAAAATTGTACATGGAATATGAATCACATCGCTTCGTGGAGATGGTAGGTTGTCTGTACACATGAGTGGCGATATAATTCCATTAAAGGGTAAAACTATAAGGTAGGGTATGAAATATTAATTTTTTTATAATTGATAACATGTCATATATATCACATATATTCATTAAATTTATCCATATTAGTTTCCATGTAAAAAATAACCAAAAAAACAAATCACATCGCTTCACGAGGCGGTAGTCTGTTGTACACATGGGCGACATTATAATATTTTAAAAAAATGGTAAGTAAGAAGATATAAGTTATATTATAACTCTAGGATTTTAATTATATACTAAAAATTATATATATAAATAAAAAACATCATTATATCCAACCGTGAGAAGTGTTGATGGAAAATGAGTTAAATCAGTTCATGTTGTGGCAGTCTATCGTACACACGCTCTAAGATTTTGTTTCCCATTTTATGGATATAGATACGGATAAATACTATTTTGCCACCATAATAAATTCCTAGTATATGGGATATACAGGTTTTATTATGTTGTAAATTTTAATGAATAATGTATAGTTCTAAAAGAATAAATAAAAATAATTATCTTAGTGAAGATAATTACCTTCTCTTATAGGAAGCTTCTTTGGATCTCTTCTTATAGACATTAGGGTAACTATTTGGGGGAAACCAGAAGTTATAGAATGTGGATAAGGATGTTGGGGTTTTATTGTTTTAGGTTTTTGTTGATTAAAATGTCTTTATATGTGTAAAGAAGTGAGGGGAGTGAGTTCTCCTTTATAGTTGAGGGGGGAGTTTTATTTTTGTAAATACCCAAATATATTCAATAATGGGATGTCACCCTAACCCAACATGGCCCAGAAATTCATAATTAAAGGGTTTTAAATATGTAATGTTTAATAAATACCTACAACACTAAATAAAACACATGTTTCATACATGTTGTTCCTTAACATCTATGTTTCCGTACTTTTACCATTTTATTTTCTCACTACGGTAACTAGTCTTCTTAACATGGGTAATTTATCCTTTAATATTTAAATAAAATTCACATTATTTGATAATTTGAACCAACTAATTCCAAATATGACATCAAATTTATAAAATAAAAATATTATGGGTATTGAAAATTAATTTTAACACAAACAAATGTAGCATGAAAAAACATCGCTTTAAATTAACCATGGTAACAATGTTTTTACTCTTTAGGGGTCAACTAAGTCACAATAAAATAAAATATTTCTACGAAAAGAAAATATTTTTTATTTTTAAAAATATAAAAATAACTTGGAATAATATTTTATTTTTAGTAATTTTAAATCAATTTATTAAATAAAATTTATTATAAAACAACATTAAAGTCAATTTTGATACTATTCAATTAATTTGAATTAAAAAAATATCAAGATATAGATATAATTTATATATATTATGATAAAACTTTTATAGAATGATATATTTACATTAAAATTATATTAACAAAATAATTAATTCAACTTATTTTACTTTTTATATTTTTAATATCATTTATTTTATTCTTCTATTAACTAAATAATTACTATAGTAGCGTTGCTAAAGCATTTAAGGAAATTATATAACTAATAAAAATTTAAAATAAATTACCATTATAAAATTAATTTCATTATTCTAAATATTACCATCCATATTAGTTCACAACTTTATTCTTTTTTTATGTGATCACATAATTGAAATTTAGAAGAAATAGAGTGACATTGTTTCTTTTTCTTAACATAAATTATAATGTACGAAAATGTAATTGGAAAGTGTCTCAAAAATAAAAAAAACTATAATAAGGTCATATGGGTCCAAATATGTACCTTAAGTTACAATTGAATAAATATTTATTTCATTTTAACCCTTCTCTTCTTAGTTTAATCCCTCGGTAAACCCATTTTTACTCGAACTGTGGTAATTAATTTTTTCTATTTCCACTTTTAATTTTGATAAAAAAATATGTTACTATTATTTGAGAGTATAAATTATACTAATCCAAAACATGGAATCCGTTTTTAAAAATTTAATAAATAGAATTTCCTTAATTCAGTTTAAAATTAAACTACAAGTGGGATGAAATATCAAATTTCCAAAGAGAACTTCCTCATAAGTATAGAAAATTTTAATATCAAAATTCAATATTAAATTGAATAATATGACCAAAATTACTTAAAGTTTATTATAATTTAACTACTTTTAATTTAAAACATATTAAAATTTAATTTTATTTTGTAAAAAATTTAAATGAAAAGGCATTATTAAATAAAAATCAGTATTTTTTCACTATTCATCAAAAAATTAATATTTATAGAAAATTATAAAAAATCACCAAAGGATAATTTTGATATGCATTTTTCAAAAAATTAATCTTATTATTCCAAATTAATTTTCTCAATGTGGTAAAAACTAATATTTAATTATGTGTGCAAAGCATGAGTAATCCTTCTTTCAAAAAAAATACTATTTTTTAGAAAATAATGCCTTCCATTAAAAATGGTTCTTATATTATTTATAATCTATTGATCACCATTTAATTTATTTCATAAATTTATAAACCATATAATTTGTTTCATTTATTTATTACTATTTAAATCCCATATCTTAACGGTTATGGTCTAAGGGTCTTTTTTAAATAATAATATTTTAATAGAGTATCGTGTTTCGTTCAAATCGAGTGTTGAATGTATTGTATGAAAACAAACGAATTGAATTTATTTAAAACAAATATATCATATAGTCTCAGGATGTTTCATTCTCTTCTAATATCAGTGTTTCATGTCATACACACTATCAAATATAATGTTCATCTTTTAAAATCTTGTGGTGTTACATTATACCCCCTTGTAAAAATTGTTCCTCACAATTTAATAATGATATCATTAATAAAGGTTTTGACATTTGAAAATAAAATTCTTTAAATACCACATAATTAGAAGGGTTAATAAAATATTCAATTAATAAGTGAGAAAGGGGAAAATGAAGGTCATCTGGAATAATCACATAGGAAGGTTTCCAAGCAGGAGATCGTATATAGGAAATGAAAATATAGACATGAAAAGAAAGGTAATTCCAAAATAATGATGAAGGGTGATAGGGAAGAGTAATATGCGATATCACTAGTGGCATGCATCGAGGGTTTGGTCACGGTACTCCCCTGACTATCCTTTTAATTGAATAGGTTCTGGGAAGAAATAACAAAAATTTTATCCACCCTACCTTGGAAAAAGGGAGGAAGGCTTCTCCCTCACTATTCTGGTATCTCATCTCTGACCTTTTTCCTCATTCACTAGTCCCTAGATTCTACCTATTTTCCAAGTATGTGAATTTTTCTCCAAGTTTCAATTGTACATCGATGGTTTTCCTACTATCCTGATATCCTCCCAAGAGTTCTCATATGCTTCCTTGCTATTGGACTTTACATTGATGGATTGTTTCGGTAAGATTCAATCCATGGTGGTAGTATTTAATGAGTTTTTCTCGGAATTAGTTTGCTCAATCAAAAAATCATTTGGAATTTGGATTAGATCCATTTATGGGTTTAATTTTTTTTGTAAATTTCCCTCAATAATACTTCGTAGAAATCTATATGGGCTTCTTCGGGTTTCTATTTCTCTATTTTTCAATGGTCATTTTATTATTATCTAAAAAGGGACCCTATTTCTACTACAATTAGGATATACCATCCAGGTCCCCCTCTCTCATTCCTAAATATAGATATCCTTATATTAATTGGTAATAATGTTGGCTAGTTTCTTTGATTGTATTAACATACATGAGATATTTTTATTCATGTATCTCCTTGTATTTGCGTCAATGTTGATTTTTGAAGGTAAATCATTAGAGTTCATTTACATTGATATTTAATGGGAACTTTTATGGAAGAATAAAGTTTTCTAAAAGTCCTAGGTTGCCTTCAATTTTTCTTATAAGAGTTTAGGCCAAAAATAATCCAAATTTTACCATCTAGTGAAATATATCCCTCCCACAGTCCTCGAATATAGTTTTTTGGGTAATGAAAAAACATCTATTATCAAATATTACCATAAAGGGGTGAGACCTTGGAATCCTAGACCAAGCATCACAAACATTGTTTCCAGTTTTAGATTTGATATGGATGGATTCAAGATGATAGTACAGATCCCGAGAGTAGTTTATCCAATCATTTTTGTCTTCAACCCTTATTTTGATGATCATGTCCAGGTTTGTGGCGAGTGAAAATGGAGTGTGGCTTTTATTGGCATAGGTGAGTGTGACACCCCTATCACTAGGGTCAATGTAGTATTTTTTTTCTTCATTTCAATATTCCCCAGGGTCAAAGATAATTTCTCCTAAGGTTAGGGGTATTTTTGGCTCATCAGATCCCCAAAAATCAATATAGATTCATAACAGTTTTACTTTATTTAATGTAAATTAAGAAAATATTGTAGATACTAAAGGTTGGAGAAATTTTATTTCTTGATGTAAAATAAATTAGTATAGGTCAGGGACCTGAAGGGGTTATTAGCTGAGTGAAAAAAAACTCTTATATATCTCCAGTCAATGAGTAGGATCATTAAGATATAATGAATATTTTCTATGGCTTAAGGAATAGGAATAAAGTTAATTATATTTTTGGGAATTCTCCACTCAACAATGAGAATAACAAGGAAAACAAAAGACTAATCAAAATTACCAAAAACCAGGGTAACCAGATCATCTCAAAACCCTATGGGGACCAAGGTATAAGCAAGGTTGATAAAATTACCACTTGAGGAAGGTGTTACATAAGATCAAATAAAGTACTATGAGAAATTTTAAACAATTTGGGTTGAGATCGAGGAGGATCAAGGTCGTATGAGGTTGTACATATAATATTTTCTCAAAATGGAGTTACCCAATGGTGCCCAATATGTTTTAGGAAATGAGGTAATTGATAAATCAAATGAATTTATTCTTCAACTTCACTCCAAATAAAATATGTTGTAGGTGGTCTCCATCATCAACATTCCGAATGAGGAGGCTGATATAATGTTTTACAGGAGGCTCCATGTTGATCTTATTGAGGAACAAAAATATTGGACTGTAAAAGAAGATCATATCCTAGAACACGGAATTGAAAAGGATTGATAATAATGGAGGAGTGTATTCAGAATATCGACAATATATCCAATCACTTTGAGGATCTCATTAATGACAACCAAGACATGGAGGTATCTTCTATCGATTGGAATTTATATCAGCTGAATGATTCAACCTCCTTCAACTTTTCGTGGAATGGGATGATAATTTCATATATGCATTAAGTTTGGTACAGGTTTAATTTTGTTAGGATTATCACTTACCCAATAAAGGTGAATTATGAAATAAAAATTTAATTTATTAGTAGTATATAATAATAATATAGGGTGATAGAGTTCATTGATCACATGAATGTTAATGATAAATAGAAATTAGATAACCTCAAAACCATAAATCCGGGATGAGTAAAAATAACATTGATTCATCATATATAAATGTAATTGGATAAACATTTTTATAATATACTTCTCCTAAAGTAGAGGGTTTTATTTACCATCTAGACCAGGAACATGAAGAAATATACTTACTTGAAAAGAGTAATTTCATCCTTTAATCATTTCCATTATGATCTCATATTTTGTTTAAATGATGAGTATTCAAGATGAAATTTTCTTTCCTAAATCACTAAAACCAACATTTAGCATATCCTTATCTCTATAAAATAATGAAAATTCATCCATCCAAACTCTAAATATTTTCCAAGACCAAAATTTATATCAAAATTTATACAATAACACCCAAAGTTCAACTTAATCCATTCCATAAATAGTTAACCTTAAATATCATCCAAAATATATTTGACTATATTTAGAAGTAAGTCACTAAATCATTATTATATTCCCTAGACAATATATTTTTACACTTAACTTCACATTAAAAATCTTTGAATACCCGTATCACCATAAAATCATAATGAAAAAAAAATTCTTTCAAAAAAAAATCTCATGTGGTTGAAAATATTCCATAAATCCAAACATGTAGTAAACTCCAGAAAAGATAACATAAACAATCAAATCACTAAAAAATTCTATATTCACTAATATTATCCCAGAAACATATATTTATAATTATTTTCTCCACATAGATCACATATTAAGGTTTATCTTCCATCAATCATGTGTTTTATAAAAATATCGACTTTATACTAAATAACATTTCATGGTCATCCCTACCATTTATCATTTTTTCTCAAATAATTAAATAAAAATAATTTCAATACGTTCCTTACACATTCCATAATTATTATAACTAGAATATCATTAATAAAAATACTCCTATAACATAATTCTTGAGTCCAAATATGTAATCACATTAATCACTCAACATTATCTATAGTAATATCATAAGTTTGACCTCAATTCCTTAGATTCTTTTAATGTATATTCCCTTGATGCTTAAAGAATTCATTTTGGAATTATCCTGTCACATTATAGTTGAACCACTGAACATAAAAGGTGTATTTATTACCATTAAATCCATTCTCATTATGGCCTTTCTATCAACACTTGAATAAAACTCATATTCTCTTCACGGAAGTATCATGATGTTTTTAACACAATTATCACTTGTGGGAAAACCCATCATTCCTTTCTTCCCCTAATACATTTATTTATTTTTAATCCTTTTCTTCTCTTACTTACCTGAGAATCTATATTACTTATATAATTCATTCTCTATCATGATAGCACATTAAACTATGTCCTCATATGATTATCATGATTGGGTGACTAGTTTCCTATGAAATATTGGCATAACCCCATCAAGGAAATCATTATTAGCCTCTATATTATCTTCATTAATACAGTTCCCATTACATTAACTATGATGCATTTCCAAAAAAATGGAATACACTAGATTATATAATAAAATTTTGTATCACTTAACACAAATTGAAAAATTTATGCGTGGATAATCTCATAAACATAAAAATAGATCCTTTGGGAATATTTTCAAATCATAAAAATATATTCAAACCCTTAATAATGGTTGGTAAAGAAAATTTCAATTATCCTAAGCATATCATCTGAGAGTATCAAACTAGGTGTACATTAAGTATTGTATTTGTGAACGAGGTAATGCTCAAGTCAAGCCCAACATGCCTTTTTTAGAGTTGTTACCCTTAGGTAAAACCTTTTTAGAACCACATCCACTTATAGTACTTAGATAAGGATGTATTTATAGGGAAAAAACATAATCTCTACCTTAATAAGACTTTGGGATTTTCTTTTATACTTATCATCAATGTCTATTATAAGGTTATTTTCCCTAATCTATGTTTTCTTAGATATAGTTCTCAAGGATTCTTCTAAAATTCCACAAATACCAACTATAATGACCCCAAATCCAGTTACCTGAAGCCAGTGGTTAATATATTAAATTGGAATTAGATATAAAGTATATAATCCGAAATGAACAAATTGTTTATTAGTACTTGTAAAATAGATGAAAACATTAATTTCATATACATTTGAAAACATAAAATGAAAAAAAAATATTTGAGAATTACAATTTTCATCATAGCATATCTTTTCATATCAATCACAAAACACTTCCCCATATACTAAGGAAAATAAAACATAATAAAGGGTTGAGATAAAAATCTATGAAAAAGTATGTGTATAGTGGAATCTATCCAAATTAAATAACCATAATAAATACGATATGGAAAATAAATAAAACAAATTCCATTTAAAATAAAATGTTGACCATAATATGGTTGGAATAAATAATGATAAAATAAATCTATGTAAATAATAACATATGCTTCAAAATTATCCATGGACATTATAACTAATTTAATAATCACATGGATATAAATAAATAATTCATAATTAGGTCATGCATAATTATGGACATATGAAACATATTGTAAACACACTTCACAAGATAGTTTAAATCTATGGGCTGAAACCCATCTAATTTAGAAAACTGGTTTGTCTCATTTAACTTATCGATGCATCCAGGAGATATCTATAACTAGACCCAACCATAAATTCTTAAGTATAATTAATTAATCATATATAAGGGGTTAAACATAATCAATATAAACATTCTTATTGAAAAACTAACATAATAAATATTAATACAAAACCCAATCAAAAAAACAAAATCCTAAACATCTAGATTAACATGGTCAATGGTAATAAAATTTTGCATCCTCATTCAAATTGATCATAACCCATATAAAGAAATAATAAGTGTGATATTAATAAAAATATTCAATATGTATAATAATTAAAATAAAGGGTTGATTTTTTTGGTGAATATAAATATTATAAAAATGTCATTAAAACATTCTTTAGGAAAATAACCTTTTCACATTAAAAACATTTTTAAAATAATAAGTTTAAAAAATATTCTAACAATAATATTCTTTAAAAATAATATTTTTAAAACATGTAAAATAATCTTTAAACCATTTAGTGGTCATGATGGAGATACTTTTTTCATGTCATACCTACTGAAATAAAGATTCCTTTTACATTTTCTATAAAATTAAAATGGGAATTGTTTAGAAAAATACATGATGATTCCTTTTAAAAAATTCATAGAAATTAAAAAAAGTGTAATATTTTTTAATAAATCATTTTTATAACATTAAAACCATTTCTTTAAACATTTTTAGAAAAAATGTTTTTTTAAAAAATGGATTTCCAACTGAAAATAAAAATGAATTTGGATTTTCATAAAAAAAACATTTTTTCCAATTATTTTAATTAAAAAATATTAGAAAATTGCTAATATTAGTTTAATGATTATTTAATAAATATATGATATTAAAATATATTTTTTTAAATATTTCAATAAAAAATAACTCTCCAAAGGAGACGTAAACAGAAAAAAAATATTGTCTAATGATGAGATTTTAAAATAAACCCTTACCACTTTTGTAACTTATGAATCGTAAGAACAAAAAATAAATAACATAAAATAAAAATTTAAATCCATTAATATAAATAGATTCATTATATAAAATATAAAATGGGTAGTATATAAACCACATAAATTAATAAGTGGTGAATATGGAATAAGCTGCACACAAGTAAAAGTGAGATGAGAAACCGTTACCTCATGTTCGACTCCATTCATATGTATCCAAACATAATATATAATAACAATAGGTTTTTTATAAATATATTAAAGAACCATACTCAAATATATCATAAAAAATATTATCCAATTATAAAATTTTACCACCTTCTTGTTAATAATATTTCATTATTTTCGTTGTTTCATGTGCTAATTTTATTCTTTTTTCATGCATGTTTTTTCATGAAAATTTTTTATTATTGGAAATTGGATATAGGTACATCATCAATATATTTATATAAATTTTATAAATAAATTTTTTATTACATAAATAATTACAAAAATTCTTGAAAATTGTATATAAAAAATGAATCACCTCGCTTTGGGGAATGGTAGGTTATACATATGCAAGAGCAACGATATCATTCCCTTAATGGGTGAAAGGGTATGACAGTGTATGATTTATTAATTTTCATAAATATATATCATGGAATATATATCACATATATTCATTAAATATATCCATATTACTATCCATGTAAAGTGTAACTGAAAATCGAATCATATCGCATCGTGAGGGGTAGTCCTCCACACACACAACCAAAGTTATAGTATTTTAAAAAGTATGTAAATTAAAATCCTATATGTGATATTATACTTCAATGATTATAAATATATCAAAAATATTAAATACATTAAATACATAATAATATCTAAGCATGATAATTATTTTTAGAAAATGAGTTACCTCAGTTCGTGTGGTGGTAGTTTTCGGCACACATGATTGACAATTTTATTTCCCATTTGATGGGAGTAGAGATGGATAAATATTATGCCAAAAAATAATAACAAATTATTATATGGGAGATAATTTTTTATTTTATTATATGTTCCAATACGTAATTTAAGGCTGTAAAATAAGAAAGAAAAATGAATGAGCTTAATGAATACAAGTGCCTTCCCTTAGAGAATCCTCTTATAGATCTCTTATTAAGGACCTTAGGGTTGATATTTTTAGAAATAAAGAATATATATAATGTGTATAAGTTTTTTGGTGATATATTTTTTTAGGTTTTTGTTTAACAAGATAGAGTTATGTGTGTGAATATGAGTGGGGAGTGAGTTCCCTTGTATAGTTGACGAGGGGTGATATTTTTTCAAATAACCAAAACTATTAAATAATGATAAGTAAATCACACAAAAAGTGTCTAAACATTTATAATTGAATGGGAGTATGGATTATATAGTCAAACCACATATCCAAAACACATGGATTAAAAAATTAGTTCTTTAACTTCCACATTTCCTTACTTCTACAATTTTAGTTGTTAACCACGACAACTAGTCCTTTTCACATAGGTAATTTTTCCTCTATGAATAAAATAAAATTAACCTTATTAAATATTTTTTAACCAATGATTATAAATATTAAATTAAATTTACCAAATAAAAATACTATGTGTGTTGATAATTAATTTAAAATAAGAACATGTGGCGTGAAAAGCATCACTTTAACCTTAACCGTGGTAACAAATATTTCACTCTTTATGGGTCAACATAGTCACTATAAAAAAAATTGGTCCACAAATGGACCATATTTGGTATTTCAATAAATTTGAAAATAAATTATAGGAATATAGGTTTTCTGATAATTTTAAATCATTTAATAAAATATCATTTTTTATAAAACAATATTAAGGTGAGTTTTCACACTTTATTTTATCTGAAATAAAAAATTATCAATACAATGATGAAATTTGAATCTCTTTTTTAACACCTATATAAAGTGATATATTTATCTAAAAACATAATGTAATATAATGATTTATTAAATTTATTTTTAATTTAATATTTTAATTATCATTAATATTATTTTTCGATTTACTGAAAATTTATTGTGTTGTCGTTACACAAAAATTTAAAGTAATTATACAATTACCTGAAATTAATAACAAATTAATCTCATGAAATTATCTTACTTATAATAAAAATTAAATTCAATATTCATTCACATCCATATTTCGACTCTATCTGAGCACATAATAGAAATTTAAATGCAAGTGGGAGACATGTTGTCTTTTTCTTTACAAAAATATTATATAGATCCGTTTTATTAAAAAGAATACCAAAAACTCATAAAAATATTTAAATGTGATAAGGGTATAATTATGGACATTAAATTGGAATAGGATAAGTTTTTAGGTCATTTTAACCCTTGTCATTCTTAGTTTAACCCCCGGTAAACCCATTTTTACTTTAAGCGCTATAATTAAGTTTTACTATTTTAACTATACATTATAGATAAAATTTAAGTTGACATTATTATAAAATATCAATTATTATGTTACGAAATATTGAATCAATTTTATAAATTCAATTCATAATAGTGGTAGAATTAAATTTAAACTTAAACCATAGATTCAATGAAAGAGATGTTTCCAAAGAGAAAATCCTCATAATTATTGAATGTTCTAATATAAAAATTCAACGAAAAACTTATTGAAATAAATTAAATTAGTTATATTTAAATATAATTTAAATAATTTTACTTGAATCCCAATTTATAATATAATTTATCTTTGAAAATAATTTTAACAAAAATGCAGTTTTAAATAAAAATCAATATTTTACACTTTTCATAAAAATTAATATTTTCATAAAATTATAAATAATTATCCAAAAATAGAATTTTGACATGTATATTTCATAAATGGAGTTTAATTTTTCAAATATTATTTACTTAATTTGAAAAAATAATTTTAAATTATCGATTTAAAGCATGACTAATCCTCTTTTCTGAAAAATGCAGTGTTTCGAAATAAATGTATTTATCCTTAAAATGGTTCTTATTTTACATATAATCAATAGATAACCGTTTAATTTATATTATATATGTTTAAAAAATATAATTTTATTAATTTATTTATTATTATTCATATCCTCTATCTTAACATATGGGTTATAATGCTTACGTTCAAATAGTAATATTTAAATATAGTATCATGCTTTATTAAAACATGATATATCATCTATTGTAAGACATAAAAGATATATAATTTATTTAGAAATAAGTATTTAATAAGGTATACGGGTGTTAAATAAAGTATCGGGGTGTTTCATTTCTAAGAAACTTTCTTCAAACTCATTTTTATATATCAGTTTAACCAACTTTAGATTTAACATGGTTATGGTTTAAAATTCATGAAAAGTTTTTCATAACCCTTATAGAGTATCTTAATAGTATGAGAAAAATAAAAATACCAATTGTAGTTGTATGAAGAAGCCACTCCTCCATGGATTTGTTTTACTAGATCAACTGATATTCCTTCTCTAGTTATATTGTTTCCCAATAACACAACATATTGTAACTAGAACTCATCTTTTCTGAATTAACCAAACAATATTTTATTTCCAAATTGTTTTTAATATTAACCTTAAATAATCATCAATCAACCCAATATTTTTTTAATATATCAAAATATCATTAATAAAGACCACCCAAAAATTCTAAAGGTTGTCCCAAAAGTCTCTATTAATGATACCCATAAATACGTTATGAACATTAGGTAAGCTAAATAAAATAAAAACAAACTCATAATGTCCATATTTTTTTTAGAAGGTAGTCTTCTTGATATCTTCTTTATTAACCATTATCTAATCATACCCTAATCAGAGGTCAATCTTGGAGAAGAATTGATCCCCATGAAGATGATCAAACAAATTATCAGTTGGTAAAATGGTTGACAGGTTCCTGAATCTTAAGTTGTCGAATTTGTATTACATAGAAACCTCATCTATTCATAACCTCACCATGGTGGCTCAGTTTAATCAGAGGTCGCCCTTGGTTGATTCGTTTGACCTGTTCATCTTCGACTCGTGGAACTTGCAGGAGAGGGAGATGATGGGCTTGCTGAATAGACACCATTTAATGATTCATTTGGCCTTGTAGGGGGGCCTCATCCTAGCTTGGTTGAATGCCCCCTGAAAATTTAATGGATATCATTTCTTCTTATTTCGTTATACCTTCAACATATATATGAAGTGAAAAGCTTCGACGACTGCGGTTTGGGTGAGTTTTCTAAAATTACCTTTGCCTTTTCAAAATTCCTCTGTCATTAGGATGATTGGTAATCTCGTGGGTAGATTTCTCTATTCGGATAGTAGAATCGAATCAATATTCCATCCCTTCAACCAGAGAGTGTGTGTGGAAATGGAACTTTCAAGGATTCATTTTTAGTATATTTGGGTTACAGTCGGTGAGGAATACAGGTGCAAGCAGCAGGTTGTCTACGAGTCTTGGGTGGATGTCTATTCTACCTGTAATCAGCTGGGACATTCTTCAGATAATTTTTGACGGGATGATCTTTCACTAATTTGTATGGTAGTTAGTGATAATGGTATTTTTTGAGAGGCCCATGATGTGGTTGACTCACCAAAATAGTTTTCATGGTGTTCAGAAGGTAGTGGGAGGGGTGTCAACACTAACATCTTGGGAAAGGTGGATGTGTCCAAGTCTTCGCTTCCCGTGGAGGCAAACTGGTCTGACTGTAACCCGGTGATACCCAATGGGTCATTGAAGGCTATTCATGATGCTTCTATGGGGAAGAAGGCACGAGAACCGGTGGTTAATCCAAAGGTCTCAGAAGTTTTTAACAGGATAAAGCAGGATCTTGCATGCCCTTCTTCTGGAAAGGCGTTGATTCCTTTTGAGGGTGTAAAAGTGAAGGATGGTTTGGATCAGTATGAGGTTGTTCATGAGGAACGAACATTGGGTGGTGGTGCAGCTGCTATGGAATAGAGGGAAAAGGGAGAGGTGGATGAGGATGTTGACTTCTATGTAGAGGTGCTAAGGTCGGGTAAGGTTGTTTCTGGTAAGGGAAGGCAGGAACCAGACAGGTTTGTCAGTGTTGGGCAGCCAGGGGTGATTTGTCAAGGACCCTCAACCCAATTGAGCTGAACAATAGAATTGAAGGTCCTATAGAGGCTGGTTCATGTTCTGATCTCAGCTTCTAGATCGATGCAAAAGTGGAACATGTGGTAGAAACAAATGGAACTGATCCGGCTAGCTTAGTTGGGGAAGATGCAAGTTTGAGGAGTAACAGGACTAATAGGAGGAGGGAAAATATAAAATATTACTCCTCGTCACCTCCTCCCTTGGATACTCAGTCCATAAAAAAATAAATTCCATGAAATCAGAATCAGAAGTTCTGGATAGGAAGACTCTAGAATTATTGCTAAGCTTTGAAGATGAGGAGATTAACTAGGTATTATTGTTGACTGCCTCAGAAGAGAAATAATATAAGATCATGGGGAGGTCTTTAAAGGTGACACTTAATACGGAAAAATACTCCTGGGTTGATAGAAAATACATAATTTATGTGGGGGGATTCTATAAAGGTAAGATCATCCTTGATGGGTACACACAGACCTGGGATCAACTAGTGTCTGAAATTGAAAATCATATGTCAATTTTCCCAAGAATCCAGGTATCCTTTATCTATTACAAGTTGTTTAGGGAAATATTTTCTCATAATCTAAAACTGTCCTTCAATGATTATAATTCAATGGTTGGAATCTCTTGAGTGATAGAGAAGAATGCCAGTTCAGGTTCTGTGGCCTTTGGAGAAGATTTTTTTTATTAAAGGTTTCCTGGAGGTGTTATACCATCATTCTGATGGGTCTCCCCTAGATGGCGATCAGAGCTTAAATCTTCACCAGTGCATGCCATTCAGAAGCTAGAGAGGGTTTGGCTACTTCATCAGTTTCGAGCCTGTGCATTTGTGTGCGGGACAACTTGTTTAGTGGTCATACGATGGTGAGGGTTTTCATCTTTTTGTATTGTCTTGGGAGGGGAGGTCCATTTATTTTGGTCTGGGTTTTATGGTTTATTGAGCTTTTAATTCATATCTGGGGTTTCTCACAATTACTCAAAAGTGTTTTGATTATAATAAAAAATAATTTTTAGCCTAAGGAGTCACACTTTTTCAAATAAAATGATTCTACAATGGATCTCAATGTTGTTTTGTCATTTATTATAACTCAAAAAATGAAATTCTATATGGGGTGCTCGATATATGATTGGATCTAGGTAAGAGTTTAATTTATAATTCAACCTCTCTTTGAAAGATTAGTCCTAGTAAATCTTCTAGAAATACATAAATGTATTCCTATATAATGGGTATATATCCTTTCTTTATACTTTCTCGTTATTCTTCTTATTCACCAATTATTTCCATAAATAAGGTAATGGGAGTTGGATCTTAATTATAATCAAGATGGGATATCTCTAATGTGAAGATAATTACTGATTTTACCAACAAGACAACTGAAATTTCATTATTGTTACATTTTTTCTTTGAATTATACTTTGAGAACAAATATATCCCAAATATTATATCATGTTACACCAATAGAATAGCATCCATGTTTGAGGATTGAATTAACTCAACAAAGTTAATAAAGAAATCCCTATATATCTTTGATACATGAATAGTTACTTCTTGAGTTTTAATAGAAAACTCTACCACTAGTAGTTCAAGTTTTAACTTGAAATTATTTTAAAACATGAATAAAAGAAAATATTTCATAGAAATAGAATAGAACAATGCACTTTCTAGATTTTAGTGTAAAACTAGTATACCAGCCATAACATCCTTTAGATTCTTGGTTTCAACCATCGTGATTAAAAAATCACAACCTTTCTCCCTTAGAATCTTCTAGATTTAATGGTAGTTTACCACAATTATCCTCTGATTCATAAATTTATTAGGGAAATTTTCATTCTCCTCATACATGTAGAATTATACCAGAACATGTCCTCTCGCCATCTTCCCATTTTTATTCATATTCAGATATTGAGGATTTATATCTCTATGATAGTTTCAATCTATATGGAAATATCTTCCACTCATATAAAACATTATACCTCCTTATATTAAATTCCTCAAATAATTATTGCCACACTAGTTATTCATAAGTATTTTTTGTTTCATTCATTCACTTTAATGGTGAAAATTATTTTTGAAATTTTTTTATATCATCTTATTCTTATAATTATCCAGAAACACCACTTCGTAACTCTAAAATCCATAAACAATTTTATAGAACAACATATTATTTCTTCATAACTCACAAAGTTTCTAATTTCAAGATCCTTCCATATTTGTTGTCTTATCCCACCATAAAATAAGTTAATTTTTCTATCATAATCAATGAAAAATAATAAAACATATCATGCAATTATTTTACACTATGTTTGGGGATATTTTAGTAAAATAAATGATATGATTTTATAGTCGATAAAAGAAAATAAAGGAAATGAAATAATCATGATTTCTCTCCTCATGATTGGATCACTAACCTAGTAAAAGAAAAGAAATTATTTGAATTTTAATTTAACTTATTTCATGAATTTTGTAAAATAAAATAAAAGAAATAATTGTGTGATACATGTAGAAAATAGGGGAAAAATATTAATTCAAAATTATTAATAACCCTCTACCATCATTTCCTTCTAAATATTTCCAATTTTTGGATGATTTAAAAACAATAAGAGGAGAGAAAACTATTTCCCTCCATTTATCCAATTATCATTTCTTCCTGGTGAAAATTAACTCACTAAACATAAGAAATAAATTTCCCCCCTAAATATCATTTTTTCTCTCTCCATATCACCCATATAAAACTAGACCTTAAAGTCTACCTCCCAAATTCCCACTGATTCACTTTTCTTTTCCTTCATCTTAAATAATTTCCTCACCATCTTGGTTCATATATTGTGAAGGAAATACTTATTCAAAATTAATTTCCCAAATTATTCCCACATTATGGCTCCAACCTAATTCTTTTTATTTCTGTTATTGATCAATTTCAACCACTGATCATCTTCCCCCTTTATGTTTTATATGGAAAACTTAAATTTCTCTTTCTCAAAAAAAAACAGAGTACATAAAATATCTTTTCTATAGTATTGATCCATTGTTTAGCAATTGGTGGATTAGAGTTTCTACTAAAAATATGTGTTTGTCGACTTATGAAGGATTAATCTACTAGTTTTTAATTATTTGGTCAATCTAGATATATCACCTGGTTTAGGTTGTTATTTATGATCTTAGTTAACTAATTCATCTTTATGATAGAGTTTTCAGCTTTAGATTCCATCTTATTTGGGAGAAAATTGTTTCATGGTCTTCCATATATATAATTTACATGACTTGTTCTATTTGATATCATTTTACTACAATAATAAAACCTAAGTGAGAAATTTATTGATATTGGAAAAATTATAATAATCATTCTAAAGGACTTTTTAATCCCAAAATTTTCTAATAATACACTTTTGGAATGTTTTACTTTATTTTTATAAAAATAATTATCTAGATATTATTCATAATGGTTTCTAAATTAAATGTTATTAACCAAAGGAATATCCCCTAGTAGTGTCTATTCTGGTGTGAAATCTTAGGCCTTTTTCTTACAATAGGTATAGGATTTGCTAATATCCTTGGATCCCTTTTAGGGTTTTTACCCCAAGATACATGTGTTCCGCAACCACATCCATATTCCAATGTCTAGATAGTGATTTATTCTATAAATTACCCACACAATGTATATTATAACAAAATTTATTGTTGTTTCCAAAATTTAGACATATCCCTAGGGTTTTTAAAAAAATATAGTCATAAATTTCAAAAATAACTAAACCTTTCCTTTAATACAAACAATAGCAACCTGCCTTTCTAATATATGATTTTTAACATAATTCATCAAAAAAATATTACATTAATGACTTTGAGGACCCTTTTCAGGTTTAGTTTATTGGAATCTAGGTAAATAATATGTAAAATAAATAAGGAAAACATAGAAATAAACTTAATTTAATCCTCTTGAAAAAATCCGTTATAATTTCTTCTTAGTACACCACAATGCAAGTGAATTCCTAGGGACATTCATCAGAAAAAGGGTGATCATAAAGACCATTAAGTTATGAAAAAAGAAAATGGAGTTTGATGATTATCATAGATATAATATGATTCATTATATGAGAGAATAATTATACGTATGTGATAAATAACATGGAAATGTTTCTATAATATAAAAAGTATACATTCATAATCAAATCACACAATTTTAAAACCAAGGTGTCATAAAACATCCCACCAAGGTTATTCACCAAGGAATCCTAAAACATGTCAAATATATAGAATAAATATTTACACATTGCATCATAGATATATTAAGGAAACCCCTTAATATGTATTAATTCTTGTTTTCCACATTAACTATAATAAATAATTTCATCAATAAATCCTGAAGTATAAAGAACATATTTTATTTAAAACCAGTAAGTACATGAGTGTTTAAATACTTGGAATTTTCATCATTTTTAACCCATGAGAATGGAATTTGGGTTACATAAATTGGAATCCAAGATAAATGAATTATAGTTACATATATGTGAATTATCTTGAATAAAAATAGGTTTGGGCATTCATAACATAAAAATGGAGGCATGAAAAATCAAAGGATAATTCCGACATTATAACAGGTATACAAAGTGGTTTAGGGAATAGGATTTAATGAAAAAAGGGAAAGGAAGTCACTCGTTGATAAAAAAATACTATGTCTATAATAGGATAATCATGTGTAATACCCCCAATATTTTAAAAGAACAATATGTCTGATAATATACATGAAACGCAAAAATGAGCTTTATTGACTCTGAATTATTATAATTTAAATATGGTCATTATAAACTAGTTATTGAATTAGAGGATATGAGTAGGTGTAACCACATTATGAAATATATATATAATTTCTAATTAATAAAAACTTATTGATTAATAATTAGGAAATAAGAACTCAATTTATAGTGAAGTCATTTTATGCTTCAAAAATACATTTTCATCAAAAGTGGTTTTTATTACTTTTAATGAGTGGATATTTTGATTAATTTTAAAAAAAATAGAAAAAAAAATTATAGAAATAATATAATTTATTAAAATATTAATATCAAAATTATATTACGATTAAATTTTTTAATCTTTCTAAAAAGATTGATTTTTTAATGAATAGTGAAAAATTCCAATTTTATAAAAAACGATATTTTCTTTTCAAGAACATACAAAGTTCCATTTTTTGAATTGGTTTTAAATTTTATTTAGTTTTTTTGTTAAATATAATCTAATTAATTTCATTTTAATCAACATTATTCTAATTTTTTTTATAAAAACATTTTTATCCTTAAAATTCATTTTTCTAGACAACATTTTTTCATCGTATTTTTCAGGATTATTTCATAAGTAATTTATATAACTTATAGGAATTGAATTTGATAAAATAGATTCCATGTTTTTAATTATTATACTAAAATTTAAAAAAAAAATTCCTTTTATTTTTATCATTATGATTAGTATCCTCAGAAAAAATTTGTCATCATGGTAAGGGAAAAACATGTAAAACAATATTAAAACAACAGAATAAGAATTTAAAATCACCCATACAGTTTCATTTATTTAATTATATGAGTAATTTTCTACCATAATCATCCAAAACTCAAAAATTTGGCATTTTATTTCAACTTTCCTTTAATAATGACCATAATATTATTTTAAGTAAAGCATAAATAAAAAATATCACTCTCTTTGTTTTAATATCTCTAATATTTTATTCATAGGAATAAAAATATGTTAATTTCATTTATAATTTTTTATTTGAAATATTACATAATATTTTGAATCATATTAATATATTTTTAGTTTTTTAGTGATTAAATAATTACCTTGAATGCTTATGCAATGCTGACATAGTGCTTCTACAAGAATTATAAAATTAAAATATATTACTTTAAAAACTCTAAAAGTAATATATTCTGGGTAATTTATGGTCTTCTTTAAAAACATTTTGATAAATATAATGTATTATTTATTTTTTGTGTAACGTTTATATTATAACTATATTACTACATTGATATTTATTAAAGTCAAAATATGTGAATAGTCTCTAAAATGAATTTAATGGAATTTTATGTTAAATAACATTTTATAAATTATTTGAAGTTCAAAAAAAATTATATTTGGCTAAGTGAAATTAATATAGTCTAAAACTATGTGTATTTTTAACTTAAGGGTCACTTTTACTTTGATATTTACTTTCTTTACCCTAAATTTATAAAAATATTATTATCATAGTAATCATCAAAAGGGGTTAACGATTGGTTAAAACTAAGACTTAAGGGTTAAAACACCCCCTAAAAATATATAAATTTTATTATATAATAGGATCTATACTTATCTATATAATATATTATAAATATATCAATTTTTGTCTACCTTAACATTAAATTTTTTTTATATTAATTTAATAAATTATGTAATTCCAAGGGTTCCCCACTCCACTATTATATAAGGAAACCACTTCTAATCTCTTCCTCATGATTATTGAGAACTCTAAATCATAAATTTTCTAAAGGAACCTTAAAACATCTTCTACCCATGGATTATAGTCTATTGAATCATTTAAAAACTATCTTATAAGGATCAAGGTGTAATCCAAAGGTGGTTTTCTAAAGAAGTGACATAACTCTCAATTGAGCATATTCATTTTTAATATTCTTCTACCTCCTTAAAATATTATAAACCATGATTATATAATAAAAAAAGTATCTCCACTACATGAAAATTTTATTATGACTATGTTACAACACTTTTTCATCTCCTTTTACATTCATTGGGTAACAAAAACATCATTCATGTGTATGTGCGGACTACCACCTCCATGAAGCATGTGTTTTGTTTTCCATCACCGCCTCTAGTTGATTTTTATAATGATGGATTTAATTTATATATATATATATATATATATATATATATATATATTCATGACATAATTATTGTAACAGCCCAAGGTTTTATGAAAAATATTATTTTTAATTTCACTAATGTCTTGTGTTGTACGCTACACCAAAAGGAGCTTGCACAACACGCATCCTTGACTTTCCTTGCATTACATGCAATCACGACCTTCCTCGATAGCGTGTGTAGTACGCAATAACGAGTTTCACTAAACAACAATATGCTATTAAAATATTATTAAAACTAGACGTTATGAATAGTAATAACCACTTTTTGAAATTTTGTAAATTTTATTTTTCAAAATGGAATTCATTTTTGGATTCGTAATATCGAAATTAGCTTAGGGTGAAATTTTGGTGATTTTCGGATAACTTTCATATTTTGATGAATAGTGAAAATTACTAAATTTTAATTAAAAACAACTTTTTCAATCGAAATAATTAATAGTGATAAATTATTAATTTGAGTGGTTTTAAATTATATTTAGAATATATTTTTACAATTCAATACAATTTTGGTCATTGGATTTAATTTCACATTTACACCAGACATAAACAAGTGCTAATCTTTTGATAGTTATTATCTCTTAAAAACACGCTATTTGTTGTGACAGCGGAAATTAATTATAAAATTAATTAATGCAACTTATATGTTGGAAATTTTTTAAAATAGAAATCATTTTTGAATTCGGAATATCAATTATAGCTCAGGGTGAAATTTTGGCATTTTTCTGAAAAACTTCAATTTTTGAGGAATAGTGAAACTACTAAGTGGTAGTTAAAAAAATTAATTTTTTCATAAATCTTAATTTTACCGCTTCTATGAATGGAATTTCAAAAATCCGAGAGACACAGTTGATGTCAGTAAGTAAAATGTGGTTCAATGAGATGAAAATAATTATTGGTGAATAGTAACTTTTTACTTTTATTTACCACGGTTAAAAGTAAATAGGGTAATTAAGGGTAAAAATGATATTAATATTACCCTAAAACATGTCCTAATCCTATTGGACAAGTGTATCTCTACCAAAAACAACCTTAAGTGTAAAATATCATCATTTAGGCCCACTTGGATTAGATTATGACATTTAATATTATTTTATTTAATGAATAGTTAAAATAGTTAAAATCAAAGTTTAATAACTAAAACATTTTTAATATGGGGTTATACATAAGATATATTCGACTATAAATATTCATTAGAAATCTAAAACGCTTTCCTATATAATCATAGTTTATTTATAATTTTTAGACTTTAAATAAATTAATTTATTTATGACACAACGATGATGCAGTAATTACCCTTTTTAGGAAATGTTGACATAATTGATGTTATAAATACTCAAATAAATTTAATTTGAGACTTTTTATGAATTACACTAATTTTCTAGGTTACTATGATATATTATTGTTGATTTAATCAACTTGGTTTGAACATATAATTCTTTTATGACTTTCACAAAAATCATATATCAAATAGTGTGAAAATTGACACAAAATAGTTTTTAAATCAAATATTATATTATTAATTGTTATTTTATTCCTAAAAATCAAAGGTTCGGCCAACTATCTTAGATAAGGATATATATATTAATAATATACAACTTGGGGTTCGTTTGGCATGTTATAGTAAGTGTATTAACTATATAGTGTAAGAAAACAAAAAGTCACGGTAAAAGTTAAATTATTTAACTTAGAGTTAAATCTAATTGATAAGGTTAAAATAATAACCTAAACGTGACTAAATCCTATTGGTTGATAGGATTTCGACCCATCCCCACGTTACCTTCGAAATAATACCCTTTGGAACCATTATAAACCGATTTTGACTTTAATATAAAATAATATTTTGAGATATTCCTAAGGTGCCCCTCTCCTCCCTTATAAAAGGGCACCTCCTCCCTCTCTTCCTCACACAAGTTTGAGCCTTCAAGCTCGGCCAACCCCTTCCAAATTCTCTTATCCACTTCCCTAGAAACATTCTATAGGTTCTGGTTTTCCTCAAAGACCAATTTTAGTGCCCTAAAAGAAGGTCTCAAAGAAGCACTTCAAAGAAGAGGTAATGTCCGTTACCGATTCTTTCACCTTTATTTCTTCTTCCACTTCTTCATCTTAGGTTGTTTCATTATGAAGTAATAACATCAGTATCACTCATATACTGATATGTTATTATAAGTATGAAACAATCCTAATTCACCATATATCCATCCTACGGAAAACGAAATCACCGTGCGTGCGTACGTACGGAATATCGTCTCCACGCCGTGGTGTAATCTGTTTTTCCACCAACACCTTAAATGGATGTGTATTATGGTGTAAATAATAACTATAAATAGTTATTATAACATCATAATGATTCTGATATATTGTATCATCCACTCCAATTCAATTCAGTAATTATGGAAATGATATCATCGCCTGTGCGTACGTACGGACTACCGTCTCCACGACGCGATGAGATTCATTCTCCATGTTAACCATTTAAGAATGATTATAAAGTATATATAAGCAATAATAATGAAATATATGACATTATAAAGATACTGGATTTTTGTTTATATATATGTATGTCATCTTCTTAATTCCACTCAATTCAATAAGGAAACGAAAACAGCGTTCATGCGTACGTACGGCCTACCGTCTCCATGAACGGTGTATTTCTTTCCATTTATCGATCCATTATATATATGTATATTTTGAATATATATTATATATAAATCATGTTTTATATTCTATAATTATGTAATAATAATCTAAGTAATCATATGAATAATTACAAGTTAAAACACGAATGACAAATGAGACGATTTTACCCAAAACGCTACTTTAACATGAATTTACAAAAGAAGGGGTAATATAGAGTCATAAGTGAACCATATATGATATCATAACAATGAATATGATTCTATAATAAGTTAATGACATTATTTAAATCATTATACAGGAGCTTCAGACACTTACGAAGCAAATCATACTTAAGGTAAGGGATAAATTTTCAATCTCATTTTTATCCGAGATTGCTTATACGTAAGTATTTACTGGGGTTACATTTATCATCCATGACCATGTTTTCTAAAAATGTTTTTATAAAATTTTTACCATTCTTCCATGAATGTTTAAAATCATTTTTACCCTTTATTAACTTTTTACCACATTGTATGAATGGAATCTTTCCTTTGGTTACCATATAAGGTACTTCTTTTGACTTTTCCGACAAAAGTACGAGGAGAATGTTATTTTTAACTTATACGGCGTGAAAGGATTTTTACGGTTTTCATAACACCTCATTTTCAAGAAGATTCATCTACAAGATTGCATGATTATTTTCAACAAAACCCTTATCTTTTAAAATTGCATGAAGTTTTGTGAAAAGAAAATGATTTCAAAGAAGAAAGGATATTTTCCTCAAGAATTCATTTCAAGTGTTTTTCTCAAAACTATTTTCCATATAAGATAACATTATTTGATGTGTATGTTTCAAGTAAAATATGTTTATGATTTAAATGGTTTCCATTTTCTTATGATGAAATGATATCCATTGTTTATGGATTATGATGGCATGATGTTTATGAAACCCATTTTATTTATTGGGTTATTATGAATGATATATGTTTATTTTGTGGCACACATAATAATGGTATAATTATGAGATGGGTGGGACCTATATATCCCTCCAATGCATTGGGTAAAGATCTTATATCTCATGAGATAGACATGGCTGGAATGGTAGGTTATACCGGTTCAGTGAAACAGGACTGAAATGAGGGTGACTCGGTTCAGAAGGGACATTGTCCACTAAGATAGTCTTGGCAATGAGTCTTGACTAACAAGAAATGATTCTCTATGATTATGTGTGTATGACACAAAGTTTCATGTTTTATGTTATGATTATTGGGATTTCATTTCACTACTATGATTTATCCCATGTTATGAAATTATGCTCGCTTTTGTAGGTTATGATTTCCAAAAGTTATGTTCTTATGAATATGATTTGATTGATTTTTCTTTTGTTTACCCTTACTGAGCATTTGAGCTCACCCTTTTGTATGTTTTCTTTTCCCCATGATATAAAGAAAATTTTTAGGTAACAAAAAAGGGAAGATCTTTATGGGAGATATTGGAGATCTTTCACCACGATTAGAAGATTACGTTTCGAGTTTCCAAAGACACTAAATTATTACGATCCTTGTGTGTGTGTTTTTTTTATGTACTAAGTATTCCGCAAAAGTAATGTAATGTTCATGTACGTAAGGCTTCGGGTCTCTACAGTTGGTATCATAGGAAAGGTTTAGACAACCTTTGGAAACTAGGATTCGAAAGCGTTAGTGAGATCCCAAGAGATATTTCTAAGGTATGTCTAGGGATGTCCGTAAGGATAAGTATACGTATAAGATACAGTCCTAGAACTATAGTAACGATCATAGAATTTAACCTAAGAAGTTAGATATTGAGGATACTCCCCCTTTATAATGTTGTTTTCCCTATCATGATTTTTTCCTCTCACACTATTCTTTTTGGGTTTTAGACGATGGATGGAACCCGAAGGAACCGAGTTGATCAATGCAATGGAAAATGCAATGATTTCCCTCCTGAACAAACAAATGTTATGGGAGATGGAGTGAAAAATCTTATTGCTATACATACACAAGCTATGAATCACTCTGGACTTCGAAATGAGCAGAGAAGGGAACAATATTCTATTGAGTCCTTCGTGAGGCAACGTCCACCTTCTTTCAGTGGGTCTTCTGATCCACTTGTTGCTGAACAATGGATCAGTACCAATGAAAAGATATTTTCAGTTCTTCAATGTTCTGAGCATGATAAAGTAATCTTAGCATTGTATAGTTTGGAAGGTGAAGTTGATCAATGGTGGAATCATATCAAGAATACGAGGCCAAGAGATGAAATTGAGTCCATGGAATGGGACGAGTTCAAGAACTTATTTTTCAATAAGTACTTTCCTCGTATTCTTCGAAAAAAGATGGAGAAGGAGTTTCTTGAACTAATGCAAAAGGATGATGAATATGTTGGTATATACGAAGCGAATTTTACAAGACTTGCAAGGTAAGCATCTGGCATTATCATTCAACCTGAAAGTAAAGGTGATCGATTTTTCAGTGGCTTAAAACCAAGTCTTTGAAGGTCATTAGCTATAAGAGACTTCAGTAGCTATGAAGAAATTGTGCGTTGTGCTATCAAGGTAGAAATGGAAGTCGGTGTTACATATCCATCTCATGGTCTTGAGAAGAAAAGAAAGATGGAGTTCAAGGAGAAATCTCAGAATAATGGTGAAAAGAATATGAATGTTTCCTTATGCTCAAAGTGTGGAAAAAAGCATGGTGGAGATTGTCTTAAAGGGACTAGAAAATGTTTTAAGTGTGGAAAAGAAGGTCATCGAGCAGCTGAGTGTCGAAGTAATAGAAAAAAGGATTCTAATGATGTGAATAAATCAAAGACTACAGAGAATGCACCACTGACACTTCAATGCTTCAAGTGCAAGGAAATGGGGAATTATGCTAATAAATGCCCTAATCCAAGGGTTAGTGATGATCGACATGAGAAACCGCTTAAGGCAAAGGACAAAGGGAAGTCACATGCGATCACTATTGGCGATGTTGAATATGACAACGATGTGGTGGAATGATTAAGTGTTTATGTAATAATGTTGTATCATGGAGTATTGGAATATTTATGTATTGGTCTAAAGTGGTATTCAAAGTGATTGAGATATTTTTGGAAATAAGATGATATGCGCATAATGAAGAGAAAAAAAGAAAATGAAATGTTTAACAGTATTCATGAGCTCATGATTGATATAAGGACCAAGTGATATCATGGTTTGAGAATATAAAATTTTGAGGATTTTGGTATGTGGAAAGTGTTAACTTTTAACTGCATTCATGTTTTCACTAAGGTTCAATGGGTATTCATTCTTCAAGAGAATACATGATTAAGGTATTCACATGTTTGTAATTTGACCAAAAAGATATATCTTATGGGGATCAACGATGGTATTAAATCTCTGGTAATCATTTTCACTATGTTATGAGAGTGGACTGCAGTATTATGGATAAGCCTAAAGATTGTAATGGATTATGTTGGACATAAATTAGTATTGTTTAAGGATAGAAGTTTTTTAGATATTATTGATGGGATGTTATAGTAATATAGTTTTAGAAAAAGGACAACCTGCAGGACGGGCGATAGCCCATCGCTTCGGACAAGGCTGTGGGAATCGAACCCACAACCGAAGTGTGACTGGCCTTTATCGCCTACCACTGGCCTACAAGAAGTCCCTGTTTAGTAAAAACTAGTTTTATTATATTAAGCAGTATGATATATGAAGTATAAGTCCATTTTAGGAACCATATATGATTAATATCACTATAGAATGACTTATGTATATTTAATAACTTTTGCTAACCTTTTGTTTGAGACAGATGGAATGACCCGTCATTCTATCACATGATCTGCTAACACTTCACGAATAACAAATTCAACTTCATTTATTTAAGAGATGAAGTGGAAATTGTTCAAGGCACGAACAACAGTGAGATTGTACCAAAATAAAGTAAGTATTTATTCTAATTCAAATTCTTCAACTTTAGGGAAACGATCTTGAAAACCAAAAATGTTGTCCTAGTGCTCTTACATCTGATTAATCAGATGGTACCTTAGATCGTCACAGATTTATGGATTTGTGATTGTTGGATTTTCCATAGCCATGTTCTCTACCACTCTCCATCAGAACATGATGGTTAGATTTTTCTTCTATATCCATATTTTCACCTATGTGGAAACCCAGTGATTAGTTTATTTGGGTAACCGTTACGTTTCATACTTTTGTTTTTAAAGATTGGTTTTTCTATTCCTTTTTACGATGTGGGTTTCTATTAAAGAAACTTTCGAATAGTAAACCATTTATAACCCCAACGAATTTCGAGGGCGAAATTCATTTTAAGGGGGGTAGAATGTAACAACCCAAGATTTTATGAAAAATATTCTTTTTAATTTCACTAATGTCTTCTTTTGTACGCTACACCAAAAGAATCTTACACAACATGCATCCTTGACTTTCATTTCATTACACACAATCACGACCTTCCTTGATAGCGTGTATAGTACGCAATAACGAGTTTCACTAAACAACAATATGCTATTAAAATATTATTAAAACTAGCCGTTATGAATAGTAATAACCACTTTTTGAAATTTTGTAAATTTTATTTTTCAAAATGGAATTCATTTTTGGATTCGTAATATCGGAATTAGCTTAGGGTGAAATTTTGGTGATTTTCAGATAACTTTCATATTTTGATGAATAGTGAAAATTACTAAATTTTAATTAAAAACAACTTTTTCAATCGAAATAATTAATAGTGATAAATTATTAATTTGAGTGGTTTTAAATTATATTTAGAATATATTTTTACAATTCAATAAAATGTTGGTCATTGGATTTAATTTCACATTTACACCAGACATAAACAAGTGCTAATCTTTTGATAGTTATTATCTCTTAAAAACACGTTATTTGTTGTGACAACGGAAATTAATTATAAAATTAATTAATGCAACTTATATGTTGGGAATTTTTTAAAATAGAAATCATTTTTGAATTCGGAATATCAATTATAGGTTAGGGTGAAGTTTTGGCATTTTTTCTGAAAAACTTCAATTTTTGATGAATAGTGAAACTACTAAGTGGTAGTTCAAAAAATTAATTTTTTCATAAATCTTAATTTTACCGCTTCTGTGAATGGAATTTCAAAAATCCTAGAGACACGGTTGATGTCCGTAAGTAAAATGTGGTTCAATGAGATGAAAATAATTTTTGGTGAATAGTAACTTTTTACTTTTATTTACCACGGTTAAAAGTAAATAGGGTAATTAAGGGTAAAAATGATATTAATATTACCCTAAAACATATCCTAATCCTATTTTACAAGTGTATCTCAACCAAAAACAACCTTAAGTGTAAAATATCATCATTTAGGCCCGCTTGGATTAGATTATGACATTTAATATTATTTTATTTAATGAATAGTTAAAATAGTTAAAAATCAATGTTTAATAACTAAAACATTTTTAATATGGGGTTATACATAAGATAAATTCGACTATAAATATTCATTAGAAAGATAAAACGATTTCCTACACAATGATATTTTATTTATAATTTTTAGACTTTAGATAAATTAATTTATTTATGACACAACGATGATGCAGTAATTACCCTTTTTAGGAAATGTTAACATAATTGATGATATAAATGCTCAAATAAATGTAATTTGAGACTTTTTATGAATTACACTAATTTTATAGGTTACTATGATATATTAGTGTTGATTTAATCTAATATTTTGGAACATATAATTCTGTTATGACTTTCACAAAAATCATATATCAAATAGTGTCAAAATTGACACAAAATTGTTTTTAAATCAAATATTATATTATTAATTGTTATTTTATTCCTAAAAATCTAAGGTTCTGCCAAATGACTTAGATAAGGATGTATATATTAATAATAAACAACTTGGGGTTATTTTGGCATGTTATAGTAAGTGTATTAACTATATAGTGTAAGAAAACAAAAAGTCACGGTAAAAGTTAAATTATTTAACTTAGAGTTAAATCTAATTGATAAGGTTAAAATAATAACCTAAACTTGTCTAAATACTATTGGTTGATAGGATTTAGACCCATCCCCACTTTACCTTCTAAATAAGACCCTTTGTAACCATTATAAACCGATTTTGACTTTAATATAAAATAATATTTTGAGATATTCCTAAGGTGCCCCTCTCCTCCCTTATAAAAGGAAACCTCCTCCCTCTCTTCCTCACACAACTTTGAGCCTTCAAGATCGGCCTACCCCTGACAAATTCTCTTCTACACTTCCCTAGAAACATCCTAGAGGTTCTGGTCTTCCTCAAAGACAAATTTTAGTGCCCTAAAAGAAGGTCTCAAAGAAGCACTTCAAAGAAGAGGTAATGTCCATTACCGATTCTTTCACCTTTATTTCTTCTTCCACTTCTTCTTCTTAGGTTGTTTAATTATGAAGTAATAACATCAGTATCACTCATATACTGATATTTTATTATAAGTATGAAACAATCCTAATTCGCCATCTATCCATCCAATGGAAAACGAAATCACCGCGCGTGCGTACGTACGGAATATCGTCTCCACGCCGTGGTGTAATCTGTTTTTCCACCAACACCTTACATGGATGCGTATTATGGCGTAAATAATAACTATACATAGTTATTATAACATCATAATGATTCTGATATATTGTATCATCCACTCCAATTCAATTAAATAATTATGGAAATGAAATCATCGCTCGTGCGTACGTACGGACTACCGTCTCCACGACGCGATGAGATTCATTCTCCATGTTAACCATTTAAGAAGGATTATAAAGTATATATAAGAAATAATATTGATATATATGACATTATAAAGATACTGTATTTATGTGTATATATATGTATGTCATCTACTTAATTCCACTCAATTCAATAAGGAAACGAAAACAGCGTTCATGCGTACGTACGGCCTACCGTCTCCATGAATGGTGTATTTCTTTCCATTTATCGATCCATTATATATATGTATATTCTGAATATATATTATATATAAATCATGTTTTATATTCTATAATTAATTATTAATAATCTAAGTAATCATATAAATAACTACAAGTTAAAACACGAATGACAAATGAGACGATTTTACCCAAAATGCTACTTTAACATGAATTTACAAAAGAACGGGTAATATAAAGTCATAAGTGAACCATATATGATATCATAACAATAAATATAATTCTGTAATAAGTTAATGACATTATTTAAATCATTATACAGGAGGTTCAGACACTTACAAAGCAAATCGGACTTAAGGTAAGGGATAAAATTTCAATCTCATTTTTATCCGAGATTGCTTATACGTAAGTATTTACTGGGGTTACGTTTATCATCCATGACCATGTTTTCTAAAAATGTTTTTTATAAAATGTTTACCATTATTCCATTAATGTTTAAAGTCATTTTTACCCTTTATTGAATTTTTACCACATTGTATGAATGGAATCTTTCCTTTGGTTACCATATAAGGTAATTTTTTGGACTTTTCCGACAAAAGTATGAGGAGAATGTTATTTTTAACTTATACGGCGTGAAAGTATTTTTACGGTTTTCATAACACATCATTTTCAAGAAGCTTCCTCTACAAGATTTTATGATTATTTTCAACAAAACCCTTATCTTTTAAAATTGCATGAAGTTTTGTGAAAAGAAAATGATTTTAAAGAAGAAAGGTTATTTTCCTCAAGAATTAATTTCAAGTGTTTTTATCAAAACTATTTTCCATCTAAGATGACATTATTTGATGTGTATGTTTCAAGTAAAATGCCTTTATGATTTAAATGGTTTCCATTTTCTTATGATAAAATGATATCCATTGTTTATGGATTATGATGGCATGATGTTTATGAAACCCATTTTATTTATTGGGTTATTATGAATGATGTATGTTTATTTTGTGGCACACATAAGAATGGTATCATTATGAGATGGGTGGGACTTATATCTCCCTCCAATGCATTGGGTAAAGATTTTATATCTCATGAGATAGACATGTCTGGAATGGTAGGTTATACCGGTTCAGCGAAACAGGACTGAAATGAGGGTGACTCGGTTCAGAAAGGGACATTGTCCACTAAGATAGTTTTGGCAATGAGTCTTGACTAACAAGAAATGATTCTCTATGATTATGTGTGTATGCCACAAAGTTTCATGTTTTATGTTATGATTATTGGGATTTCATTTCACTACTATGATTTATCCCATGTTATGAAATTATGCTCTCTTTTGCAGGTTAAGATTTCCAAAAGTTGTGTTCTTATGAATATGATGTGATTGATTTTTCTTTTGTTTACCCTTACTGAGCATTTGAGCTCACCCTTTTGTTTTTTTTTGTTTTCCCCAGGATATAAAGAAAGGTTTTAGTTAAAAAAAGGGAAGATCTTTATGGGAGATATTGAAGATCTTTCACCACGATTAGAAGATTACATTCCGAGTTTCCAAAGACACTAAACTATTACGATCCTTGTGTGTGTGTTTTTTTTATGTACTAAGTATTCTGAAAAAGTAATGTATTGTTCATGTACGTCAAGATTCAGGTCTCTACAATTATCTTTATATAAATATAATATATCAACAATTTTATTTCGTTTCCAACCGTTAGAAAATGAAAATTTCATTCATGCGTACATGTGAATTACCACCTCCACATGAGGGTGTGATTCCTTTTGCATGTATCCATTTAATTCCTAGTTATAAATTTGTACTTAATTTATAAATTAATATTTTTTCATTATTATTATTCTTAAAATTATGTAATAGTGACTCTCATGATCACGATCAACCAACCAAAGTCATTTTTCAATTATAAAATGAACATCCTGAAAACATTCAATGTGGAATTAACAGAATAAGTAATTATATATGTCATTGAAATAAATGAAATATATTGTCCAATAATATGTTAATATATTATAAAATTAGTTTTTATCTGTTATAAAATTAATATTATTTTATTATATATGAGATAAAATACCTATGTGGTGATCCTTACTCACGGTAAGGGGTTTTATAAATCAATTTATTTTTATTGGGTCATATTACATATTAATTGTTTATGTTATGTCAATATTATATTCCTAATACCTGTGCTAATTTTATTTTTTATTTTATCTATTTTTTTCTTTGTAATTTTAACACATTATCAATTCATTGATTAATTCTAGCTTTTATGATATTATCTTTGTAACGATTATTCATCTCAATATTTTTTGATTGAGACATGTCATGTAATATGAACCTAATTCCTTTCATAAGGTGTATATGATTCTAATTTATATTTTATATTGTGAGTTAATTTTTCAAAATTATATATAATTTTTTTCTGAAATTCCTTATTTCATTAGATGTTAATTCAAATGTTATAAAAGTTGCAAGGGTCTTCGTGGTCTCAATTTCAATTAAATGAGACATAATTCATGTTACACATCATGAATTATTTTATATGGTGTTCTTATTTCCAAAAGAATATATTTTAACATATTATTTAGTATAAATTATGGTTTTTATATAATAATGTAATATTTCAACATTCAAAGGATTTTTTATTCAATCACTACCCAAATTGTAATGGTTTCTCATCTCAAATATCTTTCTTTCTGACATGTTTTGATTGATGAACCTATATTCATATATATTGTGTATACATTGATGTTTGACATATAATACCATAAATATTTTTATACTCGTGTATTTTTATATTCCTTCTCATGTTCTTACTTTCAATTTTTTTTGTTTTAAAATTCCAAAAAAGGGGTTTCTTAAATGTTTTCTTAAAGTATTTAATGAATTTTAATCAAAATCTTTTTCAACGTTCTTTTTATTATTTTAAGGATATTCCTTTATAAATATACATTTTTTCATAAAATTATTTTCCACTATCTTTGACCATATTTTAAATGTTTTTAAAAGGATATTTCATATCATTTTCTATGTGGGTCACTATTGACTCTCTTTAAAAAAGATTAAAAAGAATTTTTATTTTTAAGGTTTATGAAATAAAATTATTTTTACCCTTTCATAAAAATACTTTTATTTGAATATTCCTTTAGGATTCTATGGTTATTTTTAAAGAAATTAATTTTATGGATTATGATGATTATTTTTAATTCCTTATTCTATGTACCATTTCTTTTCTATCGGTAAATCAATATAAAAATGATTGTAAGTTGTTTTTAAATGTATAAATATGAAAAAGAAATATTCCATGAATTATATTCAATTATGGTACATGGATATTATTTTTTATGATGGTTGATCCTAATATAGCTTATGATTATGGGACATCTTAATATATATTATATTATGTATGATCTTGAAATAACTCTCTAATACATTGGGTAATGTTTCTTATTTTTTAAATAAAATGTGGGAGTTAATCGAGGAGGTTTCTATTATGTATTTAACTCATATCTAGTTATTTATGAAATGATTGAACATAGAATATGAATAAAATGTTCCATAATACCAATGTGTTTTCATTGTGATTTCTATGAGTTTTGTTGGATCTTTTGATCAAGCGTGGCAAAACGAGGCTCATGAACAATGGTTCTTATGATTCATGCCCTTGTTAAAGCTTTATTCATTATCACATGTTTAATGATGCATATTTTAATGGGAATTAATTATATTATGTAATAATCATTAACCATGAATATATTCTACTACCTTAATGATCATCTTGTGGTCATTAAAGGTACTCAATTATTAATGCATATGTCTAAACTTATTGTTTATGTGAGCTTACCCTTATTATGTTTTTTCTTATGTTATAAATAAGGATTTTAATTAAGATGTTACAAGAATGATTTCATGTGGGTGATGATAAATAATTAATTTATAATAATAAAAATGGATATAGTGGTAAAATTGTCACTTAAAACCATGGGTATTTTACTGTGAGACTGTTTACTAATTATCTAAAACATTGAACATCAAATTTCCATTGGTATGTGATTGATATAAAAATTATATTTGATGTTATATATTATGATTAGATAATATTAGGTCATTTTTATTGGTATTCATGCCTAAATTTAAAGATTATGTTTTTCGCATTTGATCTGGGAGTGTAAGTTTTGGGTTTTTATAGTTAGTATCAGATCAAGGTTTAGATAACTTTAGTGATTAGGATCTTCTCATGTGATTTTAACTTAAGAGGTATGAATACCATCATGGGTATATAAATTTAGGTTTGATGATATTATAAAATTCATGGACATTACTTTTAAGGTTTTATGTGATGGGGTTTTAAATTGAGTAATGATATTTAGGGAGACATGAAATTATGTTTAGGTACAAGTAACTTGAAATTCTATCAAGTGATTTATCATGAAGGGATATTTGGGAATAATTTAATCAAAAATTTGGGGATGTAAGATGAATGTTATGAGATAACCTTTTGGGTTAAAACATTTTTTAGTGTTGTGGTTATCGAGGTTAATTGATATATAGTGTTAATTATTTATGGAATGATCTAAGTTGAACCTTTGATGTTATTCTATAAATTTTGGAGTTAAATATATTATTTATTTTTATAAATATTTATTCATTTTGTGTAATATATTTAAGTGGTGTAACCATTTTGTATTTAGTAAATATAAGGGGATTGTAATTTCATCCTTGTATATATCCTATAATTTATTGGGATGTTCTTTTATATTACTCTTACTATAATTTTTATGTTAATATGATGAGAGACTATATTCTCTCTCATCAATCCATTTTGGAAGTTTTGAGTGGCGCCATTAGGCTGCCGAATTTTCTTAGGAGATCTAACCTCTCTATTTCTTTTTAAGTACTCTCCTTTATGTCACTTATTTTAAGCTCCTCTTTGTTATGTTTTGGGATGTTATTTTATATTACTCTTTCTGTAAACATTACGTTAATATGATGAGAGACCCTATTTTCTCTCATCAATCCATTTTGGAAGTTTTAAGTGGCGTCGTTAGGCTGCCGAGTTTTCGTAAGGGATTTTTCATCTCACTTTTATTCCTATGAGATTTATGCTAAATTTGCCACAAATTCCTTTGAGTGGTGTCTTTACTGCCCATTATTTTAATCATTGTGTAATATAATTTCATTTATGAATATTTACATTAATTTTTTATTGTCCTTCTTTCACGAGGTGTATGTTTCGAAAGATACCCATGTCGGTAAGGGAACCTTTCACCCTCCTCTTTTTAAAAGACTTATTTTGTTATGTCTTTTAATTCACATACTATTATGTTGGGATATGTTCTTCTATATAATTATTGATTTAAATTTTATGTCCATGTGATGAGATACCCTTTTTATCTCTCATCAACTCATTTTTTGAATTTTGTAGTGACGCCGTTAGGCTGTCAAATTTTTGCAAGGGAACTTCTTAACCCAAATTTGATTCTTTGGTATAAACTTGTACTACTTGAATATTTCGTTCTATGAATATGTGTGAATAACCTCTGATTTTTTTACACTTAATATCCACTTATATTTGGTGTATTCGTTTGTCACACATAATTATGTAATTGATTTATCCTTAAACCAAGGATACCGTCTTTGTAAGGGACTTCATCTCAATATCCATTCATTGAGGAATATTTTGTTTTATACACAACCTTATTTTATATGGTGTATAAACCCCTTTGACTTTTACGTTTATCCAAAAAGGAATATTTTTTATATGAAGCGTTTTACTAAACGACAAAAGGAAATGTTTTTGTCGTACGTATGCGGCGACAATGACTTCTCCACCGTCATGACCATTATTTGAGTTTCGGCTTCCTCTACAAGACATACCTTCTTTTTAAAAGAAAAATAAATATCATGTTTTACTTTTATTTTATTTTGGTATTTAAAATGGTTTTCATAATGTTTTTACATCAATGTGTTGTATTGATATCTTGTGATTGAAAGTTGGAAATGTTATGTTTCCTTTATGCATTTTTTATGTGATACGATTACGTTGTGGTTCTTGGGCATTATTATAAAGACGGGTGGTTCCGTGATAAAATAAGGGCGGGTGATCCCGATATAGCTCTCCAATGCATTGGGTAACATGAAGGAGTGAAACATTAAGTTTCTCCGAATAGATTTAGGGAATATACTGTGGTGGGTATTCCAAACGTAACCAAGAGGGTTACTCCCTACATAAGAATGTTATGAATGCCTCAAGTTACCTTTTATGTCTTATTATTTCTATGATTTATTCATGATTTGATGAGGTATGTTAAAGTGCCTATGTTTTATGGGTAAAGTATGATTTCATTCTTATGTATATATGAACTCATGTTTCCTTTCCATATTTTTTATAACCCTTACTGAGCTTTTTATGCTCATACCAAGTTTTTTGAAATGTTTTTCACAGGTCAAGGGAATGGTACATGATTTGATGATAGTGTCAAGGAAGTGTCAAGAAAGAATCCATGTTTTATTTTAAATATGTTTCCGTTGATGGGAAAAAATGAATACTATCTTTATGTAACCACTTTGTTTAAATGTGGAATGTAATGCAAGTTTTATGATCTAATTCTCTAAAACTCTAAACCTGAAAAGATCCTCAATGTGTAATCTTGTAATAACTCAAGATTAAGTAAGGTTTAAGGCTGGGGCCTTATATTAATAATTCCCAATGGTCATATTGATCAATGGTAATATCAACCAACGGTCAGATCTTAACAGTCATGTTTCCCATTATACACTATATATATACTCCAATGTTCTAATACTTTATCATTGGATACTTCAATTATAAAGGTTATATACTTAAATTGAAAATTTCTTTCATATTCCAAACTATTTTATTTCTTTTTACTATTTTTATATAATGATCGATTTTTATTAGATAATTCATACTTATGGATTTTATATTAGTGTGTAATTTTATATATTTTATCTCATTTTTTCATTTATAACAAATATAGTCTATATTAATTCATTATATGTAATGAAATATAAAAGTCCTTTTACACGAATCTATTTTAAGGGAAGTTAATATATTCATTTTGAAATAATGGTAATTTTGCTAAGAATATTGTTGGGTCATTACAGGCATAGAATCCCAAAGTAATAACACTTAGGTGGTAATTTCTTCCCAAAAGTATCATTACATATGGGAATAATATACCTAGCCGTGGGTAACATAAAATAAGTGAAATAATCCTATGTATTATACCACATCATAAGAAAGGGAATGAATCTCCGACAATAACCATAATTATATGGGAGTCCCACCCCTTCCCAAGAAGCCCCACTCCTTGGGTAGTATGTCCAACATCCATGCGTAATAATAAAATGAATAGTTCCACATATCCATCATTACCAAGGCCATGTAGTTATTTTAATCCATAAACCAACATGAATTTTTTCCACTACTAGGGGTATGACATCCCTATCAAAAGAAAAAATATAATGGAAATAGTTTCCCTATTTATAAAAAAACAGAACAAAAATGGAAATTTTATCTGAACTATATCTATCAATATAAATAAAAAATATCAACCCCATAATACAACCAAAATCAAACTATTCCATAATAATTAACTTTACCATCATATCATAACAATTAAATTAACGGCCGGAATACTCTCTAACTCACTTTTAAGTATAGCTTTGTTAGTTCCCACATGCTTTACCCATAATCATAACCAATGTTGGGACATAAACTAATTGGTTTTAAGAAAGTTTATAGGATAAAAGGAACACTCACCACATATTCTATCTAAACTATATAAAAATGGATTTAAGAAAACACAAAAATCCCTTAAGGGTCAAGCCTTAACCTAAACTCATTCATGTACACACCACTCCTATTAAACTAGGAGGATAAAGGGACCTAATAATGGTCCTTTATATCGTAACATAACTCAAAGAAACCCCCAATGTTTCCCATGTATAAATATCACGGACTTTAGTTCATGACCAGAAATATTGATGGTCAAGGAACCATGGAATACTAATCAAAGGGTCTATCTCAGACGTAAACATCCTTAACCAATTCATATATGTTAAAGGAAAGTATTTCAGTAAAATTTTACATCAATTGAATAAATGTGGTCAGATAGTGTATCACAGGGTATATGAATCATGGATTATCCATTTTGAATGGTTAGGGACCACCTACCTTAATCAAATGGAATCTCACTCATCGAATATCACTAAACTATTAAATTTTTATCTAAGGAATACCAAAAAAATTCAAAATCACTATATATGGAAATATATAAGGTAATTCTCTAATATATTTTTAAAAAGGAGAATAAATTAATGATGAGTGATAGACTTATATCTAGTCACTACCTGAGATGAACGACGCTCAAAACAAGACCAAAATATTGGTTATATGGTACATAGAAGATGGAAATTAGAGGGAGAGGAAAAGAGGGAAAAATCTAGACAAAAGAAATGAGGTAGAATAAAAGATTTTAAAAAAATTAAAACAAATTAAATAATTATAATTATAATTTGAAAAATGAAATCTAGTTAGCCACTAAATTCTCAATCACCTATCATCATGCACTCAGTGCCCAACCGAGTACATGGTATTATCTCACTGGCTACTTGGTGACCCAACTAGAGTTAATTATCTATTTAGTTCCCCATTTAGATACCCAGTACTAATAAAATGGGTACATAATGGAATTTTACAAAATGACGGACTTCTTAGCACCATTTTTGTTCACCCCAAAATGGACCCTCAAGCCCCAACCAACACCTTTGACATCCATAATTAATTTAAATAAATGTGGTTTGATAGAAATTATATTTAAAACATACCTAATAATATATGGGTGTTAAAAACACCCCACTATAGGGTAACACAACTCCAAGATATTTCATTTTTCCTCAAAGATAAATAACATGGGCAAATATTCCTATATATCATCCTCATTCTACAATGTATACACTTGTTCTACCATTGAACACAAACCAAAGGTATTTTCATACAATTTAGGATATTATCACTCTGATATATGACACAAAATTTTTATTCCTCTAAATATCCATCTGACTTTATCTCAACATTATCTACCCCCATCACATGGTATAGATCGATTGGTATATCTTGATTTGAGATAAATTAAATACATCATGAATAGTATAAAAACTATAATGAATTGTTAATTATTATTCCACTATGTTAACCCTATTGAAAACCTTAAAGTACTATATATATATTAGTGTTAACTTCTTGTGTATCTAAAAACAATGGTGTACCAATTGAGGAAACACCCTCAAGAAAACTAATCTAACCATATAAAAATAAATATTACAGTCTCTCTATCCTACATAAGAATGATGTATGATCTACACATGTTTTAAACTCTTATAGATCAACCAAATACACTCTGACATTTCAAAAAGGGGCATGTTTTGATAAAATATAACTCTCTATCTTTTAACCAATATAGAGGTAAAAAAATCCAACCATAAAAGGCCTCAAAATATTTCATCTTAATCTATTCATAAGAATTATTTTCATTGGGGAAATAAGCTAAGTTGAGATAACTCTCCCAGGAAAAATTGAAATATTGGACACATACTCATAGAATTCCCACCATAATTTTGATAGTATACTCATATTTCCCATTAGTCTAAGGATGGTATGTTGTGCTCAAATGCACATAAATATCAATATCCTTTTATAAAACCTTTTAGAAGTGAAATATGAATTAATAATCCAAATTCAAAATGATACTCCTTAACACTCTATGAAATCACCATATCTCTTATATACTACCATCCTATCTCATTAATATACTAGGAATCCCTAATCTGTTGTATGCTTGTAACCATGGTCAACTGGTCTTCAATAACCCACACTTCATCATTTACATGAGGAATATTTGACATCCCCACCATGAAATACGTAACCAAATATCCCATTTTCATATAGTAATGGGTAAAAATAATGAATATTTGTGGTTCATTGGTACTTGATCTCCACACATTGAGAGTCATAACATCTCATAGAAAACACATAAATTTTCTTTATTATCTTGGGAAACTGGTATGTCCGGACCATGTAACAATATATCTTAGTAATCCCCTGGTGAATATACCATCTAAACTAATTAGAATCATGAATTATATCATCATTATTTCTCATGGAAACAATAATTATTCCTTTTATTTAAAATATATCTTCAATATCCTTGGACTAATCAGATGGTGGATCCCCAACATATATATTATCTCACATAAAATAAAAAACCTAGTCTAAAACCTGACCCTACATTACCCATTGAGGAGTTATTAGGTAACAACCATATAAATAAGGGTCACTCATCCTTGATACTATTAAAAAAATAGATGTGTCTCAAGGAAAAGGTTTATTAACTAGAAATCACTACTAGACGCATACAACACATGTTCCCAAGTCTTTTAACTTATCTCATCAGTTCTATCATTACATTTCATAAGGTTATATGGATTATTGATCCCCAACCGCCTTCTCTATTAATGGTTGAATTCATGCTAATAAAAATATATACCTAAGTATCTTATGGTTGGTATACACCATGAACCTCTCTCTGAAAAGGTAATAACAACAAAATCTCAGAGTGTGAACTACCATTTCAATATCTAAATCATGAGTTGGATAATTATTCTCATATGAACTCAATGAACTAGATCCATAAGTAAAAATATGTTATCATATATCATAATATCTTCCAAATCAACTCATAATTCATTATAATAGAGGGTATAAACCTTAAATGGCTCAACAAATGTTAATAATGACATAGATTTCAACCCTCCCTTCAATTCCTCGAAGTTTATCTACATACGATTAGACCACTCAAACTTCTACCCCTTTGTTAGGTTTATCCTAATACTTTTAATCAGGATAATTACTAAATGAATATCTTATAATGTTTTAACAATCCTAAAAGGTTACCGATATAAAATATGTTCATAGGCTTCTCCTAAGAAACCATATCCTTATCCTTATTTGGGTTCAATCATATGAATGACTATAATGTTATGTTACCCCATGAATAAAATATTTTTGATCTATAAATTACACGTTAAAAACATTTAATATAAGTAATTTTCTCTAAGGGAGAACTATTTGATCCCCAAATAATGGGAATAGTTCTCTTATTACTGGAATTATACTAGAATTTCTCTGATTAATACCGCCATATATGAATTTGGATATTGATGGAAGACTTAATTAATCATATCTATAAATACTTAAAACACATTAATCAAACCAAATGGAATCACAAGATACTAAAATAGTCCATACATGATTCTAAAATTAATATGAGGAATATAAAAATTCATCACACACATACGATGATAACCTATTCTCAAATCAATACTAAATAACCACTTAGATCCCCTTAGTTAATCAAATAGGTATTCTATATAATGAATATTAAACCAGTTTTTGAAGTCCAAGAAAAGAACTATCATCAATATTATTGATTGAAATAGGAGAACCAATGGGGGAATGCTTTTTTGAATAAACCACTTCACTTCCATATCCTCTTTTTAATACTTAAGATCTCTAAGATCTATTAAATTCGTACTATAATAATTATTGAATATGGTCTTTGTTCTTATAATTGTCTCAATCTTGAACTTGATCTCATTATCAGTTGGAAACACCAAGAATTCCTTAGGTTATAATTACTATAAATGGTAAAAAAATAGTGTAAGTACCACCTAATAAATGTCATTATAATCTTGGAAAAAACAATAAAAATAGTCTTAAATAATCCTCAAAAAGTTGATGATCGGGTCTTGAATCATATGGATGTAAATACTACTAACCATAAAGGGTATAGAAATCATTCTCAACAAACTGGAATAATACCCATTGGTGATATAATTCAATATGTGTTCAATACCAGTTCAACCAATCCATATATAGAATCAAATCGGAACAATGCATCTCTAACACAAAAATTCCTTGAGATACAAATATAAACTTATTGTGAGAGAGCAGTGTAAACGTCATTGAACACATGATGGAAGTATCTATAGAAATCACTCCAAAAATATACTCAATGTTCAACCCTAAATAATTAGGATAATAAAAAATATAAACAAATGTGACTCACCCACATCAAATAAAAATATGATAAGGTAGATTCTATTAAGATAATACCATGAATATGATGGTTTTGGGGCATGATTAAAGCATTATACAGGTGCCTGGTTTTTATTTTGAACAGTTTCAATGGATAATGTCCAAATACCTTGATGAATGAATCCCCATAATATTCTAGAGAGGATCCTTAAAATTTATTTTTAAATTAATTTAATATAAATATTAAATTGAATGTTATAATCCTCTCAATAAATTTTTTTCCAATATTGATGTATTGTAGTTGCATGGAAGAATCCAATAAAAATTACTATAGGGGTATCCACACATACCCAATTAAAATCTAAATTCCATTGTATAATACCTTGGTACTAGAGTGGTAGACACAAATTATTTCTGTCATTTATTAATTTATTGGAATAGGTAGTTTATATTGGTTTATCCATGTTCTTGAGGGGGATTGGAGAATTATTCCCTCTATGATTGAGATAATTATGGAGTGTCTTTCATTATAAATGATAAGTATCACTCACTCTATTAATGATATAACATGAAATTTATACTTTGAGATATAAAAATATATAATTTCAAAACTTCCCTTTATCAAATTATTTATTCTAAGTAATACTCATGTAAAATAATAATATAATTATTATCTCCAGTAAATTTGTTTATATAAATATCATTTATTAACTAAATAAATTAATATTTATTAAAAATATATTTAAAAAAATTATATTATTTCTATCAGGCCATTAAATTTACCCATTAATCCTCTATGAAACTTATTGAAACTTGAATAACAAAATATGTATTCAAATAAGTATTATCCATTAAATTAAATAATTAATATTATAGTCACTAAAATCAAAAACAAATACTTATTTTAATATCCACATAAGTTGATAAATATTTATATTAATCTATTCACCTAATTAGTGAATAAATAAATATTTATTTATTACCATGTGAAGAAATAAATAAGAGATAAAATTTAAATCACATATTCTATACTACAATATCACATGATTGAAGTTTTGTGATCATCTTTACATGAATAATTATTATTCCACATATTGAGAATAATATTTATCCTTGATATTAAATTAAGTGTAATTTAATGAGATTCTGGACACACTTATTATGCGACCCTCTTAGCATATTTCTTAGTTTCATTAGGTGAATTATCCTAAGTATAATTTTAAAATATAGGAATACATCAAGGGGACCATAGATAATGAAGTTAATTTATTAATAATAAAAACATTTCTAGGAATTCTATTGTGTAATATAATCTATTAGTCTTTATATATCATCAAGCCAGATTCATGTCATAAACCAAGTCGGACATTCATCCAACTGGACACCCAACTTGGTCTGAGACAATGAGAAAGAGGTGTTCTTGATCCTCCAAATATAGAGACTAGTGTCGGGCATCAAATATAAATCAAGTGTGAATGATTTTTTCCAGTGAACCTTGGAATAATCAAACAAAAAAAAGTATGTAACATAACCAATAAAAAGAAGACCTCAAAAAAATACATAACGAGATCATGATACAACAAAAAAACTAAATAAAAAAAACTATAAAATTCAAACAAACCCAAACCAAAAACAACACGATCTCCACGTGACCACTTATTCACCACCAACCACATGACCAAAAATATCCAAAGGTAACATGAACCCGACACCTGAAACTTTAGAACAGATCAGGTCCACTGACACTGAGTGGTATAATTAGGGTCTGATTATAAACATCTTGGTAGGTAAGAACGAGAGATTCTAAAAAATTCCTTTCCCAAAAAAATATATAAACAATAGTTTGAAACAAATTTATAAAATAGGTTTTAAATGTTTCAAAGAACCAAATATAGATTTATTTTAATTTCCTTTAAAAAAACAACTCACACCACTTTCCTCTTTCCAAAATACGTTTCCATCTCTTTAGAAATGTAATTTATAAAAAAACAAAAAGAAAGAACAAAACCAGATGATAAAGCATCAAATATTAAAATATTGGAAATAACAATAGCAGGAAGAAACTAAAATAATAGGTAAATTAAATGTAGAAAAATAAAACAAAACATAAAGATAATAATCATGGTCATTTCCTAATCATTTCTAAAAGAAATCACTAGACGTACTTGGTTCGGAACCACCTTCTAGTGTATGGTGTTACTCCATAGTCAATAAATAAATGGATTATCTAAACTAGCCTCACAAATAGCACATCCCAACTATGCAATCAAAATATATAGGGGGTATTAACCCATATAATCATGTTCAATATGAAACCATCACTCAAACCTCTATATGACACCTAATAATCCCATGATAACAGTACACATAGAATGGGAAGGTCATCACGTGTGGGGAATAAAACAATATCCCACATATTCCCATTGTTCCTTCCTAGACCAAAATATAACACCACCAATGTGATGACCCTATCCTCGGAGGGTCCACCATAGCGGTTCCCATCTCATAACTATAAATTCCCAAGTGCCAACCAGGCCTACACATCACATGAGTTTCAAAAGACATTCCAAAATACCACAAGGTTCCAACTGGGCCTTTAATATTTCCAATTCAATTCTATTTCCAAAAAAATTTCCAAACCCATTTCCAACACCATGTCAAATACACAATATATATGAAAGGTTCCAAATGTGAATTTATACTATTTAGAAACCAAAACAAACATCAAGGTTCCAACCGGGTCAAGCTTCAGATAAACATGTTTGGAAACACATTTTGAAACCACTTTGGACTACAAAAAAACATTTTGGACACCATGGAAATTTAGGAGAACCATTTGGAAGGAGAATGGGTGAAGAAGATAAAGTGGGGGAAGGAAAGTTTCATTTGAAACCTGTGCTATAAAGTGAAATCCTCAATAGAAAACCATTATAATTTGGGAGAATATTTATATGTTCACTTTTTACACATATGGTTATGCTCTGATATAGTGGAAAACACAAAATAAACACCACAAAAATTATTAAGGTTCTATTTCAAGGGTCTTTTCCACAAGCAGAAAACCATAAAAAGCAAGGAAACCACATACTAAGATCAAATTCATAATTAAAAAAATTACCAAGACCCAAAAAATAAAAATAACGTCCAAACACACACAATTTTATTCTTAAAGGGAAATTGACATTTTATCAAGAACATTACATACATACACATATAATAAAAAACCTACAAATCCCTTTGAAACCCATTTTCACCAAATTTATACCCTGGAAATACCAAAAAAATTGATACTAACACTTAGAAAGCAAAGGAATTACATTTAGGAATTACTTATGAAGTCTAAATCATTAAATAAAATGTGAGGGAAAGAAAATTCAAGGAAAAACTACCTCAATGATGTGTGAATGCAAAAAAACTCCAAGAGATGGAATAACACACCTAAAGAGACTATCTACACGCCCTAAAATCAAAGAATCATGGGCCACACATCAACCCTAGCCTCTAGGGTTCATCCAAGAGAGATCCAAGCTAAGTAAGAACTGAGAATAAGAGAAATAAGGAATAAAAAGGGATGAGAAGACTTTCCTGAGGAGAAATTAATCCAGTATTTAAAGGAATAGCACCTTGATTCTAAGGAAGAAGATAGAATAAAGACTCATAAGGCTCCCATGGGGCCAAAAGAATGAGGGGTTGGAGAGGGGTTCATTGGGGTTATAAATAAGGATTAGAAAAGGGAAATTAGAATTTTTAAGGACCTAGGAAACTCAAATGGTTTGGCCATAAAATTTACCAATCCTGTGCGCCATCCATGTGCACCAAACTAGAGAAGGAGGAAACTCACATGAGATAGACACACTTTTTGGGAAACCATGATATAATCATTAAAAATCTCTCTGAAAAATTGTAGATCCTCTGAGTATAAATGTGTCTAGTTTCCCCTAACCTTGTGTAAGCCATGTTCCTTGTCCCTAAACCCAAACAGGAGCTTCAATGTTTTTCAGGGTCCTCGCACAATTTGTACCAAACTGTGAATAGGTTGTGTAACCCAAACCATATAATAAATATTCGAATTATAATTTCCCTCAACCTAAATAAGCCACACAGTCAACCCTAGAACCATGTACACAAACTGTGCATAGAACAAAAATGCACTAGAAACCTCCAAAACAATAAAATGAAATCTCGAAACTCAACTAGAACCTTATCCAAGAGATCCAATATAAATAAAAGAACAAAATAAAATAGAAAACATGGAGAGGTGTGACAATTATCTCCACCAAAAACACTTTCTTCCACCAGAAAGTCATCCATCTGAATGAAAGACAAACCCATGATCAAAATTAAATGGGCTCAAAAGGAACCATGATCCTTAGTGTTACCTTTCAATCCACAAGTCACAACCAACCATATATAAGATAAAACCATGAGGACATCCACGATGGGTCTACCCACCACAAGAAACCATCTGTAACTAAACAACACCATGACTGGGATGTTACAAACCATCCCGAGTACCCTGGTAACTAGATAACTGATCCGGTCCTAACGTAGACCAAATGGAATTCTCTATCCTCATATGAGGGAGGCTAGCACCTCCATCCTAAAAAATGATTGTGGGAACGATTTTTCAGGAAAATTGTTGAATTAAATCAAACAAGACAGTATGAATATCCAGATAAACTCTACTAGTAGTAATTTAATAGAATAAAAACATGCATTAAATCCCAACATAGTATAACCAATTTATTTAAATAAAAAAACTAGCCCAATACCAAAAGGACACAACTCACCAATCTAAAGTTCAATAGCTAGATCCACCTCCAAGAGATCATTTTCCCTTACATTAACCTAGAAAAAGATAATCTACAAACACATGAAGGCACAAGTAGAGTGTGATCCAAAGAAAATTATGATTTCACCCAAACATTCCATAAAAATATGTCTATATCAAATTAACCTAGTAAATGAATTCAATTTTAAAACAGACGGTTTTTTAATTTCCAAATAATATTTAAAAAAATAATGCTTTACATTACAAAATATGTAAATACTTTAGAAAATCATGTTTTGCAATTAAAATGATGTAGATATACTTTTAAAATAATCTTCTCAATAAAATTTATGGAATATTTCTAAAATAATGGCACTTGTAAAAAATTAATTAAATAAACACTTTTATATAAAATAGTTTATATAAATTCTCAAGGAATTTAAAATAGTTTATAGAAATTGAATATAAATATATACATTTAAAACAACAAAAAAGAAAGAAACACAGTCATATACCAAATTGGTATGATAGTTCCTAGATATAGAGACCCGGCATTCTGGAAAAAATTTGTACATATTCCCTTTTGGGACTAAGGCAAAGGGGAGTCATCATCATTTCCTAGGGGATTTTATGTGCTAATATGACGTTCTAGAATGTTATATCTCATAAATTGTCATGCAAAATAACTCACTAACTACCTAAAGATTTCATGTGCACAAGTAAAAAACAATAATTGGAAACATATTTCAATACTTTTTAAAACACAATCAATCCCATTCTCTATTTCAAATATGCAAACTTTCTCTTTAAAAACCAAAACAGGTTTATAATAAAAAAATATTCCTTGTCACCAAGGTAAAACACTAATGTTTCTATAAAAACCATTTGAAACAATTTTTCATAAATAAAGATTTGAAATAAATTCATCATTCAATTTCACAATCAAATTTGATAATTTAATTTAACAATTTAATTTTCAATCAATTCCATCAATTTCATCACAAACCCCCAATTCAACATAATTGGGGTTCTTCAAAATTTTCCATCAAAACCACTCCAAAATTTAATTATAAAATTTAATTGAAATAATATCCAAAAAATATTCAATTTTAATTAAATAATTTAAATTCTAAAAATTTTGATAAACTCACTCCAAATCATTGGAATTAGGCTTTTTCCTATATCATGCGAAACCCAATTTTCAAAAAACCCAATTCAAGGGAATTAAGTTATAAATCAAAAAACTAAAAGTATTTTAATAAAAATAAATAAATTTCATTTAAATCATCAATTAAATTTAAAACATTAATTTTGGGATAAGATAAATTGGGCATCGTAATGGAATCACCTACCTCAGAGTAGCTAAATCTCAAAATGTCAAACCCTAATCAGGATTTTTGGAGGAAGAACAACATTAAATAATCTAGAAAAATGAGGATCAAACATAGGTTTATAACCCCAATAAATTTTTTATTAGATCTACAAATAAATACAAGGATTAATGGGATCTTAGGGAGGAAGAGTGGGATCACTGGAGGACAAGAACATGAGGAGAAGCCTTACCGAGAAGAGACCGAACAAGTATAAACTAGCTTAAATCAACCTTGGAAGGGGTTTGGAGGAGGAAAAATGGTTTTTGGAAACCCCCAAATCTCAAGAAAACATTTAGGGGTCGAATGATCCTAGGAAGGGGTCAAAAGGAGGGTTTAGTAATGTTTTAATAATTTTCAGAATAATTAAAAGTCATATGCACGATTTACATGGAAATAGAGAATGGTATAGAAAATTTGTGTATAGGTTAGGAACCTATTATGAATGGGTTTCATGGTTATCCTAAGAGGGTGTGGGACTTGACTAACCATGCACCAATTGTGTAAATTTCAACCACCTTTGGTTATATATTTTTCTCTAATAGGGTAAATAGTTTGGGAAAACTGTGAACCAACTGTACACTGGCCCATACATTTCATAATTTCTAAAACATTAACCATAAATAGCCCCAAATGAAACCCAATAAAATCTTTGTAAAAAGAGTGGCTTAGGAATAAATGAAAAACAATAATATAATGGTACAATTACCACACCATAGAAACTTTCCATCCTAAAAACTCCCACTTAGAAGCTTCCATGAAAATTATGAGGTCTATGTTCTCTCATTAGAGCCTCCATCTCCCATGTCTCAGATAATCATTATCAATCTACCATAAACACAAACCAAATGTTTCATAATCCGATGAAGGACCTTTGTTTCAGAATCGAATATTCTGACTGGCCATTCTGTCATGGATAAATCTTGCTCACCTTCAAGATTGCACCATCTTATAACATGATATGTATCAGATATATACTTTCGTAGTTGAGATATATTTAACACATTATGTATCAACTTCAACTATTTTGGAAGTTCTAAATGGTAAGAAACTTTATCCACCTACTAAAAAATATCAAAAGGTACCATAAAATGATGATCAATCTTCCCTTTCTTCTCAATTCATCGATGACCTAACAAGGGTGAAACCATCAAGAACACCTGGTCACCAACTAATAATTCCAAATGTATAAAGTGATTATTATAATAAGACATATATCAGCTCTATGTCATTAACATCCTTTGAAGAATAAATTGAATCTTTGATGTTGTCTCTTGGACAAAACTGGGTCTAACCCAGGAACTTTCACCAACCTCTGACCAACACAACATAGATTTACAAGGCTAGCCATTCAAGGCCTCAAAAGGATCCCTTCCGATTATAGACAAGTAACTATTGTTATAAGAAAACTCAACCAATCCCAAATCATATTTCCAATCCCCACCAAAGTCTATAACACAGGTGGACATAATATACTCAAAAATATCTATAACCCTTTTTTTTCTAGCCAGATGGTTGTGGATGGTATACCGTACTCAAACAGATGTGAGATCTCAGTACCTCTTAAAGTACACTCAAAAAAAGTGAACCAAGGATCCCTATCAGAGACTGTAGTAGATGGAACTCTGTGAAAACAAAAAATATCTTTTATATTTTTATTTCTAACTCCTCACTGTTGGATATATTTTTAATGAGTATAAAATGAGATGATTTAGTGAGATGATCGATCATAACCCATATAACATTCTCCTTTCTGTGGGTACATGACAACCAAACCATAAATTCTCTTGTGATTTCATCAGACTCTTAAGTATGGAATGGAAGTTTATAAATCAAACATTAATTTTTTTGATGCTTGGACATAACCTTTTGGCACATATAATAATGAAATGAAAACTCAGCAATGCCTCATCTCATACCGAGACAACAGAACTACCACCACATATCATATAACATCTTCATGGTTCCTGGGTTCGCTACCCACTAGGAACTATGATAGTATCCCATCACATATTTATTTACTGCTAATGGTATTACAAATCATTTCAGATTATATATAATTCCCTATTTAGAGAAAGACCACTTGGGAACTGTCTCCCCACCATAAAGAGTGTCTCTAATACTGTGGAACTCATAATCAAGTTGTTGTTCCTAAGGAATAATATTGAGAACAGTATATATCAATTAAAAACTGGACAAAGAAACCTCATCCCCTTTCTCCTGAACTCCTATATGTAACTGTGCAATGAGACCCATCAAATTTTAATCTTCCAACAATTCTTCCCCAACCTAGATCTGAATTTTCCTATTCAAATCATCACCAATGACATTACCTTTCACTGGGGAATAGGTGATGTCAAAATTTAAAGATTGAAGGTATCACTACTAGAAAAATGAATTATATCCACAGATCTATATCCACCGTTTTATAGCCCTGCTGTTGTAGCTTAATTTATAGCCATGATTAAATTTAAAGTATGGTTATATCGGTATTTTAAGCCAACCTTTACAAAAACCCATGTCAATAGGGATTTATTAGGTCATGTGGTTTCCTCCTCACTGTTTCCCCCTCCCATTACCATCTCATCTATATGACCCTTGATCCCTGATGGTGCCCCTCATGAGCTCTCATATCCCGGACACTCCTCCCCCGATGGTTCCCATCACGACACTACCCCTCCCTTCCACTGATTGATCCAGCACCACTATGAGATCTCATCTCTGACCCTACTCCTTCTGATGCTACTAATGAACATGGATAGCATGCCTCCCTGCCGAAACTACTCCTAAGAGGCCTCCTCACCCCCCCCCCCCCCTCAGTGTACCTCCGACACGGCCACCCCACCTCTAGATGATCATCCTCCTACATGTGGATATTGGTCGGTCACAGCACCTAAATTCTCTTACCCACAGAGGTATTTAGGTTTTTTTCTTCTATGTTGCGTGCCTCATACTTCTTATCATTGTCAAGTTATAAATTTATCTAAACTAATGTTGAAATTTCAGTAAATATTGGGTTTTAAAGATGCTAAACATATGAATAATAAAAATAAAATTAATTTTTATATTGGTTTACTACTTTAGGTGGCTCAGTTATGAGAACTTGGTCATGAATGAATACATATAGACTAGTATTTTTAGGGGGAAATTGATCCATATTTTCTACTTCAATTATCAATATATCCTTTTATTTATTTTCTTAAGAGTCATACTCATGTAATTATTAATATATATCATTAAAATATGTTGGAAAAATTTTTATTTAAATTCTTAAATAAGTAAAAAATAAGTGGTATATGGTTTGATCATCCCCTTGTAATAACTTGGTTGGTAGAAAGGGTTTATACTAGAGTTACATGGGAAAAATATATAAAATTTGTTTGTGGGAGGTGTCTTTAATAGTTCCTTTGACCTCTTGTATAAATTATTAGTAAAATTATAAGGCCACTTTTGACTCTTAATATTCTCTTAATTTTTCCATACTCCATATTTTCTCCAAAAGGTAGTGGATACCGTGGAAAAAATGTCCTTAAACTCACCCACCTCAGCCTTTTTTTACAAAAAACTATGAGACAGTTAAGTAGTATTGAATCTCCTCTAGTGTTGGTTCTTAATAAAACATATGGTTTTGTGTAATATGTAGTTGATTTTAATTAATATCATTGTTGTTTTATAATTCAACATGCCATTAATTATAGTTTTCCAATAGCTCTTTAGGATACTGCCTTTGAGTTCATTGTTTATCAGGCTACTATGTGTAGATATATTGATTAGTGTTAAATAATTTTTCTATGTGTACTTCCACAAACTCAATATTATTTATATAAATCAATTTAAAATTTGAATAATTTTTGGATCTAATAAAAAATTACCCTACTATCATGCTTAATGATCTTATAGAAAAATAAAAAATAAAAAAATAAAAAAATAAATAAAACATCAATGAAAAAGAAATGAATGAAAAAAATACTAATTAAATTGGATAAGAGTTACTAAATTCTTATATTACTTCCAATGAAATGGTTCTAGGTTTTAATTTTCATTATTTTGGATGGATGTTAATAAATATTTTAAATTTTTTATGCATAATAGAGTGTTGAGAATAGTTTTTTCACTCATGGAGTTGGCCCTAGAGAATCACAATCCACACACCTAATTTTATTTATTTGTTTCTAAATGATTTAAAATATAAAAATGTTGATTTGATGCATGAAAACCACAAAATAAAAATTACAATATAGAGAGAGTGAAATTTTTTAATGAGATATACTTGGATTTAACCTTAGTGATACGTCATTTTATCATAGTCTTGATGCCCTTATCCTTCTCTTTGTCCATCCATAACTGATTAAACACATCATCAGTTCACATATTGTCTCACTATACATCACACTCACAAAAAAATATATGTTCTCATCCCACCGCACCTCTAAATAAATCAAAATCATAAGTAATTCCACCCCTTAAACAATTGATCCCATCATACACTAGTGATCAAACTATATGAGAATTATGGATTTTAGATATGTCAATGAAAATGGGTGAATATGAATCTCAATGTACTGTCATTTTATTCTAACTCTCATACATCCTAATCTATTGAATAAAATAGAAAAGACAAGGCTAAGTGAGAGAGCTCTAGAATCATTGTTTTCCATCGTATGGGTGATCCTTGAGTTAAACTCCCATCAGGAAGGTGATATTGTGACTAACTAAAATATAGATCAATATAAATTGTAAGGGAAGAAAAATGAACATAACTGAATGTACAAATATTAAAATGAAGTAATATTATATAATACTAAATAAAATCATTCCAAGGTTGAATTAAAATGAATAAAAGCTTATCCACCACTTTAAAATGGGGTGGGAAATTTATTTATAAGTTGTTCCTTCTACTCTTTTCTCCTCTCCAAGATTTAAATATAGTGTATGATTAACTCCTTATTAGAATATTAATTATATTTTAAGTATTAACAATATATATTTCTTGAACTGTGAATCTCTCAAATTCTCTAATTGGACCATAATTCCTTCCAACGATTAAGGTGTCCTTCTTCAGATGGTTGAGTTCCATGTAGAATAGTTTGAGGATATTTTCCTAATGTTCTTTAACAAGAGAAATTATTCATTAATCTTAGGTAATCCATTTTCCATTACATTGATTTTTTTATTTCACACTCCCCTTATCCATATTCTATAAATTTCTCATTTTATATGTTGTATGGAATCCTTACACAGTTCCTCTAAAGTCATATGATGCCCCCATATTATAACATAGTGGATATGCCTTTCCCATTGATTCCAAATTATTAAAAATATTACTAAATTCATTGATTATTTGAAATTAAAAATCCCAATGCATTATATTGAAGTAGAATTCTTACATGTCTAGGATACAATAGATTCATTTGTAAAATTTTAGAAAACTCCAATAAATATGAATAGAGCATGTATAATGTAAAAAAGAAACCAAAGACTTATAGGCTAACATTAAAAGTCACACACATGATCTGACATATTATATGAACTATACAAATTCATATGAAGTTAAGTGTAACATAACAGCTCGACACCTATTCCTATATCTCATGATTGAATCAAATATTCATTTTTGATATTTTTTCACTGGATGTTAATCTTGCGCATCTTTTTATTTGATTTTTTCAGTTTTATATTTGTTGAAATATATATCTTTACTCACTTGATGCTTGGGTAAATTACCATCATTTCATCTCATCATAATCACTTTTTTCTTAGGCATGGTGGTCATCAACCAAATCATTCAACATGGACATCAATGATTTTCTAATGATTTAAACTCATTTGGATATCCCAATCATTAACACAACATCAACTTCATTATTCTTGATAAACAATGTAGTTTTATTCTTATTTATAATACAATATTGTATCATGTGTCTTCAAGACTCTGTGATTTTAAGATCTTGATAGAATATCCTAGCATCTTCAGATTTTATTTTCATTATAAGCCATAAAATATTGAAACCCAATTTTGAGACTTTAAAAAGTATCTTGGATTCTAATTATTTATTTCATCTTCATCTCTGAACATAATGATAAGTTTTCATAATTTTTTTGCTTCAATCACAACCCCTAATGGGTGTTTTCAATGTTTTTATATTTTGAATTATTACAATGGAATATCTATTTAAATTATAAAATATGGAATGTGCATATTTCACTCTGTAGAATATTATAATTTCTCTAAGTGTATATGGTAACTTAGATTATTTCATTCTTACACAATCCTAAACCATGTTTACATAAGGAGATAATTATTTCTAAATAGACAAAGATGTTTTTTTCATTGACAAGGATTGATGAACACTCATCTAGATATTTCATACATAGAGGCAAAATGATGTTTACCTAAACATGGATGATGCTTACCTAGAACAGAACATTAATATTCTTCCACTCAAATATACTAGATGATGGTTATTAATAGTATAAATTATACTTATGAACATAATATATGATACTTAAATAGAATATGTAGATAATCCATATACAGTTCTCTAGAGATATCCATTTTTCATCCTTATCTTCAAAATTATAGTTCTCTTAAAATTAATGTAGATCTACAATAACTAACTTTAGGCCATCTCAACTCTTCTCATAAATTAATTCAAGTGTTATTAAATACTTATATTTAGAATACATCATGTTTGATATATATTAGTTCGTTTCTAAATAGATATATCACTTTAACATCCTATTTAAACCAGAATAAACTATTTTTAATAACATCTCACACATTGTACAAAACAGCTATCACCTCATAAATTTTTTAAATGTTGTGGATAGTAGTTATAAATACTTGGTAATTTTCTTTAACATTAAGAATAGTTCAAAAATAATAACAAGTAATTGGTTTCATACCCTTTAAACAACTTCATATCCCTTATTCTATGGGTAGTCTCTTTACTTACCATCTTTATCTTAATCCACTTTTTCCTTTGTAAATTCAATGGAATCTTCCAGTATAAATTTCATACAAAACGTTATGCTCAGTAAATGATAAAAAAACATTATCTTTACACATCCAAGGAAACATCAATCCCCCCTTAAGCTGGGTTGGATGTAGGAGTGTGGAATCTGGTAAGAAATACATGTGTATTACTCTATGGGGGATACCTTTTCCGACCAAGATAATTGAATGGAGAATTAATCCAATGTTTTACTAGGATATACCACTCTAGTGTATTATATATAAGGATGGATTCCAATACTATGATCCCCAATCATTTCTTCTATATGAAGTCAAAACTAAGAACAACATTTTAACAATGGATTACATGATTTAATTAGTGTACTCTAGTAAACATTCCATAATAATATTGGTTTTTGGGTTTCATATGAGGATATAAGTTTTTAGTTGTTAGTTTTTGACTTAGGTTGATGTAAGATGTACAATTCTTATAGATTGTGATGTCCATGGGGGATAAGGATAGATGGGTTATGATAGAGAAGACTTGGTTTTGGGGAAGATATTTCATGTTAATATACATGATGGAATAATGAAAACAAACAAAGAACATGTATAATAACAAAATTTGTGAGAACTGTAAACCACATGGTAGAGATTGAAAAAACTGAAATGAAGTAGCATAAGGATATCTATGTGATGATATGGTTATGTGACCTCAGGATAAAACCATATTCCAACAAAAAATGATGCAAGTATAATATAAATGTGTGATTATCATGAAGATATGATCACATAGACTAGTCCTATAGGAATATACCATGTGTATGACTTTTGTATAATTATTTTACATGGAATTTTCATATAGAATTTAATAATTTTTGGAGTTTTTTCATGTATATTTAAATTTAAAACTTTTTTAACATTCTAAATATATGAGCTAATTCAAGTGTTTTTTTCTTTATGCACTTCTCACTTCCTCCTCCCCCCCATGATAATTCCCGAAATTGTAAGTTAGGTTTTTTTGGAAACCAATGATTGAGATATGTCTAGCCAAAATGTAACTTCCATGGGTAAATATTTATTATAAGAGGAATGGATTATAATTACTCTGATACCTCTATATTTGAGATTCATGAGTACGATGTACCACATTGAGACATAATTGGTCAATCTATGAGCCACATATTTTTAGATTCTTATACAAATGTGTGATAATTCTATCAACTATACATACAATATTGGTGTATCGGGCGGTTCATGTTAAAATTATGATGTCCACATGGGCATGTAAATAGAATTTTCCATTATCACATTTTCTTCATTATAGGTTTTTCATAACATTTGATCCATAAGTTCATTTTTGAATCAGAACAGATCAAATTAAGGCCTATGATGAAAAATATATCCTTTATTACAATTTAGTGGCCATAGATTATTTTTTTACAATTAAAAAATATTCCTGGAAAACCCTCAAAATGGGTTAATTGTCATTCACCACTATTTTAAAAAAAATTATGAAATCTATAGCCTACATTCATAGGGAGGTTCCATAACCACATTACCATATTGGGAAACATATTTTCGGAATGTAAATTCTATAATATATGAGAATTCATGTGGCTCATAAAGTTATATATTCTTCTCCTTTGGGAAGTGAGATATGTTTGGACTCAAATTCAAATTTTATTTTACTAAATAAGGACCATGTTATTAATTCTATGACACTATTAGTGGTATATAATTATTGATACCAAATATAATTACAAAAATTATAATTGGATTCATTTTAAATTAAAATAATCCAATTATATGGTTAATATATATATCACATTTTCATATTTTTCTATATATGGAGGCTTTAATTAAATTCCCCCAAGTGAGATTATTTGAATCAAAATGTTTCAGATCACAAGGTGAATCTAGGGATGAGAATTCAAATGAAAATAAAGATTTCAATAACCTAAAGTAATTTCATCAAACCATTCATGTTGAACCTCTAAATTGATGTTCTAGGATTGATGATACAACTTAATTATATAAAATTTTAAATGGATTTTGGGGCTAGTGGGAATTACATTCCTGTTTCTTGAAACATATTACATATACCACAAACATTATGTATCTTATTTTATTTCCCTAAATTTATCCAAAACATTATATAGTTGATAAATTATAGGTAGGAACATGAATTTATCTTATCATTCCCTTCTTAGGTTTGCAGCCTATTAATATTTTTTCCTTCTAAATTTATAATGGATATTTGTTATAAGTATTTGTGAATTATGAATCTAATGAGTAGATACTTAAATTTTACTCAGGTTTTCCATTATGAATTTTTATCTTTGTGAGTTCAATGAATCCTTAATTGAGCTATTTTATGTCATATATGGTAGAAAAATGTTGTGGATATTTATAGTTAGACGACTTCAGCAAGAGGTTGTAGATTTTTGAGGTCATAAATGGTTGAACATATTAATGAGAAATAACTTATCAAGTAACACATGTGGAATAATCTTAATATGATCTGGTAAACCCGAGTTCTACTCATATAGACAACCTTTTGAGTGGGAGTAGTTAATTTATGTTCATAAAGCATGAACCATCTATAAAACCTATTAGAAGGAGCTATCAATCGGTAGCCATGGTTTTCAAATAAAAACTATTAGAAGGATTTATAGGTCTGTAGTCACGCTCGTAGTGAGTCTTCTTCTTTCATCCACATGATTTTGTTACAGCATCCTCATTCTTTTTAAATTATCCATTAATTAATCAAAAGTTTTATTTTGTATTGATTTATTCATGATTTTGTTTATTCATTGGTTTATTTTCAAGTATCAGGCACATTAAATTATTTTTGGTGTCTCTGTTATCTTTGCACAAGTTTTGATTTTCATTTTTTTGTCCAACATATGTTGTTTTTTTCATATCTAATGAGCTTAGTAGTGAAATTTTGGATTTTTATTGACTTTTATAGCTTCAAAATTTTAATATTGAATAGAAGGTAAAAATTCTCAAAATAGATCACTCTCTTCAAATTGCTGAGGTTAGTGATTCCTCGCATCATGCTACTTTCATAAAATGATATATGAAGGTTCACGGTATTTATGTTTCTTTTCCTTTTATCTTCTAGGAATAATTGATGAAAGAGAAGTTTGTAGAATTATAATTATAAAAAATTTATTTCAAAATAATGTTGTATTGTATATATTATATTTATTAATTTATTTATCATTTCAGATTTTCATCATTCCAATAAGACCATTAATTGTGGTATTTTATTCCATACACCGGAAAATTGTTTATTTTATATTTTAAAATGTCAATTTTTGTGTTATGAGATTCATAGTCCAAATAGATGGTATTATTCATGTTTAGAAATATTAATATAACCTTCCATGTGTTTCTAACCGTTCAAATAGCTGATCAATAATTACCTGTTTCTCAAATCAATGTATAGTCAATATTTTTTCTATGGTTTATTCTAATGAGTTTAGATTTTCTTATTTTAGAGTTATTTATACCATTATAAGATATAATAATGTAATTGAATTATTTCCTTTTATAAACCCTATCTCATAAACACAATACAAATTTCTTTTTGGTCATTAGCATGTTCTTTTGGTAGGCATTGAACACTGTTAACCAGTAATCATTTTAATTTTTCTTCCTCTATATCTAAATATATATCCACCACTTTAATTATATTTATTTCATTAAAGAAAATATCATGTCATGTATGGTCATGTACCATGAGTTCTTTTTGAAACAAAAATAGTTACATCTGAAGTTAACTTCAACTATTAAGACTAATATTACAATTGATTTATTGTTTTCCTAATTTCATAATATATTATCTATTTAAATTGTTCGAAATAATAACTACATTTATAATGTATCTAGTCATTTATAATTTTGTGAATTCAATCGCAATCATGGATCTTTCCAAAAATGTAAAACAAGTTGGTGATGACATAGTCTAGAGCCAAAGGACACTAAGTTGGTGATGACATGGGATGGAGTCTACTGGGCCAAGACTGTGAAGTCTCTTAAAGGCGTTGATGGGGATAGAGTCATTATTATCATGGAGATTACCAACTAAGGTATGTTTCACTTTTTCTTTCAGTTCAGTTTCATTTGATGTTTTTTTCTTGCTTTGAGTTTGAAGTTTCTCTCATTCATCTTCCTTTTTTAATTTATTTTATTCTTATATAGTGTTTGTTACATGTCAGGAGTTTCTATTTAAGAGAAGTTTTTCGGGATTTTTATTGTCTATGAAAAAGACTATACATTGTCTATTACCTAGTATTTTATTAATACACACTAGTTACCACCCATGCAACAGTTAGAGACTTGTTTTGATAGGTATTAGAAATACAAAAAAAATATAATCCCATATAACATATAAGTGGTTTCAAATATCTCTAATGTATCTAAAAAAGAATTCTGTTTTATAAACTATGTAATTTTTGTCTTAATGTTTTTTTAACTTTTTAGAAACCATAATTTTATGTAAAATTATTATATATTTTTATGTTATAATTCTGTAAAATGTAAATTATTTTTGCGTTATGATGAATTATATAGAATAAAATATCTAGTCTACTTTTTAATTTATTAAGTTTATCAATTATTCAGATAGAATTATTTCCCAAACATTACTATATCTTTGATATATCCATAATGTCATTATCTATTATACTAACTTTAAAAATTGTCATAAAGTGTGTGGTTGCTTTGATCAAGGATGCCAATTTGAAAGAAAATGAGGATCAAGGTAGGGGTACTCTGATATCCTATAAATTATTTATAGTCATTTCTGATGTTATTAATATTTTCATAACTTATTTATACTCCCTTTACTTATTTTATACGAAATGTGCATAATTTCTGTGAAATATTAATGTTTTAATACTAAGTATAATTTTTCAGCATATTTAGAAGTAATCCAATTGAGTTAGTTTACTATTGTATTTAAACCTCTTACCCTAAAGATTCAAATTATGTGGGTCTTGTTTTTTAGGATTCCTTTTTTAATTTCTCACATACCATTAAAAGGAATCATTGGCCAATTCTTCCCTTTGAAGGATCATATGAACCACACAAGAGGACCCAAATAATTTGTGATAAAAATGAACCATCAATGATGATTGAGTTACTGGTCTAAATCCCGAAGCCCAAATATTATGAAACTCCACCATATGTTCCAGATTATCCAATGGAATCATGGATAAAAAATTTAAGGTCCAACTACAAGAAAAAGGGGCCCAAATAATGCCTTGATGTCCATCACACCATTCTGAACGGGAATTAAACTCTGGACAGTATTCATGACATATCTCATTATGTAATCATCAAATCTAGATTAGATTTTTCATTGTGAAAGAGGAGATATAGGCGACTGGATTTTTTGAATAAATAATTCGTCTTTGAAGGCATATTCCTATTCAAATACCATTTCACATTTTGGACATCAAAAATATTGGGGTGAAATTGATAGATTAACTTTGTTTAATCAACCGGCCATAACATTGTGTCCATACGTCCAATGGCTGCCAAATGTTTAGAGTAGACAGAGGAGATAATTATTGAAAACTTTTAAGAAGATCATATCTAGAAATTCTTCTATCTAATCTATCAAATTGGCGATGCAAATGGAGGGGCAGTTTTCGAATACAAATAGCCCACAACATTGGGATATAAATACATCCACCTCCTCTACTTGAAAAGGGTTGGAATTTCAAGAAGATAGGGGCATAAATTGGCACAACCAAAGCCTTGAAAAAGGATTGGGAGGACCTTTCATACACAGGCTTTTAATTGAGATACCTTTATCATCTCTTTATTTTCATTTACTTTTGTGTTCTTCGTTATTAAAATCTTGTAAGTCTCTTTCTTTGTAATTATGTTTTAATGAAAGTTTATTCTTCAATATATATTATTATCATCCACCTTATATAGTTTCATATTAATTTTATTAAAATATTTTAAATATTGTTGATTCCCCTTACCTTCTTTTCCTTCCACATTCAATCGAAAGTCTGTTTTTAATTATCATCATTGTTCGTGTGTGTGTGTGTTCGATGAACCACTCTTTTCATATACCTTTCTTTTTCTTCTCTTCATAATTTATAATCATAATCATTATAACCAAATTATTAAACACCCAAATGTCTGAGTAAATCTATTATTGGGGTGAGTCAAAATTTAGGGATGTTAAGTGATTGAGAGTATTTTCTCGATAAATATTTTTTTAATTAACATTGTGTATGTTGGACTTAACATGTCATGGATTAATGACTTTTTTTGTTTAACGTGTGGTTTCCATGGATTATTCGAACCATAAATACACACCATCAACAAGCTATGATTGAAACTAGAACCTGATGTTAAGTTAGGTCTTGGATTAAAGCCTTAACACTTAGGAATTCCAATCAATGTCAACTTTTTACATGGGTGTTAATTTAATGCAATATAAATCAAGGGTCAAGGATATCACAAGCTTAACTACATAATGATGAAATCACCCCAATATTTATTAATTTTTTAAATTAATCATAATAAATAAATCATTTAAATTAATCTATACAAACAAACCCCCTAATCAAAATACAATCAACTAAAAACAATTGACTATTTTGAAAAGTATCATCTCCAAGGATTCGACCCGAGTGATGCTATACACAATAGCAGAGCATCGGAACTTTGACCAATCGATAGGCAACAATCTTCCGTGCATTTCAAATGGCGTCATTTCCGGGTATGGTGCTTTAAGTAGTCATTAATTTCTGTTTATTGTAAAAAAATCAAAAAAAAACAAAATTTAAAAAAAAACTGAGTAAAAAAACACAAAGAAAAACTCGTCTTCTCATAAAATTCATAAACAGAAAAAACACAAAGAAAAAACCCATCATCCTTTTCCATCCAACATCTCTCTAAATTCCCCATAGCCTCCCAAACAATCCATCAGATTTGTTTGACCCTGAAATTGATCGAACACTTCGCCATCTTAGGATGAACATTAGAGATAATCAACTCATTCATGAACCAGTCCTTAGCCAACCAATTGAATTAGATATGGCCAATCCTAGGGAACAAACACTAAAATAACTTTCTGCCCCTGATATGAATTACCAACCTCTTGTTATTCAATCTCCAAACATAGAAACTGACTTTCAACTCAACTATGGTTTTATACATCTTCTCCCTTACTTCCACGGGCTAGCCGGTGAGGATCCACATCTCCACCTTAAAGAGTTCCAAGTGGTGTTCTCTACCATGAAGCCTCAAGGGGTTTCTGAGGAATAAATCAAACTCCAAGCATTCCCTTTCTCCTTAGCTAACACTGCTAAGTCATGGAATTACTACCCACCTCTTGGTTCCATAACCACATGGAATGACATGAAGCGACTCTTTCTAGAGAAATTATTTCTTGCTTCTTGTACTTATTCTATCCAAAAGGAAATAAGTGGTATTTGTAAATTCTCAAGTGAATCGCTCTATGAGTACTAGTAGATGTTCAAAAAGCTTGTTGAAACCTATCCACACCACCAAATACCTGACCAACTCTTGATCCAATACATCTATGAGGGGATATTGAATATAGAGAGAACTCTTATTGATGCCGCACGTGGTGGTGCTCTTATTGATAAAACTCCCGTAGCTGCAAGAGATCTTATAAGCAACATGGCTGCAAACACACAAAAAATCCCTACATGAGCACATGCTCAAGTCAAACAAGCCCAAGGAAATCAATCAATAGAGCCAAACAAGATGACAGAGTGGATGAGTTAACTTACAGGTCTTGTATGAAAACTATCTATGGCTACCAAATCCCCAACCTCATATTCTCCGCAATCAATGTTTCCGGGACCTGCCAAAAACTATGGAATATGCAAATCTTCATCTCATCCAACTGACACAAGTCCACAACTTCAAGAGGATCAATCTGATTCATCTGGACCAATGGACCTCAATGCAGCATATGCTCAGAGGAACACCAACCCTCAACTATCAGGTCAGTTTTTTAGAAACTTCAACCAACCCCATTCTAAGCCTTTATCTTCTACATATAACCCAAACTTGAAATATGGGAATCCTTTATCTCATCCCCCTCGATTCCCTCCTCAAAACCCAAACCAGTTTCAATATGGTCAAGGTGTTGGTAACTTCCAACAACCTTATCATTTTCTTCATCAACCTCAAAGGAACAATCCTCCTCCTAGATTCCATTATCCTAGTGGGCCTTCCCAATTCCAAAACCAATATAATCGCTTTCCCAAGATCCAAAATCAAGGTAATCTGAATCTGGGACAAGCCACTTCTTCCAAGAAACCATGTGAAAGAATTGTTGAAGATCTTTCCTCCTTCACCAGTTCTAGTCACAAGAACATTGAAACCCAAATTGGTCAACTTGAATCCCACCTTAGTCAGCAGAAACCATCCAATTCTTCCAAACTCCCAGATCAACCATAACCAACCCCAAGGGTAATGTAGGTGAATTTTCACTTAGATCGGGAAATAAAACTTCTATTCCTCAAGATAAGTCTTTCAACCCTCCTTTAAATGTTGACCTAGAAAAGAATAGAAAAAGAAACTTGAAAAGGAATCTTAATCCATTCCCTCACCTCCTTCCATTCCACTTAGGAATCCAATTCTTTTTCCACAAGTTGTCTCTACGCCAAAGAATTCATTTGAATATGATCCTAAAATGATCGACATGTTTATATGTGTTGATGTCAACATTCCTCTCTTAGATTTCATCAAACTAATTCCTAAGTATGCCAAGTTTCTTAAGGAATTGTGCAACCCTAATAGGAAACTTAGGAACTATAAAAATGTTTCCACCTAGCAGTCTATTCCCGTAAAGTGAAAAGATACATGGACCATTACAGTTCCATGCCAAATTAGATGTTTTAACCATGACAATGCACTCATAGACTTAAGAGCCTCAATTAATGTCATTCCCATATCCATCTTCCCCAACCTCGGTCCAGGTCCCTTACATCCAACGGGTGTTTCCATTCAGTCATCCAATCGAAGCACTGCTAGTCCTGAGGGTATAATTGAGGATGTACTTGTTCGTGTCAATGATCTTATCTTCCCTGCTGATTTCTATGTCCTTGACATAGAAGGTGAGACAAAATCTTCTCGACCTACCCTAATTCTAGGAAGACCATTCCTCATGACTACGAGAACAAAGATTGAGTTCCATTCAGGCATCTTATCCATGGAATTCGGTGACCAACTGGTCAAGTTCAACACTTTCCAAGCCATGTGATACCCATCTAAGGATCACTCTGCATTCTCAGTCCATGCTTATGAGGACACTTCTAAGAGTAAATCAAACCCCAATACACCATGTTCTTCATGTTCTAATGACAAAGGATCTTGTGAAATTCTCCCCATGATTAAAAAATTCATAAATCATGATGTTGATGTAGACCTTTCATTCATAGACTCTATCAATATAGAGGATCTTGAAAACTCTCTTGAATCCCACATCATCTCTGATCTCAGCTTCTCTACCTTGGATAGTATTAAGGAAAATAAATCTAAAGCAACTGATGTCCATTCTTCCATTCTTGAGTTGCCTAACCCAAAAATTAAAGATGATACTGATCTAAAACCTCTTTTTGAATACCTGAAATATGCATTATTCTTTCACGATCACTCATATACTATCATTATCTCTGCTTCACTTACTGAATCCGAAGAGTCCAAAGTTGTTCAGGTGTTAGAGGAAAACAAAAAGTCCATAGGTTGGACCCTAGATGAAATACCAGGAATCAAAATTTCCCTTTTCATGCATCACATCCATCTTGAGGAGTCATCCAAACCAATTATACAACCACAAAGAAGACTCAATCCACTCATACTTGAGGTATTTAGGGAAGAGATCACCAAGCTTCTTCGAGCTGGTATTATCTACTCAATTTCTGATAGTGAATGAGTTAGTCCAATTCAAGTTGTAGCTAAGAAGGGGTGGGATAACTATTGTCACAAATGAACATGGAGAGGTAGTCACAACTCGAGTGAAGAACAAAAGGAATGTGTGCATCGACTATAGGAAATTTAATGTTGAAACAAGAAAAGTTCACTACCCTCTTCCATTCCTTGAGCAAATGCTGGAACGATTATCTAGAAAGTCACACTATTTCTTTTTTGATGGTTACACCGACTACTTCCAAATCCCAACCGCACCTTAGGACCAAGAAAAGACTACTTTCACATGCCCCTTTGGAAAATATGCATGTAAAAGAATAACTTTTGGCCTTTTCAATGCTCCTGGAACATTCTAGAGGTGTATGATGAGTATCGTTTTCGAATTCATTGAACACTACATGGAAGTCTTCATGGATGACTTCACCATTTATGGTGAGTCATTTGAATCTTGTTTGAATTCACAATATCTAGTCCTCCAAAAGTGTTTCATGTGTAAACTTGTGTTAAATTTTCAAAAATGTAACTTCATGGTTGCAAATGGGATTGTTCTAGGGAACATAGTTTCAAAAGATGGTATTCAAGTCAATCCTACCAAAATTGAATTGATCCAATCACTTCCTCAACCCACTTCTGTTCAAGAAATCCATTCATTTCTCGGTCATGCCGGTTTCTATCGGAGGTTTATCCATAAAATCAGTAGGATTTCCCTCTCACTCACTCAGTTTCTCCAAAATTATGTCACTTTCCATTTTGATGAGGTTTTCAAGAGAGCCTTCATTGAACTCAAAACTGATCTTACATATGCCCCGATAATCTAACCCCCAAATTGTTCCTTACCCTTAGAGTTGATGTTTGATGCTTCTGATAGAGCTATTGGGGATATTCTTGGTCAAAGAAGAGAAAATATTACTAATGTCATCTATTATTCCTCAAAAACATTGGATGAAACTCAATCTCACTGCACTTTCACTGAAAATGAAACTTTTAGTAGTGGTTTTTTCTTTAGATAAATTACGGCAATATCTCTTAGCTACCAAAATCATTATCTTCATAGGCCATTCTACTATAAAGTTCTTACTCAAGAAAAGTGATTCCAAACCAAGGTTAATAAGATGCATCCTAATGCTGTAAGATTTTGACCTTGAAATCAAATATAGACCAGGAAAAGAAAACCTTGTGGCTGATCACTTGAGTAGAATTTATAATTCTTCTCATTCTGAAATCATCAATCCGGAATTCCCCATTGAGAACCTTTCATCTCTCACTCCAAAAATACCATGGTATGCCCCAATTGTAAATTACTTGGTTTCTGGTGTTATTCCTGAAATTTTTTCAAAAGAACAAAAAATGAAGTTGAAAAGTGATTCAAAATTATATTTTTGGGAATAAAATAAACTTTGGAAAAATGGGGCTAACATGGTAATAAGGAGATGTGTCGATGAAAATGAAAATTCTTCCATATTAGAATTTTGTCACTCAATTCCTGGTAGTGGCCACTTTGGACTACAAAGGACCTCCTGAAAGGTCCTAGACTCTAGATTCTTCAAGGCTTCACTCTTTAAGGACTCACATGAGTTCGGTCAATCATGTCCCACTTGCCAAAAGTTTGGCATAATTTCAAATAGAAATGAAATTCCCCCAAAACCATTAATTTTCTATGAGTTCTTCGATGTGTGGGGCATCGATTTCATGGGACCATTTCCCCCTTCTAATGGATTCTCATACATCCTTATTGTGGTGGATTATGTTTCTAGGTGGGTTGAGGCCAAACCCACTAGAAATGATGATTCACATACTGTTAGTGAGTTCTTAAGGACACACATCTTCCAACTATTTGGCACATCTCGTGCCTTGATAAGTGACTTAGGAACCCATTTTTGTAATAAAACCCAGGAATCTCTTTTGAAAAAGCATGGGGTTGTACATAAAACTTCAACTACATGTCACACCCAAAGAAATGGCATGGCTGAACTTTTTTAATAGTGATGTGAAAAGAGTCCTTGAAAGAATTGTAAAACCCACCAGAACAGACTGACCTAAAATGCTTGGTGAAACACTTTGGGCATATTGAACTGTCTATAAAACACCCATTTGGATGTCTCCTTTTAGGCTAGTTTTTTGTAAATCATGTCATCGACCAGTTGAAATCCAACATAAGTCTTTTTTGTCTGTGAAAACCTGTAATTTTGATTGTGAAAAATCTGGTGAAGAAAGATTGTTTCAAATTGTTGAACTGGATGATATTAGACTTGAATCCTATGACAATTCCAATCTGTAAAAAGAAAAGGCTACGGTAATAAATGATAAACACATCCTAGGAATGGTATTACATGAAGGTGAAAAGGTAATTCACTTCAATTATCAATTTCAGCTTCACCCAGTTAAGCTTAATTCTCATTGGGAAGGACCTTTTTTATTACTAATGTTTTCCAATTTGGTGTAGTGAAAGTCTAAGACCCCTCTTCCCAAAGGCCATTAACGGTTAATGGACATCGGTTAAAGCATCAACATGAGAGGATGATCAATCCTAGATCAACATCGACTTCGATTGGATCCCCAACTTCTGCAGTCTACCCACCACTAGATGGAGTTGCCAACCCACCAAATCCAAACCAGGAGGCACCTCTTTCCCTTTAACTCTCTCTCTATCTCTCTTCCTCCCTCAACCTTTTTCTTCTTATACCTCTGTCTTTCAATTTTTTACCACTTTTTTTTTCAAAACCTTTATTTTTCTCTTTCTCTTTTGTGTGAGTGTGTCTTTATTAAAAACTAAAAAAACACTAAAATAATACTAAAAAATCAAGAGTCATGCCTACTCACCATAAAGTTTTGAAATTTTTTCCAACCTTTTTGGGGAGTGAACAGGAATGTTTTCATCTCAAAAATTTTTTATTTTCATCATGACTTTGGATAATGAATTTTGTGTCAAAATCAATAAATTTTGAATGCTCAATTTTTGATTCGGAAAAATATTTTCCCAAACCGTGAGGAACAACATTTTCTTTCATTCCAAGGCCACCTATGGTCATCTTTTCAAAATGTTTTTTTTTCACCTCCATTTGTGAGTCATGAGTTTGTGGACCTTCGAGATGAATTTACTACTTTAGTGTGCATTAATATGATAGAGACATTTTTTTTAACCACATTAGAATCACAATAGCCAAAAGCCTCCCATTTCCCATAAATTAATCCTCTTTTTGATATCCCCTTCAAGCCTATGAAAAAAATTTCTTTTATAGCCACATTACAAGACCAATACCTTTTCCCACCCAATATCAACATGGATTTTTCATTGCCTTTTTTTCAAATTTATGTGTGGGGGAATGGATTTTTTATGGGTACCCTTTATTGATTTCACCATGTTATCATATGCTTGAGAGCAAGAATCCATTTCAATGTGGGGGAGAGGTTGTCATTTAGTGTGTTTTGGGGAATATAATGTAATTTAATTTAGGTCATTTATTAAATGTTATTGAAATGTGTTCAAAAAATGAAAAAAAATCAAAAAAAAATAATAAAAAATCAAAAAAATGGGTTGTGTCGTGGATAGATCAAAAACCACTCTTCCTCAACCTTTTATCTTGTTATAAATATTATAATTAGTGTCATGAGGAGATCAAACATGGGTTTTTATATGAGTGTGAGATCTGTTTCAAGGTCAACTTTAAAAAAAACAAAGAAAAAAAAAGAAAAAAAGAACACTTGCATTATATTCTTATTAGGAGAAGTTTTCTGTTTTGTAAATATTTCATCTTCTCTTTCCCTTCATATTTCCTTCCACTTTTGTGTCTTATTTTACATTTTCATTCCCCCGTAAAAATGTGTTTCCATATCATTTTATGTTTTATTTCAAAAATATTGTGCATTGTGGTTTCCATGTTGGTGTTTTACCCCTCTTTTTTCCCTCTTGGACATTATATTCTTACCATCCCATAGCCAAAAAACCCCCTTAAAAATACCTCTTGATTCTTGTGCACTTTGTATAGGGATTGGAAGATGAGATCTCTTTCAAACTCTAAGATTTTCACCTTTGGTTGGTGAAAGAGTGAACCTCCAAAAATGAATTTTATCATCTTGAGAGGTGTGAGTTTTGAGTGTCCACATATTCGATTTCAAAATTTGAGCGTGAAAAAAATGAAATTTTTTTGGAACATTATTTCTGTAACAACATGTGCTGTAAATTCAATATGGATGATTGAAATAGTCTAAACCCCCCTGATTGAAGAAAACAAAATTTTAATATTTTTTGTTGAGTGAAAATGATTTTTTCATGTTTATATATTTGTTGAACATGTGGACATGCACAAGACTAAGTGTGTGGGAGTTTATGGTATTAATATTTTCATAACTTTATATATACTCATTTTACTTATTTTATTTAAAAGTTTCATAATTTTTGTGAAATATTAATGTTTTAATACTAAGTATAATTTTTCAGTATTTTTAGAAGTAATCCAATTGAGTATGTTTACTATTGTATTTATAACTCTTACCCTACTGATTAAAATTGTGTTGTTAATGTTTTTGTGGATTCCTTATTCAATTTATCACATATAATTAGTAGTAATCATTGGTTAATTCTACCATTTGAAGGATCATATGAACCACACAAGAAGACCCAAATAATTTGTGATGAAACTGGACCATCAATGATGATTTAGTTACTGGTCTAAATCCCAAATCCAATATTTTATTAACCTCCACCATATTTTCTAGATTATTCAAATGAATCATGGATAAAAATTTTAAGGTCCAACTACAAGAACAAGGGGCCGAAATAATGCCATGAAATCCAGCCCACCATTCTGGCTGGGAATTAAAATTCGTACACTATTCATGACATATATCATGATTTAATCTTCAAATCAAGATGAGATTTTTCATTTTCAAAAAACAGATATATCTGGCCGACTTTGTTGAATAAATAATTTTTCTTTGAAGGAATATTCCTATACCAAAACCCTTTTAAATTTTGGACTTCAAAAAGATAGGATTGAAATGGACTGATTAACTCTATCTAATCAACCGGACATAACTTTTTCTCCTTAAATTAAATGGTAGACATATTTTTCGAGTATACAGAGGATATATTTATCTAAAAATTGTAAGAATATTATAGCTCAAGATTCTGTTTTATAATATATCAAATTGGTGATTCAATCGGAAGGGCAGTTTTGGAATGCAAACAGCCCACAACATTGGGCTTTAAATACATCCCCCTCCTATCATTGAAAAGGGTTTTCATTTCAGAAGATAATAGCATCAATTGGAACGAAAAATTCCTTTAAAAAGGCTTTTTAGGACCTTCCGTACTCATGTTTTTACTTGAGAGACCTTTCCTCTTCTCTTTGTTTTCATTTACTTTTGTGTCCTTCATTATTGTAATCTTGTAAGTTTCTTTCATTGTAATTCTGTTTTAATGAAAGTTTCTTATTCATTATCTCCTATTATCATCTTCCTTTTATAGTTTCATATTAATGTTCTTAAAATAGTTTAAATAAAGTTGAATCTCCTTCCCTTCTTTTTCTTCCTCATTCAATCGAAAGTCCGTTTTTAATTATCATCATTGTTCGTGTGTGTGTGTTTGATGCACCGCTCTTTTCTTATACCTTTATTTTTCTTCTCTTCTTAATTTATCATCATAATCATTATAACCATATTTCTTAAACACCCAAATGACTGAGTAAATCTATTATTGGGGTGATTCAAAATTTAGGGATGTTAAGTGATTGAGAGTATTTGCAAGATGAATATTCTTTGAATTAGCATTGTGTATATTGGACTTAACATGTCATGAATTAATGACTTGTTTTATTTAACTTGTGGTTTCCATGGATTATTGGAACCATAAATACACTACCATAAACAATCTATAATTGAGATTAGAACCTTAAGTTAAGTTAAGTCTTTGATTAAAGCCTTAACACTTAGGAATTCCAATCAACGTCCACTTGTGACATGGGTGTTAATTTAATGCAATATAAAGCAAGGCTCAACGATATCACAAGATTAACTACCTAATTATGAACTCACCCCAATATTTATCAATTTTTTAAATCAATAATAATCAATTAATCATTTAAATTAATCTCTGAAAATAGACCCCCCTAACAAAATTATAATCAACTTAAAACAATCGACTATTTAAAAAGTATCATCAGTGAGGAATCAACCCGAGTGCTGCTATACACATTAGAAGAGCATCAGAACTTTCACCAATCGATAGGATACAATCGTCCATGCGTTTCAATGTCTCATTGGATGGTTTGTAAAACAGTTTTTTTTTGTATTACCCTTTTCACTTTACATTGATTAGTTATATACCTGAATTTTGTACACTCCTTCCCATTTCTCTAAAATGGTGTTTTACCTATAAATCAACCACTAACTGAAATATGACGAGGCTAACTCATTGGGGTGGGAATCCTTATTGCCTTATCCAATTCATATAATGTTAAAAGTTTTAGGATCAAATATTTTATCTCAAGTATGGATCCTTTCAATATAATAACTTTTCAGGTTGGTGATGTCAACCTATACTATGCTCACGGTCTTTATATAGAGTTATGTTAAAGAAAAATGGTGTTTATTTTTGTGATTTTATTTCATGAAATTGCTAGTTGCTATCCAAATTGATATATTTTTCCAATTATAAAATTAATATACATTGGATGGTCTCACCTAAATATATGAGCTATTTTTTACATTTCCTCATATTTAATTTTGATCATTCTGTTCTCATCATAGTTTTATTTCAAATTCTGGTGGGTTTTCATTTTCTTGGATGGATTTTGTTTTCAAATGTGATATAATTTAGAAATAAAAAAATTGGTATACGTGGGATGGTCTATGTTGAGGTTATGATCTATGATTTGGTGTTTCCTTCTCTTATTTAGTATTTCTACTTCTTCGATACTCATAATAATTTCCTAAAAAATGGTACATTTACTATCATTACTAGGATTTTTATGAAATGATTTCACCATCCATTTTTAAGTTACATCATTATCTACTTCTAATATGGTTTTATTGATAACTAGATATAATTTTTTTTCTATATTCATGTAAATGAGTAATTTGATCAAAATCTTACATCTGCATGTATTTTATATATGTTGAAAACATGATGGTTCCCTAAAGAGTATTATATGATCAAACTTTGCAGATGTACTCTAGTGGATATGCCATTATGTGGTCTGAATTGCAGGTGATTATAGGTACTAACTAATGTTCAGATGATCTATTCTTGTTGTCCATTGTCTTTGTTAGTATGAGTTGTGTGCCTCCTTATTAAAAAAATTAATATTTCATTCAAGTATATCATTGATTATTTTTTCCCATATTGTTAAATTTATATAATGCTGTTATTTTATTGTACAAGTAGATTTCACATACTAGTGATCATGAAAATATAGTCATGTTCTGTTGGATGGAAGATGATGTGGTGAAGCTTGATGGCTCTGCTACTAGATATCTAAAGATTTATCTGATTTCTAAAAAATAATAGCTTGGATAAAGGTGAAAAATGCATGGATAATGAAATTAAGAGGCTAAATAAGATGAGTTCACTCTCAAGAAGAGTATCATTTCTATATTCATGTAATCCTTATCCTTTATAGTTTCATTAAGGATTTAGTTTATACATATTATTAATACATTATGGGTGGATAAATGTGATTTTGGGTGGTGTCAGTTCATTTTTATGATGGGTTTTTAATTTTTTATTAATAATTCACAATCATAAAGCAGTGTAAATTTTAATTATTAACATTATATTAGAATCTTGGTTCATGTAGTCGAGGCAGGGGATAATTATTTTTAGTATTAACCTAATATTAAAAAAATTAATAAATATTTTTTTTACAGTTCTATAGGTTATATCCATGGTTCCAAACCATGGATATAGACCTACTGCTATGGTTTTAAACCATGGTTATAGGTCTGTAGCCACACTTTTCAACCATGGAAATAATCCAATGTGGTTGTAGATATATCCATGGTTAAAACCATGACTATTGATCTATAGCCATGGATTGAAACTGTAGCTATAGTTGTTTCCCTATTACCAGACCAATAGGATCCATGGTCTACCAAACCATGTATATTGCCTATAGTCATGGTTTCTTGACCAATAGATGTGGTTATAATCCATGGATATAGCCTAAATTTTTAGTAGTGTATTCTACCCAATGACTCTGCTAGAGATTCAAATATTTTCTAGAGAATATATAACTCAAACTTTTATGGTCTAAATACACGGTAAAACATTCCCCATAAACGTAGTTCTTCCAACTCTTAAGAACGTACATCACAACTTCATGTTTAAGGTCATGGGTCAGATAATTATTCTCATGTGGCCTAATATTGTGGGATATATAGGCAAAAACATGATTTTCATACATAACAATGCAGCCCAAAACTTAAATTGATTCATTTTAGAAGACCGCATAGCCCTGCCAAGCCTCAGGAAGAGTTAACACTATTATAGTACTAAAAAAATTCATCTCAACAAAAGAATTATAACATTTATCATTCCAAGAAAACATTACTCCCTTTTGAATTAGAGTCGTCATCAGATAATAAAACATTGATAATTCCATAATGATTCATTCATAATATCCATCTAGACCCAAGAAACATTGAATCTTGAAAACATTCTACAGTTTTTCCCATGTCATAATAGCCTTCACCTTCATGGGGTCAACTAAAACACCATGTTATGAAACCACATTTTCCAATAATTTTACTTCTCAAATCCCGAATTCACACTTCAAAATCATGGAATCAAGTATGTGGTTTCTCAGAAAAATCAGAACTATTCTTAGATGATGCACATGATCCCCCTCAGACATAGAGTAAACAAAGATGTCATCAACGAAGACTACCACAAAGGTATATAGATACTCTTGGAAAATAATGTTAATTAATTCCATAAATACTAAAATATAGTTGGATAGACCAAAGGGAATAATAAGTTACTCATAATTATTGTACATTCTCCTAAAGGTGATTTTATGAATGTCAAATTCTTTTATCCTCAACTGATGGTAACCATATTGAAGGTCGATCTTTGAGAACCACTTCCCCCCTTTCAACTGATCAAAAAAATAATCAATATACAGAAACAAATATTTGTTCTTTACCATAACCTGATTGATATTTCAACAATCAACATATAGGTGAAGAGAACCATCATCTTTGTTAGTAATGAAAACTGAGGCTGCCCAAGGTGACACACTAGGGAATATAAATTCTTTCTCAATAATATCCTAAATATGGGACTTCAACTCTTTCAATTCAGTTAGTTCTATGTGGTAAGAGGGAATTAAAACTGGTTGAGTGTCAGGCATTAAGTTAATGAAAAACTCAACCTCTCCTACTAGTGTAACACTAGAGAAGTTATAAGGAAACGTATTTGAAAACTAGACGATAACTAGAGGGAGATCACCAATCAAAGAGTATTTCTCCGCGTCAAAGGAAAACACTAATATTACTTTCCCCAACTCCAGATAAGAAGGTCCATCCCCACTCATACTTGGGTATCATTCTCTTTGAAAGACATGAGACACACCACTGGGTATATTAAAGGAGAATCATTGAAGATAACAATCACTTCATGATTTATTAGTAATGAGGAAATCCATCACGAATATGATGTCAATAGGTTTCATGTCAAGAACTAGAAAACTATAAGAAATATCAACATCTGATAGAGAGAGGACACAAGTTGGACAACGGAGACCCTGGTCTCTCTTCATAACAAGGGCTGTAGTAATATCCATTTCATAAGATAAAATACCCGTATTATGATTAATAATATTAACAATATGGGTTAAATAAATTAATGAGATGCACCTGTATCAAATAAACCCATCACTAATGAAGAAGCTATTTTAATGGTTCCTCTCATGATCATTGGACTTGTATCTACTTCCTCTGGTGACACTTCTACTGTATGAAGTAGCTTCATTCCAGATTTCTATGGATAGAAACCTTTTATATGTGAGGAATCTACTTTCCCCACAATTTTAGAAGGATCTGAAGATCCCAAAGTGGAATAAATATGGAAGAATCATTGCAAGTGTCCCGAGAATCCATTAGAGCCACAGTTCTTGGGTGCCTCAATGCACACACTCTTTGAATGTACTATATTTCCACACTGCTATAAAACAAAATTAAATCTTCCAAGTAATATATGATTTCTATAATATTCCTTCTAATGAGAACTCTCATGATAATCATCTTGCTTCTTCTTTCCTTTGAAGGAACTCATACTACCAATTTGAGAGAAAGAAACTCTTTATAACTAGCTATACCTATTTCAACCATAAGCACTCTATCCATTACATCATCATAATAAGGAAGCTTCACCAAGAAAATATAAGAATTAATATCCTAACAAAGTCCAAACTCAAACCTTCAAGCATTAATCTTCTCATTAAATACAATCTCAGGTGTGAAATGCATGATCTCAGCAAAATAGTTTGCGTACTATATCACATTTTTGTCAGGTTGCTCAAGTTTGAAGAACTCTATAGAATTGGACCACAACATTGATTCTAGATATAATTAGTCAGTGACAAGAATCATGAATTATTTCCACTCTAATAATTTATTCTTCTTCATCATTACCATTATGTCAAATCATCTCCTACTCGGGTCCTTCCATTATGAAGGAGGAACACTTACTTTGATTTCTTGGGATATTTCCAAGAACCCAAAATGAATATCCATTATACTTAACCACTCATCATCATCTTGATGATCAATTTATCCTTTTAATAGTTCTAGATTTTGGTGAAGGAACTCTTGAGAAAAAATATTCAGAATTTCCCTCTGAGGTTTCATAGTTAGAGCCTGAATAGGAACTAGAGGCAGTGTCTTTCTTAGAGATTAGATAGTGTGCATGATCACCTCAACCAAATTTAGATCTACAATGGGGTTCACTAACTAATGTTTATCTGAATCCTCCTCCAAGATCCAATTCTCATGACTTCTCAAATTCATGATGTTACACAACATCAGCAGAAAACAAATATGACATATTGTTACTCTAAAACAATAAAATAAGGGAAAATTAGTCCCAACAGATAAAAAACCAGATTTGGACTTCACTCTATCCAAATCAAAACAAGAAAATTACTGTAACTAATATATAATACATATTTCACAAACCACCCCAAGTGACATAAGGATCATTATAGAGAGATATGGTTAGACACTCAATTGTAACTACCTCTTATATCCCAACATGATTTCCCAATGCATACTGATTTCAACACAAGAAGATCAACCTAAACCTCTAATACCACTTTTTCAAGAACTAGCATGGGTAACCTGATAACCAATCTAGTCCTAACATATCCCAAAGGACTTTCTCGATCCCTATGGGTTGGTGGCTAACTCCTGGCATCATACAAAATGAGAATGGGAACTATTTTTCCACAAACAATACAACAATAAAAAAATAAGACAACATGCATATCAAATGAATCTCCATAGGGAGTAATGTACCAAAAGTCAAAGAGAAATTAAATCCCAAATTACTACAACCAAGGTACTGATATATGGAAAACAAGCCCAATTCTCAAAGGATGAAACTCACTAAGACTAAGGTTCAATAGTTGTTCCACCTCAAAGACATCATTTTCCCTTTCACAAACAACAAAAGAGATAATCCAAAAACACCCAAAGTCACAAGTAGGGTGTGATCTGTATCCCAGTTTTATTTCACCCAATAATTCTATAAAAATATGCCAATTTAAAATTAACAAAGTAAATTATTTAAATTTTAAACCAATGGGTTTGGTATTTCAAAATCATATTTAAACAAATCATTATTTACATTTCACATTTTGGAAATACATTATCAAATCATCCTTCACAATTCAAATGATAGAAATATACATTTAAATAAAATCAACTCAATACAATTGATGGAATATTTCTAAAAAAATAGCACTTTTTTAAAATGGCTTAAATAAACTATTTTATAAAAAAACATTTTATATAAATTCTCATGGCATGTAAAATAGTTTACAATAATGGAATATATATATATATATATAATTAAAACAAAAAACAAGGGAGCAACATGGTCGTATGACAAATTGTTACAATATTTTTAGGCTATAGGGAACTGACACTATGAAATGGAAAATAAGTATATATTCACTTTTGGTACTGAGGGAAAGTGGACACATCAGCATCACCTAAGGGTTCTGATGTGTTTATATGAGGTTTTAGAATGTTGTAAGTTGTAAAGTGACACAAAAAATAACTCACTAACTTCTGAAGGCATGCATGTTCTCAAGTAAAAATCAACAATGGGAAATTTATTTCAAGACTTCTAAAAATACAATTCATCTCATTCCCCATTTCAAATATACCAATTTTCTCTTTAAACCCCATAACAGGTTTTTAATCAAAAACATTATTTATCACCAGGATAAAACTCAAAGGTTTCTATAAAAATTATTTTAATCCATATTTCATAAATATGGATTTGAAATCAATTCACCATTAAATTTCATAATCCAATTCCACAATTAAATTCAACAATTTAGTTTACAACAAATTCAAGCAATTTCATCACAAACCCCCAATTCAGTGGAATTAGGGATTTCACAATTTTCCAATGAAACCACTCCAAAATTAAATTCCAAAATTTAAGAGAAATAATTTCCACAAAATCCTAAATTTAAATTAAACAATTTAAAATCTAAAATTTTTTACAAAAACACCCCAATTCAATGTAATTTGGGGTTTTCTAATTTCGGCCAAAAACAATTTACAAAAACCCCAATTCGTTGGAATTGAGTTTTTAATCAAATAGTTGAGAGTAATTTAATTAAAACCAAGATATTGATTATAAATCAACAATTAAATTTAAAATACCCATTTATGGTTAAGATAAATTGGGCATTGTAATAGAACCACCTACCTCAGAGTCACTAGATCTCGAATAGTAAAGCCCTAATCGGGATTTTATGAGGAAGAAAAACACAACTGAATCTAGAAAAAGAAGGATTAAATATATGATTATAACCAAAAAAATTGTATTAGATCCAAAAATAATCAAAAGGATCCATAGAAAACTATGGAGGAATAGAGAGATCATGAGAGGACAAGAACATAAGGAGAAACCTTATCGGGAAGAGACCGAACAAGGATCGCCAAGCTTTGATCTACCTTAGAATGGGTTTGGTGGATAAAAAATTGGTTCTTGAGAGGACTAAAATATAGATAAAATATTTAGGGGTTAAATGGGTCTAATTATTGGTCAAAAGAGAGGTTTCATGAATTTTTTTATCAATTTTTGGAATAATTAAAATTCATACACATGGTATCCTAGGAAAAGGTGTACTATTTAGACATACTATGTGTGGGTTGTGTGATTATTATAAATGGTCTACAATTTTCTCCTAAGAGGACACATGACTTGAATGACAGTGCACTAACCATGAAAAATTACACTTCCTTGGGTTTCATGGTTTTCTCTCATAGGGAACATGGTTTGGGAAAATCATGCCCCAACCGTGCACAAGCCCAAATTTTCCAAAATCCTTAAAACATAAACTTGAAATAACCACAAATTAAACCCAACTAAATAATGGTAAAAATAGGGGTTTAGGAATACCTAAAAAATATTTACAAGATATTACATGGGAACTCCCCACATGAACTCAACCCCATGACCTAGGGAAAACCCCCAAAAGGAGGCTCTAAAACAGGAAACAAACCAAACCTCATGTCATAATTTCCTCAAAACTTGAGCATATCCAAAATGAACACAACAAGAAACTAAAACCAATCTACAAAATGGATAATCACACACCGTAAATAGCAACCAGAATCACATCTAAAAGTTATAAAAATACAAAACTATACAAAATTAGAACCACCAATCCCTTTACAAATTAAAGGGAAACTCCATAAATGAAGGAAAATGCCACAAGAAAAATGGAACTGAACCTACTCTAAAATTGGAGATGAAAGTTGTACCAATACCCCCCTCCCCCAACACACACTCCTAATGATTCCATACTATGTGAAAAATTACAGTCTGGGGCTTCTGGCTAGATCCCTAATGTCTTAAGGAATATAATTCCCCACAGTCAAGGGATATCATCTTCTGACTGAGAATTCCATTTCTACCAACTCCACTTATTGAATTTCTCTATGTGACCCAAACAACCACATCAATAAAAATACATCAGGTGATTATAGAGAGACATTTTTGAATTCCCAAACCAATTGCACTAGATGCACATGGGATAATGGTTTGATGAACAAGTATCCAGGATTAATAAAGGAGACTTCTCTAAAATGGGTTCCTCTGGCACAAAACTCTCGCTAGATGGGGAACTTCAAAAGCACCAACAACCACCATATACACATTGGGAACAAAATCATCTATGAATGACTCATTCAAAATCATCCCAAAAATAACTTCAACAGGTGAGAGGACTCACTCCTTGATTTATTGATGTAGACCCCAAAAAAAAGTAGATCTTTCAATTTATCCTATGATGATAGCTCATAGGAAAAAAGAACGAACTCCTTGATGTGATAAACATAAGCCTATACTGTCTGCTAACCTTACGAACACTCATGATCTCTTCCTCTTTCTTCACCTTCACATCCTCGGGTATGAACCACTAGATAAAATTGGTCTTAAACACTTCCCAAGTAATACCATCTTGAAATGATAATGGGATGATCATCTTCTATATATCTAATCATATACCTTCAAATGAACTCAGAACAATTGTACTCTCACATCCTTGGGAGTTCCCAAAGACCTGAAAACACCTTTAACTTTCTCAACCAACTCCAAAGCCTCTAATGGAACTCAATAACTATAGAAAACCTAAAAAACTATGAATATCCTGACTTTTATACTCCAATGGGAGTCTAGTAAGGGTCAAAAATAGGAGTGACCCACTTGAAACCTTCAGGACCATTCTTGGTGACATACTCTGAGTAGAAGAGAAATATAGAACCAAAATTAACATCATCCAAAACTCAACCAAAATATTATTCTTGGCATGAATGACTATATCATAATACAATCATCACAAAAGGAATCCAAAATCCTCTTTTAAAACCCACTTAAAATTACAAAACTACTTTTCAAATCCAACTCAATCACCAAAGCCCGCTTGTAAAATAAACCCAAACCTGAAAATTATTTTTATATAAAAACCATTTTTCTGAAAAACCATTTTTTCATTTGGAACTGACTCAAAACCACAAAAATCAAATCAAAACACAAATCACTCTAAGCTCCTAAATTAAGGATCTATTAATCGTGCAAAATTTGTCTGCATATTTTAGTGAAATATTACCCAAGAGAGCACCAATCATTAGGAGTGTCTTGAAATGTGCACTCAAGCTTCACATTGGCCACTACTCCACATAATCCTACCATGAATCACTAGTTCATGTCCATTTTCATTCCCTGACCATACACAAAAAAGGTAAAATAAAGAATCAAATCCTTGACTACCCCAAGAAACTCAAGGGTTAGAACAATCAATAGTTCACAATGATCTTCCCACAACTATCTCTCTAGTTCTGATAGTTTTATTCTCCGAATTATCAAACACCCCAAATAACTAAGGGCTTATTTGATACCATTTTTTCAACGACGAGTTAGGGTTTCCATCCAACCCTAAATGAGACCCAATATGAGACAAGGCCTGAGAGGGGTTCCTGATCTTCCAGGGTTGGTGAATAGCACCAAGCATAAAAGATAAATTAATTGGGAACTATTTTTCCCAGTGAATCCATGAAAAATCAAATCAAAATGAGCAGACAAAATAAACAATAAAAATTAAAGCTCAACAAACACATAACTAGATCCATATACAACAACTGAATAAAATATAACGAAAAAATGAAAACCAAATTGAAAACAAAACAATCTCCACATGACCTCTTAGTCACCTCCAACCATAATACCAATTATCTCCAATGGAAACTCGAACTCGAAACATGAACCTTCAAAAAAGAATGGGTCTACCAACACTGAGTGGAACAAGTAGGGTGTGGGCTTAAACATATTATTGGGTAAGCACCACAAATTCCATACAATTCCTTTCCCAAAACAATCCATAAACACTAGTTTTAAATACATTTAGAAAATATATTTTTAACATATCAAATAACCAAACACAGCATTCTAGGAATTCCCTTTTTTGAACACCTCCCACCACTTTCCTCTTTCCAAAAGAAATTTTCATCTATTTAAAAATGTAGATTGAAACCCAATACCAAAGTAATGAACCAAACTAGGTGATAAGATATCCTAGCTGAAAATAATGGAAACAATGAAAGTACGCAAAAACCAGTAGAATAGGTAAATTAGATGTAGAAAAATAAAACAAAACATAGAGATAATAATCATGAGAATTTCCTAAATATATCTAGAATCAATCCCTATCTGCACATGGTTCATACTCACTTACCAACATATTATTAATCTCTATAGTAAATATATTACTATATACTCTAAACTATCCTCACCAGTGGCATGTCCCACCAAGCCTATCAACAAATCTTGGGGGTACCAACCCGTCTAATCGTGGTTGATAGGAAATTGTCACTCGGCCTTATTGATGAAACCCATAAATATCATGATGGCAGTACATGGATAATGGGGAGGTCATCATACATGTTACATATACCAATAACCCATAGTTACCCATTGTGCATGCCTAGAAAAGAATCTGACACAACTTATGTGATGACCCTCTCCTCAAAAGGGTCCACTAAAAAGGTTCCCATCTCACCAAATACATTCACATGTTCCAACTGGGTCTACACATCACAATTGTTTCAAAACAGTTTCCAAAATATCACAAGCTTCCAACAGGGTCATTAACATTTCCATTTAAATTACATTTCCAAACCCATTTACAAAACCATGTCAAAACACACCACATATATTAAGGGTTCCAAATGGTCCTTTATTCCATTTAGAAACTAAACCACACTTCAAGGATCCAACTAGGCCAATCCTCATGTAAACATGTTTGAAAACAAATTTTAATACCATTTATAAATCTTAGAACCATTTAGGAAACCATTGAGTTTTAAAAGAACCATTTGGAAGGAGATGGGGTAAAGAATACAAAGTAGGGGATGTAAAGGTTCTTTTCAATATGGGGTGTAAAGTGAACTCCTCAATATAAAACCCTTATCATTTGTGTGGTTACCCATATTTACACCCCATGCACATATGGATATTCCCATATCCAATGGAATACACCTAAGAAGCATCACTGAAATGGTTAAGGTTCTTTTTCAAGAATCTTTTCCATGAGAATCAAACCATAAAAATAAACTAAACCACATACCTGAATAAACTTTACATGAGGAAAAAAATTAAAAAGACCCAACTAAAGATAAAAAAACCCAAACACACAAAATTTAATTCTTAAAGGCCAATTTAAATTTTATCAAACACTTTGCATACATACACATATAAGAAAAAACATATAAATCCATTTCTAAACCATTTTTAGAAAATTTACACCATGGAAATACCAAAACAATTAATACTAACAAATCACAATAAAGAGAATATCATTTAGAAATAATTTATGAAATATCAATCATTAAATGGAATTTTTCAAAAAATAATTATATGGAAAAACCTACCTCAATGATGTGTGGATGCATTGAAACTCTAAGAAAAGTAAGATCATGCCTCAAGAGGCTATTCATTCACTATAAAAACAAAGAAACACAAGCCACACATCAAGCCTATCCCCTTGGGTTCATCCTAGAGGGATAGAACCCAATTAAGATTCAAGGATAAGAGAAATAATGAAGAATAAGGGAGGGGAAGACTTACCCAAGGAAGAATACGTCCAATATTTGAAGGAAGAGAACCTTTAATCCAAGGAATATGAGAGTAAGAAGCCTCCCAAGGCACCCAAGGGTCCACACAAACAAGAGGGACAAGAGATGGGTTCATTAGGGTTAAAACATAAGATGGTAAAATTAGAAAATAAACTATTTAAAGTCATAGAATGCTTGCATAGTATGGCCACAATTTTTTCCAAACTGTGTGCCAACCATGTGCACCCCACTGGATAATGATGACGCCCACATGGGTTGGCCACACTGTTTGGGAAACCCAAAACCAAAAATGAAAATTTTCATTATAAAATTATAGAGCCTCCCCATGTACTTGCATCATTGTTTTCACCAACTATGCGCAAGTTTTTAACCTTTTATCGTAACCCAAATAGGATCCATATGGTTTCTCATGGGCCTCACATAGTTTATCCTAAACCATGAACAAGCTATCCAAGTAAAATAATGCAAGAAGGACTTGATTTGGAAACACCCTCAACCTCAACAGTCTGTATGATCTGCCCTAAAACCATGAACACAAACTATGCACAATGCCAAAATCCGCCTCAAACCTTCAAAACTCAGAAATTCAAGCAAGTAACTCAAAATGATCCTCAACCAAAATATACATCATCATGAAAATAGTAAAATAAAAAAAATATAGTTGAGGTGTAACATTTTACACTCGATTCATCACCCTATATGCTCGATTTTCCTTTATTTTAATATTTGAAATGAACACATCTATAAACTACCATGGCCAAGGATTTTGTAATATAAATCCATTTTAATCAAAGTGACATATATTTTTTTCATTAACCCTGAAGGGAAAATCATTTATTGAATTTTTCAATTAAATTCATATATTATGATGCATAGAATGTATGATACCTCACCAAGAGCATATATCATCACATTTTTTATCCATACATAAAATAATGGTATTCATGATATATATTAATAACAATATCAATTATAAGGATCAATACAAACATTCAAAAATTTTAATATCCAATGAAACATAAAACATAAGCAATTATTATTGGTGGGTCTATCCGCGTGGCCTCCTTTCTTAGATATCACCAAGTCTGTACTTATGAGAAAAAATTTCAATGTATTATGAGCCTCCAGTACCTTATATTAAAATATAATTTATTCCCCATCATATAGATGTTATCTAGACTATATAATATGTTTTTAAGAATATCCTCATAATATCTTTATGTTCTTGGTATTGTGAAGAATTGTTATAACCTTTTGATGAGAAAAATACTTTAAGGAAATTGTCACATTAATGTTATGTAAAATAATAATCACTATGTGATAATATTCTTGTTAATATAATGGTAATTGAAATTAAAAATTAAATTTGTTCTAGGATACCAAATCCAATAAAATACCACTTTCACTAGATTCAACTCCTAATAAACTTTTACTAACAAATTTTCACGTGATATCCATGCTTCTGTTGAGATAAGGGTTTAGTCAATAGATCTACCACATTTAACCTATGACTACTCTAATTATTATGACATTAACAATTTTAAGAAATCCCCTTATATGTAATATTTCTATCGTATATTCTTCATTAGTTGATGTAACCTGATATTCTTGGTCAGCTTCACTGGTGTAGTATTATCACAATACAAAGTGATAAGATCTCTATTTCTAGGTATGTAGCTAATATCCTGGATGAGGTTGTTTATCCACACTACATCTTTAGATATATCTAAAATGGAAATATAATTAATTTTTTTATATAATTAGTGACAACTAACTTCTTATAACTCTACTAGTTCATAGATACTGCATTGAGGGAATACATATATCCTGATTATAATTTCAAATCATTATAATGTATTAGAAAACTAGTGTATGTGTATCTACTAATAAATAGTATAGAATCTCATTCAAAAACTAAAAATATATACTTTTTATGATTTATTTATTTCAAGATAGTTCTTATACCCAACCAATGTGGCCCTCATAGGTGTAATTGATATCTACCCACCAATGTCTAGGTGTAGGAAACATCAATCATAATGCATTACAAGGCATGCATGAAAACCCCAGTCAATGAGGTGTAATGGATTCTACTCATTCATTCAATATCTTATTATATTTTATGTCATTATTTCTTTGAGAGAGATATACCATGTGACCTACGAAGAGATCATCCCTTAGATTGTTCTATATTATTCTTTTCAATACCTTGTCAATGTATATACATTGTGTTCGTCCAAGTAGCCTCCAAGATCTGTCATGTTTGTGATTGATGAAAAGAATATAGTTTTTTTCACATAATTCTTCCATAAAAAATAATTTTGTCAACCATGTCTTCACATACCATAAGATAGTTATCCAGTTTCAAATTAGTAATATGTAATCAATATATATCACTAGAAAAACCATTCAACTCACACTATACCTCTTGTGAACAAAGGACTCACATTCATTATTAAGAAAAAAATATCTTAAGGGTTAATAAAAATGAATATTTTAGGATCCTGATATCTAATTTAACCCATGAATGGATATATACAACTTTCCTACCATATTGGTATCCTTTGGATTCACAAAAACTTATAGTTGTGTCATATAAACATATTATATAATATTTCCATTAATGAATGAAATATTGAAATCTATTTTCCAAATTTCATAATCATGGAATGTTGTAACGTAAACTATAATTATAAAATAATTTAGTATGGATGCTGGTGAAAATGATTTGTCATTTTAGACACCATGAAATGTGTTCCATGCACTAGTCCATAAAAAGGCCTCAACTGGGCTCAAAAAGTTCGCAGTGCGACTATGCATTTTTTATGGGGGTCGGTGACGGTAGCGAAGGCACCGGATCAAAGCGTCTGGACCGCAGCCCAATAGTGATCCCAAGCAGGGGTGCGGGTGCGTAGCCCCCACAGTATGGAGAAATTATTTTTTAAAAATCCCCAAAGAGGAGCCCAAGATACCTCTACTCAAACACCTGTGCTCCACCCTTGCTGGAGCTGATTGAAGTGTTTATTTTAGCTATGTCCTCAATGTGTCACCTTAGTCTAGTCAAATCACCGGTTAAGAGCAAGTATACATGGGAGACACTGATCCGTTGCATAGCCACATGAGTCCCACAATTCTTCTGTGCAACCCACTTGTGCTCCCAAACTCCTTTCTCCCAAGGTCCTATTTTTGCCTATAAATTGACCCTTGGGGTATTTATTTGTATGAAATAATTTCCCAAAAGCTGAATTGCTGCTTTGGTCACCCTAGTACTTCAATCTAGTCTTCCAAAACATTCTAGGTAGTTCTTAAACCCCTAAATTGGAAGACTTAAGGGAGGATCATTGGACTTGAGTCCTTTTAGTGTTTGAAAACCATAAAACTTTCATTCCTAAAGCGCCCAACCTCCCTAAATCAGAAATACATGCACATCACCTATTCCTTTTATAGGAACTTGAGCTACCTACTTCTAGGATCACCTATGAATACTCCTGAAGGCTTGATCCATGTCTCGCCCAAGTATTACCATACAGTTTTTTCATCACTTAAGTGAACGTCAGGTCTCTCAACCTTACTTTAACTCCCATTCTTTCGTTCCCTTCTTTACTTGAGCGCCCCTCTTTGATTCACATACTCTCTTCAGTATACAATTCATCAATCCCCCTTCAAATCCATCCATGGAAAGGATTATTCTTCATTGGAACCCCTGTCTAAAAGGGAATCTATTTATAACTCCACCAAAACCTCCTGACTTATCAAACCTTTGGCAAAAGGCACATTAGCGTGTCTCCTCTTTGGGTTTTTATATCCGCAGTCACAGGTTTTCCACATTGGTTTCACAATGGGGTTAGGATTCATGGTGTGTCTGTAGATTTTTATATCCACAGTCACATGGACCATTCTCCCAAGAACAATTCTGGGATGTTTTTGGTTTTAAGAATAAGGTTTTGGGTCGTGACCTCTCCCATCTCAAAGAGCCAGAAACCTCAAAATTCTCGTAGGGATGGTATGGTTAAAACCTGTTTTTCATCCTTTATAACAAAGGAGAAATCTCCCTCCCCTACTAGGATCAATCATAGGGCATCCATCCTGGTGTAAGCCCCTAACCTTCATCCCTTATTCCTTTCATTTGAACCTTGTCCAATGTGAAGTGAATAGAGGGAGGTCTCGTCGCCTCACCCACTTCCCGGGTCGCCCCAACCTCGTCCATCCTAGCCACCGTAGGCTCTCCCTCCTCTACTAATAGAGTAGGAAATGTCTGTGTAATTGTTGAATCTTTCACATCCTATTTTTTCTCAAACCATTCATGACTCACATGGGCTTATAGATTTGTGATGATTACAACATGTTCACAAACACTCGCGGTGAATAAACTACGAGAACTCTGATTCCTATTAAAACTTGGATATATAGGATGCCTTATCAGGTCCTGAGATCACTAGATATACTCTTCAAGAATCCAACCATAATTCCCTTAATCTGGGCATCCTCCTTATGAAAAATCTCCAAATTAAACCCCTAAACCATCAAGGAATCCTTTTTAGGATGTAATCCCAAACTCACTTCTCTCAATGAACTATACTCTCTTATGAGATTAATGAAATACAAGAAATCTGATTCCCATCACATTTGGGATATATAGGAAGTCTTCTTATAGCCCGAGATAACTGGATATCCTCTTTAGGAATCCAACCCTAATTCCCTTAATTTGGGCATCCACCTTAGGAATAAGCCCCAAATTAAACCCCTAAGTCATCAAGGAATCATTTTCAAGAAGTAAGTCCAAACTCATTTGTCTCAAAGGATTATACTCTCCTATGAGATTTATAAAAATAAGTGGGCTTTGATTCTCATCCACATGGGATATGTAGGAAGCCTCCATGAGTTTCAAACTCAACATTTTAAATTAATCATGTTCTCCATGGTCTATATTACCAACAGGGTCTAAGCTAACTTGGAAACCCATATCCTTTCCATGTTCATTGGGTTGTTTTAGTATAACTCCCACACCTACCTTTTTCAAAGCACCTTTCTCTTAGATGTCCATACCACATGACATTGAACTATAGGGATAGGTCCTTATCACACTACCATAACAGGTATGATGGTCCCATTAAGTGACACTGAACTACAAGGGTTCTGATTAATTTCATAAGGTTACATAGATATGTCATTTTATGGGTATGTTCCCAATATCAGAACAAGACATCATCTCCCTAGATAACAATAAATTTCAGAGTGCCCTACTGAGTGGATTAAAAACTAGTATCATCATAACGATGATTTAAATAATCTTGAAATAGTATATGAAAGGATACCATTGATGGAGAACCTTGAATACATACAGATATCTCTATTAATGAAAAACCCTGAATACATACTGATGATTCTAAATTTTAAAATTGTTAATAAGAGATTGAAAATTCCTAGGGAAACTTATATTATACTTAGTGAATTAATAAGGATTCAATAAAATATCTTAAATTTACAAAGAGAGTCCCTAAGTAGACAATAATTTCCCCCCCAAAAGGGTGTGATGAGTCTGACCTCCCATCCTCTCGACCAATGTACATTCCTAAGTATCATAATGTTTAAACTTAATGAACACTTTCCATTGGAAAGAAAGTCCCCTTTGTATAAAGAACTATTGGAAGTTTCTGGTTCCATGAATTAGTTCTATAGAAACCGCCTGGAAGCAATGATTCTTAAAACTAGAACACACCTTTCAAGGAACTACAAAACAAAAGTGGTGAACCCAACATGAATCCTTAACCATGTTAATAATGTTACCCACCTGTTAGACCCCTATCAATTGATAAAGGACAATAAAAGGAATTAGTCACGCAGTTATCCATCTAAAAGATGTCACTTTAATGGAGTTTATTTTTTATTTTGAATTTTTCCTCAGAACTCCCTTTTGTCCAAAAAAAGGATTTCTTCAAGACGAAATCTGTGAACTTCCCAACTACCACTGAAGATGGATCTCCATCCATGGGAAGGATGTTATCACCCACCCAACATCTTCAACACTCAATATTTAGAGTGTTGTTAATGGAGTATCTCCAGCACAGTACAATCCTAACTTTGGTGGCTACCTGATAGGACATCCGGGTCAACAATAATCATCGATCATTCGTCCAATGATGTATGATGATCAAGATACAGACAGTTCCAACAACTATCTTTAACCATTTAGGGTCTTTATCCCCAGAACTCAATAACCAGCTTCTCCCATACTGCAGGGATGTGGATTTATTGGTTACTCGGGTCTTCAATTTAAGGATACATGGGTCCTTCCTAAGGACTCCCACCAACAATCATCGGTAGCAGAATCGCATGGTAGTGAACCCCCAACATGATGGGGATGTTACCTATGGATATTTTCCCAAGATCTATTAGACTCGGGAATACCAGACGAACCGGCGAGAAAAATTTCCAATAAACAGGGAGTAGGTTCTTAACTCAGCCCCCTCCAAAGAAGTCCATCAACCTAACTTGATGGAAAAAAATGATCGGGCACAAACACTCGTCAGTCCTAATGTTTCTGTTCAGAAGACTCATCGAGAAGTAACCCAAAAATACAACCTGATAAATCCAATGGAGTATTGTGAGAAGGTAGATACACCTGCTTACAAGTCATCATCCTATCAGCAGGCTCATCTAACTTCATTTAAAGAAGCCCTCCTATCCAATGTGGTGGAAATGGGTAAACGTGAACATACACATACTTACAATCCCCAATTCTTCCTGTAGTATTGTCTTCTATTATTGAAGTCATTACATCAACCATACATGACATGAAATATCCAAGAGGCATATACACCTACCAATGTTCATAAATCCTACCAATATTCTCATTTTCCTGCACCTGGAGAAATCTGTCGGAAGGCTCTGACGAAAAATATGGGGCAGACCCAACTCGCTGCCCCCATACATGAGTACAATTAGTACACATTGATAGGAAAAGGAGGAAAAGAGTAGAAACATACACCTTCTCTAGATACAGAATGGATGTATATTCCCATTCTATCCACTGAAGTCACCAAACACATCTTATCAATGGTGAAAGGGAAGACACAAATTCTGGCCCATATTCTGGAAGCATTCCAGGATATTATAACAATTACTTCAGCAGTACCACGGGAACAGATACATAAATATATCCCCACACATGGGATGAAACATCGGCATTCTATCCCATAGCAGATGCACAGCTCTGTTTCAGTCCAGGAGGTTCATGGGGCATACTCCCCCATATCATACAGACAACAAGATCGGGAACATACACCCTTTCTAATTGGAGGTAATCGGTCTATTCCAGTAACCAATCCATGACAATCACAGACACCTACCCATGATAACCACTTTTCCTAGAATGTGGACCCAACTAAGTATAATAGAACATCCAAGAAGAATTCCCTCTAAGCACTATTGTAAAATCAAGAGTCATGTTGCGATTTGGATCCTTTTAATGATGGAGTTCTTGAAGCCCACAGAGGTTAATATGTTGTAGCTCAAGATCATATCCTCTGATTACCATATTAAGAGAGTGGTAGTAGTAATTCTGAAGTTCCTCATTGGACACTTCATCAAGAAGGCTTGCTTCATGAAAATTCTGTCAATCTAGACCGCATATCTCTGGATGAGAGCCATGACAACTCTCTGTGTGGCTAGAAGTCCAAGGAGCAAGAGGATTCATCCCTTTATGTAATCCACCGTGGTGATCCTCCCAATGATGGAATTCAATGCGAAAGTCCTATCCGCAATAATATTTCTCATTTTCAAAATAATTCTATAATTGATAATGTGGCGATGAGAAAGCCCCCCTATCTTGAGGCACTTGGAAACCCAAGGCCAGTCATATCTGATTCCCTGTCATTAACGGGTGAAACACTTTCTCAAATAGAATACATCTTAAGGGAATGAAAATTCTCCAAACCACCCTTGGGTCATTTGTCTTCTAATACAGAGCATCCACTTTGGTTATACCAAGTGTAGAAATATTTAGTAAAAGACAATGAAGATATGTTAAATATGGGGAAACAGTCGTCTACAGGGGAAATATCAGTCATGTTCTAGCCTTTGGAAGATTCGTAGTATAACATTCCATAATTGATGATAGATGATTGTATTCAAGATATTCGCCTCAACTTATTGAAGACTCTTCATCATTTGAAAACCAAAGTATTACCACATGATAAATATAAAAATCATGTAAAGGTAATAGAAGGGTTGCAATGCAAAATTGACTTGGTATCTCTCTTGGTTTTCTGACATCCAAAGGATAAAAAGAAGCAGAGTACCCTTCAGCATGCATGCCTCAATGCTCTAAAGAGGCTATGCTAGTTCATTTCTGATACCCCGTCTGGTGTTTGTATCAGAGGATGGGGTGCACATGGAGTATTGAATTTCAGTACACTCCAGAATCAACAAAGTCCACCAAATGTGGTCTCATGCAATGTTATTTCCCACGGTCCGCCACAATCAATATGTTTTGTATGTAATCAAAAGTTCTCTCAAGAACAGGCCTCAACCATCGCTCATCGGAGTCAATCCCAAAGAAAATAAGTTATTGAGTTGCTTTTACATCAAGAATCTGAGAATCATGAGCAGGCATCCCACAAAAAGTATATCATCCATTATATAATTAAAATGTCTGAAATAGCACAACGATGATCCAAAATAGGTGATTTGAGTGGTTTTCAGATAATGCACCCAACTAAAATCTGAGTCAAAATTTTCAAAGTCAGAAGAGAAGTTGCCTGAATTTCAGGAATAGAAGTTCAAGAATCACCCCAACTTGATAGATTGGGGGATCATTTAATTCAACCTTCAAATTTATTAAACAATGTATAAGAGTTTGAAGAATAAGAACAATAATATCCCCAGCCTACAATGTTGGGGACTTTTTCACATCTACAATTCCCTCTTTAATAGAAGTCGATTTTCTCCCGATTAAGAGAGTGCACAACTGAACTATATGAGGATTCCCTTCAGGTTACTATCTGTCAAATTGCTTCTGAGAATCCATCATATAGAAGAACATAGTCTCATGGAAGATATATAGTGAGATAATCTTACAAAGATACTAACAGAATGACATCAATTCATTATGCGTCAGTAAATTTCATTAACACCATTATAGAAGACCCTCTATAATATGAGTCCATTTCAGGGGAATCAGAAGATGAAGTTCTTATTCATAATATGCTACACACTGAGGAAAATTATGAAGGTGTATATACCCAAAATCATTGGCTTACCCAGAATCTAGGTATTACTTCAAATAACAAACTCCCCCCTATGAAATGCATATAACATGGGGAAAGGTAAAAGTTAGATTGCACCTCACATTTCCATTGTTGGAGGTCAATATCTCTCTCTTGAAGATATATTTTCACCTCAATAAGAGTAAATGAAGGAGTTGAGAAGACTCAATACATATTTACTTCGAAGCAGAATTTCTTCTAAACGTACTCCATAGGATGATCCTCAAATTGCACATAATGTAGGAGAAACTCAACAAAGAGGATTTTTAGTAAATGCAGATGTGGATAATGAATTCCCTCCATTGGTTACACAACCAAGGTAGGATTAAACACATCCTAATAAGTCTGTTCCTGTGGGTTATCTATGGAAAATACCAGCACCACCGCCAGTGGTTTTGTCGATCATTGCACCAAATCAGGCTCCAGTTGTCATACCTACGTAGGTTACAACTCTTCCAGATATTCCCCAAATGGTTATAAATACAATTTGGTAATTAACGACTTGATTGGAAGCCAGGGAAGAATGACGTTCTCCAGTTCAGCCGGAAAAGAAAGCTTACCTAGAATGGGTGGATCTAATTCCTCCCCAACTGAATTTTTTGAATACTACATTCCCAAACATTAATGGTTCGGGAGATCCTGAAGAACACTTGAAACGTTCTGTTTCTCATCGTGACCCTATGATAGGTATTTCTCAACAACAACAAGCAGTAAAGATCATGTATTTTGTTCAATCACTACAGGGACCAGCCTGTGTCTAGAATACAGGTTTACAATCTCGACCAATTACTGGATGGGAAGATCTCTACCAGAAATTCCTTCTTGAATTTATCTCAATGCTACCAAAGATGAAATCTTTTGATCATACCAATTGTAAAAAGAGGGATAATGAAAGAGTTTTAGATATAATTGTGCGATGGGAAGGATTGACATATTCCTTATGTCTGGAACTTCCTCAAGAAGAGTTACTGCCAATTTGTGTGGAAAATCTTTGTGATGAGTTATGCACATCACTGATCCCTGTAAAATACAATGGAGGGTTTCAAGACCCTACTTTAATTTCTTAATAGATAAAATATTCTGTTATAAAAAATAAGGCTAAAACTTTTTTAATTCCATCAGCTCTGGGAAGGAGAGTAGGGAATGCAGAGGCTGCTACCGTTACAATCAACCAATAACCTGTACCTACTTCCACTTCAAAACCATTATCGTATCGAAGGGCTCTTCCTCTAGAGTTTCAGCATCAATGACCGCCTAGTCAATATGATCAAAGATATCAAAGGCAGAAACAATTTGTTGAATTAAGGAGAAATGTTTATTCCTTACAGAATGAACAAGTTCCCAGTTACTTCATCTCAGATCTGGAAAATAATTTGGTTTAGTTGCCAAGTCCAAAGAAACCAAACAAAGAAGGATATTAAGATCTTCTAAATTATTATCCCTTTCACTAGATGTTGGGGTAGCTCATTGAGGAGTTTTTTGTTTTTAATTACCTCATGTAAAAAATGGTAGACTCAAGACAATTGAAACTAAAAAGTTCGTTATCTCAAGTATCATGTGTTACTGCTACTAATCCAGAGGAAGAAGGCAAATGGAAAGAAGTAAAAAGTAAAAAAATTTCAGAAATATGATTATTGGATGATAAGGAAAATGATCAACTGAACTCATGTCATTTTACGAACACAGCTGAAACAACCAATTGTGTCTTCTACCACTCCTATAACATTAAAACCATCTTCATCAAAAGTTTATTACTCAAAGAAATGAGGTGATCAGAAGGAAAAAAGAGAAGTCAGAAGAAGACAAGAATTTGTTAAGTCCAATGTTTCCCTTGAACCTATAAGATTTAATATCATCAACTTCAAAAGTGTGGGCACCGCCCTGCCAGATGGCACAACCAGAACTTACCTATCAAGAAAAATCTTCATCAAATAAAGAATTGATCTTTGGTTCTGTCAACGTGATTCACTTAATGGATCCCTATGCCAATGATGGTTCTGATTATAATGAGTCATATATCTTTATTCCTAACTAGGTAATTAGAGGAAGATTCCAAGATTGATGATAAACGGGAATACGTGGGTACTCTAGAAACCATTACTTCAATCTACCCCTTCTCGAATAGTATATGCAGCAGAAACTCGTGGGAATTATCTTCAGCAGGCTCAACAAGAACAAGGAATATTCCAAATTCAGAAGTATTTCCATCTTCAGCTCAGACACATGATACATCCACATCAGAAGCATCAACTTCTAAGACATCTGCAAAACCTCATTTCCAGGTTGGGAAAGGCAGACCTCTGGATCAACAGTATGATTTTTTGAAACAAATTTTCCAAGTACCTTCCAATTTGTCAATTTTGGATGCCTTGAATCTATCAAAATATCTTTGAGAAGCACTTATTGAGGATTTTTTAAGTCCTCGAGAGTTTGAAACCGAAGTTGTTGCTGCTAAGGTTTACTGTATAGAGAATGATCCTACATAATGTCATGTAGTCATATCTTTTATATATGAATATGAACATGATGTTTTACATGGACATATCATACCCTTGTATTTATATGGAATGTTCAATGACATATACACTTGACGAGCCTTCATTGATAATGGATTGGGATTCAACCTCATTCTCATTTGTACACTTGGTGGATTGGGCCTTACCGAATCTAACTTATCTCCTTCCACTTTAATGTTGAAATATTATGATAATAATGAGCAAGAACCTTTGGGAGAAATTAAAATCCAAACTCATTTTGGAGATCTTGTATCAAATTCAGACTTCATGGTTATTCGTGAGGACACAACCTTCAATATTATGCTTGCAAGGCCTTGCCTTCAACTGCATATAGCCATACCTTCATCAAACCACTAATGTCTTAAAAACAATTTCAATGGTCAAATTGAGAAATTGTATGGTGAAAAGGATCTGTTCAAAACATGTGAATATCACTACATTAAGGCAGAGTTTTATCACACAAAGGTAAAGAGGTCCATGAAAAAGGAGATAACTAGGGTTAATATTATGTGTTACCTATTAATCAAATTGAAAATGTAAAACCAAATCCAAGAACTTGCCCAATGACTTTCATCATGTTAATCACGGAAAATGAGCCTAACAGCATGGGAGAAACTATTGATCCACCAAGTAGTGATGGAAGATTAAATGGAGATGACTTAATTTCATCTGCCAAACTACAGAAAGCCTCTACTTCGTCAATAAAACTGGAAGAAGTTGTAGAAATGTTAGAGGGAGATAAATTTTTTGATTCCCAATCCATCATCTCCACTTTATTACCTTAGAAAGACCCGTCGTCATCAGTATGGTTAAAAATGGTTGAATCTTCTTTAGGATGTTCAAATATTGACTCCTCTCCCAGCTCTAGAAGATTCTCCTAATCATCTACTATGAAAATAGATATAGGATACGTAACATGTAATGAAGAAAAAGAGAAATATCTTAGGGATGCTATTCCAAAATTTGAGGAAGGTGTCTCTACCATTGTGGATGAGCTCAGAGAAATAAATATGGGTATAGAAGAAGTTACATGCCCGACTCTAATTAGTGTGTCCATGACCTCTGAAGAGTAAGAGGTGGATACTTCATTTCTAAATCAACATCAAGATTCAATTACTTGTAATTATACATAAATTCTAGTAATTAATCCTAATTTAGCCACATGTCATTTGGGTTTTCCAAAATAACATCCTGGATTTAAGTAGGCAGCAAGAAGAACACACCCAACTCATGCCTCGAAAATTGAAGCTGAAGTTGATAATCTCATAAAGGTTAACTTTTTCAGGGAGGTTCAATATCCCAAATGGCTGGCCAATATTGTCCTAGTGAAAAAGGAGAATGGTAAAATTAGAGTTTTCGTTGATTTTAGAGATCTTAACCGGTATTGTCCTTGTTTCTTCTGGAAATGGGTTTGACCTTGTTTGTTTAAGGTTCAAACTTTCCAATCAGTTTCTAATGGGTTTATTCGTAGAATCAGAAACATCCAATGATTCTATATCCATTTAGACCTGCTTTCCAAAGGTAAGTGCTCATTAGTTGTGGACAGATGAGGCTTAAGAACTTGCATTGGTCAAGAGGATGGGAGGTCGGATCATCACACCTTTTTTAGGGGAATTATTACATACTCTGGGACTCTCTTATAGATTAAAGTTATGTTCACGAATCCTTATTAATTTACCAAGCATGAAAATGAGTTTTCTTTATTTTTGGTAATAAATGATTGCTATGTATGAGATTTAAAGAATATTTTATATGTATTTTAGGTTCTTCATCGATGGAGAATCATCTGTATGTATTGGAGATTCTTAGTCAATGGTATCTTTCAGTACATTATATAGAAATCTCTTGGTCATTATGATGACCATACTGGTTTTAAATCCACTCAGTGGGGCACTTGAAGTTTATTGTCATTTAGAAGTATAGGGATTATTTCAGAGTTGGGATCATGCCCGTAGATGGGCTACCTATGTATCCTTGTTAAAGAGGAATCAGAACCCACATAGTTCGGGAATTAAGATATAGTTTAACATCATATGGGATGGATGAGAATTAACGAGCGATGGGCTTGAACCTTAGAAAGGATTCCTACGTACTCTACTTTTAAGGCAGAGATCAAAGTCCACGTAGTTTTGTTAAGAAGAGTGGGGCTTATGTATGATTAACGGCCTAAATAAATGTGTCATGGTTACTTTTACACTCTAAGCTCACGTGACTCATCCTCGGTGTGAGAAACAAGAGGTATCAGTAAACTTGACTATTTGTGTCACGAAAGATGCAGTCACAAGGAATAATATGGGGCTTATGTATGTGTGACTGCCCAAGTCGGTGAAGACTAGGATTTACTTCCAGAAAGAAGCATAAAAACAAGGTACATAAAGATATTCGTGCTTTATGGATATTTAGATACTCTAACTTGGGGCTTACTCTTGAGGAGGATTCCCAAATTAGGGGGGACTTGAGGCTTACTCTTAATGAGGATGCCCATTAACAGGGTCCATTAAGGTATTTGTGATTTCTGGAGATTTATATTCTTAATTTGGGGCTTACTCCTAAGGAGGATGCCCAGATTAAGGGGGACTTTGACTTATGATTAGGGTTTACTCCTGACAAGGATGCCCAAGGTTAAGAGGAGTTATGATTGGGGATTAATCCTGAGAAGGAGACCCAAATAAAAAGAAATTAAGAATGGGGCTTGTTCCTGAGAAGGAGGCCTAGAGTTAAAGGAAATTATGATTGGTACTTACTCATGAGAAGGAGGCCCAGGAGCAGGGTTCATAAAGGTATTTGTTCATTATGGAGATTTGGAATTTTAACTCGGGACTTACTCTTGAAAACGAATCCCAAATCAAAGGGGTCTTATAACTTGGGTATTACTCCTAAGGAGGGTTCCTAGATTAGGGAACTTGGGGCTTACTCCTAAGGAGGATGCCCAAATTAGAGAACTTGGGGCTTACTTCTAAGGAGGATTCCTAGATTAAAGATCTTCTCATCTTAAAGGATAAGGTTGAATGAAGGAAATATCTAACCTTAGTTACATAAGGTTATGTAAATCACAAGGTTTTGAGAGTTGTTCCAAAAAATTGCTTTCAGATAAGGAATCCAACAAAGGAACCATGCCGTAAATGGCTTTGAAGAGGATTTTGAAGGAAAAATCTTGAAGAGGAGAGGTGAATAGATAAGAGGGGCACCCAAAAAGAGGCAGGCGCACAAGTCATGTTTGGGCGCACAAGTCCTGGTCGCACAAGTATACTTGCACGACATGAGTTCACTTGGGTGACAGAGAACCTATAGGGTAATACTTGGGCGAGACTCGGCTCAAGCCATTAGTATTATCCCTAGATGCTTCCAAAAGGGTGGCACACAAGTTTCTTTGAGAGGACAAGGTGGCGCACAAGTGTCTTCATTTCCCTTAAGGGATGGACACTTAAGCGTGCAATTGCTGATGAGTTCTAACACATAGGCATTATTCTTCCTCTTTATAGATTCCATTATAGGAAAAAGATTACCTTATAACTTTTCGGAAGACTTCAGACAGAGACTTGGGCGACGAGAGCTTGAATTCTGAGTTCTGAAAAATCTGTCCTTGTTAATGGGGGCCCACAGGGGGTATTTATAGGCCACCTTAGGTTCAGGAGAAATTTCACTTAGGGTGCACAAGTGACTTGCGCACCTCATGTCTGTAACGCAAGGGACTTGCATGCCCAAGGTTGGTGCGCAGGTATACTTGCGCTCCTTAATGCCATTACGATTTTTTGATGAACCTTCCCTTTTCTTTTCTCAAGGTATTCCCCTAAATCAATCTTTGGACTCTGTGAAAAAAAGGATCATCAACAAAATCCCCCCCTCATATTTGGATCTAAAAAAGGAAAGAGGGTTTGACTTTGAGGTAAAGGAGAAAACCAAGATCCAGCGGCGCACAGGTTTTGAGTGCGTAGGTAGCAAAGTGCAGGTTACAGCACGTAGGGGTACAGACATTCCTATAAATATGGGCGCCACTCTCATGCAAATCATCCATCTTTTGAATGCTTCTCGCTCTCGTCACGCAAGTGAGCTCTCGTCGCGCAGGTTTCTTGGATTTTCTCTAGTCCGTGCTTCTGTTTGTTGGGATGTGCTTCCTCAGTTTGTTTCTAACTTGCGTGCCAGTACTAGCATGGTACAACTTGCGTGACCATCTTAGACTTGCACGCCAAGATTAGACTTGTGCTCCTTAATTCCTTATCCATTCTTTCGATTTCTTCACAAATTTTATGAAAAAACAACTTAATTCAAAGTTAATTATTCTATCTTTGTGAAGATTCAATGTCTCCCAGAATAATTGGATCGTCTGATGAATTGGCTAGCAAGACAATTGATGATATGATGAACATCATTCGCCATGACTATTATGATATCTGTGACAGCACTCTCCCAGATTTGGCCAAGTACTTGAACAAGTATCATTTTAACTTCCCACAGATCATTTACTTGCCTTTATATGGACATGGTCATTTGCAAGGAGTCAATGTTCCAGAGCCAAAGAACTATCTCCCGCATTCTTGGTTTCAAACTTACACCAACTTTTCTTCAGAAAATGTCTCAGTTGAAGGATCATTTGTTAATGTTGTAATAGTGGAGAAGGCCTACATAAGGCATCATAGCCCTTGTGCCCCAGATCTGAAACCTCACAAGCCTGAGCTGCAGCCGTATTGTTATCCCTCAATCATCCGAAATTCTCAGATAGATCAATCCAAAGGCTGGAAGAAGAGTTGGTACTTTCGTCCTGGAGGAGTTGTGAAGCCGACTTGGATGTGGGCATATTGGGTGTGACAAACCTGTACAGAGTTTTTTGAAGATCTGAAGGGAGCTGCAATATATGAAGTCATCTGGGCTGGGCAGACATATGTCTACAGAAATGATAACTTTGGGCCAGATCTAATCAGCCACTAGAGCCCAGAAACCAATTCTTTCCATCCGACTCATGGAGAAGTTGGCATTAGTTTGTGGGATGTCTACAAGATCTTGAGGGCTCCAATTTTGGGTGATATGTATGATGAATTCATCCCCCCCAATGTGGCATGGAATGATTTGGAGAAGTCTCCAGCTTTGGCTCGAGAATTATTCAAAATTTTCCACAAACTCAAGAATTCAAAGTCCACCAAAACTCATTCTAGAAAATATATTCATCCAGAGGAGTGGATGGATATGTTTCTTATCAAGAAGAATGATAAGGGGCCCAGCTATACTCATCCTACCAGCTGCCCCAGAATAGAGAAGAGGGGTGCTCTTGGCACATTTTAGCCAACTCTAGAAGCGGGAAATTTTGAAAAGTGGGGGTATGAAGTGGACTGAAGAATCCCAGAGAAGACCCATAAAGAGGGATTTTTAGCTTTGTGGCTCATGTTTATCTTCTTCTAGTTAGGGATTCGAATGGAGGATTCAGGCCAGGGACCTTCGTTGTTGTAGCCATGTTGGCTGAGAGGAAAATGGTTGGGTTGGCCACCCCAATTTTGGAGAAGATTCACCGGAGCTTGCTTCATTTCTATATGGGTAGGTCTCCTTTGAGAACAGTGGGACCATTCCGAGTTTTGTGGGGATGTTTTGCCACTCACTTTAGGACATATGCTGTACAAAGCGGAGTACAGGTTTTTGGAAGTTATTTCAGGCCATCAGTGCAGGCATATTCTGGAATTTTTTTCGTTATCCCTCAATTCCTATGATATGAAGGTGAGGATGAGCATGTTCAAGGAATTCCATTTCTTTATTTATGGAAACCCGCCAACCGGGCAGTTTGTTGATGATGGAACAGCTATCCTGGAATTGAGGCCATACAAGATGGCTTGTAGAGATGGTGTATTGGCCACCATAATTGACAGAGAGATTATATGTGAGGCCTATTCTACATATAGATTTGCACTCCAATTTAAGTGTCTGTAGCAGATTGTTGTATCCCCTCTTGTTCATGTCAGATCAGAGCAGCATCCAATGGTGGCATGACAACTATGGTTTCTGACAGCTATGGAGAAGACCGGGGAAGTGTTTGATCTACCAATTGCCGGAGCGGAGAGTCACATGACTACATGGTATGCCGAAAACTGGGTACCAGCATACCCTGATGGGGTACTGAATCATATGGTTCGTCGGGTGGGGAAAAAAGAAAACTTTCTGGAAAGAAACCCTTCGTCTGGAAGGTGACTCTTCCACACCCGGAGCTGATTCACTGGGTTCCTCACCCGGGGCTGATTTTCCGGATTACCAGGATGGGGATGATGAGGCACGATATGCTTTAAAGCGGCCTCATGCTAGATATAATCATCATTTCATAGTCAAGAGACCTAATCCATTTACTCCTGGTAAGTTATATCATTGAGGAAATTTAATCACCACTATTTTATAGAGCAACAAGTTTCATTTTCTTATCCTTTATCTGTGATTGCAGGGGCTGGGAAGAAGTTGAAGTCCAATATTATTGGACCCTCCTCATAGCCTTTAGGTGCACATGTTGAATATTTATGACCAGAGGTTTTCCAGACATGGAGGAGTTTATATTTCGATGTTGAGACTGTCACGACCCTTCCTCGGGGCCCGCGCCGTGACTACCCCAAGCCCGCCTTCCATAGGCCAGGGGCTAGAGATTAGCACCAAAGGCATAAATCCCGATAACTGGGAAGGCATTGCCTTTATTAAAGTAACCAAACACCACAGAGTACAAGCCGAAGTAAAAAACTAAGTATAATAAATTGTGGAAAAGTAAATGGGTCAGAATACAAACCCAACTAGAAAAAAAAACAGCTACAACTGAACAAAACTACAACATAAAAAGACAAATAGCTAGAAGAAAGGAAGAAGCTCCTGGGTCGTCCTCCTCGGATCCTACCTGAAGGGTAGGTATAGATAGTGAAGCTCCTGGATCGTCCACCATGGATCCTACCTGAAGGGTAGGTACAGATAGCGTAGCTCCTCAATGATCTCGCCCGTCAACCCCCTCCGAGTGTCGTCTTTCCGTGAAGTACACCTCCGGATACTGACTCGTCGGGTGGTCCACCTCCGGGTACCGTTCAGTCCTCGAACACTCGGCCTCCGTCAGCACTGCCCATCATCTGCAACCAACACAACGAGGTGCGGGCATAGCCCGTGTAGGGGTTAATATAACGATACTTAATAGGGACCCCAAGACCCGCAAAGTCTCACTAAAACCAACAAGGATAACCACAAAGAAGATCTCAACAGATAACCTCTACTTAGGTATATGCCCATACATATACCTAAGTTATCAAGTAGCCCATCTCAATCATGAGGAAACCCTTGATTATGAAATCAACGTATAACCACTACCTAGGTATATTCCCATACATATACCTAAGTTATCATGTGACCCATCTCAATCAAGAGGTAAACACAAAGGTCATAGACTCAGCTCAAACCAGGATTTTCAATATCGAAACCATAAATGCTGAAGAGCCCCGTCTCTGGAGTATACAGTGGTCCTGTCACAACTCCGAGGAACTGCTCACTAACCTAAGACTGCTGAGGTACTCCTCATGTCGAGTACTGTGGGCCTGCTTCTACAACCATGTGCTTCCCACCATGGGTCTGCCGCTACAACCAAGTGCTCCCCCTCATAGCCTCCAAAGGTACCCCTTCTATTGAGTATCGCGGGTCTTCCGCTACAACCAAGCGCTCCTCTGCCGTGGGTCTGCCGCTACAACCAAGCGCTCCCCCTCATAGCCTCCAGAGGTACTCCTTCTGTTGAGTACTATGGGTTTGCCGCTACAACCAAGCACTCCTCCTCTGTGGGTCTGCCACTACAACCAAGCACTCCCCACTATGTTATCCGTAACACACCGAGTCGATCGGTCAAGCAGTCGTTAGGTCTCAGCCGGCTACATGATCTCCGTAATCCGCACGCTCGTCTCCAGGAGGGTCCGCTCCACGAGCTACAGGTCGATACTACATGTATCAAAAAGTTCCACGAAGAAGTATCTCAAAATACTGCCTCGTCACAGGGGTCTCAACGCAACAAACGGCCCGTCAATCGGACGCCCGGTCTGTGAATTACTAGCCTTTTTTGTCCCCGAGGACCAGTTGGTTTTTTGTACGAACCAACCCGGACATATCTCAACTGTACCCCAAAATCTCATAGGGTATACTCATAGGGACCGTATCTCCACTTGATCACCAACGCCGCTGACGGTTCGTCAAACGGACGTCCAGTCTGAAAGTTATCAGCTTTTCCGTTCCAGGGGCCCGATTGGATTTCGGGTGCAATCCAACCCGGCCACTATCCAACTGCATCCAAATATCTGGATAAGTATGCCAAAACTTCCGTATCATCAAGAGAAATTCAATAAGACAGACGGCGCGTCAATCGGATGCCCGACCTGTGAGTTATTGGCTTTTTCGTTCCAGGGGCACGGATTCTTTCGTGAGCGTACCAACCCGACCGCACTTCGATGACGTCCAAACCTCAAGCGGAGTAAGCCAAAAGGTCTGTCTCATCAAGAGGAATCCAACAAAGTCGATGTCACGTCAATCGGACGTCCGGAGCTCAAGATATAAGTGTTTCCGCTCCGAGGGCCCGGTTGGTTTCGTGTACGAACCAACCCGGCCAAACCCAAAGTACTCAGAAACCTTGAGTGCAATATACTGAAACGACAGTCTTGATCCAAGGATCACATCGCCGCTGACGGTGCGTCGACCGGAGGCCCGTAGCTCAAGATATGTGAAAAATACAGAAAGAGGTCCGAAAACGGGGGGTCTGGGCCCAGACTGACCCTGCCCAACCCCCCTGGGTCGACCCGACCCGGGTCCGGGTCCAACCCGGCCGGCGTGGCCTGGCCCGGGCTGAGCTCGACCCTGCCCGGCCGGCGCGAGCGCGGCCCGGTCGTCAGTCGGGTCGGCTCGGCCAGTTAAGGCCGAGCGGAGCGGGGGCGTGCTGCCCCCGCGTGATGGAGTTGCAGCCCCGCGTGGGGCCACCCTTGCCAGCAGACGCAGTTGGCTACTGCATCCCGCCCTTCGCCGGTCCCGCGCAGTCACGGGACGGCCGGCCCGCCGCCGCGGAGGTTCTCCATGGCGGCGCGCCGGGCGCCGCCGCCTTCCGTCGTCGTGCCGTAGTGGCGCGCCGGCGGGTTGCTCCGCGGACCACCGGACGAGTTCCGGTGGTCGGAAATTCACGCCATCTTCGCCAAAGGCCCTCCCGAGGTCCGTCCTTCACTACGAGGACCTCACATCGCCCGTGTCTCTAGTTTTGTCGACGTCCGCCATTTCGCACACCAAGAACGAAGGGGTGGTGGTTTCGGACTTGTTCGTTGGTCCTCACCCACCGCGTTAGCGGTTTTAAATATTTCACAACAAAAGTTTAATCATTCTCCGCGGGTATAAATCACACAGATTTAAATGAATCAAACCCCTACCTCAACGTTGTCATCGAACGTGAGTTCTTCATGGAAGAAGAGGATCGTCGCATCGCGGAAGGGGCGCCGCTGTCGTCGCGGTACACGGCGTCGCGTCGACGATGTCTGAGGGTTAAAGAAAACAAACAGATTTAATTGCACCAATTAAACCCATGCTGAGGATAAAATCCACAAAGGAAATTAAAAGATCCGTAATCCCCTACCTCAATCAGTTGATGATCGAAGATTATCGCGGGGAAGGATCGTTGCGGAAGAAACTTCGTGGAAGGAGGATTGTCGGCATCGCGGTACACGGCGTCGCGTCATCGATCTCCGAGGGTTCGACATTCTTCGCGTTCTTCGTGTTCTTCGCATTCTTCACGAAGGAGGATGAAGAACTTAGAGTTTCTCCAAATCCTCTCAACAAGCAACCCACATGTGTTGGTCTTATTTTATTCTTATGCCAACAAAGGAAAAACAATGTTAAGAAATGAACCATTAATTCGGTGAATTAATGGTAACGACTTAACTGCCCAATTAATAGGGGCGTTAAGAATTTAAGAAAAAGCACCGGTTGACATTCATTTAAAAGGGGTTTTCGTGGGTGCGTTACTTAGAGGAAAAGAAATGGTGGGGCTCGTGCGGGCCCCACATCATAAATATCCTACCAAGTGGGTAGGATATTTTGGGTTCCACCCTATCCTATTAACTTAGCTTAAGTGGATTTAAGTGCCTTTAAGTGAAATAAAATAAAGTTGTCGCACCACTTTATTTTATTTCTTGACTTAACCCCAAAAACTAAAAACCACACCCGAGAAAATGCAACTCTGGAAAAAGAGTTTCTATGAAAAAACCGGTGTTGTGATTCCATCGGTGCCCTCGGAATTCAATTCTGAGCACCGGTTCAAAAGTTAGGAAAGCCCGCTCGTTGGTTTACTGAACTTACTCGAGCCAAACTTTGGAAAATGATTCCGGGCACCCTGGGCCTCGGAATCAGGTGCCGTCAGAAACTGCGTTCTTATAAAATTAAGAAAAAAATTTCCTTGAATTTTACGGGTCCTTACAGAAACTGCCTAGATGGACTTATCCAAAGGGATACATATCCCTAGATTAGGGAATCTTCAGGCTTTTACTGATATCTTCTTCAAGGATAACCCCGATGAAGTGTAGGCTTGCATCAGAGAGCTGAAGATGCTCATATATGCCACTAATGATTCCATTCCTATCAATAAACTTGTGAAGAAAATGATGGATCATGGCACCATTGAGGGGATTGGTGCTTCAGTAGATCAGTAGTGGGACGATTATGTGGCTCCTGAAGAGGTAATTCTCTTTCCTTATTTCCTTGGCAACTTGATTTCAGTTAAAGCTTTGTTACTCAAGGAAATTACTTTCTTCATCCTATACCTTGTAAAGAAAGGAACTGTTGAGGTTCCTTCACTACAATATAGCTCTGGTGGTACTACTATTGGAGCTACTGAATCTCCCCGTGAACCGGGCGAAGTATCTTCAGGCCAGCAGGCCATAGATAAGGAGTTATAAATTTATTATCATTCTCCAATACCTGTATTTGGGGGTGATGATGTCCACACACCCAAAAATTCAAAGAAGCAAAGGAATCAAAGGAAGAAGACCACGACCAAATTATTTATCAGTATTTTTAAGACTTTTAGATAGTCATGAATCCTAAATTATGAAAAAAATTGCTCATAATTCTTGGGATTGCAGGGGCTTCTTGAATTTCTCCAATAAGGGAGACGACTGACCCTCCTCTAAGTACGGAGGAGGGTGCCGATGAAAGGTCGCCAATTCAAGCTGACATGGCTGCCCCTGTTGCTGATGCAAGGAGAGAAGATCCTTCTTCTGGAAAATTAACAATACTTCATAGAATGTTTAATGAAAACATCAAATGACTTCCATTCTGTGATGCTTTAGGTTCAAAACTTTCACCAAAACATTTAGCGGCCACTGCAACTGATTCCATAATTTTCTCTAAAGAAGCTATCTGGGTTCAGAGGCCGTAGGATGAGGGTTGTCAAGAAGACATATCAAATTCTCCCACTAGTGAGACTAACCATGAATCTGAAATATCATTGGATGAAATGATGAAACTTGGAACATCTTTTGAAGATATTTTAGATCATGTTAAATTACCATGTGATTTAAATGATTTTGGACATGATTTTTATCCTTCATCCTGTTAAAAATTTCTTATTACATATCTGACTGTGATTGGTTGAAATTTACAGTTTCGTCTAAGCAACCTGCTGATCTACAAATGCCTAAAGTGGGTAGAGACAATCCTATTATTGTGGAGACACCAGCTCAAGTGCAGCTTAACCCAGCAGAACTTCCTGAAACTCATCCTGAAAATCCTGTTGAGGCTAGGAAAGATGGGGATGATCCTTCTCATACTGCCGATCTATCGTTGGGTAAGAGATGATAATATTTGTGGTTGTACTTAATTTGTAAGACAACTAATCAACTTTTGTTATCCTTTTGAAACTAACCAAAACTTGAAAGTGACTATGTAGGTACGTCAATTTCAGTGGCTATATCTTGAGGTGAAGCATCACCCTCTGCCCCAACGGGAGTAGAAAGTGAAGTACCAAGTATCAGGGGGAAGGAGCAAAACATGGAACTTCTTTAGGTGCATTAATCCCGAACTATATTCCCCCCTGCGATAGTGATGTTGAGTCAGACCCAGAGGTGCAGAAGGTGATCCAATTCTCACATCTTAAGGCATGGAAGAATATATGGAAAATAATATATGAAGTGCCTCTTGAAGAGTTTTCTTCGAAGATCCCACGACTATTATCCTTGTTCATCATGTTAGGACTTAGCGGTTTTGGATATCAAGAGATCCATTCCATGGTGAAACAAGTCATATAAAAATGGGAGCAGGATAAAAAGTACCGTCAAGATCTGACCAGAGCAAGGTTGTTGACCAATATCAATGAATTTGAGGATGCGGTGTCCTGAGCTGAGGCTGATCATACTGAAAAGTTAGCTAAATAATAAGATCAAGGAGAAAGTTTTCTAGCAGAGGCACCATCAGAAACAGTTAGATGTTGTTACTGGGGAACTTGACCAGCTTAACAATTCACTGGAAGGAGTTCAAATGAAAGATATGAAATCCATCGCAGATGCCAAAAAAGCACTCCATCAAGCTAAAAAGACTGAATCTGGTCGAGTGAATGAACTTCAAGTAGCTGCTGATGAAGCTCGGGATGTCCTAAATCAAATGAAGAGTTATGTTGAAAGCCTCTAGTAATTCTTGAAAAAATAGAATAGACTCCGATCTGTGGATGTCCTTCTAACTCTTGGGCATCAATGAAAAACACTTTCATCTTCAATCATTTGTGCCTAAATTCTCTTGCTACTTGCTTTAATTAATTTTACCTAAGCCAATGGGCCTAGTAAGAATAGTTTGATTGTTTCTAGGATTATAAAAAATAACCTTACAAATATTGAATCTTTTTATTGCTCAATATTGCCTAAATCATACAATATGTACATTTACTGAGCTGGGACTCGACTTTTATTCAAAGTTCCTTTTACAAGTTCCCAATTTAATGAGCACCCTGTCTTTTGTTCGTAGTTTAATGTCATGCATGTCGGACATAAAAAGGATAATGTTTAAGGTCGAATATCTTTGACCGAATCGATTAAAATTTACTCAATTCCTTGATAATTTAACTGAAAACATATTACCACATTCATGTATGGGGTAAAACATGTAAACTATGACTTAAGAAATTTTTTAATATGAGGAATGGTATGAAAAAAGTGATAAAAGGCATTAGAAGAATTATTTCCTAAGAGTGAAGTTACTACTATTTGACAAACCCATTAGGGGGTTGAATTATGCAGGGCCACTTAAGGGAATTGGATGCATAGTCAAATAATAGCATCTTTTGGCTGACAGGTCCATTATGTATACTACTTATGCAAGGCCACCTAGGGGCACGTGCTGCATAGTCAATAAAAATAACTCTAAAAAATTTTATATTTCTATTGCTAAAAATCCAGTGGGTGTTTTTGGAGATTCAAATTTTCCAAAGCATAGTGTCTTCTATATGGAGAAAGGTACTTGAAAATGGAGAGGATATTTCCAATCAAGATTGTTAGAGAATTGGATAAATGTCACTCCTGTGAAGGTCTAACCCAACTGTAGGGAAGGGAAATATAAACCAAAGACTTAAATACTTTTAGATCATGAAAAGGAGTATGGGAAAAATATGTTAAGGATGGATATTTTTTGCAGATCCCTACATATTGTCGTTAAGACCAATACGGACAAAAGAGGTCTTCCTCCCAAGGATGAAATTACCACTATTTGACAAACCCGTTAGGGGGTTGAATTATGCAGGGCCGCCTAAGGCCATTGGCTGCATAGTAAAACAAAATTATCTTTTGGCTGGAAGGTCTGTTATGTAGACTACTTATGCAAGGCCACCTAGTGGCACGTGCTGCATTGTCAGGCAAAATAATTCCTAGGAATCCGAAATTTTTGTGACCAGAAGTCAAGAAAAGGGTTATGGAGATCTAGAAGTATTTATGGTTAGGAGTATGACACATAAAAATGGGCATAGTCTAATGCCTGAAAGAGATACATAGACCAATGCTAACTGTAATCATGTTGTGGAAGGGTCCTAAATTGAGGTGATGGAATTCACTACATATCTCATTAGAATGAGAATCAAGCCAAATGTAGTTCTTGAAATACATTTTAACGTCATGTGGGACACGAATGTAGGAGATCTCAGTATAGGGTCATAGATCTCATACCATAATGAGGAATAAACATTGTGTGTTTTATAAACCTGTTGTGAATGAAGACCAGGGTTTTCATACCACATTCATGTTTTCACTGGGGAACTTTTCATCCAAGGGAGTGAAAGCCGAATTTGGGGATAGGCCTAAACACTTGGGGCTGGGATCGAGGGATGGTCGAATGTTCCTACGTATCCCATTAGGATGGGAATCAAGCCATACGTAGTTCTTGAAATATCCAATGTACAGATTTGGTTTGTACATGAAGGGTGAAAGGGGACTTTAGTGCAATGATGGTTGGATCCAAGATTAAAGGTTCGGGTATTTCCATGTGTTCATGTAGTCCTTGGAATTGAAGTGGTTGGGGATCAATGTTAATAATGATTCCCTCTCAGGTGAGGGTGTCAGCGACTGATGTAGTTTATTGCCGTACAAGACAAAAGTGCGAATAGTTTAAGTTCATATGCATGGACTGGTGCTACATAGTTTAATGTCATGTAGCTAAGAAATATCGTTATACAGTTTAATGTCTTCTAGAGAGGACAATGGGGGACTGTATAGTTTAACGTCATATAGGAAGGACGATGGTGAACCAATATGAATATATTGGTTTTTGGGGCTGCTTCACGAATCAACATCGTATTAGACAGAGGTGAACCATCATGAAGAGATTGATTTGGGCTGCTTCATGGATCAACATCGTATGAGACGTAGGTGAATTGACTTGAAGATATTGGTTTTGGGATGCTTCACGGATCAACATCGTATGAGATGGAGGTGAACTGACGTGAAGAGATTGGTTTTGGGCTGCTTCACGGATCAACATCGTTTGAGATAGAGGTGAACTGACATGAAGAGAATGGTTTTGGGCTTCTTCACAGATCAACATTGTATGAGAAGGAGGTGAACCGACATGAAGAGATTGGTTTTGGGCTTTAACCTCAGGAGGTTGCCTATGTACCTAGCCTAGAAGGCAAGGATCAAAGTCCACGTAGTTCAATTAAGAATGAATTGGGGATCAAGTTTTACTTGAGGACAACCCGAAGATGATGTTGGGACTTATGCGTGGTTAGCGGCCCAGAGGGGGTGTTATGGTTGAAGCTTACTCTAAGCTCACGTGAGTCATGCTCGGTGTGAGAAAAAAGAGGTAACAACAAACCTAATGATTCATAGTTTAACATCATGTAGGACAAAAGGGTGTTGTATATTTTAGCGTCATGTAGCTAGGACGTATTGTAGTTTAACATCTTATAGGACATGTGCACATTTTAACATCTTGTAGGACAAGATGGACACAGTTTAACGTCATATTGGATGATAGAGGGACTATGCAGTTTAAGGTCTTGCAGTGAGGACTAAAGGGGACTATGCAGTTTAAAGTCTTGCAGTGAGGACTAAAGGGGACTATGCAGTTTAAAGTCTTGCAGTGAGGACAATAATGGACTATGCAGTTTAAAGTCTTGCTGTGAGGACTAAAGGGGACTATACAGTTTAAAGTCATGTAGTGAGGACTAAAGGGGACTAAGTAGTTTAAAGTCTTGTAGTGAGGACTAAAGGGGAATATGCAGTTTAAGGTCTTGTAGTGAGGACTAAAGGGGACTATGGAGTTTAAAGTCTTGCAGTGAGGACTATAGGGGACTATGCAGTTTAAAGTCTTGTAGTGAGGACTATGGGGGACTATGTAGTTTAATTTCTTGTAGTGAGGACTATAGGGAACTGTGCATTTTAATGTCTTGCAGTAAGGACTATAGGGGACTGTGCAGTTTAAAGTCTTGCAGTGAGGACTATAGGGGACTATGCAGATTAAAGTCTTGTAGTGAGGACTATAGGGGACTATGCATTTTAAAGTCTTACAGTGAGGACTATAGGGGACTATGCAGTTTAAAGTCTTGCAGTGAGGACTATAGGGTGTCATGCAGTTTAAAGTCTTATAGTGAGGACTAAATGGGTCATGCAATTTAAAGTCTTATAGTGAGGACTATAGGGGACTATGTAGTTTAAAGTCTTTCAGTGATGACTAAAGGGGGCCATGTAGTTTAAAGTCTTGCAGTGTGGACTATAGGGACCATGCAGTTTAAAGTCTTGCAGTGAGGACTAAAAGGATCATGCAGTTTAAAGTCTTACAGTGAGGACTGAAGGGGACTATGCAGTTTAATGTCTTGCAGTGAGGACTATTGGGTACTATGCATTTTAAATTCTTGGAGTCCAGACTATTGGGTACTATGCAGTTTAAAGTCTTGGAGTAAGGACTATTGGTTACTACGCAGTTTAAAGTCTTGCAGTAAGGACTATTGGGTACTATGCAGTTTAAAGTCTTGAAGTAAGGACTATTGGGTACTATGTAGTTTACTGTCTTATAGTAAGGACTAAAGGGACCATTCAGTTTAAAGTTTTTCATTAAGGACTAAAAGGGTGTATTTGTATTACACAAAATACTGATCCAAGAGTCTAGAATTGGTTGGAGTTGTGATGAGTTCTCCATCTATTGATATTAAAGAATAAGCTCCATTGGATTAGACCTTATGTATTTAGTAAGATCCTTCCCACTTTGACACAATATTTGGTGGTTTCTTTACTAGTATCATTGGAGTTCTAAGGACCAATACCAATTCTCCTTGAATTAATGCACGAAGACAAACTTTTTTATTGAAAGGTCGTGTTATTAGATTCTGATAGACTTCCATGTGGTGTAGGGTACACAATCTTTTTTCATCCAATCATTCTAATTCATCAAATCGCATCTGATATTGTTCATCTATGGATGACTGATCACAAATGGCTACTCTGAGTGAAGTTAATTGAACCTCAATGGGCAAGACAGCTTCTGTTCCATATACCAATGAGTATGGAGTTGACCGCGTAGCAGTGTGGGTGGTGGTCTGATAAGCCCATAAAGCATTAAAAAGTTTACCATGCCATGATTTATTATCTTTATCCACCATATTTTGCAGTATGTTTTGAAGAGTCTTATTGAAGGCTTCTATTTGTCCATTGGCCGCTGCATTATACCGTGATGAATGGTTGGATTTGATTTTGTATTCTTGATACAACTTCCTTACCTCAGATGAATAGAAGTTGGTTCCATTTTCCGTCAATATGGTATGAGGGACACCAAATCTGGTAATGATTTTAGACTTGATGAAGCTAACAATGCTTTTAGAACTAACTTCCTTGAGAGGTATTTCCTCTTCCAATTTGGAAAAGAAGTCAGTAGCAGTAAGGATATACTTAAACTGCTTGGATGTAGCCGAAGGGTAAGGTCCTACTACATCCATTCCCAATGTGGAAAATGGCCATGAGTATTTAGTTGTATGAAGAAACTTTGGGGGTTGATGAATGAATTTGAAACATACCTGGAAAGAATGACACATCTTAGTGAAATAAACACAATCTTGTATCATTGAAGGCCATGAAGTATCCAAGCCTTAGGATTTGACCAGAGAGCCTATGTCCAGACTGGTGGGCACCACAGACTCCTGCATGTACTTTATTTATGACAGCCATTGTCTCTTCACCATTAATACATCTGAATATAATTCCATCAAAACCTCGCTTGTAGAGAATTTTTTTGTGATCTGGGCTATCATAAAGACTAAAATTGACCACACATCGCCGGACATGTTCTTTCTCAGCTCTATCAGGTGGGAGTGTTCCATTTTGAAGGTATTCCCTAATAGCTGTTATCTATCCTGTAGTTTGACAATATGGTTCAGAAATGGGACTAATTTCATTGATTGCCTCTATTCTGATTTGAACATAAGGTGAAACTGTATGACGATGGGAAATACTAATGATTTTTTTCCCGATTTGGATCTACCAGAGCTGTGGCTACATTATCTAGTGCATCAACTTGAGCATTTTTTGATCACAGGACATAAGAAAATTTTGGTTCTGAAGAAAATTCTTCCATTAACTCTCTGATGTATTCATACAAAGGGATTAACTCTTATTTATGATGGCATAATCCCCATGGACTTGTTTGATTACCAGTTCTGAATCACCTTTTACCATCAAGTGATTCACCTGTGCCTAAAGAGCCAATTCCAAGCCTGCAATGAGAGCTTGATATTCTGCTTCATTGTTTGTACCACCTACCAATAATAGAAAGAAATAAGTCAACATTGCCTTTTCTAGGGAAATAAGGATTATTCCTAATCCAACTTTATTGAGTTTAGGATTTTCTATTCTCTTCCTTGTTGGACTTCTAGAGGCTCCATCAAAGTACATTTCCAATGTTTGAGGATTATCTTGCATAGAGAAGACCTCTTCATACGGAAGTTCAGTATTAAATTATGTATCCTCTGCAGATGGATGCTCAGCAAGGAAATCATCCATGGCTTGGCCCTTTATTGCCTTTTCAGACACGTACTGGATATAAAACTACTACAAAATAACTACCCACCTTTCCAGACGTCCTGTAAGAATTGGACGACCAAGGATAAATTTGAGCGCGTTATTACGAGATACCAATTGGACCTCATGATATTGTAGGTAGTGTCTCAATTTATCAAATGGAAAGATTAATACTAGGAATCACTTTTCAATACTTGAATATCAAGTTTCTACCTCAATCATAGTTTGACTAATATAGTAAAGGTTGTTTTCATTCCTGACATCATTTTTTGGGAAAGAAAGGCACCCAATGATCGCTCTAAAGCTGTCATATAAAGGATAAGTGGTCTTCCTTCGACAGGTGAAATTAATACTGGTGGAATCAAGAGATATTTCTTGATAATATTGAATTATTCTTGACATTCTTCAGTCCACTGGTAAGTGACTCCCTTCTTCATTATTTGGTGAAGGGTAAAAATTTTCTGGCCAAATTGACAATGAAATTCCAAATATAGGTCAAGTTTCCTTGAAGTACTCTCAATTACTTCAAATTTCGAGGTGGTGACATACCAAGGATTGATTTTTTCTTATCATAATCAACTTTGATACCAATATGGCGTACAACAAAGCTGAGAAATTTTCCTGAGGTTACCCCAAAATCACATTTCAAGGGGTTCATCTTCATATTGTGTTGTCGAAGTTTGTTGAATATGATTTCCAGATCAGCCAAGGCATTAGAACGTTGTCTAGATTTAACCACCATATCTTCCACATAAAATTCAACAAATTTCCCTAAAAAGGGTTTTAAGATACGGTGCATGGCATGTTGATACGTTGCACCTGCATTCTTTAGGCCAAAGGGCATTACCTGATAGAAAAACACACCTTGAGGGGCTCTTAAGGCGGTATATTCTTCATCATTTGGAGCCATTCAGATTTCATTATACCCAGAATATCCATCCATGAAGAAAAGTGCTTCATAACTAGCTGTTGCATCAATTAAGAGTTCGGTGATCGGAACTAGAAAATAATTCTTGGGACAATGCCGATTAAGATCTCGGAAGTCAATGAAAACTCTAATTTGTCCATTCTTCTTTTTCACAAGGAAAATATTATCCAACCATTTGGGATGTTGAACTTCTCTGATTAATTTTGCCTTGATAATATTATCCACTTTAGCTTCAATTTTGGAGGAATAAGTTGGGTGTGTTCTTCTTGCTGCTTTCTTGAATCCTCGATGTTCTTCTGGAAAACCCAAATGATGAGTAGCAACATCAGGATCAAGACCTGGAATTTTTGTATAATTACAAGAAAATAAATTTTGATTTTTCATTAAAAAAAGAAGTATACATTTCTTGATCTTCAAGAGTCATGGCCGCACTAATTAAAGTGTGTTGTGGATCTTCTTTTGTACCCATATTTATTTCTCTGAGTTCATCTATAGTGGGAGAGATACCCTCTTCAAATGTGGGAGGAGAATCTCTGATATCTTCCTCTTCTTCTTCAATATGTGTTACTTCCTTTATTTCTACTTACATACTAGATGATGAAGCAGAAATTTTATGGTCAAGGGAGAAGTTAAAACTTGATCATTTTGAAGAAGAGGCTGCCATTTCTGACCCTATTGATGATGAAGGGTCTTCCTGGGTTTATAGAGAGGAGATGATGGATTGAGAATCGACATCATTATTTTCCTCTGGTATTGCTATAACATCTTCTATCCTGGTTGATGAAGTATAGAATTTCTGGATTTTAGTTGACGAAATGAAGACATCTCCATGTAAGCTTTCATCATTACTTTTCCAATCAAAAATTTCTCCCATGTTGTCTGGCTCGGTTTTGGTAATTGAAATTTTGGTAAGTTTCCATAAGAGTGTTTGTATTTGGGTCTATCCCATCAATTTGACTGATAGGAAATACATAACATGTACTCACATGTATTAATGGGTTTACTAAAATCGTTTCCAAACCATATGGAGCATTAACATTGGGGACCTTCTTCTCTGTGGATTTTGTCTTTCCCTCCATGTGATAAAATTCTGCCTTAATGTATTGAGATTCACATGTTTTCAATGGGGTTTTGTCACCATAAAATGTCCCAATTTGACCATTGAAACAATATTTGAGACATTGATGGTATGAAAAAGGTATGGCCGCATGTTGATGTAGCCAAGGTCTTCAAGGAAAAATGTTAAAGGTTGTATCCTGATGAACAACCATGAAATATGAATTGGATACAAGATCCACAAACTGAGTTCAGAGTGTAATCTCACCCAGAGGTTCTTATTCATTCTTATCATATCCTTGTAACATCAAATTAGAAGGAGATAAATCAGATTTGGTGAGGCCCAATCGACGAAGTGTACGAATAAGGATGAGGTTGACTCTGGAACCATTATCAATGAAAGATCTTCGGATGTCTATATCATTGACTTTTCCAGATAGATAAAATGGTCTGATATGTCCATGTACAACATCATATTCATCTTCATCTGTAAAATATATCACTATATGGAATTGTGCAGGATCATTCTCTATATGGTAGACTTCAGCCGTAGAAATTTTAGTTTCAAATTCTTGAGGACCTGACAAAGCCTCAATAACCGCCTCCCGAAAATATTTTGATAGATTCAAGGCATCTAGAATTGATAAATTGTCCGATACTTGGGCCAAATTTTTCAAGACTTCATAATTTTGATCCAAAGGTCTGTGTTTCCCAACAAGAAACTGTGGATTTGCAGGTTCCTTATAATTTGATGCTTTGGAAGTAGATGCATCTTATATCAGGGTAGGAGTTTGAAATACTCATGGCTTCGGCAGATTAGACTGACTAGTTCTATCTATTTGTTGAGAGGAATAAGGTTTAACCTCTAACCAATCCTCCAAAATAACTATCCCAGGACTGAATCTACCATGTGTGGAAGAACATTTTTTCCTGTTGAGCCCGCTGAAGGGATTTTCCACAAGTTTCTTCCGCATATACAGTTCTATCAGGGGTAGGATTGAAATAGTGACTTCTAAAATATCCATGTCTTCCCATGTATCCTAGACCTCTGTCTCTTCCTATATTTCCACGGTTTGATACAGGGAACTCATGCTCATCGTGATTGAAACTATTATTGGCATAAGTATATGTTAAATGAAGCATGTTAATAGAACCAAAAATCAATTCTTCATCTGATTAATATTTTTCCCGATGAACCAATTCAGGCTGTGCCGTTTGGTGGGGCGGTGCCCATTATTTTGAAGCAGCTGAAAAAAAATCTTCCAGAGTCAAAGGTAATTTAGGCTCTGACACGAACTCGTCTTCTTCTGACTGCTCTTCTTTTTCCAAATTACACTACTTCTTCCAAGGTTTTACTTCTGATGAAGGGGGTTTTGTTGTGGAATTCATAACAGAAGACACAATTGGTTGATTCAATTGTGTTCGTAAAATGGAATTAATTCGGTTGATCACTTTTCTGACCATCCAACCATTATATTTCTGCACATTTTTACTTTTGACTTCATGTCACTCATCTTCTTCCTCTAGATCATTAGCATTAACACATGCTACCTAGTCTGAAGAACCTTTCAGTTTTACCTGTCCAGAATCCACCATCTTTTGCACGAGATCTTTGAAGACAAAACACTCCTGAATGGGATGCCCCAACATCTGATGAAATGGTAAATACTTGGGAAGGTCTTCATCTCTTTCCTTGTTCAGCCTTTTGGGCCTTAGAAAATGATTCTTGTAGTTCTCCAGAACCGAGATGAAGTAACTCGGTACGTGTTCATTCCAGAAAGAATAAACTTTGTTCTTCAAATCTTTTAACTGTTTCCACCTTTGATCTTTTTGATCATCTTGAAAAGGTGGCCATTTTTGTGGACGTTCAAGAGGTGGAGACCTTCGATATGATAAAGGTCTTGAAGTGGAAGCAGGTACATGTTCTTGTTTAAGTGTAACAGTAGCAGTCTCTACTTTCCCTATTCTCCTTCCTGGAACTGATGGAATTAGATGAGTTTTAGCCTTAGTCTTTGTAAGATATTCTTCGATCTGCTGAGCAATTGAAGTAAGGTCTCGAAACCCTCCTGTGTATTTCACAGGGATCAATGGTGTGCGTAATTCATCACACAAACATGCCACACAGATTGGAAATGATTCTTCTTAAGGGAGTGTTAAGCTTAAGGAGTATGTTAATATCTTCCAGAAATCAATGAAATCTGAAACTCTTTAATTTTCCCTTTGATTACAATTTGTAAGATAAAAAACTATCATCTTTGGTAGTGTTGAGCTGAATTGAAGAAGGAACCTTTGACGGAGATATTCCCACCCAGTAATTGACCAGGATTGCAAGCCTGTATACCAGACAAAACGAGGACTTTGTAATGACTGTACAAAACACCTGAGATTAATTGCTTCTTGTTGTTGAGGAGTTCCCATCATTGGATCACAATGAGAAAAACAATGCGTTAAGTGTTGTTCTGGATCTCCGAAACCATTAAAAATTGGGAATGTGGTACTTGCAAAATTTTATGGGGGAGAAATTGCATCCACCAATTCAGGGTAAGATCTCTTTTCTGGTTGAATTTGTTCACGCTTTCCTTCCATTGATTCCAACTTAGTTGTTAATGACTCAATGGTAGTCATTAATTTTTGAGAAACATCTGGTTGAGCTTTGACCTGAGAAGGTGCAATAACTGGAGTTTCGACGAGTTTGGCAACCGGGACTGCCACTGATGGCAGTATTTCCAGTTGTTGTTGCATATAGCCCGTAGTATTGGACCTGAGAGGGTGTACTGGTAAAGGGGGATATTCTTGATCCATCCTAGTAGCTGTAAAAAATTCCTTTGATTGACCGACTCTAGTACGCTTAGGAAGAAACTAATTTGATGTAGTTCCACATTCAACCCCCTTAACTCCTTCATTTCTTCTTCCTGGTGTGCGAACCGTTCCTACAATGAGAGTGATTTGACTTCTCCAGAGGAAGGGGGAATGTAACCTGCCTTTTTCCCTTCTTGTTGGAATGTGCCTTTCTGGAGTATGGAAGGGCATTACCCAAGGCAATGTATTGCCCTTAGGCAACCCTCTGTCTTTTGGTACGCTCACCTTCTTCATTCCTTTCTGTATACACAGCCTCTTGAATAGGAACTTCTTCATTTGATCCTTCTGAGTGGGCCTCATGTTCTGGTCGATTAGTGATAACTGCATTGATGACATTTATCGATGCATAACGCATTGCATCCCTTCTGTCAATGCTTCTGTGATATTGTCTTATTCCATGTCCTTTATGAGACATCTCCCTTAGTTTACTTGATCCCTCAAGAACTTCTTGATGAAATGTAATTTGTAGGGAATCTCCTGATAATTTGGCTTTGTGTTCCTCTTATGGATTCTTCCCTAATTGAGAGAATACTTACTTCCACTGAGGAAGAGATTGAGAATTTGAAAAAGTCCCCAGTCCGGTAGATTGGGGTTGTTCCTTTTTTTCCTGTTCAACACCTTTAATCCTATCTATTGATTCCGAGGTTTGGATTAAAAGAGTCAGCAGTCTGACAAGATGAGGTGGCTCTTGATCTGCTACATCTGAAACATTCTTAAATGCTCTCTTGATTTTGCAGAATTTAGTCCGGAAATTGGCTGGATGCATCAACCTACATCCACTCAAATCACCTGGCTCAGATGACCATTGAATTATTTCTAACACTTATGTCACCTGGTGATGTGCATGCTCTAAACGGGAAGCCTATTCGATATTCTCATTTTCATGATGCAAGAGTAATTTGACAACTTGTTATTTATATTCTTGATTTTGGGAAGAACTAGTAGAGGCATGATCCTGATCAAGCCTATGATTACATACAAAACTATGTATCTGTGGCCAGCCATGGACAATAACATTGCATGAGACAACTTTTTGTGGGATTTGTTGACTAGAGAGTATAGTGAAATGCATTTATCCATGAACACCCCATCCACAGATATGAATACTAGATGGGGAATTGGTAATTAACTGGAGCAACCTTTTTAATGCGTCAAGGCATGAACACTGAATGGATATCTGTTGCTTTTCAACCTTTAGATGTCGAGAAACTGAGAGAGATTCCATGTCAATTTGGTGTTGCAACCCTTATATTATCTTGACATAAATTTGATTTTCATCATAAGATAATATTTTCTATTTTAATTGAAAAAGAGTTTTCCATATGCTGAGATGATTTTCGTGAATACAATCATCTGTCAATGCTTCTAGAATATCATATTTAGAGTCACGAAAAGGCCAAAACATGAATAGTATTTAACCTTTCACCAGTTTCTTTCTCATATTCTGTAATTCCTCTTGGTCATTCGATGAAGATTTTTCTACCTTATTGGAACAAAGCTGGCACTACTTTGATGCCTCATCAGAATCAACAAGATTGGAAGTGAATCCATTTGTCAAATTAGAAGATTAATGACCCAGGGGTGGTTTAGATAATGACCTACACCCTGGGATATCTTCTGATTGAGAAAGTAATTCACCTGCTAGTGGTAAATCATCAGACATGACTAACTTCATGTTTGAAAGTGCCTCAAGATAAGAGGGTTTCCTCGTTACATCATTGTCCTTTGAAGAATATTCTAGGAAATGTGAATTACTACTACAGAGAGGTCTTTCGCAGCTAAATTCATCATCATCATCGGGAGTACCACCATGGTGGGTCATAGAAAAAGATGAATCCTCTTGCTCCTTAGTCTTCTGGCCACACAGAGGGTTATCATGGCTCTCATTTGAAGATGATACTTCGAGATTGACCATATTGTCGTGAAAAAAGCCTTCATGAGGAAGTGTCTGATGAAGACCTTCAGAATTATTGTTGTCACTTCCAGAATCTGGAAATTAGAGAGTAGAATCTTGGGTTGCAATAGACAATTGTCTGAGCGCTTCAAGAACTCCAGCATAGAGAAAGGCCTTATTGCAGATTGGGTCTTGAATTCTCGACTGTTCTAGATGGGTCTTTTTCTTAGATTCCTTCTTAATAACTTTGGAAACCACTTGTTGATGAAAGTGGTTATTATGGGCAGGTGTATGTTTCTTCTTAGGAGAAATGGTCCGGTTAGGCTGATTATCTCTATTCAAATCGGGTGTATATACCCGACTTGATTGTCCGTATGACATTGGGGAGTATACCCCACGACCCTCTTGGACTGGAACAGAGGTGTGTATCTGCTCTGGGGTGACATGTTGATGAGTCACTCCACTGATAGGGACAGATTTGTATTTCTTTCCCTGTGATGTTGCTGAAGTTGTTATAATATTCTGACAGGTATCCAGAATATGGGCAGGTATTTCCTTCTGCTCTTTCACCATTTTCCGAATGTGCTTGGTGACTTCAGCTACCAGAATTGGAATATACATCCATTCTGTGTCTGGAGTAGGTGTATATTTCTTCTCCTGTACTCCTTTTCCTATCAATGAATTCTGATAGTACTTATGCATAGGGTCATAGAGTTGAGTCTTCTCCAAATTTGTCGTCGGAGCTTTCCGACTGACTTCTGCAGGTGCTACCAAATGAGACTGCGGGCAGGCTTGATGAACATTGGTAGGTGTATGTGTCTACTGTGTATTATTCATCAAGTATGGTTGATGAGTATCCATCAATACTGGAAGATGAGACTGCTGACAGAATTGGTGATTGTAAACAGGTGTATGTTCCTGCTTACCTGTTGCCACCATATTAGATTGGAAAGCTTTTTTAGATGCAGTCAGACGATCCTGTTGACTGGCTGATGAATTATAAACAGGTTTTTGTGTCTACCTATAGTACTCCGCTGAAATTTCCTGATAGAATTGATGTGTTACTTCCAGATGAGTCTGTTGGGCAGTAACATCAGGACGGACGGGTGTATATTCCCGCTCGTTGCTTGCCATCAAGTTAGGTTGGTGGACTTCTTCAGAGGGGGAAGAGGTAAGAACATGCTCCCTATTGGGCTAATTTCGCCTCTGATGATTCATCTTGCATGCCCGGGTTTGAGGGACCTGGCCCAAACATCTAGAGGTGATACCCTCATCATTTTAAGAGTGCACTACCGCACGAGTCTAGCGGCGATTGTTGGTGGGAGTCCTCTGGAAGGACTCCTTCCTTATTGAACTGAGGCCTTGAATGACCTCTTAATTCCCCTCCCCATAATATGGGAGGGACTGGTGATTACGTTTCAGGGATAACGACCCGAAACGGTTGGAAACGTGGTTAGCACCACATGCTTCTTGACCACTGGTCGTCGTTGTCCTGACAACCATGGTGAATTGTTAACTTGGAGGGCTTGTTGACCAGCCTCTAGAGTCGGGATGGTACCGTGTTGATGGTAGTCCCTCACAAATTCATTTGAGACTCAGTTTTGAAGATGCCGAGTAGGCGATGACGTCCTCAGAGCGGACGAGGATCCAGTTGGAGTAGCAGCCGAGGCACTCACAGGTGTGAATTTTAAAGAAGCCATTTCTGTAATGTAGAGAGATCTTGGAAAAGAGTGAATTTTTTATATAACAAATATAATCAAGATATGTTTGGTCAGACTACATATTTTGGATGAGTACATATGTTATTGATTGCTTTTTTGGCCCTCATATTGAGTTTAATAGGGACCTAACAAATAAGTAAAACATCATATTAACATGGTTAGGGATTCATGTCAGTTTCACTATTTTGTTTTCATCCGGAAATGAGGATGACCTTGTTTTTTTAAGGTTCAAACTTTACAATCGGTTTCTAATGGATTTATTCGTAGAACCGGAAACATCCAATGATTCTATATCCATTTGGACCTACTTTTTAAATTTAGGTGCTCACTAGTTGTGGACCGATGAGGCTTAAGAATTTGCATTGGTAGAGAGGATGGGAGGTCTGGATCATCACACCTTTTTAGGGGAATTATTACCTACTTCGGGACTCTCTTATATAGTTAAGTTATGTTCACGAATCCTTATTAATTTACCATGCATGAAAATGATTTTTCCTTTAGATTTGGAAATCAATGATTGATATGTATGAGATTTAGAGAATATTTTATATGTATTTTAGGTTCTTCATCGATGGAGAATCATCCATATGTATTAGATATTCTTAGTCAATTGTATGCTTTAATACATTATATAGAAATATCTTGGTCTTTATGATGACCATAATGGTTTTAAAGCCACTCAGTGGGGAACTTGAAGTTAATTGTCCTTCATAAGGACATGGATTATTTTAGAGTTGGGATTGTACCTGCAGATGGGCTACCTATGTATCCTTGTTAAAGAGGAATCAGAACCCACGTAGTTTGGTAATTAATATTTTGTTTAACGTCATATGGGACGGATGAGAATTAATGAGTGATGGGCTTGAACCTTAGAAAGGCTTCCTACGTACTCTACTTTTAAGGAAAAGATCAAATTCTATGTAGTTCGGTTAAGAAGTGTGGGGCTTATCTATGATTAACAGCCCAGAGAGATGTGTCGTGGAAACATTTACACTCAAAGCTCATGTGAGTCATGCTCGGTGTGAGAAACAAGAGGTATCAGTAAACTTGACGATTTGTGCCATGAAAGATGCAGTCACAAGGAATGATATGGGGATTATGTATGTGTGACTGCCCAAGTAGGTGAAGACTAGGATTTACATCCGGAAAGAATCCAAGGAACAAGTTCTATAAAGATATTGGTTCTTTATGAAGATTTAGATACTCTAACTGATGGATTACTCTTGAGGAGGATGCCCAAATTAGGGGGGACTTGGGGCTTACTCCTAAGGAGGATGCCCATTAACAGGGTCTATAAAGGTATTTGTGCTTTGTGGAGATTTAGATTCTTAATTTGAGGATTACTCCTAAGGAGGATGCCCAGATTAAGGGGGACTTTGAATTATGATTGGGGCTTACTCCTGATAAGGATTCCCAAGGTTAAGAGGACTTATGATTGGGGCTAAATCTATAGAAGGAGGTCTAAATAAAAAGAAATTAAGACTAGGGCTTATTCCTAAGAAGGAGGCCCAAAGATAAAGGAAATTATGATTGGGACTTACTCTTGAGAAGGAGGCCCGGGAGAAGGGTCCATAAAGGTATTTGTTCTTTATGTAGATTTGGAATTTGATCTTGGGACTTACTCCTGAAAAGGAATTCCAAATCAAAGGGAACTTATAACTTAGTGCTTGCTCCTAAAGAGGATGTCGAGATTAGGGAACTTGGGGCTTACTCCTAAGGAGGATGCCAAAATTAGGGAACTTGGGACTTACTCCTAAGGAGGATGCCCAGATTAAAGATCTTCTCATCCTAAAGGGTGAGGTTTAATGAAGGAAATCTCTAACCTTAGTGACATAAATTTACGTAAATCACAAGGTTTTGGGAGATGTTCCATAGAATTCCGTTAAGATAAGGAAGCCAACAAAGGAACCATGCCATAAATGGATTTGAAGAGGATTTTGAAGGCTAAATATTGAAAAGGAGATGTGAATTGACGGGAGGGGCACCCAAAAATAGGAAGGCGTGCAAGTCTTGTTTGGGTGTGCTAGTCCCGGTCTGGCGTAAAAGTCTTGGTCGCAAAAGTATACATGTGAGACATGAGTTCACTTGGGCGACGGAGAACCTGTAGGGTAATACTTGGGTGAGACTTGGCTCAAGCCCTTAGTATTATCCCTAGATGCTTCCAGAAGGGTGGTGTGCAAGTTTCTTTGAGTGGACAAGGTGGCGCACAAGTGTCTTCATTTCCCTTAAGGGTTTGACACTTTGGCACGCAAGTGTTGATGAGTTCTAACACTTAGGCCTTATTCTTCCTCTTTAGAGATTCCATTCTAGGAAAAATATTTCCTTAGAAGTTTTCAGAAGACATCAGGCAGAGACTTGGGTGACCAAATCTTGAATTCTGAGTTTCTTGAAAATTTGTCCTCGTTAATGGGGGCCCACAGGGGGTATTTATAGGCCACCTAAGGTTTGAGAGAAATTTCACTTAGGGTGCGCAAGTGACTTGCGTTCCTCATGTTTGGCACGCAGGTGACATGTGCGCCCAATGTTGGTGTGCAGGTATACTTGCGCGCCTTAATGCCATTGCAATTTTTTGATGAATCTTCCCTCTTCTTTGCTCCAGGTATTCCCCTTAATCAATCTTTGGACTCTCTGACGGGACGGAGCATCAACAGTCCTAAAGATTATTTTCTAGGTCTGATTACATATCATTTAATTGATGAAACAACTAACTATGAAGCTCTTTCCTTCATGGATGGCTACTCTGGGTATAATTAAATCCATATGGCCCAAGAGGATGAGGAATCTACAGCCTTCAGAGCCCCTCAAGGTGTGTTTTTCTCTCAGGTAATGCCCTTTGGCTTATAGAATGCAGGTGACACATACCAACTTTCCATGAACCATATCTTCAAACCCTTCTTAAATAAATTTATTTAATTTTATGTTGATGATTTGGTGGTCAAATCAAAACAATGTTCCAATAACTGGGCTGATCTGTAATTCATATTCAATAAAATTCGGCAACAAAATTTGCAGATGAGCCCCTTGAAATGTGCTTTCAGGGTAACGTGGGGAAAGTTCCCAGGCTTAGTTGTATGACATCATGGTATTGAATTTGATCCTAAGAAAACAAAATAAATCATTGGCATATCACCTCCTCAAAATTTTAAAGAATTAAGAGGATTCCAAGGACATTTGGCATGTATTCAGCACTATATCTCTAATTTGGTAGGAAAGTGTTTTCCCTCCACCATATTAATAAAGAAGGGAGTCACCTATAAATGGACTGAAGACTACCAAGAATCATTTGATACCCTCAATAAAAATCTCTTGAGTCCAACGGTATTAATGCCACTTGTTGAAGGAAACCCACTTATTCTCTTTGTTACATCTTTAGAGAAATCACTGGGTGTCTTCATTGCCCAAAAGAATGATGTTAGGAATGAAAACATCCTTTACATTCTTAGTCGAACTATGATTGATGTGGGAACTCGGTATTCATGTATTGAAAAGTGTTTTCTTTCATTAATATTTGTAGTGAAGGAAGTGAGGAATTACATGCAACATCATGAGGTCCAATTGGTGTCTCGCAATAACCCACTCAAATTTATCCTCAATCATCCTATGATTACAAGGTGTATGGCACAATGGGAAGTTATCATGCAACAGTTTGATATTGATTTTGTGCCTTAGATGGTAATAAAATGCCAAGATTTAGTTGACTTACTAGCTGAACATCTGTCTGTGGAAGATATATCATTAAATACTGAACTTCCTGATGAAGAGGTTTTCTCAATTCAAGATAATTTTCAAACATGGTAGATGTAATTTGATGGTACCTCCAGAAGTCCAACAGAGAAGAGAATGGAAAACCCTAAACTCAAACATTCAGGGTTAGGAATTGTCATTATTTCCCCAAAAAAGGTAGCACTACCTTATTCCTTCCTGTTTTTTGAAGGTGGTACCAATAATGAGGTGGAATATCAAGATCTCATCACAGGTTTGGAATTGGAACTTCAGGTGCAAGTGAATCACTTAACAGAGAAAGGTGATTCAGAATTGGTAATCAAACAAATAAATGGGGAATATTATATCAGAAAAGAATATTTAATCCCTTTGTGTGATTACATCAGAGGGTTAATGGGTGAATTTCAATTAGATATGATGTTGTCTTATATCCCTCGATCACAAAATGCCCAAGATGATGCACTGGATAATGTAGCTAGAGCCTTAGAATATCTAAATCGGGATGATACAATCATTATCATAGCCCATCGTCATGTGTTCTCACCTTTAGTTCAACCTAGAATGGAGGAAATTAATGAGATTATCCCTATTTCTAAGCTTTATGTTCATACCATGGGATGGAGAACACTCATTGTAGAATATCTTCAAAATCGGGTGTTTCCACCAGATAGGGCTGAAAAGGTCACATCCGACGACGAACGACCAATTTTACTCTTTATGATAGTCCAAACTACTAGAAGATCATTTACCAAAAAGTCCTCATTGAAGTCCTCTAAAGATTTATTTATGGATAAGAAACAGCAACTATCATGAAAGAAGTGCATTCAAGAGCTTGTGGTGCCCATCAGTCTGGGCATAGACTCTCTAATCAGATGTGAAGGCTTGGAAACTTTTAGCCTTTAATGATGCAGTATTGTACAGATCTCACTAAGAAATTTCATCCCTACCAATTGCATTCCAACTTCATTCATCAACCCTCAGAGTTTTAACATACAGCTAGATACCCCTGTCCATTTTCCACATGGGGAATGGATGTAGTAGGACCTAATCCTCCAGCCATGACTAAGTAGTTCAAGTATATTCTTACTGCTACTAACTTCTTCTCTATATGGGTTGAGGGAATACCTCTCATTAAAGTCGGATCCAAAAAATATTTTTATTTTTGTCCAAACTAATATCATTACCATATTTGGTGTCCCTCATACTATTTTGACAAACAATGTCACCGATTATTGTTTTTCTAAGGTAAAGAAGTTATATTGGGAGCATAATATCCAATCTAACTATTCATCTTGCTATCATGCAGCGGCCAATGGATAGATAGAGGCCTTAAATAATTCACTATCAAATATAATCCCAAAATGGTGGATAAAGATAATAAATCATGGCCTGATAAACTTTTGAATTCTTAATGGGATTATCGGACTACTACTCGTACTTCCACCCTGTTAACTCCTTATTCATTGGTATACGGAATGGAAGCAGTCATCCCAATTGAAATGAAATTGGCCTCACTTAGAGATTCAATTTGTGATCAGTTTTCTATAGATTAGAATTCTAAGAAATGGTTTGATGAACTAGAGTGGTTAGATGAAAAAATATTAAATACTTTGCATCATTTAAAAGTCTACCAAAATAGAATAGTGTGATATTTTAACCAAAAGGTTCACCTATGTTCATTTATTCAATGAGAATTTGTATTGGTCCTCAAGACTCCAATGATACCAAGAAATAATCCTCCAAATCATGATCCAAAATGGGAAGGACCTTGTTTCATACATAAGGTCTACTCAAATGGGGCTTATGCCTTAATTTCAGTGGGTGGAGAGCTCATTACAACTCCAACCAATGTGAGATTCTTGAAGAAATAATTTTTATAAAAGGATCTCTCGTCCTCGATGCAAGACTAAAAACAGCACAGCCCCATGTCCTTACTTCATGACTTAAAACTGCACAGTAAAAATTTTTAGTTGCAAGACATTAAACTACATAACAACCATAAGCATGCAAGCTACATTACTTTAAAATGTGTAGAATTTTTGTCCTTGTCACACGACGTTAAACTGTATGACACAATTTTTGTGTTTAATGTCTTCTCTAATTGACGTTACAATATTCCATAAGAAATAATAATTGATATCATTGCTACTCCTCAGTGGCACATGAGTCATTTCCATCCCTATGTCTGAGTCAGATCTGCATAGGGACCTCGTTTAAATAACAACATGTGGTTTGATTCTCATCTATTTATGATACGTATAAACATCTAGATCTCCAATCATAGGCCCAACCGCAATCACAAATTTTTATATTTCCCTTTTTCTTCTCCTGTATATGAACTAGATCTATACAAAGTGTTATTTTAAGATACATGATTTGATTTTCATACCATCTTGTGTCTTAAATTTAATCATTCTTCTAGAATGTATTAAATCCTATCATCTCCATTGTCAAATCGATTGGTGTGAAAAATGAATGTTAAATGAAATAACTAAGGCTTGATTATAATCTATATGAGATACGTAGAGATGCCTAGATATCCAGTCTTGGGTCCATCCACAATAAAAAACCATTTATTCCTTATGTAAGAATCAAAATCTATATAGGGAATATTTAATAAATTACATATGGCTTGATTCTTGCCCTTAGAAAGACATGTAGTGACACTTGAGTTTTATCCCATAGTCTAGCTTCAACAAGTCTTTCTTTTCACATCAATTCATCTTCATCCTTGCCGCATGATGATAAACTGCATAAAAATATACCACCCCTATTCTTCATTTCTGTAACCTTTGTATTATAAAAGAATCCCTTACTGCTCTCTATTTCTCACAATGAGTATAGCTCATGTGGGATTATGAATTGGTTAAAAGGATTATTTATATAAATAAGGTGTATCAATTTCTTATGGGGCTGTTAATGTCCCCACTGCATGACATAAAACTGCATAGTACAATGTCCGCACTGCATGACTTTAAACTGCACATCACAATATTAATTCAAAAGGAAACAAAGAAAGTATTAATTTACTTATGAGTCAGATATGTATAAAGAACATCAAACTCATGGACAATATTGATCCAAATATTTCTTATTTGCATTAAGAACAACTCCTTTCAATATTTAACACGCCAAATTTTAAAAAAATTCAGATCTTCATTAAATTTCTTGTGGTTTTTGGTGACAGAATATCAAATACCCGAGAGCTCTTTTGCCTGACTATGCAGCATGTGCCCTTAGGTGGCCTTGCATAAGTTACCAACATAATGGGTCTGTCAGTCAAAAGATGTCACTATTTGGATATGTATCATATGAATCAGTTGGACCTGCATAATATAGCCCCCATATTGGGTTTTTTAAATGCTGGTAATTTTGTTCTAGGTGATAGTGTCTTTGTCCCCTTAAAACTTTATTACAATATACAAGAATCTATATCTTAAATAGTCATTCTGGTATATATGTCCCACTATCTTTCTTTCGATCTGAAACTCTTGAAGACCATGGTTTACACATTTCCCTTTACATGTGTTCAAAGAAATATGAAATGACTTTGGAATCACTTGACCACATATCATATATTGTTTCCATTTTCGGGTCCTAGTTGTATAACCTAAAACTACAGACACCACAACTTTTACATTTGGGTTAGACCTTCATAAAATTCATATTACTATGATTATTTGGAAATCTTTGTTTGAAATTCACTCTCCATATTCAGGTACCTTTCTCCATAAACTATACTATGTGCTTCGAAAAATATGAATATCCGTAAACATTCTTCGTATTTTAGCAATAAAATGTTAAATTCTTAAGAACTCTTTTGATTGACTATGTAGTATGTGCCCTAAGGTGGCCTTTAATAAGTTTCCTAAATAATGGAATTATTAGTCAAAAGATTATATTATTTTGAAATGTAGTATATGACCCAGTCGAACCTGCATAATATAGCCCCCATAATGGGTTTTTCAAATAATGGTAAATTCATTCTTGGAAGAGACTTCCTCTAATGCCTTTATCTCTTTTTTCCATGTAATTCTTCAGATCTAGAAATTCCCAAATCACAGTTTACAATTTAACTTCCATACCTGAATATGGTAGTATGTTTCCAAAAAAATAACAATAAATTAGAAGAGTATCATACCTTTGGTTGAAGCTAAATGACTTAAATTAAAGCCACACAATGTCCTCACTACATGACTTAAAACTACACAGTAAAATGTCCACTCTACATGACTTAAAAATGCATAGTACAAGGTCCTCACTACATGAATTAAAACTTCACAGCAGAACATCCTCACTACATGACTTAAAATTGAACAGTAGTTTCCCAATTCATGATATATGTCGGCATAAAATGACCCTTTATTCTTAAAATTCCTTTCCTTGGAAAAGCCAGCCAGTGTGGTCTTGAGTCCCCCAAATCTTATTTTCCATTGTATATCAATAGTAAAATGTTAAATTCTTAATAACTCTTTTGTCGGACTATATAGAACATACCCTTAGGTGTCCTTACATAAGTTTCTTTCATAACAGACATGTCAGTCAAAAGATACCACTATTTGGCTATGCAGCATATACCTCAGTTGGCCCTGCATAATACAGATCCCATAACGGGTTTGTAAGATAATGGTAACTTAATTCTTAGAATAGAATACCCTTATGTTGATATAAGTTTTAAATTTGGTGACCATAAAAATCATGGCTCAATATACCCCTTGAAAATATTCAAATAATATTAATAAAATTATTAGTCACTGAGTCTTTTTTTGGGATTTAATTTCAAAATTTATGGTCAAAGCTATTCGACCATAAACATTATCCCTTTATAGTCCAACATGCATGAATCTAAACTACAAACAACAAGAGATGTGGTACTCACCAGATTGAGAACCTTCAAAGGGAACTCTGAGCAAAATTTCAGTCTCAGCTCACTAAACATACATTTTGTATGATTTAAGTAATATTGAGAAATAAAAAGTCAAAAGATACAAATTTTGTGGGGTTTTCCATGTAACCTAATCAAAAATAAAACTTTTCTTGTTATGCCCCATGGCTTAGGAAAACAATTAGATCATCCTTCCAAACATGATGTAGCTCCAAATCTAACAAAATGATGTTGGAATGCATCAATGTGCCCTACGTTTACCTTAGAAAAAGATTCCTTTCATCTTGAATGTATAATATTCTATGGGGGGGATCTTGTAGACACCATGAAATGTGTTCCATGCACTTTTCCACAAGATTTCCTCAACTGGGATCAAAAGGTTTGTGGTGAGACTCTGCATTTTTCATGGGGGTCCATGATGGTAATGAAGGTACTGGCCAGAATGGCTGGGACCATAGCTAGGAAGTGATCCCAAGAAGGGGTGTCGTGGTAAAGCCCCCACGGTATGGAGAAATTATTTTGGCTAAATCCCCAAAGAGTCACTCATGATACCTATGCACAAACACCTACATGCCACCCTTTATGGAGCTAATTGAAGTGTTTATTTTGGATTAGTCCTCAATGTGTCGCCTTAGTCTAGCCAAATCACCTGCGGCATGCAAGTATACTTGGGCACCACCGATCAGGCATGCAGCCACTTGTGTCCCACAATTCTTCACACAACCCACTTGCGCGCCCAAAATCATTTTTCCCAAGGTCTAATTTTTGCCTATAAATAGACCCTTGGGGCCTTCATTTGTATGGACAAATTTCCCAAAATATGAATTGATGCTCTGGTTTCCCTAGTACTTCACCCTAGTATTCCCAAACATTCATGTTTTTCTTCAAGACCTAGATTTTAGGACTTAAGAGAGGTTCATTAGACTTAAGTCCATTTAGTGTTTGAAAACCACAACACTTGTGTGCCTAAAACTCCCAGCCTCCCTAAATCCAAAATACTTGCACGCCGCCTATTTCTTCTATAGGTACTTGAGATCCCCACTTCGGGGATCACCTGTGAATACTACTGAAGGCTTGAACTAGGTCTCACCTAAGTATTACCATATAGGTTGTTCATCACTTAAGTGAACACCGAGTTTTTCAAGCCTACTTGCACGCCCATATTTTCACACCCTTCTTTACTTGTGTTCCCCTCTTTATTCAGTTACTCTGTATAGTATACAATCACTCAGGCCCCCTTCAAATCCATCCATGGCAAGGATTATTATTCATTGTCTCCCTTGTGTGACAGGGATTCTGTTGATACCTCCACCAAAATTTCATGACTTATCAAACCTTTGGTAAAGGTACATTAGTGTGTCTCCTATTTGGGTTTGTATATCTATAGAAAGAGGTTTCCAGAATTTTCTTCACATTGGGGTAAAGATTCATTGAGTGTATGTGGGTTTGTATATCTACATTCACATGGAACTTTCTCCCAGGAACAATGCTGGGATGTTTTTGGTTCTAAGAATAAGGGTTTGGGTCTCGACCACACCCTTCTCAAAGTGCTTGAATCCTAAAATTTTTGGTAGGGATGGTATGGTTCACACCTACTTTTCTTCCTTTTTATCCAAGGATAAGTCTCCCTCCCCTACATGGATCAATCATAGGGAAAATATCCTAGTGTAATCCACTAACCTTCATCCCTTATTACTTTCATTGGACCCTTGTTTAATGTGAAGAGAATAGAGGGAGGGCTTGTCACCTCGCCCACTTCCCAGGTTGCCTCGACCTCATCCATCATATCCATTGTAGGATCTCCCTCCTCCATCTATAGAGGAGGAAATGTGTGTGTTATTGTTGAATCATTCACATCCTCTTGTTTCTCACACTAATCATTACTCACGAGGGATTAGAGATTCGTGATGATTAAAACATGTGCACAAACACTCATGGTGAAGGAACAACAAGAACTATGATTCCTGTTAAAACTAGGATATATAAGAAGCCTTATCAGGGCCCGAGCTCATTGGATATCCTATTCATGAATCCAACATTAATTATCTTAATCTAGTAATCCTATTTAGGAATAAGACCCAAATTAAACCCCAACCCAACAAGGCATCCTTTTTAGGAAGTAATCTCAAACTCATTTTATCAAAGGACTACACTCTCTGATGAGACTTAATGAACTAAGAGAACTATGATTCCTATCACAATTGGGATATGTAGGAAGCCTTCTTATGGACCGATCTCACTAGATATCCTCTTCAAAAATCCAACCCAAATTCCATTAATCTGAGAATCCTAGTTAGGAATAAGACCCAAATTAAACCCCTGAGTCATCAAGGAATCCTTTTTAGGAAGTAGTCCCAAACTCATTTCTATTAAAGGATTATACTCTCCTATGAGATTTATTGAAGTATGTGGGATTTTATTCCCATCCACATGGGATACGTAGGAAGACACCTTGAGGTTCAAAGACAACATTTCAAATTAACCATATTCTCCTTGGGCCATATTCCGCACAGGGTCAAATATAACTTGGAAACCCATATCATTTCCATGTTCATTGGGCTGTTTCGGTAGAAGTCCCACACTAAACATTGACTAAGCACCTTTTGCTAAGATTTCCAAACCACCTGACATTAAAGTATATGGCTAGGTACTTGTCACACGACCTTAAAAGGCATGATGCGTCCCATTAAGTAACACTAAACTAATAGGTTTCTGATTCCTTTCATAAGGATACACAGGTAGATCATTTTATGGGTATGATACCAATATCAAAACAAGCCTTTGTCTCCCTGGAGAAAAATAAATTTTAGAGTGCCCCACTTAGTGGATTAGAAACCAGTATCATCATAACTATGATTAAAATAATCTTAAAATAGTATATGAAAGGATACCATTGATGGAGAACCTTGAATACATATGGATTTCTCCATTAATGACGATCCTTGAATACATACTGATGATTCTAAATTTTACACATTTTTTATGTGATTGAAAATTATGAGGAAAACATATTCTATACTTGGTGAATTAATAAGGATTCATGAAAATATCACAACTTTAAAAAGAGATTCCTGGAGTAGACAATAATTTCCCCCCAAAAGGGTGTGATTAGTCCGACCTCCCATTCTCTCGACTAATGTACGTTCCTATGTATCATAATATTCAAACTTAATGAATGCCTAACTTTGGAAAGTAAGTCCCCTTTTGGTAAATAACTATTGGAAGTTTTTGGTTCCATGAATAAATCTAATGGAAACTACCTGGAAGCAGTGATTCTTAAAACTAGAACACATGTTTCAAGGAATTATGAAACACTCATAGTTTATTCCATGAACTTACTTGAACCCTTTAGAAAAAATTCAAACACTGTAGGTACTAAATTTTACATTAATTCCCATTTTATACCATAATAACCATTTACACACATTGGTATATAGAATTTTTTTTAACTGAATGGCCCAAAGGTTGAAATTTTTATTGATTTTAGATAAGCCCCCTTTTAAGTGTAAAGGGGGGACCACTTCACAGACATCAAGACATTAACGAAATTCAAAAACCAAGGGGTCGTAACCCGGAACAAGACTACACAGAAGTGCCTCTACCCAGGATCTACATTATTAAGGCATGCCTCCACCAAAGAATGGCTGATCAACAAGCATTCCCGTGCCAAAATGCATGGGCACAATACCGATGGATACGCCATACCCTCTCAATCATCCGAATCTCAAAAGTCATGCACAGAGAAGATCACCAACTCTATCCACATCTGAAGAAAAACCTTATAGATATTATGAGTTCCCCAACATAACCACATCGAGGTGCAGAACCCATAGACCATTCAAAAAATCAACAACAAGAAAACCAGCATCCCTAACATAATAATCATGATCTCTTTCTTAACATGCAAAGCCTATATTTAAGAGAATTTAGATACATTATATGAATATTATTATTTAAATGAAGCCTTTATAACCTAGTCATTTAATTATTGTGTATAAATATGAGTTACCACATTTTTAAATATATATATTTATAATGGACCTAATCAATTATTTTTTTTGATTAATGCTTAGGATGTAAGAATAAACTTTTTTAGTGAAGTCATTTTATGATTTAAAAACTCATTTTCTTCATAAATGACATTTATTGAATTCTGTTCATAGAAATTATAATTAACCTTTAACACCTTTATAAATTGTATTTTAAAAAATTTACATAATTTGTTTAATAATAATATTGAAATTAACATAGGGTAAAATGTTGATATTTTTCTGAAATTTTTCAGTGAATGGTGAAGATACCAATTTTTTAAATACATCAATTAATTTTCATTAAATATAGTAATTTAAAATACCCTTTATAATTTGGGTTAAGTAATAAATTTAAATATCATACATTTTACATATAATAATATAATTATTTCCATTTGAGTAATCAAAACTCATGATTTTGTTATATGTTAATTTTTATGCATAGAATCACATTTTTCTAAAAATGATTTTTTTGGTTTTACACATTTATATTAAAGTTTATTTATTCAAAATTTAGAAATTATATTTTGAAAAATAGATACTATATTTGGAATATTTAATTTTAAATTTGGTTAATGCATCCCTTTTATTTTTTTCATTGTGAATAGTAACTATGCTGAATATCGGTCACCTCAGTAAGAGTAAAATGGGTTTAACATTGTTAAAATCATGAGATAAGGTATAAAAATCAACTCAACACTTTCTTTTATTTAATTTTATTTTATTAATTCACCCATATTAATCCCAAATGAGAGTATATTGAATTTTGGTTCCATATTTCCTTGATAATGACATTTATATTATTTTAAGTAATTAAAATTCTAAAATGTCACTCTCTTGATTTTAATATCATTTATATGTTCAAATATGAATATGAACAAGTTATAAACAAATATAAAAGTTTATTTTTAATAATATTATTTTATTTTTATTATGTCTATTTATTTTTATTTTTTTATCATATAATTACATTAAAGGCTTCCAAAACACTTATAAGGTGTTTGTGCAAGGAGTATAAAAGTCTAAGTGAATGATTTTATAAACATTAAAAATAAATTTTTTTGGATAAATAATGGTTTAAAACTAATTTTATGGTTAATATAAATGTTAATTTTTTTATTAAATATTTCATAATTTAATTACTTTGTTATATTTATGTCTTCATAGCCAAATTAAATAAATAGTTTCAAAATGGTATTAATGATATTCTATGAAAAATAATATTTTATTAAATTATTTAAAAATCATAAAAAAAATAAAGTGGACATTTAGGAAGAGAAATATTTTTAAATTTTTAACTTATTGACCATTTAGGAACAAATTTTTACCTTATAATTAAATTTATAGCCCTTTGTAATTGAAAATTTTGTTATTGTGCTTCAGTTTAAAACGAGTTTAAGAGGGGATAAAGTAAAGAGATATGGGTTAAAATGACCTAAAAATTTTATAAATACTATTTTATGAGATTATATAAATATTATTTCATCTTTAATTATATATTAATCCAATTTTTAATAACTTTTCTATGAATGGGTCTTTATAATATTTTAATGTTTTTAAAAATTACAATACTACTCCTCCCCTCACGTATAAAATGGAACCCATACTTTCTCTTCTTTACAACACTTTGATCCATATATCATGAAAAAATACTGAAAAATTCAGTTCTAAAATTCCTTATACATGAATTAGAGGTTTTATTATTTTAAAAATACAATTTTATGTGTTATTAATGATGGATCTAATGGGGGCTTACCTACGAAGATGTAATCATTCTACCCAACCTATTTTAACTTATTTATTCTTATAAATACTATAAATATGTGTTATTCATCATAAAATAAAAAATAATAATTATCATAAATATAATTAAATTTTATTATTATTATTTAACCACCATGATTCTCCCTCTTTTTCATCGAATGGGTATTGAGACTATCACTCGATCGTACATGTGGACTATTGCCTCCACGTAGAGATATAATTTATTTTCTATCACCATATTTCATGGATGGTTATTATTATGGGATTAATTCTTATATATTATATTTATGATGTAATTTTTATTATGGAATTATAATATCATATATATCTTCTTTCCTTCCTATCTGTTGAAAAAGGATAATGTCGCTCAGGCATACGTGTGGACTACTACCTCTAAGAAGTGATGTGATTCATTTTTAATTACTTATTTACATATATTGTAATAATGATATATTTAATTAATATATAAGATATATATGATATAATATTAATTCTATAATGTTCAATTATTTTTTACATTTCCTTCTTTTCATCTGTCAAAAAGTGAAAAAAATATTCATTTGTATGTATGACCAATTGTCTCCATGAATGGTGTAAATAATTTTTCTATTTCAAACTTTTTATATAGGGGTAAATATATAAATATATATATATTATTTATATCATGAACTATATTGTTTATATGATTGAACAATGATAAAATTACAAGGACCATAATTTTTAAACTGAAACATTCCTAAAAAATGAAATAGTTAACACCTAAAAATGATGATTTTAATACAAAATTATTAATAAATGGGAATTAAAGGATTATAAGTGGATGATATATGATATATTTAGTATTTAAATGATTAATTTATATAATTATAGTAAATATATATTTATTATACAATTGGTTAGAGTGATTTAGAAGTAAGTCCAACTTAAGGTAATGGATTCTTGTCTCATTCTTATTTCTCTAAGACATAAGTCCTATTCACCAATTGTTTCATTTATGTGGTTTATATACATAAAATGAATTTATTTTATGATATTTTTAATTAAAATTATGTTGGTTTAAAAATGCATATGATTTTCACTCTTTCATTAGTTTTTTATTCAAATTTGTAAGGTTTTATCATCTCAAATTTTCTTCTTTAAGAAATTTGTTATATTATGCACATATATTATTTTATGAGGAGTATGTAATTCCCTCAGACATGTTATATCCTGATTCTACTTATTTTAATGATAAGTAAAGATTCATATTAATTTATTATATAATGTTTTTTATTATGTATAAGTCACTAAAGTGGTAAGGGTTTTATGTTTCACTCTTAATCGAGATTGTTTATGCTAGAATTTACATTAAAGGAAATTATATTTTCCTTTTATAATAAACCCCCATAATTTTATTCTAATATAGTTATCTATGAATTTTACAATTAATATTACCATTATTTTCTCAATGGTACATAAAATTATCAATAAATTTTTTTAATAAAAACAAACTTTATCACCTCTTTAGTCGGGAATATTTTCCTTTCATGTCCATGTTTTAGTAAAAATGTTTTCAAGAAAGTGTATAATACTCTACTATGATTTTTTTCTGTAATTTTAACCCATGTTTTATTATTTTACAAAATTTACTACAAGGATGCTTCTTTTCATTTTCCAAATGAGGTACTTTTGAATTTTTACCAAAAACATGAAAGTATTTTTTGTTTTAACCTACATAACATGAAATGAATTTCTTACCATCCTGATTGTACAATAATTTTAATCCCACATTAAAAGTTTACAATTTTTTTTCAAATAAAAAATTTACCTTAATATTTTATAATTTTTTAGATCTTAAATAATTTATTTCAAAATGAAAAGGCTATTTTCATCAATAAATATTCCGATATACCTTTTAATGGAATTTTTTTCATTTCTGATAACATCCCTTGTTTTTAATTAGGCTTTAATGGTGATATGATTTCATAATACCATTCTAATTATTTACCTAGATGTTTTATGATTCTTATGGTGATATTATTACGAATCCCATTTATTACCCATGGGTTAATCTATTTTGAATTATTGAAATGTTTATTAAACTTGTTTTTTTCACAAGTTGTGATATATGATTAATGATTTATGATCTTGTGGAAAACATATGAGTATATTATGATTTTGTGATGGGTGGGCCCAAGATTATATATCTCTCCAATTCATTGGGTTAATATGGATATATTATGAGATAAAAATTAATGTAATGGAGGGTGAACCTAGTTTAATAAGGGACTTTGTTCACTATGATCGTATTTTCTATGAATATTGACTAGGGATATGATGGAGTATGGAGTTAACCAAATCCACCATGACAGTATTAGAAGTGATCCTTGACTAAGTAAATGATTTTATATGATTATTTTTATTTCATAAAATTTTTCTTTTTCCAATGATTTTCTCTCATGGTTCATGTTCTTTGATTATTTTATGATTTATTTTTTATGAACTACATATATTTATTCCATGATTCCATATTATGTTATATGATATAATGGTTATGGATTTTAAATTTTTAATATTGTATTATAATTCCTTTATTCTTATCTTATATTTACATGACCATTGATATCTCCCTTATATACCCTTACTGATCATATGATCTCACCCTATCATAAGATTATTTTCCCTAGGTTATGAAGAAACATTTTACCTTGGATAATCTTAGAAGAGTACTGTGTGGGAAGATATTTATAAGTGATGTTAAAGATATTTCATGAAATAAAAATATTTTATATCTAGTCTCCAATGACACAAAACCTTTATGGTCCTTGGGTATGAATTTATAAAATATATTGAATATTCATCTATTAATATATAATATATAGGTATGAAACTTATGGTTCTCTCTATTTAAAACTACTAATAAATATACCAAAACCTAAATTTAGTTTTAGTAAATGGATTCCATTTTATAATATTTTGAATCCATCAACTTTGCAATATATAAGCTACATAAACCCTCCTTAAAGACTATGGTTCATTATTTTCAACTAATAAGGTAAATTTTCTAAGTGATAATAAAAATGATATGATGTGGGTTCGCTAACCTCATTATTACTCCTATTAATACTTGTGTACTTATAACAGTATCTTCCATTGGGCCTTGTATGTTTTTTCCTATGTAAAATATTGTATATATTTATCTTTATTTTCATTAATGTTTACCTTGATCCCAATATCTCTTTGATATATATATCCACTTTCATGAAAAATTTCACATCAATTAACTATATCTCTATTATTTAGTATATTGTATGGATAACATCCATTAGTTTCTTTAGGATAAATGATAAAGAGGCACTTTCTTCCTTTTGATTCAATTTGACAATAATATTATCCTTAATAAATTATTTGCATCCCCATACACAAATATATAAAAAGATATATTTTTTCAATACCATAACACCTATAGAATTCAATATTTCTATTTAGTTGGAACTCGGTTTAGTATGTATTCCACAGTCCTTAATATGTATATTAAAAATTAAAATAAATTATATTCAATAATCATCATCGATCTCAAAGTGTCCAACATGGTGTGATTTCTCCTTTCACTAACACCATTTCACTATGGCATATATGGAGTGAGTTAGGATAATATCCTAAACATTTTAGATAACTGATAAATTCTTGGTTAAGGCACTCCCCACCTTGTTTTGAGAATAGTTTCTTTATCTTTTAACCAGCTGATTCTCTATTTTATTCTTGTAATCCTTAAATTTCTCAAAGAAATAAATATTTTACCTAATCGGGTAAATATATCCATGTTGACTAAATTTAGTAGTTAGTGTTATAAATTATGAGTATCCACCTCTATACTCTACTAGAAAATTCCCACATGCATCTATGTGAACTAATTATGAAGGATCTATAGCTCTCTCACATTTTGTACTAAATGGAGGTTCAGTTATTTGTCTTTTCATACTTGTTTGACATATATACAAGGATTTAATATCAAAATCATCTAAATATCCTTATTGATATATTTTTTTCAATTACTTATCATTTACATTACCAATTTGGTGATTCCACAAGTGGGTGTAATATGAGTCATATGAACTTGATACATTTTCTATTATCATGAATTGTTTTCCTATTATAGTATGTAAAGAACACAATTAAAATGTTTCATACCATAAAATATTATATATTTATAAAATAAATAAATTTTATTTCTAAATTTCTTTAGAAAATCGATCCATGTCTATAATCAACACAAAATTTATGTTCTTAGTTACAATATGCACATGATAACAATTATATAAAACTAAAATCAATAAACTCTATAATATGAGATATTACTGATCTACCTCACCTTTAGAAATATTTTAGAATTTATAAGGTTATTTTTTTGGATACAAATTATAGAACCAAATGATATATCTAAAAACCAATTTATATAAATGTATAGGTTTCACTTGGTAATGAATGAACCTAAATCTTCTCTTTTCTTATTCATATAGGTACATTTATTCTTACATTGGCCATTATTTATACTTAAAAAACATATTCCATCTTTCACTTTACCCTCAATCTATATATTTATCTTCTTCAAAGGTATTTTTATATATTCATTAGGCTTCAAACCATATTGATTCATTTTTACCTTGCCTTTCCTTTTTTAACCATAAGGATATAAGGTTCTTCATGCTTGATGTATTAATATTATTACTGAATCACATTCAATAGATTTAGGAGTCTCTATAATATAGTTTTTTTTATAAATTCTTAATAAAACTTTAGAAACCTAAAAAAAGTGAGGAGAAAATGAGGATGGTGCATAATTTCTTATGTATCCAGAATCTCAGAATTTTTAAATGCTCATTGTAGTCAATCCTCATAACTACATAATGTCCAACTGGAAATCATTCTCTAAACTTTAATATAAATTGTTCATTGGAAATTCCATACTTATATTGTCTTGTATTATCTTGATAGAGATCATGGATATGAGAAAATGACATGTGATTAAAATGGGGTGTGGAAAAAGCCATAATTCCTAGGTTAAATATAGTGTTAGTGGTAACCCTAGGCTATCTCTGGAGAGTTGTTCCCTAAAATATATTGTTACTTTTTTGTCCAAAAAGGGGTCTAATTTTGAGTTATTTTTATGTAATAACAAGAATGTGAAGTGAAATAGTAATTTTAAACTTTTTATGATGAAAAGTTGATAAATTAAGGGTTTTCCTGACCTATTGTGATATTAATCTAATTTCTATGTTATCCACTCTTCTTCTACTGATCTAGTAAGAGGTATAATCCAAAATTACTTCCTCTCTCTCCATTGACCAAATAGGGATGTCAATAATAACCCTAAATAAGATGTCATCTTGGTCTTCCCTCCTTTCTATGTGTGCAAGGGTTTAATTGGACCCACTAGTTGACTCTGGAAATTCCCAATCAGGTCTTGTTTTCTATACATAGCCAAGAGTTCCCACTACAACTTTCACATGTGATGGTGATCCTCAAGCACTTCACCGCCTAGATATATCTTCTTTAATAATATATAGACAAAAAATACGTGGAGTAAGATTAATATCATCGACTAAGATAATATTTAACATTTAGAATTCCAAAACAAAACATGATCACATTAAATTATAAGAGCTGGTATCAAACAATTTAAACTAGTTTACCAGAATAAAGAGAAATTTATTTCATGAAGGCCAAAAAATAAATCATTACCAAAACATTTATTCTTACCTTCCCCAATAACGTAGATTTTAACCCCCCATTTGATGGGTATCAGATATGATAGGGGAATAATAAGTCATTAAACATTTTAAACATAAATTAAAACAATAATATAAAAGTGGCAGTAGGTCCTCCAGCAATCATGTGTGAGTGGGTTTAGGCCAATCGCTAAACTCACTCCCCTTTCCATGAACTTTTTCTTTCTAATTTTATTTTTGAATCCTTCTAATATACTATTCAAACCTCCAAAATATCTTATTTTTTAATTTATAAATTCCCATTTTTACTCACATATTCAAATCCCTCTCAAGATCTGATCTTCAAGAAAATGAATAGATTCACTTCATTTCTTCTGATAAAAATATTCATCATGTTTATATACACATGTTACTATCCTACTAGTCCCATACATGCTACCATAGAGGCACAAAGTTTTGTCTTGGAGTGAAAGTAATTTTCATGAAACCAGCATGTGATCCTCCAAAAAATAATTTTTGGATAAGTCTTGTAATAACCTTGAGGTTCAATATAATGGATTGGCCATGAGGTTCAAGTGACTGAATAAAAAATAAGTGACTGTATGGTAGAAATGCGAACCTTAAATTTTTTAGATAAATGTGTTTTTAGTCATTCGTCAAGGTAGGTCAAATCAACTTGTAGTCGGTTGACAGCCTCATGGTTGGTTGAGAACTTCTTGTGGTCAATCTCTTCTTACAGTCAATCAATAAACTATATAGAAAACAAGTGATTGTGAAGTACTTTGACCACAAGAACCTACATACATACCAAAATATTCATTTAAGAATAATATTTCCATGATTTCTTCTCAATATAATGCATCCACATGAAATAATCATCAAAACACTAAATATTAAATATAATCATTATCCTAAAAATTCAAAAATATATCATAAGTAATTAAAAATTAGTATTTAATTCTTGTTCTCACTAAATCCCTAAATACTCCTCTAATTCAAAAATGTGATAATTACCCAATAAATGAGAAAATGGTGGGATAAAATCCCGGAAAATAATCAATAAAGTAAATGAAAGTATTATAAATTTCTATTAAAATTGAATAATCATCCATGTATTCTTGAATCTTCTAGATCGTACTAATCATGAATGATAACATGATTAATTGAGAATCTAATGAATCATCCATGTATTTTTAGAATACATGTTTCTCCACCTCACTTTCCCCCCCAAAAGGATTAGAAATAATTGATTATTCAAGTAAATAAAACTTATTCTCTTGGCATAATACAAGATGAAATTTCTTATACCACTCTTGGAAGTAAGTATTTTTTTCATATTATATTTCTCTAAGATAGATAATATGGAAAGTGATGTGGTCAAGTTACTTCCAATTTTATTAAAAAGTATAATAATATTTTAGTAATTTATCTTGATTACTAGTTATAACATAATTAATTAATTTAATTAATCTATTTATATTTTATCAAATCCCAACATCCCTTACTATTGGATTCAGAATATCTATTTTCTTATATATTCTGATGGAAAATATCCATATTTCTCTTCTCATAACATCAACTATGGTTAGGAATATTACTGAATGATATTTTGGTAATTTTATTTCCAATTGTATTAAAATAATGATCCTTGATCATTGAGTGGATATCCCAATCTTGAAATCCAAAAAAACATATTTTAAGAATATTAACCACCAATTTTATTAATTAGACTATATTTATTAACCTTTATACCATTTTTATTATGTAATCCCAAAAAATAATTAATAATCACAGATAATTGAAATTTTCCATTACTATAGACAAACCGACACTCTAACTATGGTTGCATCCTAACTCAAAAAATAGAAGGCATTTTTTGAATTTATATTTCCATTGAAGGGTTTTTTTTGAAAGATACACAAAACTATTATTTAATTTATTCTTCACATGATGGTTAATATTATTTGGGACTTGCACAATCAATTAAATAATTCTGATAAAATAATTTATGTATATTAATTTAATTTTTTTAATCATATAAACAAAAAAAATAACCATTCACAGACAAAATTAAATTATGGTGTGATATGATCATGAGAATTATTCTCTAGGTTAGAGTATCAATCAGTGATAAAAAAAACTTATACCCAAGGGGAAAAACTCTTTAATATTATGCTTATATTCAATTACAATATTTCTTCATTCTACTATATATATCCTTGGTTGGATTTACCTCAAATTGAGTCATGGATGGTCTCCTCTAGCTTGGATCTTCATCCCTTATAAATGATAACTCGCTAGTAAGTGAAGTGAACCATGGGTTTTGGGTAACATAAAATAAACCTTGGACATATAATTTTTTATATAATAAATAAGGTAGGGATGATATATAGATCATAAAACTTATTCAAATCATAAATATCCCATAAAAACATTTCATAAATAATTAAATTAAATAAATAAATTAAATATATAGATAGGTTAGTCAATTCTCATGATCAATCACAAATTCAATGACTATATATTTAAAATTTATAGAATTAATTTCAATTAAATCTATATAGGATAAATTTTTTGGAATTTATATATCAATAAAATAATTATTTATTTATTTATTTATATTATAATTATATCCTAACAGTCCCTAATATATAATAATCCCATTCAATATTATTTTAATTAAATTTATTTTTTTAATAATTCAGTACACATTTTGTACTTGGTGGGAGGAAAATGGTGTGTAACTTCTATATAATATTAAAATCTAATTTTTCGGGAATTATTAGTTACATGGTGTGTACTTTCAATCAAAATGTCAAGTGACACATGTTGTGTATGGTCCTTTCCATGTAATGTGTACTTACAAATTATATAAGCTCGTACAACATGTCTTCATATTCATGGAGTGTACTTGTATGTTTCAAACTATTTAATCTTTGTGGAATGTATTACCACATGAAATTCAAAAAATATATGTGACACTTATGACTTCAAATTAATGTGAAGTAAATGACATGTACATTGACGGTTAGACATCATATAGTCATATAATTTACATGGAATTTAAAATATAACATGTTACCCCCAGACACCTCATTTAAAATCACTAGTTTTCTATCTTTAAGGGGTTGACACATGTTACATAGTTTGTAAATTCCAACTACACATTGTTTTTTCATGTTTATTTGTTTTTCTTAGATGAAATACAATACACGGCCTGTAATAATGTTTCTTCCAGAGTGTATGACTCTCTATGAATTAGGTGTCTTGTTTAATCATATATGGTTATATGACTTGTGAACCAAGTAAAAATAATGCAGTTCTTGTCAGACTATAAGTCACACTAGCAGTCAATACGTGGTGTATAATGATGTTTTATACCAACCTACCAGATGATCCATGGTTTAAGCAACAAGTTCCATATCTGAGTTGACCATGAATACATATCATATAATTTACCATTACACATTGTGTGACCATTTCATTTATCCTGCACCCTTACAACCTCCATTTGGGATCTTTTATCATTATTTATGTGTTTTTTAAATTTTATTGGATATCTGTACTCAGATTTACATGTTAACTCAACAATTGTATTAAGAAAAAATATGAATATGAAAATTAAAAAAAATTATACAAGAAATTCATAAAAAAAATTATAAAAATTGATAAATTATAATGTGACTACTATAATAGCACTTGAATGTTTTAAGGAATATTAAGAGAATTGGTGGGTTTGATCACGTTGTCGAGCGCGTCAAATTAGATGTTTATTTTTAACTAGAATTTTGGTAGTATAGCAGCAAGACTAGGTTGTCTCTCGATGGAGCCTTAGATCATTAATTTAAAAATAGGGGTTTGATTATGAAAGTATAAGGTGAATGATATTTTTTTAAACTTGGGGGTTTGATGATTGAATATGAAAATATAAAATGAAAGTGATAAAACAAAATAGAAATTAATAGAATTAATTTAGCATGGTCAATTTGGGGTACTCTCATGATGTTCATCCTTCATCACTTCATGATATAGGGTTATGAACTTTTAATCACTGGTTTTTAATGCCTAGAACTATAATTTTACTGATTTTATACTAGAATACCTCTTAGGGTTCAATCTAAAACACACAATGATTTACCGAACACTGCCAATGATTGGGTGATTTGTGTTCGACTTCATAAATTAAACTCACCAAGGAAACACATGATGAACTCGATGTTCCGTCAAGGTTTGTATGTTATTTCTATGTGATACCATGAAATAAATGTACATGTCCTTGATAGTGCTTCTATTAGTTCAATTGACCAAAATGAACCATGCAAACACCGCACTTGAATGAGGAAAGAAAAATGGATGAACGGTGTGTAAAACATCACATGAAAGGGTACCCCCAAACATGATCATTTGAGTTTGAGTATAACAAACCAGTATATAACACAATTAAATTAAAAGGAGTGTGTGAATAAAAACAACATACAACCTGGTATAAAAAATATCATTCAACATAATACAAACATTAATCTTGGGATTACATCATGTTCCTCCTTGGGTGATCACAAGGGGTTTAGAAACCTATGGGAGAGAAGGAAGAGAAAGATGTTGAGGTAGAACTTCCCATAGCCTCCAGAACATATAATATTGGTGGGAGGACTCCTTAGGGACTTCAAAATGGCAACACCTTGCCTCTAGTTCAAAATCCCAAATGGAGAGCCCATGGTTCCATTTTATAGGGAAATTGAAATGTGGTTTTGGGTATATAGATTTCTTCAAACCACTTATACCACCTGTTTCAGTAATTATCCAGTAGAACATTTGTTTTGAAAAAATTAGAAATTTGTATTCCCACTTCCGGAATATCTCAACCGAATAATTGTAATCAATTGGACAAGTGGATCCATAGATATTGACAGATTACAAAATGCCACTTTTGACTTTGTACAAATTTGGTGTTCTGGATAGATCAGGTCGATTGGGCCCCTTTCTTGTAGAATTGGGCTTGGGTTTTTTCCTATGAGTTGTGGAAATTCATTTTTGGACCAGAATAAAAAATAAGATCCCAATTTTATTCACTTAATTTTCTAAAAATGGAAAATAGTGGAGAGGTCTTTATGGATCCATGCAATTTTCGCCCATTTTTCTTCCTCTACATCAGGGACCCTCCAAATCACCTCCACCAACAATATAATTTAAAAATAAAGTAGCATTGCCCTTTTTAATAGTTTTATTAATCAAAAAATAATTGTATCAAACATGGAGTGAAATGTTTTATTATACTTTTAATTTTCAATACAAAACCAGTTTAATACATTGGTATAAGGGCGAAATAAAACAGTGAATCATGGTACGATCAAGGTTCCAAATTTTTTTTATTATCAGTTTTGAGGGATAATTTATTAATAAAATGAAAAATATAACACTTTTATATACATAAAATTTATATCCTCATTCAAAATAATATCATGAATGTACATAAACACTATGGTGTACTTACTTTTAGAATTTCTTAGAGTGGAAACCTTCGCATTCCATGATTTTGGGAGTGATTAAAGTTGAGTTAGATCCTCCATAATCCTTCCAAACGTCACTCATGTAAATTAAAACTAACACTGAATATTTTTTAATTCACTGAAAATATCGAACACATACTTCTCTTCTATCATCTTTATGTTAAAATTTTTACACATCAAAAAACCACTATGTTTACTATGATAGGATTTTCAAATATATTGGATAGAGTCCTCATCAATTCATCAATGGTGTACTCTTATCATATAGATAAAGTAATAAGAAAAAAACAAATCTCATGCTCAATGTTTAATATATAAATCATAAGTTTGAGGAATAAATGAGGGAATTTCAGGATCTAATGAAGAATAGCTACCAGAATTTTTCTCATTAGAGTAATGAAATTTGAGGAAGAAAATCTAGTAAGGGGTAAAATCTAACACCCCAAGATTTTACAATATATTTTCCAGTAAATATATATTATCTTGAATATATTGTTTCACATTAAACACTAAACTAAAAAGACAACAATACACATTATAGAGATAAAATAATACAATATATGATAAACTTTGATATATTATGAAAACGTAATATGAAGTAACATTAAGAAAAGTACTAGAAGAATAAAACCAAAAGTAAATAAAAATACCACAAACATGTACTCCTTTTTCTCATGGTTTTAATTGATCATAATGACCCTAATTCAAATATTTTAAATGAGCAAGATAATTATAAATATAATTTACATAATGATAGGGAAGTAAATGAAGAGGATGAATGGTACTAAAGAATGTATGTAAGGATGTACATAGGAATGAAATATTATTTTTATATATATTTTCATTAGAAATGTGATCATTGGGAAAATTTTCATATAAAAATCGTTATTGTATATATGGACATTGGGTATATCTATTGGGTAAGTTTTGTAATTGAAAATAATATAATTTTTAAATGGAATAAAAAAAATGTTTATGTAAAATATTTTATTATAAAAAAATATTTTTATAAGTAAAATATTGTTATTATTATTAAAATAAATATTTTATTATTTATGGGTTGATAAAATTATATTTTTTTAAGATAATTGTTGTATTTTAATTGGATTTTATTAATATTATTTAATCCTTAAAAAAGATATTTTTCAAAAAACGAATTTTTAAAGTGTTTTATATCTTTCCATTCATAAATCAAATTGATTAGTTTTTAATTATGAATATAAAGTGATTATTTAATAAATAAAAAAATATATTGAGAATAATTTTACTGTTAATTTATATCAAATATGATTAAGAAAAAAATTTATAATTATATTTCTAAAAAAAGAGTTTATTTATATATTTTATATTTTCATTTAAAAGATAAATTTATAATTTTCAAAAATTTAATAATATTAAATATATTAAATTTTTTAATAAACATATTCTAATTAGTTAAATAGTTATATTTAATTTTTAAGACTAAAAATATGTTACTGAAGAAAAAATTTGAGTTAACACGGTAAAAGTAAAATATGGTAAAATGGGGTTAAACTAAGTGGTAAAGGAAAAAATGTCATATAACCCAATATATAAATGTGTGTATGAATTATTTATATACAAAAAATTATTTCATATCTATTATTTTTTATTTTTTAACCACCTTCCTTTTAAAATGTTAACCTTACACCATAGAAAATGAATATTTTTAGAAATGCCACTCAAAACTTACTTGTAAAAGAATCCCTCTTACACCCCTCTCAAACCACCCAAACCATTAATTTATCTCTTTAATATCTTCCAATTTCACCTCTAATAATCCTTATAATACATTTTATAGCTTCTAGTTCCAAGAAGGAAGCCTAAATCCATCATTCCAAAGGAACCCGGGTTGAGAAGGAGTGAAATCATCAACTGAGTATCTAAGTTCTTGTCTTACTTATTCAATTAATTTCTCATATAAATTATTTATAAATTTAATCCCCCACTATAATTATTTTGTAGTTACTTCATTATTTTTTTAGAAAATTGATACTACAATTATATATGTCACGACTTGTCCCAATGGGGCCCATGTAGTAACTCCCTACGTCCACCACCAATAAGCTAGGGGCTAGCGACTAGCGCTAAGTAGGAATATCACTATCATGGTAAGACTTATAAATAATTAAATTTACACTTAATTTAACACCCCAATATTTTAGGGTATGCATATTTTTAAATTTAATCTCTTTGATAGCTTAAGTTACACATAACACCGAGCTAAAACAAATGACTAAGTTATTTAATTAATATAATTATGACCTAGCTGTTGGAATGATGTGAATGAATGAGATTACCTAAATTATGAAAATATAGTTTACACATATTTATAAAATGAATTCATTGGATACCAATTAATTATAAATAGAAATACAGAACCAATTGAATATAAAGGATGAGTTTATATAAAAAAACTATTTTATCCACATAATGACATTTTATATTAATAAATTAAATTAATAAGTATTAATAAATGATTTTAAAGAAGTTTCTATTCTATATATTAAATTAAATGTTTTTAGATTCATTTAATTATTTTTCTATGATTAATATAATAATAAATCCAATTTTATGCATAAAAATATATATTTTTCTAATGGCATTTTTACCACCGTTTAATGACGCACTTGTTTTAAAACTACATTTTGACAATTTTATAAAATAAATTTAAAAAATAAAATTATTATTTTAAATAATAATATCAAATTTTACATTTTTTGAATTTTTCGTATTTTTTTGATAAGCTTCACGTTTTGATGAATAATGGTAAATACTAAATTTTAATTGAAAATATCTTTTTCTTCTAAATAACTTGAAGAGTTAAATTATATTTTTGATTAATTTTAATGTATAATTAGATAAATTTCATATAATTTAATTCAATTTATGTCATTATAACTGTAACACCTCAACCCTATTTACCTGGACCTAGTGTATTATTTTATTACATTGTCTTGATTACAAGAATTTTGTATCCCGAAGGACAATGATGTTTAATAGTTTTGGAAAACAGATACATACATAATTTCAACATTAAAAATGAAATGAAATAAAATGTTTTAGATCCATTAGTAAATCTTAAAACTCCAAGATTATCCCTAAAATTCATTCATAATACACTTCTTTACATCCTGGGGAAATATAAAACATAAGATATAAGGGATCTTAGATGCCTGGTAGAGGTAAATAATACATCATAAGTAATCATAAATATAAACACTAGGCACAATGAATAACTAAAAACGTGTGCCTTTATAAATAAACCTGATAATTATATGGCAAGAATAAAAAATGATTAAATAATTCCATAAAACATAATTTTGGATATTCTACTAGTCGAGTAATCACATGGACTATCAATCTCAAGTTTCATAATGAAGGAATGCATAATGTTAGACAACATAATCATTCTGTCGAGGCCTCATTCTAGGAACATACATAAACAGGTAAAAATCCAAACATTTTGTCTTACGAGACCTATTGATGAATAGAGAGGCTATAGTGGGACCTAAATTTCACTTACTAATTTAAATACAATTCTAAAATGAAAAGGGTAAAACATAAAAAACATAAACATTCGTACTGAAAAACTAGAACGCATAATGTGAATACTTTAACTATAACCCATGAACGGTGTCAAATTAGCACATCCATAGTCAAACTGATCATCAACCCTTAAACAACATATTGTAGATAATATAATAATATATATACCTCCATTAAGTACAATATTCAACATGGGAATTTATAAATGTGGATACTTTTAAAGGATACCATTTAAAAGTTCAAGAATAAATATACATTAAACAATAAAAACTGCCCCATACCACTTTGAAAAATTCAAATAACAATTCCATATAATATTAAGAGAATACGGAGACTCTTGATATAATATATAAAAGAAAAATAAATACACCACATGCAAGTAATAAGTTATGAACAAATCATATATCCCATAAAAGTTAAAGTGATATGAGAAAATTTCTTTTTTACTTTGGAAAGAAGTGTTATTTTGGAAACTCATTTGTATTCATCATAAAATAATATTTTAAACATGTATATCCTAAATCATAATAGGAAAGTTCATTTAAATTATATTTGAGGTATAAATGTGTCCCACTTAATCAAAATATTGTAAAAATATTTTTTAAGAATCTTTATAAATAAAACATTTCAGTGCATTTTGAAGAATGTGTTAAATAGATTTTACAGCAACATTGCATGTTTGTTTTCATAAAACAAAAAAATTAACCAAGTAGTTTTTTCCTGATAAAATTTTTTATTTTATAAAAAAATTATTTCTTAAAACAAATTATATAGTTCACTTTAAAATGGGTAATAATTCCATAAGTTCCCTTGAATCGAGCTTGTTTATCGGAAAGAATTAAGTGGGGAACTATTTTAAAACATATAATCTTCATAAAATAAAGATGAAGTGATGTGAATATATTATTTTAGAACATAGAAATATAATATAAAATATGTATAAAAAAATAAAAAAGCATTTTATTTGGGTATGGTTAGTGAAGTAATAACCCGATGGAAAAATGAAGGTTTGGGTCAAATCCCTTACCACTTTATAATCAATCAAATCATATTACCCAGAATTAATAATCATAAAATGATAAATTTAATACCATAAAAATAAATAGATTCATGATGTTATAAATTAATGGGTAGTATACATACACCACACACAAGAATTGGTGGTGAGTGAGGCATATCTCACATAAATGAAAGTGAGTTGAGAAAACCCTTACCACTTTTTAATCAATAGAAGAGTATGAAAAAAAATTAATAATTATCAAATGAATAACTTAATAACATGAGGATAAATATATTCACGATATTATATATTAAATGACTGTATACATAAACCACATAAAATAAATAAGTGGCGAATTATGAAAATCTCACAAAAATGGAACTGAGATGATGAAACCCTTACTACTTTTAATCAATTGAATCATATGTCCAAAAATTAACAATCATCCAATGAATAATTTAATACCATAAATATAAATAGATTCATAATTTTATATATCAAATTTCAGTATGTATACCCCACATTAAATAAATATGATGTGAATAATGGAATTCTCACGAAAATAAGGGTGAGATGAGAAACCCCTTACCTTATGTCCAAACGTGTTGGGCACTTGACCTTAATATCCTGGATAATCAAATTAAATCCATTAATTGATTAATTCATAAGATAATAAGTATTTATTTTATATCTTTTAATTTTATTAAGTTCATTTATGGACATTTGGATGAGTTATAAGATACAAATGTATCACTCAAGAGCGTTTGTTTCCTTTGTTTTCACGATCAGCATACTTGTATATGAGTATAAAAGTTCATGTGGAAGGGATATAATTCACCAAAATTGAATTTATATGTTATTAAATAACATATAAAAGTGTAAATGGTTATATATATCATTTTTTACATGGAATGAGGATAAATCATTTTATAAGTCATTTAGTGATAATCGTTTATATTATACGACAGTTATTGATAATAACAAACTCATTTTGTTTTATCATTTAGTATTATTTAAATATGTTACATATAGAACATAAAACGTTTCATGTTATAAAATTTAAAATATTTATCAACCATTAAAATTGTTTCATAAAGAGTGTTGAAGAAGAATTTGAAGAATGAATCTTCATCATCCACAAAAGTTGTAAATTGGCACCTCCTGGACGATGATTTTGTTTATAAAATAAAAGTGGGAGAGTAAAGAGATTGATAATTTTTATTAAATTAACATGATATAATTCCAATATATAGATTATACTGGATATATCATGATAAATTATATTTATTATTTTAGGATAGAATAAGAAAAGAAGATAAATTGAAATGAAATTAAATGACAAAGGAAGAGGATTTGCCTCTTGAAGTAGCTTCCTTGAGAACCTCCTAAATGGAAAGGGTTTTAGGGTTTTGGAAATAAAAAGGACTCTTGGACGTGGGGAGGGATTATAGAAGTGTATTGGGTCTAAAAATTGAGAATCTTAAAGGATTAGAGGTGTGAAGAAAAGAGGGAGTGAGGGTGGTTTTTATAGTGGAGGAGAGGAGGGTTTTTTGTATTATTTTAATCATTATTTTATTATTTGGGATCAGGACTACTAATAGTCTAAATAATTGTCACTAAAAGTATTAATAATCAAAATTGAGTTTGAACCAATGTCCATTTACATCATCTATGACTCAATCATGATGCAAAAATTCATTTATTTAGCATATTTTTTATATTATCGAATTTCACTATTCACTAAATTCAAGTAGTTCAAACAAATCCCAAAAAATCACCCTAACCATTTTTATATGTGTATAATTAAAAAATGGATTCAATTTCATCAAAATAATTTTTAAAATATGTGATATTTACTATTTTAATAAAATCATTATTTAATTAAAAAATATAGATTTTATAATACTTTCAAAAATTAAAGGAGGTCTCATAAAATTATTCTAAAATCATCAGAAAACAAAATTAAGAATTCATTTAATGAAAGTGAATTTTATTTTAAATAAATTTATTAATTTTAAATTGTAATTAAATATTTATTACTTAAAAAAATAGCAACACTTAATTATTAATTTTTAAAACAATCACTCTCATTTATAAGGTGCCTAAATTTTATTTATCTTTTCATGTGTGGGGTTACTATTAATAATGGTGAAGTTACAATTCATAAGGGTTAAATTACTATTCATAAGTGTATAATACTATTCAAAAGGTTCATGTGACAATTCCCCAAAAAATTAAGTTCATCCTATTAGACTCTAAACAACTTACTGATCGCAAAAGTGTATGTCCATTTTTCAAAATTCAAATCAAAAAAGTGGAAAAATTATGTTTCATGGCTAGGTTATAAATTTATTCTATAAATAATTATAAAAAAAGTATTTTTATTTCATATAGAATCAGTGTTGTGTTCATTATGGGCTATATTTATTTTTAAATTCTTGGGTTGTTACATTCTTCACTCCTTCAATAAATTGTGTCCAAAAAATTTGAAATTGTACTCTGAAAGTTAAATATTGTTACTTGAAAATTCCCTTTTTCAGAAACCCACATCTAAAATAAGGTTAATAAAATATCAACTTAATAAGAGGGGGAATAAAATTCATAGGCTACTACAAAACAACAAATTCGAATAGGGTAGCATTATTGTGAAGTGAAAATATGTACATGAAATAATAATCTAAACATCATGTTCTAATGGAGAGTGATAGGGAACATGGTCATTAGAATGTTAACCATCACAAATCCATAAATATTTTGATTGGTTAAAAGAACATTGATTTCTCAAAAACAAAACTACATGGATAACATTTTTATTACAAAAAAATTCCTTTAATTAAGGGATTATTGTATTATCTATATAAGGACTTAAGAAATTAAACATACTTGATTACTTTATATGTCATAAGAATAATATCATCCTTCGTTTATGATTTTATCTATTTTCACTTAATTCCTTATACCTAGTAATGAATGATCAAGATGAATTTTTCACACATGAATAATTTGAATGAAATTCTACAGATCATAGATCCCACAAAAGTATAATTATTTATTCCTTTTGGCTTTTTACATCAACTGAATCCAAAATGGTTAGGATAAGATAAGATAATTTCCCAAAAATAATAAACCTTCATATGATGAAAAGAAACATTAATCTTCAATATTAAAATGTAAATCTCATGGTTCAACATAGATTATTTTTCAAATTACTATCATTCATCAAAAAAACATTCTATACTATGACCCCAAAATTATAAGGATTTGTTCATATATTCTTCCAAATGACATAGATAACTCTCTATATCTTATACCAAAGATTTAATTTCCACTATCATATAATATTAAAGATATTATATCCATTTCCATAAATAACCTAGTTCACCATATGTCCATAATAAAATCATATATGACTCTAAAATACAATTCAACATTTATTCATCAAAATATTATATTTACCAAAGACATATAGGATTCCCAAAATTGTGAACATCTTCCAAAATAACAATAATCACTTAACCAAAAAGTCATTTTCAAATCTAAAAGTTATCTAATTGATAAAAAAAATTACTAAAATCAAAATAATATTTATCCATTTGATGTTTTAATTAAAAAATAGTCATGATAACCAAGAATTCACATAGGCCAGTGGTAGGAACATTACCCTTATCACCCTTCAGTTGTGGGTTCTAACCCCGCGACCTTACCGAACGCAGTAGGTTGTCACCTGACATGTGGGATGTCCTTTTTCAAAAATCATATATATTTCAAAATAAATATAATATAAGTCCTTTAAATAAGTTCAATTATTAAACATTATTTTAACTATGATTTTTCATACAATTACAATAAAGAAAAACCTCATACATTTATTTCCACATAGGGCCTGCCATGGTCTAGAGGTTATCCTATAGAATAGACATTGACTTGGGTAATGTCCAGGTCCCTTAAATTTATGGAAAATAATTAAAAATTGATTCTTAGGATTATTTTTATTTCCATCCGTTGTACTCTTCATTTTTTCTCAGCAATTCTTTTCTTTATTTCCTTCCTTACCACACATAAAGAATTTCTCTATTTCATTGAGACACTTCTGTGGGTGTCTCCTTCCACTTTTCATGCATTCTGGTAGTCGATCTTTATCTTCTCCATATTCTTCACTAATGGAGCTCACAGAAAACTCCATTATTCTATTCTTTTTTGATTTTGGGTACTGTGTAAAGTATATTTTGTTAATGATATTACAGGAAAAATAATTAGGCATGAACATGAGATATTTTACTCATATTAACATCCCATTTGGTTACTCATAACTACCACTTTGACCATCATCTTAAATCTTAACATTACTCCTTTGGATTCTATCCATTAGATAAAATTATAAATCATAGTGGGATTAACAATAGTAATTGTGAGAAAAATGTATAATCATTTATTGAATATCATGAAAACATATTTTCAACCTAAAAAACATAGATTTAACCTATATTATTCATTTTCATAATATATTCAAATCGATAATAATGGTTTGTAAATAAAATGTGAATTATCCTAATCATATCCCCAAGGAGTGTCAAACCAGGTGCACAGTAAGGCTCGTTGTCATGTACTAGGTTCCCTGAGTGAAGCTCGAAACACTTTGTCAGAGTTGTTACTCCTAGGTATAGATGTTCCAGAACCATTTACACTTGTAGTATATAAAGAAGGATTTATTTTCATGGAATTTCAACATAATCTATACTTTTAAAAAATTCTAGTATGTTCTTATATGCTTATCCTCAATGTCCATCTTAGGGTTTTGTACACTAATCTATGTTTTCTAAATCTAGTTTTCCATGGATTATACTAATCTTCCTCTCATGCCAACTGTAATGCCCCGACCCCAGTTTCTCAGAGATGGTGCATTATTTTATTACATTGGAATTAATAAAAAAATTTATCCCGAAGGACCGGGTAGTTTAGTAGTTTTGGAAAAATAGATACATACAAAATTTCAACATTACAACTTGAAATGAAATACAATATAGCAGAAAAATTAGTAACTCCCATAAATCCTATATTATCACTGAAATTCATTCATAATAAACTTCTTCTCATATTGGAGAAATATAAAACATAATAAAGGTGTGAGATTAAATTCTCATTAAGGGTACATAATACAATGGAAGTAATCATAAACATAAACACTAGGCACAATGAATAACTATAAATATATTCCTTTAAAAATAAACATAAGCATAGTATGGGAGGAATAAAAACTGATTAAATAATGCCATAAAACATAACCATGGATATTCTACTGGTTCAATAATCAAATGGTATATCAATCTCTAGTTTCATAATGAGAGAATACATAATGTCGGACAACATGATTATTCTATCAAGACCTCATTCAAAGACAACATAAACGGGTAAAGCCCCAAACTAGTTTGTCTCATGAGACCTACCGATGCATATAGGGGCTATAACGAGCATCATCTATTACTTAATAATTCCAATACATTCCTCGTATGAAAAGGGTTAAACATAAACAACAAGAACATTCGTATTAAAAAAGAATATGAAATGTGAATCGTATAATTATAAACCCTGAATGGTATCAAATTAGCACATCCACAGTCAAAATGATCATTAACCTTTCAAAAACATATGGTAGATGATATAATAATATATATACCTCAATTAAGTACAAGATTCAGTAGGGGTATTTCAGATGATGATACTTTTAAATGAGATCAATGAAAAGTACAAGAGGAAATATTCATTAAACTTTCCAAAGTGTCCCATACCACTTTGAAATCATCAAATAATAATCCCTTAGAATATTAGGATAATAAGGATACTCTTGATATGAAATATCAAAGGGAACTAAATACACCACATACATGGAATAAGTGGTGAACATGTAATATATCACATAAAAGTTAGAGTAAGATGAGAAAAATTTTTTTACTTGGGAAAGAAGAGTTCTTTTGGAAAATCATTTATATTTGTCATAAAATAAAATTGAGATCATGTATATCCCAAAAAACTAAAATTTAAGGACATTTAAATAATATTTTAGTCATAAATTATGTCTCACTGAAGTGAAATCATGTAAAAATGGTTTTAAAGAATCTTTATAAATAAAATATTTTAGTTCAGTTTAAATAAAATGTTATAGAGATTTTAAAGCATAAATGCATGTTTGTTTTAATAAAAATAGAAATGAAACAAGATATTTTTTTCATGATAAAATATAACGACTCATACTTTACAAACATTTTTAATTCTTCAAAATTGAAGCATACTTATTACAACATATAACAAAACCACGAAAGGACCGTATAGGTATAGTGTCTTTAGAAACTGGGAAACATAAAAACTGGTTCATAAAGCGTCTACACTGTCTCCCATTTATTTCATCATATATATAGTCCCTTTTGGCATATCTTACATAATAACCTTATTCCTGACCTGGGGAAAGAAAACATACAAAAGGGTGAGCTCAAATTCTCAGTAAGGGTAAATAAAAGAAATATCAATCACATCATATTCATAAGAACATATCTTTTGGAAATCTTAACCTGCAAAAGAGAGCATAATTTCATAACACGGGATAAATCATGGTAGTGAAATGGAAATCATAACTCAAAACATGAAACTTTGTGGCATACACACATAATCATATAGAATCCTTTCTTATTAGTCAAGACTCATTGCCAAGACTATCTTAGTGGACAAAGTCCCTTTCTGAACTGAGTTCACACCTCGTTTCAGTCCTGTTTCACTGAACCGGTATAACCTACCGTTCCAGCCACGTCTATCTCATGAGATATAAAATCTTTAACCAATGCGTTTGAGGGAGATATAGGTCCCACCCATCTCATAATGATACCATTCTTATGTGTGCCACAAAATCATAAACCATACATCATAGCATAACCCATGTAATAAAAATGGGATTCTTAAACATGGTGACATCATAAAATAATTCATATAAGATAAAGGAATTCATAAAAATAATTCCATCACAACATAATCAAATCAATGTAATAATAGGTATAAAAATAGAACCCTTTATTATCTTAGATGAAAAATAATTTTGATAAAACACTTGAACTCCAATCTTGAGGAAAATATCCTTTCTACTTCAAAAACACTTTTCCTTTCTTAACATGTCATAAAATTCTAAACTAAAAGAAGTTGATTAAAAATAAACTTGAAAACTTATAAGGGAATCTTCTTGGAAATAATGTTTTAAAAATCCATTCATGTCGTATAAGTTAAAAGAAAACATTCTTCTCGTACTTTTGTCGGAAAAGTCAAAAAGTACCTCGTATGAAAAACGACAAAAGATTTCTTTCATATCTTTTACTAAAAACTCACCGAAGGGTAAAATTGGATATAAACTATTTTATAAGGATATAAATATTACATATTGGGGAAACATGGATGTGGATGATAAAATACACCCCAATAAATACCAAAGTATAAACAATCTCGGATAAAAATGAGATTGTGATATTTCTCATACCTTAGGTCCGTTTTGCTTAGTAAGTGTCTGAACCTCCTGTATAATGATTTAAATAATGTTATTTACTTATTCCAGAATCATACTTATTTTTATGATATCATATATGGTCATATTCTTAGCTTCTTAGTAGTAATATTGCATTGCTACTTGTTATTCGGGTGTTTATAACATTTTGTTCTTATGCGTGTCTTGTCAAATAAATTCTTATTCTTCTCTTTAGGTTATAGATACCCCATTTCCAGAATGGTATTAGTGTAATATATATCATATTCATTCATTCAATTTATTTATATAATCATTATGAAATGAAGATCATGTAGAACGAGTCGCATCACATCGTGGAGATGGTATTCCGTACGTACGCACGAGTGATGATATCGTTCCTATGATCGTGGAATTGTATTGGAGTGTATGTATACTATTTCATAATCAGTATAAATTTATAATAGTCATATATAGTCATTATTTGCACCATTATACCCATCCAAGTAAGGTGGTGGTGGAAAATAGATTACACCACGACGTGGAGACGGTATTCCGTACGTACGCACGCGCGGTGATTTCTTTTTCCGTAGGATGGATAGATGGTGAAATAGGGTTGTTTCATACTTATAATAACATATCAGTATATTAGTGATACTTATGTTATTACTTCATAATGAAACAACTAAAGAAGAAGAAGTGGAAGAAGAAATAAAGATGAAAGAATCAGTAACGGACATTACCTCTTCTTTGAAGTGCTTCTTTGAGTCCTTCTATTAAGGCACTAAAATTGGTCTTTGAAGAAGACCAGGACCTCTAGGATGTCTCTAGGGAAGTGTAGAGGATTAATTGGCAGGGGTTGGCCGAGCTTGAAGGCTCAATGTGGTGTGAGGAAGAGGGGGAGGAGGTGCCCTTTTATAAGGGAGGAGAGGGGCACCTTTGGGAAAACTAAAAATATTATTTTATTATAAAGTCATGTTCGGTTTTAAATAGCTCCAAATTGATATATTTAGAAGCTAAGGTAGGGATGGGTCGAAATACAATCATCGAATAGAATTTATACAAGTTTAAGTTCCTTTTTTAACCTTATCATTTATATTTAACATTAAGTTAAATAATTTTACTTTTACCGTGTCTTCTTGTGTTCTTATACTATAAGGTTAATAAACATACTATAAGCATCCAAACGAACCCCAAGTTGTTTATTATTAATATATATAACCTTATATAAGTCATTTGGCCGAACCTTAGATTTTTAGGAATAAAATAAAAATTACTAATATAATATTTGTTTTAAAAACTATTTTCTGTCAATTTTGACACTATTTAGTAATTAATTATTGTGAAAATAATAACATAATGATTAGTTCGAAATAAGTTAATTAAATTAATAATAACATGTCATATTAACCTATAAAATTAGTGTAAGTCATAAAAAGTCTCAAATTACATTTATTTGGGTATTTATAACATCAATTATGTCAATATTTCACTAATAAAGTAATTACTGGATCATCGTTGTGTCATAAATAAATTAAAATTTTTAATGTCTAAAAATTAAAAATAAAATATCATTATGTAGAAAATAGTTTTAGCTTTCTAATTAATATTTATAGTCGAATTTATCTTATGTATAACCCCATATTAAAAATTATTTACTTATTAAACTTTGATTTTAACTATTTAACCCTGCTTTAAATAAATTAATAATAAATGTCCTAATCTAATCCAAGAGGGCCTAAGTGGTCATATTTTATTCCTAAGGTTTTTTTTGGTCGAATTACACTTGTCCAATAGAATGAGGACATGTGTTAGGGTAATAATAATATCATTATTACCCTTAATTACCCTATTTACTTTTAACCGTGGTAAATAAAAGTAAAAAAGTTACTATTCACCAAAAATTATTTTCATATCATTGAACCACATTTTAGTCCTTGATATTAACCGTAACTCTCAGATTTTCGAAATTACACTCACAGAAGCGGTAAAATTATGTTTTATGAAAAATTCAGTTTTTTTAACTACCACTTAGTGGTTTCACTATTCATCAAAAATTGAAAGTGTTCAGAAAAATACCAAAATTTCACCCTAGGCTAATTTCGATATTCCGAGTCCAAAAATGAATTCCATTTTTAAAAATAAAATTTCAAAATGTGGTTATTACTATTCATAATGGCTAGTTTTAATAATATTTTAATAGCATATCATTGTTTACTGAGACTCGGTATTGCGTACGACACAAGCTATCGAGGAAGACCGCGGTTGCGTGTAAAGCAAGCCAAGCTAGTGTTGTGTGTAGTAAAATATTCCTTTGATGATTTATAAAAACAAAATATTTCTCATAAAAGTCTCGGGCGTTACATTCTACCCCCCTTAAAATGAATTTTTCCCTCGAAATTCGTCACTTTTTCACAAACAGATGAGGATACCTCTCCCTCATAATATCCTCAAGCTCCAATGTAGCTTCTTCTAATTGGTGGTTCCTCCATAAAACTTTTACCAAGAGAGTGGTCTTGTTTCGTAGGACTTTTTCTCTACGATCCAGAATCTCTATCAGCTGTTCTTCATAAGAAAGATCTTTCTCCAGCGGTACAACTTCTGAGCTGAGTACATGTGAAGGATCAGGTATGTACTTTCTCAGGAGAGATACATGGAACACATCGTGTACTTGAGAGAGATTCAGTGGAAGCGCCAATCGGTAAGCTACCTTCCCGACACGATCCAGTATTTCAAAAGGACCAATATATCTAGGGCTCAACTTCCCCTTCTTCCCAAATCTCATGACTCTCATCCAGGGATATATTCGTAAGAACACTTTATCACCCACTTCAAACTCTAGGTCTTTTCTTCGGTTGTCGACATAACTTTTCTATCAACTCTGAGCTGCTCTTATGTGTTGTTGAATAGATCTGACCTTTTCTGCCATTTCGTCAACGAGATCAGGTCCTAATAGCTTTCTTTCCCCAACTTCATCCCAGCAAGTTGGAGTCCTGCATTTATTTCCACAGAGAGCTTCATAAGGAGCCATCTGAATACTGTAGTGAAAGCTATTATTATAAGAAAATTACACCAAAGGTAGGTGTTGATCCCAACCACCTTTGAAATCCATAGAGCAAGCTCTCAACATATCTTCTAGGGTTTGAATTGTTCTCTCAGACTGACCGTCTGTCTGAGGATGATAAGCAGTGCTGAAACTCAACTCTGTATCCAGAGTATGCTAAAGACTTCGCCAGAACTTCGAGGTAAATCTCGGATCCCGATCAGATATAATAGAAAGTGGTACTCTATGCAATCTTACCACTTCCTTTACATATATCCTGGAAAGCTTATCCAAAGAGAAATCCTCTCTAATAGCAATGAAGTGTGCAGGTTTGGTAAGACGATCAACTATGACCCAGATAGAATTATTGCCTTTGGATGTTTTAGGAAGTCCTGTGACAAAGTCCATAGTGATGTTTTCCCATTTCCATTCGGGTATGGGTAATGGTTGTAACATCCCCTTAGGCTTCTGTCTCTCAGCTTTAACTTTCTGACAAACCAAGCATCGAGAGACATATTCAGCAACATCTCTTTTCATGCCATCCCACCAGAAGTACTCTTTCAGGTCCCTATACATCTTCGTGCTTCCAGGATGAATAGAGAATGAAGAACTATGAGCCTCATCCAGCATCTCCTTCTTTAATTCCGGGATGGGAGGAACACAAACCTGATTCCTGAACTTTATTATCCCATCACAATCAAGGTTGAATTTAGGAACATTTCTCACCTTCTTTTGTAACTCGACATCTTCTTTTTGTGCCTCTTTAATCTTCACAAGTATAGATGGTTGAACATTCATTTGAGAAAGATAATATTTTTCCCCTTTCATTATAAATCCAAGATCCATCCTTTTTAAATCCATAAATAGTGGATCTTTTGTGATCCTCGTCATGGATAAACTGGCATGGTCTTGTCGACTTAATGCATCTGCCACCTTGTTTGATTTCCCAGGGTGGTAATGGATTGAGCAGTCATAATCCTTAATCAGCTCCAACCATCTTCTTTGATGCTTATTCATCTCCTTTTGTGTGAAAATATACTTTAAACTTTTTTGATCAGTATAAATGTCAGACCTTTCTCCATAAACATAATGCCTCCAAATCTTTAATGCAAAGATTACCGCAGATAACTCCAAATCATGTGTTGGGTAATTTTGCTCATGGATTTTCAACTGTCGTGAGGCATAAGCTATCACCATATCATTTTTCATAAGAACACACCCCAATCCCTTCTTGGATGCATCACTATAGATCACAATCCTTTCTCCACTACAAGGCAGTGTGAGCACAGGTGCACTGGATAACCTTCTTTTCAACTCCTTGAAATTCTCTTCACATTCCTCTTTCCAAACAAACTTAACTCCTTTCCGAGTCAACTTGGTGAGTGGATTAGATAATCGTGAAAAATATTTCAAAAAATGTCGATAATATCCAGCCAGACCAAGAAAACTTCGGATCTTAGTTACTGTTGTTTGTCTCGACCATCTTTTGATAACCTCTGTTTTTGCTGGATCCACAGATATCCCCTCTTTTGAGATTATGAGACCCAAAAATGAAACTTTTTGAAGCCAAAATTCACACTTCATAAATTTAGAATAAATATTCTCCCTTCTCAGGGTCTTCAATATAATTCTCAAGTGATCTTCATGTTCTTCTTTGCTCTTTGAATATACAAGAATATCATCTATAAAGACTACCACAAATTGATCAAGATAGTCTCTAAATACTCTATTCATCAGATCCATGAAGATAGCAGGGGAATTAGTAAGACCAAATGGAATCACTATAAATTCATAGTATCCATACCTTGTACAGAAAGAAGTCTTTGGTATATCCTCCCTTTTGACCCTTAATTGATGATACCCTGAACGAAGATCAATCTTGGAAAAGTATTGAGCTCTGCGTAGTTGGTCAAATAAGTCATCAATGTGTGGGATAGGATATTTGTTCTTGATAGTGATCTTGTTAAGTTCTCGATAATCAATGTAGAGTCTCATTGATCCATCTTTCTTCTTAACAAATAGAACAGGTGCTCCCCAAGGTGATGCACTAGGGTGTATGAATCCCTTATCAAGATTCTCTGGGAGTTGCTTCTTCAATTCCTGCAACTCAATTGGGTCCATTCTATAAGGTGTCTTTGAAATAGGAAAAGCACCCGGTATGAGTTCTATTGAGAATTAAACTTCACGATTTGGTGGAAGACCCGGTAATTCCTCCGGAAAGACATCATCAAACTCCCGTACAATGGGCATATTATTAATCATGAGTTTCTCACCAACCATTTGAGATAAATAACCTTCATTTAGTGGAATCAAGACCCATAAGATGGAATAAATTTCCACTGGAAAGTTATGTTCATCATTGCATCGATAGATGATCATAGATTGATCTGGAATATGAAATGTGACTTCCCTTCTTTGGAAATTGATATGAGCTCCATATAAAGAAAGACAATCCATGCCAAGAATCACATCAAATTCCACTATAGGAAGGATCACAAGATTTGCATAAGAACTTTCCCACAAACTTTGATCGGAGAAGAATTATAAACTTTTGATGCGACTGTTGTTCCATTAGGTGTTGTCACAGCTAACTCAACATCTAATTTTTGAGGTAATACGGTGATACCATTAGAAAATTCTTCAAAAATAAAAGAGTGGGTGAATCCAGAATCAAATAAAACATTTTCTACTTTATAGTGGATGGTAAGTGTACCTTTCACCACATCGTTATCTTACTCCACATCGCTGATAGAAATTGCATGTGACTTTCCTTTGTCTTTAGCCTTAAGAGTTTGTTGATGTCGACCATCATCACCAACCCTTGGATCAGGGCATTTATTGGCATAATTCCCCATCTCATTGCACTTGAAACATTGAAGTGTAGTAGGTTCATTCTGTGTATCCCTTCCTTTGTTTGCATCATTAGACATCTGCTTCCCATCATCGCGGCATTCAAATGCTCGATGACCTTCCTTTCCACATTTGAAACATTTACTTGTCCCTTTAAGACAACTCCCTCCATGTTTCATTCCACACTTTGAGCATAAGGGAAATCTCATCTTCTTTTCAGTGTGCTGTTTAAATTTTGCTTTGAATTCCATTTTCCTCTTCTTATCAAACCCATATGACTGATGGGTTACTCCAATCCCCATCTCAACTTTGAGAGCACATCGAACAATTTCCTCGTAGCTATTGAAGTCCCTTATGGCTAAGGCCCTTAGAAGACTTGGTTTTAAGACACTAATGAATCTATCGATCTTACTCTCAGGTTGGATAATAATACCAGAAGTGTACCTTGCAAGTCTTGTAAAATTTGCTTCATAGGTACCAACAGATTCATCATCCTTTTGCTTCAGTTCAAGAAACTCTTTCACCATATTTTTTCGGAGAATACGAGGGAAGTACTTATTGAAAAATAAGTTCTTGAACTCGTCCCATTCCATGGACTCAATTTCATCCCTTTTCCTCGTATTCTTAATAAGATTCCACTATTGATCAGCATCACCTTCCAAACGATACACTGCTAAGATGACTTTATCATGCTCAGAAAATTGAAGAACTGAAAATATCTTTTCAGTAGTACTAATCCATTGTTCTGCAACTAATGGATCAGTAAACCCACTGAAAGAAGGTGGACAATGTCTCATGAAGGATTCAACAGAATGTTGCTCCTTCATTTACTTGTTTGGAAGTCCTGCATGATTCATAGCTTGAGAAAGTTGTGTGAGCATGGCTACAAGATTTTGCATTCCATCTCCCATAATGTTTGGTTGCTCAGGGGGAAAATCATTGCATTGCCCCTCGCATTCCGCATTAACACGATTCCTTCGGGTTCTAGCCATTGACTAAAACCAAGAAGAATAGTGTGAGCAACATTAATTATAATAGGAAAACCACATAATCAAGAATAAGATTTCACAATTAAGGTCTTATCGTAAGTTATTCATGGCCATTTCTAAAACACTAAGATTGTGTTCTATGCTTAGAATTATCCTTAGGGTTCTTACTAAGGCTTTCGCATCCTAGTTTCCAAAGGTTGACTATACCTTTCCTCTGATACCAACTATAACGACCCATACTTTACATACATTGATAATACTTCAAAATTGAAGCATACTTATTATAACATATAACAAAACCACTAAAGGACCGTATAGGTATAGTGTCTTTAGAAACTGGGAAACATAAACAACTGGTTCATAAAGCGTCTACACTGTCTCCCATTTATTTCATCATATCTATAGTCGCTTTTGGCATATCTTACTTAATAACATTTTTCCTGACCTGGGGAAAGAAAACATACAAAAGGGTGAGATCAAATTCTCATTAAGGGTAAATAAAAGAAATATCAATCACATCATATTCATAAGAACATAACTTTTATAAATCTTAAACTGCAAAAGAGAGCATAATTTCATAACACGGGATAAATCATGGTAGTGAAATGGAAATCATAACTCAAAACATGAAACTTTGTGGTATAAACACATAATCATATAGAATCATTTCTTATTAGTCAAGACTCATTTCCAAGACTATCTTAGTGGACAAAGTTCCTTTCTGAACCGAGTTCACTCCTCGTTTCAGTCCTGTTTCACTGAACCGGTATAACCTACCATTCCAGCCATGTCTATCTCATGAGATATAAAATCTTTACCCAATGAATTAGAGGGAGATATAGGTCCCACCCATCTCATAATGATACCATTCTTATGTGTGCCACAAAATCATAAACCATACATCATAGCATAACCCATGTAATAAAAATGGGATTCTTAAACATTGTGACATCATAAAACAATTAATATAAGATAAAGGAATTCATAAAAATAATTCCATCACAACATAATCAAATCAATGTAATAATAGGTATAAAAACATAACCCTTTATTATCTTAGATGGAAAATAATTTTGATAAAACAATTGAACTCCAATCTTGAGGAAAATATCCTTTCTACTTCAAAAACACTTTTCCATTCTTAACATGTCATAAAATTATAAACTAAAAGAAGTTGATTAAAAATAAACATGAAAACTTATAAGGGAAGCTTCTTGGAAATAATGTTTTAAAAATCCATTAATTTCGTATAAGTTAAAAGAAAACATTCTTCTCGTACTTTTGTCGGAAAAGTCAAAAAGTACCTCGTACGAAAAACGACAAAAGATTCCTTTCATATCTTTTATTAAAAACTCACCGAAGGGTAAAATTGGATATAAACTATTTTACAAGGATATAAATATTACATATTGGGGAAACATGGATGTGGATGATAAAATACATCCCAGTAAATACCAAAGTATAAACAATCTCAGATAAAAATGAGATTATGATATTTCCCTTACCTTAGGTCTATTTTGCTTCGTAAGTGTCCGAACCTCCTGTATAATGATTTAAGTAATGTTATTGAATTATTCCAGAATCATACTTATTTTTATGATATCATATATGGTCATATTATTAGCTTCTTAGTAGTAATATTTCATTGCTACTTGTTATTCGGGTGTTTATAACTTTTTGTTCTTATGCGTGTCTTGTCGAATAAATTCTTATTCTTCTCTTTAGGTTATAGATACCTCATTTCCAGAATGGTATTAGTGTAATATATATCATATTCATTCATTCAATTCATTTATATAATCATTATGAAATGAAGATCATGTAGAACAAGTCGCATCACATCGTGGAGACGGTATTCCGTACGTACATACGAGTGATGATATCGTTCCTATGATCGTGGAATTGTATTGGAGTGTATGAATACTATTTCAGAATCAGTATCACTTTATAATAGTCATATATAGTCATTATTCACACCATTATACCCATCCAAGTATGGTGGTGGTGGAAAATAGATTACCCCACGGCGTGGAGACGGTACTCCGTACGTACGAACGCGCGGTGATTTATTTTTACGTAGGATGGATAGATGGTGAAATAGGGTTATTTCATACTTATAATAACATATCATTATATGAGTGATACTTATTTTATTACTTCATAATGAAACAACTAAAGAAGAAGAAGTGGAAGAAGAAATAAAGATGAAAGAATTGGTAACGGACATTACCTCTTCTTTGAAGTGCTTCTTTGAGTCCTTTTAGGGCACTAAAATTGGTCTTTGAAGAAAACCAGGACCTCTGGGATGTCTCTAGGTAAGTGGAGAGGAGTAATTGTCAGGTTTTGGCCGATCTTGAAGGCTCAATGTGGTGTGAGGTAGAGGGGGGGGGGAGGTGCCCTTTTATAAGGGAGGAGAGGGGCACCTTTGGGAAAACTAAAAATATTATTTTATTATAAAGTCATGTTCGGTTTTAAATAGCTCCAAATTGATATATTTAGAATCTAAGGTGGGGATGGGTATAAATAATCTCATACAATAGAATTTAGACAAGTTTAAGTTCCTATTTTAACCTTATCATTTAGATTTAACATTAAGTTAAATAATTTTACTTTTACAGTGTCTTCTTGTGTTCTTATACTATAAGGTTAATAAACTAACTATAAGCAGCCAAACGAACCCCAAGTTGTTTATTATTAATATATACAACCTTATCTAAGTTATTTTTCCGAACCTTATATTTTTAGGAATAAAATAAAAATTACTAATATAATATTTGTTTTAAAAACTATTTTATATCAATTTTGACACTATTTAGTAATTAATTTTTGTGAAAATAATAACAGAATGATTAGTTCTAAAAAAGTTAATTAAATCAATACTAACATGTCATAATAACCTATAAAATTAGTGTAATTCATAAAAAGTCTCAAATTACTTTTATTTGGATATTAATAACATCAATTATGTCAATATTTCACTAATAAGATAATTACTGCATCATCGTTGTGTCATAAATAAATTAAATTGTTTAATGTCTAAAAATTACAAATAAAATATCATTATGTATAAAATATTTTTATCTTTATAATGAATATTTATAGTCGAATTTATCTTATGTATAACCCCATATTAAAAATTATTTACTTATTAAACTTTGATTTTAACTATTTAACCCTTATTTAAATAAATTAATAATAAATGTCCTAATCTAATCCAAGTGGGCCTAAATTGTCATATTTTATTCCTAATATTGTTTTTGGTCGAATTACACTTTTCCAATAGAATGAGGACATGTTTTAGGGTAATAATAATTTCATTTTTACCCTTAATTACCCTATTTACTTTTAACCGTGGTAAATAAAAGTAAAAAGTTATTGTTCACCAAAAATTATTTTCATCTCATTGAACCACATTTTAGTCCTTGATATTAACCGTGTCTCTCAGATTTTCGAAATTCCACTCACAGAAGCGGTAAAATTATGTTTTATGAAAAATTCAGTTTTTTTTAACTACCACTTAGTGGTTTCACTATGCATCAAAAATTGAATGTTTTCAAAAATATACCAAAATTTCACCCTAGGCTAATTTCGATATTCCGAATCCAAAAATGAAGTCCATTTTTAAAAATAAAATTTCAAAAAGTGGTTATTAATATTCATAACGGCTAGTTTTAATAATATTTTAATAGCATATCATTGTTTACTGAGACTCGGTATTACGTACGACACAAGCTATCGAGGAAGGCCGCGGTTGCGTGTAAAGCAATCCAAGATAGTGTTGTGTGTAGTAAAAGATTCCTTTGATGATTTATAAAAACAAAATATTTCTCATAAAAGTCTTGGGAGTTTCATAAAATGTGTGGTTTTATAAAAAATATCTAGTTTAAAAAAAAATTATATAGTGCACTTGAAAATGGATTAGAATTTGAGATGTTTCCCTGAATCAGGCTAGTTCATCAGGAAGAATTAAGAAGGGGACTATTTTAAAACATATAATCACCATAAATGAAATATTAAGTGATCTGAATATATGATTTTATAACATAGAAATAGAATTTATAGAATTTACAAAAAGATAAATAAGCATTACATTTGGGTAAGGGTATTGAAGTAGTAACACGAAGGAAAAATAAAGGTTCGGTTGAAATCCTTTAGCACTTTGTAATCAATCGAATCATATGCCCCAAAATTAATAATTATAAAATTATACATTTAATAACATGAAAATAAATATATTCATGATATGATAAATTAATTTTAATTATACATAATCCACAAATAAGAATTGGTGGTTAGTAAGGCATATCTCATGGAAATGAAATTGAGTTTAGAAAACCCTTACCACATTGAAGTCAATATTAGAGAATGGAAAACAAATTATCAAATTAATATTTTAATACCGTGAAGATAAATAGATTCATGATATTATATATTAAATGGTATTATACATAAACCACATACAAGAAAAAAATTTCGAATAATGAAAATCTCACAAAAATGGAAGTGAGATGAGAAAACTGTTACTTCTTCGTAATCAATTGAATCGTTTGTCCAAAAATTAACATTCATCCAATGAATAATTTAATACCATGAATATAAATAGATTCATGGTATTATATGTCAAAAATTAATTATAAATACACCAAATATACGAAATAAGTGGAAAATAAAGGAAATCTGATGGAAATAAAAGTGAGATGAGAAACCCCTTACCCTATGTCTGAACGTGTTCTGCACATGATCTTGGTGTACTAGATAATAAAATTAAATATATTAATTAATTAATGAAGAAATATATATGTGTGTATTTGATTTTTTATAATTTTTTTAATTTCATTTATGGCCTTTTGAATGAGTTATACGATAAAATTTATCGCTCAGGAGTGTTGGTTTCCTCGGTTTTCATTATCAACATACTTCTATATGAGTATAGAAGTTCATATGGAATAAATATAATTATCCAGAATTGAATTTAAATATTATTAAGGATCATACAAAATTTTAAATTGTTATATATATTATTTTTTACATACTATGATGATGAATCATTATATAAGTCATTTAGTGATAATCATTTAGATTATAACAGTGATTATTGATAACAATGAATTCATTTTGTTTTATCATTTAGTGTTATGTAAATATGTTACTTCTTGAACATAAAACATGTTTATATTATATATTATAACATATTTATAAACCATTAAAATTGTTTCATGAACATCTTTGAAGAATAATTTGACGAACAAAGCTTCATCGTCCACGAAGGTTGTAAATTGGCACCTCTCAAACGATGATTTCATTTTTAAAATAAAAGAGGGAGAGTAAGTAGATTGATAATGGTTATTACATTAACATGATATAATTAAATTATTTAGATAATACTTGATTTATCATGATCCATTGAATATAGGAGGTTAGGAGAGAATAAGAAAAGAAGATAAATTGAAATGAAATTAAATGAAAAAGGAAAAGGATTTACCTCTTGAAATAACCACCTTCAGAACCCCCTTAAGGGATATAGTTTTGGTATTTTGGAAAGGACAAGGGCTCCTATAAATAGGTAGGGACTAGGTAAGAGTATTTTTCTAGAAATTTGATAATATTCAAGTCTAAGAGGAGTGAAGAGAGGGAGTGAGGGGGTGTTTATAGTAGAGAAGAGGAGAGTTTTTCCATTATTTTAATCACTATTTTATTACTTTGGCTCAACACTATGAATAGTCCTGATTCTTATGACTAAAAATATTAATAATTGTGTGATTTACAACCAATTCCAATTTACATCAACTATGACTCATTCATGATGAAGAACTTTATTTATTTATCATATTTGGTATATTATTGAATTACACTATTCACTAAAAATTCCAGTATTTCTGAAAAATCCCAAAAGTCCACCATAACCATTTTTTGATGTGGAGAATTCAAAAATGGAATCTATTTTATAAAATAATTTTCTAAATATGTGAAATTTAATTTTTTATGTTATAATTATTTACATAAAAAATATAGATTTTAAATTTGATACTAATTTTATAATAATTTCAAAAATTAACTGAGGTCTCATCCCATTATACTAAAATCATAGGAAAATAAAATATTTATTTATTAATGCATTTTATGAAAATTAATTTCATTTTAAATAAATTTATTAATTTCTAATTCTAATAAAATATATATTATTCAAAAAAAAATACCAACACGAAATTATTAATTTGTAAAACATTCACTCTCATTTATAAGTTAACTAAATTTTATTTATATATTCATGGATGAGGTTAATATACATAAGAGTAAAGTTACAATTCATAAGGGTTTATTTACTGTTCATAAGGGTACATTATGATTCATAAGGGTCAAATTACTATTCCACAAAAAATTAATTTGATCCTATAAGACATTAAAAACTAACTCATCACAATAATGTATGTCCGTTTTTCAAAATTCAAATCGCATATATGGAAGAATTGTGTTTCATGTCTAGCTTATAACTATCTTCTGTAAATAATTATAATAACAAAGTGTTTTTTTCATAGAGACTCTGCGTTGTGTGCATTATAGGATATATTTATTTTTAAATTCTGAGGGTGTTCTCTTAACCAATTTCAAATTTAATATGGATATAAATACATTTCAATAGATTGAATTTTTTTAGTTTAATAACTGATTTTCTCACCCTACCAAAAGGATTTATTTTAAATTAATTTTAGAAAATTCGGTGTTTTGGATTTGGAAAAATGGATTCCATATTTTGAATCCTAATTTTCAAATTTATTAAATAGAACTCTTTTCTTTTGGGAAAATATGAGTAGTAAATTAAGTTGTTTTTTTATTACCGCGATTAAGGGTAAATTGGGTAATTAAGGGTAAATATAATATTATAAATATTTTAAAATTACCCTACTACTTATCATAATTTTATTAGATGAGTTATTTTCAACCAAAATCATCATTTGGCCAATTTTATGAGCTCTTGGAGCAAATTGGATGATTTGAAGAGATTTATAGTATTTTATTCAAAGAAAATTCAATTATTTCATACTTTTGTTTTTAACAAGTGAAATATTTTTAATATGGAGTTATATATGGGATATTTTAGACTATAAATATAATTTAGAAAGTTAAAATATTTATCTTCATCGAATTATTTTATTTTTAATTTTTAGGGAAGAAAAAAAATTAAATTATTGTTTTTCACAAAGATGATGTAGTAATTGTTTAATTAATGGACGTATCGAATAAATGATTTTAAAAATACTAAAATAAATAAAATTTGATATAATTAATGTCATCCAAAAAAGTTAGAGATTACTTTGGCATGTTATTTATTATTTAAAATAGTTTCTTAGAATACATATTGTTGTTATGAAATTTTTGAAAAATTCAAGTAATGAATAGTTTTAAAATTGACATTATTGATATTTTAAAATAAATAATATTTTATTAAATGATATAAAATTCATAAAAATATAAAATTCATCCAAAATATTTGGATGAGGTTTAAATTTTCACTCATGGTTCATTTATTTATCGTTTTTAATTTTATAGTAACTATATTAACCCTTGAATAATAAAAATCCAACTTGTCACAATAAGAGTTAAAGGGTTTAAATAAGTGTTAAAACCAAAAGATACTGGTACGTATATGACCAAAACATGTATAAAAATTATTTTATGAGTGTATTTTGACACAGAATTGTATTATATTCTAAATAACTATAATTTTATTCATTTTAAATTAAAATTTAATTTATATTAATTTAAAATTTCGAGACTTTCCAAAATCTTTCCTCTTCTCAATTATAAAATGGCATATCATCCCTAACTTATTCACACTAATTTGAGCCTTCTATATATACCAACCACTACCCCTTTCTTTTCCCAATACACTTATCCAATTTTTTTATGTCCTAGTCTTTCAAAAATACCTACCCCAGTTCCCTTAAGAAATGTTATAATAGAGCTCCTTCATAGAAGAGGTAGTCATCTTTACTAACTCTTAGAAAAATAATTATTCTTATACTACCGCTTCATGAGTTGTTTCCATGAAAAATTAATTAATCTAGTGTAAAATATATTCTATTATTTCATTATGATTATGATAAAACCATATTCCATTTTTTATCCATCTGATAAAAAATGAAAGCACTGCGTGTGTGTACGTACGACTTACCATCTCCACATATTGGTGTAATTTATTTTCCTCACCACATTACTTGGATGGGTATAATTATGGAAATAATAGATATATATGGTACTTATGAAATGATATTGATTATTTATAATTAAAATACCATATATCTCTTTTCCCTTTTACCATTAAGGTAATTTTATCATCACTCATGCATATGTACAGCTTACCATCTCCATAATGTGATGAAATTCATTTTCTATGTTAAATATTCAAGCATGATTATAGAATTGTATTTAATGGTTAAATATAATATTAATAACATTAATATAATTCTTTATATGATGTAATTATATCCTAGTCACATGAACCGAGACTTAATCAGAAAAACAGGCATAGGGAAATAAAGCAGTTAACACCCAAAACAAGGGTAATAATGAAATATTATTAAGAAACATGTTATAAAATAAAATAAGAGGACCATATAAGATATTTTAAATACTAAAATGTTTCTGTTATAAATTAATAACATTATTTAAACCATTATAAAGGAGGTTAAATTATGTACAACCAAGTAGAAGTGTTAGGTAAGGGTTTTTTTGTCTCACTTTTATTTCTATAGGCCATATGCTTTGTTCACCACTTATGACTTTTTTGTAGTAAATATTCTACCCTTTGACATGTTATGTCAGGAATTTATTTATTCTCATGATATTTAAAGTTTTTTTATATTTTATTCTTTCATGGGGCATATTATTAGACTGAATACATAGTGGTGAGGGATTTCTTAACTCCATTTCAATTCATTGGGTTAAACTTATACTTCATTAATTATGTCAGGCTATGATTATGTGTGAAATGGATTCTTATTATCTCATTTATATTTTAACTTGTTTTATGTGGATTTAAATTTTATACACTAATAAAATCATTTGATTATTTTCTAAACCCAATCGAATCATTTGATTATTTCTTAAACCATATACCATTTTTTCATATGGTGTCTACATTTAAAGTTATTTGAATTACTAAGGAAATAATGTTAAATACATATCTTTTATTAAATAGGGATACTTATTGATAAGTATTATCGATTAATGAATTAAATCAGTAATTTTGATATATGAATAATTTTTTGGACATACAAGAATGGGTGGAAACCATATATTGGAAATCCCATTGATGCACTAGTTGTCTCATGAGACAAAAATGCTGGCCAAATTAAATGGGTTTTTAACCATAATGATTAAACCATCTTATGAAAGGTCTTCACAGTAAAGGTATTATGGTCATGAGAAAAATGATTTCAAATATTTAAAATTTTCCTTCATTGATATTTTAGTTATTTTTATCCATGATTTTTTAACAATAATATTATCCATGGATTCAAATTTTAATAAATTTATTGATTAAATGGAATTTGTATTCAATTATTTTACCTTGCCATATTGATTATTTATAATTGATTTCTAGATAGTTTCCACTATATATAACCCTTACTAAGAATATGATCTCACAATTTTATTTTTTCTCTTTTTCCCAGGATATGATGATTAAATATCTTAATAAGATCAAGGATGAAAATTACATTACTTTGTCATGTTCAATGATTAAATACTAATGTAACAAGGATGACATGTTTGTATCTAGTTCTTAAAGACTATTAAACTAATAGGTCCTTTGGGATTTGAATCTTCTATCTATTCCAATGTAATAAAGTAATTCACTAGCTCTATGCTACTGCTGTATGGGTCTTTACAAGTGGTATTATAGCATGTTTAGTAGAAACCTTGGGAACTAGATTCAAGAAATCGTATATTAAGGAACATAACCCCATGATATACATTGAGGATAAGTGTAGAATATCATCCTAAATTTTTGTGATTATAAATTTCTATATGATCTAATCTAGTGTAATTATTCATTTAAAAATGGAGCCTAACATAAAGAATGTGAACCTCACCAATGAATGTGATCTGAAGAATAAGAATGTTAACTTATTTTCTAAGATTAAGCCAATATTTTGAAGGGAAGTAGTATTCCAAATACTCTAATCATATGAGGACATAATATCATGCTCTAAAAATTAAAATAATAAATTCTATATGTATTATTACTTTATGGGAAAGTAATATAAGAAGAGAACCGCAGGGCAAGAGATGGATAATGGGGAAAGGAAAAAATTAGCATTTTCCCATATGTGAAAATTCTGGGAAGAAACACCATGGGAAGTTCTTTAAGGGATTAGGTGTTTGTTATAAGTGTATTGATAAGGATCACTAATAAAATGAATTAAAAGGGAAGTATAAAAACGATGTTATTCAATGTTATAATTTCAAGGAGATGAGACACTATGCAAACAAATGTGATAAGGGTCAAGAGAATATGCCTCGGAAGAAGATAATGGATCTTGGTAAAGAATATGATATTGATATAGATAAAGTGAAATGATTCATTATCTTCTATATTTTGATCCATTAATAATGTTATGGAATTTTACTATAGTACTTTTCTATTAATTATTTGAATGTGTATGTTAAATAGTTCTGATGATCAATGATTCAGTATCAAGTTTCATTTCTTAAAAAACACTTGATTGAGGTAAGTATTTTTTTAAAGGTTAGGTTTGAAGCCTCATTTTATTATTAAAGAAAATGAAAGACAACTTTTAACTGGGTAGAGGGAGACCAATTACATAGCTCGAAGTCCCAATGGGCTTGTATCCCATTACAAAGCCCGTAGGCCTAATTTTTTGGCCCAATTGCCATTCTGTGAATAGTAACTCGGCTGCTATAGTACCCGCATAGTACCGCCACTGCTACAGTGCCCTGCCGCCGCTACAATACCCTCTGATCTACAAAACCGCCACTCCTACAGTACTGCTACAATACTTCTACAGTACCTGTGCCCAATATAGTTGACAACATTTTTGGATTTAAGGAAAATATAAAAAAATCAATGTTTTACTTAAGGAGTAAGAAATCATGAATGTTTTCAATAAGTATTTATGGTAATTCATGTTTCTAATATGTTTTAACATATTACATGATGAATGTATACAAATGTTTGGTATATGATGACTAATATTTACTTCATGTTATTTGAGAGATTAATGGTAAGTTCATTTTGAAAATTTAGTAACCTTATTTTTAATGTTTTAGATCATGGTTTTTTGAAAGGGTTGTAGGTTTTACCATTTATGAAATGGTTAAAGTTTAACTTTGGATTAGATTTAAATATTAATCTGTTTATTCATATTGGATAAATTGTACCAACCATATTGGTTTTGGAAAACTGTTGAGGCATAAGGAATAAATTTTCACTCTTTTTGGATATTAAGATTATTTAAAAGTTATTTTTGGTGATTTAGTCATTAAAAATTAATTTTTGGATATTAATTTATTAGATTAAGGGATTTAATTACTATGGAATTTGTCACTAATTTACCAAATACTCTAAGAAATAATGATGCAATATGATAATGATAAATGAAACATATAAGATAACCTTTGTGGTTAAAATATTTATTTATTACTGAATATATTAAGGTTATTTTTTGGAATTTTTTAAGATTTATAATAATATTGTTTTATAAAAAGAAAAACCCACAGGTCATGTGACATCCTATCACATCTGGTATGTTTGTGATCCTTGAACCCACTATCAAAGGGTGATAAGGGTACATCACCTACCACTAGCCTACATGATGTCCTAGTTAGTACAAAAAAATATTTATTTAATTAGTATGATTGATAAAGTATAAGTTCATTTTGGGAACACTATATGATTAAGATTAACCGAATATTTTTGAAATTTATTAAGGAATAAACATTGAAATGTCATTTAGAAGAAAAGATGAGTTTTTAGTGGAATTTTTTTAAAGGATGATGTTATACCTATCAAGTAAGTATATTATATTATGTTCTTACTCTAGGAAGTTAATATATTCCTAAACTCTAGGAAAAGGATATAATAATAAAATAATTTTTCATTTAATTATCTTACATAAAAGTTAATTGACTCTTTAACACATCAAATATTTATAGTTTTATGATGGTAGAAATTCGAAAGACCATGTTCTCTATCACTCTCCATCAGAACATGATAGTTTTATTTCTCTTTCATGTCTGTTTTTTCACTTCACAGTAATGTTATCCTATTTTAAATATTTATTATATGGTGACCATCACATTTACCTTTCCTTCTTATTAAGAGGATGTTTTATTATCCCTATTTACAATGTGGGTTCCCCGAAAAGGTATTTTCAAGTATCAACCATTGATTTTTAAAGTAGAATTTAAAATTGAGGGGACAGAATTTATTGATTTTGGTAAGAATGTAACACCCCAAAATTCAATGGTGTTTATCTTTTTAAATTTAATCTCTTTGATAGCTTACATTGTTGAGAACATTGAGCTCAAAAAAACTAAATTATTAAATTATAATAGTTATCACCTAGTCATTGGAATAATGGGAATGAATGAGATTAAATAAATTATGAAAAAAATAATTTAAACATATTTATAAAATTAATTCATTGTTAACCAATTAATTATAAATTTAAATAAAAACCAATTGATTATAAAGGATTGGTTTTTATAAGAAAGTTGTTTATTCCCATGATGACATTTCATCTTAATAAATTAAACTCATAAATATTAATAAAAGATATTAGTAAAATTTAAATTTTTTATATTCAATTAATATATTTTTAATTCAAATAATATGTTTTATATGGTTAATATAAAATAAAATCCAATTTTATGCATAAAAAGCTACATTTTTCTAAAGGGGGGTTTTGTCCCCTTTTAATGGAACACTTATTTTAAAAATAAATTTTGAAACATTTATAGATTCTATTTGATAAAATAAAATTATTCTTTTATATTATAATATCAATAGTTACCTTGATTTAATTTTTGGTACTTTTCTAATAAGTTCATGTTTTGATTAATAGTAAAAAATACTGAATTTTAATAGAAAATAGTTTTTTCATATAAATAATTTATAATGTAAAGTTATATTTTTGATTGGATATAAAGTATAATTATATGGTTTTTAAATTATTTACTCCAATTTAGACCATTTTAATAAATTTCACATTGAATATAGATATAAAAAAAATTCAATCTTTTAAAAATTTCCACTTTAATAACTCGTTTTCTCACCCCGTCAACGAGATTAGTTTTAAATTAATTTTATCCAATTATGTGTTTTATATTTTGATAAATTGATTCCATATTTGGAATTATAATTTCCAATTTTATTAAATAGGTCCCTTATATTTTTGGACAATATTGATAGTAACTTTAGTAATTTTCTGATTACCATGGTTAAACGTAAATAAGGTAATTGGGTTAAAAATGATATTATAAATATTATAAAGTTATCCTAAAACTTATAATAATTTTATTTTAAGAATTTTTCTCTACCATAATCATACTTGTTCTGATTTTATGAGCTCTTGGAGTCAGTTGGATGACTTTATGTAATTTATAGTAATTTATTCAAAGAAAAAACAATATGTCATATTTTTTTTAAACAAGTCAAATATTTTTAATATAGAGTTATATAAGGGATATGTTTGAATATAAATAGTATTTTTAAATTTAGGATATTTTTCATCATTATGATAATTACATTTTAATTTTTTTGTAAAAGATAATTAAATTAAATGCTTGCACAATAATGATTCTGTGATTGCTTAATTAATATAAATATTAAAAAAATGTTATTAAAAATATGAAAATAAATAAAATTTGATATAATTAATTTCATCCAAAAATATTATATATGTTTTGTGACATGTTATTTGTGATTTAATAATATTTATTTTTAATATATCATGTTGTTATGCTATTTTTAAAAAAATAAAGTAATGAATTATGTCAAAATTGGCATTAATGATATTTTAAAATAAATAATATCTTGTTAAATGACATAAAATTATTCCAAAATATTGGGATGATGTTTAAACTTTTATCTTTGGTTAATTTATGGTCCGTTTGGGATTTCAAAGTAAATATATTAACCCTTAATGAGTAAAAATCCAAGTTGTCATGGTAAGAGTTTAAGAGTTTAAATAAGGGGTAAAACCAAAAAATAAGTGTAATAATGTGACCTAAAATTGTCTAAAAATTATTATATGAGATTTTTTCAACCCATATTAATATTATCTTCAAAATAACTTACTTTGGATTCATTTGGAATTGAAATTTAATTTAAAATTATTTTATATTTTGAGAGTTTCCAAAAGTGCCCCTCACCTCAATTAAAATAGGGCACCTCTTCCCTCACATATTCACACCACTTTGAGCTTTATATATCAACAAAAACCTGAAGTTTTTCTCCCAAAAATCCTTATGAATTTTCTATATGTCTTTATCTTTCAGAAATACCATGCCTAGGTCCCTTAAGAGAAGTTATAAAGGAACTCCTTTATAGAATAGGTAATCGTTGTTACAGGCTCTTCTAAAAATCATTCTTCTTCTACTTCCACTTAATGAGTTGTTTCCATGAAAAATAAATAAATAAAGTATCATATATATTATTAGATGTTATTATAATTATGATACAACCAAATTCCATTTTTACCCCTCTTATAAAAAATGAAAGGATTGTGTGTGTGTACGAACAACATACCATCTCCACACCGGGGTGTAATTTGTTTTTAATCACCACCTTACTTGGGTGTGTATAATGATGGAAGTAATGGATATATATATATATATATATTTAACTTATTAAATGATATTATTTCTGGATAATTAGTATTTTATCCACTTTCTTACCCTTTTACCCTTAAGGGATTGATAACGTCCCTCGTGTGTACATAGAACCTACCGTCTCCATGATGCGATGCGATTCCTTTTTCATGTTAAACTGAAAATAATGATTAAATAATTTTATTTAATGATTAAATATGATATTAATAACTATAATATCATTATTTAGATGGTGAAAATATGTTCTATACACAAGAATCAGGAAATACACACCAAAACATGCATTGGAAAATAAAGTCACTGACATCCAAAACAAGGGTAATAATGAAATATTATTAACAAGTGGCGATAAAAGAATATAAAATAATCATATAAGACATCATAAATATGAAAATGGTTCTATTATAAATTTACAAGATGATTTAAAATTTTATACAGTAGCTTAAATCACGTACCACCAAATGGAAGTGTGAGGTAAGGGTTGTTTGGTCTCACTTTTATTTCTATGGGACATATGTTTTATTCACCACGTATTCCTTTTGTGTTGTGCATATACTGACCTTTGAAATTTCATGTCATAAATTTATTTTTTATAATGATATTTACTATTTTTTAAAAGTTTATTCATTTATGGGGCATACATTTTGAATGATTACAAATTTGTAAGGGATTTCTTAACGTAATTTTCAATCATTGGGATAAAATTATACTTTATTTATTATTTCATGCTATTATTATATGTGAAATGGATTTTGATTGTATCGTGTTTTATTTAAACTAGTTTTATGTGGATTTACTTTTGATACAAAAAAATTATTCATTTTATTTTTTCCTAAATAGTATACCATTTTTACATACAATGTTTACCTTAAAAGTCATTTTAGTTGTTGGGGAAATAATGTAAAATTTGTATCTTTTACTCAATATAGATACTTATTGATACGGATTATTGATTAATAAATTAAATAGTTCATGTTGATATATGGGGAATTCTGTATACATGCAATAACAGATGAGGGTAGTATATAGAAAAACCCCTTTGATGCATCGATTGTCTCATGAGATGAAAATCCTGGCCAAATTAAATGGGTTTTTACCCATAATGATTAAACTATATTGTGAGAGGTCTTGAAGTTAATGGTTTTATGTGCCTAGAATCATAAAATCCAATAATTAAAAATTTCATTCATTAATATTTTAGTTATTTTTATTGATAATACTTTGACTATAATACTATCCACGGATTTAGATTTTGAAAAATGTATTGATTAAATGACACGTGTGTTAAATTATTTTACCTTTCCATATTGATTATGATTTTTTGATTTTCAGATAGATTACGTTGTATTTAACCCTTACTAAGCATATGATCTCACCCTTTTTTTTCACTTTTCTACAGGATATCAAGAAGAAATTATTGAATAATATCAAGGATAAAAATTACCTTTCTTTGTTATATTATATGTTTTAATACTAATGTAATAAGGGTTCCATGTATGTATCTAGTTTTTCAAGACTACAAAACTGATCAGTCCTTTACGATTTGAATCTTGTATCTATGATTATGTAATAAATTAAGGCATAAACTCTAGGCTACTTGGGTCTGGTTTATTACAAATGCACACATCTCTAAGATCATACAATACTGAAATGTAAAAAAACTGATAAACTAAGCATGAATACAACTAAATCCCACAACCATAGTATGAAAATAAGAACTAGAAGGTAAATAAGGAAAAATAAAAATCCAAACATAGAGATTCTGAAGACAAGTCCAACCTAAAAGTAAATATGGGTAATTTTTTCATGATAACTGCTGGAGAACACCTCAATTTTCTAACTCAAAAAAAGTTTCTTTGTCTAGATCCATCTAGGACTCCATTAAAAGTTTGATCATCTACATAAGACACAACATGTGCAGAAAAAGACCATGTAGGGGTGAGTATAAAAATACCTATTAGGTAACCCTAAAACCAAAAATCAAATAACAAAATAATAATAGTCAAATCTATATATGTTTATGTCTACAACACATATAAAAAGAATATTATATAAACTCAAAAAAGACACACAATATCAAGGTAAAGTTGAAACTATAATGCCATCCTAGGATTCCGACATAAAATTTCTACATAGCACTCATCTTGGAGAACACACTCCATGATTCAGGTAACATTGATGACATCCATCTAAGAGTTCATCCTCATGGGGTATCATCATAGGAATTACATGCTAAATGTCTAAAGAGAATGATACATAGATGTGGATCACACCCAAGGATATAGGGTATACTAGAAACCCAGTCTAGAATAACCCACTAAGTAGAGAATTGGATATAGAATATTATTAGGCACAATGATTCCAAGAACTCCCCCTAGGGAAAGAAGATGATATAGGATCTCACTCCAAGCCACAAAGAAGGGTTCTAACAACTCTATCTAAGAAGTCATACTAAAGGGATCACCATCCTATGTGTAGAAAACAGTCCAATACTTACCAATGGGGGATGTTTTAGGGAATGAACCCTAATAAAACTTGTCCAAGATAATTAGGAAAAGGTCTACAAACCAACTTTGAAAAATAAGACGGCATGTACTAGGAGTACACGGTGTGTCCCTTTGGAATTGGGTCCTGTCTATATAAATGGCCCATTCCTATGTCCATGTATAAGTACATTGCCTAAACATGCATGTGTACTTCTTCCCATCTCCAAGTACACGGATCTACCCATGTACACCTATCCTAGACAATTATATGTAGGAGTACACATCATGTCTAAGCCTCTATACTCTTACCTGTGTCTATGTACCCTCAGAGGCACACGCCAAGCCAACTAAGAATGGGTCCCATGTCGTGTGACATAGTTAACTTGCCATGTGGTACTTAACATCATCCTAAATCCCTAGCCACCACTATGAGGGACCCACACTACGTGTAGCTTCGAAGTACATACAATGTGTGTTGGGATTTTCCATAATCCTCCATTCTTAATCCCCCGTGGTCTCCCACCCTTCCAAGCTCCATTCTAGCTGCAAATCATGTCTAAAAACAAAGATCTACTCCATTAGAGCCTCTATATGGATTCCTACCATAATCCAAACTTCAACACTATTTTCTAAACACCTATCATTTATTCATGGCTCCATCGAATTCCCCACTTGAATCGGGGGTCTCCAATCTGGTGTGATCCGCTCACCGCTTCTACCATCACATGATCTTTATTTCATACCATGTTTGGATCTATGATATCGAATAATTGTAATAATTAATTGGTGTTCAGTGTTCTATTCCATGGCATTGGGTCAAACCTCTAAAAAAATGAACCTCGTAGATGAATTCATGTAGAAAAAATAGAGAAAAACAAGAAACATGTAAAAAAGAGGAATGAACCGTGTTTGTGTGTGGTTGGACTCAATCCATTTTCATTAAAATGATGAACATAGAACCAATAAAAAAATCAATTAAAATACCAATAAATACCCATAGGTAAACCCATCCCACAATATGACTGATCAGTGAGTCGATCTATTGGTCAATTGATTCACATTCATCATAAAAATCAATAACATGGAAGAAATCCGTATAAAAAAACATCCTAACTCAATTTAGATTGATCATTAATAAAGAACGAATATGTTTCATTGTCATTGGTGAGATCCTATGATTTTATTTCACACCGATCATGGAACTACAATGTAGTTATAATCTTCCGATAGAGTTCCTATAATGCTATTCATTGGCTCTCAATGATTTGTAGGGTTATATGGATAACCCTAAAAAAATCCATAAGCATGAATTTAAATAATAGAATTAGGCCGTTGTTTCATAAAAAATTAATTAATTTATTTTATTTATTTTATTCATTTTATGCCTGAAATGAATTTTTCACATACAACCTATTCCAAAAAATGTTAGTCTCACCTAAGGTAAAACCCATGTCTATAACTCAACAATGCACTTGGATTTCTGATCCAGTCTCGGTTTACAAGTTATTACACTTTTTCAAGAAAACCTTATGCACATCCTATTTAATAAATTTAATATATTTCAAACATTTAATTTGGAAACATCAGACCTCATAATATCAAGTTTTATTAGTGCCTGGTCTCAAAAATAATCCACACAATGTGCAAAAGAATAAATTGAAATTTTATGTCATTAAATTCTTCCCATTATGGGGATTTACTTCTTAAAAGTCCAAAAAAAGTGTGTATACAAAAAGATGTGAACACTAAGAATGGATTTGTGCCTCCAAATCATAGTTTATCTCTTGAAAATATTCATACTTCCACCATACATGCACTAGTGGAATTTCTCACTGACAAGGGATCATCTCCTACCAATCATCAAATTATATCAGGTACTCGGCAAAGCTAGCTGCAACCTCGATGTTTAGATTTACCCAATTGATAATATGTGATCGATCATGCACATACCTCCTCAACTGTGACACATGGAAGACTTCATTTACTTGATCTAACTATGGAGGTAGAGCTAAGAGAAACACCACCTCACGAACTCAACATATTATCTAAAAATGGCCAATGAATCTCAGAGATAGCTTACCACTACGACCAAATATCCATAATCTATGTCGAGATGAACCCCAAAAGAACACATGGTCTCCCACAACAAACTCAAAAAAGTCTCTTTCTTCAGTCATCGTAATATTTATGACGGTTTTTTTTCATTCCTCATCTACTCCTAGATGATTTTCACCTTCTCTATAGTGGATCACACCAAATATAAGCTTATAAGTGATGAATCTCATGGGTTATTATAGTAAAGTGGTAACCTATAGGTTTTCTCATACAAGGCCTTTAATGGTGTCATACTAATGGTGGAATGGTAGATATTATTATAAAAAAAATACACCAATGGTAGGTTATCCTCCTAACCATGAAAAAGACCACCATTCAAGCTCACATCAAGTTCTCCATAACCTGAATGGTCTGCTCAATCTAACCATGAGTCTGGGGGTGAAAATTCATGCTCCAACACAAATAACTCCCAAAATCCTCCTACAATATCATCCATTATCAAGATTTTAAGTAATCACCACATTCAGAAAAAATAATCATGGTAAATTCATGGAGTCATTCTATCTACTGAACGTAGAGGCATCCCAAGATCTCTACTAAACACTTCTCTCAGATATCTAGGAAGTGGGCCAACATGTTCAATCGGTCTATGGTCATATGGATAGAATTGTGTCCTCTTCACATACATGGTAATCATTGTAAGAATCCCATGGATATCAGATCCCACATCCACTATAGCACCAAAATGGGTGGATCTAAACTTTCTATAACTTTGTGCTCAGCCTTCACTTCCTAAATGGTAAGGCATCGAGAGACAAACTCTGCAACTTCATTCTTCATCCCTAGACACAAAAACTGATAATGTAGGTCCTATTACATCATTTTCATGCCTGTATGTACTACCAAATGATATGTATGAAACTCTCTTAGAACCTCCTATCACAAATTCAATGGTACCATTATTCATCTTATGAAAAAAATAACATTCTACCCACCATTATAAAATCCATCAGAAGCATGACCATTGGATATTGGAATAAATAGGGTCTCACAATCAGCATCCCCAAGTTGTCCCTCCCAAGATTTATGAAAAATTGGAGGGGTAACAACAATCAATTGGAGTTAAGATTATCTATCTCCATACATAAAGGATAATAACAATGAGGATGACGACTCTGATACCTTGTTCAATGACTATGAATAGATCTCCTACTAAGAGCATCAGCTACAAAATTCTCCTCCCAAGAGTATAGAAAACATTAAAGTTCTAATATGGAAGAACTATAGACATAAACTATATCTTAAGTTAATATCATTCTAATAGAATATATACTTGATACTATTATATTCAGAATAGATGATAAATTGATTTCCCATCAGGTAGTGTTTTCAAATCTTCATTGGGAAGACTACCACTGCTAACTCAAGATCATGGGTTGCACATTTCTACTCATGTGCTTTCAATTGATTTAAGCCATAGGAAATCACTACTTACCTCTACATTAGAACACAACTATGCTTGGTTCATGATGCTTCATGGAACACTAAATACACAACACCCTCCTCTGATAATCTAATTATGGGAGCGCTCATCAATCTCTACCTCAACTCTTTAAAGGACTACTAGAACATCTCTATCCACGTGAAAGGATACCCATTTCTAATCAAAGATGTCATGAGAGTTAATATCTTAGAGAAATATTGTATGAGTCTCTAATAATATCGTTCTAACCCAAGGAATATCCACACATCTATCACACTCTTGGGTGGCTCCCAAGCTGACATTACCTCGACTTTCATCAGGTCCACTTCCACAGCATATGTTGAGATAACATGTCCCAAAAATTAGACCTCCAAAATCTAAATTTGGAACTTTGAGAGATTATCATAAATATGGTGATCCTAGATTACCCCCAGAACCATCCTCAAGTGTCTTTTGTGATCTTCCTCATATGAAGAGTACAAAAGGATATCATCAATAAAGACATGCATGAATAGGTCTAAGAAGTGATGAAAGATCTGCTTCATGAGTCCCATGAACACTTGTTGGGTGTTTCTCACACTAAAGGGAATCACTAAGTACACATAGTGATGATAGAGACATCTAAATGTAGTATTCATTATATACTTGTCCTATAATCACAATTGGTTATAGTCTGATCAGAGGTCAACCTTCTAGTAGCATCATGGTTCTCTCAACTATTCAAATAGGTCAGTGATCCTCATTAATGAATACTTGTTCTTCATGGCCACCTAGTTCAAGCACCGATATTCCACAAAAAATCTCAAGCTCACATCCTACATCTTGGAGAACAAAAATGGGGCTACCCATGGTGAAATATTACGTCTCCCAAATATCTTCCTCTACAAGTCCTTCAACTACACACTCAGCTCACAAGAATCTATGAGATCCATTCAATATGTTTCAATAGATATCAACTTCATACTGAGGTGTAAATAAATGTATAATCCTATTTGTCAGTGGAGAGGTAAGCCTGGAATATCCTTGGGAATGATGTCCTCAAACTCCACTGCCACTAAAGGAAAATAGAAATTTGTAATATCCAATCCACTAAGGGTCATTTTATCCAACAGATGGGTAATTAGTTTCACCCTTCTATGCATGATTTTAACTTGTGTTTCCTATGATTACTTTAAACCCAAAAAGGAATCCTAGTCCCATCACTATAGACCTGCCAAATCCTCTCACATAAACAATAAATCTAGGCATAAGATTTAGATATACAGTCCATAGCTAAGATGATATCATAAGTCATAATCACTACTAAAAAGATGTCCCAAAATAAAATTTCACCACCCAGAGTTATGTCACATTTTTGTAATAAGTTTTTGATCCCTGAGTCGTCTCCAGTAGGAGTCTGCAAGTGTAAGGGTCGAGACAAGGTATCAAATGGAATCTCTAAATCTCGAACAAGATTTTTGGAAATAAAGGAACAACAAGAATCTATGTATAGAAGTACTATAGATAATGTATAAAAGACACATATCATACCTCATATCATCCATAGAGCCTCTCGGTTATAATAATCAATTTCCTGCAGCTTTCCCTACCCTTGTACTCTAGCTCCTTGAGCCTGGCGTAGACCATCTGGGAGTGGTTTTAGAAAACTATTGAAGCATATACCACCTCTATCTTATCCCCTAGAACCTATGACATGTACTCTCACATTTCAGACCTATCTGATCCTGTCAATACCTTTTCCTCAATTTCTCATACATAGTCTCCATGTTATTCATATGATGGGATGGAAAATCTCGTGCAAGATGTATTGTGTCATCACATGAATAGAACAACCTCCCAATGTGATTAACAGAAACATATTGTGATCCCGGAACTGTATAACCTCTTTCATGGTACCTCCTCTTGAAATTACTCACATTTTTGGATCCCTAAGACTGGTTTTGGCTCCCTGATTCAAAATTATCTACTCTACTGTTACCACTATCGGTAACTAATGTATGATTTTTCTCAGTCAGGAAACTCTCAACCACAAAAACTCACATCATAACCAAAAAATTGATAGGAATTCATAGAGTTATAATGGTATCTCATATGACATTATGAATTCCTCACTCAAAGGTCTGAGACCAAACGAACTGATCATGAACCAAATCCATCAAGTACTTGGAGAGTTTTTTGAGCCTCAATGAATACTCAACTACCATTTTGCTACCCTACAGAAGTTGAAGAAGATATTGTATGCATACATCCCTTAGTATAGCTGGAGATAACCCCTCTCAGAAAATTCACTCAAACTCTGACCATGATAGAGTCGACTCATCAAACAATTGGGTCACTAAGCCCCACCATCACCCTACAGATCCCTAGAGAAAGCTCGCTATCAGAACCACTATTTGATCTATCGATGTTCTAAAAATATGTAAAACATGCATCACTACCTCAAGAAATTCATCATCCACCTATGGGTCAGGCACACCTCAAAAACTAAGGGATCTATACCACTAAAACATGTGAGATTTTCTCAGCCTGTGCACCTCATCTGTTGGTACTACAGGTACCATCTTCTTCTCAATAGATGGAATCACATATTTTGAACCACCTATAGGTGAAACCTGTGGAAATATTCCATGTATCTATTCCTCCTCACCAGGGGTATCATCCTCATGATCCTAATGTTGAATCCTAGTTGGCATATGCCATAGAGGCATCTAGAAATAAACAAGATATACTACAACCAATGACTATATCTAGAGAGATTTCATAATAAGGACATGAAAACCTAACCCAATCCTATATGATTCATGTGCCATTATTTTCCCTTAAAACTAGTTCCCTTATGTACCAAGATGAAATGCAGGTGATCGGATTCATGGTGTATGGATACATAGGTTGTCGCACTAACACTAGAGTCCCTAGCCTTAAAGTCAAACTCAATACTCTTAACACTATTTCCCCAAACCAGTCTCACATACTTCAGTACTAAGGTAGAACCGAATAGATCTGATACCACTCTATCACAACTCGTCCTGATGGGGCTCATGCTAGGACTCCCCAAGCATGTCTCCAATAGTCTAGGGGCTATGACTAGCACCGAGTAGGAATGTCAATAAAATGGTAGGCCTTAGCTTAATGTACATGTACACATGCACACATCTCAAACCCATAAAATTAATAAATGTAAAAAAATGATAAACCATTCCTGCATACAACTAAATTCCACAACCAGTGTACGAAAATAGGAAATAGAAGGTAAAAAATTCTAAATACAAGCACACCACAAAAAATATGAAAAAATTTCTAACCTGAAATTAATGATGGGGACTGATATCAAGAAAACTGTATGAACACACCTTAGTCTATCTGGATCACTAAGATCTTTCTATACTTGGTCCCTCTAGGAATCCATCAAAAGGTAAATCATCTACACAAGTCATGACATGTGTTGGGAAATCCTGTGTGGGTGTGAGTTTAACCATACCCAGTAGGACACCCCAAAACAAAAAAAAATAATATAATAAAAGAATAACACTCTAATCTTAATATGTACATGTCTATAGAACATATAATAATAACAATAATATCTAGATGTACTCAAAAAATATTCACATTCTCAAGGTAATGTTATAACTATAATTTCAACCAATAATTCCTTCTAAAAAGTTTCACATATCACTCATCTGATGGAACACACTCCATGAGTTAGATAACACTTATGAAGTGCATCTAAGAGGTCTTGCTCGTAGATTCTTTTAATAAGAAGTATACAGTGTAATTATATAGTGAATGATATAAAAATGAGGATCACACCCAGGGTTATTGGGTATACCAACCACATAATCTGGAATAACCAGCTAAGTAGAGGATTTGTGCCAGCATCATGTTGGTCACAATGATACCAAGAACTCCACCTAGGGTAAGAAGATGATAAAGGATGTCACTATGATCATCACATAAATATTCCAAAAACTCTATCCAAGAATCCATACTGAAGGGATCCCCATCCTATGTGTGGGATTTGATTCCATACTAACCCTTAGGGAATGATTATAGGGAACACACCCTAGAAAACAATTTACAAGTTGAAGAGGATGAGGGCTCTAATCCAACATTAATGGAGTACAAATAATGTAATAGGAGTGCATGTTTTGACCCTTGGGCACTGGGTCCTGCCTGTGTAAATGGAATGTTCCCATGTCTGTGTAAAGGTATAAGGCATGCCCATTCTTTTGTATTTCTTCCCATGTCTAAGTACCCAACTCTACCCATGTACGCCTATCCTGGCCATGTCTGGGTTGGAGTACACTACATGTACATGCCCCTATACTCTTTACCATGTTTCCATACCCTCTGAGGTATGTGTTGAGCAAACTGAGAATGGTTCACACACTTTTTAATACTTAACTTCATCCTGAATTCATAGTTAATAATGTCAGGGTCTCACATAGCATGTAACTCCAAAGTCTATGACTTGTGTATTTGGATTTTATAGAATCTTCCATTCTTCCAATTCCATGATTTCCCACTCCTCCTCCCTTCATTTAGACCAAAAATCATATAGGGAAACATGGATATACTCTATGAAACCCTATGTGTTGCTAATTTTTTGAATTAGGCCTTTGAAAACATTTTTGAAATTCCCATCATTGGTTCCCATCAATGTCCCCCACCCTGCTCGAATGAGGGGTCTCCAATCTTGTGTGATCCACTCTATGCTACTACAGTCACATGATCCTCATTCAATACCTTGTCCAGTTACAAGATATTGAATGGTTATTCAATAAAATTAGTGTTCAATGTTTGATTCCTTGGTATTTGGGTTGAACCATTAGAAAAGAAAAACCCTTGTGATAAAATCATGTAGAACGAAGGTATAGGACCAAGAAACACGAAAAAAGAGGAATGAACCCCAAACATGTTTATTTTTCCTCGATCCATTTCAATTTGAATGATGAATAAATAACCAATAACAATCAAACAAATCTCTTAATAAATCCCCATAGCTAAACCCATCCAGCAATATGATCGATCTCTGGCTCAATCCATTGGTCGACTGATTCGTGTTCATCATGGAAATACATAATGAGGAAGAAATCCCAATAAACAAATATCCTATATTGATTTTGATCTATCATTGACGAATAATGAAGCCACATCATTATCATTGGTGAGATCCTCTGATTCTGTTGCACACTAATCCTGAAACTTCAATCAGATTACCATTCTCTAAGAGAGTTCCTCAAAAGCTCTCCAATGGATCTCAATGATTCATGGGGTTATATGGATAACCCTGAATTTTTTTCCTATTAATTTTTTTAATGAAAAGGATTAGGTCTCAACATCATATCAAAATTGATTAATTTATTTTATTTATTTATTTATCTTAGTCATGCGATGAATTTTTCACAAACAACCCGCAAAAATAATGTTTATATTATACCTAGGGTAAACCCCATGTTTTATACTCCACGGTGATCTTTGGTTTCTGATTTGAGCCTCCATATTGAAGTTATTATACATTTTTTTGAAAACTATACACACGTGTTATTTCATATATTTAATATATTTCAATAATTTATTCTAGACATATCAGGACTCGGGATCACACACCATCTCAGTACCTAGTATCAAAAATAATCAACACATTATCCAAAAAATAATACATGCAAATCATAAGTCATTACAATATAACTCTATCCTTTTAATCCTTCATTAGTAAAGCATGTTCTTGTTTGAGCTAGTTCAGCCACAAACATGACCAATTCTATACCAACATCTCCATTTTCACAAAGAATAAGTATCAATAAATTAATAACAGTAATATATTATATTTAAAATTAATATATTTCATGAATATGTATCAATAAGTATAAAATAAATGTAAATGGTCATTATAAAGTAACTCATGGTTATCAATAAATTCTTAGGAAAAGTTTTTCCATGGACTTCATCTTCACAAACCATACACATAATTTCCCTCAAATGAACATGGTAATACATAAATAAATGAAATAAAAAAAATTAAATACCTTTAATAATATATTATTGATGAACTTGGTATCAAATAATTGGGTCAGACATCAAAATTTTGAAACTTATGCAGAATAATCAAAATTAAAAACTTCTGATGATTAAAGTAAACACTAACTAACTATATATGTGTTGAAAATTATTAAAATTGAAGATTTAAAAGTTAATATATATGAATAAGTATCTAAAATAAACTATCAAGATGAGTATGTTTATTATACAAGAGGTTAAAGTTCTTTTGTATAACATAGGCGTATAGGTGATCATTTTATTTCAAACCTCATTTTAAATTTGAGATTATTATTATTAAGTTTTCATTTGGGGAAATTTTATGTCCATTATATCTAAAAGAAATTATATATTCTTATCCTCTAGTTTTTCATGATTTTTAAATTTCCTTCTACCATTTATCTTCTCCTTTGATTCATAATTTTCCTGAATTAATTCTAGTTAGAGAAAATAACCTTACATCTTCTTTTCGGTCAGGAATATTTATCTCCCACATGTGTAATATTTATTTTTGTTTTATAGATGTCTTAATATATTATTATATTATTGATTATTTTTTTTAAATTAATTGAATTTATTTATAAAAGTAATATTATTGTAAAAATTTTGGTGTTTTTTTGTTTTTATAACATTGACTCTCATTAAAAAAGTTTGAAAAGAATCGTTATCTTTTAATGCTTTTCATATGAACACTTTTTATATCTTTTAATACTATTTTTTATAATGAATATTTATCTCCATGTTTTTATGGTTTTATAAATTAACTTATATTCCATTTTTTATAAAATATTATAATAAAATTTTTCCAAAATGTAAATTATAACATCCTAGAACCCGAACTACTAGATCGAGTGCCAAAATCATAAATTATACATTTTTGGTTATTATATAGATAATTGTGATCCATTTTCTTCTATCTAAACCATGAAAAATCAAAAGGATAAGTTGGATGACTTACATTCTCATGATCATTTTAGTTTTATAGTATTATATAATTAGTATAAACTCAAATATAATCAATACCCATGTTGTTAAATGATAATTTCTCCCACTTAAACTAGATTTTCATATTTCAAATTAAGTCTCAATCATCATCCATATGAAATTACATCTATAAATAATTCCTTCAACATCGTTTTTTGATAACCTATGGAAAAGGAAACATAAGAAGGTTGAGGTAAAATTCTCACTAATGATAAATATAAGAATTAACAAGTGAATTTCATCAATGGTCATAAGAAGTGGATAAGGGTGTGAAGGAATAATCAGAGTGCAGGATCAAATCATAAAGAACACATACCCATCAATTCCTAAATCATCAATCATGAAACATTGGATAAGGCATAAAAAATTAAGAGTCACCAAAATTATTTATCATGATCAATGTGATATTAATCTTTATTAAAGGAAATTCTATAAAACTATTACATGTATAGAGAAAACATGATGGTATCTTGGAACATAATCTTTATAGTGCACTTATAGGAACCTAAAAAATTGAATAACCATATGGTTGACATATAACATAATTTTTTAGAGAACATAATCATTACCCAATGAATTGGAGTTATATCTAGGAAAACCCATCATATAATCTATAACGGGATCATTCGACTTTGTTTGGTAACACCAATCTTATAATCTATAATGGGCTCACCCCATGCTATCTAGAAACACCCATTGTATAAGATATAATGGTTCTACCTGGTAAAATCTGGGTACACCCATCATATAATTAATGTCCAAAATCCATAATAAGAATAAAGTACAAAGACATTTCATTTAAATATAAAACTCAAAAAAATCATTATTCCTTTCATAACATGGCTAACCCATGGAAAGGGAACGTGTTCCATGAAATATGTTGGATACATTATCAAATCATGGAAAATAAAAAAGGTTCTTTGAAAATATCTTGAAAAATGATTAATCTATAGAAAAGAAACATGTTCCCAGACAATCTCTTTGAAACATGATTAACCCAGGGAAAATAAATGGGTTCCATTACAATCACTTTGAAACATGATTAACCTAAATAAAAGATACTACTTCTACAATAATCTATTTGAAACATGATTAGCCAATAGAAAAGAAATAGGTTCTGTAAACATATCTTCGAAACAATCTAAATTAGTCCATACAAAGAAACAATTAGGATTGTATCATTAAAAAATATCCTAATTGGATAATAAGTGACAATAAAGGTTTTTTATGTTGATGAAATGAGATACAATTAAAACATAATTAAAAACATTAATATGAAAATAAACTTTTCATTTTGAAAATAAATCATTTTTTTTAAAACTAAAAATTCGTAAAATATTGTGAAAATACTTTTCTATAAAAAAACCTCAAATCATATAATATAATCTTTAAATATGTTCAATACGTTTCTTAAGTCAAATAGGATTTCCATTTGGAAAAAAAGTTTAAAAAAAATTAAAAATCATTGTATTTAAATAAAATGTTTAAAACATATAAAGTAATCTTAAAATAAAATAATGATCCCAATAGGGGAAAATTTCATTCTTTCCATACATGTAAAAGGAAATATTCTTGTCTATTTTTTGGTAAAATCCAAATGGGAATTATCTGGAAAATACAAGAATATTCATTTGATACAAAATATAAAAAGTCAATTGTGGGTAAAAATGTATTTAATAATTTATTTTATGAATGATAAAAACATTTTTGAAAACATTATTAGAAAATATGGTTTTTGAAGAAAAATTGTTTTTGATCAAAGAGTGAAATAAAGATGGTTTTTATTAAAAATAACCTCAAATATTTTAGGTAAAAAATAGTGGATGAATGGTACTATTACATGAAAATATCATGAGTAAATAGAGGATAAGAGAAATCATGGGAATCTTGGAGTGGTATATAATAATATTTTAACATTGGATACTTAATCATAAATAATCGTGATAATCGATGACATTATAACATAAAACTCTTACCCCTTTGGTAACGTTGAATAATAAGCCTCATAAAGAGATAAAATTAAATTAAACCTAAAATATAATGAGAATAAATAAATTCATGATATTCCATGTCAAAGGGGTTATATATTCACCTCATAAAATAATATGGGTTCTAACATGACATAAGTCTCAAATAAGGTAAATTGAGACCAAAATCCCCTACAAAGATCGTATCACTAAAGTGAGGATTAATAAATGGATTAATTATGTGTTTCAAATTTAAATCCATATAAAAAAACTGTAAATAAAACATAAAATAATAAAATTACATTACACACACAAAATTATCATTAAATAATTAGTTGAGTAGAAGTTTAACCTAATGAATGGAAATTAAGTTAAGAAATACCATGCTTTATGCTTAATTTTTCTTGAACATTATTTAACCTAATTTATATTGGTTTTTAAAATTTTATTAACTTATTATAAGACCATATTAATATTTATAATATCATATATTATCCTTTTATTTCATCTTATCAGTCATTCGTTAATAATCATTCATTATTTTTTTTGTTTGAAATACTAATTATCTTAATTTCTAATTCATGGTTTGTTATGAAAGTTCAAGTTCATATGCATATAATATAGTAATATCATCTAAATAATAATAAACATTAAATAATTATCATAATTATACATCAATTATACTTTTTTATACATATTATTAAATATGTTTTCTGAAAAATGATGCATGTTATGATCATGGAGACGATAGGTTGTACGTACACATGAATAACATTTCCATTTTTTAATAACCTTTATAGAGAGTAATTAAATAATATTTTCTCTTTCCATAATGATCATAATATCATAAATAATATATTATTTCTTTAAAAATAATTATATAAATCTTCCATGTGGTGTGGTTATAAAAGAGAGAGTCAAATCACTTCATGAAGGTGGAAGTCCACACATACACGAACATAATTATTATCTTTCAGTGAGTGAAAAGATAATAAAGAAAATAATATATTATTTTTCTAAAGAAATAAATATTTCATTAATTTCATAATTATTCCATTTATATAACTTATATTAATCAAATTTATTCTTATTACCTTCCATATAAATCATTAGTGAAAAATGAATAACATCATCTCATGAAGCGGTAGTCCACCATACACACGAGCGATGTTATCAAATCCACTATGGAATGGGCAGTAAAAAAATTTATATATGATATAATGAATATATAGGTATATTGATTTTAGAAATATTATATATAGTGACCCAAGCCTTTTACATATAACATTACACAATTTTAAGCATAATTATACATCAGAGTTCAATCCAAGGATCGTTAAGTCTAGTGTCTTGGAAGACAAGGTACATAAAACATAAAACATGGGGATAAAAAAATTCTTTATTTAAAATCCATAAAGAGTTTATAACATCCTTTGAGCTCTTTCATCTGTATAGGGTACCCTGGGGAACACATGAACAAAGGGATGAGTTGAAAAGCCCAGTAAGGGAATGGACATAAGGATACGTCTTAAGCACATGTGTTGGGAGGAAGGATATAATGATATCCAAAGCATAGAACATATAAATTTGTATCATATAATAATGGATTCATATAATAATGGAATCATATAAATGTGGAAGAATCATAAAACATTTCTTTAGTATGGATCAAGGCTAACCGCCACTCCCATTTCCCATTTTAGTGCGGGTCAAGGCAAACTGTCAATCATGTTTCCCATTTTAGTACGGGCCAAGGCTAACTGCCAATCCCATTTCATATCGAATATCAATAGACCTAACCTTTCCCAATGCATTTGGGCGCTACTTGGGTGCACCAATCTCTACATTTTCATGAATATTGTTTCCAAATAAAAAATCATACACAATCAACCATACATAAACATAAGGATACCCATTGAAAGAATTGGGTAGCACAATCATGACATAAAGCATAACCAATGAGCGTATCATAAAAGTGTCCATGAAATAAAGGGATTAGATAATACAAGGAAGTTAATAAGGTAAAATATGCATATAAGATGGTAATTGGTTTCAAATAGAAGTGACAATAGATAGGAAATTTATTTTAGAAACCCTATCATTAAAACATTTTTTTGCGGTTTTAAGGAAAATACTACAAAGATTTTAAAATGAGAAAGAGATAAATGTTTTATATAAAACTATAATTTAACCAAGAATGTTTTAATAGTAAAAGTAATGATTTTATAAATACAATGGTGGATTAAAAAAGGATAGAGTGAACTAGAAATTGGGTAAAAATTTGGGATGTTCCCTTAAAACAGGTTTGCTTATCAGAAAGTTCTAAGGAGGGAATCTTTTAAAAACATGTATATCGCGGAAAGAGAGTGATGAAAGGGTATTAATAGATGAATTTTTTAAAACTAAACTGAATTTATAATATTTACATAAATAGATAATATAACTCCACTTTGATATAAATAAAGATAAGGCAACCTGAATGAACAAAAGGGTTCGGGTAGAATTAGTTATTGTTTATTGGCATGGTGTCGGGTGTACCTAAGAAGAATTGATGAGAGATAAAATGAGTTTTTTGTATCTTTTAAATCTTGAGGGCAGTATGTGGGAGTTGATTAATCATAACCTATCATTTGGTATTACACATAAATAGGTATAGCATAGAGGGAACTCTTGATTAAGAGAGAAAATGAGAGGATCCCTTACCTCAAATCTGTTTCTTTTCTCCACTTGTTCTTAAACACCTGACTAAACATATTAGGTTTATTAATTAATAATTATAGAACCTATTATATATGTAATTGGTTTATTATAATCATTTTAAGTTCATTTATAACCGTTTTTATTGGTTATGAGGTTCAATTTCATTGTTCGGGCTCGTTTGTTTACTTGGTTTTAATAACAGGTTCACTTATATTCATGTTTAGATAAACATGTAAGATGAAATTGGTAGTATAGAATGGAATTTATATTCTATTAGTGAACATACAGGAGATTAAATGTTTTTAAATTTAATTTGGTTACTTAAAGTGAATTCGAATTATTGTATAAAACCAGAGTGACAATCGTTTTTGTTAATCAGTGGGTTTCATTACAAAGAACATGATTTTCTTTGTAAATTAATACCATTTGTACAAAAGGATTATAGAACAAAATATAAGATATATTACATTTATAATAATCTAGTTCAACCATAACACAAATGGTTTCATGACCATATTTAAAGATGATAATAGAAATTGATAAACCATTGTCCTTGAGTGTGCTAAATTAGAACATCTCAAACGAGGATTTCATTTCTTTCAAATAAAAGGTGGGTAAATGAGAGAAGATAATGAAGTATACCATTAGAATAATATCATTCCAGGACATTTATGTTACTGTAGTTATCATACCATTTGGGTGAAAGGAGGTGAGGAAAGAAACAAAAAGAAATAACATAAAAGAAGTAAAGGAATTGGAAATAGGAATTTACCTCTTGAGACTTCCTCCTTTGAGAACCTCTTAAGGGGAGAGGTTTTGGTATTTTGAAGAGTCTAGGGTATTTTTGACATGGGGGAGGATATTGGGGAGATATTAGAGTAGAATATTGGCATGGTTCAAGGCTTGAGGGTAGTGAAGAGAAGAGGGAGTGAGGGGGGTTTTATAGTGGAGGAGAGGGATTTCATAATATTATAATCATTAATTTATTATTTCTTCACAAGACAATGAATAGTATGTATTATATGAACAATAATATTAATAAATTAATGTGATTTCTATATTTGGGTGCTTAAATCACTTGTGTTGTCAGTAATAGTGGATTTGAACTATAATGTATTTATATGGTAAATTAATGTATTTTACTCTTCACTAAAAATTCAAGAATTTCAGAAAAATCTCAAAAATTCACCCTAACCATTTTTTGACCTGTAGAATACAAAAATTAAATCCATTTTTTAAAAATAATTTTCTAAATATGATTATTTTAATATTTAATTAAAATAATAATTTATCATCATAAACCTCTTTTAAAGCATTCATTTACTTATTCTAAAATATAGGTATATCATACTTTCAACTTGAATATTATTTATATATTATCATAGGAAAGCTTACTATTCATTAGGGTATATCAATATTCTTAAGGGTATGTTACTATTCATAAGGGTAGGTTACTATTCACCAAATATTATGTTTTTCTTATCGAATCCCAAATAACTTACTGATTTTAATCGTGTATGTCGGATTTTCAAATTTTCAGACACAGAAGTGACACAATTATGTTTAAAGGTCACTTAGAACATAATAATTCATTATGTTCCGTTTTCATGTGATTTTATGACATATTTATAAGAAGGTATTTCCATTGAAAAAAAATATTGGGTCATTACACTCTTCCCCCCTTATGAAATTTCTCCCTCGAAATTTCGTTTTACATTCTATGAAAAAAATAGGTGGGGTTACTTTTCCTTCATTGCTTTCTCCAGTTTCCATGTTTCCTCTTCATAATTATGGTTTCTCCATAGTACCTTGACCAGATGAGTAGTATTTTTGTATAGAACTTTGTCTCTACGATCCAAGGTCTTCACTGGTTGCTCCTTATAAGAAAGATCATCCTCCAACTGTACCACCTCTGAAGAGATTACATGTGAAGGGTCTGGAATGTACTTCCTTAAGAGGGATAAATAAAAGACATCATGTACTTTTGGCATGGTAGGTGGAAGTGCCAGTTGATAGTCCATAGCTCTTACTCGATCAAGGTTCTCGAAGGGGCCGATGTACCTGGGACTTAGCTTTCCTTTCTTCCCAAACCTCAGGAACTTCTTCTATGGAGATATGCACAAAACTACCATCTCTCCAACATTAAACTCAAGGTCTTCTCGACGATTTTCTGCATAACTTTTCTGTAGACTTTGGGCTGCCTTGATATACAGCTGAATAGTTTTCACCTTATCCACCATTTCTTCAACCATTTTAGGTCCTAGCAGCTTACGCTCACAGACATCATCCCAACATTCCGGTGTTCTTCACATTTTCCTATAAAGGATTTCATATGGTGCCATTCAGATGCTCGAGTAGAAACTGTTGTTGTAGGAGAATTAAACCAGTGGAATATGTTGGTCCCATAATCCTTTGAATTCCATAGAACTCTCTCTCAACATGTGATCTAGTGTCTGAATAGTTCGCTCATATTGGCCATTAGTTTTAGAATGATAGGCCGTACTGAAGTTCAGTTCACTTCTTAGAGAATGTTGGAGACTTTTCCAGAACATCAAGGTGAATCTTGGATCACAATCAGATACAATATATAGTGGTACTCCATGCAACCTTACAACTTGTTTGATGTAAATATATGCAATTATATCCAATTATAAGTCCTCTCGAATTGTGATAAAGTGATTTGTCTTTGTAAGACGATCCACAATGACCCATATAGCATTGTTTCCTCTGGATGTCCTTGGAAGTCCAGTGAAGAAGTACATGGTAATGTTCTCCCACTTCCATGCTGATATTGGTAGTGGTTTCATCATCCTCCTAGAATTTTTTTTCTCAGCCTTCACTTGCTGACATACTAGGCACTTTGATGTACATTCAGCAATGTTCCTTTTCATATTTCCCCACCAAAAGTTTTCTTGAAGATCTCAATACATCTTTATTCTTCCTGGGTGGATAGAGAAGGTTGAGTTATGTGCGTCATCCAGAAGCTCCTTATTTATATCAAGATTATATGGTAAACATAATTGTCACCCAAATATTACCACTCCTTCCTCATTAATTTTGAAATCTGAGGATTTCCCATTTTTAATAGCTTCCACCCTTTTCATAATTTCTTCATCCTTTATTTGAGCATCCTTTATTTTCATCAAGAGGGTTGGTTAAGAAATATTTTGAGAAAGGATTGATGATGATCCTCCCTTAATCATTCTCATGCCCATACTTTTCAAATCTAAGATGATTGGATCCTTTTCAATTCTCATTATTGATAAAGATGCAGGATCGTTTCTACTTAGATCATCTTCCACCTTGTTTTCATTTCTGGGATGATAGTGGATTGAGAAGTCATAATCCTTGATGAGATATATCCATCTTCTCTAGAACATATTAAGCTCCTTATTTGTGAATATATATTTTAGATCTTTTGGTCAATATATATCTCACACTTCTCCCCATAGAGATAATGCTGCTAGATTATCCATGCAAAGATCACAGTCGCCAACTCCAGATCATGTGTGGGATAGTTTTTCTCATGTATTTTCAACTTCCTTGAGGTAGATTCTATCACTTTATCATTTTTCGTTAGAATATAGCATAAGACCTTCCTAGAATCATCACTATACAACACAAATAGTTCTCCACTTCTAGTAATTGTAAGTACTGGAGTAGTGATAGGCCTCTTTTTCAAATTCTTGAAACACTCTTTACATTCCCATATCCAAAAAAACTTTACTCCCTTCCATGTCAGCTTGTTCATTGGGTTTAAAAATCATGAAATGTTCTTCACAAATCATCGATAATTCCCAGCTAGACCCAAGAAGTTGTGGATCTCTGTTACAGAAGTTGACCTTGGCCACTCTTCAATTTCCTTCATCTTGGAAGGGTCCACAGATATCCCTTTGTTGGTGATAACATTCCCCAAGAATGATACTTCCTTTATCATGAACTCACATTTTCTATAATTTTCATACAACTTATCCCTTCGCAAAGTCTTTAAGACAGTATTCAAATTCTCCTCATGTTCCTCCTTGATCTCGGAGTATATTACAAAATCATCAATAAAGACTGCCACAAATTTGTCGAGGTAATATCTAAAGACTTTATTCATTAAATACATGAAAATTTGTGGAGCATTAGTGAGTCTTAAGGGCATCACTATGAACTAAAAGTGTTCATACCTCATTCAGAAGGCAGTCTTGGGAATATCTTCCTTCCTCGCCTTTAATTGGTGATATCCCGACTGATGGTCCTGCTTAAAGAAATAACTGGCCCAATGAAGATGATCGAATAGGTCATCTATCCGTGGTAGGGGATAATTGTTATTTATCATGATTTTATTGAGCTCACGGAAATCAATGAATAGGAACATTGATCTGTACTTATTCTTGAAGAAGAGGACTAGAGCACCCCACGGTGAAGCACTCAGGCATATAAAATCCTTCTCCATATTCTCTTGTAACTACTTCTTCATCTCTCCCAGATCTAGGGTTTCCATTCTTTAAGTTTTCATTGAGATAGGAAAATATCCAAGGATAAGATAAATTGAGAACTCAACCTCTCATTCAGGAGGAATACCAGGAAACTCTTCAGGGAATACATCAGTGTAATCCCTCACAATGGGCATGTCTTCAAGCATGATTCTCTATTTTTTCTCAATAATTTGATCTAGATATGCTTTATCAAAAGGCATTAATATCCACACATGAGATGAAGATTCTAAATGAGATTTATCTTCCTCCTTACACTTGTAAAGAATCGAAAAATGCTTTAGGATGTGAAAAATGATCTCCCTTTCCCGATAGTCAATGTTGGCCTTGTACAAAGATATCCAATCCATGCCAAAGATAGAATCGAACTCCACTAAAGTAAGTATGACAAGATTTTCTGGGAGGTTCAGTCCACAAACGTTAACCAAGGAGGATTTATAAACCATGGATGCAATAATTTTTCCATTTTCTGTTCTTACAGATAACTTTTCCACCAAATTTTGAGGTGGTGGTTGAATAGTTCTGCGAAACATGCAAGATATGAGCAAATGTGTATAACCAGAATCAAATAGTATGTTCACTAATCATGAATGAATGGCTATCGTACCTATCAACACATCATTGTATGGATCCACCTCAGCTGTAGTGATAGCATAATCCCTTCCTTGTTTCCTTGGTGGTCGTTGCTGATTGCTTACGATAACCCTCGGGTTAGTGCAATTGCTTCCATAATTCCCATACTCCATGAATTTTTAACATTGTACAACAGGCTGAGTGTTTCCCTGAACCTTCCTTCTTCAACATTAGTGGTATTTTTCATATCCCTCTGGTATATCTTGGCTAGATGACCAAACATTCCACATTTGAAACAATTCTTGGTTCCCTTTAGAAAATTTCCAGGATTCTTCTTCCCACAACTTTTATAAGGGGAAAAGTAAAGCTTCTTTCCATCATGGGATTTTTGTGATGAACCGCCCATGTTTTTCTCCATTTTATGCTTCTTTCCATTGGGCCCACAAGTCCACTGAGAATCTCAAATCTACATTTCAACCTTCAGGGCACAACAGAAAATATCCTCATAACTGTCGAAGTCTTAAATCACCAATGTTTTTTGTAGTCTCAGCTTTAGTCCGATAAATAAGTGATCCACCTTTATTTCGGTGTTCAAGGAAAATCCAGAGGAGTACCTTGAATGACTTGTGAAGTTCTCTTCATAATCCCTAATGGAATCATCTTTATTCTCCTTAAGTCCGAGGAACTCTCTTTCCATCTTGAGACGAAGGGTTCAAGGAAAATATTTGTTGAAAAATATCCTCTTGAATTCCTTCCTATCAATGGAATCAATTTCCTCTTGGGACTATATATTCTTGATTAGTTTCCACCACTGATCATCTTCCCCATAAAAATGATAGACCGCCAATACAACTTTCTCTTCTTCTGAGCACTAGAGGATAGAGAATATCTTTTCAATAGAGTTAATCCATTTTCCCGCAAGGAGGGGATCAGAAGATCCACTAAACATGGGAGGCCTTTGCAGCATGAATGATTATATAGTAACATGCTCTTTCCTTGGAGGAGGATGGAGTTCCACATGATTCAATTTATTATTCATAACTCAAGCCAATCGAGTAAGTACCTTTGTGAAGTTCTGAGCACCCACCCCTATCATATCAGGCATATCATTAGGGAAATCTTCACATTGCCTATCACATTGGTTGTTAGAATGTGTTCTTCAATTTCCCACCATTAACAAAGAAATAGAAAGTATAATTAGAGGTATTGAATACTTAGGTATTGTGAATAAAAATGAATCTTTGAAAATTAAATAATAAACTTATAAAGAAGAAGTATATCCTAACTTGTGATTCCATAGGTTTATATCTTGGTTATGCTCGATCTATTTCTTAACATATATTCTTATGTAATTTTTTTGTCCCTTAATAATGGTTTTTTATAAAATCATGAATCTACCAAAGAATATCCCCTATGATTGTTGTAACCAACAGTGCAGCAAGTCATGTTGTCGTGTACCAAGATACCCTGGGTCAAGCCTGAAACACCTTATTTGAGTGTTCACTCCTAGGTACATATATGCCAGAGCCGACTCTACCTACTCATATCCAGAAAGGGAAGTATTTTCTTGATAAACCTCTTACTCAATACTCACCAAAATTTAGGACTATTTTTTAATACTTAGTCTCATCTGTAAAGATCTCACCAAGGGGATCTATTCCTAATCTCAAAAAATAACTAGACCATCCTCTATTACCAAATATAGTGACCCAAGACTTTTACATATAACATTACACTATTTTAAGAATAATTATATATCAGAGTATAATCCAATGATCATTAAGTCTAGTGTCTTGGAAGACTGGGTACATAAAACATAAAACATATGGCTAAAAAACATTTCTTTATTTAATATCCATAAAGAGATCCTAACTTCCATTGAGCCCTTACATCTGCATATGTTACCCTGGGAAACACATGAACAAAGGGATGATCTGAAAATCTCAATAAGGGCATGAACATAAGGATAAGTCTTAGGCACAAGAGTTAGGAGGCATGATATAATGATATCTAAAGCATGGAACATATAAAATCGTTTCATATAAGCATGGAATCATATAAACATGGAATCATATAAATGAGGAATAATCATAAAAACATGTCTTTAGTATGGGTCAAGGCTAACTTCCAATCTTGTTTCCCATTTTAGTATGGGTCAAGGCTAACCGCCAATCCCATTTCCCATTTTTGTATGGGCCAAGGCTAACCGCCAATCCCGTTTTACATCGTATCCCATGAGACTTAACTTTACCCATTGAATTAGAGCGCTATTTGGGTTCACCCATCTCAAAATTTTCATGAATATTCTTACCACATAAATAATCATACATAACCAACCATACATAAACATAAGGATACCCATGGAAAGAATTGGGTACCACAATCATGACATAAAGAATAACCAATGAGCGTATCAGGAAAGTGTCCATGAAAGAAAGGGATTAGAACATACAAGGACGTTAATAAGGTAAAATAGGAAAATAAAATTTTAACTGGTGTCAAACCGAAGTGATAACATATAGTAAATGTATTTTAGAGATATTATCATTAAAACATTTTTGTGCGCTTTTAAAAAAGATACTACAGATATTTTAAAATAGAAAAGAGTACAATGTTTTATATAAAACCAGAATTGAACCAATAAGTTTTTCATAGTAAAAAAGAATTGTTTTATAAAGAAAATTTTGGATTAAAACAGAGGATATAGTGCACTTGAAATTGGTTAAAAAATTTGAATGTTCCCTTAAAATAGGTTTGCTTATCAGAAATTTATAAAGAGGGAATCTTTTAAAAAAATGTATATATCTAAAATATAGTGACAAAAGGGTATTCATAGATGAATTTTTTAAAACTAAAAAACATTTAGAATATTTACATAAATAGTTAAGATAAATCCACTTTGATATAAAGAAATATAAGTCAACCATAATGAATAAAAGTGTTTGAGTAGAATTCATTACAGTTTATTGGCATGGTGTCGGGTGTTCCTATGAGGGATTGATGAGATATAAAATGAGTTTTTAATCACTTTAACAACATTATGGAAGTATGGGGGAGGTGATTAATCATACCCCATAATTTGGGATTACACAAAAAAAAACATATCATAGAGGACAATCTTGATTAAGAGAGAAAAGGAGAGGATCCCTTACCTCAAATACGTTGGTGTTCTCCACTTGTTATTAAAGTCCTGAATAAACAAATTAGGTTTGTTAATTAATAATTCCAGAACCTATTCTATATGTAATTTGTTTTGTATTATCATTTTAGGTTCATTTAGAACTTTTTTGATTGGTTATGAGGTTTAATTTCGTTGTTTGGGATCGTTTGTTTACTTGGTGTTACAGATGGGTTCGCTTATATTCATGTTTGGATAAACATGTAAGATGAAAGTGGTTGTCCAGAATTGAAGTTATATTCTATTAGTGAAAATACAAGATATTACATGGTTTTAAATTTAATATGGTTACTTTGAGTGAAGTTTAATTATTATATAAAACCATAGTGACAACCGTTTTTGTTAGTCAGTAGGTTTGATTACAAAGAACATGATTTACTTTATAACATAATACCATTGGTACCAAAGGATTTAAAAACCAAAAATAGGATATATTATATTTATAATAATATTGTTCAACCATAAAAAAATGGTTTCATGATCATATTTAAAAATGATAATAGAAATTGATAAATCATTGCCCTCGAATGTGCTAAATTAGCACATCTCAAATGGGGATTTCATTTCTTTCAAATAAAAGGTAGGGAAAATAGATAAGATAATGAAGTATATCATTAGCATAATATAATTCCATTACATGTATGTTAATGGAGTTATCATGCCATTTGGGTGAAGGGAGGTGAGGAAAGAAACAAAAAGAAAGAACTTAAAAGAAATGAAGGAATTGGAAAGAGGAATTTACCTCTTCAGACTTCCTCCTTTGAGAACCTCTTAAGGGGAGAGGTTTTGGTATTTTGAAGATCCTAGGGAATTTTGGACATGGGGGAGGGGATTGGGGAGGTATTTTGGTAGAATATTGTCAAGGCACAAGGCTTGAGAGTATTGAATAGAAGAGGGAGTGAGGTGGGTTATAGTGGAGGAGAAGAGGGATTTCATAATATTATAATCATTAATTTATTATTTCTTCTCAAGAAAAGGAATAGTAAGTATTCCGTGACCATGAAAAGTATTAAATTAAAGTGAGTTAGAGATTTGGGTACTTACATAACTTGTGATGTCAGGAATAGTGGATTTAAACTATAATGTATTTATACGGTAAATTAATGTACTTTACAATTCACTAAAAAATTCAAGTATTTCAGAAAAATCACAAAACTTCACCCTAAACATTTTTTGACGTGTATAATCCAAAAATGAAATCAATTTTTCAAAAAATATTTTCTAAATATTATTATTTTAATATTTAATTAAAAACATAATTTATGATCAAAACCCAGTTTTAAAACATTTATTTACTTATTCTAAAATATAGGTATATCGTACATTCACCTTGAATATTATATATATATTATCATATGTAAGTTTATTATTCATTAGGGTATATCACTATTCATAAGGGTATGTTAATATTCATAAGGGTAGGTTACTATTCACCAAAAAATTATGTTTTTCTTATCAGACCCCAAATAACTTACTGATTGAAACTGTGCATGTTAGATTTTCAAAATTCCAAACACATAAGTGACAAACTTATGTTTAAAGGTCACTTAGCACTTAATAGTTAATTATGTTGTTTTTTCATGTGATTTTATGACATATTTATAAGATTGGAATTTCCATTGAAAAAAAAAATTGGGTCATTACATCATAGATATAATTTATATCTATCATCATACCCAACCATTAAATGTGGAAATTGAAAAATTAATGACATCAATTTGCGAGGCTGTAGTCTACTGTAAACACAAATAATGATTCTGTAACCCATTTAATAGAATAGGACAATTATTTAGGTTATTAAATTAACATAATAAAATAAATTTATATTTAAGATACTATTATTATAATATAATCAAGTTTTTAAATTAATTTAAGGTGATAGAGAAAGAAATAAAATAAAAAACCGTTGTTGAAGAACGTTACATCTTCTTTGCATAACTTCTTCTGGTTTACTCCAAAGGACACCCTTGGTAGGATTTATTCCCACAATAACAATTATATGGTTATAAGACTTAATTATAGAATTTATTATTTTATTAATTGGCAGAACTAATTGGTTTTTTAGGTATGAAGAGAGGATGACAGTGGATATCCTTTTATACATGAGGTGTGTTGCACACTTGTAATTTTTGAAAATAATGAATTCCACCCTTGTTTTTTTAATTTCACAAGGATAAAATAGTATACCATTACTGATAGTATAAATTATAAAAACAAAATACTTCTAGAAAATATACTTTAGAAAAGAAATTGGTCATTTTAACCCATATATTTTTAGTTTAACCACCCGATAAACTAATTTTTACCTTAACTACGGTAATTAATTTTTACTATTTTCACTATTAATATTGGAAAAAGATTAAGTTAAACTTATTAGATATTATAATTTACTATGATTCCAAATAATTAATCCATTTTTACAAATTAAATTCAAAGATGTGAAAATTTTTAATTTAAAATTAATCTCATAGACGTGATGAGAAGCAGTTTTTAAAAGAGAAAATGTTCAGATGTTACAAAGTTTTTATATCAAATTTTATTTGAAAATTATATTAAAATAACTTAAATTGGATGAATGGATACATAATTGAAATAATTTTAATTTAAAACCAATTTTAAAGATAATTTAACTTTATAAATAATTTAAACGATAATGCGGTTTTCAATTAAAATTCAGTATTTTTCACTATTCATAAAAAATTAATATTTTTAAACAATTCTAAAAATTTTACACTAATATAATTTCAAATGTTGATTTAAAAATTTTATCTTATTTTTTAAAATATTTTTTTTTAATTTTAAATTACTAAATTTAAAGCAAAACGCATATATATGATAAAAGAGCAGTTTTTTGAGAAGTGTATTTTTCTCAAACAGAAAATGATTTTATATTAACTCTATGTATAATAAAAATCATTGTACGAATATAAATAAAAATTTATTGATATATAATATAAAAATATAATTTAAAATATCCCTTATCAATTATTATTTTAATTTATTAAAATAGATAAACATTATGCACCTCAGAATAGCTTTTAGAAAAAAGCTCATTTTCAAACCCAAAAAAGTTATACTGAAATACAATATAATGATTATTAAAACGTAATTTTTTGGGTTAAATATTATTATTAAATACTTATTTTACTTTAAACCACATTAAAAAAATAATATTAGTTTTAAATTACTTAATTTATTGAAAACAAATGACATTTTTACAAAAAAAAATTGTATTTTCACTATTCACTGAAAATCAATATTTTCCAAAAAATACAAGAATTTCACCCAAAAGATATTTTGATATTATGATTTTAAAAAAGAATTTAATTATTATCAAAAAAAATTTATAAATGTTCTAAAATTTATTTATAATATTTTTTTCCTGAAAAGCAATAAAAAACATTTTTGAAGAAAATATATTTTTGAAGAATAAAATAACTTTACTAAACATTGATTGATTATTTACTAAAAAGTATTAATTATTTATATTAAGTATGAAATATATATATATATATATGATAAATTAGTCAATACTATTCATACCATTAATTTAACGACTATGTTATAATATTTATATATAGCATGGGTTGTTTAAGCTTGGTGTTTCATATTGAATATGATATCAAACATAAAAAATCATGGGGCTGTGTGTACTAAAAGCTATAAAAGTGATTAATTTTATTTAAAAATAAATATATCTTAAATTATTGGGGATTTATATTCTCGTCTAAGCTCTGTGTTGTGTGTCATTTGTGATATTAAAAGTAATTTTCTTCTATTAAAATATCATGGTGTTAAATCCTTTCCCTCACCCTTTCATAAATTGTTTCCTTGCAATTTGAACTTTATATCAGTAATAAAATGATGGAAATTTGAAAATTATTATGTTGTAACCTCACATCATAAAAAGGGTTAATAAAACATCTTTATGATAATATTTAAATGTAAGTACAAGGGTCGTCTAGAATAAAACATACTTGTTTTTGAAATAGGAGAACATATATGGGAAGTAAAGGTTTGGAAATGGAAGAAAAGTGTAATTAATTATGGAGAGTGATTAAGGTCATTTATCACAAACAACTGAATGATTAATGGAAAATTAAGTTACTCAAACCCATAAATATGTAATCATTTAAGAGACCATCAGATTAATCAAATATGAATGTAATAGGATGAAAAAAATCAAGATCCATTTCCTAAAGATAGTAAATTCATTCATCATCCACACTGAAAACTTTGTGAAGTATACTTATTTGACCAGTATAATTTCATCCCTTAACAAATTTTCACTATAATCGCATCTTTTTCTCCAAAAAATGAGTATTCAAGATGAATTTGTCATTCCTAAAGCACTTAAAATAAACTTTTAAAGTATTATATAACCATAAAAGGGATAAAAATCTATTCCACCTATATTTTTTCATTAAATAAAACGAAAATGGTCTGTACATTATAATATAATTCCCTAAATGTGTAAACCTTCATATGATGGAATAATACATTTAGCACCAAAAATCAACAATATAAAACCTTGAGTTAAAACTAAATCATTCCTTAAAAACAACAATATTAAGGAGTGTTTAAACTATAAATTTTATCTCAAACCTTTTATCTTTCATGCCAAAGTACTGTGATATTTGTTTTTAAATAAAATTAATCACTTATTCACCAAATTACTTCTCAATCCTATAGTTATATATAAAATCAAACTTTTGTTCCCATAATTACATCAAAATAAAAAATCCTATAAACACTTAAGGTTATAAATACCTTAAATATTATTTCCACAAAATATAAATTCATACTTCATGTTAAGCCAAACCTTTACATATAATTCAAACTAATAAAACATATATGTTTGTTTCAATAATAAATTTAATATCTAATTACTTTAAACCTAAAAAGGGGTGTCTAAGACTTTGAAAATATGACCGTACATAATATTATAGACCAATGATGGTGTCCATAAATCTTAATATATCATTTCATTATAACATTATATTCTCCAAATTTATCTAAACCTTTCCTCTGATACTAAATATAATAACCCAAAACTCACAACCCTAGATCTAGTGTTGAAATAATAAACATTACATTTCCATCTTTGAAACTGATAATTTTGAGACAAGTTTTTCCTTCCAAACCTTACAAAATCAAAAAGAAAAAAATTGATCCCTTACATTATATAGGACCTTTTATGTTTAGATTTTTATAGGATTGGGAAAAACTCCAACATAAAAGATATCATTTAATTAAATGATAATTTCTCCCACATAACCTAGTTTTTATTATTTCACATTAAATCATCATCATCATCCATATGAAATCCCTTAGAGACATAATTCATTCATCATTATTTCTTGATAACCCAGTTAAAAAGAAACAAAATAAGGGAGATCTACAATTCTCAATAATTGTAAATATAAGCATTACCATCTAAATTCTATCCATGAACATAATTAGTGCATATGTAACATCCCAATTCAGAATCCACTAAACCGGTGCTCTGATTTAGTGGGTTACTAGGCCTCAAGCATGCCTCCCCATATGCCAGAGGCTACTGACCAGCAGTATGGGCCTAGGAGGTGATAGAGGGAAAACTATTACCTTTTATTAGAGTATTCAAACAAAGGAAATAATAATGTATTATAAACAAAGGAAAGTAAATAGTGTTTGAAAGTGGTAAACAACTAAAATAGAACAAGTTGTAATAATAAAGATATTGTAAAATCCCGAACATCCATAAAAAAGAATACAACACAAGTCTCCCACTAAGATGACCATACAGATACAACAGTACAAAAGAAACTAAAAGTAAAATAATTGGTCTCTAATATTAACTCTGAGCCAGACCACGTACCCGGTCCCCAGACACTATCGAACCGCAACAGCCCGATCAGTAGAACCACATGAGTAGTTTCGCTCTATCATGCAATACGAGGCCTCATCCCTATACACCATGGAACTCATGCCTAACCTGAAAGGTAGATATAAGTTATACATGTACACCAAGGTGCACATGTAGGGGTGAGAAATAATCATAGAAGGCCACCCTGACAAGAAACCTAAAATTGTGCTGCAAAATGTGTATGCAACAGAAACGTAATCATCCCATCTAAAGCATAGCCAAAGAATCAAATACAACATGAATCTATAGTCAAAATCAAGGTCTATAATCCCTGAAAACTAGGAAAGTTCCAGCATGTATTCCCATATCTATAGGCGTATGTCTTTATTGTCCCATACATATACATACATAGATAGATATGACATTCATGCATAAGTGAAAATGAACATTGTGATAACCAACCTATAGTCAATCCTTGGGTCTGTAATCCTGATCAACATATACCTACTTTAACCAATGCCAGAATCATAGAAGTGAATAGAGTTCTTAACCCATGGTCCAAGGTACTCCTTTAGTCACAAATCCCAGGTGAACCCTCAGGTTCCACCTAAATCACATAGCCAGGAACCACGTGCCTCCTAACACCTCATGTCTCAAGTACCAACATCTCGAAGGCACTCCCAAAAAATAGTATCCTGGTCCCACAGACCCCTGATCGAAAGCTTACATTTTCCTATGGCACAAAAATTGGAGGAACAGTGTTGTCTGTCCTAAAATGAAAGTCTCGTCCCATAGCCTGAATCATGGTGAGCCTCATCTCCCAACCTGATAGTCTCATCGCTATTAACTGAAGGCTTCTCACCTTCTACATGGATTTCTATAGCAAGAACCCTCAAAAAAAATACCTAAACTACAACTATCATGGTCCCCTACCTAAAAAAGTGGTCAAAACCGTCTCTTCACGGAGTATACCTATGTGTGCATGACTCAATCAGCACTTTGTTCATCACGGGTGAGAAGAAATCCCCAAAATAAGAACCCCAGCCACACCATCTTTGACACCCCGTGCCCCTACGACCAAGCCGCTCAAATCCAATGGCCATTCCATCCAAGTATCTAGGGCCATACCCAACCTAATAGTCACACTACCTCAAACCGATGTCCACGACACCCAATCCTGTGGTCAAAACCACTCAAGAAAATCTGATCCAAGCCCAACCAGTGATCAGCATCACCTAATCCTGATGGTCATTCCATCCCAAACTCGGTCCATGCTTGCATCGAGGAGATCATAATCATCCTCATCAGATTTCATATAGTCCATGAGTCTGTCCGAGGAATTCCTACCAGGGAATCCAAGTATCACTCAAGGCATAAAATTCAACATATAAGGACCAATAGACAGATACCAAGAAGCACCTCTAGAAATCCTAAAAAAATATATCACAATATATAAATACATCCAAGCTCAACAGCCAAGTCCTAGGTAATACCTCTAGGTACTAGTAAAATATTAGAAATAACATGGCTTAGAAGCTGGATACCAGGTAAGAAAATATGGTCATCCAAATAAGAAACACGGATCTAGTAAGAATGTCTGGGCATCCTAAAAGAAATAAAGATGCCTCACATCAGGCTCAATAGCCAACAACCAATAATCACCTCTAGTGAACATCATTTCATCAACAATAAACAAGTGAACATAACAAGGAGTGAGGGTGGCCCGAATGCCTAAATCAACACTACATCCACATCCTCATATGAATACCCATTCATCATAGGTTCTAGGTGACACCCAAACACCATCTCTACCCAAACTCGACATATAACTCAAGGTCAGACAAACAATGGAGGCATCATAGAATGGGGATCCTTGAAATGATAAATGAGTACATGGATCCTACAAGGGATGCCCTAGATCAGCACATAAGCAAAGGAATCCCTCAGGGGATCCTTGTATGATTCTGGTATCATGGCCTCATAATCCATAATGGAACATCTATCAAGTGGATCCTCCTAAAAAGAAATTTTCACCAGAGATATCTCAAAACTCATCTCAGATCAAGATATCAACTAGGATGGTCTGAAAACCCAACCTATCATCTACGCCAAGTATCACTCTCAGGTGAAGACTGAATTAGATAACTATAGGAATAAAAACTACTTTTAGATAAAAACCCCAAAACACTCATTAAGAGTCATAAAAACAATACACAAGTTTCACCATCATGATTTACATGGAAAAATGCTCAGAATGGACTACTCACCAACCAAATTTTGATATCCAGGGAACAAAATACCCAGAACCTCTATGTTGGAAAAAGTACGTGGCATGTAAATTAGAGAAAATTATGTTTATTATTATCCCTAGCCATAGTTGTTTACCTATACGTAGACAAAACAACATGGGGTCTTCCTGTGTTGAAGTACACTGTGTGTAATTTAAATTACATGACGTGTACAGTCTAAACACCAACATTTTGTGTTCTTGTTCACATTGTCAGACACAAGGCCATGTACCGCTACATAATGTTTACTCATACTACATTGTGTGTACTTAATAAAGATTCATATTCCCTGAACAGAAATAACACACAGACTGCTCCCCTAGAACACAGGTCGTGTAACCTGGGTTTCCTGACAGGAAAACCCTCGAATCGCCAGAAACCCCCATTTTCACCCTCGAAACAAAAGATCAGGCCTCAAGAGGCCATAAGAAATTAATATATCACTATAAAAACTTGAAACAACTAATTAAAAGCGTATATATAGTGAAAAAGTTAATGTTCTTACCTTCATATGAAAACTGTTGAAGTTTCGCTCGATTACAACGCCCATGGTATCCGCACATCACACTCGTGCATCGAGAGCTTCGCAACGGTACCTCTCTTCCCTTACCTCTCTCACTCTATATCCCTCTCTATCTTATCTCTTTGGTAACGTATAGGGATGAGACACATAGGAGGTTTGCACAAGAAGTAGGAGTAAAGAAGAGGAAGGAAAACAAAAGAACGAAATGATAGAAAAAGAAAAAGGGGCTTGGGCCGTCCCTGGTTCCCGACTCGAGTTTATGCCTCACCTAAGTTAAACACCCCATTACAGGCTCAATGGATAAGAATAAATATCAATCTGAAACACCATTCAATTGTTATCTCCAGAATAACCTGCATGATTAAATTGATATTTAATTTAATAAATATTAATTATTCTGCTAAAATTCAAAGGGCTCAGATTTCCATGAAACTCTTATCCTGGGGTAAACACCATATTCTTGGGACCAACGGAGTAGTCAAAAAAATTATCCCAGATTATATAATCACTGAAAAAAGACCATTTTACCCCTCTTAAGCATCTAAAATAAAAATTTCAAATTTCTACTCAAAACTACAGTCCAGAAAAATATGGGTTCTTACAATCTTCCCACCATAAACATTCTCATCCCCAGGAATCCTGGTGAAAGGACCCATAGCCATGATCTCAACTGGATCATATGCACAACCAAGCTATCTAGACAATTCAAAAACTAGACTTACAGCATCAAAAATTGTCTCCTACATGGAACACATTTAACTACAATCAATCTGGTACTCCCCGCCATAGGAATACCCTTATCATCATCTCAAAAGAAACCTAAAATCCCAAAGGCCCAAAAAAAATAGTGATGGTCTGAAGAAAGAAAGGGTCATAACTAAATACATAGCCTACAGAGGCCCTAATCATCTCCAAGTATCCTCTGAAGTAACTAGTCCCTAGAGGTCACAACCAATGCAAAAGTGGAACTGAACTAACACTCATCCGGGTTTTGTATACAGAAAATCCCCTGGATGTCCAGTTCAAAAAAAAATTACCAGTATACATTGGCATAGTACTATAAAATCCATCCATATTACAATATACTTGAGAAACAACACCCTGAAAGGGTCACAATAAAAGGCAATCACATTCCATATCGATCTACTGGGTCATTGCACCTATCGTACACTAGTGCTAGGTCATTAGACTCACAATAAATTCCTCAATGTAGAACCACATAACATGCCATTAGACGAGAAGATGCATGTAAGCTGGCCCAACAGATTAATCCTTTATTGTCAGTAAAATCACACGCTATCATGCTTATATGATGTGAATGTTGCGTTCTAGAAATGATGCATGAGACGGATCTTGCCTTTGCTGGCCAAGAGTCAAAATCTATATTTAGAATCATACTAATGGACAAGATCAATAGATATATAGTAAATCATAACATCCACACAACATGCGCATTTTACAAGGTGAAAATCATATACAACTGTAACATCAAATATTAGAACAACAATCTCAAACCCTAGAAATTAAGACTTCCTACCGAAACAAGTGTTCCTGTCGCACCAGTCCGATATCCATCAGAGTTTCCCAAACATTTTTAATACTCATATATACAATATGAAAAATAGTAAAGACCAGGAAAAGAACCCCTATGATACCACTTTGTAATGTGACGACCTAAAATCCACTAAACTGGTGCTCTGAGTCGGTGGGTTACTTGGCCTCAAGCGCGCCTCCCTGTATGCTAGAGGCAGCCGACCAATAGCAAGGGACTAGGAGGTGATAGTGGGAAGACTATACCCTCATATTAGAGTAGTAAAAGAGTGAAAATAACGATCATACACATTAGAAAGTAAATAGAGTATAGAAGTAGGAAACAACTAAAATATGACAAGATCAAATGGTAAAGATGTTTTAAATTCCCAAACAGTCATGAAAATAAAACACAACATGAGTCACCCATTAGGTCGACCATACATATAAAACAATACAAAAGAAACTGAAAGTAAAAGAACAGGTCAATATTGGAATGTTAAACTATACCAACTGTTTAAAACCATTGGTATTGAAGGGAAAACCATTGGTATACAATATACCAATGGTTTGGAAGATAGTTGGTAAGTCCAGTGTACGTATAGAAATATACCAACGGTTTCTAAATAACCATTGGTATATACTGAAAAAAAATCATAGCTTCCCAACGGTTACTTAGAATCATTCAAAAATATATATACCAATGGTTTAAAACCATTGGTTTACAAAGCATTCAGTGTTTTACCAACAGTTTTTGAACGGTTGGTATAGTTTTTTTTCAACGGTTGCAGCAAACCGTTGGTAAAATGAAGAAGTCCTTTGATATACCAACGGTTTGGTAACTTTTGGTATACATTTCACCCCTATACCAATGGTTATAAACCATTGGTATAGGGTTAAATTTTCTTTCAGCAGTATACCAACGGTTATAAACTGTTGGTATATCCTTCACCTAGATTTCAAAGTAGCATGCTGAACCCAACACCCAGATATGTAGAGCCCAATACACCTGTAAGAAGACTATTCACCTAGTCCAATAAACCACACATAATCCAATATTACCTTCACATAGAATCCAATATGCAGAAGCCTCCAATATTACATACACCATACTCGAATACACCTATAGAAAATCAAATACACCAGGAGACACAAGCCAATACATCTATACATAGAATCCAATATTTCATACATTATACACCAACATTGCATACATTATGAAAATTACATTCCATATTCCCCAAAAGATAAAAGTTTTAGAATAGTTCAACTAGTCCTAGTAGTTACTTTTTAAATCCTCTCTTTCCTCACTAATAAATACTGAAACCGGGTAATAGCTGAATGTTTTCTCATTAGTCTTCCAACCAATCTCAAATTATGATTGTTGGTAATTTGGTCAGCCAAGAAACTATAACCAAGAATTGTTAACACTTTTTTGGGCCCAGTTAGAGAATATCAATTTGTGGAAGTTATATATTACAATTGATAAAATTATCGTGATTCATCATTTGAGACTGGGTAGTCGAGGTACTACATCCATCGCTCTAATCCACCCCTACTTCTAGTTTGGTCACATCATTTTTCTTCCAAAAGCATATACATTTGATGAAAATGAACATGACTGAAATAATTCATGATATAAAAGGAAAAAAGAACAACATTGGGAAATCTTTTGTTTAGATGATAGTAATATTCTATCTGGGGGGGCCCTCCTTTTGGGTTGTCCGTGAGGGGTTGTCCAAGGGTGGGGGGCTTTCTAGGGGGTAGGGGGGCTATCCGAGGGTTAGAGGGTGTCCAAGGGGTGGGGACTTGTCTAGGGGTGGGGGATGTCCAAGGGGTAGGGGGTGTCTAGGGGGTGGGGTGGTGTCTAGGGTGTGGGGTGTCCAGGCGGGTGGGGGTTGTCCAGGGGGTTGGGGGTTGTCCAATGGGGTAGGGTTGTCCAAGGGTGGGGACTTTTCAGAGGTTTGGGGGGATATCCAAGGGGGTAGAGGTGTCTACGGGGTTTTGGGGGGTGGGGTGTCTAGGGGGGCTCTCTAGGGTGGGGGTCTATCCATGGGAGTGTTTAGGGGGTAGGGTGGTGTCCAGAAGGTTGGGGGGATTTTCAGGGGTGGTGGGTGTCGAGGGAGTGGGGGTGTCTAGGGGGTGGGGTGGTTTCCATGGGGTTGGGGTAGTCCAGGGGGTTGGGGGTTGTCCTAGGGTGTGGGGTGGCTGTCCATGGGAGTGGGGGTGTCCAGGGGTGGGGTTGTTTAGGGGGTAATGGTTTCCAGTGGTGGGGTGGTGTCTAAGAGGGGTGAGGGATGTCTAGGGGGTTGGGGGTCCAGGGGATGGGGGTGGGGGAGTTGTCTAGGGTAGTGGGGGGGGGGGCTGTCCATGGGGGTGTCCAGGGGGTGGGGTGATGTCCAGGGGGTGGGGTGGTGTCCAGGGGGTGGGGGTGTCTAGGGGGTGGGGTGTACAGGGGGTGGGGTGGTGTCCAGGGGAGTGAGGTGCGGTCCAGGGGATTGTGGGGCTATCCAAGGGGGTGGGGTGGTGTTCAAGGGGTGAGGGTGTCTATCTATGGGGGTGGGGGTTTCCATGGGGTGGGGGTGTCCAGGTGGAGGAGTGGTGTCTAGGAGGGGTGGAGGGCCATCCAGGGGGTTTGGGGGCTCTTTAGGGGGTAGAGGGGCTATTCAAGGGGGGTGTCTAGGGGGTAGTGGTTGTCCAGGGGGTTGGGGGGATATCCAAGGGGGTGAAAAGGTGTCCAAGGGGTGGGGGATATCTAGGGTTGGGGGCTGTCCATGGCGGTGAGGGTGTCCAGGGGTGGGGGTGTCCAGGTGGTGGGGTGGTGTCTAGGAGGGGTGGGGGCTGTAATGGTTTTAATGGAATGAATTTCATGGATTTTAAGATCATTTGTATTTTTAAAATGGTTTTGGAATAGTGTTTATTTCAATAGTATGTGTTTCTTTAGGAAAAAATGAATACTTTTGGTGTTTATGGTAGGAAGGGGGATTTCGTTATTAAGAAATAGATTACATTTTTATTATGGGACAAAAATACTATATGATTTTTGAAATGGAACCATAAAAGGAATTTTTATATACCATTGGGGAGTTTTAAATAGAAATAAGTCTCTATTATGTGATTTTGAAATGGTTTTATGAAGAATTATTTATGATTTATCTTTATGGGATTTGTGATTTTATGTCCCTTGTTTTAGAACATCCGATTTTTTTACTAAAGGTTTTTTTTTTGATAATTCATTAGAATGTTACCACTCTATATAAATCAAAAAGTCTATAAGGGGATATATTAGTTAGTCATTCTGGTGATCCAGCTATTGTCTTCTTATTCTATCTCTTTGCTCAAACTCTTTTAGAAGTGGAATATCCATGTTCTTATCGGATCATTTATTATGCATGGGAGTTTACAAAAGACCATCCACTATTCTTTATTGGTTATCAGGGATCCCAAGAGGCGATGAAGTGGGTATTTATGATTAATGGGATCTTCGAGTTTTTAGAAACCCTATAATTCCTGGTGGTGGGGGATATCTAAGGGTGTGGTGGGTTTTCCATGGGGTGGGGGCAGTCTAGGGGGTAGGGGTCTTCAGGGGGTAGGCAGGGCTTTCCATAGTGGTGGGGGGATTTCCAGGGGGCAGGGCTATCTAGGGGGTGGGTGGGACTATCCAGAGTCTATGGGGTGTCCAGGGGGTGGGAAGGTTTTTCACGGGGGTCGTGGGGCTATCCAGGGGGTGGGGGATATCCACAGGGATGGAGGGACTGTCTAAGAGGATAGATGGTGACCAGGGGGTGGGAAGGGTTGTCCACGGGGGTGGGATCTTGTTCCGGGGGTAGAGGGTGTCCAGCGGGTGGGCGGGGCTGTTTAGGGGGGTACGTGGTGTCCAGGGGGTGGGTGGGACTATCCAGGGGGTATGGGGTGTCCAAGGGGTGGGCGGGCTATCCAAGGGGGTAGTGGGGCTGTTCAGGGGGTAGTGGTGTCCAGGGGTGGGCGGGATGTCCACGGGGGTGGGCAGGCTATCCACAGGGGAGTGTTTAGGGGGGTACAGGGTGTCCAGTGCAGTGGGTGGGCTATCCACAAGGGTGGTATGGTTTTCTAGGGGGTATGAGGTGTCCATGGGGGTGGTCGGGGTGTCTAGGGGGTGAGAGGGGCTATCCAGGGGGTATGGGGTGTCCAGGGGGTGGGAGGGTTGTCCACAGGGGTGACGAGGATGTCCACGGGGGGAGGGGGTGTCCGGGGGGCTGTTCAAGGGTGGTAGGGGTATCCAGGGTGTGGGCAGGATGTCCACGGGGGGGGGGGGGGGGGGGGGGGCTATCCAACGGGCGTGGGTGGACTATCCACGGGGGTTAGGGGGTGTCCAGGGGGTGGGCGTGTTGTCCACAGGGGGAGGGGTGTCCAGGTGGTGGGCCAGCTGTCCATGGGGGTGGGCGGGCTGTCCAAGGGGGTGGGGGCTGTTCATGGGGTACGGGGTGTCCAGTGGGGTTGGATAGTAGTACGCGAGGTTAGAGGTGTTATCTAGGGGGTACATGGTGTCCAAGGGGGTGGGTGGGGTGTCCAAGGGGTGGGTGGGGTTGTCTAGGGGGTATGGGTGTCTAGGGGGTGGGTGGGCTATCCACGGGGGTGGTGGGGCTATCCAAGGGGGTAGGGGGTGTCCAGGAGGGTAGGCAGGCTGTCCACAGGGGTGGGGGCTGTCCATGGGAGGAGGGGATGTCTAGGGGTGGGCGGGCTCTCCATGGGGGTGGCGGGGCTGTCCAGGGGGGTTGGGGTTGTCCAGGGGTGGGGGGTTTTCCAAGGGTGGGGGCTATCCAGGGGGTACGAGGTGTCTAGGTGGTGGACAGGGTGTCCAGGGGGTGGGTGGGGCGGTCCAGGTGGTACGGGTTGTCCAGGGGGTGGGTGGTCTATCCAAGGGGTAGGGGTTGTCCAGGGGGTGGGCGGGATGTCCATGGCGGTGGGGGGCTTTCCACAGGTGGAGGGGCTGTCAAGGGGGGGTGGGAGGGCTAGCCACAGGGATGGTGGGGTTTTCCAGGGGGTACGGGGTGTCGATGGGGGTGGGTGGGCTGTTCACTGGGGTGGGGGCTCTCTAGGGGAGGGATGAATCAGTCACAGAAAATCCTTAAGTCATGTTTTATTTTTTAGAGATAAAAAATAAAGATAATGTGACCTACCTAATCAGACATATTTAGGCACAATAAATAAATAAACATCAAAGGTCAGTAATATCACTCAAAAATGTAATAGATCAATCTATCCCTCGTCACCATCACTATCATCACCACCATCATCAGCCTCACTCTCATCCACTTCGTCGTCCCCATAATCATCCCTTCACTCCTCAATTCCTTCCTCCTCTCCCTCGTACTCATCCCTGACCTCCTCATCAACCTCCTCCTCCTCGCGTTCCTCCTCTACCCCGGCCTCCTCCTCGTCCTCCTCCTCAGCCTCGGCCTCCTCCTCACCATCATCTAAAACATAACTAGAACTTCCACTAGGTGCAACATATATAGAATTCATCGACGACATATATTCATCACAAGTTGTTCAGGCCTCTAGTGGAAGTGTTGGACGTAAAACTTCCATCATGTTCATAAATACAGTGTTTGCCCAAGAAGACTATTCTATCTTCTATGTGGCCCATTTTTCATCTTGTTCTGCATGTTCATTAACTTCATTGAACTCTGTGGCACAACAACTCGTACATGAGGAGGGCCAATACCTATTCAGAAATATACTCTTCCCAGGTCAGCAGCGTACTCTACCAGGGTGCTCATCTCCCAACACCTGATGTAAGTGATCGTTTGACCCAAAATTTTCATGTTCCTGGCCATCAATGGCCTCTAAAATATCCTGTTACAAATATAAATAGATTATTAAGTTTCAAAATAGAGATTAGAAAATTAAATCTACAAGGTAAAACTTACAATCTGTTGCTGAGTCGGTTCATTAGCCGCACTTCCATCTTTCTTCCTTCTACTCGTGAAAAATAGTTTTTCTTGAGGCGCATGTCCTTCTATATTCAATTTATGTCTCTACAATGACATTAAATGTTGGAAACCATAATTAAAAATACAATACCTATAATTAATTTCATAACTAAAATTATATAACTTTAGAAATCGAATAAATTATGGAGGAAGCAATAGAAAGTGTAAGTCGAAAAGAAAAATTATAAACTGTCATGCCTGCTGCTTCTCATGATCTAGCATCGTAGTACGTCCTAGTGTGTGGAGGTATTATTTTGCATCAATGTTCTTTTATTTCTTCCAGATGATTCCTAAATAAAATTCAATAACTAGTGTAAATGAAAAACATGAATATTTTCATTTAAATACCTCTAATGTGATTAATACCTTAAACTGGCTTGTCGTCCAATGAGTAATCATATGTCGATACTACTCTAATAGAAAATAATCCATGACAGGGATTGCCTCTAACTTTTTTCCAGATCTATCATGCCAGCCAATATAAAACTTGTTCTTATAAGATCTCTAATGCTCACCAAAATCTTTTAGATGTGTTGGTCGTGCACCCTCACCATCGGGGAAATTAAACCGAAGCTGACACGAAAATATCAATTCATATAAAAATATATATATATTACACTAAATACAACATATTTTTTACCCATATCTCTACCCAAGGTTTATCCTTGACTTCATTTGGCAGTTGTCTCCATGAGAGTGGGCTAACATGAATGTTGTCAGAGTATTTGGAAAGCGTTTCCAAAAAACACCGACATTGCTGCCTTTATTTTTCAATCATTTGACTATCATTATTATAGTCCACCATCAACTGCATAGGGTGGTTCCACACCTCACACATGCATGTACGCCCCACCCCCACCTCCTATCAGTAGATGTACCTATTATGAAAGAAAAACAAATATTTTATCAATAGTTGTTGTAATGAAAATAAATAATGGTGTAAAAATTTATTAGGGTTGTATAAGTAAACCTATGGTAGTCTGGACAACAGGCGCTGCTGGATCTGCAGAAACTGAAGGAACACCCTATACAGACGGAGTGGGTCCCAATGTATGCTCCACAGGGACAGACTCTAGCAGAGCAGGAGTTGAAGGAGATTCAATATAAAATCCTGAAGAGAAGGAAGCGGAAGTAAAAGAATATGACATGGATGGCTGGACGAATGTTGGATGGAGAGTAGGAATCATCATCGGATATGGTGCAGATGGGTGAGGAGGCTCAGATGTAAAGGGTGGTTAGAACATGGGAGGCCTAAAATATCTCATATGTCCCTAATGACACACCACGATCAGAATGTGGGATAGAAGGTATGTCAGTGGGAGGGCTAGGGTCTAATCGGGTACACCGACCAGATCGTCCAGCTCTCATACCACCCCCTCATACGAACACCCTGAGTATTGGGACCACTACTAGGCTGCTCATAAAATAACCTTCGCATAATATATGGATCCTGCAAAAATGTTGAAAAAAAAATTAATCGCATGACATTATATATTATTTAAATATATAAATTTGAAATAAAATACTCACTACATGCACTAGTGGTGGAATGCCCATCTCAGTCATGCGACGATTTTTGTCCATCATCTATTTCCATCACCTATCTTCAATTGGTTTAATTTCATACATTTGAAAAAAAAATATGAAAGTAATTAGAAAATGATAACTAATATGTAACCCAAAAAACAAAATAAATGAGCTTGAATAGATATTTAACGAAGTCAATAAGTCATACAAGATGTAATAAAGAAATATAATTTTTAGTACGATTGTTATTTACTATGTTTCATCAGTATATTAAAATCCTAGAACATTTATTCTACCAGATTCATAAGGGTTAAAGCAGTTAGAAAAAATAAGAAAAAAATTTATTTCTTTATCCTGGGTAGATGATGAAAGTTTCTATACTTGTTTTGCAGAAAAAATACAAACCATCATGTTCATTACCTGGTAAAATGTTAAAGATAGGTATTAGAGTTATAGTAATTTTATACATATCATAGTTGAAGCATTGAAATGTTCACCAAGTTAGAAATGTTGGTTTCGTAAGTTGGAATACAGTTCAGTTCCAAATTATAAAATGCAATTCAAATAAAATTGCAACCAATAAACATTGAAAATTCACATAATAATCAAGTCAGATACAACATATTTGTAATCAATATTAGATAAATTTCAATAGTACCAACCTTAACAACCCAAGTCAAGGTAAACCAAAAGAATTGAGAACATGAATGGATGATTTTATATATTTCCAACCACAACTTCAGGTTCACAGTCATATCTGAAAATTTAGCTATTGGAGTCATAAAAATTAATAAATGGATCATTTCCAATGGCATTAGGGATGGTGTCAATTCCATCATCACCATAATCAAAAATATGTCTTGAAATAACTTCAATAATGACCCCAAATTTATGTAAAAGCTGGTCTTTGACAAAAAAAAACATTTTTTTTCATTATTTCCAACACATATGGTTCATCAATAGCAAGAGTGTGAGTCATATCAATTACTCGAAATCCACAATCATCAATAAATGTGCCCTGCCTCAACATCAAGTCAAATAATCATAATTTCATCATATTGAGTCATCCATGAGAATAATAATACAATATTATTATTTTTTCAATGACTCCATAATAACCAATATTTTCAAATCATTGTCTACTATCTGATGCACTAGAATAATAGTCAGTTGTGGAAGTAACCATAATACCATCATGTTGTGTTCTCATTTTCTTTGCTCATTCAGTGATAATAAATCTGTACCCCTTGATAACAATTTATTTACAGTCACAAACCATATTATTAGGACTAAATGTCGAAGCTCTTATTTCCTCAGAGCCAGAGTCAGCAGGAAAACTCAATACCTGAAATATAAATGAATATTAAACTTAATTAAATATTGTCTTAATTATTTTAAATAGTGATATTATTACCTTAAATTTTAACCAAGAATAAAACTATTTTCTATTCAAAGTCTCCCTCCTTCTCAAAGATATAGAAGGATGATTTCTATTTATCATCACTTTATGTTCCCTATAGATAAAAATAGGAATATTTTAAAATATATATATATATATATATATATATATAAGATATACATATTCAATTTACTTACAAGATGTAGTCATCGAACAAATTTATTAGCCCCTAAAAGAATCTAATATTCATTGCTTATAATATAATATTAATTTGCATTATTAATCATAGACACCATTATTAGTGCATTTTACACTTTGAATATTATTTCAGATTATGATTATAATTCTTTCTAAAAATGCACTATTACATGGTACCTTCTTGAGCTTCTCATAAAAGAAATTATGATCTTGATTTTATGTTTATGTTTTATTTTTTTAGGTCTCCCATGATATAAGGATGAATTCATTCTTTTGGAGCACTTGAAGCTTTAATTTGGAAGACCGCCAATGTGGGCTTTGAACCAACCACATTCTGGGTGAAGTGATTTGGACAGTAGCCTAATAAATGATGGTAGAGGAAAGGATTGTGGACCAATGATTCTGAAACTTCAAATGAAGATAAAGGAGATTATGGGGAACATTTCCATTAACAGTGGCCCAAGCTAATTTGGATTTTTTAATGGTGTTCCTGGCGGCCAAAGTTGATAATTAATTTCTAGGCCAAATTATGAGACCCAGAAAAGCAGTCCACCATTTAAATCATATCTCGCGAACCGAACATTTTTTGGGATGAAATTTTAAAGGATATTATAAGACATCCGAGGATACATTTTATCCTCCTATGGACCACTCTAATTCCCCCATCTAGAAGGTACTTTCGATGCATCTTTCTGGTGGATGCAAGTTGGATTCCATTTCGGGGGAAGAGTGGAAAAGTTACATCTCCATTAATTTTCCACCCACCATTCCTCAACATGATTAATTAAAGTCTCATGGGATGATGGGGGCTTGGCCAAATAATTCCAAAATTCCTATTTAAGGTAGTAGTGGTGGAGGATTTAGAGGATCTTTGAGTTTTACTTTCACTGTAATGTTGTTATGCCAAATTGCCTTTGTAACGTTCTTCTTTCACATGTAAGTTATTTGAATCACCTTAGTTTTCAATAAAAGTTATTCTTCTTCTCTTTTTCCGTTCTTCTTATTTTAACATTGATACCGTTTCCCCATGTTGTGATCTTATTCACACCAGCACTTGTAAATTTATTCACACAACGGTGGAGTGATTTTTTCATTATTTTATTTTTCTTCTTCAATCCCGCTTCTTTAAGTCATCTTCCCGCTTCCATTTATTTAATTGCAAAAATGGAGGGCTATCACCTTATGGGTTGATCCTAGGGAGTTTCATGGGGTGGATTGGATGTTATTTAATGTGATTAAATTCATAATCATTTCATTACTTTAATATTTCCATTTGATGATTTATTTTCATCTTCATCTTCTCCAACTTTAACAATGACACATTTTGAGTGCTAGTACGATCCAATTCCTTAGAGTGATCATTAAATTGATCCTCAAAGTGCATTGGTGATTAGCCTTGGAATTGTGTAGGGATTAAATTGGTGAATGATGTTGAGGAATTATATCATTTTGTGGATACGTCTTGAATTAGTGAAACGAACGTTGTAATAAAATAAATACATCCAATCTAACCCTATTAACAACTTAGGATCAACTCATCTCTATCAATTGTTTTAGACTAAGTAATTGTATGTTTTAATTTTTTTTCTATAAATTAAATTAGTAGTTATTCAAATCAAATCAGTCCAAATAGTTGGCCACTCCATAGCCAAATCCTTCCAAAATCAGAGTGTCTCTAGGTTTCTTCTTCAGTCCTCGTGGATTCGAACCCTACCTATACTACAACAACTGCATACCTATAAGGTAAATTTGGGCGCAACCAAATTTTGGCACCATTTATGGGGACCCAAGTAAGTCACCTTAGATACTCAATTTCTTTTATAACCCCAAATTCTCTTTCTTCACCTCTATTTCTCTTCTCTCTTACCCTTTCTATGTTTCCGTGTCTTAAAAATCAGAAATCAAAATCTCTCTCTAATCCAATGGATTATCTTCAGCAATACCCTAATATAGAACCAATCTGGAATCAAATTCAAAATCAATTTTGGGAATCAAAAAACATAGGTAATTACTTTGATCAACCCTAGAATGATTACCCTGCACCCAATGAGACGTACAATCAATGGGATAATGAATGTTTAAATGATCAATTTCCTGCCCTCTCAAGGATGATTGAAGAGTCCAATCTTATTGAAGTCCATAATGTTAAACATCCCATGCTATCTATTCCTCAATCATTTCTTGAACAATTGTTTAATCAAATGGAGATAATGAATTCTGAGGTTTCATCTTTGAGGTTAGAACTACAAAACCTTAAAACATGTGAAGAACTCACTTTAGAATTTGGGAATTCAGAGTTAGATAATGAATTGAATTGGTCAAGTAATGTTGAAAATCAAGATGAATAGTGTTTAAATCAAGTGGAAATTGATTTTTTTAATTCAAAAGATAAAAACCTGACATCATGGATTGAGTTTCCTAAACCTGGCTCCATTAGTGAATTTTTAGGACCTCCGATCAGGGAACAATTGGGAGAAATTCCAAACATTGAGCCCATACCTACTCCTACAATTAAAATGGACACTTTTGGGGATAAATAATATTTTTATAAGGAACCAATTAATTCTAAAGTTTTTGGAGAAGAAACTTATTTTCATTCAAATTGATAATCTTCATTTGGAAATTTCAATCAACCTAAACTCAAAATCATTGTCCTTCCTTCCCCACTCAAGTATCCCATCATTTGTGATAGGAAAGATCTTGGGGTTTTCATTCATTCATATCATGAAACCCATAAAGGGGGGTTGATCTTTGATTTATTAGGAAACACTACAGAAGAAAAAAGATCAACCATTTCTGATATTCCTTGGATTTTTCAATTCATTTTAGAAAATAAGATTGTTCATGAATCAAATTCAAAATCTTCTTACCAACCACAAGGGATACGGATTCTCAATCATGTTAAAGTGTAGAACGATGAGGTCATTAAAATTTTTAATGTTGGAATTGGATAAGTTGTGGGGTTCAAGTCAAGCTAAAGACGTTAAATTAAGTGATGCACGGGAGGAAACCCGTGGTTTTCATGTTTCCAATCATTTTTTTGTTTTAATAAACTTTATATTTCAAATAATAGTAGTGGATCATTTTGATATAATTTTATTCTACCTTAAAATGTTGACATGTTCTTCTTTTATGAGTATGGATGGGTATGAAAGGGGATCATCGTATTCATCTGTGTCACGTGGTGTGATCCCTGAGTAATACCTTACCCATAAATTTAAAAGAAGACAATGTATCATCAGTTCATTTTATTTTATTTATTTTATCTAGGATAAAAAAATTAGACTGTTGACTTGTTATTCTTTTATGAGTATGGATGGGTATGAAAGGGGAGCACCATATTCATCCATGTCACGCGGTGTGATCCCTGAGTAATACCTTACCCAAAAATTTAAATGAAGACAATGTATCATTAGTTTGATTAAAAAAACAAAAAAATAGGAAAAACCATAAAAATGATGATACTTGGAATTAAATAAATCATTGTGTTTTTTGTTTTGTCTATTTTGTTCTTCTTTGTATGGTTCAGGGACTATTTTGGGTGATACATGTTCAATCAAGGAGGTTCCTACATCCCCCAAGAGATCAAAGGAGTAATCTGGAGCATCATGAACTTCAACTTCAAAAAACAGGTGAATTTGTTCCATGTTTATCATTTTCAATTCCCTCTTTGAACTCCTCTCCTACCCCCTTCTAACTTTTCTTTTCTTTAAACACTGGGGACAATGTTATTCTATGTTGGGGGAGATGAATTAAAAAATTTAATCTTGTGTGCAAAAAAATGTGTGGAAGGAAAAATTTCATTAACCTTGAACATGATAACACACATTTCATTCTATGAAATTAGATATCAAATAATTTTACATGCCTTGATTCATAATTTAATGCAAGTTTAGGTTCATGTTCATAGATTTTGGAAAGTGCAGTTGACCGATGTGATTTTTCACAGTTTATATTTTCATCCAATTATAAAAAAACACAATGCACATCATTTAGATTGTGGGGTATTAGTTTGAGTTCTTGGGGTCCTTAATAAATGTCAAAGGGTTGGTGATCATTTTTATTTTAACATGAGTATTCAAAAAAATCAATTGTGCGTAGAGAAATGAATTGACCTAATGTGTGGCTTTCGGCACTTGGGGATCGTGAATCAATAGTTGTCTGGCCTAGAGTTGGGCAATTTATCTCTATTTGTGGTAATTTTAATTTGTTTTTTATTGAGTTAACGTGAGATGATTCTTGAGTATGTGAGCTTCACTTGGTTCCCTAAGGTTTTTGATCCTAGGAGTCATCAGAAAAGTCTTGCTACATGGGTTGACTCAATTGAGATCAATTTCAATTACCATGGAGAAATTGCAACAAAAAAACCAAAAAATAACAATTAAAAAATTGATTACTCATCTTATTATTAAAATTTTATTTCTCCTAGAGCTTCTTATTTCCCCCTTTAATGAAAATGAACCCCCATTACTATTGTGACGGACAACACTTCATCATGCTTAATTGAATTTGGATGCAATATGGCGATGAATTTGAACAAAGGAATGACCTTGGGCTTGAGATATGCCTATGGACATAGATTTTTTTAAATGATTTTTATGGGTTTCATAATTGTTTGGTATGATATTTTTGGATGAGAAATTTGTATTAAATGTTTTTGGAAAAGGGAATTAAAATTTCACATTTTTGAGAAATATTTTCCTCAGGACTAGAAAACCCCAAGTTGGGGGTGTGATTATCCCCTAAAAGAGGCTAATATTAATTTCTTATAATATAATATTCATTTTCATTATTAATCATAGACACCATTATTAGCGCATTTTACACTTTGATTATTATTTCACATCATGATTGTAATTTTCTTAAAATGCACTATTAAATGGTACCTTCTTGAGCTTCTCATAAAACACATTATGGTCATGATTTTATTTTTATGTTTTCTTTTCAGGTCTCCCATGATATAAGTAGCAATTAATTATTTTGGAGCACATGGAGATTTAATTTGGAATACCACCAAAGTGGGATTTAAACCAACCACATTCTGGGCGAAGTGATTTGGACAGCAGCCCAATAAATGAACTGTAGAGGGCAGGATTCTGGCCCAATGATTCCGAAACTTTAAATGAAGATATAGGAGATTATGGGGAAAATTTAATTTAGCAGTTTCTTGAGCTAATTCGAATTTTTTAATGGTGTTCCAAGCGACCCAAGTTGATGATTAATTTATGGGCCAGATTCTGAGGCCCAAAAAAACAGTCCACCATTTAAATCATATCTCCTGAACCGAGAATTTTTTTTTCTAAAATTTTACTGGATTTTAGAAGACATCCGGGGATATATTTTATCACCATATGTCCCACTCTAATTCGTCCATATAAAAGGTCCTTTTGGAATTTCTTTCCAATGGATGTAAGTTGGATGCCATTTTGGGGGAAGAGTGGAAAAGAAACATCTCTATTAATTGTCCACCCACCATTCCCCAACACAATTAATTAAAGGCACATGGGATGATGGGGTCTCAGCCAAAGACTTCCAAAATGCCTATTTAAGGTAGTGGTGGTGGATTATTTAGAGGATCTTTGAGTTTTACTTTCATTGTAATGTTGTTATGCCAAATTGTCTTTATAACGTTCTTATTTCGCATGTAAGTTGTTTGAATCACCTTAGTTTTCAATAAAAGTTCTTCTTCTTCTCTTTTTCTATTCTTATTATTTTAACATTGATATTGTTGCCCCAATGTGTGATCTTATTCACACCAGCACTTGTGAATTTATTCACACAATGGTGGAGTGATCGTTGGATTGTTTTATTTTTCTTCTCCAATCCCGCTTCTTTAAGAAAACTTCCTGCTTCAATTTATTTAATAGATTAAATGGGGGATAAACCCTTATGGGTTGATCCTAGGGAGTTTCATGGGGTGGATTGGATGTTATTTAATGTTCTTAAATTCATAATCATTTCATTACGTTAATATTTCTATTTGATGATTTATTTTCTTCTTCATCTTCACCAACTTTAACAATGACACATTTCGAGTGCTAGTACGATAAAATTACTTAGAGTAATCATTAAATTTATCCTCTAAGTGCATTGGTGATTAGCCTTGTAATTGTGTAGGGATTAAATTAGTGAATGATGTTGAGGAATTATATCATTTTGGTGATACATCTTGAATTAGTGAAACTAATATTATAAGAAAATAAATACATCCAATCTAACCCTAGTAACAACTTAGGATCAACTCATCTCCATTAATTGTTTTAGACTAAGTAGTTGTATGTTTTAATTTTTTTTCTTTAAATTAAAATAAAAGTTATTCAAATCAAATCAATCCAAATAGTTGGCCACTCCATAGCCAAATCCTTCAAAAATCATAGTGTCTCTAGGTTTCATCTTTGGTCCATGTGGATTCGACCCCTACCAGTACTACAACAACCGCATACTTGTAGGGTAAATTTGGGTGCAACCACAAAACACAGTTGAACAAAACTGTGCAATGTTCCATCACCCACACATCAAGTCGTAATTTTTTCAATGTATAAGATCCAAGATTTCCTCCAGTTTGAGGAAGTGATGGAAAACTGGGTTCAATTTTTTCATACTGTTCTTATTCATTTCTCATTGGTCTATTAATTCTTGAAGTAAGATCAAACAAATACATTGAGTAGAAATCCATAAATTCGTGATCCAAGCAACCATTCATGATAGTACCTTTGGAATGATTCCTGTTATGAACATAAGAATTTAATGTGTAGATATTAATTTTATTTGGATATATCCATTAAAATAAAATAGGTCCTCTAAGAAGTATTTTTCATAGAATATGGACAGTTAGATGTAACATGCATGTGAAAAATGATGGAGGAAATATTTTCTCTAACTCAAACAAGATTATTGGGGAATTCACCAACAGTTTTTGCAAGAAAGACTTAGAAAACCTCTTAGCACAATGATCTCTAAACAAATGAAAAAACCTAATAACAACCACCCTTACATTATTGGACAAAAGTTGATGAATTTCTATTGGAATCAACTCATTCAGAAGGAAGTGATAATCATGAGTCCTAAAAGATTTGAGCTTCAAATCTCTTCTATTGACCCATTTGAATATGTTTCTTGAATAGACATCAGGAACGTTAATAGTCTCTAGTACTTCTAGAAATTTATTTTTTTCCTGAAGGTGTCATAACCTAAGAATCTTACAGAACTTTCCATTTATTTTCCCTGATATGCACAGGATGTAATTCTAGTCTGATGCCCCAATCCACCAATTCACACTGAGACTGTAAATCATCTTTTGTCTTTCCCTTAACATTTAGAAGAATTGAATGCAACATTTCACAAAAAAAATCGATGTTCATTATGCCAAAGCAATGACATAATAAATTGGTTGACCAATAAGGAAAATCAATGAAGATACTTCTCTTCTTCCAATTGTAATAGGTTTTAGTGGAAACATTATTACTCTTTCCATATTTCATTTGACCATTCACGAATGAAAAATTGAAATCTTTCAATTAAATAAGCACATCCGTTCCAGATATATGCTGAGGTGGGTCATCGATCTCCATGGTATGGTCAAATCTTCGACGATTATTTCTATATGGATGGTCCATTTGAAGTAATTGTCGATGTCCCATAAAACTGAAACTACAAAGATGTTTCAGTATTTTGGATCGTGTAGTCTTATTAAAAATAAAAAATTATAGTTTTCCCTTCGTGACCCATCCATACATCATTGCATAAGCAGGAAAATCATTAATCATCCACATAAGCGCAGCACACATCTGAAATATGTCTTTCGAACATGCATCATATGTGCACACACCCACATCCCAAAGAAGTTTCAACTATTTTATTAAAGGTTGAATGTATACGTCTATATCATTTCTAGGATCAGAAGTGCCAGATATGAGTATACTCATGAAAGTGAAAGGGTTTTTATACACAACCATGGGGGAAGATTTTAAATGTGTATAACAACCAGCCATGTGTTGTGCGACGTAATCATCTACCCAAATGGATTGAAACTGTCACATGAAAGACCAAAACTCACATTATCCATGTTAGATGCAAAATTAGGATATTGAGTGCCAAATATCTTCCATGCAAATCCATCTGCAGGGTGAACCAACTCATCATTAGTCTTCTTTCTCTCGGTATCATTCCATATCATTTTTATTTATATTCCATCAGACAAAAAATGATTCTTGATTCTAGGGATCAATGGAATGTGCCACATTAATTTCTATGGAACATGGGATGGTGTTCCATCAGCTTTTGGCTTCTAGAGGGATGTGCCAAATTTTTTAATATCATTTTGTTCAATAGTTTCCTCATAGAATAAACTGTAATCTTTCGGGCAAGCATGAATTTTGTTTTTTGAAAATCTATGTTCTTAAACTAACTTCCATGCCATACAGTGGTTTGAGGTAATATCTGCATCATCTATAAGTAATTCCTTCAATAAGGTAAGAATGTAATACGTGGTAGTATTAGAAATCCCATACATTGTTTTCCCATGAAACAATCGGATTAAAAATTCCAGCATTTTCGTTTTACCGCATTGTCGATATACTGGAGTCGTAGCAGCATCCATCAATTTTTTCATCCTGAAAACATCATCATTTTCATTAGACGCATCATGTGTGCTCTTATCTAAATTCTCATAGGTTGTAATCCTTTCTTTTTCATGATGATGAATAAACGAAAACCATTCATATAACAAATTCTTCGATCTAGTCCTCTCATTTGGATCATCTGTAATTTGAAATTTCATTTTCTCCACATTGTGATACCACACATAGTGGTTTTCTTGAAAACAATATTTGGTTATGTGGTATCTGACTTCTTCATGGCTCAACCAAGGTCTTCAAACACAATTTTAATAGGGGTAGTGTATGTGGCCACTATCTGAAGCATTGTGAAATAAAAAATCTAAAAATTTATCCAAATTGTTTTGAAAATCAATTAAAATCTGAACAGCTTCATACATCCAACTTCTATCCATTCTGTAAAAAAATTGTTAAAAGTAATTTTTTCAAAAGAAATTCAATAAGATTGAAGTTTCATCAGAAATATATTTAATTAAATGAGAATTGTTCACTTTATATGAAACCATAACTGACACATTACTCTATATGAAAATCATAATATAAAAGACAACAAAATACTATATTTATAACAAAATATATTTGAAGAAATACACATGAGTGTACACGTTCATGTAGAATTTTGGAGGAGAATTATTCGGAAATTGTGTAAATTTTAGATCAAAAAAATTTTATTTCTTAGTATATTATTAGAGTGATCACGTACACTATCCAAGGGGGTGTAGGTGTCCAGGGAGTTATGGGGTGTCCAGGGGGTGGCACGGCTATCCAGGGGGTCAGGGGTATCCAGGGGTGGGGGCTGTCTAGGGGGGTCGGGCTGTCCAGGTGGGCATGCTTTCCATGGGGGTGGGGGCTATCCAGGGGGTACGGGGTGTCTAGGAGGGTGGGTGGGCGGTCCACGGGGGTGGCAGGGGTGTCTAAGGGGGTCAGGGTGTTCAGAGGGTGGGGGAAATTCTAGGGGGTTGGGGTTATACAATTGGTATGTGGTGTCCAGGGGGTGGGTGGGGTGTCTAGGGGTGGGCGGGGTTGTTCAGGGGGGTACGAGGTGTCTAGGGGAGGAGGGTTGTCCACAGGGGTGGCGGGGCTGTCCAGTGGGATCGGGGTGTCCAGGGGGTGGGGGGTTTTCTAGGGGGTGGGGTATTTGGGGGATAAGGGTGTCCAGGGGGTGGTGGGCGGGCTGTCCACAGGGGTGGGGGCTGTCTAGGGGGGTACGGGTTGTCCACAGGGGTGGGCGAGCTATCCACATGGGTTGAAGGGTTTTTCAGGAGGGTATGAGGTGTCCAGGGGGTGGGCTGTCCATGGGGGTTGGGCGGTCTGTCTACAGGGATGGTAGGGCTGTCCAGGGGGTGGGGGTGTCTAGGGGGTTGTCCAATTGGATGGGGTATCCACCCCCCAAATAGGAATGTAAAATCCAATCTCTATTAAATTTTAGCATGATTTAAAGCCTATTATAGATAACCAAGAATATTGTTGTTATAAACCATTAATATCATACATATAAATCACAACACACCCAATTGTAAACACACAACCAAATATCATTCATGGATATGATTTTATGAAACATGTTTTTGATGGGACACTACTCATAATAGTATGATCCTTGTTATATAATTAGGTGATATGGAGTTGTACGAATGTTAAATTTTTATAAGATCAATATGGATAGTGGATAAGAACTTGAGTGATATTTCTTTGCAGAGATCACTTCTTCTGGGAAGGGTAAGAGTGAGTGTTGGTATGGAACTTCAAGAAAAGTCTTAACATGAGAAAGAAACTATACATTGGTTATATGTGATTATTATTTTTAGAGTATTAGAGTGGACAACCCACCCCCTCCTAGGACAGCCCACACACCCCTGATAGCCCACACCCCCTCACCCACTTGGATAGCCCACCCACCACCACCCCTGCATAGAAAACCCCCCACCCCCACCTGGACAGCCCCCCCCCTTGGACAGCCCATACCCCCCCTCCCCACCTGATTAAACCCCCCCCCCCCCCAGGATAGCCCACCCCCTCCATAGACAGCCCAAACCCCCCCTCCCCTGAAACCCCCCCCCCCACCCCATGGACACCCCCCCACCAGGATAGCCCACCCCCACCTGGACATCCCCCCCAACCCCATAGACAGCACACCCCCCCTGGACTGCCCACACCCCCTCCCCCACCTGGACAACCCACCCCTAGGATAACCCACACCCCCTCCCCCACCTAGAAACCCCCACTCTGAACCCCCTGGATAGCCTACACCCCTCCTTGGGAATCCCAACCCCCCCCCCCCCCACCTCCCCCACACCCCTGTAGCCCCCTACCCCCCCCCCCCCTACATCCCCCCTTACCCTCTGGAAAACCCACCCCCACCTGGATAGCCCCCCACACCTGGACAACCCCCTACCCCTCCTACAGCCCCCTTTAGTGCAATTTTATTTAAAATCATTTTATTCATTAAGAATGGAAAACCATAATGAATTAGCCTTTTCATTCCAAACAACCCATATAATTTATCAAAACATGACAAATTCAATTTATCAAAACATGAAAAATTCAATTTCTCAAAACATGACAAATTCAATTTATCAAAACATGAAAAATTCAAATTTTAAGGCATTATGGGTCACATAGGAAATGGCATTGGGGAAAGGGGAAATCAACAACATTGTTAATTCCAATTTAAAAATTGGGCCAAGAACTTAAGAGGTGTGAGGTGTCTAGGAGGTGCGGTGGTCTCCAGGGGGGCTTTCTAAGGGGGTGGGGGATGTCCAAGGGGGTTGAGGGTGTCCAGGGGGTGGGGTGTCTATGGAGTGGGGGTGGGGCTATCCAAGGGGTGGTGGCTGTCTATGGGGGGTGAGAGGTGCCAAGGGAGGGTGGGGGTTATCCATGGGGGGTGAGGGGTGTCCATGGAGGGTGGTGGTGGGGGTGGGGTGTCCAGAGGGGGTGGGGGAGGGGATGTTCAAAGGATGGGGGGTCCATGGGGGTGGGGGTGTCTAGGGGTGGGGCTATCACTGGGGGTGAGGGTTGTCAGGGGAGGGCGGGGCAGGGGGTGTCCGGGGGGTGGAGGGGAGGGGTTTTCCAAAGGGTGGGGTGTCCAGGGGGTGGGGTGCAGGGGGGTGGGGGATGTCCAATGGCGGGGTCCAGGGGGTGGGGGGGCTGTCCAGGGGGGTGGGAGGTGTCCAGGGTGTTGGGGTGGGGGTGTTCACAATTCCAATCCATCACCCAACCAACAGCCAATTCATCCTCAATATTAATACCCTTCCCGTTATTCCTTGAACAAAATCTATAAATACAAAATCCATATCCAATTTTCAATTAAACTAAAGTCCATAGAAACTACTATATCACCCCACTAAACAAACCCTTTACCATGTTTTAAGTGTAGAACAAAAAACAGAAAACATATCAAAGGGTTCAGTACGCCGGGAACTCTAATTTAGCCCAAATCGAAACAGAAAACAAAAAAACAATTGAGTGAAAACATTAAAACAAAGGTAACACTTAAAAATTTGAAGTCATGAAATAAAAAATTGATTTATTGAAGATGGATCTATGGGTAGAAAGATTTTCTCGGCCGAGAAAAATTTGGGAGGAGCTTCGGATTAGGGTCTTCAATCAGACCAAGTGGGAGCTAGGGTGCTGGGTATTTGGGGGAAAACTTTCCCAACGATTTTTAAAAAATGCTGGGAAAGCCTCTCTTTACAAACAGTTTATTAAAACTGTTGGTATATATTATAGGAACTAAAGATTTCCCAATTGTTTTTTACAACCATTGGGAAATATTATCTATATTGACACATATCCAATGGTTTTAAAAAACCCTTGGAAAATGTTTCCTTTTTTTACAGTATACCAATGGCTTAAAAGAGAAATTTTTCAAGTGTTACAAAGTTTTTATATCCAATTTTATTATGAAATTATATTAAAATAACCTAAATTGAATTATTGGATATATAATTGAAATAATTTTAATTTAAAACCAATTTTATATAGAATTTAACTTTATATATAATTTAAATGATAATGCAATTTTCAATTAAAATTCAGTATTTTTCACGATTCATAAAAAAATTAACATTTTTCAAAAATTCTCAAAATTTTACCCTAATATAATTTCACATGATGATTTAAAAAATTATTTTTTTTAAATTAAGATTTTTTAAAATTTTAAATAATTAAATTTAAAACAAAACACATATACGTGATGAAAGAACGGTTTTTTGATAAGGGTATTTTTCTCAGAAGAAGATGATTTTATATTAACTCTATATATAATAAAAATAATTTTATGAATATAAATTAAAATTTATTGATATATAATATAAAAATTTAATTTAAAATATCCCTTATCAAGTATTATTTTAATTAATTATAACAGATAAACAGTATTCACCATAAAACAACTTTTAGAACAAATCTCATTTTTTAACCCAAAAAAATTATACTAAAATACAATATAATGATTATTAAAATGTAATTATGTGGGTTAAATGTTATTATTAAATACTTATGTTACTTTAAATCACATTCAAAAAATATTATTAATTTTAAATTACTTAATTTATTGAAAACAAATGACATTTTTACAAAAAAAAATTATTTTCACTATTCACTGAAAATCGTGATTTTCCAAAAAAAAAAATTTCACCCAAAATATATTTTGATATAATGATTTTAAAAAAGAAGTTTATTTTTATCAAATAAAATTTATAAATGTCCCAAAATTTATTTATAATATTTTTTCATGAAAAAAATAAAAAACATTTTTGAAGAAAATATATTTTTGAAGAATAAAATCAATTTACTAAACATTGATTGATTATTTACTAAAAATTTTCAATTATTTATATTAATTATGAAATGTATATATAATAAATTAGTAAATAGTATTCATACCCTCTAATTTAATGTCAAGGTTATTATATTAATCTATAACATGGTTTGTTTTAGCTTGGTGTTTCATATTGAAAATGATATCAAACATAAAAATCATTAGGTTGTGTGTACTAAATGATATAAAAGTGATTAATTTTATTTAAAAATCAATATATCTTAAATTCTTGGGGATTTATTTTCTTTTATATTCTCTGTGATGTGTCTCATTTACACTATTAAAAGTCATTTTATTCTTTTAAAATATCATGGTGTTAAATCCCCCCCACCCTTTAATAAATTCTGTCTTTGCAATTTTTACTTTATCTCAATAATAAAATGATGGAAATTTGAAAATAATTTTGTTGTAACCCTGCATATTAAAAAATCTTAATTAATCATCTTCATAATAATATTGAAATGGAATTATGAGGGTCATCTGGAATAAAACATACTTATTTTTGAAATAGGAGAACATATATTGGAAGTGATGGTTTGGAAACGGAAGAAAAGTCTAAATAATTATGGAGAGTTATTGGGTTCATTTATCACAAATAATTGAATGATTAATAGAAATTTAAAAGACTCAAAACCATAAATATATAATCATTTAGGAGACAATCTAATTAATCGAATATGAATGTAATAGGATGAAAAAAATCAAGATCCCTTTCTTAATGATAGTGTATTCATTCATCATCCAGACTAAAAACATAGTAAAGTATGTTGGGACCAAGTTGAATAGAGAAATATGTTTGAAGAGTTGGCGTTGGCATAGTGTTGTATTGTTTTGTCAACCAAGATTCATAAATCACCGATCTTTGAAACCTTAAGCAATGGATTACTTATCAACAATTCTAAGCCTACGTGAGAAAACTCATTGTAGGAAACAAGAATTATTGATAGCCAAAACCATGTTTTCCAACAAATAGTTAGAATAGTTCACACACATACATGCTGAATTCACAGCTTACCCACAACTCCCCGTTTATGCATGAATCTATAAGGATAGATTTATGAAACAATTCTACCCCTTGAAAACACTATCCAAAAACAAGATGAGAGCGGGGACAGACAAACGTACCTCAACCTTGATGAGAAAGAGGTTGGACACCCATGTTCAACCTCAATTTTGCAAATGGTTCCTTTGGTAAAGGTTTTGTGAAAATATCAGAAACTTGTTCAGATGTATGAACATATTCCAGCCTCAATTCATTCTTCTCCACCTTCTCTTTGATGAAGTGGTACCTTATGTAAATGTGTTTTAAATGAGAATGTTGTACCGGATTCCTTGTAAGATTGATCACACTCCTATTATCACATCCCAATGGTAGTTTCACTTCAACAAGTAGATCTTCCAACTGATTCTTCATCCACATTAGTTGAGTTGCAGCTTGAGTAGCAGCAACATACTCATCTTCAGCTGTTCTAAGAGAATATATATATGTTGGGGACTTCTTTACCAATGATCATGACATTTTCAGTACAATTAGATGTCTTGGTGAAAAGTTAGAGGATTCTACAGTTGTTGAAAAGATCATGAGAAATCTTCCTGACAAATTTGATGCTAAAGTTTCATCACTAGAAGACAGGGAATTGGAAACATTATCTCTTGATGATTTTCATAGTACTCTCATCACTTATGAGATGAGAAGGGAGAAGACCATGAAGATCAAAGCAAAAGCCGATAGAGAAATGTCTTTCAAGGAAGAAAAAAAGGAGAAGTCAAAGAAAAATCATATTGAAGAAGAAGCTGGTGAGTCTGACTCTGAAAACGAGGTATGTCAAAATTTTGATGAAATACTCTCATTGTTTTCTAAAAATGTGAAAAGAGGAATAGGGAAATACAAATGGAAACATTCTTTGAAATTTTTTGAATGTGGAGCTATTGGCCACTTTGCGGCTAATTGTCCTCTGAAGGGGAAAAATGAAGACAGTGATGAAGAAGATAGAAGACCAAGAAGTTCATAGAAGAAACAGGGTGGAAAAGATAAATATTTTGGAAGAGTTAAGGATAAAAAGGTCTTCATATCAAAAAGAAGAAGTTTCTTTTCAAAAAGTGAAGAACATGATGATAGTGAGACTAGATCTGAAAATTCTATTGCTGGGAAAGCTAGAGAGATTACTTTTTTTCAACTGTGAATAATGATGATTATGAGAGCACTAGTACTAAAGAAAAGGAAAATCAACTGGAACAGTATCTTAACGAAGAGTTGAAATAATTTTTGAGAAAGATCAGAAGTCTTGAGAAGGAAAACAAGAAGTTGATAAATGAAAATTCTTCATTAAACAACAAAGAAGGTTTTACTGATGAGAAAATCAAGATGAAAAAAGAGATTGATTATCTGAAAAAATCTCTTGAGAATACAATGAATCGTAATGATTATCTTGAATTAAAGGTCAAGTAAAAAAGAAGAAGAGTTAGAACTTGTCCAAAAGAAACTTTTTAAAGCTAATGAAATGAATATCAGTTTCAAAAATTCTATCTCAGAAGTTGGTGAATGTTCCAGTAAGAATTAATCAAACAAGGACTCACAAAAGTTATCTTCAAAGGTTGAAATGAAAGTCAGAAATGGTTCTGATCAGAACAAGGCTGGAAAGACCAGTTATGTCGCCAAATTCAGAAATGATGAAAAATCAGAAGTGCATAAAAATCTTGAGGTAAGAAAAACTTCTAATACTTCTGGTACTGATGAATCTAAGATGAAGAAAAGAGTTACAAATGAAAACATGAAGGTTTTTGAGAAGCGTGTTCACAACTCCGGTCAGTATAAAAGTTTTAGAGTAAAATATTCTTTCTATGGTTACTGCTGGTATTGTGGTGGATTCGGACACATGGAAAGTATGTGTTGGTTCAACCAACAACATTACCAATATTCAACAAGTTTTGAAAGACAAGGATTTAGAGGGATTCAACCCTTAAAAAATATAATGTCTCCAAATAAATTTCAGAAGATATCTGAGAATACTGGTGTGAAAGTTGAGAATAGATTCCAACCACTGGAAACTTATTGTGAAATATGTGATCAACCTGGACATCTTGCTAAGGGATGCCTTAGTGTGTTACCATAGAAACAAAAGTTTGTTAATAATCCTCAGAAGATAGAGTTTTTAAAATTAAAAAGGGAAAAGTCTGATAAGTCTGAAAAGAAATAATTCATGGTTCTTTAGCCAAAACACATTTACTTGGCTAGGAAATTTGCAGAAGCACAATAGAAAGTAGAAGAAAAGGGAGAAAAAAAAACTCTTGTTGTTGAAACTGCTCTAAAAGCTACAAAAGGAGACTGTTTTTGGATTCTTGGCAGTGGGTGTTCCTATCATATGACATGAGACTTAAAGCTTCTAAAGAATGTGAAATACTTCAAAGAAGGAACAGTGACATTTGGAAATGATGAATCTCTAAGGATCAAAGGTGTTGGATCGTCCATCATTGGAAAAGAAAAAATGAAATCCAGGAAAACATTGTATGTTGATGGGATGAAACATAACCTTCTTAGTGTGTCATAAATCTGTGATGAGGGAAACAAAGTAATCTTCAGAAAATATGGATTTGTTGTGAAAAGGGAAAATGACGAGAATGTTATCACAAGAGGACAACGTACAAGAGGGAATTTATTCCAAGTTGGTGAAGTGCAGAACTCTTGTTACATTGGTGTGGTTGATGAAAATCAGTTATGGAATAAAAGGTTGGGACATATGTGTCAGAGAAATATGTGCAAGTTATCAAAGATAGATAGTGTCTGAGATATGCCTGATTTATCAAGAAGAGGAGACTGACGTTACACCATTTGTGATAAAGAAAAGATTACAAACTCTATTCATAAGAGAGTTGAAATTCGCTCAAAAAGACCCTTGGAGCTCATACACTCTGATATCTGTGGACCAATGAGCAGGAAATCTACAAATGGAGATAAGTACTTCATTACTTTCATTGATGACTTTACTCGTATTACTTGTGTTATGTACATGATACATAAGTAAGATGCTCTGAAAATGTTTAAGAGTTTCAGGAGAAAATCAGAAAAGGAATGTGGATATTCGGTGAAGAATTTGAGAACTGATAATGGTGCTGAGTATAAGAATGAAGAGTTTGAATGTTATCTTGAGAAGCATGGAATTCAGCCTGAGTTTAGTTCACCATACACACCTCAACAAAATGGGGTTGCTAAAAGAAAGAATCAGAGTTTGGTGGAAATGGGGAGAACTATGTTACTTGAACATAGTCTTTCTCATTATTATTGGAGGCAAGCCATGAGCACTGCTGTGTATATTCAAAATCGATGTTTTTATAGGCCAAACATAGATATGACTCCCTGTGAAATGTTCTATGGAAAAACTCCATGTCTGAAACACTTGAGAGTTTTTCGGAGTCCATGTATTATAAAGAAGAAAGGTGGAAACCTGGGAAAGTTTGAACAAAGAGGAGATGACGGAATTTTTCCTGGATATGCTTCAGAAGGAAGAGGATATAGATGCCTCAACAAAGAAACAGGAAGAATTATTGATTCTTCGAATGTAAAAGTTGTTGAAAATGCTGAGAAAAAAAAGCATTCATATGTTGATGTGGAAGTCGAGTGGGATAGAAAAGATTTTGTTAACAATTTTGATAATGTTGAAGACTATGTTAATCCTACTCAAGAAGAGGAATCCGACTCAAAAATCTCAAGTGATGATGATTGAGTTCAAACAACTCATCCTAGGTTTAGGAAACAAGTGGAGACTCAGAACATTAGTGGAGATAAAAATCATAGGGTTCAAACAAGAAGAACAAAGAATGCTATATCACATAATTATCTTTATTCGAAAGTTGAACCGAATGATGTAAATGAAGCATTTGAGAATCCATAATGGGTTCATGCTATGAATGAAGAGCTTGATCAGATAGATAAGAACAATAATTGGGAACTTGTACCCAAGATGGACAACAAGAACATTATTGGTACAAAGTGGGTTTTCTGGAACAAGCTGAATGAAGAAGGTAAATTATTAAGAAACAAGGCAAGATTGGTCTACAAAGGGTTTTCACGAATTGAAGTCATTGATTTTGATGAAACCTTTTCTCCAGTGGAATGATTAGAAACAATCAGAATATTTCTTGCCATTGTTACACAACGAGGTTACAAAATCTTTCAAATGGATGAAAAATCTGCATTCTTGAATGGTGACCTAGACGAGGAAGTTTACATTGATCAACCTTGTGGATTTGTTATTGGAAAGGATGAAGGTTATGTGTGAAAGTTGAAGAAGGATCTGTATGGGCTAAAATAGGTTGTGAGGGCATGGTATTCTAAATTAGATACTTGCTGGAAGAAGATGAATTTTAAAAAGGGTAGCGTTGATAAAAACCTTTACATCAAGGAGTGTCAGGAGTTTTCACTAATCGTTATTGTTTATGTCGATGACATTATCTTTGCTGGGAATGATGAAATATCATGTGAAAGATTTTCAGAGGAGATGAAGAAGTTATTTGAGATGTCCATACTGGGTGAAATGAAATACTTTCTTGGGCTACAAATCTCACAGAAAAGGAATCATGTCTTTCTGTCTCAAGAAAAGTATGCTAAGGAACTTCTGAAGAAGTTTGGCATGGAAAATTCGAAACCAGTGTCCACAACTATGTCAGTGGGAACCAAGTTTTCTGAAGATGGATAAGGCAAGGAAGTTGATCAGAAAGAGTATCGAAAGCTGATTGGAAGTCTGTTGTATCTGACTGCCTCAAGACCCGACATCGTCTATGCTGTCACTTTATGTGAAAGATTTCAGAGTGCTCTTAAAGAATCACATCTGATAGCTGGAAAAAAAATTCTCAGATATATCAAAGGCACAACAAATTTTGGAATTAGGTATGATGGCTCAAGAAATATTTATCTATTCGGGTATTCTAATGCTGATTGGGCAAGAAATGTTGATGATCAAAGATCCACATCTGGTGGAGTTTTCTTTCTGGGAAAAAGTTGTGTTAGTTGGCATATAAAGAAACAGAATTCAGTAACTCTTATCATAGCTAAAGCTGAGTATTTTGATGCTACTCAAGCTACAACTTAAATAATGTGGATGAAGACTCAGTTGGAAGATCTACTTGTTGAAGTGAAACTACCATTGCTTTTGGGATGTGATAATCAGAGTGCGATCAATCTTACAAGGAATCCGGTAAAACATTCTTGTTCAAAACACATTCAACAAAGAATAAATGAAGGAACCTGGCTCTGATACCAATTGAAGTTCCCAGTTAGGATCCAAGTATCACTGAGAGGGGGAGGGGTGAATTAGTGATAGCTTTTTCTTTTTATGTTTCCTACGAATTAAAACAACCATCGCCTCCTGTTAAATATTTTCTTCTCTTCTGAACACACACGACCACATGAACACAAGATTTACAAGGTTCACTACTCAACAGGAGTAGCTACGTCCTTCGTATGGTACGGATATAATCCAGTACCACACAATTCACTAGAAAACAATCCTTTGATGTGGAATACAATGAGTAGGATATATTCTTACACTCATGTATCAATTGGAAAACAATCCTCAAGTGCGTGTGCACCCTCTTAGCACAAATAGGGAATTGCAGTATATCAGTGCTTCTTCACAATTGAACAGATTTACTATCTGGAGTACAAATCTTCACTTTCCTACCCAGAAGCTGGTAAGGACTTCCATACACACAACTGAATATGTGCGAAGACCCCAAATTTTTCACGCAGCATTTAGGATATCTTGCGTGCAATTCCAATTCCTTGCATGTAAAAATTCACTTTTGGCGCAAAAAACCTTTCGCGCAAATTCTCTTTTTCTGCACAACTTTTTCTCTTTTCGCACAGCTTTCCTTTTTTCACGCAAACTTCTTTCTTTTCGCAAAACTCACTCAGCGTATTATTTTATGCACACTAGAGCTTAGGATTTCTTCAACGTGTCGACCATTAACAAATGAGAGGGGTTCACCACATACTTATAGGCATTTTTGACCCCGCGCGAAAAACACTAATCCGCACGTAAAACCACTAATCCACACATAAAACCCTCTTTATGGGTGTAAAATATCTTTCACACCACTTCACATTTCGTGCAATGCTCTAATATTTCACGCACCTCATGCCTTTACCAATTTTCGAACTCCTGATCTCAAAACACCTGTTGCGCAAAAACTTCAATCCTCTATTTCGCGCACCACTCTACTTTTCGCGTATCCCGCTGATTTTCCGGTTATCCCATTACTATTTCGTGCGGCCTTCATTTTTTTGCGCATCCTGCTGAAATTTCATGCCTCCCAAAAATATTTCATGCAACCCGCAAATATTGTGCGCACCACTTTCTTTTTGCATGCAACATACCTAAATTTCCTCACACTCCATGCCTTTGTCATTTTTTGATGTTCTGACCTTGAATAATTCCTTGCATGCAAAAATCTAACCCATCTTATATCTTGCAGGCTCCATCCATTGTGAAAGACACATCTTCATCTCCCAATTTTCCGGCCCTAAAATTTGGCAAACACTAGAAAATGGCGCCACCTTAAACTGTGCTTTTCTGCCGCCCCCAGATTATCCATTCCTTTGTCATTTTCTCTCTTCACTACTTCCCATAACCATTCTTCTTCTTTTATCACAAATTCCACTATCGTGATATTTAACTTTCTAAAGACCAGATCTAGCAACGTCAGAGTCACAATGGCAAGTACAGAAACTTCCCTATCTTCCAGAAGCAGCACTCCTTCGAATCAAAACTGTATATGACTGTCATCATAATTTATTCCCCTTTCCATCATAAGGATTTCATCACAAGTTCTCCTTACTTATGATATTTTTGAAATGCATATCAGTAAAGCATCGTATGTTTTCAAGTCCTTTACAAAGTGAATTGATTTATCTTCTTTGACAACAAAAGTCAACACTCTGCCAACGCTAACTCTTCAAACATCTTTCTCCATCCAACTTGGTCCCAACAATCTCCCCCTTTGGATTTTGTTGTCAACCAAGATTTATAAATCACTGAACTTTTTAACCTTAAGCAATGGATTACTTATCAACAATTCTAAGCCTACATGAGCGAACTCATTGTAGGAAACAAGAATTATTGGAAGGGATTCTCATCCTGAGGTAGCCATGCATTTCTCATTATATCCAAAACAGAAAATGTTTTACTGATTTGCATTTCACAAATATCATAAGTCAGAAGAACTTGTGATGCAAGACTTATGATAGAAAGGGGGAGAAATGATTATGTCAGTCATATATAGTTTTGATTGGAAGGAGTGATGCTGCTGGAAGATAGGGAAGTTTTTGTACTTCCCATTGTGACTCTGACGATGCTAGATCTGGTCTTTCAAAAGATAAATATCACGATAGTGGAATTCATAATAAAATCAGAAGAATGGTTATGGGAATAAGTGAAGAGAGAAAATGAAAAGGCAATGGACAGTCTAGGGGTGACAGAAAACCACAGTTTAAGGTGGCGTCGTTTTCCAGTGTTTGCCAAATTTTAGGGCCTGAAAATCAGGAGCTGAAGATGTGTATTTCTCAATGGATGGAGCATGAAAGATATAAGATGGTGTAGATTTTTTCATGCAAGGCATTATTCATGGTCAAAACATCAAAAAATGACAAAGGCATGGAGTGCGAGGAAATTTAGGCAAGTTGCGCGCAAAAAGAAAGTGGTGCACGCAATATTTACGGGTTGCGTGAAATATTTGTGGGAGGCGCGAAATTTCAACGGGATGCGGGAAAAAATGAAGGCCGTAGGAAATATTTGCGGGATGCGTGGAAAATCAGCGGGATGCGCGAAAAGTAGAGTGGTGCGCGAAATAGAGGAATGAAGTTTTCACACAATAGGTGTTTTACGATCAGGAGTTCGAAAATTGGCAAAGGCATGAGGTGCGTGAAATATTGGAGCATTGCGCGAAATGTGAAGTGGCGTGGAAGATATTTTATGCGCATGAAGAGGGTTTTATGCGCGGATTAGTGGTTTTACGTGCAGATTAGTGTTTTTCGCGTGGGGTCAAAAATGCCTATAAATATGAGGTGAACCCCTCTCATTTGTTAATGCTCGACACTTAGAAGAAATCCCAAGCTCTAGTGAGCGTAAAATAATATGCTGAGTGAGTTGCGCGAAAAGAAAGAAGTTTGCGCGAAAAAAGGATAGCTACATGAAAAGAGAAAATGTTGCGTGGAAAAAGAGAATTTGTGTGAAAAACTTTTCGCTCCAAAAGTGAATTTTTACACGCAAGGCATTGGAATTGCGAGCAAGATATCCTAAAGGCTGCGCGAAAAATTTTGGGTCTTCGCACATATTCAGTTGTGTGTATGGAAGTTCTTACCAGCTTCTGGGTAGGAAAGTGAAGATTTGTACTCCAGATATTAAATCTGTTCAATTGTGAAGAAGCACTGAAATACTGTAATACCATATTTGTGCTAATAGGGTGCACACTCACTTGCGGATTGTTTTCCAAGTGCTACACGAGTGTAAGGGTATATCCTACTCGTTGTATTCAATATCAAAGGATTGGTTTCTAGTGGATTGTGTGGTACTGGATTATTTCTATACCATACCAAAGACGTAGCTACTCTTGTTGAGTAGGGAACCTTGTAATTCTTGTGTTCATGTGGTTGTGTGTGTTCAGTAGAGAAGAAAATTTTTAACTGGAGGCGAAGGTTGTTTCAATTCGAAGGAAACATAAAAAGAAAAAGGTATCACTGATTCACCCCCTCCCCCTCTCAGTGATACTTCGATCCTGACTGGGAACTTCAAAGTATACTTATTTGAACTGTATAATTTCATCCCTTAACAAATTTTCACTATAATCGCATCTTTTTCTCCAAACAATGAGTATTTAAGATGAATTTTTCATTCCTGAAGCTCTAAAAATAAACTTTTAAAGGATTATATAACCATAAAAAGAATAGAAATATATTCCACCTATATTTTTTCATTAAATAAAACAAAAATGTTTTGTACATTTTATAATAATTCTCAAAATGAGTAATCCTTCATACGATGGAATAATACATTAAGCTCAAAAAATCAATAGTATAATACCTCGAGTTCAAACTAAATAATTCCTAAAAAACATCAATATTAAAGAGTGTTTTAACTGAAACATTTATCTCATACCTTTTATCTTTCAAGACCAAAATACTCTGATCTTTGTTTTTAAATAACATTAATCACTTATTCACCAAATCACTTATCAATCCTATGGTTATATATACAATAAAACTTGTGTTCCAATAATTACATCAAAATCTAAGATCCTATAAACCCTTAAGGTTATAAATACATTAAATATTATTTCCAAAAAATATAAATTCATACTTCATGTTAAACCAAACCTTTAAAAATAATTAAAACTAATAAAATGTCTCTTAATGTTTCAATAATCAATTTAAGATCTCATTACTGTAAACCTCAAAAGGGGTGTCTAAGAATTTGACCATATGATTATACATAATATTATAGACCTATGATGGTATCCATAACTCTTAAGATATCCTTTCATTATAAAATCCTATTCTCCAGATTTATCTAAAACTTTCCTATGATACAAACTATTAAAACCCAAAAATAACACTCTCAGATCCAATGTTTAAATCATAAACATTACATTTCCATCTTTGAAATTGATAATTGCAAGACAATTTTTTCCATCCAAACTTTACAACATCAAAAGGAAAAAAAATTGATCACTTACATTATTTAAGACCTTTTAGGTTTATTTTATTATAGAATAGAAAAAAAACTCCTACATAAAATATATAATTTAATTAAATGATAATTTCTCCCACTTAACACAGTTTTTATTATTTCACATTAAATAATCATCATCATCCATATGAAATCCATTAGATACATAATTCATTCATCATTCTTTTTTGATAACCTAGGGAAAAAGAAACAAAATAAGGGAGATCTACAATGCTAAATAATTTTAAATATAAGCATTATCAAGTGAATTCTATCCATGAACAATATAAGTGCATATGTAACATCCCGATCCGGAAGCCACTAAACTGGTGCTCTGATCTAGTGGGTTACTAGGCCTCAACCATGACTCCCCATACACCAGAGGCTGCTGACCAGTAGCAAGGGCCTAGGAGGTGATAGTGGGGAGACTATTCCCTCATATTAGAGTATGTAAACAAAGGAAATAACTATGTATCATACATAACGGAAAGTAAACAAAGTTTGTAAGTTGTAAACCACTGAAATAGAACATGCTGTAATGGTAAAGATATTTTAAAATCCCAAACATCCATAAAAAACAATACAACACAAGTCACCCTCTGGATGACCATACAAATTCAACAGTACAAAAGAAACTGAATATAAAAGAATAGGTATCTAATATTAACTCTGAGCCAGACCACGTTCCCAGTCTCTAGACACTATCAAACTGTAGTAGCCCGATCAGTAGAACCACATGAGTAGTTCCACTCTATCATAAAATAATAGGTCTTAGCCCTATACACCATGGAACTCATGCTCAATATAAAAGGTAGAATTATGGTCTACATGTACACCAAGGTGCACATGTTGGGGTGAGGAAGAATTTTAGTAGGCCACCCCAACAAGAAACCTAAAACTGTGTTGCAAAAATTGTATGCAAAAGCAACATAATTAGCCTATCTGAAGGACAACAAAAGGAATTAAATCCAATGTGAAACCATAGTAAAAATCAAGGTATGTAATCCCTGTCAACGGGGAATGTTCCACCATTGATGCCCATATCTATAGGTGTATGTCTTTATAGTCCCATACCTATACACACATAGATAGATTTGACATTCACGCATAATTGAAACTAAACATCATGATAACCAACCTACAGTCGATCCTTGGGTCTATAATACTGATAAATATATACCTAATTCAACTATTTTCAGAATCTTCTAAGTGAAGAGAGTCCTTAACCCTTGTTCCAAGGTACTCCTTTAGTCACAAATCCCATGTGAACCCTTAGGTTCCACCTAAATCACACAGCCTGGAACCATGTGCCTCCCCACACCTCGTGTCTCAAGTACCAACATCCCGAAGTCACTCCCAAACAATAGTATCCCGATCCCATAGATCCTTGATTGAAATATCACATTTTCCCATGTCACAAAAATTGGAGGAATAGTGATGTCTATCCTAAAATAAAAGTCTTGTCCCAGATCCTCAATCATGGTGAGCCTCATCTCCCAAACCGATAGTCTCATCACTATTAACTGAAGGCTCCTCACCTTCCACGTGGATTTCTATAGAAATCATCCACAAACCAAGAATACCTAAACTACAACTATCAGTGGCCCCTACCCAGATGAGTGGTCAAAACCCAGCTCATCACGGAGTCTACCTATGTGTGAATGACTCAATCAATACTTTTTTCATCACGGGTGAGTTGCAATCCCCAAAATAAGAACCCAATCCACACCATCTTTGAAACGTTGTACCCATGAAACTAAGTCACTCAAATACAATGGTCATTCTATCCAAGTGTGCAGGTCCATACCTAACCTAACAGTCACACTACCTCAAACTGATGTCCACAATGCCCAATCCTATGCTCAAAACCACTCAAGAAAATCTAAGCCAATCCCAACCAAAAATCAGCGTCACCCAAACTCGATGGTCATGCCATCCTAAATTCGGGCCAATCTCGCATCGAGGAGATCATAATCATCCTCATCATATATCATATAGTCCATGAGTCTGTCGAAGGAATTCCTACCATGGGATTCCAAGTATCACTCAAGGAGTACAATTTAACATATAAGGATCAATATCCAGATACCAAGCATCACCTCTAGACATCCTAAAAAAATATATCATAATATATAAATACATCCAAGCGCAACAGCCAAGTCTCAGTTAATACCTCTAGGTACCAGTAAAATATTATAAATAACATGACTTAGAATCTGGATATCAGGTAAGAAAATATGGTCATCCCAATAAGAAACACAGATCTAGGAAGAATGTATGGGAATCATAAAAGAAAGAAAGACACCTCGCGTCAGGCTCGACAACCACCAACTAGGAATCAACTCTGGTGAACATCACTGCCTTAGCAATACACAAGTTATTACAATAAGGAATGAGGGTGGCCCGAACGCCCAAACCAACACTACATCCATAGCCTCATGGGCATACCAATTCATCACAGGTTCTAGGTGACACCCAAACACCATCTCTATCGAAACCTAACATATAACTCAAGGTCAGTCAAATAATGGAGGCATCATACAATGGGGATCCTAGAAATGATACATGAGTACAAGGATCCTACAAGGGATGCCCTAGATCAGCACATAAGAAAAGGCATCCCTAAGGGGATCCTTCGAAGATTCTGGTCTCACGGCCTAAGATTCCATAATGGAACATATTTCAAGGGGATCCTCCAAAAAACAATGTCATGGGTGATATCTCAAAACTCATCTTAGATCAAGATGTCAACTAGGATGGTCTGAACACCCAACCTCTCATTTATGAAAAGTATCACTCTCGGGTGAAGACTGAATTAGATAACTAGATGAACAAAAACTAAATTTAGATAGAAACCCCAAAACACCCATTAAGAGTCATAAAAATTGTACACAGGTTTCACCATCATGATCTACGTGGACAAATGCTCAGAATGGACGACTCCCCAGCCAAATTTTGACATCCAGGGCACAAAAATACCCAGAACATCTAAGCTAGAAAAAGTACATGGCATGTAGTTTGGAGAACATGGTATGTATGGTTTTCCCTACCCATGCTTATGTACTTATACCTAGATAGAACAACATAGGGTCTTCCTATGAAAAATTAAATGACATGTACTTTAAAGTACACGATGTGTACAGTCTAAACACCAACATTTTTTGTTATTTTTCACATTGTCAGACACATGGCCATGTACCACCACAAAATGTTTACTCAGAGTACATATCATGAACATAAGAAAGATTCATCTTCCCTGAATAGGAAGAACCCACATAGTGATCCCCTAGAACCTGGGTCGTGTAACATGGGTTTCCTGATAGGAAAACCCTTGGATCGCGAGAAACCCCCATTTTCACCCCCGAAACAAAAGATGAGGCCTCAAGAGGCCACAAGAAAGAGATATATGGATATAAAAACGTGAGAAAACTAATTAAAAGGGTATATGTGGTGAAAACGTTAACAATCATACCTTCATAAGAAAACTGCGGAAGCTTTGCTCGATTACACCGCCCACGGTATCCGCATGTCACACTCGTGCGTCGAGAACATCACAATGGTACCTCTCTTCCCTTCCCTCTCTCACTATATATCCCTCTCCATTTTCTATATTAGGTAATAGACAATGATGATACCCATAGGAGGTGTGTGAAAGAAGGAGGAGGAATGAATAGGAAGGAAAATAAAAGAAGAAAATGAAACAAAAAGAAAACGGGGCCCAGGCCGTCCCTGGTTCCCGACATGAGTTTATGCCTCACCAAAGCAAAACTCCCCATTCCAGACTCAACAGATAAGAAGAAATATCAATCTGAAACGTTGTTAAAAATTTATCTCCAGAAAAACCTGCATGATTAAATTAATATTTAATTTAGTAAATATTAAATATTAATTATTCTGCAAATATTCGAACATCTCAGATTTCAATGAAACTCTTGTCCTAGGGTAAACAAACTATTCCAGGACCAATGGAGTGGTAACAAAGATTATCCCAAATTATCTAGTCATGGAAAAAAGTCCATTTTACCCCTCCTAAGCATCTTAAATAAAAAGTTCAAATTTCTACTCAAAACTACAGTCTGGAAAAACATGGGTTCTTATAAGCATCCCACGATAAACCTTCTCATCACCAGGAAGCCTTGTGAAAGGACCCATAGCCATGCTCTCAACCTGATTATATGCACAACCAAGCTATCTAGACTATTAAACCACTATAATTATAGCATCAAAAATTGTCTTCTACATGGAACACATTTAACTACAACTGATCTGGTACTCCCCACCACAGTAATACCCTTATCATCATCTCTAAAGAAACCTACAAGCAAAGAGGCCCATAGAAAACACCGATGGTCAGAAGAAAGGAAGGGTCATAACTAAAAACAGGGCCTACAGAGGCCATGATCCTATCCAAGTATCCTAAGAAGGAACTACTCCCTAGAGGTCACAATCAACATAGAAGATGAACTGAACTGACACTCATCTGATTTGTGTATACAGAAATACCCCTGGAAGTCCAGTTTGAAATAAAATTACCAGTATACACTATCATAGTTCTCTGAAACCCTAATATATTACAACATACTTGAGAAACAACTCCCTGAAGGGTCATAACAAAAGGGAATCACATTCCATATCAACCTACATGGTCATCTCACCTGTGGTGCACTAGGGATAGGTCAATAGCCTCACAATAAATGCCTCAAAGTAGAACCACATAAAATTCCATTAGAAGGAAAGATGCACCTATGTAAGCCCAACTAATTAGGCCTCTTTTGTCAGTCCAATCACAAACTAGCATGCCTATATGATTTGAATGATGCGTTCCAAAAATAATGCATGAGACGGCTCTTGCCTTTACTAGCCAAGAGTCAAAATCTATCTCTAGAAGCTTACCAATGGCCAAGAGCGCAATATCTATAGTAAATCATAACATCCACAAAACATGTGTGTTTCACAAGGTGAAAATAATGTACAACTGTAACATCACATATTAGAATAACAATCCCAAACCCTGGAAACCAGGACTTCCTACCGAAACAAGTGTTCCTAACGCACCAGTCTGATATCCAACATAGTTTCCCGCACATTCCTAATACCTATATATACAATATCACAAATAGTAAATACCTGGAAAAGAACCACTCTGATACCACTTTTTAATTTCCTAACCCAAAAGCCACTAAACTGGTGCTCTAAGCCGGTCGGTTACTAGGCCTGAAGCGTGCCTCCTTGTAAGTTAGAGGCGGCCAACCAATAGCAAGGGCCTAAGAGGTGATAGTGGGGAGACTATACCCTCATATCAGAGTAGGAAAAAAGTGAAAATAACTAAGTATCATACACATTAGAAAGTAAATAGTTTGTGGAAGTAGGAAACAACTCAAATAAAACAACAGTTAATGGTAAAGATGTTTTAAATTCCAAAACAATAATGAAAAACAACACAACATGAGTCACCCATTAGGTCGTCCATACATATAAAATAGTACAAAAGAAACTAAAAGTCAAAGAACAAGTCTATAATACTAACTCTGAGTCAGACCATATACCTAGTATCAAAACACTATTAAACTGCAGTAGCTCAATCAGTAGAATCACACGAGCATCTCTGATCAATCCTCAAACATTGGGCCTTATCCATATACACCATATATTTCATGATCAACCTAAAAGATAGAAATAAGGAGTAAACACGCACTAAGTTGCATGTATGGGGGTGAGAAATAATCTCAGTATGCCACCCTAACATGAAACCTACAACTGCGCTGCTAAAAGTGTATGAAAAAGCAACATGGTCAGCCTAGATGAAGCGCAACCAAAGGAAGTAAATCTAATATGAACCCACAGTCAAACTCAGGGTATGTACTCCCTATCAACTGGGAAAGTTCCCCCATGGATTTACATGTATATATTCAAATTCATGTATAGTTCTATGTATATACATGCATACATAGATATGAAATTCATGCGTAAGTGAAACTGAATAGCATGATAACCAACATGGAGTTGATCCTTAAGTCTATAATACTGATCAACAAATACATAATTCAGCCAATCTTGGGATCTCAGAATTGAAGGGAGTCATTGACCCATGGTCCAAGGTACTTCTATTGTCATAAATCTCAGGTGAACCCTCAAGTTCCACCTCAATCACACATCCTGACACCACATGCCTCCTAACACCTCGTGTCTCAAGTACCGACATCTCGAAGGAACACCCAAACAAAATTATCTATATACCATAGACCCCTAATTGAAATCTCACATCTTCCCATAGCATGAAAACCAGAGGAACAACGATGTATTTCTTTAAATAAAAGTCTTGGCCCATGGCCTCAGTCGCGGTGAGCCTCAGCCCCCAACCTGATAGCCTCGTCACTATCAACTAAAGTCTCCTCATCATCCATGTCGTTTTCTATGGAAAGAACCCCCAAAACACAAATACCTAAACAAAAAATATCAAGGGACTCTACAAACATGAGTGGTCAAAAATACCTCATCACAGACCTACCTATGTGCATATGACTTAATCATCACTTTGGCCATCACGGGTGAGTGGAAATCACCAAAATAAGTACCCAAGACACACTATCTATGATACATCATGCCCCTGCAACCATGTCGCTAAACTTAAATGGCCATTCCATCCAAGTATCCTAGTCCATGCCAAACCTAGCAGTCACACTACCTAAAACCAATGTCCACAATGCCCAATAATAAGGTCAAAACCACTCTAGAAATTCCAAGACAAGCCCAACTAGTGATCTTTATCACTCTATCATGAGGCCATGCCATCCCCAACTCGGGTCAAGACTTGATAGAGGAGAGCATAATAATCCCCAACATATATTATCTAGACCATGAGTCTATCCAAGGTATTCCAAAATAGGGAATCCAAGTAGCACTCAAGGCGTAAAAGTCAACATGTATGGCTCAACAACCAAATACCAGGATGAACCTCTGGAAATACCCAAAAAATATATCACAATATATAAATAAATCCTGGATCAATAGCCAAGTCCCATGTAATACCTATGGGTACCAGTAAAATATCAAAAAATAACATGGATCAGAGGACGGATACAAGGTAAGCACATTTGGCCATCCCAATAAGAAACAAGGATCCAGAAAGAATGTTTGGGAATCTCAAAAGAAAGAAAGACGCCTCGCTTAGAGCTCGACATCCACCAACTAGAAATCACCTATGGTGAATATCACTACATCAATAATAAACTAGTGAATACAACAGTGGGTTAGGGTGGGCCGAACACCCAACCAAAAACAACAGCCACAACCTCATGGGATTACTAGTTCCGCACTAGTTTTAGGTGACACCCAAACACCATCTCTACCCAAAATCGATGTAAAACTCGGGGTTGGTCAAATAATGGAGGAATATTATAATGGGGATCCTCAAAATGATACATGAGTACAGGGATCCTACAAGGGACTCCCTAGATCAAAACATAATAAAAGGCATCCCTCAAGGGATCCTTGGAAGTATCTGGTCTCATAGCCTCATAGGCCAAAAGGGAACATCTCAACTAGGATGGTCGGAACATGTAACCTATCATCCACACCAAGTCTCACTCTCGGGTGACAACTGAATTTTATAACTAAAGGAAGAGAATATCCATTTAGATATAAACCACCCAAAACCCCATTATGATTCATAAAAATGGTCCACTAGTTTTACCATTGTGATCTATACATAAAAATTCTTAGAATAGACTACTCACATTCCAAATTCTAACTTCTAGGGAACAAAATACCCAAAACCTCTAAGCTGGAAAAAGAACACAGTATATACTTTGGAGTAAAAGGCATGTACTCTTATAACACCTCATGGATATGTACTTATACATGGAAAGAACAACATGGGGTCTACCTGTGTAAAAGTTTACGGTCTATACTTTATAGTACATGGAGTGTACTATCTAAAAACCCACATTTAGTGGTCTTTCTCACATAGTCGGGCACACGACCATGTACCACAACACAGTTTGTACTCAGAGTACAAGAAGTGTACTTAATAAAACTTAAAAGTCCCCAAATAGGAAGAACACATGGTGTTCTCCCCTAGAACACATGTTGTGTAACGTGGGTTTCCCGATGGGAAAACCATCGGATCACCGACAACCCCCATTTTCACCCTTGAAAAAATTTATTGGGCCTCAATGATCCACAAGAAAGAAACATAAGGATATAAAAACTTGAAACAGCCAATTAAAAGGGAATATATAGTGACTAATTAAATGGGCCTACCTTCAGGTGAAGACTACCGAAGCTTCACTCAATTACATCGTCCATGGTTACTACACTTCACACTAGTGCATCGAGAGATTTGCAATGGTAACTATCTTACCTTCCCTCTCTCTCTATATCACCCTCTCCCTTTTCTATATTAGGTCACAGGAAAGGAGGATCCACACTTTATGCAAGTGGAAGAACGAGGTGGAAAGAAGAGTTAGGAAAAGAAAAGAATAAAAGGAATGAAAAAGAAAGGGGGCTCAAGCCAGCCCTGATGCCTGACTCGAGTTTATGTCTCACCTAGGCTAAACTCCACATTCCGAACTCAATAGTGGATATTAAATATCAACCCAAAAATCTATTCAAAATTTATCTCCAATCAAAGCTGAACAATTAAATTAATATTTAATTTAATAAATATTAAATATTAATTGTTCCACCAAAATTCAAATGGCTTATATTTCCACAAAATTTTTGTCTTAGGATAAACACCAAATTCTGGGACCAATGGAGTGTTTAGTGATATTATCCAAGATCACCTACTCAGGTAAAAATACCATTTTATCCCTCCTGATCATTTAAAAAAATTCAAATTTCTTCTCAAAACTACAGTATGGAAAAACACTAGCTATTACAGCATAAGGGTGTGAAAACATAATTGTAGTGCATAGGTGAATAATTAAAGAATGCATACCCATCAATGATAGAATCATCAACCATGAAACATGGAATAGGTCTATAAATAAATCAATAGTCATTAGAATAAATAATCATGAGCCATGTGATATTAATATTCACCAAAGGAATCACTATAAACCCCTAGAAATCATAGATCAAATGCGTTGGTATCTTGGAACATCATCTTTATATAAAACATATAGAACCATTATAAAACCCATAAAATGGAATAAAAATAAGGTCAAATACCAATAAAATTATCAAGATAACATAATCACTACATGATCCATTAGATAATTATCTAGGTGAACCCATCATATAAACTGCAACAAGCCCACCCGACACTATATGAGTGCACCCAACGTATAAGCTATAAGGGTCTCACCAATCACTATCTAGGTGCTCTTATCATATAATCTATAACACTCTCACCTACTGATATCTATGCATACCCATCATCTATATAATGTCCAAAAACCAAAACATTAGTAAAATACAATGATTTTTCATTTTATCATAAAACTCATAAAACAATCATTATTTATTTCATAACTTGGTTAACCCATGTAAAGTAAATGGGTTCAATGAAAATTACATTTAAACATTATTAACTCAAGGAAATGAAATTGGTTACATGAAAATATCTTTGAAACAATATAAACCCCTAGAAAACAAATGGATTCCCTCTCAAACTCTTTGAAAAATGATTAACTCGTGGCAAAGAAATAGGTTCCATAAAAATATATTTGAAACATGATTAACCCATGGAAAAGAAATGGGTTTGATAACATTATATTCAAAACATGATTAACCCATGGAAAATAAATGGGTTCCAAATCAATATATTTAAAATAATCTTGATATGTCCAGAGAAAGAAATAATGAGTATGGTATCATTGCAAAAAACCCCACATTGGAGATTAAGTAACAACAAGGTTTTTTTGATAATAATTCATGAAAGAGAAAAATTTTATTCATGTCATACATGTTAAAACAGAGATTCCTTTCACATTTTTGGTAAAATCCAAGTGGTAATTGTTTAGGAAAAAATGAATATTACTTTCAAAAAAATTAAAAAGTAAAAAATGGATAAAATTTAATTTAATAAATAATTTTAAGAATTCTAAAAATATTTTTCAAATATTTTTTAGAAAATAATGTTTTGGAATAAAATGTGTTTTTGAGCAAAGAGAGAAATAAAAAATATTTTTCTTAAAAACATTTTCTCAATTATTTTAAGTACTAAAGAGTGTAAAATGGTTATGTAAAGTGAAAATTTCATGAATAACCATAGTATAATAAAAATAATAAGAATAATTAATATTTATATCATAATATTTTAATATTGTATACTTAATCATAAACAATCTTGATAATTGATGAGATTGTAACATAAAATTCTTACCATTTGGAAATTTTGAATCATAATCCCCATGAAAGGAGAAAAATAATTTGAACTTAAAATATCATTAGAATAAATAAATTAATGATATTACATGTGAATTGGTTTTTTTATAAACCTTATAAAATTATATAGGTTTATAAAAAGACATATGTCTTAAGGAAGTCCAATTGATATAAAAATACCTTACAAAGATTATATAATTGAAGTGGGGATTACTAAATGAATTTATTATGTGTATTAAATTTAAATAAAAATAAAATAAGTTTAAATACAACATAAAATAATAAAATTTCATTACACGCATAATCTTTGAACTACATAATCATTGAAGTAGAAGTTTATCCCATTGAATGGAAAATGAGTTAAGAAATATCTTACCTCACACTTCCTTTTGGTTGAACATGATTTTACATCATTTATCATGGTTTTAAACATGTTATTAAATTATTATAGAACCATATTAATATTTATAATATCATTTATGATCCTTTTATAACATCTTATCACAATTTAATTAATAATATTTCATTATTTTTATTGTTTTAGGTGTTAATTTCCTTATTTTCTCATTCATTTTTTATTATGAAAGTTCATGTTCTTATGCATATTATATAGTTATATCATATATATAATAATAATCACTTAATAATTAACATATTTAAACAACAATTATACTTTTTAATACCAATTATGAAATAATGTTTTGAAAATTGAATTATGTCACTTCCGTGGAGACGGTAGGTTGTATATATGCCTAAGTAACATTTCCATTTTTTTAATGATCATTATGGAAAGGAGGAAAGTAATATTTTATATTTAAATAATTATATATATATATATTATAAATAAAATATTATTTCATTAAATATGATTATATATATCATCCATGTGTTGTGATAAAATAGAGATTCCCATCACTTCGTGAAGGTGGTAGTCCTAACATACATGAACAATGTTATCATATTTTAGTGTGTGAAAAGGTAAGAAATAAAATGATATATTATATTTTTCAGAATGATAAATATGTAATTAATATAATAATTATATCATGCATATCACATATATTCATCAAATATGTCCTTATTACCTTCCATGTAAATCATTACTAAAAAATCAATCACATCGCTTCACGGGATGGTAGTCCACCAAACACACAAGTAAATTTATCATATCCCTTACAAGATGTAAAGTAAAAAAGGTTATATATCATATAATGAACCCATATTTATAATTATGTTATTAATATCATATATATACTTTATATCCATTATCATACGTAACCGTAAGAGGTGGTAATGGAAAAACGAATGACATCAGTTCATGAGGCGGTAGTCCACCATACACATGAATTATTATTTCAAAACTAATTTGATAGAATTGGAGAAGTATTAAGGTTTATGAAATTAAAATTTTAATATATAATTATATTTAATATAATTATTATATTATATAATCATGTTTTAATAATAATTGATGGAAATAGAGGAAGAAATAAAATAAAAATGATCATTGAATAATCTTAGCTATTCTACAGGTAACTCCTTTTGGATTGCACCAAAGGACTTCCTCAATAGAATTTATTTCCAAATTAAGGATTATAGTATTATAGGATGAAAGTAGATAAGTTATTTTTTTATTTATTTTCCTAACCAATGGGTTTTTAAGGAGTAAATAGAGGAGGATAGAGGGTGGCCTCTTATAAGTTAGGTGAGTGGCACACTTGTAATTCCTGAAAAATAATGAATTCCATCAATGTTTTTTTCATGTAAAAATGATAAAAGAATTTAAATATATTTATTATATAAGTGATAATATTTAAATATGGATAGAAAATAGATTTTAGATAAGTTTTTAGGACATTTTAAACAGTATCTTTTTCATTTAACCCACAGGTAAACTCATTTTTACCATAATCGTGGTAATTATATTTTATTATTTTCAGTATAAATGTTATATGGATTTTATATACACCTCATAAGAGGAGATAGGTGTATAAAATCAAAATATACCTCAATTAAAGGAGATTGAGATGAAGTCCCCAACCTTGAGTCAGACCCATCATGTACATTCATTATATGTGAAAAATGACATTGGTATGCTGAGTATGGTCAAAGAGGTCTTCATTTAAACATATATAAAATAATATTTTAAGAAATATTTATTATATTTATAAATAAATTATACTTTCAATACCAATCATGAATTAAGTTTTGGAGAAATTAAGTATGTTAAGATCATGGAGATGGTAAGTCGTCCATACGCATGAGTAACATTTCCATTTTTCAAAAATCATTCTGGAAAGGAGGTAAGTAACATTTTATCATTATATAATTATGAAAATATCATATATAACATATTATTTATCCAAATATAATCATATATATCATCCATGTGTTTTGGTGATGATAAAAGAGTCGCATCGCTATGTAAAGGCAGTAGTCCACACAGATACAAACGATGTTATCAATTTTTAAGGAGGGAAAGGTAAGGAATAAAATGGTATATTATATTTTAATAAGGATAAACATGTAATGAGTATAATTATTATTTCATATATATCATATATATTTGTTAACTTTATCCTTATTACCTTCCATGTATAGTTTCAGTGAAAAAACAAATCATATCCCTTCACAAGGTGGTAATCTATCATACAGATGTGTGATGTTATCGTATCCCCTATGAAATGGTTGGTAAAAAGGTATATATGATATAATGACTTCATAGGTATAATTATTTTATTAATTTCATATATATACTTTATATCCATTATCATATCCAATCATAATAAGTATGGATGGAAAACGTGTCACATTGGTTCGTGAGGTAGTAGTCCTCCATACACACGAGAAACATTATCATTTTCTACTTGAGGGAAGAGGATATGGATATAGGTAATGAAAATAAAATAATAAAATATCAATATATTGGATATAATTTTTTATTATATAATAATAAATTCAGAATATTTTATGGAGGTGGAAGAAGAAATAAAACAAAAATGAATAGTTTGGAATTTTACCTCTTCTAGGACAACCACTTTAGGTTTATACCTAAAGTATTTGTATAATTGATTTATGACCAAACTGAGGATTAAAGGATGATGGTATTTAAGTTTATAATTTATTTGGGTAGGTATTTTCTGAACCAAAAAAAATTAAGGTGAAAATAATAGAGTAGAGAGGTGGCATATTATAAGTGAGGTGAGTGAAACACTTGTAATATTTGAAAAGAAAAAAGTGTACCAACATTTTTCACATGAAACAGTGGTAAAAATAGATTATTATATTTCCTTATATATTATAATGTTTAAATATGTCCATGAAATATATTTTAGAGAATTTTTAAGGTCATTTTAACCCTTATCTTTTTAGTTTGACCCTCAAAGAAACCCATTTTTATCATAATTGTGGTAATTTGTTTTTATTGTTTTCACTCTTCATTATGGGAAAAAATTATGATGAAATTTTTAAATTATATGAATTATTCTGATTCCAAATATGAAATACATTTTACTATATTTAATTTATATAATTGGAAAATTAAATTTAAAATAAAACCCACAAACACGATGAAAAAGTAGGTTTCAAAAGTTTATTTTTCAAGAAAAAGACTATTTTATATTAACTCTATGAATAATAATAATATTTTTTTAAAAATAAATTAATAATTATATATATATATAATCTATAAATTTCATTTAAAACATTTATCATTTTAAAATATATTAATTAATAAAAATAAAGAAATATTGTTCACTTTAAAATAGTTTTTAGAAAACCCCAATTTTTAAAACTAAAAATGTTATACTAAAATCCAATATAAGGATTATTAAAAAGTAATTAAGTGGATTAAATATAAATAAATAATATTTTTGTTTCATTAAATCATAAATAAAACATAATTTAACTTTAATATTACTTAATTTATTGAAAAGAATTAACTTTTTTACAAAAAATCGGTATTTTTCACTATTCACTATAAATATTTTATAAAAAATCACAAAATTTAACAATAAGTAAGTTTTGGTTTGAAAATTTTAAAAATGATATTAATTTTTTAAAATTCAAATTATAAAATTTATAAATTAATCTTTTATATAACACCTTATAAGAAAAGAGATTATTTATAACTATTTCCTTTTAAATTTAAAAGTTACTCAATTATTTTAGGATGAATAAAATCATGAAAGTGATTTATTAATTCATTACCTAGGTTTTTAAATTCTTCCAACCTTTTTAAAATTTATTCCTTTCAATTTAATTCACTTATTAAATAAGTGGGGATATCTTTCTCTCATATCATTTTCAGATTCTAATGTTACCTCTTCAACCATATGGTTTTTTTATAAACCTTAACCTCTTGAAACACATTATTCTACAAAGAATTCTCTCTATGATCAAGAATATGAACTGGTTGTTCCTCATAAGACCTATTATTTTCCATAAAAACTACTTATGGGCTCAAAACATGGGATAAATGTGGCACATATTTCTGTAACATTGAAACATGAAATACGTCCTATACTTGGGATAAACTTAGAGGAAAACCCACTCAGTAGGAAAATTATCCAACATTCTCTAGGATTTAATATAGTCCAATGAAACATGGTCTTAAATTTCCTATTTTACCAAAACTCATAACACTTTTCCATGGATATACTTCAATAAAAACTGGATCACCTACCTAAAAAAAAGATCTTTTCTCTGGTTATCCGCATAACATGTCTTCATAATCCGAGTCATCATCATGTGTTTTTAAATTGAAATAACTTGTCATCCATTTTCTTAATGATCTATGGTCCCATTAATATCCTCTCTTTTAATTCATCCTAAAAAGTTGGTTCATGATACTTCTTTCTATATAATTCCTTAAATGTATCCATTTGTATACTGGAATGAAAACTATTGTTATAAGAAAGCTCAACCAAAGAAATGTGATGATCCCAAATTTCCTAGAAATCAATTGAAAAATAACAAATAATGTCTTCCAGGGTCAAAGTCATCCACTCATATTGACGATTAGTTTGAGGATGAAAATATGTTCCAAAATTCAATTTAGTACCCAAGGACTTATGAAATGATTTCCAAAAATTAGATGTGAACCTAGTATCATGGTCTAATACAATAGAGAGAGGAAATCTAAGTAACCTGACTGTCTTCTTTAGATAATGTTTATAAATATGATATAAATTCATGTATCTCTAATCTTAAGTAAATGTTTATATTTAGTTAATGGAACAAATAGACCCCAAATCACATTGTTACCTCATGGAGTCCTTGGTAATCCCACCACAAGATCTATGGATATAATTTCCTATTTTCACTATGGATGTGGAAAAGGTTAAATAATTACCTTTTTTAATTATCATTTTTTTAACCTACAGAGAATTAAAAAAATCTTGGTAAATTAAACAATATCTATTTTAGTTCCATCCCACCAGTAATACTCTCAAAGGTCTGTGTACATTGCAGTGTTACCTGAATGAATAGAAAATAGACAACTTCAAGCTTCACTCAATAACTCTTTCATCAACTGGGAATCATAACACATACATAATCTTTTTCCAAATCATAAAACAACTTCTTCATAAATATTAAAATCAGAAAACTTATCCTTCTTCATGGATTCTACCTTTTTCAGTAAATCATGGTCCTCCTTTTGATCTTTTTTTTATTATTTTTCACAAAGTTTATTTCATTAAAACCCAAAAAAAATAGTATATACCTATATCCATAACTTATAGGAAAAAATTCATCAAATAATTAACAAAAGGGTCTGTTCTAAATATATCATGGTTAATTTATTTTTATTTTTTCAACTCAATGAATCAACCACTTTTTTTATTTTCCAGGATATTAATGAATCGTGCAATCATAATCATTCATCAGTTCCATCCATCATCTCTATCTCATGTTCAATATTTTTTTATTGAATATATAATTAAAACTTTTTATTGATATATATTTCACAAATAACTCCATACTAATTATTCCTAAAGTTTTTAAATCAGAAATCACAACAACTATTTCCAAATTATGTGTAACGTAATTTAACTCATGAGGTTTCAACTAATGTGAACCATAATTAATTATCTAATATTTTTGAGTATAGTCCATTCTTCAGAAACTTTTTTTATTTTAGTTCAATAGTTAATCCATATATAGAAATAATATATGCAAGTAAAGAAAATTTTTTCAACCAAAATTCACACTTATTAAATTTCCCATATGGTTCATTTTCTTTTATGGTTTTCAAAAAAATTATTAGGTTTCTTTCATGTTCCTCAGGACTTTCAAAATAAACCAAAATTTCTTCAATAAATATAGCCACAAACATTTCCAAGAACTCATGAAAAAATCTATTCATAAGGTTCATAAATATATATAGGGTTAATTTGATTACCCAAACGACATAACTACAAACTCATAGTTCCCATATTTAGTCTGAAATGAAATCTTTGAAATGGTGTTCTTATTTACCTTAAAATAATGGTACCTAGACCTTAGGCCAAAAATTAAAGAATAATGAGCTCCCTAGATCTGATCAATCAAATCATCGATATGAGCAAAAGGGAAATTTTTATTAATAGTGATATTATTCAAGGATATACAATCAATGGGAAGTCTCATTGAACCATATTTATTTTAAGAAACAAAACGTGATTTGTCATGAACTAGATCAGATACCCTGGTACTCTGATACTTGATCTGACACTAACATAGACCAAAGGGAATTCCTAGTCCCCGTGAGATTATTATTAGCACCTGTCATCATCCAAGATAAAATGGGGATCTAATTTTCCCCACAACAGCATAATAGAATAGATACATATTAGTGTGCTCAAAACACCAAATAAAGACAGTTCCATAAACCAAACAAGTATATCAAAAAACCAAAATAATATTTCATTAAAGCTCTCAAAATTTTACAAGATAACTCAATATACTTAAGTAAATAGCACTCCAATCCCAAAGGATCAAGAACATCCACCTCCTCCAAGAGGCACTTTCCCTTTTATCAGACTTGATAGAATGAAATCGACAAAATTCATGAAGTAAAAGAGAGGGTGTGATCTATAAATTCTAGAAGGGTCTCACCAAGTGTTTCATAATAAGATACCATAATATTAAAACAAATAATTATTTCATTTTTAAATAAAAAGATCACCGAATTAAATTTGTATATTTAAAACAAAACATGTCTTCATTACAAATGATGGAAATCATTTCAAATAAAGACTTAATAAATATTTTATAGAAAAATTTTATATAAATTAGTTATTATGAAGAAATAAATTTCATAATAAATGGAATATATATCAAAATAATCATAGAGATCACCATGGTCATTTTCCTTGTAGTATGATTATTCCCATATCCTCACACTCTTATATCAAGGATCATGGAAATGTTTACACATGTCCCTCAGGCTCAATCCTGCTAGGACTCATCAAGATCCCATTTGGGATAAGATATACCTAACTAGGTTTTATTATAGTTTCCATCATTAATCCCTTTAAGATAATTACCATCCAAGCGGGCTTATCCCAAAAAAACAACTAACTATCCAAGCTCATATAAACTCAATCAATAAATTGAAACAGGGAGAATAATATCATTTAAAATTCACAACCATCCTTCACAATTAAATAACCTAATTTTCCTTTTCAAAAATTCATTCCTTTTCATAAAAATCACTCAAAGGTTTTTCTTGATGCAATTTAATCCATTTTATGAAATCATTCTCAAATCAATTTATACTTTCCATCAATTTCCAAAATATGGCCCAAATTCTAATTATATTAGAATTGGTAGGTTTTAACAAAATTACATGCCAATTAAAAAAAGAATTCCAATTAATCTCAAATTTTATTTTTATAATTAAATTAAAATTAATTCAAATCAAATCAAGAAAGTCAAGGGTTTATTAAATGTAAAATCTCAACAAAATTTACATACCTTTATTCATGGAATCAAGACTCAACACATTCAGTGGGATTTTCCAATGAAGAATGATAAAAAAAATATCATGAAATCCGACCTATATTCATGATAAAAACCAATGGATTTTAGATCCATCAAACATGTTATGATCTAATAGACCATATTGAGGATAGAAAGAGAGAGTAGGAGATAACGAACAGGAGGAGATCCACTTGATGGAGAGGGATCAGATCTTCCATCGGTGCATTGATTCTCCAAATATGGGGTTTATAGGAGAAAAAAAGTTTCTTGAGAGCCTATAAGACCTAGGAATTTTTGATATGATGATTCATGGTTGATTGAGGGAAGAAATGGGGGTTCATGAATTAAAAAAATTGAATTGAAAAGTCCTACATTCATGGTAAGCTAGGTAGGGACACACAGTTAGAAAAACTATGCACCCTAACCATGGGCCCCTCTATTGGGGTGCAAAGTTTCTAATAGGTGGGTGAGATAATTTTCAAACCATGTGCCAACTATGAAATCCCAAACTGTCCTGGGTTTCCCAATTTTCACCTGTTTGGTGCGTAGTTTGGGAAAAATGTGCACCAACTATGCATAGCCCATAAACTTACAAAAAAAAATAAGTTTCCACTCAAAACAACCCAGAAAAAACCCTATGCAATGAAGGATCAAAACGAGGGTTTGAAGAGTTTGTAAAAACTATTAATAGAATGTTACAACCTCCTTTCCATAAAAACATTTTATCCCCGGAAATCATGTCAAGAATTTTCCATATCAAAAATATGAGGCCACTACTCTCTCATTAGTGACTCTCTATCCCACATATATTATATATCAGAACTGTGCTACCATAAAACTCAGAAAAAAGGTATCATCCTCCCATGATGTACTGCTGTCTCAAAATAAACTATCCTGACTAGATGCTCTGCCATGGATAAATCAATATCAACATTAATATCACTCCATAATTGAACATGATATGGATTAGAAATATTTTATTTGGATGAGATACATGGAACACATTATGTATCAACATCATCTATGGTGGAAGTACTAAATGGTAATCTACTTTAACCACCTACTAAACCACCTCAAAAGGTCAAACAAAATAAGTATAAAGTTTTTCATACCTCATAGGATGTCAAAGACCTAAATTAGGTTAAACTCTTAATAACACTTGGTCACAAAACTGAATACTCCAACAGTCTACAATGATGATAAACATAAGGTATATACTATCTCTATGTGACCAACATACTCTGATGAACCAACTAAATCATTTTTTTCTTCTCTTGGACCATTTTAGGTACAACCAATGAACATTCACCAATCTCTGACAAACATAATGGATATTTACAAGTTCATCAATAAAATTCCTTAAAAGGGTCCCTTCTAATCACATACTAGTAAATATTGTTATAAGTTAAATCAAACAGTCAAAATGTTCATCTAGATCCATATAAAAATAAATGATGTGGGTATGAAGAATATCCTCAAGGATTTATATATATCTCTCTCTATCTAAACATCCATCTACGAATAGTATTCCATACACAAATTAACTTGGGTTCTCAGTGAATCATGGATGAATCTCCATAAGTGATAAGTAAAATGGGGATCTCTATCTCAGACTGTAGTAGATAGAACACTATAAAAACAAACAATATCTTTCTCATAGATATTTACTAGCTACTTAAATTTGGTTGTATCAAAAATGGGTATAATGTGAGCCAATTTGGATGGCTTATCGATCATAACCCATATCGAATTCTAATTTCTCTATGTATGCAGAAACTTAACCACAAATTCCATAAAAATCTCATCAAACTTCCAAGTTGTAACAAGAAGTGGCTAAAGAAAACCTAATGTTCTCTGGTGTTCAACCTTGAACTTTTTGAAATTCTAACAATGAGAAAAAAATTATTAATATTTAATCTTATACATCACCACCAGAATCATCATTGTATGTCATAAAACATCTTTTCAGTTCCTAGGTGAAAATCCCATTGAGAATTATAGTAATCCACAATCATATCATTCCTTAGAGATAACGGCACAACAAACCCACTCTAAAAACATATATTTCCCCCTATGGAGAATTTCTACTCAAAAATAGTCTCCCCACTATAAATAGAGTCTCTAATTACAGGGAACTCATCATCAAGTTGTTGTTTTCGAAGAATCTTCATGAGAAGTGTGGAGGTCAACTGAACCTTATCCAAGAAAACCTCATCCCTTATTTCCCAGATTCCTAAATGAAACTATGAAAAAATATCCATCATGTTCTGCTATTCCTATGATTGTTTCATAGCTTAGGTTAGAATTTTCCCCCCTCAATTCACCCATAATGAAATTCCCTTTCCCTGTGGTATATTCAATGTCAAAGTCAAAAGACTACAGGCACCCTAACTAATGCCTCTAGTGAAGATTCAAATACTTTAGAGAGAATATATAACTCAATCTATTGTGGTTGTAATTCATGGTAAACATTTCTTCGAAAAGGTGATTCCAAAAACTCTTAAGTTCTTACATCACATATGCAAGTTCAATGTCATGGGTTGGATAATTATTATTATGTGGCACAAGTTACCAAGATCCATAGGATGAAACAAGTTTACCTTGTATAAGAACACAACCCAAAGCCTAACCTGATGTGTTAAATAACACCACATAGCCCTTCCTGGCCTCTGGAGGAGTCATTTCTTGCATAGAATTCAAAAGATGTTTCTAATCAGTAAAATAACTTAGCAATTTCACATCCAAAGCCAACTTCACTCCCTTCCACGTGAGAGTAGTCGTCAAAGATTCTAATTTTTAGGAATTCTTTACAAACAAGTGATAATACAATACTAAACCTAATAATATATGAATATAAAAGATGGATACAGATGGTGGGGTAGGGGAAAGGGGATAACCCTACACCTGGAGAGTGAAAAATTAGTGAGAAGACTAAATCGGGTTTGAAGGAAAGAGTACAGACTTAGTTGGATGAATATCTAATCCATAAAGATCTCTTATCCTATGAAGCCAGGAAAGCAGATGTGTCAATGCATCCTTAAATTGATCCCCCAAAAAAGTAACTTTGAGAATATCATGAAGGATGTGGTTTCCCCTTCTTTCACTGATTTTGATTCACATACTCTTGGGAGAGTTATCAAGAAATGGAAAGTGGAACATGTCTCAGAAAATCAAGATGTAGTGGAGGAAAGGATCAATTTCTGCAAATTTTCAATTATCGCATGAGTTTTGACAATAAAGGGTGATAAATTCTATAAATTCAGTGACTTAACCAAATTAATTACATATTAATGGGGCTTTGAAGAGTGGTGGATGACTTCGATGGGAGGAGGATTTTTTTGGGTTTCATTTCCCCCAGATGAATGTAAGCAGCGTGTGTGGAGCATGGGGTCATTCTCTCTGAAACCAGGTTTCCTATGCATACAATAATGGGACAGAAACTTTAATCCCACTAATGTCTATAACACACATGCACAGATTTGGGTACGTATAAATAAGATTAATTCGTTATTTTGACATCCAAGGATCCAATAGGATATTGTTTCTTCTGTGGGGAACCTAATTAGATTGGATAAACAAACTGAAAACCTACAGTTTGGACATTATTCTAGAGTTTTTGTTGAGGTTGATATGTCTACCACCTTGGTTGAATAATTTTTTTTGACAACAAGAGATGATGGCATGAGGTTACATATTTATTATGAGAGGAAGACCAAGTTTAATTCTGGTTGTAAGTACTTTGGACATCATCTTGCATATTGCAATAGGGACAAAGAATGTAGTTTTTGTAAAGTAAAAGGACATGAAAATGCTACATATTGAAGGAGGAAAGAAAAAGATATCACACATATGACCTTCAAGTAGAATTCTATCTCTAGACAGCCGGGGAAGGGGGATGAGGTGCAAGATTCTTCTTTGAGGGAGTGTGGACAACATGCTGATGTTGGGGGTTCTGAGGAAATTTTGGCCACCACTGAAGAGCCCAAGGAATTACCCAATAAATCCTAGATTGTTATTATAGGATCAGAACTGATCCAAGGAATCCCTCAACCTACTGCATCCAGTCCTAGACAGACTGGGAGTCCGGACCTACCTCATCCTGTGGTGCTGAAGGTGGGTTATTTTAGCCCTAGCTCTATGCATGGAGAGGATTGTGCACCAGCCCTCTCACTTGAGGAGCTTCTTGTCAACCCCTAGCCTACTTGAAATGGGACCACTCTCTAACCTGCAGTGATCAATCTGGTAGGGTAAATAAGGAATTTATAGATTTCAGATAAAGAGGCATCCAATTCTGATTTTTTATAGATCAAACCCTCTTCCCCTGGTGATATTAAAGGGAAATATGGATGCACTGAGGATCCATTTTTTCCGGTTCCTTATGCCAAGGCCAGCCAGATGGTCTCTCCCGCAAAATACACTTCTAAGCGCCCACAAGGCAGTAATAATTTTACCCCCCTTAGTGGGACTTTTTGGTTAGATGAACCTGATGATGCCCACACCCCTGAACAAGATGTAGGTCAGGAGGAGGGTCTGATTTTTCTTGAACTAGTTAAACCAACCAAGTTCACTACTTCAGCTATGAATGAGGGCATGGAAAGCTCAGGGAAAAAGGAGGGTAAGGGAAGTAAAGGTAAGGGTCAAAGTTATGTCGCACAGGGCGGGGGTCCAAGGACACTGAGCACCCCCCCCCCCCCCCCAATGAAGGTTTTATATTGGAATTGTCAAAGGCTTGGAAACCCCCCAATGGCCAGAGCCCTCATACATTTTTTTATGGACCAAAAACCTATGGTTTTTGGAATTGAGGAGCCTAATATTCTCTTTAATTAGTGGAAAGGATTTAAATGGGCCTCTCTGGGATACAGTTTTATTTCCCACAACCTTCATGACACAAGCATGGACCATCACTAGGTCTTCAAGAATAATAGCCTATGCATCTCTTCAGTTAGTGCCAAGAAGAAATGCATATCATTCTCCCTTGATGTCCAAGGTTTTAGTATCCTTTATCTTTTTCCTATTTGGAGACATCATGCATAAAACAAAGGATGTTTTGGAATGAGCTCATGGAGATCTCTGGGTCACTATGCCATAAATAGATGCTCTTAGGGGACATTAATATTGTTTTAAGGCCCGAGGAGAAAACAGGAATGAGCTTCAAGAACATTTCATCCTCTGATTTCTCTTCTTGTATTGACTAGTGTAATCTTGTGTAAGTTCCAATTATAGGTGCATCCTTCTCATGGAGCAGATACAATCTGAATGGGAGACAGGCTAGCAAGATTGATCACTAATTTATTTATATGGATGATATGAATGATTCCAATGGCATATCAAGTCATACTTTTCCCAAACACCACTCTGACCATAATCTGATAATTATGGAAATTACCATCCCAACTACAAGGTCATCTTCCTTACCTTTTCACTTTAATAATGGATGGCTCACCACTCCAGGGTGTAGGGAGATTATTATGCAGTCCTGGAAAATGGATTTTTATGGTATCCCATTACATATATTTGTGGAGAAGCTATGGAATGTCAAAAGACTTCTAAAAGACTAGGGCAGGAGATCTTTTTGGAACATGGATCATGAGATTTATATTATTGAATAAAGACTTACAAGCTTCCAAATTAGTAACCAGTACAATGATAGCCCTTCTAGGGATGAAATTCAGGCAATTTCAAGGATTGATGACCTGTTGAATGTCAAAGAGAGGCTTAACCGCAACAAAGTAAATGTTATGTGGTTTAAGGAAGGTGATAGAAACTCAAGGTTTTTTCATAGACTTCATAAAGACAAGGAATTTTGGGCAGGGCTGAAATCCGTTAGTGTTAATGGGTTTCTCCACACCTCGGAAAGTGAAATTTCTAGTGAAGTTGTGCATTAAATTGAGACTCTATATTCTGATAATGGGATTGATATAACTTATAAAATGGTTGACATCATTGTCCCTTGTATTGATGAGCATCAAAATCCTCTACTCACAATGTTCCCTTTGAAGGAGGATATTAGGGAGGCTTTTTTCTCACTTAACATGGAAAGTGGTGCTAGGCCAAATGGGTTCTCCAACAAGTTTTTCATGTTTTACTGGGATCTTCTTCGGGATGACATGGATGATGCAATTACAGAGTTTTTTAGACATGCCTCTCTCCCACATGGATGAAACTAGAATTTTATTGCACTTGCACCTCAGAATGATAATGTAGTTGATATCAGGGACTTCAGGACAATTACTATTAGGAACATCATTCCCAAAGTTATCAGCATGATTTTGGTGAACATATTGGGTCAGATTATTGAAGTCCATATTACAACTAACCAGTTTGGTTTTGTTCAAGTTCAAAGAATACAAATTTGTTTAGTTACTTCTTTTGAAGGTATCAATTCTTTGAAGATAACCTCATAGAAAGAGATCTTTTCCCTCAAGATTGATATATCTAAAGTTTTTTAAACTATGAAATGGAGTTTTCCTTTTGAAGTCCTCAAGAGGTATGGTTTTCTAGGGACTATATTAAGTTGATTTCAATCATTATCAACTCTGTATGGTTGTGAATTATAATTAATGGTTCTCCAAGGGGCTACTTCCCATGAACTAGGGGTATTCGTCAAGGGGACCCTATCCCAGGCCTCCTATTTTCTCTTGTTGAGGAATACATGAGAAGATGCATCATTCATCTCACTCATCTTTGGATTTACAAACAAGTGCAAGCTGGTCGGAATAATCTTATTCTCTCTCAGTTGCTATATGCTAATGATATTCTCTTGTTTGGGCAGCCCTCCAAGACCACTATTGGTTCCATTAAAGCTTTCTTTAATCATTATGAAGAAGTTGCTGGATAGGCCATCATTTAGTGTAAGTCCTATGTCATTTTTGGAAATGGTCTCACTATTGGGAAGAAAAATAGAATCGCTAGAACCCTTGGCGTGCGTAAGGGTTATCTCCCCTTTACTTACCTTGGGGTTCCCTTATTTTGGGGAAAATTCAAATTCCACTACCTAGAGAATATTTATTCAGAATTCATCAATAAGCTTGATAGCTGGAAGGGAAGGACCATGTCACAGGCTGGGAGGATTTTCCTCATCAACTCAATCATTATTTCTAATCTTGTGTATTCATTTTATCTTTATTGATGGCCCAAAATTATGTTGAATGATCTTCAACATATGGTCAGAAACTTCTTTTGGACTGGCTCAGTGCATGAGAGGAAACTCTTAACGTTTTCTTGAAGGTATTGTGTCAAGCCTTTTGAGATGGGAGTTCTGGGGTTCTGGATATCAAAACTTTCAATGACAACTTGATTAACAAGTTTACATGGAACCTATTGCCTTCTAGTGAGTCTTCGAATTATTTTTTGTCCTAAAAGTTCAAACAATCGCTATTTAGTGGATATCTGTACTGTTTTATTTTCTCTATCTGGCCCTATCTTCATCACTCCTTTCATGACATTATGTAGCACTCAAAGTGGATGGTTAGTAGAGACTCTATGCTTAATTACTGGCAAACCACTTGACTGGATAGCCCAATTGATATCACTATTATCCCCTCCACCATGGCTTTTATGGTTGTGGCTGACGTCATGAGCCAAGATCGTGCTCTTGAAGATATTATTTCCTATCAAACTGTGCTGGAAATCCAAAATTATGTATGCCTGGATAAGGATACCTTAATGTATAAACCCAATTCACATGGTCATTTCAACACCAAAGTTTATTATACTATGAAGTTGGTGGGCTCTAAAATACCACCTAGGTGGATGCTTCAATTTAAGGCCCCTTTTGTTCAACCATCTAGAATGGTTCTTCTTTGGAGGATCTTGAGGAACCGACTCCATACACATGATCAGCTGAAAAAAGTTGGGCACCATCTTGCCTCTGTCTGCCCCCTATGTATGCAGGCTGAAGAATTTGTCCAACACCTCTTCTTGGACTATTTTTATGAAAAGGATATATGAAAATATATTTGTTCTATATTTTTTTTTTGATGTCTATAATTGCAGGAATCTTGAAGAGGTCATGTCACAACTCTATGAAGATGGGAAGAGAGTTCAGGTACATAATCTGCTCATTATGGATGATGCGTCGACCATTCATGTTGTCTAGTCTGCACGTAAGTAGGTGATCTTTGGGATTCAACCTGCTTGTTTCCATGCAGATTCTCTTTCCATACATAGGGATATTCATGCTGCTTCTGCAATGCAATCTAGAACAAAATAGAATTCTATTGAGGACCAGTAGACTCTGTGGTTTCTTGGTGTGGTTGGAAAGCCAAAGCAGCCTCTTGAATTCAGGTTCGGCAGATGGATTCCACCGATCCCTCCTGGTATTAATGTTAAAATTGATGGTGTGGATTCTAGATCGCCTAGACCTTCAGGATGTAGAGGTGAGTTCCTTAATTATTGCTATTTTATCAAAGGTTTCTTCCACCACTTTATTGGCCAAGGTACTATGTATGAAGTCAAACTTAGGGTTGTGATCTATGCAATCATATATGCTTCCCATCACAACTAGTCAGCTCTATGGATTTAATCGGACTCACAACTTGTTGTGAAGGATTTTAGAACACATACTAGAGATGTGCCTTGGCGACTCGTTCCTCATTGGGACGTTTGTCTCACTCAGAACAATCACCTTCAGATCTTTGTATCTCATGTTTATAGGGAGGAAAATCAGATTGGTGATTCCCTCTTGAAGAGGGAAATTGCGGATCTGAGCAGCATGTAGTCATTCAGGATCCCTGACATCTGCGTTAGCATGGTGGATGATGATATGTGGGGTGTGACATATTCATGTTCTTGTACTACCCCCTGTAAGGCCTAATTTCTTGTACTTTACGTTTTATTTAATAAATTTATGACCGACTTGCTCAGACCTTGGATCTTCGTGGATCTATGAAAATCCAATACATTTTTTGTTTATTCCCATGTCATTGTAGATTTCACCATCTTGAGATCAACTAAACTACCATGTTATGAAACCAAGTTTCCCAAAAACAAAACTTCTTGAATCCAAAAATCACATTTTTTAAATCTTGGCATAAAGTTGGTAATCTGTCAAAAATTTCAAAACTGCTCTTAGATTATGATCATGATCTTCCTCAGACATAGAGTAAACCATGATTTCATCCAAAACGATCACCACAAATGTATCAAGACAATCATGGAAGATATTGTTCATCAAAGACGTAAAGACTATAGGAGCAATGGTTTGACCAAATGGCATGACAAGGTACTCATAATGGCTATAACTACTTCAAAAAGATTTTTTCTTAATGTCAGATTATATTATTCTCAAATGGTGGTAACCAAATTGAAAATTAATCTTCAAGAACCACCTCTCCCCATTCAAATGGTCAAACATATTATCAATTCAAGGAAAATAGATTTATTTTTTATTGTAACTCGGTTGAGTTTTCAGAAATCAACTCATAGGAAAAGTCTTCCATCAATATTCTTAGAAAAGAGAATAGGAATCGCCCTAGGTTACACACTCAGTTGTATAATTCATTTCTATAACAGATCATCCAAATGATACATTAAATATTTTATTTTAACTAGTTCCATGCAGTAATAAATTATATATACTGGATGAGTATCCCACACTAAATCAATATAGAACATTATCTCTATTATCGATGGAAAACCAGAGAATTCATAAGGAAAAAATTGGGAAACTCAATGTCAACGGGAGGGAGATCATCACTTAAAGTTCTCCACTCTAGATAAAAATAAAACACTAATATTACTTTCCACATGTCTATATAAGAAGGTATGGATCTACTCAATCCTAGTTCCCATTCTCTCTAAAAGATAAATAACACCCCATCGGGCACAGTAAAGGATACATGAGAGAGATAAAAATCAATTTGATATTTATTAGAAATGATCCAATCCATCCTAAAAATGACATCTAGAGGTTTTATGTAGAGAACCATAAAATACCTAGGAAGATAAATCTATGATCAAGTGAAAATACAAGATAGAAAATGGAGATCCCACTCTATATTCATTCTTAAGCAATGTAGTAATATCATCATATAAGATAAAATCTATGTTGGGAGATCTATGTAGGTTCACAATATGGGTCAATATAAAAAAATGAGATGCACCAGTAACAAATAAAGTAGTCACTAAATGTAATGAAATAGGTATGGTACCTCTCAAAGTCATTATACCTATATCATCAACCTCTAGAGACTATTCCACTGAATGTAGAAGCTTCATTTCAGATGAATATGGATGGAACACATTAGATATTTAAGCATATGATCTCACTATCATACTTTTTGGTGTTTTTTATCTCATTCCACTATGTAGAGTAGAGAATATATAATAGGACTTATCCAAGTGACTTGAGTGTCCACTAGAACAACATATCTTGGGTGCCTCAGTTCAAACCCGATTTGAATTCCAAGGCTTGCCACACTAGAAGAACGTTAGAGGGCCTCTTCCTTAAACTATAGGAGGTCTAGAAGAATCCTACTATCGAGAAACACAATGAGACTCATCATTCTTCCCATTTTTTGAAGAGACTCACAGAACTACCACATGGAGAAAAATTAACTCATGTTAACACTAACTTACCATCCAGATCAAGATAAATCATCAACACCAAATCCATCACATCAGTATAAGAAAAGATCATTAGCAAGAAAACATGATAAAAAAATATCAAATTGAAGTCCCATATTGAATTTCAGAGTCCTCATCATCCCATTCGATACAATCTTATATGAAAACTACACAAGATCAAAAAAATTACTCTCATACTCAGTAATGGTCTTGTCATCCTAGTCATGTTTTAAAAACTATGTAGCCTTATCCAGTACCATATACTCTAGGTAGAACTTATTGGTGAAAAGAAATTTAAAAGTAATTCCACATTAAACCCTCATGTCTCTTGGATATTACCATCATGTCCCACCATCTCCTTCTAGGTCCCTTTAGCTAGAAGGTGGAACATTTCACCTTTATCAAATCAGGAATTTCCAAGAACTAAAAAAGGATTTCTATTTTTCTCAACCAATCATAAACTTATTGAGGATTATTAAAGCCTTGGAATGATGGTGTATTCTAGTGATGGAACTATTGAGAATGATTATATAATTCATCCCTTTGAGGATCCATAATTTTAGCCTTAATGAGAATGGGTACAGGTGTCTATCTCAGATCATGGAAAGAATACACAATAATATCAATAAGATTATGTTCCATGGAAGGATTCTCTTATTTTGGATTATCAATAGCTTCCTCCAGGATAATATTCACATTTCTTCTCACAGAAATGATGATTCAAAACATCAATAAAAAAAATTGAATAGATTAGAAGGTTAATCAAATCAACAACTCAAACAAGAAAAACCTGGAAAATAATCTCATCAGATAAAATATCATTATTTTGATTTCGAACGATCCAAATCAAATGTAGGGAAAAGACTAGAATTATTTCGGAGGATTCTTTTCCCAAACCACCCCTAGTGGATTAATGCTCATGACGATGAAATTTGTCCAGGAATCACTTGTAACTACATATTATTTCCCAATAAGATCTCTCGATTTTATATTGACATCGAGGAAATATGCATAACCTACACCTTTGATACCACTTTTTCATGAATCATCAAAAATACCCTAGTAATCAGATACCGGATCCAGCACTGACATAGCCTAAAGGGCATTTCCGATCCCCACGGGTTGGTGATTAGCACCCTAAATCATACAAGCTAAAAGAAGGAATGAATTTTCAACAAAAAAGAAAAAGAGAATAGATACATATCAGTATTTTCAAAACTAAAAAGTGATATAGTACCTGAAACCAAACATGTATATCAAAAATGAAAAAAATATCTATTGTAACATCCCAGGTAAATAAAGAATATTACTTTTTCATATTTATTAATATTTGTGAATAAAATATTAATATTACTTTAAATGGAACACTATGCTCGATGGTGTACCCAATACGCAACAACGAGTTTCTTTGAAATCTTACATTGCACTCTAATTATAAAATAATATTATTTTAAATGGTAGATAACGCCTAGTCGTTGTATTGGCAGGAATGAATAGAAATAACTAAAATATGATTTTATATGTTTGTTAAATGTTTTTTACATTTATCCAATAAAATATAAAGGCTTAAAATAAGAAAAGAATTCAATTTTAAGCATAAATACTCTAAAATTCACTAAAAGGTCGATTTATCTCCTTTTGATGGTGAACCCTATTTAATATAGTTTTGGTCACTATTATACATTCTATTGGACCGAATAAAATTCTTCTTTATAATTAGGACATCAAAATTAACTTTGTGTAAATTTTTGGTATTTTTTCGATAAATTTCATTTTTTTTAATGAATAGTGATAAATGTTGTATTTTAATTCAAAACCTATTTTTAATCTAATATATTTATATGATTAGATTATATTATAAATTTATTTTAAAGTCCAATTATAATATATTTTTACCATTTAATCCAATAGTGGTCATTGGAATTAATTTCACATTGAAACTGGACTTAAACTAGTGTCAATCTTTTGATATATATTGTTTCATAAAAACACGTTATTTGTTCTGACAACGGGAATTAATTATTAAATTAATTAATGAAACTTATATGTTTTGAATTTGGTAAAATAGAAATCATTTTTGAATTCGGAATATCAAATATATCTTAGGGTGAATTTTTGGTATTTTTCTGAAAAACTTCAATTTTTGATGGATAGTGAAACAACTAAGTGGTAGTTAAAAAACTGATTTTTCATTTAAATGAAACTTTACCACTTCTGTGATTTGAATTTCCAAAATCTGACATACATGGATGTCTTTAGGATGTAAAATTTGGTTCAATGGGATTAAAATAATTTTTTGGTGAATAGTAACTTTTAAGTTTTATTAATCGCGATTAAAGGTAATTCGTGTAATTTAAGGTAAGGATAATGTTATAATAATATGAAATGACCTTGACACATGTCAAAACATTATTGTATGAGTCATTTCCGACCAATAAAATACATGGGTCAACTTGGGAACCCCATGTAGCAACTTTGGTAGGAAAATGACATTAATAACTTTTTATTTAAAGTTAAAATTAAAATGTCACAAACATGTATTGTTTTACTAAAACTATTTTTACATGAGGTTATACAAGCAATATTTTTTACTATAAATATTCATTAGAAATATAAAAAGATTTCATACATCATTATATTTTTTTAATAATTTTTAGACATTAAATAAATTTATTTATTTATGACACCGTGATTATGCAGTTATTACCTCATAAATGAACGATTTAAATAAAATGAGAAGATAGGGTACAATCTAAGTCTAAAACCTATCACAAACCTATTAGATTGGTAAATTTCGAAACCTTATCACCTTATCCTATAAATATATCCTTTTTGGACCTTTAAAATCCGAAAATGAATTTATAATAAAGTAATATTTTCTAACATTCCAAGAGTGCCCCTCCTCTTCTCTTATAAAAGGCCCCCACCTCCACCACCTTACCAACACCTCTCAAGCCATTGGCTCGGCCAAACACTGATCATTTTATCTCTCCACATACCTATATACATCCTATAATCCTTTACTTATGGAGAAATCTTTTCAAGAAACCCTTTTGGTTCAAACCAAGGGGAGTTACCCGATTTAAAGGTAAAGTCTTCCCTAATGTTATTTTGTTTTATTTTGCTTCTCCAACCCCCTAAAATCTTTTTATTCCTTGATTTTGTAAAACAACCAGTATCTTAAACATACTAGTATTTTTTTTATGATAAGTATTAATTCTACACTTACACACACCTCCGTCTAATGGTTAAAGAACATACTATTTCCGTCGATGGAAAATTACTGCCTCACGAAATGATGATTGTTCTATCTTCTCCTACCACCTATCATGGTGTCCATTATGATGGAACTATTTTTATATGATATATATTATCTTTATTTCCTCTCTATTCTTCTGTATTTTATATTTAAAACATACCTTTATGCTTTTCATGTTGTGAAAATGCGATAATTTCATACGAGGATGTGTGGACTACCACCCCCTCAAGTGATGTGACTCATTCATGCAATACATGGAATGTATAAAGAATGAGATTAATGAAAATATGTGACCTATATAAAATATATATTATAATGTAATTATAATATATATATCTCTCATTTATTTTTAATTCCATTAATATGACAAATAAATGAAAGTAGCGTTCATGCGTACATACGGCCTACCGTCTCTATGAACGGTGCATTTCATTTATTTTTATCTACAAATGTTATGGAATAGTATAAAATAAATATTTACTGGATATATATGATATTTAAATCATTAATACTATTCTGGAGATGATTTACTTATAACTACATCGACAATCATTTTCAAACAAGTTCATTTTTGACTCATGTACCAAACATCGACAAAAACGTCTGATATGAACTCACATTATTAACCAATTATTATAACATTATAATATGTAATATGAACTAAATAATAATATTTAAAGGAGTTAATTAATCAATTATAAATTGACCAAAGTTTATTATTCAGGAATATAAAGAAATGAACAAGACAAGTCGGACTTGAGGTAAGGGATCCTACCTCTCTCTTTCTTTTAAGTACTCTATTTTATGTCATTTCTTTTAAGCTCATCTTTCTTATGTTTGGGGATGTTATTTTATATTCCACATTTGGTACATTTTATGTTAATATTATGAGAGACCCTATTTGATCTCATAAATCCATTTTTAGAAGTTTTAAGTGGTGACATTAGGCTGCTGAGTTTTCGTAAGGGGTTTTTTCATCTCACTTTTATTCACGTGATATTTATGCTACATTTTCCACCATATCCTTTGAGTTGTGTATGAAATTCCCATTATTATAAACTTTGTGTAATATAATTTCGTTTATGATTATTTACATCAATGTTTTATAGTAATTATTTCGTGGGGTGTACGTTTCGAAAGTTACCCAAGTCGGTAAGGGAACCTTTCACCCTCCTGTTTTTAAAAGACTTATTTTTGTTTTGTCTTTTAAATTTCACCTTCTTATATTGGGATATGTTATTATATATCCTTATTTCTGTAAATTTTATTTCCAAGTGATGTGATACCCTTTATCCCTCTCATCAACTCTTTTTCTAAAATTTGATGTGATGCCGTTAGGCTATCGAATTTTTGCAAGGGAACTTCTTAACCCAATTCCAATTCACTGGGTTAAACATCTACTTCTTGATTATGTCGTGCTATGAATATGTGTGGATGACATCTAATTGTTTTACACTAAGTATCCACTTATATTTAGTGTATTTATATTTTTCACACCTAATTATGTCATTTCTTTATCCTTGCTCTAATGGCATGATCCTTGATTGGAATTACATCTCAATTTCTTATCATTAAGACATTTCTTATTGATATGCACTTTTATTCTTTTATAATGTGTATATACAGAACCCTTTGACTTTCCATATCCATATTATTTCTATACTAAAGTCATTTAAATGTTTTGAAAATGGTCTACTTTCATGTGGCTTGTAATTTAAATGTTCAAAATGGAAAAGGACTCTTTTATTAAAATATTGTTTTAAATGGTTTTAAAGATTTATTCTTTTAAACATTTATCATCCATGTCCATGTTTTAAAAATGGTTTTAAGGATTTATTTATATGTACATGAATATTTAAAACCCTTTCAAAATTTTCGAAGTGGTATGGGACACTTTGATTCTAAAATCTCTTTTAAATGTCTTCTTTTAATATTTTCAAAGTATAAAGAGATTTTTCCCTAATAGAGTTTTAATGATTTTATTAGATGTTTTTATTTATGATAATGTCATGATGTGATCTCTTGTGATTGAAATGTGGAAATTTTATGTTTCTGTTATGCATGTTTTAAGTGTTATGATTATGTTATGGTTCTTGGGAAATTTTTATGAAATCAGGTGCTTCTGTGATAAACTAAGGGCGGGTGAGCCCAATATAGCTCTCTAATGCATTGGGTAACGAGAAGGAGTTAAACTCTAAGGTTTCTCTGAAGAGAGTTAGGGAATATACTGTGATGGGTATTCCAAACGTAACCATGAGGGTTACTCTCTACGTAAGAATGTTATAAATTCCTCAAGTTACCTTTATGTATTATGATTTCTATTGAGTTATTCATAAATATTATGCTTTGATGAGGTATGTTAAATTGCTTATGTTTTATGAGTATAGTATGATTTCAATGATCCATATGTATATATGGACTAATGTTTTCTTTCGGTTTTGTTATAACCCTTACTGAGCTTTTTGTGCTCATCCCATGTTTTTTGAAATGTTTTTCACAGGACATAAAGTGGAATAGGGTCAAAGATGGGATCAAGGAAATTTCATGTTGTCTAAAAAAAGAACTAGGCATGACTCTTTTATTCAAGAGTTTTTATTTTGTGAAAAAAATTGAAACAGAGTAGATGTGTCTACTTTGTAATCTTTGATATGTAATAGTTATGTCCTAATTCTCTAAAACTCTAAACATAAAAAGATCCTCAATGTGAATTATTCAATTTAATTCAAGATTAAGTAATGTGTTAAGGATGGGTCCTTATAGTTGGTATCAAAGGTCGGTTTGGAAAACTTTAGGGATTAGGTGTTTTCATTAAACACATGATTAGTCCCTATGTTTATTATCTTAGTTAAATCCTTGTTTTATAACTTTTTCAGATCAAGGAAATGGAAGGAGGAGGATCTCAAACGACATTCTTATCTCTTCCTGATGACTTGCTTGCAATAATTATTGCAAAGTCATGTTCAGATGATGGTGAAACTTTTTCTAGAATACAACTCACTTGCAAGCAGCTTTTTAAGATATCAAACACCTCCATTATACCACGTTATCATCGTGGATCATGGGTTGTATTTAGAAAAATCATATTTTCACAATATTCTCATATTTTTAAGAAAGGTAGATATTATCAAGGAATTTTCAAATATTTTACCTTATCACAAGATTTTGAAGCATATTATGATTTTAAAGAAGTTGCTGAAGAAGGATACCCTTTTGCAACCTATTTATATTTGATTTTAAAATATAGTCTCTCATAACATACCGATGGTATTTTAAAAGGACCATTAATTGAAATTTTCAACTCAAATTCAGTCAGACTATTTTATAGAAATCATGTCTTATCATATGTCTTGAAATTATATGCCATACATGATTATTTTCCAAAACTATTTTTCTATGAACAGCCATATGACCCATTTTGTACAAGGTGTATTTGGATGGAGGAAGGAAATGATTTTGAAGGATCTCTAAATCATTGTTGAAATGCATGGACCTTCTACCTACATGGACAGGATGATGATGAAACCAAATGGACACCATGATCAATGTATGATGTTCTTCATTTTTGGGAATCATTTTATTTTATCTTATGGTGGTGAAATAAGACTTCAAGGATTAAGATTTTGAGATCATAATGAATTTGGATGAAAATGGAAGGTACAAGGAAACCATTGAGGTTAAAACATGTTAGGGTTATTTTGGGAGTTTTATAAAAAGGACAACCCATCGGATGGGTGAAAACCCGTCGCATCTGGTAAGGCCGCAAGAATCAAACCCACAACTGAAGGGCGATAAGGGCGCATCGCCTACCACTGGACTACGTGAAGTCCCTGGTTAGTATGACTTATTATTTTTAGCTATATAATTTTATTAATCCAAAATAAGTTGATTTTGGGTTATCTAGGAAAATATTGACCTATTATGGAGGATATATGATTAGGTTAATTACTTCTAAATATGATACTTTAAGAGCAACTGATGTTATTTGGAGATAAATGTTAATTTTACCTTGGAAGACTATGTGATTAAATCCTAAAAATATTTGGGTTTCAATCTTTGTTTGGTTTACTTTGATAAATTTTATGTAAAAAAATTTTATCGAATGGTCTTCGTTGAACTTTGGGATTTTTTGGACAAATTTTGGAGATTAAGAATATATTTTCATTTTATAAAGGATTATACTTTTTGGGTATTATCTGATCTCATAATAATAATTTTTGTTTTTGTTTTTGTCTAAATACATGGGAAATATATAGTTCTCCTTTGTGGATTAAGTGATTCTCTAGATGTTGATTATAGCGCTTTTAATATGAACAAGTCATCTGAAATACTCGTCATTTGGAGAAAGTATGAGTTAGTGTTAGAAATCTAGTAAAAGATGAAAGTCTACACGAAAAGTAAGTATGTTCCGTTATGATTTATTTAAGCTCATAAATAAATTCCTCAATGAAAAGTAACTTTAAACAAAAATGGTGTCTGTTAACTTTTCCTACTGAGGAATCAAATACCATTTAACCCATCACAATTTTGTGATTTTCTTGTGGTTAACTTTCTCCTAATCATATTTTCTATCACTCTCCATCAGAACATGACCCTTTGATTTCTCTTCCATGTCCATGTTTTCCTACATGTAATCCTAGAATGGGTTAACACGGGTGACCTTTGTACTTCCCTTTCTTTCTCTTAAAGCGACAGTCTAATTTACTCTTTTTCTAATGTGGGGCTTTCAAAGAAGTTTCCAAGCCCAATTTTAAAATTGCGAGGACGCAATTCCCAAAAGGGGGGAAGGATGTAACATCCCAGGTAGATAAAGAATATTAATTTTTCATATTTCTTAATATTTGTGAATAAAATATTAATATTACTTTAAAGGGAATGTTATGCTCGATGGAGTACCCAATACGCAACAACGAGTTTCTTTGGAATCTTATGTTGCACTGTAATAATAAAATAATATTATTTTAAATGGTAATTAACGCCTAGCCATTATATTGGCGGGAATGAATATAAATAACTAAAATATTATTTTATATGTTTGTAAAATGTTTTTTTATATTTATCCAATAAAAGATAAAGGCTTAAAATAAGAAAAGAATTCAATTTTAAGCATTTGTACTATAAAATTCACTAAAAGGTCGATTTATTGCCTTTTGATGGTGAACTCTCTTTAATATAGTTTTGGTCACTCTTATACATTCTATTGGACCAAGTAAAATTATCCTTTAGAATCGGGACATCAAAATTTACTTTGTGTAAATTTTTGGTATTTTTCCGATAAAGTTCATTTTTTTAATGAATAGTGAAAAATGTTGTATTTTAATTCAAAACCTCTTTTTAATATAATATATTTATATTATTATATTATCTTTTGAATTGGTTTTAAAGTCCAATTATAATATATTTTTACCATTTAATCCAATAGTGGTCATTGTAATTAATTTCACTTTCAAATTGGACTTAAACTAGTGTCAATATTTTGATATATATTGTTACATAAAAACATGCTATTTGTTCTTACAACAGAAATTAATTATTAAATTAATTAATGAAACTTATATGTTTTGAATTTTGTAAAATATACATCATTTTTTAATTTGGAATATCAAATATATATTAGGGTGAATTGTTGGTATTTTTTTGAAAAACATCAATTTTTTGATGATAATGAAACCACTAAGTGGTAGTTAAAAAACTGATTTTTCGATTAAATGAAACTTTAACACTTCTGTGATTTTAATTTAAAAAATACGACATACATGGTTTTCTTTAGGATGTAAAATTTGGTTTAATGGGATTAAAATAATTTTTTGGTGAATTGTAACTTTTAAGTTTTATTAATCGTGATTAAAGGTAATTAGTGTAATTTAAGGTAAGGATAATGTTATAATAATATGAAATGACCTTGAAACATGTCCTAACCTTATTTTATGAGTCATGGGATACCAAGAAAATCCATGGGTCAACTTGGGGACCCCATGGAGCCACATTGGTAGGAAAATGACATTAATAACTTTTTATTTAAAGTTAAAATTAAAATGTCACAAAAATGTATTATTTTACTAAAACAATTTTTACATGGGGTTATACAAGTCATATTTTTTACTATAAAGATTAATTAAAAATATAAAAATATTTCCCACATCATGATATTTTTTTCATAATTTTTAGACATTAAATAAATTAATTTATTTACGACACCGTGATGATACAGTGATTACCTCATAAATGAACGATTTAAATAAAATGATAAGATAGGGTACAATATAAGTCTTAAACCTATCATAAACCTATTTAATGGGTGGATTTAGAAACCTTATCACCTTAGACTCAAAATATATCCTTTTAGTACCTTTAAAATCCGAAAATCATTTTATAATAAAGTAATATTTTATAACTTTCCAAGAGTTCCCCTCCTCTTCTCTTATAAAAGCCCCCCCCCCCCCTCCACCACCTTACCCACACATCTCAAGACATTTTCTCGTCCAAAATATGATCATTTTATCTCTACACATCCTTCTCTTCATCCTATAATCCTTCCCTTAGTGAGAAAGCTCTTCAAGAAACCCTTTTGGTTCATACCAAGGGGAGTTACCCGATTTAAAGGTAAAGTCTTCCCTATTGTTCTTTTGTTTTATTTTGCTTCTCCAAGCCCCTAAAATATTTTTATTCCTCTATTTTGTAAAAAACAGTATCTTAAACATACTAGGATGTTTTTATGAGAATGATTCATGATACACTTACACAGAACTCCGTCTAATGGTTAAAGAACATAATGTTTCCGTGGAAGGGGAATTACTGCCTCACGAAATGATGATTGTTATATCTTCTCCTACCACCTCTCATGGTGGCCATTATGATGGACCTATTTTTATATGATATATATTATATTTATTTCCTCTCTATTCTTCTGTGTTTTATATTTAAAACATTCCTTTATTATTTTCATGTTGTGCAAATGCGATAATTTCATATGAGGAAGTGTGGACTACCGCCCCCTCCAGTGATGTCACTCGTTCATGCAATACATGGAATGTATAAAGAATGAGATTAATGAACATATGTGACCTATATAACATATATATTATACTGGAATTATAATATATATATATATATATAAATTATTTTTAATTCCATTAATATGACAAAGAAATGAAAGTAGCGTTCATGCGTACGTACGGCCTACCGTCTCCATGAACGGTGAATTTCATTTCTTCAAATGTTATGGAATAGTATAAAATGAATATTTACTATATATATATGTATTTAAATCATTAATACTATTCTACATATGATTTACTTATAACTACATGGACAATCATTTTCAAACAAGTTCATTTTTTACTCATGTACCAAACATCGACAAAAAACGTCTGATATGAACTCACATTATTAACCAATTATTATAACATTATAATATGTGATATGAACTGAATAATAATCTTTAAATAATGTAATTAAGAAATTATAAATTCACCAAAGTTTATTATTCAGGAATATAAAGAAACGAACAAGACAAGTCGGACTTGAGGTAAGGGATCCTACCTCTCTCTTTCTTTTAAGTACTCTCTTTTATGTCATTTCTTTTAAGATAATATTTATTATGTTTGGGGATGTTATTTTATATTACTCATTCTGTAAATTTTATTTTCATATTATGAGATACCCTATTTGATCTCATAAATCCATTTTTGGAAGTTTTAAGTGGCGATGTTAGGCTGCTGAGTTTTCGTAAGGGGTTTTTCATCTCACTTTTATTCCCATGAGATTTATGCTGCATTTGCCACCATTTCCTTTGAGTGGTGTATGTAATGTCCATTATTATAATATTTGTGTAATATACTTTCTTTTATGAGTATTTACATCAATGTTGTATAGTACTTCTTTCATGGGGTGTACATTTCGAAAGTTACCCAAGTCGGTAAGAGAACCTTTCACCCTCCTATTTTTAAAAGACTTCTTTTTGTTTTGTCTTTTAAATTTCACCTTTTTATGTTGGGATATGTCCTTATATATCCTTATTTCTGTAAATTTTATGTCCAAGTGATGAGATACACTTTATCCCTATCATCAACTCTTTTTCTAAAATTTTATGTGATGTCGTTAGGCTATCGAGTTTTTGCAAAGGAACTTCTTAACCCAATTCCAATTCTTTGGGTTAAACCTCTACTTATTGATTATGTCATGCTATGAATATGATTGGTTGACATATGATTTTTTTACACTGATTATCCACTTATATTTAGTGTATTTATATTTTTCACACCTAATTATGTCATTTCTTTATCCTTGCTCTAATGGCATGGTCCTTGATTGGGATTACATCTCAATTTCTTCTCATTGAGACATTTCTTAATGATATGCAGTTTTATTCTTTTATAAAGTGAATATAAAACCCCCTTTGACATTCCATATCCATATTATGTCTATACTAAAGTCATTAAAATGTTTTGAAAATGTTCTACTTTCATGTGGCTTGTAATTTAAATGTTCAAAATGGAAAAGGGCTCTTTTATTAAAACATTGTATTAAATGGTTTTAAAGATTTATTCTTTTAAAAATTTATCATCCATGTCCATATTTTAAAAATAGTTTTAAGGATTTATTTATGTGGACATGAATATTTTAAAACCCTTTCAAAAGATTCGAAGTGGTATGGGACACTTTGATTCTAAAATCTCTTTTAAATGTCTTCTTTTAATATTTTCAAAGTATAAAGAGATTTTTCTCTCATAGAGTTTTAATGATTTTATTAGATGTTTTTATTTATGATAATATCATGATGTGATCTCTTGTGATTGAAATGTGTAAATTTTATGTTTCTTTTATGCATGTTTTAAGTGTTATGATTATGTTATGGTTCTTGGGAAATGTTTATGAAATCGGGTGGTTCCGTGATAAACAAAGGGCGGGTGAACCCTATATAGCTCTCCAATGCATTGGGTAACGAGAAGGAGTTAAACGCTAAGGTTTCTCTGAAGAGATTTAGGGAATATACTGTGATAGGTATTCCAAACGTAACCATGATGGTTACTCCCTACGTAACAATGTTATGAATGCCTCAAGTTACCTTTATGTCTTATGATTTCTATTGAGTTATGCATAAATCTTATTATTTCATGAGGTATGTAAAATTGCTTATGTTTTATGAGTAAAGTATGATTTCATTGATTCATATGTATACATGTACTAATATTTTCTTTCCATACTGTTATAACCCTTACTGAGCTTTTTATGCTCATCCCAAGTTTTTTGAAATGTTTTTCACAGGACATAAAGTGGAATAGGGCCAAGGATGGGATCAAGGAAATGTCATGTTGTCCAAAACAAGAACTAGACATGACTCTTTTGTTAAAGAGTTTTTATTTTGTGAAAAAATGGAAACATAGTAGATGTTTATATGTTGTAATCTTTGAGATGTACTGATTATGTCCTAATTCTCTAAAACTCTAAACCTGAAAAGATCATCAATGTGAATTATTCAATTTAATTCTAGATTAAGTAATATTTTAAGGATGGGTCCTTATATATATAATGAAATTACTCAAAATATAACAATATAAATCAACACCCCAAAGGAAATAACACTCTAAGACCAAAGGATCAAGAACATTCACCTCCTATAAGAGGCTCTTTCCCTTTTCTCCTACCTAGAAGAAGGAAGTTTAAAAACGAACAACGGAAATGATAGCATGTGAGATATAAATACCAGTATGGTCTCCCCAAGTGTTCCATAATATGAAACAATATTAAACAAAATCTTTATTTAAATTTTAAATAAAACAGTCATGGCATAAAAATTTCATATTAAACACAAAATATGATTTCATTTAAGATGATGGAAAACATTTAAAACAATTGATTAATAAACATTTAATATAAAAAAATTATATAAATCCACTAGCATGAATAAATCAGTAACATAATCAATAGAATATTTATCAAAATAATCACAGAAAGAAGCATGGTCATTTTTCCTAAAATTAGATTGTTCTTAGTTATAAGATCCTCACACTCTCATATTAGTGATCATGGTAATGTCTAGGCATTTCCCTCAACCTCAAGATATCTAGGACTCATCAAAATCCCATTGGGGATAAGATCATCCTATGTAGGTTTTTGTTACAATTTTATTCATTAATCCATTTCTAGGGAATTACCATCTAAGCATGTGTGTCCCAAGTAATCCACTAACTGCCAAGGCTGACATGTGCTCAATAAACTAGTTGAAGAAAGAAAAATCATTTCATTTCAAATTCTTAATCATCATTCAAAATTCAATTTCCCACTTTTCTTTTTCAAATTCGAATTCACTTTCCGAACCAAAACAAGGGTTTTTCATCTATTAATTCCTTTATAAAATAAATCTAATCAATAATTTTGATTAATTAAATTTAAACCATTTTCCAAAAATCAATTTACAATTTCCTTCAACTTCCAAAATACACCCTAAATTCCAATTCCATTGGAATTGTGAGTTTTCCAAAAAATACATTCCAAATTAAAACACCATTCCACTTCATCTAAAATTGGATATTCATGATTCAATTGAAAGAAATTAAAATCAAATCAACCAAATCAAGGGTTAATTAATCGTAAAATCTCAAAATAACCACCAACTTTTATTCAAGGAATCAAAATATAAAACTTGCAATAAGATTTTGCAATGATGAACAATAGAAATGGAGATAAATAAATAAAACATAGATTCATGATCCAAACAAATTGAGTTTAGATCCATCAAACATGTGATGATATAAAAACCCTATGGAGGAAATAAATAGAGATCTGGAGAGAAATAATAAGAGGATATCCCATTACGAAATAGAGATCGGACATTCCACCAGTTCTTATATTCTCCAAAGATGGGGTTTAATGGAGCCAAAAATGGTTCTTGAGACCCTCAAAGACATAGGAGGTCATGATATGATGAGTTAGGATTGAGAAAGGTATTAAATTAGAATTTGAGAATTTTTAAAATATTTTTCTAAATTAAAATGACTTATGCGCATGGTTAGCTGGACAGGGCCTCATGGTTAGAAAAACTATGAACCCTAATTAGGAAACCCTTTAATGGGGTTCGTGGTTTATACTATGTGGGTGCATGGTTTGTCGAACCTTGTTCCAGCTGTGAAAACTCCTACTATCTAGGGTGCCTAGTTTTCATCGGGTGTGCACAAAATTTAGGGAAAACCGTCCACAAACTATGTACACCCTAAAAACATCCAAAAAATCAACTTTCCAATTGAAACAAAAAAATACAAACCCAAAACAAAGAATGATAAAAAAGAGGGATTGATGAGTACCTAAAAACCAATAAAAATATTTTATAGGATCATCCCATATTGAAGTGTTCATTAGAATAAAACCTTTATCTAATAACTTCTGTCATTTCTTTTTCAATTAAAAAAGTTACACTTGATCCATTCGACAAAGGGGTTTAGAAATAAGATTATCATCATGTGATAAGTTAAAAGTGAACTCAATTAACCAATGAAGAGTAACACTAGGAAAATCATTAGAAAATAAATCCATGTATTCATTTACTACTATCACATCACTAAATTGAAAATTTTATTTATTTTCAACAATATGAGCTAGGAAACTTTAACTACCACCTCTAATAAGTTTATCATCTTCTTGGAAAGTTATAAAAGTTGTAAAACCACTAAACATAACTTCCTTAGATATACAATCTATCTTAGCATGATAATTTGAAATCCAATCCATACCAAGAATAATATCAAACTCTATTATGGTTAGTTTAATAGGATTTTTTTAAAAGATCCTCCCACTAATAATAATATGAATATTCCTATAAATGTTTATTTCTTTTATTATTCCCACCTATATTTTTCTCTGAAAGATATATCTTTTTTTCATACGGTGATATTCCAATTTAATTTCAAATTTATTTGAAATAAAATAAAGTTAACATCCAGATTCAAATAGGGTATTGGAATAGTTCGAATAAACTAGTAACATGTCTGTCACTGCTTCATTTTACGGCCCAATATCAACCATAGTAGTTGAAAAATATTTTTCTACACTATTTTACTTTCAATATTATTTATTTCCACCATATGTAACTAACATTGGGAAAAAAATGGAACAATTCTACAATTAATTGAAATTAAAACATATTACTTTCATATTTTCATTGCCTGTATGATTATTTTACTTACATCCATGAGCCATATGACCAAAATTACAACAACAAAAGCACTTCTCAGGTTTCATAATAAATTGTAAAGGATTTTTTTTACTACACTTATCACCATATTGGAACTTTTTTTTCTTACCTATAGAATTCAGTGTTGAATTTATCCCCTTACCTTCCATCTAAACCTCTTCATCTAATTGTTTTCATAGAATAAATGATCATATAAAAACTACATTTTAACATTCTCAACACATCATAAAAGTTTATCATAGATATTGAGTTCATGATAAGACTATTTCTTTCAATATATTGGCCTCAAACCTGAGTAAAACTTATTAATATTACAATCAATATCATGGATAAAATATGGGATGTACCTTGCCAATCTGGTGAAGTTTTCTTCATACACATCCATTGAATCTTCCTTATTTTTCTCAATTACAAGATTTTATTCTTCTATCCTATTCCAAACAATATTAGGAATATATTCTCAAACTCATCCCAATCCATGGCATCAATATTTTCTCATTCTATGATATTATAAATTATTGACCATAAATAGTTGGATTCAACTTAAAAAGAGTAAATAAAAAGACTTACCTTTTGATGATATAAAAATCCCACGACATCTAATATCTTTTCTAGAGATTTAATCCATCCTTTAGATATTATGGGGTCAGATGATCCACTAAATGATTGGGTTTGTTGTCTTATAGAATGCCTCAATATTGTCATGTTCTATTGTGGTATATATAAATTCTCCCTATCAAGGATTCCACTACAATATATATCCTATGTCAACTAATCCAACACTAAAAAACTATTTTATTCCAATTCTAACCATCTCTATATTCAGATTAGGAAGTATTTTTTCCTCTCAGTTCCTACCCACTTTAGCATTTCTATTTCCTATAGAGAAAAATATTATAAAAAAAATAAAGTTTATATGAGTTAAGGTGGTAATATTTAAATGATATATAATTTAAACTTAAATATAAAGTAAAATAATTAAACGGGATTCTATTATAATTATCCTAAACTCTAAATGTATCTGAACTGACCTATGAAACCAATTATAAGGACTCAGCATTAAACATTACATAATCTTTATTTTTAAGTTAAGATTTCATTTTCTTATATTTGAGGATATTTTATGATTATAATATTATATACTTACTTCATAACTCATTAATAACACAACCATATACTAAAAATTGTTCACTTCTTTTTAGTCTACATTTTTTCACAATATGAAACTTTTAAGATAAAACATGACTTATTTTTATGAAAAATATTTATAAATTTAAACTTGATTTCTTAATTTCCCTTACTCATATTTAAACCCTATGAAAAAAATTTAAAAATATGGGATGAGCACAAAAAAAATATTAAACTATATATAAAGAAATAAAACTATTATTGTAGTGAAAACATTAAAAACCATTAGTTTTTTACCTTTATACCAATATTCTTTTAGTGAAAGAGATAAATCATTTTCACATGAAAAACACAGACATTTTTTACATGTAAAATTGTTAAATCCCATATAAATCATAGATAAATAATATAGGTATCTTTGGAAAGAATTAACAATATCTATCTTAGAAAATGGAATATTCATATTCTTTAATTTTATTCCCAATGCATTAGAGGGTTATCATGGACCCACCCATTCTTGGTTTATAACGTAACCACTCTTCCTTGGCTTATAAAGTAACCACCAATTTTTGGTTTATAACTGAACCACTTGTTATTGGTTTATTACATAACCACCCATCAATATAAATAATTTCAAAATACCATAACATAATCATAATATATAAAAGCTGTAAATTTTCACATCACACTAATAAAATATTCTCTTCACCCATAAGAATTCATTTTTAGATATTAAAATATCCAACCATTTTAAAAACCCATTTTTCAATACCAAAATACCCTAAAAATGGAATGTGTGATTTATTTGAATAAAACATACAATATTATAAAGTAATACAAACCTAAAATAATTTTTACAGTGGAATAAAAATATTAGTTATCGTATATTCGAAAATATAATGTTCTTTTTGTCATTTGTAAATAAAGTCAAACATTCCATACAAAGATTCCATTTTTTACCTAAATTGAAATAAATAAAATAACTTTATAAAACTCTCCCATAAATAATAAAATCTTTTTAAAAACCTGTATATTAAATAAATATAGATTTGGAAGGAAACATTAAAATAGAAATTTTTTAAACAAAATTACTTTATCACTTTAGAAACATTTGAATCAAAGTCCCCAAGAAGAAATAACACTAAACAAAACATTAAATACCATAGTAATATATAAATTCATGATATAACATGTAAAATGTACTTTATATATACCTCTTAAAATAATATTGGTGGATAACATCAAAATATGCATCAGTGAAAGGAGATTGAGGTGAAATCCCCTACCTTGAGTCTGTATCATCCTATATGTTCTTTATCTTCCCGAGTAATAAAATTATATTAATTATTTAATTTCTTAAGAACCATTTTCAAGTTTATTATTCCTTTTATTCCACTTATTAGTATGTTATATATGATTAATTAATCAATTTGGTTTACGTCAGATATTTTGACCGTATTTGTCTTCTATATAAAAAATGACTTTGGTAGGTTGAATATTTTCAAAGAGATCATCATTTAAACATATATTTGATAATAATAATGACATAATTATAATATTTATACATAAATTATACTATTTATACAAATCATTAAATAATTTTTTGAGAAGTTAAGTACATTACGATCATGAAGATTGTAGGTCGTATGTACGTTTGAGTAAAGTTTCTATTGTTCAATGATCATTATGGAAAAGAGGTAAGTAATATTGTATCTTTAAATAATGATAATAATATAATATATACCATATTATTTCTTTAAATATACTTTTATATATCATAAATTTGGTGTGTAATGAAAATATAGTCACATCACTTTGTGAAGGCGATAGTCCACACATACACGAACGACATTCTCATTTTTCAGTGAGTGAAAATATAAGAAATATAATGATTTATTATCTATTAATAATGAAAAATAATAATTAATATCATAATTATTTCATATATGTCTCATATATTCAATAAATTTGTCATTATTACCTTCCATGTAAAGAGTTAGTGAAAAACAAATCACATCGTTTTGCAAGGTGGTAGTCTGTCGTACACATGAGTGGCGTTATCGTATCCCCTATGGAATGGAAATTTAAAAATTTTATATATTATATAAGGACTAAATAGTTATTATTATGTTATTAATATCATATATATTCTTTACATGTATCATCAAACCCAACTATGAGAGGTTTTGATATAAAATCTATCACATCGATTCACAAGGCTGTTGGACATTATACAAATGAGTGAAATTATCGTTTCCCATTTGAGGGAAGAGTGGATGGATATAGTTCATGAACATAACATAATAAAATATCAATATATGTGAGATAATATTATTATTATATAAACATAAATTAATTATATTTGAAGGATGTGTAAGAATAAATAAAACAAAAATGCATAGTTAGTAATTTTACCACTTCTCGGACGACCTCATAAGGATTATACCTTCTATATTCCCAAAATATATTTATGAATAAAAAGTATTATCATATTAGGAGATGGAATTTTCAAATTTATTTTAGTAGTTATTTCCTGAATAAAATGGGTTTTTAGGGGTGAATAATAAAGGAGAGGGAGTGGCATTTTATAAGTGAGTTGAGTGTCACACGTGAATTTTTGAAAAGAAAAAGTTGTACCCACATTTTGTATATACCAAAAGGGTAAAAACATATTATTCTAGAACCATAGAAATTATAATTTATAAATATGGAAATAAAATAATTTTTAGATAATTTTTAGGCCATTTTAACTCGTATTTTTTAGTTTAACCCCTCAGTAAACCCATTTCTACCTAAACCGTGGTAATTAATTTTTACTGTTTTCACTATTCAAAATGGTCAAAAATTATGTTAATATTAATATATAATATAAATTATGTTTATTCCAAATATATAATATATTTTTTAAAATTTCATTCACATATGTGGAAAAAATAATTTTAAAACAAAACTTGCAGCCACGACGATAAAGCAGGTTTTCAGGAAGTGTATTTTTCAAGTAAAAGATGATTTTATATGAACTCAATGACTAATAATAGTATTTGTATGAATATAAATTATTAATTATTTTAATAGAATATATATATTTAATTTAAAACATTTCTCATTAGGTATTATCTTAATTAAAAAATAGAGAAACATTATGCGCTTTAAAATAGTTTTCAACAAAACCCCATTTTTAGACATAAAAAATACACTAAAATAAATTATAGTGTTTATTAAAAAATAATTAAGTATATTATATTTTAAAAAATAATACTTTTTTCAAATTATATAATAATAAAAACATAATTTTACTTTTAAATTACTTAATTTATTTAAAAAAGTTATTTTTACAAAAAAATGTATTTTTACTATTCACCAAAAATCAATATTTTCCGAAAAAACTGAAAAATTTATCAATAATTAAATTATGATATTCTAATTTTAAATATTATATTAATTTGTTTAAATTAGGATTATAAAATTTAATAATTTATAGTTTAAATTAAACTATATGATAAAATAGTTTAGTTCAAAAATATTCTTTTTTTGATTTAAAATTACTTAATATTTTTATAGTGAATAAAATCATAGAAGTGATTTATTCTATAATTACTTGGTTTGTTACATCATATGAGAATAATATTTTTTATGGATGTTAAAAATTTCATAAAATATGTTATTTATGTATCTAATCTCCAATGAAACTAATCATATAGGTTCAATTGTGTGATTTAGTGTGAGATGTAAAGAATAATCATGTAAAGTGATATAATATGCATGTATAAAATTATTTTTTATCCATAGTTTATATAAAATATATATTTTGTTGCATTGGGGATTATAATAAGATGATATAACATAAAAAACAAAATCTTGAAAAAAAAAGGTGACATTATTAGAACCTAGAATATCAAAGGTTGAAATGAAGATAATTTAGGATATCTTAGTATTGGTGGTGGTGGTGGTCAACCTGGCCAAAAGGACTTTGAGATTTTATTTATTTTTAGGTAATCCCCCTTTTATGGGTTTAGGGTGAGGATATATTAGGATTTATTTTCTTTATCATGTGATTACTTACTCTGATTATTTTTTCTTGATGATCACAATAAAATTTTGGTTTTAGTCAATGGGTGGAACTATAAAGAATAAAGTTAAAAAAATGTGATGGGAATTAAAATGACTATAACAATAAGAAATCAAGTAGTATGGGATTTGGAGTAAAAAATCCCATTACAATGCTCTCCCAAATATCTTAATCTAGGAACAATAACAAAAATCATGTTAAACTCCCAAATACCCCAAATAAATAATAAATATTCATTGATTAATTTATAAGGAAATGATTTCACTCCTTTAATGGGTCCTCCAACCCACTTATTTCTAAATAATTGATCTATATAATAGAAATAATATTTTCAGATATCCATTGCTTGAAGCATGAAAATGTTTTGTTACATGTTTATCATTTTTTAGGTGAGGATAATTAATGGTGGAATATCATTAAGAATATGAGAAATGAGAAAGAAATAAAATATATAGAATATTAGTAGTTTAATAAAATATTTTTTACAAAGTATTTTCCTAAAACACTTCACAAAAAAATATCAATATAATTTCTAAATTAAAATTAAAATCTAGAAAATCCATTGGTACCCATGAATCAATATTCACAGGATTTGTAAGGTTTGCATATGGTTTTATCATTGACCCTAAAATCCAAATCAATCATTTATTTAGTGTCTTAAAACTAGTTCTCAAAAAGGAATTTTCTATAAAGAACTCTGGTAGTTATGAATAAATATTTATATTCTCTCGCAAGGTCGAAATAGATATTGGAGACTCCCATTATTCTCCCATTTTTTTTATAAGAATAGATGAATTAATTTTTAAGAAAACATAAATAATAAAACCCATGAAGGAAATAAAATTAATTTTTGGGAAGAAACATGGAGTGAATTGTTTCCAAGGAATAGGTAATTGATTCAAGCTGGGAAGAGATGGTCATAAAACACATGGATTTTAGAGAGATTGAAGATGACAACTAATAAAATTAATAGAGGGTTTATCATTCTAATAGTCCACCCACACTGTAATGCTTCAATTGTAAGGAGTATGAGAATTACACCAACAAATGCACCAATCCCAAGTCTAATGATAATAATTGGTGTTAACAACCCAAAATTCCAAGGGATATTGGGAAATCCAATGCAATAAAAACTAATGAAGTGTGTCACAAAAATGAAATGGTGAAAGGTACACTTATCATCCACTATAGAACTAAAAAAAATCTTATTTAATTTTGGTTTTAACCATGCTTTTATATCTAGAAAAAAATTTAATGGAATAAAATCACCACACCAACATCTATATATTGATATATTAGTGAAAACTATTAATGGTATAATAATTTTATCCCATTTATAAAACTCTTATCTAATAGATTTTTGTGGGAATGCGTTTCTTTTAAATATTATTATACTCCCTTTGGTTGAATTTGATGTGATTTCAGACATGGATTTCATCTTTCTACATAAATATTATATCGATTATTGAGAAATGGAATTAAATTTAATATCCACAATAAACCTATGATCATTTATCAGTGAAAATTTGACCATAAGGTTCTTATGGAAATTACTTCCATTATATATGTTTTTATACCAAATCATGAGGGTTATTTAGCTTAAATAGTTAGTAAAACAATTATATTAAATATATGATTCCTAAGGGTTTCCCAGCTAAATTTAACCTAAAGAAAATGACAAAATTGAGGAACCTAGATCATAGGGTCACCTAATTACATTATTTCCTTACAAAATATAATCCATGGCAACCTTACTTGAGCACCAACTTACCCAGATAGATGATTGACATCTTGAAAAGTATTTACTTTAGAAGTAAACTAACACATAGAATTTTAAGGGGATTCAATGTCACCATCTTATCTCATGTATATCCTTTTCATTTATTCATTATTTTAAAAATTTATTTTGAATCACTATTCCTTCAACTAAATCAATATTATCAAACCATATTAATGGAAACTCTTTACAAAATGAAGAGATTTTTTTACTAACACAAATTAAATTTCAACTATATTTATATATATCCAAATGCATATCATGCATGAGTTACATGAAACTCTTTCATTTTAATTATTAGAATCATATAAAATCAACATTCCCCCTATGATTAAGTATAGAGATATAGGTATCCATCTTCCACTTTTCTAGAAAAGGGATAAACCTCCAGAACAATGAGTAATCTAGCCCAAATTCCCTCTACCCACATTTATTTACTTAGTATAGACTTAAATCCTATATTAATTATAACACCAAATATGTATAAACTATAATTAATTTTCTTAAATTAATCTCAAAATCTAGTATGAGGAAAAGTAAAGGTATAAAAATAAAAAATCATTATCATACCTAGAATGTAACTTCTTAAATATATGTATGATAGTTTAAAAGAATTAGTTTAAAAATATTTACACTAAATAATATATCACAATATATAATTTGAAATTTATAATTATAAATAATGTGGGAAATAATAATAAATTAATGAACATTTCATAAATTTTTACATGATATGAGCATTTATGATAAATTATTAAATAAATAAAATTCTCAAAACGTTATAATTTAGGGACATATAAACATGAAAAAATTATTTCTATCATATAAATAATTTCCATATCTTCATTTACATGGATTTAATAGTAATGCCTTTATATCCCTAATTATGATGTATTTGTTTGAAAAAAATTATTATTAAATAATATACATTTTAATAAAATTGTAAACAATTTACATAAAATATATAATAGGAGATTTTATTTAATCCATTGATCATATCACCCAAAAATGATTTCAGAATGGTTTGAATAAATTCTCCAAATAAGGCCTTAATATATACATTTTATATTTTTATTTTTGAATAATTCATAAATTAATATAAAAACTTTTATATTTTTCCTTATCATAAAGTAATAAACACTTTATATTTTATTAACTATGTAAATACACTTTAAACTAAGACTAAATCTACCAAAAGATTGATTTAGTTTAATAACCCCTTTAGATTAAGTGTTGTCCCTTCAGGCCCGCACTAGTGAAGGTTTTTTAGAACATAAATAATAAAATATGATTTTCTTTAAAATTCCATTCAAAATGCATTTCACCAAAATGTGGTTTTCATTGGGTATAACACTTATAATGGATATCATCATCCCTTTTATCTATAATCCTAAACTTTTTTGGTCTTATAGTCACGTATAAACCATGAATGTTTTTGAATATATTTTAGATTTAACCAAGGTCTTTTGGGTTATCATTTTTTCTAGTACGTTGTGGTGAACAATCCATTTTGGGATGGCAACATCATTCCAAAAATATGCAGTTTCAATTCACTATGGCATGGTTTGTCATTACGGTGCATGTGACCGTAGTGAATAAACCTATTGACCACATCATTGTGAAGTGGATTATGACTCTCTATTTTTCACCACTTTCATAGAATTCCCAAAACAGTCATTTCATGTTCTCTATAGTGTATTATTATAACTTTTATAAGTTCCCTGTTTTTTTTTCATAATCATTGTGTGATTCCCTTGGAATTTGAAGAAATAAAATAGTCATTATGAGTGATAATATGTCATGGTATATTGAAAATTCATTTTCTAGTTTCTCCAATCATTTAAAAATCAAATAAATCATTGATAAAACTATTATGATACCACTGAAGTTTTTTATAATGATGAAACTCATCCTAAACATAGTGTAAGAAAACATAAAAACCCAAAAAACATATAGGATCATTTTATACATTTGAATTGAAAAAAAAAATAATAAGGAATTAATAGAATAAATTACACCAATCAATCCAAGATTCAAACAACTGATTTCTAATGATCACTGAGGAAAAAAGTATAGTTTCTTGACTCATAGGGTATCCACAGATCACATAAACTGCTTGATGCTCAAGAAGGATCTCCCTCAAGATATGGTTTTCTAAAACATTTATTTTAATGTACAGAGAGAATAAAATTATTAATGATTATGTCCTTAAAATTTTATAACCATATCACACCATTACATGAGGATTAAACCAACTAATATAGACATCAAATAAATCTAATGTTCATACTATAGTAATTAAATTGTTTCAAAAAGTGTTTAAATGTTTAAACTCATTTAAAGCATATGATTAAATTTATTCATTGAATGGTTAACATTTAAATATTCATAAAATACATTTAAACTTATCATAATTATCATCTTATGATGATAAAATGAGTACGATATCATTTTGAGAATACTAAGGTCATTATTACTCATAAAATATGATAATACTATTCATAACCACTATGGTATAGTGTCTATAGTATCCTCAAACCCTCACTCCTAGATCTATGCTGAAATCATAAACATTGCATCTCTGGATTGGATGCCGATGAAGGTGACCTAATTTTTTTCATCCAAAACTTATTACATTAAAAGTAAGACATTGTGTCACTTAAATTATCAAGAACTTTTTAGGTTTATAGTTTTAGTGAATTATGAAAAACTCATACATAAACAATACTCATGTCTTTAAATGATCATCTCTCACACTTAACCTAGATTTTATTTCTTTCACATTAGGTCTTCATCATCATCCATATAAAACCGTTTTAGAAATAATTCATTTAACAAAATTCTTGAGGGCCTAGGGAAAAATCAAACATAATAACGGTGAGATCAAATGCAGAGTAAGGGTAAAAAAAGAATTAATAATTGAATGTAATTAGTGAGAATAATATGAGTATAATGGTATGATGAAATAATAAAAGTGAATGATCATAACATAAGAGAACTCATACCAATAAATACCTAGATCATAAACATAAAAACATGGAATAAGGACTTAAAAAATAAAAAGAGTCATCAGAACTAATAATCATGATCTATTAGATATAAATCTTGATCAAATGAAACATTTATAACCCATAATAATTAAAATGTAAATGTTTTTGTATCTAGGGAAATCATCATCATTAAACCTTTAAAGAACCCTTAAAATTGGAATAACCATACATCTACCTTGAAATATAATTCCATGAAGAATGCAATCATTATCTAATGGATTGAAGAGTTATTTGGGTGCACTCATCGTATAAGATATATCAGGCTCACCCAGTGCTATCTAGGTGCACCCATCATATAAGCTATACCGGGATCAACTATAATTATCTAGGTGAACCCATGATCATTAGTAATTTAAAATTACCAATCATAAATAATGTACATATAGAATTCATTTCATCATAGACAGATAGAAACAACCTTTATTATTTTCCAAAATTGATAAAACCTTAGAAAAGAAATGGGTTCTAAAATAGTATATTTGAAACATTATTAACCTACAGAAAAGAAATGAGTTCCATGAAAATATATTTGAAACATTATTAACTGGTGTAAAAGAAATGGGTTCCATAAAAATATCTTTGAAACATGATTAACCCATGGAAAATAAAAAGGTTCCATAACAATATATTTGAAACAACCATAATACATATAGAGAAAGAATGAGGATGATACAATTCCAAAATATCTACATTGGAACATAAATTAGGATAAAGTTTATTGGTGTTCATGAATTTAAATACCATTAAAATATAATTAAAAACTTTTTTGAGGAAAATAAGCCTTTTCATTTTGAAAATGAAATGAAAAACTAAAAATTCACAAAACACTTTCAAAATAAATTTCCTTAAAAAAAATTGGAAATATCTGCAGAAACGTTCTAAGAAAATAATAGTCATGATGGTAGGAAAAATTGTTAATGTTATAAATGTTAAAAATAAACATTCTTTTAAAAGAAATTGTAAAATGAAGACAAACGTGACACATTTGGAAAACAATAATATATTTCCTTTCAAAACCATTTATGATAAGTTAAAATACCATTTATAATAGATTTAGTGAATCATTTATTTTTATGAAGAACATTTTTGAAAAAAAACTAGAAAATGTGGATATGGAAAATAAAGATACATGATCTAAAAGAAAATACAAGATTGATATCAATTATAAATGACTTTATTGATTTTTCTTCAATCAATATTAAAGTAAATAGAAATCAAACATTTTAAAAATATTAATAAAATTTGTAGAATAAATATATATGGATCAATAAAATTGGAGCATATGATTTCCTAAAAACAAACTTTCAACATAAACAATCATAAAAAAGAAAGGATATTATAACATAAATCCTTTTCCTCTTTAGAAATCCTTTCAATCATAAGCCTTCTGAAAGAATAAATTCAAATAAAACATTAAATTTAATGAACATAAGGAGTTTACAGATATGAAATATCAAATAGTAAGTATAAGAAACTCATAAATGAAGATAGTTTTATAACATAACATATGTCCCAAAGAAGACGATTTGAGACGATAAACCCTTACAATGATCATAATGTTAAAGTGATTCTTAAAAATGAATCAATTATGTGTATCAAATGTGAATCAATATAAAATAAGTGAAAATAAAACATAATATCCTCATAATTCATCACACTCATAATCTTAGAATATCTAATACAATGATGAAGTAATTTAACCTAATGAAAATAAATTGTGTAATGAAATTCATTATCACATGAAAACTTTCTAGTAAAATCCCCTTGAATGAAATAATTCAACTTGAAACTTTAAATAAAATTAATTTTTAAGTATTAATTATATAAAATTTAAAAGGGGAATTATATATATCACACAATGTAAATAAGTGGTGAATACAGTATATATCTCACAGAAATAAAAGTGAGATGAGAAAAACCCTTACCTCGGGTCCAGACATTCCTTGTGTGTCCCTTAGATCAATAATAATAAGATTAAATTAATTATTTTATTTATATATAAAATTTTATAGGTTTTATACCTTATAATTAAATCATTTAAATTATTTATTTTTAATGGAATATTTATATATTTAATTGGTTAAGTCAATGCCTGGTGTTTTGAGAACGTTCGGTTCATTATTTCAAAACTACTTCAATGTGTTAATCATGGTCAAAGATTTCATTATATAAAAATATAAATAATAATAATAATTAAATATTTATCATATTTTTAAATAAATTACACTTTTAAAACAAATCATGAATTATTTTTTTGACTAATAAACAACATTACAGTCTTAGAGATGGTAGGTTGTATGTACGCATGAGTAACATTTCCATTTTTCAACGATCATTATGGAAAGAATATGAGTAATTTTTTACATTTTAATAATTATAATAATATCATAAATACCATATTATTTCTTTAAATATAATTATATATATCATCTATATTTTTTGGTGACGAAAAAAGAAACGCATCGCTTCATAGAGGTAGTTGTCCACACGTGTGCACGAACAGTTTTATCATATTTCTGTGTAAGAAATAAAATGATATAATATATTTTAATAATGATAAATTTATTGTGAATATAATAATTATTTCATTTATATCACATATATTCATTAAAAATATCCTTATTTTCGTCCATGTAAAGTGTTAATGAAAAACAAATCACATCGTATCATGAGGTGGTAGTCTGTCGTACACACGAGTGACGTTATCATATCCCCCGTAGAATGGAAGGTAAAAAGTTATATGAAGTAAAATATTTATAGAAGTATAATATTCTACATATATCATATGTTAAATTTTATTCAGTAATTATATCAAGTTGTGAGAGGTGATTATGTAAAATGAATGATATCAGTTCACGAGGCGGTAGTTCACCATACACACGAATGATGATCTAATATCTCATTTTATAGAAGAGGGGATTGATTTAGGTTATTAAATCAAAATAATAATATATAATAATATTTTATATATTTTTGTTTTTATATAATAATAATTTAATAATACTTTAAGGAGATGGAATAAGAAGTAAAATAATGATGCTTTGTTAAGCATGATACATCTTCTTTGTACAACCTCCTTAGGTAAGCACCAAAACACTTCCTATGATATATTTAAGATCTAAATAAGAGATATAAGATGAAGTTATGGAATTTAGGAAGAAATTTTGTTATTATTTTATAATAAAAATGGTTTTTAAAGGGTTAATAAGCAAGGAGATAGGGTGCCCTTTTATAAGTGAGGTGAGTGGCACATTTGTAATTTTAGAAAAGAAAAAGTTGTACCACATTATTCAAATTCCAAGAAGCTCCAAAATGGACCATTATCAATAATTATATATTTTGATATCAAAATATGGTCATAAAGTAGACTTTATAAAAAAAATTATAACTTTTTAAACTTGGTATTTTTTTAGCTCAAAGTAAACCCATTTTCACCTTAACCGCAGTAATTATTTTTTACTATTTTAAATATTCATTATGGTAAAAAAATTATTTGAGATTATTAAATAATAAAAATATTATAACTTATAATATTGGATCCATTTTAAAAAATTCAATTCACATTAGTGAATAAAATTAATTTAAATCAAAACCCATAGACATAATGAAAACGTTGGTTTTCATGTAGTGTATTTTTCAAAAAAAAAGGTTTTACATTAAATATATGAAAATTAACAATACTTTTATTAAAATAATATAATAATCATTAATATATAATATATAAATTTACTTTAAAAAATTCCTCATTTGTGTTTTTTTTAATTAATTAATAAGTATTAACATAATGCCCTTGAAAATACATTCAGAAAAAACTCATTTTTAAACCCTAAAATAAACATGTTATAAGATTCAATAAAAATTTGAATAAAAATTAATTAACATTATTAAATATAAATAAATAATACTTCTATTACTTTAAATCATATCCAAAACATAATGTTAATTTTAAATTACATAATTTTTTGAAAAGAAATGAAATTTTTACAAAAAAAACTGTTATTTTTCACTACTCACTAAAAAATAAGAATTTTCCAAAAAATCCCAAAATATCACCCTATGTAAATTTTGGTATGATTATTTCAAAATTAATCTTCATTTTATTAAATAATTTATTCAATATTTTTTAAAAATTAATTATAATATTTTCTCAAAAAGTAATAAAAATCTTTTGTGAAGAAAATATATTATTGAAGAATAAAATCACTTTACTAAATATTGAATGATTATTTACAAAAAATTTATCAATAATTTATATTAAGTAATAAATTTATATATATATATATATATCATAAATTAGTTAATATTATTCATACCCACCAATTTAACTACTATGTTATAATGGTTATATATTTTGTGGGTTGTTTAAGCTTGGTGTTGTGTATCGTATATGTTATCAAACAAAAAAATTAGGGTTTTGTGTATCCAAAGATATCAAATTTATTAAATATATTTTAAAATAAATATATTTTAATTTAATGGGGTGTTACATTCTCTTATAATATTTGTTTTTTGTGTCTTATACTCTATGAAACATAATTTCATACTTTTAAAATCATGGGCATTACATCCTCACCCTTTAATAAATTGCATCCTCACAATCTGAACTTTATCTCGGCATTAAATGGTTAGATATTTGAAAATTAACTTTTTTTTAAATGAAAATCATAAAAAGGGTTTATTAAACATCCCCTTGATGAGATAAAAATGAAATTATGGGGGTGATATGGGATAACACATACTTAATTTCCAAATAGGATAACATAGGCGGAAAGTGAATATATGGAAAAGGAAGAAAAGTGTAAAGTACAAATAATTAAGGAGAGTGATAAAGATCATTTAAAGTAAGAAATTTAATGATCATGAAAAAATAAAAAACAACAAAACCATAAACCAAATAGTTGTGAAAACGGTCATTGGTATCATCGGAAATGAAGTTAATGGGACAACATTTTGTTTCAAGATCCTTTTCCTAGAGTTGAGGAATTCCATTTTCATGTAGAATAGGATCATAATGAAACATACTTACATTATGATTATAATTTCATTCTTTTATAAATTTCCACTACAATCTCATCTTTTTCTCTAAACCATGAGTATTTAAGATGAATTTTTCATGTCCAAAGATCTGAAATAAAATTTTAAAGGACCTTATAACTGTAAAAGGGATAACAATATATTCCATCTATATTTAAACATTAATGAAAACCAAAAAAAATTAGTATATGGTAAGATAATTTCCTAAATTAATAAACCTTAGTATGATACATTAATCTTAAAAATTCAATAGTAACACCCAAAGTTCAAAATAAATAATTCCATAAATTAATAACCCTATATCCAAAACAAACTAATAAAAATAAAAATTATAGTGTGTATTAACATCAAATTTTATCTCATTGCTTCTATATTTAAATCCCAAAAATATATACATATTCTTTTGAAAAAATATTAATCATTTATTCACTAAATCAATTTTCAATCCCATGATTATTTATATGATAAAACTTGTGTTCCCATAATTAACTCAATATACAAGATCATAAAATCTAAAATGTTATAAATATATTAAATCTTATTTATAAAAAAATTAAAGTAATACTAATCATTAAATATAATCTTTACATATACTTCAACCCAATTAAGATTATTCTAAAGTGTCATTAATCACTTTAAGGTCTCATCCCTTAAAACATAAAAAGGGGTGTTTAATACTTTAAAAGTATATGATTAACCTTAATCTTACATACCTGTGATGATATCCAAAAATATTTATAAAACATCATATGAAAACATCATAACCTCAAAATTTATTTAAACTGTTCCTTTGATACTAACTATAATACACCCAAACTTGTACACCTGAATCTACTGCTGAAATCATAAACATTACATTTTTTACATTGATACCGATGAAGGTGACCCAATTTTCAACATAAAAATATTAAAAAATAAAAAAGTAATATATTATGTCACTTATATTATCAAGGACCTTTTAGGTTTATATCTTTATATAATTAGGAAAAACTCTTACATAAGCAATACCCATTTCCTTAAATGATCATCTCTCTCACTTAACCCAACTTTTCTTTCTTTCACATTAATTCATTATCATTATCTATATGAAACCCTTATGAACATAATTAATTTAACATATTTCTTGATAACTTGGTGAAAAATATAACATAATATGGGTGATCTCAAATGCTCGGTAATGGTAAACATAAGCATTAACAAATAAATTTCATCGATAAGAATAAGATGAGTATAATGGTATGATGACATAATCAAATTGGGTGATAATAAAAAAATTGAACTCATACACATCAATACATGTATAATTAAACATTAAAACATTGAATAAATCTTTAACAAAGGCAATAGTCATCAGAATTAATAATCATGAGTCATTTGATATCGATCTTGATCAAAGGAAGCATTTATAACCCATAGCCAGCAAAACAAAAATATGTAGGTATCATGGGATATCATTATCATTGAACACTTACAAAACCATTATAATTTTAATAAACATATTACAAACTTCTAATATAATTCTTAGGAAAACATAATCCTTACCCATTGCATTGGAGCATAAACATAGATCACCCATCGTATAAGCTTTATCGGGATCACCCCGTGTTATATAGGCACACCTATCATATAATCTATAATTTTATAACTCTAAAGTATCATGGAACACAAATTATCGTAATTAATTTCCATGTAACATTCACAAATAATGTACGTAGAGAATTCATTTCATTATACTCATAGAAACAACATTTATTCTTTTCATTACTTGATTAATCCATAGAAAAGAAACGGGTTCCATAAAAATATATATAAAATGATTAACCTATGTAAAATAAACATCTTCCATAACAATATCTCTGAAACATGATTAATCGATGTAAAAGAAACAGGTTCCATAATAATCACTTTGAAACATGATTAACTCATGGAAAAGAATTGGGTTTTATAACAATCTCTTTGAAATAATCATAATCCATTTAGAGAAAGAATGAAGATGATATCACAAAAAAATATCACCATTTAAGAATAAGTAATATTATGGGTTTTTGAAATTGATGAATGTAAATACAATTATAACATCATTAAAAAAAGTTTGAGGAAAATAACCTTTTCATTTTGAAAACCATTTTAAAAAACAAAATATTAAAAAATATATTGAAAAAAAATTATTTGAAAACAACCATTGAAACATATAAATTAAGGTTCAAATAAAATAATAGTAATGATGGTGGTAAAATATATTCATGTTTTAAATGTTAAAAATATACATTATTTTTAAAACATTTTGTAAAAGGGAGTCAAAAGTGGCTGATTTTGAAAACGTTAAGAAATTTCCTTTAAAATCCATTTAAAATAAGGTCCATGGCCATGAAAAATAGCTTTATTAAATCTTCTATTTTTTGAAGTAATGTTTTTTAAACCATTTTTGAAAACATGGATATGGAATAAAAATATACATGAACTAAAAGAAAATACAAGATCGATATGACTTACAAATGATTTTGTTGATGTTTCTTTAATCAATGTGGAAGGAAATATAAATAAATCTTGTTAAAAAAATTCATAAAAAACTAATAAGAAATATATATGTAGTTGAATAAAATATTGACATATTATTTCCTCAAAATGAACCTTCAACATAAACAAACTTTAAAAGAAATAGGATTGTAACATAATGTCTTTTCCATTGTAATAATATTTTCAATCGTAAGCCCCATGGAAGAATAAATTCAAATAAAAATTTAAATATCATTAGCATAAGAAGTTTTATTATATAACATATCAAAGTGGGATTATATACACCTTAAAATTTAATATAGGTGTATAAAATGACATGTGTCCCAAAGAAGACAATTTTAGATAAGCAAGCCTTACAATGATCATAACGTTTAACTGTGAATTAATTAATGAATCGATTATGTGTATCAAATTTAAATACATCTAAAATAAGTTTAAATAAAAAATAATATAATAAAAATTCATGACACACATAATCTTTTAATATCAAATATAATTAATAAGTAATATAACTTAATGAAAATAAATTTAGTTATAAAATTCTTTACAAAATGGTAACTTTCAAGTCAAATAACCTTGGATGAAATAATTCAAATTGAGACTTAAAATACCATTAAGTTTTAAGGATTCATTATATAACATGTAAAATGGGAAGTATATACACCAAAAAATGTAAATAAGTTGTGAATATAGAATATATCTCATAGAAATAAAAGTGAGATGAGAAAAACCCTTACCTCAAATCAATAATTTTCTTATATTTTATTTAACTCCTATATAATAAGATTAAAACAATTATTTTATTTCTTAAGAACATTATCCTATTTTAATACCTTTTACTTATATAATTTATTTTATTTCTTTTTTAATGATATATTTATATATTTAATCAGTTAAGTCCATGTTGGCTGTTTTGAGGATGTTTGGTTCATTATTTCAAAACAACTTCGGTGTGTTGATCATGGTCAAAGAGGTCATTATTTCAAAATATCCATAATAATAATCCTGAAATATTTATAATATTTTTACATAAAATTACTTTTAAAACCTTTCATGAAATATGGTTGTGAAAAAATATACAATGTTACAGTCATTCAGATTGTAGGTCATGTGTGCATATGAGTAACATTTCTATTCTTCAAAAATAATTATGGAAAAAAGTTGAGTGATATTTTACCTTTAAATAATAATAATAATATCATAATTAACATATTAATTTTTCAAATATAATTATATATATAATACATGTGTTTTTGTGATGAAAAAAGAATCTCATTGCTTGATGGAGGCGGTAGTCCACACGTGCGCGAGAACGACATCAGCATTTTTCAATGTAAGAAATAGAATGATATATTATATTTTCATAATGATAAATATTTATTTAATATCACAATTATTTATTTTATATCACATATATTCATTAAAATTATTCTTATTTTATTCCCTGTAAATCATTAGTGAAAAACAAATCACATCACATCATGAGGTGGTAGTCTGTCGTACACACGAGTGACGTTATCATATCCACCAATTAATGAAAATAAAACAAGTAAATTCTGATATAATATCAATGGAAGTATAAATATGATAAAAATATCATATATATATATATACTTTGAATCCATCATTATATTAATACGTGAGAGGTGGTGATGGAAAATGAATGACATCGGTTCGCAAGGTGGTAGTCTATCGTACACACAAATGTTGATTTTGCATCCTATTTGAGGGAAGAGGAGATGTATTTAGGTTATAAAATTATCATAATAACATATAAGTATATGGTATATAATGTTGTTACTATATAATCAAAATTTAAGAATATTTGAAATGTGTGGAAGAAGAAATAATACAGATGCTCAGTTAAGAATTATATACTTCTTCAATTGAAAACCTTCTTAGGTAAGAACCAAAAAGAATCATACGATCAATTTATGATGAAAATATGGGATCTAGGATTATGGGATTTAACTAATGAATACATTTGACAAGTTATTTTCTAGTAAAATGAATTTTAAGGTGTGAAGAAGAGAGGAGAGAGTGTTCTTTTATAAGGGAGGTGAGTGGCATATTTCTAATTTTTTTTAAAAAAAGGTGTACCCATGTTTTTTAGTTGAAAAAAGAATAAAAATGGACCATTATTGATACTTAGACATTATCAGGTCTAAATATGGACATATAGTGTATTTTAGAGAAGTTTTTAGGTCATTTTAGCCCTTATCATTTTAGTTTGACCCCCAGTAAACCTATCTTCACATTAACCATGGTAATTAATTTGTTTCTATTTTCACTATTCATTATGGTAAAAATTAAGTTCAAATTATTAAAAAATACAAATTATTTTGATTCCAAATATGGAATACATTTTAATAAATGCAATTTATAAAAGTGTAAAATTTTAATTTAAAACAAAACCTATACGTACGATGAAAAAGCGAGTTTTCAAAAAGCTTATTTTTCAAGAAAAATATGATTTTATATTAACTATATGAACAATAATGTAGAGACCCGTTATTTAGTTTTATAAAATTTTACTATATATAGAAATATTTTTCGATATATTTGATGAGATTCCACACAATCCTGAGGCCCTGTGTGCTAGAAATTAATTTGATAAAAATATTAAATATATTTTATGTCACCCATGCACGTTTTTCAGAAATAATTGGATAACTCTTAAATTTTGTATCTAATTGAAAATATGATACCATGTTTGAATTATTAATGTGATTTTTACACTAGGAGTGACCAAAATTTGGTTGATGTGAGGGTTAGTATATAGAAATCATAGGCGGATGAATTTAAATTACATTAATTGATTAATTTAATTATTTAATTTAAATGACATAATACCAAAACCTCTATAGATATGATGATATAGATAATTTCAAGTGTTATCTTCATAACCTTTGTATTATTTATAGGATATTTCTACAATGCCTTCATTGGCGGATTGAGATCAGATGACAAGAGCAATTAGATCTAGGAAAATTTAGACACAACAGATCTTCCTCCTTCATTGGAAAGTCTGTTCTTCATCAAAGATAAATCCAATATCAAGGTAGGAAATGTAACTTTTGGATTTACTCCATTATTATTAAATTATTTAAAATTATCAATTCCTTTTTTTATATGCATTAAATAGATCCTTCACATGCGCTTACATATATATTTATAATTGATTATTAAATTAATCCAAGTTGTGCCATCTTTTATCACCCTGGATATCCTCAATATAGTTAGTTGGATAAGAATGATTGGACAACATTTTTCACCATTGTTCATGTGCCTTCCTCCCAATCATTTTTTGTGTTCTTTTTCACTGGCCTATGGGGCCACTGTTTGGAATTTTTATGCAGGATCAAGTATGATCGGACACCCAGATCCTTGGTAGATTGGATTGAAATGAGTGAATCAATGAAAATATTATTAATGGGGTTGATTTATAGGTTTTTGGTGATTGATTCATGGATTTAAGATCCAAATATGATTTGGTGCGGCAAGAGAGGTGTGTGAGGCATGTTTGGGCACCGAATAGACTAATAAGAAAGCATTTTCTGGCCAATGGATGGATGAAAACTATGAACAGAGCCTTCCTCCTTAAATTTTGGGGAAATAATTAGGTGTAATCCGATATTGGAGTGGTTGAATCCGAAATATGAGGAGAATATCTGGCTTTTTATGAAAACACAATGTGTATGATGATTTACACATGTTGTGTAGTACCCTTAAGGTTGTGGTGCTAGGGTTTTGGAAATGTTAAGGATCACACACTGTGTAGATGGACCACATGTTGTGTGACCCAACCTAGGTAGATAGGTCATGTGATATAATCACATGGTTAAGACCCCATGAAGTATTTCACACCATGTATCATAATTCATGGGCATGGGTATGGCCATAGTACACAGAATGTATACATGAACACGGTCAAGGACCACAGACATGGAAAAGAGTGTGGGAAGGACCCTGGGCGGCTGAGGCATTCCATGTAATCCCTTTACAATCCATATATGGATACATTGGTACTAATCCATATACTGGCGATGTACACAGATAGCCAATGGAGTGATACCACACACCCTGTGGGTCCCCTTACACGTCGTGTACCCTCCTTTTGATAAAAACATCTACCTCCCATATCTCCTTCATTTTGAATATTATTTTGTCTTGTAAGTATCCTTTCTTGAGTTTTCTTCATGTATAAAAATATCATGGACTTCATAGTGGATCCTGAGATACATTGCAAGGTGTTATGAGTGTGATGCTTCATTAGGCAGTTCTCAACAACGATGGTGATTGGGTAGGATCATTAGAGTATTACCCCTAATGGACTAGGTTGAAGGTCCTCTATTTACTATTTTATACCCCCTAGGGAATTAGGGTGAGGTTCCGCTATCTATTAAGTGGTACCCCCTATCAGACTAGTGCTCGTGTCCTTTATCTATTGAGTGGAAACCACCTATCAGACTAGGGTGTGGGTCATCTATCTACTAAGTGTTACCCGCCCCCCATGTAAGTAGGGTGAGATCCCTTGACCAACTAAGTGGTACCCCCCACCCCCAACCATGGAAGAAGGGCATAGGTCCTCGACCTACTGATTGGTACCCCCCCCCCCCCTTGGACTAGAGTGCAGGTCATCTATCTAATGAGATGTATTTGGTGAATTGATACATTGGTCACCTAGTTTTGGTGTGGTGACCAATGTATCCATTCACCATGACTCTGACTACCAGTTTATCAAATCAAAATACTGATATATTGGTTGCAGAGTTCAATGGAACATGTATCATATATGATTAATACTTTTGAATGTACTTATTGAGTCATATCCCTATATATATGTTCTCAATTGACCATGGTGCATCTTTGTGAATTTCGAGATGCCTATAAAAAGAAATATATTCAGGTTATCGATTCTAGATCCTGATGATGACTCAATGATTGATGAGTCCTAAGTTCAAGGTCCATCATGGGAGATCTTTTTTTTAGGAGGGAAGGTAGCATCACCCCCTCTTAACGAGAAGAATATTATACCATTATATCATGTCTAGGATGCATGTAGTCTCAGTTTAATCCACTAGTTTCAATGGTAAAGTCCACTGAGGTTCTTCGATAAGCTAGATCCTTAGGAAGTGGAGCATTGGATTGATTTGGTGATCTGAGTTTTCATACTTGTGTGGATCATGGATGATCGGATGGTTTATATCATATCCGGTGATTTTAATAGTATAGTAGTTGGTTATGGTGGTACCAAAAGATGATGTAACCATGTTGAGTGTGCATTTTTAGTTTTATATATATAGATTTCCCAAGATTCATGTTGATCTAGACTCTCTTCTAAGATGGTTGAGGTCAGGCCCGATCCTATGCTTTGGATATCCCGCTCGAATGGGACCCCTTTAGATGGTTGTCCCCATGGTAAGACCTCTCAAAGATGGTGTTGAGAATCATTATAGTATTTTTATGGAGATATTTATCATGGATTGAAACATTTAAGGAAGAGGTAAACTTCCCCCACTGAGATAGATTCTTGGGATTCAATTTAAAACAGTGAGTGTGAATCAGTGCCACCTAAATTGGATAGTGTCAAGGTGTGTTGGGTGAGTCCCTTGGACTTGCGTGATTAGGTAAGGTTAGTGTGATGAGTTTCAAGAGTAGACTTTGGTTAAGAATGTCATGTGGGAAATGTAAAGGGTGAGATTTTTAAAGAAGTGTCTTCTGGCTAGGTGGCTCGACTGTGGTTCAGGGTACGAGCTATGTCTCTATTTCTTCAAATATATTTTTATCACCGGGTTAAAACACACATTTTCCTAGATGTAGCCCCTATTTGAGACCTAGTGATACCCATTTAGTAATTTTTGTTCAACCCATATGTTTGAGACTCGTGAAGAAAGGATCAGTGGACACACATTTTTTCAATGGAGTGACCTTACTCTATGAGGAGAGGGGGCATCACATGAAATGTTTTCATAGTGGTAGTGTAACCCTACGATCGTTTTCCTCAGTATGGGATGTTCATTGACCATCCATGCCCAGATGATTACTACTAGTGTGTATGATAGTGCTTCCAAGTTTTGGGAAGCACATTACCTCCTTGATGAGGAGTGATCACTGGACATAGTCGGTTGAGCTCGTTTACAAGAAGTTACATCCAGTTTATTAGTTTTATAGTATTACCCTTGGAGTATTGGATGTTATGAGATCTTAGATCCATCGAATGATGGTGGGGTATGATGAAGTTATGGGTTTACCTCCCCACCATGTGATGGTTCTATTTATGGACTTAAATCAGATATATACCAATGTTTTTTCTAGCACTTGAAGTGAACCCATGGGGATATGAGAGCTAGTGGTGTGATGGGAAGGTCTACACTGGTAGGGATTTGTAAGATCCAATGTGTTCACTTGGGAATCCCTATGTTGTTAACCTAAGTGAACAATGAGATATTGAGGTGAGGTGTGGGTTGTTGTCACCCAAAATAGGTGACTACCAAGTAGGAGTATCCATACCCATGAATAGATGACTACTTTGACAAGTGGTTTGGGGAGAACTGGTTCTTGAAGTCTGACCTCGGTATGGGTTATCCCCATCTCCTGGTTCGAGAGGAGACTATACTGAGTGTTTCATCCATGAGATTATATGGATAAGTTGAGTTTATTGTGATACCCTTTGGCATTTTGGATGCCCAAAAGTGTTGAGAAACATACGAACCAAGTCCTTTAACCCTTATTGGATCATTTCAAAGAAGTCTTCTTTATTGGTACCCTCTTGTCCTTGGCATTTGAGTATGATCATGTGATACACTTGAGGATAGATTATATACATGTTAAGAGAGTACCAGTTTCATGGGGAACTCTCTTGGAGTCTATTATAGATTTAGGAGGTTCGTGGAATACTTTTCCGGGGTTACAAACCCTTTGACTACCTTAATAGATAATAGGAATTTGTTTACCTAGAATAAGCATTTCCAAAGAGCCTTTGAGGAGTTGAGGCTAAGGTTGATGAGTTCTCCTATTTTGATACTACTAGAGGAGGGTGTGAAGTATGTATTATATTTCAAAGCCTTAGGATCTAGGATTAGTTGCATGTTGATGAAAATATAGTAATTTATCGCATGTGGGTTAAGGAAGTTGGGACCCCAGGATAAAAACTATGTGACTCGTGGCCTAGAGATAGTAGCGATAGTCTTTACCTTGAGAATATTGAGGTGATATCTTCTATGCGAAAACTTTTTATTTACTCTAACCACCAGTGTCTTAGGTTTGTATTCATACATAAATACTTGAATCAAAGATAGAGGAACTGGTTAGATTTCCTATAGGGCTACAAATTTGAGAAATTCTATACTCATAGAAAGGGAAACATGGTGATAGATTACCTAATCAGGAAGTTCTAGTATCATTTGGTGTAGGATGAATTTGAGTAGTTATCTTGCTTATAGCTAAACCTCATTGAGGAGTAGGGTGAAACTTTTTTTTAGTCGGTGCTGTTTAATCCACATCTCCTCCAACATTTGAGAGAGTATTAGTTGGGATACATCGACTATGAAGTTTTATGTGACCATATATCCTTAGGAGATTCACCATATTTATTTTATGATGGAGGTAATCATATCATCCTTTTTTAGAGATGGGTATGTGTAACATCACCAAATGATAAAGGGCTAAATGACTAAATGATATGACTCATGTCAAAAAGGTGCACCTTCCTTTTCGGGAGTCTGTCTGATTAGAACTCCACAGTTAAGCATGCTTGGCCTAAAGTAGTAATCAGGATGGGTGACCTCCTGGGAAGTTTCTATGGGTGTGTGTGAGTGAGGACAAAGCATACTGGAAAGGACATGTTTTGGCCTATGGGGACTGTCATTAGTCAGATGACCCGTTCAGGCATGTGGGTGGACCCTGGGGTGGGCCCCACATGTCTGCGGGGGAAACTGGTGGGCGGGGCCCAGTTGTCACATTTGGTATCAGAGGAGGAACCCAGCCTTAAGTGCTTAAGTGCGGTGCACTTCCTGGGTTGAGATGTAGGGCCCACAACGAGGGATTTTTGCTCTAAAGGGGGGGTGATTGTAACATTCCCAAAGGATAAAGGGTGCACTACCTGGGTTGAGATGTAGGACCCACAACGTGGGTGTTGTTCTCTAAAGAGGGGGGTGATTGTAACATCCCCAAATGATAAAGGGTTAAATGACTAAATGATATGACTCATTAGTCAGATGACCCGTTCAGGCATGTGGGTGGACCCTGGGGTGGGCCCCACGTGTATGCGGGGGCAACTGGTGGGCGGTGCCCAGTTGTCACATTTGGTATCAGAGGAGGAACCTAGCCTTAAGTGCTTAAGTGCGGTGCACTGCCTGGGTTGAGATGTAGGGCCCACAACGAGGGTGTTTTTCTCTAAAGGGGGGGTGATTGTAACATTCCCAAATGATAAAGGGTGCACTACCTGGGTTGCGATGTAGGGCCCACAACGTGGGCGTTGTTCTCTAAAGAGGGGGGTGATTGTAACATCCCCAAATGATAAAGGGTTAAATGACTAAATGATATGACTCATTAGTCAGATGACCCGTTCAGACATGTGGGTGGACCCTGGGGTGGGTCCCACGTGTCCGTGGGGGCAACTGGTGGGCGGGGCCCAGTTGTCACATTTGGTATCAGAGGAGGAACCCAGCCTTAAGTGCTTAAGTGCGGTGCACTGCCTGGGTTGAGATGCAGGGCCCACAACGAGGGCGTTTTGCTCTAAAGGGGGGTGATTGTAACATTCCCAAACGATAAAGGGTGAACTACCTGGGTTGATATGTAGGGCCCACAATGTGGGCGTTGTTCTCTAAAGAGGGGGTGATTGTAACATCCCCAAATGATAAAGGGTTAAATGACTAAATGATATGACTCATGTCAACAAGGTGCACCTTCCTTTTCGAGAGCCTGTCTGATTAGAACTTCACAGTTAAGCATGCTTGGCCTAGAGTAGTAATCATGACGGGTGACCTCCAGGGAAGTTTCTATGGGTATGTGTGAGTGAGCACAAAGCACAATGGAAAAGACATGTGTTGGCCTGTGGGGACTGTCATTAGTAAGATGACCCGTTCAGGCATGTGGGTGGACCTTGGGGTGGGCCCCACGTGTCTGTGGGGGAAACTGGTGGGCGGGGCCCAGTTGTCACAATATGACCCTAGTCACGATGTGGGAGGAGGTTATGAAGGATTTTCACACATCTCATTTGGTTTTACAACAGAGTGTGGGTAATATGTATAGAGTCATTTAGTTGTAGTTTCAGTGGGCTAGCATGAGGCAGATCATGTCCGAGTTAATCTCTTGTAGCTACATTTGTTAGTAACATCCCCAAATGATAAAGGGTGCACTACCTGGGTTGAGATGTAGGGCCCACAACGAGGGCGTTGTGCTCTAAAGAGGGGGGGTGATTGTAACATCCCCAAATGATAAAGGGTTAAATGACTAAATGATATGATTCAAGTCAACAAGGTGCACCTTCCTTTTCGGGAGCATGTCTGATTAGAACTCCCCAGTTAAGCGTGCTTGGCCTAGAGTAGTAATCATGATGGGTGACCTCCTGGGAAGTTTTTATGGGTGTGTGTGAGTGGGGACAAATCACACTAGAAAGGACATGTGTTGGCTTGTGGGGACTGTCATTAGTCAGATGTCCCGTTCAGGCATGTGGGTGGACCTTGGGGTGGGCCCCACGTGTCTGTGGGGGAAACTGGGGGGCGAGGCCTAGTTTTCACAGTATGACCCTAGTCATGATGTGGGAGGAGGTTATGAAGGATTTTCACACATCTCCTTTGGTTTTACATCAGAGTGTGGGTAATATGTATAGAGTCATTTAGCCGTAGTTTTAGTGGGCTAGCATGAGGAAGATCATGTCCGAGTTAATCTCATGTAGCCACATTTGTTAGTAAGTGAAGGCTAAGAACTAGGTTCTAGAATGTTTTTTATAGGCTATTGAGATCCCAAAGATAAAATGGGATGGAATATCTATATACTTCTTGATAGGTATTCTACAGATGGAGAGAGGCAATTATTCTATCTATATAATAGTTGACCAACTCACAAATTCAACACACATCCTTTATATTAGGTAGTAGAGTTCGGTGGAGAGTTGGGGAAGTTTTACATATCAAAGATTTTTTACCATCATGGGGTGCCCTCAACTATTGTCTCTGACCATGACGCATGGTTTACTTCATGGTTGTAGAGAGGCCTAGAGGAGGAATTCAAGACCCAAATGAGGATGAGTATAGTCTTTCACCCCCAAAAATATGTGCAGACAGATCACACTATCTAGGTTCTAGAAGATATACTGAGGGCATGCATGTTTAACTTTGGATAGAGCTAAACGGGTCACTTTCTATTAATAGAGTTTTCATACAATAATATCTACCCCTCTACTATTGGTATGACACCTTTTGAGGCCCTTTATGGGATACCTTTTAGGTGACCCTTATGTTGGACTAAGATCGGAGAGGCATCTCTTGTTGGGCCATTGATGGTGCAGGAGATGATGGATAAGGTCCAGATCTTCCACGAGCGAATGGGGATAGCACAGAGCAAGAATAAATCTTATACATATCAATGTCATAGAAACTTCAAGTCATAGAAAGGTGACCATGTTTTCCTGAGAGTCTTCTCATGATGATGATTGCATATATTTAGCTATGGAGGAAAGAAATCCACAAGGTTCATTGAACCATTTGAGATCTTGTATATAGTTTGATAGGCTTGTTACTACCTCACATTACACACATAGTTGGAGTGTGTGAATGACATCTTCTATTTGTCAGAGCTGAGGAGATATGTCCAAGACCCCATGAAAATTATTGACTAGGGTGAGATGGACATTGAGGATGGAATCACTTTAGCAGATCACCTAGCGGTGATTGAGGATCTTCAGAAGAGGATCCTACGTGGGCAAATCATTCCCTTGGTTTGTTTTTTGGAAGCATGGGAGCATGCAAGAGAGATCTTGGGAGAAGGATAGCTAGATGTGGGATCAATAACCTAATATTTTTTAATATTGTTTCTTTTTATGGATGAAAATCAATGAAGGGATAAATTAATGACCCTATTTTTCCTTGTATGACATTGAAATATATCTAAAAATATTTTCAGAGCTAGGTGCTAAGACGACATGCAATTCTGAAGCCTAGTGTGCCCGAAATTAATTTATAATAATATTAAATATATTTTATATCACATGAACATTGTTTTAATAAATAATGGAATATATCTTAAATGGAGTCTCTGATTTAAAATATGATACCACAGTTGAATCTGTAAATCAAGGATTACCCTAGTCATAACCTAAAGTTGGTCGGCATAGGACATTTGAATATAGAGACTGTTGGTGGGCGTGCTTTAATTAAATTTATTGATTAATTTAATTAGTTAATTTAAATGAACTTATCCCAAAACCTCTATAAATATGCTATTATAGTGAATCTATAGGGTTAACATCATAACCCTGGGATTTTTGAGAGAAGAGTTCTAACATATCTTTATTGGTGGATTGATATTAGACAACAAAAGGTAATTTGGTCTAGGAAAATTGAGATGTAGAGAACACCAAATATCTTCCTCCATCATTGGATATTGCATTTTTTTAATCAACAATCTATCTAATATTGAGTTAGGAGTCATCATTTGTGGATTTATACCCTTTGAATTAAATGTTGGAGCATGATCAATTTCTTCTCTTTGATTTGTGCTAAATAATGCTTTTCCATTCACCTATGTATCAGTTTCCAATTGATTATTATATTAATCCATGTTGTTCCATGTTTTCTCACCATAGTTATCCCTGATCTCATTCATTTTCCAAGAATTGTTGTATAAGGATTGTTTAACCTTTTTTCTTGTTCCTTTCTCCTAATCGTTATTCACATTCTTATTCATTGGCCAACAGGGCCATCGTTTGACATTATTGGGTGGGATTGACCATGATCGAACCCTTAGATCTATTGAATATTCACATGAAATAAAAAAACTAGTGATCATATGATGGGTTGGGATGATTTGGGGGTTTGGGGGGATTTCTTCAGGGATATAAGATCTAAAGTGGATTTGGAACGACACAGTAGGAATACGAGACACATTTGGTCATTTCAAATATCGATGGAAATCCAGTTTCCAGCCTCTAGATGTCCATAAAAGACAAACTGAGCCATCCTCCTTCAATTTCAAGTTGATTTTAGGAAAATTGAAGTGGCAGAGAGGCCAGATTTAAAATCCATGGATCATATCTAACATTATATGAAAAGTTAGACTACACAGCGTATAGGTTGATGAACACACGTTGTGTAGTGCCTATAAGGTTGTGGTGCTAGATTTTTGGAAACATTAAGGATCCCACACCATGTGGATGGACTAAAAACCCTATGAACCTCCCTGGGTAGATAGACCATGTAAAATAACCACATGGGAAGGACCCCATGAAAGAGTATACACCACGTATTGTTATACATAGGAACAAGCATGAACAAATTAAATAGCCAATGTATGCACACATGGCCAAGGAACATGAACAAGGAAAGTAGAATGGGAAGGACCCCAGGTGGATGATTCATTCCATGTATTCCCATTACACATTGTGTAGGGATACATGGGTAGTGAGTTTTGTACTTGAAAAGGACACAACCAGGTAGTGGATTGAGAGAACATGTTGTGTGGGTCCCCTTACATGATGTATACCCTCCTTTTGAGGAAAGCCTATACCTATCATATATTTTTCATTTGGAATTGGATTTGGGCCTATAGGTTGAATATAATGAGTGTTTTTATGATTAAAATGTCATAGTAAACTTAATTATAGATTTTGAGATATGGTGTAAGGTGTTCCGAGTGTGATGCTTCTTCAAGAAGCACTCAACAGTGATGGTGATCAGGAAGGATCATTATGGTGGTTCCACCTAACATACTAGGGAATGGATACACTATCTATTGAGCGGTACCTCTTGTGGAATTAGGGACTGGGTCCTCTATCTAATGAGTGGTATCCCCTACTGGACTAGGGATAAGATCTCCCATCTACGGAGTGGTACCCCTATTGAACTAGGTGGTGGGTCCTCTATCTACTAAGTGGAACCCCCAATAGCAATAGGCCACAAGATAGTGACCTAATGAGTGGTACCCCCCTATGATAGTAGGGAGCAGTTCTTTAACCTAATGAGTGAAACCCCTATTGTACTAGGGCATGGGGCCTCTATCTATTGAGTGGTACCCCCCCCCCCCCCCCCCATGGTCTTAGGGTGTGGATCCTCAATCTACTGAGTGGTACCCACAATCAGACTTGGGAACGAGTCCTATGTCTACTAAGTGGTACCCCCTATCGAACTAGGGTGTGGGTCCTCTATCTACTAAAGGTAACCCCCTGTGGAAATAGGGTATGATTCCTCAACCTATTGAGGTGCAACCCATATAATAATAGGGCATGGGTCCACTATCTACCGATTGGTACCCCCTATATGGAAATAGGGAATGGTTCCTAGTCCTACTAAGTGGTACCCCTACCCCCTATTGGATAGTGTGTGGGCCCTTGTTACACTGATTTCACCCCCTAATAGACTATGGCATGATTCCTCCTTAAACCGAGTGTTACCCCCTATCATACTAGGGTGTAAGTCCTCTTTACATTGAGTGGAACCCCCCCCCCCAACATTGTAACATCCCAGGTAAATGAGGAATAAGAGATTTTCATATTTATTAATAATTTGAGAATTAAATATTAATTTTTCTATAAAGGGGTATTTATGTTCGATAGCGTACCCGATACAAAACAACGGGTTTCTTTGAAATCTTACATTGCAAACTAATAATATAATAACATTATTTTAAATAGTAGTTAATTCCTAGTCGTTGTATTGGAAGTAATGAATACAACTAACTACAATATGATTATACATGTTTGTTAAAGGTTTTTACATTTATCAACTAAAATTTAGAGACTTAAAATGTGAATGAATCTAATTTTAAGCATAACTTACTTTAAAAGGTTGATTTACCACCTTTTAATGGAGAACCCTCTTTAAATATAGTTTTAGTCACTTTTATATGTTCTATTTGACAAAATAAAATTCATATTTATAATCGGGACATCAAAATTACTTTGGGTAAAATTTTGGTATTTTTCTGATAAAATTCAATTTTTGATGAATAGTGAAAAATCTTGCATTTTAATTCAAATATGCCTTTTAATATAATTTATTTATATGGGTAGATTATATTTTTAATTGTTTTTAAAGTTTAATTGGAATATATTTTTTCCATTTAATCCAATTTTGTTCATTGGAAACAATTTCACTTTAAATTTGGACATAAACAAGTGTCAATCTTTTGATAGTTATTGTTTCTTAAAAACACGCTATTTGTTTTAACAATGGGAACTAATTATAAATTATTTAATGAAAATTCTATGTCTATAATTTGATAAAATAGACATAATTTTTTAATTTCGAATACCAAATATATCTTAGGCTGAATTTTTGGTATTTTTCTGAAAAACATCAATTTTTGATGAATAGTGAAACCACGTAGTAGTAGTTAAAAAGACTGGCTTTTCATTTAAATGAAATTTTACCACTTCTGTGAATTGAATTTAAAAAATCCAACATACATGGTCGTTATTAATAGGTAAAATGTTGTTCAATAAGATGAAAATATTTTTTGGTGAAAACTATCTTTTTTACTTTTATTTACCGCGGTTAAAGGTAAATATGGTAATTCAAGGTAAAAAGAATATTATAATAATTCAAAATTACCTCAACACTTTCCCTAATATTATTTTATGAGTAATGGCCTACCATGGGCATATTTGGGTCGATTTTGGGACCCCATGGAGCCACTTAAGAATGATAATGACAGTTTAGATAAATTAATTTAAAGTAAAGGCAAAATTGACATAAAAAATATTTTAGTAATTAATTTTTATATGGTGGTATATAAGTAATATTTTTGAATATAAATATTAATTTTAAATCTAAAAATATTTCCTACATCATGTTATTTTTTTATAATTTTTAGACATAAAATAAATTAAATTATTTATGACACAATAATGATGTAGTATTTACCTCATTAATAAATTATTTAAATAAATAAGATTATAATGATTAAAATATTATCCAAGACATGTCCAATTCGGATTGGATTATTTTATTTATACTATGAGTCTTCTTATCTTATACTTTAATATTTTTTTGACCATTAAAAACCGAATATTATTATATAATAAAATAATATTTTCACACTTTCTTAAAGAGCCCCTCCTCTCCCTTATAAAAGGAGACCACTTCTAACCAATTACACACATCTCTCAAGCCTTTTGGCTCATCCAACCTCTGCCCAAATAGGCTCCCTACATCCCTATCCTCCTCCTAGAAACCTTTCCTTAGGCAGAAGGCACTACAAGAAGTCCTTTGGTTCAAACCAAAGAAAGTTACCCAAATTAAAGTTAACAGTTTCTCTTAAATTGTTTTCTTTTATTTTACTTCTCCAACCCATAAACTCTTTTTATTCCTTTATTTTGTAACAACACCAGTATCCTCAATATATTGGGATGTTGTTATGAGAAGGGTTCTAACTACACTTACACACACCTCCATATAATGAATGAATAATATAATGTTTCTGTGGATGGAAAACTAACACCTCACGAAATGATGATTGTTCAAATATCTCCAACCTCCTCTCATGGTCGCCATTATGATGGAACTGTATTTATATATGACTTATATTATGTTTATGTTTTCATTATGCTTCTGTATTTTCTATTTATATCATACCTTTATGGTTTCTATTATGGGTAAATGTGATAATTTCATTTGAGGAAGTGCAGACTACCGCCCCCTCAAAGTGATATGGCTCGTTAATGCCTTATGTGGGATGTATAAAGGATGGATTTAATGATATTATATATGATATTATATATGATATTATACTGTAATTATAATATAACTATGTGTCATTATGTTTTAATTCCATTAAAATAATAAATAGAAATGAAAGTAGCGTTCATGCATACGTACGACTTACTGTCTCCATGAACGGTGCATTTCATTTCTTACCTACAAATGTTATTTACTTTTATAAATACATATATATAATGAATATATATGATATATATGATATCCAAATCATGAATATAATTCTGGATATAATGAACCTTTGACCACATGAACAACATGTAATTATAAGAAGTCCATTTTTGACTCAAGTACCAAAAATCGACAAAATGAACATTATTAACTTAAATGATTACAAAATGTTTATAACATGGTAATAAGTGACATAAAAGGAATAATAAAATTGAAAAATGTTCTTAATAAAGTATAAATTATCTTTAGTTTATTATTCTAGATATTAAAGAATGATTGATTCAAGTCGGACATGAGGTAAGGGACTTCATCTCAATCTCCTTTAATTGAGGCATATTTTCATTAATACACAACTTTCTTTTATAAGGTGTATAAAACCCTTTGAATTTTACTTTTATTCAAAAGTAATATTTTTCTACGAAGTGTTTTACTAAATGAAAAAAATAATGTTTCTTTTATCGTAAGCGGTGACAACGAACTTTCTGCCACCGTGAGTATTATTTGTTCTTTGGCTTCCTTAACAAGTCATAATGTTTTTTAAGGAAAATAAATACCATATACTATTTTAAGTATTTTGGTATTGAAAATGGTTTTGATAAAGGATTCTTTTATGTCAATATATTTAGATGATATATTGTGATTGAAATGTGGAAATGTTCTCATTCCTTTATATTTTTTTTATGTGTTATGATTTTATAATGGTACTTGGACATTTGACGGGTGGTTACATGATAAACCAAATGAAGGGTGGTGCCACGAAAACCCGGATGGGTGGTTACGTTATAACCTCTAATGCATTGGGTATGTAAGTCGACCGTATGGCTATTCCATTTATTGATATTTTTTGAAGTTGACCATATGGTTATTCCACTTAAGAATGTTTATGTCCAAAGTTAACTTTATATGTTATGTTTTTTTTATATGGGTTTTACGGTAATCTTTTGGTTACAAAAATGGTGTGCAATGATCTTTTGTTCAGTGAAGATTATTTAATACTTCATAAAGGTGAAAAGTATTACTTATGTTAATGTATTCATGGTTTACTTGTTGTTTTGAAAAACTAACAGTTTTTTTTCTTTGTGTATCCCTTACTGAGCTTTGTATGCTCATCGCAAGTTTTTGAAATGTTTTTCACAGGACATAAAGTGGAATAGGGTTATAGATGGAATCAAGTAAATTCATGTTGTCTAAAACATGGAACTAGACATGTCTCATTTATTCAAGAGTTTTTATTTTATGAAAAAAAAGGAAACTGAGTTGAAGTGTCTACATGAAATATTCATGTTGTTATGTAATAGTTATGCCTAATTTTATAAAACTCTAAACCTGAAAAGATCCTCAATGTGAATTATTCATTTAATTCAATATTATGTAATGTTTAAGGTCGGGTCCTTATAGTTGGTATCAGAGGTCAGTTTAGACAACTTTAGGAGTTAGGGTATTGTTAAATAAATTTCCATAAATTAATTTATGGTAATATTTAAATGATATAGCATTTACAGATTACCATGTTGCTTCGCTTAAGATATTTCTGTGTTCAGAATGGTTTTCCACAGAGGAAATAGGGCAGCTATGTTAGGATGACATCAGGAGGAATACAACCTTTTAAATCAGCAACTAGAGATGGTTGTAGTCAGAACCGAACAGTTTTTTGCAGTGATGGCACAGTTGAATCAGGATATAAATGGTGGTGGTATCCATGTAAGAGATCAGCCAGATCAACCACAGAGGAACATGTTAGTAGTGGAGAATTTCATGAGGAAGCATCCCCTATCATTTAGAGGATCATATGACCCTGTGCTAGCCGAACGGTGGATTAAATCATCATAAAAGATTTTTGATGTCATGGGTTGTTCAGAACATCAAAAGGTTAGTCTCATTGTTTACTATTTTGAAGGTGAAACTGATCAGTGGTGGTCGATGGTGAAAAATATCAGGGATAGTGAGGACATTTATGCTCTCGATTGTGATGAATTCAAAGGTATGTTTCTTGAGAAATATCTTCCTAATGTGGTTTGTCTTAGTATGTAAAAAAAATTCCTAGAATTGAGGTAGGAGGGTGACTCAGTGGATACTTATAAAGAAAATTTCACTCGAATGGAAAGGTATGCACCAAATTTCATCTGATATCGTGATAGTAAGATAAATCGATTTTACTCAGGACTGAAGCCATGATATCTAAGAGTGTTAGCCTCTCGTCAGTTCAAAAGTTATGAAAAACTTGTTCGATGTACGGAGAAGGTGGAAATGGAGTTTTCTGGTGATCAAGTGGTCTTTGAAAAACAATAGAATAAGAGGTCCATTTGGCAGGCAAAGAGGAAGAATTCATCAAAGTAGCATGGAGGTACTAAAAATAAATATCTATCTTGTGAGAAGTGTGGGGAAAAGCATCTTGGAGAATGTTTATCAAAGTCTAGAAAGTGCTTCCAGTGTGGTAAGTCTGGTCATATTTCTCGTAACTTTAAGGAAGATGAACAAGAAGGTAATGAAAATCCATCAGTAAGATGTTTTAAGTGTAATGAAATGAGTCATTATGCAAATGAGTGTCCAAAGAAAAACTAAACTGAGGTAAAGTAGCCAGACTACAAGCATAAAGGGGTGGTGAAATCCATTGCAACTACTTCATCAGATGTTGGGCCATCGAATGAAGTAGTATCAGGTACATTGTTTGTTTGTTCAGATTATTCCAATGTGTTGTTTGATTCAGGGTCTACACACTCTTTCATTTCGGATAAGTTTTCTAGTAAATTGGGAATTCCATATCATGATATGAATACTGAACTTATAGTAAAAACACCTGGAGGAAATGTTGAGACAAAAGTAAAACATAAAAACATTCATGTCCTTGTGTGCAGAAAGAATCTACCTGCAAACCTTATTGTTTTTCCTCTAGTAGAGTTTGATGTTATTTTGGGAATGGATTGGCTTTCTGTTTATCATGCAAAGATTGACTGCAGAGATAAAGTGGTTTCTTTTCAGAAATATTTTCAGTTTGTGTTCAAGAATTAACCCTTGCTTTTGATAACATATTAGGATGTTGAAAAACTGGTAAAAGATAGAAATGAATGTTACCTTGCACATATTGTTGAAAAAAATGGACTGTTAAGATTAATGATGTGTCAGTGGTAAATGAGTACCTTGAATTTTTTCCTGATGAGTTTTCTAGTATAATACCTGATTGAGAAGTTGAATTTACTATTGACTTAGTTCCTGATGCTAATCCAATTTCAAAACCCCCTTATCGAATGGCTCAATTTGAACTTTTAGAGTTAAAGAAGCAATTGCAGGAGTTATTAGATAAAGGTTTCATTCGACCTATCACATCACCATGGGGTGCTCCTGTGTTGTTTGTTAAAAATAAATATGGTTCAATGAGACTTTTCATTGATTATAGATCATTGAATAACATTACTATTAAGAAAAAGTATCATCTTCCTCATATTGATGATTTGTTTGATCAACTCTAGGGATCTCATTATTTTTTGAAGATTGACTTGAGGTCGGGGTACCATCAGTTGAAAGTAAAAGAAGTAGACATTCTGAAGACCACATTTTGTACTAGATATTTCCATTATGAATTTGTAGTTATGCCTTTTCGTTTAACCAATGCCCCTATTTTATTCATGGATCTTATGAATATAATTTCCCATGAGTTCTTGGATAAGTTTTTGGTTGTGTTCATTGATGATATTTTGGTTTATTCCAAAAGTAAAGAGGAGCATGAAATTAATTTAAGGGTTGTCTTGAAAACCTTAAAATAAAAGAAACTGTATGGGAAATTCATCAAGTGTGAATTTTGGTTGCAACAAATTTCTTTCCTTGGTCACATTGTTTCAAAAAATGGCATAATTGTTGATCATGTTAAAACAAAAGTTGTTAAAGAATGGCCAAGACCACCAAATATAACCTAGATTCATTGTTTTCCTGGTTTGGAAGGTTATTACCAGAGTGTGTTGAAAATTTTTCAGGGTTACCTAGTCCAATGACTATGTTAACTTGAAAATGTGTTAAGTTCATTTGGACAAAAGAATGAGATGATTGTTTTCAGGAATTGAAAAGAAGATTGGTGAATGCTCCCGTTTTGGCACTGCCTTCTAGAAATGATGAGTTTGTTATTTACAGGGAAGCTTCATTGAAAGGACTTGGATGTTTCCTTATGCAGAATGATCAGGTAATTTCTTATGCTTCATGCCAGTTGAAACCACATGAGTTAAATTACCCTAAACATGATTTGGAATTAGCTGTTGTTGTTTTTGCTTTAAAAATTTTTAGGCATCATCTATATAAAGTAAAATGTGAAATATATACTGACCAAAAAAGTTTAAAGTATATATTCACTCGGAAATAATTGAACATGAGATAGAGGAGATGGCTGGAATTAATCAAGGATTATGATTTCATGATCCATTACCATCCAGGAAAAGAAAATAAAGTGGCTGATGCTTTGAGTCAAAAAAATAATTTCTCATTAACCATTATACGTTTGGAATGAGATCCTTTGGTTTTTGATTTGATGTCCTTTGGCATAGAAGTTGTTGGTGCAATAAATTATTCTTTTTTGTTTCAGGTGTCAGTGAAATCATCTCTATCAGACAGAATAAAGAAAGAGTATAAAGAAGATAGTGAGTTGCAGAAAAAGGTAGAGTTGGTTCAAAAGCGTAAGTTGCCTAATTTTAACGTTGATAATGATTGTGTTTTGAGGTTTTGGAAGAGATTATGTATGCATTGTGATTCACAGTTGAAGAATGGGTTGTTATGTGAAGCTCATAGTTCCCCGTTTTTAGTTCATCCCGGTAGTACTAAATATACAGAGATATTCGGGAGTATCACTGGTGGGATGGAATGAAAAGAGATATTGCTGATTTTACTGTGAAGTGTTTGACTTGTCAACAGGTTAAAGTAGAGAGACAGTTACCGAAAGGGATTCTTCAGTCTTTACCAGTGCAAGAGTGGAAATGGGAAAATATATCTATGGACTTTTTTGTGGGATTACCGAAGAAAACTCGAGGTAATAATTCAATATAGGTTATAGTTGATCAATTGACTAAATCTTCTCATTTCCTTCCTATTAGAGATACTTTGTCTCTAGATAAACTTTCTCGGATGTATTTTAAAGAGATAGTCAGGTTGCATGGAGTTCCCCTATCCATTTTATCTGACCTTTATCCCAATTTTACTTCTAACTTTTGGAAAGACCTTCAGAATTCGTTGGGTACTGAATTAAATTTTAGTACATCTTTTCATCGTCAATCAGATAAGAAGTGAGAACGAACAATTCAGACCTTGGAGGATATGTTACATGCTTGTTCACTGGATTATCAGGGAAGTTGGGACCAACATCTTTCTTTGGTTGAATTTTCATATAATAACAATTTTCATTCCAGTATATATATGGCTCCATTAGAGGGATTATATAGAAATCATCTTTGAACTCCAGCTTTTTGGGATGAATTAGGCGAAAGGAAGCTGATGGGACCATAATTGGTAGAAGAGATGGTGGAGAAAATTCAGTTGATTCAGAAGCACATGAGAACTGCTAAGAGCAGACAGAAAAGTTATGCAGATAACCGGAGGAAGGATCTTTCTTTTGAGGAAGGTGATCATGTCTTTCTCAAAGTTTCTCTATGAAAAAGTTTTATGTGTTTTGGTATGAAGGGAAAGTTGAGTCCGAGGTTCATTGGACCTTATGAAATCCTGGAGAAAGTTGGATCAGTCACGCACAGAGTGGCATTACCTCCAATTTTATCCTAGGTACACAATGTTTTTCAAGTTTCAATGTTGAGAAAGTATATTCCAGATCCATCTCATGTTTTGAGCCCAGCGGTAGTTCAGTTGGAAGAGAATCTCTCTTATAAAGAACAACCAGTTCAGATTCTTGACTATAGAGAGAAAGTGTTGTGGAATAAGGTAATTCACCATGTAAAGGTTTTATGGAAAAACCATATGGTTGAAGAGGCAATGTGGGAATCTGAAAATTCTATGATGGATAAATATCCCCACTTATTTTGATAAGTGAATAAAAATTGTGAGGACGCAATTTCCAAAAGGGGGGAAGGATGTAACATCCTAGGTAAATAAGGAATGACATATTTTTATATTTATTAATATTTTGAGAATTAAATATTAATTTTACTTTAAAGGGGTTGTTATGTTCGATAGCGTACCCGATACGCAACAATGGGTTTCTTTGAAATCTTACATTGCATACTAATAATATAATATTATTATTTTAAATCGTAGTTAATGCCTATCCATTTTATTGGAAAGAATGAATAGAACTAACTAAAATATGATTATACATGTTTGTTAAATGTTTTTACATTTATCAAATAAAAGTGAGAGGATTAAAATGTGAATGAATCTAAATTTAAGCATAATTTACTTCAAAAGGTTGATTTACCACCTTTTAATGGCGAACCCTATTTAAATCTAGTTTTTATCACTTTTATATGTTCTATTTTAAAAAATAAAATTCTTATTTAGAATTGGGAATCAAACTTTACTTTGGGTAAAATTTTTGTATTATTCTGATAAAATTTAATTTTTGATGAATAGTGAAAAATATTGTATTTTAATTCAAATATGCCTTTTAATATAATTTATTCATATTTTTAGATTATTGTTTTAATTGGTTTTAAAGTTTAATTGGAATATATTTTTACCATTTAATTCAATTTTGGTAATTGGAAGCAATTTAACTTTGAATTTGGACATAAACAAGTGTCAATCTTTGGACAGTTATTGTTTCTTAAAAACACACTATTTGTTTTAACAACGAGAATTAATTTTAAATTAATTAATGAAACTTCTATGTTTATAATTTGGTAAAATAGACATAATTTTTGAATTTGGAATACCAAATATATCTTAGGCTTAATTTTTGGTATTTTTATAAAAATCTTCAATTTTTGATGAATAGTGTAACCACTTAGTAGTAGTTAAAAAACTGACTTTTTCATTTAAATGAAATTTTACCTCTTCTGTAAATTGAATTAAAAAAATATGACAAACATGGTTGTTATTAATAAGTAAAATGTGGTTCAATAAGATGAAAATAATTTTTGGTGAATAGTAACTTTTTACTTTTATTTATCGCGGTTAAAGGTAAATAGATTAATTCAAGATAAAAAGAATATTATAATAATTCAAAATTACCTTAACACTTGTCCTAGCCTTATTGGATGAGTAATGTCTGACCATGGGAATATATGGGTCGATTTTGGGACCTCATGTTGCCACTTATGAATGATATTGACACTTTAGATAAATTAATTTAAAGTAAAGGCCAAATTGACATAAACAAAAATCTTTTAGTAATTAATTTTTATATGGTGTTATATAAGTAATATTTTTTACTATAAATATTAATTAGAAATATAAAAATATTTCCTACATCATGGTATTTTTTTATAATCTTTAAACATCAAATAAATTAAATTATTTATGACACAATAATGATGCAGTATTTACCTCATTAATAAATGATTTAAATAAATAAGATTATAATGATTACAATATTATCCAAAACATATAAAATTATGATTGGATGATTTTATTTAGACTATGAGTCGTCTTATCTTCTACTTTAGTTAATTTTGGACCTTTAAAAACCGAATATCATTATATAATAAAATAATATTTTCACACTTTCCTAAAGAGCCCCTCCTCTCCCTTATAAAAGGAGACCACTTCTAACCAATTCCACACACCTCTAAAGCCTTTTTTCTAGTCCAAACTCTGCTAAGTTAGGCTCCCTACATACCTCCCCTCCTTCTATAAGCCTTACCTTAGGAAGAAGTCACTTCAAGAAGTCATTGGGTTCAAAACAAATGGAGTTACGCAAATTAAAGGTAACAGTTTCTCTTAAATTGTTTTCTTTTATTTTACTTCTCCAACCCCTAAAATCTTTTTATTCCTTTATTTTGTAACAACACCAGTATCCTCAATATAATAGGATTTTGTTATGATAATTATTCTAACTACACTTCCACACACCTCTATCTAATGGATGAAGAACATAATGTTTATGTGGATAGAAAACTAATGCCTCACGAAGCGATGATTGTTCAAATATCTCTAACCGCCTCTCATGGTGGCCATTATGATGGCACTATATTCATATATGATATATATTATGATTATGTTTTCATTATGATTCTTTATTTTCTATATATATCATACCTTTATTATTTCCATTATGGGTAAACGCGATAATTTCCTTTGAAGAAGAGCGGACTACCGCCCCCTCAGAGTGATATGACTCGTTAATGCCTTATGTGGGACGTATAAAGGATAGATTAAATAATATTATATATTATATTATAATGTAGTTATAATATAACTATGTATCAGTATGTTTTAATTACATTAAAATAAGATATATAAATGAGCGTAGCGTTCATGCGTACGTACGGTTTACCGTCTCCATGAACGGTGTATTTCATTTCTTACCTACAAATGTTATGTACTATTATAAATACATATATATACTGGATATATATGATATATATGATATCCAAATCATGAATATCATTATGTATATAATTAATCCTTGACCACATGAACAACATGTAATTATAAGATGTCCATTTTTTACTCAAGTACCAAATATTAACAAAAAGAATATTATTAACTTAAATGATTACATAATGTTTATAACATGGTAAGAAGTGATATAAAAGGAATAATAAACGTGAAAAAGGTTCTTAAGCATCTATAAATTAAATTTATTTTATTATTCAGGATATTAAATAACGATCGAGTCAAGTCGGACTCGGGGTAAGGGACTTCGTTTCAATCTCCTTTCATTGAGGCATATTTTCATTAATACACAACTTTTTTTATACAGTGTATAAACCCCTATGAATTTTAATTTTATTCAAAATGAATCTTTTTCGATGAAGTGTTTTACTAAATGACCAAAAAAATATTTCTTTTAATGTAAGCGGTGACAACGACCTTTCCGTCGCCGCAAGAATTATTTGTTCTTTGGCTTCCTTAACAAGCCGTAATGTTTTTTTAAGGAAAATAAATACCATATACTCTTTTACGTATTTTGGTATTGAAAATGGTTTTGATAAAGTATTATTTTATGTCAATATATTTATATGATATATTGGGATTGAAATGTGGAAATTTTATCATTCCTATGTATTTGTTTTATGTGTTATGATTTAACAATGGTACTTGGACATTTGACGGGAGGTTACATGATAAACCAAATGACGGGTGGTGCCTTAAAACTAGGACGGGTGGTTACATTATAACCTCCAATACATTGGGTATGGAATTCGACCGTATGGCTATTCTATTTAGTGATGTTTGTAGAAGTTGGCCGTATTGTGATTCCACTTAAGAAAGTTTATGTCCAAATTTAACTTTATATGTTATGTTTTTTATATGGGTTTTATGGTAATCTTTCGGTTAAAAAAGGGTATGCAATGATATTTTATTAATTGAAGAGTATTTACTACTTCATAAACGTGAAAATTATTACTTACATTAAAGTATTCATGGTTTACTTGTTGTTTTGAAAAAAAACAGTTTTCCTTCTTTGTGTATCCCTTACTGAGCTTTTTATGTACATCACATGTCTTTGAAATGATTTTCACAGGACATAAAGTGGAATAGGGTCATGGATGGGATCATGGAAAATTCATGCACTCTAAAACATGGAACTAGACATGTCTCATTTATTCAAGAGTTTTTATTTTATGAAAAAAAGGAAACTGAGTAGAAGTGTCTACATATAATATTCAAGTTGTTATGTAATAGTTATGCCTAATTCTCTAAAACTCTAAACCTGAAAAGTTCCTCAATGTGAATTATTCATTTAATTCAAGATTATGTAATGTTTAAGGCTGGGTCCTTATAAACATACTAGGGTGTGGGTTCTCTACCTAGAGATTATATCCCCTTGATTTTGTGGAAAAGTGGTGAGGTGTGGATCCACATGGATGATTCTAAGGAGAGACACATGAGATGTTGTGAATCATTGATAGACAATTGAAATTAGTGAAAGAATCTTTTCTTGGGTTGTGAAATGATATGGAGATCCCCTTGCTCTCTTGTTTGGGCTTCTTTGGTTGAGAAAATACATATCCACATTGTTTGATTTACTACTATTTTACTTTGGGTTAAAAATTTTATTCATATCATGTCTCCAAATTCTCCCCCATAATCTTTTGGGGTGTCCTACTAGGTATCTTTATACAAACCCCTACATGGTATTTTCTCACATGTGTCATGTTTTATACAGATGATGGACATTTCACTAGTGAATACAGAGGAACATAGGGATACCCATGTGCATTTGATTGAGTATGGTGGTTGGGTATTGAAGATATGGATATAGGATCTCTCAGTATTTACTTTTCTAGTTTTTTTGGGTTCGGACATATTTCTGGTAAGGGATTTTATTTTACCCCTTTTTTCTTTTCAGATTACACTGTTATAATCTTATATTCCCTAGAGATTGTTACAGGCATGATAGTTACTCTAGATGTTGTTGTCTTTTCTTTTATTCCTATGGAATTATTTATGGATATTGTTGGGTTTGTTTGTATAAGTACATTAAGGAAAGTTATCTCACATTGTTTATGTATTTTGATGCATGTCGTTAGCCCCTAGCATATAGAGGCGGACTTGGGGTATTTACACCTCGATCCCCGTTGGGTCGGGTCATGACAAATAACAAACATTTTATAAATTCAAATTAATATTTATTGATATAATATATATATATATATCATCCAAAACATTCCTTGATATGGGTTGTTTTAATTAATTAAAATTGAGAAAAATTGTGCACTTTAAAATAGTTTCCAGAAAACCCTGTTTTTAAACCTAAAAATAAACTTATACTGAAATCCAATATAAATTTGAATCAAACGAAATTAAGTGGATTAATATTTCTTAATAAAACATATTTTACTTGAAATAATATTTAAAACATAATGGTACTTTTAAATTACAAATTTTATTGAAAATAAAATACATTTTTACAAAAAAATTGGTATTTTCACTATTCACTGAAAAATAAATATTTTTTGAAAAATTTAAAAATTTCATAGTAAGTCAATTTTGATGTAATAATTTCAAAAATGAAGCTAATTTTATCAAATATATTTTTTAAAAAATTCTAAAAAATAATTATACAATTTTCGCACAAAAGTAATAAAAACATTTTTGAAGGAAACATATTTTTGAAAAATAAAATTACATTACTAAAAATTGATTCATTATTTACTAAAAAACATCCCAATAATTTATATTAAGTAGGAAATATATATATATATATATATCATAAATTATTTAATACTATTCATACACTTGAATTTAACAGCTTGGTTATAACAGTTATATATTTTTTGTTTTGTTTAAGCTTGGTATTTCATGTTGTATACACTATCAGAAAATAACTAGGGGTTTTGGGTACTGAAAGCATTAAAATAGATTGAATTTATTTAAAAAAAATATATAATAATTAATTTGGGTGTTACACTCTCATCTAATCATACATTTTCATGTCATATACGCTGTCAAACATAATTTTCTTCTTTTAAAATATTGGGTGTTGGGGTGTCATACACTATGTCATAGTGAAAATAAGGACAGAACATGGTGTAGTATAAGCTACCATTTTGTAGTCATACCTTTAGATTAAAAATCCATTAATAGATTCCTACAAGGAACAATATTATATAAAATATTATCTAAACACTTATCATATCCAAAATCATTTTTAACTCAAGTCTTATCATATAGATGTTAAAAAAGATTTTTAAAATATAACTCATGATTTTTGACCTTACTAATATCCACACATATTCTACTTTCCAAAAATCAATATTAAAATATTGTTTGATACTATTTTTTAAAAGATCAACCCGCATACTCAAGACCCATATTCAAATCGGACTACTACCTAGAATCAATTTCATTCCTAGGTTTTTAAAGGTTAAAAACTAGTGTAAACAGATAGAAAAACATCATTGGGCATTGATTTTCAATTGAATGATAAACTATTAAATAAATAAATAAAGGTTTTTTATTTTAAAATGAAATCTGTACTCTAATAGAAGAAACTTAAGAAAAACAATAAATAGTTATGCAGTGGAAAACAATTAAGCATAACTAATAGATGACTACCAATGTTAACGATCAACACTCATCCCTCCTATATTTCTAGTCTCCTCTAGTGAGTCATGGTTGAGCAGTGTCACTTCCATAAAAAATATTCTATAATATGTCACTATTAAATAAGGTAGCCTTTAATTTTCCTATATCACAATAAACAACATCTAGACACACACTGAGATGTGTGAGTAAGGTTGAGTAGTACTTTACTTTGTAAGATTTTCCATAATCACTCCCATGAATTACCATGTATAATTTATTACAGACCATGTAACTAATATAAGGCATCATGAGTAATATAGAAATGAGAAATTAAGTACCCAAAAATAAATCAAACTAATTGTGATCATTGTTTACCTGTAACGAATCATTATCTACCCAAATGAAATTCTATAAACTCTTCCCAACTTGGCCATGGTAGTTTACAACTATGCCACCCTCGGATCCCATTCTTTGAAACCAATTTTACAAAAAAGTCCATTTTATTTCCATATTTATTTTACAATAAAAATACGTAAAATTAATTTATACTAAATTAAAAACTAATTTATGATAAAAACATCATTTTTTAAATCATTTTGATAGATTTTGAAAAATTGATATTCATACTTTTCTTTAAAATTGTCCAATTTTTACCACAAATACTAATACACAGAATTTTATGAAATCAAATTAAAAAAAATAATTTGATAAGGAATAATTTTAAATAAATAAGTTGAAAATCAAGATAATTATAATATAATGAATCATAACCAATTGAGTAAAGAATGGAAGAAACCCACCATTGGTGTTTTCCTTTGAAGTCACCAAGAATTTTTGATTATATGAGCATAGTGAAGAAAAAATCCTATACCATTCAATAAAATTCCCCATGAACCATACTTATTTGACCCAAATAACTAATAATATAATTTAATAGAGGTTGTTGTGTCTCATGAACCTCCAGATATACCCCATGTTAAGTTGGCATGACTCCTGTGTAACTCTCTAATTTATATTATATAGACTTTAGTGAGTGGAATGACCCTCATGCCACTTGACATGGCCCCATGTAAATCACTTCCTCTAATATATGGAATGAAAATTATCAGGGTTATAATATTCAAATAAGGAAATGACCCCTATTCTATTTATAATAGTACCATATCAAACATCATAGATCCCCCTACTAAACATTTTTAGAGATAGAAAAGTGAAAATGAGGGTTTTAGGTCCCATAAATGGATTATCTAATAATTTAACTATATTATTAAAAATATGACATTGATTAAGATTATACCACAATAGTTTTTTTATCATCCATATAACCCATTAGAGATCAAAGAGATAAATATTCCAAGTTACTCCCCCATTTAAAGTCTATATTTATTTATTATCTAATATAAACCATACATGTATAACATCATCTGATTAATGAGTTGATTCTTTTAAATATCCCTCCATTTCAATCTATCTCCCTCTCTTTCCCCATCATAATCTCAAGGTAAATACTTAGTTATTACTTTTAAATATACTATAATAATATCACAAATTCAATTTCTCAAAATCCAATAATTCTAAAAAAATCATTGAATGAAAATATTAATCATGTAATTAAACTTAATAGATCCAAACACCATGATTTTATGTAAATATTCTCTATATTTAACAACTCTACCATAATCCCATTTAAAATATTCTGAATATACAACCATAAAACACCACAACAACCATATCAATATATAATCTCCCAATTAATTCTCGATGACACATGAATGACACAAATTCCATGTCATCCAATTAATTATTATTATTTTACACATGATAATTTTTATTTATTAAAAACATATCAACAAATGTCCCTCCATTAAATAATAATACAATTATAAATATAAATTCTATTTTTTTATGGAAATAATTATAATTAATTAGCTCAATACTATATCCACATCAACTAATTAAACTCTAAAATAATGGATGTTAATATTCTTTCTATTTTAGGTTCTTTTACCCTTGAAAATTCATTGTGGTGATGCTTAATCAAAAAAATACATCCATAATTGAAAAATGTGAACTTATCACTCTTATGTTTCCTCATGAATTATATTATGTTGACATAAAATTCAAAACAAATGAATAAATTTTCCTCTCAATATCTTCTCTTATCTATCAATAATCCATATCAGACTTTCAATAAAGGTCATATAGAGTTCCAATGAAATATATTACCAATGAAGAACTTGATGAGGGCCTATTTGATACTTCCTAAACTATAATACATAAAACACATCATGCACCATAGTATAATTTAATGTAAACTATAAGTAATATATAATATTTTCAATCCTCTTAATACTTTTAAATGGTATGAAATTTTAAGGCTCTAACTTTCCTCGATTCCTCAGCCATCAATGTCCCAGCCATGGTAACACCCACAAAAAAACTTGATCACTAAAAAAACTCCAACGATTTTCATTGATGATTAATATAATACTTATTCCAACTCTAAGAATCCACCAATATCTTTCATATTTTATGAATATGTTTTATATTCTTGTATACCAAACTAGGTACTAAGAGAGATTTTTCTCCTACCTTATAACACCATAAAATTTTTGAAATATTTTTTTACAAATAAATTTAATATTTTTTATTACACGAAACACTAATTTTATATTTTATTAAATTAAACACTGAGTTTAAATGAAACATTACATACTATTAAAAATTTTATTTATTAATTTTATAGTTATCGCATGGTCATTAGAATAAATGGTATCAGTAGGATTAACTTAATTATTAAAATATGTGGTTTACAAATACATGTACAGAAATAAATACATATATATATATATAAGGAATTAGTTGGTCAAAATTAATTATAAATGAAAATAAAAATCATTTGGAAATGAAGGAAATCTTTTTCTGAAAAAACTATTTTTATTCGAAAAAATGCATTTTACCAAAATAAATTAAAAAATCACTTTAGGATAATTATTTTAATGAAATATATATATTTATTAGATGAATTTTTTTAACATTAATATTATGTTTTTTAGATAATAAATAAGAATAAATGAAATTCTTTGCTTAAAATTGTATTTTTATAAAAAGTTGTTTTTTCTCATTTTATGTTCTTATTTTAAAATAAATTTTATAAAATTTTATAAAATTTATTTAAAAATATGAAACTATTTTTATAAATAATCATATAAAATATTATATTAGGGTGAATTTCTAAGAAGTTTTTTAGAAGATAATTTTTTTGATAAATAGTGAAATATACTAGTTTTTATTAAGAATTGTCATTTCTTTTAAAGCTTTTAAAAACTTAAAATTTGTTTCAATATATTTTTAAAAGTAAAATAAGTTCAACTATATTTATATTAATCCAATTTAAGCTATTTTAATCAATTTAATTTTTAATTTTTATCTAAAATATTTTCTCTTTGGAAAACCAATTTTTCATCACGTTTGTAAGATTTATTTTAAATTAAAATTTTCCACTTCTGTGAGTAGAATTTGTAAAAATGGATTCTATATTTGGAATAAGTATAATTTATATTATCTAAAAATTTCACCTTAATTTTTCAACATTATGAATTGTAAAATAAGTAAAAAATTAATTATCGTGGTTAAGGTAAAATGGGTTTACCATGGGCTAAACTAAATAGATAATAATGATCCAAAACTTTTCCAGCACCCATTTTCTAGAAATATTTCAACATTATATAATAAAGGTTATTTATTTTCCCATTTGGGATCCTTTTATCATATGAAAAATGGGGGTGCACTTTTTTCAAAAATTACAACTGTGAAACTCACCTCACTTATAAAATGTCATCCCCTCTCTTATCTTATACACACTTACAAAAACCATTGTTTAAAATAGTAAATACCAAAATAAATTCTTTAACTCCATCACAAAATCTTATATTCCTTATTTTTCTTAGTAATACCTCTTAATATGGCTATAGGTGTAACTCTTAAAAGGCTTTCTGAAGAAGAGGTAAAATTCTTAAACATGTGTTTTTGTTTTATTTCTTCATCCACATCCTTTAATATTTTAAAAATAATATAAAATAATAACAACAGTATCTCACATATACTGAAATTTTATTATTTTAATGTGTGAATCTAAATCCATATCCTCTTCCATCAAATGGGATATGAAATCATCATTCGTGTGTACAACAGACAACCGCCTCACGTACTGATGTTATTCGTTTTCCATAAACACCTCGCGTGTATTGATATAATGATGTATTTAATGTATATATATTATATTTATGACATAATTATACCCCTCTAATTATAATTCCATGTCTACATTCTTACCTCCAAACATGTTGGAAAACAATAACGTCGCTCATATGTACGGAGGACTACCACCTTGCGAATCAATGTGATGTGTTTTTCATTTCTATTTTACTTCGATTGTAATAAGGATATATTAATTAAATATATATGATATTGGTAACATATTTATACTTATTTAATTATGATATCACATATACCTTCTTAATTTGTATTATGTGGAAATATGATAACATCTCTCATGTGAACGGCAGACTACCGCCTTACGAAGTGATGTGATTCATTCTATATATACACTTTACCTAGAGGTAATAAATATAGAGTTAAATAAAAATATGTTAAATATATGTTACATAAAAAGTATTCTATAATGGTAATATACTTTTTCCATTTCTTTTATTCAATACGTTGAGAAAATATAAACAATTTGCATGTGTACATATGGCCTACCATCTCCATAAATGGTGTATTTTATATTCTATCTCTAAATTTTATAAATTACTATAAATGAATATATTGTTAAAATATATTATATTTTTATAATTTCTAACATTATATATATTATGAAACCATTATCAAAGTAATATAACCAAAAATAAAAAATAAAGACATACCTGAAAAATAAAGAGGTTATTATCTGAAACGTGATTTTAGCAAGGAATTATTAATAAATAGGTAATAAAATTTCACAGGTAAATAATATATGGTATGATATATATAACTATTTTTATATAATATATTTATAATAAAATAATATTAATTATACATGAGGCTTGAACATGTACCAAATAATCCAAGAATTAAGTTAAGGGATTTCTAGTCTTTCTTTTATTTTTGGGAGACATATAAAAATTCACCACTCCCTTATTTTTTATAGTTTATATACTTCCCTTTTTACATGTTATATTATTAGTATCTTTATTTTCATGATTTTTAATGTTTCATTTTATGTTATGTGTTGTTGGGTCTTATGATCGAAAAGATTACTAAAGTGATGATGGATTTTCATCTCACCTTTTACTTTTGTGAGACACATGCCATATTCACTACCTATTTATTTTTTATAGTTTATATAATTCAAATGAATTCATTATATTATTCTTAACATGAAAATTATTGGGATTTACAAATCCTTTTTAGGATCTCTCTTTGTTGGTGTTGATAGTTTAAAAGTTTCCAAATCAGTAAGGTTTTTTTATCTCAATTTTCCTTCTTTGAAACATATGTTATGTTAAAAACCTATCTTCTTTTATGAGGTGTATAAAAATAACCTTTCACTTGTAATATGATTAATTTATTTATTCTCATAATATTTTATGTTTCATTTAATGTTATTATTTTATGGTTTTTATGATTTAATATTACCAAAGTGGTAATGGTTTTATGGTACAATATCATTCTTTATCAAGATTGTCTAAATTCATGATTCTGATAGTGAAGTATTATGATATATCTATAGAGAAACTCATTTATTGTCCTATCCTCTAGTTATTTCATGATAATACATGTTTTACCTATATTTTCATCTCTTTATATACTCTAAAGTTCCAAATAATACATTTAAGAAAATTTAACTTTATTTATTTCTTCACTCAAAAACACTTTTACTTCCAAAACCATGTTTTCTAAAAAAATATATTTTTTACATTATCCAAAGTATTTATTAAAAAAATTACCCATGTTTGAAATTTTAAAAAATATTTGAAAATTAATATTTATGTCATTTTCCAAACAAGGCCCATTTCACTTTTTCTAAAAATGTGAAAGGAATGTTTGTTTTAACTTGTATGGAATTAAAGGTATTTTCTTCCATCATAACCAACTCATTTTGTTTTAATATTACTTTACCAGTATCAAAGTTTATTTTCAATGAAAAGTAATTCCAAAAATAATTAGGAGATTTTAGTTTCAAAAAATATATTTTATAAAGGTAAAGGGTATTTTCTTCAAGAAATTCTTTAAATGATATTTAAATTTTCCTTTATAATTTTCCAAGGTTATTTTTAAAGTAAAAGTTTTTGTTAATGTTTTATGATTTTATAAGTTATTTTCAAAGTGTAAAGGGAATTTTCCTTAGGAAATGTTCCAAGTTATCTATCAAAATCATTTTTCATCTATGATGACATCCTTTAATGTTACTTATGCTTTACTAGGGATATGATCCAAATATATCATTCTTGTTATTTATTTGTATGGTTGATGTTTATGATGATCATATATTTATGAAACTCATTTCTCCTCCCTGGGTTATACCATGATAAAATGGTTATGAAACCTGCTTCTTTTTTCAGGGGATATGCTTTGATGAAATGATGAAATAAATATGAAACTAGTTTATTTATCACAATTTATGTTATGATAAAATTTTCTATGAAATCCATTCATTTCATGGGTTCTAATATAATGCATATTTTATGATCTCAGGGAACACATATTTATGATTTTCATTTTTTGAAAATGGTTATAATATAACTAAGGATTATGGATACATTATAATCAAGGATGGTGGTTACGTTATAACCAAGATAGGTGGGACCTATATCTCCCTCCAATTCATTGGTTAAATATTGACATATCATGAGATAAAAAGGACTGTAATGGGGTTTGAATCCAATTTTTTAAGGTACTTTGTCCTTTATGATATTCTAGGGAGTCATCCATGACTACTATGATGTTTTGGGGATTAAACACATTCCATTATAGTAGTCTTGAAAATGATCCTTAAAATTATAAGGAAATGATTTTCTATGCTTCTATGTATGCCACAAATCAATGTCTTATGCCAATGTGATGTTATCATGGTTCATTTTATTTGATTCAATTATGATTCATGTCGTATGAACTACCAATATTTATTCCTTGACTCAATTGTATGATCTATGATATGTAGGTTATGGTTTTCAAATATTATTATCATGTTCTCATACCCTTATGCTCTTGATATATTGATATCTCTCTGGTTTACCATTATTGAGAATTTATGATCATATTTTGTTATTTTTTATTTCCCCATTTTATGATAAAAGGTACTATATATGATATATCTAATAAGGGTTCTAGTTATGAGGAACATAGGGGGGATGATTTAGCTTACTTATGGACTAGTTATTTTAGTGTCCAAGTTTCCAAAGGCACTTTACCTTAATGATCATTCGGTGTGTTTTTTTGTATTGTAATGAATATTAATCTAAAAATATGTTATATGTATGTATGATAAGATTGGGTCTCTATATTTGGTTTTATAATATTGGTTTAGTTAACATTTGGAAATTAGGATCAAAAAATTTAGGTAGATCCATATAGATATTTCTAAGGATATGTCTAGGTATATGTCTATGGATAAATCTAAGGATGAGTCAGAGTATAGGAAAATGCCATGTAATTTTGGTAAAGTATATAGTGATTGGTTTCAAAGAAATTAAATCTCTGTCTAAATAAAAAAATTGGATTTAGTAATGGTATAGAGGTTCCTAGGGGTAATTACTTTGAAAATGGCACATTGATCTAGAATCAATCATCACTTGGTGCATGGAAATGGGCCTTATTGAACACTTAATTTGACACTCATGGGAGATATGTTTTAGAAATTCAAAAACTCATTATGAACCATCATGGAGTATTTGAATAATTATCATGAATGAACAAGGTTAAATCTAAGGTTCCATAAATTGAAAAATGGTATCATAATTTAGTCATCCTATAAATTATTTTCTATGATTATATGATTTCCCACTATGAATATTGTTACTTGCACTTCCGTTTTTGTTTTTATTCAATAGTGGGAATGATAAGGAACTGGATTAGAGTTGAGAGTGATAGATAATGTTTGGATGAGAAACCAAATGTTATGATGACTTGATTAAAGGATATTATGGTTATTCCTAATTATTTATCATGATATATGATTAAAAACTTTTACCTTAATAAACTATCAGATTCACTAAATAAGATAAGGATAGATTTCATTGAGAGTTTAGGTGGTGGAGGACCATATGGTAAAGAAGATTTATTTTTCTATATGCCAAGAATGTTAGAAGAATCAATCAAGTGGATGTCTTATAGGAATGGAAATATGTTTTGAGTTTTGAAAATAAGGAAAAAAAGAAAGTAATTATAGAGTAAAAATGAAAAGTTCGGTTAACATAATGGATGAGAATAATGGTCTCCCTAATATATAATCAACAGTTAAATTTTTTAAATGTGTAAAGTATGGAAATTATTCAAATAGATGTATGAATGGGAAATATCATGAATAGAATCGCAAAGCTGGTATGATTAATGGTTATGCTGCTAATGATGAAGATATTACAAATGAAATATGAAAGGTATGTGATATTATATCAGTATTTTTTATGTTAAGAATGACTGGAATGATTAAATTGAGGTTGATAAGTACTAATAAATGATTTGTATATCATATTATAGTAAAGATTTTTAAAGAATAAGATGATGAATCCTAGTTAATGGTTTGAGAAGAAAGTGGGATGATTGATGTGTTTATGTATTGGAATTTAAGAATTATGTTATATCAAGTGCACTGTGTTGCATTTGTTGTCAATGAGGTATGTTGTTGTCAAGGAATGAATGGATGGATGTCAAGGAATTTCAAGATGTGAATGACAAAGGATGTGATGGTGTTGGTAAGGAAAGGATAATGTCCATGGTACTAAGATGAATGTCACTTAGGAGATTCACTAAGTGACATAGGAGATGATGGTTGAAACATTCTCTAGTAACATCAGACGATTGTTGAACTGGTCTTTAAGTGTAAAGAACTTGTATCAAGATGATACAAAGTCACAACAATGTTAGAAGGCCGTGCATTATTAAGACAATGCATGAGGAGATGAAGATGATCCATCCACACCTCCTAAGTGGATGAAGTGGATTAATGAAGTCCATGCACTATCACTTAGTGCATGCGAATTTGAAGAAGTTCCAATTTGATCTCTGATTGGATCAATGAAGAACATTGAAGATTTTAAATGATTCAGGAGTTCGATTGATGAAGTGATCCTTGAGAATTCCATATCATAAGTGAAGAGCATGAAGAAGTACAGAGTAATTCTCAAATGAACAAAGTGAGGAAGAAGGCTTGAAGGGCTTGGCATTTGGCTTATACACATAGGAGAACTTTGTGTTTGATAGTCCTTCTTCATGCCTTTGCCAAAAAATATGGCCAGCCAAGGACACCTTGAGGGTTCAACCCCAAGGCACATGTGGGCCTAAAGCACCACGCCCAAGGGGGAACCCGTGGGGCAAGCCCAAGGCGGCAGGAGGCCACGCGGTGATCAAATCCGCGCGGCAGGGACACATAGCGTGCGCCCGCGAGAGGCAGAGTGGGCGCCAGTGGCGCGCCCGAGTGGCAGGGGTGGGCTCAAGAGCGCGCCCGCAGAGAGAACACGGTGCGGGGCGGCACCGTGGAGGTTGGAAGTTCAATCGAGGGGTTATGGCAGTGCCTGGTTGATAAACCGCGGAGATTCCGCGAGGCGATTCAATGTGGGACGAAAAATTTCGCCGCGGATCAGATCTGAGCCATCCGTCTCATCGCGCGATCGATCTCCGCCACTCATCGCATCTCGCCGCTCCCGTTCAGATCCAGGCCATCCGAGATTATCTGATCGCCTGATCTGACGGCTCCCCGTCCGTCTCCTTCCTCGAGCTCGAACGAAGCCACCCACAGCCTCCGTTCGAACCAGGCGCCTCCCCGACGACGGATTTTGAGTTATCGGCTGTCTCTCTCAAAGCAGAAGGCACCCTCGTGCTCGTCTGGCCATAACGAACAGTACCATGCACAAAAAGAGTCGTGCATTCATTCAATGAGAGAATTCTATATTCGGCCGAAGCAACCGAAGGTGCGAGGCCATTCGGTGTTGATGCTTTGCATGGATTGGGTTTAAAAAAGGCCATGCACACGTTCAACGAAGCATGCATGAAGAGAAAAATAACAGAGGAAGGAACCCGCGTGAAACAAGAGAGAAAGTTCAAGATTTGCAAAATCATGAAAACCCGAGATATTTGGGAGTTTGAATTTATAACCACGCGGATGTTTTGAGTCATTTTTCTGCCTATATAAAGAGATCCCAAAGCACAGAGATTGCTTGCTGATCCTTTGTTGAAAACCTGACGTCCCGTGAGTGCTTCAAAGCCTCGCGAAGAACACCCTGCGCACCCCCTGCGCGACATAAAATCCCGGAGCTCTCCTAGCTCCGTTAGGTTCCTTTCACGCATCCCTTGTGTGAAAGAGGTGAAGGGAAGTCACCTGTGCGCCTTCCCCTTGCGCGGCAGGAAGACCCCGTGGTCGCAGCACCTTGCGTGCCCACGGTTGAAGCCCGCACTTGCGCGGCAGTTGGTGTCCTTGACACCCTGCGCGCCCACGGCTGTCAGAGGACTTGCACGGCTGTTGAAGGCAGGAAGGTCGAGGCTTGTATTCAAGCACCTTGCGCGATCCAAAATTAAGAACACCCTGGGCAGTGTGTGTGCTTAGTGCAACATGAAGATGAAGTGCATTACATACCTACGGGTTGTGTGCTAAGTGAGGAGGAAAGCCACATCAAGTGAAAGACATACACCATTTGTGGGTGCAAAGTGAACAAGAAGGCTGAGGCCATACCTTTTGGTTGTGCCTAATTGAAGAACACACTTTGTGTGTGCATTTGAAGAAGAGGTTGTAGCCTTGTGTGTGTGCAAGAAGAGAAGGAAGGCCGTAGCCAAGTGGGAAGACAAGAGGTCCTTAGAACCCAAGTGTGTGCATAAGAACCAAGTGAAGACCACACATTTTGTGTGTGTGCAAAGTGAAGGAATAAGGCCAAAGACTTACCTTAGTGGTGTGTGTGCAATAGAACAAAAGTCCGAACCTTAGTGTGTGCAAAGTTGATGTGCACACTTTGGAGAAGAAGACTTCCACACTAAAGTATAAAACACCTTTAAGTGTGTGAACAAATTGAACAAAGTGTGTGAAGTTCAAGGAAGGTGTGTGCTTGAAGTGATTACACCCTCTATGGGTTTATTGCACCAAGAGAAGAAGAAGGGGAGTGCATGCTTGCATGCATGCACATGCACACGTGAACAAATCCAAATCTGGTTGTGTGCATTTGAGGAGTCCAAGACCAGGAGATCTTGAAGATATTGTGATGCCATGCATTCAGTGCATGAAGTTGATCTGATGTGAGACTGGAACAGACTGAAGTTAAAGATATCAATTGTCTGAGTATTCAGTAATTGGAGAGAGGCCAGGTCATCCTTAGAAGAAGGAGATAAATCCTGAGCAAGACGAGAAGACCTGATCAACTCAAGTGATCAGAGGTACAAATCAAGGCCAGCAGTCTTTATCCCAGACTGCTGAAGATACTTGAAGAAGGTTAAAGTGAAGAAGAGCTACTCATGTGACTCGAGGAGCCAAGAGAAGACCCTGTGGGACTCAGGGGAAGAAGTCTTCAGTGGGATTCTGGAGCAGGCCAGTGGGACTCTGGTAACACTGTGGGACGCAGTATAAAGACCCTCCTGTGGGACTCAGGAGAGATACAGTGGGACTCTGTATCGACCATTTTAATTCTAACAAGTTATAATGGAGAAACCATGTTGGGGCGTATAACCAACATGGTAAGGACGTAGGACTTTGGTGCTGAACCTTGTAAATCCTTGTGTCCAGTGCCTTTAAATTTACAGCATTATTCGAGGAAAGGTTGAGAGACACAAGAAGAGTGGATCGAGGCTTTAACCAGCCATAGAGTTTTAATTGATAAAGAATCAATTAGTAAAAAGTTTTAAGGGATCACTGATTCACCCCCTCCCCCTCTCAGTGATTCACACTGATCTGGGCACTTCAATTGGTATCAGAGGGAAGGTTACCTCTAAAAGATCCAAGGGAGTCTTTATGAAGTGCAGATTTGAGGAAACGAGTGACCAGCCTCAAATGGAGATATCTACCAAGACTCAGAAAAATAGAAAGAAGAAACAGGCCAAGAAGATAAAGAAAGCCTGTCCTAGATGTGATGAAGTTGGAATAATGAATGATCTTCAAAATGCAATCGAATATCTTCAGAAGACAGTCCCCAAGGAAGTGGCAATGTGTATAGCTAAAGGCATCCTTGATCTTCAAGAAGAAAAATTACAGCTAGAAGAAGAAGCCAATGCATTGGAAGATCAATTGGCAAAAAGGGTTGGCATAACCAACACTCTCAGAAAGCTGGTGAAGGCTAAGGATGAAACAGTTTCTCTTTGCAATAAAAGATATGAAGATACTTGTGAAGAATTGCAAAGAAGACTTTCTGAGAAAGAATTATTTAAGACAATGGTCAAAGATATTTTCCATGCACTGGAAAAGAGGCACAAAGTGTCAATGGATGTCAGAAATGATCAACTCGAAGACAAAGTCAAAATGGTGAAGGGGCTTGACAATTCATTGCTAGAATTGAAGATGTTGCATGATGACCAGATGGAATAGCTGAAACAGAATTGGGAAGGTAGGCTAAGATTGGTTGAGGATGAGAAGAACTCCCTCAACATGAAATGCTTTGAATTAGAGGTGATATTGAAGAATCTGCAATCACCCAAAGCTGAATCCTCCTAGTCAGCTGAAAGAAGCAATGTTACTACTCAATTATGCTTTGAGAAGGATGATTCTAATAGAAAGACATCCTCTAATGAAAGGGAAACATCTTCTACAAAGAAGGTACCATCCATACCATCTTGTAATCATGCTTCTAATTGTGTTTCTACTAAAAGTGCAGGATGGAAGAATGAATCCAAACAAGTATGGATGAAGACAGTGAAGAAAGAATGCTCTCCTGAAACAACACAGCAAGTCAAGAAAAGTACCCAACAATCAGAAGGACTGAAGAGGTCAAGATTTGTGGGTTAGTGTTGGTGTTGTAACAAGTATGGGCACTGTGAAAATGATTGTTGGTACAATCATCTCAATGTGAAAGCACAAGGGAATCCCATGCCAAGGGAGAGCAAGCCAGAAGAAAAGAAGCAACATCCACAGGTCCAGAGACATCTGTTTACTATTAACAGATTTGGATTGCTTGATAACATCTGGGATGTGTGCAAAAGTGGTAAAATAGATACATGTCAATCTTCAACTGTATCCAGAGCTCAAAAGAAGAAAAGATCACAGAACCTGGCTCAGAAAGAATCCTTGGGAAGCAAGCAGAAGAAAGCTGAAGATGCTCCCAAGAAGATTATGAAAAAGGAAGACAAGACCTTGGAGTCTAAATCCAAGAAGGGTGATGCATCCAGAACGAACACCAAGAAGAAATGCTTCTACTGTGGAAAGAAATTACATATCATGGATCTTTGTAAAGAAGCCATGAAATTCAATAGAGGCAGACTGGACTCAAACAGACGATCAATCCAAAGGAAGCAGAAGGGATTGATTGAAAACAAGTTGCCTAAGATAGGTAGCTTGAAAGCATCGAAGGAACCATGTGGAATATCCAGAACTGAGGCCACACATCCAAGTGACTTACTAGTCATATGGCCAAATCATTTGCAACTTTCCAAAGATCTGCAAAGAGCTGAAGATGAAGTTCTGGAAATTTCTAAGGAAAAAGGGAAGAAGAATATTTCACATGAAGATGTGTTGAGATCCACACCAGCACAAACATCATTGAAGATCAAATGTGCAAGTGTGAATAATGGTGAAAATGGGACATCTCGGTTGAGAGAATCTTCTCAACCTTGTTGTTCACATTGATGAACCAAGGAGGTTCCATCTTATTCCCTAATCACTTGTATTTACATGTGCTGACATTGCAGGGAATTGAAGATGATGATCATTCTCAGCTGGAGGATGGTTTGGAAGGAATGGAGTGCACCCCTTGAGGGGGAGCCTATCTGAAGAAGATGGTATTCTTAGATTAATACATCTTGAGAAAAGTGAAGGTATTCCAATCATACTTTCATCCCTTGTTTCTTAATTGTATTCATCATGACAATTAAGGGGGAGTATTGATTGAAGACAAATGAATGAAAGGGGGAGCTTTATCTTTGCACCTGAACTTTCTAATGAGTTTTGTGGAGTATGTGCAGGATTTGGCAATTCATTGATATATCTGAAAAATTTCAACCTCTTGGAGCATGATCTCACATGTACAATGAATGTTGGACAGCATTGAGTACCTTGGTTACATCACTCTTGTTTTCTACACTGGGTTAGCCCAAGTAGACTTAGAGATGATTTACTAAAGGTTCTTTGATAAAGAGAACATGTGACATCATCCCTCTCTCAGTGTTTTTCAAGAAAATACTTTTCAAAGGGAGGAAGATATTTTTGAAAGAGAACCACACCACACCTTTGAATTTGATTTCCAATAAGGGGGAGAAAATATTGGCACGCATATTGACCCATTCATATGTGCTCTAGTATATTGCCAACAAATACAAAGGGGGAGATTGAAGTGCACTGTGTTGCATTTGTTGTCAATGAGGTATGTTGTTCTCAAGGAATGAATGGATGGATGTCAAGGAATGTCAAGATGTGAATGACAAAGGATGTGATGGTGTTGGTAAGGAAAGGAGAATGGCCATGGTACTAAGATGAATGTCACTTAGGAGATTCAATAAGTGACATAGGAGATGATGGTTGAAACATTCTCTAGTAACATCAGACGATTGTTGAACTGGTCTTTAAGTGTAAAGAACTTGTATCAAGATGATACAAAGTCACAACAATGTTAGAAGGTCGTGCATTGTTAAGACAATGCATGAGGAGATGAAGATGATCCATCCACACCTACTAAGGATGTGATGGTGTTGGTAAGGAAAGGAGAATGGCCATGGTACTAAGATTAATGTCACATAGGAGATTCACTAAGTGACATAGGAGATGATGGTTGAAACATTCTCTAGTAACATCAGACGATTGTTGAACTGGTCTTTAAGTGTAAAGAACTTGTATCAAGATGATACAAAGTCACAACAATGTTAGAAGGCCGTGCATTTTTAAGACAATGCATGAGGAGATGAAGATGATCCATTCACACCTCCTAAGTGGATGAATTGGATTAATGAAGTCCATGCACTATCACTTAGTGCATGTGAATTTGAAGAAGTTCCAATTTGATCTCTGATTGGATCAATGAATAACATTGAAGATTTTAAATGATTCAGGAGTTCGATTGATGAAGTGATCCTTGAGAATTCCATATCCTAAGTGAAGGTCATGAAGAAGTACAGAGGAATTCTCAAATGAACAAAGTGAGGAAGAAGGCTTGAAGGGCTTGGCATTTGGCTTATACTCATAGGAGAACTTTGTGTTTGAAAGTCCTTCTTCATGCCTTTGCCAAAAAATATGGCCATCCAAGGACACCTTGAGGGTTCAACCCCAAGGAACATGTGGGCCTAAGGCGCCACACCCAAGGGGGAACCCGTGGGGAAAGCCCAAGGCGGCAGGAGGCCACGCGGTGATCAAATCCGCGCGGCCGGGGCGCATAGCGCGCGCCTGCGAGAGGCAGAGTGGGCGCCAGTGGCGCGCCCGAGTGGCAGGGGTGGGCGCAAGAGCGCACCCGCAGAGAGAACACGGTGCGGGGCGGCACCGTGGAGGTTGGAAGTTCAATCGAGGGGTTGTGGCAGCGCCTGGTTGATAAACCGCGGAGATTCCGCGAGGCGATTCGATGTGGGATGAAAAATTTCGCCGCGGATCAGATCTAAGTCGTCCATCTCATCGTGCGATCGATCTCCGCCACTCATCGCATCTCGCCGCTCCCGTTCAGATCCAGGTCGTCCGAGATTATCTGATCGCCTGATCCGACGGATCCTCGTCCGTCTCCTTCCTCGAGCTCGAACGAAGCCACCCACAGACTCCGTTCGAACCAGGCGCCTCCCCGACGATGGATTTTGAGTTCTCGGCTGTCTCTCTCGAAGCCGAAGGCACCCTCGTGCTCGTCTGGCCATAACGAACAGTACCATGCACAAAAAGAGTTGTGTATGCATTCAATGAGAGAATTCGATGTTCGGCCAAAGCAACTGAAGGTGCGAGGCCATTCGGTGTTGATGCTTTGCATGGATTGGGTTTAAAAAAGGCCATGCACACGTTCAACGAAGCATGCACGAAGAGAAAAATAACAGAGGAAGGAACCCGCGTGAAACAAGAGAGAAAGTTCAAGATTTGCAAAATCTTGAAAACCCGAGATATTCGGGAGTTTGAATTTATAACCACGCGGATGTTTTGAGGCGTTTCTCTACCTATATAAAGAGATCCCGAAGCACAGATATTTCTTTCTGATCCTTTGTTGAAAACCTGACGTCCCGTGAGTGCTTCAAAGCCTCGCGAAGAACACCCTGCGCACCCCCTGCGCGGCATAAAAGCCCGGAGCTCTCCTTGCCCCGTTAGGTTCCTTTCGCGCATCCCTTGTGTGAAAGAGGTGAAGGGAAGTCACCTGCGCGCCTTCCCCTTGCGCGGCAGGAAGACCCCGTGGCCGCAACACCTTGCGTGCCCACGGTTGAAGCCCGCACTTGCGCGGCAGTTGGTGTCCTTGACACCCTGCGTGCCCACGACTGTCAGAAGACTTGCACGGCTGTTGAAGGCAGGAAGGCCGAGGCTTGTATTCAAGCACCTTGCGCGATCCAAAATTAAGAACACCCTCGGCAGTGTGTGTTCTTAGTGCAACATGAAGATGAAGTGCATTACATACCTACGGGTTGTGTGCTAAGTGAGGAGGAAAGCCACATCAAGTGAAAGACATACACCATTTGTGGGTGCAAAGTGAACAAGAAGGCCGAGGCCATACCTTGTGGTTGTGCCTAATTGAAGAACACACTTTGTGTGTGCATTTGAAGAAGAGTCCGTAGCCTTGTGTGTGTGCAAGAAGAGAAGGAAGGTCGTAGCCAAGTGGGAAGACAAGAGGGCCTTAGAACCCAAGTGTGTGCATAAGCACCAAGTGAAGACCACAAATTTTGTGTGTGTACAAAGTGAAGGAATAAGGCCAAAGACTTACCTTAGTGGTGTGTGTGCAATAGAACAAAAGGCCGAACCTTAGTGTGTGCAAAGTTGATGTGCACACTTTGGAGAAGAAGACTTCCACACTAAAGTATAACACACCTTTAATTGTGTGAACAAATTGAACAAAGTGTGTGAAGTTCAAGGAAGGTGTGTTCTTGAAGTGATTACACCCTTTGTGGGTTTATTGCACCAAGAGAAGAACAAGGGGAGTGCATGATTGCATGCATGCACATGCACACGTGAACAAAGCCAAATCTAGTTGGGTGCATTCGAGGAGTCCAAGACCAGGAGATCTTGAAGATATTGTGATGCCATGCATTCAGTGCATGAAGTTGATCTGATGTGAGACTGGACCAGACAGAAGTTAAAGATATCAATTGTCTTAGTATTCAGTAATTGGAGAGAGGCCAGGTCATCCTTAGAAGAAGGAGATAAATCCTGAGCAAGACGATAAGACCTGATCAACTCAAGTGATCAGAGGTACAGAGCAAGGCCAGCAGTCTTTATCCCAGACTGCTGAAGATACTTGAAGAAGGTTAAAGTGAAGAAGAGCTACTCGTGCGACTCGAGGAGCCAAGAGAAGACCCTGTGGGACTCAGGGGGAAGAAGTCTTCAGTGGGATTCTGGAGCAGGCCAGTGGGACTCTGGTAACACTGTGGGACGCAGTATAAAGACCCTTCTGTGGGACTCAGGAGAGATACAGTGGGACTCTGTATCGACCATTGTAATTCTAACAAGTTATAATGGAGAAACCATGTTGGGGCGTATAACCAACATGGAAAGGACGTAGGCCTTTGGTGTCGAACCTTGTAAATCCTTGTGTCCAGTGCCTTTATATTTACAGCATTATTCGAGGAAAGGTTGAGAGACACAAGAAGAGTGGATCGAGGCTTTAACCAGCCATAGAGGTTTAATTGATAAGGAATCAATTAGTAAAAAAATTTTAAGGGATCACTGATTCACCCCCTCCCCCTCTCAGTGATTCACACTGATCTGGGCACTTCATTATATAAATCCAAAAATATATAAGGATTATTCAATATAAATTTTCTGTTAAATTGAAATAATATGTTGAATGGTTATACTGACCTAGAAAAGTGATTTAATGGAAAGTGGATATTTTACAAAAAATACATGATTAAGGGAAGATAACCCTGAATATGTTTCTAGTGTTGAGATAATGATGTTGGGATAAATATATGATGGATATGGATAAAGTAAACTGGAATGATTCCCAAATCATATTGTTGATACCTAGGCCTTCGTTTCCAGCCTGTGCGGATCAGGAATTCCCTTCAAGATACGCCACAGACTCGATCAGGTGTTGGGATGAATTGCACTCTAGTTTGGTTTGTGACACATAATTAACATAAAACCATAATGAAAACATAAAGACTTCCACATTCCTTGAAAAAAAACACAAATTATTGAATATATTCCAAAAAATAATAGTTTTTTAAACTTCATCAATCATAAAAACCCAACATAAATAAAAAAAAACATAATGATAAATAAGCAAATCCAAATAAGGAATAATGATTTTCAAGTTCAATGTTTTATAATATGTAACTAAAACCAAATAAACTATAATGGAATGATAAAAAAAATCTCCCAAATACCTCCATGCAACAAGAGGTATATCACCCTCAAGTCAGAACCAATAGCACCTACAAGGAATGGAACACTATCAACTAGATCCTCCATCACCATGACACATCTTCCTTTTACCTGGTTCATACATAACAAAGTATACATGCTCGAAAAGGTGTATGTATGGTGTTATCTAAATCCCAGTAGGATGTCACCACAAATAAAAGGTACTCCATGCTAAAACGTTATAAGATAAATTAATATGCTCATTTATAAAAAAATCCTTTAAAACATTTTAAAATAAACCATTTCCAACACTACACTTTTAAAGGTAACATTTTAATAGGAAACTTTTACTATGATCAAATTTTTTTAAAATGAAATACACTCAAGGTCCAATATTTGATTATGGATGGTACCATATCACATAAGTCTCATGTCACAAGAGAGCACCATGGGTAAATTCCTAAGGATAATGTAGCTTGAGTCAGACACTAAAACCTCGTACCTTGGTGAAACGTGGTATAAAGACCACAACCAGTAGTTTCTTTATGCACAGTCCACTAGGAGGGGACACCCTTTGGGTGTATAGGTCTCTGATCAAAATACATGTTTAGTCAGTGTTGTAATCATCATTCCAAGAAAGTGAAACTGGGAATTTCCACTTGTTTATCACTAGCATTCTATATTTAGTCATCCCACCTTTATAACTAGGATTCCCTTTGTTTTGAAATTATCATTTTACATGTCACACAAAAAACCCTTTTCACATACACATTCCAAGAACTATAAGGATACTGAGAAATAAACACCTTCTCAAATTGTCACATAGAAACCAGCAGTTTCTATAAACCAACCACTTCCCATTTTACGCACACCAAACTAATTTAAAAAAAATTCACTACTTTAAAAGTCTATGAAACCCATTTGAAAACACTACAAGGAATGAACATAATTAATTTAACCATTTCCATGGTACAAGCCCCTCTTGAATCCAAACATAAGCTAGTTTCGCTTTTATCATGATTCTCAATATTTAGACAATTCACAAGTCAAAATAAAAGTGCACAACAAGGTTACCATAATGCCATAAAATCAATTTCCTTTGAAAAACTCACATACAAATAAATTCTCACCTAAAGTTCCCTTTAAAACACATTTATCACATTTCAAACAACCCATAAAACACTTTCATGAAGGATCACAATAAATAACATACAAAAACATAACCATTTTCTTTTATAAAATTCATTTCCATCACATATGCATGACAACCCCTTCCAAAACTCATTTCGCACCACAAAAATAAATCACAAATAACATTAATTAACCAAAAAAGTATATAAAATCATCTAAAAATGTTAGATCATGGAACCACTTACCTCAAGCTTGGAGGAATCTAGAAATTAGTGTGAAACCTCAACTACACAACCATAATAACTTAACGAATCCTTGATGAATGGAGATCAAAATCACCCAAATATTGATTCCAAAGAGTTATAAGGAATCTTGGAGGTATATTCAATAAATTAATAACGCATATAGGGTATTTGGGAGGGGATAGCATTAAAACTCAAGAGGATAGAAAGGGAATTTTCATATTTTTAATGACCTGGACAAGTTGAATAGTTTGCCTGCACAATTTACCACCCCATGTGGAAACCATAGACCCTTTATTTTCTAAGAGGAACATGCTGAATTGTTAGCCTACATGGTTTAAAAACTATGCACTGAACACAGGATTACACACTATCTAGAAACAACACTTGGTCGCACAGTTACCTGGGCAAGGGTGCATGGTTTTCCAAATCATGCGCCAACCGTGCGCCAGCTACTGTTAACCCAAAAACTCTCATTTTTCACTAAAAAATAAAGATAAATCCAAATGATAAATTCTATACCAAAAATAAACAAAATAGATGCCACAAAATATAAAACAGGAACACTTAGAACTAGAGATAACCCAAGGCCCAAAGAATAAACTGGATCAATTCTCAAAATTAAAAACTTGGGTATGATAATTCTCTCCACCATGAAAAATTTCCTCCCCGAGAAAGTCACTCCAAGTTTTGATCTAAAAATATATAATGATACTCCTCTACCACACAAGGATATTCACAAAAAAAATCAAATGAGAAGAAAACAAGATCACCATGAACAGAAAAAATAGGTTCAAAATTTTGAACTCGGGAGGCAATAATGGACTTCACATTATACTTCTTATGCCCCTAGAAATCCACAATACCTCTAGTTGATTGATCCAAATAAAATTAATTCTCAAAATTGTATAATACAAAATTTTAATCCAATATCACTACAATAATTACCAATCGAAACTCATACCTCTTACCTTAAATGAACAAACAAACCCAAACCAGTTTTAAAGAAATACCTTCACAACCTTGTTTCAAAGAAACTGATAGGATCACTACCACACCAAATATTACTCAAGGGGGGGTCTTGAGATTAGATAGATTCAATGAGACTACCCACTACTAATCAAACACCATAAACTAAATGGGATTATCACCATGGGGAGGCTCAAATAGACTCCCCACCATTTAAAATAAACTACCACTAACTTACTCCAAAAGAAATCTCAAGGAGACCCATGGTGTGTCTCCCCACCATAAGATCCAACCAACATAATCAACAATAACATACCAAAAAACATGATCCAACTAACCCCTTCACTAGGGGAAAAATATGACTAAGGGAACACCCACCCATGAGATAGGCTATAACTGAAACCAATTCATGAAGGCCAACCGTACAAGGATAAACGAATTGGGATCCACATCCAAAAATATCGACAACTAAAACTTCAATGATACAAGACCATCCTATATCCTCACAATCAAAGATAATATTTTAAACCATGTGGGTCACAATGAAAAAATGAGGCCTCCATAACTCTTCCCACAAAATGAGACCATACAAGACGAAAAATCTACACAAGGAACTTAAACTGTCTCCATTTCCCATGCTGAAGACAAAAGCTAGACCATGTTCCATCACACCCCTGGGATTCCTAACTATGAACGAGATTCACCTTGGGGTCTATAGCTAGATCCATGATGATTAAAGCATCTCCTTCCTCACTTACAGAAGAAGAAAATTCTAGATCAGAAAACTTTCCTTTGGTTTCATGAGTGACCACACAATATTCCAATTGATACCAAAAGAACCCCACATACCATGGAACTCACTTCACCTCAGCATGGAACTTCACCAATCTAATGACATAGAAAAGGCACACACATCATCCCCTCTCACCTCAAATGAGGTACAATAAAAAAAGAACACATGGAAGACACCTCTATATAAAATAGAGAAATTTGGAATTCCTGAAAGCAAAACATGATTCCGTTATAATAGAAGTTATATAATGGTTCTACAATATCCAGTTATTCATTTTGAAGATAATTTGACAACAAAAAACACCACTATACATGACCATTATAAAAAAATAAGCACACGAGGTAAACTACTTAAAAACTAAGCCCAAGCATCGCACTACTCCTACAAATGGGTAGGGGTGTTATTAAAATAGGTGGACATATCTCCACGACACTTTCTAGAAACATCCTGATATAACCTCTACAAGTGACCTGGGAACCCATAGGCATGGAAGGTTATCAGAGCATTTAGAAAGGATGACTTATTATGACAAGTCATGTCACACTAATGAAACAACATAATCCTACATCCAAAATAAGATGATGAAAGATATAGAGGTCTTTTAATACTACAGCCAGTACCAATAACCTCAAGACACTTTCCACCCTCCTCATTGGAATTCCCTTCACCATTTTCAAGACATACCTTTCATACATAGAGGTGTTCATCTTCAGCTTTAATGACTCAAACATCCCAAGGAAACTAAAGTTTCTTTCAATTTCTCATATCCACTCTTCTACTTGGAGAGGATTTGTATGATCAAACAATAAGGTTGGATTAAGCTTCTAGAACTTGAGAATAATGTCCACAAGTTGATCAACAAGAGGGTTCTCTAATGGTAAACCACCAATAGAAGCACCATAATTTCCATCAAAACCATGTTGGGCTATGCACTTGGTAACAATCATACAAAGAACTCAATCAAGGTTGATCCATTGACCAGGGTTCAACACAACCATACACCAAAATCAAGGGGGGAACCCAAAGGCTTCCCAAAACGTTTTTCCAAATAACCCACTAACCACTATCACAAAACCAACTCATCAACAAGAACTCAAACATAAAACACCATTAAGACGAAAGGGTTCTCCAGATCAAAACATGTTGCTAGTAACATTCCAAAATAATAAAGAGACACACCCCACAAGTTCTGGATAACAAATCATCGTATTTTCTCTTAAAATCACTTTTGAAAAGAAAAAATACTTGGTGGGTTGGACACTCAACAATAGTATCTCATGAAGCCTCACACATGTATGTTCTTGTACAAAACTGAGCACCCATCCACTTTTTTCATCAACAATCCACATGAATCCATTCATGTGGCCACTCATGGGAATACCATAGGTCCAAAAACACCTTTCCACTTTCCAAAACAAAACATTTAACCCACACTTTCAACTTCTCTATTTAAATCCCAATTCAAAAAATCAAAAAAAAAATTCAAAAGTTCACTAACCACCCAAATCAAAAACCATTTTAAAGATCCACACACCAATCCCATTTATTTCTTTCAAAAATAAAAAACCTATGATTCCCATTCAAAACTAAACTTATCCCATTCCAAACATTTTCACTAATTATATAAACCCCATTAAATAAAAAATCCATTGGTTAAAAAAAATTTGAGCCTTCTTTAAAACAAATTTAGGATTTCCAAACAAATTATTTAACTGAAATCTAGATATTGATTATAAAAATCTGACCTCACTAATCCATTCTCATTTTACCCCAATGTTAATTTCATAATAATCCATTTTTCTAATGTCTTTCACAAAGTTAATTATGAAAATCCATTTTCCCCTTTCCAAAAAAATCATTACCGTTATAAATTCAATTGTCACAATTCCAAAATAGGGGTTTTCAAAACAATTTTAAGAACCCAAGAAGATAAAAAACAATTCACAAGAGGAAACTAGTCTCGGTGGGTGACTTGGTCATATGGTTGGAGGCCATACACCAATCACACCACTATCATGAATAGTATTCTAGGACAATGCACTACAAAAAAAATGACACTTAGTAATGTTTTTTTCATCAGTGATGTTTATAAATGTTGCTAATTCATTTATAGACGTTTTTTAGAAATATATCTAAACTAAAGACATTTGTTAACATCTTTATATAGTGACACATAATTTTTTGATGTTTATTGTAAAAGTTGGTAAAGTGTTTTCATTTCATGACACTTCTAAAAATGTTGGTAACGTGTGCATCTAAAAAATGTCATTAATTTTTTTATTTGAAATTTATAGTTTTTAGGTATAGATAATTTTTTATTTGAATTTTTTTAATTTTTTGTCACCCTCCCTATTTGTGCCCTATTTTCACCCCTCCCTTACTCTCCTCCCTCTCCTCCCTATCTGCCCCTCCCATTCCCTCCCTTGCTCCCCTCCCTTTCTGCCCACCTGTGCCCCCCTCCTGATCCCTCCCATTCCCCTACACCCCCTCTACCCTCCTGTTCTCACCCTCCCTCTCCACCCCTACCTTGCCCATCCCTCTTTCACTCCCCCAACCATCTTACCTCCAGGACACCCATCCCTCTCTTGTTCCCCACAATACGTGCTCCCACTCCTGTCTGCCTCCACATGCCCGCTCTTGGTTCCCAATCTCCACCAGCCCCCTTCATATCCCCTTTGAAAAATCTACCTCCACATGGAGTAGAACACAAGACCAATCAAGTAATGCACAACACCCATCACCATCTCAGATATCTATTTTTTGAATATAAAGTTTTATTATATTATATTTATATATATATATATGTAATTAAATTAAACTAAATTAATAAATTAATGTATTATATATATAATTTTATATATTAATATACATATATTAATATATATGTGTGTGTGTGTATTTTATATTTAATTTATATATATATAAGTTTATATTATATATATATATATGTGTTTATATATTAAACTATTTAAAAAGTTATTATGTTATATATATATATATATATTATATATATTAATATACATATGTTAATATATATATATATGTGTTTATAATTTAAAATTTTTAAAAAATTAATATATTATATATATAATTTTATATATTAATATATATATATATATATATGTTTATATTTAATATTTTATGATTATATATATTTATATGTTTATATTATATATATATATATATTTATTTTTATATTTTTATATTATACATATATGTTTATATTTTATATTATATATGTGTGTGTGTGTGTGTGATTATATGATGTCTGTGTGTGTGTTTATATATATATATATATATATATTCTATATAATACGTGTGTGTGTGTGTGTGTTTCTCTCCAAATCAATGTTTTTGGTATTTTCAAAAACACTTTTATGGGTTAAGTGTGTACCCTAACATAAACATTAACCCTCTTATAGCCCAACAACAACCCAACACACACACACACACACACATATATATATGTGTGTGTGTGTGTGTGTTTATATTTTACATATGGTTTTATATTTTATATTATATATATATGATTATATTATATATATATATTTATATATATATATATATATTATATATCTATATGTTTATATTATATATATATATATATATCTATATGTTTATATTTTATATTTTATATACACATGCTTATATTTTATATATATCATATGTTTATATTTTATGTATATTATATGTTTATATTTCATATATATCATATGTATATATGTGTATATGTTTATATATGTGGGTGTGTGTGTGTTGGTGTATAAATATATATGTGTGTGTACACATCTATATAATTATAAATAAATATATATATATATATATATATAATTAGCCATGTTTTAGAGCACTGGTAAAAATTCCACTAAAATAGTCATGATTTGTTAAAAACATGAATAAATTTAAAATATATATGTGTTTTTTTATATAAATATACGTATATATATATATATATATTTATTTATTTATGTGTGTGTGTGTGTGTTTGTGTGTTTGTGTGTTTATATATATGTGTATCAGTTTATAAATATTAATATATATATAAATATGTCTAAATATATATTTACATCGATGTGTGAAGATGAGTTATATAAATATATATATATAGTGATGTTTTGTGAAAATTGTCTCTAAATTAGCAGTGTTTCCTTATAAACATTTATAAATGAGCGATGTTTCATGAAAAGCATTGCTAAATTAGCGATATTTCCTAACAAGTATTGCTAATTTAGCGATGTTTTCCAAAACTCGTTGTTAAATTAGCAACGTTTTCTTATAAACATTTCTAAATTAGCAATGTTTCCTAAAAAATGTTGCTAAATTGGAAATGATTCTTTATAAATGTTTCAAAATTAGTGATGTTTCCTAAAAAATGTTGTTAAATTAGCAATGTTTCCTTATAATTATCTCTAAATTAGTAGTGTTTCCTTATAAACATCACTAAGTTAGTAGAGTTTCCTTAAAAACATCACTCAATTAGCGATGTTTCCTAAAAACGTCACTAACATAGCAACGTTTGCAGAAAATATAACTAATTTAGAGTTATTTTTAAAAAATGTTGCTAAATTATAGTTTTTTATAGTCATTCCCCTGGTAACACATGGCATGTCAGGCACTACGATCTCATGCGGACCTTTAGACCAACTCTCTTTTCATTTCCGAACATATAACAACTCATTGGAACTAATGAAACTAAAATAAACCTGACTTCCCTTGGTAACTTGAGTCCTGTTCTGAGGTGTGTTGTCCAATAACCCCACTTGCAACTAGAACATCAAGTCTCGACAGTCCTGGATTTGGACTATCCAAAGTCTTCCCTAAATAACATGACCCAAAAAAGAGTGTAACCTGGCTCAAATAAAAAAATCCATGAACCAAGTTGGAGTGTCATTCAACCCAAAACTCAACCCAATCCATGGCACGGTCTGAAGGGCGTTATCTATCCCTACGAACTAGAAACTAGTGCCTAGGAATTGACAATATTCTTTTGGAATTATTTCACCCATTTTTATAAGCACACATAACCAACAAAAATAAACAATACAATAGTAAATAACCAAATCCAAAAAAGGAATAATGTTTTTTAGGTTCAAAGTTTTACAATATATTATCAAAACCAAATACACTATAATGAAAAGAGAACAAAAATAATCTCCAAAATACCTCCACACAACAACAGGGATTTCACCCTCAAGCTTCCACCCACAACATCTATAATAAATGGAACACTAGCAACCAGAACATCCATCACCACAACACATCTTTCCTTTACCTGGGTCATATATCACAGTCTACAAACACCCAAAGGTGTATGTAGGGTGTAAGAAAAATCCCGGTAGGATTCCACACAAAAGAAAAGGGACTCTAGGCTACAACATTTTAATAAAATTTAACATGCTCATTTATGAAAAAGCCTTTAAAACATTTCTAAGATTTGATTTTAAGAAAAAAAACATTTTCTTCATAACTGTTTTAAAGGTAACATTTTAAAAGTAAAATTTTACAATTATAAAATATTAATAAAATGAAATACACTCAAGGTCCACAATATTCTGACATATGGCACCACATAACATAAGTATCATGTCATAAGAGAGCACCATAGATAAATCCATAAGGGTAATCTAGCTCGAGTGAGACACTAGAACCTCATACCTTGGTGAAACATGGTATAGAAACCACAACCATATACTTTCTTGTGCATGAGCCACTGGGAGGGAACACCCCATGGGCCTAGTGTTCTCCTATCATAATACATGTTTTGTTAGTTTTTTAATCATCAATCCAGCTAAGTGAAATCAGGACTTTCCACTTTTGTATTACTATCATACTAGATCTAGTAGTCCCCACTAGAAACTCAGGATTCCCTTTGTGCTCAAATTCTCATTTCACATGTCACACAAAACACCCTTTTCACATACACATTTCAAGCATTATGAATATATTTGTAAATCACCACTTTCACAAATCATTCCACAGAAACCATAATTTTCCATAAATAAACCACATTACATTTTCCACACACCAAAACCATTTATAAACACATTTCACAATACTTTATCAATCCATGAAACTCATTTGAAAACATTTCAAGGAAGGCACATAATTAATTTTAACCATCTCCATGGGAAACCCCCTTTTGAATCTAAAAATAAGACAATTTCACTTTAAACTACTTCCCAACATTTAAACAATTCACATGTGAAACTAAAAGAGCACAACAATTTAACCATCATGCCATAAAAATACATTTACTTTGAAAAAATCACTTCTAAATACATTCCCACCGCAAGTTCCTTTGAAAAAAATTTATCACCTTTTAAATTACCCATGAAACACTTCCATGAAGCACCACAATAAATAACATACAAAAACATAGCCATTTTATTTTATAAAATTAATTTCCATCACAAACGCATGAAAAACCATTCAAAAACTCATTTTTCACCACATAAATAAATCATAGATCACATATAATTGACCAAAAACATATAAAATCATCTAAAAATGTTAGAGAATGGAACCCCTACCACAATATTGGAATCATCTAGAAATTGGTGTAAAACCACAACCACACCACCACAATACCTTGATGAATCCTTGAATAGTTGGGGTCAAAAGGTGCACAAATTTTGATCCCAATGGGTCCAAGGAAGCTTGGATGGAGATAAAATGGCTGAAAATCATGTTTGTGGCATATTAGAGGGGTTTAGAGTTAAATCCTGAGAGGAAACAAAGGGAGTTTTTAGATTTTTAATGACATGGACAAGTCGTATAGTTTTCCCACATGGTTTTCCAAACTGTGAAGCAACTGTGTGCCCTTTACTTTCAAAGAGGAACATGTCGCATGATTATCCCACACAGTTCAAAAACTATGCACTAACTATATGATTATTCAATGTGAGTGGAAAAAATATTATAAATGAATTGAATTTGGGTTTATTGTTTTTTTCTTATGTTTTGATAATTTTTATTCTACTCCGAAACACAAAAATGGTATCCGAGCTACTTCCATGTCATTTGGATTGAGTTTATGGATTAATGAAGAAAATGAAAAAATGGGTTTTCCCAAAACAATGAAATTATTTTTTTTTAAATCATGGTTCATGAATGTTTCCAAACCATGATGCGTTTTAATATGAAAATGTCCATGATTTTTAAAATTATATGAAAATATGTCACGGTTTTTTAAAAATGGGCATGTAATAGTTTCAAAAAAAGAGAATTGTAAATAAAATAATTCCACATCATACTTATCTAAATAAATACTCATGAGTAGTGTATAAATATGGTTTCTATATGAAAAAAAGGATATATATGGGATAAAGTTTCAAAAGTAAAACTTATGAAGGATTAGGTTGAGACTGCTTACTTATAGAAAATATTCATGGTTTTTCCCTTTATAAGAGTTGTCACCTAGGATAAACCAAATCGTGTTTTACATGTAAAACATTCATTTTTTTCCCTTATAAATAGTTTTCAAATAGAATAAATCATATTTTTGTTTACATGTATTTTAAATTCTATGTACATGATAAAATATAAAAGAGTTATTAATAAAATAAATATCAAATGTTCATGTTCATTTATTTATGGATTAACTATAAATCAATTATAATTATAAATGTTTTATAATTTTTTATTTATGAAATGTTGATAAATGATTATCACATGTCTAAATTTATGAAATTTTAATTTATATAGTTTATTCTATGTGTTAATATTCAATAATATAAAGTGTTATATTTTGGATGAATTTATTTGTTAGTTTATAGTGTTAAAATATTTTTTATAAATGTCATAACATATATATAAGAAGTAACATACTAGGCATGAAATAATATTTAGTTTAATTTAACCATGACTATGATTTTTTATGGGTTATAGTCTTGAAATTAAATATTAATTATGACTTATACATATTAGGTATTTGCATTGTATTATAATTGAGATTTATCTTGACTAATGATCTATGGATATTGGGACATTGGGTTGAAATTATCATTGTACTAGGGTCTTAGTCAGGGTCAATAAAAGTGGGGGTTAGCCACCTATTTCTCCATGATTGACATTGTGATAATTTCAGTTTAATATGATTCCAATACTTTATATGAAATGGTTGCATACACCTTATTCATGTGATACATTTAAATATATGTGGATATAATTATATTTTATTTTTGGGTGAGTAACACATATCATGATTTGTATGAGTTTTATACGTTAATATGTTTGGAATACATTGATTTGGTTCATTGAAGAGAATTAAGAAACTAATTTTGTATCATAATTCATATATAATAGGAATGAATTAGTAAACATGGTGTGATTTTAAAATAGGTTTAAATATTAAGTGTTAAATTCCTTCAAATGAAAAATATTTTCAATACCTAAATCATCCAAATGGGTAGGACATTCCAAATGTGGTTTCCCATGGATTATCCTATGTATAGGTGACCCTAATAGTAAGTTACCTATTACTTTTATGATATTGAGTTACACTTAGCGGGGAAACCCTGATAGTTAGGATAACAAGGTAATAAATTTGATCATAACCATATGATGAATTTTGGTAGAGATTTTTCTTATCAACTATCCAAGATTCATATGTTATATTATTAACATGATTAACTACCAGATATAGTCAAATATTATGTTACAAGCTTAACCAATATAAACCATAATAAAATTTGGATCTTGGATCACTAATATATATGATGTTATTAAAATATGTCATCATTTTATAGGGATAAAATTCCATACAATTACATTTTAAATGATTTTAAAACATGATGATCATCTTATAAAAGCTTCTATTATAGATAAAATGATGTCACCATCATCAAATATGGCTTTTAGATAAAATTTTGAAAATGATAAGATTAATAGAATAAATTTATTAGACTATTAAAGAAACATATGAATAGTTATTAAGTAAGAATAACAATTTTTTAGGCATTATAGAAACCCATTTATAATTGGAAAACTATTTAATTTGTTCAAAAAATGAATCTAGATGCTTACATTAAGAATAAGAAAACATCTCTTGAGGGTTTGAAAACATTTTTTAGATCCAAGATGACTGATGTAATTTTTATCACTACTCATATACTCAATATGATTGGGTATTTCAATGAATTTGAGATACTTAAGGTATTATTTATGAATTGATATGGCTATTTAATTCCTTCTATAATAATTTATATAAATATTTCAATAATATTAATTTTTCAATAAAAGGATACAAGACCTCCTTAAGATATTGAGGATAGAAGAGTTAAACATGGGATATTCAGGCTCTAGTATTATATTGATAGTAAATAATGAAAAATATTTGATCTATACAAAGAATATTAGATATCCTAATTTTCCACCTAGGCCATTGAAAAATAAAGTATTTTTTGAGAAGGAGGGCCAGTTTTTCTATTATAGAGGGAATTATTCGTAATGCTTGAAGGGGTGTGAGAAGCATCAATTATATTCCACATTAAGTGTAATTATTATATAAATCCATTCTTGAATTTAAAATTTCATATGATACCAATTTATATTTTATGATTATTATAAATATATGGGAGTTAAAAAGTAAGGAAAACATTAATGAATCTTGTATTTTGTATTCAAGTAATAAAATAAAGGGTTTTCATGTCAATAATTCGGATGCAAAGGAAACACTTCAATGTCAAATGGATCTAAATAAAGGATTTTTATTTTTATCTTATTTTCTCAAAAATAATAAGATATGTTTTTGTAAAAAAATGATTTGTTATGAAAATTATAATGTAATTATTTTAATACACATGTTTTATGATATGGTCCAATTTTAAAACATGTTTGAAAATTAAATAAGGATAAAGGGAGTTTTATCCAAGAAAAAATATCTTATCTAAGATATTTATTAAAATACATGGGAAAATGGTCCCCACTACTCAATAGTATCATATTTTAAATAATAAAATCATACTTTTAAAATATTTCCCCAAAAATATAAAAAAATCATATAAGATAATGTATTTGATTTTTTATTTATCAAATATTCACATAAAAAAAATAAGTTTCATTTCATAACATAAAAGAGTTTGTGTCTAGGAAAAAAATCTTAGAGAAAATATAGTTTCAAATAGGCTTGATAGAGTACATTTTAACTTAAATAAATCTAAAGAGTAGTAAATAAATGAATCTTGGACCCACTTCTATGATGTCTGCAAGTGATTGGGTCACTCGAGGGAGCTTTATTGATGAGGTTCTCAGTTGATGGATAAGACTAACAATGGTAGTGGTAAAAAGACATAGCTTTATGGTGGGGCATGATTATTGGATAAAACAACAACTGGTAGGGATGATAGTACTTGGGATGTTCATTCTCTAGGGGGTGGGCTACACTAGTCATCACTTCGTAGGAATGAGGAGTTCGTGGAAGTGGAATGATCGAGCAGTGTCTCAGTGGTTCACATGAGTATGATGGATGTGGTTAACAGGAAACAGGAAGTGGGGGTTCATGAAAACCCAAAGGTTTATAAGATCTTTAGTAGGTTGTGAAAGGGGTTGGATGGCCCCTCTAGTAGTTGTGATCCTAGAAATGCCTATGTTGGAGGGTGCACGGGCTCTGTATAGAAGGAGGTTGACCCTTTTAAGCCACAAACGGATGTCTGTGTTACTACTGCGGTTCAGGTGGTTAGTGGAGAAGAGGATTTGGCTGATGTTTCCTATTTAGTGGTGGTTAGTTTGTGCAATGGGATGTTTCACACATGTAAGAAGGGGTCTTCCAGGGGTGTGTATATCCATATTGGTAAGTCATGGGGTCATGCTCCAAGAAACTAGTCTCCAATTCAGCTAAGAAATATATTTTAAGGTATTTCAAGGGAAGGATTGGGTTCTGGCCCTGTAGACTCAGATGACGGGGTCCATTTAGAAGAGAGAATTGATCTCTTTTATAGCCTTTCCGCAGGTGAAGATTCAAGACCAAGGGGTAATAGGGGTACTAGGAGGAGGAAGGGTAGGAATGATTACTTCTTTATACCAACCCCTCTAGTGAATCAGTCAGAAAAAAAAAGAAAAATGACAAGAATAGGGATGGTGAGGTCATTAGTCAACAGAAACCATGTGGTCTGAGTGAACCAAACTTGGATAGGATTTTGAGTTCGGAAGAAGAAATGGTTGATTAGGTCATATTACTCAATGCCTCTGAAGAGGAAGTGGCCAAAATGATGGAGAGGTCAATAAAAATGGCTTTAACTAAGGATAAAGATGCATGGATTGATAATCATGATGTGATTAAATTTTTGTGCCTCAGCAAGGGGAAGATCGGCATTAAAGAGTATATTCATGTTTGGGATAAGCTGACATCAGCTTTTGAGGAGTTATTAAAGGAAGATCCAAGAACTTGGGTAACCACCATCTCCTGGAACTTGTTTAGGGAAAATGATTTTGGTAGGCTCAAACTGTGGTTTAATGAATATGATCATTCTTGGTATGGTTGATGGTTGGTTCCTCACTTTTCCCTTAAAAGTGTTTGAAATAAAAAATTAATTTTTAGTCAAAAAAATAAATAATTAAATAAATGATTATACCACTCTAAAAAATGTTAACATCTCTTTATATCCTAAAATATTTTATGTTATGTTGGTAAAGAATGATCTTAATCTAAAAAGTTACATTCAATATTTTACCACATGATCTCAAAGAAAATATTCAATATAAAGGTTCCAAGATAATAAATATGAAATTAAAAGGAGTTCTAAACAAATAATATATGATATTAACATAATATCATTGGATGGTGTAAAGTAAATAAGTTTTAATATTTTTTTAAAGAGTTAATATGAATATTATGAATCCTAATCTCATCATTATTCAAAAAAAAAATTATTAATTGATGTTTCCCATTAAAGGATTTTAGTAAAAGAATTTATCCTATAGTCAAAACGAGATTGTAAAGGAATTGAATAGTGATTAAATGAGTATAATAAAACTATAAAAATACAGTAAACATAAGGTGTCTCTAATAATATATCATATGGGATATGATTAGATCAGAACTTATGTTTGGTTTTATTAGTAATATTTAAATTATTTTTAGAATATAAAATGTATCATGTTATATAAAAGGTAGTCTATAATTTATAATTCTTTTATGTTGATTAAATATACTCATTATGTGAAATGATAATTGACCTCTAAAAGTATCACTTTGAGTTATCATTAATCAATGTTCATCATAGAGTATTAAAGGTTGTGATAGAATGAAATTATTATAATGGGTTGAGTTTTGTATAGTGATAAAAGATTATATCATGTAGAACATAAGGAGTTTTTTAAATTGGATGACCCTTTCCATATACCACATGGTTCTACAAGGTACCCAGTGGCCTCTAGGTGGGTAATTTAGTAGCCCCGTGAAAAAATTCATTTAAGTGGGGTATTTTTGTCTTTTTTAACTCTCAATTTTATCCCCAAGTAAGGTTTCCATCAAACCTAATTTCTTTATACCGAATGAGAGCTTCTTCAAATTTTCATTTTTTAATTCTTACTATTCCCCTTTGGCAATGACATTCAAGGGTGATTTAAGGCGATTTCTATATCCAAATTCATGGTAAATCATCATCCTTCTCCTCTATTTCCCTCCCCTTATTCTATTTTAAAATTACTCTTGTTTAGGATAGGTAATAAATGATTAATTCCACCATATAATTATGGAATTCATGAAAATCATTAGGTTTTACCTTCTCTTACCTTAAAGGATCCTCTAGGTGTTGATTTCCTTACATTCATCACATTTTGGAGATAAAATACTAAGGTATCATTTTAATCTAGTTATTTATCAATATTATAATGTAATTATTATATATATGGGATGTATCATTTGGGTATTTAGGTTGCAATGATATTTAATAGATTTTAGGAGTATTTTATCTAGGTTTTATTTAAGGTTTTTCCTTATTTGAATGTGAAAATTGGTTTATTAGAGTTATCAGCTTATAAGTTTATGGATAATATTTCCTAGGGGATATTTGGTTATTGTTAGAATGTTCATATGGGTTATTAGGTCTCAAAAGACCATAACTATCTATGGTATAGGTTTCTCCAAACTTCGATGAATTTATAAACTATTGTTGAGATATGTCTACCACTAGTTTATTTTTAAATGTTATTGAAAAATACTCAATATTATTTTAGAATTAGAAATTTTTTTAATATATTTTAATGTATCAGGTTAAGAAAATTTAAAGATATTTTAAGAGATTCTTTAAAATGATTTTCAAACGATTATTTAAAATTTTTATTTGGTTTTTTATAAAGAAAAGGGTTTTGATAAGTTCATTATTATGAAAGACTCCCTTTTTTGTATTGATCGTTAAACTTCAGTTAATTTAAAAGAAATTATGAAATTGTAAACAATTTATTTTTAATGTATCATATAATAAGAACCATTCCATGGTATTATTTTCTTTTCAGTTTTTTCCTTCAATACATCCATATACTGGAATAATATAAGACACTTTATGAGTAGTGTTACATAAATTATGTTGACTATGTTATTCCCTCATAGGTTCCGAGTTGTGAATCTAATTTGGCCTTTACATTGAAGCTAGAATAATTAAACCATGATTTACTCATTCATACACCAGTGTTCTTTTTTCTTGTCTTCCAAGGGTGGTCAATTATTTTGGTTATATTCGAGATGATTTATAAGTCAATTATCCAAAATTAACCATGGTTGAGTGTTTCATTGGTGGTGAAGTAATGGTTGGAATAAATAGGTGGAAGGAAACAATATATTTTTAAAGTATCTTTGGTTTTCTAAACTAATATATCACATAAAAAGTTAATGTTTTCAAGAAAAAATTAAATAACTCTTTCACTTGAAGTAATATAAATTATACCATTTTATTTAGATCCCTTCACTTGTGTTTTGGACTTATAAACCACTTATTACATTATAAAATTTAATATTTTTTCATTATTAATAAAAAAATACTTTTAATGATAACCAGGTGAAATTTTGTTAACTTAATAAAAGTTAAGGGTAAGGTTTTTTCCAAGTAAAAATGAATTTTTATAAATAATTTTCATCTTTAAGTGATAAAGTATAATGTTTTAAATACTTAATTTTTAATTAATATTTCTCTTGAAATAATCATCTTTCATAGAGGGGATTTAAAATATTAAAAGATTATTTTTTAAATAAAATCGATATTTTAACTCATTTATTATACCATGTTCTATCCACAATTGGTTTTATCTCAAGTGTTCTTAGTTTATAACCAATTCCATAATGAACCTCTTATTTGTTTACCCTTTATACATACTCATGAACACTTACTTGATCATAGTTCCTTGTCTATAAAGGAGTCATTGGGATGTAGAACATTAAATATACAATTGTATATGTTTTATTCTTATGAATCCCTTATTATACCTATTACCAGCTGTTATGCTTGACTTATATCTTGTATACATATTTTTATTTCATAATATAGTATTCATGGAATAATAATTCACTTTTCCCTATAAATATGAAACTTGAAAATATTTCATATTGATATGATATGCAGTGTAGTATAGAGAATCATGCATGCCTTCTATACTGATATGCATGATGCATGTTGTGTTGTCTTATACTTGGAGTGTTATTTTTACTTGATATGTTATAATCATTCTATAAGTGGTATGTGTATATATACTTATTTATATATATATATAATTTAAGTAAATATATTGACCATTGATGTACAAGGTTTAATGAGATGGGTTTTTACCCTGACTCTATTATACCACTTCCTCTATACCTGAATGAGGATGTAAACTTCGATGAACTAACTATTTTATAAATGATCTTCTTTCCCCTTATATGGGATGGTTTTTTCACCCTGACTTCATTCTGATAGGATGTGTGTTGAACCCTGAATTCATTCTTTGAACTATCTTAGATTCGAAGTCAAGGCTTGATGTAGATATGAATAGTATGGACACTCTTGGTTTAGAGAGTTACTCTGTAAATCTTATGAATAATTTTCTAAATTCTATTTATTTCCATTTACATGTTATATTTACTATCTTCCAAAAAATCATTATATGATATACATTTATAAATTAGTATATGTGTTTATGCGGGCACTTGGTTATTTATCACTGAGTTGAGACATATCGGTAATAACCTACTGAGTATTTATATGTTCGTAATATTCATGGACACCTCAGTGAACAAGTTGTTTCATATGTTTCATTTCATGTACCTCATTATCAATAAGTTTTTTTGTATTCTTTATTTATGACTATGTAGGATTTGAATCTTTTTGGATTTTAAATCATTGGAGGGAATTCCTTAGAGTCCTGGTGGCATTATGAAGTGGTTACACTAGGACTAACAATAGTTATTTTACTAAGGTTTAATGTCATGTCAAATTCTATTAGTTTTCCATTAAGCCATGTTTGGCATACCATTTTATGTTCATAGTGGTTTTTAACATATTTTATTCACTTTTAGACTTTATGTGGGATTATTGATGGTTTATCATGTATGTATGTCACATGTACACTTGATGTCATGTGACAACCTAACATAGAGTTATTCCATTAATCAAGTCATGGTCCTTAAAAATGGTATCAAGATAGTGTTTTGAGGTATTTTTCGATTTTTTGTTTTAGTTTTTAGATACGAGATAGAAATCTAAGACTCAAATGGAGTACACCATGTGTAAGATTGTCCAACATGGCTATAGTGTAAATATATGTTACCAATGATGTCTAGGTGTGTAGTATAGGACGGGTATAGGTGGGGTGATATCTTAAGTGACATAAATGTGATTTGGAATAATTTATTATGGATATTATAGGCATTGATGAGAAGACACTCCATATGTGGGATTATGCATCATGTGTTTAATGTGACATTAATAGTTGTCCATTCCATTTATATTATTATCATCATATGTTAATAACCTTAATTAATTAAATAAAAAATAATAAAATAATCTGTGTTTTCCTAGATTACTTATTAGGTATAATCTAATTAATTAAAGTCACTAATATATTTTATAATGTTAAATCAAATTATTTTATTTCTATTCAGTATTGTATAAATATAATTGATATATGATTTCACATATTGATCATTTTTCTTGACTTTTTTTTGGAATTCTATTATCAATATTGAAAATTTCTTCTTGATTACTTTTTTTATGATAGGTATATTTCTTTTCTAGTGATAATTATTTTATTTATAATAATATTGATTGTTTACATGTTTATTCTTATCTTATGAGTATTTTATTTTTATATAATTAGTTATTCAATTATAAGAATTCTATATGTTTCTTGTTTTGGTTTAATTTCAATCATGCCTTGTGTTTCTTATTCAGTCACATGCTAGTATAATTGTTTTATGGTTGGCAATTCAACATGTTATTTTTCCTTTATTTATTTTTTATTTAGAATAATACTAATTACCTATTTTTAAATAATTTTATTAATCATAAAAGAAACTTATTAATGGAATTAAATTATGGAGAACTATTTTAAAAACTTGTATTTTAAATGAAATTGGGTTTAAAAAGTGATTATTTTTTTAAAAGGGTTTTATTTTTATAAAATAAGTTCTTAAAAAGTTTCCTTAAATAAAACTTCTATTCAAAATTATTTTATGAAAACCAATGGCTACTATAATATGTCACTTTTTTAAGTAAAATTGGGTCAGTTTTTTCAAGTATTTTTTTAAAGAAGAAAATTTTTGTGAAATTTAATGTTTTTAACACTCATGGGTTTTGAAAATGGTTAGTTTTGAAAATTAAAAAATGGAAATGAAATTTTGATAGCATTTTATTTTATAATAAAACTCATTTTCTGGTAAAACCAATTTATTGGGTGGGTATATTTTGATAAATTAAGACTCCATAGAATTTTAACATAGGAAAAACCTAGATAGTTATTATGGTGGGAAGATCATCAATGTGGTTTTAATTTAGTTAATAATTCCTATTGGTCATGGGAATCTTAGTAAACTTCTTTTGGAATCGTGATTTTAAGTTATATACAGTCTTAGGTTGACTAGATATTCTTTATCTAGATTTAGGTAATTGTATATATTGTATCCTTTTTATTGTTGTTTTCATTCATTTTGGGTGTTTGGTCATGAATTGAGTTGGTTATGTCATTAATTAAATATTTGATATCAATTTTGTGGTGTAATAATTTTCTTAGAGTTGGTATGCCAGTAAATAATCTTAATCATGGATTTAGGAGATTAGAATTGGTTTTAGAAGTCGTACATAAAAATATTAGAAAGGCTTAGATATAGATAACATCTTGACTAGATATTAGTTATTTAGAGATATAGTGGCCTTTTAGGTTTAAGTATGAGATTAGGGGTGTCTTTTGACTTGGTATAAGCATTAGAAAATGAATTGGGACTTTGGGAGATACCTAGAGTGGTGACACCTACATTCCTATGATTGTATGTGGTACTGATTTCCCAATGGAATAATATATGGTATCTTATGATCTTGTTAGAGTCTAGGTTTATTAGGTAGTTCCATTGGGCACCTGGTGTCCATTTGAGGGTACCTACTATCCCAAAGTTGGATTTTTTATTTAAAAGGGGAATTTTGATCTTTTTGGTACCCATATTTTATCCCCATATAAGGGTTACTTTAGCCCTCATTTCTTCATCCCCAATGATATCTCCTCAAAAGTATCCACAATTCCCTCTTCCTATTATCATTTAGAAATATGGTTCATGAGTGATTCAAGGGTATTTATCTAGATAAATTTATGGTAAATCATCCTTTTTATCCTCCCCTTCCCTCTGATTCTTCTCTTTATATATTTTCATTGATTATTATAGGGAAGAGATTATGAATTCCACCAGGCCATAATGAAATTCATCTAAATCAGTAGGTATTTCCCTTATATTTCCTAAAAGAATCCCCTATGGGTGGATTAAATTTTGTTCATAATTTTTTATGGGAATAAATAAAGGTATTATTTTGGCCAAGTTTTTTTGCAATTTGGGAATGGAGTTAGGGTTCATTTATGATGTATTAGCTTATAGTATTTTTACAAATATTTTATAGGGGTTGTTTGTTTGGAATTGGGATGTACCTGGTGAACTATTGGATCTCCAAATCCTAAAATTATCTATGGTTTGGGGTTATAAATACTTTGGTGAACTTCCAAGATATGACTATGTTTGGTCGACCACTAGTCTCTTTTTAAAAGTTATTAACATATAAAAAATAATATTTCAAAATTATTAATTGATATCTTTAAGATATTTTAATATATCATGTGAAATACATTTAATAAAATTTTAAGATATGTTATAAAATGGTTTTTAAATCATTCTTTAAACCTATGATTTGAGATTTTATAAATAAATTGGTTTTGATAAATTCATAATTATGAAAGAATCCCTTATTTATATTGTTTTCTAAACTTCAATTCATTTCTAATGTTAGTCAATCATGTTTCAATACTTTATTTTAAAATTTCCATGTCATTTGGAACCTTCATTATATTTTCAATCATTATCATGTTTTCCTATGAATTATTCCACGTAATGAAATATTATAAGATACATTATGGGTATTATTACTTAAACAATATTAACCATGATATTTTCTCATAGGTTCATGTTGTGAACATTATATGACCTTGACATTAAATCAAAAATAGCTCGACCATGTTTTACTTAGTAATTCACTTTTATGACTCTATCATGTCATACTAAGGTATTCAATTATTTTAATCACATCCTAGATGAGTTATATTTCAATGATAAAAAATGTAACCCCAGTTAGTAGTTTCATTAGTGATAAGGTAAAGGATAGACTAACTAGTTGAAAATGAATAACCTATTTTCAATGTATTCTTGGTTTTCTAAACTAGGTTTTCACCTAAATAAAACTTAATTTTTTCAAGAAATAATTTAATAACTCATTCCCATTATGTAATATACCTCATACTAGTTTATTTAAATCCCTTCATTAGTGTTTCATATTTATGAACTAATTCTTTGTTTTTGAAACTTAATCACTTTTTCATTATGAATAATATACTGTTTTTAATGATAACCAAGTGAAATTTATTAACATAATAAAATTTAAGGATAAGGGTTTTACTAATTATAGATTCATTTCTCTAAATAATTTTCCCCTTTAAGTGGATAATTATAATGTTTTAAGGCTTTAATTTATAATTAATATTTTTTTCAAATAGAAAAATTTCTTAAAAGTGATTTAAAATATAAAAAAACTTATTTTTGAAAGAAAATTACCTTTGAAATAATGTTTTGGCTCAATTATAATAACATGTTCAACCCTTATTAGGGTTATTTTGAGCGGGTTTTAGTTATGACCAGTTCCATAACAAACACCTTACTTGGTTTACCATTTATACATACTTGTAACCGCTTACTTTCTCTTATTTACTTATTTGTAAAGAATAAAATATAACATAAAAAATCAAATATACTATAGAATATGTTTGATTCTTATAAATATATTTTTGTACCTATTTCCCGGTGTTATACTTGACTTTAATCATGTATAAAAGTTAGGATTTCCAGATATAATATTCATGGAAAATGAATTTATTTTACCAGGTTAATAAGAAACTTTAAAATATTCCATGTTCATGTGATTGGTAGTGTTATGGAGAGAAGTAAGGCTACCTTCCATGCTGACATTAGTAATGCATGTTATGTTGTCTTGTGTTTAGAGTATAACTATTACTTAATATATTATAAGTATATTAAATTGTGTATGTGTAAATATACTCTTGTTATATATATAAATTATTTTAATAGGTCTACTTTCCATTGATGTATTGGTTTGAATGGGATGGGTTTTAACACTCATATTGTTATACCCCTTCCCCTATTCTAGAATGGGAAGTTCATATCAGTGGACCCAAGTATTTTAAAAATGATACCCTTTTCTTAGTATGGGATGGTTGTTGTATCCTAACCTCACTATAGTGGGATAGGTTTTGAACTATGAATTTACACCTCAGTCTAATTCAGATTCTGGGTGGAGGTTTAAAGTAGGTAAAACAAGTATAAACCCTCTCATTATAGGTAGTTCCTTGATAAATCTTATGAACACATCTATCAACTATCTATTTATTATCATTACCATGTTATTTTTATAGTATGCCAATACCATAATTTTATGATACACATATGTCAATTATTGGACATATTCATGTATACACCAGGTTATTCACCTTTTATTTAAGACATGTTGGCAGTTCCCTAATTAGTATGTATATGCTCACACCCTATATAGATACCTCAGTCTACATGTAGTTTCATATGTCATATTTCATGTACCTCATTATTAGTGGGTTATTTGTGTCTCTTTTGATCTGAGAAAATAAAGGGGTTAGATCCTTTTGGAGTATGAACAATGGAATGTAATTCCTTAGATCCTTAAGGGATTTGTAGAGTAGATATACTGAGGTTGTTCATGGTTTTCTTCATGGGGTTTCCTCTCATGGGATTTCATCTTCTTTTTCCATTAGTCTATATTTGGTTTACCTTTTTATATGAAAACTGGTTTTTTATATGATTTATTCACTTATAAATTTTATGTTATTTTACGATTTTTGATCATGTATGCATATCACATATAACTATTTCATTTTTTAAATGCCTATGTTTTTTTCAAACATGTACCCCAATGGTGGCTCATAATGTTTTTATCCACATGTCTAATAACCCCAAGGGCCATGTAAAAATTTTTATGGACCACTTAATATTTTTTTTAATTGGGGGAAAACCACCTAAATCTAGTGTTATATTAAACCCCCCAACATTTATTCCAGCCTCGGATGGCTGGGAGGTGCACTTGAGTTCTTATAATAAACTGAACTCATGTCATTCAGGTAATTGGTTCACAATATTTACATGTCCCAAAATTATTTTTAGAGGATATATGAAATAATTTTTGGATTTATTTTCACACTTAATTACATATGATGTAACATTTTATGAAAATTAATAATATAATTTCCAATAGAAAGAGTTTTAAAAGATATCCAAAATGAGTATTGGATATGGTTTCACAAGTTATTATATATAATGGGACATAAGGTGAAATTAATCTAAGTCTATGAGGTTTTAGTATAAGTATAAGATTATTAAAAATATACACTAAATGAAAACCATGATGTGGTGGTATAAAATATATAGTGCTTTGTGCTTGTGTAAACCATGATTTAGTGAATATCATTATTATGTGGATTTACACATATCAGTTTTTGTATTATAAAATAATATATGAATCAACCAGCTTATCCTATTATAAGATGCCATGTTCAGTTGGATAATCATGTGATGATTATTTGAGGAAGTCAGGATGGATAAATAAATTTTTTAGACTTTAAACATTTTATATCAATGATGATCTATAATTTATAATGAGTTGGAACTTATAAAACATTTTCATTTAATAGTTAACAATTTCATCAACAATTAGAATCCAATTAGTCTATTTGGAATACTACATTCATAGGATCATAATTTATGATTGTGCATGGAATTAAAATATTATATTTATGGCATAAATTCATAAAGGTTGAAGTTATCTCTCTCTCTCTAAAAAATGGTTCTAGTAGACTATGAGGAAGTGGATCATTCCCAAGCCGTTGGTGATTTAACTCATGGATACAGTAGGTGTAAGGAGACCATTAGATGATTCATAGTTATAATAATCAAAAAAACAATAATGTTAGAAATAATATATCAATAAAGAAAATGTATAAATTATTTAATTATTTTATTCATTCTAATATGAATAAAAAATATCAAGGATGAATCAGGTATTGGTTGATTATTTCCACCCTTTTTATATAATTTTTAGACCATAAAATTCCAACATGGTTAATATGATCCTTTTCATCTAGTAATATACATAAATAAAGATAATATGATGACTTTTTTATCAATAGTCCTTAGTTTGATTGGACAATAAACACCAACATGAATTATTTTTCAGAAACCTTGATGAATTTTTTTATTTTATCTTGTATTACATCTAAATTAACTTTCCATTTTATAAAACATCATAAAAATGAGTATAATATCATGTTATACTAGTAATATCCCATGTACCATCATGTTTTAGTAAGTATAGTATGGTTTTTCTCAAGTGGACAGGTTATTTGAAATAGTGATATGACATGAATCTTCTCAGACAATTATATCTGGTCATGATTTACAATTTACATCCAAAATATAGAGGGAATTTCAATGGTTTTTTTATACACAATTATGCCTATGTAACATATTTTTAGGTTATTTTATAAGTAAAAACATAGGTTCTTTTGGTTTGATAATCATAATAAAGTTATTTATTTTACTAAAAGTTTCATTAAAGTAAAATATTTATTAGAAATTATTTTTGTATGGACCTTATAGAATCTATATGTATCAAATTTTCAAAATATGTAAATAAATAAATATGGATGTATAATTTTATACTTATATTAGAGAATAAATATTGTTTTACTATTATGTTAATGGAAAATAAATATTTGCAGCTTATATTGTGAATCATTTGAAAAATTAGTATATTTTCTTCCTGGAATTCAAATTAAAAGTCATATCATTTTAACATCACCTAATAACTATTTAAAATTCGAACATAAAGGATATAAGGCTTGGTTTTGGAGTGTATAACATTATATAATCACTTATTGAAGTTCATATGTCAAATCACCTCAATTTTTACACTAATATTCTTGCCAAATATTTTAATTCTCCAAACAACAAAATTTGACAACAATAACTATATAAATTAAATAAAAAATTTGAAGTTATATTTTCTATAAAATTAGATATTTTTATTATTTTTATATGATGAAATGAGGTATAATGATTTTTCACCAGCATAAAATTAAGTGAAAGAAATAAAAAATTTTAAAAAACATATATGTTAGTAGATGAAAGAATTTAGTAATTTTATTAAATAATAAAAACATATATTATTACTAAATTTGTAGATATTAAATATAAATATACAATATTCATGAATTTATAATGGTTGGACATAGACTCATATATAAAAATATAGTAGTAAATTCAAAAAATAAATGGTTCTCCATCTCTCAGAGAAATCAAAAGAGTTAGAAATAAATATTATATCAAGGATTTTATATACATACTATAAGAGAACGGGTCTTTATTTTGAGATTTATTTCACTTATTCTTATTTCCTTAATCCATATCTCATTACTTTGTAAAAAATTTAAAAATACACAAAGTATTTTTCTCTTTCAACTAGTTATTTCTTTACTCTTTGATCTTATTTATTAAAGAAATAGTAAGGTTAGGAATTGATTATAAATTGAACACTACTTGTACATAATATTTTTCCTTATTAGATTTGGTTATAATATCATATTGTTATGGGTGTGGGAACTTTTATACATATAACATAGTGAATTTTATATAGGGCTATTAATTTTTTATTTGGAATCCCTTTATCTCTTATTTTGTGATCCATTTATTACTCTAATTGTTTTTTACTTACTTTATATTTTTTAAAATCATAATTTTATAATTTTCCAATCTCCATTTTTATTCAATTAATTTTATAAAACTATTTAAACATACCATTTAACAATATTATTTATAATTTATTTATTGAGTCTAAATTTTAATTTATATTGAAAACTAAAGTTCTAGACTATCTAGAATTAATGACTTTTAATTATTTTAAATTTTTTTATGCATGAAATTTTTTTGAAGGTATTTACACTTTAAATTTTTAATACATAAATTCACCCCACTTGAAGTCTCCTTAAAATGATAATATATGTCATAAAAATCTTCACATTAATATGGATATTCACACTCTATAGGATATATTGAAAGTGGGAATTTTGGATTTCAATGGATCATGGGAAGACTATCTCTCTCTAGTGAATATTTCCTACAAAAATATTCATTATTAATATATCCAGATAAAAAAATATGATGTAGTGAATTTGATTTTTCATTTATTATATTTGGATATTGTATGGTTTATTTTCAAGACCAGTTGTTAAGACAGCGTGTGATTATGAGGCCCAGTGTTCTCAGAATAAATTTTTGAAATATATTAGATATATTAAATAGAACATGCATGTAGTTTTCTTGAAAAATATTAATAACTTATAAATAAAGTCCTGGATCATAACTTTGATGGCACCATTGAGTTCAGGATATGGTTTTTACTTTAGGTATGACATAATCATTGTTGGTGCGAGGAATTTGTGAAAAAAATCATCATGGGCATAAAATGAATAAAATAATTAAATAAATTATTTTATTTTATTCATTCACATATCGACCTAACCTCTTCTATAATTATATGGTTATGGTTTATTCTTATCTTTATCTTATAAAACATATAGATCCATAGAACCATTGGAGAGAAATTAGAGGAGATTCTATGGGTGAATGACAACCCGATTGTGGTTCGATGATTGGTGCACAACCGGATTCAAGGATCTCACCAATGAAAATGATGTATCTTAATTCTTTATCAGTGATTGATCCACATTGAGGTAGGATGATGTTTTTCTTGGTTTTATTTCCCTGTTGTTTAATTCTATGGTTATCGTAAATCAATTTATTAACTAATTGATTCACAGATCAGTCATTTGGTAGGATGGGATATTTATAGGAATTTATTTGGTAGATTTGATAATTTATTCTTGATTGTTAATTCATATTTATAATTAAAACAAATAAATTCAAACAAAACATGATATATTTTCATTTCTCTTTTGTGTGTTTTTTGGTTTTCTCCCATTTTTCGAATTTCATTCATCAATGGGGCATCATTTTCCTTGTGGTTCAACAAATACCAATAAATAAAAAATTGTGCACTTGTTTCATGACTAAATGATTTGATATCATAGATATAATATTGGTATGATGTGGTGATTATGTGATGATGGAAGTGGCATAATATTGAATTGATTTGTGATACCAGATTTGGGTACTTCAGGTCTGCTATGATGAATGGCACATGTGGGAATTTTCTGATTGGATTTGATGGTCGTATTCTAGTGTTCGATGATGGTAAGGACCAGTCGATGATATTCCTTTATTTTCATTATGGGGTTTATATGTATCGATGGATGTAGGAGTGGGAGAAGATGCACAATTCTAGATCTATAATTTTGGAAATTTTTGAGGTACATGATGTTTGTTCTGGAGGAACACGCTATGTGGGAACCTCATAGTTGTGGCTATGGTTTATGAACGAAGTTAAGTATCACATGTCGTGTGGCCCTATCACACAGCATGTGACCTTTCATATGGAATTTTACCCCTTTATTGTGGATCGGTGTGTTACTCGAAGAGTACACAAACACAGGTAGGAGTACACAGCTCAGACACACCATGTACTCTCACACAGACTCATCCAGTACAGATGTACATGGGAATAGTCGTATACTAGTACATGGGAATAAGTACACAGGCATGGGAAAATCATTTAATTTTACAAAGACATATGAAGGGGTCATTTACATGGGAAGTACCCGGTGTCAAAGGGAAACACCATGTACTATTAGTATACATTGTGTACTCCTTTAGGGTTGACATGGAACCATTACCCTCAGTATCTTCAAAAAATTTCACTAAGGTTTGTTTCCTATATCCATTCCTTGATGGTTAGTATGGAATCATTTCCTACATATATAATAGTGATCCCTTTAGTATGAATTCTTTGATAGAGTTGTTGGAATCCTTCCATGAGGCCCAGAGTGACATCCTCCATCATATTCTTACCCTAAGTGAAGTTTATAGTATCTTCATGGCCAACACTATATGGGAGTTGATCCTTTTCTTAGGGGGTATTCCATAATGAGTTATTGGTATACACTATGTATATGGGTGTGATCCTCATCTATGTATCATATTAATTCATATTTCCAACGTATACTTCTTATGATCATACCCAATGAGCATGACCTCTAGGATGGACGTCATCAGTGATATATAACTCATGGATTGTGTTCTCCCAGATGAGTGTTATGTGGAACCTTTGAGTGGGGACCTAGTCTGGTATTACAGTTATAACTGTGAGACTGTCTATCTTTGTTGTTTATATCTAGATATTCTTGTTATATTTATTATAGATATATACCTGTGTAGAGATAAATTTTATTCTTATTTTTATATTCTTTATGGTTTCAAGGTGTTCTACAGGTATTTTTATACTCACACCTTTACAGGATTTTCTCACATGTGTAATGTTCTATCTAGATGATCAACCTTTTGACAGAGTCCTAGAGGAACCAGGACTAGGAAGTTCTGAGTGAGATGGAAAGACAGAGGTGTGTTTCTACAGTTATCTTGACAATATTCCCCATCAATACTTTCATGTTGGAATTATTTTCAAACTCTTTGTGGTGGTCTTTTATTTGGACCTATTTACTTTAAAATGCTTCTTATTGTACTATGGTTGTGGTATTTAGATGTATGCATGTATGGTTTATTATTTGTTTTTCATTTCATAATTGTATGGGCTTTTAGATGTGTGTGTGTGTGTGTGTGTGTAGGTACTTAGTCTAATGCCTCCTATGTTAGTTATATGCCTACTCAACACTAGTTTCCATACCTTGGCTTATTGGAGGTGTGGGAGTTGTGGCATGGGACCCATTTGGACAAGTCATGAAATAGGGGAAACAGAGAAGTTGATTCTACCTTAGGAATGAATTATGTGATATTGGTTTGGAGAAACAGTGTTAAGTGTTTTTAGTTTGACTTTCATTCCAAGGACTCTAATGTTCAGGTGGAGGCTGAAATATCCATACACCAGGACTCGGATAACTTGCCTTTCAAATTAGTACATGAAAACATTGGTTCTATGTAAAATAATAAAACATGTATCATATAAGAGTTCTTTGTGGTTTTTATATCCTTCTTGAGTTATCCCTCCAAATATAATCATTAATAGTGGTACATCTTGTTTATTTCAGGATGCCCCTGTGATGTATGTAATCTAAAATTCATCATCAAGATAACAAGGATGATCTCCTTAATGATGAGGAATCGATATAAAGACCAGTTCCAAAGGTGTTACCTCTATGTGGTCCTCTAAATACACCACCACATGTTGAGAATATGGTACCAGCAGTACTAATGGATGAGGTTCATAGGATAAGATAACTTCATGAGTTTTAGCGGCATCTACCCCTCAAGATTCAATGATATCCTAACCCACAAGCATTTGAAGACTAGATTTATGTGGTGGAACAAGTTTTCCATATTTTTAAGACACCGATAGATCATATGGTGGTTCTAGAAGAAAGATATATATATGGATCTTCTGGGCGATGGTGGGTTCTAGTGACCCAATCATACGATGAGGTTACTCTAGCATGGTCATAGTTTGAGCGCCTTTCTGAGAGGATTAATCTCTAGATATGTTGAGCATTGTATGAATCTAGGAGCTTCTATAGGTCTAGTGGGGTAGTAAAACAGTGGATGAGTATTCATCGAGTTTCACCAACCACTCCAGGTACTCAATGGATATGGTTGGTGATCAATTATTCCAAGCTCAGACCTTCATGTGAGAACTGCATAGAGTCATATGAGCTAGTGTTATACCTCTATCCATTCTTACCAATGTTGGGGTTCCAAATCTAGATTTTGTGGTTGATAGTTTTCTGGATAAGTAGAAGCCGATAATGGTTACCGACAGAGGGCACACTGAAGCAGAGACTTCATCAGAAGGGAGTCAACATCAGTCTCAAGGATCCAAACATGTGGGAGGTTTTAGAAGGAGGTCCCAAGATAGAGGGTACGCGTTTCATAGATCATAGGATGGGTCAAGTCATTCCAGTGAGATTTAGTGAGACTCATTTGATGGTAGGTTAAATCTTGTATGATATTTTCTGACCCATCATATGACTGATAGAGAGATAGTGGATGGGCCGTCGAGGCAGAGGCAGTGGTAGGATCAAATATATCCACATGGAGGCGAATGTGAAAGTGGGGTGGGAAGAGCATCTGGAGGTGGTATATGATTTGATTTCTTACCACCACCACCCCAGGTGGTCCATGCCAATCTTAGTGAGTTGGAGGATAGGGGTGAGGGAAGTTGTAGGTAGATGAGGCTTATGCCAAAAAGGATCCAGGAATGATACATGGTATGATCTATGCCTTTTCTAAATTAATTGTAGTATTAATTGACACAAGTTCTAGTCATTCCATTATTTCCACTGATCTGGTTTGAGGCATTGAGATTATAGTTGAGCCCTTATATCAACCCTTACGCTTGGTGACTCCCACTATAGATGAATCAGTGATCACACACGTGTGTCGATAGTATGACTTGACTCATAAAGATGAGATATTATGTTGGGATCTCTTTGTATCAGCGATGAGGCCTTACGACATCATCTTAGGTATGGATTGGCTGTAATGACCCCAAAATTTATCAATCAGATTTTTCCTTCTTATAATTATTTTGTATGTTATAAAATACTTAAATAGAATATATATCATAATAAAAAAGTCATTCTCATAAATTAAGAATGGAATAAGGGATATTTATAGAAATTAAGGAACCTATACTGATGGAATAGTAACCTGACCATTGGAATAGTAACAAGACCATTAAGAATTGTAATCTAGCCAATAGAATAGTAACCTCACCTATAAAATATTAAATAAAATTTAGGAATATTATAAATTAAAATAAGATATTATTATATCATAGTATAAGTAAATAAATTTTTCAAAAATGATAAATTAAGTGTATGTATTTTTTGTTAAACATAAAGGATTATTTACATTTTTAAAATTAAAATAATGATTTAAAATAAAATATATTTTCATAAAATAGATTCATAAATTAATATTTTTTCGTATTATAATTATAATTATAATATAATATTATGATACTTTAATTAATTTTTCAAAGTGTCATAAAATCAGTTATAATATTAGAATCATAATTTTTTGAATAAATGATGATTTTAATTAAAAATGGAATTTATTATATTTAGAAACTTATTTTCATAAAATTAACATTATTTTTTAATTATACATATTTAAAAATTATTAGGGTGAATTTTTGATATTTTTTAAAATGATTGTATTTTTTGTTAACAGTGAAATATGGTAATTTAGGGTATTTAACAAATACAGGAATTTTTGAGTAATTTCTAATGTATGGATAATGTAAGAACTATAATATAGAACTATATGTCTCTATCAAAAATATGTATTCATGATAATAACCAATACCGATAGTCTTGATCTAAAATAATAAACTAATTACTGATATAATAAAACAAATACCCCACTCCTCCCCTATAAATACCAACATTGACCACTTATTCTCCTTAAACTGCCAAAGCCTTTCATATTGTCCAAATTCTACCCAATTATATTCCTAATCCACTCCCATGTGTCCAATATATTTTGTTCTTAATAAAATACCAAACCCAAGTTCCTTAATAAGGTTCTCAAGGAGAAGAAATTCCAGAAGTAAAATCTTCTTTTGTTCTCTTTTATTTTCTTTTCTTTTATTTTCTCTCCTCACCTACCCTATCCAAAGAGGAATTATAGTTATATTACAATATATATAATATAATTGTATTGTTTTAATGTAGTATATATCATATAACATCTTCTCCTCTCCCTCTTATTCTAAAAATGAAAACATCATCTGTGATGTGTCGATTCGCCACTTTTATGGACGATGAGTTTTCATTTTCCTTCACCACCTTCATGGATGGTCATTAAACAATTATTGTGATTAATCAAAATTTTATTATAAATATTATAAATTATATAATATTATATAACCAATATATAAACATTATATTAAATAAATTGATATAAGTTTGTGATGGTCGTAAAAACCACCAAAATAAATTAAATCATTTTCATTAACGTTTTATCAAACGAATCATCCTCATATCATATAACCAAATGATATATAATACCCGTTAAACTTATATATATTCATTTAGAAAATATAATTTCAATTCTATAAAAATATTCTCATATTACATGAACTTCTATACTTGTATACAAGTGAACCAACCATAAGAAACAAGAAAACGAAGACTCCTTGAATGATAAAATTGAACTCTAAAACTCATAAAAATGGACATAATAGAAAAAATTAAAATAAAAATAAATAAAAAACACGTATAATAGGTTTTTTATTTATTAATTAATTAATATAATTTGATTATCTGTTATATTAAAGTGAAAAAAGTATTCATACATAAGGTAAGGGGATTCTTAAATCCAACACCTTTTCTTTGGGTTATTCCTCTTTCATGTCAAATTTTAGAGTGGGTATTCATTTAATTTTACTAAAATATAATTTCATTGTCCTTAAATTTTATTTTATGAGATATATGAGTTTAAAATATGATTTTATGAAAAATAAATATATTTCTCAAAAGAGATCTTGTTTCCAAAAACACATTTTGACTTCTCTTAAGTTGTTTATTCTTCGCTCAAGAATGATGGATCTTATAACAAATATTATTTTCCATTTTCATTTAGGAACCCAAAGTGTATTAATTATTGATTAAATACTTTTGAAACTCATTCCTTTACATGGGTAACTTCATGACTATTATTGATATACATTCTATGTGGCATGTATTATTATGTAAATGTTATGATGTGATAGGTGCGATCAGAATTATATAGTGCTCCAATGAATTGGGTAATGTGATGTATCTCATGAGATAATGTGGAATATGCATGAACATAATTATAGATTTGTTTAAAATTATTATGTTATTATTATGCATATATTTTATGTGTGAGCGTGGTGTTATCATTGTTCACAATTATGTGTGGTATTTGACCTCTAAGACATAAGGTTTCATTTTTATGCATTACCACATTCCATAAATTTATTTAATGTGTACTCCCATGATTATGATTATGACCCTATGATTATGTTATGATTATGATGATTATTATAACCCATTTGATATTAAATCATGCCCCTTATTATTTACCTTACTAGGAATTTATCTCACCCCTTTCTTTGATGTATATCCACCGGTGAATACATGTGTTAAGGATATCATGAGATTTCAAAGGATAAAGAAGAATATTTTAAATAAATGTGTATGTTTTATTATGTATAAGTGATGTATGGTCCTAATGTTTCCAAGATACTAAAACTTTGGATCCAGGTTTTGTAATGCCATTATGTGGTTTATCTTTAAGATAATGTAATAATTATGTAAGAAAAGTAGGGTTTTTATACTTGTTATTTATAGTTCATGCCTAGATAGACTGTTTTAGGTGGAGGATGTGGTGTTTCCATTGTAATGGGATGAGGTTTTCCTTTTTGGGGAAATGTAAAACCCAGGAAGCATAAGATAGATTCATGATTATGAGGGTGTAGCTGATTACTCATTAGTTGTCAAGAATTACCTTTGGTGTGATGGATGTTGTGAGTTTTCAGTTCTCTACAATGGTGGAAGAGTCTTAGGATGTCTTTCCTAAGGATGTTCAAGTATTATCTACCCACTGAGAGATATAATTTGGTATTAATCTACACCCTGATATGACCTCGATATCAACACCATCATATCAGATGGATCCGAGAGAGCTTTGCGATCTGAGGGTGTAGATGGAGGAATTTCAGAGGAATGGATTTGTTAGACCCATTATTTCACCCTAGGTAGGCCTAACATTATTCTCCAAGAAGTTGGATGGGATATTGATGTTACATTTGGACTACCAATACTTGAAATAATTGGTCATATAGAACATTTATCCACTATCGAGGATTGATGACCTCTTTGATCAGTTGAGAGGGGCACAAATGGTTCTTCATGGTTGACCACAGGTTGAGCTATCACCAGTTGCAAGTATGGGATGAGGATATAACAAAGAAGGAATTATGATGTCGTTATAGTCACTATGAGTACCTATTGATTCTTTCTGGTGGGATGAACACCCCCACAATGTTCATGGAACTCATGAACTGTATCTTTTAGTATTTCTTAGACCAGTTTTCGGTGGTCTTCATCGATTATATCCTTGTGTACTTGGTGTTTGAGTAGGAGAGCACAAGACACTTGAGGAATGTTATGGATGTAATCTGAGAACACTAGATTTATGGGAATCTCTCAAATTTCTAGTTCTTGATTCGGGAGGTTCACATTTTGGGACATGTTTTCTTGGTAGAAGGTGTAGAAGGAGGCACGGTGAAGGTCGAGGCAATGTTAGCTTTGGATCCACCTAATAGCATGATGGTGGTTTATAGATTCCTTTTATTGGTATAAAATTATTGGATATTAATACCCCACTTATCTAGGATATCATATCCCATGATAGATGTTACCCAAAAGTGGAATCCTTTCATGTGGACGGAGAGGTGCCAACAGGCTTTTCAATACTTGAGGAAAATATTGATGACCATTCCCATCTTGAGATTACCATAGGAGGGTGTCAAGTACATAGTATTCTAAGATGCATCAAGAAATAGGCTTGGTTTTGTTCTGATGTAGGGGATGGTTGGGATCACCTATGGTTTATATCAGTTGACACAATATGATCAGAACCATGCGACCCAAAATCTTGAGTTAGCAGTAATAGTATTTATATTAAATATGTGGTGACACTACCTGATGGGTGAGTGTTTTATCATCTTTTATGATCATAAGGGTATCCATTATATCTTCTCTTATAAAGATATCAACTTGAGAAATAGTTTATGGCTAGAGTTCCTCTAGGATTATGTATTCGAGGTTTTCTATACTGCTCGGAAGGGGAATGTTGTAAAAGATTCTCTTAGCAGGAGATCTAGTTTTTAGTTATTGATTGAGGAATCAGAGTAGTTGGCCTCATTAAAATTATACCTTTTGGATAAATATGGAGTAACCTACCTCTAATATATGGTTGTTACCCCTAATTTTATAGTGATTTAGGGAGGAATAACTTGAGGATACTGAATGTGAGACTCTGCATACTTAGATATCCACTGGACATGATCTTAATGGATTTTTTAAATGTGGGGAGAATGTATTTCTCTTCAAAGAGAGCATGATGGTACCAATGACATTGTGGGAGTAGATTCTAAGATATTTTAATACATATTATTTGGTAGTATATCCAGGTATTGAAAATATTTACCAGGACCTTTGATGTTATTTTTGGTGGTCAGGTATGAAGAAGGGAGTTGCAGATTTTGTCTCTCAATACACTACTTATTATCAAGTGATGGTTGAGAACCAAGTTCCAATGGGTTTATCTCAACCCTTTGATATTATAGAGTGGAATTATTGTGGTATATCTATGGACTTCATGATATGATAACCACATATGTCAAGGAGACAAGATTTAATCTGGATGATCATAGACTGACTCACCAAGTTCCAATGGGTTTACTTTCCAATGATTTTTTTCATACTCTAGTTATGGGATTTAGATGTATGCATTCATGGTTTATCTTTTGTTTTACATTTATACATTTTATGGTCTAAGATATTTGTGTGTGTGTACGGGTACTTAGGTTAAGGCATCCCATGTTAGTGATATGTCTACTCAGTGCTAGTCTCTAGACTCTAGACTATTGGAAGTGGTTTTGGGGAATCGCGACATGAGCCACATTGGGACGGGTCATGACATATGATTTATTGTATAGTTGGCCATCTCATTTTCTATTATTCTAGGTAAAGGTTAGATAGGTGGTGATCTATGGACTTTATTTTTGTAAATCACAACCAAGCATGTATAGTTGATTCAATAATGGATGAAGACAGCACATATTCTAAAAAATCCATATATTTAACTAAATTCATAATAAATTTGAGTTTATAGTAACTAATTATATATTAATTTGAGCATCTATATAGAATTATAATCCTAATTTTAGTTATGAAAATAATATTTACCCATGGGTAATTTCCTAATTTGAGGTGTTAAATTAAATAGATTTGTTGGAATATTAATTAGAAATTCGGTTTCAGTTAAAGTGAGTCCATGATTTAGTTCACATATCATAGTTGAGAAAATATTCCCTAAACAATTATGGTTCTACTGGTATAAATCTAGAAAATATGGATTTTTTATATTCCTCATGTCAGGAAATGAGAGAATATTATACCCATCATATAAGGAAAGGAGAGATGTTCATCCAATACTCATCACATAGGGGATATCTTTCTCATCACATAAGGAAGGATGGATCATCTTATTCTCATCTCATGGAAAATATTATACTCATCACATAATTAACAATATGTTATCCTATGATCATCATATAGGGTATCTTATACTCATCACATAAGGAAGGATGGGTTATCCTATTCATTTCAAATAGGTCATATTTTTCTTGTCATACAGGGATTTATATGCTCATCATAAAAGGCATCTTATTCTCATCACATAGGATATGATGGGTTATATTATACTCATCACATAAGGCATCCTATTATTTTCAAATAGAGAAATATGGTTCTATGAGTTTAAATCCAACTAGGAAGGTATACATGGTTTAGAGTCTAATGAGGACACTCATGGTTTAGAGTCGAGTAGGGACACTCATGGTTGAAATTCTAGTAGGGAAACTATATATAATTAAGCCTCATATTTAAGAATTATAGGATGCTTGGTTCTCCATATAAGTGGTTAGGGTTTGGGGGTTTTCACCTCTTAAGAGGGAGATAATACCGTAGTGATGTTGGGATTGAACCTCAAGGAGGTATCCAATGTACCTTATTAGAATAGGAATAAAAGACCACATAGTTTGAATCGCATGGTTTAAGTTCATGTTTCAGGAACCAATATAGTTCACCCTAAGCTGGGAACCCTATCTAACTCATGAAAAATCCAAAGGGAATTCTTGATCCCCAAGGTCTAGTGATAATAATCCAGTCATCAAAGGTACATACATTGGTAATGATTTCTCTCAATAATCAAGAGAAGGTATGAAACTTCCACTCAGAATTCTGGAATGACCGCTCCATATATCAGATATCTATGAACAACATAAATTACTAAATATTAAAAAAAACACAAACCAAATAGAATAAAACTTGAATTCATAACCATAAAAAATAAAAATAAATATATAAAATGATAGTGGAATTAAGTCAATATCCAAAATAAAAATGGATTACAAGGATGATACATCAACAAACTAAAAATAAAACCATAAATACATGACACAATTTCAATGTTATATCATGGTAATTATCCATCATCAAAAATATTTCACTCCATGAGTGATCCCAAACTAAATCTTGAACCTATAAAAAAACTTGATTGTATAAATGTCAAGTGGTATAGATAGGGTGTGAGTATAATATTCCCATAGGTAATCACTACATATTCCATGCAATTCCTTTCATTAAAATTCTAATAATGCTTGTTTATAATATAATATTAAAGGTAGTAACTTTAAAGAAGTTTTAGGAAAACAACTCAAAAACTATTTTTTCAAAAAAAAATCAAAACCCATTCAAGGTTTATGAATAATTAAAGATAAAAACTTTTAAAAATACATATGGAACCCATTTCTAAAATCCATTTCAAAATCTATTTTAAAAAATTTAATAAAAACCACAAAATACAGCAAAAAATAAAATAGATTCATAAAAAACAATGGATCTGGTGAATTATGGAGGAAATGATAAAAAATAAGCAATATGTAGTAATAAAATGTAAAGGTAATGAAAGTGAGTATAGTAAATAGATAACAAAAAAGGTAGATAATAATGGGAAATCCCTAAACACCCCCTGAGATGATCCAAGATGTACTCAGATGGAAACATCTAACAGTCTATCTATTCATTCCTAGTTTATAGCCAACCAATCACTCTCAACTAGCCTTAGTAGTGGAACTCCCCCAAGGACTAGGAACATCATATACCAAGGGAGATATAGTCATTCTAATAATGACTAGATGGTAACTGCCTCTTGATAACTCACTAAGATTCCTATAATTCCCATGAATTAAGTGGTGATAAGTGAGGTAACATTTACAGTGAAATCATGTGCATCCCACCTCCTAACACCCCCCATACCAACCCCACATAAACTACATTTATCAACATATCCAACCACATAAACATATATATATATTTTACTATTGAAAAAAACACATAAAAATAGAATAAGGGTGCACTATATTTATCAAAACAATTTAATGAAATTGAAAATGGAACCTTGAGAGAGGCTAAAAGAGCCTAAACTTGAGAAAAACCTGTATAATTGAAGGATGAAGCTTCAAAAATCTAGGTATATGATGGGTGGTGTGCCTAGGGATCTCCCTTTTAGTGGTTTAATGAAAATGGGAGAGTGGAATACCACCTTTAGTGATTAGGCTGAGTAATCCTAAAATAGAAAATTCAAATTTTAAATTTATGGCTATGTCACAAGGTTTGGATGAATAGTTTTCCAAACTATTTACCAATTGTGTTCCCATATTTTTATAAGAAAAGGGGTTTCATGTGGTTTGGATGCATAGTTTGGGAAACTTTGTTACAACTATTAATATCCCCTTTATTAAAAACTATATACCCTCACATGGGTAACTGCACGGTTACTATTAACTGTGTTCCAAGTGTTCTCCTTATATTGAGACTCCAAAATTTAATATTTTCAATGAAATTTGGCCTATAATTTGGGGATAAAGATAGAAAAAAATAAATATATTATATAACAAGGAATTAAAAGGTTGGGTTGTGATAATTATCCCCACCATAACACTTTTTCTCCCAAAAAAGTCATCAAGTTCCAAAGAGAAAGTAAAAAACAATTCAAAGGTTCTAACTAACAATAGAGAGAGACACACATGACCCAAACTCCAAATTATATTGAATCAACTAAAAACATCACATGTTAATCTACCTCCAAATCATAACCCACACCCAACCAATATGATAAAAAGATCACAAAATAGAGACTCGTAATGGATCTCTGGACCATTTAAGAACTTTCTAGCATGGAGGATCAATAGAATAACTCTGGGATACTATGGATCACTATCCAAATTTCTCACTAAATAGAATCAAACAATCATTTATAAGGTAATTCATGTTCCTAATTCCTCAAAAATTGACACATACTCTCTAAAAAATTACGAAACACCAAACATCCAAAAAATACATGCTGGGGATCAAAACTAACAACAATAAATCAAAAAAAAGTATTAAAAGAGGTAGGGGAAGGAATACCTCAATATGCTAAAAATAATTTATATCAATATTTCATGGTTGAAAATGTTTTCTTCCCCTAATAATTCCACCACTCACAGAATTTTTGGAGGTGTCACAACTAAACACAGTGGTGAAAGGTCTTTATAACACTCAAGAATGTGGGATTATAATGTATGAATTGGTTAAATTGAAAACACACAAGTGGACTCTTTCATTAGATAGATGAAGAAACAAAAGAATTCTCTCCAAAAATAAGTTTCTTTAGCTTTCACTCCTCGCCATATAGGGAACCTTCACTAGATCTGAAAGAGACAAGGTTTCCACCCATCATATGTTTTCCCCAAGAAAACAACTCCAATATATAAGATTCATCTTAAAAGTATTTAAAAAATATCATTATAGACGAAAGAACTTAGGAACTGATGTTTGGATGAATACCCTTCATGAAGATATGATCCTTCAATGAATCCCCCAATATGACCTCATACGAATAAGGGACCCTCTCATCAAGGTAGTTGATGTACTCCTTCACCATTATTTCACCCTATTAGAGACTCAAGATCTTTAACGCCTTTATTATCTTGAAATACTCGATAAAAGACCATTATATGAATCTAGTCTTAAAAAATTCCAATTCCATTCCTTCTTTAATATAGTAAAAAACATATATCTTCTACTTGTTCAAACTTGATCCCTCTAACAAGACAAGAACAAACCACACCCAGCGATATCTAGAAGATACTCAAAATTTAAAGGGTTATTCAACTCTTTTTATCAACTCCACTGCCTATTGGGGACCTTGATCACCCCATAAGATAGGAAAAAATTAATAAGATCCTAGCTCAGCCACTCTACTTGGAGTCAGGGTAGAGTAAAAAACTATAAGTAAGATATCGAAACTAGGAGATAAATATTTCTTAAAATATATTGGGAATTATCTAGGAGACATAATATAAATAAAAACGAAAAAATATACCCCAATAAATAAAAATTTAAACACAATACACATTTATTTGGAAATAAATCTCTACACAAAAATAATTCCTCATTAAATAAAAAAATAAATAAATCACCAAAAGGATAAAAAAACCTTATAGAATCTATTTTTTTTAATTTTAATTCATTTAAAAACACTAAAATTTTATTTTAAATGTCCACAAATTCACTTAAAATCCATTTTAAAAACAAATATTTTTTTCCTCAAAAAGCATTCCTCTTTTTCAAAATCACATATATATTGAACACTAATTGAATAATTATTTGTGAAGCCACTTGATCTTTATATTTAAAATAAACATAGATCCTTAATTGTATTTCTATTTATTGAATTTTATAAAAAAAATTATTTAAAAGTTTCAAAAACTAACTTTAACCATCTGAAAATGAAGTTTCTATCACAAAATCTTGTTTAAATAAATCTATATAACACCAATATAACATTAAAATATATTCAAATAATCCCAAATAATATCTACATATAACATGTAGAAATTTGGATCAAAGTGAGATCAATAAAAAAAATTTAAGGTTCTAGCGTTTATGCATATTTTGGTTTCTTGGTTTGACAGGTCATACACCAACCATTCAAGAAACCATTTGGAGCTCATAGAACCATGTAAAAGGGAACCTCTTGGTTTTTAGGCCATGAATGAAAACTGTGTGCCTCCATTTCTTGTCCAATTTTATCCCAAAAACATATAAAAGTTAAAAATAACCTAGATAATATCAAAATAACTAAAGATATAATCAATTTAGATCAAAATACACTAGAAATAAATGAGAAAAACTTGAAATTAAAGAATCATAACCTGATATCTTCGGGTAACTTAAGTCTTAGAATGAGTAAGAGTTAGCTAGAATTTTCTTAATCCTACCTCTCAAGTTTTGAAAGTCTTAAATATAGTTCAAAAAACACACTCAAATAAAAAAGGATGAACTAATACCATTTTTTATGAAATAATCTGATCCATCCATAAATCGGGCACTCGGGCTAGCTTAAGACATACCCAAGGGGAGTTCTTGATCCCCACTGGTTCTAGATAAGCACCAGACCATCAAAAGTTAATACATTGGGAATGATTTTACTCAATAATCATAAGAAAACATGAAACCTACACCCAAACGTCTAGCATAATCACTCCATATATCAAAGATCCATGCATAGCATAAAAAATCAGAGACTGAAAAAAAACCAAATAGAATACAACCAAAATGCATAACCATAATAACTCAGAGTAAGTATACAAAACTATATAATAATTGATTCAATATCTATAATATTAAAGGCTAGTTTGGAAGATAGATCAACAAACCCAAAATAAAACCAAAAATACCAGATGTTATTTACATGTGACCATAAGGTAATTGTCTTTTATCCAAACTATATTTCTCCATGAGTGATCCCAAAATATAACAACCCACAAACATGTCCATATAATCTACATAACTTAAAAAATAGTTCATTTCAATACATTCCCAAGTACTTTTAGTTTTAGAGTATTATAGAATTAATACAAAATTTTAACTAACAAAACCCTTGTTTTCTGTATCAATTACACATTTTTTCCATTATATATGAAACTAATTAATCCATAATGAGTCTTCAATATCTCCCACAAATCCTCCACATAAGAAACTCTTATACACTTCATAATTTTACTATATTCATAACCTAGGGAAATTTAGACACAATAATGGTGTGATATTAGATGCATAGTAAGGATAAACATAAATGACATAAATCAAATATTAATAATGATCATAAGATGATAATATGGGTATAATCAAGATATATAAGAAACATGTACCCTAGAAATAATAGATCATACATCATGGAATAAGTATTAGAAAAACATAATATATGAATGAGTTAATAAAAATGATCCATGAAAGCATAACATAAGAATGGGGATAAGAATAAAATTGTGACATATTTTAAATATGGAAAAAACATCAGTCCAGGGAAACATTACTTTCATGAGCTAAAACATTAGTACCCACACTTATTAGTAGCTAAAATATATTTTTGAATACTTTATCTCATGATATAAAAACTTTTAACCAATTCATTGGAGGGAGATATTAGCCCCCACCAGTCATTCATCTATACGTACATGTTCTGCTTAAAAATAATTCACTTATCACATCATAAAGAATGCATGGAAATAAAGTGTGTTTCATAAAACTTTCAAATGAAAATCATTCACATTTTACAGCATAAAGAATATATGGAAACAAAATGGGTTTCATTCAACACATCATAAAGAACCCATATAAATAATATGGGTTCAATATCCTTTTCAAATGGATTCACATAAGGAAATCATTAAAAATTTCATTAATAATCACAACATAAGAAACCCATATAAAACCAATGGGTATCCAATGACATCAAGTAGCTTTATAGGTAAATACCATTTAATCAAGATAATAAAGCATATGGTATTTATATTATATAGATAATGGTTATATGGTTAAGAAAATAATTTCCCCAATTAATCAATGTATAGAACCTAGGTGAACACCCTTAAATATAAGTAATCAAAAATAGGTTACTCAAAAAAGGATAGAATTTTAAGAAAAAATGGTTTTATAAACATTTAATGAATAAGTAAGACAAAGGTATTAATATATCATTTCCATGGTAGAAAATAATATTTTTCTAAATTATATATATAAATAAGGTGGATGTTATCATTTAAGGAATAAAATTTTTCAATTATAATATTTATCAAAGGATAATGACATAGATGAAAAACTTATTTTATAAGTTTTATAAATAATTATTTGGAAATAAGGAATATTCTTGAACATTTAAAAAAAATTAAAAAAAATATTTTTTTAAACTTCAAGAAAATAATTTCATTATAAAACATGAAAACATTGAGATAATTATTCATATAAAAAATAAATGTGGTTTAATTACATGTTCACAAGTAAATGTTAAAAATATAATATTTTTATATTTTGATGAAAACGGACCATGAGGAAAATCATAAAATTTATTTAAATATTTTAAAATAAGGTCTAGTAGTATAAAATGAACTTATTAAATTATTTAATAATATATAAGGACACTTTAAAAATAATGAAATTAATATGAATTTGGAAAATGGAGGTTCTCAATTGAGAAGAAGAGATGGGGTTGGTTTTACTTACAAGAAATACTTCGGGTATATGAGTCAATGGGAACTAAAATATTGAGGGTAAGTGTAGAAACCCATGGATATCTAATGAAAATAGAGAGTTTTTTATAAATAATAGAAATTTCCTAAATTTATTATATTTATAAAACAATATTGATTTTAAAATATGATTTTAAATCGAAACCCTTACGGTTTGATTAAAATTTTAATCAAACCCCCTTTCAACATTGATATATTTTGACTTAAATTTTATTTAAAGAAATTAAAATTTATAGATATTCAAAAGATTGTATAAAAATACATTCATTATATATTAATAACACCATATTAAAGGTATCAAGGTTCGCATTAAGATATATGTATCAACAAATTAAATTTGAGACAAAGAACCCCTTAGCTCAATTCATGCTTATTCTAAATGTATTATAACCTACTTTATAAAATAAGTAACTATATTAATCACCCATATAAGAAAAAATTTCATATCCATAACCTTTTATAAACCTAATTTTTAATTATTCTCTAAATATATATTAGTTATTTATTGTCTATTTTTTATATCGGGTGTGAGTAATCTTGATCATTTTGAACTAGTTTCATAATAGAGATGATGTTCCACATTATTGTCCAAAATTTCATCATTCATATATCATAAAAGGTAATATAATATGTGTTTTATAATTAATTATAATGTTATAATTTCATTATATGTGAATTTTGGCTATGTTCCTTAAAGATGAATTTGGTAACGATCATGTTTTTATGATTCTTAGCAAACTAGGGGTGTTTTCTTAAATAATGAGTTTAATTTTATATTGCCATAAAAACCCTAAAAATAAATAATTATTTATTTAATTATAAAATATATTATCAGATATTAAATCCCCAATGTCATACATGATATATATTTATAGCATTTTTCAAGTATGTGGTTAAACCAACACAAACACGAACATACCACAATTAATGGACGATTATGAATTGATTTAGTTATAATATCATTATATCGGATGAATGATGATAATATGTAGTGTTTATTAGTGTCATATATCATAATTAGATATAATTATAAGAATAATATAACCTATACTAAGTTATTTTATTGTATAGAAAATTTATTTTTCCTCTTAGAATGTTCTTTTGGATAGTTAAATTTACCATGGTTTTTTATTTCCAATATTGTTAATAGGTTGTATAATATATCTTTAAAGAACCTTAATAATTTTATTAAAATATTATTTAAACATTCAACACATTCTAATTGTAAGAACTCAGGCCTTTATTTCAGGTATGGGTTTTCCTTTCCGGTTTTTTTTAAGAAAAGAGGAGTTTCTCGAAATTTAAGGAGTACACGCCATGTACCCAGTTTCCGTGGGTGACCGTGTACTATCCGTGAAATGGATGAGTACGTGGTCATGTGGGTGACCTAGAGAACACCTAAATCGGGGCCCAGTAAAGTCATATACACACCATGTACTTTTAAAAGACATGTTGTGTACCTTTATTTTTAATTTTTATATCGGACTGGGGTCACATCTCATTCAAAGAAAACCCTTCTTCTCAGCCTGTCTCCTCCAGGAGAAACTGAAGCCATTGATTCTTCCTAGAGCCCCCAATCGACCATCTGTTCTTTGATTCAACCATTGTCGATTGCATTGGAATCAACATGGCGATCAGTTCCTTCTTCTAGAGACTCATTTCCTATATTCTCTCCTTTCGTAACATATCCTTGGTTGATCATTTTAGATGATTTTTTATATCTTCCACGTTCTAGGTCGATTCAAGGTTCGACACTAGAATTTATCAATTGTACAATGCCGAGGTAGGTTTTTTTTCCTTCCTTTGGTTATTCTTTTAATATTATGTGAAAAAGTTCCCAATACCCTAGAACGGGGTATTGTGTGTTTAGGAATTTTAACCCTGTTAGTGCCTGCTATTCCTTGTGTGCCTGAGTAGAGGTTGTTTGATTTTGAATAGGGTTATTTTTTCATGCTATGGAGGTGTTTTGCCATGTTTTATTTGATATTGATAGTTTGGTCTAGCCTTGCATGTTAGGATTCTTATTTTCCATGCCTAGTGTCATTAGGATGGAGTGATATTATCTGATGTTGTGATATGCTTTGTATCTATTTAGCCAAGTAGTTCTTTAGGATTACTTTGGCTTCTGAACATCGTTGGTGCACGATTTACTTACACAGGGCTATGGGAACCTGGTGTAGTTAGACCATAGGGGAAATGGATGATGAGGTCTTTCCCAGAGTGCCTATTATACTTTCATGTTGAGAGACCATAGGGGGGATTGACGTGGGTGCTCCCTCATAGTGTCTTTAGTTTCATATTGTGAGACCATAGGGGGAATTGGATGTTGAGTGCTTCCCAAGAGCGTCTGTAGATTATCGTCATGAGACCATAGGGGGGAATTGATGGTGAGTTATTTCTCATAGAGTCTTTGTTAAAGAAAACCCATAGGGGTTAGTATAAGGCCCTAGCCTTAAACCTTACTTAATATTGAGTTATTACAAGATTACACATTGAGGATGTTTTCAGGTTTAGAGTTTTAGAGAATTAGATCATAAAACTTTCATTACATTCCACATTTAAACAAAGTTGTTACATAAAGATAGTATTCGTTTTTTCCATCAACGGAAACATATTTAAAATAAAAAATGGATTCTTTCTTGACACTTCCTTGACACTATCATCATATCATGTACCTTTCCCTTGACCTGTGAAATACATTTCAAAAAAAACTTGGGATGAGCATAAAAAGCTCAGTATGGGTTATAAAAATATAGAAAGGAAACATGAGTTTATATATACATAAGAATGAAATAATACTTTACCCATAAAACATAATCACTTTAACATACCTCATAAAATCATGAATAAATCATATAAATCATAAAACATAAAGCTAACTTGAGGCATTCATAACATTCTTACGTAGGGAGTAACCCTCTTGGTTACGTTTGGAATACCCATAACAGTATATTCCCTAAATCTCTTCGGAGAAACCTTAACGTTTCACTCCTTTGTGTTACCCAATGCATTGGAGAGCTATATCGGGCTCAGCCGCCCTTAGTTTATCACGAAACCACCCATCTTCTTAACAATTCCAAAGAACCATAACATAATCGTATCACATAAAACATGCATAAAGGAAACATAACATTTCCACATTTCAATCACAAGATATCAATACAACACATTGATATAATAAAAACATTATGAAAACCATTTTCAATACCAAAATAAAAGAAAAGTAAAACATGGTATTTATTTTTCATTTAAAAAGAAGGTATGGCTTGTAGAGGAAGCTGAAACTCAAATAATGGTCATGGTCGCGGAGAAGTCGTTGTCGCCGCATACGTATGACAAAAACATTCCCTTTTTTCGTTTCGTAAAACGCTTCGTATAAAAAAAAGATTCCTTTTGGATAAACATAAAATTCAGAGGGTTTTAAACACCGTATAAAAGAAAGTTGTGTATAAAACGAAATATGCCTCAATGAAAGGAGATTGAGATGAAGTCCCATACCTTGGGTTTGACTTGACTCGATCGTTCTTTAATGTCCTAAATAATAAACTTGAGTTAATTTATACTTTCTTAAGAACCTTTTTCAAGTTCATTATTCCTTTTATATCACTTATTACCATGTTATGAACATTATGTAATTATTTAAGTTAATAATGGTCGTTTTGTTGATCAATGGTACTTGAGTCAAAAGTGGACTTCTTATATTTACAAGTTGTTCACGTAGTCAAATATCCATTATCTCAATAATGATATTCATGATGTAGATGTCATATATTTCATATATATCCAGTATATACATTCATTTATAATATTACATAATCATTTAGAGGTAATAAATGAAATGCACCGTTCATGGAGACGGTAAGCCGTACGTACGCATGAACGATACTTTCATTTCTATTTCATATTTTATGGAATGGAATCATAATGATATAAAGGTATATTATAATTCCAGTATAATATCATATATATTATCATAACTCCATCCTTTATACGTCCCACATATAGTATTAAAGAATCAAATCACTTTGAGGGGGCGGTAGTCCGCACTTCCTTAAATGAAGATATTGCGTTTACCCATAATGGAAACCATAAAGGTATGACCAAAATGAAAAATAAATAGGATTAAGGAAAACATTAACATATTATATATCATATCTAAATATAGTGTCATCTTAATGGCCACCTTTGAAGGTGTTAGAAGAATGTTGAACAATCATCATTTCGGGAGGCAGAAATTCGCCATCCACGGAAACAGTATGTTCTTTAACCATTAGATGTAGGTGTGTGTAAGTGTATCTCGAATCATTCTTATAACAACATCCTAGTATATGGAAGATACTGGTTTTGTTACAAAATAAATGAATAAAAATATTTTAGGGGGTTGGAGAAGCAAAATAAAACAAAAGAACACAAGTGAAGACATTACCTTAAAAACGGGTAACCCTTTTTGATTTGAACTCAAAGGCTTCCTTGGGAAGACTTCTGCCCAAAGTGAGGCTTCTAATAGTTAAATAGGGATGTGTATAGACAAAATTTTCAGGTTTTGGCTGAGCCAAAGGCTTTGGAAGTGTGGGTAAGTAGGTAGAGGTGGGGGCCTTTTATAAGAGGAGAGGAGGGGTACTCTTTGAAAGTAAAGAAATTTTAAAATGAGTTTCGGATTTAAAAGGTCCCACATTGATATAATTCGAGGATAAAATGATAAGGGTTCTAAATATACCCATACAATAGGTTTTTGACAAGTGTAGGTCTTAGATTTTACATTATCTTTTCATTTTATTTAAATCGTTAAATAATGAGGTAATCGCTGCATCATCATGATGTCATAAATAATTTAATTTATTTAATGTATCAAAATTATAAAAAAAATACTATGATGTATGAAATCTTTCTATCTTTCCAATGACTATTTATAGTCAAAAATATGACTTGTATAACCCCATTTACAAATTTTTTTAGTAAAATAACTCATGTGTGTATCATTTTAATTTTAACATTAAATAAAAAGATATTAAAGTCATTTTCCTACCAAAGTGGCTCCATGGGGTCCCCAAGTAGACCAATGGATTGTCTTGGTCTGAAATGACACATCCAATAAGGGTAGGACATGTGTATAGGTATTTTCATTTTATTATAATATCATTTTTCCTTAAATTGCACTAATTACCTCTAATCACGATTAAAAACTTAATAAGTTACTATTCACCAAAAAATTATTTTAATCCCATTGAACCACATTTTAATTATTAATGACAACCATTTATGTCGTATTTTTGAAATTCAAAACACAGAGGTGGTAAAATTTCATTTAAACGAAAAATCGGTTTTTTTAAGTATCACTTAGTGGTTTCACTATTCATCAAAAATTGAAGTTCTTCAGAAAAATACCAAAACTTCACCCTAAGATATATTTGATATTCCGAATTCAAAAATGATGTCTATTTTACAAAATTCAAAACATATTAGTTACATTAATTAATTTAATAATTAATTTCCGTTGTCAGAGCAAATAGCGTGTTTTTATGAAAAAAAAAGTATCAAAAGATTGACACTAGTTCATGTCTGATTTCAAAGTGAAATTAATTCCAGTGTCCAACATTAGAGTACATGGTAAAAATATATTATATTTACACTTTAAAACATATTAAAAAGATAATCTAACTATATAAATAAATTCTATTAAAAAGTGGTTTTGAATTAAAATACAACACTTTTCACTATTCCTAAAAAAATGAACATTATCAGAAGAATACCGAAAATTTATTCAAAGTAAATTTCAATGTACCAATAATAAATAATAAGTTTATTTTGACAAATATAGCTTATAAAATTGTCAAAATATAGATTTAAAAATGTTTCGCCATCAAAAGGCGGTAAAACCATCTTTTAAAAATACTAGAGTATTCCATGCTTTATGTTGGATTTATTCTCATTTTAAGCCTCAAACACGCTATCTAATTCATAAATAGACATAGATAAAAATATATATTATCCATTACTTACATTAGATGTTACATCCTTTCCCCCTTTAGAAAATTGTGTCCCCGCAATTTATTTACTTATCGAATAAGTGGGGGTATTTATACCTCATTGCATTTTCAGATTCCCATGTTGCCTCTTCAATCATGTGGTTTTTTCACAAAACCTTTACCTGATGAATAACCTTATTTCGTAACACTTCCTCCCTGTGGTCTAGAATCTGGACCAATTGTTCCTCATAAGATAGGTTCTCTTCCAGCTGAACTACCTCTGGACTCAAAACATGGGATGGATCTGGCATGTACTTCCTTAACATGGAAACATGAAAAACATTGTGTACCTGAGATAATCTCGGAGGTAAAGCCACTCGGTAAGCAACTGATCCAACTCTCTCCAGAATTTCATATGGTCCAATGAAACTTGGACTCAGCTTTCCTTTCTTACCAAATCGCATCACACTTTTCCATGGTGTGACTTTGAGAAAAACATGATCACCTACCTCAAAAGAGAGATCCTTCCTCCTATTGTCCACATAACTCTTCTGCCTGCTCTGAGCTATTCTCATGTGTTTCTGTATCAGCTGAACTTTTTCTGCCAACTATTCTACTAATTCTGGTCCCATTAGCTTCCTTTCACCCACTTCATCCCAGAAAGCTGGAGTTCGACAACGCTTCCCATATAACGCCTCAAATGGTGCCATTTGTATACTAGAATGAAAATTGTTATTATAAGAAAACTCAACCAAAGAAAGATTTTGGTCCCAACTTCCCTGATAATCCATCGAACAAGCACGTAGCATATCCTCCAAAGTCAGAATCGTTCGTTTTGACTGCCCATCTGATTGAGGATGAAAAGTTGTACTAAAATTTAATTCAGTACCCAACGACTTCTGAAGGCCTTTCCAAAAGTTAGAAGTGAACCTGGGATCACGGTCAGATAAAATGGAGAGTGGAACTCCATGTAACCTGACTATCTCTTTAAGATACAAATGGGAAAGTTGATCTAGGGAAAAAGTATCTCGTATAGCAAGGAAATGAGCAGATTTAGTCAAGCGATCAACAATAACCCATATTTCATTATTACCTCGAGGTGTCTTCGGCAATCCCACAACAAAGTCCATGGATATATTCTCCCATTTCCACTCTGGAACTGGTAAAGGCTGAAGCATCCCTTTCGGTAACTGCCACTCTACTTTAACCTACTGACAAGTCAAACACTTCACAGTAAAATCAGAAATATCTCTTTTCATTCCATCCCATCAGTAATACTCTCAAAGATCTTTGTACATCTTAGTACTTCCAGGATGAACTGAAAACGAAGGACTATGAGCTTCACATAACAACTCTCTTCAACTGTGAATCACAAGGCACACACAATCTCTTCCCAAATCTCAAAACGTAATCATTATCAATGTTGAATTCAGGAAACTTACCCATCTGAACCAGCTCTACCTTTTTCTGCAACTCACTGTCTTGCTTCTGTGCTTGCTTGATTCTGTCTGATAGAGAAGATTTCACTGATACGTGAAACAAAACAGAATAAAATCCTGCACTAAAAATTTCTATGCCAAAGTTCATCAAATCCTTAACCAAAGGATCACGTTCCAAATGAATCATTGTTAATGAAGCATTACTTTTTCGACTCAAAGCATCATCCACTTTATTTGCTTTTCCCAGATGGTAATGAATTGTACAGTCATAATCCTTGATTAATTCTAGCCATGTCCTCTGTCTCATGTTCAATTCTTTATGAGTGAACATATACTTTAAAATTTTGTGATCGGTATATATTTCACACTTTAATCCATACAAATGATGCCTCTAGATTTTTAAAGCGAAAACAACAGCAGATAATTCCAAATCATGTGTAGGGTAATTTACCTCATGAGTTTTAAACTATCGTGAAGCATAAGAAATTACCTGATCATTCTACATTAGGACACAACCAAGTCCTTTCAATGAAGCATCACTGTAGATAATAAACTCACCATTCCTGTAAGGTAGTTCCAAAACTAGAGCATTCACCAATCTTCTTTTCAACTCCTGAAAACAATCATCACATTCTTTGTCCATATAAACTTAACACCCTTCTGAGTTAGCTTAGTCATTGGACTAGATAACCGTGAAAAATTTTCAAAAAACCATCGGTAGTAACCTGCCAAACCAAGGAAACTACGGATCTTGGTTACATTGGTGGGTCTTGGCCATTCTTACACAACTTTTGTTTTAGTAGGATCAATAGTTATCCCATCTTTAGAAACAATGTGACCAAGGAAAGAAATTTGTTGCAACCAAAACTCACACTTGCTGAATTTTCCATACAGTTTCTTTTCTTTTATGGTTTGCAAGATAACCCTTAAATGTCTTTCATGCTCCTCTTTACTTTTAGAAAACACCAAAATATCATCAATAAAAAACACCACCAACTTATCCAAAAACTCATGGAAAATTATATTCATTAAGTCCATGAATACAGAAGGTGCATTGGTTAGCCCAAAAGGCATTACTACAAATTCATAATGGCCATATCTTGTATGGAACGCGGTCTTCGGAATATATGCTTCCTTTACCTTCAACTGATGGTACCCCGATCTCAGGTCAATCTTTGAAAAAAACTGATCTCCCTGGAGCTGATCAAACAAATCATCCATATCAGGAAAAGGATATTTGTTCTTAAGAGTGATGTTATTCAAGGCTCTATAATAAATGCAAAGTCTCATAGAACCATATTTATTTTTAACATATAAAACAGGAGCACCCCATGGTGATGTGCTAGGTCGAATGAAACCTTTCTCTAATAAATCGTGCAATTGCTCCTTCAACTCTAAAAGTTCAATTTGAGCTATTCGATAAGGGGGTTTTCAAATTGGATTAGCATCAGGAACTAAGTAAACAGTAAATTCAACTTCCCAATCTGGTATTATTCCAGGAAACTCATCAGGAAAAACATCAGGGTACTCATTTACCACTGGCACATCATTAATCTGAACAGTTCCTTTGTTTTCAACAATATGTGCAAGGTAACATTCATTTAAATCTTTTACAAGTTTCTCGGCCTCTTGATATGTTATCAACAGTAAGGGTTCATTCTTGTACACAAACTGAAAGCCTTTCTGAAAAGAAACTTCCTTAGCTCTACAGTCAATCTTATCATGGTAAATAGAGAGCCAATCCATACCCAAGATAACATCAAACTCTAATAGAGGTAAAACAATAAGGTTCGCAAGTAGGTTCTTTACACGGATAAGGATAAGAAGATTCTTATAAATTCTTTTTGCCTCAACATTTCCCCCAGGTGTTTTTACCACAAGTTCAGGAGTCATTTCTTGAGATGGTATTCCCATTGTACTAGAAACGTTTTCAGAGATGAAAGAATGTGTAGACCCCGAATCAAACAACACACTGGCATAATCTGAAAAAACAAACAAAGTACCTGATACAACTTCATTTGATGGCCCGACATCTGCTGAAGTAGTTGCAAAGGATTTTACCACCCCTTTCTGCTTGTAGTCTAACTACTTCCCATCACACAATCTCTTTTTCGGACACTCGTTTTCATAGTGACCCATCTCATTGCACTTAAAACATTTCACTAACTGTAAATCGAATTTGGACTTACCATCACCTTGATCTTTTTCAGTGCAATCACGAGCCTTATGTCCCATCTTACCACATCGGTAGCACTTTCCAGAATTCAGAAGACATTCCCCAGCATGCCTTTTACCACATTTATCACAAACTGGAAACTTAGTTTTCTTACCATCAGACTTTTTTGAAGAATTCTTTCCTTTCTCCTGCCCCCTCGGTCTCTTCTTCTGCTGGTTGTTATAGAACACTTGATCATCGGCAAACTCCATTTCGACCTTCTCAACACATCGAACAATCTTTCCATAACTTTTAAACTCACGAGAAGATAAATCCCTTCGATATTTTGTCTTTAATCCTGAGTAGAAATGATTGATTTTACTATCAAGGTCTCGGATAAAATTTGGAGTATACCTTGACAATAGAGTGAAAATTTCTTCATAAGCAGCCACTAAGTCTTCCTCTTGCCTCAATTCCAAGAATTTTTTTTCTATCCTATGTCGAACAGCCTTAGGAAAATAATTCTCAAGAAACATACCTTTGAATTCATCCCAGTCGAGAGCATCAATCTCATCAGCATCCCTGATATTTTTAACCATCGACCACCACTGATATGCTTCACCCTCCAAACGGTAAATAGAAAGACTAACCTTTTGATTTTCTGAACACCCCATGACATCAAAAATCTTCTCCAGTGCTTTTATCCACCCTTCAGAAAGCACAGGGTCAGATGATCCTCTGAATGATGGGGTATGTTGCCTCATGAAATGTTCCACTACTAACATGTTCCTCTGCGGTTGATCTGGATGATCTTGTGCATGGATACCACCACCATTTATCGCTTGAGTCAACTGTTCCATCACTGCAACAAACTGTTCAGTTCCAATTCCGACCATCTCAGGATGCTGATTTGGAAGTTTATTTCCTTCTGTATGCATTCCTAGCACTGCTTCCCTATTTCCTCTGTAGAAAACCATTCTGAACAAACATGTCTTAGATGAAGCAACATGGTAATCTTCAAATGCTTTATCATTTCAATTTGACCATAAAAACATATTTTTGGATATTCATTTAATAAAATTCTAACTCCTAAAGTTATCTAAACTGACCTTTGATACCAACTATAAGGCCCGAGCCTTAAACCTTACTTAATCTTGAGTTATTACAAGATTACACATTGAGGATATTTTCAGGTTTATAGTTTTAGAGAATTAGATCATAAAACTTTCATTACATTCCACATTTAAACAAATTTGTTACATAAAGATAGTATTCATTTTTTTTCATCAACAGAAACATATTTAAAATAAAACATGGATTCTTTCTTGACACTCCCTTGACACTATCATCATATCATGTACCTTTCCCTTGACCTGTGAAAAACATTTCAAAAAAAACTTGGGATGAGCATAAAAAGCTCAATATGGGTTATAAAAATATGGAAAGGAAACATGAGTTCATATATACATAAGAATGAAATCATACTTTACCCATAAAACATAAGCACTTTAACATACCTCATCAAATCTTGAATAAATAGTATAAATCATAAGACATAAAGGTAACTTGAGGCATTCATAACATTCTTACGTAGGAAGTAACCCTCTTGGTTACGTTTGGAATACCCATCACATTATATTCCCTAAATCTCTTCAGAGAAAACTTAACGTTTCACTCCTTCGTGTTACCCAATGCATTGGAGAGCTATATCGGGCTCACCCTCCCTTAGTTTATCATGGAACCACCCATCTTCTTAACAATTCCCAAGAACCATAACATAATCGTATCACATAAAACATGCATAAAGAAAACATAACATTTCCACATTTCAATCACTAGATATCAATACAACACATTGATATAATAAAAACATTATGAAAACCATTTTCAATACCAAAATAAAAGAAAAGTAAAACATGGTATTTATTTTTATTTTAAAAAGAAGGTATGTCTTGTAGAGGAAGCCAAAACTCAAATAATGGTCACGGCGGTGGAGAAGTCGTTGTCACCACATACGTACGACAAAAACATTCCCTTTTGTCATTTTGTAAAACGCTTCGTATAAAAAAAATATTCCTTTTGGATAAACATAAAGTTCAAAGGGGTTTATACACCGTATAAAAGAAAGTTGTGTATAAAACAAAATATGCCTCAATGAAAGGAGATTGAGACGAAGTCCCATACCTCAGGTCCGACTTGACTTGATCGTTCTTTAATGTCCTGAATAATAAACTTGAGTTAATTTATACTTTCCTAAGAACCTTTTTCAAGTTCATTATTCCTTTTATATCACTTATTACCATGTCATGAACATTATGTAATTATTTAAGTTAATAATGGTCGTTTTGTTGATCAATGGTACATGAGTCAAAAGTGGAATTCTTATATTTACAAGTTGTTCACGTAGTCAAATATCCATTATCTCAATAATTATATTCATGATGTAGATGCCATATATTTCATATATATCCATTATATACATGCATTTATAATATTACATAATCATTTAGAGGTAATAAATGAAATACATCGTTCATGGAGACGGTAAGCCGTACGTACGCATGAACACTACTTTCATTTATATTTCGTATTTTTTGGAATGGAATCATAATGATATAAAGGTACATTATAATTCCAGTATAATATCATATATAGTATCATAACTCCATCCTTTATATGTCCCACATATGGTATTAACGAATCAAATCACTTTGAGGGGGTGGTAGTCCACACTTCCTTAAATGAAGATATCACGTTTACCCATAATGGAAACCATAAAGGTATGCCCAAAATGAAAAATACAGAAGATTAAGGAAAACATAAACATATTATATATCATATATAAATATAGTGTCATCTTAATGGCCACCTTTGAAGGTGTTAAAAAAATGTTGAACAATCATCGTTTCGGGAGGCAGAAATTCTCCATCCACAGAAACAGTATGTTCTTTAACCATTAGATGTAGGTGTGTGTAAGTGTATCTTGAATAATTCTTATAACAAAATCCTATTATATGTAAGATACTGGTGTTGTTACAAAAAAAATTAATAAAAAGAATTTAGGGGTTGGAGAAGCAAAATAAAACAAAAGAACACAAGTGAAGACATTACCTTAAAAATGGGTAACCCTTTTTTATTTGAGCTCAAAGGCTTCCTTGAGAAGACTTCTGCCCAAAGTGAGGCTTCTAAGAGTTAGATAGGGATGTGGAGAGACAACATTTTCAGGGTTTGGCCGAGCCAAAGGCTTTGGAAGTGTGAGTAAGAAGGTAGAGGTGGGGGCCTTTTATAAAAGGAGAGGAGGGGCACTCTTAGAAAGTAAAGAAATTTTAAAATGAGTTTCGGATTTAAAAGGTCCCACATTGATATAATTCGAGTATAAGGTGATAAGGGTTCTAAATATACCCATACAATAGGTTTTTGACAAGTCTAGGTCTTAGATTTTACATTATCTTTTCATTTTATTTAAATCATTAAATAATGAGGTAATCGTTGCATCATCATGATGTCATAAATAATTTAATTTATTTAATGTATAAAAATTATAAAACAAATACTATGATTTAGGAAATCTTTTTATCTTTCCAATTACTATTTATAGTCAAAATTCTGACTTGTATTACCCCATTTACAAATTGTTTTAGTAAAACAACTCATGTTTGTGTCATTTTAATTTTAACATTAAATAAAAAGATATTAATGTCATTTTCCTACCAAAGTGGCTTCATGGGGTCCCCAAGTTTACCCATGGATTTTTTTGGTCGGCCATCACACATAAAATAAAGTTAGGACATGTGTCTAGGTATTTTCATTTTATTATAATATCATTTTTGCCTTAAATTGCACTAATTACCTCTAATCGCGATTAAAAACATAATAAGTTATTATTCGCCAAAAAATTATTTTAATCCCATTGAACCACATTTTACTTATTAATGACAACCATGTATATTGGATTTTTTAAATTCAAAACACAAAGGTGGTAAAATTTCATTTAAACAAAAAAATAGTTTTTTAAGTACCACTTAGTGGTTTCACGATTCATCAAAAATTGAAGTTCTTCAGAAAAATACCAAAACTTCACCCTAAGCTATATTTGATATTCCAAATTAAAAAATGAGGTATATTTTACAAAATTCAAAACATATTAGTTACATTAATTAATTTAATAATTAATTCCCACTGTCATAGCAAATAGCGTGTTTTTTTGAAACAAAAAGTATCAAAAGATTGACACTTGTTCAAGTCCGATTTCAAAGTGAAATTAATTCCAATGTCCACCAATGGATTACATGGTAAAAACATATTCTATTTACACATTAAAACCAATTAAAAATATAATCTAACTATAAAAATAAATTCGATTAAAAAGTGGTTTTGAATTAAAATACAACACTTTTCACTATTCCTAAAAAATGAACATTATCATAAAAATACCAAAAATTTGTCCAAAGTAAATTTCAATGTAACAATCATAAAGAATAATTTTATTTTGACAAATATATCATTTAAAATTGTCAAAATATATATTTAAAAATGGTTCTCCATCAAAAGGCGGTAAAACAATCTTTTAAAAATACTAGAGTATTCCATGCTTTAGGTTGGATTTATTCTCATTTTAAGCCTCAAACACACTATCTAATTCATAAATATACATAGATAAAAATATCTATTATTCATTACTTACTTGGGATGTTACAGTTAGACTGTTAGAACTTCCTAGAGGGTTTTTTATGTTTGATTGGTGTTTATTTTGATAAATAAAAATGAATGTAATTGAAATTATAGGACTATTTACTTTTGATTACTTCCCTGTTTATTGCTTCATTTTTCTTATTCCATACCATATATATTCACTAACTGTTAGGAACAGATCTTCGGGTGGTTTATAAGGACTTGGACTTAAAAAATTACATAATCTTGAATTAAATGAATAATTCACATTAAGGATCTTTTTAGGATTATAATTTTAGAGAATTAGGACATAACTATTACATTACATCTCAAAATTTACAAAGAAGACACTTCTAATCAACTTCCATTTTTTCATAAAATAAAAACTCTTGAAAAATATATTCATTTCTAGTTCCATGTTTTAGACATCATGACTTTTCCTTGATCTCATCCTTGACCCTATTCATCTTTAAGTCCTGTGAAAAACATTTCAAAACATGGGATGAGCATAAAAAGATCACTAAGGGTTATAAAACAAAGAAATAAAACATTAGTTCATCATTACATACATAACATAAGCTCTTTAACATACCTCATGAAATCATAAGATTAATGAATAACACATAGAAAACATAAATCATAAAGGTAACTTGTGGAATCTATATCATACTTATATTGTAGCTATCACAACTATGTAGAGAGTTACATTTTGAATACCCATCAAAATATATTCTCTAAATCTCTTAGAAAAAACATTAAAGTTTACCTTTGTCATGTTACCTAATTCATTGGAGAGCTATCTTGGGCTCACCTACCCTAGGTTTATCACGGAACCACCTGTATACGTACCAATTCCCAAGAACTATAACATATTCACAACACATAAAATAAACACAAAGGAAAGTTAACATTTCCACATTTCAATCACAATATATCATTTAAATATATTGACATAAAAAATATATTATCAAGACCAATTTCAATACCAAAATACATAAAAGAGAATATGGTATTTATTTTTCTTTTAAAAACATTACGGCTTGTTAATGAATCCATATATCAAATAATACTCACGGTGGTGGAAAATGGTTTTTGTCACCGCTTACATTAAAAAGAAACATTATTTTTTGTCGTTTAGTAAAATGATTTGTAGAAAAATATTCTCTTTGAATGAAATGAAAAGTCAAAGGTTTTTATACCGTGAATAAAAGAAAGTCTTGTATTAAAACAAAATATTCCTCAAAAAAAGGAGATTACGACGAAGTCCCTTACCTCGTGTCCGACTTGATCCGTTCGTTCTTCAATCTCCTGAATAATAAGCTAAAGTTAATTTATAATTTCTTAAGCAAATTTTTTACATTTATTGTTCCTTTTATATCAATTATTAAAAATTAATAAACATTACGTAATCATTGATGTTAATAATGGTCATTTTGTCGATATTTGGAACTTGAGTCAAAAATGAACTTCTTATATTTACAAGTTGTCCATGTGGTCAAAATTCCATTATCTCCAGAATGGTATTAATGATTTAGATATTATATATATATTATATATCCAGTATATATATGTATTTATAATAGTACATAAAATTTTGAGGTAATAAATGAAATGCACCGTTCATGGAGACGGTAAGTCGTACGCAAGCATGAACGCTTCTTCCATTTCTATTTTGTATTTTAATGGAATTAAAATATAACAATGCATATGTATATTATAATTATAGTATAATATCATATATAATATAATTAACTTAATCCTTTATACGTTCCACATATGGCATGAACGAGTCATATCATTTTGAGGGGGCGGTAGTTCGCACTTCCTCAAATGAGATTATCGTATTTACCTACTATGGAATCCATAAAATTATTCTATAAATGAAAAATAAAGAAGAATAGAAACAATATAAATATAATATATATATATATATCATATATAAATACAGTTCCATCATAATGGCCACCATAAGAGGTGGTAGGAGAAGATTGAACAACCATCATTTCGTGAGGTGTTAGTTTGTCGTCCACAGAAACAGTATGTTCTTTACCCATTAGATGGAGGTGTGTGTAACTGTAGTTCGAATACTTCTCATAAAAACAACCTAGTATATTGAGGATACTTTTTTTGTTATAAAATAAAGTAATAAAAAGAGTATAGGGGGTTGGATAAGTAAAATAAAACATAAGAACTTAAGAGAAGATGTTACCTTTAAATCGGGTAACTCCCTTTCGTTTGAACCAAAGGGGTTTCTTGAAGTGATTTATTCCTAAGGTAAGGCTTATAGAAGGAATATAGGGATATTGAGATCATATTTGGGAAGAGGTTGGACAAGACAAGGGGCTTTATAGGTGTGATTAATCGGTTAGAGGTGAGGGATTTTTATAAGGGGAAGGAAGGCTCTTTAGGAAAGTGTAAAAATATTATTTTATTATATAATTATTTTTGGTTTCTAAATGTCCATAACTTATTAAAGTAAAAGATAAGATGACTCATGGTAGAAATAAAAGCATACAATCATAATTTGAAAGGTTTTGGATATTATTTTAATCTTTATAATCTTATTTATTTAAATCATTTATTAATGAGGTAAACACTGCATCATTATTGTGTCATAAATAATTTAATTTATTTGATGTCCAAAAATTATAAAAAAAATACCATAATTTAGGAAATATTTTTATATTTATAATGAATATTTATAGTTAAATATATCAATTATATAACGCCACATTATAATTGTTTTGGAAAAACAATATATGTTTTGGATATTTTTATTTTTACTTTAAATAAAAAGTTATTAATATCATTATCTTACCCAAGTGTCTTTCAAAGGCCAAAAGTGTCACCCAAGAATTTTCTTGGTCGTCCATTACTCATCCAATAAGGTTAGGATAAGTGTTAAGGTAATTTTATATTATTATAATATTGTTTTTACCTTGAATTACTCTATTTACCTTTAACCGCAGTAAATAAAAATCAAAAGTTACTATTCACCAAGAAATATTTTTATCTTATTAAACCACATTTTACTTACTAATAACAACCATCTATGTCATATTTTCAAAATTCAATTCATATAAGTTGTAAAATTTCATTTAAATTAAATAGTCAACTTTTTAACTACTACTCGGTGTTTTCACTATTCATCAAAAATTAATGTTTTTTAGAAAAATACCAAAAAATCAACCTAAGTTATATTTGATATTTTGAATTCGAAAATTATGTCTATTTTACCAAATTCAATACATATAAGTCGCATTAATTAATTTAAAATTAATTCCCGTTGTCAAAACAAAAAAGCGTGTTTTTATGAAATAATTATCAAAAGATTGAAACTTGTTTATGTTCAATTTCAAAGTGAAATTACATCCAATGACCAACATTGGATTAAATTCTAAAAATATAATATAATTGAACTTTAAAACCAATTAAAAAGATAATCTAACTATATAAATAAACTAGATTAAAAGGCAGTATTTAATTAAAATATAGTATTTTTCACAATTCATTAAAAATGAATTTTATCGGAAAAATAACAAAAATTTACTCAAACTAAATTCTGATGTCCTGATTTTAATGAAAAATTTTATTTTGTAAAATAGAACATATAAAAGTTAACAAAACTAGATTTAAAGAGGTTTCCCCATTAAAAGGTAGTAAATCGACCTTTTAAAGAATATTAGAGTATTTATGATTAAAATTAAATTAATTCACATTTTAAGCCTCTAACTTTTATTGGATAAATGTAAAAACATTTAAAAAACATGTATAATCATATTGTAGTTAGTTCTGTTCATTCCAACCATTACAACCGCTAGGAATTAACTACCATTTAAAATAATAATATTATATTATTATTTTTTAGTATGACTCAGCCTTGTGTGCAACGTAAGATTTCAAAGAACCCTATTTTTGTGTATCATGTACACCATCGAACATAGAAATACCTTTAAATTAAAAATAATATTTAATTCACAAATATTAATAATTATGAAAATGTATTATTCTTTATTTACTTGGGATGTTACATCCTTCCCCCTTTTGGAAATTGCATCCTTACAATTTTTATTCACTTATCAAATAAGGTGGGGTATTTATCCCTCATAGAATTGGTAGATTCCCACATTTCCTTTTCAACCATATAGTTTTTTTACAAAACATTTACCTGGTAAATTACTTTATTCTGCAATACATGCTCTCTTTGGTCAAGAATCTGGACTGGCTGTTCCTCATAAGAGATATTATCTTCCAACTGGTCTATCTCTGGGCTCAAAACATGAGATGAATCTGTCATATATTTTCTCAACATCGAAACATGAAAAACATTGTGTACCTAGGATAAACTTAGAGGTAAATCCACTCTGTAAGAAATTGATCCAACTTTCTCTAGGATTTCATAATGTCCAATGAACCTTGGACTCAACTTTCCATTCTTACCAAAACGCATCACACTCTTCCATGGAGAAACTTTCAGAAATACATGATCACCTACCTCAAAAGAAAGATACTTTCTTCGGTTATCTGCATAATGTTCATGCCTACTCTGAGCTGTTCTCATGTGCTTCTAAATCAACTGAACTTTTTATTCCATCTTTTCTACCAATTCTGGTCCCATCAACTTCCTTTCACCTACTTCATCCCAAAAATTTGGAGTTCGACATCGCTTCCTATATAATGCCTCAAATGGAGCCATCTATATACTGGAATGAAAACTGTTATTATAAGAAAATTCAACCAAAGAAAGGTGTTGGTCCCAACTTCCTTGGTAATCCATCGAGTAAGCATGTGAAAAATCCTCTAAGGTATGAATTGATCGTTCTGACTACCCATCTGATTGAGGATGAAAAGGTGTACTAAAATTTAATTAAGTACCCAACGACTTCTAAAGGACTTTCCCAAAGTTATAAGTAAACCTGGGATCACGATCAGATATAATGGAGAGGGTAACTCCATGCAACCTAACTATCTCTTTAACATACAACCGAGAAAGTTGATCTAGAGGAAAATTATCTCGTATTGGAAGGAAATGAGCAGATTTTTTCAACCAATCAACAATAACCCAGATTGCATTATTACCTCGAGATGTCTTCAGTAATCCAACAATGAAGCCCATGGATATATTTTCTCATTTCCACACTGGCACTGGTAAAGACAGAAGCATCCCTTTCGGTAACTATTGCTCTAATTTAACCTGCTGACAAGTCAAACACCTCACAGTAAAGTGAGCAATATCTCTTTTCATTCTATCCCACTAGTAATACTCCTGAAGATCTCTGTACATCTTATTACTTCCATGATTAACTGAAAACAGAGAACTATTAGCTTCACATAACAATTCATTCTTAAACTATGAATCACAATGCATGCATAATCTCTTCCCAAATCTCAAAATACAGTCATTATCAATGTTAAAATTAGGAAACTTACCATTCTGAACCAACTCTGCCTTTTTCAGCAACTCACTATCTTCCTTCTGCACTTGCTTAATTCTGTCTGATAGAGATGATCTCACTGACACCTGAAACAAAACCGAGGAATTTCCTGCACCAAAAACTTCTATTCCCAAGTTCATAAAATCAAAAACCAAAGGATCTCATTCCAAATGTAGCATGGTTAATGAAGCATTACTTTTTCAACTCAAAGAATCAACCACTTTATTTTCTTTTACTAGATGGTAATTGATAGTTCAATAATAATCCTTGATTAATTCCAACCATCTCCTTTGTCTCAGGTTCAATTATTTCTGAGTGAATATATACTTCAAACTTTTGTGGTTAATATATATTTCTCATTTTACTCCATACAGATGATGCCTCCAAATTTTTAAAGCAAAAACAATAGTAGCTAATTCCAAATCATGTGTAGGGTAATTTAACTCATGAGTTTTCAACTGACGTGAAGTATAAGAATTACCTGATCATTTTTCATAAGGAAACATCCAAGTCCATTCAATGAAGCAACACTATGGATAAAAAACTCACCATTTTTGGAATATAGTTCCAAAACTGGAGCATTTTCCAATCTTTATTTCAATTTCTGAAAACAATCATTACATTATTTTTTCCAGATGTATTTAACACCTTTTCGAGTTAACATAGTCATTGGACTAGATTACAGTGAAAAATTTTCAACAAACCTCTTGTAATGACCTAATAAACCAATAAAAATATGGATCTCGGTTATATTTGTGGGTCTTGGACATTATTCAACAACTTTTGTTTTAGCAGGATCAACAGTTTTTCCATATTTTGAAACAATGTGACTAAGGAAATAAAGTTGTTGTAACCAAAACTCACACTTGTTGAATTTCCCAAACATTTTATTTTCTTTTAAGGTTTTCAAGACAACCCTTAAATGACTTTCATGCTCCTCTTTAATTTTAGAATAAACCAAAATATCATCAATAAACACAACCACAAACGTATCCAAGAACTCGCTGAAAATTCTATTCATAAGATCCATGAATACAACAGGTGCATTGGTTAACCCAAAAGGCATAACTAAAAATTCATAATGGCCATATCTAGTATGAAACGTGGACTTCAGAACGTATGTTTCCATTACTTTCAACTGATGGAACCCCAAACTCAAATCAATCTTTGAAAAATACTGAGCCCCCTGGAGCTGATTAAACAAATCATCGATATGAGGAAAATGATACTTGTTCTTAATAGTGATGTTATTCAATGCTTTATAATCAATGTAAAGTCTCATTGAACCATATTTATTTTTAACAAATAAGACAAGATCACCCCATGGTGGTGTGCTAGGTCAAATGAAACTTTTATCTAATAACTCCTATAATTGCTTATTTAACTCTAAAAGTTCAATTTGAGCCATTCGATAAGGGGTTTTGAAATTCACTTAGCATCAAGAACTAAGTCAACAGTAAATTAAACTTATCGATCGGGTATAATACCAGGAAAACCATTAGGAAAAACATCAAGATACTCATTTACCACTGGCACGTCATTAATCTAAACAGTTCCTTTGTTTTCAACAATATGTGAAAGGTAACATTCATTTCAATCAATTACAAGTTTCTTAGCTTCCTGATATGTTATCAAAAGTAAGGGTTCATTCTTGTAAAAAAACTGAAAATATTTCTAAAAAGAAACTTCTTTAGCTCTATAGTCAATCTTAGAATGATAAACAGAAATCCAATCCATATCCAAAATAACATCAAACTCTTCTAGAGGCAAAACAATAAGGTTTGCAGGTAGATTCTTTTCGCACACAAGGAAAGGAAGGTTCTTATAATTTTTTTTGTCTCAATATTTCCTCCAATTTTTTTTACCATAAGTTCAGGATTGATATCCTGATATGGAATTCCCAATTTACTAGAAAACTTATCACAAATGAACAAATGTGTAGACCCCGAATCAAACAACACATTGGCATAATATGAAGAAACAAATAGTGTACCTAATACCACTTCATTTGATGGCCCATCATCTGCTGATGTAGTTGCAAAGGACTTCTCCGCCCCTTTATGCTTGTAGTCTGATTGCTTTCCCTCATTTGAGTTCTTCATTGGACACTCATATGCATAATGATCCACTTCATTTCACTTAAAACATTTTACTAACTGTAAATCATATTTTTTTCATACCATTACCCTGATCTTTTTTAGTGCAATTACGAGCTTCATGTCCCATTTTACCACATCTATAGTACTTACCAGAATTAAAAAGACATTCCCCGCATGATTTTTACCACAATTTTCACAAACTATAAACTTATGTTTCTTACCATCATACTTTTTTGAAGAGTTATTCCCTTTCATCTGCCACCTCGGCCTCTTATTATATTGTTTGTCAAAGAAGACCTGGTCATCAGAAAAATCCATTTCCACCTTCTCTGCAAATCGAACAAGTTTTTCATAACTTTTGATCTCACGAGAATCTAAATCCCTTCAAAACTTTGTATTTAATCCTGAGTAAAAATAATTGATTTTACTATAAAGATCTTATATGAAATTTGGATCATACCTTTCCAGTCGAGTGAATTTTTCTTCATAAGCAGCCACTGATTCATCCTCCTCCCTCAATTCTGGGAATTTTTTTCCCACCCTAATATGAACGACCTTAGGAAAATATTTCTCAAGAAACATACATCTGAATCCATCCCAATCAAGAGATCAATCTCCTCATTATATCTGATATTTTTAACCATCGACCACCACTGATCAACTTCACCTTCAAAATGGTAAAAAGAGAGACTAACCTTTTAATGTTCTGAACACCCCATGAAATCAAAAATCTTATCCACTGCTTTAATCCACCCTTCAGCTATCACAGGGTCAAATGATACTCTAAATGATTGGGGATGTTTCCTCATGAAATGATCCACTACTGATATGTTCCTCTGTGGTTGATCTAGATGATCTCGTGCATGGATACCACCACCATTTATATCCTGATTCAATTGTTCCATCACTGCAACAAACAGTTCACTCCCAATTCCGACCATCTCTGGTTGTTGATTTTGAAGTTTGTATTCCTCTTGATTTTGTCCCATCATAGCATCCATGTTTCCTCTGAAGAAAACCATTCTGAACACATAAATATCTTAGGCGAAGCAACCTGGTAATCTTTAAATGCTATATCACTTTAATCTTACAATAAATTAATTTATCGACATTAATTTAACAATATCCTAACTTCTAAAGTTATTTAAACCAGCCTCTAATATCAAATATAAGGACCCAATCTTAAAACCTTACATAATCTTAAATTAAACGAATAATTCACATTGAGGATATTTTCAAGTTTATAGTTTTAGAGAATTAAGCCATAACTATTAAATTACCTCTCAAAAATTACAAAGTAGACACTTCAACTTAGTTTCCATTTTTTCACAAAATAAAAACTTTTTAAAAAGAGAGTCATGTCTAGTTCCATGTTTTAGATCGCAAGACTTTTCTTTGATCCCATCCTTAACCCTATTCTTCTATAATTTCTGTGAGAAACATTTCAAAACTTGGGATGAGCATAAAAATCTCAGTAAGGGTTATAAAACAAAGAAAGAAAACATTAGTTCATTATTACATACATAAAATAAGATCTTTAACATACCTCATGAAATCATAAGATTTATGAATAACATATAGAAAACATAAATCATAAAGGTAACTTGTGGCATCCATATCATACTTACATTGTAGCTATCATAGCTACGTAGAGAGTTACATTTGGAAAACCCATCACAGTATATTATTTAAATATCTTAGGAGAAACATTCACGTTTACCTCCGTCATGTTACCCAATTCATTAGAGAGCTATCTTGGGATCACCCGCCCTAGGTTTATCACGGAACCACCCATATACATAACAATTCCCAAGAACCATAACATATTCAAAACACATAAAATAAACACAAAGGAGAGATAACATTTTCACATTTCAATCACAATATATAATTAAAATATATTGACATAAAAAATCCATTATCAAAAGCATTTTCAATACCAAAATACATAAAATAGTATATGGTATTTATTTTCCTTCTAAAAACATTACGGCTTTTTAAGTAAGCCATAGATCAAATAATACTCGCGGTGGCGGAAAAGGGTCATTTTCACTACATACGTTAAAAAGAAACATTATTTTTTTGTTTAGTAAAATGGTTTTTAGAAAAAGATTCCCTTTTAATGAAATGAAAATTCAAAGTTGTTTATACAGCGTATAAAATAAAGTTGTGTATTAAAACAAAATATGCCTCAATGAAAGGATATTGAGACGAAGTCCCTTACCTCGTGTCCGACTTGACCCGTTCGTTCTTTAATCTCCTAAATAATAAACTAAATATAATTTATACTTTCTTAAGAACATTTTTTAAGTTTATTATTCTTTTTATATCAATTATTACCATGTTATAAACATTATTTAATCATTTAAGTTAATAATGGCCATTTTGTCGATATTCGGTACTTGAGTCAAAAATGAACTTATTATATTTACAAGTTGTCCATGTGGTCAAAATTAAATTATCTCCATAATGGTATTAATGATTTAGATATCATATATATATATTATATATCTAGTATATATATGTATTTATAAAAGTACATAACATTTGGAGGTAAGAAATGAAATGCACCATTCATGGAGACAGTAAGCCGTACGTACGCATGAACGCTACTTCCATTTCTATTTCATATTTTAATGGAATTAATACATAATGATGCATAGGTATATTATAATTATAGTATAATATTACATATAATATTATTTAACTCTATCCTTTATACGTTCCACGTATGGTATGAATGAGTCATATCACTTTGAGGGGGCGGTAGTCTGCACTTCCTCAAATGAGATTATCGTATTTACCTACTATGGAATGCATAAAAGTATTCTATAAATGAAAAATAAAGAATCATATAAACAATATAAATATATTATATATCATATATAAATACATTTCCATCATAATTTCCACCATAAGAGGTTTTAAGAGAAGATTGAATAATCATCATTTCGTGAGGCGTTAGTTTGTCATCAACAGAAACAGTATGTTCTTTACCCGTTAAATGGATGTGTGTGTAAGTGTAGTTAGAATCATTATAATAAAAACAGCCTAGTATATTGAGGATACTTTTATTGTTATAAAATAAATGAATAAAAATAGTTTATGGGATTGGATAAGTAAAATAAAACAAAAGAACTTAAGAGAATATGTTACCTTTAAATTGGGTAACTCCCTTTTGTTTGAACCAAAAGGGTTTCTTGTAGTGCCTTATGCCTAAGGTAAGGCTTCTAGTAGGAAGATAGGGATACTGAGAGATTATTTGGGTAGAGTTTTGATGAGCCAAGGGGATTTAGAGTTATGAGTAATTTGTTAGAGGTGAGGGATTTTTATACGGGGAAAGAGGGGCTCTTTAGGAAAGTGTGAAAATATTATTTTATTATATAATGATTTTCAGTTTCTAAATGTCCACAACTTAATAAGGTAAAATATACAATGACTCATGGTAGAAATAAAATCATCCAATAATAATTGGATAGGTTTTGGATATTATTTTAATCTTTATATTCTTATTTGTTTAAATCATTTATTAATGAGGTAAACACTACATCATTATTGTGTCATAAATTATTTAATTTATTTTATGTCTAAATATTATAAAAAAAATACCATAATGTATTAAATCTTTTCATATTTATAATTGATATTTATAATCAAATATATCAATTATGTAACCCAACATTAAATTTTTTTTAGAAAAATAATACATGTTTGTGATATTTTTATTTTTACTTTAAATAAAAAGTTATTAATATCATTATCTTACTCAAGTGGCTTTCAAAGGCCAAAAGTCTCACCCAAGGATTTTATTGGTCATAAATTACTCATCCAATAAGGTTAGGATAAGTGTTAAGGTAATTTTATGTTATTATTATTTTTTTACCTTGAATTACCATATTTATCTTTAACCGCGGTAAATAAAAATCAAAAATTACTATTCACCAAAAAATATTTTCATCTTATTGAACCACATTTTAATTACTAATAACAACCATGTATGTCGGATTTTTGAAATTAAATTCCCATAAGTGGTAAACTTTTCTTTAGATGAAAAATCAGTTTTTTAACTACTACTCAGTGTTTTCACGATTCATCAAAAACTGAAGTTTTTCAGAAAAATACCAAAAAATCTGCCTAAGTTATATTTGATATTCCAAATTCAAAAATGATGACTATTTTACCAAATTCAATACATATAAGTTTCATTAATTAATTTAAAATTAATTCTCATTGTCAAAACAAAAATAGTGTTTTTAAGAAATAATAACTATCAAAAGATTGACACTTGTTTATGTCCAATTTCAAAGTGAAATTACTTGAAATGACCAATATTGGATTAAATGGTAAAAATATAATCTAATTAAACTTTAAAACCAATTAAAAAGATAATATAACCATATACATATATTAGACTAAAATTCAGTTTTGAATTAAAATACAGTATTTTTCACTATTCATTAAAAATGAATTTTATCAGAAAAATACCAAAAATTAACCCAAAGTAAATATTGATGTCCCAATTCTAAAGAAGAATTTTATTTTGTCAAATACAACATATAAAATTTAAAAAAACTATATTTAAAGAGGGTTCTACATTAAAAGGCAGTAAATCGGCCTTTTAAAGAATATTAGAGTCTTTATGCTTAAAATTAAATAAATTCACATTTTAAGCCTCTAAATTTTATTGGATAAATGTAAAAACATTTAAGAAACATGTATAATCATATTGTAGTTTGTTCTGTTCATTCCTGCCATTACAATGGCTAGGCGTTAACTACCATTTAAAATAATAATATTATATTATTATTATTATTAGTATGACTCAGCCTTGAGTGCAACATAAGATTTCAAAGAAACTCGTGGTTGCATGTCGGGTATGTCATCGAACATAGCAACCCATTTAAAGTAAAATTAATATTTAATTCACAAATTTTAATAATTAAAAAGTGTATTATTCTTTATTTACTTGGGATGTTACATGATTTCCTACTGGGATTCGTCTCACACCATGTTTGGGTCATGCTTTTGGGCCCAAACAGATTATATTGCTACAGGTATAGATAAGTGAAAGATACCTTCTACGTTAAGTATTTGACTACTGTGGAGTTGGGGAGCATAGGACCAAGTTGAGGCTTGAGATTCAATGAGAGTTTATTTTTTTTCTTTGTACTTTGGTTTAGTACTGTATTCTAGAATTGTGACTTGTTTGGATGATTTCCTAGACATAAGTATCACGCATCATTTATATATATGTTCACTAGTTGTTCATTACTTCCAGTCTTCCACAGTTTACTTATTGCATGTTATTAGTGCTTCTTCTATTGTTATATATTTATTTCCATTGCATTACTCTGCCAATGAGGGCATAGTTTCCCCACAATCACACTCAAGGTCCTCGTTGCTAGTCAACAGCCTCTGGCATTTGAGAAAATGGTATTGAGTCCATATGACCAACTAGTTACGGGGCACCTCTGTGCGGCACCCGGAACTGGGACGTTACACTAATTACCATCAATTTAAGGTGGTGATGAAAAGAAAAACTGAAATCAATCATTCCATGGAGGCGTTGAATCACACGTACGCATGGATTATGGTTTCATTTTCCATAAAATAAGGAAAATGGGTAATATGATTTTTCATTTAAGAATATAAAATATATAATAAATATCATACTTATATATGAAATTTATTGTTAATACCATAATTTTAATGGAGTTAAGTAAAATGATACACATTGTATCACGGAGGCAGTAGTCTGCAAAATACACAAATAACGATATAATTTTTCTTAATAGAAAGGGGAAAGGTGGTTAATGATTTTACCATAATTATAAAAACAAACTAGTATAGGAATTATAATTATTTTATCATTTAATATGGATTAATTTAATTTTATTGATAATAATTTCTCATAAATAAATAGAAATAATAAATGAGTGGTTATAAATCTATACCTCACTTCTTGAATTATCTTCCTTTTAAAGGGGGTTAAGCCTTTGTGGGATGGTATTCTGAGAAGACCATAACCTCTTCAAGTTGGATAGGAATTTTTAGAATATTTTTGTTTAGATTTTGGTTGGAAATAAGTGTGTTTTTATGTGAGTATAGGTAAAGATAGAAGTACCCTTTTATAAGTGAAAAGGGAGGGCATTTTTTGTAAATACCTAAAACTTTTCAACAATGGGAAGTCACTCTCAAGAAAAGTGCCTCTAAATTTGAAAAATAATGGATATGGAAAGGGATAAGTTCTATAAATTATTCAAACTCCCATTCCCACACATGTTTTAAACATGTTTGTGGTCTTTCTCTATTGGTTAAACCTTTTTTACCCCTTATGATTTTTACCTAGTTAACTAGTTCTTATCTAAGGTAAATTATAATTTATTCTAAAAAATAAAATAGACCTTATTAAATAATATGAAATTAATAATTCTAAATTTAATGTCTATTTTTTATTCAATATCTAAAATTTATAAAAATAATTTTAAAATGATAGATTTATAATGTATAGAAAATTATTTTTTTAAATGTATAACTTAAGTTCTAAAAAGTCAAATATGTGTTTGTAAATTAAAATAAATATTTTTAATATTATAAATTAACTTATAAAATAAATATTTATTATTATTAAATGTTTCATGAATTTACTATCCATAATTATATAATTATAATGTGATAGAATTCAAGTTATTTATAAAAACGTTTTGTGTACATTCTACCAAAAAATAAATTTTTTTAGAAGAATATAAAAAAAATATATTAAATTAATATTGAAATTATAAATAAAAAAATTAAGTTTATTTTTTAAAATTATATTTCATTAATTTATTTTTTAACTTTTATATAAAATCATAAAATATAATGAGAAAGTGTTTATATGAAAATAACTTTTTAAAATACAAATTGTTATTATTATTAACATCTATAAGACTCTAATAAAGTTATTATTAATAAATAAATATTATATTTTATTAAAATCATCATTTAAGACTAATATATTTAGTTTTCAATAATAAAATGTATAGTACATAAAAATATAGATTCTTAAATACAATAATCAATTAAGTAAGTTTGTATAAAATAACATATATATATATATATTATAATACAGTTACTCCTATTAATACCTACTAATTCAACAACTAGTTTTTAATCATATTAAAATATTTTGATTTTTTTAGTATGGTGTTTCATGTGGAGAAAGTTATGGAACAAATTATTTTTTTAAGGAAAATTTATGGTGAAATCTATAGTCATTACACAAACAAAATCCTTAACCTATAAAACAAACTTTGGTCCACCAACATCGATTGTAATAGGTAGGGTGTGAATATAAAAACCCTGTATGTAATCACCAAATATTCCATGTGATTAATTTCTTGAAAACTATAAGAAAATTAGTTTGAAATATATTATTAAAGGTAATTAATTCTAACATTTTTAATAAACCAAGTCATAAACTATTTTTTACAAAACTCTTTTCAAAACCCTTACTATATTTAATAAGAACTAAAGATAAAAAAATTTAAGTAATCCATTTGGAACCCATTTTTGAAATCCATTTTGAAATCCTTTGTTAAAAAAACTACAATAAAAACTGACCAAATAATCCAATATAATAAAATAGATATATAAAGTAAACAATTGAGTATTTGAATTATGAAAAAATGATAAAAATAAAAGAATAAGTAAGAATAAAATGGAACAATAATGAAAATGAGTGTAGTAGATTGATAAAATAAAAATGGTTGATAATCATGGGAAATCCTTAGAAACCCTGTGAGATGATCCTAGATATACTCTAGTGGAACCATATATTGGTCTATCGATGCATTCCTAGTCTATAACCAACCAACTGCTCCCAACTTGTCTCACTAGTGACACTCCCCCAAGTCATAGTTCCGTTCCATACTAAGGGTTTCTATTAAGTGTAATCATGACTAGATAGTAACCACCTTTATATCCCTTAATAAGATGACTAAGATCCCCATGAAGTAATCAGTGAGAGGTGTGATAACATTTATAGAAATATCACCCTTATCTCACCTCCCAACACCGCCATACAAATACTATAATATATATATATATATCCACATTATTAACCAAATCAACATATATAGTTAACTAATAAACCAACCACATGGTCATAGCATAAGGGTTCACTATATTTATGAAGTCTATTTAATAAAAGTTTCAAATGGGCCTTATGTTCAATCTCTAGAATTTCAATTTGAAACCCTTTTATGAAAAATATTTTGAAATCGTATATTCTTGTAAAACATAATGAAACCAAGGGTTAAAACCCATTTTAAAACCATTAAATCTATAAATCCATGGTAAACATACTAGTATAAAATCAAAAAAAATTATATAAATTCCATGATATATAAAAATAATGAACACCATAAGAATGATTTAAATTACACATTTTAGTCCAATAAAGTGATATAATATATAAAAACTCCTTGAAAACCAATAAATTTTCTAGGAGAAAATAATCACAATTTTAAAATCAACATCAATTCACTAAACCCATTTTAAGAAAATACACTAAACATAACCATAAATAGATAACATGGATAATTTTAAAGATAATATGTTTTTGGAATGCTCAAGAATACATGGAGTCCTAAGAAAAATGGATAAACATAGAAACACTTACCTTGTCTAAGTGTGGATACACTAAAACCCTTAAATACATGCGGAAAAAGTCTCCAAGAGTAATTTACAAACCCTGATACCAATATTCACCAATATTTAGGTAAACCACTTCTCTAGGTTTCGTATAACATGATATCAATTTAAATTAAATATATAAATCAATAGATAAGTGAAGTGTAGTATAGAAGAGATCAAAATATTGAAAGAAAACAACCTAAAATTAAAATAGGAAGCTTTAAAAATCTAGGTTGATGAATAGAGGTACACAAGACGATCCTTCTCAAAGTAGTGTCATTCTAATGGGGAGAGAGATACCTCATATTCATCATAATTTGAGTATGAGTAGAATATGTAATTTAATATTAAATTTTCTAGGTAATTAGTGTGGTTTGGTCACATAGTTCACTAAACCATTAGCCAAATGTGTTCCCCTTCCTGGATTAGAAAAAAGGTGTGTCATGGTTTGGTGGCATGGTCTAAAAAACTATGCACTAACCATGATAATCCCCTCTGTTAAAAATTGTATGACCTATCATGGGTAGTTGCATGGTTTTTACTAATCATGCACCAACTCTATACCCTGTACTAAAACTCTAAAATTTAATATTTTCAAAGAAATTTTTCCTAAAATTAGAGAAAAATGATAGAAACAAATTAATTAATTAATTAACATGGATAAATAAGGTCAGGGTGAGGTATTTTGTAACAAGAATAGTCCATGCAGTTTAACAACATATAGCAAGGAAGATTGTATCTTGAATGGGTGATAAGAAGATATTGAGTGGGGATTACACATAGGGCTACCTGAACCTTACTTGTAAGAAAAAATTATATTTTTTATTCTTGCACATGAGTTTCTTGACCCTTGGATAATGCGAAGGGATCATAGGTGAAAGTCCACAATTCTGGTTGTGCATATCAATTTTTCATGATTGAATCTATATTGAGTATATGTGGGCCTTAGGTTCCTTCAACATTCATGGAAGTTTTCTTCTCAAAGGAAGAATAAGATGGGTTACCTTGGAATATGTCTCACCCAGTATTGGGGTTGTATGAAAATGTGTCTTATGAGAGGCTTTGTGGCCTTACATGAATTATTTTATTCATGGAAATAATTTTAATAAAAAAGATTCAATAGTTAATCAATACATTTAAGTGAATATGTGAGGGAATTTATATAATAATTATCACCTATAGGAATCCATGGAAATTTATTTGGTTGGTCTTGCATGAGGTGGAAAATTTATGGTTGTATGAGCTAATATTCTCCATATTTCTCAAAAATCTAAAGACCTAAAATCCAAAATATAAAATAAATACATGAGGAAAATTTAAGTGTGTTTATAGAAATATTTTCTCAGGGAATTCACTGAATCTCAGAATATTTTGGTGTGTGTTGAACTTTTGGTTTGAGCGAAACCTTAACATATAGATTTTTGCAATAAGATTTTTTTGAGAGTATGGAAAAAACCAATAATTTTGATTCCATTGTGCATTATTTCTCTATAATACTTTTTGGACGCATTTTAAAGCATCAACAAATCTCCCTATAGAATTAGTTCTAAAAAGGGTGAGGAGAATCAAATTATGAAGAAGTTGTTAAAGTTTTAAATTTTCCTCTACTAATCTTACATAACATGTATATTCAAATGTTCATATATTCTTTGATAAATAGGGGGTTAGGGATTCATAAGGTACCACTGATCTTTTGTATAAATTGATTTGATATTATCTTTTTATAGAACTTGTCTCATGTATGTGAAACTTCCAACAAAATTCCTTAACATTTTCATGGAATTTATTTTATATAAAGAATATTATCAGGATTGGAAGTTATGAAAATATAACATCAAGATTCCTAATGAAACTTTTTTACATGAAGAAAACTTGCATAAATCAAGATAAATTACACAAGAAAGCCTTATCCTATTTTCAAGAACACCAAAAAATGTTTGATATGACTACTATGACTGCTCAAGATTCCACTATATAAAGGGTTGTGATAGTGTACAACCTCAATATTGGATTAACTAAATAAGTTTGGGAACTGTATAGAATGTTGTTCAATCTACGTAGGTTGGATCAAAGAGAATACCCACTATCCCATAGGATATCATTATATGGGTTTATCTTATTGGATAATGTTTTGATCTTATAAGCCATCAACAATACCCCTATCCACTAGTTCAAGAGCTCAAAAAAACTCATTAGATGGAACATCTTAATCATTAGCCATGCTATGAGAGACCACAACCCAGTATAGACCTACATATAATGAAATTACCTCTATATAATCAATGACCAATTGTCTATTTCTAAGACTTAGATGAAACTATATGGTATCATCTACTAAGAGTTCATAATAGAAGTCCAGTTAGGTTAGACTAAGGAGTGGGACCTGCGCCCAAGATGAAACTTCACAGATGAGTTTAAATAAGCTTACTTTGTCTAATATACTTGTGAATATTTTGAAGATATCCTACATGGGCTTAGTATATATGAGGTTATATGAATGTAATAATTACTTTATTTCCTCTGCCCAAACCTTCTCCTAAAGTTGTTGAGAAAGTGGTCTCTAAACACAAACACCTTCCACCTACATCATTTCGAGGTCGATATCAGCCTATGGGATCTATAGAAGAATAAAGGCATCCCCATCCTCATTTAAATGTATGATTAATTTCTTTAAATGGTTAATGGTTTGGTTTATATAGAATACCTCACTATTAGTGGGTGTTTTTATACAAGTACAGAAGGATTCACTATAGAAAGAACTCTACTTACATCTATATATCCCCTTTAGGACATGGTTCAATATATTCCTAGACATGCCTGAGGGGTGAATGATGGTCATCCAAAGTAGTGATTGGGACTTTATACATGAGTAAATACTAATCTATATAAGTTTCTATTATATAAGGTCTAGTACATGGAGTGGATATTCTGTATGAACAAGTGGGAAACCTTAGAGCTGAGATTGGTAATTTCTTGGCAGCCTTTATCAGTGGATAGCTTTTAACGGTCAAGTATTCTCATGTGGTGGTGAGACTAAGATCCTTTATCATGGTGGGGTGTCTATATAGATAACATCAAATCAACCTCATCATCTCAAACTTAGAAAATATATGTGGGATTATCAGGAACATTATTCGAAGGGATGTGTAAATTCATCTCTATAGCCCATTCCAGTTCCTCTATAGGTGGGTCGCAAAGCACATCAGGGGGTATGAATTCATGAAACCCATAATCCCATGGTACATAGACTCTAGTAAAAAACATCTAAAAATAATTAGGTTTTTATCAAGGATATAACTATTCATTACAATAGGATTTCATGGGTGTATTAACATCATCCATTTAAAAATTCCATCTAGGGTGATCATGGATAATGGTAATGGAAGTGTCATGGAGAGGTCATATCTTTTGACCATAAAAAGTGAGATATTGGTTGTATGAATAAATTAAAATATCATCTTTATTCTATACTCTATGTTCTATATAGTTCATAAATTATTCTACCTATAGTTCCTCGCACTATAGTTATATATCAAGGTTCACCATGAGTCCCACCCACATATTGTTTGACAATTCTGGTGGATGTTGTCTTGTGATAGAACCAGTGATGGGATCACATTACCAATGGTTAGAGCCCCAAATATAGTGCATTAATAATAAACTTCTATTTAGATAGTAGAATATCCTAGGGTGATATTGAGGTAGTCATATCCTTAGATAGATTCATTGGTGAAATCCTGAGGATGGTAGGGCTAAGAACTTTTCGCTGCCAAGGAATCCCACCGACCAAGGGGCGGTATTTTATTGATTCCATGGTGGTTAAGGTTCATTAATGAAGGGTACTAGGGGTGTGTGTAGCTACTTATTAAGGGTTCCCTAAGAATTGGGTCCAATGGTTGGTCAAATTCTCTAATACCACAAAGGATTCTCCCAATATGGATCCATAAAATAACCCATGTGTAATTAGAGTAATATTAGAAGATGTGTTCTTACCTATAGCCTAGAGAACCTATGAAATGATATAGTTATTCTTAAAGTAGATAGTTTTATGGTAAAATATCCAAATAAATAGGATATTACTTCTCGATATTTTATTTTTAGGGTAATTCTAATGGTTTCCAAAGTGGAACACATAACACCAATCATTGAGATGGGGGAGCTAGTATACTCTCACATTCAGGGAATCATATTCATTGACCGGGTGATTTAAATTCTTGATGTGCAACCTAATTAAATCTCAAATGGTTTTGATCCACTTGTAGATGTGTATTTTTTGGTTTTTGGTGATGAAGACTCCTGGGAAAGTGATGTTTAATATACAGAATCTTTAGAGGAGGGTGAGGATCTCACATCTTCCAAGGAGTCAAGGGAGGTCTCACAATACCAAGTAACTCCTAAATCATATGACTGAAATAGAATAATTTTCATACCTTTATAATTACTGACTTCTTTATCTAACTTTTATATGGTTCAAGGATTGAATATACTCCATATAATTCCTTGTAGAGTGCATAGAGGTGGGGCGGTGAGCAGATCCCAAGTGGCCAAGAAGTATGAGGGATATCACCTAACTCCCTAGCCTTCCCAGTGATTCAATAAGTATCACCTCTTAATGTATTGGGGTATATAAATCCACTAATTATGTGTAGTAATCGAGGTCACTAATGATATTTCCTTTATAAGGATCATAAGGTAAATTGAAATCCTTTTCTTTATTATGAATATTAGTATGTAATCCATACTAAATTGTTTTATTCTTCATTATAGATATAGTACATCAAGTATAGGAGCCTTATGTTGTGTTCGTTGGGATTCACACTGAATTGGATGGGTCCCTGGTTGTGGATTTTAACTCTAATACCTTAGGTCTTAGCCTATTCTCCAGTGTAGTAGCTGATTAAGGTCAAGCATCCATGGATCTTGTTTTTCTAATAGATGGGGAATATGGCCTAGGAACCATTTTTATAGTAGTTAAGTCTTCATTACATAAATACTATTTTTATTTTCCTCTTTTACATAAAATTAATGTCAAAATCCATGTGTTAATGTTCAACCCCATGGGGGAGTGGGAGTTTGTGGTATTGATGGGTCGAGAGGAATCAGTCACCAACCTAATGGATATTATGTTGGAGCAGGCATCTAAAGCACCCATTACTCATGATGGTGATCCCACAAGAGGATAAGGTCCTAGATGTGATGATCACTTATTAATATCCTTACATAAACCAAAAGTTTGATAAATTACCTATGGTGATGGTAGTTGATGATTTGAACCCCCTTCTATATTGGAGCTTAGCCAGAAGGAGCATGTAGTTGAGTACACATTGATGTTTCTTAGGAAATTACATAAGTATAAGTCTACTCAAAAATATGAATCTAAATTATGTTTTTAAATGGTTTATTAGAACCTTATGATCTATAAAATCGTGTGGAATAACAATCGAGGCCTCATCCCTCGTACACCACTAGGTCAGATGGGTATCTGGATGGGAACTCTCCATTATTAGTCAGTGAACCCAACGGTTGGTGGGGTTGATTATCGTGCCCTCCAATCATCAACCATTTATTTTCTATTAGATTAGAAGAAAATGGATACATTATAGTTTGAATCTATCAAGGTCGTATTTGTTTCTGGTTTTTTGGAATCTATATGGGTGTTTTAGTAGGAGATCGCTCTATAGGTTGTAGAGGAGTGTCACTTGTAAGTCCTTACTCTAGTGAGACAAGAGGTGTACAACCACCTAATGACTTATCTATTTATGGATGAAGTAGACATGTCCCAAAATATTGCTTATTTGGTAGAATGTGGTATTTAGTAGGGTGACCTCTATGTACATGTGGTCAAGGTGCATCCTGAATAGGAGGCTAAGACGGAGAAGCATACTAACAAATCCTACTAGTAGATATTGGATGTGTCTGATCAAGTGATATATCAGGAACTAATATATACTAGTTTGTACTAAATTATAGGCATTGTTCTAGGGAATATATTCCTTACATTTCCAAGTAATAAAATTACAATTTTTTTGAACTCCATATTTTGAAATTAATTTTATTTTGGTTACATTAATGAAACAATAAATTAAAAACTCTAATCCCACATGAGTCATTCTTAGTGTGAGAAACATAATATAATGGAAGTTTAACTATATTAATCAAAAGTGTATAACAAGGGGAATATGGGTCAGGGTTATGATATCACATTGACCACTATCAAGGAAATCATGAATATCATAGAATCAGGTTGGATATAGTTCCAAAAATATCAATTCACCGTAAAAATTTCAAAATATGCATGGGGGTGAAACACTAAGGGTGTTGGGGTTCCACTTTGGGAAAGGTAAGTGGGAGAATTGTAATTTGTGAGTCTGAGATATTAAATCAAAGGATGAAGGGGAAAATAAGCTATGTTTGATCACAAATAAATTCTCTAAAAGGAAATATTCCATCACTAAATAATACAAAATGGGAGTAAAAAATATTAACGATAAATATTGACCATGTATGGAATACATGTTCTTCTAAATTAGTAAAAATATATGTTTCCTTAAGTATTTGTACTTTGGATGGGGTCAGGACAAGACTGTAGAACCTATTTCATCACTATAGACTAGGTAAAGTCTATATATAAATGAAATATTGATCTAAATTCAAATAAAGAGATAAAAACAATGTTCATGGGAGAGTGGGAGATGCTCATAAATAATCTTTTCATTCATAGGGTTATTGTTGGGTGAAAATGTGTGTTTTATGTTGGATTTGTTTTCAATCAATGGAATAATAGAAAAAAAAAATTGATGTATTTCAATGCGTCATTTTCATTTTTTAACAAGTTCATAGATAGTGAAATGAGGAGACATGGTATCTTGGATAGACTAATGAAGGATAATATCATCACTATATAGTGGAATGTGTATGTTTTTTGAAAAATGCTTAAGGTTTTTATATGAATCATAATATCCTCTAGTTTTTCAAAATCTATCAAAGGTAGGTATGTAGTATTTGCTAGGTAAAATCTAAGGATTTTTTCTTGTACTAATTTTGAGGAGAAGATTCAGCCACACCATGGATTTATTAGAAATCTCATAAATAATTTAGATAAAAAAATTTATCAGTCATAAAATCAAACTGATATCTCAATCATAATAGATAATAAAAACCTCGATTTTCTAAAATAGCATGAAATTTATTTAGAAGTGTGTGGTGAATCTATGGTGATAGAAAAATAAGGAGGATATTAGTTCCACACCATGGCCTATATAGTTTATCATTGAATTAATCCATGTACAACATGAGTAGGTCCATCATGATCATTATAGAGTTAGTGAGAATTAGGTGGAACACCATTTTTGAGAAATTTATGAAATAAGATATCATATAGCTATGAATTATGATATGTATTATTAGTCATAATATAACATTTAATAGGAATTTTTAGATTTTATAGAATAATTATATTTTATGGATATCACCAAGATTAAATGTAATTAATAAATTATGGTTTCTCAGTTTATTTTTCATATAGTTTCCATATTCAAAAATATGGAATATTTAATACGTAATTATTCTATATAAATATTGGAAGTAAATGATAAACATTAACTTGGATTTTAATAAAGAAATATTATGAAGTATTTCATTGATATTACATATTCAAAATATATAAACTATGAAATTTTATTATTATATAAACTTATATGAAGATAAGAATAAGAAGAGAAGAGGTAGAATCGATTATGATCTAAAATATCTATGAGCTCCAAGAGAAGTGGTGAACATATTGATACATCTGGTGAAAGATAAGAAAGTGGTGGCATAATATTAAATATTTGATATGAAAATAAGGTTGGAATATATCAAGTCTTTTTTTCATAATAGAAAAGGCAGGTGAAATAAAAATTGTCATATTTGATCACAATGAAAAATTAGTATAAAGAAGAGCCACAAAATGAGCACAATTTATTAGATCTATTTTTTGAAGGTAGAAGGGTAAAAGGGTACTATAATTTTTATACTACATCCATCTATTAAAGAAAGAGTTCAAAATAGATAATTCCATTATATAATTTTATTCATCTAGAGAAAGATTTTACACTACTATGATATTATTAAAGACAAAGAATCAAACCTCACACTGAAGTGTTGACCTCATCCAAATAAAAGGAGAAGATTCCCACCATCATGGAAGACAATGAATCATATATCAAGATTTAAATATATACAATAATAATTCATACTATTCTGATGATGGGGAGACCCTCAGGTTTATAAACTAATATTTCCTTTACTGAAGTAGTATATGAATGAGAAGAAGATGGATTTCCCTTGGGTGAGGAGTTATTGAACCCTAAAACATGTAAAGGAAGTTATCCTTAGAGTACAGTGACCATGATAAAAATTATATCCATAAAGATAGTGTTGTAGTAAATTCTAGTAAACCATCACATCATCTTGTGTATTCTTATTATATTACCCCTAAGTGGTGAAGCAAGTAAAATCCTTAGTTATGAACCAAGTAAAATCCTTGTTTCTTGCATGTTTTTACTTTTCTATATATTTGTGTATATTTCAGTGAGGACTCTCTCAAGAGGGTTAGTTTTAACAATAGTTCCTATTAACACAGGAATAATATCATAATGGAAAATGGCAGATTAAAATAATTAGTTTAAATTATGTAACAACCTAATTTAGCCTCCCCCTTATTAGGGTGTATCATGTTTCAATAAGTTGTATCTGTGTAAAAAGATTGTAATTCAACCTCTAAATAATTTTTTATTTTTTGTGAAAATGAATTCAATGATAAATACAACAGTTTTTATTGGAACTAACATTGATGATTATAAAAGGTATATGCTTATATTTCTATAATCATATGGTAAGGAGGTCATAAATAATATTCAACAGGATTCTAACATGAAAAAACATTTTAAATTAATTGTATATATTGAAATAAAAAAATATCTAGAAAATATTTTTGTATAATGATTTTTATAATAGAATATATCATTGTGTTATTTAAATAAAGTTGTATAAAAAATAATAATTAGTTTATGTAAAATATGTAGGAGAAATTATGGTTGTAAATATTATCATAAGAGAAGTTTAAAAGTTGATCATGATGAGAAACTAGTAATTAAACTAGGTGATTTTTCCTTATAGAAAAATGAAATAAGAAGATGGAGAATATGAATAATACTTCTAATAAAAGAACACACCCACTAAGTTAATTCATATTGATATAAATGTTAAATCTTATAATAAAATTATTTTGGATGAAAGTTATACCTACAAAAAATCAGATTCCTCTTCAGATAATGAAATTAGTGGAGAGGCCTTAGATAAATTGACAATGAAATCTAGTTATCAATCTGGAGAATGTTCCTATAGTATCCAAAATGAGTTTCAATACTTACATGAAAGGGTGGATTGATGTAAAATTATGCATGAAGTTGATTATGCTTTCACTAAATATATATCTTGTAACACCTCTAGAAAATTGATACTTAAATGACTAAATGTTAGTACCCATGTTAACAAGGTGCACCTTTATTTTTGGAAACCTACCTGATTATAACTCCATAGTTAATCATGTTTTTCCTGGAGTGGTGGTTAGGATGGATGCCCTTCTGGGAATTTTACTATGGTGTGTGTGGGAGAGAGTATAAAGCCCATTGAGAGAACATGTGTTAGTCTGTGGGGATAGCCATTATTATAATAATAAACCCTAGTGAATAATAGTATATGGTAATCTAGGAAGGCAACCGAGGTATTAGAGGATACCCCTGGGGTTATATGACCAGGTTCATGGCCTAGTGAGGTCAGGTTGTGAAAAATGGTATCATATCCAATAACCATCCTGAAGTATAGTGACACTACCTAGGTTTGGGGTATGGGTTCCAAAATGATGGAATTATTATTTAATGGTGGTATACTATAGAAACCCTAGAAAAGTGAGACTTAAAAGACTAAATGATACTACCCATTTCAATAAGGAGAACCTTTCTTTTATGGGGCTTACCTAATTAGAAATCCAATATTAAGCCTGCTTGTTCTAGAGTAGTGGTAAAGATGAGTGAGATATTGGTAAGTTTCCCAAGGTGTGTTTTAGTGAGTAAAGTCATTAGTTTGGTAAGAAAACATTATTGATAATAGTATGTATTGTGTTGGGAAGGAAACCACGGTATTACAGAAGACCCATTGGGTCAGATGACCAGGTTCATGGATGATAGAGGTTGGTTCATGAAATATCTATAGATAACATATTGTTGAAGAGATTAGAGGTTTACTTTAATATATACATAATGAAAATTATTGAAAATATGAATAATAAAAGAGATATAATTGAGGAAGTTACACAAGAGGTATATAAACAAATAGCCATGGAGAAAGATATTAAAGATAGTATTATCCCTCTCAAGAAACTACATTAAGAGAAGAGAAAAATTGAAAATAAATCTTACTCATAGTTATATAATATGGTTTCCCAACTTAAATAACATGTGTTAGCCTATGGGGATATTCATTATATAAATAAGAAACCCTGGTGGGTAATATCCTATAGTATACTGGGCTTGAAGTAATGGTAAGGATGGGTGACCTCCTGGGAATTTTCCTAGGGTGTGTGTGATTGAGGACAAATCACACCTAAAGAACATGTGTTAGCCTATGGGGATATTCATTATTTTGATAAGTGACCCCAATGGTGGGTAATATCTTATGGTGTACTAGGAAGGAAAAAAAGGTATTACATGAGACCCATGGGGTCATATGACTAGGTGCATAGTCTGGGGAGTTTGAGTCAAATGAATACAGAGAAAGATCTTAAAGCTAGTATTATCCCTCTCAAGACATAACTTGTTGAGAGGATAAAATATAGAAATAAATCTTGATCTTGGATGGATAATATTATTTCCAAATTGAAAGAACATGTGTTGGACTATTGATATAGTCATTAGTCTAATAACTATCCTGGTGGGTAATAGCATTTGGTGTGCTGGGAAGGCAACCAAGGTATTGTATAAGACCCATAGGTTTAAATTACTAGGTCTATAGCCTAGGGAGATAAGGTTATTAAATATCCATAGATAATAAATGATTAAAGAGATTAGATATTTCCTTTAATGTAGACATAATGAAAATGAGTGCAAAGATGAATAAGTATAGAGATATAATTCCAGAACTTTCATAAGAGGTAGGCGAACAGATGGACATGGAGAAAAAGCTTAAAGCTAGTATTATCCCTCTTAAGACATTACTTGAAGAGAACCATGGGCTCAGGTGACCAGATTCATGGACTGGGGAGGTTTTTTTGTGAGATATCCATGGATAATAAATGATTGAAGATAGTATATGTGTACTTTAATGTATACATATTGAAAATGAGTAAAAAAATAAAGAATCAAAGAGGTATAATTGTGTAACTTGAACAAAATTTAGGTAAACAAATGTCCATGGTGAAAGAGCTTAAAGTTTTTATTATCCCTCTCAAGACACTACTTGAAGAGATGAGAAAACTTTGAATGAAATATTTCTCATGGTTGGAGAAGATGTCTTCCCAACTAAAGGAAAAATATGATAATATCACAGATCTTTAATAAAGTCATATATCATTAAATGGGAAAAATATAATTTGTATATTCCCTTCATAGAATCCTTAAAAAGTGTATTACACAAAGTTCCAAATCTAGAATTTTTGAATTAAATGATGGTAGATAATGGCTCTAGAAGATAAGACTCTTAAATTAAAGTAGCTATAATGTGCTATTATTATTGAAGATTGGAACACACTATGAGTGTATTTCTAGAATTCAAAAGGCTAAAAGGTGTGAGAAATTTGTTTTCACAAATATCTCAACTAATAAATGAGGAAAAGAGGTGTGTTTTTTATAATATATGTTTTATATACAGTTTCCATAGACATGTGTCTTAATATTATAGTATGAAATAAGCTAAAAAGTTTATAAGAAATTCAACCATTCCTATTAAAAATTTAAAAATAAATTTCCCTGAAAGTAAGTTTGTTATATTAGAAAATTATTTACTATTTTTAGGATAAAAATGGAGCTCAATTAATGATGCATCAATAACCAGTAATGTTAAACTCATAGAAACCATCATGGAGATGAAGAAAGTGTATATGAAAGAAAAAAGAAGGAATATTCTCTAGTTATGAGAAATATGAAGGAATATGTTAATAAATAATCATCCATGATAGGTAAGTTTTAAGTGACTCTAATGGAATCTTATGAGAAAAAAGAATGAGGTATGCCTTAGTAATTTCAAAAATCATACCAATAAACAAGAAATGAATACAGGTGAAAGTGCCCTCATATAGAGGAGGAAGCATTTTGAAGGATGAAAGAAAAATGAATTATTGGAGGAAAATATCATAAGATGGATTTGTCTCATAATGGAATTTAATACCAACCTAAATAAGATAAATAATATTTGATAAAACAAATTGAATGAAATTTTGTGTAAGTGGTATAATCTGAAGTATAACCACTTTTAAGGCTTTTAAGAAGGTTAAAAGAAAAGGGTTCGTTCACCATGAGTAACCACATCCCTCTACTTGATAATTTTTTAAGGTACCCCTATCCTCATGTGTTAAATGTTTCTAATATTTGTTAGATAGAGTGTAGGATTATGGGGGGAAATGATCCATGGGGTGATTGGTATAAAAGAAGATATATGATGGTTCTGAAGGAAAGTGTGTTTGAGTTTAAAAGAGATAAAAAAAACTAGAGGAGTCATAATTATTGAATTTTATAATTAGAATCATCCCTAAAAAAACCCAAATGGTATTAATTCCATGACCTAACTAGGAAATTGATGTTAAGTTACCAGTTTTTTTTATAGTTTGGATATGGAAGTTTCATGTTATGATGAAGAATAAAAACAGATGAAGTAAAGCCTAATCTATAGTTAAACAGTTTAAAATATATATTTCAAAATTCTAGTTTTAACAAGACACCATTATATATTAATAAAGTATATCATGTTATATTCCTCAATTAGTACATAACCATTGTAATAAGAAAAATAAAACTCTAGAGTAGCATCAACAACATTCATGAAAATCGTGTTTATTTTTATTATATTAATGTTATGGTGTGAGCTTATTATATTTTAAGATACCAAGATGCTACTAAAGTGAAATAAATAGTTTACCTATTTTTAATATTATCTCAATACGTGTAATAAAGTACTGAATAAATTTAGGGGGATTTTGTGAGGATCACTAAAATTATAGTTAATAAATATTCAAAAATAAAATACCATGTGAGGATTGAGGGATAATGAATATAATTGATATCACTATTTTATTAAATAAATTGGTATAAGTTGGTTTAATATATGGTATGTATCGTAAACTTGTAATTTATTATTTATTTGTTCATGGTTTTTTGTAAATTTGATTGAGATCATGAGAATATGTGCTGAAGAAATTAAAAGATCAAGGTTCTAGAATCTATAGAATTAAGTGGGTGGAATAGATATCCTTGAGGTTTTTTAATCATATTCTTATTTCCTACACTAATTTCTAACTCATAAGGCTTAGAATATTTTTTTATTGACTCAATTCCAATTAGTGAACTCACTCACTGAAATATTTGAGTAAAATGTAGTTGGAATAAGAGTAAAGTTGTCAAAGATTGAAAAGTGATAAATATGGAATTTTTATTCAAAAAATAAAGTTATTACTTTTAAAAGGTTGATTTTTAAATCCATAATTTCTTTTTAACAAGTGGTTCCATTAGTGGTAAAAGTTCCAAATGTTATATAAATAATTAACTGAATGAGCCTAATGTTTTGGTGATGGTAAACAAGCTCAACAGCTGAAGTTGTTTTTGGAAGAATCCAGAAAAGGATTCCATGATAATGGAGGATAAAAATATATCTATATCTATATCAAATAATATTAAAATTTACCCTATAATACCTTTTTGAAGAACTTAGATAATGTTTGGAGCAATTATAGTATAGATTAAGGTGATGTAATATTGGGGAGGCACCCCCATAGAGTTTAGAGAAAGGGAAAGGTAATGAAAACCCATATCTAGGACTCGACAAATTAAGAGTGAATATGTTGAATATGACACTTTTTATTTTTATTTCAAAAGGGGAGGAAGTCAAGGTATCATAAATTCATATCCTTGGTAGTATTTGGTGGAGGAGGGCTTTATAATATTATTAACAAAAAAATATGAAGGGGAGAATGTTGGATCCAATGGTGTATTTAGTATTGGATTTGTTTTCACTCAATGTAATCATGAAATAAGTGGTGAAGTAGTTAAATTCATTAGTTTTTTTTAAATAAGTGTATAAAGAGTAAAATTAGGAGATATAAATTCTTATATGAAAGAATGAATAATAATATGGTTAGAATACACATGGGAACCACATTCATATGTTTTTTAGGATGCATATATGGCAATATAGTATTTTCAAATTTTTATTTGGTATTTTTAAGAAATAAAAATATTTGGAAGTTTATAATTTGAAGGTATTATGAAATAATTTAAAAATTGGTTTATTTTTTATCAAAAACATGTATATGTAAGGGTTATATTTCTGAGAAGACTTTGTGATAATTTTGTTTAGTATTATGATGCATAATGTTTAATGTTTCTATTAAAATAGTAAGTCCCATAGGATCAAAGGGTGCATAATATACTTGTGGAAGATGTGTAAGATTTTATAAAGATGTGAAATTAGTAAAGGTGGTGTACTCATAGGATGTGTAATATCCTTTAATAGTGTGTAACATATTTTTACATATGTATAATATTTGTTAAGGGTAATAGAATTTAGTAAAGTAATGGCTTCCCTATGTACTTAATATTTTCATTGTGGTATTTAATATTATTGGGAATATACATAATATATTTTGATAGTTTTATAAGGTTTCATAAATTATAAAAATGGAATCTATTAGGTTTTTGAAAGTTTTATATGGTTTTTATGTGATGCATAATATCCTCTAGTTTACCAAAATGTGTCAAAGGTAGATATGATGTATTTTCTAGGAAAAGTTCCAGGATTTTTTATTTACTATTTTTAAGGATAAGAGTTTCACACACTATGGATTTATTGTCCAAGCCAATAATTATTGAAATTTAAAGGTACGTTAGTCATAAAATACGATTGATATATCAATCATAGCAGACCATGAAAACCTAGAGTAGATAAAATGGTATTTAAGTTGTTTATATGGACATTGTGAAGTCATGGTTGCAGTAAAACATAGAGGATATTATTCTCACGTCCTATAATATGGTTTTTCTCAATGAATGTGTCATTTTTCAACATGTGGAGGCCCATCAAGGGTGATGTTGAGGCTGTGGGAATTATGTAGATTCCCATTTGTAGAAAATTCATGAAAGAAGACATCATCCAGCTATAGACTATGATATGTATTATCATTCTTAATATATTATTAATAATTTGGTCATAAGTTGTTAAAGAAAATTATAGAAATTATTATATAATGAATATCATGATATTTAAGGGAGATTACCAAGATTATAAAGAATTAAAGGATTTCTTAATGATGTTTTTACATAATTTCCATATTAAAAAATGTAGAACATATTTCATTTAATTATTCTAACAAAATGTTATGATTAAATGAGAAAAATTGAATCTTCTTTGAAGAAAGAAAAGTCATGGAAGATTTCATGGAGTTTCTATATTCAAAATATAAAAAAAATATCACATGTGATTATTTTGTGAATTTATAAGAAGAGGGGAAGAAAAAAATAGATAGATGATAAAGAGTATAATGCTATCTAAAATATATATGATTCATGGGATAAGAGGTGAACATATCAATACATATGGTGCAAGAGATGTAAAAGGTCACACACTATTGAATATGCAGTTTCCAAGAAGAAAAGAAGGTTGGAAGATATCAAGGATATGATTTCCATAAAAGAAGAAAGAGATGAAATTCCCATTAGAATATATAGTTCCAAAGAAGGAGAATAATATAGGAGATCCATAGAGAGAGAAAAGTTGATCAGATCTATTTTTGAAGATTTAAAAATTAAAGGGTATAAAAATTACTTTGATACTTCCAACTATTAAAGAATTATTTCAATAAGATAACCCTAGGGCGAAATTTTATTAATATAGTGAAATATTTATTATTATTGTGAAATTGTAACAGAAAAAGACCCATCCCTCATTTTGAGGTTTTGTCCCCATATAGTTAGAAGTAGAATAGTGTAGCAATCATGGAATACAACAGAGCATATATCTAGATTTTAAAATTCATAGCAATCATAGTTGCAATGTTCAACATGGAGAGACCCAGAAGTCTATAAAGATATATTTTATTCACTGAAGTAGTGTGTAGAGGAGAAGAAGGTGGATTTCTCCTTTGGTGAGGAGTTTCCAAACCCTAAAACTTGTAAAGAAAGTGATCCTTCATGTTAGGTGACCACGATGAACTTGTATCCATTAAACTAGTACGGTATTGGATTCTATTATAACGATACATCAATGTGTTTATGCTATTTGGATTATCCCTCAGTGGTTAACCAAGTAAAATCATCATCTCTTGTGCTTGTTTTTTATTGTCAATATATATGTGTATGATTCAGTTAGAATGATATAAAGAGGGATAAGGTGAAAAATAGTTCTTAAAATGTGATAATAATATCCTAAAGAAAAATGGTTGAGTAAAAGAATTATTTTAAACTTGGAAACAGATTGATTTACCTCCCCCCCAGGGCTTCTTAGGTTGAATAATTTACATCATTATGAATTTTACATATTGATGGGCCATAGAAAAAAAAATGTAGGGCATGTGGGATAGTATGATTTCTCTAAAGACACAAATACCAACATTGTGAGATACATGAGAGTGAGATTCAATCATATTTTAGGGTGGGATTAATATGGTCTCTAGGATTATATAGTTTAAAATCATGCAATTTAGACCTATGGGGGATAATAGTTTAATGTCATAGAGATCAGAATATAGGGTTATTGGAGTTTAAGGTCATACAACATTGACCATAAGGGTGCTTTTTTTATGGTCATGGAGCTCAAACCTTATTGGTTTTATTTATTTTTAAGTTAATGGAGCTCAAACCATAGTGGGGTTGTTGAGTTTTAAGTTCATACATCTTTGAATGAATGGTCAGGAAAGCTATATAGTGGTAAGGTAAAGGTAAATCCAACATTAATTGAGAGACCAATGGTGATATATAAAGACTCAGGTGTAGGTGCACATAGTTTAATATCATCATATGTAGTCCATGGGGCTAGATTTTAATATCATGCACCTTTGACCATATCCTTTTTGAAATCACATTATATCGATTTGAGGTAGGAAAAAGGAACCTAATGGAGGGTCACTAAAAACCATGATAAAGTAGGGGTGATATTATATTTATGGATGGGATTGAGATAGAAGATATAGGTTTCATATCCTATCCTATGAAATAGGTATCAAAACTCACATATCTCTTGGTAAAAAGTATCTACATCGATCTAGCTTATACACATGACATGATATAGAAACATCAACCAAGTTCTAGGAAGTAAAATGTGATCAACATAAGTCTAAGAAGTTTCTTGAATATTATGATGGAATAGGATTGGGTCTTATAAAAAGTATTGGGATAAGGTTTCTAGGTTTTTATATATATCCTATGAAAATAGGAATCAATCCACATATAGTTTGTAAGGGCAGTGCGGTAGGTGATAGACACCAATAGTGGGGCATGGTAAAAGATTAACACTTCCATGAAAGGGGTGTTATCTTGGGTGAGGACCAAGGAATCACATATTTTTAAGTAATGTGATAGGTAAGGTTACATATAGTTATAAAATCATTCAGTAATAAATTTCACCATAAAATTTAACATTGCATGGTGAGGATAAAGACTGTGCATTTTAATATCATATGGAAAGGACATGTGCTGAAATTTTAAATTCATGAATCTAGGACAATATTATAGTAGTGTATTTTATCTTCATACTGATAAGATGAGAAAAATACATGCTTAAAATTGTGATTTGCCTTAATTTTGGTAATAAAAAACTAACAAACACCTCTAATATCACATGATTCACGCTCTATGTGAGAGATAAGGGACAATTAAATTTTACTCATGTTACATGATATCAAGCGATGGGGATGGAAAGGTTAGGGTCAGAATGTTGTGCAACCACTATAAGTGAACCTAAAAAGATATGGAACCAATTTAGTGTGACTTCAACTCATTGGTTCACCCTAATAACTTGAAAATATGCATGAGGGGGTAACATAAAGGGGTTAAGTCTCTACTTGAACAAAGGATGGTAAAGGGAAGGTAAATTATGACTCAAAGAGTTTGAATCAAGGAGTCGTATGATAGATAGGTTTAGGATCAATGCTAGTCATGTATCTAAAAGTGTATTCCACTATCATACCATTTAAAATGAGGGTAAATAATACTGATTGTGGTCATTTTCCATGTTCAAAACATGGTATCCACTACAATGGTTTTGAGTATGTTTCCTCAAAGAAATTTCGCCTATACAGGAGGCCAACTAGGACTAGGGCACATAAGGCATCATTGTAAACTAAAGAGAGTCTATTCAAAAATAAAAGAGCTTGGTGATTAAAACACTAATGAAAAAATGTGGAGTATAAGTAAAGTAATATAATGAGTTGGAGCACTCCGGGGATACATTATCATGCATTAATCATTTCTATAGTACATATCAATACAAGTGGAGGGAATGTGATCAAGTTTTATTTTTGGATGAACGTGAATTAAAAACCCATGAGGTGAATGAGAATAAAGTTCAAGCATTCATTTGGGGGAGGGTATGATCCTTTAGGATATATATTTTAATGTAATATAGCTCAAATCGAATAGAACTAGATTTTAAATTCATAAAACTTATATTAAATTATTGTAGAATGGTCATATATCAGTGATAAGTGGGTGAAGGTATCCATATGGGGTCATTGAGAACCAAAGTGATATATTGGGGATGCAAAATATATGGATCATCCCAAGAATAAAGAGTCTAGGCTTCACTTCATATCCTGTCAAACAAAAATCAATCCACACATAGTTTTTAAAAGTGGTGAATAGGTGACAAACGCCAAAATAAAATGGAAAGCCTATTTAGGAGGACTCCAACATGGTTTTATAGTTATTCAATATACAAAAAATTATAAACCATATATTTTAAGGTTATATATCAAGAAAGAAGTCCATTTCAGTTTAATTTTATTCAATAGGAACATTGACCACACAATTTAATAATTTATAGTGTGGAAAAATTACATACAATTTAAAATCATATGGTGAGGATAAGGACTATCTAGTTTAATGTCAAAAGAAGATTAAATGGATGGAAAATGTTCCAATGTGTGGTATTTATTAATAAGCCTTTAATTTTTTATAGGTTTAGTGAACTCCTCATCCATGGTGATCAATGAGTATACACCGTTGGAGTAAACCTTGTGAATGGTGAAGGGTCTTTCCCATTTGGATTCTATATTTAGTGTTTTTCTTCCAGTTATCATTGTAAACCTTAATTATAGCACCAAATCACCCTAAAAGAATTATAAAATGTTAAAATTATTATAAATACTTGTTCCACTTGACTCGGATGGACCTCAATATTGTGTAGAACCTAGATCCTTCTTTCATAAAGAGTTTAAAACTAATCTAGATAAACTTGGAACCTTTTATCTTACATAAAATAGTCATAACAAGATATCTAGAGAAATATGAGATAAACCTTGATGATAAATACTACTATTTTTCTATACAAAATGATTAATAGGTCTCTTGATTAGAATTTTCAAGTCATGATCTGATATTCCCACAACATGTTATAGAGTATTTCAAGTCATATATTCATGTTCTGATCCACTATCTTCTATAAAACTTTAGGGATAACTTTCTTAAATGCCTCAATCTATCCATTCATTAGTGTGTGATAGTAGGAATTGTGGTTATACTAGATGATTTACTTAGTATAGACCTTTTTAAACTCAATGGACTGGAAATTAGTTCCATTATCCATGATTATTTAGTTATAGATCTTTAAGCAGTGAATGATGTGGGATTTTAAAATTTTGATAATAAACATATTCTTGACCGCCTTCAAAGGAATGGATTCGGCCCATTTTGAGAAGAAATCAATGGAAGTGAGAATAAACTTAAACTGTCATGTTGTTTTCAATAGGTAGGGTCTCATGAATTCCATTCCCTATATAGAAAACGGATAAGAGTAATTAGTGGTAGGGAGAAGCTCTAGATAATGATACTTGAAGTTTGTGTGAACCTAGAATGTGCCATGGTTCTCGGTGAATTCCATGTAGTCATGAACCATAGTGGGCCAAAATCATCAAAACCATTGTATATGTTGGGAGAGAATTAGTCCTATTTTGATGAGATCTTCATGCCCCATCATATACCTTCTATATGACCTGATTAATTTATTTTCCCTTAATGTAGTGCATAAAGATCTACCCTTTTAGAGTACTTTATCTGAGTTTCTATACACTTATGGTTTTATTCTTATTTGGCCCAACTTTATGGATACATACCATGTTAGAAGTAATAAACCAAGTGAGTTATCTAATTAGTTACTTCTTCAATTATATTATATATTAAGGGTTCTAACTAAGAAGATTCGGTGCTAAGTTAATTTACCTATTGGTATTTCACATCAAGGGTTGGGGTGATAAATCTTTATTATTCCCTGTAGATGATCATATCATCATAGTCAGGATTATCAAGGGACATGAGAACATTTTCTAGGGTTTCCTCCAATTCTCGAATGATAATTAAGGATTGGTATTCCACCTCATTATTGGTTCACCCCTCTAAAAAGAAAAATTAATATGATATAAGGGCCTTAAAAGGAGTGTCAAGGAAAACTCTAAGTTTGACCCTATTGCTTTTAATATTGTTCATTGTCTTCCCATTTAGGATTTAGGAGGCACTGTCAAAGTAAATCTTCTAGTATGGTACTTATTATTTGATTTGGATACTATCATCATTGAAAAAATTGATGTCTATGGGAAACTCTTCTAGGGTTGGGTGCACAATAAATAAATCAATTAGTGATTTCCCTATAACATCATTCTAAGGGGTTAACCTAAAATAAAATTACTGGGGAATTATTTCTCATCATTCTAATCATTTATTTTGTATTATATGATTAAATAAATATTTCAATGGGTTTATGTGGGTGATCATTTAGACCCCATAATGCTGTAGATAATGATACAACATCCGAACCTCAAATACTAAGGAAATGAAATTATTCTCAATGGGAGAATATCATCCCCTGGTGTCTATTTTCTTGTGATTGAGGCTGTATAGACTTATCTCTTTACCCTCATTGTTATTAAAAGCTTTTAGGGTGTCAAGATATCACTATAGGGATTTCAGATAGAGGATCAAAAGATTACATTAGATAGGGGAATCAGAACTGGAGGATATATCAAGTAATTTTTTTTAATTGAATAAATTTTGGTATTATTCATCCGAATAGTAGTTAGTTCCTCACTTCCTTATTTTTGATAAGGAATTACGCTTTCCTATTAGGTTAGATACAAAATTCTAGATATAGGAAAAATTCTCTTGAAATCCTCTTAGCATTGAGGGGACATCTCAATGATGGTGATGATCTTCATTAGGTCAATTTCAATCCTTCTTACCAGATAATAGATCCAAATATTTTCTCAAAGGTAACCATAAATGCACACTTAAAGGGGTTCATCTTTATATTGTGGTCATAAATTATATCAAACAAATTATAAATATCATTAATATAGTTTTGTAATTGGTGGTATTTGATCACCAAATAATTCACATATAACTCCACCATCTTTTCTAGAAGTTGTTTGAAGAGGTGATGCATGTCCCACTGGTAGGTTGATTTGGAATTATTCAAACTAAATGGAATTACTATATAATAGTATATTACTTGGGGTTTCCTAAAAGTATATTCATATTTATCACTGAGGTACATTCAAATTTTATTATATCTAGAGTATCATTCCATGAAGAATAGGTTCTAGATTTTTATGGTTGTATCAACCAGAAACTCTGTAAGAGGGATACTGAATTAATCCTTTGTGTAGTAGAGATTTAGAACTTCGAATTTTATGCATAAATTGATCTATCTATTCTTCTTCCAAACTAGGATAATTTTACACTTGGGGTACTAGATATCCCTTACATAGTTTCCTTTAACCAGTTTATCAACTTCAACCTCAACCAGGGCATTGTGGGAGGGGTGAATTCTCTCAGGTTCCTAATTATACCCATATTGTAGAATGGGATATCATAAATGGTGGGTGGTGAACTAAAGTTCTATCCATATAATATCCTTTTAGTTCTATGAAAATATATCATGGAGCTACTTTAAGAACATTGTGTAGTACTATTTTTTATCAAGAAGCATGACAGTTATGGTTAGTGTCGGTATCAAGTATTCCTCTATAATAAGGTTCACATGTATTATATCATCAATAATGGTGGAAATTTATTCTTAAAATTTATTAGGGGATTCATATATCTCTTCCACATTATAAGTGTGAGGATAGAGGGAGGATTTATCTCCTTAGGCACATGTGGTTTCAAGGTGGAATCGCCTTTATATGTAGGGGAACAACTTCATAAGTAGTTGTCTAAACTTTTTGTTCTATGGAAACAATATTAATGTATATAGTGGTTCCCAACCCTTATGATCGATTCTTGTGTGGTTTTCTTAGTATGTAGAGTCACTACATCTCAATCGATCACCAGTTAGTCAACCCTTTTCACCAAAAGTACACTATGGATACATCAATTAATGGGAATATAGAGAGTTAGTTAGAGTATATTGTGATAGGTTTTCTCTATATTTAGTATCACCTATCCCTCATACTAGTATTATTTTATTTGGGAGTACACATTTTTCTTAAGTTTAATGAACTTTTTTCTAAGTTCTAAATCTATTTATTCTAGATAGTGAATTAGTAATAGAAATCTACTCTACAAGTCATCTTAAGGATCCATTGAGGTGGTTATTAAGTCGTTAGGTCCATTGATGTACTCAATTATTTCTAACTATGGAAATTTTCCACTCCTATTATAATACCCAATGTTAATGTGAAAGTTATCACCATATTCAAAATGGTAAACATCACCCTGGTGACCCCAACTCATTCTTTAAGGGAGTATTTTAGGCATTTGTGACATAATGAGGGGACAGCAACATAAAGGTTATGTTAGGGAATCCTTGATAATGAATTGAAATCATTTAATTTTTGATTATATCATTAATTATATATTTGATACCAAATTTTCAAACATGGTCTTTAGATATATCTTTCTGATCATATTTTTATCACTATTATCATATCTATCAATTTATATGTTGGATGGGGATAGATCAGCCTCTATGTATCGCATCTTATGGATTATTCTGGTTGGGATGAGATTGATGCCAAATTCATTATCTACTAAGAACTTTTTTAAGTTGAGCCATTAATCTTTCCAAAGATATATAAGTGTAATGTGTGGCCTCATATGACAGCGGCCTCATCTTCCCCAGAAAAGGATAGAATGGTTTATCACTCTTTGTGCTCTCCTTCTTTTGCATTATAGGCTTCAGTGATAGCCACTTCAGTTTCAAAATATAGAGGGATCTATATGTCCTTAATAAGTTTCATTGATAAATAGAGTATTTCAAGGATTGAGAGTATATCTAGGATACTAGCGATGTGGTTGAGCACAATATACTTCTATACCAGGGGAAATTATTTGCTTCTAATGGGTCATTCGTTGATAATATGTGTAGAGGGACCATATAGCTGGGTAAAAGGTTCTTCATTGGGAAATAACCCTTGGAATTGTACTTGACTAAGTATTTTCCTCCCTTAGATATAGGGTTCCACCGAGGGGATTTAGATGGACCTAGAAGGTTTGATTCATCCTTGGGCTCAACATAATTGTATACTAATTTTATGACATTGATATAGGTGTATTTTTTTTCCTCATCAAAGGATTCTTATAATTCCTAGATCACCATGGAATTTCCTCACAATAAAGGGGTCATGAAATCCATGAGGGTGAAGTCTAGAATTATAACAGTGAAAAACTCTTAATCATTCTTGAAATTTTGGTGTTGGAACCTTCTAGATTTTGAGGGTTGTGAAGATGATGGAGTCACCATAGAAATAAGAACTGGATAGGGAGGGTGTTGGTTAATTCATCCATACATGAATTATCCCATGGGATTGATTAGTATACTTTTTGGCTATCCAATCATATAAATTTTTTGTAACTCATCGAGGGTGGTAGAAACAAATGTAACATGAACTTGATGATTTCATAACTTAACTATGTAGTGATCTACCTTGTTTTGGAGATAGTTCTTGAAGATAAAGCATCCTTGAATGGTGGTCCCAGGAACTTGGGGTAAGGTTAATAAAAAGTGTGGTTTGTAAACATAGTATTATGTGGCCTCATAATTTCTGAAATTTTGAGAAAGTTATTTTTTATGGAACATATGAAGAATATTGAGACTTACTCATCCTTTAATGAGTAGACATTATTCTTCTAATCATAGAGGGGTCTAATTATCTTCCCCGGTTAGGGGCCTTGGGAAATTTATCGATCATGATCTTATGCCTGAAAGACCTTATTCTAGTTGGCCACTTCGATCTTGATCAATTAGGGGGCTAGATTATTCATCACAATATTTATTTTCATTATACAAAAATTTCACATGGGTGAGGGGGTGGTGGATGATACATTTTTTTAGTACACTTCATGGATTTCTCTATACATTATTCCCACTTGTTAGACTCTTAGAACCCACCTAGGTACTTCAATAATACTAGAGTTGGGACCATATTATCATGTACCTTATTCGTGAACATCCCCACTAATTTTTACTATAGCGACCCATACTTTTCATGCATAAATATCACATCTTATTATATAAATATTCACTACATAACATTATGATCCATTCTAGAATCATATAGGTCTAGTGTATTTGAAAACTTGGATACATAAAAAACTTTTTAATAATATATGTACATCATATCCCACTAATATATTAATAACTATCACCCTTCTTAGACATATCAAACATAAAACCATTCTTCATAACCTAGGGAAATGAAACATAAGAAAGGGTGAGAGATGATGCTCAATAAGGGTAAAAAAAAGGAAGATATCAATGATCACTTAAATATAACATGATAATAAGGGTATGTAAACATGAAAATAATACTTTAAAACCATACCATTAATATCATGGATCATAATATTAAGTCATTTCATAAATCTTGGAAGTTTATAAGACATGAATCATAAAGGAATCAAAAATCATGATCCATGAGAGCATAAAATTGGAATAATACATAAGTTTGTGACAAATGAATAAGTATGGAAAATCATTTCCTTATTCAAGGATCACTACTAAGACTATTATAGTGGATTGGGTTCACTCCCCATTCTATAATATCCTTAGTCAAGGTTCACTCACAATACTATCATAGTGGACATATTCCCTTACTAAATTTGGTTTACTCCCCATTATAGTCCTTATTATATTATGAGATATCAATATTTAGACATTGAATTAGACAAATATATAATTTAAATCACCACCCATCATATAATTAAGATCATACATATTTTTTCCACAAGATCATAAAACACTAATCATATCATAACCTGTGGAAGAGAAATGGGTTTCATAAACATTTCAACATTTTATCATAGATTAACCCATGTAAAATAAATGGGTTTCATAAATATCATGTAATCATAATCATAAACCATTAACATAAATAATAAGTATGGTATCATTGGATAATATCCCTAGTAAATCTTATACAACATCAAAATATTTCATCTTAGATGAGAAATACCTTTATAATATCACTTTTAATGTTTCTTGAGGAAAATACATTTTCATTTTGAAATCACTTATTTAAAGTACCAAAAATCAATAAATATTAAAGAAGAAATTTTATTTTAAAATAACCTTGTAAACTTGTAGATTAATCTTTAATTCATTGATAAATCATGGTGGTAGTAAATACCCTCGATTCCATGTATGTTAAAAAAAATTCCTTTCATATTTTCGATAAAAAAGACAAAAGTGTCTCATTTGGAAATTGATAAGAATATTAATTTTAAACCATTATTTAAAAATTAAATCATGTATAAAAATTAATTTAAAAAATAGTAGGATAATAATAAAACATTCTTGAAAACATTTTTAGAAAATATGGATATGGAAGACAAATAATTTTTGATCAAAGAGAGAAATAATAAAACATATTTTTTAAAAAATATTCTTTTGGTCTCTTGAGCACTTAAAGAGATAAAAATGAAAGTAAAACATATAATTTCTATAAATAACCATATTATAAGAAAATTAAAGTTATTATTGAGAGATAATTCATGAAATTTCATCATCAAAAACTTAATCATAAACAATCTCGATAAATAATGAGAGTGCAACATAAATCTCTTACCTCGAGTTCAAATTGCATCAAAGGTGATTTAACCTCTTTTATAATACATTTAAATTTATTAATTATATATAAAATCCATTTATATAGTTATAATATTATATATGGTCCACTTATAATATTTCAACAGCCATTTATTAATAATTTCTTATTAAAATCACCATTTTTTAGTGTTAGTTGTTCCATTTTTCTTTAGAATTTCAGTTCGGTAGTTCTGGTACTTGTAATTTGATCAAGGTTATATCATATATATAATGTTAATAATGATATAAATATAATATATATTCATTATATATATGTGTATATTTATTTATTTATTCACTCATAAAGGATAGAGATATAAAAATTAATTACATCGTTTATAGAAATGGTATGTCGTATGTATCCATGAACATTTTTTACACTTTTTGATGAATGGAATAAAAGAAAGGTAAATATTAATTTAACATTAAAAAATAATTAATATATCATATATATATATATATATATATATTTCATATATATTCACTAAATATATCTTTATTACCAGCCATATAAAGAGGAAACAAAAAATGAATCACATCAATTCGAGGAGGCAGTAGTCAATGCGTACGCATGAGTGACATTATCGCTTTCCTATGGATTGGAAGGTAATAAGGTAAATATGTTATTATAATTAAAGAAGAAAAATTATTTCATAAATATTATATATAAACTTTAAACCCATCATAATAACTATTCATGAAAGATGGTGATGGATAATGAATTGTATCTCTATGCTGAGGTGGTAATCCACATGTACTCATGAGTGATACCTTCACTTCCCATTTGATGTAATAAATGGTTTATATTAGTGGTTACATAATAAAAATAACATTTAATTATATTTAGGATGATTAATTTATTGTTTTATTATTAATACCATATATTTAGGGAGGTAGGAAAAGAAAAAAAAAATTGAAAGAGGTTGGGTAAGATGATTTCCTCTCCTTTGGTAAGCCTCATTTAGATCCTATCTTAAAGACCATTGGAATGGACTTTTAGGAATAAAAACTCTTATAATTTATGAATCGGAAATTTTATTTGATATTTAGGTGGGTTTTGGGTGATCTATAAGTCTAAATGTGGTGTAAATAAGTGAAAGGAGGGGTGTCCTTTTATAAGTGGGGGAGAGGCCACAATTGTAATTTATTAAAAGATTAAAATATAATAAAGTAATTTTAAAGAAAAATGATACAAAATGGAAAGACATTTTAAGATGGGATAGGATAAGGTTTGAATATATATAAAAAATATTATTTTGACAATTTTAATTAGAAACTTTACCCTTATCTCTTGGTTTATCTCCCCTGGTAAACCTATTTTTACCTTTTCCATGGTGACATATTGTTAATATTTTTACAAGTCCTCATAAAAAAATTAAATTTTCCTAATTAAAAAATTTATACCTGATGATTCAAAATATAAAATAAATTTTATCAAATTAAATCTCTAAAAGTTTTAGAAATTACATTTAAAATTAACTAACAAAACTTGGTGAAAATGGTTTTCAAGAAAAAATGTTTTCTTAGGTGTAAAAACTTGTATATCAAAATTCACATAAAAATAATTCTAATGGAATTAATTGTATTATTAATAATATAATTAACTAATTTTTCTTTTAAATTCATTTTAAAATAAAATGTAACTTTGTAAATTCTTGAAACAAAAATACATTTTCCAATAAAAAAACATTATTTTTCACTATTCATCAAAAAACTAATCCTTTCAAAAAAATTTCTCAAAAATTAACTCAAATATAATTTTGAAATGAATATTTTAAAAATTAAGTTAGTTTTTTCAAATATATTTTCTTAAATTGTAAAAAATTAATTATACTATTTCCTCACAAAAATCAATAAAAACAATTTTTAAGGAAAAATGTATTTTTTGAAGAATATAAAGATTTTAAAAAAATTATTTTTTATTTATCTAAAACTTTTATGAATATTTTTAAATTTTTTATTATTATTAAAACATCTAAGTTAATAGATATTTTATAATTATAGACTATATTATAGTTCATTTAGATTAGGGGTTGCGTGTATCCCAAGATATTGAATAAAATAAATTTATTTAAAAAATATCAAAAAATATTGGGGTGTTACAATTCCTATTAGAGTTAAATATGGATATAGTATATCAAGACCTTCCAATAAGTTATAAATTAAATGAATCATTCATTATCCTACTATCTAAACTTGGATAGGGTTCTACCACTCATCCTGAACAGGGTGATGCTGAGCTGGAAGAGGAATTTATGATAAAGATCCACCTATCCTAGATATATATTTTCATAGAAGAAAAAAGAGTACCCTTCTATTGTCTGTATGATACAATTATTATTTTCCAAATTTTTCTACTCCTAGGTACCCATTATTTCTACTCAAGGTACCAAAGGTGATTGGAACTTATAATATAGCCCAACTATTGGCTATTAAGTTGGATGAACATCTCCCGTAGATTTTTCTTGAGTAATGTTGTGTGATTTTCAATGAGAAACTCAAGGATACAGAAGTAAAGAATTTAATACATACAAGACATTTTGAGGATATAGTTAGTGCCCAAGAATTTCTATGGGTTCTCATAACCATACTCATCCAATTTAAAAGGATGGTCTTAATCTCAATCACTCTAGAATTCTATACAATGTTGGTAGGAAGCCATAGGGGGAGTGGTGAGGATCTCCTCTAATGTATACCACTGGGTGGGCGTGTTATAATTTGATACATCCTCACCGAAGTTGAATAATTGTATTTCTGAGTTGGTATGAGATTCAAAAATATCTACATATAGGACATGAACCATATATACTCATATTCTGATAAATTCTCAGGTACCTATGGGTCTACAAGTAATTTTTCTTCATCCAAAAATGATAGATCTGATCCTGATGTTTCTTACAAATCCATTGTAAAGGTGAATATAAAGGATATTAATGGTTATGGGGATAATATCATGGATAGTACCTTTAATAAATACATCACATCCTCTATTAATAGGTAAATATGGAGGGATTTAGGTGTCATGTGCACCTTAGTATCCAAAATAAATTTCCATAATCATCATTTTCTGTATCCCAAGGGTTGTGATAGTAGAGGAATAAACATATTATCTAAATACTAAAAAATATATGATTTTTTAAGATCATGTTTAAACTACCATTGATTACCCTTATGACCTCCTTTGGAGAATGGGGTGAGGGTCCCTAATAGTCATGGAATATTCTTTAATCACTACCTGGAAGTAAGTTTATGGAATCCTCACATGTGGGATTCTATGGTTATCAACATAATATTGGGTACCTACCAACCTCACCTAGAATTATGATGGTTGTAATTCTACATCAGTTGATATAGTGAACTGAGAATTTCTTATGTAAATAATATATATTTTTAGATGAATATTAAATACATCCCACAATAATACATGTCCAAGGTCCATAAAGGATTATTTTCTTTTAATAATAGATATATAAACACCAATAGGTTCACTAATCTTATTTGGGACATGTAATAAGCCCCTTGTATAAAATTATAGACATTAAATCAGGTTTATATATAAAATTGTGAACATTTCATAATATGAACAGGTCCACACTTAATATTGTGAACATGAAATAAGGTTCACACATAACATAGTTATCTTATGAGATATAAATCGTTAACCAATGTATTGGAGAGATATATAATTATGGGACCACCCATAACATAATTAAAACCATTTATAAGTGTGTTGTAATATCATAAATAAATTCATCGTAGTATAACCTATGGAAAAGAAACATGTTTCATAAAGATTTCATCATAACAAAATTAACATAAGGGAAAAAGATGAGTTTCATAGAATCATCCTTGAAACATCATCATCATAAGCCATCCAAAGAAATAAATCACATGGTATCATAAGTTCATATTCCCATTGAAGAATAAAAATACTTAAATGACTTTTACATAGATGAAAAATAATTTTAAAAAATCATTTGAACATTTATTTGAAAATAAGGAAAATATAATTTTATTTTGGTATCATTAAAAAATAAAAATTCTCAAAATATTTAGAAAATTATTTTCTTTGGAAAAAATGGAAACTTGTAAAGTAATATTTAAATCATAAAATGTTCTGAAAGTGGTAAAATTCATTCATGTTTTAATCATTAAAAGATAACATTCTTTTCACACTTTTTTAAAAAGTAAAAATTTGAGTCATACGTAAAACATTTGAAAAGTTTTTGTTTAATAATTTGTAAATATTGTCAATGGTAACCAAAATAATATTTCTAAAACATTTATTTATCGGAAAAAACTTCTATAAAACATTTTTAATAACACAAACATGGAATAAAAATTTCATCAACCAAAAAGGAGATAAGGTTGTTTTTTATTAAAAAAATTATTGATCATTTTGAGTAACAAAGAGATAAAAATGGTTATAATAAATAAAAATTTCAAGAATAAATATAGTATAAGAAATTATATGTGTTTGTATATGTATCATATAATTTCCCTCAATGGATATTTAGTATAGACGGACCTGAAAAGAAATGATATTGTAACATTAACCCTTACCTAAAGTTCTTTATTTCTTTATACATGTTCAAAAATTTAATATAATAAATATATATTTATTATAAATCAATTATATATCCATATTCATATACATATTACTATATATCATTCCCTTATAATTTCTAATTACCCTTTTATTAATAATTCTTCATTAAAATGAATAATCGGGTGAAACGAGTATGTTTTCCATGCATGTTTAAGATTGATGGTTTTGGTACTTGAACCTTGGATATGGTTTAATCATATATGGAATCAAAAATATTCTATAAGTATCATATTTATTTATTATATTAACTTTTATAACCATTTTTATAATGTAATGATGAAAATTAATTACATCACTTCATGGAGAGGGTAGTCTGTATGTACACACGGATGATATTTCTACAATTTGATGGATGTAATGAAAGGAAGTTAAATAATAATTAACCAATATTAAACCATAATTATATCATAAATTTCATATATATTCATTAAATTTATCCTTATTACTATTTATTTAAATAATAAATGAAAAAATAATTGCAACGCTCCATGGAAGTGGCAGTCCACACATATGCATGAGCAACATTACCATTTTCTAACATATGGGGAAAAGATATAAAATATATATACCATTAATAAAATAACATCTTAGTGTATTAAATATACTGATTTAATCATATTAATATGGTTATAGAACATTTGGAGGAGGTTTGAAAAGAAAGAAACATGAAAAAATCGATAATAATATATACTTATTCTTTGAGTATCCTCCATTGAAAGGAACTTTAAGGATTCTTGGATGGGTATTTTGGGAATATTATTGTAACAATATAATATTTTAAAATATATTTTCCTTTGAAACCTAATGTGTTTGATACCTTTCTTCACACACAACACCAAACCATAATGAACCATAGAATGATATATTATCGTTAAAATAAAGTTATAGAATTGGTGGTTAAAAATAGATGTAACTAGAATATTAAATATATATAAATAAATAAAAATAAAGGTCATTATTAACACTAAGTAATTTTTTCAATTCAATTAGAGTAGATAAATAACTAATAAGATTGATTTATGCTTCAAAATCTAACCTTTCTAAAGAATTGATTTTTGTGTAAACAAAAATTAAGAAATTAAATATATTACAAATAAAAATATTTTATTTCTTTGAAAAATATTTTAGCACCAAATGTGATTATTAATTTATACGAAATAAGAATAAGAATAGTTAATATTTTAAAATTTTATGTTCCTATAGAAATAATTTCCATTATACATTTATATTTTTATTTAAAAGTTATGTTTTATGATTTAAGAATTCTAATTTGAATAAATTTTATTCATTTTTGGATTTATAATAACAATATTATTTTAATATTATTTTTGGTACTTTTCCGAAATAATTGATTTTCAGGTGAATATAGAAAAATATAGTTTTTATTAAAGTCGTAGCGTTTATGAGTATATAAAGAATTAAGTATAGATTAAATACTTATAAAACATTTTCCATGATAAAATATGTTTTTATGGAATAAAAATATATATTTAAAAATACTATTATGGATTTATAACACCTATTTTTAACATTTATTAATATATGTAATATTTCCTAATAAAAGAAGTTTTTTATATTTTATTTTAATTAAAAAATATTATAGTAAAATTCAGTTTTGGATTACTTTTAAACCCATATAAATTTTATTTATTTCATAATAAACCAATTTATATTATTAAAATCTAAGACATTAATAATTTTATCCTACACATAAATTTTAATATTAAAAATACAATTCTTCTGAAAATCGATTTTTATTCGTTATGTGCGCTAATACTAAAATTAAATTTTCTAAACCTTGGAAATTTGATTTTATAAAATAATTTTTCAGATTTTAAATTATAATATCCAAATTATATAATAATTTTAATTTCAATTTTGGTCATTAAAATTAATTACCAAGGTTTAAAATTAATTACCAAAGTAAAATATATTAGGGTAAAAGTTAAAATGGTAAAAATGAAAAACCCTAAATCACTCAATATTGTCTTCTAATGAATGGTGGAGAGTATTATAGACCCTAATACCATTTACACTCTATTATTTATATTTTTTTAACATTTTACTCTCAAATACTAACATTTCATTATTGAAAAAAATGGGCACTCCCAAAAATACCTTTCTTTTCACTTATAAAATGGGAACACTTACACCACTTTATGTCACACATATTACTTTTAATTTCTTATTGAAACTATATAAATTATATCCTCATATAATCATCTCTCAAATTCATAATCCCCTGATCAATATAATTTATCTCAATCCCTTCATTTCTAAGGATACTTCCAAGAGAAAGTTAAATGTCCAAATGTTAGTATTACTTAATCATTAACCTTTAACTATTAATCTCTGAATTATAAAAAAATTAATAAATATATTAATATAATGAACTGATATTCATTATTATATATATGGTTTATTATATTAATGGAATAACCATTATTTATTCCTTCCCATCCACTTTAAAAATCAAAAGATCATTGATCATTCGTTTGTGCAGACTACCGCCTCCACAAAATGATGTGGTTCATTTTTCATCACTATCTCTAATATATGGTTACAAGGATATATTTTATGAATTATAATTTTAACTATGTAAAAATTCTGATTCTTAAATATTAATTTATCATGTACCTTCATTCCATCCCATTTTTTGGGAAACGTAAATGTTACTTGCTCGTACATGTAGACTACCATATGCACGAATGATGAATTTCATTTTTCATCACCTCCCTTCATGGGTGATTATAAAAATGAATTTAATGAATATATATGATATTTATGGAATTTTTAAACTTATATTAAATTTATATTATCATTACATTAAAATAATTCCTAACACATTAAATCGTTATAACACACTCTCATTTGGGTTAGTTTTACCACTTATGTGAATGATGTTATAATATTTATATAATTAATTTTTAAGTAATGTTAAATAATATTAATATCATGTAATAAAAATTTATTTAGTATGTTTTAATGATTCTATAAAGGTGTTATTTTATTTAAAATATTTATTAATATATCACCTTTCGATCGTGAAACACGCTGAAACTAGTTCTTCATAATTTCTATTTTCGTAAACCATGCCTTTATCATTAACCAAATAAAAAATGGATATAAATAATCATTGAAAATACATTATTATAGTGTCTTTTATAATATTTTTTGATATTATTTTTATTAGTAAACAACAATTGACCGTGCCATTACATAACTAGTATGAAACATGTTATCTGAGTTTCTAGCACCCGATGATGAAAATAAACTATAAATAGATACTATATTTATAATAAGTGGTAATAAATTAAGTTTATAAAGAGAAATATATATGAATAAGTTTATTAAATATGTTATTAAAATGTTTATTTTCATTATAATGGAGGTTAGAGTGCATTTGAGTAATAAGGAATATAAGGTAATGGTTTTTTTGTCTCAAATTTCAATTCCTTAAGACATGTTTATGTTATACATAATGTTTTATATTATATGGTGTAATTAATTTCTCTTTAATATTTATATCATGTTTATATTTTTAATTATGGTATTTAATGTTCCATTTTAAATTTTATCATTCAAAGTGTTTTGATTCAAAAGTCTCTAAAGTCGTTGTGTTATTTATCTCTTTTTTCAGTTCCATGAGACTTAATTAATATTTCTTATCATATTTTATTTTATATGGTTTATTAATTTACCTATGTATGTAAAGTATAATTAATATATTTCATTTTTTTATATTTTTATCTCATGTTATCCCTCTCATGTTCTTTTTATTTTTACATTACCATTACCATAAGGATGTCTTCATCTCAATTTTGCTTCATTCTGATATGATTTGAATTCACCAATTGTTTCCTTTTTTTGGTGCATATATTGGACATGGATTCTATTTCATATTATTTTTCCTTAAATCTATGTGATTTAAATATACATATCACATTTTATCTTTCATAATCTTATAATTTAAGAGATACCTAATTTACAAGGGTTGTTTATCTCTATTTTCAATTAAAAGAGACATGATTGATATTTCACATCATAAATTATTTTATATAGTGTATTCACTAAACTAATTTAAATAAATTATAATTAATATATTTTATATCATCATCTTTTGATTTCATTGTATCCCTCTCTTTTTCTTTTGATTCTTACGTTTCTATTATCATAAGGGTTTTCCCTCTGAAATTCTTTTCTTTGAGTCATGTTTTGTATTATAGACTTAATTTAATTTAAATAGAATATATACTTACTATTTGATATATTATATCAAAAACTAAATTTATAAATGATATTTTATGTTAAATTTATAATTCTCTCTTTCATGGTGTTTTTATTCAAGAGTTATCAAATTCATAAGGGTTTTTTCTCAAAATTTTCTTCTTTGAGACATGTTTTTAATTATGAACCAACCTTATTTTATATGGTGTATATACTGCCTATTTGACACATTATATCATTATTAACCATGTTTCATGGTATTTAGTATTTTATTTCATGTTCACTATTTTGAAGGTTTTTTTTATCATGTCAACATCCTTTGACATTCCTTGTGTTACACTAGGGATATGTGTTGTTTAACCATCTGACTTCTTTCTCTAGAAGGATTTTGTTCATGTTAATCCAATTTTTTGATCAATAAAATATTTAAATATCATATTTTTTATTCCAAAATTTATTTTTATGGATTATTAAGGTAACTTTATTATGTATTATTAAACCATCCACCTTCTTTATCTGGATGGATTATGCTCATTTATTGATTGGAAAAGTATTGATATTATATATTTTTGTATATTAATATGAATGTTTATATATTCCTAAGGAAATTAAATCATTCATTGTTTTAATATTTGTATATTTCATATGGTGAATTCATTGGACTTAAAGAAGTTATGGGTAGGTCTAGGTATTATATAGCTCCTCAATATATCGGTTGATCTCATGAGATAAAACGTTTGGGTATTTAGTGTATACCTACCCAATATAGTCATGATGTATAGGTTGGGACCATTAGGGAAAGAATAAAGTCTTTTTTCTGACTCTAGTGGAAATAATAATGTATTGGATAAGGCCTTTATAGTAAATACTGAGATTTCCATCATTATGCATTCAATCACCATGAATTCAGTTATAACTTTCCATGTGTTTATTTATATTGGTCACCATGTATTTGTTTCAAGATCATGTAATCAGTTATATGTAATTATTTGATTATCATTTTTTGACCATATTATTCATCCCAAGTTCATTCCTTGATAGCTTCTGATATAAATTTTACCTTACTGATATTTTTATCTCACCCTTCTTATGTTTCTATTTCCACAACTTATGAATAAAAATATTATACATGATATGTCTAGAAGAGTAACATGTGTGAATAATTTTTTGTGATATATTAAAGAATTAATATAGATTAATCAGTTTATTATATAATAGAAAAAAATTCTATTTGATGAGAAATACATAGGATTTTAGTTAAACGTTTTTTCTAAATCTCTAAAAATAAAAACCTAAAGGTCCTTCCAATGTAAGTAAATCAGTATGAGTTAATGATATTGTAATTATTGATGGTTAAAATTGGTTCGTTTCTGTTAATTCCAAAGCTAGTATGTAAATTATGTGTTTATTAACACTATTTTTTGGGAGTATGGGTTTGGGGAATCACACTTGGTATCAAATTAGGTTTTAGATAACTTTATAGATTATGATTCTATTGGTTGAAGATAATTTATGATTTATAAATGTCATCAAAGGTTGATAAATTAAGGTTGTTAATAATTCATAATGTATAGATAAACCTTTATAATTGTATTAGATATTAATGGATACTTTTTTTAGTACTAAGATAAGTGAAATTTAGTAAAGAACCATTGGTATAAGTATAAGGTTTGAGTCTATGTGTAGAAAAACATTATAAATTTTAGAAAAGCATGGAGTTTGTGGTGTCCTAGCAATTATATCCCTGTCTGGATATTAGAAAGTGTATGTGGCTATAGTACGGATGTACTTAGGGGTAATAAAATTGAAAAAGTCTGGTTGATCATTGATTCAATATTCACTCATTTAATGATGAGTGGGCCTAGGACTACACACTTGGCTTGACAATCCCATGGAATATGATTTGAGTAATTCACATACATCATATAAACCATTATAAAAGATTTAAAAATATATTGGTTAAATAACCTAATAAGAGAATTAACATGGATAACATAGATTAAAATGTAGAGATTCATAATCTATTTTAATTTTTAGAGCATAGATTCTAATTATTTTAGGGATTAGGATATTGTAAGATAGTTCATAGTAATTTGGGAATGTTTTTTTATATATTTATTAAATCAAATAACTAAACTTAAAGCAACATAGGTTGTACCAAGAGTGATATATCTTGAACTAAAAGAATTTTAAGCTAACATTATGTCATCATAGAGTAGATAATATTGATGTTTAATTTTTCATAATCCTCTTATGAAGAAAATTATTCATCGCCCATTTTAACTCTTTTGGTTTTAGTAATGGTTGAAACCCAAAGGAATCAAGTTAATTATGGGTGCCATGGATAATTTAGAGATTGTACCAACAAGAAACCTCATGGGATAAGAGTTTAAGTGATAAATATTTTGATTATTACAAACTAGATATCATGAATTATGATTAAGAACATTAATATAATTGAATTCAAAAACACAAAAAATAAGGGATGGATGAAATTTCATGGAATTTTGGGTGATAAAGATGATAAAGGAAAAGGATACTTAGTTTTTTTACATTTCATAAATGTGGGAAGAAACACCTGAGGGAATGTATCAAGGTGACTAGAAAATGCTTCATGTGTGAAAAATGAGGACCTAGAGAAACAAGTTTCAAATGAAAGGTGAAGAAATTGGTTAAAACAATGAGGGTAAAAGATATATTTTCTAGCCATGCCTAAGATATTAATGTATACACCTCATTTGATACTATATATTGAATTATGAATATATTTGAGATGTCCTTAACTAAATTTATTATTAAGTGATCATTAAAATTACAATGATGTAATTTATTTTAACAGGGGGATATAGCACCTTAATATTTTAAATAATATTTTCATTTGAAACCTAATGTGTTTGATAGCTTCTATCACATGAAACAATAAACCATGGAACAGTATATAACCATTAAAATGTAGCTATAGAATTAGTGGGTAAAATATATGTAATTAAATTAAGAAATATATATATATAAATAAAAATAAAAGGTTATTATTAACACTAAGAAATTAATATTAATTCATTAGTGTGAATAAATAACTAATAAGACTTTTATAAGATTTAAAATGTAACCTTTCTAAAAATTAAATTTTTATGCACTTTATTTTATGATACTAAATATATTATAAATAAAATTTATTTTTTATTTTAATAATATGTTAATTCCAAATTTGATTAGTGATTGATGGGAAACAAGAATAAGAATATTTAATATTTTAAACAGTTACTTTCCAGTGAAAATAGTTTCCATTTTATAATTATGTTTTCATTAAAAGGATAAATTATCAAATTTTATAATTTTAATTTTAAAAAATTGATTCAATTTTGGATTTAGAATAACAATATTAGCTTAAGCTAGGTTTTTAGGATTTTTCTAAAATAATTGATTTTGAGGAGAATAGAGAAAAATATAGTTTTTACTAATGTTATAGTGTTTATGGTAATATCAAGAAGTAATTAAAATTGTAAATTTAAAAAAAACATTTAAAAATAATATTATGGACTTAGAAAACCCATGTTTAACATTTTATGAACTTATGTAATATTTCCCAATAAAAGAAATTGTGTTTAGTATTTTCTTAAAATTAAACAATAGTGTGGTAAAATTCGGTTTTTGATTGATTTGAAAGCCATATAAATTTTATTTTTTTTACAATAAACCAATTTATAAACATTTATAATCTTATCCTATGTATAAATTTTAATCTTAAAAATACAATTTTTCTAAAAACGGGCTTTATGAGTTATTTTCTCTAATAATAAAATTATATTTTCTAACCCTTATAAATTTTATTTCATAAAATTATTTTTCATATTTTAAATTATCATAAAAAAATTAGGAAACAATTTTTATTTTATTTTTTTCATTAAAATTAATTTCCAAGGTTAAAAATTAATTACCAAGGTAAAAGTACATTAGGGTAATGGTTAAAAAGGTAAAAATAAAACGCCTTAAATCAATCAATATTGTCTCCAAATGAATGGTTGAGAGGATAACATACCCAAAGACCATTTAAAATCCATTATTTTTTCACTTTTGAACCTTTTACCCTTGAATAGTAACATTCTATTATTGGAAAATAATGGGTACTCCCAAAATTACTCTTCTCTTCACTTTTAAAAAGAGAACACATACATGACTTCATGAAATGCCTATTAATTTGAATTTATTCATGAAAATATACTATTTTTATCCTAATATAATACTTTAAAAATTTCATAATCCCACGGTGACCATAATATATCCAAATCCTCTCGTTTCTAAAGAGGATTTCAAGAGAAAGTTCAGGGTCCCAACCTAAGTATTACTTAATCCTTAACCTTCAAATCTTAAAATTTCTCTTCCAAAATTATCCTAAACAAGGTATAATAATGAAATTGGTATCATTAGTATGAAAAATTGTTATTATATTTATTGAAAAACAATTATTTATTCCTTCTCACCCACATTGAAAAATAAAAGAACGTCAAATGTGCATTTATACGGACTACCGCCTCCACAAAATGATGTGATTTTCTTTTCATAGATGCCAATAATGGTTAGATAAAATAATATATTTGATTAATTAATATGTTTAAAAAATCTAAATTTTGATTTTGAAATTATTATTTATCATATGCCTTTATTCCATCCCATTTTTTGAGAAATGGGAACCTTAATCGTGTGTGTGCAAACTAACACCTCCACTAAAGATAAATTTCATTTGTCATCACCGACCTTAATGAATGATTATAATAATTAATTTAATCAATATTATTTATGTAATGTTAAAACTTCTATAAAATTTATATTACCATTATATAAAAATGATTCCTTACTCAATAAATCATCATAACACACTGTTGTTTAGGTTGGTTTTACCACCTACGTGAATGATATTATAATATTTATATAATGAATGATTAAGGAATGTTATATAATGGTAATATCATGTAATAATAAGGTATTTAATATTTTTTAATTATTCTAGAAAAAATTTATTGATATTTAATATATTTATTAATATATATCATTTCGATCTTTAAACTTGCCGAAACTAGTTCTTCATAATTTCCATTTCATCAAACAATAAATTTATCATTCAAGAAATTAAAATGGGATATTAATAATTATTAAAACTTCATTATTTTATTCTCTTTTATAATCTATGAATAATTATCTTTTTTAGTAAACAAGAATTGACCATACCATTACAAAACTAGTACAATACAAGCAATTAGAGTTTATAGTACCCAATGATGAAAATAAAATTTAAACAACTAATATATTTTTCATAAATGGTTATAAATTAAGTTTATAAAGTAAAATTTATTTATTATTAAGGTTCTAAAATATTTTATTAAGATATTTATTTTCGTTATTCAGGAGGTTAGAGTGTGTTTGAGTAAATGGGGATGTAAGGGGTTATTTGTCTCAAATATCAATTCCTTAGGACATGTTTATATTATACACCATGTTTTTTATTATTTTGTGTAATTAATATCTATTTATTATTTTATATCATGTTTTTATTTTTCATCATGGTATTTAATGTTCCATTTGAAATTTTATCCTTCAAATGGTTTTGATTCGAAAGTTTCTAAATTCATATGTGTTATTGGTCTCTATTTTCAATTCCTTGAGATATGTTTAATATTACACATTGTATTTTATTTTATATTTTATATTAAATGAAATATTACCTTAAAGGATAATTAATATATTTCATTTCATTATATTTTAATTTTAGGGTATCCCTCTCATGTTCTTTTGATTCTTATGTTACCATTACTGTAAGGGTGTTTGCACCTCAATTTTTCTTCATTGAGATCTGATTTGAATTCACCATTTGTTTTAGTTTTGTGGTGAATATATGGATTTAATTTAATAATAATTTTCATTAAATCTAATATATTTACAAATCCAACTCATGATTTATCTTTCATAAGCTTTTGATTAAAAGGATACCAAATTTATAAGGGTTATTGGTCTATAATTTCAATTCCAAGATACATGTTTGATATTACACACCAATATTTATTTTATATGGTTTATTCACTAGATTAATTTCAATAAATTATAATAAATATATTTATTTTCATTATATTTTAATTTTATGGTATCCCTTTTATGTTCTTTTGATTTTTACATTTCCAATAATAGTTTTCCCTCTCAATTTATTTTCTTTGAGACGTGTTTTGTATTATACACTTAATTTAATTTATATATATTTTATAATTATTATTTGATATATTGTATAAACAACTACCATTATTTATGTAATTTTAAGTTAAATTTAAAATTCTCTCTTCCATATGGTTTTTATTCCATATTTATCAAATTCGTAAGGGTTTTGTCTCAAAATTCTCTTCTTGGAGAAATGTTTTGAATTATGCACCTACTATATTTTATTTATTGTATATACTACCAATTTGACACATTATATCCCAATTATCTATTTTTCATGGTATTGAGTGTCTTATTTCATCTTAACTATTTCAATTTTTTTTATCTAGGTCAAAATATTTTGTAATTCTTTGTGTTTCTCTTGGTATATGTGTTGTTTAACCATCCATCATATTTCTATGGATGGATTATGTTCATGTTATCCAGTTTATTGACCAAGAAATTTTTAAAATCCCATATATTTTTATTCCAATATGGATTTTTATGTATTACTAATTCATGTTGATTATGTATTGTTTAACCATCCACATTATTTCTCTAGATGGATTATGTTCATTTATTAACAATAAAAAAGTATTGAAATTCTGTATGTTTTTATATTAATATGGATGTTTAATATTTCCTAGATAAATTTGATTATTCATTGTTTTTATATTCATATATTTCATATGATGAATACATTAGACCTAAAGAATAGATGAGTGGGTCCTAACATTGTATACCACCTTGATGTATCAGCTGGTCTCATGAGATAAAAGGTTTGGATATCTAGTATATTCCTACCCAATACAGGAATGATATCTTGGTTGTGATGTTAATGACAATAATGATGTCTTATATGAAGTCTCTATTTCATGAATAATGTTATGGTTGGGGCCTTGATGATTAATATTGAGATGTCATGTATTATGCGTTCCATCACCATGAATTTTGTTATTGTTGTCCATGTGTTTATTTATATTATTGACCATGGATTTTTTCAAGCTCATGTGATCAATTTTATGGTATTATTTGATTATTATTTGTTTCTTTCCATGTTATTCAATCCAAGTTCATGACTTGATGGATTCTAATATATATTTTCACTTATTGAGAATCTTATCCTACCCTTATTATATTTTCATTTCCCTAAGTTATAAATAAAAGTATTATATATGATATGTTCATAAGAGTAACATGTGTGAAGAATTTTCTAGGAGATGTTAAAGGCTTATTGTAGATTAATTAGTTTCATATATAATGTCAAAAAAAATCATTTGATAAAAATGAAATAGAATTTGTTTGTTAAAAGTTTTTAATAACTCCATAAAACTATAAACCTAAAATTTACTTGGAATTTAAGTGACTCAATATTTTCTAGTGATATTTTAATTATTAATGGCTAAAATTGAGTGCTTTGGTTCATTTCAAAGCTGGTATATAAAGTATGTGTTTATTCGCACCAGATTCCAAGAGTATAGGTCTGAGGATTCACAACCAGCACCTCAAGGTCTTATCTAAGGATTTTGGAAGAGTTTTTGGGATGATATTGTTTTATTTATAGGGATTAAGTGGTGTAGATAATATAGAATAGGAGATTTCCTTTTATAAGCTAGGGGAGTGACATGGTTGTAATTATTAAGAATTTTAAAATATAAAAAATTAACTCTTATGGTAAAGTGGTTCCAAATTAGATCAAGTTTGAATTTGGGATAAGGTAATATAAAAATAAATTAATCTGATAAGATTTGTACATGTTTTTAGGTAATTTTAATCCTTATTTCTTTAGTTTAATCCTTCATCATCCCTTTTTACCTTTGTTGTAATAATAAATTTTTACCTAAATTACTATTCATAATGACCAAAAAAGAAACTTACCACATTGATAATTTTGGAAATTATAATTATAAATATAGAAACCATTTTATCATATTCAATTCCATAAGTGACAGAAATTCATTTTAAAATAAGTGCACAAAACACAACAAAAATCATTTTTAGATAAATTAATCTTAAAGTATAAAACTGAATTTTTTTTATTTTGTGTTGAGTAAATAACATTAGAAAAATGTTAATATATTTTATTTAATATATTACCTCAAACTTTTCTTTAAATAATTCATAAATGCTGATTAATTCAATTTATTAAGATAAAATACAATGCACAGAGTAAAAATAAATTTCCAAAAAAAATTACCTTCAAATGATTTTATCTTCATTTATAACCAATTTATAATTGATGTATGAATGAATATTATTTTTTCCACATTCAATAACACAATATTTATTTTATATCTTATTTTATTAATGATCAAGACACATAATATATATAAAAATATATTACTTTCAAAATTGATCTTTTAATATAAAATGATATTATTTTTAACATTTAAAATTGAGTACTTATTTCCTAGGGATTAATCAATACTTTTTAATTAATGTAAAATTTTATACATAATTTTTATAATTTATTTATTCATACTCCTAACCTCCAATATAATAGTTGGGTGATAATAGTCACATTTAATAATAATTCTTTAATATTATATCATTGTTCGTTTAAACATGATGTTTCATGTAAAGAAAGATATCAAATACATAAAATTTATTTAAAGAGAAATATATCATAAAACCATTAGTGTTATATTATACCACCTTATAATAATTTTTCCCTAAATATTCCGTCACTCTAATATAAAAAAATTACGATACTTTTTCTTTATCACATCCTCTGGTAAGCATGTAACTCCTTAAAATTTGTGATGCCTACAATTAACTTTAACCAGGTGTGTAGTATTATTGTATATCACTTTATCTATATGATATAATATTTCCATTGGTTTCCCATTATAATAAATAGCATTACCTTAGGGTACAACCTCTGATTTTAGTTCATATAAAGGATCGAGTATGTACTTCCTCAAAAGAAAAACATGGAACACATCATGAACTTTAGGGAGGTTCATTAGCAGCGTCAAACGATAAGATACCATACTTATATGATAAATAATATAAAAGGGGCCAATATATATGTCTCATATTTCCCTTATTTCCAAATTTATTAACCTTTTTTCATGGATATATTCATATAAATATCTTGTCACCAACTTCAAATTCTAGATATCATTGATGATTGTCAATATAAACCTCTCATCGAATCTGAGCTATCCTAATGTGATATTAAATGGATATATACTTATCTACCATTGCCTTAGATAACTTAGGTTTTAAAAAAAATTATTCAAACTCATAACATAACATTAGGGTTATGCACTTCCTACTACAGACGGCTTCATAAGGATCCATATAAATGCTCGAGTGAAAGTTATTATTGTATGAAAACTTGACCAATAGAATTTTTTGATCCCAGTAACCTTTCAAATAATTAGATAATATCTCAAAATATCATTTAGTGTTTTAATGGTCTTCTTAGACTAACTATCTATCTGAGGATGATTTTTAATGTTAAATCTCAACTATGTATTCAAATTTTCACAAATCCTTCTCTATAAATTCAAGGTAAACCTCATATATAGATCATATATGAGTGAGAGTGGTTCTATGTAAAATATTAACACATACTTAATGTACAAACTAAAAATATGATCAAGAGATAAATAGTCCATGATATAAATTAAATATGTTAATTTCAAAGGGTGATTCACTACAAATCAAATAGAACTATGGTCTTTAGATGTTTGGGTAGTTTGATGATGAAGTCCATGAAGATGTTTTCCCATTCCCATTCTAGTATGGGTATTGGCTGTAACATACCCTTATACTTTTTTCTCTTAGACTTAACTTTCTGGCATACCATACATCGAGAAACATACTCTAAAGTATCCTTTTTCATGTTGTATATCCATAAAAACTATTTTAGATATTTATACATCTTTGTTCTTCTAGAATAAATAAATAATAATGAACTCTGAGTTTTATATAACTAATCCCTCTTAAAATATGGTATTTATGGGATACATACTCATTTCATAAACATTATCATTCTATCAAAATCATGTTTTAACATGGGAATACTCCTCATCTTCTTCTACAGTTCTACATATTCCTTTTATGCCTCTTTAATCCTCAAATGTATGGATTTTTTGAATATTCATCTAAGAAAGATATGATCTATATCCTTTATTTATGATTTAAATATCTAACTTTTGTAAATCCAAAAGTATAATATCTCTTTAAAATTCATCATGGACAAACTATTAAGGTCCATATGACTCAGAGCATCATCCACCTTGTTCACCTTATCTAGGTGGTAATGTATTGAATAGTCATAATCTTTAATCAACTACAACTATCTCTTTTATAACATATTCAACTATTTATATGTGAATATATACTTAAATATTTTATAATTAGTATATATATCGCATATTTCACCATAATATAATGCCTCCATTCTTTCAATGAAAAATTTAATGTCACCAACTCCAAATCATAAGACTGTTAATTTTTCTCATGAATTTTAAATTGGCATGAGTCATAATCCATCACCATGTAATTCTTCATGAAGATTCATCTTAGTACCTTCTTTGATTCATTATTATTGATCACAAACCATACAATCTTTCAAGGTAGTGTGAGAACAGGTGCACTAACCTACCTTCTATTAATTTCCTTTAAATTTTTCTTATATTCTTCTGTCCAAGGGAACTTGGCTCCCTTAAAAGTAAATTTGGTTATTGGATTTGTTAGTGGTCATAAATTTATAACAAATAATTGATATTATATATCCAATATAAGAAAAATATAGCACTCGTTCACTGTGGTTGGTGTGGGACATTTCTTAATAACATTCACCTTTGAAGGATCCACTAATATACCATCACTTTAGATTATATAACCCAAGAATGAAACTTTCTATAGTTAAAATTTACACTTGGTAAAATTTTAATTCAACTTCTCCTTCCTCGGGGTCTTCAACACAATCCTCAAATAATCTCAATGTTATTCATTTATATTTGTATATATTATAATATCATCTATAAATCCTATCACAAACAGATTAAGGTAATATCTAAAGACATTATTCATTAGAACCATGAATATAGTGGGGTAATTGATAAGTGAAAATGGAATAAATATAAATTCTTAATGCTTATACTTCATAAGGAAGGATATCTTTGGTGTATCCTCCTTATTAACCCTAAATTAATGATATCAAAAATGAAGGTCAATATTGGAAAAATATTGATCTTCGCACAGTTTATTCAACAATTCATCAATTTGGGGTATAGGATACTTGTTCTTGAAATTTATATTGTTATGTCTTGATAATAAATGCAACTATGCATTAACCTATATTTCTTCTTAAATCCCAATATGATTCTCTTGAGAATATAAATCCATTTTATAGATTCTATTGGAGTTTCTTATTCAATTCCTATAACTCAATTATGACAATTCTATATGGAGTATTTGAAATATGTGTAGCCCTATATATGAGTCATATTGAAAATTCAACTTTACAATTTAGATGAATACTAGGAAAGTATTTAGTAAATACATTATCATATACCCAAAAAAAATTCTTCATTACTGAGTTTCTCCCCAATTATTTGATATAAATACCCCTCATGAATAGGTAGTATGAACCATATAATGAAATTAATTTATATTAAACATAAATTCTTATCCTCACACCTATAAATGATAATAGGTTGATTAATAATATCAAATGTGACTTATATTTCTCAAAAAATTGATATTGGGTCTATATAAAGAGAGAAAATCCATGGCCAATATCATATAATATTTGACTATAGGGAGATTAATAATATTTTTGGGAAGAAAATTCCCAAAAAAATTATCAGATAGGGGCTATAAACTTGGGATGAAATCATCATACACTTAAAAGTTTTTATTGCTAACTAAACATCTAATTGTTAAGGTGGTGATGTGATACTCTTAAAAAATTCTTTAGATATAAAAAAGTTGGTAAAAATGAATCAAATAAAAAAAATTAGTTCTATAGTGGATAATAATTGTACCTCTCACCACTTCATTCTCATGACCCACTTCAGTAGTCACGATTTAATAATCCGTCCTTTATTGTTTTGAATTTATAGGTTTCTGAATCTTATTGTCCTCATTATCCCTTGGATTATATAATTGATTCTTATAATTCTAAAACTCATTATATCTAAATCACTGAAGTGTTGGTGATGCATTAGTTTGAATATTATTTCCCTCATTTTCATTGACCGACCTCTTATCCTCTCCTTAACAGTCAAAATCTCGATGAATAGGCCTCCCACACTTGAAATATCTTCTTATTTCTTTTAGGAAATTACCCAAGTGCCACTTCCCACAATTTTGGAATATTGGTGGTTTAAACTCTTTCTGTCTATATGACATGCCATAATAGTTCACATCAAACTTTATCTTCCTTTTTTATCATCAGAACTATTAGAATAATATTTTTTAGCCTCCATTTCCACCTTGATTTCACATCAAATAATGTCTTCATAGCTTCCAAAGTATCTTAAGGATAATGACTTTTGAATACTTGGTTTCAAAAAACTAAATAACTAATTTATATTTCTTTATGGGTCAATAATAAAACCAAAAGTGTACCTTGTAATTCTTTTAAATTTTTCCATAAAGGTACTGATGGATTTATTATCATTCTACTTAAATTATAGAAAGTCTCTCTCTATCTTAGTATGAAGGGTCTGGAGGAAGTAATTATTGAGAAATACCCCAATAAAATCCTCTAATTTTATAGAATTTATTTATTCCTTTTACCTCATGTTCCTTATATGATTCCACTATTGATTAGTTTCTCCTTTTAAGTAATATAATACGAAAACAAATTTTGGATAGTTTGATTACTGGAGAATGGAAAATATCTTTTCTATTATATTTATCCAAATCTTAGAAATTAGTGTCTTAAAATACAAATAAAATGAATGTGGGAGTCGTTTTATAAAAGAACCAAAATCATGTTTCTCCTTCCTTGGTGTGTTTGGAAGTTCAACATGATTTGCATCATTATTCACTACTCGATAGAGTTGAGAAATCATTTCCAAAAGGTTTTTCATTTCATATCCCATGCCATTTGGTTTATAATGATGAAATTCATTACATTTTCCTTCACATTAATTGCTAACATGAAACCTTATAGTCTTATCCATTAAATAAAACCAAAATGGAAAATGTTAGTGTTTCAGAAACAATAATCAGAGTGATGAGTCATATAATAAGAAAATAAATCATGAGATATCTGAAATTATGACACCTTCTTATAAACCCATAACACTTAAGGTTCATCACTAGGGTTTTCACCAAAGTTGTAAAATCCTAATATCTAAAAATAAATAAACCCTTCTATGATATAAATTATAGCAAACCAATTATTTCTTACATAAATATCACATGTTTTTAGATAAATATCCAATACAACTCACAATAATACATGTCATGAACCAACCTGATTCATCCCAGAAAAAAATAACACTTGATTTAGTTGTGGTAAGTCTCAAAGGGCATTCTCGGTCCCCACGAGATAGATACAATCACTTAGGAATCAACAAGAATGAAAAAGAAATAATTTCACAGGATAATAATAAATTTAAAAGATAAGAAGCAGAAATAAAGTCCAAATAAGAAAAAATATGAGATATAAAATAATAAAAGAAAGAAAAAAAAACTAGAATACAAGGTCAATGGGGGATACAACTGATAAAAAGGGGAAATATATGATCCACCAACACCTCCATGTGAAATCTAGGAAACTTCACACACACCACCACCATAACACTAACACCAAGATATAGGAATATTTATCATATCTAGGAAACCTGAAAACCCAATAATGTATATAGGTGTGAGATAAGAAGACCAGTAGGATGCCACCAACTAAATAAAATCATAACACTTTAAAAGAAAAGTTATTTCATATGGAGTTTTACCATATAATTTCTTTGTGTGATTATACTTAGTTAGACCACCTTATGTATATGAATTTCTTTTTGATGGTAGGTTATTTGGATCTATGGTGAGATTCCTAATTATAAGGATGATGAGGCAGTTTCATGCACATGGGAATTGCAGTGAGCCTTGAAGTTCAATGTGGACATCTAATTCCCTTGTGATAAACCCCATTTGGGTTGTTATCCTATTGATTTTGAATATTTAAAGTGTCAATGAGAACCTATATAGTGATTTACCATATATCTTGGAATTAAATCCTACTTAACCAAGATAGTGGTTGTGTTTCTATTGATATGAATCATCTTGGATGATATCGTTGGTTATGGTAGTGTTGACCATCATTTTTTTATTCTCAAGAGAGGGATTACATGGGAAAATGCTCAGTTAGAATCCATTCTCTAGTTAGCTCATGACTTAGAATGAGGTACCTGATATATATGAATATGGTACCCTAGAGTGGGTGTTTTGGTATGTTAGTTTTCATATGGTATTTTATATGGGAGCACAATTAGTGACCTATGGTTTGTGATTTGTGAGAGGCCTAACTTTTAGGCTATTAATGAGACCTATAGACCCTTGGTTTTGACCCAAACTTTAATGAATCAATGACTTGTATGGCCAATGGAAACCTATAGAAGGGGTTAGACTAAGAACTTTTATTCCTTATATGTGGAAAAGAATGGTTAATTTACTTTACTTAATATTATCATATTGTATTTTCTTATGTATTTGGTATAGGCATAGAGATGTATTAGAAAATTTTTACAAGGAAAGAACCCTAAGTTCTGGTTCTTTTGGTTATCAAGGTCCGTTTTCAAGGGTATAATCAGAAGGATGTATGGGCCTATGTATTTTGGATGTGTTCATGAGGGAAGTAGGGGTAAATCATGGATGGATATTATGTTCTATAAATGAAACATGTATGGTGGGTGAGCATGGAATAGACCACAGAATAAGTGAGATAGTATTTTTGAAGATGAGTGCCAAGGGTGATACTATTTAAATGAGACTGACACGCCAGGGGGCATGGTCAGTTTTTTTGGTGTGTGAGACTAGTTATGATTAAATATGACTCATTAGATCATGATTTTGGTTTCTATGATCAAGTGATATGGGATCATTCACCTATTTCATTTAGATGACATCCAGGTAGTGCACACTGGATATGAACAGTGTTATTAAATTTTAAATTGTTGATCTGTTGTGTGCGAGTTAAGGAATGATGAATTTTATGGTTTAATTATGAGAATAGTTTTGTGGGAGTTTTGATAAAATTATAAGTTACCCTTAATGGTAAATGATACATTATAAATGGATTGGGTTTGGTGGAATGGTTGATCTTTGATAGTAGGCATGTGATTCTTAGGATGAAATGAGTGTGGATCGGGATGAGCAGCATGCATGTGATATTATAACCTATTGAGGTTGAACTCCGAGAGTGGTATAAGGTGATTTTTATAGTTATAAGTACACCATTTTCTATTAGAGTTCATAAACCTCATTATGATTTTAATTTCGGTGGGTGTTGAGGATGATGTTTCATTGAGTTGGGAATGAGTTCTGGTTGATATTTTAGGTTAATTATTAGGTATGAGTAAGACAACCACACCCAATCACTATGTATGTTAATGGGAAGAGCATGAGTCATGGTGGTCTGAACCCATGTTTATAGGTTCATGGATGTGTTAGGATAGGTCATTGGATGATCAAGGTGCTGCTTTTGATACCAGTGAGTAAGTGAATCTAATTTTATCTGGTCTAGATGTAAATACAATATTTAAGATTTAGATGAGATATTGGATGGAGTTAGTGTGTTGATATCAATATCAATATGATTATTGTGGGATCTGAAGGTTATTAATATAGTGATTAATGATTTATGACATGGTCCATGGGTGAACCAGTTTCATCGTGTAGTTTGGGGATGAACCAATGATTCTTAACTTTTTTCAAGGGGTGAAACAATTTCATGGAATGGTTCAGGGGGTGAACCTATTTCATCATGTGATTTAGGGTGTGAATCATGTGATTAAACATTGTACAGGTATTTTTAGGATGAAAATTCATTGTAAATAAATGGGTAGCTAATACCGTGATTTGGGTATGTCATATTTGGTATGATGGGGGTCTTATGAGATTTTTCTAGGAACTTTTAAGTAAAGGTAGGTCTATATGAGCCCTATGTATAAATGGTTGAAAATTTACTATTTTATTATCAAATTTTATATTAGAATCAGTATCATCTTCTAGAGAGTGTTTGTATATATATTGGGGATCAGTGAGATGGAAACTGCACCAAGCAGTTTGTTGGACTGCTAGAGGACATGTTACAGTAAGCGGTTTTGGTGGGTGGAGAATCATGGTCCAGGATCAGTCATTATGAGTTGAGTTCTATAGTAGGGAGCACCATGAACCTAATTATTAATCATTAGTGGTTTTTTTATTCCTTGGGATGTACAGGTGTGTTAGGGCACCATCTTGGTTGGTTCTTAATGGTGGTAGGTAGTAACTTGACTTTTGATGAGTTGGTAAATGAAACAATGGTCTCTTAGGATAGTTGGGTTCCATAAAGAATCTTATATATATATTAGTAATGATTTTTTGTTGTGGATATACTTTGTATTAATTATGTTCATATTACTTAGTTTTTTTCAATAAAGGAAAATTCAGTGTTTTGGAATAGAATACAATGATTTGAGTGTGGATAAATGACCCATGTAGGTTGATTGTTTTGGTTAAATTATTAAAGTGAATTATTGGGGTGATAGGTTTTATGTTGGGGAGATTGTAATACCCCGTTTTTTAATAGTATGTGAAGTTCAAGAGGAATTTTAATTTTAATTTTGGTGGACGGTTTTTTTATAAGAAGGAGTCTTAATAAGGTTATGAGGGTTTTAATATTCATAAAGGGTGTTATTGGATGTGGTTTCATTTTAGTTGGATGTATTGAGGGTTTGGGTGAATGTTTTGGAAGGTTTAAGGTCTAAGGTAACCAAAAACTATATCAATATTCCTTTATCAATGTTAAAGGGGTATTTATTCCATTAAATGGTTTATGGGGTGCATCTAAGCCGTGAAAAGGGGTCAGGTGAATGAAAAGGGAATAACCCAAAAAGTACGGTGTGACACTTATGGTCACACCCTAATAGTTTCCATTATGTGTATTTTTTTAATTTTAAAAGGGATATCTAACCCCTTTCTTCTTTGGAAAAACATGTCGTAAGGGGTTCTCTGGGCTGAATCTCCCTTTTACACTTTCCCCTCTATTTTAGGATGTTATAGGTGTGTGTTTACGGCCTCAGAGGTGTGGTTACTCTTCCCCCTTCTTTACTTGATGGTTTACCTCCATAAACACTAATTTTAGTGTGAACAAGTTTAGTATTTTGTGTTAATTCCATTGGGACATGGTGGAATCATCTATTTCTAATGGGTATTTTTCTCATCCTAGCTAGAGAAGAACTTGAGATGAATTTTTCACACCATCACACTCTGTTTCATCAAAGGTACTTAAAATCATGGATTTATTTAAGGTTTTCTAGAAAATTTAATATAAATTAATAATTATTTTGGTGTTGGGTGTTATGTATTTGGACTAGAATGGTGTTGGGAGTGAGTTGTGGACCTCCCACATGAAGTTAGTTATGGTTTTGGTGAGGGGTCGTACCCTTTGAGAATTTATTCATTATGTCTATTTTGAATAAAAATTTAAAGTTAATTATAATTTTTATAATTAATCATTAGCAATGATTATCATGGTTTATGGCCTCAAGTGGATGGTAGTGGCCATTTGGCCTAATACAGAGCTTAGGCGAGCTTAAATAGGATACGTCAGATGCTGAGAAAAATAGAAAAGCTTCTTTAAAGTTAGGTGGTCCATGTACTTTACCTCTATCATTCATGATTTTTTTATGGTGCATGTTGATGCTCTATAATGACACTAAGGATGATTGGCCCCTTTTAAATAATTAAAATGTTTGATTTAAAATTAAATAGTTTAAAGTGTCATATAAATCATAAACATGTATGGACCCTTGGATCATCTAATATTCCAAGAGACATGGAGGACCCTCGATCATTATCTTGCTTGCCTTAACTACCACTGGCCCAGATTGTGACCATTTTACTGGTGCCATATGTCATAAAGACCTTTTTATGGGTGTGAACGGGTTAATTATGACTCAATATTCTTTTATAGGCACCTATGGCCACCTCCATATGGAGGTGTGGCGTGAATTGAGTGTAATAGCCTAAGTATACCTTTTGAGGGCCTCTAAGGTACCTTAGATTCATTGGATTATTGAAAATAGGTCAGGGAGTGTGTTACCTCGAGTGATGGGTTGAACCTAGGTAGGAGTTAGATTAAAAAAGCACCCAAGAAGGGCTCCTTTTTTGTGATGGGACTAGAGGGACCCAAGTAGGGTCTCGTGTTGGGTGGTGACTTACAAAACCTATGGGGGTTTATTATACAAGTTTTGAGTTAGGGGACCCAAGTGGGTGTCCCAAGGATATATTGACCCTAGTGAGAGGGTGTTCTTAGGTATGGATAGTGATGATAGGTTTAGGAATTCAACCAACCCTTTTAATTTAATTCATTTATGTTGGGATTTGGTATATTTACTTGGGTGGTTTTTTATGAAATATAAAATGCCCATAGGTGTGGTTTTTATTATATATAGAAAATACCCATAGGAGCAGTATTTTATTATGTATGAAAAATTCCCAAGGGGAAGTGATTGATTATGTTTTACTACTAGTTGACAAAACACCCATAGGGGTTTCCATGTTATTATTGGATGAGAAAACTCCCATAAGGGATGTCCATATTACTTTTGAGCATATTTCATGGATGAGAAAACTCCCATAGGGGAGGTCTTTGTTGCTTATGGGATTATTCCCTAGATAAGAAAACTATTATAGGGGTGGTTTCTAATACTTATGTTGTATACCAGGGAGACCCTGTAGGATCGAAATAGTGATATAGATGCTCAATTTACAAGAGGGGGGGTGAATTGTATACTTTAAAAATTCCTTTGGAACCTTTAAAGTTAGTTAAGAATAACTATGTTTTCCTTAAGAAAAGGAAAAGGCTAAGTTTAACAAAGTTAAACTAGGAAAATTCACAACACCTCTAACACCGAATGCAAACTTGGAAAGAGATTCTGAAAGTAGGTTCTGGAAATATGGTTCCGGAAATTGAAACTTAACAAAAGATTACAATATGAGATTCTACCTTAAAGCGTATAGAATCTAAATGAAACAAAGTACAAATAAGGAAGTATAATAATGTTATACTTTCCTTATAATACAAAATGCAGTGGAATAAAAACAAGTAGTAGAACTAATAGTAACAAGATATAAGTCTTTTCACCCAAAGGGAAGGGTATCCAACAACCTTGGATAAAGGTCCCTTGATTTATACTTTCAAGAAAGTCTGTCTTACCCACACCAGGTAAGCCCTCGATACGAAGATCGGAGTCTCTGTCTTGCTATCCCCACAAGCCCTCAACTTCAAGGTAGTTGTAAACCTCTGTCTTCCTTAGCAAGGAATCCCTCGAACTTTAAGGTAGTCGGCACCTCTATCTTCCTATCCCCGGAATCCCTCGAATGTAATCACCAACATTCGGAGTCGCACGAAGATTTGAGAGTTAATAAGAGCCTCTCTCTCTAGAAATCACTTCAACAGCATGTATGCACAAAACCAAGTTGTTCATCTGTCATCAGTTCAGCAATTTAGCATTGAGTCCCGAGCTCTTTCAAATGAGCTCCTATTTATAGGTAGGGTCGACTCCTTCTCCAACGGTCATATTTTCCTTAAAGATCGGAGGGACCTGTACACGTGTCACTTAGACAATGGTTAGTTTATAACAAAATAGACAACATCGTTTTATAACAAAACAAGTGTAACAGAATGTACGAAATCTTTTTAAAATCTAACATAAAAGTTCGGAATGAAAGATTCGGAGTGAAGGTTCGGAGTTTAATGAAAATAATAAAGAGTAGACAAATTATAGAAGTATAATCAGAATAAAAGTTCGGAGTCTAACCAAAATATTTTTCGGAGTCTGAATTAATTCAGAGTGTATAAAACAGAGATTATCATATTCTGTTTGATAGGAGAATTCGGAATGAGAATTTGGAATGAGAATTCATCATTATAATTTGTAATGAGAATTCATCATCAGAATTCTTAATGAGAATTCCTCATTAGAGTTCGTAATGAGAATTCGTCATCAGAATTCGTAATGAGATTTCTTCAACAGAATTCGTAATGAGAATTCTTCATCAGAATTCGGAATGAGAATTCGTTGTCGAACTTCATAAGGATTCATATTCTGAGTCTAGAGTAGAACTTATTCAGAGTTCGTATCCGGAATTCGGAATGAAACTTTCTTACAGTTCTTATCCAGAATTCGGATCCTAAAATAGAATGATTCATATCAATGATTCAATGATTCCAAGAAAATTGAAATGAGTCTGAATCTCATACTTAAGAAAAATGTGGATGAAAATATGATAAGGATAGTTTTTCTTATAAAAGCGATTTTCCTTATAAAAGCAATTTTCCTTTAGAAATCAATTTTTCTTATAAAAGAAATTTTCCTAAAGATAAGGTGTTTGTGATTTTAAAAACAAGAAGGAATGGAAAATTCATAAGGAAAACCTTATTGACTCAACAATCTCCCCATTTTTGGAAAGCACAAACATCCTTATGAAAAATAAATTCTAAGAAGAAAGAAAAACATTAAGGCTTATCTCCCTTTTCTTTAAGGATATTGATGAATACGACTAACTCCCCCTTAGGCTTTGAAACTCTAAGGATCGTATTCTAGATTTCCGGAGTGACATTTCATTATGAAAAAGAAAGTCTTATTTTAATGAAAAACTCCCCCTAAGATAGACTCTCATTGGAGTTTTCCTTTAAGGATATTTTCCTTCTCCCTTTTAGATAAACTCTCATTGGAGTTCTTCTTTTTCTTAAGGATCTTTTCTTTCTCCCCCTTTGTGATTTTCAAAAAGAAATTGAGGGAATAACAAAGTACCTGAAATATTAGAAGCAACAACAAAAGGAACGACAAGCACAAATTTCATTAAGTTTGAAATCTTGGCAACAAAGAATACAACAAAAAGATCGGATTTAGTTATTTCAGATCTTTTTTTTTTGACATGAGACCCTTAAGGATGATCTTGGTCTTCTTTAGGTCTTTATGATCTTCTTCAGCTTTCTTCTCCAGGACCACTATTCTTGCGGATTGAGCTTCAATCTTTTCTTCCTGGGATTGAATCTTTTCTTCCTGAGCTTTGATCTTTTCTTCCTGAGCCTTCAACCTCTCTTCAAACTCAATCCGATGATCTCTTTCAAATTTCCAGTTCTGAGAAACAGAATTCAACTTGCCATTCAGATCTCTGACCTGTTGAATCCGAAAGTTCTTTTCATCTGTCAGCTTCTCTTCAAAGGATGAAGTCAGATCATTTATCTTCCTATCCTCAGTCTCAAAGTCATCTTTAACATTGTCTTGAAACTCATCAAATAATCTCATCTCTTCAACAGTCTCCTTCGACCAGTTTGTCATCTTCTTGCAAGATTTTCTATGAGCTTCGTAGATAACAAAAAAAGGTTTTGAACTGATCCTCAATCTCAATGCACTTGTCCATAACCATAGATACGGAGTCTGTTTTCTAATTCAAAGCATGTTGGAGGATCTGACATCTTGAATCAATACTTGAGAAGGTCGGAATGGTTCCCACCAACTTCTTAAAAGACTGAACAACAAATTCATGCCCCACCGAAGATGACTCCGAATCCGAAACTTTTCTTGGAGAAATTTATTTTTCAACAAGTTCAAGCTTTCTCTTAGAAGAACTACCAACTTCCTTCCTCTTCCTCACTTCTGAGCATGGAGTATCAGCAAGAATTTGTTTTCCCTTGTCTTTTTTTGGAATTGAATCCTATTCTGGAGTTCTCTTCTCACTATCAGAAACTTGAACAACATTATCTTCCTCAACAGCAACTTCTACATTTTCCTTCTGAGCAACATCATGTAAAAGTTGTTCTTCTTCTCCATGATAAGTAACTTCTTCTTCTCCTTTCTCTTCTTCCATTTCTGGAGTAACTAGATTCGAAGATTCAGCTTCTGAAGTTCGGAGTGATAAGTGCTCTGAAGGTGTCCCCTTGTAATCATCTACTTGTTTCAACACATCTCCAGTTTCACCACTTCCTTCAGAAACATCTTCTTCTTCTTCCACTTGCTCAACTTGTTCTACTTCCTCAGTAGTCTTAGCAACGGATTCTTCTGAAGCAACGAAATTTCTTCCTGGAGTCTCAAGTAGAGATTCCAAGGAGAAAGATCTCGGAACAGGAATAGTTGCTGAAATCATCTCATTGAATTTCAACAAAGCCTGAGCTACCTCAGCCTCAGACATCTTCTTTTTGAGCTTCTTTTCCTTTACTTGTTTTTCAAGCTCCTCAGTAGTTCTTTCCTTCAAGGCCTTAGCCTCCGCAGGGTCCAATCCGAACTGCAGATCCCCTTCTTTCCTTTTCTCTTTATCTGCTCTCCACTTCGTAACAACTTCATCAGGATAGGCTTTCTTCTTTTTTGGTTTTGGAGGTGCGGAATGGACTTCCTTAGACTTAGGATTCTCTGCTTCTACTTCCACTTCTTTCAGCTTTCTCTTCCTTACTGTCTTAGATGATTCCGGTTCAGCATCCTTCAGAGCCACTTCTTATTGATTAGGAAAATCGAAGAACTCACCAGTTTCCTTATTGAAAGCCACATCCATCCCCTTAAGAGTACCATCACAGACCAGCATAATCTTTCAAACTCTTGGATTAGATTTGCAAGCCTCCTTGAAAGACTCAAGGAACTGAACAATCAACTTGGAGAGGATTGCTGGATACATAATAATCTAAGCTCTCAGATTTCCTTTCTTCAAATTCTCAATAGTAATAAGAATGTGCTTCATCAAATTAAACTTCCTCAGATTTATCAGAAAATCTAGGATGTAGATATCACTCTTCTTCAAGCTATCTTTATCACCTTTCCTCGGTACGATAATCCCTTGTACCCATAACTCTAGAATCCGGAAATTTGTGGATAAACTTGCAATCTTCGGAGCCTTGTCATCAGCCAGTCCAAGAGTTTCTAAGGCTTTTTCCTTGTCGAAGTTACCCTTAGAGTCCGGAAACACATGTGAAATAAATTCGGCTTCTCCTTCATAAGTCAGCCCTACCAAGCTTGCTTCCTTGGTGTGAGAAAGCTTGTAAGTCTTGCCATAAGATTTAAAAGAAAACTTCTCCCTGTTATCTTCCTTAAAGAATGAAACTGATTCATAGAACTCAACAAGTAAGTCTAAATACACTTCATCTTGGTTCCTGGGTTTTGACACCGCAACATCTTCCCAGCCATTAAGCTTGATATTCTTAGAAATAAGAGAATCATACTTGCTGAAAAATCCGGATGGACTAGCCTTTCTTTGTAGACTAACCATTGACAAATTGGCTTAGTGGATGACATATCTTGAGAAGCTAACTCCACAAACATTCGGATCTGTAATCCTTTGAGAAGTTCGGAATGGAAACAACTGAAGTTCGGAACGGCCTTAAAACAGAGGGGAAGAGCTTCGGGACACGAGAGCTTGAAATCGATGTGGGAGGAGTATTTGGGTCCCCTTTATATAGGCAATGGAATGACGGTTCAACTTCCTTGGTTGATCTAACGGTTTGGATGAGATGATATTAGATCTGATGGTTGAAAACTTGAATCTGATCTTTTTGAAGTTTTTATTAAAACAAAGAATTAAGAAAAGTATAATCCGAAAACATAATATAAGATAATGCCAGCAAGTAAAATATGACTACAAAAACTTGAGTGAGGAAATCATATCTTTTGGATTGTCTTAGGAGGATTATTCGTAATGGGTAAAAAAATAATGACTAAGAAAGTAATATTTATTATGAAAAGACAGAATTCGCAAAAACTTTACTATGGAAAACAAACTCAGTACGGAAAACGCATTACGGAAAGCTCAGTATGAAAAAAAAAATTAGTACAAAAATAGACTTAATAAAGAAAAACCTAGTACGAAAGTTTCAAAAAAAATGAAGGATTCGGTATGAAAATCCCGTTATGAAAATACCAGTACAAAATTTTCCATTCCGGATGTTTTCAATACGAACACTTCCATTCTAGAAGTATTCTGTACAAAAATGTCTATTCTGGAAAATTGTAGTTCCAGAAATCTCCATTCCGGAAATCTTCGTTCCGAAAAGTTTGAAAACAGATTTTTGAAAAACTTTTCTATTCTATCAAGCAAATGTACTCCCCCTATGAAAAGGATTTTATTGCTGTAAGGATACTTTTTCAACAGAAAGTTAATTAAGGAGGATTACCTTACGGTTATCATTCCTATCTTCTGTTTAATATATTCAAATCTATCAGAAGGAAAAGATTTTGTGAAAATATCAGCATGTTGATCTTGTGTTCTGATAAATTGAAGAATAATATCTCCTTTAAGTGTGTGATCCCTAAGAAAGTGATGCCTACTATCTATGTGTTTTGCACGGGAGTGATGTGCAGGATTCTTACTGAGGGCAATGGCACTTGTGTTATCACACAAAATTTGAGTTTTAGTAAAACTCAAGCCATAGTCTGTGAGTGTGTGTTGCATCCACAACACTTGTTCACAACAACTTCCAGCTGCTACATATTCAGCTTCAGTAGTGGAGAGTGCTAAAAAATGTTGCTTCTTGCAGGACCAGGAAACTAAAGAATCTCCTAAGAAATGACAAGTTCCGGATGTACTTTTTCTATCCATTCTACATCCACCGAAGTCAGCATCAGAAAATCTTTTTAGAACAAAATCATTTCCAGAAGTATAAAATAATCCTAGATCCATGGTTCCCTTAAGGTAGCGAAAAATTCTTTTTACCTCCTTTAAGTGAGATTCCTTAGGATTTGATTGATATCTTGCACATAAGCATACTGAGAACATTAAGTCTGGTCGACTAGCTATTAAGTATAGTAGACTTCCTATCATACCTCTGAAAGATGTTTGATCTACTGGTTTCCCAACTTCATCAAGATCTAAAGAGTTTGAGGTACCAATGGGAGTACTTATACTCTTAGTGTTGTCATAACCATACTTTTTAATAAGATCTTTAATATACTTATGTTGAGATATGTAGGTTCCTTCTGGTTTTTGAGAAATTTGAAAACCAAGGAAAAATGTTAACTCACCCATCATACTCATTTCAAACTCAGATTTCATTAGACTTGCAAAAGAATCAGTTAAAGATTGCTGAGTTGAACCAAATATAATGTCATCAACATAAATTTGAACAATCAAAACATTTTTCTTATCTTTTTTTATAAAAAGGGTTGGATCTGCATTTCCCTTAACATAGTTATTTTGAAGCAAAAATCCAGTGAGTCTATCATACCATGCTCGTGGGGCTTGTTTAAGGCCATACAGAGCTTTGGTAAGTCTAAAAACATGATCCGGATGTTTTGTATCTTCAAAGCCAGGAGGTTGTTCAACAAAAACTTCCTCATGAACATAACCGTTAAGAAAAGCACATTTCACATCCATTTGAAAAAGTTTGAAATTAAAGAATGCTGCAAAAGCAAGTAGAATACGGATAGATTCAAGTCTAGATACTGGAGCATAGGTTTCTTCATAGTCTATTCCCTCTTGTTGATTATAGCCTTTAGCAACAAGTCTAGCTTTATTTCTAACAATGACTCCATTTTCATTACATTTGTTTCTGAAGACCCATTTTACTGCAATAACAGAAGTTTCCTTAGGTCTTTCAACCAAGGCCCAGACTTTATTCCTTTAGAATTCATTTATTTCATCTTGCATGGCTTTAATCCAATCATCATCACCTAAAGCTTCATCAGTGCTTTTAGGTTCTAATTGGGAAAGAAATTCTAGATGTTCTACTTCATTTCTTAAGGAACTTCTAGTCCTTACAGGTTGATTTACATTACCAATGATACTATCACTAGGATGATTCTTAAGAAACACCTGATTTGGGTTTTGTAAAACCTGTTCATCAACATAGGGTAAAAAATATTCTGGGGTAAATGTTTTAGAAGTATCTTCTTGAACAATTTCCTTATCAGAAGGTTCTTTTATCAAAGGTTGATAATCAGTTTTTGAAAACACATACGAAGATGTAAGTTGAGATGGTTTAAAAACAAAAGGATCTGACTCATCAAATTTCACATGTATTGTTTCTTCAACAGTGCAAGTATTTTTATTAAAAACTCTATAAGCCTTAGATGTTGTGGAATATCCTAAGAAAATCCCTTCATTAGATTTTGGTGCGAATTTATGTAAGTTATCTTTAGTATTCAAAATGAATACTTTGCAACCAAAAACTCTGAAGTAAGATAGTCTTGGTTTTCTACCATTCCATAACTCATAAGGAGTTTTATTAAGAAAATGTCTAATTAAAACTCGATTTATAGTATAACAAGCAGTACTTACAGCTTCAGCCCAGAATTTTCTAGAAATAGAATATTCACTCAACATGGTTCTAGTTATTTCTTGAATAATTCTATTTCTTCTTTCAACTACACCATTCTATTGAGGAGTTCTAGGTGCTGAAAAATTGTGAGTAATACCTTTCTTACTACAAAAAGTTTCAAAATCATAATTTTTAAATTCTCCTCCATGATCACTATGAATAGTTTTCAATGGAAGGTTTTTCTCATTTTTAACTTGATCTCTAAAAATTTTGAAATAATTAAATGCTTCAGATTTCTTTTCTAGAAAATAGACCCAAGTAAATCTAGTGTAATCATCAACTAGAACAAACACATAGTATTTGCCTCCAATACTTCCAGTTTTTGTTGGACCAAAAAGATCCATGTGCACTAACTGTAATGCATCGGTTGTTGTGACTTTACCGATTGACTTAAAACTAGATTTATGTTGCTTGCCATATTGACAAGGATCACAAACTTTATAAGAATCAAATCTAAGATCCGGTAGATCCTTAACTAGTTTCTTCTTAGAGAGTTTACATAGGTTTCTAAGATTACAGTGACCTAGTCTTCTATGCCATAACCAAGAGTGATCTTTCATTGCACTTAGGCAAGGTAAATCTTGGCTTCTGAGGTCTTCTAGGTTCAAATTGTAGACAATCTCTTGCCTATTGGCTAAGAGAATAAAATCTTCCTTGGAATTGTGAACTAAACACTTATCATTCCTAAAATTCACAAGGTAACCTTCATCACATAACTGACTTATGCTAATGAGTTTGTGCTTAATACCTTTAACAAAAAGAACATTTGAAATAAAGGTTTTACCTAAAAGAACAATATTACCAATACCAAAAATATCTCCCTTAGCATTATCTCTGAAAGTTACCTTTCCTCCTTTCATTTTGATAATCTTTTCAAAATAGATTTTGTTACCAGTCATGTGTCGGGAACATCCACTATCCATGTACCATGTATTGTTGCTGGTACTTTCTTTATTTTCCTGAAATCAAGAAGAAAATTAGACTTTCGGAATCCAAACTTGTTTGGATCCGAGATTTCCAGACAATAAAATTTTAGGTACCCACATCTTCTTAGAAAAGTAAGCTTTGTGAAAGCCTAGAGATTGGGTTTTGTTTAAGGAACAATTCTTTTCCCAGTGACCACCACATTGACACTTGGTACAAAATGGGGCACTTTGAGGAACAAAATAATTGTTACTGAAAATAGGTTTTGCATGGGTATAACCAAATCCGGATTTATTTCTTAAAGGTCGTATTTGGGAATACATCTTATCAAAATTTTCCTTACCATGGGTAAAGTTTGATAAACACTTCTTTAAGGAAAAAATTTCAGACTTGAGTTTTACAACCAAGTTTTTATCCTCAAAATCATTAGTTTTAGAACTAGAGTTAGGCTCGAAATCATTTTTCTTAGAAATTACTTTTTCTAATTCTTTAGAAAGTTTGTTCTTCTCAGAACATACTTCCTCAAGATTTTTTGAAATACTTTCAAAATCAGCATTTTTCTTATCAAGATCTTTAGAAAGACCTGATATTTCTTTCGTAAGAATAGAATTCCTAGAGTTTGACTTATCAAGTTTCTTATTGAGTTTGGAATTCTCAATCTCAAGAAGTTCAGCAAACCTAGAGACTTCTTCATAAGTAGGTAAATGATTTTCCTCATCAGAAGATGATTCTTCATCAGAAGAGTTATAATACTTACTATCATTAGAATTTAAAGAAACATTGGTCAATGATTCATCATTTCGTACCTTAGCCATAAAACAATGATTATTAATAGGTAATCTGGCTATAAGACCAAGATTCTTCTGTCCTGAAGATTCATAATCAGAAGATTCATCTGAAGAGTCACCACCACTGGCACTCCAGGTGTCATTAGCTTTCAGAACTTTCTTAGCTTTGGCTTTATAATACTTTTTTCTGTTCCTATCTGAATGCCTTTCCTTCCTTTCTTTCTTTTTGAGCATAGGGCAATCTGGTCTTATATGTCCAGCTCTTTTACATTCATAACAAGTAACTTCTCCATCTTTCTTATCTTTCCTTTCCTTTTTCTTATACTTGGATTGGAAATTTCTTTGTCCAGCTATCTTGTTCATTCTTCGAGCAAGATTTTCTAGTTCATTTTCCGAGACTTCACACTCACTTGATTCAGATTGGAAAATAACTTTCTTAGACTTGGATCTAGTTACTCTCTCAGGAGTCTTGGCTTTCATCTGATTTGAAGTTGTTGTAAAAGAAACAGTACCATTTCCATTCTTCTTCTTGATATTGTCAGCATCTCTCTTCATTCTTGTTTCATGTTGTAGAAGAGTTCCAAAAATCTCATGAAGAGTAATTTGAGTGACCTTCCTGTTTTCATCTATAGTTGTTCTTTTGGATTCCCACTCATTGGGCATAATATCAATTATCTTATCCAAAAGAGCTTCATCATCTAGACCTTTCTCTCCCATAGATTGTAGGCTTTTGACGATAGTCATAAATCTATGTTGAACTTTATAGATAGGTTCTCCATAAGGAAAATTGAAGCCATGATATTCAGCTCTAAGCATAGCTCTTCTAGTTTCAATCACCTTAGAAGTTCCAAAGTGTGTAACCTCTAACTTCTTCCATATACAATTAGTTGCTTCACAAGAAGAAATTTGGCTATATATATTTCTATTCATTGAACAAAGTAAAGTATTGCGTACCTTATAGTTGAGTTGATATTCTTGCTTTTCCTGGTTAGTAAAGGTTCTAACTTCCTTGTCAGGAATTTTATAATCACCAGTAAACATAAAAAAGTTGTCCACTCCAGTATTGATAACAAAAGTCTTCATACGATCTCTCCAGTATTCATAATCATTACCATTAAAGATAGGTGGTCTTGTAATATTTAGATTGTCAATTGAACCAACATTAATTCCTGCCATACTTATAATAACCTTGGACACACAAACTTGTTAGTAGAAAAGATTCGTAATAACAAAGTTCGGAATGAGAAGGTTCGGAATGGGAAAATTCGGAATGAGAAAAGTGAGCAAGAAAAACTTATTCGTGAGTATAAGTATTTCAGAGACCTGCTCTGATACCAAATGTAAGATTGGTATAGAGTATAAGGTTTCCAACCTTTGATACCAATTGTAGGATCGAAATAGTGATGTAGATGCTCAATTTACAAGAGGGGGGGTGAATTGTATACTTTAAAAATTTCTTTGGAACCTTTAAAGTTAGTTAAGAATAACTATGTTTTCCTTAAGAAAAGGAAAAGGCTAAGTTTAACAAAGTTAAACTAGGAAAATTCACAACACCTCTAACACCGAATGCAAACTTGGAAAGAGATTCCGAAAGTAGGTTCCGAAAATATGGTTCCGGAAATTGAAACTTAACAAAAGATTACAATATGAGATTCTACCTTAAAGCATATAGAATCTAAATGAAATAGAGTACAAATAAGGAAGTATAAGAAAGTTATACTTTCCTTATAATACAAAATGCAGCGGAATAAAAACAAGTAGTAGAACTACTAGTAACAAGATATAAGACTTTTCACACCCAAAGAGAAGGGTATCCAACAACCTTGGATAAAGGTCCCTTGATTTATACTTTCAAGCAAGTCTGTCTTACCCACACCAGGGTAAGCCCTCGATACGAAGATCGGAGTCTTTGTCTAGATATCCCCGCCAGCCCTCAACTTCAAGGTAGTTGGAAACCTCTGCCTTCCTTAGAAAGGAAGCCCTCAAACTTTAAGGTAGTCGGCACCTCTGTCTTCTTATCCCCAGAAGCCCTCGAATGTAATCACCAACATTCGGAGTCGCACGAAGCTTTGAGAGTTAATAAGAGCCTCTCTCTCTAGAAATCACTTCAACAGCATGTATGCACAAAACCAAGTTGTTCATATGTCATCAGTTCAGCAATTTAGCATTGAGTCCCGAGCTCTTTCAAATGAGCTCCTATTTATAGGTAGGGTCGGCTCCTTCTCCAACGGCCATATTTTCCTTAAAGATCGGAGGGACTTGTACACGTGTCACTTAGACAACGGTTAGTTTATAACAAAATAGACGACATCATTTTATAACAAAAAAAAAGTGTAACAGAATGTACGACATCGTTTTAAAATCTAACATAAAAGTTCGGAATGAAAGCTTCGGAGTGAAGGTTCGGAGTTTAATGAAAATAATAAAGAGTAGACAAATTATAGAAGTATAAGCAGAATAAAAGTTCGGAGTCTAACCAAAATATTTTTCGGAGTCTGAATTAATTCAGAGTGTATAAAACAAAGATTATCGGATTCTGTTTGATAGGAGAATTCGGAATGAGAATTCTGAATGAGAATTCTGAATGAGAATTCATCATTATAATTCTTAATGAGAATTCGTCATCAGAATTCGTAATGAGAATTCCTCATTAGAGTTCGTAATGAGAATTTGTTATCAGCATTCTTAATGAGATTTCTTCAACAGAATTCGTAATGAGAATTCTTCATCAGAATTCAGAATGAGAATTCGTTGTCAAACTTCATAAGGATTCATATTCTGAGTCTGGAGTAGAACTTATTCAAAGTTCATATCCGGAATTCGAAATGAAACTTCCTTACAGTTCTTATCTAGAATTTGGATCCTAAAATAGAATGCTTCATATCAATGTTTCAATGATTCCGAGAAAATTGAAATGAGTCCGAATCTCATACTTAAGAAAAATCTGGATGAAAATATGATAAGGATAGTTTTTCTTATAAAAGCGATTTTCCTTATAAAAGAAATTTTCCTTAAGAAAGAAATTTTTCTTATAAAAGCAATTTTCCTAAAGATAAGGTGTTTGTGATTTTCAAAACAAGAAGGAATGGAAAAGTCATAAGGAAAACCTTATTGACTCAACAGACCCAAGTCATTTACTAGTTGGCATGGCCATTTTGACATTATAAAACACCTTGGAATTGTCCAATGAAGGTATGATTGATCAAGTTCATAGACCTGAGGATCAATTATGGTTATTAGTCTTGGCTCAGTTTATACATATATACCCTTGGTTCAGTCATGATATTATGGTTGGAATGATCCCCACTACATTATAAGAGACACTTTGACACTAGACAAATCATGTATCATTTGTGGTTCTATTTATTTATTATCAGTATGTCACATGCACATATCACTACATTTCCAATATATTATGGGACCATATCGGTGGTTAACTAGTTTATATTCTCACACCCTCCTTCAACCACAATTTAACTTGGTTACCCAAGTAGACCTCATTTGTTATGGGTTCATGTTGGGTTAAGTCTTGAGATTGAATGGTCAAGTCGGAGAAATTCATATGGGATTCAGAGATCAGGATGAGGTGAGATTCAGGGATTGTAGTGGGAGATCCTATATTTTTATTTCATTCCATTTTTTTCATTTGTTTATTCAATATATTTTATTATCTCAATGGGTAATTGGTCATGTATGCTTATATGTTAGTACTTCATTTATTATCACGTTTTTCTAATACCATATTATTATCAATTTAATTTGATAGTTATGGTTTGTGTATGATACTTGGTTAGTTATTTTATTAATGAGAACACTGATATAGGAGGTATATTATCCCCATGGTACCTTCTCAGGACCTCACTACTATTTAGTAGCCTATGGAATATTAGGATGTGTTCCTGAGGTCATGTGTTAAACTAGACCAGGGCACCAGTTGAGTGGCCTTTAAATGGGTATGTTACAAAGTGGTATTATAGCCTTATTTTTATTTTTTCTTACTTTTTTTGGGATATGGTATCTAGCAGATATAGGAGTGTGTTGTAGAATGTGATTTATATAGGTATGGTGTGTCATGAATGTATATTTTGATAAATATCTTAGGTTACCAGGGGTTGGGGATTCTTTTTCTTAATATACGATGTTATAGTTGTATTATTTTCACCTCATGTGATGCACATGGTGTTTGAGATTGATGATGGATTATTGGATTTTTGACTCTTACCCTATTGGATAGATGAATATTATGCATCATATTAGGAACATGGGATTCACATGACTTTTATGGGCCTACTAGTGTTATTTTGATCACTAATGAAAGAGGACCATCTATTTAAAGTTCCAGAATTAGTTTATAAAAAAATCTCATATAAATATTTGGTGGAATTATAATCAGTTGAACCACCTTATGTATATGAATTTTCTTTTTGTTTCTATTCATACGGATATATAGGTATATGCCTGATTATGAGGAAAATGATGTAGTTATATGCACATGGGTGGTGTAGTGACCCTAGTAGGTCGACATGGTAATTTCATTACCATATGATAAACTCCATGTGGATTGTTATCCTATTGGTTTTGGTTGTTTAAATTGTAAATAACAACATATACAGTGTTTTACCACATATATTGGAATGTAATTATACTTAATTGAGATAATTTTTATATTTCTCTTGATATGGATCATCTAGGATGGTGTTGTTAGTTATAGAAGTGTTGACTGTTGAGTTGTGATTCTTGTGGGAGCAGTTTTGTGGGTGGATTCTTGGTGAGAATCAGTGTTATGGTAGGCTGATTAATTAGAATAAGGTTCCTAATATATATATATATATGAAACCCTAGAGTAAGTTTTTTCTCACTTAATTCTCCATGTGAAATTTAATATGGGAGTGTGCTTAATGCCTCATGATTTATTCTTTTTGAGATAACTAACTTTTGATCTAGGTGGGAGACATAGAGACCCCTTTTTACTTATAATTTAGTGATTTGGAGATTTCAATGACCAAAGGAAACCCATGAGAGGGTTTATATCAAAAATTTGTGTGCCTTAGAGGTGGAAATTAATGGGTAAGTTCATTTATTTAAGATTATTTTATTAAAGGTGTCATCATATATGGTATAATCATAGAGATTCCTTGGAGTTTTTTTATAAGGAAAAAACCCATAGTACTGGTGTTTTTTATATCAAGTTTTCGTTTTGAGGGAAGAATATATAGGATTTCTGGATCTATGTATTTTTAAAGTGTCCTAGGCTTTTTATACATAAATATCACATCTTTTTATATAAATATTCAATAGATTACACAAACACATGTCTGAGGGTCGTAATAGTTTAGTGTTTTCAGAGAATAGATACACAATCTTCTTATTTGGTGAAATATAATCAACATCTCCCATAAATTTCTTACCCTTTTCTAGTCTTCATAAACATTACCTACTTAAAACATTTCTTTATAACATGGGGAAAGGAAACATAATAAAGGGCGAGCTCAGATGCTCAGTAAGGGTAAACAAGGTAGATATAATTCTTTGATCATATGAAAGGATGATAGAAGAATAAGGGTTTTTGATTATGAACATAACTTATGAGGTTCATACCCAACCTTTCATAGATCATAAACATGATTCATGGCATAAAACATTATCATTTCAAAAAACACAGTTCATAAGAGTGAGTAATCATCATAAATCATTCATAATATCAATATTATAAAAGTGTATACCAGTCATAAAAATAGAAAACCATTTCATATGTAAAGGTTAACTACCAATACCGTCAACATAGTGTATTAGAAAGCACCTATTTACCATAGAGGATCCGGACTCACATGTTTCCTATAGTGGATCAGGATACACTTATTTTCCATTTTGGATCATGATGAACATGTTTCCCATAGTGCTTCAATACCATCAATTTGTTTCCAATCATTATATCATGTGATATAAATATTCACCTTATTCATTGTAGGGGGATATAGTTCTCACTAATCTCATACTAAAAAACTACTTATGTGTGTCACAGTATCATAAAACAATCATCATATCATCACCTAATAACCTAGGTAAATAAAATGGGTTTCATAGACATTTCCCCAATTTACCAAAGCATAACCCATGAAAAATAAATTATTTTCATAAAAATTTAATCGACATAATCATTAAACATCCATATAAATAATAATTATGGTATCATTTAATTTTATCCCCATTAAACCATAAGTAACATAAAAGGATGACCTATTATATAGAAAATGATTTTGAAAGATCACTTGGATAATTTATTGAGGAAAATAGTCTTTCCAATTTGAAAAACACTTTTTAAAACATAAATCATTTTCAAAATCATTTTCCTTAAAAATGACTTTGTAAACTTATAATGTAATATTTAAAAATATTTTAAAAAATTTCTTGATGAAAATATCCTTTCCAGTTTGAAGATCACTTTTTAAAACTAAAAATAAATAAAAAAATTGGAAATAATTTTCCTTCAAAATAAAATTTTAAACTTATAAATAAATCTTTAAAACAATTATTTGTACATGATGATGGAAAATATTTTTCATCTCGTACACATTAAAACAAATATTTCTTTCACATTTTCGGTAAAAGTCAAATGGACATTGTTTGGAAAACTAAATAGAGATTCCTTGAAAAAAAATTTAAAATATAAATCATGGGTAAAAATGTATTTAATAAATAATTTTTAGAATTTAAAAACATTTTTGAAAACATTTTTAGAAAACAATAATTTACAAGAAAAATAATTTTTAGTCGAAGAGATAAATAAAGTCAGTTTTTTAAAAAAAACAAATTTTTAAACTCTTGAGTACATAAAGACCAGAAAATGGAAGGAAAACATTTATTATCATGAAATAATCGTAGTAGAATAAATTTCATGAGTTTATTGAGATATATATCATAATATTTCATTATTGAAATCATAATCATAAACAACCCTGATAAACAATGAGATTGTAAAGTTAAAACTTTACCACTTTGGTAGATTTTGAATCATAGGCCCCATTAAATAATAAAATAAAATAAAACTTTTGATATCATGAAAAAAATATTAATTATATACCATGTTAAATTGGTATTATATATTCCTCATAAAAAAAATATATGTGCATAACATAACTTATGTCCAAAATAAAGCAATTTGAGACAAAGAAATTGATTACCACTTTGGTAACTTTTGAATCATAAACCCCATGAATGATTGATATTTAAATAGATATTTAAATCCAAATAAATTTAATTATAATAATAATAATAAAATAAATTCATATTTAGTATATATACCACATAAAATAAATATGTGCTGAATATGGCATGTGTCTTATGAAAAATAAAAGTAATACAAAAATCCCTTACCTTAAGTATCAAATTCCTTCATACACATTAAAACCTCCTATATAATAAATATAAGTTATTTATAAATATATTATAAACCCATAATTATATATATCATAACATGTATTATTTTATTTTGACTTTTTATTACCCTTTTATTAACAATTCCATGTTAAAGTCACGTTTTGGGAAATAGTTGCTTTGTTTTTTGTGTATGTTTTGATTTGTTATTTTTAGTCCTGTTAATTTGATCATGGTTACATAATAAAAATAATTTTAACGATAATATAAATATAATATATTTCCATTATATATGTATTTAGATTAATCCATAAAATTTTGAGAGAAAATGTAATACAGTTTTCATGAAGATGGTAGATCTTACAAACGCATGAACATTGTTTCCATTTTCTCCACATATTGAAAAAAATAAAAGTAAATAATATATTAACATTAAAAAATAATTATTATTTCATATATATAATTTTTATTCATTAAATTTACTCTTAATACCTTCCATTTAAATCGTAATATAAAAATAATCACATCACTTCACAAGACAGTAGTTCGATTTACACACGATCGACAGTTTCATTTTCCATTTGATAGAAGTGGAGATAGATATAGGTTATTACATTAATATAATTATATATAATTATATATTATATATATATTTTATTATATTTTAATATTTAATACATAATTTTATTTGGTAAGTGAATGGGGTAAGAAGGATATTAGTGAAGATAATTACCTTCACTTAGAAGCACCTCCTTTGGATCTCTTATTAAGGAACATAATGTTGGTATTTTGGAAGAAGAATAAGCTCTATAACATGGATAAGGATATTGGGGATAGATTTTTTTAGTGTTTTTATGAACTATGTGGCTTTAAATATGTTAAAATATTAAGGGTGGTGGTGTCATTTTATAAGTGGTGAATGGAACCCACTTGGAAACTACATGGAAATTTCCAAAAAGAATTCAAAATAATGAAGTCATTCCAAATAAAAGGAATTAAAATGAAATTTATTATAAAATAGAAAGTATAATATTTAAATATTTATATAAAATAGGGATTTTAATAGTTTTATATTCATTTTAACCCTTATATTCTTATTTTAATCCCCTAATAAACCCATTTTTACTTGTACTTAGGTAATTAATTTTTATTGTTTTAACTATTAATTATGGTAAAAAAATGGTTTTAAATTATAATATAATATAAATTATAATATAATATAAATTATAATGATTCAAAATATTTAATCCATTTTACCAAATTAAATCCATATAAGTTTCAAAATTTTAATTTAAAATTAATCCCACAGACGTAACGAGAAAGAGGGTTTTCAAAGAGAAAATGCTCAAAAGTTTAAAAAGTTTTTATATCAAAATTCCATGTGATAATGATTCCAACGAACTAAATTGTATTAATATAGATATTATTGAACTAATTGTTCTTTTAAAAAAATATTAAAACAATTTTTAATTTTTTAAAATTGACAATTCATAATAAAAACCAATATCTTTCACTATTCATCAAAAAATTTATCTTCTTAGAAAATTATCAAAAAATCATCTTAATATAATTTTCACATATTGATTTCAAAAATTAATTTTATTTTATAAAATAAATTGTCTAAAAGTTTCAAAAATAAATTTTTAAATAAGTGAGAAAAAGGCAACAAAACTCTTTTTTAGAAAAACATAGTTTTTAAGCAAAAAATTTATTAATTCATATTTATTTTATAAAAAATAAATAAGATGAATCTTAAAAATTTGGTTGAATATATAATATATAAATTTCATTAAACTCATTCAAAAAAAGTTATGTGTATAATTTATTTAATTAAAACTCAATTTTGTGCAAAAAAAATGGTTTTTCAAAAGAATATTTCCTTTATTTTGTAATAGTTATTATTTTTATTTATAATGAATTGGTAAATAAAGAATTAATATTATATAAACATTTATACAATATATTTTCATAAGTTATTTAATACAATTCATACTCACTATTCTAATGGGTATTTGATAAATATCATATTAAATAATAATATTTTAATTATATGGCCCATTTCATTTAAACTCTATGTTACGCGTAATGAAAGATAAACTCAATGTTGTTTGTAATGAAGGATAAACTTGGTGTTGTGTGTAATAAAAAATATCTTAAAGGTTAAATTTATTTGAAAATATATATTTTTCAAAATCATGGGGTGTTACATTCTACCCACTTAAAATAAATTTCGTCATCAAAATTCATCACTTTAGTACCAACAAATGAGGATACTTTTATCTCATTACATCATTAGGTTCCCTTATAGCTTACTAAATTTAGTGGTTTCACTAAAAACATTGACTAGGTAAGTGTTCTTGTTTCATATAACTTTCTCTATTCTATCCAAAATATCTACTGATTGTTCCTCATAAGAAATATCATACTCCAGCGGAATGAGCTCTAAATTCAATACATGTGATGTATAAAGTATGTGTTTCCTCAGTTGAGATACATAGAACACATATTGAATCTTAGAGAGGTTTGTTAGAAGCACCAATCAATAGGATCCTTTCACAATATGATTAATAATTTCAATGGTACCAATATAACTTGGGCTTAGCTTTCCTTTGTATTGTAAGAACAGTTTAATCCATTGGTTTTGCTTGGATTAATTTCTACTTCACATCTTACTTTGAGAAATTAAGATGGATTTTTTGTATGCCTGAAGCACTAACAGAACATAAAATACATAATAAAATTATATTTCATTCCTTCTATCACTATTTATATTAAATTATTTAGCACTAGTTTTCCAATGTGGATAAATATTCATATGGTGAAGTAATACATTAATCTCTAAAACCTAATATAAGGTCCAACTTTAACCATTTCATAAATGGTTAATCTTAATACCCTTATAAAAGATTAAAATATAAAACTTTAGAAATAAGGTCCCTAAATTTCCAAAATGAACTTACTATTAGTCCCCCAAACAAATTAAGTAGCTCTTAATTTTCTCATACTAAACATGTGAATACCTTCATCATGTATTCTCTTAAATCTTGGTAATAACCTGAATTACTATAAAACCTTATTTAAAAAATACCTGATTATTTATTATTTAAATAAAACACATATTTTTGTATATATATTTTAAATCCAGAAATGTTTTACACTTCATCAATGATAGCATAAACAACTTTTTCAACAAATCATTAATCAGTTCCAAGGTAATCAGTACTATCCAATTTACTTTATCCATATCAATAATATCTTTCTTCAAAATACACACCATTTTTTTCAATGTCAAGAATATATTAAGGGTTATCTTTCCTTAATCATATGTCTTATATAAAATATCTCTTTGATGTTAAATAAATTTTCTTTTTCATCAATATCATTCAACATGTTATTGAAAATACTCAATGAAAAACTTTTATAAAAAATACTTATATATATTATGAATCATACAACATAATTCTATAATTCCAAAACATAAACACTTAAATTATTCCACCTCATCCTTAATTAATTAACTTAGCATCATCATATTATTCCTTAATACCTTCTTCCATTTATATGTCATTTGTATTCTCTTCATCATCAATAGAAAAACCATTAATCATACAACTTTTTTGATTCTCTACATGAGATTTCCCATTAAGGAATTATTTTCATAATACCCATACTTTCCACATTTAAAATATTCATCTATTGAAAATAATTTAGGGAGACCATTATTACTATCCATTACATTAACAAAACCTTTCATTTTTTTATCAGAAATTACTTTCTTTGTGTATTTCTTTTACACACTAAAAACATCTTCTCATTCCTTTGAGACATTATATTTAGTGTTTCTTTCCATATTATTTACATATAGGAATTTGAATCCTCTTTCCTCTATGATCTCCACCATATAAACTCTTAGCAAACTCCATCCTTTTCTTCTTTGGTGAGTCTCATAGTCGGTTAAGGTGTAAGTAGTTTATTATGTATCATGATAGATAATTAGGTATAATAAAAATATCTTTCTCTCCAATAAACATCCAAATTGGTTCCTCATAATCACCAAATTGTCCATAAAATTCATCATTAACATGATTTCTCCTAGTTCCAACCATTTACTAAAACCAAAAGGCATAGTGTGATCAACACTAATCATAGTGGGGAACCACATAATCAATAAAAATAACATATAGGATGTATAAATCCTGAAACCTTATTTTTAATCTATAAAATCTTAGGATTATCCTAGGTTATTCATGGTCATTATTTAAATCCTTTATGATGGTTCGTAAAGAGTTAGTGAATTTTCAAAGCATATCCTCTGAGAGTGTAAAACTAGGTGTACAGTAAGGCCCATTGTTGTGCACCAGGTGAAAATCGAGTCCAACTCAATGCACTCTTTTTTGAGTTATTACAACTAGGTACTTTTGTTCTAGAGACATATCTACTTGTAGTATCCAGGTAGGGATGTAATTTCTTGGAAGCCACTCTCTCTATCCTTTACCAAAATTCTAGGAAATGTTTCTATAATTTCACTCATCCTTAGACTTATCCTTAGACATATCCTTAGATTTATTACTAAAGTTGTATCATCCTAGTTTCCAAAGGTTAACTAAACCATTTCTCTAATACCAATTATACCAACCCAGTATTTTCATCCATAAATGTCACATATTTTTAGAGGAATATTCAATTCATTACACAAATACATTCCTGAGGATTGTAATAGTTTAGTGTATTTGGAAACTATATACCCAATATTCTTATATAGTGAAATACCTTCAACATATCCCATAAATATCTTCCCCTTTATTACTCTTCATAAATATACCCTAACTAAAACCTTTCTTCATAACTTGGGGAATGGAAACATAAGAATGGGTGTGATAAGGTTCTTAGTACGGGTAAACATAGGAGATATAATTATAGGATCATATGAAATAATAATATAAACATAAGGGTATGTGATCATGAACATAACTTGTGAGGTTCCAACCTAACATGTCATATATTATAAACATGATTCATGGAATAAAACATTATCATTTCAAAAAAAATGGATTATAAGAGTGAGAACCCATCATAAATCAATCACGAACCATGATATCATGTCATAAAAGTATGGAATCATAATAAATATATAAATACATTTAATATGTCAAGGTTAACTACAAATATCATTAATATAGTAGATCATGATGCACTTGTTTCTCATAGTGTATTATAATGTACTTGTTTCCCATAGTGGATTATGATGCACTAGTTTCCCATAGTAGAGCAGAATGAACTTATTTTCCATAGAAGATAAAGACCATCAACTTGTTTACTGTCATTTTCTCATGATATATAAATCTTTACCTAATTAATTGAATCGAGATATATTTCTCACCCATCTCATAATGAAAACCATTCTTATGTGTATCACAACATCATAAAACATTCATCATATCATCACATCATAACCCATGAAAATAAAATGGCTTTCATAAACATTTTATAAATTCACCATAGCATAACCCCATGAAAAATAAATGGGTTTCATAAAAATTTAATCAACATAAACATTAACTATATAGAGAAATAATAAGCTATGTTCCATTCAATCTTATCCCTAGTAAATCATACGTAACATCAATGGATGTCGTCTTAGATGGAACATGATTTTGAAATATTACTTGGAAAATTTCTTAAGAAAATATCTTATCCACTTATGAAAAAACTTTTTAAAACATAAAACATTTTAAAAATCCTTTTCTTTAAAAATAACCTTTGAAACATATAAAGGAAACTGTAAAAATATTTTAAAACATATCTTAAGGAAATTAACCTTTCTATTTAGAAAATCACTTTTTAAAAATAAAAATCCATAAGACATTTTGTAAATCCTTTTCTTTGAAAATAAAATTTAAACCTTATAAAGGATGATTTAAAATAAAGATTTTTTCATGATGGTGGAAAATATCATTCATCCTATACATGTTAAAACAAAGATTCATTTCACATTTTCGGTAAAATCCAAACAGGAATTATCTGTAAAAGTAAATTCAGATTATATTCAAAACATTTTTTGAAATTGTAAAATATGTATAAAAAAATATTTAATCATTTATTTTGTGGATTTAAGAATTTTATTAATTTTTTTTAGAAAACATGATTTTTTAAGAAATAATATTTTCTATTGAAGAGGTAAATTAAGTCGGTTTTCTTTAAAAAACATTTTTTAAACTCTTGAGTACATAAAGAGAGTAAAATGAAGAGAAAAAATGTATTCTCATAAAGTAAAAAATATGATAATAAATTTCATGAGTTTCTTGAGAGATATATCATAATATTTCATTATTAAAATCAAAATCATAAATAATCCTAATAAGCAATGAGATTGTAACATCAAACCTTTACCACTTTAGTATCTTTTGAATCATAGGCCTCATTAAATAATAACATCAAATGAAACTTTCAATATCATGAAAAGAAGTATATTAATTATATACCATGTAAAAGGGGTAGTATGTACACCTCATAGAAGAAGATATGTGTATAACATAACTTATGTCCCAAAGAAGGAAATTTGAGACAAAAAATACCATACTATTTTGGTAACTTTTGAACTGTAAACCACGTGAAAGAGATATACTAAAATATATATGTAAATCCCCACATATTTAAGTGTAATAGTCATAAAATATATTTATGTCTAGTATACACACAATATAAAAGAAACACTTGGTGAATATGACATGTGTCTCATAGAAAATAAAAGTGAGATGAAAATACCTTACCTTAAGTCTTGACTTCCTTAATACATATTCAAACCTTCTATATAATAAATATAATTTTATTATACTTATATTATAGAACCATAATTATATATATCATACCATATATGATTTTCTTATTTTCATGACTTGTTCCAACAGGGCCGAAGCTGTGACTCCTCAAGCCTGCCTTCAATAAGCCAGGGGATGGAATCTAGCATTGAGTGAGAATATCACACACATAGGAGGCTTTAACCTATGTTACCTGTAAAAACACACCCAAAAACATTTCTATAAAATAGTGCAGAGATAATTTAAACTAAAAAAATGCATGTATATATCTATCCCACAAACAAAGTACAGTAGAATTACTGAAAGTGTAAAAGGGAAAAACACGAGCCCACCAAAAACTATAAAATCATCCAACCTACTCAGTTGTAGGGAATAATTTTCAAATGAAAATAGCAGAAATATCCTCAACCAAACATTAGTAAATACCATGGTTAGTCAATATCACTAAGATATACCTACTCTGAGTCCTCCTGGGACTCCATATGAAGTCATGTCGTTTGAAAAAGACACAATATTTCAGGAAAATTCCATAAAGGGGTGAGTATAAAAACACCCAGTAAGCACCCAAAATACAGAAAATAAAAGGTAGTAACTTAAAGGAAACATTATTATTGACCCAGCGAGAGGTAACCTAAATGATAGATAAACTCCATCTTAACCCAACCTCATCTATACATGACCACTCAACTCAATCCACATGGTGTTTCAAACAAGATTTGTAAAAACTACAAGCTCTCCCAAAAACACCCATATATACTCATCTCATACTCTAAGTCTCATGAAGTTCTGATCTCATAGCCATCCACAAGATTCTACTCAAGGCTTAAAGGTAACACTCATTCAAAATTAAACACTCCATGAGATTCTCCATTCCAGATGGCACTCGTCCAAGTGACACACTCCATCAAGTACAATTCTTCCATCACGGATGGATGATCTGATAAATACCACTCCATAAAGTATCACAAAGCTAATAGAATATCCCCACCATCCCAAGTGGGATACATCTGAGAGAGCACGCTTATTGGATCTAGCTATGAAGACAGTCACATTGGAATAGGAGATCTCATCCATCCATGATGGGTGACACAACTAACCCTACTAGAACCATGAAAGGTCTCATCACTTAGAAAGGGGATCACTCCCAGAATCATTGGGGGACACTATGAACCTAGTCTAGAATACTAAAGACTACATATCCTCAGATAGGGGATCGCTCCCAGAATGACTGGGAGACATCGTAAACCCAATCCGGTAACACATAGATCTCACTCAGATATGGGATTACTCCCAAGACCTATGGGGACACCACAAACCCAATATGATATCCCACAAATAATATCTCTCATATAAAGGATCACGGATTATGTAGTGTTGGTCATGATAGTTCCATAAACTCCACCTCGTACAACCCGTAAGGTAGGGAATCGTATAACCGACAATGACACAAAACCTATAGAAACTATCTGGTGAGTAAAGGATCATATACCCGATGATACCACAAACCCTACAAGAACCACCTTCTATATAGGGGGTCGTATAACCAATGATGCCAAAAACCCATACTAGGATATTCTTCTAGATGGGGGATCACTGCCTATGTAGTGTTGGTCATGATGATACCAAGAACCTGATCCAGGAAAAATTATATGATAAAGGATCCTGCCCTGGGCTCCCCAAATTGATTCAACAACTCTATCCAAGATCATCCTATCGAGGGGATCACAATCCTGTATTGAGGATATAATGCCACATTGTATCCTAATAGTGATAGACTAAGGTAATCACTCAACCATTGTTGGTCCAATCATCACTAATAGAATTAACCCACAACATCACCTCACATCACATCTCAAAGACCCAAACCTTGGCCACCATCTCATTCTATGTGGAAAACTATTCTGGAAAGGCTACTCACAAGCCTAAATCTGATCACCAAATAAGGAGATAAACTAGGTGTAAGTCTTTAAGAAAAATGCACAATGTGTACTGGGTTACACACAGTGTGTGACCCCACCTAAACACCCATATATGTCCTCCACTGCATAGCTTAGCTAGCCATGTGAGCTTACATGGCATGTACATGGTGTACATAGCATGTCTCGCCTCACCCGATCCCCCGACTGTATCTTTACTCACACAAACCATTTAGTCATGTTTTTAAACATAGAATTTACTAGATAACTATCCACTTGTCCGTGTTATCTTCTCATTCTCATGACTGGCACCACATTCCCATGCACTCTGACCATGCACTTTCACATGACCATGTCTTGTAACATGGATACCCTGGATATGTCTCATGGTCACATGACCGAGGATCACTACATGGAATATAACCCTAATACACAATATGTATTCCCCAAAATTCATCTTCCCCAAATGGGAAGAACACGTGGTTTGTGGCCCTATACTACACGTTGTGTGATGGGAAATTTTCAATGTAAATTCCCTATGAGCTGCCCAAAACACCCTAGTTTCCATCGAAACCTATAGATTTACCTTCAAGGGATCTCTATAAGTCATAATAAGGAACTAAAACATTAAAAAACCACATAAAAAGTTTATTAGGACTTAAAAATTAAATATTCCTACCTCTTGGTGAAACAGTGAATCTTTGGGTGCATATCTTCACTCTGAAGCCTCTACACTACGATCTGAGAGTGATCACCATTGATATTGGAGATCAGTGGTGCCCTATCTCCTTATATTCACCTTAGTTATTCCATCACCCCAAAGGGAGGTATGGGTTCATCTTCTCTCTTCAATTCACACACAAAGTGGGGGATATTGATTTAATTTTTATTAAATAATTATCCTCCATTTAAAACCCCACCAACACTCACCTCCGACCTGACAACCAATTTTTAAAAAAATTATATAACACATAGGGTAAACATCACATCATGAACTCAATCGCAATCTTATATTTCCAATATGAGACTTCATACAAAAATTATTCCATGTTTCCAAATAAATTGTATGCCTCTGATAAAATATATTTAATATTATTAATATCACGATGTCGAGGCTCACTGGTCCCTGGAATCCCGCACTGACTAAGTGTCTGACTTCGTAAATATTCCTTCTTATAGGGTAAAACCCGAGTCATTATATCCTCCACACCTTAAGGATATTCTTCCTCAAAAATAGAAATCCTAGGAAGAAAGAGAAAAAATGAGATCTAAACTGGGAATCCCTTTCTAGCAAGCTCATTAAGGGTTCTCATGCTGCCTACAAGGACATACTTAGGGGATCCTCAAAGATACCACACCAAACATCCAACTCTACTAGGATGAAATACTGAAAAAAAAAAATTGGAAAAATGTCTCTTCAACTACAATATTTGGAAAACACTAAGCACCTGGTCCATATGCAGTCATTGGGTCTAGTGTTACACCACATTGCAAACCTGACATAGATACCAATGAAACCCAGTAGTTCCCATCCACCCCTAGATGAACTACAAACCATCCTCCTCAAGAATATCACATAAAAATCTAACAATTATCATGCAAGGGTACCAAAAAAACAACACTGGGATACACAAGTTCACACATGGGTCCTTCCAGGCCCTCCACACAAACATCTAACATGAAACACTGCTCTGATCACACAAGTCAAAGGAACTTGTCTACCAAACATTAACACTATCTTATTTTGTTGGCACAGACTCACCCAAAAAGTTTTAATCACGTCACAAAAATGAGTCTCAGTGGTGGAATCATCCCTCTTCCTCTAGATTCTAAACCTATATCAAATAACACCAAATCAAGGTTTATCCAATGCCCTGCATCACCCTAGAAAAACCTCGAGCAATAATTTTCAAGAATAAAGTAACTCAAAATAATGTCTAATAATACTACTAAAGAAAGTATAAATGACATAGATCATACCTCTAATCATCCTTGAAGCCTTTGGGTCATAGGCCACTACGACTTGTACTTGTCCTCATCCCTATCCTCCAGCTCCCTAAGCCTGAAGAGGACCACCTAGGGGTGGTACCAAAAAAATATCAAATTGTATGCCACCTCATGATACTATCCCTGCTCCACTGTTATGTATTACATCACATGGAACTCCATGCATCAAATGATACCTCTTCCAGGGTGGTCTATCAATTAGCTCTCTCTCAGCAGTATGTTGTGCCAAACATTCTCGAGAAAGATGTCCCCATCCATCGTAATCATAACACCACCTCTCCAATGGATGACCAGGTCCATACTAGAATCTATGAGACTCTTACCCTATATCTTCAGATCATAACCTAAAGCATCTCTCATTCATGGATCCCTAGGACTACCTTTACCTACCAACTATTGAGGTCTCAACTCCTGTGTGCCCAACACTAATAGTCAGAGTCAACTTAGCTATAAATCTCCCCACCACCAAGGCCTACTCAAGCACTCTAGTATAAGTGGGAATGCACAATAATACCACTGATGGACTGACCTCCCAACATAGGCCCTTCTTGAAGGTCCATTCCTTGGAAAATAAATCTCAACCAATATCCAGGGAGTATCATGATAGGTTTTTGAACCTCACTGAATACTCTATCACAGACATGTTATCCTACTGAATCTTTAGAATCTCATGGATCCACACTGATCTCAATGTGTCCAAATAAAACTCTTCCCTAAGGATCTATCCCAGTGAGAATTTCCTCGTTGTGGTTCAACATCACTAGACTCCACCATCATCCATCCAAACCTTGCAAAAGGCTCTCTTCTAGGACCACCATCTGATCGGGAGGTGTCCTCATAAGGTGTAAAACATGTGTGACTAACTCAAGTTAGTTGTTATCTACCTAGGGGTCGGGATCACCCTAATAACTCAAAGGTCACTACCTTTGGAACTCATAGAGCACACTCATCATGTGTGTATCCTTAGGATAAACTATTGGAAGAACCTGTTATTAAACTGGTGGTGGCTCAACTGGAAGACCACCCAGAGTCATTTTTTTGGACCAGTGACCTACACTAAAGCCTCATATCTAGGTGGGACATCATCACAATCCCACCGTGGAACCCTGTCTGGCTGTCTTCATGGTGGAATCCTAAAATATAATCATGACGCACCATGTTCAATGAGTAAATCTAGGGAGTTAACTTAAGAAGGACATGAAACCCACAACCCACTCATATGTGATGCATGTACCAAAATTTCCTTATGATCGGTGCTTAAATATATTGAGTCAATAAGTAGGTTATCATAGTCCTAATGAATGGATACGTCAGCCGCCACACCAAAAATAGATTCCATGGCCTAAAATCCAAACTCTAAATACATTAACATTGTCTCTATGAAACCCAAACCAACCACAAATCTAGAAAACTGCTACAATGTGGTCCCAAAGTGGAACCTGATCTAATACCACTCGGTCATAACCCGACCCAACAGGGCCCGATCCGGGACTCCCCAAGACCACCTCCAATAGGATAGGGGGTGGCATCTAACATTGTGTAGGAATACCACACACATGGTAGACCATATTTTACGATACCTATACAAACACAACATAAAAATATATATGTAATAGTTCATAGATAATATAAACTAAAATATAAATGCATTTATGCATCTATCCCACAACCAGAGTATATAAAAAGTACTTAAAGTGTAATAGTCAAAAATATAATCACACCAAAAACGGTAAAAACATCCAACCTACTTCGTTGGAGGGGATCACTATCAAAGGAAAATTCTTGAAATCTCCTCATCCAAGATCTAGTAAACACCTTGGTTGATCTATCTCACTAACCTCTTCCTACTTAGGGTCTTCCTAGGACTTCGTCAAAAGGCATGTCGTATGCATAAGAAAAAACATGTGTGGGAAATTCTCATGTAGGGGTGAGTATAACAATACCCAGTAGGTTCCCAAAATACCCAAAATAAAAGAGAGAAACTAAAAGACAATAGTCCGCTCAACTTATCCATAGGGAACCCAAATGAGAGAGAAACTCTATCTCAACCCATCCTTGGTAATACATGACTATTCAACTCAATCCACATGGTGTGTCAACCAAGATGTGAAAACATTGAAAAGAATACCAAAAAAACTAGATATACTCATCTCAGACTCCATATCTCATGAAGTTATGAACTCATAGATATCCATAAGATTCTAGTAAAGGATCAATGGTAACACTTATCTAGGATAAAATACTATATGAGCTCTACTATCCCATATGGAACTCATTTAAGAGATATGATCCATCAGATATAGCTCTTTTATCCCTAATGAAACATCTTAGAGATTCCACTCCATCGGTTATCATAATGTCAATGGAATATTCCTACCATCCCAAGTGGTATAAATATGAGAGAACATGCTTGTAGTATCTAGCTATGTAGAAATTCATATTAGAACCCAGCAGATATCGATACTATGATAGGGGATCTCACCCATCCCTGATGGGGGATGCCTATAACCCTCTTGTAATAATGAAAGGTATCATAACTTAGAAAGGGGATCATTCCCAGAACCATTGGGGACATTATGAAACCAGTCTGGAATACTAAATACCACAGCTCCTTGGATAGGGGATCACTCCTAGGACCAATGGGGGCACCATGAACCCAATTTGGTAACTTTAAAATCTCACTCGGATAGGGTGTCACTCCCATGACCTATGGGGGACACCAAAAACCTAATCTGACATCCCAGATATCATACTGCTCATATAGGAAATCATCGGTCATGTAGTGTTGGTCACAATGATTCCACGAACCCCACCTGGTACAACTATAAAAGTAGGGTATCATATAACTGATGATGCCACAAACCCTACTAAAAGTATCTACTGAGTAGGGGATCAGATACCCTATGATTCCATAAACCCTACTAAAACCACCTGCTACATAGGGTATCATACAACCTATGATTCCACAAACCCTACAGAGCTATCCTGTTGTATAGGGGATCACTGCCCATATAGTTTTGGTAATGATGATAACAAGAGCCCAATCCATGGAAAATGATACAAAAAAAGAGAGAATCCCACCTTGGCCTCCCCTAAGGGATGAAACGACTCTATCCAAGCTCATCCTATCAAGGGGATTAAAATCCTGTACTGAGGATATAATGTCACACCATACCCACATAAGGATAGACCAAGGGAGTCACTCAACCATTTTTTGTCCAAACTTCACTTACAGAAGTGACCAACAACATTTCCTTGCATCGCATCTCAAATGCCCAAACTATGGACACCATTGTTTTCTACGTGGAAAACTGCTCAGGAAAGGCTACTCATAGGCCTAAATTTGAGCCCCAAAGAAGAAGATACATTGGGAGGAAGTCTCCAAGAAATGTAAACAGTGTGTACTAGTGTCCACATGGAATGTGACCCTATATAAACACCTGGATATGTCCCCTTCTGAAATTCTTTTCTAACTATGTGAGCTTACACGGTGTTTACAAGGTGTATGCAGTGTGTCCCGCCTCACTCGGGCCCCCGACTGTGTCCTTCCCCTCATGAATCGGCTATCCGAGTCTCTACACATGGTATGTAGGCCTATTACATGGTTTTTATCAACAAACTGGCCACTTGGCCATGTTATCTGACCATGCCTGTGATCGAGAACCCATGCCCATGTACTCTGTCCATGTACATTCACACGTCCATGTCTCTTGACACAGCTACCCTATCCATGTCCCATGGCCACATGACCTAGGCTCACTAAACAGTGTGTAACCATAGTACATAGCATGTAGTCCCCAAAATTTATCTCCCTATAATGGGAAGAACACATGGTGTGTGACCCTACACTACACACCATGTGATCATTAATTCCCTACGAGCTTCCCAAAATGCCCCGGTTTCCCCTGAAACCTATAGATCGACCCCCAGGGGATCTATAAAAGTAGTAATAGGGATTTACAACCTTAAAAATCTTAAAAAAATTGGGTTATGACTTAAAACTAAAATCCACATACCTTATCTTAAAATGAAGAAGCTTCATGTGTAGATCCTCGCTATGAAGCCACTGCACTACGATCTGGATGCGGTCACCGTTAAGATCAGAGATTGGCGGAACCTTATCTCCTTGGATTCACCTTAGTTTTCATATCACTTAAAAGGGTGGATGAGGCTCATCTACTCTCTACTATGCACACACAAAGGGGGAATATTTATTTATTTTTTATTAAATCAATATCCTCGATTTACCACCCCGCCAACCCTCACCTCTAGTCTGGCACCTGATGCTGAAAAATTTTATGTCATGCCGAGGGTAAAAACCAAATATAAACTCAAACACAACCTCAAATTTATGATCTGAGACTCCATATGGGATTTATTTCATGTTTCCAAAGAAACTTCACATGTGTGATAAAATATATTTAATATTTTTAATATCACTAAGCTGACAATCACAGGGCCTTGGAATCTTGAGCCATCTCAGTGAATGGATTCAGAAATATTTCTAGAAATATTAAAAATTATTATATTTAAATACGAAATTCACCACACTTATGACCTTTTATTACCCATTTATTAACAATTTCATGTAAAAGTTACGTTTCAGTCAATAACTGCTTTGGTTTTTGTGTATATTTTGATTTTTTATTTTATGTCATCTTAATTTAATCATGGTTCCATAATATAGATAATGTAAACCATTATATAAATATCATATATATTAAGTATAAATTTATTTATATTAATCCATAAAATCTAGATATAGATAATTAAATACACCGCTCATAGAGATGACAGGTCGTACGTATGCATGAATATCGTTTCCATTTTCTCGATGGATTGAAAAAAAGAAAGGTAAATAATATATTGCCATTAAAAATTTATTATTATTTCATATATTTCATGTATATTCATTAAATTTACCCTTAATAGCTTCCATGTAAAGTTTAAGTGAAAATGAATTACATCGCTTTGCAAGGTAGTAGTTTATTGTCCACACGATCGACGGTCTCGTTTTCCATTTGATGGAAGTGGATATGAATATAGACTATTAAATTAAAATAATAAAATATAATTATATATGATATTATGGTTTTATTATATTTTATGAGTTATTATATAATTTAATGTGGAAAAAGAATAAAGAAAAATAAAGAGCTTAGTGAAGACAATTACCTTCGCTTAGAAGCACCTCCTTTGGATCTCTTATTAAGGACCCTAGTGTTTGTATTTTGGGAGGAGAAGTATATCTAGAACATGTATAAGGATTTTGGGGTGGTAGTTTTTCATTTTTTGACTCAACTACATGGCTTGAGATATGTGAATAATTTAAGGGTGGTGGTGGCCTTTTATAAGTGGGGGAAAGGAACCCGCTTGGAAACTACTTGGAAATTTCTAAAAAGAATCAAAAATGATAAATTCATTCCTAATAAAAAAAATTTCCAAATGACCATATATTATAAAATTATAAAGATAATAATTAAATATGGTTATTCAAACAGGTTTTTTATTCATTTTAACACATATCTTCTTATTTTAACCCCCCGATAAACCCATTTTTACCTTAACCATAATAATTAATTTTCTTTATTTTCTCTAATAATTATGGAGAAAAATTAAGTTAAACTTGTAATATAATATAACTTATTCTATATCAAAATATTTAATACATTTTACCAAATTTAATTCATATAATTTGAAATATTTAATTTAAAATTAATCCATCTAATGTGATGAGAAAGCGGGTTTTCAAAGAGAAAATGTTCAAAACTTTAAAACGTTTTTATTTAAAAAAATAAATATGATAATGGTTAAAATGAAATAAATTTTATTAATAAATATATAATTAAACAAATTTTTCTGTTTAAACCATATTAAGACAATTTTTAAGTTTTTAAAATATTTAAAATAAATGACAATTCTTAATAAAAACTAGAATTTCACTATTCATTGAAAGATTTATCTTCTAAAAAATTATCAAAAATTCATCCTAAGATAATTTTGACATGTAGATTTAAAAAATGAATTTTATTTTTTAAAATAAGTTTTCTAAAAGTTTAAAAAATAATTTTAAAATATTTGTGCAAAAGGATACAAAACTTCTTTTTAGAGAAATACATTTTTTAATCTAATTTTTGGATTAATTATTATATCTTGTCTATAAAACAAATAAGATTAATTTCAAGTATTTTAATAAATATATAATATATAAATTTCATTAAAATTATTCACCAAAAGTTATTTTTATAATTTATTGAGTTAAAATACGTTTCTGTACATAAAAATAGTTTTTCAGAAGAAGATTTCCTTTATTTTAAAATAGTTTTTATTTTTATTTATAATTAATTAGTCACTAAAGTATTAATTTTATATACATTTGTATACTATATGTTTTTATATTTTATTTAATAATATTCATAAACACTATTCCTACAACTAGGTCATAAATATCATATCAAATAATAATATTTTAATTGTATGTCACATTTCATTTAAACTCGATGTTGTGTGTAATGAAAGATAAACTAAGATTTTCATGTAAGACAAGATAAAATTGGTGTTACATGTAATGTAAATTTTTAAAATATTAAATTTATTTAAAAAATATATATTTCAAAAAATCTCATGGTGTTACAATTTTGAATGTGTTTGTGAGTGATGTAGTGGTAGATTGTGGATGGATTTTTTATGCTTTAGAAACAACACTCATATGGTGGGTTATAGTAAGATATACTATGCCATAGGTGAGATTATGATTTTGAATAGGATAACCAAGGTTTCTTCTAGTTAAAAAATATTGATGTTCCATGGGGCATGGTCGGTTGTTTAGGTGTTTGAGCCCAGTTATGATGATATGTGACTCATTAGATCATGAGTCGGATTTCTATGATCATGTGATATATGAGCATACACCCATTACATTTATATGAGGTTGTGGTAGAGTGTGTTGTATACGCATGGTGCTATTGAATTTTGAATTGTTGAGTAGTAATATATGAGCTGAGGACTTATGAATTTGATGGTTTTCTTACTGGAATGGTTACCAGAGAGTTTGGATCAATTGAGAAATGTATCTTCATGGTAGAAGAGACACCAGAAACAAATCATCTTTTATGAGTTGAGTTTTATGGTGATTATTACCATGAACCTAATATTGAATCATTGATATCATTATGATGACTTGGGATAGATGAGTGTGATTAGGCATCATCTTGGTAGGTTTCTGATGGTGGTAGGTGGTAACATGGCTTTTGATGTGTTAGTTGATGACATAATGTCATCTAAATGTATATGGCTATCATAGATAATCGCCTAGAGGTTTTAGTGGTGATTGTGAGTGGTGGCTCAAATTTTAAAGAATTATATTCCTTGTACTTAGAATTTCACAATGGAAGATCGCCCGGTGTTCTAGTATAAAATGTGGTGATTTGAGCATGGATTGGTGACCTAAGAGGGTCGGGCATTTTGGTAGAATTTTTTATGAGACTTATCAAGTATGTAAAGTTTTATGGTGGGGAGATTATAATGCCTCGTTTCAAGAAGGGATGTAAAATTTAGGAGGAATTTGAATTTTTTTGGTAGACGGTTCATTTTGAGAATTAGGAATCAGAATAAGGTTTCAAGAGTTTGAACATCCATAAATGGTGTAATTGGAAATGCTTTAAGGTTTTATAGACATCACAAGGGTTTTAGTGATAATAAAGAAAATTATGGGGGTCAGGGATACTAAAAACTTCAATAGAATCCCTTTCACAATGTAAAATGGGTATTCACGCCATGTAATAGTTCATAGGGTGAATCTAAGATGTGAAAAAGGATCCATTTGGGTGAAAAGGGTATATACCAAAAAGTCACATCATGAAACTCATAGTAATGTTGTGACAGTTTCCATTGTGATTTTTTAAATTTTTAAAAGGTTACTCCCACCCCCCCCCCCCCTTTCTTCTTTGGACAAATGTGGTGCATGGGGTGCTCTAGGTCGGAGCTCCCCTTCTCCCTTTTCCCCTTTGTTTTGGGAAGTTCTGGGTGCATTTGGATGGCATCATAGATAAAATTATTCATCCCCCTTACTTATTCTTTCCCTATATCTTCTCTGATTTTTGTGAAAACTAATTTAGGGTTTAGTACTAGTTCCATTGGAACATTTTTTAATCGATTGTTTCCGGTGTGTCTTTTTCTTAACCTAACTATAGGAGAACCCAGGATGAGGTATGTATGTCATCACACTCCATTTCATCATAGGTACATCTCTTAAATGATTTATTTAATATTTTCCCTTAAATTTAGTTTAAATTAATAATTTCTACATCTTCTCATGTTAGGTCTTTGTCTCGGGATGATTCTAGGAGTGCATTATAGACCTCCCATGTGTGGTTGGTCATTGTTTTAGTGAGAAGGTGTCCCCCTATGAGAATTTAGGCATGATTACTATTTTGAATAAATTTTATAAGTTAATTATAATTTTTATAATTAATAATTGGTTCTTTTTAGAATTGTTTAGGGCCTAATATTGATGGTGGTGGCTGGTTGGCATGAGACAAGGCTTAGAAAGTCTTAGAAAGAAGATATTGGGCATTGAGATAATTAAAAAAATTCTTTAAAGGTGGGTGGTCTATGTAATTTCCATGGGTAATTAGTGATTTTTTATGATTTATTTGGATGCTCTATCATTTCACTAAGGATGATTAATCCCTACTAAATATTTTAACTATTTTATTGAAAATTAAATGGTTTTAATTTTAATGTAAATTGTAAAAACGTATGGACCATTGGATCATCTAATGTTTCAAGGTCCATGGTGGTCCCTTGAGTGCTATATTTCTTACCTTGACCACTAAGGGCCAAGGTTATGACCATTATAGTGATTCTCTATGGCATCTGAAGCTATTGAGGGGTGTCACCATGGTTAAGTGTGACCTAGTGGCCTTGTGTAGAAACCTTTGGTCACCTCCATATAGAGGAGTGACATGACATGAGTTGAGAATCCCAGGGAGACCTTGTGAGTTCCTTTGAATTATTTTAGATTCATTACCTCATTGAGACTAGGTTGGGGGAGTGTTCTACCCCAAGTGATGGGTTTACCCTAGGTAAGAGTTGCATTAAGAAAGGTCCCAATAAGGGTTATTATGCTATTATGGGACTGAGGGAGTAAGGTTTCATGTTGGGTAGTGACCTAAAAAACCAATGGGGGTATATTTAACATGTTTTGGTTTAGGGATCCGATTAGGTAACCCAGGGATATATTGACCCTAGTGATATGGTGTGCTTGGGTATGGATAGTAATGACGGGTTTAGGCATTTTTTCAACCCTTTTTCTTTATTTCATTTATTATGGGACTTGGAATATGACATCATGGTAGTTTTGTTATGAAATGTATAATTACCTTAGGGTGGTCTTTTATTATGTATCGAGAACACCCATAGGGGCATTCTTTTATTATTTATGGAAAACTCCCAAGGGGATGTGATTTATTATGTGTTACTGTTGGTTGAGAAAATACCTTTATGGGTGGATTATATTACTATTGGATAAGAAAACACCCATAGGGAAGTACTTTGTTTCTTGTGGGATTATGTCTTGGATGAGAAGAATGCTATAGGGTAGGTTATTATTACTTGTGGGATTATTCCCTAGCTAAGAAAACCCCTATAAGGGAGGTCTATGATACTTATTTTGTATACTAGGAAGACTCGAGTCATTTACTAGTTGGCATAGTCATCGTGATGTGCTCTAAGACACCCTGGCATTGGCCAAAGAAGGTATGGTTCATTTTGGTCACATATGTGAGGATCAATGATGGTCATTGGTCTTGGATTAGGTTATATTTGGTGACCTAAGTATAATATACATAAATATTACAGAATTTTAGATGAATATTTTATAGGTAAAAAAATTATACACACCCTAGAACCATAAATATTTAATTTATTTAGAGACTAGATATATAAACATCTTATTTAATAAAATATCTTCATCATATCCTATAAATTTCTTTATATCAGTTCCTTTATAGACATATAATACTTAGAACCTTCAATCAAAACCTAGGGAAAACATAAGAAAGGGTCATCTTGAATTCTCAATAAGGGTAAATATAAGAGATATCAATCAATGATCATGCATGAGAATAAGTGTATAAGAACATGATTATAACATAATAAAGTCATACACAATCAATTAATGATCCTTAATCATGATTCATGGAATAATTCTTTTTCATAACAAAATTCAAAAGTCGTAAGAGTTTGGAATCATCAATAATCAACTATGATCTATGAGAGCATATCATAAACATAGGAATGTGGCACAAGTATAAGAGTATAACATTATGAACACATATAAATAGTAAAAATTTCACACATTAAATTATGGACATGAAATAAAATCCTCACATAAACTTATAGACATGAAATTAGGTCCAAGAATAAACTTATGGAGATGATACTAGGTCCATGTATAAATTTATGAACATGAAATCAGGTTCAGGCATAACATATTTATCTCTTGAGTTGTAAATATTTACCTAATGTATTATGGTGTAATAAGAGACCCACCTATCACAAAACTCATTCATATGAATGTCATGATATCATGAAAAAAATTATCATTTCTTTATAACCTAACTCATGGAAAAGAAAACGGGTTTTGTCAATATCTCGTCATCATAATCATAAACTATATAGATAATGAATAAATATGGTATCATTGGATCAGATACTCAATGAATCACAAGTAGCATCAATGGATGTTGTTATAGATAAAAATACCTTTAAAATATCACTGGAACAATTCTTAAAAAAATAATATTTTTATTATGAACTCACTCATTTAAAATCTAAAAAAATTAAAAAATATTAGGAAAAATATTTTACTTGAAAATAAAGATGAAAAATTGTAAAGGAATCTCCAAATAAAATAGTAATCATAGTGGTGGGAAAATTCATTTTTTTTGTATACGTTAAAATAAAGATTCCATTCACACCTTTGGTAAAAAAGTACCCCGTTTAGAAAACAATAATAAGATTATTTTTAATAATTTTATATAAATTTAGATATGGGTCAAAATTAATTAAATCAATCATTAGAGAACAATAAAAACATTATTGAAATTTTTTTAAAGAAATTATGTACATGAAAGAAAAACTTTATCAACCAAAGAAAAAATAAGGTCAGTTTTTCTTAAAAACATTTTACTGGACATTTTCAGTACCAAAGAGATGTAAATTTAATTATTACTTGAAAATTACATAAATAAACATTGGATAATAAAATATATGGGGTATTATGTGTCACGACCCGTCCCTCGGGTCCCATTCCATGACTACCCCAAGACCACCTTCCATAGACCAGGGGCTGGCGACTAGCACTAGAAAGTTGTATCCCTATAAATTGAAGGCATTTCCTTTTAACCTGTACAGACACACAGTCTAAGAACACAATAAGAAGCAACCACAAGGGAAAATGTTGTAGTAAAAGTGTGCTAAAAGTAAAGGGGGCTGGAATATAAGCCCAACTAGAAAAGTACAAGTACAACTGAAAAGTACAAAATAGATGAAAAGTGAAAAGCAGCGCCTGGATCATCCACCATGAATCCTACCTAAAGGGTAGGTATAACTCACAATCAGTAGTCCCTATGTCAAGTTACGCCAAATGGTCCACCTCTAAGTATTGTCCAGTCCTAGCTCCCTCAGCCTTGATCAATGTTGTATGTCGTCTGCACAAGACACAACAAGGTGCGGGCGTAGCCCGTGTAGGGGTGAGTATAACGATACTCAGTAGGGACCATGAGACCCCGTAGGTCTTCTAGAGTTCCACAAAAAAAACACCACAAGAAATACTTCAACTCTACATAGGTATATGCCCATACATATACCTAAGTTATCAAGATATACTCACCTCTTACATGAGGGAAGAATACCACAAAGGTAACACCAAGAAGGTATAAATACCACATAGGTAACACCATTGAGATATAAGTACCACATAGGTAACACCATGAAGACATCACCGCAAAGGTAGAAGCACCATATAGGTAATACCACAAAGCTAGAAGTACCACATAGGTAACACCAGAAAGATAGAAAAACCACACAGGTAACACCACGAAGATAGAATTACCACACAGGTAACACCACGAATCTAGATGTACCACAGAGGTAACACTAGGAAGAAATAAGTACAACATAGGTAACACCACGAAGATAGAAGTACCACGCAGATAACACCATAAAGCTAGAAGTACCACATAGGTAACACCATGAAGACAGAAGTACCACAAAGGTAACACCACGAAGATAATACCACAAAGGTGAAAGACTCGAATCACACACATAGGTATAACATAAGTACAGAAGTACAAATGATTAGTCGTAAGGATAGATCATCTCATTCTGTTAAGTAGCACTACTTCTGACCCACATAGGATCGATATGTAACTAACCCTCGTTGACCCGCATAGGATCTAACCCACTCTGGATCGAAAGGTAACTAACCCCTGTTAACCCACACCGGATCTGACCCACACAGGATCTGACCCACATAGGATCGTTATGCGCAAACCCACATAGGATCATTGAGCGCTGACCCACACAGGATCTGATAGATGCTGACCCACATAGGATCGATGTTCTTTTTTCACATTACATCATGCCACAGGATTCCTCGTACCTAGTGAGATTGAGTTCCGTAGAATCTACCCCTTGAGATATCGGCCATACCTCATCTGCCACTAAGCTCCACAAGTAGTATCCCAAAGGAACATCATGTCGTAAGAGTTCTACCGTGATAGATGGTGCACTGATCGGATACCCGGTTTGTGAGTTATAATCGTTTTAGTTTTGAGGGACCAGTTGGATTCGGGTTTGATCCAACCCATTTTTACTCCAACTATCTCCAAAACTCAAGTGTAGTATACAAAAATGATCGTCTTGATCCAAGGATCTCAACTCTGTAGATGGTTCGTCAAACGGACGTCCGGTTCTCAAGATATGGTCCTTTAAGTGTTTTTGGGTCCCGTTGGGCCCAGGTCTTGTCCGACCCAGCTTGACCCGGTCTGGGCTAGGCCATGGCGGGCACGGTCTGTTGGGCTATGGTGGACTCAGTCCACTGGGTCATGGCGGGCTCAGTCTGCTGGGTCGAGGTCCGGCCAGGCCCGCAATGGGGCGGCCCGCAAAGGGTGACCTGCAAAGGGCGGCCCAGCCTGTAAGGGGGCAGCCCAGCCTGAAAGGGGCGGCCCGCAAAGGGCGGCCCGCTGGGCGCGCAGCCCGTTGGGCAGGCGGCCTGACTGGGGTGAAGCGCAGCCCGCTGGGGGCTCGCGCTAGGTGGTACGGGGGAGCAGCTCCCCCCGAATTTCTGAATGACCTAGAGGTCGTTCAGATCCTCTACAGCGGCGGTGCCATGTGGTGCCCCCAGGTGGCTAGCGATACCCACTGGAGTGGGTCATGTCGAACCTGTCACGATCATTCAGCATGTCGTCTGTCTTCTCCAGCAACACGTGACAGTGCACCACTCCGCCACCCACAGCTGTTCAGTGTGTCGTCCGCCTTCCTCCAGTACGCCGTGGCTAACGATCCATGACCTAAGTCTCCCAGAGGCACACTGGTCGTGCCACCCTCTCCTTCCATAGCAAATCAGTGAGTCGGCCACCTCCCCCAACCGCCGCGGCTGACGAGCTGCGACCGGTTCCTCCGGGGGAACGGGGGGCGCCGCCTCCTTCCTCATAGTCGGTCGGTGTCGGCCACCACATTGGTCCATGTTGGCACTGGTACTGCCCGCCAACATTCTTCCATGGATAACGTAAAGGAATAGCAAGGTATTAGAGGTTCCAGGCCGGGTTCTTTAGGCTCGTTCCCTGAGCGTTATCTTGTAATCAAGAGGGAGGATAAAGGGGGTTCAATAAATTCACTTGAATTAAAAACAAGAATAAAACCCCTACCTCAATAATGATGAAGAATTATCATGATTGAGGAAAGTGGGTTGGCATTCGGAGTCCTCGCAACTAGCCACCAATGACATCGCTCGATCATCAATCTCCAGTTCGAGGTTTCGGTGTTGCTCGTCACCGCTCGTTGGAACTAGCTCCGTCCTCCAAATGTTTGGCGTCTCGGCACTTTGTCAGCACTTCGCTGCTTGGTGAAGTTGTGATGTAACCTCCCCCCAAGCTCTATATAAATGGGAGAGGGGAAGGGTAAGTAACTATTTTGGAATTAATGGGAGCTCGTTAATTAGGAAGCTTCCAAATTCCTCAATGGTGTAGTTACTTAGATTGAAGGGTCAATCCATTTAATGGCTTGACACATCACTGGTCACACACTCCGCTTGTCCATTGGAGGAAAAGAATGAAAATAAAATAACAAAGTTATTTTATTCACATCTTTTTAAAAAATTCCCAATAATTAACTTTTTCTCCAGACCTATTGCGGTCTAAGTTAAGCCTCCCTTAAGTGAATCTTGGCACTGCAGATTCATCGGTGCCCTTGGATTTTTAGTCCGAGAACCAAATCAAAATTTAGAAAATGTTGCTCGTGTGTTTACTAAATGTACCTTAAAAAAAGTCAATAAGTTATTAATGTTCACCCTCAACCCGTGTTGGTTGAGGTTAGGCTACACCTAAGGAAAACACGCCCCAACTAACTAAAAAGTACTCTCATATTTTCAATCCGAGTTACCATTTGGAAGTTATGGATTTTAACAATAAAATAATTGTTACTTAATTATTTTATTTACGGCCAAAAACGAACTTTAACTATTGGCCTGTGCCGGTCAATGTTAGTATATTCCTAAAGAAATCATACTCTCACTAGATTAGTGGTGGTCTTGGATTTTTAATCTGATTCACCGTTCGTGAGTTATAATCATTTTAAAAATAAAATAACTTTATTTAATTATTTTATTTATCGTTATTCCATTTTTGGGTTTTCTCACAGGCTGCATGCACAGACTAAACTTAAGTCGTGCCTAGGGTAAACCCACCATCATGAACGCAACGATGCCCTCAGATTTCTGATCCGGGAAACTATTTAATAGTTATTTCACTTTTTCAAGAAAACTACTTACACGTGCTAATTAAAGCTTAATAAAACTTCTACAGATCATTACGGGAACTCAGGTCCTCAGAATCACATGCCGTCAGATTTCGTGGTCTTAAAATATTTCCATATAATTAAAAAATATAAATGGAAAATCTGATTCTTTACATTATCCCCACCTTAGGGATTTTTGACCCCAAAATCCAAAACATAGACTAAGAAAAAAAATGGGGGTATTGAGCATGAATCTGGGCTTCCCGCTCCTATGTTCTCTCATGGAGGTTCCCGTGATGCTAGCAAACACGCACTAGAGGGATCGACCATCCACGGAGGACTCATTCTTATCGATCCTCTATCTCCACCAGGAACTTTGTAAAAGTCACCCATCATCAAAGTTCAAGTCTCCCTAGTCCAGAACATGCGATGGATCATGCATGCATCTCCTCAACTACAACACATGGAAAAAATTATGCACTCGTTGCATCATTGGGAAAGAGATAGACTGTACGCCACCTTTCCCACTCTACTAAGAATCTATAAAGGTCCGATGAACCTTATAAATAGCTTTTTGCCCAGCCAAACCTCCTCAATCCTCATTGGGGTGAGACCCATAGGAAGACATGGTCTCCCTCAACATCTCATCCTGAAGCATCCCTGGTACCATGGTGCATCCTCTGAAGAGGATGATGTGCTCCCCACCTTCAGAAAATCCTTCAAGAGACCATCCTGGGGATATTTGAGCACGTCGGGACTCGCAGTCAACGTCCCTAAGTTGTGCCTCCCAAATTTGTTGTGGAATTGGGGAAGTGACAGTCATGGACTGGAGGTAAGAAACTCCTTCTTTATCCATAAAGGATATCTGAAGCACGACTAGCTGATCTGATGCCTCACTCAGCAGCTAGAGACCAAACCTCCTGCTGAGTGCATGTGCCACCACGTTCCCCTTCCCAGAAGTATAGACTATCTCAAAGTCATATTCCTAGAGGAACTCTAGCTATCGTCATTGTCTCAGCTCTTGAAAGATCTGCTGACACTTCTCCATCCATAGTAAAGCCTCCCCCCTTCTTCATCAAAGCTGGCAAGGGTGTCACTACCTTAGAGAAGTCAGGTACAAATATCTGGTAGTACCCAGCCAAAGATGAAGTCCCTCTCCCTTCAAGGAGGTAATCCAGGAAACATCTTTTGAAAATATATCCCCACACTCTTCCACTCCTGTTGGGAATTGAAAATTCAAAACTCCTGCTGCCACAAGGGTAAGGCTGGCTGACTCAAGAGTGATCGGTTTCACCCTCCTTTGCATGAGTTTATCATGTGCTTCCTGGGTTTACTTTTCCACCGACCGAGGAAAACCTCATTCCAACGTTGTAGATAAACCACAACATTTTTTCCATATATATTTAATCTGAGTATGAACTGTGGATGCCCATTCCATACCCAAACTAACTTCATAAGGCCTCGACGCTGCCACCAAGAGGTTCCAACTGGAACTCTCGCCTCAAGGGTCATATCACACCATCATCATATGTGTGATTATCGAGTCTCCTCCCAAAGAAATATCCATATGTAAGGGTCAAGTAAAGGGTTTAGCCGGAAACTATAGGTCTGGAACAAGATTCGTGGAAAGAAGGAATTATTAGTTCCTATGAAAATTAATATGGCAGCTAGTAGTAGGCACGAACCATACCTCGAATCATTCTTGTATCCCTTTGGTCACACTCCTTGACCACATGCAGCTACTCCCTTTCCCTATCCTCCAACTCCCTGGGCCTAGTGGGGACCACATTGGGGTGGTGGTTGTAACATGTCGAAATGTATACCACATCATGATACTCTCCTAGCTCCACTTCCACATCTTCATCCCTACATATTCATATGTCCCTATCACTTCCTCTTCCCAAAACATTTTACATGCCCAAGTCTCTGAAACTATCATCAGTTTCCTGCTTTCCCACTACTATCATTCACTGGTTGTATCTACTCCGCCAAAGAACATTCAACCACAAAGGTTATCTCTAGTACCCTAACATAAGTAGGAATTCATAGAGGAATAGTGATGTCTTGGATGTCCCTAAACACATCTCGATCAGAGGTCCAAGCCCAGAAGAACTAACCGTGCTGTATCATCGAGTACCAGGTTTGGTCAGTACGCCTCGATGAATACTCAGCTACCGACATGTCTTCCTGCTGAAGCTGTAGAATCTCTAGGGAACTTTCATCCCTTAACTCTTTATGGAAGGGACCCCCTTCTTTGAGGAAGGCTCCCAAGTTTATCCACATAAATGCCACCTCTTCACAAGATCAGGGTAACCTAAACCCTGTCATCATCCTACTGATCCATGAAGAAGCTTCTCTACCAAGACTGCCATCTGATCAAATAGTGCCCTGGCTAGATAGAAACTCAGCCACCTCCTCAAGCTAGTCCTTGGCTGTCTGTGAGTTGGGATCACCTCAGAACCTGAGGGGTATCTGATACTGAAACACGTGCAAGTTACTAAGCCTACATGTGTCCTATACCGGTACCGCCGGTTGTAACTTCTGACCAATAGGAAATGATATAGCTGGAACACTTCCTGAAGGTGCTAACGCCATAAGAGGGTCCTGCACTGAGGCCTCATCGCTTGGGGGTTCATCGTCATGTACTATCTCAATAATCCTAGATGGTTGTCTACATAGCGGCATCCTGAGAGAAAAACAGGTGCGCCATGATCAATAAGTTATACTTGGTGAGATGACTCAAAGATATCACAAGCCAAACTTTTCAAAAATACATGCAATAAGTGTTTCCGTGCACTGATTCGGAAATCAAAATTCATGGTCCTGGTGTAGGGATATGTCATCTGCCACACCAACACTGGATTCTCCAAACTAAAAACCACACTTACAAAACTTAACACTGTTTCCACATAGAAAAGATTAGATTCCTAGTTCTTCGATATAACTGACTCCTCTGATGACACTTTGTCACGACCCATCCCTTGGGGCCCGTTCCGTGACTACCCTAAGTCCGCCTTCCATAGGCCAGGGGCTGGCAACTAGCACCGAAAAGGTGTATCCCTATAAATGGAAGGCATTGCCTTTTAACTTGTATAGACAAACAGTCTAGGAGCACAAAAATAAGAAACCACAAGGTAATCTATTGTAGTAAAAGTGTGTTGAAAGTAAAGGGTGTCGGAATACAAGCCCAACTGGAAAAGTGCAAGTACAACTAAAAAGTAAAAAACAGCTGAAAAGTAAAAAGCAGCTTATGGATCGTCCACCACAGATCCTACCTAAAGGGTAGGTACAGCTCACAATTAGTAGTCTCTGCATCAATTCATGCCAAATGGTCCTCCTCCAAGTGCCATCCAGTCCTAGTTCCCTTATCCTCGATCAACATCATACGTTGTCTGAAAAAGACACAACAAGGTGTGGGAATAGCCCGTGAAGATGTGAGTATAATGATACTCAGTAGGGACACTGAGACCATGTGGGTCTCCTAGAGTGTCACTAATGAAATACCACAAGAAAGACTTCAAATATACTTAGGTATATTCCCATACATATACCTAAGTTATCAAGATATAATCATCTCTTACACGAGGGAAGAATACCATAAAGGTAACACCAAGAAGGTAGAAATACCACACAGGTAACACCACTGAGATAGAAGTACCACACAGGTAACACCATAAAGACATCACCACAAATGTAGAAGCACCACATAGGTAAAACCATGAATCTTGAAGTACCACACAGGTGACACCATGAAGATAGAAGTACTACACAGGTAACAACACGAAGCTAGAAGTACCATAGAGGTAACACCAGGATGACAGAAGTACCACACAGGTAACACCATGAAGATATAAGTACTACACATGTAACACCATGAAGCTAGAAGTACCACATAGGTAACACCATGAAGACTGAAGTACCACACAGGTAAGACCACAAAGATAATACCACAAAGGTAAAAGACTCAACTCACACACACAGGTATAACTTAAGTAAAGAAGTACAGACGATTAGTCGTAAGGCTAGATCGTCTTATTATGTTAAGTAGAAATAATTATAACTTACACAGGATCAATAGGAAACTAACCCCTGTTGACCCACACAAGATCTAACCCACTCAGGATCGATAGGTAACTAACCCCCACTGACCACACAGGATCTGACCCACACAGGATCGGTATGCACTGACCCACACAGGATCGCTGATTCCTGACCCACATAGGATCTGACCCACACAGGATCTGTATGTACTGAACCACATAGGATCGTTGAGCGCTGACCCACACAGGATCTGATAGATGTTTACTCACACAGGATCGATGTTCTTTCTTCACGTTACAACTAGCCATAGGATTCCTCACACCCAGTGCGCCCGAGTTCCATAGAATTTGAACCTTGAGATATCGGTCATACCTTGTCCACCACTAAGCTCCTCAATGGAGTTTCACAAAGGACCATCATGTCATAAGGGTTCTAACTTGATAGACGGTGTGCGATCGGATGCCTGATCTATGAGTTATAATTATTTTAGTTCCAAGGGTCAGGTTGGATTCGGGTTCGATCCAACCCATTAATACTCCAAATTTCTCCAAAACTCATTTGGAGTATACAAAAAGAATTATATAGATCCAAGTATCTCAAATTCATAGATGGTTCTACAAACGGATGTTCGATTCTCAAGATATGGTCTTTTAGGTGTTTCTGGGTCCCGTTGGGCCTGGGTCCTGTCCGACCCGATCTGGGCTAAGACACACTGGGCTCGGTCCCCTGAGGTGAGGTCTGGTCAGGCCTGTAAGGGGGAGGCCCGCAAAGGGCGGCCCACAAGGGTGGCTTAACCCGCAAGGGGGAGGCCTTCAAAGGTCAGCCCGCAAGGGGTGGCCTACTGGGCACACGACCCGCTAGGGGCTCGCGCTAGGTGGAACAAGAGAGCAGCTCCCCCCTAATTCCAGAATGGCCTGAAGGCCGTTCAGCTCCTCCATAGTGGCGGCGCCACGTGGCCCCACCATGTGGAAATCGGGATGCATTGGAGCGAGTCCTACCGATCCCATTGTGGTCGGCCGGCGTGCCGGCTGTCTTCTCCAGTGGTATAAGATGGTGTGCCACTCCGCCATCCACGGCCAGATGGTGTGTCGGCCTCCAACCTTCAGTCCACTACGGCTGACGAGCCGTGGCCTGATTCCTCTAGCGGCGTGCTGGTCACATCTCCCTCTCCTTCCACGGCTGACCTGTGTGCCGGCCAACTCCCCCAACCGCTACAACTGACGATCCGCGGCCGGTTCCTCCGGCAGTGTGGGTGCACCCCCTCCTTCCTCGTGGTTGGATGATGTCGGCCTTCACCTTGGTCCCTACCGGTGCCAGTACTACCCGCCAGTGGTCTTCCATAGAGAACATAAAGGGGTAGAAATGTAGCAGAGGGTCCGAGATGGGTTTGTTAGGCCCGCACCATCCTCGTTAGCTTGTAATCAAGAGGGAGGATAGATCGGGTTCAATAAATTCACTTGAATTTAAAACAAGGATAAAAACTTGACCTCAGGAATGATCAAGAACGCCTGTGAATGTGGAAAGTGGGTTGGCGTTCAGCATCCTCGTAACTAGCCTCCAACGACGTCGCTCGATCATCGATCTCTAGTTCGGGATTTTGGTTTTGCTCATCACCACTCACCAAAATCGACTCTGTCTTCCAATGGTTTGGTGCCTTGGCACTTTTTCAACACTTCTCTACTTGGTTAAGTCATTCTGTCACCTCCCCCCAACCTCCATATAAATAGAAGAGGGGGAGGGTAAGTAACAACATTGGGAATTAATGGGAGCTCATTAATTAGGAAGCTTCTTAATTCCTTAGTGGTTCAGTTACTTAGATTGAAGAGTCAATCCATTTAATGTCTTGACACATTGCTAGTCCCACACTCCGCTTTTCCATTGGAGTAAAAGAATTAAAATAAAATAACTAAGTTATTTTATTTATTTCTTTTTAAAAAAAGTCTCAAAAATTAACTTTTTCTCCAGACCTACTGTAGTTGAATTGAAGCCTTCCTTAAGCGAATCATGGCGCTACGGATTCAATGATGCCCTTGTATTTTTAATCTGAGCACCGGTTCAAAAGTTAGAAAATTTCACTCAAGCATTTACTGAACGTACCTTAAAAAAATTTCAATAAATTATTAATGTTCACCCTAGAACCACATCGATCGAGATTAGGATCTTCCTAATAAGAACACACCCCAACGAACTCAACGGTACTTTCATATTTTCAATCTGAGTTATGGTTTAGAATTTATGGATTTTAAAAATAAAATAATTGTTACTTAATTATTTTATTTTTGGCTAAAAACTAACTTCAACTATTGGCCCATGCCGGCCAATGTTAGTATCTACCTAAAAAAGCATACCCTCACGAGCTTAGCGGTGGTCTCAGATTTTTAATCTGAGTCACCGTTCGTTAGTTATAAGCATTTGAAAAATAAAATAACTTTATTTAATTAGTTTTTTATGGTTATGCCATTTTCTGTTTTTCTCAGAGGAGGCATGTGCTGACTAAAATTAAGTCGCTCCTAGGGTAAAACCGTCATCTTGAACGCAACAGTGCCCTCGGATTTCTAATCTGGGAAACCATTTAATATTTATTCCACTTTTTCTATAAAACTTTTTACCAGCACTAATTAAATCTTAAAAGAACTTTGAAGGATCATTCTAGGCACTCTAGGCCTCGGAATCATGTGATGTCAGATTTCACGGTCTCAAAATATTTCTATAAAATTAAAAAAAATTAGATGGAAAATCTGGGTCTTTAAATTCTCCCCACCTTAGGGATTTTTTTCCCTAAAAGCCACAACATAAAATAAGAAAAAATGGGGGTACTGAGCATGAATCTGATCCTCTCGCTCACATGTGCTCTCTTGAAGGTTCCCATGCTGCCAGTGAGTACACACCAGGGGGATCAACCGTCCATGAAGTACTCGCTATTGTCGATCCTCTTTCTCCACCTGGAACTCTGTAAAAGTCACCCCATCATCAAAGTTCAACTCTCCCTAGTCGAGAACGTGTGATAGATCATGCACACATCTCCTCAACTACGAAACATGGAAAACATTATGCACTCGTTGCATCTGTGGGGAAAGAGATAGAGGTTACACCACCTCTCCCACTCTAATGAGAATCTAGAAAGGTATGATGAACCTAAGAGATAGATTATCGCCCAGCTAAACCTCTGAAATCCTCGTTGGGTTGAGACCCCTACGAAGAAATGGTCTCCCTCAACATCTCCTCACGAAGTATCCCTAGTACCATGGTGCATCCTCTAAATAGGATGATGTGCTCCCCACCTTCATAAAATCCTTCAGTAGACCATCCTGAGGATATCTGAGCACATCGGGCCTCACAGTCAATGTCCCTAAGTTGTGCCTCCATAATTTGTTCAGGAATTGGGGAAGTGATAGTCATGGACTAGAGGTAAGCTGATCCATATTTGTCCATGAAAGATATCTGAAGTGCGACTAGCTGCGCTGACGCCTCACTCAGCAGTTGTAGACCAGACCTCCTGCTAAGTGCATCTGCCAGCACGTTCACCTTCTCAGGAGTATAGACTATCTAAAAGTCATAGTCCTGGAGGAACTCTAACCATAGTCACTTTCTCAACTCTTGAAATATTTATTGAAACTTCTCTATCCATAGTAAATCCTCCCCCCTTCTTTTTCAAAGATGACAAGGGTGTCGCTACCCTATAGAAGTCGGGTACAAATCTCTGGTAGTACCAAGCCAAAGAAGAAGTCCCTCTCCCTTCTGGGAGGTAATCCTAGAAAAATATTTTGAAAAGATGTCCCCATACTCTAACACTCATGTTGGGAACTAAAAATTCAAAACTCATACTGCCACGAGGGTAAGGCTGGCCGACTCAAGAGTGATCGGTTTCACCCTCCTTTGCATGAGTTTATCTTGTGCTGCCTATGTTTCCTTTTCTTCCGACCAAGGAAAACCCCATTCCAACATTTTAGATAAACCACAAATGTTTTTCCTAATACATTCAATTTGAGTATGAACTGTGGATGTCCAGTCCATACCCAAACTAACTTCGTAAGGCCTCGACGCTGCCACCAATAGGTTCCAACTGAAACTCTCACCTCAAGGGTCAGATCACATTGTCACCATAAGTTTGATTATCGAGTCTCCTCCCAAAGGTATCCTTAGATGTAAGGGTAAAGTCAACGGTTTAACTGGAAAATCTAGGTCTTGAACAAGATTTGTGGAAAGAATAAATGCTTGGTTCCTATGTCAATTAATACGACAGCTAGTAGTAGACACAGATCGTACCTCAAATCCTTCTTGGAGCCCTTGGGTCACACTCCTTGATCGCATGAAGCTTCTCCCTTCCACTATCCTCCATCTCCCTGAGCCTAGTGAGGACCACATTGGGGTAGTGGTTGTAACATGTAGAAATGTATATCACCTCATGCTGCTCTCCTAGATCCACTTCCATGTCTTCATCCCTACAGATTCATTTGTCCCTATCACTTCCTATTCCCAAAACATTTTAGACGCCCAAGTCTCTAAGACTAGCGTCATTTTCCTACTTTTCCACTATTATCATTCACTGGTTGTATCTTCTCCACCAAAGAACATTCAACCACAAAGGTTCACTCTAGTACCCAAACATAAGTATAAATGCATAGAGGAATAGTGTTGGATTTGATGTCCCTAAATACACCTTTCTCGGAGGTCCGAGCCCTAAAGCATTGGTCGTACTGTATTCATCGAGTACCAGGGATGGTCGGTACACCTCGATGAATACTCAGCTACCGACATGTCACCCTTCCAAAGCTGTAGAAGCTCTAGGGAAATCTCATCCCTTAGCTCTTTATGGAAAGAGAACCCCTTATTTGAGGAAGGTTCTCAAGTCTTTCCATGAAAAGGTAACCTCTTCACAAAATCAAGGTAACCTAAAATGTGTCATCGTCCTACTAATCCATGTAGAAGGTTCTCTACCAGGACCACCATCTGATCGAATGGTGCCCTGGATAGATGGAAACCTGGCCACCTCCTCAAGTCAGTCCTTGGCTGCTTGTGAGTCAGGCTCGCCTCCGAACCTGAGGGGTATCTGATACTGAAACACCTACAAGGCACTAAGCCTACATGTGTCCTCTACCAGTACCTCCAGTTGTAACTGCTGACCAATGGGCAATGATATAGCTGGTACACTACCCGAAGGTGCTAACGCTGTAAGAGGGCCCTATACTGAGCCCTCATCGCTCGGTGGGTCGTCATCCTATACTCTATCAAGAATCATGGCTGGTTGTCTATGTTGCTGCATCCTGAAAAAAAAAATAAGGGCCACACGGTCAATAAGTTATACCTAGTGAGCTGACTCAAAGAGATCATAAGAAAAACTTTTCAAAAACACATGCAATCAGTGTTTCCATGCACTGAGTTGGAAATCAGAATTTAGGGTCTTGGTGTATGGATACGTCAACCGTCACACCAACACTGGATTCCCTAAACTAAAAACCACACTCATAACACTTAACACTATTACCACATAGAAAAGATCAGAGTCTTAGTTCTTTGGTAGAATCGACTCCTATGATACCACTTTGTCACGACCCGTCCCTCGGGGCTCGTGCCGTGACTACCCTAAGCCCGCCTTCCATAGGCCAGGGGCTGGCGACTAGCACCAGAAAGGCGTATCCCTATAAACGGAAGGCATTTCCTTTTCACCTGTATAGACACACAGCCTAAGAACACAACAAGAAGCAACCACAAGCTAAACTGTTGTAGTAAAAGTGTGCTGAAAGTAAAGGGGCAGAATACAAGCCCAACTGGAAAATTACAAGTACAACTAAAAAGTACAAAATAGTTGAAAAGTGAAAAGCAGATCATGGATCATCCACCATGGATCCTACCTCAAGGGTAGGTATAACTCACAATCAGTAGTCCATGCGTCATGTCACACCAAATGGTCCACCTCCGAGTACCGTCCAGTCTTGGATCCCTCAGCCTCGATCAATGTTGTACATCGTCTGCACAAGACACAATAAGTTGCGGGCATATCCCATGCAGGGGTGAGTATAACGATACTCATTAGGGACTCCGAGACCCCGTAGGTCTCCTAGACTTCCACAAAAAAAATACCACAAGCAAGACTTCAACTCTACTTAGGTATATGCCCATACATATACCAAAGTTATCAAGATATACTCATCTCTTACATGGGGGAAGAATACCACAAAGGTAACACCATGAAGGTAGAAATACCACACAGGTAACACCACTGAGATAGAAGTACCACACAGGTAACACCACAAAGACATCACTACAAATGTAGTAGCACCACATAGGTAACACCACAAAGCTAGAAGTATCACACAAGTAACACCATGAAGAAAAAAGTACCATACATGTAACACCATGAAGATAAAAGTACCACATAGGTAACACTGCAAAGATAGAAGTACCACACAGGTAACACCACAAAGCTAGAAGTACCGCAGAGGTAACACCAGGAAGATAGAAGTACCACACAGGTAACACCATGAAGATAGAAGTACCAGACATGTAACACCACGAAGCTAGAAGTACCACATAGGTAACACCATGAAGATAGAAGTACCACATAGGTAACACCACGAAGGTAATACCACAAAGGTAAAAGACTCGGCTCACACACACAGGTATAACTTAAGTACAGAAGTATAGATGATTATTCGTAAGGCTAGATCATCGTATTCTATTAAGTAGCACTACTTCTGACCCACACAAGATCGATAGGTAACTTACCCCCACCGACCCACATAGGATCTGACCTACTCAGGATCGATAGGTAACTAACCCCTGTTGAACCACACATTATCGGTATACACTGACCCACACAGGATCACTAAGCACTGACCCACACAGGATCTGACCAACACATGATCAGTATGCACTCACCCACACAGGATCTCTGAGCACTGACCCACACAGGATCTGATAGATGTTGACCCACACAGGATCAATGTTCATTCTTCACATTACAGCTGACCATAGGATTCTTTGTACCCAGTGCTCTTGAGTTCCTTAGAATCTTCCCCTTGAGATATCCGTAATACCTCATCAACTAATAATCTCCAAAAAGAAGTATCCCAAAGGACTGTCATGTCGTAAGGGTTCTAACGTAATAGATAGTGCACTGATCGGACGCTCGGTCTGTGAGTTATAAGCATTTCAGTTCCAAGGGCCCGGTTGGATTTAGGTTCGATCAAACCCAACCATACTCCAATTGTCTCCAAAACTCAAGTGGAGTATACAAAAAGTACCATCTCGATCCAAGGATCTTAACACCATAGACGGTTCATCAAACGGACGTCCAGTTCTCAAGATATGGCCCTTTAAGTGTTTCTGGGTCCCGTTGGGCCTGGGTCTGTTCTGACCCGGTCGGACCGACCCAGCCTGACCCAGTCTGGGCGGGGTCATGGAGGGCTTGGTCTACTAGGCCGAGGTCCAGCCCAGCCAGCAAGGGGTCATCCCACAAAGGGTGGCCTAGCCCGTAAGGTGTCACGACCCGTTCCCCGGGGCCCGCATCGTGACTACACCAAACCCGTCTTCCATAGGTCAGGGGCTGGCGACTAGCACCAAAGGACCAATTCCCTAGAACTGGGAAGGCATTGCCTTTATAAAACGCAAACACACTCAACCAGAGAAAAAGCAGAGGCAAACAATATGTAAACCAGTATAACAAGTGTGCTGAAAGTACAAAGGGGACGAAAATAAAATCCCAGCAGAAAGGTACAGCTACAACTGAAAGAAAGTACAACTGAAAAGACAAACAACTGGAAGATGGAAGTAGCTCCTGGATCGTCCTCCAGGTTCCTACCTGAAGGGTAGGTACATATGTCCTTTTCAGCACTCCACGTCTGTCTGTCTCCTCCGGGTACCGACTCGTCATGAGTTCTACCTCCGGATATCGTCCAGTCCTCGTACACTCTTCCTCGGTCAGCACTGTCCATCGTCTGCATCAAACACAACGAGGTGCAGGCATAGCCCGTGCAGGGGTGAGTATAACGATACTCAGTAGGGACCCCGAGACCCTTAAGGTCTCATGAAAATCCAACAAGGATAAACCACAAAGAAATATCTCAATAGATAACCATTACTTAGGTATATTCCCATACATATACCTAAGTTATCAAGTAACCCATCTCAATCATGAGGAAAACACAAAGGTCATTGACTCAGCTCAAACCAGGATTTTCATTATCGAAATCATGGCTACTGGAAAACTCTTCCTCTATCGAGTACAGTGGACCTTTCACAACTCTGAGGCTCTACTCACTAACCTTAGATTGCTGAGGTACTCCTCCTATCGAATATCGCGGGTATGCTTCCAAACCGGGCGCTCCGTCCGTTGTGGGTCTGCCACCAAACTGGGCGCTCCCCCTAATAGCCGTCAGAGGTACTCCTCCTATTGAGTATCGTGGGTCTTATGCCAAACTAGGTGCTATGTCTTCCGTGGTTCTTCCGCCAAACAGGGCGCTTCGTCCACTGGGCTAGTTGAATCACTCCGAGTCGAATCAGTCAAACAGTCGTCAGGTCTACAGCTACTAGGTCTCTGCACTCTGTCTGATCGTCTCCAGGAGGATCTGATCCACGAGCTATTGTTCAATACTCCAAGTGTCACAAAGTCTAACGTAGAAGTATCACAGAGGACTGCCTTGTCCTAGGTGTCTCAACGCAACAGACGGCGCGTCAATCGGATGTCCGGTCTGTGAGTTATTAGCCTTTTTGTCCCGGGGGCCTGGTTGGTTTCGTGTACGAACCAACCTGACTGTATCTCAACTGTACCCTGAACTCCCATTGGGTATACTCAAAGAGACCGTTTCTCAATGTTATTACCAACGCCACTGACGGTTCGTCAAACGGACGTCCGGTCTGAGAGTTATTGGCTTTTCCGTTCTAGGGGCCCAGTTGGTTTTTAAACTAAAACCAACCCGACCGCACTCCAACTGCTTCCAAACCTCAAGTGGAGTATTCCAAATGAACCATCTCATCAAAAGGAATCCAACGTAGTTGATGGCACGTCAATCGAACGTCCGGTCCTTAAGTTATAAGCGTTTCCGCTCTAAGGGCCCGGTTGGTTTTGGGTTCGAACCAACCTGGTCGTACCCAAACTTTGCCAAAACCTTGAGTGTAATATACCGAAACGACCGTCTTGATCCGAGGAATTATATGAAACTGTTAGATCGGAGGTCCGTAGCTCATGTTATGGGAATTTAACCGAAAAAAGGTCCCAAAAAGGGGGGTATGGGCCCGGTCCGACCCGACCCAACCCACCCTGGGTCGGCCCGAACCGGGTCGACCCATCCCGGGTCCAGGACCGGCCAAGTTGGGCGTGTCCCTGCCCGTGGCCATCCGCAGCTCAGTTAGGCGGACCGAGAGAGGGGGTGCGGCCCCCCAGTTTCGCAAAACGGTGGCGCCAGGCTGCCGCCACCCTGTCTCCCCAGATCCCGCACGGCGCGGGATCCACTCCACGCCTTCGCGGCCGGTGTCGCGGCAGACTCCTGCCGGCCATGCCACGCCGGTGACCTGCACCGCCGCGGTCTTCCGCGGGCCACCGGAGTCATTCTGGTGGTCCGTTTTAGCTCTCGTATGTGCCTACGGCCTCCTCGGGTCCCACTCTTCATTGTGACGGCCTCAAATCAACGTTGCCCTTTCGTTCATCCCTCTCCAAACATGAACTAGTTGGCAGTGGGTCCGGACTTGTTTATTATCCCGTACCCACCACGTTTGTGGTTCAAATAATCACCCAACAAATAAACACCCATGTTCGAGGATATAAATCACATATATGAAATATACAAAATCCCCCTACCGCAAAAAGATGCCGCATGTCGTCGAACCATGGAAGACGAACTTCATGGTAGTCGGGCGTCATGGAAGAAACGGTGTCGATTCTGTTGATGTCGGATTGTGCCCAAAGAAGAAGCCTTGTTGGTGACTTCGCATTCTTCGTTAGTGATATTCTTCGTCGAGCGAAGAACGGTATTCTTCTATTTCTCCAGAGTTTTCTCCCAACTCTCCCAACACAACATGTGTCAAATAAAAATAATAGCTTAAGATATTATTTTATTCTCCACATGAATCTTAAAAATTCAAACACTTGAATTAATTAATTAATTGTGGATCAATTAATTAATTAAAGGGTGTTGGCGAAATAAATGGAGGGAGGTAGAGAGTTAGAATTAAAGTGGGGAGTTGTCAAATTAATTGAAGGGGCGATTAATGGGGAGTTGAGGGGAGGTGATAAGTTAGGGCTTGTGTGGGTCCCACCTCACAAATATCCTCTCATGAGAGGTTATGTGGGTGTGGGCCCCACCAATAACTTCCCCGTGTAGGATTTAACTACCCAAGATAAATAAAAATTTTCACAGCAATTTTATTTAACTTTTTTATTAATCCCTAAAAATTAACTCTCAACCCGCATAAAATGAAACTGCGATAAAGGTCCCCTTAATCAATTACCGGTGCTGCGAGTTCATCAGTTTCCTCAGATTTCAATTCCGAGCACCGGTTCCAAAGATAGAAAAACTTTCATGTACGTTTACTGAACATACCTGAACAAAACATTAGAAATTGATTTTGGGCACACCGTGCCTCGGAATCAGGCGCCGTCAGAAACTACGGACTCATAAAATTCCAAAGAATTTAAGAAAAAAAATTCCTTGAAATTTCTGGGTCTTTACATTACTCCCACATCAGGGATTTACGTCCCCATAAAGCTACAACACACACTAGGGAAACAAATGGGTGTACAGTACACGCATATGAGCCTCCCGCTCTCATGTGCTCTCCTGGAGGTTCCTGTGCTGCCAGCGAATGCACACCAGAGGAATCGATCATCCACGTAGGACCCGTTCCTGTCGATCCTCGATCTCTATCGAGACCTCCGTGAATGTCGCCTCGTCATCGATGTCCATCTCCCCGTGGTCGAAGATGTGGGTCGGGTCGTGCACACATCTTCTCAGCTGAGATACGTGGAAAACGTCGTGCACCCAGTGCAACTGAGGTGGAAGGGCCAGGAGGTAAGCCAACTCACCTACTCTGCTGAAGAATTGGAGGAGTGACTGCATGTTGGTTGCACCATCCCTATCTACAAAGGATATCAGCAACGCGGCCAGCAGCTCTGTCACCTCTCCTAGCAGCTGAATGCATGAACTCCTGCTGAGAGAATCCGCTACTACGTTCCCTTTCCCAGGATCATAGACTATCTCGAAGTCATTGTCCTAGAGGAACTCAAGCCATCACCGCTGTCTCAGGTTCAGGTATTTCTTAGAGAAGATACACCTGAGACTATTGAGATTAGAGTAAACCATAAATTGTTCGCTTGACAAACTATGGGTGAGACTAGCCAATTAACTCGTCTTCACCCTTCTTCGCCTACAATTTATAAGAGCTCCTAAGATTTCTCCTTTTCCGAAAAGGGAAATCTGATCTCATCCCATGGATGAACCACATCCTTTTCCTAATACAGTTAATCCTAACATGAACAGTGCTAATCATTCCATGGACGACATCGTAAGGGCTCGACGCCACTACTAAGAGATTCAACAGTTACTCTCACCTCCAAGGGTCGAGTCACACTATTGGCAGCAGTGTGTGGTCACTGAGTCTTCTCCAGTAGGAATATCGAAAGTGAGGGTCAAGTCAATGGTTTTAACTGGAACCTCTCAGTATCAACCATACAAAAAGGAAAGGGAAAAAACGTCACAAGGACAAGTGTATTTAATTACTACAGCTCAAAGTACAAAGACACAATGCATCCACAAACAATGACATCAAAAAAGCTATAAGCATCATGAAAAAGTCCTATATGCCTGGAACTAGTCCCTCTCCTGTCCAACTACTTCCGGAGCTCCAAAGTAGTATGCTTTAGCTGCATGAATTTGTGCTCTCCCCTGTCCACTCATTACCTACGGTCGGGGTGGACCTCCTGGTGGTGGTGGTGGAAACACCTCAAAGCGTCGTCCACCACCAGCTACACGACCAGCTCCTTGTGGTCCATCACAATCGAACCTCTGCCTTTGCCTGGGATGTACTTCATATATTTGTTGATCGTTTGCACGACCTGTCAGACAGTCACGTGCCATGTGACCAAGCCCACCACAGGTGTAACATTGTTCGTTCCTGGTATGCATGGCTCTGTCTCTACCCTAGGTGCCCCGCACTACCGATCCCGAGTCGTGTGGTCGACCGCCTGTGGGTCTGGTCCTCTTGGACCTCTGTTTCATCTATCTTATGCCAGCTGCAGAAGAATCCGCTGCATGTCGGCTAGTGGTGGGTCCCACTGTTGGAGACTGCTCAGCAATGAAACTCTCCACTAGGAGGGCTCGCTCCAACACCCCTATCTGCGTCGGGATTCTTTGAGAAACAACTGAAGCTCTAATATCTTGCCTGAGCCCCTGCTGGAAGGTATGGGCCCTGAAGAACGGGTCTCGTACCATATCTGTAGAGTAGCATGAGAGGTCTGTAAACCTCGCTGAGTACTGTTCTACTGCCATGCTGCCCTGCTGTAGATTCACTAACTCCTGTATACGCACTGCTCGAAGGGTATCTGGTACAAGCTTCACCCGGAACGGGTTTCCGAAGTATGTATATAGAAGTGTCACCTGGTCGTGCATCTGGAGCATCAGGCTCCACCATCTTCCTGCTACTACCTGAAGGAGGCTGGAAGCAAGGATCACCATAAAGACTGCTGGTGTCCCTACCAGTCTAAAGACTCTCTCCGCAGCCTCCAGCCAATCATCAGCTTCCTGGGGGTCCGTCTCTCCCCGGAACTTGGGTGGCCTCTGGCGCTGTAACTCGTGCAGTGCTCTCAAGCGGCGTGCATCGCCTGCAGCTGGGGCTGGTGGCATCAGTGTCCCAATGGGAAGAGGTACCATTGGTGCCTCCGCTGGTGCCTCAACTGGAAGAGGGCCCTGTACTGAGGCCTCGTCGCTCGGCAACCTGTCAGTACGTACAACTCTCGGGGCCCTAGCTGGTCGTCCGCCGGGAGACATCCTGAAAGAAACAGATGTGACACGGTCAAAGACTATACCTGGTGAGCTGACCTGGTTTGAGATGACTTAAACAAAACTTTTGAAAACACACCCACAATCAGGGTTTTCGTGCATTGATTTGGAAATCAGAAGTCAGGGTCCTCACGTATGGATACGTCGGCCGCCCGCACCAACCCTGGACTCCCTGAACTGAAAACCACACTTAGTACCCTTAACACTATTTCTTCATTGAAAAGAAATACCATAGTCATAAGTTATGCGGTAGAACTGACTCCTTTGATACCAATTTGTCACGACCCGTCCCTCGGGGCCCGCATCGTGACTACCCCAAGCCCGCCTTCCATAGGCCAAGGGCTAGCAACTAGCACCAAAAGCATAATTCCCTAGAACTGGGAAGGCATTGCCTTTATAAAACGCAAACACACTCAACCAGAGAACAAGCAGAAGCAAACACTAAGTAAAGCAGTATAACAAGTGTGCTGAAAGTATAAAAGGGGCCAGAAATACAATCCCAATAGAAAGGTACAGCTACAACAGAATGAAAGTACAACTGAAAAGACAAACAGTTGGAAGATGGAAGCAGCTCCTGGATCTTCCTTCGAGTTCCTACCTGAAGGGTAGGTATAGATGTCCTCCTCATCACTCCACGTCCATCCATCTCCTCTGGGTACCGACTCATCATGACTTCCACCTTCGGGTACCGTCCAGTCCTCGTACACTCTGCCTCAGTCAGCGTTGTCCATCGTCTGCATCAAACACAATGAGGTGCGGGCGTAGCCCGTGCAGGGGTGAGTGTAATGATACTCAGTAGGGACTCCGAGACCCTCAAGGTCTCACAAAAATCCAACAAGGATAAACCACAAAGAAATATCTCAACAGATAACATTTACTTAGGTATATTCTCATACATATACCTAAGTTATCAAGTAACCCATCTCAATCATGAGGAAAACACAAAGGTCATCGACTCAGCTCAAACCAGGATTTTCATTATCGAAACCATAACTGTTGGAGAACTCCTCCTCTATAGATTACATTGGCCTTGTCACAACTCTGAGGCACTACTCACTAACCTTATACTGCTGAGGTACTCCTCCTGTCAAGTACCACGGGTCTTCTGCCAAACCAGGCGCTCCATCCGTTGTGTGTCTACTGCCAAAATAGGCGCTCCCCCTAATAGTCATCAGAGGTACTACTCCTGTCGAGTACCGCAGGTCTGCTGCCAAACCAGGCACTTTGTCCGCCATTTGTCTGCTACCAAACTGGGCGCTTCGTCCAGTGGGATAGTCGAATCACTCAGAGTCGAATCAGTCAAGCAGTCTTCAGGTCTATAGATACTAGGTCTCTATACTCTATATGCTCGTCTCCAAGAGGATATGATCCATGAGCTACTGTTCGATACTCCAATTGTCACGAAGTCTCGTGTAGAAGTATCACAGAGGACCGCCTCGTCATAGGGGTCTCAACGCAATAGACGGCACGTCAGTCGGATGTCCGGTCTGTGAGTTATTAGCCTTTTTGTCCCGGGGGCCGTTTGGTTTCGTGTACAAACCAACCTGATCGTATCTCAACTATACCCATAACTCTCATGGGGTATAGTCAAAGGGACCGTTTCTCAAAGAGACTACCAGCGCCGCTGACGGTTCATCAAACGGACATCTGGTCTGAGAGTTATTGGCTTTTCTGTTCCAGGGGCCCGGTTGGATTTTAAACTAAAACCAACCCGACCATACTTCTACTACGTCCAAACCTCAAGTGTATTATTCCAAAATAACTACCTCATAAAAAGTAATCCAACGTAGTTGATGGCACATCAATCGGACGTCCGTTCCTTAAGTTATAAGTGTTTCCGCTCTGAGGGCCCGGTTGGTTTTGGGTTTGAACAAACCCCTCCACACACAAACATCACCAAAATCTTATGTTTAATATATCAAAACGAGCGTAACGATCCAAGGAATCCTACGCAACTGACGGTTCATCGATCGGAGGTACGTAGCTCAAGTTATGGGCAATTAACCGAAAAAGGTCCCAAAAAGGGGGGTTAGGGCCCGGTCCGACCTGGCCCAACCCACCCTGAGTCGGCCTGAACTGGGGAGACCTGACCTGGGTCTGGGTCTGGCTCGATTGGGAGCGGCTCGGCCCGGCTGGCGTGGCCCGGCCCGCGACTGGCGTGGCCCGACCCGAACCGCGGCGAGCGCGGCCCGGCCTGGCTGGCACGGCCCGGCCCACAGCCGGCCGCAGCTCGGCCAAGGTGGCCGAGCGGGGGAGCGTGGCCCCCCAGTTTTGCAAAATGGTGGTGCTAGGCTGGCGCTGCCGCGGTCTTCTGCGGGCCACCGGAGTCATTCAGGTGGTATGTTTTAGCTCCTATCTGTGCCTACGGCCTCCTCCGGTGCCGCTCTTCACTACGACGGCCTCAAATCTATGTTTCCCATTCGTTCATCCATCGCCAAACATTCATAACTACACGAAAAATTTGGCGGTGGGTTCGGACTTGTTCGTTAGCCCGTACCCACCACGTTAGTGGTTCAAATAATCACCCAACAAATAAACGCCCATGTTCGAGGGTATAAATCACATATATGAAAATATACAAAATCACCCTACCTCGAAAAGATGTCGCACGTCGTCGAACCACGGAATATGAACGTCGCAGTAGTCGGGCATCGTGGAAGAACGGTCTTTATTCCGTTGACGTCGGAGTGCACCCGAAGAAGAAGCCTCATTGGTGACTTTGCGTTCTTCGTCAGTGATATTCTTCATCGAGCGAAGAATGGTGTTCTTCTATTTCTCCATAGTTTTCTCCCAACTCTCCCAACACAACGTGTGCCAAATAAAAATAATAGCTTAAGATATTATTTTCTTCTCCACATGAATCTCCAAAATTAAAACACTTGAATTAATTAATTAATTGGGGATGAATTAATTAATTAAAGGGTGTTGGAAAAATAAATAGAGGGAGGTGGAGAGTTAGAATTAAAGTGGGGAGCTGTCTAATTAATTGAAGGGGAGATTAATGGGGAGTTGAGGGGAGGTGATAAGTTAGGGCTCGTGTGTGCCCCACCTCACAAGTATCCTCTCATGAGAGGTTATGTGAGTGTGGGATCCACCAATAACTTTCCCATGTAGGATTTAACTACCCAAGATAAATAAAAAAATTCACAACAATTTTATTTAACTTTTTTATTAATCCCCAAAAATTAACTCTCAACCCTCATAAAACGCAACTACGGTAAAGGTCCCCTTAAGCGATTATCGGTGCTGCGAGTTCATCAGTGTCCTCGGAATTCAATTCCGATCACCGGTTCAAAAGAAAGAAAAACTCACACGTACGTTTACTGAACTTACCCAAACAAAACTTCAGAAATTTATTTCAGGCACACCGGGCCTCGGAATCAGGAGCCGTCAGAAACTGAAGAATCGTAAAATTCCAAAGTATTTAAGAAAAAAATTTCTTTGAAATTTCCGGTTCTTTACATTACTCACACATCAGGGCTTTACATCCCCTTAAAACTACAACACACACTAGGGAAACAAATGGGGGTACTGTACATGCATCTAAGCCTCCTACTCTCATGTGCTCTTCGGGAGGTTCCTGTGCTGCTAGCGAATGCGCACTAGAGGAATCGATCATCCACATAAGACCCACTCCTGTCGATCCTCGATCTCCAATGGGACCTCCGTGAATGCCGCCCCTTCATCGATGTCCATCTCCCCGTGGTCGAAGATGTGGGTCGGGTCGTGCACACATCTTCTCAGCTGAGATACGTGGAAAACACCGTGCACCCGATGCAACTAAGGTGGAAGGGTCAGGCGGTAATCCACCTCACCTACTCTGCTGAAGAATTGGAGGAGTGACTGCAGATAGGATGCACCATCCCTATCTACAAAGGATATCAGCAACATGGCCAGCTGCTACGTTTCCTCTCCTTGAATCTGAATGCTTGAACTACAGCTGAGAGCATATGCTACTACGTTCCCCTTCCCAGGAGTATAGACTATCTCGAAGTCATAGTCCTGGAAAAACTCAAGTCATCACCGTTGTCTCAGGTTCAGGTCTTTCTTAGAGAAGATACACCTGGGACTATTGAGATTAGAGTAAACCATAAACTGTTCGATCGACGAACTATTTGTGAGACTAGCCAATTAACTCATCTTCACCCTTCTTTGAAAATGATTTACAAGATCTGCTAATATTTATCCTTTTCTGAAAAGGGAAATCTGGTCTCATCTCCTGGATGAACCACGTCCTTTTCCTAATACAGTCAATCCTGACATGAACGGTGCTAATCATGCCATGGACGACGTCATAAGGCCTCAACACCACTACTAAGAGATCCAACTATTAATCTCGCCTCCAAGGGTCGAGTCACAATGTTGGAAGGAGGGTGTGTTCACTAGGTGTCCTCCAGTAGGAATCTCAAAAGTGAGGGTTAAGTCAATGGTTTTAACCGAAACCCCTCAGTATCAACCATACAAAAAGGATAGGGAAGCAAACGTCACAAGGAAAAGTGTCTTTTATTACTGCATCTCAAAGTACAAAGACACAAAGCATCCATAAACAATAACATCAAAAAAGCTAGAAGCTTCATGAAAAAGTACTATATTCCCGAAACTCGTCCCGAACTTGTCCACCTGCTTCTGGAGCTCCATAGTCGTATGCTTCAGATGCCTGAAGCTATGATCTCCCCTGTCCACCCGTTCCCTGCAGTCGGGGTGGACCTCCTTGTGGTGGTGGTGGAAAAAACTCGAAGCGTCGCCCACCACCAACTGCACAGCCATCTCCTTGCAGTCAGTCACAATAGAACCTCTGCCTCCGCCTGGGAGGTCCTTCATCTATCTGCTGATCGTCTGCACGGCAGGTCGGATAGTCATGTGTCATGTGACCAAGCCCACTGCAGGAGTAACACTGTTCGTTCTTAGTATGCATGGCTCTGTCTCCACCCTGGGTGCCCCACACTACCGATCTTGATTCATGTGGTCGACCGCCTGTGGGTCTGGTCCTCTTGGACCTCTGCATCATCTGTCTACTTCCAGCTGCAAAAGACTCCACTGCATGTCGACTAGTCGTGGTTCCCACTGCTGGAGACTTCTCAACAAGGAAACTCTCCACTAGGAGGGCTCGCTCCAACACCCATGTCTACGTCGGGATGCTATGATAAACAACTGAATCTCTAATCTCTCACCTAAGCCCCTGCTCAAAGGTTCGGGCCCTGAAAAACGGGTCTCGTACCATATCTGTAGAGTAGCGCGAGAGGTCTGTAAACCTCACTCAGTCTTGTGCTAATATCATGTTGCCCTACTGCAGATGTAGTAGCTCCTATATACGCACTGCTCGAAGGGTGGATGGTAGAAAACTCCACCCGGAACAGGTTCTCGAAGTCTGCCCATAGAAGTTTCGCCTCATCGTGCATCTGGAGCATCAAGATCCACAATCTGCCTGATGCTGCCTGAAGGAGGCTGGAATAAAGTATCACCATAAAGTATGCTGGTGTCCCTACCAGTATGAAGACACTTGCCATAGCCTTCAGCCAATCCTCAGCCGCCTGTGGGTCCATCTCTCCCCGGAACCTGGGTGGCCTCTGGCGCTGGACTCGTGCAGCGTGCTCAAGCGGCGTACATCGCCTACTGCTGGGGATGGTGGCATCGGTGGGCCAACAGGAAGAGGTACCGTTGGTGCCTCCGCTACTGTCTCAACTGGAAGAGGGCCCTGTATTGAGGCCTCATCGCTCGGTGGCCTGTCAGTACATACAACTGTCAGGGACCTAGATGGTCGTCTGTAGGGAGGCATCCTGAAAGAAACAGATGCGACATGGTCAAAGACTATACCTGGTGTGTTGACCTAGTTTGAGCTAACTCAAAGAAAACTTTTCAAAACACACCTGCAATCATTGTTTTCGTGCACTGAGTCAAAAATCAGAAGTCAGGGTCCTGGTGTATGGATACGTTTTTCGCCCGCACCAACACTGGACTCCCTGAACTAAAAACCACACTTAGTACCCTTGACACTATTGATTCATAGAAAAGAAATACCAGAGTCCTAAGTTCTGTGGTAGAACCAACTCCTTTGATACCAATTTGTCATGAACCGTCCCCCAGGACCCGCATTGTGACTACCCCAAGCCCGCCTTCCATAGGCCAGAGGCTGGAGACTAGCACCAAAGGCGCAATTCCCTAGAACTGGGAAGGAATTACCTTTATAAAACTCAAACACACTCAACCAAAGAACAAGCAGAAGAAAACACTAAGTAAAGTAGTATAAAAAATGTGCTGAAAGTACAAAGGGGCCGGAAATACAAGCCCAACAGAAAGGTACATCTATAACTGAAAGAAAGTATAACTAAAAATACAAACAGCTGGAAGATGGAAGCATCTCCTGGATCGTCCTCTGGGTTCCTACCTGAAGGGTAGGTACAGATGTCCTCCTCAGCACTCCACATTCGTCCACCTCCTCCGGGTACCGACTCATCATGAGGTCCACCTCCGGGTACCGTCCAGTCCTCGTACACTCTTCCTCGGTCAGCGATGTCTGTCGTCTGCATCAAACACAACGAGGTGCGGGCATAGCCCATGCAGGGGTGAGTATAACGATACTCAGTAGGGACCCCGAGACCCTCAAGGTCTCACGAAAATCCAACAAGGATAAACCACAAATAAATATCTCAACAGATAACTTTTACTTAATTATATGCCCATACGTATACCTAAGTTATCAAGTAACCAATCTCAATCATGAGGAAAACACAATGGTCATTGACTCAGCTCAAACCAGGATTTTCATTATCGAAACCACGCCTGCTGGAGAACTCCTCCTCTATCGAGTACAGTGGCCCTATCGCGACTCTGAGGCGCTTCTCACTAACCTTAGACTTCTAAGGTACTCCTCCGGTCGAGTACCACGGGTCTGCTGTCAAACCAGGTGCTCCGTCCTCTGTGGTTTTGCTGCCAAACTGGGCGCTCCCCCTAATAGCCATCAGAGGTACTCCTCCGATCGAGTACCACAGGTCTGCTGCAAAACCAGGCACTCCTTCCGTCATGGTTCTACTGCCAAACTGGGCGCTCCGTCCACTGGGCTAGTCGAATCACTCAGAGTCGAATTGGTCAAGCAGTCATCGGGTCTACAGCTACTAGGTCTTCGCACTCTGTCTGCTCGTCTACGGGAGGATCCGCTCCATGAGCTACTGGTTGATACTCCAAGTGTCACTAAGTATCACATATAAGTATCAAAGAGGAACGCCTCATTATAGGGTTCTTGACGCAACAGACGGTGCGTCAATCGGACGCCCGGTATGTGAGTTATTAGCATTTTTGTCACAGGGGCTCGGTTGGTTTTATGTACGAACCAACCCAACTGTATCTCAACTGTACCCCGAACTCTAACGGGGTATACTCAAAGGTACTGTTTCTCAAAGAGATTACCAACACCACTGAAGGTTCGTCAAACGGACGTCCGGTCTGAGAGTTATTGGCTTTTCTGTTCCAGGGGCCTGGTTGGTTTTTAAACTAAAACTAACATGACTGTAATCCAACTGCATCCAAACCTCAAGTGGAGTATGCCAAAAAACAATCTCATCAAATGGAATCCAACATAGTTGACGGCATGTCAATCGGATGTCCGGTCGTTAAGTTATACGTGTTTCCACTCCGAGGGCCCTATTGGTTTCGGGTTCGAACCAACCCATCTATACACAAACTTCTCCAAAACCTTGAGTGTATTATACCGAAACAACCGTTGTGATCCGAGAAATCCTACGCAACTGATGGTGCATCGATCAGAGGTCTATAGCTCAAGTTATGGGCAATTAACTGAAAAAGGTCCCAAAAAGGGGGGTCTGGGCTTGGTCCGACCCGGCCCAACCCACCCTAGGTCGGCCCGAACCGGGTCGACCCGACCTGGGTCCGGGACCGGCCTGGTTGGGAGTGGCTCGGACCGCGGCTGGCCGCGGCTCGGCCCGCGGGGGGGCGCGGCCCCCCGGTTTCGCGAAACGGCAGTGCCAGGCTGGCACTGCCCTGTCTCCCCAGATCCCGCGCGGCGCGGGGTTTGCTCCACCCCATCGCAGCCGGTGCCACAGAGAACTCCTACAGGCAGCATGCTAGGGAGCCTACGCAGTCTTCTGCAGGCCACAAGAGTCATTCCGGTGGTCCGTTTTAGTTCCCGTATGCGCCTACGGCCTCCTCAGGTCACGCTCTTCACAACGACGGCCTCAAATCAATGTTTCCCTTCCGTTCATCTGTTGCCAAACATTCCGCGCAACACGAACAAGTTGTAGGTGGGTCTGGACTTGTTCGTTAGCCCGTACCAACCGCGTTAGTGGTTTAAATAATCACCCGACAAATAAATTCCCATGTTCGAGGGTATAAATCACATATATAAAAATATACAAAATCCCCCTACCTCGAAAAGACGTCACACGTCATCGAACCACGGAAGATGAACGTCGCGGTAGCTAGGCGTCACGGAAGAATGGTGTCAATTCCATTGACGTCAGAGTGCACCCGAAGAAGAAGCCTCATTGGTGACTTCGTGTTCTTCGCCAGTTATATTCTTCATCGAGAAAAGAACGGTGTTCTTCTATTTCTCCATAGTTTTCTCCCAGCTCTCCCAACACAACGTGTGCCAAATAAAAATAATCGCTTAAGATATTATTTTATTCTCCACATGAATCTTCAAAATTCAAACACTTGAATTAATTAATTAATTTTGGATCAATTAATTAATTAAATGGTGTTGGTGAAATAAATGGAGGGAGGTGGATAGTTAAAATTAAAGTGGGGAGTTGTCAAATTAATTAAAGGAAGATTAATGGGGAGTTGAGGGGATGTGATAAGTTAGGGCTAGTGTGGACCCCACCTCAAAAATATCCTATCATGAGAGGTTATGTGGGTGTGGTCCCCACCAATAACTTCCCCTTGTAGGATTTAACTAACCAAGATAAATAAAATTGTTCACAATAATTTTATTTAACTTTTTTATTAATCCCCAAAAATTAACTCTCAACTTGCATAAAACGAAACTATTGTAAAGGTCCCTTTAAGCGATTATTGGTGTTGTGAGTTCATTGGTGTCCTCGGATTTCAATTCCGAGCACCGGTTCAAAAGATAGAAAAACCTGCACGTATGTTTACTAAACGTACCTAAACAAAACTTCAGAAATTGATTCTGGGCACACCGGGCCTCGGAATCAGGCACCGTCAGAAACTGAAGACTCATAAAATTCCAAAGTATTTATGAAAAAAATTACTTGATATTTTCTAGTCTTTACACAAGGGGAAGTCCCGCAAAGGCAGGCCTGCAAAGGGCGGCCTGCAAAGGGCGGCAGGCAAAGGGCGGCCCGAAAGGGCAACCCAGCCCCCAAGGGAAACCTAGCCCACAAGGGAGACCCAGCACGCAAGGGGGAGGCCCATAAAGGGCAGCCCGGACTGTAAGGGATGTCCCACTACACAGTGGTCTAGCTGTGGTGAAGTGCATCCCACTGGGGGTTCACGCTAGGTGGCATGGGGGAGCGACTCCCCCCGAATTCCCGAACAGCTCAGAGGTTGTTCGGCTCCTCCACAGTGCGGCACCACTTGGCACTGCCAGGTGGCTAGCAGGACCTGCTGGCATGGGTCCTACCAAACCCGTCATAGTCGGACAACGTGTCGGCCATCTTCTCCAGTGGCACGCGACGGTGTGCCACTCCGCCACCCGTGGTCCACCAGTGTTAGGTCCACAAGGTTGAATACCCTGAGAGGGGGGGTGAATCAGGGTATGACTAATTTAAAATTAAAGCTCGTTCTGATCTTGTTTCGCTGTTAAGAAAAACACTCTTCTCTCTTTTCCTATTGCACAATATAAACAGAAAGTAAATCAAGCACAGGACACAGCAATTTTACTTGGTTCACCGCTAAGGGATACCTCCAAGGAGCATACGCTGACAGGTTTCTAGTCGTACCAAATTCCACTATACTTCACTAGCTGTGGATACAATGGTTCGAGCTAGATCACTTCTATGCCCAGGCTTACGGACTTTACAATGTTTAGGGTCATCTCACTTCTTTCCCAAGGGTCACTCCCTTTTTCTCTCTCTCTGGATCACTACTGGTGGAGAGGATCACCTTCTTCCTCTTCCTTCGCTCACTGCTCTGGAAAAGATCCACTCACAGTTTATAGACCTGTAGGTCTCTTCATTTTCATGAAGGAATGCATCTTCCTCTGTAATTAGATGCTATGTTGAAGTACAGCTTTCACCCATAGATGAATATCTATTTGCACCGAAAGTATCGAGAAAACTTCCAGCTTCCACGCAGCCCGAAAATCACTTCCGGAACTAATCCTTACTTGGCGCGCAAGTCTACCTTGGCGCGCAAGTATCGGCGCGCAAGTCACAGCAGGCACGCAAGTCCACCTCAGACACTTTCACGACACAAGCTTCCCCAACTCCAAACTTGCGTGACACTCTTCCATTTACGCCCAAACCAATATTGGTGCGCAACTACCAACCGGCGCGCAACTTCTCACACAGGCGTGCAACTCCTCACACTGACGCGCAACTCCACCTGCGCGACCACACACCACCTGCGTGACCACCACACCTGCGCGAAGGGAGCTCTGATTTCTCAAAGTGTTGAACTCCGGTAAAGAATGAAGAGGGGTGGTCTAGTATTTATAGGCAAATTGACCACCCTGTGCGACGGCGCACAAGTCACCTGTGCGACCCAGTCTCGGCGCGCAAGTCTTCTGTCCTCCTAGACACTTGCGTGACCAACTCCCAAACTTGTACGAACCTATTTCCTTTGCCATATTTTGATCTTCTGATCTTGAAAAACATATGGCGCACAAGTTTCCTATACTCCAAGTCCTCGGCGCGCAAGTCCCTTTACCAAAAACACTTTTCTTCATTTGTCGATTTTCAGGCCCAAAAATTTGGCAAACACTGGAAAACGATGCCACCTTGTATCTGTTATTCTTGTACCGCCTCTAGATCGTCCATTCCATTATCGATGTTATTGAATCAAACATGGATCGTTGACCACAGCTCTTGAACTCGACATTCTACCATGAAATCCCCTTTGTCAAAAAATTTGCATGTCATGGTTTGCATTGTCAACAATCACAACACAGATGATCACTTTGTCAACAAACACAATCACATCAAAAATACGTCAATGATGCCTTGAGGGATTTTTTCCCAACAACCAGTGTGTTGGCCGCCTTCCCCCGGTTTTTTGCAGCTGATGAGTCGAGGCCCGAGTCCTCAGGCGGCGCACTGGTCGCGTCTCCCTCCCCTTCTGTGGTCGACCGGTGTGTCGGCCGCCTCACCCGACCACCGCGGCTGAAAAGCTGCAGATGGTTCCTCTGGCGGCGCGGGTGTGCCGCCTCCTTCCTCGTGGTCGGCTAGTGCCAGCCACCGCCTTAGTTCTTACCGATGTAGGTACTTCCCACCGGCAGTCTTCCACAGAGAACGTAAAGGGGTAGCAAGATAGTGGAGGGTTAAGGCTGGGTTATTTAGGCCTGTTTCCTCCGCATTATCTTGTAATCAAGAGGGAGGATAAATGGGGTTCAATAAATTCACTTGAATTTAAAACAAGAATCAAACCCCTACCTCAGGAACAATGAAGAACGTCTGTGATTGAGGAAAGTGGGTTAGCATTCATCATCCTTGCAACTAGCCTCCAATGACGTCGCTTGATCATTGATCTCTAGTTTAGGGTTTCGGTGTCACTCATCACCGCTTGCCGGAACCAGCTGCCTCCTCCAAAGGTTTGGCGTCTCAGCACTTTTTCAGCACTTCGCTGCTTGTGAAGTCGTGTCGTCACCTCCTCCCAAGCTCCATATAAATAGGAGAGGGGGGGTACGTAACGACGTTGGGAATTAATTGGAGATCATTAATTAAGAATCTTCCTAATTACTCAATGGTGCAGTTACTTAGATTGAAGGGTCAAGCCATTTAATGGCTTGACACATCACTGGTCCCACACTCCGCTTGTCCGTTGGAGGAAAAGAATGAAAATAAAATAACAAAGTTATTTTATTTATTTCTTTTAAAAAAATTTCCAAAAATTAACTTTTTCTCTGGACCTACTGTGGTCGAAGTGAAGCTGCCCTTAAGTGAATCCTGGAACTATGGATTCAACGGTGCCCTTAGATTTTTAATCTGATCACAGGTTCAGAAGTTAGAAAACGTTGCCTGTGTGTTTACTGAACATACCTTAAAAAAGTTAAATAAATTATTAATGTTCACCCTCGACCCGCGTCGGTCGAGGTTAGGCTCCACCCAAGGAGAAAACACCCCAACGAACTCAACAGTACTCTTGGATTTTCAATCCGAGTTACCATTTAGAAGTTATGGATTTTAACAATAAAATAATTGATACTTAATTATTTTATTTATGGCCAAAATCTAACTTCCACTGTTGGTCCACGTCGGCCAATGTTAGTATCTTCCTAAAAAATCATACCCTCATGAGCTCAGTGGTGGTCTTAGATTTTTAATTTGAGTCACCATTCATGAGTTATAAGCATTTGAAAAATAAAATAACTTTATTTAATTATTTTATTTACGATTATGCCATTTTTGGGTTTTCTCATAGGAGGCATACGCCGACTAAACTTAAGTCACGCCTAGGGAAAACCTGCCATCCTGAACGCAATGGTGCCCTCTTATTTCTGATCTGAGCAACCATTTAATATTTATGCCACTTTTTCAGGAAAATTTCTTATGCGCGCTAATTAATGCTTAACAAAACTTCAACGGATCATTCTGGGAACTCCGGGCCTCGAAATCATGTGCTGTAAGATTTCGTGGTCTCAAAATATTTCTATATAATTAAAAAAAATTACATGGAAAATTCAGGTCTTTACATTAAGGATGATAACCATATAATTCCACTCAATTTAAATTTATCATAGACAATCCCGAAAAGAAATATGATTGTAACATAAACACTTACCTCCAGTCTCATCCTACTTCGTATGTGCTCAAAACTCCTATATAATAAATCTGCATTTATTATACATATATTAAAAAATAATATTCATAAAAAAAATACAATGTATCATTCCTTTATGATTTTTAATTATCCTTTTATTAACAATTTCATCATTAAAAAGAACATTTGGGTGAAAAGTGGTATATTTTCCTAGTATATTTTGGTTTGATGGTTCTGGTCCTTACACCTTGGTCATGGTTTCATCATATCCAAAATATAAATAATTACATAAGTATCATATTTATTCATTTTATACACTTGTATAACCATTCATATAAATTGGTGATGAAAAATGAATTACATCACTTCATAGAGATGGTAGTTTGTACGTACGCACGAGTGATGTTTTTGCTTTTTGATGAATAAAAAAAGAAAGGTGATTTATAATTAAACTTTATAGAATCATTATTATATCATAAATATCTTATATATTCAGAAAATAAATCCATATTACTATCCATGTAGATTATAAATAAAAAAACAAATTGCATTAAGTCGTAGAGGTGGTAGTCCACATATAAGCATGAGCGACATTATGATTTTCCAATAGATGAGAAGGTAATAAATTATATAAGATATTATAATTCTAAAAGTATTATTTTTTATAAATATAATATATAAACATTAAATCCATCATAATAATCAACCATGATAGATGGTGATGGAAAATGAATAATATCACTACATAAAGACGGTAGTCAATACGCATGCACGAGTGATACTTTCATTTCTCATTTAATGGAAATGAGGAGGAAAATAGTTGCACCATAATCCTAATAACATATAAGTATATTTATTATACTATATTAATTATTTTAGGATGTATATAACAATTTAGAGGAAGTATAATAAGAATGGAACTTGAAAAATATCAGTGATAACATATACCTCCTCTCTGGTAAACCTCCTTTGAATATATTCATAAGGAGCCTTAAGTTGGTATTTTAAGAATATAAGAATCACTAAGAAATGTTTAAGTAAATTTATAAGTGATTAGGGTAGGTTTTGTTAACATAAAGTGTTAAATTGGTGTGTATAATAGAGGATAGTGGTTTCCCTTTTATAAGTGAGGGGAGTGGCAAACTTTTAATTATCAAGACTATTAAAATATAATAAAGTCAATATCAAGGGAAAGTGGATTAAAATTGGATCAAGTTATAATATAGGAGGATATATGATAGAAATAAATTCATAAAATAGAATTTATAATAGTTTTTAGGTCATTTTAATCTATATATCCTTAGGTTAACCCGTCATTGACACTTTTTAACATTTATCATAATAATAAATTTCTAGATCGATTGAAATTCATAATGGAAAAAAATTAAGTTAAACTTATTAAAAAAATTAATTATTTTGATTAAAAGTATGAAATATATTTTATAAGATTCAATTTCTATAATTGGTAGAAATACATTTTAAAATAAGTGATAAAACGCAAAAAACCCGTGTTTAAAAAATATATATATTAAAGCATAAAGTTGAGTTTACCTTCATTACTTTCTATGTAAAAACTATTAAATTAATGCTAAAATATTTTATTGAATATATAATATAAAAATTTAATTAAAATAATTAATTAATATAGATTAATTTAATTTATTATGATAAAAACATATTATGTGCATAAAATTTGTTTTTTAGAAAAAAACAACTCTTTTTACCATCAAATACTTTTATTTCTAACCAATTGAAAACCAATAAATTAAATTTATAAATATGTAAAAAAAATTTGATAATTTATTTATACCTATTCATACCCTCTATTTTAACTTCTAGGAAATAATTACCACCTTAAATAATAGTAATTCAATAGTATATCGTGGTTTGTTAAAACTTGGTGTTGAATGTAAAGAAATATTTCAAAGAAATTTTATTAATTTAAAGATAAATATATCATAAAATCCTAGGGTTTTACATTATACCCCCTTATAATAATTTCTTCCTTGTAATTCCATCACTCTAATATAAAAAACTGAGGATTCTTCTGCCTCATCACATCCTTGGGTTCCCACATATCATCCTCAAATTTATGGTTTCTCCATAAATCTTTAACCAGGTGAGTGGAATTGTTCCACAACACTTTCTAAATTTGATACAAAATCCTTACTAGTTGTTCCTAAAAATAGATATCTTGATTCATTGGTATGACCAATGAGTTAAATCTGTGGGAAGGATCATTTATGTACTTCCTCAAAAGAGATAAATGTAACACATCATGAACTTGAGAGAGATTTAGTGGAAGTGCCAAGTGATAAGAAACTATCCTAATATGATCAATAATTTCAAAGGGACCAATATATCAAGGCCTTAGTTTTCCCATATTTCTAAATATCATAACCTTATTCCAAGGAGGTATTCTTAGTAATATATTTTCACTAACTTTTAACTCTATATCTCATCGATTATTATCAACATAAATTTTTTATCAACTCTGAGTTGCTTTGATATGATGTTGAATGGATCTAACCCTTGCTATCATTTTATAAAATAACTCAGGTCTTAATATATTTCATTATCCATCTTCATACCCTCACATTAGAGTTATGAACTTTATAAATTAGAGGGATTCATAATAAGTCATATAAATGATTGAGTGAGAGTTATTGTTGTAAGAAAACTCAACCAAAGAAAGGTGTTTATCCCAAAAACCTTTGAAATCCATAGAACGTGCACTCAATATATCTTTTAGTGGTTTAATGGTCCTATTAGACTAACCTTCTATCTTAGTATGATATGAATTTCTAAATTTCAACTCCATATTCAAATCTTATTGATGACTTGTCCAAAACATTTAGGTAAACCTCAGATCTTGATCGGATACAATAGAATTTGGTACTCCATGCAACTTTACCACTTCCTTAATGTATATTATATCAATATAATAAAATGATAAATATTGTCTTATTGTAATGAAATATACTATCTTCGTAAACTTATCGACTACAACTAGAATATCATTATTCCCTTTATATGTTTTGGGGAGTGTGATGACAAAATCGATGGTAGTGTTTTTCCATTTCCATTCTGGTATGGGTAATGGTTGTAACATCCCCTTAGTTTTATCTCTCATCCTTAACTTATTAAAATATTAGGCATCAATATATATACTCAGTAATATCCATTTTCATGTTATCCCATCATAAATACTCTTTTAGATCTCTATAAATATTCATACCTCTAGGATGAATAGATAATGATGAACTATAAGCATCATCCAATAGCTCCTTTAAGTCTAGTATTGGCAGGATATGTAGTCAATTCCTAAACCTTATCATTCCATCATGATCATTGTTGAACTCATGAACATTCCTCACCTTTTTATATAGTTACACATATTTTTTTAATTACTTCTTAATCCTATCATGGATGGATGGTTGAACATTCAACTGAGAAAGATAAGATATGTCCCCTTTCCTCATGATTTCAATATCTATATTCTATAATTCTATAAGTATTAGATCTCTTTAAATCCTCATCATGGAAAAACTAACATGGTATTTTTTTACTTGAAGCATCATCCACCTTGTTCACCTTCATAGGGTGTTAATGTATTCAGTAGTTGTAATATTTAATCAAATCCAACTATCACATTTCGTGCATATTTAACTCATTATGTGTGAATATATACTTCAATTTTTTATGATATGTTCATATACCATGTCTTTCACCATAAAGATAATGTCTCCATATTTTTAATCCAAAAAATACTGCTACCAACTATAAATCATGAGTCAGGTAATTTTTATCATAAATTTTCAATTAGAAAGAGGCATATTTTATCACTATAGCATTCTGCATAAGAACACATCATAATCCCTTATTTGATACATCATTATAGATCAAAAATCCTTCTATATTATAGGATAGTGTGGGTACAGGTTCACTGACCAACCTTCCCTTTGGTTTATTGAAATTATTCTCATATCCATATTTCCATGGGAACTTGGATCCCTTATGCATCAACATAGTTGGTGTATTTTATATCCACGATAAATTTCTCACAAATAATTGATAGTATCCTACCAACCTAAGAAAAATATAGATCTTATTCATCATGGATGGTATGGGCCATTATTCAATAACTTCCATCTTTAAAGGATCCATTGATATACCATCACTTGAGATTATACTACTCAAGAATGAGACTTTATATAACCAAAATTCACACTTGGTAAATTTGGAATATAACTTCTATTTCCTCAAGGTATTCAGCAGAATCCTCAAATGTTCTTCATGTTCATTATTTCTCTTTAAATATATAAGAAAATTTTCTATAAATACTACCACAAACTGATCAAGGTAATATTTAAAGACAATATTCATTAAATCAAATAATATTGTAGGTTCATTGGTGCATACAAATGGAATTAGCATAAATTCATAATGACCATACCTCATACAGAAGGATTTATTGGGTATATCCTCCTTCTTGAACCTTATATGACAATATCCATATCAAAGATAGATATTGTAAAAATATTGATCTCCTTGTAATTGATCAAATAGACCATTGATATGGGGTAGTAGATACTTGTTCTTAATAGTGATCATGTTAAGTTCTATAGAATAAATGTTAATATGGATTGACCCATATTTATTTTTAACAAAAAAGAACAGGTTCACCCCATATAGAAGCACTAGTCTGAATGAATACCTTATTTAATTCTCTTGTAGTTTCTTATTTAATTATTAGAACTGAATCGGGCCTATTCTATGTGGAGTCTTTGAAATAGGTGTAGCACTAGGTATGAGTTATATAGAAAACTCAAATTCATGATTCATAGTAAGGCTAGTAAATTCCTTAGAAAATTCATCAACATATTCCTAAATAACGGGAAAAAAATTAATATTGAGTTTATCCCCAACAATTTGAGATAAATATACCTCATGTATAGGTACTAAAACCCATATAGTGGATGTAAATTCCAATGGGAGTATAGGTTCATCATCACACCAATATAATATCATAGGTTAATTTGGAATATAGAATATAACTTCCCTTCCTCAACAATTGATATGGGATCTATACTGAGAGATCCAATCCATTCCCAAAATAACATCAAATTAAAATAGAGAAAGAATAACAAGATTTACAATAAAAACATTCCCAGCAAGTTCTATTGAGGAGGAGTTACAGACTTAAGATGAAATAATCATACCATTAGGAGTTTTCACTATTGACTCAACATCTAATCATTGGGGTGGTGATTTAATACCATTAGAAAATTATTCATATATAAGAGAGTGGGTAAAACATAAATCAAATAAAACATTTGAAATTCTAGAGTGGATGATAAGTGTACCATTCACCATGTTGTTCTCCTGAAAAATTTCAGAAATTGTGATTGTATAATATTTCTTTTTTTTCTTTGACTTTAGAGGTTATTGAGGCTTATTATCGTCATTATCACTTGTATTAGGGAATTAATTCGCATAATTCCCAAAATCCTTGAATCTAAATCACTGAAGTGTGTGTGGTGTATTCAGTTGATATTTATCTCCATTAATTTCATTGATAGGACTCTTCACACCACTTATACAATATTTTTTTATGTATAAGAATCTTTCACTTGAAATATCTTTTCATTCCTTCCAAAAAATTAACTGAATTCTCCATCCCACATTTTTTTTCATGTAGGAGGTTGTAACATCCTCTTCACTCCATGTGAAACACCACTAGAGCTTCCATAAAACTCTATCTTCCTTTTATTATGACCAAAACCATTAAAATAAGGGGTTCCAGAATCCATTTCCACTTTGAGTGCACATAAAACAATCTCTTCATAGATTCCAAAGTCCCTTATGGTTAATTATTTCTTAATACATGGTTTCAAATAAATAAATAATAAAACAATATTTCTTTTTATATTGATGATAAAACTAGAATCATACCTCACAAGTCTTTTAAAGTTTTACTCATAGGCAATGATGGATTTGTGATCCTTCTTATTCAAATCTAGAAAGTATCTCTCTATTTTAGTATGAAGATTTCATGGAAAATACTTATTGATAAATACCCTCTTAAAATACTCTCATTACATGGAGTCTTTTTCTTCTCCTTACCTTATATTCTTGATAATATTCCACCATTTATTAGCTTCATATTTCAAGTGATATACTACTAATACAACTTTCACATGGTCTAAGAACTTAAGAAGATAAAATATCTTTTCCATCGCATTGATCCATTTCTTAAAAACTAGTGGATAATAATACCCATAGAATGAGGTTGTAAATTATCATATAAAATATTCAAAATCATGTTTCTCCCTCCTTGATGAAATTAGAAGCTCAACACGATCCATATTACTACTCATATCTTGAGATACTTGAGTTATCATAATCACAAGATATTTCATCCCAACTCTTAATCTATTTGGTTTCTCATGATTATAGTTATTTCATTGGACTTAACATTCATTATTCACATGATTATTTCTAGTTCTATCCATTGACTAAAACCAAAAACATAGTGTAAGCATAAATTTGTAACAATCAGAGTGAAAAATTATTATATTCATGAAAATAATTCATGAGATTACCTAAATTATGACACTTTATTATCAACCTATGAAAACTTAGGTTTAACCTAGGTTATTTGTGGTCACCATCTATTTAGATCCATCTTAATGGTTTGTAAATATAACGTGAATTGACCAAAGAATATCCCTTGGGAGTTTCTAGTTAGGTGTTTAGTCTTAGTCACACTCATCGTGCATTGGTGATGATCATGTTAATACCCAATCCACCCCATTTAGAGTTGTTACCCATAGGTGTATATGTGTCATAGCTGCATCAGCTTTCCAGTTTCTAGATAGGTATTTATTTCCAAAAAACATGCAATGTCTACTTTACTGCAACTTTAGGATGTTATATTATACTTAGAATTATCCGTGGTGTTTTTATCAAAGTTTTATAATCCTAATATTAAAAGTTAATTAAACCTTACTCTGGTTCAAACTAATTTGACCTGAGTATAACAAACATAAATATTGTATCTTTTTCGATAAATATTCAATAAATAACATAATTATATATGCCCCAAAACTATAAAGGTTTGGTGTCGTTGGAGAATAGATATATAAACATATTATTTCATAAAGTATCTTTAATATCTACCACAAAGTTATTAAAATTATTACCCTTATAGACATATCATACTTAGAGGATTCTATCAAAACATGAAGAAGGAACACATAAGAAATGGTGAGATCATATGCTCGGTAAGGGTAAACATGATAGATATCAATCAATGATCATATATGAGAAAAATGACATGATAACATGATCATAAAATAATAAAGTCATACCCAATAAATTAAATATATTTAGTCATTATTCATAGAATAAGGATTTATCATAAAAAAAAGTTATATGAGTGTGGAATCATTAATAATCAATAATGATCCCTAAGAGAATATCATAAATATAGGAATGTGGTAAAGATATATTCTTATAAAATTGTGAATATATATAAATAGTAACATGTTTACTCTTTGTGTTAAGGACATGTAATTAGGTTCATGTACAAAATTATAGACAAGAAACTAGGTCCATGCATAAACTTATAGATATAAAACTAAGTCCACGCATAAAGTTGTGAACATGTAATTAGGTTCATGCATAACATGGTTGTCTCATGAGTTATCCATATTTATCCAATGTATTGTAGGGCTATAATAGAATCACCCATCACATAATACATTCATATATATGCCATAAGATCATGAAAACATTTATCATTTCATCATATCTTGACTCGTGGAAAAGAAAATAGTTTTCATAAATACCTCATTATCATAATCATAAACCATCCGGAGATTGAATAAATATAGTATCATTAGATCATATCCCTAATGAAGCATAAGTAACATCAATGGATGTTTTCATATATGAAAATATATTTAAAAAATCACTTTAACATTTTTTGAGAAACATACCCCTTTCATTTTGAAATCACTTATTTAAATATAAAAAATATATAATATTAGGAAACACATTTTCTTTAAAAATAACCATAGAAAATTGTAATGTAAGATTTAAAGAAAAGATTAGTCTTAAGGTAGGAAAATATATTTGAATAGTATATGTTAAAGCAAATATTTCATTCTTTCCTTTGGTAAGAAGTACCTCATTCTGAAAATGACAAGAATTTTCTTTTTAATACTTTTATAGAAATTCAAATATGGGTAAAAATGAATTTAATAAATCATTGGAGAATAATAATAAAAAATCTTGAAAATATTTTAAATAAAATATATACATTAAATAAAATTTTCATATACTAAAGAATAAATAAGGTAAATTTTTAATAAAAAGATTTCCTCAGTCATTTTAAGTGCCAAAGAAAGGGAAATTGTACTATTACTCACTACTGGGAAAGTACCCTATACCAATGGTTTTAAACTATTTTATAGGCCATAAAACCATTTTTATAGGCTTTAATAATGGTTCTACAAACCATAGTGTGTTAAGGAATCACTATAGGGATATACTAGGTTTCTATTAAAATTGTTGGTATGAACTATGGGAAATTATGAATACCAATGGTTTACACTAAACTATTGATATATCTATATACCAACAATTGAGAAAACCATGGGTATAGCTTATTCTCCCCAGTTAGACTATACCGATAGTTTCTATTAAAATTGTGGGTATATATCTATACCAATGGTTTAGAAAACCATTGGTATATCTTACTCTCCTCATTTAGCACCACATGACCATCCAAAACCTATGCACAATCAATTTCGCAATCTGTAAACAAAATACCAACCACGGTATTCATTCCATGTAGTATGTATATTGTATATTTATCATTTCACCAACTGATTACTTTTCAATAGTTCTCAAACCATTTATAATACTATAACATACATACGAAATACACACAATTGATCAGTTTTATTCATTAAACACCATCCACACATTTGTATCTTTACTATAAAATCAAAATTAGAAGGGATTAATATCTCCCTCATCACCACCACTAACATCATAATCATCACTGGAAGCATGAACATCCTCACCAGTATCATCATCTTGAGATCCAGCATCATTATATTTAACATCATCATTATCACTAGGAGTATTATCATCTTAACCGCCACTAATACCCTCATGAACATCACTCAGTGAATCATATAAAGAGCACATTATTTTTATATATGAATCAAAAACCATATAATCCACGAATGGAAGTAATGGATATATAGATACCATAGATTTTAGGAACTATTGGATGACCATTTTACCTCTTTCACACTCCTCTATAGCTATTTTGTGACCTCAACTACTTCTTTATGATTGTTTTTCAGTTTGATTATGTAAGATATTTAAGAGGCACTCAATTAGGGCCAATACCTAATAGGTATGATTCTCTTCCCGAGTTGAAATTAGACTCTACCCCGATTCTCCTCACCTAATACCTATATCAAATGATCATTTGGCCTAAAGTTGTCATCTTATTTCTCATTTAGGGTATCAATGGCTATAAGGACTCAATCATTAAACATTACATAATCTAGTTAATTAAACTAGAATATTTTTTAATACATTCCCAAAGATCTTTTCATTTTAGAGTTTTAGAGAATTAATTCATAACACATACATATAAACTCATATATTACAAAGGATATGCTTCTAATTAATATCCATTTTTTTAATATTAAACTTTTAAAATAATACATGATTTCTTTCTATAAAAAACTTCATAACTTTAAACTTGAATTATTATTTTCCTTTAACTATCCATAAACCCTGTGAATTTTTTTTAAAAAAATGGTATAAGAACAAAAATCTCATTAAAATTTGTAAAAAGAAGAAACAAACCATTAGTCTATGAATGGAGACATTTCCACAAAGTTATAACTTTTACACATAAAACATAATCTCTTTAGCTTACCTTATGAAATCATAAGATTCCTATAAAACCCATATAAATGTATCTATCATGACTACATAGGGGTAACTTTCATAGTTATATTTGGAATAACCACTATAGTATATTCCCTTAATATCTTAGGAGAAACTTAATTGGTTAACTCTATTCCTTTACCCAATACATTGGAGATCTATAACGGGATCACCCACCATAATTTTATCAAGGAACCACTCATATTCATAAATAATTCCCAAGAATTATAACAAAATCAAAACACATAAATCTTACGTAAATGAAATGTTCTTAAGAAAAATAACTTTTTCATTTCGAAATCTATTTTTATTTTTACAAAGTCGTGCACTTATAAATGAAATAATTTTATTATAAAATAAAATTGTAAACTTGTAAAGGAAGATTAAAAACATTAAAGAGTCATGAAAGTTAGAAATTGTGTTAATTACATAAAAGTAAAAATGTATTCCTTTTGTCTTTAGTAAAAATAGTTGAAATAGTGACTTTAAAAGAGGATTTAAAAAATTCTCTTACCTTAAGTCTAAATCATCACATACAGTCTTTATATTTATGAATAATAAACTTAGGTTAATTTATACTTTCTTAAGAACCTTTTTCAAATTTATTATTCCCTTTATATCACTTATTACTATGTTATTAATCATTTAAGTTCACATCGGATGTTTTGATGGTATTCAGTTCATAAGTCCAAAATGAATTGATTCGGTTGACTATGGTCAAAGAGGCCATTATTTCATCATCTAAAAAATAAGATTCATATAATATGTGTTATATATATTTATAATTTCCATCATTATAACCATACAAGTAAATTACTAATGAAAACAAATCACACCGCTACGTGGAGATGGTATACTGTATGTATGCACGGGAGGTGCTTTTGTTTTTCATATGATAGATTAAAGGTAGAATATGGTCATCCCATTTTTAGAATAAAATATTAGCATATATATGATGTCAGTTTTATTAATTTATTATGGAAATAACACGTGAATAGTTAGTGTAAGAAGAAATAAACATAAAAGAGATGATAAAGATGGTTACCTCTTCTTCGGAATACTTCCTCTAATATCTTCTTAAGGGATCAAGGGTTGGTATTTTGGAAGGATAAAAACCTAAAAAACATAACTAAGGATGTTTAGAAGATAAATGGGTAGAGATTGGTCGATATATATGGATCAAGGTGGTGAAATGAAGTTAAGGAAGGAGTGCCCTTTTATAATTAAGGTGAGGGGAATTTTTGGAAATTCTCAAAATAATAAATTATAATTAATTCAATTTTTATCCATATACTACCAAATGGCCATAGATTCGAAGTTAAGATGAGATAAGGTTTAAATATCATCATCCAATAAAATTTATACTTGATTTTATTTTCTTTTAAACCTTATCATTTTGATTAACCTTAGTTAACCTATTTTAATTTTAATTATCGTAATAATTTATTTAATATTAAAAGGTTTTAATTTTTACCTATACAATAGAAATTAGACCATATATGAAACAATTATGAAATTTTAGATCAAATAATAATCATTTTTCACTTTTAAAGGTTTTTATATGATTTTTAAATAATTTAATAAAATATTATTTATATAAAATATCATTAGTGTCAATTTTGACACTATTAATTAGTTTAAGTTTAAGAAAATCAAGAAAAAAAGATAAATTCCAGAAAAACATTTAATACACCCCTAATATGTCATGATAATCTATAAGATTTGTTGATAACCTTAATTAATTCAAATTATATTTATTTTAATATTTTTAATATCATTTATTTGATTGTTTCATTAATAAAATAATTACCACATCATCGTTATATAATTATTTAAGGTAATTATTTATTCACTAAAAATTAAAAAATTAAAATACCCTAATGTAGATAAATATTTTAGATTTCAGAATAATATTAAATTCAAATATTTATTCTTAAAAAAACCATATTAAAAATAATATAGTTATTAAAAATATGAATGTGACATATTTGACTTTTCTTTAAATAAAATATTTTAAACATCATAATCTCATCCAAATAACCCCTAAATTAATAAATTTATATCAAGAAAATAATTTTATTAAGTTAAAAATGGACACTTATATTCATTAATAACCTAACTTTGTCCCCATTTGGACACATAATAGATACTTAAAAGAAAGAAAGTGTCATTTTGTGACTTTCTTTGATTTAAATAATATATAAATCATTTTCATGGAAAAGTATCCATTAAACAAATAAATTTAGATCCTTAGGTGTTAAGGGTTGAATTAACTTTATCCAATTAAATTTGTACAAGTTTTATGGAATTTATCTAATCCTTATAATATTATCTTTACCCTAAATTGCATGATTTACCCTTAATCATGGTAATAAAGATTTCTTTGTTTACTATTTATATTGTCCAAAAATAAAAGGGAACTATTTACTAAATTTGGAAATTATGATTAAAAATATGTAATCCATTTTTTAAAATTCAAAACACATAATTGGAATAATTTAATTTAAAATTAAATCATAAAAATGCAAAGAAAATTAGTTTTTCAAAAAATCGCCTCATTTTAAATATAAAATGTTTCTATACTAAATTAAGATATAAAACCCATTAAATAAACCATAATTGGATTAATATAAAAAATAAGTAATTAAAATTTAAAACTAATACAAATAATAATTTTTTCCTTCTAAATAAAATATATTTTCAAAAAAACCAGTATTTTTACTATTCATTAAAAATCTATATTTTCATAAAATTCTCAAAAATTCATTCTAAGATAATTTTTACATTATGAATTCAAAAATGAAATTATTTTTTTGAAAATATAATTCTATAATTTTAAAATTAATCTTTTAAAAATAATCACATAAGAAATTAGTTTAATAAAACTATTTTTTTTTATTTTAAGAATTACTTAATATATTTATAATGAATTTAACTATTTAATTAAATAATACTATTAAATGTGAAAAAATATATATTATATCAGTACCTGGATTGTTACATCCCCCCCCCACCATTTTTAAATTGAATCCTCATAATTTTCTTCACTTATTAAATAAGTGGGGATACCTTTCCCTCGTAACAATTTAAGATTCCCATGTTGCTTCTTCAACCATGTGGTTTCTCTACAAAACCTTAACCTAGTGAATTAACTTATTCTGAAATACTTATTCTTTATAGTCAAGGATCTGAATAGTTTTTCCCTCATATGAAATATTATTTCTAACTAAACTACTTAGGGGCTCGTAACATGAGATGAATTTTAAACATACTTTATTAATATCAAAACATTTAAAAAATTGTGTATCTAAGAAAAACTCGGAGGTAAGGCCAATCAGAAGGCAATTCATCCAGATTTATCTAGGATTTCATATGGTCCAATGGACTGTGGACTTAGATTCCCTTTTTTACCAAAATGAAAAACACTTTCCATGGAGATATTTTACAAAAAACATGATCACGTACCTCGAAAGAAAGATCTTTCCTCTATTTATCCATATAAATTTTATTCCTACTTTGTGTTGTTCTCATGTGTTGCTGAATCATCTTTACTTTGTCAACCCTTTCTTCAACAAATTTTGGTCCCAACATTTTCCTTTCCCTATCTTCATTGTAAAGACCCCTACCCCAGTATCCGGTAGTCGGTGCCTTACTTTATTACATTGGTATAATAAACAAGGAAGTTTCATCCCAAAGGACCAAATATTTTAGTAGCTTGGAAAAATTAGATACAAACATAAGTATTATATTAATAATTTAATTTAAATACAACATAGAAACTCCATTGAAAACATCCATAAACACTTAGATTATCCCTTCAAGTCATTCATAATATACATCTTCATATCCTGGGAAAAAATAAAACATAAGAAAGGGGTGAGATTAGATGATTATTAAGGGTAATAAATACAGTGTAAGATAATATAATCATAAACAATAAGTCGAGGTAAATGACTAAAAACAAATTCCATTAAAACATAATCTTGAGTATAATAGGGTATGAATAAAATATAAATAAATAATTCCATATAAATAATCACATAAGAATGAAACTTAACCCTAGATATTTAACTATTCAAATAGTCACATGGATTATCAATTACTAATATCATAATGAGGTAATGTATAATGTTAGACATCATAAATATACTGTTAAGGCTTCAGCCAAGACACCATATATAAATGGGTAAAAACCTAGTCTAGTTTATCTCATGAGACCTACTGATGCATCAAGGGGATATAGAAGTCCCCACTCATTACTTAATAAGTCCAATGCATTTCTCATATGAAAAGGGTGAAACATAACATAAATATTCAAAATGAAAATTAGAATATGAAATTTGAATAGTTCAACCAAAACCGTTGAATAGAACATCCACAATCAAAATAATCATAAACCCTTTAATAAAATATGGTATATGGTATTATAAGAGATAAACCTCTATTAATCATAAAAGTAAACAAATGGTGTTGAAAATACTCTAATAAAACCATAAAGAAATTATTGAGAGAAATACACTTTTTAATTTGGAAATAAGAGTTCTTTTGGAAAAATCATTTGTATAAAATCAGATTGTAATAATGTTTATCCCATAAAATAAAAGGTAAGGAAAAAATAAATTATTGAGAGAAATACACTTTTTAATTTGGAAATAAGAGTTCTTTTGGAAAAATCATTTGTATAAAATCAGATTGTAATAATGTTTATCCCATAAAATAAAAGGTAAGGAAAAAATAAATTATATTTAAGGAATAAATTATGTCCAACTGAAGTAAAAACAAATAAAAATAGTCTTTATAAATGGTCCACTTTTGTGTTGTTTAAGAGAAATATAAAAGAGACTTTAAAGCGGACAAGGCTTAATTGTTTACATTAAAACAAAAAAAATAACTAAAATATTTTTTCATGATAAAAAGTGAGATTTTATAAAAATATTGGGGCCTTATAACAGATTATGAATTGTACTTGAAAATGGGTAAGAAATTGGGAATTACCCTTTAATCGGACTTTCTTATCGGGAGGAATTGAAAAGAGAACCTTATAAAACGTGTACTTCCTAATAAAATAAAGATGAAATTATCTTAATACATGAGTTTGAAATATATAAAAAATTTATAAAAATTATATAAAAATAAATAATAATTATATTTGGGTAAATAGATTGAAATCATAACCCAAATGAAAAAATGAGTTTTGGGGATAATCCCTTACCACTTTGCAAATAGTTAAATTGTATGTATCATAGAATTAATGATCATAAAATGAAAAATTGAATAACATGAACATAAATATATTCATTATATTAGACATAAATGATTAGAATATATACCCCACACACAATAAATAGTGTTGAATAAGTCATATCTCATAGAAATAAAAGTGAGATGAAAAACCCCTTACCTTATGTTTAAAAGCGTTCTGCATTTATACTTAACATCCTGGATAATGAAATTAGATTCATTAAAATTTATTTCAGAACCTATTAAATGTGTATTTTAATTAGTATAATTTTATTAAGTTCATTTATGTCCTTTTTTATGACTTATAAGATTCAATTTCATCGTTCAGGGGTGTTCATTTACTTGGTTTTCAAGATTGGTTCACTTGTATACATGTATGAAAGATCATGTAAAATGGAAATATTTATCTAGAATTTAAATTATATGTTATTAATGAAAATAAAGGATATTTAATGGTATTATATATTATTTTATCTATATATTAGGATGATTCATTAGATAAAGCGTTAATTATAACCATTTGGATTATTTTGGGGTTTTTTCTATCATCATGAACTTTTTTTGTCTTATGAATTAATATTATGTATATATATACCGGTTCCAGAACATTAAATAAGTTTTATTACATATAAAAAGTTCAGTTTTAACCATAAAAATGGTTTTATTACCATCCTTGAAGGTGGTATTGGAAAATATTAGAATCATCACCCATGAAAGTAGTGAATCGACACCTCGAGGACAACGTTTTCATTTTTAGAACAAAAAGGGGAAGAGAAAATAATTGATGGAGGATATCCCATTATCAGAATAAAATTCCAGTATATATAATATTATATAGTTATCATTTATTTTTTTATAGATTAGGTTAGTAAAGGATAAGAAAATAAAATAAATTGAAAGAAAATTAAAAGAACAAAAGGGGAATTTAGCTCTTGAATTCCTCTCATTCAAAACCTCCTCGAGGAACTTTGAAATGGTATTTTGGTGAGACCCAAAAGAAAATAATGTTAGGGAGAGGTTTTGGAGAGGTATTTTTCATAAATTTGACAATATTCAAGGCTTTTATGGTGTGAGTAGAAGAGGTGGTGAGGGTGGTATTTATAGCAGAGGAGAGGGGTGTTTTTTATTATTTTATTAATTTATTTATTATTTTGGATCAAGAATATGAATAGTTTTGATTATTGTGATTAATATAGTAAGGATTTTATATGAGTTTGAACTAATGGTTCTTACATCAGACATACATTATTCATGACTCAATAATTCATGTATTTAGCTAATACTGTAAATTATTATATTTCACTATTCTCTAAAAATCAACTATTTTAGAAAAATCTAAAAAATTCACCATAACCATTTTTAGATGTTTAGAATTATAAAATGGAGTTCATTTTATCAAAATAATTTTCTAAATATGTTAAATATAATTTTTAAATAAAATCATCATTTACTCAAAAAATACCGATTTTAATATTATAACTGATTTTATGATACTTTCATAAATTAATTAAGGGCTCATAAAATTATCTTATAATCATAAGAAAACAAAATATTAATTCTTTAATATATTTCATGAAAATAAATTTTATTTTAAATAATTATTTTAATTATAAAATTATGAACAAACATTTATGTTTCACAAAAATACCAATACTTAATTTATCATTTTTAAAACATTTATTTACTTATTCCATGATATAAATATATTAAATTTTCATTCATAAGATACATAAATTTTTTGTATACTTTCATAGAGGAGGTTATGATTATATTGGTCATATTAAAATTCCTATGGTTATATTTAATAGTATATTACAGTTTTAAACTCGGTGTTGCATAAAGAATAAGTTAACGAAGATATTAAATTTAAAAGAGGCATACCATAAAATCTTGGGGTGTTACATTCTCCCATCATTCAATAAATTTTTCTCGCAATTAAAAATTGTACTTGTAACACCCCAATATTTTTATGATATAGATGTTTTTATTTAATTTCTTTGATGTCTTGTGTTGTATGATACACCAAGATAAGCTTGTACTACACGCAACACCAGCTTAACTTGTAGTATATGAAACACTATGATTGGTTTATTTTACGCACAATTTCAATTTATTTTGATATAATTAATTTCACATAATTCCTAGTTTAATCTAACAACTAAATATTATTATGTTACCTTATAGCCTAGTTGTTATAATGGAGTGTATGAACAGTATTAACTTTCTTTTGAAAAACTATTTCAATGAAAATAAGTGAGTTTATAAAATAATAAAATAATTATTTATGGATTTTATTAATGAAATATATATATATATATAATATATTCAATATAATGTTTAAAATTCATCTTATATGTTTTCTACACGTGATATAAGAACAAATTCAATTTTTTTGGACAAAAAAAGTATTTTAAAAAAAATGCAGTTTTGCAGCCTTTTGATGGCGCACACATTTTAAATATTTTTTTTGACACTATTTTATATTATATTTGACAAAAAAAATAATGTTTGAAATAAGAGTATCAAAATTCACTTTGGTTGAATTTTCGGTATTTTTCTCATAAGTTTCGCATTTTGATGAATAGTAAAAAAAATAATGCATTTTAATTGAAAACTACTTTTTAGTCAAATTTATTTATAGTGTTAAATTATATATTTAAATGGTTTTAAAGTATAAATATATAATATTTTTATCATTTAATATAATTTAGGTAATTTTTATTAATTTTATATTGAATTTAGTTGTAAAAACATTTCAATCTTTTACATGTTTTAATTTTTAAAACTCATTTTCTAATTCTGATAATGGGATTAATTTTTATTTAATTACATCAACATATGTATTTTGAATTTAAAAAAATGGATTTCATAATTTTAATCAATGGTTCCAAATTATGTAAATATATTTATTTTATTTTTGGGAATTATGAGTAGTAACTTCAGTAATTTTTATTAATACGGTAAAAGGGTAAATTGGGAAATTAATGGTAAATATAATATTATAAAATTACCCTAACACTTTTACTAATATAATTGAATGATTTATTTAATAAATAAATCATTATTGGGTCGAAATTGTATCCTTTTTAGGCCACTTGGGTGATATTAGTATATTTAATATATTTTATTTAAAGAAAAGTTAAATATTTATTACTCAAATTTTAATAACTTTATCATTTTTAAAATAATGATATATTGAATCTAAATTAAAATATAAATACTAATTTCAAATAAAAACATTTTTTATTTATCATGGTAATTTATTTTTAATTTTTAGGAAATAAATAATTACTTTAAAGGCTTATACATTAATGATGCATAAATTATTTAATTGATGAAAAATCAATAAAATAATTTTTATTAAAATGATAATAACCATTAAAAGACCAAAACACTTGAACAAATATTTTTATCGAGTATATATCAACTATAATCATCAAAGGTCGAGTTATTGGTCATTTCGAGCTATATGGAAAAGAATATAACACTTATAATATTTTATTTAAAGTGATAATAAAGTTGACACATTCAGGTTTTATTAAATATAACATTTTTAATATAGTATTTTCCATTAGATAAATTCAACTATAAGTATTATTATGAAATATATAAAAATTATGTTCGTTAATGTATTTTATTTTTAATTTTTACCCAAAAAATAAGTATATTAAATAATTAAACAAAATTAGTGTAGTAATGATTTTATTAATGAAAATATCAAATTAATGTTATTAAAAATATTAAAATAAACAAAATTGGGATAATTAATATATCCAAATAATTTTCTAGATTACCTTGACCTCTTGGGAATATAATAACATATTTTTTGGAGGTTAACATCGTATATTGATATTTTCAAAAATCCATGAAGTTAATAGTGTCAAAGTTAACACAATTAATATTTTTTCAAAATAATGTTTTATTACATTGTTTAAAAATAATAAAATATTTCTAAAAATATAAAAAAAATTATTATATGGTTTAACATATTCTAAATTTTTCATTTTTGATCTAATTCATATAAAATATTTAAAATATACACTCTTTTAATATTGAAACATTTGTTACCTTAGTTAAAATTGAAATAGAACAACTAAGGGTTAATTAAAATGATAAGGTATAAATTGATATAAAAATTATTTAAAATGTATTGGTTGATTATATTACAACCCTATATCATTTATCTTATAAAATATTGCATTTTGGATGTTTTTTTTGTTTTATTTTATTATAAAACAATATTTTTGGAGATTCTAAATGTTCCCCTCACCTCAATTATAAAAGGGAACATCCTCCCTCACAACTTCACTTCACTTTGAGCCTTCAATCTCAGTTATCCCCTTACCATTTACCTTCTCAACTTTCTTAGTCAAATTCATGAGGTTCTCATCTTCTCAAAAAACCAACTCTAGTTTCTTTAAGAGTAGATCTAGAGGGAGCTCATCGAAGAAGAGGAGGTTCGGACACCTATGAAGGAACCCAAACATAAGGTAAGGAATAATTTTGCAATCTCATTATTATAAAATATTGTTTATATGTATGTATTTATTGGGGTATATTTATCATCCATTTCCATGTTTCCTAAATATTTATTCCAAAATATTCTTTCTACCCTACTACAATTTTTTAAATTCAATTTTACTCTTTGGTGAATTTTTAGTAAATGGTATAAAAGGAATATTTTGTCATTTTCAATACAAGGAAATTTTTGAATTATCCAACAAAAGTATGGGAAGAAATTTTTCTTTTAACTTATACGAAATAAATGAATTTTTATATTTTTATAATGCCTTCTTTCCATGAATATTACTTTATAAGATTTCAACATTATCTTAAAAGAAATTATTTTATTTTAAAATTGCATAGTATTTTAAGAAAAGAAAACATTTTTGAAGAATAAATGATATTTTATTCAAGAATTAATTTCAAGTGTTCTATAAAAATTATTTTCTATCTAATATGGAATTATTTAATAGAGTTATGTTTCAACTATATTATCTGTATTATTATTATGGTTTGATTATGTTTATGTTATTTATAAAATCAATTTTCTTTTCATGGATTATGTTATTATAGAATGATATTTAAGAAAACTCATTTTATTACTTGGGTTTTGATGTGATGAATGATTTATGTTTTTTTGTAACACTTAAGAATGATTTCATTATCAGATGGGTGAGACTTATATCTCCCTTTAATTCATTGGGTAAAGATTTATATCTCCTGAGATAAACATTACTAGAATGAGAAATGATCTCAGTTCAGTAATACAGGGCTGGAACGGTAAGTAAAACCAGTTCTTTAATATAGGGCTAGAATGGTAAGTAAACCTGATTTAGTAATATAGGGCTAGGATGATTAGTTAACTCGGTTCAGTAATGGACTTTGTCCACTATGATGGTCTTGGAAATGATCCTTGACTAATATGAAATTATTTTCTATACTTATTCATATGACACAAATTCCATGTATTATTTTATGACTTTTGGTAATTTGTTTATTTATTCTTTATGATATTTTATGATTTATTCCATAACATGATATTATGATCTATGATATGTAAGATACAATTTTCAATTTCTATTTTATTATGTATTATGATTATGATATGATTAATATCTCCCTTTTTTACCCTTACTGAGCATATGAGATTTCTCTTTTTATATATCATTTCATCGGGATACGAAGAAGGGTATTATGTAAGATGTGTCTAAAATGGTTTCTACTTGCAAAGGAAAAACAAGGAGATAACGTATATGTTTTATGAACTAGTGGTTTATGTTTTCTCAGTTTCCAAAGACACTAAACTAATATGGTGTTTGGGCATCGATTTGTTTCATGTATTAATTATTCTAAAAAATTAATGTATTTTCATGTACCTAAAGCTTGGGTCTCTACAGTTGGTATTATAGAGAAGGTTTATTCAACCTTTGGAAACTAGGATCTGAAAAATTTAGTGAGATCCCTAGATATATTCTAAAGGATATGTATAGGGATGTCATAATGATAAATCTAAGTATAGGTTACAATCCTGGAGTTTTTGTGATAATAATGAATAATATATAATTAAACCTAAGATATCATAGATTGAAATATTATAAGTAATTTACCTTACTTATGTGTTTTTAATCTCTGATATGTATTTCTCACACTTTTCTTTATGGTCTTAGTCAATAGACTGAATTATATAGAATATAGTTAACCTTGAATGTTTCAGATTTGGAAAGTATGGGAAATATAAAAACCGATTTCCTAAGTGGAAATATCATAAATAGAATCATGAAGGTGGTATGTGTATTGGTTATAGTACTGAGGATAAAGAGATTGTAAACGACATGTGAAAGGTATGGGACATTCTAGAATTATTGTTTACATTAAACCTAAGAATCATGGTTAGATTAATGTTGAGGAACCTTAAAGAACGATTCATGTTTTAGGAAAGAATAAGATGATGGATCCTAAGTAATGGTTTAAGAATAATGTTGGATGATTGAGGCATATATGTTTTGGAATTCAAGGATTATATTAATCATAATACATATAAGTGTTTTCAGTATAAGTTTTTCATTAAGGATTGGAATGGAAATGTTGAATTGTTCTTAATAACTAGAAAATTTATTTAAGGGTAAGATGATATATTTGGAGAACATGTTATTAAGGGGAATTTAACCCTTAATATGTCCTTTATGTTAAGATAATTATGTTTGGATGAAGATATATTGGATATGAATAAGTAAATTGGATGGTACTAGTTTCTTGGGAACTAATTATAAATTTGTTGTCTAGATGGTTATTCTATCATGGATAAAGCATACAACTTTTTGGGACTTAAGTAATATATCCAATAAGTTTTGAAATAAGGAAACATGCATGTTTTGAACAAGGATATATAGTAATTCAGGTTATTACCATGACTAAAGATAATACATGATGAAGGTGTTCACATGTTTGGAATGTGACCAACAAGAGATACCTTATGATATATGGGGGTAAATGCTACGCCAAGTTAGTTTACCCCTTTCTAAAGTTTTTGGAATTTTTCATATTTGATAACTTGTGCAAATTTTTTATTATGATAAAGATGTATGGAATGACCTATCATTCTATTTATGGATCGTATTATTTTTTAACACTTTAGGAATGAAAAATTCAACTTCATTTATTTGAATAAGAGATGAAGTGGAATAAATTTCAATGCACAACCAACAGTGAGATTGTACTGAAATAAAGTAAGTATATCTCCTCATGAAAATTATTCAACATTAGGAAAATGGATATTGATTTAAAATTGTTTCTTATTATCATAATTTTTATGATATGAATGACCTCTTTCCTACTTCTTTGGTTTATAGTTTTGTGATTATAAACATTCTCCTGATCACCCAATTTCTTGTGATCAATGATCCTTATCAATATATTTGATTATTTATGATTTTCCTCCATGAACATATCTTCACCTATGTCCTCCTACATAGAGACCTAGTTATGATTTATTTTGGGTAACTATTATTTACTAATTATTTCTTTTTAAAAATAATTTTTAGTCTTATTTTTATGATGTGGGTTTCTATAAAAGAAACTTTAAAGTATTAATCTCTTTATAACCCAGAAAAATTTTGAGGGTGAAATTCATTTTAATGGGGGTATAATGTAACACCCTAATATTTTTATAATATATATTTTTTTAATTTCTTTGATGTCTTTTTTTGTACGCTACACCAAGATAATCTTGTGCTACACACAACACCGGTTTAGCTTACGGCATATGCAACACTATTCTTGGCTTGTGTTACAAACAATGTTAAGTTATTTTGATGGAATTAATTTCACTCAAGACAAATTTTAAGTCAAAAACTAAATATTATTATGTTACCTTATAACCTAGTAATTATAATGATGGGTATGAAGAGTATTAACTTTCTTCTGAAAAAATATTTAAATGAAAATAAGTGAGTTTATAAAATGATAAAACCACTATTGATGGATTTTATTAATGAAATATATATTTAATATATTAAATATAATGTTTAAAATTCATATTATATGTTTTCTACGCATGATATAAGAACAAATTCAATTTTTCTGATAAAATAAGTATTTTTTTTTAAATGCAGTTTTACTGCCTTTTGATGGCACACCAATTTTAAATCTTATTTTCCATAATTTTTTATATTATATTTGACAAAATAAACTTCATATTTTAAATATGATTATCCAAATTCAAATTTTTTGAATTTTAGATATTTATATGATAAGTTTCACATTTTGATGAATAGTAAAAAAATAATGCATTTTAATTGAAAACTATTTTTTTGTCAAATTTATTTATAGTGCTAAATTATATATTTGAATGGTTTTAAACTATAAATAGAATATATTTTTATTATTTAATATAATTTAGGTTATTTTCATTAATTTTACATTGAATTTAGATGTAAAAACATTTCAATATTTTGTATGTTTTAACTTTTAAAACTCGTTTTCTCATTCCGACAATGTGATTAATTTTAAATTAATTACTGCAACTTATGTGTTTTGAATTTTAAAAAATGGATTCGATAGTTATAATCAGTAGTTCCAAATTATGTAAATATATTTCTTTTATTTTTTGGCATTATTAATAGTAACTTCAGAAATTTTTAATAATACGGTAAAAAAGGTAAATCGTGTAATTAAGAGTAAATATAATATTATAAAATTTCCCTAACACCTATACTAATATAATTTCATGAGTTATTTTATACCTAAACCATCCTTGGATCGAAATGGTATCCTTTTTAAGACACTTGGGTGAGATTAGGACATTTAATATATTTTATTTAAAGAAAAGATAAATATGTCTTACTCAAATTTTAATAAATTTATCATTTTTAAAATAAAGTTATACAGAAGATAAATTTACTATAAATACTCACTTGAAAGATAAAATGTTTTTATTTATCATGGTAATTTATTTTTAATTTTTAGGAAATAAAAAATTGCTTTAAAGGCTTATACATTGATGATACAGAAATTATTTAATTGATTAAAAATCAATAAAATAATTATTATTAAAATTATAATAACCATTAAAATACAAAAACACTTGAAAAATATTATTTCTAGACTATATCTCAACTATAATAATCACACTTTTGAGTTATAGTCCATTTTAATCCATATATAAAATATTATGACACTTATAATCTTTTATTTAAAGTGATGTTAATGTAGTCACGTTAAAATTTAATTAAATATAAAATTTGTAATGTAGGATTTTCCAAGATATAAATTCAAATGTAAGTATTATTAAGAAATATAGAATAATTATATTTGTTTTGGTATTTTTTTTTAATTTTTAATCAATAAATAAATATATTAAATAATTACACAACACTGATGTAGTAATGATTTTATTAAGGAAAATATCAAATTAATTTTATTATAAAACTAAAATAAAAATAATTTGGGATAATTAATATATTCAATTAATTTTATAGATTACCTTTACCCCTTGGTAATATAATAATTTTTTTTCTAGGTTAAAATCTTATCTTAATATTTTTAAAAATCCATGAATGAATAGTGTTAAAATTGACACTCTTGATATTTTTTTAAATACTATTTTATTAAATTATTTAAAAATTATAAAATATTTTTAAAAATATAAAATAATTATTATATAGTTTAAAATATTATAAATTTTTCATTTATGGTCTAATTAACATGAAATTTGGAAAAAACACTCTTTTAATATTGAAACATTTGTTATCTTAGTTAAAATTAAAATAGAATAATTGAGGGTTAATTAAAATGATAAGGTATAAATTGATAGAAAAACTTGCCTAAAATTTATTGGTTTAAGATATTACAACCCAATATCAAAAAATATTTGAAAATATTACATTTTTATGGGTTTTTTATGTGCTTCTATTTTATTATAAATTAATATTTTTGGAGATTTCAAATGTACCCCTCAACTCAATTATAAAAGAGCACATCCTCCCTCAGAAATTCACTTCAATTTGAGCCTTAAAGATCATTTATCCCCTACCCATTTCCCTTATCAACTTTCTTACTCACATTCTAGAGGTTTTTTTCTTCTCAAAAGGCCAACTCTAGTGCCATTAAGAGGAGATCTAGAGGGAGCTCATTAAAGAAGAGGAGGTTTGGACACGTACGAAGGAACCCAGACCTAAGGTAAGGGATAATTTTGAAATCTCGTTATTATTCAAGATTGTTTATAAGTAAGTATTTACTGGGGTATATTTATCATCTATGTCCATGTTTCCTAAATATGTATTCCAAAATATTATTTCTATCGTACAATTTTTTAAAGTCAATTTTACCCTTTGGTGAATTTTTAATAAACAGTATGAAAGGAATCTTTTTTCATTCTCAATATGAGGTACTTTTTGACTTATCTAAAAAATTATAGTAATAATATTTTATTTTATCTTATACATCATGAAAGGATTTTTACATTTTCATTACAACTTTTTTCCATCAATCTTCCTTTACAATATTTCATGGTTATCTTCAAATAAATTCTTTTCTTTTAAAATTGCATGGTATTTTAAGCAAAGAAAACATTTTCGAAGAAAAAAAGGATATTTTTCTCAAGAATTAATTTCAATTGTTCTATCAAAATTATTTTCCATCTAATATTGCATTATTTAATAGGGTTATATTTCAATTATATTATCCATATTATTCCTATGGTTTGATTATGTCTATGCTATTTATAAAATTCATTTGTTTTACATAGATTATATTATGATGGAATGATATTTAAGAAAACCCATTTTATTCCTTTCGTTATGATGTGATGAATGATTTATGTTTTTGTGGAACACATAAGAATGATTTAATTATAATATGTGTGGGACCTATATCTCCCTCCAATGTATTGGGTAAATATTTATATCGCATTAGATAAACAGGACTGTAACGGGAAATGATCAAGGTTCAGTAATACAGGGTTGGAACGACAAGTAAACCCAGTTCAGTAATATAGGGATGGAATGGAAAGTAAACCTAGTTCAGTAATATAGGGTTGGAATGAGGAGTGAACTTGGTTCAGTAATGGACTTTGTCCACTATGATGGTCTTGGAAATGATCCTTGACTAATATGAAATGATTTTATATACTTATTTGTATGCCATAAATTCTATGTCTTATGTTATAACTTTTGGGAATATGTTCATTGATTATTTATGACCTTTTATGATTTATTAAATGACATGATATAATGATCTATGATATGAAGGATATAATTTTCAATTATTATGTTATTATGTATTATGATTATGATATGATTGAGATCTCCCTTATTTACCCTTACTGAGCATCTGATATCACCATTTTTATGATTCATTTCCCCAGGATATGAAGAAGGTTATTAAGTAAGATGTTTCAAAAAGGGGTTCTAGTTATTAAGGAAAAAGTATAAGACTATGTATATGTTTTATGAACCAGTTGTATATGTTTTCCCAATTTACAAAGACATTAAACTAATACAGTATTTGGGCATATGTTTGTGTCATATATTAAGTATTCTGCAAAAGTAATGTAATTCTCATGTACGTTAAGCTTGGGTATTTACATTACTTAAAAATTCAAAGGTTTATACTTGAAAATTCTTTTGTGGGAAACCCATATTGAAAATAGGGTTAATAAAATTTACACTTAATAAGAGTTAATGGTAAATGAGATGTTCACCACAAAAAATGGATTTTGGGTAGGAGATAATTTATGGAAATCTATAACATGGACATAGAAGAGAAATATAACTATCAAGTTCTAATAGAGAGTGATATAGAACATGGTCATTATGAATTTAACCATCAAGAAACTGTAAATCTTGTGATCGGTTAAATGAACATTGATTTATCAGAAAGAAAAGTAAATGAATAACATTTTTGTTCCAAAATATTTTTTATATAGTTGAGGTATTATTTTAATATTCATATAAGAACTTGAGAAAATAAACTTACTTGATTACTCTCCATGTCATAAGAATAATATAATCCTTTATTTATAATTTGATCTATTTTAACTTCATACCTTACACCTATAAATGAATGTTCAAGATGTATTTTAATGCATGAATCACTTTTAACGAATCATATAATCCTTAATTTATTCCTTAGACCATTAAATATTTATTGAAACTAAAAAGGTTAGAATATGTTATCAGAGAAAAATAATTTACAAATTTTAACTTGATTCATTCCACAAGTATTTAATCTTTAGACTTGTATAAAACATGTTTTTCCACATACCAAATATATGAATACATTGATCACCTTAAAACCTTGAGGAAAACATGCATTCTACCAAATATTTAAAGAATAAGTAATGAAATAAAATCCTTATATATCTCATGATTCTTATAACCAAAATATCATAATTCCTGAATCCCAAAAAACAAATAAATTAATTATTCCACTTTGACCATAGTAATAGAATATGTTTACCTTGATCCATTTTCTTTTTTTGGATATATTTCCTTGATGCTTGGACATTCATTTGTGTATTAACCCATATCCTTATAGTTGAAACATTTTATATTTACAACTTCTTTCTTTCCCTTACATTCATGAACCTGGTTACATTTCTCTCCACATTTATAACAAACTCTTATTCCCTTAGAGTCCCTTTATCCATATTTTTCTCTACCTTTCTCTTCTTCTCTTGATTTCTCTAAAAGTCATAAAACATAGAGAATTATTTCTCTGTCTTGATAGCACATGAGACTACATCCTTATATGATAAGAAATTTTAGTAGACCAATGCCCATTATAGGAATGGTTTTAATACATCAAAGAATCAATCAATATTTCTCTTTGGATTTCATATGTGATCCATAACATAACTTGATAACCTTGTAAAGTTAGATTCATATGGGGAAACTCTTTCATCCTCTTTTTGTCTCAGACTCAATAAATGTCTATCCATATCTTCTTGTTGTTCCCAAGGAAAATATTTTTCCAAGAAAATTTCCTGAAAATCCTTTCATTCCATATTTTCAATTTCTTCCTCCTCATTTATGTTTTGAATCAATGACCACCATTGATCAGTATCTCCTAGGAGACAATAAACTGGCATGATAACCTTCTCCATTTCATTACTTCCTAAAGTGAGAAATATCATTTCTAAGGAACTTATCCATTTCTCAGTTACAAATGGATTTTTAGTCCCAATGAATAATGGAGGTTGTTGTCACATGAAGTGGTCTAACATTGTTCCTCCATGTTATGGATCAGGATACTTCATACAGGTAAGGTTGTTATTCATAACCTAAGTCATTTTCCCCAGTATAGTTATAAGTTTCTCAACTCTAGTTGTAGCTCTAATTCCAACATAATTATCTTCCATAGGAGGTAAAACCATACATGGAATATGCGTAATGATATGGTTTATATTCTTTCCACTAGTCTCCATTTCTAAATAATGGAATACAATAAATTAGGTTATGAATCTTAATGAATAATTTCAAACTAGAAAAACACTTAACATAAATTGAAAATTTTATGCATAGCTAATCTCTTAATCATCAACATGATTTATTTACATTTAAATCCTTCATAATGGTTTATAAACAAAATGTGAATTATCCTAAGTATGTCCCTTGGGAGTGTCAAACTAGGTGTGCAGTAAGGCATGTTTTCATGTATTAGGTTATATTGATCCAGGCCCGACACACCATGTTGGAGTTGTTACCCCTAGGTACATCTGTGCTAGAACTAAATCCATTTGTAGTATCCAAGTAGGGATGTATTTCTAGGAAGAAACAAATATTCTCTAACTTACCAAAATTCTAATATTTTCTTCTATTCTTATCCTCAATGTCTATCTTAGGGTTATGTTCCCTAATATATGTTTTCTAAATCTAGTTTCCAAGGTTTCCAATAAACTTTCTCTAATACTAAATGTAAAGACTCTGACCATAGTATCCCAAATCTAATGCCTTAATTTATTACATTAAAATAATAAACAAGTAAGTTTCATCCTAAAAGACCAAATAGTTTTTTAGTTTTGTAAAATTAGATATAAACATAAGTTTTAAATTACATCTTCAAATGAAATACAACATAGAAACTCCATTGGAGACATCCATAAAATCCTAGATTATCTTCTTGGGGGAAAATAAAACATAAGAAAGGGGTGAGATCAGATGCTTATTAAGGGTAATATATATAGTGAAATCTAATACAAACATAAACAATAAGGCAAGGTGAATGACTAAAAACTCATGCCATTAACACATAATCTTGAGAATAATGTGGTATGAATAAAAGTTAAATAAATAATTCCATATAAATAATAACATGAGAATGAAACTTAACTGTGGATATTCTAATAAATTAATAATCACATGGATTATCAATCACTAATATCATAATGAGGGAATTCATAATGTCAGACATCATAAACATATTGTCAAGGCTTTGGCCAAGACACCAAACATAAATGGGTAAAATCATGGTCTAGTTTGTCTCATGAGACCTACTGATGTATAGAGGGGATACAGATGGCCTCAACCATCACTTACTAAGTACAATTCATTCCTTATATGAAAAGTCTAAAACATAACATAAACATTTCGTATTGAAAAACTGGTATACTAAATGTGAATAATTCAACCATAAACCATTAATAAAACATTCATAGTCAAACTAATCATAAACTATTTAATAAAATATGGTATATGGTATCATAAGATATCAACCTCAATCAAAAATAAAATCTAACAAAGTGTGTTGAATTATATGTAAATACTCTAATAAAACCATTAAGAAATTCTTAAAATAAATACCCTTTTACTTTGGAAAGAAGAGTTCTCTTAAAAAAATAATTTTATAAAATAAGATTGTAATCATATTTATCTAGTAAAATAAAAGGGAAGGAAAAAATAAATTATATTTAAGTAATAAATTATGTTTATCTTAAGTGAAAACATTTAAAAATAGTCTTTATAAATTATCCACTTTAGTACAGTTTAAGAGAAAATATAAAAGAGTCTTTAAAGATGACAAGGATTGATTGTTTGTATAAAATCAGAAAAGAACTAAAATATTTTTTCATGATAAAAAGATTTATTTTAGAAAAATATTTGTGCCTTATAATATATTATGAGGTGTACTTAAAAATGTCTAAGAAATCGGGAAGTACCCTTTAATCGGGCTTGCTTATTAGGAGGAATTGAAAAAGGGACCTTATAAAGCATGTATTTACCCATCAAATAAAGACAAATTGATATGGATACATTATTTTGGAACATATAAACATAATTTAAAATAATTATATAAAAATAAATAATAATTACATTGGGTTAAATAGATATAAAGCATAACCTGAATGAAAAATTTATTTTCAAGGAGAATCCCTTACCACTTTGCAAACAGTCAAACCGTATGTCCCATATAATTAATGATTATCAAATGAAACATTGAATACCATGAAGATAAATAGATTCATAATATTATACATCAATGGTAATTTTATATACACCACACACAAGAAATAGTGTTGAATAAAGAATATCTCATAGAAATAAAAGTGAGTAGAGAAACCTCTTACCTTATGTCTGAAAGCATTCTGCACTTATAATTAACATTCAGGATAATGAAATTAGATTCATTGATAATTTAATTCAAAACATATTAAAAGTTTATTTTATTTATTATAATTTTATTAATTTCATTTATGGATTTTTTTTATGAGTTATAAGATTCAATTTCATTATTCAAGAGTGTTTGTTTCCTTGGTTTTCATGATTGGTTCACTTGTATACATGTACGAAAAATAATGTAAAATGAAGATAATTATCCAGAATAGAAATTATATGTTATTAATTAAATTAAAAAATATTTAATGGTATAATATATCATTTTTTACCAAATATGATAATGATTAATTAGATAAAGCATTAATGATAACCATTTAGATTATTTTGGAATTTTTTCAATCAACACAAACAAGTTTTGTCTTATGAATTATTATTATGTATATATATTGGTTAAATAACATTAAATAAGTTTTATTACATATATTAAGGTTTGTTTTAACTATAAAAATGGTTTTATGACCAGACTTTAATCGGGTATTAGAAAACAAAAGAATCCTCACCCACGAAGGTAGTGAATCGACACCTAACGGATGACATTTTCATTTTTAGAATAAAAAGAGGAAGATAAAATAATTGTTGGTGGATATCTAATTATCATAATAAAATTAAAATATATATAATATAATGTATTTATCATGAATTTTTTGATAGAGTATGTAAGGAAATGATGAGAAAAGAAAAGAAATTGAAATAAAATTAAAAGAACGAATGGGGATTTTACCTCTTGAATTCCTCTCCTTGAGAACCTCCTTAAGAAACTTTGAAATGGTATTTTGGTGAGACTAGAACATGGGGGAGAGGTTTTGGAGAGTGATTGGGAAGAAATTGGAAAATATTCAAGGATTTGTAGGTTTGAGTACAAGAGGTGATGAGGGGTAGTATTTATAGTGGAGCAGAGGGGTATTTTTTAATTATTTTATTCATTTGTTTATTATTTTGGCTCAAGACTATGAATTGTTTTGATTTTTATAACTAAAAATAGAAATGATTTAATGTGGGTTCGAACTAATGGTGCCTAAATCATCCATACATTATCCATGACTCAATAATTTATGTATTTAGTTAATATCGTAAATTACCGTATTTCACTATTTACCAAAAATTCAACTATTTTAGAAAAATACCAAAAATTCACCATAACAATTTTTTGACATGTAGAATTAAAAAATAGACTCCATTTTATCAAAAAATCTATACATGTTAAATTTAATTTTTAAATAAAATCTTCATTTACTCAAAAAAATACTGATTTTAATATTATAACCAATTTTATAATACTTGTATAAATTAGTTAAGGTATCATAAAATTATCTTATAATTATAAGACGACAAAATATTAATTTATGAATCTATTTCATGAAAATAAATTTTATTTTAAATAATTATTTTAATTATAAAATTTTGAATAAACATTTATGTTTCACAAAAATACTAACACTAATTTATCTTTTTAAAAACATTTATTTACTTATTCCATGATATAAATATATTACTTATTCCATGATATATAAATATTTTTAAATCTATTACATTCTCATTCATAAGATACATAATTGTTTTTATACTTTCATAGGGGAGATTACTATTCTATTGATCATATTACTATTAATATGGTCATATTTAATGTTATATTATGCTTTTAAACTTGGTGTTGCGTTAAGCATAAACTATCGAAGATATCAAATTTAAAAGGGGCATACCATAAAATCTTGGGATGTTACATTCATCCCAAAATATTGGAGTTTGAAACCACTTTACTTATAATGCCTCAAAAGGTTACATCTGTATAATGGAATTAAAACTATTATTATAAGAAAACTAAACTTAAGAAAGATGGTGATCCCAACTTCCCTAGTAATCCATTGAACAAGATCGAAGCATATCCTTAAAAATCTATGTTTTTTGTTCATTATTTCCACCAGATTGAGGATGAAAGGCAGTTCTGAAATTTAATTCAGTACCTAATGACTTCTGAATGCCTTTCCAAAAAAATTTAAGTGAACATGGGATCACTATCTGATAAAATAGAGATAAGAACTCCATGTAACCTGACTATCACTTTTAGGTATAGTTAATAAATTTTATCTAAATACATAGTATCTAAAATATTAAGAAAATGTGCATATTTATTCAGTTAATCAACAATAACCCAAATTAGATTGTTACCTCAAAACGTTTTTTGGAAATCCCACCATGAAATCAATGGATATATTTTCCCATTTTCAATCTGGCACTAAAAAAGGCTAAAGCATCCCCTTTGGTAACTATCTTTTTTCTTTAACCTATTAACAAGTCAAACATTTCATAGTAAAATCTGTAATATCTCTTTTCATTCCATCCCACCTATAATACTTCTGAAGGTATCTATACATATTAGTGATTCTAGGATAAACTAAAAAAGTAGAATTATGTTATTACTCAATAAATCTTTTTTAACTTGGGATCATAAGGAACACATAATATTTTTAAAAATCTTAAATCACATTATTTATCAAAATTAAATACAAGAAACTTCCCTATCTTAAAACATTCTACCTTTTTCTACAACTCACGATCTTCATTATGAGATTTATTAATTCTATTATATAGATGCAATTATAAAAATAGCTAAAACAAAATCGGGGAATTTCCTTCACCAACAACTTCCAAGCCAAAATTCATTAATCATTAACTAAGGGTTTATGTTCCAAATGTAGCATGGTTAATGTAGCATTATTTTTATGAATCAAAGCATCATCCACTTTATTTTATTTTCTAAGTTGTTAATGAATCGTGAAATCATAATCCTTAATCAATTCTAGTTATCTTCTCTACCTCATGTTCAATTCCTTCTGAGTGAATATAACCTTCAAGATTTTATGATCAGTACTTATTTCAAACCTTTCCCCAAATAAATAATTCCCCTAAATTTTCAAATCAAAAACCACATCATCTTATTCCAAATCATGGGTAATATAATTTAACTCATGAGTTTTTATTGACTTGAAGTATAAAAAATCACCATATCATTCTTCATCAGAATGAAACCAAGTCCCTTCAATGAGGCATCAATATAGATGAAAAAATCACCATTTTTTAGAGAAATGAAAAAATTAGAGCATCCACCAATTTTTATATTTAATTACTTAAAACATTCATTGTAATATTTTGTCTAAATAAATTTAACTTCTTTTAAAGTTAACTTAGTTATTGGGATACATAACTATGAAAAGTTTTATAAAAATCATCAATAATAGACTGCTATTCCAAGAAAACTTCGAATCTCAGTAATATTTTTTGGCCTTGGACATTACTCAACCACTTTTGTTTTGGTAGGATCAACTATAATTCCATGTTTACTTATAATGTTCCCAAGTAAATAAATCTATTATAACCAAAAATCACATTTTCTAAATTTTCCATATAACTTCTTTTATTTGAGGGTTTTCAAAACAACCCTTATATGTTTTTATGATCCAAATAAATTTTTAAATAAACCAAAATATCATCAATAAAAACAACCACAAACTCATCCAAATATTCCCAAAATATTCTATTCATAAGATCCATAAATACAGTGGTAAAAATTTTCAAATCAAAGGGCATAACTACAAACTCATAATGCTTGTATCTAGTTAAAAATTCTATTTTTGAAATTTCATCCTCATTAAACTTCATCTGATGGTACCTAGATCTCAAATAAACCTTAGAAAAATACTAAGCTACCTAGAGATGATCAAACAATTCATTTATATAAGGAAATAGATACTTATTCTTAATAGTAATTCTATTCAAAGCACTATAATCAATGTAAATCCTCACAGAACCATATTTATTTTTAAAAAATAAAATAGGATCTCCCTAAGGTGAAATGATGTGTTGAATAAAACCATTATCAAGAAACTCATATAACTACTTTTTTAATTATAGAAGTTCTCCTTTAATAATTTGATAAGGGGGTTTTGAAATTGGTTTAGCATAAGGAAATAAGTCAATAGTAAATTCAACTTCCCAATTAGGTATAATACTAGGAAACTCATCGGGAAAAAAAATATAGATACTCATTTACCATTGGCACATCATTAATCTGAATAGTTACTTTATTTTCAATAATATGAGAAAGATAAATTTCATTTCCATATTTTAATTGTTTCTCAGCTTCTTTATATGTTATTAAAATTATAGGCTCATTCTTGTATACAAAATGAAACTCTTTCAATGAAAACTTATTTATCTCAACAATCTATCATATCATGGTCAACAGAATTCCAATCCATACCCAAGATAACATCAAATTCTACTAGAGTAAAAACAATGAGGTTTGTGGGTAATTTATTTCCATAAATAATGATAGGAAGATCCTTATAATTTTTTTTATATTAATATTTATCGATGGTATTTATATCATAAGTTTTGGATTTATTTCCTAAGGTGGAATTTCTAATTTAATAGACAAATTATCATAAATTAAAGAATGTGCAGACCCCATATCAAACAATACATTAGAATAATCTGAATAAACAAATAATGTACCTCATACCACTTCATTTTATGGACCAATATCTACTGAAGTAGTTTCAAAGGATTTCACCACACCTTTCTACTTATAGTCTAGTCTTTTTCCATCATTCGGGTTCCTCTTTAGACACTCATTTTTATAAATACCCATCTCATTATATTTAAAACATTTTACTGAATGTATATCAGAATTGGTCTTAACACTACCATAATCTATTTCATTACAATTACGAACCATATTCCCAAACTTAGTACATTGGAAACACTTACCAAACTTCAAAAGGAAATCCACAGTGTGTGTTCCTACCATAATTCTCAAAAACTAAAAATTTAACTTTCTTACTATAAAACTTATTTGATACATTATTCCATTTTTACTTCCACCTTGACCACTTTTTTGTTGGTTTTCAAATAATACATGATCATTAGAAAACTCCATTTCCACCTTCTATGCACATTGAACAAGTTTTTCGTAACTTTTAAATTCATGAAAATCCAATTCCGTTCAATATTTTGGTTTCAATCCTAAGTAAAAACGATTGATATTACTATTAAGATCCTGGATAATATTTGGACCATACCTTGATAATCAAGTGATTTTTTATTAATATGCATCCATCAAATACTCCTCTTATCTTAATTCTAAGAATTTTTTTTCCATCCTAAGTCGAATCGCTATAGGAAAATATTTCTGAAGAAAAATATTTTTGAATTCATCCCATTCAAAAGAATAAATATTCTCAATATCCTTGATATTCTTAGCCATCGACCACCACTAGTTAGATTCACCTTCTAAATAGTAAATAAAAAGACTAACCATTTGATGTTCAGAACATCCCATGACATCAAAAATCTTTTTTAGGGATTTAATCTACCCTTCAGCTACCACTAGGTCAAAAGATCCACTAAATGTAGGAGGGTGTTGCCTCATAAAATGTTTCACTATCATCACATTTATTTATAGTAGATCTAGATAATGTCTTTCATGGATACTACATCTATTTATATCTTGTTTCAACTAATCCATCATAATAAAAAAAATATTCAGTTCTAATTCTAACCATTCCAGGTTACTGATTTACAAGGATACCATCCTCTCAGTGCCTTCCAACTTCATATTCCCTATTTCCTTTATGAAAAACCATTATAAACAAGCATATTTTAGTTGATGAAACATGGTAATCCTCAAATTCTATTTTATTTAAAAAATTCAATAAAGTAAACTAATTTAAGTATATTCTATTAGAATTATAATAACTTATAAAGTTATCTAAACCTTGTTATGATATTAACTATAAGGATCTGACCTTTAAATATTGCATAATATAGTTAATTCAAGTAGAATTCCCTTTCTTAAATTCCCAAAGATATTTTCATCTTAGAGTTTTAGATAATTATATCATAACACATACATAGAAACTCATATATTACAAGTTACAAACTTCAACTTAATATACATTTTTTCACAATATGAAACTTTTAAAATAAAACATGATTTCTTTTTATAAAAAAACTTCATGAATTTAAAAATGAATTGATCCTTTCCATTACCCATCCATAAAACCTGTTAAAAGAATTTTAAAACTTGGTATGATATCAAAAATCTTAGTAAAGGACATAAAAATAAGAAAGAAATCAGTAGTCCATGAACGAAAAAATTTCCACAAAGCTATAACTTTTACACATAAAACATAATCTCTTTAGATTACCTTATAAAATCATAAGTTTCCTATAAAACCCATAGAAATCATAAATCATAAAGTTAACTTGTGGAATAATTTTAATATCACTCTTACATATTATATAGCTCTCATATCTATATAGGGGTTAACTTTCATAATTACATTTAGAATAACCACAATAGTATATTCACTAAATATTTTAGGAGAAGCCTAATTAGTTAACTCCATCCCTTTTATAATGACTTGTCTTTTAAAGAAGGTAAAGATAATTAGTTTTTCAATTTTAATTCTTTAAATATACCTAATATTTATTATTAATCAATACATGGTCATTATGGGTGAATCTGGTGATTGTTCTGATCTTGGATCCCCGAAATGGGAAGAAGGGACTGAACCTCACGATTTGTCTACAACCGTGTGACCCAATTTGCATGGTATTGTGGCTAGTTTTAGGTATGGGACAGATCCATTTTTCATGGTTTGTGCATAGTTAGTCAAACCATGTTCCTAACCATGTGATGTACCCCCAAGTAGTAGTGAACTGATCATGGTTTTCACATGGTTTGGCCTCACCATGTACCTATGTATTTTTGGGTAAAAATTCTAAAATTCACCTATATAATTGTTAAAACCAATTTATCTATTCACTTCCTCCCTATAGTGGCTAAAACATGTTATTCTCCTCCTTTTATCTCAAAAAACCCTCAAAATAGGCCTTAAAACAACTTTGTCATTCGGTGTCTGATCCTCGATATGTCAGAACCATCAGATCTATCTCAATAAGCTCCCCTAGTCTCTTATTTCCTATCTAAGTTTTCCTTCAAATATGTTGTTCTATTTAGGTGTAGGCTTGTTTTCCCTATTTTCAGGGCATTGGACCATTTCTCATATCTCTTCCAATATTCTTTAAATATATGGTCGATATTGAGCAAGGCATCATCTATGGCCTTGAGGTAGGTGGTAACATCATTTTCCCTTTAAGTTTGGTCATATCATAGTTATGTCATTGTGTCACACACTGACCTTTGTTGAGAATACCTTTTATATTTATTTCTTCATGTCTAATTGATCCTTGCACTTTTTTATACACTTATTGAACCTTGTTGGGTAGTTTATGGGTTGTAAACACCTTATGTGGTCACCCCTTGAGTGTGCCAAGTGAAATTGGCCACTATGGACAATGGGTTAAATTTTCTGGAACACTTAATTAGATTCTAGCTTAGCCTTTAAATTAAATTTCCCTTAGAACATGAGTATTAAATGGAACCCAATGCACCTCTTAGTTGATTGGACCACTTATGGTTGGAATTTACCAAATAGTAAATTTCCTTATTCGACTATGGTACCTTTAGATGCCTTTGAGCCTTAAAAATTAAATTTCCTTCACTTAGTGAATTAAATGGAATGTGAGTATGGGTTAACTTATTCATTATGGTTTTCTTCCATTAAATTATTTGGATTAATTAAATGGAATGGTTTATAAAGGGTGGAAAAGTCCATGCAATTGGTTAAGTTTTATTAAATGCTTATCCAAAATTGTAATGAATTGAATGGAATTGAACTTAACTAATGGACATATGATAGGTATTGCCTCATGTGTTTTGTTATAAATATGAATATTACTTATTTATATATAAATTCTTGGTAATCATGTATCATGGGATTTAATGCCTCATTTGAGTTATAATTATGAATACACCTTTATATATGTGGTGTACGATGGTAAGGGTTATTGAGCAAGGTAGAAAATAACACTCTCTTACATCAAGTGTTGAGTATGGAATCTCACACCAGTGATACCATATGGTTGTTGTGCTTTATGTGTCACGTTACATTATTAGAGTGATGATATAATGGATCACTCACCAACCTGAGTGTTGTTGCATGACGTCTCACACTCTTCTTGGGATGTAGATCATGTACCTTATATCTTGAGATTATAGGCTTGTTAGACTGGTCATGGATGACTGAGTTACACCCCAGTCCATCCAGTACTAGTATTCTAGGTATATGGACACTTACATCCTCACATTCTTGGTTTATATAGGCAGATGCAATATATATATATATATATATATATATATATATATATAGTTACTGTTTAGACTTCTATTCCAGTCATGGGCTGAAGTTGATAGACTTTCTAGGTGTCCTATAAAAAAATAAGTGGGATAGTTATTTATTTATTCTAAATTGATAATTAATTAATATTTCTTGAACATTGTTTAGTTCCAAGAACTAATTGGATTACATGTAGACACTGTTGGTGGTGTCCTATTGAGATTTTTATCTCACACCCTACTCAGGTTGTCTTTGGTACCCAAGAAGATTATATGTATGTAGGTAGTGATAAGGGAAAGCACCCTACTATAGGTTTTTTATATACTTGATTGTAGTTGGAGATTAGGAGTATAGGATCAAGGATGCGCTCAAGATTCTTGTGGAGTAGATTATGTTTTTTTGTACTTTTTTATAGCATGAGTATATTTTTGTTCCCCTTTACCCTTTTTATTTATCAGCATGTCATGCATCCATGTATTAGACACTACCATTGTTTCATTTAATTATATTATTCAGTTTTTTAGTTTATTATCTTCTACTACTTATTTATTCTATTATCTATTACACTTCTGCAGTTATTTGATTATATCTCTTTACATATTCTTCCGCTATTGTTTATTGTTTTTTTGTATCCATTATTCCATTATGATTAGAGGAAATAGTCTCCCCACCATACCTCATCTACACCCTCACTTCTAGTTGGTACCCTCTAGCATACGGGGAGGCATTATTAATTCCATGTGACCCACCAGCTTAGGGCACAGGTTAAGTGGATCCCGGTTCGGGACATTAGAAAGTGGTAGCAGAGAATTTTTTTGTGTATTAGAAAATAGATTGGGAGATAAAGGAATTTGAAATTGATCTTGTTCCTGGACATGGATAACACGTTTATAAGGAAAAAACAAATTACCATTACTAGGTAATTATATTTATTGACTTTTCTTCTTATGGTTCATATGACTTCATTATTGGGTGATTCACTTTTGTTATGATGTTTTTATTATTGGTATGATTTAAATGAGAATTATTTATTAGGATAAATGAAATGAGGGATTTATATTAGACAACTAATCATTATTAGGCACACTAGGACTAATATTCCATGCATTTTTTCATGTCACGCCTATTTTCAGCGTGCATTTTCCTGTTTCATATTATCAGTGCCTTGATTGTATTGAATTGTGCGGACACTTCTTGAAGGGATTGGAAAACATAATTGATACTTAAAGTACATGTCTTAACCTAACAGTGTTTTCCTAAATAAGTTAAAGTTTACAACTTAATCATTCAGCTATGGCACATTGAGCCATAGACCATGAGTCACATGGGATGGAATGCGTTATGGTGCGGGTTAAGTGGATTCCATGTTTTGGTTCATAATGTGTATGGAACCTTATGGATCAAAAAATTGTAAACCATTTTATTCAACCATTTTAATTGATTTAAATATTTTAACAAGCACAAATTCAAAATGAATATAACTTTTAAATAGATAACATCTATCTTTTATATATATATCCAACACTGTGACTTAGACCCAAACCCATCCTTAGTAGTGGGTAGTGGGGTATATCTTACATTATTATAGATTTATGGTCTCTTTATATCATCTAGACTTGGATTGTTGAGAAGGAAAATAGGCATGATCATTTCTATAGGAAGTCTTGATTCCTTTCACAGTTTCTATCTACAATATTCTTAGTTTCTTAAATCTATTTTGAGGCATGTGTTTGTTATTATAGTGGCATGCCACCATGATGTCCTATGATCGCATGCCCTGAAGGTAGTGACGACCATCCTCCTGAGGTGGGAGTCTAGTGGCCAATGATTCCTTATATAGTTCCACCTTTGGAACCTATTCTTGTTCTATATGTAGATACGGGTTCCTAGTTATGATAAGGGTTTCTTTGTATGTTATAGTCTATGAAATGAGTTGTTTAACCTTCCCCGATCATGGTAGAGTTGACTCAAAAATTCTAACTAAAACATCCTCCCACCTTTATAGGGGATGGAAGACATCACACTACAAATTCATGGCTTGAATAAATCCTTTCTATATTCAAGCATCAGGAGATGCCTCCAAATAAGAGGTTAAAACTAGCTATGTATGTGTTGTGTGATTTTGTCAAGCGGTGGTGGGACGTAATCACCCAGGGGGATTGGCATTGTGACATGGTCTAGGAATATTTTCATACCATATTCTATTACTACTTCTTTCCCCAAACTCTAAGGTATGATAGAGCTAAAGAATTCATGAACCTTCATTAGGAGAGTATTTCAGTTATGGAATACTCTACTCATTTCATAGAGCTATAGAGTTTCACTCATACTCTATCTGGAGATGATCTTATGACCTCCAAGATATTTGAGGATGTTATGGTATACGCCATCTGATCACAATTCAATGTCTTCAGGTTGAAAACCATTTATAAAATCATCAAATAGACTCTAATTATATAGTGGGACTTGAGGGGTGTTGAATGTGTGAATTAGGGTGGTTCATCACCTAGACCTGCTAGTGGTTCTTCTTCTGGGTGAAAGTGGCATTTCGAGACTACTTGTGCAGATAGTAGTAGTCAGGTTCCACGTGAAGATATATTTCTTATCTATCACCAGTGTGGAAATCTAGGACACACAAAGCCTCAATTTTTATAGGATTTAAGTTGAGTGTAGAGGTTGCAGCATGATGGGGCTTATCTATCACTTATGCAATACTTTCCCCCCAGTGCCTAATAAAAGGGTATATACACCTACTCCTCAATCAAGAGTAAGTTCAGTAAGATCATGATATGTAGGTAGCTATAATACCACCAGCCGATTAGGCCAAGGTGGCGATCGAGGAAGAGGAAGTCATACCTATGATTTTCAATTCCAGTAGAGCGGGCTTGCTCGGGGAAGTCAGGAAGTGACTTGTGGTCATGTTATAGGCTAGATACATGTAGTTCATCCTACTCCATAGGAGAAGAGTGTAAAACCTTCTATAGTTTGATTTACTATTCTAGTATCCACCACTTTAGTGTCTACTTTATTTGATACAGGCATGTCTCACTCATTTTTATCTCAGACTATTGTGGGAAATCTGGGCCTCGATATCAAAAACTTATATGGTGTTATGTCACTTGATACACCATTAGGTATCCAATCATAGTAAATTCATCATTGTAAGGATTTCCCCATTAAGATAGGTAGTTACCTTTCATATGGAATTGTTTTGTCCTCGATATGATGGTCTTTGACATAATCATCAGGATAGAATGGTTAGTTCCATATCAAGACCATATTGGCTTCTATCATCATAGGGTGATGCTTACATCAAAATATGGAATTAGGAATGTGCATAAGGTAGAATGGGATATTAGTGGGACTAGATCTGGACCCAAGCAGTAGATGCTGGGCAATGTGATAGCTCATATTTCCAGTCTTTTCTTAGATGATCAGGGGTTAAAACCTACTATTTTTCCTTCTGTAGTGGAGAATTTTAGGGATGTCTTTCCTGATGACTTCTCTAGTCTATCTCTAGTGGGATAGGTAGAATTCACTGTTGAAATTTTTCTAGTAAGAGCATCAATTATCATTCCTCCTTATAGGATGGCACCTAAGTAGATTTTGGATCTCAATAAGAAGTTGGAGGATCTGGAGGCTAAAGGCATTATATGCCCCAGCACTTCTCCTTGGGGTTTACCAGTTCATTTGGCTAAGAAGGTGGATGGTACCCTTAGGCTCTGAGTGTATTACTGTCATTTTAATCAGCTCAACAAATGCCACTTATGGATCAAAAAAGTCCAATTTCTAGGTCATATCATCTCGGATTTAGAAGTTTAAGTATACCCAGAGAAAGTGAGAGTTTTAGTTTCTTAGGAGAATCCCAAGAAAATATTTGAAATTAAAATATTCTTGGGGCTTTATAGATAATAAAAACAATTAATCTAGTATTTATCACACCTTTCAGCATTGCTTATAGTCTTGAAAAAGAAGGGTATGAAATTCTTGTTGTTGGAATCTTGTGAAGAAATCTTTCAGGAGTTGAAGGGAATACTGAATTTAGCGCTGATACTGATTATTTAGAGCCAGTAAGAAGATATAATGTATATTGTGATGCATCAGGTATCGGGGTTAGAGTTTTTCTGATACAGAATGTGAAAGTCATTGCGTACAAGTCTCATTAGTTGAGGCGTCATGAGTGGAATTACCAGATACATGACCTCGAGCTCACTGATGTCATGCATGCCTTACATTGTTGGAGACACTATCTACTTGGAGGGAGTTTTGTGGTATTCACTAATCCAAAAATCCTCAAGTACATATTTACACAGAATTATCTCAATCTTAGGTAGTGCAGGTGGGTTGTGTATAAACTCGGGTTTTTCCCTATCAGACTTTGGAATATTCTGAAAAATAATTCCAGAGCAAGGTATGGAGACAACGTACAATTATATGGCCTAGTGTGCCCGGAAAAAGTTTTATAAAAATATTAAATATTTTTATACTATTCACATGGAGGAAATATATTATCTCACAAATGGTATCTTGGATTATAAATATGAGGGCACAGTGGAATCTAGAATGTGTCGTTTACCCGGTATATGTTTTGTCAGTGCAGGTCTACTGTAGAAGAAGTTTTTTTTAAAAAAAGGTTGGGGCCAAAGCCTTAATTTATTATTTAAAGAAAATACCTCTTTAGTTTGGGTGGAGGGAGACCCATTACATAGCCCGAAGGCCCAAGGCCAAGTGGCCTGAATACAAGGCTTGAAATCCCATTTTTTGGCCCAAAGGACCCCTCGGTGAACAGTACTTCTACAGTACCTATGCTGCTATAGTACAAACACTGCTACAGTTACTGCTATAGTGCCTCTTCCGCTACAGTGTCATCACTACTACAGTTCTGCCACTGCTATAGTACTGCTACAGTGCCCTTCTACAGTACCAGAATTATGTCACAGCTCAGATTTGATCCTGGGTCTTTTGGAAGTCGACTCAAATAACTTCGGGATGTAATCTCAGATCAAAATTATGAGCCTGTGGTTGGGTTTATAACTTTGTGTTTACCCTAGGGATGGCATAAAGTTGTTCTTGCTGGGTGTTTTGGACGATGGCGTATTGACAAGGACTCCCTTGACTGCTCCCCTACTGTGATAGGGTGTGGGTTCTCCAATCTTTCTAGATGGTAGAGTCAGTACTCCCATGTCATACTAGGGTGTAGTTCCTATAGCCTCAGTGTGGTGCTCCCATAATGTGGGTGCTAGCTCACATTACTTGAAGTGTTTCTCCCCTACCATGGGTGTAGGATCATGTTCCTCGGTGTGGTGCTCCCCTACCAAGGGTGCGGGCTGATGTCTCTCGCAGTGGTTCTCCCCTATCGTGGGTGTGGGATCACATCTTCCTGGAGTGTTCCTGCCCTGCTGTGTTAGGGTGTAGGCTCACATTTTATAGGGTGGTACTCCACTGACATACTAGGGTGCAGGTTCACACCTACGGATTAGTTCTCCCCCATTTGTGATTTGCAGCGGGTAGTGGGCCCCTCCACTTGTGACATGTGATTCCTGGTTAGAATTTATCACTCCCTCGATATACTGAGGTGAAGGCCCCTCCAAACAGGAGAGATAATGGTTTCATGGGTTGGTTTAGGAGCTAGTACTCCCTTGACTGTAGGGCAGTGGTGAGGAGTGGGACTCCCCACAGTTCTTCCAACCCTACGCAGGGTGTGGGTCATTAAGTGACTTCTTCCATGATGCTTTCCATTGAGAGTTCCCTCATGGATAGGTATCATGAGGGTCATCCAGGTTGTGTCGTCCATTTGTTTTACCGATAGAGTGTCATATATCGGTTGAGTGTCATCTAGGATGGTGAGGTTGCCTCATCGACTTTGATCTATTGATGTTTTCCCTCTTTTTTTTTAAATATTTCGTGGATGGATTGGCCCTAATTATTGTCTATGAGGTTGGTACCTCATGATATTGTTGTGAGTGTTGCATTGGAACTTAAAATTGTTCGCTGAGGATAGTCTATGGTCAGGACCATGAGACCTGGTGTTGGTGCTGAGTATATCTGGGTATATTCTGGGAGTCTGTGTGGCATGTTTCATTTTGTCAACATGCTAGGGATGCTAAGATGACCATTTAGGTATTTCCGAAGATAGTCTCAAGATGGAGTTTCTCTCTCATTTGGGTTCCCTTAGGCTTGTTAGAACTAACTTATTTATATCAGTTTCTCCCTTTTTGGTTTGATATTTTCAGGTTCCTACTGAGTATTATTATACACACCCCTTCATGAGATTTTCCTGCACATTTTTTGTGTCTTTTGTAGACCACAGGTCCTTTGATGGTGTCCCAGTTGGACCCATAGCAATTAGGGTGTAGTAGCTGGACTAACTAGGGTTTTCATAGGAGTTTGGATGTGGAGATAACTAGCAAGTGTTTGATAGCAATCCCCTCCTTCAGATAAGTTTGGGAGATTTTACAGTTTTATTTTGGTGGGACCTATTTTTTTCCTTTTTGTACTTCTACTATACTCTGGTTTAAGATATATTTATGCATGCATTTTATTTTTCAGTTTTTGTATATATCTATGCAATTTGTCAGGGAGGTGTATGTGGGTGCATGCATATAGGTACTTTAGGATATGTCCTTCTTATGTGTGATATCCTACTCGGCACTAGACACAAGCCCCTAGCCTATGGAGGCAGGCTTGAAGAGTCACGACTTGAGACCTATTGGTTCAGGTCGTGACAGGTTGAGTACCTACATTCATTTGATTTTGAGCTTTCTTACACACCTAGTAAAGGATATTATATGGCTGATTCTTTGAGATGGAAGACTCAAAAACAGGCGGTTCATGAATCCAGTGATCAATGATATCTTATGTCCTTATTATCAGAGATGTACATTGAGGTATAGGAGGACCGTGGTCAGACTATCCTCTCATCCTTAGAAGTGACATCTACTCTTCTGTAATAGGTAAGAATGAGACAGCTTTCTGATCCTAAAGTATTGGCCCTAAGGGAAAGAGTTTTAGAGGGTGATACATCTTCCGGTTAGATCATGGGTGGGGAAGACACCTTATTGTTCCATGGGTGTATATGGGTCCCAGTAGACATCAAAGAGGAGCTAATGTGGGAATTCCATGACTTAGCATCAATGGTTCACTCGGTGTCACCAAAATTTATTGAGAACTATAAATCCAGTATTGGTGGCATGGTATGCAATGTGATACTGTTGGTTTCATCCCTCGGTATTCCACTTGTCACTAGGTGAAGTCAGAACATTAGTGACCAAAAGGGGTTTTACAGTCATTTCCTATTCCCAAGTGTAAATTGTATGATGTTTCAATGGACTTTATGACTGGTCTACTCAGAACACCTTATGGAATCGATACAGTATGGGTTGTCAGGGATTGTTTGACAAAGGTCACACACTTCCTACATGTGCAAGAGACCTTCTCGGTAGACGATCTAGGAAGGTTGTACATTAGAGAGGTTGTACATCTTCATGGAGCTCCTTGTACTATAATTTATGATAGAGGCACTCATTTCACATCATGGTTTTGGTTGGGGTTATAGAATGCCTCGGGTATACAGGTGTTTCTGAGCACATCTTATCACCCGTAGACCAAGGGATAGAAGTAGAGTACGATTTAGGTTCTAGAGGACATGATCCATTCATGTGTCCTTGAATTTGGGGGTTCTTGGGAGAAACATATTCCCCTCATTTAGTTCACTTATAATAATATCTTTCAGGCTACCATTGAGATGGATCCTTATAAAGCCTTATATGGTAGGACTTATTTCTCACCTATGTACTGGATAGAATTAGAGGAGACAACTATTCTTAGACCACGTCTTGTGTAGGAGACTACAGAGTAGGTCCAGATGATCAGAAAAAACATGTTGATAGATTGGTTGAGATAGTAGCCATATACCAATAGACATTGGTGACCTCTCGAGTTCGAGGTAGAAGACTGGTTTTTCTTACAAGTCTCACCTAGGTTAGGTCATATATTTATTTTGAAGTAGGGTAAACTCTCATTGAGGTTCATTAGACCCTTTGAGGATGTGAAATGGATCAGGCCAGTGGATTAATTATTGGAACTTCCTAATAGATACTAGATAATGCATGATATCTTTCATATATCTCATCTTCGTTGATATCATCTAGACTTTTCACATGTCTTTCAACCTGATGAGGTTGAATTGGATGTTTATGCTTCCTTAGAGGAGTATCCAATGCATATAGTGGATCAAAGTATGAAGTCACTATAAGGTAGGTTAGTTCATTTGGTACAGGTTCTATAGTAGTAAGACCGATTATAGGATGAGACCTGGGAATGGGAAGTTGATATGAAATCTTAGTGGTCAGATCTATTCTCTAATGATACCTCCTTACCCTCAGAAGGCCAACTTGAGGGCAATTTTTCTTTAAGGAGGGTATTTTTTTAATGACTCATCTTTTCATGAAGGTAAAGAACATTATTTTTTCAATTTAATTCCTTAAATATTCCTAATATTGAGTCATAATATATACAAGGAGGTCACGGGTGTGTATGGGGGCTCATTCAGAGCTCAGATCCTTAAAATGGGAAGAAGGGACTAGGCCCCACTTTTTGTCTGCAACCATGACACCCAAGGCGTGCAGTCGTGCGGTTGGTCGCAGGTATGGGATAGAGCCAATTTTTACATTTTTCACATATTTAGTCAAACTATGCACCTAACCATGTGGTTTTCCCCAAAGTATCAGTGAAATGACCATGGTTTTTGCATGGTTTTTCCAAACCATTAACCTATATATTTTTGGGTAAAAAATCCAAAATAACCCATCTTTAATTGTTAAAACCTATTTCTCATTTCCCTTCCTCCCTCCAGTGGTTAAAACATGTTCCTATCCTCCTTTAATCTCAAAAATATCTCAATGTAGACATTGAGACAACTCCATCTTCTAGTGTCTGATCCTTAATCCTTCAGAACAGTTGGATCTATCTCGGTAAGCTCCCATAGTCTCTTTATTCCTATCTAAGTTTTTCTTAGAATTTGTTGTTCTATTTAGGTGAAGTCTCATTTGCCCAATTCTTAGGGAATTGGATAATTTATTAGATCTCTTCCAACTTGCTTCAAATATGAGGCTCATATCGAGTGAGGCGTCGTCTATGACCTTGAGGAAGGTGGAAATATCGTTTTCCCTTTGAGTATGTTCATCTCATAGTTATGCCATTGTGTCGCATGCCATCTTTCGCTGATCATCCCTTTTATATTTATTTATTCATGTCTAATTGATCCTTTCACCTTTTTATATTCCTGTTTATCCTTGTTGGGTAGTTTAGAGTTTTTACACACCTTATGTGGTCACCCCTTATGCGTGCCAAGTAAAATTGGCCATTATGGACAATGGGTTAAATTTCCTAGAACACCTAATTAGCTTCTGGATTGGCCTTTAAATGAAATTACCCTTGGAACATGAGTATTAAATGTAACCCAAGGCACCTCTAAGTTGATTGTCCCACTTATGGTTGTAATTTCCCAAATGGGAAATTTTATTATTTGACTAGAGCACCTTTAGATACCTTTGAGCCTTAAGAATTAAAATACCTTGACTTAGTGTACTAAATGGAATGTGAGTATTGGTTGACTAATTCATGATGGTTTTCTTCCTTTAAATTATTTGGATGACTTAAATGGAATGGTTTATAAAGATTTGAAAAGGCCATTCAATTGGTTATGTTTTATTATATGCTCATAATGAATTATAATGCCTTGAATGGAATTTAACTTAAATAATGGATATATGTGAGCTATTTACTCATGTGTTGTGTGATAAATATGGATATTAATTATTTATCTATAAATTCTTGGTAAGCAAGTAGAATGGGAAGTAATTCCTTATGCCAGTTATAATTATGAATATGCCTTTATATAGGTTGTGTACGATGGTAAGGGGTGTTGATCATGGAAGAAAATAACACTCCCTTACATTGGGTGTTGAGTATGGAATCTCTTACTAGTTATACAATATGGTTGTTGGGATTTAGGAACCACATTCCATGATTAGAGTGATGACGTGACGGCTCTCTCACCATCATGAGTGTTGTTGCATGACGTCTCAAACTCTTCCTGGGATGTAGGGCATGTACCATATTGCTTGAACTTATAGGATTGTTAGACTAGTAATGGATGGCTGAGTTATCATTTTGTAGGTAGTGATAAGAGAAATTTATCTACTATAGGTTTTTGATATACTTTATTGTAGTTGGAGATTAGTAAAAGAGGATCGAGTATGCGCTCAATATTCTTATAGAGAACCTTTTTTTATTTTTTTACTTTTTGTATAGCATGATTGTATGAATGTTCCCCTATTCCCTTTTTTCTTATAAATAGGTCATGTATCCATGTATTAGACACTTCCATTATGGCTTTTTATTATATTATTCAGTTGTTCAGTTTACTATCTTTCCATGTTTATTTATTCTGTTATATGTTATGCTTCCACAATTATTCGATTATATATGTTTACATATGATTATTACATTGTTTATTATTTTTTGTATCTATTATTAAATTATAATTAGAGGGTATAGTATCCACACCATACCTTATTTACACCCTCGCTGCTAGTCGGCAGCATCTGGCATATGGGGAGGCGTGCTCTAGTCTATGTGACCCACCACCTTGGGGTATGGGTTAAGTAGATCTCTGGTCAGGACGTTACACCTTTATCTAATGCATTGTAGATATATAATAAATACCCAATAACCATAATATAAACATAACACATAAATATTTCATAAAAGAAACATTCTTGAGGAAAATAACTTTCCCATTTTGAAATCACTTTTTTTTACAAAGTACTCATAAATGAAAACCTTTTATTTGAAAATAAAATTGTAAACTTATAAAGGAAGTTTCAAAATAATAAATCATCATGAAATTGGGAAATTATTTTCATGACATAAATGCAAAAAAAAACATTCCTTTTGGATATTGTAGAAATAGTTGAAAGAGTAACATTAAAAGAATATTTTTTTTAAAAAAAATCTTCTACCTTGAGTCTGACTCGTCATGTGGAATCTTTATCGTTCTTAATAATAAAGTTAGATTAATTTATTATTTATTTATAACATTTTTAAAATTTATTATACCTTTTATATCACTTATTAACATGTTATTAATCATTTAAGTTAACATGATATGTTTGGATGATATTCGGTTCATAAGTCCCAAATGACATCGTTTGGTTTACTGTGGTCAAAATGGATATTATTTAATAATCCACAAAATAATATTCATGTAATATGTATTATATATATTTATAATTTATATCATTATAACCATCCAAGTAAATTGGTGATGAAAAAAATCACACTACTACGTGGAGATGGTATGTTGTATGTACGCATGCGTGGTGCTTTTGTTTTTCATAGGATGGATAAAAGGTGGAATATGGTTGTACCATTATCATAATAACATCTCAGAATATATATATATATATATATATATATATATATATGTGGTAAAGTATTTATTACTTTGTCATGGAAACAACACATAAAGAGTAAGTGGAAGAATAAATAAACTTAAAAGAGTTGATAAAGGCGATTGTCTCTTCTTCAGTGGACTTCCTATAATATTTTCTAAAGGGGTCTAGGGTTGGTCTTTTGGAAGGAACAGAACATAAATAACTTAAATAAGTATGTTTAGAATATAAATGTTTATATTTTTCTTCATATTTATGGCTAAAGGTGGTGAAATTAAGTGAAGGAAGGAATGCCGTTTAATAATTTAGGTGGGGGAATTTTTAGAAATTCTAAAAATACTAAATTATAAAAAATTCATTTTCTATCCAAATACAAAAAAATGGGGATTTATTATGATATAAGATGAGATAAGGTTTTATTATCATCAAAATAAAATTTAGACATTTTTTTCTTTTATTTTAAAGCTTATCATTTTGATTAACCTTAGTTAACCTATTTTAATTTTAGTTATTAAAATAATTTATTTAATATAAAAAGTTGTAATTTTTACTTATAAAATGTCAATTATACAATTTATGAAATTTTAAACCAAATAATAATGAATTTTTATTTTTACATATTTTATATTATTTTTAAAATTTTAATAAATTATTATTTTGATAAAATATCATTAGTGTCAATTTTGACACTATCCATTACTTTGACTTTAATAAAATTAATAAAAAAATATAAATTTGAAAAAAAATATTTAATGCGCCACTAATATTTCATAATAATCTATAAAAAAAATTATAACCTTGATTAATTAAAATTATATTTATTTTAATATTTTTAATCTTATTTATTTGATTGTTTCATTAATTAAATAAGTATTGCATCATCATTGTATAATTATTTAAGGTAAATACTTCTTCACTAAAAATTAAAAATAAAATACCTTAAAATATATAAATATTTTATCTTTCAAAATAATATTTATAGTCAATGATATATTCTGAATAACACCGTATAAAAAATAATATAGTTATTAAAAATATGAATGTGACATCTTTGACTTTTCTTTAAATAAAATATTATAAATATCATAACCTCATCTAGATGACCCCAAGAGTCATAAATAAATTTTTATCATGAAACTAAGTTTATTAAGTTAAAAATGGAAACTTATATTCATTTATAAACTACTTTTTTCTCATGTGGACACATAATAGATACTTAAAATAAAAAAGGTGATATTTTATGACTTTCTTTGATTTAAATAACATATAGGTCATTTCCTTGGAAACGTGTCCATTAAATATATCTAATAAATTTTTACCTTATTATTAAAAATATGGAATCCATTTTTCAAAATTAAAAAACACATAAGTGTCAGAATTTAATTTAAAATAAAATAGGTAAAAATCACAGAAAAACTGTCTTTTGAAAAAATGCATCATTTAAAATATAAAACGTTTCTATACTAAATTCATGTATAAGAACCATTAAAAAAATCCATAATTGAATTAATATAAAAATTAACTAATTAAATTTTTTTTAAAAATACAATGCATAATTTTTACCTTGTAAATAAAATACAGTTCTCAATAAAACTAGTATTTTTCACTATTTATTAATAAATCAATATTTTCAAAAAAATTATCAAAAGAAAATAATAAGTTAATTTTTTACATTATGAATTAAAAAATGAAATTATTTTTGTGAAAATAAAATTCTATATTTTTAAAATTAATCTTTTAAAAATAATCATATAATATATTAATTAAATAAAACTATTTTCTTTTTTATTTTAATAATTAATCAACATATTTATAATGAATTTAACTATTTAATTATAGAATACTAATAAATATGAAAAAAAATTATTCTATCAGTACATAATTTTTTATAAGGGTACACTGTTGAAAATATAAATAATATATTTAATTATGAATTATGTATCAAAATTTGAAATATCAATAAAAATACTTGCAATCTTTTCTTGTGTTTGTTCATTTATAGAACTTCCATATTTTTTCCTCCTACTTGAGCAAAAAATTTATTGAGGCATGCAACATTTGATACTCATTATTTATTACTATAAATGATATTTATTACTATATGATTATATTATTGAATAATATGAAATTTATAAACAAAACCAAAACAAATTCAATTAAATTTCAATGTATTTGATTAATTTGGTGGAGGTATACTCAAATTAGTTTTATTACATTTTGTATTGAGTAGGGTTGTATTGGATATTTTATTTAGTTTTTATAATTTTCATTTAATTTATATTAATTTAACTAGTTTTGTGTTATTTTTGTTGAAAGAAACATTTGTTAGGATGATTTAACAATTTTATATATGGATAAATTAAGTATGGTTCAAATAATTTCAATTTGGATCAATATAGGTTATTTTAGGTTATTTTCTTTCATCTCAATTAAATTCAATTCAATTTTATTAGTTTAGTTATAATCAATATAGTTTAAATTATTTCACTTTCATTCAATTCACATAAATATAGTTTTAGTCAGTTTGTTTCTGTTTTTAGTAGGAAAGTTTGTGTTGAATTGGTTCAATATAGTTGAGTTATGTTTGGGTAATATCAATTTGATCCATTTAGTGTAAGTAATAATTGATCTATTAGACAAAGTATCATATAGTTTTTTTTCTCTAGTTTGGTTTTATTTAATTTAAATTGATTAATCTCTATTTAGTTCGGTTCAATATTGTTTTGGTCAATTAGGTTTAGTTTGGTCCAACTCATTTTTGGGTGGGTTTCAATGGAAATTATTGTTTCAATTTTGATTATATTAGTTTCATTTGTTTCAATTGTGAATGATTATCTTTGGTTTTAGTAGGTATTAATTTATTAGGCATGGGATGGTTTAATTGGTTATGTGAGTTTTGATTCTATTCTATTTGTTTTCTTGTTATAATTATTGCTTGATACTTTTTTAAAAGTGTATCTTTTATAGAAGTACTCATAGATGGATTTTTTTTAAATACCTATGCATAAGTTTATTTATATATAAGTATTATATTGTGCTTCTTGAGGATGAAAAGTGTTAAATGTGTATCTACTGTAAAGGTCCAAAAATACCAAGTTTTTTGTATTTATGAAAAACCAAGGTCATTTTTTCATTTCAACCCTAAGAGGGAATATTTTCATTATAATTTTTAAATTCCATGAAATAAGAATTATAAATGTTCTACTAAGTTAATGATGTTGTATTTACCCTTGGGTGGAAATTTAGAGTGAATTATATATGTATTGGTTTTGAGTGATTTTATTTAATTTAATTATTTAATTATTTAAATGGAATATGAATTATTTATTTAATTTATGTCAAAATTAGGATATCTTCTAAATGGGACAATTTATTGAAATTTTTTAATCATAGTATTATTTGACATGTGGTGTTTCGTTTAATGCCTATATAATCAGGCAGTAGACACTCTCGACACTTCTCAGGTCTATTTTTCTATTTAACACCAACATATTTTGGCATGTTTTGGATGCATTTTTTGAATTCCTTATTCTCATTTATGTAATCAATAACTGGTTTATTGGTACATTCTCTTTATACCTCATATTATCTTTTTCAATATTCTTTATTTTAATATATTTCTTGGGGTATGGGTGGTAACACATATCTTATTTCATTTATGATTATTATCATCATCAAGATTTTTGTTATTATTACTATTACTTTGTTTCTTTTTTGACAATGTTTAGTCTCTTTTTTATTATCATTACCTTGATATGTCGGTGTCCAACTACCATAGACCTTCTCTATTAAGCTTCATAATGACTAATGGTTACTTTTTTATCTAATATTATAAGAGGGAAATTGGTATTACCATATTTGGTGTGGAAAAAATGATGCCATTGATGGAATAAGAATAAGGATGGAGAGAGAGATAGAGAGATTTCATCCCCCATAGATTAACCCAGGTGTGTGTGTGTGTGTGTTGCATAGATTAGGTGTAACTAGATGTGATCCTAGTGATGGGTAGAATATGGTAAGATGTGTCTGGTTGTTGAAGAAAGTGGAAAATATTGTCAATTGATAATGTAAGGAGACGTATAGGTAGCTATCAGGACTTAGGTGAGCAATTGTGGCCTTGTGTGTGGAATAGATAGCTTAGCAAGGTGGTGTAGCATAGATCCTTCATGCGGTGACTAATGTTTTGGAGTGGCAGTCTTGTGTGGCATGGATAGGTCAATGGAGGAGATAGGGGTATCCATATCTATATAGGTTGTATAAATCTAGAAAAAAAATAGTGGTCATGGGGTGTTGGTGGTAAAACATTGGTGGTGATTGGTGTCTTCAAAAGCAGTGGTGAGTGATAACATATAGGTGGTGTGATGTGGATCTAGACTAGGAATATCATCATTCCCATCATATGGGAGGGTGAATTCATAATATATTATATATCTCTTGATAGAATAAGATGACCCTTTTAGGGCTGGTGCATGTTTTATAAACCCAACCTAGGAAGTAAGGTGGTGTTTAGCCCATATACCTCTCACCCTATATTATATTTATATATAATATTATATATATATATATATATCATATTAGGTGTATCATATATATATATGGAATATTATATTATATTATATTATATTATATTATATTATATTATATTATATTATATTATATTATATTATATTATATTATATTATATTATATTATATTATATTATATTATATTATATTATATTATATTATATTATATTATATTATATTATATTATATTATATTATATTATATTATATTATATTATATTATATTATATTATATTATATTATATTATATTATATTATATTATACTATATTATACTATATTATATTATCTTATATTATGTTATGTTATGTTATATTTTATTTTATTTTATTTTATTTTATTTTATTTTATTTTATTTTATTTTATTTTATTTTATTTTATTTTATTTTATTTTATTTTATTTTATTTTATTTTATTTTATTTTATATATAATATAATATTTATAATATTGTATATATGTATATATGTTTAATTTGATAAACATGTGGAGAGGAGAGTGTTAACACTACTTGGTACACAATGGTAACATGTTTTTCATCCCAAAATTGAGAAAATATGTTTTTTATGTTAGTATCCATTTTGACATATAAAAAGTCTATTTTTCTTTTTTTTCTATATAGATAAAAATTGTGTTATTTTTTAGACCTAAAAATATTATCAAATGGGTTATGCTTATATAGAGGTTGTGAATGGAATATTCTAGTGATATGGACTTATCAACTATGTTTTTTAAACCTCTATAATGACATAAACTCATGTTATGTATCTTATGAGTCTTTGAGAACAATATAGTTTCCTAGGGTTTATTATAGTCTTTCATTTTTTTTAAGTCATATAATATTTATATATTTGATTTAACTTCTTTGTAGTTATGTTGAATAAATATTTGGTTGCATTTAGTTGTGTTAGTTCCTAGTAAAACTCAGTTGGTCATAAAAATTACATGGTGGCTCTCATGCTCCTACATTGTAGTGCGCCCCAAAGTTTTCATATACTTCATAGAATCCTTTTTCATTTTGTTTCTTTGTGGGGAATCTTGAAAAAAATCAATATAATTAATATGAATTAAATTTTAAACACAAACCATTAAAGTTTAAGAATACCTTAAACTCATTACTCTTCTAATAAACAATCATTTTTGGTATTGTGTAGTTGGACAGTCATTGAAGATTGGTACACCCAGTTTCGAATCTACTCTTCCAACCAACATATAACTCATGTTTATATGATTTCCATAATTCTCCAAGTTCCATCAATCATACCACCTTCATATCTTGACTGTTAGGAAGGTAAAATTGATTCTATGACAAACATGTTAAGTCATATAAATAAAATAATAATATAGGTTTCAATTTAATAAATTATCTTACCCATATATCTTCCAATTAATTATCCTTAATTTGATTGCTGATATTCCTCCATAAGACTAGTTTCACTGAAATAATATTGCTTTACTTAGATAAAGTTTCCATAAAACTTTTAAATTATCTATCATTTTACCTATCATTTGATTATCTTCATTATAATCTAACATTATTTGTATTTTATGGTTCTAGAATTCACACAAATGGGTACACCAACATTGCCTATTATAATATCCAAATAAATAAGATAAAAGGAAAAAAGTATAATTAATTAATTGTACAACTGAAAAAAAATGATGTGATATAATTTGACACACTTATAAACATAAACCTGGTCCAGGATGATCATTAGGCTTTAATGAATCTGTGGGTTGTTCTATAATGGTATCCTCTAAAGGATGTGCATGTTCCAATGCATACTCTACATCATCTACATGTAGTGGAGTGCAAGCTGAAGGATCACAATCATCTGATCCTAGATGAATAAGAGTAGGAAATGGAGGCAGCTTAGACATGGTAGGATAATTATAGAAGTGATGGGGATATATCATAGGATATAGATATCGTATATGGTATGTGATAAATAGATCCTAAATAAGATTATGATGAAAAAATAGGTGGGAAATCCCAAGAGGCTCGGGAGGAGGGATGTCTGATGGTGATTCTGGGCGTAAACAGGTATGATAGGTGCTCTGTGTAGCTCTATTAGCACCCCTATTTTATTTTCCATGTTGTTGAACCCTATTATTAGGCTAAGTAGAATTCAACAATGGTTTATCTAAATTTCACTAAAATAAATTTGATAAAGAATAATAATGTGATATGAAATGTAATGAATAAGAAAGAAATTACACTTATTATACTCACTAAGGGAAATAGAGGAGGTATCCCTGGTTCACACATTCATCAGACATTATCAAACAGTCTATTTGAATTTCTTCAATATCTTTCATAATCTTCATAAGAATGATAGAAATGGAATAAACTATAATTGATGACATATTCTATAACAGATGCATACAAATAATGAACCAAACAAATTATAATACATGTAATAGGAAATAACTATTATATAATCTAATTAAATACATATTTATTTATAAAAAAATTATTTTTAAAATAACTTCCTTATTTTTAAATTAAAACCCCACAAAATATGGTAAAATAATATAATAGAAATTCTACCATAATTGGTATAAATATAAATAATAATCTAATCCTAATATCATAGAAAATAAGATTTATACAATAATAAAAATATATCCTAAAGTTGATAATGGATATGGAAGCTCAAAGTTATATGATATATGAAATGAAATAAAAAGTTTGTTCTCAAAAATTACTGTCACGAACCAGTCCGAGTCGACCCTGAACCATTCACCCAGGCCAGCTCGCGACAAGTCCCGAGAGGCGTTCTTGATCCTCTCGGGATGGAGACAAGAACCAAGGGAATCAATAGAGTACACAAGGGAATGATTTTTCCCATATATGAACAATCAAACAAACAGCGGAAAGAAATAGACAGCCCAAAATACATTTATATAAAAATTGAACTGAACACTATTTGTACAAGAAACTGAAAGTAAAACTAAGAAAACAACTCAACTGACCAAACTTGATAACCAAATAACTCCATGTGAACCTGCTGGTCACTCTCTAACAAAATGATCACACATCACCCAAGGCGATCGAACTCAACCTGAAACCTACACAAGGGATAAAAACAGAAGAAGACTATAGGCGTGAGTATTAAAACTCAGAAGGTTAGCCCGATATTCTATTCCCAATGCACATCCTTTAAAATAAAAGAAACATAAATTTCAAGTTTTAAATAAAAATATAAATTTGTTTCTTCCAAATGAGGTCCCATTCTATAAAAAAATTACCAGACAAAAACATGCATGTTTTATAAACAAGAATGCAAGTAACAACTTTCAAAGTGGTGCAACTTCAAAATGAAAATAGTTTTCAAGAGGGATGCTTTAAAGAATTTTAAATTTTAAATAAATCAAACGCACTACTTAATTTACCAACCAAACACACCGTATGCTGACGGTGAGTAAAAAATATCCAATGAGAACAAGTCACGGGAACACCCCTAGGCACTAGTCAGTTGTGAGCCCCAGGTACCTCGTATCTCGGTGAAAGTAACCATAATAAATATTTGTTCTTGTTCTCATGAGCCACTAGTAGGGAGCATGATCATAACCTAGTGGTCCCCCAAAATCATCATAATCATAGCTTATTTAGTGTTTTCATCGTCAAACTTTCTATGTAAAACAGGGGCCAAACCCCACAGGATCACTAGCATACTAGTACATGTCCGCCCACCTAGATACCCGAGATTCTCTTTAGTGCTCAATCAAGTTACACATATTATGAAATACACATTTCACATCGAAAGTCCATTCCCAAACCATAAACACACAAACAGACCACAAACTTTCTTCACATTTCTTTCAAGAATCAACAAACCACTAAATATTTTCGTAAAACAATTTCAAGGAGTGTATTGAGGCTTTTCACATAAAACTCATTCAAAAACACTCATTCAATTATAAAAACACATCAAAACCATATTAAACCAAATTTTTCATCCCTAAAAATATATAATAAAATCATTTCATGGACCATAAAACAATTCCAATTGACAGAAATTGGTATATACAAGTAAAACACCCATTCTTCATTTTTAGGAAAGGCCAAACGGGCCTTTAATCATTTTCTCAAAACTAACTTTTGAAAAAGTTATACATTTCAATTTTATTAATGAGGTGTGTACAAACCATTTAAAGAATAAAAACACATTCATAAATCCCTTAAAACACTCAGGTGACATATTCAAAACACAACCATTTTTATAAGAATGTGAAAAGGTCCATTTTCTGGCAACTCTGGACAAAACATGTTGTAAACAAAAAACCATTTGTTTTTAAAAGAAAATACAAATTTGAAAGACATAACAGGATCCAAAAATAATTTTCTTACATGCTGCCAATATATTTATAAATCCAAACAAATTATTTTAAATTGCAATAGACACATAAAAGCCAACCGGGCAATTTACAGAACACATGGCATGCACTCTTTAAAAAAAACTTGTGTTAAGCACTTAAAAAGGGATAAAACACTATTTTCATGCCATAAAATTATTCAAGATACTGTGAAATATTCAAAATACCATAAACCAAGTGTGAAAGCTCATGGAATAATTTATCAAACAAGAGGAGTGCACATTTATATCAAAACAACTATATTTTTAACAAAATATGTCACAAAACATAATTTTCACACAAAACCTTTAGAACGAAAGTTTCATAGAAGAACATATCATATAAATAAGGTTATAAAAGAATTAAAATTATGAAACTTAAATGATAAAGGTTTTTTCAAGGGATATCCTACCTCAAATCCTTGGCGTAACGGAAACGCACACCCGAAAACACCCGTCGTGGGTTTATAAACCATAAAACTATGAAGACCAGACCTAAATGAATATAAAATCCATAAAAAACCATGTTATAATAGAACCATAGGTTGATCATGACTATGGGAGATTATAAAACCAAGAAATAATGAAAGGAGGAATAAGAGGGAGGATAAAGGAGATAGAATCTCACCGTTTCCACTAGAAACTCTTTGTATTCCTTTAGATCGGCAACCCTAGAGAAAATGGAAAGGGATGAAACTTCTTGGAGATGCGCCTAAGGTCTGGAAGAACCAGGTAAAAAATATTTCTGGGAAAAAGATCACGAATTGAATTATTTATGTATGAAACAATTTACCTTATCAATTCTGGGTGATTTGAGGTAACCTTAGGACTTTCACCCTAATATGTGACCCATATGAGTTCCAAAGAGGGTAAATCAATAAGAGGGTGCGTATAGGGGTATTGGATTCGAGGGGGAGGTGGAATCACTGAAAATATTAAAAAATGAATAAGATATAAAAGAAATAAATTATTTTTTTAACTGGAAATGGGCCCATGGGCTGGACCAATACCTAAATAAGTAACCCTAATTCACCATGCTTATGAATTTATATGGGGTCCAAAATGATATGAAAGTTTGAATATGTCTGTATAGACCAATTGGGAAGTGGAATGGGTGAAAAATGATGAAAAACAAAGTATTTATAAAAGAAACAAATTCACTATTTAAAACTGGAAATGGGCTCACAGTTGGACCAAATCATGAAGTAACCACCCTTTCTTCAAAAACTCCTAAACAAGCAATAGGGAACCAAAAATAGAGTGATTAGACATATATGAAACTTAAAAACTCAAGATTCATCTCACCAAATACCCATGAAAAGGATTGGGATTTCCAATGGACCAGATCAAAAAAAAGACAAAAAAACCAGGTGTGACAATTCTCCTCACCATTAAAGCTTTCCGCCCTCAGAAAGCCATAACACTTTCCGGCTAAAAAATCAACACCTAAGGATTACCTATCAACATGATCCAGACTATCATGAAAATGAAATATCATCAACCATCAATGTATTTTAAGCCTCTAGCTCAGAAAAAACACACTACCCAGAACCACTTTCATAAAATCATTGGAAATATCAAGCCACCACCTCCACAACCAAGCCAAGAACCCGATTGTTGGGCCTTCTCCCAATGAACCCAACCATCACCCAAACCAAATATCACTCACAAAAACCAAATATTCCAGGGGAGTCCAGAATGGACTCCCCACCATTAAGAAACAACTAGCACTAGAAAAGTTCTTAGGATGAAAATCCATGAGACCCATGGTGGGTCTCCCCACCATTAGAAACCAACTAGAAACGAACAGACAAGAATTCAACATGATCTAGAATTGGGCCTCACTCACACAAGCCCAACAAAACTCTCCTAAAATAACCTACAATACCAAGTTAATAGGGTTACAACATGTACATATAAACCACCCACTCCTGAACGGAGGGGACAAGAACTAGGCCAAGACTTTCATCACCGATCTGGACCCCCACCACTCAGGGAGGGGAGGTAAGGGAAGCCAATAATTAGGCCATTGAAACTACAAAAGAAACAAATTAACTACCCAACACTCTACACCTATGAATATTTAACACTAAGACCGCACCAGATTTTCACAGGTGTTCCTCACAGGGACATTTATTGAAAACCCACATCCATGAAGGTATAACCATAGACACTGTGTGAGGGGTAAGTCCACCACACTTGTTGCGACAAACGGAAATTCAAAGAAATGAAGAACCAAAACATTGAAATAGAAACTAAATTACCAAAACAGAGGATTTATCATCCTAATTGAGCACTCCACACCTCTGTCGATTTCCTGACTGCGTGAAAAGCTTCACTCCGAGGCCTATGGCTAGAGCCCTGATTCTTGAAGCATCTATTGCACCGCAGTCAGGTGGTAAGGATCACACCACTCAAAAATACTCACTTTCAAACAAAAAAAACCTTTATGAAAATAGAAACTCATATATACATATCAAAATTCTGTCTCACTCTAAACGAGGGGCAGAATAGACAAGGAATACGGTGAGACACATCAATATCACCGAACACAACTGCTATGTCCAAAAGAATTATCATGACCTAGAATCACTTTTAATCGATCCCAAACAGATCTCTATTCCAAAAAATATGTTGAGGCATCATCCAAAGAGGTTTATTTAACATTTGAAATGAATCCTTAGGTTGATCAGCAGGAAAGATTTCCAACAGAGAACTATCCATGGCCACATCACAACATCAAACACATCTTTAGGAACCCAATGAACATTACTCCAAAATTGAGCCACCAACAAGATCTCATATCAAGATACAATAATAGTATGACTTCTAGATAAAAAGGAATCTTACTTAATAAACAACTCTTCTAATACATAGAAAATTCAAGCCACATAAACATTGGTTTAAAAAAAGGCCACAATTTTTTTGGCTCAAAACAATTTTAAAAAAAAACTAACATGGTGGGTTTCCACATTCACCAATGTTGTTTCATCAAGTCTCACCCACATTCACATTTCCATGACACCCCAGGCACCTAACCACCATGCCATATAGTCAATCCTTCCATATATCAATAAAACCATGCATGTGAGCACCCATGAAAACACCAAAGGCTAAAACAAAACAACATCATTCCAAAAATCATGTACCTTCAAAATTAACACCAACCACCAAGTCAAAAACCCCTTTTTGTATTTCACAAAAACAAAAGCACAATTAATTAAGAACCATTTTCTTAAAAACCTACCCCTTTTCATTTTTAACAACTTTTAAAATAACCAAGCCACTTCAAACAACCCCTTTCCATTTTTTTAAAATTCAGCAAGGTATATTTTCATAATCTGAGGTTCATTGAGATCAATGCCCTTTATAGGAAAACACCAACTGATCAAAACCAATTTCCAAAACTAATTTATCTGATTCAAAAACTTTTTAACATCCCAAAATACCCCATTTAAAACAAAGATTCAGAATCACCTTAAAATGATTCACAATTTCAAAACATTTTATTCCAACAAACCACAAGTTTAGATTAGGGAAAATACAATCCTGTTAAATCATTTCCACTTCCCTCCAAAAAAAAATTCACAAAAACACAACCTTCCAAAACCATTCTTATATTTAATTTTTAAAAACCCCCCTTTTTCACTTTTTGAAATCCAATCCTTCCTTTAAAACCCATTTCCAAAATTCTCACACAAGGACTTTCAAAACAAAAAATTCAGAATTCAAGAAAGGTTCAAGAGACCCAAAAAAAGGGAACTAGTGTCGGTGGGTGACTTGACCATATGGTTGGCGGCCATATGTCAAACACAACAACAACACAGAGAGACTTATTAGGACCATTCCCCTACTCCACATGTCTTTCCAGGACCTGCGATCTCACGGAGGCCATTAGTCAGACTCCCCTTGTCATATCCCAACACCAAATAATCAATAAGAACAAAGGACACTAATAAAACTGAACTTCCCATGGAAACTTGAGGATTAGAAAGAGAAAGACTTCGTGATGCTCTTCTGGCACTTAACCCTAAAGTCCCAAACATCCTACTCCATCTACCTTTACATCCCCAAAATAACAAGGTCACTCTAAAAAGAAAGGTCTGCTAAGAGATGACCTCCTCTGATACCATTTTTTCACGAACCAGTCCCAGTCGACGCTGAACCGGTCACCCAGGCCAGCCCGTGACAAGTCCCAAGAGGAGTTCCCGATCCTCCCGGAATGGATACAAGCACCAAGGGCATCAATAGAGTACACAAGGGAACAATTTATCCCATATATGAACAATCAAACAAATAGTAGAAAGAAATGGACAGCCCAAAATACATTTATATAAAAATTGAACTGAACACTATTTGTACAAGAAACTGAAAGTACAACTAAGACAAAAACTCAACTGACTAAACCCGATAACCAACTAACTCCATGTGACCCCACTGGTCACTCTCCAAAAAAATGATCACACATCGCCCAAGGTGATCGAACTCAAGCTGAAACCTACACAAGGGCTAAAAACATAAGAAGACTATGGGCGTGAGTATTAAAACTCAGTAGGTTAGCCCGATATTCTATTCCCAATTCACATATTTTAAAATAAAAGAAACATCAATTTAAATTTTTAAATACAAATATAAAGTTTTTTCTTCCAAATGAGGTCTCATGCTATAAAAAAAATTACCAGACAAAAACATGCATATTTTATAAACAAGAATGCATGTAACAACTTTCAAAGTGGTGCAACTTCAAAATTAAAATAGTTTTCAAGAGGTATGCTTTAAATAATTTTAAATTTTAAATAAATAACACACACTACTGAATTTAACAACCAAACACACCATATGTCGATAGTGAGTACAAAATATCCAATGAGCACAAGTCACGGGAACACCCCTAGGCACTAGTCAGTTGTGAGCCCCAGGTACCTCGTATCTCGGTGAAAGTAACCATAATAAATATCTGTTCTCGTGAACATGAGAAACTAGTAGGGATCATACCCATAACCTATTAGTCCCCAACATCATCATAATCATAGTTTAGTTAGTGTTTTCATCGTCAAACTTACTACGTGAAACAAGGGCCAAACCCCACAGGATCACTAGCATACTAGTACACGTCCGCCCACCAAGATACCTGGGATTCCCTTTAGTGCTCAATAAAGTTACACATATTATCAAATACACATTTCACGTCAAAATTCAATTCCCAAACCATAAACACACAAACATCCCACAAACTTTCTTCACATTTCTTTCACGAATCAACAAACCACTAAATATTTTCGTAAAACAATTTCAAGGAGTGTATTGAGGCTTTACACATAAAACTCTTTCAAAAAAACTCATTAAATTATAAAAACACATCAAAACCATACCAAACCATATTTGGAAGCCCTAAAAACATTTAATTAAATCATTTCATGGACCATAAAACAATCCCAATTGACAGAACTTGGTATGTACAAGTAAAACACTCATTCTTCATTTTTAGGAAAGGACAAATGGGCCTTTAATCATTTTCAAAAAACTAACATTTGAAAAAGTTATGCATTTAAATTTTATTAAAGAGGTGTGTACACACCATTTAAAGAATAAAAACTCATTCATAAATCCCTTAAAACACTCAGGTGACATATTCAAAACACAACCATTTTTATAAGAATGTGAAACGGGCCATGTTCTGGAAACTCAGGCCAAAACATGTTGTAAACAAAAAACCATTTGTTTTTAAAAGAAAATAAAAATTTTAAATCCATAAAAGGATCCCAAAATAATTTTCTTACCTTATTCCAATATATTTATAAATCCAAAAAAAATATTTTAAATTGCAGTAGACACATAAAAGCCAACCGGGCAATTTACCGAACACATCGCATGCACTCTTTAAAAAAACAACTTTTGTTAAACACTTAAAAAGGGATAATACAAAATTTTCATTCCATAAAGTTATTCAAGATACTGATACATATTCAAAATACCATAAACCAAGTGTGAAATCTCATGGAATAATTTATCAAACAAGAGGAGTGCACATTTATACCAAAACAACACTATTTTTAACAAAATAAGTCACAAAACATAATTTGCACACAAAACATTTAGAACCAAAGTTTCACAGCAGAAAAAATCATATAAATAAGGATATAAAAGAATTAAAATGATTAAAATTAAATGATAATGGTTTGTGAAAGGGATATCCTACTGCAAATCCTTGGCGTAATGGAAACGCACACCCGAAAACACCTGTCGCGGGTTTATAAACCCTAAAACTATGAAGACCAGACCTAAATGAATATAAAATCCATCAAAAACCATGGTATTACAGAACCATAGGTCTATCTTGACTATAAGAGATTATAAAACCAAGAAATAATGAAAGGAGGAAGAAGAGGGATGATAAAGGAGATGGAATCTCACCGTTTACACTAGAAACTCTTCGTATTCCTTTAGATCTGCAACCCTAGAGAAAAGTTAATGAGTTGAAACTTTTTTGAGAGGTGCCTAAGCTCTGGAAGAACCAGGTAAAGAAGATTTTTGGGAAAAATATCACTAATTGAATTATTTATGTATGAAGCAATTTACCTTATCAATTCTGGGCAATTTGAGGTAACCTGAGAACTTCCTCCCTAATCTGCGACCCATATGAGCTCCAAAGATGTTAGATCAATAAGGGGGAGCTTATAGTGGTAATTTCTTATAGGGGGAGGTATAATCACCAGAAAATATCAAAAATTTAATAAGATATAAAATAAATAAATTATTTTTCAAAAAACTGGAAATGGGCCCATGGGTTGGCCCAATACCTAAATAAGTAACCCTAATTCACCATGCTTATGAATTTATATGGGGTCAAAAATGATATTTAAGTTTGAATATGTCTGTATAGGACAATTGGAAAGTGGAATGGGTGAAAAATGATGAAAACCAAAGGATTTATAAAAGAAACAAATTCGGTTTTTAAAACTAGAAATGGGCTCACAGTTGGCCCAAATCATGAAGTAACAACCCTTTATTCAAAAACTCCTAAACAAGAAATGTGGAACCCAAAATAGGGTGATTAGACATATATTAAACTTAAAAACTCAAGATTCATCTCAACAAATACCCATGAAAAGGATTGGGATTTCCAATGGACCGGATCAAAACAAAGACAAAAAAACCGTGTGTGACAATTACCCATCTCCATGTGGAAAAAAATGTATCACTTTTCTTATTACATAAGCCCAAATAATATCCAATGATCATTCACTAACTCAGAAAATAACTTTACACTTCCAAAATCAAAGTAAATTGGGTCTATATACACATAAAGTGTGCATATATGGTGAAAAATATAACTTTTACTAGGATTACACTAATTTATCTATTCTTAACCATTATAATATAATCCATGATATGCTATTTTTAAATAAAACTATTACACTAAAATTTTAGTTTTCAATAACAAAATGAAAGCATCAAAGAAGGCACTTTTCTGCATCTCTTTGAAGACATGAAAGTTATCCACTTTTAAAATATATATGCCAGTGTTTTTCAGATATTTAATGAAAGATGGACATATAAAGGAATTAACTTAACTTTATGAGGAGGAAAAGTGTATTTTAAAGAAAATGTTAATGATGATTAAGTAATATCAATGGACAGTTATCAAATTTTGATTCATATATAAACAACTTTGGGCTAAATGTAAATAATAATTTAAAATAAAACATCACCTTATAGCCAATAAACATGATTATAAAAAAATGAAAATTATCTTTAAATTTCATTTCATATTCATACATAATGAATAAAAAATATACAGGAATTAATAATAAACAATACCATTATGATGAACATAAGTAACCAAAAATAATAATGAGAAATCAGATTATATGAGAATCATTAGATGAAATTAATACATATTAATATAATATCACATAATAAAGTTTCACAATAAGGATCATGGGAAATTACCAAAAGAGCTAAGGCTCAGAAACATTTAATATCTTTTAGAGAATTATGTCCTTGTGATATATTTCCATGGGAGAACTATATCCACATAGTTTATTTTATATGTATATCATAACTGATAAACTAGTCCATATGAGAATTATAATATAAAATAAAACAATGTATATCAAACATAAACCATGGTATATATTGTAGTCCAAATCTCACAAGTTACAAATCAAACATGGAAGTAATTTAGTTTTCTCTATATCTATATTATATAAAGTAATTTTTTAGTATAGAATAGTTCATAGAAAATTCTTACTCATAACAACTCACACAAGACATAAGGCATAAAAAATATCTTTTTAGACATATCAAAATAAAGGAAATTCTTCTTTATATAAATATTTTTTCCACATAATTAACATAATTTAAGAAATATGTTCACATAACATAAAAACACCCATCCATATTCAATATTTTATGAAAACAAGACCAATGTATATATTCAAATCATATAGTGCATTTTAAATCCAAATATGTTTAATAACTGAAATGAATAATTTTAATTAGTAAAATAAACCATTTAAATTAATAATTTCATACACCTTTAATATATTAACAGAACAAAAAAGGTTCTATAATTAATAATTATAGATTTACCTCAATTATATCACACAAAATAATAGGTTCATATTCAATTTATATATATGTATAGAGTAACTTAATTAAAAAAATACATCACCTACAATCATATTTATTATGCAATACAATAACAAATATAATCAAAACTAACCCACATTCAAATAATATAGAATAATCCTGAGAAAAAAGAATCTAGGTTGGTGTTTTACACCTAAAAAATAAGAATTATGGTTTTAAAAAGATATGAAGGATTTGGAACTCACCAATTTTATATTCAAGAAGAATGGAATTAAAATCGGAATTTAAGACATATTGTTGTGGCTGGGAAAGAGAATTGAAGGTCGCTCACTCATAGGGTTCAATCGGGATGGGAGTGAAATGGTAGTAGGGGAGTCTACATGGATGGATAATTTGGTAAGGTTATGCAGATTTTTTTTAAACTATTGGTATAGAATTATCTATACCAATGGTTTTTTAAAACTTTTGGTATATATATCTCTTAAACAGGCTATACCAAGGTTTTTTTCAAACTATTGGTATAGTTCCATTGGTATAGGTCCCATTTACAACAGTGATATGAAAATTACATGAATAAACAGAGGAGTATAAAATAAATATATTTTAAAGGATAATAACCATATAATTTTCCTTAATGTAAATTTAGCATGGACAATCCCAAAAAGAAATGAGATTGTAACATAAACTCTTATCTCAAGCTCCATACTTCTTTGTTTGCGTTAAAACCACATATATAATAAATATAAATTTATTATAAAAATATTATAAAACTATATTAATACATAAATTACTATGCATAATTCATTTATAATTTTCAATTACCCTTTTATTATCAATTTCATCATTAAAAAGAACATTCAGTTGAAGACTGGTATGTTTTCCATGTATGTTTCAGTTTAATGGTTTTGTTCCTTCCACCTTGTTCATGGTTTCATAATTTATAGAATATTAATCATGATATAAATATAATTTTTATTAATTTGATACACTTTTATAATCATTCATATAAAGCAGTGATAAAAAATCAATTACATCACTTCGTGGAGATGATGGTCCATACGTGCACACAAGTGATGTTTTCACTTTTTGATAGATGGAAGAAATAAATTTAAAGTTAAATTCAAATTTATAGAATCGTTATTATATTATAAATTTCCTATAAATTTATTAAATATATTCTTATTACCATCCATATAGAGAGGAAATTAAAAACAAATTGCATCGCTTTGTGGAGGTGGTAGTCCACACATACGCATGAGTGACGTTATCATTTTAAAAAGGATGTTAAAGTAAGAATTTAGATGAGATATTATAATTATATAAGCATAATTTTTTAATAAATATCATATATACACATAAAATCCATCATAATAAACTTTCATGAAATATAGTGATGGAATATGAATTATATCTCTGCGTGTAGGTGGTAGTCCACACATACGCATAAGCGATACTTTCATTTCTTATTTGATGAAAAGGAGGGGTAAAATGGTTGTCCCATAATTATAATAACATATCAATATATTTATGATACTAGAATAATTATTTTCGGATGGATACAACAATTTAAAGTAATTATAATGAGAGTGAAACTTGAAAAAGATTGGTAAGAACATATACCTCTTATTTGAGCAACCTCATTTGAATCTCTTCTTAAGGACCCTTGGGTTGGTCTTTCAAGAAGATAAGAACCTATAGTATATATATTGGGAATTTTATAAGATATTTTGGAAGGTTTTGTGGAGATAAATGTCTCAAGTGGTGTGGATAATAGAGGAGAGTGGTTTCCCTTTTATAAGTGAGTGGAGTGGTACACTTGTAATTATTAAGAATATTGAAATATAATAAAGTTACTCTCATGGGAAATTGGAACAAAGTAGGATAATTTTTCAAATATATGATGACATATAATCAAAATATATTCATCCAATATGATTTTTAAAAGTTTTTAGGAAATTTTAACCCTTTTCTCCTTAGCTTAACACCTCATTTACTCATTTTTACCTTTACAATAATAATAAATTTTTACCTCAGTTAATATTCATAATGACAAAAAAATAAGTTGACCTTATTGAGTAATATTAATTATGATAATTAAAAATATAAAATATATTTTAATATATTCAATTTTTATAAGTGGAAGAATTTTATTTTAAAATAAGTGCGCAAAATGAAACAAACCTGTTTTTAGGAGAAAGAATTTTTAAGCATAAAATTGAGTTTACCATCATTACTTTCCATGTAAGAACAATTAGATGGATGTTAAAGTGTTTTATTGAATATATAATCATAAAATTTAATTTAAATCATTCATAAATAGAGACTAATTTAATTTATTAAAATAAAAAAATATTATGTGCATAAAAAAGTTTTTTTTAGAAAAAAACATAAATTTTTACCATCAAATGATTTTATTTTAATTTCTCACTAATTGAAAACTAATGAATTCATATTATAAATATGTAAAAAATGAGTTTTCTTAATTTATTTAGTTTTATTCATACCATCCAATCCATCATCTAGGTGATAATGAACATATTAAATAATAATAATTCAATAGTATATCACGGTTAGTTAAAACTCATTTTTGTGTGTAAAGAAATATATTAAATAAATTAAATTTATTTAAAGATAAATATATCATAAAATCTTGGGTTGTAACATTATATATATATTACCTTGGAGAATCTATTATTTTGTGGTTGGAATGGTCCCCATGGTGTGCTTAGAAACATTCTGATGTTACCTATATCTCAAATCAACCTTCGAAAAATACTAAGCTCCATAGAGATGATCAAAAAAGCCATTGATATAAGGAAATAGATACTTATTCTTAATAGTAATTCTATTCAAAGCTCTATAATCAATGTAAATACTCACAGAACCATATTTATTTTTAAAAAATAAAGTAGGATCTCCCTAAGGTAAAGTTATGGGTCGAATAAAACCGTTATCAAGAAACTCATATAACTACTTTTTCAATTCTATAAGTTCTCCTTTAACAATTTGATAAGGGGGTTTTGAAATTGGTTTAGCATCAGGAAATAAGTCAATAGTAAATTTAACTTCCCAATTAGGTATAATACTAGGAAAATCATCAGGAAAAAAATATAGATACTCATTTACCATTGGCACATCATTAATCTGAATAGTTCCTTTATTTTAAATAATATGAGAAAGATAACTTTCATTTACATATTTTAATAGTTTCTCAGCTTATTTATTTTTTATCAAAAGTATGGGCTCATTCTTGTATAAAAAATGAAACTCTTTCTGAAAAAAACTTCTTTATCTCAATAATCTATCATATCATGGTCAACAGAATTCCAATCCATACCTAGGATGACATCAAATTCTACTAGAGTAAAAATAATGAGGTTTTTGGGTAACGTATTTCCATAAACAATGATAGGAAGATCTTTATAATTTTATTTATATTAATATTTATCCCTAGTGTTTTTATCATAAGTTTTGGATTCATTTCCTAAGGTGGAATTTCTAATTTACCAGAAAAATTCTCATAAATTAAAGAATGTGTAGACCCTGTATCAAATAATACATTAGAATAATCTATATAAAAAAACAATGTACCTCATACCACTTTTTTTGATGGCCCAATATCTACTAAATTAGTTTCAAAGGATTTCACCACATGTTTCTACTTATAGTCTAGTCGTTTTCCATCATTCAGGTTCCTCTTCAGACACACATTTTCATAAAGACCCAACTCATTATATTTAAAAAAATTTACTGAATGTATATAAGAATTAGTCTTACCACTACCATGATTTGTTTCATTACAATTATGAACCATATTCCCAAACTTAGTACATTGGAAAAACTTACCAAACTTCAAAAGGAAATACACAGTGTGTGTTTTTACCATAATTCTCAAAAACTAAAAATTTAACTTTCTTACCATAAAACTTCTTTGATACATTATGCCATTTTACTTCCACCTTGACCACTTTTTTTGTTTGTTTTCAAATAATACATGATCATTAGAAAAATCCATTTCCACCTTCTACGCACATTGAAAAAAAAAATCATAAATTTTAAATTCATGAAAATATAATTCCCTTCAATATTTTGGTTTCAATACTAAGTAAAAATGATTGATTTTACTACTAAGTTCCTAGATAATATTTATATCATACCTTGATAATCGAGTGATTTTTTCTTAATATGCATCCATTAAATACTCCTCTTATCTTAATTCTAATAATTGTTTTTCCATCCTAAGTCAAATAGATATAGGAAAATATTTCTGAAGAAAAATATTTTTGAATTCATCCCATTCAAAAGAATAAATCTCATCACTATCCTTGATATTATTGACCATTGACCACCACTAGTTGGATTCACCTTCTAAATAGTAAATTAAAAGACTAACCATTTGATGTTCAGAACATCCTTTACATCAAAAATATTTTTTAGGGATTTAATCCATCCTTCAGCTACCACTTGGTCAGAAGATCCACTAAATGTAGGAGGGTGTTGCCTCATAAAATGTTTCTCTATCATCACATTTAATTATAGTATATCTGGATAATGTCTTGCATGGATACTACCGGTATTTATATCTTGTGTCAACTAATCCATCATAATAAAAAAATATTCAGTTCTAATTCTAACAATTTCAGGTTGCTGATTAGAAGGATATCATCTTCTCAGTGCCTTCCAACTAATATTCCCTATTTACTTTATAAAAAACCATTCTAAACAAGCATATTTTAATTGATGAAACATGGTAATCCTCAAATTCAATTTTATTTAAAAAATTCAATAAAGTAAACTCATTTAAGTATATTCTATTAGAATTATAATAACCTCTAAAGTTATCTAAACCTTTCTATGATATTAACTATAAGGATCCGACCTTTAAATATTGCATAATCTAGTTAATTCAAGTAGAATTAACTTTCTTACATTCCCAAAGATATTTTCATCTTAGTGTTTTAGATAATTATATCATAAAGCTTACATAAGAACTCATATATTACAAGGTAGAAACTTCTACTTAATATCCATTTTTTCACAATATGAAACTTTTAAAATAAAACATGATTTCTTTTTATAAAAAAACTTCATGACTTTAAAAATGAATTCATCCTTTCCATTACCCATCCATAAACCCTATGAAAAAAAATTAAAAACTTGGTATGATATCAAAAAGCTCATTAAAGAACATAAAAAAAAATAAGTCAGTATTCCATGAATGAAAACATTTCCACAAAGCTATAACTTTTATACATAAAACATAATCTCTTTAGCTTACCTTATGAAATCATAAGTTTCCTATAAAACCTATAGAAAGCATAAATCATAAAGTTAACTTGTGGAATCATTTTCATATCACTCTTACATATTATATAGCTCTCATATATATATATGGGTTAACTTTCATAATTACATTTGGAATAACCACAATAGTATATTCACTAAATATTTTAGGAGAAGCCTAATCAGTTAACTCCAACCCTTTTATAATGACTTGTCTTTTAAGGAAGGTAAACATCAATAGTTTTTCAATTTCAATTCTTTAAATGTGCCTAATATTTATTATTAATAAATCCAAGGTCATTATGGGTGCATCTGGGGATTGTTTTGATTTTGGATCCCCAAAATGGGAAGAAGGGACCATACCTCACGATTTGTCGAAAACCGTGTGACCCAAGTTGCACGGTCCTGTGGCTAGTTTTAGGTGTGGGAAAGATCCATTTTTCATGGTTTATGCATATTTAGTCAAAACATGTTCTGAACCATGTGATGTACCCCAAATTAATAGTGAAATGATCATGGTTTTCACATGGTTTGGCCTAACCATGCACCTATGTATTTTTGGGTAAAAATTCTAAAATTCGCCTATATAATTTTTAAAACCTATTTATCTTTTCACTTCCTCCTGGTAGTGGAAAAACATGTTCTTATCCTCCTTTGAGCTTAAAAATCCTTCAAACTAGGCCTTGAAACAACTTCGTCATTCGGTGTCTAATCCTCGATCTATCAGAACCATCAGATATATCTCGATAAGCTCTCTCAGTCTCTTATTTCCTATCTAAGTTTTCCTTCAAATATGTTGTTCTATTTAGGTGTAGGCACTTTTTCCCTATTTTCAGGTCACTGGACCATTTCTCATATCTCTTCCAATATGCTTCAAATCTATGGTCGACATTGAGCAAGGAATCATCTATGGACTTGAGGTAGGTGGTAACATCGTTTTCCCTTTGAGTTTGGTCATATCATAGCTATGTCATTGTGTCACACACTGGCCTTTGTTGATAATACATTTTATATTTATTTATTCATGTCTAATTTATCCTTGCACCTTTTTATACACCTATTTAACCTTGTTGGGTAGTTTATGGGTTGTACACACCTTATGCGGTCACCCCTTGAGTGTGCCAAGTGAAATTGGCCACTATGGACAATGGGTTAAATTTCCTAGAACACTTAATTAGCTTCTGGATTAGCCTTTAAATTAAATTTCCCTTAGAACATGAGTATTAAATGTAACCCAATGCACCTATTAGGTGATTTGACCACTTATTGTTGGAATTTACCAAATAGGAAATTTCCTTATTTTACTATGGTACCTTTAGATGCCATTGAGACTTATAAATTAAATTTCATTCACTTAGTGAATTAAATGGAATGTGAGTATGGTTTAACTTATTCATTATATTTTTCTTCCATTAAATGATTTGGATGAATTAAATGGAATGGTTTGTAAAGGGTGGAAAATTCCATGCAATTGGTTAAGTTTTATTAAATGCTTATCCAAAATTGTAATGCCTTGAATGGAATTGAACTTAACTAATGGACATATGATAGTTATTGCCTCATGTGTTTTGTTATAAATATGAATAATCCTTATTTATATATAAATTCTTGGTAAGCATGTATCATGGGAGTTAATGCCTCATGCTAGTTATAATTATGAATACACATTTATATATGTGGTGTACGATGGTAAGGGGTATTGATCATGGCAGAAAATAACACTCTCTTACATCGAGTGTTGAGTATAGAATCTCACACCAGTGATACCATATGGGTGTTGTGCTTTATGCGTCATCTTCCATTATTAGAGTGATGATATAATGGATCACTCACCATACCGAGTGTTGTTGCACGACGTCTCACACTCTTCTTGGGATGTAGGTCATGTACCCTATTGCTTGAGCTTATAGGCTTGTTAGACTGGTCATGGATGACTGAGTTACACCCCAGTCCATCCAGTACTAGTATTCTAGGTATATGGACACTTACATCCTCACATGATTGGTTCATATAGGCAGATGAAATATATATATATATTGTTACTGTTTAGACTTCTATTCCAGTCATGAGATGAAGCAGATAGACATGCCATGTGTCCTATAAAAAACTGAGTGGGATAGTTATTTATTTATTCTACATTGATAATTAATTAATATTTCTGGAACTTTGTTTAGTTACAATCACTAATTGGATTACATGTAGACACCGTTGGTGGTGTCCTATTGAGATTTTTATCTCACACCCTACTCAGGTTGTCTTTGGTACCCAAAAAGATTATATATATGTAAGTAGTGATAAGGGAAAGCACCCTGCTACAGGTTTTTTTATGCTTGATTATAGTTGGATCTTAGGAGTAGAGGATCAAGAATGCACTCGAGATTCTTGTGGAGTAGATTACGTTTTTTGTACTTGTTTTATAGCATGAATATATTTTTGTTTCCCTTTACCCTTTTTATTTATCAGCATGTCATGCATCCATGTATTAGACACAACCATTGTTTCTTTTAATTATATTATTTAGTTTTTCAGTTTACTATCTTTTACTGCTTATTTATTCTATTATCTATTACACTTCTGGAGTTATTTGATTATATCTCTTTACATATTCTTTCGATATTGTTTATTATTTTTTGTATCCATTGTTCCATTATGATTAGAGGACATAGTCTCTCCATCATACCTCCTCTACACCCTCACTACTAGTTGGTAGCCTTTAGCATACGGGGAGGCATGCTTGATTCCATGTGACCCACCAGCTTAGGGAACAGGTTAAGTGGATCCCAGATCAGGACATTAGAAAGTGGTAGCATAGATTTTTTTTGTGTATTAGACAAGAGATTGTGAGCTAATGGAATTTTAAATTGATCTTGTGCCTGGACATGGATAACACATTTATAAGGAAACCCCAAATTACCTGGGCTAGGTAATTATATTTATTGATTTTTCTTCTTATGGTTCATATGACTTCATTGTTGGGTGATTCACTTGTGTTACGATATTATTATTATTGGTATGATTGAAATGATATTTTTTTATTAGGATCAATGAAATGAGGGATTTATATTAGATAGCTAATCATTATTAGGAACACTAAGACTAATATTCCATGCATTTTTTCATGTCACTCCTATTTTCAGTGTTCATTTTCTGGTTGCGTATTATCAGTGCCTTGATTGTATTGAATTGTGCTGACACTTCTTGAAGGGATTGGAAAACATAATTGATACTTAAAGTTCATGTATTAACCTAACAGTGTTTTCCTAAATATGTTAAAGAATACAACTTAAGCATTCAGCTATGGCACATTGAGTCATATACCATGCGTCAGATGGGCTGGAACGCGTTATAGTGCGGGTTAAGTGGATTCCATGTTTTGGTTCATAAGGTGTATGGACCCTTATGGATCAAAAAATGGTAAACCATTTGATTCAACCATTTTAATTGATTTAAATATTTGAACAAGCACAAATTCAAAATGAATATAAATTTTAAATAGATAACAGTCATCTTTTATATATATATCCAACACTGAGACTTAGAACTAAACCTATCCTTAGTAGTGGGTAGTGGGGTATCTCTTACATTATTATTGATTTATGTTTTCTTCATGTCATCTAGACTTGGCTTGTTGAGAAGGAAAAGAGGAATGATCATTTCTATAGGAAGGCTTGATTCCTTTCACAGTTTCTATCTACAATGTTCTTAGTTGCTTAAATCTATTTTGAGGCATATGTTTATCATTATAGTGTCATGCCACCATGATTTCCTCTGGTCGCATTCCCTGAAGGTAGTGAAGACCATCCTCCTAAGGTGGCAGGCTAGCAGCCAATGATTCCTCCTATAGTGCCACCTTTGGCACCTATTCTTGTTCTATATTTGGACACTGGTTCCTAGTTATGATAAGGGTTTCTTTGTATGTTACAGTCTATGAAAGGAGTTGTTTAACCTACCTCGATCATAGTAGAGTTGACTCAAAAATTCTAGCTGAAACATCCTCCAACCTTTATAGGGGATGGAAGACATCACACTACAAATTCGTGGCTTGAATAAATCCTTTCTATATTCAAGAATCTGGAGATGCCTCCAAAAAAGAGGTTAAAACTAGATATGTATATGTTGTGTGATTATGCCAAGTGGTGGCGGGACGTAATCACCCAGGGGGATAGGCATTGTGACATGGTCTAGGAATATTTTAATACCATATTCTATTACTACTTATTTCCCCAAACTCTAAGGGATGATAGAGCTAAATAATTCATGAACCTGCATTAAGGGAGTATTTCAGTTATGGAATACTCTAGTGATTTCATAGAGCTATAGAGATTCACTCATACTCTATCTAGAGATGATCTTATGACCACCAGGATATTTAAGGATGGTATGGTATACGCCATCTGATCACAATTAAATGTGTTCAGGTTGACAACCATTTATAAAATCATCAACTAGACCCTAATTATAGAGTGGGACTTGAGGGGTATTGAATGTGTGAATCACGATGGTTCATCACCTAGACCTGCTAGTGGTTCTTCTTCTGGGTGAAAGTGGTATTTCAAGACTGCTTGTGCAAATAGTAGTATTCAGGTTCCACGTGCAGATATATTTCTTATCTATCACCAATGTGGAAATCTAGGACACACAAAGCCTCAATTTTTATAGGATTTAGTTGAGTGCAGAGGTTGCGGCATGATGGGGCTTATCTAGCACTTATGCAGAAATTTATCTCTAGTGCCTAATGAAAGGGGATCTACACCTACTCATCAGTAAAGAGTAAGGTCAATAAGATCATGACAGGTAGGTATCTATAATACCACTAGCCGATTAGGCCAATTTGGCGATCGAGGAAGAGGCATTCATACCTATGATTTTCAATGCCAGTAGAGTAGGCTTGCTCGGGGAAGTCCGGAAGTGACTTGAGGTCATGGTATAGGCTAGTTACATGTATTTCATCCTACTCCATGGGAGAAGACTGTCAAACCTTCTATAGTTCGATGTACTATTCTAGTATCCACCACTTTAGTGTCTAATTTATTTGATACAGGAATTTCTCACTCATTTTTATCTCAGACTATTTTGGGAAATCTGGGCCTCAATATAAAAAACTTCTATGGTGTTATGTCACCTAATACACCATTGGGTATCCAATCATAGGGAATTCATCATTGTAAGGATTTCTCCATTAAGATAGGTAGTTACCTTTTATATGGAATCTTTTTGTCCTCGATATGATGGTATTTGACATAATCATCAAGATAGACTGGTTAGTTCCATATCAAGACCATATTGACTTCTATCATCATAGGGTGATGCGTACATCAACATAGGGCATTAAAAATGTGCATAAGGGAGAATGGGATGTTAGTGAGACTAGATTTGGACCCAGGAAGTAGAGGCTGGGCAATGTGACAGCTCATATTTCCAGTCTTTTCTTAGATGATCAGGGGTTAAAACCTACTATTTTTCCTCCTCTAGTGGAGAATTTTATGGATGTCTTTCCTGATGTCTTATATAGTCTATCTCTAGTGAGAGAGGTAGAATTCACTATTTAAATTGTGCCAGGAGGAGCATCAATGACCATTACTCCTTATAGGATGGCACCTAAGGAGATTTTGGAGCTTAATAAGAAGTTGGAGGATCTAGAGGCTAAAGGCTTTATATGCCCCGGCACTTCTCCTTGGGGTTTACCAGTTCTTTTAACTAAGAAGGTGGATGGTACCCTTAGGATCTCCATGTATTACTATAATTTTAATCAACTCAACAAATGCCACTTATGGATCAACAAAGTCCACTTCCTGGGTCATATAATCTCAGATTTAGGAGTTTAAGTATACCCAGAGAAAGTGTGAGATGTAGTTTCTTAGGATAATCCCAAGAACATCATTGAAATTCAAAGATTCTTGGGGATTGATAAATAATAAAAACACTTCATCTAGTATTTCTCACACCTTGTAGCATTTCTTATAGTCTTGAAAAATAAGGGTATGAAATTCTTGTTGTTGGAATCTTGTGAAGCAATCTTTTAGGAGTTGAAGGGAATACTGAATTTAGCACTGATACTGATTCTTCAAGAGCCAGTAAGAAGCTATAATGTATATTGTGATGCATCAGGTATTGGGGTTAGATTTTTTATGATATAGGATGATCAAGTCATTACGTATGAGTCTCATTAGTTGAGGCATCATGAGTGGAATTACCTAATGCATGACCTCGAGCTCATTGATGTCGTGCATGGCTTACATTGTTGGAGACACTATCTACTTGGAGGGAGTTTTGTGGTATTCACTAATCCAAAAATCCTCAAGTACATATTTACACAGAAGTATCTCAATATTAGGTAGTGCAGGTGGGTTTTGTAGAAACTCGGGTTTTTCCCTATCAGACTTTGAAATATTCCTACAAATAATTCCAGATCTAGGCGTGGAGACAGCGTGTGATTCTATGGCCTGGTGTGCCTGGAATAAGTTTTATAAAAATATTAAGTATTTTTATACTATTCACATGGAGGAAATAGGTTATCTCACAAACGGTATCTTGGATTAGAAATATGAGGTCATAGTTGCATCTGGAACGTTTCGTTTACCCTAAGCAGGGTATATGTTTTGTCAGTGCGGGTCTATTGTAGAAAAAGGTTTTTTTAAAGGTTGGGGAAAAGGCCTTAATTTATTATTTAAAGAAAATACCTCTTTAGTGTGGGTAGAGGGAGACCCATTACATAGCCCGAAGACCCAAGGCAAAGTGGCCTGAATACAAGGCTTGAAAGCCCATTTTTTGGCCCAAAGGACCCCTTGGTAAAAAGTACTGCTACAGTACCAGCGCTGCTATAGTTCATCCACCGCTACAGTTCCTACTACAGTGCCTCCTCCACTATAGTTCACCGCTGCTACAGTTCTGTCACTGCTACAGTGCCCTGCTATAGTACCGGAATTATGACCCTGCTCAGATTTGATCCTGGGTATTTTAGAAGTCGACTCAAATAAATCCAGAACGGAATCTCAGATCAAAATTATGAGCCTTTGTTTCGGTTCATAACTTTGTGTTTACCCTAGGGATAACATAAAGTTGTTCATGCTGGGTGTTTTGGATGAAGGCGTGTTGACAAGGAGTTAAGTGGGGGAAATGATTTAATTAAAAACAATTAAGCATCCTCCCCCTCCCTTATCCCCCTGTATGTAAGAGGCACACCCCTCCTACTTCATCCATCTCTGAAAAACCACACAAATACTAAAATGACAAAACAAAGTGTCGTCCATCTCGGATCATGATGAAGGATGCTCCTGGATCATGCAACAACATCTCTAGAGTGCGGATCTGGCCTTGAAGCATCGGCGTTTCGCCCCGTGGTAGGTAGATTTTAGTTTTACTTCTGATCCCCTTTTTTATGCATATTTTTTGTCCTAATAGTCATAGTGGAGATTAAGATTTCCTACTGATCTTTCTGAAACATGTCTCGAATCTTTTTTTAGACAACTAGAGGGTTCCCTGTGGTCCGCAAAAGGTCTGGAAATGGATTCTCGTGAGGCGGTGGCTTTGGCAGGGCGGCACGGTGGCTCCGGTAGAGCAGTGCGGTGACCGCAGGGCGGTGCAGTGGTTTCCATAGGGTGGAGTGGTAAAGGATCATCCATTTTCAGCGGGTTGGCAGCGGCGACGGCCAAGTCAGCCTAGGCAGGGGCGGACCGGCCAGTGCGGGCTGGTCCAGCTAGTTTTGGGTCGGGGGTTCTTTAAACCCCTGTAACTTGAAATCTGAGGGTATGATTCACTTGACGTCTATAGAAATGAAACCCTTGAATTGAGACAGACCCTTTTAGAATGTTTTAGGAATTTTATGAGTTGGGTTTGTGTCCTAGGGCCACAAAATTTTGAAATAATAATAATAATTTATTATTATTCAACTTTGACCCGTCATAACTTATGCATGAAGCGTCTGATTGACACACTGTTAGTGGAATTGTAACCTTGATGGTAAGGAAAAATTTTCAAGATCAATTTTGTGTGCTTAAACCGAAATTGGGGTGTAGACCCACGAAGTCCGTTTTAGGGCGTTTACGGTGGAATGTGAATTTTTCATCGGGTGTCTGTTTTGGATGAATAAGTAGTCGATCCCGTGTATTTTTTTGAGGTGATCTCAATGTAGTAATCTTTTTTATGTGATCTAGGATTGAGTAATAGGCCCTCCAAATATCCATTCGGGCTTGTTGTGGTGAATAGTACCCTTTTGACTGGTTTTCCATTTTAGGTGAGTAAATAGCCTATCCAAAGTGTTTTTTCACATAGAACGTGATGATGGCCTCTGTTATGGCTTATGGGATAATATGTGTCTTGAATTGTGGATCATTTTTAGGACGATGTTGGAGATCGGTGGTTCATGAAGAGGGATGTTGGGTCGGGTAATCCCATGTGACACCAGGGCATGGGTTTCCCTTACCTCTCTGCTTAGGTTGAAACAGGACTCACCATGTTGTGGGCATGAATTCATTATTTTTTGGTAGTTTCCTTTAGGTTTGTTACTCCCCTGATGGACTAGGGTGAGGGTTCCCCATGATGTTTGTGAATTTGTATTGCTCCCCTACCGTGACAGGGTGTGGGTTCTCTAATCTTTCTAGATGGTAGAGTCAGTACTTCTGTGTCGTACTAGGGTGTAGGTCCTCTAGCCTCAGTGTGGTGCTCCTCTACTATGGGTGCGGGCTCACATTGCTTGAAGTGGTTCTCCCCTACCATGGGTGTAGGCTCATGTTCCTCAGTGTGGTTCTCCCCTACCAAGGGTGCGGGCTGACGTCTCTCACAGTGGTTCTCCTCTACAGTGGGTGTGGGCTCACATCTTCTTGGAGTGTTCCTACCCTACCGTGTTAGGGTGCAGGCTCGCATTTTACAGGGTGGTACTCCACTGACGTACTAGGGTGCGGGTTCACACCTATGGAGTAGTTCTCCCCTGTTCGTGATTTTCAGTGGGGAGTGGGCCCCTCACTTGTGACATGTGATTCCTGGTTAGAAGTTAGCACTCCCTTGATATATTGAAGTGCAGGCCCCTCCAAACAGGAGAGACAGTGGTTTCATGGGTTGGTTTAGGAGCTATTACTCCCTCGACTGTAGGGCAGTAGTGAGGAGTGGGACTCTCCACAGTTCTTCCAACCCTACGTAGGGTGCGGGTCACTGAGTGACTTCTTCCATGATGCTTTCCATTGAGCGTTCCCTCATGGATTGGTATCATGAGGGTCATCCAGGTTGTGTCGTCCTTTTTTTTTACCAATGGAGTGGAATATATCGGTTGAGTTCCATCTAGGATAGTGAGGTTTCCTCATCGACTTTTATCTATTGATGTTTTCCCTCTTCCGTTTTTTGAGATATCGGGGGTGGATTGGCTCTAATTATTGTTTATGAGGTTGGTACCTCATGAGATTGTTGCGAGTGTTGCATTGGAACTTCAACTTGTTCACTGAGGATAGTCTATGGTCGGGACCATGAGACCTGGTGTTGGTGTTTAGTATATCTGGGTATATTCTGGGAGTCTGTGTGGCATGTTTCATTTTTTCAACATGCTAGGGATTCTAAGATGACCATTTAGGTATTGCCGAAGATGGTATTGAGATGGAGCTTCTCTCTCATTTGGGTTCCCTCAGGCTGGTTCGAACTAACTTATGTATATAAGTTGAACCCTTTTTGGTTTGGTATTTTGGGCTTCCTACTGAGTATTATTATACATACCCCTACATGAGATTTTCCTGCACATTTGTTGTGTCTTTTGTAGACCACGGGTCATTTGATGGAATCCCAGTTGGACCCGGAGCAAGTAGAGTGTAGCATCTAGACTAACTAGGGTTTTCATCAGAGTTTAGATGTGGAGATTACCAGTAAGTGTTTGATATCAATTCCCTCCTTCAGATAAATTTGGGTGCTTTTATAGTTTTATTTTGGTGGGACCTATTTTTTCCCTTTTTGTACTTCTACTGTACTCTAGTTTAGGATATATTTATGCATGCATTTTAGTTTTCAGTTTTTGTATATATCTATGCAATTTGTCATGGAGGTTTATGTGGGTGCATGCATATAGGTACTTTAGGATATGTCCTCCTTATGTGTGATATCCTACTCGGCACTAGACGCAAGCCCCTAGCCTATGGAGGCAGGCTTGAAGAGTCACGGCTTGAGACCTATTGATTCAGGTCGTGAGAGGTTGAGTACCTACATTCATTTGATTTTGAGCTTTCTTACACACCTAGTAAAGGAAATTCTATGGCTGATTCTTTGAGATGGAAGACTCAAAAATAGGTGGTTCATGAGTCCAGTGATCAATGGTATCTTATAGCCTTATTCTTAGAGATGTACATTGAGGTATAGGAGGACCATGGTCAGACTATCCTCTCAACCTTATAAGTGACATCTACTCTTCTGTAATAGGTAATAATGAGACAGTCATCTGATCCTAAAGTATTGGCCCTAAGGGAAAGATTTTTAGAGGGTGATGCATCTTCTGGTTAGATCATGGGTGGGGATGACACCTTATTGTTCCATGGGTGTATATGGGTCCCAGTAGACATCAAAGAGGAGCTAATGTGGTAATTCCATGCCTCATCATCGGTGGTTCACTCGGTGTCACCAAAATGTATCGAGAACTATAAATCCAGTATTAGTGGCATGGTATGAAATGTGAGACTATCAGTTTCATCACTCGGTATTCCACCTGTCACTAGGTGAAGGCAGAACATTAGTGGCTAAAAGGGGTTTTACAGTCATTTTCTATTCCCAAGTGTAAATGGGATGATGTTTCAATGGAATTTATGACTGGTCTACCCAAAACACCTCATTGAACCAATACAGTATGGGTTGTCATGGATTTTTTGACGAAGGTCACACACTTCCTACCTGTGCAAGAGACCTTATCAATAGACGATCTAGGAAGGTTGTACATTAGAGAGGTTGTACATCTTCATGGAGCTCCTTGTAAAATCATTTCCAATAGAGGCACTCGTTTCGCATCACGGTTTTGGTTGGGGTTATAGAAGGCCTTGGGTACACATGTGTTTCTGAGCACAGTTTATCACCCGAAGACCAAGGGATAAAAGTAGAGTACGATTTAGGTTCTAGAGGACATGATCCATTCATGTGTCCTTGAATTTGGGGGTTCCTGGGAGAAACATATTCCCCTAATTTAGTTCACTTATAATAACATCTTCCAGGCTACCATCAAGATGGATCCTTATGAAGCCTTATATGGTAGGACTTATTTCTCACCTATGTAATGGCTAGAGTTAGAGGAGACAACTATGCTTAGACCAAGTCTTGTGTAGGAGACTACAGAGTAGGTCCAGCTAATTAGAAAGAACATGTTGATAGCTTGGTTTATATAGTATTCATATGCAAATATACATTGGTGACCTCTCGAGTTTGATGTAGAATGCTGGGTTTTATTACAAGTCTCACCCAGGTTAGGTCATATATTAATTTTGAAGTAGGGTAAACTCTCATTGAGGTTCATTGGACCCTTTGAGGATGTGAAATGGATCGAGCCAGTGGATTAATAGTTGGAACTTCCTAATAGATACTAGATAATGCATGATGTCTTTCATATATCTCATCTTTGTCAATATCATCTAGACTTTTCACATGCTTTCAACCTGATGAGGTTGAATTGGATTTTTATACTTCCTTAGAGGAGTATCCAATGCATATAGTGTATCAAAGTATGAAGTCACTATAAGGTAGGTTAGTTCATTTGGTATGAGTTCTATAGTAGTATGACCGAGTATCGGATGAGACCTGGGAATGGGAAGTTGATATGAAATCTTAGTGGTTAGATCTATTCTCTAATGATACCTCCTTACCTCAGAAGGCCAACTTGAGGAAAAAAATTTTGAGGAGGGTATTTTGTAATGACTCATCTTTTCATGAAGGTAAAGAACATTAGTTTTTCAATTTTAATTCCTTAAACATTACTAATATTAAGTCATAATCTATACAAGGAGGTCATGGGTGTGTATGGGGCTCATTCATAGCTCAGATCCCTAAAATGGGAAGAAGGGATTGGGCCTCACTTTTTGCCTACAACCATGAAACCCAAGGCGTGTAGTTGTGTGGCTGGTCGCAGGTATGGGATAGAGCCATTTTTATATTTTTCACATATTTAGTCAAACCGTGCATCTAACCATAGGGTTTTCCCCAAAGTATCAGTGAAACTACTATGGTTTTTGCATGGTTTTTTCAAACCATTAACCTATGTATTTTTGGGTGAAAAGTTTAAAATAACCCTCTTTAGTTGATAAACCTATTTCTCTTTTCCCTTCCTCCCTCTAGTGGCTGAAACATGTTCCTCTCATCCTTTAATCTAAAAAATATATCAATTTAGACATTGAGACAACTCCATCTTCTAGTGTTTGATCATTGATCCTTCATAACAGTTGGATCTATCTCGGTAAGCTCCCATAGTCTCTTTATTCCTATCTAAGTTTTTCTTAGAATTTTCTGGGCTATTTAGGTGAAGTCTAATTTGCCCAATTTTTAGGGCATTGGATAATTTCTGATATCTCTTCTAACTTGCTTCAAATATGTGGCTGATATTGAGTGAGGCGTCATCTACGACCTTGAGGAAGGTGGTCACATCATTTTCCCTTTGAGTCTAGTCATCTCGTAGTTATGCCATTGTGTCGCATGCCATCCTTTTCTAATCATCCCTTTTATATTTATTTATTCATGTATAATTGATCCTTGCACCTTTTTATATTCCTCTTGTTCCTTTTTGGGTAGTTTAGAGTTTTTACACACCTTATGTGGTCACCCTTTGTGTGTGCCAAGTGAAATTGGCCATTATGGACAATGGGTTAAATTGCCCAGAACACCTAATTAGCTTCTTGATTGGCCTTTAAATGAAATTACCCTTGGAACATGAGTATTAAATAGAACCTAATGCACCTCTTAGTTGATTGTCCCACTTATGGTTGTAATTTCCCAAATGGGAAATTTTCTTATTTGACTAGAGCACCTTTAGATGCCTTTGAGCCTTATGAATTAAAATACCTTGACTTAGTGTAATAAATGGAATGTGAGTATTGGTTGACTTATTCATGATGTTTTTCTTCCTTTAAATGATTTGGATGACTTAAATGGAATAGTTTATAAAGATTGGAAAAGTCCATGCAATTAGTTATGTTTTATTATATGCTTATAATGAATTGTAATGCCTTGAATGGAATTGAACTTAACTAATGGCAATATTTGAGTTATTTCCTCATGAATTCTGTTATAAATATGGATATGAATTATTTATATATAAATTCTAGGTAAGCATTTAGAATGGGAGGTAATTCCTCATGCCAGTTATAATTATGAATATGCCTTTATATAGGTTGTGTACGATGGTAAGGGGTGTTGAGAATGGAAAAAAATCACACTCCCTTACATTGGGTGTTGAGTATGTCATATCGTACTAGTGATACCATATGGTTTTTGGGATTTAGGAACCACATTCCATGATTAGAGTGATGACATGATGGCTCGCTCACCATCACGAGTGTTGTTGCATGACGTCTCAAACTCTTCCTGGGATGTAGGGCATGTACCATATTGCTTGAACTTATAGAATTGTTAAACTAGTCATGGATGGCTGAGTTATCATTTTGTAGGTAGTGATAATAGAAATTTATCTACTATAGGTTATTGATATACTTTATTGTAGTTAGAGATTAGGAGAAGAGGATCGAGTATGCGCTCTATATTCTTATAGAGCAGCTTTTGTTATTTTTGTACTTTTTGTATAGCATGATTGTATGAATGTTCCCATATTCCCTTTTTTTTTATAAACATTTCATGCATCCATGTATTAGACACTTCCATTATGGATTTTTATTATATTATTCAGTTGTTCATTTTACTATATTTCCATGTTTATTTATTCTGTTATATGTTATGCTTCCACAATTATTCGATTATATATGTTTACATAAGCTTCTTAAATTATTTATTATTGTTTGTATATATTATTCAATTCTAATTATAGGGTATAGTATCCACACTGTACCTTATTTACACCCTTGCTGTTAGTCGGCAGCCTCTAGCATACGGGGAGGTGTGCTTGAGTCTATGTGACCCACCACCTTGGGGAATGGGTTAAGTAGATCTCTGTTCAGGACGTTACGCCTTTATCTAATGAATTATAGATATATAAGCAATAACCAATAACCATAACATAAATATAACACATAAATATTTTATAAAAGAAACATTCTTGAGGAAAATAACTTTCCCATTTTGAAATCACTTTTTATTTTTACAAAGTAGCACACTCATAAATGAAAACCTTTTATTTGAAAATAAAATTGTAAACTTGTAAAGTAAGATTAAAAATAATAAATCATTGTGAAATTGGGAAATTATTTTCATGACATAAATGCCAAAAAAACATTCCTTTTGGATTTTGTAAAAATAGTTGAAAGAGGAACTTTAAAAGAAGATTTTTAAAAAAAAATCTCTTACCTTGAGTCTGACTCGTCATGTGGAATCTTTATCTTTTTAAATAATAAAGTTATAATAATTTATTATTTATTTATAAGATTTTTAAAATTTATTATACCTTTTATATCACTTATTAACATGTTATTAATCATTTAAGTTCACATGAGATGTTTGGATGATATTGGGTTCATAAGTCCCAAATGACTTTGTTTGGTTTACTATGGTCAAAGAGGATATTATTTAATAATCCCCAAAATAATATTCATGTAATATGAATTATATATATTTATAATTTATATCATTATAACCATCCAAGTAAATTAGTGATGAAAAAAACACACTACTACCTGGAGATGGTATGTTGTATGTACACACGCGTGGTGATTTTGGTTTTCACGGGATGGATAAAAGGTGGAATATGGTGGTACCATTATCATAATAACATCTTAGAATATATATACATATATATGGTAAAGGATTTATTACCTTATCATGGAAAAAACACATAAAGAGTATGTGTAAGAATAAATAAACTTAAAAGAGTTGATAAAGGCGATTGGCTCTTCTTCAGTGGACTTCCTCTAATATTTTCTTAAGGGGTCTAGGGTTGGTCTTTTGGAAGGACCAGAACATCAATAAATTAAATATGGTTATTTATAAGAGAAATGGGTATATTTTTCTTGAGATTTATGGCTCAAGGTGGTGACATTAAGGGAAGGAAGGAGTGCCTTTTAATAATTGAGGTGGGGCATTTTTAGAAATTCTCAAAATACTAAATTCTAATAAATTCATTTTCTATCCAAATACCACAAAATGGGGATTTATTATAATATAAGATGAGATAAGGTTTTATTATCATAAAAATAAAATTTATACATTTTTTTCTTTTATTTTAAACCTTATCATTTTGATTAACCTTAGTTAACCTATTTTAATTTTAGTTATTATAATAATTTATTTAATATAAAAAGTTTTAATTTTTACTTATAAAATGTAAATTATACAATTAATGAATAATTTATGAAATTTGAAACCAAATAATTATAAATTTTTATTTTTAGATATTTTATATTATTTTTAAATAATTTAATAAATTATTATTTTGATAAAATATCATTAGTGTCAATTTTGGCACTATCCATTACTTTGACTTTAATAAAATCAATAAAAAAGATAAATTTGAAAAACAATATTTAATAAACCACTAATATTTCATAATAATCTATAAAAAAAATTATAACCTTGATTGATTAAAATTATATTTATTTTATTATTTTTAATCTTATTTATTTGATTGTTTCATTAATTAAATAAGTATTGCATCATCATTGTATAATTATTTAAGGTAAATACTTATTCACTAAAAATTAAAAATAAAATACCTTAATATAGATAAATATTTTATCTTTCAAAATAAAATTTATAGTCAATGATATATTCTGAATAACACCGTATAAAAAATAATATAGTTATTAAAAATATGAATGTGACATCTTTGACTTTTCTTTAAATAATAAATTTTTATCATGAACCAAAGTTTATTAAGTTAAAAATGGAAACTTATATTCATTTATAAACTACTTTTTTCTCATGTGGACACATAATAGATACTTAAGATAAAAAAGGTGATATTTTATGACTTTTTTGATTTAAATAACATATAGGTCATTTCCCTGGAAACGTGTCCATTAAATAACTTAATTTCTATCCTTAGGTGTTGAGGGTCTAATTAAATTCATCCAATTAATTTTTGGCAAGTTTTATGGTAATTCTCTAATCCTTGTCATATTATTTTTACCCTAAATTACCTGATTTACCCTTAACCGTGGTAATAAAAATTATTATGTTTACTATTTATATTTTTCAAAAATCAAATGGATATATATAATAAATTTTTACCTTATTATTAAAAATATGGAATCCATTTTTCAAAATTAAAAAACACATAAGTGTCATAATTTAATTTAAAATTAAATAGGCAAAATGCACAGAAAAAAATTCTTTTGAAAAAATGCATCATTTTAAAAATAAAATGTTTCTATACTAAATTCATGTATAAGAACCATTAAAAAATCCATAATTGGATTAATATAAAAATTAACTAATTTAATTTTTAAAAAAATACAATGCATAATTTTTACCTTGTAAATAAAATATAGTTCTCAATAAAACTAGTATTTTTCACTATTTATTAAAAAATAAATATTTTCAAAAAATTATCAAAATAAAATTATAAGTTGATTTTTTACATTATGGATTAAAAAATGAAATTATTTTTATGAAAATAAAATTCTCTATTTTTAAAATTAATCTTTTAAAAATAATCATATAAGAAATTAATTAAATAAAACTATTTTATTTTTTATTTTAATAATTACTCAATATATTTATAATGAATTTAACTATTTAATTATAGATTACTAATAAATATGAAAAAAAATATTCTATCAGTAAATAATTTTTTATAAGGGCACACTATTGAAAATATAAATAATATATTTAATTATGAATTATGTATCAAAATTTGAAATATCAATAAAAATACTTGCAATATTTTCTTGTGTTTGTTCATTTATAGAACTTCCATATTTTTTCCTCCTACTTGAGCAAAAAAATTATTGAGGAATGCAACATTTGATGCTCATTATTTATTACTGTAAATGATATTTATTACTATATGACTATATTATTGAATAATATGAAATTTATAAACAAAACCAAAACAAATTCAATTAAATTTCAATGTATTTGATTAATTTGGTTGAGGTATACTCAAATTAGTTTTATTAAATTTTGTATTGAGTAGAGTTTTGTTGGATATTTTATTTAGTTTTAATAATTTTCATTTAATTTATATTAATTTAACGAGTTTTGTGTTATTTTTGGTTGAAAGAAACATTTGTTAGGATGATTTAACACTTTTATATCTGGATAAATTAAGTATGGTTCAAATAATTTCAATTTGGATCAATATAAGTAATTTTAGGTTGTTTTCTGTCATCTCAATTAAATTAAATTCAATTTTATTAGTTTAGTTATAATCAATATTGTTTAAATTATTTGACTTTCATTCAATTCACATAAATATAGTTTTAGTCAGTTTGATTCTATTTTTAGTAGGAAAGTTTGTATTGAATTGGTTCAATATAGTTGAGTTATGTTTGGGTAATATCAATTTGATCCATTTAGTTTAAGTAAGAATTGATCTGTTAGACAAAGTATCACATAGTTTTTTTTTCTCTAGTTTGGTTTTATTTAATTTAAATTGATTAATCTCTATTTAGTTCGGTTCAATATTGTTTTGTTCTATTAGTTTTAGTTTGGTACAACTCATTTTAGGGTGGGTTTCCTTGGAAATTATAGGTTCAATTTTTATTATATTAGGTTTATTTGGTTCAATTAGGAATGATTATCTTTGGTTTTAGTAGGTATTAATTTATTAGGCATGGGATGGTTTAATTGGTTATGTAAGTTTTGATTCTATTCTATTTGTTTTCTTGTTTGAATTATTGCTTGATCCTTTTTTAAAAGTGTATCTTTTATAGAAGTACTAATAGATGGATTTTTTTTAAATCCCTATGCATAAGTTTATTTATATATAAGTATTATATTGGGCTTCTTGAGGATGAAAAGTGATAAAGGTGTATCTACTGTAAAGGTCCAAAAATACCATGTTTTTGTATTTATGAAAAACCAAGGTCATTTTTTCATTTCAACCCTAAGAGGAAATATTTTCATTATTAGTTGTTAAATGCCCTGGGATAAGAATTATAAATTTTCTACTAATTTAATGATGTTGTTTTTACCCTTGAGTGGAAATTTAGAGTGAATTATAGATGTATTGGTTTTGAGTGATTTTATTTAATTTATTTATTTAATTATTTAAACAGAATATGAATTATTTATTTAATTTTGGTCAAAATTAGGATATCTTCTAAATGGAACCATGTATTGAAATTTTTTAATCATAGTATTATTTGACATGTGGTGTTTCATTTAATGCCTATATAATTTGGCAGTAGACACTCTAGACACTTCTCAGGTCTATTTTTCTATTTAACACCAACATAAGTTGGCGTGTTTTGGATGAATTTTTTGAATTCATTATTCTCATTTATGTAATCAATAACTGGTTTATTGGTACATTCTTTTTGTACCTCATATTATCTTTTTTAATATTTTTTATTTTAATAGATTTCTTGGGGTATGGGTGGTAACACATATCTTATGTCATTTATGATTATTATCATCATCAAGATTTTTTTTATTATTACTATTACTTTGTTTCTTTTTGGAGAATGTTTAGTCTCTTTTATTATCATTACTTTGATATGTTGGTGTCCAACTACCATAGACCTTCCCTGCTAAGCTTCATAATGACTAATGGTCACTTTTTTATCTAATATTATAAGAGGGAAATGGGTTTTACCATATTTGGTGTGGAAAAAATGATGTCATTGATGGAATAAGAATAAGGATGGAGAGAGAGAGAGAGATTTCATCCCCCATAGATTAACCTAGGTGTGTGTGTGTGTGTGTCTTTGTTGCATAGATTGGGTGCAACTAGATGTGATCGGGGTGATGGGTAGAAGATGGTAGGATGTGTCTGGTTGTTGAAGCAAGTGGAAAATATTGTCGATTGATAATGTTAGGAGACGTATAGGTATCTATATGGACTTAGGTGAGAAATTGTGGCCTCGTGTGTGGAATAGATAGCTTAGCAAGGTGGTGTAGCATAGATCCTTCATGCGGTGACTAATGTTTTGGAGTGGCAGTCTTGTGTGGCATGGATTGGTCAATAGAGGAGATAGAGGTAGCCATATCTAGATAGGTTGTATAAATCTAGAGAAAAAAAAATTGGTCATGGGGTGTTGGTGGTAAAACATTGGCGGTGATTGGTGTCTTCAAAAGCAATGCTTAGTGATAACCTATAGGTGGTGTGATGTGGATCTATACTAGGAATATCATCATTCCCATCATATGGGAGGGTGAATTCATAATATATTCTATATCCCTTGATAGAATAAGATGACCCTTTTAGGGCTGGTGCATGTTTTGTAAACCCAACCTAGGAAGCAAGGTGGTGTTCAGCCAATTATACCTATCACTCTCTATTATATTTATATATAACATTATATATATATATATATATATCATACTAGGTGTACCATATATATATATATATATATATATATATATATTGAATATTATATTATATTATATTATATTATATTATATTATATTATATTATATTATATTATATTATATTATATTATATTATATTATATTATATTATATTTTATTTTATTATATTATATTATATTATATTATATTATATTATATTATATTATATTATATTATATGATATTATATTTTATTATATTTTATTTTATTTTATTTTATTATATTCTATTATATTATATTTTATTCTATTCTATTCTATTATATTCTATTCTATTATATTATATTATATTATATTATATTATATTATATATATAATATAATATATATAATATTTATAATATTGTATATGTGTATATATGTGTAATTTGATAAACATGGGGAGAGGAGAGTGTTAACACTACTTGGTACACAATGGTAACATATTTTTCATCCCAAAATTGAGAAAATATGTTTTTTATGTTAGTATCCATTTTGACATATAAAAAGTCTATTTTTCTTTTTTTATATATAGATAAAAATTGTGTTATTTTTTAGACCAAAAAATATTATCAAATTAGTTTTGCTTATAGAGAGGTTGTGAATGGAATACTCTAGTGATATGGACTTATCAAATATGTTTTTTAGACCTCTATAATGAGATAAACTCATGTTATGTATCTTATGAGTCTTTGAGAACAATATAGTTCCCTAGGGTTTATTATAGTCTTTCATTTTTTTAAGTCATATAATATTTATATATTTGATTTAACTTATTTGTAGTTATGTTGAATAAATATTTGGTTGTATTCAGTTGTTTTAGTTCCAAGTAAAACTCAATTGGTCATAAAAAGTACATGGTGCCTCTCATGCTCCTACATTGTAGTGCGCCCCAAAGTTTTCATATACTTCATAGAATCCTTTTTCTTTTTGTTTATTTCTGGGGAATCTTGAAAAAAAAAATATAATTAATATGAATTAAATTTTAAACACAAACCAGTAAAGTTTAAGAATACCTTAAACTCATTACTCTTCTAATAAACAATCATTTTTGGTATTGTGTAGTTGGACGGTCATTGAAGATTGGTACACCTAGTTTTGACTCTACTCTTCCAACCAGTATATAACTCATGTTTTTATGATTTCCATAATTCTCCAAGTTCCATCAATCATACCACCTTCATATCTTGACTGTTAGGAAAGTAAAATTGATTCTATGAAAAACATGTTAAGTCATATAAATAAAATAATAATATAGTTTTCAATTTAATAAATTATCTTACCCATATATCTTCCCATTAATTATCCTTGATTTTATTACTAATATGCCTCCATAAGACTAGTTTCACTGAAATAATATTGCTTTACTTAGATAAAGTTTCCATAAAACTTTTAAATTGTCTATCATTTTACCTATCATTTGATTATCTTCATTATAATCTAAAATTATTTGAATTTGATGGTACTAGAATTCACATAAATGGGTACACCAACATTGAATATTATAATATCCCAATAAATAAGATAAAAGGAAAAAAGTATAATTAATTAATTGTACAACTGAAAAAAAATGATGTGATATAATTTGACACACTTATTAACATAAACCTGATCCAGGATGATCATTGGGCTCTAATGAATCTGTGGGTTGTTCTGGAATGGTATCCTCTGAAGGATGTGCATGTTCCAATGCATGCTCTATGTCATCTACATGTAGTGGAGTGGAAGTTGAAGGATCACAATCATCTGATCCTATATGGATAAGAGTAGGAAATGGAGGTAGCTTATACATGGTAGGATAAGGATAAAAGGGATGGGGATACATCATAGGATATAGATATAGTATATGGTATATGATAAATAGATCCCAAATAAGATTACGATGGAAGAATAGGTAGTAAAATCCCTAGAGGCTCGAGAGGAGGGATGTTTGATGGTGATTCTGGGTGTAAACAGGTATGATAGGTGCTCCGTGTAACTCTAGTAGTACCCCTATTTGATTTTCCATGTTGTTGAACCCTATTATTAGGCTAAGTAGAAGTCAACTATGGTTTATCTAAATTCCACTAAAATAAATTTGATAAAGAATAATAATGTGATATTAAATGTAATGAATAAGAAAGAAATTACACTTATTATACTCACTAAGGGAACTATAGGAGGTATCCCTAGTTCACACATTCATCAGGAATTATCAAATAGTCTCTTTGAATTTCTTCAGTATCTTTCATAATTTGCATAAGAATGATAGAAATGGAATACACTATAATTGATGACATATTCTATAACTGATGCATACAAATAATAAACCAAAAAAATTATACAACATGTAATAGGAAATAACTATTATATAATCCAATTAAATACATATGTATTTATGAAAAAATTACTTTTAAAACAACTTCCTTATTTTTAAATTAAAACCCCGCAAAATATGGTAAAATAATATAATAGAAATTCTACCATAATTGGTATAAATATAAATAATCATCTAATTCTAATATCATAGAAAATAAGATTTATACAATAAGAAAAATATATCCAAAAGGTCATAATGGATATGGAATCCTGAAGTTATATGATATATGAAATGAAATAAAAAATTTGTTCTCAAAAATTACCCATCTCCATGTGGGAAAAAAATGTATCACTTTTCTTGTTCCATAATCCTAAATAATATCCAATGATCATTCACTAACTAATACAATAACTTTCCACTTCCAAAATCAAAGTAAATTGGGTCTATATACACATAAAGTGTGCATATATGGTGAAAAATATTACTTTTACTACGATTACACTAATTTATCTATTCTTAACCATTATGATATAATCCATGATATGGTAGTTTAAAATAAAACTATTAAACTAAAATTTTAGTTTTAGATAACAAAATGAAAGCATCAAAGAAGTCACTTTTCTGCATCTCTTTGAAGACATGAAATTTATCCACTTTTAAAATATATATTCCAGTGTTTTCCTGATATTTAATGAAAGGTGGACATATAAAGGAATTAAATTAACTTTATGAGGAGGAAAAGTGTATTTTAAAGAAAACTTTAATGATGATTAAGGAATATCAATAGACAATTATCAAATTTTGATTTATATAGAAACAAATTTGGGATAAATAGAAATAAGAATTTAAAATAAAACATCACCTTATATCCAATAAACATGATTATAAAAAAATGAAAATTCTTTTTAAATTTCATTGCATATCCATACATAATGAATAAAAAGGCTATAATAATTAATAATAAACAATACCATTATGATGAACATAAGTAACCAAAAATAATAATGAGAAATCAGATTATATAAGAATCATTAGATAAAATTAAGACATATTAATATAATATCACAAAATAAGGTTTCACAATAAGGATCATGGGTAAGTACCAAAAGAGCTAAGGCTGGGAAAAATTTATATCTTTTAGAGAATTATGTCCTTGTGCTATATTTCCATGAGAGAACTATGTCCACATAGTTTATTTTATATGTATATAATAACTGATAAACTAGTCCATATGAGAATTATAATATAAAATAAAACAATGTATATCAAACATGAACCATGGTATATATTGTGGTCCAAATCTCACAAGTTACAAACCAAACATGGAAGTAATTTAGTTTTCTCTATATCTATATTATATAAAGTAAGTTTTTAGTATAGAATAGGTCTTAGAAAATGCTTACTCATAACAACTCACACAAGACATAAGGCATAAAAAATATCTTTTTAGACATATCAAAATAACGGAAATTCTTATTTATATAAATATTTTTTCCACATAATTGACATAATTTAAGAAATATGTTCACATAACATAAAAACACCCATCCATATTCAATATTTTATGAAAACAATACCAATATATATATTCAAACCATATAGTGAATTTTAAATCCAAATATTTTTAATACCTGAAATGAATAATTTCAATTAGTAAAATAAAACAATTAAATTAATAATTTCATAACCCTCTAACATATTAACATAACAAAAAAGTACTATAATTAATAATAATAGATTTACCTCAATTATATCACACAAAATAATAGGTTAATATTATATTTATATATATGTATAGAGTAACTTAATTAAAAAAAATACATCACCTACAATCATATTTATTATGCAATTCAATAACAAATATAATCAAAAATAACCCACATTCAAATAATATAGAATAATCCAGAAAAAAAAAGAATATAGGTTGGTGTTTACACCTAAAAATATAATAATTGTGGTTTTAAAATTATATGAAGGATTTGGAACTCACCAATTTTATATTCAAGAAGAATGGAATTAAAATCAGAATTTAAGACATATTTTTGTGGCTGGGGAAGAGAACTGAAGGTCGCTCGCTCATAGGGTTCAATCGGGATGGGATTGAAATGGTAGTAGGGGAGTATACATGGATGGATAATTTGGTAAGTTTATACATATTTTTTTTAAACTGTTGGTATATAATTATCTATACCAATGGTTTTTTAAAAAATTTGGTATATATATCTCTTAAACAGGATATACCAATGTTTTTTGCAAACTGTTGGTATAGTTCCATTGGTATAGGTCCCATTTAAAATAGTGATATGAAAATTAAATGAATAACCATAGGATTATAAAATAAATATATTTTAAAGTATAATAACCATAGAATTTTCCTTAATGTAAATTTAGTATGGACAATCCCAAAAAGAAATGAGATTGTAACATAAACTCTTATCTCAAGCTCCATACTTCTTTCTTTACGTTAAAACCACCTATATAATAAATATGAATTTATTATAAACGTATTATAAAACTATATTAATATATAAATTACTATTTATAATTCATTTATAATTTTCAATTACCCTTTAATTATTAATTTCATCATTAAAAAGAACATTCAGTTGAAGACTGGTATGTTTTCTATGTATGTTTCTGTTTAATGGTTTTGTTCCTTGAACCTTGTTCATGGTTTCATAATTTATATAATATTAATAATGATATAAATATAATTTTTATTCATTTTATATAATTTTATAATCATTCATATAAATCGGTGATAAAAAATTAATTACATCACTTCATGGAGATGATGGTCCATACGCGTACACAAGTGATGTTTTCACTTTTTGATAGATGGAAGAAATAAATTTAAATTATAATTCACATTTATAGAATCATTATTATATTATAAATTTCCTAGAAATTTATTAAATATATCCTTATTACCATCCATATAGAGAGGAAATTAAAAACAAATTGCATCGCTTCGTGGAGGTGGTAGTCCACACATACGCACGAGTGACGTTATCATTTTACAAAGGATGATAAAGTAAGAATTTAGATGAGATATTATAATTATATAAGTATAATATTTTAATAAATATCATATATACACATAAAATCCATCATAATAAAATTTCATGAAATATGGTGATGGAATATGAATCATATCTTTGCGTGGAGGTGGTAGTCCACACATACGCATGAGCGATAGTTTCATTTTCTGTTTGATGAAAAGGAGGGGTAAAATGGTTGTCCCATAATTATAATAACATATAAATATATTTATGATACTAGATTGATTATTTTCGGATGGATACAACAATTTAAAGTAATTATAATGAGAGTGAAACTTGAAAAAGATCGGTAAGAACATATTCCTCTTATTTGAGAAACCTCATTTGAATCTCTTCTTAAGGACCCTTGGGTTGGTCTTTCAAGAAGATAAGAACCTATATTATATATATAGAGAATTTTATAAGATATTTTGGAAGTTTTTTTGGAGATAGATGTCTCAAGTGGTGTGGATAATAGAGGAGAGTGGTTTCCATTTTATAAGTGAGGGGAGTGGCAGACTTTTAATTATTAAGAATATTAAAATATAATAAAGCTACTTTCATGGGAAATTGGAACAAAGTAGGATAATTTTAAAATATATGATGATATAGAATCAAAATATATTCATACAATATGATTTTTACAAGTTTTTAGGAAATTTTAACATTTTTCTCCTTAGTTTAACACATCATTTACTCATTTTAACCTTTACCATAATAATAAATTTTTACCTCAGTTAATATTCATAATGACCAAAAAATAAGTTAAACTTATTGAATAATATTAATTATGATAATTAAAAATATAAAATATATTTTAATATATTCAATTTTTATAAGTGGAAGAATTTTATTTTAAAATAAGTGTGCAAAATGCTACAAACCTATTTTTAGGAGAAGGAATTTTTAAGCATAAAACTGAGTTTACCGTCATTACTTTCCATGTAAGAACTATTAGATGGATGTTAAAGTTTTTTATTTAATATATAATCTTAAAATTTAATTTAAATCATTCATAAATAGTGACTAATTTAATTTATTAAAATAAAAACATATTATGTGCATAAAAAAAGTTTTTTTAGAAAAAAACATAAATTTTTACCTTCAAATGATTTTATTTTAATTTCTCACTAATTGAAAACTAATGAATTCATATTATAAATATGTAAACAATAAGTTTTCTTAATTTATTTAGTTTTATCCATACCATCCAATCCATTATCTAGGTGATAATGAACACATTAAATAATAATAATTTAATAGTATATCATGGTTTGTTAAAAATCATTATTGTGTGTGAAGCAATATATTACAGAAATTAAATTTATTTAAAGATAAATATATCATAAAATCTTGGGGTGTAACATTATACATATATTAACTTGGATAATTTGTTTTTTTATGGTTGGAATGGTCCCCACGGTGTGCTTAGAGACATTCTGGCACTGGCCCAAGTAGGTATCATTAGTGGTTTTATTTATTTTATTTAATGGTTTATTTAATTATTCTAAGAATGTCACATTCATATATCATTGCATTGTTGGTATAGTATAGGGCCATGTTGGTGGTTCCCTGTTTAGTTATTTACTCACACCTTGATCGGGATTCCATTTCACTTGGGTACCCAAGCAACCCTCACTTATTACATATTCAAGTTGGGCTGAGGCCTGAGATTGCATGATTGAGCTAGGGAATCTCAAATGGGATTTTAAGTTCGGGGTTAGGTGAGGCTTTTGGATTATATCGGAACCTCCTATATTTTTATTTCAGTATTTATTTATTTTATTTTTTTATTCTATATATGTGATTGGCCTAATGGGTGATCACTCATGTATGCTTGTATGACAATACTTCATTTGTTATAACATGTTTGTGTTACCTTATTATTATCTATGTACTATAATGGTTATGGTTTTCTTAAGATAATTAGTTATTTATTTTAATATTGTACACTCTGATCTAGGGGATATAATCTCTCCATGGTACCTCCTTAGAGCCTCATTGTTAGTCGAAATCCTCTAGCATATGGGGAGTCATTCCTGAGGTTATGTGATGAACTAGGATTGGGCACCAATCGATTGTACTTTGGACCAAGAAGTTACATTTTCATCTTTAATTTATTTTCATCCTTCCTCTTTTACAACTTGAAATACTAGAATATCATTAAAAGAAGTAGGTCCATGCCCAAACTTTTTGGTGATTCATTTTAGATCATGGATACACCTTAGAGGGAAGAGTGTGTTGGATATTCCTAATGATATTTTTCGGTAATTGATTAAAGACAAAAATGTCCATCATAGGTGTAACGTATATATATCCTTCATTTACAGTATACATGGTTTTGGTTTTAAGCATGGTTTTCTTGGGATTTATGGTTTATGAATTTTTATGCTGCATTGATTAAATTTTAATCAATCCTTAGAAACCTAATAATGGTATCAGATCCATTTTATGTGTTTTGATTCATGGTATCATGTTTGAAAATAAAGGAAACATATATTGAATGGATTTAATATTTTAAATAATTAAAATGATTTGAAATTTGTTGTACGACTAGACGTACAATATATGATATCATAATTTGTGATACAGTCACACCATGTGATATAGCATATTATAACCAATAACACAGTTTAATTTCTTCATTTTTTCATATATCATAGCATACAATTTGAGATATCACATTGGATGATAGTGAATATCTATGTTTCAAAAAAAGAGCCTCATATCTCCCTTATGATAAAGGTGATATAGTAAGATATGAAACCTAGGTGCTAAGAAATAATGTCGTAGTTGGTCATTATTTATCATAAAATATGATAGATAATGAGGCAAGCCACAGATTATAGTATAATGTACATCATAAAATAAGATATCATGGATACTTTATTTTTTATAAATTTAAGTTTATAAATGAATTATATGGTTTATAAATTGTTTATATATCATTAAGAATTTTCTTATGGGATATTTATCTAATTTATAAAAATTTTATAAATTGGTTAATTATAAAATGTTTATAATTAATTAATTAAATGTTCACGAAACATTTACTTAATAAATATCAATAATAGTAAATGATAATATTAAAAATACCTTTTAAAATTTATATGGAATAATTTATAATTTAAATATAAAATTTTTATATGGAAATTATAAGGATAATTTATAAAATAAATATAAATTAAAAAAACATAGTAAATTATAAAGATTTATATTTAATATTCTGAATTGTTCATAATATTTTATTTTAATTGTTCAAATTAAATTACCTTATTTGAGAAATTATTTAAATCATATAAAAAGGAGTTTTGATAATTGATAAGATCAATATTTTAATAATATTGAATATATGATATTTAAATCATATAAATTGTTTATATAATAGAATTTGGAATATAAAAATGTTTATATTTTATATAATATCATATATTTAAGTGAAATTCTGCATAAAAGGACAATATGAAGGAGTTCATATTATATATGAATATAAATTGTTTATATTTATTTAATTATGGAATTTATATATTGAGTACCTAAATTATAAAATGTTTATAATTGCTTTATTTATGAATTGTTCATAAATAGTTTATATCATGTTTAAATATATGAATTGTTCTTTTTTTCTTTTATCTATACTTTATTCATGTATATAATTGTTATATTATGAATAGATTCATTCTTTATTTTAAAGTGTTAAAATACTTTTATAAATTATTATACATGTATATAAGGACTTACATGCTAGGTATGATAATTGGTTTAGTTTTCTTCTTCCTTTAATTTGGATTGTATTGAGGTATGAGCATGAATTTAAAGGTTTATTATAGTTGTTACATATTAAGTGTTATAATTGTGATGTAATTGGGGTCTCCCTTGAGTAAAGTTTCCTTGGATGAAGGGATTTTGGGTCAGACTTCTCACTGAACTGGAGGCCTATGCCTTATCTAGAAAAGTGTGGGTGAACTATATATATATATATCTAAGCTTAATATTGTGGGATTTTGCTATTTAATATTATTATAAGCCTTTATATGAAAGGTTTTGTGGTACCCTAGGTTGGGTGTACCACTAAGAGGGGGTGAATTAGTGGTTTTCTTTTATGAATTATTCTTTTCAAACACAACCTATTGAACTTGTTAAGGTCCCAAACCACAAAATATATTCTCATGAACTCACCTTCATGTGAAGTTATATTAAGATAGAGCATTATACAAAATATTTATAAGGTTAGTCCAAAAATATCTACTCCTTTTCATGATAGGATAGTTTCCCTGCTCATGGTTTTTCTACTATATGAAAAAATGGTTTCACCATGGACCATCATATTCCAATCAACATAGAGTCACACAATGATATGTCTCCTAGGTCACACATGGGATTTGTGAAACTTCACACTACCCCCATTATAAGATTATGATCCCAAAAAAAGAAATATCTCCTTTATTGGGATTATTTTGTGCCTCTTGATGATGATATTCCTCTACCAATAGACTAGATCAACTGGACTGCTCATGTACACCTTCAAGTCTATACACCCAAGTCTTCTTCAGAACATGGAAACTCAGATTTCTCAGCTATCCAATCCTTCACATGAATAGGTTATCCCTATAAATTTTATTACTCATGCATAAAAGATCTTTTTCTTCTCGAATGGATCCCAATTTTGAACTCCTTCTCTCTTCGATATAGTAAAGTATCGGTCTCTCAATTATTTAGATTTATCACACTTGGTTTTTGAAATTTATCTCAATATCTATACACATGCATTCCTTCTTTCTCCTGAACATATATATTCACAAAATAATATCATGAATAATATTTCTCATATTTAAAATATGGAAACTTGTCAATTTTCGGATGGAATTCAATCTTGTCATTCAAATTTGGAAGATATTTCCAATTTGAACTCTCCTTTGAAATCTCATTAAAAATACTTGGTCAAAACTTTATTTTTAATTTTATGAAGAATCAGAATATTTCCTTTTTATTTATCCATAAAATCCAAACTTTTATTTATTTTGAATTCCCTGCATGCATGGAACTGTGATGTGTCATCTATTCCTTGTAGTTTGGATCTTATCTCATCATTTGACTTCTTCCTCAGATGGACTTCCACTATTTTTATATTGTATTATGATCATTTGATTGATCATAATATTTAAATACTTGAAGAAAAAATCATTATAATCATCTGATTTAATGTTTCCAAATTATCCATAAAAAATAATTTTAGAATTCTCAATATTCACATAAAGATAAATGATCTTTACAGGGTTCATGCTTACTCAAATGAGCCTTATGGTGATCATTATCATATAGGTTAGATGATGCTTACACAACTGATCCTTATAGTGATCTTCACACATTCTTATAGTATGATCATTTTTACGTGTAAGGATAAAAGACCCTTATGTTATACTCATATTTATGGGACTCATACTCACTTATGAGATCTCCATTATGGTTCTACATAATGACCCTTACAAATTCTCACCCTTATTGCTAAAGGATCCTTAAGGTCCTATTATCATACTTATGGGTTAGAATAGGAATTATAGATGATAAAACACTATTTTATTGAATATTTTATTGATAATAAATGATATAATTTCCTCACATTTTGTTAAATATGTTTAATTAGAAAGTATTTGGGATTAGATCATTCATTTGAATAGTTGATGAAAATTCCAGTTTTACCCTTTATAGTTCACTGTAGTATTTCAAAAATAAATATTTGTATATTTATTATTTGAATATGAAATTTTGTAACAGTGTTCCTAACTTAATTATCTACAACTTTTATTCATGACACTAGAGCTAAATAGTGCATTTGGTTATTGAAACTGTGTCATGAAGTCAAAGTTGTGCTGGACTCTCCAGAATAGAGAAGATTATGTATTTCGTCCATAACTCCTTTATCTAGGCCTGGATTAAGCCCAAATTTTTATAGGAGATATAGGACCCATATCCACACATATTATCCTTCTGGAAGGCCGTCCAATTCACGCGTTTTGGTGGTAAAATAGGCGGTTTAATATGGAATAAAATATTTGGCCGAATTTCCACATTCACACTTGAAACCACTTGTAACCTCTCCTCCCCTCCCCTCTATAAATTGGAGTTTTTATCATTTGGAGGGGTTGGTACGTGAATTGGGAAGTTTAGTTCAGAGGATAATTGGATCCACTTCAATTCTTCAACCATTTAAATAAGGGTATCTCTTGAAGCAAGGATCCCTTCGACGAAGCCTTCTTCTTCTCCTTCATGTTGTAATGATTTTGTTTGTGTAATAAACTTCTTTTTTCTTCTTTTATTTCTTCTATTTTCTTATTTTTTGTTTAAATTTATTCTTCTATTAATCTTCCTATTTGGGCTGGAATTCTTGAGTATAAGCGTTATTGGGTTATACCCATTATAAACCTTTGCACATGCAAAACGCTTCTACGATGATTACGCCACCCATGGAAGAGTAGTTCTTTTTAGTAATCGATCGACCTCTATCGTTATTCATTCATTTATTCTGAATAAATGAGCTATTGTAATTCACATAATATGATCCATTAATTGTGTTTTTAAATTACAAGAAACTAAGCAAACAACTGAACAATTAATACAAAACACGCGAGGTCGAGATTTTGTGTAAATTGTGAGAGCGCAATCTTAATCGGTAATACAAGACCACACGGGATAAATTTGTAGAGTTAAAATATAATCCCTAAACACAATTAATCCTAATTTCTAGAATGGATATGTTCTCTAATTAACCACTGACCATAAGCTATCCTTAGAACAAAAATCAAAGCAGGGTGTTGCGATTGCGTCTTCCGAAGCTAGCCTAGGGTTTAAGTAATTTCATCTTTGTGGTTAAGTTAACTCTCGTAGGGTTCGAGGGATAAAAAATTAAGGTATCATAATTAAGTGTATATTGATTTAAATGATAATGATTAATAAGTGAATGAAAAGGTAGATTTATATCGATTACTCCTTTTAAAATAGATTTCTAAAAAAACATCTTCTTGTTGTGTCATTTAAATCGAAATTCATTTCAAAACTAAAAACAAAAAAATATACAATCTTCTTCCAGAAAACTTCTTATAGATTCATAAACTATAAAAAACCCCAATCCTTTAAAGTAGTGTTTTTATTATATTCTATTTTATTTTTTTAGAATACCTTTAATAAGTTGTTAAATTCACTTCCTCCTTTGAAAGACGACCTTGGTTAGCCACTCTACTGCACCTAAGTACCCCAAAATCACAATAATCATTTGAGGGTGCCCACGATAGTGCTCTTTCAAATTGGTGTCGTTTCCAGGGAGGCAAGTAATTTATTCAACCATTTAGAGTTATTTATTTTATTTTTAATTTTATTATTTTCTTCACCTCTCTCTTTCATCTTTCCCCTTTCTCAAGTTTTCATTTTTTTTTCATCCTCTTCTTTTCTTTTTTTGGGCCATCAACTAAAAATTCTCATTTTTATTTTACTATTTTCCACTTTCTTTCTTTTCATTTTTATTTGATTTATGACATGAACTAATCCCGAATATCTCTTATATCTTGACCCTGAGATTGAATGTAGCCTTAGGGCTCGAATCAGACATTCTCAGTCTACGGGAAGTTTCAATATTCAACCAGTTGGTGAATTACTCTCTTCTAGAAAACATTGAAATTGGAAGCAATTCAAATTCAAACATAAAAGAGGAACCAATGGCTAGAAATAATTTAAATGAGATAAATATAACCATTCAAGAATTGGCTGCACCTGATATTAACTATCAACCAAATTGTATTGCATACCCAAATCTCGAATCAGACTTTGAACTAAAATCTAGGTTAATTCACTTACTTCCAAAGTTTCATGGCTTATCTGGTGAGGATCCCAATAAAAATTTGAAAGAATTTAATGTGGTTTTCTCAACCCTAAAACCTAGAAATGCTTCTAAAGATCAAATCAAATTAAGAGCATTCCCATTTTTACTTTATAGAGCTTCAAAGGATTGGATGTACTATTTACAACCTGAAGATATAACATGTTGGAATGATTTAAAACGTCTTTTACTGGAGATATTTTTTCCAGCATCGAGCACCACTTCCATTCGTAAGGATATCTTAGGGATCAAGAAATCACAAGGGGAGTCAATGTATGAGTATTGGGAGAGATTCAAGAAGTTGTGTGCAAGTTGCCCACATCACCAAATCAGTGAAAAATTACTCATTCAGTACTTTTATGAAGGACTCACACCTATGGAGAGAAGCATGGTGGATGCTGCAGCTGGAGGAGCATTGGTGGATAAGACACCAGTATCTGCATGAGAATTGATCGACAAAATGGCCCAAAACTCCCAACAATTTGGCGATAGAGGTACACCACATGTCAGGGGAGTACATCAGGTAAGTCCTTCTTCTCTTGAAAGTCATTTGATTGATACAAAGTTGGAAGAATTAACCGCTATAGTGAGGCAGATTGCTTTGGCTCAAAAGACATCCCAACCCACTCCTTCAAGGCCTTATGGAATTTGCACTGAGACAATCCATCCAACTGACTATTTCCCACAACTACAAGAGACAGAGGATTGTGCAGTAGTATTCCCTGGGAGACCATTTCAGCAGTAACAACAACCATATCCACAAAAAAAGTTTGATTCATTTGATCCAACATACAACCAAGGGTGGAAGGATCAATCAGACATGAGGTATGGATCTGGACAACAACAAAGGCCCCCTTTTCAACAAAACTTCCAGTAGCCTTCTCCTTACCAGCAGGGTTTCCAACAACCCCAAAGGATATTTGAAGCTCAAACATCAACAAGCCAACAACAAGGGAATCCCCCACCCAAGGTGGATTCTAACACTGATGATCTTTTGAAGCAAATTGTTCTTAATCAATAGAATGAACTGAAGAGTAAAGGTTCGGAGTTGAGGGAGTTGAAGACTCAAATGAGCCAGATTTCCACCGCCCTCCATGAACTTGTGAGTAAGAATTCTGGAAATATACCTTCCCAACCCACTCCAAATCCAAATGGGAATGTTAGTGCCATCACATTGAGAAGTGGAAAGCAAATGAACGATACATCTATACCTACCATTCCACCAGGATTCACCTCAACTCCAGAGCAGCCGCATTCCAAACCAACTGATGAGCAATCCAAGGAGAAAGATAAAGGTAAGAAAAAGATTGATGATGTTCCTCCTAAACCCCTTCCTTTTCCCAACAGGGTTGTTCAAACCAAGAAGATGGCTGAAGAAGCAATGAAAAAGGAGGTTTTGGATACATTCAAGCGTGTGGAGATCAAAATTCCTCTACTTGAAGCCATTAAGAAAATTCCAAGGTATGCGAAATTCTTAAAAGAACTTTGTACCAATCAAAGAGGGCTCAAGGGAAATGAGAGGATCAACCTTGGAAGGAATGTCTCAATACTCATTACACCAACTCTAGCAATGCCAAAAAAGTGCAAGGATCCCGGGACATTCACCATCCCATGTACCATAGGGGAGTTTCACTTCTCTGATGCTCTTTTTGATTTAGGAGCTTCAATAAATGTGATGTCTCACTCTGTATTCTCTTCTTTACAGTTTGGTGAGTTGAACACGATGAGAGTAGTGGTGCAGTTGGCGAATAGAGCTACAGAATATCCAGAGGGAGTTCTTGAGGATGTACTTGTCCGGGTAAGAGACATGATCTTTACAGCAGATTTCTATGTTCTTAACATGGAGGATGATCAGGTAAGTTCTCATGCCCCCATTATCTTAGGTAGGCCCTTCCTCAAAACTGCAAAAACTATCATAAATGTCAATGAGGGTACACTTTCCATGGAATTTGGGGATGAAGTTGTGATATTTAATGTTATGGATTCCATAAAGTACCCCTCAGAGGATCATTCTGCATTTTTTATCTCCCATTTTGAACCACCAAGTAAAAACACCATGGAATTGGATTGTCCTATGCTTAGGGAGATTATGAGTATTGGTTCTAGTTTGATGTCTAAGAGTAATTCCACACTCGTTTCTAAGGAACAAGACTCTCTAAGATTTGATTTTGAAATGGAATCATATTCTTATTTTGATCATGTGAACTCTAATTATGACATGTCTATAGAGTATGCTGATGGATTTGATGATTTATTCTATGATTTTGATGATGTATATTCTGATACTGATGCTCTTTGTGCACATATTTCAGTTCCTTCAATGTCTCCATCCATACTACACCCTCCTTCATTAGAACTCAATCCATTTCCACCAAATCTGAAATACTCATACTTGTTGAGTAGTGAGAGATTACCTGTTATCATTGCTAACAATCTCCCTTTTGAACATGCAGAAAAGATTTTGAATATTTTGAGGGAGAACATCAGGGAGATTGGGTGGACCTTGGCTGACATATCAGGTATTAGCCCCTCCATTTTCATGCATAGGATTATCTTGGAGGATGGGGCTAAACCGGTGAGACAGCCACAAGGGAGACTCAATCCCACCCTCCTAGAAGTTGTTAAAAAATAATTTGAGAAATTGCTCGAGGCTGGTATAATCTTTCCCATTTCAGATTCTCAGTGGGTAAGTCCTATTCAGGTTGTGCCTAAGAAGAGTAGTGTTACTTTTGTTAAAAATGAGAAAGATGAGTTAGTTCCAATGAGGGTACAAAACAATTGGTGTGTGTGTATTGATTATAGGAAACTAAATCATTCCACCCGCAAAAACCATTTCCCCCTCCCATTTATTGATCAGATGCTTGAGAGACTAGCTGAGAAAACACACTATTGTTTCTTGGATGGATTTTCTGGATATTTTCAGGTTCCTATAGCTCCAGAGGACCAGTAGAAGACGACATTTACCTACCCATTCAGTACCTTTTCTTACCGAAGGATTCCATTTGGACTTTGCAATGCCCCAGGTACCTTCCAGAGATGCATGGTGAGTATTTTTTTTGATTTTATTGAGACTTTCATGGAGGTATTTATGGATGATTTTACAGTGTATGGGGCTTCATTTGATGAATGTCTAAGTAGTTTGGGAAAGGTGTTGAATTGTTGTATTGAGAAGAATCTGGTCCTGAACTTTGAAAAGTGTCATTTTATGGTAGATCATGGCATTGTCTTAGGGCATGTAGTGTCAAAACATGGGATAGAGGTTGATAGATCTAAGGTATACATTATTTCATCCTTACCCTATCCTTCATGTGTGTGTGATGTTAGATCTTTCCTAGGTAATGCAGGATTTTATCGGCACTTCATCAAAGATTTTAGTAAGATCACTCTTACTATGTCACGATTACTTCAAAAGATTCTGATTTTGTGTTTGACGATTCTTGTAGGACTTCCTTTGATGATCTAAAGAAGTGTATGACCACTCCACCAATCATACAGCTCCCACTATGGGAGATTCATTTTGAGCCTATGTGTGATGCCTCCAACTTCGCAGTTGGAGCTATCTTATCTCAGAGGGTGGAGGGACGTTCACATGTGATCGTCTATGCATCGAGGACACTAGATTCAGCCCAATAAAATTACACAACCACAGAAAAGGAGTTTCTTGCAGTCATATTTTCTTTAGATAAATTCCGTTCATATTTATTGGGCTCTAAAGTAGTTGTTTTTTCTGACCATGCAGCTCTGAGGTACCTCTTGAAGAAGCCAGATGCAAAGAACAGGCTGATCTGATGGATGCTCCTTCTTCAGGAATTTGATATTGAGATAAAGGACAAGAAGGGGTCATAAAACTTGGTGGAAGACCACATGAGTAGGCTTACTCACACACTAGAGGATGACACCTTGGACCAGGTACCACTTCGGGACACTTTCCCCGATGAGCATCTCTATAGCATCTCAAGTACGCATCATTGGTATGCTAATTTAGTTAATTACATTGTTTCCTCTAAAATCCCAGCAAATTTAAAGAAACATCAAGTCCAAAAATTAAAGAGTGAGTCAAGATTTTATGTTTGGGATGATCCATACTTATGGTGCATGTGTAGTGACCAAGTTATTAGGAGGTGTGTTCCTGATCATGAGTTTGATTCTGTTTTGCAATTCTGTCATACACTTGCATGTGGTGGACACTTTGGACCCCAACAGATAGCTAGGAAAGTTTTAGACTCTGGATTATATTGGCCTAGCTTATTCCATGATTCCCATGTGTTTTGTAAGTCATGCTCTCGTTTCCAACACACTGGAAATATTTCAAGGAGACATGAGATGCCCCAACAACCCATTTTATTCTGTGAGTTTTTTGATGTTTGGGGAATTGATTTTATGGGAACTTTTCCTAGTTCCTTTGGTTTTTTGTACATTTTGGTTACTGTTTATTATGTGAGTAAATGGGTGGAGGCTAAGGCCACTAGGACTGATGATTCTCATGTTGTTGTGGACTTTGTCAAAGCACAGATTTTTTGCAGGTTTGGAGTACCAAAGGCCATCATCAGTGACCAAGGGACACACTTTTGCAATAGTAATTTTGCTTCCCTCCTTCGAAATTATGGGGTGACACACAAAACATCAACACTATACCACCCCCAAACAAATGGCCAGGCTGAGGTTTCAAATCGAGAGTTGAAACAAATTTTGGAGAAAACTGTGCAGCCAAATAGGAAGGATTGGAGCAAGCACTTGGATGATGCATTGTGGGCTTATAGTATAGCATACAAGACCCCCATTGGTATGTCCCCATTTCGGATTGTTTTTGGGAAAGCATGTCATCTCCCAATGGAAGTCGAGCATCGGGCATATTGGGCTATAAAGAAATGAAACATGGAATTGGCCCAAGATGTAATTCAAAAGAAGTTTCAAATTCAAGAGCTTGAGAAGATTCGACTGACATCATATGAGAAATCAAGGCTCTACAAGGAAATATCAAAAGCAGTTCATGATAAAATGATCTAGAAAAGGGAGTTTCATGTTGGAGAGAAAGTCCTACTCTACAGTTCATGACTGAAGTTGATGCCTGGTAAGTTGTGTTTCAGATGGTTAGGTCCTTATATTGTATCTAATGTTTTTCCTTATGGTGCAGTGGAGATCACACAAGAGTACAATAGAAGGAGCTTTAAATTCAATGGGCATCATTTGAAGAGATACATCGAGGGACTTCCTACTGATGCAGTGGATTTTATCACACTGCATGACCCCATCATCACTTGAGCACATCAGGTTGTTCCTAACCCTTTCACTTTTATATTATTTGTCCTATTTAAAAATTCTGCATTTCATGTGCATATATCATCTCATGGGTTCACATTGAGGACAATGCAATATTTTAAGTGTGGGGGAGGGAACCTTTTAGTTTAGTAATTTCAATTGTTTTCCTGTTTAAAAAAACCCAAAAAAAAATTGTGTGTTTTTCAAATTTTGTGTGTTTATTTTACAATTTTTTGTGTTTTTTTTTGAAACTTTTGAGCTGAAATGATTCTCATCACCGTTTTTAAATCCATATCAATAAGTGAAACAATTTACCCATTGAAACTAATCTTAAATGAATTCTGAAATGACTTTGTTTCAAGTTCAAATATTTAGTAATTTCATGAAAAGTACACTGAATTTTGAATCCCATGCCACATCTCACTGCCTTTATATTTTAAATCACTTTCCTGTGAGGCTTCTAAACCATTATTCTCATATTCTTTACATTCACCTCACTTCTTGAGAGAAACAAACCATGCTTTATTTAACCAGAATTTAATCTATTCCTGTCAAAACTTGAGGGTTTGAGGTACTTATGTTTAAATGATTGAGGCATTTGTTTGGTATTAAAGCCCCTGTTTCAAAGAATCCTTTTTTATAATGGCCTAACTTGAATATTTAATCCTTGTATCCCTTAGAATCCATGCACATACTATTATGTTAGCCACATTACAAGCCAATTTTTCCTATCCAACCAACTCTTGAAGTGAAATTGCATAATCTAGTTGAGCTTAAGTGTAGGGGAATCTATCTTGTGTTGTGCCACCACATTCTGTGATAATTTGGGTGGAAAATTAAATTATGAAGAGATGTGTTTTCTAATGAAGAAAGTAATTATATTGAAAGTTGTGCCTTTTCTGGATCTTTCATGACAAGTGAAGCTTTGGATTTTCTGGAGCTTCTAATTGAGGTGGAAAGCCGTGTCCATCTGGAGCTTTCAAGAAAATCATGTTTGAGAAGATTGAAATTTTTGATGCTGAAATGATGAATGGTGTAAAACTTTCATGAATTTTCATGATGATGGAGCTGAATTGATACTATGGGGATTTAGGAGAATACCATATTTAAGTGAAAATTAGATTAATGCAATTTTGCTTCAAAAAGAGTCAAGCCCTCCTCATTCAGCCTCAGAATTTTTCACATCTAAATCCTACCAACCGAAAGCCACAGAACAACCCAAAAAATTTCTCATGATAAACATATGTCTTTGACTCACATTGGGTAGAGATGTAGGAATCTATCAATCCTATGGTGACCCTTGTATGAGTTTTTATGAGAAAGGCATTGCAAAAAAAATTGACATTTGGGTGATAAGAGAAAATTCAAGTGAGGTAAGTGTTTTGTGCATGGGAGGATAAATAAAGTGGAAATATATTGAATGATATAAATGAAGAACTTGAAATAATGGTTTTTTATGAGGCATTATATCTTTTGTTTCTTGGTGTGTAATTGTTTGATCTCAAGGATATGTGTTTTAAAATTGGTTTTGATTTGATATTGATGTTTACTTAATATGAGGTTTTGCTCAGGAGTGAAAAAGGGTAAGTGTGGGGGAGTTGATAAAACACTATTTTATTGAATATTTTATTGATAATAAATTATATAATTTCCTAACATTTTGTTAAATATGTTTAATTAGAAAGTATTTGGGATTAGATCATTCATTTGAAAATTTGATGAAAATTCCAGTTTTACCCTTTATAGTTAACTGTAGTATTTCAAAGATAAATATTTTTATATTTATTATTTGAATTTTAAATTTTGTAAAAGTGTTCCTAACTTAATTATATACAACTTTTATTCAGTACACTAGAGATAAAGAGTGCATTTTGTTGTTGAAAATGGGCCATGAAGTCAAAGTTGTTCTGGACTCGCCAGAATGGAGAAGCTTCTGTATTTCGGCCATAACTTCTTAATATGGGCCTGGATTAAGACCAAAGTTTTATAGAAGATATATAACCCATATCCTCATATATTATCCTTATGGAAGGTCGGCCAATTCACGCGTTTTGGTGGTCAAATGGGCGGTGTAATTTGGAGTAAAATATTTGGCCGAATTTCCACATTCACACTTGAAACAACTTGTAACCTCTCCTACCCTCCCCTATATAAATTGGAGTTTTTCTCATTTGGAGGGGTTGTTACGTGAATTGGGAAGTTTAGGGTAGAGGATAAGTGGATCCACTCCAATTATCCAACCATTTCAATAAGGGTATCTCTTGAAACAAGGATCCCTTAGACGAAGCCTTCTTCTTCTCCTTCATGTTGTAATGATTTTGTTTGTGTAATAAACTTCTTTGTTATTATTTTATTTCTTATCTTTTATTATGTTTTATTTAAATTTCTTCTTCTCTTAATCTTCCTATTTTTTTTGGAATTATTGAGTAGAATCGTTATTGGGTTATACCCATTATAAACCTTTGCACATGCAAAACGCTTCTACGATAATTACACCACCCATGGAAAAGTAGTTCTTTTTAGTAATCGATTGACCTCTATCATTATTAATTAATTTATTTTGAATAAATGAGATATTTTAATTCACATAATATGATCCATGAATTGTGTTTTTAAATTACAAGAAACTAATCAAGCAATTGAACAATTAATACAAAACACGTGAGGTCGAGATTTTGTGTAAATTGTGAGAGCGCGATCTTAATTGGTAATACAAGACCACACGGGATAAATTTGTAGAGTTAAAATATAATCCCTAAACACAATTCATGCTCATTTACAGAATGGATATGTTCTCTAATTAACCACTGACCATAAGCTATCCTTAGAACAACAATCAAAGCAGGGTGCTGCGATTGCGTGTTCCGAAGCTAGCCTAGGGTTTAAGTAATTTCATCTTTGTGGTTAAGTTAACTCTCGTAGGGCTCGAGGGATAAAAAATTAGGGTATCATAATTAAGTTTATATTGATTTAAATTATAATGATTAATAAGTGAATAAGAGGTAGAGTTAGATCGATTAAGCCTTTTAAAATAGATTTCTAAAAAAACATCTTCTTGTTGTGTCATTTTAATCGAAATTCATTTCAAAACTAAAAACAAAAAAATATACAATCTTCTTCCAGAAAACTTATTCTAGATTCATAAACTATAACAAACCCCAATCCTTTAAAGTAGTTTTTTTATTCTATTCTGTTTTATTTTTTTATAATACCTTTAATAAGTTGTTAAATTCACTTCCTCCTTTGAGAGACGACCTTGGTCAGCCACTCTGCTGCACCTAAGTACCCCAAAATCACACTAATCATTTGAGGGCACCCACGACAGTTCTCTTTCACTATACTTCCTCAAATATTATTTTATAGCATCTTATAATGATCCCAAGGTGGTCTTAACCACTCATAAAAACCTCATAACATCATCCAAATATTTTTCATCACCTTATACAACATCTTTCACATTCATCACTCCTTTAATGGTTTCCCAACTTCTTCATGACATCTTTTTCCTCTTTTAATATGGCTCTTCAATCTTTCATCAAGACATCTACCTCTTGATTCCATGAAATATTATAGACAATACTTCCATAACATCATCACTTGATCTGGACATGTATATTAGTTCCAAAACCATCACATATGAAATACTACTTTGTTTTGAATATATCCAAGTGATGTATTCAACATACATCCTTGAAAATTATTTTCCATATACCATTGAAGCACCTCTATCAAATCCTCATATCCTCCTCATCAATACATATTTCTGATAAGTTAACACCAAGATTCCTTATTTATAACAAATAAAATACAATCCAATGGGAATAACAAGTTTTATGTACCTTATCCATAGGAATCATTTAGATATGTGTGGATGTAGTTGTCTTTTAATTTTGGTAATAACACATGCTATGAATTGTATAAAAAGTTACACAATAATATAGTTTGAACATGTTGATTTGGTAGAAGGAAGAGGGTTCCAAACTAAACCACTAGAAGTATGAATACATATAAAGGGAATAACATGAGATAATATTGTGATATTAAATCCTATTTAAAACACTAACTTTTATATTCCTTCTAAAGTAAATATTTTTCAATACCTCGATCATTCAAATGGGCATATCATTCTAAATCTAGGTTCCCCGAGATTATCTTGTGTAAGGAATTAAAGTAATGGGAATCCCTAATAAGTTAATGATCCCATATTTTGAATTTTATTTGGGTAAAATTTAGTTGAGATACACTAATAGGATTAAGTTATTATAGGAATAATGTTTAGTGAATCCATATAACAGATTGTGGTAGATTTATCCAATAAACTATCTAAGAGTCATATATGATATCATTGGGAATGGTGAAATATATAAATAGATAATTGATGGTATAAATGCCAAATAGAATTCATTATATAATGAAATAAGGATCTTATTCTATTAATGGATATGATAAAATTTAAAATGGGTCATCATTTTAGGGGGGTCACGTTTAATAAAATTCCTTATTAAATGAATTTAAAATATGATACTCATCTGATAAAAGTTTATGTTTTAGATATAATGACATAATCATCATATTTGACCTTAAAATTGAGATATATTTTGGAGAGTTAAAAAAATTAATGGAATTAATTTCTTAGAGTGGTATCAAAACATAAGAATAGTTCTTAAGTAATAAGAAAAGTTCTATATTTTGGAGAAATCTCTTCCTAAGTAACCAACAAGTGAATCCATTCAATAAAAAAATATATATATTTGTGATAATAATTTAAAGAATTAATTATAAATCTCTACTCTTATTCCCATGACCACAGAACACAAGTTTCAAAATAAACATGAAAACATGGATGCATACAAGAAGATAGATAAACATAAAATCCACTATTAAGAACAAGAAGGGAATGAGAGTTATGAGGTGTTGAAGTCTATTTTTAGGTGAATAATGGTAGAGGGTACATTATTATCCACTCATGTACTCAATATGTTTGGTTATATAAATGACTTAGAGATATTGATATCGCCTATTAGGATTTATTTTTACATTAAATTAGATCTATAATAATTTTTGAAAAGTTTTTGATAGTTCGTTATGAATTATAACATGAATGATTTCAATAAAAGTTTACTTGATCTCCTTAATATATTTAGGATTCTTGATAAGGATATGAGAGGTCCAAATTCAAGTTCTATGATGACGGTAAAAATGAGAAGGGTAGAATTTTTTTACAAAAATATTATTATAGAGGTTGTGGATATTCCACACTTCCGTCTAAACTAAAGAAAATAAAGAATAAGTATTGCTTTAATTATGTCAAACCTAGAAATTGGAGAAATAACTTTCTATAATTCCTGAAGGGTTGTAAGAAACTCCATGGATAGTCCATGTTATGTATTAATGTTATATAATTTAATTATTATATTATAAAGGTTATATGATACCAATTTTATGTTTCAAAATTTCTATAAATATATATAAGTTAATAAGGATTAAATATTAGAGATTAATGTATGTATTAAATAGATGGAGAAAGGGGTTGTTTCATTAAGGTGTTGTATAAAATAGATTATTTAAAACTCGATTGGATTAAAATAAAGATTGTGGTATTATCATTTTTTTACTTATTATATTATAGAAGAGGAATTGTAAAAAAATGTTTTAATCAATAAATGAGATGATTATTTTGATAAACACTATTTTGAATGATCCAATTCAATAACATGTCTTAAAATAATAAATTATTCTTTTAAAAAATCTCTAAACACATAAAATTCCATATATGATATGGAAAAACATGGTTTATTTGTTAAGTATTCCTACTTAATGAAACAAATATCATTTCCCAAAATAGAGGCTATTGTGTTTCTAAGAATGATATTATGAACAGTATATAGTTTCTAAGAGGATCTTGGTTGTATGTTTGTACTTAGAGAAGTCCAAAATTAACAAATAAAGGATTATAGTAGTCAAAATATAAAGTGAATGTCACTTAATATCATAAAGGGTTTAAGTTATTTCAATAAAATATTAATTTAAATAGTTACATTAGTTACCAAGAGATTTCAAGTAAAATGTTTGATGTAATAAGTTAAAATGAAGATAATGACGATGAACTTAGAATGAGTTATAAGTAGGAAACATGATTTATTAACATTGGAACATTTAATATTGTGAAGAAGAGGAGTTTTAATACTATGATCAATGAGTTAAACATTAGGAATATGATTCCTAAGTCTCACAATGATGAAAAATAGATTTTTTTCAAATATATTACTCGCTAAAGATTTTTTTGGGAGAGTTTTAGTATATGGTCACATGGATATGTGGTAGGAATTACATAGAGATGTAATTAGTTTAATAGAACCCAAAAAATATAGCAAACACAATGGTGTTATAGTATTCTATTATCTATTATATGATGAGATAGGTTCTTATTGAAGGGTTTATAAGGATCAATTAACACTTAATCATTATATAGGGAACAAAAATAACCCAAAATTCCAAATATCTTACATATTTTATAACCAAACCAATTTGTAAACTTAGATGAATAACGTTGTATATATCATTCACCAATGACTACCTACTACTGTATTCATTATAGTGGTTTGATATAGACCCCTTTGTGATAGATGAAGGACTCCCTCATCCTTGGTTTATCCATGGGTTTATATAATAACTTGATGCTCGAGTGAGACTATCCTACCTCCCATGGCATGCTAGTGTCATAGATGGTATATGGGAGAGAATAAAGAGTTCTTCATAGAGAGGGAGAATTGGTAGGAGTCTAATATTTCACTAATTGGCCACTATCTCATGGTGAATTCCCCCTTATAAATTCCCTTAGTAAAATCTTATGTTTTCATGCATTGAATCATATGTTACATGACATATGATTTAATGCTTCGGATATACATTCATTCATCACATTAATACATTGATCCTACTAGGTGTTTCATCAATTGAAACATTAAATTAATGATAGCTTATGTGGGTTTTGGATGTTAACATATTAAAATTTGACTCCCACTATATCATAGGTTGTTATAGTAAATCATACCATATGATTTTACTCTTAACACTCTCATACGATTCATCCAAATCAGAAAATATTATTGTTTAAGGAAGTGGTATAAAGTTTTTATTTCATTCCATACAACATACCCAAATAATATGATATTATATAGCCTAAACATAATATATTTTTTTAAGACTTTAGGGTATATCTCCTTTAATATGACACTTGTACTAAAGCCTTATAGACTTTGTTCTATTCTATCTCATATTGTATCTTATAAAATAACTTATAAAACAATATCCAAAACTTCTTATGGATATCTTCTAAAACATTTTTGTAAATCTATCATAATATTCATCATGTATCACATTATATGAAATAACTTATGAATTTATATCCCAAACCCTTTTATATAAACTCTAAAACACTTTTAGAGTAGCTCTCTAAGTAAAAATCAATCCACATTCAATCAACAATAAATTGTGACCCCATGGGTCTTCATAGAATTGAGATAAAATATGAATTCTTTAATTCAAAAATATAAGCAAATATAATTCCCTAAAAAATCATTGGTGTTACTCAACAAACAAATGGATATTTCATGATCTCTATGATGTGTCTTTAATTTGATACATGTTTTCCATATCCCTTTTCATTAAGTTATTATATTTTTGGTATTTGAATGTGACTTTTTATTAATTTATCCTATTTCCATAATTTTGAATATAAATTATGATTTTTTTCAATTTTTTAGTGAAAAATATGTTTTTGGTATTAAATTCTTGAATTTTGTTTATTTTAATTTTCATATCTCTAAGAATAATTTTTTTAGATTATGAAGTTAATATATCTAAATTCCATGTTTTTAACTTTGATATCAATTTTTGGAATTCATTTTTATTTCTCATTTTGAAATCTGGAATTTCAATTATTATCCTATTTTAAGGTTAGTTTTTCATCTTGAATTGATATTTATCATATGTTGTTGAATTATTCCATGTCAGTTGATTTGTGTGTTGTATGTAATCGAAAATTTAGAAGAAGAAAATATAGTGTAAGGGTGAATGCAGGCTACATAAAGGTCATTTAGAACTACATAAAGGTCATCTATATAGACTTTAATAAGGGTAGTTGATCTCTCATATAAAGGTTATCCTATGATTCAACAATATTCATAAGGATTAGTGGATAGTTTCATAATTGGTTTAGGTAAATCCACATAATTTTCAACTCGTGTAAAGGTACTTCTGTGCTTTACTAACCTACATAAAGGTACCTAAATGTTTCAAAAAGGATACATAAGGGTCATCTCCACTCACATAAGGGTATAATTGGGGCCCCAAGGTGATGCATCAAGGTCCTTTTGTGATGAACTGAGAAATAAAAGGGTAACTTGTTTCTATATGATGGTACTTTATCCACTTCAAAGGTGAGACATAAAGGTACAAAGAAGAATTAAGTGAATGAAGGGATCCCTAAATTCTCAAATCAAAGAAAAATAGGAGCTCGATCTAACAAGAGGATTTATTGAGAATATTATATCAAGAAAATCCAATTTGGAGTGAAATAAGTTGGGATTTACATCTAAATTCAAAATGCATGGGTCCAAAGAAATATACACATAGGGGATCACATTATATTATAGGATTTTAGTTAAATTAATTGTGAGGATGATGATTAAAAATGATGATCTACCATGTGGAGAGATGGGATTCAAGTTTTTGAGTAGGTGGTTTTGATAAAGAAGTTGTAGATTCATATTTTATTCGACTCGAAGTGGGGATTGATTTAGGAGGGACACATGAAATATGAGGACCAAAATGGGGTCAAAGGGAAATGCTCAATATAGAAAGGCCTTAGGGAGTTATATCTAGAGGGAGGGGACATCTCAAATGAGAATGTACTTTATTTATTTCTTCCTTTTTATTTATTCCTATCAGTATTCGAGATGGATTCATTGAATATATATATTTTAATTGTGAACATGTATATCTAAACTAATTTTTGGGGCTATAATGAATCAAATTGAATTATCTTTTCCTATTCTTGTTCATATTTTTATAATTTTTAGTTGTCCTTCTTGGGTCTTATTCACTGCCTTCTTTTCTACTTTATCTAATGAAGTATTGATGAATTAAATTTGAGTTATATAGTTTATTGGAAGATGAAAATTAATTCATTATTCACTAAAATTGAAAAACATTAGTGGGTTTCATTGGGATTTTATTAGTGTGTTGGTTTCATTAAGTGTCTAATTTTCTAGTAATGATGAGAATAATTTCTAAACTACTTCATGAACTGATGGATGAAAATTAGTTTATCTTTGGACTAAGGAACTTTAATTGAATTGATTAAATTGGAAAAGTTTGAAGTTTATTTTTCCATGAAGAATCATATATCTTTTGAGTGTTTGATAGACATACCAGTCTTTAGGAGAGTTTTCTAGGAAAGGATGGTCACTAAATGATAGTTATGTGCTTCAACATGCTTCTTTCATAAATTTTTAGTACTATTGTACTTAATTGTTGTGTTAGAGAAGAGATCTTTTCTTAATTTATTTTAGTCCAGCTTCCCCTAAATCCATTTTTTGTCCCAGCATTGTATTCTTTTGCTTCTGTTCTCACACTTATTTTTCACCTCATCACTGGTTCTTCATCAAATTTCATTATTTTCAGTTTCAATAAATTAATTAATCATATTTGTGTCTGTTTTTTGTTGTATTTTATTTTATTTTACTTTTCTTGGTTTGAAAAAAAAATTATTCTTTATATTTTGACCATACTTATCACTATCTAGTTTAAATAGGTTTTATAAATTATATTTTTGATATTAATCAATGAAATTCTATCAAAAATTGGTATCTTTTTTTTATAAGATAATGTGTAACCAAAAAAATGAAACATTAAATCTATTTCAAATAAAATTAGTAAAAAAAATTATGAAATTTGTTTTTTTCTCACTATTTTGTGTTGTTTTTTGAACTCTTTTCACTTATTTGTTCATGTATGCTAGGGAATCATTCACAACTGAACTGCATCTTATCATACCTAAAATTGAACAACATTAAAGTGCCCTGAGAAAGAATAACAAGACTATAATAGAGAATCTTTATATTGATAAAAATGATAACCTTAATGATAATCAAAATTTTATCCTAACTGAACCTAAGAATAAAATTTTTTAGAGGCCTAGACTTAAGGATTTTCAACTTACAATAGTTTCAAACAACCCTTCATGTATCTTATTATTCTCGAGGTATAGGAACAATAAAATGAAAAAAAATTACCTCTCCATCATTCCCTCCTTTAATGGACTACCCAATGAGTATTATTTAAATTTTTTTGTGAATAAACTTATTGATGTTTTGTTTTAACAAATTTTTTGTATTTTTTGAAAACTAATCTTTTGTAAAAGATTGGTTTTGAAAAACAGGAAAAAACTTCTGAATTTTGGAACCCAAACATAAAGGGGGATAAAATTTTTGTTTCTCATAAAGTTTTTTCTGAACAAAGAGGATTGGACTAAGAAGAACCGGACATAGAGTATTAGACAGAGAATTACTCGTCGTAAAAGTAATCATAAAGTTAAAGTTTTCTATTAGACACATCATCAGTCTCAGATCCATCAGCATGAAGTTCAAGATATATCAGACATGATGTTTGTTAGAAAGAATTTTTTGAGTTAGAAAGTCATAATTTTGTTGAACAAGTTGAATGAAGATGGTGATTTCTGGAGTTATAAAGTTCTTAAACTTTCTAACCTTAAGTCAAACGATGCTTTTACAATATTGAAGTTCTCATAAATCATGAAAACTATAATGATAAAATATTTTGAAGAAATGGAGGAATCATAAAGATTATATTGGTTCTATAAATCAAGAAAAATTTTGCATTGGATACAGAAGCACTAGACATAGAAGTTTTTATAAGTCTGAATGAGTTATAGCTGATGAGGTTTGAAGAATTTAAAAGTTGTAGAATAGAGTTTCTATTGTAATGATAGTTACACTGTAATGATAATTCCATAATAATGATAATTACATAGTAATGTGAATTTAATAATTATGAGGATTCTATCGGACTAAATCTAATGAGGAAAGTCAATCAGAATGACTTTGAGGAGGAAAGTTAATCAGATTGACTTTGAGAAATAATGTTAATCAAACTTAATTTGAGGAGGAATGTTAATCAGAATCACTATAAGGATTAAATTCAATCAAACTGACTCTAAGAAGGAAATTCAATTGGACTAACTCTAAGAAGGAAATTCAATTGAAATAAATCTGATGAGTAAAGTTAATTTAGAATGAGCTAAAGAAGTTACATAATAATGAGATAAGAATGTTTCATCGTAATGAGTTGAGTAAGTTCCATAATACTAAGCTGAGGAAGTTCCATTAAACTAAATAAAAGTTATTAAGTTCAAGAAGGATGATTACTAATAAGACTTAAGAACGTTTTAGAATATTTTTGAAGAATTCAAGTGGTCAAACATGAAATTCAAATATGAGTGAATCTTTGAGTTTTTTTAATTTGAGTAAGCAGGAAAGGTTTTAGTTTCCCACCTTTGTCTTTTTGGGATACCTATAAATATAATCATGGTAAATTTAAACTTTTTAACCTTTTTAATATAATTGGAAAAGGCATATCACTATATAATTAATGTCAAAATTATCTTTATATACTTATACCTTATTAAAAGGTCGGACTTCTAAAAGTTTTTTTTACCCGAATGAGGAAGATCATACTGAGCATTTGATCAGAGTTTGAGTGAGGAAAATTGAGAAATGTTTTATCATACTGAGTTCATCATACTGAATTCATCGGATTTAGTCCATCGGACCCAACCCCATTGGATAGTGATAATCGGACCAAGCCACATCATACTAAGGATTTGGACAAAGCATTTGTAGAAAATTTTGAAAAAAAGTCTTTATTATTTTTTTTTGGATCAATTATTTATAATAAAACTTTTTAAACTGATGGGAGTCTATATAATCATTCTTATATAGAGATAGAAGGTGTCTAATAGGAGTGGTCAATAGTTGTATTCACTTCTTCATAATAGTGAACTTCTATAGACCCACAGGAGTGGCTATGTAAAGGATGTAAGTTCTCTCACACTAAGGCCAAACCTTGTAAATATCATGTTCTTTACTTCATACTTTTTCATGCATGAGTATTTACTAAAATATGATAAAGTAATGAACTTTAATAGGTTTCATGGGTTAATTTTCTAAAATTTTTAAAACTTATAAAAAGTATGCAACTAATTCACCCCCCCCCCCCCCTAGTTGTTATTATATCATTTGTAACTTTAGTTATAAACTTTTACAGTGCATTTTAGAAATTACTTTATCATGGGCATAGTAAAGAGGATATCAGGTTGAGAGTATTTTTATTTTATTTAAAGGTAAAATCAAAGAGCTAGTTATAATAACTAGATGATGAGATCTTTAACATATGGAAGCAACTATTTAATTTATTTGTGATGAATATAGTTCTTGCATACATTTTAGATTGTTTTAATAAATTTATATATGTATTTAATTGATGAATCTTTCCAATTTGTGAATGCTTTTACTTGTTTTATGTTTTGTGGAAGTAATAATAGGTATTTGTAAAAGGAGAGAAAAGGGAAAAAAATAAGAGCGTAAAGACACTTTTCACCATGAGAAAAAAAGCGGTGCAACATCGTATTTTTTAATATGGAGCAGGATATAAAACTTTACAAAGACCATTTACACGTCATGTATTTCATTACATGACATGATTTCATTAGGGGGCAGCTGCTGCTCAGGAAAAGTCATGAAATAATACACACTGTGAAAAATCCATTACACGTTATGTACACAAATACACGTAATGAAAGTTCAAGAAAAAGATATATGAATAGGGTTCTACTAATATGGATTACACGATGTGAAAATCCATTAAACATCATGATAGTTTTTAGAAACAAAAAAATAGAGATGCGCAGACCATTGTGAGAGGGGATTGAATGTATGTGGTAATTTCTTTTTTATTTTCATTTATATTGGTGTTTCTCATTGGTTCTTCAATTATATCACTTTCTAGATTATTATTGAATGACCATTGTGATCGAGGTTGGGGAATAGGTTTAATTTTTTTATTTCTTTGAACATTACCATTACCTAGGTTGATAGAATGTATTTTTTTAATGTGAGATCTAGGTTTTATACATCCACCATGACCATTGGGCTATTCTATAACCTATGTTTAAATTATTTTTTAGGTTACCCATCCTTTTCAATCTAAAGTGATTGACCATGAGAAAATGAGAGTTTTGGATGGAGAGCATTTATCATAACCATTGGACTTGCCAGGACTTGATTCTGAAGACTGCATGATTGTTAATTAATTATTTCATACCATGTTATTCTATGAACCAGGATTCATTGTTGTCCAGAAACACTTTTATATTTTCTTCTCCCATATTCTTCACCAATAAAATTATCAATAGTTTAGATTTAATTTCTGAAAATTGAAAATATTTTAGGTTTATTTTATTAAATTAATATTTTATCCAACCCTGGATCTATGGGTTCAATCTCGAACTTTAAATTCCTACACTACTCTATAGTTTATTGGTTTGTTTGTTTCATGTTAAAAATTTATAAATTAGGTAACCCTGTGGGAATTAATGATGCACATGGGGATATCAATTTGTTATAAAATTTTATCCTAGGAACATGGACACTAAGTTGAGACATAAAATCACTAGTTTTTTTCAATATTATGGAGAAATTTTTCATGAAAGTTGTAATAGATTTAGAGGGATCATCAGGAAGTTTCTTGATAGCCAACTTTCTCCCCATAACTTAATGGGAACTTTCTATAATCGTATCACTCTTAATAACCAAACCATAGTAGACTTGTCCTCCAAATGTGATTTTTCTAATGTGATGGCTGATAAGTTGAAAGATATTTTTAATAAAATTATATATAATTCACAATAAAAATACTCTATAAGAAGAACTAATCATTTAAAAGAAACAAATTTTGTTTAATAAACCCATCCTCAAGTTGTTTTGGTTTCCAATGATAATTCACTTAAGGAAAAATGCCACCAGTATGGTGTGTTTGGTCATTCTAGAACTTGATGTACCAACTATGATTAACCTTCTCATCCTTTTTAAAATTCCAAATTTTCTAGTTATGGTCCTATAATACAAGCTAGTCATGACCCCTTTACAAATACTTACAATCAAGGTTATAAGAATCTTCCCAACCTCTCTAATAAGGAGTAGGGTGTCTTAAGAGCTATTGTGGAACCTAAATTCCCACCACATCCTAGGAAAATTTTTCAAAACCAATAAAGTGATAATTCCTCCAACTCCTAATGGAATTTATAGGGTATAATGTATAAAATTATTTCTATGATGGACTATTAAGTGGATATGCATAAAGATAATATAGATTCACATAGTTCTTCCTTCAAAACTAATATGAACAACCTTCAATATCAAATTAGTTAAATGGATAAATAGAAAGGAGGGAGAGAAAGGGGTAATTTTTTCAGTAAAATATAGGTAAATTTTAAATAAAATTTCATGGTTGTTACCATAATAAGTGGTATAAAAATTAAAAAGGATATTAGGGTGCAGCCTAAGGAAGATGAGCTAGAGATTTTAAGTGAATCTAAAAATGAAAATTTGGAAAATAATAAACATGGATAGCAAGGGATAAACTAAATTTAATAATGATTCTTACCTTGAAAATTAAGTAACAAATAAATATAAAATGGGAGATGATAAAAGAAGTTAAGTAGAAAGTTTTGATTGATGAAAAATAAATGGAACAAGTTAATTTATATACCTTTTCCCAAACCATCCCCTTCCCTCAAAGGGTTAATAAAAATGATGAACCTGATTATCTAAAATTACTTGTGATGTTTAAAACCTTCAATTTGAACATTAAATTTTGTTAGGACTTCAATAAAATTCCTTCTTATGTAAAATCTTTGAAGAGGTTTTTGGATATTAATAGATACTTAGAAGAAATGGACATCATGAATTTAACTAAGTAATTCAATGTTATCCTATAAAGGAATTTTACTCCAAAATTATAAGACCCTGGGAGATTTATCATATTGTGTATAATAAGAGAAATTGAGGGGAAAAATTATTATTTTACATACGAGCTAGTTTTAAACTCATGCCTTAATCCTTATTTTTAAACTAGGTCTAGGGGAACCAAAATATACTTTTGTGTCTCTACGGTTGGATGATAGTTCATTCACCTGACCCATTGGAAAGTTGGATGATCTATTAGTCAGTGTAGGGAATCTTACATTACCCAATTATTTCATAATTCTTAAAATAGAGTTAAAAAAAGTTTCTATTATCTTTTGTAGGCCATTTTTTATTATAGGTGGGTCAGTTATTGATGTTTATAAGGGAAATTGGTTTTTCATGTTGGATATGACCAAGAAGTGCTCAATGTTTTTAGGAAATGCACACTAGAGGTGAGTTTAAAACTAATTGATATTGATAAAGATGTATTTAGATCTAAGATAAGTAAATGTACCCATATCCATTTTGAGGAAAGAATTTAAGGATTGATTGATGAAAAAATATAGAGACTTGAGATCATAATTAAGAAAATATTTACTGATGATCAAAAAGTGAGCCAACATGAATAAAGATTATTTGTTAATAATTATTCTCAAGATATTAAACAACACTCTCATCCCGCTATTTGTGATAAACTCCCTACTTTGTACACAATATGGATTCAGTTCCCTGTACCTTTCATCATGAGAATTGTAAATATTCTTTAATAGGATATTCAAATAAAATATGAGTGTTTCATGGTTGAGGTTAATTATGAGATCTGTTATACCTCTTTAGTTGTTGAAAACAAGTCCTCCTAGTCTCTAGAGATTGTAAAAGGTGAAATTATATATATTTTTCAAGAGAATAATGATAGTTTTATTTCTATTATAGTGGGATGTTTAGAAGATGACTTTTTTATCTCAATGCTTAAGAAATTCTAAAGAGAACTTGAGGATACTTCCCCTGCTTAAAACAAGAAAGAAAATTGTGAGATTGGTCCTTTGTAAGAAAATAAATTGATTTTAGTAGTTCTTTTTTCTAATTCTATGGGTTAATATGACTTAATAGTGTGGAAACTTTGTGAGTACAATACTGGTTAACTTAGGGAACTGTCTAGGTTATTGTCTTCTATTTTTTGTCATGTTTGTGAGATGTTGGTTATTGAAATAACAGTGAAAAAAAACCTCTAACCTATGTCCTTAGATAAATTCAAGATAATTATTATAGATTATAGTGTTCTAGAAAATTTTAGAGAACATGATAAATTTTCAACATAAAATAGTAAAGTAACAATCATCAATATCCCTTAAATGATCATGCATAAACATTCATGGGAGAAATTCTGGTCAGGAACTTTAAAATTAGCACATCATGGGAGGAAACCCATGGTTATAGTTTTTATTTTTCTTGTTTTCAATAAAATTTATCACCCTTGTGGTTGTGCATCCATCATTCTTGTATCTTCCCACCCCTTCCCTCATTTCAAATTGAACCGTCAATGGGTTGGACACATACTCTAAATTTTGAATTGTATTAATGTTTTAATCTTTAATTATTGAATCTAATGGCTGGTTTGTTCTATTTGTGTAGGTACTTGAACGAAAAAAAAAATAAAGTGGATTTTAAAGTGTTAAAATGGAGTGATCAATTTTTTCTCACACTTATTGTGTACCTTATCACTGGTTCTTCATCTATTTCATTATTTTTTAGTTTTAATCCATTAATCATTCAAATCTATGTCAACTTTTTATTATATTTTATTTTGTTTTAATTTTATTAGCTTGAACACAATTTTACTTCTCTATGGTTCAACCATACTTACCACTATCTAGTTTAAATAGGTTTTATAAATCATATTTTTATATCAGACAACAACCTGTTATCACTCCATTAAACATGTGTCTCTATACCTGTGTCTATAAGCTACATCAAATAAAATCATGAATTTTCATATGATTCTTATGTCCAAGAAATTTAGGAACCATGGTACATAGAGTATGTCAATCCCATATATCTGCTCATACATTCTCAATTTTTCAAGTACAGACTGGTCAAGTCGATGAATACATCACATTTCATTCACCTTTATGGATAATCACATCACATGCCCCTCACCTGAATAAATAATTGCATCATATGACTTATTTAGGTATTATAATATAATTTATAAGTCTATCTCAATAGAGGACCTAGATGTTTTACTCATCATATGATAAGAAAAATTCCATCTTATTTAATCTCCAACTGATGACATGATTAACAACATACCCAAGCACCCTCTGATTATCTAAGCCTTAAGGCTTACATAATAAAGGTATAAAAGTATGATAGTTCTCATTTTGGGTATCATGAAAGCCTTGGGTATTTGTTAAATATAATAATGAACAATGTATCCATGGTATACCAAAGGCATAGTGTATGAAATTGTATGTGGTATACTTTATGGGTTATTGAGTACACAAAACACATTTTGTGCCTCATGAGCATATTATATATCCCAATACAAGAATATAAATCACAATTACCTTAACATTTTGTTGCAATATATAATACCTTGAGATGAACATCGGTTAGGGATAACTCAAAGTCATAATTTGATAGATCGGTTATCATTTCACTTCATAATATATATACATACGTACGTGCATACGTATATACATACATATATGCAACCAATGTAAAATAATGATAAAGTATTTATTTTCTAACATGGTATATATTATATTCAAAAAAACTTTTAAGAACATTAATATATATATATATATATAACTTCCCATTTTATCATATCATATATGATATACTATCATATAATCCTTACGCTTGCTTCACTTTTAGGGTTTTTTCATACTCATTATATCTCTATGAAACTCCCACCACATATCTATGTGACCATTTGATAAAACCCTCCCAAAAAAACTCTTTCATGAGTAAAATTTATGAATTAATATGGTTTGAATAATGGTGGGACTTAGTAATCATATTTCTAATGTTCAACTCTTTTAAAAGGGTATTCAAAATTCTTAAATTCATAACATAAAATGTTATGATGCTAATAACTTAGGTTGTCGACATAGAACTCCTTTTAATTTCATCATTATCATCATTATTAAAACCATTTACATAAAAAAATCCTTGAGATCACTTGGTAACAATATATTCTAAACTTATTTATGCTATAGAGTGAAATTAATTTTAATTTTTGATTTATATAATCTTTTATTTGTTAACTTTGAACTTCTCAAAGTCCAAACATATTTCCACTAGACACTTAGACACTATATTTTATTCATAAATATCATGTTAGTATATACAAACCCTTTATGTTTAAGAAATGAAAATTATTTCCTTTTAGTGGGAATATTTAAAAAATAAACTATTGACCACTATATCTTATATGGTATTCTATGTGTTTGAAGAAATATTCTTAAAATAATATTGTATTATTTAAAATATTCCACAAATGGGTGGTGGGATCGTATACATCATATTTTAACTAGAATCTGGATAAACTATCTTATCCTTACCACCTTTTCAAAACATGCTATAGAATCCAATTAATCATAAACCACGTGTATTGAATCCATCCTCTCGTATTATTTATAATAAAACTTGGTTAATAAATAACTTACATTATCATATAATAGAATTAAATATTAAAATACACATCCTTTATTTAGATCCATGAGAACTTGATAAATTCCATTGTATTCAATTATAACAACTCTTTACTTTATCATTTGAATAAAAATGACAAGCTCTGTCAATTATTACCTTTCTTTTGAAATCCTCTATATTTACAACACTTATAAAACATATATTTGGTATCATATACCCTATATTTCAATACATATGACATACCCAAATTTTAAAATATGATATTTCATAAACATGTCATATGTGTTTAAGGATTTAGGGCATGTCTCCTTATATTATGTATGGTTTTGTTAAAATTATTAAAAGTTATTAAGAATATAAAATGTATCAAGTTATACAAAATGAAATATCAACTTTATCATTATTTTATGTTGTTTTTATATCTTACATGAAGTTTAATGATAATTGACCTATTAAAGTATAAATTTGAGTTATCCCTAACTAATATTCTTTATAGAGTATTAAAGTTTGTTATGAAATGTTAAGGTTAGAATGGGTACGATTATTATATTAGGATATAGAATATCCTAATGGGGCACAAAACAAGTTTTGTGTATTGGATGACCCATAAAGTTTACCACATGGAGTGTTATACATTATATATTTGATATACCAAGGGTTCACGTTTCATATTTAATCCTCATAATTGAGTTTTGTGAGATTACTAGCATGATAACCTTTATACTTTGATATCTTTCTTACATAATCTGTGAGGTGGTAGGTTATGTTGTTGGTCATTTCATCGACTGGAGCTTAACTAATATGGTATTTGTGCTCTCATATGATGAGTATGACATATGGAACCTCGATTGAGATATTCATAGGAAATTTATGTCCATAATTAGAAGGTACATATGATGTTCTTATCTACTAGTATAAGGGTTATGTGATATTCTCATCTATATAGATAAATGAAATGTGATATATTCATTATCCAGGTCAATCTATACTCGAAGAATAGATAGCGTATAAGGAGGAAATATAGGATTGGCATACTCAGTGTCTCATAGTCACTTGATATCTTAGACAAAGGTACTATATGATTATGCATGATTTCATATGATATATCTAGTAAACATGGGTAAAGAGATATGTTTTTTTGATAGAGATCGCACCATATCAATTTAGAGCTTGAGTAATATTGATGCTTTCACTACTTCAAATTAAGATCATATCAACAGTTTTTAACTATTGGTATAGGCTCTATAACCATTATTGTAGCCTATATTAATAGTTTAATGAGATTTTGGATATAAAAATATCAGTATAGGTGTATACCAATGGTTATGAAACCATTGGTATATAGATATGCTAACAGTTTTACCAAACTGTTGGTATATATACTTTATGAACAAAATGAAGTTGAGTTTTGAACCTAGGACCTATATGTTATTATTCAATGAATTAAACACTAGACTATAACCATTTTTGTGTATATATCTAGATAAATATATATATTTATTTATTTATTTATTTATTTAATTTTTAAAGTATTTATTATTATTATATATAAAATTACAAAAATAATAGTATAACCTATACCAATAGTTCAAGAAAACTATTGGTATAGCTCTATACCAATAGTTTTCTAGAACTATTTTCTATAGGTACCCAAAACATTATGATTTATACTAATAGTTCATCCAACTGGTTGGTATAGGACTGTTATTATATGTAATATTTTAATTATTGTTTGTAGAGGCCGCCCTTTTCTTATGTTTATGAATTCAAGAATTTATATTTGTCGTCAATGCTGTAAAGGCCTGTAGAGTCACACTTTTTGGTTGACTGGGTTAGGAATGATTTTAACTCAAAGAGTTTCTCTAAAAAAATTAGATATTAACCAAAAGGATTTTTGGATAGATATTCACAAGGTATTTCATATGATGTACATAATGAATTCAATGATTTCTTTCCAAAAGTGTTTTGTAATATATCTAAAAGGAGTTTTGATCATGGATTCACAAGTTATTATATATGATAAAATATAAAGTGAAATGGTGTAAAAATCTATGAGGCTTTATTACAAGTGGGATATTGAATGAGATATACCCTAAAACTTATATTCATATGAGGCATTAAGATTATATTGTATGGTATGATATATATATCATATGGTATGATGTTTATACAATACAATTCATATTGTATGCCTTGGATTGGGGGTATCATAAAGGGAAATATATGATATTTCACCACTTCCATATATATTTAATTATACTGTATGATTTGTATGGTGGTTTATGATTGATTTTATGGTAGTGTAATGTTAATTTATTAGCATTAAAATCTAACAAACACATCTTTTATCATTGATAATGTTTCATATGATGAAACACTTATAAGTTATATTGTCTTAAGGTTACAAAATAGTTGTATTTGATATGTTATTTACTCATAATATATGAGTAAATTCGTGGGGTTCAAGGAGCATCCCCAAAGCCTATTTAAAGGAGTATTAGCCTTTATAATTGTGTGTGCATTAATCAATTAAGTTGTGTGATGATACCTTCTCCCTCCTAAAGCTCTCTTCATCCTTCCTCCATTACAATATGAGATACTATCATATCATGGAAGGAAGTAGGGTCCCTCCCAAAATATTTGGGGGATTTTGTTTAGCTATTGGATAAAACACAGATGGAAGAGTTTGTTGTTCATTTATAGTGATCTTTATAAATAATTTATTGAATATATTTATGGAAATCATCATTGAAAGGTACATATATCCTATAATTACAGTATATATGGTTTTTATTTCAAGAATGGTGTTATTTGGATTTATGGATTCGAATGTTTTTTTGCATTGATAAGTGTTAATTGATCCTTATAAACCTAACAATAATTTTCATAAAAATAAGTTCTACTAAATTTTTTAATATAGAAATGCTTTATACAACTATCACTAATCAAAGTTAGTGGTCAGTTTAGTGGTGGTTATGAAAAATTAACAAAAAATCATTTAAAAGGGGTTAAAATTTCTACTAAATGGAAAAGTAACCCCCTTTAATGATAGAATTTTTTTAGAGTGTAGTACCCTAAAATACCTAGAGTTGTCTAACTATACACACAGTACCCTTTCAACACTTTTCATGTACTAACCTCATAAGAGAAATGAAAGTACATTCCCCTAAAGTATCTGAGTGATAACTAAGACAATCCAAGGCAACAACATACTCTAGGAATTTAGATAATAAATAAACATAACTCATAACCCACTCTTCCTAGAGGAATCACATTCTAACTCTATCCAAGCCTCTCAAGGATCCCTGCTAGTAGTCTTTACTCGCCTCACATCCCCACCCTACTCTAGAAGGAGTTCCATACCCAATAGATTCTCTTCCCCCACTTTATTGTCTTCAATTTCCACTATGTATTCTCAAGGAGAGTGATTACACCCTTTCATAACCTATTAAATCAGATACCACAAGCCCAAAGTCTCACTATAATCACTAGACCCATCTCTAATAAACTATTCCTCTCACTCAAGGAGTCTAAAAATTTGAAGGATATTTCTGATTCAGTATATAGTTCAAGCCCAAATAAGAGTCCTTTAAGTAATTCTATACACTATATACTATGGTAGCATAGTCGATGGGTACCTATTAAACATCCAACCCATGAACGACACACTAAAATCACTAAAAGGGGCTTAACCCTAGCATAATTCACATCTCATGACTCACCCAACCCTCTTTGTAAAGTACCTATACTTAGAACCCAAACCCCACGGCGCATGCATTCAACACATGTGGTTAAGTATTAAAGGGACCATTTATGTGTACATTATAGTGAATAACCTCAAGACACATTTTTATTTTACATACAATCTTGGACCAAGAATTATCTATTAATCCCTTATATCAAACCACAAGAGTCGAATAGTTAATTATAAAGATTTATAATTAATTATCCATTTTAATCCAATGGGTCATAATCACTAAAAAATCATTATATTCCACTGCAACATTGAAACCACAACCACTAATGTGCAAAATACTCATTCCATGCCTTTGACACTATTATAACTAAGATACCCTTGAAATGATACCCAATTGATCACAAATTCCAATACAATTAGTGGAATCCTAAGAAAAATCCACTGGGTGACATACCACTATTGAAATGGTGAGTAACATGTGGTATTCCTTTTCTCTCTTAGTATCCTCAAGACATCGCACTATGAATACCCATCATTCTATGATGATTATACCATTATCTATTGTAATATTCATCAAAACTCTAAATGAAAACCACCATGATTGAAGGAGAGAATAAAAGTGGAATAAGAGGGAAGAGGAAGATAATTTACCTTATTCTGATGTGATGAAAAAGCCTTTGATTGGCCTTAAAACAAGGTAGGAGCATAATGGATTCAAGGGGAAGAGTTGAGGGTTAGCTAAATTACCTCTCTCTGGAATTTATTTAGATGAAGAAAATAGGGTTAGCCCTGAAATGATGGGTATTCCCCCGCTAATAAAACTAAAACATTGTAAGGTACCTGATTCACCAAGGTCGGGTACCTGATGGCCTACTGGTTAGCCAGTATAAATCCATTGACAGTTCAGTGGCCCATACAAGGGTCATTCACCCTTAGATTAGCAATTGGGTACACAATACTAGGTAATTGGGTACCTGATGGATTCATTCTACTAAAAATAGTATTAGGGAAAAACTAAACCTACTTAAACTTGTCCATTGACACGAAAACCCTTATAATTTCATAAAAACACCTCCTAAAGGTGTCCCAACTTTCAAAATTATGATCCTAATCCCAAATATCAAAACGCTCCTTACTCCATATCACAAATTTCAACTTTTCCCTATAATTACCAACACATAATGACACAATCCATTAAAAACTCCCCACAATAGGTCTTCTTATCCCTAAGAAGCATCTGAGACATTTCTCCCTAAACATAATTTTACTATAGGAATCTGATGTCACTACCCATTCCTGATTCTATCAGAATATTATTCTACCAAACATATTCCCAAACTAGTCAACCATATTTTCACTGAAAACTCCTAAACTAATACCCCTACATGAATCAATCATCGTCTAAATGGTTTTTTCAATACCAAAATCACCTTACCATACCCAGTTACATGATTTAATTCCCATTAAATCCCTTGTGCACTAAATTCTTCAAAACAACCATCAAATCACCATGATGCCAATTCTCAATCCACAATGTGATGCCTCCCACAAAATACATCATGGGGAACATGAGCTCCACCCATCCCATTCTACAAAAAATAAACTCCATCAGGTATGAAACATAATAAAGGTTCCAAAACACCATATGAATCACAATATCGAGTATGTTCTTGTTACTAGATATATTTCATCATACCTATCTTTTCTGTGTGACACAGACATCATCATCCACACTATACATCTCTAAAAATTAGATATTAATAACTAATCACCTAACAAATTTGCCTGCACCAAATTATTAGTACAACACTCATCACCGTAGTATTTTTAATACATTCATCCCACTGATACCCTCAATACTAAACACCAATATCCCATTGGGATTCTCACACATGGGTTTTTTCCATTAAAACTTAGTCTAACCTCAAACCATGAGTACTATCTATCAAAACCCATTGATCTCAATCTAGGAATATGACTTCTAGATCCTATGGTGTTGAAAAATCTTGGTCATCCCTTACTTTATTAAACTAATCCTCGGTTATCACCACTAACCAAAAACATGTACTAATCCCTGAGGGAATGTTAAATTTATCCATGGGACCAATTTGAACTCATCCAAGTAGTCCCCAATCACTACCTCAAATTTTCCAAGTACACCTAGTGTTATACAACATTTCTTTTATAAATATCCATAAAATATATACTAATATCTTGAATCACCCCAACTAAGACATTTCACTTAGTCCATCACCAACTGGTGGTACTCCCTCACATGGAATCCTCACTTCCCCCATTTACTAGCCTATGAAACTGACATGGAACAAACCTCCTCAATTGTGAGAAAGCACACCAAATCATCACAGACATCATGTGATCCTCTTAGAACTTAGAATGATTTATATAAGAACCCAAATGATACATACACTATATTTACTTCCTCATTAAATCACTACAAGATCTCTGAAATTCACTACACACCCACTCCCAAGGTAGTTCCACTAGAAAACTACCCATTGGAGGCATTCCTTAAGCAACTTTCCACTAGAAATTTCTCATACACTCCAAGAAACACACTTAATGGTCACACATAAATGGAAAATCTATATCCTAAAGGTTTATTTATCCCTTAAAACAAAAACCTATTGTCATTCCAAACATGATTTTTCAAGAAAGTTACATTTCTTCAACCTGATACTCAACCCATAGCCACAAGATCTAGACTAATTTAAAACACAACTTGAGTTCCAAACTAAAAACATAAGCCAGTCACAACCTACCCAATTATATAATATCAACCTACCCGTCATGAACCACACATGGTGCCTTCATTCCCAAAACACTCAAGGAAGCTACTAAGAAAAATGGAATGCTCAATCACACTGATCTTAAGCAACGATCTAAAAATCCAAAACATCTACCCATACTCCTCTCAACCAAGTCCATATACTCTAATACACCTATCTTAATAAAAAAGACTCACTCATTCACCTATCAGGTTAATTTGGATCAACTAACCTATACTATCCAATAATAACCAACTTCTCTAACAAGTACTGCCACCAACCTCACCCTAGTACCAATCAAGTCAACCTCTTCAAGAGGAATATCTCACTATCTCTAGGAAAAAACACCAACTATCTCGACTCACTAAAGGGTATCAAAATATCCATACCTCACATATAGGAACAAATATATTCCATGGGAACTCATATATATAGATCAATACAAGGCATCCCATACCTAACCTACCCACTAAAGCGTCGCCATATACCATGATCATAACTATAACCATATCTTAATATAAATATAAAAAACACCCATGAGATCCCAATTAATTGAGGTATTTTCAAAAATTTATTTAGGATAATATATAATAAGTTGTTATTATTGATTTAATTAATTAGATCCCCTTTTTTGAAACATTTTCTTAAAACATTATTCACTAAAAATATTTCCCAAAAAAACATTTTCTCAAAATATTTCTTTCTAAAAGCCATTTTTTCTTTTATAAAACCATTTCACAACAACAAGAAGTCACAAACATGTTTGAGATAATTGCATACCTAGTATAATGTATAAACACATTCCCACTTTTCTCCCAAGTCCAATAGTAAAACAATAAGTATAAACACACATCATAACATCATTCCTAAGTAAACACCTCAATCATAATAGTGAAAAGCAATTAATAATAATGTCATCCTCAGTAGATTGAACTTTATCTATAAATGGGTTAGCTACACCCAAGAATAATATCTATCTCAATCTATGACAACATATTACTTCCAACTACTATTCATAAATAGTAAGACAACCAAAAAACATGCTATGATACCATTTTATAACACCTCGAGCTAGAAAACCATCCATCATCTTGAACTGGGTGTGTCATGTGGCCTCAAGCGCACCTCACCATCCCTAATAGATTGAAATTCCACTATACATGGGTTAGATACACCCAATAATAATGTGTATCTAAAACTCCAACAACATCCTACATCTAATTACCAATCCCAAATAGTAATATAAGAAAAAATAATACTATGATATCATTCTATATCACCTCAGCCTAAAAAATGATCCATCAACCAGAACTGGGTGTGTCACATGACCTCAAGAATGCCTCCTCATATTCCAAAGGCTAATTACTAGCAATGAAATTCAATAACCATCATGGGGAGACTATACTATCTTAATCATAAAAAATAACAATATATAAATAATAAAATTGTCATATAAAAAAATAGATTAAATTAATGGAATTGTAGCTATAGGACAACCAACAGCAATATACAAGATCACATGCTATAACAATATGTACACATGCTGATCACATATTTATACAAATGGGGATGACCCTATAATATGATAAAATAAGGAATAAAAAAAAGAAAAAATATAATTGAGTCATAACTATAAAACCCGATCCCCTCCTCATACTTGTCTCCCAAAACTCTATTTAGCTACTCCAACTAGATCTCTCAAACAAATTGTTGCCTAAAAACTAAAAATAAGGTTTTTATGTGCATAGGGGTGACCATGTAGGGTGTGAAGATAAAATTTGGTAGGGTTACACTAATGTTTCCTATATTATGTTTCCATATACAATGTAAGCATGTATAAAAAATTAATTAAGTAGAAGAAAACAACATACAGAAAATTTCTTCTGGTCATTATATATTAACTAGGCCACCACAACACTAGACCCCACCCACTTTTAAAAATATAAATAATACATATTTCATAGTTACAACCCATATGAAACCCATAAAGTAAATTCATAACATCACCAATCTCAGGCACATTAGAAACCCATCAGGGGAAAGGCGGAAGATAGCTGGTCCCAAGCATATCAAAATCCCATATGGGGAAAGGCATAACATTACTAGTCACAGGAATATCAAAAATATATCTAGAGAAAGGTGTAAAATATCCAATATCGAGTATAAATAGTAAATTGGGACCCTCTCGTGATGATCTATACAACACTCAAGAATAAAGAACACGTGGGCAATGTAATCTCCACACCTTGATTCCCAAGTCTGATGTTAATCCCCATAACAAACTATATTATCATCATTAATATCATGTATTAGAAACACATCTAGGAATTATGTAACATAACCAAACTCATGTATAAATAAACTAGGAATTATCTCACTTTATATGTAATCCTCCTAGAACTCAAAAGGAATGAGAACCTAGGTGGTGAAACTCTATATCATGGTACTTATGTCTCTATGATATAGATTCATAGATTCGTTAACTATAGCTTTAAAACGTGGTCGAGATATAGTAACAATAATTACATGGAAAATATAGGCTACATGCTAGGTATCAACTAACCACTAATTCATTCCTAGTACTCTACTTGAGGATATAACATCACAACCCAACATTTCCTACCCTAGACAGCCTCACCAAACATAGCCAACTCAATCATAATTTATAGCAATATAACACCCAGGATGATCTTAGACCCTAATACTATACTCAATTCACTAGCCTGGACCTTAGGTCATACCTAGACACACTTTAATGTTAATCCTCTCTCATTCCATGCAATGAACCATAAGGATTCAAGAAAACAAATAGTATCATATACTCCCATACCTAGCACACATTACTTCCCAAAAATACCCAGATGTGTCTAATTGGTTGCATATTCCCCTTTTAACACTTTTTATTCACTACCACCATAATGGAAACAAAATTTCATTCCCCTAGTGTACTAATGAAATCCACACTAGAAGCATTAACCAATCCAAGTAAAGGCCTCACCATACTTTAGGAGTTGGGATAACACCCAACCATAACTCACAAATCATTCTAACCATAGGCATCACATTACCACTCTAACCAAGCCTCTCAATGATCCCTATTAGCATTCCTTACTCATATCACATTCCAACCTCACTCTCAAAGGATCTCTATTCCCAAGGTACTCCATGCACCAACTTTACTATCTTTGGGTTCTTATAGGCACACTCAATGAGATCAATTACTCCCTTTCACAACCTAAAAACCCATATACCTCGATCCCAACATCTCACCATAGTCACTAGAACCATCCCCAAAAAACTCATCCATCTCACTCAAGGATTATCAAGGTTTCAAGGATATATACAATTTACCACATAGTTAGATCCCACTTTAGGGATCTTAAAGAAATTTTAAACATCATGCCTCTTGGTGGTGTATTTTTTGGGCATATCTTAAATCTCTAAACCTTACAAGACATGCCCAAATCACTTTAAAATGTTTAACCATAGCCTAATTCATATCTCTATACTCACCTGGCCCTTTTCAAAGAGTTTTAATACCTGAGACCCAAACCCTAAGGAACATTCATGCAATACACATGCATTTACCACATATGGTTGATTATTAAAGGGACTGCATACCTCAACATTAGAGTCACCATACTTCATCAAAACTCATCATCACTATCCAAGATCTAACCAATAATCTCAAATATCTAGGGGCCCTATATCAAACCATAAGGCTCTAACAGTTATTTATAAACATTTATAATTGATTATCCAAATTGATCCAATGGGGAATAATCACTAAAAACTAATTTTGTGTCTCCGCAACACCAAAACCATATCCAATATCATGTGAAAGGATCACATGGTTCCACTGACACTCATGAAACTAAAATCCATCAAGAAACATACCTCTATCAAATTAAAGAGAAACAAGAATCATTCCTCCTCTCTCGACATCCTTAGGTAACCACATAATGAAACCCCATTATTCTAAGATGATTATACTATGATATGGTGGAATATTAATCAAAACCTAAACAAAAACTACCATGGTAATAGGAGAGAATAAAAGGGAGATAATATAGGAGAGGAGGATTATTTACCTTGCTTCGGTGTAATGGAAAAGATTATAATCAACCTCAAAACAAGGGAGGATCATATAGGATCCAGGGGGGGTGGAAAGGGGAGAGGGTCAACTAAATTACCTCTCCTGAGTGTCCATGTAACTAAATAAAATGGAAATAAACCTAAAATGATTGGTTTGTCCTCACTAAGAAAATCTCATAACACTATTAGGTACTTGATGCACTAATTTTGGGTACCTAGTGGCCTATCTTCTAGCCATTGAAAAGACACGGGCTGGTAAATGGCCTATCCAATGGTTCTTCACCCCTGTATTAGCTACTAGGAACCCAATTCTATGATATATAGTTCTCATTGGCTTTATATTTCTAAAAATATAAGTAGGGACACCTCAACCTTACTCTAACTTTCCCGCTGACACTCGATGCCTTCCAAACTTGTGAAAAAAAACTTCTATAGGTATCCAAACTATTATAATTACAATTTTAATCACATATATCAAAACAAACCTTTCTCCAGATATCAAAATTCAAATTTACCTTGAAATTTTCAACCCATAACAACATGGATCATTGCACCAAATATCTTTCTATATCATTCATAATGTTTTTTTTGAATTAAAGGTACACATTACACCCTATAAAAATATATGTAATGCACCACATATACAAAAGGTATGTTTTTTATATAATTTTCACCAAACCTCGTGAATTTTGAGTATTTATGGGTGTTTGAGGTGTTGGCAGGGGCACGATCCCATTTTAGGAAAACAGTTAGAGTATTAGCACATTTTTCTTTTAATAGATGCCTCTGGGTACCTGGTAGACTAATATCGGGTACTCTATGGGTCAGTCAGTAGAGGAAATGCCTCTGGGTGGGTCACCGGGTGACCGGTTACCCCTGGGTGGGTACTTGGTGATTTTCCAGTAGGTACTCGTTGGGTTAATGCTTTGTTTTTTTTTAATTTAAAATAAATTTATTTATTTTATTAATTTTATTTAAAATTGGAATTTTTTATAATTTTCATTTAGTGGAGGCTTCACAACTAAACCCCACATTTCTCTTCCTCTCTTTATTCTTCTTCAACCTCAAATTATTCATCGTTCAGGATAGGATTAGAGTGTCGTTCATCATGTTGAGTTCTTATCAATGATTATAGTACTCTTATTCTCTATCTTTTAGTTTTCTATATATGTTCCACTGTGAATCATTTCTCAAACCTTGATTTGGGATTTTTATTAGGTTCTTTGATTTCTTCTATTTGGGGTCAAATTTGTTGAGAATATTCAATGAGTAAGACCCTGTTATATCCAATTAGGTGGACCCTTTCTTTTTTAATGTAATATATTCATTTTTCATGCATCATATAAAATGTGAAAATTTCTAATATATTTTATATTCCCTAAAACTAAATCATATTCATTTCCTTATACCCCTATTAAAATTGAAAATTTGATTATTTTAAATAGGACCCCATCGCCAAAAATTACATCACCAAAGGCATTTTTTGTGTCGGACCATCACAAAAAAAACTATCTTTTGTGACAGGAGGGAGGCCTATCAGAAATAGTTTTTTAATAGATTATTTAAATAGGTATTTGGGATGGGTTAAGTAACCCATCATAAATAAGTTTAAAAAAATAAAAAATATATATATTAAAAAATATCAAAATATCAAAATAATTTAAAAAAATGTAATAAATAAAACTGTAAACTTATGAAATAATAAAAATATTACACAAAATATTTACATTCAAATGTTAACATAATAAATGTGTACATCACTATAGAGGGGGAGGGGGAGGGTCATCTAGAAGAGGAAGGAGAGGGAACTCCATCCCAACACCCTGATCTAGTTATCAAATGTACTCCATCATTTGATCATGCTACTGCTAGTATTTTCATCGCATCCCCTCCTCCTACTACTAGTGTTGTTGATGTAGCTCTTCCTACTCCCTATGCATGGCCTCTATAACCCCACTCTGAGATTACCACTACTCCTCTTATTGTGAGGCTGATGACAATGAATCTCCACGACCTCCCCTCGAGCTAGGCATTGACCATGTATCAGTACCATAATAATTGTTAGGCATAAATCGAGAATCAATACCAACCACTCGACCCTTATCAAAATCATACTGAGTCGCTTACATCCATGTTACATCATCAAATCCCGCCACACTGATGGATTGACTCTCGGTATCCACCTAAATCTCATCCTTTGTCTAAGAAGTTGAAGCCTCATATTTCTCCTTCAATTGAAATTTTAAATTAAAATAGTTAAGATATTATTTTCAGTTAATTTTAAAACTAAAAAAAATATGCTGACTATAATATAATTTTGTCGACCACCTATAATCTCTATAGTGACAGGATCATTGTACATCCTCTTATAGACATAGAACTCTGTAATGTCATGATGTTCAACTACCTATATGAGTATAAAATAAAAATTTAACATTTAAAGTTATAAAAATTATTAAAAAAAAGTACTTACCATATGTTGTCGATGAGTACTGAATGTACGACTACTAGCTCAATGTGTCACCTCCTACCTCCCCCAGTTTTACTGACCTAATGATTCCCTCCTCTAAAAACTATCTATGATTCAGTATAAACATAAACCATCTCAAACCCAGTATGAGATGCAATCTAGTCAATGGATGTAGCAATACTGATCAAAATATGTGACTCCCACTTTCTTCATGACTGTCTTCCTCAGATTATGCAAAACTGATGACAACAATCATGCATAGAGACCTCTCAGGATTCCCAGATATAAGTATGCATTCTATCATCGATGGGATACTATAAATCCTAACAATAATTAATAATAATAAGTTAATAATTAAATAAATTTAAAAATAACTATTATTTATTACGTACCATCCAATGAACAAACATGTAGTGTCGAACATTAATGGGAATCTGATCCACATCACCCATTCTATAGAAAAATAGTTCCATAAAATAGAAATCCCCTATACAATAGCTATATGAATAACATTGTGAAAAAAACAGAAAAAAATAATCAAATAATTAGTAAATAAATAAATTAATGAAAAGTAATGAAAACTAACTAAAATACACAAATAAACATACCTCCTCGTGTGTAAATTGAACTCAATATGTGGACGTCACTTGAGAATGGATTCGGGAATCATCAATCTCATAAGATCCCAACCCCTTTGAGTTGACAAAAAATCACTAAGAACCTAAGGGTCATATGATAAAGCATCGAGCTCATCAACAAGTTGTACAACCTCTTTGAGGTTATGAAAGATATCATCATAAGTCTCATAAACTATCTGAAACACAAAAATAATGTTGTTAGTAAATAATTGAAAATGATCATTATATTATTATTTATGTATTTTGACTATAACTAATAATTAATTGTGACATTCTTCATATCCATACTTATTTATCGTTTATTTAATATGGGATGATGGGGGATGCAAAAATATTGGACTATAATATCCTGAATTTTTTAAAAACCCTCTATTATTATTTGATAAGTATTTTATGAGAAAATTCAATTTTTCAATAAAAATAACTTAATAAATGTTATTAATAATTTTCATAAGGGTAAAATCTAATTTATCACCTTATAAAATTCTATGAAATATTTTTGGATTCATATGCTAAGTTAGTGCGAGACTATGAGATCCGTAAACCCTCGACACAGATGAAATAAAAATATTAAATATATTATATTACACACATGTGATTTATTGAAAATAATTTAATAACTCCAAAACAGTGTGTCATATAATAAATCCAAGACCACTATTAGGTCCAGGACATGGTGTTTACCATAGGCAGGGTATAAAATTTGTAAGCGCTGAACGTTTAGACGGCTCACTCATGAGAATAAAATATTTAATATATTTTATGATATTATTTTTAAAAATATTTTAATATATCCTAAATGATGTGTCTTATGAGAAATATGAAACTTCTCTTAGGTTCAGAACATGGATTTTACCCTAGGTGGCGTATAACCTTTATACACATCGGGGGTTTGGAAACATCATACGCGATAAAACCCTTTTATATTTAATTATTTATTTATTCCATTTATAGAATAATAAATAATTAATATCTCTCAAATGGTGCATCGTATGAGAAATTTGAAACCAGCATTGGGTTCAGGAGGTAGGGTTTACCCTAGGCAGAGTATAACTTTTATGCGCATCAGACGTTTGGTCTTCTCGCTCATTAAAATAAGTTATTTAATAGTTTTATTTTTTAAAAATTAAATATTAAAAATTAATTTTATGTTCAACACCCCTACCATTAATTTCAAACCACAATTAATTCCCATGAAAGAATATAAAAACTTCGATTTTGATCTGTTTTAATCAGTTTCAGGTTTCAACGCATTAATGGGTTAAAATTAAACATTTCCTCTATTAATATTTGAATGAAACGGAATATTAATTTGAAATGTTAATGGTGAAAATGTTGAGACATATTTAATAATAATAATAATTTTTGTTGTTTTACTATTATTATTATTATTTTCAAAGAAAAAGAATGGAAAATTACATGTGTAATTAAATATTCTCTTTCACTTAAATATTGAGAAATATTTTACCATGTGTGTATATTTGTTGGTGATCAATATAATAGCGGTGAAATTGTTACCCAATACTAAATAAATACAAATGTGGGGTTATACTAATTTATTAACTATTATCTACATTTAATGAAGGTTGTTGATGGAACGTTAATGATGAGAATGGAATGAAATATTTAATAATAATAATAATTGTTTCTGTAATTATTTTTATTATTAAATTGGGAAAAATAATATTTTTGTGCGGAAAATTAAATTATATATATATATAAGATATATATATATGTGTGTGTGTGTGTGTGTGTGTGTGTGTATGTATATACATGTGCGATTGTATATATGGATGTGTGTATATATATAATGTGTATTTATATGGTGAATAAATTTTCATATGCGAGTTTATATATATATAGTATAAACATATTAGTGACTTTTAATATATATTAAATTAATGGTTTTAATACATTTAAAAGAGGGAATTAAAAAAACCATGATATTTAAATAGGTTTGAAAAATAAAAACGCATGAATATGTGGGTGTAATGCATAGTTTAAAGACAAAAAAAAGAAAAAATAAGTATAATAAATTAATTAAAGGAATTAATGGGGAAATGGTTAAAAACATTAAAAGGGGAAGGTGGGGTGCCTATCTAATGCCACTTTCCCCCATCATTTTACTCTCTTTTCCCCCTCTCTACTTTATAGACTTATCTCCTCTAATATTATTTTTATTTTATTTTTATTTTATTTTTTCTAAACTTCAATCCTCAATATCATCTCCAATATTGATCATATTGACATGTCATCGGTGTCATTGGATTCCTCTTGATGAGTAGAAATTTATTACTAAGCTTGTTTTTGAAGGAAGAGGTAATATGTTCATATTTTGTTTAATATTTTTAATTATCAAAGATAGGTATAATTCTAAATAATGTTGAAACGAAGATGGTTTAAGGAGTCGTTCACGGGTGATCGTCTTCTAGTTGGGTGAAAGCATTTTTTGGGTGATTAAAACCTTTATAAACCTCAATGTCAACATGGAAAACTATGAGGTAGGAAGTTCTTTACCTCTCGGGATATCATTTACATGCATTTCCTTATTTGATTTATGCATTGATTTATTTGATATTATGCTTTATTGTGATCACATGTGGGTGTGCATGTATCCCATGAGACATGTTGTGATTCCATGATTGAAATTAGTATAGCCTTTTCCATGTTTGATTGTTATCACATGATGTTATATATGTTGCTTTAATTTTCATAATGAACGATTATGATATGCTTTCCATTTTATGTTATACCCTGTATGTATGTTGCCTTGATTTGGAGGTATCGTTCTTGGTTCTCAGAACAGGTGGATCATCATGACATGTTTACCCCTTAGGGGAGTACACTTGACTTGAATTTTCTTGAAATGATAGACCATAGGACAGGGTGGACATAAAATGGAATGTCATGTTAAAGCTATACTCAACACCTAAGTATCAATATTTTTGATTCCTAGTTGATTTTTGAGGAGCATACTCAATGCCTGGTTAATTTACGAGCAACGGGATTGATTCCCAGTTGATTTACCGGTGGTGTACTCAATTCCTAGTATATTTTCAAGAAGTATTCCATACTTTAGGTTTAAGATATGATGATATCATTCAGTTATGTTGATGATGCACTTAGGTAACTGGAATCCAAGTATTGGGTTTCTCGATGCCTGGTTGATTTGCGAGTAGTTCACTCAATGCCTAGTTGATTTGTGAGAAGTATTCTTGATGCCTAGTTGATTTGTGAGTGGCACACTTGATGCCTAGATACTGAAAAACATTTCATACTTAAGGCTCATGGTGAACGAAGTCACATGTACACAATATGTTGTGAGGTTGTCAAGAAAAAAATCTACTAGCCTGGTGACTGGTTTGATTAATATTGAATTTTCTGAGAGATGGATTCTGAGTTCCATGTGTTTGTCAATTCAATTATGGATTCTGAGTGCCATGCACTAGTCCATGCTTCTTAAGACAATCCATGATTATCTTTTTGGCATGGATCCAAAGCAGGTATGACTAGGGGTTTATGGCAGCTTGGTTAGCGCACTATCGCTCAGTTTTGATTTTTATGTTTATATTCTGGTTACACATTGATTATTATTATATCATACACTTTTATAATTGAGAACACCAGATAAGGACGAATTTTTGGTGTACTACCAATTCTTTTACTCACATCCTACTCGGGAATTTCGATGTGCTTATAGATTCCATGAGAGACCCGATGAAGGGAAAGTGCCCTATAGTGATGACTGATCAGGTGGAGCATGGATCTGAAGTAGATCTGGACCAACACTAGAGGACCCCGTAGTTATTTTATTTATTATATTATTTTCATTACTCTAGATATCTTCCACTTTTGGAGATCTTATTAGTATACCATGGATATCTTATTTAGTTTCTTCATTTACTCTAATTATTTATTATATTGTCTATCATTTTTTTTACTTGTTATTATTGATCATATGACATGATACAGAGGGTATAGCCTCCCCATGGATGGACTTAGACCCTCAATACTAGTTAAAAACCTCTTGTGTATGGAGAGGTGCACATGAGGTCATGTGGTCTTCTGGATCAGACTTAGTGGTCCGGGTCAAGATGTTACAAAATGATATCTGGTCCTCGGGACTAACTAACTCGTACTTCTATTTCTTTGGTTTGGGATAGGATAGATAAGAGTTAGGATGGGTGGGACTTAGGTAGGGGAACTATCATAGTGTATGTCCTACACTATATATTGGACCTCTAAGTTACCATAAAATGGTAATTTATGTATTATTGTTAATGTTGATTAAACTCACCTTAGGTGATGCACATGATTTTGATATGTGATTTATGAGATCTTGGGTGTGTTCATGCATCATGACTAGGCACATAGGATCACATACCATATATATATACTTTTTTTTGTGTTTCATAATAGTTCTTTAATTTAATGCCTTGTTTTTAAGTTATCTGTTTGGGATAGTTTCTCTCGTGTGATATATTCATGTTTTCATGCTATGTGATATATCTTTATTTGCATTAATTATTTTAAATGATATTTTTTGTGTGTTAATATATATATATGATGATTGTGACTAATTTGTGGGGATGGAAACAAGGGTTAAAGTTAGGAGGGTTATACCTTGGGTTAAAGGTAGACTCATAGAATAACCTTGTGGGATTCCTTAGACTAATTAGGATATGTTTAGGTACTTAATTTTCTCCAAATTTCAGAGATGAAACCCCAAAGATGTTTACCGAGACCACCAGTTGTTGTAGCTTGTGATACTCTAATACCACCACCCATGGTGCAGGGGGATGCACCCTTACATGATCCTATGCTAGCACAGATGATTCAGGCTTCATATCTCGTTCATCTGGGAATCTTTCGGATAGTGACCATTCAAGGAGGAACCATTTAGAGGACTATGGCTAATCTTTCATGTGATTTTTATCTCCATCATACACCTATGTTCTAGGGTACTAGTGGACCATAGGATGCATAGGAATATGTGGACTTTATTGAGAGAATTTTTGAGTTGTTTCAAACTCTTGAGGAGGGGTGAGTGGTTCTGGAAACCTTCATCTTACAAGGACCCACTAGGAGATGGTGGAATACCATGATTTGGATTGGGATGTGAGAGGTACTTACTTGGGAAACCTTCAAAGTGATTTTTCTTGAACATTAATTTCCTAACACAATAGAGTTGGATCGTTCCTAGGAGTTCATGGAACTATGATAGGGTTCTATGACTGTGTCTTCATATTATACTCAGTTTATGGAGTTACTTATCTTTGCTCCTTTGTTATATAGGAATGAGTCTTAGAAAAATAGAAAAGTTGAGATAGACCTATGATCAGAGCTAAGAAATTTGGTTAGGAACTTTGACCTGATGACGTACACATGGGTGATTCACAAGGCCCTGACTTTTAATAAGGGGATATAAAAGGATAGAGTAATAGTCCTACTCTCGACCCATTACGATCTAGTGACTGAGCTTTCCCTCACTAATATGGTAGTTTCTTTAGGCAGTAGGAAGAGGAATAACATAGAAGAGTAGGAGAGTAGCGGCATGCTTTTAGAGAAAAATCTAGTTTCTTCATCCCCTGCCCAAGGTAGTCCAGGTTTCTTCAACTGTGGAATGTTCGGACACTATAAAAGGATCTACAAATCACCCCTAATCCAGTGCCCAAAATTTAGTAAGATAGGACATATCTAGGAGTTTTGTGCTAGAGCGTCGAGGTAGAGGTTCCACAGGGTTGCAGGACCATATTGAATATTGAACCAAAGATCTGGTCAAGGTCCTTAGTAGTAGAACTAGATGACGAATCATACTGGTCTTGCATCCTAGGGACAAGGTCATGGTTTTAAGGTAGGTAATGTATTTTTTGTGGATCAGACACCAGAAGATGGTGGTGAGGGACCATCTTTTTTTCAACCTCAGTGGTCTGAGTAGTTCGCAAAAGATCACTATAGATACTTTTTAGGGACGTGAAGTCGATAGAGAAGGATAATTTTAATATCCAAAAAAAATTAAAAACCCTATGTTATTGTTTTATAAGTATTTATATGTGAAAAATCAATTTTTCAATAAAAATCACTTAATAAATGTTACTAAGATTTTTCATAAGGCTAAAAACCTAGTTATCAACTTGGAATATTCTATGGAATATTTTTGGAGTTAGATGTTGACTTAGTGTGAGATTTTAAGTCTCGTAAAGCCTCGACGTAGATGAAACAAAAATATTAAATATATTATATTACGTGTGCGTGATTTATTAAAAATAATTGAATAAATCCAAAATGGTATGTTGTATAAGAAATCCAAGACCACCATTAGGTCTGGGATGTGGTGTTTATCCTAGTAGGGGTATAAAATTTGTAAGCGTCAGACGTTTGGATGACTTGCTTGAGAGAATAAAATATTTAATATATTTTTTATGATATTATTTTTAAAAATATTTTAATATCTCCCAAATGGTTCATAGTATGAGAAATACAAGACTACCATTATGTATGAAACATGAGGTTTATCCTAGGCAGGGTATAACCTTTATGTGCATTGGGTGTTTGGAAACATCGCACACGATAAAACCTTTTTATATTTAATTATTTATTTATTCCCTTTTTTAAATAAGAAATAATTAATATCTCTCATATAGTATATCATATGATAAATCTGAGACCACTATTGGGTCTAGGACATGGGGTTTACCCTAGGTGGAGTATAACTTTTATATGTGTCAGACGTTTGGTCTTCCTACTCGCTAAAATAAGTCATTTAATACTTTAATTTTTAAAATTAAATAATAAAAAAGAATTTTATGTTCAACATCCCTACCATTAATTCTGAACCACCATTAATGTATATGGAAGAATCTAAAAAATTTGATTTCTACCTATTTTAATCCATTTTAGGTTTCAACGCATTAATGGGTCAAAATTAAACATTTCCTCCATTAAGATTTGGAAGAAACAAAAGATTAATTTGAAATATTAATAATGATAATGTTGAAACATATTTAATGATAATAAAAATTGTTGTTGTTGTTACTATTATTATTATTAAATTAAAAAAAATTGGTATTTGAATATTTTTTGGGAGAATAATAAAATATTAATAATAATAAATGTATTATTATTATTGTTGTTATTTCAAAGAAAATAATGGAAAATTACATGTATAATTAAATATTATTTTTCACTTAAATAGAGAGTGACATTTCATCATGTGTGTATATTTATTGGTGATCAATGTAATATCACTGAAATTGTTACCCAATACTAAATAAATACAAATGTGAGGTTATATTAATTTATTAACTATTATCATTATTTAATGAAGGTTGTTAGAAGAATGTTAATGATGAAAATTATATGAGATATTTAATAATAATAATAATTGTTATTGTAATTTTTTTTATTATTAAATTGGTAAAAATAATATTTACGTGTAGAAAATTAAATTATATATATATATATGTATATACATGTGTGAGTGTATATACAGATGTGTATATATATAATGTGTATCTATGTGTTAAATAAATGTTCATATGTAGTTGTATATAAATGTGTGTGTGGGTATATATATATATATATATAGTATAAACATATTAGTGACTTTTAATATATATTAAATTGGTGGTTTTAATATATTTAAAATAGGGAATTAAAAAACTCATGATATTTAAAGAGGTTTGAAAAATAAAAACACGTGAATATGTGGGTGTAATGCATTGTTTAAAGAAGAAAGAAGAAAAAATTAGTGTAAAAACTGAATTAAATTAATTAATGGGGAAATGTTTAAAAAAACATTAAAAGGGGAAGGTGGGGTGACTATCACATGCCACTTTCCCCCATCGCATTACCCCCCCCCCTCCTTTCCATCCCTCTCTCCTCTAATATTATTTTTATTTTATTTTATTTTTTCTTCTAAACTTCAATCCTCACTATCTTCTTCGATATTGGTTATATTAACATACCTTCAGTTCTATTGGATTCATCTTGATGAATAGAAATTTATTCATAATCTTGTTTTTTAAGGCAATGAGGTAATATTTTCATATTTAATTTAATCTTTTTAATTATCAAATATAGATATAATTCTAAATAATGTCAAAATAGGGATGGTTCAAGGAGTCATTCATGGGTGATCATCTTCTGGTTGGGTTATAATGTTGTTTGGGTGATGAAAATCTTTGTAAACCTCGATGTCGGCTTGGAAGACTATGAGTTAGGAAGTTCCTTACCTCTTGGACTCTCATTTACACATGTTTCCACATTTTATTTATGTGTTGGCCTATTTGATATTATGCTTGATTATGATCGCGTGAGGGTGTGTGTGTGGCCCATGAGACCTATTCTGATTCCATGATTGATATTAGTGTAGCCTTTTACATGTTTTATTGTTATTGCATGATTTTATGTATGGTGATTTAATTTTCATGATGAAATATTATGATATGTTTTCCATTTTATGTTATACCCTGTATGTATGTTTCCTTGCTTTAGAGGTACCATTCTTAGTGCTCAGAATAGGTGGACTATCATGACATGTTTACCCCTTAGAGAGGGGTACACTTGACTTTCATTGTCTTGAGATGATGGACTTGATCACAGGGTGGAGATACAGTGTAATGTTGTTTTGAAGTTATTCTCAACTCCTAAGTATCAAGCTACTCGACGCCTAATTGATTTTTGTGGAGCACACTCGATGCCTGGTTGATTTGCAAGCAGCATGCTCAATGCCCAATTGATTTGTGAGTGGCGTACTTTATGCCTAGTTGATTTATGTATGGTATTCAATACTTGAGGTCAAATATATGATGATATCATAGAGACATGTTGAAGATGCACTCAGGGTACTAGAAGATAAGTATCGGGTTGCTCGATGCCTAGTTGATTTGCAAGTAGTAAACTCAATGTCTATTTGATCTGTGAGTATTATTATTGATGCCTAGTTGATTTTTGAGTGGCACACTCAACACCTAGATGTAGAACAACGTTCCATACTTGATTCCTGGGGTAAACTGAGTTTTATATACACACAATGTTGTGAATTTTTCTAGCTACAAATGTAATATCCTGGTGACTAGTTTGGTTAATACCAACTTTTCTAAGTGATGGATTTTTAGCACCATGTGTTGGTCCATTCAGTGATGAATTCTAAACATCGTGCACCAGTATATTCTCCTTGATACATTCCATGATTATCTTTCCATCATGGATCCAAAATAGGTATGGTCATGGGTTTTTAGAAGCTTGGTTATTTCATTGTTGCTCAGTTTTGATTTGTATTTTTATATTCTTGTTATGAATTGATTATTATTATGGAATAAACTTTTATACTTGAGAACACCAGATACATATTCAATGGTGGTGTTCTATTGAGACTCATACTCACACCCTACTCAGATATTTCGATGTGCTGGTAGATTCTATGAGAGACTTAGTGAAGGTAAAGGGCCCTATGGCGATGGCTGACCAGGTGGAGCGTAGAGATGGAGTAGACCAGGAAAAACATCAAAGGACCCCAAGGTTATTTTATTTATTATCTGCTTTTCATTACTCTAGATATCTTTCCACTTTGGGAGCTCTTATTTATATACCATGTATTCCATCTTTAGTCTCTAGATTTACTATGATTATTTATTATATTATTTATCATTTTTTAGTTATTATTATAGATCCTGTGACATGATACTGAGGGTATAGTCTCCCCATGGATGGACTTAGACCCTTGCTGCTATTCGGAAACCTCTTTCATACGGGGCGGCACACATGAGGATATGTGGCCTTCCGGTTTAGACCTAGTGGTCCAGTTCGGGATGTTATAGGGATGATGGGGGTGGTGATATAGAAAGGTGTACTCCTAATAAAATATACTAATTATTTGGTGGATTATTCTTAGCATGGATATCTAATAAGTACGCTTTGGGTTCAGCTTAAAAAAGAAGACATGTCCATGCAACTTCCATCACCACCAGGGGCTTTCATCTCCCCTTTACTACATGGAGAACCAGAGTTGTCTGCCTTCATTTCATTGCAAGGAGAACCTCACAGACTAGCTTCTTAGAGTTCATTTGAGATGAGGAACTATGAAAATATATTCTAGTGAAATTGAATGGATTTTGGGATCATTCTTCATATTCATCCTCATTTTTGAATACAATGATGTCAATGTCTTCATATTCTTCCTCAGTATCATTAATTTCCATAGGAGTTCTAGATTATTCATCACTTGTTAATTTAAATTCATTTGTTATATCATCAACGTCATCACTACTATTGACTCAGAACTATGGGGTATCATCATCAATATTTATGTCTCTTAGTTTAAAAGATGTATTTGGAGTTTTATCTTGAAAATTTTCAATTTCTTACACTTCAATTTAACCACATTAACTTTTTATAAATTTATTTTCATAGTATTTCATTTTTATAATTCTCCACCAATCAATTCACTCTCTTGAAGAAACACAATAATTGGAATAATATATTTGGTGTGCTTGATGAGCCAATAAAAATGGTTAATTTACTATAAGAATGATTTTATATTTAATATTAATGATTCCATGGAGCGGATGAACATGTAATCCTATATAATTATCAAACCAATGACATATAAACATTGTTACATAATTCTATCCTAGATAACATAGCTCAATTATTTCATCCATCGTTTAATAAAAGTCAACTTCACTTTATGATGAGATCCTTTCAATAAAACACCACTATTCAAATTTTTTTTATTCTCCATGTGCATGGGTATGAAATAAAAAACCATTCATCACATATGCATTATAATATTTAACCATTTTCGATGGTGGGTTACTCAATAAAGAAAATTGATTATCAATTTTATTATCATGTTGTGATACCTATAAAATTGAAAAATAATTAACAATATAGAAAATAATAAATTTATTTCATATATTAAACCATAAAAAATTTACTTTACTAGTGTTTGAAACTAGTAGGAAAAATTATGTTACCGACATTTTTCAAGAGTAGATGTTGTACATTGTGGAAATTTTTTATTGATATGATCATCATATATTCCACAAATAAAATAATATTAATTTATTTTTAAAAAAAATAAATAATATATAGTGGTAGAACTCATTGTATAAATCATTCCATTTCTTTATAGTTGAGAAAAATATATATATGAGTCTTGTGATGTTAATCATCTGAAATTCATCATTCATGAACTCCACCAAATCCAAGTTCAATCTGATTAAAAATTGATAATTGAATGTTCATTTCATTGTAAACATTTCCCTCATTATGACCCATTTAGTTGTGTTTTGAATGATATTCAGGTTGGAAATAATGGGAGAAGAAAAAATAAATTTTTCTCCTATAAATAAGATTCTACAATTGAACCTTCAATTTTACTTTGTTATGTACCTTTTTCTTTAGTTTCTACATACTTATCTTATATGGATACATCCATTGGAACTATACCATCCCTCTACATTTTTCTTCATGTAGAAAATTTAATATAAACTTTTCCATTAAATCAAATAAATTCGGCAGAATTTTTTTTCCAGTTCACATAAAATTAAAACAAAATATTCTTATAGTCTACTAAGTGTATCATAGTCTGTTGTCACCACATTTATATCTCAGAAAGAATATGATATTTCTATTATAACACCACCAATAAAATAATTCAACAAACCTACAAATCTAATTGGTAGAAGTTTTTTCAATATAACATGATAATCATGACTTTTTAATCTGGTAATATAACTATTTCTAACACATCTAGCCAAATTGAAAACATAACCATCTAGTAGTTTCAAATCTCTAATCCACTAACAAAATCATGAACAGTTTTCTTTGTAAAGTGTATAATATACTTTTAGCTTAATTAAATCATGTGTTCTGTCATTTTCAAACAACATAAGTTTTGGTCTCCTGTAAATCTAGGTAAGATTTAATCATACCTTTACATTATCTTTTACCTTACCATGTGTGTCCAAAATTATATAAATATATTATAAAAACATTTCTTCTCAATATTCATGACATCCAATATGTGACAGACCAACGAATCGAACAAATATGGAAAATCCTAAAAAATACTTTGTTTAGTCCAGTTGTGATCTTTCCAAATGCCATATATTTTATGTTAGTTTATAGTCAGTCAAAAGGTAATGGGAGGTAGTTAAGAGACAATAGATTTTAAATTAATACCTAAGATAATTTATGGAGTTCCATCTCTTTCAATTGAGCCTTTTTCTAAAATGATTTTAGTTCCTTTGGAAAAGGTGATCAAAAGGAAGTAATCTGTGATGATAGTCAAAAAATAAGGTTTTCTTCCATTGATGAGAAGAAATGGTTTTTTGTAACTCATATAGTATGTACATGATTTTGGGTCATGTGTACTCCAACCATATAACATGTCATAAATAGGTAAGTCACTAATTGTCCACATTAACATAGCTTTCATTAGGAAATTTTTTTTTTGTGATAACATCATATGTACTGACACCATTACTCCACAATAAATTTAATTCATCAATAAATGGCTTCAAATAAACATCGATATTATTTTTTGGGTTTCCTAGAATTAATAAGGTCAAAAAGATATATGACTTATTCATCAACATCCAAGGAGGTAATTTGTACAGAGTTATAAATATGGTCCAACAAAAATATTTATTGTTGTAAGAACCAAATGGATATAAACTGTCGGTAAAAATACCCAATTGCACATTTTGAGATTCTAAAGAAAAATAAAAATATACTTGGTCAAAAAATTTCCATGAATCACCATCACAGAGATTATTTAAGATTTTATCGGTTGAAATAATTGTTTTGTACCATGACATCAATGATGTTGTGTTCAGAGACATAAATAAACATCACAGTTTGGGTGTAAGTGGGAAATACCTCAACTATTTAACAGGAATCAATCTAGAATTCCCTAGTTGAGCCTCTTTATACCTTGATTTTCTACATGTAGGAAAACTAACTAATGGATCATTTTCACCATAATATAAGATAAAATCATTTGAACATGCATGAATATTCTGATAACCAAGAACCAAATTATGAACCAACCTATTTCTCTCATATAAATTTGTAGGCAAAAAATTTACTTCAGGTAATAGTGTTTCAACCAAAGATAGTATCTGATTAAAATAGTTATTTGACATTCCATTATCAGATTTAATAGCCATAAATTTTTTAACCACTTTAAATTTTCTTATCTTACAACCATAATATGAATCATCCTCAATAGACTTCAGAAACTCATGAAATCGAGATGGTTATAACTTATGAGTGAAATAAATATCATCTTGATTTTCAGTTTGTTGAAAATACATACTAGAAACATTATGTACTAAATTTTGAAATTGTGATAGATCCAGAACCAAATTATTAATATCTTCTCTATAAATTAGTTCACCATTTCCATACCAAAAAATATAAACTTTTCAAAATACAGAATGTAATATATGACCCCCAACATTTTCAACTGTTTCAAACCTCCTCAGATCACATTTATTACATAGACACTTAATTTTCCCTTCTAAAACAAATCCTAGTTTTGATGATGAAAATAATAAAAAAGCTTCAACACCCTCAATATATATATAATTTATTCCAAACCCATTTGGATTCCTATGATGATTTATCCAATTGCGATCATGTGATGCTCTCGACTTTGGTCGAGAGCTCTCTACTTCTCATAGGGTTTCGACCCCTGGATTTCGGATTCTTCGGTGGAAACTCCCTATGGAGGTATTCGTTCATTATTATCTGGGTGATGTGGGGTAGTGGGTTTGGGAGTTCTCATCAATTCTACTAGGTCTTCAGTGGAATGGAATCGATGTCTTAATGTGACTTCAACTACTGGTTCTCCGACGGTGTTGGTGGGTTGTCCCTCGGTAGTGTTGTCATTGTCTCTAACATGGGAGTTATGACAGTCCCTCATTGTTGTGGTGCGATGGTCACTTGACGGTGGTCCCTCAATGGTGGTCGATACTGTGACAGTTCAACAGTCCCCTGATGGTGCGATGGTCGATGGCAAGAGGTAGGTCCCTCAGTTTTGCATCCTCTGCTAAGGGTGTCTTGGTGGATGGTCAATGGTTTGTGACAGGTTTGATGATCTTCATAAGGAGGAAGAAAAATTTTTGGACCTAAATCCTTTGTGAAAATCCATATGGGGCTTCAGAGGTGCATCACCCAGCTTTATAGGGCTGCCACATCAAAAAGATGAGAGGGTATAGTTTTTTCCATTGATATCGAGCTTCATGCTTTTCTTCACGGGGCTATGTTTTTTGTGAAACCCTGCAAGGTTGGGTTCTTGGATTAGCATCCAAATATATGCTTAGTGGGTCTATTCTAGTGGTGTTAGGTTTTTTGGGCCTTTATGGTCATTTTTTTTCTACATGCCTCTGGGCCTATGGGTCATGCATTAGGCCTAAGTACTTCTAGGCTTACGAGCAATTTAAGGTTACCCCTCATCCCAATTGAAAATGGGGGAAATGATTAAAAAATTAATGGCCTTAGGTCTTGGTAGTGATCATGTAATTAAAACTATTGTTGACTTCCTTATTCAATATTTCTCTAAAAAAATATTAAATAAAAATTATTTGTGATTAATTATATATAATAAAAATATAATCCAAAAAAGAATAAAAAATTATAAATTTATAATTTAATTGTAAATATTATCAATTTTATCTATTTACTGTGTATTTTTACTAATTAGTGCTGAATTTTACAAATTACCCTCAATTACCACTAATTATAGGTAATTTTTACTAATTGCAAATGATTTTTATATATAACCATTATTTTTTAGAAATTACCACTAACTACCATTAATTTTTTGTAATTGCCACTATTTTTTAGTAATTAGCACTAATATTTATTAAGTAATTCTAATTTTTACTAAGTACCACAAATTTTTATTAAGTGACGCTAATTTTTAGTAATTACCAATAATATTTACTAAGTAATGCTAATACTAATTGTCACTAATTATTACTAATTATTACTAATTATTGCTAATTATTACTAATTATTACTAATTATTACTAATTATTGCTACTTATTACTAATTATTACAAAGTACCACTAATTATTACTAATTATTACTAATTATTACTTAGTACCACTAATTATTAATGATTATTACTAAGTATCACTAATTATTACTAATTATTACTAATTACTAAGTACCACTAATTATTACTAATTATTACTAATTATAACTAATTATTACTATTTATTACTAATTATTACTAATTATCACAAATTATTACTAATTATTAATAATTATTACTAATTATTTCTAATTATTAGTAATTATTATTAAGTACCACTAATTATTACTAAGTACCACTAATTATTAGTAATTACTATTAAGTACCACTAATTATTACTAATTATTACTAAGTACCGCTATTTATCGCTAATTTTTAGTAATTACCACTATATTTTAGTAATTATCGCTAATTGTTACTAATTACCACTAATTATTACTAATTACCACTAATTATTACTAATTATCACTAATTATTACTAAGTACCACTAATTATTACTAAGTACCACTAATTATTACTAATTATTATTAATTATCACAAATTATTACTAATTACCGCTAATTATTATTAGTTTTACTAATTACCACAACTTATTACTAATTATTACTAATTATGGCTAATTATTACTAATTATTACTAATTATTCCTAATAATCATTAATTATAACTAATTATTACTAATTACTGCTAGTTATTCATAATTACCACTAATTATTACTAATTATTACTAATTATGACTAATTATTACTAATTATTACTAATTATTTCTAATTATGACTAATTATTACTAATTATTAATAATTACCACTAATTACCACTAATTACCACTAATTACCACTAATTAGTATTAATTATTACTAAGTACCACTAATTATTACTAATTGTTACTAATTATTACTAATTATTGCTAATTATTACTAAGTATTACTAATTATTACTAAGTACCGCTAATTATTAATAATTATTACTTAATACCACTAATTATCACTAATTATCACTAATTATTACTAATTACTACTAATTATTACTAAGTACCGCTAATTATTACTAATTATGACTAATTATTGCTAATTGTTACTAGTTACCGCTAATTATTACTAATTATTACTAATTACTGCTAATTATTCCTAATTATTCCTAATTATTCATAATTATTGCTATTTATTACTACTTGTTACTATTTATTACTAATTATTACTAATTACCACTAATTGCCACTAACTATTATTGATTATTACTAATTATTGCTAATTATTACTAAGTACCACTAATTATTACTAATTATTACTAAGTACCACTAATTATTACTAATTATTAGTAAGTATTACTAAGTATTACTATTTATTTCTAATTATTATTAATTATTACTAAGTACCACTAATTATTACTACTTATTACTTAGTACCAATATTTATCACTAATTATCATTAATTATTACTAATTACTACTAATTATTACTAAGTACCACTAATTATTACTAATTATGACTAATTATTAGTAATTATTACTAATTACCGCTAATTATTACTAATTATTACTATTTACTGCTAATTATTATTAATTACCACTAATTATTACTAATTATCGCTAATTATTACTAATTATCGCTAATTATTACTAATCACCGCTAATTATTCCTAATTATCGCTAATTATTGCTAATTATTACTAATTACGGCTAATTATCCCTAATTATTGCTAATTATTACTAATTATTACTATTTATTACTAATTATTACTAATTAGTACTAATTACCACTAATTGTTTTTAATTATTACTAATTATTACCAATTATTACTAAGTATCACTAATTATTATTAATTATTACTAATTATTACTAATTATTACTAAGTATCACTAATTATTACTAAGTGTCACTAATATTTACTAAGTAACACTAATTATTACTATGTACCGGTAATTATTTCTAATTACCACTAATTATTACTAATTACCACTAATTATTACTAATTACATACTAATAATTAAAACTAATTACTACTAATTTAACTAATTACTTCTTATTAAAAATAGTTATTAACAATTAAAACTAAATACTTCTAAATTAAAAAATCACTCCTACTTAAAACTAATTACTGTAAAATAAAAGTTAATAATTCTAATTAAAACTAATTACTGCTAATTAATAATAATAATTACTAATATAAAAAAATAAATTAATTAAAAATTAAAAACATTAAAGAAATACCTTAAAACCAAACTTCTTATCGAATGAAAAGCTGGAAATTGGCTTCCTTGTAAAATATAAAACTTTTTAAGAGTTTGAGGAAAAGAGTATAGCAGAGGAAGAGAAGAGATATCAAAGGAGGGGAGAATGAAAAAAATCGGATGGAGGTGTATATAGGTTAGATTATTAGCGACAAGATTAATTACAGTGGGTTTCCCATCATAAACAGTCTTAGTTGCGTGAGGGTCCATCGCAATTAGTACCCATAATTAATAACCCTATCAGGGATTAAAAAGGTATTTGTGATGGGTCCTGTCGCAAATACTCTTCTTTCGACAATTTATTTACGAAGAGAATCGATACATGTCGCAAATAACATTAATGACAGAAGCTATTTGTGAAGGGGGGTATTTCCCGTCACAAATACCTTTCCAGCGGTTTGGTGCGCGTGTCGCGCCAAAGGTATTTGCGACGGGCCAGTTTTCCCGTTGTAAATAGTTTTTTTAAGGACTATTTTCAATGATATTTCTTTCTCGTCACAAATAGTCCCTCAGCAAGGACTATTTGCGACAGGTGATGGGCCCATCGCAAATAACCCGTCGCAAAAGCATGTTTTTCCCATAGTGTATGGTACGAGAGGAACCCGAAAGACCATGAGTGGCCAACAAAAAGTGTGTGTTGACACCATTGGTTTTTTATGACCAATTGCCTTGTGAGTTATGTTATGAATCTATGACCTTGTACTCAAGATGGGTTCCTATGAATGAGAAACGATTCTAAGAGCCTAGTATAGTGCCCTAATGTGCTCCTTGATGAGGATTAGATCGAGCACATGTTAGGCTAGAGGTCGGATGACCTAGAAATGGGGATTTGAAATGGGTTGATGGCCTAAGAGCATAACCCTTGACATGTTAAATAATTTTAAATGTTTAACATAATCTTTATGATATATTGTTCATATTTCTAGCTAATCGATATGTGGTGCTACCCCATCTACCTAGAATTGACTAGTGGTGGTGCATCATCCACCCTTGCTACATTACTGGTATCTCACCCACCCGAATTGGGTCAATGATCCAGCATCCACCTTGAGGCCAATGAAATGATGTAACCTCATCCACTTTGAGATTTATGTTAGTGGTATATCATCTATTTGAGGTTTCCTATTGGTGGAGCATTTTCCACTTATGAGAGTTGCCTCGGTGGTGAATCTTCCACTTGGGAACTCATTTTAGTGGTATACCATACACCTATGATTTGAGGTCAATGGTGTATTAACCACTTTAGATGTGATACCAGTGATACCTTATTCACCTAGAAGATGGGATTGGTGGTGCATCATCCGTCTATGGATGTTGTCTCGGTAGTGTATTGTACACCTAGTTAGGATGTCTTTGTGGTGTCCTATCTACCCAATCTATAGAATAGTGGTATATCATCCACCCAAGCATAGATAGTGGTGGTGTATTATCCACCTAGGTTTGGTGATGCCTCATTCACCTTTGGTACTAGTTTGGTGGTGGATCATTCACCCAAATGGATTGTGATGGTGATAGCTCATTCACCTAGTGATTCTTAATGGTGATAGATCATTTTCCCCATTTATTATATAAGTAGTGATATATCATTCATCCTTGAGGTGTGTTTAGACCATGGGTATATTATTCCATTTTGGCACTATTCATGGTATGTATGGTCACACGTGGTTTAGTCGGAGCACTATACAGGGTGAAAGGTTATTTATTTATTATTATTTACTTTACTAGAATTTCATAAGAATCATGCCCCTATATTTATTGAACTTGGTAGGGATATTGTTGGTGGGGCCTACTGAGTTGTACTCACACCCTTCTTGGAAAAACTAGTACCCAAATAGACTTTATGTTTCATGAACTAGGTAAGGGTGAGGTCCTTAATGCATTGGATAGTTGATATGGTGGGTAGAGTCAATGTTAAGAGATGGGACTGATCTTGGACTCGAGACCAGTGGTGGATTTCTCCTTGATTTTTTTATTTTTGGACTGCATTGTATATGATCTTCCCATAGAAGATTTATTTTATGTTTATATGACTTATATGACATGTAAAAAAATTATTTTGATATATAATGATGTTGTTATTTACTCTTGTCTAGAATTTATCAATGATGATTATCTTATGTTGTTATTATACTGTATTGATTGTTTAGTTATTACTTACACTATGTTTTTATGGTATATGTACCAAAGGGTATAATCTCCCCACTTCTTGTATGTTGACCCCCATTGTTGGTCAGTAGCCTCTGGTGTACAGGTAGGTGCACATGAGGTATAAAACACTTAGTTTGGTAAGGGAAAATGTAAACCATATCGAAGGAATTACAATGTGGTATTAGAGCCTTGTTTTTTTTTTTTGCCTTAATATTTGGGTTGTGGTGGCTAGGAGTTAGGATATTTTCAAATATTAGTATGGACTTTGTGCCTAAGAGAATCTTACCAAAGTATAATTGAATTCCAAGTTACCGGGCATGGGATTTTTTTTTTGATTTTCACTATTATATTTCTTTTGATTATGCTAAGAATGATGCTTTGGGGTTATTGATTTATTGATTTCTGGTTTTACTCTTAACTTAGGTCGGGATGAGAGCATGTTTTCATGCATCATTCTTGGTATATAGGTATCATGTGAAATATGTATGGTTGTCTATGGTTTATGATTTGGTTACTATGTAGGGTTGGGTTATTTAAGATGTTAACAATAACTTATAAAGTATTTCCTATATAACTTATTATCATAAATCTGCTTGACTAGGCCCATTATTATGGATGTTATATGACCCTTTATGAGATTTTATCTAACCTAATAGTGGGTATTTTAGGCTATAATTGAGCATATATGTGTGGCCCTTGTATTGTAGGGTGTTCATTTAGGGTTGATAGGTGTGTACCTATTATTTCTCACCCTATATTGTGATGATTATACATATTATAGAAATATAATTTGATTTATATGCATTAAATTATAAAGATATGCCAACCTAGTGACCTATGGTTAAGCTCCAGAAGGGTGAGGACAAGCATGACCTTCCTGTAGTGAAGCCTAATCCACCAATAGTGTCTACTCCTCTTATCGATCTATAGATCAGAGAGATTTCAATTCGACTGTTACAGTCTATGTGGAATGAGGTGTTGATGGTTAGGCTAACCATTTCAAGCTTGACATGTGAACTTCAACTATAGTATCCACCATTATTTTTTTATAAGGGTGAACTATAGGCTATTGAGTTATAGATAGAGTTTATGCAGACTATATTTGACCATCTTGAGATACCCCCTAAGAGGCAAGTAAATCTTGCAACCTATATGATTCAGGATCTAGTAAAGTGCTAGCAGGATAACCTGGTTTAGGCATACCATCATGTGGGGTATTCCTATAAGTAATTTTAGTTGCACTTATTCTTAGATACTATAAGTGGTGATAGGGTCGAGGAGGATCATACATCTGGTATGGGTTGTCAGTGTTGGATTATGCCACCCACTTTACTGATTTATTATGATTCACGCCTGTATTAGTGGGTGATGAGATAGTCAGTATTAGGTATTTTGAGGATTCCCTAAGGCACTATATTTGATCCCAAGTAAATATATTTAAATTGATTTCCTTATTAAAGGTCATGAATCAGGTAATGATCATAGAGAATAACCAGATCAAGATTAGGTCATTTGGGAAGTATATTTCCTCTATCAAGACCAAGAGTGGATCGTCAAGCAGTAGGATGTAAAGGTATGAGGAGTCTCTCAAAGGAGATGATAGACATAGTATTCAAGGCATGGGTTCTTGCTTTCTCCAAGAGGTTTATCCTTGGTTGAGTTTTATTAGTGTAGATAGCAAGTCCATATTTATCCTAATTATGACAAGCAACCAAGGAGTGTTGCTCCTATGGGGAGTTGGGGAATGTATAGATGTATTGTGGAATAAAAACATGACTAGTTGGTGGGAATGGATCTAGTAAAAATTGGAGTTCAAGGGAAGGACCAGGGTTTCATGGTAGTCATCCGGTTTGGGATCCTCCAATCATTTGGGTTATATAGGAGGTTGTGTTACCGAGAGTAGGGATAAGTAGTTCTAGCAAGATGATATCCCTTAGGGGAGTCTGGAAATGGGAGCTTAGGGTCAGGGATTGGGCTAGATTCACTCCATCAAGTAGAGTCCAGTCATCCAGAGTGGAGAGCCTTCTATAATGATTCTTATAACATCGACCCTAACATCTTTTTCGTTTGATATAGGTTTATTTCACTCCTTCCTATCCTCCCTACTAGTAGGTTATCTATGGCCTGTTTAGAGTATTTTTATAGTGTTTTTTATCGATACTGATGGTTCTGGGTGTAGTATAAGCATGCAGTGGTGGGAGATATATTAAAATTTCTTTTAATAATCATTACCTGAAACCAAGAACAAGGATCTTCTGCATAAAATTTATAATTAATTTATTTAATATTTGACTAAATAAATATCTTGGCTTAGGAACTTTCTTCATTGGTGAATGTTGATTTTATAACCCTTTCGGATTACCTTCGTTGTGTTGTAAGGATCCAATGATAGAATCCCTCTAGCGGTGATTCACATTTTCTCTTATGATCTCTAAGAAACACCATTCTATCTCTGAGTTCTGGAAGGTGATTTGAATGTCATGCATTGTTCATTCTTGATTGTTCATTATTCGATCTTGAATAAATATCTCTTGCACTTATCATTCTTGAGAGGGAGAGATAAGGAGGACTTGATAGAGAATTCATTGTACGCAAAATTCTATATTCTCAATTTTGGATACTCTACACAATAGAAATAGTTGTATATTTATAAAGTTAGGATTTGAGTTAAAATATTATTTAATTTCATATCATATATTAAATAAAATTTATTATCTTTAATAAACCCCATGCCACATAATAAGAAAATATATTATTATTATTTTTTGGAATGCACAAAATTGCGTAATAAAAAATATTATGTAACGATCATGTTAATTAATATTTTTCATCAGACTCAGTCTTGGTCCATTCAAACTTCTATAGAATTTAGTGAACATACAAATAAATATTTTATAAATAAATATTTTATTCACAATATAGAGAATAAATATTTTATTCACAAGTCGGTGAATAAATATTTATTTAATTTATGTGATCAATATAACTTGAATAAAATTATTTCTCAAACTTGAGAATAATATTTATTCCATTAATTAAACTCAAATAGAATTTAATCTAGATCAGTGGAAACACTTAGTGTGTGAACCTATAGGATTCTTTATTATTGGAATTAGACGGGCTTTCCTAAAGTCCAAGATTATTGTTTAGTAATGGGTTAAGTCACCCAAGAGAAAGAAATTAATGTCATAATGTCAAAAACCACATAAAAATTCTCCCTGTGTAATATAATCTCCTTTTTACAATATCTCATCAATCAGGTTTCACATCTGTGTCATCAACTTATATGCATGATATGTATTTCTTTGACTATCTAAAATAAACATGTTGTTATACCATGGCCATGGAATTTAATGTGACAATTCTATTTCAATGTTAGGTCTGATATATCAACTTATATAAATATAAAAGTGAAAAATACTTCATCGGCTTATTCATTAATGACATGTCACTCATGATGCACCCAACGTATCCAAATTTTTCATGAACTTTTATTGTCATGGTATATGAAATAAATCTTAGTACACAAGTTATAACATACATTAATAAAAATATTAAAGTATAAGGACCATCACACATTCTCGTAGATAGAAATATCCTATAAAATCAAAATGAGAAAAATTATTACTAACGGATATGTTCTCATAATCTCTCATCATGGAGATTATCGAGTGTGAATATCATGAGAAGAAGCTTCATCTACTTATGAGTACTCGCGCCTAACAATCTATGTAATATGTGTCTTATCATAGTACGTTATCCAACCACATGACATTATTTAAGAATATCATCATAGTGCATCAAGGTTCTCATCATAGCGGGGAACTAATATGACCTAATCAATGTGACATATACTCTAGGACATTATTAAATTAGAGTCATGCAGAACAATAAACAATATATAATAAGTAGTTTTATTAATATTAAATACATTGAATATACATGTAATCAAAGTATAAAATAGTTGGTCCTAGGACACCAACTCTAAAAAACTCCCTCTTATACTAGATCCAACTACCTACAACCTTCAGTCCACTAGACCTCACATTATAGTCATGTTTCTGCTAAGTCAAGGATTTAGTCAAGGGGTCCACCATATTTTCTTTTGTGGAAATACTTCTCACTACAACTTCACCACTCTGAGAAAAATACCTCAAGATATGATACTTCTAAAGTGTGTGTTTTGTCCACTGATGTGATCTTATCTCTTTTGGAAGAGCCTCTTCTATAGTATTATCACAATAGAGTGTGATAGGATCTCTATTTCTAAGTACCGTGTCAAGATCTTAGATGTAGTTGGGTATCCATACTTCTTCTTTAACTACCTCAAAATCCATAATATACTCATAATCTACTATAGAATCTGTAACCATAGCCTACTTTGAGCTCTTACAGCTCACAAAAACTTCATTAAAAGTGAAGATGTGTCATGTTTATGACTTCATGTCATCTTGATCAGTTTAGAAACTATAATATGCATATCCTTTGATTACTAGTTCCTCATCTACTCTATAAACTAGGAATATATCCTTAGTATGCCACAAATACTTAAGGATGGTCTTGACTGCCATCCAATGGTGGTCACCTGAATCATATTTATATCTTCCTACTACACTTATTGTGTAGGCCACATATTTCCTAGTACATATCATAACATACATGACTGACCCAATAATTGATGCATATGGAATCCTTTCTATTCTATTTATTTCCTCATGTATCTAAGGACACATTTTCCTAGAAAGATAAATTTCATGTGATACTAGAAACAATCCCCTATTAGATTATTCTATACTTAATCTCTTTGGTATCTTTTCAATGTATGTACTTTGACTCGGGCTGAGAAACATCTTGGATCTATCATGATGGATCTTGATCCCAAGAATATATGTTGCCTCTTCCATGTCCTTTATATAGAATCACTTATTCAACCATGCATTAACAGACTGTAATGCTGGTATTTTGTTTTCAATGAGTAATATTTCATCAACATATACTATTAAGAAAATGGATGCACTCTCACTAAACCATTTATAGACACATGGATCTAATTTGTTCTTTATGAAACCAAATTCTATTATGGCCTCATTAAAAAAAATATTCCATGACCTTGATTCTTTCTTTAATCCATAAACGGATCATTGTAACTTGCATACCTTGTTGGAATCCTTTAGATTCACAAACCCTTTGGGTTGTGTCATATAGAAATATTCCTAAAGGTTCCTGTTATGGAAGTCTATTTTGACATCCATTTTCCAAATATTATAATCATGTAAAGATGTAATGGCAAGAATAATTTTTATGGATTTCAACATTGAAACTAGTGAAAAGGTTTCATCATAGTCAATGCACTAACCCTATTTAAAACCTTTTTCAACCATTCATACCTTATAGATACTAACTTGTCCTTCCATGTACAGTTTCTTCTTGAATACCCATTTGAAACTAATGGGATTTACATATATTAGAGGCTCTACCAAAATACAGACTTGGTTTTGGTACATGGAATCCATTTTAGAATTCATGGAATCTTTCCACTTGGAAACATTTGTGCCACTTACTACTTCCTATTAGGTTAGAGGATCATTATTATCAACTAATAATGATTCAGCATCCTTGATGACTAGAAAACCATACTTTCTTGGTTCTCTAACCTCTCTAGTACTCCTACATAGTAATTATGTCTATGGAACAATTTATTCTTCTATGGGGATTTGTAGAGTTTGTTATTGTGCCAACACTTGTGTATCTTGAGCCTTGACTTCATTGAAGTATATCTTACTCCCACTATATCCTTTAGAGATAAGGTCCTCCTCAATAAATTTGGTACGTCTGTCAACCAAAACCTTTTTGTCTAAATAATTGTATAGGTAGTATCCCTTTATTTCTTTGGGATATCCTATAAAGATACACTTTGTACCTCAAGGTGCAATATTCTTACTTGAAGAGTCCTTAAAAATGATTCAAAACATCACACATGTAAGTATGAAAACACGATTTTCTTTCCATTCCATAATTGGCATGGTATACAGTTTTTTTCTTTAGTTGGAACTAGATTTAGTACATATGATGTTCTTTGTAACATGTATCCCTAAAAGGATAATGGAAAACTTGCATGACTCATCATTGATCTCACCATGTCTAATAAGGTGTGGTTCCTCCTTTATCTTACACTATTCTACTAAGGAATATAAGGAGGAGTGGGTTGAGATAATATCTCGAACTCTTATAAATAATTAATTAGGTTTTGATTAAGATATTCTATACTATGGTCTAAGCGGAGTTTCTTAATCTTATTACCAAGCTGATTCTCAACTTCATTATTATATTTTCTAAATTTATTAAAATAATCCGACTTTTACCTCATTAAGTATACATATCTATATCTACTAAAATCATCAGTAAAATTTATAAATTATGAGTACTCACCCCTTACTTAAACAGGAAATGGTCTACACACATCAGTATAAACTAATTCAATAATCTCTTTAGCCATTTAACTTTTCTCACTAAATGGGGCTTTGGTCATTTTACTTTATAGACATGTGTTACATACACTAAGTGATTTTAGTTCAAAAGAATCTAAATATCCATCTTAATGTAATTTAGTCGAGTAATTTTTATTTACATGGCCTAAACGACGATGCCAAAGTTGGGTGTGGTATGAATTATGTGAAACAACTTCATTAATGATTGTCATTACTTTTTTTTTGTAATCCAGCAAATAAATACCATTATTTAAATGTGCCTTACCATAATAAATGTTTTCTTTATTAAATAAGAAAAATTTATTCCCAAATTTAAAAATAAATCCATCTATTTCAAGTCTGTCTACATAAATAATGTTTTTATTAACTGAATTCATGTAATAACAACCCTTTAAAACCAAGATCATTCTGGTCAGCAACATAAGGTGGTAATCCCCAACAACTACAACAGTAAGTTTATTTATGTTAGATACTCGAAGATCTACCTATAATCAGTAAATCTTTCTAAATCTACTTATTTCTTGTATTTTAATACATATGTGAGTACCACAAGATGTATCTACTACCTAATTTTTATAATTAGATAAATTTAACTCGATAAAAAATGCACCTGAATATTCCCCTTGTTTCTTTGGCTAGGTGTGTTTTTTCTTTTGATGGCCCTTCTTACCACATGCGAAACAGAGAAAATCTTGTTCTCTTGCTTTTTACCTGATCTTCCTCTTATTGGAAGGAGAGTAAGAAGATCTGGTAGAGACTTCTCAATTTTGTTCATATTAAAATTTACAACAAATCTAGAGAATCTCTAATGGAGTGATGTCAGAATAAGATTGGTGCCCAATTCTTTGAGGAGTTTAAAACCTAAAACCTCTAAGAGCTCAATATAGCCAATGATCTTGACTACATGAAGACCATCTGGGTCACCCTCTCTAAGATTTATCTGAAAGAGAACCATGGAAATTTAAAACCTTTCTTATCAATCTCTCTATTGGTAAATACCATAGAGGTGATCAAGCAAGTTATATGCATCCATGTTTTCATGAGGCTTCATTAGTTCACTAGACATAGATGAAAGCATCAAATATTGAATGTCAACTGCATCACTCAAATGTTTTTTATAGAAAAGGAACTATTTATCACTCACCTCTTTACCAGGAGGATCAATTATTGAGGATTCTAGCACGTGATATTTTTTTTCATGGCATAGCACAACCCGAAGGCATCTAAACCACTTCTGAAAGTTACTATTAGTTAGGAGGTTGTATTTCTCCAATATTGATCATAGTGATAGTGTGGATGATGAACATATCATTTTATTCTACAATTAAAATGATCATATTATTAGTACTTTTTTTATTAAAAAATAAGTGAGATGTAATAAATTAAATGTTTTTTTTATTAAATCTCTCACTATTTTATCAAGTCCCAATATCCCCCACCATTGAACTTAGAATGACTATTTTCTTTAACATTCTAGTGGAAAGGATTCCCATTACTTTTCTTAATAATTCATATTTTGGCCAGGAAAACCATAATAAAGTAATTAAGTAGGCGGTCTTTCCAATTGCGGACTTGCAGTTCCTTGATCTGTTGAGTGGATTCCCCTATATTGAAATCTTAACTTGGATTTCCTCAACACTTACCACCAAATTTGTATTGAATAGACTTTAGCTGTTAAACACAATATAATTTTGGTTAATTTGACTCAAAACTCTCATGAGAACTCCCCAATAAAAGTAAGTGTCCATACTTTATCCATGTGCTATATTTAGTTCTATGGTTTCATTCTCAACTAGGTAATGGAAGGCTTAGTCTGACTTAATATTTAATTGGGTGATCTTAATTTATCATGCATAAATTTTATCTTTTTTTATCTTTTTCATGTATTTTTAATATTAAATGGATTTTACTTAATTAATTAACCATGTTTGATAAAAACATTTATGCATAATTTATTTATTTAATTTCTGTTGTTGCACATTAACTCGTTTATTTATTTGATCATGACCTTACATACATAAAATAATTAATTTCATAAATAGAAATAAATAATTAATTAAATAAATCATTCATGAGATTTATCTAATGGTTGATTTAATGAACGAACATTAAATAAACCTTTGACCTAGGGTAAATAACTCTCATCGCTAGTTTTGGCATGAGTTACAGCATTCCACCTCTCCACTTATGTATCGCCTGGGTTGGAATCATTATGGTTCCATCTTGAACCACATCCATGTGATTTGGGATGATCCATTAATTAAAAATATTTATTACTCACACATAGGTGAGGGGAACCAAAGGATTGGATAAAGGGTATTGCATAAATATCTCTGGACATGTATGTATTATATAATAATGGAGGGAGGGATGACTCACAGGCCATCATTTAATTTAATATAAAATAATTGAAAACTCATGAAATAAATTAAATTAAATAAATGTCAACACATACATAGGTCCTGGTCAAGATCATGATTGGTCATACATACAACAAATATTCAAAAGTAATTGACTAGAATTCATTTCGTTATTAATTTTTTATTATTAAGATAAACATGCTTCCATTAATTAATTAATTAATTAATTAATTCCCTTTCATCTTAATGATCATCCTATCTTAATTGGAGATAACCATCATTTATGAAATTCATGGAAATAAATGATAGAACCAATAATGACATATTAATTAAAATAAATTAATTTAGCATTTAATATTCATTAAAACAATTATTAAATTTTCAAACACGCAACGGTGTGACAATAAAAAAATAAGGTTTTAATACTAAAATTTTCAAATTTAATGTGATTTTAATTTTTTTTAATTAATGGGAGACTACACGGTATGTACATCCAGCTACATGTCATGTACCTTAGTTGTTGTGTATCTGAGTCACACACCTAGGGCTTTGTCATGTTAACTCAACTAGACTACATGACGTGTACATTCTAGCTCCATGCCATGTATCCACTTGTCGTGTTCCAAGTTGTCCCAGTCAACACATGGTGTGAAATAAAATAACTACATGTAATTAATTACTCTGTGCATATAGGTACAATGTCTATGGGTATACGGCCTGTGCTTCAGCTACACGTCATGTAACCCAGTTTTATCAACTAAAGATTTAGCACTTTCTGATGGCATCTCCAGTCATTCTTCATTTTTTTCTTAAACCTTTAAGAAAATGAAACACTAAACGAATATCATTAATATGTTGAAGTATGTTAATTAAAATTGGATTAAAGAAAAGATAATGAGAAATGAAAATTCAAACGCGGTTGTGTATGGATCAACAATCAAATAAATAATTATAAATTTAAACATGCTCCCTTTGATACAACTTGATGGTTCTGGGCACAGTGGAAGCGTGCAGTGGTGGACGATATATTAAAATTTCTTTTAATAATAATTTCCCAAAACCAAGTGTGGGTATCTTGCATGTCAAATTTATAATTAATTTATTTAATATTTGAATTAATATACACCAGTGATTAGGAAATTTATTCATTGTTGAATTTTGATCATCTAAAAATACCCTTTCATATTACATTCATTGTGTTGTGAGGATCCAAGGATAGAATCCCTCTGGCGGTGATCCACACGTGCTCTTATGATCTTCGAGCAACACCACTCGATCTCTGGGTGCTAATGCGGTGATTCAAATGTCTTGTGTTGTTTGTTCTTGATTTATCATTCTTCAGTCTTGAAGAAATATCTCTTTCACTTCTCATTCTTGAGAGGAAGAGTGGAGTACTTGAGAGAGAATTATTTGCGCGCAACAATTTTCTATTCTCAATTTTGGATACTCTACACAATAGACATAGATGTCTATTTATAAAGTTGGGATTTAAGTTAAAATATTAATTAATTACATAACAACTATTAAATAACATTTATTACCTTTAATAAACCTCATTCTACATAATAATAATTATATTATTATTATTTTTTGGCATGTTCCGACTTGTGCAATAACAAATATTATGCAATGGTCTTGTTAATTAATATTTGTCACCAAAATCGGTCTTGGTCCATTTGAACTCCTCTAGAATTTATTGAACGACCAAATAAATATTTTATTCACACTCTAGAGAATAAATATTTATTAAAATATTTAATAAATAAATTAAATATTTTATTCACAAGATATAGAATAAATATTTTTTTTAATTTATGTGATCAATATAACTTGAATAGAATTATTCCTCATACTTAAGAATAATATTTATTCCATTAATTAAACTCAAATATAATTTAATTGATATCAATATAAACACTTATTGTGTGACCCTCTAGGATTATTTCTTATTGGCATTAGACGGGCTTGCCTAAAGTTCAAGATTATTGTCTAGCAATGAGTTAAGTAATCCAAGATAAAGAACTTAATGTTGAAATGTCAACAACCACATATTAATGCACACTGTGTAATATAATCCCTTTTTCAAAATATCTCATCAAGCAGGTTTCACATACATGTCACTAACCTATATGATCGATATGTCTTTCTTTGACTATTTGAAATAAACACATCATTACACTATGCCCATGTAATTTGATGCGATAGTTCTATTATAATCAAAGGTCCAAGATATCAGCTTCTATAAATATGTAAGGGATAAATCATTCCTCAACTTATTAATTAATGACATGTCAGTCATGATGCACCCAACATATCTAACTTTTCCATTAATTTTTATCATCATGTTTAATGAAATATATCTAAGTACGCAAGTTTTAAAATGCATTAATAATAATCTTAAAGTCTAAGGACCATCACACACACTCATAGATAGGAATATATGATGACACCAAAACATGCAGAATTATTACTAGTGGGTCTATTCTGATAATCTCTCATCTTATAGATTACCAAGTGAAAAAATCATGAGAAAAAACCACATATGCTTACAAATACTCGCACCTGACAGTCTATATACTATGTGTCTCATCATAGTATGTTATCCAACCACAAAACATTATTTAAGTATATCGTTATAGCCCATGAAGGTTCTCATCATAACAGTGAACTACTATGACCATATCAATGTGATGTATACTCTAGGACATTATTATATTAGAGTTATATAGAACAATGAAAAATACGTAAAATAAGTAGTTTTATTAATATTAAATACGTTGAATATACATGTAATCAAAGTACAAATAGTTGGTCCTAGGACACCAAATCCAATAGATACACCCTTAAGGGTGTATTAAGAGGTTATCTAGATATTTATAGAGTTTTCCATAGTGATTAGTAGAGGTAGTCTTCTCTGGGACTTCTTCGTGTTGTAGATGTGTAGTTTCTATGTGATCCTTATAACGAATTTATTAACTTGATATTGAGTGCACATTGACTACTATAACTAAAAGGTATATTTTACATCTACATAGGGTGATTCTTATACCTATGTTAGTGAGTGGATTTTATAGGTAGGATATTTGAGGCCTGTCCATCAATAGTTACAGGTGATCACGGCTCAATTGGATATGTTTTCTTTAAGATATAAGGATACACGCAAGATGATATTTTATCTTATCATTAATTAGATCTAGGATGCATTTCATGATTATTTCTTAGGACTTCCAAAAAATATTGAGATCAAGTTTATGATTGGGTATATTCCAAGTATAGATCCCATATCCATTATGCCTCATAGTATGGATCCTGTATAGCTTTGAGGGTTGAAGGTTTAGCTTGAGGATATGGAGGGTAAAAGGTTCATTCAATTGAGCACATCCCCTTGGGATGAACCTATACTATTCACCAATAATTTAGATGGATTTTTGTGTTTTTGTATAGATTACTAGAGTTTATACCAAGTGATAATTAAGAACTAGTATCCCCTTCCATGTATCAATGACCAATTTGGTTGGCTGAGAGGAGTTGGGTGGTTCTATAAGACCGATTTGATATCTAGATATCATCAATTGAGAGTGTGGCCTTATGGTATTTTTTATACTAATTTTAGGAGTAGGTGAAACCTCTATGGGTATCTCATGATGTTTTTTAGATTGATTAATTCACCAATAGGGATCACACCTCTTATTAATAGGGTCTTCCATCCATATCTAGATTTGTTCATAGCCATATTTATTGATGATATTCTAGTGTACTCCTAGTGAATGGAGGATCATTCTTACTATTTGGAAATTATTCCAATCACACTGATAGGGAATCAACCATACACCAAGCTCTTGAAGTGTTAGTTTTGGATAAATGAGGTATGATTCCTATGGAAAATGATATATGATGTTGTAATATCAGTAGACCCAGAGAGTTTTAAGGTTGTGGTTTCTTGGGAAAATCCCAAAAACATATTTTAGATTCACAGTTTCTTGGGTTTGGTGGTTTACTACTAAAGGTTTATTCATGTTTTCTCTATCTTGGCAGTTTCGATGATAGACCTAACCAAAAAAAGGGGTGTGGTTCATGTGGTCTAACTTCTATGAGATAGCCTTTCAGAAGATAAAAAGGAAGGTTGGTTTTTTCACCAATATCAATCTTACCTGGGTGAGGTAAGGATTATACATTATATTGTGAAGCTTTATAATTTATACTTGGTATAGTTTTGATATAGGGTAGGTGACTGGCCACTTTTGGGTCTAGGTAGTTGAGTTCTCATGAGTGAAACTACCTGACATGTGATTTAGAGCTTACGGCAGTGATGTACACTCCATGATTATGGAATCATTACCTTCTAGGTGAGAGTTTCATTATGTATACTTACCATAATATAATTAGATATATATTTTCTAAAAAGTACTGTTGACACCCACCAAATGAGGATCAAAAATTTCACAAAGGAAGAAATACCTAAATATGGGTATTATCTTTCCCGAAAAATAAAGGAAGAAGAAGGTGGTAAAAGACTCACTGGTCGCATAAAACCCCAAGAGACACACAATTGTGTAACCTTTATAAGGTCACAAAAAAGGAGCCATGTGTAGCGCACAGCCTGCAGAACATCCTATGCAACCCCTTTAATAATTACTTCTCTTGGGAAGGTGCTCCATACAATTAGTGATCATACGGTGGCTGCTAGGCAAGCACCCCTAGGACATGTGAATTGTCGACCGGTAGACACCTAACAAACCATCCAAAAGTTCTTCAAAAATAGGAGGAAAATATCCAAAATGCGAGAGCCTCTTATGGTCATAAAACTCATGTGACACGTCACCGATGGGGAGAATGATTGTCCTTGACAACATTCAAGCAAACTCACAGGATCCTCAGACATTGTAAAATAAATAAAGGAAATAAATAGGGGAAGGAGGGAGCCTCTTGTGGTCATAAAACATCATGCAATGTACCCTAGGATATTTTTAAGACACCACAAGACCCCAATGGTATGTCTTCCTTGTCTCATAAAATCCCGCTAGCATGTCATCCTCATCACGTGAAGCCCCTCGAGTATGTCCAAGTGGCCTTACACTTCCCTTTTGGCTCCATGAGGAAAAACAGATGTAATTTTTCATAAAATACTTTCACATATCCATAGAACCTTTTATTGGTCGCACGACACATCACCAATAAGTAGAGTAATTGTCTTCAACAACACTCATATAACCTCGCGAGATCTCCAACCTTTGTGAAATAAATAAAGGAAATAAAGAGGGAAATGGAAGATCCTCTTTTGGTTATAAAACTCACATGACAAACCTAGGATGTTTACAACATGGTATCGCAAGACCCATTGACAAGCTAGTTTTATTTCATGAAGACACATTGGAAAACCATCCTTGCCTCACAGAATATCCTAGATAAGGCTTTAAAGATCATGTGAAATCATTTCAGTGGGCGCCCTGATATCGTGAAAGACCTTAGACATGTCGGCCTAACAATATGGAAGACCCTCAGCATGTCCATATGATTCAGAAAGACTCCATTAATTATAAATAATATAATAAATAATTCATTGATGGTATGATCTCACAGTCATTGAAAATCATATGACACCCTTGAAATGACTTACAGAGGGAACTCGTGGAGCTCATGATGTCAAAGCCCTCCACCAACTCTATCTTGGATTCACATGATATGTGTTGTGAAAAGTAGAGAATTACCAGTATGGAGAGGCCTATAAATCCCCCACCCCAACATGAAAAATCCACCAAAACCTCTCCACACAGACAGACCTTTCCTTGGAACCTCACATCGGCATCAAAGAGGATTTTTTAGAGTGGTTAATCTCACAACTGGGAAGTTTTATTCCAAGTAAGATCAAGTGAACAACTAGAGAAATCAAGAAGCATACATTGAAACTTCTCATGATCACTCATAGATCATGTGAAGGGATTTAGGTGAGTAATTCAAAGAACATACTGTATATCTTCTAGATCACATGAGACTTAAAACAAGCTAACATTGAACAAATCTAAGACATTCAAAATAAAAGGCTAGAAAAAATATTGAAGGATGGGGGAATTAAGAAAATAACATATATGATGATCCTCATGCACTTCACATGAACCATCTAGGTCATGCAACAACTCTAGGGCATGTCACCCAAATCTCACAGTGATCTTTGGGTATGCTATTTGAATCATGTGAAATCCTAAAGACAGGTAAAAGAAAGTCGCATGGATCCTCTCGAGCATGCCACCCTAGTCACACGAATCCCTTTGGGATCACCATCCAAACCTTGCGCCGACATTCAAACATGTCACCCAACTCATGTGGCGGCACCAGTACATGTTTGCTAAGTCTTGAGATAGCACCCGAGCATGTCAACTGGCTATCACGACTCCCTCCAAGCATGCCAACTAAGTCTCACGATGTCCTCCAGACATGTCATCCTAGATCATGTGTCATACTCTAGACATGTCACATTAACTCTCATGACTCCCTCCAAGAATGTCATCCAGCTTTCACAGTAACACTAGGACAAGTCAGCTAGATCATGTAACACCCTCTAATTATGTCATTTGGGATCATGCGATGGATTCGAGGATTAGTCGGATAGGTCTCATGATGTCCTCCAGACAATTAATCCTTTATCATTTGATGACCCTTAGACATTCCATCCAGGTCATGTGATGTCCCCCAAATAGGCCAACTGGATCATGCAATTGTCATTGGACATGTCAGGAGGACATCCTCTAACATGTCAGGTAAGCAAACACAGAATGTCAAGTAGCCAACCAAAGCTTGTTAGTCAGGCAAGAAGGACAGATCAAAAAGGGCATCCTAAGACTTGATAACTTTATCTATACTCAGTGTGTAAGCCCCGATCAATAGGTCAATTTCAATTTGTAAGCCCCAATCAATCAAACTATGATGAATCTGATTCCTGCTATAAAAGGATATGTAGGATGCCTTCTTGAGGCACAATCTCCATGATAAACATCCAAAGTGTGGTCCCAGAACATAATTCACACATCCATAAGTTGTGAGATTGATTATTTTCCATCCCTTATTTCTCACTCCGAGCATGGATCATGTGGGATTAGGGAGTTTCAATAATCATATCATTCATACAGGGAAATTTTAGTTTTTAAACCCTAATCAATCGAATTATGATGACTCTGATTCTTGTAACAACCAAGATATGTTGGACGCCTCCCCAATTCCTGGTCTCAAATAGGCATCCACCTTGGTGTAAGACCCCCATATCTCTGACATTTCGACCATCAAGACCCAATAATTCCTATGGGGTGATCATTTTAACTAATCTATCAATGGACTGAGAAGAAAACTGAACTACAATGACTCTAATTACTGCTAATCAGGATATGTAGGATTCCTTCTTAAGGACCAATATCTATATTAAAACATCCCAAGGGAAGTACCAACACATAAACCTCACATACATATGTAGTGAGGCTAATTACTTTCTATCCCTTATTTATCACACTGATCACAGATTGCATGGGATTAGGGAGGTTCAATATTCACATCATTTTCATCACGAATCTCCACAAGATAGGGAAACCTTAGTGTGTAATACCTGATGGGTGGAATGATATAAACATCCCCCATATAAGGGTATCTACCTAGGGGCCAGTCCCAAGGGTGTGATCAAACTAAAATAACTCTAATTCCCGTTATAATCAGGATACATAGGATGTATTCTCGATACTCAAGCTCAAATATTAAGTGCCTAAGTACCCATAGATATGTCCTTTTCTCATGATTTTAGATTGTATAGGTTTAACAAACTCTATGGGTTTTTATTCTTATAACAAACAGGATATATAGGATTCCTCATAATGAATCAATACCCTCCTCAAAATATTAACTGACTCGTTGCATATAAGTAAATTCTGAAGTGTCTGGTTATGCGACTTCACCATATAAGCAGTTATTCATTATTAGGAAATGGATGAAAAACCCCATATACATATAGATGGATTCACTGATGAGATCCCTATCTTCTGCACATAAAAGGGGTTAACCTATGATTATTCTATTAGGGTAACTAGTCTCGTATCAGGATTGGGAAGAGATTCGTAAACATATCTTAAATCTATAAGAGAGTCCTAGAGTAAGCAACAATTCCCCCAAAAAGGGTGTGATGGGACCGAGCACCCATCCTCTTGACCAATGAGAGTCCCTAAGTATCATTAGGTATGAAACCCTAGCTGACTAACTACCTTTGGAATTCAGGTCCGTACTTAGTTATATATGGGGGAACCATTGGGATTTTTTGTTAATAATGATAATGGTAACCTGAAGTTAATGATTATGCATAAAATGAACCCCTCACAATCAACCATTGATCCAAAATAAAACCACCTCGATGAGGGTTCCTGGAAATATATTTCCCATAAAAAATAGATAACATAATGTGAATCTCCCAAATAAAAAAATGATCAGTTAATCATGCATCAGGACATTTTTTTCTATATACTTTATGCAATCAAGAAACAATGGACCCAACATAAACCCCTCAAATAGAAAGGATGGTCGGTTGGCCGTGTTCCAGGACACTTTGTTGGCATATCAAACAAATCTAATAAGTTTCACATAAATCTCACATATGACTCTCTGTAATTGGGGTTCCCATGAAATAAGATCATCCTTGATTTGACAAGTCCATGTGAACATAATGGCCAGATCGAGAATAAAAGAAAAATTGTTTTAACCATGAATATCTAATTGAGAATGCATCATGCCTATGATATTGCACCAATCAGTGACCTTGTTCCTTATTGTCTGTATGACTATAGATATTGCTCTCATCAACATCACCCTGATCTGAGATTATTTCTTTATCTAGTGATCATTCTGATAAATTATTTGTGGATGAAACCCCCATGGGATACAAAATGATCTCACCTACTTGACAACTTCAATGTTAGGTGGAGAAAACAATGGTCTAGGGGTACCATCGACATGGTACAATCACCACCCTCAAATCTACCCATGAGGGTCTCCAAGTACTGAAGCTGATGAGTCTACATTATCCAAGTAAAGCTACATCTAAGCCAGTTTCCCTCATTTCCAAAGCCAAACAATTCGGGATCTTATCCCCAGAGTGCGACAATTACCACCTTAAATATCTGATAAAGGTGGACTAGGGAGTAAAATTAGAATCTTTTCTAGTTTAGGATTTATTAAGGAGGTCTCCTGTTAACTGTTGTTGCCAGTATCATTCCATTGGTACCAACTAGTCTCCTACTGAGGGTACCACCCAACACACTACCACCTCTGATGCCCATGCACGTGCATCAAGGAAGACATATTGAGTAAGGAAGGTGTTGGATATACAAGAGTGGGCTCATATCTCCACCCCCACTGATGATGTATTTTGGAATATCCCTATAGTAATCAGTGATCAGGATCATATCCCTTCTCACTCAGAACAATTCTATAGGCATATCCCTAAAGCAGACATGGGGGGGCACATATCCCTACCCCCATGCATGAAGTACATTGATATATTCTAGTGGTTCAAGGAGTAAATAAGTGGGACCATATCCCTACTTCAACTAAATATTTCTTCCAGTATATAGTGGAGATGGAAAATTTACAGGATTATATCCCTACACACACTTTACTAAAATGATAATATTTTAGAAATAGCTAAATAACTACACTAGAATATTCCAACACTGGTAAAGATATAGGGACAAGTGCATATTCATATCCCTATAACCAAGGAAACTCTATGCTCTGATCATTATAAATGATTGGTTGCTTCAGAGTAAGAACAAATTCCTTCTCCCATCTAGGTGGATTATCGGTATATTCTGGTAAAGGATGAGGCACCAAACCAGGCTCATATTCCTATTCCAACTGGGGCTCACTGGGTGAGAGTGGTAGATTCCTCAGGATAGGGGTATATTCTGATTGAAAATTTTTGGTACATATTCCAAAGTACTGGTATCAGGATCATATCCCCATTATTTTTAGGGATCACTAAGTGAGAGGGTCACATGCCTTGGGACAGACTCATATTCCTATCGATGAATACCAACAGCATACTCCAAAGGCCTAGGATTGGGCTCATATCTCTGTTCTAGGTGGGGATCACCAAGTGAGAATAAAACAAGCCTCAGGACAGGCTCATATTCCTATTAGTGAATCTACCTATCATATTCTAGAATATCATGGAATTCATGTGCATATTCTTACTTCCGTCGATAAACGACTGCACCAACATCCTTCTGAGGAAATATAGGAGGTGGATCATAACCCTTCTCTCATTATGAAGGTCTATTGGCATATTCTGGTGGGGAATACATATTCGGACCAAGTTCATATTCCCTCTCCAATGTGGTATCACCAAATGAGAGCGACACATGTCTCGGGGAAATCTTATATCCCTTCCAAGAAAGGCTAGTGGAATATTCTAAAGACATATGATCAAACTCATATTTTTGTCCTAACTAAGGCTCTCCAAGTGAGAATGGAACATGCCTCGGGACAGACTCATATTCCTTTCAATAATAAAGAAGCTCATTGGAAAATTTCAGTATCTTATCATTGGTAGGCTCATACTCCCACATCACCATACAGTTATCGATAATTTCCATCAACCGTAATATAATAGGATCATATCCTTATACAATTCCAAAAGGCAGGTTAGCATATTCCAACCACAATGAAGGATGAGACCTATATTCCTAATATTCTCAATGTTAGTGTTCTTGAGATTGTTCGAGACACATTCTCAACACCCCAGGGGTCTGTCAACTCTTCAATTGAAGAATAAGATGATCATTATCATAATAGTCCTCCTCATGGTAGTGTGGAGATGGATCACAGGGACTCTACTCTGAATATCCACCATGGTCAACCTCCCCACAGTGACATCTCCCACATATAAGGAAATACTCCCCATTCCTAGACACCTTCCTATATAGGGGTGTCCAAAACTCAGACACCTTCGTATAGATAGATGCTCAAAAAATTGGGTTTAGCAGCATATAGTTCCCCATCAACTTCTAGAAACACTCCACTCGGGTCAGTAGGAAACCTTAAGAAGCATCTTCTATGGTCTGACTGGATGGAGGTGTGTAAGTATGATGAATAGGAAGTTGACATTGATATATGGAGAGAGTTATCCAGAAACAACCCCCCCCCCCATCATGTTCTAGACCCTCACCACTTCTGACTATGAGTACCTAGATGAGATAGAAAAGGAGTTCATATCTTATCTATGCCAAAATATGTGGGTAAATCATCAGTGACTGAAGTCTAGACATACCCCTTGTTCAGGATACTAATATCACCTTCATCTCATCAATACACTCTAATGTCAGATAGATATGGTTGCCTTTTTCATGGCCCAAAATCTAGGATTGGAAGAGCGTGACAAACTCCTACACAGTGTTGGTCACCATGTTGCATCAACCCTTTGATGACTGATTTCCAGAGCATCACCAGACATGAATATCTAAGGATGGAAAAATTATGGGTAATTGCACTTCATTATGTGCCAAAAACAACAAAACCCTTTAGATATAACATCCTATAATGTCATATCCTCTAGTGAAATCAAGGGACCAGGTAATGTGCAAGCTAGTTGGTTACTACAACAAAATTCCTATGCTTCAACGATGCCCAGAAATAAAGAGTGGAGAGAGACAATATCTAAAAAGACTTCAAATTAGCCCCCTCAAAGCAATGAGAATGAATGTCATCATGGGACACCATCTCACCCAAATCCTACACGAGAACAGATAGCCCACATCAAATGGGTCATAGTAGCAATTGAAGGACCCTAGACCACCCTAAGAGGGGGGTGAATCAGGGTGTCAAATTTTTCTCTACTTTATTGGATCTTGTTCCCACGTTGGTAGGAACTTGTTTAAACCTGTATGATGGGTATGTGCAGTAATTAAAACATTCACATGCATAAGGTCAGCACAACACTTTTTACTTGGTTCTCCACTAAGGACTACGTCCAAGGAGCATATGCCGATAGGTTGTTGGTCATACCTAATTCCATTATTCTTTACTAGTTGTGGATTATATAGGTTCGGGTACAGTCACTATCTCCCAGGCTCACTGCCTAAATGTTCAGGGATAGCTCACTACTTCCCTCAGGTCACTCCCATTAACTCCCCCTAGCTCACTCCCTTGGGTGAAGTCCCACTCGGTTTATAGACATAAAGGTATATTCAATAGATAAGCATGGAAATCTTTGTCTCCTATTTAGCATGAGACATGGCTTGCATCAGAGTCTTGAATTGATGCTATTTTGTATTTAATATTCTCCTTTAGTGCAATAACTGAATGAACTAAATATCCTTCTTCTCTTCTTGGAAAAAATAACAAAATCCTATATGATTGTTCAAGTAATGAATATCATCTTAGCAAATCATCATCACAATTGTACTACCCCAAATAATTCACAATATTTAGTTGGGCACACTCTGTTTTTCTTTTTCTTATTCTTCTCCTTTAATTCCCAATACCAACACCTAATTGTATCAATATACTTCCTTATTTATGTGAATATATGAGTTTAGTTTCATGTATTGTTCTTCTTCTCTTCACAAAGCACAATGAAGGTGTTGAACACCAATCATGTGTGTGCGGTACTACTTCTCTTCGTAAAGAAGAATGGTTCACGGTACTTCCTTCTTCACGAAGCCTCTTCGAGAGTGCTAAGCACCTGTCAAAGGCCTATGGGACCCCCAAATTTTTCACACACCCTTCTAGGTGTCTTGCACATAAAATTTAAACCTTATGCGTAAAAACACCTTTTGGCACGAAAAATCATTTCCGCGCAACACTTCTTTTTCATGTAGAACTTTCCTTTTTAGTGCAACTCTTTCCTTTTCGCGCAACACTTCTTCTTTTCACACACCAATCTATACTTCAATTTTTCTACACATTAGATCTCGGGATTTGTCGAAGTGTCAAGCTTTAACAAATAATAGTAGGTCACTTCATATTTATAGTCATTTTTGACCCTACGTGAAAAACACTAATTCATGCGTAAAACCCTCTTCATGCGCATAAAAACTCATTCACACAACATTATATTTTGCACACTTTATTTAGTTTTTCGCATGCTTCATGCCTTTTCTAGTTTTCTCCATTTTTATCTCAAAATACCCTTTGTGAACAAAATTGTAAACAACATTCCATATTACGTGCAAAACTAATCTTTCACACAGCCTCATTTTTCACGCACTTTGCCCAATTTTTCATGCACTCCATGCCTTTGCCAAATTTTTATGTTCTGATCCTGAAACATCAATTGTGAGAAACTATTAAAACCCCCTTGAATTTATCATGTAAATTTATCTACCAAAAACATATGTCTTCATTTTCTGATTTTCAGGCCCAAAAATTTGGCAAACACTAGATAACAGCTCCACCTTCAATATATGATTCATACATTACCTTCATTCTTCTTTTATATGATTTGTATTCTTCAACAACTATTCTTATTTCATCACAAACTCCACTATCATGATATATATTCTTAGATATATAAGATTTATCATTGTCAGAGTTTCCATGGAAAGTACTATAACTTCCCTATCTTCCACCAGCATCTTTCCTTCCAATCAAAACTGTATATGACTGGTATCACCTTTACTCCCCCTTTTCTTTATAAGGATTTAATCATAAGTTATCCTGACTTATGATATTTTTGAAATACAAATCATCAAATCATCGTTTGATTTAGATACAATGTGAAATGCATGGCCATCTCAGAATTCCAAGCCCTTCCACACACTCTCTTCTTCTTCAACCATAATTATCTACTTCATGAAAATCATATGATTCTATTCTTCTAGTAAGTTGTTTCATGGTTCTCATTCAATCATGAATAATTTCATGGTATTCTTCAAATCCTCATTCTTCTTCAATCATCCTCAGATGGATGATACCTCACCATTATTCATTATTGTAAACAGTATGTCACCTTTGACACAAGTTATTTGAACTTATGGGCATTTAAAAACTAATCTCAATTTCCATTCCTCCATTTCATTGCAGTTCTTATTGATCTTCTTCATTTTGATCTTCATTGAAAACTATTGACAACAAATACAACCTTATACACAAAGTGGACCCAATAGTAGCTTCCATATCAGCCATCCAAGAGAGAACTCAACTTGCTAGGTTGGGGAAATATCTACCACCACCTCCACCCCTTAGATCTTTAATTCCTAAGAATATTCAAGACATATCCTCACCAATTGAAAACAAACACTAGGCCACTGGGCTGGGGGAATTTATATCTCAATCACTGTCACCAGGTCCATCATCCCCTGAGAGGTCCTGGGGAAATCAATGGTGATTCTAGATCAACCCCACCCCACTGGGCTGGGGGAATTTATATCTCAGTATCCATCCCAAGAATCATCAAATACACAATGGAATCAATGAATCCTCAATAACGAGACCAATCAATTCCAATTGTGGCCCCAAATAACCCCCAACCCATAGGGATGGTGGAATTTTCCTCGTTATCATCACCATAGAGGGAATCAGAATTCTCCAGGTTGGGAGGTCAAAATCAATGGTCAGTATCCCATTTGTTCCTCCTTCCATAAGATAAACCTCTACTTTTCAGGGCCCATTCAACAATCACGACCGAAAACTCCCTCAATGTCACTATTTATGGATGAAGATGAGAGGAGATTGTAGTAAAGGAGATCATAACCTATAGGGGTCTCAAGCCAAAATATCCTAATATGGCAAAGGATTTGGAGAATGACCCTAATGCAAGCAGTGCAGAATCATCCTGTTGCATTGAAAGTAATAGAAAAACCACCATTTCCCAATAATCCTATGTAAATTTCATCACTGTAAACATGACAGATATTGTGGATCAAGATGCAAATGCAGAGGGATGCAACATGGAAAATATACCTCAAGAGGAGGGAGATATAGATGAAACAAATGAGGTTGCATGCACCCAGAACCAGAGAAGGATGCAAAACCTTCCACCTCTAATATCAAGCTGCCACCTATATAGAAAAATACTTCCAAAGAAAAAGGGAAAGTTGTAGCCATATCCTGATCACCACCCAGAAGATTTGAAGTTCCTTCTATGGAGGAATAGTTTTTTCAATATTAGAACAAGATAAAAACTCTCAGAAAAATAAATGAGGATCTATTCAGGGGAAATATCCCCCATTGGGTAACATCTTTAGGACGAGGTGAATATTTATCCTCCTATAAGAGTCGATACACCAACGAGAGTGACATTTGAGTGTCAGATTGGCTCTGGATCTAAGAATATGGTCTATATAAAAGAGCAAGTCGAAAATGATCATGACTTCCCTCTGTTGTGGTGAAAGTATCTTCTTCATCAGGGCGATGATTCAGTCTTAGGATAAATTGAGAATCAGTGAGATATGAATGTGGTTCCACCTCATTAACCCCCACCTACTCCCTATAAATGGGAGGTGGCTCAAACAATAATTCCCTTAGACCTTCTTAACATCATTGAGTCCCTGAATACTCAAATGGAAGTCATGGAATAGTGACACACACCAGTTCATCTTGAGAGGAAGACATATCCTAAATGGGTGGATGAGACTATATCCCCACCCAATTTTATCAATACAAACTTCACTACCTTTGATGATATCAGCATCCTAGAATAGCATCTCACACACTTTGTATCCTGATGTGGGTTAATGAAGGGCCCTCAAGATCAATAGGAGGTGACCAAGCTAAGGTGTATTGTACAAACTCTAATAGGTATGGCCTTTGTTTGGTATAATAGTCTATCAACAGGATCCATTGCAGAATGTGAATACCTTCATCATGAATTCCTTTATCAGTTCATCTCCATGCTGAGGAAAATGACAATAATCTACTTGACGAACTGTAAGCAATGTAAAAATGAGAGGGTGTGTGATTTTATAGCTAGATGGAAAGGTTTAACATATTCACTCAACATCCCACTCTCATAGAAGAAACTATTGAAACTCTATACTGAAAATATTCAGGATGAGTTTCATACACCTTTGATCCCAATGATGTATCCATTTGGGTTCTATGAGTTCACATAAACAAACCAATGTTTAGAATAATCCATTCAGTGAACCCGATCCAAGTCTCAATTCATGACCTCAGCATAGGGGAAAATCTAGGAAAAGTGGAAGCTTTATTTTTCACTCTCAAGCTAGAAGTAATGCCCACCAAGCACTTGGGCAGGTATTGAACCGCCCAACACCTCCTATTGAATAGTAGTGACAACAAAATCTCCCTTAGTAAGAAGCATAGACAAATTAGGGTCACCTATGATTTGAGGAACGGATGAATAAAGCATACTCTTTATAAAATGAACAAGTCCTTGGTTATTTCCTCACAGCAATGGATAATAACTTGTTCAAGCTACCACAACCTAGGAAGCCCGATGAGGTCAACCTCACCGACCATCCCAACTATTTTCCTTTCTATAGAAGTATGGATCATAATATTGAGGTCTGATTCATCTTCAAATATTCCCTTCAAGGCATGTTCAATTTTGGATAGGTGATGTTTGATAACTCCTCATATCATGTGTCCTACATAACCATTTCCTAATCATAAGGAGAATGTTATTGGAAGAAATTTTTGGATAGGTGTGGGTAGAAGTTCAACAACTAGATGACTTGAAAAACTGTTGATCGAGCTTATGCTACCCTGAGATCATAGTTTCATGGGCCTATAAAATCTTTTCCACCTAGGGAGAAAACATCAAATATACCTACTAAAGGTTGAAATAACCATCAAAGGTAGGAGTAAACAGAAGAAGATGAGTCATATTTTAGTCCAACACAAGCACTGACTCTTGTATATTTTTTCCTTGCAACATTCATAGCATGGGAACCACCCCACCAAATGGAGCCCTCATCAGATGAATAGATTTTATTTAGTTATATAAATTTTATACACTTGTAATACCCATTATTATAGGATTAATGTGCCTTGAAATATTAGTTCCCTCCACCAAATTGGGGAATAGGAGGCTACATGCGCAAGAACTGAGGATACAGGAGATAACACGGGCGTGGTCAAAACCAATATTTGGTCACATCTTGATGAATGACATATATGCGGTTGAGACCTATGGTAAAGCACTCTGAAAATCCCAAAAGAGGAATGTAGGTGTCTCAAAACCTTCCAGCAGTCTCCCATTCCCAGTTGTCTTACATGATCGCCTAGAGAGGATGCAATTTTATGATCATCCTAGAAAATATAGAAGGTCATCACGACCCTCTCCACTAGTAGAAGATGCTCCCTTAAACTTTTCAAAAATACTAGTCTCATCCACCTCAAATGAATCAACTACTAATCCATATATCTGAGAGCAACCCCACCTTGGGAAGTGTCGACCTCTAGCGTAAAAGTACGACATTCTAAAATAGTTGACAGTTGTCCCAACAAAGATCTAAATACTATATATGCTCCATATTTTAAAATAATTCCGAGAGACACTTGATAAATATCTCTAGAGCCAACAGGAGTTTGAGATAGAATTCATTTCATCCGAGTTTTATCAAGTGGATACCATTATATCAAAATGCCATGTCGACATCTCGTTCACTGGTCAAGAGCAGGAAGAGATCATCCAGGGACACATCAAACCCCTATATGTTTTGGGTATACTTGATAACGTAGATGTCTGAATGGATCTGATTGAAAATGGTTTTGGGATCTATATATTTCCGATTTAAACTCTTCGATGTTTGGGATATAGAGAAGGGGACCTATCTCCCACATATATGACCATTCAAGGGTATGATAAATGTGAGAAAAGACCTCTCAGGAAGATAAAACTCAAAACTTAGTTTGGAGATATCATATCTAATACTGAGTTTATGGTCGTCCAGCAAGACACTTCATATAGAACCTACTTTGAAGGCCCTGTCTTCATAGCCAAATAGTGTTACCTTCAACATTCCATCAATGTATGAAATTCCATATCGATGGAAAAGTTAGCATACTACATGGTGATACTTCCCCCTTAGATAATTTCAAAGAAACATATATTGAAGTGAGATTCTACAAAAGGAAAGTAAAATAACCAATGGTGGGTGACGATATATAGGTTGTAGCCCTAGTGGTTGGGAACCACCCATGAAAATCCTTAGAGTATACTCGACAATGACTATGTACTCTCCATAAATATAGTTGTTGTGATAGACCCGGTATCAAATATCCAAACCCCTTATACCCCTAGTGAAAGTGTAAAACACAATTATCTCTAACATCTCTCTGCAATGACTCAGGTAGTAGGGAATAATGATGTCTCTTATCATATCTCTCTCACCTCGACAGTGATAGAGAATCCCCCAGATTGAAAACTTCATCTAAAAATGTCTCCATAGAATTAGAGGTGGAAGAATATGAGGATGACCTTAGGAATTCCCCTATTATATTCTAGGAAGGCATATCCATCACCATTAATGAGATCAGACAGGTGAATTTGGGAATAAAATAAGACCTAAGGCCTACATTGATCAGTGCCTCTATACCCCTCAAAGAGAAAGAGGTGCATATTTCATTTCTAAAGAAAAACTAATATTTTTTCACTCAGATCTACATAGAAATACCTGGAATAAATCTAGATGTGTATATAAGACATCTTGTATTATCCAATGAGAATAAAGGCTTTAAGAAAGCATCTAAGAGAATTCACCCCTCTCATTCCACCAATGTAGAGGCAGAAGTTGACAAATTGATCAAATCCAAAAAAAATTAGAAATGCAATGCCCAATATGGATCACCAACATTGTCCCTATCAAGAAAAAAAATAGGTAGATTAGGGTCTACATCGATTTTAGATGCCTTAATCAGTACTTTTCAAAGGGCAATTTCCCATTAGTGATCACATAACTCTTAATCAATGCAACTACTAGATTCTATACTCTTTCCTTCATGGATGGGTATCCAGGGTATAATGAAATAAAGATGGCCCCTAAAGATGAGGAAGCCACTGCCATCAGGTCTCCTTAGGGGATATTTTTCTATAAGGTCATTCACTTTGGCTTAAATAACATTGTCACCACTTATAAATGCTCTATGCATCATATCTTTAAGTTGTTCTTGGGAAAAAAATAGTTGAATGTGATGTTGATGGCTTGGTGGTAAAATCCCAATAGTGATGTGATCATTTCACAGATCTTAAAGTAGTATTTAAAAATCTATGACAACACATTATTAAGATGAATCTACTGAAATTAACCTTTGGGGTAACATCAGGGAAGTTCCTTGGCTTTTTGGTATGCCACCATGGAATTGAGGTTGTCCCAGAAAAGATTAGTGTTATTTTAGCAATACCGCCACCCCCCCCCCCCAAATCTCAAAAAAATGAGGGGATACAAGGGAACCTCACCTAAATTTATCATTTCATATCCAACTTTCTCAGAAAATATCTCCCCTTCAACAAGTTAATGAATAAGTGAATCACTTATCAATGGGATGATGACTACCAAGAAGCCTTTGAAAGTATCAAGCAGTATTTACTGTACCCATTGGTTCTGATGCCTCCATTATAAGGTAGGTCACTCATATTGTATGTAGTATCCATGTAATGCTCATTGGGAACCCTCATAACATAGGAAAATGATATGGGGAGCGAGAACAGTCTCTACCACCTCATCCAAACAAAGCTGGGTACTGAGACCTGATACTCTGATGTCGATAAGAACTACTTTGCACTCATCTTAATAGTGAAAAAGATAAGGCATTACTTGTAGCACCACAAAGTCCATTTGTTATCTCATATTGATCCAATCAAGTAAATCTTTGGTTGTCCTATGTTTATTGGGTGCTTGTCCCAATGGGCGGTCATTCTGCAACAATATGACATTTAGTTCGTATCAAATAAATCGGTAAAAGGGAAATCCCTGGTTGATTTTCTCACAGCACATCCTACCTTAGAGAATACACTGGTGGAAACTGAGATCCTATATGATGGGGTCATATATTCCCATGACACTCCTCAGACATGGGATATGTATTTTTATGAAGCATCCCTAAGTTCTATCAGTAAAAGTATGGAAAACTCACAAATCAATTGGGGTTGGATTAGGGATTGTATTTGTCTCTCTATAAAAAAAATTCCCTACTCTTTCTAACTATCTAAAGCCTGTATGGATAACAAGGAATAATACCAAACTCTCATCACTGGGTTGGAACTAGACCTATGGTTGCAAATAGCCTACCTGAATATCAAAGGGGATTAAAAGCTAGTGATAAATAAAATCATTGGTGAATATTACATCAAAAAGGAAGAACTATACCCTCTCACTAGCTATGTTAAGTGACTAATGGTAGAGTTTACTTTTAATCCCACATTGTATCATGTTCCCTGATCACAGAATGCTCGTACCGATGTATTGGATAATGCAACCAAAGTATTGGTTGACCTTGATCACGAGGAAGTAATCTTTTGTATCACACATCGAGGAATGGTCTCATTGATGATAATATGTGATATGGAATAAATCAATCAGTTCAACACCTCCCTAGAGAATTATGAATCAATATCCACCCCTGGGTGGATGGAGCCCATAGTCGATTATCTCCAAAACGGGACCCTCCTGACAAATAGAGTCGGAAGGGAACAAATTTGATGTCGTGTAGAGAACCTTACCCTAATGAGTGGTCCAAATGATCATAATAAAATCTATAAGCATGTATTCTATAGAATCCTCCTCATATACATAGTATAAATTGAGATTCTCTCCATCATGGAAGAAGTCCATGCATGTTCCTATAGTGCTCACCAATCTGGGACCAGGCTCTCCCACCAAATCAGGAGGCTGAGTTATTACTAGAAAACCATGATATGGGACTATGTGGAGTTCACTATAAAATTTCATGTATTCTAGATCTATGAAAAATTAATCCATCAACCCTCTAGAGTTTCTATATACAGCTAAATATTTCTAACCATTCGTCATTTAGGGAATGAATGTTATGGGGCTATATCCACCAGCCACAACTAAGAAGTTCAAGTACCTCCTTACTACTACCTACTTCTTTTACAAATGGGATGATGAAATACTCCTCAAAGAGGTTAGGAAAAATAGCATCATAAACTTCATAAAGTCTAATATCATCACCAGGTTTAGAGTCCCTCACATAATATTGATAGAAAATGGCACCAACTTTTGTTCTACGTAGTTGAAGAAATTATACCAAGAGTACAATATCAAGTCCAATAACTCATATTGCTATCATAAAATTGAAAAGGGGTAGATATAATCCTTCAATAAGACTGTTTCAAATATACTTTGGGAGATGGTGAACAAGGATAAGTCCTAGTTGGATGAGCTCCTCCATGCTTTATGGTCCTACCGTACCACCACGCGTACTACTACACAAGCAATGCCATACTCATTAGTTTATGGGACTAAGGAAATTTTACCCATATAAGTATAGTTTCATTTACTCTGAATAACCATTTACAGACAACTATTAGATGATGATCAATTTCAAAAGTGGCTGGATGAATTAGAGTGACTTGATGAGTACAAGTTGCATACATTGCACAACCTTGAATTCCATTAGAGTATGATCAAATGAACCTTTAGTAAAAAGTTTAGCCTCCATTAATTCCTCCAAGGAGAACTGGTGTTGGCTCTCAGGCCCTCGATGATACTAGGAAAGAAGCCTCCAAAGCTGGAACTCAAATAGTAAGGGCATTACATCATACATAAGGTCTATCACAAAGGAGATTACTCATTGGCCACAATGGATGGGGAGTGTGTCGCACCACCCACCAATTTTAGGTTTCTCAATAAATAATTTTCATAGATTTAATCAATCAATACTCATTCTAATTTTATGACATTAAACTATACAAGCATGTTCTAACCATATGATGTTAAACTGTATGGAGTTTGTCCTGGCAGCAAGATGTTAAATTGTATAGCATCTCAAGTCCTAGAATCAAGATGTTAAACTGCATAGCATCTCATGTCCCGGCCACATGACATTAAACTGTATGGATCACATCCTCATAGAAAAACTTTAAAATGCACAAATCTCTAAATGTTCTATCTTCATTCACATCGGGTGACCAACATCCTTACTGTATGATGTTAAACTTCATGGTTGATGTCCTCACAACATGACATTAAACTACATGGGATTCTAGAACTACATACTACTTTATTCTCATTTTCAATGAGATATTTAGAGATGCCTTGATTTTATAACTTAGTTCAGCCACCACATGATACAAAATGACCCATGTCCATGCTGTAGTCACCTCTGCATGTCGAGAGAAACCATATTCATTCCTTATTTCTCAAATCGAGCATAGATCACATGAGATTAGGAATTCCGGTAGGGGGTTCCCTATAAAAAAAAGGAATATTAACTTGTGATAGGGTTATCATGATCCTGAATGGAAGACCTTATAAGGCATACCATGAGTTCCCACCGCATGACATTAAATTTCATGGTTAATGTCTTTTGCACAACATAAAACTACACATTCCTATGGACCTCATCCAAGAGGACCGCTATTATTGTTTTTGGTCTCCCACCACACCTCCATTCAAAAACTACATGTTACTTAATTACTGACATCACAAGATACGTAGTGACGCCCAAGTCTCCAACCTCGGGTCCAGTCACAACAAGCATAAAAATTACCCTTCCCTGCGTATAGGTCAGACTTGATCAGGAAGATACTTTATCTATAACTATGTGTGAATTGATTCCTATCATCATAGGATATGTATTAATTCTCGAAATCTATAATCCCAATCCCAAAAATAAAAATCAACCAAAACAATGCCCACATTTGCATATGGTTCAGGACTGTGTAGAGAGTTTCCCATTCAAGAACTATGTGTAGATTGACTCCTACCATCACATGTGTTGGTCAGAGTATATTAATCAAGAGGGGAGGGTTGAATTGAGTATCTATAAAAAATTCTATTTAAAAAAATGTTCTTAAAAGTATTTCCCCTTAAAGTTAAATATAGCCCAGTTAATCAAGGTTATACTATTATAAGAGTTTGATAGTTTAAATAACTTCTTAGAAGATTGATTAATTCTCAGTAATCTTACTATCAGTTATTAAAGTTACTTTTGAAGCTATTATACTAAGACAAGATAGCTATAACTTCTTTCCAAGACTAACTATCAAAGTGAATTTAGTGATTTCTGAGTTATATAGAAAAGAAGTAAAACAAAGAAGACTAAATTATGCAGCACAGCGGATATACAACAAGTGGTTCAGTCTCAAGATGAGACCTAATCCAATCCACTTGGTGATCACCTGCCACCAAGCAGTTTATATAAATAAAATTAATACACACCATGGATTGGGGTTAAACAACAGTACATTGGACTGTCCAGGTCACACGAGGACCTCTTACACAGTTCTTCGTGGGTACAAACTACTAGGCCACACAGGGACCTCTTCCACACTTATTCCTGGGTATACACAAGAGTAAATGAGTTTTTGAGTAAGGATATCTTGTATCCTTCAGTTTGATGTAGGAGACATAGTATGTTATTATACAGAAACACACACTGCTAAAATGTTAATAAAAAGATACAAAACATAACATAAAGATTGAGATAGGTTTATAAGTGCTCTGAGTGTTAGTCTTTGCAGCTCTGAACTTCTAAGATGAAGCAGATGAAAAACCTGAGTCCTCATATGGAAAACAGAGTGTTGTAAGTCAGAAATATCTGGCTTGTGTTCTTCGTGATGTTTGACAGTGTGAATATGTTCTCAGTATTCTAGTATTCTTCGTGTGTTCTTCAGCAGAATCGAGTTGCATGAGCCAATTCTCTAAAATGTATATTGTTCTCACGTTCATGCCCACCACCTTGTTCTTTGTGTCATGATTTTCTTACAAGTTTTTTTTTGACACTTGTTACTGGGCCACACTACTATTTTATCTTGGAGTTCATGTGTTGGGGCTGACAGGTTGCATGTATTCTGCACCTCGTACCTTGTATTGTCTGATGATATGTCTACAAAGAAACATTAATTATGTCAGTGCATTAAAGTCTTCAAATATGACTGTTAGATATTAAATTAAAAGACGACAAAATATATTAGGAAACGGTGTCACGGTATGTCATGGAAATAGTGTCTCCTTCACACGGTGTCTGGATTGGTCATGGTGTCTCGTGGTCACAGTGTCTGATGTTCATGGTGTCTGGATGTCACGGTGTCTTTTTCACGGTGTCTGATGGTCACGGTGTCTAGATGTCACGGTGTCTTGTTCATGGTGCCTGATGGTCACGGTGTCTGGATGTCACAGTTTCTTTTTTTCACAGTGTCTGATTTACTTTTCCAGAAAGACATAACCAGTGGCAGACTCATGGTGTCTCAGAATTTTCAAAAAAAAACTGTATTCAGACTTAAGAAATGATGATCATAGAATGGATTAGACTTAATCATTTGTCAAAGAAGGTATTATAACAGTAAATCAAGAATAGTATAAATTAATTAAACTGAATGTAGAGTAATTAAGATCTTGAATGTATCTTCTTAAAGCATGAGAATACTTAAACAATAATACACATGATTTGATATAATTTACAGGATTTAACCAGGTTGAATAGGATTTGTGATCATTAAAACATGATTAGTACATGAGGAGTCCAACAATCTCCCCCTTTTTGATGATCACAAATCATGTAGATTTAAAGTGTATATTTGATTCAAATATAGATATAGAGATAAATGTATAACATAAGATAAATGTCTAATATATAGATATTTATCCCCCTTTTGGGATTATTAAAAATATGGAATAAGAGAAGTCATGAAAAGTGCACATTTCATTAAAGAAAATAAGATCCAGTACAAATAGAAAGGAGTGAAACAAAAGCAACATCATTCCTATAAAAAATGAGTAATCATCGTTCTCCTTCAGAAGCTGGACTTCTCTTTGCCTTTATCAGTAGTAGTAGAATAGGAAGTCATATGAGCTGAAGTGGAGGTAGAAGAAGGGAAGAAGCTGGTCGATAGAGAAGGTAAAGGAAGGCCTTCAAAAACTGAGGGAGCCAGAGTAGGTGCAGTAGAAGACTGAGGAAGTTGTTGATCAAGGATCACAGGATTTATCTGACTCAATGCCTGACTCACAGACATGGAAGTGGAGGCTAGAGCAGAGGTGAAGGTAGGCAATCCAGGTCTTAGAGGTGCAGCCACAAGAGCAATAATTTTTGTACTCTGGACATAAAGATAGGGCCTCAGGAGTTTGATAAAATCCACAATGATCTCTCCACTATACTACATGGCTTTCTCAAAATCATCCTTGTTCTCCATAAACTTGTCCAGCAACTGAGTAAAATCTATGAGGTTTTGGACTTGAGTCTTGAAATCTTGAGTAACGGGTGGAATCCGTAGATTTTACACAAGATACTTGAAGTGATTATTCATGTCAGTCTTGGAGAAGATTATGTTGAAGTAGAAATCCACTTTCTTGGTGATCTCTTGCTGAGAATCATTAGAAATTTTAGAATGGATTTGGACCGGGACAAGAACTTTGTCACTGTTCTTGATAACTACAGAGAGAGAATCTTTATTGAAGCCACTAAGCATAATCTGAAGTTCTCCTTTGACCACTATTCTGAGCAGATCACTATCTAAAGAGGGTTTAGAGGATTGACCAGAGGATTTAGAATCATTGACCGCGGTGGTGAGATATTTTAGTTGATTCGGCATTTTCTGAAGACACCCTATATACTCATCAGTGAGTTTGTTTAGATTAACCACAAGCTATCGCATATCCTTAACAGAATGTTTTTTCCTTTCAGAGACCTTTTCAGCTAAGGAAGCTAAGTGTGAATGAATCTCAAAGACAACATTTTGTGGGGTTTGAGGAATAGTAGGTTATATATAATGAGAAGCAAGCTCTAATCTCGAATGCATCTCTTTCTGAATTTCTTCAATCATACCTCTCAGAGTCTTCACTTCAGTACTAAGTAGTATGTTCTCAACTTGGACTTCCTGAATCTCATGAAGAATTTTAGGTTGAATCTTCCAAATAAATTTCTCCAACAATAAAGAGGCGTCTTTCTCAATTAGATGAGTCACAAGAGAAGGTTGGGAATTCAGGACTTTTTCAACACCAGACAAAAGGGTAGCACCAAATTCTCTTAGATCATCCTTACTCACAAAGGATGGTTGGTCTGATGAAGGTTCAGAAATAGGGATTGATACGGTTTTAGGTTTCTTTGTAGGGGAAATATTAGAGACCGATTTCAACTGGAACAAAGAGGAAAGGTCAAGGCCTTTTGCTAAGACTTGCTGAGAGTCATCCACATCATAGAAACTAGGGAACTTATATCAAGTGTCTACAAGACTTGGAACTATCGGGTTTGGTTATTCAGTGGATTCTATATTTGGGGGTTGCTCCCCCTCAACAGTTTCATCCTTCTCAGTACTAAGAGACTTAGGATCTTGATCTAATTCCACAAACTCATCTTAAAGTTTTTCTCTCATTTCCTACCTAGCCAGATGAAAATCCAACTCCAACCTTTCCTTAGCTGAAGGAATGATTTTTAGGAATATATTGTTCCACTGGGAGTTCCTCAAGGTTATCCTCTTTCATAACAGGTAGCTCTTCCACTATAGGTTCTTCCATGGCATTATTTTTTAGTTTCATTGGAAACAGATTCTATTTCAACATCAGATTGATCTTCTAGATTAACAACATCTTTAGGAGCAGGGACCTCTTCTTCAAGAACTTCATGAGGAACAGGAGTACTATCTTCCTCAACAGAAACAGTTTCCCTGGGAGGCACAACAGCCTCTTCTTCTTCTTTAGAAGAGTATTCAACAACCTCATCTGGTTCTAAACCAGGATCAAAAATATCTCTTGGTCTTGAGGGATGTTCCACATGATTTAATTTTTCATAAATTCTATCATTGTATTCCACCCATGCCTTTTTTCAAGGGTTCCAATTTATCTTCATCCTACTGATAGTGACTTTTGAAAGGAAGTACTCACAATCCTTTATAACTTCCTAATTAGGTCCAACCATACCTTTGGCAAGAATCATGGCTGAGATAATCCAAGAATAAAATAGAGAGGTTGACTTGGATGTGGATTTGATCAGTTCACACATGTGGTAAATGATATACTTGAAAAGGTTGATCTTATGCCAATTTTTCATATGGTGGATTAGAAACACATCTTGATATTTCAAAACATCAAAATCACCTTTTCTGGGGCTAACCAAATTCTGAATAAACTTGAACAGAAGCCTTGATTCTCCATCTAGTTCAGCAGCAATGGATCTCCTCTTGGTGCCATTTCCAGTTAAGGCTTTTAAAGCATCCTTCAGATCAAAGAATTTGGTTGAAGGTGGAGGTCCTCTCTGATAATCCTCACAGATGACTTCATGAAGTATCCTAAGGTATGCAGCCCATAACCTCGAAGAGAATGAGCATTTCTGCCCATTGATCCAACTTCTCACAACATATCCATCTTTAGACTCAAAGGTGAACTAAACATATTGATAAAACTGAGCTACTAACTTAGGATAGATAGGTCTATCTTCCTTAAAAAACCACTCTAGCCAGCCTTTCTCTTTTAAAAATTTCAGAACTAGAGATTTAATTGATAGAATCCATTTGGGGAAAACCTCTTTCTCAGGTACAACAACTCGGATTACCATATTTGGGTTTAGAGGACCTTCGGGTGCTAGCTTGGGTGTAATTTTCTTCTTTTTTGCGCTATGTTTCTTAGGAGTCGACGATGATGGTCTTTTCATCCTGGGAATCCACCGAAGGTTCTTGAGAGAGAGAAGGGTTGTAGGTTTGAAGAGAGGTTATGAATGAGTGAATATAAGAAATCTTGCGTGAAGAAAAAATGATAATTCCTTTATTTTATCATTTAGGATTATCAAACGTCGCAAAAGTAAAAGTGTGGGAAAACAAAAAGGTGAAAAGGATAATTACCATGATACAGTTTTTAATTCAAATATAAAAATCACAAAGAATCTTTACGGTGAGATCATATCGAGTCTTTACAGTGAGACAGAGAATGAATGTTATGGTGTGACAGGAACTGATCATTATGGTGAGACAGTAATACGGTGAGATAGTAACTAAGCATTACGGTGAGATAGTAATATGGTGAGACAGTAACTGAGCGTTATAGTGAGACAGTAATACGGTGAGACAGTAGTCATGAAGCACTAACTGTGAGACTATAATCATGAAACAGTGAGATATTTACTTAAGATTTATCATTCCTGATTCATGTATGATGTAGTCTATTCTCTTATAATTTAATGATTTGGTAAATATATCAGCAATTTGATAATCAGTACCAATGAATTCCAAAGTGATATTACCTTTTTGATAATGATCTATCAAAAAGTGATGTCTTACATCAATATGCTTTGTCCTAGAATGTGAAACAAGATTTTTTGAGATGTTAATAGCACTTGTGTTGTCACAATTTATAGGTACATGCCTGGATTGATATCCATAATCTAGTAATGTATGTTTCATCCACAAAATTTGTGCACAACAACTACCAGCAGCTATATATTCAGCTTCTGCAGAAGATAATGCAACAGAATTTTGTTTCTTACTACACCATGATACTAGTGACTTACCTAAAAAGTGACATGTTCTAGAGGTGCTTTTTCTATCTAACTTACAGCCACTGAAGTCATCATCAGAATAACTAACTAATTCAAATTATTGTCCTCTAGGATAGAATATTCCTATATTGGGTGTATGCTTGAGGTATTTGAAAATTCTCTTTACATCATTTAAATGATATTCCTTAGGATTTGCTTGAAAACGAGCACACATACACACACTAAACATAATGTCAGGTCGACTAGCAGTCAAGTAGAGTAAACTTCCAATCATTCCTCTATAAGTGGTTTGATCAATAGATTTTCCATCTTCATCAAGATCCAACTTACAAGTGGTACTCATGGGAGTGTTACTACTTTTAATGCTATCCAATCCAAAAAAAATTAGAAGATCGCTAGTATATTTACTTTGAGTTAAAATAATACCATCATTATTTTTAAAAAATTTCAATCCAAGAAAGAATTTTAGTTCACCCATTAAACTCATTTAAAATTAATTTTGCATCATTTTAGAAAAATCAACACATAAAGAATTTCTTGAGGATCCAAAGATAACTTCATCTACATATATTTGAACAACTAAAACATCATTAGAAATTCATTTTATAAAAAGTGTAGGATCAGCTATTCCTTTTGTAAAACCTTTAAAAATAAGAAAAGTACTCAGCCTATCATACCAGGTTCTTGGAGCTTGTTTTAAACCATATAAATCTTTGGATAATTTAAAAATATGATTTGGAAAATGAGGGTTTGTAAATCCATGGGTTTGTTCAAAAAAACATCCTAAGCTATATACCCATTTAAGAATGCACTTTTAGCATCCATTTGATATATTTTGAAATTCAGATGTGCAAAATAGGCAATCATGATCCTGATGGCTTCAAGTATAGCTACTGGTGAAAAATTCTCCTCATAGCCAATTCCTTCTTCTTGACTATAGCCTTGAGCAACCAATCTAGCCTTGTTTCTAACAATGTTACCAGCCTCATCTACCTTATTTCTAAACACCCATTTAGTGCCTATTTTGAATTTGTCCTTAGGTCTTTCAAAAAGTTTCCAAACTTTGTTCCTTTCAAACTGATTAAGTTCTTCTTACATAGCCATCAACCAAAATTCATCATTGATAGCATCATTAATGTTTTTAGGTTCAATTTGTGACAAGAAGACTTGATGTTCAACCTAATTTCTAAGAGAGGCTCTAGTTTGTGTTCCTTTGTCTAGGTCTCCTACAACAGCATCTAAAGGATGGTTCTTAAGAGTTCTAACAGCTCTAGAAAAATAGGGACTAGTGATTTCAGGTTCATTATGACTTGATTCTAGGGAATTTCCAGAACTGGAAGTTTTCACAGATTCTTTCACAGAAGTGTTTGAGGATTTTGAATTGATGTTCAGATTTGATACATCATCCTCCAGGGTTTCTAGAGAGGTTTTAGGCTCGTGTGGATCTTTTTCATCAAATTTGACATGGATAGATTCTTCCACACATTTAGTTCTTTTATTGAACACTCTATTGGATTTACTAGACATGTAATATCCTAAAAAGTTACCTTCATCACTTTTGGATGAAAATTTGTCAAGATTTTACTTAGTATTAAGAATATAGACTTTATAGCCAAAAACTTTTAAGTAGTTAACTTTGGGTTTTCTATTGTTCCATAACTCATAAGGAGTCCTCTTAAGAATGGGTCTGATCAACACTCTATTGATTATGTATCATGCTGTATTGACAACTTCAGCCCAAAAATAAATAGACAGGTCATATTCACTCAGCATTGTTCTAGCTATCTCTTGCAGGGTTCTATTTCTTCTCTCTACAACTCCATTTTGTTGAGGTGTTCTAAGGGAAGATAAATTGTTATTATAACCATTTGTGAGCAAAAGGATTCAAACTCTTGATTTTCAAACTCATGGCCATGATCACTTCTTAAGGATTTAATTCTAAGTCCACTAAGATTTTCTACAGGCTTGGAATATTTAGTAAAATAAGAGCAGTCTTCACTCTTGTGAGCCAGAAAGAAGGTCCAATTATATCTAGAAAATTCATCTACAAGAAAATAAACATAGTTCTTCCCATTTAATCTAGAAACTCTAGATGGTCTAAATAAATCCATGTGAACCAGTTCGAGAGGTTGAGAAGTTGACACTTCTTTCTTTGGTTTGAAGGAAATTTTGTGTTGTTTTCCCTTTTGATAGGGATTACATACTTTGTCATTTGGAAACTCAAGTTTGGGTAAGTATTTAACTAGGATTTTTATAGTTGTCTTTCTAAGGGAGTGAACATTACAGTGTCCTAGTCTCTTATGCCAGAGCCAAGACCCTTTATTAAATACACTTAAACATGAATCATTTTAAGAAGCTAAGGAATCTAAGTTAACAGAGTAAACATTTTCATTTCTTAAAGTAGAAAACACTAATTCATATTTAGAATTAAAGATATTTCAAGCATCATTTTCAAATCTAACATGAAATCCATCATCACATAATTGTGAGATACTAAGCAAATTATATTTTAATCCATCAAAAAACAGTACTTTATAAATTAAAACTGAGTTAAAATTACCGATTTGGCTGAGGCCAATTATCTTTCCTTTTTCATTGTCACCAAATGTGACATGTCCTCCATCTATTTTTATTAGATTCTTTAAGCATGAGTAGTATCCTATCATGTGTCTTGAACATCCAATGTCAAAGTACCATACACTTTTACAGGAAATCTTTAAGCATCTTTCCTAAAAAAAGATTAAGCGAAAACAAATTTTTGTACCCATACTTGTTTGGATCTAGTAATATTAGTAATAAGTGCTTTGGGAACCCATATTTACCTCATAGGTTTCCTATAAGAATTAAGTAAAGTATTTGAAAAATAAACTCTATTTGGTCCGAAAAAACTTGAAACAGTAGACAGTGTATCATAACTTGAATTAGATGATTTGTGTTTAGAACTGGGAGTAAAACTATATGTCCTAGATATTGAAACAAAATTTTTTCTACCAAGATTTCTTTTTCCAGGTTGATAACCAATGTTAGTCTTGTATTTAGGGGCAATTTTTTTCCTAGAATTTGGGTAAGGGTATTATTCCCATTGGTAAACTTTTCAAGGTCATTCTTCAATTGGTCATTAGACATTTTTAATTCATTTTTCTCTTTGATCAGTTGAGCATTTTTCTCTTTTTCAGTTTTGAGTTCATATTTAACAGTCATAGTGAGAGCATGTTGTTTCTTCAATGATTTATATTTGGATTTTAGTTCATTGCATGTTTTTTCAAACATGTTATAGTATTCAAACATTTATTCATTATTCATGTTCTCAGAGTCACTCTCATCTCTAGAATAGTATGAATCATGTACATAGGAGTCCATTGTTACCTCAGATGTATTTTTCATGAAACACATATTGGCTTTGTTAGCTTGTTCATCATGTGATGTTTCTGAGTCCCTTGAACTATCCTTAGAGGCACTCTAGGTTGCTTTCATTTACTTTTTATACTTACTGTCCTTGTCCTCGTATTTCTTTTTGTACTTGATCTTTGGATAGTCATCCTTGATATGTCCTTTTCGCTTATATTCATAGCAGACAATTTCATCAGCCTTGTCACTTCTTTTCTAGTCCTTCTTCCAATTTACTTTTTGGTCATATTTTTCCTTGAAGCTAGGTTTTATGAAAAAGTTCTTATTATTTTAAAATATTTTAAATCTTCTGGATAGTTGATTCATCTCCTCATCACTGTTAGGTGATGATTGTTCACCGGTGGAGCTTTCTACAAAAGATTCCAGCTTCCCTTTGTCTTTGTGTTTAGAGGTGGTGGTCTTGAATGAAACAGATTTTCTCTTTGCTTCATCCTCCTCCTCCTTGTTGACTTTCAACTCTTCTTCATACATCATTAGTTTCCCAATGATTTCTTTTATAGGTATCTTGATTATGTCACATGATTATCTAATAGAGATAGAGGTTCCCCTCCATCTGTCGGGTAGACATCTAAGAATTCTCATGATTTGTTCCTTGGTAGTGACTTCTCTTCCAAGTGATATCATTGTGTTGAAAATCTCATTGAACCTAAGATACATGTCAGAAATAGGATCATAAGGTTTCATTTTAAAATTATCATATTTGATAGTATAAGTATTAAGTCTCATTTATTTTACACTAGATGTTCCTTCATGTGAGACAGACAGGGTATCCCAAATTTTATGGGCAGTTTTACAAGCAGAAATTCTATTGAATTCCTCATCTCCTAAGGAGAAGTATAAAGCATTCATAGCTTTGCAATTGTTATTGTAGGCAGTTTTGGTAGGTTCATCCCATGTGATTCTATCAATAGTAGGAATCTTATATTCATCTATAACGGAAGATCAAATTTCAAAACTCATACTCTCTAAATGAATTTTCATTTTAATTTTCCATTGAGCATAGTTGGTTCCATTAAAGAATGGTGGTCTGTTCATTACAGCATCTTCCAATCTATTATCTATAATAAAGAATTACTTTAAAAGAGCTAGAAATTTAGAATTAACAGAAATTTACATATCTTTAAAGTACAACTACAATCACAGTTGAATAATATTAAATAGAGTCCTAATAAACAACCTCTGATACCAAATGTTGTTCGGAGTAGATTACTCAAGAGGGGAGGGGTGAATTGAGTATCTATAAAAAAAATCTATTTGAGAAAATGTTCTTAAAAGGATTTCCCCTTCAAGTTAAATACAGCCTAGTTAATCAAGGTTATAATGTTATAAGAGTTTGATAGTTTAAATAACTTCTTAAAAGATTGATTAATTCTCAATAATCTTAATATCAGTTATTAAAGTTACTTTTGAAGTTATTATACTAAGACAATATAGTTACAACTTCTTTCCAAGACTAACTATCAAAGTGAATTTAGTGATTTCTGAGTTATATAGAAAAGCAGTAAAACAGATAATACTAAATTATTCATCACAATGGATATACAACAAGTGGTTCAATCTCAAGCCGATACCTAATCCACTCCACTTGGTGATCACATTCCACCAAGCAGTTTATATAAATAAACTTGATCCACACCCTGGATCGAGGTTAAACAATAGTACATAGGACTGTCCCGGTCACGTAAGGACCTCTTCCACAGTTCTTCGTGGGTAAAAACTACCAATCCACACATGGACCTCTTCCACACTTATCTATGGGTATACACAAGAGTAAATGAGTGTTTGAGTAAGGATATCTTGTATCCTTCATTTTTATGAAGGAGACAGAGTGTGTTATTATACAGAAACACACACTGATCTAAAGTTAATAAAAATATACACAATAGAGTAGAAAGATTGAGATAGGTTTAGAAGTGCTCTGAGTGTTATTCTTTGCATCTCTGGACTTTTGAGATGAAGCAGATTCAAAACTCGAGTCCTTTTTTGGAAAATAGAGTATCGTAAGTTAGATAGATCCATCTTGTGTTCATCATGATGTTTGACAGTGTGAATATGTTCTTGGGATTCCAGTATTCTTAGTGTGTTCTTCAGCATAATTGAGTTGCATGAGCCAATTCTCTAAAATGTATATTTTTGTCACGTTCACTCTCACCAGCTTGTTCTTTGTGTCGTGCTTTTCTTACAAGTTTTTTTCACCACTTGTTTATGGGCCGCACTACTCTTTTATCTTGGAGTGCATGTGTTGGGGCTGATAGGTTTCATGTATTCTGCACCTCGTACCTCGTACTATCCAATGATATGTCTACAAAGAAACATTAATTATGTCATTGCATTAAAGTCTTAAAATATGACTGTTAGATATTAAACTAAATGATGAAAAAATATATTAGGAAATGGTGTCACAGTATGTCATGGAAGTGGTGTTTCCTTCACACGGTATCTGGATTGGTCACGATGTCTCGTGGTCACGGTGTCTGATGGTCACGATGTCTGGATGTCATGGTGTCTTTTTCACAGTGTCTGATGGTCACGGTGTCTGGATGTCACGGTATCTTGTTCACGATGTCTGATGGTCATGGTGTCTGGATGTCATGGTGTCTTGTTGTCACGGTGTCTGATTTACTTTTACAGAAAGACATAACCAGTGGCAGACTCATGGTGTCTCATACTTTTCAAAAAAACTGTATTTATACTTAAGAAATGATGATCATATAATGGATTGGACTTAATAATTTGTCAAAGAAGTTATTATAATAGTAAATCAAGAATATTATAAAGTAATTAAACTGAATGTAGAGCAATTAAGATCTTGAATGTCTCTTCTTAAAGCATGAGAATACTTAAACAATAATACACATGATTTGATATAATTTACAGGATTTAATCAGGTTGAATAAGATTTGTGATCATTAAAACATGATTAGTACATGAGGAGTCCAACAACATGATACATAGTGACACCCAGATCTTCAATAATGAGCCTAGATATAATAACCGACAAAAAAATGCACCCCAACTGATATGGGATAAGCCATGTGATCCCATTTTTTTCCATGTATGAGTAAGATCTATGTTTGGCATGTTTTTTCATGTAATATATCTTGCACAATTTTTCACATCGATTCCAATTTCCTTACCCTATGAAGTTAAACTATAAGGAAAATTCCCTAGTCACATGTCATTAAAACTGCACAACAAGAATATCCTTACCTCATGATGTTAAACTATACGGAGAAAATTACATCCCCATAACATGAAGTTAAATTGTGAAAAACATCACCCATCATCATACCTTATCAAAGAATCACAATATCCTTACCTCAATTAACCATATTATGTGGTGATTTCTCCGTCTTTTAAATCACATAAATCCATTTGCCACACTTCATTTCTTGAGTGCCTCATGTTGCCACAAACCTTTCACAGCCCTTGGAAATGAAAATAGATCTCTCAGTTTGGCCATGATATTGACACAGAAGGGCTTATACCCACCAACCAGAGACATATTGGCCCAGTATAAAGGTATTTCTAATTTTTGTGAACCTAACTTCACCGTGATGGAACTCAACACATGAGGGTGTTCTAGGTCATCCCCAGCATGATTGTCCCATACCATTACATATGAATCGAGAACCTCAGACCATGATTTATGACATTTTCATCTCTTTCTTAGAAGGTTACTAGAGTTCTCTTGGACCTAGGTATTATAATTGGTCTCTTGTGTAACATCCCCACATCAGGTCTATGTGTGTCATGACCTTAAATTTCCTACACTTTGGTCAAAGTTGTATGACCTTAATTTCTAGCCTGTGATATTCCAAATCATAAGACCTTAAATGGTAGGTGAAAAAGACACAAAACTTGTTAGGTTGAAATCTTTCAAAGGGATTCCTAACCAAAATTAAATTCTTCACTTGTTAAACCCTTCATCTCCATAGTTTAAGAAAAAATTACGGCACAAATAAACAAGGCATAAAGCTCATAGGGTCCACTTTATGGATCTCATAAAAGCCAATCTATTCTCACTGGACCCCCTAGTTCAAGAAAAAGTTAGCGTAATGATTTTTCACATATCCTCACCATGATAATATGTTCTCTAGGTGGTGACACAAATTTTAGGGTACTCGAACCCTTATTGGATAATAAAATCTCCATAAAGAATAATTCATGATTTAATCACCTTGGGTCGTCACAAACCTTTCATAGACCTTGGAAAGGAAAATATATATCTCGATTCAGCCATGATATTGATGTAGAAGGTCTCAAACCCATCAACTAGATACATCTTGTCCTAGTATAAAGGGATTTCTAATTCTTGTGAGCTTGATGTCACTGTGGCAAAACCCTACACCTGAGAGTGTTTCAGGTCATTCCCAACATGATTGTCCCATAACTTCCTCATAAACTAAGCACTTTGGACCATGATTTATAATCCCCATACCAAACTATCCAAGTGTATTTAGTGTCCTTGATGTTACATCACTGTGTTTTGTACCCTTTCTGAAAGCAGGAATGTGACACTCTATTTCTGAACTTTTGATGGTCCACACCTCATGATTCAAAACCATAGGGAATAGGGCCCAAGCTTTATAATTATGAGTTAAATTTCCCTAAGATGACAGACCCCTTCATGGATAGCTTTCCTTACATACCCAACCTCATCATTTGGATGTTTGAGTCTTCACAAATATTTCGTGGCCCTCAAAAATGAGTGGATATCATCTTTTACTTGACAATGCTATAGACATGTGAGGGATTTGACCTACCAACTAAATTCATATCCTCCTTGCAATAAAGTATCTTTTATCCTTGTGAGCCTTGGTGATATTATGGTATAACCTGGCACCTCATGGTGTTATAGGTCATCCCCAGTATGTCTTCCCCATCCCATATTCACTGACTCAATTTTTTTGGGTTATGACTTACATCACCCATATTCCAACTATCCAGGTAGTTCTAGATTCCATAGTACTTCACCCTAAACCAATATTACCCCCATAAATCTTCTAGGACCCTAGGAAAAGAGTGAACACACCTATGTTTGGAAATGATACCGACACATAAGGGCTTTAACCTCCCAACCAGAGGCATATCCTTCTTACATGAATGAAGCTCTAATCCTCGTGAGCCTTGAAAACACCACAAAAAAACTCAACACCCTAGGGTGTTTTGGGTCATTCCTGAAATATCTACACTATATTACATGATCATCGATCAAGTCCAAGATAAAAGACCCTAAACTATAGAAATAGAAGGTATGAGTTAAAAGATCCTAAACTAAAACATTATAAGGTCCAAGATAAAATACCCTAAACTATATTAATAATAGGTACGAGCTAAAAGACCTTAAACTACAGTAATAGAAGGTCTGAGCTAAAAGATGCTAAACTATAGCGATAGAAGGTCTGAGTTAAAAGACCATAAACTACAGCAGAGCGGAGATTTATTCTTTAATAATGGAAAATCTTGTAAGTCCCACCATATAGCCTTGGAAAAAATCAAGATATGCTCTCCAAGCCTATTGGCTTCAGAAAAAAATATCACTCTCCATATGGATGGAATATTCTACCCAAATGATCCTTTTGTGAATCATGTAATCTCAAGATAACTAGAACGAATATATCAGTAGATAATCTCATGTTGGTGGGAATTCATGATCACTTCTCAAGAATAATATATTATGATTTAAATATTAATATCTAGACATTAATTTTTACTTGATATTATGAAAAGGATGGTTATCATTGGTGATTTATATAGTATTGGGTCAATTAAATTTCATGCTCATTGTGAATGAAAGAAAACTGGACAACAACATATAAAGTTCAGCAGATCTATTCATTGGTAGCATACAAGGGGAGAAATATCCATATATCAGAGCCTCTCTCATGAATATATGATCCAAATAAAAGTTGAAAAATTATAACTCCATCACAGAATGTGATCAGAATAGTCCTTGAGTTCCACAATCCTATGCTCTAAAGTGGTAACAAATTGGCGTATTTTATCAACAGATTCAGTTTCTGCCTATACAACCTGATGCAACTCCTCCAATATAGAAACAACATCAAGTCTAGTTTTCTCTGCTATGTCAACAAGTCCCTGATGCTCTGACATAGTCTTCCCTAATATCTAAAGTGCATGTTGAAACTCGGATAGTTTTTCTTGAAGATGGATGATTTCAGACTAAAGGCAATATGTTTCAACCATCCCAACATTGACTATGTTCTGGTGATCATCTTCCACCATTTCACACTAGGAAGCTTCCCTTACAGCCTTATCCTAGTACTTCTTCACTAAATAGGAAGCCTCAATAGCTACCAACCTCGATTCAAGGGCCCTCTTCTCCTCTCTCAGAGATACAACTTCCTTCACCTAAGCATGAAGAGAAGAATAGTCGAAACTCTCATAACCGGGGGTGGTAAACATAAAACAAAGATGACCTAATCGGTCCTTCAGCTCATCCAATGGGGTTTCTAACACTAAATTAAATATCTCCCTCCACATTTTTCGTCACATCGACTGATAAAGTGATGCAAACCTGGGGCCTTGATCTAGGTTCATCCTAGAGATAAGAGTATATTATGGGACCAGGTCACTAAGAGAAATATTTGTGCTCATAGTCTTTGATGACATGGTAAGAGAGATGATCTATTCATTGGTTGATCTAGTTGAAGGGACCCCTAAGGGAGTAGGGACTAAAGCCTCCAAACTTTGGGGTGAAGACATTGTAGCAAGGGACACAAGGATTTATTAGTCATAAGATAAATAATAAATTATTACCAAGTAATTGATGGATATGACCAATGTTAGAAACATACATTTCTCAGTCACGTTATTGGAAACATCCACTACCCTGACCCCTTCCTTGGGTGAAGAAGAGACACCTTCCTATGATGAGAAGTTGTGTGGAATTTCTATCACTTTTCCCAAATATGTTTTTCATTCAACACCCTTGAGAACTACAGGAACAAAAATAATAGGTTACATGACACAAATAAACAAATTTTCTAGTCTTGAACAAGTATTATTCTCTAAAACTCACTTATATCATGGATAACATAGTATAAGAATAGCTACCTATGTCAGTATCCTATAAAAGTGCATCCACCCATGCCAAATAAAGTGGTGTGATCATTGGGATATCTGTAACAATCAATGGGTGCGATAGAGTTGGCACCTCAACCATATCCACTTCTCGATGGGTCAGGCACGACAGCGAAGGGTCTATAAAAGAAACCAAATGCTCACCAGCATCATCATAATCAAGTACATGCTCTTCCAAGAAAGCTCAGATATATCGGTCAATACACAACGCCTTCCATGTTACTTAGTTGTGATGTTACTAATTAGACATGTCTCATGCTTTTCAGCCCAAGGAGGTTGAGTTATAGGTAAATGAATCCTTTGAGGAGAATCCTATATGTATTGTGGATCATAACACAAAGGTTCTCTAAGGTTGGTATATTCCTTAAGTATGAGTGTTATGGTATCATGGATGAGTTTAGGACGATACCTGGGAGAGGTAGGTCTATGTACAATCGTAGTGACCAAATATGTTCTCAGATCATCCTTCATCAACCTTAGAAGGGAAATTCGAGGAAGAATTTCTTTAAGGGGTAAGTTTGTAAGAACCCATTTCTTATTTGAGGTATGAATCTCTTGTTTTACATCAATTCTCAGTTTAATTTCTTAAATATGGCTTGGTGTGGATTCATGTTGGATTTATAGAGGGTTCGGGGGTGTCTGGGCTGGTTTGGAGCCTGGAACCCAAGTTGTGGGGTGTTTTTGTCCTAGCGTGTGGTTAGTATGAACCATGCAGGGAAAAGCACACAATTTTTATAAACCGTGTGAGGTTAGATAGAGGGGGCCTAAAGGTCACATGGTTTGAGGAAAATATGAGGGAGGAGCTGCAAAGTCATATGACCAGGTCTGTAGTTTTTTCACAACTTGACAGAGGCTCTTCACATGGTTTGTGCATAGTTTGTAAACCATGAGAGTACCTGTTGGCCTATAGTAAGTCATGCATGATTGGTGCATGGTTTTAGTAACAGTGTGCCCAAACCATGCAACCCAAATATTTTGGGTAAAATGATAGTTTTTCCCTTAAATCATTTTAAATCAAACCTACATCTAATTCTTCATACATTGGATAGAAAGAGGCCTTTTTGAGACCTTTTAAGAACTATCCTAATAATTGATCTATATTATTCATCCAACCTCTAATTCAAATGTGTTTCATCTTCTTGGATCTGAAATGGGAAGTCCCTGATTCCTTTTTATACGTTCTTGATTCTTCTAGATATTAATTGCACTATTTAGATTTAGGATCATGTGCCCTAATTTCTCATTCTTCGTCCGTTATTCATATTTCTTACAAACTAGTATGAATCAGACCTTAATATTGGATGAGCTGTCAATAACTAGCCTAAGGTAGGTGGTCTCATGACTTTTGATGAAATATAATCTATTTATATATGTTGGGGTGCCGCACGCCCAATTTCTAGCATTGCATAGTTTGGAATTAAATCCTAGATTTTATAGTTATATCCCAATTAGTTAAAGAGGATTGTTAATTCTTATTATAGATTTAATTCCTTGAAATATAACCACCCCTTTAGGTGAGTTGTCCTTAAAGTGTCCCTTGGTTGGCTTTTAGCCTTGGATGCCTATAGGTTATTCCCTTTACCTCATGTATTGGGATGTATGAATGTGAATTGGTTATAAATGGAATTACAATGCTGTTGAATTATAATTGAATTAAATAAAGGGTATGGGTTGGATGAGTTTACCCTTGACCAATGAATGCCTTTGTTGTTTAAAGAATGAGTTGGCTAATTAAATAATCTACCCACGTGAGATATTGATGCATATTATATGAAATTGATTGAATTGGTTTGAATTTATCATTATAATGATATGTCCATGTGATATATAATTATACTATTCCATGTAATATCTTCCTAGGCTTGTAAATTTTGAATTGTTAAAGGTGAAAATGTGAGTAATTGATGTCAAGCCCTCGATCTTGGCCTTGTTTTTCAATTTCCTTAATAGGAATTAATTGTACCCTTTTATTGTTTTTCCCATGTGAGTTATAGGATAACCAGTCCATGTAGTGGATTGTTATGCCTTGAAACCTTGTTATACAAAATATTCTCACGTGAGTAATTGAAAGGCCAAGTCCTTTGAGGTTGGAAAAAGTCTTGATACACCTTTTGAGGTGATCTTATTAGATGTTCTTAATTTTGACTTTGGAATGTTAAATGGAATTGAATTTCTTAAATGATGAATAGCCTTGAGTGATACATGGGTTCAAATTAGAATTCCATGGAAGTGCTCATGTTACTATTGACCTTTATACCTTAGGTGATACATGTATCTACCTTAGGATTCCATGGACGGACTCAATGGTTAAATTTGATTAAGTCATAGGTGATACATGGATCCATTGAGCGATACCATGGATGAAATTTTGAGGCTAGAATTATATGTCGAGTGATACATGGATTCTTATGAGAATGCCATGGATAGACTTTGCAGATATTTGACTATTATTCCAAGGGTGATACTTGGGATTTTGTGTAAAGCACCAAGGAAAAACTTGATTGGATGGGACTTTATACCTCACCTGGAGTGATACTGGGTTCCTAAGAGGTTCACTAGGGATGGGCTTATAGGGTGTTGGTTTATATTGAACCTAGAGTGATACTTGAATTAAAACTTAGGAATTTCAATAAAGGGATCAAAATATAAATTAAATTAAGGATGAAATGACTTATGAAGTGTCTTCCAAACCAAAGAACAAGCTTGGAGTCTTTCTTGAGTTGTATTATTATATGGCCATCTAAGGAATTTATTTTGCTTATAGTTACATGGGGGATGTCGGGCTTGAGCTGAATCTTGAGACTTATAAATTCAATGTAATTGAATTGTTAAATGAATATGAATTTAAGGTAAATGGAAACTAGTGTAGGTAGGATGTTTACTTTTGAGTAATTCCTTACTTAATGCTTTTTTTTATTTTACATTGTCTGTCATATGTATTCACTGACTGTTGGGCATAAAAATTGGGTAGTTTCCTATTAGGATTTTATCTCACGCCCTATTTGGGTCACCTTTTTGGACCCAAACAGATTATATGATTGTAGTTGATGATGAGGGCAAGTTCCCTCCCACAGGTACTTGATTTTCTTCTTACAATCAAGAGAGTAGGGGGCCAAGCTGAGGCTAGTAATGTTATAGGGATACCTTTTGGCCTTTTTGTAATTTTATTGTATGGATTGTACATCTTCCTTTTATTCCTATTTTGGATGATTTATTAGAGACATATGACATGTAGCATAATTTTGCATATGAGACATATTCTATTGTTGTCATTTATCAGTCTTCTAATATTTATCTGTTTTATGGTTTAATACTTTCACTATTGAACTGTTAGTGTTTTCCACTGAGTTATACTCTAATGATGAGGGAATAGTCTCCCCACTAACTCACATAGGCCTTCGCTACTAGTCGGAAGACTCTGGCATTTAGGGAGTTACACTTGAAGCCATGTGGCCAACTAGGTATGAAGCACCTTTGAGTGGTATCCAAAACCATGACTTTATAGACATGTCTGCCTCATCTCATGAAATCCCACAAGCATCTCATCCTCATCACACGAAGGGCCTCAGGTATGTTCAAGATACCTTGTTCTCCCCCTTTGGCTCCATGATGACAAATAGATAGAATTTTCCATGAAATTCTCATGCATCTCTATATGACCTTTTATTGGTCGTGCGACACATCACCAAGAGGTAGAGTAATTGTCTTTGACAATAATCATATGACCTCATGAGATCATCAACCTTTATAAAATAAAGGAAATAAAGAGGGAAATGGTGAAGCCTATAGTAGTCATGAAATATACTCAACGTGCCTAGGCTATCCACAACATGGTCTCACAAGACCCCTTGAAAGCCAGTTTTATTTCTCAAAGGCACCTTGGAAAGTCATCCTTGTCTCATGGAATATCTTGCATAAGGCTTTGAATGTCATGAGAAAGCCTTCCATCAGACACCTTGATCTTGAGAAAGACCTTAGACATATCCTACTAACAATATGGAATCACTCGGCATGTCCATATGATTCAAAACGACTCCATTAATTGGAAATAATCCAATATATGAGACATTGATGGGATGATCTTGCGGTTGCTGAAAATCATGTGAATCCCTCGGAATGACTTATGGGGAGAATTAGTAGAGCACATGACGCTGAATCCCCTACCGAATTTATCCTGGATTCATGGGATACACACCGTGAAAAGCATCTAATTATTAGGTTGGAGAGTCCTATAAATTCCCCACCCTGGCATGAAAAATTCATTGACACCACTCCACATAGACAGGATTTTCCTTGAAACCTCACGCCGGCATCAAAGCGTATTTTTCAAAGCATTCAATCTCACGACCAGAAATTTTTCCATCAGGTAAGATATGGAGAACAACTAGAGAAATCATACTTCATGCATAGGCACTTTGCATGATCACTCATAGATCATGCGAAGGGATTCTGGTGAGTCGTGTGAAAAACATCCTGCATATCTTTTAGATCATGTGAGACTTAAAAAAATCCAACACAGAAAAAATCTAAGACATTCACAATAAAAGGATGGAATAAAGACTAAAGGATGAGAGAATTAATCAATGAATATATACACTGATCCTCATGCGCTTCGCATAAACTATCCAGGTCATGTGACAGCACCAGGACATGTCGCCCAGATCTCACGGCACTCCTTGGGTATGCTATATTGGATCATGTAAAGTCCTCTAGACATGTCAAATAAAGTCACATGGAACCCCCTATTCATTCCACCCTAGTCTCATGATTCCCTATAGGCTTGTTATCCAAACCTTGTGGTGTCCTTTAGACATGTCTTCCGACTCATGTGGCAGCACCAGTACATGTCATAAAACACACTCAACGTGCATTACTATAGCAGGCACTGTATTAGTACTATAGCAGGCATTGTGCAGTACTGTAGCAGTTATTGTAGCAGGTATTGTAGTAGGTATTGTTTGGTACTATAGCAGCCATGAACTATTAATCTTGGGCCATCGGTTTGGGCTTTGAGTCCTTAAGGCCATCAGGCCACCCAGGCCTTCGGGTCAGTAGGGCTTTTGGGCCACCTTCAAGGCTTTCAGGCCACCTCAAGGCCTTCAGGCCACATGCAGTTGCCTCAGACAGACTCTACAAAAAAAGAGCAGCCCTAGAGGAGGATTCAGAGTAGGCGCACTCACTAGATCAGAACCAATGGATTGGGAAAGAATGAGAGGATATGGCTACGTCATCGGGACCAGAATGTGCTTGCACGGGATGCTTAGCCAGACGACCATGAGAAGGTGGAGAGCTACCAACACGATGCAGATGTTGGGGAAGGGTAGTTCCTTGAAGTTATAGTCTGTTTGAATTCCCTAAGGACCTTCATGTCATGTAATGTCTCTTAAGCCTATGGGTCATGTAATCTTTAAGCCTATGGGCCTTGTAAGGGTTCCCCCTCATCCCTTTAAAGGGGGGTTATCAAAAATCAATAAAAAAATGAGGCCTTCGGTCCATTCGGGCAAGTCTCATAGTAGCACCTGGGCATGTTAACTAACTCTTGCGACACCCTATGAACATGAAAACCAGTTCTCATGATGTATTCCAGACATGTCATCCTAGATCATGCATGTCCCTCCAGACATGTAACATTGACTCTCATGACGCCCTCCATGCATGTCATCTAACTTTCATGGTGACATTAGGACAAGTCAGTTGGATCATGAAACACCCTTTGAGAATGTTAATCGAGATCATGTGATGGATTCTAGGATTAGTTGGACAAGTATCATGATGTCCTCTAGATAAGTGAGACTTGATAATGTGATGACCCTTAGATATGCCATCCAGGTTATGAGATGTCCCCTGAATAGGTCAGCTAGATCATGCAATTTTCTTTGGACATGTCAAACAGACATCCTCTAACATGCTAGGCAGATAATCAAGGCATATCAAGTAGTCGATCAAATCATGTCAAGTAGGAAAAAAGGCTAGGTCAAAAAGGGAATCTCAGGACTTGATAGCCTTGTTTATCCTCGGTGTGTAAGCCCCGATCAATAGGGAAATATTAGTGTGTAATACCCAATCAATCGAACTATGATGACTCTGATTCCTACTATAACTAGGATATGTAGGACCTTCTCAGGGCTCGATATCCATGATAAACATCCAAATGGAGGACTAACACATAATTCCCACATCTATAAGTTGTGAGATTGATTATTTTCCATCCCTTGTTTCTCACACTGAGCATAGATCATGTGGTATTAGGGAGTTGAAATAATTATATCATTCATACAGGGGAATGTTAGTGTGTAAGACCCAATCAATAGAACTATGATGAGTTTGATTCCTGCAAAAACCAGGATATGTAGGACACCTCCCCAAGTACCAATCTCAAATAGGCATCCAACTCAGTGTAATCCCCACATATCTACAACATTTTGACCATTATTACCTAATCACTCCCATGGGTTGATCATTCTACCTCATCCATCAATGAAATAAGAAGCTAACTGAATTATAATGACTCTAATTCCTACTAACCAGGATATATAGGATTCCTTCTTAAGGCTCAAGCTCTATATTAAAACATCCAAAGGGTTGTCCCAGCACATAAACCCTGCATCCACATACAGTGAGGTTGATTACTTTCTCTACCTTGTTTCTAATACTGAGCATAGATCATGTGGTCTTAGGGAGGTGCAATAGTCACATAATTCACATCGTGAATCTCCACCAGTCAGGGAAACCTCAGTTTGTAAGCCCCGATGAGTGGTATGATATAAACATCCCCCATATAAGGGAATTTACCTAAGGTCCAATCCCAAGGGCATGATCAAACTATTATTACTCTGATTCATTCTATAACCAAGATACATAGGATGTCTCCTCAAGACTTGAGCTCAAATATCTAGTGATTAATTGATCATAGATATGTCCTTTCTTCATGACATTAAACTACATAGGTTCAATGAACTTTGTGCGTTTTGATTCCTATGATAAATAGGATATGCAGGACACCTCATAATGGCTCAATACTCTCCTCGGAATATTAACTACCACCCTGTATGGTAGAAAATTAAAAAGTGTATTATTATGCAGCTTCAGTATATAAGAATATATTCATTATTGGGAAACGAATGAAGAACCTAGGATATATGAATATGGATTTATTTATTAGATCCATTTATTTTGCATATAAAAGGGGTTAACCTATGATCATTCTGTTAGAATAACTAATCCCGTATCAAGGTTAGGAAGAGATTAATGAACATATCTTAAATCTATAAGAGATTACTGAAGTAGGAACAATTTTCTCCAAAAGGGTGAGATGAGCCCAACCTCTCATTCTCTCAACCAATATGAGTCCCTAAGTGTCATTAGTTCTAAAACCCCAGTTGACCACCTTCCATTGGAAATAATTTCCATAACCAGTTACGGATGGGGGAACCATTGGGAGTTTCCATTAATAATGATAATGTTAACCCAATAATAATGACTATTCATGAAATGAACCATGCATAATCAATCATCAGTCCAAACCAAACCCACCATGATGAGGGTTACTGGTCATCTTTTTTCCATTAAAATAGGTACTTAAACTTTTGGTGGAGAAGGTGGGTCAAGTACCTGTAGTATTTTGAGTTTGAGATGGATTATAATCTTGAGAAGGGGAACATTGTTTCTAATGCACTGATTAAGAAGACTCGGGCTTAGGTGGTGTGGGTGGATACCAATGAGTAGAAGGAGATGATCCCCCTCACTAAGATGCACCTTGGAATTCAATATTATCAGGGTAGATTGAGCCTCACATCTATGAGTATTACATCCACACTCCTTGTGTGAGTGAATAAGATTTAGTTAACTAACTCAGATGTATTAGTTATGATGGGAAGTATATATGGTGGGGAACATCCACTTGATTAGTCACTTGATGCTGATGAGGGCCTTTACATCTAAGGTTGGGTTTTGATCCCTATGAGCATGTGTGAAGTGATGATGTGGGATTCATACGAATCACGATGGGCTATTCACCTGAGGCATAACCAAGTGTATCATAACATATAGAGGTATTATTAGTGGATTGGGATAAAAAAATACATAACAAGGTTCGTTTCATGATGCTTTACCTATCAATAGGTAAATATTGGACATTAACAACACATTGTTATTCTTCAGTCGTTACCCATTCCTGAGTGTAAGTGGCATGATGTGTCCATAAAATTGGTGGTAGAATTATCAAGGTTGTATCATGGAAGTGATGAGGTATGGGTTATTTCTGATTGTTTGATGAAGTTTGTGCATTTCCTATTGATCTGGGAGACCTATTTCATTGATTATTTGTGTAGGATATATCTCTAAGATATATTTCCTCTACACATGATTCCTAGAAGCATTGTTTTTTATTGGGATGATCATTTTACATCATTATTATATCAAGGGTTACCAAATGTTCTTGATGAATAGGTTCACTTGAGAATTATCTACTATCTCAGAATGATGGGCTATCAGAGTGTACCATATGGGTGTTATAAGACATGTTGTTGGCATGTTTCCTTGATTTTGGTAGTTTATGGGAGAATAATCTATTTCGCAAGAATTTTTCCTATAAAAAAATTATTAATAATTTATTTGGAAGACATCATTTAAGTATTTATGTGGAAAACTAAGTTGATCACCTTTGTGTTGGTTAGAGGAAAGGGAGTCAGTGGTCATTGGTTCGAGTATTTAGTAGGAGATATCAAAGTATATTTAACTGATCAGAAAGTTGTTAGTTGCCACTCAGGGAAATAAGTGATCATATTCCAGTGAGAGATTCCTTTCTCTATAATTTTATATGGGTTACTAACTGTTTCTATGGGTATCACATCAATTAGGATATAATTATATTCATAGGTAGGGGAATCTAGTGATCAGGATCATGGGGTCATTTGAAATTGTTAAAAGGATGGATAACGTGGTGTATTTTTTGTCACTTTCTTAGAGATTTAGTTTTATGTATAGTTTATTCTATGTATTTTAGCTTTAAATATACCATCCCGACCCTTTGCACATGATTAGCATTGATGATGTCAAGTTGGAGCGGATGCATCATTTGAGGAGCGACTGATTCATATAGTAGATCAAAGTGAGAAAATTGTATGCAGTAAGATAGTCACTTTGGTACATGTGTAGTGGTATCATGGGCATATCCATGAGGATACTTGGGAGTGGGAGTCTGATATGCGAGTGTAGTGGCTAAATCTTTTCATCAATGAGTCTCGGTGACACTCGATGGTGTAACATAGGGATGATATATTATATGGTGGGGAGGTTGTAACACCACACATCCATATGAGCTATGTTTTCAATATAATTTTTATCAAACCTCGTGTATTTGGTGTAATTATTAGTTTTTTGAGGTGTTGGAGTGGGATTGGGTGCTCATTTCAGGAAAATGGGCTAGGTGTTGGTACATATTTCCTTTGACAGATACCTCCACGTACTTGATACACTAATACCAAGTACCTGGTTAGTTAGGAAGTGGAGGTAGTGCCTATGGATGGGTAATTGGGTTGACGGTGACCCCTGGTTGAGTACCCACCTGGTTCCCTCTTCATTTTTTAATTTTTAAATAAATTAATTAATTATTTTAATTTTATTTTAAATGAAATTTTTTTCTCATTTTATCTCAGCAACAAAAACGTAACCACACCTCCCCTTTCTCTCCCTCTCCTCCTCCTTAATTGACCTTTAATTCTTCATTGTTTAGACTAGGATAAGAGATTCATTCATCGTTTTGAGTTCTTATAGATGAGTATAATTTACATTTTCCCTCTCTTCTAGTTTTCTTTTGTTGTTCTACCATGAATCATCAATTAAGCCCTGATTTTGGGGGGGTCAAGTTATATGGTTTCTTCCATTTATCATCCCTTGATTTCTTGAAGACATCTAATCATTTTTCATGTGTCATATAAAATGATGGAAAAGAAAATATTTTATACATTCCCTAAAACTAAATCAAATTAGTTTCCATAGTTCCCTAAGGTATGAATAGAACTTGAAAATCCATGAGTGTCCCATGAGAAGTGTGTGTTAACACCATTGATCATCGATAACCAATTCCCTTGTGAGTTATGTTATGATACTATGATATTAGACCTAGGATGGATTCCTAATAATTAAAAATGACCCTAATAGCCTAGTATAGTTTTATAGTGTTCTCTTTGGTGAGGGTTTTCTTGAGTACGTGCAATTCTAGAAGTGAGATAACCTTGTCATGGGACTTTGAAATGGGTTGATGGCCTAAAATCATAACCCTTAACATTTTAATTAATTTTAAATGTTTTAGATTGATCTTTTATAATGTATTGTTCATATTTATGGTTTCTTGATATGTGGTGGAACTCCGTCCCCCTAGAATTGACCAATGGTGATGCTGATAGGTTTTAAGGGTTCATTGTATGAACAAATACAACAAAATAAAACCTATTGGTCTTATTCATTGAATTATTTCAATTAATTTAAGTCATTAAATCCATTCATAATGTATTATAACTGATTAAACCATGTGGGAAGATGTGTGCACTTAAATTCATGCATATATGGAAGATGCATAGACTTATCCTACGAGGTGGAAAATACATGTACTTAGCATAAAATCTTGGGTGAAACATATTATGTCATATGTATCATATAAATACTTTTTAGTGAAAAACTATAAATCTCTCACTTATAATAAAACACATATATCATCGATACATTTCATTTAATAAAACACATTTATCATATACATCATATCAAGATATGTTAATTCCCATTAGACTTATTCATTGAATTATTTCAATTAATTTAAGTCATTAAATACATTCATAATGTATTGTAACTGATTAAACCATGTGGGAAGATGCGTGCACTTAAATTCATGCATATATGGAAGATGCATAGACTCATCCTATGAGGTGGAAAATACATGTACTTAGCATAAAATTTTGGGCGAAACATATTATTTCATATGTATCATATACATATTTTTTAGTGCATTACTATAATTCTCTCACTTCTAATAAAATCTATAAGGACTTCATTCAAAACTTTATAACTCTTTTTGATTCCATCCAAAACTCCTTTTGGATATGGTTTCATTGAACTCCATTCATTTTGGATCAAACGCTTTGTCCAAAACTTAATCCTTATCCAAATACCTAACTGTGTGACCCTGCAGGCCTTAGTAGAATTAATAATAAATATTAAATTTATATTTCATAAATATAAGAAAATAGCGGTCTCTCGATGATACTCAATCTACTAAGGGGTCTAGTGTGACCAGCATCAAACATACTTATATCTTTATACAAACATGTCCACCATAATATGTATCATATATATCATACCAATACCTATATAACCCTTTTTCCCTTGACATGGAGTGTCCACTAGATATAGAAAAATGTTAATCTAGTATAGTTCATCTCATATTTTCATGATTCTCTGAAAAAGACTAACCAAGATGATGAATACATCACATGTTATTCATCTAACAAATGAATACATCACACATACCTCATACAAATAGATAATCACATAATATGTGACCTAATTAAGCATAGATATCCATTTTATAATTCTTATTCAATCAAGGTATAGATTTATTTAGTTGTTATACAAGTGGAAAAATCTCATGTTGGTTACACTCCAACCAACAATGTGATAGAAAACATACCCAGTCACCCCCTGATTAGCTAAGTCTCTTTTTACTTACATAAGTAAGGTATCAATATATAAAGGTTCAAATACTATGTATCTTTATAACCTCATGTAATAAGTATTAATAATAATCATACACCCCTAAGTATATCAATGATCGTATGACATTCAATGAGATATAATTTGGTGATTCAATCCAAGTAATAAGTCTCTAATTATTACCTTATGAATATATTCTTCACATCTCATGTACAACCCCTTGAAATGAGGACAATAATATATTCATTATAACCTTAAAATATCACCACAACCAATTATTCTCTATGATGATCATCGATTAGGGACAATTAAAAGTCATACTTTGATGGGATATTATCATATGACCATTCATGTAAAGTAAATTACAACATGCATTAATGAGTGATAAATCGAGGTCACCTTTATTACACTATCTCAAAAAATAGATTTCACGTTGGGGTTTTAACTTTGGATATTTAATTACCAATTTTAAATCAATTTTTTGCATAAATTATTTAAAAATTGATGTTAAAACTTGAGTCTTAACATTGTTTTTTAAATAACTGATGTTAAACATGAGTTTTTACATTGGTTTTTAAATAACTGATATAAAAACTACCAAACATAGAATCTCTTACTTTGGTTATTCATATAATTGAAAATAAAAGTAAAAATATGCATCAACCACCAATGATGTTTTAATTTTTCTAGAATGTTCCATCCAAAACTTAAAATCCCACCTAAAATTTATGAGGTCACAGAACAAATTTTCAAGAAATCTATATAAGTTTTCATCCTCTCTTTTTCACTATTTTGGATCTACTCGTCCTTTGATCTATAAAGTCTTTCCATTGGTTTTTCATTCAATGATTTCACTATGATATTGGTAATTATTTCACTATTATTTATTTATTTATGATTAGATTTTATAAACGGTATAACTTTTGATCATTTTTTTATGATGAAAAATTATTCTTCCAATTGAGTTCAAATTATGAAACTTACATAAGGGATTTATTGTTCTTAGTTTAAATTGCCTCTCAAGCTGCGATTGTGGTTTCCTCATGAGTTATTTCCTTGAAATAAAATGGTTAAGTATATATTCATAATCATGGAATTGAATTCTAAGATTCAATATTTAGTTTCTTCGTTTTATTTGGTTTCAAGGTTTTTTTGGTATCTATCTTGTATTATCTTCCAAGTGATTAATCTGTATTGAAATATAGAAAAAATGGAAACTTTAAATGTTGGTTATTTTTATAACTAATGTCAAAATTAGATTATAACATCGGTATTTCCTTATAATCAATGTTATAAGCCACTTTTGACATCAGTTATACAAATAACTAACATCAAAATTCTTTATTTATTTTTTTTAAAAAAATGACGTTGGTTATTAATAATGGATATTGAAAATATATTTACTATGTCACTTTTAATTACATCCCTTACAAAAATGATGTTAAAAACAAAAAGAAACCGATGAAAAAAAACTTATTTTGTAATAGTTTTATAAAACCATGATACATTATACAACCATTACAACAATCTCTTAATTATCTTTTACCTAGAGACTTTACATGACCCTCATTTTTCTGGTACGGTAACAGTTTCATTGAATCATTACATCTATATGTAATCCCTACCACATATCTATGTGATCATCAGATAAAATTCTCCCACTAAACACTTAAATGAGAAAAAATTATGAAGTAATACAGTTTGAATAATGATGAGACTTAGGAATCATATTATTAACATTCAATTATTTGAATATATTCAAACTCTTAAACTTTACAACATTAAATGTTTTGAAATTAACTTATGTTGCCAAACTAGAACTCTTTATAAGATCATCATCATTTTTATAACCTTATTCCATCAAAAAAATTATTTAAATCAATATAACAATTTAAAATATTATTTACTAGCACACCCTAAACTTATTTAAGATAAAGTGACATTCACTTTAACTAGAATAATCATTTAGTAAATAATGAATATCAATTTCACTTTAAACTATTATAATATTTTATTTTTTATTTTTTATTTTCTATAACTTCTAAAATACTCCCACTATCCTCTTAACACTATATTATCTTCATAATATCATGCTAAGATACACAAATAGATTCATATAGGAAATAACTCTTATTTCCTTCTAATGAGAATATTTAACAAATAAAATATTATTTACATATCATATATGGTAATATATTGATTGGATAATTTTCATGAAAAATATATAATTATTTAAAATATACCATTATAGGGTTGTGTAATACCCGAGACCCTACTATATAAGGTAAACAATATATCCTAAACTATCATGCAATGTGCACTCTAAAGATTATTTATTTATGATTATATTTAAAAGTTAAATTTATAAATGTTAAAAATTTATTTTAAAAAAATAAAAAAAAAACATTTTTTAATTCATCATAAATATATTATCTTAATATGAAATTTTATAATTTTTCCAAAAATAGTTTATTTTTAAAGTGATTGGTGAAAAATACAGTTTTTACCAAAACTGTGACTTTTACAACCTCATAATTATACAAGAAAGACCTAAAAGTTTATAAACATTTTAAATATTAAAAATTGTGTTTAAGTATTAAAACTATATATTTTTGAAATACTATTCTTAAATTATAAAATCTATGTTTAAACTTAAGTAATATTTTCCAATAAAAGAAAATGTTTTTGGAATTTTCTTTCAATTAAATATTATTTTAGTAAAATTCAGTTTAGGCTTGCTTTGAGAGACACATAAAATTTATTTTTTTATAATAAACCAATTTATGTCATGAAAATCAAAATAATTGATAATTTTATCCAAAACATAATTTTTATGCTCAAAGTGCACTTTTTCTAAAAATGGGTTTTGCGGGTGCTAATGTTAAAATTAATTTTAATTTATAAAATAGAAATCATATTTAGAATAATTATATCTAAATTATGTAAATATTACAATATTATTTCTATTGATTGAAAAAAAATTATTTAGGTTAAAGATTAATTATCACGGTAAAAGTAAAATGGTTGTTTTTAAATAATTATTTTTATGAGATTTATATAATTTTTATATAAATAATTAGATTAATATGATTTAAAATATAGATCTAATATTATATTAAAACACATAAAAATATATTAACATTCATTCAATTAAAAAATAATAGTAAATAGTAATAATAAACACTTAATATATTAAAAGATATTTTTCTATAAAAATAGTTTTTCCTATATCTTATGTTTTAATTTAAAGGTTAATTTTATCATATTTGGAAACTAAATTAGATTAAATGGATTATAAATTCAGATTCAACATGTAATAATTTTGTAAGAAGGGTCATCTTATATTTTTAGTAATAAAATTATTACCATGGTTAGTTTTTAATCAATACTGATAAGGGTAAAATGGCTAAATGAGGTATCTCAAATTTTTTAATAATTAAAAGGTAACTTACAGATTCTAGAAAGAATTTTTAGGTATTAAAGTCATACCCATGTGTATCTCCTACCATTTATCCACCTAATTCACCTAACTCACCAAACCCACCTAACACTTGTATCATTTAATTCCTGCCTCTTACCTAACATTAGTTTCCATGAAAAAATTGTTCTTTTTCACCTATAAAAGTAGCTCACTCTCACCAATTCTCACATCCCACTCCACCCAAAAGGCATTGGTAACTAAGTTACCTTCACTCTCCCTCTCTAAATACCTCCCAAGTAGTTCCTAATGTTTTAAGCATTCCTCTTAATCTTTAAAAATCCACTTAGCAAGGTAAGGCATTCTGATCCTTCTCTTTCCTTTTTAATTGAAATTATTTTGTTATAATACCATTTTAACATATTTATATGATTTTAATTTCATGGTATTATCACCCATTTTATATTTTGTTAATGATAGGATACTTATTCCCTTTCATTGTAGCCTTTTTACTGTATTGTTATTATTCCGACATAAGGGCTCTTATTCCACCCCTTCCATTATTAATTACAAACATTTATTGTAATTTCATCATGCTTATAATTATATGGAATTATCACCCATTTTACATATTTAAATTTATATTTCAGCCCATTAAATCCTTTTATTAATCTGTTGTAATGCCCAAAAATCCTAAATTTTGGGAAATTAAAGAGTGTATGGTTTTCCTAGTAATGGCATATGTGTCTGGAACTAACAAGTGGATGTGGTTATGGCACATATGAACCTAGGAGTAATCACCCCAAAAAGGGTTGATTGAAGCATCAAATCAACCATCACATTGATATATAATGAGTGGACCTAAAACTATTCACCTTTCTAGACACTCTGGAGGGATATGCTTTAGAATATTCACATGCTCTTTACAAACCATGATAAAGGATTTTTCTTACCATTATTATGGTCACCTACCAGTACAAACTATTGAACTCAATTACTATATTCTATTAATAACTCAAAACTTTTAAAGTAACCTTCACCAATACCTTGTCTTTATTTCTTTAATAAGGTTACTTCCTTTAACATCGAGAATACCCCATAGATTCTATATTGATTATGTATTTTTTAAATATACATATTCATTCTCTGGATGGGTTACGGTCATGTTATCCTTTTTATTAACATGGAAAAAAGTATTGGAATTCCATACGTTGTTATTATAATATTGATGACTATTGTAAAGTTAACTATGCATTTTTAACCACCCATCTTCTCTCTCAAGTTGGGTTATGATCATGTTATCCCTTTTATTGGCATAGGGAAAAGTATTGGCATTCCATATGTTGTTATTCCAATACAAATGATTATTGTAAAAGTTAATTATGAATTATTTATTAATTTTATCATAAGATGAATGCATTGTATATAAAAAATTAATTAGTGGGGTCAAGAATTATATATCCCCTCGATGCATTGGTAGGTCTCCTGAGACAAACATGTTTGGGTATTTTGGTGTATGCCTTACCAGAATAAGATATTGCCTTAATGGTAAGATCATGATGTTTTGGCTTATGGTATGGAATTAGATGTCCAGAATTATGTATTTCATAAATAAAGAACCAGTTATTGTTATCCATGTGATCTATTTATTTTCATTGTTATCCATGGATATATTATGCTCTCAATTTTTAATGATTATGGCTTCATGTTGTTTATTTATTTCTGCCATATACCTTATATCAGGTTTGTGTTATAATAGCTTTAATTGTATGTTACCCCTTACTGAGAATTTGAGTTCACCCTTATTTGTTTTCCTTTCCCCAAGAAACCTAGAAGATTATTATCTATGTTTTTTCCAGGATATGATGAAAGGGATAATAATTTTCTTTCAATGTGTGCATGTTGTATCTTATGTTTTTAAATGTAATGTGTGTATATATATATATATATATATATATATATTCTTCTAGGACTACTAAGTTATTGGATCCTATATAAAATCTTTCATTTTATACCAATAATGTAATATAACAATTGGATCTAGGTTTACAGAGTTTGAGATGTTATAGTTGGAATCAGATCAAGTTTAGTAGGAACGTCGGGGACTAAATTTAAAGAAAACTAGTTAAATAGAGAATGTTATATGAAAAAATACTCAATATTTCTAGGTAAATTTCTATAAAACTTAATATGGGTTATATTTTATAATTAAATATCATGAGGTAATTATCTGTATGTGTAACAACCCAAGATTTCATAGTATGTTATTTCTTTAAAGTAATTCAATAACTTGCGCTACACACAACACTGAGTTTGAGACTACGACTTACCAAACTAGCTGTTCAAAAGCGGTTATGAATAGTATTATCTGAATTTTGAATTTTATATATTCTATATAAATTTTAACATCCATATTATGTGTTTCTTAGACATAATATAAGAACAAATTCATCTTTTTCAGATAAAGGAAGTATTTTTCAGAAAATATAATTTTACCGCCTTTTAATGGAGAACCCTTTTTAAATCCAATATTTTACACTTTTATATATTCAATTTGACAAAATAAACTTCTTCTTTAGAATTTGGACATAAAAATTTAGTTTTGATAAATTTTTAGTATTTTTCTGATAACTATCATATTTGGGTGAATAGTGAAAAATAATAAATTTTAATTGAAAAAAAAAATTAATCAAAATAATTTATAGTGTTAAATTAAATATTTAATGGTTTGGAAGTATAATTAGATTATATTTTTATCATTTAATACAATTTAGGTCATTATAAGTAATTTCACATTTAAATTTGACATAAACACATGTCAATCTTTTGATAGTTTTTACTTTTTAAAAACCCGCTTTTTGGTTTTGACAATAGGATAAATTAATAAATGAAACTTATATGTTTTCAATTTGGTAAAATTGACTTCATTTTTGAATTCAGAATATCAAAATTAGCTTAGGGTTATTTTTTGGTATTTTTCTAAAAACTTTCAATTTTTGATGAATAGTGAAAAACACTGCGTTATTATTTAAAACCGACTATTTATTTAAATAATTATTTATTTTATTTAAATTTATTTTAAGTCAAAATAGATATATAATACATATATAAGTTAAATGTAATTCATTGGAGTCATTTTATAATAAAATTAGATGTATAAAATTTTATTGAACTTTTTAACGTTTTTTTACCCACCTTCTAGGAGCATTTGCAATTTTGCATAAAACTTAATATTACCACTTCTGTGGGTTGAATTTCAAAAATCTGAGAGAAAAGGTTGATATCAGTAAGTAAAATTTGGTTCAGTAAGATGAAAATAATTTTTAGTGAATAGTAACTTTTGACTTTTATTTACCACTGTTAAAAGTAAATAGGGTAGTTAAGGGTAAAAATGATATTATAATTACCATAACACATGTCCTAATTATATTGGATAAGTTTAATTAGACCAAAAAAACCTTAGGAATAAAATATGATCCTATTTGGTCCACTTGAATTATATTAGGTCATTTATTATTATTTTATTTAAAGAAGAGTTAAAAGTGTTAAATTCAAAGTTTAAAAACTAAACCTTTTTTAATATAGGGCTACACATAATATAAATTCAACTATAAATATTAATTAGAAAGATAAAAATATTTCCTACATAATTTAATTTTATTTATAACTTTTATACAATAAATAATTTAATTTATTTATGACACAATGATGATACAGTGATTACCTTATTAATGAAATATTCAAATAATTGATATTATAAATATCCAAATAAATGTAAATTGAGACTTATGATGAATTACACTAATTTTCTAGGTTAATATGACATTTTAGGATTGATTAGATAAATTTTGTTCGAAGTGATAAGGTTTTTATGACTTTCACAAAAACAAAATACCAAATAGTGTCAAAATTGACATAAATTAATTTTTAAAACAAATACTATATTATTAGTTGATATAATATTACTAAAAATCTGAGGTTTGTCCAAAGGGCTTAAATAATATTATATATGTCATTAATGAACCACTTTATTATCTCTTGGGAGTTTAGAGTAATTTTATTAACCATATAGTGTAAGAATAAAAGAAGACACGGTAAAAGTTAAACTATTTAACTAATAGTTAAATCTAAAAGATAAGGTTAAAATGGTAACCTAAACTTGTCTAAAAAATATTGGTTGAGAGGATTTCAACCCATATCCACCTAATTATATAAATAAATTCATTTTTAGCCATTATAAACCGAATATGATTGTATAATAAATTAATATTTTAATCTTTTCCTAAAGTGGCCCTCACCCCTCTTATAAAAGGGTACTTCCCCTTATCTCAAAATCACACCTCCAAAGCTATTTGTCTCAGAAAAACCCTACCCAAATATCCTCAAAAATTCCCTAACATCAACCTATAGTCCTTAATTTGATCAGAAAGCCAAACTAAGGATCCATTTTGATCAACTTAAAAGGAAACACCCAAAGAAGAGGTAATAATTTCACCACCCTCTTTCAAGTTCTTTTCTTCTTCCACTTCCTCTTTATTTGTTGTTTCCATACCAAAATAATAACTCCAGTACCTCTTAAATACTTTGATGTTATTATAAATATGGTACAACCATATTCGTTATTCTATCCATCCTATAAATGACAAAGTCATCATATGTGCGTACGTACGACTTACCGTATCCACGTCGTGGTGTAGTTTGTTATTCAAACACTTCATTATTTGTATGGGTATAATAATGAGTATAACTGATGTAAATAATAAATATAAAATGTTAATTATTCTTTAAATATGATATACCATCCAATTTCATACGATTTCACAATCAATATAATGTTATTGTCGCTCGTACGTGCGTACGGATTACTGTCTCCACAAACACGATGAGATTCATTCCCCATCATAATCATTCAAGAATAATTTTCATTTTATGAATAAAAATAATTTTTAAGAACTTAATATCATTCTTTATATGAATAAAATACATCCTATCCATAAAAAACATGGATTACATAACCAAGCATATAAAGGAAAATGGATTAGTTAACACCTGAAATGATGATACTCCTAAAATATTATTAACAAATCAATATTAGAAGGTCATATATGATATCATATTTATGAATGTGGTTATTTTATATTTTAATAACAAAGATTTAAATATTATATAGGAGGTTAACGTACCCTCGACCAAGGAAAAGTACAAGGTAAGGGTTAATTCCTCAATCTCATTATTATTCGAGATTGTTTATGGGTAAGTTTTTACTCAGACATATTTATTATCCATGTCCATGTTTCATAAAAGAGTTTTCAAAGGGATTATTTTTAAGATAATTTTTTACTAAAACATCATTTTAAATGTTTTAAAGATTTATTCTTCTAAACCTTTCTCATTAATGTCCATGTTTTCTGTAAGAACTCGGATCTTCGTTTCAGGTACGCCTTTCCTTTTTCTGGGGTTTTTGAGAAAAATGAAGTTTCTGGAAATTTTTGAAGTACACGTCGTGTACTTTCTGAGTACACACCATGTACTCTTTTCCCACTCGAAGTCGTGTGATGGCCGTGTCCAGGCCACACACATGGTGTGTAGGGGTGACGTGGAGGCCGATTTTGGCGGAGTACGGAAAAGACCTAGTACACACCATGTACTCTAAAATTACATGTCGTGTACATTCTTTTTTTCATTAAATGGACCGGGGTCACGCCTAATCGAGTAAAACATCTTCTTCTCTAGCTTCTTCATCTGAGAGTGACCGTACGGTTGTGAATCTTCTCCGAGATGTCGTGCCTTCGTCCGATCTCTGTTCCAGCTACCGTCGATTGCATTGGGATAACCTTGGTAAGCTCTCTCTTCTGATTTAGCCTTATTCTATGTTTCCTCCTCGTTTTAAAGTTATTGTAGGTTGAGTGTTTTTGAAGTTTTCTCAGATCTACGACACTCCAAGGGGAATCGGTCATCTTGGTTCATATATATCAATATCCTAGGATCAAGGTGGGTGGTTTGTGCCTTTCTATAGGAAGTCGTTGAATATTATGTGCAATTTCCACCAATTCCCTTGAACGGGGAATTGCGTGTTCCTGTTTTTCCCCTGTTGTTTGACTACTTTGCTTGATTGTTGTAGTAGAGGTTTATGCTTGTGAGTAGAGTAATTTTTTTTGTTCTTACATTGCTTTTTCATGCTTGTTTTAATTTTTGGTGTTTTTTCAGTTGTCATGCCTAGTTGTAGGATAGTGGAACTGTTGCTTTGTTATGCTGTTGAGCCTTAGATTGATAGCCAAGTAGTTCTTGAGGTTTACTTGGATGATGCACGCGCACTGATCATGTTTATTTTACACACAAGATTGTGAGAACCTAGTGTAGTAGACCATAGGGAGAATGGACGTAAGGGCTTCTCCAGAGTGTCTTTTAATACGATGTGAGACCAAGAGGGGAATTGAAGATGAGTGCTTCCTTAGAGAGTTTGCAGTTCCTTGACACGGGCCATAGGGGGAATGAGATGTTGAGTGCTTACCCAGAGAGCCTTTAGTATGATGTGAGACTATAGGGGGAATTGGTGGTGAGTGCTTCCTCAGAGAGTCTATTCTTAGTTGAACCAGAGGGGTGAGACTGTGTGTGCCTCCTAGAGGGTTACTGGTACTTGTGGGTTGAACCATAGGGGTTAGGCTATGAGAGCTACCTAGAGGGTTACCTGTTTTCTTCTTGTTGTTGGTTGTTTACTTGTGTACTTTATATGTTAGAACTGTGGATTGTAGCTGTTGTGTTCTTTTCTGTTTACTGCTTCCTTCACTCTTACTTGACTTGTATTCATTGACTATTAGGCACAAATATTTGGGTGATTTCCTACTGGGATTATATCTCACACCTTGTTTAGGCCATGATTTTGGTCCCAAACAGACTATGTTGTTGCAGGTATAGATAAGGTAAAGCACCATTCTACTTCAGGTTCTTGATTGCACTAGAGCTGGAGAGCATGGGACCGAGCTGTGGCTCGCGATGCTGAGGAGTTTACTTTGTTTTTATTTTGCACTTTTTTTTAGTTGTACTTCATCACGTTGGTTTGTTTACTTCATTCCATAGACATATATACCATGTTTCATCATTATTATTTTATACATTGCTTCCGTTGTCAGTTCAGTTCTTGTATGTTGTTTATTGTTTCCGCTATTGTGTCTTATTGTTTTTTCCGCTGTATACTTTACCAAATGAGGGCATAGTTTCCCCACCGACTCACCAAGGCCCTCGCTGCTGGTCAGAAGCCTCTGGCGTTTTGGGAAACACACTTGAGGTCACATGGCGAACTGGGTACGGGGCACCAGTGGAGGGTCTCCGGATTCGGGTCGTTACAAAGTGGTATAAGAGGAGTTCTTTTCTCTTACTTTACTGTTTGGAGCCTTTATCCAGGGATAGAACAGATTCGGTACTTGGTATTAAGTTGTTCTCGGGAGTAGCTAACCCATGTACAGGGAAAATCCATACTACCTTGTTAATTGCAGTTTTCTGGTTTTGATAATTTATGGTTGATATGATTTCACCTAGAGTGATTCACATGCTTTGTGTTGTTATTTTCTTGACGATTGTGGTTCTATTTCTGTCACAACCCGATGAGATGAGGGTATGCCATCTCATGCATCATATAGGAACTTGTATAAATCACATACCATGCATTCTTGCTATGTCATCTAGGGTGCATTAGCGACTGCATGCTATTGTGATAGACCTTGTGTAGATTATGCATGTTGTTCTGATAGATGCTTGATAGAATCTCTGCTGTTATGTTGGAGAACTGGTTGTTTTGTGCTTTTCTTAAAATGAACACCAAATTTTGGTTCTTGAGGTGTTATGGGCCCTCATTAATTGGAACTTGGTGGATCATGATCCGGTTTTCTCTTATATATGACTATAGGAGATTCCAAGCTTTGATTTGCGGGGAGTATGGGCCCCCACGGATCGGAATTTGGCACCTCTTTTCCTTGTTTTCAGTGTTTCTGGGATTCTGTGCAGTTTCTAAGCTACTACCCAGAAAAACCCAGAATACACGGCGTGTAATTTTTGGATACATGCCATGTAGTTTTTAGGCCGTGTCACTGACCATGTGAGTAGAAACACGGTGTCGTGAAAGTAACTTCAGGAACACTCCATGTACGGTGGGTACACGTCGTGTAGTTTGGAGCCGTGTACCCGGCCATGTCACTGACAACATGGGTCGGGGAAGCTCGATTAGAACACGCCGTGTTGTAAAGGAACACGCCGTGTAGTCCCATCCAGGTACCCGGCCGGGTCGCGAACAACATGGGTCGGCGTTACCTTCTCTTCCACATGTCGTGTTGTTTTGAGAACACACCATGTAGTCTAGTTCAGGTACCCGGCTGTGCCACGAACAACACGGGATGGTGTCACCTTCACTTATACACTCTGTGTTTGTTCGGAACACGCCATGTAAGGTTCAACCGTGTAGACGTCCATGTGTTTAACAACATGGGCCGCCGAAGCCTTGTCTAGTACACGCCGTGTTTTATTTAGAACACGCCGTGTAGTCTCGGGTTAAGTCGGACCGTGTGGGTTAGCCTTGTAAAGAGACTCGGACAGGGGAATAGTTTTCAAGTACACACCGTGTGTTGGGTCAACATGCCGTGTAGTTTGAGGTGTTACATGACTTGTAGGGTAGGAGTACACGCCCATGTCAGTGGCTTAAGAAGACACGTCGTGTAGTTTTTATACATGTCATGTAGTCGTGTTTTGCAAACTTGTGTGCTTTTCTTCCCCTATTCCCGTTTTGTACTCTTGCGTTCTCTGTCCTTGCTTTTCTGATCTAAGGTATACTTTTGATCTTTCAGAGCTATGCCTTTGAGATGTCCTCCGGTTGTACGTCTGTCATCAGGCAGTGATCAGACGCCAGATATGGCTGATCAGGGACTTCCTGCCAATCCCCCAGTCAGGCCCGCCTTGGCACTGGCTGTCATACCAATTGAAGGCGCTGATGTGAAATTCAGGGAAGGGTTTATGAGGATGATGCAGACCTTCCAGAGAGCACCGCCTATTGCCTCTACTATGGCAGACTTGACGCGGGTTTTTCAGCAGCAGCATCCTCCCACGTTCTTGGGGGAAGGAGGACCTCAGGCTGCAGAGTCATGGCTGGAAGCCATGCTGACTATCTTCAAGCATCTGGAGACACCTCCAGAGAGGTGGGTCAAGCTTGCTACCAACATGCTCTGAGACTCCTCCAAGAGGTGGTGGGACGTGATCTCACATACGGGTCATAAGCAGGTTATGGATTGGGAGGAGTTACAGCGCGTGTTCTACGACTACTTCTACCCAGAGACCCTGAGGGTCGATCGAGCCTAGGATTTCATGAGCTTAGAGCAGGGTACTCTTTCGGTCATGGAGTATTCCTCTCATTTCACTGAGCTGCAGTGTTTCACACCCCTCTGGGATGGAAGTGGGGTGTTCTTAGTAAGGAAGTTTGAGGATGGTCTCAGGCAAGAGATCTGCTCGCAGGTGAATATATTCCAGTTGACTTCCATCACTTCGATCGTCAACCAGGCGCTGATTGCAGAGCACAATCTGAGAGACTCCGGAGCTGCGAGCTAGGGCGGTTCTGCTTCCAAAGCTAGTTTTCCTCCAGATGACAGCAAGAAGTGTCGTAGAGAGTCTATGCGCGGTGATCCGAGGAAGCGAGATGCATCGTCAGGCAGCCAAGTGATATGATACCAGTGTGGCTGGTCAGGGCACACGAGGCTGCAGTGCCAGAGAGACCCCATGGAGTGCCGATCTTGCGAAAAGATGGGCCACCTTCAGCGTTTCTTCTAGGTTTTCTCACCAGCAGCTGGTGACCGGGGTTCTTCCATGACTCCTCATTCAGGAGCAGCACCACCAGTTTCTCACCAGTTGGGGAACTAGAGTTCTTCCAGCCGTTCGGGCCGAGGTGGAGGTCGAGGCCGTGGCGGCCAACCACCAGTCCCTCAGCACCAGCAGGGAGGTTCAGCTCAGAGTGGTCAACCAGGGGCGCAGGGCCGCGGTGCAGGCCAGTCTTTCGCTGTGGAGAAGACTTATCAGGAGCAGGATCCTAGCCCTTCTACAGTTTGAGGTACGATCTTAGTAGCCTCAGTTTTATCTTCAGCTCTTTTCGATACTAGTTCTACATATAGCTTTATCTTTGTTGTTGTCATGGAGAGCCTTGGGCTCTGCATCTTTTCTTATACCGACTCATTGACACTAGACACACCTTTGGGGACAAGGACATTTAGTGTACGCCAGTGTAGGGAGTTCCCTCTCGAGGTTTCAGGGTATTGCTTCTTATGGGATCTCTATGTCCCAGAGATGATAGGCTATGATGTAATCCTCAGGATGGACTGGTTGGTTTCCTTCCAGGCAGTCATCGACTGTTATCACCGCAGGGTCAGTTTCATATCACTAGAGGGTGAATTTTTTCTTCATAGAGGTGAATGGGATGTTCGGGCGAGTCGAGCAGGACTCGAGCATCTTGGGCTAGGAGGTGTGATGGCCCAGATTTCTAATCTTTATCTGGATGATCAGGGGACTCCACGGTTGGACTTTCCTCCAATAGTGGATCTCTTGAGGGATGTCTTTCCAGAGGACTTTTCATGTTTTCCTCTGGAGCGTGAGGTAGACTTCTCTATTGAGCTTGTGCCAGGATCAGCACCGGTGTCCATTCCTCCCTATAGGATGGCTACACCTGAGTTTCAGGAGCTCAAGAAGCAGTTGGAGGAGTTACAAGCGAAGGGTTTTATCCGACCCAGTACTTCTCCTTGGGGTTCACCTGTCCTGTTTGCAAAGAAGGCAGACGGTACCCTTCGTCTTTGTGTGGATTATTGGAAGCTGAACCAGTTGACGGTCAAGAACCGATATCCCTTTCCGAGGATCGATGACCTCTTTGATCAGCTTCGAGGAGCCCGGGTGTTCTCGAAGATCGACTTGAGGTCCGGTTATCATCAGTTGCGTGTTAGACCATCAGACATACCGCTGACAGCCTTTAGGAGCAGGTATGTTCTATATGATTATATAGTCATGTCGTTTGGTCTCACGAACGCGTCTGCAGTTTTCATGGCACTGATGAACTGAGTGTTCCATCCTTACTTGGATTCCTTCATCGTGGTCTTCATGGACGATATCTTGGTGTACTCTCACACTCAACACGACCATGCTGAACATCTTGAGATCATTCTGAGTACACTGAGAGAGCATCGGATTTATACTAAACTCTCGAAGTACCACTTCTAGATGGATCAGATTCACTTCTTGGGACATGTCATATCAGAGGCAGGAGTATCAGTGGACCCAGAGAAAGTGAGAGTTATAGTTTCCTGGGAGCATCCGAAGAACATCTTTGAGGTATGGAGCTTCCTAGGGCTGGATGGATACTACAGACACTTCATTCAGGACTTTTCTCATCTAGCATCACCCTTGACAGGTCTGACCAAGAAGGGGGAGAAGTTCTTATGGTCATATTTTTGTGAGTTAGCCTTTCAGGAGCTGAAAGGGAGGTTGACGTCAGCACCGATACCAGTCTTGCCAGAGCCAGACAAGAGCTACACTGTTTATTGTGATGCTTCAGGTATCGGGCTGGGAGTTGTGCTTATGCAGGGAGATGGAGTCGTTGTGTACGGGGCTCGACAGTTGAGGCCACATGAGAGGAACTACCTGACACATGATCTGGAGTTCGCAGCGGTTGTTCATGCCTTATGCTGTTGGAGACACTATCTTCTGGGAGAGCACTTTGTGGTCTTCACCAACCACAAGAGTCTCAAGTATATCTTCACTCAGTGTGATCTGAATCCGAGGCAGTGCAGGTGGGTCGAATATCTCCAGTCTTTTAATTTCAAGCTTGCCTATACGCTGGGAAAGGGCAACGCAGTGGCAGATGCGTTGAGCAGGAGAACTCAGATTTAGGCAGTTCAGGAGGCCAGCAGTGAGTGTCAGCTTATGGCTTTGTTCTCTGAGATACATCTGGAGGTTCACAACAGACAAGGACAGACCTTCCTATCTTCTGTAGCTGTTACCTCTACACTTCTTGATCAGGTACAGATGAGGTAGCTATCAGACAGAGAAGGCATAGTCCTGTGGGAGAGTGTGTCAGGAGAGGACCCTCTTCCTGGATGGACAGTGAGCGAGGATGATATCTTGCATTTCCAAGGACGCGTATGGGTTCCAGCAAACATACGTGAGGAGCTGATGTAGGATTTTCATTCCTCGGTTTGGGCAGTTCATCCTGGCATCACCAAGATGTATCGGGATCTTCATCGCCAGTACTGGTGGCCAGGTATGAAGAAAGATGTTACTGGCTTTGTCATGAGATGCTCTACTTGTCAGCAGGTGAAAGCAGAGCATCAATGACCAGAAGTCCTCCTACAGCAGTTACCTATTCCGGAGTGGAAGTGGAACGATGTTGCGATGGACTTCATGATCGTATTGCCAAGGTCGCCTCAGGGGAACGATGTTGTTTGGGTTGTCGCTGACAGGCTCACGAAGGTTGCTCACTTCTTGTCAATCAAGGAGACCTTCAGTGTAGATGATCTGGGACGAATTTATATCAGAGAGATCGTACATCTACATGGAGTCCCACACTCCATTGTTTCAGACAGGGATGAGCGCTTTACCTCTCGGTTTTGGCAGGGACTTCAGAAGGCTTTGTGTACATAGGTACTTTTGAGTACAGCATACCATCCCCAGACTGATGTCCAGTCTGAGTGCACAATCCAGGTGCTTGAGGATATGCTCCGAGCTTACATCCTAGACTTTAGAGGTTTTTGGGAGAAGCATATTCCTCTAGTGGAGTTCGCCTACAACAACATTTTTCAGGCGACCATTCAGATGGCACCATAAGAGGCTTTGTACGGTAGGCCATGCTGATCACCCTTATGCTGGATGGAGGCAGAAGAGGCATCTTTTTTGGGACCTCGTCTTGTTCAGGAGACTTCGGAGAAGATAGAGTTGATTCGGAAGAGGATGGCTACAACACAGTCTCGACAGAAGTCTTATGCTGATCAGCGGAGATGACCTCTGGAGTTCGAGGTCGGGGATCAGGTTTTCCTACGTGTCGCACCAAGGTTGGGACACAAGAGGATTCAGAGGTAGGGTAAGCTTTCACTGTGGTACGTCAAGCTATTTGAGGTATTGGAGAGAGTTGGGCCGGTTGCCTATTAGTTGTAGCTACCTCAGAGGTACCGGTCTACACACTACGTCTTCCACGTATCTCATCTCCGACGTTACTTTTCAGACCTGTCTCATGTCTTTCATCCCAAGGAGGTTGAGCTTGAAGCGGATGCATCGTTTGAGGTGCATCCCATCCAGATTTTCGATCGCAGTATGAAGGTTCTCCGCGGGCGGTCCGTCCCTCTGGTACGGGTGCTATGGCAGCACGGGCGAGTACAGGATGATAACTGGGATAGGGAAGTTGATGTACGATCGCAGTGGCTGGAGCTATTCGGGGTTTCTTCTTCTACGCCTCTCTAGGGAAATTTGGGGACGAATTTCTTTAAGGGGGGAAGTTTTTAAGAACCCGGATCTTCGTTTCAGGTACGTCTTTCCTTTTTCGGGAGTTTTTGAGAAAAATGAAGTTTTTGGAAATTTTTGAAGTACACGCCGTGTACTCTTTTCCCGCTCGAATCCGTGTGCTGGCCATGTCTGGGCCACACACACGGTGTGTAGGGGTGACGTGGAGGCCGATTTTGGCAGAGTACGGAAAAGACCTAGTACACGTCGTGTACTCTAAAATTACATGCCATGTACTTTATTTTTTTTCATTAAACGGACCGGGGTCGCGCCTAATCGAGGAAAACGTCTTCTTCTCCAGCTTCTTCATCTGAGAGTGACCGTACGGCCGTGAATCTTCTCCGAGTCGTCGTGCCTCCGTCCAATATCTATTCCAGCTGTCGTCGATTGTGTTGGGATCGCCTTGGTAAGCTCTCTCTTTTGATTTAGCCTTGTTCCATATTTCCTCCTCTTTTTCAAGTTATCGTAGGTTGAGCGTTTTTGACGTTTTCTCAGATCTATGACACTCCAATGGGAATCAGTCGCCATGGTTCACATATATTGATCTCCTAGGATCGAGGTGGGTGGTTTGTGCCTTTCTATAGGAAGTTGTTGAATTTTATGTGAAATTTCCACCAATTCCCTTGAACGGGGAATTTTTTGTTCCTGTTTTTCCTCTGCTGTTTGCCTGCTTTGCTTGATTGTTGTAGTAGAGGTTTATGCTTGTGAGTAGAGTAATTTTTTTTATGATCAGGTTGTTTTTCCATGCTTGTTTTACTTTTTGGTGTTTTTCCAGTTTCCATGCCTAGTTTTAGGATAGTGGAACTGTTGCTTTGTTATACTGTTGAGCCTTAGATTGATAACCAAGTAGTTCTTGAGGTTTACTTGGATGATGCACGCACGCTGAGCATGTTTATTTTCCACACAGGACTGTGAGAACCTAGTGTAGTAGACCATAGGGAGAATGGACGTAAGGGATTCTCCAGAGTGTCTTTTAATATGATGCGAGACCACAGGGGGAATTGACAATGATTGCTTCCTCAGAGAGTTTGTAGTTCCTCGATGCGGGCCACAGGGGGAATGAGACGTTGAGTGCTTCCCCAGAGAGCCTTTAGTACGATACGAGACTATAGGGGGAATTGACGGTGAGTGCTTCCTCAGAGAGTCTATTCTTAGCTAAACCAGAGGGGTGAGACTTTGTGTGCCTCCTAGAGGGTTGCTGGTACTTGTGGGTTGAACCATAGGGGTTAGGCTGTGAGAGCTACCCAGAGGGTTACCTATTTTCTTCTTGTTGCTGGTTGTTTACTTGTGTACTTTATATGTTAGAACTGTGGATTGTAGCTGTTGTGTGCTTTTCTGTTTACTGCTTCCTGCACTCTTACTTGCCTTGTATTCATTGACTGTTAGGAACAAATATTTGGGTGATTTCCTACTGGTATTGTATCTCACACCCTGTTTGGGTCATGCTTTTGGGCCCAAACAGACTATGTTGTTTGGAGGTATAGATAAGGGAAAGTGCCCTTCAACTTCAGGTTCTTGATTGCACTAGAGCTGGAGATCATGGGACTGATCCATGGCTCGCGATGATGAGGAGTTTACTTTGTTTTTCTTTTTCACTTTGTTTTTCATTTGTACTTCAACACGTTGGTTTGTTTACTACTTTCTATAGACATATGTACTGTGTTGCATCATTATTATTTTATACATTGCTTTCACTGTCAGTTCAGTTGTTGTGTGTTGTTTATTGTTTCCGCTATTGCGTATGATTGTTTTTCCACTGTATACTTTACCAAATAAGGGAATAGTTTCCCCAACGACTCACCAAGGCCCTCGCTGCTAGTCGGTAGCCTCTGACATTTGGGGAAATGCGCTTGAGGTCACGTGGTGAACCGAGTACGGGGCACCAGTGGAGGGGCTCCGGATTCGGGTCGTTACATTTTCAAATAGTTTTAAGGATTTATTTATATGGACGTGAATGTTTTAAAATGTTAATTATTTTCAAAAGTTTCAAAGTGGTATGGGACACTTTGATTCAAAACTATCTTTTAAATGACTTCCTTTATAAATTGTGTGACTTTTAAATGATTTCATGAAAAAGGGATATTTCTCTCAAAGATTTTTACTGATCATTTTCAACTATGTCAACATCCTTTATGGGATATTATTCTTGATCAAGGTTGATTTATTGTAATAAGATCTTCCATATTGTATTGAATGGTCTATGATATGTTTTACTGTGGATGTGATATTTTTATACCATTCATGGTTTATGGTTAAAGTATTAACATTTCATATGCTAGTTTTAATACGAATTTTTATGTTATGTTTCAACCTTCTCATGTGAGGAATTCATTAGACTTAGTAAGTGATGGGTGGAGCCTGTTATAGCTCTTTGATGCATCGGTAGGTCTCATGAGACAAACTAGTGTCTTAGCACAAGGCCTTTACAAAATCTTATTTGTAGTCTTGGCATAAGGCCTTAACTATGTGGTTATGAAGTCTGGCGTTATGCATTCCATCATTATGAAATTGGTTATTGATATTACATGTGATTATTAGACTAGTAGAATATCCATGTGAATAAGTAAATGGAATTATTTGATTTATCTTTGCCATATTATGATGAATTTTATGTTTAAAAGGATTTTGTTTTAGTCTTATACATTGCCTTAAATGTTTATACTTATTTATGAAAGATTCTGCTATATTGTTATCTTTACTGAGCATCTGAGCTCTCCCCTTTCTTATGTTTTATTTTCCCAGGATTCCAAGAAGTGTATTATGATTGATAAGTAGGGTTAAGCTAGGGGTTAATGGATTTCTAAAAGGATCATTTATGTTGTGTTTTATTTTCTAATGTGTAATTTAACATTCATGTATGTAATCTATTTTTCAAGACTGCGAAATTGGTCGGTCTTTCGGGACTTGACTTCTTGTAATCATGCCAACGTATTAAAATAATGCACCAAATCTAGGTAAATGGGGTCGGGGCGTTACAGTTGGAATCATAGGAAGTTTAGCAACAACCTTGGAAGTAGATTTAGATAAACTTTGATTAGAGAACATTACCCTAAGATAGACTTTGAGGATTAATATAGAAGAACCTCCTAGAATTTTGGTAATGTATAGATTTTGTGTATTTTTCAAGAAATACATCCCTATCTGAATATGAGTAGGTAGAGGCAGCTCTGACACAGATGTACCTAGGAGTGAAAACTCCTAGAAGGAGTTTTGGGCTTGACCCAGGGTATCCTGGTACACGACAATGGGCCTTGCTGCACTCTTGGTTATGACACTCCCGGGGGATATGCTTAAGATAATTCACATTTTCATTACAAGCCATTATGAAGTATTTATGAGTAAATACTTTCTCAAAGAAAACATTTTATGATTGTAGATTATGTGCATAATATTTTCAATTTACCATAGGTATTTTACAAGTTTCGAATTATGCATTGTGATTCATAAACTAACCTAGTGTATGCCATTTTTTAGAAATGGCACCTAGTAGAAGGAATGAGAATTTCAGCAATACGCATGATCGAAATATTAAGAAGGATCATATCTTTCATGGTATTAAGCCAAAATTTAAAAGGGAAATATTCTCCCATGCATTCACATAATATGAAGAAATAGTATCATGTGTTAATAAGATAATTAAATAATTCTTTGAGTCCTATGGCTTTGAAGGGAAGCAAGATAAGAAAAGGATAGAAGAGAGAAATATGGATAAAGGGAAGAGGGGAAAGAAGGATTTTCCCATATGTGATAACTATGGAAAGAATCACCTTGGTAAATGCTTGAAGGGAATGAGAGTTTGTTATAAGTGTAGAGAAAAAGGACTCCAATTATGTTATTGTAAGGGTAAGAAAAAGGTTTCAAATGTATAATGCTTCATCTGCAAGGAGTTGGGACACTACGCGAATCAATGTCCAAATCATCAGAGTATACCCCAAATGATGCTATTGGATAATAATCAAGTTCTGATATTACTGAAGATGAAGAGGAATGATAAGAGTTCTTATGTTGTTATTAAAGTATTGTGTCATTTGAGTATTGTATTAATGATGTACATGTTATAATAATTATAGAATATATAAGGATTGTACTGTAGCACTATTTCATTAAGGACTTGAGATTGTGTCAAACCAAGAAAAGTAACTCAATAGCTGGTTAATTTTTTTGGAAAATTTATGGTTGAGAGAAAGATAAATCATAATATGGTTCTGATACTGAGGTAGTGATTTTGGAATAATATATGGTTGATTTGGATAAATTATATTGGATATTCTTGACTACCTTAAAACTGATTAATGATTTGTATATTCCATCATTGTTGGAGTTTACAACATTTTTTGATAGAAGAAGTATATCCAGTATTATATAAGAAATAAGGGAGAATTAATGTAATCAATAAGGTTTTATGGTAATTCAGGGTGTTATAGTGTTTTAAAATAATACAAGATAAAGGTATTCAAATGTTATTATGTGGAAAAAAGTATCTTCATTGTGTTTACCTTATAAATTTTGGACTGTGAGTTTGGACAGAAGTATTTTTGATAAGTATAAAGGTTGGAATCAATTAATTTTGACATTGGATACTATTTTTAAGGTTAAATTATTTCTTGAGATTATTTTTGGATTGTTATAAAAAGGAAAATCGGGAGGTCCGGTGACAACCTATCGCATTTGGAAAGGTCGTGAGACTTGAACCCGCAACCAAAGGGCGACAAGGGTAGATCACCTACCACTGGCATACATGATGTCCTGGTTTGTATAATGTAGTTTTTTAATAGTCTGACAAATGAATTATAAATTCATTATTTTTGGAACCCTATACGATTAGGATAAATAGAATATTTTTGAATTCTATTATCTTTTGGAGTGAAAATGAGTTTTTGGTAGGAATTAGTTGAAGGATGAAACTCTACTTGTCAAGTATATTTTTTTCCCTATTATTCTATGAATAAATTAATTCTTAAACATTACAGAAGGGATCTTAAAACCAAAAATTTGTTATCCTAATACCTTATGTTTTGTTGAACCAACGATATTTTAAATCATCATAGATTGATGGCTTTGAGGCCCTCAATTTTACACCTGTTTGTGATTGATGACCTCAATCACTCCCTATAAATATTTATGTTTTCTCTCCAATTATGTGTATTTAATTTCCACCAATGTTCTTCTAATTGAGATCATAATTTGGTGGTGACTTTTTCATTTCTCTTTCCCTCTTATTAAGACTAAATTTTATTAACCCAATTTCCAATGTGGGTTTTTTACAAAGGTATTTTTCTATTTTTAACCTTCTGTTTTTGAAGAACAATTTCAAATTGTGAGGATGCAATTTATTGAATGAGGGCAGAATGTAACTCCCTAAGATTTAATAGTATGTTATTTCTTCAAAGTAATTCAATAACTTGCGCTACACACAACACTGAGTTTGAGCACACCACGACTTACCAAACTAGCTGTTCAAAAGTGGTTATGAATAGTATTATCTGCATTTTGAATTTTATATATTCCATATAAATTTTAACATCCATATTATGTGTTTCTTAGATATAATATAAGAACAAATTCATTTTTTTCAGATAAAGGAAGTATTTTTCAGAAAAATACAATTTTACCACCTTTTAATGGTGAACCCTTTTTAAATCCAATATTTTAAACTTTTAAATATTCAATTTGACAAAATAGAATTCTTCTTTAGAATCAGGATATAAAAATTTAGTTTTGATAAATTTTTTGGGTTTTTATGATAACTTTCATATTTGGGTGAATAGTGAAAAATACTAAATTTTAATTGAAAACAACTTTTTTAATCAAAATAATTTATAATGTTCAATTAAAAATTTAATAGTTTGGAATTATAATTAGATTATATTTTTATCATTTAATAAAATGTAGGTCATTATAATTAATTTTACATTTAAATTTGACATAAACACATGTCAATCTTTTGATAGTTTTTACTTTTTAAAAACCCGCTTTTTAGTTTTGACAACAAGATAAATTAATAACTGAAAATTATATGTTTTTAATTTGGTAAAATAGACTTCATTTTTGAATTTATAATATCAAAATTATATTAGGGTGAATTTTTTGTATTTTTCTGAAAATTTTCAATTTTTGATGAATAGTGAAAAACACTTTGTTATTATTTAAAACTGACTATTTATTTAAATAATTATTTATTTTATTTAAATTTATTTTATGTCAAAATATATATATAATACCTATATAAGTTCGATGTAATTCATTGGATTCATTTTATAAAAAAATATATGTATAAAATTTTATTGAACTTTTTAACATTTTTTTACCCACCTTCTATGAGCATTTGCAAATTTGTATAAAACATAATTTTACCACTACTGTGATTTGAATTTAAAAAACTCCAAGAGACACATTTGACATCAGTAAGTAAAATTTGGTTCAATAAGATGAAAAAAATTGGTGAATAGTAACTTTTGACTTTTATTTACCACAGTTAAAAGTAAATAGGGTAATTAAGGGTAAAAATGATATTATAATTACCCTAACACATGTCCTAATTCTATTGGAAAAGTGTAATTAGACCAAAAAAAAACCTTAGGAATATAATATGATCCTCTTTGATCCAATTGGATTAGATTAGCACATTTATTATTAATTTATTTAAAGAATATTTAAAAGTGTTAAATTCAAAGTTTAATAACTAAACCATTTTTAATATAGGGATACACACAATATAAATTCAACTATAATATTCATTATAAAGATAAAAATATTTCCTACATAATGTAATTTTATTTATAATTTTTAGACATTAAATAATTTAATTTATTTATGACACAATGCTGATGTAGTAATTACCTTATTAAAGAAATATTAAAATAATTGATATTATAAATATCCAAATAAATTTAAATTGAGAATTATGAGAAATTAAACTAATTTTATAGGTTAATATGACATGTTAGGGTTGATTAGATTTTTTTTTTTGAAGTGATAAGGTTTTTATGACTTTCACAAAAACAAAATACCAAATAGTGTCAAAATTGACATAAATTAATTTGTTAAAAAAAATACTATATTATTGGTTGATATAATATTCCTAAAAATATTAAGTTCAGACAAAGGGATTAAATAATATTATATATTTAATTAATGAACCACTTTATGTTCTCTTAGAAGTTTAGAGTAAGTTTATTAACCATATAATGTAAGAATACAAGAAGACACGGTAAAAGTTAAACTATTTAACTAAGAGTTAAATCTAAAAGATAAGGTTATAATGGTAACCTAAACTTGTCTAAAACCTATTGGTTGAGATTATTTCGACCCATATCCACCTAGTTATATAAATAAATTCATCTGTAGCCATTATAAACCGAATATGATTGTATAATAAATTAATATTTTATCTTTTCCTAAAGTGACCCCCGCCCCTCTTATAAAAGGGAACTTCCCCTTCTCCCAAAATAACACCTCCAAAGCCATTTGGATTAGCCAAACCCTGCACAAATATCCTCCCAACTTACCTCAAATTAACCTATAGTCCTTACTTTTATCATAAAGCCAACCTAAGGATCCCTTTTGATCAACTCAAAAGGAAACACCCGAAGAAGAGGTAATAATTTCACCGCCCTCTTTCAAGTTCTTTTCTTCTTCCACTTCCTATTTATTTGTTTTTTCCATACCAAAATAATAACTACAGTACCTATTACTTACTATGATGTTATTATAAATATGGTACGACCATATTCTTTATTCTATCCATCCTATAAATGAAAAAGTCACCATACGTGCGTACGTACGACTTACCGTCTCCACGTCGTGGTGTAGTTTGTTATTCAAACACTCCATTATTTGGATGGGTATAATAATGAGTATAACTGATGTAAATAATAAATATAACATGTTAATGATTCTATATATATGATATATCATCCAATTACATACGATTTCACCATCAATATAATGATATTGTCGCTCGTGCATGCGTACGGATTACCGTCTCCACGAACGCGATGAGATTCATTCCCCATCGTAATCATTCAAGAATAATTTTCATTTTATGAATAAAAATAATGTTTAAGAACTTAATATCATTCTGGATATGAATAAAATATATCATATCCATAACAAACAAGGCTTATGTAACAAATCATATAAAGTAAAATGGATCAGTTAACACCTAAAATGATGATACTACTAAAATATTATTAACAAATCAATATTAGAAGATCATATATGATATCATATTTATGTATGTGGTTCTTATACAATTTAATAATAAAGATTTAACTATTATACAGGATGTTAACCTACCCTTGACCAAGGAAAAGTACAAGGTAAGGGTTAATTTCTCAATCTCATTATTATTCGAGATTGTTTATGGGTAAGTTTTTACTGGGACATATTTATTATCCATGTCCATGTTTCATAAAAGGGTTTTCAAAGGGATTATTTTTAAGGTACTTTTTTACTAAAACATAATTTTAAATGTTTTAAAGATTTATTCTTCTAAACCTTTCTCATTAATTTCCATGTTTTCAAATGGTTTTAATGATTTATTTATATGGACATGAATGTTTTAAAACGTTAATTTCTTTCAAAAGTTTCAAAGTAGTATGGGACAATTTGATTCAAAACTATCTTTTAAATGACTTCCTTTATAAATTGTGTGAATTTTAAATAATTTCAGGAAAAAGGGATATTTCTCTCAAAGATTTTTACTGATCATTTTCAACTATATCAACATCCTTTACAGGATATTATTCTTGATCGTGGTTGATTTATTATAATAAAATCTCCCATATTGTATTGAATGAGTTATGATATGTTTTACTATGGATGTGTTATTTTTATACCATTCATGGTTTATGTTTAACATATTAATATTTCATATGCTATTTTTAATATGAATGTTTATGTTATGTTTCAACCTTTTCATATGAGGAATGCATTGGACTTAGTAAGTGACGGGTAGAGCCCGCTATAGCTCCTCGATGCATTGGTAGGTCTCATGAGACAAAATAGTGTCTTGGCATAGGGCCTTGACAAAATATTATTTGTAGTCTTGGCACAAGGCCTTGACTATGTGGTTATGAAGTCTGGTATTATGCATTCCATCGTTATAAAATTGGCTATTGATATTACATGTGATTATTCAAATAGTAGAATATCCATGTGAATAAGTAAATGGAAATATTTGATTTATCTTTTCCATATTATGATGAATTTTATGTTTAAAAGGCTTGTGTTTTAGTCTTATAAATTGCCTTAAATTTTTATGCTTATTTGTGAAAGTTTCTATTATATTGTTATCCTTATCGAGCATCTGAGCTCACCCCTTTCTTATGTTTTATTTTCCCAGGATTCCAAGAAGTGTATTATGATTAATAAGCAGAGTTAAGCTAGGGGATTAATGTCATTATCAAAGGATCATTTATGTTGTGTTTTATTTTATAATGTGTAATGTAACGTTCATGTATGTAATCTATTTTCCAAGACTGCTAAACTGATCGGTCTTTCAGGACTTGATTCCTTGTAATAGTGCTAATGTATTAAAATAATTCACCGACTCTGGGTAACTAGGGTCGGGGAGTTATAGTTGGTATTAGAGGAAGTTTAGCAACAACCTTGGAAATAGATTTAGATAAACTCTGATTAGAGAACATTACCCTAAGATAGACTTTGAGGATTATTATAGAATAACTTCCTAGAATTTTGGTAATGTAGAGATTTTGTGTATTTTCCAAGCAATACATCCCTGTCTGGATATGAGAAGGTAGAGACGGCTCTAGCACAGGTGTACCTAGGAGTGAAAACTCTAACAAGGAGTTTTGGTCTTGACCCGGGGTATCCTAGTACAGGACAATGAGTCTTGTTGCACTCTTGGTTACAACACTCCCGGGGGATATGATTTGGATAATTCACATTTTCATTACAAGCCATTATGAAGGATTTAGGAGTAAATACTTACTAAAAGAAAACATTTTATGATTATATATTATGTGAATAATCTTTTCAATTTACGTTAGGTATTTTACAAGTTTAGAATTAGGCATTGCGATTCATAAACTAACCTAGTGTATACCATTGTTTAGAAATGGTGCCTAGTAGAAGGAATGATAATTCCAGAAATACACATGATCGAAAGATTAATAAGGATCATATATTTCATGGTATTAAGCCAACATTTAAAAGGGAAATATTCTTCCACATATTCTCATCATATAAATAAATATTATCATGTGTTAATAAGATAAGTAAATAATTCTCTGAGTCCTATGGCTTTGAAGGGAAGCAAAATAATAAAAGGATGGAAGAGAGAAAGATGGATAAAGGAAAGAGGGGAAAGAAGGATTTTCCCATATGTGATAACTGTGGAAAGAATCACCTTGGTAAATGCTTAAAGGGAATGAGAGTTTGTTATAAGTGTGGAGAAAAAGGACACCAAGTATGTGATTGGAAGGGTAAGAAAAAGGTTTCAAATGTATAATGCTTTATCTTCAAGGAGTTGGGACACTACGTGAATCAATGTCCAAATTATCAGAGTATACCCCAAATGCTGCTGTTGGATAATAATCAAGTTGTGATACTACCAAAGATGAAGAGGAATTATTAAAGTTCTTATGTTATTATTAAATTATTGTATCATTTGAGTATTGTATTAATTATGTACATGTTATAAGAATTATAGAGTATATAAGGATTGTACTGTAGTACTATTTCATTAAGGACTTGAGATTGTATGGAACCAAGAAAAATGACTCAATAGCAGGTTATTTTTTTGTAAAATATATGGTTGAGAGAAAGATAAACCATAATATGGTTCTGATACTGATGTAGTGATTTTTGGAATAATATATGATTGATTTGGATAAATTATATTGGATATTATTGACTACCTTGAAACTGATTAATGATTTGTATATTCCATCAGTGTTAGAGTTTACAAAATTTTTGGATAAAAGGAGTATATCTAGTATTCTATAAGGAATAAGGGAGAATGAATATAATAAATAAGGTTTTATAGTAATTCAAGGTGTTACAGTGTTTTAAAATAATACATGATGAAGGTATTCACATGTTATTACATGACAAAAAGAGTCTTCATTATGTTTACCTTCCTTATAAATTTTGGACTGTGAGTTTGTACATAAGTATTATGGATAAATATAAAGGTTGGAATCGATTAAGTTTGAAATTGGATACTATTGTTAAGGTTAAATCATTTCTTGAGATTATTTTTGGATTGTCATAAAAAGGAAAACCCGGAGGTTGGGAGACAACCCATCGCGTCCGGCAAGGCTGCGAGACTTGAACCCACAACCGAATGGAGACAAGGGTGGACCACCTACCACTAGCATACGTGATGTCCTGGTTTTTATAATGTAGTTTTTTTAATAATATGACAAATGAATTATAAATTAATTATTTTTGGAACCCTATATGATTAGGATAAATAGAATATTTTTTAATTCTATTATCTTTTGGAGTGAAAGGTGAGTTTGTGGTAGGAATTAGTTGAAGGGTGAAACTCTACTTGTCAAGTATATTTTTTCCCTATTATTCTATGAATAAATTAATTCTTAAACTTTAGGTAAGGGATCTTAAAACAAAAAATGTGTTATCCTAATACCTTATGTTTTGTTGAACCAACGATATTTTAAATCATCACATATTGATGGCTTCGAGGCGCTCAATTTTACACTTGTTTATGATTGATGACCTCAATAACTCCCTATAAATATTTATGTTTTCCCTAAAATTATGTCTCTAATTTTCACCAATGTTCTCCTGATCGAGATCATAATTTGGTGATTACTTTTTCTTTTCCCTTTCCCTCTTATTAAGATGAAATTTTATTAACCCAATTTCCGATGTGGGTTTTCCACAAAGGTATTTTTCTATTTTTATCCTTTTATTTTCGAAGAACAATTTCAAATTGTGATGATGCAATTTATTTAAGGAGGGGATAATGTAACACCCCAAGATTTCATAGTACGTTATTTCTTAAAAGTAATTCAATAACTTGCGCAACACACAACACTGAGTTCGAATGCACCACGACTTACCAAACTTGCTGTTCAAAAGCGGTTATGAATAGTATTATCTGCATTTTGAATTTTATATATTCCATATAAATTTTAACATCCATATTATGTGTTTCTTAGACATAATATAAGAACAAATTCATTTTTTTAGATAATGGAATTATTTTTCAGAAAATGCAATTTTGCCGCCTTTTAATGGCGAACCCTTTTTAAATCCAATATTTGACACTTTTATAGATTCAATTTGACAAAATAAACTTATTCCTTATAATTGGGACATAAAAATTTAGTTTCGATAAATTTTTGGTGTTTTCTGATAACTTTCATATATGGGTGAATAGTGAAAAATACTAAATTTTAATTGAAAACAACTTTTTTAATCAAAATAATTTATAGTGTTCAATTAAAAATTTAATGGTTTGGAAGTATAATTATATTATATTTTTATCATTTAATATAATACAATGTAGGTCATTTTAATTAATTTCACACTTAAATTTGATATAAACACATGTCAATCTTTTGATAGTTTTTACCTTTTAAAAACCCGCTTTTTGGTTTTGAGAATGGGAATTAATTTTAAATTAATAAATTAAACTTATATGTTTTTAATTTGTTAAAATAGACTTTATTTTTGAATTTATAATATCAAAAATATCTTAGGGTGATTTTTTTGTATTTTTCTAAAAACTTTCAATTTTTGATGAATAGTGAAAATCACTGTGTTATTATTTAAAACTGACTATTTATTTAAATAATTATTTATTTTATTTAAATTTATTTTAAGTAAATATATATATATAATACCTATATAAGTTGAATTTAATTCATTGGAGTCGTTTTATAATAAAATTAGATGTATAAAATTTTATTGAACTTTTTAACGTTTTTTTACCCACCTTCTAGGAGCATTTGCAAATTTGTATAAAACTAAATTTTACCACTTTTGTGAGTTGAATTTCTAAAATCCGAGAGAAACGGTTGACATCAGTAAGTAAAATGTGGTTCAATAAGAAAAAATAATTTTTTTTTTGAATAGTAACTTTTGACTTTTATTTACCACGGTTAAAAGTAAATAGGGTAATTAAGGGTAAAAATGATATTATACTTACCCTAACACATGTACTAATTCTATTGGATAAGTGTAATTCGACAAAAAACAACCTTAGGAATAAAAATATGATCTTATTTGGTCCACTTTAATTATATTAGGACATTTATTATTATTTTATTTAAAGAAGAGTTAAAAGTGTTAAATTCAAAATTTAATAACTAAACCATTTTTAATATAGGGATAAAAACAATATAAATTCGACTATAAATATTAATTAGAAATATAAAAAGATTTCCTACATAATGGAATTTTATTTATAATTTTTATACATTAAATAATTTAATTTATTTATGACACAATGATGATGCAGTAATTACCTTATTAATGAAATATTAAAATAATTGATATTATAAATATCAAAATAAATGTAAATTTAGATTTATGATGAATTGCACTAATTTTATAGGTTAATATGACATGTTAGGGTTGATTATATAAATTTTTTTAGAAGTGATAAGGTTGTTATGACTTTCACAAAAACAAAATACCAAATAGTGTCAAAATTGACATAAATTAATTTTTAAAACAAATACTATATTATTGGTTGATATAATATTCCTAAAAATATGAGGTTCGGCCAAAGGGATTAAATAATATTATATATGTCATTAATGAACCACTTTAGGTTCTCTTGGAAGTTTATAGTAAGTTTATTAACCATATAGTGTAAGAATACAAGAAGACACGGTAAAAGTTAAACTATTTAACTAAGAGTTAAATCTAAAAGATAAGGTTAAAATGGTAACCTAAACTTGTCTAAAACCTATTGGTTGAGAGTATTTATACTAATAAAAACCTAATTATATAAATAAATTCATTTTTAGCCATTATAAACCGAATATTATTGTATAATAAATTAATATTTTAATCTTTTCTTAAAGTGACTCTCACCCCTCTTATAAAAGGGCACTTCTCCTTCTCTCAAAATCACACCTCAAAATCCATTTTTCTCAGCCAAACCATGAAAAAATATCCTTATAACTTCTCTCAAATTAACCTAGAGTCCTTAATTTGATCATAAATCCAACCTAAGGAACCTTTTTTATCAACTCAAAAGGAAACACCCGAAGAAGAGGTAATAATTTCACCACCCTCTTTCAGGTTTTTTTCTTCTTCCACTTCCTCTATCTTTGTTGTTTCCATAACAAAATAATAACTCCATTACCTCTTACATATTTTTATTTTATTATAAATATGGTACAACCATATTCGTTATTCTATTCATCCTATAAATGACAAAGTCACCATACATGTGTACGTACGACTTACCGCCTCCACGTCGTGGTGTAGTTGTTATTCAAACACTTTATTATTTTAATGGGTATAATAATGAGTATAAATTATGTAAATAATAAATATAACATGTCAATTATTATTTATATATGATATACCATCCAATTACATATGATTTCACCATCAATATAATGATATTATCCCTCATGCGTACGTACGGATTACCGTCTCCACGAACGCGATGAGATTCATTCCCCATCGTAATCATTCAAGAATAATTTTTATTTTATGAATAAAAAAAAATTTAAGAACTTAATATCATTCTGGATATGAATCAAATACATACTATCCATAACAAACATGTCTTACATAACCAAGCATATAAAGGAAAACAGATCAGTTAACACCTGAAACGATGATACTACTAAAATATTATTAAAAATCAATATTAGAAGAGCATATATGATATAATATTTATGTATGTGGTTATTGTATAATTTAATAATAAATATTTAACTATTATATAAGATAATAATGTACCCTTTACCAAGGAAAAGTACAAGGTAAGGGTTAATTCCTCAATCTCATTATTATTCGAGATTGTTTATGGGTAAGTTTTTACTGGGACATATTTATCATCCATGTCCATGTTTGATAAAAGAGTTTTCAAAGGGATTATTTTTAAGGTAATTTTTTACTAAAACATCATTTTAAATGTTTTAAATATCTATTCTTCTAAACCTTTCTCATTAATGTTCATGTTTTCAAATGGTTTTAAGGATTTATTTATATGGACATGAATGTTTTAAAATGTTAATTCCTTCCAAAAGTTTCAAAGTGGTATGGGACACTTTGGTTCAAAACTATCTTTTAAATGAATTCCTTTATAAATTGTGTGACCTTTAAATTATTTCATGAAAAAGGGATATTTCTCTCAAATATTTTTACTGGTCATTTTCAACTATGTCAATATCTTTTACGGGATATTATTCTTGATCGAGGTTGATTTATTATAATAAAATCTTCCATATTATATTGAATTAGTTATGATATGTTTTACTGTGGATGTTCTATTTTTATACCATTCATGGTTTATGGTTAATTTATTAGCATTTTGTATGCTAGTTTTAATATGAATTTTTATGTTATGTTTCAAAATTTTCATATGAGGAATGCATTGGAGTTAGTAAGTGATGGGTGGAGCCCGCTATAGCTTCTCGATGCATCAGTAGGTATCATGAGACAAACTAGTGTCTTGTCACAAGGCCTTGACAAAATCTTATTTGTTGTCTTGGCAAAATTCCTTGACTATGTGGTTATGAAGTCCGACATTATGCATTCTATCATTATGAAATTGGATATTGATATTACATGTGATTATTCGACTAGTAGAATATCCATGTGAATAAATAAATGGAATTATTTGATTTATCTTTTCCATATTATGATGAATTTTATGTTTAAAAGTCTTATGTTTTAGTCTTATACATTTCCTTAAATGTTTGTGCTTATTTATGAAAGTTTCCACTATATTGTTATCCTTATTGAGCATATGAGCTCACCCCTTTCTTATGTTTTATTTTCCTAGGATTCCAAGAAGTGTATTATGATTGACAAGAAGGGTTAAGCTAGGGGATTAATGGATTTATCAAAGTATCATTTATGTTGTGTTTTATTTTCTAATGTATAATGTAACATTCATGTATTTAATCTATTTTCCAAGACTGCTAAACTGATCGGTCTTTTGGGACTTGATTTCTTGTAATCATGCTAATGTATTAAAGTAATGCACCGACTCTAGGTAACTAGGGTTGGGGTGTTATGATATGCCATTATAAGAGATGGAGACTAATGAGAGGAATATAAATTGTATTAATACTCATAGTCAATATAGGAATATCCCCCCTGAACAATTTAATGAAGCTATAGTTGAAGATAATCAGAGCATAACCATATTAGGGAAATTGACCAAGGTTATGAAAAATAATCCCACCTGCATAGAGTGACCTATTGATCCACAACATGGTGTAACTTTGTTGGACCAATTCATATGACAACAACCTCTTGCATTCACTAGAACTGTTAATCCTTTGATAGTTTAACAATGGATCAATCCCCTAGAGAATATATTTCTCACTTTATGAAGTAGTTAAAAGGAAAATATTGTCATGGAAGTCTATCATATAAAGTGAGATATGAACCAATGGTGGTCAGTAATTTAAAACACAATAGAGGGAGATCAAATACAATCTATAGATAAGGAATATATCCTAATAATAGAGGATTCAACCATGGTACAAATATTCATTGGTGTTTTTATAGAGGAATTTCCTAGTCATCCAATTGAGTGTAAAGTTGAGTTCTCCATTGAACTCATTCTTGATGCAAGTATTATGCCTGAAAAACCCTATAGAATAACACTAGTGGAGTTGGTTGAGTTAAAGAAACAACTATAGTATTTTAGTGATAGGGGAATTATACATCCTAGTGTTTCACCATGGGGAGAACCTATTTTATTTTTGAAAAATAATGAAGGGTTTATGAGACTATGCATCGATTATAGGGAGATCGATGTCATTACTATAAATAATAAGTATCCTTTACCATGCATTGATAAATTATTCGATCAAATTCAAGGAGACTAATAATTTTCAAAGATAGATATTTACTCTATTTATCATCAGCTAATGGTGAAAAATGATGATATATAGAAGACAATATTTTGAACAAGGTATAGACATTATGAGTTTATGGTAATACCTTTTGGATTTACTAATACAGCTTATGTCTTTATGGAAATAATGAATGGAGTGTTCAAAGAGTATCTTGATAAATTTTTAGTGGTATTATTTTATGATATCTTGATATACACTAATAGATATGAAGATCATGAAATTCATCCACAAATAATTCTAGAGACCCTCAGAAAAAAAAAAAGAATTATGTGGGAATATAGTATGTGTAAATTTTGGATCAATGAAGTTTATTTTCTTGGTTATGTTGTATCCAAGGATAGAATATATATTGAACCATTAAATATAAAGGTAGTTAAATAATATCCTATAAAAATAAACATAATCTATATTTGATGTTTTCTAGGCTTAGTAGGTTATTATCGGTCATTTGTTCAAGATTTTGATCAATTGTCCAACTCATTAACCAATTTAACATGTAATGGGGTTAAATTCACATGGTTAAGGGAATATAAGGAAAGTTTTGAATATTTTAATATTATAATGATTAATACACCAATATTAATTCTATCATCAAATAAGGAAGGATTTATAATATATAGCGATATTGAAGAAAGTACTTGGTTGTTTTCTTATGCATAATGGTAGGGTGATTGACTATTTATCAAGGTAATTGAAAACCCATGAACAAAACTATCCAAATCATTACCTTGAGATAGAATCCATAATATTTACTTTGAAAATATATATACACTACCTCTATGGTGAAATATGTTATATATATACTGACCATAAGAGTTTTAAGTATATATTCTATCAGAAGGATCTCAACATGAGGCAACAAAGAAGGTTGGAACTACTCAAGGACTATGGTTGCTTGATATACTACTACCCTGGTAAGTAAAACATAGTGGTTGATGAATTGAGTGGGAGAGATCACGGAGTTCTAAATATGATGAGGATTAACAATGATCCTATATATAGAGATATGGTAAATATGGATATGGTAATTTTTAGTCAAGGGGAGACATATTTCCTTTTTCAAGTAATTTTTAAAACATCCTTACTGAAAAAGATAGATAATTCTAAGTAGTATGATGAGAAATTGAAAATGAATATTAAAGAAATGAATGATGATAAATTGAAATAATTCATCTATAAAGATGGAGTGTTGAAGTTTGGGAATATGTTATGTGTTTCATCCATACTATAATTGAATAGGTAAATACTAGATAAAGCATATAGATCAAATTTATTTGTACACACTAGTAGTATAAATATGTATAGGGATTTAAGAGTACATTTTTTGTGGTATATAATGAAGTGGTAAATTTTAGACTATGTTTCTAGATGCTTGTTAGGATAATAGGTAAAGGCTGAAAGACAATACCTTAAGGGAGTCATACAACCTATGCTTATACCTATATAAAAGTGGAAAAATGTTACAATGTACTTTTTCCCTAGACTCCTAAAGAATCCAAGGATGAACGATGTTATATGGGTCATCATTGATCATCTTACTAAGTATACTCATTTCTTAGAAATAAGAGAATATTTACCCCTTGAGTGCCTTACCCAGATTTATATCAATGAAATTTCAAGGATTAATGGGAAAATTCTATTGATTTTATATGATCATGACACTCAATTCACATTGAAATTCTTGAAGAGTCTTCAAAGTGCTCTCGACACTGAGATACATTTAAACACTGCCTATAATCCCTTTATTTATGGGAGGTATGAAATTACTATCCAAACTTTGGAACATATTTTGAGACCATGTTCTATGGACTTCCAAGGTATGTGGGGTCAATATCTACATTTGTTGAAATTTACATACAATAATAGATTCCATTAAATCATCCAGATGGTATCATATGAAGCATTGTATGGGAAGAGTTATTGTACTCAAACCTTTTGTGAAGAAGTTGGAGAAAGAAATCTAATTGGTCTATATCTTATAAAGGAGACTACTGTTAAAGTATATACTATTCAAGATCATATTATAGCATCCCATAGCAAAAAAAAGATTTATGCTGATAATTGAAGGAAAGACTTATAATTTCAAGTGGGTGATCATTTATTATTGAAGGCTTACCCAATGAAGGTAGATGAAAGATTAGGTAAAAGGTAGAAGTTATTCCCTAGGTACATTGCACATTTTTGAAATATTAAAAAAATTAAAGTTATAGCTTACTGATTTGCTATGTATCCCAACCTTTCTAAAGTAAATGACGTATTCCATGTTTCATTACTAAGGAAATACATGTTAATTCCAATGTATGTTATCACATTTTAGAGAATAAATTTAGATCCTGACTTTTCATTTAATGAAAAACCTATCTAGATTCTTGAAACTAGAGAGCAAGTATTGTGGAATCAAACAACTTGATTGGTAAAATCCCTTTGGATAAATCACAAACTAAAAGAGAAAACATGGGATCCTAAATAATATTTGAGGAAGGAATGTCTACATTTGTTCAATAGATGATATATACCCAATTTTTTAGAATGAAATTATTTAAGGGCCTGAGACCCTACTGTGGTAGGTAAACACTGTATGTTGAACTATCACACAATGTGCACTCTAAGGAGAATTTATTCATGAGTATATTTAAAAGTTAAATTTGTTAATGTTATAATTTTATTTTCAAAAAATAAACTTAATTTTTGAATTCATTTTAAATATATTAGATTAATATGAAATTTTGGGATTTTTCTAAAATAGTTGATTTTTAAAGTTATTAGTGAAAAATACTGTTTTTACCAAAACTGTGAATTTTATAACCTTATCATTATATAATAAAGACTTAGAAGTTTATAAAAAAATTAAATGGTAAAAATTTTGTTTAATTAGTAAAACTATACATTTTTGAAATACTGTTCTTAAATTAAAAAACCTATTTTTAAACTTAAGTAATATTTTCCGATAAAAGAAAATGTTTTGGTATTTTATTTTAATTAAATATTATTATGGTAAAATTTAGTTTTGGATTTATTTTGAATCCACATAAAAAAATTATAATAAACCATTTTATGTTGTGAAAATCAAAAGCATTGTCAATTTTATCCAAAACATAATTTTTATGCTTAAAAATACATTTTTTCTACAAATTGTTTTATGCATAGTAATGTTAAAATTGATTTTAATTGATAAAATGGAATTTATATTTAGATTCATTAGGCCTAAATTATGTAATTATTCCAATTTTATTTTTATCCATTAAAAATAAACTACTTAGGTTAAAGATTAATTACCACGGTAAAATTATAATGGTTGTTTTCAAAGAATTAACTTTATAAGAGTTATATAATTTTTATCTAAATAAATTAGATTAATCTAATTTAAAATATGAATATAATATGATTTTTAAAAACATAAAAAAAATATAAACACGCATTAAATTAATAATTAATATTAAATAAGAATAAAAAATACCTAATATATAAAAAGACGGTTTTCTATAAAAACAATTTTTATTATATCTTATGTTTTAATTTAAAATTTAATTTTCTCATATTTATAAATTTAATCAAGTTAAATAGATCACAAATTCTAATTTATCATGTCAAAATTTGGTATGAAGGTTCATCTTATATTTTTAATAATAAAATTTTTACCATGGTTAATTTTTAATCAAGATTAATAAGGGAAAAATGGGTAAATGAGGTATCTCAAAAAAATTTAATAATAAAAAGGTCCCTTACACATTATATAAAGTGTTGTTATGTATGAAAGTAATACCCACATTTATCACCCATAAAATATCTACCTAACTCACCAAACTCACCTAACACTTACGTGATTTTAGTTATACCCCTTACCTAACTTTAGTTTCCATGAAAAAACTCATATTTTCACCTATAAAAGAAGATCACTCCCATCCATTATCTCATCCCACTCAACCCCAAAGGAATTGTTCATGAATTTCCATTACTTATCCCTTTATAAATCTCTCCTAAGGAGTTCTTAAGATTCTAAGGAGTCCTACCAAGCTTTAAGAAGCTACTTAGTAAGGTAAGGGTTTTCAATCCTTCTCTTTCTTTTTTAATTGAAATTATTTTGTTATAATACCATTTTAACATATTTATGTGATTTTAATTCCATGGTATTATATTACATTTTATATTTTTTTAATGAAATGATACTTATTACCTCTCATTTAAATCTTTTATCAATTAAAAACCATTATTATAATGTCATGAGGATTGAAATTCTATGGCATTATCACACATTTGAAATATTTAAATTGATATTTACTCTCATTAAATCATTTTCCTAATTCTTCATAAGGCCCAAAAATCCTAAATTTTTGTAAAGTAAAGAGGGTATGGTTTTCCTAACAATTATCCCCAATCTGGATACTAGTAAGTGGATGTCAATATACCATAGATGCGCCTAGGGGTAATCACCCTAAAAATGGTTAGTTGAATAATTGACTTAACCATAACCATGATGCCTTATGAGTGGGCCTAAGACTACACACTTGTCTAGACACTACCAGGTGATATGCTTTAGAATATTCACACACTATTTTATGAACCATGATAATGGATCTTTACTACAATTGTTGTGGTATCCTACTAGTGAAAACTATTGAACTCAATTACTATCTTATATTGATAATGCAACGCCTTGAAAGTAACCATTAACACTGCCTTTTATTTATTTCTTTAATAATGGTACTTCCTTTTACATTGAGAATACCCCATAAATTCTATGTTGATTATGTATTGTTTAACCATCCATATTTTTTCTATGGATGGGTAATAATCATGTTATCCCTTTTATTAACATGGGGAAAAGTATTGGAATTTTTTATGTTATTATTCTAATATGGATGGTTATTGTAAAGTTGATTATTTATTGTTTAACCATCCACTTTCTCTCTCTGGATGGTTTATGATCATGTTATCCCTTTTATTGACATAAGAAAAAGTATTAGCATTCCATATATTTTCATTCCAATATAGATGATTATTGGAAAAGTTGATTATGAATTGTTTATCAATTTTCTTATATGATGAGTACATTGTACATAAACAAGTTATAAGTGAGTCCTAGAATTATATATTCCCTCCATGCATCTATAGGTCTCATGATACAAACATGTTTGGGTATTTTGGTGTATTTCTACCTAGAATAATATACTGCCTTGACAATAAGCTCATGATGTATAAGATCATGATGCCTTGGATTATGGTATAGAATTATATGTCCAGTATCATTCATTTAATTTTTAAGTAAATAGATATTTTTATCCATGTGATCTATTTATTTTTATTATTATCTATGGATATATTATGCTCTTAGTTTTAGTTGATTATGACTTCATTTTTTTTATTTATTCCTGACATATCACTTATGTAAAGTTTATATTATGATAGAATCTATTGTATTCCACCCCTTACTAAACATCTAATCTCACCCTTATTTTTTTCCTTTCCCCGTGAAACCTAGAGGAGAACTATGTGTGTTTTTTATAGGATGTGATAGAAGGACGAATAATGTTCTCGCAATGTGTTCATGTTGCATCTTATGTTTTCAAATGTAATTTATGTATGTATCTAGTCTTATAAGGCTACTAAGATATTGTATCTTATATAAACTCTTGTATTTTGTACCAATGTTGTAATATAACAACCATTTTTTGGGTTTTTGGAGTCCTAGAAATTTCAGGTGGTGGGAAAAACTTCCCTCATATTTTAAATAATATCTGGATAAAACACTTTTATCCTGGATAAAACACTTTTATCCATATATTCTTCTCAAAAAAATTTATATAATCTGATGAATCATAAATAATGTGTATATAATTAATCATTTTAAATTTTGTATAACAACTATTTGTTAATAAACAACTTCTCTTATCATATAAGAGAAATAATATGAAGATGCAAATCCTTTACCTAAAATCATATGAGCTTGTTAAACTCCTTTACATTCAAATAATTGAAGTAGTAAATATTTTCTTCATCACTTGAATGTAACTATAAGCTCAATAAATTATTTCATTTATTTTTGAACTCCTATATATTTACAACAATTGTAAATATACATTTTGTATCAATACCCTTTAAAACTAAATAATTGGTTTTTATAACACTAATACCTGATATAAACCTTATATAGAGTTTCATAAACCCCTTTAGGTATACAGAACAATTCCATTTCATGAAATCATTACTCCCTTTCCTAATAACTATAGGTTTAAATAATCATGACTATTAGAAGAAAAATTATTGGACTCTACAATTTAACATTCCTTCATTTGGTTTGAACTTTGACCCACTTTTACTATATATATAGCACTGGAACCTAGACATCACATTCCTAGTTCATCTATTATCAACACTTGAGAATATTGGGTAATGATGTTTTTTTTTTGAATTCGTCCACATTTTTGGGTTATTCCCATCAAAGACAACATAATAAATTCCTTAACTAGAAAAATCCCTCAATAAACCTTAATAGAATCATTATATGCTTTGAATAAGCATCTTAGATTCACTTTTTGAACAACTTCAATAGTCTAGTTACTTAGAAGGGTGTTGTTCTAACACATATAATTTTACTTCATAACTTTTCTAAGTTATGAATCTTAGGATTTTCTTACATTAAGATACTCCTTATCAAGGGTAAATGTTAAGTTTGATGATGAATATGTTATTTATCTACAATAGAATATTTTATCATATAAGTATCGTGTTTTACATATTTTCATCAAGTAATTTTAATAAATTTTATCCCACTAAAAATAATGTCCATGTACATCATATCCATTTAGTGAGCAAAGATCTATATTTCACTAAGAAATGAACTCACTTTTCTGTGAAATTTTGGGTTTTGTGAAACTTCTTTAGTTTCACTGGATAGATATTTTCGAAAATCGGTCATCATATAGGGATAATCATATGGATATCATCAAATAGAGATGATCGAATAGATATCATTATATATAGATCTCCGGATGAAGGTTTCCTGCAAAGTAGTTTTAGAAAAGTTGAGCAAAAATGTTTTCACTAGACTAACTTGCATTAGATAAAATTCATAAGAAGTATTTCTCATAGGTGGTGTTCACCAGGGTAGCACCTCGATGCTTTTTTTATGCATGATCATGATTATTGGTGGTTTCATTGGATGGTTCAATAGTGTATCAGAGGTTTTCAAGGTTAATATGAGGTTTATTGTGAATCTAGGAGGTCAGTTCAACCAGTTCACTAGATGAATACCTTTATATATAGTGGTGGTTACCCAGCTCTTAAGTGTGGTGGATTCCAATGAAAAGTTTGTGTGAGATTTTGATTTTTTTATCAGAGACTCTATAAATCAAGGAGTGAGTTATGAGTTTTTAATTTACTCATATCTCCTGTAATAAAGATGTTTATAGTGTTATCCTGTGGATATAGGATGTTTGTGTAAACCATGTAATCTTGTTTGTCCATTTATTTCCTATTGTGTGATGTGTATTCATCAAGTTTGTGTGGTGATTGGGTGGGAGTTCATCCTAGTTCTAGTTCACAAACTTGGAGGAGGTGGTTATCAAGAAAACCTTTATCTGGTGGTGTTTGGAGATTTACATGATGCAAGGTGAGGCTATTGAAAGGACACCCATCTAGTGTATGAAGCACTCACTATGTTTGTTCATTTATTGGAAAGTGTGTTCCAAATAATTGCTCATATCCTCCTAGAAGTGGTGTCATATTCAAATTTTACTTCACTAACAGTATTCAGGCTTCTCCTCTCCTTGGTTTGTAATTTGTTTGATTTTAGTTGGTTTTACTGTTATTAGAAGAATGACTTCAAAGGAAGGGAAGGTTCATATCGAAAAGTTCAATGGAACAGACTTTACCTTTTGGATGATTAAACTAGAGGATCTTCTGATACAAAAAGATCTATATGATCCTTTATTCAGAGGATATCCTAAAATGAAGGACAATAAGGAACGAGATCGGTTATATAGGAAGGCCTTATCCTTGATAAAGATATCACTTTCTCGGAATGTTTCATTCAACATTCAAGAGAATAGAACTAATACAGAGTTTATGAAATTTCTATCTAACGTGTATGAGAAACCAATTAGTCTCAAAAAAAAATTCATGATGAGAATATTTTTTACCTTAAGTTTATTAGACAAAATACCTATAGCAGATCACATGAATAATTTCAATATGTTCTATGTGTTTCTTGAATCGGTGGAGGTAACTTTCACGGTTGATGTTTGGGATTTATTTTTTGTATCCTCACTTCTAAAAAGTTGGGATACCATGGTGAAAATAGTGAGAAACTCTAATGGGAAGATAGATCTTATTCTTGATAACATTCAAAGCATGATCTTGAATGAGGAGTTGAGGTATAATGAAGTCTAGGTTCTATCTGGAAGTACACTTTCTATTTTTGGATGATGAAGGTCACCATAGTGGAAGGGACTTCAGAAGAAAAAAAATTATAATGATAAGTCCCAGAGAATAAGTCAAGGTAAATCATCTAGTATAGTTCCTACCTATTGGATTTTTTAGAAGAAGGGATGTATCAATAAATATTGTAGGAATCGGATGGAGGATTCAACTTCCAGACTGAAAAACTATGTCAATGCAATGTAATGAGGCACTAGTTTGTTACTAAGTGTGAATATTTTGAAATATTCATGGGTTATTTACATAAGGGCATCTTTCCATTCAACTGGTGAGAAAGGTTGTATGGTGGATTATGTATTAGGAAGCTTAGATAGAGTGCACCTAGAAAAAAATTAAGCTCTATAAATAGTTAGGAAAGGAGATGTTAACATTCAAATGAAAAATGTAAATGTTTTAAGATTAAAATATGTTATGCATATTATAGGTATCCAAAAGAACCTCATATCATATAGAAAACCTGTTAACGTTGGTTTTATAATGACCTTTTTAGATAGAGTTTAGAAAATAACCAGAGGTTCTATGGTGATTTCTCACAAAGTAATGAATGAAACCTTGTACATGATTGGACTTAAGGATTAAGTTTTAGTGATCAAAATCACTTCATCGGATGGTTTAAAAGTTTGGAATTGTAGGTTTGGTCACCTTAGTGAGAAGAATTTGTAAGTTATAGAAGAAAGGGGAATGATTAAACTCAGTCACATGAACCCTTAAATTTTTGAGTGTTGTATGTTGGGGAAGTAGAAGAGAGTTCCCTTTAACTTGGATAGTATAAATCAAAGTAATTGAATGATATAACTTGTTTATTATGATGTTTGGGGACCTTACCCTATTCATTCTAATAAAGGATCTCTATATTTTATAACCTTCATTGATGATTCCACTTGAAATTTCTAGGTTTACTTCTTGATGAATAAATTTTATGTGTTTTAGGAATTTTTTCAGTGGAAGGTTTTGAGTGAAAAAAGAGTGTGAATGAAATTTTAAGTGTCTCTAGATAGACAATGGTGGAGATTACACCAAACACAAATTTCATAAATTTTATCATAGGAAGGGAATTGGGAATGATAATACTATTCTAGGAACTCCATAACAAAATAGAGTAGCTTGAAGGATGAATTGAACTCTACAAGATAAATATCAGAGTATGAGGATTCACTCTGAAATTCCTAAGGTAATTTAGGAAGAAATCTTTAATATAGTAATGTATTTGATGAATAGAGGTATGGATTTAGCTATGGGATAATAACTTATGGCATAACTTTTATCTAGTAAGAGACTGGAGGTGAACAATCTCAAATTCATTGGAAGTATTTTTTATGTTCATATTGATTATGAAGATAGAGTGATAAGTTGGAGGTGAAATCCAAAGTGTGTTTTTTCATCAGATATAGTGATGAGAACTTTGGATATCACTTGTGTGGTGATAAAAAAATCATCTATAGAAGAGATATTACTTTCAATGAAGGAATTTTTTGTAAATATTGTAAATTTTATGAGGATAAAGTTGAGGTAAGATAAACTATTTAAGTTCAATAAGATCAGATAGAGGTTATAGGATGATCTTCTCATCTAGAAACTTTAGTGGAAACTTTATAGGATGGCACTCCAACAGTTTTTTTACCTGATAGAGAATTTCTGGACAAGTAGCTAGTGGATGGATAAAGTTCAAACATGTGACTACCAGATATATAAGATCCATCGAACCAACCTGAGGTTGTGTTTAGGATATCCTCTTTTATCAAAAAACTATTTCATATGTTTGGAGCTTATATAAACTTTATACTTCTAACAGATATAGGGGAACCAAAATGTATAGAAGAAGCAATTACTCTTAGGGACTCAAAATAGTGGGATCCATCCATGTTAAAGGAAATTAATTCATTAAATATCAATAATACATGGGATTTGGATGAACTTTTGGAAGAAAAATGAGATATGGAAAACAAATGGGATTTTTGTTTGAAAGAGTAAGCTTATAGAAGTAAGAGATACAAAACAAGACTAGTGGTAAAAGGTTTTCAGTGAAAAGAAGGGATTGAATTTTCTAAAATTTTCTCACAAATGATGAAGTACACAAACATTAAAATAGTGTTCATCATTATTGTGTCTAATGATCTACACTTGGAGCTAATGGATGTAAAGATATTTTTTATTCATGGGGATTTATAGGGAGAAATTTTCATGGTTCATCCCAAGGGTTATGAATTTTATAAGTAGGATCTAGTTTGTAAGTTTAAATAAGTTATTTATGGACTGAAGTAGTATCTGCAATAATGGAATCTAAATTTTAACACTTTCATGCTCGAGGAAAGTTTTAGTTTATGTAATTATGATCTTTTTTTTTTTACCAGAAGCAATTGTATGATAGAGCATATATCATATTATTATTGTATTTTGATGATATATTGATTGTAGGTCTGGAGTTCTATCAGATTGAGGAATTGAAGAGGAAGTTTTTAAAAAGTTTTGAGATGAAGAGCCTTGGACATACTAGAAATATATTGGGGATGAGAATTGATAGGGATAGTAAATCCATCTCTTTGGTTTATCCTGGAAGGAATTCATCGATAAGGTCTTTGAAAAGTTTAGAATTGATGGTTGTAAACCTATCTCAACCACCCTAATTAGACACTTAAAACTTTCTAAATCACGAGAATCATCAATGAATAGAGAAGTTCATAACCATGAAAAGGTACCTTTTACTTAATCTATTGGAATTTTGATGTATGTAATGGTTTAAACATGACCAAGAATTTCTTTTACAATGGAATTTATTAGTTTTTTCATGTCAAATCTTGTAATTAAACATTGGTAAGCTATAAAGTGTATCATTAGATACTTCAAGGGTCTAGAGAATATAACTTTATGTTTCATAGATGATGATCAATTAAAGGACTTTATTGATGTAGATCATATTCGAGCCATGGATTCATAAAAAATTACATTAGGTTTTTTCTTCACTTTTGGTGGAATAGTAGTCATTTGGATGTCTTACTTATATCCAGTTGTTACTTTATCTATAATATAAGAAGAGTATGTTGCTACTACTAAAGTAAAAAAATAGTAGATATGGTTGGTTTACTTTCTAAAGGAACTTAAAAAAGGATCAAATAGAGTAAAGTTATTATATAATAGTCAAAATTCCATTCATATTGTCTGAAATCTAGTGTTTTATGAAAGAAAGAAACACATTGAACTGAAATATCACTTTATATGAAGTTTTCTGGAAGATAAAGTGTTAGAGCTGTAGAAGTTTTCTGGAAAGTAGAATATCATTGATATGTTTGCAAAGGTGATAGTCTAATAAATTCTTAGGCAACATTATGCCTCAATTGGAATCATTTGATCGGATGGAGAGTAGAATACTACTTATATCGAAAAGAGGATGATCTTGGGTGGATGATTGAATAAGGATGAAATTTTGAAGCAATTTTCAAGTGGAAAATTGTTGGGTTTTATGAAAAATCTTTAGTTTTACTAGATAGGGTTTTTCATATGAAGGTCAATAGATAGAGATGGTCAAATAGAGATCATTGGAAAGAGATGATTGAATGAAGATCATTGGATATAGATGATTATATGAAGATCATCATACATAGATCATTGAATGGAGGTTTCCTGCTGAGCAATTTCAAAGTGGTTTAGTGGAAAAGTTTCACTGGTCTGACTTGAACAAGATAGATTCTATCAGATGAAGTTATCACATGTGGTTTTCACCAAGGTAACATCTCAATGCTTTAGTTACAAGCATGGTCATCAGTTGGTGGTTTTATAATATGGTTTAATAGTGTATTAGAGGTTGTCCAGGTCAATGAGAGGTAGACCATGAATCACAAAGGTCAGTGTGACCTGTTCACTAGATGAAGACCTCTATATATAGAGGTGGAGGCCCAAGTCTGAAGTGTGGTGGATTCTTATGAAAATTTGATGTGAGATTTTTACTTTTTAGTCTGTGACTCTATAACTTGAGAAGGAGTGAACTATGAGTTTTGTATTCACTTGTATCTATTATAATGAAAATGTTTGTAGTGTTCTCTCGTAGATGTAGGACTTTTTTCTAAACCATGTAAGCTTGTTTGTCCATTTCTTTTCTACTGTGTGGTGTGTGTTCATTGAGTTTGTGTGGTGATTAGGTGGGAATTAATCCTAGTTTCAGTGAAAATAATTAGAGGAGGTTGTTATTGGAAAAACCTTTTTATGGTGATGTTGGTAGCTTTCTATGGTGTTGGTTGAGACTAGAAAAAGGATATTCATCTAGTGTACAAAGTGCTCACTATGTTTGTATAGTGATTGGAAGATGTGATCCACATCCTTTCTCAACCCCCCTATATTAAATTCATCACTTTAGTTATTTAGGGAGGATATCAAGCCAATCATGATAGTTGTGATTCTTAAATAGTTGAGTGAACAAATCTTTGTCCTTATCCATCATATGGATAATAATCAACTCTATTCCTTTGGTATCTCAAATCTTGGGGTTTCCTAACTATGTATAATCCCAAGAAAACATAAAAAATGAGCTAACACAAGACATACATGGGCACCCCACTTTGGCATGAATCTACCTAGTTAGATATTACAGATTTACTCATTACTTTATTATCTTACACATGATAATCTAAGATCACCCCTTCTTTAGCATGAAACTGCCTAGTTAGATGATCGAGGTCTTGACAAGTGTCATTTTGGAAGGAATATCACACTTAGTATTTTAAGGGTTTTCTTAAAAGTCTCACCAAAATAATATATAATATATGCATATTAAATTTATAACCATTGAATTTTATGAAATATTTATCTTCTCATTTTTATTCCTTTGTTCATGCATGCTTCTAATGATTTATTTTTGGAATCCCTATTATATCCAACAAATTAATTTTTTCACACCACACTAATGTGTAACTTTTACACAACCCATAAGTTTAAGTTACTCACCCAAAAATTGAATCCAAGTATATTCATACATATCAAAATGTATCTTTATGCACGAGGTACATGAACTTTTCATGTAAAAGAATAGAGTTATATAATATTGAAAACTCTATATGAGTAAACTTGGAGTGACATATAATCAACACCACACCTTTCTAGAACAAGGTATAAGCCTCTAGGATGGTGGGTAGTTCAACTCCAGTTCCCACTCACCAGGTTAATTTTACTTAAGTGAGAATTAAATTCATGATATCTATAATACCTGATATGAACAAATTATATTTAAAAACTATTCTAGGGCTCATAACTTTAAAACAAACTAAGGTAAAGGGGGATGAGAAACTAAATTTTATGGAGTCACACCTAGTATGTAATGCAATGCTTCATATCCTATAAGCAATTTATCACATAAATAAGGCATACACATTATTGATGTTCTATAAACAATTTATAAACATGAATTAAGTAAGGAATAACTTCTAAATAAATAAAAAATTTATAAATTTAAACATGAGATAAAAATATATGAACGATTCATAAATAAAATCTTATTATAAACATTTTATAACTAAGCTAAATATTATGGATATTCCATAATTTGGGGTATAAATGCTTTAGATTTCATTTCTAATATGAACTCAATCATATTATATTATATTATTTTGAATTATAAACATTTTATAACCCAATTTCTATTATGTAAACTATTTACATAATCTAAATATCATAAAATTCAACATTATTTAAACCAAATTTAAACATATTATCAAAAAACTTTTTATGTGATCTAAGTAATATCTTTAATAAGGCCTCTTTTAATTTGATCAAATAAAATTCAATTGATTATAAATAATCCATAAATCTAAGTATAAAATACTTTATACTCTATCCTTATCAAATTAATTTATAAACTCTTTATAAAGTACACTCATGATTACTAAATAAATACTTTATTTATCATAAGAAACAAATATGAATTATCATATTTAACTTAATCTTATAAAAAAAATTATGAAGCCTAATACTTAACATCATCCATGTTATTCATATTTTATAAACCTTTCATAAACATGAATAACATAAAATAATAGATAATTAAATAAACATTTTTATTTAATCATTATTCATAAATATGAATTTTCATATTTAATTTTAGTCTTATTAAACACATTTTTAATTAAGATCACACTTATAATTTTATAATTAAATTATAAACTATAAGACGAATATAGAAAACATCATATTTAACATTGGATAATAAAAACATATTTTTATTAAATCCCAAAACATATCATTTATAACATATTTATAAATTGTATGTTTTTTTAATTTAAAATTCTTACCAGTATAGCATTCATCACAATCATATTAAACCCATTGCATCTTATGCAGTTTTTATTATCTTGGATATAAAACTTTATATCCACTTTCAATATGAGATCTTCCATATTATTAATTATATGAAATTTCACATTAAATATATGACATTATTATGAATTATAAATATTTTATAATCTAATTTTTATTGTGTAAACTATTTACATAATATAGATATCACATATTTAAACATTATTTAGACCCTAAATAAATCAATCATCAAAACACTTTTGATGTGTTCTAAATAATATCTTAAACAAGACCCCTTTTAATTAAAACAATTCAAATTAATTAATTATGAAAAATTCATAATTTTAAATACAAGTTTTTTTATATTCTAGCCATATTTATTTAATTTGTGAATTCTTTATAAATTTACCTTATAATTTTATAATAAACACTTTATTTCAAAATTACAAGGCATTCCATATAATTTGGTCAAAGTTAAAATATATTTTATTATGATTTATAAACATTTTATAATCTATATAAATTTTAAGATGATACTATTAATATTAACTCTTTAATATTAATAATATATTTTTAATAATTGTTTCAAAAACATTAAAATAATTAACCATAAACATTTTATAGTTAATTGATTTATAAAAACACTTTTATAAATTCTATAAATATTCAAAAATATTTTATTACATTATTTATAAATAATTTATAAATGACTTGAATCTCTATAGATCTTTTTCCCACAACAGCAACATGGACTACATTAACTGTTTAACGTAAACTATGCCTTAAAATCCATATTACGTTAACATCTTAATGTAATGTCGAGTGGTACTCCCAAGATTATGTTATCATATAACATAATTTTGAGAGGGGGAAAACAAATTACAAATTCATAAAATGTGTTTTTTATTTAACAGTGAAAGAAACACATTGATTCAAGGAGGAAAAATACTTTGATACCACTTATGGGTTTTAGGGGTTCATCATATGAACAAATGTAGTGGAAGAAAATCCATATATATGCCTAGTTCATCCTTGACATAATCAACATGTAATGGAAATGAAGAACATAAAAAATTTGTACCTAAAGTTATGTGTAATCCATCTTTGAATCTTCATTGTACACTTGATAAAGACCTCCTTAGCAACAGATGAAAGCCTCCTACATCTGAGAGGATTACACTCGCCAAAGGATCCCAGAATTTTTCTTAAGGATCACTAAATTTAGAAGGACTGCTATCACCTTTACCTAGTGATAAACTACATCTCAGGAGGAAGGGAGTATTGGGATACTTACATACAATCAGTTGTACTCAATAATAGGGATCTCATCCCTTCATATATACATCCTTGATGTGTTTCATTTAATTAAACACATCTACCATATTCAATGTATCAACATACGTTAATTATCATTGGACTTATTCATTGAATTCATTCAATGAATTCAATCCATTTAATCTATTTATAATGGATTATAAATGATGAAACTGTGTAGGGATATACATGCACTTAAAGACATGAATATATTGCAGATACATGCACTCAACCAATGAGGTGGTTGATACATGAGGTTGTCATTGGCCTTGTGATTAATAATGAAATTTTTAGAGACCCTAAAATGCAACTAGGGAAGCTAACCAGGACGTGTCTTTAATCCTAGGGGATTCCCTCAGCCTGCACTATTCCAGGCCTCCTTAATCCAGGTGTGATTTCTTGTTAGTTACTTTCTTCCTTAAATAAAAATAGACACAATGATGATGATGAAGCTAACCAGGGGTTTTTCTCCCAAGGAAGTGAATACTCACACATGTTCTTCACATCAAAACTAACCTAATACTATTTACTTTTAAAAGAAAGGGGGGATGAAAAAGTGTGTGCATAAAATAAATATAATAAAATAAAATTGGATGGAAATAATACATTGTCAAGACTTGGATAATTCTCTCATAATCTATTATAAATAAATTCACTCACATGTCCAGTCTCAACAAGTAACTAAAAACTTCAAATTACTCACTCCCACTTTAGTATTTTTAGTTAGGAAGTGCAAACAATGATAATTGTAGTATTTCTTTCACCAAACCACAATGACCATGGACCCTCAATCACTCCTCAATTGATCCTAAATCCCATCCACCAAATGAAAAATAAAAGAAGACCAAAGTGAGATGATGTGAAATCCAAATTAAGAGAAAATATTTATATGGAATACATAGTTAAAGTGATGATCATCTATTATTATTATGAAGTTATTAACTCTCATGAAAATGAGTGCATGAGAAATAAAAAATATGATTTCATTAAAATTCAACAGTGGGGAGGGGGAATTTCTCCTCAATCAGACTATAAAGGCCTACAATTCTGTCACTGGTGCTTTAAAAAATAAACAAAGTAAAAACTAGTGTGGTCTATCATAATTTTCAATGCAATACCAAACTCCTATCATAGTGATTTTCTTTTTATTTTTAAAGGATTCATAGAAAATTCTGAATTAAATGATCTCTCCTTGTATAGGTTCTGATTTGACCCACATCACCATCTTATAGGAGGTTCCAACTTTGATTGTTTTTATTCTCCCACTTCTCTGGTAGCTCGCATGATCCTTGGTTACCTTCATGAATGGATGTGTGCCACATGGAAATCTCTAATGATTTTTACCCAATTTATCCATGGAACATGAATGAGAATATCCTTTTATATGAAGGTTTTATTCATGAAGTCTGCATGGGAATATAAGGGATCAACAACTCTAGTGTGGTACAATGTGATTTCTCAAGGGAGTACCCTTATGTAGTACACTTTCTATGGGGATTTCTTTTATGTAGCTTCAGTATGACCCTTATTAAAGTATGGGTTACCTTAACATGACATATAGAATAAACTCTTTACCCTTTCATAGCCTTAAAAATTTACTCTAACGTAACCTCTTGTGTGGTGATGACCTTTATGCAGGGGTAGTGAGGACCTTGACATATCAACAGTGCAGCATGGAAGGACCTTTACACAATTCCTTGAAGCTTGGTCATGCATGTGGATTGCACCTCAACTATAATGTATCACCATATCCTTGATTGTTTTACCAGGAATTTCCATCATTGTCTCACATATATCTATTCAATATCAAGCTACAACATCCACTATGCCAAAGCATTCACCATTTTATACTTCAAACTTCCCTATGAAACATGCCCTCACATGGCATTTCAGTGATTATAGCGGTGGTTGTTTCCTTGGGACCAATTTTTCTAGAGCTTGAAAAAAGTCAGATGATAGGGAGAAAGATATATGGTGCAACATTTGATGTCATAAAAAATCCAATTCAAGTTATATGAAATTCATTTGAAGTCATACAAAACTCAAGGCAAGTCACAAAATAGTCCCTTTGACATTTTTTAGAAATTTAATCAGAAAAATACTCAAATCAGGGTAGGAATTTCCCAAATTAAAATCGAACTAAATTTAAATAATGCCACTTAGATTTAAAATCATTTAAAAATTTAATTTTAGAATTCAAAAATCAATGTATGACTTCCTTAATTATTCCCAAAAATTTAATAAAGTATTAAAATTGAAGATTAAATCCATTTAACAATTTAATTCCATATTTCCAAAAGTAACTAAAATAAATTAATTACACATATTTTATATTAGTTAGGGGGTTATATTATAATGAAAATATTCCAAAATTTTGGGAAATATTGGCTCTAATTTCTCCACCACACTTACATTATTTCACTCTAGGAGAATACAAAGAATTCAACCTATTAAAAATATTTGTCCTTCCAAGGTTCAAATACACTACCAATAAAGAATAAGGAAAAAAAATTCATCCATTACTTGAAATTCCATACCTCATATGCGAATTTATATCACTCTCTCCGCTTCAATTCAAGTCAAAGTTCAAAATCTAAGAGTGAAACAAATCAAATTTTAGTGGAATTAAAATATTTAACAAGAATCACTTTCAATTTTCACTCTCCTCTATTTCATTGTACCAAAGATTCATTTTCCACTTCCTTGATACAACTCAAATGATGTTATTACAATTCAATTTCCCCCTCTTCATTTATGTTCAGTATTACCCTAACCTAAATCCATTTATTTTTTATAATTAGGCACTTATTGAATTTTTTCTAGCCATGTTTATGCAAAGCACTTATTTAATGAACAATGACATTTATTACTCAAACACTCAATGCCTAACTATCCCAAAACATTATTTTGGGATCCAAATTTCTCGTATTACTCTAGTTTTAAAGGACTTAAATGGATATATTTTGAGTTGGATCCTTGAGATATTATTTTTCACAAAGGCTAAGTTAGCTAGGTTTAAGTTCAAAAATCTTTTTTCCTCATGTTATGATTTAAATTTCACTTCAACCTTTTCAATCACACTTTTTCCCTAGTTTTAAAACAAAATTTCCATGAATAAAGGTAAATTCACCCAAAAATCATCTAAATGTAATAATTTAAGAATCATTGAATCCTCAAAACTAGAATGAAATCTTCCGCTATGTGGGAAAACTTTTAAATTCAAGTTTCCTAGCCTAAAAACACACTAAAAAATAAAAAGAGAAAGGAGAACAGTATGAATAATTTATTTAAAAATTTTAAAATAGGTTATAAAAAGATTTTAAACTAATCCTAAATAGCTTTGAATTATCTCCCCTGTACTTATTCAACACTGCCCAATTGAAATTTAAATAAAAATGTACAAAATAGCAGTGATGCACAAAATAACATTGATAAAATGGGTCTAAAAATAATAATACAGCATGGTTATTTTTATTCCCAATATGTTTGAGTTAATATCTTCCCGTGGTGATTTTTAAATAGATTTTATCTATCCTCCTAGGTTGATTTCCACTTGAAAATATAAAATAAAAATCAAAGTAAACATAATAAATTTTATTGAAAAACTTAAGAAAATTCAAAAATAAAGGGAAAGGGGAAATAATATTAGGTAATTACTTCCCAAGAGGGGTTGTATTTAGGTTTTTAATAGCTAGAGAATCCTATAATTATCCCTTATATACCAAAGGATGTGGTTTGTGTGATGAAAACCATCACATCCTCTTCCTTTCATAGCTTTTCATATTTAATTATACTTGGAGGTTCCCTTTGATAGAGTGCTTTATGTCCACCCTCTGATCAGTGTGGTGTATTTTGTAAAGTGGGGGTTGATGGATGATGTATGCATCCTCCTCATCCAAAGATATTGTGGATTCTTCTTACAGTAGTTGATCCAATGGTGTTATTAGATGCATTCAACCAAGGTAGATTCAGTAAATAATTCAAACTAAATAAAATTAAAATAAGAGTTCATATTAAAGATATCCCCCTCATAAATGTAAGATTGTACTTTGTTTTCTTCATGAAAGACCATTGAGGACTCCTTCTCTACTATTTTCCCCTCTATATATTATTCTTGGTGTTCTTAAGGGGGGTCTTTATAAATGATCTCTATAAGTTATTTTTTCTATCACTTATATTCCTCAAACCCTTACAAATAATCCTTAAACAAATTATCAAAATACTCTTTATCAAGATCTTCATCTTCTGACATGATTAGGATTCCTACTAAGTGTGTGAAACCTAATTCTGAGAGTGGCTTGTCATATAGTTTAACTTGAATCAGATGTTCATCATGAAATTACTCCTTTGAGACATATCCTACTTCAATATTAGTAGGAAACCATAATGGTTCTTCCTTTCTAAAATCCATATCCACTTCATATTCTATAAGGTGAATCAAAAATGGTGTTGAATCGGTAGTGTTATAATCAGTGAGATCAAAATAAAGTTCATGATCAATAAAATTTGAATGAAATGTATTCAAAGTAAATAAGTTTCCCTCATGAATTTAAACTTGTTGTTATTTTTATAAATGTAATTCATCTTGTAATACTTCTAGTATAGAGGTGGAAAATGGTGTACATTCCAAATTTTCTTCAAATTAGATCTCATCTATTTTATCTTTACCTTTAAAATCCAAGGCCTGGAAGGTGAGTGTAAAATATGAATTCATGGTATAGGGAGAATAAGTATTCAAATGAGAGTCAATAAAACCAAATGATAAAGAGTCAAATAAAATAATATCTCCATAATTTTTATTAACTTTTAACTTTTCTTCGAAATTAAAGGCCATGAGACAGATATTTATAAGAGTAAACAATGGTGGGATTTACACTTCAAGATTTTCCTTTGACTTCATTGTTTATCATATGAGAGGTTCTAGTTTTGGGTCATCCACTTTGACTACCTTATGGTATTTTTAATATTGATTTTCCCCTTGGGTTTTAAAATCTTATGTGGCTTTATCAATAAGATTTCATAATTTTTCCATGCTAAGTGGTTGTTCATATTTTTCTCCCTACACTTGTGAACATAATTGTTGGTCAACCGTATTCTCAAGTGATTACTTGATCATGGAAATATGATCACTAGCCCTTTCTAATTAGGAGTAATAATATTATTCCATTATAAGATAAATGGATTACACTATTTTACTCAACCTGACAATGGAAAGAAAATAAAAAAGAAAAGTGAATGAAAAACAAAGAGAAAATGAATGCACAAGATGTGAAAAAAATGAAATAAGGTATCAATACTCCCCAACAATGGTGATAGTGATGAACGAGGCTATCACTGGTCTTGAGATCAATAATGAAATTTTTAGAGACCTTGAAATACATTTAGGGAAGTTGATCATGGGTCATTCTCTCAAGGAAGGGAATAATAATCTATGTTCTTCACATCAAAACTAACCTATTACTATTTACTTTTAAAAGAAAGGGGGAGGGGTAAAATAGTGTGTGCATGAAATAAATACAATAGAAGAATAATGGATGGAAACAATGCATGGTAAGTTCTCAGATAATTATCCCATCCAATATATCATAATCTCACGTAAATAAATTCACTCCCATGACCAATCTTAACAAGAAACTCAAAACCTAAAGATACGGCTCACTCTATAGTGTTTTTGATTAGGTAGTGCAAACAATGATCAATTCAACACTACTTTCACCCACCCATAGTGACCAAGGACCCTAAATCACTCCTTGATCGATCCTCACTCCCCTCCACCACATGATAAATAAAATAAGATCAAAGTGAGATAATGTGCAAACTAAATTAAGAGAATAGACCGAGATAAAATTCACAGTTATAGTGATGATTATATATTATTCTTTTAGAACTCTTGACACTCATGAAAATGAATTAAGGATAAATAAAAAACATTAATTCATTAAAATTCAATAGTTTAGGGGGTGATTTCTTCTTGGCTTGGCCACAATGGCCTACAACTCCATCATTGGAGCTTCAAAAAATAAACAAATAAAAAAACTAGTGTGAGATATCTTAATTTTTAGTGTGAGACTAAAATCATATCATATTGATATTTTTTTTTCTTTTTAAAGGATCCATAATAACTCCTGAATCAAATGATCTCTTCACATGTATGATTTGATTCTACCCACATCACCAACTTCTAGGAGTTTCCAAATTCAATCATTTTTCTTATCTACTTCTCTAGAAGATCACACAATACATGGTTCCCTTCCTGAATGGATTTTTCTCATGTAGAGATCTTAAACAATTCTTAAAGGATTTATTCATGTGATATGGATGATAATATCTTTTTTGTATAATGGTTTCATGCATATAGGTCACATGGGAACAGATGGAATTGATGAATCTGGGGTTTCACATCATGATTTATCAAGGGTGTACCCTTATACAATATAATTTTTACAGTGATAACCTTTATGTAGCTTTAGAAGGACCCCTATGTGGGTCTAGGTTATATGATGCAACATAGATAATGTTCTCTCTACCATTATGTATCCTAGACAATTAAATTTGAAGCAACCCCTTGTGTGGTGATGACCTTTACATGGGGGCAATGAGGACCTTGATGTATCAGCAACACAGTATGGAAGGACCTTTATGCAGCGCATTAAATCTCATATATGCACATGACCTACACCTCAACCAAGATGTCACACCATATCCTTGATCATTTCATCGTCCATTTCCATTATCATCGCACATCTCTCCCTTCAAGATTAGGCCATGACATATGTTATGATAAATCATTCACTGTTTCATATTGGTGGAGCATCATCCACTTTGAGATTTATGTTAGTGGTACATCATCCACTTGAGGTTTTATATTGGTAGAGTGTCGTCTACTTATGAGAGTCATCCTCATGGTGCATAATCCATTTGGGGATTCATTTTGATGGTATATCATCCACCTAAGATTCAATGTTAGTGGTGTATCGACCACTTGAGATGTGATATTAGTGTCACCTTTTCCACCTAGAGGATGGTATTGGTGGTGCATCATCCTCCTATGTATGTTGTCTTGGTGGTGTGTTGTCCACCTAATTGGGATGTCTTGGTGGTGTCTCATCCACTCGAGTTATGGAATGATGGTATATCATCCACCTAGGCATGGATAATCATGGTGTATCATCCACCTAGGTCTGGTGATGCCTCTATCATCAGTAATTGACTCACTCACCTTTGGTATTGGTTTGGTGAAGAATCATTCACCTTGATGGATTATGATGGTGATAGCTTATTCACTCAGTGATTCTTGATAGTGATTGCTTGTTCACCTTGTTTTTTAGTGTGAGGGGTTGTATATCATCCATCCTCGAGGTGTGTTTAGACCATGGGTATATTTTCCCATTTAAACACTAGATGAAGTAGGTATGTTCATACATGGTTTGGCAGGATCACTCCATGGGGTGACTGGTTATTTATTATTGTTGTTGTCTTGCTAACATTTCATATTGATCATGCACCTATATTTATTGGAATTTTAGGGACATCATTGTTGATGGCCTACTGAGTTATACCCACACCTTTATAGGGAACCCTGGTGCCCAATAAGGCTATATTTTGTGATCTGGATAAGGGAAAGGGTTTTTATGCTCTGGATAGTTAAGCCTGAGAGACATAGTTGGTGTTAAGAAATGGAGTTGAGCCAAGACATGGAACCTGTGGTGGATGTCTCCTTACTTTTTTATTTTTGACTACATTGTAAATGATTTCCACATAAAATATCCAACTTATATTTTTATAACTTGTATGGCATGTATAGTTCTTCATTTTGATATGGCATGATATTGTTATTTACTCTTGGTTTTCATTTAGTTTTGATGACTATTTTATGTTGTTGTTGTATTGTGTGGACTGTTTGGTTATTATTTTTACTATGTTTTGATGGTTATATGTACATGAGGTTATAGTCTCCTCACATTTCATATATTGACCCTCACTACTAGACAATAGATTCTAGAATATGAGGAGGAGCACTTGAGGTTCGCAACACCTGGTTTGGTCATGATAGAGGTAAATTGGATCAAGAACGTTATGACATTCACCTTGAAGGAAACTTCAAGTCCATGCATCATATTCCAAGTATCTTGGAAACACTATCATTATTGCAACCAAAAAAATCTATTGATTATATTTTTTGTCAATGTATATTATTTATCTGTTAAGAGTTGTTTGAAAGTCTTGTAAAGGACTTTAAAAAATCTAGAAATGGTATAAAGAAACATGAATTCTGCAAGAAGAAAGTTAAAACCACGACACAAGGCAATGTACCACATTGTAATTGAATTTGATGTTCAAAAATTTGGTAAGGGCATGAAAAGTGTGTAAGGTTTATATACCTTACCATGTTTAGAATTTTAAGGAGCTAAATGCCATAGGACCATTGTCCACACTACAATAGTGTTTGGAGTTTAAAAAAAACGAGCCAACCCTTACAACACCATGGGAGCAAGGCACTATCATGTGGCAGCATCAAGGTCAACCATAACACCAAGTAGGGTAGTAAAGGAGTGGATCACCTGGTGTGAGTCATCACTAATCAAGGAGATAACCATGATGCAAGGCGACACCGTAGAGAAAATCACCATGTGGGGTGACACGGTGACTCACCGACTAGGGGTAGGGCCTAAGGGATTTTTCTGGGCAATGGTTGTTATATTTGGGGTAATAAAGTGGCTCCATACCAAATCTATTCCTAATGTGGGATTTAGTCTAAGTGATATAATTTACAAGATAGGTAACCACACCATGTAATACGAATGTTTGATTTCACACACGGGAGACTTTGTTATGTGTTGCAAGACTAGTGGTCATGCTACAGGGGTCATCAAGTCAACTTTTTATGTCATTAGTATTTTAAAGATACCCATCCTATAGAGAAATACCATGCCATAGTCTGGTTGAAATATAAGATGGACCACGTTGTTGTATAATGCATGAACCATGAAGGGTGTGCATTTAGAATATAGAGAGAAATGATATTTTGAATCTATATAATGTTTCACCATAGAGTATTTCTACAAACTAAAACTTTCATCACAATTGAAAAAAAATAGTGAATTCAAAGCTATATCATCATGTCACAAAGGGGTATGTTGTGCCATAATACATGGTGATATGGGGTAATGACAGAATACAACCCCCAAATATAATTCCAAGGACCGCTGAATAAATAGAATGATACAATTCAATATTCAAACCAGAAAATTAAATTTGATTACACTATAAATGAAATAGAATACAACACTGTTGTGGCGAATTGTGAAAATGGAAAACATAAAACAGAATAACACTGTGATTTAATGTGGTTCAGAACCCTTTTTGGGCCCTACTCCATAGCAAGAACACCACCCTCATGTAGTTTTTTATTAATGCTCAAAGTAAACTAGATTAAAACATACAAGATTCAAAAATAAATGATAAATAGTGGACATTAGATAGCTTTAAGAATCAACAGAACAACAAATTATGAAACAGGATGAAATAAAGGCTTACAATGCCAAACTCAAAGGTTATGGCCATCCGGATCACTTGAAGCTCCTTGAAATTGAAGGGGATACTCTGATTGCACTTGGTGAAGTAGGATCAAACTAGGTCTGGAGTTGTGGTCCTTGAATCTAGATGTGGACCATACGTTAGCGGCATGCAATAATTTTGGCAGGGCCATCATATTTAATCATCTGTCGAGGATGAAGCCACTAAAACCAGTAATCTTCTGTGTGAGAATATGATTCCCAACGTCTAGGAGGAAGAAAAACTTCTTGATTTGTATTTTGATCTCACTGAAATAACACTACTGCTATAGGAAGATATCTCTATATTTTTTCCAATTGAATTAGCCGCAAGGTTCATCAATCCCCCTTCCATAATCTATAGGAAGTTACAGCGCACCCAACCAAAGGCTTCCATGAGTCCATGCCAAACAAACCAACCAACGGTGTGCACAACCGCTCAACAAAGATGGATGGACATGATATATTAGGTATCAACATCCATCGATTGCTAGAAATGTATTAAAACCTAGACACCTAGATTGCAAGGGTGGCATTTGTAATGTGAAGTAGCCAAATCTGAGTGGGCTAAAATTCAAAATCCCAAATAAACAAGCTCAAGAAAATTAAAATAAATTGAGAAAATATATAAAAAGAAATATAAGGGATAATCCAATTTTATATGAAAATTAAAATGAACAAATATCCACTTTTTTATATAAAATTAGTGATGTTATTGCACCTAAATGTTATTCAAGTGGAACCAAGTTCAAGATACCTAAGCAATGCTTGAACTTGGATAAAGTTATAGCCTTAGTCAAACTATCAGTTGGGTTTTCATCTGTGTGTATCTTAGTGACACACACTTCTCCACTTTCTATAACTTATCTAATAAAATTAAGTCTAATATCTATGTACTTAGACCTACCATGGCACACTAAATTTTTAGATAGATAAAGGGAAGACTGAGAATCACAATGTACAATAATAACTGAATTACTTATACTAAGTTCAAAAATCAAACCCTTAAGCCATATGGATTATTTGACAGCTTATGTCGATGATATATGCTCAGATTCATTGGTTGAGAGGGCCATCATCGATTGAATATTACACTTCCATGATATAGGTCCTCCACATGCAGTAAATACATAACTGGTTAGTAATTTCCTAGTATCAACATTTTCAGCATAGTCAGAATCCACATAACCAGTCTCTAATTCAGAGGAATCAATATTATTACCATAATATATTAAAAGAGATGAATTAAAAGAAATGTACCTTAACAATCATTTAAGAGAATGTTAATGTGGCTTGCCTGTATTTTCCATAAAACTACTCAAAGTACATATAGAAAAAGTAACATCTGGTCAAGTAAAAACCATATCATACATAATACTTCCCACTACATTATTATATGGGATTATACTAATATATTCAATATCAGAAGTTGTGGCAGGTGACTAAGATAAAGACAATTTAAAATTTTGACCTAAAGGAACACTAACACGCTTCAAAGCATAAAACAAATACCTCTTAAGAACTTTAAGGATATAAGAACATTGAGATACATATAGAAGCCTATTCTTCTTATACCTAATAATTTCCATGCCTAGAATTTTCTTAACACATCCTAGATATTTAATTTAAAAAGCTAAATTCAATTGCATTTTAACATGGGTGATTAATTTCATATCACTACATATGAGTAACATGTCATCGACACAAAGTAGTAAAAAAACATGGATTTTTTAATAGATTTAAAATCTACACATGCATCAAACTGAATCTTACTGAAATAATTTTCTAACGTGAATGAATCAAACTTCTTGTACCATTATCTTGTATCTTTTTTAAATCCATATAATGATTTATTAAGCAAACAAACTTGGTTAGCTTTAAATTCATGTTCAAAACCAGTAGGAGGCTTTATATATAATTTTTTAATTAAATCACCATGTAAGGAAGAAGTTTTGACATGTAGTTGTTATATATACAAATCTAAATAGGCAATAAAAGCAAGAAGAATTATTATTGAAGAATGTTTCACTATAGGAGAAAAAAACTCAGAGTAATCAATCCCTTCTCTTTGAAGGAAGCCTTTGGATACAAGTATAGCTTTAAACTTAATTTTATTCCTTGTAGTATTGTATTCTTTTGATTTATATATCCATTTATAACTAATGACCTGGGCAGTAGGTGGTTTATTGACTATGGACCAAGTATGGTTCTTTCTTAGGGATTTCATCTCATCTTCCATAGCTGAAATCCAATGCTTAGAGTTGTTGTCATTGACAGCTTTATTGTAGCTTTGGGGATCCTTTCCACTGTGATTCACTGCCACATGTAAGGCAAAGGAAACCATATCATCATGGATGTACCTAGGAGGAGGTCTAATGACTCTCCTCTACCTATCCCTAGTGATCTGGTAGCCTCTAAGATCACTAGGAACTCCATCATTAGAAGTATCATCAGAATCAAACCCAGATTATGGCTCAAGTTGAGAAAGAGGCACTTGAGAGGTAAAAGGAGTCTCAAAAGGAGAATCACTAACACTGAGAGGATCAACCTCAAGATCCCTCTTCTGAGAAGGATCATTGTTGTCATCAGTGGGAGGCTAGACTCTAGTGGTAAAAGACTCTTGAAACACTACATCTCAGCTAATAATACACTTTTGAAATTCAAGTTTATCTACCTAAAGCTTATACCCCTTCACACCCTCATGATGCCCTATGAAGATGCACTTGATAGCTTTGGGATAAAGTTTATCATCCTTAACATAAGAATAGGTAGTGCATCCAAACCTCTTAAGATGTTCATAGGATGGGTGTGATTTCTCCATAATTCAATGGGAAACTTTAAGTTGTTGGCATATAAGGGACACCTATTGATTAAGTAAACTGCCGTAGTGACACCTTCTACTCAAAAAGATTTGGTCAAGCCCAATCATGCAAGCATGCTATGAACTCAATCAAGAATGGTGCAGTTCAAATGCTCAACTAGGCCATTCTGCTGAGGAGTATGACTCACAATTCGGTGTCTCATAATTCCATCAGTTTCACAAAACTTAATGAATTTAGTAGATATGTATTCAAGGCCATTATCAGTCCTCAAATCCTTTAACTTCTTCCTATATTGATTTTCTATAGATAATTTCCAAGTTTTAAACGCCTCAAATACATCAGATTTATTTCTCAAAATATAAACCCAGAATTTCCTTGAAAATTCATCTATAAAAGTGAAAAAGTAGGATCCTCCACCGTGGGAGGAATTCCTAGAAGGTCCCCACAAATTAGAGTTAACATACTCAAGTGTTCAACCAGCTTTAAAGCTGGATTTATGAAAACTGACTCTTTTAGACTTACCCATGACACAATCCTCACAAAAGGGTAAGTTACTTGGTGTAACTTGAGTGAGCAGTCCTTGCTTGCTCAATTCCTCTAGCCCTTTAGCACTCACATGTCACATCCACCTATGTCAAAGAATAGTGTTGTCATTATTATTGACATATGTGTTTCCCAACTACATAACATGTGTTCTTCCATCCAAAAACATACAACCCATTCAACAAGGAGCCTTTAAGAACCGTATAAGCTCCCTTGGAGATTTTAAGACAACCAAAATCAGATTTAAAGGTAAAACCCTTCTGATCTAAGACACCTAATGAGATCAAATTCCTATGTAAATATGGAACCCATCTCACATCCAATAAGGTGACAAGATAAGGGTCTAAGATCTATAGCATAACAAAAACTCTGCCCATGACGCAACATCTCTTATTGTTTCTTTGAACGACCTCTCCTTCAACTCCCTTAGTCAAACAAGAAAATGAACTCATATTCGGGCACATATGGAAAGAACATCCCGTGTCTAAGACCGACTTGATATAAATAAAATCTCGGGACACACACAACACCTCATCACTTTAGTATTATTGGTTGGAAAATAGAGAATTATCACTAGAATCTTTAAAAGGTTTACCATATTTCAAATCAGGGCATTTGGGTCTGATATGCCCAGGTTTCCCACAATGGTAGCAGGTAACCTCCTTCGGCTTGGGTTTAGACTAATGTTCCTGTGATTGGATATGAATATTGCTTCCCTTTCTATATTTACCTTTCTTCTTCCCTCGAAACTCCAAACAACCCCTCGCATTTAGACCCTCAGCTTCAGGCTTAACCTTAGCTTTTCTATGTAACTCATGAGAAAGAAAGGCAGAATTGACTTCCTCTAAGGTCAAGGAATATATGCCATACATCATAGCATCAATAAGATATTCATATGAACTATCTAAAAATATTAATACTATGATGACTTGGTCCTCATCTTCAATATTAACATTTATATTGGCTAGCTCTAATAAGATTTTATTAAACTCGTCAAAGTGTGTATGGATGGTAGTTCCATGAGGCATCTTGAAGGTATATAATTTGTTCTTCTTATGTAGATGGTCAATTAAGTATTTTTTCATATAATTTTTTTCAATTTTAGACCAAACACCAACTTTAGGAGTCTCATAAGTGACTTCTTGTATAACTTTATCACTTAGAGACAAGGTTAAATAGTTATGAGCTTTCATCAAAATGTCAGGAGGGACATTTGAATAGGTCACCACTATCTGACCATTAGTGGAAAAACTTATGTGGGGTTTCTTAGGTCCACAAAGGGAATATTTTAGCCCTTGTTGAACTAACATGGATCACATTTTTAATCGCCATAAATTAAAATCATTTGTCCCATCAAATTTTTATATTTCATACTTCAAAGAATTCATTGTTCATTCTAGTGGCTCTAATACCACTTTGATATGGGGTAATTACTGAATACAACCCCCAAATATAATTCCAAGGACCACCAAATAAACAGAATGATACAACTCAATATTCAAACCAGAAAATTAAATTTGATTATACTACAAACTAAATAGAATACAACACTTTTGTGGCGAAGAGAAAAAATAGAAAATAGAAAACAGAAGAACGTCGTGATTTAACGTGGTTCAGAACCCTTTTTAGGCCATACTCCATGGTAAGAACACCAACCTCACACAATTTATTATTAACACTCAAAGGAAGACAGATTACAACATAAAAGATTCAAAAAGAAATGAAAAACATCAAATAACATATAGCTTCAGGAATCAACAAAATAACAAACTGTGAAACATGATGAAAATAAGGCTTACAATGTTAGACTCAAAGGGTCCATCCGTTCGGATCACTTGAATCTCCTTGAAACCAAAGAGGTTTCTTCGATTACACTCGATGACGGAGGATCATACCAGGTCTGGAGTTATGGTCCTTGAATCTGGATGTGAACTGCATGTCAATGGCATGTAGGAAGGTTGGTAGGGCCACCAGATTTAATCATCCATCAAGAATAAAGCCACCAGAACCATCAATCTCATGTGGGAGAATCTGATGCCCAATATCAAGGAGGAAGAAAACCTTTTTGATTTGTATTTTGATCTCACTGAAATAACTCTGCTACTGCGGGAAGATTTTCAGATCTTTGTCTTTTTTCTAAATGAATCAGATGTAGGGCTCATCAACCCCCCTACCATAATCTGTAGGATGTTATAACGCACCCTACCAAGATCGATTTCCTCTAGCCCTGGGTCACCTGGGTCCAACCCATAGGCCCTTCTAGGGTTCCATCCTAAAACCCATGGGTGATAGGAGGAATTGACCATCTAAGCTTATATGTGAGCCATTATCCTTGATGGAGTCTAATGTGAGACTTGAGTTTATACCCAACAATCCTCCCCTCAAACCAAGACCACACAATTGGGTCTCCCCTTAAATGATAATGCATCAGATCTAAATCATCTTTTATTATCATTTTCTCATCATCATGACTCGTCACCTGACCACAATTTATCAGGAATATTTTTGACACAAGGCACCATGGATTCACATGCTTTAAATAAGCAACTGCTATCATTTTCAAACTAGTTTGGGGAATACTCCACCTTACATCAAACATAGGTTTCACCATAGCTCTGATACCACTTGTCAGGCTCAATTTCTTGCAGCCCTAGGTCTCCCAGGCCCAACACATAGACCTTTTTGGGGTTCCATCCTAAAACCCATGGGTGATAGGAGGAATTGTTCATCTAAACTTATATGTGAGCCACCTTCCTTGATGAAATTCAATGTGGAACTTGGGTTTGTACCCAAAACACCCAATCATAGGCTTCCATGAGTCCATGTCGAATGGACCAACTAGTGGTATGCGCAACCACTCAAGATAGATGGATGGATAGGATAGATTGGGCAAAAACATCCATCGACAACCATAAATGGATCGAAACCTAAACAGCTGGATTTCCAAGGTGACATTCGTAATGTGAAGTAACCAAATCCGAGTGGGCTAAAATTCACAATCCCAAATAAATGAGCCCGAGTAAATTAAAACAAATTGAATAGATATATAAAAAGAAATATGAGGGATAAAACAATTTTATATGGAAATTAAAATTAACACATGGCATCTGTAGATTTTGAACAAAATTAATGACGTGGCTATATCTTGGAGGTTAGTGGTTAGTTATACATCTTAAACTATCAAATTTTAATTGAATGATTGAGATATGATGGGATATTAATCAAGGCCAAGATTTGAAGTAGAAGAAAGAAAGAGTTAATTGAACTTTGAATTTCAAAATTTAAAATGCAAACATTCTCAGGATTTAGGGAGAGTTATTGTGTAGAAGTAGGAAAAAACACACTAATCGAAGAATATTGAGGGTTAGGGAGATTGGAATGTCAGTGGGTATCAATGTCAGAGAAGAGAAGTGTGTAAAACTGAATTACATTGAATATCAATCTTGTAATAAAGGTTTTGGTGTGCATAACATTGAAGATACAGGTTTGAAGGATTGGAACATCATAAATAACACCCTTGTTGTTTGGTGTTATTTATCTTTGATAAAGATATTGTAAGATTGACATGTAAGTTTATTTCATCCTTGTATCCCTCTGGAAGGTGGTGAATGGAAGAGAGGAAGAGACTATAGACCTTGGTGGAGCAGTGTGCTCTTCCTAAAGGTGTAATCACATGCTAGTGAAGTGGTGTTTAATCAGCATACCAAGACATCGTTGACATGTGCTCCTTGGAGTAGTCTTTCATAGGTGAACCAAGTAAAACAAGAATGTTCATTATCTTTATATTTCTACATTTGATTGAGATTAAAAATCAAATTAAAGTTGTTTTTTCCAATGTGAAGATAAGATCCAATTTGATATAATGGGAATAAGAAATATCATCACCCTAATCCACCCCACTTGTAGGGTTTATAATGGGATAAGAGTATAACAATTATTTTCCATCTTTAAAGACTTTCCATCTACAGGATAGTAAGATATAAATAGTAATTATCATCACAAAAATGCATATTTACCCCAACACCAGCCAACCACTCAAGTGGTTTGTATATAGGAAGAACCATAGTGTTTATTGTAACACACCCATCGATGATTTCAAAGATTCTAGTCTTTCTAGTAATCATGTTTTCCTCATCAAATTTCATCACCCTGTTAACTCGAGTAGGAACTAAAGGTTCTTATTTGGCCTTAGTTTTCTTGTTATGACGATTCTTAACTCAATGTCCTGGCCGTAATCCCAACACGGTTTGTTTTCATTCGAATTATTTAATTTTCCTTTAACTTTATTTGTTGGTTTCAAATTGGGGTTCATATTGTGCAATTTTTATTATATTTTTTTATTTTTGCCACGTGTTATCATACCAGCCCTTGGTTCAGCTTCCCTATGGTTTTCATTATGTAAGAACTCGGTTCTTATTCTTGAAGTACGGGTTTCTTCTTTTCCTTTTTCCTTAAGTGTTTTTGAGAAAAATAAGGAAAATGGGGGGAAATCCCAAAATTTGTGGGTACACACCATGTACTTTGGCCGTGTGGGATGAGTATACATGGCGTGCAGTCCTGTTAGTGATGAAGGGCATAAAAACTGACTACACACCATGCACTTAGTATATACACACCATGTAATCAGTCGGTGGGTGAACAGTAAGGCGGTGGGAGTAGCCACCAGTGGAACGGTATTACACGTCGTGTACTCAGAAATACACACCGTGTAACCAAGTCGATAGATGAATAGTAAGGCGGTGGAAAGTGGTCGCCAGAGGAACAGTTAAAAAAATGGAAAGTATACATCGTGTACTTGAGAGTACACACTGTTTAGTTATGTTTTTTTGTTATAAATGGGTAGTCACCTCCTTATTTGGCAGAGGAGGCAGTGAGTTCATTTAAAGCACCAGGAGGGGAGGCTGAAGCTTGGAAGAGCTCCTGATCGCACGCTGGAACTCGAATTCTTCCCCCGTCGATCACGTTTGGACCACGCGGGTAAGCTCTTCCCTATCCTTGAGTGTTTCCTTCCAATTCTTTCCCTAGGGGAAGTTATTTGGGTTTTAATGGGTCATTATTCTTACCAGATCTATATCATTCTCGGTTGATTTGGGAGGCGTCGTTCACGTATATCGATCAGAGGAGATCGAGGTAGGTGGTCTGGTGTTTATTTCCAATTATAGAGTTGATTTTGTGTACCGTTGTGCTACGAACCCATGTTCGGGGTGTTTTATGGTTGAGGCCTTAGCTGTTAAGATATCTAGAATTGCATAGATAATCTAATGAACATGTATAAAATGTTGTTTTGGATCGTTGCCTTGATCCAGGGCCACCCCGAGGGTACGTTCCCCTTGTTTAGTTGTTTGGCCAGGATACCCATGGGTATGCTGTAATGATAGCATGTTTTTATTTTTCTTGAGAGGAAACATATTCATTACATGCTTATGTGTTGGGCTCAGCCTGGTTACTTGCTTAACCTGAGGGTAGTGTTTTGTTTAGCCTGAGGGTAGTGTTTTGTTTCGCTTGAGGGAAAGGTATTATTTCTCCTGAGGGAAAGGTACTGATTCTCCTGAGGGAAAGGTATTGATTCGCCTGAGGGAAACATTTCTTATGCCTAAGGGAAGTAGCTTCTGTGTCTGAGGGAAATATCTAGTACGCCTGAGGGAAAGGTTCTGATTCACCTAAGGGAAAGGTACTATTTAGCCTGAGGGCAATGTTCACTTGAATATTCACTGTGGTGTTTTCTTGTGTTATACCTACCAAGATAAAGTAAAATATTGGTATTGTTATTACCTTCTATTTGTTAGATAACCTATTGTAGTTTCTGCTGTGGCATTGTACAGAAGATTGTCGGTCGAGGCCGGGTCTCAGGAACTTATAATTCAATTATATTGAATTGTTAAATATTAATTAAATGGTAATGGAACTGGTAGGAGTAGCTTCTTTTGAGTACTTCCTAGCTTAATGTATTTTCTTTATTGCGCACTGTTGTTGCACATTTTCACTGTCAGTTGGGCATGGGCCTTTGGTGGTTGCCTACTAGGATTTATTTCTCACACCCTCTTTGGGTCATGTCTTGGGCCCAAATAGATTATATTTCTGTAGGTGTCGATAAGGGAAAGAGTCCCTATACAGGTACATTATTGTTGTAGAGGAGCAGGAGAGCATGAGACCGAGCTTAGGCTTATGATTCTGCTGAGTTCCTATTGCACTATTTTAGTTTGCTTTGCTGTAATTAGTACCTTGTATTGTATTATATTTTATTGCAGTGTATCCTGTTTTGACTGCTTTCTTAGAAATAGGACATATTGAATCATCATATATATATATGACTATTGGTTATCTTTTCCTTTAGTGTCGTTGTCTTTTCAGCTTTGTATTGTTTACTACTTTTGCTTTTGTGTATGTTTATATTTTTTTGCTGCGCTGCACTTTGACAAATGAGGGTATAGTTTCCCCACTATCGGACCTAGGCTCTCACTGCTAGTCGGCAGCCTCTGGCATTTGAGGAAATGTGCTTGAGGTCATGTGACCAATCAGATTCGGGGCACCCGTTATGTGGCACCCGGATCTGGGATGTTACAAAGTGGTATCATAGGGATTCTTTTCTCTTGACTTTCTGTTTGGAGCCTTTATCCAGGGATAGAAATGAATAGGTACTTGGTAATAAGTTGTGCCTGGGAGTAGCTAACCTGTGTACAGGAAAAATCCAATCTACCTCGTTTAATTGCAATTTATCTGGTTTTTTAATTTTACAGTTTATTTTATTTTCACCATTGGGTGACGCACTTGTGGTGTGTTGTTTATATTTTTATACTGGGTTCTATTTAGTTGCAATATGATGAGATGAGGGTATGCTATCTCATGCATCATTTAGGCACATGTTAGAATCACATGCCATGCATAGTCTCTATGCCATGTAGGTGCATTAGAAATTTCATGTTGTTGTGATAGATGTTGTGCTAGAAAATGCATGTTGTTGTGATAGATGCCTTGATAAAATACATTCTATTTGATAGGGTATTTCTATGTAAGGTTTTGTGAATGAACGTCAAACTTTGGTTCTTGAGGAGTATGGGCTCTCATCAATCGGAATTTGGTGGATCATCAACTTGTTTACTTTGTTATAACACGTATAAGATGTCAATCTTTGGTTCGCGGGGAGTATGGGCCCTCACGGATTGGAATTTGGAACTTTGGTGTTCGTTCAGTGGTTTTCTGGACTCCGGAGTAGTTTTTGAGGCTTACTGTCTGAAAAAAACCCAGAATACACGCCGTGTAGTTTTGACTACATGCCATGTGTTCTTCTGTTCGGGAAGAAACTGTTTTTCTTAAGTACACGTCGTGTAGTCTCTAACCATTTCATAGGTCGTGTGGGCAGAGACATGGGATAGGGAAGTTCTTGGGGAAACACACCACGTACCGGTTGTACACGTTGTGTAGGGTTGACCCTGTGTCTGCTCATGTGACTAACAACACGGATAGAGAAATATTAGCTTATACACACTGTGTCAATTACGAACACGTTGTGTAGTGTAATCTTGGGATCCGACCGTGTAGCTAACAACACGGGTCAGTGTTATCTTTTCAAGTACACGTTGTGTCCTTCTGGAACATGCCATGTAGTGTGAGCCGTGTATCTGGTCGTGTCTCGAACAACACAGGTTGGTAAAGCCCATCTATTACACGTCGTGTACCTATGGGACACACCGTGTAGTCTTGACCGGTGAGAGACCGTGTGGACTTGGCCGTGTGGCTGGGGAAACAAGGTGGCGTACATGTCGTGTATGGGTGTAACACGTCGTGTAACCTTGTTATAAGGGGATCCATGTGGCTTAACCATGTATAAGGACTCGGGCAGGGAAAGAAATTCAAGTACACACCGTGTATAAGGAAAACATGTCGTGTGTTTGAGGTGTTACACGACCAGTTCTGACAGGAGTACACACCCATGTGAAAGACTTAAGGGAACACGTTGTGTAGTTATTATACATGTCGTGTAGTCTTGTTTTTTCAACTTTAATGATTTCTTTTCCTTGTTCCCTTCTTACACTTCCAATTCGTAGTCCTTGATGATCTTAATCTAATGTATGTGTTTGACCTTGTAGAGTCATGCCGCCAAGACGACCTTGAGTTGCTCGCCAAGAGAGTGGCGACGATTATACTCTAGAGATGGTAGGCCATGGGCTACTGATGGATCCTCCATCAGTGCCAAATGTGGCGCCAACCGTTGTACCAGACGCAGTCACAGATGTGCAGTTCTATGAGGGCTTCATGCGGTTCATGAAAACCTTTCAGGGAACACCGCAGGTTGCCACATCTATGGCAGAGTTGACGTGTATATTTCAGTAGCAGCATCCACCTACGTTTTTAAGGGATAGCGGACCACAGGCTATGGAGTCATGGCTAGATTCGATGTAGATAATTTTTGAGCATATGGAGATGCCTCCTGGGAGGAGGGTCAAGATCGCTACTTACATGTTGTGTGATTCTACCAAGAGATGGTTGGATGTTACCACCCAGACTAAGAATCACCTAGACATGGTGTGGGAAGGTTTTCAGGCAGTCTTCTATGAATTTTTCTTTCCGGAGACGTTGAGGGCAGATCGATCTTGAGAGTTTATGAATCTTCAGCAAGGCGCCATGTCAGTGATGGACTATTCTTCCCGTTTCACCGAGCTATAACATTTTGCACTGATTCTGGTGGGTGATGAGATGTTAAGGGCTAGACGCTTTGAGGATGGTCTTTGATATTACATTCGAGCGCTGATGAATGTTTTCAGGTTTCCTAAGTGAATGCTATTGTGAACCAGGCATTGATTACTGAGCGGAACCTGTGGGAATCTAGTGGCGCGGACCAGGGTGGTTCGGCACCGGTCTCTGCTACTATTTCTACCGGCAACAGGAAGAGGCAGATGGATTTCTTTCATGGTGGCAGTACTAGCTAGAAGAATTCTTTAGGGGGGGCGGTAATGTGTTACCAGTGTGGTAAAGAGGGGCACAAGAGACCTCAATGTCTACATGACCCAGTGGAGTGTCAAGATTGCGGCAAGATAGGTCATTTGTAGCATTTTTGCAGGGCGTTTCCACCAGTGACTAGTGAGAGGAGTTATGTGCAGACTCTGCGTGCAGGAGCAGGGCCAGCAGCTTCTTACCAGTCAGGGAATTGGAATAGGTCAGGACATTCCGGCCGAGGTGGTGGTTATGGTCGTGGTAGCCAGACACCAGGATCTTAGAGATAGTAGGGCGGGTTAGCTCAGGGTAGTTAGGTTGTGTCGTAGGGCCGCGGCACTGGGCAGACATATGCAGTGCAACAAACCCAACAGGAGCAGGATCCCGAACCTTCCACTATCAGAGGTACAATTCTAGTTTCTTCTATTTTATCTTTATTATGTTTTTATATCGATGTTACACATAGCTTTATATCTATTCCCATTGTGGAGAGCCTTGGGCTCTGTGTTTCTTCTTCTTCTGATATCATGACGCTAGACACTCCATTGGGAATTAGAACGGCAGGTGTGCGTCAGTGCAGGGAGTGCCCCCTAGAGGTTGGTGGGTGTCACTTTCTATGGGACCTCTATATCTTAGAGATGACAGCCTATGATTTCATTCTCAGTATGGACTGGTTGGTACCCTTTTGAGATTTTGTAAATTTCTATCATCACAGGGTGAGTTTCACGTCACTAGAGGGTGAAGAGTTTCTATACAAGGGCAAGTGGGATGTCCAGGTGATCCGATCTGGACCCGAGCATCATGGGAGAGGTGGAGTGACAACCCAGATTGTGAGTTTGTATCTGGATGACCAGGGAACTTGTCAAAAGGATTTCCCTCCAGTGGTTGATCGTTTCAGGAATGTCTTCCCGGACTACTTTTCAAGTCTACCTCCTGAGCAAGAGGTGGATTTCTCCATTGAGCTTGTGCCAGGAGCAGCACCAGTGTCCATTTCTCCTTATAGGATGGCTACAACAGAGTTGCAGGAGATCAAGAAACAGTTAGATGAGTTGCAGGCAAAGGGTTTCATCTGACCCAGTACTTCTCCTTGGGGTTCGCCTGTTCTGTTTGCGAAGAAGGCAGATGGTACCCTCAGACTTTGTGTGGATTATCGAAAGCTGAACCAGTTGATGTTCAATAACTGATATCACTTTCTAAGTATTGATGATCTTTTTGATCAACTTCGAGGAGCACGAGTGTTCTTGAAGATTGACTTGAGATCTGAATATCATTAGTTGCACGTTAGACCATCGGACATACCACTTACAGCCTTTAGGAGCAGATATGGTCTATACGAGTACTTGTTCATGTCGTTCAGACTCACAAACGTGCCAGAAGTTTTCATGGCTCTAATGAATCATGTTTTCCATCTATATTTGGATTCTTTTGTGGTAGTCTTTGTGGAGTATGTCTTGGTGTACTCACACACTCGACACGACCATGCTACCCATCTTGAGATCATACTGAGTACACTGAGAGAGCATCAGTTATATGCTAAGCTCTCAAAGTGCCACTTTTGGATGGACCAGATACACTTCCTGGGTCATATTATCTCATAGGTAGGAGTTGTAGTGGACCCATAGAAAGTGAGAGCAGTAGTTTCCTAGGAGCAGCCGAAGAATGTGTTTGAAATACAGAGTTTCTTGGGGTTGGTTGGTTACTACAGGTGCTTTATACAGGACTTCTCCTGCTTAGCAGCACCGTTGATGGGTTTGACTAAGAAGGGTGTGGAGTTTGTTTGGTCAGAAGCTTGCGAGACAGCCTTTCAAGAGATGTAGGGAAGGTTGACATCAACACCAGTCCTGATACTTCCAGAGTAAGGGAAGAGATGTACAGTTTACTGTGATGCATCAGGTATTGGGCTGGGGGTAGTGTTGATGCAGGGTGATCGAGTAGTTGCATATGGGTCTCGGCAGTTGAGGCCACATGAGAGGAATTACCCGATGCATGATCTCGAGTTGGCTGCAATTGTTCATGTGTTACGCTGTTGGAGACATTATCTCTTGGGAGAACATTTTGTGGTGTTTACGGACCACAAAAGTCTGAAATACATCTTTACCCAGCGTGACCTGAATTTGATACAGTGAAGGTGGGTTGAATACCTTCAGTCCTTCGACTTTGAGCTTTCCTATACACCTGGTAAAGGTAACGCAGTTGCTGATGCACTGAGTATGAGGACTCAGATACAGGCAGTGCAGGAGACCAGTGGTGAGTGGCAGCTGATGGCTTTGTTCTCTGAGATGTATTTGGAGGTGCACAATAGTCAGGGGTGAGCTTATCTTTCATCTTTAGTTGTGACTTCTACCCTCCTGGATAGAGTAAGGATGAGACAGCTATTGGATTCGGAAGGCCTAGTTCTACGGGAGTTGGTGGCAAGTGAGGACCCTCCTCCCAGTTGGACGATAGGCGATGATGAGGTACTGTGTATCCATGGACGAGTGTGAGTTTCAGGGGATATACATGAGGAGTTTATGCGTGAATTTCATGCTTCATCTTGGGCAGTGCATCCCAGAGTTACCAAAATGTATTGTGACTTGAGACGTCAGTATTGGTGGTCGGGTATGAAAAGAGAGGTAGCTGGTTTTATTACGAGATGTTCCACCTGTCAACAGGTGAAGGCAGAGCATCAAAGGTCAGTTGGACTGTTACAACTATTACCCATTCCGGAGTGGAAATGGGATGATGTCGCGATGGACTTCGTGACCAGGTTGTCGAGGTCACCTTGAGATAGTGATGTCGTGTGGGTTGTTGTGGACAAACTTACGAAGGTAACTCACTTTTTGCCGATCAAGGAGACCTTCGGTGTTGACGAGCTCAGGAAGTTGTATATCCAAGAGGTAGTACAGCTTCATGGGGTCCCTCGTTCTATCGTTTCAAATAGGGATGCTCATTTTACGTCTCGTTTCTAGTAGAGTTTTCAGAGGGCACTGGGTACACAGGTGCTTCTGAGCACAGCTTACCACCCTCAGACTGATGGCCAGTCAGAGCGTACAATACAGGTGCTTGAGGACATGTTGCGTGCATGCGTCCTATACTTTGGGGTCTCTTGGGAGAGACACATACCCCTAGTCGAGTTTGCCTACAATAATAGTTTTCAGGAAACTATTGAGATGGCACCTTACGAGGCTTTATATGGTAGGTCATGCCGATCACCCATGTGCTGGTTGGAGGCAGGTGAGACAGCTTTACTGGGACCACGTCTCATGCAGGAGACTTCAAAGCAGATCCAGTTGATTTAGAAGCAGATGGCTACTGCACAGTCTCGTCAGAAATCTTATGTTGATCGTCGTAGATGACCCTTGGAGTTCGTGGTCGGGGATCGGGTTTTCTTGCGTGTTTCACCAAGGTTGGGACACAGGCGGATCAAGAGACAAGGTAAACTTTCACTGAGGTATGTGGGGCCGTTTGAGATTTTGGAGAGAGTTGGGTCGGTTGCAGTTACCACAGGGGTACCGGGTCATGCACGACGCCTTCTACGTATCTCAGCTGCGCCGTTATCACTCAGAACTGTCTCACGTTTTTCAGCCCGAGGAGGTTGAACTTTAGGTCGATGCATCCTTTGAGGAGCATCTGATTCGTATTGTTGATAGGAGCACGGAGGTTCTCCGAGGTCGGTCAGTTCCTCTCGTACGGGTGTTATGGCAGCATGGCCGAGTGTAGGACGAAACCTGGGAGTGGGAGACCGACGTACGTGCTCAGCGGACAGAGTTGTTCTCATCTTTATCTTCACCACCCTTGGAAGGGCAATTTGGGGACGAATTGCTTTAATGGGGGGAGTTTGTAAGAACTCGGTTCTTATTCTTGAGGTACGGGTTTCTTCTTTTCCTTTTCCCTTAAGTGTTTTTGAGAAAAATAAGAAAAATGGGGAAAATTCCCAAAAATTGTGGGTACACGCCGTGTAATTTTCCACATGCCGTGTACTTTGGCCGTGTGGGATGAGTATATAGGGTGTGTAGGTCTGTCGGTGATGAAAGGCGTAAAAACTGACTACACGTCGTGTACTTAGTATATACACATCGTGTAATCAGTCGGCGGGTGAACAGTAAGGTGGTGAGAGTAGCCGCCAGCGAAACGGTAGTACACGTTGTGTACTCAGAAATACACGTCGTGTAACCAAGTCGACAAATGAACAGTGAGGCGGTGGAAAGTGACCTCCAGAAGAACAGTTAAAAAAATGGAAAGTACACGTTGTGTACTTGAGAGTACATGTCGTGTAGTTATGTTTTTTTGTTATAAACGGACAGTGGCCTTCTCATTCAGCAGAGGAGGCAGTGAGTTCGTTTGGAGCACTGGGAGGGGAGGCCGGAGCCTGGAAGAGCTCTGGATCGCACGCCGGAACTCAGATTCTTCCGTTGTCGATCACGTTTGGACTGCACGGGTAAGCTCTTCCCACTCCTTGAGTGTTTCCTTCCAATTTTTCCTGAGGGAAAGTTATTTGGGTTTGAATGGGTTATCGTTCTTCCCAGATCTACGTCGTTCTCGGTTGATTCGGGAGGCTTCGTTCACGTATATCGATCAGAGGAGATCGAGGTAGGTGGTCTGGTGTTTATTTCTAACTGTCGAGTTGATTTTGTGTACCGTTGTGCTACGTGCCCATGTTCGGGGTGTTGTATGGTTGAGGCCTTAGTTGTTAAGATATCTAGAATTGCATAGATAATCTAATGAACGTGTATAAAATGTTGTTTGGGATCGTTGCCTTGATCCAGGGCCACCCCGAGGGTGCGTTCCCCTTGTTTAGCCGTTTGGCCAGGATACCCGTGGGTATGCCGTAATGATAGCATGTTTTGAGTTTTCTTGAGAGCGGTTACTTGCTTAGCCTGAGGGCAGTGTTTTGTTTAGCCTGAGAGCAGTGTTTTCTTTCACCTGAGGGAAAGGTATTGTTTCATCTGAGGGCAAGGTACTGATTCGCCTGAGGGCAAGGTATTGATTCGCTTGAGGGTGACGTTTCTTATGCCTGAGGGCAGCAACTTCTGTGCTTGAGGGCAATATCTGGTACGCCTGAGGGCAAGGTTCTGATTCGCTTGAGGGCAAGGTATTGTTTAGCATGAGGGCAATGTTCACTTGAATATTCACTGTGGTGTTTTCTTGTGTTATACCTGCCAAGCTAAAGCACATGCTTGATATTGTTATTACCTTCTATTTGTTAGATAGTCTGTTGTAGTTTCTGCTGTGACACTGTACAAGAGATTGTCGGCTGAGGCCGGGTCTTGGGAACTTATAATTCAATTATATTGAATTGTTAAATATTTATTAAATGGTAATGGAACTGGCAGGAGTAGCTGCTTTTGAGTACTTTCTAGCTTATTGCATTTTCTTTATTGCACACTGTTGTTGCACATTTTCACTGTCAGTTGGGCACAAGCATTTGGTGGTTGCCTACTGATATTTATTTCTCACACCCTGTTTGGGTCATGTCTTGGGCCCAAACAGATTATATTGTTGCAGGTGTCGATAAGGGCAAGGGTCCCTATACAGGTACACGATTGTTGCAGAGGAGCAGGAGAGCATGAGATCGAGCTTAGGCTTGCGATGCTGCTGAGTTCCTGTTGCACTGTTTTAGTTTGCTTTGCTGTACTTAGTACCTTGTATTGTATTGTATTTGATTGTAGTGTATCCTATTTTGACTACTTTCTTAGAAATAGGACATATTGCATCATCATATATATATGACTGTTAGTTATCTTTTGCTTCAGTACCATTGTCTTTTCAGCTTTGTATTGTTTACTACTTCCGCTTTTGTGTATGTTTATATTTTTCCGATGGGATATACTTTGACAAATGGGGGCATAGTTTCCCCACTATCAGACCTAGGCCCTCGCTGCTAGTCGGCAGCCTCTGACGTTTGAGAAAATGCGCTTGAGGTCATGTGACCAATCGAGTTTGGGGCACCCGTTGTGTGGCACCCGGATCCGGGACGTTACACATTCCTATGTTGTTCTTCCACATAAATTGCAGTCATTACGTCTTCAAGAGATAATTTCACTTTCCGATGCTTGAGAGTCATACCCAGACCCTTCCAAGACTAAGAAAATTTCTCCACAATTGACGTAGCTTGAAACTTCTCAAAATGCTTCATTTCTGTTTTTTAAACAGTGAATGTATGATATATATATATATATAAGTTCATACATTTGTCCAGCCATTGATTTTCCTTCAACCATTTGGAATTTCAGGAATTCCGAAACTAAATACCTTTTCAAACCTAAATTATTAGCACTACATTCCTTATCCAGTTCATACTAAAGTGATTTTGCAATGTACAACTCATAACAATACACATCAAACGAAACATTTGATAATGCAGAGAGAATAATCACCATTCCCAACTGACCCCTCTCATTCTACACAACAATTTCATCAATTTTGTGATCATCCTTAATCGGTTTAGGTTTTTCAAAGTGAGTTATATGCGACATATCCCAATTGCTAATCGCATTTTCACACGTTATTGTCAATGTTTGAAGCATTGAATGTTCAATTTTTCAGGCACATTAAGCATATCAACTCTAACAACACCAATTCCATAACTTTATATTATCTGGGGTGGTCGAGCATACTATATAGAGCTCAGTAATTAACGCATTTAATCGTATGATTTAAACTACGTGCTACGACAATTAATGCGATTTGCGACAATTAACGAGCCACATAATATTTCAACATTTCCTACCATTACAATTTGATAGAACAATTAATTAATGGTGTTAACTACTTAAATCACCATTGATTCCATTACCCTTTTCCATAAATAAAATAAATATACCTACCAAAATATAATTATCGTTTACTGTTATGATCAACTAGAATTAAAATCCAATCATAACTATGTTTAATCGGGTGTCTGATTAACAAGTCGACATCCTATTAACATTTATATAAAACAAATACATTACTGAAATCGTCCAAATAACATTTAAAGAAATAAAAAACCGATAAATTACAATTAAGTTCAGTTAAATCATTTTAAGTTATTTTATCTAAAACTGAAACCGAAAGACTTTCAAAAAAACCATCACCGTCCAAATCATTATTAACCGAACCCCCCCCCCCCCCCGGTCATTTGGAGTTGGGTAGCAAAAAGTATTTTGGACCGGGTTGCCACCACGAGATCGCCCCATTTAAGTCGCAGCGGTACTCTCCAAACTCGCCCCAGCCCCGTGTATCATTTTTCGTCCGAGTTTGCCCTAGCAATGTCCGGCGGTAAGGGCAGGAATAAGAAAACGGGAAGGAGACGCGGAGAGTCGGCGTCGAATGGGCAGAGGGTTGATGATTTAGGCGGTTCGAAGACGTCTGCTGGCGGCGGTGGTACGGGAGTTGGTGGTCGAAACCTAAACTACGGGAATGACAGTGGGCGCACAGGTGAGAAAATGGGTCGGAGAAGGGACTCTGGATTCAAGAGGCGGCGTGGCGGTGATACTCGGTCGGTGGCAAACAAGCGGTTTCGTAATGATTTGGACGAGGATAAAGATGGTGATGAAGATAACCTTTGTGTTTCTCCACGCAATAACGGGTGTGATGAGATTGGAAACGGAAGGTTAATGGACAGTTCTAAAGATTTAGTTAACTCCAACGATAATAATGCGGATGGCGACACTGTGGCAGCGGTCGCCGCCGGTCCTTCAGTTTCTCCACTTGGTGGAGGCGAGTCCTACCTAAGTGAGAGCAGGTGTGTTATTTTTACCTCTCGTTCTCTGTTTATATTTTTCTTATGGTTTTACAGTTCCAAGCTTGTTTGTGTCTTGCCATATCAACTTCGTCAATCCATTGGAAGGTGGCGATGCCTTGTTGCTTTTACAGCGTGAAGTTGAAACATAAAAGGTGTTTCAGTTGGCTATTTAGCTGACATATTTTTTCCAAAATCTTGGTCCGGAGTTAGATATGGAATCTTGAAAAGCAAGGCTTCGTTTGATCCACAAAATGTAATCACTTCGGAAAAATTTAAACCGGGGTGAATTTTTCTCAAAAAATAACTCCATATGGAAATCATGCACGATGAATGATATGTTTGAACCGCTGATATAAAATATCCAATGCAGTGTTTATAATTCCCTCATGCTTACGCCAGGAGAAAAACTTTCACAAATTGAAGGCTTGAAAACATGGGATCAAATGAAGGGTTTCATATTGCTTGCTGTTTTATACTCATGTTTCTTCGTATATGCTCATTTCGCTTTAACCATTTATGCTAGCCATGCTTCTTTACACAATTAGTTTGTATGGGATTGGCAGGTTTGATCAGTGTTCCATATCTCCCCTGTCCTTGAAAGGAATCAAGGCTGCTGGATATGAGAAAATGACAATAGTGCAAGAGGCAAGCCTTCCTTTCATTCTTGAAGGTATGGTCTTCTCAATATGATTGAATATTTTCTTATGTGAGCCGCATGTATTGTTTCCCATGGTGGTTTCTATAAACCAACCAAATTGAGTTCTCGTGGCTACATATTTTAATGGGAGAATTTTTCATAATTCTGAGAGTTTATCCTATTTTTGGCCGAAGGTCTATTAGTCTCCATAAATCTACTCTCATGCCTACAAATAAAAGTCTACCTCAATTTTGACGTAGGCTTTTCTAGTTACCATTTGTTGGATGTGCACTAAAACGGCCACCACTATGCCGTGGTGATGCATATGACGCCGTGGTTGAAGGCCACACTGGTTTTAGCGTGTATGTGATGCATGCGACTACCACATCCTTCTCCACTCAGTTTTCATCGGTTAGGAACCAAAAGGTTGGTTCGTTTATGGTTGGCACACCTCATTCATTGAAGTGTTCAATGAATGATCACCAAACACGTTCAGGTTCCATGGATGACACCCGATACGTTATGTTATGGCCGCTCTTCATTCAATGAAGAGCATCGAGGTTGCCTATATAAGGATGTGATCTGGTGGTAACGAAGTGTGTGTGATAGTGGCGAATCGTTTGCAAGCCAACTGGAGTTCTTTTCCATTCCCGAAGCTCATTCATCGCTCGACGAAGGCGCTAGCACCCCTTCGAGCGTTCAGGAGTCCTCACGAAGCGTTTGCGGATTCATTGGCTGATTCTCCCCCCTTGGAGGTAGGAGACATTCGTCTGTTGCTCCTTATGATTGTCATCAAGCTAACTCCACCGAAGAACATGGATGGTATTTGTTGATGTTCGGGCGTTTTAGGAACGTTGTTTTATGCTTTGTTTTTCTAACACACTTACACTTTTGATTCCTTGGAGATGGATGTAGGTTTCAGGCGTAGTGGAAGCGGTGGATGAGGCATGCCCAACTCGTCTTTTTGTCGTCATCGATGATTAATCTGAGATTTACACGACGTTAAATGCCGTGATCAACGAAATTGAATCAAAGAATATAGACGATTGAAAAAACGCCGGAACCAAAACACAAAATCATCACATATTACTTGTAATTAATTTAAGCAATTAAAGAATTACCTTGCAATGAATTTTATCTTTGTTGATGGATCTGACGTCTCTACGTCGTACCGTTGTACCGTCGTTGTCTTGTAGGAATCAAGAATAAATTCCCTCCAGCGGTGATCCACACGTGTTCCACGAACCTCCGAACATCGTTGTAGGAATCTCCGGGTGCTAACGCGACAGATCCTAACGCTTGCGTCATTCGCCTTTGATCGTCTCGAGAATCACTTAAAGGAAGGGTTCTCTTCGATCTCTCTAGACTCGAGAGTGGTGGTGGAGGAGGATCACTCTGCGTTATTTAAGAGCGTGCTCTTTAGGGTTTTGAGAGGATTCTCTCCGGATCTCGTTGTGCACAAATGTATGGACTCTCTTAAGAAAATAATATAATTAAGTTTATATACCGCTAGAGTTAGAAAATAATAATTGCACATGCGTATTTATTATTTCTGTAATCCCTGTGGAACCCTATGTTATTATTTTTTCTTGACAGGCGCTAAACTCGCGAATTAAATTAAATATTATTTATTTAAATAATATTCAATATATATTATTTCTCATCACACCATTAAACTCCGTTCACCATTCTTTCACAATTTTTTTCAGCCATTGAATAGTGACTATTTAATAAATAAACATCATTGCATTATTTGCAAACAAATAAATAAATATTATATTCACTAAATATCAAATAAATATTTATTAAATATTCTGCTCTCACATAATATTTTTTCGAATAAATGATGACGTAATATATGCGATCAATCAAACATGAATAATTATTAAATCATGTGTGGGAATAATATTTATTCAACTCGTTAAATAATAAATAATAATATATTATTTAACTGAGATTTTGGATACACTTAGTGTGTGACTGTTGGCATCGGAAAACGTGTCCATGTAATTCACCGAATGCTGCTGAACATGATCTCGGAGCGTAGCTCATTTCAAAAGCTTCGATTTGACTGGTCGTGGAGTCCGAATGGAATTACGGTTCAGAAGTTATGGCCGTTCGAAGTCAGATTGCCGAAAATGGCCATCCAGGACGATTTGGGGACAAAGTACGAGTTTGCGCGAAAAAATGGAATCTTGTGCGCAAAATGGTTTTACGCGCAAAAGTAGAACGGAATTTTATGCGCACCGCCGTTCAAGGTTTTGCCTATAAATACAAGTGCACCCCCTTCTTCCAGGAGTCCTCCGAAGGTCGGCCGCCGCTCTAATGCGTAAGTCCGCATCTTCCGCGCCTGCGTGCAAACCCCCCATCTTGCGCGCAAAACATCACTTTTGCGCGCAAATGTGCCAACGTGCCCAATTTTGCGCGCAAATCTCCCATATTGTGCGCAATTCCTCCCCTATTGTGCGCACAACTCCGCTATTGCGCGCACATCTCCCATAGCGCGCGCATGCCTGCCCTACTGCGCGCATGCCTTCCCTACTGCGCGCAGCCTATCCCACGCATAACGCATCTTACGTGCTACAGTATCCAGGCTTGCGCCTGCTGGTCCGTACTGCGGGGGCTGCACCCCCGCTCGGGATCAGTGTCCGGCTACAGTCCCAGCCCTCTGGGCTAATCCCTTTGCTTTAGTCACTCACCCCCATGAAAAAATGGAAAGTCGTGCCATGAACTTTTAGGTCGGGATGTTGGTATTTTCCATTGCGCCCTTATGCGTTCCCGCTTTCCACCTATGGAATACTATGATTTGAGATACTCCTTCGCACTCCATGAAACACCTTCAGTCGACATATTCCTCTTGATCCGTTTCCCATGTCATGAGTTGAGATTCTCGTCATCAATTCCCCGAGTACCTTGAGTCGAACCATTGCTCAAGTAACTCATCCAAACCCCATCACCTGACTCCTATGCCATGTTGAACCAGAAAGGGCCGCTCTTGCGTAAGTTCCAACACCAGCCATTTCTAAGCGCCTTATGCCTAATAGTCCTATCTATATGACTTTAAACTGTAGTGCACCCTATATGACAAATATAGGATGCCTCTTGCTCTAAACAAGAGATGCTTTATGCGTCAAGCATAAGATGCTAATAGTCCCCTATCTACATGATTATAAACTGTAGTATGCCCTATCATTCAATAATAGGATGCCTCTTGTTCCAAATAAGAGATGCCTTATGTGCCAAGCATAAGATGCCTCATGCCATGATTAAATTGGCGTAATTACAAGAGCTTTGGAATCCGTTCAAACATTCCATCACTCCACCTCATGCTTTGTGTGTCTTTCAATCAGATCTTCATCCTCTTTCATGTCTAAAGGGACCCCCTAACGGCCTGGTCCCATGCCGCATCGGCTCACCTACTGTTTTGGGCCAACGCCCCAAAAGATTTTGGACAACACTTCGAGTCATGTCATGTGTTTCGAACATGGTCAACAATCAACCCTCAGTTGTTTGTCTCCATTTCAAGCTAACACGATATGAATGTTGTGTTTCGAACACGGTCAACAGTTATCCTCCATCGTCACGCCACCCTCACCGCGTTTCGAATGTCGGGCATGTGATTCACACTTTTCATCTCCCTTTGTTCGGATTGATTCCAACGCCCTTGGCGTTATCCCGCTTGTGCACTTGCGCATAGGTGTTGGCCCCAATTATATGCCCCAACCCACCAGTGAGTTGGGATGCCCTCATGGCCAGACATGAGTAAGACATTACGGGCAACTTCCATGCGTAAGCCCCCATCCACCATTGCCGCTCCTTAGCGGCACTCGGGCAACTTCCATGTGTAAGCCCCATCCACCATTGCCGCACCTTAGCGGCACTCGGGTTGCTTCTATGCATAAGCCCCTTTCATCATTGCCGCTCCTTAGCGGCACCCAGACACGCTAACGACTATTGCTTCTTCGCATATCCACGTTAACGTGAACCCCTCAATGGATCACTCCACAACACCCCAACGCCACGACATTGTTGGTGCCTTCCCTTCATCAAGGCTTAAAGCGTGCCAATTATTAAGTCCTAAGGGTGCGGAGAGAACCAGCCACGTCCGAGCTGCAGGACGTTAAACTGCCAAGCGCCATCGTTCCCAGCACATGACGTTAAACTGTGGCTGCGCCCCGTGCAACACACGCGGGGTGCCCCGTCTTGGGCATTCTCTACGCCTGCTCGTCTCCACGAGAGTGAGATCTTCCTCACATGGAATGAGATTTTCTCTGCTGGAGCGGTGCCTGTCCGCGGGGAAGGGCAACCATCTAGGTGCCCCTAGCATTTCTTGCGGGAGGTAGCATCCCTGTTCCTCCTCTCTTCTTCGATGCCAAAGACCAGTGGAGAGATGGGCACATAAACCTTCGTTATCCCCTCCTCTTCCTCTAGGCTTTGTCTCCATCGGGCCTCCATCCTGGAGTAAGTCCCAATCTCCATCTCCCTAGGCCGCTAACCACGCGTAAGCCCTTGTTTCCTCTTTGGGCCACTAACCACGTGTAAGCCCCATTCCACTTCCAGCGGACGCACCTTTCGCGACGTGATCGTCAGGTTTTTGCTGCCTGTTGTTTCTCACACCGAGCATGACTTACGTGGGCTTAGAGTAAGCATTGACCATGACATCCTTCCTGGGTCGCCCTAAGCGTAAGCCCCAAGTACCCATTCGAACTATGTGGATTTTGATCCTTGTCTCCTAGGCAAGGTACGTAGGAAGCCTCCCTGAGGTTCAAGCCCAACACCTGCTTGTCCCGACCCCTTCACGTCGGTTCACCTTCGTCCCGCACGATGTTAAACAGTATCCCTCATCCCGAACTATGTGGACTTTGATCCTTGTCTCCTAGGCAAGGTACATAGGAAGCCTCCCTGAGGTTCAAGCCCAACACTTACTGTTGCGGAATCGTCGGGAGACACAACGACAGAAATGAGAAAACGAAAGAAAGAAAAGCAAATAAGGACACAACGATTTACGTGGTTCGGGAATAATTCCTACGTCCACAAGGCAGAATTTCACTATTTGGGAGCAACAAATTACAGAGGTTTTTTTCAGTAGTAACCCTAGCTCGAAAATGAGCTATAAAATGAAGAAGACGATCACTGTTCCGAAAAGGTAAGTTCGCGTCGCTACAGTGAACGATGACCGACTTTGTCAAAAGCGCTATAGTGGCTGCCGACTGGAAGTCAAAAGTGCTATAGTGAAGTTGAGCCTGAAGTCTGCACTGCTACAGTGCCTGTCGGTGTCGGTCGGTCCACTCCGCTACAGTGGTCAGCATTTCTACAGTGTCAGAAAAATTGGGCCGGAGGCCTTCGACCCCCAGACCCCCAGAGTAGGGGCGCGTTGCCCCCTGCAACCCCCAACGAGCTCATCGTGGAGCTCGACCCGCGACAATTGCGGGCCACAAGCATTCGGCCCAACTGGATCTGGAACACCAATCCAACACTTACTTGTCCCGACCCATTCGCGTCGGTTCACCTTCATCCCGCATGACGTTAAACTGTACGCCCCTTTTCGTCCCGCAAGACGTTAAACTGTACCCATTCGAACTACGTGAGTTTTGATCCTTGTCTCCCATACAAGGTACGTAGGAAGCCTCCCTGAGGTCCAACCACAATCGACGGTAAGCCGTTGTGTTCCCCAATCGATGGTAAGCCGTTGTGTTCCCCAATCGACGTTAAGCCGTTGTGATCCCCATCCAGTGGTAAGCCGTTGTAGCCCCATCCAGCGATAAGCCATTGTAGTCCGCAATCGACAGTGGTAATCCGTTGTAGTCCCCTTCGCTAGGACCCACATCTCTGGTCCGCCCCCAGGCGTCAGTCCAACCTGGGCTGCTAACCACGCGTAAGCCCCAATATAACGTCGGGTCGTTGTCCTATGTGTACACCCCGATTCTATACCCCCATCCTGAACTATGTGAACTTTGATTCCCTGCCTTGGGGATACGTAGGAAGCCTTTCTGAGGTTCAAACCTATCACCCATGTCTCATCCTGGTCTTTCCCTCGAGCCTATGTGTTTTGCGAAGGTCATGCCCTGACCTGGAGGTTCCACTTCCTTCGGGTCCCATCCATACATCTATTCTCACGAGTTGCCTCTTCAGGTGCCCCATCGCCCCACCGAACTACGTGGACTTTGATTCCCTACCACGAGGATACGTAGGAAGTCTCTTTGAGGCTCAAGCCCAACATCACCGTCGCCCTCGCGTCGGCTCTATCTCACTCTTCATACACTCTCAACAATCCATATCCATCCTAATTCTTACTCGAGCCGCCACATCCCGGTGAGATCATGTCACCCACTTTCTCGCTGCTCCTAACAGCAATCGGGTAACTAACCACGCGTTAGCCCCAACATCAGTGTTCCCTCCTGGGATTACACCCATCTGATCCACTCTTATCAGTGTTCCGATCAGTCCGATCCATCTCCGCTAGACGTTAATCTCGCGACATACCCCATGTTAAACATGAGAAGCTGAGAAAAACCTCAGAGACATGCCTCTGGCATAAAATTCTCCGTACTTGACATGGGATGCCTCAGGCTTCCGCGCCCTTGAGAAACCCTATCATAAGGGGAAGAAACCCAGACGCATCAGTGTTCCAGCGTCCAGACACGCCAGCGATGTCCAACGTGACTACTCCCCCGACCGAAGATTGCTGCCCTGACTTGACCTCTTGGAATGTCCTGACAAAAGCAACGTAATTAACCGGGTCTGTGAATACATGACACTGAGAAGAGTTTCACGAACAACGTCTTAAATCTATGAGGGAGACCAGAACTAGGTAACGAGCTTCGAGGAGGAATCCACGGAAGGAGAGACCGATATCTTATCATCCCGTTTCGATCAAGGAGCAAACGTCCTTGAATAAGCGGCGAATGCCGCCCGCCTTTGGAAAGTGGGAATGCGGGGCAACATTTAGCGCGTATGCGCGCCCCGACGAAAGCGTCAGAAACAATGACCCTCCAAACCTCTTTCTCAGTGGCATTAGGCGAAGCAGAAGTCCAAAGTTAACGTCTTGCAACACGTCAAGACACCCATAAAGAAAGAAGTTAATGCCTCAACGACATAATACCTCATACAAACGCTTACTATGTAATATAATTTCTTTATCGCGATATCTCTAATCAAGCAGGTTGCATGCTGGTGTCATCAACCTATGTGTAATATAACCCCTTTATTTAGGCTATATCATTTCCATCAAAAGTTTGAGATATCAACTTCCGTTAAATAACAGAAGGGACAAATCATTTCTTGCATTATTCATTAATGAAATATTACTCGCGACGCACCCAACATATCTTACCCCGCCACGAACATATGTCGTCACGGTTTTCGTCAATACATCAAAGTACGCTATTTATAACTCATTAATAATAATGTTAAAGTTTAAGGATCAATACATACGACTTCAAATAGAAACATCTAATGACATATATAAATGTAGATTTCCTACTGTTGAGTCTCGTTCTTATAATATTCTACACTGGATATCACCAATGGCGTACACCATGAGAATGCGTCTCAAAGTTTTATGAGTTTCTACCTTTGATAACTTGTATCATTTGTGGCCCTCAAATGATTTCATCCGACTTTAAAACATATATTTAAGAATATTGTTGTGACACTTCTAGGTTCTCATCATAGCGGGAAACTGCTATGACCTTTCAGTGCGACAACTACTTTTAGGATATTATCACATACTATGTTATGCAGAAGAACAATAATGATGTGATAAATAGTTCATTAATATTCAAAACAATGTATACAAATTATCATTAAGTACACAGAAGGTTTTAGGACACCAACTGCAACAAACTTCCACTTGCACTAGAGCCAACTCATATTAGCCTTCAGTCCGCTAGCTCTCATATGATACTCATGCTTCTGATGATACATGACTTTAGTCAAGGGGTCCGCTATGTTTTCTTCTGTGGGAACTCTGCTTACTGCAACTTCACCCCTGAGAAAAATATTCGAGGTGATACTTCTGGAGTATGTACTTTGTCCGTTGGTGTGATCTTGACTTAAAACTCTTTTGCAAGAGCCACCACTACAATATTATCACAATAAAATGTGATAGGGTCTTTACAGTTAGGTAACAAATCAAGCTCATGAACGAAGTTTCGTATCCAAATGACTTTCTTGGCTGCATTAGAAGCTGCTATATACTCAGACTCCGTTGTAGAACTAGTGACAACTGACTGTTTTGAACTCTTCCAACCCACATCTCATCCATTCAGACAAAAAGCATATTCTGACTGCGACTTCAGATCATTCTCATCTGTTTGAAAACTAGCATTGGTATAACCCTTGATGATCAGTTCCTCATCTCCCCCATACACCAGGAACATATCCTTAGTTTTTCTTAGATACTTAAGGATAGTCTTAACACCAGATTAATGTTGTCCTCATAGATCAACTTGATATCTGCCTACCATGCTCAATGCGTAGGCAACATCAAGTCTGGTACATTTCATGACATACATGATTGGTCCTATCGCTGAAGCGTATGAGATCTTACTGATTCTCTCTTTCTCCTGTTGTGTTTGAGGATACATTTTCTTAGAAAGATGTATACCATGTGACACTGAAACTAATCCCCTTTTGGATTGTTCCATATTAAATCTCTTTAGTATCTAGTCAATATATATACTTTGATTTAGTCCAAGCGGTGGAGGGCCACGTCCAATCTCTTTAGTATCTGGTCAATGGGTTTGGCTGCAAGGGAAGCTTGGTCGAGTGGATAGAGAGAGACACCTTGGCTGATTATTTTGATACATGCCCCTACGCACATTGGCATTGTTGCCCATTATATGGAGGGCCGTGTCCATGCTCATGAAAGATCGTACCGCGTCTCAAATATTCACACGAGTGGCGAATTTTATGCAGTAACGGCTAAATCAACACCAGTTTTTATTACGGTTGGGGATGGAGGTTACCAGGAAGGCCTTGCTGACAGGTACTTTGATCCACATTCGGAGTACTCAGCATTCCAGAATGCCACTTATGGTGAACTTGAGGCTGAAACTTTGGCACTAAACAAGCACGCAGGGACCCTCCAGAATCACTGTTCATGAACAAAATTCCCAGCATTAAGCCAGGAAGCTGTGTGGAATGACAACTTATGCAAGAGACACTTTAGAAGGAAGTTGACAAAAGCTGGCTGCATCTATTGAAGATGACAATCCGCACTGACTTCCAAGAGAAGTTGGCCAGAACGTCTCTTAGAACTCAACACCATGACTTTCGAAGCGACGTTGCCAAATATGATATTTGAGGACACTTTCCTATGTTTTCACCTCTAGGAGAAGATGGTTTTTTAGGAGGGGGAAATGTTAGGAATGTAGGGTTGTGTGGTGTGGGTTGTCCATGAGAGGGAGTGGGTGATAACTGCCAGTAGTAGTGTTGTAATTTGTTGTAGTTATTGGGGCTGGCTATAGCCGGTAGGGGTTGTTGGTAATTGGTTGAGGCTATTAAATAAGAGAGATGATTGCGGGGGAGGGGATACAAATACTTTGCATTTCAGCTTGGCTGAGGGGGGTGTCGACCTTGGGAGGGCACAACCTTGGCTCCTGGGAGTGGTTTTCTGTGGAGAGTTCTTATGTCTTCTTCTTTCTTCTTCTTCTTCTTCTAATACTACTACTACTGTAACTCTCTAGAAGGTTCTCTTTTCTGCTACTACAATATAGTGAATGCAATTGTTTCTTCTTCCTTTCCTCTCACTCACTCATGGTCCTAACAGTTGACAATTGGGGCACCTATAAAAATTGCTACCAATCTTATTTTCTATGAATGTACTAAACATATAGAGGGGAATTGCCATTTTGTTCGTGTGAACTTCAACACGAAAAACCTCACATTTGTCTATGTTTAGATACAAAAAACAACTTGGTCATGTTTTCATTGAAGAAGGGGTTCAGGGGTCACGAGTGAACTTTTTATGTAACTAGTTGGGTATGATAAATATGTACGACCCACCTTGTGAAGGATTTTTTAGATATAAAAACAACTTGGTTGATGTTTTCATTAAAGGGGTTCAGGGGTCGCGAGTCAACTTTTTATGTAACAAGTTGGGTATGATAAATATGTATGACCCACCTTGTGAAGGATTTTTTAGATTATGAAGTGTTTTGTATGGGCTTGATCTAAGGTCATTAATCATTGTGTGACCCTACTCCCTTGTCTATGACTAAATAATTTCTACCTCAATTTTGAGGTATGGTTTTCTCATTACCATTCTCAAGCATAACCGCTTCAACCCCTCCCCTACCTTGGCTTAGCCCCTCCTCTTAACCTTGTTTTGTTGGCCCTCTTCATCTTTCCATTTATTCAATTACATTTTTATAATTGAAGAAAATATTTGAATTTAGTTAACATTTTGTGATTTTAAAAAAAAAAATTAAATTTAGTGACTTATTTTATTAATAGTTTTTTTTTGTAATTTAATTAACAGTTTAGAATGACATTTGAATTTATTAATAATCTTACTAACTTTTATTTTATCAGTTTGATTATCTTTGAAAAAAATGTTTGATAAATGGATTTGTAATCCTTAAATCACGGTTTACTAAAACAATTTATCATTTTTTTTAATGATAAACAACAACAAACATGTCTTGAACCCAATTAAATGAGGTAGACTACATGGATCAAACGTTGCCAATTTGCTGTATTGAGGGTCATATTTTCATTTAAGCCATTTAGAACAAAATCATCTTGAATGGTTTGTTTAAGAGTCATTTTAGATCCACCTCTACTTTTAATAAGTTAATTTGTCATTAAGTTTACCCTATTAAGAAGTGCATCCCTATGTCTTCTTTTAACATGTTTAAATCATCTTAATCTAGTCTCAGTCATCTTGTTGTCAATTGGAGTCGCTTTAATTTTCTATCGAACACATTCATTTATAAAATTTATCCTTCAATTTCAAATGAATTTTACGATCACAAATCATCCTGGAAGCCTTTGTCCATTTTATCAATCTAGTTTGAATCCTATTAGAGACATTTGCATTGACATTTCCATTACAATGTGGAAGTGAGTCTAAATATCTTAAAAGACCAACTTTTGAAATAACGTGGACTCTCAATCTCACATCCATAATTTTACTATACAATCCTTTGCTAAAATGACACTATATATTTTGTTTATCCCTATTAAGATGGAAACCTTTTGATTCTAAAGTTCCCCCATAAATTTTTAAATTGATACTCTCTTTAGATCCTGCAACAAGAACCATATCATTGGAAAAAAACATGTAATTAGGTATCTCATTTTGAATATGCTTTGTCAGTTCATCTAAGAGCAAAGCAAAATGGTATGGGCTTAAAGCCGAACCTTGATGCGGTCTTACTGAGACAAAGAACCCAGTAGTATCACCTCCTGGATTTCTAACTCGATTCAAACTCTCTTCATACATGTCTTGGATGAGTTTGATATACACCATCTATGTCCCTTTTCTTTCAAGAGTTTTCCATAAAACCTTTCTAGGAATTTTATCATGTCTTTTCCAAATCAATGAAAACCATATGCAAATCTTGGGCTTTTTGTCGATGATACTCCATCAGATCTTTAATCAAATAAATTGCTTTTGTAGTTGAACATGCACACATAAAACTAAATTATTTGGAACTTTAGTTTCCCTTTGAATCCGATGTTCAATCACTCCCTCCCAAAGTTTAATGGTATGGCTCATACACTTAATGCCTTTATAATTCCCACAACTTAGAATGTCTCTTATTTTTATGCACGGGTATTAGAGAACTCTTCTTCCATTCATCGAACATTTTCTTAGATTTCATAATCTCATTAAATATCCCAGGGAGCCAATTAATACCTAACTCCCTTGAATATTTCCACACTTCAATGTTGTTGTCATCTGGCCCAGTTGCTTTATCATTTTCGGTCATTAAAACATCTTTAAACTCAAATATATGAACTTTTTGATAATAGATGTAATTAAGTTCCTCTCTATTACCACTTAGATTATGTATGTCCAATCCACACACCTGCTCCTCATTGAAGAGATTATTAAAATAGCATTCCCATATTTTCTTAATTTTCTCATCCTTAAAAATGCTATGTCCTTATTCATCTTTATGCTCCAAACTTGATCTAAATCTATAGATTTTCGCTCTCTGCCTCTAGCTAAACTGCAGATCTTTCTTTCACTATTCTTAGTATGTAATGTATGGTACAACTCTTCAAAAACTTGAGATTTAGCCTTATCGATTGCTTTCTTAGCCTCTCTTTGAGCAACACGATATCGAGCCCAAGTATATCTTCATTACTACCAAGGTGTAAAACTTTAAAACACTCGTTCCACTTCAACTTTTAGTTGGACATTCTTATCCTACCACCAGGATTCTTTTCCTTCTGAATAAAAACCCTTTTGGATACTCTTAGAATAGAAGCAACTATATTGCGAACACTTTTAGCCACCTCATCCCGCATGTAGTCAGTGGTTCCTTGAACTTCCCAATCCATTTCTTTCAAAAGTTCTTAAATTCCATTATAAGGTTATCCTTTAGGTGCCACAATCCGATTCTCAGATTTCTTAATTGATTCATATTTCTCTTGTAATTCTTAACTTGCAATTCTAAAACTGATAAATAATGTTGGGTGGTCAGACTTTCACCGGGTATAACCTTACAATCCTTAATAAATCTTCTATCCGACCTTTTTACCAAGAAATATTCAATTTGGGATCTCGTGACTCAAGTAATAAGACGTTCCTCTCGTTTATTAAGGGTGGGTTTGGATTAAAAAAAAACAAATGGTTCCATATGTATTCTAAAATTTTTATTAGGATTTAATGTTTTAAGAAAACCTTGATTGGATGAGTTGGTACACCACTATTGAACCGTGAACCTTGAGGAAAATTTTCCTATTTTAATTTGTTTTTGAAATTTCTATTGGTAAGCCATGCTTGAATCATTTGAATTTATCTGCTCAGCCAGGATTGAGGACAGAAATGGATGCTTAAAGTGAAATCTCTGAGTTATAAAATGAAAAAGGGATCTTTAAAGATGTTGCTAATTTCATTTACAACATTTACATTCCTATAGTTTTTTCTTCTCTAGTTTGTGTAATATTGCTTTCTGATGGCGTTACATCTGGAAGGGTTAATCACGTTATCAGTGCAATCATGTGCATGAATATAAAAATTAGTTTTTTCAAGGTTCAACGATGCTCCATTTATGTATGCTTAATTTTTTTTTCTATGTTAATATGATTATATTGATTGATATGGTGTTGTAGGTAGGGATGTTTTAGCCAAGGCAAGAACGGGCACTGGGAAAACTGTAGCATTTTTGGTAACCCTTCTACCTCAACCACATGACTAAAATTTTAATATCCAAGTAATCAGATCAGATGATGGCTTATGAAAGTTCCATTGCCGGAATGAAATTTACTGGCTTACGATTCTTCTTTCCCTGGCCTTTTCAAATCTTGTGTGTCATTTTTTATTTATACGTCTTTTTCATATCATCCTAATAAATAAGTATCCTGTGAAACTAAGAAAAATATTTGATGCATGGCTTCAATCATTAGCCCTAGGTTTACTTATGTTTTTTTTATGGCCATGTTCCTCTATTCTTTTATTATCTCCCTTTCCCTATTTATATCTTAATTTAAGGTATTGTATTTATTGGCATTGAGTGCAAAAATGAGGCTACCGAACTGCTATGGACACGACCTAGTGAAGAAGTCCTGGGAGAATTTATTGGGAAATGCAAATTCTTATCCCTGAGTGATGTGGAGCTGCTTTTCTTGTGTGCAAAGCATGATTTTTATTATCGTGACATACACTTAACAGCGGCCCTTTCTAACAAATGTCTATCAAGCACTTCTCATTTTATTGTTTATACTTCTTACTGATGCCCCAACTTCCCTAAATTATGCTCTGTTAATAATTTTACTTGCCACGCTACTCTTGTCATTATAGCTTCCATCAATTGAAGCCATTTTGAAGATGCCTCCTGTTGACCGTGGCCATAAGTTCCCTCCAATCACTGTGCTTGTAGTATGCCCGACCCGGGAGCTTGCTAATCAAGTTGCTAAGGAGGCTGATAAGCTGTTGAGGTACCATCCTTCTATTGGCACTCAAGTTGTGATTGGAGGCACTAAAATTGCTCAAGAACGGAGTTCCATGCAAGCAAATCCTTTCCAAGTGAGCTGTTTTTACTCAGAGGAAGATGGACTGTTAATCCCTCATCTGTATCTTTCTAATACATCCCTAGACCGCTATAAGTTGCTGCCTTCTTTGGAGAAAGCAGGGGATGGGAATATTAAAAATTATATATTGTTTGCCAATTTAGGCTACAAATTTGTATTTGTATGCATCGTGTTTTAATTGAAAGTTACAGTAGGTCCTGTAATTTAAAGTGGTGCATGGTTTGTGAATTATATTACTAAAAAATCAGCCTGCAGCTTATCCCTTAGAGCGAGAAGGAACATCATTCTGTCTTTTCTAGAACATTCGTTGAAGGGTGAATAGGTCAGGTTCTGTGATTGAGAATTTGTTTCTGTGAAGTTTTGAAGCTTGTGCAATATCACGCAGTTCGGGTTTGCAATTTCGTGATATAACAGGGATTATAAAATAAATTTACCTACATTCCATGCCATTTACATGTTTAAACATATTATTCTCATGTTGTTTTTGGTTATTTTTTCATTGTTTATGGTTTTTTTTTTCCTTTTCTGTTCTCTGTGATGCACAGATTCTTATAGCCACCCCTGGAAGACTTAATGATCATCTTGCAAACACTGATGGGTTTGGAGCTCGGCTGAAGGGTGTAAAAGTCCTTATACTTGATGAAGCTGATCAAATGCTTGACATGGGATTTCGTAAGGCGATTGAGGAGATCATGGCTTCTGTCCCTAAAGAGCGACAAACTCTTCTATTTTCTGCAACAATTCCTCCAGAGGTTTATTTGATTATCCATAGTCTTGTGGCTCCAGTGCCCCCCTCCCCCCTCCCCTGTGCGTAAGGCTGTATTTTTCCCTTTTTTTTGGGTGCATAGGTTCATCACATCAGTCACATTGCTTTGAAGAGGGATCATGAATTTATCAATACTGTTCCAGAGGGTGCCGGGGAGACACATTCACAGGTAATGACTTTGTTAAACCATTTCTTTTGTAGAACCATTTTTGAATGAAGCTGTTTGCTCAAATCTTAAAATGCTGAATTTTTTTTCAGGTCAAACAGATGCATCTTGTTGCTCCACTTGATAAGCAGTTTTCCGTAGTTTATGCTTTGTTAAAAGAGCACATTTCAGGCGATGCAGACTATAAGGTATGAAATGATGGGAAATTTCCATTCTTATCTAATTTAAAGGTTTATGCCATCTCATGGGTGCAGTCATCGTGTCTTTACAGGTACTTGTTTTTTGCACAACTGCTATGGTTACTAAGTTTGTAGCCGACTATCTTGGAAAGCTGCAGTTGAATGTTCGGGAAATTCATTCTAGGAAGTCACAGAGGTACAGGACTAGGATTTCTGATGAATTTCGCAAGTCGAAGGGTCTTATTCTAGTGACCTCCGATGTTTCTGCCCGTGGGGTGGATTATCCTGATGTAACCCTTGTCATACAGGTAATTTTGCTTCTTTAGATGCACGGCTGCATGGATTTGTTTTAGTTCAATTCTTCAATGTGTCCATAAGGATGATAACATCTTTTGCATTTGCAGTTGGGCTTGCCAGCTGATAGTAAACAATATATACATAGACTGGGCAGAACTGGGCGTACGGGTAAAGAAGGGAAAGGAATATTGATACTTGCTCCTTGGGAAACGTTCTTTTTGAGTACCATCAAGGATTTGCCAGTGACACCAGCTGCTGAACCAAAGCTTGGTCCAGACACATTGAAACAGGTAAGCATGAAAGTGAACAAAAATTCAAACTTGAATGTTAAGCCATGTACAAAATTGGACAGGTGGAGCTTGCTATTTCCCGAGTTGAGGAGCTTTACAAGGTAGCTGCATACCAGTCATGGCTTGGATTCTACAGTATGCATAAACGTGCGGGTCCGGATAAGCGCAATGTCGTGAAGCTTGCCAACAATTTCAGCAAATGCCTGGGGCTTGCCAAGCCTCCAGCTCTCCAAAAGACTGTCGTCCACAAAATGGGTCTCCAGAACATCCCTGGTTTGCTGATCGAGTAGTTAAAATCTGAGCTTCTGAGATTTTGGGTCACCTGGCAGTGCTCCTTCCCAACTTTTTGGCAGCGGGTATTTATATCTGTGAGTCATCTAGCCTTAATTTACTTCTTTTATTTAGCTTTAAGATGTTTTTGTTAATGTTTCGAGCTGTGTCTTGGAGTAGTAGTGGGAGCAGTTCAAGTTGGTTGGGATGCATTGTTATTTGTTTCCTGTCATTCATATATTTACTTATGGTATTTTTATGGTATATTCATTTGCATATTTATTTAAAATTGCATAAAGTATGATGTTGCATTTTTATCATTTAAAGGGCAATGTCTCTAATAATTGCGATTTCTGATAGAATTGGATCGTGACAATTTCGATCTATATGAGTTTTTGAAAGTTTCACCTATCATCATCCATTTTCTTCTGACCAACTAAAACATGTATCATGCCTTTGTAGAAGAGGTGATGATTTGGGTTCATGGGTCGGTCGGGTTCATGTGAGTTCGGTTGTTTTGTAAATCTTTGAAGAACCTTAATCTTATCTATTTAATTAAATGGGTTGATCTGATCTAATCTATCAATCACAACTAGACCCGTCAGTCTATACGACTTTAAATATATTGCATTATGACATGTCCAATTAGTTAATATCCTATAGATTCAATGTTCTAATTGAATTGAATTATCTTATATAAACTAAAAATGGTCTTATTAATAACTCAATCCTTTTAGACCATTTAAAATAAATGATATTTTATAATCATGTTGAACTATTTCAAATCAAGTTGATTATAAGAATAAAATGTATTTAAAAAATATTATTATATTTTTAGTTTGATTATACAAGTCACGATTTGGGGATTATCAACCCAAACTTGATTCAAATATTATTTGTGTTCGATTTCTCAACCTAATTACAACACCTATTCATGATTGATCCAAACTCGTGTTGTGTTGTGTTGGGGCAAGATTGTTACCTTAAACATGTTTTTAATCTTCTTTCAATTATATATCCATTAAAATTAGAATTTATACACAATATTAGTTTTTCTTGAATGAAACAAATAACATAATCACATGCAACTGTCGTTTTTTGAAAAATCTACTTCACAATAACATAATCACTCATATGCTTGCTCATAATACTAATTGCCAAAGATATACATGGATGAGTGCAAATCTTAACATACATGAAACATTTCATTGCATTAAAATAAAGGACTTGGCTTAACATCTTCTTCCCTTAAGAAATCGTTAATTCTCATTTGATTCTTGACATGAAACTTTTGATTCAAATGTTAAGACCCCATGTGAGTGATTTAAAAGGAAATCTAAAACCACTTATGAAATACAAATGATGCAAGCATGTTAGTGTTTATAAATTTGGGGTAATGAGATAATTGATGTTGTCTTGAGAGGATTGTACTAAGACGAGAGGGGGTTGAATTGAGTTTGAAATTTTCTTCGCTTGGAAAACCATCATCTTTTAGGAATGACCAACTTATGGTCTTTTCTTAACATAAGCAACAACAAAAATAAAAGCTCAAAAGAAAGAGATCAGACACAGATTTATAGTGGCTCGAGGAATGGAAATCCCTTAATACATTCCATCAAATTTTTTCCACGAGTTGGGTGATTTTCTACAGACAGTCCTTTTATTGGGATTTGGGATTGCTAGTCCTTTTACTAGGGAATGCATGACTAAGTGCAAGCAATCAACACTTATTACAACAACACAAGAGATTTCAATCGGACTTCAGTTAGGCTTTACAAACAACGTTTTTAAGGTTCTTCTCAAAATATCACCTTTTCACTTTAGAGGTATCCAAAAAGCATGTAGTACTTGACTTTTAAGCGCACAACTTATCTATAAAATCTGTGGCCCTTGATTTAAAACAAGTTCTTTTCTTGGAAATATCTCGGTAACAATATTGTTCATTAAATTATCATTGTACTTATTTTAATCGTTTTTACCATAAAAATATAATCCATCAATTAATGATTGCACGAACGCATTAACTGTCACCGAAAGTACTGGTAATAAATACAAGGTTGCAGATTGATGTAGCTGATTGCAGATTGCATAGCTGAATTCTACACATTTGAATTCTAGTAGTCGAATTGATCCATGCAATTGATTCTCACGTAGGCGTTTTTCATGGATGATTTGCTTCACATAGCCAACTTGATTACATAGCCAAATTTGACGTAGCCAGATTTGATGTAGGTGAAAGAATCATGTAGCCATTTGGATCTATGTAACCGATTTCACCACGTATCCAAATTATGTAGTCGATTACTTCACGTAACCGATTTATGTAGCTGATTGATCTACGTAACCAATTTTTCACGTAGCTGATTCATCGAAGTAGGTAATTTCCACATGAGCGATTTCACGACGTAGAAGATTCAAGTTGGCGAATCCTTCACGTTGGTGATTCATGTAGTCGAATGCTCGATGTAACCAATTCTTCATATAACCAAAGTTTCACGTAGCCAATTTTTCCAAACTTAGTCAAATTTCACCAAAGGTGTCTAGAATTGCAGACTTAAGATTTTATTGGTAGAAAGATTTAAATAAAGCTAAAACCTGATGGATACACTCGAAAAAAAATCATAAGTAATATATGAAAGGGTATTCGAGATCATCAAAACCTAAAGTACATGAGATATGTTGGAACAATATTAATAGTCCAATAATCTCCCCATTTTTGATGATCACAAAACCCATAAGATATTAAACACAAAAATTTAAAAGGTTTAACAAGATTTTGTATAAAAACTATATGATATATATACATTGCTTTTAAAGTGTAGTGTTTCTCCTTTATTTCTCCCCCTTAATGTCACATTTGAGATTTCTCCCTTAATGCGATGTTTAGGTAAAGTTCTCCCCCTTTTTGTGTATTAAAAAGGAAGGGTAAGGATAAAGTAAACACTGTTAATGTAGCAGTAATGAACCATTAAATTATAGTGATGAAACTAAATTTGGAATTTTGGTAATAATAGAATTCAATTAACAAGATAAAGAAGCTAAAAACATTAAATGAAAATAACTGTTAAGAAAATCATGAGAAATGGACAAGGAAGAATTTCATTAATTGGCAATCGTGTACAAAATTACATTCACTCAACATCCATAAAAACATAAATACAACACATCAGTCAGAAGACCCAGACTTACGAATAGGGTCAAACTGAGAAGTGAGTTTGGGTGGAGGTATTTTGAAGGTAGGGTCGGTTCGAGAGGCAGTTGAAGTTTCCATTAGTGAAGACATCACTTCCTTCCCTATCTCTGTAGCATCACCACTTCCTAAGCTGACAACAGATTTGACTTGTGGACGCTGAGTAGGCTGACTAAGAATGTTTTCAAGATGACCTTGAGCTGTATCAAAACTATAAGATCCAACAGGAACAAAAAATGCTTTCTTTAGAGGTTTAGAGGATGAGGTTCATTCCTTAGAACGCTCAACAGTTAAGGCTGCATCCACTTTAGCTTGCTCTTTCTGATAGATCAGAGCTGAATGATAAACAACATCGACCTTCTGTCTAGTACCTCTAAAAGTATCTGGAAAAACAGAGCCTAAAGTCCTTCCTCTTAAATGATACAAAGCATCTGCAAACATGTCAATTCTCCTGATGATGTCGGACTTGCAGAACTCAAGAATAAGCATTGATGCTTGTCTATGCATTTGAGCAACATAAGAAAGACCATTTCTCAGAATCCCTTTGAAGGATTCAAGCTGACCAAAGGAGAAACCTGAAGGTGCACTGAGCAAGGGGGCAAGGTCAGCAGCAAATGGATCAAATGGAAGTTTTACTAACAGCTTCTTCAGAATCCGGTCCACAAAAGTTTGCATATCAACCATTCTTCCATTTATAGATTGCAACTTTCTTTTCATACCTCTATTAAACTTTTAACCACTCCTTGAACAACATCAAGTTGAGGTTGAGGAGTTGGTACACTAACAACAGGTGCAACAGGAACATATAGTGCAGGGATAGGAGCAACTGGAACAAGGGCCGCCTAGACAGAAGGAATAAGCCGTGGAGTTTTGTAAACAACCAACTCCTTTCTTGTAATAGAAATTGGCACAGTTGGACCTTCTGTAGATTTTGAACTTGATTCTTCTTCTGAAGATTCAAAATACAACCCCTGAACTTCTTCACAAACCCTTGTATACCAAGGTTAACAAATACTGATGGTTTCTAGATACTAGACCAAGAGATTTAAAAACCATACCTTGAGTATCTTTAGAGACATTCAGGATCTCCTTAACATTCCATCAGATTCATCATAATATCACACCATTTCATTCGAGGACATATCAGTTCCAATACAAAGATTCTTAATAGCATCTCTGATATCTTGGAACTCACCCACCAAATATCTCTTCAACTCTTGCATTAGCACTGGTGCGAACATTTCACACTCTAGGAATTAAATATTTGAAGACACAACATTCAAAATCTAAGAGTATCTAATCTACTCCATTTTGAAAATCTGGAGCAACTAATGGTACTGAGGTGACAGATGCAGAGGGCTGAAACTTCTTGACGAATTCAAACTGACTTAGCACAACACTTCATAAAGTGTGTAAGCTTTCTATCATTCAGTCCTAAAGGACTTGATCTCATCAAGAACATCTTGAGACATATCAGATTGCATCATTGGATGATTTTGGAACGAGTCTCTTTGAGATGCAACCATTATGCCATGCTCATTAAACTCTGACTTGGTAGGACATACATCTTTCAAACCACTCACAAGAGATTTTATCTCCTCAAGCTCATTGGTACTGACTTTAGAAATAACTTGATGAACATGAGGGGATTTTTGGAGATTCTTAACCAGCTTTGTTTGGGTTTCCATAACCCCAACCAATCTATCAAAACCAGCCTTTAAAATAGGACTCATTGAGTTCTCTGATCTCATCCTTAGATGTCATAATCTCCTTTTCAAATCGTTGTAATCTCCTCTGATATTGTCAAACTCAGTCAAAAGAGTTGAGATAACAGATTGCATTTATGAGCTTTTTGAGCTCTTACTAACTGAGGGTTCTTCCTCATGCACTAGAGGTGGTGATGGTACAAGTGGTGTATGAGAATGGTCAACAATCTCCATAACTACATCACCACCTCTATCTCCATCAGCAAGTGATCCAGGAAGAATTGGATCAACTGTTTGATGCACAACCACATCTTATGGTATTTCTTCAGCACCAGAAACACTAGGCACAGTCTCAACTGACCTCTCTTCAGGAGCAAAAACAATTGTCTCAATAATTGGCTCCTAATGCTGAACAACTTCAGCAGCTTTAGCAGTTTTTGCTTCCTAACTCTGAGCTGCCTCTTCCTCTACAGGACTGACCTCTAGCAACTGAGGTTCTATTATGGCAACCACTTCTGACCCATGCACCTCCCTAGTAGACACCATCTCAACAGGTGTTGCATTATGTTGTGGAAGCGTCGGGAGTCGCAACGACAAAAACGAGATAAGAAAAGAAAATACAGAAGAAAGGAAAAACACACGGGACACACAAATTTACGTGGTTCGGGAATAATCCCTACGTCCATGGAGAGGCAGAACTTCACTACTTCTCGGAGCACAATTACAGAGTTTTTTTCAAATAGTAACCCTAGCCAGAAAAAAAAGGTCTATAAAATGGAGAAGACGATCCACTGTTTGCACAGGAAGTCCGCGTCGCTATAGTGAAAGGCGACCACCATTGTCAAAAGTGCTATAGTGGCTGCCGGTTGGAAGTCAAAAGTGCAACAGTAAAGTTGACTCCAAAGTCCGCACTGCTATAGTGTCTGTCAGTGTTGGTTCGTCAGCTCTGCTACAGTGGTCAGAGTTGCTACAATCCGAAAATTTGGACTGGGGACCTTCGGCCCCCGGACCCCCTAGAGCAGGGGCGCGTTGCCCCCTGCAACCCCCAACAAGCTCACCATGAAGCTCGACCCGCAATAATTGCGAGCCACACGCATTCGGCCCAACCGGATCAGGCTACACCAATCCAACACATTCCTAGGTGGTGAGGTTTGGGATGACTCCTCCCGAGCACCTCCCTGACCAACAAGCTTCAAGGAATTTGAATTGCTATCCTAGAAGTACCCAGTAGTTTTCAATAAAACTACAGACACAATATTACTTTTGTGGCTCTTTATTGCATCTCCACCATTTAGATCCACTTCTTATTTAGAACCAGGGAGATCATCCCACTAAAGGGATAATAATTTAACTTACCTTTTCCTTTACAATAATGATGCATGAAACACATTATGTATCTTTGGCGGGTTGAGCTTCAAATTGTTAATTAGACTATACAACAAGTACATATATTGAAACAAAACATTCTATATCTCTCCATCTCTCTGGGATATTCTAGTCTGAACAAACTTATACAAAAATTTCCACTCAGCTGGTAAATCTTTTACAGGCTTTTTCTTGAAGGCAATGGTTCTGAATAAGAACTTGAACACTTTAGTTGGCCCTACTAAACTTTTGCAACAAGAGTCTGACTGAAACTAAACTCCTCCTCACAAGGACAATGAAAAATCTCTACCAACTCAACTGAAGAAACCAGAACAGCCTTACCATTCACATTTGAAGAGAGAACATCCTTTGTTCCAGTGAAATGGAACTTGACATTTCTCAAAAACTCATTTACCTCTTCTTCAAACAGGAAACCATATTTCTTTTCATCAAACACAAACTCCCATCCTTGAAACTAAAGTACCTTCTTCAGTAGCATCTCCATATATTTCATCCAAGCCATATCAATGGATTTTCCAAAAAAAACCTTATGTGGCACACCACTTCCTTTTCATTTCTTGGATGAATAAGATCTTCTCTCATCTCCGTGGTTTGATTTACCCATGGCTAATAGGTTGGTTGAAAGTCGAGCGTCGAATGAGAGGTTAGGGTGATTGTTCGACTTTTGGAGGAAATATCATACACGAATGGAAAAAAGGTCGAGGGTCAAATGGATTTTAGGTCACAGACTTGATTCCCAAAGGGCTTACATACCCGATTGATTTTGGTTCGATTCTAACTACCCTTAGTTTCAGGGCACCTCTTATTTGGAAGCACATTGTGTAACTTTTGATCAACTCATTCCAGCCAACTTTAAGTCAGATCTTCAATCCCCCCTTCAACCAGCTCTTTAATCTCTGCTTAGCAAATGTTGTAGACAATGCTTCTTCAACCTTTAACATTAGTCATGAATAAAATGAAGACTAGTTCTATAATCATTTGATGTTTTAGCTGCTTCCAGATAGAATAGTTTTTATGAATGCATCTACGATGTTCCTACTTCCGATGGTTTCACCTTCTAGAGTATGAACTTTCAGTGAACGTACTTCTAGAACACTTATAGTCAAATTCACTTTATCTTCATCTGAATATCATTGAATTCAATTGAAAATAGTGATTAACAACAAATACAATACTTCATCATCACCATTCGATGAGCTCTTCAACCCTCCCTTTGATTTTTTTTTTGTCAATACCAATTTCTCTTTTAAGCTAATGATTTCTCCTACCCCTTATTGAAAATAAATTCAAAGTTTCACTTTGTGAGGGAATCTTTCATCATTCTTCATATTCTCCCCTTAACTTCCGTTTAACTGAAAGCAATTTCTTGAGATAAGATTATATCACTTTTCTTAAAACAATAAGCCACAAATCAACCAACCCTAAGTCTATGTGATCTATGCTCGGTGTAGAAAACAAGAGTGATAAACTCAGATATTAAAGTTTTCCATAACATTCACTAAGTGATACCACTTTAGAGAACTTCTTTCAGGGGTTCTACAAAAGTATTTTTCATTTAACTTATTTCTTGCATCCATATCAATAAACAGATTAAAAACGTTCAACCCAAATGCAGGTTACTCCCCTTTTCAAAACATTTTACTTTATCATCAAAAGTTAAAACTACCCCCCTTAATCTTAGAATTGATTTTTATACAAGGATGAGAGAAAATATCAACTTACCTCAAGGATGATAACTTCAATTCTCTAAAATGTTCAAAATCTGGAACTTTATCATCATCCAGAGGTTCTGCCTTTCAGTACTTCAATTCTTCAATCCACTGAATTTTTTAGCATCCGATGTCTTTGTTCTTTAGTTGTATGGAATTTAGCTCTTTAATATTCAACTTATCAATTCTTTGGAACTACCATCTCTATCTTCACTTCCCCTAAAGGGGCGAACTCCACCCTTCTTTTATTTAGGACTCCCCCTGAATTACATCACAACTAATTCCCAGTTCAATGAAAGTTATCAGAACTTATGAGGAAATGAGGTGGTTCTTCCTTTCTCTTTAGTTGAAGTTACATGATTGAGAAGTATTTCTCAACCCGGAAATTCCTTTCACTTTAGCTCCATTTTTTTATGCAGTCACCCTTGTTTTTCCATCCATTAACTTCCTTTCTTAACTTCCACTAGCAAGGAACTTGCACCCTTCTTTTCATTTTTTTTCCATTTTCCTTACCGCCTCTAACTTCATTAGCCAAACAGTCATGCAAACCTTCAAAATATTTTCAACTTTCTTCTTGGGTCGTGGTTTCTTCTTCCCAACAACTTGTGTAGCACTTATTCCTTTCGATAGTCGCTTCCTCTTACTTGCCACCTTCTCCTGCCCTGGTAACATTGTCATGTATTTTTCAGGAATGTGGGCGTTCATCTTACATCTCCCACATACTTTCTCAACTTCCATTAAGTTACCCTTCTGTGGTAACTTCCGGTGACTTTGAATCTTTTCTTTGAAAGAGTCTTTCACCAAAACAAGCACTTTCTTCTTTTCTTGGATTGACTTGTCTTGTTAATCCAACTTCCTTATGTTAATTTTAACATTCATGACTAGCTTGCACCTGTCCATGATGCAACCCTTCCACAATAGAAACATCTCTTCTTCGGTGTGACAACTTCCTTTACTGTTTTCTTGGGTGCTTTTTTCCTGATTGCTTCTAATTGTTTGCACCTCAAGGTGGCTTTACAGTCCTTTCGGTCATTTATCTTCAGTCGCTGTGGCCTCCTTTTGGTTGTAGCTAACTTGAGTTTTGAAGATGTAAAATAGAACTCTTATTCTTAATGTTCAATTCTTTCACAACTTCCATATAACTTTTCAATATATTAAACTCTATTAGATTCCAAGTGATTTTCTTTCTTTTGTGTACTCTAGTTTCACTTAGCTAAATTTTTCATAACTTATGTCCTGCCCCTCCTTTCTGTAGGCCTTCTCAAATTTTTGGCAGTTGACAAATTATTCCAACAATCTATGGTCCGATGTCCAAACTTTCCACAACCCCAATAATATCCAGTAAATATGCTCTTCTTCCACTGAGTACAATTCTAATTGGTATAAGGTTCTCTTGATCCTTGAATATGGTCATTTTATTTCCAGATACCCTGTGGGGAACACTTTCCTATTTTCTTCTTTTCTTCCACCTTCACTGAAGTGGTGTGTTTCTCACTTTTCTCCACCCATCTTTGTCTAGAACTTGATTTGTGACCTGCACTTTTCAGAGAATCGAAATTAGCGAAAACAGTTTCACCAAAACATGAGTTTATCTTCTTCTTTGATTCGACATAAGATGTAGTTTTTTAAACTTTAGGCTTCTTCAATCGCTAGATTAAGTCTTTCTCGAAGTAAGACTTTCTAAAGAAATTTTGGCAACGACTCTTCTCTCAATTTCATTTGAAGTTTCAACTTGAGTGGCTTCCAAGTTTTTCAATTTTATCTCCAACTCAAGACACTTCAAGATAAAAGTGTTTTTCCGATCTTCAAAAAATTTCAATTTATCTTCACATTCAACCTTCATATTTTGATTCTTCTCTTTATGCATCTTACTTTCTTAATGCAGAGATTTGTCACTCTTATTTTTTTCTTTGATCTCCAACTGAGAGTTCTTGACATTTTCTATAACTTTCGATGCATGAGTTAGTTCTTAAAAAACATTTTTAAATACAATCTTTTCAAAAATATTTATTTGTAATTATTATTCAATTAGAAAAATATTTTTATTGTAAAGTGATACCGATTACTCTTTGGCTTCAATAAGTTTTGTGAAAGTGTCATGCATATGTAACTTCTTGGCCAATGTCTTCTCCATCTCATTGGCTTCCGATTCCAACCGTGAATTTTCATTATGTAGATCTTTAATGAATGAAAATATGCTTGTAATAACTTCAAGAAGAGAATTTCTCAAATAATACTTGATTTTAGAGTAAAAATCTTCAACCGTTTCAGTACATCCATACTCTTCACATATTGAGCTTGCTTCCTCTAGAGGATTGAATTCATCAAATTTATTAGAAATCTTACCACCGTATTTATCTTCCAGTAATAGTGGATCCTCCTTTCGCCAAACTAGAGAAGCTAATTTCCATTTTTTCCAAGCTTCTTTCTTCTTTTGATTTTTCAAAGTTATAGTCAAAACCTCCACATTTCCACCACTAGGAGTAACTTCCGTTTTCTTCAACTCTTGCATACTTTCCTTGTATTCAAGAAGAAACATTTCTTCAACTTTCAAGAATCCTCACTTTATCTACACCGGGGGGGTGAATCTGTGTAGATCGGTTTTTACTGAATAACTACAACTTAAAATTTTACCCCTTTAGGTTGTTTGAACCTCTGTTATCAGTTAGGATGAATGGATCTTTGATATGCGCCCACAATACTTACTCATGCATGCAATGTAGATAATGTAAAGGAAACAACACACATGGATTTTTACAAGGTTTGACCACATTATGGGAAACCTACTCATTGGCGTGTTTAATTATTATTTCAATCCACAGATTTCAATATTCTCATAAGTGTTATAATGAGGCTAGTTATTATCCTTTACCCAAGAGAATAGTTATTATTATGAACTCTTCTTAACAAAATATTACACATGTAGTTAGGCTATCTTCTGAAAAGCCCATTTTTCTCTCAATAGGAATGAAGTCATTGTTTATATTAGAACCACCAGTCTTCAAATGTTCTTCACGAACTACATGGACAGATCTTCGACTGCAACTTGATTTGCTTCCGCTATACACAGTATGCATGCTGGCTTGTCCCTATTTTCAGTGAAATGAATTCGAAGCTCTCACTTCACAGAACTTCTACGTCTGAATGTACTTCAGTTTGGCGTTTGCCGTCAGTCTAGATTTATGGTCACCTAAACCTAGTGACCTTACTCATCTTCTTCAGAATTTGATGTTCTGACCCTCTCAAAACTTTGACCCTTTTGATCTTCTTGATCGTACTGGTTGGATACATCCTCTCAGCTTCAATTTTCTTCTAAGAAACTCTCTCAAATTATTCTTCCTCTTCTTAGGTACAAGTTTTGAATGTTATCGACCCTTTTATAGACTTGTTAATTTTCCAAATAGTTCATTGATTTTGATATATACAAACTCTTATATTTTTGCACATTTCTATATTGAGTCCATAGCCTTTGATGCTCTGCATACATTGGGTTCAACTCTTCTATCAAGTCACTTGCAAAGCTCAGTGTCGACTCATTTCAACTCTTCCAAAAATCTCAACTTGAATCACGAACTCAATCTTCGTGATCATTGAATGTCCAACTCAACATCGACTCAATGTACTCAGTATCTTTCGATCAACAAACTTCTGTAGAAGTCAATCGACTTCTTCCAGTTTTACCTTTGTTGCTGCACCACTTCAAACTTTCGTAGCCTTTACTCCTTCAAACACCCTTTTAAATGATTCGTTTTCTTCAAGTGGTCTCCATCCTTTGCACCTTCATCCTGTTCGAACTTTTGCTAGCAGGTTCTTCTTCTGACCAACTCAAATTCCGATCATCCCACCTTCAAAACCCGAACAGTCATTTGTACTTTTATTACTTTGCATTATCATCTGTTAAAGTTCTCAGCACAAATGACTTCATTATCTTCCTATGATTCTACATTTGGTCTTCACTCAACTTTCGATTAGTTCAACTCCTAATCGGCATATCTTTCGATTGACCCGACCTTCAACATCCTATGATTTCAGCTTCATCACATATGGGTTTCCTCATTTTCATTCAATGAATAATTTGGTTGTTCTTCCATCCCTTTGACACTTAAGATTATCATTACTCAGGGCCATTGACATGTTTGACATCCATAAATTTTGGTGCTTTAACTCATGGTCGATCATCTAATGATCGACCTCTGATTCAATCTTCTCAGGCACCACCTCATCTTCTGGTGCATTTACTTTATCCTATTCTTCCGTTGATCCAAATTTCAATGCATTCACATATTACTTTTCCCTCTTCTCATCTTCTTTCGAAGTCTTCACCATTAGCTCCATTTTGCCTCCTTCTGATCGACTTGATCATTTAATCGAATCATCTGGGATCATAGTTGGTCTTCCTCAAATGTGATATTTATGACTTGAGAGAACAATGCATGCATTGACTAACTCAACTTTTCAAGTCTTTTAGTTACCTCGGTTGTTACAACCCCAACTCTAATAACCCAGATCCAATGTTTATTATATTACATTGATACATGATACAATGGATCATATAACACACGATCAATCAGTTTAGCAGTCTTAGGAGACTATATACATACATGATTTCCATATTACATTAGAAACTTAGAAGACAACTTGAAAATTTTCTTATTCCTTTTAGTACATGTAACATCCTAGGTAATTATAGAATAAGACATTTTCATATCTATTAATATTTATGAATTAGATATTAATTTTACTTAAAAAGGGACACTATGTTCGATAGCGTACTCGATACGCAATAATGAGTTTCTTTGAAAACTTATGTTGCACACAAGATTAAGATATACCGAAAAATAATACATTATTAATATTATTACATTAAATGGTAGTTATTGCCTAGCTGTTATATTGGAGAGAATGAACATAGCTAATTATATTATTTCTACACATGTTTATTAAACGTTTTCAATTTCTTATAATAAAATTTAGATGCTTAAAATGAGAATAAATCTAATTTTAAGCATAAAATAATCTAATATTTTTTAAAAGGTAGTTTACCACCTTTTAATGGGAAACCTATTTTAAATTTAGTATTTGACACTTTTATAAGTTTTATTTGACAAAGTAAGCTTTTTATTTGGAAGTGGGACATAAAAATTTACTTTGGTTGAAATTTTGGTATTTTTCTAATAAAATTCATATTTTAATGAATAGTGAAAAATACTGCATTTTATTTTAAAATTACTTTTTCGTCTAATTTATTTATATAGTTAGGTTACCCTTTTAATTGGTTTTAAAGTATAATTGAATTAAGTTTTTATCATTTAATATAATTTTGTTTATTGGAAGTAATTTCATATTTAAATTTGAATATAAAAACATGTCAATATTTTGATAGTTTTACTTAAAAAACCCATTTTCTTATTCCCTCAACGAGATTAATTTTTAATTAATTTATGTCAATTATGTGTTTTGAATTTGGGAAAATGGATTCCATATTTGGAATCATAAGGTCCAAATTATATAAATAGAGTCCTTTTATTTTTGGACATTATGAATAATAAAATTAGTAATTATTTTTATTTACCACGGTTAAAGGGTAAATCAGGTAAATAAGGGTAAAAATAATATTATAATAATATAAAACTACCCTAACACTTGTCATAATCTTATTGGATGAGATATGCTTGACCAAAACAACCATTGGGATGAAAATTTGGTCTTTGGAAGCCACTTGGGTGTGATTATGACATTTATAACTTTTAATTTAAAGTAAAGGCAAAATTAACATAATCATGACTCTTATTACTGAAACAATTTTAATATAGGGTTATATAAGTGATCTCTTCGACTATAAATAGTCATTAGAAATCTAAAAAGATTACCTATATTATGGTATTTTATTTATAATTTTTAGACATTAAATAATTAAATTTAATTATGACACAACGATGATGTAATGATTGCTTTATTAATGAAAGAATCAAATAAATGATATTATAAATATTAAAATAAATATTATTTTACATAATTGATGCCATCCATGAATTTTCTAGGTGACTATGACATGTTATAAGTCTATTGAATGTTTTTTTCAAATTTATCTCTTTGTTTGGATTTTATTTAAATTCAATGAAATGAATAGTGTAAAAATTGACATAATTGATATTTTATAAAAATAACAAATTATTAAATTATCTAAAAATCCTAAAAATCTTTTAAAATCACAAAATGACCATGATAAGGTCAAAAAGTTCATTAAGTGTCCAATTATAGGAAATTGACCCCATATAAGTAAAATTTATAGCCTTATAATATTTAAAATGTTGTTACCACAATTAAAATTAAAAGAGAATAATTAAGGGTAAAACGAAAAGGTAAGGTTTAAAATAAAATAAATACATGTTTAAAAATTATTGGATGAGTTGATTTCAAACTATATACATCTTATCTTTGAAAAATCTCAAGTTGGAGTCATTTGGATTAAAAAATTAATTTATATTAATTTAATATTTTAAGAGTTTCCAAGGGTGCCCCTCCCCTCTTTTATAAAAAGGTACCCACTTTTCTCTAATACTCACACTTCAAGAACCATTTGGTTTGATCAAAATCTGTCTAAAACTCTTCCTAAAATCCGTACCCACGTTCTTGAGGCCTTAATTTAGGAAGAACATCCTTCTTGGTGGTGTTAAGGTGTTCTTTAAAGGTGATCAACTGAAGAAAAAAATACCATTTTTAAGTATTTCTATTTTATTTCTTCTTCCACTTCCTTCAAGTCTCCTCCAACCATGATGAGATAATAACTCCAATATCCTTAATATATTGAGATTTTATTATGTTAATATCACCACTTAAATCCATATCCACTTTAATCAAATGGGAAAGGAATTAATCGTTCGTGCGTACTTGTGAACTATCACCTTCACAGACCAATTTAATTCATTTTTCATTACCATCACTCAAGACTGTTTATAATAATGGAATTAATGTTCATATATGATATTCATTACATATTAATCATCCTATGATAATAATATATCCATTACATTCTTACTTTCTATGCGCATAAAAATGATAACGTCGTTCATGCGTACGTATGAACTATCACCTCCTTGAAGCAATGTGACTCGTTTTTATTCATTATATTACTTATATGATATATATATAAGTATATTTAAATTATTAATATGATATTAATGATATTTTGATCATTCTGTAATGATAAAATAATACTTAAATTTTTCCCATAATGATCAATGAAAAATGGAAAACGTTACTAATGCGTATGTATGACTTACAGTCTCCATGATTATAACATTGTTCATTTTTCATAACCACACTTCATGGTTTGATTTAAAGGTATAATTTATGTATAAATATGATAATAATGTCATTAATAATATTATGGAGATGATGAAATTATGACCACATGGACTAGTGACATCAAAACCATGTTCATTTTCGACTCAAGTACCGAATATCGACAAAACAACCGATATGAACTTAAATAATTGTGTAATTTTTATAACATGGTAATAAGTGATATAAAAGAAATAATAAACTTGAAAAAGGTTCTCAAGCAAATATAAATTAATCTAAGTTTATTATTTAGGAATATAAAGATTATATATGACGAGTGAGACTCACGGTAAGGGATGTCTTCTCAATCTCTTTTCATTGAGGTATATTTTGATAATACATACCACCTTATTTTATACGGTGTATATTCAACCCCTTTGACTTTTAATTTCATTTAATAATTTTCAAAATTAATCTTTTTTATACGAAACATTTTACTAAATGACAAAAGGAATATTTTTTAACATATGTGGCGACAACGGCCTTTCTGCCATCATGACCATTATTTGGTATTTGGATTCCTCTACAAGCCATAATGTTTTTAAAAGAAAAGTAAATACCATATTCCCTTTTAGGTATTTTGGTATTGAAAATGGTTTTGATAATGGACTTATTATATCAATATCTTGAAATGATATCTTATGATTTCATTGTGGAAATATTATTTTTTCCTTTATGCTTGTTAATGTGTTATGATTATGTTATGCTTCTTTGAAATTAATTATGCTTACAGGTGATTCCGTGATAAACCGAGGGTGGGTGAGCCCACCAATGCATTGGGTAATGAGACAAAGTTAAACAATAAGGTTTCTTCTAAGAGATTTAGAAAATATACTATGATGGGTATTCCAGACATAACCATGAAGGTTACTCCCTATGTAGGTGTGAAAGATACAATGTAAGTATGATATAGATGCCTCAAGTTATCTTTATGATTTATGATTGTTATGAAGTTTTTCAGGATTCTTATGATTTCATGAGTTTATAAATATTAATGGACTAACATTTTATTTCCTTATTTTATATCCCTTACTAAGCTTTTTGTGCTCATCACAAGTTTTTAAAAAAATTTCACAGGGTATAAGGATGAGTAAGAGAAATGAAGAAGTCAAGAATATTTTTATCAAGAAAAAGAAATCATGTTTACTTTTAAAAGTTTTATATTTTGGAAGAAATGGATAGTGTTGTAATTATATCCACTTTGTATAAATTTGAGTTGTTATGTAATAGCTATGTCCTAATTCTCTAAAACTCAAAACCTGAAAAGATCCTCAATATGAATTCTTGACTTAACTCAAGATTATGTAATGTTTAAGGCTGAGGCCTTATAGTTGGTATTAGAGGTCAGTTTAGATAACTTTAAGGGTTATGATATTTTTAATAGAATGTCCATAAATGATTTTTACTCTATGGTCAAATTGAAATGATATAGCATTTGAAGATTACCATGTTGCTTCATTTAAGATATGTCTATTCAGAATGGTTTTCTGTAGAGGAAATATGGTAGCTATGCTGGGACAACATCCATAGGAAAACAAACTTCCAAATCAGCAACCTGAGATGGTCAAAATCAGAACTGAATAGTTTGTTGTAGTGATGGAATAGTTAACTCAGGCTGTAAATAGTGGTGATATCCATACATGAGATTAGCCAGATCAACCATAGAGGAACATGTCGGTAGTGGATCATTTCACGAGGAAACGTCCTCCATCATTCAGAGGATCATCTGACCCTGTGCTAGCTAAAGAGTGGATTAAAGAAATAGAAAAGATTTTCGCTGTCATGGGGTATTCAGAAAATCAAAAGGTAAGTCTTGTTGTTTACCGTTTTGAAGGTGAAATCGATTAGTGGTGGTCGATGTTTAAGAATATCAACGACAATGAGGAGCTTGATGCTCTGGATTATGATGAATTCAAAGGTTTGTTTCTGGAGAAATATTTTCTTAAGGTAGTTCAACTTATGATGGAAAAACAATTCTTGTAATTGAGGTAGGAGGATGACTCAATGGCTGCTTATGAAGAAAAATCCACCCGACTGGAAAGACATGCTCAAAATTTCATCATGGATCTTAATAGTAAAATAAATCATTTTTACTTAGGATTAAAGCCAAAGTATCGAAGGGAATTGTCTTCTCATGAGTTCAAAAGTTATGAAAAATTTGTTCGATGCGTGGAGAAGGTGGAAATGGAGTTTGCTGATGATCATGTGTTCTTTGAAAAAAAAAGTAGAACAAGATGTCCAGATGGCAGACCAAAGGGAAAAATTCTTCAAAAAATTATGATATTAAGATAATTAAGTTTACAGTTTGTGAAAATTGTGGTAAAAAGCACATGGGGGAATGCCTTTTGAATTTTGGTAAGTGCTTTCGATGTGGTAAAATAGGGCATAAGGCTCATAACTATACTGAAAAAGATAATGGTAAGACAAAATATAATATATAGTCAGTGAAATGTTATAAATGTAATAAGATGGTTCATTATAAAAATGAGTGTCCAATAAAGAATTTGAATAATGAGAAGTAGCCAGACTATAAGCAGAAAGATGTGGTGAAATCCTTTGCAACTACTTCAACAGATTTTGGGACATCAAATGAAGTGGTATCAGATACATTGTTTGTTTATTTAGATTATGTCAATGTATTTTTTGATTCAGGGTCTACACATTCTTTAATTTTTGAGAACTTTTTTGGAAAATTAGAAATTTCACATTAAGAAATGAATCCCGAACTTATGGTAAAAACACTTGGGGAAAATGTTAAGGAAAACCGAAATTATAAGAATCTTTCTATCCTTGTTTGTGGAAAGAATCTACCTGCAAACCTTATTGTTTTGATTCTAGTAAAGTTTGATGTTATTTTGGGTATGAATTGGCTTTTTGTTTACCATGTTAAGATTGAATGTAGAGCTAAAGAATTTTCTTTTCAAAAAGACTTTCACTTTGTATATAATAATGAAACCTTACCATTGATAACATATCAGGGAGCTGGGAAACTGTTAATAGATGGAAATGAATGTTACCTTGCACATATTGTTGAAAACAAAGGAATTGTTCAGATTAATGATATGTAAGTTGTAAATGAGTATCTCGATGTTTTTTATGACGAGTTTCCTATTACTATACCTAACCAGGAAGTTGAATTTACTCTTGAATTAGTTCCTGATGCTAAAACAATTTCAAAACCCCCTTATCAAATGGATCAGATTGAACTTTTAGAGTTAAAGAAGCAATTATAGGAGTTATTAGATAAAAGTTTAATTCAACCTAGAACATCACCATGGGGTGATCCTGTCTTGTTTTTTTAAAAAGAAAGATGGTACAATGAGACTTTGCATTGATTATATAGCCTTGAATAACATCACTGTTAAGAATAAGTATCCTTTGCCTCATATAGATGATTTTTTTGATCAGATCCAGGGAGCACAATATTTTTCAAAGTTTGACTTGAGGTCGGGGTACCATCAATTGAAAGTAATGAAGACATTCAGAAGACTGTGTTTCATACTAGATATGACCATTATGAATTTTTAGTTATTCTATCTGGGTTAACTAATACACCGACTATATTCATGGATCTTATGAATAGAATATTCCACGAGTTCTTAGATAAGTTTGTGGTTGTGTTTATTGATGATATTTTGGTATATTATAAATTTAAAGAGGGGCATAAAAGTCATTTAAGGTTTTTGTTGCAAACCTTAAAAGAAAAGAAACTATATGGGAAATTCAGAAAGTGTGTATGACAACCCTGATCTTTTATTACACAATTAAACATAATTTATTACATAAAATTAACTTGATACAACATAGAAGATCGAGAGGTCTCATGTCGTTGGGGATTAGTATCATTAAATAACAACTTAAAATATGAAATACAATATCTTTATTGAAAAATTACTTTACATGACCACTACATTCCCTCGTACTTAGCATTTCATGAGATAACCTGAGGACATGCATAAGAAAAGGGTGAGCTATAAAGCCCATTAAGGGATTAATCATGGAATAAATGAGGAATATAATACATGTTAGAAAATAGGCATATCAATAGAGCACAAGATAAACATAAACATAAAGGCATGATAAAGAATGATAATCATAACATGGAAATGTGACAACAACACTTAACATGGAATTAGCATGAGCCAAGACTCATTGCACATGGAGCATGAGTAAACCCTCATTGCACATGAAGCACAAGTAAAATCTCATTGCACTTGTATTATCATGAGTAAACACCCATTGCACATGACGTATCATGATACTATACTTTACCCAATGCATTGGAGCACTATAAGGGCACACCCTTCTTAAACATTTCATTTCATGCATAAGTGTGCCACATGGATCATAAAACATCGAATCATTCAACATAATTATTTATCCCATGATAAAAAAATGTGGAATACATACATGAAACTCTTTAAACAATATGTAAATTTGAATAAAGTTGAATAACCTTGGTATTCACTACACAATGACTTTGGCTTGGAGAAGCGCGATGCAATTTTGGCAGCATAACGACGTGACACAAGAACTCATAAAAATGGTTAATGAGAGAGAAATGAGTGTCTCATAATATTTACATGACATGGAAAGTAAGGGGGTCATATAGATACATGTACCAACAAATGTAATGGAATTTAAATTCATGATACAAAAGAATTGCTTGAATGTAATTGAGGAGAGAGAAATTCTTTTTGGAATTTTGGCATAGTAACGAGTGTACATGGGAGACATTTAATGAGAGAGAAATGGGTCTCCCATAATTCAAACATAAATAGGGTAGTATGGAGGAGGTGAGAAACTATACCCTAACATTTATAATTGAAATTAAAAAGTCATAACAATTTAAAGAATATTGGACAAAAATGAGAAAGGAAGAAAAACCCTTACTTGAAAGTGTGCTTGCAAAGGCTTGAGAGAGGCTTGAGAGAGGCTTATTGGGAGCTTGGGGCACCTTTTGAGGATTATAGAGAGATGTGGGAAGAGGTTGTACGAACTCCAAAGGCTTTGAGTGAGGAGGAAGTGAGATCTTGGGTGGGTTTATATAGAAAAGGTGAGAGAATTCTTTATTATTTAGGTTTGGGACACCTCACATTAAACTAATCCAAACCACAAACCAGCCTATGGTTTTTGCCCATGGATTTTGGAAAAGGGAAGTGGAAAATAATATTTTATAAGGCCAAAGTCTGAACTTCTTAAAATAATGGGGATGCTTATGTGGAGGTGAGTCACACTCCCAAGAAAAAAATTTAAAAAGACAAAATGTTTAATAAGTCTTGAAGGGTCCACTAAAGCTTTGTAAAATAAATCAAACAAACCCAAAATCACACTATTTTAATGGTAAAAAATTTATTGGACGGACATAAAGTTTATAGTATTTTATTACATCACTATTGTGTCATTATGATTTCATAAAACACATTATATATTTAAACGGTATTTAATTTTTACCCAAAAAATTTGACTGTCTCAGAAAATTATGAAAAAATTACCGTTGGATAATTTCAAAGTACTGATTCCATAAATAATATTAATTTTATCTAAATAATTTTCTAAATATGTTAATTTTCACTTTTAAAATAAAAACCATCATTTATCGAAAATTCATGTGTTTTGACGAAAATGGCTTTTAAACCTTAATAAAAATTAAAATTGCATTCATAAAATTATACGATCATTTATATTTAATAAAAATTAATTTAATAATAATAATAATAATAATTTATTAAAATATTATTTAATTCAAAAATCCATTAATTCATCAAAATAGATTTCTTAGTTGAACATCAACTAAAAGTACTATTTGTGCTTTAAAAAATATTTACAAGGTAACAATAATAAAATGAAAGTATATTCATTATTAGATTAAAAAATAATGTACATAAACATAGTGTTAAGGTCTTGTTACATAACCCCTTATAACACCCGCATAAGACCGAAGAGTAAGATGTGCGATGGTGACAGTCTCTTGGGGTGGCTCGGATAACATCGCTCGGGTGGTAATCTCTATCAGCTTCCACTTTTCCTGTAGGTGGTTCTGCTCAAGATTAACGTGTTCAAGCTCGGCTTGAGATTGGTCAAGAGAGAAGACCAATGATGCCACCTCCTTTCTGAGCTCTGATAAATGGCCTTCATACGGGGTAAGTCTACTGGATGAGGCCATCGCTTCCTTTGTTTGAGTAAATTGGATTTGTTAAAGCCCATATTTATACTAATCATGTGATCACTATTCAATGACTATAATAAAAATAGTTACAATTCTTAATGGTATTTTAAAATCCAAAAACATAAAACAAAATAAGTGCATATGTTGCATAACCATTTCACATATTAATACATTTAATTAGATCAAGAGGGATTTTCATTAACAAAAGTTTGGGTCGTTACAATCTTCTCCCTTAAGAAATTTCACCCTCAAAATTTCCTTTTCCCATACTAAAATAGATGTGGGTAACTCCAATTCATCATTTCCTCTGATTCCCACATCGCTTCTTCAAACTTGTGGTTTTGCCACAACACCTTGAAGAGGGACATTGTCTTATTTCGTAGAAGTTTTTCTCTACGATCTAAGATATTCACTGGTTGCTCCTCATAAGAAAGATCATCATCTAACTATACCACCTCTGAAGAGAGTACATGTGAAGGGTCCGGTATGTACTTCCTTAAGAGGGATACATGAAAGAAATCATGTACTTTGGACATGGTAGGTGGAAGTGCTAGTCGATAAGCCACAACCCCGACACGATCAAGAATCTTTAAGGGGATGATGTACCTTGGACTTAACTTCCCTTTCTTTCCAAACCTCATGACCTTCTTCTATGGAGATATGTGTAGAAATACCATGTATCCAACTTTAAACTCAAGGTATCATCGATGGTTATTTGCATACCTCTTCTGTCGACTCTGGGCTGCCTTGATATGCTGCTGAATGTTTTTCACCTTCTCCACCATTTCGTCAACCATTTCTGGTCCAAGCAGCCTACGCTCACCGACCTCATCCCAACACGCTGGTGTTTTTCACCTTTTCCCATAAAGGGCTTCATATGGTGCCATTTGGATGCTCAAGTGGAAACTGTTATTATAAGAGAACTCAACCAGAGGAAGATGTTGATCCCATCCTCCTTTAAAGTCCATTGAGCACGCTCTCTACATGTCCTCAAGTGTTTGGATAGTCTGCTCGGATTGGCCATCAGTTTGAGGATGATAGGCCGTACTGAAGTTCAGTTCAGTATTTAGGGCATGTTGAAGACTCTTCCAAAACTTAGAGGTGAATCTTGGATCTTGATCAGACACAATAGATAGTGGTACTCCATGCAGCCTTACCACTTCCTTGATATATATCCGTGCCAGTTGATCCAATGAGAAATCCTCCCAAATTGCAATGAAGTGTGAAACCTTTGTAAGATGATCCACAACAACCTAGATTTCATTGTTGCTTTTGGATGTCTTCGGAAGTCTGGTGACAAAGTCGATGGTGATGTTCTCCCATTTCCATTCTGGTATGGGCAATGGTTGCATCATCCCCTTAGACTTCTGCCCCTCTGCCTTCACTTGCTGACACACCAGACACTTTGATGTATATTCAGCGATCTCCTTCTTCATATTATCCCACCAATAATAATCTTGGAGATCTCGATACATCTTTGTGTTTCCTGGGTGAATAGAGAAATTTGAACTATGTACATCATCCAAAAGTTCCTTCTTCAGCTTTGGACTTGATGGAACACATAGTATTTTCCCAAATCTCACAATTCCATCTTCATTAACATTAAACTCCGAGGATTTCCCTTTTCCGATAGCTTCCACTTTTTCCTGAATTCCCACATCATCCTTTTGAGCATCCTTTAACCTTTCCAAAAGTGATGGTTGAGTAATAATTTGTGAAAGTATTGATGATGTTCCATTCTTTATGATTTCCATGTCCATATTAATCAAATCTAAGAAGATTGGATCTTTTTCAATTCTCATCAATGATAAAATCACTGGGTCCTTTCTACTTAGGGCACCCACCACCTTGTTCTCTTTCCCAGGGTGGTAATGGATTGAGCAGTCATAGTATTTGATCATCTCTAACCATCTTTATTGGCACATGTTCAACTCTTTCTGTGTGACTATATACTTGAGGCTTTTGTGGTCTGTATATATCTCACACTTCTCCCCAAAGAGATAATTCCGCCAAATTTTCAAAGTGAAGATCACTGCAGCCAACTCGAGGTCATGTGTTGGATAGTTCTGTTCATGAACTTTCAATTGACTTGAAGCATATGAAATGACTTTTTAATTTTGCATCAACACACATCCCAGGACCTTCTTCTAAGCATCATTGAATACCACAAAAAGTTCTCCACTTGTGGGTAAAGTGAGAACGGGCGCAGTGATAAGCCTCCTTTTCAACTCCTTAAAGCATTCTTCGCATTCATCACTCCAAGAAAACTTTACTCCCTTTTGGGTTAGCTTGGTAAGAGGGTTGGACAATCATGATAAATTCCTCACAAATCATTGATAATATCCATCTAACCCCAAGAAGCTACGGATATCCATTATCGATGTTGGCCTCGACCATCCCTCAATTGCATTTGTTTTGGAGGGATCCATAGACATCCCATTGCTTGTGATGATATGACCCAAGAATGAGACCTCCTTAAACCAGAACTCACACTTGCTGTACTTTTCATAGATATTCTCCTTCCACAAGGTCTCTAGTACAGTTCTTAGATTCTCCTCATGATCCTCCTTGGTTTTGGAGTATATCAGAATATCATCTAAAAGACTACCACAAATTTGTCGAGGTAATCTCTAAAGAATCTATTCATCAAGTCCATGAATATTTTTGGAGCATTAGTGAGTCCTAAAGGCATTACTATGAATTCATAGTGCCCGTATCTTGTACGAAAAGCAGTCTTGGGGATATCTTCCTTCTTCACCCTTACTTGATAATATCCCGACCGCAAATCCACCTTGGATAAGTATTGTGATCCACAAAACTGTTCAAACAAGTCATCAATTCATGGGAGAGGATACTTGTTCTCTATCATGATTTTGTTTAGCTCAAGATAATCGATGAAAAGGCACATTAACCCATCCTTCTTCTTGATGAAGTGAACTGGTGCACCCCATGGTGAAGCACTTGGGCATATAAACCCTTTATCCAGATTCTCCTGTAGTTGTTTCTTCAGCTCCTCAAGCTCCACAACAGTCATTCTATACGGAGTCTTGGATATTGTCAATGCCCTAGGTATAAGATCAGTTGAGAATTCAACATCTCTTCTAGGAGGAATACCGGACAATTCCTCGGGAAACACTTTAGTGAATTCCCTCACAATAGGCATGTCTTCAAGGATGGTTGCCTCCTTAGACTCAATCATCTGATCCAGATACACATGATCATAGGGAAGTAATATCCACGCTTGAGATGATGGAGCTAAAGAATATTCATCTTCCTCCTTGCACTTGTAAAGAATTGGGGGTCGATTCTCCACATGGAGAGTGATTTCCCTCTCATGGAAATTTATGTTGGCTCTATATAAGGAAATCCAATCCATGCCAATAATTTCATCAAATTCCACCAGAGGGAGTATGATGAGGTTCACCGGGAAGTTCAATCCATAGATTATGATAGGGGAGAAGTTTTATTCATGGGATGCAATGATTTCCCCATTTTCCATACTCACCGAAATCTTTACTTCCATGATTTATGGTGGTGCTGGGATTGTTCTACTAAAATTTCAAGATATAAAAAAATGCATAGAATTTGAATCAAAAAGTACATTTACTATTCTTGAATGAATAACTATCATACCTATCACCACTTCGTTGTCGGGGTTCACCTCGGCAGTAGTGATGGAAAAATCTTTCCCTTGCTGCCTTGGAGGTTATTGGTTTCCTAAAAAAACCCTTGGCTTAGGGAACTGATTTGCAAGATGCCCTGGTTCTTTGTAGTTGTAGAAATGAACCACGCATTGAGGTTCGAATGGAGCATTCCTCTCCTCTGTCATAGTCACAAGTCTTTCTTGCCGACAGTTAATTTCTAGGTGCCCTTCTCTTCCACACCTAAATCATTTCCTCATCCCCTTCAGGAAATTTCTGGGGTGCTTCTTTCCGCACCTTTGGAAAGTGGGGTGATGGATCTTCTTAGCACCATTGGATTTATCCATCAGACCACCAGTATTTAATTACAACTTATGCTTCTTATCCCAATGATACCCCTGAGATTCTCCGATCTCCATTTCTACCTTGAGGGCACATTAGATAATCTCCTCATAGCTGTCGAAGTCACAGATCACCAGCACTTTCCATAGACTAGGTTTCAACCCACCAAAGAAGCAGTCAACCTTGCATTCAGGGGTAACGAAAAAGCTGAAGGCGTATCATTCAAGACTTGTGAAGTTTGCCTCGTATTCTCTGATATATTTGTCATCTTTTTTCTTGAGGGAAAGGAAGTCCCTTTCCATCTTAAGCCGAAGGGTGCACGAAAAATATTTATCAAAAAACATCTTCCAGAAATCCTTCCATTCCAACACCTTGATCTCCTCCTCAGGCTTCGTATTTTTGATCAATGTCCACCATTGATCAACTTCACCCTCCATATGATAAGTATCCAAGATAACCTTCTCTTGTTCAGAACATTTAAGGATGGAGAAGATCTTTTCAATGGAGTTGATCCATTGTTCAGCGATTGAGGGTTTCATACGATCCATTAAAATTAGGAGGCCTTTGTCTCATGAATCTCTCGATAGCGACTTGTTCTTTCTTGGGGGGGGGGGGGGGGTTGAACGTTCCTCTTTACCCATGTTTATATTCAAAACTTGAGTTATCTGAGAGAGAAGCGTGAAAAAGTTCATGATTCCCGCTCCCATTGGATTGAGCATCTCATTAGTAGAGTCATCACATTGATCTTCACATCGTTTGTTAGCCCGAGTCCTCCTATTACCAGCCATTGGATGGAATAAAAGTAAAGTTAGGGGTAACACATAAAGGGTAATCCAATGACAAAATTGATGACTTATAAATAACTTTTATTTCCTTAACATATTAATCTATTGGCTTTAGTCTATGTTATCCATGATATACTTTCTAAAATATATTCTTAGGGAATTTTTTTGTCCCATAATAATGGTTCATACTAAGCTTGTGAATTTACCAAAGCATATCCCCTGGGAGTGTCGTAACCAAGAGTGAAGAAAGGCCCATTTTCATGCACCAGTTCCCATTTGAGTCTAGCTCAAAGCGGTGTTTTCGGGTTTTACCCCTAGGATACATCTGTGCCAGAGCCGCCTCTACCTGCTCGTATCCATACATGGATGTATTTTCTTGATAAACCAATTAATAAATACTCACCAAAACTTAGGGATGTTTTTATTATACTTAGTCTTGTCTCTAAATCTTTAATAGGGTTTTCTAATCCTAATCCAAAAAATAACTAAACCTATCCTCTGATACCAACTATGACAACCCTGATCTTTTATTACACAATTAAACATAATTTATTACATAAAATTCACTTGATACAACATAGAAGATCGAGAGGTCTAGTGTCTTTGGGGATTAGTATCATTAAATAACAACTTAAAACATGAAATACAACATCTTTATTGAAAAATTACTTTACATGACCACTACATTCCCTCATACTTAGCATTGCATGGGATAGCCTGAGGACATACATAAGAAAAGGGTGAGCTATAAAGCCCAGTAAGGGATTAATCATGGAATAACATGAGGAATAAAATACATCTTAGACAATAGGCATATCAATAGAGAACAATATAATCCTAAACATAAAGGCATGATAAAGCATGATAATCATAACATGGAAATGTGGAAACAAAACTTAATATGGAATTAGCATGAGCCAAGGCTCATTGCACATAGAGCATGAGTAAACCCTCATTGCACATGAAGCACGAGTAAACCCTTGTTGCACTTGGATTAGCATGAGTAAACACCCATTGCACATGACGTATCATGATACTACACTTTACCTAATGCATTGGAGCACTATAAGGGTGCACCCTTCTTAAACATTTCATTTCATGCATAAGTGTGCCACATGGATCATAAAACATTAAATCACTCAACATAATAATTTATTCCATGATAAATGAATGTGAAATAAATACATGAAACTCTTTAAAAAATATTTAAATGTGCATAAAGGTGAATACCCTTGATAGAGAAATGGTTATGGTATTCACTACACAATGACTTTGGCTTGGTAAAGCGCGGTGCAATTTCGACAGCATAACGACGTAACATAAGAACTCATAAAAATGGTTGATGAGAGAGAAAGGGGTGTATCATCATATTTACATGAAATGTACAGTAAGTGGGTCATATATATACATGTCCTAACAAATTTAATGGAATTTAGATTCATGATACAAAATAATTTCTTAAATGTAAACGAGGAGAGAGAAATTCCTTTCGGAATTTTGGCATAGTAACGGGTGTACATGAGAGGAATTTAATGAGAGAGAAATGGGTCTCCCATCATTAAAAAATAAAGAGGGAAGTATGGGTGAGGTGAAAAACCATACCCCAACATTTATAATTGAAATTAAAAGGGCATAACAATTTAATGAATATTGGACAAAAATGAGAATGGAAGAAAAACCCTTACTTGGAAGTGTGCTTCCAAAGACTTGAGAGAGGATTGAGAGAGACTTATTGGGATCTTGGGGCACCTTGGGATGACTCTAGAGAGAGGAGGTAAGAGTTTGGATGAACTCAAAAGGATTTTAGTGAGGTGGAAGTGGGATCTTGGGTGGGTTTATATAGGAAAGGTGAGGGAATTCTTTATTATTTAGGTTTTGGACACCTCACATTAAACTAATCCTAACCACAAACCAAACCATGGTTTTTGCCCATGGTTTTTGGAAAAGGGAAGTGGAAAAAATATTTTATAAGGCCAAAGTATGAAATTCTTTAAATAATGGGGATGCTTATGTGGAGGTGAGTCACACTCCAAAGGAAAACAATTTAAAAAGACAAAATGTTTAATAAGTCTTGAAGGGTCCATTAAAGCTTTTTAAAATAAATCAAACAAACCCAAAATCACATTATTTTAATGGTAAAACATATATTGTCCGAACATAAAGTTTATAGTATTTTATTACATCACTATTGGATCATTATGATATCATAAAACACATTATATATTTAAACGGTATTTAATTTTTACCCAAAAATTTGACTGTCTCAGAAAATTATGAAAAATTAACCATTGGATAATTTCGACATCCTGATTCCATAAATAATATTAATTTTATCTAAATAATTTTCTAAATCTTATAATTTTCACTTTTAAAATAAAAACCGACATTTATCGAAAATTCATGGGTTTTGACGAAAATGGCTTTCAAACCTTAATAAAAATTATAATTGCACTCATAAAATTATAAAATCATTTATATTTAATAAAAATTAATTTAATAATAATAATAATATTTTATTAAAATATTATTTAATTCAAAAATCCATTAATTCATCAAAATAGATTTCTTAGTTGAACATTAACTAAAAATACTATTTGTGCTTTAAAAACTATTTACAAGGTAACAATAATAAAATAAAAGTATATTCATTATTATATAAAAAAATAATGTACATAACCATAGTGCTAAGGTCTTGTTACATAACCCCTTATAAGACCCATATAAGGCTGAAGAGTAAGGTGTGCGATGGTGAAAGACTCTTGTGGTGGCTCGGATAATATCGCTCGGGTGGTAATCTCTATCAACGGTAATCTCTATCAACTTCCACTTTTTCTGTAGGCGGTTCCGCTCAAGCTTAACGTGTTAAAGCTCGGCTTGAGCTTGGTCAAGAGCGAAGCCCAATGACACCAACTCATTTCCGAGCTCCGAAAAATGGGCTTCATATAGGGAAAGTCTACTAGATGAGGCCTTCACTTCCTTTGTCTGAGTAAATTGGATTTGATAAACCCATATTTATACTAATCATGTGATCACTATTCAACGACTACAATAGCAACGGTCACAATTCTTAATGGTATTTTAAAATCCGAAAACATAAAACAAAATAAGTGCATATGTTTTATAACCATTTCACATATTAAGACATTTAATTAGATCAAGAGGGATTTTCATTAACAAAATTTTAGGTCATTACAGTGTGACTTTTGGTTACAATAAATTTCATTCCTTGGTCACATTATTTCAAAAGATAACATAACTATTGATCCTGCTAAAACAAAATTTGTTGAAGAATGACCAAGTCCCACAAATATAACTGAGATTTGTAGTGTTCTTGGTTTAGCTATTTATTATTGGAGGTTTATTGAAATTTTTTTACCGTTATCTAGCCCACTGACTAAGTTAACTCAAAAGGGTATTAAGTTCATCCAGATAAAAGATTGTGATGACCATTTTCTGGAATTGAAAAGAAGATTAATTAATACTCTAGTTTTGGCACAACCTTCTAGAAATGGTTAATTTGTTATCTACAATGATGTTTTATTGAAAGGGATTGGCTGTGTTCTAATACAGAATGATCAAGTAATTTCTTATGCTTCACATCAGTTGAAAACTCATGAGTTAAATTACCCTACACATGATTTGGAATTACCTTATGTTGTTTTTTCTTTGAAAATTTGGAGGCATCATCTGTATGGAGTAAAATGTGAAATATATTCCAACCACAACAGTTTGACGTATATATTCACTCAAAAATAATTGAACATGAGACAGATAAGGTGGATAGAACTAATCAAGGATTATAATTGTATAATTCATTATCATTCAGGAAAATCAAATAAAGTGGTCAATGCTTTAAGTCAGAAAAGTAATGCTATATTAACCATGTTACGTTTGGAACATGACCCTTTGATTAATGATTTGATGAACTTTTTCATGGAAGTTTTTGGTGCAGGAAATTCCTCTATTTTGTTTCAGGTTTCAGTGCAATCATTGTTATCAAATAGAATTAAGAAAGCATAAAAGGAAGACAATGAATTGTAGAAAAAGGTATAATTGGTTCAAAAAGGGTAAGTTACTTGAATTTAATATTGATAAATATTGAATTTTGAGATTTGAGAAGAGATTATGCATGACTTGTGATTCATAGTTGAAGAAATATTTTTTATGTGAAGCTCATAGTTATCTGTTTTCAGTTCATCCCGGTCATACTAAGATGTACATAGATCTTTGGGAGTATTACTGGTGGGATGAAATGAAAAGAGATATGCTGATTTTACTATGAAGTGTTTGACTTGTCAATAGGTTAAAACATAACAATAGTTACCAATAGGGATGCTTCAGCCTTTTCCAGTACCAGAGTGGAAATGAGAAAACATATCCATGGATTTTTTAGTGGTATTACCAAATAATTCTTGATGTAACAATGTAATTTGGGTTATTATTGATAGATTGACTAAATATTATCATTTTCTTCCTATTCGAGATATATTATGTCAAGATCAACTTTCTTGGTTGTATCTTAAAGAGATAGTTAGGTTACATGGAGCTCCTCTCTCCATTGTATCTGATCATGATCTCAGGTTCACTTCTAACTTTTAAAAAGGTCTTCAGAAGTCATTGGGAACTGAATTAAATTTCATTATAGATTTTCATCCTCAATTAGATGGGAATTAAGAATGAACAATTCAGACATTGGAGGATATAATACATTATTGTTCAATAGATTACCAGGGAATTTGAGATAAACATATTTCTTTGGTCGAGTTTTCTTATAATAATAGTTTTCATTCTATTATATAGATGACACCATTTGAGGGATTATATGGAAAATAGTGTCGAACTCTAGCTTTTTGGGATGAAGTAGTTTAAAGAAAGTTAATGGGACCAGAATCGGTAGAAGAGATGACATAAAAAGTTTAGTTGATTCAGAAACACATGAGGATAGTTTAGAGTAGGTAGAAAAGTTATGCGGATAACTGGAAGAAGGATATTTCTTTGGAGGTAATGATCACGTATTTCTCAAAGCTTCACCATGGAAAAGTATGATGCATTTTGTTAAGAATGGAAAGATGAGTCTGTGGTTTATTGGACCCCATGAAATCCTGGAGAAAGTCGGATCAGTTTCCTAAAGAGCGTCTTTACTTCCTAGTTTATCCTAGGTACACAATGTTTTTCATGTTTCAATGTTGAGAAAGTATTTGTCAGATCCATATTATGTTTTGAGTCCAGAAGTAGTTCAGTTGGAATAAAATATTTCTTATGAGGAACAACTAGTCTAGATTATTGACCATAGAGAGAAAGTGTTACAGAATAAGGTGATTCATTAGGTTAAGGATTTATAGAAAAATCATATGGTTGAAGAGGCAACATGAGAATATGAAAATTCTATGAGGGGGAAATACCTCCACTTATTTGATAAGTGAATACAATTATGAGTACACAATTTCCAAAAGGGGTGAAGGATGTAACATCCCAGGTAATTATAGAATAAGACATTTTCATATCTGTTAATATTTATGAATGAGATATCAATTTTACTTAAAAAGTGACGCTATGTACGATATCATACCCAATATGCAATAATGGGTTTCTCTGAAATCTTATGTTGCACACCAGATTAAGATATACTGAAAAATAATACATTATTAATATTATTATTTTAAATGGTAGTTATCGCCTAGCCGTTTTATTGGAGGGAATGAATAGAACTAACTATATTATGTTTACACATGTTTATTAAATGTTTTTACTTTCTTACAATAAATTTTAGAGGCTTAAAATGAGAATAAATCCAATTTTAAGCATAAAATACTATAATATTTTTTTGAAAGGTAGTTTTATCGCCTTTTAATGGAGAACCCATTTTAAATCTAGTTTTTGACACTTTTAAAAGTTTTATTTGAAAAAATAAACTTATTATTCGAAAGAGGGACATAAAAATTTACTTTTTTTTTAAATTTTAGTATTTTTCTGATAAAATTCATATTTTAATGAATAGTGAAAAATACTGCATTTTAGTTTAAAACTAATTTTTCATCTAATTTATTTATATAGTTATATTATTCTTTTAATTGGTTTTGAAGTGTAATTTAATTTATTTTTTATCATTTAATACAATTTTGGTTGTTATAAGTAATTTCATATTTCAATTGGATATAAAAACATGTCAATCTTTTGATGGTTTTACTTAAAAAATCCTTTTTCTTATTCTGTCAACGAGATTAATTTTTAATTTATTTATGTCAATTTTGTGTTTTGAATTTGGAAAAACGAATTCCATATTTGGAATCATAAGGTCCAAATTATGTAAACAGTTCTCTTTTATTTTTGGACATTATGAATAGTAACATTAGTAATTATTTTTATTTACCATGGTTAAAGAGTAAATCAGGTAAATAAGGGTAATAATAATATTATAATAATATAAAACTACCCTAAAATTTATCCTAATCTTATTGGATGGGATATGCCCGACCAAAAAAACTCTTGGGATGAAATTTTTTCATTTGGAAGCCACTTGGGTGTGATTATGACAATTATAACTTTTAATTTAAAGTAAAGGAAAAATTATCATAAACATAACTCGTATTACTAAAATTTTTTTAATATGGGGTTATATAAGTGATATATTCAACTATAAATATTCATTAGAAAGATAAAAAGATAAAATATATTATGATATTTTATTTATAATTTTTATACATTAAATACTTAAATTTAATTATGACATAATGATGATGTAATGATTGTTTTATTAATGAAAGAATCAAATAAATGATATTATAAATATTAAAATAAATATTTTTTTTACATAATTTATGCCATCCAAAAATTTTATAGGTGACTATGACATGTTATAAGTCTATTCAATGTTTTTTTTGAATTTATCTATCTGTTTGTATTTTATTTAAATTTAATGAAATTAATAGTGTAAAAATTAACATAATTAATATTTTATAAAAATAAAAAATTATTAAATTATTTAAAAATCCTAAAAATCTTTTAAAATCAAAAAGTGACTATGATAAGGTCTAAAAATTAATTAAGTGTCTAATTATAGGAAATTGACCCCATAAAAGTAAAATTTATAGCCTCATAATATTTAAAATGTTGTTACCACAATTAAAATTAGAAGAAAATAATTAAGGGTAAACCGAAAAGATAAGGTTTAAAATAAAATAAATACATGTTTAAACATTATTGGATGAGAGTATTTAAAAATATAATCATATTATATTCAACATATCTCAAGTTGGAGTCATTTGTATTAAAAAATTAATTTATATTAATTTAATATTTTAAGAGTTTCCAAGGGTGCCCCTCTCCTCTCCTATAAAAAGGTAACCACTATTTTCTAATACTCACACTTAAAGAACCATTTGGTTCAGCCAATATCTACCCAAAACTCTTCCTAAAATACCTCCCCACATTCTTGAAACTTTATTTTAGGCAGAACACCCTTCTTGGAGGTGTTAAGGTGTTCTTCAAAGGTGATCAACCAAAGATGAGGTATCATTTTCTTTAAGTATTTTTATTTTATTTCTTCTTTCACTTCCTTCAAGTATCCTCCAACCATGATTAGATAATAAATATAGTATACTAAATATACTGAGATGTTATTATATTAATATCATCACCTAAATCCATCTCCACTTCAATAAAATGGGAAAGGAATTAATCGTTCATGTATACGTGTGAACTATCACCTCTACAGACCGATTTAATTCATTTTTCATAACCGTCTCTCAAGAATAATTATAATAATTTAATTAATGTTCATATGTGATATTCATGACATATTAATCATTCTATGATAATAATATATCCATTAAATTATTACTTTCCATGCGTATAAAAATGATAACGTTGTTCGTGCGTATGTGCGAACTATCACCTCCACGAAGCGATATGACCCGTTTTTATTCATTATATCACTTGTATGATATATATAAGTATATTTAAATGATTAATATGATATTATTGATGTTATTATTATTATGGAAAGATAAAATAATACTTAAATTCTTTCCATAACGATCATTGATAAATGGAAAACGTTACTCATGTGTATATACGACTTACCATCTCCATGATTATAACATTGTTCATTTTTAATAACCAAACTTCATGGTTTGATTTAAAGGTATAATTTATGTATAAATATAATAATAATGTCATGAATATTATTTTGGAGATTATGGAATTATAACCACATGGACTAGTGACATTAAAACCATGTTCATTTTCGACTCAAGTACCGAATATTGACAAAACATCTGATACAAACTTAAATAATTATGTAATTTTTATAACATGGTAATAAGTGATATAAAAGAAATAATAAAATTGAAAAAGGTTCTCAAGCAAGTAGAAATTATTTTAAGTTTATTATTCATGAATATAAAGATTGTACGTGACGAGTCAGACTCACGATAAGGGACTTCATCTCAATCTCCTTTCATTGAGGCATATTTTGATAATATATACCACCTTATTTTATATGGTGTATATTCAACCCCTTTGAATTTTAATTTCATTCAACAATTTTCAAAATTAATATTTTTTATACCAAGCATTTTACTAAATGACCAAACTAATTTTTTTAACCTATGTGGTGATAACGAAATTTCCGCCATTATGACAATTATTTAGTATTTGGCTTCCTCTACAAGCTGTAATGTTTTTAAAAGAAATTTTAATACTATATTCTCTTTTAGGTATTTTGGTATTGAAAATAGTATTGATAATGGATTTATTATATCAATATCTTGAAATTATATCTTATGATTTCAATGTGGAAATGTTAATTTTTCCTTTATGATTATTAATGTGTTATAATTATGTTATGGTTCTTGTACATTGCTTATGTATATGAGTGGTTCCGTGATAAACTAAGGGCGGGTGAGCCCATGATTTCTCTCCAATTAATTGGGTAATGTGAAAGAGTTAAAAAATAAGTTTTCTTCTAAGAGATTTAGGGAATATACTATGATGGGTATTCCAAACGTAACCATAAAGGTCACTCACTATGTAGCTGTGAAAACTACAATGAAATTATGATATGGATGCCTCAAGCTTCCTTAATATGATTTATGATTTCTATGAAGATTTTTAGGATTATTATGATTTAATAGGTTTATAAATATTCACAGACTAACATTTTCTTTCCTTATTTTATACCCCTTACTAAGATTTTTGTGCTCATCCCATGTTTTTAAAATGTTTTCACAAGGTATAGTGATAGGTAAGAGAAAGGAAGAAGTCAAAAATATTTTTATCAAGAAAAATAAATCATGTTTACTTTTAAAAGTTTTATATTTTGGAATAAATGGATACTATTTTAGTTGTATCCACTTTGTATAAATTTGAGTTGGTATGTAATAGTTATGGCCTAATTATCTAAAACTCTAAACCTGAAAAGATCCTCAATGTGAATTCTTGACTTAACTCAAGGTTATGTAATGTTTAAGGCTGAGGCCTTATAGTAAATCCTTGAATTCATTCAAATATACCTTATTGGTACCTTGGGGAAATGAAAACAAAATAAAGAGTGATCTCAAATGACCAGTAAGGGGTTGCACACAATAAAAGCTATTATGAATACATAAGGCCTAAAAAATACGAAAGAGTAAATAATAAATAAATGTACCATATAATCAATAACATGAGAACATAATATATTCATGGATAATTGCAACATATCAATCCCACGAGAAATAATAACTGATTTCTCAATGATGTAATGCATAATTCAAAACATCTTATTTTTTACATCGAGGCCTCGACCAATACACTTTCAAGGAATACATACATTAAACATCCAACTAACAAGACATTCCAACTTGTTTGTCTCATAAGACCTTACCTGATTCATCGAGGTATTATATATTCTGGGATCCACCCATCGCTGAACATGTCCAATGTATTCCACATATATAAAATGAACAATACAATACATAATCAATGTATCTTAGCAATCAATAAATATCTGTATTAAATCAAGTATACATAATGTCATTATTCCCTAGTCAATAGAATAGTTTTCTTAGTAAGATTACTTCAACTAACATTATATATATTAATGGTTATATGATTATGAAAATATGGAAATGATAATGAATATATCTATGGTATTAGAAAACATGGGCATGAGGAAGAAAACTAAATTCAAAATAATTATGTAGAGTGACAACGAATGAATTAAGAATAAACCTTGTGTGAAAAATAAGTTATAAAACATAAATTAGTAAATGGATGAAGGGATACCATAAATTCACTGTAAATGAATATTTTTTAGTGAAGTCAATTATTTTGGAAATTAGAAAGAAAAATGAAAGAAAAACTTTGGAAATAACCTTTTTAAAACTTTTGTAACTTAGTTGCAAAAGCGAAGATAAAATTCACTTCCAAAACTCTTTCCATGATGTGTCAAGAATAATTTTAAAACATTATATATAAAATAATTTACAATAATGGAATCTTGAAAATAATTTATGCATAATTTATCAAATGTGGAGTGGAAGATAAATTATTTAATCATTCATGACATAAACATTGTAACATCGTTCGTATAGGTGGTAAAATCGACCTAATGAAGAGCGTTCTATAACAATTGAATGAGTAAGTACATGATATTTAATAATGATAATATCACCTCTATAAAAGTTTAATGATTTAAAAAACATTTTATTAAAGTTATAAATTAGTTTTAATAATAGGTAGATTAAGAAGATAAATGAAAGATAATGGTAAGAAGTTATTACTTTCAAAGTGTCAATATGTTTGTTTTAGGCGGTTAAATTTTACAATTACCATTTATTGTTAATATTATTAATACAATGGAAAAATTAACATTATATAATCTTAATAATGTTATAAATATAATATTTATTCATTAAATCCATTTATATAACTATCCATGTAAGATGATTATGAAAAATGAAATACGTCGTTCATGGAGACGGTAGTCCGCACGTAACACGAGCAACATTCTCATTTTTCTAAAGAAAGGGGAGGATGGTAGATAATGGTTATTCCATCAACATAATAACATTTTAGTATACTAATAATATTTATTTCATCATGTTATGATGTTTATAAAATATTTGGAGGAGGTTTAATAAGAAAGAAACAAAAAAAAGTCGGTTAAAACAATTTCCTCCTTGAATATCCTCCTTTGGATATTTCCTTAAGCCTTCTTAGATTAATATTTTGAGAAGAAAAAATTATCTAGGATGTGAAAAATAAATTTATGGAGGTATATTTATAGGGATTGGTCGAGCAAGGATGCTCAAGGAGTGAGGTTGTGAAGGACTTATTTTATACATGGGAGGGACAACACTTTTGTAAATACTCTTAACCTTAATATAAAATAAATTTCATTATTAAGGTTAAGTGACACCAAATAATCCAAGTTTTGAAGATAAGATGAAGTGGGTCAAAAATCCACCCATCCAATTGAATTAGAGATAGGATTTGTGATATCTGTGGCCCTATCTCTTAGTTAACCCCCCCATTTTAACCCTTTTAACATTTACCGTGGTGAAAAACTTTTACCACAATAACTTATCTTTATGAACAAAAATTAAATTTAAATTATTAAAAAATGTGAACACTTTGATTATAAATATAAAAAACATATTATAAAATAAAATTTATAATGGTGACAAAAATTAATTTCAATATCTACACACAAAATGAATAATTGTTTTTTTAACAAAATGTATTTTTGAAGCAAAAAATGAATTTATTCTCATCCATTTCCTAGTAATAAACATTATATGAATGCTAATTTATTTTATTGAATATATTATCAATAAATTTTATTAAAATAATTCATTAATAATGATTAATTTAATTAATTAAGATAAAAATACATTGAAAAATAAGTTTTCTGAAAAATATATCTTTTATCTCCAAATGATTTTATCTTCATTTATAACCAATTAATAATCAATTTACAGATGTTTTTTCATTTTTTTACATGTATAATTTTTTTGTCAATAAATTTAACACTCTAATTGAGATAAATTTATCTTTTCTATAAAACATATAATATATAATAAATACAATGTTTGTAAACAAAACATTTTTGTTTAACCATGAATTATTAGATTAGTATTCCTCATTATTACTTAATCATCCTATAAATGTTATTAATTTATTTTAATAATCATTACTATAATTTTATGGATAAATTTTATTGATATCATTTTCCCCAAATTATTAAATTTATAAAAAATAAATAATTTATCAAATTAGTTTCTCTAGAATTAATGGTATTTTCATATGTAAAATAGAAGCCTTTTAATTTTAAAATCATTTATTTTTTCAATTATGTTTCATTTAGATATCTTGTGATGCCTTTTATTTCATATTATAATAAATAATTATTCACTTGAGTTTATTTTTGTGTGTATCACAAGCTATTGTATATAATTGTTTTATTTAAAGGTGAATACATGCTTAAGTCTTGCTGTGTTATATTCCCCTCTTCTTAAATCATCTGCATCCTCAAAATTTTAATTTTTTCTTATCAAAACGAATTTATCTTTACATAGGTATATTCTCAAATTTAGATTCTATTATGATAAGTAATCTATAAATTACTACAAGGAAACTTAATATTTCTTAAATAAATATTTCTAAAACCATGTATGTACCATTATAAGACTCATAACAAGTTTCCAAAAACACACCTTGATAGTTGAGTGATATTTTTCATATAAGGCTCGATATATTTATCTTCCCCTTTCTTGAGTTTGAGGAATCATTTTACTATTGAGATAAAGAATATGAGAAAATATACTTTATTTTTTCTCATTCTATAAGCATAATTTCATTCTTTGGTTGTGTTTTGACTAGTTTTCCACCTCTTCTTCATCTCATATTCTAAATGATAAATGAACATGATTAAATTTTCATTCCCAAATTAAGAAAATAAAATTTCAATGGATCATAAGATCCATAAAATAATGAAAAGTTATTCCTCCTATATTTAGCCTTTATTAAAACCAAAATGGTCAGCATAAGTTAAGATAATATTCAATATAAATAAAAATTCATGTTAAGAAGTAATACATTAATCTCTAAAACCTCAATAATAAAACTCAAAGTTAAAATTAAATCATTCCACAGATAATGAAAATTTAAAAATATTTAAAACATGCTTGACCAAATTCAAAACCCGAAAATAAAAAGGATTTAGTCAAAGTCAAACATAGGTATAAAAACCAAGTTTTCAAATAGTGAATATTTGTGAATCTTAACTGATATTTCCTGATACATTCTCCTTACAATGAAATTCCTACTAGATGTCTTGATTGAAAACTCCTTTCTCAAAGTTTTAGTGGAGGATTTAATATTCTTAGTAGATATAAAAGAGTGTATAGATACAAAATCAAATAAAGAGCTAACTAACTTTTATTTTATGATCTAAGCACCTACTATCACGCCATTTTAAGATTTAACTTCACCTGTAGTAATCTCACAAGCTCGAACTTTCTATCACGGCATTTTCTAAGGTAAATTCTATTGAAACCTATGGAATTTATTTGCATAGTTCCCCATATCCTTATAGTTAAAGCATCAAAATTTTCTTTAACATTCATGAGCTTGATGAACTTTATCTTAACACTTGATAAACACTCTCATTCTATTCAAGAAAAACCCAAGATTTTTCTTTCCATGATTATTACATGTTGGAAATTTAACTCTTCCCTTCTTCCATTTTTCCATATTTCTCTTTACACAGTGACCAATCATTCTATTTTTTCTCATAATTTCCTTTGATAATATAAGACTTTGAGAATTCATTATCTACCTTGATGGAACTTGATACTATATCTTTATATGTTGAAAATGTTTGAGATAGTAACAACCTTCAAAGGTTTGACTTTATCCCATCAAATAAATAATCAATCTTACTTTATGGATTATGTACATAGTCCCTAACTTGTCTTTATAATCTTGTAAAATTACCCTCATTCTTAGCAATATTTTCCTCATCCCTTTGTACCAAATTTAAAAATTTCCTTTTCAAATAAACTTGTTGACCATGAAAAAATAATTTTTCAAACAATATTACTTTAAAAGTGTAAGGACTCAGGTTTTTGTAATGGGTCAAAATCCTGACCTTGTTTGAAATTTTTGACTTGTTTCTGAGAAAAATGAGAAAATATGGGAAGTTATGGAAATTTACATATTACATGCTATATACTTCAAAGTACACAGCGTGTATAATTTAGGCATGTAATGGCCATGTGCTTACCAAGTACATTCCATGTGATGACCATGTAAGAATTTCCTACTACACGGTGTGTGGTGTTTCTTGACATACCATGTATTCTCCTTTCCACGTACCGATTAAGTTCTAGCTGTGTGTCGACCCCTGTGGCATGTCCAAGCCATGTGGCTACCTTTGATTAAGTCAGATTACGGACAAGGCTACTACACAACATGAAATCCTTTATACACACCATGTAGTTTTATTTTTATTCGCTTAAATGAAAGAGCGTCGTGTCTTATTCCAGAAAATACCTTCTTCTTCCCCATTTTTGGACTTTGATGCTATGGGAGGCTGAAAACGTTTCTTCTCCTAGATTCTTCATCCAATTTCCGTTCTTCAATCCATTGGTGGCTATGGGATCACATTAGTGGGGCTAAATTCAAGCACCCTATTCCATTTTTGATTCCTTGACTCAAACGTCGCAATTTCTATTTGAGTAGAATTGTCGGGATTTGAAGAAAATGTAGATCTACAAAGATCAGCTTCAAATTGGAGCTAGATATTATATGTTCCTACGTCTATGAATCTTAGGTAGGTGGTGCATACCTTCTTTCGTGTTTTCACAGACTTTTATGTGACGCGACCATTGGTGCGTATTTGGGTATTTTGAGAGAGATCTTGTTTTATCTTCTTTTTCATATTAAATTGTCTATTAGACCTGTGGGATGCCTTTGGGTATTCCCTTTTACCTGTTTTTCTTGAGAGGGGCTAAGCAAGGGGCCATTACTCAATTGGGGAATTTTGGCTGGGTATGCCAAATTGCGTTAAAATGAATTGTCTTGATTAAAGAACTGGGTTCCAATTATTAAGTGATGATATGAATTGTTATAGGCATCCAAGATCTTGGTGATGGTATTGGACAATACATAGCTAGTTCAATTCAACTATTTAGTTTTATTTTCCTATTTAAAGTGTTTCTTTTGATTATAGATATGTAATGTGTGATATTTCATATGCTGGAACCTTCAGGTTGTGATTAGCATGGCTTGGGTATTATTGAGTGATGCTGATCATGGGTTGGGCTTGTCTCGGGTTGCATTGGGTGCTTCTGACCATGAGATTGGGCGTCATGGATGTCATCTTGAGGAAGTTTGACTGTTAGGTTAGGCATGGCCTGGGTTACTTGGATAGAGAGGCCATCGTACTTGAGTGAAATGGTTACAGGGGAATGAGGTGTCAGAGATTTTATGTCTTGGGTACTATTTTGGTGATTACCTCTCACCCTGAACTTTGAGTAGTGTGTACACAGAGAGACTCTGTGATGAGGTGGTTTTGACCACTCGTGTGGAAAGATTCCCCTGTTATTTGTGGTTTAGGTACCATTGTTTTGGGGGTTCTTGCTGTAGGAATCGATGTGGAAGGTGAGGAGCCTTTAGGGGATAGTGTTGAGGCTATCGGGTTGGGGGTATAGGCTTTCCGTGGTTTGAGGGAAGACATTGCTGTCCCTCTGGTTACCTTATTGAGGGTAGACATCTCTTTCCCTTTGGTTACTTATTTGAGGATAGGAATCACTATTCCTCTGAGTTACTACTTCTTGGGTGTGCCTTCAAGACGTTGGTGCTTGAGACAGGCGGTGTTAGGGGTCACCTAGTGCTGGGTTACATGACAAAGATTCTGGCATTGGCTAAAGTAGGTGACACTCCATGGTGGCTGCTGATAACCAGTGGAGTCTGTGTTTGTTTGTGAATCATAATTTTTACTATTTTCCTTATAAATTCATGCCTTCTTAAACACTTATATTAGGTACGTACCATTGGGTGGTATCCTACTGAGATTCATCTCACACCCTACACAGGCCCTTCAAGATGCATGTAGACTTTATGGATTTACGTGCATAAAAGAGATCAACTTGAGGAGCTGGATTGTCTTAGCTGTTGCATAGAGATGGTATGGACCTTGAGGTCATACCTAGATAGAGTTTACTTTGTTTTCCTTCTTTCCTGTATAAGCATGCTTACCTTGTTTATTGTAGCTACTATTGGTTAACCATTGGTGCATCTTTTTTTATATATTGACTTTCTATTGATGCATGATTTGTCGGTGATAGTAGTTGTTACAAGTGGTTCAACATACTGTTGTGTTTACATTCCACTGTTGTTGTTTATATTTATTACTTCCACTGTTTATTATTATTTATTGTGCTTCCTCTATGCGGGTCTATTTCAAGTTTGCAGAGTCTTCTAATTTTATATTATGCTCGGACCAGTGCCATTATTATCCTCTGAGAGGGTATAGCCTCCCCAATATACCTATATGACCCTCGATGCTAGTTGGAAACCTTTGGAATCTAGGGAGGTGCGCCTAAGGTAGTAACACCTTATTCATTTGGCACTGTTTGAGTGGTTCTACGGGTTCAGGATGTTACAAAGTGGTATCAGAGGAGTTCTTGACAGAGATTTAGTAGTAGTGTTTTTCTGTATTCTAATGACATCAAGACTTCTCTTTTTATTTATACTGGTTAACTATTTGGGATATGGTAGACTGAAGATAGGTTGTAATCAGAATTTTGCTTCTAGCTTGTGCTTGGGTGCCTACATCCCCAGGTATGAGTGATGGACCACGTTGCCTTGGGTAGGAATTGCTATTTTGCTTTTGCTAAAATTACAGTTTATATGATTTCCACCTCGGTGGCTCACTTGGTGTGTGATATTATCGATTGTGATATGTGACCCTTGACCCAGTGCAGTAAGGGAGAGTTGGACCTTGGCTCAGTATGGAAAGGTGTGATTGATTGGCTTTTAATTGGAACATTTTTAGGGTATTTCAATTTCATATCTGCATGTATGCTTTTTGAAGTGATAATAACATGTGAATAATGTCAATTTCCATGCTTTGTATTATTTTGAAATATGAATAGGTGAAATTCCTGATAAAATTGCTTGTTTATTACAATGTGTTATTCCATGCTTTATATATTTGTAGAATTTCATGTGGCAGGATATTTGGGTCTGGATTTTGTACGAGTAGCCATGTAATATGGTTGAGGTGATTTTGATCATCAGGATTGGGCGACTCGCTCATCGGTTTGAGGCAACATTGGTTGTCAGGACGGGCATGACCTGAGGTACTTTTTATACTTGGCTCTGTTGAGGGGCGAGTAAGGAGGCCATGAGGCCGGGATACTGTGGGCATGGGTTGCGATGGGGGAGAGTAAAGGTAGTAGTTATGCACTGCCTTTTACTACTTTTTCTATATGTGTGAATATATTGTTATATGTATATATATATGGGCTTTATCGCCATTTATGGTACTCAACAGGTTCCTCTTATACGTCTCAATGGAGCGTCATGTGGGTTATGACATAGTGCCGTAGGTGAAGGACCAGTTTTAGGATCCAGTTCAGGAAGAGTATGAGCCACTGGTACAGGCTCAGGAACATGATCAGGTTCAGGATCTAGTATAGGCAGGGTAGAAACCGAGTTTGGCAGCGTTCGGACCGTGGCTCAACGAGTAGCTCTGAACTAGCATGATACGTGTCTTACATGATATTGAAAGAGGGGCATAGGGTACATAGCCCTCTATGGATTATCTGACACAGGAGTTCTAGTCATAGAATCCGCCACTTTTTCAGGGTGAGGGTGGTCCACAGGAGGATGAGAACTGGATAGAGAGCATGAAAATGATCTTCGAGCAGCTTAAGATGCCTCCTGGTCAGAGGGTCAAGCTGACGATGTACATGATGAGAGGACTGGCGAAGTGTTGGTGGGATGTGTAGGTGTAGGCTCACATACATGAAGAGTTAGCATGGAAGGACTTCGAGGATAGGTTCTTTGAGAACTTTTACCCATATACACTGAGGGCATAGAGAGCTCGGGAGTTCTTGAGCCTTCAGTAGGGAGACATGTCCATCATGGACTATGTAGCTAATTTCACCGAGTTGCCTCAATTTACACCTGGTATGGTAAGAGATGGCTTGGCAAGGGTGAGGCGCTTCTAGGATGACTTATGACATGCCATTCAGATCCAGTTAAATATCTTCAGGCTGAGTTCGTTCTCATAGGCGGTGAATCAGGCACTCATAGCGAAGGGAAACCAGAGGGATATGCCCTAGGTTTGTCAGGTGGAAGCTTCAGGTGATGGTTCGAATAATATGAAGCGAGTACGGGATGAGTTTCAGTAGGGAAATCAGGCCAAGGACTTATCTAGACCACCTCATAGCAGTTCTTCAGTGGTTTGATTTTAGTGTGCAAAAACCATGAAATGTTTGGACTCAATGCAATGAGACTCCAAAAAAGTGCCGGGCATGTGGACAGGTCGGACATCTTGAGAGGTTCTGCAGGTAGCCTTCTCAGACAACTGGAAGGCAGGGACCAGGACAAATGATGACATCTGGAGTGGGTTCAGGTTCAGTACCAGGAGAGGGTAGTAGAGGTTCAACTGCATGTGGAGGACACAGTGGAGACAATGGGACTCAGCTGAGGGGTTAGTGGCTAGTGAATGGAGCATCACCGCATGGAGGTCAGGCATTAGGCAGCCGTACTTAAGTCCAGGTTCACACCGTGGAGCTGCCGGGGGTTGAGCAGACTGGTGAGCTGACGATGATTAGAGGTACACCGCGAGTGTGGCCGTGACTTCCTTGTTTTCTTTTTGGCATGAATTGTTAAGTCATGTCTGTTTTGAGTGCATGAGGTGTACATGATATATGTGGACCAAATAGATGCTGGTCAGTGGGATTGGTGCCATATCAGGTGCGTGATATATTTATATATATGTATGAGATGCGTGACATTAGGGCATTGAGGATGCAGGTTACTTGAGGTGTCGTGGGAATTAGGGAATCGAGAATGCGGGTTACTTGAGGTGCATGGAACTAGGTTTAGCTTTGAGTTTCCATGGGATGTAGGACCTCATGGAGGCGGACACTGATGTGGTGCGGGATACGTTTGGGTGTCGAAAACGACACTAGAGCACCAATGAGGTGTAGGGATGACGATGGATCATGAGAGGACCATGATTCTGGAAACAGTTTAGTGAACCTTTTCTTGGTATGAGTTTTGTCGGGTTGAGACTGAGTTAGGTAATTCCTAAGGTGGGGAGCCCTTGAGGAATTTAGCTAGAACCTTTAAGACAAGGTTAGTCTAGGTTACTTTGATCGGGGTGGTATGTTCAGTTCCATCTCTGGGTTTTGTTTGATAGCTTAGAGATGAGCTATGTTAAGGTGGGTAGATTGTAAGAACCTGGGTTTTTGGAACGGGTCAAAATCTCGACCTTATTGGAAAATTTTGACTTATTTATGAGAAAACTGGTAAAATCTAGGAAGTTATGAAAATTTCCAGATTACATGCTGTGTAATTCAAAGTAAACGCCATGTATTAGTTAGGTGTGTATCGATTGTGTGCTCGCCGAGTACCGTGTAAGAATTTCCTACTACATAGTGTGTGGTGTTTCTTGACACACAGTGTATTATCCTTTTTGTGTACCAGCTAAGTTCTAGCAGTGTGTCGACCTGTGTGGTGTGTCCAAGCCATGTGTCTACCTCTACTTAAGTCAGAGTACGGACAAGGCTACTACATGACATGTAGTTTTTTATACATGCCATGTAGTTTTATTTTTATTCTATTAAATGAAAGGGCGTCGCATCTTATTCCAGAAAATACCTTATTCTTCTCCGTTTTCAGACCTTGACGCTCTGGGAGGCTGAAAACGTTTCTTCTCCTAGATTCTTCATCCAATATCCGTTATTCAATCTGTCGATGGCTACAAGATAGAATCAGTGAGGCTAAACCCACGCACCCTGTTCCATTCTTGATCCTTTTCCTCACACGTCACCATTTCTATCCGAGTAGATTTGTCGGGATTTGATGAAAACGTAGATCTATGAAGATCAACTTTGAATTGGAGCTTGATATCAGGTGTGACTACGTCTACGAGTCTCAGGTAGGTGTTTCATACCTTCTTTTGTGTTTTTGCAGAATTTTGTGTGATCCAACCTTTGGTGTGTATTTGGGTATTTTGAGCGAGACCCTATTTTATCTACTTTTTCATATTAAATTGTCTATTAGATCTGTGGGATGCCTTTGGGTATGCCCTTTTAACTATTTTTCTTGAGTGGGGTCGGGTGAGGGGCCATTGATCAATTGGGGCATTTTGTCTGGGTATTCCAAATTACATTAAAATGAATTGTCTTGATTAAACTACTGAGGTCCAATTATTAAGTGATGATATGAATTGTTAGAGGCTTCCAAGATCTTGGTGCTGGTATGAGACAACACATAGCTAGTGAAATTCAACTGTTTATTTTTCTTTTCCTATTTAAAGAGTTTCTTTTGATTATAGATATGTAATGTGTGATATTTCATATGTTGGAACCTTCGGGTTGTGCTAGGCATGACTTAGGTATTGTTGAGTGATGCTGATCATAGGTTGGGCTTGGCCCAGGTCACATTGGGTGGTTCTGACCACGAGATTGGGTGTCATGGATGTTGGCTTAAGCCAATGTAACTGTCAGGTTGGGTATGGCCTGAGTTACTTGGATGACGAGGTTATCAGACTTGAGCGACATGGTTGCAGGGGCACAAGGTGTCAGAGATGTTGTGGCTTGGGTACTATTTTGGTGATTACCACTCACCTGGAACTTTGAGTAGTGTGCACACATAGAGACTCTGTGATGAGGTGGTTTTCACCACTCGTGTGGGTATAGTCCCCCGTTATTTGCGGTTTAGGTACCATTATTTTGGGGGTGATTTCCATAGGAATCTACGTGGAAGGTGAGGAGCCTTAAGGGGATAGTTTTAAGGCTATCGAGTTGGGGGCAGAGGCTTGCCGTTGTTTGAGGGAAGACATATTTTTCCCTTCAGTTACCTTATTGAGGGAAGAAATAACTTTCCCTTTGGTTACTTATTTGAGGACATGCATCGCTGTTCCTCCGAGTTACTACTTCTTGGGTGTGCCTTCGGGACGTTGGTGCTTGAGACACGCAGTGTTAGGGGGAACCTGGTGCCGAGTTACATGATAGAGATTCTGATGTTGGCCGAAACAGGTGACACTCCATGGTGGATGTTGAGCACCATTAGAGTTGGTGTTTTTTTGTGCATCATACTTTTTACTATTTTTCTTATAAATGCATGCCTACTTAAACACTTATATTATGTATGCACCATTGGGTGGTATCCTACTGAGATTCGTCTTGCACCCTACATGGGCCCTTTAGGACGTGTGTAGACTTTATGGATTTACGTGCAGGAAAGAGATCAACTTCAAGAGATGGATTTTCTTAGCTACTGCATGGAGATGGTATGGACCTTGAGGTCATGCCTAGCTTTGTTTTCCTTCTTTCCTGTATCAGCATGCTTACCTTGTTTATTGTAGCTACTATTGGTTATCCATTGGAGACTATTTTTTTATACATTGAATTGATATTTATGCATTATTTGTATGTGATAGTAGTTGTTACAAGTGGTTCAACATGCTGTTGTGTTTACATTCCACTATTGTTGTTTGTATTTATTGATTCCTCTATTTATTGCTATTGATTGTGCTTCTGCTATGCGGGCCTGGTTCAAGTTTGCAGAGTATTCTAATTTTATATTATTCTTGGACCAGTGAAATTATTATCCTCTGAGAGGGTATAACCTCCCCAATATACCTATAAGACCCTCTCTGCTAGTCAGTGGCCTTTGGCGTTTTGGGAGGTGCACCTAAGGTAGAAACACTTGACCCATTTGACACTGTTTGGGTGGTTCTATGGGTTTGGGATGTTACATAAAGTCTCCCATTACATACCATATATCTCCCCTTTCTCTTTAGTGTTTTGAATAAATGACCACCATTGATCAACACATCCCTTTAAGAAATACACTTCCAGAATAAACTTACCATTTTTCATTACTCCCTAAAGATTGAAATATCTTTTATAGGGACTTGATCCATTGTCCAACTACAAATAGATTAGCAGTTTTATTATAGGATAGAGTTTTATGCCATATTAAGTGGTCTAACATCAATTTATCATGCTATAAAGTAACAATTTGCTTAATGTATCCAAGATTATTAGTCATAAATTTCCCCAATATATTTATAATCTACTCATATCTAACTCCATCCTTATGGACTTACTTAAGAGGGAAACCCGTACATAGTTTATGGGTTTTGATAAGTTTCCCCTTCCTTTCACTATGAACCATCTATAAAAAATAAAATATACTTAACTAACCCATAAAATTATGAATATTAATCCATATAATAAAAATTACTATCCATGTAAAAGTTTTTTGATTATTCCAAGGGTTTATCATAATTCTCATGCTAGCTATATTATTCTAAAATATTGTTCCCAAGGTTCCTATAAAATCTTCTTTGATACTAACTGTAGAAACCCCAAATCTAGTGAAATAGTGTTGGTTTTTATTATATTACACTGTTAATGGATATAAGGGATCACATCACACAAGATTGACCAGTTTAGTAGTCTTAGGAGACCAGATACATACACAATTTCCATATTACATTGAAAACTTAGAACATAACTTGAAAATTTTCTTATTACTTTCAGCACATCCTTTGTAACACCCTAAAATTTCAAGTTATTTTGTGATTTAGTTTTTAAATATCTTGGTTGACTCTTATTAAGATTTTGATATGTGTTATAGGTGTTTGAGTGTTTGGAGTCCAGAGTTTAGAGGTTTTCTAGAGGTTAAAAATGAGTTTTGTACGTTTTGAGGGTCATTACACCATGGTGGTAGGTGTGGTGTTTTCTATTTTGAAGTTTTCTTAGATGCTTGAGCATGGGGTATGATTTTTTGGATTTGGGTTTTTGGAGACACATTGTGGTGTTGTCCGTTTGGTGCTGGAGTGCACCACAACAAGTGAAATGACTAACCTACCTATTTTACAAGGTGTTTTTTCCTTAGGGTTTCACTTATGAGAAATGAGGATGGGTAAATGGATTGGGAATCCATTTTGAGGAATCCAGTATAGATGTGGAAATCAGTGAGTCCTACTATTAGAAACGAGAAACATGGAGCTTACCACACCATATTGTTGAGCGTGGTGGGGTAAAACGATTTGATTTTTGGTTTTACACTATTGTGGAAGCTATGATGGCAGTTCATCGAGGGTTTTTATGGGTGTTCTATATCTGGAATTCAAAATCCTTAAACACTAGGTCACACTTTGATCAGAGGCACCACATATGTTTTTGGATTTCACCACACCATGGTGAAGTACTTCAAGCTTTCTCCATAAGAAAAGGTTTGAGCTCCCTTAATTCAGACTTTCTATATTTCTTTATAACCCCAGACAAACCCTATGCATATCATCACCCTCCAACTACTCCTTGAAGATTTTAAACCCCTTGGATTTAGGATCAGAACCTGGGTCTATTGAGGAATACTTTCTCACTCTTGATCAGATCTAGAACTATTGGTGACAATAGTTCTCATTGGGTAAGCCTAATACAATTATAGCCCTTATCGTCTTATTCTTCCTGGATCTTGATTCTATAATCCTCATGTGATGAATTAGGGATAATTTTAGGGACATTGGTGTACGAGATTGATCTAGGTGGAAGTTCTTGGCATTGGTCATCGATACTCTTGTGGTAGGAAGTCCTTACCATTTAGGGCCTTTGTATGAAACTATATGGTGTGATTCACAGTGGGTGTGTGTGTAGCCCGTGAGACCCTTGCTTGATATGAATTTCATATAGGTGTGTATTGTTACAACCCAACCCGAATCACTAGGTTAGAGCAAGAATTCCACGTGACCTCATACGTGTCTCCCCAAATACAAGAGTCCGCCTAATAGAAGTGAGGGCCTGAGTCAGTTAGTGGGGATACTATACCCTCAATATTATTTCATAGGATCTATTATCAATAATAAACAATATAATAAATAATTAGAGTAAAGATGTTGAAAAGTAAATATGAAATACATGTAACACAAATAAAGAACCTCCTATAAGTGGCAAACATGTCTAGAAGAAATAAATTAAATAAAGTAAATAAATAAACAATGGATCCTCCAGAGTCCGTCCCAATCTTCTAATAGCTCTCCACTCCTCTTCTTAGCTATCCACCACAAGGCTCTTTTCCTTCACTGGACCCCTCATGAAATCTATAAGCGCATCAAAATACCCATGTAGGGTGTGAGTATAATACTTAGTAGGACACCACCAATGCATCCTTAACCAGATGTTCTCAAGTATACAAGTGTATGTCATAATAGTGATCAATGCGTAACAACCATAAACATACAATTCAAAATCAAGTGGTTGTATGCTAACCAAGCTGCCATAAACCCCCAATCGTACCTACTTTGGCTCTATTCCAGATGGATAATCAAGGTGTTATAAGAATCAAGGATTATCCATGAGGCTAATGAATCATGTTACTTGGTGTCATGTGATCGCACAACTTGGCATTAATTATCATCAAGAAAGTTATGTTCTCAGTATATGCTAGGGATTGAGAGCTAATCAACACCCCTTATTGATTGAGTGACATACTAGGGATCAAGATATAATCAACACCCCTTAGTCCTTGAGGTATATACTAGGAATTGAGATCTAATCTGCATCCCTTAGTCATCAAGGAATATACTAGGGATCAAGATCTAATCAATATCCCTTCTTCATCAAGGCATAAACTAGGGATCAATAGCTAATCAAAATCCCTTAGCCATTGAGTGCATCACATGACATCCCAATGGATTGTCGTATCCCTACCCTATGTATAGGTATCTCGTTGTCATTGTTGCAAGTCATGTGCACTCCCCCTCCAAGGGATAACATGTCACGAAGGTCCACCTGTCTTTGGTTCCATGAATAATACCACAAAGCATACATAGCATGGTAGGATACACGAGAAAGTATAACATATCATCATAAGTAAAGTATCACACACAATACATGTGATTAAAATCAAACATGAATAACAAGCTACTAAGTACTCATGGTATCAAATGTAACATAAGGATTCTGGGGATACACCCACACCCACATGCAATCACAATCTAGCATGATCATAAAAATACGTTTATGCATAATCATATTAATGAAAAAATGTTTAAATAGGCCAAAAAAGATAAGGAAATTCCTACATTAAAAGTCATCGATTTAAAAATGTGGGAATAAACCAGAAAAGATCCCTTTTCATGACCTTATTATTGAAAACTTTAACATTTCAATGCTTGAGGTTCATCAAGGTTCCCTAAAACCAAAGCCAACTATTTTATTTCAAAAAGAAATAAAATATCACATACGATGATACTTTCTCTTTCATAGATAATTTTCAAATTATTTTTTAGGTCAACGCATGCACTCACTATATTCTCCGTTTATAATTATTTTTGATAATTTATTATAAATTATCCTTTATAATTATATTTTGATAATTTAATAAAAATTATTCTTTTATAATTATCGTTTTATAATTTAATACAAATTATCATTTTATAATTATTTTTGATAATTTTATCCTAAATTATCTTTTATTATTATCTTTTGATAATTTAATTACAAATTATCCTTTTATAATTATATTTGTTAATTTTATCCCTAATTTTCCTTTATAACTATCTTTTGAAAATTTAATTACAAATTATCCTTTATAATTATCATTTGATAATTGAATAAAAATTATCATTTTATAATTATATTTGATAATTAATTATCCACTAATAATTATCTTATAATAATATTTTTATAAATTATCATATGATAATTTTATATTACTATATAATTTTCCTTTAATAATTCATATAATAATTCTTTGAAAATTCTTTGTAATTATCACTAGAAAATTCATCAATCATCCTTTGATAAATCATTTAATTTATCATTTAATAACAATCTTTGGATAGTTCGATGAAATTATCATTTTATAATTCTTATAATTATTTTTGATAATTTCATGCAATTATCTTTTGATAATTCATGCAATTATCCTTTAATAATAATTTATCCTCTGATAAAATTATTTCAATTTAACATTTGATAATCTTGTGCAATTATCTTTGACAATGACTAAGATTTATTGATTCATTATTCAAACAATTTTTTTCCCCAAAATTGATGAAAAAAAGAAAATAGAGGAATAAGTTAAATAATAATAATAATAATAATAAAAATAAAATAAAATTAAACTAACTCATTTAGGTGGTGCTCAGTGGCCCATGGAAGTGGATGACTATCTTCACATGCATACTTGAACTTCAAGAAGAGATTTCCAGAGACATAGCGATGTGCCTAAAGAGGTTTCAGGGTTGCTCACACTCAACAAAGATAAACCAATGGTGAAATCCAACCTATTCGTCTATTTAGAACATCAAACATGTATTTATACCCTTATTCCAAATCTCCAAATTCAATATACTGATTTAATTAGGGTTTCAACTAAAAATTGATGTCATATTCATTTATTTCTCCCATTTAACTGATTAACAATTCACACGGTCAAAAACAGGTTGAAATACAAGGTTTTGAATCAACCCCACATCCAAAAATGGTGTTCACATGTTTTGAAGAAGATAAGAAATTAAATTAAATGAATTTTATTAATTAAAATCATAATAAATATTAAATAAATATTAAAATGTTATTATTGCATGTAATGCGATAAAATGCCCGACACACATAAAAGTTATGCCCTACCTAGGGTAAAACCCGCATTTCAGACCTAACAATGATACCATATTTCTCATATGATGCACCATTTAAGATAAATTATTTATTTATTAATTAAAAAATGGAATAATTAAATAATTAAATATAAAAAGGGGTTTTTATCATTTGTGATATTTCCAAACACTTGATGCGCATAAAAGTTATACCCCTTATAGGGTAAACATCATGTTCTAGACCTAACAGTGCCCTCATATTTGTAATAAGACATTCCATTTGAGAGATAATAAATTATTTAAAAAAATAATATAATAAAAATTATTAAAGAAATTATTTTTGTGAGTGAGACATCCAAATGTCCAACTCTTACAAATGTTATACCCCGCTTAGGGTGAAAAACATGTCCTGGACCTAACGGTGGTCTCAAATTCTCATACGCCGTACCATTTTGAATTTATTCAATTATTTTGAATAAATTATGCACACTTAATATAATATATTTAATAACTTTTATTTTGTCTTCACCGAGGATCTACGGGCCTCGAAATCTCGCACTAACTCAGTGTCTGACTCTAAAAATATTTGATTGAATATTACAAAGTGTTAATTGGACTTTTACTCTTACACAAATCCTTTAATGTATTTATTAAGTTATTTTCATTGATATATGTTTTTTTCCACATAAGACACTTATAATTTATCAACAAGAGGGTTTTATTATCTTTGTAAAATACATGATATTACAATTCTCCCCCTCTATCAAATCCCCATCCTTGAGAAGTATCTCTAGCGGTCTTGCTTTAATAACTCAATCCACTGAGCTCAAACATCAGACTCACATTCCAACGTTTCTTCCTAGACCCGTCCATGTTTCCACCGAATCCGAACTAGTGGTACCGTATTTCCTCACAACACCTTCTTGCTAAGATCTATGATCCGTATTGGACGTTCCTCATAAGATTCATCAGTCTTCATCTAAACATCCTCATGATTAATAACATGCATATAGTTGGGTATGTACCTCAAAATTTGTGACACATAAAACATGTCATGCATACCTCGATAATGAGAAGGGATGCCTAGATGATACGCCACTGCCCATATCCACTTGGTGATCTCAAAGGGTCCAAAAAAACACGGTGATACCTTTCCCTACTACACCAAACGTCTATTCCCCAATCAAGGAGTCACTCATGAAAAACCCTATTCACCCATATTAAACTCCAAGGCTCTCTTATTATGTTTAACATAAGATATCTATCTTCTCTGAGCAGTGATCAACCTCTTCAAAATCATCTTCCCTCTCTTAGAGGTCTCCTAAACTATACTGGGGATAACAACTGCTATCTCACCCACCTCATGCCAACACTACAATGAGAGACACAACCTCACATAAAGAGCCTCATAAAGTTCCATCTAAATATAATCCTGATAATAATTATTTTATGCAAAATCAATCAAGGCTAGGTGATCATCCTATGCTCCACCAAGGTCTAGCACACAAGTTTTGAAGTATGTACCATAAAAACAACTTATGTGTACTTTATGATAACTTGTATTCATAAGTTTTTAATATTAATAAACTTTTTATCACATCATGATTGTTATTATTCTTGACATATTATGTGATAATGTTCTAAGAGTAGCTGTGGCACTAAAAGGTCATAGTAGTTCCCCACTATGATGAGAACCTGGAAGTTCTATGACAATATTCTTGAATATAATTTGTATAGCCATATGATATCATTTGAGGGACACAAATGACATAGGATATCATGGATGTTGATTCATATGACTTTGAGTCACCTTCTCATGGTGTACGTCCATGGTAATATCCAATAGGAAATTATGAGAACGATACCCACCAGTAGGAAATCCACATTTATATGTGTCATTGGATATTCCTATCCACAAATGTGTGTATTGATCTTAAGACTTTAATATTATTATTAATTAGTATTATGAGTTGTGTAATTTGAAATATTGATGAAAACCATGATTACAGATGTTCGCGATGAGGTAGGATACATTGGGTGCGTCACGAGTAATATTGCAATAATGAATAATGCGTGAAATTTTTTCCCCTTATGTTCTTTAAAAAAAGTTGATATCCAAGACCCTTTTATGGAAATGATATAGCCTAAATAAATCCATGTACATGGTGTTCTATAGGGAAGTTCAATTTCTGGGAAGTTAAAGAAAGAGACATTGAGCACATAGGTTGATGGAATCGGCATACAACCTTCTTGATTAGAGATATCATGATAAAGATATTATATTACACAGTAAGAATCCATATGAGGTATTATGTCATTGAAACATTAACTTCTTTCTCTAGGGGTTCCATAGTGTGTTTCTAAAGGCTAACCTTGGACTTTAGGCTGGTTCTCCTAATTCCACTGAGAAAGGGGCCTAGATGGTCACATACTAAGTGTATCCAAAATATTAGTTAATAATAATAATAATATTTATTATTTAACAAGTTTAATTAATATTATCCCCACATGTAAAGACCCGTAAAATTCAAGGGAAATTTTTTTCTTAATTTTCTTTGGAATTTTACAAGAACGCGGTTTCTGACGGCACCTGATTCCGAGGCCCGGTGTGCTCGGAATCAATTTCCGAAGTTTGGCTCGGGTACGTTCAGTGAACGAACGAGCGGGAATTTCTAACTTTTGAACTGGTACCCCCGAATCGAATTCTGAGGGCACCGATGAACTCGCAACACCGGTAATCGCTTAAGGGAACCTTTACCATAGTTGTGTTTGTGCGGGAGAAGAAGTTAATTTTTGGGGTTTAATTAAAAAAGTAAATAAAATTGTTGAATCAATTTATTTCTTTTTCAAAGTGGTTATTTATCTCCCATGGGAAGTTGGTGGTGGGGCCCACATCCACCCAACTTCCCATGTGTGGATAATTGAAAGGGTGGGGTCTACACGAACCCCCCACCTTTTCAAATTCCTTAAACTCCCTAACCCCTCTTAACCCCTCACTTTCCTAACTCCCCATTAACTCACTTTCTTTAATTTTTGACAACTTGTTATAATTAATTAAGTGAGTTACATAATTTCAAACTCTTGAAATTCAAATGATTAGGTTGTGTTAATAAAATAAGACTTAGTATTATTTTATTTTTGTTAGAGTTTTGCAACCTTGAGAGGATTGGGGAAGCAGTCTTCTTCTTCTTCAACCTCGATGAAGAACGCGAAGAACACCATTCTTCAACGAAGAACACCTCCGCCGAAGAACGCGACGTCTTCTTCCAAACATCGTTTTCTCTTCGGACGCACCTCGACGACAACAGAATCGACGTTCGTCTTCCGCGACGCCGTATCCGCAATGCGACGTTCTTCTTCCGCATCGTCTCTTCCGCGACGGTTTTCCCGTGATGAAATCGCCGTCAATGACTTCGAATCCTCGCTTCGCGACGTCGACGTTCTTTTCCTGCGACGCCCGACCTCCGCGACACTCGTCTTCCACGGGTCGTTGACGAACACCGTTCCTGAACCGAGGTAGGGGTTTTATTTATTTAATTGTTCATGAATACCAACTTGATGATGATCGTGGATTAAAACCATTTGTTATCGAATAACGCGAGGGGGTCGGACCGCACAAACACGGCCGACCCTCCTCCTTTTTTTCGTGTTGGTTTCTTGTGGTTGGTACGAGAAAGCGTGGTGACTTCGCACAACGCGGTTTCATGCGGAAGATAGGCGCGGCGCGTCGCACCGCGCCGTGGAAAGAAATTCAAGAACGCGACGCTGTCGCGTCGCGTCGAAGGAAATCGAAGGCGCCGCGGCCGGAGCGGGGCCGCGGTGCCGTCGTACCGCGCCAGACGACAAGGGCCGCGGCCGGTTCCGGGCCACGGCAGAGCAAGGAGACCGGCGGCCGGACCGGGCCGCCGGCGTCGGAGCCGGAAGGGGACCGGCCACCGCTGGTCCCATTGAGAAGGAGCCGGCCGGCCAGGTCGGGGCGGCCGGAAGGGAAGGGGGCGGGGGAATTAAATTCCCCCGGCCGTTCAAATGGCCCCCCATTATTTGGGGGGGGGGGTTACACAGGGGGGAAGGAAACCCCCCCCCTTCGCCGAAACGGCTCGGCCAAAGGATGAGCCAGACAGCGTTCTGGGCGCGCTGTCTCCAGCTGGACCGGCGCCCGGCCGGTCTGCCAGGCCGGGCCGCGCCGGGCCGGTCTGCCAGGTTGGGCCGCGCCGGGCTGCGCCGCGCCGGGCCGGGCCGCGCCATGCCAGGCCGCGCCCAGCTGGGCCGGGCCGTGCCGGGCCGACCCGGTCCGGGGCGGGTCGACCCGGTTCGGGCCAACCGGGGGGTCTCGGGCCGGGTCGGTCTGGGCCTGAAACCCCCATTATCTGACTGATTAAGTTCAAATGCCCATAACTCGGGCTACAGACCTCCAAACGACGCGCCGTAAGCGGCGATGCGATCCTTGGATCGAGAAGGTTGTTTCGGTTTATCGCACTCAAGGTTTCGGAATACTTTGAGTTCAGCCGGGTTGGTTCGTACACGAAACCAACCGGGCCCTCGGAGCGGAAACGCTCATATCTTGAGCTACGGACGTCCGATTGACATGCCGTCAACTTTTTTGAGTTCCTCTTAGTGAGACAGATCTTTTGGCATACTCCGCCCGAGGTTTGGACATAGGTGGAGTACGGTCGGGTTGGTTTTGCCTTAAAAACCAACCGTGCCCCTAGGACGAAAAGGCCAATAACTCTCAGACCGAGCGTCCGATTGACGCACCGTCTGCGACGTTGAGTTCCTGTTGTCGATACAGAACTTTTAGATACATCAAATCTGGACTATGTGTCAGTTGATGTATCAGCCTCTCGGCTCGTGGAGCGGACCCTCCCGAACGATCTTGCTGTGTGCGGGAACCCTAGAGCTGGCTGTGACTGCTACTGTGACTGCGACGATGACTGTGCAGAGATCCTCAGTGGATTCGACGACGACAACTACAACACTCAGAGATCCTATGTGGATCAGTGCTACCGATCCTGTGTGGGTCAGATCCTGTGTGGGTCAGCGCTCAGCGGTTCTATGTGAGCTAGCACCTACAGATCCTGTGTGGGTCTTTGCGAGGGTTAGTACCTATCGATCCTTTGTGGGTCCGACGACTTAGATGGATCAATTATCATCTCTATCGTCTTCGAAGAAGTATACCTGTGTGAGCTGAAACCTGTTTGATTTCCTGCGTGGATTGTGTTGTGATATCTTGTGTGGATTATGTTTTGCTTTCCTGTGTAGAATACGTATACTTTCCTATGTGGACTGAGTTGTACTTGGGCTCGGAGGTTGGAGCGTATTGGAATTGATGACTTAGGTATATGTATGAGCATATACCTAAGCAGTGTCAGTTGATACTTCATGATTGTATCTTTACTTTGTGGTTTATCCTTTGTGGATTTTAGGAGATCTTCGGGGGTCTCGGGGTCCCTACTGAGTAGCTTATACTCACCCCTGCACGGGCTATGGCCGCACTACGTTGTGTTGGTTGCAGACGACGGACAACGTTGATTGTGGTTGAGGCTTGCAGAGAAGGACGGTACCTAGAGGTGGACCACTGGGCAGGACGTACTTGGAGCGGACGACGGGACCCGAGGAGCAGTGGAGCTATCTGTACCCACCCTTTAGGTGGGATTTCCAGTGGACAACTCGACGTAGTAGCTTTTACTTTTCAGTTGCTGTTCTCCCTTTTGAGTTGTACTTTATTTTTAGTTTGGGTTTTTATACTGGCCCATTTACTTTTCCGCACTTACTATTGTACCAGCTTTTTACATAGTGTTTACTTTTCCGCTTGTTTACTCTGAGGTGCTTGTTTACTTTGCAAAGGCAATGCCTTCCCTTTTTACCAGGATTTACGCCTTGGTGCTAGTCGCCATCCCCTGGCCTATGGAAGGCGGGCTTGGGGTAGTCACGGCACGGGCCCCAAGGACGGGTCGTGACAAATTGGTATCAGAGGAGTTTGGTTCTACCGCGAACTCTGATCTTTCTTCTATGTGAAGCAATAGTGTTAAGTGTATTGGGTGTGGTTATCAGTCCAGGGAGTCCAGTGTTGGTGCAGCGGCCGACGTATCCGTACACCAGGACCCTGACTTCTGATTTCCGACTTAATGCACGAAAACATTAATTGCATGTGTGTTTCAAAGTTTTCTTTGTGATTATTTTATATCAGCTCACCAGGTATACTGTTCTGACCGTGGCGCACCTGTTTCCTTTTCAGGATGGCCCCACAATGGCAGCCGGCTAGGGTTCTGAGAGTCGAGCGTGACGATAGCCCACCGAGCAACGAGGCCTCGGTGCAGGGCCCTTTGTCAGCAGTGGCACCGGCGGTAGCTCTACCCGCCGAGCCACCGATGCTTCCAGCACCAGCCGCTGACGATGAACGTCGCCTCAGTGCACTTCATGAGTTCCAGTGCCAGCGACCACCCAGGTTCCGTGGGGAGACAGACCCCCAGGCAGCCGAGGACTGGATGGAGGCAGTCGTTCGAGTTTTCAGACTAGTGAGGACACCAGCAGACCTCATGGTGATCCTCGCTGCGAGCCTACTGCACGCAACAGCGGGCCGATGGTGGAGCTTGATTCTCCAGGTGCTTGATGAGACATATCTACTTTGGTCAGACTTTGAGAGCCTCTTCCGCTCAGAGTTTTTCCCAGGCACCCTCCGTATGGTGCGCATTCAGGAGCTTCTTCAGCTGCGGCAGGGCAGCATGACGGTCGCTTAGTACTCGGCGAGATTTACTGATCTCTCGCGCTACTCGAACGACATGGTACGCGACCCATTATTCCAGGCCCGGAACTTTGAGCAGGGATTGAGACACGATATCAGGGCATCGCTGATCTCCCTCAGCATTCCGACTCAGACAGGAGTACTGGAGAAGGCCCTTTTGATCGAGAGATTTCTTGCTGAGTCTACACCAGCGCCGAGACCCACCGCAGGGCGGCACGTAGCAGAGTCTTCTGCAGCAGGCAGTCGACAGATGACTTAGTGGTCTAGGCAGACCAGACCCTCAAGAAGACAACCTCAGGACACTGGCTCAACAGTGCGGGGCACACAGCGTGGAGCCAGTCTTTCGAGAGGCAGACAGTGCGAATCGTGCGGCGGGCAGGGCCACATGGCTTGTGACTTCCTGACTCGCCATGCCGAGGAGCAGCAGATGGTTGAGGGACCACCGAGGCAGAGGCAGAGAGTAAACCGTGGCGGTCCGCAGGGAGGAGGCGGACGAGGCAGAGGAGCTGGCCGAGCAGCAGGTGGTGGGTGACGCTTTGAGGCTCTATCACCACCACCACCACCAGGAGGTCCACCCCGACCACAGGGAGCTGGCGGGCAGAGACAGGCACAGCTCCAGGCAGCAGAGGCCTATGACCACGGAGCATCAGAGATGATTTGAGGTACTATCTGTATCTATTCCACCCTTTCTGCAGTACTTATAGACACAGGAGCGAGTCACTCTTTCATAGCCGCTGCCCTTGTTCGGAGCTCGGAGATTCTGTCAGAGCCGTTGGCTCGATCCTTACGGCTAGAGACTCCTACGAGAGCAGACTTGACGATTACGCACTGGTGCCGGTAGGGTGATCTTACTCTAGGAGGCAAGAGCTTTGGCTTGGATCTTCTTGTAGTAGTGTCGAGGCCTTATGACGTCATCTTGGGCATGGATTGGTTATCTACGGTCCATGCACAGATTGACTGTTTTAGGCGCAAGGTGCGATGTGTACGCACCGACGGGAGCAGGTTCACCTTCACCGGCGAGAAGGGAGACTTTGCAGCACAGGATGGACTTCCGCAGAGGAGAGGACAACCCATCACTCATCAGTTGGCTAGCCTCATCCTAGGAGCAGTTGATGTGCGGAGTCCTAGTTTTCCTGCAGTGGTGGATCAGTTTGCGGACGTTTTTCCCGACGACGTTCCAGGGTTACCTCCTCGCAGAGAGGTAGACTTTTATATCGACCAGTACCCCGGGACAACCCTGATATTGACTCCAGCATATCAGATGGTCCCCGCCGAGCTTCGAGAGCTACGGGTACAGTTGGAGGACTTGCAGGTCAAGGGGTTCATCCGACTCAATGTTTCACCCTGGGCTTCCCCGATATTGTTCACCAAGAAGGCGGACGGGAGCTTGCGACTTTGTGTCGACTATCGTCGCCTGAACCAGGTGACAGTGAGGAACAAGTATCCGCTACCGAGGATTGATGGCCTCTTTGATCAGCTCAAGGGAGCACGATGGTTCTCGAAGATAGACCTCAGGTCAGGTTGTCATCAGCTCAGAGTTAGAGACGAGGACGTGAAGAAGACGACCTTCAGATGTCGGTATGGCCACTATGAGTTCTTGGTTATGCCTTTCGGTGTAACCAATGCTCCAGCAGTGTTCATGGCCCTCATGAACAGGATCTTTCAGCCATACCTAAATCGATTTGTCATGGTCTTCATCGATGACATTTTGATCTACTCGACGACTGAGGAGGAGCACGCCTACCACTTACGGGTTGTACTAGACACGCTCCGAGAGCACCAGCTTTATGGTTATCTCTCGAAGTGCCAGTTTTGGATACGTGAGGTCCACTTCTTGGGACACGTCATCTCTGAGGCGGGAGTTGCAGTGGATCCTGCGAAGATCGAGGCAGTGTTAGCTTGGGAGCCACCCAAGAGCGTGACGGAGGTGCAGAGTTTCTTGGGACTAGCTGGATACTACCGGAGGTTTGTGCCAGACTTCTCTAGAGTTGCGGCACCACTCTCAGCTTTGATGAAGAAGGGGAAACCCTTTGTGTGGTTAGAGATATGTCAGCAGAGTTTCTAGAAGCTGAGACAGAGATTGACCAGCGCACCTATCTTGAGGTTGCCTGAGGAGGGAGTAGGGTACGTAGTCTACTGCGATGCATCAGGGACCGGACTTGGTTGTGTCCTGATGTAGGAGCGGGCAGTGATCGCCTATGGATCACGACAGTTGAGGCCGTATGAGCAGAACTACGCTACCCATGACCTGGAGTTAGCAGTAGTGGTCTTCGCTCTGAAGACATGGAGACACTATCTGATGGGCGATCGTTTTACAGTCTTTTCTGACCATCAGAGTCTCAGATACATCTTCTATTAGAAGGATATGAATCTAAGACAGCGGCGATGGATCGAGTTCCTCCAGGACTATGACTTTGAGATAGTCTATACTCCTGGGAAGGGGAACGTGGTAGCCGATTCCCTCAGCAGGAGGATGATCATTCAGCTACTTGGGGAGGCGACGGAGCAGCTAACCTCTTTGCAGATATCCTTCGTGGATAGAGATGGAGCAGCCTTCCTTCAGTCTCTCACAGTCACTCCTCCACTTCTACAGCAGGTCAGAGAGGCACAGCGTGGGGACGCTGACTGTGAGACGCGGCGTGCAAAGATATCCTTAGGGAAGGCACCTGATGGTTTCTCCTTTGGAGCAGAGCACGACATCCTTTTCAGAGGACGTACCATGGTACCGGTTGCTTTACAGGAGGAGGTGCTGAGAGAGTTTCATACTTCTCCCTTGGCGGTACATCCCGGAGTGGCGAAGATGTACCAGGATCTCAGACGACAGCACTGGTGGTCGGGCATGAAGAAGGCAGTGATAGAGTTCATTTCTCGATGCCTCACCTGCCAGCAGGTGAAGGCAGATCATCAGGTACCAGCTGGCTTGGTACAGCCCTTGGAGGTCCCTGAGTGGAAGTGGGATGAGATATCTATGGACTTCATGATTGGACTTCCATGTACTTCCAGAGGTCACGACTCCATTTGGGTGATTTTCAACCGAATCACCAAGTCGGCTCACTTCTTACCCATCAGAGAGTAGGGCTCAGTGGAGAGCTTAGGATGCCTTTACGTTCAGGAGATTGTTCGGATTCACGGTGTGCCATCATCTATTCTCTCCGATCGAGATGCTCGCTTTACTTCCCGGCTTTGGAAGGGATTGCAGGAGGTATTCGGGACGCAACTACATCTGATCACAACCTTTAAACCTCAGACGGATGGTCAGATAGAGAGGACCATTCAGACTCTCGAGGACATACTCCGCGCATGTGTCCTCGACTTTGGTCGTAGCTGGGAGGACCACCTACCCTTGGTGGAGTTTGCGTACAACAACATCTACCACTCCACCATCGGGATGGCACCGTACGAGGCATTATACGGCCGACCTTGTAGATCTTCTTTATGCGGGACAAACCCTGGGGAGTCAGCACTTGTAAGAACAGAGATGGTCCAGGCCACGATAGAGAAGGTCCAGGTCATCCAGGAGCAGATGAGGACAGCTCGGAGCCAGTAGAAGTCTTAAACTGACAGGAGGTGGAGGCCACTAGAGTTCGAGGATGGAGACCATGTCTTCTTGCGTGTCTCACCTCGACGTTGATTACGGAGATTTGGCCGAGGCGGCAAGTTATCCCCACGCTTCATCGGACCCTTCCAGGTCCTCAGCAGGATTGGCGAGGTGGCTTATCGCCTGGCTCTACCACCTCTGTTGCACCGGGTGCACGACGTCTTCCACGTATCTCAGCTGAGGAGATACGTGCACGACCCGACGCACATCATTGACCATGGGGAGCTTGACGTTGAAGATGGGGCGACTTTTACGGAGGTCCCAGTGGAGATCGAGGATCGACAGGAGTAGGTCCTACGTGGACGGTCGATTCCTCTAGTGTGCATCAGATGGTAGTACGAGAACCTCCAGGAGAGCACTTGGGAGTGGGAGGCTCAGATTCATGCTCAGTACCCTCATTTGTTTCCCTAGTTTTGATGTATCTTTACGGGGACGTAAATCCCTGAGGTGGGAGTAATGTAAAGACCCGTAAAATTCAAGGGAAATTTTTTTCTTAATTTTCTTTGGAATTTTACAAGAACGCGGTTTCTGACAGCACCTGATTCTGAGGCCCAATGTGCCCGGAATCAATTTCCGAAGTTTGGCTCAGGTACGTTCAGTGAACGAACAAGCGGGAATTTCTAACTTTTGAACCAGTACCCGGAATCGAATTCCGAGGGCACCGATGAACTCGCAACGCCAGTAATCGCTTAAGGGAACCTTTACCATAGTTGCGTTTGTGCGGGAGAAGAAGTTAATTTTTGGGGTTTAATTAAAAAAGTAAATAAAATTGTTGAATCAATTTATTTCTTTTTCAAAGTGGTTATTTATCTCCCATGGGAAGTTGGTGGTGGGGCCCACATCCACCCAACTTCCCATGTGTGGATAATTGAAAGGGTGGGGTCCACACGAACCCCCCACCTTTTCAAATTCCTTAAACTCCCTAACCCCTCTTAACCCCTCACTTTCCTAACTCCCCATTAACTCACTTTCTTTAATTTTTGACAACTTGTTATAATTAATTAAGTGAGTTACATAATTTCAAACTCTTGAAATTCAAAGGGTTAGGTTGTGTTAATAAAATAAGACTTAGTCTTATTTTATTTTTGTTAGAGTTTTGCAACCTTGAGAGGATTGGGGAAGCGATCTTCTTCTTCTTCAACCTCGATGAAGAATGCGAAGAACACCGTTCTTCAACGAAGAACACCTCCACCGAAGAACGCGACGTCTTCTTCCAAACGTCATTTTCTCTTCGGACGCACCTCGATGACAACAGAATCGACGTTCGTCTTCTGCGATGCCGTATCCGCGACGCGATGTTCTTCTTCTGCGTCGTCTCTTCCGCGACGGTTTTCCCGCGACGAAATCGTCGTCAACGACTTAGAATCCTCGCTTCGTGACGTCGACGTTCTTTTCCCACGACTCCCGACCTCCGCGACACTCGTCTTCCGCGGGTCATTGATGAACACCGTTCCTGAACCGAGGTAGGGGTTTTATTTATTTAATTGTTCGTGAATACCAACTTGATGATGATCGTGGATTAAAACCATTTGTTATCGAATAACGCGAGGGGGTCGGACCGCACAAACACGGCCAACCCTCCTCCTTTTTTTCGTGTTGGTTTCTTGTGGTTGGTACGAGAAAGCGTGGTGCTATCACACCACGCGGTTTCATGCGGAAGATATGCGCGGCGCCGTCGCGCCGCGCCGTGGAAAGAAATTCAAGAACACGACGCCGTCGCGCCGCGTCGAAGGAAATCGAAGGCGCAGCGGCCGGTTCTGGGCCGCGGCGGAGCAAGGAGACTGGCGGCCGGACCGGGCCGCCGACGTCGGAGCCGGAAGGGGACCAGCCACCGCCAGTCCCGTTGAGAAGGAGCCGGCCGGCCAGGTCGGGCCGGCCGGAAGGGAAGGGGGCGGGGGAATTAAATTCCCCCATCCGTTCAAACGCCCCCCCATTATTTTGGGGGGGCCGCGGTTACACAGGGGGGCAGGCGCCCCCCCCCCTTCGCCGAAACGGATCGGCCAAAGGCTGAGCCAGACAGCGCGTTGGGCACGCTGTCTCCAGCCGGACCGGCGCCCGGCCGGTCCGCCAGGCCGGGCCGCGCCAGGCCGTGCTGGGCCAGGCCGACCCGGTCCAGGTCGGGTCGACCCAGTTCGGGCCAACCGGGGGGTCTCGGGCCGGGTCGGTCCGGGCCCGAAACCCCTATTATCTGACTGATTAAGTTCAAATGCCCATAACTCGGGCTACGGACCTCCAAACGACATGCTGTCAGTGGCGATACAATCCTTGGATCGAGACGTTCGTTTCGGTTTATCGCACTCAAGGTTTCTAAATACTTTGAGTTCGGCCGGGTTGGTTCGTATAAGAAACCAACCGGGCCCTCGGAGCGGAAACACTCATATCTTGAGCTACGGATGTCCGATTGACGTGCCGTCAAATTTGTTGAGTTCCTCTTAGTGAGACGGATCTTTTGGCATACTCCGCCCGAGGTTTGGATGCAGGTGGAGTACGGTCGGGTTGGTTTTGCCTTAAAAACCAACCGGGCCCCTGGGACGAAAAAGCCAATAACTCTCAGACCGGGCGTCCGATTGACGCGCCGTCTGCGACGTTGAGTTCCTGTTGTTGATACGGAACTTTTGGATACATAAAATCTGGAATACGTGTCAGTTGATGTATCAGCCTCTCGGCTCGTGGAGCGGACCCTCCCGAACGAGCTTGCTGTGTGCGAGAACCCTAGAGCTGGCTGCGACTGCTACTGTGACTGCGACGACGACTGTGCAGAGATCCTCAGTGGATTCGACGACGACGACTACAGCACTCAGCAATCCTATGTGGATCAGTGCTACCGATCCTGTGTGGGTCCGATCCTGTGTGGGTCAGCTCTCAGCGGTTCTGTGTGAGCCAGTGCCTACAGATCCTGTGTGGGTCCGATCCTGTGTGGGTCTTTGCAGGGGTTAGTACCTATCGATCCTTTGTGGGACCGACGACTTAGATGGATCAGTGATCATCTCTATCGTCTTCGAAGAAGTATACCTGTGTGAGCTGAAACATGTTTTCTTTTATGCGTGGATTGTGTTGTGCTATCCTGTTTGGATTACGTTTTTCTTTCCTGTGTGGAATACGTATACTTTCCTGTGTGGACTGAGTTGTACTTGGGCTCGGAGGTTGGAGCGTATTGGAATTGATGACTTAGGTATATGTATGGGCATATACCTAAGAAGTGTCGTTTGATACTTCGTGATTGTATCTTTCCTTTGTGATTTATCCTTTTTGGATTTTAGGAGATCTTCGGGGGTCTCGGGGTCCCTACTGAGTAGCTTATACTCACCCCTGCACGAGCTATGCCCGCACTACGTTGTGTTGGTTGCAGACGACGGATAGCGTTGATCGTGGTTAAGGCTTGCAGAGCAGGACAGTACCTGGAGGTGGACCACTGGGCGGGACGTACTCGGAGCGGACGGCGGGACCCGAGGAGCAGTGGAGCTATCTGTACCCACCCTTCAGGTGGTATTTCCAGTGGACAGCTCGGCGTAGCAGCTTTTACTTTTCAGTTGCTGTTCTCCCTTTCGATTTGTACTTTATTTTCAGTTTGGGTTTGTATACTGGCCCATTTACTTTTCCGCACTTACTGTTGTACCATCTTTTTACATAGTGTTTACTTTTCCGCTTGTTTACTCTGAGGTGGTTGTTTACTTTGCAAAGGCAATTCCTTCCCTTTTTATCGGGATTTACGCCTTGGTGCTAGTCGCCAGCCCCTGGCCTATGGAAGGCGGGCTTGGGGTAGTCACGGTACGGGCCCCGAGGACGGGTCGTGACACCACACGTGGTTTAATAATTATTCATGTTTTCTTGATTGTATTGATTCTATCACCAGTTATTCAAGAGAATATAATGTGACCAAAATATTTAATAAATATTTATTTGATATTTAGTGAATATAATATTTATTTATTTATTAGAGAATAATGAAGTGATATTTATTTAATAAATAAATAATCATTATTCAAGGCCTGATAAATATTGTGGAGAAATGGCGGACCGAGTTTAATGCTCTGGTGAGAAATAATAAATATTGAATATCATTTAATTAAATATTATTTAATAAAATTTGAAAGTTAAGTGCATGTTAAGAAATAATAATAATAATAATAATAATATTATTTGACATGGGGTTCCGTAAGGATTAAATAAATAATAAGGGGAACTTGTGCATTTAGTTATTTCTAACCTTGGTGATATATAAATGAAATTATATTATTTTCTCTAAGAGACAATTCATTTTTTTGGTTGTGCAGAATGAATTTGGAGAATCCTCTCAAGACCCAGAGAGATCCCTTCTCTAAGAATGCTCCCAAGAACGTAGAGATATATTATCCACCATTCCATCTCAAGTCAATAGATATCCAGGAGAACACTTTGGAAGTGGTTCTTGAGGCGATCAAAGGCAGACAACACAAGCAATATGATATAACATGCTAGAACTTAGAGATTCCTATGATGACCTTCAAAGATTTGTGGAACATGTGTGGATAACTGTTAGAGGGAATATTCTCTTGATTCCTACAATGAAATAATAGTACAACAAATATCTTTTGTCAGATCCATCAACGAAGAAAGAATTCCAAAAAAGGTAATTCTTTAATTAATAAAATTTATTATAAATAATATGTGATGATACCATCTCTGGTTTTAGTGTTCTATACCTTGTATATATTCTCTAATTCAATTACATAGATCGTGGTGTTTATCATTATGTAAATCTCATATTGATACAAAAAGAAAAGTTGGGAACAACCCATCACATGCATCCGCTACACCCTGAACCTACATGTGGTATCAGAGTGGTAACATAATTATTTATAATTATTTAATGATTGATGATTGATTTATGAATTTTTATTTAGTTTTCCATTCACACTTAATCATTCTTTTAATCTGAATTACAAGATATGCTTCTTCCTTCTTTGTTTCTTTTAGATATAATCAATACAATTAATTTTATGAACAAAATAAAATCAAAGATCTCATCTGAAGGTGCTAAGGATTATAGATGGATAGAAAAATAGTACACATTGTGTAACCAGAGTTATATACCATGTACTTGTGTTTAATTCATCAGGAATTAATTCAAAAATTAATTCAAACTGTGTGCATTGATGACATGTGGTGTATTTATTACTTACACTGCATTTTGACTAGGCTAGGGTGGTGCACAATCAACCAGAGTACACATCATGTAGACCACATACACGACATGTAGTCCCTCTTATTCACATATGCTCCGTGTATTAACATACATGGCCTAGATGATTGGTAACCATGTAATTCGGAGACCACACACCGTGTATCCCATTATACACACCATGTATCCCATTATACACACTATGTAATCCATTTTTTCTGAGGTATGATTTACATGTTGAGTCCCTAGGTGTGTACCTTAGATAGATGGTGAGAAGTGTACATGTTATGTATCTCTATTGTATATGATATGTACTTATACCAAATTATGCATATTTAAAATTTATTTATTACATTATGTAAACCTTATCGACATGTGATTTTGTGTGGTAGTTAAGTTTATAGGAAATTCCATGTGATGGGTTATAATATATATATATATATATATATAAATGTTTAATTAACATCTACATAATGTTTTATATCTACATATCATGTATGAGTCGTATTATAGTTGTTACTCTACATGCATTGAATCATAACATGTAATCAAAAAATCATGTAATTTGTGTAATCATTTAGTTTATACTACATGCCATGAAATTTTGTGATAAGTCATGTATGCCATATGTAACAAGAGTAAATAGTATATGAGTATAATGCATGTTGGGTAGATTTATATGGGTATTCACTGTGTTGCCTCTATTTTACATTTATGTACATAGTTAATTTTAAATAAATTTATTTAATTTGTTTAAAATTTTGATGGAATATAATCTCAAGGAAATTTGGATGAGAATTAAGATAAAAAAATTGATTAATTAAAGATGATAATTAATTGATTCGATCAAAATTTATCTTAAATAATAATGATTAAGAATTGAATGCTAGTTTTATTAAATTCATAATTCATTGCATGCATGTGAGCATAGACCGAACCCTTGTATATTATTGGTTTTATTTAATTCATTATTAAATTAAATTGTTGGCTTACGTGCCTTCTCTCCTCTTATTATGTAAGGTCTTTTGTTCCCATGGTTTCTTTTATGTAAACCATTTTCTCCTCATCTTCATGTGATTAAAAGCATATGTAATGAATGGAGCTCCCAATATAGTGGAGGAATTTCAATTTTAGAGCCAAGGTGAAAGAAATACAAGAGAGATACATAGGTGGATAGGTGGAAAGTTGCAACATGAACCTTAATTAGTTCAAGGTGTTTTCCCCTAGGTCAACAATTAGTTTATCAACCACTAGATACACTAACATTTAGTAAAATCTCATGATCATACCACTTTATATTTTATTTCTATCAATTTTCATGGTTATTTCATTATGGATGTTTTTTTGTGATCACATAAATTAATGAAATTAACGAGCATGCAAGATAGAACTAAAATAAGTTGGCTTATTCATAAATAATATCTAATACACAGTTAATCACTTAAGTAAATATAATTAATATTAACAAGCATGTGATAAAGATAATAATTGTAAATTTACGCATAAAGGATAAAATCCCTCAATTATATATATTAAGTTGGTATAACCTTCCACTAATTTAGTTAAAATCAACCATAGTTCAAAGTTCTTGACCAGAAAAAGTTAGGGTGCTTTCAATTATTGGGGAATTATAACTTGAAGTTTTGGGTTGACTTAAATTAGTTTATATCAAGGGTTTACCACCAAAGTAGGACTTGGTGTAAATGAGAGGAAAGGGTTGAGGAAATATAATTTATAGATTTCAGGATTGGGGAGTCCACTCAATAGATCAAGGAACTGTGAGTTAATGCAGTTGGAATTTGGAATGCCTACCTAAAACCATTCATGTTTCTTGGACGACCAAATTTAGGGTAATGAGAATGGTAATATGGATCCTTTCCACTGGAATGTACAAGAATCAAGATATTTCGAAGCTAATGGTGAGGGATATTGGGTTTTGATAAAATAGTGTGAGACTAATAAATATAATATTTTTTTATTTATCTAAATTTTATTAGATAAAGTAATAAAATTATTATCATCTTATTTTTATAAAAAAAATAAAAAATCACTTCAAACATATCACTATGATCCATACTTTAGAAGGATAACCTTCTCATCGGTATAAATTTCCAAGAGTTTGAAAGGCACTTTTGCATTATCTTACACCATGAAAGAAAATTATATGTGCTGGAAGAACCTATTCATGATGATCCTAGTAATGAGGCAAGTGATGAAAAACTCTCCCTCTAAGAGAAACATTTGAATGATGCTACAGATGTTTAGTGTTTCATGATATCATCCATGTCCAATGATATTTTGAAGAAACATAAGGAAATGGATGCATATAGCATGATGTATCACCTTCAGGATCTCTATCAAGAGAAGGTGATACAAGTGAGGTATGATATCTCTAATGATTTATTTACAACTAAGATTGGAGAGTCTGTGCCATTTGAGCCTCATATAGTCAATATTATTGGCTACATTGAATGCTTAGACATCTTAGGGATTAAATTCTAGATGAGTTTCATATAGATCTCATACTTTCATCACTACTCAATACCTTCTCTAGTTTTATTGTTAATTATAATATGAGAAATAATGAGAAGAGTCTTTCATAACTTCTTACTTTGATTGTCCAACTGGAAAAGGACACGGGGTGTGATAAACCCATGATCCTTATGGTGAATAAGAAAAAAAAGAACAAGGAAAAGGTGCCCAAGACCCAAAATAAGTCTAAATATCCCAAGCAACTTCCTTCCAAGAAGAGGAAGATCCAAAGATAGGGAAAGGAAAAGGAGGATATATGTTTTGTATATGGAAATCCAGACCACTGGAAGAGGAACTACACCCATAATCAAGGGTAATCTAAAGGTACATTCATTATCAAGTGTAATATTTCAATATCTACACATTGGGTATTATATACAACTTGTGGTGCTCAAATTTGTATCCAAATGTAGAAACCAAGTAGATTCTTAAAGATTACTAGAGGATAGGTGGATCTAAAAGCTACCAATGGTGAAAGGATGGATGATCTAGCCATTGGTGACTACCAAATTTCATTTCCAATGGGAATGATTTTGGTTTTAAAATATTGTCATTATGTATTGATGATTACCAATAACATAATATCTTTATCATTCCTAATAGATGGGTTTATTTTAAAGTTTGTAAATAAAAGTTGTTTCTTTTATAAGGAAAACAAATTTTATGGTGTGGAACATTTAAATAATAGTATTTATGTATTAAATTAAAAAACCAAGTGCTTTCAATTGATAAAAAATCATGTTCACACAACTCATATAACACCCAACTATGGCATCACCATCTTGGTCATGTAAACAAAAAGTATTTGAAAAAGCTCTGTCAAGATGGTTATTTAGACTCTTCTGAGCTAAAACCACTTGAAAGATGTCATGATTGTTTACATAGAAAAATGATCAAACCACCATTTTGTGGATAGGGTAAAAAGGCCATAGATCTTCTAGGATTGGTACACACTAATGTGTGTGGACCATTTCTAATTGAATCTAGAGGTGGATATTCTTACTTGATAAATTTTACTGATGACTTGAATAGATATGGATATTTCTATTTGATGAGGTATAAGTTTGAGTCCTTTGAGAAATTCAAGGAATTCAAGAATGAATTATAGAATCAACTTGGTAAGAAGATAAATAATCTTAGATCATATCTAGGCGGTGAATATCTTAACCAATATTTTATCAACTTTCTACTGGATTTTGAGATTCTATCTCAAATCACTCCACCTTATACACCATAGTGGAATGGTTTTAGTGAAAGGAGGAACCGTACCTTATTAGACATGGTAAGGTTGATAATGAGTCATATAGATATTCCATTATCCTTTTGGGGATATGCATTACAAATTGTGGTATACACATTAAACTGAGTACCAACTAAAGCGTTAGATGTAATTCCCTTTGAGATATGGAGTGAAAAAAACCATGTTTTGTCGTACAAACGTGTATGGGGTTTTAAAGAGTTTGTTAAATAATTATCTAATAAAACTAGAACCCTAGGAAAAAAGTGAATATTTATAGGGTATCCCAAGGAAATAAAGGGATAATATCTATACAACCCCTTAGATAGGAAAGTGACCCTCGCCAGAAAAGCTGTCTTTCATGAGAGGAAGCACATCCTCAAAAAGGATAGTGGGAGCATGATTGACTTTGATTAAGTTTATTCTCAAGATACAAAAGAGTTGGTATAGAAAAAAATTCCATAGGTCCCCATTGAATACTTAGTTCCTAAAACACAAGTACTACATAGGAGTACAAGAGAGGTAAGAGAACCAAAGAGATATGGGTTTCTAGATACCAAAGATGGTGACTCATTATTAGTTGATAATAATGAACCTATCTCCTATAAGGAGGCAGTAGAGAGATCAGAAGCTGTAAGATGGAAAGAATCTATGAATTCTGAAATGAATTCCATGTATCAAAACCAAGTTTGGGTTCTGGTCGATGTACAAGTTGATGTAAATCTTATTGGATACAAATGGGAATTCAAGAGGAAACTAGACATGGAAGGTAAATTAAATACCTATAAAGAAAGGATGGTGGTTAAAGGGTTTAAATAGTGTCAAGGAATTGACTGCGATGAATTTTTTTCACTATTTACCTATTTAAATCCATCATAATTCGAGTTTCTATAGAAGCTATGATATTTGGAAGATTGATTTCAAAACTACATTTCTTAATGGGAACCTTTAGGAATATGTCTACATGACACAACCAAAAGGGTTTATGACTATAGGTGATTCCAAAATTATTTTCAAGTTACATAGATCCATTTATGGATTAAAGAAAGCACCCAGTTCATGGAACATTTGATTTGATGAATCCATAAAAGAAATTGGTTTCATTAAGAATGAATGTGAGACATGTATTTACAAGAGGTTTAGTGGGAATGTGGTAATTATCCTAGTAGTATATGTTGATGAACTATTACTTATTGGAAATGACATACCAGTCTTACAGTTTGTTAAGGATTGGTTAAAAAAGCATTTCTCCATAAAGGACTTAGGTGAATCGGTCTATATTATAAGGATCATGATCATTCGTGATAGACCTAAGAGGCTTCTTAGACTAATTCAAAGTATATATATTGACTATATACTAAAGAAATTTATTATGGAATAATCCAAAAGGGGATTGGTTCCAATGTCACATGGTTTACATATTTCTAAGAAAATGTTTCCTAAGAAAAAATAGGATAAAGAGAGAATGAGTAAGATAACATACACTTCCATGATAGGATCAATCATGTATACCATGTTATATACTAGACTTGATGTTTCATATGAACTGAACATAGTAGGGAGATATAAAGCAAATATAGGAGAACAACATTGATATGCTGTTAAGGCCATCCTTATGTATTTGATAAGAACTATGGTTATGTTCTTGTGGTATGGAGGAGATGAGAATATGGTCATCAGGGGTTATACTGATGCTAGTTTTCAGACATATCAGAATGATCTGAAGTCATAGTTATGATATTTTTTCTATCTCATTGAAGGATCTGTGAGCTGGAAGAGTTTAAAGTAGCAAGTTTTCGATGATTATAAGAGAATTTTGAGTATATAGAAACTTATGATATATCCAAGGAATCCATTTGGATTCAAAATTTTTCCAGGAGCTTGATGTGGTACCATGTAGTAAAGACCCTATAACATTGTATTGTGATGATACTATAGTGGTGGATCTTTCAAAAGATCCAAGGTCACGCCAATGGAAAAAACACATACTCTAGAAGTATCACCTCTTGAGGGATTTTTATTAGAGGTGTAAAGTTGCAGTAAGTAGAGTAACCATGGAAGAGAACATGTTATACCCCTTGAATAAAGGCCTATCCCAGCAGAAGAATGAATATCACATGATAGCTAACAGACTGAAGGTTGTTGGTAGTTGGCTCTAGTGAAAGTGGGAGTTTGTTGGAGTTGGTTCCCTAGAAAAAACTTCTGTTTACTTTATGATAACTTATATTCATAATTTTTGAATATTAATAAAATCCTTGTCACATCATGCTTTTTATTCTACATAACATATTATGTGATAATGTTCTAAGATTAACTATCACATTAAAATGTTGTAATGACCCAAACTATTATAAATAAAATTCACCTTTTTATTCAACTAAATATTTTATTATATAATATGGTTATAGAAAATAAATGAATTTATTTTATTTTATTATATCCAATTGTATTTTAATGAATGTTATGTATCTTTACCATTTATAATATAGCTATTGAACAATGATCACATGACTATTATAAATACAGGGTTTTAACAAATTCATTTGACACAGACAAAGGAAGTGATGACCTCAACTAGTAAGATTGTACCCTATGAAGCCCATTAATCAGAGAATCTGAGGGAGATAACATATCTGGGATTTTACCTTGACCAAGACCAAGATAATATCCAAAAACTTAAGCATGATCAAAACTTTTTATAGGAAAAGTTCAAGCTCATCAAGATCACGAACCAAACCATGTTTTCAGAATAACCTCATGAAAGCCCCATCATCACACACCTCACTCTTAGGGAATATACTGATGTAATAAAGGTATATGTATCAAGAACCTAGAAATTGAAATATGTACACTATTATATATAAAATAATTGATATATTTTCATCCTATTATTATTAATTTATAAATGTTTTTTATTTTGTTTCAACAAAACACAAGTAGTATTTTTGGTTAATTAAGATAACTATTTTGATGAATTAATGGATTTTTGAAATAAATAATATTTTAATAAAATATTATTATTAAATAATTTTTATTAAATATAAATGATCATATAATTTTTATGAATTCAAATGTAATTTTTATAAGGGTTTAAAAAATGTTATTGTCAAAAACCCATCATTTTCAATAAATATCAGTTTTTATTTTAAAAGTGAAAAATTAAAATATTTATAAAATTATTTAGATAAAATAAATATTATTTTTGAAATCAGGATGTTGAAATTATCTAACGGTGATTTTTTCATAATTTTCTGAGACAATTGAATTTTCGGGTAAAAATTAAATACCGTATAAATATACTTTGTGTTTTATGACATCATAATGACCTAAATGTGATGTAATAAGTAAAATAAATAGGATACAAGACCAAATATATGTTTTAACTTTAATATATTATGATTTTAAGTTTATTTTATTTATTTTTGTAAATCCATTATGAATCCTCCAAGAGTTATTATATATATTATGATTTTAAAATCATTTATTTAAGAGTTTGACTCACCACTACTTCAGCAATGGTAATATTTTAATAATTTAGGACCTTTTAATTATAAAATAATGTAAACTACTACCATTTTGTAGAAAAAATGGGCAAGAACCATGATATGGTTTGTGGTTTTGGATATTTTATTATATAGAGTCCAAAACCTAAATAATAAAGAAATCCACTCCTTTCCTATATAAACCCAATCATGCTCCCATTTTTCTCCACTCAAACTCTTATCATGAAAAAAAATCTTCTCTCTACTCCCTATAGTCCTCCCAATGTGCCCCAATCCTTCAAGAATCCCCTCCCAAGCCTTTGGAGTCACACACTCAAGTAAGGGATCTTCCACTCTCCTCTTTTATCAAGCACTCTTTTTAATATTATGTCTTTTAATTTAGATTTTATTATGTTGTTATATGTTATTAAATACCCACTTACTATCCATTTTATTTATAAATGATGATATCGCCTTTCACTCTCATTTATCCCTCTTATTAACCTTTATGAATACCCGTTACCATGCCAAAATTTTGTAAGGGTTCTTTCCTTTATCCTATTTCTTCAAGTATCTTTATTATGTTATGCCTTAAATATCCAATTACTTATTTTGGGACATGTATTTCCATGTATCCATTACTATAAATTTAATTTATAAATTATGAGATACCCCTTTATCTCTCATCAACCCATTTTATTAATTTTAAAGTAATGACATTATGCTGCCAAAATTTCATCGCGATTTTCCAAGCTAAAAGAATTTTGTAGTGAATACCATACCCATTTTTCTATCAAGGGTATTCAAATTTATTCACATATACACATTGATTTGGTACTTACATGTATGTATTACACATTCCTTTATCATGGAATAAATTATGATGTTGAATGAATCCATGTTGTAGGATCTATGTGACAAACTTAAGCATAAGAATGAAATGATTATGAAGGGTGCACCCTAATAACACTTCAATGCATTGGGTAATGTTTAGTATCATGATACATCATGTTCAATGGTCTTGGAAGATATACTTGACTCATGATCCTCTATTTAAAATTAACCTTGACTCATGATACTCTATCTGTAATGAGCCTTGACTCATTCTCCTCCATGTGTAATGAGCCTGGAATCATGCTTATGTCATGTTGTATGTTGTTGCCACATTTCTCATGTTATGATTATCATTATATATCATGACTTATTATCCATTCTCATTTAAATCTCTATTGATATTCCTATTGTCTAACATGTATTATCTTCTTCATGTTATTCCTTGTTTATTCCTTTACTAGGCTTTATAACTCATCCCTTTTTATGTATTTCCTTAGGTTATCCCATAAAGTGTTAAGTAAGAAGAAACATTTTAGTCTTGTTAAAGAATTTTTCAACAAATATATTGATTTTTATGTTTTAAGTTGTTATGTAATATAACTAATTTCCCAAATACATAAGACCTCTCGATCTTTTGGGTTGTATTAAGTGTAATTTAATGTAATAAATCATGTTTAAATGTGAAATAAAGAGTAGGGTTGTTATAGTTGGTATCATAGGATAGGTTTAGTTATTTTTGGGATTAGGATTAGAAAACTATAGTGGAATCCTTAGGGATATGAATAAGTATATGAAAATATCCCTAAATTTTAGTTAGTATAGAGTAAGTGGTTTATCAAGAAAATACATCCCTGTCTAGATACAAAAAGAGGATGCAGTTCTGGCATAGATGTACCTAGGAGTAACAACTCTGACAAGATGTTTTGGTCTTGACTTGAGTTAATCTGATACATGACAATGGGTCTTACTGCACACCTAGTTTGACACTCTTAGGGGATATGCTTTGGTAAATTCATAAGCTCAATACAAACCATTATTAAGGGAATAAAAATACCCATAATAATATATGTTAGGATATAGATCATGGATAGAATAGATCGAATCATATAAACTCATAATTTAAGGAGATGAATGTAATTAATAATTTATATATTTAATGTAATTGGATTTCCATTTATGTATTTAATAATTTAAAAATAATCATCCCTAAGTTTATACTAGATATAGTAGAACAAGAATTTAAAATTTAAAGGCTAGGCTATCATCCATAGTTCTACACATTTCTTTATATCATGAAAGTTTAGTAGAACTATCCAAACACCACCACAAATCATGGAAGTAGAGATTTTTGTGAATATAAAAAATAGAGAAATTATTGCATCCCAAGTATATAACTCCTCACCTATCAACATTTGTGGACTAAACTTCCAATAGAACCTTGTCATACTTCCCTTTGTGGAATTTGATGTAATTATGGGCATGGATTGAATTTACATATATAGAGATAACATAAATTTACACAAAATAACTCTCCATATGGAGAATCAACCCCCTGATTCTATACAAGTGAAAGGAGAAGGATGAATATTCTTTATAACCATCATCTCAATAATGGATATTATTTCCCTATGAGTAATCATATCTAGCTAAAATGATTGAGTCTAAGTAAAGGACCATCCTCGAATACATACCTATTGTGAGGGAATACGCTGATGTGTTTCCTAAGGAATTTCCTGGTCTTCCTCCTAGCTGATAGGTTGAATTTTCAATCGAGCTTATACCTGGGGAATTGACTATATCCAATACTCCATATAGGATAGCTGTTGTGGAAACTACATGGGAATTTTGATAAAGGGTTTATATAACCAAGTTCTTCACCATGGGGTGCACCAATCCTCTTTGTTAGGAAGAAGGATAGGTAAACTCATCTTTACATTATTTTATCATGAGATTAACAAGATCACAATAAAGAAAAAGTATCCATTTCCACAAATTTATGAATTGTTTGATTAGATCCATGGAGAAAAATACTTCTCTAAGGTGGATCTTAAGTGAGGATATTATCAAGTAAGGGTGAATAAGGAAGATATACTCAAGACCGCTTTTCCTATAAGGTACGAGAACTATGATTTTATAGCGATTCATTTTGGGATCATTAATTCCTCATCAATCTTCATGGACTTGATGAATAGAGTCTTTATAGATTACCTTAAAAAATTTGTGGTAGTATTTATAGATGATATTCTAATATACTCCAAAATCAAGGAGGATAATGAGGAGCATTTTAACACTATGATAAAGACCTTATGAAAGGATAAGCTCTATGAAAAGTACAACAAGTGTGAGTTCTAGTTGAAGGAAGTCTCATTATTAGGAAATACAATCACAAGAAATGGGATATCTATGTATTCATCAAAGTTAAAAGAAATTGAAGGATGACTGAGGCCAACATCTATGGAAGATATCCATATTTTCCTTGAGTTAGTTGGATATTATCGCTGATATTTGAAAAATTTCTCATAATTGCCAAACCCTATTACCAAACTAACTCGGAAGGGAGTCAAATTTTCTTGGATGATGAATATGAAGAAAGCTTCATGGAGTTGAAAATGAGTCTTATCACTACCCCTATGCTCACACTACCCACAATCGGGGAACTTTTTGAAATTTTCAACGATAACTTGAAGAAGGGATTAGGATATATGTTGATGTAAAATGACAAATTCATTGCCTACGCCTTAAGGAAGTTGAAAATTCATGTGAAAAACTATCCCAATCATGATCTAGATTTGGAATATGTGATCTTTGTATTGAAAATATCATGAAATTATCTCTATGGGGAGAAGTGTGAGATATATACTAATCATAAGAGCCTTAAATATATATTCACACAGAAATAGATTAATATGCACCAATGAAGATGGTTAGAGCTCATCAAGGGTTATAACTGCACAATACATTACCATCCTGGTAAATAAAATATGGTGGATGATTCTTTAAGTAGAAAGTACCCAACAATTATATCATTTATGAGAGTTGAGAAGTATTTGATCTTCTTATATATGAAAAGGATGGACATAGGAATCATAAATTAAGGTACATAATCAATCCTTTTACAAATTATTTCTCAAACGTCACTTCTTTAAAGCTTAAAGGATGATAAAAAATATGATGTGGGAATTAAAAAGAAGGTGGAAACTATAATAAAAGGGTAATCCTTGAAGTTTAATGTTAATGAATAAGGAATTGTGAGATTTGGGTCAAGACTATGTGTTCCATAAAATACTGAGTTAAATAAGTAACTATTGGATGATGCACATAGTTTGACTTTCTCCATTCACCTAGGAAACACAAAGATGTATCGAGATCTCCAAAAAAACTATTGATAAGATAAAATGAAGAAATAGATCACTGATTATACATTAAAGTGCCTGGTATGTCATTAAGTGAAGGATGAAAGGAAGAAGTCTAATGGGATGATGAAAGCATTACCCATACCAACATGGAAATGGGAAAACATCACCATTGACTTTATCACCAGACTTCCAAAGACATCCAAGGGAAACAATCATATCTGGGATATTGTGGATTGTCTTATGAAGACTGTACCCTTCATTGTGATTTGAAAGGATTTCTTACTAGATCAATTGACACAGATATACATTAGGGAAGTGGTAAGGATTTATGGAGTACCACTATCGATTGTCTCTGATCGAGATCCAAGAATCACCTATAAGTTCTGAAAAAGTCTCCAGTATACTCTAAACACCGATTTGAATTTTAGTATGTCCTATCATCCTCAAACTGATGGAAAATCTAAGAGGACTATTTAGACACTATAATACATGTTGCGAGAATGTTCTATGGAATTCAAATGGGTATGAGACCAAAATCTTCATTTGGTTAAGTACTATTACAAAAAAAGTTTCCACTTGATCATACAAATGGATTTCTATGAATCCATATATGGGAAGAGGTTAAGAACACCGACATGTTGGTATAAAGTTAGGGAAAAAAACTTCTAGGTCATAAAATGGTTGAAGAAATGGTGGAGAAGGTTAAGATCATTCAGTAACACATCAAGGCTGCTCAGAGTCGATATAAGATCCATGCTGGAAATCATCGATGATACCTAGAGTTTGATGTTGGAGACATGGTATTCCTCCACATATCTCCATGTAAGAAAGTGATGAGATTTGCGAAGAAGGGAAAGCTTAGTCCAAGGTACATCGACCCTTTTGAGATCCTTGATCGTATCAAAGAAATGACCGATCAACCAGCACTCCCACCAAACCTATCTCAAGTACATGATGTATTCCATGAATAACTCTTGAGGAAGTACATACCATACCCATAACATGTACTCAGTCCAGAGGTGGTACCATTATAGAATGACCCTTCCTCTGAAGAGAAACCAGTGAAGATCTTAAATCATAGAGAAAAGTTCTATGAAATAAGACAATGCCCCTAGTCAAAGTATTATGGAGAAACCAAAAGTTTTAAGAAGAAACATGGGAACTAGAGGAGGTGATGAATCATAGTTACCCTCATCTATTTTAGTGTGGGAAAATAAAATTTTAAGGGTGAAATTTCTTAAGGGGGAAGATTGTAACAACCTGAACTGTTATAAATACAATTCCACTTTTTATTTAATTAAATGTATTATTATATAATATGGTTATAGAAAGCACATGAACTTATTTTTTTATATATCTAATTGGATTTTAATTACCATCATGTATATTTACCATTGATAATATGGTCTTTGAACATCAATCACATGACTAGTACAAATATAGGGTTTTAAAAAATCCATTTGACATAGAGGAAGTGATGGCCTCAACCAATATGATCGTACCCTATATATATAATTGGATTTTAATGACCATTATGTATCTTTACCATTGATAATATGGTTATTGAACATCAATCACATGACTAGTACAAATATGAGGTTTTAACAAATCCATTTTACATAGAGGAAGTTATAGCCTCAACCAATATGATCATACCCTATGAATCCCATTTATCAAACATTCTGAGGGAGATAACATTTCTAGGATTTTTTCTTGACCAAGACCAATTTAATATCCAATAACATAATCATGATTGAAACTATTTATAGGATAAGTTCAAGATCATCAAGATCACGACCCAAACCATGTTCGCTGAATGACCTCATGAAATCCCCACTATCACACACCTCACTCGTAGGGCATATTCTAGTGTATTAAAGGGATATGTATCAATACCCTATCAATTTGAATATGTAAATTATTATTTATAGAATAATGAATATATTTTAATCTTATTATTGTTACTTTATAAATGATTTTTATTTTGATTCAATAAAACACAAATAGTATTTTTGGTTAATTAAGATAACTATTTTGATGAATTAATTATTTTTGAAATAAATAATATTTTAATAAAATATTATTATTAAATATTTTTTATTAAATATAAATGATCATATAATTTTTATGAAGTCAAATGTAATTTTTTATAAGGATTTAAAAAATGTTATTGTAAAAAAATCCATCATTTTCAATAAATGTCGATTTTAATTTTAAAAGTGAAAATTCACATATTTAAAAAATTATTTAGATAAAAAATATTATTTTTGGAATCAACATATAAAAATTATCCAATGGTGAATTTTTCATAATTTTTTGAGACAGGTGAATTTTCAGGTAAAAATTAAATACCGTATAAATATACTTTGTGTTTTATGGCATCATAATGACCCAAATGTGATGTAATAAGTAAAATAAATAGGATACACGACAAAATATATTTTTTCCATTTAAAATAACATTATTTTAAGTTTATTTGATTTATTTTTGTAAATCCATTATGAATCCTCCAAGAGTTAAAATATATCAAATGATTTTAAAATCATTTCCTTAAGAGTGTGACTCACCTCCACATCAAAAATGGTAATATTTTAATAAATTCAGACCTTGAACTTGTAAAATAATGTAAACCACTACCATTTCTCAAAAACCATGGGAAGAAAACATGGGATGTTTGTGGTTTTGGATATTTTATTATGTTGAGTCCAAAACCTAAATAATATAGAAATTATCCTCCTTTCCTATATAAACCCACACAAGCTCCCTTTTCTCTTCAATAAAACTCTTTGGATCATGAAAAAACTCTTCCCCATACTCCTAGAGTCCCCCAAGGTGACCCCAATCTTTCAAAAATCCCCTCCCAACCCTTTGGACCCACACACTCAAGTAAGGGATCTTCCACTCTCCTCTTTTATCAAGCACTCCTTTTAATGTTATGTATTTTAATTTACATTTTCTTATGTTGGGATATGTTATTCCATATCCCCATTAATTTAAATTTTATTTATAAATTATTAGATACCCTTTTATTCTCATTTATCCCTCCTATGAACCTTAATTCACACTCGTTACCATGCCAAAATTTTGTAAGGGTTCTTTCCTTTATCCTTTTTATTCAAGTATCTTTATTATATTATGACGTATATATTCAATTTCTTATTTTGGGACATGTATTTACATGTCACCCTTACTATAAATTTCATGTATAAATTATTAGAGACCCCTTTCACTCTCATCAACCCATTTTATGAATTTTAAAGTAACATCGTTATGCTGCCAAAATTTCACCGCGATTTTCCATGCCAAAATAATTATATAGTGAATAACAACCCATTTTTATATCAAGGGTATTCACATTTATGCACATATACTTATTTATTGGGTAATTACATGTATTTATTCTACATTCCTTAATCATGGAATAAATTATTATGTTGAATGAATCCACATTGTATGATCTATATGACAGATTTAAGCATGAGAATGAAATGATTATGAATGGTGTTCCCTGATAGTGCTCCAATGTATTGGGTAATGTTTAGTATCATGATACATCATTTTCAATGGTCTTGGAAGATAAACTTGACTCATTATCCTCTATGTTCAATGATCCTTGACTCATGCTCCTCCATGTGCAAAGAGCCTTAACTCATGCTTATGTCATGTTGTATGTTGTTTCCACATTTCCCATGTTATGATTTTCATGCTATATCATGCCTTATTTTCCATGTTATTTTTATGATCCATTGATATGCCTATTGTCTAACATGTATTGTATTATTCATGTCATGTCTTGTTTATTCCCTTATTGGGCTTTATAGCTCATCCCTTTCTTATGTATGTTCTTAGGTTATCCCATGTAGTGTTAAGTACGAAGGAATGTTTTGTTCATGTTAAATAAGTTTTCAATAATGTAATGTACCTAATTTTCCAAAGACACCATAACTCTAGATCTTTTGGGTTGTATTAAGTGTAATTTCATGTTATAAATCATGTTTAAATGTAAAATAAAAAGCATGGTTGTTATACAGGTCATAAAAGTTCCCCTCTATGATGAGAACCTAGAAGTGATATAACACTATTATTGAATATATGTTCTATAGCTAGATGATATCATGATAAAGGGATTATATTACATAGTAAGTGTCTGTATAGTTGGATCTTGAATATACAGATTATACACAAGAGGGGGGGGGGGTGAATTGTGTCTTTTAGATTTTTCTTTAACTCTTCAATTGAACAAGTTCTGTCCTCTATGCTTTATCAGATTTGATCATGCAGTAAAAATAAATAAAAGCAGGGACACAAAGATGTATAGTGGTTCGGGGAACAGAAGGCCCCTAGTCCACTCCACCAACACTCAACTCCATGAGCTTGGTGATTTTCACTATCTGGTCCTCGTTTCAACATACCGGTCCACAACTGAATACAGGAAGTTGACACCTTTACAATACAAGAAAAAAAAAGACTTCTGGTTCAAACACGAACCTACACATCTTAGTACGAGAAGCTGGTTACTCAAGAATAAAAATAATTTCAGAAATAAGTTTTCCAGTTGATCTTCACAATTGCAACAGAATGCAATTGACAGCCGATGGATCGTCATCTCTAGAAATATTAATTTTCAAAACAAAGAAATTCCGAGTCGATCCGGTTACAGTAGATATAGATATATAGTTCACAACTTCAGTAGTAGTAGATTCACAGTAGATATTCGATGCAGAACAAGTGAATCTTCTATCGAGTTCCTTTTTCTTAAATGAATAGAGCTTTTACGCTCCTTTTTGAATCAGCAGATCAATGTGATTTTCTGAAATCTCTGTTTTCCACCTTTTTAATAATATATTGATCACCACTCTCTTGTATATGGTGTTTTTTCAGAGAGAACATATATAATAAAGCTGAGCATATCTCCTGCACATTTAGATCCACAAAAGTCACCTTCTAATTCACAATATTCAAAAATTTGAACTTACAGAGTAGTCGCAACTTCCCTGAAAACTCAGCATAAAAAGCTCATTTTAATTCGATCTTTAATCCAATAATAAAATGGATTTGAATTGGTCAAAGTTGTACTTTAAAAACGACTTTAAATCCGGCTTGAAATCCGCCCAATAATCAGCTTGCTGACCGTTGCATAAAAAATATCATCTTTCAAACTTTCTGATGCCAAACGTAAGGTTGATGACGTGACCTCCAAATGTAGGGTTGATGACATAGTCTTCAAACGTAAGGTTTACAACGTAAGGTTGAATCATAAACATAGGGTTGATGTTACTTTCTTCAAACGTAAGGTTGATCTTAAACGTAGGGTTGATCATCGATACTTTTTCTTCAACTCTCAAACGTACGGTAAAAGATCCATACTTTTACTTGAACCAAACTTTTCCAAGAACGTATGGTTGTTTACAAAAGTAAGGTTGATGAACCATACTTTTGAGAAACAAACATAACGTTTTGTACTTACGTACGATTCTCCTTCCAAACTTTGCTGATAACCAAAACGTAAGGTTCCTTCCTAACGTAAGGTTCTTTTTCCATACTTTGCTGAAAACGTATGGTTGTTTAACCATACTTTTCTATTATCTCAAAAAGTATACATTCTTTTCATCCTTACGCTAAGTTTATCCACGTAGGGTATGAATAGTGATTCTAGGACGCGCTTAAAGTAGATTCTGAATAAGTAAGGTATGAATAGTGATTTCCAGGACGCGCTTAAAGCAAATTCCGAACAAGTAATAAATTCTCATTATTTCAAGAGTAAAATAAATTAATAAATTCCTGAAAAATACTAAATAAAATCATTAGAAAATAACTAAGGGTATTTTTGAGCATCAAAATTATCATAAAGAGACAGAGTATTATTTTCAATAATCTCCCCCTTTAAATAACATTATTATGTATTGTTGAAAACAATACTTTTCTCAACAATCTCCCCCTTTTTGATGTTCACAAAACCCATAAGATAATAAAATTATTTAAATGAAATCAACTTTAAAAATTAGTTACATAAAGTTTTAGAATTTTGAGAGGATAAAACAATATTTAATTTTAGAAAAATTATTTCAATGAAAATGTCTCCCCCTTCAAAAAAAAATTTCTTTAGAAATAAAAGTTTTTAGTTTTATCCAAATTTATCCTTATGAAAAACCTTTATAATAAAAAATCTGGATAAGTACCCAAAACATTAAATATACAGAAAACCATTTAAATAAAGTTTTCTAAAATAAAATGTTGTGGTTATCCAAATTTATACCCCTTTTTGTGATATCAAAAAGAATGATAAAGCATGGATTTTAACACATTTAATGTTGCACTGAACTGTAGGTAAATGCTTATTATTAATTTTTTTATCAATAATTAAATCTGGAGTACTGGAATATCAAAAAATAAAGTCAGTAAAACAAATAGAAATAAAGAGACATATTTTCATTAAAAAAAAGATACAAGTATGATAAACACAGGAATCAAGGTTTGGGTAAGATAGGCAATAGGTTCTATCTCCTCTGGATTGTAGACTTGATTTCTGTGAACTGTTACCTGAGTCTCTTCATCTTCCCATCTCTAAGTTTGATAATGAGCTCTCTATTCTATTAAGTCATATGAATATCCTCGATTAAATTGACTCTGAAAAACTCATGCATCCTTTCTTATTTTTCGATAAATAGTGATAGATTCTCTGACATTTGAGTTAACAGAGTCCTAATTGGTGGCTCACTAGATATCATTTGATCTACTAAAAATTTCTGATTGTCCAGCAACACTGATAATAGAGCACTGTTACATTGAAGATCATGCAACCTATTAGTCATGTTGCTCATCGCAGCTGTGATAGCTTGAAATCTTCAAATTAAATCAGGTAAAGTACCTGATTCACTAACAGCACTATTTGCAACTAATGCAAATTGGTTCTCCATAAACAACTTCAGATCTGATAAATCTGTCTTCATAACCATTTCATATTTCAAATTTGCAACTGCATTCAGTATATCCTCTTTAAACATTTCAACTTCTTTCCTTGAGACTGTACTCTCTTTTAGATTTTCAAATCTCAATTGTTCAAAGGTTAAGGCATTTCTCAGAGTGACATTCTCAGATTCTAACTGAGACACCTTTTTGTACAGTTCTTCAACTTCTTTCTTCCTTGAATCAGAGGCACCCTGTGCTTGATTCGTATTCTCAGGCTCTGGATGATGCAGTAGTACCAAAGGTAATGATTCAACATTAGATTTCTCTTTTTCTTTGTCCTGAGTAGGTTGGTCCACATATTTTTCCTTCTGCATACTCCTCCACAGAAAAATACTCTTGAATTACTTCTGTGTGAGCTTCAGAAGCATGCTCACCACAAACATCAGCATCTTGTCCTTCCACTAGATTTTCGAGAACAACATTTTCAGGAGTTTCCTGAGGTCTGGCCACTTCCCCACCAGGCACTGCCTCCTTATGTTGGTTCTGTTGAAGTGTAACTTCAACATCAACTACAATCTATTCTTGATTCTCCCTTTGAGATTCTTCTTGAGCTCATGATCCCTCTACTAGTGCTGTACTTTCACTAACAACTTCCATGGTCTTATCAATAACAACTTCTCTTACAAAAGAATAAGAAAATAAAGCTTCTATTGTTGTTTCCAATGTAGGGGAAGTAATTTCCTCATTAACAGCTCTATTTCTTCAATATTGAAGTCCCTCCTAAATTCTTTCTTCTTCAGCATCTTCCACTTCAAATCAGATCCTTCTTGCTACATTGCTCACTCTTGATTCAGCCTGTCCCTCCTTGGACTTAGCAGGTTGAGCCTGAGCACTCTCTGAATCTTCCTCAACTCCTACTGGAAAGAGTTTTCCTTTAATGGTGCTCCAGAAGTATCCAATCTTCCTTAAAGTTCCAGCATTAAACATATTACTATGATGATAGTGTACTCGGGCATCCACTAATCTCAACATGTCTTTCTTAAGCAACAATTTAGAAATAAACCGAATGAATGGATAAAAGTTCATCCGGGCGTCACTTTGGCAACAGTAATTGAGGTAACTGACCATGTACCTTGGGAAGTTTAACTTGATATAACTTAACAAAAGATACATTATGTACATATCAAGGTACAAAATCTTTTCCATTTCTGCCATTCTGGGAGCTATTCCTGTCTGAACAAATTTAACCAGGATCTTCTGATTTGGTTCTAAATCTTTCACCATCATTTTATTAATAGTAGATGTTCCAAACAAAAAAGACATAATATCCTTGGATTTATGCATATAATATCCTATATTCTTCAAATAAAAATGAAAAACTCCCTCATTAGGGAAGTTGAGAATCTGACCAATTTCGACTGACGAGATTGAGAAATCCCTATCCTCTATTTTAGCCATCATACTATCCTCAGTATACCCCAAACTAAACTGTATAGATTTGAAGAAGTATCTAAGTTCTACCTCATACAGAAATTCCATACTTTCACTATTGAATGTCTGTTCAAGGTTCTGAAATGAGAGCGCTTGTTTCAACAATATATTTGTCTGAAATAACCAATCGATATCGATTACCTTGCCCTGTAATATTTTTCTTCCTTCTGAGCGTTGTCTCTTAACATTTCTTGGCTCGACTTCACTGGCTCTTTTAGTCATTACCATATCTGTGAGAATCTCTGAAGGTTTGAAGATTAGGGTTTCAAAGGTTTGAAGATTAGGGTTCACGAGCAGAGGTGCGGTTTGCAGATTCGAAAAGGTTTCGATGGAAATGAAGCGGTTTAGAAGCCGAAAGGGTTTCTGACAACCTTGATTCCCTTGTTTTTAATAATCATTACATATATTTAAAAATAAATAAAATAGATTACGTGGATAAAAAAAATTATTCTATTTTAAAACAAATATTTTTAAGCAAAATTAAAAAAATTGTGAAATAAAATTTTATTTAAAATCAAATAAACCTAGCCCCCCTTAATAAAATCAAAATTTTCAGTGGGAAGTGGTTTAGTAAAAATATCTGCTAATTGAATTTATGTATTTATAAATTCTAAAAATATATCTTTTTAAATAACATGATATCTGAAAAAGTGATGCCTTATATCAATGTCCTTAGTTATAGAATGACTAATAAGATTTTTTGAAATATTAATTTCACTTGTATTATCACATAAAATAGGTGTATTATTAAAATTCAATCCAAAGTCCATAAGAGTGTTTTTCATCCACAACACTTGTGCACAACAACTACCAACAGAAACATATTCTGCCTCAGTTATTGACAAGGAAACTGAATGTTGTTTCTTACTAGACCATGACACCAAAGACTTTCCCAAAAAGTGACATGTTCCTGATGTGATTTTTCTATCTAATCTATAAATTCCAAAGTTAGCATCTAAATATTAAATCAAATTAAAATCATAAGTTTTAGGATAATGAAGAGATTGAAAAAAAGTTCCTTTTAAATATCTAAAAATTCTTTTAACAGCAATTAGATGAGATTCTTTAGGATTTGATTTAAATCTAGCACAAAGACATATTGAATACATTATATCTGGCCTGCTAGTAGTAAGATATAATAAACTACCAATCATACCTCTATATAACTTGTTTTCAAATAATTTTCCAGTTTCATCCAAATAAAGTTTTATATTAGTACACATAGGAGTTGTAAATGTCTTGCTGTTTTCAAGTCCAAATTTCTTAAGTAAATCAGTAATGTATTTTCTTTGATTCAAAACATTTCCAAAATCTTTTTGATAAATTTGAAGTCCTAATAAGAAATTTAGTTCTCCCATCATACTCATTTCAAATTCTTTTTGCATTAAATTTGAAAACTCATGACAAAGGGTTTTATTAGTTGATCCAAAAATTACATCATCAACATAAATTTGAACCAATAAAACATTATTTTTTTCAGTTTTCTTAAAGAGTGTTGGGTCTGCCATTCCAACAGTAAAATCATTTTTCAAAAGAAAAGAACTTAATCTTTCATACCAATCTCTAAGTTCTTGTTTAAGTCCATAAAGATATTTAGTAAGTTTAAAAACAGAATCTGGTTTTTAAGAATTTTCAAAACCAGGAGGTTGCTCAACATAAACTTTCTCTATTAAATAACCATTTAAAAAGGCAGATTTAACATCCATCTAAAATAATTTAAAATTCATATAAGATGCACAGGCTAAAAGGATTCTAATGGATTCTAACCTATCTACAGGTGAAAAAGTCTCATCATAATCTATTCCTTCTTCTTGATTGTATCCTTTAGCTACCAATCTTTCTTTATTTCTAGTTATTGTGCCTTGGTCATCCTGTTTATTTCTAAAGACCCATTTGGTTCCTATTACTGGATAATTCTTAGGTCTTTCCACTAATTCCCAAACTTCATTTCTTTTAAATTGGTTTAATTCATCTTGCATTTCTATTACCCAGATTTCATCATCTAAAGATTCTTCTATAGTCTTGGGTTCTTGTTGAGATAGGAAGGAAGAGAATTCCACTAGGTTTCCTAAGTTTCTTCTAGTTTGAATTCTTGTATCTAAGTCACCTATCACAGTTTCTAAAGGGTGATTCTTTAGGGTTCTAGACTGTATAGAAAAAACATTTAAAGGTTCTTCAGTATCATGTTCCTCTGAACTGGACTTAATTTCTTTTATATAATTTTCAAAATCATTCTTTAAGTTCTTAAGTCTCATATTATCATTAGAGTCAAGTTCATCCATTTGATGTGTCCTTTTCTTAAAGGGATTAGATTCATCAAATCTTACATGAACTGATTCTTCAAAAATCCTTGAATTCTTATTATAGACTCTATAAGCTTTGGAGGTAGTAGAATATCCTAAGAAAATACCTTCATCAGATTTTGGATCAAACTTACCAAGATTATCTTTGGTGTTAAAGATGTAAACCTTGCATCCAAAATCTTTAAAGTAATTTACTTTAGGTTTTCTATTATTCCATAGTTCATAGGGTGTCTTTTTCAAAATAGGTCTAATTAAAACTCTATTAATTATATAGCAATCTGTATTCACAGCTTCTTCCCAAAAATATATAGGTAGGATATATTCATTTAACATAGTTCTAGACATTTCTTGAATTGTTCTATTTCTCCTTTCTACAATCCCATTCCGTTGAGGTGTTCTTGGTGCAGAAAAGGTATGTTTAATACCTATGTTTGAGCAAAAGGAATTAAATTCCTGATTCTCAAATTCTCCACCATGATCACTTCTCAATGATATTATATTAAAACCTTTTTCATTTTGAATAGATTTGTAGAAACTTTCAAATAAATTAAAAGATTTATTTTTAAATTTCAAAAAGAAAATCCATGTAAATCTTGAATAGTCATCAACTAAAACATATACATATAATTTACCAGATAAGCTTGCTACTATTGAGGGTAAAAAAAAATCCATATGAATAAGTTCTAGAGGTTTAGATATAGAAAGTTTATTAACATATTTGAAGGATGATTTGTGTTGCTTTCCAAGTTGACATGCATCACAAAATCTGTCACTTTCAAATTTGAGACTAGGTAAATCAGAAACTAAATGTTTCTTAGATAACTTATTTAAAACATATATATTGCAATGTCCAAGTCTTCTATTCCAGATCCAAGATTCACTTACTTTAGCAGTCAAGTAGTTTACTTGTTGTTTACACAAGGAATTTAAATCCAAAGTATAGAAATTTTCAGTTCTTGGTGCTTTAAATTTAAATAGTTTATCTTTAGAAATAGTACAACAATTGTTAGTAAAATCAACAGTATATCCATCATCACAAAGTTGAGAGATACTTATCAGATTGTGTTTTAATCCTTTTACATAAAGTACTTTTTTGATTGAGACTGTTTTTGGATCTCCAATAGTTCCAATGCCAACGATTTTTCCTTTGGCATTGTCACCAAATGTGACAAGTCCTCCTTCCTTTTGAGTGAGTGAATAAAAATTCAATGAGTTTCCACTCATATGTATTGAGTATCCACTGTCCATGTACCATATATCTTTTCTTCTTTGGTGGCCTGCTACCTGCAAAGACATTCAAAAAAATTGCTTTGGTAACCATATTTTGTTGGGTCCAGGGGTGTTAGATAGCAATGATCTGGGTATCCAGATTTTCTTTGTTCTTTTAAAATCAGCTAAATCATATAAGTCTTTTGAAACATAGGCTTTTTTAATACCACAAATTTGAGGCTGTCTTAAGAAACAGTTTTTAGCCATATATCCCTTTGTCCCACAAAAGTTACAATTAACCTTTTTAGAGATAGGAACAAAATAATTTTTATATAGCTTAGGTTTTTCTCCTTTACTACCAATTCCAAACCTCTCATTTTTAATGAAATTTTTTCCAAGAATTTCATTTTATGAATTCTCTCCTTTTGTAAAAACCAATGCAACCTATTCGTAAGATTCTACTTCATCCTGCAATTTTTTTATTCTCGATTCAAAATTAATATAGTTAGTGCTAATCGAATTGTATTTATTAGTTAATTCCTTATGTTGTTTCAGCATTATATATCTTTCATCTGAAATGGATTTATGTTTTTTTAGTGATTTATGTTTCTTAAATAGTGAGTCATATCTTTCTTCAAGCATATTGCAGTAGGCTACAAGTTTTTCATTTGTGTATCTTGATTCAGAATTTGATTCAGAGGAGTAGTATGAGTGTACCTCATCAGTTTTTTCCATAAAACACATGTTTACTTTTAGATTGACTTCTTCTTTCTCTGAGCTTGATTTATGAGAGCTACTGGAGTCTTCAGATACACTCCAAGTGGCTTTCATAGCTTTCTTGTCTTTCTGCTCATAGTCATTTCTTTTGGAGAATTTATTCTTCTTTGCATCATTCAATTGTGGAAAATCTGGTCTGATATACCCCATCTTCTTGCATTCATAGAATCTTACTTCTTTATCATCTCTCTTAAATTTTTTTTTGAAGCCTCTTTTCTTGCTGTAGAACTTTCTAAATTTCCTGGCTAGCTGACCCAGCTCTTCATCTGAGTTTTATGAGTCAGATCTCTCTGATTTAGCTTTGACTTCTCTATTATTTAGCTTTCTATTATTTTTTTGTGAAGTTACTTTCAAAGTAGTATCTTCTCTTTTGATAATCACTTTATGTTCATTAGACTCATCTTGCATTTCAGCTTCATACATCATCAGTGTACCAATCAGATCTCTCATGGTTAGATTTTTGATAAGTTTTGATTGTATGATTGCAGCAGAGATTCCATTCCATCGAGTAGGAAGTACCCTCAGTACTTTTAATGCTTGATCAGCCTGTTTGATAGGTTCTCCTAGAGATGTTATATTATTGACAATTTCTATCAATCTCCCATTAATTTGGGTAATGCTTTCTCCTTAAAAAATTCTGAAAGCATCAAATTTTATCTTTGCAGTTGCATATCTCATTTGTCTCACATTGTCTGTTCCTTCATATGCCACAACTATTGTTTGCCACATCTCATATGCTGTTGGGCACTGAGATACTCTGTTAAATTCCTCTGGTCCTAGAACGCAGATGATTGCATTCATAGCCTTCGAATTCATATCATACTCTACCTCTATAGCAGCACTCCATGTCTTAGGATTTTCATGAATTTCATAAGGAATCAGAATCATTGAATAAAATTTATATCTGAGGTTTTTCAAATATATTATCATGCACGATTTCCAGCAGCCATAGTTGTCTCCATTGAAATATGGTGCTCTGACCATTGGCATCCCTTCTCTTGTATCAGTCATGATGCTCTGTTATATAATCTTTTAAAAGATTCTAGCATGCTAAGGCTATATCAAAATCTCCTCCTATGATACCAATTGTTGGATCTGAATATACAGATTATACACAAAGGGGGGGGGGGGTGAATTGTGTCTTTCAGATTTTTCGTTAACTCTTTCATTGAACATGTTCTGTCCTCTATGATTTATCAGATTTGATCATGCAATAGAAATAAATAAAATTAGGGACACAAATATATATAGTGGTTTGGGGAACAGAAGGCCCCTAGTCCACTCCACCAACACTAAACTCCACGAGCTTGGTAATTTTCACTATCTGGTCCTCGTTTCAACAGACCGATCCACAACTGAATACAGGCAGTTGAAACCTTTACAATCCAATGAAAAACAAAGCCTTCTGGTTAAAACACAAACCTACACATCTTAGTACGAGAATATGGTTACTCAAGAATAAAAATAATTTTAGAAATAAGTTTTCCAGTTGATCTTCACAATTGCAACATAATGCAATTAACAGCAGATGGATCGTTGTCTCTAGAAATATTGATTTTCAAAACAAAGCAATTCTAAGTCGATCCGGTTGCAGTAGATATAGAGATATAGTTCACAAATTCAGTAGTAGTAGATCCACAGTAGGTATTCGATGTAGAACAAGTGAATCTTCTTTCGAGTTTCTTCTTCTTAAATGAACAAAGCTTTTACGCTCCTTTTTGAATCAGCAGATCAACGTGATTTTCTGCAGTCTCTGTTTTCCACATTTTTAATAATATATTGATCACCACTCTCTCGTATATGGTTTTTTTTCCAGAGAGAACATATATAATAAAGCTGAGCATATCTCCTGCACATTTAGATCCACAAAAGTCACCTTCTGATTCACAATATTCAAAAATTTGAACTTACAGAGTAGTCGTAACTTCCCTGAAAACTCAACATAAAAATCTCCTTTTAATTCGATCTTTAATCTAATAATAAAACGACTTTGAATCGGTCAAAGTCGTACTTTAAAAACGAATTTCAATCCATCTTGAAATCCGCCCAATAATCAGCTTGCTTACTGTTGCATAAAAAATATCATCTTTCAAACTTTCTGACGCCAAACGTAAGGTTGATGACGTGGCCTCCAAACATAGGGTTGATGAAACAGTCTTCAAATGTAAGGTTGAAAACGTAAAGTTGAATCATAAATTTAGGGTTGATGTTACTTTCTTCAAACGTAAGGTTGATCTTAAATGTAGGGTTGATCATCCATACTTTTTCTTCAACTCTCAAACGTACGGTAAAAGATCCATACTTTTACTTGAACCAAAATTTTCCAAGAACGTATGGTTGTTTACAAAAGTAAGGTTGATGAACCATACTTTTGAGAAACAAACATAACGTTTAGTACTTACATACGGTTCTCCTTCCATACTTTGCTGATAACCAAAACGTAAGGTTCCTTCCTAACATAAGGTTCTTTTTCCATACTTTGCTGAAAATGTATGGTTTTTTAACCATACTTTTCTCTTATCACAAAAAGTATACATGCTTTTCATCCTTATTCTACGTTTATCCATGTAGGGTATGAACAGTGATTCCAGGATGCGCTTAAAGCAGATTCCGAATAAGTAAGGTATGAACAGTGATTTCCAGGACGCGCTTAAAGCAGATTCCGAACAAGTAATAGATTCTCATTATTTCAAGAGTAAAATAAATTAATAAATTCCTACAAAATACTAAATAAAATCATTAGAAAATAACTAAGGGTATTTGTGAGTATCAAAATTATCATAAAGAGACAGAGTATTATTTTCAATAATCTCCCCCTTTAAATAAAATTATTATGTATTGTTGAAAACAATACTTTGCTCTACACATATGAGGTATTATTCCATTGTGGCATTAACTTATCTCTCTATGGATTCCTTGGTGTGTTGCTAGATGCTAACCCTAGAATTTAGGGTGATTCACCTAATGTCTCTGAGAAAGAGGCTTAGGGGGTCACACACTAAGTGTATCCAGAATCTTAGTTAAATAATAATAATATTATTTATTATTTAAAAAGTTAAATAAATATTATTCCTATACGCGGTTTAATTATTATTCATGTTTTCTTGATCACATTTATTCCATCACCAGTTATTCGAGAAAATATAATGTGAGTAGAATATTTAATAAATATTTATTTTTTATTTGGTGAATATAATATTTATATATTTATTGGAGAATAATGTAGTGATATTTATTTAATAAATAAATATTCATTATTCAAGGCTCGATAAATATTGTGGAGAAATGACGGACTAAGTTTAATGATCCAGTGAGAAATAATAAACATTGAATATTATTTAATTAAATAAAATTTAATTTAATTCTCAAGTTAAGCGCATGATGAGAAATAATAATAATAATAATAATAATAATAATAATAATAATAATATTTGATATGGGGTTCTATAGGGATTAATTAAATAAAAGGGGTACTTGTGAAATTATTTATTTCTAATCCCAGCGATATATAAACCCAATTATATTATTTTCTCTAAGCACCAAATCATTTGTTTCATTGTGCATAATGAATTAGGAGAATCATCTCAAGATCTAGAGACAACCCTAATCCAAGAATTCTCCCAATAATGGAGAGATATATTCTCCACCATTCTCTCTAAAGTGAAGAGATATCCAAGAGAATTATTTGGAAGAGATTATTGAGGATATCAAAGGAGGACGCTGCAACTGATAGGGTCTACCATGCTAGCACTCAAAGATTTCTATGGTGATGTTTAGAGATTTGTGGAACACATGTGGATCACCACTAGAGGGATTTTTCTCATGATTTATACAATGAAATGATGATACAATATAAATCTATTTTCATATCCATCAATGAAGAAATAATTCCAACAAGGAAATTCTTTAATTAAATAAATTGATTATAAATAATATGTGATGACCCCCTCTCTAGTTTCAGTGTTCTATCTCTTGTCTATATTATTTGATTAAATTTTGTATATCACAATGTTTATCATTGTGTAAATCTTGGATTTATCATCGATCATGACAAAAAGAAAAGTTATTCATGACCAATCACACGCTTATACTATGCCCAGAACCTACAGCAAGATCAAATCATATCCTCCAATATGCGTATAGTCCACTCAGACTGTTCATTGGTCTGAGGATGGTACGCCATGCTCAATATCATCTAAGTACCTAGGGTTTTTTGTAATCACTTCCAAAATCATGATGTAAAATGTGAATATCTATTTGAAACAATGCTCAAAGGGACTCCGTGTAAGTGCACAATATCTTATACATAGAGCTTCCCTAGCTCTTCCACTCAGTGAGTCTCTCTAATTGGTAATAAGTGAGATGAATTCGTTAACCGATCAATAATCACCCAAATTGTGTCATGAATCCTTGGGGTCCTGGGTAAACCCATCAAAAAGTCCATTTTGATTTATTCCCACTTCCACATAGGTATCATAAGTGGCTGTAACAACCCACCGAGATGCTGGTGCTTAGCCTTCACCCTCTGATAGGTGATGCATCAGGAGACAAAACCAGCGATGTCTCTCTTAATCCTTGGTCACTATAATTGTCACCTGAAGTCATGATACATCTTGGTCACACCAAGATGTACTTACCATCTAGAGGTATGTTAATCCCTCATCAACTCCTCTCTAATGGAAGTATGAACTACTAATCTTCCATGAACCAAGATCACATCAGCATCATCCATTGTCCATCTGGGCATTAAGTCATCACAAACTAGTTGTTCCCTCATTATAGAACACTTTGAGTCTTACTTATATTGAGATTTTACCCTTTAAACAAGTGAGGATGTGACTATATAGGGATAAAAAGTCATAGAACCATGGTCCACTAAGGCATCCATCCTCCAATTATCCAATAAACTCAAAAAACATCACTGCTCCTATAAGGATCTCTTACTAAGTTCTTGATCAACCTGTGTCTTATAGATAAGTTAATCCACTATTATATTTCCCTTCTAGGTGCATATGCCATATCAAATTTGAACGTATTTAGATACTCAACCCAGCACCTCTGTCTCAGGTTTAGGTCCCTCTATGTGAATATATTGCGAAGGCTCTTATGGTCTGTATAGATAATAAATCTCTCATCGAAGAGAGAGTTTATCCAATATTTTAGAGTCTTGACCAATAATACCTATTAAAAGTCATGTGTAGTTTAGTTCTTCTAATGGGGTCATAAATGATTTGTAACATATGCTACTAACTATTTTTTTCATCAACACCGCTCCCAAACCAATGCTGGATGCATCACAATACACTTTAAAACCAATCCCAGGCTCAAGGAGTGTTATTACTGAATATATCATAAAACTTATCTTTAGATAAAGTAAATACTCTTCATACTAGTATAAACACTAAAACTTCACTACCTTATTTTTTAGTGTTGTCATGGGTGCTGATTGTTGGGAGAAGTCCTAGATAAACCACCGATAATATTATTCCAATCCCAGAAAGATCATAATCACAAAAACATTTTGGGGACATGTCCAAGACATGAATACCTTAACTTTATATGGGTTTATATATATTTTAGTCTCAAAAAATACATATCCTAGTACCTTCACCTCTCAAATAGAGAAGACACACTTCAACAGCTTGACGTAAAGCCTGTGTGCTCGAAGTTCACTGAGTACTATCTCAAAGTTCCTAGCATGTTTCTCTAGTGTTAGTGAGTAGATGAGGATACCTTCAACAAACACTATGATGAATGAGTCCATGTATGGATGAAATATCTTTTTCATGATGTCCATTAACACTATTGATGTGTTAATCATCCCGAAAAACATCACCAAGTACTCATACAATCCAATATAGTTTGAAATGCCATATTTGGAATGTCCTCTGCCCTAACTCACAATTGGTGGTAGCCTGATTGAAGATCAGTCTTGGATAAACACCAGACTACCTGTATCTTATCAAATAGATCATCGATCCTAGAAATAGATATCAGTTCTTCACCATCACCTGGTTCAACTTTTGATAATCAACACATAGATGAAGACTACCATCCGCCTTTTTGGAAAACAATGCAGGTGAATCACTTGGTTTTATGAATCCATTTTCTCTACAATCTATTCAACTAAAACTTGATCTCCTTCAACTCGATTGGAACCATATGATATGGGGTATTGAAATGGATGTACTCCCAAAATGAGGTCAATCTTAGCTTAATGTGTCAATCCTTTAGAGTCTCTACTATATTAAATATTCCCAAAAATATAAAAAACCATTATTCAGCATCTAGAGAGACTCCTATGATCTAAAAGGAAGAATAATGATGGAGTTTACAATCATGGAATATTTGACCCAAGTTCTGAACTCCAATGCCTATGATAAACATCAAGTGAAATAATTCTGGTTAAAGTGTCCCTATTGTCTATACTACAAAGCAAGTACATGAAAAGGATCAACTATATCATACTACACGTCTAGTGGTAATGCTGAAACCTCTTCCTTTTTAGAAGTATTTCATCCTACTTACCTAGTAGTTCCATAAACTATGTTAAGGTTACATCTTCTATAATGAGAAGGAACTACTTCTAAAAATAAACAAAGTTGTTCGTACAAACCCAAATTAGTCTATGGGATGAAATAAGGTTTTTCCTAACTAGTCTATGGGATCAAACAAGTTTTTCCTAGGAGTCCAACCTTACCCCATGGTATACCCATCCTAGAACTAACCTTGGTTTATATCCCTACATGTTAGTCACAATCATCATATATATATACTAACACAACAACAAACTTAGTTCAACTAATCAATTCCAATAGAGATATATCACAAAAACATGAAGCAAAAATATATCGCACGAAGTCAAACTATCTCGAATAGATAACAAAAATAATGGAATTTAATTAATAAACTAGTATGTAGCACAATAACAGGTATATATATGGAATGTGAACCTACATGCGTAGTCATGATGCATGAACATATGTGAAAACTCATAAATTAAATATAAAAATAATGTGCATCATGCAAGGTGAATTTAATCAATAGTACCAACAAAATATATTTTCCCCACATTATAGAAACTTGAAGGTATACTAAATAGTGCTGGATAGGCACTGACATAGTTTCCCTATCTGAGTCCCGACTATCCTAACTCTGGTTTACCCTATCCCAAACCAAGACAAGAGAAGAAACAAGTTAGTGAGTTCTGATGCTCTAATACCATTCTATAACAACATGACCCAAATCACTTGATCAGAGATGGAACACCATGTGAACTCATTCTCTCTTACCCATACACAAGAGGCTACCGACTAGCATTGAGGGTCTGAGTCAGTTAGTGGAGAGACTATACCCTTAATATCATGTCATAGGATCAATAATTTACAATAAAAATATAACTAATAATCAGAGTAAAGATGCAGAAAAGTAAAGATGACATACATTTAATATAAATAAAGTATCCCCCATAATTGGAAAGCATGTCCAGAGTAAATAAAGCAGGTAAAGTAAATAAATAAATAATGGATCCTCTAGAGTCCATCCTAGTCCACTGCTAGCTCCATGTTCCTCCACTCATCTATCCACCACATGGCTCTTCCCCTTAGTCGGATCCCTCATGAAATCTATAAGTGCATCGAAATGACCAAGTTGGGTGTTAGTACAAGACTCAGTAGGATACCACCAATGCGTCCTTAAAATAATTTTTTCATGTATACAATTCTATTCCATAATAGCGATCAATGTGTAACAAGCATAAACATACAGTCCAAAACCGAGCAGTCATGTACTAACCAAGCTACCACAAACCCCCATCCGCACCTTCTTCGGCTCTATGATGGATGGATAATGAAGGTTTCATAAAAAAAAGGATTATACATGAGGTTAATGAATCATGTTACTTGGTATCGTGTGATCGCGCAACTCAACATCAATGATCATCTATATGATTATGTTCTTGGTATATGCTAGGGATTGAGAGCTAATCAACATCCCTTATTCATCAAGTGACATACTAGAGATCGAGATCTAATCAACACACCTTAGTCATCGAGGCATATACTAGGGATCAAGATCTAATCAATATACCTTATTCATTGAGGAACATACTAAGGATCAAGAGCTAATTACATCCCTTCTTCATCGAGGCATGTACTAGGGATCAAGAGCTAATCAGAACCCCTTAGCTATTGAGTGCATCATACATCATCCCGAGGCATCATCGTATCCCTACCCTATGAATAGGTCCATTGTTGTCATTGTTTCATGTCATGCACACTCTCCCTCAAAGGGATAACATGTCCCAATGGTCCACCTATCTTTGGTTCCATGAATAATACCAAAAAGCATACATATCATGGTAGGGTACACGAGAAATCATAACATATCATCATAAGTACCACACAAAATACATGTGATTAACATCAAACATGAATAAAAAAATACTAAGTACTCATGACATCAAGTGTAACATAAGGATTATAGGGCTACACACCCACCCACATGTGATCAGAATCTAGAACGATAATCAAAATATGTATTTTCATAATCATATTAATGGAAACATGTGTAAACGACTCCAAAAAGTCAAGGAACTTCATAAATCAAAATTCATTGATGTAAAATGGTAGGAATAAACCAGTTAAGATCCCTCTTCATGACCTTATTATTGAAAACATTAACACGTCAATGCTCTAGGTTCATCAAGAGTATTTAAAACAAAAACCAACTATTTTATTTCAAATAGAAATAAAATATTACATGTGATGATACTTTATCTCTCCTAGACAATTTTAAAATTATTATTTAGATCAACACATACACTCACTATATTCTCCTTTTATAATTGTATTTTTATAATTTATTATAAGTTATCCTTTAATAATTATCTTTTGATAATTTAATACAAATTATCATTTTATAATTATTTTTCATAATTTTATTCTAAATTATCCTTTATAATTATCTTTTGATAATTTAATTACAAATTATCCTTTTATGATTATATTTGATAATTTTATCCTAAATTATCCTTTAAAATTATCTTTTGATAATTTAATTAAAATTTATCCTTTATAATTATCTTTTGATAATTGAATACAAATTATCATTTTATAATTATATTTGAAAATTATATCTGATAATTAATTATCCACTAATAATTATCTTATAATAATATCTTTATAAATTATCACATGATAATTTTATATTATTACTTTATAATTATCCTTTAATAATTAATGAAAATTTTCATTGATAATTCATTATAATTATCACTAGAGAATTCATAAATTTTCCTTTAATAAATAATTAAAATTATTGTTTAAGAACAATCTTTGGATAGTTTGATGAAATTATCATTTTCTAATTCTTATAATTATATTTGATAATTTTAGGCAATTATCTATTTATGATTCACACAATTATCCTTTAATAATAATTTATCCTTTGATAAAATTATTTTAAATTATCATTTGATAATCTTGTGAAACTATCTTTAACAAAGACTAAGATTTATTGATTCATTATTCAACCAAATTGTTTTCCCAAAATTGATGAAAAAAATCAAATAGAGGAATAAGTTAAATAATAATAATAAAAATAAAATAAAATAAAACTAACTCATTTAGGAGGTGAGTAATAGACCATGAAAGAGGATTAATATCCTCACTAGAACACCTAAACTTCAAGGGGAGACTTCCAAAGACATAATATTTGCACCTAAAGAGGTTTTGGGGTTGGTCACACTCAACAAAAATTGACCAATGGTGAAATCCGAGTGATTGAGCTATTTATAACATCAAACACTTATTTATCCCCATATTCCCATACCCAAAATTCAATATACCAATTTAATTTGGGATTCAACTAAAAATTGATGTCGAAGTAATTTATTTCTCCCATTTAAGACATTACCAATTCACACGGTAAAAAACAGATTTAAATACAAGGTTTTGAATCAACCCCAAATCTAACAATGGTGTTCATGCATGTTGAAGAAGATGAGACATTAAATTAAATTAATTTTATTAATTAAAATCATGATAAATATTAAATAATTATTAAAATATTAGTATTGTGTGCAATGTGATCAAACGCCCTGATGCGCATAAAATTTATGCCCAACCTAGGATAAACCCCATGTTTTGGACTTAACGGTGGTATCATATTTCTCATATGATGCACCATTTTGGAGAATTTAATTATTTATTAATTAAAAAAATATAATAATTAAATAATTAAATATAAACGGGGTTTTATCGCATTAGGTATTTCCAAACACTTGATGCACATAAAATTTATACCCCCTTTTGGGTAAAAAACACGTTTCATACCTAACAGTGCTCTCAGATTTTTCATATAATGCATTATTTGGAAGATAATAAATTATTTAATAAAATAATATAATAAAAATTATTAAATAAATTATTTTCATGATTGATTCGTCCAAACTTCTAGTGCTTACAAATGTTATACCTCACCTAGGGTGAACACCATATCTTGGACCTAATGGTGGTATCATATTTCTCATATGATGCACCATTTTGGAGTTATTCAATTATTTTGAATAAATTATGCATGCTTAATATAATTTATTTAATAACTTTTATTCCATTTTCACTGAGACTTTACGGGCCTCAACATCTCACACCAAATTAGTGTCTGACTCAAAAAATATGCGATTTAATATTTGTAAGTGTTAATTGGGATTTTACTCTTACATAAATCCTTTAACACATTTATTAAGTTATTTTCATTGATAAATTATTTTTTTCTCATAAGACACTTTTAATTTATCAAAAATAGGGTTTTATTATATTTATAAAATTCAGGATGTTATAATTATCCCCCTACATTGACTTCTCGTACTCAATAAGTATCACTAGTGGTCTTACTCGAACAACTCATGCCACTTCTCGAACATCAGAATCACGTTCCCATGTTTCTTCTTGGATCTGTCCATGCTGCCACTGAATCCGGAGTAGTGGTACCATATTTCCTTGAAAAATATTCTACTATGATCTATGATCCGCACCAAAAGCCCCTCATAAGATGCATCAGTCTCTAGCTATGTTTCCTCACAATCAATAACATGAATAGGTTTTGTTATGTATCTCTAAAGCTGTGACACATGTAACACATCGTTCATAACTCGATAACAAGATGATACGCCACTGCCCCTATCCGCTTGGTGATCTCAAAGGGCCCAACAAAATGTGGTGCTATCTTACCATACTTCCCCAGATTTCTTTTCCCCAATTGAGGATTCACTCACGAAAAACCTTGTTTGCCTATAGTGAACACCAAGGGTCTCCTCTTACAATTTAAATAAGATATATGTTTTCTTTGAGCAGTGATCAACCTCTTAAAAATCATATACACTCTATTTGAGGTCTCCTAAACCATATTGGGTCCAACAACTATTTCCACATCTGCCTCATTCCAATACTATGGTGAGCAAAACGACCTCCAATAAAAAGCCTCATGAGGTTCCATATGAATTGAATCTTGATAACTATTATTTTATAAAAAATAAATCAAGGATATGTGATCATCCCATGATCCTCCAAGATCTACCAGGAAAGCTTGAATCATATCCTCTAATATGCGTACAGTCCACTCAGACTATCCGTTGGTTTGAGGATGGTGCACCGTGATCAATATAAACTAATCCCTATGGATTTTTGTAAGTATTTTGAAAATCACAATGTAAAACTTGAATATATATCTGAAAAAAAATTCTCAAAGGGACACCATGTAGAAGAATGATCTATCAAACATAAAGATTCACCAGCTCTTCCATTGAGCGAGTCTCTATGATCAGTAAGAAGTGAGAAGACTTTGTTAACCGATCAATAATCACCCAAATTGAATCACAACTCCTTAAGGTCATAGGTAACCCTATAATAAAGTCTATCATGATGTATTCCCACTTCATAGGTATTACGAGTGTCTATAACAACCCACCAGGGCATTGGTGGTCAGTCTTCACCCTTTGATAGGTGAGGCATTGAGATTCATCCCTGGTCACCAAAACTATCACTTGAAGTCATGATACATCTTAGTCACACTAGGATTTACTACCCATATAGGGGTATGGTAATCCCTAATACGATCCTCTATGATGGAATCAAGTACTATTACTCTTCCATGAACCAAGATCACATCATCATCATCCATTAACCATTCAAGCATTAAGTCATCACCAGCTAGTTGTTCCCTCATTACATCACACTCTGAGTCCGACTTCTATTCATATTTTACACAGTACACAAGTAAGGATGTGACTGTCAAGGGAGAAAAATTCATAGAACCATGGTCCTATAAGGCATCCATCCTCTAATCACCCAATACACTCATCAAACGTCACTGATCCTTTAAGTACCTCTCACCAAGTTCCCGATTAGCTCGTGTCTTATGTCTAAGAGAATTTTCTATGAAATTTACCTTCCCAGGTGTATATGATATCTCAAAGTCAAATGCCTATAGATACTCAAACTAGTACCTCTATCTCAGGTTCAGGTCCCTTTTTATGAAGATATTGTGAAGGCTCTTGTGGTCCCTGTAAATAATAAATCTCACACCAAAGAGTGAGTGTCTCCAACATTTTAGAGTGTTGACTATAGATTCTTGTTCCAAGTAATGTGTAGGGTAGTTATTCTCATGGGGTCATAGATGATGAGTCCCATAGGCTACTACCTGCTCTTTTTTCATTAGCAGCACTTCCAGACCAATGCCTAATGTATCACAATACACTACATACCCAATATAAGGCTGAGGGAGTGTAAGTACTGAAGATATTATAAACCTTTTATTTATCTCAAGGAAAGATTCTTCACATTATTCTAACCACTGTAACTTCACTCTATTATTTCTTAGTGCTGTCATGGGTGATGATAGTTGGGAGAAGTCTTGGATAAATTTTTGGTAATATTAGGTCAATCTTAGAAAGAACATAATATCAAACACGTTTCAGGGATGTGTCCAAGAAATTTATACCTTAAATTTCGCTAGTTCTATGTATATTTTGGTCTTAGATATCACATAGACTAGGAAATTCATCTCTTAAATCTATAAGACACACTTAAAAATATTGACGTAAAGCCTGTGTGCTCGAAGTGTACCCAGTACCATATCAATGTTCCTAGTGCATTGCTCTGGTGTCATTGAGTATATGATGATATTTTCAAAAAACACTACAATGAATGAGTCCAATTATGGATGAAATATCTTTTTTATGAGGTCTACGAACACCACTGGTGTGTTCGTCAGCCCGAACAACATCACAAATTACTCAAACATTCCATATATGCTATGAAACATCATCTTTGGAATTTCCTCCTCCTCAAATCACAATTGGTGGTAGCCCGATCAAAGATCAATCTTGGAGAAACACCAAGATCCCTATAGCTGATCAAAGAGATCATCAATCCTAGCAACAAATATCAATTATTCACTATAACCTGGTTCAAATTCCAGTAATCAACACATAGTTGAAGACTAACATCTTCCATTTTGGGAAAAAACATAGGTAAACCCCATGGTGAAGTACTTAGATTTATGTATCCCTTTTCTCTCCAAGTTGCCCAGCTAAACCTTAAGCTCCTTCATCTCTGTTGGAACCATACGATACATGTTATTGAAATGGATGTTCTCATAATATGAGGTCAATCTTATCTTAACATGTAATTCCTTCAGAGTCTCTAATAGATTCAAGATTCCAAAAAATATCACAACCCATTCTTCAATATCCCGAGAGCCTCTAATGCTCTAGAAGGATGAATAATTCTAGAGTTGAAAATCATGGAATATTCAGCCCCAGTTATGAATTCCTATTCCCAAGATAGACACTAAGTGAAAGAATTATGATTGAAGCAGACTTGCTTCCTATTCCACAGAGCAAGTGCGAGAGAAGGCTCAACTACATTCTTCTACACATCCAGTGGTAATGCCGAAACCTATTCCTTTATAGAAGTATTTCAGCCTTCTTCCCAAGTAGTTATATAAACTATGTCAAGGATACATCTTCTTTAACACAAAGGAACTACTTTTGAAAAGAAACAAATTTGTTAGTATAAACCCTAATTAGTATATGGTATCACACATGGTCTTTCCTAACAAGTCTATAGGATCAAACAAGGTTTTACTAGGAGTCTACCCTTAACCCAAGGTATAAACCTCATAACACTAACCCTTGTTTCCATCCCTATATATTAGTCACAATCATCATATATATGATAACATAATATAAATATCAGTTCAACTAATCATTGCTAATAAAGATATATCACAACAACATGCAACAATGATATATCACACAAAGAGAAACTATCCTGAACAGATAGCATAGATTAAGAGATTTAATTAATGAACCCCTATGCAGTAAAGAAACATGTATATATATGGAATGTGAATCTACATGCCTAGTCAAAATACATGAACATCTGTGAAAACTCATGAATCACATATAAACATCATGTGAATCACACAAGATAAATTTAATCAAAGTTAACAACAAAATATATTTCCCTAACTTCATGGAAACCCAAAGGTACACTATACAGTGATGGCGAAACACTGATATAGTTACCCTTCCTGAGTCCCAACCATTCTAAATCCGGTCTAACCTATCCCAAAACAGGACAAAAGAAGAAACAAGTTAGTGAGTCTTGATGCTCTAATACCATTTTTTAATAACCTGACTCGAATCACTAGGTCAGAGTCTAAATGACACATGACCTCATGTGCATCTCCTTATACACAAGAGGATTTTGACTAGTAGTGAGGGTATGAGTCATTTAGTGGAGAGACTATACCCTCAATATCATGTCATAGGATCAATAATAAATGATAAAAAATATAATAAATAATCAATGTAAATATTCAAAAAAGTAAAGATGAAATACATGTAATACAAATAAAGAAGCTCTAGTAAGTGGAAAACATGTCCAGAGGAAATAAAGTAGATAAAGTAAATAAATAAACAGTGGATCATCCATAGTTTTTCCTGATATGCTACTAGATCCATGATACTCTATTCATCTATCCACCATAAATCTCTTTCCCTTCTCTAAAACCCTCATGAAATCTATATGCACATCAAAATTGACAAGTAGGGTGTGTGTACAAGACTTAGTAGGAAACCACCAATTCATCATTAACCTGATGTGCTCAAGTATACAAGTTTATGCCATAATAGCGATCAATTCATAACAAGAATAAACATATAATCCAAAACTGAGTGGTCATGAGCTAACTAAGCTATCACAAACCCCCGATCGTACCTACTTTGGCTATATTACAAATGGATAATCAAGTTATCATAAGAATCAAGGATTATTCATGAGGTTAATGAATCATTTTACTCAATTTTGTGTGATCGTGAAACTCATAATCAACGATCATCAAGAAGTTTATGTTCTTAGTGTATTCTAGGGGATAAGAGATAATCAACGTCCCTTATTCATCAACTGACATACTAGGGATAAAGATATAATCAACATCCCTTAGTCATCGAGGTATATACTATGGATAAAGAGTTAATCAGCATCCCTTAGTCATTAAGGAACATGATAGGGATCAATATATAATCAACATTCCTACTTCATCAAGGCATGTACTAGGTATCAAGAGCTAATCAACATCCCTTAGACATTGAGTGAATCACATGATATCCTGAGGCATCGTCATATCCCTACCCTGTGAATAGGTCCCTCATCATCATTTTCGTAAGTCATGCACACTCACCCTCCAAGGGATAACATGTAACGATGATCCACCTATATTTGGTTCCATTAATAATACCACAAAGCATACATAGCATAGTAGGATACACGAGCAAGCATAATATATCATCATAGGTAAAGTAGCACACAAAATCCATGTGATTAACAGAAAACAAGAATAACAAGCTACTAAGTACTAATGGTATCAAGTGTAACATAAAGATTCTGGGGCTACACCCACACCCACATGTGATCCCAATCTAGCATGATCATCCAAATATGTCTACATAAAATTTTATTAATGGAAACATGTGTAAATGATCCCAAAAAGGTAAGGAACTTCCTACCTCAAAATTCATTGATGTAAAAAGGTGGGAATAAATAAGTCAAGATCCCTCTTCATGACCTTATTAATGAAAACTTTAACACTTCAATGCTCAAGGTTATTCAAGGGTTCCTAAAATAAAAACCAACTATTTTATTTAAAATAGAAATAAAATATCACATACGATGATACATTTTCTCTCCTAGATAATTTTCGAATTATCAATTCGGTCAACACATGTGTTCGCTATATTTTATTTTTAAAATCATCTTTTGATAATTTATTATAAAATTTCCTTTATAATTATATTTTTATAATTTAATTTAAATTATCCTTTTATAATTATCTTTTGATAATTGAATACAAATTATCATTTTATAATTATTTTTGATAATTTTATCCTAAATTATCCTTTATAATTATCTTTTGATAATTTAATTACAAATTATCCTTTTATAATTATATTTGATAATTTTATCCTAAATTATACTTTATAATTATATTTTTGATAATTTAAATACCAATTATCCTCTATAATTATATTTTGATAATTGAATACAAATTATCATTTTATAATTATATCTGATAATTATCTTTGATAATTAATTATCCATTAATAATTATCTTATAATAATATCTTTATAAATTATAATATGATAATTTTATATTACTCTATAATTATCCTTTAATAATTCATGAAATTATTATTTGATAATTCATTGTAATTATTTATAGAAAATTCATAAATTATCCTTCGATAAATAATTGAAATTATTCTTTAATAACAATATTTGGATTGTTCGATGAAATTATCATTTTATAATTCCTATAGTTATATTTGATAATTTAATGCAATTATCATTTGATAATTTATGAAATTATCCATTAATAATAATTTTTCCTTTGAAAAAATTATTTTAAATTAACATTTGATAATCTTATGCAATTATCTTTGACAAAGACTAAGATTTATTGTTTCATTATTCAACCAATTTGTTTTCCCAAAAGTAACAAAAAAATAAAATAGAGGACTAAGTTAAATAATAATAATAAAAATAAAATAGAATTAAAATAACTAATTTTTGAGGTGTGCAAAAGACCATGGAAGAGGATGACTATCCTCATCAGTGTGCCTAAACTTTAATAGGAGACCACCAGAGATAGTTATTGTGCCTAAAGAGGTTTCAGTTTTTCTCACACTAAAAAAAATCGACCAATGGTGAAATCCAAGTGATTCAACTATTTAGAAGATCAAACACATATTTTTCCTTATATTCCAAAATCCCAAATTCAATATACCAATTTATTTTGGGTTTCAACTAAGAATTGATGGTAGAGTCCTTTATTTATCCCATTTTAGACATTACCAATTAACACTATCAAAAATAGGTTGAAATCCAAGGTTTTTAATCATCCTCGTGTCCAATAATGGTGGTCACATATGTTTAAGAGGATGAGACATTAAATTAAATGAATTTTTTTTAATTAAAATCATAACAAATATTAAATAATTATTAAAATGTTATTATTGCATGCAATGTGATCAAATTTCTGATGTGCATAAAAGTTATTCCCATCCTAGGGTAATACCTTCATTTCAAACCTAACGATGGTATTAGATTTCTCATATGATGTACCATTTGAGAGAAATTAATTAATAATTAAAAAATGGAATAATTAAATAATTAAATATAAAAAGGGTTTTATCATGTGAGATTTTGTCAAACACTAAATATGTATAAAATTTATACCCCTTATTGGATAAACACCAAGTTCCAAACCCAACAATGATCTAAAAGTTTTCATACAACACACCATTTGGGAGATAATTAATTATTTCCAAAAATAATATAATAAAAATTATTAAATAAATTATTTTCATGAGCGTGGCATCCAAACGTCAGAAGATTACAAATTTTATTCCCTGCCTAAGGTAAAAACTATATCTTGGACCTAACGGTGGTCTTATATTTCTAATGAGATGCACCATTTTGGAGTTATTTAATTATTTTGAATAAATTGTGTGTGCTTAATATAATATATTTAATAAATTTCATTCTGTTTTTGCTGAGTCTTTATGGGCCTTAGAATCTCACACCAACTTAGTGTATAACTTTAAAAACATTTGATTGAATATTTTAAAGTTTTAATTGGGATTTACTCCTATACAAATCCTTTAACACATTTACTATGTTATTTTCATTGATAAATCATTTTTACACATAAGTCACTTATAATTTATCAATAAGAGGGTTTTATTATCTTTTTAAAATTTAGGATATTACATGTGTGTCCCGTGAGATCTTTCTTGACATGACATGTTTGTTACTCCCTATACCGTGGCTTGTGTCTTGGTGAATATATGGAATCTTTTTACTGTTATCAAGGTATCAGGTTGATTTAATCTGACTAGTTATCCCCTTAGAGGGGTAGTTCCACCATTGTGGTTGGAAGGTTATGATTTCACCTTCAAAGATGACTTGTGGTAGTGTGTCCTTCCTTAGAGTAGGATATTGGGTTGAAATGTGTGAATGTATATTTCCCTCGTGCAAGATATTAGGTTGACATGAGGTAGTGTGTCTTGTCCTAGAGTTGGATATTAGGTTGAAATGTGGTGGTGTGGCTTTCCCTAGAGTTTTGAATTAGGTCGACATGTAGACATCGTGATTTGGCCCTTTGAGGTAGGAAATATATTTCTTAAAGGGGGTAATGCACACATATAATAGAACGAATTAGTAATTTAAGTCATTGTGTGGACCACATGGCATAATTTTTTAGTGAAATGAATTTTTGTGACATCCCTTCTTACATGGAGTCAAAGTAGGTGGATCCAAGGTTTGTAGTAGTTTGTATAACACATGATGATTTGACACATGATTTTTTATCTATTCATTTACCTTATTGGAATGACATTCACTTATATATATTATTTCACTTATGTTACAAGTAATTTATGGTGTCCTACTGGGTTTATACTCAATACCTGTACAGATACCCTAGTACATGTGCATACTTTATAGTTAGAGATCCAGTAAAGGGTAAGGGCCCTATGTCGGTTAGTTGAGTAAGAGAAGATTGGGTGATGGAGGTGATGCCGGTATGGACCCCATGAAATTTCTACAGTTCTTATTTAATTATTTATCTTTGTGCTTAGTATTGATCAAAAACACTTTGGGATCTCTTGGATTATCTTTTATGACACCTTGTATGCCATATTGATACAACATGTTGTTTTTTTAGATTTTGTTATGCAATTATTATGTTTTATTATTTATTCTTGACTATTTATTTGATGAATGACTATTTTTACTGAGTTCTTTCTACCCACAAAACATTTTTAGGACCTCTCCACTAGTTAACAACCTCTTACTTATGGCGAGCCATTCATGAGGTAATGTGGCACTTCGACCTAGACCTGGTGATTTAGGCCAAGGTGTTACAAAAATGTATCAAAGCAAGTTTTACTTATTTTACTTCCATAACTTGACTATGTTTTGGGAATGATAGAAAGGATATGGGTTATGTGGAAGTAGGGTAGGGGAGTCATGCATGTACCTGACCAGCTCACATGTAATGGACCTTTGAGTTACCAGTGTAAGATATTATTATTATTGGTTATGCTTTTATAGTTTCGTGCTTATTCTGAGTATCATTATTCTATTACAATTTATGTGATTTGGGAGTGTTCATGTATCATTATTAGGCACATAGGTTCACATGTCATGCATATGATTGTTTTTTATTGATGGAGGTTTAATTAATCAAATTCTAGTAGAGATCTGTGTTTCGTGCCTTCTTGTTGCATCATAGATGACATTTAATTATTTGAACTTGAGAATGATATACCTTGCTGTATATATGTATGACTATGACTAATATAAAAGTACTAGAGACTTGGGTTTATGTTAGGGGTTATGTGTTATAAACACAGATATCCTCTTAGGATGAGTCTCCATGATGTGGTTCTTTTATGTGACTCTTAATAGCTTAAGTTATGTAGTCATTTATGCTATTAAGTATGTTTTAAGTGTTGTTGTGAAATTTTAGAGAATTTCACATCATCACTGACTTATTGTATCACCTAGGGAAGTGGGTTATAATTCCCCCACAAGGGAGGGTTCTCCTGTAGTTCCTCCATACGTGAAAGAGGATGTAGATAAGCATGATCAAGTAGTCTATCTAGCAGTCCAAGTAGTGAAACCACTCCAGGATGGAGTCTTTTGGATAGTACCTATTTAGGGAGGATAATCCTATAGGTATGGGCCAACTTTGATCAATTTTTATTGATATTTCTAGCTTCAACATTCCCTAGCCTTTCAGGGCATTGGAGGCCCCCATGATGTTAAGGATTGGATAAAAATCATTGAGGTAATCTTTGACTTGGTGGATACTCTAAATGATCGACATGTGAAATAAACTACTTATATGTTCCAGGGACTTACGCGGAGGTGGTGGAGTGTGATGAATCAATCCAGGAGGCATGAGGGTCTAACTTAGGCGACCTTCAAGGACCTTTTATTTTAGTAATTATTTCACGAAACATTGAAATTAGATTACGCTCTAGAATTCATGGAGCTTCAGTAGGGAATATTGATAGTGGATCCTTACTCTTCTCGTTTCATAGTGTTTGTTTATTTTTCTCCTCTCTCGGATGTAAATGAGGAACAGAAGGCTTGAAATTTAGAGATTGACCTTAGACTAGATTTGAGGTTCTCGGTCATAAATTTCAACCTAACAACATATCCATATGTGCTTCACAAACCCCTCATGATTCAGAATGTATTAGAGGAATGTAGTATAAAAATTCTCCTTCCATTTCTCAGTAGATCGATGAGTGGAATCCCTAGAATTTTTGTAGGTTCCTATCCTAACAACAAGAAGAGAAATTATGAGGACATGAGTAAGGGAACTGAGATACAACCAAAGTAGAGTAAGGGATCTTCGACTCCCTTTGTGAGAGGAGATACTACCTAGTGTTATAAATGTGGATGGAAAGTGAATCACCTCAAGTTATATCCTAATACTTCTAGATAGTTTCATAGATGTAGCATGGTAGGTCATCTCCAACACTTTTGTGAGAAGGAATCATGGTTGGGATTTAGGAGATCAGGCCATAGAGTGCTTAGAGAACATCAATTGTAGATGCATATACTCTATGGAATTCTATGGCTTAGGCAAGTCATTAGACTTTGAGGAAGGGACTTGGATCTGATACAGGCATATTCCATGCTATAGATCAGGATCCGATCAATGGTGGAGAGTGAACTTATACTTCTCAATGTACGATTCTGATTACATCTATACTCTCTACTACTTTTTTTGATACATGATCTTCCCATTCTTTTATTTCTTCTCAAGTTGCTGCTGGGTTAGACTTTCCAGTTAAGTTCTACTTGGATTTTTTTTCTATTGATACACCCATTAGAAAGATGATAAATAATCTCCAGATGTCTCTAGAGTGTCCCATGGTGATTAACGACTATGGAAATAGATGATATTTTATGATCTTATACATGAGTAGATTCAATGAAATTTCTGGTATGGTCTAATTAACTAGTTCTAAGATCACACCTATTTTTACCAAAGATTAGTAAAATTTACCTCTACTAAGGGATAAAATCATGTATTAACCAGAGAATGGGATTTAGGAGTAGGTAGAGTGGGACCAGACCTTAGCCAAGTTGGATCCATTAAAAACAAGTGTCAAGTATGATTCTTGCAGTAGATTAGACAATATTTTCATCCTCTCTTCCTCCCATAATGGATCTTTATCTTGATTTTTTTCAATTAAATTCCTAGGACTTCCTCTTCAAAGAAGTATTGAGTTTGAGATTGAACTCAAGCCTAGTGAATAACATATATCGATTCCTACTTATCGTATGACACCGACTAAGTTAAAAGGACTAAATGAACAACTTGAGGATTTAGAGGTGACCAACTTTATTCAACTGTAAACTTTTCCTTGGGGTTCTCTAGTTCTATTCTATAAAAGGTGGATGGTGGCCTCTGACTATGCATATACTATAGTAAATTTAATTAGGTTATGATAATGTATAACAACCTTGCTCTTTATTTCACATTTAAAAATGATTTATTAAATAAAATTACACTTAATACAACAAAGAAGATCAAGAGGTATAATGTATTTCAGAAATTAGGTACATTACACAAAAAATTAAAACATGAAAAACAAAATATTTATTGAAAACTTCTTTAACATGATCTAAATGTTCATTCGTACTTAACATTACATGGAATAACCTGAGTAAATACATAATAAATGGGTGATTTATGAAGGCCAGTAAGGGAATAAAAAATGAATAACATGAATAAGCCAATACATGTTAGAAAATGAGAATATCAATTTAGTATAAAAGGAAAATGAATAATAAGACATGATATAACATGATAATCTTAACATGAGAAATGTGGAAACAACTTAAAATACTACATCATAAACATAGGTCAAGGATAAATCCACCAACAAATCATAGTAGAAAAAGTACAATAAAGGAATCAGGTAAACCCCCTATCCTAACATGAAGTATCATGATACTAACCATTACCCAAATGCATTGGAGCACTATATAATTCTAGGTGCACCTACCACTTTCATTTCTTTCTCATTCTTAAGTGTTACACAAATATAAATAAACATGGATTCATTCATCATCATAATTTATTACATGATAAAGGAGTGTGGAATAAATACATGTAAGTTAAAAATAAAAAATTATATGTGTATAAAGGTGAATACCCATGATAGAAAATGGTCATTGTATTCACTACACAATTTTTTGGAATGGAAAATCGCGGTGCAATTTCAACCGCAAAACTGCGTCACATAAAAATTCATAAAATGGTTTGATGAGAGTGAAAGGGGAATATCACCATTTATATATCAAATTTACATTAATATATACATGAAAAAACATGTCCCAACATAAGAAATTGAAAAAATAAGGTGTAACATAATAAAGAAACTTGAAGAAAGCGGAGAAAGGAAAGAACCCTTACTTGAGTGTGTGACTCTAAAGGCTTGGGATGGAATTATTGAGAGTTTGGGGACACCTTGGGAGGACTCTGAGGAGTGGAGTTAAGAGTATGGACATGATACACGTATTTTTTTGTGAAGTTAAATGGGAGCTTGGGTGGGTTTATATAGGAAAAGAGGGGGATTTCTTTATTATTTTGGTTTTGGACTCTACATAATAAAATATTCAAAACCACAAACCATACCATGATTTTTCCCATGGTTTATGTCTAATGGGAGTGGTTTACATTATTTTATAAGTTAAAGGGCAGAAATTTATAAAATAATTCCCTTGTTTTGTGTAGGTCAGTCATACTCCTAAAGAAATGATTTTAAAACCTTAAAATATATTACATGTTTGGGAGGATTCACAATGGATTTATAAAATACATAAAATAAAATTAAAATCACATTATTTTAAAGTAAAACATATATTTTGTTATTTATACAATTTATACTACTTATTACATCACTTTTGGTTCATTGTGATGTCATAAAACACAAAGTATATTTATACAATATTTAATTTTTACCCAAAAATTCAATTGTCCCAGAAAAATTATAAAAAATTCACCATTGGATAATTTAAATGTTATGAATCCAAAAATAATATTCATTTTATCTAAATAATTTTCTAAATATGTTAATTTTAATTTTTAAAATAATAACATTTATAGAAAATAACAGGTTTTTTGGCAATAATAATTTTTAAACCCTAATAAAAACTTACATTTAACTTCATAAAAATGTTATTTTTATTTGATAAACATTATTTAATAATAATATTTTATTAAAATATTATTTATTTCAAAAATACATTAACTTATCTAAATAAATTTCATAATTGAAATTGAATACCAATTAAAAATACAATTTGTCTTTTATCTATTTTTATCAATAATTATTTAATCCTTTACAATATAACAAAAAATATAATCAATATTATAATGAAATTAAAATATAAATATTCATACCATTAGTGTTACTTTGATTCTAGTCCTTGTTAAATTATTATTATTATTATTATTTTACCCTTAATTAACCTATTTTACTTTTATCGTGGTAATTAATATTTACTGCAATTACTATTGATATTGTTAAAAATTAAGTTGAAGTTATTACTTAATATTAATTAATAAGATTCCAAATATGGAATAAATTTTATGAAAATAAATTCATATAGGTGGACTAATTTAATTTTAAATAAAACTCACAAGCATGATAGAAAATAGTTTTTCGAAAAATTCCATTTTTCAAGGAAAAGATGATTTTGATTTAACTATATAATTAGTAATATTAATTATATGGATTTAAATTATTAAATATAGATGTATAATATAAAACTTTAATTTAAATAAATTTTCATCAGGGTTTATTATATTCAAGAAAAAATTTTCATTTTAAAACAAATTTCAAAACAAATGTATTTTAAGCTTAAAATAAACTTATACTAAAATATGGTATAAAGATGATTTAAAATGTAATTAATTGAATAAAATTAAAGAATAATTATGTTACCTTAAATTTAAATTAAAAGGATAATTATAAATTTTAATTAATTAATTTGTTAATATAAAATGCAATTTCACATAAAAACTGTATTTTTAACTATTCATTAAAAAATATTTATTTTCTGAAAAAATCCATAATTTCACCCTAATTTAATTATGATATGATGATATAAAAAAATGGAGTTTATTTTATCAAATAAATCTTCTAAATTATATAGAATATAATTATAATATATTTTCATAAAGACAAATAAAAATCATTTTTGAAGAAAACATACAAAAAGTCATCACCAAACATTGATCGATTATTTTCTAATCATTTATCAATATATTTTGGAAATATAAATATTTCATAAATTATTTAATAATAAAAATATCCATAAGTTTAATATAAAGGTTAAAATGGTAATATTTAGATAATCATTGTTTTTTAGGGTTTAGTTTTGCCTATCACAGAGGCTGTCGAAAAAGGTTTTCTCTTTTGAAAAGTTGAGGTGTTATATTCTCCCCCCATTAATAAATTGCATCCTCACAATTTAAACTTTAAATAGATAAGGAAGGTTTTGAAACTTGTAAATATCTTTATGAATTACCAAAATCATAAAAAGGGTTAATAAAAAATTCTCTTGAAAAGAGATAAAGGGAAGTGCAAAGGTCATCACACAACTAGGTTTCCAAGTAGGAGAACCTTAGTGGGAAGTGAAAAAATATACATAGAAGAGAAAGATAAAACAAAATAACTAATTGAGTTTGATATAGAACTTGGTCAAGATAAAGTCAATGACCACAAAACCATAAATATATTATAGATAAAATGACCATCAATTCATCATAATATTAAAACATTTTTGATTTGAGATTATTTCTCTAGAAGTAAGGAATTACTTTATCATCTAAACTAGGAAAATAAGTAAATATTATTTCTTGAAAAGTACAATTAATTTCCACTACAATCACATATTTTTCTCCAAATTATGATAACTTAAGATGATTTTTTAATACCTAAAACACTATAATAATACTCTAATGGATCACATAATACACCGAAGAATAAAAAGATATCCCTCTTATCTTTACTAAATCCAAAATGGTTAGCATAATGTGAGATAATTCCTTAACAGATTACTCTCCCAAATTCCACAAAAACCCAAAAGTTTAACATAGATAATTTCTTAAATAAATACCCATATAACACTAATAACCTCAAAATTAATGAGTGTTTTAACCTCAAAGGATGTCTCATACCATTCTTCTTACACCTCTAAAAGTATAATAGCATTCATATCATATAATCCTAATAGGTATATATTCCTCAACCCCAAATAAAACATTTCCCAAAATATGGTTAATCACATCAAAATAAGATGATTTGTTTTTTCTATAACATGTTTCTAAAAATATCACACTAAACCCCATTACATAAATCTTCAAAAGTTGTATCAATGCTTTTAAACATAATATTAACCTTAGACATATCACCCCAAGAATATTTAGGTATGTCCCAGCATCAATTACCTATTAAGGGTCATCAATAACTCAAACATGTGTTTTCTAAAATAACACTTTATCACTAAATCACATTTATAGGTTATTGGCACCATTCAAAATAAATTTCAAGTTCTTAAAGAAAAACTACTATGGAGAAATACTTAGATGTTTCATGATTCTTATATACATAATTCCATTGATATACTACTTTTACAACATAAATCTAAAATACCCATATATAAAAACTTTAATCTTTAAACTTCAATGATTTCCATAGCATAATTCCTTTTTTAGACCCAATAATTTGACATACATACACTTTCTTTCTATATAGTAATATCCATGATAAATAATATTCATCTCCCTCCTTGTATATTTATATAATAGAAGGGTGATTCCTGGTATGAATGATGAATTACTTATCCCCACAATTTATATTGGGTTTATAAAAGGACAAACATTCCATTACTAGGATAACATCAAATTACACTGAAGAAAGAATGATAATATTTTCAAGAAGAACATTACTACCAACATCAACATGGTATACATAGTCATTTTTTTGATGATGTTAAATAATTTCAGGTGGTGACATGATATTATTAGAAAACATGAAAGATATGCTAATAGGGAATGTATTGAAATACAACATGACATACAAAATTACTTAGTAGAGGTTACATGTACTTTAGTAATCATAATCCATCTCAACATAGGACTTTCCTTGTTCCCTTTTTCTTTGATATTGTTGATGCTAATCATACTTCCCAACCTGCCAATGAGTATGTACCCTAGTGGTAAAGGATCCTGCTTGTCATCCAAAATACCCAGGATCGAATCTGGGTAGGGACAAATTTATGGGTTACTAGAGAAGTACTGCAACAGGGCACTGTAGCAGTAATGTAGCAGTGAAAAAACTGTAGCAAGGACGTCACTTTAGTAGTAGAGGCATTGTAGTAGGAACTGTAGTGGTGGTGGTATTGTAGCTGGTACTGTAGCAGCCTAGGTACTATTGCAGTACTATTCACCAAAGGGCCCTTTGGGAAAAAAAATGGGGTTTCAAGCCTTTTATTCAGACTAATTAGTCTTGGGCCTTCAGGATATGTAATGGGTCCCCCTATACCCAGTTTGAAAGGGGTATTTGTGTTAAATAATAAATGAGGTTAGCCCCAACCTTTAAAAAAAATCATACTTCCCAACCCTTAAAATAAAGAATTGTCTTGGATAATGAAAAATTTTTCCACACTTATGAAATAGAACCGTATAAGTTATATTAGATTGAAACTTATTTCCATCAATCTCATTATCCAATTTTCCACGGTAATTGGATACTTTATTTCCTATCTTTCCACACTTAAAACATCTCCTAGTCCCTTTGTGACATTTCCCTTGATGCCTCTTTCCACACTTTTTTCACAAAGGAAATTGTATCTTATTTTCTTTATCACATTTATTTGATAAACTTCCATGAGATTTTATATTACTATTTATTGAATTATTTATGAATTCAACAAAGTTACAGTTGTTAATTGTGATTTTTGATAGCTGGTTTGGTAGAATCACGATATGTTCTACTTGATCTCCCATCTGATTGGGCATCTCGTTTGGGAAATAATGACACTATCCTTCACATTAGTTGTTTACTCAGTTACTTATATTTCTATCCATTGGATAAAATAAAGGGGAAAAAAATTAAAGATGATTATTTTTAAACACATAAATATGAATCTAATGAAATTAAAGTGATAACTTATAAATAAAATATATTTTCGTTACTTATGAATTTCTAGGATTTAATCCTTTTTATCCATGATATATTTTATAACATTGAAAATTAAGGTCATTTTTGATCCCTTAATAATGTTTTGTAATTAGATTGTAAATTTACCAAATCATATCCCTAGAGAGTGTCAAACCAGGTGCACAGTAAGGCTTGTTTTCATATAACAAATTACCCCAAGTCAAGCCCGAAACATCTTGTCGGAGTTGTTACTCCTAGGTACATCTATGCCAAAACCACATCCAATTGTAGTATCCAGAAATGGTTTTATTTAATTATAAAAAAATTACTCTAAAATAACCAAAATTTAGTGATGTTTTAATATAATTAGTCTTATTACTATGGATTTTTCTATAGTTTTCTAATCCTAATCCCAAAAATAACTAAACCTATCCTTTGATAACAACTATAACAACCCTCCTATTCATTTCACATTTAAAAATGATTTATTACATAAAATTACACTTAATAAAACCTATAATATTGATAGGTGTAGTGTATTTGGGAAATTTGGTACATTACATAACAACTTAAAACATGAAAAGAAACATCTTTATCGAAAACTTCTTTAACATGACCAAAACATTCCTTCGTACTTAACATTGCATGAGATAACCTGAGTACATACATAAAAGGGGTGATATATAAATCCCATTAAAGGAATAAACAAGTAATAATGTGAATAAGACAATACGTGTCATATAATAGGCATATCAATGGAGCATAAAAGAAGCATGGATAATAAGACATGATATAGCATGATAATCATAACATGGGAAATGTGGCAACAACATAAAACACTGCATCATTAACATAAGTCAAGGATAAACCCACCAAGACATCATGGTAGAAAAAGTAAAAAAAGTAATTAGGTAAACCCCCTATCCTAATGTGATGTATCATGATACTAACCATTACCCAATGTATTGGAGCGCTATAAAATTCCAAGCGCACCCGTCAGTTTCATTTCATTCTCACGCTTAAGTGTGCCACATAGATCAATTAATATGGATTCATTCATCATCATAATTTATTTTATGATAAATTAGTGTGGAATAAATAAATTTAATTCCAAAATAAAATAATTATATGTATATAAAGGTTAATACCCATGATAGAAAATGGGCATGGTATTCACCACACAATTGTTTTGGAATGGAAAATCGAAGTGTAATTTCGGTAGCATAACGACATCATATAAAAATTTATAAAATGGGTTTATGAGAGATAAATGGGCATATAATAATTTATATATGAAATGGATAGTAATATGTACATGTAAATACATTTCCCAAAATAAGGAATTGGAAAAGAAGGCATAACATAATAAAGAAACTTGTAGAAAGAGGAGAAAGGAAAGAACCCTTACTTGAGTGTGTGACTCCAAAAGTTTGGGAGGGGATTATTGAGAGATTTTGGGAACCTTGGGAGGACTCTAGGGAGTGTAGGGAAGAGTACGGATGTTCTATAAGGATTTTAATTGAAGATAAATGGTATCTTGGATGGGTTTATATAGAAAAATAGGGGTATTTCTTTATTATTTTGGTTTTGGACACTACATAATAAAATATTGAACACTACAAACCATACCATGGTTTTTTCCCATGGTTTCTACAAAATTGGATTGGTTTAAATTATTTTATAAGGTAAATGGCCTAAATTAATAAAATAATTCCCTTTCTTATGTTGAGGTGAGTCATACTCCTAAAGAAATGATTTTAAAAACGTAAAATATATTATATGTTTTGGAGGATTCATAATGAATTTATAAAATAAATAAAATAATCTTAAAATCACATTATTTTAAATTGAAAATATATATTTGGTCCTGGATATCATTTATATTACTTATTACATCACTTTTGGGTCATTGTGATGTCATAAAACACAAAGTATATTTATACTGTATTTAGTTTTTACCCAAAAATTCGACTGTCTCAGAAAATTATGAAAAATTAATCATCGGATAAATTGAATTTTATGAATCCAAAAATAATATTTATTATATATATATATATATTTATAAATATTTTAATTTTAACTTCGAAAATAATAACCGACTTTTATTGAAAATAATGGGTTTTTTTGGCAATAACAATTTTTTAACCCTAATAAAACCTTACATTTGAATTCATAAAAATTATATGTATATTTGATAAAAATTATTTAATAATAATATTTTATTAAAATATTATTTATTTAAAACAAACATTAACTCATAAAAATAATTTTCATTATTTAAATTGAATTCTAATTAAAAATACAATTTATCTTTTATCTAATTTTTATTAATAATTATTTAATACTTTATAATGTAATAAAAAATATAATCAATATTATAATGAATATAAATATTCGAACCATTATGGTGACTTTGATTCTAGTTCTTGTTAAATTATTATCATTATTATTATTATTATTATTATTATTATTTTACCCTTAATTAACCTATTTTACTTTTACCGTTACAATTAATATTTACTACAATTTCTATTCATATTGTTCAAAAATTAAGTTGACCTTATTACATAATATTAATTTATATGATTCAAAATATGGAATCCATTTTATGAAAATCAATTCACATAGGTGGAATAATTTAATTTTAAATAAAACCCTCAAGCACGATGGAAAACAATTTTATGAAAAACTCAAATTTTCAAGGAAAAGATGATTTTGTTTTGAGTATATAACTAGTAATATTTATTATATGGAATTAAATTATTTAATATAGATATGTAATATAAAAATTTAATTTAAATGATTTCTCATTTGGTATTATTATGTTTAAGATACATTTGTCATTTTAAAATAGATTTCAAAACAAATGTATTCTAAGCTTAAAAATAAACTTATACTAAAATATGGTATAAAAATTATTTAAAATATAATGAATTAAATACAATTAAATAATAATTATGTTACATTAAAGTAAAATTTAATGGATAATTATACTTTTAAATTAATTAATTTATCAATATAAAATACCATTTTACATAAAAACTATATTTTTCATTATTCACTGAAAAATATACATTTTCCAAAAAATTACAAATTTTTACTCTAAGTAAAGTATGATATGATTGTAACGAACTAACATGAGTTACCCTAAAAACTGGCACCTGACCCGATACATCACATACCCAAAGGTCATTCCTGATCTCCACGGGCATATGATAAGCACCCGAGCATCGATCAACAAACCAGAGGGAATGATTTTGACCAAACTATATAAACACATGGAATATATATACAAATAGAAAAGAAAGAAACAAAAAATAATAATAAATATATGTGATAACTATAAGAAGACATCAGAAACAAACAAATGTAGAAGTGGTTAAAACTCTAAAAGACATGTCCAATTACAAAGGACCAAAACGATACAGCTACTACAAATGATGGTGTGGATGAACTCACACCATCTCACTACCATCTACCCAACCCAGATGACAAGAAACCTTCCCACCTCATTATGAAACCTTTCCTTTCTATATAATATAAGACATACAAAGGTATATGCACCAACAAATAGGTGCGTAAGGTGTGAGATAACAAGCTCAGTAGGATCCCACCTAGGTGTTCCATAACTTGTCTCTGTATAAAAAATCTTGTGTGCTCATTTTAATTATAGCATGGCATGATAAGCCGTAAATCATTTTTATAGAAAACATGGTAAACATTACCCATTTATCATAGTTCTAAAACAAAAGCAGATATATCAATTTTAAATCACATTTTTCCATATCATCTTCTACAAGCATTAACATACATGTCAAGGCTAAAATAGTAAAAATCCAAGCAATACAAAACAACAGTAGTAGTACTAGAATCACAATACCAAGGAATAAAAAAGGTCAAGTAGCAGATTACTCATACCCATTAATATATGAACAGTACACTGTGTTACCTGAATCCAATGATATACACTTCAAGACTAGGGAGACACTCTATAAAGTGAAACCCCAACATCATATATGTACCTAGAGCCAATAATCTACACTTTAGGACAAAAGGAACACCCCAAAAAGTGAACCCCCACAATGGATGATGGACTCAAGCTAAACCTTACACCTAGTACCCAAGGTAACCTATGTGACCATTTTCACAACATCTCAATGTTTTGAAAATCATTTCAAAACCATTTCACAAATATATTTAAATGATTTGAAAATACCCTTTTTTTCTTTCCATTTATCAACAATTAGGGAAAAACCATTTTTATTTAAAAAATATTTTCAATACACACTAATAAATCATTCCAATTACTTATACACATTAGTTAATAAAGTAGTAACAATAATTTTAATCAACATAGTCTAGAGACGAAACTACCTACCTCGAACTTAGGTCGCACACACCCACAATGGGATCCAACAACAAAGAAAACTCAACGATGTCTATGGAGGCCCTATAATCAAATCCACATCACAATATTGATCCAATTTAGAAAATAAGGGTTTTGAAGAAAGAAGAAAACCCACATACCTTAATAATGAACTCATGTCACACCGCAAACAACAAAGGAACAACCTCTAGAATGAGATTCCACAATAGATCTTTGGAGAAGAAAAGAGAAAACAACAACTTAGATCAATAGATCTGATAATCATAAACTAAGGGCACTACCATGATTAATGAAAAAAAATAAGTGGAAAGATCACTTACTCAGAGAGAGGTACCACAACCTCAATGTAGATATAATGACGAAGGGATAAATCTATAAGGAATAGAGTCTCCCAAAAATCACTGGATATGAGATTTAGTTTGAGAGAAATGGAAAAGTGTTATCAAAATGTTCACCTAAAATCTGAATGGTTCCCTAAAACTTCCCTTATTAGGGAATTACATGGCATGTAATTAATTTACATACCATGAAGTCCATGGTATTTAAGCATGCCAAGAAATCCATTGCCTCATATTAAAAATCCATTAATTAAAAAATTCACGACGTGAAACATATATTCATGTTGTGTAACCATTCAAAACATGAATTCTTTCATGACTTTCATCCAGTGAATCTTACACATTTGTAACCTAGTTAAATGTTGTGAAATCCTCTTGCATCCTACAAAAAAAGTCAGTTAAGGATAAGAGTAAAAAAATATTTAACTTCACCATTATTAGTATCCTCCCAATTCCTTCTCAGCCTTATACCAAAAATGAAAAAGGGAAAACCATGACAAGGTTAAAGAAATACCTAATAGATTGGTAATGGGATGTTACAAAATCCCCACCATGAAGACTTTCTATCCTCGATAATTCATGTGGAAGATGTAATACTTGGAAAAAGATGAGTCCAATACTTCATCATCATCAACTCACATTCCCAAGTCTCATGAGAATCTGATTCATTTTTCTATAGTACTTTGACGAATGGAATTAACTTCCCATGAAAGAGTTTCACTCAAGAGTTAATGATCTCAATTGGTTTTTCCAAAATAGAAACATCTAACTCTAACTCAATTTATTCCCAACTCATAATGTGAGCAGGATCAGGATGGCACTTCCTAAGATGAGATATATGGAAAAAATCATGAATACCTATCAACTAAACCAAAAATGATAATTGATATGAAACCTTCCTGAGCTGCTAAATGATCTCAAATGGCCCAAAATATATCAGAGCCAACTTACCCTATTTTACAAGACAATAGTGAACCAACTAAGGAGAAAATTTCAAGAAAACCCAATCTCCAATGGAAAACTCCAATGGACACCACCACTGATCTTCATATGATTTCTGTCAACTTTGTGATGTAACTAGATGTTGATTCACATACTGAATCTTTGCTGATGTCTCATGGACCAAACTTGGTCCAACTAAAGATACTTCACCCATATCCTCCCAATAAAGATTTTATTCACAAGGGAAACCATACAATGCCTTGAAGTAATCCATTCTTATCAATGATTGATAATTTTTTTTGTAAACAAACTCAACCAGTCCCAGATGGATATCCCATAATCCACAAAAATCCAAGATACATGCATGAAGCATATCCTCTTGAATCTGAATTATACATTCTACCTGACCATCTGCCTGTGGATAGTAAGTTGTGGTCAAAATGACCTAAGTTCCCATTGAATCTTAGAAAATCATCCAAAACCTTAAGGTAAACCTAGGAACCCTATCAGAAACAATGGAAGAAGGTCTCCCATGTAACCTTACAATTTTCTACGCATACAGCTTACCCAGATATTCCACCTTAGTGGTGTCCTTGATTATAATGAAATGAGAAGACTTTGTCAACCAATCAATGATTACCCATATAACATTTTTCCCTAGGGGTGATTGTGGTAATCCCAAAAAAAAATCCATGGACACCTTATCCCATTTCCATACCGACACTAGAAGAGGTTGAAGAAAACTAGAGGGTTTCAAGTGCTCTGCCTTTATCCATTGGTAGGTGTAACAATGAGACACATAATCCGCGATGTCACGCTACATACCCAACCACCAGAATCATTGTATCATGTCACAATACATCTTTGTAGTGATTGGATTAATTAACCATGAATATCCATGATAATCAAACAAGACTAAACTCATCAAAAATGTTGGGATGAAAACCATCTTCCCAAAGTAGAGTATACCATCCAAATAGAGAGACCAACCAAAAATGGTCTCCCCACCATAATGTCTTTCTCAAATTTTTCTGAACTCAATATCCTGATGTTAACTCTACAAGACAGACTCTAGGATACATGATGATAACTGAAAACTGGTCAAAACCATACCAAAAACATCCTCCTAAGCATCTAGGTACAACTGAGCATAAATCCCCATAATGTTCCACTCCTCCTTCCATTCTAGAACAACATGCGATGGTACTTTCCTACTAAGAGAGTCTACAATGACATTCCCCTTCCCTAGGGTGTAGGTGATATCGAAGTCAATAATCTAAAGGTATTATACCCATCATATCTATCTAAGAGTCAAGTCTTTTTAAGAAAAGATATAACTCAAACTCTTATGATCAGAGAAGTTTGTGAACCTCTCCCCTAAAAGACAGTTCCACCAACATTTAAGCACATGCATAATTGTAGTAAGCTCTAAATCATGAGTGGGGAAATTATTCTCATGTGGCCAAAGCTGATGAGAGACATAAGCTACCACACAGTCATCCTACATAATCATGCATCCCAAGCATCACAAAATACCACATACCTCTTACCAGGATTAAGTAAGATCAGAATAGGAGCTGATGTTAGAAGTCATTTCAGTTCATTAAAATAAGACTGAAACTTCACATCCCATATGAATTTCACCACTTTCCTAGTAAGAGCTGTAAAAGGTGATGCCAACTTAGATAAATCCTTAACAAACCATCGGTAGTATCCAAAAAGACCAAGGAATCTCCAAATTTCAAAGACATTATATGGTTCCTTCTATGATGAAAAAACCTTCACCTTATCCATATCAACTAATAAGCCATGTTCGGAAATTTTATTCCCTAATAACTTCACTTATTGAATCCAGAAACTAATTTTTTAATGATTTCTATACAAATGACAAATTCTTATAATTTATAGAACCAAACATAGATGGTACTCGTGCTCATGACCAGATTTCGAATAAACCAGAATATCATCCAAAAACACTACCACAGAAGTGTCAAGATATTGATGGAATATCTGATTCATCAAAACCATACAAACTATAGGAGCTTTAGTCAGACCAAAAGGCATCACAAGATATTCATAATGGACAAACCTACTCATGAAAGCTATCTTTGTTATATCTGATTCCCGAAATCTAAGCTGATGATAACCCAATCTAAGATCAATCTTAGAGAACCACTTTTACCATTTTAATTGATCAAACAAATCATCCACATGAGGGAAAGTATATTTGTTCTTAACTGTTACCCAGTTCAACTTCTGATAGTCCACACACAACGATGTTGAACCATATGATTTCTTAGAAAAGAGAACAGGGGCTTCACAAGGTGAAATGATAGGGTGAAAAAAACTTTTTCCAACAGGTCATCTAACTTAATTTTGAGATATTTCAGCTCCACTAGTTCCATATGATAAAAAGGTATCGATATCAACTGCATACTTGGAATCAGGTCAATAGTAAAACCTACATCCCTATCTATAGGAAGACAAAATAATCCATCTGGGAAAACATTAGGAATTTCTCAAAAAACAAAGGGAAGGTAAACAATATGAGAAATTCACCGGGATCAAATGAAACAATATAAAAAAAGTCTTGAGCTCTGGGTGGGAAGGCCCTGAACGTCCTAACCTTGGGTCCCACTCCCCTTGAAACACATGATATCTCTCATCAACAACAATAAATGAGACATGCCGAAGATAAAAATCAACCTCATCTCAATGAGAAATAAGATAATCCATACTAATGATGATTTACAACAGATCTAAATCAAGAATGACGAAATCCCAAACCAACTTCATATCAGTAACCATTAATGAACAAGAAGGACACAAAAACCCCAGATCTCTCCCCTTTACAAGAGGCATTGCTGACTCCATTACAAAGGAAATAAGTTCCATTTGAAGTTTAATCATTTAAAAAAACATGTAGATATCAATGAGTGGGAGGAACCAATATCAAATAAAGTAATCACTACTAAAGATGCAACAAGGATAGTACCTCTTACTATTTCCAGACCTGAATCAACTTCTACTGGACACTCATATACTGCATGAAAGTGATTCACTCTTGAGGCCTATGGCTAGAGCCCTATAGTCTCTGAAGCTTCTAACTGCACCGTAGTTGCCTTTGGAGCCAATGAACCCTGAACATAATGAGGCATAGTCATAGCTTGACAGAAGAGTTGTATATAACCAACATGTACATAACTGTTTCATGTCTTCATGGGCATAAGAAAAAAAAGTCTGGTGTGTCCGAACCTTCCACACTGATATCAAGTCATAGGCACACTACTAGCTATAGCAGACAGTGTGGAGGAGGCTCACTACTGAGATCCACCACCACCACTTCTGTGATGATCCTGCCACTTTCTCCTCTTCCCATGCACACCATTAAAGATTCCACTAGATATAATAGAAGAGTTGGAAAAAAAACTTTTCCTACCATATCCATCTCTACCATCATAGATATATCTACCATATCCACATAAGTATAAATTTTCAACATAAATACCTAAAATATGATATCTGGTCACAAACCTTGTAGGTACTTCTGAGCCTTTAACTGGTCATTATTCATCACATCCGAAGAAAAACGGACAAGCTCAAAAAACTAATTAGTGTACACCGACACTGAACAATCACCCTACTATAATGACAAGAACTCTATACAGTTTACCAATATCAGCGACTCTAGAAAAAAATCCTAGAAGAACAAAATTTTTAAACCCTTCCAATCATGGTCCAAGTTTCTATTTTCCTGGATAATAGAATCCAACCATCGCTCACCAGAACCCTCAAGCCTTAACACTACACACTTTACCCTAATATTCTAATGTGTCTCTAGGAATTTGAATATTTAATCGATCCTATCCAGCTAATCCTCCGCCTATTGAGGTTCATTCATTACTTTTAAGGATGGTGGCTTCTCACGCAAGAATTTTTGAGATCTCTCTCTCTCTCTCTCCTCTAGCTCTTGGATGTACTTAAGTGACCATGTTATAAACTCATGGAACATATTGATTAATAACATGAACTGCCCATATGATAGTCTCAATGATATTTAAATCCACTGGTGGATTCCCCTATGGAGCATCGACTACACCTTCCTGAAGAACTCATGGAAGACATATCAGAGGCATACTGCTACACACCGAAACAAAAGGAATGATCAGAAAACAGATTAAATCTCAGCTTAAACCAGAAAACCCATAAGAAAAAACTAATATTTAAAACAAAACCCAACACTAGAGACACATATCCCAACTTCCCATGGTAACTTGAGTCACATCATGACAAGAGATGGCCAGGAACTCATCGCAACATACCTCTCAAGTATTTAAAATCTATCTCCAATATAAAAAACATCCCAATATAAGGACTCTTGAGGAAATAATTTCCTTTTATACCATTTTATAGTGAATTGACCCGGGTTACCCTCAAAACTAGCACTCAGCCCGATCCATCACATACCCAAAGGGAGTTCTCGATCCCCACAGGCTAGCGACAAGCACCTGAGAATCGATCAAAAAACCAGAGGGAATGATTTCACCCAACCTTTACAAACACATAGAAAATATATAGACATGAAAAATAAAGAAACAATGGAAGAATAATAAATATATTCCATAAAACTATAAGAATATAGTGGAAAAAAACAACTATAGAAGTGTCTAAAACCCCAAAAGACAAGTCCAACTACAAAGGTCCAAAATGAAACAGCTACTCCAAGTGATGGCATGGATGAACTCCCACCATATCACCACTAGCTACCCATCCTATCTGACATGAAACCTCACTGCCTCACTGTGGAATCTTTCCTTTCCCTGTAATAGAAGACATACAAAGGTCTACGCATCACCAAAGAGGTGTGAAGGGTGTGAGCTAATAGGCTCAGTAGGATTCCACTCAGGAGTTACATAACTAGTATCTGTATAAAAACTCTTGTATTCTCATTTTAAATATAACATGGAATGATAAGTAGTAAAGTAGTTTTATAGAAAACATGGTAAACATTTCCCTTATATCATAGTTCTAAAACAAAAGTAGTTATATCAATTTCAAAGAACATTTTTATATATCATATTTCACAAGCATCAACATACATGTCAAGGCTAAACAGTAAAACACCAAGAAATACAAAATAGTAGTAGCAGCACAAGCATCATAATAACAAGGAATAAAAATGTTCAGGTAGCAAACTACTAATACCCATTAATCTATGAACAATGCATTGTGGTACCTGAAGCCAATGATATACACTCCAAGACTAGGGAGACACCCCAAAAAGTGAAAGCCTAACATCATATGAATACCTAGATCCAATAATCTACACTCTATGACAAGAGGAACACCCCAAAAAGTGAACCCCCACAATAGATGATGGCCTTAAGTTAAACCTTCCAACTAGTAACTAAGGTAACCCATGTGCTCATTTTCACAACATCTCAATGTTTCAAAAATAATTTCAAAAATTTATCACAAATCCATTTAAATGATTTGAAAATACCATTTTTCTTTCCATTTATTGACAATCAGGGAAAAAAAATTTCTTTAAAAAATATTTTCAACACATACAAACCAATCATTCTAATTCCTTGTATAAATCTGTTTATAAATCAGGAACAATATGGTTCTTCAACATAGTCTAGAGAAAGAACCACCTACCTCGAACTTGGATATCACATGCCAGCAATGGGATCTTCCAATAACTAAATCCAAATGATTTATATGAAGGCCCTATAATCAAATATACATCACATATTGATCCAATTTAGAAAAAAAGGGGTTGGAGAAAAGGATAAAACCCACATACCTTAAGAATGTACTCCCATCGCACCACAACCAATAAAGGAGCAGCCTCTAAAATGAGATCGCACAGCAGATCTTGGGAGAAGACAAGAGAAAACACCAACTTAGATCAATAGATATGATAATCATAACCCAAGGGTACTACCGTGATCAATGAAAACAAAGAAGCAGAAATATCACTTAACTGAAGAGACACACTGCAACCATGACATAGATAAAACACCTAAAATATCAATATAAAAGGAATAGAGTCTCCCAAAATCACCAGAGAGGAGATTTGGTTTGATATAAATGGAAAAGTGGTATCCAAATGGTCACCCAAAACCCAAATGGCACCCTAAAACTTCCCTACTTGGGGTATTACATGGGGTGTAATTCCTCCACATTCCATGAAGTCCACGATGTTTAAGTAAATTGAGAAATACATCACCTAAGATTAAAAATCCATTACTTAAAACATTCATGAAATGAAACATATATTCACATCGTGTAACTAGTTACAATGTGAAGTCTTTCATGACTTGCATCTAGTGACTCTTATACGTCGTGTAACCTAGTTTCATAGTGTGAAATCCTCTTGCAAAGAAGTAAGTTAATGCTAAGAGTCCAAAAAATATCTAACTTCACCATTATAAGTATCATCCCAATTCTTTCTAGACCTTATACAAAAAACAAAAAAGGGAAAACCACAATTAGGTTAAGAACATACCTGATAGGTTAGTAATAGGATGTTACAATGATGATATAAAAAATGGAGTTTGTTCTATCAATTAAAATTTCTAAATGTTATAGAAAATAATTATAATATATTTTCATAAAAATAAATAAAAATAATTTTTGAATAAAACATACAAAAATACATCACCAAAAATTGATTGATTAACTTCTAATAATTTATTAATATATTTTGGTCATATATATATTTCATAAATTAGTTAATCACACTCATATCCATAAATTTAATAGAAAGGTTAAAATGGTCATATTTAAATAATTATTTTTTGTTTGGGTTTGGTTTTTCATATCACATAGGCCATAAAACAAAGCTTTATCTTTTGAAAAATTAGGGCATTACATAAAGAATAAGTATTCATTGCCAATGATTGATGATTTTTTCAATTAATTAGTGGGATCTCTATAGTACTCCAAGATTAACTTGCATTATGGAAACCACTATCATCAAGTAAAAGAAGAGGATATACCAAATATAATGTCTAGGAGTATATATGGGTTGTATGAGTATCTCATAATGTATTTTGGGTTGATGAATGCTCCAGTAGTGTTCTTGATTCTCATGAACATGATCTTCCATAAAAACCTTGACTCCTTTACCATTGTATTCATCAATGATATTCTGATTTATTTTGAAAACCTTGGAGTTTCATGCTAGACACCTTGATATCATGTTGAGTACAATTCGAGTGCATAATATTTATGCTAAGTTTTCAAGGTGTCACTTTTGGATCCAAGAAGTACATTTGTTGGTACATGTGATTTTTGAGGCAGAAATCTCTATTGATTCGGAGAAGTTAGAGGCAATTATTTATTGGTAAAGAACTAATACCGTATGTAAGACTCATAGTTTACATGATTTTTTGGGATACTACAAGCGGTTTATTAAGGACTTATCCTACTTTGAAATTCCTATGATTGGACTTATAAAAAAGGGAGTAAAGTTTGAAACGAAAAAACTGTATGAAGAGGCTTTCCTAGAGCTGAAGAGAAGGTTGAAATCTGCTCAGATTCTAATTTTGAAGGATAATAGGATTGGTTATGTATTTTAATATGATGATTCATGTGTTTTATTGGGAGATTTTTTTGATGAAGAGAGATCAAGTAGTTACTTATGAGTCTCATCTGCTACAACCCCATGAATGAAACTACCCTACTCATGATATGGAGTTAGCTGCGGTGGTTCGTTCCCTGAAGTGATGAAAAAATTATCTTTTAAGTGAGATATTTTTCATTTATATGATCAAAATATCTTAAGATATATATTCTTTAAATGATAATTGAAACTTTAGCAGAGGTTTTGGGTTGATTACCTATAGAAGTTTTACTTCGAGATGGATTATGCTCATGAGAAAGGGAATGTTGTTGTAGACTCTCTCTGTAGGAAGATGTAGAATATTAGAGAGATAACATTAGATGAATAGTGGAAGTTTATGAGTTTGTTAGTGGATTAGTTGATAGGTTTATCTTAAAATTAATGTGTGATGGTCCGTGCTACCTTAGTCATCAGTTATGCCTTGGTGTATTAGGTGAAATCCAACCAAGAGACTAACCCTGAATGTTCGGTGATGCGGGAAACATTAGAGGTTAATGAACCAATTCTAGGATGGTATTTAGATGTGGATGACTTTATATACATTCAAATTATTATAGTATTCCCTACTCCTATAAGATAAGGGTTGATGAGTGACTCTCATGCATCATAATGTCTAGTGTACCTAGGATTAACTATGCTGTACCATGACACCAGACGATGTTTCTGGTGGCTGAGTATAAAGGGAGACATTTCAAGATTTGTATCTCATTATTTAAAATAACTCTATTTATTCCATTTAAATATTTGAAGTATATATAGTAATATTTTTGGATCTAGGTGATGATATGATGCATTATTATGAGGCCCAATGATCCTGAAATTTATGTTTTAAAAATATTAAATTTATAAATATCACACATGCACAATTTTCCTAAAAAAGTGGATTAACTCCAGAATAGAGGCTTAGATTGGAAATCCAAGGCCTCATTTGTGTTTTTAATTTTTTTTACCCTAGGAATGACATAACCTTTTTCGGCATTATATGTTTTGGTAAAGTTCCATCATAGGCACAAACAATAAAATAAATAAATAAATAAATAAATAAATAAATAAATAAATAAAATTTATTTATTATGTGTTGGAGTAGTGACCTAGAACTCTATTATTTAAACTCCATTATAAAAAATTATTAGGGTTACCCATATAACTTTAATAATTGATAGGATAACTTGAAAGAGATTGTTGGAGGTTGACAATAGATAATAGGATTGGATCAATACTGAAGGAATCATCTATGCCAACAAAGTTCATGGATTTCACCAATGATTATGATGTGAGATAATTATTAATCCATAACTGATATGAAATTGATTTAGGATGTTATTTTATGTGTATTTATTTACCATTGATTATCCCATGATGAATTTGAATCAAATCCACTAATAGGGTGATTTGTGGGTCGATCATGCTTGTGGGTTTGGGATTGTTTCTCCTTAGGATTTGGGAAATTGTTTTGGTTGATTAATATTTTTTATTAATCATTATAATGGAAAATAATGGAGGCCAACATAAGAACATATGAGGTTTGTTAATCTTTTGTGTTTTTTGGTTTTCTCCTTCATTTCTTTTCACCTTCACCTTGAACAGTTTCTTTGGACCGTGGTTCAATGAATACTTGATATTCGATCATTATGCACCCATTATTCAATGAAATGGATTGATACCATTAGAAAAACTTTCAATAAAATATATTATTGAGGATATATGGTAGAAGATGATGAATAAATTTAGATTAGAACAGTTTGGAGGATCCTTGTTCCCTAGTTTGGCACATAGCAACAGCACGGGCGATGGCGGTGTTTTCCCGATCGAATTGAATATTTGGAATCATATATATAGTAATATAAAGGCTTGTACAAATTAGATCTATGATTAACAATAATGAGTGTAATTGGATCCAAAGGCAACAGTGTTGCAGACGTACATAGAGAAGGAACTGTGGGTTTTATGAAAACTCAGGTTACACAGCGTGTAATATGGAGTCAAAAACCATGTGGGGCCTTGGCTGTGTCGCTAGGGTTTTCATGAAAACTTAAGAATAATATGTCATGTGGTCCCTAACACATTACATGTGACCCAACCTAAATGATATTTGTTTATCTCAGAGGATACACAAGCATGAATACAGCCAGGTAGACAACTAGACTAGAGTACACAGGCAGAGCCGTGTACTCAGAAACAACCAGGTGTAGACATATAGTGTAAGAAACTAGATCTTCTTTTAGGTATGATTTCCTTTTTTATGGTGTTTTTAAGAAAAAGAGGAATTTTTAGAAATTTCTTAAGTACATGCTGTGTACTTTATGAGTACACGCCGTGTACTCGGTTACTGCGGGTAGCCGTGTGCTAGCCGTGTAACAGCCATAGACATGGCCGTGTGTGTTGAACTAGAGACTACCTAATGTAGGGGCCAATAAAGGCAAGTACACGCCGTGTACTTTTTTTCATTAAACATACCAGGGTTGCGTTCAACAAAAAAATCATCTTCTCCGCCAAACTCGTCCGAGAGCATCCGTACGACCGTGTTTCCTCTCTAAGACCCCGATCGAGCATCCGTTCTCCGATTTAACCACTGTTGATTGCATTGGGATCACCACGATAAGCTTTTACTTCTGATATAGATTAGTTTCCTAATTTCTCCTCTCTTGTTATTTATCCTTGATTTAATGTTTTAGGCGTTTTATAGATCTACAATGTTATTGGGAGATTCAAGGCTTTAGGTTCACGTATAATGATCCTACGACATCAAGGTAGGTGGTTTGTGCCTTTACATAGATAGTCTTTGATTTATATGTGAAAAAGTTCCCAATACCCTTGATCGAGGTATTGCATGTTTAAGGTTTTTGACACAGATAATGCCTTCTATGTTTAAAATGCTTGAGTAGAGGTTAATTGTTGTAAATATGGCTGTTTTCCATGCTATGGAGGTGTTTGCCCATGTTTTTATTTGTTTATGACCGTTTGGTTTTGTTTATCTAGTTAGGCTGTTGTGCTTTCCATTCCTAGTGTTGATAGGATGAAGTAATATTTTTATCTGACATGCTATGATATGTTGTAGATTGTTTATCCAAGTACTTCTTGAGGTTTACTTTGGCCGATGTGCATTGCTGTGCTTGATTACTTTACACGGGGCTGCGACAACCTGGTGTAGTGAGACCATAGGGGAAATTGATGTTGAGGGATTTCCCAGAGTGTGCTATAATTATCACGCTAGGATACCATAGGGGGTATTGATGTTGAGTGCTCCCTCAAAGTGTCTATAGATACTTTATGAGACCACATGAGGAAATGATGTTGAGTTCTTCCTCAGAGTGTATGTAGTTAGCATTAAAAGACTATAGGGGGAATTGATAGTGAGTGATTCCTCAGAGAGTCTTTGTTTTCATTAGACTATAAGGGGAATTGACGGTGAGTGCTTCTTCAGAGAGTCTTTGTTATATCCTTGTAATTGAACCATAGGGGATAGGCTGTGTGTACTTCCCATAGGGTTACCTGCTTTTATTTAGCTACTTACTTGATACATTAAATTGAATGCATTGAACTATAGGATTGTTTACATTGAATACTTCCTTGTTTACTACTTTCTTTTAGCTACTGCCTGCCATATATATTCACTGACTATTAGGCACAAATCTTGGGGTGGTTTCCTACTGGGATTAGTCTCACACGCTTTTTGGGTCATTATTTTAGGCCCAAATAGATTATATTTCTATAGGTATAGATAAGGTCAAGTTCCCTTCTACATCAGGTACTAGATTGTTGAGGAGATGGAGAGCATGGGATGAAGCCGAGGCTTGCGATGCTGTTGGAGTTTATCTGTTTCCTTTTGTACTTTGGTTTAGTAATGTTTTTATTCTAGTATTGTGACTTGTTTGACTATTTTCTTAGACATATGTATCATGCATCATCCATATATATATGTGTGCTTTAGTTGTTTATTTCTTTAGTCTTCCACTATTTACAGTTGTATGGTATATTTACTGCTTCTACTATTGTTATCTGTTTTACTTCCACTATGTACTCTTCTGATGAGGGAATAGTTTTCCCACTATCACATCCAAGGCCCTTACTGCTAGTCAGTAGCCTTTGGCGTTTGGGGAAATTCCCTTGAGGACATGTGACCAACCAGGTATGGGGTGCCTCTGGGAGGATTCCAAAACCGGGATATTACAAAGTGGTATCAGAGGAATTATTTTCTTCTTGAATTACTATTTGGAGACTATATTTAGGGATTGGACAGAATAGGTACTTGTTAATAAGCTGTGCTCGGGAGTAGCTAACCCATGTACATGGAAAATCCAATCTAACTCGTTTATTTCAATTTTTCTGGTTTTGAAATTTTACAGTTGATATGATTTCACCGTTGGGTGACTCACATGTCTTGTGATGTTATTTTTGTTGATATTGAGGTTCTATTTGTACTGAAACTCGATGAGATGAGGGTATTCCATCTCATGCATCATATATGAACTTTCTAGAGATCACAAGTCATGCATTTTTTCCATGCCATTTAGGGTGCATTAGACATTTCATGTTGTTAAGATAGATGTTGTGTGAGATATGCATGCTATTGTGATAGATGCCTTAATAGAATACCTACTATTTAATGAGGTATTGGTTGTGTAATGCCTTGTTTGGAGGAACACCGAACTTTGGTTCTTGAGGAGTTATGAGACCTCATGGATTGAAATTCGGTGGATAATTAATCTATTATTCTTGTATATGACATGTATAATATGATAAGCTTTGATTCGCAGGGAGTATGGGCCCTAATAGATCAGAATTTGGCACTTTAATGTTTTTTTCCAGTGTTTTTCTGGGTTCTGGAGAAGTTTATGAGGCTTAATATCTAAAAAAACCTAGAATACACGACGTGTAATGATGAACACATTCCATGTGTCCTTATGTTCGGTAAAAAATAATTTTTCTTAAGTACACACCGTGTACTCTATGTACACGCTGTGTAGTCTCTCACCGTGTCACTGACTGTGTGGGCAGGGACATGGGGTTGGAAATATCTTGGTAGGACACACCGTGTACCGGATGTACACGCCATGTTGTAGAACCGTGTAACCAGACATGTGACTAACAACATGGGTCAATTGAGCCTTTTCTAATACATGCCGTGTCCACCTGGAATACACCGTGTAGTGTAACCCGAGTATCAGGACGTGTCACTAACAACATGGGCCGGTGAAATCCCTCAGGTACACACCATGTCTATCTTGAACATGCCATGTAGAGTCAGCTATGTAACCGACCGTGTCACTAACAACACGGGTCAATGATGCTCATCTAGTACATGCCGTGTCTGGCACGAACACGCCGTGTAGTCTTGTTCCAGGAGAACCGTGTGGGTTAGCCGTGTAGAAGAAATCGGGCAGGGGAAGAGAATTCAAGTACATTACTTGTGTTAGGACAACACGCCGTGTGTATGGGGTGTTACACGACCTGTTTTGGTATAGGTAAATTCCCATGTGATGGGTTAAGGGAACACACCGTGTAGGAATTATACACACCGTGTAGTCATGTTTTGAAAAATTTGAATGCTTTCTTTCTCTTGTTCCCTTCTTACCCTTCTAGTTTTTAGTCCTTGATAATCTTGATCTAAGGTGTGTGCTTGACCTTGAAAAGTCATTCCACCGAGTTGTACTCCGGTTGTACTCCACTTGGGAGGAGTTTCAGCGCACCTTCTATGATTATTTCTACTCGGAGAACTTGAGGGCCGATCGAGCTCGAGAGTTCATGAGTCTGGAGTAGGGTACTCTTTTTGTTATGGAGTATTCTTCTTGTTTCACAGAGCTATAGAACTTTACACCTTTTCTAGGTGGAGATGAGTTGTTTCTAGCAAGGAAGTTTGAGGATGGTCTCATGCAGGACATTCAGAATCAGGTGAACATCTTTAGGTTGACCTCCATCACTTCTATAGTCAACTAGGTGCTGATCACAGAGCGTAATCTGAGGGATTCTAGAGCTGTGGGCCTGGACGGTTCAGTATCCAGAGTTAGTGCTTCACCAGATGATAGTAGAAAGTGTCATAGGGATACTACACGTGGAGATCCGAGTAGGTGGGATGTATCTTCAGGTAGCCAGGTGGTATGCTACCAGTGTGGAAAGGTTGGGAATACGAGGCCACATTGACCGAGAGACCTAGTGGAGTACCGATATTGCGGCAAGATGGGTCATATTCAGTGATTTTTTTCAGATCTTATCACTAGCATCTGGTGACATGGGTTCTTCTATGACTCCGTGTTTAGGAGCAGCACCCCCTGTTTCTCACTAGTTAGGTAACTGGAGTTCTTCCGGCTATTCAGGGCGAGTTGGAGGTTACGACTGTGGTAGTCAGTTTCCAGGATTTCAATGACAGCAGGGTGGATCATCTTAGAGTGGTCAGGCAGGGTCACAGGGCCCCAGTACAGGCCAAACGTTTTTAGTAGAGAAGACCCAATAGGAACAGGATCCCGAACCCTCTACAGTTCGAGATACGATCCTAGTTGCCTCAGTTTTAGCTTCTTCTATTTTCAATATAGGGTATTCCCCTAGCTTTATATATGTTGCTATTATGGAGAACCTTGGGCTTTTTATCTTTTCTTCTATTGATATATTGATTCTAGACACTTTGTTGGGGACAAAAAAAGATAGTGTATATCAGTGAAAGGAGTTCCCTCTTGAGGTTGGTGGTCGTCACCGCTTATGAGACCTCTATGTCTTAGATATGAAAGGATATGATGTCATTCTCGGGATGGACTGGTTAGTTACATTCTAGGTAATTGTTGATTTCTATCACCGCAGGGTGAGTTTTACATCACCAGAGGGTGGATCGTTTCTTCATAAGGGAAAATGGGATGTCCAAGAGAGCAGAGCAGGACCCGAGCATCATGGGTTAGGAGGAGTTACAACCCATATTTCTAGTCTATATCTGGATGACCAGGGGACTTCACAAATGGACTTTCCTCTAGTGGTAGATTGTTTCAGAGATGTCTTTATAGAGGAATTTTTAGGTTTTCCTCTGTAGAAAGAGGTGTAATTTTCTATTGAGCTTGTGCCAGGAGGGCACCGGTGTCCATGCCTCCTTATAGGATGGCTACAATTGAGTTACAAGAGCTCAAGAAGTAGTTGGAGGAGTTTCAGGAAAAGGGTTTCATTAGACCTAGTACTTCTCCTTGGGGTTTGACTGTCCTGTTTGTGAAGAAGGTGGATGGTACCCTCAGACTTTGCGTGGATTATCAGAAGTTGAACTAGTTGACGGTTAATAACTGATATCCCTTATTGAGGATTGATGATCTCTTTGATCAGCTTTGAGGAGCCCAAGTGTTCTTGAAGATTTACATGAGGTTCGGTTACCCTCAGTTGCATGTTAGACCATATGATATACCTCTCACATCCTTCTGGAGTAGGTATGGTCTATATGAGTATGTAGTTATGCCGTTCGGTCTCACGAATGCGCCTGCAGTTTTCATGGAACTAATGAACCGAGTGTTCCATCCATACTTGGATTCTTTCGTGGTTATCTTCATGGACGATATCTTGGTGTACTATCACACTCGACATGAACATTATACCCATCTTGAGATCATTATATGTACACTGAGAGAGAATCAGTTATATGCTAAGCTCTCAAAATTCTACTTTTGGATGGACCAGATTCACTTCTTGGGTCATGTCATCTCAGAGACAGGAGTATCAGTAGACCCAGAGAAAGTGAGGGAGGTATTTTCCTATGAGTATCCGAAGAACATCCTTAAGGTAAAAAGTTTTTTAGGGCTGGATGGATATTATAGACATTTCATACAGGACTTCTCACGCTTAGCAGTACCAATGACGAGCCTGACTAAGAAGGGTTCAAAGTTCTTGTGGTCAGATTCTTGTGAGTCAAACTTTCAGGAGTTGAAAGGGAGGTTGACGTCAACATCAATACTAGTTTTTCTAGAGCTGTTCAAGAGATATACTGTATATTTTGATTCTTCAGGTATCAGGATGGGAGCTATTCTTATGTAGGGAGAAGGATTTGTTGCACATGAGTCTCAGAAGTTGAGGCCACATGAGAGGAATTACCCAATGCATGATCTCGAGTTGGATGCTGTTGTTCATGCATTGTGTTGTTGGATACACTATCTTCTAGGATAACATTTTGTGGTTTTCACTAACCACAAAAGTGTCAAGTACATTTTCACTCAGCGTGAATTGAATTTGAGACAGAGAAGGTGGGTTGATCTCTGAGATGCATTTGGAGGTGCAAGATAGACAGGGGTGGACATTTCTATCTTCTATAGCTGTTACCTATACTCTTCTTGATCGAGTGAAGATGAGGTAACTATCAGATTCAGATGGCCTAGTCCTATGGGAAAGTGTTTCAAGAGAGGACCCTATTTTCAAATAGACCATAGGTGAGGATGAGATATTGCATTTTCATGGGAACGTATGGGTATCGGAAGACATACGTGAGGAGCTGATTCGGGACTTTCATTCCTCAGTTTGGGTAGTTCATCCTGGCGTCACCAAGATGTATCGTGATCTACACCGTCAGTATTGGTGTCCAGGTATGAAGAGAGATGTTTCTAGTTTTTCATGAGGTGTTCCACCTGTCAGCAGGTGAAGGTGGAGCACCAGTGACCAGTAGGGATTTTTCAGCAGTTACCCATTCTCGATTAGAAATGGAATGACGTCGCAATGGATCTCGTGACAGGTTTTATGAGGTCGCCTTAAGATAATGATGCAGTATGGGTTGTCATTGACAGACTCACGAAGGTTTCTCATTTCTTGCCAATCAAGGAGACCTTCAGTGTTGATGAGATGGGAAGGTTGTACATCCATGAGATTTTACATCTACATGGGGTTCCACACTCTATTGTTTCAGACAGAGATGGATGTTTTACTTCTCGGGTCTAGTAGGGGCTTCAAAAGGATTTGGGTATACAAGTACTTTTGAGTAAAACTTACCACCCCCATACAGATGGCCAGTTTGAGCGTACGATTCAGGTGCTTGACGACATGCTCCGAGCATGCATCCTGGATTTTGGAGATTCTTGGGAGAAGCACATACCCCTTGTAGAGTTTTCCTTCAATAATATTTTTCAAGAAACTATTCAGATGGAACCTTTTGAGGATTTGTACGGTAGGCCATGCCGATCACCCTTATGTTGGATAGAGGCAGGAGAGGCAGTTATGCTGGGACCTCGTCTTGTCCAGGAGACCACATAGAAGATAGAGTTGATTCGAAAAAGGATGGCTACTGCATAGTCTCGATAGAAGTCTTATGCTGATCGACAGAGATGAACTCTGAAGTTTGAGGTCAGAGACCAGGTTTTCCTACATGTCACAACGAGGTTGGGAAATAGGAGGATTAGGAGAAAGGGTAAGCTTTCGCCGAGGTACGTTAGGCCATTTGAGGTGTTGGAGAGAGTTGGGCCGGTTTCCTATATATTGTAGTTACCTCAGAGGTACTGGGCTATGCACGATGTCTTCCACGTTTCTCAGCTTTGACGTTACTTCTCAAACCCGTATCATGTTTTCCAACCCAAGGAGGTTGAGTTAGAGGTGGACACATCGTTCAGGGAGCATCCTCTCCAGATTATTGATCAAAGTGGGAAGGTTATCTGTGTTCGGTCTATTCCTCTGGTATGAGTGCTATGGTAGCCCGAGAGAGTACATGACGATACTTGGGAGAGGGAGGGCAATGCACAATCACAGTGGTTGGATCTTTTTGAGGATTCTTCTTCTATGCCACCTTTCTAGGGAAATTTGGGGATGAATTTATTTAAGGGGAAAGTTTGAAAGAACCCAGATCTTCTTTTCTAGGTATGTTTTCCTTTTTCTAGTGTTTTTAAGAAAAATAGGAATTTCTGGAAATTTATTAAGTACACACTGTGTACTTTATGAGTACATGCCGTGTACTCGGTTACCGTGGGTAGTCGTGTGCTATCCATGTAATGACCATACACACAGCCGTGTGTGGTGACCAGGAGACCACCTAATGTGGGGGTCGGTAAATGCAAGTACACGTTGTGTACTTCTAAAGTACATGCTGTGTACTTCTAAAGTACACGCTGTGTACCTTATTTTTTTCATTAAATAGACCTAGGTCGTGTATTTTTGACAGAAACATCTTCTTCTCCATCGAACTCGTCCGAGAGCATCCGTATGACCACATTTCTTCTTCGAGCCCCCGATCAAGCATCCGTTCTCTAATTTGACCACCGTCGATTGCATTGTGATCACCACGGTAAGATCTTCCTTCTACTAGATCTTCATTTCATGATTTCTCCTCTCTCGTGAGTTATCATCAGTTAAATTTTTTAGGCATTTTTGTAGATCTATGGTGTTCTTGGGAGATTCAAGGCTTGAGATTCCCATATAACGATCCTACAACATCGCGGTAGGTGATTTGTGCCTTTCCGTAGATAGTCTTTGAGTTATATGTGCAAAAGTTCCCAATAACCTTGATCGGGGTATTGCGTGTTTAGGGTTTTTGACCTAGATAATTCTTTCTATGTTTATAATTCTTGGGTAGAGGTTAATTGTTGTGAATATGGTTGTTTTCTATGCTATGGAGGTGTTTTACCATGTTTATATTTTTTATAACCATTTGGTTTTTCTTATCCTATTAGGCTGTTGTGCTTTCCATTCCTAGTGCTGATAGGATGGAGTAATATTATTATTTGACATGCTATGATATGCTGTAGACTATTTAGCCAAGTAGTTCTTGAGGTTTACTTTGGCCTATGTGAATTTCTGTGCTTGATTTCTTTACATGGGGCTACAGGAACCTGGTGTAGTGAGACCATAGGGGAAATTGACGTTGAGGGATTTCCCAGAGTTTCTGTTATAATTATCATGCTGTGATACCATAGTGGGTATTTACATTGAGTGCTCCCTCAGAGTGTCTATAGATAATTTACGATACCACAGGAGGAATTAATGTTGAGTGCTTCCTCAGAGTGTCTATAGTTTCCGTTAAAATACTATAGGGGGAATTGACGGTGAGTGCTTCCTCAGAGAGTCTTTGTTTTCACTAGACTATAGAGGGAATTGACGGTGAGTGCTCCCTCAGAGAGTATTTATTATATCCTTGTAATTGAACTAGAGGGGATAGGCTATGTGTACTTCCCAGAGGGTTACCTAATTTTGTTTAACTGCTTACTTGATACATGAAATTGAATTCATTGAACTGTAGGATTGTTTATTTTGAGTACTTACTTGTTTACTGATTTATTTTAGCTACTGCCTACCATATATATTCACTGACTGTTAGGCACAAATCCTGGGGTGGTTGCCTACTGGGATTAGTATCACACCCTATTTGGGTCATGCTTTTGGAACCAAACTGATTATATTACTGCAGGTATAGATAAGGTAAAGAGACCTTCTACTTCAAGTAATTTATTTCTAAGGATATGGAGAGCATGAGACCAAGCTAAGGCTTGCGATGCTGTTGGAGTTTATCTGCTTCCTTTTGTACTTTGGTTTAGTATTGTTTTTATTCTAGCATTGTGAATTTTTTGGATATTTTCCTAGACATATGTATCATGAATCATCCACACATATATATATATGTGTGATTCAGTTGTTTATTTCTTTAGTCTTCTACTGTTTATGGTTGTATGGTATATTTACTGCTTCTTCTATTGTTATCTGTTTTACTTCTACTGTGTACTCTACTAATGAGGGAATAGTTTTCCCACTATCACATCCAAGGCCCTCACTACTAGTCGGTATCCTCTAGCGTTTGGGGAAATGCTCTTGAGGCCATGTAACCAACCAGGTACGGGGCACCTCTGGGCGGCTTTTGGAACCGGTACATTACATTTAGATTCGTATACCCTGACATGACCATATGTAAATGGGAAGATCCATGTACTCAGAAAAAACCATATGTAAATGGGAAGATCCATGTACTTGGACATGGCTAGGCTAGTAGTACATGGGCATGGATAGACGACATGGGAAAGGTACCAGCTGACCTATACACGTTGTGTAACCCTAAGGGACACACTATATATGTGGAGGTTTACATGCCATGTGAGATGGAGATATATGGGTAAACCATAGGTTGGAAAGAAATGCTGTGTACCCCTAGTACATGACATGTACTCCCTATAAGGTTGTTTGGAACCATTTGTTTCTTCAGTTTAAACTAGGACCAGTTGTGTGAAATCCCCTGGTCCCTTCCCATAAGGGTAGTGTGGAATTACTTTCTAGACATAGAATTGTGATCCCCTTGATGAGTTTAGTTTTAGATAGAGTTTGATGAATCCACTTATGGGACCGGGGTGGGATCCTCTATTGTTCCTAGGTGGGGTTTGTGGTATCGGCATGACCACCATGCATGAAGCATCAATCCTATATCTAACAGGATAATCCAACAGGGTTTTTGGTGTCCCCTAGTGGCCCTAGGTGTTATTCCCTACTTGGATGAGGGGTTATTCAGATATTCAGTGAGTATTTATCTAGATGGACTCAATGATCATGACCTCTTGGATGAGCATCATTAGTGATAACATGTATTTTTGAGTGGATTCTCCTGAATGAGCATTACCTTAAAGCCTTGAATAGTATCCTATGGTTGGTAGTATTGGTTGTGACCAATTGAGACCAATTTTCTATCATTAGTATATTTAGGTTTGTTTATTGTATTACTATTATGAGATGACTAATCTTGATACTTTATGTTTTATTATTCCATGGTGTCCCATTGGGAATTTTTATACTCACCCCTTCATGGGATCTTCCCACACATATCATGTATTATACTGATGAGTGACCTTTTGATGGTGTCCTAGGAGGACTAGGAGCAGGTGGAGCATAGTTATGGGATAGAAAGACTGAGATGTATACCGATTTTTCATTTGATAGTAGTCCCCTCATTATGAGAAGGTTGAACTCCTTTGTAGTTTTGGTTGGGATTATCTTTGGAACTTTATCACTTTCTAGTACATTTTATCATACTCTGATATGGAATAGATTTTATGTATGCATTTATGGTATCAGTTTTTTCCACTTTCCTAGTATTATATGAGCTTGGATATGTATGTGTGTGTAAAAGTTCATTAGGATAATGCCTCCCATATGTGGGATATTCATACTCAATTATAGTCACTAGCCTCAGGCCTATTGGAGACGGGATTAGGGTGTTCACACTCAACTTTTCACCATCTAGGTGGGCCCCAACAGGTTGGTTTATGACAAAGTGGTATTAGAGGAGTCTGTTCTACCTTAGGACTAGAGTGTATATATTTGTCTAACTACGAGATTGGTTTGGGATTTATGAAAATAATTTTAAAGTGTTTTGGGTTTGGATTTCGGGATAGGGACTCTAGTGCTGGTGCGACGACCGATATATCCAATCAACATGACTCTAATAACCCACTTGTTGACTCAATTCATGTAGACACTGGTTTAAAGGAAACAAATTAGTACATGAATCATGTTGGAATGAGTTTTGGTTTCCTTTTTCTTCTTTAGACAGCTTCCCATATATACTCTTTGACTGTGGTGTGTCTTGTTTATTTCAGGATGCCTCTACAAAAGAATCTATCCTAGATTTCACTACGTGATCATAAGGATGATCTTACAAGTGATGAGGCTTAAATATATGGTCTTGTATAAAATATAGTTCATCTTGATGGTTTTATTGTTATGTCACCACCCATAAAGAAACATATATCATTGGAAAAATTAGGCGAGGATGCACATAGGCTGAGTGCACTGCATGAGTTTCAAAGGCAGTGACCACCTGAGTTTTAGGACAATTCAGACCCCTAGGTAGATGAGGACTAGATAAAAGAAGTTTCCTGAGTTATCTGCCTTATGAGTACACCTACAGATCAAATGTAAGTACTAATAATGATTCTTCTTTAGGGATCCACTAGGTAATGGTGGAGTCTAGAGACTTAGTCACATGATGAGAAAACTCTCTCATGGTCATAATTTGAGTTCCTCTTCAGAGAGAAGTTTTATATAGACACATTTTGATAATTTTTTATCTAGAAGTTTTTTCATTTAAAGTAGGGAAGTATGGACATGGTGGAGTACTTAGTGATATTTACTAACCACTCATGGTGCTATTTGGATATGATGTGAGACCTGTTATTCAGGGAACAAACCTTCAAGTTGGGTTTACACCAAGATATTAGGGATTCAGTGATGTGTCTCTACATTACAATATATGATGGAGTTCTTGAGAAGGATTTAGTAGTGGATAGTTTTTTAGCAGAGTAGGCATCAAAAATAGGTGCTTGTAGTGGTAATGATGGAGTTGAGACCTAGGTAGCAGGTATCCAATGTTAATAATAGGGATTTGGGAAAGAAATACACTTGAGAAGATGATAATAGGATAGAGGATCAGTGGTTTAGGTCTCTTAGGATGGATTGAGTCATTCTAGAGAGAGGCAGTGCTTCACTTGCGATGGTCGATGACATCTTGCTTGAGATTGTTTGACCCGCTGCACAAATGATAGAGATATGGTTGACAGATCACCAAGAAATAGATAGATACAGAAGTAGGGAGGTTCATAGGTATGAGGACGTGAAAGAGGAGTAAAAGGTTGTAGGTGGTTTGAATTATTTCCACCACCACCCCCAAGTGGTCTGCTCTAGGCTCAGGGAGCTGGTGGTCAGGGGAGGGGAAAACTGCAATTAGTGGAGACCTATGACCCCAAGGCTTGCAGGATGATTAGAGGTAAGATATACATCTTTTATACCTTAAATTAAATACTGATAGACATAGGTGGGAGACACTATTTCCTTCCCACTTCTCTAGTTTGAGACTTGGAGATTCTAGTTGATCCCTCAGCTCAACCCTTGCACACGGAGACTTTGACTAGAGGTGACTCAATGATCATACACTTCCACTGACACTATGACCTGACACTTGGAGGTGAGATCCTCATATGAGATTTCCTTATACCTACAATGAGGCCTTATGAAATCATCTTAGGTATGAACTATTTATCCACAGTTCATGCCCAAATTGACTGTTTCATGTGGAATATATGGTGTATCCGTAGAGACAGATTGAGTTTTTCTTTATGGGTCAGAAGGAAACCCACACATAGAAGTATAGACTCATGTATAGGAGGATACAACTGATTAATCACTATTTGGATAGTATTTTCCTTAGAGTAGTGAATTCTATGGGCTTTCAGTTCCCTACAGCAGTGGAAGAGTATGATGATTCCTTTATTGAGGATGTGTTAGGTTTTATTACTCACTGAAAGATATAATTATGAATTTAATTACACCCCAAGACGACTCAGATATGTAACGCCCCGGTTCCGGGTGCCACTCAACGGGTGCCCCAAACCCAGTTTGCCACGTGACCTCAAGCGCATGTCCCCAAACGCCAGAGGCTGCCGACTAGCAGTGAGGGTCCAGGTATGATAGTGGGGAAATTATACCCTCATTTTTCAAAGTGTAGCACAATATAAAAGATAAATAGCATACAATAAGAAGAAGCAGTAAACAATAAATATATAACTGAAATGGATAACTGATTTAAAAGGAAACCAACAGTCATATATATGAAGATACAACATGTCACTATTCTATAAAAATAGCCAAAACATGTTAGACTGAAATACAATACAACTGAAGTACAAGTACAGAAAACTAAAACAGAACAGCCAGTGGCATCGCGATCCTAAGATCAGTCCCATGCTCTCCTACACCTCAGTAACAATCAAGTACCTGTATAGGGACTCTTTCCCCTATCAACACCTATAGTAATATAATCTGTTTGGGCCAAAGACATGACCTAAACAGGGTGTGAGAAATAAATCCCAGTAGGCACCCACAAAAGGCCCGTTCCCAACTGTCAGTGTAAAACTGCAAAAATAGTGTGCAATAGTAAATGCAATAAACTAAGAAGTACTCAAAAGTAACTAACTTTACCAGTTATATTGCCATTTTTAATATTCATTTAACCATTCAATATAAGATATCACCTCAGTGAATGTTCTAAGTAAATATTCAATGTCCTCAAACATGCAAACTCTTACCCTCAGGTAAATAGAATCGAAACCCTCAGGTATCTGCCCTCAGGTGTACGAAGTGTCACCCTTAGGCATAAAAGTCACAACCCTCAGGCATAAGAAGTATTGCCTTCAGGCGAAATAGAACATTTCCCTCAGGATAATATAGTCATGGTCTCAGGATATAATAAAAAACTTCCCTAAGGAACAAGTAACCAGGCCGAGCCCAAAGCATAAACATGCAATTTACATACCATTCCTCTCAAGGAAATTAAATAAACATTATAATTATGGTATACCCTTGGGTATCCTGGACAAATGGCTAAACACAGGAACGCACCCCTAGGGTGGTCCTGGATCTAAGAAACAATCCTAAACAGCAGTTTACAACCATATTTAATCACCTATACAATTCTAGGTATTTAAATATCTAAGGCCTCATCTATACGATACCCCAAACATGGGTTCATAGCTCAACAATACACAAAAACACACAGAAGTTGGAAATTAAACACCAGACCACCTACCTCGATCGCCCCTGATCGGTATATTCGAATGACGCTCCTCGAAATGTCCAAGAATGCCATACATATGAGGTGAACATAACCTCATTCGAACTCAAATAACTTCCCTTAGAGGAAGAATTGGAAAGAACTACGCAAGGAGAAGGGAGGGCTTACCCGTGTAGTTCCAACGTGATCGACGGAAGCGAGATCAGATTCCCAGTGCTCGATCAGTTGATCCTCCAAGGTTTGACCATACTCCTGAGCTCCCATCTGGTTCTAAGCTTCCTATATGAACAGAGGAGTCTACTACCCAATTTAATCCAAAAAAACAAACTACATGGCGTGTACTTCTCAAGTACATGGTGTGTACTTTCCATTTTTAACTGTTCCTACGGTGGCTTCTCGCCAGTGTGGAACTGTTCATCTATTGACATGACTACACGACGTGTATTCCTGAGTACACGGAATGTACTATCACTCAGCTAGCCACCGCCTTACTATTCCCCTTCCGACTAACTACACGGTGTGTAAATACAAAATAAACATCCTGTAGTCGGTTTTTACACCTTTCATCGCCAGTATGGCTACACACCCTGTGTAATCATCCCACATGGCCAAAGTACACGACGTGTACCCACAAAATTTGTGAATTTTCCCCATTTTCTTTATTTTCTCAAAAAAACTTAAGGAAAAAGGAAAAGAAGAAACCCATACCTCAAGAATAAGAACCGGGTTCTTACAAACTTCCCCCCTTAAAGAAATCCGTCCCTGAATTTCCCTTAAAAGGGTGGTGAATATAAAGCTCAGAAAAACTCTGGCCACTGAGTACGTACATCGTTCTCCTGCTCCTAGGTTTTATCCTGCACTCTGCCATGCTTCTATAGCACCCGTACGAGAGGAACTGACCGGCCTCAGAGAACCTTCGTTCTCCTATCCACGATATGAATTAGATGCTCCTCAAAGGACACATCTATCTGAAGCTCAACATCCTCGGGCTGAAAGACGTGAGATTGGTCTGAATGATAATAGCACAACTGAGATACATGGAAGAAATCGTGTATGGATCGGTAATTCTGTGGTAACTGAAACTGATAGGCAATCGAACCGACTCTCTCCAGAATCTCAAATGGCACCACATACCTCGGTGAGAGTTTACACTGTCTCCTGATCCGCCTATGTCCCAGCCTCAGTGAAACACACAATAAAACCTGATCCTCGACCATGAACTCCAAGGGTCGTCTGCGGTGATTAACATAAGATTTCTGATGAGATTGCACAATATCCATCCACTTCTGAATCAACTGGACCTGCTCAGAAGTATCCTACATGAGCTGTGGTCCCATTAAAGCTGCCTCACCTGCCTCCAACTAGCACAAAGGTGATCATCATGGCCTACCGTATAAAGCCTCGTAAGGTGCCATCTCAATAGTTTCCTGAAAACTATTATTATAGGAAAACTCGACTAAGGGTATATTCTTATCCCAAGATCACCCAAAGTCTAGTACACATCCACGTAGCATATCCTCAAGAACCTGTATAGTATGCTCTGACTTGCCATCGGTTTGAGGGTGGTAAGATGTGCTCAGAAGCACCTATGTACCCAGTGCCTTCTGAAAAATATTCCAGAAACGAGATTTAAAATTGTCATCCCTATATGAAACTATAGAAAGAGGGACCCCATGAAGACATACGATCTATCAGATATAAAACTTCTCGATTTCATCAACACCGAAGGTCTCCTTGATTGGAAAAAAGTGAGCTACCTTCGTGAGTATGTCCAAAACAACCCACACGACATCATTGCCTCGAGGTGACCTCAGCAACCCAATCATGAAATCCATCACGACATCATCCCATTTCCACTCCGGAATGGGTAACTACTATAATAGTCCAGCTGGTCTCTAATGCTTTTCCTTCACCTGCTAATAGGTGGAACATCTCATAACAAAACTAGCTACATCACTCTTCATACCCGACCAACAATACTGACGTCTCAAGTCATGGTACATTTTGGTAACTCTGAGATTAACTGCCCAAGATGAAGTATAAAACTACCACATTAGATCCTCACGTATATCCCCTGGAACCCACACTCATCCATGGAAACACAGTACCTCATCATCGCCTATCGTCCATCCAGGAGGAGGGTCCTCATTGGCCACCGAATCCCATAGAACTAGGCATTCTGAATCAGATAGTTGTCTCATCCTCACTCTATCTAGGAGGGTAGAAGTCACCACTAAAGATGAAAGATAGGTTTTCCCCTAACTGCTGTGCACCTCCAAATGCATCTCAGAGAAAAAAGCCATAAACTGCCATTCATCACTGGCCTCATGAACCGCCTGTGTCTGAGTCTTCCTACTCAGTGCATCAGCAACTGCATTACCCTTTCCAGGTGTATAGGCAAGCTCAAAATCGAAGGACTAAAGGTATTCGACCCACCTTTTCTGTCTCAGATTCAAGTCACGTTGAGTAAATATATACTTGAGACTTTTGTGGTCGGTAAAAACCACAAAATGCTCTCCCAATAGATAATGTCTCCAACAACGTAACACATGCACAACAACAGAAAACTCAAGGTCATGCATTGGGTAATTCCTCTCATGTGGCCTCAACTGTCGAGACCCGTATGCAACAACTCGATCACCCTACATCAACACATCTCCCAGCCCAAAACTCGATGCATCACAGTAAACTATATAGCTCTTATATTGCTCTAGAATTATCAGGATTAGTTCTTATGTAAACCTTCCCTTCAATTCCTAAAAGGATGCCTCACAAGCTTCTTTCCAAATGAACTTCACACCCTTCTTAGTCAAACCCATCAACAACGCTTCTAAGCGGTAGAAGTACTGGATAAAGCGTCTATAGTAACCATCCAACCCTAAGAAACTTCGTATCTCAAACATGTTCATAGGCTGCTCCCAGGAAACTACTGCTCTCACCTTCTCTAGGTCTACTGCAACTCCTGCCTCTGAGACGATATGACCCAGGAAGTGTATCTGGTCCATCCAAAAGTGGAACTTTGAGAGCTTAGAATATAGCCGATGCTCTCTCAGTGTACTCAGTATGATCTCAATATGGGTGGCATGTTCGTGTCGAGTATGAGAGTAAACCAAGATGTCGTCCACGAATACTACCACAAAAGAATCTAGATAAGTATGGAACACACGATTCATTATAGCCATGAAAACTGCTGGCGCGTTCATGAGTCCAAAAGGCATAACCAATTACTCATATAGACCATATCTGCTCCGAAAGGCTGTAAGTGGTATGTCCGATGGTCTCACGTTCAACTGATGATATCCTGATCTCAAGTAAATCTTCAAGAACACTAGTGCTCCACAAAGTTGATAAAAAGATCATAAATCCTTGGTAAGGGATATCAGTTCTTAACCATCAACTGGTTCAGCTTCCAATAATCCACACAGAGTCTGAGGGTACCGTCTTCCTTCTTCACAAAGAGGAAGGGTGAACCCCAAGGAGAAATACTGGGTTGTATGAAACCCTTTTCCCATAACTCCTCTAACTTCCTCTTGATCTCCTGCAACTCAGGCATTGACATCCTATAAGGAGGAATGGACACCGGTGCTGCTCCTGGCATGATCTCAATAGAGAAATCCACCTCACGCTCCGAAGGTCGACCTGAAAAGTCATCCGGGAATACATCCCTGAAACGATAAACGACTGGAGGTAAATCCTTCTGACAAGTCCCCTGCTGGTCCAGATATAAGCTTGCAATTCGGGCTGTGACTCCACCTCTCCCACAACGCTCTGGTCCAACTTGACTTCCCTGAACATCCCATTTTCCCTTGTATAGTAACTCTCCACCCTCTGGTGACGTGAAACTCACCCTGCGACGATAGAAATCTACAAAGGCTCGAAAGAGAACCAACCAGTCCATCCCAAGTATGACATCATAGTTCGTCATATCTAAGACATAGAGGTCCCAAAGAAAGTGACACCCACCAACCTCAAGGGGGCACTCCTTGCACTGACGCACACCAACCGTTCTATATCCCAGCGGAGTGTCTAGCTTCATAACATCAGAAGAATAAGAAACACAGAGCCCAAGGCTCTTCACAATGGGCACAGATATGAAACTATGTGTAGAACCTGTATCGAAAAGTACTGAAGATAAAATAGAAGCAACTAGGATTGTACCTATGACGGTAGAAGGTCCGGGATCCTGCTCCTTTTGGGTCTGCTGTATTGCATATGCCTGCCTAGTGCCGCGGCCCTAAGACACAGCCTGGCTACCCTGATCTGTCCCGCCCTGCTGCCTCTAAGATCCTGGTGTTTGGCTACCACATCCATAACCACTATCTCTGCCTGCATGCCCTGACGTATTACAGTTTTTCGACTGGTAAGAAGCTGCTGGTCCTGCTCCCACACGCGGAGTCTGCACAGAACCCCTCTCACTAGCTACTGGTAAAAATTCCCTACAAAAGCGCTGCAGATGACCCATCTTACCGCAAGCTCGGCACTCCACTGGGTCATGTGGAAACTGTGGTCTCTTGTGACCATCTTTACCACACTGGTAGCACATGACCTAGCCAACTGAAGTATTACTCTGGCTAGTACTGCCACCATGAGAGAAATCCATCCGCCTCTTCCTCTTACTAGTATAAATAGTACCAAAAACCGGTGCTGAACCACCCTGGCCTGCACCACTAGCTTCTCGGAGATTCCTCTTGGTAATCAGTTCCTGGTTCACAATATCATGTACTGTAGGCAACCTGAAAACATTCACCAGTGCTCAGATGTCATATTGAAGACCATCCTCAAAGCGTATAGCCCTCAACGTCTCATCACCCACCATAACGGGTGAAAAACGCTGAAGCTTGATGAAATGAGCAGAATAATCCATCACCGACATAGCGCCCTGTTGCAGGTTCATGAACTCTCGAGCTTGATCTTCCCTCATCATCTTTGGGTGGAATAATTCATAGAAGGCTGTCTGAAAATCTTCCCACACCATGTCACGGTGATGCTCTGACCGAGTGGAAACATCCCACCACCTCTTGGAGGAATCACGCAACATATAAGTTGTGGGCTTGATCCTCCACCCTGGAGGAGTCTCTAGATGCACGAAAATAGTCTGCATCCACCCCAGCCAAGACTCCACAGCCTGTGGTCCGCCATCCCCTGAATACATAGGCAGATGCTACTACTGGAAGATACAAGTCAGCTTGGCCATAGATGTGGTAGCTGGCAGTGCTCCCTGAAAGGTCTGCATGAACCACATAAAGCCTTCACGGAACTGCGCATCCGTGCCTGTGTCCGGTATAATGGCTGGCGCCGCATCTAGATCTGCTGGAGGATCCACTAGTAGCCCATGGCCTACCATATCTGGAGTATAATCCTTGCCACTCTCCTGGAGAACAACACATGAACTTCTCAGAGACATGACTCTACAAGGTCAAAAACATGCCTTAGATTCAATTTTATCAAAGACTAAAAACGAGGGGACCAAAAGGAGAACAGGAGGAAGAAATCATTCAAAAATTGCAAAGCAAGACTACATAGCGTGTACTTGACTTTTCTTCCCCTGTCCGAGTCCTTCTACACGGCTAAGCCACATGGCTACCGTTGAACAAGACTACATGGCGTGAATATCATCTACACGGCGTGTATGGTTTAATTTCCAACTGCCCATGTCATTTGTGACATGGCCGACTACTCTGCCGACACTACACGGCATGTCACACCCGCACACGGCGTGTAAACCACCCAGTTTCCCCAGCCACATGGCCAATTCCACACGGTCTCTCACTGGTCAATACTACACGGCGTGTCCCACGAGCACATGACGTGTACAAGGTAGGGTAACACCAACCCGTGTTGTTTTCTACACGACCAGGTCCCCAGGTCAAACTACACGGCGTGTTCCACAGTGGACACAACATGTATGTCTTAAGGTTTCCTCCGCCTGTGTTGTTAGTTACACGGAGAACACCAGGTCAACACTACACGGCGTGTACAACCTGCACACGACGTGTTCTCCCCAAGCTATTCCCTACCCTGTGTCCCTGCCCACATGGTCTATGACATGGGAAGAGACTACACGACATGTACTTAATTAATTTTTTTTCCATTTCTTCCTAAACCAAAGAACACACGACATGTGTCCATAGAACTACATGGTGTGTACACTGGGTTTTCTGGACATTATGTCTCAGAAACTACTCCAGAGCCCAGATAAAACACTGAAAACAACACCTAAGTGACAAGTTTCGATTTGTGAGGGCCCATACTCCCCACGAATCAAAGTTTGGCATCTTATATGTGTTATAACAAGGTAAACAAGTCAATGATCCACCAAATTACAGTCAATGAGGTCCCATACTCTCCAAAAACCAAATTTTGGCATTCATTCTTCAACACCTCACACAATGTTACCCTATCAAATAAAATGTATTTATCAAAGTAGCTATCACAACAACATGATTTTTCTAGCACAACCACTATCACAACAACATGTAATTTCTAATGCGCCTACATGGCATGGAACTATACATGGTATGTGATTTCTAGCATGTGCCTAAATGATTCATGAGATTTCATACCCTCATCTCATTGGGTTGAAACTAAATAAAACTCATGAATAAAATATAAACAGCACAATACAAGTGCATCACCCAACGGTGAAAATCAAATCAACTGTAAAATTGCGAAACCAGTAAAATTACAATTACGAGGTAATTTGGTTTTTCCCTGTACAAGGGTTAGCTATGCCTGAGCACAAATTATTACCAAATACCTTGTGCATCCTATCCCTCACTAAGGCTCCAAACAGTAATTTAAAGAAAAGAAACTCCTCTGATACCACTTTGTAACATCCCGGTTCTGGGTGACACTCGACAGGTTCCCTGAACCCAGTTTTCCACGTGACCTCAAGTGCATTTCCCCAAATGCCAGAGGCTGTCGACTAGCAGCAAGGGCCCATTTCTGATAGTGGGGAAAGTATTCCCTCATTTGTCAAAGTGTAGCGCAGTGAAAAAGATAAATAACATACAACAAGCGGAAGTAGTAAACAATAAATATATAACTGAAATGGATAACTGATGTAAAAGGAAACCAGCAGTCATATATATGAAGATGAAACATGTCACTATTCTATAAAAATAGACAAAACATGTTACACTGCAATACAATACAACTGAAGTACAAGTACAGAAAAGAAAAACAGAACAGCCAGCAGCATCACGAGCCTAAGCTCGGTCCCATGCTTTCCTACTCCTCAACATCAATCAAGTACTTGTATAGGGAATCTTTCCCCTATCGACACCTATAGAAATATAATATGTTTGGGCCGAAGATATGACCCAAAAAGGGTGTGAGAAATAAATCCCAGTAGGTAGCCACCAAAGGCCCGTCCCCAACTGTCAGTGTAAAAGTGCAACAACAGTGTGCAATAGTAAATGCAATAAACTAAGAAGTACTCAAAAGTAACTAACTTTACCAGTTATATTTCCATTTTTAATATTAATTTAACCATTAAATATAAGATATCACCTCAGTGAACGTTCTAAGTAAATAGTCAGTGTCCTTAGATATGAAAAATATTACCCTCAGGTAAATAGAATCGAAACCCTCAGGTATCTGCCCTCAGGTGTACGAAGTGTTGCCCTCAGGAACATAAGTCACAGCCCTTAGGCATAAGAAGTGTTGCCCTCAGGCGAAATAGAACATTGCCTTCAGGCTAATATAGTCATGTCCTCAGACAATAGTAAAACACTTCCCTCAGGAACAAGTAACCTGGACGAGCCCAAAGAATAAACATGCAATTTACATACTATTCCTCTCAAGGAAATTCAATACACATTATAATTATGGAATACCCTCGAGTATCCTGGCCAAATGTCTAAACAGAGGAACGCACCCCTAGGGTGGTCTTGGATCCATGCAACGATCCCAAACAGTAGTTTACAACCACATTTAATCACCTATACAATTCTTGGTATTTAAACAGCCAAGGCCTCAGCCATAGGATACCCCAAACATGGGTTCGTAGCTCAACGGTACACACAAACACACAGTAGTTGGAAATTAAACACCAGACCACGTACCTCGATAACCCCTGATCGGTATATGCAAATGATGCTCCTCGAAACGTCCAAGAATGTTATAGATATGAGGTTAACATAAACTCGTTCAAACTCAAATAACTTTAGTTAGAGGAATAATTGGCAATAACTATGCAAGGAGAAGGGAGGTCTTACCCATGCGGTTCCAACGTGATCGATGGAAGTGTGATCGGATTCTCGGTGCTTGATCGGTTGATCCTCAAATGTTCGGCCGTCCTCCCGAGCTCCCCTCTAGTTCTAAGATTCCTCTGTGAAAAGAGGAGGCTACTGACCGATTTAAGCCAAAAAACAGACTACATGGCGTGCACTTCTCAAGTACACAACATGTACTTTCCATTTTTAACTGTTCCTACGGCAACTTTTCGCCAGCGTGGCACTGTTCATCTGTCGACATGACTACATGACATGTATTCCTGATTACACGACATGTACTATCGCTCAGCTGGCCACCACCTTACTATTCTCCTTCCAACTGACTACACGATGTGTAAATAAAAATTACATGGCATGTAGTCAGTTTTTACACCTTTCATCACCAGCATGGCTACACACCCTGTGTACTCATCCCACATGGCCAAAGTACGCAGCGTGTGAAAAATTACATGGTGTGTACCCACAAAATTTGTGATTTTTCTCCATTTTCCTTATTTTCTCAAAAACACTTAAGGAAAAGAGAAAAGAAGAAACCCGTACCTCAAGAATAAGAACTGGGTTCTTATATGATATTTATTCCATATGTACATGGGTAGAGCCATTTACTTGAACACGACCGTATGTACATGAGAATAATCGTGTACTTGGACATGGGCATAGTAGTGTACTTAGACATGACCATATGTACACAGGCAACTATGTACTCAAACATAGCTAGGCACACGACCAAGCTAGTAGTATATGAGAATGGAAAAAAATGAGAGTAGGGTACTGACCGACCTCTATATGCCATGTACCCCTAAGAGAATTCTGTGTATTTTGAGGTTTACATGACATGTGAGATGGCGACACACGGGCAGACTAGAGGTTGGAATGACATGTAGTGTACCCCTAGTACACATCGTGTACTACCTCTAAGGGTGTTTGAAACCCTTCACTTCCTCAGTTTAGACCAGGATCAATTGAGCATGATTCTATAATCCCTTCCTATGTGTGTATAGTGTGGTATTATGACCTTGGAATTGGATTTTGATCCCCTAAATGGCTTCAGTTTTGGATAGAATTTAGTGCACCCCCTTGTGGGACTAGGGTCGGATCCTCTATCATTCCTAGGTGGGGTTTTTGGTATTGGAGTGACCAAAATGCATGTGGAGTAAATACTCTATCTAGTAGGATGATACAGTAGGGTTCTTGGTGTCCCCTAGTGGCCCTAGGTGTGATCCCCTACTTGGATGATGAGATCTTTAGAGATCCAGTGAGTACTTCTTAGACGGGGCTTGATGATCATAACCTCTTGGATGAGCATCACGAGTGACAACATGGATTGTGGTGTGGATTCTTCCAGATGATAATTACCTTGAATCCTTGATTAGTATCCTGTGGGTGGAAGTATTGGATGAGACCACTTGATACTGGTTGTATATTATTAGTATATCTAGTTTTGTTTATTTTATTTTTGTTAAGATCTAACAACTATTGATGCTTTATGTTTGGTTATTTTATAGTGTCCTACTGGTTATTGTTATACTCATCACTACATGGGATTTTCCCACACATGTCATAAATTATACCAAGAGAGAACTTTTAACGGTGTCCTAGGAGGACCGAGATTAAGTGGAGCATAGTTTTGGTCTAGAAAGACCGAGGTGTATTCTGATGTTTCATTAGACAGTAATCCCTCCTTTTAAGTAGGTTGGACTCCTTTATAATTTTGGTTGGGATTGTATTTGTACCTTTATCAATTTCCATAACTTATTTTCATAATTTGATATGGTATAGATGTTATTCATGCATTTATAGTATTAACTATTTCTACTTTCTCAACATTGTATGGGATTGGATATTTGTGCGTGTGTATAGTTTTATTAGGATAATGCCTCCCATATGTGGTATATTCCTACTTAGCTCTAGTTGCTAGAACCTAGCCTATTTTAGGTGGGATTAGAGTATCCAAACTTAGTTTATCGCTATCCAGGTGATACCTAGTGGGATGAGTCATGACATTGTCTTACATATGAAAGGAATAAAGATGACATCAACAACCAAGTGAATTGTTTCAATATATTCCTATACTTGTATGAAAGTGGGATGAGGTGATGATAGAATTTGTTATAGGGTTACCTAGGAACCTTATATTTTGAGATTCTATGAGGGTTATAATTGATTGATTGGAGAAAGTGACACATTTATTGGAGAGTTGATAGACTCATTCAATGTATGAGTTAGAAAATCTCTACATCTAGAAGATAGTACGCTTTTATGGAGTGCCTATAAGCATAATATCTGATTGAGATTCTTATTTTACATCATATTTTTGGAAAGGACCACAAAAGGAAATGATAACTTAGTTGAAGATAAGTATGAAATATCATCTATAGATTTATGGACATTCATAAAGGACAATCCAAATTTTAGAGGATATTCCCAGGGTATGTGTTCTGGATTTTGATAGAGAAGGGGAAGATCTTCTAGACTTGTTATAGATTTCATATAATAATGGTTTTTAATCTTTGATTTTGATGGCTCTTTTTGAGGATCTCTATGGACATCCTTGTTATTCACCTCTATGTTGGCATGAGGTAGTTGAGTCAGTCATCCTTGGGTTGAGTTTAGTGCAAGATATCTTAGACCGGGTGCTGTTGATTCTAAAGAGGTTAGTTGCCTCTCAGAAAAGGTAACATTTATATGTTGAATTGATGTTATGAACCTCAAAGTTTTCTATGGGTGAATGATTTTTATTGAGAGTGTCACCTCAGTTGGGGTATCAATGATTATATTAGTAGGTAAAGTTAGCGCCATGGTTTGTGGGACCATTTAAGATCATCGAACACATCAGTACGGTGGCATGCAGGTTGAACATTCCTCTATGATATCAAGCTATGCATAATTTGTTTCATGTGTCTCAGCTTCAGAAGTATGATCCCAATAATACACATGTGATTTATAGTAAGGATGTTGAGTTGGATATTGATGTATAATTTATGGAACATTTGATTAGATTCATGGATCAGAGTGATAATTTTCTACGAGGGAAGATAGTTCCCTTTTTTTTTTATGTTTTATGGTAGCATTGGTGTATCCAAGAGGAGAATTGGGAATGAGAATATGATGTTCAGGCTCAATGGCCTGAGTGATTCAACTATACCTCTAGAGTTACTTCTTAAGGATGAGATGATTTTATAAGGGGTATTTTTAACACCCTCAAATTTCATGTTATGTTTTTCTTTAGTTTTTATGTATCTTGGTTGAGTTTTGTTAAGATTTGGAGATGTGTTAGAGTTGTTCAGGGGTCTAGAGTTCATATTTTAGAGTATTTTTAGAGTCTATAAAATACTTTTGGATGTTTTGAGTACTGTAGAGATAGAATGAATACTTTCTTGATTATCATTGGAGTAGATAATTTTTTCACACTAACTAGAAATTACAAGATTCATGATAAGGATGTTAAAACCTTTACAAATCAAGAGAAGTTGGAATATAAAATAAATTATAGAGTAAGGAATACTATTTTATGCTCCATGAGTATAATTATATTAAGTTAGATCCCATCTTGTGAAGCTACTAATAGTATCTATAAAAAGTTAGAAGTTTCACATTTTAGTACTTCCAAAGTTATTAAAATAAGAAGAGCTATGCTTTGTGCTGGTTATCAAGACTTTTATTTTCTACCTAGTGATATAGTTTACAATATACACCAAAGGTTTATGAATATTATCAATAGTTTACAATCAATTGGAGTGAATGGTATTTATGATAATATTTTGGTTGAAAAGATTATAGTTATAATACCAAATTAGTAGGAATAAAAAAGAACTACTGTGGATGACATAAAGAAAATTATGAATATAGATCTTGATGATATTATTGGTACTCTCATGAAATATGAAGTAATATTAAAGAGATATTATTAAAAGGATAAAAATAAAAATAAAAATGGTGGAGTTTCTGTTGTTAAAACTTATACTGTTCTTACTAAATTTTAGTCAGTTAATAAAATTATAAAGTAAAAAAAGAAAAATAAAGTTTTTATTCTGTCAGAAGTATATCAGAAAATTATAAGAATGAATTGGAAAATCTTTTTAGAATGATGAATAAGATATCTGGAAAGAATAATTTTCAATACAAATATAAAAAGATTCATAATGATAAAAATGACAAAAAAAATTCTGAGGTTACTTGTTATGAATGAAAGAAGGTAGGGAATATTAGACCTAATTTTATTAAGATCAAAAGAAAATATAGGAAGTAAAGAAATTCAGATAGAAATTCCATGAAATATTATAAGTATAAAGGAAATAAATTTTTTAAAGATTCTAACACTTGGAGTGCCAATGGTAGAGATTAATCTGACAATTATTTAGATAATAAAAGTTCCATATAAAGGAAAATTGGACTTTTTTTAGAAGTACCTATGGTAAATCAATGTCTTATAATTACGGTACATAATATTTAATCCCTTAACAATTTATCATTAAATAATTATTATCTTACAAGAAATAATGAGAAAATACTACATCTTTTGATGAATAATCTTCATCAAAAAATGATGACAATACTTTAACTAGTTATGATGAAGTTTCTGGGTTTTAAAAACTTTTAGAAAATTAAAAGTTTAATATTTTAAAAAAACTTGATAATTACCAAACAAAACATGATAAGAGAAACTTAAGAATTAATATTTTAACTACTCAAATATCATATCTTTTTAAAGATCTTGAAAAAACTAATTTAGAAAAGGAGAATATTTCTAAATATTTTGAGAATATTATTTCTAATAAAAATAGTCTACAAACTAATTTTTAAAAACTTATCTCTAATATTATTACTCATGAGGATAAGAATTTAGTTGTAATAATAAATTATGAGATTTTTATCTTAAAGAAACTTTTATCTAAGTTTACCACTAGTAATGAGAACATCAATAAAATGTATAATAAAATTATACCTTGAAGTGATAATACTGGAATGGGTTTTACTAATCAAAAACCTATTTTCAATAATAACTATTTTTTTCCTAAAAGTGCTCCATTTTTCACTAAGTGTCAATGTGGTGGATATTGGAAAAGTAAATTTTCTTTAAAAAGAGTTCAATCACTATGTTTTTATAAATCTTATCTCTCAAAGGAAATGGAATTTTCCCAAAATAATAAAGTTTGAAAAATTTGGTTACCCAAAATTTTATTTCCTGATAATACCAGACCCAAGAAGGTTTGGGTCCCAGAAAACTAATATCTTTGTTTTCAGTAAAATAAATAAATTACCAACAAAAAACATTTGATACATGGATAGTTTATTTTCTAGACACATGAATAAAAACTAAGACTTATTTAAGAATATTATAAAGATGAAAGGTGGGAAAGTTAGTTTCAGAGATAATGTTCAAGGAGAGATTATCAGAATAGGTAACATTGTTATTCTTGAAAAATATTTAATTTAAAATGTGTTATTTTTTGTAGTACTTAAACCCAACCTTATTAGAATAAGTCAATTATGTTATGATTTTTATATTATGAACTTCAAGAATGAAAAATGTATTATACATAGTTAAAAATATGAATTTATTCTTTCTTCCAATCAACATGAGAATGTTTACACTCTAAACTTAGAAGTCCTTAGGAGACATTAATTACCACGTATAATTTTAATGGAAGGTCAATACAGGTTATAGAATATAAGTTTAGGACACTGTAACCTGATAGATTTAGATAAGTTGACTAAGAAAGGACTTGTTAAGGATCTACCAGAACTTAGGTTTTATTCTTAAAAAGTTTATGAACCTTTTCAATTCGATAAGAAATATACATTAAGTTTTAAATATACTAGTAAATTCTAAACTATTTATTATATAAAATTATTTTACATAAAATTATTTGGTCTTACACAAACTGAAAGTATTAGTGGAAAATACTATGTATATGTTTTTGTTGATGATTACACTACATATATGCAACATCCCCATCCATAGAGCCACTAAACTGGTACCCCAAACTAGGTCACCACAGGACCTCAAGTGTGCCTCTTCATCCTCCAAAGGTTTCCAACTAGTAGTGAGGTTTTAAAAGGTCATGTGGGGAGGATATATCCTCTTTACCAGAGTATTCCACAAAACAAAACAAATAAAATATCAGAAAAGATATATAATAACCAATGAACATGCATAAAAAACATCTCATGAAGTTGGGTACAAAACATAGCCAATAGTAAATGTGTCATGACATGCTAAATAGTGCCAAGTGAACAAAAACCAAAATAAAGACAAATAGAGGAATCCCCAAAATGGTCTCGACTTTAAGTCTAGAACCTCATCTATTTATGTCCCAATCTGACTCAACTCCTAGGAATAGGGTCTTTTTACTTATCTTGACCTGCAAGTATGAAGTCTACCTAGGTATCTAACGATGTCCTGAGTAGGGTGTGAGTAAAACTTAGTAGGCCACCACCAACAGTGTCTACAAAACATCCAGTCTAAATAAACTGTGCCTGAAAGTAATAATAAATGAAAATTAAATGAAAATAGTTTAGGTACCATTAGTTAACAAGGTTGACTTAATTCATTCCTAGTATATTCCCAATTTCAATACTTATTCCGTATTTATTACCTAGTTCACTTCCATCATGATATCAATAGGTTAGGCATATTCATTAATCTCAATTCATAGGGAAATAACTCGAGTTCCCTACCTCACTAGTGATAATCACACCATCACATATACAACACACTCACCTTGAAGCCCCGGTCTAGGTGGCTCATCGAATACAACCATTAGGGGAATAGAACTCCATCCCCTTCCCTAATATGTGGATTTTGGGGTGGAGTTTAGAGCCTTAGTTTAACTCGATCCATGGATGTAGAACCTCATGTCAATACCCCACTCTACAAATCCATGTGCACATGCTTATATATATCCAATCACCACACACATACCACATCACAACCAACCATAACCAATACCAATAGAAAAAATAAACCATAATAATCAACATGGTAATTAACATTATTCCATAACCCATTGACACATTTACCATTTATATTACATAGTCATTTATCCCAATTCCAATTTCTTATGCCTAACTATCTAATCATATTCACTAGTCCCCATACATTAACCCATTTAACATATTAAACCATTTACATGTGTTAAATCACATAACCCATTCATCATTTCCCATGGATTAACCCACTTATGCATTTAAAGTACCAAATACAATTCATTACGCACATTCCCATTAATCCCATTTAACCCATTTTTCATGCCAAGACAAACAATACCTTATCCATTATACACATATGGATGAAACTATCCATATTACTTTCTTAATCATCTCATTAACTGATTTACATGTTCTTCATGGTCCCTACTTAATCAAAAGTAAATTTCACACTTAGCGTTTCCATTAACCATGTTCGGGAAGGTTGGCACACTCCATGGATGACCCTAAATTGGTCAAGTCATCCTCAACACATCCAACAAGAATTGTGAGGGTTTAAAATCCTCATTTAGATGTTCATTTAACCAAATATCACCAAAGTTATTCAACGCACAAGAAGAGTCACCCAATAATGCAACCAAACATTCAAAAATCAACACAACCACTATGAGATATGACTTGTAGACCATGTACCTAGAATCTAGATGAAAAAATATTAATAATTTACATAGATCTTGATATAAACCCAATTTAAATCCTTAACCTATATTCCACCAAAAAAGAGGGTTTTAGGTATTCAGAAGAAGATTTCCCATGATACAAACCCTAACCCATAAAAGAGAAGGAAGGAGAGGATTAGACTTACCTAGAGCTTCAATCTATAACTGAAGGTGCTTTAAATGGCCTAGATATGTAGGATAATCACCCTTGGGAAGTATTGGTCACTATGTTTCATCACTAGGGATGAAAGGAATTAAATGGGGGAGAAAAACGCGTGGGAACTTAAAATCTAATAGAGGCAATTTTGTAAATTTCTCTACTTTATTGGGCCGAACTGTTTACCCGTATGATATTCTAAACCCTGCACAAACAATGCGCAAGCCACTATCAAAGGGGATTTGGGTCACATGGTTACCTAGAGAGTTCCTGACGGGTTGAATAATTTTTTTCCAATCATACGATATTCCATTTTCCAAGTTTGCACGGTTTTCCTAGACAGGCTGCACGGTTTACTTATCCATTTTCCAATCGTGCGCCTTGCAAAAATTGGCCCAGTTTTATTTCATTTCATGACCCGAACCTCTATAACACCCCGGGAATACTTATACTCTCAGGAGGTATTTCATTAAAAAAATAATATATTGAAACAAAAATTTAAACAAGGATGTACCTCCACAAAAGCTAGGATCTTACAACCACCCCACCTTATAATGGACCATCCTTAAGCCTCTCTTCCCGAGCACCACTGAGATTCCAAGGTAAAAAGATTGATCCGTTGAGTCTAAATATCTGACTCCATTTCCAAATTTTCTTCTTTAATACTTCCATTTTTCTATAAGACTTGAACAAAGGGCACAGTCTTTCCACGCAAGACTTTCTCACTACTACCCACAATACAAACCTGGTGATCCTCAAAGGATGCATCATCCCCGAGATCTATATCCTCCACATTAATCACATGACATGGGTTAGGGAGATACTTTTGAAGTTGTGAAACATGAAAAAAAATTGTGAATTACACTATACTATTGTATAATATCCAATCGGTAAGCTACTGTTCTGATCCTCTCCAAAGAAACACACTATCAACCACTTTAAACTCAAGAGGTCTATGATACCAATATTCATATGAATTATGTCCACTTTTATCCATTTACATGCGTTTAAAAATCAATCTAATCTTATATGATTTTTCCTACACAAGACTTGGTCCCAACAGCTCAGACTCTCCAGATTCCAACTAACATAGTAGAGATCTATATGGTCTCCCATAGAGTGCCTCAAACGGTTCCATCTAAATTATATATTGAAAACTATTATTGTATAAAACTCAAAAAGTGATAAGTGTTTTTCCCATGAACCACTAAAATCAAGAACAAAATATCTCAACATATCCTCTAGTACCTAAATCGTATGCTTTGACTTCCCATCTATTTTAAGATGAAAATACATACTTAAAAACACCTGGGTACTAAGAAATTTATGTAATCCCTACCAAAAGTGCGATGTGAAACACAAATCATGATTCAAAATTATAGTTCTCAACACACTATAAAACTACACTATATCCCGAACATATCACTCACTCAACTAATCAATAGTGGAAGTATCCTGGATTGGAAATAAATGGTCCACCTTAGTCAACCGGTCCATAACTACCTAGATTACATCATTCTTCTGAGGATTACTCAGAATGGCTACTACAAAATCCATTGTTACATCATCCCAGTTCTATTCCATAATGGGAAATGGTTGTAACAACCCACCTGGGCACTGATGCTCAGCCTTCACCTACTGATAGGTAAGGCATCACGCCACAAAAACCAAAACTTATTTCTTCATTCCTAACCACCAATAATACTTTCAAAGATCATGATACATCTTAGTAAAATAGGATTCAATTCCCACTTCTATACATGAAACCCGCACATAAACTTTTCTCACATACATACCGGAAAAACCACATGACTATAAACATAAAGAATCCCATCATCCCTGAAAATCCAACTAGAGGGTGAATCCCCACCTTTAAGACTTTCCTTCATAGATAAACACTATAGATCATCAAGATGAATCTCCCTAACCTGACTCAAAATCATGAACTCAACTACTATGGATGCAAGAGTCATCTTCCCCTACCCATCCTGTACCTCTAAATTCATTTCAGCAAACAAAACCATCATCTTAAACTCAGAACTGGATTCCCAAACTGCCTAATTCCAAGTCTTCTGACTCAGGGAATTTACAACAATATTCTATTTTCATAGAGTGTAAAACAACTCAAAGTAAAAAGACTATAAGTATTCAAACCATCTTCACTGCCAAAGATTCAAATCCCACTGAGAGAAGATGTACTTAATACTTTTTTGATTGGTAAACACTTAAATTTCTCTCCCAACAAGTAAAACCTCTAAAACATTAAGGCATACATCACCACAACCAAATAGAGATCATGTGTGGGGTAATTCCATTCATGATGACTCAACCATCATGAACCATATGCTACAACCCGATCATCCTGCATCACCACCACCCCAATTTCCATAACAAACACATAGAAAAATAGTATACTGCTTACCTGGATCATGTAATATTAGAACATGTGTGTTAGTAAACCACTTATTTAACTCTAGGAAAGCACTTTCACATGCCTCGATCCACTTAAATATGATGCTTTTCTTATTCAAACCTGAAAGTGGTGAAGTCAAATGGGATAATTATTTAATGAACCTTTAGTAATAACCGGACAAACCTAGAAAACTATGAACACCAGAAAAATTCTTAGGCTGATCCCAATACACAAAAGCCTACACTTTCTTTGGGTCCTCTGACACACCTATCTCAGAGATGATGTGGCCCAATAAATTCAATTTATTAATCTAGAAATGAAATTTTTATAGCTTGGAATAAATCTTATGCTATGTTAGTGTACTCAGGATGATGTCAAGATGTTTGACAAGATCATCATGAGTTCTTGAGTACACCAAGATGTCATCAATAAAGACAACCATGAACTGATCTAGATATGGGTGAAATATTCAGTTCATTAAATCGATGAACACAGTTGGTGCATTGGTTAACCCAAATGACATCACCAAAAACTCATACAACACATAACTGCTCTTGAAGGCAGTCCATGGTATATCAGAAGAGCTCACCCTAAGCTGGTGATATCTTAATCTCAAATATATCATAGAAAACCCTAAATCACCTCTTAGCTGTTCAAATAGATCATCCATTTTAGGAAGAGGGTATCAGTTCTTAAGCTTCATTTGATTTAAATTTCTATAATAAAAACATAGCTGAAACGATCCAGCAACTTTCTTGGAAAACAACACCAGAGATCCCCAAGGAAACATACTAGGATGAATGAACCATTTTATCCAAAACTCCTCCAACTTGTCCTTAATCTCCCGATGTTATGCTGCACCATTCTATATGGAGGAATGAAAACTGGTCTTACCCCTAGCATCAACTTGATCATAAAATCAACATCCCTCTCAGGTGGAAGCCCCAAGAAATCCTTAGGAAAACTATCCTAAAACTGATCTACCATAGGAGGAAATACATGCTGCTCAACTCTTCTATTGTCCAACATAAGACAAGACACTTGGATCGAGAGTTCTCCCAACTATTGAAAAAATGGACTCGCATGGCTCACTCAAACATCCCACTCACCAAAAAGGACATAAGTTTCCCCATGAGAGATGTGAATGTTACCCAACAACAGTAACAATCAATATGGGCCTGGTATAACACCAACCAATCCATACCCAGTATCAGATTGAAACCTGACATCTCAATAATGAAAAAGTCCCACAGAAACTGATACCCACCAACCTTTAGAGAACAAAATTTATATCGCATGATTCCCTTAGATCACACCCCCAATGAAGTATCAATTGACATAACCCCACACACCCATTCCATTGATAGGCCCAAAATAACAATAAACTAAGTAGAGATAAAAGTGTGTGACATCTGTGTTGAATAAAGCACTTGAAATCATAGAATCTACAAGAATCATACCTTTAACTCTAGACGTTCTAGACTTTCCACCTCTAGGTGTAGACTGAAGTACGTGAAGCTAACCTGTCCCTCTACCTTGGGCCCTGGCCGGAGTACCTAGTACTGTATTTCCCTACTGGTATGTATGATATTTCCCTAGAGTTTCATGTACACCACCCCTACCAGTACGGCCCATGGAACTCTAACTACCTTTTTGATATCGGGTAACCTACCCCCTTATTACACTCAGCATATGCCTCTAACCTCCATCCGTGACCAGCTGTTGAGGGTTCCTACAGAACCTCTATACATGTCCCATTCTACCACATGACCGACACTCCAATGGTGGTTAGGGAAATTCACTATGCATGTGCCCTAATCTATCACACTGGTAACAGAACACCTGATATCTACTCTGAGAGGAAGAAACTCCCTTTTGACTACTCTACACACTTCCACCCTGGTGGAATCTCCCAAAATGATGCTTCATACCTTTAGAAGATGCACTACTTATCCACCCGGCTAGTACCACAAGTCCAATACCTGAATCTCCCTTCAGGTTCCCTTATGAGATAAGGGCCTAATACACTACCTCTGAAATCCTTTTCAAATGAAAAATATTCACCTAGGACCTGATCTCATTCCTAATCCTATCCTGGAAATGTTTTACCATAACTACCTCATCTCTTTCCAATGTTGGAATGAATCATCACAAATCAGTGAAATGGCTAGCATAATCCATCATGAAATTTTTTCCTTGAGTCAAAATCATAAAATAAAATGCCTTATCCTACCTTAATGTCTCTAGAAAAAAATTCTTTACAAACTTTTTCTAGAAATATTTCCATAACATTCCTTTATCCTATTCGGTCTGCACCATGATATCCCACCAACGCTTTTCCTAACCTCACAACATAAAGAATGAAAACTTGACTCGCTTCTCAGAAGGAGTCTCCAAATGTTCAAGAATATTTTAGATGGAATATTTTTAGAAGTTGAATGCCTCTATACCACCCTCTTCGATAAAGGTCATAGGGTGCTGCAGTTGAAACTCCTAGGTCAGCTCAAACATACTCAAGACAACCCACCCTGGGTCTCGTTCCATAATTTGTATGAAGTGAGCTAGTTTTTCACAAAACTACTATTCTCTAGTATAATGGGTCACCACATTTTCTTGATCCACTACTGGAGGATCATTTTCAGCAACATCCTCTTATTTCCCTATCAGTTCACATATTTGTGGTGGAATTTCTCTACAATTCCAAATATGATATTTAGAACACATAACATAAATCTCTCACAATTTGTATAAAGGAAGGATATCTTCTATCCATAAACAAATCATTCACATACACTATCCCAAGCAGCATCAAACACATCCCAAACACTACCCTTGATTATCCCTATCATGGAACATGGTTAACATAGGGTAACTAACTCACATGGTCACCAACCTTACCTTAGACACCATTTTAAAACTATTCACACACTTAAAACAGAAAAATTCCCTCTTAGGTACATTTCCCATCTTATGAATCATTACATAAAATATTTTAACTCACTTTTAACCCTTAATTAGACATAATTATTTAACCACCATTTAATTTCATTTCCATTTTTACCCATTTGCATCATTTTATTAGACACCATTTTCTTCAAGTTTCCAAGGAAGTAAAATGCATTCTACATTTATTATCTTGCACATCCATTTCATGGGTGCCTATCATTATGTATGAAACTTATGTACCTAGGTTCCTATAATGATGCATGAATTCACATTCCCATTCCATTTTGTCCATGAGAAAAATATCATAAAACAGTCACATCATACAACAAGTGTATCACCCAATGGTGAAATATCATCAAATATAACAACACACAACAAGAGTAAAAATTACCAACATGGGTGAATTGGGTTTTTACCTTGTACATGGGTTATCTACTCACAATAACATTATCATTAACAAGTACCAACACTTTCCTAACCTCTGGTCTACCATCCCCAAAAATTAATCCACATAAAAAACCTGGCTCTGATACCACTTTGTGACATGCCTAGCCCAGGAGCCACTAATTTGGTGCCTCGATCCGGGTCACCAAATGACCTCAAGTGTGGATACCTATATTCCAGAGGTTTCCAATTAGTAGTGAGGGTATACAAGAATATATGGGGAGACTATACCCTCTTTACTAGAGTATCCCACAATATAAAATAAATAAATTTTCCGAAAAAATATATAATAACCAATGAACATGAATAAATACAAATCTCCCAAAGTTAGGTAAAAAACATATCCAATAATAAATATTTCATGAAATTCTAAACATTTTTAAGTGAAAAAAATGAAAAATAAAGAAAAACAAAGGAATCCCTAAAATGGTCTCAACCCCAAGTATGGAACCTTATCTCTGTATGTCCCATCCCGACTCAAATACCAAGCATAAGACCTTTACCCTTATCCTGACCTGAAAGTATGAAGACTTCTCGCGTACCTAATTGAGGCCTGAGTAGGGTGTTAGTACAACTCAATAGGCTACTACCAATGATTTCTACAAAATATTCAGTCTAAAAAGATAGTGTAAGAAAGTAATAATAAATGAAAAGTAAATGAAAATAGTTCAGGTTCCATTAGTTAACAAGGTTCACTTAAGTAATTCCTAGTATATTCCCAATTTCAATACTTGTACCATATTTATTACCTATTTCACTTCCATCATGCTATCATTGGGTTAGGAATATTCATTGATCTCAATGCATACGGAAATAAATCAAGTTCCCTACCTCACTAGGTATAATCACACCATCACATATACAACACACTCATCATGCAGCCTTGATCTAGGTGGTATCATCTAATGAAACCATTAGGGGAATATGAATCCACCCCTTCCCTAATACATGCATTTTTGGGTGGAGTTTAGAGCCTTAGTCTAACTCAACCCATGGGTGTAGAACCTCATGTCAATACCCCACTCTACAAAGCCATGCACACATGATTATATATATATATATATATATATATATATATATATATCCAATCACCATACACATACCAAATTTCAACCAACCATAACTAATACCAATAGAAAACATAAACCATAATAATCAACATGGGAATTAATATTATGCCATAACCCATTAACACAATTACCTTTTACATTACATAGTCATTTATCCTAATTCCCATTTCTTATGCCTAACTCTCTAAGAATATTCACTAGTCCACATGCCTTAAACCATATAAAATATTCAAAAATTTCCATGTTTTAACTCACATAACCCATTCATCATTTCCCATGTATTAACCCACTTATGCATTTCAAGTACCAAACACAATTCATTAGGAACATTCCCATTAATCCCATTTAACCCATTTTTCATGCCATGCCAAAAAATCCCTTAGTCATTATCCAAATAAATATTAAACTATCCATATTTATTTCATAGTCATCACATTAACCAATTTACATGCTCATCATGGGATCTACTTAATCACAAGTCAATTTTGTACTTAATGTTTCAGTTAACCATGTTCAGGATGGTATGCGCACACCTGGATGGACCTAAATCATTCAAGTAATCCTAAAAACATCCCACTGGGATCATGAGGGGTTAAAATCCTAATTTATATTTTCATTTAACCAAATATCACCAAAGGTATTCAAGGCACAACAAGTGACACCCAAGAACACAACCAAACATGCACAAATCAACACAAAAATTATGGTATATGACTTATAGACCACCTACCTCGAATCCATTGAAGAACACACTATTAATCATTACCTTAGATCCTGATACAAACCCCTCTGAATCCTTAACCTAGATTCAACTAGAAATAGAGGGTTTTAGGGCTTCAGAAAAAGATTTCCCAAGATACACGCCCTAACCTAGAAAAAGATAAGTAAGGAGGGGATTAGACTTACCTAGACCTTAAATTCGCAATCGATGGTTCTCCAAATGTATTATAGATGAAGAAGAGTCACCCTTGTGAAGTATTGGCCACTAGGGTTTATCACTATGGATTAAAGGAAGTAAATGGGTAAGAAAAAGGAATGGGAACTTAAAATTCTGTAGTGCAAATTTTGTAAATTTGTCAACTTTACTAGGCCGCACGGTTTTCAAAACCGTGTGCAAGCCACTATTCAATGGGAGTTGGGTCGCATGGTTACCTGGATATTTCCACACTATTTGACTATACATGTGATAACCGTGTGATATTCCACTATTTAAGGTTTTATGGTTTTCCTAGGCAGACCGCATGGTTTTCTTAACCATGCACCAACTATGCGCCTTGCACTGATTGACCTGAATTTCCCTATTTCATTCCATGAACCTCCAGAACGCCCCTGGTATTCCTTATACTTCCTAGAATCATTTAATTAACTAAAAAAATACATTTTAACCAAAATTTAAACAAGGACACACCTCTAAAAAATCTGAGATCTTACAATATACCTCGGTGTATTTTCTAACAAGAAAATACAAAGTATTTAGTTATTTTAAAACTTTCATAGCTAGATTTAAAAATGAGAATAACATATCCTTGATAACTATTCAGATTGATCATTGTAGAGAAATTTTAAGTTATTATTTTGGAACTTTTTTTTGTAATAAAGGTATTGAAAATCACTTTTCATCACCTAGAACTTTCCCCCAAGAAAAATGGTATAGTTGAAAGAAGAAATAGAGATCTTCAGGAGATCATTAGAACCATACCGAGTGAATACCCTATTACTAAACATTTTTGGATTGAAGTAGTTAGTACCACATTTTATACTATAAATATATTTTTTATTATACCTTTTACTAATAAAACTCATTATGATTTGTTGATAGGAAGAAAACCAAAAGATTCTTACTTCAAAGCATTTGAATGAAAATTATTCATATTTAATACTAAAGAAAACTTACAAAAATCTACTCCAAAGTTCCATGAAGGAATATTTTTGGGTTATTCCATAACTAGTAATGATTATAGAGTTTTTAATAAAAATACAAGTACTATTGAAGAAATGGTGCATGTTATGTTTGATGAAACTTATCCCTTTGTTTTTAAACAACCCCAACCTATATCTTTAGATGTTATTTCTAAAATTAATTTTCCACCTATAGTATAAAATGATCATCATAATAAAATAAACCAAGAATATGTTTCTAAAGTTATACCTTAGAAATATTATTAACCTATTATTGAAGAAAAGACTTTTAAAAACCCAAGAAATGAGTTGTTTCTAAGGAATCGTCCTAATGATAATATCATTGGTGATGTTGATCAACCAGTAAATATTTTATGTTCCTTGAGAAATGAAATTGAAAATCTAGATTTATTATTGAAATTCAAACCTAAGAATCCTAATGAGGCTTTAGGTGATGAGGATTGGATAAAATCTATGCAAGATGAGCTCAATGAATTTGAAAGGAACAAAGTCTGAACTTTAGTTGAACATCCTAAAGATACTTTTGTAATTGGAGTAAATTGGGTCTTTCAGAAAAAATGTTATGAAAATGGAATAATAGTTAGAAATAAATATATAATTTTTTTTCTAAGGGTTATAATCAACAAGATGGAATATACCATGAACAAACCTATTCTCTAGTAGTAATACTTGAATCTATTCAAATATTTATATCTGATTCAAAAATTTTAAATTTAAAACTATTTAAAATGGATGTGAAGTGTTATTTTATTAATGGATATGTTCAGGAATAAGTTTTTGTAGAATAAACACATAGTTTTGATAATAAAAAATATCCATAACATGTTTATAAACTTACCAAACCACTTTATGGACTTAAACCAGCACTAAGAGCTTGGTATGATTGGATAACTAGATTTTTGTTACAAAATAATTTTATTAAGGGATACATGGATCCAAAAAATTTTATAAAAGAAGTTAATAAAAATATTATAATTATACAAATATATTTTGATGAAATTATTTTTGGTTCAACTAAAAAATCCTTAATAGATTTCTTTGTGGATATTATAAAGTCTGAGTTTGAAATGAGTATGATGGGTGAGTTAACAATAATTTATAGGTTTTAAAATTTTAAAAAACCATAAGGAAGTTTTATATTTCAACATAAGTATATAAAATATATTCTTAAGAAGTTCAGGTATGACAACCCTGAAAGTATTAGTACTCCCATTGTTACTTTGAATAATTTAGATCTTGATGAGGCTAGGAAACTGGTTGATCATATATCTTTTAGAGGTATGATTAGATGTTTACTTTACTTAATAGATAATCATCCATATTTAATGTTTTCAATATTATTATGTTCTATATATCAATCCAATCTAAAATAATCCCATCTTAAAGTGGTAAAATGGATCTTTCATTATCTTAAGGGAACTATAGTTTTAGGCTTATCATGTTCTTCTAGAAATAATTTTGAGATAAAATGTTTTTTGGATAATGAATTTGGTGGATGTATAATGGATATGAAAAGTACATCCAAAACATGTAATTTCTTAGAAGATTATTTATATTCTTGGTCATGTAAGAAACAAAACTCAGTAGCACTTTCCACTGTTGAAGCTGAATACGCGACAGTTGGAAGTTATTGTGATCAAGTTTTGTGTATAAAACATACACTCACCGACTATGGCATGATTTTTACTAAAAATCAAAAGATTTGTGACAACACAAGTTACATTTCTCTAAGTAAAAACCCAATATATCACTCACATGCTAAACACATAGATATAAGACATCACTTACTTCAATATAAAACACTAAAAGGATATATAATTTTACAATTCATTAGAACACAAGAACAACTTGATGATATTTTTAAAAAACTCCTTAGTATTTATAGATTTGAACATATTAAATAGAAGCTAGGAATCATCAATTTTAAGTGATTATTCATATCTACTTCTTGTTAACCAGTCTCCTTACACTAATGAACTTCTTTTCATAGGGGGAGTACATATTTTTTTTTTAATTTTCTAAAACTGTATTTTCCTAAAATTTTTTGGTTTTATAAAAAGTTTTTATCCTAATAAACTTTTCAGACTAAAAAGTTGTTACAAAATTTTCTGAAAAATAATTTATTTTTAAAAATATCATAATCAATTTTTTTTTTATTTTAAAAATATCATAATTAGTTTTCATTATGAAACTAATATAATAATTTTTTTTCCATTTTAAAACTATCATAATTAGTTTCCCTTAAGAATACATCATAATCAATTTTTATTACAAAACTATCATAATTGTTTTCAATTACAAAAACCATGAAGAACATGTTACTCATACCGATGAAGCTCTCTACTCTGAAAGGAACCATTCTTTTAGTTTTTTCAGTTATCCTTAACTTTAGTATATAATTTTTGTTTTTTATTTATTTAAAAAAGTTTTTCAATACTTTGTTTTTATTATCAAACTTAAATTTTTTCTAAATGAACTATTATATAATCCGATCAAAATTTTTCTTAAAACTTCAAGATCTCAAAGTTACTTTTAATGTAAAGACCCCAAACCCAATAGCCTAAAGCTAGTGCTTTATTAAATACATTGGTATTATTAGAAATAGATTTCACCCCAAAGGACCAAATATTTTTGTATATTTGGAAAACCAGATACATACATAAGTTTTACATTATAAATTTAAAGGAAAACAAAACATAGAAAATATATTGGGAACACTCATAAAATCCTAAATTATCCCTACAAGTCATTCATAATACATATCTTCACATCCTGGGAAAATATAAAACATAAGTAAGGGGTGATATCATATGATTAGTAAGTGTAAGAAATATAAAAAAATATAATATAAACATAAATAATAAGGCAAGGTGAATAACTAAAAATAAAATCCATTAAACATAATCTAGAGCATATTATGGAAGGAAAAAAGATGAATAAATAATTCCCTATGAATAATCACCTGATAATGAAACTTAATCATGGATATTCTACTAGTAAAATAATCACATGGACTATAAATTAATAGTATCATAATTAGGGAATGAATAATGCTGAACATCTAAAATATACTGTTGATACCTCATCTAAGACATCTAAAAATAAATGTCTGAGGCCTCGACCAAATCTATATATGAAAATAAATGGGCAAGGCCTTATCCAAATGCATATCTGTTTTGTCTCATGAGATCTACCGATGCATCGAGGGGCTATAGTGGGACCCACCCATCACTTTCTAAGTCCAATGAATTCCTCATATTAATGGGGTGAAACATAAATGACATATACATGTGAAATGTAAATAAATCTCCCTAATTAGTAAACATAATCACTAACCATTCTACGTAATATGGTGAAAGGTATCAAGATAGAACATCCATAATAAAACTGATTATAAACCATTTAAAAAAATATGGTTGATTATATAATAAAATATCAATTCAAATTAATAATAATATTCAATAGAGGGTTCTTAAATGTATTAAAATACTCTAATAAAATCATTATGGAATTCTTGAGAGAAATGCCCTTTTTTTACTTTGGAAAGAAGAGTTATTTTGAAAAAAATAATTTATATTTGTCATAAAATTATATTATAAACATTTATATCCTAGAAAACTAGGATAATAAATTATTTTGAGTCATAAATTATGTCTAAATAAAGTAAAAACATATAAAAATAGTTTTTAAGAAACTTTAGAAATGAGCCGCTTCAATGCGGTTTGAGGGAAAATATAAAAGAGTCTGTAAAGAGGACAAAGGATTAATTGTTTACATAAAACTAGAAAAGAGATAAGGTATTTTTTCATGATAAAAAAATATTTATTTATAAAAATATTGATGTCTTAAAACAAATTATGGAGTGTACTTGAAAATGGGTAAGAAATTGGGAAGTTCCCTTTAATCGGGCTTTCTTATTGGGAGGAATTGAAAAGGGAAGCTGGTAAAACATGAATTTAAACATAAAATAAATATAAAATGATTTGGATAAATGATTTTTGAACATATACATATAATTTATAAGAAATATATAAAAATAATATAGAATTACATTGAGGTAAAGAGAGAGAAAGTGTAACCCAAATGAAAAATGGAGGTTCGGGGAGAAACCCTTACCACTTTGAAAATAGTCAAACTGTATTCCCATAGAATTAATGATAATAAAATAAAACATTTAATATCATTAATATAATTATATTAATTATATGATACATAAATTGGAAGTATACATACACCAAACACAATAAATATTAGTGAATAAGGAATATCTCACAGAAATAAAAGTGAGATGAGAAACCCTTTACCATATGTTTGAAAGTGTTATACACTTGTACTTAATGTCCTAGATAATGAAATTAGATTAATTAATAATTTAATTAAAAAAATATTAAACATTTATTTGATATATTATAATTTTTTTTAAGTTTATTTATGTCATTTTTGATGAGTTATGTGATTCAATTTCATCATTCAGGAGTTCGTTTCCTAGGTTTTCATGATTGGTTCACTTGTATACATGTAATGAGAATCATGTAAAATAGAAAAAATTATCCAAAATTGAAATTATATGTTATTAAAAAACTTACATAAGATTTAATGGTCTTATATACCATATTTTTATATATGAGGATAATTCATTAGATAAACCATTAATGGTAACTATTTAGATTATTTTGGTGTTTTTTTCGATCACCACAAACTGGTTTCATATTATGAATTAATATTATGTATATATACTAGTTACATAACATTAAATGACTTTTATTAAATATATTATATTCTTTTTTAACGATAAAAATGGTTTTATAACTAGACTTGGAGGTGTAATTGAAAAACGAAAACTCATCATCCACAAAGGTGGTAAACCGCACCTCACTAACAATGTTTTTATTTTTAGAATAAAAAGAGGAATATAAGATAATTTATGTTTGATATTATATTAACATAATAAAATTATATTATATATAATATACTATATTTATCATTCATTTTTAGACATAGGTGGTATGGAAAGGATAAGAAAAGAAAAGAAAATGAAAGAAAATTAAAAGAACGAAAGGGGATTTTACCTCTTGAATTACTCTCCTTGAGAACCTCCAAAAGGAACTTTTGAAATGGTATTATAGATGAGAATAAAACAAACAGAATGTGGTATTGGGTATAAATTATAAAATATTCAAGGATTTTGAGGTGTGAGGATAAGGGGTGGTATTTTTAGTGGAGGAGAGAAGTTTTTTTTGAAAAAGATGGAGGCTATGCCTATTTTGTTAAAAGAAAGTAAAAGATAGTAACCAAGGGGAGGGGAAATGGGAAAATAGGGAAAGCCCAAAAAAAAAGAAACTATTTGCTTATATTTTTCAGTAGTCTCTCGGTTATCCTTTTTTCTTCATCTCTAATTGCATCCAGCTCCGCTATTCCACTCCCACGACCCCGACCTATCGACCTCCATCTGCTAGCACTTTCCCTGCTCGAGAGATCTTGTAGTATTATATAAATTGTCTCAGAATCAGTTCTCTCAGAACCCAAGCTGTCCTCTGTTTCTTCCTTGCATTTTTTAGGAGAAACATCTTTTGTGACTGACGTCTTCATTTCTTCTACAATAGGCAGCTCAACCACTATTGGAGAAACAACCGGGGCTGGTGTTTTCTTGTAAGAAACAAGCTAAAATCCTTCATTATCCACAATTGGATTTGAATCAGAATGAAAAGCATTAGAGATGACTGGGGAGTTATAATATAAGGTTTTTTTTACCTTTTCGATTCACTGAGGAAACCATCTTTTCCTGAAGTTGTGCTTCTTCTGCTCTAACTTGCTCTTTTCCATTGCTAGGAGCAACAACATGATTGATATTTTACTCTTTGTTACAAATATCAACCCAAGATTTCTTCTTATTTTCAACAGAGAGGGTTCATACCTTGGGTAAGTCTAGACAGTCACCTTTTTTTTATCAACTTTAGGTTCCTCTTCATGTATGAGAGGGTGCATACCTTAATTTGTTTATTATTTTGGATCAAGACTATGAATAGTTTTAGAATTATCACTAAATATATTAAAATAATGAAGGGTATTTCTAGATTATGGTGATTATATCAGTAATGACTCAATAAATAGTTTATTTAACTTATATTTTATCTATATCGTAAATTACCATATTTCACTATTCACAATAATTCAACTATTTCAGAAAAATACAAAAAATTCACCCAAAGCATTTTTAGATGTTTAGAATTTAAAAATGGACTAAATTTTATGAAAATAATTTTCTAAATATGATAAATTTAATTTTTAATTAAAATCATCATTTATTTGGAAAATACAGATTTTAAAATTATAACTGATTTTATGACACTTTGAAAAATTAATCAAGGTCAAATAAAATTATCTTATAATCATAATATAACAAAAATATTAATTTATAAATATATTTTTGGAAATTAAATTTCTTTTTAAATCATTATATCAATTATAAAATTTTAAATAAACATTTACGTTTCACAGAAATACAAATACTTAATTTATCATTTTTAATACATTTATTTACTTATTCCATGATATAAATATATCATATTTTCATTTATGAGATACCTAAATTTTATTTATACTCTCATAGGTGAGATAAAATTCAAATAATAAATAGACTTTTAATATAAAAAAATTAACAGTTTTATAAAAATCGATATTTTTTAGTAGTCATTAGAAAATAAATATTTTCAAAAAAATATCAAAATTTTACCCTAAGATAATTTTGAAATTAAAATTTTAAAAATAAAGTTTATTTTGTTAATTTTAATTTATACAGGATTAAAAATTTTATTTTAAATTAAGTGAACCATTAAAAGGAGGTAAAACTACCTTTAGAAAAATATAGTATTTTACACGTAAAATTTGATTTATTCTTATCTTATACCTATAAAAATAATTTGGATGAATTTAAAAATATAAATTTCATAATGTGGTTAATACTATTCATTCCTAAAAATTTAACAGCTAGGTTATAATGGTCAAATTTTAAAGAGTATGTTGTGGTTTTAAACTCGGTGTTGCATACAACATAAGCTATTTAAGTTGTTAAATTTAAAAGTGACATACTATAAAATCTTAGGGTGTTACATTATCCCCTACTAAAATAAATCATGTCCTCTAAATTTAAACTCCGTGATTGGTAATAATGGAGTTATCATTTTAGAATACCCTTGAGGAAATACCACATCATAAAAAGGCTTAATAAAACCTCCTCTTAAAAAGAGGGAAAAGGAAATGTGTAGGTCACCACAAAATTAGGCATTAAAATAGGATAAAATTAGTGAAAAGCGAAACTATAGACATGGAAGAAAAGTCTAACCATAAATTTATGATGGAGAGTGATAGAAAACATGGTCATCAGAAATTTAACCATTACATGATTGTAAATATGTGATCGGTTAAAATACCTTTGATTTCTTAGAAAGAAAAGTAAACAGATAACATTTTTATTCCAAAATCATTTTCCTAGAGTTTAGGGTTTCTTTTACTATATATAGAATCACATGAGAAAATAAACTTACTTGATTCCTTTCTATATCATAAGCATAATATCAACCTTTGGTTGTTCTTTGATATATTTCCACTTCATTTCTTACACCAGTAGATGGATATTCAAGATAAATCTTCCATAAATGAAGCACTTTTAACAAATCATATGGTCCTAAAGTAATTACTTATACCTTTAAATGTTTACTGAAACCAATAATGTTAGAACATGTTATCAATGAACAATAATTTCCAAACTTTAAATTGATCCATTCCACAAGTAGTTAGTCTTAAGACTCATACAAAACATGTCTGTCTATATTCAATGACAAAAAATTTATAAGAAAGGGCACTAAATTTTTAAAATTAATTTAACATATGATTTCAAAAATAATGTTGTTCTTAATCCCACATACCAGATATATGAATACCTTGATCAATATAAAACCTTAATGAAAACATTTATGATTCTAAATCTGTAAAGAAGAAGCACTATAGTACAATCCTTATATATCTCATGATTTTTATAAGAAGAATATCATAACATAATTATTGAATCCAATAACACAAATACATTAATTATTCCACTTTTATTGTAGTAAAAACATAAGTTTTACCTTGATATCTTTTATGTTTCTAAGCTATATTTCTTTAACGCTTGGGAAATTCATTTTAATAGTGCCTCATCTCCTTACAGTTGAAACATTGCACATTTAAAACTTCTTTCTTTCCCTTAAATTCATGATCCTGATGAACTTTCTCTCTACACTTGTAATAATTTCCCATTCCCTTTAGGAAAGTACTATGGTTTTTCTTCCCACAATTATCATATGTGGGAAAAAAATTCTTTCCTTTATTTATTTATTTATCCCTCATTATACTATTTTCTTCTTATCTTGATTTTCCTTAAATTCATAATACTTAGAGTATTATTTATCAATATTTATAGCACATGATAATATATCCTCATATGATTATAATGTTTATTAAACTAGTTACCTTTATAGAATTGGATTAAGTCTATCAAATAAATGGTCAATATTGTTCCATGAATTACATATAAAGTCCGCAACATGCCTTTCTAACCTTGTAAAGCTGGATTTATACATAGAAAATTTTTTATCCTCTTTTTTTCTTAGACTCAAGAATTGTTTATTCATATCTTCTCTCTATTCATGAGGGAAATATTTTTCTAAGAAAATTTCTCTAAAATCCTTCCACTCCATATTCAAAAATTCATCCTCCTCCTTTTGTTTTTGAATTAATGACCATAATTGATTAGTATCTATAAGGACCCGACCTTAAACCTTACATAATATTTAATTAAATGAATAATTAACATTGAGGATCTTTTCAGGTTTAGAGTTTTAGAGAGTTAGGCCATAACTATTACATTTCAAAATATTACAAAGTAGACACTTCAACATAGTTTCCATTTTTTTCATAAAATAAAAACTCTTGAAAAAAAGAGTCATGTATAGTTCCATGTTTAAGATAGAATGACTTTTCCTTGATCCCATCCTTGACCCTATTCCACATTATATTCTGTGAAAAACATTTCAAAAACTTGGGATGAGCATAAAAAGCTCAGTAGGGGATACACAAAGAATGAAAACAGTTAGTTTTTCAAAACAAAAATTAAACCATGAATACTTTAACATAATTAATACTTTTCACCTTTATGAAGTAGTAAATACTCTTCACTGAATAAAAGATCATTACTTACCCTTTTGTAACCAAAATATTACCATAAAACCCATATAAAGAACACATAACATATAAAGGTAACTTGGTACATAAACATACTTAAATGGAATAACCATATGGTCGACTTCCACACATATCACTAAATAGAATAGCCATACGGCCGACTTCCATACCCAATGCATTGGAGATTATAATGTAACCACCCTTCCTGGTATTCACGGCACCGCCCATCACATGGTTTATCACGTAACCACCCGTCAAATGTCCAAGTACCATTATAAAATCATAAGACATAAAACAAATATAAAGGAAAGAAAAAATTTCCAAATTTCAATCAAAATATATCACTTAAATATATTGTCATAAAAAATCCATTATCAAAACCATTTTCAATACCAAAATACATAAAAGAGTATATGGTATTTATTTTCTTTTAAAAACATTAGGACTTGTTGAGGAAGAAAAAGATCAAATAATACTCATGGTGGCGGAAAAGGTCATTGTCACCGCTTAAGTTAAAAGGAAAATTCTCTTCTTCATTTAGTAAAACACTTTGTATAAAAATATTCCCTTTGAAAAGTAAAGGGAATTTATACAGCGTATAAAAGAAAGTCGTGTATTAAAACAAAATATGCCTCAATGAAAGGAGATTGAGATGAAGTCCCTTACAAAGATAATTTTGTAAATAAAATAGATATATTATGTGTATTCAATATATGCACACATAAAGCAAGTATAAATACATAAAAATTAATTTCTCACATAATAAAATAACGACATAAACAAGAAAGAGAAGATTAACCCAAAGAACGGAAATTGGGTTAAGAAGTTCCCTTACCTCGTGTCTGACTCGACTCAATCGTTCTTTAATCTCCTGAATAATAAACTAAAGTTAATTTATACTTTATTAAGAACATTTTTCAAGTTTATTATTCCTTTTATATCACTTATTACCATGTTATAAATATTATGTAATCATTTAAGTTAATAACGTCCATTTTGTCGATATTTGGTACTTCAGTAAAAAAATGAAAACCTTATATTTACAAGTTGTCCATGTGGTCAATAGTCCATTATATCCAGAATTATATTCATGATTTAGATATCATATATGTCTTATATTTCCAGTATATACATGTATTTATAATAGTACATAACATTTAGAGGTAAGAAATGAAATGCACCGTTCATGGAGACGGTAAGCCATACGTACGCATGAACGCTACTTTCATTTCTATTTCTTATTTTAATAGAATTTAAACATAAAGATACATATTTATATTATAATTAAAGTATAATATCATATATAATATCATTAACTATATCCTTTATACATCACACATAAGGCATTAACGAGTCACATAACTTTGAGGGGGCGGTAGTCCGCACTTCCTCAAATGAGATTATCATATTTACCCACAATGGAAACCATAAAGGCGTGATATAAATGGAAAATAAAGAAGAATAAAGAAAAAATAAACATAATATATATCATATATAAATACAGTACCATCATAATGGCCACCATGAGAGGCGGTAGGAGATAATCGAACAATCATCGTTTTGTGAGGTGTTAGTTTTCCATCCACGAAAACATTATGTTCTTCATCCATTAGATGGAGGTGTGTGTATGTGTAGTTCTAATCCTTCGCATAAAAACATCCTAGTATATTGAGGATACTTGTGTTGTTACAAAATAAAGGAATAAAAAGAGTTTAGGGGTTGGAGAAGTAAAATAAAAGAAAATAATTTAAGAGAAACCGTTACCTTTAATTTGGGTAACTCCCTTTGGATTGAACCAAAGGACTTCTTGAAGTGCCTTATGCCTACGCTAAGGCTTCTAGGAGGAGGAGAGGGATGTAGGGAACTTAATTGGGTAGAGTTTGGACGATCCAAAAGGCTTGAGAGGTGTGAGGAATTGGTTATAAATGGTCTCCTTTTATAAGTGGGAGGAGGGGCTCTTTAGGAAAGTGTGAAAACATTATTTTATTATATAATAATATTCGGTTTCTAATGGTCCAAAAATCATTAAGGTAAAAGATAAGATGACTCATATTCGAAATATAATCATCCAATAGGAATTGGACAGGTTTTGGATAATATTTTAATCATTATAATCTTATTTATTTAAATCATTTATTAATGCGGTAAATACTGCATCATTATTGTGTCATGAATAATTTAATTTATTCGATGTCTAAAAATTATAAAGAAAATACAATAATGTAGGAAATATTTTTATATTTCCAATGAATATTTATAGTCTAAAATATAATTTATATAACCACTTCTAAAAATTAATTTACTAAAAGATATTTGCTTTTGTCATTTTTACCTTTAAGTTAATTAATCTAAATTGTCATTTTCACTCCCATGTGGCTCAATGGGGTCCCAAAATCAATCCAAATATATCCATGGTCGTTAATAACTCAATCAATATGGTTTGTACAAGTGTTAAGGTAGTTTTGAATTATTATAAAATTCTTTTAACATTGAATTACCCTATTTACCTTTAACCGCGGTAAATAAAAGTCAAAAGTTACTATTCACCAAAAATTATTTTCATCTTAATGAACCACATTTTACTTCTTGATAACAACCATATATGTCGGATTTTTGAAATTCAATTCACATAAGTGATAAAATTTCATTTAAATGAAAAAGTTAGTTTTTTTAACTACCACTAAGTAGTTTCACTATTCATCAAAAATTGATGTTTTTCAGAAAAATACCAAAAATTAAGACTAAGATATATTTGATATTATGAATTAAAAAATGATGTAAATTTTTCCAAATTAAAAACAAATAAGTGACATTAATTAATTTTAAAATTAATTCTCATTGTTAAAACAAATAGCATGTTTTTAAGAAACAATAACTATCAAAAGATTGATACTTGTTTATGTCCAATTTCAAAGTGAAATTAATTCCAATAACCAACATTGAATTAAAAGGTAAAAATATATTTTAATTTCACTTTAAAACCAATTAAAAAGATAATATAACCATATAAATGAATTAGATTAAAAGGCACTTTTGAATTAAAATACAATATTTTTCATAATTCATTAAAAATGAACTTTATCTAAAAAATACCAAAAAATTACCCAAAGTAAAATTTGATGTCCCCATTCTAAAGAAGGATTTTATTTGGTCAATTAGAATGTATTAAAGTGACCAAAACTATATTTTAATAGGGTTTGCAATTAAAATGCGGCAAATCGACCTTTTAATGTAAATTGTGCTTAAAATTAGATTCATTCACATTTTAAGCCTCTAAATATTTATTAGATAAATGTAAATACATTTAAAAATAATGTATAGTCATATTGTAGTTAGTTTTGTTCATTCCCGCCAATACAATAGCTATGAGTTAACTACCATTTAAAATAATAATATTATATTATTAGTGTGCAACGTAAGATTTCAAAGAAACCCGTTGTTGCGTATCGGGCGTGCTATCGAACATAGCAACCCTTTTAAAGTAAAATTAATATTTAATTCAAAAATATTAATAAATATAAAATATGTCTTATTCTTCATTTACCTAGGATGTTACATCCTTCCCCCCTTTTGGAAATTGCGTCCTCACAATTTTTATTCACTTATCAAAATAAGTGGGGGTATTTATCCCTCATAGCATTTTCAGATTCCCACATTGCCTCTTTAATCATATGGTTTTTCCACAAAACCTTTACATGGTGAATTACCTTATTCCGCAACATTTTCTCTCTATGTTTAAGAATCTGGACTGGTTTTTCTTCATAAGAGAGATTCTCTTCCAACTGAACTACCTCTGGGCTCAAAACATGAGATGGATATGGCATATACTTTCTCAACATCGAAACATGAAAAACATTGTGTACCTGGGATAAAGTTGGAGGTAAAGCCACTCTGTACGCAACTGATCCAACTTTCTCAAGAATTTCATTAGGTCCAATGAACCTCGGACTCAACTTTACCTTCTTACCAAAACACATCACACTTTTCCATGGAGAAACTTTGAGAAAGACATGATCACCTACCTCAAAAGAAAGATCCTTACTCTGGTTATCTGAATAACTTTTCTGTCTACTATGTGCTGTTCTCATGTGCTTCTGAATGAACTGAACTTTCTCTACCATCTCTTCTACCAATTTTGGCCCCATCAGCATCCTTTCACCTACTTCATCCCAAAAAGCTGGATTTTGACAATGATTTCCATATAATGCCTTAAATGGAGCCATCTGTACACTGGAATGAAAGCTGTTATTTTAAGAAAATTAAACCAAAGAAAGATGTTGGTCCCAACTTCCTGATAATCCATTGAGCAAGAACGTAAAATATCCTCCAATGTCTGAATTGTTCGTTATGACTTCCCATCTGATTGAGGATGAAAAGATATACTAAAATTTAATTCAGTACCCAATGACTTCTGAAGGCCTTTCCAAAAGTTAGAAGTGAACCCGAGATCACGATCAGATACAATAGGGAGGGGAACTCCATGCAACCTGACTATCTATTCAACATACAACCGAGCAAGTTGATATAGAGACAATGTATCTCGAATAGGAAGGAAATGAGCAGATTTAGTCAATCGATCAATAATAACCCAGATTGCATTATTACCTCGAGATGTCTTTGGTAATCCCACAACAAAGTCCATTGATATATTTTCCCATTTCCACTCTGGAACCAGTAAAGAATGAAGTATTCCGTTGGGTAACTATAAATCTACTTTAACCTGCTGACAAGTCAAACACTTCACAGTAAAATCAGCAATATATCTTTTCATTCCATCCCACCAGTAATACTCTCGAAGATCTCTGTACATCATAGTACTGCTAGGATGAAATGAAAATGGAGAACTATGAGCTTCACATAACAACTCATTCCTCAACTATGAATCACAAGGTACACATAATCTCTTCCCAAATCTCAAAACAGAATCATTATCAACATTAAAATCAGACAACTTACCCTTCTGAACCAACACAACCTTTTTTTACAACTCATTGTCTTCCTTCTGCGCTTTCTTAATTCTGTCTGATAGAGATAATTTCACTAACACCTGAAACAAAATAGAAGAATTTTCTGCGAAAAAAACTTCTATTCCAAAGTTCATCAAATCAAAAACCAAAGGATCTTGTTTCAAATGTAACATGATTAATGAAGTATTAAATTTTCGAATCAAAGCATCAACCACTTTATTTGTTTTTCCTAGATGATAAAGGATCGTGCAATCATAATCCTTGATTAATTAAAACCATATCCTTTGTCTCATGTTCAATTATTTCTGAGTGAATATATACTTCAAACTTTTGTGATCAGTATATATTTCACACTTCACTCTATACAAATGATGCCTCCAAAATTTTAAAGCAAAAACAACAGCATCTAATTCCAAATCATGTGTAGGGTAATTTAACTCATGGGGTTTCAACTGATGTGAAGCATAAGAAATTACATGATCATTCTGCATAAGGACATATCCATGTAATTTCCATGAAGCATCACTATATATAACAAACTCACCATTTCTAGATGGTAGTGCCAAAACTAGAGCATTCACCAATCTTCTTTTCAGTTCCTAAAACAATCATCACATTCCTTTGTCTAGATGAACTTAACACCTTTTTGAGTTAACTTAGTCATTGGACTAGATAACCGTGAAAAATATTCAACAAACCTATTGTAATAACCTGCCAAACCAAGAAAACTATAGATCTCAGTTATATTTGTGGGTCTTGGCCATTCTTCAACAACTTTCGTTTTAGCAGGATCAACAGTTATGCCATTTTTTTGAAACAATGTGACCAAGGAAAGAAATTTGTTGTAACCAAAACTCACACTTTCTGAATTTCCCAAATAGTTTCTTGTCTTTTAAGGTTTTCAAGACAACCCTTAAATTACTTTTATGCTCCTCTTTACTTTAACAATAAAACATAATGTCATCAATAAATACAACCAGAATTTATCACCTGATTCAACTGATCCATCACTACAGTAAACTGCTCAATTCTAATTCTGACCATCTCATGATACTAATTTGAAAGGTCATTTACCTCTGTATGCCTTCCCAGAAAAGATGCTCTATTTCCTCTATGAAAAACCATTCTTAGCACAGAAATATCTTAGGCGAAGCAACATGGTAATCTGTAAATGCTATATCATTCCAATATTACCATAAATTAATTTATGGACATTTATTTAACAATAAACTAACTCCTAAAGTTGTCTAAACCGACCTATGATACCAACTATAAGGACTCGAACTTAAACCTTACATAATATTGAATTAAATGAATAATTCACAATAAGGATCTTTTTAGGTTTAGAGTTTTAGAGAGTTAGGCCATAACTATTACATTTCAAAATATTACAAAGTAGACACTTCTACACAATTTCCATTTTTTTCATAAAATAAAAACTCTTAAAAAAAGAGTCATGTCTAGTTCCATGTTTAAGATAGCATGACTTTTCCTTGATCCCATACTTGACCCTATTCCACATTAAGTCTTGTGAAAAACATTTCAAAAACTTGGGATGATCATAAAAAGCACAGTAAGGGATAAACAAACAATGAAAACAATTAGTTTTTCAAAACAAAAAGTAAACCATGAATACTTTAACATAAGTAATAATTTTCACCTTTATAAATTAGTAAATACTCTTAAATGAATAAAAGATCATTACTTACCCTTTTGTAACCAGAAGATTACCATAAAACCCATATAAATAACACATAACATATAAAGGTAACTTGGGAAATAAACATACTTAAATGGAATAACCATACGGTCGACTTCCACACATATCACTAAATGGAATAGCCATATGACTGACTTCCATACCCAATGCATTGGAGGTTATAACATAACCACCCATCCTAGTATTCACAGCACCACCCGTCATATAGTTTATCACGTAACCACCCGTCAAATGTCCAAGTACCATTATAAAATCATAAGACATAAAACAAATATAAAGGAAAGAAAAAATTTCCACATTTCAATCAAAATATATCACTTAAATATATTATCATAACAAATCCATTATCAAAAACATTTTCAATACCAAAATACATAAAATAGTATATGGTATTTATTTTCTTTTAAAAACATTACAGCTTGTTGAGGAAGCCAAAGATCAAATAATACTCGCGGCAGAAGAAAAGGTCGTTGTCACCACTTACGTTAAAAGGAACATTATTTTTGTCTTTTTGTAAAATTATTCATAGAAAAAGATTCCCTTTGAAAAGTAAAGGGTCTTTATACAACATATAAAAGAAAGCCGTGTATTAAAACAAAATATGCCTCAATGAAAGGAGATTGAGACGAAGTCCCTTAAAAAGATAATTTTGTAAATAAAATAGATCTATTATGTGTATTCAATATATGTACACATAAAGCAAGTATAAATACATAAAAATTCATTTCTCAAATAATAAAAGAACGACATAAACAAGAAAGAGAAGATCAACCCACATAACAAAAATTGGGTTAAGAAGTTCCCATACCTCGTGTCCGACTTGACTCGATCGTTCTTTAATCTCCTGAATAATAAACTAAAGTTGATTTATACTTTCTTAAGAACCCTTTTCAAGTTTATTATTCCTTTTATATCACTTACTACCATGTTATAAATATTATGTAATCATTTAAGTAAATAACGTCCATTTTGTCGATATTTGGTACTTGAGTAAAAAATGAACACCTTATATTTACAAGTTGTCCATGTGGTCAATGGTCCATTATATCCATAATGATATTCATGATTTAGATATCATATATTTCATATATATCCAGTATATAATTTTATTTATAATAGTACATAACATTTAGAGGTAAGAAATGAAATGCACTGTTCATGGAGACGGTAAGTCGTACGTACGCATGAACGCTACTTTCATTTCTATTTATTATTTTAATAAAATTTAAAAAATAAATATACATAGGTATATTATAATTACAGTATAATATCATATATAATATTATTAAATCTATCCTTTATACATCCCACATATGGCATTAATGAGTCACATCACTTTGAGGGGGCGGTAGTCCGCACTTCCTCAAATGAGATTATCGTATTTACCCACTATGAAAACCATAAAGGCATGCTATAAATGGAAAATACAGAAGAATAAATAAAAAATAAACATAATATATATCATATATTAATACAGATCCATCATAATGGCCACCATGAGAGGTGGTATGAGATAATCGAACAATCATCGTTTCGTGAGGCGTTAGTTTGCCATCCACGAAAACAATATGTTCTTCATCCATTAGATGAAGGTGTGTGTATGTGCAGTTCAAATAATTCTCATAAAAACATCCTAGTATATTTAGGATACTGGTGTTTTTACAAAATAAAGGGATAAAAAGAGTTTAGGGGTTGGAGGAGTAAAATAAAAGAAAACAATTTAAGAGAAATCGTTACCTTTAATTTGGGTAACTCCCTTTGGATTGAAACAAAGTACTTCTTGAAGTGCCTTCTGCCTAAGGTAAGGCTTCTAGGAGGAGGAGAGAGATGTTGGGAGATTAATTGGGTAGAGTTTTGATGAGTCAAAAGGCTTGAGAGGTGTTAGGAATTGGTTAGAAATGGTCTCCTTTTATAAGGGGGAGGAGGGTCTTTTTAGGAAAGTGTGAAAAAATTATTTTATTATATAATAATATTCAGTTTCTAATGGTCCAAAAATAAGTAAGGTCAAAGATAAGATGACTCATATTCGAAATATAATCATCCAATAGAAATTGGACATGTTTTGGATAATATTTTAATCATTATAATCTTATTTATGTAAATCATTTATTAATGAGGTAAATACTGTATCATTATTATGTCATGAATAATTTAATTTATTCGATGTCTAAAAATTATAAAAAAATACAATCATGTAGGAAATATTTTTATATTTACAATGAATATTTATAGTCTAAAAGATAATTTATATAACCACTTCTAAAAATTAATTTACTAAAAGATATTTTCTTTTGTCATTTTTGCCTTTAAGTTAATTAATCTAAATTGTACTTTTCACTCCCATGTGGCTCAATGGGGTCCCAAAATCGATCCAAAGATTAACATGGTCATTAATGACTCAACCAATATGGTTTGGACAAGTGTTAAGGTAATTTTGAATTATTATAATATTCTTTTAACGTTGAATTACCTTATTTACCTTTAACCGCGGTAAATAAAAGTCAAAAGTTACTATTCACTAAAAATTATTTTCATCTTAATGAACCAAATTTTAATTATTGATAACAACCATATATCTAGGATTTTTGAAATTCAATTCAAATAAGTGGTAAAATTTCATTTAAATGAAAAAGTTAGTTTTTTTAACTACCACTAAGTGGTTTCACTATTCATAAAAAATTGAAGTTTTTCAGAAAAATACAAAAAATTAATCCTAAGATATATTTGATATTATGAATTCAAAAATGGTGTATATTTTTCCAAATTAAAAACATAAAAGTGGCATTAATTAATTTTAAAATTAATTCCCGTTGTTAAAACAAATAGCGTGTTTTTAAGAAACCATAACTATCAAAAGATTGGTACTTGTTTATGTCAAATTTCAAAGTGAAATTAATTCCAATGACCAAAATTGGATCAAAAGGTAAAAATATATTTTAATTTCACTTTAAAACCAATTATAAATATAATATAACCATATAAATAAATTAGATTAAAAGGCACTTTTGAATTAAAATACAATATTTTTCATAATTCATTAAAAATGAACTTTATCAGAAAAATACCAAAAAATTACCCAAAGTAAAATTTGATGTACCCATTATAAAGAAGGATTTTATTTGGTAAATTAGAATGTATTAAAGTGACCAAAACTATATTTAAAGAGGTTTCTCCATTAAAAGGCGGTAAATCGACCTTTTAATGTAAATTGTGCTTAAAATTATATTCATTCACATTTTAAGCCTCTAACTTTTTATTAGATAAATGTAAATACATTTAACAATCATGTATAATCATATTTTAGTTAGTTTTGTTCATTTCTGCCAATAAAACAGCTATGAGTTAACTACCATTTAAAATAATAATATTATATTATTAGTGTGCAATGTAAGATTTCAAAGAAACCCGTTGTTGCGTATCGGGTACGCTATCGAACATAGAAACACTTTTAAAGTAAAATTAATATTTAATTAACAAATATTAATAAATATGAAATATTTCTTATTCTTCATTTACCTGGGATGTTACAGTATCTCCTAATAGATGATAAATTACCATGTTAACCTTCTCTCTTTCATTACTTCCCAAAGTAAGAAATATATTCTCTAAGGAACTTATCCGTTTTTCAGCTACAAATGGATTTATAGTCCCATTTAATAATAGAGGTTGTTATCGCATGAAGTGGTATAACATTATTATACCACATTGTAGATCAGGATGCTTCATATGGGTAAGCTTATTACTCATAATCTAATTCAATTTTTCTAGTATAGTTATAAGTTGTTTAGATCTAGTTGTGGATCCTGTTATAACAATATTATCTTGCATAAGATGGAAATACCTACATGGGATATGCATGTTGATATAGTTTCCATTCCTTCCACTAGGCTCAATTTCAAAATAATGGCATACACTAAATTAGGTTATGAATCATAACGAATAATTATAAACTAGAAATACAATTAAAATAAATTTAGAATTTATGCATAGATAATCTCATAATCATAAACACTATTTATTTGGGGATATATTACTTTTAAATCATTCACAATGATTTTTAAATAAAATGTGTATTATCCTAAGAATATCCCCAAGGAGTGTCAAACTAGGTGCACAGTAAGGTCCGTTGTCGTGTACTAGGTTACGCTGAGTCAGGCCTGACACACCTTATTGGAGTTGTTACCCCTAGGTACATCTGTGCTAGAACCACGTCCACTTGTAGTATCCAGACAAAGATTTATTGCTAGGAAGACCTACATAATCTCTACCTTACCAAAATTCTAGGATGTTATTCTATGATTATCCTCAAATTATATATTAGGTTTATATTCCCCAATCTATGTTTTATAAATCTAGTTTCCAAGGTTTTTACTAAACTTACTCAGATACCAACTGTGAAGACCCTGACCCCAGTAGCCTAGAGCCGATGCCTTACTTAAATACATTGGTATTATGAACAAAAGATCACACCTCAAAGTATTAAATAGTTTAGTATATTTGTAAAACTAGATACATACACAATGTTAAATTAAAACTTGAAAGGGAAAACAACATATAAACTCTATTAGGAACACCCATAAACTCTTATATTATCCCTGCAAGTCATTCATAATACACATCTTTGCATCCTAGAGAAAAATAAAACATAAGAAAGGGGTGAGATTTGATGCTTATCAAGGGTAAGAGACATAGTGAAAGCTAATATAAACATAAAAAATAAGGAAATTTGAATTACTAAAAACAAATTCCATTAAAACATAATCTTGAGTATATTATGGTAGGAATAAAAGTTAAATAAATAATGCCCTATAAATAATCAACCAAGAATGAAACTTAACTATGGATATTCTATTGGTCAAATAATCACATATAATATAAATTACTAGTATCATAATGAGGTAATAAATAATGATGGACATTTGAAACATATCTTCAAGGCCTTTTCCAAGAAATAAGAAAATAAATGGTTAAGGCCTTAGCCAAATCCATATCTAAAAATAAAAGGGAAAGGCTTTGGCCAAGTCTATATCTGTTTTGTCTCAGTAGACCTAATAATACATTGAGGGGCTATAGTGGGATACATTAATAAGTATAATGAATTCATCATGAGAATTAGGTGAAACATAAACAATATATATATACAAAATATAAATAACCTTCCCTAATCAGTAAACATAATCACTAACCATTCTGAGTAATATGGTGAATGATATCAAGATATAACATCCACAATCAAAATGATCATAAACCATTTAATAAAATATGGTAGATTATATCATAAAAGATCAATCCAAATTAATCATATGATTCAATATAGGGTTCTTAAATATATTAAAATACCCTAACAAAATTATTATGGAATTCTTGAGAGAAATACCCTTTTTTTACTTTAAAAATATTTTTTTTCGAAAAATCATTTGTATTTATGATAAAAATCAGATTTTAAACATGTATATCTCAAAAAAATAGGAAAATTAAATTATTTTTGAGTCATAAATGATGTATAAATGAAGTAAAAGCATGTAAAAACAGTTAAGAAACTTTTAAAATGGTCCTCTTTATTGCAGTTTGAGAGAAAATATAAAAGAGTCTTTTAAGAGGACAAAAGATTAATTGTTTACATAAAACTAGAAAAGTTATAAGATAGTTTTCATCATAAAAAAAGATAAATTTTATATAAATATTGGTGTCTTAAAATAAATTATGATGTAGACTTTAAAATGGGTAAGAAATTGGGAAGTTCCCTTTAATTGGGTTTGCTTCTCCGGAGGAATTGAAAAAGAAACCTTGTAAAACATGTATTTACCCATAAAAGAAATATAAAATAATATGGAAAAATGATTTTGGAACATATTCATAGAATTTATAGGAATTATATAAAAATAATTAATAATTACATTGATGTTAAGATATAGAAATCATAACCTGAATGAAAAATAGAGGTTTGGGGAGAAACCCTTACCACTTTGCAAATATTTAAAATGAATGCCCCATAGAATTAATGATCATCAAATGAAAAATTTAATATCATGAATATAATTATATTAATTATATGATACATAAATTGTTAGTATACATACACCACAAATAATAAATATTGGTGAATAAGGCATATCTCATAGAAATAAAAGTGAGATGAGAAACCCCTTACCTTATGAACAAAAGTGTTCTGAACTTGTACTTAATGTAATGGATAATGAAATTAGATTCATTAATAATTTAATTAAGAACCAATTAAACATTTATTTGATTTATTATAATTTTATTAAGTTCATTTATATCCTTTTTGATGATTTATGAGATTCAATTTTTTCATTCGAGAGTGTTTGTTTTCTTGGTTTTAATGATCAGTTCACTTGTATACATGTACGAAAGATATTGTAAAATATAAATAGTTATATAGAATTGAAATTATATGTTATTAATTAACTTATAGGATATTTAATGATTTTATTTTTCATTTTTTCTATATATTGTGATGATTCATTAGATAAAGCGCTAATGATATCCATTTAGATTATTTTGGAATTGTTTTTGATCATCACAAACTAGTTTTGTATTTTAAATTAATATTATGTATATATACTGGTTACATAACATTAAATAAGTTTTATTACATATATTAAATTATTTTTTAACCATAAAAATGGTTTTATGACCAGACTTGAAGGTGTAATTGAAAAACAAAATCCCATCATCCACAAAGGCGGTAAATTGGAACCTCACAGATGATGTTTTCATTTTTAGAATAAAATGGGGAAGAGAAGATAATTTATGGTTGATATTCCATAAAAATAATAATATTATAGTATATATAATATACTAGATTTATTATTCATGTGTTGAAATATCAGGTAAGGAAAGGATAAGAAAATAAATTGAAAGAAAATTAAAAGAATGAAAGGGGATTTTATCTCTTTAATTCCTCTCCTTGAGAACCTCCTTAAGGAACTTCTGAAATAGTCTTTTGGGTGATACCAAAAAGACTAAAATATTTGGGAGAGTATTGGAAGAGGTATTGGGTAGAAATTGTACAAGATTCAAGGATTTGGAGGTGTGAGGAGAAGGGGTGGTGAGAGGTGGTATTTATAGTGGAGGAGATGAGTGTTTTTTATTATTTAATTCATTTGTTTATTATTTTGGATCAAGACTACGAATAGGTTGAGAATTATCACTAAATATATTAAAATAATTATTTTTAGTTAGATATTATAGATATTACATCATAAAAGACTCAAGAAATAATATATTTAACTTATACTGTATATATACCACAAATTACCGTATTTCTCTATTCACTAAAAATTAAACTATTTTAGAAAAATAACAAAAATTCACCCTAAAAATTTTAAATTAGAGAAATTCAAAAATGGAATCCATTTTATAAAATTAATTGTTTAAATATGAGAAATTTAATTTTTAATTAAAATTATCATTTATTCAAAAAATACAATTTTAAAATTATAACTGATTTTATGTCATGTTGATAAATTAATTAAGGTCACATAAAATTATCTTATAATCATAATAAAATATATATATTAATTTATGAATCTATTTTGGGAAAATAAATTTCCTTTTAAATCATTATATCAATTATAAAATTTTAAATAAACATTTACATTTCACAAAAATACCAAAACTTAATTTATTATTTTAAAGAATTTTTTATTTATTCCATGATATAAATATATAATATTTTATTTTATGAGATACCTAAATTTTATTTATACTTTCATAGGTGAGATCAAATTCAAATCATAAATTTAATTTTAATATAAGAAAATTGACAGTTTTATAAAAATCCATATTTTTCGGTATTCATTGGAAAATAAATATTTTCAAAAAAATTCCAAAATTTTACCCTAATATAATTTTGAAATTACTATTTGAAATTTTTTTATTTAGTTTAATATAATTTATAAAATATTCAAAATTTAATTTTAAATCAAGTGTGCCATTAAAAGGTGGTAAAACAGTTTTTAGAAAAATATAGTCTTTTACACGTAAAATTTGATTTATTCTTATCTTATGCCTATAAAAATCATTTGGATGAATTTAAAAATATAAATTTCATAATTTTATTAATACTATTAATTCCCAAAAATTTAATGACAAGGTTATAATGCTCATATTTTTAATAGTATATCATGGTTTAAAACCTGGTGTTGCATGCAACATAAGCTGTCAAAGTTGTTAAATTTAAAAGAGATGTACTATAAAATCATAGGGTGTTAGATTTAAAACTTTATTCATTAAGTCTTAGTCATTAGATCAGTTAATGATTTTAATCTCAACCATTTAATGTTTTGTAATATGAACTATTTCCTCTCCATCCCTATATAAGGGTGCGACATACCCTATCCCACATCAGTTTCCATAAGTTTTGCTTCTAAATCTTGTCACCCCTCAAATATCTTGATCTGTTTTGTTTTAGAGTTCATATGATTACCAACACAAGTTTCAAACTAATGACAACCAAGGAATATTATGCAAAAAATAAAGTTTTCTATGAACTTCTTGTGGAGGGAAATTGGTTTAATAAGTACGATTCAATTCTCAAAAGGATTATATCTTTACAAGTATGGGGAAATGTTTTTGTAGAGAAACTAGAAAAAGATTTCAATTTGTATTATCCTGATATTTTCATATAGTTTTATGCATCCTTTGATTTTTTACTAAGATAAAGTAAGGATAAAGTCTATTTTTCTATTTTTTACAAGAAATACAAGCTTTGATACAAAGGAGTAGTAGACTTAGTGGGTGTTCCCACTAGAGGTGACAATTATCCACAATTACAAAAATTACCAGACAAGCTTGAATATTTTGAGAAAGTTAAGGTAGAAGAGTTATTATTCCCATATTATGATAAAATTAGGTAAGTTTATCACTTGTCACTAGATGATAGGGTTGTATCATAATGGATGAAAGGGTATTTAATTCCAAGGAAGGGTGACCAAGACATTATTAAGGTTTCTGATATATTTATGTTGGACCTATTGATGAATATGTGATAAGTAAACTTGGTGAAATTTTTCTTTATTACAGTGGAGTCTATTAAGAGTTCTTTGATGAAGTTAAATATTATCATGTTTTTTTATTTCATCAATAAATTACTTGTAAAGTGTTTGGATCTTTTTAGGGTAGAGAATAAAACTTTTCCCAATGATAGAAAATATTTCCTTTATTAGTGAAGATACTATTTCAATAATGAAGCTCGTCTTTGATTCTAAATCAAATAATTTTGTTGAAAAAGTTGATGGGGTTGTTTCCGAATCCCAACCATCCAAGAAACCAAAGGCTATTGAAAAGAATAAAAAAGGTAGATTCTTACCCTCTAGAGAGGAAACAAAATAAATAAATGAAAATGATTGATAAGGAATTCAAGGAATTCATGGATAATAAGGCTCAAAAGAAACTGATGATATATAATTTTGATTAGATAAGGCTGAATTCTTAGCCTTAGAAATTCATACTGATGATGAGTTAAGGAAGTCAAATAATAAAAGAAAATCAAAGAAGAAGTTTTATGTGGAAAGAGTTTTTGAATGTTTACTGAAAGGTGTTTAAATAGCCTCTAAGAATTCTCCTATACCATTTTCCCATACTGATCAGTTTATTCTTGATTTCAGATTATTATTTGTTGAAACATTAGTTATACCATTAGTTTTCCCTTCTATTACTAATAAGGGAAAAAGAAAATAAATAGTTGAAGAAGTAACACAATCTATCCCCGAAAAAGAATCGGTTTCTAAATCAGTTAGAAAGGGAGTTTTGTGAACAACAAGACAAATAAAAAGAGAAATTGATGAAGTTATAGAATAAGAAGAATGAGAATAGTTACAAGGATAAAAATAAGAATATGTAGAAGAAGAAAGAGTAGAAAGAGAAGAAGAAGATAAATAAGGAATAGAAAAAAGAGAAGTGGAAGTATAAAAAGAGGTTGACAATGAAGAAATATATTCTGTTAATCAGATAAAGGAAAATAAATCATTAGAATTATCTTTATCATCATTAGATTTATATTATCAGTATGATAAGTATGGAGACTTAGAAGTATCTCAAGGATTTCAATAAAAATCACCATTATAAAGAGAAAAGTCATCAATAAAATAGAAAGAGAAATCATCCTCAAAGGAATCTTATGAACAAGATCAAAATTATCAAATGAAAGTTTCTTAAAATATTTAATCATAAACAAATGATAATTTTATAGAAGTTTTAGATTAAAATAAAGTTTCAAAGAAAATAAAAGAAAAGGATGAGAAAGTTTCAAAGATTTATGCTATATCTTCCAAACTGAAACCTCCCAAACCATCATTAGGGTCATCAGATTCATTTGAAACTTTTTATCATAAGGGTTTTGATTTAATTTTTTGTTCTTTGATAAGATTAAAATACAATATCCCCTACTATCCTAATTTTGATGTGAGATGAAAACCTATTCAGATTAGTCTTAATGAAAAATCAGAATCTCTCAAAGTTCTTACTGAGTTAATTATTCATATTGGGGCTAAAATGAAATCTTTACAAGAAAAATTTCAGACTCAGAAATGATCATAAAATAATATGGTAAAGTAGTTCAATCAATTAGATAGTGATATGAAGGATCACAATGATTAATTTTTTGAATTAAAGAAACTTTTATTATAAATGTTAGACTCCTTTAACAATTATCATCATATATTTTTGATAGGGAAATTTTTTTGGAAGAGTTCAGACACACTTTTGATGATAGAACTCAGGAAGTAAATGTTTTTAAAGAAAAGGTTCACAATTTAGAGCTATAAAATAGTAATCTCAGGTCATGTGAAGATGAATTGGTCCTTATAAAGTATGAGAATAATAAGTTTTCTGAGGAACTTGAAAGACTCAACTCAGAAGTCTGGAAGTAAGTTGTTTTTGGAAGAAAATATTGTGAAGCTTGAGAAGTATTGACATGAGTTCAATAATATAAAATCATTTGTGAAGAAGCTAATAAAGAAATAATAGAAACTTTTAATTATGAACTATCTATGTATTTTTTTTCAAGTATTTGAATGGTTGATCGAATGTGAATGATATTTTTATCCAAATACTTATGTCTTAATATATTCCAATACTTTAAGATGTATTTTATTTCTATTATTTTTGGATTATTGGTTATTTCACATAATAATTGTTTTATATGTGATCTCCCACTAATGTTTTAGGTGATATAATTACCCTTATGTTTGAAAATCATAAAGGGGGATAAGGTTTTATAAGGGGGAGAAGGATTTATAAATCGAGATTTTTATAAGTCTAAAAAAGGTATTCTTAAGGGGGATAAGTATTTACTTAAGGGAGAGATGTTCTATTACTTTAAATCATATTATAAAAAGTGTTACAAACACAAGGGGATTTAAGAGAATAAGAACATATTCAAAGTTCATAAAATAACAAAGGGTTGTAAGTTTTTAAAGTAATTTTTTTTTCACTTAAGTATTGTGTTTTGTGATTTCCAAAAAGGGGGTGATTATTGAGTTAGAAGTCTTAATTATTACTTTTCTTTTCCTTTAGTTTTGGAAATCACAAACACCTTTCTTAAAAATATGTTTACTAACTTTTTATATCCCAAGTGTTTTAGTATGTTTTTTTAGAAAAAACTAGTTTATACTAAACATATAAATGTTTTTAATGTATTATGAATATAAACTTTGATATGTCAAGTCCGATCCATCTAACTGAAGGTGCATCTAACGCATCAGACCAACTAGTGGTTTGATCAGTGGTTAGAAATATGTCTTACTGAAAAAATTCATGACCATTAGACTAACTGTGATACTGATTCAGAAGATTTAACCTTATATAGTTTATCAGATTTAAAATCAATAAAGAAGTACATCAAAATAAATAAATTTTATAATCAGAGTAACTTAGATTTGTTTCTTTCATAAGGAATAAAAAATAGAATTTTGATTATTCTAAACAAAACAACATCAAAAATTCAGTTATAGATGTGCTTTCAATTGAATTATATTTGATACCATTGCAACTAACTCAGAAATATGACCATTGGAGCTATTTCTATAAATAAGAGGTCATTTGAAGAGTTAGAAGATGATATATTTCACAACTCGAGTCATATAAAGATTCTTGTGCATGAAAAACTCGTTCTTATTTATTGTAATACTTTAGAGAGTTTAAGTTCTAAGGAATCCTTGTTAGGACTATTTCCTTTATAAAATATTTTATTTTTCCTTCTATGTTTGATCATTGTACTGATCAAGGGATTATGGGGATAGGAAGACAAATGTTGATCATTATATCGAGGGTTTCTAGAGGATTATAAGACATAACTTGTTCTGATCATCATATCGATGGAATTCATGGTAAGTAAAAAAAAACTTTAAAGTAAGTATAAATATATAGATACCTTTAGTCAGGGTTTTTTGACAACCTTAACTCTTAAGGTTAAAGATTAAAATCCTTTATTAATCTTGTAATTCATTCTTACTATTTATAAGATTTTTTATTGATTGTTTTTACAAGTCTTTATTCCAGTCTACATATTAAAATATATATTTTTTTAAAAAATATTTATTATTATTTGTTTTATTAGTGAGACTATAATACCAAAAAACATAATATGATATAATTGTAAAATTTATGATTCTGATCCTAATACTCTGATCATCAGATAGTGGTGAGTCTAATCTTTTTATTGAAAGAGGTAAAGAGTTTTTATTGAATTTAATTTTTAAAATAAAATTACATCCCCTATTGTAGCTATAAAATACTCTTTCGAGCCAATAATATCTATATCCTATTCATAGTAACCAGAACTTTCATGAAAAAACACGCGTGAGAAAATAAGGAAATCAACACCCAAAACAATGAATATAATGAAATATTATGAAAAAATTGGTGGTAAAATTCTACAAGTGGATAATATATGATATGAATTTTTTTTTGGTATAAATTAATAACAATATTAAAACCATTTTTTATCAGTTTAAATCACATTACACCAAAATAAAGCATGATTTAAGAGATTTTGTTTCAATTTTCATTCATTAAGGAATATTGTAATGCTTTGCACCTAATTTATTTTATATATTGTATATACTAACCATTTTAAATTTAATATTGTGAATTATTTATACTTTATGATATTTTAAATTTAAATTTTAATCATTTCATCCAATGTAATTTGACTTAAAAATTACCAAGTGGTAAAGTATTTCATAACTCAATCTCTTTTCATTGGGTTATATTACTTCTCCATTGTATTTAATATTATATGATTTTATGTGTGATTTATTTTAAATATTTTATATTTTATTTCCACTTATCTTACATGGATTTAAATTTTATACACATAATCAATCCATTGATTAATCCTCACATCAAAAGTATGATCATTATAAGGGACTTCATCTCAATTTCCATTTATTGAGGAATGTTGTAATGATATACACTTAATTTATTTTATATAGTTTATATAATACACCATTTACATGTAATATCATGATTCCTTAATAATTCATGGTATTTTAATTTTCAATTTGAATTATTTAATCCAAATGGGTTTGACTTAAAATTTACCAAGTGGTAAATAATTTCATAACACAATTTATTTTAATTAGGTTATATGAATTCTTCATTATCATTGATAATATATGATTATGTGTGTAATGAATTTTAGATTTATTATATTTCATATCTAATTGTTTTATGTGGATTTATATTTGATACACATAATTGATTCATTGGTTAATTATATCTTTAATGTCATGATCTTTGTAAGGGTTTATTTCACAATCTCATTTAAACCAGGATTATTTATGATTAAATTTCCATTAAAGGAAATTATTTAAAAATTGGATAGTAAATCCCTTTAATTTTATCCTCCTATAGTTATTCATGAAGTTTTCAAGTAATAGTTCCTATTTTTTAATTTTTACAAAATGGTTTGAAAGGAATCTTCTTATCACTTTTTGAATGAGGTGATTTTTACAATAATGTGAAAGGAATGTTTTTTAACTTATATGACATGTAAGGAATATAAAGTAATAATTATCTATTGTTTCATTTAATATTCCTTTTCAAGTTTAAAATATTATTTTTAAATAAAATTTATTTCCTAATATTTTTGGAAATTTTTAGTTTTTAAAAGTTATTTTCAAATTGAAAAGGCTATTTTCCTTAATAATGTTTTTAATTTTTTTAAATAGTATTTATATTCTTTAATGAAAAATACCCTTTATTTTAATTTTACTCCATTTTGGATATATTTTATTGATACCATACTTATTCCATCTATGGATGTTTTACGATCATTTTGACCAAGGAAAGTTTTAACATTCATTTTGTTGATTCATTTTTGTAGTCATTAATATTCCCTTGAAATTTTCACTTTCCAATGATAATTGGACATTAAATTTTCCCTAAATATCCAAATTATTTATCATGAATAAGATTATTTCTTAAATAATTTATCATTTATACATATAGTTTTTTACATTCAAAATTATTTGATTTATTGAAAAATTATTGATAATCCATATTCTTTATTCAATACGGATATTTATTGGTAGAATATATTATTCATGAATGAAATCAGTCATTTGTTATATGAGGAATGCTTTAGACAGGTAGTGATGGGTGGATCCTGGTTATAGATATCCCCTCGATCGATTGGTAGTCTCATGATATGAATCAGTTGTCTATCCTTATGTAAATGGGGTTTTTAGTGTATACTTACCCAAATTATTAAACTATCTTGTGAAAGGTCTTGACAGCAGAGGTATCATGATGCCTAAGATAATTATGTTCAATAATTAATTACTTTTGACATTGGGAATTCAATTATTATTATTATCCATGATATTTTATCATTGATATTATATTTTGATGCATTCCATTCTCATTTTATTGATATAAATGACATGTGTATTCAATTATATACATTTTCCTATTGATTAATCCTTATCTATTTATGATAGTAAAGTTATTTAAATTACATGTGTGTATATTTATTTACATTTATATGGTAATTATGCTTATTGATTCAAGATATATTCCATTGTAATTAACTATTATTGAGAATTTAAGATCATCCTCTTTTTTCTTTCCCATAAATCCAGGAAGTTCACTAAGTATGATATGTAAGTATATACTAGAGAGAATAATTATATTCTAAAATATAAAAACTATCTTGTATTTTTTTTTAAAATGTAATATGAGAATCATGTATATATCTATTTTACCAACACTACTAAAATATTGATTCCTTTGGGATGTGATCACTTGTATCTATTGCCAATGTAATAAAGTAACCGCCGACTCTAGGCTACTGGGTTTAGGGTCTTTACTGTTGATATCATAGGATGTTTAGTAGAATCCTTGGGAACTAGATTTAATAAAACATAGATTAGAAAACATAATCCAAATATTTATTATGCGGATAAGTATATAATAACACCCTAAAGTTTTGGTAAGGAAGATATTACATGGTTTTCCTAGTAATATATAACTTTATGAATACTACAAGGGGACTTGGTTTTGGAACTAATTTAGCTAGGGGTAATAAGTTTGAAAAAGGTGCATTGGGTTTGACTCAAGCATTACCTGGTACATGAAAATGGGCCTTACTGTGCTCCTGGTTTGATGCTCTCAGTGGACATGCTTTGGATAATTCACATTTTCATTACAAAATATAATGAAGAATTTGAATAAATGATGATAATAATTTACCTAATTTAAACCAAAGGTGTATTAGATTGAAAATAAAGTGTCATGATTTAGAAATTTCATAAGTGATTCTTCATGATAATGTGGATTCCCACTATGATTATTGTTGACCACACTATTTTTTTGGTTTTAGTCATTATATGGAACTCGAGGGAATTGTATTAACATTGAATATGAAGGAAAATGTGGTGACTATGAGAATCCAAATTGGATGATTAATGGTTCTAAAGATATCATGATTATTCCTAATTAGTTATCCTAAAATATGATTAACAACCTATACCTTAATGAACTATCGAACTCACTAAAGAATAGAAGGATGGAGTTAACTAAGATCTTGAGTTGTGGATGACATGGAAGAAAGAAGGATCAATTTCCTTCATATTAGAAATATGGAATAAAACACCAAGTAAAGTGTCTCAAATAAATGAAAAAATGTTTTATGTGTGTAAAATAAGGGCATAAAGCAATGAATTTCTGAGTAAAAATGAAGATTAAGATAGAAGGAAATAAATTTCATCCTAGAGACCCATTTATATTTTATTGTATTAAATGTGGGGAACTTGGGAATTATCTGAGTCAATTCCCTCTTCTAAAGGTTAACCCCTAGACCAAGTAAGGACCTATGTCAAAATAAAATAGTTAAAGTATTTATATATTGGGGTTCCAAAATCATATTGGATATTATTTTTACTAATGATATTTTTGTTATAATAATCATGAAACATATAAGGATTTCATTAAATTTTATAAGAATATATGTCCTTATTAACCTAATAGTTATGGATTACATCATGGGTTTATGAGTTTAATATTATTCATAAGTTAAAAGTCTTAAACAACCCTTTTTAGGTTTAATGTGATAGGAGTATACCAGGAATAAGGACAATTTGGGAGAAATTTATGGAAATACATACCTTTGGTTTAATATATGTTTTAGTGAAAATTTATTTAAGGAAGAATGACCTTAATTTTTGCGGGAATAAATTTAATGGTATTGGTAACCTTTAGGTTTTATATTATATTTTATGTTGAGGTAATTATGGGTTATTAAACTTTGAGAATGTTATTGGAACTATACTGATATGGTTTTATAAAAAAGACACCCAGATGCTGCGTGACAACCCATCACATCTATAAAGTCCATAAGTCTTGAACCCATAACTAAAGGGTGATAATGGTGTTGTGCCTACCACTAGACTAAGTGATGTTTTGGTTAATATATCATTATTTTTACTTAAATGATTTTATAGATAAATATTAATATTGAACCAATAGTGTTACTATTAAGGTTTTGTTGTTAATGTATTATATTAGATAACTTATGCTAACCATATTCGTTTTAGAAAAATATTTAGAGGCATACAGAAGGACTTTTCACTCTTTTATGGATTTTAGGATCTGTTAAAAGTTAATTTTAGTGCTTTAGGCATAAAAAATTTATTTTTGGATATTCATTTCTTAGAGTAAGAGATGAAGTGGAAATTGATCGAATCATGACCAAAGGATGGAATTGTTCTTATGAAATATAAATATATCAAGTATATTCCTTTATCTTTATAGCTAAGATGGTAAAGGAATTCCTCAAATTTAGGAAAAAAGATCATGAAAGAAAGATGTTATCCTATTACCTTCATATTTAATGAATCAAATAGTATTTTAAATAATCGTAGACTTTGGTTTTGAGGTACTTAACTTTCTATTGACAATTCACATTCTTTTGATCAATTATCTATATTACTCTTTATAATTATTTTCTCTTTTCTTCCATGTCTATATCTTTACTTTCCACTAATGTTCATCTATTTGGAAACCTAGTATGTGTTATTCTATATGACCTTTATACTTCCCTTTTTTTATTATTAAGAGGATGTTTTATTATCCCGTTTTATGATGTGGGATTACAACAAAGGTATTATAAAATTTCAAACACTTTATTAACTATATCAATATTAAATTGTGAGGATATAATTTATTTAAGGAGGTAGAATGTAACACCCTGAGATTTTAAAAGAAGAAAATTGGGTTCAATTGTGCGTATTAAACATGACACTGAGATTATACAAGAATATAAAACTCTGATACTTTATGATATATTTATTTTTTAAAAATTCAATATCTTTTATAGATTGTGATTCATGAAACACTGGGTTTAAATGAAACACAATACACTATTAAAATATTATAATTTAAACATGACTGTTATAACTTTGCGATTAGGTTATATAATATGAATAAGAATAAATAGATTATTAAAATTATTTGGTTTACACATGTATAAAAAAATTCAAAAGATATATATTTATTATAAATAAAATAATAATTAATTTAAAGAAAAATAAATGTTTTCTAAAAAACAGTATTTTTCAAAGAAAACCGTTTCATCACATTTTGAGCGCTTAAATTAAAATTAATTTTAACCACTTTTTAAAATTTTATCTTAAATAATAAGATTCATTTTTTAAATTATAATATCAAAATAATCATTGGTTTAATTTTTTGTATTTTTCAGAAAAGTTTCATTTTTCAATGAGTAGTAAAAAAATATTTATTTTTATTTAAAATTTCCTTTTCACTTAAAGAATTTTCAAGACCATTTTTATTTTAATATTATTTTAAAAGTAAAATCAGTAAAATTATATATTTATTAATCCAAATTATGTTATTTTAATTAATTTAATATTTATTTTTTAAAAAAATATTTTTAAATTTTTGAAAGTTTTTACTTTGGAAAAACTCTTTTTCGTTACGTCTTCGGGTTTAATTTTAAATTAAATTATACAAATTATATTATTTAATTTGTGAAAATGGATTCTATATTTAAAATTATAATAATTTTTATTTTATAATAAGGTCAATTTAATTTTTAACCATAATGAATAGTGAAAACAGTAAAAATTAATTACCATTATTAAGGTAAAAATGAATTTTCTAGGGGCTTAACCTAAGAAGACAAGGGTTTAAAATGGACTAAAACTTATCCAAAACCCATTTTATGACCATATTTAGACCTTATAACCTATAAGGTTCATGAAAAACCTATTTTGGATCCTTTTGTATGGTGAAAAATGTGGGTATACTTTATTCTTTTAAAAAATTCCATGTGTATCCTAGACACCACTTATAGAAGGCCACTCCATCCCTTCATTTTTTCACTTCTCAAGACCTTTTTATTGAAAAAATACTAACAAAATAAATATCCAATGTAATTTTTAACATTATATATCTAATGGTGTTCCCATAATAGCAACCCTACAGTCCTTAAGAGGAGATCCAAAGAAGGTTTCTTTAAGAGAAGGTAATTGTATTAACAAATATCTTTCATTTTATTTCTTATTTTTCCAAATTCAATCATATATTAACTCTTAAAATATAATGAAATCAGTATATAACATGTAATTAGATATTATTATGTTTATTTTATAATATTTATCCATACCCTCCTCTATCAAATGGGAAATGTAATCATCAATCGTGTGTACGGTAGACTATCATCTCACGAACTGATGTAACACTTTTTCCATGAACAAATATCACAATTTTATATAATGATAAAATTAATTTATATATATAATATTTATGATATTATTATACTTATTTAATTATAATATCACATATACCTTCTTACTTTCCATTTCATTTAAAACATAATAACGTCGCTTGTGTGTATGGCGGACTACCGCCTCATGAAATGATGAGATTCGTTTTTTAACTTAGGATTTACATAGAAGGTAATAAGGAAAATTTTAATGAATATATATGATATATATATGAAATTATATTTATTATTTAAAATTAATATATCACCCACTTCCTTACCCTTTCACTCATTAAGGGAATGATATATTCGCTTGTGCGTACGTACGACCTACCGTCTCTATGAAGATATGGGATTCATTTTCCATGAACGAAATTAAAAAATGATTCTACAAATGTATATAATGATTAAATTAGTCATTCATATCATTATTATAATTTTATAGATGATATATTTATATCCTATGCACAATAACTGGAAGTTTCATGAAAAAATATGCATGAGAAAACATATCAATTAACACACAAAACAATGAATATAATGAAATATTATAAACAAATGGTGGTAAGATGTTATAATAGGATCATATATTATATGAATATGGTTTTTTATAAATTAATAACACTATTAAAACCATTAAATATGAGGTTAAATCATTTTAAACCAAAAGGAAGCGTGAGGTAAGTGATTTTGGCTAAATTTCCTTCCACTGGGGAATATTATAATATTGTGCACTTAATTTATTTTATATGGTGTATATAATGAAAATTTTACATTCAATATCATGATCCATTCATACTTAATTTAATTCTACATTCCAATTTTAATAATTTCATACAAGGAGATTTCAATTTTAAATTTCCAAGTGGTAAAAAATTTCATAACTCAATTTATTTTCATTGAGTTATATTACTTATCTATTGTATTTTACATTCTATGATTATATGTGCAATGAATTTAGATTATTTTATATTTTTTTTAACTTTTATTTTTTTATTTACATTTTATACACATAATCAATCAATTTATTAATCCTCACTTCAATGGTATGATCATTGCAAGGGACTTCGTCTCAATTTCCCTCCACTGAGGCATATTGTAATGTTATGGACTTAATATCTTTTATATAGTGTATATACTACTAATTTGACTTAAAATATCATGATTAATTAATAATTCCTGGTATTTTAAGTTTCAATTTGAATTATTTCATCCAAGGGGATTTTAATTAAAAGTTAGCAAGTGGTAAAGAATTTCATAACTCAATTTATTTTCATTGGGTTATTTTGATTCTTTATTGTATTTGATATTATAAGATTATGTGTGTAATGAATTTTGAATATATTATGTTTTATATAAAATTTTTTTATATGTATTTACATTTGTTACACATGAAAAATTCATTTTTTAATTTTAACTTCAATGTTATAATCTTTAAAAGGGTTTATTTCACAGTCTCATTTTAATCATGACTACTTATGCTTGAATTTACATTGAAGGAAATTATTTTTGTCATTTGATAATAAAAACCTTTAATTTTATTTTACTCTAGTTATTTGTGAATTTTTTAAGTAATAATATCATTTTACCACTCATTATTACTCAAAAATTATGGATAAAATGTTTTTAATAAAATCCAACTTCATTTCTCTCTTCAGACAAAAATCCATTTTCTTCCATATCCATATTTTATAATTTTTTTGAAAATATTTTAACATTCACTAAATGATTTTTTAAATAAATTTTTACCCATGTTTGAATTTTTACAAAATGGTTTGAAAGGGATCTTATTTTTGCTTTATGAAAGAGGTTTTTTTACCCTTTTTATAACATTGTGAAAGGAAATTTTTTTAAATTATATAAAATAAATGGAATTTCCTTCCATCATGACCTCTCATTTTATTGAAGATTTATTTTCAAGTTTAAGATGTTATTTTTAAATAAAAAGTTTTTTTATAATATTATAGAAATTATTTGTTTTTAAAATTTATTTTCAAAGGGAAAAGTCTATTTTCATCAATAATGTTTTAAGGATATTTTTATGTTATTTATATTCATAAAAAAAACAACCCTTTATTTTAATTATACTAAACCAGGGATATGTTTTATCAATACCATCCTTATTTTTTATATGGATGATTTATGATCATTTTGACCAAGTAATGTATTTAAATTCACTTTATTGATCCATTTTTGTATTCATTAAATTTCCCTTGAAATATTCACTTTTGTTCGATCATTGGACATTAAATTTCATCTAAATATCCGTATTATTCATCATGAATATGATTATTTATTAAACCTTATATGATTTATACATAAAATGTTTTAAATTGAAAGTTATTTTATTGATTGGGGAAATATTGATAATCTGTATTCTTTACTCAATAAAAATATTTATTAGTAAGTCATATTGTTCATGAATCAAATAGATCATTCAATATATAAGGAATTATTTAGACATGCAGTGATGGGTGGGGCCTGATTATAGATAGTCCCTTAATTTATTAGTATTCTCATGAGATGAATCAACTAGATAACCTTATTTAAATTAATTTTTGGTGTATACCTACCCATAGTATTAAAATATCTTGTTCAAGGTCTTGACAGTAGAGGTATCATGATTCCTAAGATCATGACATCCAATAATTAATAATTTTATTCATTGAGAATTCAGTTATTATTATTATTATTATCCAGGATATTTTATCTTTGATATTATCTCTGGATGCATTTTATTCTCAGTTTAATGATTAAATATAATATTTATTCATTTATTTATGTTTCCATATTGATTAATCCTTATCTATTCTTGTAACAAAGTTATTTAAATGACATGTGTGTTCAATTATGAACCTTTACATTTTGATTATGCTTATTGATTAAAGATATATTTCACTATACTTAACACTTACTGAGAATTTGATCTCACACTTAAATTGTTTCCTTTCACAAGAATCTAGAAAGTATACTAAGAATGATATGAAAGTATATACTATAGGGAATAAAGATATTCTAAAAAAAAGTTATAATTCGTTTTTTTAAATATAATATTAGAATCATGTTTTTATCTAGTTTACTAAGACTAATAAACTATTTGGTCTTTCAGGATGCGATCACTTATATCTAGTTCCAATGTAATAAAGTAACAACTGACACTAGGATATTGGGTTTGGGGTCTTTACACATCATATATAATAAATTTATATTTATTATAAATCTATATTAAAACCATATTTACATTTATCTTACTAGATATAATTCACTTATAATTTATCATTATCAATTTATTAATAATTATTTGTTAAAATCAATATCTTTATTTTAACCGTTCTGTGTTCCTTGAATGCTTCAGTTTGGTGGTTTCAATCCTCTTATCTTGGTCACAATTTCATCATATCAAATTTTTTCATGATTTTATATAGTATGTTTTTGATATAATTTTTGATTCCCATGTTCATTTCATGGAACATGTGGAATTGGTTTTCATAAAATACTTAAAAATATCATTTTTTTTAAATTTGTATTTCATAAAAAGAATTTATTTTATTAAAAAATATATATAGATATATTAACATTCTATAATTATGAAAATATATTAAATTCATCATTATTATATGATATTATCAGTATTTAACATTCATAAATCATTCATGACATAAATATTATATCATCATTTATGTCAACTGTAAAACTGGCCTAAACAAGAGCGTGTTATAACGTATGAATGCGTGAGAACATGATATTTCATAATGATAATATTAACTTTATATAAGATTAATGATTTAAAAAACATTTTATTAAAGTGATAAATCAGTTTTAAGAAGAGTTAGATGACGAAGATAAATAAAAGAGAATGGTAAGAAGTTATTACTTTCAAAGTGTCTCGATATGCTTGTTTTAGGTGGTTAATTTTTATGATGACTATTTACTTTTAATATTAATAATATAATGGAAAAATTATATTTATATAATCTTAATAATGTTATAAATATAATATTTATTCATTAAATTCATTTTTATAATAAACCATATATGGCGGTGATGAAAAACAAAATATTTCATTGATGGAGGTGGTAGTTATCACGTAAAACAAGAAATGTTCTCATTTTTAAAAAGAAAGGGTATGAAGGTATATAATGATTATCCCATCAACATAATTACATTTTCATATACAAATAATATTTATATCATTATTTTGGGATGGTTATAGAATATTTGAGGGAGGTTTAAGAATAAATAAATTTAAAATAACTCGTTTAAAACCATTACCTCTTCCTTAGATATCCTCCTTTGGATATCTCTGTAATCCTTCTTATATTGGTATTTTGAGAAGATCAGAAACTATAGGATGTGAAAAGGAAATCTAGGGAGGTATTTTTATAGGGATTTTTTAAGATTGATTCTCAAGTAGTATGGATAAGTGAGGTGGTAAATAGATCTTTTTATAAGTGGGAGGAGTGACACTTTTATAAATCTCTTAATATTAAAATAAGATAAATGTCATTATCAAGGGAAAGAGGCACCAGATAATCCCAATTTAAAGGTTAATATTTTTTGGGTTGAAAATCCAATCATATAATCAAATTCTATATAGGATTCATTATACTTTCATCCTTATCTCTTAGTTTAAACCCCTTTAGCACTTTTAACCTTTAATGTGGTGAAAACATCTTACCATGATAACTTATATTTATGAGAAACAATGAAATTGACCTTATTACCAAATTTTAATATTCTTATTAAAAATAAAAAACATTCATCAATTATAATTTCTAAAGGTGATAGAAATTAATTTTAATATCCACGCATAAAATGCATAATTTTTTTTAGAAAAATGCATTTTTAAAGAATAAATTGTATTTATTCTCATTCATTATCTAGAAGAAACCATTAAATGAATGTTAATTTATTTGATTTAATATATTTACAATATATTTCATTAAAATCATTCATCAATAGTTATTAATTTAATTTATTAAAATAAAAATACCTTATATAAAAAATAATTCTTTGAAAATATATCATTTTTACCTTCAAATGATTTTATCTTCATTTATAACTAATTAATAATAAATATACCAATGATTTTTCATTTGTTTGAATGTATAAAAACTTTTAATTAAAATTAACACTCTAATTAAGAGAAATTTATCTTTCAAATAAAACATATAATATACAATAAACACAATATTTGTAAATAAAACATTTTTGTTTTACCAGGAATTATTAGATTAGTATTAATTATCATTAATTAATCATTATATAGATGTTATTAATTTATTTTAATAATATTTAATATAATTTTATCAATATTTTTATTGATATTATTTATTCAAAATTATTAAATTTATAAATATATGCATTTCATGAAAACACTTTCTCTAGAATCAATGGTATTTTCCTATATAAAACATAACCCTTTTAATTTTAAAGCAATATATTTTTTCAATTATGTTTAATTTAACTATATTTTAATTTATTTCATTTAATATTATAATAAATCAGTATTAACCTTATTTTGGTGTTCCATGTATCAAAAGATATCATACATCCTGGTTTTATTTAATGGTGAATACATGATTAAATATCAGGGTGTTACATCGGTCTTCAAATCATTTAGAAACTTAATCTTCTAAATATATTCCATCTCATAGTTTCCAGTGCATCTTCTGGTGATGTTTCTTCTACAAGTGTAGCTTAGGATACACTGAACTTCATGCCTTTTTCATTCTCTTGGTAGCAGTGTCTTTATAAGGTTGAATGATCCTTATGATGTTTCTTAGATTTTCATTCTCATATTCGAGGTTTTTTTGAAATAAAACTTATATAATTATATATTGATTTTTTAAGATTAGTTAAATATTATAAACACCATTATCTTATGAATTTATCTTCTTACATGTTTCTAAACTTACACTTTTATCATTTAATGTGCCCTTCTATCTTACGAAGTGACCTCAACCATATTAAAAACTTAACATTTCTTACGCATTTCCCTTATAATATGATTTTATCATCTTACATGTTGTCTATTGTACATTATTTCATCATATCTTACAATACTAGCCTATATTATGAAATTTACATATCTTAAAAAATATACAAATATCTTACAAAGTTAGGTATCTGACACATGATGTGACAAAACAATTTATTACCTAAGTTAAATATAGTGTAATGGTAACCTAGGTAGTCTCTTGAAGATGAGTATACACAAAACTATTTTCAATTTTAAGCTGTTACAAGAAAATTATTTTGATTTTTTTTGAGAAATTAGAATTTATAAAGAAATTTAAAATGGTTGTTTTTAAACAATGGATGAAATGATGATCAGGTTGGAATTGGATAGACCTATTGTAATGCTATAATTGTTCCCAAATTTACTAATATTCTTCTACTTAGATGGTGAGAGATATATTCCATGATCCCTTACCCACTCTTCCTTAGCTAGATAGTGGTGGTGAGAGTATTCCTAACCGAGATCTTAGGTTGGTCTACCCTCCTTCATATGTGTTTGAGAATTGTAGAGGGACCTCTTGTTTGATTTAGGCAATCCCTGATTATGTTTTCCTATTCATAAATAACCAGTAGTTACAACAAAAAATTCACACATGTACTGACAATCACCGATCACATCACCACCTAACCCTAGTCTGTTCCATCATATACAGATGAGAACTAGGTGGAGGGAGAAAATAGATCATTGACCAGGGCAATAAAAATTAGCTGAATCATAAATCAATTAAAATAAAAATTATTAATTAAATATTTAATTTTTTAATTGATACCAATTTAATATAATAAAGGAAATATTTTATTTAATTAAGAATAAGTAATAAATCACTATAATTGGTCTATCCTCTACTTACCCAATCAAAAAGAGATTTGACGATTTTATATAAATGGTAACCAAGAAGTTAAGGGACAAGAAATAAATTGTGATAATTAAAATAAAATAATAAAATAAATGAAAGTAGAAGTAGGTTATCCTCATATATCTCTTCCCTTATCATATATTACTTTTTTGAATCCCCCCATGGCCTTGTACATATAGGCATAAATCAATAATTGTTTAGATTTAATCATCCATAATTATATAAATTATCTCCTCCTGAGTCAATCCTATGGGTGAACAGGTGTACCGAGTAAAAATGCACAAGATTAGGTCATGAATTCCATGTTTAACATTACAAAATTTTCCATCGGCATGATTCATTGTGTAAAACCTAGTTTGACACTGTGAAAATTCATGATCCTCCTCCTGGTGTGTTTTTTCACATCCTAACTTTATGTCTTGAATCCCCATAATGTTTCACATTTTTAACACACCATTCACAATCCAAATGATGAATTTATAGAGATTTATCCCTACTTCCACTTGTTTTTTCAATTATGAGCTATGGACTTGGGCCTTCACTTATCATATACTGTGAGACATCATTTTGGTCATGAATTCATAACTATTTTTATTATTTTAGACCATTCTTTATATGATTATATAAATTAATATATCAATTAAATTACAAAAAAAATCATTTTACATTAAAATAAGTATGCAAAAAACTTTTTTATCAATTCCCCCACACTTAGAACTTTCTTGTCCTCAAGAATGTATTCTCAACAACATCACGATAGAAATTCATTATACCAATATTTAAATTTCAAAACAAAAAATTCTTTTCAATGGATAATAAACTTTAAAATTTTATATAAAATAATTCATCCAACTCCTCACTCTTCAAAGAAACAAATCCAATTATGTATTTTACTTTTCCTCCTTTGAAATAACAATGATATTCCTTCCTTAAACTTGAATTTCTCAATTCATAATTAATGTGAATTCCACATATAATCTACCTCACATTGAATTATTTTCACACATCACTCAAGGTAATAAATGTAATGAAGTACAATCATACCTCAAGTAAATATCACTTTCTATAGTATTTAATGGCACCTAGAATCTCCACTGCATAAAGAAAGAGATCAAAATTAATCATGAGCACTTCACATAAAGGTTAAAATGTCTCTGAGGCTTAAGTTATGTGGGAAATGAATAAAATAAGGATAAAAAATGTGTTTTGACTCTAAAAAATAACTCATGGTATCAAAAGATACACCCAATGAGATACTCCTATAATGACGAATATAACATCTCCCCACTTCCAAAGCTTAAACTGGTTACATGATATGAGTAATCGTAATGAATTAATCACCCTATCTTTTATTTTAATTATTATTTTTTTACTTTTTGAAATTTTTTTCTTATGAAAAATGTCACTTCCACCACCTAACCCCATATGATCAAAAGATCATCATTCTGGGAATGATGATTTTTGATCCTCTAAAACACAACCCAATTTTTTCTTTTTTTGGGGTTTTTTTCTTTTTTTACAAGATAGGTGAATAATAAAGTACAATGAGTGATAATATGATCTCTCCACAAATCATAATAAAACCACAGAGAAAGTCTCTTTAGTGAAGTATATTCTTATCCACCATAGACAACCTCTCACCCACACTTAGTATTTTAAATATCATGTGACACATTGTAAGTAGGGTAGTAAAGTATATAATAGGATTTTAATGTGGCACTTTTACTAAAATAGTTATGCATATATTCTATGGAAAAAATTAGGATTCAATGTCAAGGTGGGTCCAAGGATAAAGGGATAAAAAATAAAATGACTCAATCATATTAAAATTGACTATATTCAATCATAGGTTTGATAAGATTCTAAGAAAGTTCTAGAAGAAAACATGCACGAGTTTCTCAAGAAATATACTATAGAAATAATAAGAAATATGGGTTTAGAAATATTATTTGGAATGTGAACATCTGATTGGGAAAATTACTCATGGTAATGCATAGAAGAAATAAACCAATCCATATCAATTCCATAAATTCAAAACATGCACAATATAAGAATAATTTCATCTATAAAAACTAACTAATTTATAAAAATCATAATTTGTTAAATTCATCCCCTTGTAATTAACTTTACTCATTAATTTTTCATTCCACTCTTCTAATCATGTCAAAATTTATATTTAAAACAAGGTATAATGATTATCCTAAGATAGTTTATGTCTCCTAAATTTATACTAGAGTACAAGAGTTCAAAGTGGGTCTTGAAAATTCTCTTTTAAAGATTAAAAATAGATTAAAAATTGCATGAAAAAATAAAATAAATAATTAAAACTCACAATCCTCTTCAACTAATGATTTAATTTGGGTTTCCTAGGTTTTTTTACTGGTTCATCATGTGAATAGGAATATCATGGCATGAATCACATAAAGACAACCTCTTTAATTTATTTCCTATTATTTGTACCATGTTTATGGAGTTGGAAATAAGAATAAAACAGTGATAATGTAGGATTTATCAATTATTCTTAAAAGGTATGAGGGAAAGAGTTAGATAAAGAAAAAAATCCAAAACATGGGTTGCCTCTAGAAGTGCTTTTGGTTAATATCATTCACTTGACCCAAAATGAAAAATTTAAAAGAAGTCCTAGACTAAAGGCCCCGACTACAAGATTACCTCCCCTAAACTTAATTGATGCATTGTTCACAATAAATTAAATTTTATAGTTTAGAAAATTATATTTTAAATGGAATTTATACATCCAATAAAATCTTAAAAAAAGGTAAAACCTATTGGGTCATCATTGATAAATATATTTGAGGAGTGTAATATCTTACACTAGTTTTTAGAGTAGGTTATTTGGAACTACTTTAGGATATTCCCATTTATAGTGAATGTGGTTTCTTCTCCTAAATTTTAAATTTTCACATTACCAAAATGGTATACATGAGTAATAATAAAAGGCCCTTCCTATATGGAATGAAGTTTACCTGAAATCAGATTAGGTCTTGATTTGTATAACAATACTTGATCTCTAGGGAGAAAGGTTCTTGTTTGAATTATATTATCATAAACCATCATAATTATCTATTTTTTGATCTCTAAATTTTCAAAATATCATCTTTTAATTTTTTCTATCTCTTAAAGCTACAATACCATCTCTTTCCTAGCTTTATCAAGGTCTAAATCTTATCTCTTACTACCCAGTAGGATTTTTGTCCTGATTCCATTGGAAGGTTGAAAATATTCCCATAATCTAATTGATACAAGATCATTCCTATGAGTGTCTTATAGGAGGTCCTATAATCCCATAAGTCATCTTCCAATCTTTGTCTCTAATCCTTCCTATTACACTTGACCATCTTTTCAAAAATTCCATTAATTTATATATTAGAAACTTAATCCTGGTAATTCATTTATGTATGTTATAGTGTTAACATTTTATAACATACCTCATATTTTCTTAGTAATTCCTCCATTATCCTATTGAAAAAGTGAGTGACTTGCTCACTGATGATAATTATTGGCACTACAAACCTATAGAATTTGTTAACCCAAAAAAATCACAAACAACTTTAGAATCATTAGTCCTTGTATATTTTGATTCCATATATTTTGAAACATAATCCATAGAAAAAGGAATATAAGAATTACCAAATAACATTAGAAATGGTCCCATGAAGTATATACCCCATAATTAAACAATTTCACAAAATATAATGAGTTTTGAGTCATTTCTTGTATTTTTGAGCTATTTCTAGAAAACAGGTACTTTTCTCACATCTAATAAATTTAACATTCCTTTTTAAATAATATGGGCCATTAAATTATATATTATAAGCCTTTTTGTATTTCTGTTGAGGTTTAAAAGGGTATACACAAACTAATTTATGAAAAAAATTCTAAATTAGTTCCAACTTCACTTACAAGAAAACATCTTCTTATAACATGATTATTAAAAATTCTACAAAGAAATTGATCCTCCAAAATATAAAATCTGGAGTTAAATTTAAGTTTTTGATTTTTATGGGATTTAAGAAGAGTGGGTATATGATACATGAAAAAATAATTCACTATGTCGATATACCATGGTACTTCACCTTACATAATCTAGAGTTTTTCTCTAGATAGAAGGTCATTTAGTGGGTTTAGATCTATAATTTCAACTTAAATAGTGTTGGGTAGTCTAATTAGATGATTTACTGCCTAATTTTCAGTACCCTTCTTGTACTTGATCTCTAAATTGAACTCCTACAAAAGTATCATCCATCTCACCAACCTTGGCTTAACATAATCCTTCTTTATCAAGTGCCTAAGGTATGCATGATCAGAAAATAAAACTACATTAGTTTCGAAAAAATAGGATCTAGAATTATCTAAAGAAAAAAAAAATAATATGGAACTAATTTTTAGTTGTTGTGTATTTGAGATGAGTATCATCCAATTTTCTTGAGGCATAAACAATTACTTGTGGTTTTCTTTCAATCCTTTAAGTGAGAGATGCTCCCACAGCTTGGTTCAATTCATCACAAAGTATCACAAATGGATGTTCTCAATTAAGTGGTTGCATTATTGGTGGGGTAATTATCCTTTTATTTATATCCTTAAATTATTCCCTATATTAACCATTAAAATAAAATTCATATTCTTTTAAAATTAATCTAAAAATATGGAGAACAATATTAAAAAATCCTTTACAAATATTCTATAGATTCTTGTTTGGACTAAAAAAGATCTAACATGTTTCACAAAAATGGGATATGAAAATATTTTATCACTTCAAACTTATATTTATATACCAAAATTAATTGTTGCGAAATGATGTGTCCTAACACTATACCATTCTCAAACATGAAGTGAAACTTTTCAAAATTCAAAAAAAGATTTTTTTCTCTGTACATTTTCACAAATTTATCTCAATTTCCCAAGTAATGTTAAAAATAATTACCAAAAAAATTAAATTCATATAGAAATACCTCTACGAAATCCTCAATATGATATAAAAATATACTTTCCGTATACCTTTGAAATATACATGGGGCATTGAACAACCAAAAAATAATCCTTTTGTAAGAAAATTCACCATAAGTACATGTAAAGGTTATGTTCTCTTGGTATTCTAGAAGAATGGGTACCTGAAAGTATCTTGAAAATCCATTTAAGAAACAATAACGAGTTCTTCCTACTAACTTATCTAGAATTTGGTCAATGATTAGAATGGGAAAGTGGTCTTATCTAGTGAATTAATTTAGCTTCCTGTAATCAATACAAACTCTCTTACTATTTTTAACTCTCATGAGAATCAATTCATTATGTTCATTCATGAAATTTGTCAAACCAATTTTCTTGGGAACTATATTGATTGTAATGGCCCATTATGAATCCGAAATTGGGTAAAAGATATGAGTTGCTAAAAAATTTTCTATCTCATTATTCACTACCTCTATGATGGTGGGGTTTATCCTCATTTGGGGCTACCTAATAGGTCTGGAATACCCTTCTAAAAAGATTCTACATGATCATATTTTGGGTTTAATTCTAAAAATATCTCCTAATCTTGACCATATAGCTTGGATATTTCTTTTCAAAAGGTTAATTGAGTTTTGTTCTTGGGTTTTGGATTGGTTATTGGTAATGATTATGGGTAATATATCTCCTTTCATTAGGTAGAAATACTTTAAATCACATGAGATTGGTTTTAATTATATATTATCATGTTGTTAATGATATGAGATTGAATTTAAGTTCCCCACTTCCAAGGATTGGTTCTCTAATGGATAAGAAATTATATCATCTTATTTATCATATAATAAATCATCAAAAAAATCAGTTGTTATCTCTTATTCTAACTTTGATTCAAAATTTCTAGTTTTTAGCACTCACATGTTTTATGGTATTTTCAATCAAAAAAGTGTTCCCCTAAGCCTAATAATTCACGGAGCATATCCAAATCTTATATAGGTTCTACACCTTCTTCATGGGAAATTGAAAAGGGTGAATTATTTCTTATAGGGTGATTCATGGAGTCAATAATGTTGAAGTGCATCATGCTATCTCTATGATCCATAGTAAGGGTTCCTTCATGAATGTTGATGATTGTATTTTTTGTCTTCAGGGATGGTCTTCCTAAAATAAATGGTGAATGACCTGGTGCTTTGTCTCTTTCATGGTGAGAACATAGAAGTCGGTTGGAAAAATATTTTCATTCACTCCAATGAGAACATATTCTATGACTCCTATTGGAAAAAACAGTTGATTTATTTTCAAGTTAAACAACCACTCTTGTGGGATTAAATTATTCTATTTGAAAATATAAAAACATAAATTGAGGCATGAAATTAATATAATAACCAATATCAAATAAATCATCAAAAAAAATCTAAAGATATAATTGTGTAGGGAATAGATAATGTCTCTAGATATTGAAATTTTTGTGGAATTATTGGTGTGAAAAGGAATAAGATTCTTATTTCTAATATTTTTCTCTCATTCCTATCGATTCTCTTCCTTCCGGTGAAATGTTACTTGAGAAATGTTTCATACTTGGGAACTTTTAAGATGGGCTCTAGGAGTGGTATATTGATTTCAACCTATTTAAAGGTTTATTTAATCTCTCTTTGAGGTTTCACTTATTTAGATCTTCCTTAATTGAGTAAGCCTAGAAGGTAATTGTGTGGAGATTTATTTCCTTTTTCCCTTTGTTTTCTTTTCTAGGTCATTTTAGATCTACCCTTTTTAAACCTTATCCTCAATTATTTTTTACTCTTTTCCTATTCTCTTGTATGTCAAGTTTGATCTTCAAGAATCTATTTTGGATTTATAGCCTTAATTTCTTTAGTATTAGCTTTAAATTAATTAGGTTTAGGTGGATGAATCTCCTTGAAACTCCCTTTTATAATCATTATTATACCCTCCTTTGGGTTCACGACTGTTTGGGATGGAAGTTTCCTTGGATTTTTTGTTAGCATGTCCATAAGTCTTTCTAACTAGTTTGTTAGCTTATCTATCATATCTTCTAGCCCCTCAACTATGGTCTATATCTATTTCTCTTTAAGGGATGATGAAACTATTAGGGGATAATCATAAGTATTTTATTATAAAGGGGATAGTTTATAGGCTTGTTGGTGGTAGGGAAATTTGTAAGGTTGTTGAAATGGTGTCAGGTTAAACTATTATTGTTGGTATGTAGACTAGTTTGGGTATTGGTTTGGATAAAAAGATATAGCTTTATTTTATTGATTTACATACTTAAGTTGTGTTTGATGTTTATCTTTCCATGTTTGATTTTTATGGAATTTCTTTGGATAAAAGGATACTACACTACTTTCTATTCCCTATACTTCAGTACAATAGTTAGTATAATGATTGGATGAATATTATAAACCACATACCTGAGGTGGGGTCTGTTTTTTACTCACTTACTTCACATCCATTTTTATTACAAAACTTGTTAGTTTATAAACTTATTTTCAAGTAAAGTTGACGAACCTTGTGAACCCCTATTATGCCATCTCCTCTTGTTCTAAATTTCTATGAGTTCTGAGAAATCTTTTCAATCAATCCTTTAGATTTTGTTGGTGTATTTTGTATCAAAGATCCTCCTAATGAGGCATCAATAATGTTTCAATCCTTATCAAGAAATCCTTGGTAGAATAACATAAGGAAGTGATTATTCTCCACAACTTGGCGAGAGAAACTTTCACAAAGCTTCTTGAATCATTCCCAATACTCATATAGAGTTTATCTAGATGATTATAGGATGACTTAGATCTCCCTTATTATTACTGTTCTCTAGGAGGTAGGAAATTATATTTTTATAAATAACCTTTTATGATCTTCCCAAACAATTAATTATCTTGGTTTTATGTTGAAAAACCATTCCTTAGAATCTCCTTCAAGTGAAAATTAAAATTCCCTCCACTTAAACCATTCTTCAGTGACTCCTTGAGGCTTAAAGCCAAGAAAACATATAAGAACTCTTGAATATTCCTATTTAAGTATTAACCTATAAGGCCATGAAATTTTTGTATCACCAATATAATATTAATTTATAATTAAAAATAATTTTGAAAATCATGAAAAAGAGTTTATTTTGTTGATTGGTGAATTGTGGTGCATATATATCTTTAGGGGTTTAGTTGGGATTTCCAACAATTTCTTCAGGCTTAGAGTAAATACTAAGAGTTTCACTAGAGTATGAAAGGGTTATTTTATCAAGGTCTGTGTGTGAGTTTATTTTCCTCATTTGGGTTAGTTATATTTAAATTTCAGGATCAAATTTAGTTAATTTATTATTACAAATTCATGTCATTCAATGTTAAAATTAGTGTTTTGTGGAACTCAGTCCTTGAAAACAACAACAAGTGTGATGAATTCCATTTCATTAGGAATGAAAAAAATATTAATTATTTTAAATATATTATAGATGTAAAAAAATAATTTAGAAATTAAATTTATTTTCTAGAATACTTAATACATTACACAAATATATGACCAAAGACCGTATTAGTTTAGTGTCTTTGGAAACTTGAAACATAATCTTCTAACTTGGTGAAAGATCTTCAACATCTCCCATAAAGATATTCCCCATTTTGTTTTCCTACCTAAAAAATTTATTTGTATCCTAGGGAAAATAAAACATAAAAAGGGTGAGCTCAATTCTCATTAAGGGTAAACATTGAGAACATATAACAAACCATAAACATAATAATGTAAAAACATGAACATAAAGTTTAAATATCAAAATAAATATTGGCAGTATGTAAGGCATAGATTGAAAAGAAACATTAACCATGATAAAATAATATTAGCATAATACATGGAATTTTGAAAAAAAAGAACATAATATTATTTCCATAGTATCCAAGGCATTACTTCCAAGACCATTATAGTGGAAAAAGTCCTATATTGAACCAGGTATACTTTCCATTCTAACCATATATTACTCAACTGGATTTACTTGTCGTTCCAGCCCTGTATTACTGAACTAGATTTAATTTCCATTCTAGTCGTTTCTATCTCATGAGATATAAATCTTTACCCAATTCATTGGAGATAGATATAGGTCCCACCCATCTCATAATGAAATCATTCTTACATGCGCCAAAAAAACATAAATCATTTATCATAGCATAACCCATGTAATCAAATGGGTTACTCAAAAATTATTACATAATAATCCATATAAAATAAATGGATTTCATAAAAATAATTACATCATAGGCATAATAAAATAAATTTAATAATAGGGATAATACTATGTCATCTTAGATGAATAATAATTTTTATAAAGCACTTGAACTTAATTCTTGAGAAAAATATACTTTCTTTTAAAAAAAGGTTTTATTTTCTCAAAATTCTGTGAAATTTTAAAAGAAAATAATTTAGTTGAAAATAAAATTTAAATAATGTAGAGGAATATTTATGGAAATAATGTGTTATTAATATGTAAAAATCCATCCATGCTGTATAAGTTATGAAAAACATTCTTCTCATACTCTTACCAGAAAAGTCAAAAAGTACCTTGTATGAAAAACGAAAGAAAGATTCCTTCCATAGCATTTAATAAAAATCCACCACTATGTAAAATTGTATTTAAAAAATAGTATAAAAATAAAAATAATATTATATATTTATGAAACATGGATGTGGATGATAAATATACCCTAGTAAATACCTACAAATAAACAATCTCTGATAATAATGAGATTGAAAAATTATCCCTTACCTTAGGTTTGATTTTTTTTGTATGTGTATTAAACTTCTGTAGAGTGGGTTTAAACATATTATTAACTTTTAAAAAAACAATAATAATATTTATGATATTGTATATGATTCACTTATGACTTTATATTACCAGTTTATTTATCAATTCTATGTTAAATCAACGTTTTGGGTAATAATAATTTTATTTATCATACGTGTTTTGACTTTTTTATTTTTAATATTATTACTTAGATCATGATTTAATTACCAAAATAATGTAAAAAATGATTTATATATCATAAATATTCAGTATAGAAATATATATAATAGATAGATAAAGGAAATGGAATACACTGTTCATGGAGATGGTAGGCCGTATGTATGCATGAACACTGTTTCCATTTACTTATTGAATTGAATGAAATCTAGTAAATGAAACACATATATATATACACATAAATCTAGTAGAATTATTATTTCATATATTTCATTCTTATTTATTATATATAATTTATAATCACTCTTAAATGGTTAATGTGGATAATGAATCTCATTGCGTCGTGGAGACGGTAGATCGTACGTACGAATGCGTGATGATATCATTCACTTGATGGTTAAATGGTATGGAATTGGATCATATATTAATTATACATAATAAATATCATGTTATATTCATTATTTAAATCCATTATACTCATCATTATACCCATCCAAATTAACTATCATTGAATAAAAAATTATACCGTGGAGACGGTAAGCCGTATGTACACACGCATGGTGATATTGTTATTTATAGAATGGATAAAAGGAGGTATAAGTATTTACCATAATTATAATAACATATAAAAATGTATAATATTATGGATTTATTACTTTAGTGTGATAACAACATAATAATAGGAAGTATAAGAATAAAATAATTTTGGGAGAGGTGATAAAACACTTACCTCTTTTTCAGGTAACTTCATTTGGTATGCACAAAAGGACTCCTCAAGATGGATTTATGCCCAAAGGGTGGACTATATGATGAAGTGAGGGAAGTTGGTAGGATATTTGGGTAGGGTTTCGCTGAGCCAAAGTGTTTTAGAGGTGTGATTAAAAGAGAAGTATAGGTTCCCTTTTATAAGAGAGGGGAGGGTCACCTTTGGAAAGTCTTGAAATATTAATTTATTATAAATTGATTTTAGGTTTATAATGATACCAAACTCATTTATTTAGAATATAAGATGAGTATGTGTAGCAATTATCTCAACCAATAAAATTTATAAATGTTTTTATTTTATTTTAAACCCTATCATTTTGATTTATCCTCATTTAATATATTTAATTTTATTTGTGGTAATAATATTCTAAATATTAAATGGTTATAAATATTTAATTATGTCTTGTAAATTGTCCATAATTGGATACTATAGAAAATATTAGACCATATAATTTTCAATTTGTAATTTTTAAATATTTCTGTGATTTTTAAATAATTTAATAATATGTTATTTTAAAAAATATCAATAGTGAAAATTTTGACACTATTCATTTATTTGACTTTAAATAAAATACACACAGAAGATAAATTGAAAAAAAATATTTAATAAACTATTAACATGTCATAGTAATATATAAAATTCTTTGAGTACATTAATTAGATCATATGATATTTATATTAATATTTTTAAAACCATTTATTTGATATTTCTATCAATAAAATAATTTATACATCACTATCGTGACATCATTAATGGTAATTATTTAATCTCTAAAAATTATAAATAAATTATAATAATGTATATAATTTCATTATATTTATCGAGACTATTTATGTTTAAATTTTTATCATGTTTATCACTATATTAAAATTATTATACTTATAAGATATATGAGAGTGACATGTTGTCACGTCCTTTTGTTTTAATTATAATTACATTACTTTCATGGAAAAAAGTCCATTAAATGAATCATTTACAACCCATAGGTGATATTGGTTGACTTTAATTCATCAAATAGTATTTTGGAAGGTGTTAGAGTAATTTTATTATCTTTATCATATTGTCAGTTACCCTAATTTACCCAATTTACCTTTAAATGTGGTAAATAAAAATTACCATAATTACTGTTCACAATATCCAAAAAAATAAAAGTAACCTATTAATATAATTTTATTCCAATTATTCCAAATATGGAATCCATTTTTCATAATTCAAAATATATAATTGGAAGAAATTAATTTAAAATTAATTCCCGTTGTCTAAAACCAAAAAGCGAGTTTTTAAGAAGTAAAAAATTTATCAAAACATTATCATGTATTTATGTCCAATTTAAATATGAAATTAATTACAATGACCAAAATTGGATTACATTATAAAAAAAAACCCAATTAAACTTTAAAACCAATTAAAAATATGCTCTAAATATATAAATAAATTAGATGAAAAGGAAGTTTTGAATTAAAATGCTGTATTTTTCACTATTCATAAAAAATATGAATTTTATCAGAAAAATACCAAAATTTAAACCAAGTTAAATTTTGATGTCCCAATTCCAAATAAGACATTTATTTTTTCAAATAGAATATATAAAAGTGTTAAAAATTAGATTTAAAATTAGTGCACCATCAAAAGGCGGCAAAACTAATTGTTTTTGAAAAATACTTATTTTATCCAAAAAATTGAATTTGTTCTTATATAATGTTATAAAAAATACATAAGATTAATTTTAATGTTATATAAAATTAAAAATGTAGTTATTACTATTCATAATGTCTAGTTTATATAATATTTTAATAATATATCATTTTTTAGTGAAACTCGGTATTGCGTACAACGCAAGATATTGAGGAAGGTTTCTCTTGCGTGTAATGCAAGCCAAGTCAGTGTTGAATGTAGTGAAAGATTAATTTGGTATTATGTTAAACATAATAATAACATAGTTCTTTTATACATTGAACAAAATCTATACTCAGTGTTGCGTGAAATGAATTTAATCAAAAGAACTTGTGTGTAACACAAGCCAAGTATAGTGTTTCATATACTGAAAGATAATACAGTGTTGTGTATAGTGAAAGATAATATTAGTGTAGTTTACAATGAAAGACATTAAAGAAATTAAAAATAATCAATCTCATAAAATCTTGGGGTGTTACATTATACCCCATTAAAATGGATTTCGCCCTCGAAATTCATTGGGGTTATAAAAGGTTTACTACTTGAAAGTTTTTTTCATAGAAACCCACATCGTGAAAAGGAATACTAAAAAATAATTTTAAAAAGGAAAATTAGAAACATAATGGTTTCCAAAAGTAACACATCACTGAGTTTCTACATAGAATAACATAAATGGGAAGTGAAAATATGGATATAGAAGGAAAATATAACCATCATATTCTAATGGATAGTGATGGTTTGGAGAAAGTTAAGAACCAGAAAGCCATAAATCTATGATGATTTAAGGGACCATATGATTCATTGGATAATAATGTACTAATATAAAATTCTTGGGTTTCAAGATCCATTCCCTAAAGTTTAATAATTTTGTATGAGAATAAATACATACTTGCTTTTGGTATAATATCACTGTTGTTTGTGCCTTGAAGAATTTCCACTTCATCTCTTATTTAAAGAAATGAAGTTGAGTTTGTCGTTCTTGAAGTATTAGCAGATCATGCTGTAGAATGGAAGGTCATTCCATCTGTTTCAACAAAAAGGTTATCACAGGTAATCCAATATACATGAGTCTACCTATAGTGAGATAATATATTGATCTAAAAAACTTTTACTAGAGTATAACTTATACAATCTATAAATGGATAACTTTACAATCCTTCCAAAAACTAAAAATATAAAACTTTATAAAGAGGTGAACTAAATCGACATAACATTTATCTCCCATATCTAATAAGGTAGTTCTTGGTTATCACATTTCAAACATGTGAATACCTTAATCATGTATTCTCGTGAAACATGGTAATAACATGAATTACCATAGAATCTTAGTGAAAACATGCGTTCTGTCAAAATTAACTCTTTACACACACCAAAAATACCAAAAATTATATATACTCAAACCATGATATCACTTTGTTCTTATATCAGTCATGAACTCATTAATACTACTAAATATCTCATTATATTCTTATCCCTTTATTATACGCATATCACGTGATTTCCAAAAATATTTCAATAACTTTTCATGGTTAATGGTACCATATAATTATGGAAAACCACAATGGACCAATACATAGATATTACAATATTCCATAATACTATAAAAGATATTCAACAACACTATTCTAGAACCCCATTACATAAACACTTAATCATTCCACCAGTTCATTGTTATACTCAAAATCACCAATAGCGATCGCATGTGATGTTCATTTTTCTTTTTTCTTAAGAGGTTAATGAAGTCAATCATCCTCATTAACCATTATATTTGGGCATTGGTTAGCATAATTCCCTATTTCCTTACACTTGTAGCATTGAAGTGTGGGTGGTGCATTATCTGTAGTCTTTTCTCTATGCACATCATTAACAACCTTTTTTTCCATTACTTCAGTACTAAACTACTCGATGAACTTATTTTCAACACTTAAAAAAATTTTCTAGTACCTTTAAGAAAATATCCACCATGATTATTTCCAAACTTTGAGCATAAGGAAACATTCATTTTCTCTTCACCATTATTTTGATATTTTCCCTTGAACTATATATTTCATTTATTGTAAAAACCATGAGATTGATATATAAAACCAACTTCCATTTCTACCTTTATATAACAAAACACAATCCCTTCATAGATACTAAAGTCTCTTATATATAATTCCCTTTGAAGACTTAGTTTTAATCCACTGAAGAATCGATCAACTTTACTTTCAGGTTGGATTATAAAACCAGAAGCATACCTTGAAAGTCTTGTAAAATTAGCCTTTTATGTACCAAAAGATTCATAATTATTTTACTTAAGATCAAGGAACTCATTTTATATCTTTGTTCAAAGAATACGAGGTAAATACATATTTAAAAATAAGTTCTTAAACTCATCCCATTCAATGGATTCAATTTCATCTTGCTACCTTGTATTCTTGATTAGATTCCACCACTGGTCTGCTTCACCTTCTAAACGATAAACAACCAAAATAAATTTTTCATGTTCCGAATAATGAAGGATGGAAAATATATTTTCAATGGTACTGATCCACTATTTATAAAACAGTGGATCAAAAGAACCACTAAAAGAAGGTTGACATTGCCTTATGAAGGATTCAACATAATGTTGTTCCCCTCTCTACTCATATGGAAGTCCATAATGAATAATAGCTTGTGTAAGTATAGAAATAAGATTTTTCATTCCATATTACATAACATTTGGTTGACCAAGAGGAAAATAATTGCATTTCATAGTGCATTGATAATTAACACAGTTTTTTTAGGTTCCAACCATTGTCTAAAACTTAAAAAAATAGCATGAGAGGAAAAAATCATACTAGGAAAACAACATAATCAAGGGGGAGTACTCTCAATCTCTAACATCTTAGGTCTAATCCTAGGATATTAATGATCATTAACATAATTATATTACTATAATATATAGTTATAATTACCCTTAGGGACATCCCTGGACATACCTTAGAAATATCCTTAGGGATCTCACTAAAGTTTTCGCATCCTAGTTTCTAAAGGTTGACTAAACCTTCGCTCTGATACCAACTCTAACGGTCTAGAATTATTTACAGTGGACTAGAATTGATACCTATCAGAGAAATCCATGGGTGGATACACCCCCTATGCAGGATACACAACTATCCCCAGTGGCATCCATTTCCTCATGAAGCCCTTAGGCAGAGATCCATTCTTCATCCAACATTCACACATGAGAGTTCCCAAGGATCAGATTCATTCCTAAATCCTTTGATCTGATACCAACTTTAACAACCCAAGATGGAAATTACATTTCTTTTTCATAATAATTAATAAATTACACAAATATATTCTCAAATACCATATTAGTTTAGTGTCTTTGGAAACTTGGAACATAATCTTCTAACTTGGTGAAATATCTTCAACATCTCCCATAAAGATCTTCCCCTTTTTGATTTCCTACCAAAAAACTTTATTTATATCCTGTAAAAAAACATAAAAAGGGTGATATAGATGCTCATTAAGGGTTAACATTAAGAACATATGAAAAACTATAAATATAAGAATGTAGAAACATGAACATAAAGTTTAAATATCAAAATAAATATTGGCAGTACGTAAGGCATAAATCGTAAAGAAACATTAACCATGATAAAATAGAATTGGTATAAAACATGGAATTGTGGAAAAATAATAATCACATAATATTATTTCCATAGTATCATAGTCATTGCTTCCAAGACCATCATAGTGGACAAATTCCATTACTGAACCAGGTTTACTTGCCGTTCCGGCCATGTATTACTAAACTAAATTTACTTGTTGTTCCAACCATATATTAATGAACTATATTTAATTTTTGTTCTAGTAATGTCTATATAATGAGATATAAATCTTCAAAAAATTAATTGGAGGGAGATATATTTCCCACTCATCTCATAATGAAATCATTCTTGCATGTTCCACAAAAATATAAATCATTCATCATAGCATAACCCGTGAAATCAAATGTGTTTCTTAAACATCATTCCATCATAATCCATATAAAATAAACAGATTTCATAAAAATAATTACATAATAAACACAATAAAATTATTGTAATAATAGGTATAACTCTATTTTATCTTAGACGAAAAATAATTTTGATAAAATACTTGAACATTATTCTTGAGGAAAATATCCTTTCTTTAAAAAAACATTTTCTTTTCTCAAAATGCTGCACAATTTTAAAAGAAAATAATTTAGTTGAAAATAATATTGAAATATTATAGAATAAGATTCATGTAAATAAGGCATTATGAAGACATAAAAATCCATTAATGCCATATAAGTTAACAAAACATTCTTCTCATACTCTTTCCAGAAAATTCAAAAAGCACCTCTTATAAAAAATGAAATAAATATTCATTCCATATCATTTAATAAAAATTCACCAATGGGTAAAATTGACTTTAAAAAAGAGTAGAATAATAGAAATAATATTATATATTTATGAAACATGTATGTGGATGATAAATATACCCCAGTAAATACTTACGAATAAACAATCTCAGATAATAATGAGATTGAAAAATTATCCCTTACCTTAGGTCTAATTTCTTCCGTATGTGCCCGAAACTCTTATATAGTGGGTTTAAACATATTATTAACTTGAAAAAGAACCATAATAATATTTATTATATCATATATTATTAACTTATAACTTTATATTACCTGTTTATTTATCAATTCCTTGTTAAAGCAACATTTTGGGTAATAATCTTTTTATTTATCATACGTGTTTTGACTTGTAATTCTTAATATTATTAATTATATCATGATATAATTACTTAAATAATTTAAAACATGATTTATATATCATAAATATTTAGTATATAAATAAATATAATAGATAGATAAATGAAATGGAATACACCATTCATGGAGAAGGTAGGCTGTATATACGAATGAACCCTGTTTCCGTTTCCTTATTGAATTGAATTAAAGAAAGTAAATGACATATATATATATATATACATAGATAAGGTATAATTATTATTTCATATATTTCATGCTTATTTATTATATATACTTTATAATCATTATTTAATGGTTAACATGGAGAATGAATCTCATCTCGTCGTGGAGACCGTAGGCCGTACGTACGCACGAGTAAAGATATAATTCACTTGAAGGTTAAATAGTGTGGAATTGGATGGTATATTAATTATAAAGAATAATTATCATGTTATATTAATTATTTAATTCCATTATAATTATAATTATACCCATAAAAATTAAGTATTGTTGAATAAAAAATTACACCCCCGCGTGGAGATGGTAAGCCATACGTACACACACGTGGTGATATTATTATTCGTAGGATGGATAAAAGGAGGTATAAGGTTTTCTCATAATTATAATAAAATATAAAAAGGTATAATATTCTATATTTATTACTTAAGTATGATAACAACATAATAATAGTAAGTAGAATAAAAGAATTTTGTAAGAGGTGATAAAACAATTACCTCTTTTTGGGCATCTTCTTTTGGTATGCACAAAAGGACTCCTTAAGATGGATTTCCGACCAAAGGGTGGAATCTAGAATGAATTAAGAAAATTTGGTAGGAGATTTGGGTAGGGTTTGGCCAAGCCAAGGGATTTGTAAAAAAGAGAAGGAGAGTTTCCCTTTTATAAGATAGGGGAGGGGTGCCTTTGGAAAGTCTTGAAATATTAATTTATTATAAATTGATTTTTGGTTTATAATGCTCCTAAACTCATTTATTTCTAAGATAAGATGAGTATGGGTCGAAATTATCTAAACAAATTAAATTTATACATTTTTTATTTTATTTTTAACCTTATAATTTTTATTTATTATTATTTAATCTATTTAATATTATTTATGGTAATAATATTCTAAATATTAAAGGTCACAAATATTTACTTATGTGTTGTAAATTTTCCATAATTGGATACTTTATGAAATTATAGACCATATAATTTTTACGTTGTAATTTTTAAATATTTGTGTGATTTTTAAATAATTTAATAATATTTTATTTTTATAAAATATCAATAATATCAATTTGACACTATTAATTTATTTGAATTTAAATAAAATCCACACAGAACTTAAATTCAAAAAAAAAATATTTCATACACTTATAACATGTCATAGTCACCTATATGTTCATGGAGTACATTAATTAGTTCATATGATATTTATTTAATATTTTTAAAACTATTTATTTGATATTTCTATCAATAAAATAATTTCTACATCACTATTAAGGCATCATTAATGGGATTTATTTAATCTATAAAAATTATAAATAAATTTACATGATGTAGATAATTTTATTATTTTTCTGAAAACTATTTATGTTCTAAGTTTTATCATGTTTATCACTATATTAAAATTATTATACTTATAAAATATATGAGAGTGACATGCTGTCACCTTCTTTTGTTTCAATTATAATTACATCACTTTCATGGAAAAAAGTCCATTAAATGAATCATTTATGACCCATAGTTGATATTTTTTTGTCTTTAATTCATCCAATATGTTTTTTCTCAGGTGTTAGGATAATTGTTTTATCTTTATCATATTGTTAGTTACCCTAATTTACCCGATTTACCGTTAATTGTGGAGAATAAAAATTATCATAGTTACTATTCATAATATCCAAAAAAATAAAATTAACCAATTGAAATAATTTGGACCCACTAATTCAAAATATGGAATCCATTTTTCATAATTCAAAATACAGAATTAGAAAAAATAAATTTAAAATTAATTCATGTGGTAAAAAAGCGGGTTTTTAAGAAGTAAAGACTTATCAAAAGATTGTCATGTATTTATGTCCAATTTAAATGTGAAATTACTTCCAATGACCAAAATTAGATTAAATTATAAAAAAATAATCTAATTACACTTTAAAACCAATTGAAAAGATAGTATAACTATATAAATAAATTAGAGGAAAAGACAGCTTTGAATTAAAATGCAGTATTTTTCACTATTCATCAAAGTATGAATTCCTCAGAAAAATACCAAAATTTAAAAAAAGTTATATTTTTATTCCCCTCTTATAAATAAGACATTTATTTTGTAAAATATAATACATAAAAGTGTTAAAAACTAGATTTAAAATTAGTGCACCATCAAAAGGGGGAAAAACTGCATTTTTTTGAAAAAATACTTCTTTTATCCAAAAAATTGAATTTGTTCTTATATCATGTTCTAGAAAATACATAAGATGAATGTTAATATTATATAAAATTAAAAATGTGGTCAATATTATTCATAATTACTATTTTATATAATATTTTAATAACATATCGTTGTTTAGTGAAACTCGGTATTGTGTACAACCCATCATATCGAGGAAGGTTGCTCTTGTGTGTAATGCAATACAAGTCAGTGTTTCATGTAGTGAAATCTTCCTTTGGTGTTATGTTAAATATAATCCTAACATATTTGTTTTATATATTGAAAAAATATATACTCAGTGTTGTGTGAAATTAATTCTATCAAAAGAACATGAAATTGTGTGTAACACAAGCCAAATATAGTGTTGGGTATACTGCAAGCTAATATAGTGATGCGTATAGCGCAAGATAATATTGGTGTAGAGTAAAAAATGAGACATAAAATAAATCAAAAATAAAATATATCATAGAATCTTAGTGTGTTACAATAGAGGTAACCTAGGTAGTCTCTCAAAGTGGAGTTCAGAAGAAGCTGTTTTCAATTTTAAGTTGTTTCAAGAAAATAATTTTTTTTTGGTATGAGAGATTAGAATTTAGAAATCAATTTAAATTAGATGTAAAGGTCACCAGAATGGGAAAGGATAAACCAAAGTATAAGTATCTCAATTAATGGTTCTCCCATATATTTGCATCATGGGTAGAAGGACACCTCAAGAAAGATTGTAGTGAATGGAGGGATAACTGTGGAAGATATTTTTATCACAATGGATATACAAATCCTAAAATTTAATATAGGGGTGACTTGATCCTATGTACTAATATTATGTTAAGGTATTTATTGATATACTCTGGATATTCATTCCATGCTACATCCAAGATAGTAATCTTGAAGAAATGTTCCTTTGGTATGAATGGTAAATTTTATCTTACAGATGGAAACAATCAATGTTTTTATGTATATAAGGAATATAAGAACACTAAAGTTAAAAGACATGTGAAATATTTTGAGCTTGTAGAAGAACCTTATTTCTATTGGGAAACTAGATGATGTAGGTTTCTGTATAACATTCATAGATGGTGCATGAAATACTTTTCATGGATCCATGGTTATTAGAAGGGGAGTGAAGGACATGATGCTTTACATTAAGGGTTTACTAGAAGGACTGATTAATGTTGGAGAGTTAACTTATATGAAGTCATGGCATGAATATCTTGGCTATCTTAGTGATAAGGGGATAAAAATAATTTCTTCTAAAGGATTTATGAAGTTTGGAAGCATAAAGTATGTATTGTACAAGGAAAACATCTTTGGAAAGTAGTGGAAGGTGCCTTTCAAAATATAAAGAAATCACTAAATAATCAAAATTTGGATCTTGTTCACATAGTTGTTTGGGGTCTAGAACTGGTGTGTTCTCAAAGAGGGCCACTCTTCTAGGTGAAATTAATCAATGATTCCACATGAAAAGTGTGGGTGTAATTTCTAAGGAACAAGTATGAGGTGTTTGAGAATTTATTCAAATGAAGGGATATGGTAGAAAAAGAGTATAGAGGCAAGTTAAATTGCATATGGTCAGATAATAGTGGAGAGTATAGAATTAGAGAGTTCCATAGGTTCTTTTGGTAGAAGGATATTTGATTTAAGAAAAATGGTCTAGGAACACCAGAACACATTGTAGTTGTGGTGAGGATTAACTGGATGCTGGTGGAGAAGGAAAGAATCATTTAAATTTATGATGGGTTCTCCAATGTGTTTTGGGTAGAAGCTATGAAATTCACTGCATACTTAATCAATCAAAGTCCATAATCTCTAATTGGAAAAAAATCATGGGGATCTTTTGGTTCAGAATAAATTTTGATTTAAAACATCTAAAATTCTTTGTAGTGATCACCAATGTACACGTTGATGCCAAATAATGAGAAAAATGGAGGTTAATTATCAATAATGTCATTTTATTAGTTGTGATGACAAAGATTTTTTATTTTAACTATGGAACGATGACTCTAAAAAAGTCACAAAAATTTGAAATGTTATATTCAATGAAGAGATCATATGGAAGGATCAAAACTAAGTTGAGAATTCCAAAGGGGGAGAAGTAGCATCAAAAGTTGAGGTTCAGTTGGATAGATGACTGTAAGTTATTTAAGTTATAGAGAGTGTAGTGAGCATATCAAGATCCGAATCATCAGACCATATGGTGTATTTACCGAAAGAAAGTGGTAAAATATCCATGGTTATTTCTAGTCCAGATGTAATAGAGAGTTGGATCATTTTTGAATATCGAGCATGAGAAGTTAACACTTCGAAAGATGTCATACCTATAGGAGCTCATCTTCTAGGACAATTGAGGAGATCTACCAGAGAGAAACACCCAATGAAAAGATACAGTGATACACTACATTTTTTAGTTATAATAGAATATAGACAACCTAAAATGGGGAATAAGATTAACGGAATATTAATAGTGTGAGTTTTCTATAAGTTATGAAATTAACTCCCTCTAGGTGTTTGAAACATGGGTGCTGATGGAGAGACCCACTGGAAAAAAGGTTCTTTAAAATAATTGGGTTTATCGACTAAAGGAAGAGGAAAACTGTATAAGGTGGCATAATATCAGGCTAGTTGTGAAAGTATTTCAATAAATAGAAGGTGAAAATTTATCATAAATATTTTCACTAGTAGTTAAGAAAACAATTATTTGAATGATTTTATGTATGGTTGCATCAGAAGGACTTCATCTAGATAAGTTGGATGTGAAGTAATCATATCTTCATGGGTACTTATATGAATAAATTTATATGGATCAACCATTTGGTTTCAAGGATCAATGAAAATTTGGACTCTTGTGTAATCTCAAACATTTCATTTATGGTTTGAAGCAAGTACCAAGGAGTTAGAACATGAAGTTCAATGACTTAATGGAGAAAAAAAAATTTATCCAGATAAATGATGATCATTAATGTTAGAAAAATTAATTTATTAATGATATATTTGTTATCATTCTTATCTATATCAATGATATATTGATTATAGGTTTGATAAAGGAAATAATTTATGAACTGAAGCATGAGTTTCCTAGAAGTTTTTGAGATAAAGGACCTCAGTCCGATTAAGTGAATTTTTTGGATAAGGATTGTGAGGAACCTATGTTCTAGAACATTGTAATTTAATTTGGAAGATTACATCTGATGAATATTACAACACTTCATAATGAAAGACATAAAGACAATGTCCATACCCCTATCCATACACTTTAATCATAGTAAGGAGAAATCACCATGGGTAGATGCTAAGTTTGAGTACATAACCAAAGTTCTATATGAATATTCTCTTTGAAGTCTGATGTATGACATGGTGTGTACTCATCCAGAAATTTCACAAGTAGTGAGTGTTTTTAGAAGGTTTATATCAAACCCAAAAAGAGTTCACTGGGGAGATATGAAATGTATTCTTCAATACTTGAAATGTTCTAATAGTAAGATACTTTTATTAGGAATTAACAAGCCTTTACAAGGTTTTAAAGACTCAAATTTTGGTGGAGATTTAGACAGAATAAATAGTATGACTAGTTATATGTTAAATTTTAGTGAAATTATAGCAATTTATTTAAGCTTCAACTGATGGTTTTACTCTTGAAAATTCAAGTGGAGTACACCGATTTGATGGAAAAAAGTAAGGAGTTAGTGTGGCTGATGGATTGTTTTAGGATACAAGAAGGGAATTAGATGTTTGTATGTTGTTTTTTGATTCATATAGTGTGATTAACTTCATGAAAAATCCAATGTTTCATTCTCAGATAAAGAATATTTAGTTAAAGTACCAATTTATCCAAAATATTTTGGCAGGGGAGTTAGACTTGCAGAAGATCTAAGGAGCCCAAGATCTGATGGTCATGTTGATAAATGATGTTTTTGTGGAAGTTATGGGGTGGTGTTGTGCCTCCATTGGACTTGGGTGATTGGTAGTTATGGTTAGTTAACAATGAGGTTTCTTTACAAAATTTAAAAGGATAAAGTTTTCAAAATCTATCAATGGACTTTGTTGTGGTGAATCCTTCAAATGAATCTCATATGGGAGATTTTTTATGGTGTGAGGTTCATTTTTCTAGAAAAGGAAATTAATATCAATGAAAGGAGTGAAAATTTGGTGGAATTTTTTCTAATGAATGGATTTACGATGATGTCACAATGGATGAGAGTCATTTAACTTATAGTGAAAGACTATAGAAACTGGAGGGTGTATTAGTATAAAATACTATAAGTATAGATCATTGGTAGATATAATAGACTTTATATCTTGAAAAATCCTTAGAAATGGAATAGTGTACTAGTAAAGCTAGTTGATACGATGAGATCCATTGACTATAAAGAGGTTTGTCCGTGAGGACCAACTGAGATGGATAGTGACCTGAGAATATCAAATGGTGGTGGAGACTAGAATCACTAGCCAAATTACTCTATTTATGTTGGGTTTCATTACATCAATAAGTGTATTGAGAATTTTAATCATATTTAATACTTTGAGTATTAGTAAAGAAACATTCTCTCATGGATTAAGGTGAAAGACTAAACTTTGTAATCCTTTTTATTCTTGTTCTTTGTTATTTTTTCAATCATTGCATCAGTTAGTTATTGTTTATATAATTTGGTGGTTTTATGTTTTAGTGTGGTGGATTGAGTGAGACTGTCTTCTATGTTTTGAACATCATAGTTTGGGGTTCATTCCAAAGTTTTTTATTTCACATGTTTAAGTTTTGGTGAAGCATAATATATTGGTTTAACTAGAATATGGACATGGAACCGACACATCTTGATATAAAACATTAAAAACACCATGAATTAGGAAAAAATAACTCACTTATCATTAAAATTACCAATAGAAAATAACGTATAATTTTGATCTATCAAAGTATCCCAAAATTTAACTATTTATTATCCCAAAACAGAGATCTATACATCATCACAAAGAAAATCCATCATATCTAAAACTTAAAAACCATTGTTAATAAAATATAATAATTATCAATGGGGAATAAAATTTTAGGCATCACATAAAAACATCTTTTCATCTCCTCATTTTCAAGAAAACCAATTAATCATGAATTTAACTTCCCCTTTTGTATTGATGATACTTATCTTTCCCTACATTCACATATTTCAACTTATTATTAGTATTCATGCACACTAATGATCTACCTCACTATTAAATATTTTTCACGACCCCCTCCCTCTAAAGGTACCCCTACTGGGCTGAAAATAGATATAGAGGGATAATTAAACCCAAATCCCACCTCTAATAGGATATGGGTTGGCTACTAGAACCAAATGTATATAATATTACACATGGGAGTAATTACCCTCATAATGTTTAGAGAAGTAAGATATAATATGATAAGAGACCCCAAATAATTCCTACTCATAAAAAAATAAAGAATCAATCCCAATACATGATGTGTTTTCATACATAACTAGGTACAAATTAAATTAAAAATACAAAAGAGATAAATACTCAGTTTTGTAATTGGGTTCCCTAGACCCAACTCATGTTTGTAATTTTACAACCATTACATATATATAGTTTGATATATACATGTGTTTATCTTACCATAATAGTGTTGATAGCTATGAATCCACTATATTTAGAGTAATTTCCTTAGATTATATGTTGTATTAAAAGGTTATAATAGTTATCAAACTATAATGAGAACCTAGAGATTACATGATAGTAATATTAAAGTTATGACCTATAGTCTAAACACATCACGCTGATAGGAAATAGATGATGTGCAACCATTAGGTGTTGGGGGCTCATAAGTATTGAGACTTCTCATGAAGTTCTCACTTCGTAATCTTGAGTAGATGAGATCGTGAGGAATGAACCACCATTATGAACACCACATGTTTGAGGTTTCATTGGTAGTTTCTATTTGTGAACATGTTTAATGGTCTCTTGAATTGATATTATTATCAGTTTATAATATTTTATTATATACTTTGATGCAAGATGAAAACTATAACATCGATGTCGTAGTGAGGTATCCTGTGTTGGGTTCATCATTGGTGGTATGAAATTTATTTAATAATCAAGATAGAATTTATTTTTTCCTAAAGGAAGTGATATCTATGACCTAGTTAAACAGGTTGGTAGTAAAATCACTAAATCCATGGCCATGGTAGAAGAAGGAAAGTTCATATATTTAGGTTAAAAAATAATAAAGCAAGTATGAATGATGACATAAGGTGTGCATCATACTTTATGATATATCATACGATAAAGAGATTATATTATAGGGTGTGTGTTTGTAGAAAAATTTGTCATTATTATAACTTTTCCTTATCTGTTTAGGGGCCTTGATGGGTTGATAGACTCTGCTCCTGGTCTTTGAATATTATTCAATATTATCGAGATAAGGTCCTAGAGGGTCACATAATTAACATATTCAATAGTCTATCCTATTATGATGAATACAAGTATATGAAATGGTGGGCCCCACCATAGGGTTTGATTCATGTCTAATAATAAAAAATCACAGATGAATAAATAAATTCATCATTATTTTAGTATAGAATAATTTGATCTGAATTTATTTATTAAAAGTGTTTACAAGGTATTAAGTGAATAAATGGAAAATATCATACACACGATTATTATTTTAATATCCAAGGTTTGTTTAATATTTACAGGAATTAAAAGTTGAGTTAAAGACTCAGGTTTGTCATATAATTTATTTATTATATATTATAGGTAGGTGATAAAATATAAATGATGTTTATGACACAACAAATTGTCCATAACATGTCATTCATGACTTATTTAGTGGGAGTTATTTATATGGGGGATGAGTAACCCTTTATAGGTCTCTAACATCCACTATATAAGTAAGAGGGAGATCATTTCTGAGAGTCTATTCATCCACTCTAATTTTAGAGGTCCTCACTCTTCCTCCCTACATCATAGAGAGAGGAAGCCCCATTTTAAGTGTTCAGACTTTGATCTCCTTCATGGATTGAAGGAATGAGATAACAATGATCAACATGATGTCAAGGAATTCATCAATCTTCTTCGATAGCACCTAAAATTCAATGGTAGGTATTCTATATAACTCTTGTAGCATGTGTGGACAATTTAGTGGGATTCAGCCTCATATAATTTGATAAACGGTCACTGATGATGAGATGTTAACATATGCGTAATCAGTCCAAACAAGGTAATTGTTCATTTTAATTTTTGTGCTTAAATAAATTCACGTGAGATCCTTAGGTCTTTATTGAAGTTAAAATCATTAGAGAATATGAAGTTATGTCAATTTGGTGATAATGTTTTTAAATCCCTGACCCAAATGCTTCCACTGCACACCTTGGTACTAAAAATTGGTATTAGCGAGATATCATGGATTTTATGAGTCAAGAAAAATTAATTTACATTAAATTTTAGTAGAGAGATTCATTTTGGTTACAATGGAAAAGACCACTTATCAATATGATTTCATAAGACCAAGTTACAACCATCTGAAAATTTATTTTGAATCCAAAATGTGTTTTTATTAGTATAAAAATTAAAGGACATATTTTTATATATGTGATAAATTTTACCAGATTATGGTGGTCAGTGGTGATTCTGATGACCTCCCATTTTTTGGCCAGGATATGGCTGGATTTTGGTCACTGGAACAACACCGTATACTGGGCATTTATTCCACAATGTTATGGAATTATTTGAAAAAAACTACGATGTGGAAATAAGTGGTATAATTGGCCAGTAGATTGTAATAAAAAAAGGGTAAAATGAGGTTCTTTGTGTGGATCAACAAAAGGATAAGAAAAAAACGGGGGGGGGGGGATTCCAGCTGGTTATTGGAAGAATAATACCAAAAAGGGTATCATACAATGGAAACCACCCCCTCTGACACTTCCTCTGTCCCGTGCCACCATCGCTGGCCCTCAAAACTCCCTCCACCACTGTGGCTACCGCCCCTGTCGTGTAACTCCTGAATACCACCACCATGTGTGTGCTCCTAGTCAAAAACCCCATAGTCATGTAAGACTCCTTCCTCAATGTACCACATAGCTAGGTGTTCCACCACCACCCCTTGCGGTCTATCTCCCCGCCAACCGTTATCATTTTTGTTGCAGTATACATCCCCAACAATCATTATTTCCCAACCAATAGACTGATTTCACCATCCTAAAGGCTCATACTGTGACCCCCTCACATGTCTTCCTGTGAAACAGTCAACCCACAGTATACCCGGGTTGGTTCGAACCACTATATAGTGGGGAAGGTTTTCCCAAACCCATAACAGGTCTGGGTAGGGTCTTCTTGACCCATAATGGGTATGGGATAGTTCTTCCTAACTCGGAATGGGCCTACGCGGGTTCTTTCTAACCTGAAACAGGCCTGGGTGGGTTTCAGGGTCTGTAGAATTTATTTATTTTTTAAATATTTAAAAAATTTATTTTGATGGATTTAAAAATAATAATAATATTTTAGAATTAATTAGATTTTGGAATAAAATTAAATTAATTCTGAGATAGAATGAAATAATTTTTTATTGAATTAAAATAATTTATTTAATTCATTTAATTACACCAGACTTGAATTCACCACATTTTAAAATTTTATTTTATATTTACTTTATTTACTGTCTGGTCTTGGAAATTTACTAACCATTGTTTTTTTGAGTTTATTTTTATTTAATAAATTTTTACAACTGTGTGTGATTATTATAATAATTATTTATTTTTGATGGTTTATACATCATCTTTCTTAATTTAATATGTATTAGGGATTCCACATCCATCAGTATAATTCTATATGTATTTTGTGCTTCTCGAAACCCACCCACCTACGTGTGAGTATTTATATATTATGATGAAGACAATAAAATATGTGGAGCTTACCAAGATGAGGCGGTATCCCAGACGAGATGTTAAAATATTAGACCAGGGTGCAAGCTGTGATACAAATCAAGACTGACTTAGGTATTATACCCCTAGGTTCACCGATGATCCATTAATTATAAATGGATCAACGAATTCAAAATAATCAAGATTAGCTGGGTAGTTTATTTACTTTTTGCATTGTTTATTATTTTATGAATATGAATGTTTATGGGATCACATAAAATAATAAACAAATAATGTATAAAGATGCAATGAATGTTTTTTATTAACACATTTTTCCACTATGAGCATGATAAAAAAGTATGAAAATATTTAACAGAAAATAATTACATCATTCTAGAAATAATAAAAACTCTCTAAGTAATATTATGTTGTAACACCTTTCATCACTTAAATTTGAACAGAATTAGGTGTATGAGGTGCTTGTTATCCATAGTTGAGGGAACCTCCCACTATTTAGGATTTAATATAAGAGTGATGAGATGAATTAACTAAATATAGTAAAAAATAAGTATCTATATCTATCTTTCTACCACTTTATATGAAAATCAATGAGGGAATCAAGGTTATGATTCTGAGAATTTTGGACCTCACTAAATAGTTCAAGGAGCCATGAGTCAATGTGGTGGGCCAATTTAGTGCATACCATGAAACTCTCCAAGTAGTGGAATAACCATAGTTTAGACTATGAGGAGAGGTTTCAAGGATCCTTTCTATTATAATACTCAAGCTAATGGGTATTCCAAATCTAGTATTGAGCAATACTAGGATTTGATAAAATATTGGGAGACATTTAATTAATAAATTAATCAATAATGTATAAAAAGGTAATCAAGATAAAGTACTAACTAATAGATTTTTTTGTAGATAAAATGGAAATCACTTCCATCCCTACATTTTCACTCCCACTACAACAAATTCATCATTTAATAACAGCTTATTAATGACTGTTGAAGAAACCCCCGCAAACAAATTGAAAAAAATTAGCAGATGTTTTTTAAAAAACACTACTAAATATTTTTAATTTATTAAAAAACACTTCAACCTGCCTCATCTCCCCTGAGCCCCAACCCCTCTCCCCTCAATCCCTCATCACCACCCTTTCCCCCTCTCTGCCCTGCCACTACCCGATCCACCTTTCTATCGCTATTGACTAATCCCTCCTTTTCCTCTCACCACTCACCAATCCATATATCGATACCCAATCCCCCTCACCATTTCCATTTTCCCCTTACTTTCCCTCCCCAACGATCTCTCCACCACTCCAGACTATGCCATCACGACTGCTCCTCATATCCTCGCTAAAGAGGATCCCCAATCCCTACCCGATATCTTGCTTATCTTCCCAGAGCCACCATTACCTGAGTCCCCAATCCCTCATAGTGCCCTCCCTAATACCCCTCCCCTCTTTGATCCCTCAACACTACTCCCCTTTCCCTTTCCCCCCTTTTTTCCTAACCACTAATCCCTCGTTGACAAGGCATCTCTATTGAGCCCTTGTTGCTACTCTTGATCCCTCATCCCTAACCTCATGGTCTCCCTTAATGACCTTTGCACCTCCACAACATTCATCCCCTACTGGTACATGGATTTTCCCCCTTTATAAGGTTATTGAGTTATGTGATAATTTTTTAATGTGATACTATCACGTCCATTTTACATTTTTAATTCATTAAACATACTTATTGAAAATATTTATATTTTTTGTGATGGATTATATACATTTAAATTTAAATTTAATAAAAATTATGTTGTTAAAAAATGAAAAAAAATTAAAAAGAATAATGAATTATATATATTTTTTATTTCGAATAAATTAGTAATTGTTTTTAAAATGACATAATATTTCTTATGTTTTTTAATTTTCTTTAACGAATAGTAGGAACTTTGTGATATATAGATAAAATATGGATCACATTACCAAGTAACACACCTTAGTAGGCTATGGGTTTAGATAAGTTTTTAGATTGTACAATTTCCAATCAATACATTGATGGTACAATAAGATATCCATGCCCTAAATGTAAATTTTGAAGATGGTTGAAGAGAAATAAAGTTTATGAACACTTGATATCTAATAGATTCTATACTGAATATTTGTGGTGTATTTGGCATGAAGAATCAAATATTTAATAAAGTTTGAGTATTGATACCATTGAATATAATGAGTTTCAGACTTCATCAACATGGAAAATGAAAAGAAAAAACTTATAAATGATTATTTCAGCATTTCAAGGAAATAACATCAACACAAAAATATATCAGAACAACCAATTGAGGGTGCTATAAATAGTAACTTTACAAATGATGTTTTTCGGACTATAAGGAAACCAAATAAAGATCATAACATATCATTGGATCCTCCTCTTGATACTGTAGAGTCTAATGTAAGAGAAAACTTCACTGAGAAGATAAATAGACTTCATGATTTAGTTAATGATGGAAATAAAGAGATGTTAGTGGATGAATAAAATATTAAAAACTTTATTTGATACTGAATATGTACCATATAAAATGCCTATAACAAATTACAAATACAGATATTTCTATGATATTTTAATTTTTTTGTGACAAATTTCCTGAATCTAAGATCCCTGAGTATTTTTATGATATGAAAAAAGTTTTTACCAAACTCAGTCTAAATTATATAAAAATACATTCTTGTCCTAATGATTTTATTATTTACTGGGGAGATGATTCAAGTAGATAGGATTACAAAAAATATCTATTTTCTAGATGGAAGTCAATGGGTAATGTTGGAAGTCTGAATCAACATACTACTATAAAGGAGAATAAAAATAACACACCTACAAAGTTTCTTTATTACTTCCATTAAAACCTTTATTTCAAAGATTATTCATATCATCAAAAACTACTGAGCATATGAAGTGGCATTCAATAGATAACAATAATGATGAGTTAATATGACAGCCAAGATATTCAAAATCATGGAAGATATTTGAATCATTACATCCATATTTCTAATATAATAGTAGGAATGTGAGATTAGGATTGGCTTCTAATAGATTTAAACAATTTGGGACTTTGAGTACTAGTAATAGAAAATTTATGGTTATTTTGATCCCTTATAATCTACCTCCATGGATGGTTATGAATCAAACATATTTTATCATTTCAATTATTATTCATGGAAAAAAATTCAAGGAAATTATATTGATGTATACTTGCAGCCTCTAATCGACGAATTATAGGATTTATGGAGAAAGGGTGTTGAGACATATGATGTATCTTCTAAAAAAATGTTCAAAATTCATGCTTCTCTTATGTATACCACTAGTGACTTCCCTAGAATTGGGAAATTTTCTGGTTGAAACACTTACACAGGTTTGGATTTTCCTATTTTTAACTTTGATTTTGAGCCTAAATGACCAGCTTAAAGTAAAAAATGGCGATTCTTGTGTCATTGAAGATTTATCAATGCAACTCATAGATTTTTGTAGAAAAAGTAAAAATTCAATGAGTCTATTGATTTTAAACTACCTATAAAGTTTTTGATAGCTTCTAAAATATTGGAACAACTTGAAAATATTGAAATATAATTTGGGAAGGTGCATCATTTGAATTATAGTGGGAAATGAGTTTTAAGTGAACCATCAATTGAAATATGAAAAAAATTAGAAGAAAAAAGTATATTTTTCCAAATTCCATATTAGGAATTTAATTTTTTACATCATAATATTGATGTTATTCATATTTAGAAAATTTTTTGTGAAAATTTGATATTAAAATTATTTAATGATCATGGAAAATTGAAGGAATATCTCAATTCTTGGAAATAATTATAAACAATGAATATAAAGCATCATCTATGGACAGATGAGAATGGAAAGTATGATCCAAAAACTTCTTCAATGAAAAATAGGGATAAAGATACATTACTTCAAATTTTAAAACATGTAAAATTAGATGATGGGTATTCAAGTTGTCACACCCCTAATATTTAAATAAGTTATTTCATTATTTTTATTTGGCATCGGGTAGTTCAGGTAAAGACCCGAACTTAAAATTTCAGAATTTTTATTTAAAAACTGAATGTTTTGGCCTTGACTATGTTTAGCGTACCACGTTCGAAGGCGCGCGGCCTCACCTGGGTCACCGCGCGACCTCACGTGGGTCGCCGCGCGACCTCACCCAGTTCACCGCAAGCCATACTTGATGGTCAATTAATGAAATAAAATTGATTAATAATTAAGCAATAGAATTAATAGTGTGATGAAATAAAAACCAAATAAAATAAGAGTTTTTTTAAGATAATAATAATAATGTTATTCATGGATATAATAATAATAATTATTATCATTATTGATACATGATTTTATTTTATTTTAATACTATTAATTGAGATTTATTATTCTTAGTAACATTGATATCATTATACATATTTTATTTTATTATCATTATCATTATATTTATTATTATTATTATGATGACTGTTTCAGGTTTAGCGTCGCTGGACACACGGACTGTGCGCGGTTCTGAGACCACGCAGTCCGCCCGGCTTTTGAAAAAAAAGGTTTTAGTTAAGACAGAATGGGACAATAAAATAGTGATGAATAATGAAATAGGAATAAAATAAAAATAAGAATATTAATAAACATTAAGAAATGGTTTTAACGAGAATAATAAAAATTTTGTTTGAGAATAATAATAATACTATTATTAATATTGTTAAGGATATGGAATTTACTAAATTTTTATTAATTTTTTGATAAAAATTATTATGGTTAATATTATGTAATGTTATTAACTTTTTTTTCTTTTTCATTTCTATTTTACTTATTTAGTTTATTTATTTCATTAATTTTTTTTCCTTGTTCCCCCCTTTTCACTTAGGGTTTTTTCCTCCCCTCCCCCCTTGACCCGTGGCTTTGCACCCCTTGCCCCTGTGTCCATAGCGCCGCCTCCTTTCCTCTTGGACAACTGATAAAACACTATTTTATTGAATATTTTATTGATAATAAATGATATAATTTCCTCACATTGTGTTAAATATGTTTATTTATAAAATATTTGGGATTTGATCATTCATTTGAAAATTTGGTGAAAATTCCAGTTTTACCCTTAATAGTGCACTGTATTATTTCGAAGATAAATATTTTTATATTTATTATTTGAATTTGAAATTTTGTAACAGTGTTCCTAACTTAATTATCTACAACTTTTATTCATGACACTAAAGCTAAAGAGTTAAGTTGGTTGTTGAAATTGGGCCATGAAGTCAAAGTTGGGATGGGCTCGCCAGAATAGAGAAGGTTCTGAATTTGGGCCATACCCTCTACATAAGGGCTTGGATTGAGCCCAAATTTTGAGGAAAGCTCGGGGACATGATGTGGCACAAATCATCCTTCTGGAAGGCCGGTCAATTCACGCGTTTTGGAGGTCAAATGGGCGGTGCAAGTTTCATTAAAATATTTGGCCGAGATTTTGCATTCACACTTGAAACCACTTTAAACCTAGCCTCCCCTCCACTCTATAAATTAGTGATTTTCTCATTTGGAGAGGCTGGTTCGTGCATTGGGAGATTGGAGGCAGAGGAGAATTGGTTTCAACCAAATTCTCCAACCATTGTAAGAGAGGTAGCTCTTGAAGCAAGGATCCTCTCATCGAAGCCTCCTTCTCTCCTTCATGTTGTAATTGTTTTGTTTGTGTAATAAACTTCTTTGTTCTTCCTTTATTTCTTCTCTTTTCCTCTGTTTTATTTAAATTTATTCTTCTCTTAATCTTCCTCTTGGGGCTGGAATTCTTGAGTAGAAGCGATATTGGGTTATACCCATTATAAACCTTTGCACATGCAAAACGCTTCTACGATGATTACGCCACCCATGGAAGAGTAGTCTTTTAGTAATCGATCTATCTTCTACCCTCTTCATTTAATTATTTTGAATCAATGAGCTACTGTAATTCACTTAATATGATCCATGAATTGTATTTTTAAATTGAAAGAAACTAAGCAAGCAATTGAACAATTAACACAAAAACACGCGAGGTCGGGATTTTGTGTAAATTGTGAGAGCGCGATCTTAATCGGTAATACAAGACCACACGGGATAAATTTGTAGAGTTCAAATATAATCCCTAAACACAATTCATCCTCATTTCCAGAATGGATATGTGCCTTAATTTACCACTGATCATAAGCTAATCTTAGAACATCAATCAAAGCAGGGTGCTACGATTGCACGTTCCAAAGTTAGCCTAGGTTTAAATTCACATCATCTTTGTGGTAAAGTTAATTCTCGTAGGGTTCGGGATTTAACAAATTAAGGGATCATAATTAAGTGAATGTTAATTTAAATGATAATGATTAATAATAAAGTGAAGAGGTAGAGTTAGATCGATTACGCTTTTTAAATAGATTTCTAAAAAAACATCTTCTTGTTGTGTCATTTAAATTGAAATTCATTTCAAAACTAAAAACAAAAAAAATTATACAATCTTCTTCCAGCAAACTTCTTCTAGATTCATAAACTATAAACAACCACCCCCATCCTTTTCTAGTAGTGTTTTTATTCTCTTTTATTTTATTTTTAGAATACCTCTAATAAGATGTTTTAATTCACTTCCTCCTTTGAGAGACGACCTTGGTTAGCCCCCTATGCTACACCAAGTAAACTAAACATTAGCTTCATAGAGTGTTGTGCTTGGAGTTTTATCCAACGTAACTCACTTTTGAAGTTCTTTTGAGAGCGCGTGCGACAACGCTCTTTCAAATTGGCGCCGTTGCCGGGGAGGCAAGTAATTATTTCAACCAACTAGAGGTATTTATTTTATTTTACATTTTATTATTTTCCTCTCTTCTTTCTTCCTTCTTTACCCAATCTGATTTTTCATCCTCTTCTTTTATTTTCTCCTACTTCTTTGTGGACCATCAACTCAAACTTCTCATTTTTATTTTACTATGGTCCACCTTCTTTCTTTTCATTTTTATTTGATCTATGACACGAACTAATCCCGAAGATCTCTTAGATCTTGATCCTGAGATTGAACGTAGCCTTAGGGCACGAATCAGACATTCTCAGTCTACGGGAAGTTTCAACATTCAACCAGTTGGAGAATTACTCCAATATCAGAACATTGAAATTGGAAGCAATTCAAATTCAAACATAAAAGAGGAACCAATGGCTGATAATAATGGAAATGAACTTAATAGAACCATTCGAGAATTGGCTGCACCTGATATCAACTATCAACCAAATTGTATTGCATACCCAAATCTCGAATCGGACTTTGAACTAAAATCAGGGTTAATTCACTTACTTCCAAAGTTTCATGGCCTCTCTGGTGAGGATCCGAATAAACATTTGAAAGAATTTAATGTGGTTTGCTCAACCCTAAAACCTAAAAATGTCTCTGAAGATCAAATCAAACTAAGAGCATTCCCATTCTCACTTGATGGAGCTGCAAAAGATTGGATGTATTATTTACAACCTGAAGATGTAACTTGTTGGAACGATTTGAAACGTCTTTTCTTGCAGAGATTTTTTCCAGCATCGAGGACCACTTCCATTCGTAAGGAGATCTCGGGGATCAAGCAAGCACAAGGGGAGTCCATGTATGAGTATTGGGAGCGATTCAAGAAGTTGTGTGCAAGCTGTCCACATCACCAAATCAGTGAGCAACTCCTCATTCAGTACTTCTATGAAGGACTCACAGCTATGGAGAGAAGCATGGTGGATGCCGCAGCTGGAGGGGCATTGGTGGACAAGACACCAATAGCCGCACGTGCATTGATTGACAAGATGGCCCAAAACTCCCAACAATTTGGCGATAGAGGTACACTACATGTCAGGGGAGTACATCAGGTAAGTCCTTCTTCTCTTGAGAGTCATTTGATTGATACCAAGTTAGAAGAATTGACAACTATGGTAAGGCAGATTGCTTTGGCACAAAAGACATCTTTACCTCCTCCTTCAAGGCCTTGTGGTATTTGCACTGAGACAAGCCACCCAACTGACTGTTGCCCACAACTCCAAGAAACAGAAGATTGTGCAGCAGTGTTCCCTGGGAGACCATATCAGCAGCAGCAGCAACAACCATATCCCCAGAAGAAGTTCGATCCAACATTCAACCAAGGGTGGAAAGATCATCTGGACATGAGGTATGGCTCTGGACAACAACAAAGGCCCCCCTTTCAACAAAACTTCCAGCAGCCTCCACCTTACCAACAGGGTTTCCAACAACCCCAAAGGAGATTTGAAGCTCAAACATCAACAAGTCAGCAACAAGGGAATCTCCAACCCAAGGTAGACTCTAACACTGATTATCTTTTGAAACAAATTGTTCTTAGTCAACAGAATGAGCTGAAAAGTCAAGGTTCGGAGCTGAGGGAGTTGAAGACTCAAATGAGCCAGATTGCCACCGCCCTCCATGAACTTGTAAGTAAGAATTCTGGAAATCTACCTTCCCAACCCACTCCAAATCCAAAGGGGAATGTTAGTGCCATAACATTGAGAAGTGGGAAGCAAATGAACGATACAGCTGTACCTACCATTCCACCGGGATTCACCTCAACTTCAGAGAAGCCACATTCCATACCAACTGATGAACAATCCAAGGAGAAAGATAAAGGTAAGAAAAAGATTGATGATGTTCCTCCTAAACCACTTCCTTTTCCAAACAGGGTTGTTCAAACCAAGAAGATGGCTAAAGAAGCAATGCAAAAGGAGGTTTTGGACACATTCAAGCGTGTGGAGATCAACATTCCTCTACTCGAATCCATTAAGAAAATCCCAAGGTATGCCAAATTCTTAAAAGAACTTTGTACCAATCGAAGAGGGCTCAAGGGAAATGAGAGGATCAACCTTGGAAGGAATGTCTCAGCACTCATTACACCAACTCTAGCAATGCCAACAAAGTGCAAGGATCCCGGGACATTCACCATCCCATGCACCATAGGGGAGTTTCACTTCTCTGATGCTCTTTGTGATTTAGGAGCTTCAATAAATGTGATGCCTCACTCTGTTTTCTCTTCATTGCAGATTGGTGAGCTCAAGCCTACAAGGGTAGTGGTGCAGCTAGCGAATAGAGCTACAGCATATCCGGCTGGTGTCCTTGAAGATGTGTTGGTAAAGGTAAAGGACATGATCTTCCCTGCTGATTTCTATGTACTAAACATGGAAGATGACCAGGTAAGTTCTCATGCCCCTATCATTCTTGGTAGACCCTTCTTCAAAACTTCTAAGACCATTATCAATGTTCATGAGGGTACTCTTTCCATGGAATTCGGGGATGAAATCGTGAGGTTTAAAATCCTGGATTCTATGAAGTACCCACCAGAGGAACACTCAGCATTCTTTCTCTCTCATTCTGAGTCTCCATGTGATAGTCCCTCTATTTTTGATTCCCAATCTCTTGAGGACTATTCACTTCTTAATGAAATAATGAGTATTGGGTCCAACTTGATGTCTCATTCTACTTCATCCCCTTTAATTCATGATCTTTCTGATCTTGGGATTGGTTCATTTGTCCAATCATATTCGAATTCTGAGCATGTATACTCTGATTATGATATGGCTGCTAATTTTTCTGATGGATTTGATGCATTGTTCTCTCATTCAGATGATATGTATGATTGCGCACAGATGTCTACGCCACTCATGCTTCCATCCATTCAGCAGCCACCATCACTGGAACTAAAGCCATTGCCACCAAATCTCAAATACTCATACTTGTTAAGTGGTGAAAAATTACCTGTTATCATTGCTAACAATCTCTCTTTTGAACATGAAGAAAAACTTTTGAATCTTTTGAGGGAGAACATCAGGGCAATCGGGTGGACCTTGGCTGACATATCAGGTATTAGCCCCTCCATTTTCATGCATAGGATTCTTTTGGAAGATGGAGCTAAACCGGTGAGGCAACCACAAAGGAGACTCAATCCAACCCTTCTGGAGGTTGTTAAAAAAGAGGTTGAAAAATTGCTCGAGGCAGGTATAATCTATCCCATTTCAGATTCTCAGTGGGTAAGTCCTATTCAGGTTGTGCCTAAGAAAAGTGGTGTTACTGTTGTTAAAAATGAGAAAGATGAGTTAGTTCCAATGAGGGTACAAAACAGTTGGCGCGTGTGTATTGATTATAGGAAACTAAATCATTCCACTCGCAAAGATCATTTCCCCCTCCCATTTATTGATCAGATGCTTGAGAGACTAGCTGGGAAGACACACTATTGTTTCTTGGATGGATTTTCTGGATATTTTCAGGTTCCTATAGCTCCGAAGGATCAGGAGAAGACTACATTCACCTGTCCCTTTGGGACATTTGCCTATCGGAGGATGCCATTTGGACTTTGCAATGCCCCAGGTACCTTCCAGAGATGCATGGTGAGTATTTTTTCTGATTTTATTGAGACCTGCATGGAGGTATTTATGGATGATTTTACAGTGTATGGATCTTCATTTGATGAATGTCTAAGTAGTTTGGAAAATGTGTTGAATCGTTGTATTGAGAAGAATCTAGTCCTAAACTTTGAAAAGTGTCATTTCATGGTAGAGCATGGCATTGTCTTAGGGCATGTAGTGTCAAAACATGGGATAGAGGTTGATAGATCTAAGGTAGACATCATTTCATCCTTACCCTACCCTTCATGTGTGCGTGATGTTCGATCATTCCTTGGGCATGCTGGATTTTATCGACGCTTCATCAGAGATTTTAGTAAGATCGCTCTACCCTTATCTCGATTACTTCAAAAAGATATTGACTTCAATTTTGATGATTCATGCAGGGTATCATTTGATGAGCTAAAGAAGTGTCTGACCACTCCACCGATCATACAACCCCCACGGTGGGAGATTCCTTTTGAGCTTATGTGTGACGCCTCCAACTTCGCGGTTGGAGCTGTCTTATCTCAGAGGGTGGAGGGACGTTCACATGTGATCGCCTATGCATCGAGGACACTAGATTCAGCCCAATCAAACTACACCACAACAGAAAAGGAGTTTCTTGCTGTTACATTTGCTTTAGATAAATTTCGTTCATATTTATTGGGCTCTAAAGTAGTTGTTTTTTCTGACCATGCAGCTTTGAGGTACCTCCTAAAGAAGCCAGATGCAAAGCCACGACTTATCCGTTGGATGCTACTTCTTCAAGAGTTTGACCTTGAGATAAAGGACAAGAAGGGGTCAGAGAATTTGGTGGCAGACCACATGAGTAGGCTTACTCACACACTAGAGGGTGACACCTTGGACCAGGTACCACTTCGGGACACTTTCCCCGATGAGCATCTCTATACCATCTCAGGTAAGCATCCTTGGTATGCTGATTTAGTTAATTACATTGTTGGCTCTGAAATCCCAGTAAATTTGAAGAAGCATCAAGTCCAAAAATTAAAAAGTGAGTCTAGGTATTATGTGTGGGATGATCCATACCTCTGGCGCATGTGTAGTGACCAAGTCATTAGGAGGTGTGTTCCCGATCATGAGTTTGAGTCTGTTTTGCATTTCTGTCATACACTTGCTTGTGGTGGACACTTTGGACCCCAACGGACAGCTAGGAAGGTTTTAGACTCAGGATTATATTGGCCTAGTTTATTCCATGATTCCCATGTATTTTGTAAGTCATGCTCTCGTTGCCAACACACTGGAAACATTTCAAGAAGACACGAGATGCCCCAACAACCCATTTTATTCTGTGAGATTTTTGACGTTTGGGGAATTGATTTTATGGGACCTTTTCCTAGTTCATTTGGTTTCTTGTATATCCTTGTTGCTGTCGATTATGTGAGTAAATGGGTGGAGGCCAAGGCCACCAGGACTGACGATTCTCATGTTGTTGTGGATTTTGTCAAAGCACAGATTTTTTGCAGGTTTGGAGTACCAAAGGCCATCATCAGTGACCAAGGGACACACTTTTGCAATAGGAATTTTGCTTCCCTCCTTCGGAAGTATGGGGTGACTCACAAAACATCAACACCATACCACCCCCAAACAAATGGCCAGGCTGAGGTTTCAAATCGTGAGTTGAAACAAATCTTGGAGAAAACCGTTCAGCCAAATAGGAAGGATTGGAGCAAGCGCTTGGATGATGCATTGTGGGCTTATAGGATAGCATACAAGACCCCCATTGGTATGTCCCCATTTCGGATTGTTTTTGGGAAAGCGTGTCATCTCCCCGTGGAAGTCGAGCATCGGGCATATTGGGCTATAAAGAAATGTAACATGGATTTGGCCCAAGCTGGAATTCAAAGGAAGTTGCAAATTCAAGAGCTTGAGGAGATTCGCCTGTCATCATATGAGAACTCAAGGCTCTACAAGGAAAGATCAAAAGCAGCTCATGACAAAATGATCCAACAAAGGGAGTTTCATATTGGAGAGAAAGTCCTTCTCTATAGTTCACGACTGAAGTTGATGCCTGGTAAGTTGCGTTCCAGATGGTTAGGTCCTTATATTGTGTCTAATGTTTTTCCTTATGGTGCAGTGGAGATCACACAAGAGGACACTGGAAGGAGCTTTACAGTCAATGGGCAACGTTTGAAGAGATACATTGAGGGACATCCTACTGATGCAGTGGATTTTATCACACTGCATGACCCCATCATCACTTGATCACATCAGGCTGTTCCTAACCCTTTCACTTTTATATTATTTGTCCTATTTAAAAATTCTGCATTTCATGTGCATATATCATCTCACGGGTTCACATTGAGGACAATGCAATATTTTAAGTGTGGGGGAGGGAACCTTTTAGTTTAGTAATTTCAATTGTTTTCCTGTTAAAAAAAAACCAAAAAAAAATTGTGTGTTTTTCAAAATTTGTGTGTTTATTTTACAATTTTTTGTGTGTTTTTGAAACTTTTGAGCTGAAATGATTCTCATCACCATTTTTAAATCCATATCAATAAGTGAAACAATTTACCCCTTGAAACTAAGCTTAAATGAATGCTGAAATGACTTTGTTTCAAGTTCAAATATTTAGTAATTTCATGGAAAGTACACCGAATTTTGAATCCCATGCCACATCTCACTGTCTTTAAATTTGAAATCACTTTCCTGTGAGGCTTCTGAACCATTATTTTCATATTCTTTACATTCACCTCACTTCTTGAGAGAGCCAAACCATACTTGATTTAACCAGAATTTGATCTATTCCTATCAAAACTTGAGGGTTTGAGGTACTTGTGTTTAAATGATTGAGGCATTTGTTTGGTATTAAAACCCCTATTTCAAATAATCCTTTTTTATAATGTCCTACCTTGAATATTTAATCCTTGTAGCCCTTAGAAGCCATGCACAGCCTGTTAGGTTAAGCCACATTACAAGCCAATTTTCCCTATCCAACCAACTCTTGAAGTGAAATTGCATAATCTAGTTGAGCTTAAGTGTGGGGGAAGCTGTCTTGTGTTGTGCCACCACATTATGTGATACTTTGGGTGGAAAATTAAATTCTGAAGAGATGTGTTTGCTGCTAAAGAAAGTCATTATATTGAAAGCTGTGCCTTTTCTGGAGTTTTCATGACAAGTGAAGCTGTGCCTTTTCTGGAGCTTCTAATTGAGGTGGAAAGCTGTGCCCATCTGGAGCTTTCAAGAAAATCATGTTTTAGAAGATTGACATTTTTTATGCTGAAATGATGAATGGTGTAAACCTTTCATGACTTTTCATGATGATGGAGCTGAATTGATACTATGGGGATTGAAGAGAAGACCATATTTAAGTGAAAATTAGATTAATGCAATTTTGCTTCAAAAGAGTCAAGCCCTCCTCATTCAGCCTCAGAGTTTTTCACATCTTAATCCTACCAACCGAAAGCCACAGAACAACCCTGAAAAGTCCTCATGATAAACATATGTCCTTGACTCACATCGGGTAGCGATTTAGGAATCTATCAAGCCTATGGTGACCCTTGTATGAGTTTGGATGAGAAAGACATTTCAAAAAAAATTTGATATTTGAGTGATGAGAGAAAATTCAAGCAAGGTAAGTGTTTTGTGCATGGGTGGATAAATGAAGTGGAAATATATTGAATGATATAAATGGAGAACTTGAAATAAGGTTTTTTATGAGGCATGATATCTTTTTTTTATTCTTGGTGTGAAATTGATTGATCTTAAAGATATGTGTTTTAAAAATTGGTTTTGATTTGATATTGATGTTTACTTGATATGAGGTTTTGCCCAGGTGTGCAAAAGGGTAAGTGTGGGGGAGTTGATAAAACACTATTTTATTGAATATTTTATTGATAATAAATGATATAATTTCCTCACATTGTGTTAAATATGTTTATTTATAAAATATTTGGGATTTGATCATTCATTTGAAAATTTGGTGAAAATTCCAGTTTTACCCTTAATAGTGCACTGTATTATTTCGAAGATAAATATTTTTATATTTATTATTTGAATTTGAAATTTTGTAACAGTGTTCCTAACTTAATTATCTAAAACTTTTATTCAGGACACTAAAGCTAAAGAGTTAAGTTGGTTGTTGAAATTGGGCCATGAAGTCAAAGTTGGGATGGGCTCGCCAGAATAGAGAAGGTTCTGAATTTGGGCCATACCCTCTACATAAGGGCTTGGATTGAGCCCAAATTTTGAGTAAAGCTCGGGGACATGATGTGGAACAAATCATCCTTCTTGAAGTCCGGTCAATTCACGCGTTTTGGAGGTCAAATGGGCGGTGCAAGTTTCATTAAAACATTTGGCCGAGATTTTGCATTCACACTTGAAACCACTTTAAACCTAGCCTCCCCTCCACTCTATAAATTAGTGATTTTATCATTTGGAGAGGTTGGTTCGTGCATTGGGAGATTGGAGGTAGAGGAGAATTGGTTTCAACCAAATTCTCCAACCATTGTAAGAGAGGTAGCTCTTGAAGCAAGGATCCTCTCATCGAAGCCTCCTTCTCTCCTTCATGTTGTAATTGTTTTGTTTGTGTAATAAACTTCTTTGTTCTTCTTTTATTTCTTCTCTTTTCCTCTGTTTTATTTAAATTTATTCTTCTCTTAATCTTCCTCTTGGGGCTGGAATTCTTGAGTAGAAGCGATATTGGGTTATACCCATTATAAACCTTTGCACATGCAAAACGCTTCTACGATGATTACGCCACCCATGGAAGAGTAGTCTTTTAGTAATCGATCTATCTTCTACCCTCTTCATTTAATTATTTTGAATCAATGAGCTACTGTAATTCACTTAATATGATCCATGAATTGTATTTTTAAATTGAAAGAAACTAAGCAAGCAATTGAACAATTAACACAAAAACACGCGAGGTCGGGATTTTGTGTAAATTGTGAGAGCGCGATCTTAATCGGTAATACAAGACCACACGGGATAAATTTGTAGAGTTAAAATATAATCCCTAAACACAATTCATCCTCATTTCCAGAATGGATATGTGCCTTAATTTACCACTGATCATAAGCTAATCTTAGAACATCAATCAAAGCAGGGTGCTGCGATTGCACGTTCCAAAGTTAGCCTAGGTTTAAATTCACATCATCTTTGTGGTAAAGTTAATTCTCGTAGGGTTCGGGATTTAACAAATTAAGGGATCATAATTAAGTGAATGTTAATTTAAATGATAATGATTAATAATAAAGTGAAGAGGTAGAGTTAGATCGATTACGCTTTTTAAATAGATTTCTAAAAAAACATCTTCTTGTTGTGTCATTTAAATTGAAATTCATTTCAAAACTAAAAACAAAAAAAATTATACAATCTTCTTCCAGCAAACTTCTTCTAGATTCATAAACTATAAACAACCACCCCCATCCTTTTCTAGTAGTGTTTTTATTCTCTTTTATTTTATTTTTAGAATACCTCTAATAAGATGTTTTAATTCACTTCCTCCTTTGAGAGACGACCTTGGTTAGCCCCCTATGCTACACCAAGTAAACTAAACATTAGCTTCATAGAGTGTTGTGCTTGGAGTTTTATCCAACGTAACTCACTTTTGAAGTTCTTTTGAGAGCGCGTGCGACAACGCTCTTTCAACAACCTATAGCACCACCGCACCTCCAACTCCTGGATAGCACCGCCGCAAAGACCCGGTCGTCAACTCCCCTCGACCAGCATTCGAACCAGCCGGCCAGCCTTCCCCTTAGCACCCCAAGTCCTACTTCCCTTCCCGGCCCACACTGCTCTCACATGCCCCGCTCGCCGGACCAGCCGCAACCCTCCTCCCTTGACAGACTCTTCCCGGCCAACCCCGTTCGATTCGCGCCATCGGCTCCTAGCGCACCGCTCCCCGACACTCCCGTCTGGCCATCAGCTGTCACACCCTCTGATCCGTCGCCCCCCCCTCTCCGTTTTCTCCTCCAAAAAACCCTCGGCCAGCTCGCCCGTCTCTTGAACTCTCACCGCACCCCATGTATCCCGGCCAGCAACCATCATTTCTGGCGCGCAACCTCCCCTGCGCAGTGGCCTTTGGCCGACGCCTCTCGGACCCGTCACGTCGCGCCTTCACCGCTGACCGACGCCCTCTTTCCATCCAACAAAATTGCCCAGCACCCTACCTTCTTCAGACGAACCATGTCCGGTGACCCAAGTTGGACGTGGGATGGTTCAGCACACCCCCTCTCAGCCGGTTCCCTCATTCCTCCTATTCTAGGTTGGTGCATATGGTCTCTTGAGGCCCTTCAGAGCATGTCCCGGCAACCGCTGCCGAAGGCGAGGCGATTCGGTGTGTTTTGGTCCACCGACATTGACCCAAGGTGAGTTTTTGTTTTTGCCACTTGTTTCGTACATCTTGTATTTGGGTTTTTTGGTGATTTTGACTCCCTATTATGTTTTCGGTAGGGAGTTGGATAGTGTCGTGTTGGTTCATCTCGTTTTGGTTCATCGCCGACACCCGAGGTAAGGCTTAATGTCGTTGGTTGGTTTCACACCTAGTTGTGCGATGTACTTTGTGTGCTTTAAGGTTCATAGTAATTATCTTGTAGGGATTTGGTCGCTGCCTTGTGATTTAGGTCCGTCTCGGTTCGTTTCTCACCATTTGAGGTGAGGATTCTCTTATTGCCTTGTTTGATTTGGTTTGTTTTTGATTCAATTGCTTTAATAATTTGTTTTTATTGTTCGCATTAGACCCCATGTGATGCGACTATCATGCGATGGGAGTTTCATGCCAATTTTGTGGAGTTTCTACAGATCGGTAGGTGGTTCCACGCCTAAGTTATTATTTGATAAATTAATTTGCAAGTTTAGTTTATTTAGTATATCATTTAGTTTATTTGTGCATTGAAAAGTTGTTTTTCTTTGATGTTTGGGATGAATTTGAAGTGTTTAACAACATGTTTATTTTATGTGTGTTCTTTCTACTTAAAAACTCATATCTATTTAGTTGTTGGTGTTTTTTTAATTGTGCGGTTAGATTATTGATCTGTTCAACTGGTTTGAAATATATATTTTTCACGGCGTAGTGTGTGTCTGGTTGATAAAGAAGTTTTGGAGCAGGTTTAGTCGGTAACGCCAAGTGATTTCTTTTAAACTATTTTGTATACTTTTATTTTTGGCTTATTTAATTTGGTGATCTGTGCAAAGGTGTTTTACATATGTTGTAAGGTCTTCCATCAAACTGTTGGTGTGGTGCAGGTCACACTTTAAAATGGTATTTGAGTGTGTGTGATGTTAGAATGTGTTTTGAATGTGGAAATGTTTACTTGAGTGTGTGTAAAACCATGTGACACTGTTGCTATTGTTTTATGATATTTTGAAATGGTTTATTCAATCATGACCATGGTGTGAAACTTTTTTATAAAAAAAATGTTTTACTGTGCGTCTTATTTCAAAATGGTATTTATATGTGTAAGTGGTGGTTTTTCTAAGGATAAGTGTTTTTTTATTGCGGCAATTGGTGTAATTTAGTATGTAACCTATGAAGATTGTGTTTTGAAAAGATTTTGATGTGCGTATGGTTTTAAAAGCGGGTTTTGGTGTTCAAACTGTGATTTTGTGTGTGTGAGTACCCTGTTTTGATTTTATGTATTAGTGTGACATGTGACATTAACTTGAAACTTGTTTGAGCACAAACCGGGAAGCCCAGGTAGTTTGGAGGGTAGACTAGACTAGTGAGCGAGTGTTCCAGAGGTGACTTGACCCGGTTTCACTGGCAGGACTGACGATTGAAACACTAACTAAACATATGCATTTCTAAGGGCCGTGGTCTTCTAAGCCACGTTTTCTGAGGGTCGTGGCCTTCTAAGCCACGTTTTCTGAGGGTCGTGGCCTTCTAAGACACATTTTTTGCGGGTCGTGGCCTTCTAAGTCATGTTTCACCGAGACACGAAGATCTAGGGACCCAAGCTAGCTGATACCCATGCGGCCTCTCCCATATTAGTGCTCATTGGTTACTTTGCGCTCGTCGGTGTGACATATTGGTTATTTTAAAAAAATAAGGGGGCGTGTACTTTAATTTAAGTTGTTCTATTTAAAACTGTTTTTTTAATTCTGTTTTCTTTTAAACTGTTCAAGATTTTATTTCTTTCCTTTAGTTAATATTGCAAATGTATTTGTACTTTAATAATTATGCATGGAACCTTTTTATTGGGTAACGTCATACTGGGCTCTTTTCTCACACCCTATATACACCTTTGGGTGTATGTAGGCCTTGTTCTCTGTGTATTCCAGGTTGAGGCACCGTGCTCAGTGATGGTGGTTGGTCGTTGGTGGTCTTCTCGTGTAGGTTAACGTTTGTGACGTGTGGATGTCACATATATCCTATTGCTTTGAGGTTTGATTAAGAGTTTTAGTTTCCGCTGTCATCTTTTCTTTTTAGTTATTGGTTGGAGTTGTAGACTTTAAATCTGTTCATAGTTTAAAGGCATGTTTGGTTGCCTATTTCTAGTTTCAGTTTATTTATCTAGTTAATTGTTTTTCTGCCTTTTATTTCGGGTAAAATCATTCCCATGTGTTAGTTTTGATACCCAGGCACTTGTGCCAACTCGTGGGGATCGGGAACGCCCTTCGGGCCTTGCCGCTGGCCGGGTCGGGCGTCGGTTCGGATGGAGACCCAACTTGGTTCGTGACAAAAATTGTATCAGAGGGAAAAGTTTTCTCTCTTGGGTCGTTTTATTTTTGGATAGAGTCATGGTAGACTTGAGTTAAGGTTGTCGGGACTCTACGTCCTGACTGCGAGCAATGTGCCTGGCCAGCACACCTCATGGCGGGACTCGAGTTACCAAATTATGTTGAGGTTTTTCTGAGTTTTTGGTCCTTGCAGATAATCTTGTCTAAGGGAAATGAAAAGGGGGTAAGTTCAGTGGTCGTAGTGAGCTCGCAGGGTCTGGCAAGCCATGTGGAGCTGGGGACACTGTCCTAGAATACCCTCCGTGGTGGTGTCCTGACTGGCGTATGTCCGCCAACCATACGTTCCAGTCACCCAGTGACACAAGTTTTTTTCTTTCGTTGTTTCTCGTCTCTTTGTTTTGAATTCGTGGAAATTTTGTTTTTAAGTTAAAATGTTTTGGACTTGGAAAATGTTTTCAAATGAAGCGCTTTAAAAATGAAATGGTGTGTGAGGTTTGAAAAGTGTCTGTTGTATGTTTTGGTTTTGAAAAATGGAAAGTTTTGGTTTTGATCCTTGGCGCTCTAATGGGAAACCACATGCATGAGTGTATGCGAAAAGGGAAATGGTTAACTGCATGAGCAGATGAGTGCGTGGATGGACATAAGGTGGATGCCAATGATGCATGAGAACATGCATGTGCGAGGCCCATGGGGCACCATTGGTGTTTGTGCGACCCACTAGCTTTGATTATTTTCAAAATGTTTTGTTAAAGGAAAACCTGGTGTATTTAAATAACCGGTGATTGTGTGGTGTGTACTTGTATTTTTGAATGGTTGGACGTGAGGCGTTTCGTGTCAAGAATCCTTTTGACTGATTTGTGTATTGAGTTTAAATTCTTATTTGTAAGCTGATATGCAAGCATGTGGTTAGTAAATTATTTTGAAGAGTACATCGGGGAGACCTTGCAGTGGTCCCCCCCACACGTTTAGTGTTTGCTTTCTATATGTATTGGCCATTGGACCAGTTTGATTGAGTCCATGGTTCTTCTTCTTGGCTAGTGTACGCCCCCCATAAAGCGTTGGAATGTGATGGACAAACGGATACGGGTAATTCGCCGTTGGAAGACCCTATAGTTGATTAGAGGAATCTCTTCCTGAATTCTAGAATTTAACTCACCCCTCTTTTTGGCAACTAAGAGGATCCTCTCGCAGTGGGATGACAGATGTGAGCGGAGTTGAAGGGAGTTTTGGTCATTTGAGTTGTCCGATTCGTCAGGTATGAGGTTTGACATCGTTGTGTCTGAAGGTCCCCCTGGAAATGGTGAAAGGAATTCCAATGGGGAAAGTTGAAGGCAGTTCAGAATTATTAGTGTTGACCAGTGTCTGGAAGGGATTTGTAGTACTTTCATTGTCTGCAAGGGTCATGTTTGGTGACATCTTGCAGCTTGAGGTCCCTTTGATAGTCAACGGTGGTTTGGAAGTGGTAAAGGAGACTCCAGTGGGAAAAAGGTGGAAGCAACCCTAAGTTGTTGGTGCGGTCTATCATTCTAAATGACCTCTGGTCTTTGTTTTGTTTCGTTTAAGGGAAGGTTCGTGTTAGGCTGCTAGTTTGGCAGACCTAGTCGTATGAGGCTGCTATGGTCGTTTGCAGGAATCACATGTTGTTCAAGATGCAGTTTAAAGTCTTTCTCAACATAATGTTTCTATCGAAAACAATGATTGGTCTCGGCGATGATTTGTGGTGTCATGTTCTCATTCAGTGTAACAAGGGATGATTCACATGTACCATTTAAGCTCTCGTTCGGGTGAATGTTCAGTGTGAGAGTAATTGGATTTCATGGTGTGTTGTGTCTGATGGTGTTTCCTCAGGTGCAGTATGATTGTGTGTGACACCAAAAGGAGAAGCTCCGTTCGGGAGTATTCCATGACTAACTACAAGGAAGAAGATGCTTCAAACATCAGGGCTCTAGCCATAGGCCTCGGAGTGAAGCTGGCATGTGGTCAGGAACCCCGAGAGTTTATGAGACCCCGACTTTATTTCTGTCATTGGTGTTGAAAGTGAAAGTAGCTTAAATTGTTTTCTATGGTTGTTCTGCTCCGAACGAACCGTCTGGTTGCATAAGGTTTTTGTGACCATGTAGAGGCGTGTTCGTCTCATTGCCTTAAAGTCTTGGGGGTTGCGTCCCACTGGATGCAATCACTTTTAGTGGTCCTTGAGAGGCTGTTGGGGAAAGATCAGTCCCAAAATTTTATAATGCTCATCCCGGGATGTGGATGTGTTGGTCAGGTCTTAGGTCGTGGTTTTGACGCTCGGGTGGTCGGGCCCCTCCCTCCCCGCCCCTTGTGGTGGGGTGTTTGGTCACCGTTGAGAATTTTTCAAAGTTCTATATCCTCTGTTAGTTCTAGTGGTGGCGAGACCCACGATGGGTCTCATACAAAGGTCTCTGGAATAAATCGGTGTTGACCTTTCCTTAATAGTGCGGAGTCCGCCCGGACCTCCCCATGTTGGTTTTCTAGTCTCGCGTTCAGCGTTGGTAGGTTCTTAATGGTGGGGAGACCCACATTGAGTCTCGCATGAATTTCTTTAGAATGAATCAGTGCTGGACTTTTCTTTAATGGTGGGGAGCCCGCTCGGACCTCCCTGTGTCGGTTTTCCAGTCTCGTCTTGGGTGTTGGTAGGTTCTTAATGGTGGGGAGACCCTCAGGCTTCCCCATGTTGACCTTTTTCTTTTGTTTCTAAAGATGGCTTGGTGATAAGTGATTAGAGTGTTCCATGGACATGGTTTGGCCTTGTTTGTTCGTTCTAGCCAAATGGCATGGGTTTCATTTAATAATGATTGAGGTGTTTCAGTTTGTGATGTTGGTTCTCGCGAGCGCGAGAGTCCCTATCCTTGATCAATCAACTGGAGGTGTTTTAGCTCTTTAGGGTGGGTGACACATATCAGAAATCCTTTTTATGAGATTATTGAGTTTTTCATTTTAGTCACCTTCTTTGAGAATGACGTGTTTGTCCCTTTTTTCTTGTTTTCTTAGGGATCCTATTTCGACCTTAAGGGGGTGTCATTTCTTACTTTGGGTCTCAGCCTTAGTTGTGGATTTCCGGGTACGGAAAGCTTTATGGTGGGGAGAATTGTCACACCCGTAATCTTTAAATAAGTAATTTCATTATTTTTATTTGGTATCGGGTAGTTCGGGTCAAGACCCGAACATAAAATTTCAGAATTTTTATTTAAAAACTGAATGTTTTGGCCTTGATTGTGTTTAGAGTACCGTGTTCGAAGGCGCACAGCCTCACCTGGGTCACCATGTGACCTCGCCTGGGTCGCCGCGCGACCTCGCCCGGTTCACCGCACGCCCTGCTCGATGGTCAATTAATGAAATAAAATGGATTAATAATTAATCAATAGAATTAATAGTGTGATGAAATAAAAACCAAATAAAATATGAGTTTTTTTAAGATAATAATAATAATGTTATTCATGGATATAGTAATAATAATTATTATCATTATTGATAAATGATTTTATTTTATTTTAATAATATTAATTGAGATTTATTATTCTTAGTAACATTGATATCATTATACATATTTTATTTTATTATCATTATCATTATCATTATTATTATTATTATGACTATTTTAGGTTTAGCGTCGTTGGATGCACGGACAGTGCGCGATTATGAGACCATGCAGTCTTCCCAGCTTTCAAAAAAAAAAGGTTTTAGTTAAGACAGAATGGTATAATAAAATAGTGATGAATAATTAAATAGGAATAAAATAAAAATAAGAAGATTAATAAACATTAATAAATTGTTTTAACGAGAATAATAAAAATTTTGTTTGAGAATAATAATAATACTATTATTAATATTGTTAAGGATATGGAATTTACTAAATTTTTATTAATTTTTTGATAAAAAATATTATGGTTAATATTATGTAATGTTATTAACTTTTTTTTTCTTTTCCATTTCTATTTTACTTATTTAGTTTATTTATTTCATTAATTTTTTTTCCTTGTTCCCCCCTTTTCACTTAGGGTTTTTGCCTCCCCCCCCTTGACCCGTGGCTTCGCACCCCTTGCCCCTGTGTCCATCGCACCGCCTCCTTTCCTCCTGGACAACCTGTAGCACCACCGCACCTCCCACTCCTGGATCGCGCCGCCACAAAGACCCAGTCGTCGAATCCCCTCAGTCAGCATTCGAACCAGCCGGTCGGCCTTCCCCTTAGCACCCCAAGCCCTCCTTCCCTTCCCGGCCCGCACTGCTATCGCAAGCCCCGCTCGCCGGACCGACCGCAACCCTCCTCCCTTGACCGAATCCTCCTGGCCAACCCTGTCCGATTCGCACCATCGGCTCCCAGCGCACCGCTCCCCGACACTCCCGTCTGGCCATTAGCTGCCGCACCCTCTAATCTGTCGCCCCACTCTCCATTTTCTCCTCCGCCAAACCCTCGGCCAGCTTTCCCGCCTCTCGAACTCGCACCACACCCCATGTATCCCGGCCAGCAGCCATCATTTCCGGCGCACAGCCTCCCTTGCGCAGTGGACTTTGGCTAACGCCTCTCAGACCCATCATGTCGCGCCTTCACCGCTGACCGACGCCCTCTTTCCATCCAGCGAAACTGCTCGGCACCCTACCTTCTTCGGACTAATCGTGTCCGGTGACCCAAGTTGGACGTGGGCTGGTTCGGCGCACCCCCCTATCAGCCGGTGCCCTCATTTCTCCTATTCTAGGTTGGTGCATATGGTCTCTTGAGGCCCTTCGGAGCATGTCCCGACAACCGCTACCGAAGGCGAGGCGATTCAGTGTGTTTTGGTCCGCCGACATTGACCCAAGGTGAGTTTTTGTTGTTGCCACTTGTTTCGCACATATTGTATTTGGGGTTTTTGGTGATTTTGACTCCCTATTATGTTTTCAGTAGGGCGTTGGATAGTGTCGTGTTGGTTCATCTCATTTTGGTTCGTTGCTGACACCCGAGGTAAGGATTAATGTCATTGGTTGGTTTCACACCTATTTGTGCGACTTCCTTTGTGTGCTTTAAGGTTCATAGTAATTATCTTGTAGGGATTTGGTCACTGCCTTGTGATTTCGGTCCGTCTCGGTTTGTCAGTCATCGTTTGAGGTGAGGATTCTCTTATTGCCTTGTTTGATTTGGTTTGTTTTTGATTCAATTGCTTTAATAATTTGTTTTTATTATTCGCATTAGACCCCTTGTGATGCGATTGTCATGCGATGGGAGTTTCGCGCCAATTTTGCGGAGTTTCTACACACCGGTAGGTGGTTCCACGCCTAGTTTATTATTTGATAAATTAATTTGCAAGTTTAGTTTGTTTAGTATATCATTTAGTTTATTTGTGCATTGCGAAGTTGTTTTTCTTTGATGTTTGGGATGCATTTGAACTGTTTAATAACATGTCTATTTTATGTGTGTTCTTTATGCTTAAAAACTCATATCTATTTAGTTGTTGGTGTTTTTTTTATTGTGCGGTTAGATTATTGATCTGTTCAACTAGTGTGAAATATATCTTTTTCATGGCGCAGTGTGTGTCTGGTTGACAAAGAAGTTTTGGAGCGGGTTTAGTTGGTAACGCCAAGTGATTTCTTTTAAACTATTTTGTATACTTTTATTTTTGGCTTATTTAATTAGGTGATCTATGAAAAGGTGTTTTACATATGGTGTAAGGTCTTCCATCAAACTGTTGGTGTTGTGCAGGTCACACTTTAAAATGGTATTTGAGTGTGTGTGATGTTAGAATGTGTTTTGAATGTGGAAATGGTTACTTGAGTGTGTGTAAAGCCATGTGACACTATTGATATTGTTTTATGAGATTTTGAAATGGTTTATTCAATCATGACCATGGTGTGAAACTTTTTGAAAAAAAAAAATGTTTCACTGTGCGTCTTATTTCAAAATGGTATTTATATGTGTAAGTGGTGGTTTGTTTAATGATAAGTGTTTTTTTATTATGGAAAATGGTCTAATTTAGTACGTAATCTATGCAGATTGTGTTTTGAAAAGATTTTGATGTGCGTATGGTTTTAAAAGCAGGTTTGGGTGTTCAAACTATGATTTTGCGTGTGTGAGTACCCTATTTGGCTTTTATGTATTAGTGTGACATGTGACATTAACTTGAAACTTGTTTGAGCACAAACCGGGAAGCCCAAGTAGTTAGGAGGGTAGACTAGACTAGTAAGCGAGTGTTTCGGAGGTGACTCACCCCGGTTTCACTGGCAGGACTGACGACTTCAACACTAACTAAACATATGAATTTCTGAGGGTCATGGTCTTCTAAGCCACGTTTTCTGATGGTCATGGCCTTCTAAGACACGTTTTCGGAGGGTCATGGCCTTCTAAGCCACATTTTCGGAGGGTCGTGACCTTCTAAGTCACGTTTCACTAAGACACGGAGATCTAGGGACCCAAGCTAGATGATACCCGTGCAGACTCTCCCATATTAGTGCTCATTGGTTACTTTGTGCTCATCGGTGTGACATATTGGTTATTTTAAAAAAATAAGGGGGTGTGTGTCTTAATTTAAGTTGTTCTATTTAAAACTATTTTTTTTAATTCCGTTTTCTTTTAAACCGTTCAAGATTTTATTTCTTTCCATTAGTTAATATTGCAAATGTATTTGTCCTTTAATAATTATGCATGGAACCTTTTTATTGGGTGACGTCCTACTGGGATCTTTGCTCACACCCTACATACACCTTTGGGTGTATATAGGCCTTATTCTCTATGTATTATAGGTTGAGGCACCGTGCTCAGTGATGGTGGTTGGTCGTTGGTGGTCTTATCGTACAGGTTAACGTTTGTGACATGTGGATGTCGCACCTCTCCTATTGCTTTGAGGTCTGAGTAAGAGTTTTAGTTTCTGTTGTCATCTTTTCTTTTTAGTTATTGGTTGGAGTTGTAGACTTTAAAACTGTTCATAGTTTAAAGGCGTGTTTGGTTGTCTATTTCTAGTTTCAGTTTATTTATCTGGTTAGTTGTTTTTCTGACTTTTATTTCGGGTAAAATCGTTCCCATGTGTTAGTTTTGATACCCAGACACTTGTGCCAGCCCGTGGGGATTGGGAACTCCCTTAGGGCCTTGCCGCGGGCCGGGTCGGGCGTCGGTTCGTATGGCGACCCGACTTGGTTCGTGACACAAGTAAAATCTAAAGGTGCATTGAATAAAATCATCATAGTTTATATGGATTAAAAATTCATGATTCAAATCTCTTATTACAATAGTTAACACCATTATAATTGCATAAAATATTACTTGAAAAAGCTACTTTATTTGTACTCCAATTTTTCAAATTATTTGGAAAACTATGTGAGAAAACTCTACAACTATAGAAACCTGATAACATTCAGGATATATTTTTACTAACACTTTTTAAAATGGAGATGATATTTCCTCCACCATTTTTACTATCATAATGCACTTAACTTTTCATTTGGTTGAGGAAACTAAATTATGAGTTCCTGTACATTATTAATGGATGAATCTAATTGAGTTTTACTTTATTTATATGTTTTTCATTTAACATATATAATTATTGAAACTTAATTAAATATTTAATTGTGTTTTATTTATTTTATTTCATATATACCTTGATCATTTGAAACCATACGTGAAAAATAAATCTCAACCTGAAGGCTATATTTTTAAAGTCTATTTAAAAGATGAGTGTCCTACTTTTTGTTCTAGATACTTGAATGATATTGTGATAGGATTCAATCTAATTGGGCATGTTGATAAAATATTGACTCAATCTCAACTACACGGGAAATGAAAAATCTTTCCTACTATTGGTCAATCAGTTGGGAGGATCTCAAATATTACACTAATAGAAATGAAATTATTGTAGAAACATATATATGTGATACTAAATAGTGAAATTATAGATCCATTTATAGAAGATATCATGATATAAATGACGAGGCAAATGAGAAGTCGAAAACAAAATGAGAAGGATATAAAAAAATATTTTAAGAAATATAAAATATAATGGTTTTTACATCATGTAAATTCATAAATATCTCAATAAATATGAATATTAGGTTAGCACATATTATCTTTAAATATAATAATGTATATTACTTTTTTTAGATCATTAATGATGATAATCGGGCTGAGTTTTCAGAAGATTAAAAGTTTATAACTCGAGTTCCTATAAAACATGCTAGAAAGTTCAATGATTACAATGTGAATAGATTAAAATTTCATATAGTCAACCAGAAAGAGGGTTTAAAAACATAAAATAGTGGTATATTTATATTTTACAAATTAAGATATAATGGAAAGTTGACTGATATCAAATTAAACTACCAAGTCATTTTTAGTTGTTTTATTCAAAAGAAAGTGGGTTGATATTACTAGGGTATTAAAATATATATCTTGCAATTTACTTATGTAAACTTCTCTCAGTTGATGGATGTTGGAGACTGTGAATTACATGATCTGTATATCTTCTCATCGTAAGAAAAAATGGTATATTACGTGGAAAATATTGTGGATGAAGTGTAGAGTGTAGTTGTTCACATAAAACAAAGAGACTTTTATAATATGTTTGATAAAGTGGAAGATTTTACCTCTAACATTGAATCTCATCAATAAAAAAAACTAAATTATTTTTCCACCATGATATTCAAAATATTATTATTGCAAGGGTGGATGAAGTTGATGAAGTAATGATGGATAAATATTATAGTATGATTGAAGGGAAAAATTATTGTATGTGTAGTCATCCGTTAACTTATCAACCACATATGTTATATGTTATTCATTTCCAGTATTATAGACCTATTATCACATTTAAATTGATTTTTATGCACAAGTTATTTAATTTTGAAAAATTAAATGTTATATTTGTTTGTATGTGCAGTCATTAATTATCATACCTATGTATATGATGTTTGTTAGTATTATTCATCTACTATAATTTCTAAATTTCATTTTTTACATGAGTTGTTCAAAATATATGTTCTAAAGTAATTTTTACTTTTTTAAACGGTAGGAATGATGAGGAAGAAACACTTTATTGATCCCGATCGACTCCCAGCTAACATTACCTTGACCAAAAAAACACCTAATAATCCATTAGGATACCTCCATATAGCATATATGACACCCTCTATTTCTACATATCTACATTTTCCACACCCTTCATCTCCCTATCATCAGCATCTAACACACCCTCATTCTCTGTCCCATAAGTATCTATCACATTGCCTCCCAATTCAGAAGGTTCATCATGTAGTGAATCTAGAGTGAAGAAATAGGTGGTCAATCCTATTTATTCATGATGATATTGGGGGGTGACAATTATAGGTACAAAATTTAATATGAATAAAGTTATTACAGTTTTTTATATTAATTATCATTTTTTCATAAAATATGGAAACAATGATAATATTTAGACAAATATTAATAGTTCATATGTATGGAATCTAAATATGTTGAAGATAGTTGTACCCTTTGATTGCTATTGGATCCCCATAAATGATGCTGTTTGATTACTTTTCTAGATTGTAGGTTAGTTAGTGGATGATATGGTTACCCTTCCGATTACATATTCTGATTGGAGTTATAATCCTAAATCTTGGAATAATGAAGTATTTGATTCCTAGATAAAGGTAATTTTAATAAATTATATATCAATTGGATTCCATTATTTAATTAAATTATAATATTTTTAAAATGAATCTCTTTTTATAGATGTTATTCCACTTTACTATTGCCGATCTTATCACATGAAAGTGGACATTGACAAATTTTGGTAAGAAATGGAAAGATTTTAAATAGAGATTATGAAATGAGTTAAAAGATACTTCATTGAACATTCAACAGTAATATGATAAGGTACCTGAAGGGGTGCCTAGAGAGTAGTGGAAGGTGTTTATTGATAGCATCACCATGAGAAGCACATCGTATTAAAGAATATATTATTATATTAATCTCATTTTACATATATAAATGAATATGATAAGGATATGAAGTTGAATTCATTAATATTAAATTATATGCTATTTATTTCAGGTTATTTCAAGAAAAAATTCATCCAGTTTAGCTAAACAAATCATCCTCCACATTGCTTGTTCAAAGAGTTTTTCAAGAAATAGATTGACTATAGTAATATTTTAATTAGTTTAAATATTTATAATATAACATTATATATTTCATATATTCAATTATTGATTTATATTTTTTTAATGTAGTCAAAGAATTTAGGGCACTGAGTCTCCCAAATAGAACTTTGGTTGGATGTTCATACGAAATATGATGGGATTTATGTGAATAATCCTACCAAAGAAGTTGGGGTGTGAATTCATTTTTATTTTAATAACTTATCATCAGTTTTCACTTTGTTAATATACATTCCTTTAAATATTATTTATATTTGATTTATAGGTAAAAATAAAAGAACTATGGAATGAAAATCCTATATAATCCTTCTCTATCTCCCAAGATGATCCATTTGGTCATGTCCTTAGGAAGGAGCATTCTAGTCGCGTTCATGGGATAAGTTTGGGACCATTATCATATGAGGTCTTTAGTAGGTCATTGGGGATTGAAACAACATATACTCTTGGTTATAGTTACTAACCACATCATTATTCTCACATGTAGTTTATTACAATGCAATTCACAATTTAGAAACAGGGGAGCACAATCCAGTAATAGGGGGATCATATATAGATGCAAGATGTGAAGGTCAATGCTCTATATAAAGAATTGGCTGAATTATATTAGAATATAATTGGGTGTATCTCCAGTGATATTTTTTCAATGGATGGTTTGAGTGATTAGGTAATCAGAAAACATCATAATAATTTAATACACAAAATTTTATTGGTTTTAAGTTGAATTTTAAATATACATCGCTATATAATTTTTAAGAAAATTTCTATATAGGTTTATGTAGGAGGGAGTAGAGGAAGAGACAAATACGATGTCAATATTAGTTCATCGAGTAGTGATTAGGGTTGACTTTGGATTTGGTGATGGTGATGATAACTAAAATCATGATAGACTTACACAATGATTTGGTGATTGAGAAACCATGTTGTGGTTTTACGTAGTGGATATTTATATTTCTATTATATTTCACAGAATCTATATGCTTGGTTGATTTTCTATGTTTTATTCCAAAGTTTCCCATATACTCATAATTATTAGGATATTTTGAGTTATATTTTAAATAATTCCATGTAAAGTCTTCCATTATAGTATGATTCCATTTTTTCCTTTTCTTAAATGTTTAAATAGAGTTGTGATGGGTAGTATATTATTACTGTGATGAAAGTAGGTATTTTAGTAGGATTATTTTAGGAGGGAGAGTTAAGTTGTACCATATAATGAGGATGTTATAAATAAGTCATTCATCTATAAGTTTTGGGGTTTCACCATTATTTCTTATGTTATCATTGTTATGATTTTAGGATTGGGGCTGTTTTGTGGTTTCTAGAATAAAAGTGGGGTTGTGGTAGCATATAGGGATCGATGGATGAAAGGTATGGGGGAGTAGTTCATTTTTGTCTTATTATGTGGAAGCCTTTTTATGGGAAAATTATTATGGTAATTTATTTAATGCTAGTTTTTCATTTTTGGTGTGTTGGAATCTATTTAGTGATGATATAGTAATGATTTATGGGGATTTGTGGTGACAATATAAAAGAGGCATGTAATGGATATGAATAGGTGGTGATGTTGTGAAATGAAGTATGGGGTTCTATATATATAGTGGGGATATTTGACTATGTGGAGGTATATAGTGATGTGGTAATATTGTGGAGTGTGGATATATATAATCATGGATAAAGTGAAAACATGATGAGGTTGTTGTGTGTTAATTTTATAGGCACTTTTTATGGATTTCAGTGGTGGATTTTGGTGTTATGATAAGTTCTTTCATTAATTTTTATTTGATCTTTATTTATGACATTAAAAATCCATGGATTTTAGATTTTATTATTAACCTTATAATTATTTAATGTTTCTTATATTTTGATTTATCTTTATTTGATTTGGGTTTCTATCATTGTAAACCCGAGTTTGTGTTTACTGATATCAAAGACTTGGTTAAACCTATATTGAAACTCTCCATGTTGTTATTATTGATTCTCACTTCCTATTATAGTTATTTATATGAAAGAAGTCATTATCAATTCTAGAAATGTATATATTTGAATATGGAATATATTTTCCTCATGTTTTTATTATGTTTTAATTAAAACTACATTAACAATTGGTTTGTTAATGTTTTTAGAATATCAATATGAGTCTATTATCTTTTAATATATTACCCACTGCCTTTGTGATTTGTTTCTGGGGTTGTAGTTTCTACAACTTTTATTTTTTAGTATCAATATATAGGGGAGGTTTAAACCGCCGCTATACATGGTAAAAAAATAGTGGTGGTTTAAATTTCTCCTATATATGGTAATTTTTTTATTGGTGGTTTAAAATGATATTATATATCATTAAAAATGGATCCAGTTTGAACCACCATAAAATCTTCATCAGTTTTTAGTGAAAAAACCATGGCTTAAAAATGAATTAACCACATCCAAAAAACCATTCTATGAAACTTCTTAGAAACCACCTCTAAATGAGTGAAACCGTCATGAGTTGGATGCCAATGCCACTTTAGCTACAGTTTTAAAAAACTGTCATGGAACTATTTGGCAGTAGTTTAAACCATTTCTAGTCCCCTATTTTTTTTGTAGTGTGTGATCAATTACATATAAAGAAAATATCCTGATCGACCATAACTTATAAGAGTGGTACATGCATTTTCATATAGTTTTATTCAAAGAGAGGAAGATTTTATGTGGAGTTATCACTTAACACTAAGCCTCCTCAGAGAGAAAGAAAGGAGGATAAAGACAAGTATAAGGAGCATGTAGATGATACCCTAGATGTGTAGTGTATCATGCTATTATTAATGTCTTGTCAACTATATAAAATGAATGTGGACAAATATTCCTACAAGATGAAAACTCATCCGCAAGAGTTATATCAGGAGAGAGAAATCCAAGAAAGGTATGCGATATAAAGTGCACTGTATAGGTGCATGCTAGCAGAAGGGAACCAAGAATGACCTTATGTACTCAATATGATTTGGGATATCAAGAGACTTGAATCTATTAGGTTAAAAATGAACCAATAAATATAAAATAATCACACTATTGTATCTTTACCACCAATAGTTTTGACTTTTATTTTTAATCACAACATGAATAATATGATGAAGTCACTGTAACAACCCATAATTATAACAATGAAAATTAAATTATTATAATTATTCCATATAGTATAAATCACATAAAATCACATAGATACCACAATACAAAATTTATAATTGAATAATGAATGAAATAAGAGGTATTTCTAGAAGTTAATGAACCTACACTAATGAAATATTAACTTGAACTTTGGAATAGTAATATAACCCTTATGAATAGTAAATTGGGAAATAGAACAAAAAAATAACCAATAAAAGTATAAGAAAAATTTAGGAATCTTATAAATGAAAATATGACATAATTATACCATAATATAAGTAAATAAATGTTTTGGAAATGGTAATTTAAATTTTGGTATTTTTGTGAAACATAAATGTTTATTTTCAATTATATAATTAATATAACGATCTAAAAGAATATTTATTTTCATAAAATATATTCATAAATTAATATTTTTTGTCTTATGATTATAAGATAATTTTATTAGACCTTAATTAATTGTTCAAAGTTTTATAAAACCAGTTATAATTTTAAAATCAATATTTTCCAAGTAAATGATGATTTTAATAAAAACTTAAATTTCTCATATTTAGAAAATTATTTTCATAAAATGGAGTTAATTTTTGAATTATATGTGCTGAAAAAAGGTTAGGGTGATTTTTTGTTATTTTTCTAAAAAACATGATTTTATGGTGAATAGTGAAATAAAAAAATTACAATAAAAGGTAAATACATGAATTATTGAGTCCTATAAGATGTATGGATAATGTAAGACCCTAAAATCGAACTATTATTAATTATTTTAATATATTTTGAGATAATTATCAAACTATTCATATTCTTGAGGAAAAATAATAAACTAATGAATAAAATAATGAGAAAACACCCCTCTCCTCCCCTATAAATACCACCCCTCACCACCTCTTATCCACACACCTTTAAAGATTTTATACTTGTCCAAATTATACCCAATAATATTCCCAAGCCTCTAACACACATCCATGATCCTTTGTTTCAACAAAATACCAAACCCTTTTCTTTAAGGAGGTTCTCAAGGAGGAAAAATTCAATAGGTAAAATCCTCTTTCAATTTCTTTTATTTTTTTTTCATTTTTTTTATTATCTTCTCAACTACCCATATCAAAGTGTAATGGAAAGTAAATTATATTATATATAATTTAATTTTATCATGTTAATGGAATAATTCATCATCATTTCTCTTCCCCTCTCCTTTTTTACTAAAAATGAAAACATAGTCCGTGATTTGATAATTTATCGCATTTAAGGATGATGAAGTTTCAATTTCCATTAACTCATTAAAGAATGATCATAAAACCATTTTTAAGGTTAAAAAAGATTATAATATATGTATTATATCAAATTTAATGTTTGGAACCATTTTATATACATAATATTAATTAATAAAACATAACTAGTTTGTGATGATTGAAAAACCGTCAAAATAATCTAAATGATTATCACTAACGTCTTATCTAATGATTCATCATAACCCCAAATTACCAAATGAATTATATAAAAATTTATTCTTATTTATTTTTATTAATAACACATAACTTCAATTCTATAGAACCATTCTCATTTAACATGATTTTCCATACATGTATACAAGTAAACAAATCACGAAAACTAAGGAAACCAAAGCTCCTGAACAATGGAATTGAATCTCATAACCCATAAAAAAGGCCATAAATGAACTTAATAAAATTATAATAAATAAAATAAATGTATAAAAGGTTATCATTTAATTAATTAATAAATTTAATATGATTATATATATATTAAGATCAAGTGAAAAACCGTTTCAGACAAGGAAAGGGATTCTTTCCAAACCTCCATTTTTTCCTTCAGGTTACGCTTTCTCTCTCTTTACACTAATGTAAATATTATTTATTTTTATATAATTAATTTAAATTCTATTTATATGTTCCAAAATCATGTATCCAGATCATTGCATCCTTATTTTTCAGGGATATACATATTTTAAAAGGCTCCCTTAATTATTCCTGATAAGCAAGCCTGATTAAAGGGAACTTCCTGATTTCTTACCCATTTTCAAGTGCAATCCACAATATATTTTAATCCACCATTATATTTATAAAATCACTAATTTTAACATTAAAAACTATCTTGGTTAATTTTTGGTTTTATACAAACAATTATGCCTCTTTGATTTTAAATAATCTTGAAAATTTTCCCTTAAACCACACTAACATGTTTTATTTATGAAGTTTATTAAACACTCATTTTACATGTTTTAACTTAAGTTTCACATCAATTATCATGATCTATGCCTATTTTTCCTTATTAATTTTCATGTATTATTTGAATCCATTCTTTCTTGGACATCATTATGATATTCCCTTTTGATATTCCTTTTGATATAATTATGATACCCAATTCTTTCTATGGGTAACTCTTATGTTTATGTTTGATTACTTATGTATGATTCTTTATGTGGAACACATATTCATGAAAAGTTTATGATGGGTGTTCCCAGATAGCACTCCAATTCACTGGGTATTTCTTTTTCTCATGATAAATCATGTTGGGATAGGGAGTAAACCTGATTCCTTCTGAAACATTGTCCACCATGCGATATAATATTGGAAGTTTTCCTTGAATCATGTTTATGTCATGTTATATGTTTTTTTAAAAATTTCAATATTTCCATAATTATATATTCCCATGTTATACATGTTATTATTCCTTATGTTTATTCATGTTCTATCCATTTATGTCATCATGTTATTCCTTCTAACCCATGTGTTATATTTTATTCCTTTGCTTATTCCCTTACTGGGATTTTTAACTCATCCCTTTTGTTTATGTATTCCCTAGTATATCCTATTAAGATGTAAGAGCTTAATTGAATTTATGAGTTCATTATAAAGATTAAATAAAATATATTTTTTGGTTTAATGTTTTAAAATTATGTACCTAATCTTCCAAATACAGTAGAATTTACGATCCTTGGTTGTATTTTAAGGTTAATTATGCTTAAAATTATAAAATGATATGTGTAAAAGGATAGGGTTGCTATAGTTGGTATCATATAAAGGTCTAGTTATTTTGGGAGATTAGGACTAGAGAGATTTATAAATAACCCTAGGGACAATTCTATTACCATGGATAACCAAGATTGAAACATTGGGTATCACAAGATAGAATATAATTTATATTTAAAAGTTTATCCCTTTATGTTCAAAGTTTCTTATTATTATTATTATTAGATAAGTATTCAAGCCCTTAATTTTCATTTATTTTTCTTAGTTAATGTCTGGAAATATAAGAACACATGATGACAATTAATTTTATTTTCAATGTGAATATTTCCTAATGATATGCCTAATATGATGGGAATAGGTGCTCAAAACATCATGATAGTAATTTCTCAACTAGTTCAGGTTATGAATAATAACTTAAATCATGTGGAACACCATCCTTATCCTAATAAAGATCAAGTTGCGGTCAACTCATTTATATAAAAATGGCTTCCCATGTTTAGGGGATATTTTGATCCCCTCCTCATAGAAAAATGGATTAACTCCATTGAGAATATATTCTCTGTCCTCTAGTGCTCATAATAAGAGAAAGTTGTGCTGGCATTATATCATTTTGATGGGGAAGATTATTAGAGGTGGAAACTGATCATGAAAACAAAGTACAAGTAGGAAATTGATTCCATGGAATTGAAATATTTTAATGAAATACTTTCAATAAATATTTTTTCTGAACACTTCATATTAATATGGAAAGGGAGTTCCTCATACTGAAGAAAAAAGAAGACGAGTCTATCAAGGCATATGAAGAAAACTTCAAAAGGATTACAAGATAATCCTTTAGATTTTTCATGAACACCGTAATCAAGGTAGATCACTTCTTTAGTAGAATAAAGATGAGTATATTAAAATCATTGGTGATTAAAGAATTTTACAGTTATGAGGAGATTTTATGTTGTGCCCTTAAGGTTGAAATGAAGACTAGATACTCTCAGCGGCCTCATGGGTTTGAAAAATAGAAAAATAAAGTTTAATATGGGTGGATCAAAAGATAATTTCCATGATGGAAACAAGACCCAAAATCCCTCATGTCAAAAGTGTGAGAAGAATCATCCTGGAAAATAATTAAAGGGAACCAGGAGATACTTAAAATGTAAAAGAGAGGGGGATATGGCTAATAAATGATAAAGGGATATTAAAAATTTCACTAATGTGGATGAAAAAAGGAAGGTTTAGATAAACAACCAACCTACAATGAATTACTTCAACTACAAGGACCATGAGAATTATTCAAGAAATTTCGCTAATCCAAGGGTTTCTAGAGGAAATAAACAACAACAACCTCCAAGGAAACAAAGAAGAGATTATTATATCACTACTGAGGAGGTGGAGACTAAAAATGACATGGTGATAGGTATTTTAGTTATTCATTCAAAAATAGAAAACATACTATTTGATTACAGTTCTATGAATTCTTTCATATCTTTCAAGTTTAGTAGAACTATTCAAACACAACCTCAAAATATGGAGGTTGAGTTATCTATGAGAACTAAAAATGGGAAAATTATTTCATCCAAAGTATATAACTCCTCCCTGGTTAATTTTTATGGACTGAACCTCCAAAAAAATATTTTTTACTTACTTTTGTGTAGTTTGATTTTATACCGGGCATGGATAAAATATCTTTATAAAAATACAACATCAACTATCAGGAAGGGGAGATCACTATTCACATACTAAGGAATCCGCCAATTTTGTATGAGTATAAGGAGGAATATGAATCTACTTTAGAATCATCATCTCAATTTTGGATATTATTGCCTTATGATCAATCATATCTATCTCAAACGATTTATAAAAAGGAGAGAATCATGATCGAAGACATGCCCATTATGAGGGACTACACTGATGTATTCCTTGAAGAATTTCATGTTCTTCCTCCTTATAGAGAGTTTGATTTCTAAATTGAACTTATTTTGGGATCTCTTCCTATATCAAAGACACATTATATAATGGTCACCGTTGAGCTAGAATAACTAAATAATCATTTACAAGAGTGTATGAACAAGGGTTTTATATACCTGAGTGCTTCACCATGGGGTGTGTTGGTTCTATTCATAAAAAATAAGGATGGATCATTTCATCAATACATTTATTGTTATGAGATAAAAAAATCATGATAAATAATAAGTATCTCCTTCCACAAATAGATGAATTCTTCAATTAACTATGTGGGGCCAAGTATTTATCTAAGGTGGACCTTCAGTGGGGATATCACCAATTAAAGTAGAGTAAGGAAGATATTCCATTGATTAAATTTTAAATGAGGTATGGATACTATGAGTTCATAGTGATTTACTTAAAACTCACTAATGATCCATCAATTTTCATGAATTTAATTAATAGATTCTTTAGTGATTAACTCGATAAATTTGTGGTAGTCTTTATTGACGATATTTGGATATACTCTAAGAGTAAGGAGGAACATGAAGAGAATTTGAATAGAGTGTTGAAGACTTTGGGAAGGGAGAAACTTTATGAAAATTATAGTAAATTTGATTTTTAGATGGTGGAAGTGTTATTCTGAGGGAATTTTGTTAGCGTCAAAGAAATATTTATAGACCCTTCCAAGATAAAGGCAATCAAACAGTTTCCCATGAAAACATCTGTAATAGAGATCCATAGTTTCCTTGGTCTATCTAGGTATTATTGATGATTTTTAAATAACTTAAAATGATTTTAAAACCCAATAACTAAGTTTAATTATAAAGGAGTGAATTTTTTATGGGTTATTTAATGTGAATACTACTTCAAAGAGTTGAAAAATAGGCTTATCACTGCACCAATGCTCACACTACTGACAAGTGGGGAAATATTTGTAGTGTACAATGATGATTAAAAGAAGGTATAAGAATTTGTAATGATGAAAAATGATAAATTTATAGCCTATGACTCAAGGAATTTGAAAATTCATTAGAAAAACTATCCCACACATGATCTGGAGTTGGCTACTGTGATATTTGCATTGAAAATCTGGCGGCATTATCTATATGGGGAGAAGTGTGAGATATATACTTATCATAAGAGCCTTAAATATATATTCACACAGAAGGATCTTAATATGAACCAAAAAATATTGTTAGAGCTCATCAAATATTCTAACATCTCAATCAACTAACATCCTAGTAAAGAAAATAAGGTGGAATATTATCTAAGTAGAAAGGATCCTGCATCATTATTAATAATGAGAATTGAGAAGGATCTAGTATTATTAGACCTTAACAGGATTGTCATGGGAATCATTAAGGAAGGAACATCATCAATACTTTCTAAAATGATTTCCCAACCATAGTTCATGGAGAAAATAAAGGATTCACAAATAAATTATGTGGAAATTCAGAAAAAGGTGGAAGCTATCAGAGACTTAGGTCATGACTATGTGTACCATCCAATACAGATATAAAGAATGATCTTCTAAATGATGCACATAGATCAACCTTATTTATTCACCCAAGGATCACAAATATGTATTGAGATCTCTGAGAGAACCATTGGTGGGAAAATATGAATAATGAGATCACTGAATATACATCAAATTTTATAATATGTCAATAAGTGAAGGATGAAAGGAAAAAGTATAAGGGGATGATGAAACCATTACCCATACCAAAATGTAAGTGAAAAAACATCACCATGGAATTTTTCACAAGACTTATAAATAAATATCGAGGAAACAATTCTATATGGTTTATTGTGGATCATCTCATAAAAACAACTCACTTTATCGCAATTTATGACTTCTCATTAGAGAAACTTGCACGAATATAGATCAGATAAGTGGTAAGGATGAATGGAGTACCACTATTGATTGTATCTGACCGAGATCCAAGATTAACCTCAAAGTTCTGGAAAAGCCTCCAACATGCTATAAACACTGAGTTGAATGTAAGTACGACTTATCATCCTCAAAATGATGACCAATAAAAATGGACTATTTAGAAATTGGAAGTCATGTTGAGAGAATGTTCTATAGACTTCAAAGGAGGATGGGACCAACATATGACTTTGTACAAATTCTCTTACAATAATAGTTTCCATTCGAGCATCCAAATGGATCCATATGAATCCCTTAATGGGAAAAGATGTAGAACAATGACATGCTCGGATGAAGTTGGTGAACGTAAGCTGTTAGGACCTAAAATGGTCGAAAAAATGGTAGAGAATTGAAAACCATTCAACAACACATCAATACATACCAAATTTGAAAAAAGAGTAATACATAAAATCATCAATTATACCTTGAGTTTAAGGTTGGATACATGTTATTCCTCCTCATATCTCTATGGAAGAGGATCATGAGATTTGGGAAGAATGGAAAGTTAATCCCTAGGTATATAAACCCCTTTGAGATTCTTGATTATGTTGGAGATGTGGCCTATAAACTAGCACTTCCTCCAACCATGTCTCAAGTAAATGATGTATTCCACATGACTCTCTTGATAAAGTACATAGCAGATCCCTCACATGTACTAAATTCATAGGTGGTACAATTGGATAATGATATCTCTTATGAGGATCAACCAGTGAAGATCTTGGATCGTAGAGATAAAGTTATACACAATAAGACTACTCACATAGTCAAAGTACTATGGTGGAAACATAATTACAAAGTGACAACATGGGAACCAGTATAAGTGATAAAGGAGAAGTACCCTCACCTATTTTTCCCATAGTTGTAAAATGAAATTTTGAGGGAGAAATTTCATAATGGGGGAAGAATATAACAACCCAGAATTCTATCAGTGGGAATTTCATTCTTATAATTATTCCATGTAGTCTAAATAACATAAAATCACATAGAGAACATAATAAAAACTTTATAAATGAATAATTAATGGAATAAGAGTTATTTTTATATGATAATAACCTATACCAATTGAATAGTAACTTGACCTTTAGAATAGTAATATGAACCTTATGAATAATAAACCATCTAATAGAATAGTAAACTAACCAATGAAAGTATAATAAAAATTTAGGAATATTATAAATGAAAATATGACATAATTATACCATATTATAAGTAAATAAATGTTTTGGAAATGATAAATTATGTTTTTATATTTTTGTGAAACAGAAATGTTTATTTAAAATTTTATAATTAGTATAATGATTTAAAAGAAAATGTATTTTAATAAATTAGATTCATAAATTAATATTTTTTTGTCTTATAATTATAAGATAATTTTATAAGACCTTAATTAATTTTTCAAAGTGTTAAAAAATTAGTTATAATTTTAAAATTAGTATTTTCCAAGTAAATGATGATTTTAATTAGAAATCAAATTTATCATATATAGAAATTTATTTTCATAAAATGGAGTTCATTTTTGAATTATACATGTCTAAAAATGGTTATGGTGAATTTTTGGATTTTTTTTCAAAATAATTGAATTTTTGGTGAATAATAGAATACAATAATTTACAATAAACGCTAAATAAATGAATTATTGAGTCATAGATAATTTATGGATGATTTAATACCATAATATCAAACTATCCTTAATTATTTTAATATAATTAATGATAATTATAAAATTATTCATAGTCTTGAGGAAAAATAATAAACTAATGAACAAAATAATGAGAAAAAACCTATCTCCTCCCCTATAAATACCACCCTCACCCCTCTTCTCCTCACACCTTTTAGAATTTGGAAATCGTCCAAATTATTCCCAATAATATTCACAAGCCTCTCCCACAATTTCAAGAGCACTTGTCCTAAAAAAAATAACAAACCTCTTTCCCTAAGGAGGTCTCAAGGAGGAGAAATTCAAGAGGTAAAATCATCTTCCATTTTATTTTTAATTTATTTTTTTATTCTATACACACCTCCCCTTATCAGAGTGGAATGGAAATTAAATTAAATTAAATATAATATAATTTTATCTTGTTAGTGGAATAATTCATCATCATTTCTCTTCCCTTATCCTTTTGTACTAAAAATGAAAACATTGTCTGTGATGTGTTAATTTATTGCATTCAAGGATGACAAAGTTTCCATTTGAATTACCTCCTTAAAGAATAATAATAAAACCATTTTATGGTTAAAATATATTATAATATATGTATTAAAACTTATTTAATTTTTTAACCATTTTATATACATTATATTAATTAATAACTTGTTTTTGATTATACAAAAACCGCTTAAATAATCTAAATGATTATCACTAACGTCTTATCTAATGATTCATCATCACCCCAAATTACCAAATGAATTATATAAAAATTTAATATTATTAATTTTAATTAATAACATATAAATTAAATTATGAAAAACCATTTTCATTTTACTTGATTTTCTATACATTTATACAAGTAAACCGATCATGAAAACCAAGGAAAGCAATGCTCTCAAATGATGAAATTGAATCTCATAACCAGTCAAAAAGTTCAGAAATTAACTTAATAAAAATATAATAAATAAAATACATGTATAAAAGGTTTTTAATTAATTAATTAATGGATTTAATCTGATTATCAAAGACATTAAGATCAAGTGAAGAACCATTTCTGACATAAGGCAAGGGATTCTTTCCAAACATCCATTTTTCCTTCAGGTTACGATTTCTATCTCCTTAACCAAATATAAATTTTATTTATTTCTAAATAATTATTATAAATTATATTTATATGTTTCAAAATCATGTATTCAGATCATTTTTTCCTTCTTTTATGGGGATATACATGTTTTAAAAAGGTTCCCTTCTCAATTATTCCCAATATGAAATCCTGATTAAAGGAAAATTCATGATTTCTTACCCATTTTGAAGTGAAATCCATAATCTATTTTAATACAGAATTATTTTTATAAAATAAAAAATTTTAACATGAAAAACTATATTGGTTCATTTTTTGTTTTATACAAACAATTATGCCTCTTCTATTTTAAATAATCTCTAAAACTTTCCTTTAAATAACACTATCATGTTTTATTTATAAAGTTTCTTAAACACTCTTTATACTTGTTTTAACTTCAATTTAACATAACTTATTATGATATATAACTATTTTACCTTATTAATGTCCATGTATCATTTAAATTAATTCCTTCATGGACACCATTATGACATTCCCTTTTTATATTCCTTTTGACATGATTATGATACCCAATTCTTTCTATGGGTAACCCTTATGTTTATGTTTAATTCCTTATGTATGATTATTCATGTGAAACACATATTCATGAATATTTTATAATGAGTGTTCCCAAATTGTACTCTAATTCATTGGGTAATGTTTAGTCTCATGATACGTCATGTTGGGATAAAGAGTGAACCTAATTCCTTCATAGGACCTAGTCTACCATGTGATATAGTCTTTAAAGTTAGCCTTGAATCATGTTTATGTCATGTTATATGTTGTTTAAACATTTCTATGTTTCCATGATTATATGTTCCCATGCTATACATGTTATTATTCCTTATTTTTATTCATGTTCCATGCCTTTTATGTAACTATGTTATGCCTTTTAACCCATGTTCTATGTTTTATTCCTATGATTATTCCCTTACTGGGATTTTAGCTCATACATTTTGTTCATTCATTACTTAGGTTATCTTATGTAGATAGAATTGTTGAATTGAATTTATGATCTCATTATTAATATTAGATACAATAATTTTTTAGTTTGGTTTCATGTTTTAAAATTATGCAACTAGTCTTCCAAATACACTAGAATTTACGATACTTGGTCGTATTTGAAGGTTAATTATGATTTAACTCATGTAATGATATGTGTAAAAGGATAGGGTGTATATAGTCACTCACAGACCTTTTGGATTTAGTTCTCCAAGTTGATAAGGATATGAATAATACAAATTCTTTAGTACTTTTGGTGAACAAGAGGGGGAAGGGAAAGTCTAAAGGGTTTAAGGATAAACCCAAGATATAGACAGTGATGCATGATCCTTATAAAAATACAAAGATACAAAGGGAGGGAAATGAGTAAGATACTATCTAATTTATATGTGGAAAAAAGTCCATTGGAAGAATAATTGAAAGGATGAAAAGAATAAGTAAGGAAATGATTATACTTCAAGTATTTTTGTCATTGAACATAATATGTCTTTATCTATAAGTTGGGTATTTGATACAACATGTGGATCACAAATTTTTAGTAACATATAGGAACCAATTATATTCCCAAATACTGAAAAGGGAAAGTTAGACCTTTGGGCTGCAAATGGTGCGAGACTATCAGCCTTGGTAGTGTGATATTATCACATAACTTTTCCTAATTCTTTGGTTATTTTAATAAATAATTGTTATTATGTTGCTTCTTTTACTAAAAACATAATATCTATGTCAATTATAGACACCATGGGATTTTATTTAAAGTTTTTAAATAAATGTTGTTTCTTTTATAAGTATAACATATGTTTGGTATGATGAATTTTAACAATGGATTGTATATACTTGAACTCAAAAACCCTGTAATGGAAATCAATGACAAAAATATCTAAAATGACCCATATAACACCCACCTATGGAACTTTCGGATTGTTCATGTAAATGAGAATCATTTATAGAAATTACATAAAGAAGTATTTTTAGACTCAACTGAGTTAAAACCCATGGATGTATGTCACACTTTTTTATAAGGGTAAATAACCAAAGCACCCTTCTATGGGAAAGGAGTAAGAGCCAATAAATTAATTTAATTAATTCGTACTGATGTATATGGTCTATTTCCAGAAGATGTAAGAGGTGTTATTTCACACTTCATTAATTTTAATGATGAATATAGCAGGTATGATTATATCTACTTAATAAGGTATAATAAATATTCCTTTATGATTTTTAAGGAATGTTAACATGAAGTTGAAAACCATCTTGGTAAAAAGATTAAGGAACTGTACTTATAACAAGGTAGAGAGTATATTAACCTTTATTTCATCAATCGATTAAAGTATTGAGGGATAATATCTCAAATCATTTCTCTTTATACACCTCAGTGGGATGGTGTTAGTGAAAGGTGGAATCAGACCATGTGAGACATGGTATGATCAATGATGAATCATGATACTCTTCCAATATCCTTTCAGGGATATGCGTCATAGGAAGTGGCATATACCCTTAACCAATTACCAACTAAAAAAATATATAAGATTTCATATGAGTTGTGGTATGTAAATAAACTTAATCTATCACACATATGTGTATGAGGATGCAAGGATTTTTTAATACTATACACAGTGAAAAATTAGCATCCCAAAGCATGAAGTGAATCTTTATATATTATCCTAATGAAACTAAAGGATATTACCGATATAAAACTTCATATAGAATAGTTATTGTGGAAATACATTCCATATTTTTAGAAATGGAATACATTTAAAATATAAACAGTGGAAGAAATATTTAATTTGATGAATTTGATGTTCCAGATGCATGAGAGTTGGTATGAGAACTATCTTCATTAGAGAGAGTGGGAGAAAAAGATGTTCTCAAGACATATGTATTGCATAGGTCAACTTAAGAGGTTATATAACAATATCAATATGGTTTTCTTATCATAATGTTAGGTGAAACATTACTCCTATATAATGATGAACCTATAACCTATAAGGAAGAATTAGAGGGAATTGATTCTGCTAAATGGAAAGATTCCATGCATTATGAGATGGTGTCTATTTAAAAAAAATAATGTTTGGGTTTTTATATAACCTCTATCTGATGAAAAACCCATTAGGATAAAATGGTTATTCAAGATAAATATTGAAATAGATGTTAAAGTCAATACCTATAAAACATGACTGGTAGTGAAGGGTTTCAAGAAGCATCAAGGAATATAATATGATAAAACTTTCTCCCTAGTAGTGATGTTGGATTCCATCAGAATATTACTTATAATAATAACCTTACAAGATTATGGAATTTTGAAAATATATGTAAAAACTACTTTTCAAGATTTAAATATAGTTTAAGATGTCTATATGACACAACCAGAGGGGTTTATTATGTCAAAAAATGCTAATAAAGTATGAAATAGGATAATACCAATTTATGGATTGAAGAAAGAATCAAGATCATGGAATATTCATTTTTATGAGGCTATAAGAGAGTTTGGTTTTTTCAAAAACAAAATAAATCCATAGATTTATATGAAGGTTAGTGGGAATGCTATCATTTTCCTTATATTATATGTTGATGACATATTAATCAAGGGAAATGAAGTACTAGTGTTACATTCAGTTAAGACATGGTTAAATAAATTCTTCTCCATGAGAGGCTTAGGTGAAGTGGTCTAAATCCTAGGGATAAAAATCCATCAAGATTGATCACTGAGTCTTCTTGGGATAAGTCAAAGTATATATATTAAAAAGGTTCTCAAAAGGTAAAATATGGAAAAATCTGAGAGAGGGTTATTTTCAATGTCACATGATATTAATCTATCTAAGAAAATGTTTCAAAAAACATAGATAGATATTGAATGAATAAGTAGAATATCACATTCTTCAGTATAGGGATCTATCACATTTTCCATGATATGTACTAGGTTTAATGTTACCTTTGATTTAAGCATGGTGGGAAGATATCAAGCTAACCTAAGAGAGTTGCATTAGGAAGCTGTAAAAACTATTTTGAAGTACTTGAGATGTACAAAAGATATGTTCATGGAGTATGGAGGAGACAAGAAACTAGTAGTGAGGGTGTACACTGATTTTAGTTTCTATATAGATCATGATGATCTAAAATTGTAGTCAGGCTATATATTTTTCCTGAAGGATGGTGCAGTGAGTTAGAGAAGCTCAAATAAACCCATGGTTACTAACTCTATAGTAGAATCCAAGTATATCATGACTTCTAATGTAGGTAAGTAGGTAGTTTGGATACACATATTTATCTTTTATATTAGTGTTATACCTAGAAGTGTAGACCCTGTTCTAGTTTATTGTGATAATACTACAACAGTGGTACTTTCCAAGGAGCCCAGGTCACACTAGAGGAAAAAAGAATATAATTCAGAAGATTATTATCCTAAGGGATTTCACTCAGAGATGTGAAGTCATATTTAGTAAAGTAGAAAGATAGGATAACATGGAATACCTCTTGAATAAATCCATATCGCATCAGAAGCATGATTCTTAGGTAAGAGCCAGCGGTTTGAGACTTGTCAGTAGTTGGAACTACTTTAAGTGGAAGTGTTGTAAGTGGGTTCCCTATACCCAAATCATGTATGCACTTTGACTACCATTACATGTTTATAGTTTGATATATATATATATATATATGTGTGTGTGTGTGTGTGTGTGTGTGTGTGTTTGTGTGTGTGTGTGTTTACCTTACCATAATAGTGTTGATACTTCTTCATCCACTATATTTATGTTAATTTCTGTACATTTCAAGCCATATCAAAAGGTTATAGTAGTTCCCAAGTTATAATGAGAACCTATATATAACATGGAAGTAATATTAACGTTATTCCCTATGGTTTAGATACATAATGTTGATAGTAAACAAATTATTTGAACCCATCAGGTGCTGGGGGATTATAAGCATTGAGAATTCTTCTCATTAAGTCCTTACTTGATGATCTTGAGTAGATGAGATAATGTAAACTGACCCGCCAATAGCCCGAATGGACCGCCAATAGGAACCCCACATGTTTTAGGTGTCATTGATAGTTTTTATCTATGAAAAAGTTTAATGGTTTCCTAAATTGAGATTATTATCAGTGTATAATATTTTATTATATACTTTGATGCATGATAAAAACTCTGGCATTGATGTTATAGTAAGGCAGCTTACATTGGGTGAGTCATTGGTGGTATGAAATTGATTAAATAATCAAGATATAATTTGTTTCTTCTGAAAGGTTGTGATATATCGAGCCTAGTTGATCAAGATAGTAGTACCTTAACTAAACCAATGTCCATGGTATAAGAAGGTAAGTCCATCCAGTTAGGTCAACTAATAATAAAGAAAGTATAGATGGTGACTTAAGGTGTGCATCCTACTTTATGATAAATCATACGATAAAGAGATTATATTACATAACATATGTTCATAGGGAAGGTTTTCATTGATATGAATTTTTCTTATCTCTTTTGGGACCTTTATTGGTTGCTAGAATCTACTTTTGGTCTATGAATAATATTCCCTTCTATTGAGGTAAGGTCCTAGAGGTTCACACACTTAGTGTATTCAAAACTCTATCACATTCTGATAAATAGGAGTATAGGACAAGGTCGACCCTGTTACAGGGTACGAGGCATGTATGAGAATAAATTATCACAAATGAATACATAAATTCATTATTATTCAAGTATAGAATATATGTAATTGATTTGATTTATTATAAGAATTCACAAGGTATTAAGTGAATATATGGAAAAATATTATATTAACGAATATTATTTTAACATTAAAGGTTCATTTAATATTTTTGGTAATTATGAGTCAAGTTAAATACTCATGTTTATCATATTAAACTTTTATTATATATCAGAAGTAGGTAATAAAATATAAATTACATTTATGACATAGTTAATTGATCACAAAATTTTATCTATGGATTATTTAGTGGGTGTTATTTAAACGAAGGATGGGGAAGCCTTTCTAGGTGTTTAACTTCCACTATATAAGTAAATGGGAGTTCATTTACAAGGTAATATTCACCCACTCGAATTTTATAGCTCCTATATCTTCCTTTCCACATCTTAGAGAGAGAAATACTTATTCTAAGTGTTTTATCTTCAATATCATTCACAGATCAAAAGAACATGATAATGGTGATGAAAAACATGTCGAATAGTTCACCATTCCTCCATGTTAGCACCCAAAATTCGATGATCAGAAATATTTTGGAATCTTAAAGTGTGTTTGGATGATCTAGAGGGATTCAGACTCAGATCCTTTGAGCAACGGTTTCTGGAGACACACTTTTGATGAATGCACAATCAATTCGAACAAGGTAATCATTCATTATAATTTTTGTGCTTAAATAAATTCAAAAAACATCATTGGGTCTTTACTAGGGTTTAGATTGATAAAGACAATAAATTTATTTTGATATAGTGATGAAAATATTTAAATCATTGTCCTGTCTTCTTCCGTTGCGTGCCCCAATACCAACACTCGACAGTGACAAAAAAACTCTAACAAATCCTTAAAAACTCCTCAAACTAGTAATGTCTAGCATGATCACCAACCAATTCATATTTTACAAAAAAATTGTTTATATATACATAGGGTTTTCATAATATGTATACTTAGTAGGATCCTCCCTAAAACCTCTCATGCAAAATGTTAAAGATGCATGCTAAATCCTAGTGGGAAAGTAAATGAAACTAACTTGTCACCTAAATATGTATTATGTTCTTTTCCTAACCTCATATGACTCACTCACAAAATAATTCGTAGAAGTATTACCATAATATTGAGAATATATATATAAACTGTGTTCTGCACAATCACTTCACCACTGGTTTTTCTCTCTCACACCCTAACATCATAGGTCATGATCTCCCATTACTTCCATAATAATCCTTCTAAAAATGCTTAGGAAACTATGTAATACCATGAAATATATATAGAACATAATCACATCCACACCATCCATATGACAACCTAGTTATTTCTTAAATCCACCACAACCTATGCATTATGTACTATACCTCAAGACATCATAACTCATACATTACACACTTGTAATAATCCTTCAGATACTACATCTAGAATACTTGTATGCACAATAGCCTCAAGCCTTCATAGCTCAACACACACATGTATGGGAAAATCACCCTTGTGCATGCGCACTCATACTACTAAATTTTAAGAGAGAGCAGAGGTAGTTATCCATCCATATCCCCACCAACTTGGATGTTGGGGAAAACAACCTCCAAAACCTCTGGTTATCAATTTACCTTCCAACATGGGTGGGGTTCATATAAAATAATAAAACACATATAATAGATATAGATCAAAACCACACTAAGGGAAACTACTTATCTTTAGATTAATCTACTTTTATCATCACACAGGACACCCAGTTTCCACCGCTAAGGACTAGATATAAAATAATTATAAAAAAATAAAGTTAAATATTAATTAATTCATTAGATATTAATTAAAATTAATATATTTTCATTAAAATATTAATATTTTAATATTTTAAGACAAGTTTTTATAAATCTATTAATTATTTTCTTGTATTCATAAGTATTTCATTATAGTGAGTGAGAATCAAGAACCAAACCCATTCTTCCATTAATTAATTATAATTTCATAAACATCTTGGCACTATAAGACTTAGCCTAAGATACCAATTAAAATGTACACTCATAGTAAACAACATCAAACTATGTTCCATATTTAGAAACTTTTCATATAAATAACAATAGACCATCGGGCCATCAAGTAATCATCACGATAGAAATAAAAAGAGATGATCAAGCCTCACTCTAAACTCATCCCAACCGACCCAGTTTCCCAGAACATTGAACATAATATCAAATATGACATCTCATTCCAAAATCATCATTATAACCCATAACTGATGCCACCACCACCATCATAACCAGAAGCCTGTTCCACCATCACCATCATAACTGACACCCTTTTCCACCACTATCATCAAAACCAACATACCATTCCACCACCACCATCATAACCAACCATATTAGGTTAAAAATCAATCCCATAAAGTTTCCAAACCCATAGAGCATAGATACATATTAAATATATTCTTCTATACAAAATTTTAAAGGTAATTACAACCATAACATCAAGGCATTCAAGCTTCACACAATCAAGAATGGGACCAATCATCCCCAATCAATTCATATTTATCAAAAAACCATTTTAATTCCATATTAAATTAACTAGTTTATTCTATATAGGTTTTATGAGTTAATCAACCTATATTAGTATGTAGATTTAGCTACAATAAACATAACATTCCTCACACATTATCTACATGTTTAAACAATTACAAAATGAGAAGTAATTATTTTTCTCTTGCATGTTCAATTTAATTGTTAATATCATCCATATTTGCATTGTTTATTTGTTTCAAGAATTCAACCATGATAAACAAAAAAACTAAAAACAACTAATTAGATAGTACACTAACTGGTAAATATGGATAGTAAACACAAAAAAATTGATCACAATGCCCCAAACAATAATTTAATTCCCAAAAATAAAATATTAAACATCGTTAACATTTAATAATTCCCATTTAAATTCTCTAATATCCATAATTATAAAATAATTATTAATAACATTATTTAAGTTTTTTAACACTAAAAAATTCAATAATTTTGATATTATCAAACAATATTTAAAACTATGGCATATTATGATCTATTTATCTCTCTTAGATAATATCTAGAACAATTATCATGATTATACAACACGTAATTATTAATTCTACCTTTCTTATTATAGTATTATAGATTATCAAATACTATTATTTATTACATGTGATAAATTGATAATTTTTTTTGTTTAAATTATTGTCAAAAATATTAAATTTATATATTTCAACATGTGATTTCCAGATTATAAGATAATCATAATTATCTGTGGCATGAAATATTATTTATAATTCAATTATAGAAATAATAGAAACATTATATTAATATTTTTTACCATATATAATAAAATTCTATAATATATTTCTTTGATTTATATGATTAAAACAATAATAATAAACAATCAACATATGATAATCATTGTATATTTCAATTTATTTTTTATGAAAAACATTATAAATCTAAATGAAATATTTTTGTAATATGAACTAAGAAACTATTTAAATTCATGAATTATAAACACATTAATTTTTACACTATATTTAGATCTATATTTATAAAGATGATAATATTTATCTATGAAATTTTATTAAAACATTCCTTTTAAATTTATAATTCAAGGAAATAATGTTTCTGCAAGTGATAATTCTTTCGGTTTTAATGATAATCCATTTTTATTTTCTAATATAAATTATTTTCATGTAATACTATGTTATCCATCTTCTGATAATTTCAATAACATGAATAATTATAGTTTATAGTTTCTAGAATTTGATCATCTTCCTCGATCTTGATTTATTACTACTTATAATGAATTAATTAACCAGAATTAATCATACAATAATAATTATTCATCTCCATTTTTTTATTTAATTATTATTAGATAATCATTATTAATATTTTAGGCATGAAATTGTGTTTCTCAATTTTATCAAGGAATTTATTCTTTATGTGAATATTTTCTAGATTATTATCTAATTGTGGTTAATCACACCCATTTATAAAAATGAAAGTTAGGCATAGACTGATCAACATTTCACTTAAAATTAAAGATAATTAATAGATCCCCTACCTGAAGAAGAACGATTCTTGTTATACCCAAAATATAGGAGAGAGAAATGATGATTCCAGTTTTGATAACCCGGAAAATGAGAGAGTGGAATTTAGATAGATCAAAGAAGACTTGAAGGTCTTGAAAGGTGAGGTTTGCGGTAGCCAAAATCATAGGAAATGAAGAATAAATCTAATGGAAAAAAATTAAATATTTTAAAGTACACATAAACATGATCATGTGTATATTAAATCTCCATTAAATTCATATTTAAACCATTTAAATTTTAAATATGCTGATGAATCATCTCAAAACTCCTAAAATTAAAGAATTAACACGATTATGTTTAAAATTCTTAACTGATTCAAAACCATTTTATTTCCTCATGAATTTCCTTAATTCTCATTAAAATTATGTTACACGTCTAATTGGGAAAGGAATTTGGGATTTTTATGTAAATCACACTACTCCTACGTGAGAAATACATGATGTATAAGGGTAACACAGTTTTACCCTTATACAACTGACCAACCTTATGTGGATTTGAGAAAATCAAAGTTACCCCTATGTGAGGTTAAGAATTCATAGAGTACCCTTACATAACAAAGGAAATTGTAGTATGAACCCTACACAGGTTAGGGTTTACCTTTATATAGAGAATGGTTACCTTTATGAAACTAAAGGAAATACAGGTTTACCCTTACACGACATACTTATGAAACTTACATAACTTGTTTAATATCTAGGTTACTCTATTTTTGGGTAATAATTACCTTTATAAAGGTAGTGAAAAAAAGAGTTACCTTTAATTAGCTTTAGAAAACTAGAACTTACCCTTATGCATCTACTAGAACTCCTAAACTATCATTATGTGAGCTGAAAAAGACCTTTACATAGCTCATTAAATGATATCTCTATTTAAAAAAGATATTAAAAATCCCTCTCACCATTACACACCATTTTAAAAAGAAGAGTTACCCTTATATAGACGTAAGGCCATCCCTATGGGTAAAAATAACTTTCAAAATATTCAATTTCCACTGACATAAACTTATAAATTATTAAGATAAGGATTTATCATCATTTAAAAAATTTCAAAAAAACTTATAAAATATAAGAATTGGTTAAAAAACATTCAAATTAACTTCTCAATAAACTTTAAAAACTATGAAATTTATTTCATAATTTTAAAAACCATTTTAAAACTATTTATTGAAATATGAATTTTTTTTCCAAGTTACTAGACAACCCATACTAACGAAAACAACTCAGAAATATTCTAGAAATTTATATTTGAAAAATCTTCAAAATTTTCATCCTCAAGAATTAAAAAAATAAATAAGGAGATGGAAATGATAAATAATAAATCAGGCACCCCATGATATACCTCTCAAGGATCTCACTATATTTGGAACACATCTAACACACTAGAGGAATAAAGAGTATAACTACACAAAATCTTTAAGATAGTGTCAAAACAATCTCCCAGGGGAGATAACTATCAAAGAGTAATAAGAACATTAATAAAACATTACATCAAAGAGGGTAATAAATCTCATATATCAATATGATATTTGACAGTTCATCCTAATGAAAAAATCATTTAAAAACATGGGATATTGAGAACATATCCATGAATTTGATTCCCAATTAAGGTCACATAATCACAATATGGTAACATGAATAGACATAAAAAACCCATAAAGCAATGAATATAAATCAGAAAATCATTACAATAAAACAACACTGTATAAGAGATCACATTCAGAAATAATCACTTCACATTAATTTAAACAAAAATGGTATAGAACATATTTTAATATAAAATACCATTATACCTAACACTTCAACAACTTTATTTATACATGCCATAAAATGAAAATATATAGATGCTTTATCCTCATTTATCATTATAGTAATATTTAATTCATAATAGTTAGAACTTATCTTGCTTAACATGTGATGAAAAAATTATATGAGCATGCTTGCATGATAATTTATTATCAATATAATATATAATACTTAAAACAATTCATTAAGTCTTATTGGCTATAGAGTTTCAAAAAAAAAATATTTTCAAATGATTCCTTACTTTCTAGACATGTATCACATCATTTTATATTAAAACATGTTAAATTCAAAAGAATTCTGATAAAAGTTGTTCAAAAAGTCCATTACATTTAAAAACCACTAGGTTAGAAAACCTTTAAATGAAAATAGTTTAATCCTTATATATAGTAAGGTATTTAACAAAATAAACATTTTGAAAACACTTTTAATACATTTTTTAATAATTATTTTAAAATAAATGAATGTTTCATGGAAGAATTGGAATTGTTTATTTAAGAAAACATGTTATCATAAAAAATAATTTTTCCCAAAACCATTTTATTATGAATAAAACAACTAATTGAACAATAATTTAAGTAATTTAATTCATCTTGCATCACAAAAATTAAATAATACACCCAACACTATAATTTAAAACTTATAAATGTTTCAAATTAAACCAATTCATAATTTTTAGAAATTTAAAACATTCCAAGATTTATATCTAACATTCCATATTTAACATGATTCTTGTGATAACTTACATATATAGAAAATCTACATGATTTCATCAAATTATTTTGATTGAACCAACACAACTGGACCATGTTCTTTACCAAGTTAATATCAGCACACATAAATGTAAAATTTTAGAAACCAATTTAACATATGACATGAATCGTGAAAAAACATGAGGTTGTAATAATATACTATATCCAGGGTTAAATTTTTTCCCAATTTTTCTATCGAAACATTATTTACCCAAAGCACACTCATGTAAGAAAAATAAAAAGGATTTAATGTTCCAATTACCATTTACTAAAAGTGTATTTCATTACTTTCATGAACTTTAAATTAACACATATAAAATTCCTTAACCTATATAAGAACTTAAATATACATAAATAAAGATTAAACAAGTATACAAATCAAAGTTACCCATTCACCAAACAATGATATTCTCTAATTTTGGAAAGACTCACTCACCCATACAATTTTAAAATGAATCATACGAATAACACATGATAATGGGTGAAGTTTTCCATATATTCATATGCTAAAGGCTATAAAACACATTACCAATGTGAGATAAATCCCATCTAGGGATGTAACCACACAGGGCCACTACCATACCATAAAAAAGTCACATGCACAACCCAAATCATATAATAATTTAATTGAAAATATATTGAAAAAATTAATCTAAATGAGGTTGAAAATAAATTAAAGTTAAATCATTAATTATTCTATTTCCATGAACTAGGGGCTATATCACCATGAATGATTGAAGAGTACATTTGATTAAAACAAAGGGAGATATACAAGAATCCATCACCCCATAACAAATCTCTACCACAACATGCACAAGAGGAGAGTATTGGACACATTTGATGATATAAAACCATACCCATACTATATCTTCACAACACTAAGCCTGGGGAGAGTATTATAGAATGATATGAACAAGGTTAGAGAAACCCCTTCCCTAGACCATATCTTTATATCAACACCAAGCCCAAGTAATGAGTTATACTTACCATATCTGAAGGAAAATAAGTGTGGATTTGAAACTAAAGGTTGAAGTGGTATAAATAATAATGGCTAAAGGATTTAGTAGGTGGGTTTTAATCAAGTGAATGAGAAATTTTACCTGCACTCATTTTGAAGGTCTAATAATAAAAGAATGATGATAATCCTGATCATTCACTATAAAGGTATAACAATAGAAGGGATTCAGGATCAAAAAATAAATTCAAAGGCCTCACCACATATCAATAGTAGATATCATAAATCACCATGATAATGGAATAAATTACCGAATGAAAATACGCCTGTGTATTCAACAAAAGAAACTTGACCTACAAACTAATGTAAAAACTTCCCACAAAAATATCCACATCCTCACAAACCCTAAGGAACAAGAACCAATAATTTCAAGATATCATATATAGTACCATCATAGAAAATGAATCCCAATTCTATCAGATAATAATTTAAACTAAAGTATATCACCGCCTATTATAACCTAGATTATATCCCATGATTCAAAATAGATCCCTTATACTTTTGTAGACCCTAGTTATAGAACTCCCAGAGTATCCTCTAAGTTTTTTCATCATAATCCTCCACTCTATGGTGATTTGATAGCATATATTGATGAATTTATTTGACATGGAATTGATTAGGAAATTAAACTTGACTCACTCCTACAAAATAAAAAACATTAGGGAATTCTAACTTGGGACACAAATTATTTTTGTCTAATTAATAAAATTTATTTTAAAATTATTTTTCATTGTCTACCTAGTTTAAATTCAGGTGAATATATGCATGATGTGTGATCCTTTACCAGAAGTCTACCCTAAAAGTATTATCACTTTACTTAGCATGTACAATAAAATTGAAGTCCCTTATGTCAGATAACAGGGGAAACTAAAGTCCCATGTTCTAGATGGTCTCTATTATTTTAAACACATATTAATCCTAGCTGATACTATTTCCCTACCAACACATTCTTCTTTAACAGTTCGTAACTCTAAACCCCATCCCATATCTCAACCATATCCTTTTATACCACACTTTCATGACCCATTCCCTCTAAAGTTACCCCTCCTGGGTCAAAAATGAAGAAAGAGAGATAATGGCAGCTGAATCCCGCCTCTAATAGGCCATTGGTTGATGAATATAAATAAGGGTATATAATCACACACAAGGAAGGAATTACCCCCATAAAATTCATATAATTAATGGATAAGATGAGAATAACCACAGAAAAATCCTACTCATAAAAAATAATGAAGTAATCCCAATACATGCTGTGATATTATATATAACCGGATACAAATGAAATGAAAGATGTAAAAGTGATAAATCGTACACCGTACCACAAAGCTCCAACAGTCCCTAAATAACTCCTCAAAATAGTAATGTCTAGCTCAATCAACAACCAGATATTACTGAACTAGAAATAGTATATATATATATACATAGGGTGAACATAAAATGTATACTCATTAGGATCCTCCCTCAAACCTATTTTGAAAAATGTGAAAGAATCACACTAAATCCTAATGAGTAAAATAATTAAACTAACCAGTCACCTAAACATTTATACCATTCTTTTACCAACCTCACTATGTATTACTCACTAAATAACACACAAAATTATAACCAAAATATTGAGAAAAAAAATATATACATATAGAAAATGGGTACCCCATAACCACTTCCCCATTGATATACCACTCTCACACCCCCAACATTACATTCCATGAGCTTCTATCCTTTCCATAATAATTATACACAAAATCACCTAGTTAACCATGTCATACCATATAATCTATGCAACATATTATCACATCCACATCCCTATATAATAACCAGGTTATTTCCAGAATCCACCATAACCTGTGTATTATGTATTATACCTCAAGACATCATAACCCACAAATAACAAACCAGTAATAATCATTTATATACTAAATTCAGAATAAATTCATGAATAATAAAATCAAATCCTCACAGACCGAAATACACATTTATGGGAAAATCACTACCATGCATACCTTCATGTAATACTACATCTGAAGATAGAGCATGGGTAGCCATCCATTCATATCCTTACCAACTTGGATCTTAGGGAAAAACTCTCTAGAACTTATAGTTGTAGGTTTCCTTGCATCATGGGTGGGGTGAGAATAAAATTAAAAAAAATAGAATAAATATATCTCACAATCACACTAATGGAAATGACCTAGCCTTAGACACATCTACCACTATCGTCACACTGGACACCTAACTACCACTGCTCAGGTATAGATATCAAATAAGCATACAAGAATCAAGTTTAATATTTGTTAATTCATTATCCATTAATTAATATTATTCCATTTTGATTCCAAGATTAAAATTTTAAAATTTTAATCCAAGCACTGAAAACACTATTAATTATTTTCTTGTATTCATAAGTATGTCATAACCATAAAGGATTCTCAAGAACCAACCCTGTTCTTCCATTAATTCATTAACTTTTAAAAAATATATAGGTACTTTAAGACTCAAACTAAGCTACCTCTTAAAATGTACATTCATATCATACAACATAAAACTTATTTATGAAGTTGGAAATTAGTTGTATAAATAAAAACCGACCATTAGGCCACTAAGTAATCATTAATATAGAAATAAGATACAATGAGCAATCCCCACTCTGAACTCATCCTTACCACCCTAGTACCCTACACCATTGCACATGAAATCACATCTGAAATCTCATGACAACATCATCATCATAACTAAAACCTCACACCACCACCATCGATATAATTGGAACCCCATTCCACAACCACCATCATAATCAGCACCTCATGCGACCACCACCATCATAACCAGCACCTTTTCCCATCCCCATCATCACAAATGACACCCCGTGTATCCATTATCACAATATACAACCATATTAAGTTAATAATAAATAACTTCATGGATCTAAATCTAGATATTATAGATATATATTAAATTTATTTTTCCACTGATAAATTTTAAGTAAATTATGACCATAACATTAAGGAATTAAAGCCTCCCATAATTAAGAATGGGATTCATCATCCCCAATAAATTAATCTTAAAAAAACCATATTAATTAAATATTGAATTAAATGTTTTATTATGCATATTTCTTCCTTGTTATGAAAGCTATATCAGTAGGTAAAAGTATCTATAATCAACATAACATTCCTCAAGAATTATTTCCATGTTTAAACAATTCCAAGATGAATAGTAATTATTCTGTTCAAGGCTCTTTAATATAATTAATAATATCATATAGATTTACATTGTTTTTCCATTTCAAGCACTCAACCATTTTAAAAATGATAACAATAATAACTAAAAATAACCAAACAGATAGCATACTAAATGGTAAATACCAAGTGGAAATAAAAAATTCATTTGATAAAAAATTCCCAACCAATAATTTAATTCCAAACAACGAATTATTAAACATTGTTAACATGAAATAATTCTCATTTTAATAATCTAATATCTATAATTATAAAATAATTATCATAAAAATTATTTAATCAGTTTAGAATTGTATCATGCTATCATTTTGATATTATAAAATGATATTTAAAACTGTAGCATGTGATTATCTATTCATCTCAATTGGATCATTTCTAAAATAATTATCATGATTCTACAATATGTAATTATTTATTTTCTCAATATTTTGATAATATTATTATATCAAATCATATTTTACCAATTTTATTTTTTATAAATTAATTGGGAAAATTATAAGACCAGGTGTTAAGACTACGTGTGATTCTGATACCTGGTGTGCCTAGAAAAATTCATTTAATGATGGTTAGTTTTTAATAAAGCGCGCATGTAGTTTTTCTTTAAAACTATAATAAATCCTAAATGGGTGTCCAGATTATAAATCCTAGGGCACCGTTGCATTTAGAATATGTAATTTAACTTAAGAGAGACCTAACATTGACTGGTATCAGTCGATCATGAATGTTCGCTTTTGGATGTAAACGTCATTAAAATATTTAATAAAAATATTTTATTTTGATGAAAAATTAGTTTTATTTTTAGCGTTGCCTCTTTTTAGGAATCAAGAGTTAAAAAATAACCCTAGAAGTCCTCTAAGTCAAGGATAAGGAGCTCCCTCTAATGAATGTCGATGGATGGGTGAATAAAGATCGACGAACCTCAGATTCGACGGATCGATGAATGATGATGACACAACTCTGACCTTCATCGAAAATAGATCCAAATTCCAGGTAGGGTGTTATTTTTTTGTGATTTTTTCCCATTCTTAAATTAGACAATAAACATAGACCAACCCACAAACAAGTTGATCCATGGTTTAGTCACTTGTAGGATGGGTTTATGCTTGTGGGGATTTAAATGAGAGATAGATCTATGTGTTGCTTTGTTCTTCATGATCCTGCTAACAAGAACAAATCATGGACAACATGAAAAAAGTCTAAGATCCAATCTTCAGGTGTTCATGTGCTTTATTTTATATCCCCAATCATTCTTGCATTCTTTGTTATTCAAGAAAATATGAACCAAGGATCATTGTACCTTAAATACATGAAAAAATGATCTGAGACCAGGGATCTGACACCACAACGACCCTAGAGAGGTGTGATGGAAAAGAAGTGGTGAAAATCGGCCAAGGTAGCAGCTTACGGTGGCCTAAGGTAGTGTAACATGATGATGACTGGAGAAGTGGCTCTGACCAGTTTAGGAAGAGCATGAGGCAGACAGTGGGCCGCCTATGGTGGAGACATTATGCGGATCAGTGGGGGTTTGACCAAGTGGAGTACAAGGTGGACGTGTCATTGATGGGGTGACCAGTAGCAAAGCGAGAGTTGGTGGTACAGGCGAGATCGTTTGGGAGAATGCGGCCGAAGATGTGCCATGGGGGAGCTAGCGTAAAGGGTAGGGTCTGTATGGATCCCACAACGGTAGAGGCTGCAAGGGAGTTCAGAGGATGTGGTGGCCATCCTTGTTGACTGCAGCGGTACCATGTTGATTGGGAGAGCATGGCTGGGTCGGCCATTTGTGGGAGAAGGGGGCCGGGCCACTCTAGCGGCCCGGTAGGTGAAGCCTATGGGGCCGAGTTGAAACGGGCCTATTGGGATGGGCCAGGTCAGGTTAGCCAGGTCGGGTCGATCGGACTAGGTCAGGTTGGTGGGTTATACCCAAACCAGACTGGGTCATACTTTTTTCACTAAAATGCTCGTAACTTTCAAACGGAAGGTCTGTTTGAAGAATTTTATATAGCATTGGGAACCTTGAGATAAGTAGGTCATTTTGAGATGGATTAGTGAGTTTTTAGCTTGGAATAATATATTTAGAGATTTTACCTTGGTTACTTACTCAAGGGATCAGTACGGTATTACGACTACATCATTGGATAGTAGTCCCTTCTAGAGGTCAAGTCCCAGATAGAGTTATGATATTCTTACTTGGGACTAGATCAATCCTCTATCACCCCTGATAGAGTTTTTTGGGAATTTATGTTACCTCCGAGCGCAGAGTGTTAGTCCTCCCTCTAGTGGGATGTATTGATAGGGTTGTGAATGATCCCCTACATTAAGAGCCACATAAATAGGGTTTTTTTATTCTTTGAGAAGGATTCCCTATATTGAGGGTTAATACAGATTGGGTTGTTGGTATTCTTTGGGAAGGATCCTCTCTCTATATATTAGGATATTTTACCAGTGTATGTCTCTTTGGGAAGGGCACAAATTTTCAGGACCTCTTCATAAGAGTCTTCAATGATATCATGGCTCAAAGAATGAGTTCAACCAGAATGAGCACACCTCAAACAGAATCCTATGATGGAGATTAATTGTGACTTACCTCTTTACTTTGTGTTTGGATATGAGTATAACTAGATATCCTTGATATATGTGATATAAACATATACCTATATAGAGATGACTATACTTTGTGTATTTATTTTTGGCACACTTTATGTATCACTTTTTGGTATTCCTTTATGGTTTCAGAGTGTCCTACTAAGTATTGTTTTACTCACCCTTACACGATCTTTTCCCACATGTGTCGTGTCTTGTGCAGATGATCAATGCTTTGATAGAAATATAGGTGGGAAAAGACCGAGTGGTGCTTAGAGAGATTAGACAAACAAGGTTTTATCCTATGGATTCAAACAACTATCATATACCTACCATTCAGGTAGGGTTTTCTACAGATGTGTTTTAGGAACTTGTGTGTTCACTTTTATAGACTCTTTCTTTTAGTGGGCTTGTATTCTGGCCCTTTTTACTTTCAAGTCTCCTATTATCATACTATGTGGTTGGTATCTTAGTGTATGAATGCATCTTATACTTAGTATTTTTTTTCATTTCATCATTTTGGGCTTGGAGATGTGTGTGTGTGCACGTGCACGTGTGTGTGTGTGTGTGTATGTACTTAGGAAAATGCGACCCATTTTTTAGATATTCCTACTCAGTGATAGTCACCAGCCCCTTGCCTATCGGAGGTGGGTTTGGGGTAGTCACGACACAAGACCCTCTAGGATGGGTCATGAAACTCGTAGATTATAAAATATGATTTTCTATAATATGTGATAAATCTCTGAAGTCCATTATTGAAATTATTATCAATAATATTAAATTTAAATATTTCAACATGCGATTTCTATATTCTAAGATAACCACAATTATCCACCGTATGAAATTTTATTTCTAATTAAATTCAAGAAATAATAACAATATTATATTAATAATATTTTTACCACATGTGATAAAATTATCTAAAATATTACTTCAAATCTATGTTTAAAACAATAGTAATAAATTGTTAGAATATGATAATAATTGTTTATTGTAATTTCCATTTTAAGAAAATTACCAATAATCTAAATGAAATAACTCTACAACATGAACTAATATACAATTTAAATTCTTGAAATATAAACTCATCAATATTTTCATTGGATGCACCTCCATATTTTTAAAGATGATAATATTTATCAATGACATTCTATTAGAACTTTCCTATAAATTCCTATTTCATGGAAATAATATTTCAACATGTGATAATTCTTTATCTTTCTATGAAAATCCATGTTTATTAACTAATATCAAAGATTTTCATGTGATACTAAATTATCTATCCTTTTATAATTTCAAGAACATAAAAAAATTAGTTTATAACTTTCAGAATATGATAATATTCCTCTATCTTAATTCATTGATTTTATAATGAATTAATTAAGAAAAATTAAGAATGAAATAATAATTATTAATACCCCTTTTTTTATTTCTAGATTATTATATAATCATTATTCATATTTGAGACATGAAAAAGATTTTTTCAGTTTTATCAAGGTATTCATTATTCATGTGAATATTTTCTAAATTATTATCTGATTATGGTTAATATCACCCATTTAACCAATAAAAACTTAGGCATGATTTGATGACACTCACAATTTAAAATAAGGATAAGTTATAGATCCCCAAATTCGAGAAGAATACTGTACAATTCACCCAAAATATATGAGATAGAAATAATTATTCTAGTTTTTATAGTCCTGGAAATGATTGGAAAGAATTTATATTGATCAAAGAAAACTTGAAGCTATTCAAATGTGAGGTTTGGGTCACCCAAACTTGAAGGAAACAAAGAAGATCTTAAATAGGAAAAAATATGGTATTTTAAAATATGCATATAGAGGTTAAAATAGATATTAAATACCCAATAAAATCATATTAAAATAGTTTCCAGTTTAAGTCTTCATATAAATCATCTAAAAACTCCTAAAATAAAAAAGTTAAAAGATTAAATTTTAAACCCTTGATTGATTTAAAAAAATATTATTTCCTCATTTAATTACTTAATTTTCATTAAAATTATGTTATAATTCAAATTGGTAAGGAAAACTTGATTTTTAGGAAAATCCTACAACCCTTATGTGAGACATACACACTGTGTAATGGTATAATGGTTTCACCCTTACATAGATGACCACACTTACATGACATTGAGAAAAGACAGGTACCCCTATGTGAGGTTAAAAATTAAAAGTGTACCATTACACAAAAAAGGAAACTAGGTGCCAAACCTTATGTATTATGAGTTTTACCTTTATGTAGTGAATGATTACCTTTATGGAACAAAAAGAAATACAAGTTTAACCTTAAATGATATACTTATGAACCTTACATAGCATGTTTAAAAATTGCGCTACCCTTATGTGTGGAAATACTTAACTTTAAACTAGTAATGAAAAACAAAATATAAAATTAAACTGAGTTATAAAACAATAAATTACACATACACATCTATTAGAAAACTTGAACTACCCTTATGTGAGTTGGGAAAGACCTTTACACAACTCATAAAATAAGCTCCACATTTCCACAAGTTATTAAAAAACCCCTATTAACTTTATGAGCCCTTTTAAAAATAATAATTACCCTTATATAGAGGTAATTTTAACACCCCTAATATATTATTTATAATAATAATAATATTTATATCTTTTTTAACATGAAACACTGATCTTTAAGTGGATTGAGATATATTATAAACATATTATTATCTAAATGTGACTATTATAACTTATCCATTGAATTGGTTGGTATGAATATGAGTAACCAAATTATTAAATATATGTATAATGGTTCTAATCAATAAAAATTTATTGATTAATTCTTAGTAAATAAGAACACAATTTTTAGTGAAGTCATTTTATGCTTTAAAAATAAATTTTCTTCAAAAATTATTTTTACTGCATTTTGTGAATGAAAATTATAATTAATTTATAATACAATTATAAATTATATTTTATAAAATGATAATATTTTTCAAAATCAAAATATAAAAAAATAACTCAGAGTTATTTTTTTTGATTTTTCTGAAATGATTGATTTGAAGTGAATAGTAAACAATATCGATTTTTCAAATACTGTCATTTATTTTTATTAAATAAATTAATTAAAAATTTCCATTATATTTTTTATTTGGTATTAAAGTTAAATATATTATATTATATTTAATATAATCTAATTATTTACATTTTAATTAGTAATATTCATGATTTTGATATACGTTAATTTTTATGCTTAAAAATACATTTTTCTAAAAACTATTTTCATTACATTTTATAAATTTATATTAAAATTTAATTATACAACTTAAAAATTTGGAATATTGAAGAATATATTCCATATTTAGAATTAGGAGGTTAAAATTTTGTAAATATTTCCCTTTTATTTTTGTCCATTATGAAATGTAACTGGTAAATATTTGTTACCTCGATAAGGGTAAAATGGGTAAAGTGGAGTTACAACTATGATATAAGTTGTTAGAATTAACCCAAAACTTGAATTTATTTTATTTTATGATATTTATTCGACCATATACATCATAAATTTGAGTATATGGAATTTTTGTGCCATTTCCCTTTGATAATGTCTTTTATATTATTTTAAGTAAATAAAATTACAAAATTTCACTCTCTTACTTTTAAATTTATCTTATATGTTCACATAGTGATAAAAGGATTTTATGAAAGAATATAAAATTTTATTCTGAACATTAATAATTTATTTTTATGATGATAATTTAATTTTAATTTTTAGTAACGGTATAATTACCATAAATTCTTATACAACGTTGACACAGTTCTTGCATTAGTAGAAGAAAAATCAAAGTAAATGGTTTTAAATACATCGAAGTAATATTTTTTGGATTAATTATGGTTTAACATGAATATTTTGGTTAATAATAATTTATAATTTATGTTAAAATATTTTATATTCCAATTATATACCTATATTGATGTTTTTAAAGTCAAATTAATTGAATAGTCATAAAAATCACATTAATGATATTTTACTTTAAATAAAATATTATTAAATGATTTAAAAAACATAAAAATATTAAAAGAGTACAATTGGGATTATATATGTTAAAAACTTTCATAAATTAACCATTATGGAGATAATTATTACCTTATATGTAAATTTATAACCCTATATTATTGATAAATGTGTTACTGCAACTAAGGATAAAAATGGTTAATAAGGGGTTAAACTAAATAGATAAGGATTAAAATAGATTTTTTTCTAAATACTATTTTATGAGTTTATTTAGATCATATATCATATTTAATTATAAATTAATTTAATTTCTAACCAATTGTATATGAATTTAACTTTATAATATTTTAATGTTTCGAAAAATTACAAAAGTACCCCTTCCCTCCCAAATAAAACAACACCCCTTCTGTCTTTGATTTACACTGCTTTGAGACACATAACTTGACCAAAACCTTCCCAATTATCTTATAAAATTCAATTAATATTAATTATAGGTTATTTAATTCTTAAAATACCATTCTAAGGGTCCTTAATAAGGGATCCAAAGGAGGTCTACCGAAGAAGAGGTAATCATCTTACCCAAACTCTTTCAATTTATTTCTTCTTCTACCTCCAATAAATATTTTTTATTAATCATAAAATAATATATTAAGTATCCTAGATATAATTAAATTTATTATGATTATTTTACCACAAATATACATCACCTTTTCTAGAAAATGGTATATGAAAGTATCACATGTGCGTACATGTGAACTATCACCTCCACGTAGCGATATGATTCATTTTCTATCACCATAATGAAAGGTTGGTTATTATGATGGATTTAATGTTTATATATGATATTTATGTGATAATTATTATCATTTAATGATAATATATTATCTAAATTCTTATAATTCCATCCTTTTAAATGTGATAACGTCACTTATGCGTATGTGTGGACTACCACCATCACGAAGCAATGTGATTCATTTTTCATTTTATATTTACCTGGATGGTAATAAAGATAGATTTAATAATATATATGACATATATGATATAATAATTATTTTTTAAAGTTTAATTTTTATTTACTATTCTTTTTTCCCAACCATCGAAAAGTGGAAACATTACATGTGTGTGCAAACAGACTACCATCTCCACAATGTGATGGAATTTATTTTTCAAAACCTCTTTTTTATGAGTAATTATAATGGTGTATATGATGAATAAATATTATACTAATAAAATGATTAAAATTTTGAATATTATGGAAGTATGACCAAAGTACAAGTACTGGGACCACAGAACCGAAATATGCATGAAAAATGAAGCACTTATCACCCAGAACATTGATTTTAGTAAATAATTGTTAATAAATGAGTGATAAGATGTTATAATTAAATTTTATATGTTATGATATATATTTTTATTGTTAAAAATTATATTTATAATAAATACGTATTTATTATACATGATTTTTGAATATATATGAAGTAAGATAAAACTTGATGTAAGGGGACTTACCGTCCCACTATCATTTCTGTGAGACATATTCCATTTTCAGAACTTGTTTTTATTATGTGGTGTATATAATAATAATGGTTGCATTTTATGATTCTTATCATGAAAATTATTTGTATTTACAAATCCATATAAGGATTTATCTTTCATTATATTTTTATTTGTAGATTTATAAAGCGGTAAGGGTTTTCTGTCTCAAATTATCTTCTTTGTGACATATATTATATTATGAACCTATATTATTTTATTAGGTGTATATGAAACCCCTATTAAATGTTATATCTTTAATATATTTATTTTAATAATATTTAATGTTTCATTTGAACTGAAAATTTAATGGTGATTATAATTCAAAATTTATCAAAGTGGTAAAGGATTTTTATTTTAATTTCATTTTAATCAGGATTGTTTATGATTAAATTTATATTATGGAAAATTATAAGACCCTTATATGATGAACCAATTTAATTTTATTATATTATTTTTATTAATTAATTTTTAAATTAGTAGTTCCATTTTCCTCTCTTTGTTATTTAAAATGTCCTGGATTATTTTAAGAAAAATTGACTTTATTTCCTCTTTAGATGGGAATATTTTTCTTCAATGTCCATGATTTCTTTAAAATGTTTTCAATCATGTTTTTAATATTATCTTATGGTTGCTTAAATTAATTTGTAACCATGTTTTACTATAAATAATTTTTCTTATATAGAATATTCTTTTAATTTTTTAAATGAGGTGCAATTGAATTTTTATCAAAAATGTGAAAGGAATATTTGTTTTTAACATACTTAGCATGAATGAAATTTACAACCGTTATGACCACTCAATAATTTGAAAATTAATTTATAATTTTACATGGTTATTATTAAAACAAATGTTTTATTTAATATTTTTTAATTTTTTAGATTTTAAAAAAGTGATTTATAGATGAAAACTGTATTTTCCCCAAGAAATATTCTAAGTGATCTTTTAATGTCATTTTACATCTAAGATGAGATTATTTGATGTTACTTATAATTTACTAGGGATATGATCCTATGATACCATCTTTATTATTACTTTGTTTGGTTTATGATAATGACGATAAGATATTTATGAAACCCATTTATGTTTCATGGGTTATACTATGATGATATGATGAGTGTTTTATGATTTTGTGTCATACATATGAATGAATTATGATTATGTGTTGGGTGAGACTAGAATTATATATTAATACAATTCATTGTGTAAAGATTAATGTTTTATGGTCTTAAAGGGTAAAAAATGGATTATACTAAGTGATTATAAACTTAATGAGTTTAATATTCATATTTAATATATATAATATTCATGTTTTTTATTATTCATAAACACCATTTTAGTGCATTTTATACTTTGAACATTAATTCACATTATGTTTGTAATTCCTTCTTAAAATGCACTATTACATGGTACAATTTTTAGCACAATTTAAAATACCCAATGGTCTAGATTTTATTTTCATAATTAATTTTAAGGTTTCTCATTACATTGGGAACAATTTATAATTTTAGAGTACTTGAAGATTCAATTTAGAAGACCACCAAAGTTGTACTTGTACCAAAAACATTCTAGGAAAAGTAAACTGGACAATAGGCCAATAAAGAGAATGTATTAGCCACAATCCAAGCCCAATAATTCTAAAACTTTAAATGAAGATAGAGGACATAAAGGGGAACATTTAATCAAATAGTGAAAAGCGATAATTATGAGTTTTTAATGGAGTTTCATGCGGCCCAATTTGGAGATTAAATTCCGGGTCAGATTCAAAGGCCTAGAAAAACAACCCAAAAATTTAAACATATATCGCAAACCAAATATTAATATTGGATGAAAATTTTATCTCTCATCAGGGGACATCTATACATTCATATTTTTATTCTATGGACCACCAAAATTCGGTCAGTTTGATGATCGTTTGGACACATCTGTCAAAGGCATGCAATTTTGCTCGGATTTTTTTGTCAAGGGTGGAAAAGTCCACTATCCCTCAACTTTCCACACACCTTTTCCTACCACCATTAATTTAGGAGACTTGAACAGATGAGGGATCAACCTAATTCTCCCAAAATTTCTATTTAAGGAAAAGGTGTTAGAGTATTTAGGGATCTGGGATGCTTTCTTTCATTGTAATGTTATGCTGCCACTTTTCCTTTGTAATGTTCTTCCTCAATTCTAAGTACTTTTAATTCATATTAATTTCTTAATAAAAGTTTTTATTCTCCATATAACTTTGATACCTTTGCCTCAAGGTATGAATTTATTCACACCGAACGTTGTTACATTATTCAAACAATGGTGGAGTGATCATTTTTTTTGTTTTCTTACTTCTTCAATTACTCCCTCACGAGTCTAATTCCCACTTCCATTGAAACCATAGCCTCAATTGAGGGCTACAAAACATATGGGATAATCCATGGGAGTAGAAAGGGGATGGATTGGATGTTATTTATCACCCTATTAATGTCTAAAGACTTCTTTTAATTGATATTTTTATTTGATAATTTTAAAACTTCTTTGTCCTTGTTAAATTTTAAGGCCACATACTTCAAGTGCTAATACGAAACTTTACCTTGGAGTTCTCATAAATTTGATCCTCCAGGTGTATAATTGATTATTATTATGGAATTTTGGTATTAAACCAATAAGTGATGAAGTTTTTTGAACTTCTTGAATAATCCCAAATGGAATATAAGAAATTGAAATTGTTAAAAAACGAATTTCATCAAATACACCCCTTGTAATAACCTAGGATCAACCCTTCTCATAATTTTAATTAAATTAAGTCACATAGTGTTCACTTAAAATTATCTAAAATCAACTCAAATTTGGACACTTAATAGCCAAAATCAGTCCATATAATGGGTGTGTCTATAGGTTTCTTCCTAGGTTTCTGAGGAATCAGCAACTTAAGCTACTCTACATTTGACTGCTTAACCATAAAAACTTGGGTAAATTCGTGTGAGGAAAATTTTTGGCACCATTGCTGGGGACCCAAGTAAGTCATCTAAACACCCATTTTATTCTCCCCCATTTTATCTATTCTCACCCAAATTCTCTTATATTTTTCCTTTCTCATTATTTTTCCTTTGGCACATGTTCGCCTACACCTATGACCAATCAAACCATCTAGTTAGGGTGGATAGTCCTGGGGTTGGGGAGTCAATTAAACCAAGGGAAATATTTCCATTTGATCCTAATCTTCCTAATAATCAAGAGTCAAATTTTTTTCCCATTTCAATGGAAGGTCTTAAAAGAAAACAACTCATAAACCTAGGTGGTAACGAAAATGGAAATCCAAATGAGGCAGCCCTAAACTTAAGAAATACAGTCAATCAAACCATGAATGACTACCTTACACTTACCTAGAAAAATGCACCATATTACATTAGGAATTATACCCTAAGAGAATACCATTATGTTTTCAAACCTCATGTACTAAACCACCTTCCAACCTTCCACATGATTGAGTTAGAAATGCCATACCTTCATGTCAAAGAGTTCAATGATATTGTTGAAACCATGTGACCACCACATCAACTTGAGTCATCTAAGATGATGCTCTTTCACTTCTCACTTAAGGATCGAGCAAATAATTGGTTAAAAAATATGATACTTACATCAATCCACTCCTGGGACCAATTGAAAAGATAATTATACAAAAAATACTTCCCCCATCAGAAAACAATTTCACTTAAAAAGAGTATCCAAAACTTTTTTGAAAAATAAGGGGAGTTATTTTATGAAACCTGGGAAAGGTTAAAAGACACAATAAAAAGTTACCTCACCACATATTTTAAATTCCAGATAAACTTTTAATTTTCTATGAAGTGTTGGGTCCAAGAAACAAACAATTAATTGAAATGATGTGTAATAGAACCTTCTAAAACAAAGCCCCAAATGATGCGCACGAGTATCTTGAAGTACTGTCCAAACAAAACCAAACATGGGGAGCATCACCATAATATGAGAAGCCACAAAAATATGGTGGAATTCACACACTTAGAGAGGAGGAAATACTTAGGGCTAAACATGTTTCACTTATTAGGAAGGTAGAGGATATCGATCTTAGGAAGGTCTATGAAATTCAAACCATTGACCCTATTTGAAAAAATTGTGACAAACATAACCACAAGACTGACAACTACCCTACCATCCCTTCCATTAAAGATGTTATTATAGGAGGACCACCATTAGAGGTTAATGATATGAACTTTTAGAAGACACATTACCAAAAAACTTTCAATCCAAGGTACAATGACCACCCAGACTTCCTCTGGAAAGATAACCAACAACTTAGCCAACCACAAGGACCAAACCCCTACTCTAATTTTTTTTCAAAAACCATAACTAGTTCCAAACACAAACAGTCCAATAAAAACATCCTCTCATCCAATACCAACAATCAATGTAACAACCAAAATATACTCTTGGGATAAATCAACCAGCACAAGCCCCTAGTCAATCTGTCCCTCTACCAATCCTTGAACAGTTTCATAAAAAAAATGGAGAAAATGAAATTAGAAGTCTCATTACTTAAACATGAACTAAAAACCATAAAAACTGGGAAGGAAACCATTCCTAATCAGGAGGTATCATCCCCAATTTTAAGGGGATATTTAAGTTTCACTCAAAAAACTCATGAACAACTAAAATCTGTGACAGTTTTATGAAGTGGGAAATCAATTGAGAAATGTGAACAAATAATTCACAAACCATCTGAAGATTCAAACACTAATGAAAATTCAAATGAACCACATGATCAAACTGAAAAAACTGATAACAATGTGAAAGAAACAAATCTTCAATAGATAATCCCACAACCTGCACTATTTCCACAACGCATGAGGGGGAAAACCAAGCCTGGATTGAGTGAAACATTGAGGGAAATATTCTCACAAGTCAAGTTGAAAATTTCACTCCTCTGTGCCATTTAAACCATTCTATGATACTCAAAATACCTAAAGGAACTATGAAAATTTAAAAGGAAATTATCACATAAGAACCAAGTCCTTTTGGAAGAAAATGTTAGCACAACAATCCAAGGAAACCTTCCACCAAAGATGAAAGACCCAGGATTCCCTTACATCAATGTTAAAATAGGAGAGAAAAAAGTTGTCAAAGCCTTGTGTGACCTAGGTTTCAGTGTCAATCTCATTACCTATGATGTTTACTGCTAGTTAGAACTAGAAGAGATCTAACCCACATTCTTCACACTTCAACTTGCTGATCGTAGCATTAGGGTTCCAAAGGGAATTTTAAAGGATATTTTGGTAACTATAGAAAACTTCATCTACCATACTGACTTCATTGTCCTTGATAACAATCCAAACTTAGGAAATAAAGAGAAAAAACCAATCATCCTTGGTTGTCCCTTCCTTGAAACAATCAATTCTGTTATCCGAGTCTGAAATGGGAACATGACCATCACCTTTGGAAACATGAGTCTAGACTTGAACATATATAATGATAAATCTCAAATTAGGAATGATGAAGAGATCTATGAGGTTAATTTTATTGGTAGTGTTGATAGTGAACTCAAGGAAAATCAAGGGATTACTGAAGGATGTTTAATTCAAGAAGAGATTTATTTTCTTTGTTCACATGAGGGAAATTTGTCTCATTGGCTTGAATCTATTTCAGATAGCTCTATTGATGATTTACTCGAATCACCAATCAATGATACAATTGGTGAAATCAATAAAATTTAGTCCATACCCATTCATGACACTAATCTGTCCAAATTATTGGATGAAAACTCTATTCACAAGGAACCAATTCTGTCAAGAAATTTGAACAAAGAAATTGAGGTCAATACAAAGTCACATCCTTCCTTAGAAAGTGATAACCAATATGATCTCGAATTTAAGGTACTACCTTCATCACTCAAGTATGCATTCTTAGGGGAAAATAAAGCCTTCCCTGTTGTCATTTATTCCTCTCCTGAATCCAATCAAGAGATGATGCTTCTGGATGCCCCAATAAAACATAAGCAAGCAATTGGATGGACCCTTTATGATATTCTTGGGATTATCCCACTCATTGGAACTCATAGTATTGTTATTGAATCTGAATCCAAACCATGTCATCAAACTCAGCGGATACTCAATCTAAATCCTATAGATGTGGTATGGAAAGAACTTCTTAAGTTGTTGAAATTAGGTATCATATACCCCACTGCTGAGAGTGAGTGGGTAAGACCAATTCAAGTTATCCCAAAGAAATATAGAATCACTGTGATCCCCATTGAGGATGGTGAACTTCTCCCCAAAAGGGTTATTAGTGGATGGAGAGTCTATATTGACTATAGTAAGCTCAAATATTGTACCAAGAAAGACTATTTCCCCTTTCCCTTTATTGATCAAGTCCTCAAGCGAGTGGATAGTCATCAATTCCATTACTTCCTAGATGGATTCTCAGGGTATAATCAAATCAAGGTATCCTTAGAGGATCAAGGAAAAGCAACCTTCACTTGTCTATTCGACACTTTTTCCTTCAAGCACATGCCCTTTGGGTTACATAATTCCCCTGGTAACTTCCCACGGTGCATGATGGGAATCCTCTTAGACATAGTGTGGGGTTGTTTAGAGGTCTTTATGGATGACTTATCCATCCTTGGGGATACTTTTGAGGGATTCCTTATGAACGTTGAAAGGGTTTTTTAAAGACACGAGGATAATAATATAATATTAATTTGAAAAAATGCCATTTCATGGTCAAGGAAGGACTTGTTCTAGGCCATCTGGTATCTGGTAGAGTGATTGAAGTTGATAAAGCTAAAGTCGATATCATTCATCACCTTCCCTCTCCTAAAACTGTTAAGGAAGTGAGGTCCTTCTTAGGACATTATGGTTTCTATAGAAAGTTCATTTCAAATTTCATCTCTATTTCTCGACCACTTTGTGCTCTATTAGTGAAAGATGCTCTATTTTTATGGACAAAACACTGTGAGGAATCATTATATACACTCAATTCAACTCTTATCTCTTCACCTATCATGAAATATCCAAATTGGAAACATCATTTTGAGCTCATGTGTGATGCAAGTTTCTTTAGGATCATTCTTAGGACAATGCTGTGAGAAAAATCCATGTGCCATTGCTTATGAAATAAAATCATTAAATGACACAAAAATCAACTACACCACCACTAAGAAAGAGTTTCTTACTGTTGTATTTGCCTTAGAGAAATTCAGGTCCTGTATCTTAGGATCACCCATCATTGTATTCACTGACCATTCAGCCCTAAAATACATTTTCCAAAAACAGGATGCGAAGGCTAGATTTCTTAGGTGGTTCCTTATTCTTCAAGAGTTTAATTTAACCATTAAAGATAAAAAGGGCGTTGAAAATTTTGTAGTTGATAACCTCTCTAGGATGGAATTCAAAGACAACTCAAATCACCTTTTTGTGTCTGATTCATTTACCGATGAGAACCTATACTCTGTGAGTGACTACCATTGGTATGATGACATAGACAAATTCATAGTTATAGGAGTCATTCCAAAATTATTAGGGTCTCAAGCTAGAAGGAAATTACTCTATGATGTCAGGAACTCTGTGTTTGACGATCCATACCTCAATAAGTTCTTCCCTAACCAAGTCATTAGGAGGTGTGTCCTAGAATCTGAACAAGAGTTTATCCTTAAATTCTATCATAGTTGCAACACCCCAAGATTTCTAGTACATTATTTCTTCAAAGTAATTAAATAACTTGAAAACACCACTTTGATCTAGACTCAAACGGGAACTGGTGCATGACAATGAGCCTTGCTTCACTCTTGGTTACGACACTCCTGGAAGATATTCTTAGAATAATTATCATTTTCTTTACAAATCATTATGAAGGATTTACGAGTATATACCTCCTAAAATAAAATATTTTTATGATTATGGATTATATCCATAAACTATTCAATTTACGTTAGGTATTTTACAAGTTTGGAATTATTCATTTCAATTCATAAATTGACCTAGTGTATGCCATTGTATAGAAATTCCACCCAATAGAAGGAATGTGAACTCCAACAATATGTATGATCCAAAGAGTAAGAAGGATCATATCTTTTATAGTATTAAGCCAACATTTAGAAGGGAAATAGTCTCCCATGTATTCTCAACATATAAAGAAATAGTATCATGTGTTAATAAGATAAGTAAATAATTCTCTGAGTCCTATGGATTTGAAGGGAAGAAAAGGCAGAAAAGGATGGAAGAGAGAAATATGGATAAAGGGAAGAGGGAAAAGAAGGATTTTACCATATGTGATAACTATGGAAAGAATCAACTTGGTAAATGCTTGAAGGGAATGAGAGTTTGTTATATGTGTGGAGAAAAAGGACACCAAGTACGTGATTGTAAGGGTAGGAAATTTTTTTCAATTGTACAATGCTTCATCTGCAAGGAGTTGGGACACTACGCGAATCAATGTCCAAATCATCAGAGTATACCCCAAATACTGAAATTGGATAATAATAAAGTTATGATACTACTAAGGATAAAGAAGAATGATTAGAGTTATACCGTTGTTATTAAAGTATTGTGTCATTTGAGTATTGTATTAATGATGTACATGTTATAAGAATTATATAGTATATAAGGATTATACTACAGTAATATTTCATTAAGGACTTGAGATTGTGTGGAACCAAGAAAAGTGACTCAATAGTAGGTTAAAATTTTGGAAAATATATGGTTGAGAGAAAGATAAACCATAATATGATTTTGATAACGAGGTAGTGATTTTTGGAATAATACATGATTGATTTGGATAAATTATATTGGATATTCTTGACTACCTTGAAACTTGTTAATGATCTGTATATTCCATCATTGTTGTAGTTTACAAAATTTTTGGATAGAAGGAGTATATCCAGTATTCTATAAGGAATAAGGGAGAATGAATGTAATCAATAAGGTTTTATGGTAATTCCAGATGTTGTAGTGTTTTAAAAGAATACATGATGAAGGTTTTCACATGTTATTAAATGGCAAAAAGGATCTTCATTGTGTTTAACTTCCTTATAAATTTTGGACTGTGAGTTTGTATAGAAGTATTTTGGATAATCCTAGTTTGAGATTATTTTTGGATTTCCATAAAAAGGACAACCTCGAGGTCGGGCGGCAACCCGTCGTGTCCGACAAGGCCGCGAGACTTGAACCTGAAACCAAAGGGAGACAAGGGTTTATCAACTACCACTGGCCCACGTGATGTCTTGGATTGAATAATGTATTTTTTTAAAAGGCCTAGTAGATAAATTATAAATTCATTTTTTTGGAACCCTATATGAATGGGATAAATAAAATATTTTTTAAGTTCTATTATATTTTAGAGGGAAAGATGAGTTTGTGGTAGAAATTAGTTAAAGGATGGAACTATACATGTCAAGTATATATTTTTTTCTTCTCTTATTCTATGAAGAAATTAATTCTTAAACTTTAGGTAAGGGATCTTAAAACTAAAAATGTGTTTTCTTAATACCTTATGTTTTGTTGAACCGATGATATTTTAAATCATCATAGATTGATGGCTTTGAGGCCGTCAATTCTACAATTGTTTGTGACTGGTGACCTCAATCACTCTCTATAAATATTTACGTTTTCCACCGATTATGTGTCTCTAATTTCCACCAATTTTCTTCTAAAAAAGATCATAATTTGGTGGTGAATTTTTCATTCCCCTTTTCCTCCTATTAATACTAAATTTTATTAACCGAATTTCCGATGTGGGTTTTCCCACAAAGGTATTTTCTATTTTCAACCTTTTATTTTAGAAGAACAATTTCAAATTGTGAGGACACAATTTATTGATGGAGGGAATAATGTAACACCCCAAGATTTCATAGTACATTATTTATTCAAAATAATTAAATAACTTGCACTACACGCAACACTGAGTTCAAGAACACCATGACTTACCAAACTAGCCATTCAAAAGAGGTTATGAATATTATTAACTGAATTTTGAACTTTATATAATCCTTATAATTTTAGAATCCATATTATGAGTTTCTTAGACAAAATGTAAGAACAAATTATTTTTTTTCAGATAAAATAAGTATTTTTAAAAAAATGCAATTTTACAGCCTTTTAATGGAGAACACTTTTTAAATCCAATATTTGAAAATTTTATATATTAAATTTGACAAAATATACATCTTCTTTAGAATCGAGACATAAGAACTTAGTTTCAATAAAGTTTTGGTGTTTTTCTGATAACTTTCATATTTAGGTGAATAGTGAAAAATACTATATTTTAACTAATTTTTTTAATAAAAATAATTTGTAGTGTTAAATTATAAATTTTAATGGTTTTTAAGTGTAAATAGATTATATTTTTACCATTTAATCCAATTTTATTCATTGTAAACAATCTCACTTTGAAATTGAACATAAACAAGTATCAATCTTTTGTTAGTTATTATTTCTTAAAAACACGTTTTTAGGTTTTTACAACGGGAATTAATTTTAAATTAATAAATGAAACTTCTATGGTTTGAATTTAGTAAAATATAATTAATTTTTGAGTTCAGAATACCAATATTATCTTATGGTTAATTTTTTTTATTTTTCTGAAAACTTTCTATTTTTGATGAATAGTGAAAACACCGAGTTATTGTTTAAAACTGAATTTTTATTTAAATAATAATTTATTTTATTTAAATTTATTTCAGGTAAAAATATATACATAATAATTATATATGTTCAATGTAATTCATTTGATTCATTTTATAATAATTTTTGATATATAAAAAGTTTATCGAACTTTTTACCGTCTTTTACCTACCTCCTAGGAGTATTTGCAAATTTACATAAAACATAATTTTACCTCTTATGTGTGTTGAATTTCCAAAATCTCAGAGATACAGTTAATATCAAGGAGTAAAATGTGGTTCAATAAGATAAAAATAATTTTTGGTGAATATTAACTTTTTTACTTTTATTTACCACGGTTAAAGTTAAATAGGGTAATCAAGGTAAAAAGAATATCATAATAATAAAAAATTACCTTAACACTTGTCCTACCCTTATTGGATGAGTCATGGCCAACCATGAGCATATTTGGGTCGATTTTGGGTCCCTATAGAGCCACTTATGAATGATAATGACACTTTATTTTAATTAACTTAAAGTAAAGAAAAAAATAACATAAGAAAATATCTTTTAGTAAATAAATTCTTACATAGGGTTATATAAGTTATCATTTAGACTATAAATATTATTTGGAAATATAAAACGTTTTCCTACATCATGGTATCTTTTTATAATTTTTAGACATCAAATAATTAAATTTATTTATGACATAATGATGATGCAGTAATTACCTAATTAGTGAAATATTAAAATAATTGATATTATAAATATCCAAATAAATGTAATTTGAGACTTTTTATGAATTAAACTAATTTTCTAGGTTAATATGACATTTTAGGGTTGGTTATATGATTTTTTTTGAAGTAATAGTGCTATTATAAATTTAGAAAAAAAACCAAATAGTGTCAAAATTGACGTAAAAGAGTTTTTAAATCAAATATTATATTATTAATTGGTATTCTCTTCCGAAAAATCTAAGGTTCGGCCAAAATACCTATATAATGATAGGTGTATCATTAATGAATCACATGGGGTTCTATTGGAAGTTTATAGTAAGTTTATTAACCATATAATATAAAAATACAAAGAGACATGGTAAATGTTAGACTATTTAACTAAGAGTTAATTTTAAAAGATAAGGTTAATATAGTGACCCAAACTTGTATAAAACCTATTGGTTGAGTGGTTGAGTGGTTTTCGACCCATCCCCAGCTTATATTTTAAATAATCAACTTTGGATCCATTAGAATCCAAAAATGATTTTATTATAAAATAATATTTCTAGCTTTTCCTAAGGTGCCCCTCACTTCTCTTATAAAAGGGCATTATCCATTCTCTCTAATTCACACCTTCAAAGTAATTTTTATCGGCCAAAACCTGACCAAATATCCTCCCACAACTCCTCCCTTAATCTTATAGGCCTTACTTTGGTCAGAAATCCAACTTAAGGATCCATTTTGATCAAATAAAAAGGAAGAACCCGAAGAAGAGGTAAATATTTCATCACCTCTTTCAAGTTCCTTTCTTCTTCCACTTCATCTTTCTTTATTGTTTCCATTATAAAATAATAACTCTAGTATCTTCTATATACTATTATGTTATTATAAATATGGTACAACCATATTCATTATTCTATCCATCCTTTGAATGACATGTCACCATACGTGCGTACGTACAACTTACCGTCTCCACACCGTGGTGTAATTGTTATTCAATACATTATTATTTGGATGGGTATAATAATGATGTGTAATTGATGTAAATAATAAATATAACATGATAATTATTCTGTATATATGATATACCATCCAATTATACACCTTTAAAAAATGATATTGTCTCTTGTGCATACGTACAGATTACCGTCTCTACGACGCGATGAGATTCATTTACACATTCACCATTCATTGAAGATTATAAAAATATATATTACTAATAAGTATGTAATACATGAAATAATATTTCTACTGGATATATATATATATATGTATGTATTTATGTACTTATATATATATGATTCACTTACTTCCATTCAATACGATATGAAAACAGAAACAACATTTATGCGTACGTACGACCTATCATCTCCATAAACAGTGTTTTCCATTTCATATATCTATCTATTATAAATATTTATATTCTAAATATACATGATATATGAATCAAGTTTTGTATTCTGTATGTATTGAAATCATGATCTAAATGATACGGTCAAGAGTAACAAGTTAAAATACATACGATAAAGAAAGCAATTATTACCCAAAATGTTAATTTAACATGAAAATCATTATTAAATGGGTAGTATAAAGTCATAAATGAATCATGTATGAAATAATAAATATTAATATGGTTTTGGTATAATCTAATAACATACAATGGTCATTATACAGGAGGTTAAACATACCCTTGACCAAAGGAAAGTGCAAGGTTAGGGGTTTTCATCTCACTCCTTATTCCCTTGAGATTCATGCTATATCACCACTATTTCCTTTTGTGTGGTGTATGTACTGACCATAATTATATTATTTGTTTAATACAATTTAATTTATGTTTATTTACATATTTATTGTATGGTACTTATTTCATGGGGTGCATGTTTCATAAGTTACCAAATTGGTAAGGGTTAATTTCACAATCTTTTTATTATCTGAGGTTGTTTTTTACGTAAGTATCTACTGGGAAATATTTATTATCCATGTCCATGTTTTTTAAAATATTTTTAAAAAGGATTATTTCTAAGGGACTTTTTTACTAAAACATAATTTTAAATGTTTTAAATATTTATTCTTCTAAATCATTATCATTAATGTCCATGTTTTCAAAATGGTTTTTAAGGATTTATTTATATGGACATGAATTATTTTAAAATGTTAATTCCATTAAAAAGTTTGAAAGTGGTATGGGAAACTTTGATTCAAAAATTTGTTTAAATGTATTCCTTTCTAAATTGTGTTACTTTTAAATGTTTTTATGAAAAAGGTATATTTCTCACAAAGAGTTTTACAAATCATTTTCATCTATATCAACATCCATTGATTGATTTTAAACATGTTTGAAGTTGATTTTTATGATACAAATATTCCATATTGTATTGAATTTTTTGTGATATGTTTGAATATGGATGTGTTATTTTTATACCATTCATGGTATATGGATAAGGTATTTATATTTTGTATGTTATTTTTAATACGAATGTTTATGTTATATTTCAACCTTTTCTTATGATGAATGTATCAGACTTGTATGTTCGGGGTTGGGGACTGGTAAAAGTAATCCCTCTAGGTTGGGGTCTGATTATAGAAGACCCTCCGGGTTGGAGTCTGGTTATAGAGGCTCTCCGGGTTGAAGTCTGGTTACAGAGGCTCTCCCAGATGGAGTCCAGTTTCAGAGGCTCTTCGGGATGGAGTTCAGTTACAGAGGCTCTCAGGGTTTGGGTCTGGTTACAGTTTACCCATAGGTTCAAGCATGAGGCCTTGACACATAAATTAAAGTCCGGTATTATACATTCCATTATTATGAAATTAGTTATTACATGTGATTATTCGAATAGTATAATATTCATGTTAATGTTTATATGGTAATGTTTAATTTATTTTTTCCACGTTATGTTCAAGTTTATCTTTAAAAGGCTGTTTTTTTATTACACATATGTCCTTAAATGTTTATAGCTTCCTCTAAATTATTTACCCTTAATGAGAATCTAATCTCACACCTTTATTATGTTTTAGTTTCCCTGGATATGAAGACATTAGTTACGAGTGACTTGCAGGCATAATCTAGGAGGCTTGGACATTTCTAATGGAATGAATTATAGTTGTTTTTATTTTCAAGCTGTAATGCTGGACTTCATGTATGTAATCTATTTTCCAAGACTGGTAAACTGATCGGTACTTTGGGACTTGATTCCTTGTAATCATGCTAATGTTATGTAATAATGCACCAACTCTGGGATTCTAGGGTTGGGGCATTATAGTTGGTATCAGAGAAAGTTTAGAAATAAACTTGGAAAGTAGATTTAGATAAACTTTGAATAGAGCACATTATCCTAAGATAGAATTTGTGGATTAGTATAGAAAAACTTCCTAAAATTTTGATAAAGTAGAGATTTTTTAATTTTTCTAAGAAAATACATCCCTGTCTGGATAAGAGCTGGTAGAGGTGGCTCTAGCACAGATGTACCTAGGGGTAAAACCCAAAAACACCACTTTGAGCTAGACTCGAACAGGAACTGGTGCACGACAATAGGCCATGCTTCACTCTTGGTTATGACACTCCTAGAGGATATGCTTAGGATAATTATCATTTTCTTTACAAATAATTATGAAGGATTTACAAGTATATACCTCCTAAAAGAAAATATTTTTATGATTATGAATTATATCCATAAAGTGTTCAATTTACGTTAGGTATTTTACAAGTTTTGAATTATTCATTACAATTCATAAATTGACCTAGTGTATTCCATTGTATAGAAATGGAACCTAATAGAAGGAATGTGAGCTCTAACAATACATATGATCCAAAGAGTATGAAGGATCATATATTTCATAGTATTAAGCCAACATTTAGAAGGGAGATAGTCTTCCATTTATTCTCAACATATAAAGAAATAATATCATGTGTTAATAAGATAAGTAAATAACTCTCTGAGACCTATGACTTTGAAGGGAAGCAAAGGAAGAAAAGGATGGAAGAGAGAAAGATGGATAAAGGGAAGAGAGAAAAGAAGTATTTTCCTATATGTGATAACTATGGAAAGAATCACCTTGGTAAATGCTTGAAGGGAATGGGAGTTTGTTATAAGTGTGGAGAAAAAGGACACCAAGTATGTGATTTCAAGGGTAGGAAAAAAGTTTCAAATGTACAATGCTTCATTTTCAAGGAGTTGAGACACTACACGAACCAATTTCCAAATCATCAGAGTATACCCCAAATGATTCTATTGGATAATAATAAAGTTACGATTCTACCAAAGATAAAGAGGAATGATTAGATTTATTACGTTGTTATTAAAGTATTGTGTCATTTTAGTATTGTATTAATGATGTACATGTTATAAGAATTATACAGTATATAAGGATTGTAGTGTAGTACTATTCCATTAAGGACTTGAGATTGTGTGGAACCAAGAAAAGTGACTCAATAGCAGGTTAAATTTTTGGAAAATATATGGTTGAGAAAAAGATAAACCATAATATGATTCTGATACCGAGGTATTGATTTTTGGAATAATACATGATTGATTTGGATAAATTATATTGGATATTTTTGACTAACTTGAAACTTATTAATGATTAGTATATTCCATCATTGTTGTAGTTTACAAAATTTTTGGATAGAAGGAGTATATCCAGTATTCTATAAGGAATAAGGGAACATAAGTGTAATCAATAAGGTTTTATGTTAATGCCTGATGTTGTAGTGTTTTAAGAGAATACATGATGAAGGTGTTCACATTTTATTACCTGGAAAAAAGGATCTTCATTGTGTTTACATTCCTTATAAATTTTGTACTATGAGTTTGGACAAAAGTATTTTGGATAATCCAAGTTTGATATTATTTTTGGATTTCCATAAAAAGGACAACCTGGAGGTCGGGTGACAACCTATCGCGTCTGGTAAGGCCACAAGACATAAACCCGCAACTGAAGGCACGAAAAGGGTGTATCAACTAACACTGGCCCACGTGATGTACTGGATTTAATAATGTAGTTTTTTAGAAGGCCTGGTAGATGAATTATTAATTCATTTTTTTGGAACCCTATATGAATAGGATAAATAAAATATTTTTTTATGTTCTATTATCTTTTAGAGTGAAAGATGAGTTTGTGGTAGAAATTAGTTAAAGAATGGAACTCTACAAGTCAAGTATATATTTTTTTCTTATCTTATTATATGAATAAATTAATTCTTAAACTTTTGTTAAAGGATATTAAAACTAAATTGTGTTATCTTAATACCTTATGTTTTTTTAAACCGATGATATTTTAAATAATCATAGATTGATGGCTTTGAGGCCCTCAATTCTACAATTGTTTGTGACTGGTGACCTAAATCACTCCCTATAAATATTTATGTTTTTCTCCAATTATGTGTCTCTAATTTCCACCAATTTTTACCTAAACAAGATCATAATTTGGTGGTTAATTTTTCATTCTCCTTTTCCTTTTATTAAGACTAAATTTTATTAACCCAATTTCCAATGTGGGTTTTCCCACAAAGGTATTTTCTATTTTCAACCTTTTATTTTAGAAGAACAATTTCAAATTGCGAGGATGAAATTTATTGATAGAGGGAAGAATGTAACACCCCAAGATTTCATAGTACATTATTTCTTCAATGTAATTCAATAACTTGCACTATGCACAACACTGAGTTCAAGCGCACCATGACTTACGAAACTAGCCATTCAAAAGAGGTTATGAATAGTATTAACTAAATTTTGAACTTTATATAAAACTTATAATTTTGGAATCCATATTATGAGTTTCTTAGATATAATGTAAGAAGAAATTCATTTTTTATATAAAAAAGTATTTTTCAAAAAATGCAATTTTACAGCCTTTTAATGGAGAACCCTTTTTAAATCCAATATTTGAAACTTTTATATATTCAATTTGACAAAATAAACATCTTATTTAGAATTGGGACATAAGAATTTAGTTTCAATAAATTTTTCGTGTTTTTTTGATAAATTTCATATTTGGGTGAATAGTGAAAATACTATATTTTAACTGAAAACAACATTTTTAATCAAAATAATTTGTAGTGTTAAATTATAAATTTTAATGGTTTTGAAGTATAAATAGATTATATTTTTACTATTTAATCTAATTTTATTCATTGGAAAGAATTTTACTTTGAAATTGAACATAAACAAGTATCAATCTTTTGTTAGTTATTATTTCTTAAAAACACGTTTTTTTGGTTTTTACAATGGGAAATAATTTTAAATTAATAAATACAACTTCTATGTTTTTAATTTGGTAAAATATACTTAATTTTTGAATTCAGAATACCAATATTAGCTTAGGGTGAAATTTTGGTATTTTTCTGAAAACTTTAAATTTTTGATGAATAGTGAAACACACTGAGTTATTGTTTAAAGCTGAATTTTTATTTAAATAATTATTTATTTTATTTAAATTTATTTTTGGTCAAAATAGATTCTTAATACCTATATATGTTCAGTGTAATTCATTGGAGTTAGTTTATAATAATTTTAGATATATAAAATTTTTATTGAACTTTTTACCGTCATTTACTTACCTCCATGGAGTATTTTCAAATTTACATAAAACTTAATTTTACTGCTTCTGTGAGTTGAATTTAGAAAATCCGAGAAACACGGTTAATATCAAGGAGTAAAATTTGGTTCAATAAGATAAAAATAATTTTTGGTGAATAGTAACTTTTTTACTTTTATTTACCACGATTAAAGTTAAATAGGGTAATTCAAGGTAAAATGAATATCATAATAATGAAAAATTACCTTAACACTTGTCTTAACCTTATTGTATGAGTCATGTCCAACCATGGTCATCTTTGGGTCGATTTTGGGTCCCCATGGAGTCACTTATGAATGATAATGGCACTTTATTTTAATTAACTTAAAGTAAAGGCGAAAATTACATAAACAGATATCTTTTAGTAAATCAATTCTTAAATGGGGTTATATAAGCTATAATTTTGACTATAAATATTCTTTGGAAAGATAAATTTTTTCCTAAATCATGGTATTTTTTTATAATTTTTATACATTAAATAATTAAATATATTTATGACACAATGATGATGCAGTAATTACCTAATTAATGAAATATTAAAATAATTGATATTATAAATATCCAAATAAATGTAATTTGAGACATTTTATGAATTACACTAATTTTATAGGTTAATAAGGCATGTTAGGGTTGGTTATATGAATTTTTTTCGAAGTAATAATGCTGTTATAAAGTTAGGAAAAACAAAATACCAAATAGTGTCAAAATTGACATAAAAGAGTTTTTAAAACAAATATTATATTATTAATTGATATTCTATTCCTAAAAATCTAAGGTTCAGAAAAAAGACTTATATAATGATATATGTATCATTAATTAACCACATGGGTTTCTCTTGGAAGTTTATAGTATGTTTATTAACCATATAATATAAAAATACAGAGACATGGTAAATGTCAAACTATTTAACTAAGAGTTAATTATAAAAGATAAGGTTAATATAGTGACCCAAACTTGTCTTAAACCTATTAGTTTAGTGTTTGAGTGGTTTGAGACCCATAACCACCTTATCCTTTAAATAATATACTTTTGAGCCATTAGAAATTGAAAATTATTTTATTAAAAAATAATATTTCAATCTTTTCCTAAGGTGCCCCTCACTCCGGTTATAAAAGGGAACTATCCCTTATCTCTAATTCACAACTTAAAAGTCATTTGTGTCAGCCAAACCCTGCCCAAATATCCTCCAAAAATTCCTCCCTTCATCCTAGAGGCCTTCCTTTGGTCAGAAATCCAACCTAAGGATCCCGTTTGATCAAATCAAAAGGACGAACCCGAAGAAGAGGTAAATATTTAATCACCTCTTTCAAGTTCCTTTCTTCTTCCACTTCCTCTATCTTTGTTGTTTCCATTATTAAATAATAACTAAAGTATCTTCTATATACTTTTATGTTATTATAAATATGGTACAACCATATTCATTATTCTATCCATCCTTTGAATGACATGTCACTATACATGCGTACGTACGTCTTACCGTCTCCACATCGTGGTGTAATTGTTATTCAATACATTATTATTTGGATGGGTATAATAATGATGTTTAATTGATGTAAATAATAAATATAACATGGTAATGATTCTGTATATATTATATAACATCCAATTATACATCTTTAAGGAAAGTATATTGTCACTCGTGCGTACGTACAGATTACTATCTCCACGACACGATGAGATTCATTTCCACATTCACCATTCATCGAAAATTATAAAAATATATATTACTAATAAGTATGTAATATATTACATAATAATTCTACTGGATATATATATATATGTATTTATTTATGTACTTACATATATCTTATTCACTTACTTCCGTTCAATACGACATGAAAACAGAAACAACGTTTATGCGTACGTACGACCTACCATCTCCATAAACGGTGTTTTCCATTTCATATATCTATATATTATAAATATTTATATTCTAAATATATATTATATATGAATAAAGGTTTGTATTCTGGAAGTATTTAAATCATGATCTAAATGATATAGTCAAGAATAGAAAGTTAAAATACATACGATAAAGAAAACAATTATTACCAGAAATGTTAATTCAACATGAAAATCATTATTAAATATGTAGTATAAAGTCCTAAATGAATCATGTATGATATAATAAATATAAATATGGTTCTGTTTTAATCTAATAACATACAATGGTCATTATACAGGAGGTTAAACGTACCATCAACCAAAGGAAAGTGCAAGGTAAGGGGTTTTCATCCCACTCCTTATTCCCGTGAGATTCATGATATATCGCCACTATTTAATTTTGGGTGGTGTATGTACTGCCAATAATTGTATTCTTTGTATAATAAACTTTAATTTATGTGTATTTACATCTTCATTATATGGTACTTCTTTCATGGGTTGTATATTCCATAAGTTACCAAATTTGTAAGGGTTAATTTCACAATATCTTTATTATCCAAGGTTGTTTTTACGTAAGTATCTACTGGGACATATTTATTATCCATGTCCATGTTTCATAAAATATTTTTCAAAAGGATTATTTTTAAAGGAATTTTTTACTAAAAAATCATTTTAAATTTTTTAAATATTTATTCCTCTAAATCATTTTCATTAATGTCCATGTTTTTAAAATAGGTTTTAAGGATTTATTTATATGGACATGAATGCTTTTAAAATGTTAATTCCTTTTAAAAGTTTAAAAGTGGTATGGGACACTTTGATTAAAAAATATCTTTAAATGTATTCCTTTCTAAAATGTGTGACTTTTATATTATTTTATAAAAAAGGGATATTTCTGACAAAGAGTTTTATGAATCATTTTCATCTATATCAACATCCATTGATTGATTTTAAACATGTTTGAAGTTGATTTATTATGATAAAAATATTCTATATTGTATTTAATGTTTTGTGATATGTTTGACTATGGATGTGTAATTTTTATACCATTCACGGTTTATGGATAAAGTATTGACATTTTGTATGTTAGTTTTAATACAAATGCTTATGTTATATTTTAACCTTTTCTTATGATGAATGTATTGGACTAGTATGTTCCAGGTTAGGAACCGGTAAAAGTAAGCCATCCGGCTTGGGGTCCAGTTATAGCAGACCCTCCATGTTGGAGTTCGGTTACAGAGGCTGTCCAGGTTGAAGTCTGGTTACATAGGCTCTCCAGGATGGAGTCCGGTTATAGAGGCTCTCTGGGATGGAGTCCGGTTACAGAGGCTCTCCGGGTTTGGGTCCATTTATAGTTAGCCCGTAGGTCTTAGCACGAGGCCTTGACACAGAAATTAATATCAGGTATTATACATTCCCTCATTCTTAAATTAGTTATTACATGTGATTATTCGAAGAGTATAATATCCATGTGCATGTTTATATGGTAATGTTTGATTTATTTCTTCCATATTATGTTCAAGTTTATGTTTAAAAGGATGTTGTTTTATTACACATCTTATCATAAATGTTTATAGTTTTCGCTAAATTATTTACCCTTACTGATCATCTGAGCTCACCCCTTTCTTATGTTTTATTTTCCCAGGATATGAAGAAGTTAGTTATGAGTGACTTGCAGGCATAATCTAGGAGGCTTGGACATTTCTAATGGAATAAATTATAGTTGTTTTTCTTTTCAAGTTGTAATGTTGGACTTCATGTATGTAATCTATTTTCCAAGACTGCTAAACTGATCGGTCCTTCGGGACTTGATTCCACGTAATCATGCCAATGTTATGTAATAATGCACCTACTCTGGGCTTCTAGGGTCAGGGCGTTACAATAGTGAGGCATGTGGAGGTAAATTTTCCTCTAAGAAAACGTCATCTAAGGTTCTTCAGTGTGGTATCTTCTGGAACAACCTCTCAAGGGACTCCAACAAATTTTTTCAAAGCTTTCCTAGGTGTCAACAAGTAGGGTCCATCATAAAAAGGAATAACATTCCACTTACTCCCATATTAGTTATTGAAATCATTGACTACTGGGGAATCAATTTCATAGGTCCCTTCGCAAACTCTAGGGGATATCTATACATCCTTTTAGCTGTCGATTATGTCTCCAAATGGGTTGAGGTCATTCCTAAAAAATCCAATGATCATCAAACTATGATTAGATTTATCAAGGAAAGCATACTCTCTATATTTGTAATTCCTAGGGCTATCATTAGTTATTGTGGAACTCATTTTTTCAATTGACCATTCTCAGCACTGATGGACAAGTATGGAATTTCTCAAAAAGTGTCCAATGATTACCACCCACAGACCAATGGTCAAGTTGAGTTAGAAAACAGATAAATCAAATAAATTTTTGAGAAAAATATTAATCCATATAGGAAAGATTGGTCTAGAAAACTCTTAGATACTCTTCGGGCCTGTCGAACCGCATTTAAAACCATTTTATTAATATTCCCATATAGGTTAGTTTATGGAAAAATATTCCCTTTTCCAGTGGAGATTAAACATAAATCCTTTTGTGCAATTAAAAAAAAGAATTATGACCTCTCATTGGCCAGAACAAAAAGGAAATTAGATCTCAATGAACTTGAGGAACTTAGTATTGAGGCTTATGAAAATTCAAGGATAAATAAATCTAGAGTTCAAGCCTACCAATATCGAAATCTTAAAACCAAACACATTGTACCAGGTAAACCTATTATTTGTTATAGTTATATAATTCATTTACACCCAAGAAAGTTGAGGTCTAGATGGTCAGGTCCATACATAGTGCAAAAGGTGTAGCCCCATGGGGCTTTTGAAATTCAAGATCCCACCAATGGTCAAACATTTAAAGTTAATGATTATAGAGTCAAAAATTTCATTGAACCATTCCAAAAAATGAAGTTGATGAAAAATTATGTGAACCAACCTTCGATGAAGAAAATAATTAAATAATTAAGAGTCTAAGTTGAGCTTGCGATGTTAAACAAAAGCGATGCATGGGAGGCAACCCATGGTTTTTATCTTTGTGAATCATCTTTATTTTAAAATAGGATTAGTAAATCAATTTTATATTTTAAAAAAAATACTTAACTCTGAATATGATAATACCATAGACTATTGACACGTTCTTCTATTATGAGTATGGATGGGTATGAAAGGGGAGATCCATATTCATCCGTGTCACGTGGTGTGATCCTTGAGTAATACCTTACCCAAAAATTTAAAAAGAAGAAAATGTATCATCAGTTTGTTTTTATGGGTTTGTAGGTTAAAATAAAAACACAAAAAATATAATAAATAAATAAATAAATAAATAAATAAATAAATAAATATATATATATATATAAGGACACACTATAGGTTATGGGGAAAACCCCATCACAACCGACGAAGCCATGGGGACTCGAACCCGAGACCAAAGGGAGATAGGGGCATGCACTTACAACTGACCTATGACTTATAGTGTTCCCTTATTCTATATTTTTTGTATATATACTTATATTTTACTTTATTTATTATATATATATAGTCTTATTTTTTTTATTTGTTTGTTTTTTATTTTTTCCACTAGGGAATTCTCAAAGTGACATGGAGATCAAGGGATTAAAAGAGAGCAACAAGAATTTCAATTTCAACCACCAGGTGACTTCATCCCATGATCCTCATTTTCAATTTACCTTTTGAGCTCCCCTTCTATGCCTCTACCCCCTTATAAATTTTTATTTTCTTCAAAAAATAGGGAAAATGTTATTTTAATTTGGGGGGGGGAGATAAAAAATTGGTTTTGTGTGAAAAAAATGATTTGAAAAAAAGTGTGCCTTAATGGAAGGAAAAATTCCTTTAACCTTGAACATGATAATACACATTGCACACTTTGAAATTGAATATAAAATAATTTTACATGCCTTTATTTTGATTTTAATGCAAGTTTATGTTCGTGGGGATAGATTTTGGAAAGTGCGGTTGTCTGATGTGATTTTTCATTGTTTATATTTTCATCCATTTAATAAGAAAACATAATTCACGTCCTCTTGATTTTGGGGTATTAGTTTGAGGTCATGGGGTCCCCCAAATAAATTTCATAGGTTTGGTGATCATTTTAGTTTTTAAATGAGTATTGAATAAAAAAAATAAAATAAATAATAATAATAATAATAATAAATTTGTGCGTAGAGCAATGAAATAACCTAATGCATGGATTTCAGCACTCGGGGATCGTGACTCCATAGTTTTCTGGCCCAGAGTTAGTTATTTTATCACTATTTGTGTTAATTTTATTTTTTTTAGACTGCGTTAACTTGATATAATTCCCAAGAATGTGGACTTCACTTGGTTCCCTAAGGTCTTTGAGCCAAGGAGTCATCAGCAAAGTCTCGCTACATGGGTTGACTCTACTGAGTGGAGTTTCAATTACCATGGAAAAATTACAAAAAAAAAACAAGAAAAAAAATTAAATTAAAAAATTGAATACTCATCTTAATGTTGAAATTTTATTCCACCTAGTGCTTCCATAATTTACCCCTTGAATAAATATGAATCCCCAAGTCTATTGTGATACACAACACTTCATCATGCTTAATTGAAATTGGATGAAATGTAGCGATGAATTTGAATAGAGGAATGAGATTGGTCTTGGGATATACCTTTTAAATTAGATTTATTTAAATGATTTTTATGGGTTTCATAGTTTTTTGGTATGAGGTATTTTGGTGATCAATGTGTATTGAATTTTTTTTGGAAAAGGAAATTTGATTTCATGTTTTTGAGAAACATTTTGCTTGGGACTAGAAAAAATCAATTTGGGGGGTGTGATTATCCACTGAATGAGGCTAATATTAATTTTTAATATATATAATATTCATGTTATTTATTATTCATAAACACAATTTTAGTGTATTTGATACTTTGAACAATAATTCACATTATGTTTGTAATTATTTTTTAAAATTCACTATTACATGGTATATTTTTAAGCACCATTTAAAATAACAAACAGTCTTGATTTTATTTTCATAATTAATTTTCAGGTTCCTAATTACATTGGGAACAATTCATCATTTTTATCACTTTAAGATTCACATTAGAAGACCACCAAAGTTGGCCTTGAACCAACAATATTCTGGACAAAGTAAACTGGACAACAACCCAATAAAGAGACTGTAGCAACCAAGATCCAAGCCCAATAATTCTAAAACATTAAATGAATATATATTAAATCAATGAGAACATTTCACAAAATATTTACAAGAGATAATTCAGAGTTTTAAAGAGTGTTTCATGCGGCCTAATTTGGAGATTAAATTCTGGATCAGATTCAATGGCCCAAAACAAATCCCCCAAATTTAATCATATCTCACAAAAAAAATATTAATTTTGGATTAAATTTTACAATAAGTCAGGGGACATCCATATCTTTATATTTTTTTCTATTTCACACCATAATTTAGTCATTTTGATGCTCGTTTGGACACACCTGTCAAAGGCATGCAAGTTGAATCAAAGTTTTTGTCAAGGGTGGAAAAGTCCACTCTCCCTCAAATTTCCACCCACCTTGGACTACCACCATAAATTGAGGAGACTTGGAAATATGGGGATTTACCCAAAGCTCCCAAAATTTCTATTTAAGTTAGTAGTGTTTGAGTATTTACGGAGATGTTAGTATTTCTTTCATTGTAATGTTATGCTGCCACTTTTCCTTTGTAACGCTCTTCCTCAATTGTAAGTTGTTTTAATTCATTTTAGTTTCTTAATAAAAGTTCTTCTTATCCTATTATTATGTTATTCTATATCTCAGTTTGATACCTTTGACTCAAGGTGTGAATTTATTCACACCAAAACTTTTGAAATTATTCACACAACGGTGGAGTGATCATTTTCTTTTTATTGTTTTCTTTGCTTCTTCTATTCCTCCCTCACGAGTCTACCTCCCGCTTCCATTGAAACCATAACATAAATGGAGGGATAACCCACATATTGGTTTATCCAAGGGAGTATCAAGGGGATTTATTTGATTTTATTTATCACTCTATTAATGTCTAATCACTTCTTTTAATTTATATTTTTATTTGAAAATTTTAAAACTTCTCCTTCCTTGTTGAATTTTAAGGCCACATAATTCAAGTGATGATACAAACCTTTACCTTGGAGTGATGATATATTTGATCCTCCAAGTGTATAGGTGATTAGTATTATGGTGTGTTGGTATTAAACCAGTAAGTGATGAAGTTTTTTGAACTTCTTGAATAAACCCATATTGAATATAAGAAATTGAAATCGTTAAAAATGAATTTCATCAAATACACCCCTTGTAATAACCTATGATCAACCCTTATCATAATTTTAATTCACTTATGTCACATAGAGATCACTTAAACTTATCTAAAATCAACCCAAACTTGGACACTTAATAACAAAAATCATTCCATAGAATGTGCGTGTCTATAGGTTTTTTCTTAGGTCTCTGAGGAATCGACAATCCATGATACTCTACATTTGACCGCTTAACCCTAAAAACATGGGTAAATTTGAAAGAGACCACCAATCTTAAAAGAGGATATATAATAGGTTATCCCAAGCCCTAAATATAGTACATGAGAGGTTATATCAGGCCCAAAAGGGGGTACATGGAAGGTTATCCCAAGCTATAAGTAGGTACATGGGTGGTTATACCATGCCTAACATGTGATTAATGTCTTGGTAGATATCCTTGACATGAAATTTCTATGATTATTATTATGCCACACTTTAGGGGACTGTTTAATTACATGATCTTATGTCAATGTTTTTCACTCATGGATCATGTTCTTTGATTCCTTTATGATTCATATCTTATGATCCCCTGAGATTTATGCCATGAATCCTGATTATGATCTATTAATTTATGGATATGATTTTTAAATTTTTAAATCATGTTATCATACCCTTATAATCATTTTATGCCTAAATGATCTATGAAATCTCCCTTATTTACCCTTAGTGAGCATCTAAGCTCACCCTTTCCTATGTTTCATTATCCCCAGGTTATGAATAATGGTTTTAAGTAGGGTATGTCTAAGAATTTTTATATGTGATAATATCTTTAAGGGAGACTATGAAGATATTTCCTGAAATAAAAGGATTATGTATCTAGTCTCCAAAGACACTAAATCTTTATGGTTTTGGAATGGATCATAATTTTATGTAATGTACATTCTTCTGATAAGATTTAATATTTATATATAAAGATTATGAATTTCTATAGTTGGTATTAGATAATGGTTTATTTAATATTTGGCATTTAGGATTAAATAAATTTATTGAAAACCCTGGGGATAAGTCTAAGTATAGTATAAAATTTTAACATTTTGGTGAGGTTGTGATTATGCAATTTTACTTCCAATACATCCCTATCTAGATATAATAAGAAGATTTGTTTTTGGAACAGATGAATCTAGGGGTAACAAACTTGAAAATAGTTGGTTGAGTATAACTTGGCCATCATTCTAGTACATGGTGAATGGGCCCTCACTACATACCTGATTTGACACTTCCAAGGGATATGCTTGGATTAAGTAATATTTTATTTATGAACCATTATTAAGGGTTTGAATAGATGATGATCATGGATGACCTAGGTTAAACTTAAGGTGTCATAGATTAAAAGGAATATGTTGTGATTTAGAGTGATTTTGTAAGATTATATGATTACACATTATGATCATTTTTTCTCACATTATGATTCTTTTAGTTTTAGTCAACTAATGGAACCAAGATGAATCATATTAATGCTAAATGTGATGGAAAATAAAATAATTACCCTCCCAAGAAACTAAATTATATGGGAGTTAGTGGGTAATATTTTTGATTATTCTTAATCAACTATCACGATACATGATTAAAAAAAACATCGGTGAGTTTCCTAACATGTAAAATAAGTGGAAAATGTAATTTGGTAGATCATGTGGTAATGAACATAGAGGAAATAAAGTTTGAATTTATTTATGTTAAGAATGTGGGAAAAATAACCCAGAATAATTTATCAATATAAGGGATTTTTTTTGTGTGGAAATAAAGAGTATAGAGAAATATATTTTCATGGATTTTGATGTCTTATATGTATGTAACTTGGGAATTATTTGAGTTAATTCCTTAATCTAAGAGATAACTCCTAGAACAAGGAGGGTCATATGCTATGATGATCATTTAAGTGGAATTATTGAATTTTTTATAAGTTAGAATTAAAGAATTATGTTATATAAGTGTTTCATCAATAATATTTTGGTTAAAAAAATCATGAAACATATTAGTATTGTTCTGAAGAAGTTTTTCATTAAGGATTTTCAAGAATATGTTGAATAGTACTGATAACCTAGATATGTGATTTAATGGTAAGGTGATAATTTATGAAAAACATAATATTGTGTAAAATATAACCCTTAATATATGCATTATATTTGGATAATGATATTTAATTGAAATAAAGAGAAGATTGAAATTAATAAAGTAAATGATATAGTATTGGTGACTATCAAATTTATGAGTAATTTGATGATATTTTGGTTTATGTTTTCTTTGATGGAGTTTACTATATTTTCAGATTTATGGAATACATTTTATAATCTATGATTTTATCTAAGGAATAAGGATAGAGTTAAGGTACTTCAAGGAAAAGGGATTGAATCTTTGTGGAGACTTAAGCTGGTCAACTCTTCCCTGACTTCAAGTCCCACCGCCCTTCTGTAGGTTAGTCTAGTGCGGTGGTTCTTCTGAGATTTTGGAAGTGGTTTTCGGTTGGACAATAGTTTTCCAGGAGGTTATCTATTCTCTTGGATGTCCAGTGTGTTGGTAGAAGGTGGTTCAGATGATGTATTTCAGTTTTTTGGTCTTGATGTTTGATGACAATGATGTTTTTACTATTCTATGGTTTTTTATTATGGGTAAATGATGGAGAAAAGATGTCTATAAGGTTTTAAAAGTTTATTCATTGATTTTTTGTTTGGTTTCTATTTTTTGTTTCTTCATGGTGGCTGTGGAGTGGTTCTTCTTGGCTCTAGTGGATGGAAATATCCAGGGTATTGGTGTGGAAATAATAAGCAATGATGATGGTGGTGTTCGGTTGACATTGATGAATGGTCTGATATAATATGATGATGATGTCAGTAGTATTTTCTCTTGTTGATGCAGGCCTTCGCGGATAGATACTCTTTGGGTTTGGTGTGATGTCTTGTTTTTTAATTTTGATGCTGTAATGGTTTGATTTGTATCCCACACATTTTGTATTGGTTACCGCTCAGCCTTAAAGTGTTTTTTTAATCCCAAAAAATAGTATTGCCGGATTATAATAAGGATAGAGTTAATTTTTGGAAGCATGTATGTCTTGATTGAGGTTTTATAGTGATTCAAGTTAATATGATGTGTTAGGAGAATATATGATTGAGGTATTTTTATATTTTATATGTGACATTAATAGATATTTTATGTTGTTTGGGGGATTAATGTTAAGTTGATTTTGGAAATTTATTTACCTTTTTTCTAAATTTTTAGATTTTTGATTTGGTCAGACATATTTTGGAAAAGTTTTAAGGTTAAATACCTAAAGAGTGGTTTAAGTTTATATTTGAGTGTTATTGTTATGGATTTAGATACTAATGTATGATTTATCCATATTGGATAACCTATGTTAGCCATTTCATTTTTGGAAAATATATAGTGGTAGAAGGAAGGACTTGTCATTCTTAAAAGTTAATTTCAGTAATTCATGCATAAAAAATACATTTTGAATATTCATTTCTTGGAGTAATAGTGGAAGTGGAATTGAATGAAACACCACTAAAGGATCAAATTTTTTATATGAATGGGAAATAAATAAAGTAAGTATATTTTCTAATGTACTCTATATTTTTAGTAAAAGAATCCCTCAATTTTAGGAAAATGATCTTAAAATAAAAATGTTATTATTTTAACTTCACTTCTAATGAATTGATTGTCTTTTCATCCATCATTGATTTATGATTTTGTGTTCATTAACTTTCTCATTACCATATTATATACAACTATCTATCATTCCTTGGATGTCAATTTTCTCCTCTATGTAAATATTTTAACTTCTCACCAAAGTTCTCCTTATTTGGGACCCTGATTATGTTTTATTTCAGTTAACTTTTTTTCTCACTTACCCTTTTCAAAGGAAGTTTTATTATCCCTCTATACGATGTGGGTTTTTAAAAAGGTATTTTCAAATATTAAACCTTTAATAATCAAGATAAATTGTGAGGACACAATTTATTTGGGGGGGGGGATGTAACACCCTGATAATTTATTTTCAAATAATAATATAAATATAATTACCTTAATTCAGATATTTTCTTACCCTTGTTTTGATCATGATTTTATTAGATATTTCTTTGGGGTAATTTTAGGAGTTTTTTTAAAATTGGAATACCTTGGGGTTGTGCATTGTTTGTGCATGGTTAAGGAAAACGATGTTGTTAGTCCCAACAAACCATGCAACAGGTGATGGTTCTTTGGAAGGGGGTGCATGATTTTTCCAAACTATAAAACCACCCCTCTAAACCATGAACTCTTGGACATAAGGGGTTTGTATGGTTAGTTCATGGTTAGTTAATAGTTAGTTTAATCATGAGGCCAAACCATGAACCCCATCTAGAAGTCTAGCAGGGGTGCACAGTTAGGGCATACAATTACTAACAATCTAGAATCTCACCTAGTAAACCATGCACGTGGGTATTCAATCTACCTAATATTTAATTAAAAATGAAAGGTCCCTTATTTAAGATGCCTAAACACCCAAATCAGTTTCATTTTCCTTTAGAGGTTCTCTAAATGATTCCTTGACTCTCCAATATCTTCTATTTTTGAATTAAAGTATGGGTGGAAGATTCTAGTTTCTCCTTAGTAAGTGAATCTACTCCTTTGTGGTTTATTCCAACCTCCTCTTCTATCCTTCTTAAAGAGTGATAAATCCTGATGTTATTGATGGATATAATATCTATTTTTATAGATCATTATTCCAGGGTTAATTTCTTGATCTCATTCACCTTCATTCTTTGCCGACGTTCTCATTGTATGTGTGGTTTTTAATAAGTGATTGAAGGTAGGTGGTTCTAAAAATATTTACCCTATAATTGAAACCCTAATATTTCTTTATTGATTTTATATGAGTTTTTAAATGATTTAAAATCCTATATTTGATATGTTTGATTTTTTATTTTGAAATGGGAATGGAAGTTTTAGAAACCCCCAATTTTAATGAAATTGAAATTATTGGTTGGATTTGAGAAGAATAATGGATTTATTTGAAAGTATATTTGATGTGATTATTGATAAAAATGGATTAAAATAAAATATGATACTAAAAGTAATAAATTAATGAAAATACTATGTTTTGGTTCTAAAATTTAAAAGGCATGTTGAAAACTGATTGTGGGAAATTGAATTGTGAATGATGAATTGATTTGAAATAGATGATTCACCCAAAAATTATTGATTGATTAAATCACATGTGATCCTGAGTAGTTAGTGGTTATTTGGGAAATCATTCTATGACTATGACTCCCTATAAATGGATGTATGACAAAAAATAAATAAACCAAGTTTGACATGATTTCCCATGATGGGTCCCCTAATGGGGTGTAGATTGAATTCCTGTAATGGGTCCCGGAATGGGGTGTTGATATGAGTGTGAAAACATGTCTTGAGCTTTGATGATAAATGAGAAGTGTGAGGATCCTATAGCCAAAAACTAACATACATCGAGGATTATTAGCATGGTTCTTTATCGTGTTTGGTTTTGATTATACATGCCATTATTTATAGAATTGTTTTATTCAAGACAACTATTTTATATAAATATTTTAGATAAAGTGTTCATTTAATACTATTTTGATATATATAATATCTTTTGAATTTAAAACATGTTTTTTATAATATTAAAATACCTTGAAATTAATTGTTTTATTTAAATTGAAATCATTAATGGTTTATTTTTAGTGTATTGTTTATGGAACACTTAGTGAGACCCTACTAAACTATTTATCTCACACCCCACCTTTGACTTTAAGAGTTTGTATATTATCTTATGCCATGTTCAAGTAAAGGGAAATAACCTATTAGAGGAGGTAGGTTCACTTGATTCTTGGGACCTGGACTGATGGAGGCGACTGATGTAGATGTGATCCACTTGTTGCATGTTTTTTTGAGTTTTTTCCATGTTAGATGTTGTGTCTTAAATGATGTAATGTTTTGGTATTGTTTTACCAATATAATTTTGGTACATTATCCTTGTGAAGTATTGATCATACTAAATTTTATAATTTATCTTTAACTATTTTATGAAAAAATTGTTCACTCTTTATGATTCCAGATGGTAGTCACCAACCCATGGGGATTGGGAATGCCCTCTAGGACATGTCAGATTCAGTTTGGGTATCGTATACTAGGGTATTGGATATGGTTCATGAAAAATTGGTATCAAATTATTTTTTTTCATATTTTATTTAAGTCATTATGTAGTATGGTTTGTCCAAGTAGCAATTAGGTATGATTTTCAGGACTTATGAGGTATTTTTGAGTGAGTGCCTATATATATCTCATCATAATGAGACTGAAGTCACCATGGGTGTTTGGGAAAAGTTTATTTGAGGAATGTTGATCTGATCCTATTATTTTCTCTAACTTTTATTTGAGTGTTTTGAAATCCCAAAAGTTTAATTTATGGTTGATATATTTGATATCCTTGTAACTCTTTATTGATTTGATGATCAATGTACCCTTATTGATGTTTTAGTTTTGTCTGTTGATGTTGTATAACACCATGCCACTAATAATATGTTTTAATAGGCCATAGGAGGAAGCTTCTAGTGAACCAAAAAAGGTGTATCCCCCATTAGACCAAAATATTTATGAGATGGTGGTGCATGATTTCCAAGATTTTGGATAGGTACCTAAACCCACTTCCATTTAAGATTTAGTAGCGTAATCTCAAAGGAATGGATATAGGAATAATGCTCAAGAGTTTCTTCGATATAAGTCACCATATTTACAAGGCTCAATTGACCCTCAAGTGGTTTAGGGTTGGTTGAAGAAGATCGATCTTCATTTTGAGTTACTATAAATTCCAAAATCTATAAAGAAGAAGTGTGCTAAATTTAATCTTGAATTTCCTAGAAGGATATGGTGGGATTTGATGGTTATAGCAACGAAACATGAGGGTTTGGAGTGGAAAGTCTTTAAAGTTATCTTCACTAATAAGTTCTATATATATTCGATGTTATTAGTGAAAAATATTGAGTTTCTCAGCCTATAGTAGGTTGACAAAACCATGAATCATTATATGAACCATTTAACTGAGTTTGTTTTGTTTTCTCATGGGGTGGAAATGAATGAAAACAATGAAAGATTGAAGGCTTGAGATGGGTATTCAATCAGATATTTGATCCTCGGTTTTCATACTAGAATCTCATATATTATGTTGGCATGCTGGATAGATCATTGATGGATGAGCTTCACTAGACTGGTAATTCAGGGTTTACAGGAGTTCTATTTTCTCCCAATGGAATTTCTATTAGTTCCTTTAAAGGAAATAGAAAGCGCAATGAGTATCTTGGTGTATATTGACAACATGTGTCATATGAACCTTATGAAGTTCTTTTAAGAGGCCCAGTGACTTTCTTTCAGTGGGATAAGGTTAGTAATTCGAATTAGTATTGTACTGGGGCACCAAATATATATATTTATTATGGTCATTTAGGACACCGTTAGAAGTTTTTCCACATCTTTTATTCTCCATGCAGCGACACAGTCTCATAAACCTCAAGATTACTATGGTGTAATAAAATGCTTCAATAAATAAGGGGTTATATCTATATAAATATCAAATGAAGCTTCTTAATGAAGTGGAAGAGACTTCAGAGGAAGCTGATGTGTGTTTATTGACTATGAGAGGTACCATCACTATAGCTTAATCTTTAGTGACTTCTTTATTTAATACTGGTGTGTATCACTCATTTATATTGGATCATAATGTAAACCTATAATATCTTTATATTTGGATTTTTTCTTATGTGATGGACATTAATACACCTCTTGAAATGAAGAGAGAGAAGGTTCATCAGTGGCCTATTCATGTTTTCTCTTTATTAGAGTGTGATCTTACTTGTAATTTCCTAGTTCTCAATATTAAACCTCTTGAAATCATTTTTAGGTTGTATTGGATGATTAATCATTGGGAAAAGATTAACTATTATCTTCAATGGGTCTCATTTTCTATGTTTTATGGGGTTTACCATGTTTTTTAGGGATAATGAGACCTCAGGTGAGTAGAGACAAACATTATTTTTTGGAGTTGGTATGGGTAATATCAATTTTTACTTTTGAATTAGAGTGAGAATATTTAAGTGATGATATCACTACAATTTTCATTGAGTTTCCTAACATGTTTCCATATAATTTATATATATTTCCATTATTAATAGAGGTATATTTCTCTATTTATTTAGTACCCAGTACTTAGCCAGTGTCGATTCCCTCTTACTATGTGGAACTAGTGGAGTTGAAGGAGCTGAAAACTCAGTCAGATGATCCTTTAGAGAAAGTATTTATATTCACAAGTGTTTCAACTTGGGTTAAAACTATTATGTTTGGGAAGAAATATAATGGAGAACCTCAAATATTTGTTAACTACCAGAAAATAAACTGAGTTATGATAAAGAAAATGTATCCCTTTCCTCAGATAGATGATTGGTTTGATCATTTAAAAGGGAAAAATTGTTTCTTAAAGATTGATCATTGATCTGTTTACCACCAATTGAGAATTAAAGAATCTAATATTCATAAGACCAACATCTAGAGTAGGTATGAGCATTATGAGTATCTTGTTATGCCCTATGGTCTAACCAATTATCCTATAGTTTTTATAGAGTTGATGAATAAGATATTCCATGAGTACCTCAAATCATTCATGGTAGTCTTTGTGGAAGACATCTTAGTTTAATCTATGCTTGAGAAATATCACTTGCATCATTTTGGAAAAGTTCTCGAAATATTGAGAGATCAAAAACTTAATGCTAATCTTTTAAAATGAAATTTATGGATCAGGGATGTAAAGTTCATGGGAAACATGGTATTGGAACATGAAATATCATTTGATCCTAATAAGGTGAATCCTTTTATGTCATGGGAACAAACATGTAATGTTTTCAAGATATAGAGCTTCTTAGTATTATTGTGATATTACTACAAGTTTATTAAATATTTATCAAAGTTTTATTCTTTATGACTTCTCTCACATAGAAGGGTGTGGATTTCATTTGGGATGTGAAATGTTATAGTTTTTTAATGAGTTGAAACATATTTTGACTTATGAAATAGTGTTGAATCTTCTAGAGGCTGGGAAAGGCTATGTGGTATTTTTGATGCATCAAGATAAGGTTTAGTAAATTTCATTATACAGATTGATCATGTGGTAACCTATGGCTCTAGAAAAATTATTCCAGAAGATAAGGATCATTTTACCCAATATATTAAACTCATATATATGGTGCATTCTCTTAAGAGTTGGTGGAATTACCTTTTCAGATAAAGGTTTACCATTTATCCATACCAAAAAAGATCTAGTTATATCTTCACTCAAAAATATTATAACCTATGACAGAGGCACTGGGTGGATTACTTAAAGTATTTTTATTTCAATATTACCTACACCCCTGGTATGGAAAATGTCATCTCTGATGAATTGAGTAGGAAACTTCTAACAAAATCTGGGACTAAATTATCATAAGGGTGGAATATGATGGCTCTCTTTGCTCAGTTACATTTTAGAGTTTGGGAGGATGTGGCTGAGGTTATTTTGACAAATGTTCAACTAACCTCTCATCTTCTAGAGATGATTATTTTGGAGTAACATTTGGATGAAAAATTATATGACACAACAGACTCTATTTATTGTGGGTAGATCATTGGTGAGTGGTCATTCTCTTTAGTGGGTATCCTATGTTTTTTGAACCAATACATTGTACCTTTACCTATGATAAAGGATTTGATATGGTATTTCTATAATTCTTAGTGGCCATTACACCCAGAAACCAAAAATATTTCTGTGATATGTGGAGATTATTTTCGTGGTCAGGTATGAGATGGGGCATAACGGAATTTGTTTCACATTATTATACTTTCTAACAGGTCAAAACCGAGCACTAGAAACCTTCAGGTTTTCTTTATCCACATACTATGATGACTTGGAAGTGATATGATATTTATATGGATTTCATGGTTGTTTTTTAGAAAACCCCTAGAGGAAAGAATGTAATATGGGTTTTGATTGATAGGCTGGCCCAATTCTCTCATTTTATACCCATTCAAAATACAACCACTGTTGAGAATTTAGGAAGTATCTATGTGAAAGAGAACATAATTTTTAATGGAGATATATATATTATAGTTTAAGATAGGTATCCTTGGTTTACTTCTAGTTTTTATAGAGGTCTCTAAGAGGCACTGGGATCCTAGGTGTGATTGAGTAGAATATATCATCCACATATGGATGAATAGATATAAAAAACTATAAAAATTCTTGAGGAAATTCTATATGCTTGTATTCTTGACTTTAGTGGAGCTTGGGATGACCATCTGGATTGGTTGATTTTTTCTACAATAATAATTACCAGCCTTCTATCAGAATGAACCATTTTTAGGAATTTTATGGCTAGACTTATAGATCTCCTCTCTGTTGGATGCAAATATTCCTTCTTAGGACCAAGTTTGGTCCAAGAGACGATAATGGAAGTATAGTTGATTCATTAGATAATTTTGAAAACATAGAGCCTTTATAAATACTATTAAAACCATCAAAGATGAACTTTATATTTTTCAGCAGGTGAACAATTATTCGTGAGAGTTTCACTTTGGTTGGGTCATCGAAGGCTTCTGATATAGGGAAATATTATAAAGAGGTTTGTGGGTCCTTTTGAGATTGTTGAGAAGGTGGTGTAAGTGTCCTAACATTTGTAAATTCCATTTTATTTAACTTTCATCCATAACATGTTTCATGTATCATAACTTAGTTAGTATCTTTATAACACTTATTTTTTCTTGAGTTGGGAAGACCTTGATTTTGAGATAGATCTATTCATGACTAAACATGCATTCAAGATTGTTGATTATGAGAAAAAGGTTCTTCATGGGAAGATGATACCTTTGGTATATGTTCTATAGTATAATTGTTCTAATTCACACGAGACATGGGAGTGTGATTCTTTTATGAGAGATATGTGGAATAATATCTTCAATATGGAATATTATTTATAGGATTTCTGAGGGTAAAAAGTTTTTATGGTGGGAGAGGTTGTAACATATTGTTACCTCATTTCAGATATTTCTTAACCATTTTTTTGATCATGATGTGATTAGGTGTTTCTTTTGGGTTATTTTGGGAGATTTTTGAAAACTTTGGGAGCCTAGGAGGTTTTTCATAGTTGGAACATGGTTAGGGAAAACCATGTGGTTTATCCCAATAAACTGTGCACCGGGTGATGGTGTTATGGAAGGGGGTGTATGATTTTTTCAAACAATGTGTCCACCCATCCAAACCATGAGGGGGTTTTCAAAGTTGGTGTACAATTAGTTTAACCATACGGCCAAACTATGCACCTCATTCAGAATTCTAGTAGGGGCGAATGGTTAGGGTGCACAATTACTACTAATTGTAAAACCCACCTATCAAACCAAGTGTAAGAATTTTTAATCCCATGAAAATTTAATTAAAAATCCTAGGACCCTGTTTAAGATTCCTAAAAACCCCCATCAGCCTAAATTATTTTTCTTTTGGAGGATCTCTAGAGGATTACTTAGCTCTCCAAACTCTTCTCTTTGTGAATCAAAGTGTCGGTGGAAGAATTTGATCCATATATAGTATGTGAATATTATATCATGTGTTTTATTCCAATATCCTCTTCTATATTTCTTAGAGTGTGATAAATAATCATGTTATTGACAGATCTAATCTTCGTTTTGAGGGGTCTTGATTCTAGGGTTGATTTCTTGATCTCCTCCTCCTTTTTTCATTGGTGTTCTCATTTTGAGTGTGGTTTTGATCATGTTATTGAAGTTAGGAGGTTATATAAATATTTACCCTACAATTGACACCATTATTTTCTTGATTAATTATAGATGAGTTTTTAAATGATTTAGAAACTTTGATTTTTGATGTTTCATGTTTGATTTTGAAATGGGTATGAAAATCATAAAAAAACTCAATTTCAATGGAATTGAAATTGTTGGGTGGATTTGAAAAAAGTGATGGATTAATTTGAAAATTGATTTGATGAAATGATTTTATTTGATTCCGGAGAAAAATTTATTATAATGAAAGAGTATTTTAAAAGGCATAAATTGAATAAAAATCTATGATTTGGTTTTTGAAATTTAAAAGGCATATTGAAAAGTGATTTTTGGGAAATTGATTTATGAATGATTAATTGATTTGAAATAGATTATTTTATCAAAAATTATTTATCAATTTATTTATTAATTTAAAAGCATGTGATCTTCAGTAGTTAGTGCTTATTAGGATAAGCACACTAGGATTCTAACTCTCTAGAAATAGATTGACAGTGAAAACACTAACTATACCAAGTTCGACATGATTTTCAATGATGGGATCCCTAATGGGGTGTATATTGATTTCTTGTAATGGGTCTCCAAATGGGGTGTTGGTAATAGTGTACACATATATCTTGATTCGTGTTGATAAATGAGAAGTGTGAGGATCCTATAGCCAAAAACTAACACACCATGGGGCTTATTAGTATGGTTATTTAGTGTATTAAGTTTTGATTATACATTACATTGATTATAAAACTATTTTATTCATACCAAATATTTTATATAAATGTTTTATATAAAGTTTTCATTCAATAATGTTTTGATATATCTTCCATATTTTGAATTGAAAACAGATTTTTTTGAAAATATGTAATTTTTTACCATGCCTTATTTTATTTAAATTTAAAGCATAAATGATTTATAATTATGAATTGTTTATAAAACTCTTGGTGGAACCCTACTAGGATGTTTAGGTTAATACATATATTTACCTTCAAGCGTTATTAGATTATATTATTCCAAATTCAAGTAAAGGGAAAGTGCCTCTTGGAGGAGGTGAATGTACTTGATTAATGGGACCTGGAGTGATAGAGGTTATCAGTGGAGATGTGATCCACTTTTTTCATGGGTTTTTCTAAATTTTTTCCTTATTAAATGATGTGTCTCTAATTATTTATAGTTTGGGTATTGTTTTACCTAGTTGATTACGGTACTTTCTCCTTGAGGAGTATTGATCATATCGACTTGTATAATTTGCATTACATTGTTTTGTGGGAAAATCATCCCCTCTTCTTGTTATTAGGATGCCTAGTTCTAGTCACCAACTTGGGGGGATTTGGAACACCTTTCTTCTTATGTTAGTTCCAACCCGAGTATCAATATACCAGGGTACCTAGGCTGGTTCCTGATAAATAATAAGATCGATAGCTTTCTTAACACACAACACTAAGTTTTATGTGAATTGAGATATATTATAAAAATATTATTTTCTAAATACAACTATTATAAACTAACTATTAAATTGGTGGGTATGAATATATGTAACTTTATTATTATTATATATATATATATATATTGTTTTTACTTAACAAAATTGTATTGATCAATTTTTAGTAATTAAGCATTCAATTTTTAGTGAAGTCATTTTCTTCAAAAATGATTTTCACTGCATATTGTGCATGGAAATTATAATTTATTTCTTCCACTTTTAGAAATTTTATTTTCTAAAATGAACATAATTAGTGAAATTAGCATATAAAAATTAACTTAGAGTGAAATTTTGAGATATTTTTTGAAATGATTGATTTGATAGTGAATATTGATAAATATTGATTTTTCAAATATTATCGTTTCTTTTAATTAAATAAAGTAATTTAGTTGTAGAATTATATTTTTTGTTTGGTATTAAATTGGAATAATTTAAATTTTATTTATAATAATATAATTAATTTCATTTGAATTGGAAATATTCTTTATTTTGATATAATTTTATTTCTATACTTAAAAACATATAATTTTTTTCTAAAAATCATTTTTAGTCACATTTTTAATATTTATATTAAAATTATTTTAAGCCACTAATAGATATTGAATCTTGAAAAATTGATACAATATTATTATTCAATTGGTTCAATTTTTTTTAAATATTTATTTTTTTAGTCATTATGAATCATAATCGTGGTAAATATTTGTCACCTTAGTAAGGATAAAATGTGTAAAGTGGGGTTAAAAGTATTAGATAAGGTCTTACAATTAATCCAAAACTTGAATTTATTTCATTAGATGATATTAATTCAACCATATCTTTTGTAACATAGAGTATAAATCATTATGGTGCTATTTTCCTTTAATAATGGAATTTAAATTAATTTAAGTAAAGAAAATTCCAAAAGGCAACTCTCTTGCTTTTAAATTTCAATTATATGTTTAAATTGGGATAAAAAGATGTTATAAATGAATTGGAAATTTAATTTTTACATGATTAATTTATTTTTATGATTGAAATTTATTTTAAATTTCTAGTAATGGTATAATTACCTTAAATTCTAATAGAATGTTGACACAGTGCTTGTGGAAGCAGTAGAAAAATCAAAGTAAATGATTTTAAAAACACAAAGTAATATTTCTCAGATGAATTATGATGTAAGAATAACGTTATTAATATTTATAATGTATAGTAGATGGTAAAGATATTTTATTTTAGATATATAATTCTCTTGATCTCTTAAAGTCAAATTAAGTAAATTGTTCCAACAATTACATTAATGATATTTTATGTTAAATAATATATTATTAAATGATTTAAAACACTTAAAAATATTGAATGGGGATAAGGGAGATGATATATTCTCTAAAATTTTATCCATTTACTATTTGGGAGATAATTTTACCTTATATAATAATTTTTAACCCTTAATTATTAAAAAATGTGTTACCGTGATTAAGGATTAAAAGCATTAACATGGGTTAATTTAAAGAAATAAGGGATAAATGACCTAAAACCCATCTAAATATTATTTTATGAGTTTATTTAAAACCTATACCATCTTTAATGATAAATTAATCCAATTTTTAACCACTTTGATATTAATGTTACTTTATTTTGTTATGAAATTTTGAAAAATTACAAGAGTTCTGCTTCCCTTTCTTAAAAAAGGACACCCCTTATCTGTTTTCTTTACATCACTTTGATCCACCTAACTATACCAAAACCTAAAAAATTATTTTTTAAAATTCCCTATACATGAATTATAGGTGATGGTATTATGAAAATTCCATTACAAGGGTCCTTAAGAATGGATCTAATGGAGGACTACCAAAGAAGACATTATCATCCTACCTAACCACTTTCTATTTATTTATTCTTATACCTCTTTTAAATATTTGATATTCATTATAAAATAATAAATTATTAATAAAAAATATAATAAAATGTTATTTTGATTATGAAACACCAATTATACATATTATTTTATAACAAATAGGAAATAAGTATCGCTCATGCGTATGTGTGGACCACCACCTCTACATAGTGATATTACTTATTTTCCATCATTATATTTCATTGATGGTTATTATAATTTATTTAGTATTTATATATAATATTAATGAGATAATAATAATTATTTAATTATAATATCTTATTTACCTTCTTACTATTCCATCCATTGAAAAGCGATAATGTCGCTCATGCATACATGTAACACCACAAGATTGCACGATACATTTTCTTAAATAAATTCAATAGCTAACGTTGCATGAAAAACCAAGTTTGAGAGAAAAAAATCTATTAAAATATCCATTTAAATAGAGTTTATGAATAATATTAAAAAAATTATGAAATTTATGTATATTCTATATAATTTTAACATTTATCTTATGTGTTTTATAGATAATTATGTAAGAAAAAATCCAATTTTACACATAAAAACTATATTTTTTAAAAGGGAAATTTACCACCTTTTAATGGAATATCTATATATATAACTAAATTTTGAAAATTTTATTTTTAAAAATAGTTTTCATTTTTTTAATTCAGAATGTAAAAATAAACTTAGGGTGAATTTTTAGTATTTTTTAGAGAAGTTTCGTTTTTTGGTAAATAGTGAAAAATATTGCATTGTAGTTAAAAACTGCAATTTTCTTTTTAATAATTATTATAATTTAAATTATTTTTTAAAGTCAAGATATAACAATAATACATATTTTAATATAATTTAGTTCATTGTAATTATTTTTATATTGAAATTAGATATAAAAACTTATTAAACTTTTGAATATCTCTTTTACCCACCTTGTTGCTACATCTACGGGATTAATGTTAAACTTAATTTAGCCACTTCTGTGAATTGAATTTGAAAAAAACATACATAGTTTTAATTAGTATGATATTTAGATTCTAATGGGATCAACTTAATTTTTTAGATAGTGTGAATAGTAACTTTAGTAAATTTTTATTTAACATGTTTAATGGTAAATCAGGTAACTAAAAGAAAAAATAATATTATAATATCATAATGTTACCCTAAAAATTGTAATAATTTCATTGGATGAGTTGATTTTGAAAAAAAATTAACCTTAGGCCAAAATTATAACCTTTTTAAGACACTTGGGTAAGAATATGACAATTATAATATTTTATTTAAAGATAAGGTAAAAATGTCATACTCAAATTTCTATTAACTATACCATTTTTATTATAGAGTTACAAAAAAGATAAATTCGACTATAAATAGTCATTTGAAAAATAAAATGTTTATCTATATCATGATAATTTATTTATAATTTTTAATGTTAAAATAATTAACTTAAATGGTGACACAATGATGATGCACTAATTATTTAAATAATGAAAGAACCAAATAAGTTATATTAAAAATGTTAATCTAAATATAATTTGAGTGAGTTAATGTCATCCATGATTTTTTATTGATGAAATGGAAATTTTCATAAGGTTTTAGAATTATTTTTTTGAATTTATCTTGTTGGTTTGATTCTTTTATAAGGAAAAATAATGAATAAGGTTAAAATTGGCATTTAATATATTTTAAAATAAATAATATTTTATTAAATGATATAAAATATAAAAAAAACTAGAATTGAGAAAAATAATTTTAATAAGTCATAAAATTTCATAAATGAATCATTTAGTATCGTTTTTTTATTTTATAGTATTTATATTAACCCAAAATGTATAAATTACATGATACCACTGTAACACTTAAAGGGGATATATGAGTGTTAAATAAAAAGATAAGGATTTTAAAAATAATAAAAACTTTTACAAAAATTATTGTATGATTAATATTCTTTCTTTATCACATTATGATATATTTTGAGTTGTTTAATGGACAGTTTTCCCGTAAAATAGATTATATATTATTTAAATTAAAGATAGTTACAAAATATCAATCTCTTTGTTTTTAATATCTTTTATGTGTCCACATAGGGTAAAAATAAATATGTGAATGAAAATAAATCTATATTTTTATCATAATGATATTAGTTTCATTATATAATTTTATTTTGAATTTTTAAAAATTATAAAATTACTATAAATGCTTCTTCAATGCTAAAACAATATTTATTTAATTAACAAAAAATAATAATTGATATTAAAAATATTAATTTTGATATATTTTGATGAGTGAATGTGGATAACAAATTTAATAGATCTATAAGATATATTATATATGTTCGAAATCATTTTATTTGAATTATCAATTTTTGTAATGCATTTGAACACAAAATAAATGAATAGTATTATATTTGAAAATTATGATATCTTATTGAATTAATTTATTATTAAATTAATTAAAAATTTAAAAAATGTTAGATAATCACAATTAGATATTATATGGTCAAAAATGTCTTATAATTTTCATTTATGTTCTATTTTTAAGTATTTGGATCTAGAATAATCATATTATAAAATTTTAAGGATTTTTGAAAGTACCCCTCACCTAAATTATAAAAGGGCACCTCCTCCCTCACTTCCTCACACAACTTTGAGACTTATATCTCAACCAAACCCTGAAAATTTCTCTTAAAAACATTATTATTTAAGTTATTGAGGTCCTGTTATTCTAAAAAGACCAAACCTAGTGTCCTTAATAGGATATCCAAAGGAAGTCCACTGAAGATGAGGTAATTGTTTTACCCATTGATTTAAGTTATTTTCTTCTTATACTTACTATTCCTATGTTTTTTCCATACAAAAGTAATAAATCCAGTATCATATATATTTTTAGATTTTATTATGATTATGGGATAACCATATTTCATCTTTTATCAATCTTATGAAAAATGAAATCACTACGCGTGTGTACGTATGGCCTACCACCTCCACACTATGGTGTAATCTATTTTTCATCAACACATTATTTGGATGGGTATAATGATGGATTAATATATATAAATAATAAATAATATATTATATTGATTCTGTATAATTGATACACAATCTAATTCTTTACCCTTTTACCATTAAGGAAATGATATTGTCGCTCGTGCGTACATATGACCTACCGTTTGCACAATGCGATGAGATTCATCTTCCATGTTAACTATTTAAGAATTATTATAAAAATGTATATAACAAATAAATATGAAATATATGACATAATAATTTTAATTTAATAATATATATATATATATACAAACATATATGTCATTTACCATCTTCCATTCAGTATGATAATAACACAGAAACAATGTTCTTACATACATACAACTTACTGTATCCATGAACGGTGTATTTCATTTCATAAATATATCTTTTAAAAATATTTATATAATAAATATATATGATATATAAATAATGTTTTACATTTTGGAAGTAATTAAATCCTGATCTAAGTAATAGGATCAAGAATAAAAATTCAAAACACGTACGATAAACAAAGCGATTATTACTTGAAACATTGCTTTAACATAGAATTGAAAAATAAAATGATAATATAAAGTCATAAAATAATCATATATGGTATCATAAATATTATTATGATTCAAGTATAAGTTAATAATATGTTTAAAACCACTATACAAGAGTTTTGTAAATGTATGGAGGTAATCAGACCTAAGGTAAGGTTTAATTTCAAAATATCATTATTATTCAGGATTGTCTATATATATGTATCCGTTGGGGAATATTTATCATCCATGTTAATGGTTCTTCAAAATAATTTCTAAAATATTTTTAATATTATCATACTAATTTTTTATTTCTTTTACTAATGATTTAATTTTTATAAAATGGTTTAAAAGGAATCTTTTTGTCATTTTCCAAATGAGGTACTTTATGACTTTTTATACAAAAATATGGAAAGAATGTTTATTTTTAACTTAAAAGGAATGATAGAATTTTATTTATATCATTATGACTTGATGTTTTTAAGAGACATTTACATGTTTACAAAGTTCATTTTAAATAAAATTATTTCTTCTATAAATGTGAAAATTTTAAATAAATGATTTCAAATAAAAAGGGTATTTTTCTCAAGATATTTCAAACAATTTTATTAGATTATTCTAATCTATGTCAACATCATTTGTATAATTTTATGTTTTATTGAGGTTTATATGTTATGATACAATCTACCTTATTTTACTGAAGTTTTTATGATTAGTTTAATTGTGAATGTTCTATTTTTGACACCATTCATGGTTTATAGTTAAAGTATTCTCATTTCCTATCGTAGTTTTTTAATATGAATATTTATTTAGTTTATGTTTTCATATGAGAAATCTGTTGGAATTATTAAGTGACAGGTAGGGCCCACTATATCCCCTCGATGCATTGGTATTTCTTTTGAGATGAAATCAGTTGGTGATAAACCCTTCACGTTTGTTTCTTAGAAGTTTTAAATTTTCAGGATAATAGATCTTGACACAAATCAGATGGGTTTCTACCCATAGACATAAACTATTAGAAGGATAAATCTTGATAGTATCTATCTTGAGGATAGATCTTGATAGTGAAGATGTTTTAAATTATTCATTTCTTCATTATGATACTAGTTATTTATATTTCATATGATTATTTGACTATTCGAATATCTATGATTATATTTTCTAGCTCATGTGACTATTTTATATGGTGTTATTTATTCTTTCCAAATTATGCTCAAGATTATGTTTAAATAGATTGTGTTTTTTTTATAAAAATTTCATTAATGTTTATGCTTATTATTCTAAATAGATTCTAATATACTCATACCCTTAATGAGGATTTGAGCTCACCCCTTTCTTATGTTTTATTTTTCGCTGGATTCCAAGATGAGTATTATGAATGATATAGAGGGTTAATGTAGGAGAATAATGGAATTCTAAAAATATTTTATATGCTTTACTTTATTTTTAAAAATTTATTGTATGGTTCTTTCATGTAATATATTTTCCAAGTCTTCTAAACCGATCGGTCCTTCATGATTCAAATCTTATTTCTATACCAATGTAATAAAGTAATGCACCGACATCGAGCTTCTAGGGTCGTGGAATTAAAGTTGGTATCAAATTATGTTTATAAAAACCTTGAAAATTAGATTTATAAAACTTAAATTATAGAACATAAACCTAAGATAGACTTGATGATAAGTATATAAGCACGTCTCGGAATTTTGGTAAGGTAGAGATTATGTGAGTATTTATAGAAATACATCCCTGTCTCGATATTTCAAGTGGATGTAGTTCTGACATAGATATACTTAGGAGAAACAACTTTGATAAGGTGCGTCGGTCCTAACTCAGCATAACCAGGTACACAACAATGACCCTTACTGTGCACCAAATTTGAAACTCTTGGGGGATATTCTTAGGACAATTCACAGTTTCTTTACAAACCATTATGAAGGATTTAGAAGTAAATATGTCCCCAAAGAAACCATGTTTATGATTATGAGATTATATACACATAAATTTTACAATTTATGTTAAGTATTTTAATAGTTCTAAGATTTTACATTATGATATGATCTAACCTAGTGTATGTCTTCATTTATAAATGGTGCATAGTAGAATGAATGTGAACCTCACCGATGTAAATGTTCCATAGAGTAAGAAGGATCACATCATCCATGGCATTTAGACAGTATTTAAAATGGAAATAGTCTTCCAAGAATTCTCATCATTTGAGGACATAATATCATTTGATAATGGGATAGGTTAAGATTAATAAAAGTATTATATCTTTGGAGGGAATCACAAGAATAAAGAAAGATCTGGGGAAAATATGGATAAAGGGAAGAAGGGAAAAATGTATTTTCCCACATGTAATAATCCTGGAAATAAAAACCCTGATACTTTCTTAAAAGTAATGTGAGTTTTCTATAGTTGTAGAGAATAAGGCCACCATACTTGGGATTGTAAGGATAAGAAAAGGATTTCTAATGTACAATGCTTCAACTGTAAGGATATGGGACACTACATAAATCAATTTCTCATGTATCAAAGGAATATACCCAAAAAAAAGAGGATAATGGATTACAGTCAAGATTATGCTACTACCATATATGAAGATTAAACATTAATGTGATTATGTTTGGATTCAAGAATTATGAAATTGAGTATTTAATTAATGGTTATGACTTATATAAGGTCTGTACTATAATATTATTTTATTAAGGATTTGAGCTTGTATGTTGAATGGTAACAATGACTTGTAAAAGTGACTCAGTATAAAGTTAAAATCTTTGGAAAAGATATGGTTGAAGGAAATATAACACTTAATATGTTACTAATAATGAGATATAATTTTAGAATAAAGATATGATTGATTTGGATTGGTCTTAAGTTTGGAATGAATTAAGCTAAACTTTGGATATTATTATTTGAGATTAAAGTATGATTTATTAGATACTATGTGCTTACCTCTTTGGTTTCAGTAAACATTAAAAGGATGAATAAAAAACGTTTAGACCTTATGATTTTTCAAAAGTGATTTAGGAATAAAAAATCATCTTGAATATTCATCTATCGGTGTATGAAATGAAGTGAAAATATATCAAATAAAAAAAAGGATAAGATTATGCTTGATCAAGTACGTATCTCTTCTCATGAAAAATTATTCAACTCTAGGGAAAGGATCTTGATACCCAAAAATATGTTATCCTAGTACCTTCATTTCTGATGAATCAAATAGTCCCTTAAAACATCACAAATTTATGGATTTGTGAATGTTAGATTTTTCCTAACCATTTTCTCTATCACTCTCTATTAGAAATTCATAATTATATTTATCTTCCATTCCCATGTTTTAACTTTCCACCAATGTTCTCATTTTTAAAATCCTATTTTGGTGGTGACCATCAAATTTACTTTTCCCTCTAATTAAGAGTATATTTTATTAACCCTATTTTCAATGTGGGTTTCCCAAAAGGTATTTTATAGTATCAAAATTTTACTTTCTAAGTAAAATTTAAAATTATGATAACACAATTTATTTAAGGAGGGGAGAATGTAACACCCCATTATTTCACGGTACATCTTCTTAATTAATTTCAATAGCTTGTGATGCACACAACATCGAGTTTGAGAGCACCACAATTGATTAACATAGCCATTTAAGTAGTGATTATAAATAATATTAAACACATTTTGAAATTTATATATATTATATATAATTTTAACAATAATCATATGTGTTTCTTGGACAATTATATAATAACAAATCTGATTTTATACATAAAAACTATATTTTTTAAAAGGGAAATTTTAACACCTTTTAATGGAGTATATATTTTTAAAATAAATTTGGGAAATTTGGGAAATTTTATTTTTCAAAATAGACTTAATTTTTGAATTTAGAATTTCAAAATTAACTTAGGGTGAATTCTTATCATTTTCTGAGAAGTTTCATTTTTTGATGAATAGTGAAAATACTGTATTATAGTTAAAAATTGTGTTATTCATTTAAATAATTATTATAATTTAAATTGATTTTTAAAGTCCAAATAGATTAATAAAATATATATTAATCTAATTTTGGTCATTATAACCATTTTATATTGAAATTATATATAAAATATTATTCAACCTTTGAACGTCTCTTTTACCCGTCTTCTCGCCACATCTGCGAGATTAGTGTTAAACTTAATTTAGCCACTTTTGTGAACTGAATTTATAAAAATGTAAATACATGAATATAATAGGTATGATATTTAGAGTCTAATTGGATCAAATTTATTTGTTAGATATTTTGAATATTAATTTTAGTAAATTTTTCTTTACCACAATTAAGGGTAAATCTGGTAATTAAAGGTAAAAATAATATTAAAATATTATAAAGTTTCCATACCACATGTCATAATTTAATTTTTTGAGTGGGTTTCAACAAAAATTAACCTTAGGACGAAATTATAACCTTTTTAAGACACTTGGGTAAGAATATGACATTTATAATATTTTATTTAATGATTAGTTAAAAATGTCATACCCGCAATTTTAATAACTATAACATTTTTATTATAGGGTTATAAAATAGATAAATTCTATTGTAAATAGTAATTTGAAATCTAAAATGTTTATCTACATAAATATAATTTTTTTATAAATTTTAATGATAAAATGATTAACTTAAATGGTGACACAATGATGATGCAATAATTTCTTAAATAATGGAAGAATAAAATAAATGATATTAAAAATATTAATATAAATATAATTTGAGTGATTTAATGTCATCAAAGATTTATTATTGATTAATTGGAGATGTTAGTAATTTTTTATAATCCATGGTTCAAATTTATCTTATTGTTTTTATTTCTATATAAGACAAAATGATGAATAATGTCAAAATTGGAATTTAAGATATATTTAAATAAATAGTATTTTATTAAATGAAATAAAATATATAAAAAAATAAAATTCAGAGAAATAATTGGAATATGTTTTAAAATTTCATAAATGACTCATTTAGTGGTCAATTTTCATTTTATAGTAATTATATTAACCCATAACGTATAAATTATATGATATCAAAGTAATAGCTAAAGGGTTTAATTAAGGGTTAAAACAAAAAGATAAGGATTAAAAAAATAATAACTAGTTAAAAAATAATTATATTGATAATATTCAACCCTTATCACATTATGATCAATTTCCAGTTTTTTAATGGACATTTCTCCATGAAAATAAATCATATATTATTTAAATCAAAGATAGTTACAAAATATCACTCTCTTTGTTTTTAATATCTTTTATGTGTCTAAATAGGAAAAAATAACTATATTAATGAACCTAAATGTCTTTTTTTTATTATAATTATATTAGTTTCATTATATATCTTTATTTTGAATTTTTTATAAATTATACAATGATCTTAAATGGTTATTCAATGCTATAACAGTAATTATTTAGTTAATAGAAAAAAATAATTGATATTAAAAACATTAATTTTGATATATTTTGATGAGTTAATGTGTATAACTAATTTTATATATCTATAATATATATTATATATGTCTTAAAACATTATATTATAATTCCTACTTTTTCTTAATGTATTTGAAGTAAAATTAAATGAATGGTTTTAAATATTATAATAATGATATCTTATTGAATTAATTTATTATTGAATTGTTTAAAAGTCAAAAAAATTCTAAATAATCACAAGGGTTATAGTATATGGTGGAAAATTTCTTCTAATTTTTATTTATGGGCCATTTGTAAGTATTTTGAACCAGAATAGTCTTATTGTATTTAAATATTTTGAGGATTTCTAAAAGTGCCTCTTACCTAAATTATAAAAAGCAACGTAATCCCTTATTTCATCACACCAATTTGAGTCTTATAAATCAAAAAAACCCTACCCATTTCTTCTCCCAACATTATTAGTTATGTTATGGAGGTATTGGTCTTCCAAAAAGACCAATCCTAGTGTCTCTAATAGAAGATCCAAAGAAAATCCATCGAGGAAGAGCTAATTGTTTTACCCATTAATTTAATTTATTTTATTCTTATACTTACTCTTAATATGTTGTTTCTATAATAAAGTAATAAATCGAGTATCATATATAACTACTACAAAACTGGCCTTTAACAGCCTTGGTATTTATCAGCGCTACAAAAAAACGCTGATAAATGGCATATTTATTAGCACTAAAGAAAGTGCTGATAAATTTAACCTTTTATTAGTAATTTTTTATAAATGGTAATAGGTACTAATTTTATTCATTTATTAATAACTTTTTTATACTCCCTTTATTATCTTTCATGTAAAAGTGCATAATTGGTGTGAAATACCAATTTTTTAATACTAAATATAAATTTTGAGCACTATTTGAATTAATCCAAACGAGCTAGTTTAATGTTTTAATTACATATCTCATTACAATGAACCAAATTATGTGATTATTGTTTTTTATTATTACTTATTCAATTTAAAACCTATCATTATAAGTAATATTTATGCAATTCATTCATTTGAATGGTCATATGGTCCACACAAAAATGCCTAAATAATTTGTGATGAAATTGTAACATCCACAAAGATTGAATTTTTGGGCTCAATATGGAAGTAAAAAATCATTTATTCTCCACGAAAAGCTGGGAAACAATACAATTCATCTTTGATAAAATTTTAATGTCCCAAATCTACCCAAAAAAGGCCCAAATGATTCTATGAAACCCATCCCATCATTTTGTTTGGGAATTAAAACTAGCCCACAATTATTGACTTTCTCCTGATATAAAAATCAATTAGAGATGAGATATTTAGGTGTGAAATAAAATATATAGTAGTATTAATATCTAGAATAAATTATTTGTATTTAGGGCATCTTAATATTCAAAAATTCATTCACATTCCAGCCTTTGAAAAGTGTTGATAAAACTGGACAACTACACATTTTTTAGTAAAATAGTCATAAATTTGGATAAAAATGTCCAATGGATAACAAATTTTCAGAGTATACATAAAAAATAAAAAAATAAAACTTTTAAGAAGATCATATCTCTATATTCTGCTTTTTTAATGGCTAAATTGGCGATCCAATTGGAGGGGTAGATTTGGAATGTAAACAGTCCACCACCTTCAGTTATAAATGCATCCCCTCTTCTCCTTGCATTGGGTTTTCAATTAAGAATTGTGGAGAATAAATTAGAATTAAAAATTCCTAGTAGGAACTTAAAAACTCATATTCTTACTTTAGATACCCTTCATCCTCTTTTTTTTTCATTTTCTCTTCTGTTCGTTTTCATTTGTAATCTTGTAAGTGTATTGTTTTAATTTTGATTCAATATTAATGAAAGTTTCTTCATAATATATTTTTCTAATATACCTTATTTATTTTAATATTATTTTTCTTTAAATATTCTAAATCATTTTGAAAATAATTCTCTTCTTTTTCTTTCTCATTCAATCAAAAGTGTGTTTTTTACCTCTCTTCACATTTTGTGTGTGTGTTCAGCGTACCGCTCTTTTCTTGTCCTGTTATTTTTATTCTATTTTTAAACATCACTATAAAAATTTCAACCATATTACTAACCACCCAAATGGTTGAGTAAATCTAAAATTGTTTTGAGTAATAATTTGGGGATATTAAGTAATTGAGATCCTTTTCTCGATGAATATTCTTTAAATTAATATTGTGTTTATTGAACTTAAAATGTCACGAATTAATGATATGTTTTTTTAACGAGTGGTTTAATTGGATTATTGGAACCATAAATAAACTACCATAATTTTTTTTGATTGATATTGGAAACCTAAGTTAGGTTAAGTCTTAGATTAAAGCCTCAACACTTGAGAATTCCGATCAAAATCATCTTGTGAAGTGGGTGTTAATTTAATGAAATATAAAGCAAATATCAATGATATAATAATCATAAATCCCTAATAATGAACTCACCAAAATATTTATAATTTTTTAAATAAATATACATCAATAAATCATTTCATTTTAGCTTTGCAGACAGACCTCCCCATTAAAAATAAAAATCACAAAAACAATCGACTATTAAAAAATATCATTTCCAAGGATTCGACCCAAGTGCCACTATAAATATTAACAGAGCACCAGACCATCAAAAAATTGATAATAAATAATCATCCACACTTCTAATGGTTTAGTTTTTGGGGATTATGTGTTAAGTATTTGAAGTTTTTTATTTTTGTAAAAAAGCAAAAAAGCAAAATAAATAAAATTCACCCAATTTTTTTTTGAAAAAAAAACACAAGGAAAAACCTACCTTCTTTATCCTTACAAATTTACTTTGAATTCTCCATAGCCTCCCAAATAGTCTATCAGATTTTTTTAACCTAAAAATTCAGAAAAATATTTTACAACTTATGAGGAACATTAGGGATAATCAAATCATTCTCAAACCATTCATTGTCCAACCAATTGAACAAGAAATTTCCAATCCTAGAGAACAAAACTTAAAATAACTCACTATCCCTGATATGAATTAAAAACCCCTTAGTATTAAATATCCAAACATCGAGGAAAACTTCAAACTCAAATTGGTTTTGATTTATCTTCTACCTCATTTACATCGGCTAGCTAATGAGGATACACATCTTCATCTCAAATAGTTTTAAGTGGTGTGATATACCATGAAGCCTCAAGGGGTTTCTGAAAAAAAATAAGACTTTGAGTATTCCCTTTATCCCTAGATGACTCCACCAAGACATGGGTCTACTAACTAAATCCTAGTTACATAAGCACATGGAATGACATGAAGTTACTCATACTAGGGAAATTATTTCCTTCTTATCATACTACTTCTATCCAAAATTAAATATATGGTATCCAACAATTCCCTAATGAATCACTCCATGAGTACTAGTAGAGGTTCAAAAAGACTGTGGAGAAATTCCCACATCACCAAATACCTAGAAAAATATTTATCCAATACTTCTTTGAGGGGTTATTGGCTATGGAGAGAACACTCATCGATTCTTCAAGTGGAGGTTCTCTTGTGGAAAAAACTCCTACAACTACACAATATCTCATAAGCAATATGGCTGTAAGAACACAACAATTCCATACTCAAGAAAATGATCAAATATAACAAGTCCAAGTGAACCAATCCATAGAGCCCAACAAGATGACCGATTAGATGAGTGAACTTAAAGGTCTTGTGAGACAACTAGCGGTGGCTGACTAATCCCCAACCTCATCTTCTCTACAATCTATGTTCCCTGGACCTATCAAGAATTGTGGAATCTATAGATCATCAAATCATACAACTTAAACATGTAAACAAATTCAATAGGATCTACATGACTCATCTAGACTAATATATCTCAATGAAACATATGCTCAGAGGAAAAAAAACCCTCAATAATCAGGTCAGTTCATTATAAACTTAATCCAACCCCACACTAATCCCTTCTCTTATACCTTTAACCCATGATTTAGATATGTTAATCCCATTTCTCACCCCCCTTAGTTATATCCTCAAAATATAAACCAATTACAATATGTTAAAGGTGGTGGTAACTTCCAATAACTTTATCCTTTTGTTCCTCAACCTCGAAGGATCAATACTCCTCTTTCTCCTCCTGTATTCCACTTCCCTAATGATCCTTCCCAATTATTAACCCAATAAAAGAAATTTCTGAAGAACCAAAATCAAGGAAATCCCAATTCAGGACAAGCCTCTTCTTCCAAGAAACCATGGGAAAGAACTATAGAAGATCTTTCCTCCTTCACCCGTTCTATCCTAAAAAACATTGAAACCAAAATTGTTTAACTTGTATCCCACCTTATTCAGTAGAAACCAACCAATTCTTCCCAACTCACACCTCATCCATTACCCAACCCTAAGGGTAATGTAAGTGAAATTTCACTTAGATCGTGAAAGTAAGTATCTTTTCCTCATGATGAATCCAAAAAATACCATTTAAATGTCGAGTTGGAAACATAAGAGACCAATAATCTGGAAAACAAACCTAAAGCCACTCCCTCAACTCCTTCCATTTCTCTAAAAAACCAAATTCCATTTTCTCAATCTATCTCAAAGAAAAATATTCTCTTTGAACCTAATTCATAAATTGTTGATATGTTTGGATGTTTTGAGTTCAACATTACCCCATTATATACCATAAAAAAAATCCTTAAGTATGAAAATTTTCTTAAGGAGTTGTGCACCCATAAGAGAGAACTTAATACCATCAAGAATGTTTCAACAAAACAATCCATTACCCTGAAGTGCAATGATCTAGGGACCTTTACTATTATAGTCCAAATAGTGAGTTAAAACTTCGACGATGCACTCATATAACTATGAGCCTCGATAAATTTCATGAAAAAAATCCATATTATCTTACCTTTATCTAGGTCCCTTTCACCCAACAGGTGTTTTCATCCAGTTAGCTAATCGAATCACCACAATTTCTGAGAGAATACTTGACGATGTCCTTGTCTAAGTTAATGATCTTATCTTCCTAGCTGATTTTTATGTCCTTAACATGGACGGTGAGAAAAATCCTTTCCAATGTCCTTTTATTCTAGGAAGACCATTCCCCATGACACCTAAAACCAAAATTGATGTCCATACTGCCATCTTATCCATTGAATTTGGAAACCAACTGGTCAAGATTAATATTTTTCAATCCATGTGATACCCATCAGAGAATCAATCTATATTCTCTATCCATGATTTTTAAAGTCTTTTTGATAGTGTGTTAAGCCCTGATCCATCATGTTCTTCATGATCTAAAGATAAAGGAGATTTTGAATTTTCATCCTCATTAACCAAGTCATAAATGGAGAAGTTTATGTTGACATTTCAAATGTAAACTCCATCAATCTAAAGGATATTGAAAACTATTTGGAATCCCATATCACCTTGGATCTCCACTACTCCAACATGGATTGTAATGAGGAAAATGAACTAGAATTTTCATTTTTTGATTCAAATCATATTATCCAATATTCATCATTTCCCATCCATGATTCTAAAAATTCTATTTTTTGTGAGATGAACCCTGAATAAATGTGCTTATCTTATTAAAATTGGAGTGAAGGTTATGAGAGTTATTACCTAATTAATAATGTGATCAGTGGTGAGGTTGTAATTGACCATTAATTGAAAAAAACTTTGATATAAAGGATATTAAAAAATTATTCAGTCTGATGAATCCACTGATCCTCAGTACTATACATCAGTATGTGATGAAATAAATGATTTAAAAACAATTTGTAACTCATACTCTTGTTTTGTGTTATATGAACCTTATATAAATGAACCAACACAATTGAAATATCTTTATGAATTTCATAGCATAGAAAACCATCACTTTTTGGAAAACATAATTCCTCAAGTTTAATAACAAAGGGAGGATAGATATATTCTCTTCCCACCCCCATTAAATCGCAAAAGAAATAACAAGGGAAGAAATTATCCAATGAACAATTAGGCCTCCCAAAGGAGAAGTTTTTTTGGAAGCACACTAGAGTTGAGAAAATGTTTTATCCACTGTTAGACTATGATTATTTCACTATAATTTTCTAGATGTAGACAAAATAAATATGATGATTCTTGGGAGGTAAACCAAGTTTTCTTTTAATTTTATGAAATTCTAATTTTTTTAGTATTTTATTAAATAAATAATGAATTTTGTTTTTGAATCTATTTTAGGTAATGGAAATTTTCAAATCCATCACCAAAGAGGACACACATCCTGAGAACCACATCAACTTCCATTATATCCCTAACTTCTATAGTTGACCCACCACTATATGGAGATAGCGACCCACCAAATCCAAACCAGGGGCACCTCTTTCCCTTTAACTCCTCTTCTCTCTCTTCTTCATCTCTCTTTAATTTTTTACCACTTTATTCAAAAAAACCTTTTTTTCTATTTATCTTTTATTTGGGTGTGTGTTTTAAAAACACTAAAAAAACTAAAAAAATAAAAAATGAAAAAAAACAAAAAGTCATAATTATTGACCATCTACTTTTGAAAAATTTTCCAAGCATTTTGGAGAGTCAAAAGGCATGCTTTAATATCAATTTTTTACTCATCATAAATTTGGATAAATAATATTTTTTCAAAACCAAAATTTTTTAAATTCTATACTTTTTTTTCAGAAAATTATTATTCCCCAATTGTGATGAAAAAAATTACCTTTCATGCCAAGGTCACGTATGACCATCTTTTCTTTTTTTGTGTTTTCACCCCCAATTCTGAGTATTGAGTTTGTGTACCTTCGATTTGAATTTCCAACTTTGGTGTACATTAATATGAAAAAGGTATTTTCTTAACCAAATGATAATTATAATATCCAAATAGCCTCCCATTACTCTTACATAAATCCTCCTTTTGAAATCATCTTCAAGCATATAAAAAAGTTTTTTTTGATAGCCACATTATAAGACCAATACCTTGTCCTACCCAACGTCTACTTGGAATTACATTGCATAATTTATTGAAATTTAAGTATGGAGAGGGGGAATGGATTTAATTTTTGGTATCCATTTATTGATTTTCAAAGTGTTATCATAAGCTTTAGGGAAAGAATATATTTAAGTGTGGGAGAGAGGTTTTAATTCAGTGATTTTTGGGAATGGATTTTTATTTACATAATTTTGTACATGTTATTAAAAAGTGTTTAATTTTATTTGAATGAAACATAAAAAATGGGTTGTGTCTTGGGCGAGTGCAAAATAACTCTTTATCAACCTTTTATATTGTTATAACTATTACTATTAGTGTCATGATGAGATTAAACATGGGTGGATAGGGAATAGAAGATGAGAGATTTTTCAAACTCTAAGATTTTAACTTTTGGATGGGGGAATGGGTGGAACTTTAGAAATAAATTTTTATCATCTTGAGAGGAGAAAGTTATGAGTGCCTAAATTTTCCATTTCTAAATTTTATCATGAAAAATGAATTGTTTTTGTAACATTATTTATATAATCATTTATGGTGTAATTCAATACGAATGAGTGAAATAGTCTAAACCTTCCCTGATTGGGGAAATAACATTTTAGTATTTTTTGGTGAGTGAGAATGATTTTGTTATGGTTTTATATTTGTTTCACATGAGGTCATGTACAATATTAAGTGTGGGGGAGTTGATGTTATTAATTTATTCATAACTATTTTTATACTATCTTTAATAATTTTCATGTAAAAGTTCATAATTGGTGTGAAATACCCATGTTTTAATACTAAATATATTTTTTTGAGCATTATTTGAATTAATCCAATCGATTCAGTTTAATGTTTTAATCATAAATCACATTCTATGGATCCAAATTATGTTATTATCATTTTATAAGATTCTTTATTTAATTTAAAACATATCATTATAAGTAATATTTTTTCAATTATTACATTTGAATGGTTATATGGTCCACAAAATAAGGCTTAAATAATATGTGAAGAAACTAGACCGTCCATGTAGATTGAATTTCTGCGCTCAATACAAATGTTTAAAATTTTTTATTCTCCAAAAAAAGTTGGGGAAACATACAATTAATCTTAGATAAAAATTGAATGTCCCAACTCCACAAAAAGGGGGCCCAAATGATTCTATGAATTCCATCTCACTATTCTATCTAGGAATTAAAACTAACTCAAAAATTATGTAATTTTATCCTAATATAAAAATCAATTCAAGATAATATTTTGTATTTTGAAATCCAATATACAGGTCAATGACTTTGTGTAAATAATAATTTGGATTTTAGGGAATCTTCCTAATAAAAAATCCATTCACATTCTAACCTTTAAAAAAGTTTTGATAAAAATGGACATCTGCACATTATTTAGTAAAACAAATATAAATTTGGATACAAAAGTCCAATGGTCACCAAATTTTTAGAGTAGACATAGAACATCAATATCTAAAACCTGTATTAATATAATATCTCTATATTCTTATGTATGAATGGACAAATTGGAGAGCCAATTAGAGGGGAAGATTTGGAATGAAAACAGTCCACCACCTTGGGCTATAAATGTATCCCCCTATTATCCTTGCATGGGGTTGGAATTTATGAATAGAGGAGGATAAATTTTCATGACCAATGCCTTTAAAAAGTCTTCATAGGACTTTCCAAACTCAGTTATTCACTTTCGATACCCATCCTCCTCTCTTTTTTTTCATCTTATATTCCATTTTTTTAATTTGTAAGCTTGTAAGTGTTTTTTTGTAATTCTGATTCAATATTAATGGAATTTTTTTCATAATATTGTATTCTCATCTACCTTCTATAGTTTAATATTTTTTTAAAATAGTCTAAATCAATTTGATTATTCTCTTCTTTCACTTTCTCATTCAATCGAAAGTGTGTTTATTTACATCTATTCAAATTTCAGGTGTGTGTTTGACATACCACTCTTTTCTTGTCCTATTCTTTTTATTATATTTTTAACCATCACCATAAAAATTTCAACCAGATTATTTACCACCCAAATGGATGAGTAAACCTATCATTTGGGTGAGTAATTTGGGGATCCTTTTCTCTATGAGTATTATTTAATTTAATATTATATATGTTGAACTTAAAATATCATGGATTAATGACATATTTTGTTTAACGAGTGGTTTCAATGAATTATTGGAACCATAAATACACTACCATAAACAAGTTTTGATTGAGATTAGAACCCTAAGTTAAGTTAAGGCTTGGATTAAAGCCTCAACACTTTGGAATTCCGATCAAAATAATTTTGTGAATATAATGGAATATAAATCAATGCTAAATGATATCATAAGATTAAATCCCTAATAATGAACTCACCCCAATCTTTATAAAATTCTTAAATCAATCTACATAAATCAATTATTTCATTTTAGCTCTATAAACAAATACCCCTATTAAAAATAAAAATCACAAAAACAATCGAGTATTAAAAATTATCATCACCAAGGATTTGACCAGAGTTGTGCTATACACATTAGCAGAGCACCAGACCCTTGAACGTTCGATAGAAGAAAAAAAGCCGCACTTCAGGTACCTTTATCAACACTTTATTTTTAGCACTTATAAAGGGTATCCTTCATCAACGCTTTATTTTTAGCTCAGATAAAGGTTACATTTATCAGTGCTTTATTTTTAGCACTGATAAAGGGCACCCTTTATCAACACTTTATTTTTAGCACTGATAAATATTTATTTCATTAGTGCTTTTTTAACATTAATAAAGGCCGGAATAAATAAAATAAAATAATAAAATAAGTAAAAAATAAAAAATAAAAAATGAGTTTATTAATTTTTTTTACAAATTTCATTAATTAACTAATTATTAAAAAATGAATAAACTAATTATACATTTTTAAATATTAAACATTTTATTAATTATAAAATTTTGATAATTAATGTTATTAAATTATATATATTAAATATATATATGTATATATATATTAATGAATATAAATATGATTTATATATTACACAATATTTATGTTCTTTACATTAAAAACTCATATATTTATTGAATAATGGTTTATAATTAAAATTTAATATGAATTAAAAATATTAAATAATTGCATAGTACTCGATATATAATTAAATGTCATTTGATTTTTCAATTTAACATAGATCAAATCCGTGTTACATTGATTTCACATATATGTAATTAATGATTTTTTATATATAATGTACACACATAAAACTTATCCATTTTTTCAATATTGTTAGTGTACTTATTCTAAATTAATTCAATTTCACTGATTTTTAACATATATGCATGCACTTAAAATTAAATATTCATTTATAATGTTAAAAAAATATTTGTAAAAAAATATTTATAAATAATTTTTTTATAAATGTACGTTTAATATTTTTATACAATTATATATTTACAATAATAAATAAATAAATACTTTTTTAAAAGTATTTCTATAATTATAAATAAATAATTATATATATTTAAATAATTATTAAATTTATAATAAATTTACTTAAATAATGAATATATTTACAAAATTTATATTTTTATATATTTAATAAATATATATATGTATAATTATATAAATATATATAATGATTTAAATATTATTTTTTAAAAATATATCTATAATTATAAATAAATAATTATAAAATTATAATAAATATATTTAAAAAGGAATATATTTGTTATATATATATATATTTATATATATTTATTAAGTATATATAAATATATAATTTTTTATTTATAATTATAATTATAAATCCTTCAACAATGCTTAAGTAATAAGCGCTAATAAAATCATCTTTGTTAGTTCTTTTTCTACACTGATAAAAATTAGGCTTTACAAACGCAAAACAAAGCACTAATAAAATGAAAATTTATCAGTGCTATATGTTTAGTACTGATAAAGATTGGTTTTATCATTGTTTTTAGCACTAATAAAGACCTACCTTTATCATCACTTTTTTATAAGCACTGATAAAAGTGTCCCGATCTAATTAAAAACCCCTAACCATTTAGGAACCTGTTGCAATATCATAAGCTTTCCACGAAAGCCACCCATTTACAGTGCTCCTACTAAGTGAATCGAAGCTCAAATCACACCCCTTAACTACCTCCAGTTTCTTGAACATATCATTCAAAATCCGATGTACAATTGCAATTAGGGTTCTTGAAGAGGGTCTCATATTTTCTTTAACCCAGGGAGGTAGTCCTTGTGATTTTCTTTGTGTATTTTGTGTTTCATTTTTTAGTTATTATTTAATGATTTCATTATTTTTGGTCCGGTGATTGTATACTAGTGGGGTAGGCCTTATAATTTTCTTATTTTCCAATTTTGATTCATCTCTTGACTGCTCATGGAGAGTTTATTATTTTTGGACTTGATGGTGACACATGGAGTCACATGGAGTTTAGTTGGTTGTTTTTTTGTTTATGTTTCCCAAATTTATTGCCCAAATTTATCATACATATTTTTCATTACTTATTTTATCAATGCATTCCATACATGTGAAATTTTAGAAATTGAAACTGGGGATTTTGTGTGTGAGGGAGTTAAAGTTAGGTTAATGGATTTCTTTTATATTATACTGCTTCATATCTTATTTTTTCAACTTATCTGGGTTGGTATGATAATCCAATGTATGTATGAATCATGCTCGTTTTTATTTAATTTTTTTTCTACTAGTTTTATTTATTTTTCGGTTCAAATTATTCCCACTATGTTTTTTTTCATGCCCTGGTGCTTGTTGCTAGCCTGAGGGGTATTAAGAATGTCCATTGGACACTATCATTTTATATATTGATATTCCACCCACAACATTTGAAAATTTTATTCAATTTTCAATGGATTTAAACATGGGTTTTCAATCTTCCTTTTGAAATTTATAAAATTCTTCCCTCACATACATGGATTGGGAAATAAATATCCCATAAATTCAATGAGTCACCTATAAACGAAATAAAATGTCAACTCACTAATCATCAACATTTAAACATTGGAAATTGTGAATTTAGAAAATTATTATCATTATTAATCTCTTTAACCTCTAAATATTATGTCATCAACATTGATAAACACTTTCAATCTATCCATAAAATTATTTTTAGGTAATTATTATGACCAATTCCTCATTTTTTAAATTAAAATTTCATTAATAATTCATATAACTTTCAATACCAAGCATAAATCACCTTTTTCAATTTACAAACATTATTCTCATATTAAAGAATGAGAAAACTATATATTTGTTTGATGTAATTCTTATTCATATAATCCTTTAGTAAATGTTAATTTTACATCCAGTTGGAGTAACTTGAATTTCCTTGGGATGGGTCAATGTGGTGATATGGCATCCCAAGATTCTTGAGATGTTTTAAAATATTTATATACAATTAATTTTAAATGTAACAATTACCTAGGCTTCTACATCATTTGTTCCAATACATTTTTATATCTTCTAGTTTATTGAAGGAGAGTTTATTATTCTTTTTTATCATATTTGAGTTTTTTTATTACTCCCTAATTACCTATATTATATTTTCATTTGTTTAGAGGATTTAAGAAATATTTTATATGGAGTAATTTTTTTCTTAAATTCAATTACCCATTTTCTTCAACATAATGAAATTCTTTGAAATAATCAAATGTTGAGTTTCCCTTATTATAATTATCTATAACTTTTACTTTGGATAACAAATATATTATGTGTATTTATTTATATGTTGTATAAAATTAATCTTTTATGAACCCAATATGATGGACATAAAATGAAAATGAATGAACGTTAATTTTTTTTCAAATAAATATGAAGATGGATTTAAATAGTTCATCAAGTTTACAAGAGAGCATGCAGATGACCCTTTTAAAATACTCTGTTAGTGTTTACATTGTTTTATTCAATAAAAATTAGCTCGGAAGAGTTGGAAGAATATTGATTTATATTTGGATCCATTAATCTGTGGATCTAAAAAAAGGATTGGCTATGAATCACTCATAAATCTAAAACATAACCTAAGATTATATATGAACTTCACTACTATTGGTTAACTACCGATTAACATAGCATCTTACCTGAACTTCCTTCTCAGCCTCCCCATGATGTTCTCATCCCATTCATAGATATAAATAAGCTAATTTGATTCTTGAACATGAAGAGAAAATTTTATAGAAGAAGCTAATTCATTGGGTAAATGTTTTTTTTTGAAAACACATATTATTGAATAAGAAACATGAGAATCAGAAAATGAAATGAAGGAAAAATATTCCCAATTGTTTATATAATGAATAAAATTATGAGGAAGATAGGAAAAGTGAATAATGAATGGTGACATGATAGAGATGGTGGAAAACATGTGTGGGATGAGAGAATCACAAGGATACCAGATATGAAGTTCAGGTCAGATGCTATGCTAAGTGGTAGTTAACCAATAACAGTGAAGTACCCAGAGAATACTTAGTTTTGTTATTAACTTTTTGAGTGATGCACAACTAATCCTTGTTTTGGCTCTATTGATCAATGAATCCAAATATATATCAATATAATTAATTGTATCATGGTTTCCTAACATCCATATAGCCTCCTAAACCATAATGAAATGCACAAATAATCCTTAGTTTTGTTATTAGATTATATTTGGACCAAATATACCCTTTAGAAATATGTAAAGGTAATGTTACAATATACTTTCTCTATTTTACTGAAAAATTATATAATGATACATTGATTTAATTTTCATTATTTCTTGTAGAGTTTTTTATTTTATAATATTTATGTCCATATATTATTCCTTTGTAGGAAGAGAAACTACGTTGTCTCTACTCAATCATAGAGGTAATCTTGATGTTTTCACAGTAAAATCATTCTCCATAGAATTAATGTTTTGTTTCATGTTTATGTTTAATTTATTTCTTTTTAGTATTACTCACATAATAATTTTTTTCTTATACAAGTGGATTATTTTGTTCGAGTTGGGGTGCTTTGTCCAATTTTCATGCTTCTTCTCCCTTAAAACCTTTTCACCCCTATAGTGGTGCATTTATCATTTTCTTTCAAATGACCTCCACTGCCTTTGCAAGAAGAGAAATGGAACTACCTCTACTCAATCATAGAGGTAATCTTGATGTTTTTATTTTAAAATAATTATACATATAATTAACATATTTTTTCATATTTATGTTTAATTTATTTTATTTTAGTATTAATCACATAATAATTTTTTTCTAATACAGGTGGATTCTTTTGTTTGAGTTGGGGTGTTTTGTCTAACTTTCATACTTCTTCTATCTTAAAACCTTTTCACCCCCACAGAGGTTCATTTATCACTTTCTCTCAAATTACATCCACTTTCTTTGCAGGAAGAGCATCGATTCTATATATACATAATCAAAGAGTTAATCTATATTTTTTCATAGTAAAATCATTGTGAATATAATTAATGTATTGTTTCATATTTATGTTTTATTTATTTATTTTTAGTATTACTGACATAATAATTCTTTTCTTATACATGTGGATTATTTTCTTTGAGTTTTGATACTCTCTCCAACATTCATGCTTCTTATCCCTTAAAAAAAATTCACCTCTAAAATGGTTCATTTATCACTCTCTTTCAAATTAACTCCACTGCCTTTGCAGGAAGAACAATGAAACCATATCTACTCAATTATAGAGGTCATATTGATGTTTTAATAGTAAAATCATTATCCATATAATTAATGCCTTGTTTCATATTTATATTTAATTTATTTCTTTTTAGTATTTATAACATAATAATGGTTTTCTTATATAGGTGGATTATTTTGTTTGAGTTGGGGTGATATTTTCATATTTCATCCCTTTCTACACCAAAACTTACCCCAAAGTAGTATACCTAAAAACATTTCGCTCATGAATTGTTGACATTTATCACTTTTCTTCAAGTTCCCTCCACTACTCAATCATAGTGGTAATCATGATATTTTCACAGTAAACTCATTTTCCATAGAATTAATGTATTATTTAATATTTATGTTTAATTTATATCTTTTTAGCATTAATCATAATAATTTTTTTCTTATACAAGTGGATTCTTTTTTTTCGAGTTGATTTGGTTTGTTTGAAGCTTCTCATCTAGTGTTGGAAGTTAGACAAAGAATTTCAATGGAAATCAAGGTAAGATTGATATTTATGACTATTTTTGAGACTTTGGGATGTGTAAGAATCAACCGCACCTCAATCTGACACATGATGTGACTGGTATGACTCAATTTACTTATTTCTATTTTAAATTGACATTAATTTTAGTGAAAAAGATATCTGACCAATGTGTCTGTTATTTGTTTAAAATCTAAATTTGACTTCAAAAAGTTTCACTCACTAAAAACTGAGAGAAAATGATTGGTTTTTCTTGATAATTTATGTTATTGATTCATAAATCATTTTTTATTTGTAATAATCAGTCTCATATCAAACTGATACACGATGTGATCTGTATGATTCAAAGTTCATGTTTCAAGTCTAAAATGACATTTTAGTAAAAAAGAAAAGTGATGTACTAAAAACCAAGAAAACATATTTATAATTTTTTGATACTTTTAGAAAAAAAATCCATAAGTGATTTGGAACATGTAGGAATCATCCGTACCTCAATACAATGCACGGTGTGATCCGTATGACTCTATGTGCGTCTTTATTTAAAATTGACATCAATTTTAGAAGACAAAAAACAAACTGGATGACTAAAAACCAAAAAAACACATTCATATTATTTTTATACATTATGAAAACGATCCATAAGTGATTTGAGACATGTATGAGTCATCTAAACCTCAATCCGATGCACAATGTGACCACTATGACTCCAAGTGAATGTTTTTATTAAAAATTAACATCAATTTTAGTAAAAAGGCTAACTGACATAGTCAAAACCAAGAAAAATCATTAAAATTATTCAAATACTTTAGGAAAATGATATATAAGTCATTTTTGATATGTAAGAATCAACCTAACCTCAATCTGATACACAATGTGATCAATATGAGTTAAAGTGCATGTTTCAATTTTAAAATGACATTTTAATAAAGAAGACAAGTGGCATACTCAAAACTAAGAAAAAACATTAATATTGTTTTGATACTTTAGGAAAACAATCCATAAGTAATTTATGATGTGTATTAATTATTCACACCTCAATCTGATGCATAGTCTAACTGGTATAACTCAAAGTGGATCTTTTTACTTAAAATTATCATCAATTTTAGAAAAATGGAAAACTGTCCTACTCAAAACCAAGAAAACACATTTTTATTATTTTTTTACTTTACAAAAATGACCCACAAGTCATTTTTGATGTGAAAGAATCATTCACAACTCAATCTGATACACAATGTTCCCTTTTTGACTCAAAGTGTCCGTTATAAGTTTAAAATTGATATTTTAATTCAAAAAGTATCACTCACTAAAAACCAATCAATTGCGCTCATATTTTATTGACAATATAGAAGAACATTTCATAAGTAATTTTTGATGTGTAGGAATCTGTTTAACATCAAACCAATACATGATGTGATAATAATGAGTCAAAAGTGCATGTTTCCAGTTTAAAATTACATTTTAGTAAAAAATACAATTAATGTACTCAAAACTGAGAAAACACATTCCAATTGTTTTGATACTTTTGGAAAAAAATCCACAAGTCATTTGAGACATGTTTGAATCAGTCGTACCTCAATCTGATGCATGGTGTGACCAGTACGACTCCAAGTGCATCTTTTTATTTAAAATTAACATCAATTTTAGTAAAATTAACACTTTTTGTTGATTTATTTCTTTATATTAAGTCTAACACAAGAATTGATTTCTTATATAGGTTCATTATTTTTGTCAAGTAGGGGTGGTTTTTTTAGCAATAGAATGATTCATGACAGGTTTAAAAGATAAAAAACATTTATGTTTTTGAATGTATGTAATAATTTTTAATTCTATAATTATATGAACCAATTTTTGAAATGAATATAATATAGTGTTTTGTTCTTGTGTTTGTGTTATAAATTTAATTTCATTTAAATAATGTACCGAGACTTATTTTTGTTGATGTATGGTGTGTTTCTAGTTGATGTAGTGTGATATTGCAGGACACTATAGTGTGACCCTTTATTAGTGATTTTAAAAGGGCTGATAGAGGCCACATTAATCAGTGCTTTTAAAAGCACTGATAAAGGTATACTTTATCTGTGATCATAGAAGTGCTGATAAAGGCCTATTTTATCCGTGCTGATAAATGTGTCCTTTAGCATCACTAAATTAAAGTGATGATAAAGGTCTCATTTATTATCACATTATTTAGCGCCAATAAAGGACCCCTTTATCAGTTCTTTTTCAATGCTGATAAAAGACCATGGATTTTAACCTCACTCATGTAGTCATAACTTTTCTAGCACTGATAAAGGCTATTTCTAATGCTGTTAAAGTCCATTTTTGGAGTATTTTATATGTTTATATTTTATTATGATTATGAGACAACCATATTCCATATTTTATCTATCTTATGAAAAATGAAATCACCATGCGTGTGTACAGACGACCTACCATCACTATGCCATGGAGTTATTTGTTTTCCATCAACACTTTATTTGGATTTGTATAATTATGGATATAATAGATATAAATAATAAATATGATATGATATTGATTCTATATAATTAATATACCATCTAATTCCTTAACCTTTTACGAATAATGGAATGATATCATCGCTAGTGCGTACGTACGACCTACCTTCTCCATGATGCAATGAGATTCATCTTCCATGTTAACCATTCCAAAATGATTATAAAAATATATATAATGAACAAATATTGAACACATGAAATAATAATTATAATTAAATAATATATATATATACACACACACACACACACACACACACATATGTTATTTACCTTCTTCCATTCAGTACGATAAGAAAACAAAAACAATGTTCATGCGTAAGTACGACTTATCATCTCTATAAATGGTGTATTCCATTTCATATATATATATATATATCTCATATATATATTTATATACTAAATATATATGGTATATAAATCATGTTTTACATTTTGGAAGTAAGTAAATTATGATCTAAGTAACATAAGCAAGAATAAAAAAGTCAAAACACATATGATAAACAAAACAGTTATTACCCGAAATGTTGTTTTAACTTGGAATTGTTAATATAAGGGTAATATAAAGTCAAAAATGAATCATATATTATATCATAAATATTATTATGAATTTCGTATAAGTTAATAATATTTTTAAAACTACTATACATGAGTTTCATATATGTACAAAGGGAATCAGACCTAAGGTAAGGGTTAATTTCACAATCTCATTATTATTTTGGATTGTTTATATGTAAGTATATACTAGAGAATATTTATCATACATGTCCTTGTTTATTCAAAATATTTACCAAAATATTTTTACTATTATCCAACCAATGTTTTAAATTTTTTAATCATGTTCAAATTTTTATAAAATGGTTTCAAATGAATATTTTTATCATTTTCCAAAAAGTAGTACTTTATGAATTTTTCGAAAAAAAACACAGAAAGAATTCTTATTTTTAAATTATATGACATGAGAATATTTTAATATCATCATTATGACTTTATGTTTTTAAAATTACTTTATAAATTTACAATTTTATTTTTAAATAAAATGTTTTATTTTATAAATGTGCAACTTTCAAATAAATGATTTCAAAGAAAAAGGCTATTTTTCTCAAGATATTTCAAATGATTTTATTAGATTATTTTTTTCTATGTCAATATACTTTTTTGAATTTCATTTTTGATTTATTTTGATATATTATGATACAATATACCTTATTTTATTGAAGGGTTTATGATCAGTTTGACTGTGGATGTGTTATTTTGATACGATTTATAGTTTATGGTTATAATATTCACATTTTGTCTTCTAGTTTTTAAATATGAATGTTTATGTTGTTTATGTTTTAATATTAGGAATCCATTGAACTTAGTAAGTGACAGGAGAGGCCTGATATTTCCCCTCAATGCATCGGTAGGTTTCTTGAGACAAAATCAGTTGGCAACAGACCATTCGTGTTTGATTCCAAGAAGTTTTAAACTGTCAGGAGGATAAATTGTGACATAAATCATACGAGTTTCCACCCACATACTTAAATTGTCATGAGGATAGATCTTGAGAGTAGTTATAATGAGGAAATATCTTGATAGTTCAGACATCTAGAATTTTTGATTCCCTCATTATGAGACTAGTTATTGATATTCCATATGATTATTCAACTAGTAGAATATTCATGGTTATGTTTTCTAGCTTATGTGACTATTTTATATAGTAATATTTATTCTTGAAAAATTATTCTTAAGATTATGTTTAAATGGATTGGGTTTTAGTTATACACTTTGCCTTAATGTTTATGCTTACAATTCTTAATATCTTCTATTATACGATTACCCTTATTGAGCATCTGATCTCACCCCTTTCTTATGTTTTATTTTCTTAGGATGTTAAGATGAGTATTATAACTGATACGTAGGGTTTAACATGGAGAATAATAGAGTTATCAAAATATTTTATATGCTGTAATTTATGTTTTAAAATGTAATGTATGGTTCATATATGTAACCTATTCTCCAATAAAACTAAACCAACCAGTACTTCAGGATTCAAATCCTGTATCTATACTAATATAATAAATTAATGCACCAACTCCAAGATTCTTAGGTCGAGGAATTACAATAAGTTTGGACTACCACCCCTAAGAAGTAATGTGATTTTTTTTCATTTTAAATTTACATGGATTATAATAAATATATATTTAATGAATATATGGTATCTATGATATAATAATGATTCTAGATATATTAATCTTGATTTACAATTATTCATCTTCCAACCATCCAGAAGTTGAAACATCACTCATGCAGACATATGGGATATAGTCTCCATGAAGTTACATAATTAATTTTTCATATATGATTTATATGGATAATTAAAAATTTGTATATTATGAATAAATATGATAATCATTACATTATTAACATTCTAGATATGATGAGAAAATGATAAAAGTACAAGTATCAGGACTACTGAACTGAAACATGCATGAAAAATGAAGTAGTTATAACCCACTACAATGATTTTAGTAAATAATGTTTAATTAATTGGTGATAAGATGTTATGATTAAATCATATATGATTATGGTTTAGGAATATATTTATAATAAATATTTATTTATTATACAAGAGGTTCAAATACATATGAAGTAAGAAGGAACTTGTTGTAAGAGGATTTCCCATCTCACTATTATTTCATTGAGACATGCACTATATTCACCACTTGTTTACTTTAAGTTGTGTATATAATTCCCCTGACCTTATTCTATTATTATCCTCCTGAAAATTATAGGTATTTAAAAATCCATTTAAGGCTCTATCTTTCATGATGATTTGATTCATAGATTACCAAAATGGTAAGGGTTTATCATTTCAAATTATCTTATTTAGGACATATATTATTTTATGTATATGTATTATTTTATGAGGTGTATATACAACCACTTTCAAATTTAATATTATGAATATTCTTATGTTAATTATATTTAATGTTTCATTTTAACTTATTCTTTTATGGGGTATATAATTCAAAAGTTACTAAAGTGGTGAGGGATTTATGTTTCAATCTCATTTTAATCGAGGTTGTTTATGATTTAATTTCCATTAAGGTAAATTATATAATACATATTTAATTAACCCCTTTAATATTCTTATACTATAGTTATTTATATAATTTTTAATTAATAGTATGATTTTACTCTCATTCGTACTTAAAATGACCAAGAATATTCTTTTAAGTAAAATGAAATTTATTTCCAATTTTGTTAATAAACTTGTTCTACAATGTCCATGATTTATTTATAGTGTGTTCATTAATAATTTTACTATTATCTAATTATTTTTTAAAGTCATTTTTACCCATGTTTTACTTCCTAAAAAAAATTCAAAGGAGTCTTCTAGTCTTTTTCCAAACGAGGTATTTTTTTCTTTTTATTGAAAATATGAGAGTAATATTTTTTAACATACTTATCATGAATGGAATTTACCATCATAATGGATATTCAATGATTTTATGTCACTTTACAAGTTAATTTTTTTTTTCAAATTTTCCTTAATATTTTGGAATTTTTTATATTTTTTAAAAAAGTGATTTCAAGATGAAAAGGGTATTTTACTCATGAAATGTTCTATATGATTTTAAAGGATTATTTCATCTAATATGACATCCTTTGATGCTAATTATTCTTTACTAGGGATATGATCCAATTATATCATACTTATTATTTCTTTGGAGGGTTTATAATGATTATGTTGAGACATTTACAGAACATGTTTTTTCACTAGTTATGCTACGATGACATAATGAATGTTTTATGATCTTGAGACATATATATGAATTGATTATTATTATGTGATGGGAGAGATTTAAATTATATATCCCTCTAATTAATTGGGTAAGTATTTATGTCTTATGAGCCTTAAAGAGTACATGATAGGTTATCCCAACCCCAAAAGTGGGTACATGGAAGGTTATCCCATACACAAAAGTGGGTACATAGGAGGTTATCCCAAGCTCGAAAGTGGGTACATGTAAGGTTATACGAATCCCAAAGTAGGATCACTGGTAGTTTTCTCAATACTAACATGTGATGAATGTCTTGGTGGGTGTACTTGTCATAATATTTATATGATTATGATTGTGCCATACTTTATGAAATTATTTTATGAGATAATCTTATGAACACAAAAATTTATGTTATTCCTCATGATTATGATCTATGAGTTACTAGGTATGTTTTTAAAATGTTAAGATCATATTATCATACACATATCCTCTTATTGGGCTTAATTTATAAATTACATATCTCTTATTTACCCTTACTGAGCATTTGAGCTTACACTTTATTATATTTTTCCTTTTACCTAGGTTATGAAGAATGGTTTCAAGTAGGATATGTCTAAGAAGAGTTTTATATGAAACTATCTTTGTGGGAAATGATAAAGATACATAATTAAATAAGAGGATTATGTATCTAATATATAAAGTCACTAAAAATTTATGGTTTTAGTGTGGATCGTAATGTTATATAATGTATATTCATCTAATAAGATATGATATTTATATATGAAAATTATGGGTCTCTATAGCTAGCTTTAGATAAGGGTTTGATTAATATTTGGAGATTAAGAATAGATAACTTTGGTAAAAACCCTAGGGATATGTCTAAGTAAAGGATAAAGTCCTCAAAATTTGGTAATATAGATATTATATGGTTTTACAATGAAAACATACATGTATTGATACTATAAGTGGATTTTGTTTTATTATAGATGCATATAGGGGTAATAACCTAAAATAGAGTTGGTCAGGTATATCTTATCTATCATTCTAGTGCATGGTGATTGAGACCTTACTGTGAACTTGGTTTATCACTCTTGAAGTATATTATTAGATTAACTAAATGTTTTATTATGTAACATTATGAATGATTCGAATATAATATAACCATGGATGACCTTGGTTAACCATAAGACATCATATATTTAAAGAAATATGTCATGATTTAGAGTGATTTTTCATCATTATATTATTAAACATTTTTATCATTATTTCCAACACTATGATTTTTCATTTGGTTTTAGTCAATGGTTGGAACATAGAGGAATTGTGTTAGTGCTAATTGTGTTATAAAATTCAATGATTGTACTACTAAGAAACAAAATGAGATGGGAGCTAGGAGGTGAGACTTTGTGATTACACCTTATCATATTTCATGATATATGATTAATAACATAAACTTCAGTGAGTTCCCTAATTCATAAAGTAAGTGGAAAATGGAATTTTATGGATGTTTGTGTGGTAACTATCATATAGGAAATAAAGTTATATTTTATTAATGTTAAGAATATGAGAAGTATCACTTAGGATAATGTCTCAATATGAAGAGACAATGTTTTCTATATAGAAATTAATGGCATAGAGAAATGAATTTCTAAGTAATTTGATGTATTATAAGTGGGGAACTTCAATATAATCAGAGTTAATGACATATCCAAGAGCTAAATCATATATCATGGAAGGTTATATGTTATTCCAATTGTTAAAGTGGAATGATTGAAGTTTTTATGTGTTGTTATTTGAGAATTATATCATAGAAGTGTTTTATGAATAATATTCTAGTTATAAGAATCATGACACATATAATAATTTTTCTATATAAATTTTACATTAAGGATTTACAATAATATGTTGAATGGAACTAATAACTTAGAAAAGCGATTCAATAGAAAAGTGATATTGTATGTAAAACACATTATTGAGGGAAATATAACACTTTATATGTTCCCAATATTGAGATAATAATGTTAAGTTGAGATAAATATATTATTGAAATTGATAGAGTAAAAGGGATAGTATTGAAGACCTTGGAATTTATTAATTATGTGATGAAAAAGTGGTTTATGTTATCTTTGATGGAGTTTATTTCATTTGGGAATTTATGAAATTTGTTTGATAATATATGATTTTATTAAGGAACAAGTATAGAGTTAATTTTTGGAACCACATATGTTTTCATTAAGGTTTTATAGAATTTTAGGTTATTAATATGTTTTTGGAGAATATATTAACAAGGTAATCATGTATTTGGTATGTGACATTAAGATCTAATTTATGTTGTTTGAGGTATTAATGTTAAGTTGATTTTATAATATTAGAAACCTTATTTCTAAATGTTTTGATTTATAATTTAGTCAGACACATTTTGGAAGAGTTTTAAGGTTAACTACTTATGGAATGGTTTAAGTTGATCTTTGTATGTTATTGATATGGATTTAGAGATTAATGTGTGATTTATCCATATTGGATAACATGTAGTAACCATTTTGGTTTTGGTAAATATCTAGAGATCGAAGGAATGAATTTTCATTATATATAAGTTAAATTTAGTGTTTTAGGCATTAATTATTATTCTTGAATATTCTTTTATTGGAGTAAGAGATGAAGTAGAAATTCACAAAAGCACAACAAAATAATGAAATTGTTCTTATGAAAGGGAAATAAATCAAGTAAATATGTTTCATCATATACTATATCATTAAATTAAAATAATCCCACAAATTTATGAAAATTATCTTGAAATAAAAATGTTATTATTTGACCTTCATTTCTAATTAATTGATTGTATTTTTATCCCTCACTGAGTTATGGTTTTTTGTCATTTACTTTCTCATGACTAAAAGTATTTGACCTTAAAAATTACATAATATTTATTTTCATTCAATAATTTACTTTATTTCATTTAGAATATCTTTTTGGTTTAGAGTTTTAGAGAATTAGGTCATAACCTATACATTACAAAACCATATAATAAAAAGTTGACACTTTTGATTAGTTTCAATTTTACCATAATGTAAAACTTTTAAAATAAATCATGATTACTTTTCATTGAAATATATTATGAATTTCAACTTTAATTATTTTTTTTCCATAACCCATCCTTAAATCCATTGAAAAAGATTTAAAAAATATGGTATGAGCAGAAAAATCTTAGTAAGGGACATAAAAAAGAAAGAAAAGAATTAGTCTAGTAAAAAATAAGAAAATTACTATAATTTTTACCTTTAGATTCAATATTATTTGAGTGTATGAAATAAAACATTTTTACATGAAAAACACACAAACATTCTGCTCAAATAAATCCTTTAAAACGCATAACAACGAATTGAAACTCATTTTCAGTGACTTGAAGCATCATATTAATAAATAAAATTAATTTTTTTAATTATAATAGCCATATGTTTGGATTACAGAATAAATATTTCCCAATTAATTAGAGATCTATAATGGATCTCACTCTTCATATAATCTATATCGGGATCACCCATTTTTTATTAGATATAATGGGGATCAACCCTTCATATAAGATATATCAGCCTCCCCCCATGAGCTATAATGGGGCTCAAACCTCTTTATGAGATATATATTTCTCACCTATTTCATATAATTCTCATGTACCATATCATTAAAAACCCTTTCATTATAAATCCATTTGAAAAACTCTTTTAAAACCATATAGAAAACAATTTATGATAAAAATAGTGTTTTCTTTTAAAAACCCATTTTCAATGTTGAAATACCAAAACAAGGGAAATAAGGGTTTCCATTGAGTAAAAATTTAAATATTTCAAAATAATCAATAAATAATGGCCACAATGGTATAAAATTTGTTTTCTTTATGTACATTAATAATAGAACATTCCTTTTGTCGTTTGTCAAAAAGTTTTGTATAAAACATGTAGAAAGATTCATTTTGAAAACCTTTGAAAATAAAATAAAAATATACATAAAATGTAATTTATAAATATTTTATGTCCATATAATTTTTTTAATAAAATAATTTTAAACACATGGATATGAAAAATAAATATTTGGAAGGAAAACTTTAAAAGATAATTTTATTTAAATATAGTACCATATCAATTTGGAAATATTGCAATCAAAATATTCATGAAATAATAGAATTAAAAAATATAAATACCATTATGATAGATAAATACACGATATAACATTTCAAAGGTGTTTTATATACTGATTATAGAATAGTATATGTGCATAAAATCAAAATTTGACTCAATTAAAGAAAATTGAGAGGAAGTCCCTTACCTTGAGTCTGACTTTCCATGTATGTCTCTATATTCTTAAATAATAATTTTTTTATTTACTTAATTTATAATTTTTTTGAATTTTATTAATATTTTTATTTTCCTTATTACAATGTTGTATACAATTACTTAATCAATTAAGTTTACATCAGATTCTTTGACCATATTCAGCCAATGTGTTAAAAATGACTTCAGTAAGTTGACTATGGTCAAAGAAGTCGTTATTTAAATAGATAAAGAATAATAAAAATGGAATAATTATCATTTTTATGAATTAATTATACTTTTAATACTAATCATTAATGTTGGTTTTGAGAAATGAAGTACATTATGATCCTCTAATGGCCCAAAGGCCTTTATTTTTTATTGATTTTTGATAATCCACCTTTGAAGGGGTGAGGTGGAACCCTTACAATGCCCGTAGGCGTAAGAATTACATGGACCGTAGGCCTTAGAGGAATTCATTTCCCGTAGGCTTCAAACATTACATACAACCCAGACTAACTACTTGGAACTGCTCCTTCCCAGCATCTTCATTGTGAAATCAGCTCTCCACCTTCACATGGATGATTGACTAGGATTTTCCATGCATGAATAGGCTTGTCCCAATGGAAGCTTCCATACCCTCTCATTCTTGCAATCCTTTTAGCTTCTGCTATGGTGACATCTCATTGCTCCCCCTCCTTCTGAAGCTTGTTCCTTGTAAGTTGTTTGGTTTGCATCTGCACTTTAAGGTGGCCCGAAGGCCTTGAGGTGGCCCGAAGGCCTTACTGACCCGAAGGCCTAGGTAGCCTGAAGGCCTTAAATGACTCAGGGACCAAATCAGTGGCTCGAAGGCCCAAATGGGGGCATATTCCCGACTGCTATAGTGCCAAACAATGCCTGCTACAGTTCCTGCTACAGTACCTGATACAGTTCTACACACTACCTGCTATAGTACCTGCTACAATATTTGCTACAGTGCTAATATAGTACCTGCTATAGAGATGCTACAGTAACCCAGAAATTATCCCCCACCTGGATTTGATCTCGGGTCTCTTGGATGCACTTAAGGAGTGACATTTGCATTTTTTGAAAATCATTTTGAAAAGAAGGTGTGTATTGATTTATATTTACATTATTATAATATTATAATAAATAACATATTAATTATTTAAATATAATTATATATATCATCCATGTCATGTGGTGATGAAAATATAGTCCCATAGCCTCGTGAATGTGGTAGTCCACAAGTTCACGAAAAACGTTATCATTTCTTAGTGAGTGAAAAGGTAAGAAATAATATGATATATTAAATTTCATAATAGTATATATTTAATTAATATCATAGTTATCTCATTTATATCAATTATATTCATTATATTTACCCTTATTACATTCCATGTAAAGCTTTAGTGAAAAACGAATCACATCGCTTCTCGAGACGGTAGTCTGCCATACACACAAGCGACATTATAGTATCCCCTATATAATAGAATGTAAAAATGTATATTTAATATAATTAATATAAAGGTATAATTATTTTATAAATTTCACATATATACATTAGATCCATTACCACACCCAACCATGATTGGTGGTAATGGGAATGCGAATGACATCGGTTCGCGAGACAATAGTCCGTTGTACATACAAACAGTAATTTTGTAAACTATTTGATAAAAGTGGAGAAATGTTTAGGTAATTAACTTATTATAAAAACATAAAAACATATTAAATATACTAAGGTTATTATATAATCATGGTTTAATAATAATTAAAGGTTTTGGAGAAAGAAATAAAACAAATATGCTCGTTGAAGAACATTACCTCTTCTTCAGGTATCCTTCTTAGGTTTGCACCAAATCCTTCCTAGGTTGGATATCTACCCAAAATAAGTCTTATAAGATTAGAGTATGGAATTTGAGAAGTTATTTTGGAATTTTTTTCTGTACTAAAAGGGTGCGCATGTGTGAAGAATATAGGAGAGGTGGGGACCATTTATAAGTGAGGTGAGGGGAACACTTGTAATTTTTTAAAAAGATTCAATCATATCCATTTTTTTATCAGAACAAAATCCTCCAAAATGGGTTAATCTATAAAATAGAATATATAAGTTCAAAAGATGTCTATAAAATTTGTGTTGTACAATTTGGTAGGTTATTTTAACTCTCATCTTCTTAGTTTATCCCCATAATAAATCCATTTTTACCTTAATCACGATAATTAATTTTTAATGTTCTCACTGAAAATTTTGGTCAAAAATTAAGTTTACCTTATTAGGTATTAAATTTTTTTCTAATTGTAAATATGGATTCCATTTTACCAAACTCAATTAACATAATTGGTAAAACTTAATTTAAAATTAATCTCGTAGACATGACAAGAAAAATGGTTTTTGAAGAGAAAATGTTTTAAAGTTCACAAAGTTTTCATATCAAAATTCAATATAAAAATGATTCCAATGACCTAAATTGGTTTAACTGATATAAAATTTAAATAATTTTACTTCAAAGAAATTAAAAATTTAATTTGACAATATAAATAATTTAAATGAAAAGGTAATTTTCAATTAAAATTTCATATTTCTCACTATTCATTGGAAAGAGAAACATTTCAGAAAAATAACAAAAATTAAACCCAAGATAATTTTGATATTATTATTTAAAAAATTAATTTTAGATTCTCAAATAAATTTTCTAAAATTATTAAATATTAATATTAAATTATCAATGAAAATCATGACTAATTTACCTTTTAGAAAAATACACTTTTCATAAAATGTTTTTTTTATTTTAAATGATACTTATTTTATTAGTAATAAATAGATATCTAATAAATATGCATAAAATATATATTTTCTTAAGTTAGTTAATCATATTCTTACCCCCCATTCCAATGGCTAGGTGATATAATAATGTTAATATTATATTATTTTTCTGTAATACTCAGTGTTTTGTGTAAGGGAGGCTATTGAAGAAACTCATTATTCTATGTAATACATGCTAACTCAGTATTGAATTTCATTTATACTGTAAAACAAAAGTTTATATTTTGAAATATTGAGTCATTACATCCCTCATTTAAAAAAAAATTCCTCATAATTTGAACTTTATCTCAGTAGTCAAAGGATGAATATTTGAGAATAATTTTGTTGTAAATCCAAATCATAAAAATAGTTAATAAAACATCTTCAGAATAAGAGATAAAGGGAAGTACAAGGGTTATATGGAATTACACATCAATAGATTTATAAGTATTAGAACATTATTTTCAAGTGAAGATATATACACAGAAGAAAATAATAAATAATTATAGAGAGTGATTGAGTTCATTTATCACAAGAAAGTGAACGATCAATGGAAAGTCAAGGGTATAAAAACCATAAATATGTTATGTTATAAAAGACCATCCGATTCATTAGACATGAATTTAATAGGATAGAATTTTTTTAATATCATTTTTGTAACGTCCCGGTTTTGGAAGCCACCCAGAGGTGCCCCGTTCCCGGTTCACCACATGACCTCAAGCACATTTACCCAAATTCCAGAGGCTGCCGACTAGCAGTGAGGGCCTTGGTAAGTTATTGGGGAAACTATGCCCTCTTTTGGTAAGGTATACAAAGAAAAGAAATTAATAGTAAATAGTGGAAGTAGTAAACAATATGCAATAACTGAAACCAAACAGAAAAATCAATGAATATATAGTAATGATGATAATGATGCAGCAGGTACAAGTATCTAAGGAACGCAGCAAACACAACAACGTGCTGAAATACAAGGAAAAACAAAGTACTAAAATAACAGCAACTCCTGCAGCATCACAAGCCTAAGCTTGGTACCCTGCTCTCTAGCTCCAAGCAATCAAGTACCGGAAGTCGAAGGGCGCTTTACCTTATCTATACCTAAAACAACAAAGTCTGATTGGGCCCAAAATCATGGCCCAAAAAGGGTGTGAGATACAATCCCAGTAGGCAATCACCCAAAGATCTGTGCCTAACAGTCAATGCATACAAGGAAAGTAAAAGTGCAGGAAGCAGTAAACATAAAAGAACACAGAAGCTACAATCCATAGTTCTAGCATATAAAGTACACAAGTAAACAACCAACAACAAGTAGAAAACTGGTAACCCTCTAGTAGCTCTCACAACCTAACCTCTATGGTTCAACCTACAAGTACTAGTAACCCTCTAGGAGGCACACACAGTCTCACCCATCTGGTTCAGCTATGAGTAGACTTTCTGAGGAAGAACTCACCGTTAATTCTCCCTATAGTCCCGTATCGTACTAAAGTATATCTAGGGAAGCACTCAACATCTCATTCCCACTGTGGTCCGCGTCGAGGAACTACAGAGTCTCTGAGGAACCACTCATTGTAAATTACCCCTGTGGCCTCGCATCATATTAAAAGACACTCTGGAGAATCCCTTACGTCCATTCTCCCTATGGTCTATTACACTAGGTTCTCACAATCCTTTGTGAAATAAACATTCTCAACGCGCACGTATCATCCCAATTAAACCTCAAGAACTACTTGGCTATCATTCTAAGGCACAAAAACATAACAGTATAATAGCCCCACTATCCTAAAACTAGGCATGGAAACTGGAAAAAATCCTAATAAGAAAAACATGAAAGGCAAAGCATAGGAACCGAATATAAATTATCCAAATTCACAAGAAATGATCTATACTCAAGCAATCAAGCAAAGTAGTCAAACAACAGGGGAAAAACAGGAAACCCACAATTCCTCGTTCAAGGGAATTGGTGTAATTTGCCAGAAATATTCACAAAATTCCTAAAAAAATGCACAAACCACCTACCTTGGTGCTAGGAGATCGATATACGTGAACCACGACGATTGATTCCCCTTAGAACGTCAAAGATCTGAGAAAACCCCAAAAATGCTCAACCCATGATAACTTAGAAACGAGGAGGAAACATGGAACAAGGCTAAATCAAAAGAGAGAACTCACCGCTATGATTCCAATGCAATCAACATTGATCGATTCGAAGAACGGATGGAGGAACGGAAGCTCGTCAAAGATCTATGGATTCCCGACGCTCTTGGATGAAGAAGCTAGAGAAGAAGAGCTTTTCATCGATTAGGCACGACCCCGGTCCATTTAATGAAAAAAAATAAAGTACATGGTGTGTAATTTTAGATTACACGGCGTGTAATAGGTTTTTTCATACTTCGCTTTAAGTGGCATCCACATCACCCCTACACCCCGTGTGTGTGGCCCAGGCACGACCAGCACACAGCTTCGATCCGGAAAAGAGTACACGGCGTGTACTCAGAAAGTACACGGTGTGTACTTCAAAAATTTCCAGAAACTCCATTTTTCTCAAAAACTCCCAAAGAAGGAAAGACGTACCTCAAACAAAGATCAAGGTTCTTACAAACTTCCCCTCTTAAAGAATTTGGTACCCAAATTTACCTAACGAGGCATGGAAGAAGAATCCTCGAACAGCTCTGGCCACTATGATCGTACATCGACCTCCCTTTACCAGCTCTCTTCCTGTACTCGTCCGTGCTGCGATAGCACCCGTACTAGAGGAACAGACCGCCCATGGAGAACCTTCATACTATGATCGAAAATCTGGATAGGATGCTCCTCAAATGATGAATCCGCTTTGAGCTCAACTTCCTCGGGCTAAAAGACATGAGATGGGTCTGAAAAGTAACGTCGGAGCTGAGAGATGTGGAAGATATCGTGCATGCCCCTGTACCTCTGAGGTAACTGCAACCGAAGGGAAACTGGAACAACTCTCTCCAATACCTCAAATGGACCGATGTACTGCGGTGAAATCTTACCCTGTCTCCAAATCATCTTGTGTCCCAACCTCGGTGCGACGCGCAGGAAAACCTGATCCCCGACCTTGAACTCCAGAGGTCATCTCCGCTAATCAGCATAAGACTTCTGTCGAGACTGTGCTGTTTCAATCCTCTTCCAAATCAACTCTATCTGTTCTGAGGTCTCCTGAACAAGATGAGGTCCCAGTAAAGCAGCCTCTCCTGCCTCCGGCCAGCATAAGGGGAATCTACATGGCCTACCGTACAAAGCCTCGTAAGGTGAAATCTGAATAGTCGCCTGAAAAATGTTGTTGTAGGTGAACTCCACTAGAGGAATATGCTTCTCCCAATAACCTCCAAAGTCTAGAATGCAAGATCGAAGCATATCCGCAAGAACTTGGATCGTGCGCTCAGACTGGACCTCAGTCTGGGGATGGTATGCTATACTCAAAAGTACCTATGTACCCAAAGCCTTCTGAAGTCCCTGCCAGAATCGAGAGGTTAAGTGCGCATCCCTGTTTGAAACAATGGAGTGTGAAAATCCATGTAGACATACAATCTCTCGGATGTACAACCATCCCAGATCATTAACACTGAAGGTCTCCTTGATCAGCATGAAATGAGAAACTTTCGTATGCCTATCGACGACAACCCAAACAACATCGTTCCCCCGAGGTGACCTCAGCAACCCGGTCACGAAGTCCATCACGACATCGTTTCACTTCCACTCCAGAATGGGTAACTGCTGTAAAAGGCCTGCTAGTCGTTGATGCTCCGCCTTCACCTATTGAGAAGTAGAACACCGTAAGACGAAACTAGCAACATACCTCTTCATACCTGGCCACCGGTACTGGCGATCAAGGTCCCGATACATCTTGGTGATGCCAGGATGAACTTCCCAAACTGAGGAATGAAAATCCCGTATCAACTCCTCGTGTATTTCTTCTGGCACCCATACACATCCCTGGAAATGCAAAATCTCATCCTCACCCACTGTCCATCAAGGAAGAGGGTCCTCTCCTGACACACTCTCCCACCAGACTAAGCCTTCTGAGTCTGATAGCTGCCTCATCTGTACCCGATCAAGTAGTGTAGAGGTAACAGCTACCGAAGATAGAAAAGTCTATCCCTATCTATCGTGCACCACTAGATGCATATTAGAGAACATATCCATAAGCTACCACTCACTGCTGGCCTCCTAAACTGCCTGAATTTGAGTTCTCCTGCTCAATGCATCTTCCAGTGCGTTACCCTTTCCCGGCATATAGGAAATATTGAAATCAAAAGACTGAAGATACTCGAACCACCTGTTCTATCTCAAATTCAGATTACACTGAGTGAATATGTAATTGAGACTATTGTGGTCGGTGAAAACCACAAAGTGCTCTCCCAGAAGGTAATTTCTCTAACAGCGTAATGCATGAACAACAACTTCCAACTCCAGATCGCACGTAGGTTAATTCTTCTCGTGTGGACTCAACTGCCGAGACCCATATGCCACAACTCCATCTCCCTACATAAGCACCGCTCCCAGCCCGATACCTGAAGCATCATAGTAAACAGTGTAGACCTTGCCCGACTCTGGCAAGCCTAGTATCGGTGCTGACGTCAACCTTCCATTCAGCTCTTGAAAGGCTGACTCATAAGAATATAACCATAAAAACATGACCCCTTCTTGGTCAGACCTGTCAACGTTGCTGCTAGGTGCGAGAAGTCCTGAATGAAGCATTTGTAGTATCCATCCAACCTTAGGAAACTTCGTACCTCAAAGACATTCTTCAGATTCTCCTAGGAAACTACATCTCTAACTTTCTCTGGGTCCACAGATACTCCAGCCTCTAAGATGACGTGACCTAAGAAGTGAATCTGATCCATCCAAAAGTGACACTTCGAGATTTTAGCATACATCTGATGCTCTCTCAGTGTACTCAGAACGATCTCAAGATCTCTGGCATGGTCGTGTTGAGTGTGAGAGTACACCAAGATATAGTCCATAAAGACCACGACGAAGGAGTCCAAGTATTGATGGAACACTCGGTTCATCAGTGCCATGAAAACTGCAGGTGCGTTCGTGAGACCGAACGGAATGACTGTATACTTGTATAGAACATACCTTCTACTGAAGGCTGTAAGAGGTATATCTGTTGGTCTAACATGAAACTGATGATAACCAGACCTCAAATCGATCTTCTAGAACACTCGATCTCCTCGATGATAATCAAATAGGTCATCTATCCTCGGAAAGGGATATTAGTTCTTGACCGTCAACTGGTTCAACTTCTGATAATCCACACAAAGCCTAAGGGTATCATCTACCTTCTTTGAAAATAAGACAGGCGAACCCCAAGGAGAAGTACTAGGTCGGATGAAACCCTTTGCCTGCAACTCCTCCAACTGCTTCTTGAGCTCATACAACTCATATGTAGCCATCCTATAAGGAGTAATGGACACCGGTGCCACTCCTGGCACGAGCTCAATCGAGAAGTCTACCTCACGCTCCGGAGGCAAACCTGAAAAGTCCTTCGGAAAGACATCTCTAAAACGATACACCACTGTAGGAAAGTACAACTGTGAAGTCTTCTGACCATCCAGATAAAGACTAGAAATCTGGGCCATCACCCTTCCTAGACCATGATGCTCGAGTCCTGCTCGACTTGCCTGAACATCCCATTCGCCTCTTTGAAGAAAATATTCACCCTCTGGTGAAATGAAACTCACCCTACGGCGATAACAGTCAACGACTGCTTGTAAGGGAACCAAATAGTCCATCCCAAGAATGAAATCATAGCATGTTATCTCTTGGACGTAGAGATCCCATAAGAAACGATACCCTGCAACCTCGAGAGGGAACTGTCTACACTGAAGTTCACTAGATGTCCTTGTCCTCAAAGGTGTGTCTAGTGTCAATGAGTTGGAAAAAGAAAAGATATAGAGACCAAGGATCTCCACGTCAACAATAGAGATAAATCTATGCATATCACCAGTATCAAGAAGAGATGAAGATAAAACTGTGGTTACTAAAATCGTAACTCGAATGGTAGAAGGTCTGGGATCTTGCTCTTGATAGGTCTGATCTACCACAAAAGTCTGGCCTGTCCCACAGACCTATGACCCTGCCTGACCACTCTGAGATGATCCAACCTGCTGACGCTGAAATACTGGTGGCTGGCCTCCATGACCTCGACCTCCACCTCGGCCCTAATGGTCGGAAGAACTCCAGTTCCCCAACTGGTGAGAAACTGGTGCTGCTGCTCCTGAACGAGGAGTCATAGAAGAACTCCCTTCACCAGCTGCTGGTGAGAAAACCTGGCAGAAACACTGAACGTGACCCATCATGCCACAAGATCGGCACTCCACGGGGTCTCTCTGGAACTGCGGCCTCGTGTTCCCTGACCGACCATACTGGTAGCATATCACTTGGCTGCTTGACGATGCATCTCACTTCCTTGGATCACTGCACGTAGACTCCCTATGGTGTTTCTTGCTGTTATATAGAGGAATACTAGCTCTGGAAGCAGAACCACCCTGGCTCGCAGCTCCGGAGTCTCTCATATTGCGCTCCGAAATCAGTTCCTGGTTAACCATGGAAGTGGTGGAAGTCAACTAGAATAGATTCACCCACGAGCGGATCTCCCCCTAATACCATCCTCAAAATTCCTCACTAAGAACATCCCATACCCACCCCAGAGGGGTGTGAAACGCTACAGATCTGTGAAACAAGAGGATTACTCCATAACAGAAAGAGTACCCTGCTCTATGATCATGAACTCCCAGGCTCGGTCGGCCCTCAGGATCTCCGGGTAGAAGTAGTCATAAAAGACACGCTAAAACTCCTCCCAAGCCATAACCTGCTGATGACTTGCCTGTGAGATCATGTCCCACAACCTCTTGGTGGAGTCTCATAGCATATAGGTAGTGATCTTGACCCACCTCTTTGGAGGCATCTCTAGATGTTCAAAGATGGTTAACATGGCTTCCAGCCATGACTCTGCAGCTTGTGGTCCTCCTTCCTCCAAGAAAGTGTGAGGATGCTGTTGTTGGAAAACCCACGTCATGTATGCCATAGTCGTGGCAGGAGGTGGTGCTCCCTGAAAGGTATACATAATCCTCAGAAAACCTTCCCTGAAATTCACATCAGCACCTGCAACTGGTATGACAGCCGATGCCAAGGATGGCCCGACTGGAGGATCGACAGGAAGTCCCTGATCAACCATATCTGGCGTCTAATCATTGCCTAACAACTGACGTACAACCAGAGGACCTCTCAGAGGCATAACACTGAAAGATCAAACATACCTCAAATTAGGAAAACAAGGACAGAGAACCAAGGAGTAAAAAACAAAAACAAGAGAAGGAAACACACAAGATTTACAAAACAAGACTACACGGCGTGTATAAAATCTACACGGTGTGTACTTAACTCTGTTTCCCTACCCGTGTCTCCTTGCACGACTAAACCACATTGTCTTATTAAATTTAGACTACACGACGTGTGCCTAGTGGACACGACATGTAGTAGATAAGGTTTCAACGACCCGTGTTGCTAGCTACACGGCCAACTACACGGCTGAGACTACACGACGTGTTCCGAACAAACACGACGTGTACTTGAAGATTTTTCCCGACCTGTGTTGTTGGCGACACGACCAAGTACACGGATGACCCTTACACGGCATGTTCCAAACAAACACAACATGTATAGAAGAAGATAACACCGACCCATGTTTCTCATGACACGACCGAGTACACGCTCACTACTACAAGGCGTGGACCTCCCGTACACGGCGTGTTACTCGCTATTTTCACAACCCGTGTTTCTGCTCACACAGTCAAAGACACAGTTTAAAACTACACGGCGTGTATATATAACGTACACGCCATGTATTCTGGGTTTTTTCGGGAAGTAGCTCTGAAACTGCACCAAATCCCAGAAAACACTGAAAAATGAGAAAGAAGGTTCCAAATTCTGATTTGTGAGGGCCCATACTACCCAAAAAACAAATCTTGGCATCCATTTAATTAAAGTACGATACAAACACTCTTCTAACAATCAACAGAGATTCTAACAAAGCATTTATCACAACAACATGCATAATTTACACAAGGTCTATCACAACAACATGTAATTGCTAATGCATCCTAGATGACATGAAAAGAATGCATGGCATGTGATTTCTAACAAGTGCCTATATGATGCATGAGATGGCATACCCTCATGTCATCGGGTTGCGATAGAAATAGAACCAGAATAGAAACAACAATAACAACACAAATCATGTGAATCACTCTAGGTGAATTCATATGAACCGTAAAATCTTAAAACCAGAAAACTACAGTAATCGAGGTAGTATGGATTTTTCCTGTACACGGGTTAGCTACTACCGAGCACAGATTAACACCAAGTACCGAATCCGTCCTATCCCTGGCTAAAGGCTTCAAATAGTAAATCTAGAGAAAAGAACTCCTCTGAAACCACTTCATAACGTCTCGGTTTCAGAAGCCACCCAGAGGTGCCCCATGCCCGGTTCACCACACGACCTCAAGAGAATTTCCCCAAACGTCAGAGGCTGCTGACTAGCAGCGAGGGCCTTGGTAAGTTATTGGGGGAAACTATGCCCTCATTTGGTAAGGTATAAAAAGAAAAAAAATTAATAGTAAATAGCAGAAGTATTAAAAAATATGCAACAACTGAAACAAAAAAGCAGAAGAAATGAATATATAGTAATGATGATAATGATGCAGTAGGTACAAGTATCTAAGGAACGCAACAAACACAAAAACGTGCTAAAATACAAGAAAAAACAAAGTACTAAAATAACTGCAACTTCTGTAGCATCGCAAGCCTAAGCTTGGTCCCTTGCTCTCCAGCTCCAAGCAATCAAGTACTGAAAGTCGAAGGGAGCTTTCCCTTATCTATACCTACAATTAAAAAGTCTTCTTGGGCCCAAAAGCGTGGCCCAAATAGGGTGTGAGATACAATCCCAGCAGGTAATCACCCAAAGATCTGTTCCTAATAGTCAATGAATACAAGGCAAGTAAAAGTGCAGGAAGTAGTAAACAAAAAAGCACATAGCAGCTACAATCCACAATTCTAGCATATAAAGTACACAAGTAAACAACCAAAAACAAGTAGAAAATAGGTAACCCTCTGATATCTCTCACAGCCTAACCTCTATGGTTCAACCTATAAGTACTAGAAACCCTCTAGGAGGCACACACATTCTCACCCCTCTGGTTCAGCTAAGAGTATACCTTCTGAGGAAGCACTCACCGTCAATTCCCTCTATAGACTCGTATTGTACTAAAGGCTCTCTGGGGAAGCACTCAATGTCTCATTCCACCTATGGCCCGCGTTGAGGAAATACAGAATCTCTGAGGAAGCACTCATCGTCAATTCCCCATGTGGTCTTGCATCATATTAAAAGACACTCTGGATAAGCCCTTATATCCATTCTCCCTATGGTCTACTACACTAGGTTCTCACAGTCCTGTGTGAAATAAACATTCTTATCATGTGCATATCATCCCAAGTAAACCTCAAGAACTACTTGGATATCATTCTAAGGCACAACAACATAATAGTATAACAGCCCCACTATCCAACAACTAGGCATGAAAACTGGAAAAAAGCCTAATAAGAAAAACATGCAAGGAAAAGCACCGAAACATAGTATAAATTATCCAAATTCACAAGAAATGATCTCTACTCAAGCAATCAACCAAAGCAGTCAAACAACCGGGGTAAAACAGGAAACCCAAAATTCATCGTTCAAGGGAATTGGTGGAATTTGCACAAAATATTCACAGACTTCCTACGGAAAGGCACAAACCACCTACCTTGGTGATAGGAGATCGATATATGTGAACCATGATGATTGATTCCCCTTAGAACGTCAAAGATTTGAGAAAACACCAAAAACACTCAACCCACGATAACATGGAAATGAGGAGGAAACATGGAACAAGGATAAAGAAGAAGAGAGAAATCACCGCTGCGATTCCAACACAATTAACGACGATCGATTCGGAGAATGAACAGAGGAAAGGAAGCTCGTCGAAGATCCGTGGATTCCCGACGCTCTCGGATGAAGAATCTGGAGAAGAAGATATTTTTGTCGATTAGGCGCGACCCCGGTCCATTTAATGAAAAAAAGAAAGTACACGATGTGTACTTTTAGAGTACACGACATGTACTAGGTTTTTCCATAATCTTCTTTAAGCAGCCTCCATGTCACCCCTAAACCCCGTGTGTGTGGCCCGGGCATGACCAGCACATGACTTCGAGCTGGAAAATAGTACATGACGTGTACTCAGAAATTACACGGCGTGTACTTCAAAAATTTCCAGAAACTCCATTTTCTCAAAAACTCCTGAAAAAGGAAAGACATACCTCAAATGAAGATCTGAGTTCTTACAATTTTCCTAAATTTAAGGAATTATTCTACTTTCTAAGAATATAAGGAAATATACTTACTTGACACATCTCTATTTCATACGAAAAATTTGAACATTTGGTTATCCTTAAATAAAATTTTAATTCACCCCTTACTCCCTGAAATGAATATCCAAAAATTATTTTTTTTATTATCGAAGATCTAAAATTTAGTTTTAATGGATCATAAGATCCACAAAAAGAGTGAAAAGTATTTTTGTATATATATAACTATTTTACAAAACCAATATGGTTAGAATAAGTTATCTAATATAATAAATTAATCTCTAAATCAAAAAATTAATGCAATTTGTTCATCATTAATATTTATTTCTCAAAGAATTTAACTAAAAATAATGTCATATTAACCAGGACATTGCATATGTCAGTGGTAGGTTCTAAACCCTAATCATACTTCAGTCATGGGTTCAAGCCTTTCATCCTTCCCAAATGTGAGGGGTTGTAACCCAACATGTAGGTTATCCTTTTTCTAAACCATGTTAATATACTTCCTACAATGTTATAAAAAAATGGACATACTTGAAAGATAATCAACCATTTAATAAAAATATTATTATGGTTTTCAATATGAACTGTTTTTTTCACAAATTATAATAAACTTATTTGAATATTATTAAAATTTCATTAATGATCATATTAACCCTAAAGGTTATAAGTACCTTTAAAATTACATATATAAAATTTAAAGGCATTACTCCTCAAATAACGTTTCCACTGAAAAATATACTTTATATATCTATAAAAACTCAATAAATTTCTCCTAAGGTATTTACATTACTTGAAATATAAAAAGAGGAATTCCTAAGACATTTAAATTATGATCAAACTTCAAAAAATACTAAGCTCCTTGGAGCTATCACCACTTCACTAGATAGAACAACAACAACTGTTAAAGAAATAAAGGATTTTCCACCCCCTTTTTTTTCTGATCTTGATGATTTCCACCATGAGTAAGTAAATTCACATTAAAATTAGCATAATTTTCCATCTCATTGTAGTTAAAACATATCACCATTGACTGGAGATCTATTATCTTATTTTTTTTCTTTTCCATTACTCTTTTCTTTGCTGTCACAAGACTTATGACCAAGCTTACCACACCGGTGAAACTTTCCAGATCCGAACATACATTCCCTGGAATGTATTTTAACACACTTGAAATATTTTTGGGGATTACCTCTATAATTCTTGGTTGGTTTCTTCTCCATTTCCTACCACTTTGACCATTTACTACTCTTTTCATCTCGTGGCACATAAGTTTCAGAAAACTCCATATCAAATTTATCTAAAAAAGAAAAAATATCTAATAACTTATAAATTTTCATGGTACCAAATCTCTTTTCTGTATAGGTTTTAATCCTGAGTAAAATCTATTAGTTTTACTATCAATTTACTAAAAACAATCTGATATTTATCTGGCCAACCTTGTAAACTTTTCATTATATGCAGACACTGAATCTTCATCATTTTTCTTCAATTCCAAGAATGGTTTCTCCACCCTAAGATGATCAACCTTAGGGAAGTATTTCTCAAGGAGAATATTCTTCAATGTATCCAATTACATATCCTCATAACCATATTTATCCTTATTATTCTTAACAAAATACCACTATTGATCAGATTCACCCTCAAAATAATAAATGGAAAGAGTTACCTTTTGATTTTTGAATATCTCAGGACTTCAAATATAATTTCTAGAGAATTGATCTATCCTTATGGTACCATAGGTCCAAATGATCCACTAAATTATGGGGGATGTTATCTCATGAAATGATACACTATAGACATTTTCCTTCATGGAATATTGGGTTCCTCTCTAGTATGGATACTACCACTATTTATATCTTGTCTTAATTGATCCATCACTACAAAAAACTGTACTGTTCTAATTCCATCCATCTCGGGATGCTGATTTGAAAGGATATTTTCCTCTTGGTGTCTTCCCGCTATATATCCCATGTTTCCTCAAGGAAAAAACATTCTGAATATGCATAGTTTAGATGAAGCAACATGGTAATATTAAAATTATATATCATTTCAACTTATCCATAAGATAGAATCCTTCAATGGAATTCTATTAACATTATTCTAACCTATAAAGTTATATAAACTATCCTATGATACCAAATATAAAAACTCAACATTAAACATTACATAATATTTATTTTTAGTCAATAATTTACTTTAATACACCTTGAGGATCTTTTTAGGTTTAGAGTTTTAGAGAATTATGTCATAACTCATACATTACCAACCCTTATAATACAAAGTTGAAAATTTTGATTAGTATTATTTTTACCATAATGTAAAACTTTTAAATCCTATGAACTTGACTTCTTAAAATATTTTTGACTTTAAACTTGACTTCTTCCTTTCCATTACCCATCCTTAAATCTTATGAAAAATATTTAAAAAACCCGGGATGTACACAAAAATATCAATAAGGGACATAAAAAGAAAGAAAACCATTAGTTTAGTGGAAAATAATAAAACCCATATAATTTTTACCTTTAAATTTAATATTATTTTAGTGTATGAAATAAAACATTTTCACATGAAAAACATAAAAAACGTTTTTTAAAGCCTTAAAAACCCATAAAAAGCAATTAAAAATCCATTTCTATGACTTAGAGAATCATATTAATAAAACCCTTTCAAAACCCTTTTAATTAGAATAACTATATGGATGAATTTAATATAATGATTACCCATGCATTAGAGAGATATAATGGGGCTCACCCTTCATACAATCTATATCAATCTCACCCATTTATAATGAACAATAATGGGGATCAACCCTTTATATAAGCTATATCAAGCTCACCCATGGGCTATAATGAAGATTAATCATTCATATAAGATATATTAGGATCACCTATTTCATAAAATTATCTTATACCATATCATGAATATAATACTTTCATCATAAAACCCATTTGAAAAACACTTTCAGATAAAAATACGCTTTTATTTTAAAAACCAATTTTTAATATGAAAATAACCAAAAAAAGAGAAATAGGATTGTCCAGTGAAGAAAAAAAATGAAATATTATAAAGGAATATATAAATAAAATAATTTCCATGCTGGCAGATTTTTTTTTCTCCATGTACGTTAAGAATATAACATTCCATTTTTCATTTTTCAAAACATTCTATATAAAACATATAAAAAGATTCATTTTTAAAACCTTTGAAAATAAAGTAAAAAGGCTCCTAAAATTTATTTTATAAATCCTTTATTTCCATTTTTTTTCATAGAATCATTTTAAAAACATGGATAAAGAAAATAAATAGTTGTAAGGAAAACATTTAAAGAGAATTTGGTTAAGAAAATTCCCTCATCACTTTGGAAAAATTTTAATGATAAGACACATGAAATAATATCATTAAAAAAACTATAAATACCATTATAATAGATATATACATGATATAACATGTCAAATTTTCTATATATACACATCTTAAAAGAGTATATGTTAATTACATCAAAATATTCCTCAATAAAAAGAAAATTGAGCTGAAGTCTCATACCTTTAGTATGACTTGTCACATGTTACTTTATCTTCCTAAATAATAAACTTCATTTGATTATTTAATTAATTTATAAAATTTTTAAATTTTATTATTTTTTAACTTATTATAATGTTTTATATAATTACTCAATCAATTAAGTTTACATTGGATGTTTTGACCATATTTAGCTTATGTGTCCAAAAATGACTTTGGTAGGTTGACTATGGTCAAAGAGGTAACTTTTAAACATATTCATAATAATAATAATAAAATAATTATAATATTTATATATAAATTACACTTTTAATACCAATATTTAATGTTGGCTGTTAGAAATAAAGTATGTTACGTTCAAGGAAACGGTAGGTCGTACGTACGAATGAGTAACATTTTTATTTTTCAACAATATTTATGGAAAGAAGGTATATATTGTTTTATATTTAAATAATGAAAATAATATAATAAATTCCATATTTTTTCTTTCCATATTTTTTCTATATATATATAATCCATGTGGTGTAGTGATGAAAAGAGAGTCACATCACTTCATGACGGTTGTGGTCCACACATTCACGAACGACGTTATTATTTCTTAGTTAGGGAAAAGGTAAGAAATAAATTGATATATTATCATTTAATATTGATAAATATGTAATTAATATCATAATTATTTCATTTATACCATATATATTCATCATCATTACCCTTATTACCTTACATGTAAAGCGTTAGTGAAAAACGAATCAGATCGCTTTGCGTGGCGGTAATCTTACATACACACGGGCAATGTTATCATATCCCTTGCAGAATGGAATGTAAAAAGTTAAATATTATATAATGAACCTAGATGTATAATAGTGTTATAAATATCATATATATACTTTATATACATTACCTAACTTTGATAGGTGGTAATGGAAGAATGAATGACCTCGGTTCACGAGGTGGTAGTCCGTTGTACACATGAACGATGATTCTGTAACACATTTGATGGAAGTAGAGATGGTTATAGGTTATAAAATTATTATTAAAATATCCCATTATATGTAATATACTAAGGTTATTATATTTTCGTGGTATATAAAAATAAACCAATATTATATTGAAGAATATCACCTCTTCTTTAGGTATCCTTCTTAGGCTACACAAAAGCCTTACTAGGTTGTATTTATTCTCAAAATAAGGCTAAAATGATTAGAGGATGGAAATTGGGATGTTATTTGGGTAGGTATTGGAAAAAACAAAAGGGTGTGGGGGTGTGAATAAAATAGGAGAGGGGATGACCTTTTATAAGTGAGGTGAGTGGCACACTTGTAATTTTTTAAAGAGATTCAATAACACCCACATTTTTATCATGAAAAAAGCATAAAAAATGGGACATTATAGAAAAAAGAATAGATAATGTATAAATTTTTTGATATAATGAGTTCTTAAAAAATATTTAGGTCATCTTTAACCATTATATTCTTAATTTAACCCCTATTAAATCCATTTTTACCTTAATTTTGATAATTATTTTTTAGTATTTTCACTATTAATTTTGGTCAAAAATTAAGTTGAATTTATTAGGAATTATAGATTATTCTAATTAAAAATATGGAATCCATTTTTTCAAATTCAATTCAAAGAATTGGTAAATTTTAATTTAAAAAATAATCCCACATACATGATGAGAAATCAGGGTTTTAAATGGAAAATGTTAAAAGGTTACAAAGTTTTTATATCAAAATTCAAAATGAAAATTATTCTAATGAACAAAATTGGATTAATAAATATAAAATAGAACTAATTTAACTTAAAAAAATTCAAAATATAAATTAAAATTATAAATAATTTAAATGAAAATGTAGTTTTTTTTAAAATTCAGTATTTTTCTCAATTTATTGAAAAAGAAACATTTCAAAAAAATAACAGAAATTAACCCTAAGATAATTTTGATATTATTATTTCAAAAAATTAATTTTATTCTTAAATTAAATTTTAAAATAGTTTAAAATATCAATTTTGAATTATATTTATAATTTGTCACTTGTCCATTTTTTTAAAAAACTACTCTTTTTATAAAATGTTTCTTTTTTATTTAAATTATTCTTATTTTTTGAGTAATTAATAGATAAATAATAAAAATTTGTAAAATATATATTTTCATAAGTTAGTTAATACTATTAATACTCACCATTCCAATGGACAAGCAACATAATAATTTCAATATTATATTTTTGTTTAGAAAAACTCGATGTTGCATGTAACGTAAGCTATAAAATAAACTCATTTTTGAGTGTAACACAAGGTAAATTAGTGTTTCATGTCATTTATGCTATTAAGCATAATTTTATTCTTTTAAAATATTAGTGTGTTACAATAACCATATTCTATATCACTATCTTTTAGTCCTTATATATCATTTTTTATCCTCAAAGTATATATTCTTACTTATAATTAATGTTATCCTTATTAAGGATCCTAATTATGTGTTATTTTATGAAACCTTTTATGATTCCCACTACCCATTTTCAAAGTATGTTTTATTATCCCTCTACATGATGTGATATTTCCATAAATATGTGTTCAAATATTGAATCCTTGATGTCTAAGAAAAAAATACAAGGAAATAATTTATTTAGGTATGGGATGTAACACCCTGAAAATTTAGTTTAAAAGAATAATAAGCTCGATAGATTTCAAAGCAGATAACATCAAACTTTAAGTGAATTGAGATATATTATAAAAATATTATTATTTAAATGCGACCATTATATCATAGCTATTGAATTTTTGGGTATGAATATGAGTAACCACATTATTAAATATACATAAAATTGTTCTACTAAATACAAATGCATCAATTATTTATTATAAAATAAGAACACAATTTTTAGTGAAGTCATTTTATGCATCAGAAGTTCATTTTCTTCCAAATTTTTTTAATGCATGCATGATACCACTTTTATAAATTTTATTTTATAAAATGAACATAATTTTTGATATAAACATATCAAAATTAACTTATATTTTTTTTCTTATTTTTCTAAAATGATTGAATTTTCAGTGAAAAGTGAAAAATATAGATTTTTCAAATACTATCATTTGTTTTCATTAAATCAAGTAACTTAACCGTTCTATTTTGAAATTTATATTAAAGTGACATATGTTCAATTTTATTAATAATAAAATAAATAATATAAATTTAATCGAAAATATTCACGATTTTGATATAAGTTAATTTTTATGTTTAAAAACACATTTTGATCGAAAAATTGTTTTCCTTGCATTTTACACATTTATATTAAAATTGATTTATTCCACTTATAGTGATTTAATCTTGAAAAATGGATACCATATTTTTAATAATGGGGTTTAAATTAGGTAAATATGTCCCCTTCTTTTTTGGTCATTATGAATAATAATTGTGGTAAATATTTTTTTGCTTGGTATGTGTAAAATGGGTAAAGTGGGGTTAAGAATAGAAGATAAGGTCTTAAATTTAAATCAAAAATTGAATTTATTTAATTAGATGAAATTTATTTTACCATATTCATCCTAAATTCTAATATATGTAATTTTGGGGCTATTTTCCATTAATAATTACTTTTATATTATTTTAGGTAAAAAAATTCCATAATGTCACCATCTTGCATTTAAATTTTTTCTATATGACCACACAGGGATAAAAAGATGTTATTAATGAATATAAAATTTGATTTTGAACATTATTAATTAATTTTTTACTTTTATCAATGCTGAAATTATCTTAAATTCTTACACAACGCCGACATAGTGCATGTAAAAATAGTAAAAAAATCAAATTAATCAATTTAAAAACGTCAAAAGTAATATTTTTGGGATGAATTTAAATGTTACACTAGTTTTATGGTTAATAATAATGTTTAATTGATGGTAAAAGAGCTTATATTCTAATTACATACCAGTAATGATGTCTTAAAATTTAAACAAAATGAATAGTCCTAAAAATGACATTAATGATATTTTATGTTAAATAATATATTATTAAATGATTCAAAAATCATAAAAATATTTAAATAGAGAAATAAGGGTATTAAATTGTTTAAAAATACATCCAATTAACATTTTGAGATAATTGTTACAATATATGTAAATTTATGACTCTTAATGATTAAAAAATGTTTTAGCATGGTTAACGATAAAAAGGGTTAAGAGGGATTTAAGTTAAAGATATAAGGGTTAAAATAACCTAAAAACTTGTCTAAATCCCATTAGATGATTTTATTTTAATCATATATCATATTAATTTCTAAATTAATCCAATTCGGATCCACTTTTCTATGAATGTGACTATAATATTCTAAAGTTTTGAATAATTACAAGGGTTCCCCTTTCATCCCTTATAAAAGGAAACCAATTCTATATTTTATTTACACTACTTTAAGACACCTATTTTGAAAAAAAATATTCAATTTTTTTTATTAAATTCTTATACATGAATTATAGGTACTGTAATTCTTAAAATACTATTACAAGGGTCCTTAAGAATGGATCTCGGGGAGGTATACCAAATAATTGGTAATCGTCCTACCAAACTTCTTTCAATTAATTTCTTCTTCAACCTCCTCGAAATATTTAGTATTCCTCATAAAATTATAAATTTAGTATCCACAATATATTTAATTGTTATTATGATTATATAACCCCCATTATCCACTGTTTTTTTAACAAATGGTAAATGAATGTACTGCTTTTGCATAAGTGTGGACTACCGCCTCCACATATAAATATGATTCATTTTACATCACCTTAATTAATGGTTGGTTATTATAATGGATTTAATATTTATATGTGAAACTTATGATATAATTATTGTTCTATATTTATAAGACCTTATCTACCTTCTTAACCATTCTATATATTGGAAAGCAATGATGTTGATTGAGCATACGTGTAGACTACCTCCTCCACGAAGTGATGTGATTTGTTTTTCATTTTTTATTTACATGGATGGTAATGAGGAAATATTTAAATAATATATAGTATATATATGATATAATAATGATATTTTAAATGTGAATTATTATTTACCTTTATTTTGTTCCAATTATTGAAAAGTGGAATCATCACTTGTGCATACATACAAACTACCATCTCAATGAAGTGTTGAAATTCATTTTACATCACCACTTTATATAAATAATTATAAACATGTATATGATGATTAAATATGATAATAAATACATTATTAAAATTATTGAGATGATATAACCATTATCAAAGTATAAGTACCTATACTACCAAATTGAAACATGCAAGAAAAATGAAGTAGTTATCACCTAGAATAATAATTTTATTAAAGAATTATTAATAAACGGGTGATAAGATGTTATAATTAAATAATATATTTTATGATATATATATATATATATGATTATAGTTCAATAATATATTTATAATAAATATATATTTATTATATAGTTGGTTTGGATATGTATAAAGCAAGATGAATCTTTAGGTAAGGAGATTTCTCATCTCACTATTACTTCTATGAGGCATATACCATATTCACCAATTATTTATTTTATATAGTGTATATAATACAAGTTAATGTATTTTATAATTGTTATCATGAAAATAATTGGTATTTAAAAATAAATGTTAGGCTATCTCTTTCATGGGTTTTTGATTCATAGATTACCAAAGTAATAAGAGTTTATCATCTCAAAATTATCTTCTTTAGGACATATGTTATGTTATGAAAATATATTATTTTATGAGGTGTATATAAAACCCATTTTACATGTTATATCATGAATCCAATTTTTTTAATTATTCTTAAAGTTTAATTTTAACTTATTCTTTCATTGGGATTACGATTCATAAGTTACCAAATCAGTAAGAGATCTATGTTTCAATATCATTTTAATTGGGATTGTTTATGCTTGAAATTAAATTGGAAGAAATTATATAATCCTTATCTAATGAAACAATTTAATTTTATTATAATTTATTTATTCATGTAATTTTAATGTAATAATACCATTTTTCTCTCTTTGTTACTTAAAATGACCAAGATAATGTTTTTAAGAAAAACTGACTTTATTTCTTCTTTGGTCAGAAATATTTTTATTCCATGTCCATGGTTTGTTTAAAATGTTTTATATAATGTTTTTAATTTTATCATATGATATTTTAATTTCATTTTTACCCATGTTTTAATTTCTATAATATTGTTTCAAAGGAATCTTCTGGTCATTTTCTGAATGAGTTACTTTTTTACTTTTTATCAAAAATGTGAAAGGAATCATTGCTTTAATATTCTCATAATGAATGAGATAAACTACCACCATGTATGACCAATTCATTGAATATTAATTTACATGTTTAAAAGTTTATTTTAAAATATAATCATTTTATTAATATATTTTTTAAATTTTCAGATTTTAAATAGGTGATTTTCAATTGAAAAGGGTATTTTCCTCAAGAAATATTCCAAGTTAGCTTTTAAAGGAATTTTTCATCTAAGATGAAATCCATTAACATTACTTATAATTTAATAGGTATATGACATAATTATACCAACCTTATTCTTTATTCTGATGGTTTATTATTAGGATGATGAGATGTGTTTTAAACCTGTTTATTTTCCATGGGTTGTGATATGATGATATGATGAATGTTTTATGATCTTGTGGCATACATATTAATGGATTATTATTTTGTGATAGGTGGGATTGGAATTTTATATCCCTATAATTACTTGGGTAAATATTAATTTTTTATGAGCTCATAGGGTACACAAGAAGTTATCCCAATATCAAAAGTGGGTATCTAGGAGGTTATCCCATGTCTAAAAAAAGAACATGGGAGGTTATCCTAAGTATAAAGACAATAAAAAGAAGGTTTTCCTAATCCAAACATGTGATGAATGTATTAGTAGGTAAAGTGGACATAATATTTCTATTATTATTACTATTCCACACCATATGTCACTCTTTCATGCCATGATCAAATGACAATGTTATGCTCTCATGGATCATGTTCTTTGATTCCTTTATGATTAATGTCTTATAAACCATAAATAATTATGATTCATGTCTTATGAACCATAAAGATTTATGAAATGACTCGTGATTATGATCTATGAATTGTTGGGTATGATTTTCAAATGTTAAGATCATGATCTCAAATCCTTATGCTCATGTTATGGTTAAATAATCAATGACATCTCCCATGTTTACTCATACTGAGCAAATAAACTCACCCTTTCTTATGTTTCCTTTTCCATAAGTTATAAAAAATATTTTAATTAGGTTATTTCAAATAAGTGTTCCATATTATGTCACGACCCATCCTCGGGGCCCATGCCATGACTACCCCAAGTCTGCCTTCTATAGGCCAGGGGCTGGCGACTAGCACCAAAGGCGTAAATCCCAAAAAAGGGAAGGGATTGACTTTATAAAGTAACACACACAACAGAGTACGCAAGTGATGTAAACACTAAGTAAAACTAAGTACAAAAGTAGGTGCTGAAAAGTAAATGGGCCAGTATACAAACCCAACTAAAATTACAGTACAACTGAAAAGAAAGTATAGGAGTAATAAAGTAAAACAACAACACCGAGTCGTCCTCCGAGAATCCCACCTGAAGGGTGGGTACATATAGTCTCCTCAGCTCCTTGGGTCCGGACGTCCGCTCAGTGTACGTCCTTCCTAGTGGTCCACCTCTAGGCACAATCCAGCTCCACAAGCCTCCACCTTGATCAGTGATGTTCATTATCTACATCCAACGTAATGTAGTGCGGGCATAGACAGTGCAGGGGTGAGTATACAATACTCAGTAGGGACCCCAATACCCCCAAAGGTCTCTCAGAATACACGAAGGATAAACCATAAGGAAAGGTACAATCATGAATTATCAACCGACTCTACTTAGGTATATGCCCATACATATACCTAAGTCATAAATTACAGTCCAACTCCAACTCTCGAGCCCAAGCACAACCCAGTCCACACAAGAGAACACAACCCAGTCCACACAGGAATCAAGTCAATCAAATCGATGATAAGATTGAAGTCAAGACTCAACTCACAGAAGTATACATATGTCTTATAGCGATAGAGATGATTAGATGTAGTCAATTATTCATCTAAGCTGTCAGACCACAGGATATAAGACCAGCTAAGCTGTCAGACCCACACAGGATACAAGACCAACTACTCTACTGGAACCAAACAGGATACAAGTACAGAGGTCAATACTTATGAACCCACATAGGATACAAGAATAGTAGTCATCATTGTCGAACCCACGGAGGATTCCAGTATGGTAGTCGTCGCTGTTGAACCCACTGAGGATTCCAGTATAGTAGTCGATGCAGTCACAACCAGCTCTAGGGTTCCCGCACACAACATGCTCGATTCTGGGAGGGTCTGATCGTTGATCAAGAGATTCAATACATCAACTATCACGGAGTCCAGAGTTTATGTATCCCAAAGTTCTATCTTGTCAAAATACACCCAACGTGACAGACAGTGCGTCAATCGGACGGCTCGTCTGAGAGTTATTGGCTTTTCCGTTCCAGGGGCCCAGTTGGTTTTTATGCTAAAACCAACCCGACCATACTCTATCTACATCCAAAACTCAAGTGGAGTATTCCAAATGAACTGTTTCAACAAAAGGAATTCAACTTAGTTGACAATATGCTAATCAGATGTCCGGTCCTTAAGTTATAAGCGTTTCCTCTCTAAGGGCCCAGTTGGTTTTGGGTTTGAACCAAACCAGCCATACCCAAAAATTTCTGAAACCTCAAGTGTAGTATACATAAATGACCATCTCGGTTCAAGGATTCCTACACAACTGACAGTGCATTTATCGGACGTACGTAGCTCAAGTTATGGGCAAAAGACCGAAAACGGTTCGAAGTGGGGGTCTGGGCCCGGTCCGACCCGGCCCAACTTTCCTGGGATGGCCCGAAATGGGTCGTCCCGACCTGGGTCTGGGTCCGGCCCGGTCCGCGTGACCCGCCCCGGGCCGGCCGGGGGGGGGGGGGGGGTGTGCACTGGCTTGGCCTATTGGATGAGCGGGGGGCACGTCCCCCATTTTACACGGATGCGGCGCCAGGGTGGCGTCGCTAGTCATCTCGAATCCCGCACGGCCGCGAGATCCTCCTCCCTCGCCGCCACGGTCGATGTCGTGGCGGGCTTCTGCCGGCGGTGCACTGGGGTGCTCCCGCCGCGGTACTCCGCGGGCCACCGGAGTCATTCCGGTGGTCTTTTTTTTCTCCTGTCTACACCTACGGCCATCTCGGGACACGAGCTCCACTACAAAGGCTCCGATTTTCCATTGCGGTCCTATTTCATTGTCACCAATCACCCCACGCATCAAGAACAAAATAGCAGTGGGTTCGGGCTTTTTCGTTAACCCACACCCATCGCATTAGAGGTTCAAATCATCACCCAACAATTTAAACTCCAAGTATGAGGGTATAATTCTGATAAAAGATAAATATAAAAATTTTCCCCTACCTCAACAATTGATGTCGAACGTCGGCATCTCGGTAGACGACATCATGGGGAAAGGGATCATAGGTGACATCGGAGTGTTCCGAGAAAGAAGCGTCATCTCCTCTCTTGTCGCATAGAATAGAATGGGTGGATCTTCGTCGTTCTTTGAGTAATAGACATTCTTCGTCGAAGGAGACATCATTCTTCATCGGAGGCCAGCGTTCTTCCAAAATCTCAAGAGCTCTCCCGATCTTCCTTCGCACAATGAAAGATCTCCCCCAAAATAAAATAATGGGCACCTCGTATTATTTTATTACACATGAAAAGTAACTTCCCAAAATTCAAATCACCACATTTAATAAACGTGTTGACAATTAATTAAGGGAAGGGGGAGGGAATATCCCCATTAATTAAACGCGTTGGAAAATAATTAATAGGGAGGGTTTATTAAAATTAAAGAGGGGGTTTTAAAGAGTTAGAGGGAAATTGAATGGTTGAGGCTCATGTGGGCCCCACCACTCTAACATCCACCCTTGGGTAGTTAGGTGGCTGTGGGTCCCACCCTTAACTACCCATGGGAGAAATTAACCTCCCTAGATATAAAATAAAATTGTACAACAATTTTATTTACTTCTCAAATAAACCCAAAATCTATAACTTCAAACCCCCATAAAATGCAACAGCGGTAAATGTCCCCTTAAGCAATTACCGGTGCTGCGAGTTCATAGGTGACCTCAGATTTCAATTCCAAGAACCGGTTCAAAAGATAGAAAAACCAGCTCGTTCGTTCACTGAACGTACCCGAGATAAACTTTGGAAATTGATTCGGGGCAGACCAGGCCTCAGATTCATGTTCCACCAGAAGAAACCGACTCGTAAAATTCCAAAGTATTTTAAAAAAAATCCTTGAAATGTCCGGGTCTTTACATTACTCCCACTTCAGGGCATTGCATCCCCGTAAAGATACAACATAAACTAGGGAAACAAATGAGTGTACTGAGCATGCATCTGGGCCTCCCGCTCCCATGTGCTCTCCTAGAGGTTCCCATGCTGCCAATGAATGCGCACCAAAGGAATCGACTGTCCACATAGAACCCGCTCTTGTCGATCCTCGATCTCCACTGGGACCTCCGAAAAAGTTTCCCCGTCATCGATGTCCAGCTCCCCATGGTCGATGATATGCGTCGGGTCATGCACGCATCTCCTCAGCTCAGATACGTGGAAGACATCGTGCACCTGGTGCAACTAAGGTGGAAGGGACAGACGGTAATCCACCTCGCCTACTCTGTTGAGGACCTAAAAAGGCACGATGAAGCGCGAAGATAACTTGCCGCCCCATCCAAACCTCCACAATCCATGCCGAGGTGAGACCCATAAGAAAATCTGGTCGCCATCCTCGAACTCTAGTGGCCTCCGTCTTCTATCAACATATGACTTCTATCTACTCTGTGCAGTGCTCATCTGCTCCTGGATGATCTGCACCTTTTCCGTCATAACCTGGATCATCTCTGGTCCTACGAGTGCTGACTCCCCCGGGTCAGTCCAGCACAAAGGTGATCTGCATGGTTGGTCGTACAGTTCCTCGTAAGGTGACATCCCGATGGTGGAGTGGTAGCTGTTGTTGTACGCTAACTCCACCAAGGGTAGGTGATCCTCCCATCTGTGACCAAAGTCAAGGAAACATGCATGAAGCATGTCCTCGAGTGTCTGAATGGTCCTCTCAGTCTAGCCATCCACCTGGGCATGTCACAACCCATCCTCGGGGCCCGTTCTATGACTACCCCAAGAAGTGAACCTCTCGAATCCAGAACTGGCACTTTGAGAGATTACCATAAATCTGGTGCTCTCGGAGTGTATCCAGTACAACCCGCAAGTGGTAGGCGTTCTTCTCCTCAGTAGTCGAGTAAATTAGTATGTCGTTAATGAAGACTACGAAAAAACGATCGAGGTAAGTCTGTAATATCCTGTTCATGAGACTCATAAACACTTCTGGAGCGTTGGTCATGCCGAAGGGAATAACCAAGAACTCGTAGTGGCCATACCAACTCCTGAAGTCCATCTTCTACACATCCTAAACTTGAACTCAAAGTTGGTGATAGCCTGACCTGAGGTCTATCTTCGAGAACCATCGGACTCCCTTGAGCTGATCGAAGAGGTCGTCAATCCTCAGAAGGGGGTACTTGTTCCTCATGGTCACCAGGTTCAGGTGACGGTAGTCGAAAAATAGTCGCAAGATACCATCTGCCTTCTTGGAGAATAAAATCAAAGAGGCCCAGGGTGAAACACTAGGTTGAATGAATCCTTTTCCCTGTAAGTCTCAAGCTATACTGGTAGCTCATGAAGCTCGACAGGAGCCATCCAATATGCTGGAGTAGATATTGGTGATGTCCCAGGGTACAGGTCTATGTGGAAATCTACATCCCTATGAGGAGGTAGTCTATGAACATCGTCAGGGAAAATGTCTGCATACTGATCCACCACAATAGGAAAACACGGACTCCGCATGTCAACTGCTCTGAGGATGAGACTAGCCAACTGATGTGTGATTGTCTGCCCTCTCCTCTGCGTAAGTCCATCCTGCGCTGCGAAGGTTCCCTTCTCACTGGTGAAGGTAAACCCAGTCCCATCTGTGTGGACACACCACAACAATCACCTAATATAGTCTATATGATCCTGGACTGTAGATAAATAGTCCATACCCAAGATGACATCGTAAGGCCTCGACGCTGCTACAATAAGATCCCAGCCGAAGCTCTCGCCTCCTACAGTAAGCTCACACTGCCGGAACCAGTGTGTAATCATCGAGTCTGCTCCCGTAGGAGTTTCTATCCATAAAGATCGAGCCAACGGCTCCATCGGAATCTCTGAGCTCCGAACAAGGGCAGTGAAAATAAAATAATGACTCCCACCTGTGTCTATAAGAACTGCAGAAAGGGTGGAGTAGACACATATAGTACCTCTAATCATCTTGGGTGCACTATGGTCGCAAGTCTCTACTTCCTGGAGCTGAGCCTGCCTCTACCCGCCAGCTCCCTGTGGTCAGGGTGGACCTCCTGGGGGTGGTGGTGGTAGAGCCTCAAAACATCGTCAACCACCCACTGCTCGGCCAGCTCCTCTGCCTCGTCCGCCTGCTCTATGTAGACCGCCATAGTCAAACCTTTGCCTCTGCCTTGGAGGTCCCTCCACTGTCTGCTGCTCATCTTCCTGGTGGGTCGGGCAGTCACGAGCCATGTGGCCCTGCCCGCCACATGTATAGCACTGTCTGCTCCTCGTAAGGTTGTCTCTGTACCGTGTGCCCCACACAACCGAACCTGTATCCTGAGGTCTCCCACTAGACAGCCTGATTCGCTTCGACCCCTGAGACATCTGTCGACTGCCGGCTGTAGAAGACACCGACGATAGCCTCCAGCCAATCCTTGGCTACCTCAAGATATGTCTCTCCGCAGAACCTGGGCTTCCTCTGTCACTGAAAATCGTGCAATGCACTCTGGCGGCGTGCACTCTCCACTGTTGGGGCTGGTGGTATCGGTGGCCCAATGGGTAGTGGTACCGCTGGTGCCTCCGCTGTAATGGGGCCCTGCACCGTGGCCTCATCACTCGGTGGGCTGCCATCCCGCATGTAACTAGGAACCCTGGCTGGATGCCTTCGTGGGGCCATCCTGAAAAGAAACAGGTGCACCACGGTCAAACAATATACTTGGTGAGATGACGTAAAGTAATCATAAAGAAAAATTCTGAAAGGAAACACATATGCAATCATTTTTTTCGTGCACTGAGTTGAAAATCATAGGTCAGGGTCCTGGTGTATGGATACGCCGGCCACCGCACCAACACTAGACTCCCTGGACTAAAAACCACACTCAAAATCTTAACACTGTTTCTTCATAGAAAGGAAAGATCAGAGTCCTGAGTCCTACGGTAGAATCGAATCCTCTGATACCAATTTGTCACGACCCGTCCTCGGGGCCCGTTCCGTGACTACCCCAATCCCGCCTTCCATAGACGAGGGGCTGGCGACTAGCACCAAAGGCATAAATCCAAATAAAAGGGAATACATTGCCTTTATAAAGTAACACACACAACAGAGTATGCAAGTGAATTAAGCACTAAGTAAAACTGATTACAAAAGTAGGTGCAGAAAAGTAAATGGGACAGTATACAAACCCAACAGAAAGTACAGTACAACTGAAAAGAAAGTAAAGCAGCAATAATGTAAAACAATAACACCGAGTCGTCCTTCGGGAATACAACCTGATGGGTGGGTATAGATAGTCCCCTCAGCTCCTCGAGTCTGGCCGTCCGCTCCGTGTACGTCCTGCCAAGTGGTCCACCTCCGGGTACCATCTAACTCCACAATCCTCCATCTCGATCAGTGTTGTCCGTTGTCTACATCCAACACAACGTAGTGCGAGCATAGCCCGAGCAGGGGTGAGTATACGATACTCAGTAGGGACCCCGAGACCCCAGAAGGTCTCTCAAAATCCAAGAAGGATAAACCACAAGGAAAGGTACAATCATGAAGTATCAACCGACTCTACTTAGGTATATGCACATACATATACCTAAGTCATCAATTACAATCCGTCTCTAACTCTTGAGCCCAAGAACGACCCTGTCTACACAGGAGAACACAACCCAATCCACACAGGAAGCAGGTCAATCACATCGATGATAAGATTGAATTCAAGACTCAGCTCACACATGTATACATATTTCATATAGCGATAGAGATGATCATATGTAGTCACTGATTCATCTAAGCTGTCGGACCCACACAGGATACAAGACCAGCTAAGCTGTCGAACCCACATAGGATACAAGACCAGCTACTCTGCCGGACCCACACATGATACAAGAATAGAGGTCAATACTGCTAGACCGACATAGGATACAAGAATAGTAGTAATCACCTTCGAACCCACAGAGGATTCCAGTATGGTAGTCGTCACTGTCAAACCCACGGAGGATTCCAGTACAATAGTCGATGCAGTCGCAGCCAGCTCTAGGGTTCCCGCACACAACATGCTTGATTCCGAGAGGGTTTGCTCCTCGATCAAGAGAGTCGATACATAAAATATCATGAAATCCAGAGTTGATGTATCCCAAAGATCCATCTCGTCAAAAGAAACCCAACACGACAGATGTAGCGTCAATCGAACAGCCAGTCTGAGAGTTATTGGCCTTTTCTTTCCAGGGGACCGGTTGGTTTTTAAGCTAAAACCAACTCTACCATACTCCAACTGCATCCAAAACTCAAGTAGAGTATGCAAAAAACCCTTTAAAAAAAAGGAAGTCAACGTAGTTGACGACACATCAATCGGACGTCCGGTCCTTAAGTCATAATCATTTCTACTCCAAGGGCCCGGTTGGTTTCAGGTTCGAACCAACCCAGCCATACCCAAAACTTGACGAAACCTCAAGTTTAATATACCGAAATGACCATATCGATTCAAGGATTCCTAATCAACTAATGGTGCATTGATCGTAGGTATGTAGCTCAAGTTATGGTCAAAAGACTGAAAATGGTTTGAAGTGGGGATCTGGGCCCGGTCCGACCCGGCCCAACCCCCCCTGGGTAAGCCCTACTGGGCGCATCTTGGTCTGCATGACCCACCCTGTCCCGGATGAGGGGGGGGGGGGGGTGTATGCTGGCTCGGCCAGTTGGCCGAGCGGGAGGCACGATCCCCATTTTCTGTGGAAGCAGCGCTACGGTGGTGCCACTGGTCATCCTGGATCCCGCGCGGCCGCGAGATCCTCCTCCATCGCAACTGTGGCCGATGCCGCGGTGGGATTCTACCAGTGGTGCGCCGCCGCCTCCAGGCGGATGGCCAGTGCCGACCGCTGGCGCCGCTGCGGTACTCCGCGGGCCATCAGAGTCATTACGGTGGTCCATTTTTGCTCCTATCTATGCCTGCGGTTGTCTTGGGACCCGAGCTCCACTAAAAAGCTCCGATTTTCCATTGCGGTCCTGTTTCATCGTTGCCAATCACCCTGTGCAACAAGAACAAAATAGCGGTGGGTCCGAGCTTATTCATTAACCTGCACCCACCGCGTTAGAGGTTCAAATTGTCCCACACCATTTAAACACCAAGTACGAGGGTTTAATTCTCATAAAGAAATATACAAATTTTCCCCTACCTCAACAATTGCTGTCGAACATCAGCGTCGCGGTAGACTGCATCATGGGGAAATCGATCGTAGGCAACGTCCGAGTGTGCAGAGGAGGAAGCCGTTTCTCCTCTCTTGTCGTAGAGAATAGAATGGGTGGCGCGTCGTCGTTCTTCGAGGAACCAGCGTTTTTCGTCGAAGGAGACGTCGTTATTCGTTGGAGGCCAACGTTCTTCCAAAATCTCAAGAGCTCTCCCGATCTTCTTTCTCACAACGAAAGCTCTCCCCCAAAATCAAATAATAGGCTCCTCTTATTATTTTATTACACATGTAAAGTAAATTCCCAAAATTCAAATCACCACATTTAATAAACATGTTGACAATTAATTAAGGGAAGGGGGAGGGAAGATCCCCATTAATTAAACGCATTGGCAAATAATTAATAGGGATGGATTAACAAAATTAAAGAGGGGGTTTTAAAGAGTAAGAGGGAAATTGAATGGTTGGGACTCGTGTGGGCCCCAACTCTCTAACACCCACCCTTGGGTAGTTAGGTGGCTATGGGTCCCACCCTTAACTACCCATGGGAGGAATTAACCTCCCTAGATATAAAATAAAATTATACAACAATTTTATTTACTTCTCAAATAAACCCCAAATTTATAACTTCAAACCCACATAAAAAGAAAATACGATAAATGTCCCCTTAAGCAATTAATGGCGCTGCGAGTTCATCAGTGCCCTCAGATTTCAATTCCGAGCACCGGTTGAAAAGATAGAAAAACCCACTCATTCGTTCACTAAACGTACCCGAGCTAATCTTCAGAAATTGATTCCGGGCACACCGGGCCTCAGAATCAAGTGCTTCCAGAAGCCAAAGGCTTGTAAAATTCCAAAGTATTTAAAAAAAATTTCCTTGAAATTTCTTGTTCTTTACATATGAGAAGATATTTGGGAGAGATGATGAAGAGCTTTCATAAAATAAGTGTATTTTGTATCTAATATCTAAAGACACTAAACCTTTTACATTATAGCATTGATAATAATGTTATGTAATGAATATTTGTCTAATATTATATAATATTTATGTATGAAAAGTATTGGTCACTATAGTAAATCAAGGTGTAAGGGTAAAAACAACCTTAAAAATATTTAATCTCCACTTAAAATAACATATAAATTACTAAGATAAGGCTTTTTTATCATTTAAAAAATCATAAAAACACTTATAAAATATTATAACCACTTTAAAAAAAATTCAAAATTAACTTCCAAATAAATGTTCAAAAATTTAAAATTACTTTCATAATTTTAAAAACCATTTAAAAACCACTTCTTGAAATATGAAAAACTTTTCCGAACTATCAGACACCACGAAATGAATAAAGGAGGATCAATAATATTATAGACATTTACTATATTACACAATATCAATGTGAAAAATAGAATTATAATTAATCTCAAGTATATGTAACTGATCCATAAGATTTCAAGATATCTAAATTTACACTTAAAAATGAAACCATAATAATCCAAGGGAATTTCATTAAAGTTCTAATTTCTATGAGGTTTAAGGTTGGTGGTTTATGGTGTTAAAATTTAATTCAAGGACAAAAAATAAGGATTAATGTTTAAGCACAATGCATGATATACAATAAAACATAAATGGAAAAATACCCCTCTAAAGTATGTTAGACCATTAAATCCTTTATCTCATCATCTCACATGTTCAAAAATCATGAAAATTAAATCAATGAAGTATTTTCCCTCTGTTCAACATATTTTATTTGATTTTATTTTATTTTTTTGACATAGAGTAGATAAGAACGTACAATGAAAGGTAATTTGTGAATTATTTACTTAAATAATAATTATAACACCTAAAATTATCCCCTTTTAAATAAATTTTATCTCAATCAACATAATGTTATTTCTCTTCCTCTTTGATTGGTCTATTAAAAATAAGGAACAAATACTAAGAGGGGGTAGAAAATAAAAATAATCATATAATGTGGTTTACTATAAGGATATTCATGATATATATGGGTTTAAATAAATATAAATTGTTAGGAAGTTATAAAAGATAAAGAAGGATAAAGTAATCAACCAATGACCTCAATAATCACAATCTTGTTTAAAATCTTTTTTTTAAATATTAAAATGCATGTTCTTATTGTCATTCATATCATGAGAATCTATAAATAATGTGGGTATGGGAAATAATTTGGAAAAATGGTTTAGAATAACTCTAAATAATGATAATTTAAATATTGTTCAATCAATTATACCAAGAATAATAATAATCTATAAATTAACATAATTTTTATAGAAAATTAAGGCATAAAATTTTTGGATAAATTTTATTTACATAATTCAACCAATCATCCCAAACTGTGATTCATAAAATCAATATTATCTTGTTTATATTTACTTATTCACTCATAATATTGTTAATTCAAATTCATAAAAAATGAAATGTAAAAAAGGATATGATATTATTTATAAAAAAATATTTCTATCATTGATAAAAATATAGTAAAAAATATAAGTGTGAGATGAAATTAATAATGTCAAAAGATAAATTTAGGGAATGTAAGAATATAATGAATTTATGGCAACACTCCCCTATCTATTGAATCTTTTTTATTTCTGTATATCACTTACTTTACATTATTTATTATTTTATCATCATTATAAACTTAAAAAATCAAAATACACAAGTGAAAATATAAGATCCATTCAATTAAAACTCAAAATGATAAGGGTGATTGAATTATATATCTTAATTTTTTCCTAAAATAAATCCAGATATGAATCATAATAACTAATTTATAATAAATAAATAAAAAACTTTGCTTTCCTCCCATAAAATCTATATTTAAATTCTTATATCTAGACATGACCTCACTATGTTATGTGATATAAGAACAGAAATAAGTTACCCAATCTAGATTAATAAATTATCTAAGTTGAGATTACTCCACATATATGGTTCTTATTAATTTATCTAAAATAATCTTTACTATTACTTTAGGTAACATATTCTCTATTTCCATATGAAAAATACACTAATATTCAGTTAATCCTTGGAAATAAAATGTTAATTAATGGAATAACCAAATTTATTGGCCTTATTTTATCTCATTTTTCTTATAATACTTTCCAATATACTCTATAATATAAATAAATATTACCTTCTCCTTTATTACATCAATTATTATATTTTCATTCTTACTCAAAATATATCCTTGTTTCCTATCATTAATGGAAACAATATCCTCACTCAATTCTTCATAATATTCATCAAGATTATTCATTTATCAGTGAATATTGAAATTGAATTTCTTATTACCAACCACCATAGAAAACTTCTTACTTTTATCTTTAATAAAGTTCCTTCCTAATTCTAAAAATGGGGTTTCATGTATAAGGGGTTTTCACTTCTTCCATCTTAAGCACAAGAAACTCCTCCAAAAAGTAAAATTTATCCACTTTAACAAAAACATATCCAATAAAACCTCATGTATATATCACCATTGTGCCCACCAATTTAAGATTAACATTAATAGGATACATCTTATCCAATAATATGATTTTAAATATTGAGTATGAAATTATGTTCACACATAATATCTAATATTAACGGGAATTAAAAAACTACCATATCTTATTTCTTCTTGGTAGACTTTGTGATACCACAACCAAGAACTCTCCCATTAGTGGTATTATTCCTATATCCCCAAACTTCAAATTTTTTGAAACCAACTCATTCAATAACTTTTCATATGTTGGCATGTTAACTAAAGTTTCTAAAAAGTGAATTTTAATACCTTGTTTTTTAAAAAATATTATGAACTCACTCATTTGAACCTCAAATTTCTACTTCATATTTTTAAGAATGGTGGTGGTTTTTAACGTGGTGTATACTCCTCTCTATCTTCGTACCCAGCTTAATTTCTTTCTTTTTCCTCTTTATATACTTTTTTCTTTCTCTTATTTATTCTCTTATTTTCCCCTCCTTGTTTCATTACTTTATTTCATGTTTTTTCCACTTCTTATAGAGATCACCTTTAATCCTTAACATTTATTAATCTTTGTGTCACTAAAAAGTACTCCTCTTGGATTCTACTTAAGATGATGTGAAATTTTCCTAACTTGAAACTCAATATTTCTCATTGAAGATCTTTTATCTTTAGAATCTACTTTTAACTCAATGATAATATCACTATTCTTATCATGAATATCACTGGTGTTTCCTCCAAAAAATTAATTTGTCTTTTAAGTGATGTTTGTTTTTGTTTTTGTTGTTTTTGTTGTTGTTTAAACCCCATTAATACTTACTAAAATCCTTGATTTACTTATAACCTACATCCCCAGAAATTGTTTTCACAATTAAAATCACTGAAATTCACATCTTTAATGTACATACCTTGTCTTTATTTCATGTCTGACATAACCATAGAAACTATGGTTGAATTATCATTAATTTCTCAATTAGTGTTCACCATATGAGCTTCTTGTGGTTTTCATAGTTCCTTAGTTTTTTTATTGAAATATTTTTCTAGACATGTCACCCCACAAGTCATAAATCAATTCTTTTGTTAAGGTTTATCTCACAAAAGTTTCAATGATTGACATATCAATTTGATACAAACCATTATAAGAATTTTTCATTATTAAACACAACTATTGATCATTATGAGGATTTTTATATACAAGGTTGTACAATGATCTCTAAGGTTCATGAAATGGACTCAATCATTCTTTGTTTTGGCTTTTAGGCATCACACCATGACCCTAAGGGGCCATGTCATAGAACTAAACCTTGATTCCCAATTGGGAAATGAAGGAGTTACATTAAATCATATATATATATATAATATGAGAATTATTAATTTACAAAAGGACTTTGAAATCCATGAGGCCGGATTCCAAAGCATAAAATATTGTATAGTGCGGGGTGGTTGGACCTGTAGTAGGTATCAAAATACAAAAGGTAGGTTCAAATGATCTAGTTAATGCCAAGGGAGATATTTTTGGATCCAAGGTTGTCCAACACTCCCCATGGCTCATGACATAGACTAACCACCATATTTCTTGGCTACTAGGCATCACATTGTGACCATAACTGGTTAAATCAAAACACTAAACCTCGTATCCCATATGGGGCCAGGGGGATTCCTCATAACTCATATATATACCATATGAAAAATATCTCCCCTACATGAGGCCTTTTAAATCCATGAGGTGGGAAAAAAAAGTGTAAAATATCAACTGGTGTGGGGTGGAAGGACTTGTGTCTGGATTTAAAGATGTATTGTCAACAAAATCCAGAGTGATAAAAAGTTGTAACAAAGGGTTATGTGTTGGATGTGTTGACAATAGCGGGTAGATTTGTTAATGCATTATTGATAACACCTATTAGATAATTCATGTATATATTAATCTGTTGAGGCTGACATTGAATACATAGTAATGGATGAAAAAAATATGGTTACCATATATTTGGGAATTATATTATAGTTTATTGATAAGGCATAACATTGTGAAGTTAGAGTATAACTATGCAGTATTAGGAAGAAGAATTTAAGTTCAGGTGTTCTAGAATATATATAGAAGAAATTTAAAAGTTTTTCTTAATAATTATAGAGACAATAGTTAGGTGATCAGAAGTTGGAAGACCCGAATATAGAAATATAGAAGATAGATGTGGGACTAAGATTCTCACTAAGTACAATATTTACTTATTATACATAAGATATTTAGAGGCTAATAAATAAGTAGATATGATAAATTCTTGAATCCTAGATATGTATAATATATTATGAAGGATCGGATATAAAAAATTCATAAAGTTACCTTGAATATGTAATATTAGTCATAGTAAATCATACTGTCACCTTGAGGGTGGGGAAACTAAATTAGGAGTTACTAATTTTTACTCTTTATGTTTAGCTTAAAAATATTCTTACATCAAGTTTATTAAACCTATTTCATCAGATATGGATCTTGGATGTGATCCCTGAACACTTAATCCCACATGAAATTCAAATGATAAATAGAAATAATAGAGTATGTGGATTTTTACACTGTTCAATTTTTGTGTGGGAACCTACCCCTTGCTACATCTACTTATTATCCCAATATGTAGTTTTTTACTATTTTCACAAGTATTATAAATAGGAAATTGATTATACTTAACCCAATAGTATATTTATTATCATGAACACAGAAACCATAATAATACACATTTTTTTGAGTGATCTCCTTAAAATCTCCTTTTTCATTATGGTAGGAATGATAGAGTTATTTACACTATAATAAAAAATCTTCAAGTTTTTTTATGAAATTTCCCATGGAGGGATCTTCGAATTCCAAGAGTAAGTATTCTATAATTAGCATTCATGTCAGACTATCCCTTATTATGATAACTTAATTATAAATCTCTCATTATTAGGTTCTTCAATATCCATAACTTCCATGAGTAAGTGATGACACTAAACTTACACTCCTCATATTGTTCCCCTGAATTTGGTAATCTTACTCTCCTACTTTAAAACTAGAAGTTTTTGTATTCTTAATACCTTGACCCCAACTAATAATCTAGTAAGAACTGGTTAAAAACTCATTTTCTTTGTTTCACTTTTTTAAGTGGATCTCTTAAATTCTTCTTCCCTGTTTCTCAATCTAAATGAGATCAACCATTTTTATAGTATTAAAATCTCCCAAAAAGTTTAGTGACTTTAAGTATCTAAATTACAAGTCTCTTAACATTTTAATTTTTATTCCTTATACTTTAATGCTTCAAAAAATATTATGGTCAACTCTTTAAAAAAACACTCACAAAATTTGATGATAAACCACTTCAAAAATTAAAAAAATCTTGGATATAATCATGAAAATAATCTCTATGATCATTGAATTTCAAACTCTACATCTTCATTTTGATCTTTACTTCATAATGTTTCTCTGAAGTCACTTGTAATATTCTAATAAAATCCCATTCCATTCAACTCTCTTCTACTTTAGATCAATATTATATTTCTTTTAGTACTTAAAATAACTATAGAATAAGTCTTATACTTCCAATCATATTCATTTTTTGAACTTTCATTTTTTTCAAACTATGGATTTTAGTTTCTTATTCCATCCAACTTGAATTTCGATCACCTCTCCTCCTAATTGGCATATCTTATGATCGACTCATTTAATCAAATTATCTTGAATCACTATTTTTATTCCACGAAATTTATGTTTCTTTAATTGATATCACAATGGAAGAATCACCTAATTTAAACTTTTATCCTTTAAGTGATATTTAATTATAAACTTACTTTGTGACTTCATCTTCTATCTTTTAACTTGTTGTTTTCAAAAAATCTTCTGGTAGTGCTACTTATGAGAATTAATGTATCTCAGTCTATACTACAATTCATTATTTTTCTATTTTTCATGGAATAATCTAATTAGGTACATACTTATAAAGTCCCATAAGACACTTATAAAATTCCCATTTATTATTATAAAGTTAAAACTCACTCTCATGAAGTCTGTTATTTTTTCAATTCTCAATATAGTTCACCCTTCCAATCACCCTGGATTCTTCTACTTTTGATAACCTTAGTTTCCATGAAACAATTACTTCCTAATAAGTACATATTTTAACTTAGGATCAACTCATTTCATCCATATTTAACTAATAGGTCTAATCTCTCTATTTGAGTCATTAATCTCCCCATTTTTCATATTAACCATTCAATCGATGTTCTTTAACCTTCCATTAACTTAGTAACTATTATTGATAGTACATTGAAACATCTTTCAAAATTTTAATTCACTTGAGGAACAATTCAACAAACAAAAGATTTTTTCTATCTTCTGGTTTTTAATATCCAGGAAACTTACTTCTTTATACCAATATGTAGTTAATAGTGCTTCTCCATCTTTCAACACTTTTCTCGAATACAATGAAGTATAGTTATGTAATCATCACATGTATATAGCTACTTATGGATATAATGTGGAGTCTGTAAACACTACTTTATCCATTATTAACATTCACCCCACTCTCCTTACTTCTAGTGACATGAGCATTATATCTTATGATCAGATTATTCATCCTTCCCTTAAAGTCATCTACTAGTAATAGAACTTGCATCTACAATGCTCCCTGTTCAAATGGTTTCAAATTCTAGAGCATGTTGTTTTAGTATAATTACTTCTGGAGAATCTATAAGTTGTTTATACTTCATCTTCTTTTAATATCATTGACTTCAAATTGAAAATAATGATTAAAAAATTTAATATTACATCATCACTATCCGATGGTCTCTTCAATCTCTCTTTTTTTATTATTTTTTTATCAATATGTATTATTATTTTAAGTTAATGATTTATTCTCCCCCTTATTGATAATAAATTCAAAGTTTCACTTAATTAGGGAATTATTATTCCCATATTATCCCCTTATTTTTTTAATCTAAAGTAACTATTTAATTCTATCAGGGAAGGATGAAATATCTTTTATTAAATCACTAGGCCATAAATCAACCAATAGTATATCTCTATCTGCCATGATTGGTGTATAAAACAAGAATAATTTACTCAAACTATAATGATTACCATTAGTGTTTCATAAAGTGATACCACTTATAAATTATTTTTTAGTGATTGATTTTTAAAATTCATTCATCCATATCAAGAAATGTGTTAAAAAACATTTAAACCCAAAATGAATGTTTCTAATACTTTTAAAAACACATTCTAATTTTCCATAAAAATATAAAGTTACCCCCTTTAATCTCAAAATGAATTTTTATACAAGAAAATGAGATAATATTAATTTACCTCAAGATGGAAGAAACTTCACTATCTAGATTTTAATCATCTAAAATTTCATTATCATCTAGAGATTCTCCCTATAGGTACTTTAACCTTCAATCCACCAGATTTTCAACATCCAGTGTTTCAACTCTTTGGAAGTATAGAGTTTTGGATATTCAATATATGATTATCATTTTTTTAAAATAAACATCTTCAAGTTTGCTCCTCCTAGAGGTGAAAACTCAATCTTCCTTCTTTTTTAGGGCCCCTATAAATGATATCACCTTTAGTTCCCCTCTTAATAATTTTAAGCATTGTGTTAGAGTGAATAAGGTGGGTATTCCATTGAATTTAATTAGAGAAATAGAAATAGGAAAGATTTAACAACCTAATAAAACTCTTTAAATTACCCCCACTTTTATTAATGTTTTCATCCTTGTTCTTTCAAGAACTTCTCTTCTTGGAAAACATGTAATTCTTCCTTTAAGTTTTAATTTTTACATTTGTGTGGGTATTTCTTCTTAACTTCCTCTATCTAGTCACTTATAGTCTTATTTTACTTTTATTCTATCTCCTTTACTATTTTTTTGACATATTGTCATATAAACCTTCAAAACATGTTTTACTTTCTCTTTGTGATGGAATGAATTCTTCAAAATAACTTTTGAATCACATGTATCTTTTGATTTTTTCTTCCTATTATTCTAAAAATTCTTCTATCCAGGTGGTATTTTCACATTTTTTTAGATTATGGAAAACCTTTTTACACATTCCACATAGCTTCTTACCATATGGTAAGTTACTCTTAAATAGTAACTTCTAGGTAACATAAAATTCTTTAACAAAGATGTATTCCACTATCCTAATCCACTTGTGTCTTTATCAGATTGATTAACTTCCTTTCTTAACATTTATTCTATTAACTTTAATATTCTCGGATTATTTTCACCTATATATCACATGGACCTTACTTTCACAATATAATTATATTTTCATTAGTGTGGCATCTTCCAGTACCTTCTTCCTTGGTTGATTCTGATTGTGTGCATATAAAGGTTAACTTATAGTCCATATTCCTTTCATTCTCCTTCAAATTTTATGTCTTTATTCCACTAGTTGTAGCTGATTTGTGCTTAGGATATTTGAAGAATCTCTCATTGAAACAATTAATTCTCATTATGTAACCTTTATAGAATCATTCAAGACATTCACATCACTTTATTGTAAATTGATTTCTCTTCTTATGTGTACATTGGTTACTCTTAACTAAAATTTTTATAACTTTTATTTTGTCCCCCATAGTATAGGGATTATTTGATTTCCAAACCATTTTATATTATGGAAACACTTGATAACTATGTCTTTGAACTTTCTATAGAACTAACAGTAGATGATAATCCATGGATTCTTCTAGTATATAGAAATTTTTCCAGCAGATTGGGCTTCCAGAGCTTATTCCCTTAAGACACCTTATTAAGAACAAATTTCTTTTTTTACTTTCTTATTTATACCTTCATATAATAGGTGGGTTCTCACTTATTTTATATACACATACTTATTTGTAATATATATGATAACCTATAATACTTAACGAATCAGTGTGAGTGAAAATATATTTTCCAGATTTTGGGGTTACCTTTATATTTGATCTATCAGAATATGTCCCTTACAACTGTTTCAAAGTTATTATGTCACTAGATTGAATTTTTTTGATTTAAGTCTATTCTTAGAAACCTCCATGAAATAAAATATTCCTCTCTCTTCATGTGGAGATACTTATTTAGAAACTTCCAAGTTTCATACTTTTATCTCTAGATCAAGACACTTTAAATTAAATGAGTTTTTTTAATATTCATAGTATTTTAATTTATATTTATATTAATATTTAATATTTCAAACCTAATAATCATGTTACTTCCCTTCTTATAATAGAGATTTATCTATCTATTTTATTCTTCTAGATTTGATCACTAACTGAGTGTTCTTAACATTAATTGTAACTTCTAATACTTGAATCAGTTATTTAAATAATTTATTAATCACAAATTTCTCATAGATATTTATTTGTAGTTCTTCTTGAACTAGTGAAAATGTTTAAAAAAAAAAGTAAAACCAATTAATCCTTTTATTCCATGATTTTTTGAAATTTTTATTCTTTTAGAACTTCTTTCCTAATGTATCCTCCATCTCATTGGATTATGATTCTCGAGGCATGATTTCTTCGTATTATACCTTAATATATTCAAATATGTATCCAAAAACATCAACATTTATATTATTCATGTATTCCTTAATTTATGAGTAAATGTATTCAATAGTATCAACAAACTCATACACACTATAGGTTGAAAATATTTCATTTGAAGGATTAATTATAATAGATTTATCAATATAAATTCCAATCTATTTATCTTTAAGTAATGAGATATAATTCTTACACTATGATCGAGAGGCTCACTTTATTTCCTTTTTATCTTCATTATTTCTCTAGTTATTCAATGTTTTTTCTAAAAATATCATGTTATTAAAAATATAAGTAAAATATTTTAACTTCAATTATGGGTCAAATTTATAATCATACAAAATAGGAATCTATGTATCATCTGGAAATCTAAAAATTATATGAATTTTTGAAAAAAAACTAATACAAAGATAGTATATCCAAATAGAGGAAACCTGGTTATCTATGTTACCACTTTTTTGTCCCAGTGGACTGTGTAGTCACTCTTAGGGGAGGTGAGGATGAATATAGGGTGAAATGTTTTACCAATTAAGTTTAAATTATACTTTTATTCCTTTGTGTTATCCAAAATAATATCATCAGTTCTTATGTATAGATATTTGATGTTATCCCACAAAAAAATTACTCCCACATGCAATGCAGATGATAAATAAAAATAAATAGACATAGATATTTTTAAAAGGTTCAGTCCTAGTGTGGGAAACCTACTCTTTACTGTAATCAGTTATTATCCTAATCCATATTTTTTCACTGTTACTATAAGTTTTATAATGGGTAAAATTATTATTCTAAACCCAAGAGCACAGTTTTGGTCTTGAACTTTGAAACTAGAATATTACTCAAAAAATTAATCTATCACCTAAAAATATCCTTCTACCTTTTAGTAGAAATGATAGCATTGTTTATACTAGAACCACTATTATTAAAGTGTTGTCCAAATATATTCTTGTGGATAGGTCTTCAACTACTAAGAGAACTTTCACTATAATAAAAATTTATGTATACATATCCCTACTTATGTTAACTTAATTTCAAAGATCTCATTTATAGGTTCTTTATTATTTAAAACTTTCATGAGTGAGTACTAAAGATATTTTGGAACTCAAAATTATAATCACTATAATCTAGTGACTTTAATCTTCACTCTTAGAACTATTAGTTCTAGGCTTCTTAAGACCTCAACCCAGCTAAACTTCCAGTAAGAACTAGTCATAATTTCCATCTCTTTATTTATCTTCTTCTAAGAATCCCTCTCAAATTGTTCTTCTTTTTCACTCATTATAAATGAGATCAACCATTTTTATATTCTCATCCTTTCATAAAAGGATTGATGACTTGAAGTATCTGAAATCCAAGGCTCTACACATTTCTTATTTGATACCTTAACTATCAATGAATTTTTAAATATATGGGGTCACCACATTAGTAAATCCCCCCCACAAAATCCTGAAATGATTCAATTTAAATCATCTATAAATCCCAACTAGATTCATGAACATAATCATTGTGATCATTGAACATATATCTAGGATTTTCAATTTTATTATGACTTTAAAATGTTTGTATGAAGTCATTAGAAATCTTTTGTTCAACTCATGTTCATTAACTTCAATATTTGTAAGTCAGAATTCATTCTTACCTTTATCTGATTTTTTTCACTTCTTTCACTCCATATTATACATCCTTTATCACTTAAAACAAATATATAATTAGTCTTGTACTTCATTAGATATATATTCATTATACCATCATTTTTTTTTTCAAATAATGAATAACAACTTCTTTTCTATCCAACTCAACTTACGATTAACTCACATTATACTGTCACATCTTCCAATCGATTCATTCAACCATATCATTTAAATCACCATTGGTCTTTCCCCAAAGTTATTTTTAATGGTCTTTGACTTCTTTCCCCATTAATTTCCTCGATTGGGAGTGATAGGAAATATTAGAAGGCTCAAAGAGGGTTCAGTAGAGTTTGGAAATACAATTATTCTATAATAGGTTGTTCACAGTGTGAAAGGGAGTTCATGATATGAGAGTAGGTTCATGTATTATAGTTTCTAGATTCATTTATTTAGTTTTAGGTGATTGTTTTGATCTTAATAAAATCAAAACATGAAGGATTTGTTTACAAAATGAATTAATTATAGCTTGAGGCACCATGAAAATTGATGGATGTTCTTTGGGTTTAGAGGTTGGGAAATTCAGAGACTAAATATGCTTCGCAACCTGAATAGGAGGGCCTCATGATAATTCACAATTTGAATATGGGTTTCACACTATGAATATACTAAGGTCTAGATTGCTTATAAATTCTAGAGGCCATTGGTCTTACCCAATTCCCCTTATGTCCCTCTCTATTTTGGGTGAACCCTAGAAAAGTTTTGGATATATTCTATCCCCTTTTCCCCTAATTTTATCCTTGGATTATAGTGGTTGATCGTTGGAAATACGAGATGAGTTATCCTCCCATTTTCCATTTTTTACTTCCATTATTATTTCATGGATTCACATCAGTGATGTTTTTATGGTTCAGAGAGTGTTTGTGCTATGTTTTTGGTGATTCCTTGGTTCATTTAATGTTGATTCATGGGTTTCTAGCATGGTTTTGGTTTCCCAGTTTTCCTTCACTTTATTTTTCACAATAAATTATAAATATTCTTGGAGATAGGGGATCCTCATTCTCAACCTATTTATGTGCATTTATGAGGATTTCATGATTTTTCCCTATTATTTGGTGAATAGTAAGGGTCCGGTTAATATAGATAATGAATTGGATTAATATTAAATTGATGGAATGGGGAGAAATAACACGTTTTACTACTTTTAATGATATTTCATATGAGAATATGAATGCTTATTTACTTTACTTAAAATCATGATTTTTGGGAGCCTTGATTATGTTAAATATGATATTTATGTGAGACCCTTTCTATGTTGATTTTTTATTACACTATGAATAAAATGATAATAATGTATATATAGATAATGAATTGGTTATACATGGAATAAATTGTAATGATGATAAATAAATTTCATGGGTTGGTAAATAAATAATAATGGGGTAGAATTGATGTGTGGTAATTTTATTAAACAAATTGAATGATAAATTAATGGTCTATGAAAATTTTAATGAATTGGATTAATAAATGGTAATTAGTGGAAAATTTTAAAATCAATAAAATGGTGGAGCCTATAATTTAAAGTGGAATTGTGTGGCTATGTGTAGTGGTTGTATGATATGATGTATTTAGTGGTGGCGATAGTGGTGACAAATGTCGTGTGGTGTAATGGTGGTGTTATGGTGTATGCTAATGCAGTTAATGTGAACACATAGGTTTGGTATTGAGTTCTATCTATTTATAATGTATTTTATATTACTTTTAATGTTCCCAACTTAGTTAGATAATCTTAACAACACCTAACAGTTTTGGGTTTAGGATATTTTCCACAATATCCTAGATGTATGTGATATGAATGTCTAGCTACCCCCTCTTCCTTTAGTAGTGATGATACAAGTTAGTGTTGGAGATTACCCAGTGGTAATGAGGATGTGATATGTGGTGGGGGTGATGCATGGTGATAATAGGGCAATATGTTTATATCCTTCACACTCATGATATCCAAATTCTACAGTTATGCGATAAGGATGTGATGTGATGTGGTTGTGAAGTGATGAGGACTGATGTTAGCACCAGTTTCTAGACCATGTTAGGGTGGGGTGGGTAAGGATGAATCTAAACCCACATTATAGATGGATAGATATGTGATGTGATATGTATAGAAGTTTATGATCATATGTAGTTTTACATTGGGTTGTGAGAGTGGAAAATATGTGGGGAGGTGGTTGTGGGAGACCTTTGTTTTGGTTCTTGATACTATTTTACAATATTGGATGCATTATTTGGTGAGATATCTATACTGAGGTTGGGATTGGTTATTTGACCTATTTAGGTGCATGGTGGTTATACTGTTTATTCACTGGAACATAATTATGATCTTTTCATATGTTTACTAGATACCTTGGGTATCATTTAACCATGTATACATATTATACTAACCTTACGTATATATAAATTGATTTTCAGGTTTTCAGGAGATCATTGGGGACTGAGATGGACATTACTAGCCTGGGTTTTGGAGCTATTGTTTAGTCTGTACCATAGGACTTTCCTTTTGGTATCTAATTGAATACTTTTATTTTTATTTGTTAAAATTGTTTATTCACTATGGGATAGTTATGGTTTTACATTTATATTATGTGATGGAGTTTCATGGTGGTTTTTTATCCAATCTCACATTCTTATATTATTATATAGGGTAATTTCTTCCATATGTGATATTTTTATACCCTCAGTGATTTTTTCCAACCTAAGGCATTTTGGAGGCAGAACTCAGGAGTCATTATCTCCCTTCCTTCACTGTCAACCAAGGAGGGGTACCTTTGGAGATAGGGGTAGTGAAAAAGTGGTATCAAGGATTTTTGGTTGAGATATTGGATAGATATTGGATTTAGGAAATGTAATAATTTCATGGTTTGGTATGAAAATAGTTCAAGTTGATCTTAGTGTGTGAAATAGTCTAGAGATACTGGCTAGGAAATGAGATTTTAGGGCCCCCTATAATCCAATTAAAAGAACTTGATCATATTTAATGACCAAGTGATGTGGAACTATTTATAGAGTAGTGACCTAGGAGAGGTACATGCATCATGATTGATTATGTTCATGTCAAAATTTAGTTGATTTTAGTAAATTAAAATGAATTAATTAAATAAACTTTAATAAAATTCCATGCTGCAAGGCACGATACTTCTCCTTTATTTTTAGAAATTTCTCCTAGCCATAATCCATGACTTGATCAGGTAGTTGCGGTTCAACAAGATGATTCAGTTGATCATCAGAGGATAAACATGATATAATAGGATAAGTCATTAAAGAGGGATTTACATTACTTATAGTGATAGATATTGGGGAAGTATGACGGGATTATCTATCATATGGAGACATAGTGTTGGTTAGAAAATCTCAAGATTCCTTTCAATTTGATTCAAATTTGATGTGAGATTTGGGTTCTGTTGGTAGTTATTCAAATGTGAGTATCTTCAAGTTAGTGTTGGATGTTGTATCTTGATGATCAAAATGAGGTAGATGTATTTTTGATATACTTCCACAATGAGTTCCATTTGGATTATCGGTCATTAATGAGTAAGGTAGAAAAGTGGAAAGATTTCTTCACCCTTTAGTAGGGAAGAATGAATATGTGATATATTGGGATTAGGTTAAATAAGCTCCATCAATATTCTCTTAATGTCTTTCTAGGTGAGTATTCAAGAGTGTGTCATATGTAGGAGGCTTTTCACCCAGTGATCAGGTATACAGTCACCCCATTTACACTTTCTATATACCCGTAGGTATAAAAGAAGACATGGGTTATTGAGCGAATGGTTTCTATGGGAGGTGAACCTAGAGAGAGTGTCTAGAAGTTAATATTTAGGAGTATAGCTTCATGTGGTGGGCACTGGGTGTTTAGGAAGTTATAGTTTTGAATAGTGGGTAACTGACCGCAGAAGATCCTTTCATGTCCTTCTAGGACTCATGGCTTCTGATAACCTTCCAGGGGCTTCCCGTTTTCATGATATGTTTGTGTGGGATATAAAAAACACTTGGATTAGTAAAAATTTGACAAGGTAGGCCTATTTTTAATGGGAGGTCTAGAACCTGTTCAGTATCATCAATAGTTAACTTCGAGGCAGTTTCAATAGTAGGGACTGTCGATATTTATTCAACAGTCATTGGAAGATAGTATTGGTAGGGGGAATCCTTGTATTGGTATCATTGCTTAGTTACATAGGATATATCATGGTTTTTGAGGATAATAATAGAGATTAATAGGATCATTGAATGGAGAGATTCATGCTATGGCAGTGACAACACTAGCAAGGACATAGGTTTTTCAAGTTATGATCAGTTCATCACCGACCCTTCTTTGCACCTTTTTTGATTTAATAGACTCACAATCCTTTGTTTATCCAACATTATTCTATACCTTGGGAATATATTTCATGATATTTGTAGTTATATTGGTGTTATATATGCTGGTTAGAGTTTAGGATGCTTTATTTTATGTGGGTTGGGGATATAGAGTAGTGATGGGGCATCACCAGTCAGTGGGAGATTTCTTGTTTCTATAGATACAACTATATGATTTTCCATGGAATGGATTGGATTTATTCTGTGTATATAGTAATCAATTTTTTCTAGATTAAATCTTCATTTTTCTATTTCGAGGGCAAGTGAGTGGCGTTCATTGGTGAGTGGGGTTATTAGATGGGTGGCAGCCAAGTGGAACCTCTTTAGTCTTAGTTGACAGAGCTATAAGTAGAAGATCAGGAATATGATATTCCTAGGGTTATGTCAGAGTTCCAATATGTTTTACCGGATGATGTTATGAACCTACCCCCTTAACATGATTTTGAGTTTGGGATAAATTTTCAACTAGTTGCATATGTAATTTCGATGAATCCTTATCAAATGGTGCCTATAGAGCTGCATGAGTTGAGGTTGTAGGTTGGTGATCTAGTGAAGAGGGGTTTCATCCAATTTACTATGTCTCCTTAGGGTGCCCCAATTTTTTCCAATAAGTAGGATGATAGTATGAGGTTTTGTGTGGACAACTAGAAGATAATTCAGGTGATGGTTAAGAACTATTACCCTCTTTTGTGGACTGATGATTTGTTTGACCAGCTGAGGAGTTCCATTTGGATTTGAAGAACTATTTGCGATATAGATAACAGTATATGAAGTTGAGAGATGATTATATCCTAAATAATATATCTAGATATAGGTAGGGGAACTTTATGTTTTTTGTCATTCCATTCGATGTCATGAATGCACTAGTTGTGTTCATGGGGTTCATGATCTCTATATCCATGAGTTCCTATACTATTTCTTCATCAAGTTCATGGATGATATATTGATATAATCGAATTTATAGGAGGGGCATTCTGATTATCTCATAGCTATATTATATGCCCTTTGACACCACCAACTCTATGGAAAACCATCTAAGTGTAAGTTCTGGATATGAGAGGAACATTTCCTTAGAGACGTGGTGTCTTAGTAGGGTATAGAAGTAGACCTATCAAAGATCTAGGTAGTTTTTTCTTAGTAAGAACCCAAGAATATGAAAGAGGTTTACAATTATCTTGGTATTACAAGATATTATCAATGGTTTGTGTCTAATTTCTCCCAAATTATGGCCCTGCTGACAATATTGACGAGGAAGTACTAGAAATTCATGTGGATTGATCAATGTAGTGTAGTATTAAATTACCTGAAGGAGAAGTTTATTAGTGATCTTGTGCTTTAGTTTTTAGAGGAGGGTGTTATGTTTATGGTTTTTTGGGACATGAACAATCTGTATTTGGGATACATCTTGATGTAGAAGAGAGTGGTAATATCTTATGGGTCTAGGAATTTATGTCCCCATGATCATAATTACTCTATCCATTATATGGCGTTTTTGGACATTGTGTTTATGCTAATTTTTTTGAGAAATTATCTCATTGGAAATTTATTTTTGGTTTTCACAAACCACAAGATCCTGAAATCTATTTTGTCTCATCAGGATCTGAATCTAAGATAGTGGATGGGGTTAGAGTTTCTTCATGATTAATATTTTGAGATTGCTTACTCCCTAAGATATGAGAATTTTGTTATTGATGTGCTAAGATGGAAGTCTCAAGGAGATGTGGAAGTCTGTGGATGTTTGGAAAAGGATGAAAGAGCTTGAAGTGATACATCTTGATGGGGGGAAAAGTAGTTGATTCTATTTTCTATATCATATGACTATATATTAATACTTGATGTAGTATGTGGAGGAGTCTCAGTAAGGATAATTATAGGTAGAGGTGAAGTGGTGGTGTTTTCCATGGTGATACTCTATAGGGATGGTCGAAAGATGGTTGTAACCTGATGTTTTTTAGGGGAGGTTATTTATTCCTTTAGTGATGGGAGAGGGTGTTCTCTATGAGTTTTACAACTAAAAAACAGGGGTATATCCTAGTGCGACCAAGATGTATTGTGGCTTTATGAGATAAATTTTGTGGTTGAGGATGAAATAGTTAGTGGAAGAGTTTGTGGTGTGGTGTCTAGTTTGTCCGCAGGTGGAACTAGAACACCATTTTTCTGGAGGTTTTTTTTATCCATTGTGTACTAGAAAGTACAAATGGGAGGAAAAATTGATGGAATTAATTACTCGGTTACCTTATTAATTGGGAGGATGTAATGTAGTATGGGTGATTATGGATAGACTGACAAAGCTAGCTCATTTTCTAGTGATCTATGGGTCGATTTCCATAGATGTTTTGGAAAGGTGGTTTGTGGTTGATGTGTTTAGTATTTATAGGGTATTGAGGGGAATTAGATCTAATTAGTATCATCAGTTTATCTCATAGGTTTTGAGGGGATTAACACATTCCTTTGGCTCTTAGTTTTATCTTATAACCCATTTCCATCCTCAGATATATGGGGATATGGATTAGACCATCAAGATGCTAGAGGATATGTTGTGAGCATACATCTTAGACTTTAGTGAATCATGGGTAAGAAGACTGCAACTAGTATAGCTTCCCTACAACAATAGCTATCACTCATGAATTGTCATGAACCATTTTTAGGCATTGTTTGGGTGGCCATATAATTCTCTATTGTTCTAGATAAAGGTTGGAGAGTGATTAGTTCTTGGTCCTGATGTGGTGCGGAACACGATCAAGAAGATGCATTTGGCCCGAGAATGGATGATATTGGCATAGGAACATTATAAGGCCTATGTTGATTGTAGGTGAATACCCATAGAGTTTGAGGTTGAAGCACATGTGTTCTTGATGGTTTCCCCTCATTAGGTGTATTTGAAGTTTGGTAGGGGATTAAGATTTCTCCCTGGCTTGTTGAGCCTTTTGAGGTGTTGGGGTGAGTTGGGAAGGTGGAGTATCAGTTGTTATTTCCACTACGGTTAGAAAATATCCATGACATCTTCCACATATCCCAGATTTATTGGTATCTTCACGATGACACCCACATCATTGACTGGGGAGAGTTAGATATTGAGGATTACAGAATGATCATGGAGTGACCAATAGAGATCTAGGATCGTTGTGACACGGTGTTTCATAGATGAAACGTCCCCTATGTTCATGCACTATGGATGCATGGTTTCCTTGAGGAGAGTACTTGGGATCTTGAGACACATATTCATGGAAAAAATATGAAGTTTTTTTTGAGTTTTTCCTTCTTCTATTTGACTTTTATGATGTAATGTTTGAACATTTTTTATTTATGAGATGTTCCTTTTTTCCATTTATAATGTTGGGTGTTATGGATTCAAGTGTATGAATAAGGAAAACCCCATTCCTAATCAAGTATGTTATATTAAGACATGTTTTAAAACCATGCAGGTGAGCCATTTCTACCCAAATTAGACAATATTTTAATATGAATGGAAGGATTTATTAATTTATGTGCTCAGGGAAGTATTGGATTATGGTTGAGGTGGTCATTGGCTTGGGGTTTTTAGAGGATTTTATGGTAGTGTGGATGGATATGTGGAAGGTAGGTGGATTATAATTGTTGTGAGATGACATGGTGATGTGCTTGTTGGTTAGATAGTGATAAAGTTTTGTAGGGTGTTTTATGGAAATTTTGGTTTGGTGTGTTTGGTTGGTGGTAGTGTTTTGTGTGTAACAAGATCCCAAAGAGGTATCTCAAGGGAGGGTTATTCGAAACCTTCCCTTTTCTTTTAGGTTTGGTCTTGATTCTTGAGGATGAGAATTGTTTGATAGGTATACAATGTAACATTCCATGCCTTCCTGGATTATTAATTTTCTATTTTTAGAGTTGGAGGTTCTCAAAGGAGGCTTGAGGAGTTCTTTAGAGTTCTAATATGAAATTATATTGCATCAGGTGGTTCCAAATGTGAAAGGGAGTTCATGTTTCACGATAAGATTGTGTCTTGGAGGTTGTAAGTTCATGACATGAATTTTTGGTGAGATTTATGAACTTAATAAACCCATGACATGAAGGTATTGTTCATGGCATGAATTACTTCTAGCTGACGGAATCATAAAGATAAGTGAATTCTAGTCAGGTTTGGTGTTTGGGAGATTCACAACCTAAACCTATTTCATGGCCTGAATTATAAGGACTCATAAAGACTGGTGATATGAATAGGGGGTTAATGTAGTGAATGTGCTGAGGTCCAACATGCTTATAGATTCTAGGTCCCCTTAGTTTTACCCAATTTCTATCTTATTTCTCTCAGTTTTGGGTGAAACCTAGGAAATTTTTGAATATCTTCTAGTCTATTTCATCTATCTTTGATCCTTGGATAATAGAGGTTGATCATTGTCAATACAAGGTGAGTTATCCTCCATTTACTCCTTATTTCCTTTCATTTTTATTTTAGTGATTCACAAAGGTGATGGTGTTTTGGTTCAAGGATAATTTGGGATACATTTTTGAGGATCCATTGGCGTGGTTTAGGTTGATTCAAGGTTTACTAGTGCAATTATGGTTTCCGGGATACTTCTCCTTCACCCTATTGTGTGTGTTGAATCAGAAATCTTCTTTTGGGTAGGGGATCCTTATTCTCTTCCTATTTATGGATATTTGTTGAGATTATATGCTTTTTCCTTCTATTAGGTTGACATTAAGGGTATAATTAATATAGAAAAATAATTTTCTTAAAATGAAATTGATGGGAATGGAGAGAAGTCACATGTTTGACTGATTTTTATGTTATTGCTAATGAGATTAGGCATTTTTTTTGTCTTTGTTGAACATTTCAATAGTTGGGAGACTTATTTGTGTTTTAGATGATATACATATATGACCCTTACTATGTTTATTTTTTAAACCACCTAAATAAAATGCTATGAATATATAAAAATCTAATAAATTATCCAGACATGGAATATATTATAATGCTAATAATGAAATTTCATATTTTTGTAAGTAAATAAGAATGGTTAAGAATTGATGTGTAGAAATTGGATTAAATGAATTGAATGAAAAATTAACGAGCCATGTAAATGTGAACGAATTTTCTTAATAAATGGGAGTTAGTGGAAACTCATCAAATCTAGAAATTGGTGGAACCTATAATTGAAAGTGAAATTGTGTTTCTATGTAGGGAGGTTGTATGTTTTGATGCATTTAGTGGTTGTGGAAGTGGTGACAGATGTTGTGTGGTAAAATGTTGGTGTTTTAGAGAATTATAGTGTAGTTTATGTGAACCTTTAGGTTGGGTATTGGTTTATATCTATCTATCATGTATTTTTTGTTATTTTTATATGTTCCCACACCTGAGATAGATATCCTTACCAATGTGTTCTGGGTGTTTCCCCCAATATCTAGGATGGTGGTGATATAAATGGCTATCTACCCCTTCTTCCCCACTCCTTTGTTAGCAATGATGATACAAGTTGGTGTTGGATATTTCCTAGTGTTGATGAGGACGTGATATGTGATGAGGATATGTATGGTGGGAGGAGGGAACAAAGTTGAGGTCTTTCACGTTCATGATACCCTACTACCTTGTTTATGTGATGAGGTTGTTATGTGATGAGGGTATGATGTGATGATAACTGATTCAACACTATATGCTAGAACTTTTGAGAGTGGGGTAGGTAGGGATGCATCCTATCCCATATTAGATGTGTTTTAATATTTGATATGATGTGTATGGAAAGTATGAGAGCATAAGATGTTTGATGTTGTGGTGTCAGAGTGGTAAATCTGTAGGGAAGTAGTTATGAGGCACGTTTATTTATGTTCTTGATACTATATTACTATATTGGATGTGTTATTTTGTGAGTGATCCATGATGAGGCTGGGATTATTTAGTTAACCTATTTAGGTGCTTTTATTCACCAATGTATTAATATGCACTTTTCACATGCTCACTAGAGACCATGGGCATGATCCTACTAAGTATACATGTTATGATAAACATACACATATATAAACTATTTTTTATATTTATAGGACTTTGGGGAATGAGATGGGAATTACTAACTTGGGTTTGGATCTGTTGTTGAGTCGCTGCCATAGGGATTCTCTTTTGGTTTTTACTTAGTTACTTTGTTTTGGATTTTTTGAAATTGGTCAATCATTATGGGATGGTTATGGGTTTAATTTTATATTATATGATGAATATATTTTGGAGTTGTTTATGATATCTCTTATTTATATATTATTATAGTGGGTAATTCCGTACATATGTAAAATTTTATACCTTTTATTTTTTTTCACCAACTTGGGGCCTACTAGAGGCGAGACTCACGGGTCATTATCTCTATTTCTTCATTTCCAGCCTAGTAGGTGTACCAATAAAGGTAGGGGTCATGAAATTATTTTTATTTGATTTAAATCATAGTACATGGATCACTTGATTTAAACTTCAATTACTTAAGTCTACTCGAAAATCTCTACTTATTTACGACTTCAAATTTTAGAGATATTTTGACATTTTTTCATCGTATCTTTTGGTAGTGATGATTCTACAAGTTTAGCTTATTCTGCACCTCACTTCATTCATTTTCCATTTTAATGACAAGATTTTCTTGGGTTCATACATACGAAGTACCATATGACACTTAATAACTTACAATTCATTTTATAATGTTCAGAATCACTCTTAGAAAGGCTAGGATTTTTTTAATTTACAATCAGTTCACCTTTTCATAACCCTAGATTATTCTACTTTAAGAAACCTTAATTTCTAGGAAAATATTCTTTCTTTATAAGTATAAAGTGTAACTCTTGTTCAACTCATTTATTCCATATTTAACTTAGATGTTCAATATCTCCAATAGAGTCTTCAATCCACCCCTACACTTGCTTCAAGACTCAAGGGGTGACCTTCAATCTCCTATTAACATAAAAACTATTATAGAAAATAATTTTTAACATCTTAAATACTTTTTTTTACTTGAGGAATAGTTTAACAATCACAAAATGTTTTATATCTTCTAGATATGTACATCCAGGTAATATACTTCTTTAACTAAATATATAGTTGATAACGCTTCTTCATCCTTTATAAAATTCCCTAAATACAATTAAGATCATTTCTATAATAAACACATGTATGTTGATGCTTCTAGATATAATGTTGACTACGTAAAATGAAATTCATACTTTAAGAACATTCACTAAAATTTCATTCCAAACTTTAAATTACATGAGCATTACATATCTCAGTTAGATTATCTAGCCTTCCTTTAGTGTTATCTACCGAGATTAGAAATAACATCTACATTGATCCTATTTTAGATGGTTCCACCTTTAAAATTATGAACATCCAGTCAACTTAATTTTGAACCATCCATTATAAACTTCAAATTCCTCTTCTTTGAATATGATTGACTTCAATTTACAATAGTGACTGACAACAAATAAAATGCTACATCATCACAATGTGATGGGATATTCATATAAGTTATGTGGGAACTGTGTTTTTAATAAAGTTTTGTAGTCTACCTATATACATATGATATTAAATATTTTAACATTTTAAAAATTAATGCGATTCATAGTGATTCATAACATATTAGAACATATCTGTAAGATATTTGTTCTGGAATAAAAAAATGTGTCTAAGGCAGACCATGCCTAATATTTTTGTCTTGAGATATCAATTATGAAATGGGGAATATTTACTATATATGTAATAATCTTTGAAATATATATAATATGACTATTCTAGAGCATATAATATGACAAAGGTAAGGTTTTCTAAATTTAGATGAATTTTAGTTTCAAACATAAAAAGTTGGTAGAAATATAAGATGTTGGATGATACATATAAGTCATTTGTGTGAAAAGTGTGATTTATAGGAGTCATCCAAATGAAACATAAGATTCATTAGGATAATCATAAGAGTACTAGGTCATTCCCTTTACCTTTTGAGATGAAGACTTGTAATTAGACAATAAGCATAAGGATCATTTTGTTATCATTTCAAGGAAAACTAAACCGGTTGTATATCACAGTTTGAATGTTTGAGGGATAATAAAGAAGATCATACTAAGATTAATGGATTTTTTTTGATATTTTTAGGGATTTAAAATATATATATTCCGTAGATTTGGTTTTTGACTGAAATCAGGCCATGAATCAGAGTCTCATGTCATATGTTTTCATGCATGGAAATATTATTAACCACAATATACGATTATTAATTTGGTAAAAGTGATTCAAGAGAGCCTAAAGATTTTATGGGATAATTAACACCATAATATTTGTGGGTGAACTTTGAAATTATGTATAGTTAAACTAGAATAGTATTTCTTAGTGTTTCTATATTTAAATATGGGAAATATCACATGTAAAAATATTGAATAGGATAGACCCAAGAATCATGGGAGATTAAATGTGATAGATATTGAGACTTATATTAGATGAGGTTTTCCATATTATCAATATAGAAATATATCTCATGTAGGTATTTAGTGTTTCTATAATAAGAGTAGCATAAGAAGCAGAATAAAAATAGTCTCAAGTGTTATTATTGAAAATATCTAGAAGTAAAAGAATAAAAAAGAGGGATTCTAGTGCATATTAAATATTTATAGTCATAGGTAGAAGAATAAGAATTTATTCAAGAAAAATATATTTCCATGATAATACTATGTTATTGGAGAAGATAAGGATTATAGAGCACCCATTAACTAGTGCTATACTACAATACTTCGAAGTTGAAGGAGTGCGATAAGAAATTACAACACACAATTATCCTAATCTAGAGGAAGTGTTGCTCCTACGACGTGTGATGTCCTAGAACCAGATGTCATTCAAATGTTCTCCATGCCCAATTAGAGACACGATATCAAGCATTCCTCCCCATATTTTATAGGCTTCTGATTACCAGTGAGGGCCAAGGGTGTGTCTGTGGGCAGACTATTCCCTCATAACTATAGTGGAGCATAGTGGATAAGTAATAATAGATAAATATTGGAAGCATATAAAAATAGATGGAATAGAGGAAATAGATACTATAAATATTGGACAAGTATCCTGATATAGTGCAAGAATTATAATAATGAATAACAACTCAAGTATCAGATAATAATACTCAAAGATAGAAACTGAATCAAATATAAAAACCGAGGATAATGTATGTCATGTCTCTATAAATATGTAAAATAAGTATACATGGAGGAAAACAATACATGATATTAAAAAGAATAAAAAATAATAAAAAACTACCCAACATCCTATAAATTTTCTTAGTAATCTATTACCAATATCCATCCAAAATCAGGAAATCAATATTATGTTTCCAAAATGAGATGCTTCCCCTTGTAAACAATTATATACATGTAATTTTCCTAGGTACCAATGGTTTCTGAGATATGGTGGGAGATAAATATCATTAGGCCAACACTAATGGATTTTATTCCATACATTCTATGAATATAAACTAAAATAGTGTAAAGGTATATATATGAAAGTAAGGATAGTACAATAATGTAAATAACCTGATACCTGCTTTAGCCTCAGCTAGTGTTTTAATGTGTAACTATTTAATTATTTATGCTCCAGTTTATAATAAGTGATATAATAAGATAAAAGGTATGAAAAGACATCTAATAATAATAATAATAATAATAATAATAATAAATAATCTAAGGCAATAACCAATTCATTCTTGAAGATGATAATAATTAAGTGGATCTAAGGTAATAACCAAGGAATCCTTGAAGATGATAATAATTAAGAGGATCTAAGGTAATAACCTAGGAATCCTTGACCGTAGGTGTTGATCGAAATTGGTAATAACCTATAACTTCGCTATAAGGGGTCTATGTGTAATCTATGGGAATCTCCCAAGGCATTACACTATAATATGATTCTAACAGAGTCTAAGGATCTTATCCAAGGTAAAATTGGCTAAGCAATGGCTGGGCCCAATGTGTGTATCCATGGCGCAACCATTACTTTGATTACTTATTCAATTATTTGTTTAACTCATTTACCTTTCATAATAATGAAAAGAAAGGGTAAGTATGTGTAAACATATGCAATTCAATTATAATAAACTAGTCCAGGTGATATCTATAAATATACTTACAATTTAAAAATTTTAGATTCATTAATTAATTGGAACACTTACCTTATATGGTTCGAGTAGAATTTATACAAGTTCTATCCATTTATAAATTAAGGATCCATTAATTATATAAAAAAACATACCTTAGAAGGATTAAGTGACAACACACCCAAATGGTAGAACAAAAAAACATAACAAACCATTAAAGGAATAAAATAGGTTACACCCTACTTGGAGAGGATGGAGTTGAGGTTCCAACCTCTAATGATGTGTTGAAAATGTAAAAATATTTCTCTAGAATATGAGCATGATGATTATAAGCATGAAATATTAATTAAATAAGTAACGCCTGATGAAATCAGTGTGCACACAATGATGAGAATTCATAAAATAGTGAGACTTGAGGTATGAGTCATAAACCACCAATCAGATACCCATAATACTCTTCTTATCTCATATAGACCCTTAGTTTTTCCATGATGGGAATAAATATGAAGAAGGGATCAATGCCCTTAAATTAGGGCATAAGATCCTGCACCAAATTTACTTTGTTGAGGAGAAGAGAAACAGATAATGGAAAAAGATGACATATGATCCTACCAAAAAGAATCAAATGAGTTAGAAAGATCCAAAATCTGAGGTCAAACAAAAAATGGGAGAAAATCCTAGCTCTTGGATTCAAAAGGGGTTCTCATGTGAGAGAAGAGGGAAGAGGTGAGGTTCTATCCAAAAATAGTGTCCCTATCTCTATTTTTTTTAAAATATGACTCAAGCTTTTGGATGATGTGTAAGTGTTTTACATTTTTTTAAAGGTCCTGACCAGGCTATTAAATTCCATGTAATAGTTACATGTTGTGTATTCCAATTACACATCATGTAACAAGCCTACAACCTACATTTTTCCCTCTTGGTTACCTCTTCCTAAAAAACACAATAGTCCCACAATATGAATTTAGGGTCCAATTAAAAAATAAAAATTCACAATATATTAAAGGTGAAATTAAAAGGGCTCATCTGAAAGAAAAATTGGGTTCTTACAGTCTTCCCCCCTTAAAGGAACTCGCCTTGAATTCACCTGCCAAGGATGGTGAAACACTATTTAAGAACAACTCTGGCAACTAATCATGAAAGTCGACCTCACACTCCCAAGTCTCATCTTATACATGGTTGTGCTACCATAGAACTCATACTAAAGGGATATACTGACCTAAGAGAGCCTTTATACTCTGGTCAATAATGTGTTTATGATACTCTTAAAAATAATCATTTTCATCCAATTATACATCATTAGGATCAAAATTATGAGATGAGTCATCATGGTATTAGCAAATCTTTGAAAAATGGAAGAATTCATGCATGGAACAATACCTATGAGGTAATAGAAACCGATAGGATACTGGTTGGACTCTCCATAGAATCTCAAATGGCCCAATATAATGAGGCGATAGCTTCCCTTACCTCTGTATCTGTCAATACCCAAGCTTGGGTGATACCTATAGGAAAAAATGATCCATGACCTTTAACTCCAGAGGTCTTTGGGGGTGATAGGAATAAGATTAATATCTAGAAAGAGCATCATACTTATGCTACCTAATCAGCCGAACCTACTTTGAAGTCTCCTGCACGAGATGAGGACCTAGTAGCACTGCCTCACCAGGCTCTAACTAGTAGAGGGGTAAACAACATAGCCTACAATACAAGGCCTCATAAGAATCCATCTGAATAGTCTCATATAATCTATTATTATAATAAAACTGAATGAGAGGGATATGCCTCTACTAAGACCTTGTAAAATCGAGTATGTATGCTCAGAGCATGTCCTCTAGCACTCGTATCATCTATTCTGATTGGCCATCGGTCTTAGGGTGGAAAGTTGTGATCAAAAGAATCTATTTCCTCATAGATTTCTGCAACCCTTTCCAAAACCATGATGTGAAATGATCATACCTATCTCAAATGATAGTATAAGGGACCCTCTGTAACCGTATGATCTCCCAGACATACAATCATCCCAGTTTATCAAAATACTACAAATCTGGCCATTAACAGTGCTAGTGAAAGGTATTTATCAGAACTATAGAAGTGATGATAATGTAAGCGATGTTAAAGGATTATATTTAAAGTTCTCATAAAACATCACCGATAAAGTCTCCCTTTATGAGTGATAAAAACGAACTGATAAAGGGGGCCTTTATCATCACTTTTTTTAGCACTGTTAAAGTCCACAGTTATCATCACTTTTTAGTTCTGTTAAAAGTACCCTTTAATAGTGATAAAAAAAGTGCTGAAAAATGGTATATTTTTTTTCACACCCCCTTATCATTTCCCCCTATTTATCAACACTTCCCACCACGCCCAATTTATCAGCTCTCCCCCACCCCTTTATCAGTTCTTATGCGCATGACCCTACGTCCAACGAGTTTCAAACCTGGGGCCTCCAACTTATACACCAGTGCCTTTTCCACTCCCCTATATTATTCTGTTTTATATTTTAGGATATATATACATATATTTCATTATATTATTTTATCCATATATTTATATATATTTTTATATACATATATTTATATATTTATAAACATATATATTTATATGTTTATATATATATATATGTGTGTGTGTTTATATATATATATATATATATTTATATATATTTATTTATATATATTTTTAAAAATATAACTTAACTCTAAAAACCCTTAAAACACATGAAAACATTCAGAAGTTTTGAGAACACTAAAAAACCTAAAATGACAATAACTTATAATTCAAGAGTCTTTTTAACTCCAAAACAAGTAAAATAGAATCTCATGAAGTTATATTTGATATGATATGTGGTAAAGGATGAATAGAAACCTATATTAAAAGTTATATCCATTAAAATTTCATGAAAACAATGTCAGCGACTAAAAACTCAGATTTAGAAATCTTTTGGGACTTTTTGGGGGTTTAAAAAATAAAATATCTTGTAGAAATCATACCTAGACCCTTTTCGGCATATATCCTATCACGATATTTGATTTGATATGTGGTAGAGCCCAAATTAACAACCAGATCAAAAGTTATGGTCGTTTGAATTTTGATTTCAATTTTTGGATTTTTTGAAACTGTAATATATTTTATTCCATTTATTTTGACATGGTTTTAATATCATGTGGTTTTATCTCATTTAATAAGATTTTATTTTATAGGTTGTGGAGCTGAATTGGACCCCCAGGGATTTTTTTGGGTTTTTTGGGATTTTAAGTGTTTTTACATTTGATGGACTTTCAAAGAGACATAAATTCTGAACCATGTGTTTTTTTCATCTACCACAAATCAAATTGAATCTTAAGATTATCTCTACACATTGGTGACCAAAAATAACCCTCAATCACCTCTATTGAGGCCAAAAATTCCTAGTAGGCCTCTAAATGGCCATAACTTCGGTTACAGGAGTCCGTTAATGAAATATATTTTTTGAAATATAACCTTTATTATCACTAGTAAAAAAGCACTGATAGGGGGGATTTATCATTACCTCTAAAAAATTTCTGATAAAGACCATCCATTTATCAGTGATTTTTTTGAAGCACTGATAAGGACCCCCCATTATCAGTGCTTTTTTATAAGAGCTAATAAACGCATGTTTCATCAGTGATTTTTTGATAGCATTGATCAAGGGGGGATTTATCAGTTCTTTTTTACAAGTGTTGATAAAGGGACCCCTTTAATTTTTTTTTAGTTTTTTTAAATACACCCTCCAAGTGCACTAAAAAATTATCATTAAAGTCCCCCTTTTGACAATTCTTTTCCAAGAACTAAGGATGAAGGTATTTAAAAATGATTTTAGCGAGCACTGTTAAAACCCTAGTGCTAAATAAACCCAATTTTTTCGTAGTGTAAACTAAGAATATATCTCAAATAGGGAATAAGTGTGATACTTTTTTCAGTCGATCCACAATGACCCACACTACATCACCAACTTGAGGTGACTTTGGTAAGATAACTATAAATCCATAGAAACATATTACCATTTCTATTTGATGACTGATAATGGACATAACAAGCCAGAATGTCACTGGTACTCTACCTTCACCTATTTATAGGTGTAACACCAAGTGATAAAAACTTCTATCTGACATTTCATCCTAGTCCACCAATAGGGGATTTGAATATCTCGATATATCTTGGATATTCCTAGATGAACTGTACACTAAGAAGAATGGGAATCATGAATGAGCTCATGTCACATGTATATAGAAACCTAGACATTCCCATGTATATATATGGTGTCGTATCCATCCACATACCAATTTGGAGGTGGGTCCTCACCATAAATACTCTCCTAGAGAACCAAGCCTTCAGTATATGAAGAATACACACTTTTCACATTATCATAGAGGGAAGAGGTAACTATAAATGGAAATATATAAGAATTATCATTACCCTTATGAAACACAAGTCACAACTCAAAAAAGGTACATCAACTTCCATTCATAATTGGCTTCTTGTATGGAATGTGCATGAGTTTTCCGACTCTGCACATCTGTTACATCATTTCCCTTTCTAGGTGTATAGGAAATCTTGAAATCAAATAAAAAAATATATTTAACCCATATCTGATATCTGATATTCAATTCACACTAAAAAAGATATATTTGAGGATCTTATGGTCCATATACACCAAACCACACTACCCTCACCCATCAAACAGTGTCATCAACAACATAAGGCATAGACAACAACTGTTAGTTCAAGATTCTACATTAGGTAGTTTCTATCACAAGGCCTCAACTTCCAAGATCTTTACATAATGAATCTACCCCCTGAATCAGTAATTCACTTATCCTGATTCATGATGCATCACATAACACTATATAGCCTATGCAAGGGTTTAACAGAATTAGAATAGGTGCAGAAACAAGCCTTACTTTCCGCTTCTGAAAGGGGTTTTCATAATATGACCACATGAAATTCACACCCTTCTTTGTAAGACAAGTAAAAGTTGAGTCAACACATGGTAAGTCCAACATGAAATTCATAACCATCTGTTTCCAAGAAACTCCATATATCAAAAATGTTCATGGGATTCTCCCAAGAAACCATAACACTCACCTTCTCTAGATAAATAAGTAGTTATGATTCTAAGATAATATGACGTAAGAAGTGAACATTGGAAATAGGGAATTGGAACTTATAAATCTTATTATAATTATGATTCTCTCTCATTGTATTCAAAATTATCTCAAGGTTCTACGCATGGTCACTATGAGTGAGAATTCACCAAGATGTTGTCCAGAAAGACTATGAAAAAAGAATCCAAATAAGGGTGGAACACCCTATTCATCAAATCTATGAAGATGGAAGGGAAATTTATAAAACCAAATCATATGATGAGATACTCATATATACTATAACTTCTCTGAAAATCTATGCATGTTATTTCTGAAGGCCTGACTCACACCAGATGATAGACTGATCTAAGGTCAATCATAGAAAACACCCTATCTCTTCATATATAGTCAAAGATATCATCTATATAATGAAATAGATTCTAGTTCTTAACCATAAGTTGGTTCAACCATTTTTAACCCATACATAAACAAATGGTAACATCTACATTTAAGGAAACAAGCATGGGTGAACCCTAAGAATAAGTATTGGTCCTGGTAAGACTTTTAGACTCTAGATCCTCCAACTATCACTTGAGCTCCTAGATAACAGTAGGTTTCATCCTATATGAAGGAATGGACACTAGATATTCTTCTAGAATAAGATTTATTTTAAACTCCACCTATCCTATAATGATCTGGTCCATCTCTAATAGATTGTACATTACAATCACCCTTGTGTAGATAATTTTTTTATAGTGATGTAAATGATAGCCTATGGTGATAAACTTATTTAAAGGTGTGATATGGAACCAACAAATCCATTATGATAATGACATCGAATTCTTCCATATTGAGTACTAAGAGGTACACAAGAAGGGATAAATTCCTACCTCAAGGGGACAGTCCCTACATTCGAATATTACCTCAAAAAGTACACCCAATGGAATATCCAAGGTCATCACACCAAAGTAATACTAAATATCCATCACGAGACTTTCCATTGTAGATAAAGAGATAAAGGATTGTGATAGGCTTGTATTAAAAAAAGAAGATACAATAGTGGATGATACTAAAATAGTACCTTGTACTATAGATGGTCCTTCACTTTGATCCTCATGTATTGTCTATAAATAATTCCTCTGGACTAATCCATTTACTTTTTCTACAGCTGGACTACCCTAAGTATGACTGCTCAATTGACACTGATGATCAAAATTTTGGCTACCATAGACATGAACTCCTCCTTGGCCTATTATGACAATGCTTCTTCAACATACCTCCTGATGCAAAAAAATACTGATCATGAAGGTTGTGTTGGTGTATATCCTCTTCCAATGGAAGCAAATGGAATGGTCTGGAAGAATCTATTATGATTCTCCATACGACTACAAGCATATAATTCAATTGATTCTCTATCACATTGAGGATTCAAATTACATTTTTGTTCAAACTTATGGAATATAATAGAGATTAGAATGTGGATACTTTTTTCTCTACTACTCTAACATGAAACCTTGAGGGAAATCTTACAGCTACTGGAAGAACTAATGCCTTATCTATGAAATAAACCAATATGCCCAAAACTATCACCTTCCCTCCGGTTGTGCTTAGTGATAAGATATTAATTGAAGATCTATTAGATATTAGGTAGATGAAATAAATTCAACTAAGTATGGATTTCATACTATAACCCATTCTCAAAATTCCATGTTTGAGACAACTCATCATAGAATATAAGCGGTGAAAAGAACTGTAAAATAGTAAAAAGAATTGAATAGTCAGTGATGGGAATATCACCTTGCCCCAAGTTCATGAACTTTCTAGATTGATCAGTTCTCAATGTCTAGGGAAAGAATTAATCATAGAAGGTTGTATGGAAATCATCCTAGACCATACCCTGATGACAACCAGCCTGGGTAATCACATACCACTAGCACTTGGATGAATCATGAAGCATATAGGTGGAAAGATTGAACCTCCTCTCTAGAGGGATCTAGAGATGATCAACTATAGATACAATGTCCTCCATCCAATACTTATCATCCTATGGACTACTATCCCCCCAAAAGGTGGGAGGATGCTACTATTATAACTCACAAGTTAGATTATCAAAATAAGATTCAATTCATGGAACACCCTACATAGACCACATCATACACAGGAAACTATCTCAAAGTTGAGATTCAGTACCCATTTTGGGTAGAAAAGTTAGTGCCTTAAGTAGAAATACTAGGGGTAAAACTGGAAGCTCGAGGCCCACTATCTTTAAAACATGGTACTTGCCCCCCTCCTCGAGCATGACATAAGGAATTCATGGTGTCATAGCTAAACATATTCCAAGAACACAACTAAGATCAATATTGAAGTAGATATAAGAACTAGCGGAAGTAGAACATAAGATTATAGGCCAACTACCCAAGGTATACTACCCCAACTAACCACTTATAAGGACAAAAATTAGAATGTGTTCAAGTTTTAATTTACAGGGGTTCCAAAAGGTGAAGGGAGAACTAAACTTTGCCTATTAATTTACTGGAAACCATTTCAATTTTTTATAATTCAGGATATAAATTTATATTTTTTAATTTCTTATATACATATATCAATGTTTGATCAAAAATGGATTTCCATTACTTGTTAATAAGAGCCCATGCACCTTATCACTAAAATCGAAACCCATTTAATTTCTATTTATTACCTTATACTTTAGTCTCAAAATGAAACATGTAATATACAATGACTTGACTTGGTTAATTACACATTCCAAACCATGAGGACCCATACATGTCATGAATCGAAACTAAAAATCACTCAATCAAAGCCAAATATTACCTCATGTAACTAGAGGTACATAGATAACCCAGGTAGAAACTGGCTATTTAAGATACCTCCATATAACTTTATAGGAAAAAACTATTCAAATTGATTATGACAATTTAACTAACCAACTCCATACCCTGCAGAAGATATTAGTTATGCTAGTATATAAAACAAGAATAAATCACTCAATAATCATAGGAAATATAGGAAAATGAAAGCCTTGAAATGCACCTATATGGTATGAAATATGCTTGGAATGTGAATTTTAGGTTCCTACAATGATGCATGTAACAATGCTCCTTGACCTCATCTTATTGGGGTAAGGATAAAATGAAATACTCAATCATAATAATAATATTAACCATCACATAGCATGTTCATCACATAATGGTGAAAATTATATCAACTATAATAATAAAAAATATAACAACTATTCTAATTTTAGGAAAATCGAGATTTACCTCGAATGTGGGTTAGCTGCACCCAAGCATGACTTATAACCAAGTTCTAAATAATTATTAATCTCTTATGTATTGTCTCAATATAGTAAAGCAAGAAAGGAACCCCTATGATACAAATTTTTAATGTCTCGGACCTGGTTTCCACTCAATGGTTTCCCAAGCCCAGTTGGCCACATGGCCTCAATCACACCTCCCTATACACTAGAGGCTACCGACTAGCAATGAGGGCTTAGGGTTTGTCCTTGGGGTCTAACAACCCTTCTCTTTATTTCACATTAATACATGATTTATTAAATAATATTTCACTTAATACAACATGGAATATCAAGAAGTCTAGTGTAATTAGGAATTAGGTACATTAAATAACATCTTAAAACAAGGAAAATAACATCTTTATTGAAAACTTCATTAACACTCTGATATTATTCTTTCATACTTAATATTGTATGGGAAAACATGAGGACATACATAAGAAATGGTTGAGCTATAAAATCCAGTATGGGAATAAACATGGAATAACATGAAGAATGTAATAAATGTTAGAAAATAGGCATATCAATTAGGCATAAAAGGAGTGATAATCATAAAAATGGATAATGAGGCATGATATATCCTATTAACATAAAGAAAATATAGGAAATGTGGCAACAACTTAAAAAACTGCATTATAAACATAGTTAAAGGATAAATACCAATAAATCATGATGGAAAAGTCCCATAAATGGATCAATTTTACTCCCTATCCCAAAATGATATCTCATGAGGCTAAACATTACCCAATGCATTGGAGAACTATCTAATTATGGGTGCACCCATCACTTTTATTTCATTCTCATGATTAAGTGTTTCACATAGATCATATAACTTGTATTCATTCACCATCTTATTTTATTCCATGATCAAAGAGTGTAGAATAAATACATGTAAATCCCAAGTAAATTAAGTATGAGTGTGTAACTTTAATCACACTTGATAGGAAATGGGCATGGTATTCACTACATAATTGTTTTTACATGGAAAGTCACGGTGAAATTTCAACATCATAACATCATAACTGAAAAATTCATAAAAATGGGTTGATGAGAGAGAAAGGGGTATCTGTAACATCCCAGGTAAATAAAGAATAAATAATTTTCATATTTATTAATATTTACGAATTAAATATTACTTTTAATTAAAAGGGATTTCTATGTTCGATAGCGTACTCGGTACGCAACGATGAGTTTCTTTGAAAACTTACGTTGCACACAAGTAATTAAATGATATTATTTTAAATGTTAGTTAACGAGTAGCCGTTGTACTGGCGGGAATGGATAGAAATAACTAAAATATGATTATATATTTTTTTAAATGTTTTTACATTTACCCAATAAAAGATAAAGGCTTAAAATACGGAAAGAGTTCAATTTTAGGCATTTATACCCTAATTTTCACGAAAGGTCCACTTATCACCTTTTGACAGAGAACCATCATTAAATATAGTTTTGATTGATCTTATAAATTCTATTGGACAAAATATAACTCTTCTTTAGAATCGGGACATCAAAATTTACTTTCTGTAAATTTTTGGTACCTTTCTGATAAAGTTCATTTTTTTAATGAATAGTGTAAAATGTTGTATTTTAATTCAAAACCTCTTTTCAATATAATTTATTTATATGATTAGATTATCTTTTTAATTGGTTTTAAAATGAAATTAGAAAATATTTTTACCATTAAATCCAATAGTGGTCGTTGGAATTAATTTTACTTTGAAATCAGACTTAAACTAGTGTCAATCTTTTGATACTTATTGTTTCATAAAAACACGCTATTTGCTCTAACAGCGGGAATTAATTATTAAATTAATTAATGTGACTTATATGTTTTGAATTTTGTAAAATAGACTTAATTTTTGAATTCGTAATATCAAATATATATTAGGGTGAATTTTTGGTAATTTTCTGAAAAACTTCAATTTTTGATGAATAGTGAAACCACTAAGTGGTACTTATAAAAACTGTTTTTCCGTTTAAATGAAATTTTCCATCATTGTGTTTTGATTTTCAAAAATCCGACATACATGGTTGTCATTAAGAAGTAAAATGTGGTTCAATGAGATTAAAATAATTTTTTGGTGAATAGTAACTTATTAAGTTTTTAATCGTGATTAGTGGTAATTAGTGTAGTTTAAGGTAAAAATAATGCTTTAATAAAATAAGATGAGCTTGACACATGTCATACCCTCATTGGTTGTGTCATGGCCGACCAAGACAATCCATGGGTAAACTTGGGGACCCCATGGAGACACTTTGGTTGGGAAATGACATAAATAACTTTTTATTTAATGTAAAAGTAAAAATGACAGAAACATAATATGTTTTACAAAAACAATTTTTACATGGGGTTATAAAGATCAGATATTTGATTATAAATAGTCATTGGAAAGCTAAAAAGATTTCCTACATCATAGTATTTTTTTTATAATTTTTAGACATTAAATAAATTAATCTATTTATGACATAATAATGATGCAGCGATGACATCATTATTTGATGATTTAAATAAAATAGAAAAATAATGTAAAATCCATGAACTACACATGTCCAAAACCAATTGGATGAGTGGATTTAGAACCCTTATCACCTTATACACTAATTATATCAATGTGGTACCTTTTAAAACCGAAACTAATTTTCAAATAAAGTAATATTTCATTACTTTCCAAAAGTACCCCTCCTCTCCTCTTATAAAAGGCCCCCACCTCTACCTCATTTCACACACTCCTCAAGCCTTTGGCTCGGCCAAACCCTGCCAAATTACTCTCTACACATCCCTCTCCTCATCCTAGAGGATTACCTTTGGTAAGAATCCTTTCAAAGGAAGCCTTTAGGCTCAAATCAAAAGGAGTTACACTTTTAAAGGTAATTCATTCTCTCTTGGTCATTTGTTTTATTTTGCTTCTCCAACCCTCTAAACTCTTTTTATTTACTTCTTTTGTAACAAAACCAGTATCTTAAATATACTAGGATGTTTTTATAAGATTTATTCGAGCTACACTCTCACACAACTACATCAAATGGTTAAAGAACATACGGTTTCCGTGGATGGCGAAATTCTGCCTCCCGAAACGATGATTGTTCAATACTCATTTAACACCTTTAAAGGTGGCCATTATGATGTCACTATTTTTATATATGATATATAATATGTTTATTTTTTCTTTAATCTTATGTATTTTTCATTTTGGTCATACCTTTATGGTTTCCATTATGGGTAAACACGATATCTCCATTTAAGGAAGTACGGACTACCGCTCCCTCAAAGTGATGTGATTCGTTAATGCCATATGTGGGACGTGTAAAGGATGGATTTAAAGTTATTATATATGATTTTATACTGGAATTATAATATACCTCTATATCATTATTATTTCTTTCCATTAAAGTATGAGATAGAAATGAAAGTAGCGTTCATGCGTACGTACGACTTACCGTCTCCATGAACGGTGCATTTCATTTCTAATCCCCAAATGTAATGTACTATTAAAATTACATGTATATAATGGATATATATAATTAATGATATATCTAAATTATGAATATAATTCTGTAATTAAAATATAAATACCTCTCATTTAGTTTTAATTCCATTAATATGACAAATAAATGAAAGTAGCGTTCATGCGTACGTACGACTAACCATCTCCATAAATGGTGCATTTCATTTCTTACCTCTAAATGATTATGTAATATTATAAATATATGTATATTCTGGATATATATGATACATATTATGTCCAAATCGGGAATTTCATTCTGGATATAAATAACCTTTGACCACACGAACAACATGAAATTGTAAGTAGTCCACTTTCGACTTAAGAACCAAATATTGACAAAACAAACATTATTAACTTAAATGGTTACATAATGTTTATAACATGGAAATAAGTGATATAAAAGGAATAATGAACTTTAAAAAGGTTCTTAATCAAGTATAAATTAACTCAAGTTTATTATTCAGGACGTTAAAGAACGATCGAGTCAAGTCGGACCCGAGGTAAGGGACTTCATCTCAATCTCCTTTCATTGAGGAATATTTTGTTTTATACACAACTTTCTTTTATAAGGTGTATAAACCCCTTTGACTTTTACTTTTATACAAAATGAATCTTTTTCTAAGAAGCATTTTACTAAGAGACAAAAAGTAATGTTTTTTTACATACGCGGTGACAACGACCTTTTCCGCCGCCGCGAGTATTATTTGGTCTTTGGCTTTCTCAACAAGCCGTAATGCTTTTAGAATAAAATAAATACCATATACTCTTTTATGTATTTTGGTATTGAAAATGGTTTTGAAAAATGATTCTTTTATGTCAATATATTTATGATATATTGTGATTGAAATGTGGAAATGTTATCATTACTTTATATTGGTTTTATGTTTTATGATTTTATATTGGTACTTGGACATTTTAACGGGTGGTTACGTTATAAACCATATGACGGGTGGTGCCGTGAATACCAGGATGGGTGGTTACGTTATAACCTCCAATGCATTGGGTATGGAAGTTGGCCGTATGGCTATTCCATTAAGTATGTATGGAAATTGGCCGTATGGATATTCCATTAAGTGATATGTGTGTAAGTCGACCGTATGGTTATTCCACTTAAGTATGTTTATGTCCCAAGATACCTTTATATATGTTATGTGTTATTTTTATGGGTTTTATGGTAATCCTTTGGTTACAAAAAGGTATGTAATGATACTTTATTCAGTGAAGAGTTTTTACTACTTCATGAAGGTGAAGGTATTACTTTGATAGAGTATATATGGTTTATTTTATGTTTGAAAAACTAACAGTTTTCATTCTTTCTGTATCCCTTACTGAGCTTTTTATGCTCACCCCAAGTTTTTTTAAAATGTTTTCACAGGACTTAATGTGGAATAAGGTCAAGGATGGGATCAAGGGAATGTCATCCTATAAAAAACATGGAACTAGACACGTTTCTTTTTAAGAGTTTTTTTATTATGGAAACTTAGTATAAGTGACTACTTTGTAATATTTTGAGATGTAATAGTTATGTTCTAATTCTCTAAAACTCTAAACCTGAAAAGATCTTCAACGTGAATTATTCGTTTAATTCAATATTAAGTAAGGTTTAAGGCCGAGGCCTTATAGTTGGTATCAGAGGTCGGTTTAGACAACTTTAGGAGTTAGAAAAGTGTTAAATTATAATATGATTGAAATGATATAGCATTTACGGATTACCATGTTGCTTCGCCTAAGATATTTCTGTGTTCAGAATGGTTTTCCGCAGAGGAAACAAAGAAGCAATGTTAGGACGACATCAGGAGGAAGATAACCTTCCAAATTAGAAACCTGAGATGGTCGGAATCGGAACTGAACAGTTTGTTGCAGTGATGGCACAGTTGACTCAGGCTATAAATGGTGGTGGTATCCATGCACGAGATCAGCCGGATCCACCGCAGAGGAACATGTCAGTGGTGGAACATTTCATGAGGCAACATCCCCCATCATTCAGAGGATCATATGACCCTGTGCAAGATGAAGGGTGGATTAAAGCACTGGAGAAGATTTTTGATGTCATGGGGTGTTCAGAACATCAAAAGGTTAGTCTTGCTGTTTACCGTTTTGAAGGTGAAGCTGATCAGTGGTGGTCGATGGTGAAAAATATAAGGGATAGTGATGAGATTGAGGATCTTCACTGGGATGAATTCAAAGGTATGTTTCTTGAGAAATATTTTCCTAAGGTGGTTCGTCTTAGGATGGAAAAACAGTTCCTAGAATTGAGGCAGGAGGATGATTCAGTGGCTGCTTATGAAGAAAAGTTCACTCGATTGGCAAGGTATGCTCCAAACTTCATACGAGACCTTGACAGTAAAATAAACCGTTTTTACTCAGGGTTAAAGCCAAAGTATCGAAGGGATTTAGCTTCTCGTGAGTTCAAAAGTTATGAAAAACTTGTTCGATGTGCGGAGAAGGTGGAAATGGAGTTTGCCGATGATCAGGTGTTCTATGACAAACAACAGAATAAGAGGTCTAGTTGGCAGGCAAAGGGGAAGAATTCATCAAAGAAGCAAGGAGGTAAGAAAACCAAATATCCATCCTCTGAGAAGTGTGGTAAAATGCATCCTGGAGAATGTTTATCCAAGTCTAGTAAGTGCTTTCGGTGTGGTAAGTCTGGTCATATTTCTCGTAACTGTAAGGAAGATGATAAAGATGGAAATGAAAAGCTAATGGTAAGATGTTTTAAGTGTAATGAAATGGGTCATTATGCAAACGAGTGACCAACGAAGAACTCAACTGGGGGAATGTAGCCAGACTACAAGAAGAAAGGGGTGGTGAAATCTTTTTCAACAACTTCAGCAGATGTTGGGCCATCGAATGAAGTGGTATCAGCTCCAGGGAGCTGAGTATTTTTCGAAGATTGACTTGAGGTCGGGGTACCATCAGTTGAAAGTAAAAGAAGAAGACGTTCCGAAGACTGCGTTCCGTACTAGATATGGCCATTATGAATTTGTAGTTATTCCTTTTGGGTTAACCAATGCACCTGCTGTATTCATGGACCTTATGAATAAAATTTTCCATGAGTTCTTGGATAAGTTTGTGTTCGTGTTTTGAGGTTTGGGAAGAGGTTATGTGTGCCTTGTGATTCACAGTTGAAGAATGAGTTGTTATGTGAGGCTCATAGTTCCCCGTTTTCAGTTCATCCTGGAAGTACTAAGATGTACAGAGATCTGCTGGAGTACTACTGCTGGGATGGAATGAAAAGAGACATTTCTGATTTTACTGTGAAGTGTTTGACATGTCAACAGGTTAAAGCAGAGCGGCAGTTACCAAAAGGGATGCTTCGGCCTTTACCAGTTCTAGAGTGGAAATGGGAAAACATATCCATGGACTTTGTTGTGGGATTACCGAGGAAATCTCGAGGTAATAATGCAATCTGGGTTATTGTTGATCGCTTGACCAAATCTGCTCATTTCCTTTCTATACGAGATACTTTCTCTCTAGATCAACTTTCCCATTTGTATCTTAAAGAGATAGTCAGGTTACATGGAGTTCCTCTCTCCACTGTATCTGATCGTGATCCCAGGTTCACATCTAACTTTTGTAAAGGCCTTCATGAGTCATTGGGTACAGAATTAAATTTTAGTACATCTTTTCATCCTCAATCAGATGGGTAGTCAGAACGAACAATCCAGACATTGGAGGATATGCTACGAGCTTTTTCTATGGATTATCAGGGAAGATGGGACCAACATCTTTCTTTGGTTGAGTTTTCTTATAATAACAGTTTTCATTCCAGTATACAGATGGCACCATTTGAGTCATTATATGGGAAGCGGTGTCAAACTCCAGCATTTTGGGATGAAGTGGGTGAAAGGAAGCTGACGGGACCAGAATTGGTAGAAGAGATGGCAGAAAAAGTTCAGTTGATTCTGAAGCACATGAGAACAGCTCAGAGCAGGCAGAAGAGTTATGCGGATAACCGGAGGAAGGATCTATCTTTCGAGGTAGGTGATCATGTTTTTCTCAAGGTTTCTCCTTGGAAAAGTGTGATGAGATTTGGTAAGAAATGAAAGCTGAGTCCAAGGTTTATTGGACCATATGAAATTCTGGAGAGAGTTGGATCAGTTTCATACCGGGTGGCTTTACCTCCGAGTTTATCTCAGGTACACAATGTTTTTCATGTTTCAATGTTGAGGAAGTATATTCTAGATCTATCTAATGTTTTTGAGTCCAGAGGTAGTTCAGCTGGAAGAGAACCTATCTTATGAAGAACAACCAGTCCAGATTATTGACCACAGGGAGCAGGTGTTACAGAATAAGGTGATTCATCAGGTAAAGGTTTTGTGAAAAAACCATGTGATTGAAGAGGCAACGTGGGAATCTGAAAATGCTATGAGGGATAAATACCCCCACTTATTTTGATAAGTGAATAAAATTGCGAGGACGCAATTCCCAAAAGGGGGGAAGGATGTAACATCCCTGGTAAATAAAGAATAAATAATTTTCATATTTATTAATATTTACGAATTAAATATTACTTTTAATTAAAAGGGGTTTCTACGTTCGGTAGCGTACTCGGTACGCAACGATGAGTTTCTTTGAAAACTTACGTTGCACACAAGTAATAAAATAAGATTATTTTAAATGTTAGTTAACGAGTAGCCATTGTACTGGCGTGAATGGATAGAAATAACTAAAATATTATTATATATGTTTTTAAATGTTTTTACATTTACCCAATAAAAGATAAAGGCTTAAAATACGGAAAGAGTTCAATTTTAGGCATTTATACCCTAATTTTCACGAAAGGTCCACTTATCACCTTTTGACGGAGAACCGTCATTAAATATATTTTTGATCGATCTTATAAATTCTATTGGACCAAATATAACTCTTCTTTAGAATCGGGACATCAAAATTTACTTTGTGTAAATTTTTGGTACCTTTCTGATAAAGTTCATTTTTTTAATGAATAGTGTAAAATGTTGTATTTTAATTCAAAACCTATTTTTAATATAATTTATTTATATGATTAGATTATCTTTTGAATTGGTTTTAAAGTGAAATTAGAAAATATTTTTACCATTAAATCCAATAGTGGTCATTGGAATTAATTTCACTTTGAAATCGGACTTAAACTAGTGTCAATCTTTTGATACTTATTGTTTCATAAAAACACGCTATTTGCTCTGACAGTGGGAATTAATTATTAAATTAATTAATGTGTATATGTTTTAAATTTTGTAAAATATACTTCATTTTTGAATTCTTAATATCAAATATAGCTTAGGGTGATTTTTTGGTAATTTTCTGAAAAACTTCAATTTTTGATGAATAGTGAAACCACTAAGTGGTACTTATAAAAACTGATTTTCCGTTTAAATGAAATTTTGCCATCATTGTGTTTTGATTTTCAAAAATCCGACATACATGGTTTTCATTAAGAAGTAAAATGTGGTTCAATGAGATTAAAATAATTTTTTGGTGAATAGTAACTTATTAAGTTTTTAATCGTGATTAGTGGTAATTAGTGTAGTTTAAGGTAAAAATAATGCTTTAATAAAATAAGATGATCTTGAAACATGTCCTACCCTCATTGGTTGTGTCATGGCCGACCAAGAAAAGCCATGGGTCAACTTGGGGACCCCATGGAGACACTTTGGTTGGGAAATGACATAAATAACTTTTTATTTAATGTAAAAGTAAAAATGACACAAACATAATATGTTTTACAAAAACAATTTTTACATGGCCTTATAAAGATCAGATTTTTGATTATAAATAGTCATTGGAAATCTCAAAATATTTCATACATCATAGTATTTTTTTTATAATTTTTAGACATTAAATAAATTAAATTATTTATGACATAATAATGATGCAGCGATGACATCATTATTTGACGATTTAAATAAAATGGAAAGATAATGTAAAATCTATGAACTACACATGTCCAAAACCAATTGGATGAGTGGATTTAGAACCCTTATCACCTTATACACTAAGTATATCAATGTGGGACCTTTTAAAACCGAAACACATTTTCAAATAAAGTAATATTTCTTTACTTTACAAAAGTGCCCCTCCTCTCCTCTTATAAAAGGCCCCCACCTCTACCTCATTTCACACACTCCTCAAGCCTTTGGCTCGGCCAACCCCTGCCCAATTGCTCTCTCCACATCCCTCTCCTCATCCTAGAGTATAACCTTTGGGAAGAATCCTTTAAAAGGAAGCCTTTAGGCTCAAATCAAAAGGAGTTACACTTTTAAAGGTAATTCATTCTCTCTTGTTCATTTGTTTTATTTTGCTTCTCCAACCCTCTAAACTCTTTTTATTTAATTCTTTTGTAACAACAACAGTATATTCAATATACTAGGATGTTGTTATAAGATTTATTAGAGCTACACTCTCACACAACTACATCAAATGGTTAAAGAACATACGGTTTCCGTGGATGGCGAAATTCTGCCTCCCGAAACGATGATTGTTCAATACTCATTTAAAACCTTAAAAGGTGGCCATTATGATGTCACTATTTTTATATATGATATATAATATGTTTATGTTTTCTTTAAGCTTCTGTATTTTTCATTTTGGGCATACCTTTATGGTTTCCATTATGGGTAAACATGATATCTTCATTTAAGGAAGTGCGGACTACCGCCCCCTCAAAGTGATGTGATTCGTTAATGCCATATGTGGGATGTGTAAAGGGTGGATTTAAAGTTATTATATATGATGTTATACTGGAATTATAATATAACTCTATATCATTATTATTTATTTCCATTAAAGTATGAGATAGAAATGAAAGTAGCGTTCATGCGTACGTACGGCTTACCGTCTCCATGAACGGTACATTTCATTTCTTATCCCCAAATGTAATGTACTATTAAAAGTACATGTATATAATGGATATATATAATTAATTATATATCTAAATTTTGAATATAATTCTGGAATTAAAATATACATACCTCTCATTTAGTTTTAATTCCATTAATATGACAAATAAATGAAAGTAGCGTTCATGCGTACGTACGACTTACCATCTCCATGAACGGTGCATTTCATTTCTTACCTCTAAATGATTATGTAATATTATAAATATATGTATATGCTGGATATATATGATACATATTATGTCCAAATCGGGAATTTCATTCTGGATATAAAGAACCTTTGACCACACGAACAACATGTAATTGTAAGAAGTCCACTTTCGACTTAAGAACCAAATATTGACAAAACAAACATTATTAACTTAAATGGTTACATAATGTTTATAACATGGCAATAAGTGATATAAAAGTAATAACGAACTTTAAAAAGGTTCTTAATCAAGTTTAAATTAACTCAAGTTTATTATTCAGGAGGTTAAAGAACGATCGAGTCAAGTCAGACCCAAGGTAAGGGACTTCATCTCAATCTCCTTTCATTGAGGCATATTTCGTTTTATAAACAACTTTCTTTTATACGGTGTATGAACCCCTTTTACTTTTACTTTTATACAAAAGGAATCATTTTCTACGAAGCGTTTTACTAAGCGACAAAAAGGAATGTTTTTTTACGTACGCGGTGACAACGACCTTTTCCGCCGCCGCGAGTATTATTTGGTCTTTGGATTTATCAACAAGCCGTAATGCTTTTAGAATAAAATAAATACCATATACTCTTTTATGTATTTTGGTATTGAAAATGGTTTTGAAAAAGGATTCTATTATGCCAATATATTTATGATATATTGTGATTGAAATGTGGAAATGTTATCATTCCTTTATATTGGTTTTATGTTTTATGATTTTATATTGGTAATTGGACATTTTAACGGGTGGTTACGTTATAAACCATATGACGGGTGGTGCCGTGAATACCAGGACGGGTGGTTACGTTATAACCTCCAATGCATTGGGTATGGAAGTCGGCCGTATGGCTATTACATTAAGTATGTATGGAAATTGGCCGTATGGCTATTCCATTAAGTGATATGTGTGGAAGTCGACCATATGGTTATTCCACATAAGTATGTTTATGTCCCAAGTTACCTTTATATATGTTATGTGTTCTTTTTATGGGTTTTATGGTAATACTTTTCTTACAAAAATGTAAGTAATGATACTTTATTCAGTGAAGAGTTTTTACTACTTGATGAAGGTGAAGGTATTACTTTGATAGAGTATATATGGTTTATTGGATGTTTGAAAAACTAATAGTTTTCATTCTTTCTGTATCCCTTACTGAGCTTTTTATGCTCACCCCAAGTTTTTTTTAAATGTTTTCACAGGACTTAATGTGGAATAAGTTCAAGGATGGGATCAAGGTAATGTCATCCTATATAAAACATGGAACTAGACACGTTTCTTTTTAAGAGTTTTTTTTATTATGGAAACTTAGTAGAAGTGACTACTTTGTAATCTTTTGAGATGTAATAGTTATGTTCTAATTCTCTAAAACTCTAAACCTGAAAAGATCCTCAATGTGAATTATTCGTTTAATTCAATATTAAGTAAGGTTTAAGGCCGGGGCCTTATAGTATCTCATAATTTTTAATTAAATTGGAATTAATAGAGACATTTAAATACATATCCAAACATTAGCAATTAGAAATAGAAGGCATAATATAATAAAAAAAACTTGAATAAGGATGATGAAAAGACCCCTTACCTTGAGAGTGTGACCACAAATTCTTGGTAGGGAATTCTTGAGAGATTGGGGGAACCTTGGGAAGACTTTAGAGGGGTGAGGGAAGTTTAAAAACGTGATCTAATAATTTTTAGTTAAGACAAATGGAATATTGGGTGGGTTTGTAAGGAAAAGAGTCGGGAATTCTTTAACATTTCTCAAACTTCGGTTTTGGACTCTATATAATAAAATAACAAAAAACACAAAATTTCTCATGGTTTCTAGAAAATGGGATTATTTTTCATTATTTTACAAGAATAATGGACTAGAGTGATCAAATAATACCCTTTATTATGTATAAGTGAGTCATACTCTTAACTAAATGATTTTAAAACCCTAAAATATACTAATGGTTTTGGAGGACTCATAAGGACTTTAGAAAATAATAAAATAAACATAAAATCACATTATTTTAAATTTAAAACATATATTTTTTCATTTATACCATTTATAGTATTTATTACATCACTTTTGGGTCATTATGATGCCATAATACAAACTGTATATTTATACGACATTTAATTTTTTACTCAAAAATTTGAGTATCTCAAAAAATCATGAAAAATTAACTGTTTGATAATTTTGGAATTATGATTTCAAAAAAACTATTCGTTTTATTTAAATAATTTTCTAAATATGTGAATTTTAACTTTTAAAATGTTAATCAATATTTTTTGAGAAATGTTTGGTTTTTTGACAATAAATGTTTTTTAAACCCTTATAAAAAATTATATTTGAATTCATAAAAAATATATGATCATTTATATTTAATAAAAAAATAATAATAATATTTTATTTAAATATTTTTTATTTCAAAGATCGATTATTTCATTAAAATAAATTCATTAATTTAATTTTAATTTTACTTGAAAATGCAATTTTTTATTGTATAATAATCTAGATCATTTATAAAGTAATTGATAAGAATAAAATATTAAAATTATCTATTAAAAATAAAATATATATATATATATATATTCATATTATTATAGTCTTGACACATATCTCTTTAATATATCATCAAACACCATAAGGGTAAGGTGCGTGATGGTGAGATTTTCATGTGGTGGTTCGACCTGCATGGTTTGGGATGTGATCTCGATGAACTTGAACTTATCTTGTAAATTTTTTTGATAATTATTAAGTTGTTGGATGTAACGCCCTGACCCCAGATACCCAAAGTCGGTGCATTACTTCGTAACATTGGCATGATCACAAAAGATCAAGTCTCGAAAGAACGATTAGTTTAATAGCCTTGGAAACACTAGATACATTCATAAGTATTACATTACATCATAAAGTAAAACAAAACTTCAACATCTTCTCTTCATATCCCCTTATATTATCCCTATAGGTCATTCATAATATACTTCTTCACATCCTGGAAAATATTAAAACATTGAAAGGGGTGAGCTCAGATGCTCAGTAAGGATAACAACATAGTGGAATCTTTCATAGATAAACATAAACATTTAAGGCAATGTATAACTAAAACAAAAGCCTTTTAAACTTGAACATCAACATAATATGGCAAAAGTAAAATGATATAATTCCATTTACTTCTTCACATGGATATTCTACTGGTCGAATAATCACATGCAATATCAATAACCATTTTCATAATGATGGAATGCATAATGCCAGACTATAATAACCCCGTAGTCAAGGCCTCATGCCAAGAGCACAAATAAGATTTTGTCAAGTCCTCGTGCCAAGACACTAGTTTGTCTCATGAGACCTACCGATGCATCGAGGAGATGTAGTGGGCTCCACTCGTCACTTATTAATTCCAATGCATTGCTCATATGAATAGGTTTAAACATATCATAAACCATAACGTAATCGTATCACATAAAACATGCATAAAGGAAACATAAAATTTCCACATTTCAATCAAAAGATATCAATACAACACATTGACATAATAAAAACACTTTCAAAACCATTTTCAATACCAAAATAAAAGAAAGTTAAAACTTTGTATTTATTTTTCATTAAAAAAAGTTATGGCTTGTAAAGGCGGCCGAAACTCAAATAATGGTCACAGCGGCGGAGAAGTCATTGTCGCCGCATATGTACAGAAATAAAAACATTACCTTTTGTCATATATTAAAACACTTCATTAAAAAATATTCCTTTTGAATAAACGTAAAAGTCAAAGGGGGTTATACACCGTATAAAAGAAAGTTTTGTATAAAACCAACTATGCCTCAATGAAAGGAGATTGAGACGAAGTCCTTAAAAATATCATTTTTAAAATAAAATAGATCTATTATGTGTGTTCACTATAAGTACACATAAAGAAAGTACAAATACAAGATATGACATAATAATATCATGACATAATTTGAAAGTAATAGATTAACCGAAAGAATGGAAATTGGGTTAAGAAATTCCCTTACCTCGTGTCCGAATTCACTCGACCGTTCTTTGATCTCCTAAATAATAAACTAGAGTTAATCTCTACCTTCTTAATAACCTTTTTCAATTTCATTATTCCTTTTATATCACTTATTACCATGTTATGAACATTATGTAATTATTTAAGTTAATAACGGTTGTTTTTTCGATCTTTGGTACTTGAGTCAAAAATAAACTTCTTATAATTACAAGTTGTTCATGTGGTGATATATCCATTATATACAGAATTATATTCATGATATTGATATCATATATCTCATATATATCCATTATATACATGCATTTATAATATTCCATAACGTTTAGAGTTAAGAAATGAAATGCACCGTTCATGGAGACGGTAAGCCGTACGTACGCATGAATGCTACTTTCATTTATATTTCGTATTTAATGAAATCATAATGATATAAAGGTATATTATAATTACAGTATAATATTATATATAATATCATTTACTCCATCCTTTATACATCTCACATATGGTATTAACGATTCAAATCACTTTGAGGGGGCGGTAGTCCGCACTTCCTAAAATGAAAATATAGCATTTACCCATAATGGAAACAATAAAGGTATGCCATAAATGCAAAATAAAGAACCTTAAGTAATACATAAACATATTATATATCATTTATAAATAGAGTGACATCTTAATGGCCACCTTTGAAGGTGTTTTATGAGTGTTGAACAATCATCGTTTCGTGAGGCAGAAATTCGCCATCCGTAGAAACCGTATGTTTTTTAACCATTAGATGTAGGTGTGTGTAAGTGTAGCTCGAATAATCATTATAACAACATCCTTGTATATTTAGGATACTGGTGTTGTTACAAAATAAAGGAATAAAAAGAGTTTAGGGTGTTGGATAAGCAAAATGAAACAAAATAACATAAGAGAAGACATTACCTTAAGATTGGGTAACTCTTTTGATTTGAGCCAAAGGCTTCCTTTGGAAGAATTATGCCCAAAGTGAGGCTTCTAGGAGTAAGTGAGGGAAGTTGGGAGAGTATTTGGGCCGAGGTTGGATGAGCCAAAAGGCTTTGAAAGTATGAGTAAGGTGGTAGTGGTGGGGGCCTTTTATAAGTGGAGAGGAGGGGCACTCTTGGAAGGTAATGAAATATTACTTTATTATACAATTATTTTCGGATTATAAAGGTCCCAAACTTCTATAATTCGATTATAAGGTGATAAGGGTTACAAATCTACCCATCCAATAGGCTTTGGACAAGTTTAAGCCTTGGATTTTACATTATCTTTTCATTTTATTTAAATCGTTAATTAATGAGGTAATCACTGCATCATCATGGTGTCATAAATAATTTAATTTATTTAATGTCTAAAAATTATAAAAATATATCATGATGTAGGAAATAATTTTATCTTTCTGATTAATATTTATAGTAAAAAATATAACTTGTGTAACCCCATTTAAAAATTGTTTTAGTAAAACAACTCTTGTTTGTGACCTTTTTATTTTAAGATTAAATAAAAAGTTATTTATGTCCTTTTCCTACCAAAGTGGCTCCATGGGGTCCCCAAGTTGACCCATGGATTTTCGTGGTCGGCCATGACTCATCCAATAGGGGTAGGACAAGTGTAAAGGTATTTTCATATTATTATAACATTATTTTTACCTTAAATTACACTAATTACCTTTAATCGCTATTAATTAAACTTAAAAGTTACTATTCACCAAAAAACAATTTTAATCCCATTGAACCACATTTTACTTCTTAATGACAACCATGTATGTCGGATTTTTGAAAATCAAATCCCAGAAGTGGTAATGTTTCATTTAAACGAAAAATCAGTTTTTAACTACCACTTAGTGGTTTCACTATTCATCAAAAATTGAAGTTTTTCAGAATAATGCCAAAATTTCACCCTAATCTATAATTGATATTCTGAATTCAAAAATGATTTCTATTTTATGAAATTCAAAACATATAAGTTTCATTAATTAATTTTATAATGAATTCCCGCTGTCACAACAAATAGCTTGTTTTTTAGAAATAATATATATCAAAAGATTGCCAATTGTTTATGTCCATTTTCAAAGTGAAATTAATTCTAATGAACACCATTGGATAAAATAGTAAAAATATATTCTAATTATACTTTAAAACCACTAAATAGTATAACTTATCACTATAAATTATTTTTATTAAAAAAGTTGTTTTAAGTATTTTTCACTATTCATAAAAATTAGGAAGTTCTCAGAAAAATACCAAAAATTCAACATAGGCTAATTTCGATATTCTGAATCCAAAAACGAAGTCCATTTGGCAAGATAAAATTTATAAAATTTCAAAAATTATGTATTACTATTCATAATGGCTACTTTGATTAGTCGCGGTGTGTTAGAACTCGAACTTGCGTAAAATGAAAGCTATTGCATTATTATAACAGAGGCGTATCGTGGAAGCTGGGGGTGTTAGATTCTCCCCTCCTTCAATAAATTGCGTCCTCACAATTTGAAATTTTTCATTGAAAATAAAAGGTTGAAAATAGAAAATACCTTTATGGAAAACCCACATCGAAAATAAGGGTAATAAAAACATAACATTAAAAGAAATAAAGAGAAGTACAAAGGTCATCCAAGATAGCCCATACTAGGATTCTATGAAAATATGGATATGGAGGAGAAACAAACTAGCAAGGTCTGATGGAGAGTTGTAGAAAACAGGATTAGGAAAAAGTTAACAATAAGAAAATCACAAACTTGTGATTGGTTAAACAATCATTGAATCCCCAGTTGGAAAAGTTAATCGACAATGTTTTTGTTTTAAGTAACCTTTCATAAAGTTGAGAAAATTATATAAGATATTTACTAAGAATGTAAGGAAATATACTTACTTATCATGTAGGCTTTCATTCTTTAATAAATTTTTACCACGAACCCATCTTTCACTCCAAATGGTAACAGAACTCAAAAATATTCTATTTATCATAACTGTATAAGGTTCCAAATATTAGCACAAACCATTTAGATTAGAAAAACTATTTTGTAATAACCAGGGACTTCCTGTAGCTAGTGGTAGGCGATTAATCCCAATCACACTATGGTTGTGGGTTTGATTCCCACAGCTTTGTCCAACGCGATGGGTTGTCACTCGGTCTGCGTGTTGTACTTTTTATAAATATCCAAAAATAACCTTAACAATAGTATCCAATGTAAAATATAATCCATTCCAACCTTTATAGTTATCCAAAATACTTCTGTCCAACTCACAGTCCAAATTTTATAAGAAAGGTAAACATAATGAAGATCCTTTTTTTTCTGTGTAACAACATGTGAACACCTTCATCATGTATTCTTTTAAAACACTGCAACATACTGAATTACCATAAAACCTTATTGATTACATTCATGATCGATTATTCTTTATAGAAAACTAGATATACTCCTTCTATCCAAAAATGTATACAAATCATTAATCAGTTTCAAGGAAGTTAAGAATATCCAATATAATTTATCCAAATCAATCATGTATTATTCCAAAATCACTATCTCTGTATCAGAACCATATTATGGTTTATCTTTCTCTCAACCACATATTTTCTAAAAATTTAACCTTCTGTGAAGTCGCTTTTCTTGGTTCCACAAAATCACAAGTCCTTGATGAAATAGTACTACAGTACAATCCTTATATACTCCATAATAATTATAACCAGTACATCATTGATACAACACTCAAATGACAAAATTATTTAATAACAACATAAGAACTCTAATCGTTCCTCCTCATATGTGGTAGTATCATAACTTGATTATTATCCAATAACATCATTTGGGGCATACTCTGATGATTTGGACAGTGGTTTGCATAGTGTCCCCACTCCTTGCAGATGAAGCATTGTACATTTGAAACCCTTTTCTTACCCTTGCAGTTACGCACTTTGTGTCCTTTTTCTCCACACGTATAAAAAACTCCCATTCCCTTCAGGAAAGTTCCAAGGTGTTTCTTCCCACAGTTATCACATATTGGAAAATTCTTCTTTTCCCTCTTCCCTTTATCCATAATTCTCTCTTCCATCCTTTTCTTCTCTTTCATCCCTTCAAATCCATAAGACTCAGAGAATTCTCTACTTATCTTATTAACACATGATACTATTTTCTCATATGTTGATAACACATGGGAGACTATTTCCCTTCTAAATGTTGGCTTAATACCATGAAAGATATGATCCTTCTTACTCTTTGGATCATACGTATTTATGGAGTTCACATTCCTTCTACTGGGCGCCATTTCTATACAATGCCATAAACTAGGTCAGTTTATGAATCGAAATACATAATAACAAACTTGAAAACACTTAACATAAATTGAACTATTTATGGATATAATCCATAATCATAAAAATGTTTTCTTTCAGGAAGTATATACTCATAACCCTTTATAGTGGTTTGTAAAGAAAATGAGAATTATCCAAAGCATATCCCCCGGGAGTGTCGTAACCAAGAGTGTAGCAAGGCCCGTTGTCATGCACCAGTTCCCGTTTGAGTCTAGCTCAAAGCAGTGTTTTCGTATTTTACCCCTAGGTACATCTGTGCCATAGCCGCCTCTACCTGCTCGTATCCAGACAGGGATGTATTGCTCGGAAAACTCACAAAATCTCTACAACAACAAAATTCTAGGAAGTTCTTCTATTCTAATCCTCAAAGTCTATCTTTGGGCTATGTGCTCTAATCAGAGTTTATCTAAATCTAGCTTCCAAGGTTAGTACTAAACTGCCTCTAATACCAACTATAATGCCCCGACCCCAGCTACCCAGAGTCGGTGCATTACTTCGTAACATTGGCATGATCACAAAAGATCAAGTCTCAAAAGACTGATTAGTTTAGTAGCCTTAGAAACACTAGATACATTCATAAGTCTTACATTACATCATAAAGTAAAACCAAACTACAACATCTTCTCTTCATATCCTCTTATATTATCCCTGCAGGTCATTCATAATATACTTCTTCACATCCTGAAAAATATTAAAACATTGAAAGGGGTGAGCTCAGATGCTCAGTAAGGATAACAACGTAGCGGAAGCTTTCATAGATAAACATAAACATTTAAGGCAATGTATAACTAAAACAAAAGCCTTTTAAACTTGAACATCAACATAATATGGAAAAAGTAAAATGAGATAATTCCATTTACTTATTCACATGGATATTCTACTGGTCGAATAATCACATGCAATATCAATAACCATTTTCATAATGATGGAATGCATAATGCCAGACTATCATAACCCCGTAGTCAAGGCCTCGTGCCAAGACCACAAATAATATTTTGTCAAGGCCTCGTGCCAGGACACTAGTTTGTCTCATGAGACCTACCGATGCATCGAGGAGCTGTAGTGGGCTCCACCCGTCACTTATTAAGTCCAATGCATTCATCATATGAATAGGTTTAAACATATCATAAACCATAACGTAATCGTATCACATAAAACATGCATAAAGGAAACATAAAATTTCCACATTTCAATCACAATATATCAATACAACACATTGACATAATAAAAACACTTTCAAAACCATTTTCAATACCAAAATAAAAGAAAGTTAAAACTTTGTATTTATTTTTCATTAAAAAAAGTTATGGCTTGTAAAGGAAGCCGAAACTCAAATAATGGTCATGGTGGCGGTGAAGTTGTTGTCACCTCATATGTAAAGCAAGAAAAACATTCCCTTTTGTCGTTTAGTAAAACGCTTCGTTAAAAAAGATTACTTTTGAATAAACGTAAAAGTCAAAGGGGTTTATACACCGTATAAAAGAAAGTTGTGTATAAAACCAAATATTCCTCAATGAAAGGGGATTGAGACGAAGTCCTTAAAAAGATCATTTTTAAAATAAAATAGATATATTATGTGTGTTCACTATAAGTACACATAAAGAAAGTAAAAATACAAGATATGACATAATAATATCATGACATAATTTGAAAGTAAGAGATTAACCGAAAGAATGGAAATTGGGTTAAGAAATTCCATTACCCTGTGTCCGAATTCACTCGACCGTTCTTTGATCACCTTAACAATAAACTAGAGTTAATCTCTACCTTCTTAAGATCCTTTTTCAAGTTCATTATTCCTTTTATATCACTTATTACCATGTTATGAACATTATGTAATTATTTAAGTTAATAACGGTGGTTTTTTCGATCTTTGGTACTTGAGTCAAAAATAAACTTCTTATAATTACAAGTTGTTGATGTGGTGATATATCCATTATATACAGAATTATATTCATGATATTTATATCATATATCTCATATATATCCAGTATATACATGCATTTATAATATTCCATAACATTTAGAGGTAAGAAATGAAATGCACCGTTCATGGAGACGGTAAGCCGTACGTACGCATGAACGCTACTTTCATTTATATTTCGTATTTAATGAAATAATAATGATATAAAGGTATATTATAATTCCAGTATAATATTATATATAATATCATTTACTCCATCCTTTATACATCCCACATATGGTATTAACGATTCAAATCACTTTGAGGGGGCGGTAGTCCACACTTCTAAAATGAAAATATCGCGTTTACCCATAATATAAACAATAAAGGTATGCCATAAATGAAAAATAAATAACCTTAAGTAAAACATAAACATATTATATATCATTTATAAATAGATTGACATATTAATGGCCACCTTTGAAGGTGTTTTATGAGTGTTGAACAATTATCGTTTCGTGAGGCAGAAATTCGTCATCCCAAGAAACCGTATGTTATTTAACCATTAGATGTAGGTGTGTGTAAGTGTAGCTCGAATAATCATTATAAAAACATCCTAGTATATTTAGGATACTGGTTTTGTTACAGAAGAATGGAATAAAAAGAGTTTATGGTGTTGGATAAGCAAAATAAAACAAAATAACATAAGAGAAGACATTACCTTAAGATTGGGTAACTCTTTTGATTTGATCCAAAGGCTTCCTTGGGAATAATTATGCGCAAAGTGAGGCTTCTAGGAGCAAGGGAGTGAAGTTGGGAGAGTATTTCGGAAGACGTTGGCCGAGCCAAAAGGCTTTGAAAGTGTGAGTAAGGTGGTAGTGGTGGGGGCCTTTTATAAGTGGAGAGGAGGGGCACTCTTGGAAGGTAATGAAATATTACATTATTATACAATACTTTTAGGATTATAAAGGTCCCAAACTTCTATAATTCGAGTATAAGGTGATAAGGGTTCGAAATATACCCATCCAATAGGCTTTGATCAAGTGTAATCCTTGTATTTTACATTATCTTTTCATTTTATTTAAATCGTTAATTAATGAGGTAATCGCTGCATCATCATGGTGTCATAAATAATTTAATTTATTTAATGTCTAAAAATTATAAAAAAACTATCATGATGTAGGAAATATATTTATATTTCTGATGAATATTTATAGTAAAAAATATGACTATTATAGCCCTATTTAAAAATTGTTTTAGTAAAACAACTCTTGTTTGTGACCTTTTTATTTTAACATTAAATAAAAAGTTATTTATGTCCTTTTCCTACCAAAGTGGATCGATGGGGTCCCCAAGTTGACCCATGGATTGTCTTGGTCGGACATGACTCATCCAATAGGGTTAGGACAAGTGTAATGGTATTTTAATATTATTATAACATTATTTTTACCTTAAATTACACTAATTACCTTTAATCGCGATTAATTAAACTTAAAAGTTACTATTCACCAAAAAATTATTTTAATCCAATTGAAACACATTTTACTTCCTAATGACAACCATGTTTGTCAGATTTTTGAAAATCAAATCACAGAAGTGGTAATGTTTCATTTAAATGAAAAATCAGTTTTTAACTACCACTTAGTGGTTTCACTATTCATCAAAAATTGAAGTTTTTCAGAATAGTACCAAAATTTCACCCTAATCTATAATTGATATTCCGAATTCAAAAATGATGCCTAATTTATGAAATTCCAAAAATATAAATTTCATTAATTAATTTTACAATTAATTCCCGCTTTCACAACAAATAGCGTGTTTTTTTAGAAACAATATATATCAAAAGATTGACAATTGTTTATGTCCATTTTCAAAGTGAAATTAATTCTAATGAACACCATTGGATAAAATGGTAAAAATATATTCTAATTATACTTTAAAACCACTCAATAGTATAACTTATCACTATAAATTATTTTGATTAAAAAAGTTTTTTTAAGTATTTTTCACTATTCATAAAAATTTGGAAGTTCTCAGAAAAATACCAAAAATTCAACATAGGCTAATTTCGATATTCCGAATCCAAAAACGAAGTCCATTTGGAAAGATAAAATTTATAAAATTTCAAAAATTAAGTATTACTATTCATAACGGCTACTTTGATTAGTCACGGTGTGTTAGAACTCGAAATTGCGTACAATGCAAGCTATTGCATTATTGTAACAGAGGCGTATCGTGGAATCTCGGGGTGTTACATTGGATATCATATTGAGACTGATCAAGGGAAAATCCCGAAGATAATTTCTCTTTAAAAAACTCTAATAAATGAGCTTCATAGGGTAAGATCCTGCTGGTTGAGACCATCTCTTCCTTTTTCCTTGTCAATTGGATTTGTTAAAACCCTATATTTATACTAATCATGTGGTCACTGTTCAAATAATATATTATCAATGGTAAAGAAACTTAATGGTGTTTTAAATATCTTTGGATATAATAAAACCAATTAAGTTCATGTTTCTTCTATAACTATATTACATTATGAGACATTTAATTAAAATACAAGGGGAGTTTTATTTATAAATGTTCAGGTCATTATAATTTTACCCCCTTCATAAATTTATCCCTAAAAATTTCGATTTCAAACACTAAAACAGATGAGGGTAATTCTTTATCATCACATCCTTCGGTTCTCATGTCACTTCTTCAAACCTTTGATTTCTCCACAAAAGTTTGTCATGGTGAATTGTCTTATTTTTTTGGAACTTTGTCTCTATGTTCTAAGATCTTCACAAATTTATCCTCATCTAAGTCCTCAAGAGGGATATTTGGAATACATCATTTACTTGAGATAGGTTTAGTGGAAGTACTATTTGATTGGTCACCACTTTTATGTGATCAAGGATCTCAAATGGGCTGATGTATCTTGGTCTAATATTTACCTTCTTGAAAATCATGACTTTATTACATAGAGATATGTATAGTAATACCATGTCTACAACATCATACTCTAGGTCTCATCGAAAATTGTCAGCATAACTCTTCTGTCGACTTTGAGAAGCGTTAATGTGTTGTTGAATAGTCTTGACCTTTTCCACCATTTCATCAATCATTTCAGGACCTAATAGTTTGATTTCCCCAAATTCATCCCAACATGCAGATGTTCTTCCCCTCTTCCCATATAAGGATTCATAGGGTTCGATTTGGATGTATGAGTGGAAACTGTTGTTGTATGAGAACTCTATTAGAGGAATATATTGGTCCCATGACCCTTTGAAGTCAATTGAGGATTCTCTCAACATGTACTTGAGTGTCAGAATATTTTTCATAGATTAACCATCAATTTGGGGGTGATAATTTGTTCTTAAGTTCAAATCAGTATTCAGAGTGTTCTAGAAACTCTTCCAGAACATAGAGGTAGATCTTTGATCTCGATCATATATATATGATAGTGTTGTTACATGAATAATCAAAACTTATCTAATGTATTTCATTTAAAGTTGATTGATTAAGAAATATTCTCAAACCAAAATGATGTGTGTAGTCTTTATAAGATGATCCACCACATCCCATATAGCATTATTTCCCCTTGATATCTTTGAAAGATGAGTGACAAAGTCCGTGGTGATTTTTTACCATTTCCATGTAGGTATGGGTAATGGTTTCATCATCCCCTTAGTTTTTTTTATTTTTTCCTACACTTAGTAACATATAAGACATATTGATGTATATTATATGATTTACTTCTTCATATCGTACCACCAATAGTTCTCTCAGAGATCTCGATATATCTTGGTTCTCTCTAGATGGATGGAGAAGGTTGATCTATGTAAATCATTCAATAACTCCTTCTTTAACTCAGGTTTTGATGGTATACAAAGTCTTGAACACAATCTCACATCTCCATATTAAGTAATAGTGAACTCTGAGGATTTCCATTTTCTTATAGTTTCCACTTTCTTCTAAATTTACACATAATCTCTTTTAACAACCTTTATCCACTCTAGAAGGGATGGTTGAGAAATCATTTGTGAAAGTATTTATGATGTTCCTTCCTTTATGATTCCCATGTCCATCCTTTTCAAATATAGTAAGATCATATGCCTCTCAATTCTCATCAATCATATAATTGTTGGATACTTTCTACTTAGAGTGTCTACCACTTTATTCTCTCTCCCAAGATGGTAGTAGATTGGGTAGTCATAGTACTTGATCATCTCTAACCATCTTCATTGGTGCATATTCATCTCTTATTTATAAATATATAATTGAGACTTTTTTGATCGGTATATATTTCAAACTTCTCCCCAAATATATAATACCTCTATATTTTTAAAGTGAATATCACCTCATATAACTCTATATCATGTGTTGGGTAGTTTAGTTCACGAACCTTCAATTTACATGAATCATATTCTATAACTTTTTTATTATGTATTAACACACAACCCAATCCATTATTCAAATTATCGCTAAATACCATGAAAAATAATACAAATGTGGGTAGTGTGAGAATAGATGTAACGAGAATCCTCCTTTTCAACTCCTTTAATCTCTCTTCACATTCATAATTCTAAGAAAACTTGACTCCCTTTCAAGCTAGCTTGGTTATAAGGTTTGAATATCAGGAATTAATTCTCACAAATCAATGTTAGTACCCAGCTAATCTAAGGAAACTATATGTATCTATCATAGATGTTATCCTTGGCCATCATTTAATTAATTCTTTTTTAAGGGTCCATATATGTCCCATTGGTTGTGATGATATTCCCCAAGAATGAGACTTCCTTCAACCAGAACTCACATTTGATGTACTTGGCATAAAGATTCTCCTTTATTAAGGTCTTTAACACAGTACTTAGATACTCCTCATGCTCCCCTTTGGGTATGGGGAATATTAAAATATCATCTATAAATACAACCAAAACTTTTTTGAGGTAATCTCTAAATACAATATTCATCAAGTCCATGAATATTGCAAGATAATTAGTGAGTCTAAATGGAATTAATATGAACTCATAGTGCCCATACATTATATGAAAAGTAGTCTTGGGGATATCATTCTTCTTCACCCTAACTTGGTAATATCTTGAACATAGATCTAACTTGGAGAAGTGTTATGTTCCACATAGCTAATCAAACAAGTCATCAATATGAGGAAGATGATACTTGTTCATTATTGTGATCTTTTTGAGCTCACGATAATCAATGAAAAGGCACATTTCCCCATCCTTATTCTTGACCAAGAGGACTGGTGGAACCCATGGTGAAGCACTTGGGCATATGAACCCTTTATATAGATTATCCTATAGTTGTTTCCTCATCTCCTCATGTTTCACAACAACCATTCTATACATATTCTTGGATAATGGCAATGCCTCGAGTATAAGATCCATTGAAAATTCAACCTCTCACATAGGTGGGAGACCATGCCATTCCTTGAGAAACACATCAGAATATTCCCTCATAATGGGAATGTATTCAAGGACAATATTTTCATTAGAATTAATCATTTTTATATAGATAGGATTGCTAATAGGGTAATAATATCCATGCTTGAGATGTTGGTTCTCAAGAAGATTAATCCTCCTCTTTTCATCTATATAGAATTGCATAAAATTACACTAAATGGAGTATGCAAAGGATCATTGGGAATTTAATCCCATAGATTTAGATAGGGGATGAGTTATATACTTGGGATGAAATCACTTCCCCATTTTCCATTTTCATGAACAACTCTACTTCAATTATTTTTTGTGGTGTTTGAAAATTTCTATTAAACATTTTTTATATGAAGGAATACATAGAACCATAATAAAAAAGCATTTTCACTATTATTGAATGATTAACAAGCGTACCTATCACTAGTTTATTATTGGGATCCACCTTAGCGATTGTGATGGAAAAATATTTCCCTTTCTACCTTGGATGTTGTTGGTTTTCTCTGAAAACCCTTGGCTCAGCATGTTGGTTTTCAAAGTCCCCTAGTTCTTTGCAATTTAAGCAATGAACAATGAGACAAGGGTTGGTCAGAGAATTAATTTTCTCCATTGCATTGGTGGGTTTCTCCTACCAATAATCTCTAGCTCGTTACCCTTCCTTACCACACGTAAAGAATTACCTTGCCCCCCTTAGCCAATTTCTAGGGTGCTTCTTTCTTCACCTTGGACAAGTGGGATGTTGAATTATCATGGCACCATTAGATTTATCCATCAGACTTATAGAATTAAAATCCACTTTCTTATTTTTATCCCAATGATACCTTTTTGATTCTATGATATCTATCTTGAATTTTAGGTCACATCAAAAAATTTCTACATAGCTATAAAAGTCTTGGATCACTAGGGATTTTCATATAATAGGTTTTGGACCACAAAAGAAGCGGTCAACATTATATTCGGGGGTAACAAAAAATACGGAGGCATATCATGCAAGTCATGTAAATATTTCTTTGTAAGCCCAGATATATTCATTATATTTTTTCTTGGGGGGAAAGGAAATAACTTTCCATTATAATTCAGCGAGTGCATGAAAAATATTTATCAAAAAACAATTTTCGGAATTCCTTCCACCCCATTACTTCAATATCTTACTCAGGTTCATATTCTTGATAAATTTACACCACTGATCAGCTTCTACCTCCATATGATAAATATTAAGTAGAACCTTATCTTACTGAAAACATTGAAGTATGGAGAAGATATTCTCAATGGAGTTGATCCATTATTCTGTAATTAATGGATCATATGATCCATTGAAATCCAGAGACCCTTTTCATATAAAGATCTCAATTTAAGGTTATTATTTCATAGGGGAATTTGAAAGATCCTATTGATATAGACCCTACTAAAAAACTAGGTTTATCCAGTGCTAGGGTTTTAACAGCCCTAACTAAAAGAACTATTAAAAATCCCCTTTCTCCATTCTAGAAAAAGAGCTATTAAATGAGATCTTTAACAACTATTTTTTAACATTGTTAAAGGGATCAATTTATCTATGGTTGTAAAAAATCAATGATAAAGCCCACCTTTACTAGTGCTGGTGGAAATCATTGATAAAACGTTCATTTACCAACACTTCTAAAAAGGCATTGATAAAAGATATATTTCAAAAAATATATTGTATTAAAAATAATATATTAATATATTAAAATTAATATAAATATAATATATATTTTATAAATATGTTTTAGATAAGGATAAATGGGAATTTAAACATAATACATAAGATATTTAGTTAGAATTACTTATAAATCTAGAAAATCCCTATAAACTCAAAAAAACTTGAAAAATTGATAATAACTCTAGAAACCCTTAAAACCCATAAAAATGTTACGAAACCCTAAAATCCCTAAAACGTTCATATATTTTGATCCAAGAGTCCATATTAACTCCAATACTAGTAAAATTGAAGCTCATAAAATGATTTAAGACCAAATGAGATTTAAATCGTGTGATAATTAGAGGAATAAAATATATTACTGTTTAAAAAAAGTCAGAAATCGAACTTGAAATTTAAACAACCATAACTATTGATTTGGGTGCCCATTTGGGCTCCACCACATATAAAATAGAATCCAACAATTATATCTATAACGAGGAGGTTTAGACTAATATCTCTGATATTTTTCACATTTTTCAAGCCCCAACAAGGCCTCCAAAACTGAGTTTTTAGTCAAAGTACCCCAATTTATTAAAATTATAACTACTATAGCTTCTAATATAGGTTCTCGTTCTACCTATAAAAAATATAAAATTGAGTATTTTGATTATCTACATGCCTCAATAACACCTGGGAACCCACGATCACCTTTATCAAGGACAAAAATGAGTTTATAGTCTTCTTACCTCACTTTTTTCACATTCTATGGACTTTCAAACCACCATAACTTTTTTAGGGTGCCCGTTTAGGATATACCACATATAAAATCAAATATTTCGATGAGATATATGTTTTCGTGACCCGTAGGATCCCCGATAACCTTAAAGGTGTTGGTGTATAATATGGAGGTCTCAGGTTTGAAACTCACTAGAGGCAGGGGTGCACACTAGGGGTGGGATCATCTAAAGCACTCGTAAAGGGGTGGGGGAAGTGCTGATAAAGGGGTGGAGGAAGCATTTATAAAGGGAGGGTGGGTGTGAAAAAAATAAACACTTTATTATCAGGTCCTTTATCAGTGTTAGTTTTAGTTCTGTTAAAGGGGGCCTTTAACAATGCTAAAAAAACACTGATAAAGGTGGCCATTAACAATGCTAAAAAAGAACTGATAAATCCCCTCTTTATCAATGATAAAAACTCTAATGAATCCCCCATTTATCAGCACTTTTTAGCATGGTTAAATGGGGCCTTTATTAGCACATTTTACAACTGTTTTACCTAGTTTGTAGTAGTTATGTTTAAATTTAGAACCTCATTCTACTGAGAGATTATCATCACAATGTTTTAAATTACCACTCCCATCGGGTTGGGTATCTCATTGGAGTAGTCATCACATTTCCTGCCGCATTGATTTCTAGGAGAGTATCATCACAATGTGCTCAATTCCTTCTCCCATCAAGTTGGGTATCTCATTGGAGTAGTTATCACATTGCCTTTTACATTGATTTTTTTATCTGATTCCTATTATTTTTGTCCATTGTATTGAATAAATTAAAATTAAGGTAAATATTTTTAAACTATTAGACATATATAAGATAATACAATGACTTTAAATAGATAACTTATAAATTACACATATTTTCTTAACTTATGAATTTCTAGGCTTCAATCTACACTATCCATGATCTATTTCCTAACATACATTCGTATGGGTATTTTTTTATTCCATTAATAATGGTTCATAATGAGATTAAGAATTTACTGAAGCATATCACCTGGGATTTTCAAAATAGTTGTGCAGCAAGGCCCTTTGTCATGCACTAGTTTTTAGTTGATTCTAGATTAATGCGATGTTTTCAGGTTTTACCCCTACATATATCTGTGCTAGAGGCACATCCACTTGTATTTTTGAGATAGAGATGTATTTTATAGATAAAACACTTACTATATAATTAAAAAAATTAAGGAGGTTTTCTTATATTTAGTTTTATCCTTACGGATTTCGCTAGAGTTTTCTAATCCTAATCCCAAAAATAACTGAACTTTTCCTTTGATACCAACTATAACAACCTTTCTCTCTATTTCACATTAATACATGATTTATTACATATGATTACAATTAATACAACCTAGAAGATTGATAAGTATAGTTTTTTTGAGAATTAGGTAAATTACATAATGACTTAAAATAAGGAAAATGACATCCTTATTGAAAATTTCTTTAACATTATCATATTATTCTTTCTTACTTAACACTACATGGGATAACTTGGGGACATACATAAGAATGGGGAAATCTATAAATCCCGGTAAGGGAATAAATATGGAATAACATGAAGAAATTAATACATGTTAGACAATAGACATATCAATGAGGCATAAAAGGAGTGGTAATCATAAGCATGAACAATGAGACATGATATATCCTGATAACATAAAGGCAACATGGGAAATATGACGATAACTTAAAACACTACATCATAAAAATGGGACAAGGATAACTGCCAAGACATCATGATGGAAACATTTCCATAAAGGAATCAGATTTACTTCCTATCCCAATATGATGTCTCATGAGACTAAACATTATCCAATGCATTGGAGCACTATATAATTCCAAGTTCACCCATCACTTTTATTCTATTCTCATGCTTAAGTGTTCCACATAGATCATACAAAATGGATTCATTCATCATAAAATTTTATTCCATGATAAAGGAGTGTATAATACATATTTTAATCCCTATTTCAAAGAAGTATAATTGTATAAAGGTGAAAACCCTTGATAAGTAATGGATATGATATTCACTACATAATTATTTTGACATGGAAAATTGCAGTGAAATTTCCGTAGAATAAAAAAATCAATAAAAAATTCATAAAAATGGTTTTATTAGAGTGAAAGGTGTATATAATCATTTGGACATAAAATTGGTAGTAATAGGGACATTTAAAGACCTATACCGCAATTAAGAATTGGAAGTAGAAGGCATAAGATAATAAAGAAACTTGAATGGAGAGGAGTAGGAAAAGACCCATTACCTTGAGAGTGTAACTAAAAATTCTTGGGAAAAGCTTATTGAGAGATTGGGAGGACTCTAGATATGGGATATCAGATTAAGGACATGATCCATGGATTTTTAGGGAAGAGAAATGAGATATTTGATGTATTTATATAGGAAAATAATGGAGAATTCTTTTACATTCCTCAAAGTTAGGTTTTGGACTCTATATAATAAAATAAACAAAATAACCAACCATACCATGGTTTTTTCCCTTTAATTCTGAAAAATGAGTGTCATTTTAATTATTTTATAAGGGAAAGGGCCTAACTTAATAAAGTAATACCCTTTATTATATATAATTGAGTCATACTCTTAAAGGAATGATTTCAAAACCTTAAAATATACTAACAGTTTTGGAGGATTGATAAAGGATTTTAAAAAATTAATCAAATAAACATAAAATAACATTATTTTAAATAGAAAACATATATTTTTTCATGGATAACATTTATAGTATTTATTACATCACTTTTTGGTCATTATGATGTCATAATACACACCACACATTTATATGATATTTAATTTTTTACCTAAAAATTTGACTGTCTCAAAAAAATATAAATATATAACCATTGGATAATTTCAATGTTCTAATTACAAAAATAATATTCATTTAATCTAAATAATTTTCTAAATATTCAAATTTTTTACTTTTAAAATAATAATCAATATTTACTGAGAAATGTTGGGTTTTTTACAATAATAGTTTTTTAAACCCTTATTAAAAATTACATTTGAATTCGTAAAAAATTATATGATCATTTATATTTAATAAAAATTATTTAATAGTAATATTTTACTAAAATATTATATATTTTAAAAATAGTTTAATTCATTAAAAAAATTCATTAATTGAATTTGAATATTAACTAATTTTTTTTGTTTTATTGTATAATTTTTTTTATCAAGTAATAGATAAGAATAAAATATGAAAACTGTTATATTGAAAATAAAATATAAATATTCATATTATCATGGTCTTGATACATATCCCTTTAATACACTATAAAACTCTCTAAGTGTAAGGTGCACAATGGTTATATTTTCATGGGTGGTTTGACGTACATGGTTTGGGTCGTGATCTCGATGATCTTGAAATTCTCTCAGAAATGGTTTTTCTCATTATTAATTTTTTGGATATCAGTGTGTTCTTGATAAAGGTAAAATTGTGGAGATTATAACATGCTCAAAATTTCTGATAAATGGGCTTAATAGGGTATGATTCTACTAGTTGAGGACATCACTTCTTTGGTCCAGGTCAATTGGATTTATTAAAACCATATATTTATACTAATCATGTGGTCACTGTTCAATGACTATATTATCAATGGTTATGATAATAAATGGTCTTTTAAATAAAATTAATATAATAAAACTAATTAAGTGTATTTTATCTATAACCATATTACATTATGAGTCATTTAATTAAAACCCAAGGGGAATTTTATTTATAAAAGTTCGAGTCATTATGTGGGAAGACTATATCCTCATAACCAGAGAGGTGAACAATAGATAAGTAATAATAGATAAATAACATATTCCACCATTACAAAAAGTATTTATCACATCAGCCTTTTCACATCGGTTATTTATAAGCGATGTGCTAAGACATTTATATTGATTTATATCATCGGTTATTCTATAACTGATGTGACAAATGATGTATCCCACATTATCACATCGATTATTCTATAACTGACATGAAAAATTGAGTTTTTTACGCTAGTTATAGAATAATCGATGTGATAAATAAAGTATCCCACTTTATCACAACAGTTATATAATAACAGACATGATAAAGAAAACTTCTTTACTTTATCACATTAGTTATAGAATAATCAATGTGATAAATTTAATTATAATTTCATTATCATGTAGTTCATTAAATAACTGATGTGATAAATCATTTAAAATTTTATTAATTTTAATTTTGAGTCATTGCAGTGTTTTTAAATCAGGTGATGGCAGACTCGGTTCTCTCTCATGCGGAAATCCTAAAATCGTTTCTTCAATCCTTTGTCCTCCAACCACATTTTACACATTCATTAATACTCTTTTTTGTCAATGCATCTATCTGTTTCACTAAAAACTATCAAGTAAGCCTCCCCCACTTATCTTTCATTCATTAAATTTTTTGGATTCCCTAACTCTTTGTTTTTCAATTTAATTTTCTAAAATATTGCATTACCATCTTGTTTAATCTCCTCATGTTATCACTTTTCATCTATAGCTAGAATGTGGAATTATCTCCATACAATAGAATTATTTTCTTCTACAAGCTATAATAATGCTATACTATACTTCCAGATTCCCATGGATATTCCTTGATAATTATTTCATGGATAAAAAATGATGGGTTTTATATTTTTTACAATACATGTTATCATGAACCTAAAATTTGTAGTTTTAATTTCAATCCAGAAATTCATTTTTTATAATTTTATTGGATTTACAATTTTATATTTCATTCTCTAGTTTCATAGGATTTTCATTCAAATTTTATGGATTTTCTTATATAGATTTATATATAAACCCAATACATTTCAACATGTTATATTATCATGTTTCATTTACAACATAGTGTCTTATAAACTATAGTGATTTCATAGAAAATATTAATAAATACTTCCAACAAAGTATCTTATATCAGTGGTGATATATTTAGATTATAAAATATGACCAAATTCATCATTTTAAATTTGTGTTTTGTTGAGTACAATTCCTCACCCCAGGAAATCCATATCCTTGACTAGTGTTACGATAAGTTATCGAAGATTATTTCAATGTGGTAACCATTGGACATTATTCTTATACCACATCTCATAGAAATATGTTAAAATATGGTGTGACTTAGAATGTGAGTGAATTATTATATGTATTCAGGTGATTTATTCTTATGTATTGACTTTACTATGAGTTACATTGACACAAAAAATTTGTGATGGGTTAATAATACATCACACTAGTGAATGGGGGTTTATTTTTACATAGTGGTTTTCTATATTATTAATCAAAATCAAAATCATTAAAATATGAGTGAATTATTATAAATAATTTGTTGAGTTAGGGAAATATAATTAAATATATGATTTTTAACACATATTTTTGATCACCACACCAATTTCATTTTCATTCCATATGGTTCCCCAACTAAATCCATTATTGACAAACCAACTTACAACCTTGATGAATTCACATATATAATATCCCAATGAGTGTGTATATTAGATGCCAAAATTTAGTCTTACTATATTTTATTTTCTAAATTATTTCCATGCATATCTTTTTATGATTTACCATTGACATTTAAACTTATATTTCCTTATTTTATATAATTAATGATTAAAATTTTCAAATATGCGGATATTTGTTTTACATTTCAAAATTTTGTTTCTATAAAATTATAGAATATTTCATAAAAATATAAAATTTCCTTTTCTAAATATATTTTCATTTTTAAATTATTTATATTCTTATATTTTTTTATTTATTATTTATATTTAAACTTATCTTCCATTATTTTATAGAATTTATAATTATATTATTAAAATATGCATATATTTGTTTTATATTTCAATATTTTTTTACTTTCATATTATGGAATATTTTATATAAATATAAAACTGGATTATCTTAATAAGATATATATTATTGATATTTTTTATAGGTAATAATGATTTGAAATTGGATTATGGAACATAGAATGAGTAATGAATATGAGGAAGGTGTCGATGATTTTTTGAAATTTTCTAAAAGAAATGTTCCAAACAATTACATATTTTTCATTCTATTCTGAAAATGTTTAAATATGATAAAGTTTTAAAATTATAGAGACAAAAAATCATTTAATTTTTCATGGTTTTAATCTAACTTATAGAACTTGTATTTGGAATGGTGAAACTGGGTATAATTTTTGATCTATTGGTGATGATGATTTGGAAGATGGTAACTCTGATGAAATTGAAGAAATGATTCGTGATATTGAAGTAGAGGAAATTGAGAAAGAACAGACAACTGAGCATATATATGGTGATGCTTAAAAACAATTTTATCTTAGTTTTATGAAATTTACGGTTTTATCAAAGATGTTAAGATTGATTAACTTGAAGGTGAAACATGGTTAGAGTGAATAATGTTTTACTGATTTAATATAATTAATGAAATATATTATTCTTAAGGAAAATGATCTTCCTGATTCACATTATAAAGAAAATAAAATACTATGCCCGGTGGGATTAGGGTACAAAACATTTATGCCTACCTGAATGATTGTGTCCTATATAGGAAGGAATATTATATTTTGTCAGAGTATCCTAAATGTGGGACATCATGATATAAGTTGAAAGAAAAATCACAAGATTATTTAGAGTTTACAGAGACCCCTACTAAGGTATTTTGGTATCTTCCTAAAATTTATTTTTTGAAATGTTCATTTTATAATTCAGATGATGCAAGAAGGTAAAGATGGAATGCTGATGAGTAGATATGTGATAGAAAAATATGTCATCCAGCTGATTTTCTAGAGTGGAAGAATATTTATTACCAGTTTCTTACATTAAAAAATGAAGTTAGAAATATAAGACTTAGACTGTGCATGGATGGAATGAATCCATATTGAATCCTTAGTATCACACATAGTTTATGGCCTATTTTATTGGTAATTTACAACATATATTTAGAATTTTATATGAATCAAAAATCTTTCATGTTAATTTTAATTATCTCAGAACCAAAACAACCCAAAAATGATATTGATGTTTTATTGTCACCATTAATTAATGAATTGAAACTCTTATGGGAGGATGGAATTAGGGTGTATGAATCTTATAAAATGGAATATTTTCAACTGCACGCAATTATTATGTTAACCACAAATGACTTATTAGCGTATGTAATTGTTTTGGACACAATTTTATGGGGCATAAATTATGTCCAATTTATGAACAACGAACTTCATATTATCAACTACATCGTGGGAGAAAAATATTATACATGGGTCATCGATAGTTTTTGTTTATGTATCCCTCTTATAAAAGATTAAAAATAGAATTAAATGGCTCAAAAGAATTTTATATTGAACCAAATCCTTTATCCACTAATCAATATTTTGAGAGGGTGAACAGCCTTGATGTGGTATTTGGAAAGAAACATAAATCCAGCAATGATAGAAATATTTTAGAGAAACAAGCAATATTTTTTGAGCTATAATATTAGAGATATCATGAGGTGAAACATAATATTGATGTGATTCACATGAATAAGAATATCTATTTTATATTAATTGGAAATTATTATATATTAAAGGAAATATTAAATATGGGTTTAATGAAATAGTGGACTTACTATCAATGAGAATTCATTTGAAGTTAGTTTTCACTCATAATGGAAGGTGAACATTTCTTCCCCAATATTTTTATAAAATATATAATAGGGATAAAATTAGCTTTTTTCAGTGTCTTCATGATATCAAAGTTTCATAGGGTTATTCTAAAATGTAAAAAATTTGTGTCTTCAAAGGATTTGATGTTGACATGTATGAAATATCATGACTATCACATCATGATGCAACAACTTAAACTAGCTGTATTGTGTGGAATATTTCCCATCCATTTCAGAAAGACTGTCATGAAGGTGTGTTATTTTTTCAATTCAATTTTTAATAAGGTCCTTTATATGAATGCTTTGAACATTTTGGAAAATGAAGAAATATCTATACTTTTTCAATTGTAAATGTATTTTCCACTATCTTTTTTTGATATAATGGTGCATTTAACGGTTAATTTGGGTTGAGAAATTAATTTGCATAGATATGTATATCTATGTTGGATGTATCCTTTTGAAAGGTATATAAAGATATTGAAGGGGTATGTTAAGAATCTATATCGACCTAAATCCTCCATTATTGAAAAGTATATTTCTAAGAAGGTTGTGGAGTTTTTTACAAGCTACTTGTATATGGTGGAGTGAATTGGTTTACCTCCATCGCTCCATGAATGAGTAGATTATAGGGGAAAGGTTATTTTTGGCTTGAAAGTAAAATCTTTATTAGGTGAATAGATAGAAAAGGTATATTTACACATCTGGAATAACATAGAAGATTATAACCCATATATAATATTACATATTAATGTTTTGAAATAATTTCTTCCAAAGTAAAAAGAAATTTGGATTTTGAATGAGAACAAAACAAATTTTTTTTCCATGGTTTAAAAAGATCATGCTTGGTAGATCAAATTCATCAAAAATGTTAAGATGGTTAGTGGGTGGTCCAATTTTAAATGTGTTAACAAGGTTAAGGTGTGACATTAATGGCTATACATTTCATATGAAAGATTAGGAAAATAGAAGTGTAGTTCAGAATAATGGTGAATCAGTGTTTATATAATTAATTCATTTTCTGAGTTCTAAAGAAAAAAACCCAATTTATGCATAAAGTGCATATTATGGGGACATTGAATAAATATGGATGGTATATTACATTAAATTTAATGTTTCAGTGTTTAATTTAAAATGTTTTATTAGTAACAATAATGTTATACATGATGAATTTGGGATGACACATGTTAATCAAAATAGATTAGAATACACAACTGACCCTTTTATATTGGAAAGACATGGAAAAAATTCTATAATCTTGATCAAGATGATATGCAGTGGTATATTCTTTTACAAGTAAAAAAACAATATGTTTGTGATGATCAACTTGAAAAAGATTCTAATTTATGTGAGATACCTACTTTCATGTAATTATTAAGAGATAATGATGATGTGAACATTGTAGACATGGTTTTTTCAATAAGGAATGATCAGGATAAATGAATTTGAAAAAAAAAATACTTTAGTACATTCCTAATATTACATTTAACATTTTTTTTAATTCTCATTTACTTTTATAAATTTCATAAAATATTAGATATGTTTATTTTATTTTCATTATTAAAATACTTAATTAAACTAAAAAGTTAAGATTATTTTTTATATTAGTTTAGATTTGTTTAGTTTACCATGATTAACCTTAAAAAACATATCTATTTATTGAATTTTTTGAAATAAAATTATTTTTAATCTAATAAGTTAAATAAAAACAAAAAATATTTTATAAGAGTATATTGAGAAAATATTTTTTTTGTGTGTTTAAAACGATTTATTAGGTTAGAACATTTTTAATATTCTTATACCATTTTGGATTTGTATTCATTAATTTACATGACATTTCATATATCATAACTATTTTTATCATTTTATTTAACTATAAAAAATATGATTTATAATGTGTTAAGTTTTAGTTTACTTTTGCATTTCATGATTTTTGATTTTTATTTACATTAATATTGTAAGTTGAATCTGTATATTTGTGTTCTGATTGTGTATTACTGTTATGTTTAGGATAATATCATATCAATAAAATGATCAACCACATACTTCTGGAGATGAGTGTACTCTTACCTCTAGGGAGGAACATTCACGTGCCACTCTTGATGATCCCCATCCTTATTTACAAGAGTCTTGTACTCCCACATATCCAAAGAAGAGTTCGAGGGTTGGTAAACATGGTAGCACACCTTTACCAAAATTATCAATTTCTCATAGCTAGGACTAGATGATACTGATATAAATTGGTGATAATGGTATTCTAAGAGGTCCTAATGCAAAACAATTCAAGACTTTTGTATCAGTTTAGGGTAAAATAAAAGTTAGCATTTTGATTAATGATTGGAGAAGTGTTGACAAAGTAACACTATCTCAGTTGTGGGAGACCATTTTGGTAAGTGAAATTGTTATTTTTTGACTAATATTGAAATTTTAATAGTAATATATGTTTTATCTCTTCTTATCAATGAAATATGATATACCTTATAGTGGTTAAGTTAGGAAGAAAATTTTATCATTGGTTTCTAGAAGATGGAGGGATTTCAAATCAACCCTCACATCTGATTTAATTGTTGGGAATAAGCAATATAAAAATACATTTCAAATATATCCTTTTATAGATAAAGACACATAGAAGAAATTTGTTGAAAGTAGAAGATAAGAAGTATTTTTTGTAAGTGTAATGTAGTTTAATAGAATTATTTATATATTAATGATCTTATTAATGATTTATTATTCATAATTTATAGAAATCAAGGATATCTCATTAAGAGGCCCAATCTAGATACATATACCCTCATGATTTATCTTAGGGAGGGTATAAGTTATCAGAAGAACAAATAATGAATGGAATTTTTCAAAATCAGAGAGCTGAGTCTTCAATCTATGGTGAGGTTTCCCCTCCACCCCCAACTAGACATGAAAAATGGAAGAAAGATCATTTGAGAAAAAAAGGAAAATATCTTACAGAAGAGTTGAGGGTTGTGGATGAGAGGATTGTAATATGTTTACTTTATTTAATTATTTAACACAATTAAATTCTTTATATATATTTTTAATCATTATATAATTTTTAAAATAATCCATAATAAATTCTGTTGAGGAGTAGAGAACAATGGGGGTCTTTGTAGCTGAGGGTGGGAAGGATATTTTATCTGTATCATTAGGAAAATTTGAACACCTTGGTCATGTATGAGGATACTCGACAACTGTATCAATGAGAAAAGTGTCACCAAATTATTTACCCTTTTTAATGGAGGATTTTTTTAAAAAAATTGAATCTTTGGATGTTTAAGTTCAGAATGTTAATGTTACGATGGAGGATAATATCAGAGTGTTAGTTTAATCCATGTTTGTAGACATGTAAAGATAATTTCAAATTACAACTCCCACTTCTCCACCTCCACCAGTATCTCCCACTCCTCTACCCCCACCTACAAGCCCCACTTTTTTTATCCTACTCCTACACCCACTCCTCCAAAAAATCCCATTTATTGTGAGATATATGTTGATGATCCTCAATATAATATTATTTAATATGGTCTAATATATTATATTGGATATATCATTCACCATCAAATGTTTGAGAAAGTGAATTAAAGGGTAATTTTATAGGATATCATAGATATATAAGTTGAAGTATCGTTTCCTACAGATGAGGTGAGGATAGTTGTACAAAGTGTCGACCACTTTTTAGTTTGACCATCTAGACTTCTACGACATATTACCATAGAGGTATTTGTATATATTATCTTTATTTTTGTATTACATTTATTTAAAAATTTAAAGGATAATATATTTTTCTATTTATTTACATGAACACTTGATAGTTATAAAAATATTGTATAACCAACAACAATGACAAAGGTACATGACTTCTGATACAGATTTTATAGTCTTAACAGATTGTTAAGATATTAAAATTTATTGTTAGGTGTTTATGAGATTCTAATGGAAGATAATGTATGTGTGTGTGAAATTACTGTGGGGATTTTGAAAAATGATATCATGGAGCTTGTTACTGGATATAAGTTGGGAATCAATGCAATGAAAGTTTTTTCCATGTAAGTATTAACATACTATTTCCCTGCATTAAATTTATTGAAAATTTATACTTAGGTCTGTTTTGTATTAGGTATATTTATAAAATGTCTAAGGATAATGACAAGATAGATGTATATGGATTTATGGACCCACAGTTCATTTCACATAAAGGATAAATAATGACTAAATAATAAATAATAGTTTATATTGTTAAAATATTTGAACATAATATAATTACTCAGTGTTGGATGTTTCCTTATATTGAGAGGTATAAAATATATATCTCACAAAGAGTTATTTATATTTTAAAATAATAACCACGAATGTTAAATTTTATTTAATATAAGTGGTCATTGGATGTTAGGTGTCTTTTTTCTAAGGGGTAAGACACTTTATTAGATATGCTCTATCCATAGCTATCTACGTGGAAGTTTTAATAATTTTCTGGAACTGTAAGTTTTAATTTCTTAATAGTGGTTTATATTATATTGAATTTTAAATTTTTTACATTCATATTATTTTCTAACAAGGGATGTAATTTCTTTCAAAACACCACAAAGAAAAAGTGTTCCAAGATAAAATATGTAAAAGTAAAGGTGAATTTTCATTTATAATTTGTACATTTTGGATATATACATATTAATATTATTTTGAATTGAAAAAATAATTTATACAGAATATTAATAAACAAAACGGTTTTAAATAATTTGGGTATTATGTGTTAATATTTAGGTATGAAATAATTATAACTATAATAGTTAAAAAGTTCAATCAGGTAATGTTTATTTATGAACTATTCCTTAATACTTAAATTGTTTTATTCATTATATATGTTAAATAATCTCCTTTTAATTTTATTTTTTATCACTCTCGACCTTATAGTGCATTAGATATGACACAATTACAAGTGGAATGGGAAAATTATTTTATAGGTTTAGTTGTATTTTAGTTTGTTTTTAGTTAATATTATAATGTTGAATTTTGTAATTGTAAATATTTATTTTATAATTATTTTCTAATATTTCTATTTCTTCTTGTTTGTGTTTGTTTGTTATTTTGGTCGGTATTAGAGATGATGGTTTAAAAGATATATTTTAAAAAAAATACACATTGGTTATTTTATAACTAACATTAAAAACCCATATTCATGGGTTTACACATTGGTTATTTTTTAATCGGTGTCAAAAATAATATTTTAAATTATTTATAAAAAAACAATGTAAAAACACTTCATTTCAAAGGTTTTATATGTTGGTTATATAGTAACTGACATGGGATACGATCCTTTATATCGTTTATTTAATAATTGACATAAAAAATCCTCCATGTAGAATCTATTCCACATCGGTTATTTTATAACTGATGTAAAAAAGCCTCAATGTCAAAGCTTTCCCACAAAGGTTATGTAGAAATAGACGTGGAAGATGGGTTTTTGCATCAGTTATTTAATAATTTATGTAAAAATTTAGTTCCATGATACATTTAAAATATACATTTTTTAACCAATGATAAATACATATTCACAACGTCACCATAAAAAATGTTAGCTAATAACGAATTTAAAAAAGAAACAAATGGATGTCAAAAATAATTTATGCACTAGTGTATGTATAAAAACAGATGAAACAAAAGAGACAAATACTATAAAATACTTGAAAAATAACTTGTTGTAGTAGAAGAGGAGTAACAATGAATAAAAACTCAAGCATCAGATAATAATACTCAAATATAGAAACTAAATCATATATAAAAGATGATGATAATGTATGTCATGCCTCTACAAAATTGGTAAAAAAGTATAAATGGCAGAAATAAAAACATTCTATACAAAAGAATAAAAAATAAGAAAAAAACCATCCATCATTTTGAGTTATGGATTGGTCATCTGCTACCACGATCCATCCTAATGAATGTAATCAAGATTAAGTGTCCAAAGTGGGATTCTTCCCCTTGTCAACACCAGTATACATGTAATCTTCCCCGATACCAATTGCAGCTCAGATAGGGTGTGAGATAAATCTTAGTAAGCCACCACCAATGGTGTCTATGTCATCCATTCTATGAATATAAACTGAAATAGTGTGAAGGTATATATATGAATGTAAATATAGCACAACAATGTAAGTACACTAATACCTACTTCATCCTTAGCTGGTGTCTGAACATATAACTATTTAATTATTTATGTTCCAATTTATAATAAGTTATATAAGATGATCCATGGTTGGAGCAAGTCATCCTATAATAATAATAATAATAACAACAACAACAACAACAACAACAACAACATAGGATCTAAGGTAATAACCATCACATCCTTAAATATGATAATAATTAATAGGATCTAAGGTAGTAACAAAGGCATCTTTGAAGATGATTATTATGAAGAGGATCCAAGTTAATAACAAAGGAATCCCTAACCTCAGGGGTTAATCCAACTTAGTAATAACTTGTAGGATGTATATAAAGGGTCTGAATGTAATCAAAGGGAATCACCCAAGGAATTCCACTATAATATGCTTCTAACTGAGCCCATGGATCTCATCCAAGGTAAAATGGGATATGTAATGAACCAGCCCAATGGGTGTATACATGGATCTACATGTACAAAGACGTAAATCTAGATCCAATGAGTGTATCCAAGACATCCTAATATCTTAATGATAATGAATCTATCCTACAGTTTCATGTTGGGTATCCACTAGTAGAAAAAGTAAAGGTTATAAAGTGGGTATCTCCTATCACGAACCAGGCCGGGTCACCATCCGACCCAGCACCCAACCCGGTCCGCGACATGGCCCGAAGGGTGTTCCCGATCCCCACGGGCTGGCACAAGCGCCCGAGTATCAAGAGTAACCTGTGGGAACAGTTTACTCAAAATGGCATACACAAACACTAACAAGATAATAAAAAAAGAGACTAGGAATCGATAACCAAAGAGACCATTAAACTAAAATAAAAATTTAAAGGTTTACAAATAGAACCAACGTCCAAAAATAAACGAAACCAAAAGATACTAAAACTATAACTCAAACCTCCAAGCGACAAGAGTGGTGTAGCATCCACACGCCACAACACCAACCTGCATGAGAAGGCCACTAACAACTCGAACCACCACCGCTGAGCACAATGTCCCAACCTGGAATACACAAGAAACAAGGTCTACATACACCCGAAGGTGTATGCAGGGTGTGAGTGAAAGGCCCAGTAGGACGTCACCCAATAAAAAGGTTCCATGCCACAACATCAATAGGACAATTTAATGTGATTATTCAAGTTATACTTTCGAACTGCTTTTAAAGAAAACATTTACAAACCAAATGATAAAGGAAAACACTAAAAAGAATTCATTTCACAAACATGATTTAAAAGAGGAAGAGAAAGGTTCATTATGGGCACACACACACACTCACTCACACACACACACATACTCACACACACACACAGACACACACACACACACCCTTGTGGTCCTCCATATGCCGATGGAAGGCACCATGACATCGATGGTAGAGCACTACGGGTAAATCCCCTAAGGTTCATCTAGCTCGAGTGGGACCCTAGAACCTCGTGTCTCAGTGAAACATGGCATAAAAGGCCACGACCCTCAGAAAACGAGGCTTAGAAGGCCACGACCCTCAGAACACGTGGCTTAGAAGTCCACGACCCTCAGATATCATACATTTAGTTAGTGTTTCAATCGTTATTCCAGCTAAGTGAAATAGGGACGATACCCATCCGGTTCACTAGAGCACTAGTTCTAGTCTGCCCACCAAGATACCCAGGGTTTTACCTTGTGCTCAATCAAGTTTCTCATTCACGTAGTATATTTCAAACAAGATATTGCACACAAAAGTCACAATTTTCATACCCAAAAAACATTTCAAAAACTCACGCACACCAAAATACCTTTTCAAAAATACATCTGTCATTACGTAATCATTTCGCAAATCCCCATTTGGCAACACTCAATGAACATAAACAATTCACACAACTTAGAAACCATTATTTAATGAACACAACAAGGGTCGACACAAATAAACCCACCCAATTGCAAACAAGTGAGTAGTTCAAACCACTTACTTAATAGATTATCCTTAAAACTAGTTTCACACCAACTACACAATTATCTAGACCATCTGCACCTAGAACCCACTTGAAATCATTTCACCAAAACAACACAGATTTTTACGTGCAAAGGCCATTTTAAAATCAATTTCACACTCAACTATTCTAAAACCTCACTTGCACCATATAACAATTGATTAAACAATTTTAGGATTTACACCAATAAGGTCGAAATTCAAAACATGATCATTTCTAAAGAAAGAGAAATTCTCAAAATGCATACATGTCAAATAATTTTTTTAAATGCATTTCACACAACCTGCAAAGCACGACCAACCATTTATACAATAAAAAAAATATAAAAAACAAGACCATACTATTTTGGAAATTCTATTTCATCAAATGATCATGAAAAACCATTTTAAACATAGATCACATCACAAAATTAAATCATATAACATATTAAATTAACTAAACAACCAAATTAAATTATCCAGAGGATGTCAAGGCATGGAACCACCTACCGCTGTGTAGATACTTCGCGAAACAATCCACAGACTTCCGCTGCATGCCACACGCACCGCAAGCAAAAATAATTGCACATTAAATTAAGAATTTAAACAAAATAGCGATGAAACAATAACCCCTAATGAACCATATACCTGTCAGAAGAAAAATACTCAAAAGAGGGATAAAGAACTTAACTGAATTGGCGGGGTTGCAGTTGTGCGATGGATAGATGGGAGGCACTCGACCAAAGAGGCAGCGCGCTGAGGTGTTTACACTGGCCAAAAATGGCATATGCTGGGAAGGGGGTGTGACGATTGGCGGCAGGTTGGAAATCAGATGGTGGAGTTGAAGGGGAGTTGGGGCGCAATGCACTATGAATAAGGGGTGCGGCGTGAAAAACAAACAAAAACCCAGAATGAGGAGGGTTCTAGCGGGATTCTGAATCGGAAGGAGGGACACGGATCGACGATGGCCCGACCACGGTGGAGGGGCTCAAAGGGGTGCAGGGCGACTATCTACCGGCGCTAAGTGGAGAGTGGTGGCCGATGTAGGGTGATTGGAGGGGTCGCCAGGGGGGGAAGTCGGAAATATAAGGGGGGTATGATGGTTCCGGGCTGGATGCAGGTGGGAATGGGGGGGTGCGACGGGCCAAGGGGAAGTGCTGGGGTGTAGCGGCGCAAGTTGGGGAAGCTGGTGGCTGAGGTTCATCAGAGTGGTGCACAACGTCGAAGGGGAGCCGCTTCGGAACAGGAGGGAAGAGGGGAGGTCAGTCCACCAGGGGGGTTTCAGACAACGACAGCAGGCCGGCAGGTCCGGCGAATGGCTTGTGAGGCGTGGATGGAGGTGTGCTGGAGGTGTCGCCGGGTGTGCTGGAGGTGTCGCCGGTTGGGAGAAATTGGAGCTGTGCGGCGCGAGTCCGCCTAGATGGGATGGGGAAAAAATTGACCAGGTAGGGTTTGGGAGGAGGGAACCCGTGGATGAGTGGGGAAGGATAGAAGGATAGAAAAAAAATGAAAAGAGAAAAAAAAAAAAATTGAACCCAAAAAAAACATAAACCATCCCCAAAAGTAAAAAAAAGTAATAATACTTTTATTAACAATATGTAGTACAGTTTTTAGAATTATTAAAATAATTTAATAATGCAGGCCAAATCAAAATATTAACGAAAAAAATGATAACAGTGATGGTAATAATAATAATAATAATAATAATAATAATTTTAATAATAATAATAACCTAAATAAATTATTATCTTTAAAACTAATAATAATAATGATAATAACATCCCTCAATATTAAAACAAACCATTAATTTTTTTTATCACAGTTCTTATTTTATTTTATTTTCATTTTATCCCTCTTTAAAATTTTATTTCCTCATTAATAACTTCTTTATTTAATTGGTTGCACATCAAACAGGCGTTCGGAGAGCCGAGCGAGGTCGCGCGGCGACCCAAGCGAGGTTGCGCGGCTTCGATGGCGCTGCGGTGAACGCCGAAAAGGCCCAAAAAGTGTGTTTCAAAATAAAACTCAGAAATTTAAGTTCAGCCTTGACCCGAACCACCTGATTCCCAATAAAAATAATAAAATAAATAAATAATATAAAAAGGATGGGTGTGACAATTCTCGCCATCATAAAGCATTCCGTCCCCGGAAAGCCACAACCAGAACAAACCCCACAACAGAAAACCACACTCCCTTTAGGTTCAAAGGGGATCCCCACAAACATCAAGCAAAGAGAGAAAAAAACATCATGCTCAGAGAAAGTGACTCAAATATGACTTCAAAAAATGCGTAAAAAGACTTTCTGATATGAGTCGCCCGACCCAAAAAAAACTAGAACACCTCCAATTGATTGATCAAGGATAATGACTCCCGTGCTCGCGAGAAGCAACTTCACAAACTGAAACACCTCCAGAACTAATAAACGAAAACCACAACATTTGGCTAGAATGAAAAAATAAGGTCAAACCACATCCATGGAACACTTTTATCACTTATCACCAATCCATATTTAAAAACATAAGCAGAAGGTCAACATGGGGGAGGCCCGAGGGGCTCCCCACCATTAGGAACTCACTGAGGCTCGAAACGAGACTTGAAAACAGACACGGGGAGGTTCGAGCGGACTCCACACCATTAAAGAAAAGTCCATTACTGATTAATTCTAGAGACATTCGTGCGAGACCCAATGTGGGTCTCCCCACCATTAAGATCAAACCAACGCCCAAGGCAACACTAGAAAACCAACATGGGGAGGTCTGAGCGGACTCCCCACCATTAAGGAAGAGCCAACACTGATTTATTCTAGATACATTTGTGCGATATCCAATGTGGGTCTCCCTTCCATTAGAACTAACAGAAAATAAAAAACTTTTGAAAAATTCTCAATGGTGACCAAACACCGCACCACAAGGGGAGGGGAGGGAGGGGCCTGACCACCAGGTGTCAAAACCATGGTCATCCAAAAACCAACATCTCAAAATTTCCTGGATGAACACCATTCAAATTTGAGATTGGGTTACCCAACAGACTCTCATAAGGACCACTAAAGCGATTGTATTCAGTGGAACTCAATCCCCAAGACTTTTAAGGAAACGAGACGAACACGCCTCCACATGGTCGCGAAAACCTCATGCAACCAGACTGCTCATTCGGAGTAGAAGAACCTTGGAAACAATTTAAACTGCCTCTGGTTTTAACACTGGTGACAGAAATAAAGTTGGGGTCCCATACACTCCTGGGGTTCCTGACCACGCGTCAGCTTCACTCCGAGACCTATGGCTGGAGCCCTGATGTTTGAAGCATCTTCTGCCTCGCAGTCAAGCATTGAAGACTCCCAAGCGGAGCTTCTCATTTTGGTGCCACACACAATCATATGGCACCTGAGGCAACACCATCAAACACAACACATTACAGCATCTGACTGATCATACGTGGTACATTCACCAACACCAGAGTTGAAATGGTGCATGCGCATCACCCTTTGTCACACTGAATGAGCACACGATACCACAAATCGTCACCTGAACATGACCATTGCTGTTGAGAGGAACATTATACGGAAAGGGACTACAAACTGAGTCTTAAACAACATGTGATTCTTGCAAACGACCATAGCAGCCTCATATGACTGGGTCTGCCAAACTAATAGCCTAACACGAACCATTCCTTAAATGAAACAAACCAAAGACAAGAGGTCATTTAGAATGATAGACCGTACCAACAACTTAGGGTTGCTTCCACCGTTTCCCCACTAGAGTCTCCTTTACCACTTCCAAACAACCGTTGACTATCAAGGGGACCTCACGCTGCAAGATGTCACCCAACCATGACCATTGCAGCCAATAAAAGCACTACAATCCTTTCAAGACATTGGTCAACACCGATAACTCTGAACCGCCTTCACCTTTTCCCTAGTGGAATTCCTTTCACCATTTCAAGGGGGAACCTTTAGACGCAACGACGTCAAAATTCATACCCTATGACTCAGAAAACTCAAAGAGACTGAAACCCCCTTTAACTCCCCTCACATATGTCATCCCATTGTGAGAGGATCTACTTAACCGAAAGGAAAAACGAAAAGTCTTAGCATTGTCACCCAAAAGGAAGAGTCCTTACTTTAATCAACTAGAGGGTCGGCCAACAACGAACTGCCTGTGGCCGCACTTCAATTACATGTTAATGCTTTATGGGGGAGCGTAAAATAACCAAGAAAAAAAACCTTGGACCCAACCAAACTTGTCCAACGGTCAAGACATACACCAAGAAAACACCAAACGTGCAGGGGAAACCACTGCAAGGGCTCCCTGATGTACTCTTCAAAAGAATTCACCAACTACATTCTTTCATATCAACTTACAAATAAGAATTCAAACTCGGGACACAAATCATTCATAAAGGATCCTCGGCTCAAAACGCCTCACATCCGACAATTTCAAAACACAAGGACACGCCACACAAACACCGTTTACTAAAACACCAAATTTTTCCTTTAACAAAACATTTTGAAAATAAGCAAAACCAGTGGGTTACACATACAGAAATGGTGTCCCATGGGCCTCGCACAGGCATGTTCTCGTGCCACACCGACACCCACCTCGTGTCCATCCAGGAACTCATCCGCTCGTGCCGTTAACCATTTCCCTTTTCGTATACACTCATGCATGTGGTTTCCCATAAGAGCGCCAAGGATAAAAACCAAAGCTTTCCATTTTATTTTAAAAACCAAAACATCCAACCCACACTTTCCAAACCTTTCACATCATTTTCTTTTTAAAGAATTTCATTTGAAAATATTTTCAAAGACCAAAACATTTTTACTTAAAAACCAAATTCCCACGAATCCAAACCAAGGAGACGAGAAACAATGCCAGAGGAAACTACGGTCAGCGGATGATTGGAACATATAGTTGGCGGCCATACGCCGATCACGCCACTGGCCACAGAGAGCATTTTAGGACAGTGTCTCAAGAACCACAAGGCTTTCTAGACCCTGCGAGCTCATTAATACCACTGACCTTACTCCCTTTTCGTTTACCCAAGACAAGATTAACCGCAAGGACCATAAACACAGAAAAACCCCAACATACTTTGGTAACTTGAGTCCTTCCACGAGGTGTGCTGGCCAGGAACCTTACTCCTAGCCAGGAAATCGAGTCCCGACAACCTTTACTTTGCTCTACACTGACTCTATCTCAAAATAACATGACCCAAGAGAGCAAACCTTTCCCTCTGATACCATTTTGTCACAAACCAGGCCGGGTCGCCATCCGACCCGGCGCCCGACCCGGTCTGCGACATGGCCCGAAGGGCGTTCCCGATCCCCACGGGCTGGCACAAGTGCCCGGGTATCAAGAGTAACCTGTGGGAACAGTTTACCCGAAATGGCATACGCAAACACTAACAAGATAATAAAAAAAGAGACTAGGAATCGAAAAACAAAGAGACCATTAAACTAAAATCAAAATTTTACTGGTTTACAACCAGAACCAACGTCCAAAAATAAATGACAACAAAAGAGACTAAAACTATAACTCAAATCTCCAAGAGACAAGAGTGGTGTAGCATCCGCACTCCACAACACCAACCTGCATGAGAAGGCCACTAATAACTCGAACCACCACCGCTGAGAATGATGTCACAACCTGGAATACAGAAGAAACAAGGTCTACATACACCTAAAGGTGTATGCAGGGTGTGAGCAAAAGGCCCAGTAGGACGTCACCCAATAAAAAGGTTCCATGCCACAAAATCAAAAGGACAGTTTAATGTGCTTAATCAAGTTATACTTTCTAACTGCTTTTAAAGAAAACATTTACAAACCAAATGCTAAAGGAAAACACTAAAAAGAAATCATTTCACAAACACGATTTTAAAGAGGAAGAGAAAGGTTCATTATGGGCACACACACACACACACTCACACACACACACACACATACTCACACACACACACAGACACAAACACACACACACCCCCCAGTGGTCCTCCATATGCTGACGGAAGGCACCACGCCATCGATGGTAGAGCACTATGGGTAAATCCCCTAAGGTTCATCTAGCTTGATTGGGACCCTAGAACCTCGTGTCTCGGTGAAATGTGGCTTAAAAGGACACAACCCTCAGAAAATGTGGCTTAGAAGGCCACAACCCTCAGAACACATGGATTAGAAGGCCACGACCCTTGGATATCATATATTTAGTTAGTGTTGCAATCGTCATTCCTGCTAAGTGAAACAGGGACGATACCCATCCGATTCACTAGCGCACTAGTTCTAGTCCGCCCACCAAGATACCCGGGGTTTTACCTTGTGCTCAATCAAGTTTCTCATTCACGTAGTATATTTCAAACAAGATATTGCACACAAAAGTCACCATTTTCATACCCAAACGACATTTCAAAAACTCACGCACACCAAAATACCTTTTAAAAAATACATCTGTCATTACGTAATCATTTTGAAAATCCCCATTTGGCAACACTCAAAGAACATAAACAATTCGCACAACTTAGAAAGAATTATTTAAAGAACACAAAAAGGGTAAACACAAATAAACACACCCAATTTCAAACAAGAGAGTTGTTCACACCACTTGCTTAATAAATTATCTTTAAAACTAGTTTCACACCAACTACAAAATTATCTGGGCCATCTGCACCTAGAATCCACTTGAAAACATTGCACCAAAACAACACAGATTTTTACGTGCAAAGGCCATTTTAAAATCAATTTCACACTCAACTATTCTAAAACCTCACTTGCACCATATAACAATTGATTAAACAATTTTAGGATTTACCCCAATAAGGTCAAAATGCAAAACATGATCATTTCTAAAGAAATAGAAATTTTTAAAATGCATACATGTCAAATAATTTTTTTTAACGCATTTCGCACAACCTGCAAAGCACGACCAACCATTTATACAACAACAAACATATAAACAACAAGACCATACTATTTTGGAAATTCGATTTCATCAAACGAGCATGAAAAACCATTTCAAACCCAGATCACATCACGCAATTAAATCATATAACATATTAAATTAACTAAACAAAAAAATTATATTATCCAGAGGATGTCAAGGCTTGGAACCACCTACCGGTGTGTAGCAACTTTGTGAAACAATCCACAGACTTCTGCTACACTCCACACTCACCGAAAGAAAAAAGAATTGCAACTTAAATTAAGAATTTAAACAAAATAGCGATTAAACAATAACCCCTAACGAACCATATACCCGTCAGAAGAAAAATACTCAAAAGAGGGATAAAGATGTTAACTGAAGTGGTGGGGTTGCGGTTGTGCGATGGCTAGATGGGAGGCACTCAGCCAAAGAGGAAGCGCGCTGAGGTGTTTACGTTGGCCAAAAATGCATTATGCCGAGAAGGGGGTGTGACGATTGCAGGTAGCTCGGAAACTGGATGGTGGAGTTGAAGGGGAGTTGGGGCGCAGTGCACTGGGAATAAGCGGTGCGGCATGACAAACAAACAAAAACTCGGAATGAGGAGGGTTCTAGAGGGGTTTTGAACCGGAAGGAGGGAAACAAATCGATGATGGCCTGACCATGGCGAGAGGGGCGCAAAGGGGTGCGGGGAGACAGTCTGCCGGTGCTAAGTGGAGCGGGGCGGCCGATGTAGGGTGATCGGCGGGGTCGATGGGGGGGGGGAAGCCAGAAATAGGAGGGGGGTCCGACAGTTCCGGGATGGATGCAGGTGGGAAAGGGGGGGTGTGACGGGCCGAGGGGAAGTGCTGGGGTGTAGCGGCGTAAGTTGGGGAAGCTGGCGGCTGGGGTTCGTTGGAGTGGTGCACGGCGCCAAAGGGGAGCCGCTTCAGAACATGAGGGAAGAGGGGAGGTCGGTCCACTAGGGGGGGGGGGGGTTACGGACAATGACATTAGGTCGGTAGGTCCGGGGGCTGGCTTGTGAGGCGTGGATGGAGGTGTCGCCGGGTGTGCTAGAGGTGTCGCCGGCTGGGAGAAATTGGAGCTGTGCGGCGCGAGTCTGCCTGGACGGGAGGGGGAAAAATCGACCAGGTAGGGTTTGGGAGGAGGGAACCCGTGGATGAGTGGGGAAGGATAGAAGGGGAGAAAAAAAGCAAAAAGAGAAAAAATATAAATTGAACCCAAAAAAAAAACATAAACCATCCCCAAAAGTAAAATAAAAGTAATAATACTTTTACTGACAATATGCAGTACAGTTTTTAGAATTATTAAAATAATTTAATAATGCAGGCCAAATCAAAATATTAAGGAAAAAAATGCTAATATTTATGGTAATAAAAATAAAAATAATAATAATAATTTGAATAATAATAATAACCTAAATAAATTATTATCTTTAAAACAAATAATAATAATGGTAATAACATCCCTCAATATTAAGAAAAACCATTAAATTTTTTATCAGAGTTCTTATTTTATTTTATTTTCATTTTATCCCTCTTTAAAATTTTATTTCTTCATTAATAACTTCTTTATTTAATTGGTTGCACATCAAGCAGGCGTGCGGAGAGCCGAGCGAGGTCACGCGACGACCCAAGTGAGGTCGCGCGGCTTCGACAGAGGTTCGCTGAACGCCGAAAAGGCCCAAAAAGTGTGTTTCAAAATAAAACTCAGAAATTTAAGTTCAGCCTTGACCCGAACCACCTGATTACCAATAAAAATAATAAAATAAATAAATAATATAAAAAGGACTGGTGTGACATCTCCCTTAGAAACCATCTCCTTGAATTAGGATGGTGTCCTCCGAGTGCTCAAGGGATTCCATCAGGAATCTAAGGATAGCTTGATTCTGACCAATTCTATAAAGATGAATAGGTCTATATGAAATAAGCACCTTATACTTGATTCATTTAATAAATCAGTCCATTTAATAATCATTCCATTTAATAAGTTAATAGGTTCATTCCATTACCTTTAATTAGTGTGATAAGGTATATCAAGGATATGAGAACATTGAGTAATTTAATTACTTATTCAATTATTTGGTTTACTCCTTTACCTTTCATAAGCATGAAAAGGTGCGATAAGGATGTAAAACCATATCCAATTAAATTATAATAAACTAATACAAGTGATATTTATAAATATTATTTCCATTTAACAATTTAATTTTCATTAATTAATTGGAACAGTTTCCTTATAAGGGTTAAGTGGAAGTCATAAAAGTGATATCCAATTATAAATTAAGGATATGTTAATTATATAAAAACACTTTCCTTATAAGGTTAAAGTGATTGAACACCAAAATGGTGGCACATACATACATAAAAAACCATTAAAGGCATCAAATAGGTCACATCCTACTTGGGGTGGAAGATATTGAGGTTATATCCTCCAGTTATTTGATGAAAAATTATAGGAAGGGATCTAGAGTATAATAATGATGATTATAATAATAAAATATGTATTAAATAACCAAAACGCAATGAAGTCAGTATGCATACAATGAATAATGTTTATAAAACAATGAGACTTTAGGGATGACTCATAGACCACCTACCATATACACATAGTACTCCCCTGATCTAGTATTAACCCTTAGTTTGGCTTGGATTGTAAGAAATATGAAAAATGGATCAACACCCTAAAATTAAGGCATTATAACCTACACAAAGACAACTCTTTTGAGGTGAATTGAAGAGAAGAACAGAAAAAGTTGAAAGAAGATATTATAGATTCACATCCAATGAGTGATAAGGACCTGAAATTGGAGGTCAGATGAAAAAATGGGAGAAAATCCAAGAACTTAGATTCAAAATAGGCCCCTATACGAGAGATGATGGAGGAGCTGAATTTCTTTCCAAAAATAGATTCCATGACTCTATTTTAAAAAAATTGACTCAGGCATTTACAAGATGAGTAAATATTTACACATCATCTAAAACTCTAGGTCCCACCTCTTTGAAAAAAACATTGATCTTAGTGAAATGTTCTAGCTAGGCCATTACACGTTGTGTAATTGTTACATATCATGTATTCCAATTACACATCATGTAACTAGCCTATAGACTGGCTTGATCCCAAGTGCTTCCGTCTTCCTAAAACAACCCAACCGGCCCATGACTCAGATTTAGGGTCTAATAAAAAAAATATAACTTTATAAGAGTTTAAAGTGATAATTAAAAGGATTCATACCTAAAAGAAAAAACTAGGTTGTTACACAGAATTTAGAGGAAGACATAAAGTCATCCCTCATAGTAATAGGACACTCTCATACAAATTTTAAGGAGTATAGTAGATGTATAGATCAATAGAGCATCAACCTAGAGATGAAGATACATATTATTATCCATTCATTGATGATCATTAAGAGAACCACATTTTTATAAAACTATTTAAGATCTTTACTAAAGTAATGAATGAAAGGAAGATGATGGAGTATCCCAAGGATTGATATTTCACATTTCCTAAAAAAATTTAATACATACAGTGAGTAGTTTTACCTCTTGGTACATTAATACACTATCAATGTATGCTCCTTGGATTATCCCTTTATGGTGAACTAAGTAAAATACATGCTTTATATCATGCTTTACCTTTTTCTTATGTTCTTAATATTTGATGAGGAGGAGCATATAAATAATTAAGTGATTGGTTGAACACAATTCCTACCAACATGGGAATAAGACCCTAAAGGGAAAACAAATGAGTAAAAGAAAAATTTTAATTTGTAATTCGCCCTAATTCACCCCTAGGGTGTCTTGGGTTGCAAAAACACATAACCCCATAGTTACAAAATTATCCCCTTTTGTATTTTATTGACAATACTTCCTTAAATTCTACTTCTGTTTATAACTCTAGGTTCTTTTCAACCTAATATGAATTTAAGGCTCGTTCTACTCTTTCTCCCCCATTATCATTAAAATTAAATGGGTATTATCACATTTATATTTGGATTTTCATGTTCACCTTGTGTTTTCTATATATTTTTACTTCAATATCTCTTTCTATAGAAATTTTAACTCTATGGGGGAATAATATCATCTTTTAATCCCCCTTCATCTAAATAAAAATTTCTTCAAATATTTTATGATATCCGTAGTGATATTATAGGTGAAAGTAGAATATTCTAAACTCCATATTTATAGAGTTAAAAAAATCATTTTCATTAAATTATTTTCTAATTGATTTGTTATAGGGCTTCCCAGACTTCTTCCAAAAATTATATCCTCTTAATATCGTATATGATAGCACTCTAAAATCAGTTTCATCTCTTGAATTTTATTGCTCCTTTTTATTACTTCTTGGAATAAGTTTCTTTCTAAAAACTTACTAGTAGATCTTTCTTATTTTTTCCCATAAGAGATACCACTTTTTGGTATAAAAATTTATGATTTTATATCATTTACTCTATGAAACCACTTGTTGACCAATAAAGATAATTCCATGTTTTCTTCAATTCAAATATCTAAACCCATACCACACTAAACTTTACTTTACATAATGAAATTGCGAGTGAATTTACCACTTGGAATTTGAGTAATTGATAAATTATCTAACCCTTCTAAACCAGATCTTGGTGTAGGAAACTAGATTATCAGACAAAAAACTCAAAGATATCCATTTCACTCACTAAATTACATAAATTCCAGAAGATTGAGTTTTTATTATCTTTAATATATCCTACTAACTTAGTCATACTCACAAAAAAAAACATCATAAAATAACTAATAGACACCAAGGATATGAGTCATACATCATAAAAAGCCAACTGATACAAATTTTCAAAAAATAAACTAGTGATACCACCTTTTAATCATGTTCAAGGGGATATACCTTTTTCCAAATGAGGCTAAAGAACATTCATATATTATCCACCAAACCCACATTAATTTTAACACCAAATATTAAAAAAATTCCAACATAAGTAACTAAATGTTGGTTTCTTTCACTTCCATCCAGCAACTTTTTATAGTATCCTGTAAACAAACATATGATTACAAATTTTAATATATTAAAAAATATACATGAAATTCATGCATGTATGTTTTTTTCTTCATCTATGAATTTATATCCATATTCCTAATGGTATGATTCCACTAGATGATTTTCACGATATCACTTATTGAACATCATATTTGTCTTAATACCATTAGTTATATCAGATATGTTTTTGACATCACTATAAATATAAATTAGGATCTATTTCATTTGTTTCTTATTTATCAAAACTTTTAACATGGATATTCGATTTAGAAACTAAAAATAGTTTCTTATTACTTATCACTGATCTAGACCAAGTCCTTGATACAGTTTTAAAATTCTGTATAGGAATGAAATAAATTAGTAACTATAATTACTCCGAATAATTTTTTTGCATTTATCACTTTTTAGATCATTCACATGATTTTTGTTTTAGTGAAATCATGAATACATGTATTATTTTAGCACATATAACACCAGGAATAATAACTTCCCCTTAACTCATACTACCTTACATAATATTTATAAAAATTTAGTTTCATGTATATAAGGGTAATATAATAACCTATGTCTTATACACATATTATAACATGTTTTTTATAGAAAAATACACAGAAAACAATCCATAAATCTAGAGGTCTAGTGTGTTTGGGAGATTAGATAAATATTACATCAACTTAAAACATAAATTATATCAACTTTATTTAAATATCAATAATGTTCATCTAAACACCATTGATATTAAATTACTTCATAAGATACCCTGGGGATATATATATATATATAAAGGATAATGGTGAGCAATAAAGCCTGGAAAGGGAATAAACATGAAGTTTAACATAAGATTTAAGATTAAAATGTGATATCATTAAAGAAGAGGATCATATATAATATCATGGAGGAATTTCATAAAGAATAGAATATCATAATATATTGACTTCATAATAACTTGGAAACAACATAAAACAAGACATTATAAGAATAAGTTAAGACTGACTGCCAAGAAAAAAAAACATAATGTGATAGGCTAACTACCTATGCACCATACATGGGTTCTCATGATATAAAAACATCACCCAATGCATTGGGGGATTTATAATTTGAGGTAAAACCAAAAAATCATAATATGTACATGTATATATGTTCCATATAATGAATTCATACATAAGTAATAAACAAAAGAAAAACCCATGAAATGGAAATGGGTTATGTAATATTATCTCGAAACATAACCAATGGATATATCATAAGGATCCAAAATAGAAGAAAGAATTAAATATATTTGAATGTTCATAGTTGAATAATGATTTATAGATATTACATATGGATTTAAATTGAAAAAATTCATAATAAATCATTGGATAAGTGGGTATACAAAGAAACCTCTTAAGAGATGTTCAAGAAAGGGGTAAATAAACTTTAAAGAAGGAAAGTATGTAATTTTTTTATTAAATCTAGAAATAAACTATGTTTTTTATATAAAATATTTATTATTTTAAAAAATAATGGGAGATAAAATAATTTATAATATTTAATCATAAGAAGGAATTAAAAAAATATAATATCAGGTTTGTTTAAAAAAATGTATGATATGGGAACTTAAAAAAATGTATATTCCCAGAAAATAAAGGGAAATTTAAATAGGTTTATATGTGAGAAAAATATATACAAGATATAATGATTGAACATGAATTAAAGAGTGATAAAGTGAGGTATAGAGATAATGTATAACAAAAAATAAAGAGTGGGTGGTTTGGAAGTTCCCTTACTCTAGGTCATTAATTGTTTGATACATTCACCTTACCTCTTGAATAGCCAAATAAAATTTATTAAATACTTGATCAAGGAAATTTTACATTTATTTTTCATTTTTATTTATTTTATTTTTGTTTAAATTCCTTTTATTATGATATTATGTTTATGTCCACCTTCCCATGGATTTTTATTACATAGTTCCAAGGTCTCATTGTTTTATTAATAGTTATAGAAGTTCTTATCAAATGATACCACAACTATAGAAGTTAAATGAAATGATTTTAATTTCATTCCATTATTTTAAATAGTCTTAAATATATATTTTTTCTCACATATTCATGGTTCATTAAGTATATATGCTATTGTTTAATGGCATGTTCATTTAGGTGGTTTTACCAACCATTATGAAGTAGATTTTTTATTTAGTTTTATGATTATTTACCCATTATAGAACATGAAATAAACTATAATATACTTATAAGAATTATATTTAACTATAAAATTATTATTATAACCATCCAGGAAGGTGGTAATATTTTATAAAAACAACATCATAGTAAGAGATTATACCGTCCATGAATGAATGTTTGTTTATAAAAATTACTATTTTTTAATTATATGATATAATATTAATATTATATAATATTAATAATTTTTAAATTTATTCATCTATACCATAATTATACAATAATGTAATATTAAAACTATCCATGGTGGTGGTGATGAATGATGGAAAACATTGTCCATGGTGGTGGTGAACCAACCAAAACATGGGTGATGATTTCATTTTCGAGTTAAAGGGAGGGAGTAGCGTAGTTGATATTCCATTAATATAATAAAATTTTAGTATAAAAATGATACTAATTTCATTATTTAATTATGGATTGAAGGTATTTATAGAAGGTAGAAAAAGACAGGAACTTAATGAACATAGTTGAGACAATTACCTCTTCACCTAGTTTTCCTCCTTTAGAATACACTATATTCCCTATTAAATTGGATTATTGATGAGAATGTAACCTATAGGAAACGAAAAAGAGATTTGGGGAGGTATTTTGGTATATATTATTCAAGGTAGGTTGTTTTTAATGTGGATAAAAACATTGGAGTAGGATGATATTTATAAGGAGATCAGAGAGGTGTTTCTGAATAAAATTTTCAACAGTATATTATTTTTGTTAAAGAATATCAATAGTGATAATTATTATGACAAGAAATAGTAATTTTCACATGTGAGTCCATGATAATCGTTTATTACATCATTTAGTATGAAATAAATCATATATTTAACTTATAATGTAATTTTCATTTTTCACTATTTTTTATAATTCACAAAAAATTCAACATTTTTAGAAAAATATCAAAAAATAACCCTAGGATAATTTTAAAATGTTTATTACAAAAATAAAATCAATTTTATAAAAGTAATTTTATAAATTTTAGAAATTTATTTTTTAAATTAGAATCCTTATTTATTGAAAAATACCTATTTTTACTACACAACCAAATTTTCACCCTTTAGAATAATTATTTGTAATTTAATAAAATTGAATTATAATTTATATTCAAATAAATAGTTTTTTATTAAAAAATTATTAAAGAAAATTATTTTAAAATTTTAAAATTATCATAAAAATATATTTTAACAAAAATAATATATATATATATATATATATTAAAAAAAGTAGTATTATTCTTTCTTTTTGTAAAAAATTTACATTATCATAATTAATAATTTCTTTACTTTCCATGTGATATAAATTTATTATATTTTTATAAGATACTCAAAAATTATTATACCATTCCAATAGTTAGTTTAGTATTCTAACAAACAAGTTACTGTTCATAACAGTCATAGTATTATTCCAATGTTTCATATTGGTTATATAATTTCTATAAATACCATTTATTTCCTTTATTCATCATTCACATAAATTCCTTCCAAAATTCTATATTATTTATTTTCAAAAATGTCAATTTGATTATTGATGGTTTTTTACTTTTTTATAATATTTTTATTGATTGTGCTTATTATAAGAGACTCTTCTTATATTATTATTCTTGAATTGAGTTTATTTTGTTCTCCAATTTATTGTGATTCCATTGTTCTGCTCTAGAAGAGATCAACCCCACGTAGTGAGGGTTGAATTAATTTCTTTTATAATATCAATCCAGGTTATTCCTCTTCTTGAAAATAAAGATAATTCAATGTTTTAAATTATCTTGTGTCTTTATTCCTTAAAAAACCATATATTTTAGTACTTTTCATCTACTCTAAATCCTCGTATTTAAGAACCAAACCTATTATGATAATAGTATTTTACTATTACTCCTTATCTTCTTCCTCTCATTTAGATTTTTTTATTGCTTATTAGGACCTATCTATTCTACTTCCATTTAATTAGATATTTCAATAATCATCTATTATCGCTTTTTTAAAACTACGATAACAGTTTTATAAAATCCCAAAAATGCAACCCTAAAATTTATGGTTGATATCAATTTCCCTTATTCAAAATATCCATGATTATTCTAGTTGTACCACAAAAATTTAGTGTTCTCATTAAGTTAAATTTAATCCAAATTAATCCCTAAATTCCCAATCCATATTTCCTATTTAAAAATATATATCTCACAACTAGATAATCAAATAACCAGGAGATCATAGTGTGTATTCTTATCTTGAAGTGTAATCTTCTCAACTTAAATTAATTTTAAGATGTGTTATTCTCCACTATGACATTTTTTGAGTCAACAATATGATCCAAAATTTCTAACTAAATAACTTCATTTTAATTTATATACATATGATGACATGATTATTCAAATCATATCAACCTCCAACTTATTTCTACATGGTCTATTATTCCATGACTCATAGTCTTTTAGTCGTAGAAAACTCTTTTCTCTCTTTTAGAAAAAAATACATCATAGAACATACAATATTTCACAATGATCCACTTATTTTTCTATTGATAGGTTATAGTGTAAACATCTTATACAATGTAAATGTAACTAAATATGTAGAACCACTTAATATTGTCTGAACCACATTCAAAGTGTAATTTTTTTCTTTTGGTGTGGTTAGTGGCAATAATATTATATAATATTACTTTTTGAATCATGACATGTTCTCCATGATAAAGGTAAATCCAAAACTTCAGAACCACTAAAATCCTCCTTTACATCATTGTTCTATGTCCCCCTATGTTTTTACATAAAACCCAATAACTTTAAATATGAAAAATTAAGAAAAATTACATTTGATCCTCACTATCACTTTATACTATGGTCTGAGAGAGATTACATATCTCTCTTCTAGGAACTATTATATCTGATAATCCTCTTACTCAACTCATGATGTGATCTATATAGAAAAAAAATCAAAAATTACAATTCTTTTTTCAACATAAGAAAATACAACTCTCGATGAGTCATCTACCCATTATATAGGCATACTTCTTCTATAATTTAAGGAATAATCCTGAGGTCATATTTTAATTTCATTCATAAATTAATTTATTTTTACTTCATTTAAATATTATAAGACATTTTATTCAACATTATTCATTATAGATTCCTCAAATATCAACATCAATCATCTCTTTATTATTCCTTAAATATCACCTAGATTTATGAATGTTAAAATAATTACTCATCATCATAACAATGTTTAACTTTTCAAAGCTTGGTAAATCTCCTCAAACCTCTTTCTGAGGTACAAACTTTGATGACCAATATCATCTATTAGATGAAAAATTTTCACTATATATTGGATCTTTCAAGAGTATATCTAACATAAATTCTTTTAGTTATCATTTTACCTCTCCATATAGAAGACTATATACTACTCTATGTCAGATAAAAATCAATTTCATCTCAAATATTATACCCCTTTCTTTATCTGGAACTTCATATATTTCTTTATCCATTTATACAAAAAATTCTCGTCAAATGAAATCATATATCTATCCATATTATGGATTCATGTTTATTTGTATGGTATATTCACAATCCTTCCTCTATCTGATTATATTTTTCTGTCAAACACAGTCTAGTGTACTTTATAATTCTATATCTTGTGGATTTTTGGGGTTTCATCCATCCAATGGATTCACAAGTTATCCCCCATTTTAAATTTCCAAAAATATTTCTTTATATGGAATTAAAATGTCCTTTTATGGTCATAATATAACCTTAATAGATCAAAATTAAAAGATTAAAATCTCTTAAACTTTATACGATTGGGAATATATCTTTTTATCTCGATTAAACTCAGTTAGAATCATGAAAATATTCATGATGTTTGGAACTTTTAATATCTAAAAAGAATCATATGACTTAATAATGTTTCTCAAACTATGAAAAAACTATTCTATTAAACATGTTAATGTAACTTCATCAACAAAAAAATATTTAAATATTGACATAAAATGAAATTAATACACTTTAGAAAAAAATCCCACTTTGGGTTTGTTTTCCACATCCCCACACTTATTTGATGTTGATATGTGCATTCAATATTTTATCTCAATATGATGTTTAAATTTACTTCTCCCATTTATTTACAATAAAATTCAAAGGGAAACATATGCACCATATCAAATCATCCTCTTTCATCTCAAAATTAAAAAATCCTAGGAAGAAAATAGTTTTACATTAATATTTGAACAAACAGACTCTAATTAAAAAAGTCTATGTGGATGAACTAGATGTATAAAATAAGAGTGTATAATCAAGGTGGTCAATATAATCCTTAACACTCCTTTTATGTAATAATTTTCTAAATATTATTCCATTATCATTATATCAGGGGAAATATAAGTAAGTTTTTTAAGATAAAACCTACACCAATCTCAACAAAGACATCAAAACAATTCAAGTTTATACAAAAATCCCTATGCGTATCATATTTCTCAACCATAAATACTCTTCATTGAATATTAGTTTTATAAAACTATGAAAAGTGTGACATTTACCTTTGCTTCAGCTTTTCTCCCCTTGAAGGGTAATACTATAATACTTTTCATGGTGATCATAATGTTCCATGATGGATATATATTCTTACTATAAAACCACTACCATAATTAGATATCCCCTCTATTTATTCTCTTTAAATTCCCTAAACGTTAGTTCAAATAAAAAATAAAAATGGGAATAAGGAAGAGCCTCAATGTTCCTTGTATTTATCATTCGAATAGAGAGTATTCTCTCAGTACAGTCTTTATCTTCTTCTTCTTATACCAAGAATAAGATGTACTTTATTTCTTGGGATCATCCTTCACAGATTTTTTAACGAATTTATTCTCATATATTGAGTCTTCAAAAGAAGCAATAACAACCATGAACCCACACTCCTAGATCCAAATATAATATATAATATTTATATTCCGGTCTTCGATACTCATAAATGTGACACAATTTTAAACCTTTAAAACATATGACATAAAATAGAAATATTGTGTCACTTACATACTAAAGGACCTTTTGAGTTTAGATTTTTATAGAATTAATAAAAACTCTTAAATATGAACTTGGATAAATAAACAACTATTTCATATAAATATACATCATATCCAACAATGTTCTTCATATAATACAACCTTCTTAGGAATAACATTCTTAAATAATTTCCTCACAACCTAGGGAAAAAGAAATATAAGAAGGGTGAGCTCAAATGCTCAATAAGGATAAAAATAAGTATTAATAATTTAATTTTATCGATGATAACAAGATGGGAATAAGATAATGAAGACCTAATAAAATTTTATGTGCATAACATAAGATAATTCATACCTATCAAAACCTATATCATAAAACATGATACAGGGCTTAAATATTTAACATAAGATAAGATTCATATAATTCAACAATAATGAACCATGTGAAAACACTCTTTAAGAAAATGATCTATTAAAAATTAATAAAAAATAAAATTAAATATCTTGGTAACTTGGAATATCATTTTGATACCACTCTTACTGTCACTATTTTAAGTGAAATAACATACCCTTTAAATTCCGATAATCTCTTAGGAGAAACCTATAACCAATTAACTTCATTCCTTTACCCAATTAATCAGATAGCTATATTTATCTCACCCATTATCATGAGTTATATCAAGATATCCATTTTCATAAGACCTTTAAAACAACCATAACATAATCATAACACATTAAAACATTCATTTTTAATATAACAAAAACCATTGTTCTTTTATAGCTTTATTTACCCATGGAAAAGAAGGGGGTTCTATGAAAATCTCTTTTAAAGAATCAAAATCCATCCATATAAATATTATGGATGATATCATTACAACATATCCTTGGTAAATCATAAGTAACACTAAGAGTTTTTATCATTGGTTAATATAACTATCATTAAAAGATCATTAAATAATTTCTTGAGAAAAATTACCTTTCCAATTTAAAAACAAATTCTAAAAACTAAAAAATCGCAAAATATTGAAAAAATAATTTTTATTTTAAAATAAACCTATTAATTTATAAACTAATATTCAAATTAAATAATGTTCAGGATGGAGGTAAAATCTATACATTTTGTAAATGTTAAAAATAAACCTTCTTTTAAAACTTTTGTAAAGAGAGTCAAAAGTCACCCATGCAGAAAATGTTAACAAATTTTATTCAAAACCTTTTAAAATAAGGTCAAAGATTATGTAAAATAAATTTAGGAAATCATTTATATTTAAAAAATTACATTATTGAAAATAATTCTGAAAACATTGATATGGAATATAAATAATCCCAATCTAAAAGAAGATGCAATATTAACATCACTTACAAAAAACGTTATTGATGTTTATTTAATCCATAATAGATGAATTGGAAATTCAACATGTAAAAATAATGCATAACCATATTATAATATAATATATGTGTTTAAATAATAAAATATCATGTGATTTACCTAAATAAATCTTGAACATAAACAATCTCAAAAAGTAAGGAGATTTCTGCATAAAGTCTTTACCACTTTGGTAACTTTTGAATCAAAATTAATTGAAATAAAGTGTATGATATGATTTTTTAAATACAAAAGAATTTAATGAATAAATATATAAAAATTAATTTATGAGGCATTAAGTACACTATATAAATAACTCTTGGTGCATGTCATAATCATGTCTCGGGAAAATGAGATTAAGAAAAAGAAACCCCTTGAGAAGGTCATAACTTTTGAAGTGATAATGAATCCATAAAGTGATTATGAGAACATATATAAAAACAAAATATTTTTTTTAAATATATAATATAATTTAGATCATTTCACACATATTCATGGTATAATAAATCCAATGAAGTATAAGTATAATCCAATGAGTGGAAATTGAGTTAAGAAACCCATTACCACTTGGTAACTTTAATGAAAAATACCATTGGATGAAATAATTTGAAGTGTTACTTAAAATACCATAAAATATTAATTATTAATTATATAACATTAAAATGTATCTACACACAACATATAAAATAAATTAGGTGTATCAGATTAAAATCTTCCTTAATGAAGGAAAATTGAGAAAAAATCCCTTACATCGAGTCCATAACTGTTATGTATGTCCTTTAAAACCTATATAATAAACTTATACAAATTATTTTATTTATTAATAAAATTTCATAGGTTTAATACCTTATATTTATACAATTTATTTCATTTATATTAATTATATAATTAATAAAAATATCCAGTTAATTCAACTTCTGGTGTTTTGAGGAAGTTTAGTTTTTAATTTCAGAACAACTTATATATGTTGAACGTGGTCAACGAGATCATTAATAAATAATTTATAGAATAATAATCACTAAATATTTATCATTTTTATAGATAAATTATTATTTTAAAATAGACTATGAAATATGGTTACGAAAAATGAAATATGTTGAAATCATAGATACAATACCTATATGTATATATGAGTAATGTTTTCATTTTTCAAAGAGAATGAGAGAAATATGGTAAGTATAATTTTATATTTCTATAATAATTATCATATCATAATTATAAAAAATTATTTTTAAATAAACTTATATATACAATCTATGTAATGCTGTGATGGAAAAAAATCCACACCATTTCATGAATGTGGTAATCCACATGTACGCACAAACAACGTAATCATTTTAAAATAGATTGAAACGTAAGAAAAATAGAAGATATATTATCATAAAATAATTATAATTATTTCATGAATATTATATATATACATTATTTCTATCATTATAACTATCCATGAGAGACAGTGATGGAAAATGAATTAAATTGATTTATGAGGCGGTAGTTTGCCACTGTACACATGAACGATGGTTTCATTTCAAATTTGATGGAACATGAGATGAATATTGGTTAAGATATTAAAATAATAATATCTCAATATATTTAATATATTTATGTTATTATTTTAGGATGTTTGAATTATATTTTAAGGTGGTGGAAGTATAAATAAAAAAGAAATTCTCGGTTAATAACCATCCCTCTTCTTTAGAAAAATTCTTTAGGCTTATACCTAAAGCCTTTCTAGGAAGAATTTATGATAAAAAAATTACTATATGAAATGGGTAGGGATGTTATTAATGTATTGGTCTAGGTTTTTTATGAACATAAAGGATCATTATGTGTGTAGAGGAGAGGATAGGGGGTCCTTTCATAAGTGGGGGAGAGGATACACTTGGAATTTTTAAAAATATTAAAATATATTAATGTATTAAATATGTTAAATGGATAAAAAATTAAAAATTTATGAAGTTATTAATTTAAAGGGTTAAAATATGGAAATAAAGTAGGTTTTATACATGTTTTGGGTCATTTTAACCACTATCTCTTTAGTTTAAGCCCCCTTAATAAACATGTTTTAACCTTAACCATTGTAACATATTTTTAGTGTTTTTAATATTCATTTTGACCAATAAATAATTTATAATTAATAATTAATAATTATTATTAAGATAAAAAATATGTAATATATTTTATAAAATTCAATTCATAAAAGTGTCATAATCTAATTCAAAATTACACCTGGAAAACATGACGAAAATAGGTTTTTCAGAAAGATGCATTTTAATTATAAATTTTTTTTTAACAAATTCAAGTATAATTTTGACTCTATTAATATTTATTGGATTATTGTAAAACAATTCTATATTAAATTTTAAAACAAATCTAAAATATAATTTCAATTTTAATGACTTGGAAATAAGAGACATTTTTCAATAAAAATTAGTATTTTTCGCTATTCATTGAGAAATCAAACTTTTCATAAAATTATCAAAAATTAACCCTAAGATAATTTTTGTATGATGATTTCAAAAATGATATCATTTTTATAAAATAAAATTTCTAAAAATTATAAAAATAAATTATAATATTTTCTCACAAAAATCAATAAAAATCTTTTTTGAAGAAAATTTATTTTTGAAGCATAAAATGACTACTAAAGTTTGAGTACATATTTACTAAGAATTTATATATCAATTTTTATTGATTAATTAATTTTTATATAATTAATAATTTGGTTAATTATATTCATACACACTAATTTAATGTATAGTTTATAATGGTTATATTTAAATAATAATATTTCATGGTTCATTTAAGTTCAGTATTATGTGTTGTATATGGTGTCAAAAATAATATTCTTTTAAAAAACCCATGGTGTTATAAAAGTTGTCACATTTTCTTTAGTTTTTAAAATATATGTGTTACATTGAGTTTTCAACATCCTTTTTTATGTTTTCCTCTTAGGCTGGTATGATAGTCATACATTTTTAATTATCATTACCAAATTTCTCACATCTCTTACGTTTTTTCAGGACATTCACACCACCATTTATGGGTAGATTATCATCAACTTTGTTCAAATATTATAAATACAACATCTTCCTTATTTCTTCAATAGGATTTTGTGATTCCTTTATAATTAATCCATTGGATATTTCATCTATACAAATAACTAAGAACTATTTATTTTTCTACTCACCTTTCTTAAGCTCTTTTCCTTGCTCACATGCCTCACTTGAAACTTTAGCATTCTTCATCTTTTAAAATTTATTTTCTTTATTATCTTTATTTCTTGAAAAGTTTGTTCTTATATTTTTGTTACATCTCTCCCTATATTCATACCTCATTCTATGTAGGGGTATATTATATGAGCAAGATTTTTCTTTATGCATGAATACAATATAACACCCGCAATAAACTCTGGATCTTGATCTTTTAGACTTATAGTAGTTCTTATTTGATGATTATTTTAGTCATATCTTCACAATTTGTAGGAATATTATTATAGGGGGAAATGTTCTTGAAGTATTCCACTATTTATTTTCATAAGATGATTTATCCTTATTATTATTAGTCCTATATTATTTAATTTTATATTTTGAACATTCAATGCTAGTAACTTCATATGTAAATTGAAATTTCCTAGGTAAAGAATCATATTTCCTCTATGAACCATTATTTTCACTATCTTGATAATATTCACATTTAACCTCAACTACTTTGGTGAAGTATTCTCTTATATTACTCAAGGCACTTTGTGTATCAATATACTAGCCTATTTTGAAGTTGGGGTGCTGCCTGAGTGGTAAAACTCATAATAAATTATCCAAAAGACTAGTTTTTTAGTCCTAGAAGGCCCCTTGGGGGATTTATGATGCTAGCAGTGATATAGGCATGTCTCAGGTAGGTGATGGAATAGGTATGATGCAGGAAGGTGGTGAAACAGGCATGATGCAGGCTTGGTGACTCAGGCAGGATAATGCATGCATGATACTACACAGGGATTTCAATCCATGATCATGGGACACTTGGACTTGGGCCTATGGGATTTGTAATGGGTCTCCCTCTACCCAATTATAAATACGTATTTACTTTTATAATAAAAAATAATCTTTGTTCTCAATTTTTTTAAACTTTATTTTGCAAGACACATTGACTGTGTCTCATATAACTATTCCACTTAGAAAATATTTCTTTAATATATATTACCATCTTCTCAAATTCAGATAACTTTAATTTATTCTTCTTACTTTCCATAATCAATTTTGTTCAATCCTTGTAAATATTCTACTTTATAGATGATTTTTCTTTATAATGTTTAAAATTATTTTATAGAAAAACTAATTTCATGTTATATTATTTAATCTCATTTAGGCATGTCATCTCATTTTTGATACACTCATCATTATAAAAATTTATCTACTTAGTTTATTTCTTCAACTTTTTATTCTCCTTCTTGAGTTAGATAATTTTTTAACAATATACTTACAAAATTTTCTTTTAGCATATATTCTAGTTATGTTTTACTTTATTTATCATCATCATTTCTTAATGGAGCACGTTCTTTTTTAAAACAAGATAAAAAGTTAACTTGACAATCAGATTCATTACTGGATGAAGAATCATCCAACTCACTTATACTCAACAATTTTTTTATTCTTTATAGATAACATTTTCTTATATTTATTCAACTTCTATTATAAATAATTCATTTAGTATTCTTATTATAACTCCAAATAATCAATCTTATTCTTACAAAAACTTAATGTAAAATGGACACTATCATTACAATTTCATCACTTAAGAGTTTTTTACTTTTCTTTTCCATTTCCCCTTTTGTATCTATTATAATAATAGAAATTATTTTATTAAATTCATTTTTATTCTAATGAACATCTAAATTACATTATTCTTATTTTATTTCTTTATCTATGAACTTCACTTTTAACACGGGTTTAAAAAATATTTATTGATTAACATTATTTTTAAAGAAAAGTTCTTTTATTATTTCATATGTTATGAGAATATTCTGAATTTCATCCAAAGATTAATCCTCTTGATCTTCTAGAGCTGAAACCTCAACATCAAACCTATCTATAAAGTTTCCCACTATTTACTTAATAATGGTTGAATCTTCAATCTTCTTATCAAAACTTATGATATTGATAACAATATAATTGACCCTTGTAAATTAATCAATAATGTTTTCATCATCATCCATCATGATATATTTAAATTTACTAATCTAGATTTATAACTTAGCATCCTTGACTTCCACATTTCCATCATAACTACTTGTCATCTCATCCCACATATCATTAGTAGTTTTAAACCCCGTAATTTTTGTATAAATTTTATCAGAGAAAGTATTCAAAATTAAATGTTGAGCATTTCCATCTAATTCCATATTTTTATCAACTGATGTCATAACAACCTCATTATTGGGTGGAAATCCCACTGTAGTAGTATCTATCACTTCTAGCCTAAGAGATAAAGGATATGTTAATATAATATTAATTCAACATGATAGTTATTTCCATTGAATACAGGAAAACACATGTTATTCATTGAATTTATATTGTCCATCCTTAATAGATATTTGGATCATTTATGGGAAAAAATTTCTCTAGTACCAATTGAAGTTCCGGTATTAGTGTGAGATCATTTAGAGGGGGAGGTTGTGAATTGGCGATCCCCTTATTTTATGTATTCTTCTTAGAAATCAACCTATAAACATTTTAAGAGATTTTATATTCTCAATTATATATCTCAACCTCACCTCATATATAATAAATATAAAGTGATAGATCAACATGAAATATTTATAATGTTCTATAAAAAACTCACTCATTTCATTGTTAGTTATTCCCCCTAACATGGATTCTTTACTAACTTATTTCATGATTACAGAGGTACATCCAGAAACTAGTTCTACACCCCAATAATCATTCCTCAAGTTACTATAGTTCTACCCCACAAAAACCAACTCTTATTCCATAGTTGGTAATAGCAAAACTATCATTATTTTCTTCTCTACCTTCTTAATTGGTTATACCTCCCAGCCACAAGCCTTTTTGAAAAATGGTTATGTCACTAGCTACAAGTTCATATTTCTTCTCTATTGATAAAATATAGAAGATATTCGTATTCATATGTTTTTTGTTTACAATAAAGTTATATATTATTTTATTTTATTCAACTTCTTTAAGATCTTCAATAGCTCTCTAAAAAGTATGTTGGTCTTCAAACATCTTCCTGATCATAAAATGACCTAGATCTTCTCAAACCATAACTTTCCATAACTTTTTTTGTAAACCTTCCCCATAAAAACTCGATATAGTATTACTCCATTTGGTATTATTTTTCAGATTCTTCTTAGTATGATACTCCTCTATCTAATGCACTCCATATATTTCACCTCTATCCAGTATACATGATTTCGATGATCCTCTTTCTGATGTGCCTTATATATTTGATACCTCGTTCTCCCAATACTACTCTATCTAAAATACTTATTTGAAGAAATATTTTATCTAATACTTCTCTTCGAAAAATCACATTGTTATCTCTCTCAACTTCATAAATTCTGCTCCTTTATTAACAGAGGAAACTGCTACTCTCAATGAAATTTATCATCTTCATATAGGAAAATATGAATGCTTTGATTTGAATTTCTAAATCAACTAAACTTTTGTTTGATCACATTAAAAGACTATGAAACTTTAGAGTCCACATTTTTCATTCACATTTACTCAATTATTAGCATCAATGATATCTTAAATCTTCTTTAAATCTTGGATAGACTTACTTATGCTAAAATAACAACTCAATATTGTCACAATTTTTGACTTTATAATGATTTGTAAAGATCCTAAAACCTCCATATGATGTAAAAACATTTTTTATTGATCTTATATATTTGAATCTTGGTTTTCTCTATCTGATGGATCTTTTAATATTATATATAATAGAACTTCATTCGGCAAACATTATCTCTCTCCATCTGGTATACTTCATACTAATCTTTGTCTGGTACAAATCAACTTCATCTTGAACTTTTTACACACAATCTCTATCTGGAAAATCGTATATTTATATATCTAGTGAAACCAAAATTCATAATCTAATGACATTATATATCTCTATTTCTTATGGATTCATGATTTTTTCCAATAAATTCACAAGATTCCCTTCATCTAACCATATTTTTCTTCTAAACTTATCCTAGTGTACTTCAAAAATCTTCAAATAATGGAATTAATGGGTTTAATCAGTCTAATGAATTCACAAGCTATACTTAATTTGAAAATTTAAAATACATTCCCATATATGTAATTATAAAGTATCTATTTGATTATAATATAATCACCAGGGATCAATCTATGTACAATCACAACTCTTTAACTTTATAAAACTGTGACTCTATCTTTGTAACCTAAAAAATTATATAAAAAATCATGAAAATCATCATATTATTTGTACTATAAATATATTAAAATAATCATATGACTTAATAATGTTTCTTAAACTAATAAATAACTCTACTTTAAAAAGTTTCAAATTAAATTCATCCACAAACATATATTTACATAATGATAATAAACGAGACTAACACACTCTATACTAACAATAACTATGTAAAACTCTTCTATAAATCATGAATGAACATGGTAATCATCCTCAAAGTCACTTTTCCTTCATCCATACTTGATAAAAATATCAATTGATTAACAAAAAAATCCAACACCAAATACCTTTAGTTCCAAAAACCCCACAATTTTAATTGTTTTCAATATAATCATGAACCTATCCATAATTAAATACATCAAAGGCTCTAAGGATATGGATTTATGATTCCTCTATTTCTTCCCCCTTCAAAATTAAAATGAAAAGAAACTTCCAAAAATTTCACTCCCTATTCAAAAATAAAGATTAAAAGTGCCTTCATATCTATATTTTCCTTTCCATTCACTCTCTATTTGAGTTTATTTATATTTACTTTCAAATTTACCCCTATATTTCTGATATTAATAGGGGTTCCTTACTATCCCCCCTCTTTTTTCAATAATATTTACACGAGTCTTTAGTGTGGAAGCTGATTCTCCTCAAATTATGGAAATCCAATTTTGAGATGATGTTCTCCCCTTTTTTCATGAAATCCTTTGTCAACCCATTTTATAACTATATTTGACATAAAAAACATTTGGCTACGTCAAATTTTTTTAAATTTTACTTTTCCTCAAATACTTCTATATTGATCTTTTGGATAATTAAATCACCCATTGGTGCCCCTAGTTAAATTCAAATTTTATACTTAATCCTTTATTCCACTTAATGATACCACATGTTAAAATGATTAATTTGGGTTTATATAATGTAGTATTGATACCACTGGTTGGATAAAAAAATTCAAGATTTTTATTTTATCCTATGAATTACTTTTCCCTATACAAAAACATTTCACTAAAAAAATATTTAGTGAGTGTTTTTACCCCTTGGTATCGAGTCATCAACAAATTCTCTAAGCATCTTGAGTCAGAACTCAATGTATGAAAGATGAGTTTAAGTCACCAATATCAATATTGTACATGCCACTATATTATATCAATAAATATATAAAGTTAGGTCCTTTAAATCCTTTTAATGTATCATCCTATGATATGAAGAAAACTAACACAAAAACATAATAAAAAAAAAAATTATAAGTGTGTGATATATACCACATGTTGAATCAACTCGTACCACTTGTTTTCAATATGCTTGTGATAACAATTATATTCACTATCATCCATTCATTTCTAGGGTAATTATTTCTCAGATAAGGATAAATATCCTTTGAGTACTTATCATAAAATCCCCCTAAATTCCGATAACTCTTGATATTGTATCTTGAAATAATTTTTAACATGGAGAATCCATTATTGGAAATGATATTTTATTTCAAATCTTTTTTGGTATCCTGAAATCAATTAGTTGATACCACAATTATTAGTGTAATAAAAAATAAAAATTTATTATATGACTATAGTTTCTTTATATATCAGGATTTATTCTCCTACTTGATGCTCAAATAACACTTGAGCCGTGGATTGATATCAATTGTTGGTCTTCTAATAAGTGAATTTCATGTATACATTTATGGGTGTTTTTATAAAAGAATTTTGGTATTTAATTGCATAGTCTTGCCATTTTTGGGAATGAATTTGATTATTTTATGTTTTATGGATGTAAATGATGATTATTTGAAAAGGGAATGAAAACAGGATAAATTATGAGATAAAATACCCTTCACACCAAGAGAGAAGTGAAGAGGTGAAACACTAGATTTTTGAGAGAGAATAAAGCTGTAAATTTTGGAGCAAACCAGGTATATGTTGTGTAGTGAGAGTACACATTGTGCAATTTTAGTTTGTTACCTACTGAAGAAAAAGTAGAATAATTCATGATGATAGAACATAATATGAACTGCAAGTACACATCGTGAGTCCCCAGTACATGACGTGACCTGATTAAGACCAGCATACAAAGTTTCCAAAGATTCAATGAGGTGGAGGAAAACCCAAATCTGAAGTACATGATGTGTATTCTAGGTACACGTCATGAAGAAGTCGATTCATGAAAAAATAATGATGATTAGATATGGGTTTTGATTTTTTCCCCCAATAAATGGAAGCCTTGTACGCCATTACATGACACACTAGGACCAGTGGAGGCTAAGAAACACCAAGGGACGCCTACCAAACAACAAGGTGATGCTCTGAAGCCATTCCTCACTGCCATTATTCCTCGGGTACCCATGTTGATCTCTCCCATTATGAGTGAGTATTACATTAGTGTCAGGTGACGTAATTGTAGGGGGATGTGTTTTAGGTATTATTTCTACTTTATATTCATGTTTTGGATTTTTTCAAACCATTTATTTAGTTCCAATTCTCATTCTTTCACAATTGCATGCAAATTTCTGGTGAATTAAGGAGTTCTATTTCCATTTAACCAATTTATTAATCTATTTTTTGTATGGCCATTATGCAACATATGATAGTTATGTTTAAATATGGTTTTGGGTCACCTAACCCTATGATTTAATATAGTATATGACAATTCCAATGGTCTAATCATAGGACATAAGTGGGATATCTAGACCAAGGATCCCTACTAACCCAATTCCGACACCAATATTGAATACACAGACATTCAATTAAATACCTTACATACAAACAAAAAATCATTGAACCTGGAATGATTGTCATCTTCATCTTACAACCCAACCTCTATTGGACTTTATTTCTTTCCAATCAAATTATATAATTGCAATTTCAATTTCTTATATAATTTAAAACATACGCTTTGTCCCTATGGGTTCGACACTCAAACATTCAAGATAATAGACAAATGGTTAGGTCATTTTATATTTGTATAAATTACTTAATTTGGTTAGCCCCATATGAATTAACAATTCCCCTTGGGCTTTCATCTTTACAAATGGATCAATTCCACATGAAAATTCCAATATATCTCTAAAAACTTTTCAAATTTAGATAAAGAACATCATCATTTGTTCATATTCATCTCAACATGAAACTTTTATATTTGGATTTGAAAACCAGAGTGTTTGAAAGAAACCATTTTTTTAGTCGGATTAGGGCCTTGATACAACTTATTATTTTGGATAGGGCCTAGTATCAATTATAAATTACAAATAGCCTAAAAATATTTTATGTATATATCTTATTTTAATAAAAAAAACTTATCACTATATATTAATATCCATTTACAGAATTTACCCTATGGATTTTATCTCCACCTTAATCTTGTACCACTTTTAATAGATATTAAAAACATTTAAATTAATGGGGAGAGGAGTACCTTCAACATCTTCTAGAAGAGCATCATGGTAGGTCTCAATGAACTAACCTAGTACTTCACACTTTCTTATAATCCTTTCTATTTTCTATTTTTTCCATATCACTTATATAGATTTAATTATAGATTTTATCTATTGGTTCTTTATTTTCCTCAACTTGGGATCCATCTCCATAGTAAGGTTAATCCAACTTTTAAAAGTTTCTTCTTTTGATGCAACATCAATACATCTTTCTTTATGGTTCCTTGTATATAAGAGGTTTCTTATAATAATCATAATATATTTCCTAGTTGTGTGATTTATGAAACCACTAAGGTATGCCTCATTTATATTTTCCTTAATATATATTAGAGTCACTTCAAACATGTTATTACCTAGGGAGTATTTCTTGAAATACACATTCTTCTTTATAATAATTGGAGGAGATCCCTTATTTTTTTCCTAGATTTTATTTCATTATTTCGAAGGGGAAATTGTGGGAGACTCATCATAGTTTCTTTATGTGTCTTTTTTAATACACATGTTTTCCTCCAAAATAATAAATATATTTCCATATTAATAGATATAATTTTCGTTTGAATACACTATTTTTCTGTAATGGGAATGGAGGGACTCCTATTAACTTATTTTTCTCCCTTTCTACTACAATGTCATCCCATATGACTAGGGTTAACAATAATGGAACATCTCTAATGAAAATCACACCTATTATTATCAATACTTGGTTGGGTTTTTTTTGTAATAGAGTTCACTCATCCATTGAGACCTTTGAATTCTAGACACACATTCATGGCATGTCATAATCATCCATAAAAGTAGAAATTTGTATCCACTTTCCTCTGAGTACCTTTACTTATACGTTTTTCAAGGCGATTTCACTTATTAAATGATCCCAAATTGGAATTCTTCCCCCTCCTCTTGTTGTGGAAAACATGGAGGGAATATTCATCTTCACTTTTGACCTTTAAGATCTAAAATTTTATTCAATTTCATTGATCTTCAAGTAGTTTTACTTTATTTAGGTATCCATAACTTTTAACCTTGAACCAGATTCAATTACAAGTATTTATCTCTCTTTATGTTGTGTCTTGATAGGGATATATTTCTTTCAATTTTTTCTCTATGGCCATTTTGTTACCTATATCTTGTAAAATTTTTACAACAAGGTATCTTTGGTCATTTTTTATTGCACCCATTTTTCAGTATGTCTACATTAAAGGACACTTCAACTCTTCTAAATATTTTTATATCCATGTATAGATTCTCAATGAATGAAAGATCCAATTTATATATAATTTCCAATTACAGAGTTACATGTTCACTATGGTGTTGATATCTCTAAAACTACAAAACCATAAAAATATTCCTCACCATCGTTGTGAAGTTTCCCCTATTATGAGGAATGAAACACAACAACTACAAAAACAGAAAATTAATAAATATTATGTATTATTCTCACTATCACTTTGTAACATAACCGTCATTTCTGTGGAATAATAAACTCATATTAAAATATACTAAAGGATAATATTTTACATATTCCAAATAAACATCTTATACATGATGATACTTTTCCATTTTTCATACTTCAACTCCATTCACGGTATGGTTCATTACCTTACCCTATGATTTATTCCTACTACTTATAGAACTAAATTAATACCTACATATATCCAACCACTTTTCCAAATAACTTTAGTTCCTCTTGAAACTTCATATCTTTATTTCAACTTCATTACTAATACCATAACCTTGATACCAAGAGATACCAAGGTTCCCCTTTACATTGGGATATTTATATACTTGAAAACAAATCTAGTAATTTAAATAAAATAAAACACCAAACACATTTGGTTCCAACAATCACTTTATAGTCAAATTATTTTAAGAGTCATTAGGAGGGTCACTCTTGTACCCTTTAATGATGATCCAATTGATAATTAGCTTATTATATCCTTAATTTGGTTTGACACATAATTTTTTAACTTTCACACACTTATTTTCATCTTTTAGGATGTAAGAAAATCATGTACATAATACACAATAATTTTACTTGGTTTACCCCCACTAGGATACCCATGGTTCATATAATGACAATGTGTTGAAGAAAATAAAATAAACTAAATCACTTTTAGTGGTGGGTTTAGGATATGTTGATTCAGTTCCTGGGGTCACTCCCTTGACAAGTTTTAGGGTAAGATAATTGGATACCAATGGTCACTCCCTTAATAATGTTTTCAGGTTATATCACTCCTCACCCACGGTCAGCTTCATGAACTGACCCAATGTGTCATCTAACCTGAAGCCCAACCTAGTCCACCATAAGACCTGAAGGTAATTTCTGATCCCCACAGGCTGGTAATTGGTTTCTAGGAACCAAAAGACATACCTTGGTAATGATTAATAACTCATGCAATAATAAGAATAAGTATAAGAAATAAAATAAGTAAACCAACCAAGAATTAGTCACACAATACAAGTGTCTAACATAAAAGATACAATAGCTACATAAAAGATAATACTATAGAATAAGATATATAAAATGATAATCATAAAATAAAACAGACCAAAGTGGCTAATACAAAACCCAATGTTGAAGAAAATCCATAAATCAACTCCAATAAGCCTCTACATGACCCAAATTCACCATCCAACCATACATCTGCCCTAGTTAATTAAAAAGGTGAGTTTAATTGTAATGGTTATATACCTATAAAATATATATATGATCTAAAAAACCCATTAGGTATCCACCATCCAAATATAATCAATCAATTTAATATTACATCCTAAAAATTATACATTGAGATATAGTAGAAAAATATACATTTTTTATAATCCTTTACACAAAGAATACAGAGAGATCTTACAAAAATATAGCATGAAAAGATGGAGGCCATATATGAGAGTAAGAATTCTAAGGATTATACTTTAGATGAACTAATAGGCTCTCTATTATAGTATGAGTTGGCTCTAAAGAATAATTCTAATGTGGATTCTACTAAAAGAAAAGGTATTGGATTTAAATCCAATATTATTGATAAATCTAATGCCTCTGAATATTAGTTCAATGAAAGTGATAAGGAGATGGCTCACTTTAGTCATAAGTTTTTCAAGTCCATGAAAAATAAATGTGGAAAGATACTTTTCAAGAGGAAGACTAGAAATGAATATAATAAAGGTAATACAAATAACAATAATAATGTTTCAAACTTAACCTATTATGAGTCTAGGAAGAAAGGTCACATAAGGACTAACTTCCCTAAAATCGAAAATCCAAATAAATAAAAAGTTAAAAGAAGAAAGGAAAAAAATATTTGTTTGGAGGTTGAGATTATTTGGATAGTTCTAACTCAAGTGTTGATTCTAGAAGTGAACAGAAGATAAGAAATCTTGCCCTGATGGGTATTACCTGTGAGGAAATCTTCCTTGGATGTCTGAATGACTCATGATACATAGCTAATGGATTCTCCAGGTACATGGTAAGTGATATTTTAAAATTATTATAATTTAGTTCACATGATGTGGCCTCTTCACATTGGGATATAACTCTAGAGGTCATATTAAAGGAATAGATGAAGTTGATTATTCTAAAACAGCCATAATTTGAAAACTATTATACATGTTTGGTTTAAAACATAATATCATAATTATATAAGAGTTATGTGATGAAGAATTAAATTTCATATTTGAAAATGATAAATGTAAAATTATAAAAAAAATTAGTGTTATCTTCTATGAATAGAAAATAAAATGTATATATTATTTTATTTTCTGATCTAACCAAAGAAAAGGTTATGTTTTTAAATTTTGTAGAAGTGGATGAAATTCTGTGTCATATAATTCTTGGCCATGAAAATTTCAGACTATTGTACAAACTGTCAAATCTTGAATAAGTTCTTAAACTTCCCAAGTTACATACAAGTAAGTACTTCATTTGTGCTTCCTATTTTGAAGGTAAACAACACAAAGAGAGATTTAAATATATAAATGATGTTAGTACTACTATATATTCATAATTACTTTATCTAGAATTATTTGGATATATAGAACCTACTAGTTTTTGTGGTAGAAAATATGTATTTGTAATTACAGATGATTATATTAAATTATTATATATTTATTTTTATCTCATAAAAATGAAACATTATACAAATTTTTTATTAGTGTAATATTATTCAATATTTCAAAAATACTTTAATCATCTCTATAAAACTGGATAGAGGTGTTGAATTTCTGAATTTATAATTTTATAAATTTTATGAATCAAATGGTTATAAATTTTTATTGTCAACACCTAGGTTACCACAACATAATAGTGTGGTAGAAATAAAGAACATATCTATACAAGAAATTCCTAGGTCCATGCTAATGAAATTTAGCCCACCTAAATACTTTTTTGTAAGAATTTTAAATACAACTTTTCTTGTTTTAAATATAGTTTAAATTATAAATTTCTTTAATAAGACCCCTTATGAACTTTTCAAAGGTTTTAAACATAAATTTGGTAATTTCAAGGACCTTTTCTATAAATTTTTTATCTTAAATACAAAAGATAATTGAGAAAAATTTAACTCTAAATAAATTAAATCATAATTTTAAGGATATTCCAATGCTAATAAATATTATATAGTTCTCAATAAGAAAACTTTAGTCATTTAATAATATATTATTATTAAGTTTAATGAAAAAAATTTATTAAGAAAGATTCAAAATCTATAAATGAATATGATGAGTTTAGAGAATTTGACTTTGGTGAAGATAATGAACAAGATAATGATAATGAATAATTTGAGGGGTAGAATATCTTTTCTCAAAATAATCCAAAGGAATAGAAAAATCATAAATTTAACCCTATTTAAAAATTAATTGGTAATGCAGAATTTGGAATTCAAAATAGAAACTCTGTCTAACTTTACTAGTCCAATTCTTCTTTTGTTGCTGACTTTGTTCCTGTTAATGTTGAAAATGACTTAATTAATTCAAAATGGATTAATTTAATGTATGGTGATTTAAATAAATTTGAAAGGAATATAGTGTGGTTTTTATTTTATTTTCTAAAAGGTAAACTTGTTATAGGAACTAAATGGACTTCTTATAATAAACTTGATAAAACTGGAAACATAGTTAAAAATAAAGAGAGACTAGTGGCTTAAGGTTATTCCTAGAAATAGGGAATTTAATTTAATGATTATTTTTCTCCTATTTCAAGGATTGAGGTAATTAGAATCCTATTAGGCTTTAAAATTCTTCAAAATATCAAATTATTTCAAATGGATGTAAAAAAGTTCCTTTTTAAGTGAAATTATTTCAGAGGAAGCATATGTAAGACAACCACTTAGATTTGAAAATGATAATTTTACAAATTATTTTTTTAAACCTAATAAAGCCTTATATGGTATTAATAGAGCTCAAAGAGATTATTATGAAAGTCTAACAAGGTTTTTATTACAAAATGATTCTGTTAAATGAAAAGTTGATCTAAGCTTATTTATAAAAATTAGTTCAAATAATATACTTATTATAAAAATATGTGTTGATGATATAATATTTTTATAAAAAATTAATCTCTATGTAATGATTTTTCTAAGCTAATACAAGTTAATTTGACATGAGATTAATGGGGGAACTAAAAAATTTTCTTAGTTTACAAATTAATCAAAGGAAATAGGTTATTTTCCGAAATCAAGCCAAATATGCTAAAGAACATGTAAAAGGTTTGGAATTAGTTCTAGTAAAATTTTTAAAACACATATGAGCACTAATTAAAAATTGGACATAGATGAATGTTGTAAGTGAGTTGATATTAAATAGTATAGAGGTATGATAGGCAGTCTACTATATCTCAATGCATCTAGACCAGACATCATGTTCTCGGTTTGAAATTTTTCTAGGTTTTATCCAAACCCTAAATAAAGTCACTTTAAATATACGAAAAGTGTAATTAGATATATCAAGGTTATTATTGGTATTGGAGTATTCTATTCCAATTATAAGCATTTAGATTTACTATATTATTATGATTCTAAATTTGGAGGTTGTTGACTTGATTGAAAAAGCACTATATGTGTGTGTCACTTTTTAGAAAAAAAGCTTAATTTCAAGGAGCTCTAAGGGACAATTTTCATTTGCACTGTTAACAGATGAGGATGAATATATTGATAGTTTTTTTTCATAGGTCATTTATATAAAACAAACAACATATGATTTCAATATCCATTTTGATAAAATTCATATTTACTGTGACAACTCATGTGATATTTCAATTTCTAAATTCCTTATTCAACACTCAAGAACTAAAAAATATATTTTATATTACAATTTAAAGGTATCATGTAAATATAGGTGATATATTCTTATAATTTTCTCATAATGAGAAACAATTAGCTGAAAATTTCAAAAAATCCTCAGATTTTGTTAAATTTGAAAAGATGAAATTTGAAATAGATATGTTATAAGCTTAAAATATTTTATAGTATAACCACTTTCCTTAAATATGTTTTTACATATGTTCTGTAATTAAAAATTTCATTTTTATACTTTGATTAAATGATAATTAGATTATAATATTTAAGAAATTATTTGTTAAACTATAATAATATCTTAATTATAATTTCTTTGAATACTTTATCTATCTATTTACTATGATGATAATATTCTACTATGTTACTTTTATAGTAGTTGTTTTTGATTAATAAGGTAGTTTCTTTAGTATTAATGTAATTTTTCATAAATTTCAAAAGGGGGGGATGAGTTTTTTGGAAATTTAATAATTTGTTTTCTTTAATTTACAAAATAGGGAGTTTTTTAGTATTTGAAATTGAATTAACTCAATAAAAATATTATTTGTTTTAGTAACCTTCTCTTTATTAAAATTTTATTAAAATTTCATTTTTATTAAATTCTCAATTGTTTTAATAAATTAGTAATTTTATATATTGTTTTTAATAATTTTTAAGTAAATGTTTTAAATTGATAATTCATGTTATTATATATATATTTTTACTTATGGTTAATATTTTTTTTTAAAAACAATGAAAAAATTTGGGCTATCCATGTGAGCCTCTTAGGATAATCCTCAAATGCATAGGAGACCCATTGGGTCAACCCTTTGGGAAGGCCTTCCACAAGAAGCCTATAAGGATCTTGGAGTAATTGGTGTGTATAGTGCATGATTCATGCATGTGGTCGCATCTATAAGGCCTGAAGAACATTCCCATAGGCTCATGGGTTGGGTATAGGTGTGTTGATGGTCTGTAGGCATGTGTGTGTGTTTGAGTAAACAAGTGTTAATCCCTGGTATCTAGCTCGAACTGAGGATCAACACACCTTATTTGATATACAACTTTATCACAATTTCTCCAATCTGATGTTGGACGCTCTTTTGTTTTTACTATTCATCCAAACTTAAAAGATCAGATATAATCTAAGTCATTGATTCAATTTAATCTCTTCCATTAAATATATTTTTAAAATCCTATGTGTATATTATTTTACACCCCCACATATTTTTATTTATCAATTTATTAGTCTTCTTTGTCAGTGTTATGACCATGAACATCTAGTACTTCAGTAATCATCAAATTATCACTGACAATTTTAACTAACTTTCTTCTAGATTGTGGTTTTATCTTGTTTGGTATCATCATCTCTTTATGCATCTACATCAAAGTTTTAATATAAATATTTTCATATTATTCTTCTTTTGTGTTCCATATTGTCTAATACTTTTTCTTATGTCTACGGTAATTCATCATTATTCTCGTTTTTGGTTGCAGGACGATAAGTGGAGTCACCATTTGACACAAACAGTGAGTTGAGTCACTGTTGGGCACCAACGGCAAGTCAAATCACCATCAGAAACCAACGGTGAGTCTATTCCCCATCATCCACCAATAGTCTCTCAAGTCACTTTTGGACATCAATAGTGAGTCATTTTTACTCACCGTTGGACACCATCAGTTGATACTTCCTCCAATGTCTATTTTGTTTTTATTGAACCTATGTTCCTTCAGATTCTATTTTTGTAAATATTTTTTATGAGTCATCGTTGGAACCCAAAAGTGAGTTAGCGAGTCACTATTAGAAATATCCAACAGTGATTTAGTGATCCACCACAAAATGTCATTGGTGAGTCATTTTAATCATTGTTATGAAGAAAAAATGGGCAATATTTTACCACCATTTGTTACATTTTTGTTGTACAGAGTATATAAAAAATGTTCTTCAAGATCCAACATGAGTTCCTTCTTTTTTATTCTCATTTTCTAATATAGGATTTATATTTGTATTATTTTGTTTTATTATTTATCATTAGTAATTATTTATTATATTTATTAGTAGCTTCTTCATGGTGTTTTATTTTTTTTCCACTATTAGGATTCACTAAAGGTAGAACTATCTTCATGGGAAAAGAATCTTGTCAGCAACTTCCTTTATTATTCATTTTTTTTTATTTTAGTAGTTTATGCATATTTCAGAAAAATTTGATTCTTTTATATCATTTTATAGTTTAATCCTATTGTTATAGAGTGTTTTTAGTGATCCACCATTATACATTTCTGATGGTAGGTCACGAGTCATCATCGGAAATCTACAACGGTGAGTTATGATTCATCTTTAGAGATAAAATGGTAGCAAAAAAAGTCATTTGTTCTCTTAAATCCTTTGATTGTTCAGATGCATGAAATAAATATTCTTTTGGTTAGATCATTTTATTTTTACTTTAATGTGAAGGTGTTTCATCTTCTCTATTCTAGTGGTAGGTCATGATCCACCACTCTCTATTTTCAGTGATGAGTCATGATTCACTACTACCTATTTTTAGTGGTAGGCCAAAATCCACCGCCCCCTATTTTTAGTGGTAGAAACAATAATCAACCATTGGGTAAAATTATTATTTAATAATTGCGAATTTATTATTTTAATTGGTATTATTAAAATAAATTCCTTTTTAGAGTATTATATTATTTTATGTTGAAATAATTTTTTAGAGCGTGTAAAAATAACTATAACACTATTTTATAGACATTTATTCATGTAGTTTGAAGTTCATTCCATGCTCAACTTTACTACATTTCTATTGTATGTATAATATCCAAGATTATATTTCTATTTGAATTATTTTATGATTGGTAATTTTTTTCAATTGATTTACTTAACATATTTATTGTTTTATATAAATATTTAATGAAGAAATATAAAGCCCGATTGTAATTCTATCATATATAGTGAGGCTTTAAAAAACAAAGGTAAATGTCATATTATATTCATTTTTAGTATCTAATATGTGTAATATAGATAGTTTACAAGATAATTCTTATAGAGGATATTTTTTTAATTATCCAAGAGATTTATTCAAGGAAAAAAACATACCCAAGTGGATATCATTATATAGATATCTTGTGATACATATTCTACATTCTTACTGCTCTCATTTGCACACAAACTTCTATGAATTCTGAAATATTGTTATGATTACTGATGATTAATCTTCCAAATTTTTCCATACAAGTGATTAATGATAATCAAGCTTCAACATCTTTGACATTTCTAATCATCTATTAATTCCCCTATATTAGTTTTTATTTGTGTAACATTTTTCCTTATATTTTTATTTCTTCGTGTCTAGTTTTTGATTTTCCCCTAAAAAGAAAGAATTTATTTTCTTTGATTATTCCACCACCCAAAATAATGTTCGTTTCGTGACTCTCGATCAAAATCCAAGTAAACAGAAAAGGGTAAGTCTCCTAATCAAGACTAGGTTGTGCCATAGGGTTGTTTACAAGGGAGTGTCTGTAAATAAGTTTATCACACATTTAAAAGTGAGTTTCTTAGTGGGTACTAATATCCTCAAGGGGTCAATAAAACTTTTGAGTGGAATAGGATCTTCATGATCTGAACCACTAGAAATCTTGTGTTCTTTTATTTTTATTCCAGCTGCAACTCAACTAAAGAACACTATACTCACTATAGTTTAATATTTTATAAAATATCATTTCTTTGTCATTAAATTTTAAAATTAATATTCCCCTCCACCCCTCTTGTCATAATTTTCATTAATAAATATCCAACATTTTGATAAAAATTGGGACCACAACACTTAGTTTTAAACTAGATCAACCTGATGTACCCTTTACTACAGTGATAAATTTTACCACAATTACCATTCATAATATATAAAAATAAAAGGGAACTATTTACCAAATTTTAACTTCTTAATTCCAAATATTGAATCCATTTTTTCAAATTCCATTTATATATGTGGTATAAATTGATTTTAAAATAAGTTCACAATACCCAACAAAAACTAATTTTAAGGGAAATATATTTTTTAAGCATAAAAATTGATTTATTATCATCTCATGCATAATAAGAATTTTAGATTAATATTAAAACATTTTATTAAATTTATAATATATTAATTTCATTAAAACCAATAACAAATAGTTTCTAATTTAATATATTCATATAACAATACATTACGTGCATAAAAACAATTTTTTTAAAAAAAACATATATTTCTCTTAAGAATAATTTCATTTTGGTATTTAAAATCAATTGGCAGTCAAATAATTTATTTCACACATGTGTAAAATAACTAACACCTTCCGTGGGGTGTGGAAAAATATACTAATTATATTTTCCTAGTGTAACAGAATGGATGACCAGGGTCATCTCAATTGAGGAGCTTCATGGTTTATTCCCTTATTAATTCTAATTCACCTAAAACTAATTCTTTTATTTTTTTTATTTTATAAAAACATTTCAAATATACTGAAAAGTTTATAAAAATATACCTATCATTCAATTAAAAAATAAGGGTTAATAAAAAAGTTGTTATCCCTATGTTTGGTTTCGAGTTCCTTCATTATTTGTAATTTTTTTCTTAAATTTAATTTGATTATATAATTGTGAAATCTCAATCTTGGTTTAATATTATGTTATTTTTTTGATAGAAAATTTTAATTCCATCTCCTCTTTTACTCAAGGTTTATGACAAGACTCAATAAAGAGTGTGTCCCCTCCCAAGACTCAGCTCCATCGTATGTAATTTCATCCATTGAACGACTCAACTCTCCCATTTGAAGAGTTTTTTATTCAAAGAAAGGGAGGGATAAATTAAAAATAAATTTATATAAGTGAAGTCAGGATTTGTTTCAGCATGGAAAATTTCCACACCCGCACACTTCACAGTCATACACCAAAAAAATATTCAAAACATAAATGAATTTAAGCATAGAATTTAAGAAACACCTATCCCCCCCTAAGTCCATACATCAATAAGAATTAAAATTAATATTTCATGGTGTTACAATGAGCTATAGAAAGTGAGAAAAGAAATAAGAAAAACAATGGAATAATTTGGGTATAAAATCTTGAATAAAAAATGAACGAGTTAAATTATAAAAGAAATTAAAATTACAGAATAATTATTTTAAAAACAGTGCAATTAAAATTCTAGCAGCACCCAACCAAGTTCCTCTATTTCTATCCTCATCCCACACAGAATTATCTTATATTTATAGGAAAAAAGGAAAATCTCAGTCTCCTCTAGTATTTCCCCAAAAAATTATTATCAAGGGAATATATATTTTCTCATTTGATTTTAAAATAGGTAAAAACATTCTCCCCAATACCTAGGTGTATCTAAATAAAGTATGAGAATATTGGGAGTTTTATTTTATTTATTATATAGATGATTTTTGGCATAAGAATTTGAGGCGGACATCTTACTCTAGTAGTGCCTCCCTTTTGTCATTTTTTCATAAAATACTCGCATATGAAATACCAATATGGTGTAGTGGAAGTATACCATGAAGTGACCCATGTGATAGCGAGGTGGTTTTATCCTCTTTCCATACAGCCATCACAATGGATTGGTGGAGCTCTCATTTCATGAATGGATGCATCTTACCTTAAACATGGCCTCATCGATATCGCTCGAGGTCCCAAAAGTGATCCATGGTTGTTGGTCGGAGTGGATACTCAAGAGGGGGGTGAATTGAGTTCCAATTAAAATTTCTATTCAAAAATATTTCTCTTAAAATCCACCAAATTAAAAACAAAGTTAAACTGTTGTGAATTTATATAGATTATAAATGTTCAATTAGTTTCTCAAAGAGTGACTAGGTCTCAGTTAATTTAATCTCAAGATTAAATTGGCTTTTGAAACCGATTTACTGAATTACAATAAATATAAACACTTGTTAATTTAACTATCAAAGTAGCTTTAAAATAATTTTGTATTTCTAAGTAACAGCAGCAGAATAAATATATTTTATACTTATAGATTTAAATTAAAAATCACATTAGAGTTAACCAAGAGGTTCAGTCTCAAGACGAGACTTAGTCCTCTCAACAATTTATATAAATTGATCCACACCCTCGATCGAGGTTAACAATAGTGAACACACTGTCCATGTACAAAGACCTCTACCACAGTTCTTCGTGGGAAACCAAAAATATCTCACAGCTCTTCAGGTCTTACTCGACCTCTACCACTATACATAGTGGGAAACAAAAGAGATATAGAGTTTGAATGAGGATTTGAGAATCCTAATGCTTATCACAGGAGACAATGTGTGTGTAAGATAAATAGGGTACACAAACTGCTCGAAATTTAAAGATATAATCACTAAAGAAAGTGAGAAATAGTTTAGAAAAGCTTTAGTGATTGGCAGTGCAGCTCTGGACTCGTTTGATTTGTCAGATAAGATTCTGAGTCCTTCTATGGTTTTTGTTCTAAAAACAGAGTGTTGTTTTCTTCTTTGGTTCTTGGTCCAGATTAGCAGCCTGAGTGCATGAAGTGTTTACTGTAGTTATTCACTCAAGGTGCAGCTTGTGTTATCCTTGAAAATGAGTATCTTTGTGTATATCTAGTGTTCTTGGATTATGGATTTATCCTTTCACAAAATGCACCACGTTTGAATGACGTTCAACCCTTTTCTTTTTCACCAGTGTGCCTTCTTAGTTCCTTGATTCTTGTCATATGCACACCTAGTGTTCTCTAACTTTTCTTCTTTTCAGCTAGGTCTTTATTTTCCCTTTTGTAGCTTTTAGCTCTGGAAAAAAGGAATGATTACTTTTTGCATGGGTACTAGGTACAGTTCCCTGACATGGCAACAAAATTCATTAAATAACATTGAATACATTAAAAATATCAAATGTATCCGTTAGCTTAATAAATAAATATTATTGAGAGTATAGAGTTTGACTGGTTGGTCAATTAGTAGCTCATGTTGGTAAATGTGTATGGTGGTCTTTGTGTAGTAGTTCCTTCCATCAGTAGCTCTTTGATCTTTCATCGGTTGCTCTATATACCAGTGACTTTGTTCCATCAGTTGCTCTAGTTCCATCGGTAGCTCGTTGTATCAGTGACTGTACTTGTATCGATAGACTTACTCTATCGGTAACTATCTGTGAACTGTCTTTATCGGTAGACTTCTATCTATGGGTAGCTCTTGTCTGTCGGTATCTTTGGTTTGTCAGTCAGTAGCTCTGGTTATTAGTTATTGTCTGTGCTCGTATCAGTAGACTTACTCTATTGGTAACTACTAGTAGACATGCACATCTGTAGATCTATACATATTAGTGACCTTTGTGTATCAGTGACTAAGTCTATCGGTAGACTAAGTCTATCGGTAGACTAAGTCTATCGGTAGACTGAATACCGGTAGCTCTATATCAGTAGCTATAACCAGATCAGTGACTTACACTTATTTGTTTTTATGAAAAACACATCCGATTGGGCTAGAATTACTTCAGAACTCATATAAACATGAATAAAAAATGATTAACATATTCCAAAGATTATTTTAATATTATTATCATCTTTATTATAGAATATCATAGATTTTAAAGAATTAATATATAAATAAACATTAATTGGGATTATTAAAGTATATGAAATCATAATTGGGATTATCAAAACAGGTGAGGTCAACAATCTCCCCCTTTTTGATAATCACAACTTATAATATTATTGTTTTAAAAATCGTGAGAAATTGTATCAGAGGATATATAACTAAATGAAATTATCTCAGAGAAACAATATGTTATAGAACATAATGGATTAGAGGTTGAAGAAAATGTGATTGTATTAGAGATAAACTTAAATGCAATGATATCAAATGTCAAATTTTGTGGCATCAAGGAATTAGAGAAAACGGTATCAGGGAATGAAATGTAACAGTATCAGAGGGGAAAATCAAGATAGCTCTTCCTTAGATAAAAGTTTCTACCCTTTTGATACTTTCTCCCCATTGTTTATTCTTCCTTGAATACTTCTCCCCCTGGGTGAAATCTTGGTAAAATATTTCTCCCCCTTTGTGATAATCAAAAAGTGGGAATCAATAAGAAATTGAAAAAGTATCACAAGGAGAAAGAAAGGAAAACCAATTGTATTAGATGTTGCAAAAAGGCACAGAGACAAAAAACAAAATACAATGGATTCCTATCAAATAGTCTAGCCACTTGTTCAATCCACATCCTCAATATGAGATTTTCCATTGGGAGCAGAAGAGGATTCATGTGAAGTGGAAGAAGGTGAAGGCTTAGGAATTCCGGAAATGATCATAGGAGGCTGAGCCACAGAAACTGTTCCTAGTTTGTACTGAGGAGTCATTTGTGTGATCATAGGTGTGAGGCTTTGAATTTATTGGGCAGGAGTCATCTGAACCTAAGAAGTAGTAGAGGCAGGCAAAGCAGGAGGGACAATCACTGGCCTAGCATCAACATACAGAAAAGGCAGCAACAGATTTCTGAAGTCCATAATTATTCCTCCTCCTCTCTCCATAGAAGATATGAAGTCATCCTTGTTCTCCATAAACTTGTCCAATGCTGGAGTCAATTCCCTTATCTTGCTAACATGCTCTCTGAAGTCTTGATTGACAGGAGGAAGCTTCATATTTTCCAACAGAATTTTGAAGTGATTGTTGAGTTGATGCTCGGTGAAAATCTTAGAGAAATAGGATTCCACCATATCTTTCACTTCTTTATGAGAGGCAGATGCTTCTCCTATATAGTCTTGGACTATTTTCATTATTTCTCTAGATAAATATATGGTATAAAGCACAACTCTTCTCAGCTCGGATGAGTCCACAGAGCCACTGGTTGATGCTAAACCGAGAACCACCTTCATCATAGCTCGAATTTGATTCAACTCTACTGAGGGTATATAAGCAATAGAACCAATAGAGAAAGTTACTATTATATTGATGTTCTTGGTCAATCCACTGATAAGATTTTGAACTTGAGAATCCTGGGTTTTAACATTCTCTTTCATGGAAGTTTTAAAACTTTTGAACACTGAAACCATCTGGCTTACAACACTTTTCAAATAAGCTAGGTCCTTATCTGCTTGGTATTTTGATCTCATGAAAGATTCCAAAGAGATAACCAATTTATTTAAAGATTCAAGATATTCTTCCATCCTAGATGCTTGAGTCTGGTAGTCTTTAACTTCTTCCACTATTTCTGCCATGAAGGTTGACAAATTACAACCTAGAGAGAGTTCAAATGATCTTTCCAACATCCTCATCTCTTCAGCAAAACAAAGCTTCATCTCAGCAACTGAGGAATTAAAAGATTATTTCAGCTCATCCTTCAAGGATTCCAGATCAGCCCTTGTGATCATATCAGCAGGTGAAACTGCAATGGGTACTCTTTCAGATGCTAAACTGACCACTGAGTCAGTCATGATCAATTGAACTGAAGAGACCAGAGAGACTTCCATCTTCTTTACATATTCCACAAAACTGTCCTTAATATTTTTCTTTAAAGCATCCAGGTCATGCATTCGGACCACATCTTCATGAAAAAACACAGATTCAATATTATAAACAATCTTTGGTCTATTGTGAGATGCTTCATTATCTGAATCTGGATAGTAAACCAAAGACTATAAAACCTGGGTCTTCTGCCCAATATTCAATTCGAGCAGCCATTGTAACACTTCCAACATTGCTTTTATTCTACCCCTCAATGGGTGCATCTTCAAGTAAAACAAAAGCATTCGTAGCAGGTCTTTCATCCTAAGGATAATATTCCACTATTAATTCTTTCTCTGCAATAGCTGGAGAGTCTTCCAAAATAGGAAAGGGTATGTCAACTTCATTTGTATCCTTAACAGGCACTAAAGATTGTACAATCACTGGACTCAGTCTCAATCCAGCTGATAGAGATGCTTCACTTTCATGAGAATCTTCTTCATTTTCTACAGCAGCCACTTCAACACCCTCTAAAGAAGCTTCTTCCTTATCTGATTTATGTGGATCTAGATCTTCAGGAGTTGGGCTAGGAGGTAAGTCAGGGTCTCCTCCTTCATCAGCAGAGGACTCTTTGTCTTCTGAATCATCACTGTATTATGGCTCCTCTTCATTAGGTCCCAGACCTGGATCCCTCACATCATTAGGTCTTGAAGGATGATTCATAGGATTAATTTTGTCATACACCTTCTGGTCATCATTAAACCATTCTCCTCTCTAAGGGTTCCAATTTTTCCTCATGTATTTGAAAATTGTGGATGTGATACAAAAGTTATTCTTCACTACCACTGTGTCATCTTGTGACTCAGCTACCCCTTTTACCCTGATCATCACAAAAATTAACTTAGCAAAGAATAGGGCAATTGTCTTTGATTTCAGCCTTATCATGTCTTCCATTTGGATCATCAGTAATCTGCACAAATTTACCTTTAAACAATATCTTAAGAGGTGAAGGAGATAGATATCCGGATATCTCAAATTGAAAAGTCTCCTCTCCCTGGTATCAGGACATGTTGATCAAATTTGAACAGAAATATGTTCTCTCCATCCATTTCTGTAGCAACTACTTGTCTTTGACTTCCATCACCAGTCAGCTCTTCCAAAGCAGTCTCATAATCGAAAATTTCACTAGTAGGTGGAATGGATCTTGAGACATATCCAGATACACCTTCATGCGGAACTTTTAAGCACTCATCCCATTCAACAGATGAAAATGATATCTCCTTTCCATTCACAAAAGAGGTTATTCGATATTTATTCTCAGATTTCTCAAAGGTTACAAACTTGTAAAATTATCTCACAAATTTTGGAAATTAAGGACCATTGTTGTTTGAAAAACACTCCACCCATTTTTGATCTTCAAGCACTTCGAGCACTAAGGACTTCCTAGGCAGCAACCATTCTACACACAACTCCTTTTCAATCAAAAGAACTTGATTTTGCAGATGAGGATTTACTGGTCATCTTCCTAATCTTGTCCAGCTAGCACTTCCACTTTCTTCTGTCTTAGGCTTTTGATTCCTTACTTTCGGCTCATCAGAAACATCTCTAACAGAAGGGAGTTTAGATTTTTCCATCTTAGATTCGATGGATTTAGGGTTCTCTAAGGATTCGGGAGCTAAGGTTTGAGGGCAAAGGTTTGAGGCTCGGTAGATTGAGAAGTATCTCACAATTTAGTTTTATCATTTAGGAATCATAAAATAAATAAATGAAATGAAATAACGCAAAAAACCATTCAGATTCTGGTGGCAGACAGAAGATTAAAACAACGCACTCATCGGTAGGGTCTATCAGTGAGAATTCATATCAATGAGGCTACATTGGTGAGGATTAACATCGGTGAGAGTTTCACATCGGTATGAATTTTATATCTGTGGGGATTTTACATCGGTGAGGATTTTACATCTTTCATAATTTCACATAGGTGAGAATTTTACATCGGTGAGAATAACTACCGATTAAGGTTAAACATTCCTAACTTGTGTCTAAAATAACTTAACCTATCTGAACACAACGGTTTAGTGAAGATGTCAGCTAATTGATGTTCAGTACCTATAAAGTCAGGAGTAATATCACCCTTTTGGTAATGATCTCTCAAGAAATGGTGCCTTACATCAATGTGTTTGGTCCTAAAGTGAGAAACAGGGTTCTTCGAGATGTTTATTGCACTAGTGTTGTAACAGTTGATTGAAGCGTGCTTAAAGTCATATCCAGAGTCCAGAAGAGTGTGTTTCATCTATAGAATTTTTGTATAGCAACTACCAGCAGCTATATACTTTGCTTCGGCAGTGGACAATGCTACATAATTATGCTTTTTACTAAACCAAGATACTAAGGATTTTCCCAATAAATGAAATGTTCCTGAAGTGATTTTTCAATCCAACTTGCAACCAGCAAAGTCAGCATCTGAATAACTCATTAACTCAAAGGATTGTCATTTTGGGTAAAACAAACCTAAGTTTAAAGTATGTTTTAGGTACTTAAAAATTATTTTAACAGCAAGTAAATGAGATTCCTTTGGATTGGCTTGAAATATTTCAAACATACACACACTAAACATAATATCTGATCGACTAGCAGTAAGGTAAAGTAAGCTTCCAATCATACCTCTGTAATTGGTTTGATCCAATGGTTTCCCAGTTTCATCTGAATTCAATTTTCAAACAGTACTCGTAGGAGTATCACTTTTCTTAATAGTATCCAAACCAAAACGTTTTAAAAGATACATTGTATATTTACTTTGATTCAAAATAATACCATTTTCATTTTGGAAAAATTGAAATCTAAGAAAATATTTGTGTTCTCCCATTAAACTCATTTCAAATTCATTTTGCATACTCTTTGAAAAATCGGTACATAAAGAATGTTTATAAGATCCAAAAATAATATCATCAACATAGATTTTTACTATCAAAACATCTTTAGAAACACTTTTAATAAAAAGAGTTGGATTAGCAATCCCTTTAGTAAAAATTTTTGAAATAAGAAAATTACTAATTCTATCATACCAAGCTCTTGGAGCTTGTTTTAAACCATATAAAGCTTTAGAAAGTTTAAAAACTTTATTTGAAAAATGAGGATTAGTAAATCCAGGTTGTTGTTCAACAAAAACATCTTAAATTATAAAACCATTTAGAAAATCACTTTCGACATCCATTTGATATAACATGAAATTCATATGAGCAACATAGGCATGTAAGATCATAATGGATTCTAATCTGGCTATATGTGAAAAGGTTTCCACATAATATATACCTTCCTCTTGACTATATCCTTTTGAAACTAGCCTAGATTGTTTTCTAACTATGTTTCCAGATTCATCAACTTTGTTTCTAAACACCCATTTAGTGCCTATTGTCAAAGTGTCCTTAGGTCTGTCAACTAATTCCTAGACTTTGTTTCTTTCAAATTGATTTAACTATTCTTGCATAGCCAATACCGAAAATTTTTCATTGATAGCTTCATTGACATTTTTAGGTTCTAGCTGTGAAAGAAAGGCTTGATGTTCAACCTGGTTTCTTAGAGAAGCTATAGTCGGTGTCCCTCTATCAAGATTACCTACAATAGCATCCAAAGGACAATTCTTTAGAATCCTTGTTGATATGGTAAAGGTAGGACTAGAATTTTCAGGTTCATCTATAGGTTCAGATTCTATAGCAACAGATTCTGTAATATTTCCAGAACTAGATGTTTTTATATCAGATTCTATAGATTTATCATTAAGGTCCAAAACACTAAAATATTTTTCAAGATTTTCAAGAGAGGTTTTAGGCTCATGTGGATCAATTTCATCAAAATTTAAGTGAAAAGATTCTTCCACACATTTGGTTCTTTTATTAAAGACTCTATAGGATTTTCTAGTTAAATAATAACCAAGAAATTTTTTTTTATCACTCTTAGAATAAAACTTGTCTAGATTATCCTTTGTATTAAGAATAAAAACTTTGCAGCCAAAGACTCTAAAGTAACTAACTTTAGGTTTTCTATTATTCCACAATTCATATGGGGTCTTCTTAAGAACTAGTCTAATTAAGACTCTATTAATTATATAACAAGCTGTATTCACAGCTTCATCCCAAAAGTAAATAGGCAGGACATATTCATTAAGCATTGTTCTAACTATTTCTTGAAGGGTTCTATTCCTACTATCTACCACACCATTCTGCTGAGGTGTCCTAGTAGAAGAAAAGTTGTGACTATAGACATTATGTGAGCGATAAGATTCAAACTATTTATTTTTAAACTCATGGCCATGATCACTTCTTAGGGTTTTGATCTTATGTCCACTAAGATTTTCTACAGATTTAGAGTATTTAAAAATGTAAGAACAAGCTTAACTTTTGTGAGCTAAGAAGTATACCCAAGTATATCTAGAAAAGTCATCTACCAGGATATAGACATAGTGCTTCCCATTTAAACTAGAAACTCTAGAGGGTCCAAACAATTCCATGTGAACCAAATCAAGAGGTTGAGAAGTTGAAACTTCTTTATTTGATTTAAAAGAAACTTTATGTTGCTTTCCCTTTTGACTGGGATTAAAAACGTTATCATTTGGAAATTCAAGTTTAGGTAGGTCTCTAACTATGTTTTTCTTAGTCAGCTTTCTATGTGAATAGATGTTGTAGTATCCTAATCTTCTGTGCCAAATCCAAGATTCTTTATGAAAACCATTTAAGCAGGTAACATTTTTCTTAGCTAAAGAATTTAAATCAACAGCATAAACATTTTCATTTCTCAAGGAAGAGAATACTAAAACATTTTTAGAATTAAAAAAATTACATGAATCATTTTGAAATTTCACATTAAAGACTTCATCACATAATTGAGAAATACTTAACAGGTTATACTTAATTTCATCAACAAATAGAACTTTAGATATTAAAACTGAATTCGAGTTACCAATTTGGCCTAGCCCGATGATTTTTTCTTTTAGAATTATCACCAAAGGTGACATGGACTCCATCAACCTTTATTAAACTTTTGATTCATGAATAATATTCAGAGATATGTCTTGAAAAACTAATGTCCAAGTACCATACCTTCTTGTGATAACTCTTCAAACAGGTTTCCTACAAAATAGATTTACACATAAAATGATTTTGGTACGCAGATCTTATTGGGTCCAGAAAAGTTAGCAATAAAAGCTTTAGGTACCCCTATTTTTCTTATGGGTCTCATATAATTTTTAGAATCAATATATTTTGAAAGTTAAAAATTATTTGATCTATAATCATATGAATAACTAGTTGAAGCATAGGAATTTCCAGAACTAGAATAAGCAGAATTTTGTCCAGACTTAGAGATAAATTGAGTTTTAGTGAACTGTCTCTGTCCAGGTTGGTATCCCAAACCAGTAGTGTATTTAGGTGCAACTTTCTTACCTAACATTTGAGTTAGAGTATCTTTTCCCTCTGTGAACTTTTCTAAGTCCTTTCTATGTTTCTCATTAGACATTTTTAGTTCAGTATTTTCTTTTAACAGCTAAGCATTCTTTTCTTTTTCTATATCAAAGGAAGATTTAACATTGGCAGTAAGAGCATGTTGTTTCTTTAGTGACTTATATTTTTCCTTGAGTTCATTACATGTTTCTTCCAGCATGTTATAGTATTCAAACATTTCATCCTTAGACATATTTCCATAATTTTCTGAATCACTATTATTTCAATAATAATAATCATTTAGAACAGGGGAAACAAGTACCTCAGATGTGTTGGTCATGAAGCACATGTTGGCATGATTCTTCTCCGAATCAGAAATTTCAGATTCACTTGTGATGTCCTCTGAAGCACTCCAGGTTTCTTTCATAGCTTCATTGTACTTCTTTTCCTTATAATCATATTTCTTTTTGACTTTTAATTTTGGAAAATTAGCCTTAATGTGTCCTTTCCTTTTGCACACATAGCAGACTACTTTATCATTCTTGTCAGCTTTCTTCCAATCCTTCTTCCAATGTCCCTTGTTGTCATACTTTCCATTGTATCTAGATTTTCTGAATAATTTCTTCTTCATATAGAAATTCTTGAATCTCTTGGCTATTTGAGCCATCTAAGCATCACTGTCTGAATCAGAATATTCACTAGTTGAACTTTCAGTTTGTATTTTCATTTTATCCATGTCTTTGTTCTTAGAAGTAGTAGACTTGAAAGCTACGTATTTTCTCTTAGTTTCATCATCTTCCTCTTTATTTACCTTGATTTCTTCCTCTTTCATCATAAGCTTACCAATAATCTCTTTTATAGGCAGTTCTCCAATGTCACATGACTCTCTGATTGAAACAGAAGTCCCTCTCCATTAGTCTGGTAGACATATCAAGATTCTCATGATTTGTTCCTTTGCTGGAACAACTTTTCCAAGTGAACTCATTGTATTGACTATCTCATTGAACCTGCGATACATATAAAAAATAGGTTCATCAGTCTTCATTTCAAAATTGGCATATTTAATAGTATAAGTATTCAATCTTATTTCTTTAACATTGGTTGTTCCTTCATGAGAGACACCCAAAGTATCCAATATTTCATAATCATTTTTTCAAGTAGAAATTCTATTAAACTCTTCATCTCCAAAAGCACAATACAGAGCACTCATAGATTTACAATTATTATTGTAAGAAGTCTTTTTTAGGTTCATCCCAAGTTTTTCTTTCAGTTTTTGGAATTTTATATTGAGACTCTATAGCAGTCCAGATATCAAAACCCATACTTTCTAAATGAATTTTCATTTTCAGTTTCCACTAGGCATAGTTTGTGACATTAAAGAAAGATGGAAGGTTAGTAGCAGCACCCTCTAGTCTACTATCCATATGTAGATTTTTAGAAAATAGTTTTAAAGAGATAAAATTTAGAACTAACTGAAATTATGATCTTTAAAGATGGAACTAAAATCACAGTTGAAAAACAGAGTATGCCAAATATCCTTTAACAAAAACCATCCTCTAATACCAAATGTTGGTCGGAGTGGATACTCAAGAGGGGGGGGGGGGTTAATTGAGTTCCAATTAAAATTTTTGTACCAAAATATTTCTCTTAAAATCCTCCAAATTAAAAACAAAGTTAAACTATAGTGAATTTATATAGATTATAAATGTTCAATTAGTTTCTCAAAGAGTGATTAGGTCTCAGTTAATTTAATCTCAAGATTAAATTGACTTTTGAAACTGATTTACTGATTTACAATAAATATAAACACTTTCTAATTTAACAATCAATGTAGCTTTAAAAAAATTTTGTATTTAAAAGTAACAGCAGTGGAATAAATATATACTATACTTATATATTTAAATTAAAACGCACAACAGAGTTAACCAAGAGGTTCAGTCTCAAGATGAGACTTTTTCCTCTCAACAATTTATATAAATTGATCCACACCCGGGATCAGGGTTAACAATAGTGAACACACTATCCAGGTACAAAGACCTCTACCAAAGTTCTTTGTGGGAAATAAACAATAGCTCACAGCTGTTCAGGTCTTACTCGACCTCTACCACTATCCACAGTGGGAAAAAAAGAGATATAGTGTTTGAATGAGGATTTGAGAATCCTCCAGCTTAGCACAAGAGATAATGTGTGTTTATGTTAAATAGGGTACACACACTGCTTGAAATGTAATGATTGAATCACTAAAGAAAGTGAGAAATAGTTTAGAAAAACTTTAGTGATTGGCAGTGCAGCTCTGGACTCGTTTGATTTGCTAGATAAGCTTCTGAGTCCTTCTCAGGTTTTTGTTCTAAAAATATAGTATTGTTTTCTTCTTTGGTTCTTGGTCCAGCTTAGCAGCCTGAGTGCATGAAGTGTTTTTTGTAGTTCTTCACTCAAGGTGCATCTTGTGTTCTCCTTGAAAACGAGTAGATTCATGTATGTCCAGTGATCTTTGAGTATGGATTTAGCCTTTCACAAAATGCACCACGTTTGAATGATGTTCAGTCATTTTCTTTTTTACCCATGTGCCTTCTTAATTCCTTGATGCTTGTTGTATGCACACCCAGTGTTCTCTAACTTATCTTATTTTCAACTAGGCCTTTATCTTCCCTTTTGTAGCTTTCAACTCTGGCAAAAAGGAATGATTACTTTTTGCATGGGTACTAGGTACGGTTCCCTGACATGGAAACAAAATTCATTAAATAACATTGAATGCATTAAAAACATAAAATGTAACCATTAGCTTAATAAATAAATAGTATTGAGAGTATAGAGTTTGACCGGTTGGTCAATTAGTAGCTCGTGTTGGTAAATGTGTATGGTGGTCTTTGTGTAGCTGGTCCTTCCATCGGTTTCTCTTTGATCTTGCATCAGTTTCTCTATATACCAGTGACATCGTTCCATCAGTTGCCCTAGTTCCATCAGTAGCTCGATGTATCAGTGACTGTACTTGTATCGGTAGACTTACTCTATCGGTAACTATCTGCGAACTAGCTTTATCGGTAGACTTCTGTCTATCGGTAGCTCTTGTCTGTCGGTAGCTCTGGTTTGTCGGTAGGTAGCTCTGGTTATTGGTGTTTGTCTGTGCTCGTATCAGTAGACTTAATCTATTAGTAACTACTGGTAGACATGCACATCGGTATCTCTATACATATCGGTGACCTTTTTGTATAGTTGACTCTGTCTATCGGTAGACTAAGTCTATTGGTAGACTGAGTACCGGTAGCTCTATATCAGTAGCTATACCCAGATCAGTGACTTACACTTATCTATTTTTATTCAAAACACATCCGATTGGGTTAGAATTACTTCAGAACTCATATAAACATGGATAAACAATGATTAACATATTACAGAGATTATTTTAATATTATTATCATATTGATGATAGAATATCATAGATTTGAAATAATTAATATATAAATAAACATTAATTGGGATTATCAAAGTATATGAAAGCATAATTGGGATTATAAAAATAGGTGATGTCAACAATGGTGATGCTAATCTTTGGAAGTGCACAAGATCTTAAGAATGAGCTTTCCTAGCATTGAAAATGGTGGCTTCAACTATTTTAAGATGGTGGCAGGTGAACATAAAGATAGAAAATGGAAGAGTTGAAGTGTATGAGCCCAGGGGATCATGAGTGAAGTAGAATGATGTTATTCAATTAAATAATGAATAGTACCTTATATATCAGTTGTGCCACATAAAAAATGAGAACTAATGGGTTCTCCATTATATTACAACCCATTACAGAACCAATTACACTATGGAAGTGGAGGATCAACACCCAAAAATACATATCACACGAACATTGGCCCATTTTAACAAGAATGAGCCCACACATTCCTTGTCCCACACTATTCGCACTTCGGTGTGTAGCATGATCCTCCTTCAGCCGCTTGATAGGCCCTACGTATTAGGTTGCATGGTCTTATATCCCTTCATGGGCTAGATAAGTGGTGTATGACCCTTTACATTGATGGATAATTGAGTTTCCCCTATTTTTACCTTATAAAACATTACAAAACTTAATAATTCTCCAAAAAATATTATTTATTTAAATAAAACATTAAAAATCCATATTTTAATTCATTTTATTCCTCAATTGTGAATTCTCACATTTTAAATAAACAAATAATTACCTGAGTATTTCTATTAAAAAATATTCAAAATTATTAAAAAAATTTAAAGAATTTTCATGCTAAAATGAGTGTATCACAGGCCCTCACACTCGAACTACGCTTGTCCTTAATTGTAAAATATCAATGTTGGATTAAAAAGAAATAGCATATTAACAATATTTAAATCTCAATGAAACAAAAAACAACATCAGTGTCAATATCGAATCAAATTTTCAAGTTCCACATAAAACATCAATTTAACTTAACTTTGAAAGAAACAATCAATTCAATCATTTTAATTTCTCCATTTTAAAATGGTGAGACTTATCCTTTTATTCATTCATGCTTCTGACATCATTGTTGTTAAAACATCCAAGTCATGTTTGAGCTAACTTTTTAATTATTTTCTCTCATCACTCATGATACAAATTCAAATATATTTATGCTCATATCATGAGTACATACACCTTTCTATATGATTTTAAAGGAAATAATTTCTCCACTTTTCAAAAATAAAATCCACATAAAAACATGATATCTTTTTCCATTATAGTTCTAATGAATATGAGACTTAAGGTTGGTAGGTATTGATGTTTAAAATATTCAGGCTCAAAGAGGAGGTTTATCTCTAAATCATATATCATGATATAAAAAAGTAAAATATCAATGGTGTTCTACGCTTAAAAATTAAAACACCCACTTCCCAAGCACAAAGTATGGGTTAAGGACAATTTATGATCAATTAATGACTTGAAACTTCTTGAATTTTCTCTAATTTTTTTTCTTTTCTTAGTTATTTTCCTTTTTTTAAAGTTTATTTTCTGATTTATTTTTTAATTTTTCAAAAGTTGTGCATGTAATAAACCTCACATCTATCACCTAACCACATATGAAAAAAAATCATAGGTCTAGTAATGGTGATTTTTTCCCAAGTCACAACCCATTTTTTATATTTTTTATGATGGTAAAATAATAAAAGTATAATGTTTTAATCACATACCCTTCTCAATACCCAAAGTAGTACCCCATAATTTTTCCTTACAATGCAGTGTATACCTTTCACCAAGACTTCCCTCAACCCCCAAACTGTAGATTTAAAATATCATCCAAAACACTAAGAAGAGGTTATTAATGAATAAATATGGCCTGATATGTGGCTTATTCATATCAAGGCCATTCATGGTCTCTATGGGATAAAAAAGGATTACTGTTAACGTTTTTATCAAGGATAATAGATTTATCAAAAAAAAAAAGTTCTCAATCATGTTAAATATATTCCTACATAGTCATCGCTTTGATAAGTTCCAATATAAGTACTAGAAGGTTACATGCCCCAAGATCAATTGAGAAATATACTCATTATAATATAATAAGTATTTGGTCTATAATTTCTCTAATTAATGGAAGATGTGATACAGAAAAATCACTCATGGAAGTACTAATAATAGAAAATCAATTCACATGATTTTTAAAAATTAAAATTATGAAATTTTTTAGGGGAATTTTATTCATATAAACCAACCAATTCTTTCAAATCATGATTCATTAAACTAAAATCCATGATTCACTATAATTATTAAATTATCTAATTTAATCATCCTATTTAATTATTATTGAAATATAAAACATTTAATTATAGGGATCCTACATAACTCATGTGTCCTAGATAATTAAAGTAAAACATAAATTCAAATTTTGGGCATGAAATTTATAGTTTAACATGGCTGCTATAATTTCTAGTTTAAAATGGTATTTCTGAAAAATAGAGAGAGTTTAAAAGATGAAAAATCTAAGAATGAACTCCCTTTTCAAATGATTCATTAGTATTATATTCTCCTTGTTGTTTGGGGTTGCCTTATTCCATCATGGTCCTACATTAGTAAATCATTTAATTAAGCACAATAACCATTTTAATAAAGCTCAAAAAGAATAAAGGGATTGGGATGATTCTTAAACTAATTACTTAAGATGAAATTGAATGTACTAGAAAGAAAATAAAAGATAAATACTTGTATGATCCCCCAAGTGGGCCTTGGATTTTTGAATTCCTCAAGAAGGGAAGTACCGGTTTTCATCCATAATCAGTTGGTGGGTATAGCATCTTGGATTTGAATCACTACATGCTTCTCTTACCAGATTACACTTATTCATTGTTGGTGAGGATTCCATGGATAGAGTACACAAAATCCATTACCTTTGTAATAAGGTAATACTTGTTGAGTTTTTCTCCTAGAACCAACTACTTTTTACTTTATGCTAAACTTGTATTTATGGATTTGAATATTAATAAAAAACATACCATATATTGATTGTTCTTCTGTTTGGAAATTCTTGTGATAATGTCCTAAGGATAGCTATTACACTAAAGGGTCATAGTGGATCCCTACTATGATGAGGAACCAGAAGTGCCATAACACTATTCTTGAATATATATTCTGTGGTCAGTGGATGGTATTGGAGGAACAAAAATAATACATGCCATTATGGGTGAGGACTCATAAAACATTGAGGCACCTTCTCATGGTGTGCACCATTGGTAATATCCAAGAGGATATTATGAGAATGAGACTTGCTAGTAGGAAATCCATATTTCATTGTTTCATTGGATTTTAATATCTAAGGATGTGTGTGTTGGTCCTAAGAATTTAAGACAATTATTAATGGGTAATACAACTCACACAGTTAGATGTATTGAAAAAAAATGCGACGACACATTATTCGCATTAAGGTAGGATATGCTAGGTGCGTCACGAGTAATACTGCATTAATAGATAGCATGAGAAATAATTTTTCCCTTCTGTTCCATAACAGAAGTTGATATCTTAGGCCCTTTCATGGAATTGATATGGCCCAAATAAATCCATGTCCATGATAAGAAATAGGCAAGTTCAATTCTGAAAATTCAAAGAATAAATAATCGAGCACATGGGTTGATGGCACCAGCATGCAACCCACTTGATTCTAGATATTGAGATAAAGGGATTAAATTACACGGTAAGAGTTTTTGGGAGGTGGCATGTCATTGCGGTGTTAAATTCATTCTCTATGGGTGTCTTGGTGTGTTTATAGATGTTAACCTTGGACTTTAGGAAGGATCTTCCTAATTCCATTGAGAAATAGTTCTTAAGGGTCACAACTTAGTGTGTCCAAGTATCTCCATTAAATATTCATTTAACAAGTTGAATAAATATTATTCTCGATTATGGTTTAATATTTATTCACGTATGAATGATCACATTTATTTCAACACTAGTTATTCGAGAGAATATATTGCGGGAGAAATAACATATTTATTAACAAGTAATATATTGATATTTTTTAAAGAAATAGATATTCATTTTTCATGGTCTAATAAATGTGGTGGGGGAAAGAAAGAAAATGGGAAAACAAAATTACACACCATTTATATTAATATATACATGCAGTGTAGTTTTTATGTGGATTTGTGAGAAATAATATAACATATTTAATTAAATAATATTATGTGCAATTTTCTGGGCGGATGTCAAGTGATAATAATAATATTCAAATGTTATTATTTGACATGGGTTATTATTAAGAATTAAATGAAATGAATAAATTCAATTGGATAATTAATTAATTTTATTATTCAAAATAATATAAATCCCAATTACATTATTCTCATTACAAAAATCTATTCTCTGTGGTTGTGCACAATAGATTTGGAGAAAGCTCTCAAGCTAAGAGAGAATTCCTTTCCCCCAAGAATGCTCTCTAGTTATGATAGAGATCCTCCTCCACCATATCAAGAAGAGCACTTTGGAAGTGTCTCTCAAGGTGATCGAAGGTGGACATCCCAAGCGAAGGTGCTTCGGCACAAGTACCTGAAGATATATTTAGCGATGCCCAAAGATACCTGGAGCACATGTGGATCACCTCTAGAAGAAGCCTACACTTGGATTCTATGATGTAACTATGGATCACATTGAATCATGACAAGAAACATCAATGGATAGAAAATTACATCAAGGTAATTCTTTTCTTTTAATTAAATTAATTATAACCAACATACGATGATCATATCTATGGTTTCGGGAAAACTATCATTCCTTTTCATTTGATGTTCTATTCTTAAGATAATATTTTTTATCATCATGATGGATCTTAGATTGATCGTTGTTAATAGTAAAATTATAGTTGGGTACACTCATCCACATTATTCTACTGCTTCTGAAACCTAGAAGTGGTATCAGATAGGTCATGTCGTTGATTATAATTATTTAGTTTTTCATTGATGATTTACCCATTTAATAATTTAGTTGTTTTAATTCATGTAAATTTTTCTATAAATCTTAATATCAAGATATGTTTCTCCTCTTTTGTTTATCGTTCAACTTACAGAAACGATATTTCATTTAATTTTGATTAAAATAAAAGAGTGGATCTCATACAGAGGTGCCAATGGTTTCTAGTCATACAACACTAGAACACCCGATGTGTATTTGGAAGTACATGTTGTGTAGTCAAGTTTCAATTCATCGGGGATGGTCTGCTAAAACAAGACATGTGTTGGTGTTTATCTAAGTATTTATGACTCTGTCTGTTGACCAATAACAGGTTGTACATGGTTTCTAGATTACACGATGTTTGGCCCACTGGACAGGACATGCAGTCCCTTTTGGTTAGGGTTGGACTCTGTACCCCATACATGGATTTCATGGCTAGAGACCGTGTAACGTGGATACTACATGGTGTGTGACCCACTGGACACTCTGTGTACTCTGATGTTTTTTGAATTACATCTACATGTCGTATCCTCAGGCGTGTACTTCAGATAGATAGTGAACGATAGTACAATCCATGTAGTAGGAACTACATGCCGTGTACTCATCCAAATTACACAAATTTATAAAAATGTATTATTATATTATATAAACCCTTGATACATGTACCATGGTGTAGGCATAAAGCTGGGCACAACACGTAATAGGCGTCATATATATATATGTGTGTGTTTCATTTAACATCTACATAATTTTCATTTCTACTCATTGGGTAGTTATGAACTAGAAATCACTGGGTTTCCTCCAAGGTACATGTTATGTACAAATATAAATTCAAATGAATTTATTTGTTTAAAATTATTATTGATGAGAATCTCAAGAAAATTCAGAAAAAGGTTTTAAGATAAAAGGATTATTAATTGAAGATGATAATTAATTTATTCGAGAAAAATTTATCTTAAACAAGAACGATTAAATAATTGAATTATAGTTTTATTTATGTGTAAATATCATTTCATGTATGGATGGTCATGACCTATACCATGACTTTGTTTATATGGATGGTTTCTTTTAATTTAATTATTTAAATTAAATTTTTTTGCCGGCGATCCTTATCCTCATTAATATGTAGGGACTACATGCCCAAAGTTTATTTTATGTAAAACCCCTTTTACCCCTCAATTGTGTGTGAGATAAAAGCATATGTAATGTATGTATCTCCCAATCCAGCGAAGGTGGTTCAAGTTAAGAGTTGAGGTGAAACCAACCCAAGGAGATACAGAGGTGGACAGGTGGAAAGCGGTAAACATGAACCCAAATGGTTCACTGTGTTTTCTCCCCTAGGTCATGGTTTATTTAATCAATAGCTAGATAAACTAACCAATAGAAAAATATCATTATCATTCCAATTATTTTTTTTTTGTAAGTTTTGTGGTTTATTTATTGTGGGTGTGTTGTCGTGATCACACAATTAATGAATTAAACAAGCATGCAAGATATAACTAAAATAAGATAGGCTTATGCATAAATATTATCTTAGACATGGTTAATAACTTAATTATATCCCACTTAATATTAAAAATCATGTAAGAATGATAATAACATGTCAATTTATGTATAAGGATAAAATCCATCAAGGAAATATTACGTCGAAATGGTCGTCCATAATCTTGCTTATAATCGAACCATAGTTCAAAGTGCTTGACCAAACCTAGTTGGGGTGCTATAAATTATTGGTGAATTATAATTTGAAGTTTTGGGTTGAATTAACTTGGTTCATTCCAAGAATTTACTTCCATAACAAGACTTGGTGTGACTAAGAGGCAAAGTTTGAGGAAATCCAAAAAAAGGATTTCAGGATTGGGGAGTCCACACAGTGGATCAAGGAGCTATGAGTTAATGTTGTTGGAATTTGGTATGCCTACCTAAAACCTTTAAAGTTTCTTGAAAACCCTATTTTGGGTAATTTTAAGGGAAATATGGATCCTTTCCACTAGAATATTCTGGAAACAGAATATTCTAAAGTCAATGGTTAGCGCTATTGGATTTCAATAAAATACTGGGAGAATAATAAGTATTAATTTATTTATCGGTCTCAGTTTTATCATGATAAAGTAATAAATCTTTTCTCATCTTAATTTTTAAAAATTGAAAGAAAAATAACATAAAAAATATCATTTCGAATCATACTCGAGAAGGAAAACCTTCTCACAAACACCAATTTCCTGGAGTGGCAGAGGCGTTTACCCATCATCATTTTCTATGAGAGTAAATTGTATGTGCTAGAGGAGCCTATTCCAGTTGCACCTAAAAATGAGTCTAGTGATGAGGAAATCTCTCTCTATATAAAACCTTTGGATGACGCCACATATTTCTAATGTTTCATGATATCGTCCATGACTAATGAGCTCTTGAAGCAACATGGAAACATGAACGCGTATAACATGATGTGTCACATGAAGGATATCTAACAAGAGGAGAGATATGAGAGATATGAGATCTCCAATTCTTTGTTCAAAACTAATATTGGAGAGTCTATGCCAGATGGGCCTCATGTAGTCAAGCTTATCAGCAACATTGAATGCCTGGACATGTTAGGGTTTAAGTTCCCGGATGAGTTTCATACAGATGTCGTCCTATCATCACTTCCCAACACCTTCTCTTGATTTATCATCAACTATAAAATGATAAATAATTATAAGATTCTATTGGAACTTTTGGCCTTGATTCTCTAGGTAGATAAGGACATGGGGAATGAAAAACCTGAAGTCCTTATGGTAAATAAGATGAGGAAGGACAAGTAAAAAGGGGAAAGGATTTATAAATGGTCTAAAGGCTCCAAGCATTATCCATCTAAAAAGAGAAAGATCTAGAGCCAAGGAAAAGAACATGAAACAGTTTGTTTTCCATGTGGCAAGCCAGGCCACTGGAAGAGGAACTGCACCCAAAAGCGTGGGGACGCTAAAGATGAATTTTTTATCAAGTGTAATATTTCCATTTATTCACATTGGGTATTAGATACAACATGTGGGGATCACATATGTATTGAAATTCAGGAACAAAGTAGATTTAGAAATATTTCTAGAGGCAAGTTGGATCTTCAAGGTGCCAATTGCATGAGGTTGGATACATTATCCATTGTTGATTTCCATTTCTCATTGAAAATTGGAATGATTTTGGTTTTACAAAACTATTATTATTTAACTTGTGTTACCAAGAACATAATATCTTTATCATGTTTGTATATAGATGGATTTAATTTCATGTTTTTAAATAAGGGTTGTTTATTTTATAAGAACAATGAATTTTATGGTATGGAACATTTAAATAACGGTTTTTATGTAGTAAATTATGAATACCAAGTGTTGGAAATCAATAACGAAACAAACTCACATGACTCATACAACACCTAGTAGTGGCATCACTGTCTCGGTCATGTAAACGAGAAGAACCTGACAAATCTATTCTAAGATGATTATTTAGACTCTATTGAGCTAAAACCAATTGATAGATGTCACGCTTGTTTATAAGGGAAAATGAACATGATGCCTTTTGGTGGATAGGGTGAAAGGGCCACATAGATTCTAGGATTGGTACACATGGATTTGTGCGGACCATTTCCAGTAGAAGATAGAGGTGGATATTCTTACTTCAGTGCTATTACTAATGATTTGAGAAGATATGGCTATATCTACTTAATGAGGTATATGTTAGAGTACTTAGAGAAATTTAACTAATTAATGACTGATGTATAGAATTATGTTTGTAAGAAGATAAATAAGCTTCGATTAGATTGAGGTGGAGAATATCTGGGCCAAAAATTCATTGACCTTTTATGGGAGTCTAGGATTTTATCTCAAGTCACTGCTCCTTTTCACCACAGTGTAATGGTGTTAGTAAAAGAAGGATCCATACCTTGTTGGAAATGGTGAGGTCAATGATGAGTCCTAAAGATCTTCCATTATCCTTTTGGGGATACTCATTACAAACTACAACATAAAAATTAAACCATGTAACAAATAAGGTAGAAAATAGAATTTACTCCGAGTTATGGAATGGAACGAAACACATTTTGTTGCACACATGTCTATGGGGTTGTGAGGTGTTTTTAAAGCCTTATCAAGCTACAAACTAGAACCCCAGAGAACAAGGTTTATATTTAGAGGATATCCCAAGGAAACGAAAGGATATTACCTATATAACCCTCCGGATAAGAGAGTGAATATTTCCAGACAAGACGTCTTTATTGAGAGGGAGCACATCCTCAAAAAGGATAGTGTGAGAAATATTTAATTTGATGAAGTTTATGCTCAAGATACACAAGAGTTGGTATAGTAACATTTTCTTATAGTCCCTGTGGAAGAGGTTATAGAAACACAAGTACTGTGTAGGATCTTAATAGAGGTAAGGGAACCAGAGAGATTTGGTTTCCCAGTAATTGAAGATGGTGAATCATTATTTTTGGAAAATGAAGAACCTCTATTCTATAAGGAATAAGTAGAGAGATCAGAAGATGCAAGATGACTAGAATCTATAAAATATTTGATGGATTCTATGTATCAGAACCAAGTCTTGGTTTTGGTCAATGAGCTAGTTTATGTAAAGCATGTTGGATGAAAATGGGTGTTCAAGATAAAGTTGAACATGGAAGGTCAAGTTAGCACATATAAAGCATGTATACTGGATAAAGGACTCATAAAACATCATGGAATTGACTATGATGAAACCTTCTCACCAGTTTCCATGCTTAAATTCATAAGAATCATACTTTCCATAACAGATTACCATGATTACGATATTTGTAAAATGGATGTCAAAACATGATTCCTTAATAGTAACCTTCACAAAGATGTCTATATGAGACAACCAGATGGGTTTGTGACACCAAGTGAATTCAAATGGGTTTGCAAGTTTCAAAAATCCATTTATGGATTAATTCAAGAATCCCAGTCATGGGACATTCGATTTGATGAAGCCACAAATTAATTTGGTTTCATTAAGAATGAATGTGAGACATGTGTTTATAAATGGTTTAATGGGAATTTGGTAGTTATCATAATAGTATATGTTGTTGAAATTTTACTTATTGGAAATGATGTACCAGTCTTATTGTTATTTAAGGACTTGTTGAAGAAGTGTTTCTCTATGAAGGACTTATGTGAATTAGCCTACATTTTAGGGATCAAGATCATTTGTGATAGATATAAGTTGATTATTGGACTAATTCAGGGTACATACATTGACTAGATACTAAAGAGACTTATGAATGAACAATACAAGTGGAGATTGGTTCCAGTGTCACATGGACTACATCTTTCTAAGAGAGTGTTTCCTCATACACAACAGGAGAATGATAGGATGCATAAGATCACATACAAATCTGCTATAGGATCCATCATGCATGTCATGTTATATATCAGGCTTGATGTTTCCTATTCACTGATCATGGTAGGAATATATCAAACAGATCCATGAGAAAAGAATTGTACTACTATTAAGACCATCCTTAAGTATCTGAGAATAACTAAGGATATGTTCCTGGTGTATGGAGGAGATGAGGAGATTTTCATTAGATAGTATACTGATGCTGGTTTTCAGATAGAGGAGAATGATCTGAGGTTGTAATCATGCTATTTTTTCTGTCTCAACAGAGGAGTTTTATTCTAGAAAAGTTCAAATCAGATAGTCTTCGTTGATTCTATAGTGAAGTCTAAATATATAGTGGCTTCTAATGAATCCAAGGAAGCCTTTTGGATTCAGAACATTGTCCAAGAGATTGATGTGTTTCCTAGAAGTAGAGACCCTGTCACATTTTATTGTGATAATATGGTAGCACTGGCTCTTTCAAAAGAACCATGGTCACATCAACAAACAAAGAACATTATCTAGAAATATCACCTCTTAAGGGATTTATATCAAAAGGGTGAAGTTGTAATGATAAGAGTGTCCATAGAAGAGAACATGGTGGACCCTATGTCTAAAGGAATATCTTAGTAGAAACATGAATATCACATGAGAGCTATCATGTTAAAGGTTGTTAGAAGTTAGCTCTAGTCTAAGTGGGAGTCTGTTGGATTTAGTGGCCTAGAAACAACTACATTGTACTTTATGATAAACTTGTATTCATGTATTTTAATATTAATAAATAACTTATCACAACTTGATTGTTATTCTATTTGAAAATTCATGTGATAATGTCCTAAGGATAACTGTTGTACTAAGGGTCATAGTAGATCCCTACAACGATGGGGAGATGGAAGTGCCATAACACTAATCTTGAATATATGCTCTATGGGTGGATGATGATTTTTTAGGGACACAAATAATATAGGACATTAGGGGTGAGGACACTTAAATCATCGAGTCACCTTCACAGGGTTCATTCCCATGGTAATATCCTAGATAATATTATGATAACAAGACCTTCCAATAGGAAATTCACATTTCATAGAGTCATTAGATTTTCCTATCTGCAGACATGTGGCTTGGTCCTTAGAAGTTAAGATTATTATTAATGGGTATTAAAAATCATGCACTTAGATGTATTGATGAAAACTGTGATGACACACTATTCACAGGGAGGTAGGATATGTAGGGTGATTCATGAGTAATAATGCATTAATAGATAATACGAGAAAGGATTTTCCCCGTTTATTCCATAATAGAATTTTATATCTCAAGACCTTTAATATAATTGATATAGCCTGAATAAATCTATGTTCATGGTAAGTAATGTTCAAGTTCAATTATAAGAAGTCAAATAAAGAATAATCGAGAACATGGGTTGATGGAACTGGCATGAAACCTTCTTGATTTGAGATATCTAGACAAAGGGATTACATTACACAATAGGCATTCATGGGAGGTGACACGTCATTGTATCTTTAACTTCTTTCTCTATGGGTGCCTTGGCATGTTGCTTGACACTAAAATTAAATTTTAGGTAGGCTCTTCCTAACGGCACTGAGAAAGAGGCCTAGAGGGTCACACAAAGAGTATGTCCAAGTTTCTCAGTTAAATATTCATTTATCAAGTTGAATAAAGATTATTCCTGATTTTGGTTTAATAATTATTCAAATATGCCTGATCACATTTATTTCAACACTAGTTATTTGAGAGATTATATTGTGGGAAAACTAATATATTTATTAGTGAGTAATGTATTGATATTTATTTATGAAATAAATATTCATTATTCAAGATCAAATAAATGTGGTGGAGGAAATAAAGAAAATGGAAAAACAAAAGTACACACCATGTATATTAACAAATACACGCCGTGCAGTTCTTTTAGGTATTTGTGAGAAATAATAATATCTATTTAATTAAACAATATTTGGTTTAATTTCTGGGTGCATGTCAAGTGATAAAAATAATAGTCACATGTTATTATTAGACATGGGATATTGCTAAGAATTTAATGAAATGAATAAATTCATTTGGGTATTTAATTCATTTTATTAGTCTAAATAATAAAAATCCCAATTACATTATTCTAATTAGACCTAACCATTCTCTATGGTTTTATACAATAGATCTAGATAAATCACTCAAGCCAAGAGATAATTACTTTCCTCCAAGAACACTCTCAAGTTATGAGAAATATCCACCTCCACTAGATCAAGGAGATCACTTTGGAATTGGCTCTCAAGGCGATCAAAGGCAGATATTGCAAGTGAAGTCTGTTCTGTTCTAGCACCGGGAGATCCCTTCAGTGACGTCCTGAGATACGTGGAGCACATGTGGATCACCTTTAGAGGAATCCTACAATTGGATTCTAGGAATAAATGATGGATCAAATTGTATCCTGACCAGAAACATCAATGGAGAGATAATTCTATCAAGGAAATTCTTGTATTTTAATTAAATTAATTATAAACAACATATGATGATCCTCTCTACGGTTCTAAGACTCCCCTCTTTCCTTTTTATTATTCATTCTATTCTGAAGATATAGAGTTTCATCATCATGATGGATCTCAGATTGATCATTGTAAATGGTAAAATTAAATTTGGGTACACTCATCCATGCACTTCTGTTGTGCCCGTAACCTACACAAATTTCATGGAAATGATATAATAGAGTTTGAATCATCCACTTTATTGGTTGATACTTATGCAACCTCCTTTTTACGAATAATTTATTTCTCAATGTGGGATTCATGAATTGAATGAGAAAAGGTAGGGTTAGAATGCGATTTTAATTAAATATAATTTAAACATTAATAATATATATGATAATACTCACATTTAATGTGAGTGGTCACTGTCTTAGTTTCATTATGCTCGACCACTTGGATATCTTCATGGAATTCCTCTAATGCATGTTCAAGAAGATCATGGATATCTATGTGCTCATCAGTAGGTGTATGCTATTCTTCTTCATCCTATAACACAGAAAATGGATTGTCTAAATATAAAATTCAAAATAGTGTGTGTTAACTATCAATTCATGTTGAATAAAATTATATGAGAATGAGTTTAAAAAAGGTTCAACACCCTGATTTGGTTCGGATTTAATCAATTTTTTTGGTAAGAACCTCTTGAAGTTGGATCGCATTAGATAGAGGTAGGTAGTAGGACTCCTCCATGTTTTCTTCAAATTCCACCATATGGGTGACTTATTATTTTTCTAATTATAGAGATATTTTCACTAGTGTTTGATCATCTACCTGATAAACAATTAGATCACTTTTCATTCCATTATCTTCCCAATCACTCCAAAATTGTTCATAATCTTGTTGATCTCTCATATTCACATCAGTACATGAGTATTCATCACTATATATCTATTCATGGTAGGTTTGGATATAAATCTAGATATTATTGTTTTGGGGATACTTCTCAAGTGTGTAATCAACCTTTTGGGCCTCTTTAGTAAAATTGGGAAGCACTAGTGGTGATTCCCTTGTAGCCTCCAGTCTTTGATATTAAACATATACTTTATTAACCATCTTTTCTAGTTCCTGAAATTTCATACCTTTTTCTTATCCATTAAAAATGATCTCAACCAAATATGTGAGATTCTTATCCCGATATTGGAGGTTCTCTTTAGCATTGTAAACCACTAGCTCTTTGTCCAACACCTATGAGTAATTGTTTCATGCATAATAATATTGTAATTTTTGATGCATCAATGAAATATAATAATATTTTTATTCTAAAAATAATGAAAACTATTAACAATGTGAAAGGGAAAAAATAAACAACTGATTAGATCCTAGGAAATGACACTATTTTTTATTCACACTTTTCATGGGGTGTGGAAAAATCTATAATTTATATATTACTAGTACAACAGAATATTTTTCTAGGGTAATCTCACTTGAGGAACTTCACAATTTATTCACTTACAAATTTTAATTCACATAAAACTAATTCTTTTTTTTATTTTTATTATTTTATTAAAACCTTGTAAAGAGATGGAAAATAGAATGAAAATATACCTAACATGTAATGAAAATAGAATGGGGGTTAATAAAGAAATTACTTGGCCCTAGGTTTGGTTTCAAGTTCCTTTATTATTAATTTTTATTGTCTTAAATTCATTTTGATAATATAATTATGAAATCTCACTATTTAATTACTATTATTTTATTTTTTGGTTGCGGAATCTTAAATTCCTAAATAATATTAATTCCAAATACTCCAATAATAAAGGTTTATGACAGACATCAATTGAGAGTGTGTCACCTTCCAGGACCCGGTTCCATCATATTTCATTTCATCTTTTGAACAAAACATCTTCATCAGTTGAATATCTTTTTGTTCAATGTGAGGGAGTGATAAAATAAAAATAAAAATATAGAAGTGAATTCAAGATTCATTTCATTCTGTATAATCACCACACTTTTATAGTTCACCCTCATCCACTAAAAATAGAATTAAAATATAAAATGATTTAGGTGAATAATTCAAGAAACAATTATCCTCCCTTGAGGCCAATCCTTGGGTCAATATTCCATTATTAGTAGTAAGAGGCCGTGGTTGAAGAATGAGTAAAAGATAATGAGGGAAAAAGAAAAGAAGATAGTTTTATAATTTGAGTGGAAACACTTGATTACAAAAAATTCACGAGTTACATTATAAAATAAATTATAATTACAAAATAAAAATAAAAACAAATAAACAATGAATAAAAATTCCAACAGCACCCAGCCTAACTCCTCTCTTACCACCCTAATCTCTGAAAATAACCTCTTCTCTTTATAGAAAAAAAAGAAACATCTCATCCAACTCATGTATTACACTAAAATTTCATTATTGGAGGAAAATATCTTCACTCATTTTAGGTAAAAAAGTCCTCCCATAAACTCAGGTTTATCTCGACAAATTACTAGAATAACCATATTTTATTTTCATTATTGCATGGATGATTTTTAGTGTAAGGTTGTGATGAAACCATCTTCATTCGATAACACCTACCTTTTTTCATTTTTTAGTGAAATAATCCCATAAAAAAATACTTCCACGGAGTACTGGGAGCCTACCGTATAGAGACCCATGCATTAGTGGTAATGGAATTCTCCTATTTACATCCAGCCTTTATAGTGTACATATGGTGCTCTCATTGAATACATGGATTCATCTTCCCTCAAACAGTGATTTATTGATATCACTCGAGGTACCGTAAGTAATTTATAGTGATTTCGAGCCTCAAAGATGTGAACTATCTCGATATCAAGCCTCCCAAGATTTGTAAATGGTGAATTTTGCGACTTGAAAATGGTGGTAGGTGAAGATGAGGGTGGGAGGTGATGGAGATAGAGTGTCTGAGTGCAGGGGATCATAAGTAAAGTAGGATTGAATTTTTTGGTTAAATGAAGAGATATTCCTCACATAGATCTTGTCCCATATCATAAATAAAATTGGATGGGAACTCCTTTATATTGTAAACCATGACAACATAAGTTACTCTATGGAAGAGGGAGATTGGAACTAACACACACCTTTCACACATGAACATGGGCTCATACCAACATGCACGGTCCTTGAACCACACTATGTGTGCTTCAGTGTGTATCCCGATACTCCTCCATCCACTCGGATGGCCCTCCCTATTGGGCTGCATGGCCTACTATCCCATTATAGGCTAGCTAACTGGATTTTGGACCTTTGGGTTGAGGGATAACCATGTTGGCCATATTTATTACATATAAGACATTAGAACAATCAGTAATTATTATAAAAATATTATTAGAAAAATGAAATATTAAAAATTTTCATTTTAATTATTAAATTGAGACTTCACACATTTTAAATAAACAAAGAATTACTTGGTTACTACCATTAAAAACTATTCAGAATTATTTAAAAATGTTTTAAAAAATTCAAGATAAAATGAGTGCATCATAAACCTTACATTTTTCATAAACTAGTTAGTCCTATTCATACTCACAAATTTAATGGATATGTTCTAACAATATATTCTATTACAGTTCATTTATACTCAGGGTTTCTTGTATCACATGCTATCGAAAAAAATAATTTAAAGAGAAATATTTTATAAAATCTTATGGTGTTACATTTTACCCCCTAAAATGAATTTTCATTTGAAATTCAATCACTCTAGTACAAAAATGGATATATCTTTATTTCATCACATCCTAGGGTTCCCATGTAGCTTCTTTAATTTTCTGATTTCAATAGAGAACTTTAACCATATGAGTAGTATTGTTCAGTATTACTTTATCTATATGCTCCAATATTTCTATAAGTTGTTCCTCATAGGATAGATAATTCTCTAATGGTATAATGTCCATGTTTCATACATGTGAAGGATTAAGTATATAATTTTTCAGGAGAGATACATGGAACACGCTATGAACCTGAGAGAGTTTGGGTGGAAGCACCAAGCAGTAATATACCGTCTCTAATCGATCAAAAATCATGAAAGGGAAAATATACCAAAGGATATAATTTCCATTCTTTATAAATCTCATAACCTTATTATATGGCATAATTTGAAAAAAAAAATTCTCAACATCACACTAATTATTGTCAACATCACTGTTTTGTTGAATCTTAGTTGCCTTGATGTGATATTGAGTAGATCAAACTTTCTCTAACATTTCCTTACCTAGATCAGGTCCCAATAGATTTATTTCTACAACTTCACCCCAACATGATAGAGTTTTATAATTATTTTCATATAGGGCTTGATGAGGAGACATCTGAATGATCTAATGAATGCTATTGTTGTAAGAAGACTCAACCAAAGGAAGGTGTTGATCCCAACCACCTTTGAAATGAATATAACATGATATCAAAATATCTTATAGGGTTTCAATGGATATCTCAGACTAAACATATTTTTGAGGATAATGAACCATACTGAAACTAAACTCTATATCCATATCCTATTGAATAATTCACCCAAACATTGTCTTAAAAATCAGATCCCAATCACATACAATAGAATATGGTACTCCATGAAACCTTACTACTTCCTTAATGTATATTTTAGAAAAATGATCAAGAGATAAGTGTTATCTGATAGCAATCAAGTGGGATAACATCATAAAGAGATCAACTACATCCCAAACGGTATTATGACCGATAAAAAATTTGGGGATTATGATTAAAAAGTCCATGGTGAAATTTTCTCATTTCCATTTTCGTATATGTAACTGTTGTTTCATCCCATTAGAATTATATCTCTCAACCTCAACTTACTAACATACTAAGCATTGAGATAGATACTTTAAAATATCTCTCTTTATGTTGTCCCACCAACAATAATCTTTTAGATCTTTATACATCTTCATACTTTTGGGATAAATAGAGAATGATGAATTACGAGCCTTGTCCAATAGCTCATTCTTAAAATATAGAGTGGAATAAACATAAATATGTTTCCTAAAAATTGTAATTACATCACAATTATGGTTAAACATTGGAACTTTTCTCGCCTTCTTTTATAGCCATATATCATCCTTCTACGCCTCTTTAATATTCACTTGGATTGATGGTTAAACAATTATTTGAGAAAGATAATATTTTACCCCTTTATTAATGATTTAATGATCCGTACTTTTCAAATCCGTAAATATTGGATCATTTTTCATCCTTATTATAGATAAGATAACAGGATCCTTTAAACTCAATGCATCAATCACCTTGTTTGTTTTACTGTGGTGGTAATGTATTGATCAGTAATAATGTTTAATCAACTCCAACTATATTCTATGATGAATATTCAACACTTTATGAGTGAATATATACTTTAAAATTTTATGATTAGTATATATATCAGAAATTTCTCTATAAAGATAATGTATCCATATATTTAATGAAAAAATTGTCACAAAAAACTCCTAATCACGAGTTGGTTAATTTTACTCATAAACCCTCAATTGGAATGAGTCATAAGTTATCACCATATCATTCTTCATGATAATTCATCCCACTCTATTTTTTGAAGCATCAACATAGATTACAAACCATTCTACATAGTAGAGTAATGTAAGAATATGTGTACTGACTAACCATCTCATCATTAACTTAGAAATTTTATTATATTCATCTATCTAAAGGAACTTTGATCCCTTTTGAGTTAACTTGGTGAGAATATTATAAATTTATGATAAATTGTTCACAAAGTTCTCATAATATCTATCAAAACCAAGAAAACTATAGATATCAGACACATTGGTTAGTTTGGTCCAACATTCAATAACTTATATCTTTTAAGGATATACTCATAAAACCTAAAATGAGATTATATGACCCATTAGTGAAGCTTTATAAATCCAAAATTCACACTTGTTAATTTTCTTATAAATCATCTCATTCCTCAGTGTCTTCAGAATAATTCTCAAATGATATTCATTCTATCCTTATCAAGATTCCCTTAAAATTTCATTTTCAATTCATGTAAATCAATCAGGGCCATTCTATATTGAGTATTTGAAATAGGTGTAGATAAAAGTATGAGTTCTATTGTGAAATCAACATTATGATTCAATGGAAAACTTGTAAATTATTTTATAATGACATCAAAAAACTCTTGTAGAATAGGAATTTTATTGATGTTAAGTTTCTCTCCAATAATTTGATATAAATGTCCCTTTTGAATGGGAATCAAGACTCATATAATGGTTGTGGTTTCCATAAAAAGTTCATATTTACAATCACACTCATAGACAACCATAGTTGGTTTGTAATATCAAATGTGACTTCCTCTCCTTGATAATTGATGTAGGAATTATGTAAAAAATAAAATCCATTCCCAAAATGATATCAAATTCAACTAGAGGTGGAATGACAAGATTTATGGGAAGAACATCCACAAAAACATCAATAATAGAAGAATTATAAACTTGTGGTATGATCATAATACCATTAGGGGTTTTCAATGATAATTAAACATATAATCATTAGGGTTATATTTTAATACCCTTAGAAAATTCTTTAGATATAAAAGAATACGAAAACCAGATTCAAATAATACCTTAGCAGTTCTAAAGTGGATGGTAACTGTGCCTTTCACCATGTTGTTATTGTAACCTTTATCAAAAATAGTTAATTCTTGAGATTTCCCTTTGTCTCCAAACTTAAGAGGTTTTTGACATAAATCATCATCATTAACCTTTATATTTGAGTGTTGGTTATAATAATTTCCATACTCCTAGAATTTGAAACACTAGAGTGTGGGTGGTGCATTATGTGGAGATTTCTCTCTATTCACATCATTAGATAACATTTTCCAATCACTTGGACATTTGATTGCAAAGTGACCTTATTTTCCATAGTTAAAACATTTACCAGTCCCCTTAAGATAAGTTCCACTATGTTTCCTTACACACTTAATTCATAAAGAAAATATTATGTTTTTATCTCCATGTTTTTTATAATTTCCTTTAAATTTCATCTTTATTTTCATATCAAAACTATGAGATTGATGGGTAAATACAATATCCATTTACACATTGATAGAACATAGAATGATTTCCTCATAGCTATTTAAGTCTCTTATGGATAATTTACATTAGAATCTTGGTATTAATCCGTTGATGAATCAATCAAACTTACTTTCAGGTTAAATGATAATACCGGAAGTGTACCTTGCAAGTCTTATAAAATTTTACTCATATATACCAATGGAATCATCATCCTTATATTTTAGGTCAGGGAATTTATTATCCATTTTAATTTGAACAATATTAAGAAATTACTTATTGAAAAATAAGTTATTAAACTCATATCACTCTATGGAGTCAATTTCATCCTATTGCCAGGTTTACTTGATAATATTCTTCCGTTGATCTTCTTATCATTCCAAATGGAAGACATATAAAATGAAATCCTCATGATCCAAATACTAGAGAATAGAAAATATATTTTCAGGGGTACTGATCCATTACTCAGCGACTATTGGATCATTGGAACTACTAAAAGAATGTGGATGTTTCATCACAAAGGACTCAATAGAACATTTTTTCCTCATTTAATCATTTATATGTTCATCATGATTCATAGATTGAGAAAGTTTTTTGATCATTGAAATAATATTTTTCATTCTATCTCCCATAATATTTGGTTACTCTAGAGGAAAATCATTGAATAATCTATCACATTCATTTTTAACATGATTCCCTTAGGTTTTATCCATCGAATAATACCAAAATCATAGAATTATAAATAATGATAATAGTGGGAAATAATATAATCATGAGAAATAATTTAATGGATGTTAAAATCATGACACATTCTTTTCCATCTAGGACACCTAAGGTTTAACCAAGGCCATCCATGGTTATTACTTAAACTCTACTATATTATCATATATTAGACTTAACCTCAGGGTTCTTACTAAATTTTTCTCATCCTATTTTCCAAAGGAGAGTAAAACTTTCTCTGATACCAACTATATAAACCCATATTTTTATTATAATTATATATATCACATCTTATTAGATTAAGTTTCATTACATAACATAAGTATCCATGCTATAACTGTATAGGTATAGATTTGGGAGACTTGGATGCATAAACAACTAGTTCATAAGATATATATATCACATCCCACTTAGTTCTTCAAAACTAGCACCCTTCTTAGACATCTCATACTTAATACCTTTCTTAATAACATAGGGAAATGAAACATTAGAAAGGGTGATATTAGAAGCTCAATAAAGGAAAATAAGGGAGATATCAATGATCACATGATCATAACATGAGAATAAGGGTGTGATAAAAAGATATTAACATTTCAAAACCATAACTTACATATCAAATCTTGAGTTATGAAATAAATATTAACATGTCATAAGACATGAATCATAATGTAATCAAAGAACATGAGCCATGAATGCATAACATTGGCATAATAAAAAAGTTTGTGTCATAAACATAAGAATAGAAAATATTTTTTCATACTAGTTAATGATCAATATTAAGGATATCATAGTTTATTGGGTTTACTACCCAAACCATCATAGTAATAAAGTTTCAATCCCAAGACTACCTTAGGGGGAAAAGTCCCACACTGAATTAAATTCACTAACCATTCTAAAACTATTTATTTCATGAGATATATATGTTTACCTAATGAATTAGAGGGATATATAATTTCATTCCCACTCATCCCATAATGAAAATCATGTAGATGTGTTCCAAAAAATCATAAATCATTCATCATATCATAACCCATAAAAAAGAAATAGGCTTCATAAACATTTTATGATGGAATAATCAATAGAAAAAAACAAGTTTCATAAACATTTTATCATCATAATAACAAACCATCCATATAAAGAATAAGGATGGTATCATTAGATCATATCCCCATTAATTTTTAGGAAACATATAAGGATGTCATCTTAGATGAAAAATTATTTTTAAGATCACTTAGAATATTTCTCGAGGAAAATATTCATCTATATTCGAAATCATTTATTTAAAATTTTAAAAATTACCAAATATTAAAGAAAAAAAATTCCTCTTGAAGAAACCTAAAAAAATATAAATAATGTTTCAATGTATTGAGTGGTCATGATGGTGGTAAATTTATTTCATTCCATATAATTTAAAATTAAACATTCCTTTCATACTTTTGTAAAAAGCCAAAAAGTACCTCATTCAGAAAATGATAGGAATATTCCTTTAGAAAAAATTTATAAAAAAAGGTAAAAATGTATTTAAATAGTCATAAGATGATTATACAAAATTCTTTAAAATATTTTTAAAAAACACAAATATGGAATAAAAAATATATTCGATCGAAGATAGAAATAAAGTTGGATTTTCCTAAAATAATTAATTCGATCTCTTGAGTATATATATAGAGAGAAGAATGAAATGAAAAATTTTATTATAAATAACTTTCGAAATTATAATAAAAATTCATGAGTTTCTTAAGAGGTGAATCCTAATATTTTATCATCTAAAACTTGATCATAAAGAATCTCTATAAACAATGATTTTGTAACATAAAACCCTTACCGATTTGGTAACATTTGAGCCGTAATCCCTCAGAAATAATAACTTCAAATAGAGAAGTAAATATAATTAAAATAAGGACAATAATGATATAACATGTAAAAGGTAATTGTATACACCTCATAAAAAAAGATAGTTGTATGACATGACATATGTCCCAGAGAAGGTAAATTGAGATGATAAACTCTTAACTCAAGTTCCATTTTGTTCAAAATAAATCTAACATCATATATAATAAATTTAAATTCATTATAATTCAATACCATAATAATTTACATACATATAATATCATATATCATTCATTTATAACATTTCTACACCCATTTTTCAATAATTTCTTATCAAAATCTTTATATCCCAATGTTAATTGTTTCGTTTATCATTAGTGTTACAGTTCAGTAGTTGTTGTCCTTGTACTTTGATCATGTTTACATAATAATTTTTTAAATTGTGATATAAATTTAAAATATATTCATTATATATATAGATTCATTTGTAAAATTTTGATATATAAAAATAAATCACACCATTCATGAAGATAGTAGGTCGTATGTATACATGAACAATGTTTTAACTTTTCAAAAAAAGAAAAAAATAAAGGTTAATAATAATTAAATATTTTATAATAATTATTATATCATATTCATCTTTTATAATAATTAAAACCAATTTTATTAACAACAAATTAAAATGAAGATGAAAATCAAATCACATCGCTATGTGGAGGTGGTAGATCACAGGTACACATGAGAGATGTTATTGTTTTCCAATGGATTGTAAGGTAATAAATAAGGTGTGATATTATAATTATAGAAGTATAATTATTTAATAATTATCATATATAAAAATTAAAACCATCATAATAACCATCCATGAAATATGGTGGTGGAAAATGAACTGTAAATCTATGTGAAGAAGGTAAGTCGTACATACGCACACACGATACTTTCACTTCTCATTTGATGGGAAGGAGGGTGGATAATGGTGAATTAATAATCATAATAAAATTTAATTATATTTCTGGTACTGAATTTATTATTTTATGATAAATATCATAGATTTGTAGGGGGTAAAGAAAAAGTAAAAAAGAAAGTGATCAGTTGAGGAGATTATCTCTTCTTTGAAAGAACTCCTTTAAATCTCCACTTAAGGATCCCTGGATTTGTATTTTGGGAAGAACAATTACTATAAAATGTGAATAAGGATGTTGATAAGGGATATTTTTAGGGTTTTTTTGATCTAGATATCTCAAATTATTGTAAGGAGGGGAAAGGATGGGTGTCATTTTTTAAGGGAAGGAGAGGACATACTTGGAATTTATTAAAAGATTAAAATATAATAAAGTAATTCTCAAGCCAAATGATTCCAAATAAACATGAATTTGAATAAAAAAGGATATAATTGAAATAAATTTATCCAATAAAATCTATATATGTTTATTTTTTCATTTCAATTGTCATCTTTTTTATTAATCCTTTTGTTAATTACTCTTGACCTTAACTTTGGTAACAACTATTTTAATCATAAAAGGATTAATAATATTACCATAAATGGAAAATTGTATCATAAATAGACCATATATGATGTGTTAATCCATATTTAATTCACATGGATGGAGATAATTTTTTTTATAAATTTTATATCATTTAATGAAATATTATTTATTATAAAATATCATTAATGCCAATTTCGGAACTATTCATTTAATTTGACTTTAAATACCCCAAAAAAAGACAAAATTCAAATATAATCAATTTAAATGTCACTGATATGTTATATTTATCTGAAAAATTTATATAACTCTATAAATAAATCAAATTATATTACATTTAATATTTTTAAAATCATTTATTTTATTTTCTTGTTAATTGAATAAATATTATATTAGCATTTCACAAGAATTTCAAGTAATTATTTAATCACAAAGAATTATAAATAAATTAAAATTATTAAGATAATTTTATGATGTATAAATTTTTTTAATAATATTTCTCAACTGTTTTCGTAATGTGAACACATAAGAGATATTTAAAACTAAAAGAGTGAAATTTTTTAACTTTCTTTGCTTTAAATATTATATAGATAATTTTCATAGAATAGTGTCTCTTAAACAATTAAAATTTGAACCTTTGGAAATAAGGGTTAAATTATATTTATCAAATAGGAATTTAGATGACCAATTATGCCCATAACACTTATTTTTATCCTAGATTAATATGGTCTACCCTTTAATGTGGTGATAAATTTTACCACAATTACTATTCATTATGCATAAAAATTAAAGGGAACTATTTACCAAATTTGACCCTCCTTGTTCCAATATGAAATAAATTTTATCAGATTTAAAATATTTAAGTACCAGTAATTAAATTTAAAATAAGCGCACAAACGTGATGAAAACTGCTTTTTATAAAAATTCAGTTTTTAAGTATAAAATTGGATTTAATATTATCTCATGCATAATAAAAATATTAAATAAATATTAAAACATTTTATTGAATATATAACATAGATATTTCATTAAAATTATTCACCAATTGGGATTAAATTAATTTATTAAAATAAAAATACATTTCATGAATATAAGACATTTTTTTTGGAAAAAACATCTCTTTTACTTTTAAATAATTTCATTTTTTATTTCTAATCAATTGATAATTAAATAATTTATATTACACATATTTAAACCATAAATTTTTCATAAATTAGTTTCTCACATTCATATACATTGATTTAACAGCTAGGTTACAATGGTATATTATATTACTGTTCATTTAGACTTGACGTTGCACGTATCAAAAGCTATCATAAAAAATTATTTGAAGAGAAATAATTCATAAAATCTCAAAATGTTATAGAAAGTGTGAACCTTGTCATTGATTAGTAACTAGGTAACTCTAATTTAAGAAAATACATTCTTTTTCAGGAATATTAGAACCATGTGTATTGTCTTCTTTACTATTTTTCCAGATTCTACTCACTTTGATATGTTATTAACTTACACAAGGATGTATGTGTTTCCAAAGGAGTTTAGAAACTGAATCATGAAGTTAGTGTCCCAAATGTAAAAAAATTATACTTAGAGAATTGGATGTTAAGACATTTTATATATTCTTTCCAATATTTCTCATATTTATCAAATGATAACATGCAATTATATAATCTTGACCATATTTATGGAGAGTGGGACTAAATAATCCTCCTAGTGGTATTTTTACACCATTTTATCTGACCCATATTGTCCTCATATTGGTGATTAATGGAAAAAATTAGTACACACTTCACCTTAAAATTAAGCACGCATCATTGCCATAGAAACAAATTTTCACAACGCCACCCTTTAACAGTGCTAAAAAAATATGGATAAAGGTACCCCCTTTATTAGTGTTGTTTTATTGATGTTAAAGGGGCCCACTTTATGAGCGCTTTTTTTAGTAGCGTTGATAATGTGGGGTCTTTATCATCACTTTTTTACTAGTGATGATAAAGGGTATATTTAAAAAAAATATTTTTCATTACAAATAATATATTGATATATAAATATAAATATATTTATATAAATATACTATATATTTTTTAAATATGTTTTAGATTAGGCTAAATAAGAATTTACACATAATATATAAGATATTTAGTGATAATGGATTATAAAATAATTTAAAAAATATTTTTAATTAATAAATTGTTAATTATTATTGATTAATAGTAATTTAATAACAATTGGAAGGTAAAAAAAATCAAAAAATTAATAAAAGATCTAAAATAAGTTGAAAAGGTAACTTGAACTTCAAACAACCAAAACTTTTGATCTAGATGTTCATTTTGGCTCTATCACATATCAAATCAATTCTCGTGATAAGAGCTATAAAAAAATGACATAAAAGAACCCTATGTCAAATGTTGTAGGAAAAAAATTATCATATATCCTTTAAAAAATATTTTTTAGTATGGGTACCCCAATTTTTTAACATTCAATGGAATTTCAACCTCGTTTAAGGGGGTATTTTTGCCTATTTTCAATGGGTACCAAATTTATTCCTAGGGATTACCTTCATATTGATATTATGATTTTAAAGTTTTATCATTACAATGTACTATTATTTATAATCAAATATATAACAATATATACATATTTTTTAATATATTCACACTTAAAAATTTAATTTTATAAATAAATAATTATTCATATTTATATATAAATTATATTTATTAATATATAAAATTTATCTATATAAAAAATTATATCCATTTTATTTAAAATAAAAATGAATTAACATTTATCTACATATACAATTAATGTATATATAATTTTTACATATATATATATAAATATATTTGTGTGTGTATTGACAAACCTATATATATATATATACTTATCTATATATTCTACTATATGTATATAAATATTAATATAAAATATAAGTAAATAAATATAAATATGTATAGTTATATTTATAGATTCACACACACACACACACTCACACATATATATATCTATATATAAATACACATACACACAAAAAACATATTTTATATATGTATTTAAATAAATATATATATATATATATGGATAAAAAATGTAATGATATATATATATATATATATATAAATATGAATACATAACATAAAATATAGAAAAAACAATATATATGAGTTAAAAAGGCACGGTATTATGAGGGGGAGTTCTTGGGTTAAAAACTAACCAAAGTAAGGGGTACACATGAGTGGGTGAGGAAATGTATAGTACTGTTAAAGGGGGTGGGGTTACTAGAACTGTTAAAAGGGGTGGGGGAGGCTATGAAAGCACTATCAAGGGGGGGAGGGGTGCTAAAAAAAGGGTGGGGGGTGGTCCGCCCATTGAATTTTCATAAAAAACAATTTCTTTTTAAAAATTATTTTTTTTTGAATTTTATCAGCACTTTTTTTAGCACTGATAAAAGGGGTCTTTATCATAACTTTTTTTAGTGATGATAAAAGGTCCCCTTATCATAGCTTGTTTTAGCACTGATAAAAGGGACCCAGAAACGGTTCTTTGATTATTAATTCTTTTTAGCAATGTATATTCTCTTTTACATGATTTTAAAGGCCATATCTACACTAGTTCATCAATAAATGATACCATTTATATATGTTTTGAATAATAAGAGATCCTATAAAAATTAACTCCAAGCCTCTTCTATATTTTTTTAATGATTTTGTGATATTAAATGAATATTAATTTTCCATGTTGTTAAATAGTTCATGAAATCAACATACCACACATGAACATGTAAACTTGTAAAGTTCCCGAAATTCAGTTTTTGTGTTTATGAAATTCCAAGGTAATTTTGGCCATTTAACACTTGAAGGAGAAAATGATAATTTTTACATAGTAAATTATGCTAAATGTTTTGATGGTTTCATTACACTACTAATGATATGCCCTTTATAGCATGCAAAAAATATTTTAACAGTACTAAAAAAGTACTCTTAATCACAGTGCAGATAAAGGAGGTCCTTTATCCATGCTAAAAAAAGCACTGATAAAGGCCCCCATTTATCAGTTCTATTTTGGAATTGATAAATTACACCCTTTATTAGTGTTTTTTAGCGCTTATAAATCTCCTCTTTATCAGCACATTAAATAGTGCTCATAAAGACTTAGGTTTCTACAATATGCTATTAATATAATAGTACCCCTAGAAAAAACCTGTAACTAGTTAGCAAAAAATATATAATTTAATTGAAATAAATTTTAGATCATTAATACAAAAAACACTGTTATATTCATTTTAAACAATGTTTTATAGAATTTCATTTACATTTATCCAATCAAAATTTAAAAATATTAATGTTTTATATTTTGATGTCCATGATCCTATCTCAAAAATGTCTTCCCATTGTGTTAGTTGCCAAAAAATCATCTAAACTCAAGAAAAAGATTCCTCCTATATAATAAAACAAATATTAAGTTAGTAATACTATAAAAAAATAAATTAAACATTAAGATGAAAGAATATATTAATAAAATATCAAATTTTAATAAAAAAGACACATTTGGAGTTATACCGGTCACATTGTGCATTGTATTGAGGTTGGTTTGATTCCAACATGTCACAAATCAGTTACGTATTTTTATCCTAAAATAGAAAAACAATTAAAATGTGTTTACTAAGTTTTTATTATGTTACTTGTTTTTTTACTAAAATTATTATCAATTTCAAATAATGATACATTTGGAGTTATACCAGTCACACCACGCCTCGTATTCAGGTGAGGATGATTTATACCAACCAAAAATTACTGATGTATTTTTTTATAAAGTATCAAAATAATACAAATGCATTTGCTCAGTTTTCAGTATGCCAATTTTGTTTCTTTACTGAAATTTCATTTCAAACTAGAAACACGCATTTTGAGTGATACTAGTCTCATCGTTCATTAGTTTTATGTGAGACTACATCATATACTTAAAAAATGACTTACTAATAATTTTACTAAATTATCAATACAATCGGAGCATTTTTTTTGGTTTTTAGCGAGTCACAAATTTTGAACTAAAATTTCAATTTTAAACTGATAATAGACACTTTTAGTCATACCGGTCACACAATGTCTCATATTATGGTGAAGTTGACTCCTAAATGTCAAAAAATATTCATGGATATTTTTCCCAAAGTATTAAAAAAATAGAAATGTGTTTTTATTGGTTTTCAGTATATCACTTGTTCTTTTTTACTTAAATTAATGTCAATTTTAAATAAGAAGACACTCTTAGAGTCATAGCGGTCAAACTGCGTGTGATATTTAAGGTTGGCTGAATCCTATAAATCAAAAATGACTCATGGATCATTTTACTTTTAAAAACAATCCAAATGGGTTTGCAATATTTTTAGTATGTCACTTGTTCTTTTTACTAAAAATAATATCAATTTTAAATAAAAAGAGACACTTTGAGTTATAACGACCAAACCATGCATCATATTGAGGTAAGATTGATTATTACATGTCAAAAATGACTTATAGATCTTTTTCTTAAATTATTAAAAACATAATAATGCATTTTCTCAGTTTTTAGTTTGTCTGTTTTGTTTTTTTACAAAAATGTTATTTCAAATTAAAAACACATATTTTGAGTCATACCGGTCGCATCGTGTGTTGGTTTGATTTGAGACTACTTCATAAATTACAAAAATGAATTATTAATATATTTCCTAAATTATCAAGACAATATGATTGGATTTTATTGGTTTTAAATGAGTGACATGTTTTGAACTAAAATGTCAATTTTAAACTGTTAATGGACACATTTAGTATTACCGGTCACACCGTAAAACAAATTGAGGTTTGATTAATTATTACTTGTCAAAAATGACTTATGGAGTAATTTAGTAAAGTATAAAAAAAAGACTATTAGGTTTTATTGGTTTTCATTATGTCACTTGTTCTTTTTTTACTTAAATTAATGTAAAATTTTAAATAAAAAGGCACAATTGGAGTCATAGAGGTCACACTGTGCATCAGATTGATGTGCGGTTGACTCTTATTGTCACGAAAGACTCATGGATTGTTTTCCTAAATTATCAAAACAATATGAATGTGTTTTCTTGGTCTTCAGTATGTCACCTGTTCTTTTTTACTAAAATTAATGTTAATTTTAAATAAAAAGAGACACTTTGAGTGATAACGGTCACACTATGCATTATATTTTGGTTCAGTTGATTCCTAAAAACCAAAAAGGACTTATATATAATTATACTAAAGTATCAAAAAATATGAATTCATTTTCTCATTTTTTATTACGTTACTTGTTATTTTTAATAAAATCAATGTCAATTTTAAATAAATACACACACTTAGAGTTATAGCAGTCACACCATGCATTGGATTAAGGTGTGGCTGATTCCTACACATCAAAAATAATATATAAGTCATTTTAGTAAAGTATAAAAACAATATGAACACATTTTCTTAGTTTTAAATATGTGACTTATTATTTTTACAAAATATATTGTAAATTTCAAATAAATAGACACACTTTTAATTATACCAGTCACACCATGCATCATATTGTGGTGAGGATTATTCTTACATGTCAGAAATGAATTGTCTCTATTTTTTCTAAAGTATAAAACCAATATAAATTCATTTTCTTTGTTTTCAGTATGTTACTTATTCTTTTTACTAAAATTAATTTCAATTTTAAATAAAAAGAGACATATATAGTTATAACAGTCACACCGTGAACTAGATTGAGGTGATTTTGATTCATACACGTCAAAAATTACTTATGGATTAGTGTATTAAATTATCAAAATAATAATAATGCATTTGCTTGGTTTTTATTATGTCACTTATTCTTTTTTACTAAAATTAATGTCAATTTCAAATAAATAGTCACACTTAGAACTATACCGGTCACACCATGCATTATATTGAAGTTTTGTTGATTCCTAAATCTAAAAAATGACTCATAGATCATTTTTTTAAATTATCAAAACAATACAAATGTGTTTTCTCAGTTTTCAGTATGTCATTTTTTTTTACTAAAATTAATTTCAATTTTAAATAAATAGACACACTTAGATTTATAGTGGTCACACAATGCGATTGAGGTTTAGTTGATTCCTACACATCAAAAATTACTTATGGGTCATTTTAAAAGTACCAAAATAATTTAAATGAATTGTATAGGTTTTAATTGTGTCACTTCTTCTTTTTACTAAAATTAATGTAAATTTTAAATAAATATACACACTTTTAGTCATACCGATCACACCGTGCATCACATTTCGGTTTTTTGAATTCTACACATGAAAAATTAATTATAGATAATTTCCCTAAAGTATCAAAAATAATTTGAATTTATTTTCTTGGTTTTCAGTAGGTCACTTGTTCTTTTTACTAAAACTAGTGTCAATTTTAAATTAAAAGAGACTCATTGAGTCATACTAATAAAATCGTATATCATATTGAGGTATATATGATTCTTACCAGTCAAAAATGACTTATGGATTTTTGACTTAAAGTATAAAAACAATATGAATAGGTCTCCTCAGTTTTGAGTATGTTGGTTGTCTTTTTTACTAATATTTATGTCAATTTTAAATATAAATAACCACTTGGAGTCATAAATATCCCACTGTGTATCATATTTAGGTGAGGTTGATTCATATACATCCTAAAGTCTCAAAAAAACCTTAACGTGCAATGTTATCATGATTTTTATTTCTTTTCCTTTTCAAACTATTAGCATTTCATATTGACTCAATGTTTTTAGCTAAAAACCTTTATCATTATTGAATTACAAGAGAGTGGAGGAAGCTCATGTGCCCATTATATCATGAGAAGTTACCAAAATGAGAATATGAGATTTATCCACTCTTCTAGTTTTCAATGATAATGGTATTTCAGCTAAATAACATCAAATATTTGCAGTGTTTGAAACTCGATAAATAGAAGCAATGGAAATCATACAGATCTATGAAAAAATCTAAATAAGGGTTAGATTAAAATGAGAAGGAAATTAATTTACAAATATTATATAAAATGTTGAAACTTTCAGTTAAATAAGTAGTATGAATTCACCTTTTCATGATGTTTGTATACATTCTTGAACAATTTCTTTATTGACATTATCTCAGTTATAGCCTCGAATCCCAATATTTCATGAGCATGAGAAGCTTCAAACAAAACACCCCAACTAGAAAGAAGGAATCCACCTATATAATAAAACAATTATTATGTGAGTAATACTAAACAAAATTAAATTAAACATTAATATGAAGCAATTTAATACTTATATAGAAGTCAGATCTTCATGATATTTGTGTACATTCCTCCATCAGGTATGAGGCCCATTCAATTATATAAAAATATATATGATCTTGTTGATGTGATTATTTTTAACAGTCATAGTAGTACTAGAAGAATATAAAAACAAAATGGAACAAGAAATATTTTAAATGAAATAGTAGTTATCTTCTAAAATATCACTTTGGGGATGCTAGTTTGTTCATGGAATATGATCTCTCTCATACATTTATAAGTATAATGACCATAATATTTTACATTTTTTAGTTTCCAAAACTATATAAACATTAAGGATAATAAGTAATTTGTTTTTATATGTGTATGGATAGTGAAATATTATTATATATACCCTGACACTTGTTGAGTTGTAGAACCTTTTAGAGTCATTGTGATTAGCCCCTAGCCTCATTCCTTGTTCTTCATGATATTGAAGCACCTCTCTATCATAAAATAATCCTCAATAAATGATAATATAAATTATATAAATTTATGTTTAGTTCTAAAATATTAGATGTAGTGTATTAAAAATTGACAAACATTATCACTTGCAGTCGGTTTCTTGGGTATCCATGAAGTGAATCAAGGAAATAAATATTTTGAGTATCAAAATTGATTGCAATGAGCATTTAATGTTTCCAAAAAATAAAGAAAGGAATAAGTAAGGGAAAAAATTAAAATATTTTTGATATGATTAAATAGTATAGTTTTACCCATACATAATTGGTATTAAGAAGATTATGTCATCTGCATGTTTGTTTTTAAACAATTTGACAAGGCATTCCACAATTTAATCATTTTTTATTCGATTTTTGTTTGTTCTGTAGAGGTGGTTCGAGGAATAATGAGTCCAAAAAAATCATGGGGAAGTATCTTCAATTTTTTTTGATATATATTCCTACCAAAAATATGATAGGTATTTAGTCATAATTAACACAATATATCAATTTTGGAAAATAAAATCATGAAAACATACCTCAGGTATACATTTAAAACTGAGAAACCTAGCCAATAATAGTTGAGGATTTCATTTAAATTCCCAACACTAATGTAGCATTCACCTCCATATCTGTACATATTTTCTTCAAAATAATGCATGTGACTACTACAATTTTTTAACTTTTTATCCACATGAACCTTAAATTTCAATAAATACAGATATGAAACTGGTGAGGTAAAGGTGATTCAAGAAGATATTTTTTATTATATGGTTGATACTTTAGGTGATTTAGAGTCGGTCATTTGTTTCAGCCTCTTTCCTTTGTCTGCCTATAATAAAATTTATCAGTCCAGACCTTTTTTCATTAATTGTTAAAGTTTTAGTTTGAAAAATAAAATGGAAATGAATACCTACTTTTCAACATGTTTTTTACAAGATTGGATGGCCATACGATGAATGTTTCAAAAGCTTGGTCGACTGTATCAATATCATCATCATCAAGTGGAACATGTAGCTCGGTGCTCAACTCATGAGATACACTAATTTCCACTCTCATATGACCTATTATAAGTGGTCAATTGTGTAGACTGCCATTTTTGATATTGAACATTGTGTACCTCACTAAAAGGTGATAGGTGGGTGTTGATAGATTTAAGTCATAGTCATTTTTACCCTATAGAATATTAGTACATGAAAGTTATCTGTGTCTGTCTGATTAACATTTCACAAAAAACAATTATTAAAACATTGATTACCATGACTAAGACAACTCTATGAGGGGAATGGATTACCTAAAATGCAACACCCCGAGCTTCCACGATACGCTTCTCTTTCAATAATGCAATAGCTTGCATTGTACGCAAGTTCGAGATTCTAACACACCGCGACCAATCAAAGTAGTCGTTATGAATATAAATACCCACTTTTTGAAATTATATATATTTTATATTTCAAAACGGACTTCAGTTATGGATTTAGAATATCGAAATTAGCCTATGTTGAATTTTTGGTATTTTTCTGAGAACTTCCAATTTTTTATGAATAGTGAAAAATACTTAAAAAAGCCTTTTTAATAAAAATAATTTATAGTGATAAATTATACTATTTAGTGGTTTTAAAGTATAATTAGAATATATTTTTACCATTTTATCTAATGGTGGTCATTAGAATTAATTTCACTTTAAAATTGGACATAAACAATTGTCAATCTTTTGATATATATTGTTTCTTAAAATCACGCTATTTGTTGTGACAGCGGGAATTAATTATAAAATTAATTAATGCAACTTATATGTTTGGATTTTGTAAAATAGACATAATTTTTGAATTCGGAATATCAATTATAGCTTAGGGTGAAATTTTGGCATTGTTCTGAAAAACTTCAATTTTTGATGAATAGTGAAACCACTAAGTGGTAGTTAAAAACTATTTTTTCGTTTAAATGAAACATTTCCACTTCTGTGATTTGAATTTCAAAAATCCGACATACATGGTTGTCATTAGGATGTAAAATGCGGTTCAATGAGATTAAAATAATTTTTTGTGAATAGTAACTTTTAAGTTGAATTAATCGCGATTAAAGGTAATTAGTGAAATTTAAGGTAAAAATGATATTATAAAAATATGAAAATACCTTTACACTTGTCCTACCCTTATTGGATGAGTCATGAACGACCAATAAAATACATGGGTCAACTTGGGTACCCCATGGAGCCACTTTGGTAGGAAAATGACAATAAAAACTTTTTATTTAATGTTAAAATAAAAATGTCACAAACATGAGTTGTTTTACTAAAACAATTTGTAAATGGGGTAATACAAGTCATATTTTAGACTATAAATATTCATTAGAAAGATAAAAATATTTCCTACATCATGATAGTTTTTTTATAATTTTTATACATTAAATAAATTAAATTATTTATGACACCATGATGATACATCTATTACCTCATTAATTAACGATTTAAATAAAATGAAAAGATAATGTAAAATCTAAGACTTAAACTTGTCAAAAACATATTGGATGAGTATATTGCGAACTATTATCACCTTACCCTCAAAATATATAAGTTTGGGACCTTTAGAATCCGAAAAAGCATTTCATAATAAAGTAACATTTCAATCATTCCAAGAGTGCCCCTTCTCTCCTCTTATAAAAGGCCCCCACCAGTACCACCTTACTCACACATTAAAAGCCTTTTTTCTCAGCCAAACTCTGCCCAAATACTCTCTCAACTTCTCTCCCTTACTCTTAGAAGCCTCCATTTTGGCAGAAGTCATCCCAAGGTATCCTTTGGCTCAAATCAAAAAGAGTTACCCGATTTTAAGGTAATGTCTTCTCTAATGTTGTTTTGTTTTATTTTTCTTCTCCAAACCCTTAAAATCTTTTTATTCGTTTATTTTATAACAAAACCAGTATCTAAAATATACTAGAATGTTTTTATGATAAGGGTTTGGTTTAAAATTACACACACCTTTGTGTAATGGTTAAAGAACATATTGTTTCAGTGGGTGGCGAAATTCTGCCTCACGAAACGATGATTGTTCAATATTATTTTAACACCTCTAACGGTGGCCATTTTGATGACACTATTTTCATATATGATATATATATTATGTTTATGTTTTCCTTAGGCTTCTTTATTTCTCATTTATGGCATACTTTATGATTTCCATTATGGGTAAACGCGATAATTTCATTTTAGGAAGTGCGGACTACCGCCCCCTCAAAGTGATTTGAATCGTTAATGCCATATGTGGGATGTATAAAGGATGGCGTAAATGGTATTATACATTATATTATACTGGAATTATATTATAACTTTATATAATTATAACTTTATTCCATTAAATACAAAATAGAAATGAAAGTAGCGTTCATGCGTACGTACGACTTACCGTCTCCATGAACGGTGCATTTCATTTCTTACCTCTAAATGTTATGTAATATTATAAATGAGTGTATATACTGGATATATATGATGTATATGATATATAAATCATGAATATAATTATGGATATAATGGATATATTACTACATGAACAATGTGTAATTATAAGAAGTTTATTTTTGACTCAAGTACCTAAGATCGACAAAACGACCGTTATAAACTTAAATAATTACATAATGTTCATGAAATGGTAATAAGTGATATAAAAGGAATAATGAACATGAAAAATGTTCTTAAGAAGGTAGATATTAAATCTATTTTATTATTCAGGAGGTTAAAGAGCGGTCGAGTCAAGTCGGACATGAGGTAAGGGAAATTCTTAACCCAATCTTTGTTCTTTGGGTTAATCTCTTACTTTCAAATTATGTCATGATATTATTATGTACTATCTTGTATTTGTACTTTCTTTATGTATACTTATAGTGAATACGCATAATAGATATATTTTATTTAATAATGATCTTTGTAAGGGACTTCGTCTCAGTCTCCATTCATTGAGACATATTTTGTTTTATACACAAATTTCTTTTTTACGGTGTATAAACCCCTTTGACTTTTACGTTTATTCAAAAAGTAATCTTTTTATATGAAGCATTTTACTAAATGACAAAAAGTAATGTTTTTCTTATTGTACGTATGCGGAGACAACGACTTCTCCGCCGCCGTGACTATTATTTGTGTTTCAGATTCCTCTACAAGCCATAACTTTTTCTTAAAATGAAAAATAAATACAAAGTTTTAATTTTATTTTATTTTGGTATTGAAAATGGTTTTGAAAGTGTTTTTATTATATCAATGTGTTGTATTGATATCTAGTTATTGAAATGTGGAAATTTTATGTTTCAGTTATGCATGTTTTATGTGATACGATTATGTTATGGTTTATGATATGTTTAAACCTATTCATATGAGGAATGCATTGGACTTAATAAGTGATGGGTGGAGCCTGCTATAGCTCCTCGATGCATCGGTAGGTCTCATGAGACAAGCTAGTGTCTTGGCACGAGGCCTTGACAAAATCTTATTTATAGTCTTGGCACGAGGCCTTGGCTACGTGGTTATGATAGTATGGCATTATGCATTCCATCATTATGAAAGTGTTTATTGATATTGCATGTGATCATTAGACTAGTAGAATATCCATGTGAGTAAGTGAATGGAATTATTTAATTTTATTTTTTCCATATTATTCTGAAGTTCATGTTTAAAAAGGCTTTTGTTTTATTTATACATTACCTTAAATGTTTATGTTTATTGATGAAAGCTTCCGCAATATTGTTATCCTTACTGAGCATCTGAGCTCGCCCCTTTCAATGTTTTAATATTTTCCAGGATGTGAAGAAGTATTTTATGAAGGACCTGTAGAGATAGTCAGAAGAGGATATGAGTGTGGACTATGGAGACTTTGTTATTTTAGTTTTTCACATTATGATGTAATGTAACATTTATTAATATATCTAGTGTTCCAAGGCTAATAAACTAATCGGTCTTTCGAGAGTTTATCTTTTGTGATCATGCCAATGTTACACAATAATGCACCGACTCTGGGTTACTGGGGTCAGGGCGTTACATAAAAGATGGTTTCTCTTGAGTTTCTTCTTACATTTTCTTCAACCATAAGTGTTTCTAGAAACTCTACCTGCCATTATAATCATTTGTCAATGGTATCTAGTCATTCATTTATCTGTTTCATTTCTTTATATTTATCCTCCTCTTTCTTTTTTCACAAAATATTTTTCTGGGTGTCACCCCAAAACCCGAACCTCTAATGTGGCCATACTATTTTGGCTAATTCAAGGCTATCAATGGTAGGTGTTTATCCGTTATAGGTTTTATTGATTCTTATGACTATTTCAGATAGAAAATATAGTTAAATAAGTAATCGTTATTATGTAATAATGATTTAACGTAAAACAAATTTTTATTATGTCATACATACACATGTTTCCCAAAATTTTTGTGTGTTTTCATCTATTAGTATCTTATCTTTATTTACACACGCTTCCTTCCATAGCACATGGAATCAAATAGAATTGGATTTGGATTTAGAGTCATCAATATGCATATAAATAGGGGTACATAAATATTTTATTATTTCATGTCATATAAAAGTATTATGATAGATTTAAAATACATACCATTTTTTGAAGCATACCCCATCCTTGCTTTATGGTACATGTATGTTGGTTTTGTTAACTATTTCTTATTTTTATCACACTTTTTCTATTTCATAAATAAAAAATTTTCAATCAAAGTGATGAATACACATATCATCAAACAATGTATTACTATCCACAATATATGTGAAAGGACATAACCACATGATATCCAGTAAAATCATCTCATTATTCTCGGGTTATTAGGTGTGCATAGATAAGATATGGGCACGATATTATTCTCCCTTCAACATATTTAAGATGGAGTCTTATTAGAATTGTGAAAAAGCCTATGTGAATCCTTCCATTAGGAATTAATACATATTTCATGTGGGAGTAATCTACTATAAATACACTATACAAGGGATTATTAAGAGAAAGTGAATGTTTTATTATTTTATTTTTTAGTAAAATAATTAAATGATATCATAATGTTACTATAATATATTCCCACATCAGTGTCTTAAGTGCGTGAATAACATGGTTCTACGAATGTACATCAATCAGCACACATTACTGAGTGACAATTCTAATGTAACTACTGAACATGACATTATTAGAGTTAACATGCTAGCCTCATGCATTCCATATAACCTTGTATTTGATTCCTTTGATTTTCTCCTTAATGATTTTTCTGAACACCATCAAACTAAAATGATCCTGTTTTATCTACATCATCAGTCCTTCATTGCCTACCATTTTTTCATATTCAACATCATTAATATGTTTTTCCTCTAGAGAGGTAGCATCAGTATGTGAATATGGTCATTGTACATCTACACTAGGATTAGAAACAGTTTGAGAAACCTATTGTTCCTTATTATTAGGAGCACTAGTATTTATAGAAGGTTGTTTTTCCTCTTCACTACGAGCATCAGTTGGTTGAGAGATATGTTGTTCCTTAGGATTAGGAGCACCAACACATGCAAAATTCATTATCTACAGAAGTGGTTAAACATTTAATTTCGATTACATAATTATATTAGTGAAAAAATAATAGCATGAGTTGACACAATGTATATTAAAAATATATATAACCTAATTATTGAAATCTCTTTATTTTTTAAAGGATGAATGGATTTAACCCCTCTATTGACTATAAAAATACCTTCATTATAGTCTCCTACGACATAAAAAATTCCATCTATATTTGTACCATTTCAAAATGATTATGATGTACCGATGAAAGGGTCATCCTTAGTTGAATTTCCATCTGACCCTTTAGTGGGTTTGGTCGATAACAGAACAATTGAACACTTTTGGTTTGCAGGATCTGGAACATAAAATACTTGTACTGCCTGCGATTCCATTATAAAAGGTTCATCTCTATACCCTTCCATACTAAAATCCACTTTCATGAATATCAATTCAACTATTTTAAAAGTACTCTTGTTATCAATACACATGAATTGAAAAATTGGAACTTAGAATGTTGTATAATCTAACTCCCACATTTGTTTGATGTTTCCAAAGTATGACATATTCATGTAAATTGAATTTAATTCTTTAATACCAGAAAAAATCATAATTTTAGGAACAAATGTAACTCCACTATTTTACAAGGTTCTGTATTCATCTTGTTCATTTATACAAAATGTATAACCATTAGTTACATAACCATTATAATATAATACATACACACTTGGTCCTACGACTTGCCATCGAAGTTGTTCTAAAATTGAATCCGGATATTCATATGACTACATAAAAATATGGTCTTAAATCCATCCTATAAACTTTTTATTATGACTATTTGATATCCATATTTCATCCCTCTATGTATCTAAATTCCTAATAATTTCAATTTGGGTTTCAACATATGAGGAAACCTAAAAAATGTTAGAAAAAATGTAAATTTGGGTTTTCTCTCAATCTATAATATTAATTGTGATAATATCTCTTCTTGTAATTCCTTCACCCAAAATGTTCCTAGTGTAATGAGATTTCAGTAGGGAAATTATTTCTACACCGTACAGGTATTTGGTACATAATTCAATGGCTTACTCAAAAATATATCACTATGTAATACAACCCTTTGGCTGACTTTAATTTTTGACATACCCTTTCCATGTATCCATATATTGCTCAATGGGGTACATCATTTTATAATGTATAATACCAAATAGTTTAATATCTCTCTCCAAGTGAACCATAAAATGAACTATCATATCAAAGAATGTTGGGGGTGATGAATATTTCAAATTCACATAATATGATGGAAATTTCTCTTTCCATAGTTGGAAATTTTTACTGATCTTTAAATTTATTGCATATATATTTAAAGCATAAATAGAGCTTAGTTAATGTAGGATGGAAATTATTAGGAAAAAATCAATGTAAATCCATAAGAATTAGGTTTTTCATGAAAACATGAAAGTAATGCGATTTAATACCCTTTAACATTAAATCAATCTTTGAAATGATATTCTTGATATTAGATGAATACACCTCTAGAAACTTTATGTCAATCAAGAAATTGTAAAACTAGTATCTCTCCTACCTATAAATAGTGTAAGTATCTAGAGGAAGAAAAGTTAATTTTTCACGCTTTATTGGTGCCAACTCTTCTCGTATTCCCATGTCAATAATGTCTATCCTAGCTTTAATTCCATTATTTATTTTACTGGGTTCATTTAGAAACATGTCAATAGCACTATGACATAATTTTTTTTCATCATGAATAACATCAAGAAAATATATGAAGTATAGACAATTCCATTATGGTAATTCAAAAAATAAAACTAATCCCTTTTTTCGAATGGTTTTCTTATGTTTTTTAAAAAATGGTTTACCAAAAGAAGTATCCATATCTTTTACTTTCTCAAATAGTTGATCACTTGTTAGTGGAGATGATGAAGCATGTTCTCCTAAAATTCTATCGAATGATGTCATATAAGATCAAACCTTATGTCATCAGGGTATAAATTTATGATTTCCTAGAAAAACAGTCTACGATGAATGTTTCAACCTAATTTATATTACACATTGTTACCAAATGGGATACCATTGAGTTATTTAAATCTATATCCTAAAAAATATTCACAAGAAGGAAAGTCATTTATCATCCTATACAACATGGCTCTCAATGTGAAATATTCATTTTTGTAAGCATCATACAATGTAACACCTGAATCCCACAATAATTTTAAATCTCTGATCAACGGTGCCAAATAAACATCTATATCATTACCCGGTTGTTTTTGTCCTAATATAAGCATAGATAATATGATGTATTTTTATTTCATGCATAACCACAATGTTAAGTTATAATTTACCAAAATAATCGGCCATGTAGTGTGAGTGCTTCTTTAAAAACAAAAGGTATTAAATCTATATATATATAACACAAGATGAAGGTTTCTCATATTGTTTCCAAATTCAACATAACCATGATAGTTTTTTTTTCTACTAAGGAGCGTTTTCTAGGTGACATATTTTCCCATATTTATTTCTTATATCAGTGTTCCATGTTAATTGCTCTGTAGTATCTTCACTTCCATATAGGTGTCTAAAACTTGTAATGATTGGAAACAACCATAAAATTTTCATAGGATTTGATTCACCTTTCTTATATTGATAAGAACCACAATTTGGGCATTCTGTAAGTGATTTTTGTCCCTTCATAAATAGTATCAGTCATTCAGTGAGGTGTGTAATTTTTAGAGATCATGCCCATCAAGTTTAGCATTAATTTGGAATCATATGTTCGTCTAGTGAGCTTATTATATTCTAGAAGCATGTCATTAAAGAGAAAAAGTAGCTCTGTAAAATAGTAATCACTCTATATATTTCCTACTTTCAAATTATACAGCTTCAGTATGGATGACAATGCTATATATTTAGTGTAACCATCATATAATGGCATCTTTTCACAACTCTTTAGCTTCTAAAAAAAATATACAATCACGAATTTCATCTTCGAATGTCCTTGTGATTTCCTCAATACAATTTTCATCATCATTCACATATATAATCACACCCCTGATACGGTCTTCTTCATTGTACACACATGTAATCATATCAGACGATCCCTAAAATGTCATGTTATCCCAATCACTTGATACATTCTCTTTGTCCCCATGTTTATTACAAAATTTGTATCATAGATATATTCCATGATATATCAAGTGTTCTTCCAACTCCTATGGAATAATTATTGTTGAATAAAAACAACATAAACATGGAAAAAGTATTTAATAAGTTTCATATGCATGATATTTTTCAAACATGATGAACTCTTTCACTCCATATTCATACTCTTTGTTTAGACGATTGAAAGTCACCAATTATTTATTCATATTCATCTTATTTGATTCAGTAATATTAATATTTAACAAAATAAATACATAAAAAATGTTCAACTAGGGTCACCATCCAACCATATATCCCTCTCATAATATCTAAAGGAAGAAAAAAATCCATAAGAAACCTGAACCAATAAAATGTAGGCATAATATAAACGTCTAGTAGGTCACCACAACCTATCAAATCTAATAGATCAATTTAATATTACATCCTTGAAAATCTATTTTTAAATACATTATAAAAATAAACATTTCCTATAAATTTTTACCAAATAAGTAGTACCACATAAAAGTGTGTTAAAACACTTTTTATAAGATTTTCATTAAATGAAAGAAAGCACTTGGAAAACATTTTTCTTCATCCAATACCTCTCAGTCAAATCAACTTTTTAAAATCCGTCTTTAAACTATTTCATAAACTCCCATTTTTAAAATATACATATGAAAACTCAAAGAGGTTTCTAGCTATAATACAGTTTTCTAAAACATGTTAAAAAACCAACAATTTCCATAAAACTGGGCATAGTGGCCTAAAACCTCATTTTCAAAACTCACACATTATTGGAATTTCCAATATAAACCATTCTAACTTTTATCATTTCATAAAACGTTTCAAACTCATTATTAAAATAGTTTGAAAACACTTAAGAATCATGATTTCATTTTTTTCCTTCTTTAAAAACCTTTCATTATTTATTTACAAAAAATATAAAAAGAAAACCATACAAAGAAGGAAGAAATAAAAAGGTCAAGAACCACTATTCAATCTGTAAAACTTGGGGAAAATGAAAATAAAACATGTTCCAAATAATAATATTAATATTAGAGTATATAATAAGAGTATAGAGATAAAACCCCTAAACGATAATAAAAAGGATTCTAGTTTCATGGGAATAATCACTATGTTTTGTTAATAAAAGGACTTTAATTGGAGATAAAGAAACTAGGTCATCATTTCTAAACCCATCCAGACCCCCAGAAGACTCATTAAATCAGGTCATAAATAATAAAAATCCCCACATGGGATCATAATCTAAAATGTTCATACAAGAATCAGAGGGTCTTAAGAGGGTATTAAACCTTTTATGAAAACTAATTTTTTATAAATTTTAAATGGGACTTATCTTTTTAAAACATTCTTGGAATGACAAACCATTTTATCATTTATAAAACTCAACCCAATCTACTATTCAGACCAATTTTATCAAAATACCTTTGAAACTCAAATTGGAATTCATGATACCATTTAAAATTATGTTGAAAAGAATTAAAATAAACAATAAGTTTCAAAATATAATACACATGGGAAAACAAACCATTTTGAAATAATCCATATCATTTGGAAGTCTTAAAAGCTTTAAACACCCCAAAAATTGATATAAAAATTAACCAAGACTAAAAAAAGTTGTTTGAAATAAAGATCACAAGGGTTAAGTCACCACTTTAAAAATAAAACAATATTTTTAAACATTTTTGACACTTTTAAATCACCCAAAATCTTGTTTGGAAATCCAATTAACAAAATGGGTGCTCTAAAATTTAAGAAATATAGTTTCTTGGACTCTATGAATATGAATCTTAAAAATGTATAGATCCCATGAAGCATTTTAAAATCAGGAAATATTTAAATTAAAAAAATATAAATTTAATAAGAGGAATATCATTTCCCTCCCCTACTTCTCTAGAAGCCTTAGAGAGTCTCCTCATAACAAACACCACTTCCCTCCCACTCATCTAAACTTTAATCTTGGTGATTCTCTATTAAAATTCAATGTATGAATTTACTAAGTGGTCTTTATCTCATCTTTCCACCTTATTTATTTCTCTTTATTCATTCTCTTTATCTCTTATGGTCATGGTATCCATGTGATGAAAATTTTATGGGATTTACTTGGGGATTATTGTTTCTAGGTAATATTTTAAATCTATAGGAATCTTTCCACTTCCCTTTTGGTATTTTAACAACCACTGACAATGAATTCAATGATTACTAGTAGGTGTCCCTATGATAATAATTTAACCCTATAAACCAATAAAGTACATGATGCAAGAAACCTTTATTGGTTCACAAAAATTAAGCTACATCCAAGGAGCATATATAAGTTATTTATTGATGTACTAAAATAAACCAAGTTCACATATTGTATAAGGTTTAAAATAGAATCATTATCCATTTTTGTTTACACCTACACCTAAAGATAAATGTTTACTTATTTATTAAAGAATAAAGAATCGCTACCACTCAAGTGTGTGAGTTTAGTCCTTAATAATAAACAATAAAAATAAAAATACTATATTGGAAGATATTTTTACAACGTATTCATGAAATTTTATTAACTCCTTCTTATTCATCCTCTTATTTATCTTTATTGATCAATAATAAAAAAAATCCTCATTTAATTTCTTGAATATTTCTCTTTATGTTCCTCTATCAACTCTCAATATTTACACAATATTAATCAAATAATATCCAAACTATTTACCCTCACTTCATAAGAATTTATCAATGGTCATGATATATCCATTTTTTTCATAGAAACCATGATCATGATACTTTTCCATCGACCATACTATTTTTTCAAAGACAACCAAAAGGGTGAAACTATATCTCATATTATCAAATTAAATCCTCCAAGTTTGATGGATTTTCAATTCTTTAAATTCAATAGATATAACCTTCATTATGGTGTGACATAGAGAAATATAATAAAATCCATTTAAAATTTTTACTACTTGAAATAAATCACAATCCATCTAACTCTAAAGAGTGTTGCATGAAGACATCTAAATTTATATCTATAAAAATTTATATTACCTAATGAATAATATCACAATATATTCAATAATTTGTGACCTTTATTTATAGTGCAATTCATAATCCACAATGCATATTACTAAACACTTTTTTAAGAATAATTCCTTAACAAAACATGGGGTTATTACATCTCAAGAATTATTTTCATAATTAATACAATAAACCAAAAATCATTCACCCTAATCTCAAATGATTCATGTTTATCAATAACCTAACAATCAGCTAATTATGAGAACATACCATTCTATGAACTATACCTTTGGGGGAGAGAGCGATGGTGAAGGAGAAGGCAGTAGAGGTGGTGGGGTCAATGCGGCTGGGGGAGAGTGGCGTAGAGGAGTGAACCTAGGGGAGAGTGGTGCATGAAGGCAACATGGTTCAACAAGAGAAGCAATGTAGTGAGGCTGTGTTAGTGCAATTAGGTGAGAGAGGAGTGGAGACATCAGGGTTTAGTAAGAGTGGCGACATGACATTTGTTAGCTTCTGTGAGATCTTGAAGGTGAGCAAGAGAAGAATCCGACTATTAGGGTTCATTTATAAAATCGGGTAATGCTTTTATTAGCGATACTTAAAAAGCACTGATAAATGTATGTTTTATCAGCATGAAAATAGAAAACACTGATAAAACCTACATTTATCAGTGTTTTTAGCGCTTATAAAGATATATTGTCAATAATTTATTTATATTATTGTATATATTTATAAAATTGTATATATAATATATATATATATATATATTTATAAAATTATAAATATTATAAATAATTTTTTTATTTATTTATAATTATAAAATTATAATAAATATATCTATTATATTTATAATTATATATAACAAATATACATAATTTATTTTTTTATTATAATTAATTATAAGTAATTATTTATTTATATCGAAATAGGTTTGAGTATAAGTTAGCAAGTCAACCGATGCCCAACAAATTTATTAGGAAATCGTAAAAGAAAGCATAAAGAGACGAATAGGGACAAACAAACATTCTCACCCTCCATCAATACATAACAAAAAAGTAGTCCAAACATAGTACAACCAAAGGGGAATGACCTAATCCATAGTAATGACTACAGTTCAAGAGGATCAGGGTCATTACCATAATCATACTCAGAGTTATCCTCATCAGTTTCCCACATAGACTATGAGTTTATTTGGTTGAAAAGTACAAAGTACTTCTCCTTGATATATTCCTATTCTGGAGTGATCTGAATATTAGTTTCCTTAGTAGAAGACCTAGTAGACACATATTGGGAATTCCCATCCCAATAATCTCATCCATTACCTTAGCCACGAACTTTTGGATGATGAACCCATCTCTAGGATTTTGATTGTTTCCAAGTCTCTTATGGTTCCTCCAAATGGGGTTTCTTATTATTAGTGATATAAATACCCATATAAGGACCATCAATGATGTTCAAATTACCTTTTGAAATATTATCCACTTTCATTGGATTAGTATTCTATACTCTTGTCATCGTGTTTGAAGTAACCGTCTGCAAATCAACCAAAGGAGGCTTAGTTTTCTTATAGGAGAACATTTGGAATCCTTCACTATACACATATTTATTCCCTTTATATTATATATTATGTACTTCTACCCATTTACATATCACAGGGGAGTCAAAATGTGAATTTTTTTCCATGTATGATTCTTGAAGCCATCCCATGTTCCTGTAAAAAATGTGCATAAACCATATATTGTATTTCAGATTTATCGACATCCTTTTCATTGAAGGTATTCCTCTCCATAATTTCATCCATTGGGATTTGATTTTCATTAACACAAGTATTAAAAACATTCCCTTTTTTTACATCAGAGAGAGATTCCTCTATAGCAATTACAGCCCAAGAATGATTGGGAAAGGTTGAAGAAACAACATGATATAGTCTAACAAAACCTTCCAACCGTTGCTCTCCAGGTTGTGAAGAGACACCCAACACAATTCTCCCATAAAGGGTGTCATCATCAGGCTTTTCTCCAGCACTTGCATCATGGGAAGAGTCCTTCATTGGTCGAGGCTTCTTGTTGCAGCGACTTGCTTCATGCCCACAAGCCACAATCAAGGAACATGAAACATTTATTTTATAGTTCAAGTGTTCATGTCCAATAATCTTTCATTATGAAAAAAATTCATCATTTTTCATACTCAAAACTCAATTCAAACTCATCAGAATTAGTGGAGAGGAAAATTTTATCAACTGTGGTGGATCCAAGGTCAACCTCAACTAAAAAACGAGCATAGTGCCCAAACAATTTGATCTCGCTTTCCTTGTCCAGTTTAATCAAGACTCCTATCACAAGGGCAACGTCATAAATTTTTTTTGGGTGCCAAAACAACCAACATAAGCCAAATATTTTTACCAAAAGATGAAGAAATGAATTGCATACCTCCAACAGATTGAAATTCCTATCTCAATCATGAATGTTCAGGACACCAGGATTTAGATAAATTGAGACAAGACCCCATACAGGCCGCTTCAAATCATCTATGGAAAAAATTATGTGGAAAAAGCCAAGTCCTAATTATATGAATCTCCAAAAGGAAAATAACCATACCATGAATAAACACATAATTAAATCATCCACTCTCTATGGTTTGGATCCTTTGGAAAAAATATGTGTTTCCACAATAAAATGATTACCTACACTCAATCAATATAACACCGTAACTACACCAACTTTATCATGTGTAATACTCCCCTTTAGAAAAATTGATCCAGCCAAAGATTCCTTATAAAGAGAGAAGGATGAACCGTTCCCATCAACGGACAACATCGTGCCCATCTTAGAAGCATCCTGATCAGCCTTGCTATCTGATCTGGAGACGTCATACCTATGCAACTCGAATCATTGTTGATCAAGGAGACAAGCGGCCGAAGTAAGACCACACATCACCATACGAAAAGCCGAAGCGAATCCATGAGAGTAGCACTCCTGATCACAATACAACACCATCACTATAAATTTATATATATTAATTTAAATAATTATAAAATTATAATAACTATATTTTTATATTTATAATTTTTAATATATATAATTAATATATTAATTATATATATTTATAAGGTTATAAATATAATAAATATATTTATTATAAATTTATAATTATTTAAATAAATAAATATTTATTTATAATTATAACTATAAGTAAATATTTATTTATTTATTAAAATAATTATAAAATTATTATGAATGTATTTATTATAATAATAATTTTGTTAATAATATAATATATATAATTATTATAATTTTTTAATTATTTAAATATATATATATTTATTTATTTACAATTATAATTATTAATATTTGTATTTAATTATAAATATTTATAAATATATTTATTTATTTATATATATTTGAAATTATATGTATAATAAATATATTTATTATAGTTTTATAATTATTTAAATATATATATATATATATATTTATAAGTATAAGTATAAATAAATAAATATTTATTTATAATTAAAAAATTATAATATATATGTATATTTTTAGTACTCGAGTGGTAAAGGCTCCTGCTTGGTATCCAAATGACCAAAATTAGAATCCCGATAGGCCCCTTTGGGGGAATCATGATGTGACAATGATGGATGGTTAACACTGGCAGGCGGTGACACATGCATTATGCAGGAAAGTATGCAGTCCCTAGACATGCTAATACAGTTGGTTTTTTGGGTCATCAAGGATTTCATGACCCCGGACCTCCAGGCTATGGAATGATATCACACCAAAAGGGAGTAGGCACTAGAAGAGGAATCAGAGCAAGTAGAAGCCATCAACACAAATAACTAGATCGAAGGAATGAGAGGGTGTGTCAACCATCATCGGGGTCAGGCACCACGCAGTTCTGGATGTGAAAATGCTACCTGATCATTCATGTGAAGTGGGGAGCTGGCCACAAACAATGAAGAAGATTCTTGGCAGGGAAAATTCTAGTGTTCTAGGTATTTATGCCTTCGGGCCTTGTATTGGGCCTTGTCCCACTGTTCCTATAGGCCATGTATGGGTTCTCTCTAAACCCTGTTAAAAAGGGTATTATCCAAAAATAAAAAAAAATCCATTGTTTTTCAGGCCGTTTGGAGTAATAGATTCATGGGTATAACGTGAATGAATCATATACCAAGAAAAGTATAGATCATAAAAAACGTGTCATCACATATATAGACAACATGAATAATAATAAAGGTGTAATGTATAAATGAACATTCATGATGAATACATAACATATGCACATCAATTATACTCACATGTCAATATATTTGTTGATCAAATTCATCAGAAACATATATTTATTTAAATAAATAAATATATATATATTTATAATTATAATTATAAATATATAATGATTAATATATAATTATAAATATATAATTATAAATATATAATTATAAATATATAATTGTAAATATATAATTATAAATATAATAATATATTTACTTTTTAATAAAATTTATTATAATCATATAATTATTTAAATAAATATTTATTTAATTATGATATCATAAATACTTTTTTTAAAAGATTATATATATAAATATTTGAATTATTAAAAAATATATATCAATTATAAACATGATTGTTTTTTAATGTATATAAATAAATATTATTTTTGAATATAACTATATCAATTTTATATAAATTAATAATATTTTTTATTAAAAACCTTTATCACCACTAATAATAGTGTAGATATAAATACCCTTTATCAACATTAACAAAAGAACAATATTTTTTTATCACTGATAAAGGGTAGACTTATCAACGCTTTTAGTTATTGCTGATAAAGACCCCCTTTTATCAACGTGTTTTTCTTAGTGCTGATAAAAGTTGATGCTTCCCTTATACTGATATGTGGTAGTGTTGATCCCAAAATTTTGTGTTTATATTTGGGTGAAAGTTTGGTGTGAATTAGCGGGGTTTTGATTTTCAACTCATATATTAAATTTAATTATTTAAGTAATTAAATGCCGCACACACCACTATTGAATTTGGGAGAAAAAATGAATATATATTGATACCTATAATCCAGATTGAAATTTCATCACTATAACTGCTACCTACATACCAAACACAATATGGAGATGTGGCTGTTCAGTATATAAGGAAAAGAGCCACATATAAGACCTGATTTTAATTCCAAAGTTTAGCTAGATGGATGGGAAATTCCTTGGACATGCGTGGGTCATGTTTGACCCGACCCCCTTCTCACATGGCATGTGCCCTGTTTCCAATATTATGTATGTATATTTTAATATATATTTTATGTATATAAATATATAAAATTGTCAACGTATGATATTAATAGTATGTTAATATTAATATTTTTAATGATAGTAATAATAATAATAATGATGATGATGATAATATCATATATATATGTAGACACACACACACACATACTTATATATGTAAATGAAGAAAAGTACAATTTCTCACCATTTTTAATAAATAAATAGTTTATTTTAATCATATTTTTAACATAGAAAATGATGGTAATATTTTTGTGGTTAATAGAGAACTTTAAATGATTGTTTTTTACATTTAGAAAATCTTATAGGTCTCACAATATTCTGCAATGTCTTTTATCACCTCTAGTTAAAATCACTGATAAATGAGTGTCTTTATCAGTTCTTTGTAGCGCTAATAAAGACAACATTTTTCAATGGTTTTTTATAGTGATAAAGGGTAACATTTATCAACGTTTACAAAAAGTATATTTTATAATAAAAAAACTATATCATTAAAAATAATATATTTATATATTTATATACTTATATTGATATAAATATAATATATTTTATTAATATAAAATCTGTACAAGACTAAATATACATTTATACTTAATATATAAGATAATTAGTTAAAATTGATTATATACTAATTAGAAAAAATTATATATTATTAAAAATCATATTTAATATTGAAAAATAATTAGAATGATATATACATATAGTTTTCTTAAATAAAATTTATAAAAGGCTAAATATGTATTTAAAAATCATATTTAATATATAAATATATTTTTATTAATATGAAATATATATATTGAACAATGGTTTATACGTTAATTACAAATATTTACTAATTTATATTTAGAGACATCTAGTAATGTCTTGGTTTATCAATACCATTTGTTTTTTCAATTGGACATGTATATCAAATAAAAAATATATAATTATTAATTAAAAAAATTCACTAAATATGCTACACTTAATATGTCATACAATAATTTCACTCATACATATATAAAATTAATTCATTTTTATAGAGATAAATTCTGTAAGGGAACAATTTTTTAAAAGGTATAGATCCTTTACATTTTTTTACTAATTATTTGTTTTGGACCAATTATGGATGCCCAATGAGGTCACCGATGTTTCAGAGGGTGTATAAGGCTTTGTTGGAGGTTGGAACCCCATGTGGTGGAAGAAAGGACTAGGTTGCATGGTTAGTAGAAATTATGAAGCCCACCCCACATGGTTTCCTCTAACTGTCTGGCGAATTTTGGAGGAAAAAATAGGGCACATGATTTTTTCAAACCATGCGAATGGTCTGTAATTCTTATCAAATCCAAAAAGAAAGGTTTATGAATGATATCTCAAATCCTATGGCCAAACCGTACTAGTTCCCTCTTAAGGCAATGCCTGACGCATGGTTGGTGTATGGTTTGGCCAATCGTGCAGCCAAACTGTGCAATCGGGAAATTTTGAGTAAAATGACCAAAATGACCTTAAATTCTATAAATACCTCACCCCTCTTATTTTCTCATTCCTGTTGACAACCAACTATTTCATTCTCCCTTGAATCTCTCAATATCCTTAATTTTAGTTCTTGGATTGCTTCTCCGTCTGAGCTCGGAATCAAGAGTCGTTCATCTCATTGGATTCCTATCGATATGATATTCAGTGCTTAGGCTTAATTAATCATTTGCATTCCTTTCAAAGACACAATTTTGATGCAGTATTATATGCCTTATTTTCAGAACATTGATTCGTTCTTTAGTTTTCTTTTTATCCAGGCCAAACTAATGGCCGATACTGGATGTGGAGAGTTCTACTTGCATAAAGTAGGTGGTCTATGACTTTCCCTAAAAGTCTCATTGTTTATAAATTGATTTCGTTGTGTGCATAACAATTTCACATGGTGTTGATTCATTAAATTTATATTCCTTTATTATAATCATTTTGATCGTATTCTAGATCCCTTCCTATACATGATTATCATGCCATTGGAGGTTGTGACCCCAAATCCATTACCCTCAAGTAGGGTGTTTTCCCTATTATCTCTTTGTACTCCTGTTATAAATAGTCGAGAGACCATTTGGGTTTGTTGGATTGAACTTCCCAATGGTAATTTCTTTAAATTAAAATTAATTATGAATTGATAATGTCTAGTATGTGTACATTGTAGACGGTTATCACTTGACACTTCTAAGGTAAAAGTTTGAATTTGATAAATGAATATCAAATTGTTTAATGAAAAGTATATATATATATATATCACTTGGAATAGTTATATGAAATTGAATGGTAAATGGTTGTATGAACTTAGCCCAACTTTTCATTATTATGAAAGGTAAGTTATTGAAATTAATAAATGATTATGTAATTGAAGTGATAAATGGTTAAAAGTCCTTCATATACCTTGTCACATTAATGAAAGTAAATGGATTTAACATAATAATTTATTAAAAGGAATGAGTATTTCATGTCTTTAAATTAAATAATGAATTATGTATAAGGTAGTTATTGTATTTGTACCTTTTTATCTTTATAGGAGTGGTCAGACTTGAGATGGCCTTGGATTTATGAGGGAATTTCTTGAGCACTCATAGGATTCCATTTTGATTCAAGGAGCTGGTTTCTAAGGGAGATATCCACCTTGGTGCATGGTCCTTTCCTATTAAAGGATGCCCGACATGATTTCTTCAGATCCCTTCACTATCTTTTTGGATATTAGGATACCTTATATACACTCCTTGGATTCATATTTATGTCATTGGACACACAATTCCTTGGATTCACCCCATTTTGTCGAGTCATGCTTAGACCGAGAATACCATGGGTGAGATCTTTGGACTCAGTAGGAATCATTTACAGTGGAATTATTTGGGAAATATACTTTGATTACACTCATACCCCTTTTTTTACAGAGTTCATGAGTTATTAATATGACTTGACTGACCCATGAGGTCAATTATGCCTTAGTTTCACCTTGGATACTCTTTCATTATTACTATGATCTCTTTCAGTGTTGTTGACATTGTCACTTGTTTTATCTATATGAATAGAACATAAATGAATTAATTAAAATATCCAATGTTTTAAGACATTTCCAGCTAAGGATGAAGTAGTTATGAGTTATCATTATAACATTACTTTACCTTTATATATACCCTTACACTATTTCAGTTTATATTCATTTATTCATGCTCAAATTTACCCAAGAGAAGAAGGTAGGACGATCCTTGTAGTTTAGATTGGGTTGTCGAATCCTCAGAGACCTAAGAGGAAACTTATAGACACGTACATTCTATGGACTATTGTTGGCTTTTAAGTGGCCAAATTGGGTTTATTTTAGATGGTTTTAAATGAAATCTAAGAGGCTTAAGTGAATTCAATTTAAAAGAGTGAGTTGATCCTAGGTTATTACTTGGGGTGGATTGGACGTATTTCCTTTTCAACGATTTAAATTTATTATATTTGAGATGGGTTCATTTAAGAAGATAAAAAAACATCATCACTTACTGATTTAATACCTACACCCTTTAATACTAATGACCTATACACTTTAAGGATCAAATTTTTATCACTTCATGTTATAGGTTCGTATTAGTAATTGAAGTATGTGGCCTTAAATTCAACAAGGATGATGGAGTTTAAAAATAATAAAATAAAAATCTCAATTAAAGAATTGATTAGACATTAATGGGGCAATAAATAACATAAAATAAATCCCCTTGATAATCCCTTGGATCAACCCATAAATGGGTTATCCCTCCATTGATGATATGGTTTCAATGGAAGTGGGAAGTAGACTCGTGAGGGAGGAATTGAAGAAGTAAAGAAAACAATAAAAAGAAAATGATAACTCCACCTTTGTGTGAATAATTTCACAAGTTTTGGTGTGAATAAAGTATCACCTTTAACCAACGGTATCAAAGTGATATGAAGAACAATATAATAAGAGGAAAAGAAGAGCTTTTATTACGAAACAAAAGTGAATTGAAGAACTTACATGTGAAAGAAAAACTTGAGACAACAAAATCACATCATAACATTAAAATTGAACAAAAACACAAAAGATGCAAAAATAACACGTATCTCCGGATGTCTTCTAACATAATATGAAATTTGGGAACATTTGGAGTTGTGTATTCAGAGATATGATTAGATTAGTGGGGTGTTTTTCTGGGCCGCAGAATCTGGCCTTGAATTTTATCTCTAACTTGGGACGCCTTAATGACCAACATGGAGGCCTAATTAGCACTATATCCTGAAGCATTATTTGTTCATCTACATGTCTTCTATCTTCCCACGAAATTTAGGAGTAATTTAGTTTGTAATGTGGTTTTCACAGTCTTATCAATGGGATGGTGTCCAATCTGCCTTCTCTAGAATTGCTTCCTTTCATCACAAAATATCCACATATTCTTCCATGAATTCTCCATTGATCCCTAAATGAAACATGTTCATATTTAAGTTTATATAAATTTAACAAAATATAAAATTAAAATATGGATAATTACATTCCTTAAAATAAGATGAATCATTGGGTACTTTAAATGATATTAAAAAATCTACCACATAATAGTGCATTTTAAGAAGGAATTACAATCCTAATGTGAAATGATGTTCAATGTGTAAAATGCACTAAAATGGTGTTTATGATTAATAAATAACATTAATATAATACATATTAACAATGAATATTATCCTCATTTAGTGGCTAATCACACCCCCAACTTGAGTTTTTCTAGTCCCGAGAAAAATATATCTCAAAAACATGAAATTCGAATTCCCTTTTCCAAAAAGATTTTAATACCAAATGATCACCAGAAACACTTATACCAAACAATCATGAAACCCATAAACATATTTTAATACAAGATAGTTTCATAATAAGATCCCATTCCCAATCCCATTCTTTTGTTCAAATTCATTTCCATATTTCATCCAATATCAATTAAGTATGAGGATTTGTTGTGTATCACAATAGACATGGGGGTTCATCTTTATTCAAGGGGGAAATGACAAAAGCTCTAGGTGGAATCACATTTAAATATTAATATGAGTATTCAATTTTTTTGTATTATATTTTTCGTTTGTTTGTTTTGTTTTGTTTTGTTTTTTGCAATTTTTCCATGGTGTTTGAAATTGCACTCAAAAGAGTCAACCCCTGTATCGAGACTTTGCCGATGACTCCAAGGCTCAAATACCTTAGGGAACCAAGTGAAGCCCACATATGCGGCCATCATCTCTAGTTAAATCAGTCAAAAAAATTTAAATTACCAAAAATAAAGATAAAATTACTAACTCTGGGCCAGAAAACTATGGAGTCATGATCCCCAAGTGCCGAAAGCCACACATTAGGTCATTTCATTTCTCTATGCGCAAATTTATTGTTTTTTAGTTTTTTATTGAATAATCATATTAAAACTAAAATTATAACCAACCCTATGCTATGTATTTTGGGGAACCCATGAACTGAAACTAATACCCCACTATCCAAAGGACGTGCATTGTGATTCTTGTTTAATTTGAATGAAAATATAAACAATGAAATATCACATTGGACAGCCACACTTTCCTAAATCTATGCTCATGAAATTATACAAGGATTAAAATTAGAATTGGGGAATGAAATTGTTTTTGATATTCTGTTTCAAAGGGTGCAATGTGTTTTACCATGTTGAAAGTTACATGAATTTTTCCTTCCATTTACACACATTTTTTTTCAAATCATTTTTTTTACAAAAGAATTTTTTTTTAATTTCATCTCCCCCCCAAACATAAAACAACAGTGTACCCAGTGTTTCAAGAAATGAAAATTTAGATGGTGTAGAGGCAGATAATGGAATTTCAAAAAGGAAATTGAAATATGAGGATCATGGAATGAAGTCACCTGGTGGTTGAACTTGAAGTTCTTGCTGCTCAAAATTAGTCCTTTGATCTCTTGGGGGATGTAGGAACCTCATTGATTGAACATATATCACCCAAAATTGTCCCTGAATCATACAAATAAGAACAAAATAGACAAAACAAACAAAATATGACTTATTTAATTCCAAGTATCATTATTTTTATGGTTTTCCCTTTTTTTTTGTTTTTTTTAAATCAAAATAATGATAAATTGTCTTATTTTAAATTTCTTGGTAAGGTATTACTCCGGGATCACACCATGTGACATAGATTAATATGGTGCTCCCCTTTCATACCCATCTATACTCATAAAAGAAGAACAGATCAATAGTCTAATTTTTTTAACCTACAAAAGCATAAATAAAAAAAAATAAACTGATGACATATTGTCTTCATTTAAATTTATGGGTAAGGTATTACTCAAGGATCACACCACGTGACATAGATGAATATGGTGCTCCCCTTTTGTACCCATTCATACCCAGAATAGAAGAACATGTCAACATTCTATATTTTTTAAATATCAAAATTAATTAATCCAATTTGAAAAATAAAGATGAATCAAAAAAGATTGGAAACATGAAAACCATGGGTTGCCTCCCAGGAAACACTTTGTTTAACGTCGTTAGCCCGACATAGATCCTAAATCTATCAATTTTTTCCTGGTTCATAGGTCGGATCAGTTATCTCAACCTCTATTTCCTGTTTATTGAATGATTTAATGAATGGTTTTAACCTTTGACCATTGAACTTGAAAAGGTAACCACTTGAGGGATCTTGAATCTCTACTACCCCATGTGGGAATACATGATGCACTATGAAAGGACCTGACCATCTAGACCTTAACTTTCACGGATTTAAATGAAGTTTTAAACTATAAAAGAGCACAAGTTTTCTCAGTTCAAAATGTTTGACGTTGATATTCATAGATTGGTAGGCTTGAACTCTAGCTTTATTGATCCTTGAATTTTTATAAGCCTCCATCCTTAGTTACTCTAGTTCATTGAGATCTAATTTCCTTTTTGTTCTGGGCAATGAGAGGTCATAATCCACTTTTTTAATAGCCCAAAAGGCCTTATGCTCAATTTCAATAGGTAAATGGCATTATTTTCCATAAAACAACCTATATGGTGACATTCCTAGGATGGTTTTTTATGCTGTACGATATGCCCAAAGAGCATCCAAGAGTTTCTCAAATCAATCGTTCCTAGAAGGATTGACAGTTTTTTCAAGAATATTCTTAATCTACCTATTTTCTAACTGAGCTTGACCATTGGTCTTTGGGTGGTAAGCAGTGGACACTTTGTGAGAAATTCTATATTTTTCCATGAGTGATGAGAATGTATGATTGCAAAAATGAGTTCCACGATCACTAATGATAGCCCTAGGAATTCCAAATCTAGAGAAGATGTTTTTCTTGAGAAATCTAATCACAATTTGATGATCATTGGATTTTTTAGGAATATCCTCAACCCATTTAGAGACATAATCTATAGATAAGAGAATGTAAATACATCCCCTAGAGTTTGGGAAGGGACCCATGAAATCAATTCCCCAAAAGTCAAAGATTTCAACCACTAAGATGGGAGTGAGTGGCATTTGATTCCTTTTTGTGATGGACCCTACTTGTTGACACCTAGGATAGATTTTAAAAAATGTGTAGGCGTCCCCTAATAGGGTGGGCCAAAAGAGACAACATTGAAGAATCTTAGCTGATGTTTTCTTAGATGAAAATTGACCTCCACATTCCTCACTATGACAGAATTTAAGGATTGACTCTTGTTCGAATTCTGGGACAGACCTCCTAATGACTTCATCAGGGCAGAACTTATAGAGGTATGGATCATCAAACACATAGTTTCTAACATTAGAAAGGAATTTCTTGTGATCTTAAGTCCCTAAGAATTTTATAATTACTCCTATAACTAAGAAATTGGCTACGTCAGCATACCAAGGGAAGTCACTCACAGAGTATAGGTGTTCATCAGGAAATGAATCAGACACAGAAAGGTGATTTGAGTTGTATTTTAATTCCATACTAGAGAGGCGATCAGCTACAACATTTATAACTCCCTTTTTATCCGTGATTGTGAGGTCATATTCTTGTAAGAGAAGGACCCACCTAATCAGTCCATCCTTAGCATCTTGTTTTTTGTAAGAGCTATTTTAGTACAGAATGGTTAGTGAACACAGTGATGGGGGATCCTAAGAGGTAGAACCTAAACTTCTCTAAGGAAAACACAATAGCAAGTAAATCCTTTTCATTGGTTGTGTAGTTTATTTGGGAATCATTTAAGGATTTTATTGCATAATAAATGACATAAGGAGTTTTATCACAACGTTTTCCTAACACAAATCCAACATCAAAGTCACTAGCATCACACATAAGTTCAAAAGGAAGGTTTCAATTTGGCGATTTCATGATGGGAGGAGTGGTGAGAGAGGATTTGAGGGTTGAGAATGAACCCTCACATCTTTCTGTCCAAACAAATGGAGCATCCTTTACTAGAAGAGAAAAAAGGGGGAGAGATATTGAACTAAAGTACTTGATGAATCTTCTATAGAAACCAGAATGTCCTACGAAATACCGCACTTCCTTGATAGTTTTGGGTGATGGAAGGTGAAAAATTATGTCAACCTTGGCTTTATCAACTTCAATCCCCCTACCTGAGACCAGATGGCCTAGAACTTGTCCCTATTTAACAATGAAATGACATTTATTCCAGTTTAGATCAAGATTATTTTCTTCTCATCTTGACCAGACTCTCTCTACATTCCTCATACATCCCTCAAATGTATCCCCAAACACAGAGAAGTCATCCATGAAGACCTCTAGAAAATCCCCTACCATGTCTGAGAAGATTCCCATCATGCACCGTTGGAAGGTTCCAGGGGTATTGCATAAACCAAAGGGCATGAATTTGAAGGAAAAGGTGCTAAATGGACATGTGAATGTAGTTTTCCCTTTATCCTCTAGGGAGACCTCAATTTGATTATACCCCGAGTACCCATCTAAGAAACAGTAGAAGGCATGACCTGCCACTCTCTCAAGGACTTGGTCAATGAATGGTAAGGGGAAATGGTCTTTCTTGGTGAATGAGTTTAGCTTCCTATAGTGGATGTAGACTCTCCAACCACTACTCACCCTTATTGGAAGAATCTCTCCATCCTCATTGGTTATCACTGTGATTACTGCCTACTTGGGAACCACTTGGATTGGGCTGACCCACTCACTCTCAACTATGAGATATATGATACCAGCTTTTAACAATTTCATAAGTTCATTTCTCACTTCTTCCATGAGATTAGGATTGAGTCACCGTTGAGTTTGACGACATATCTTTGAATCAGATTCCAGAACAATCCTATGTGTCCCGATAAGTGGGCTAATCCCAAGAATATCAGACAGGGTCCAACCAATGGATTTCTTATGTTTCCTAAGGACATCTAGAAGCATCCTCTCATGATCAGCTTCAATAGAAGAATAAATGAAACTATGATGTGTTTGATTATCCCCTAGGAAGGCATACTTGAGTGCATCAGGAAGTTCCTTCAATTCAAGATCAGGTTTGTTCAGAATTTCAGCAGATGATTGGGACATTGGATCAAGTTCAACTTTGTTTCCTAGAGTTTTAGATAGAATTGAATCCCCACATGTAGAAGTTTCAGATAAAATATTGGTTTGATCAGATTTAGGGAAGGAAGTTTGATTGGTCTCCATGAAATTGGTTTCCTGAAAGGTTTCACTGATTTTCAGACCTAAGACTTCATCACAAGAGAAATTTGAAAATGATTCAAGCCAAGGAGATAAACATCCTTCATATGAACAAAGGAAATAAATCTCATCCTGACTTAAACATCCATCAAATTTTCCTTGATGTTCTAGGGATTCATTATCAATGATTCCTATCATGTTTACTTCATGAATGTCCTCATAATCCCTTATTTATGAGATTTCATTATAGATGTTCAAGTCTAGACCCATGTTTCCAAAGGTGATGGTCATGTTCCCATTTTGGACTCGGATAACATAGTTGATTGTTTCAAAGAAAGGATGACCAAGGATGATTGGGGTTTTTTCCTTATTTCCTAAGTTTGGATGGTTGTCGAGGACAATGAAGTCAGCGGGGTGGATGAAGTTTTCAACCTTTACTAGAACATCCTTTAAAATCCCCTTTGGAACCCAAATGCTACGATCATCAAGATGAAGTGTGGCAGATGTGGGTTAGAGCTCTTCTAGGCCTAACTGGTAGTACATAGCATATGGGATGATATTGACACTAGCACCTAGGTCACATAAGGCCTTGACAACTTTTCTCTCTCCTAGTTCAACATTGATGTAATGGCAACCTGGGTATTTCAACTTAGGAGGAATGGTCCCTTGAATGGCGGTACTCAGATTAGCAGCCAAAAGGACTTGGTTTTTATGTGAAAATTTTCTTTTGAAAGTGCTGAAGTCCTTAAGGTACTTTGAGTAGGCAGGTATGGTTTAGATTTCATCGAGAAAGGGAATGTTCAACTTTACTTGTGAGAAGATTTCCCTCAATTGTTCACTCAATTCAGGCTTGGTTTTCCCCCTCAAGCGTTGAGGAAATGGTGCATGTTGTGGGGTTGTTTATTGAAGAGTTGTTTCTTTGACAATGTTATCGTGTTTTTCAGTTTGATCATTTGGTTCATTTGAATTTTCATCCAAGTTTGAATCTTCAGGTGGGTTCTGAATTAGTTGTTTAGGTTTCCCAATTGATTTCACACTTCTTAAAATAGTCACAGCCTTTAGTTGTTCACGAGTTGTTTGAGAACAACATGACTCTCCCCTTGAAGTTGACGATGGCACCGCCTGAGTAGGAATGGGTGCCTTTATAGTTTTTATGGTTTGAAGTTCTTGTTTAAGGTAAGATACTTATGAGTTCATCCTTTCCATTTGTTTGCACAGTTGTTCTAGTAGGCTTTGTGGAATAGTTTGGGTTGGTTCTTAAGAAGATTGGTTTATCCGGGGGCGGGGGGGATATTTTGGAGGTGGGATATTTTGTTGAAAATGGACCGGTGGCTGTTTGTATTGGATAGGTTGGGTTTGGAACTGGTTATGGGTTTGGTAGTTTTGATGGGGGTAAGGATTTTGTCTCTGTGGTTGGATAGGTTTTTGGTTATCTTTCTAGCGGAAGCCTGGGTGGTCATTATACCTTGGGTTGAAGTTGTTTTGGTATTGAGGCTTTTGAAAGTTCAAAAAATTTACTTCTGCTGGGGGTCCTCCTAAAAGAACATCATTGATGGATGGAATGGTTGGGAAGTTGTCTATCTTATGGTCATGTTTGTCACAAATTGTGAAAACAGGGTCAACAGTTTGGATTTCATGGACATTCCTAAGGTTTATCTCTTCAACCTTCCTAAAGAGTGCTGTGAGTTTAGCCCTAAGGATTTTCTATTCTCTAAGTATATGAATTAGAATAGTTATTTGTGGATTTTCAGAATAAGGTGAGGTTCCCCATGTTTGGTTTGGTTCATAAAGGCTTCCTAGATACTCGTAAGCATCATTTGGGGATTTGTTTTTAAAGGTTCCATTACACATCATGTCAATGAATTGTTTGTTCCCCGGACCCAACCCTTCATAGAAAATTATCAATTATTATGGAATAGAAAAACCATGCTGTGGAACCATGTTTAGAGTTTCCTTGAACCTCTCCCATGTTTCATAGAATGACTCTCCCTCTTTTTCAAAAAAGTTTCAGATACTCTTTTTAAGTGTAATTGTTTTGTGGTGGAGAAAGTATTTTGTGTAGAATTCTCTTTGTAATTGGTCCCAAGAGTTGGTGGATGATGGTCTCAAATTGTTTAGAATTTTTTTTGCTCGATCCTTTAAAGAAAAAGGAAATAGCATCGTCTTAGAAGATTCTAGTTGATTTGGGGGACACATGGTTTCTATAATGTCATTGAACTCCTTAATGTGAAGGTAGGGAATCTCAGACTCCATTCCATGGAATGTGGGAAGGCAGTTTAGGAAATGGGGTTTAAATATGTAGTTGGAATCTCCTAGGGAATTGTGTCTAATTCATGAGGGGGCATTGGTCTAGGAAGGTGTGAGGTAGTCATTCATGGTTTGATCAATTGCATTCCCCAAGTTTGGGGCTACCTCATTTGGGTTTCCATTTTGGTTCCCACCCAGGTTTATGAGTTGGTTTCTTTGAATAACTTCCATTGAAATAGGATCAATTTCTAAATCTGGAGTATTAGTAAGATTAGGATCTAATGTAATGATTTCCCTTGGTGTAATTGAATCCCCAACCCCAGGACTATCCACCGTAACTAGACTGTTTGACTGATCGCGGGTATAGGCGGACATGCACCAAAATAAAAAAAACCAGAAAGGGACAAGATAAGAGAATTTGGATGAGAAAATAAGTAATGGGGTAGAATAGAATGGGTGTTCATATGAATTAATTGGGTCCCTGGAAACAGCGCCAAAATTTGATTCATGCTCAAATTTACCCAAGAGAAGAAGGTAGGACGATCCTTGTAGTTTAGCTTGGGTTGTCGAATCCTCAGAGACCTAAGAAGAATCCTATAGACACGTACATTATATGGACTATTTTTGGATATGAAGTGGACAATTTGGGTTGGTTTAATATGTTTTTAAATGAAATCTAAGAGACCTAAGTGAATTCAATTTAAAAGAGTGAGTTGATCCAAGGTTATCACTTGGGATGGATTGGATGTATTTCCTTTTCAATGATTTCAATTTCTTATATTTAAGATGGGTACATTTAAGAAGATAAAAATACTTCATCACTTAATGATTTAATACCTATAACCTTTAATACTAATCAACTATACACTTTATGGATCAATGTTTTGATAACATCAAGGTAAAGGATCGTATTAGTACTTGAAGTGTGTGGTCTTAAATTCAACAAGGATGATGGAGTTTAAAAAGCATCAAATAAAAATATCAATTGAATAAGTGATTAGACATTAATGGGGTGATAAATAACATCCATTCCATCCACTTATTTCTCCCTTTTATCATCCCATAAAAGGTTTATCCCTATATTGATGGTATGGCTTCAATGGAAGCGGGAAGTAGACTCATGAGGGAGGAATTGAAGAAGTAAAGAAAACAATAAAAATAAAATGATCACTCCACCATTGTGTGAATAATTTCACAAGGTTTGGTGTGAATAAATTCTCAAATTGAACCAAAGGTATCAATGTGATATGAATAAAAACATAATAAGAGGAAAAGAAGATCTTTTATTAAGAAACTAAAGTGAGTTGAACAACTTACATGTGAAATACAAACTTGAGACAACAAAATCGCAGCATAACAATACAATTGAACAAAAGCACCAAAGATGCAAAAATCCTCCACCACCACTGACATAAATAGGCATTTTGGGATCCTTGGGTCAAGGCTGCAATAGTATAAAGCGTCCCACTTTGTTATGGTAGGCCTAGGGTGGTGGAAAGCTTGTGGAACTTGGACTTTTCCATACTAGACCCGAGGTGGCATCCAGCTTTCATCCACCAAACATACGTGCTTGGAAGATCATATAGATAGCCCAATCAGAGTGGGCCATAGAATAATAAAATGTATCCCCAGATTTCTTCTAACCGCCTGTAAAATTTGGGCCCATTTGTAGTTGTGTATTCAGATATATGATTAGATTAGTAGGATGTTTTTCTGGGCCGTAGAATCTGGACCATAATTTATTCTCTAACTTGGGCCACCTTAAGGACCACCATGGAGGCCGAATTAGCATAGTATTCTGAATAAATATTTGTTACTCTATATTTATTATATATTCCCACTAAATTTTGGTGTCATTGAGTTTGTAATGTGGGTCCCATAGTCTCATCAGTGGGCTGGTGTCCAATCTGCCTTCTCTGGACTTGCTTCCTTTCATCACAAAATATCCACATCTTCTTCCATGAATTATCCATTGATCCCTGAATGAAACATGTTAATATTGAAGTGTAGATACATTTCCCAAAATATAAAATTAAAATATGGATAATTACATTCCTTATAATCAGATAAATCATTGGGTACTTTAAATGATATTAAAAAATGTACCACATAATAGTGCATTTTCAGAAGGAATTACAATCCTAATGTGAAATGATGTTCAAAGGGTAAAATTCACTAAAATGGTGTTTATGAATAATAGATAGCATGAATATTATATATATTAACAATTAATATTAGCCTCATTTAGTGGCTAATCATTCATAGAATGAATTTGTATAGACGCCATTAGAGGTGACCTACTGAGATTTATCTCACATCCTATCCAGGATGATATTGGTACCCAAATAGATTTTACGATTGAAACTATGGAAAAGGGTAATCATATATCCTTGGAAACATAAATTTATTTCTTTATTAGGTTTTTTCTTAGTACCAAATGATCGGGCCAATGATCAAGTTGATTGGATAGTTTTTTGTCTTTTTGTAATTTTTGTATAGCATGCACTATATTGATTTCCTACTGCCATGTATACCAATTTTTCCTATTTTGTAGAAACATGGAATACATCATCATCATTTTCATATGATACTATTGAGATTTGAGTATATTATTATTGATGTATGTTTATTCTTATCAACCACTTCCAGTTTTTTATTCATTATTATGCCTTTTCTATTATTACCCATATGTTTTCTATTATTATATTTGGTGACCTCCACTCTAACATGAGGACATAGTCTCCACATAGAAACATACTAGGCCCAATTTTCTAGTTGGAAACCATTTGCATATGTGGAGGAACATTTGAGGCCTAGTGAACCACCGGATCAGGGAACCTCTGAGTGGCACCCAGGCCGGGATGTCACATAGTGGTATCAGATCCTTTTGCTTTGTATTTTTTCTTATTGTTTGGAAAAACTAGATAGGAGACTCGTAACATGTTGGAACATGGTCCTAAGCCATGCTTGGGAGTAGGAAACCTATGTTCAGGGTAAATACCAAGTTTTTTGGGAATTGGAAATTGATGCTCTGTATTTTTTTCTTATTATAGATGATATATTTTCACCATTGGGTGATGTACATGAATTGTGATATTTGATATGAGTTATGGATATTTTATCATGGACTGGTAAGATAATGATAATTGTTAGATGCATCATTATAAGAACCTAGAATTCATTTTCCATGCATATTCAATTCCATATCAGTGCATTTCACTACTTGAATTGCTAGTGTTTGTTATGATTGTTGAGTGAGCCAAGGCTGTTATATATAACTGTGTTGGTATCATCTTCTATAGGGTAATGAAATTCATTATTTAAAGTGTTAGTATCAATCTAAATAATTTTTTTCAATATTGGTTGATGGTGGAATCTTAAATAGCTTGTTTCTACCCAGGTCAGCTGTGAACCTCTAGTTACATGAGCTAGTCTTTGGCTATGATTGAGTGACTACCAATTGCAATTTATGAGGTGTATGACCCCTTGTGAATTGAAAGGGATAATTTACCAAGTTGATCCATTCTATTTTACTTATTATATTCTGAGACCAAATTTAAGGTGGTTAATTAAAAATTTTATGGGTAGCGATTTTAGTTATAAAGTGTCTGGACCTTTATTAACTAGGAATAACGATATATTTAATCAAACCTTGGTTTTTGTATATAAAGAAATACAATATTTAAATTTATATTTTGACTTATAAAATGTATTTTTAGACAGTAAATAAGGAGGAAAATTGTAGTTAACTCTTCACCTATTGTAACCCTTGTAAATCAAATTTGAATACTTAGCAATACCCTAGCCTTTTAAGGGGGTAGTATTTTTGGTTGTGAACCCCTATTCTTATGTTCCTATTACATTAGTGGTTATATATGTTTTAAAATCTTGTTCAAAAGAATGTTATTAGAATTTATAGAGCTATAACACCATGAAATCCCCATGTCATGCTCTAGGAGGGTGGTGAAGACCATAATCTAGAGAAAGTGGGCCTTGAGCTGCCAGTATTACCTCCACGAGTTCCATTTGATGAACCACCTTCTATCACCAAACCTAGAATTGATGATCAGGTTTGAGTGGGTTTTGTACATATGATTGAGTCTATGAAAGGTGTCCCATGACTGATACTTACTATATCTGATCTGATTTTCAAGTTCTTGTAGCATCATCCTCTCACTTTTATAGGGGATAGAAAACCATGAGCTACTGAGTCTTGGATAGAGACCATTTTTTTATCATTAAGCATCTAGATGAGTCTCCGGAGAGGAGGGTCAATATTTCCACCAACATGCTCTATGATTCCTCTAAGTTCTTGTGGGATGTGATTACTTAGGTAGGTCTTCATCAGGGCATGGTCTGGGTTGAATTTCAAAATGCCTTCTATGATTACTTTTTCCCTTACACGTTGAGATCTGACTGAGCCAAAGAATTCATGCACCAAGGGTAGGGTACTATGTTTGTTTTGGGATATCACTACAAAAAAATGATCTAATTAGAGGGGGTTATAATCCCCTCTAAACAAACTAGCGGTGGTTATGAGGAACCGCTGCTAATGTGCACGCCTACTATGATTAGAGGCCATTTTGAGGAACTGACGCTAAAGAATTGGAAAATTTAGAATTTTTTGTATTATACGGGGTTAAAACCACCTTTAATTTCCCCACACAACCTCATTTTAATTTATTTATCAAATTAGTGGTGATTGTAAACCACTGCTAATTGAGTTATAAGTTACATATTAGAGGTGATTTAGGAAAATACCTTTTTTTAAGACTGAAATTAGAGTGGGTTTTAACCCCATCTAATTGAACCACATATTAGAATCGGTTTCAAAATCACCTTTTTTTTAATATCTATCTTTCTTATTCCCCACACTCCTCCCCCATTTCCCTATTTTCTCTCTCCCTTTCCTATTACCCACACAGATCCTCCCATTCACATTCTTTTCCCCCGTCCCATGTGAGACTGCCCCCTCCCATTCCACCCCAACTCATATTGTTCTCATATGTGAGCACCCACACCCACCCACCGCCTCCACCATGGTGGCCCCCTCTTATGTAATTCTGGTTCCACCACTGAAGACTTATAATATTTTTCAGTGGTGGGTTTCGAACCCTTGATCTCTTTTATATAACACCTGCTGCTCTAAAACTATGGAAATAGGATTTTAATGTAATAATTATACATTATATATACATATATATTTTAGGAAGCTGATTCAAATAAACATTATTTGAAAAATATTTAAATACATATAAATATATAATATATATATATATATATTTATATAAATTAATATATACATTTTTATATTACGTATTTATATTATTATACATTTATATTATACTCAGTCTATACATTTATATAAACTGTATAATTTATATGCGTATTTACATACATTTGAGTAAATTATTTTTTAATTATATTTTTGTTATGTATATGCAAATATGTTTATATATATATATAAATATATTTATGTAAATTATTTATATACTTAAATACATATTTATATATTTGTAAATGTTTTTATATAATATATATATAATTATTTATTTAATATATTTATTTAATGCACTTAAAAATATAATTATATAATGTCTTTAAAAATATATTTATACAATGAATTTAAAAATATATTTATATAATGTATTTCAATACATATATTTATTAATATATACATTAATGTATATTTATTTGTTTAAATTGTATAATTTTATAGGGAATTAATATATAATTAATATTATATGAAATAAAAATTATAAACATATTTATATAATGTATTTCAACACATATATTTGTTATTATACACATTAATATATATATATATATTAAAATAAATATAATTTTATATTATTATGTACATTAATATATATGTATTTCAATAAATATAATTGTATAATATTGTGTAGATTAATATATATATATTTACATAAATTGTATATCATATAATATTAATTATATATAATATAAAAGCATAAACCTATTATTTAAAAATATATTTATTTTTATTATAATATAAATTATAAAAACTACAAGCTTGGTTTTTTATATGATATTTTTTTAAAAGAATCATATTTGTGTATATATTTATATAATATGGTTATGATTTTATATTATATATAATTATTATTTTATGAAATACAATTTCTAAAAAATATATATTAATGTACATAAAATTATACAATTATATTTATGTATACATATTAACACGGTTAAATACAATCATATAAATATTTTATATAATATTTTCATATAATTTATTTAAATACATTTATATATAGTATTTTAGTTACATATATATATATAAATATATCTATAAATATTATGGAATTTGTTTTCATTAAATAGTGGGGGCTCACAACCCCCTATATTTTAAGATATTAGAGGGAGTTTTAAACTCCCTATAATTTAATACATTAGAGGTGGTTTTCAACCCCCTCTAATTTAAGACATTAGAGGGTGTTTTGAGCCCCCACTAATTTAAGATATTAGAAGGGGTTTTGAACCACCGATAATCTCATTGATTAGTGGTGGTTATGAACCAGATTTATTTTCTCAAATTAGAGGGGGTTCTTAACTCCCTCTAAATTTCATGATTTCGGATGGTCTCATATATCCATCAATAATTTATACAAAAAAATGAATTTAAGGGGGGTTTATAACCCCCTCTAAATTGGATTATTAGAGGGGGTTATTCATAACCCGCTCTAGTTATACAAAAATTGAATTTATAGGGGGTTATGCATAACCCCATCTAAATATCTGCCTATAATATCCTTTTTTTTATTTTGTATTCAGCATGTTTTACTGAGTTGAAATGATTTTCATTACTTCTAGTCGGTGATGAGAAATCACGAGTTCAATGTTTCGAGGATGAGATCAAGTATAAAATACACTCATAGGTGAATGTCTTTAACCTATCAAACTTTTCTAGGATTTTCAATCAGGATCTTATTACCAAGCACAACCTGAGAGAAGACTATAGTATCTGGAATAGAGGTTTGGTTCCAAAGAAGGGAAATAATTCTTCTGGTAGAAGGAAGCAGTAGCCTTGAAATTTTTTTCCAGAGTTGTGGTAGCCAGAGTATCTGCACCAACAACTCCATTATATGCCATTAGTGTAGACGATAGGGGAATTGGAAACCTCAGTGTGATAGAGACCCTCTTGATTATCATTCTTGTGGTCGTATGTCATCTTTAAAGACTACTATGGACCTTTCCACCTACTAATAATGGAAGAGGATCTACAGTAGCTCCACCTTAATGGGAAGGATAAGTTATTCCATGTCAGGTAGGGAGTTATAGTTGTAGTAATAGTGGATGCCCTAGACCCAACATTGCGGTGATTTTGATTTCCATATCATGTATACAATTAGATATACCTGGTGTTTACTTGCCATTATAATGTATAATTTTCGGCTTCCACTATTTAAATGGTAATTTCCATAGATTAATTTTTATATTGAAAGGTTATAACATATCCTAGGTTATAATGAGAACCTCGAGATACTATGACATTAATATTAAATAAAGGTCTTATTGTCTAGATACATCTTACTGACTGGACACAATAGATATTTGACTATCAGGTGCTGGGAGATCATAACAATTGAGACTTCTTCTCATGAAGTTCGCACATGGTGATATCGAGTAGTGAGATCACCAGGAAAGACCCACCAATAGGAACACCACGTGTTAATGGTGTCATTGGATGTTCCTATATACGATCATGTGTAATGTTCTCTTGACTTGATATCATTTCCAAAGTCTTCCATTTGATCGTGTACTTTTATGAAAGAAGAAAACCGTGGTATTTAAATCATGGCGAGGTAGATTGTGTTGTGTGAGACATTGGTGGCATGACATTGGTTGAATGGTCAAGAAACCATTTTTCTCTTTCAAGTTAAGAAAATTAAATATTTCAGGCCATGTTGACCAGGATGATAGTTTCTTGTTAAATCCATGGCCATGGTAGTCGAAGGTAAATCATTTTAGTTAGATCAATAAAATATAAGACAAGAAAGGGGTGATAACATGAGTGTGAATCCTTATTTATGGGATATTAAAGACCAAGGTATTTTATTATATAGTACGTGTTCATAGGTTGGTTATCAGTGTTGTGACAATTACGATCTCCTTAGGGGCCATGATGGGTTTCTAGATCCCACTCTTAGTTTGTGAATAGTATTCACTGCTGTCGAGATAAGGGCCTTGAGGGTTACACACAATAGAATATTCAAGAATCTTCCCAATTTAGTTAAATTGGAGTTTTGGACAAGGTGGGCCCCACCACAGGGGTCTGGGGTTTTTACAAGGAGATACGATCACCAATGTAATAAATAAATTCATATTATTGATGTTATGAATAATGGGTATTGAATTTATTTACAACATTTATTTATAAGTTTTTTGTAAATATATGAAAAATATTATTTGAATGAATATTAAAATATTCAAGGTTTAGTTAATATTTTCAGGAACGACAAGTTGAGTTAATGACTCATTTATTATCAAGTGATATATTTATTATATTATAGGAAAGTGATAATAATATTTATGACATAGATCAGTTGTCATAACATATCGTTTATAGTGCATTATGTATTTGCGGACCAGAGAGGAAATTCCAGGTATTTTATTTACACACTATATATAGATGAGAAGAGACTCCCACTAGGAACAATTCATGGAATTTATCTCTCATATTCTCTCTCCCATGATTTAGAGAGAGAAGATCTGTATCCAGGGCTTAGATTGAGTTCTCTCTTAGGCATCACAAGTGAGGCGATGCAGTGATAATTAAAGAGTCGAAGACATCACTAGAACTCCACACTAGCACTTTGATATTGATGATCACCATCCCCACAGATTCCTAAAGTGCATTTGAATGATCTAGAGGAATTTATCTTTATATTCTTAGAGAATATTTTAACAATGATGAGTAGAAATCATGCACAACTTAGGATATAAACCAGGTATTTTACGGTTAAATATTCTGCTTAATATCTTTCACTCATGAACCTAAGAAATTAATTGGGAAGTGATTTGTTGATGTCGACCAGTTCATGTCGTTCGTCAGTGAAAATTTTGAAAATCTTAGTTTTGGGGATTCTTCTAGGTGCTCAGTACCTTCAATTGGTATCATAGGGATGTGTGAAAATTTAAATCCAAGAAAAATGTAAATTTGAATTAAATATAAAATAGGTCATATATACAGTCCCAATGTTGTAGAACACATTTTAATATGACATTAGATTACTATTCTGTAGTCATCCGAAGTTTTAGAGTGGATTAGAACCAGTATATATACAAGGTTTTGGAATGAAGAACCTTTTTTTAATCATCCAAATCTGTTGTTAACACTAGAACAGTTCTTTCCATTAAGGTTTAATAATAATTATTATTTGAATAATTTTATTACAATAATAATATTTTTATTATAATATTTTTGTTTTTCTAGTCTTTGATGATATACTAGAAAAAATTTTCATTTTAAAAAAATTATGATGGGATGGGAAATCACACACCCAAGTGGGTGTGTTTTTCAAAGAGGAATAAAAAAATGTGGTGCTTTTGGGGATAGTGAGTCCTGGAAGAAGATAAAAAAGGAATTTAAAATTTTGGGGTCCCCCTATCTCCTTCGTGTGGCATGGTGGCCCCCACCTGGGTTGCTTCCTCCTAACAGCAGGTGGTGCTAGCCATCACACCTAGCCTTACCTACTGCCCATCCGACGTCAACCAGCAGCGCCCCCCTTAGGCCGCCTCCTCCTATGCAATGCCCCCCTTGGGCTGCCTCCTCCTATGTGGTGGCCACATACCACCCGCCTCCAGATGAAGCCCATCACCTCTAGTGAAGTGGCCCTCCCTCGCACCTCCCTAAGACCCAACCACTTTCGATTGGTCTTCCCTAATTCCTCTGTGATGCACTGCTCTCCAGGTCCTTCCATCCGAACCTGTACCCACTAGCTTCTAGATCAGCCTGCCTCTGGTTGTCCAAATCCCCTTCAACACACAACACTACTCTATAGGTTCCTTCATGAATCTATGTTGTGACACTGGTAGCCAATAGAACCCAATGCCTCCACCTAGATCGGGCATCAATGTCTCTTTCCTTAATCCGAGAACATGCTACATGCCACTAAAGCTGACCACCCTCTTACAGATCTCAGGGCCCACCGGATATGGATAAATCCAACCTATCCAACCATGTTTCCCCTATGGGTAAACCTCTATCCACCGATTGTGACCCCGTACCCTCTATTTTCTCACTGATTCCACAACTCAGTGAGGTACTGTGTTGAATATATTCATTCTGAAAGATATCGGGACAGGTCTACCAAGCCCGGAATAGGCTTGGGTGGACCGGCCTTGCCCAAAACACCCTTATACTGGGTAATCCCCACTTGAAATGGGCCTGAGTGGGTTTTTCTTGACCTGCACAGGGCCTTCCCGGGGTTTCTATGCCTGGGTAATTTTCATTTAATCAAAAACTAATTAAATATTAATTGTTGGTTTAATAATTAATTCATCTTAAATTAATTTAATTTAGTGTTTAATTAAATTTTTAGTTATAAAATTAAATAAATTATTCATGACCGAGCGACGTGATATTTGAATTACAAATAGGAGTGAAATTTTTAATTCAATTAAATTTCCTCGAGTTTATTTTAATTCAAGTTTAATTTTAATTATTCTTTTGTCTAAATATTTGAGTTAATGTGTATTAGACTAGTCATGAGCTATGGACTAACCAATGAGTGTTTGGTGCATGTTTTATTTAATTTATTTAATTATTGAATTTTTTTTTTGTAATAATTATTTTTCATTATAAGGAGATCTGCATGTCGTCTCGGTATCATCATATGTATAATGTTCTATGTGCCCATTCATAGAGTTTTATTTTATACCCTGAGACCCCCTCATATGTTTGTGAGTAATTTTTTATAATGATGAGATGAGGAGAGACACATTTCGGGCCAAGTTATGGTGACGTACCAGACATGAGTTGATTCATTAGGTTGGAAGACACTGCAATTTGTGTTGCAAGTGATGTGACTCAAGTTATTACTCCTTGGGTCTAGGTTGGTCTATTATTCATTCAATGGATCAAACATTAGTACCATCTCATGATCAGGTATTTTTTTATGGTTATTATTTTGGTGTATGTGTAGTTAACGCATGAACACCTATACTAGTATTAAATAAGAATGCAAAAATAAAATGAACATGTTACACGATAGGTTTTTCTACTTCTAGCATGGTCAGCTGTGAGTGAGACACATAGTACATTCTAATAAGATATAAAATTATTTTTTTCATCACAATAAAAATAATAAACCTCTAAAAAAAATATTAAGTCTGAACCACCTTTCATCATTCGAATTTGGATAAATCCGGCTGTTTGGGGTGCTGGTCATTCAAAATCTGAGAATTCCTCTTACTACTAGGACGCTCTTATGAGAGTGGTGGGTTGAATTAACTAAAATTCTAGTAAAGAAATAGCCAAAGATATCTTGTTGTAATTTTAGAGGAAAGTGTTGAGTAAATAAAGTATCGATTTAAGAAGCTTGGACATCAATCAAAATATCAAGGAACCATGTAATAACCTAGATCTTATTTTTAGGTACGTTTACCTTTTTTGGTGTTTTTGAGAAAAATAGGAGTTTTTGAAAAATTTTGTAGTTCACACCGTGTACTTATAAATACACATCGTGTACTCATTTTCCACATGTAGTCGTGTGATGGCTGTGTAATGGATGAGAACACAGCTGTGTGTGGTGACCTAGAGGCCACCTAATGCAAGGCCCAATAAAGGCAAGTGCACGCTGTGTACTTATAAAGTACACACCATGTACTTTTTTTCATTAAATGGACCGGGGTCACATGTAATGGACAGAAGCCTCTCCTTCTCGACCTGTTTCATCCAGAAGCACCATACAACCACAAATATTCGTAAACCCCCCAACTTTCCATCCATTATTTGAATCAGACATCGTCGGTTGCGTTGGAATCACATCAGTGAGTTCTTTCTTCTTCTTGAACACCATATCCTGATTTTTACTCTCTCGTGAGATATCATTGGTTGAAATTTTTGGACATTTTTTTTGTTGATCTATGGAGTTATAAGGTGATTCATGGCCTGAGAATCATGTATATCGATCTCACGATACCGAGGTTGGTGTTTTGTGCCTTTCTATAGGTATTCTTTTAGTTATATGTGAAAAAATTCTCAATACCCTTGAATGGGGTATTGCATGTTTATGGTTTTAGCCCCTTTTATTTTCCTGCTAGGACTATATTTATTGGATAGAGGTTAATTTTTGATAATAGGGTTATCTTTATAAAGATATAGATTTTTTCACCCATGTCTTTTATTTCGACCGTTTAGTCTAGCTTGCCTGTTAAGATACTTCTTTGCTTTCCATGCCTAGTACTGTAGTATGGATTGATTACCAACTAACATGCTATGATATGCTATAGTTTGTTTTTCCAAGTAGTTATTTAGGTTTACTTTGAATGATGTTTATTATTATGCACATTTTCTTTACATGGGGATGTAGGAACCTGTTGTAGTGAGATCATAAGAAAAATTGACATTGAGGGATTTCACAGAGTGTATGTTATAATTATCACACTGTGAGACCATAGGGGGGATTGACATTGAGTTCTCCCTCATAGTGTCTATAGATACGTTACGAGACCATAGGATGAATTGATGTTGAGTGCTTCCTCAGAGTGTCTGTAGTTATCGTTAAAATAATATAGGGGGAATTGACTATGAGTGCTTCCTCAGAGAGTCTTTGTTAATACTAGAATATAAGGGGAATTTGACGGTGAGTGCTTCCTTAGAGAGTATTTTTTATATCCTTGTAAATTGAACCATAGGGGAAAGACTGTGTGTACTTCTTAGAGGGTTACCTTCTTTTCTAATTATCTGATTACTTGAGATATGAAATTGAATACATTGAAGCTATAGGACTGTTTAATTTTGAGTACTTCATTTTTTACTACTTCTTTTTTGCTTATTTCCTGCCATATATATTCACTGACTGTTAGGCACAGATCTTTTGGTTTTTTCCTACTGGTATTAGTCTCACACCCAATTTGGGCTATCTTTTTGGGCCCAAACAGATTACATTGCTTCTGGAATAGATAAGGGCCAGTGCCATTCTACATCATGTACTTGATTGCCGAGGAGTTGGAGAGCATTTGACTAAGTTGAGGCTTGTGATGCTATTGGAGTTTATCTGTTTTCTTCTGTACATTGGTTTAGTACTATATTCTAGAATATTTGGATTGTTTGGATGTTTTATTAAAATATGATTCATTCATAATTCATATATTTATATGTTCTCTAGTTGTTTATTTCTTTAGTCTTCAATTGTTTACTTTTTTATGGTATGTTTACTGTTTCCTCTATTGTTGTCTGATTTACTTCCGCTGTGTTACTCTGCCAATGAGGGCATAGTTTCCCCACTATCACACCCAAGGCCCTCGCTTCGAGTCGGTAGCCTCTGGGGTTCAGGAAAATGCGTTTGAGGACATGTGACCAACTGAGTATGGGGAGCCTCTAGGCAGCACCCAGAACCGGGACGTTACAAACCGCAAGTTGAAGCGGTTGACCATCAAAAATCCTACCTTTAACCCTTCAAGTAGTGGCACAGAGAAATGTTGTAGACTTGAGGGGAGGTTCAAGGATCATTTCCACTAGAATACTCATGTGATAGAGTATTCCTATTCTAGGATAGAGGGTTCTTAGAATTCTATAAAAATAGTGGAATACATTTTAATGATTTAATTTATCAATCAAAATGCATAAACCGGTAATCGGGATAAAATTTCTCATCTTATAAAATTTATTTTGGTAGAAAAATGGAAAGTTATACCACAAGTTTAAAAACTACAATAAATAATGGGAAAAGTAAATTTCCTCACTCTAATGAGTATCTGATAATAGTACATGCACTTGGGCATAATAATATTGGAGACTCATGGTGCTAGAGTCCCTATATTTGTAAAATTACATCAAGAAGCGAGGATGAAATTGATTACAGGAGACTAATATACAAAAAATATGATGGTTATGTCATTATGCTTCCATAAACATCTGATGTTAGTTGAGGTCACTACATTAGGACATAAATGATATGACATGAAGTCTCATTTTTGAGTGGGTTTCATGGAGAAAGTGAAGCAATGATATGAATAGGTAATGATTGTAGTAGATATTTGTAAATTGAAAAGCGGGATATGATCTTTCAATACATCCTATTTTAATATTGCTTTTATCCCTTTACCCATGTCTTGTTTTATGTTACAAAAAGAAAAATATTTAGTAAATTATTCACTACCAATTTAGGTAAGGTTCACCAACTAAACAAGAATATAAAAGACAATTAAAGCTTTAATTATTATGGATAAAAAATTGGAAAACAAGGTGAAAAGGCCAAAGATAAGTAAACAAGAGATTATTTTCATTGCATGTTATGAAATAAAATTATGGAAGTTTAATTGTAATAAATTGAATTAAGGAAGCAAGTTATTTCTTCTTCTTTAGGAATATTAATCAATGTAATGTTTTTGTATTACTTAGAGGTTATTCAATACAACATGATTATAATATATGTGTAATGATATACAGTAACCAAGTAAGTATATAAATATTACTAGAAGTCAGGTGTATTCTCCAAGTGGCTGCGAAAGGGTTATTCCTAGGCCATTGGTGAGAAGTACACAACTTCTTCATTTCCAAGTGAAAAATTCACTGAGAAATATTATCAACTATAACCAAAAACATTAATCTCTTGTGTACTTGGAAACAATGAGACATTATTCTAGGTTGAGGAATTAATGTTGTTTATAATGTTTATTACTCAACCTATAGTTCAGTAATACTTCTATTATAAGAAATAATTGATGAATATATAATTTAAGACTTATACCTAGTAGTGAAAAGATAATTCTTTGTCAAGTAAAACTAAAAATTGGATGTCATGTTTATACCCTGTGTGGTATTTAGGCTTGGTACAACTAAATAACTATGTTATTATCGACATTTTTAGTTTGGAAAAAGAATCCTTTAGAAATAAGGGTATGTCACAAGGATTTTAGAATTGGTTTAACAAGTGAGAATGAAGTATTTAAAGAGAAATATAGTAGTAAAAATACATAAAATGATTACTTTATGTTATTAAGTAATTTTATAGTGAAGTATAAGCGTGGTCAGAAGCTATGAGATGCTTCGAGTCGGCATGTAGAAGAATATATTGACTATGCAATCATTGATCATCATAATGTATTAGAGAGTAATTCCTAAATGCACATTAACTTATCTACGTCATGACATTGATGTTAATGTGGAGGATTGATGATGAAGTCTTACATGTTAACATCTTTCAACAAAATTCAGCATGGAGAAATTTTGAAATAAACATTTTATACATCAGAGTTATGATGTAAGTAGTATTAATGTTGTAACTTTCAGAAACTTCCATTACATTTCATGATGTAATTTGCAAATAATGGTGATATCCCATAACCTTATTCCATCTATTCTGACTAATAGATATCATAAAACTTGTATTATGATGGAAATCAATTATGCACATGGACATGTATTTTGATGCAAATATTTTGTTAGGATATAAACAAACTTACATCAGGAACAAATACACTAAGCATCTATTGTAATTATCACAAAAATTTAGAAAATTACATAAATCCTATAGATATAGAAGTTGTAGTCATGTGATAGACTATGGTTCTATAAAAGGATGTACTTCTCTATTATATATAGTGAGGTCAAGGTTGACTTGAGATTGGTTAATGCTAAAGATTCACAAATAGTTGGACTAGAAAGAAGTTTTACAAGTACATATGGAATATGAATGTTCTAGAGACACATGCCGTGTAGGATGGTTTAAAACCATGGTGATGGGTTTGAGTTCACTACGGGTGGTGATACATTATTCATTGAGAATAATAATTCCTACAAGTAAACAACATATAGAACATATATAAGATTTAAAAGATCAATTAAAATTAAATAAACGGATTCCATATATCAAATTGAAAAGGGTATTATTATTTTGAATACTGTGGTGGACATTCAAATGAGTTGATACATGGATAGTACAAGAGTAGTACCAATAAGGCTACATTGGTTAATCCAGGTCATTATGCATAAATATGTTAGAATTTTACTTTTCGTAGTTAATTTCTATGATCATATTATTATGAATTAGTTTCCATTTACACCAAACATGTAAGTTGTCTATAAGATGCAATAAGAAATGGATGGTCACCTCACATAATGCTACTAAAGGTCATAAATTACTATAATATAGTTTAGGATTGAAGCAAGGAATGGGATCATATAATATACATTTTCAATAAATGTTTTCCATGTGTATACCAAAGTTTAGTGGGAGTGCCAAGGTTTTCCAAGCACAATATGTTCGAAAACATATGAAAAATAGATTGGTCTTTGAGTTAGTTATAACTAGAATGAAAGAATATGTTCTCCAGTTATTGATTTAAAGAAGCAACCTATGTTCTAGGGAATAGGATCTAATAAGATAGATCTAAAGGTTTCTTGGACCTTGTAAATCATACATATAATGTCAAAGTATTGAATAATTCAAGGTGGGAAAATTCAAGGGAGGAATTGTAACAAATGTCACATGTCATATCTTTCTCCATGTTGACATGTTTGACACATGGGAGGAGATTAACATGGTGAGTTGAATTCCATATGCTTTAGTGAATGATTAATCACTTATTCTGTCACATGTACAAGAATCGATATTTCCTAGATATAATTTATACTAGAAAAATATCAGTTATATCTAGGAGCACTACAAGTGAAGCAGTTGAATTTATCTAATTGTACATTGGTAAGTATAAAATATATGTACCTGGTAAGTAGAGTGAAATGATACTAGTTGTTAGAGGACACAAACCATTCTTCCTTAGATCAATGAGATATAGTATTGCAGTTAGGTAAGGTGATGAGAAAGATAAGTTCATATAAGCTAGTGGTAGCCATACCTACAAATAGAGAGTACATTGTAGCATCTGAGGAAATTAAGGAGAAGTTAAACAAAAACAATTTGTTCCAATTATTAGAATAGAACATAGTAATTAAATTAGTATCATAATGTAATTTATGATATTATTACTAGCCAAGATGTCATGTTATAATAGTAGACAAAATGGATATACTCGAGGTTACCATCTCTTGAGAAGTTTTACTCAAAGAGATGAGGTTGCTATAGCAGAAAATCCATGCGACAGAATCATGGCAGGACCAACAGCTAAATCTATGACAAAGTAGAAACATGATCTTGATCATATGAGAGGATAACCACTTCAGTTAGTAATTTGGATCTTATAAATGTGGGAATGTCATAATAGTGGGTGCCCTAGACCCAACTATGTGGTGATTTAGATTAATATATAATGTATATAGTTTGATATACATGATGGTTACTTACCATTATAGTGTAGAATTTTTTTGCATCCACTATTGAAATGGTAATGTTTATAGATTAATTTTCATATCAAAAGGTTAAAACATATCCTAGGTTATAATGAGAACCTTGAGAAACTATGACATAAATATTAAACCAAGGTCCTATGGTATAGATTCATCTTACTGAATGGACATAGTAGATGTTTGACTATCAAGTGTCGGATCATAATCATTGAGACTTATTCTCATGATGTTCACACTTGGTGATCTGGAGTAGTGAGATAATGAGGACTAGCCCGCCAATAGAAACACCACATGTTTAAGGTTCCATTGGATGTTCCTATCTATGATCATGTGTAATGATATTATAACTTTAGATCATTTACAATGTATTCCATTTGATAATGTACTTTGATGAAAGATAAAAATCATGATATTAAAATCATGGTGAGATAGTTTGGGTTGGGTGTGTCATTGGCAGCATGACATTGGTTGAATGGTCAAGAAAGGATTCGTCGCTTCCATGTTAAGGATGTTAAATATCTTGGTCCATGTTGACCAGGATGATAGTACCTTGATAAATCCATGGCCATGATAGTCCAAGGTAAACCCATCCAGTTAGATCAAAAATTTATAAATAAATAAAAGGTTGATGAAATGAGTGTGTTTCCAACTTTATGAGATATTAAATAAAAAGTGATTATATTACACAGTACATGTTTGTAGTTCGGTTGTCGCTGTTATAAAAATCCTTATCTCTTTAGTGGCTACGATGGGTTGCTAGATCCGACTCTTGGTTTTTGAATAGTATTCTCTGCTATCGAGATAAGGGCCTAGAGGGTCACACACAATAGAATATTCAAGAATTTTACCTATTCAGTTGAATAGATGTTTTGGACATGGTGGAGTGCACCACTAGGGTCTGAGATTTTTCTAAGGAGATAAGATCACCAATGCAATAAATGAATTCATATTAGTCAAGTTTTGAATAATTTGTATTGAATTTATTTATACATATATTTACAAGTTTTATTTAAATACCTGGAAATTATTATTTTAACGAGTATTAAAATATTCAAGGTTCAATTAATATTTGTGAGAACCAAGAGTCTATTTAATGACGCATTTATTATCACGTAATATATTTATTATATTATTGGAAAGTGATAATAATATTTATGATTCAAATCAGTAGTCATAACATGTTCTTTATATTTCCTTAAGTATTCCGGGGTTGGAGAGGAAATTTTGGGTATTTTATTCACACACTATATATAGAAGAGGAGAGACTCCCACAATGGAATATTCATGGGATTTCTCTCTCCTATTATATATCCCACGATCAAGAGAGAGAAGGTCTGAATCCATGAGCTTGGATTAAGCTCTCTCTCAGGCATCGCAAGTTAGGCGATGTGGTGATCATTTGAGCATCGAAGGCATCATCAGAACTCCATTCTAGCACTTGGATTTTGACGATCTGCGTTACCACAAATTCTTGATGTGCATGTGGATGATCTATAAGAATTAGGATTCATATTTTTCAATTACCATTCACCAATGACAAAAAAAATCTCATGCACGTATTCAGATCAAAACCATATATTTTAGAGTTTAATATTGTTCTTAATCTTATTCATTCATGGTCATAAGGAATTAATCCGATTGAAATTCACCGACAACAAGAAGTTTATGTCATTCCTCGATGAAATATTTTCAAATCCCAATTTTGGGGATTCCTATGTGTTCTTGGTACCTTCAAGAGTAGCACCAGAAGGATAGGTTGAGGGGGTGGTCATGGCTATGGTTACCAGACTTATGATTATCAACAATAGTACAGTGGACCTACTCAGGGTTGTCAAGCTATAACACAAGGTCATGGATTAGGCCAGTTGAATTCATTATAGCCGATACCTAAGGATTGGAGTGCAAGACCATCTATAATACAATGTACTATTCTAGTAGCCTCTACTATTGTATCTGATTTTTTTTGATATAGGTTCTCTAACTCATTTACCTCTTTATCAACCATGAAAGTCTTGGGATGGAAATTTAGTACTTTTGTGGTGTGATGACCCTGAACACACCATTGGGAGTGTGGCCAGAGGGAATACACAAATACAGGGACTTCCCCCTTAAGGTAGACAATTATCCCTTTATATGGGACCTATTCATACTCTATATGACGGGTTTCAATTTCATTCTCAAAATTAATTGTTTGGTTCCATATCACACCTCTGTAGATTTTTATCACCACAGGGGGTCATTTATATCACTAGAGAGTAGATGTTATCTCCATAAGGGTGTGTGGAATGTCCAAACTGGTAGAGCTGGGCCAAAGAATCTTGGGATGGGTGGAGTGACCTCCCATATTTCTAGTATTTTCATGGAGGATCAAGGAATACATCATATAGATTTTTCTCAAATGGTGGGTTGTTTTAGGGATTTATTTTTAGATGTTTTTTATTGATTACCTTCTGGGAGAGAGGTAGAGTTTATGATTGAGCTTAATCAAGTAGCAGCTCTAGTATCTATTCCTTTATATTGGATTTCACCTACTGAGCTATAAGAGCTCAAGATATAGTTAGGGGATTTAGAATCAGAGGGGTTTATTCAACCCAACACTTATTATTGGGGTTCACATAATCTTTTCACCAAGAAGGTAGATGTGACCATTCATTTATGCTTGGATTGCCGATGGTTGGACCTTCTTATGGTTAATAACAAGTATCCACTTCCTCAAATAGATGGTCTCTTTAACCAACTCTGATGATCTTGGGTATTTTCGAAGATCGAATTGAGATCAAGTTAACTTCAAGTGTGATTCAGGACTTCTTATATACCACATATAACATTCCAAATTAAGTATGGTTTATACAATACTATAAAAAATTCCTTTAATAGTGTCGATATTTATAAACACTAAACCAATATGCTGATAAATTTTATCTTTATGAGCGCTAAAAAAATCACTGATAAAGGGCACCCTCTATGAGTGCTTCTGTTATAGTGTTGATAAAAGGGAACATTTTTCAAATCTTTCTTTTAGCATTGATAATGGTTACCCTTTATTAGATCTTTATTAACACTGATAAAAGGCCACAATAAAATGAAATAATTAAACAAATATAAGTAATTTCTTTTTCCAATTTCTTTAATTAAATAATTATTGTTAAAAATAAATAAATTGAATATATATGTATCTAAATTTTAAAAATTTATAAATAGTATATATTAAATATATAAATATGTTAAATGAATAAAATGAAATAATTAAATAAATAAAAATTTAAAATGAGTAAACTAAGAAAAATATTAAATATTTTATTAATTAAATAATTATTGATAAAAATAAATAAATTTAATATACATATATATATATAGATTATAAATATTAATAAATAGTATATATTAAATATAGAGATATAAAATTAATATATTGGTATAATTAAACAAAAAAATTAAAACTGAATAAATTACAAAATTATTTATAATTTTATTAATGAAACAATTATTAATAAAATTATTATGTATAATATATATGTATATGTATATTAATTATAAATATTAATTAATAATATATATTAAATATATATATATATATAATTAATAAACTATTAATTAAAAACATATCAATGTATTATTCATTTTTAACATTGCTTGATTTTTCAATTTAACACATATCAAACATCGTGTGTGACATTGATTTCACACACACACACATGTATATATGTAATTAATGTATTTTATATAAAAATACACACACAAATATATTTACAAAATATATAAAAATATATACAACTAATATTTATGTAATTTATTCACATTTTATTATATTTTAGAATTTCATTATAACATGATTAATTTAATATATTATGTTTTTAATCGGTCAATTTTATTTATTTATTATTAATACTATTACAGAGAGGGTTTTCATTTTTAATATTTTTTTCTATTTTATTTTTGAATTTAATCATTTTCTATTATTTATTTATATATATTTATTTACTATATCTAGTTATTTTCAATATATATTCATATTTACTTCAATATATATATATATATATATCCATTTTTTTAATAATTTATATTTAATTAATAAAATTATCTATTTTTAAAATTTTTAAAGTATACTCATTTTGAATTTGTCAATTTCACTCATTATTAAAATGCAAGTATTTAAGATTAAATATCCACTAACAATGTTAAAAATATATTTGTAAATAAATAATTATAAATAGATATATTTATAAAGGCATATTTTCCATATTTATAAATTTATATATTTATAATTATTATAAATAAATTGTAAATATTTTCTAAATAAGTAATTATATAATTATAAATAAAAAAAATATATATTTAAATAATTATAAAGTTATAATAAATTTATTTAAATATTTATAATTATAAATCTTTTGTCAGCACTAAAATGACCTGTTAAAAAAATACTTATCAGTGATAAAAAAGCAGTGATAAATTTTTCTTTTGTCAATGCTTATCAATATAACACTAATCGAAGATATTTTTATCATTGCTTTTCTAAAAGTGCCATTAAAAAGTCACAAATCTATTTAAAGGAAACTTAACTACGACTCAGTCACTCCCAATTCTCAAGCTCTCATAGAAATCATCTACCATCAAACCTACTCTTCTACATTCCCTCCGACGAATCTAGGCTAAAATCCAATGTATGTTATTTTCTAATTTTCCTCTATCATTGTTTTATTTTTTGGGTTCTTCATTATGAATTTTTATTCTGTTCATAACCACGAGGAACCCTACATCCCATCTTCTCACCACTGAAATAAAAAGAGTGTTTCTATTTCATCTTCCCCTATAGATAATGGTTTTGAAGAAATAGAAGAATGTTTTCATATGGTATGGTTAGCCAACATACAAGTATGGGAATATATAGATCAATAAAATATAATTTTCACCACATTATACCGCAAATGTAATGTTATCTATATCCATTAGCATTTTCATAAGACTTTAGTGATCGAGAAGTGTGTCTGAGGTGATGTGATGACCTGAATTGGGAACTATTTGGGTATAATTGGTAAAAAATGTTACAAAATGGAATCAGAGCAAAACTAGGGATATTGGCATTGATTATATCCCAAAGAAAAAACATTCCAAGAATATTAAGTAATCCATAAATATTTCTAGAAAAGATAATTATGTTGGATACTTGAGTTACCATATGAAGTCTATGTTGGTTTTTGTTTATTTTTTCTTTGACCTATCTTCCTGAGTCTTATGCCTATTATTTAGGAGTTGATATGTAGAAATGAGAAAGAATTTATGAAATCTCGTGTTCTTATGTGTGTTTTTTTATCTTTTCTAGAATTAATTATAAATTTATATTACTAAAAATAGAATAATAAATAAATATCATATTTTTTAATTATTAGTGATTATTAGGATTATATGACTTATTAATTGATTGATTTTATTTAGAATCCAACTTTATCGATATTATTAGTTAGTTGTTTCAAACTTATATTTAAAAGAATGCTTCTAACACATTTTAAATTATATTTAATATATGAAAAGTCTTATTAAAAACGAAATTAATAAGATGGAGGGGTAGGGGGTTCACATTTAATACAAATTATTTGTGCCTATTTCTAAAAGATTATTATTTTTTGATAGAGGGAAATTATGTGAATCTCTACATAATATAGAATATGTCAACACTATGACCCCTAAATATACATAGGAAGGAGCCAATGAATATCCTATGTATTCTAGAACATATATTGATCCTCATGTCCTAGAGGTAATTTTAGATCTATTTCAAGATATGTGGTATAATTTCTAATTATGGGAACATATAGTATCTATGGTTCCTTTAAGTTTTTATGGTATTATATCATAATAATAAATTTAGGATTGCATTAAATATATTAATTTCATTTATAAGAGTAAAAATAATATAGATAAATATTGAGCATAATTTAAAAAATAAACCCTTTAAATGGTTATATGTTATTAGAGGGATCTTATGGAGGATTAAAAATATATCCAAAATTGGAAGGTGAGGAATCCTTGAGTAGTCAAAAGTAATGTCGAATATAGGTGGGGTTATATTCATTTCATCAAGACCATTATAATTGAGTTATTCGAATTAATCTTCAATTGAGGAGACTTTTTGAGTGATTCCATCAGTGTGGGTTCCTAGGACACTCTTTGCCTCTTTGATGTGAAACATTTCTATCGATGTGGTTAGTTGGGGAACGTCTAATGGTCCTTTTGAGCTATTCCTTCAAAGTAGGGTCATTAGATATTATTGGACTATTATTTATGGATGAGTAGTATATGGATGATGCTATATAGGGTTATTATATAGTTATATGCACAATCCTAGTATATTATACTTTTGTTGATGGTCTTAGGACACATAGTCTTCCTATTTTTTATCTATGATTATCTTATATTTCATTTTGGATTGAGATTATAAATCATTCATAATTAACATAAATATTATTTATAAGTAAAAATATGTAAAAATAATAATCAGTGTCAATTTTATTTATGAGTATCTTATATATATATATATCTCCATTTAACTATACCTACATAATGTCACTCTTACTCTATAAACTCATTCCAGCTTCATATGAGACCACTGTGAACTGCATCTCCATCCATTGTTGTAAAAGAATCATACACCACATAATATTCATAATAAACATAAATAAATTTTCATAAAAATGGACCAAAAGTTTCTCAAAAAAAGGTTGTGTAAATAAGGATTCATTTTGGTAAGATAGATATACAATGCAATACACTCCATGCATAAAAGTCAAAAATTTCATGCATCTTGCATGAAAATTGTTGCTATATTGAAGAGAGATCTAATAATTCAATACTACAATATAACTAACCTTCAATACCTTTATTTAATCTTTCCTGAGATGATTTATTTCCTTTTATATCGTGATGATGGATTAGAATCCCTCTTTAAAACTACACTTCTTCCCATCATTGTGGTTCCAAAGTTCCATGACGACATACCTCCCACTTGGATTGTATTTATTAATCTATATAAAATCCACTTACATGGATATGATTAAAACATCTACCAACTCATTCTTTAACTCATTCTTCCTGTCATGATCCTTATTTACTAATTCCTACGAGCACAAAAAATGACACTGAAAAATAAATCAAAATATAACGAATTAATTTGTTTTTTTCTTGATACACATTTTCTTATATGACTCACAGGATTATTTTGACAACACTTTATAAAAATTACTTTTATTTTGAGTGTGGCCACATTGGATCATATTATAACTCCATAGTTAAGAAGAATTGGATGAGAATACTACTATAATGAGTCATTTAATATAACTCTCGAAGGTATTCCTCCCATAATGAGTAGAGCTCTCTGGACGAATTTTCAGCTTCATCATTCAGATAATTTCTCTTGGAATCTTGGAGAAATGGATTGTTTTCAATATCCCCCATCTACCTTGAATCAATACCACCATAAGTTTATGTCTCCTCTAATCCCTAATAAAAAAAGAAATATTTTATAGGAAGTGGAAAATAATAAATGTTTGTGAGTGGATGTAAATGACTGTGAGTGGGAGTTATGTGGATTTGAATGTTCATTCCATCATTTTTTTAATATAATATGTTAGAACCCATTATTAAAATTTCATTTAATTTATCTTTTAACCTCATTGGAAACTCAAACTTCATATCTTGAATAGTTATTATTGTATTTTTTTTCTTAAGACTCATACCCTATCTCTTCTATGTTTCTTGAACTACTCTAAGTAGTATCCATCTAAAATGATCACTAGTATGCAGTATGGGATGGATTTAGGTTATAGTAGTTAAAGAAACTTATATTGATGATAAAAAATATTAAATATGAATATAAAACTAAAAAATGAAATAATAACTGTTCGAGAGGTATGCCATTAAGAATCTTTGGAACCAAAATGATGGGAGGAAGGCCAGTTTCAAAGAGGGGGTCCAATCCATCATCAAGAGATAGAAGAAAATAAATGTATGTGGATAGATTAAATAAAGGTAGTTAATTTTAGTTTCACTAGAGTATTGAATTATTATATCTCTATTAAAAACAAAAGAAATTTTCATTCAATATGTTATAAAATGTGGACTTCTATGCATGGAGTGTATTGTATTGTTGTTATTCAAGATAAATAAAATGTTTTAATAATCATGTAGAAAATGTATTCTACGCATTATCATATTACCAATCCTAAGTAAGAATATACTATTGATGATGAAATTGCAGAATTATTAAGGGATCAACAAAATTTTGATGAAAAAAAAAACAACGCAACATCACATTAATGATTAAAATTATCATGTAAATAAGTCAGGGTATAAAATTTGAGGTTGGTTGGAATCAATATAGCCAACCTATTGATCCCAAAAATTAAATATTCTTTAGTAATCTTGAGGTAATAATGAGGATGAATGTGTCTATTGATATTGATTCATGGCATCGCTTCCAACCTGTAATGAAGGTAATCCGTTGGAAATATATAACGGTGATTTTACAATATAATTTCTCTATTTTATAGAAAAATTATATATTAAAACATTGATTTAATTTTCATTATTACTTATATAATTTAATTATTTTTGAATATTTCTATAATAAATTTGCCTTAATTGATACTAGAAAATCCCATAGAGGCTTTCAGACTATTCTTACAAAGTTATATCTTTGGTATTCTGAGGGGAAAATAAAGTCCCACCCACCACTTATTTATGAACTAATTCTAAATTTGGAAATATTGAATTTTTTCATCAATCATCACAATGAGAAATCATTTCAGGTTCGATGCAGTCAATAATATATTATTTTAAATTATTTATTTTATCTAACTTTATTTAAAATTGTTAATTTATTAAATTAAAAAAGAGTTCTGAAAACAAAAAACATGCATTAAAACCAATGTGCCCCTATCAAAAAACAAGAATGGGGTATACTTCATTAGAGAAGAAATTGGTATGTATTATAAATCAACAATAAAAGTTTAATTAAGTGATATGAAACAAAATATATTACTTTATTTATATAAATATTGATGAATCAAAATCTAAATCCATATCCATCCCACATCATGTGCTATGGAAGAAGGCTCTTGTAAATAAAGAGGGTAAATTAGTCGATGAAAACACAAAAACTGTATGGGAATCATGTGTAAGTATGACATAATTGTAATTAGTTATGATTTATAACAATATTCCATAGAAATATCTATTTATGTTTGTATTTTTATATGGTTTAGACAGAGGAATTGGCGATGACCGTACTAGAAGAAAAGTTACTTTCAATAGATTTGAAGAGGACAGAACAATATGGCCGCGTTAGAGGATTAGGTTTTGGGGTCTCTACTCAAACAAATTTTGAGAATATAAAACCACATGAAGATACATATAATATGGTGATATGATTTAATATAGAAATAAGCACACTAAAAGATATTATTTTGTGGTCTAGTTTGGCAGACCACTGTATAAGAAAGGATCATAGAGAACCAGTGGAAGATAAAAGATACACATATGAACCAAATGATCTCACTATATTTGAGGCCAGTCATTTCCCCCAACTACATACCTTACCAAAGGTAATAAATTTTTTCATTAATCTTTCTCCTAAATGTGAATCAAACAACTTTTGATAACTTTATATCACTAAAATTCTATAGGGTATTGTCGTTTGGGATTTTTATCTGTCAACACCCATGTACTGTTGTGATGTGATGGGTACAATGTATAATATCCTTGGAAAATAGCTACACAATCAAGACCTCCCAAATGATCACAAGAGAGTGGGTATTGAGGTAGATTATGAGATGACTGCTGAGTTGCATGTTCCACTTGATGGTCTGGATATTACAATAGGAGAAGCTACTATTGGATATTTCATAGCATGACCATCTAATCTTAGAAAGATATATGAGGTAAATTTTTGAAAAAATCATATGAAAAAAATTAAAATTTGATTATAAATGGTATAAAGTGAGGTATGATATTAACTATGGATAATGTGGTCAAGAAATAGAAGTAAAAATCATGAAAATCTAGTGAATTTACCAAGAAAAAAATGACATTCTGAGAGTACCTTATCCCCTCCAGTTCTTAGGAAACATTTATTATCATTAAAACTTCATGTAGAGACCACATTTAAAGACAAAACTATGTCTTACATTGGATATGTAGAAAAAATATATGGAGATTCCTTAACATACAGAATTGATCACGAGACTCTAAATGAGATTCTCAAGCATGAATGGTTGGGAATAATAGTTGTGAATACATATATAAGGTACATTTTTATAATATTTCTATACAAATAGTGAGATAATATGTTTATTAAAGTTAATTACTATTCATATTTTTTATAGGAGTTTATATCACAAATATTTAAATGGAAGATCATATGAATCACAATTTGGATTCACTAATCCTTATATTATTTCTACACCAGAACATACTTTGAATGATGAATCAATTAAGAAGAAAAAAATATGAGTTAGTCAAAGTGTTTAATAAGAAAACATCACATGACTAACTATTTTTAATGATAAAAATTAAAATTTAAAACTCTACAATCTAATCACATAAAATATATTTTTAATTTTCTCATTACTTAATTGTTTTTGTTTTTTAGGACACATTGGATGATGATATCAATCAATATGGACACCCCAAATATTTATTTTTTGGATCCAACGAAGGGATATGCAACCAACCAACTACACATAACGTGTATTGTTAATATGTAATACACTCAAATCAACATTTTATAGATAAAAGTTGAATTATATGGTCGGTCTGTGTTTTAAAATGAATTGTGTTATGATAGGATGGTTACTCAATATAGGCTAGATCATGGCATGAATTTAGTGCTTAAAGGGATAAAGACTATAGATTACGACAAATGGAAATAAATTAAGGTATATATAGAAATATTTAACTATCAGAAAATTTCAAAATAATTAACTTATTTTAATGAATGTTTCTTCAGTGTACAAAACAATAAAATGACATCGATTATGGAGATTATATTTTCAAATTTATGAAAGGAATCATAAATCATGAAAAGGCCGGTATCCGAAAATAGGTAATTTCTGAATAAAATATCAATTTCATTAAATATATTTAATAATAATTTATTTATCTATATTTTCTTAGTGCTATAATGATTTAAAAATAACCTATTTACTTAAAAGAAGAATTCGTTTTTTATAGAGATGAGTGGGGAGTGTAATTGTTGTCAGAATGATTTCCGATTAAAAAATTCGGTGATTAGCTGCAATGTTTGTGATCTAGTATGATTTAAGACCTTAAAAATATACTTTATGTGTTAAGAATTAGTGTCAAAATTCATATATATTATTTTCTATATATTTATCATGGAGAACTATAATTTAAGAATTAATTTTGTTTAGAAGCTCTGGCCTACAAATAATAAAATTTCTGGGAAATCGTAGAGGTGGTGGTGAAGGTGGAGGCATAAGTGGAGGTAGAGATAGAGGTGCATGCAGAGGTAGAGTCAGCAGTAAAGTCATATTTGAAGACCAATGTGGGGGAGGATAAATAGGTGAATAATAAGGTGGATACTAATGCGGAAGTGGATAAGAATCAATGGATTGAGAATAATAAAATTATTGGGAAATTAAGTAGAATTAGTATAATACCATGATTGGGTTTTAGAAAAATTGTTTAAAAGTTCACACAACACATTTAAATTAAGATAAGATCCATTGTACAATTTTTTCAGGTGAATTATTTAAATAATTCATTTAACCACTTGTTTAAGTGATTTTATATAGGGTAGTAATCCTCCTGTAAGATCATTCTGTGTTGGAAAATTTAATTTCTACACTAGTTATATTAAAGAAACATCTATACAAATCACAATCATCAAACATGTATATAATACAATAAAAATGTTTTAATGAATATGCATGTAATCAACCACTAAAGTGAGTAGGTGTATGAAATAACTATTAGAGGAAAACCAACATTGATATATTTTGGTCATCAAGGAGGGATAGTGTCAAAGTGTCCACTATCAGTTTAAAATTGACATCTTAATAAAAAAATTCACTAACAAAAAACCCAGAAAACATTCTCAAATATCTTGATATTTTTTGAAACAATTTATAATTCATTTGGGATTTATATGAATCAGTCTCATATCAAACCAACACCTGATGAAACCTGCATGGATCAGAGTGCATGTTTCCAATTTAAAATTACATTTTAGTAAAAAAACAAGTGGAGTACTCAAAACTAAGGAAACACATTCTTAAAGTTTTTATACTTTACAATAATGATCTATATGTCATTTAAGATGTTTAGGAATTAGATACACCTCAATATAATGCACGGTGTGATCCGTATGACTCCAAGTGCACCTTTTTATTTAAAATTGACTTTCATTTTAGTGAAAAAACAACTGACGTACTCAAAACTAAGATTTTTTTTTCATTGTTTAGTTCCTTTATTAAAATTATCAATAAGTCATTTATGACGTGTAGGAATCATCCTCACCTCAATCCAAATAACATTGTGACCGACATGACTCAAAGTGTCCGTTATGAGTTTAAAATTGAAATTTTAATATAAAAAAATTTCCCTTGTGGAAAATCAAGAATACTTGATCGGATTATATCGATAATTTGGGAAAATGATTCCTAATTTATTTGTGTCATGTATCAATCAATATCATTTCAAAACAACACACGATTCCACCTGTATGGATTAAAGTGTCTGTTTCAAGTTTAAAATGACTTTTTAGTAAAAAACATAAGTGGTGTACTCAAAATTGATGAAACACCTTGTAATTGTTTTTATACTTTATGAAAAGTATTTATAAGTCATTTCAGATGTGTATTAATTAAACGCACCTCGATTCGATGCATGGTGTGACCAATATGACTCCAAGTGTGTATTTTCATTAAAAATTGACATTAATTTTAGTGGAAAAAACAAATGACATACTCAAAACTAAGAAAATGCATTTGGATTGTTTTGGTACTTTAGTATAGTGATCCATAATTTATTTTGAGATATAAGAATCTGCTGAACCTCAATCTGATACACGATGTGACCGGTATGACTCCAAGTGTCTATTATTAGTTAAAAATTGAAATTTTAATAATAAAAAGTTACACTCACTGAAAAATGATAAAATGAACTCGGATATTATTAATAATTTAGGAAAATTACTCTCAATTAATTTGTGACATGTATGAATCAATCTCAATTAAAACCCACAAAAGTGCCACCTATATGGCTCAAAGTGCATGTTTCCAGTTTAAAATGATATTTTAGTAAATAACATAAGTGACATACTCAAGAATGAGGAAACACATTTTGGTTGTTTTTATGAGTTAGAAAAACAATCCATGCACCATTTTTTATGTGTAATAATTAGACTCACCTCAATTCGATGCACGGTGTGACTGACATGACTCCAAGCGTGTTTTTTATTCAAAATTGACATTTATTTTAGTGAATAACAGAACTAACATTCTCAAAACTAATTAAATGCATTCATAATGTTTTTTTAATTAAGTAAAATGATCCATAAGTCATTTTTGATTTTTAGGAATTATCCATAGCTCAACCTAATGTATGTTGTGACCGATATGACTCTAAGTGTCTGTTATTAGTTTAAAATTGATATTTTAATAAAAAATGTCCCACTCATTAAAAACTGAGAAAACACACTCAAATTGTATTAATAATTTTCTAAAATGATTCATAATTAATTTGTTACATGTATGAACTAGTCTCATGTCAAACCCATACACAACGACACCATTATGGCTCAAAGTGCGTGTTTCTAGTATAAAATGAAATTTTAGTAAAAAACATAATTGGCATACTAAAAACCAAATAAACACATTTTGATTGCTTTTATACTTTATATGTCATGACCCGTCCCAGTAGGACCCACGCCGTGACTCCCCAAGACCGCCTCCAATTGGCCAGGGGCTGGTGACTAGTACCAAGTAGGCATATCGCTAACATGGGAGGCATTGCCTATGTACTTGTACACACGCACACATATCCAAGCCCACAAATGCTGAAATGTAAAACACTAAGGAACAAAATGCATGCATAAAACTAAACCCCAACCAACAGAGCACGACGAAAGTTAGAGTACTAAAAAGTAAACTGGGCCAGAATACAAGCCCACAAAAAACAAACAAACAAACAAGAGTCTGAAAACTACGAAGTCCAACCTGTAAGCACAAAAAGGTATTGGGACTGGTGCTCGTAGCCTTAGGAACACCTCGTCTTGTAGGGAACTTAGAATGCTCTGTCCTATCCTAGTATGCCCTGGACTCTGTCAAAAGGATGCTCGTCTTCACAAGACACCAGATGTGCGGGCAAAGCCCGTGCATGGGTGAGTATAACACTACTTAGTAGAGGACCCCGAAAACCACAAAGCAGTACAAAAATTGAAGGTACAGTACTCTATGCACAGTATGTGTCTAAAAAACATATAGAAAAAACCAGATATACTAAAAACCTAGACTGTAGTATAGGGAAATTCCACACGACTGCATACCTCCGTTAGGGATTCGGTTCGAAGATTCCATGATGCACTTGTTCCGGGAGAACACACTCCACGAGTCTTATATCTCTGATGACGTCCATCTGAGAAGTGTTGTCCATCGGGAACCATCACAAGTGGTAGATGCACTCATTACAGGAGACAAACTCCTGAGTGGGAAGGTTACGGTAGATATAAAGAACTCAATACAGGAGACATACTCCTGAGTGGGAAAGATCACAATACAAAGATGAGGATCACTTCTAGGGCCATGGCGGATACCGCGACTCATCTGGATTCACCAGTTAGGTGATACACCAGCTAGGTAGAGGATCAACACTAGGTAGAGTTGGTCATGTCTAAGCCTGACTCTACCTAGGGTCAGGAATGGATAGAGGATCTCACTCCGGGCCTCTCAGAGGGATACCGACTATATCACAAAAAGTCCGACTGAAGGGATCATACTCATGAAGAAGGAAATGATGCCTGACCTTCAGGGAAACGAGAAGAATGGGAACTAACCCAAATGAGATATTTCCATGATATGGTTAACAAGAGGACCATGCAGTTTTCCAAAAAGTACACAGATTGTAGAAAAGATACACGCTATGTTGTCTGACCCCAGGTACTGCCCGTGTGCAACGGCCCGTGTCGTAGAACTAGTCTTGTAGAAAAACATAGTACACAGCATGTAGTATGATGTACATGCTATGTCCGAGTGACTGGGGTTGGCCCAGTGTCACTGGCTGGGTATCCGTACATGGCTATCATCCTATGTACTTTAACCCGTGTCCATGTATCCACTGGATACACGCCGAGCTTCACGTTGCCACCTCTGCCAAGATGTACACGCCGTGTCTCCTGAAGCCGTGTAGATCATCCCATGTCTGTGTATTTCCCAAACACACGCCGAGCTACGGGGAAAGTTCAACACACCGTGTGACACCTCTCAAACCCCCCAAACCCTAGCCGCCACCAGTACTACATGGCATGTTCTTCGGAAGTACATGCCATGTGTTCTGGAATTTTCCAGAAACGAAGCTCTTTGCCGGCGCACCTCCCGAGCTGCTCGGATCGTCATTCCGACCATCCGATCTCCACGAAACCTTCAGGTTTTGGTTGCCCCAACACTATGAAGCCGCTTCCGGTGTTTCTGGGCCTCTGATCGGCTCCGAAAATGTGATTTGCTCTTCCCACGCGAAGAATGCTCGAAGAATTCCCTTTACTGATCTGGTCTGATTCATCATCCACCATCGTCGTCGCACCTCTACAAGGTCGATGCAATGTCAGACCTTTGATTTGGGATTATTGCATCTTGGAATAGATGCACAATAATCTTTTTTATGTCTCCCCATGAAGGTCGGAAAGAACGTATGAGAAAAGAATGGGGTTGAAATCCAATAAACAAATCGAGGAACGAACCTCCCCGTCGTTCGTCACGGTGTTGATCCGCTCCCGTTAATAGGTTTAAACGGAGCAGAGATCAATATAAATAAAATCATGGATAATTTCCCCAAAATCATCCCAAAGAAAACCCTCCTGCAAGAATGTACGAATCCGTGGATCAACTTGTTCATGGTTGATCCACGCTCATCATTTAAACTCAAAAACGGGGAAAAGAAATTCAAATATCAAACACCTACCTTTAGAAGGGATCGATCTTTGACAAAGGCGCCGAACTACCATTACCATCGAGATCCTTCAACGTCGGCACATCGATTCTCAATTTCGATCCATCGTCATTCGTCGCTGAGAATTATCTCCAATTCCTTGCGGATTCTACAGAGGTTCCTCTCAAACGTTGGTAACGATCAATAATTTATTATCCCATTAAAAAGGGAAACATGTTGGAATTTAATTACGTGGTAGTATTAACGATGCCAACTTTCCATTTTTTTGAGTCATTATGACATGCCATTAATTTAGGAAACAGAAGTCCTATCGCTGTACTGCAGTGGACAGTTCCATAAAATAAATTAAACATTTAGAAATTTATTTTATTTTTACTTTACTAAAAACGTCTGAAAAGTAAATTTCTCCCTCAACCCGCACCGGTTGAGGTTAGGCCCGTTCATAGGTAAAGTCGTTGTCTCAGACGCAACAGTGCGTTCAGATTTTTAATCTAGGCATATGTTTGGAAACTGCCACAACCGCGCACAAGCGCCGACTCACTTAACTTAAAAAAATTCAAACCACCATTCCGGGCTCACTGGACCTCAGAATGATGTTCCGTTTTCGTTCCCGGTCTTGAAATAATTCCATATAATATTTAAAATAATAAATTGAAAAATCTTAGACGTTAAATTCTCCCCACATTAGGGCTAAACGTCCCTAAAAATCCAAAACAACGGCTATAAAAAAGGATGAGGGTACTGGGCACAGATCTGAGCCTCCCGCTCCCACGTGCTCTCCTGAAGATTCCCGTGCTGCCCCCAAATGCGCACCAAGGGAATTGATCACCCAAAAAGGATCCTCTCCTTCTGATCCTCAATCTCTATAGGGTACTCAGTGAAGGTCAATCCATCCCCGATGTCCATCTTTCCCCAGTCAATGACGTGCAACGGATCGTGCACGTACCTCCTCTGCTACGACACGTGGAAGACATTATGTACCCTATGCAACTGTGGAAGTAGAGATAGGTGGTACGCCACCTCACCAACTTTGCACAGTATCTGGAAGGGTATGATGAACCTCTTAGATAGCTTGCCTCCTCATCCAAATCTCTGTAACCCTCGTCGAGGTGAGACCTGAAGGAAGACTTGGTCATTCTATTCAAACTCCAGAGGTTTCCATTGTCTATCATCATAACAATTCTGCTGGCTTTTTGCAGTCTTCATCCAATATCAGATGATCTGCACCTTCTCTGTGGTGTCTCACACTAACTCTAGACCCATGAGTGATGACTCTCCAGGGTCATTCCAGCAAAGTGGTGACCGATAGGGTCTCCCGTACAAGGCCTCGAATGGTTCCATACCAATGGTGGAGTGGTAGCTTTTGTTGTATGCAAACTCCACCAGTGGTAGGTGGTCCTCCCAGCTGCGACCAAAGTCCAAGATACAAGCCCACAAAATATCCTCCAGAACCTGAATGGTCCTATCCGTCTGACCATCAGTGTGGTGATGAAACGCTGCGCTCAAGCATAGCTGAGTCCCAAAAGCCTCCTGCAATCCCTTCCACAACCGGGACCTGAAGCGGGCATCTCGATATAAGACTATAGTCGAGGGGATGACATGAAGCTAAACTATCTCCTGTATGTAGAGGCATCCCAAGCTTTCTAAGGAACTCTGATCCCTCATAGATAAGAAGTGGGCCGACTTGGTGAGTCGGTCAACGATCACCCAGATGGAATCATGCCCCTTGGACGTCCGTGGTAATCCTGTCAGGAATTCTATCGATAGTCCATCCCACTTCCACTATGGAACTTCCAGGGGGTGAGCAAACCCTTCTAGAACCTGGTACTCAGCCTTCACCTACTGGCATGTGAGGCATCGAGAAATGAACTCTGCTATTGCCTCCTTCGTGCCTGACCACCAGAACTACCATCAGAGATCCTGGTACATCTTTTCCACTACAGGATGTACCACCAAAGAGGATCTATGAAACTCCCTCAGGACCTCCTCCTGGAATGCCACCGGTACAATAGTGTGTCCTCTGAAAATAAGTATGTGCTCCCCACCTTGTGAATATCCATCAGAATCATGTCCTGTTGATAACTGAGCACGTAAAGCCACACAGTCAACATCCACAAGATTTTCCTCCCTAACTCACTGTAAGAGTGGAGGGGTGACAACCATCGACTATAGGTAAGCTGTATCATCTCCCTCCATGAAGGATAACTGTAACATGACTAACTACTATGTCACCTCACTCAACAGCTATGAGCTCGACTTTCTGCTAAGGTCATCTTCCACCTTGTTCCCCTTTCCAGGAGTATAGATGATCTGAAAATCCTAGTACTAAAGGAACTCTAGCCAAATCCTCTACCTCAGATTCAGATCCTTCTGTGAGAATATCTAATTAAGGCTATTGTGGTCAGAGTAGACAATAAAACACTCTCCCATATGGTAGTGTCATCACATCTTCAATGCGAAGACTACCGCAGCCAACTCGAGATCATGGGTCGCATAGTTCTGCTCATGTGGCCTAAGATGGTGCGAACCATAAGTAATCACTACATACCGTTGCATCACGACACATCCGAGCCTGGTCCCTGATGCGTCACAGAAAACTTCGCACTCGACACCCTCCTCTGGCAATCTCAAGACTAGGGCGCTTGTCAAACTCTACCTCAAATGCTCAAAAGCCTGCTGTCACTTCTCTGTCCACATGAAGGGTTTCCCCTTCCTGGTCAAGGCCGTCATCGGTGCTGATATCCGGGAGAAATCAGGAATGAATCTCCGGTAAGATCCTGGAAACCCAAGGAAGCTCCGCACCTCCATCACGCTCTGAGGTGGATCCCATGCTAACACAACATCCACCTTGGCTGGGTCCACGGCTACTCCATCTGCTGAGATGACATGTCCTAGAAAGTGGACCTCCTGAATCCAGAACTGGCACTTTGAGAGCTTCCCATAAAGCTGGTGCTCCCGAAGTACATCTAGAACCATCCGTAGGTGTCTCACATGCTCCTCTTCTGATTCTGAGTACACGAGGATGTCATCGATGAAGACCACTACGAACCGGTCCAAGTACGGCTGGAAGATCTGGTTCATCAATCCCATAAACACTACAAGGGCGTTCTTTATGCCAAAAGGCATCACCAAGTACTCATAGTGACCGTAGCGGCATCTGAAATCTGTCTTCGGTATATCCTCATCCCACACTAATAGCTGGTGATAGCCTGATCAAAGATCAAACTTCGAGAACCACTGTGCCCCTCTTATCTGATCGAAGAGGTCATCAATTCTCGGCAGTGGATACTTGTTCTTCACCCTCACCCGGTTTAGGTGCTGGTAATCCATGCACAACCTCAGACTCCCATCTGCCTTCTTGGAAAACAAGATTGGGGTCACCCAGGGTGAGACACTGGGTCTTATGAAAACCTTTCTCTGCAAATCCTCCAACTGCACCCTCAGCTCGCGAAGCTCTGTGGGTGCCATCCGATAACCCGTTGAGGAAATAGGTGTCGTCCTGGGGTGTAATTTGACGAAGAAGTAAATTTCCTAGCAGGGAGGTAATCCTGGAACATCCCCGGAAAAGATGTCCTTATACTCCACAACCACTATTGGGAACTGAGAGATCACAACATCTACTACTCCGAGGGTAAGGTTGGCCAACTCATGAGTGATCGGCTTCACCCTCCTATGCATGAGCCCATTTTGTGCTCCCTGGGTTTCCTTTTCTCCAACAAAGGAAAACCTCGTTCCATCACAGAAGACACAGCACAATCTGCGCCTAAAACAGTCAATCTGGGCATGGATTGAAGATAACCAATCCATACTAAGAATGATGCCGTAAGGCCTCGACACCACCACCAGTAGGTTCCAACTGAAACTCTCGCCTCCAAGGTTAAGATCACACTATCTGAAAAGGTGTGTGATCATTGAGTCTCCTCCCGGAGGTGTCTACAAGATTAAGGATCGAGTCAATGTTTCTACCGAAATCTCGAGGTTTTGTACAAGACATGTGGATTTAAGGTAATGACTGGATCCTGTGTCTATGAGTACGATAGCTGAGGTAGGAAAGACACAGACCGTACCTCGAATCTTCCCTGGATCCCCTGGGTCGTATGCCTCGACCGCATGCAGCTGTCCCCGCCCCTGTCCCCTTGCTCCCTGATCCTAGTGCAGACATCCTGGGGGTGGTGGTGGAAGTAAGTCAAAGCGTCTGCCACCACCCACAACTCTCCCTGCTCCTCTTCCACGTCCAACACCTGGCAGGTCTGCCTATTCTGTTTTCTTCCTCTTCCTTGGTGGTCCATCCACCGCTTCCCTGTCAGCAGCTCGACGGGTTGGGAAATCCCTAGAGAGATGTCCCCTACCGTCGTATGAGTAGAATCGCTTCTCCCTAGGCTGACTGGATCCAGCCTGAGAGCTCTGGACTGTCGATCCCCTTTCCTGGGTCCTCCTCTGATGTCTTTCACATCTTGATCCATGCGTCTGATGCCGGCTTCCTGCCGCCGAGGTCTCCGCACCTGTCTTCCTGCTTCTGACTACCGGCGGCTGTATCTGCTCCTCCAAGAAGATCTTGACCAACAAAGCTCGCTCAAGCACTCCAGCATAAGTTGATATGCACAGAGGCACAAAACTAGCTTGGATGTATCACTGTAGACCTCGCACAAAGGTCCGAGCTCGGATGTACTGACTCCTGACCATATCCATCGAGTACCTGGTGATGTTGGTGAACCTCGATGAATAGTAAGCTATCGTCATACTGCCCTGCTAGAGCTAGAGTAGCTCCTGGATGTGTGCAGCTCTTAGCATAACTGGAGAGAACTCATCCCGGAAGAGTTGCTTGAACTCCGTCCACGAAAGAGTCTCCTCGTCGTGAGTCAGCGTGGTCAGACTCCACCATCGCCCCGCCGAACCCTGAAGAAGGCTTGCTCCAAGGACAACCATCTGGTCTGATGGTGTCCTCACAAGATGGAAAACTATGTTCACTGCCTCAAGCCAGTCCTCAGCCTCCTGGGGGTCAAGCTTGCCTCAGAACCTGAGGCGTCTCTGTCTCTAGAACTCATGGAGCGCGCTAACCCTGTGCTCCTCACCGGTCGATACTGCAGGTAACACTGGCTACTCCACTGGTGGTGGCATAGCAGGTGCACCACCCGGTGGAAAAGCCTGGGGAACTGGTCCCTGTATCGAAGCCTCATCACTGAGGGGGTCATCCTCATGATCGTGCTGCTGAATCCTAGTGGGTATGTTTCATGGAGGCATCCTGAAAGGAAACAAGATGTACCATGGTCAAAAGAGTGAATCTGGATAGCTGACACAAAGGAAACATAAACCAAAAATCCTTCATATATGATGCATATACCCTTTTTTTATTTCCCCACAACCAGTGTTTTCATGTATTGAGTCAGAAAGTAGGTTATCAGATCCCTGGTGTATAGATATGTCGGCCGCCACACCAACACTGGAGTCTTTGACCTGAAACCCGAACACTAAATACCTTACACTGATGCCCCAAACCGAACTCATAGACTCTTGGTCCTAAGGTATAACCGACAGCTCTGATACCACTTTGTTACGACCCATCCCAGTGGGGCCCACGCCGTGACTCCCAAAGCCCACCGCCAATAGGCCAGGGGCTAGTGACTAGCACTGAGTAGGCATATCACTAACATGGGAGGCATTGCCTAAGTACCTATACACACGCACACATCTCCAAGCCCACAAATAATGAAATGTAAACCACTAAGGAAAAAATGCATGCATACAACTAAACCCCAAAAAATAGAGTACGATGAAAGGTAGAGTAATAAAAAGTAAACTGGGCCAGAATACAAGCCCACTAAACACAAACAAACAAACAAGAGTCTGAAAACTGCAAAGTCCAACCTGTAATCAAAAAAAGGTACTGGGACTGCTACTCGTAGCCGTAGGAACACCTCGGTATTTAGGGAACTTAAAAAGCTCGGTCCTGTCTTGGTCCACCAAGGCCTCTGTCAAAAGGCTTCTCGTCTTCACAAGATACCAGACGTGCGGGAAAATACCGTGCAGGGGTGTGTATAACACTACTTAGTAGAGGATCCTGAAAACCACAAAACAGCACACAAAGTAAAGGTACAATCCGCTATGAATAGTATATGTGTACTGAACATATAGAACAAAATAGATATACTCAAAACCCAGACCATAGTCTAGAGACAAGCCACACGACCGCATACCCCTGTTAGGGATTCTGTTCAAAGATTCTGTGATGCACTCGTTCCGGGAGAATACACTCCACTAGTCTTATAGCTCTCATGAAGTTCGTCCGAGAAGTGTTGTTCGTCGGGAACCATCATGAGAGGTACCTGCACTCATTACAGGAGACACACTACTAAGTGGGAAGGTTAAGGTAGATATAAATAACTCATTACAGGAGACACACTCTTGAATGGGAAAGATCACGGTACACAGATGAGGATCACTTCCAGGGCAATGGAGGATACCGCGACTCATCCGGATTCACCAGTTAGGTGATACACCAGCTAGGTATAGGATCAACACCCGATAGAGTTGGTCACGTTGATGCCTGACTCTACCGAGGGTCAGTAATGGATAGAAGATCTCACTCTGGGCCTCTCGGAGGGATGCCGACTCTATCACAGAAAGTATGACTGAAGGGATCATACTCTTGTAGAAGGAAACGATGCTTGACCTTCAGGGGAATGAGAATAAGGGGCACTAACCCAAACAAAATATGTACAGGTTACGGTGAACAAGAGGACCTTGCTTTTTTCCAAAAAGTACACGACTTGTAGAAAATATACACGCAGTGTTGTCTGACCCTGGGTACTTCCCGTGTGCAACGACCAGTGTCATAGAACTGGCCGTGTAGAATAACTTAGTACACAGCGTGTAGTACGATGTACACGACGTGTCCGAGTGACTGGGGTTGGACCCATGTCACTGGCTGGGGGCCGTACACGGCTATCAACCCATGTACTTTAACCAGTGTCCGTGTATCCCCTGGATACACTCCGAGCTTCACGTTGCCGCCCTTTCCAAGATATACACGCCGTGTCGCATGAAGCCGTGTAGATCATCCCATGTTCGGGTATTTACCAAACACACGTTGAGCTTTGGGGAATGTTCAACATGCCGTGTGACCAAGGTCACACTCCATGTGACACCTCTCTGACCCCCAAAACCCTATCCACCGCCAGTATTACACGACGTGTTCTTCGGAAGTACACACCGTGTGTTCTGGAAATTTCCCGAAACGAAGCTCTTCACCGGTGCGCCTCCCGTGCTGTTCCGATCATCGTTCCGGCCGTCCAATCGCCACGAAACCTTCAGGTTTTGGTCTCCCTGACACCACGAAGCCGCTTCTGGTGTTTTTGGGCCTCTGATCGGCTCCGAAAACGTGATCTGATCTCCCACGTGAAGAATGCTCGATGAATTCCCTTTACCGATCCGGTCTGATTCGTCATCCGCCATCATCGTCGCACCTCTACAAGGTTGTTGCGGTGTCAAAACTTTGATTTGGGATTGTTGTATTGCGGAACATATGCGCAAAGAACCGTTGTTTATCACCCCGTGAAGAACGCGTGAGAAAATAATGGGGGATGAAATCCAATAAACAAATAGAGGAACAAACCTCCATCGTCATTCGTCACGGCATTGATCTGCCCCCAGTTAATAGGTTTAAACAGAGAAGAGATCAACATAAGTAAAATCATGGATTATTTTCCCAAAATCATCCCAAAGAAAACCCTCCTGCATGAACGTACAAATCCGCAGATCAACTTGTTTGTGGTTTATTCGCGTTCTTCGTTTAAACTCAAAAACTGGGAAAATAAATTGAAATAACAAACCCCTACCTTTCGAAAGGATAGATCTTCGACGAAGGCGCCGCACTGCTGTTGTCGTAGAGATCTTTCAATGTCGGTGCAGTGATTCTCGATTTCGATCCGTCATCGTTCGTCACCGAGAATTCTCTCCAACGCCTTTCGGATTCTGCAGAGGTTCCTCTAAAACGTTCCCAACGATCAACAATTTCTTAACCCATTAATAAGGGAAACATGTTGGCATTTAATTATGTGGCAGTATTAATGATGCAAACTTTCCATTTTTTTGAGTCATTATGACAAACCATTAATTTAGGAAACAGACGTCTCGTCGCGGTGTTGTAGTGGAAGTTTCCATAAAATAAAATAAACATTCAGCAATTTATTTTATTTTTACTTTACTAAAAACATCCGAAAATTAACTTTCTCCCTCAACCTGCGCCATTTGAGGTTAGGCCCGTTCTTATGTAAATTCGTCATCCCGGACGCAATGGTGCACTTAGATTTTTAATCCGGCCATCAATTTTGAAATTGCCACAAATTCTCACAAGCGCCGACTCACTTAACTGAAAAAAAGTTCAAACCACCATTCCGGGCTCACTGGACCTCGGAATGATGTTCCTTCTTCGCGTCCGGTCGTGAAATAATTCCATATAATATTTAAAATAATAAACGAAAAAATCTGAGACGTTACATTATAAAAATTATTCATGACTAATTTTGGATGTGTATCAATCAACCATACCTCAATCCATTGCACGGTGTGACTGGTATGACTCAATGTATGTGTTTTTATTCAAAAATGACATTATTTTTAACAAAAAATACAACTGACAAACTCAAAAATAAGAAAACAAAAATCATATTATTCTTTACACTTTAGAAGAATGATCCATAATTCATTTTTGATACGTATGAATCATCCTCACCCCAATTCTATGCATGGTATGACCGATATGACTCCAAGTGTCCATTATCAGTTTAAAACTGACATTTTAATACAAAAAAGTCCCACTAAGTAGAAACCAAGAAAAAACACTAAGAATATGTTGATAATTTTTTAAAATGATTTATAATTCATTTTTGACATGTATGAATTAGTCTCATGTCAAACCCACACATGATTCCACACGTATGTCTCAAAATACGTGCTTCCTATATAAAATGACAATTTATTAAAAAAACAAGTGACATACTCAAAATTGAGGAAACACATCATGATTGTTTTATAATTTATTAAAATTATACATAATTCATTTTTTATGTGTATAAATCCTCCACACCTCAATAAAATGCATGGTGCGGCTGATATGACTCAAAGTGCGTATTTTTATTGAAAATTGAAATTAATTTTAGTGAAAAAACAATTGACATACTAAATATTGAGCAAACACATTAGGATTGGTTCTTTAGGAAAATGATATATAAGTCATTTTTGACATGTAGAAATTAGCCTCACGTCAATATGATCCACGATGTGACTGTTATGGATCCAAGTGTCCGTTATCAGTTTGAAATTGACATTTTCATACAAAAAATTGTTACTCATTGAAAACAAACAAACACACTCAGATTGTATTGATAATTTAGAAAAAATATTCACAATTTTTTTTGATGTTTATGAATTATTCTAATTTTAAATCCACACACGATTCCACCTGTATGGGTCAAAGTGCATGTTTTTAGTTTAAAATGACATTTTAGTAAAACACACAAGTGGCGTACTCAAAATCAAATAAAATGTATTCTAATTGTTTTTATACTTTGGGAAAATGATCCATGAGTCATTTGGGATGTTTATAAATCATTTGTACCTCAACATGATTCATGGCGTGATAGTTATAACTCCCAATATGACTTTTTATTCAAAATTGACATTAATTTTAGTGAAAATAAAACAATTAACATACTCAAAAAGAGAAAAAACTTTTGGATTTTTTTAGTACTTTAGGAAAATTATCTTAATTTATTTTTGATGTGTAAGAATTATCTTCAACTCAATCCAACACATGGTATGACCAATATGGCTCCAAGTGTGTCTCTTCATTCAAAACTAACATTAATTTAAATCAAAAAAACAACTAATATACTCTAAACCGATAAAACACATTCGGATTGTTTTGTTAATTTAAGGAAATTATCCATAATTTATTTTTGATGTGTAGGAATCAGTATCACCTCAATTCAACTCACTGTGTGACCATTATGACTCTAAGTGCACGTTTTTATTTAAAATTTTCATTAATTTTAGTAAAAAAACTCACATAATCTATAATAGTTTTTTTCTTGTATTTGTGTTGGAAATTTTATTTCATTGAAATTCAGTATTTTATCTTATTTTGGTAATTTATGTTGCTTTTTTGGTGATGTAGTGTGTTTCTATAACACACTGCACCTGTTTCTAGTGCTGTAATGTGCTGTAGCATCACACTGCAGTTTTATCCTTTATAAGTGCTATTAAATGTATTGATAAAGACAACCTTAATCAGTGATTATATAAGTGATTATAAATTTATCCTTTATCAATTCCTTTTGAAACATCGATAAAGGTATCTTTATTAGTTTTTCTAAAAGAACTGATAAAGATAAACTTTATCCATGCTTATAGAAGCGTCGACAAAGGAATCCTTTATCAGAACTTTTTAAAGCACTGACAAAATCGTATTTAGTAATTCTCATAAAAGTACTAATAAAGGGTCTCTTTATTAGTGTAAAATAGAAGTTATGATAAATGGGGAGTTTTATCACCACTTTTAAAAGAACTAATAAAAGTATTCTTTATTAGTGATTTTATTTACACTGATAAAGCTACTATTTATCAATGCTTTTATAGCACTGATAAAAGCCTTGTCCTTTTTACTGGACTAAGGTAGTCAGTTATTTTCAATCCCTGATAAAGGCCTATCCTAGAACTATTAATGGTGTATTTTCTAGTATTGATATGATTATCTCATTATGTCATTTCATCTTATGAACACACTTTCTATTTTCATGGATTTGATGAATAGTGATTTTCACCCGAATGTGGATTCCTTTATCACGTTATTTATGGAAAAAATATTGGGGTATTCAGATACTCATAACGACCATGATAAACATCTTGAGATCATTTTGGATACATTGAGAGAGAATCATATTTATACCAAGATTTCAAAGTGCCAATTATGGATCAACAAAGTTCACTTATTGGGTCATATTATCTCATAATGAGGAGTATCTATTGACCTAGAGAAGGTGAGTGTTGTAGTTTCATAGAATTTTCCCAAGAATGTGTTTGACATACAGAGTTTCCTAGGGTTAGTTGGATATTAAAATCTTTTCCTAAAAGACAAATCATGAATTTATTAACCTCTTACTAGCCTTAAAAATAAGGGTGTGATGTTTTTATGTTTTAAAGAAAGCGATAAATCCTTTAAGGAGCTTAAAGGATGTCTTACCATGACACCAATTATGATTATACTCAATATTGGAAGAGTATATATAGTGTTCTTTGATGTATAAGACATTGGTCTAGTTTCATTATTGATGCAGGATGATATATTATTTGCGTATGGGTGTCTCCAGTTGAGACCTCATAGTCATAATTATCTGATTCATGACCTTGATCTTGCAGTTGTTGTCCATGCCTTATGCTACTGGTGACACTATCTAATGGGTGAGAACATTTTGGTGTATATAGATTACAAGAGACACAAATATATCTTCACACATCATGACTTGAATCTCAGTTAGATAATATGGGCCGAACACCTTCAATACGTAGGATTTGATCTTGACTATATTCCATGAAATGGAAATTCAATAGAAGATGCACTGATTTGGAAAAAATAGGCATAGGAAGTGTAGGAATCTAGTGAAAAATTCAAGATAATGGACCTTATTTCGAATATTCTTCATGAGTTCAATGATTTTCATAAGTAGTCTTGTCTTAGAAACATAACAGTTACATGTTACCTTTTGGATAGGGTGAAGTGAATGCAATTTTCAGATCCTAAGGGTTTGGTTCTATAAGAGAGTATTTCAAGTGAGTACCCACCTATGAATTAGTCTATGGACAGAGAAAACATCATATTCAAACATGGGAATGTCTATATTCCTACATAAATGATGGAGGAGATGATGTGAGAGTCCCATGATACTCAGTGGGAAATTTATCTAGTCATCTCCAAGATGTATTGTGATACGTGTTGTTGGTATTTGTGACAAAGGATGAAACATTAGAATAAAGGTTTTATCACTAAGTGTTCCACTTGTCAACAGGTCAAGGAATATCACCAGAAACTTATTGGATTGTTACGTCTGTTACCAGTCCTGAATTGCAAATGGGAAGATATTGCTATAGATTTTGTAGTCGGCTTACTAAGGCTACCATGAGGTAGCGATGTAGTCTAGGTAGTCATGGATCTACTCACTAAAGTATCCCAATTACTTCCTATCTAAAAAACTATCTTAGTTGATGAGTTGGGAAGAATATATGACAGTGAGATCATACAACTACATGAGATCCATCGTTCTACCATTTCAGATTTCTATAATTGTTTTACACTGAGGTTTTGGAAGAGGTCTCATAGATCTATGGGTACATAGGTTCTTATGAGCACTTATTTTCACCCTTATACCTATGAATAGTTATTACATACAATACAGGTGTTTTAGGAATTTATCTGAGTATGAATCCTTTATTTTGGAGGTTATTTGGAGAAGCATATCCCTCTCATCTAGTTCAACTACAATAATATCTATCAGGTGATGATTCAAATGACTCTATATGAGGTCTTTCATAATAAGACATGTTGTTCATCCCTGTTCTGTATAGAGGCAGGAGAGACAGTGTTACTAGGTCCTCATCTCATGAAGGACACTTCAAAGTAGGTACAAATGACCAGGAAGCTTATGTCTACTGCTCATTCTAGGTAGAAATATTATGTTGATCATAGTCAATGACCAATGGATCTCAAGGATGGGGATCTTGTTTTATTGAAGGTATCACTTAGACTTGGGAATAGATGGATATAGAGGTAAGAGATGAGGTCACCTCATCATTTCATGTTGTTTGAGATATTGGGAAGAGTTAGGATGGTATCCTATAATATGATATTACCTTAGAGGCACCATTCTATACTCAACATCTTTTATGTTTCACAGCTTCACCACTATCATGATGACCCATATCATACTCTTGACCCTGAGGAGGATGATTTAGATGCTGATGCTTTGTTTGAGGAGTACCCCATGCACATCATTGACCAGAGCATAAATGATATTCGAGGCCGTTATATCCCTTTAGTGCAGGTAGTAGGGAAGAATGAGTATTTACAGGATGGGACGTAGAAGTGGGAGTCCGATGTACATGCTCAGTGGCCAAAGTTTTTCTCTAACAACACATCACTTCCCTTGGATGTTTAACTCGAGGAAAAGTTCCATTATGTGGGGAAGACTATAATACTCTGGTTTTTCTATGAGGTATAGATACTTTAAATTTCAGTCTAATTTTTTTTTTTGGGTCTATTATGGATGCCTAATAATATAATGGATGTTTGGGGGGGGTGTTTAGGGAATTTTCAGAGATCAAGACCCTGGCTGGTGGAAGAAATAACTGGGCCACACATTTATTAGATCTCGTGTGGCCCACCCCACACAGGTTTCCCCTAACCATGTGGGGAATTTCAGGGGGAAAATTAGGGAACACAATTTTCTCTAACCATATGCCTAGGTCCACACACCCGTGCGAATGGTATGCAATTCCTAGTAGAGCTAAAATATTAGTTGGTGCAAAGTTTCAGAAATAGTGTGTCCAAACTGTATAGGTTCCCTGTTAAGGCAGAGCCTGACACCCGATTGGCACATGGTTTGGCCAACCATACAACCCAATTTTTTTAAATGACAAAAATACCCTTAAATTCTTGAATCACATCACCCCTACCTTATTTTATAATTCCATCAGACAACAAACTCTTTTCACCTCCCTTGAAGCACTAAATATCCTCATTCCAGGTTATTTGATAACTTTGCTATTCGAGCTCTGAATAAAGATGCATTCATCTCGTTGGATTATTCTTAGTAAGGTCTTCAATATTTAATCTTAGTTTTTTGATTTTCTTTTTATTAAAGATGATATTATGATACATGTTCATATGCCATATTTTTAGGGTGTTGATATATTCTTTAGTTTTTTTATCTAGGCCAAACTAAGGGGTGATGTTGGATGAGGAGAGTTCTACATGCATACGTTAGGTGTCCAATAACTTTTCTCTAAAATTCATGTCATTTATAAATTATCATCGATGTGTACACTATGGTTTAACCATGAATTTCTTCTTTAAATGCATATGCCTTTATTATAATCATTGTGCATGTATTCTAGATCACATTATATACATGATTATCATGTCATTTGAGGTTTTTACCTCAATTATATTAACCTCGAGTAGGGTGTTTTCCTTGTTATCCATTTACAACATTGTTATAAATAGTTGAGACACATTTTGGGGGTGTTATATTGAACCTACTCATGTCAATTACTTTAAATTAAAATGAATTATGCATTGATAATGGCCAGCATGTGTGCACTGTAGACATTAATCAGTTGACCCTTCTAAAGTAAGTGTTTGAATTAGATTAATGAATCATAAAACATTTAATAGAAAGTATATCTATATATTTCCCTTAGACTAGTTAAATATAATTGAATGGTAAATGGTTTCAGGACCTTATCCCATATTTTTGTGACTATCAAATGTAATGGAATGAACCTAATAAATGATTATGTAATTGAATTTCTAAATGGTTGAAAGTCTATGATGTACTTTTTCACATTAATGAAAGGTAATGAATTAAACCTAACAACATATTAAAAGGAATGAATATTACAAGACCATAACGAATTATGTATAAGGTGCCTATTCTATATGGACCTTTTTAATTTTATAGGAGTGGTCTGCCTTGATACGTCCTTGGATTCCTTGGGGAATACATTGAGCACTCAGAGGATGCCATTCTGACTCAAGGAGCTAGTTTCCAATGGTTATACCCACCAAGAAACATGGACCTTGTCTATTAATAGATTCCCAACATGATGTTGTAGGATCTATTCACTATCTCTCCAGATATTTGGATACCTCAGATACACTTCTTCGATCTAGTTTGATGTAGTTAGACATGTAGAACTATGAATTCACCCCTTTATTCCTAGTCATTATTATCCCATGATTACCTTTTATGAGATCCTTGGATTTGGATAGAATCATTTATAGTGGAATTACTTGGTCAAGCCCCTTGGATTATAGTTAAACCCCTTTATTTTTAGACTACATGAGTTATTACAATGATTTTTCTGATCCCTGAGGTCAAGGATGCCTTGGTTTCATCTTGGATCCTCTTTCATTGCTACTATGATATATTTTAGTGTTGTTGAAACTTTCACTTATTTTATCAATATAAATTAAACTAAAATGAATTAATTAAATGAAATCATGTTCAGAGACATTTTCAGCTGAGGCTAAAGCAGGTATGACTTATCATTATAGCATTGATTTACCTTTATATATACCTTCACACTATTTCAGTTTATATTCATAGATGGGATTTGTATAAATGTAATTGGTGGTTTCCTACTGAGATTTATCTTATTCCCTATTCGGGCCGTCATTGGTAGTTGGGAATATTATATGATCGTAGGTATGTAAAAGGGGAAGCGTCCCACCTTGTAAACCTGAGTTTTTTGCTTGCTTAGGATGAATCTTAGTAGTAGATGACCGAGCCAGTGCTCGAGATTCTTGGATAGTTTTTGGTATTTTTGTCCTTTTTATATAGCATGTAATATATTTATTACCCACTACCATGTATACCTATTTTTCTAGTTTTGTAGAGACCTGACATACATCATCAACTTTTTTATATGACACTGTTCATGTATGAGTTGATTATTGTTGATAGATGTTTATTTTTATCTTCTGATTCTTATTTTTTATTCATTATTATGCTTACACTATTATTATCCGCCTATTAATTATTAATATATCCATTGTGCTCTACTCTGTCATGAGAGTATAATCTCCCAAAAGACACATCCTAGGCCATCGATTCTAGTTGGAAGACTCTGGTATACGCGGAGGAACACTTAATGCATAGTGACCCATTGGATCAAGGAACCTCTGAGTGGCACCCATGTTGGGATTTTTCAAACATACACATAAGATAAACTATTAATATTTTCATTTTAGACTTTAATTTATTAATATTTAATATTTAATATATTATATTTATTATAGTTAAATTGTATTCATTTTTTTATATATTTATTTATTATATACTATTTATTACCTTTTAATATATATATATATATATATTAAATTTATTCATTTTTATTAGTTTTTATTTCATTAATATTTTTTAATATTTTTTTTAATTTATTCATTTTTAATTTCTATCTGTTGAATATTTTTGTAATTTTATTCTTTTTTAATATTTATTTATATGTATTGATTAGAATTTAATGTTTTTAATATAGTTTTAATTAATTAAATTAATATATGCATTCATTTTCATTTTAACAAATAATCATTTTTAATTTTTTTAATTTATATAATTAATAACACTTACTCGATTTGTAATATTCATTCAATCTATTTACATTTTAATTATATCTTACCCATTTTAACATTTATTAATTTAATATTATTTATTCATTACTAATTTTAAGTTTTTTTTACTTTTTTGTATAATTTATTCATTTTTAATATTTATTTTTTAATATTTTTTGTAATTTCTTCCTTTTAAATTTTTATACATAATTATTTATTAATATATTTAATATTTTTAAAATTTATATATATCCCTATTGATATATATATATATATATAACATTTCCTTAAATATGATTTATATAGTAAAAAAAATTCTTTACATTTAATAAATCATATTTTAAGTGAATAATTGTCTATAATTAAAAATTAATATTGATTAAAAATATAAACTAATATGTATTGAGTAATAGACATTAAATAAAATGTCATTCAGTTTTCCGATTTAACGTATATCAAAATTTTGTTACATTAATTTCACACACACTTATACATAATTAATGCATTTTTATATAAAAACACACACACACACATAATATTTTTATAATTTATTCAATTTTTAATATTAATTTTAGAATTTTATTTATTAACATAGTATATATAATATATATTATGTTTTTAATCAATAAATGTTATTTATTTTAAATGTTTTTATTCAATATGTAAGATTTATTATTTTTTAGTATTTTTTATAATTTAGTTTTTTAATATTATTTATCAATTCATAATCTTAAATATTTTTAAATATTTTTTTTAATTTATTCATTTTTAATTTTTATTTGTTTAATATTTTTATAATTTTAACTATTTTAATATTTATTTATATGTATTTTTCTATTAATTTTTTATTGTTTTAATATGGTTGTAATTTATATAATTAATACATATTCAGTTTTATTTTAGCATATATTCATTTTTTTATTTTTTAATAATATTTATAACTAATAACACTTATTTATTTTTTTAATATTTTTGTAATCTATTTATTTTTTAATTATTAAATTTCACACTTTTTTTTAACATTTATCAATTTAATATTATTTAGTATTATTTATCCACTAATAATGTTAATTATTTCTTATTTTTTAAGAATTTATTGTTTTTTAATATTTATTCGTTTAATATTTTTGTAATTTATTCATTTTTAATATTTATATTTACATATTTATTCATTATTTTTTTTAATATGGTTGGAATATACATATTTAATATGCGTTTATATTTATTTTAATATATATTCATTTTTACATTTTTTAATAATTTATATAATTAATAAATATGATTCATTTTTTAAATATTTTTGAAGTCTATTCCTTTTTAGTTATTAAAGATCACTCATTTATAACATTCATGCATTTATGATTATTTATTCATTAATAATGTTATTTATTTTTTCCTTTTTAAATAATTTATTCATTTTTAGTATATATTTGTTTAATATTTATTTAAATTAATTTTAAATAGCTTTTATCGACGTTTAAGAAATGTTGATAAATATTTATTTTATTAGTGGTAAAATAAAAAAATTGATAAAACCTATTTTTAATAGCGCTTTTTGAAAATCACACATAAAACCCTTTTTGTCCTTTAAATAAAACCCTAACAGAGAACCCTACTTGCTCGTGCCCTTCAACCTCTCATAGAACTCAACCTTTTTCATTGACCTCTGTTGAAATTATCGAACGAACCAAGCTTTTCTAAATTGAAGGCATGTGATTCTTTCTACCCCTTTTTAGATGATCTTTCATCGTTTCACCATTTTTAGTTCTTCTGTTCCCATGTAACATACGACCCCCATTCCCCTTAGCCTATGGGTATCATAATGGCTTTCTCTTGTACCATATGAGTACTATTTTTTATTTCTAAAGGGTATGGAAGCTTCATGATTTGGGTTTTTTTATTTTTTAAATTTGGGAAGTTGATCTTAACATATTATTGGCATAATTTCTTTTGAATGTTTATAATTACCCATTGAAAAGTTTGTAAAAAAATTAAAATTCAATTATGAAGTTTATTTTTTTGATGAAAATTTACAAGAAAAAATTCCCATAAAGAAATCACATACATGTACCAGATTACTAGTTTGGTTTATATTTTTGATACTATAGGCATGTATAAAATATATATGGGACCACACATGCACATATAAAATATAAAATTTGTTGTATATGTACAAACACACATACTAATACACACACATATATACATATATATATATATATATATTTGTTTTATATGTGGCTAGGGGTTTAGAAAGATTGTGTATTTTGGGCATGGTCCAGTTCATTTTGATTGCAAGATTATGTAGTGTCCATAAGTATTGTTAAAGGTTAGTTGTATTCTAATAACTGAGTGTACATGGAAATTAATTTGTCGACTCTCCATATGATTTTCTCTCATATGTTTATTACAATTTCCATTATGTTTGATTTCTTCACATGGTATTAGAGTGTGAAAATAGTATATCATTAACAATTAACCTTGTAGATACACACACATATATCAATATATATATTATTAACAAGTGATTTCTTTACATGATTTCATCATATTATTAATATGATTTCCAAAGGGTTTAGATACTCAAATTAATTTTGAATTAATAATGTAATTTATTTTTCCTAAGTTTTCTCCCGAGGAGGTATTTAATTGTGTTTTTGTCGCTTAAAATATTAATTGATTCAAAATAAATAGAATTGGATTTATTGAAAACAAATTTATGATGTAATTCAAAATAATGTTTTTATTGAAAAATAAATATGGAAAAAATGAGTTTTAAAGAATGAAAACAAATAGAATGAATATAGAGGGATGAAAAAGGAATAATTTATCTTTTGAGGAATGTAGTAACTAGATTTATAGTAGTGCCCAAAAACATGTTCAAGCTATGTTAACATTCTCAAAATAGAGCATGTATTCACTCAGATTATGATACTTTGTTTATATATCAATGTATATATACATTATATAAATACATTATGTTTAATATTTTTTAAAAAATGAATATTATTGAACGTAATAGGATATATATGAATTGAAATTTTATGGATTCTAATCATATGACTTAATATTATGAGGATAAAGTTAAATAGTTTATCAAGTTTTGAATAGATCATGCATACAACCCTTATCAAATCCTTTATCCATATTTAAGTTGTTTTTATTTAAGGAAGATTATTCTAAAAGATTTGGAAGAACATTTGATTTTTAATTAAATAGATCGATGATATACATTTTGGGCTAAACATGGAAAAAAACTCAATGTACATACTAACTAGGATGATATTTCGATTCATAGAACATTTGATATGAATACTAGTATAAATGATGATGGATATTGTATGAAAGAAATGAAAATGACAATTAACGACAACTTTATTTATTGTACAAAGTTTTTTTAGAAGTTAAATAACTATTAAAAGTGACAATTTTATACTAGTTACACTAAATATACGACATTATCCGCTACACTAATGTTATATAATTTGAAAGCTGGTAGTGGATGGAGAGACACCAGTTTTATAGAACTAATTGGTCTCCAATGTGATATGATAGTAGAATAAAATGATACTACTTGTAGAAAATATGATTCTAAGATAATTATTATTTCAATGGGTATGATCTTTTAAAATAATACATTCCATTCAAATGATTTTATATTATTTTTGAAGAACCATAGATCACTCATAAAATGACATAAGTGTGGTGTGGATCGATATTAGAAAGACGAATATAGTCCTTTGAAAGTTTTATGGCACTTTCCTATCATTATATGGTTTATAAAACTATATGGATATTAAGTAACTTCTAGAAAATTTTCATGGCACACAAATACAAGAATTGAAGATGAGAAAATATGTCCCCCATCAGACTATCATCAATGAATGAAAATTGATTATGAGTATCTTGAATTTGGAAATGAGTCGAGAAACCTCTATCTCAGGTTATCTATATTTTAAATAAATCCTTTTGGTGTAAAAATTAGTACTCACAATACATAACTAGTTATACAGGTAAGTTATAACTTCCAGTGTGGTTATTAATGAAGCACATATACATTATGTTATTGCTTATTATATCTAGAACAAAATAACCCGATAATGACATTGATATCCATTTTCTCCATGGATTTAAAATATAAAATTGACATGGGATATAAGGGCTATATTATATTATTCTCATATAAGTTAAGAGTTCATATTGAGATCCATGTTTTATGAGATGACAAATGCCTTTCCTAGTTATATAAAATTTTCAGGCTATAGAATTAAATAAATGTTGAGGTGTACCATTTGTGAATAAGGTACACACTCATTTAGGTTGAAACATTCATTGAAGACTGTGTTTTTAGGGAATCAAAATTTTTTACCCCGAAAAAAATATTAACCCTAAAATACATCATTCGATGGAAATATAGAACATAGTACAACACCGTCTCCACAATCAACTATTCAAGAAAGTAAAATATATTGAAACTGATTTTGGAAAACCTTTTTTAAAAAACATTACGAAGTCATACTGGAAAAAGAGATCAATTTTTTTTGAATGACCATATTGATATTGTTTATATGTAATACATTTTATTTACTTCATGAATGTTGAAAAAAATTCATATGATAATGTTATTGTCATGTAAATAAATGTACCAAATAGAAAAAAGTCACTAAGTCTAGGTTGGACTTCATTAACATGGGTATAAGATAAGAGTTGGAACTAGTGAAGCTTCGAAGATGAAATTTACTTCCTCTAGTAGCTTACACTCTATCTAGATAAGAAAATTTTCAATTATTTAATGTCTATTATGGTGTAAAATTTCCAAATATATATTCATAAAATATCAATATTATTGTGTCAATGACTAATTTGAAGTTACATAGTCTAAAATATCACGACTATCTTATTTTTGAAGAAGATTTAATGCATGTACTTCAAATTGAATTATTCTTAAATATGAATGGAAACAATAACCATATATTCCTTCCATTTCCATGCCATATGAAATAAAGTTATAAACTCAGATAAGTTTCCAATAATGAATTATAAAATTGCAGTCATATTATATGAATTATAGATGTTCATCCTTCCATCATTCTTTGATATAATGGTCCACCTGGGGGTTCACTTTTTTAGAGAGATTCAACTACATGGCCCTATACATCATGGATGGATGTACCCCATGGAATGATATATGGATATCTTAAAAGGGTACATCAAGAATAGAAGTTTATTTAAAGGTTGTATTATAGATAAATATATTGTGTAAGAAGATATTGAATTCTATACAGATTACTTATCAGATTTTAGTAGTATTGATCTCCAAAAATCTTATCATAGAAGATGCCTTATGGGAAAAAGTATTTTTATTGGGATTTTTTTTATAATTACCATTATATAGTGAGATAAAACTCAAATTTAATTTTTATATAATAGTGAAGAGGTTTCTCCATACATTGAATACCACAAAGTAATTCTTGGACATTTGAATCGACTAAGGTCAGAAATATGGATATAAAATATTCATAATCAATAATTTATAGGATTGTTCAAAGATGATATTTATAAAAATTTATCTATAAATCTAAATTCAATTGCCAAATGACTTCGATGGCTAGCTAGGGGAACAAATGAAAATGTTATATCTCATACTAGTTTTTTAATTAATGTTTATACATTATATATGAAGGAACAAGATGAATATAGTATGATTCAAAATAACCGATTTACGCTTATGGTAGAAGTGATACATGTATCATCTTCCAAGGATATAAATAAAATTAATTTTAATATATTTTATTTACGCATAATCAAATATGTATATGAGTAGGTTTATACAACATTTATAGTACTGATTTTCCATTGTAAATGGGTCGAAAACAAGAGTGCAGTTATTTTTGGAGAATTGTGCTTTATAAAGGTGAATTTCATATTTTAAGGGTATAATGATGAGATATTCATAATGGAATCACAATTAGTGTAATTATTTTATATCCTAAATATAATGAATAAAAATTGGAATTTTTTTTATTAGTGACTAAAACAGAAGTAGGGTTAGATGAACTTTCAATTGCGGATGACCCTTTAAGTGAGAGATCATAATAATTTCATAGTAGTACCATTGCAGACAGTGTATTCAATGTTAGAGGAGACCTATAGAGACCCAAAGATTAACGTACATATAAATTACATTACTTTTTTGGAATACTTAATACATAAAAAAACAGACGCCCAAAGACCGTATTAGTTTAGTTTTTTGGAAACTCAGAACATGAACTTCTAATCATGGTTAAAGATCTTAAACATCTCCCATAAAGTTATTACCCTTTTATTTTCTTACCTAAATCCTTTCTCTATATCCCGGGGAAAATAAAACTTAAAAATGTTGAGCTCAAATGATAAGTAAGGGTAAACAAGGAGAACTTAAAACAGTCCATAAACATCTGAACATAAAAACATGAACATAAAACACCAAAATATTGAGAAATGACATAAATCTTGGTAGTACGTAAGGCATAGATCATAAAGTGACATTAAACATGAAAGAATATCATTGGAATAAAACATGTAATTGTGGAAAACCATTATGCACATGATATTATTTCCATAGTCTCCATGGAATTACTGAGAAGACAATCATAGTGGACAAAGTCCCTTACTGAACTGAAATTACTTGCTATTCCAGCCCTGTATTACTGAACCAGATTTACTTACCATTCAAGCCATGTATATCTCATGAGATATAAATAATTACCCAATTCATAGAAGGGAGATATAGGTCCCACCCATCTCATAATGAAATCATTCTTTCGTGTGCCACAAAATAAACATAAATCATTTATCATAACCCAAATAATAATATGGGTTTCATAAAAATCATCCCATCATAACATAATCCATATAAAAAAATGGATACCATTTCATCATAAGAAAAATCAAACCATGTAAATAATAGAGACATTATACTTGAAAAATAAACATACTAAATAATGTCATCTTACATGGAAATTATCTTTGATAAAACACTTGAAATGAATTCTTGAGGAAAATAACTTTTCTTCTTTAAAATCATTTTCTTTTAACAAAATTCCCTGAAATTTTAAAACAACATAATTTTTGTTGAAAATAATCATGAAATATTGTATAGGAAGCTTCATGGAAATAAGGAATTATGGAAATGTAAAAATCCATTCATCCCTTATAATATAAAAAAACATTCCTCTCATACTTTTACCAGAAAAGTCAAAAAGTACCTCGTATGGTAAACAAAAGAAAGATTCTTGTAATATCATGTGTTTAAAGTTAAAAAAAGGGTAAAAATGACTTTAAAAATACATGAAAGAATTGTAAACATTTTATGATTTTTTTAGAAAACATAGACATGGATGATAAACATAACCCTAATAAATACTTACGAATAAACAATCCCGGATAAGAATGAGAAAGGAATAATTATCCCTTACCATTTATTATCGGTGGAATCATACATGTCATAAAATAAGAAAATTACATGCATATGTAAATATAATATCATTCATAATGAAAATTATAAATCATTCATGGGAATCATAAACACCATAAAAAAGAAATAGGCGGTGATTAAGGAATATGTCTCATAGAATTAAAAGTGAGACGAAATAATCCATTACCTTATGTCTGATATGCTTTGTATGTATCCGAACCTCCTGTATAGTGGGTTTAAACATATTATTAACTGGTAACCGAACCATAATAATATTTATGTTATCATATATGATTCCCTTAGGTCTTTATATTATTCTTTCATTTGTCAATCTCATGTTAAAGCAACATTTTGGGTAATAACCATTTCATTTATCGTACGTGTTTGGACTTGTTGTTCTTGATATTATTACTTATATCATGTTTTGATTACTTCCAGAATGTAAAACATGATTTATATATATATATATATACAATATACATATATAAATACATAATATATGGATAAATGAAATGAAATACGCCGTTTATGGAGACGGTAGGCCGTACATACGCAAGAATGTTGTTTTACCTTCCTTACTGACTTGAATGGAAGTAAGTAGATGAAACAAAAACACACACACATATATATAAATAAATAAAATAGAAATATTATATCATATATTTAATTATTATTCATTATATATACTTTATAATTATACTTGAATGGTTAACATGAAGAATGAGTCTCATCGCGTTGTGGAGACGGTAATCCGTACGTACGCACGAGCAATGATATCGTTCCCATAATTATTGAATGGAATTGGAGTGGATTATATAATATATCATAATTAGTATCATGTTATAATAATCATATATAGTTTTTATTTCCACCATTATACCGATCCATGTAAGGTGGTGGTGGAAAAAAAATTACACCACGACGTGGAGACGGTAAGCCATACGTACGCACGCACGGTGATTTCGTTTTTCATAGGATGAATAGAAGGTAAAATAGGGTTGTTTCATATTTATAATAACATATAAGTACATGATTTATACTTATGTTATTACTTTATAATGAAACAAATAAAGAAGAGGAAGTAGAAGAAGAAATAAATTTGAAAGAATCGGTAAAGGATATTAACTCTTCTTCGACACGCCTCTTCTAAAACTTTTCTTAGGGCACTAAAGTTTGTCTTTGAAGAAGACCCAGACCACTATTATGTTTCTAGGGAAGTGGATAAAATAAATGGAGAGCGTTTGGGAAAGATTTGAGGCAAAAAATGTTGTGAAGAGGAGAGGGAGGAGGTTCCCTTTTATAAGGGAGGAGAGGGGCATTTTTGGAAACCTCAAAAATATTAAATTATAATAAATTAAAAACCCACTTAAATACTTCCAAAATGACTCAAACTATAATATTAGATAAGATAGGGTTGTAAAATTATTGACCAATAAAATTTAGACATGTTTTATGATTATTTGAAACCATATCATTTTGATTTATCCATATTTAATCCATTTAATTTTATTTGTGGTAATAATATTCTAATTATAAAATTGTTACAAATACTTACTTATTTGTTATTAATTATCCATAATTAGAAAAATCATTAAATTTTAGACCATATAATTTTCAATTTATAATTTTTATAATTTTTTGTGATTTTTAAACAATTTAATAATGTGATGTTTTCAGAAAATACCAATAGTGTCAATTTTGAGACTAATCAATTATTTTAATTTAAATAAAATCCACATAGAAGATATGTTCGATCAAAAATATTTAATAGTTTAATAATATGTAATATTAATCTATAAAGTTCTTATATCACATTAATTAGTTCATGTAATATTTATTTTAATATTTTAAAACCATTTATTTGATATTTCTCTTAATAAAATAGTTACTTAAATATATTTATATAATTATTTAATATACTTATTTGTTGCATAACAATTAAAAATAAAATTATATGATGTTGATAAATATAATAGATTCCATAATTATACCTTTAGTAGAATTTATCTTCAAAAACACCCATATTTTAAAATGTTAATTTTATTAAATTATGAAGGTGACAACTTTGACATCATTAAAAATAAAATAATATAAATTTCATAATATGTTTAATAAGGCTCCAAAAGGTCCACAAGTCGATCCTTGGATTCTCAGGCGATCAATAAGGTTTGTTGTAGTTTATGGTCATTTTGATGGGTATTATTATTTTAATAAAAACTATATTATTGATTTTTCACTAAATAAATAATTTCTGCATTATTAATGTATAATCTATTAAGGAAATTATATCTTTCTTAAAAATCACTAATAAATTACTATAATAAAGAAAAACATTTTAGATTTAAAATAAATATTTATAATCTAATTTATATTCTATATAACCTTATATTAAAAATACTTTAATTATTAAAGTTTGAGTGAGACATATTTCACTTTCTTTAAATATATTAAATTTATGGTCTTTATCACATCCATGTGGGTTCCAATAGATTTAATTTTGACCCAACTATGGTTTAGATCGAAATATAATCATCTAATTATATTAAGACAAGTTTTAGGGTAATTTTATAATATTACATTTACTCTTAATTACCTTATTTACCTTTAACAGTGGTAAATAAAATTTACCGTAGTTACTATTCATAATGTCTAAAAATAAAAGTAGCATATTTACATAATTTTTACCGAATTATTCAAAATATGGAATCCATTTTTAGAAAATCAATCCATAGAAGTTGCAGTATTTAATTTAAAATTAGCCCCCCTGTTGAGAAAACTGGTATTAAAAGTTAAAACATTGCAAAAGATTGAAAAGTTTTTACCCATGAATTCAATGTAAAATTAATGATAATGACATGAATTATATTAAATTTTAAAAATATATTCTATTTATACTATAAAATCAATAAATATTATAATTTAACCATATAAATTGTCTTGATGAAAAAAGTTCTTTTTAATTAAAATTTAGCGTATTTTTACTATTCATCAAAATATGAATGCTATCAGAAAAATATCAAAACCTTATCCAACGCAAATTTTTATATCATAATTCCCAATAAAAAGTTTATATTGTAAAATTGAACTTATAAACTTGTTAAAAATAATATTTAAAATGGATGCGCCATCAAAAGGAGGAAAAACTACATTTTTTTGGAAAATACTTATTTTACCCAAAAAATTTATTTTGTTCTCATTCCATGATATATGAAATATGTAAGATGAATGATAATGTTATAAAACTAAAAATGTAGTTAATACTATTCATAACAGATAGTTTATAATAATATTACAATAATATCTTATTTAGTGAAACTCGGTATTGTGTACAACACGCACTATCGAGGAAGGTCGCTCTTGCGTGTAATGCAAGCCAAGTCATGGTTGAGTGTAGGGAAAGATTCCTTTGATGTTGTTTATAACATACTATAAATATAGTTCAGTTATACATTGATCAAAATCTATAATTGGTGTTGTGTAAAATGAATTTTATTCGAAAGAACTTGAAATTTTATGCATCACAAGCCAAGAATAGTGTTGCGGATAATACAAGTTAATATGGTGCTGCATATAGTGCAAGATAATCTTGGTGAAGCATAAAACAGACATCAAAGAAATTAAAAAGTATAATTCTCATAAAATCATGGGGTGTTATGTTCTACCCCCCTTAAACTAAATTTCTCCCTCAAAATTAATTGGTGTTATAAATAGTTTTATAATTGAACGTTTCTTTCATAGAAACCCACATCGTAAAAAGGAATACTAAAACATAATTTTAAAAAGGAACGTTAGAAACATAACGGATACCCAAAGTAACTCATCACTGGGTTTCCACATTGGATAACATAGGTGAAAACATGGATATGGAATAGAAATCTAACCATCATGTTCTGATGGAGAGTGGTAGAGATCATGGTTATGCAAAATCAAACAATCACAAAGAAATAAATTTGTGGTGATATAAGGTACCATTTGATTCATCAGATATGAGATTAGTAGGAAACCATTTTTAGTTTTTAAGTTCATTTCCCTAAAGTTAATGAATTTTCGCATAAGTAGAAATACTTACTTGATTTCAGTGTAATATCATTTTTTGTCATTCCACGAATAATTTCCACTTCATCTCTTATTTAAATAAATGAAGTTGAAATTGTCATTCTTAAAGTGTTAGTAGATCATGTGATAGAATGATAGGTCATTCCCTCAATCTCTATCACCCACAAAGGTTAGCACAAGTTATTAAATATACCTAAGTTCATCTATGCTGAGATTAATCGTATATGGTTCCTACAATTGACTTATATTTCATCTATCATACCTCTTAATAAAATAAAATAAATCTATACTAACCAGGGACTTCCTCTAGGCCAGTGGTAGGAGATAAAGGCTTGTTTCACTTCGGTTGTGTGTTCGATTCCTGCATCCTTGTCCGACGTGATGGGTTGTCGTTGATCCTGTTGGTTTTCCTTTTTCTAGAACTACACTATTATAAAATTATAGAAATAATATAGAAAAAAGGTTCTAGCATTGAACAATACTATTTGATGTCTAACTTAATCCACTCCAATCTTTATGCTTATCCAAAATACTTCTGTTCAATCTTATAGTATCATGAAAACTACTACTAAAAAGGTCATCTACCAAGCACGTGAATACCATCATTTATCCCCCATATATAATAAGATATATATTATTGGTTACATTCCAAACCTGTGAATACATTAATCATGTATTCTTTTGAAACATGAATTACCATAGAACCTTAGTGAAAACATGAATGCTGTAAAAAGTTAACTCTTTCCACATACCGAAATCCCAAAATTTCTATATACTCAAATAATGATATCAATTTGTCCTTATATCAGTCATGAGCTCATTAATAATATCAAACATATTATTTTCTCCTTATCCCTTCATTATGTGCATATCATCTTCTTTCCAAAAATATTTCAATCACTTTTCATGGTTACCAGTACCATATAATTATTGAAAACCATAATTAACCAATACATAGATATTCCAATATACAATAAATGTACCTCAACAACATTATTCTTGAATACCAATATATAAGAACTTAAATCCATCCTCTTCAATGATTGTCATGGAAAAAGTCCATCCCTGATTTAGAAGTATCCTCTTAGGTCTGGGAATTGAGTTGGGTAATGCCCATGTTCTCCAAAGATAAGACATTAAACTCTATAACAGTCTATCACTCTATGACCCTTCTCCCCACACAGATAATATCTTCCCCTCCATTTTATGTATTCATAAAGGTTATTCTTCCCTTCTTTAGAAATATATATATTCCTTTATCTATGCTCCTCACCATGAAAACATGCATAAAAGTCCATCTTCCTCTTATTCGATGAATTAGGAATACCACTAAAGTTCAACTTGTTAATTATATATCGTGATTACTGATTCGACATAATCACAATATCATTATTTCTAGGCATTACCCAATTTCGTTGCTCATAGTCACTAATTTTTTCATTGGATTCAATGTTGACCCAATTCATTCTGGTTCCCTCCATTGACTAAAACCAAAAACCATGGTGTAAGAAACAGTTAAAATAACAAGGAACCACATAATCATAAAAAGTATAACTCATCACACATTCTTTAATCCATGACACCTTAGGTTCACCCTAGGTTATTCATGATCATAAACATAATTCTAGGATTGTAACCCATTGTTATACTAAACCTTAGGGACATCCCTAGACATACCTTAGAAACATCTCTAGGGATCTCACTAATGTTTTCAAATCCTAGTTTCCAAAGGTTAACTAAACCTTCACTCTGGTACCAACTGTAGAGACCCAAATCTTAACATACATAGACATTAAATTACTTTTACAGAATACATAATAAATAAAAAAACTAGATGCCCAAAGACCATATTAGTTTAGTGTCTTTGGAAACTCAAAACATAATCTTCTAATCATGGTGAAAGATTTTCAACATCTCCCATAAAGATCATCTACTTTTGTTTTTTACCTAAAACCTTTCTTTATATCCTAGGGAAGAGAAAACATAAAAAGGGTGAGCTAAAATTCTCAGTAAGGGTAAACATAGAGAACATAAAACAATCCATAAACATTTGAATGTAAAAACATAAACATAAAACACCAAAATCTTGAGCAATGACTTAAATCATGGAAGTATATAAGGTATAGATCATAAAGTGAAATTAACCATTAAATAATAGCATTGGAATAAAAAATTTAATTGGGGAAAACCATTAAGCACATGATATGATTTCCATAGTAGTCAAGGCTTTGTTTCCAAGACCATCATAGTGGAAAATTACCTTAATGAAACAAGTTTACTTATCATTCCAGCCCTGTATTACTGAATCAAATTTACTTTCCATTGTAGCCATGTATATATCATGAGATATAAATCATTACCCAATTCATTAGAGGGAGATATATATTCCACCCATATCATAATGAAATCATTCTTTTGTGTGACACCAAATAAATATAAATCATTCATCATGACCTAAAGAATAATATGGGTTTCATAAACATCATCCCATTAGAAAATAATCCATATAAAACAAATGGATATCATTTCATAATAAGAAAAATCAAACCATGTAAATAATAGAGACATTATACTTGAAACATGAACATAAAAAATAATGTCATCTTATATGGAAAGTAGTTTTGATAAAACACTTGAAATGAATTCTTGATAAAAATATCCTTTCTTCTTTAAAATCATCTTCTTTTCAAAAAATGCCATGAAATTTTAAAAGAATAGGATTTTTGTTTAATATAATCATGAAATATTGTAGAGTAATCTTCATGGAAATAAGGCGTTATGGAATTGTAAAAATCTGTTCAGGCTGTATAAGTTAAAAAAGCATTCTTCTAGTACTTTTACCGAAAAATTCAAAAAGTACCTTGTATGGTAAACAAAAGAAAGATTCCTTTCATATCATGTGGTAAATGTAAAAAAGGTCAAAAATTACTTTAAAAATACATGGAATAATATTAAATATTTTATGACATCATTTTTAGAAAACATGGACATGGATGATAATCATAACCCCAGTAAATACTTACGAATAAACAATCCCGGATAAGAATGATATTGGAATAATTATCCCTTACCATTTATAATCGGTGGAATCATACTTGTCATAAAATAAGAAAATTACATGCATATGTAAATATCATATCCTTCATAATAAAAATCATATTTCATTCATGGGAAGCATAAACAACATACAAAATAAATAGATGGTGATTAATGCATATGTCTCACAGAACAAAAAGTGAGATGAAATAATCCCTTAACTTAGGTCCAAAATGATTCGTATGTATCAAAACATCCTGTATAGTGGGTTTAAACATATTATTAACTTGTAACAGAACCATAATAATATACATGATATCATATATGATTCACTTAGGTGTTTACATTATTCATTCATTTATCAATCCCATTTTAAAGCAACATTTTGGGTAATAATCATTTCATTTATTGTACGTGTTTGGTCAAGTTGTTCTTGAAATTATTAATTATATTGTTTTTTTCTTACTTCCATAATGTAAAACATGATATATATATATATATATATAACAGATAGATAAATTAAATGAAATACACCATTCATGGAGATGGTAGGCCGTAGGTACGCATGAACCCTGATTTCCTTTCCTTATTGACTTGAATGGAAGTAAGTAGATTTCATATATATATATATATATATATATATAAATAAAATATCATTATTATTTCATATATTTAATTTTTATTCATTATATATACTTTATAATCATTCTTGAATGGTTAACATGGATAATGAATCTCATCGCGTCATGGAGACGGTAATCCGTATGTACGCATGAGCGATGATATCATTCCCATAATTATTGAATGGAATTGGAGTGGATTCTATAATATCTCTGAGTTATTATCATGTTTTAATAATAAAATATAGTTATTATTTCCACCATTATACCCATCTAAGTAAGGTGGTGGTGGAAATACAAATTACACCACGGCGTGGAGACGATAAGTCGTAAGTATACACACACAATGATTTAATTTTTCGTAGGATGGATAAAAGGTGTAATATATTTGTTTAATATTTATAATAAAATATCAGTACATGAGTGACAATTATTTTATTAAATTCTAATGAAAAAAATAAATAAGAGGAAGTAGAAGAAGAAATAAATTTGAAATAATCAGTAAAGGATATTACCACTTCTTCGACGCACTTTTTTTAAACATCCTCTTAGGGGACAAAAGATGGTCTTTGAAGAATACCAAGACCTCTAGTATGTTTCTAGAGAAGTGGATAAAATAAATGGACAAAGTTTGACTAATCTTGAAGTCTAAAAAGGTTGTGAATAGGAGAAGGAGGAGGTTCCCTTTTATAAGGGAGGATAGGGGCACTTATGGAAAGCTCAAAAATATTAAATTATGATAAATTAAAAACCCACTTAAATACTTCCAAAATGACTCAAACTAGAATTTTTATGAGATATGGTTGTAATATCATCAAAAAATAAAATTTAGACATGTTTTAAGTTTATTTTAATCCTTATCATTTTGATTATCCTTATTTAATCTATTTAATTTTATTTGTGGTAATAATATTCTAATTATTAAATTGTTATAAATACTTAATTATTTGTTCTTAATTTTCCATAATTAGATACAATTATTAAATTTTAGACCATATAATTTTCAATTTATAATTTTTAAATATTTTTGGGATTTTTAAACAATTTAATAATATGTTATTTTCATAAAATTCCAATAGGGTCAATTTTGACACTATTCAAATATTAGAATTTAAATAAACTCCACAGAGAAGATATGTTCGAAAAAAAAATATTTATAATATTACTAACATGTCATATTAATCTATAAAATTATTTTATCACATTAATTAGTTCATATAATATTTATTTTAATATTTTAAAACCATTTATTTGATATTTATTTTAATAAAATAATTACTACAACATTTATGTATAATTATTTAATATATTTATTTATTTCATAAAAATTAAAAATAAAATACTATAGTTAATATAAATCTAATATATTCCCTAATAATACTTGTAGTCGAATTTATCTTCAAAAACACCCATCTTTTAAAATGTTATGTTTATTAAATTATGAAGGTGACATCTTTGACATCATTTAAAATAATATAATACAAATGTCATAATCTATTTTATAAGGATTAAAATGGTCCAAAAGTCTACACTTGGATGATAAGAATATTTATATACTCTAAAAATAATGTTTGGTCAAGTTTATGGTCCTTTTTATGGGTATTAGTATTTTAATAAAAACTATATTATTGATTTTTCACTAAATAAATAATTTCTACATCATTAATGTATAAGCTATTAAGTTAATTATATATTTCTTAAAAATAATAAGTAAATTACCATAATAAATAATAACATTTTATCTTTCAAATAAATATTTATAATCGAATTTATATTCTGTATAACCTTATATTAAAAATACTTTAATTATTAAAGTTTGAGTGAGACATATTTCACTTTCTTTAAATAAAATAAATTAAAGGTCTTAATCACATACAAGTGGGTTAAAATAGATTACATTTCAACCCAAATATGATTTAGGTCGAAATATAATAATCCAATTATTTTAACACTAGTGTTAGGGTAATTTTATAATATTATATTTACCCTTAATTACCTGATTTACCTTTAACTATGGTAAATAAAATTTACCGTAGTTACTATTCATAATGTCTAAAAATAAAAGTAGACTATTATACTAATTTGGACCTAGTGATTCCAAATATGGAATCCATTTTCCCAATTCAAGACACTAAATTTTCAGTATTTAATTTAAAATTAATCCCGCTGTTGAGAAAATGGGTTTTAAAAGTTAAAACATTGCAAATGATTGAAATGTTTTTACCTATGAATTCAATGTAAAATTAACGATAATGACTTGAATTATATTAAATTGTAAAAAAATATTCTATTTATATTTTAAAACCATTCAATATTATTATTTGACCATAAAAAACTTCATGATGAAAAAAGTTGTTTTTAATTATAATTTAGCGTATTTTTAATATTCATCAAAATATGAATGTTATCAGAAAAATATCAAAACATTACCCAATGTAAAATTTTATATCCTGATTCACAATAAGAAGTTTATTTTGTAAAATTTAACTTATAAAAATGTTAAAAATTATATTTAAAATGGATGCACCATCAAAAGGAGGCAAAACTACATTTTTTAAAAAAATAATTATTTTACCTGAAAAATTAATTTTGTAATCATACAATGATCTGGAAAATGTGTAAGATGAATTATAATGTTATTAAATTCAAAATTTATTTAATAATATTCATAAAGTCTAGTTTATAATAATATTATAATAATATCTTGTTTAGAGAAACTCGGTATTGCGGACGACACACGCTATCAAGGAAGGTCGCTCTTGTGTGTAATACAACCCATGTCAGGGTTATGTGTAGGGAAAGATTACTTTGATGTTGTGTATAACATACTCAAAATATAGTTCAGTAATACATTGTTCAAAATCTATACTTGGTGTTGTGTAAAATGAATTTTATTCAATAGAACTTGAAATTGTCTACATCGAAAGCCAATAATAGTGTTGTGTATACTACAAGCTAATAAAGTGTTGCGTATAGTGCAAGATAATACTGGTAAAGTGTACAAAAAAGACATAAATTAAATTAAAAATAATAATCCTCATAAAATCTCAGGGTGATACAAGACTATAAGTAGGGGATTTGGATACATGATGGAAGAGACAAATCCCTTCAACCTTTAAAGAAAGAAAGAGAGTTCAATGAAAGGGTTAAAATGTTTTTTTAATATACTATAATATTCTTCATAATATTATGATTTCTTTACTGAATTTATGAAATCCAAATTAAATGTTTGACTACTCATATAGATAATAACTTTTTCACACACTAATGTTACCAATCCCAATTAATAACATACAATTGATAATAAAATTGCAGAATTATTAGGGTATTAATATCATGTGGATGAAAAAACAATAATAGAATAACATCACTAGTTAACTAAAGTCATCAAGGTAAGAATAAAAGGTATAAATTTTAGATTGGTTGGAATCAAAGGTTGCAACCCATTGATCCCCAAAAGTTAATGTTAATTAGTTACATTTGGGTCAAAATAATAATACATGTTCCAATTGATATAGATATGTGGAAAAATGTTGTGACTATATTGAAGATAACCATTTAGGAATATATTAGCGTAATTTTAAAACATAATTTCACCATTTTACTAAAAATTATATAATGAATCTCTATTTTACTTTTCATTATCCATTTAAGAGTTCGTTTATTTTAGATGATTATTATATAAATTTGTATTAATGGTCACTAAAAAAGATCATAGAGCCTTTCAAAAACATATGACAAAGAATCATCTAATGGATTTTGAGGGGAAAATAAACCCCCATCCACTAACTATATATTCTGAAATTATAATCAAAGAATCATAGAAATATTTCATTTGTTTCCATAATGAGAAATCATTTCAGGTGCATTGTAATCGATAATATTTTATTTGAAATTATTTATTTTATCTACTATGATTAAAATTTGTTAATTTATGAAAAAAAGTAGTGTTAAAAGTAATCAATGTGCCTAAAAACCAATATACCCCTACAGTAAATGAATGATGGGGTACACTTCACTTGAATAGAAAATGGTATTTATTTTAAATATACAGTAAAATATTAATGTGATATAAAACAAAAAAATTTCCTTTTTTTACATAGATTGATGGATTATAATCCAAAGCCACTTTTATCACACATCATTTGTTATGAAAGGAGGATCATGTAAATTAAGATAGAAAAATAGTAGATGTAAACACAAAATTATTATAAGAATCATACATAAGTGTGAAATAATGGTGATTTTTTATACATTATAATTGTATTATAAAATAATATCTATTTATGTTCATATGTTTTTATATGGTTTAGACATAAGAATATTAATCAAAAGTACCTAAAGAACAACTACTTTAGTAGATTTTAAGAAGCTAAAATAATATAACAATGTTAGAGGTGTAGGTATTGGAGTGTCACCTCAAACATATTTTGAGAAGACAAAGTCTCAAAGAGATACATATGAGATAATGGACGTCAGGAAAGTTTAAATAAATTCTTTAAAATATATTATTCTCTTCTCTAGTATGGTTCACCAATATATGAAAAAGGATCAAATAAAACTAATGGTATAATAATTACTGGTACATGAAGAGCCACATGAACCCACTGACTTTGAGTTTATCCATTCTTCTTAACCACCTACCTTACCTAAGTTAATCAATTTTTTCATAACTATTTATCATAAATGTGAATCAAACAACTTTTGATAACTTGATATTATTAAAATTATATAGGGTGAAATTATTTGTGTTTATATCTATTATTATCCAATCATTGACTTATTATGATGGAAATAATGTACAATATCCAATTTAGTTTGCTACAAAATAAAAAACTCCCAAAATATCACTTGAGAGTGAGGATTGAAGTAGCTCATGAGATAAGGTTTGAGTTATCTATTCCGTATGATGATCTAGATGTCATCATGGTCGATAATGATATTGTAACTCTACTAGGATGACTATTTAATCTTATAAAGACACATGACGTGTGACTTTATGATTTTATTCAAATTAAAAAACATTAATAGTTGATAAAAAATGGTCTCAAATGAGATGTGGTATTACAAATGGTCAAAACTAATGGCAAAAAAAAGGTCGGATCAAGACAATCCAATGGATCAAACAAGAACTCAAAAGTACCTTCTGAGAGTACCTTAACCACACCAGTTCCATGACCACATACATTAACATTAAAAGTTTAGGTGAATAAACTATTAAAATATGAAAATATATCCTACATTGAATATGAAGAATAAATATTTGGAGAGACCATTACAAATGTGATTGTTTTCAAGAGTATAAATGAAATTATAAAATTTTCATGGATGATAGTCTTATTTTTGAATGCATACATGAGGTACATTTTCATAATCTACTATGTTCATTATAATTAATAATTATTAATATTTTATATAGGTGTATATATTACTATTAAATAAAAAATATTACCCTAAAAGGAAATATTTTGACCCATTAACTATATTATCATTTCTACAAATAAGAATTATTTGGAAATGGATTAAATTGAAAAGAAAAAATTTGAACTAAGCATGTTGTTTGAAAAGAGAATAACAAAATAAAACCCCTATTGATTCCTACATTGCAGGGGTAAAAATCTACTATCTTATATATATATATATATATATATATATATTTCATTAATTTTTTTTAAGAAGCAGTAGATTCTCATCATAATAAATTTGGGAAAAATGAATATTTTTTCTAGATCCAAATAATTGATTTCCAATAAAATTTCCATGCATGACTTCCATTTTAAATTTCTAATAGACTAAAATCATTATTTTATACATAAAATTGAAATTATACATTTTTTAGTGTTTTAGTAATTTTTTTATGATACAATGATCTATAAATAATTTCTAAATCATGGTATGAGGTATGCAATTGAACATAAGAAACCAAAGGATTTCTCAAAATGGAGATAAATTAATGTATATATAGTAATATTTAAATTTTAAAAAATATTTTATTTTTTTACTAATTTTTCTCAATGTTTCGATAATGTTCGAAAAAACGATAGCGAAAATAATTATGAATATTACATTTTAAATTTTTTGAAAGATATATTAAATCGTAAACACTAGAAACATTGAATATGTCATTTCTAAAGGTAAATACAATTTTATTTAAAATATTTTTCAATTTTTTTGTTTTTCTTTATTTTCTCACCACTACATGGTTTTACAACAATCAATATACTAAAAACAAGAAGTAAATTTGATTAAGGATGAGTGGGTAGAGTACATGGTGTCATAATTTTTATCGATATCAAGATAATTTGATTACCTATTATGTTTATAACCTAATAGATATTATTACCTTATAGATACATCTCAGATGTGAATCATTAATATTGTAATACTTAGATATTATTTTTCATAAAATAAAATTCATGTAGTATTGAAAATCTGTTGGTTTTATTTTTATTCTAATCATACATTTATTATTACTATCCAATCATTTTTCTAGATTTGATCCTATTATCATCTGAAATGGATTTTGAAACCAATATAGATTTTCTACCCCTCTTGATAGAGGCTATAGAGTTGACGATTCTCCCCCACATGAATCTCCTTTATCCGATGAAAATAGTTTAAAAGTTTTGATTGTGGGTGTTTTATATGGGAGTAGCAAAAAAAGTATCTTGATAATAGGACATAATATTATGGTAAATATTTTCAGATACATTTAAATCCACCTGCTTCTTTTATGGATGAAGTTAAGCCTTTCATATATATTTAGTAAACCCACATCTCATGTGATCACTTTAATCATACCACCATTACTATAATTATTATATACTTCTAAAGGGTATATGATCATTCTCCCATTGACTGTGCATTTATATTCAACTGTTCACTAATTTCATTATTTTTTGGGATACTATGAGTTTCTAGAAACAACCAAATGTTAGGTGATGGACCTGAAAATAAAATAAATATTTGAGCTACTTATCAAGGGGAATTATCATGAAGTGTTACATTTTACGAATTCTATTAGATATAATAACATGTATAAAGATTATCATAACCATTATGGATTAGAATTAGAGGTTACAACTAATATAATGGATAGAGATAAATGGGACAATGATCCTTCTAACAAAAAATCTAAAGACACCTTACCAACTACGAGGATTCAATTCACCCCTTACAGTACAATAGTGTGTTCCTTAGGGTTGTTTTTCTTCATTCTGGGAAAGGGATGTGCCTTTTTTTCTTTTTAGTACAATATTCAGGATTTTATTCCCTTTTTTCCAAGAACTATAGTATAATAAGGATAAGGATTTATCTATGAAGAAACCTAACCCAAAATAGGAAAGTTTTTAATGGAAGCCTTCATATATTTTATGTAAGTACTTTGATATTAGTGACCCTTATATGAATAATGTAATTACATGATACTAGACTCATCATTTTATTTTTTTTCTTGTTGTGTTTTTATGAGTTTGTAAAAATGGTTTGGGCCATGTTACAATCCCTTACACCTCCATGATGGATTCTTTTTCTTTCACATTTGATTAAACTGAAGACATGATAATGAAAGATAATCTAAATACTAATAGAGCTGCCTCACCCATAACATAACCCAATAACAAATGAATAAATTAGGAATTAACTATGAATGATGTTGAACTGGGGATTGAAATCTGAATTTTTTGATAGGTATGTTGATCTTTACAGGTCATTTTATCCTAAAAAACATGTGACATAGGTAAAACAGAGGAAATGATCTCATATTTTATTAAATCTTTACCAAAATGATATATAATTCATGTTTTTTGTTTAGGAATTAACCACATATTAATCCGACACATCATGTGGATAGTATGACTCAGAGTAAATTTATTCAATATAAAAGTGTTATTTTAGTTTAAAACAAAAATCATATTTTCAAAACCAAGAAAATGAGTTCAAAATATTTATAAATTTATAAAAAAATCCACAATTCATTTTCAAAAAGTTTGAATTGACATCACATCAACCCGACACACAATGTGGATGGTATGACTCAAAGTCTATATTTTCTATATTAAAGTATCATTTTATTTTAAAACACACATCACATTTTAAAAACCCATAAAATGAGATAATTTTTTTCTCAAACTTTAATATAATGATCCATAATTTATTTTTTATGTATAGTAATCAACAATATATTAATATGACATAATATATACCTAGTATGACTCAAAGTGTGTGCCTTCACTATAATAGTGTTGTTTTTTTTCAAAAACAAACATCAAATTTACAAAACAAATAAAATTGGATCATACTGTCTAGAAACATTAGAAAAATTATCCAAAATTCATGTGTGATATTTAAAAATCAACCTCACGTCAAACTGACATACAATGTGATTAGTATGAATCAAAGTGCAAGTTTTTAATATAAAAGTGTCATTTCTGTTTGAAACAAATTTCACATAGAAAAAACCAATAAAATGATCTAAAAAAGTATTAATAATTTAAGAAAACTATCCATAATTTATTTTTGACATGGAAGAATCAACCACACATTAATCTGATAGAGGATGTCACCAATATGACTCAAATTGCATGTTTTCACATTAAAAGTGTCATTTTATTGGGGATGTTTATGCTGAATAACATCCTATTCATGAAAATTCACATTCTCAAAACTCTATTTTCAAACGTAACAAATCATTATATGGTTATAAAAAAGTTTCTAGATCCCAGTATGAAGGACTGTGTTAATTTCTCTTGTAAAATGGTTTTATTGTAGGATTATCCCCACCTACTATCTTTAATAAAACATCACCAAAATATATTTTTCTATTTTATGTTTTTATTTAAAATTTGGGTTTTGGGTTAACAAAAAACATTGTAATGATTTTTCAATTATTATGATTTATTTAAAATAAGTATGATGGGAGAATTAAATTTATTTCATTGATTTGAAAATTATATAATTGAATTTTGAAATACATTTAATCAAATAAATAAATAAATGAATTATTAAGAATATTGGGACTTGAAAGAAATAAGACCTATTCAACTACTATGAATTTTAATATTAAGCATGCTTTGGATGAAACTGGTAAATTAGTTGACAAAAAGCTACATAGAGGAATAATTTGGGAGATTCCAATATCTAACTACCAGTAGAACTGATATCATGTTTTTAGTATATCTTTATGATATATTTCAATCAAATCAAAAAGAGTCTCATTTTAATGTTGCTAAAATAATTTCAAGATATTTACAAGGAATTATTTTTCAATTTCTATTTATTCTATAAAACATCTGGTTTTGATTTAGCTTTATATTGTGATGATAAATTTTGGGGGTGTAGATTATATTTAAATAGTACATCCAAAACCTTTTTATATTTAGGGAAACCATTGGTTTCATGGTCTAGTATGAATCAATACTCTATTTTACTTTTAACCATTGAATATTAATATATTTTAGCTATATGTTTCTATGAACATGTGTTATAGATGAAACATACCTTAATGGACTTCATATTTAATTTGGATCATGTTCTAGTTAAAGGTGATTAAACTTATTCTATAATTTTTTTGAATCCAATAAGTTTTATAAAAACTCCGATTTTAGTTTTAGAAATTCTAAAGATTTTATCTCTCTATTACTGAATGACAAGAGATACTCTTTCTATTTAACTAAGTTGGATATGGATTTTTGGTACTTGCATAAATGAATCCATGAGTTTAATCCATACTTGGTGGGTGTGGATGAAGCCCATTATATGAAATCATGATATCTCTATTTGGAGATCCAATTTTTGAAAATAATTTAGTGAAATTATTATAATTTGAAAGAAAAGTGTTAGTGAATTTCATCCATACTAGTATAACATAGAGAAATTGGTAATTTAAAAAGGTTTTATTTCCCAACATCTTAATTCCATTTGTAATATTGATTTAGAATAAGTCAATCTAAGAAGATATATTATGGGATATATGTATCTCATGTGTATCTAAACACTGCATTTCTATCCTTTTGGTAGAATTATAACTCTATTATTTTAAAAAGTAGTGTTAAATTTTGAGGGATGTTCTGGAATCTATGAGTCGTGGGTTGAATATATTTTGAGCTGGTTTTATGAATAAGATGGGTTACTTCTAGAAATTTTTGTTCAGGATGTTAATGCCCATTAGGGGATAAAAATCTGAACTATGACCTGCCCGTGTAGAGGGGAAGAAGTTCATTGTGAATACAATTGTTACTGGAGGAGCTAAAATTGAAAATCCAAGTGTTCTCACTATAAATTACATAGAGGATAAAATAGATAATGATCATCTTATTACAATAATTAGAGTAAGACAAGTAATATCTTACAAGATTACCTCACCATTTCATGAATTTTATGTTATAGGGGAACATGAGGTTAACTAAATAGGGAAATTGGTTATTCACCAGGCTTATTTTCATGCACCATATTATATTATCATTGCATTCCATTTACCTGATGTTATGGTGCCCACTATTGATGTTAGATAATATATATGTCTTATGTTTTCTTTTCTATATCCTCATACACTATATGAATATATTGTAATAAGAATAATAATTACTATAAATTCTAGTGATACAAGATCTCTTACCATGTTTAATGGTGTTTATAAACTTATTAGGGGTGCTTGTAGTCAGAGGTTCTGTAGATTTTCTCCCAACACCCTCTAAATAGAGGGGAGTCAAATTTGAGAGAGTTTTTTGGATGTTATGGATATGGGTTCATATAAATAAGATAAAGAATATAAAATTACTTTTATGAGGAATGTGGCTCCTTCCTAACAACGTCATATTGAAGAAGAGGCAGAAAATAAAAATAGTTTTGTTTACCCAAATGCTCACAGATCTAAATGTAATAAGTTAGGTATTCACCTTATTTTTTTTAATAATATGACTTTTGATGTCACCTTTCTATAAGCTGTATTGAGTTTTTTGAGAAATAATTTGAAACAATTATAGGAGAAATCTATTCAAAAGTATGAGTTGACTGAGGTAAAAACCCTATTCAAATATTAGACAAGAGTGATTCTGAATTTACTATGTGTTTAATCTAATGTATCTGTGGATGTCTTAGAATAAACATATTCTATTAAATCCAAAATTAAATAAAAATTGTATTTCATAAATAAAATGATGATATCTCAATTTATGTACTTCAAAATAATCCCCTATGTTCAACCTTCACCTATGGAAACTATTCAAGAGTAAGCATTTGGACCCTCTTCCTTACTTGAGATATTTTAAGAGAAGTTAATGGATGTTTCTTAATCCATTGATTCCTTGACTAAAAATATGGATTCCATACAATGTGATTTTTCATATTTGTACACTTTTCACGATGTTTAGAGGTCTCTCACATATGAAATCTTGGAAGTTAATTCTATTATTCAATAAGAAGATCATAGAATCTAGAAAACTCTCTCATATATTCATGCTTACATTATGGAGAAATTTTTCACTATGAGGTAGACTGAAATAATTATCTTGAAATTTACTAGTTCATGATGGGAGGATAAGGGATGATACCTCTTTAAATTGATGAGAACATTAATATATTGGCTGATAAGTTGAGAAAACTACAATAGGCTCTTGATTCTTCTCTTACCATTGATCTTTAGGAATACACTATAGAGGATACGAAACACATAGTTGAATAACTGAAATCATATTCAAAAATCAAGAAGCTGGCTATTTATGGTCCACAAAAAATTTGGATACATCATCTACTTATTCTTTGGAATTTCCAGACTATGATGTTAATGTGATGAAAAGTCTCCTGAGAATATATGCTCATAAATCCATCTTACAGAATCAGGATTAAGTGATAAGTCAAAAATTAGGATAAGGTTATATTCTAATCCTATACTTATTCCAAAAATACAATATAAAAATGATCAATCTGTGTTTAAATTCCGCATACCAGATCAAGAAAAAGGAAAAAATAGGTTCTTCAATCCCATATCAATTGTCCAATATGAAGAAGAATAAGTAGAATATATTTTATCCATTTTGCCTTTATCTAAAAGAGCATCATAATTATGTTGAGGAAGCCGTACATCCATCTCCTAGTATGTCTATTTCTCACTCACTTTTTATAACCTTGATAAATATAATTAGGAAAAAGATATATACTCCCAAGATAATCTCATTTTTAGAATAATAAATCATTCCATTTGTTTGAATGTTGGTATTAGTGAAGAATCCAGCTCAGTTGTACCCTTTTCCAAGATGCACCATCCAAAAGCCTTTAGTTTCCAATATTATTTAACCGGACCATTCTTTTCTAATATCTTTCAAGAAACCCCCCCTAAGACTAAAACAACCTAGTGTCACCCAGAACCCAGGAAAAGTTATATTTTTTGGTAATTTTTTTAGTTAATCAAATAAATATTATAGTTTTTCCCATGTTCTATTCTTACTTAATTTTTATTGTGTTAATAGATAATATGACTATATAATTTCATTCTCCACTACTTATTTCATATATTCATCCAAGTTTATATTGATATATTTTCATTTTATTCAATAATATTTCTACAGTCTTTTTTTTTCAATATTGAAAGTTTTGTGATATGTTTGACTGTGTATGTGTTATTAAAACACCATTCATGGTTTATGGATAAATAATTGACATTTCTTATTCTAGTTTTAATACGAATGTTTATGTTATGTTTAATCCCTTTCATATGAGGAATGCATTGGACTTAGTATGTGAGAGGTGGATCCTTCTATAGCTCCTCGATGCATCAATAGGTCTAATGAGACAAACTAGTGTCTTGGCACAAATCCTTGACAAAATATTATTAGTATTCTTGGCACAAGGCCTTGACTATGTGGTTATGAAAGTCTGGTATTATGCATTCCATCATTATGAAAGTGGCTATTGATATTTCATGTGATTATTCGACTATTAGAATATCTATGTGAATAAGTAAATTGAATTAATTTATTTTTATATTTGCCATATTATGCTGAAGTTCAAGTTTAAATGGATTTTGTTTTAGTCTTATACATTGCCTTAAATGTTTATGCTTATTTATGAATGTTTCTGTTATATTTTTATTCTTACCGAGCATCTGAGCTCACCCCTTTCTGCGTTTTATTTTTCCCAGGATACGAAGAAGTATATTACGAATGACCTATAGGGATAGTCTATGGGATCTCAATGTTGTCTATGGAAACAATGTTGTTGTAATTTTCCATTTTATGATGTAATTTAAAACTTAGGAATGTATCTAGTACTTCAAAGGATACTAAACTAAATAGTCTTTCACAAATTGATCATTTGTGATCATGCCAATGATATGTAATAAAGAACCGACTCTGGGTAACTTGGGTTGGGGCATTACAGTTTGTATCAGAGGAAGTTTAGTACAAACCTTGGAAACTAGATTTAGATAAACTCTGATTAGAGCACATTACCCTAAGATAGACTTTGAGGATTAGTATAGAAGAAATTCCTAGAATTTTGGTATTGTAGAGAATTTCTGAGTTTTCCAATAAATACATCCCTGTTTGGATATGAGTAGGTAGAGGCGGATCTGGTATAGATGTAACTTGGGGTAAAACCAGAAAACACCGCTTTGATCTAGAATCAAACAAGAACTAGTGCACGACAACGGGACTTTCTGCACTCTTGGTTACGACACTTATAGGGGATTTTCTTAGGATACTTTTCATTTTATTTACCAAATATTATGAAAGGTTTATGAGTATATACTTCATCAAAGAATTTTTTTTATGATTATGGATTATATCCATAAACTGTTCAATTTATGTTAAGTGTTTTACAAGTTTGGATTTATGTATTTAGATTCATAAACTAATATAGTTTATTCCATTGTTTAGAAATGGTGCCTAGTGGAAGGAATGGAAATTGTATTAATGCATGCACTCCATGTAGGGATTTCACTCCTACTCATGATAATTATAGTAGAGCTGGTGATAGAACTGGTGCTGATAAGCTTATCACCATACTGGGACAACTCACTCAGGTTATGAATAATAACTATACCCGTATAAAGTACCCTGATCCACAACGTGGAGGATCAATGTTAAATCGCTTTAGAAGAAACAACCACCAACATTAAATAGGATTACAAATCCATTAGTAGCTGAGCAATGGATAAATTTTTTAGAGAAAATATTCCATGGCTTGGGGAGTAGTGAAAAGGAAAAAGTATTCATGGCACTTTACCGCCTCACTAGAGATGCTGATCAATGGTGTTCATTGATTTAAAACACAAATGAAGATGGTGAAGTATAAAATATGGAATGGAGGGAGTTTAAAGAGATTTTCATTGAAAAATAATTTCCTCATGACCATCGAGCAGATATATAAAGGCAATTTATGAGTCTGAGGAAAAATGAGGAAGAGAAAGCCGCAAAGTACGAGACTAACTTTAAAAGGATAGCAAGGAATGCAGTAGATTATATACGTAACCCAAAAAGTAATATTGATCATTTATTTTATAGGTTAAATCCATTTCTCTATCGAGCATTAGTCTCACAATCCATCTTTTCAAACAAAGATATTGTATCATGTGCTATCAAGACGGAAAAATAATTATCTAAGTCATACGACTTTAAAGCAAGGAAAGAGAAGAAGAGATCTTCTGAACACTCTAGAAATGGAAATAAGGGGAAGAAGGGAAAAATATGAATATCCATCCTACAAGAAATGTGTAAAGAAACACCCTGGTACTTTCATGAAGGGAATGGGAGTCTGTTACAAGTGTGGTGAAAAAGGCCACCAATCTCGTGATTACAAGGGGAAGAAAGATTCTATCAATGTTGAATGATACAATTGTAGAGAAAGGGGGAATTATGTGAATGAATTTCCTAAGTTTCAAGGGAAATTACCTCAGAAAATGCCAAGGGATCATGGACAAGCTTATGCTATCACTACTACTGAGGTTGAAGCCCCGAAAGACGTAGTGTTAGGTAATTTAATGGTTTCCTCAAGTTTAGAAAATGATTTATTTGATTCCGGATCTTCACATTGTTTCAAATCATCCCAGTTTGATAAGAAAAATAGATATTTCCAATTTTATTTAACAAAGGAGTTGTCATTTAAAACTCCTAAGAAAAGTATCATTACAACAATGTTTTTTGTATCAGTCTCTATTAGAGCATATAAATGTTTTTTATCGACTGATCTCATCATCATACCCATGATTGAATTTGATATAATCCTTGGTATGGATTGGCTTTCAAACCATGATGAAAAAGTTTATTTCAAAAAGAAGGAGGTTACTATTTTTGATGTTGATGATAAAGAACACCTTATCTTTAGAGTAGAAATGTCACTATATAATTTTTATCTAGATCCACCCCCAGCAGCTCAACTAAATTAAACTATTGGGGAGGGGGAAGAGAATGAAATAACTATGGATGAGGAAAGGAATGTTAAAATAGATTATGTACCTATTGTAAAAGAATATGTTGATGTGTTTCCAAAAGATTTACCTGGACATCCTAAAGAATGAGAAATTGAGTTTTCCATTGATTTAATTCCTAGTTCAAGGCTCATATAGAAGACCCCTTATAGAAGGTCCACTGTGGATCTAGTGGAACTAAATAAAAAACTATAGGAATTTAGTAATAAGGTATTTATTTTCCCTAGTGTTTCTCCACGGGGAGCCCCTGTCCTTTTTGTTAAGAAGAAAGATGGATCTATGTGGTTGTGCATTGACTATAGGAAGATCAATGCTATAACAATAAAGAACAAGTATCGCCTACCTCACATTGATGATTTATTCGACCTACTTCATGAAGCTCAATACCTTTCATAGATTGACCTTCGATCTGGATATCATTAGTTGTGTGTGAAGAAGGTAGACATTCCAAAAACTGCATTTCAAACCAGGTACGGGCATTAAGAGTTCATAGTAATGCCTTTTGGATTGACTAATTCACCCTCTATTTTGATGGATCTAATGAACAGAGTTTTCAAGGAATATATTGATGACTTTTTAGTGGTATTTATTGATGATATCATGGTATACTCCAAAAGCTACTAAAATCATGAAATCACTTGCGCATTATCCCGAAGACTTTTAGAAGACATGTATTATATGGGAAGTTTAGCAAGTGTGAATTATGGATTTAAGTGATTTCTTTTCTTGCCCATATCATCTCTAAGGATGGAATATCCATTGATCCTTCTAAGACAAGAGAATCCAAGAATGGCTAGCAATGACAAGTATAACTGAGGTACATAGTTTTATTGGTTTAGCAGGTTATTATCAGTGTTTCGTACAAAATTTTTCCCAATTGGAAAACCCATTAACAAAGCTCACACGTAAAGGGGTTAAATTTTTTTGGGAAAAATAATTTGAAGAAAGTTTTGAAGAATTGAAGAGAATATTAGTCAATTCTCTTATATTGAATCTACCATCAGGGAATGATGGGTTTGTTATTTATAGTGATGCTTCAAAAAAAGGAATTGGTTGTGTCCTCATGTAGAATGATAGGGTTATTTCAAATGAATCACGACAACTGAAAATTCATGATCAAAACTATCTTACTCATGATCTTGAGTAAGAAGCAGTAATCTTTTCTTTGAAGATATAAAGACATTATCTCTATAGTGAAAAATGTGAGATATATACCAATCACAAGAGTTTGAAGTATATTTTTTCACAAAAAGAACTCGACATGAGGCAAAGGTGATGGATTGAAGTACTAAAGGATTATGATTTCACTATACAGTACCACCTAGGGAAGGAAAATAAGGTAGAAGGTGCTTTGAGTAGAAAGGATCATGGAGTTTTGAACATGATGAGAGTTGAAAATGATCCTATATACATGGATCTAGGAAAGATGGATATCGAAATCAGCATGGAAGGTGAAACATCAATATTTTTTTCAAATGGTTGCCAAACAAACTTTAATAGAAAAAGTAAAGAGTTCTCAGACCGGTGATGAGGAGTTTTAAAAGAAGATTATAGCTGTGAATTATGGGAGATTGAGTGACTTTGTGTATGAAGATGGAATTCTGAAATTTGGGAAGAGACTTTATGTTCCCAATATACCTGATATAAAAAGGGAATTGTTGGATGATGATCATAGTTCCAATTTTATTATACACCAAAGGAGCACCAAAATGTATAGATATTTGAAGGATCATTTTTGGTGGGACAACATGAAAAGGGAGATTGCGGATTTTGTGTCAAGATGTATGGTTTATCAACAAGTGAAAGCTGGAAGGAAACATCCTGGGGGAGTCATGAAACCTCTTCCTATACCTGAGTGGAAATGAGATAATATTATGATGGACTTTGTCATGGGACTACCAAAGACTCCTAGAAAGAATGATGAAATATTGGTCACTGTTGATTGTCTTACGGGGTCAGCATATTTTCTTGCTATTAGAGAAGATTTACCACTTGAATGATTGGAAAGACTATATATTAATGATGTTTTAAGACTTCATGGAGTACCACTATCGATTGTTTCTGATCGTGATCCACATTTTACATCAAGATTCTGGAAAAGTCTTCAGAAAGACCTCGATACTGAACTTCGTTTGAGCACTGCCTACCACCCCCAAACTGATGGACAAATAGAAAAAACTATTAAGACCTTATAATACATGTTTAGATCATGCTCACTTGACTTTCAAGGTATGTGGAATCAATATTTACTTATGGTAGAATTTTCCTATAACAATATCTTCCATTCAAGTATTCCGATGACACCATAAGAAGAGTTATACGTAAAGAGATGTCTCACATCAACATGTTGGGATGATTTTGGTGAAAGAAAACTCATAGGCCAAGATCTGGTGGAGGAAATGATGGAAAACGTGAATGTAATCCAAAAACACATCAAAGTAGATCAAAGTAGGCATAAGATCTATGCTAATAACCAAAGGAAGGATTTGGAATTTCAGGTAAGAGATCATGTTTTCTTGAAAGTATCTCCATAGAAGGGTGTTATACATTTCAGTAAGATAGGTAAATTGAGTCCCAGGTACATCGGACCTTTAGAAATTCTAGAACAAATTGGGAATATATCTTACCGTTTGGAATTGGTGCCATGTCACCCCAAAGTTACTAATGGGTTCCACGTATCACTGTTGAGAAAATACATGCCTAACCCAATTCATGCACTTACCTATGAAGAATTAAAACTTGAACCTGATCTGTCTTATTGTGAAGCACCTCTCAAGGTTATTGAAATAAGAGAACAAGTGATGAGAAACCGGATGACTCATCTGGTAAAAGTTATATGGAGAAACCATAATATAGAGTGGCAATGTGGGAACTTAAGGCACTTATGATGAAGAACCACCCACGTCTTTTTATAAAGTAATATTTTTCGAAATTTTTGAGGATGAAATTATTTAAAGGAGGGGAGAATGTAACACCCCAAGCTTCCACTGTATGCTTCCCTTTGAATAATACAATAGCATGTGTTGTACACAACTTAGAGTTCTAAAACACCACAACCAAACAAATTAGCCGTTATGAATAGTAATAGCCACTTTAGAAATGTTTTAAATTTTATCATTCAAAATGGACTTCATTTTTGGATTCGGAATATCAAAATTATCTTAGGGTGATTTTTTGGTATTTTTCTGAAAACATTCAATTTTTGATGAATAGTGAAAACACTGAGTTATAGTTTAAAACATATTTTTTATTTAAATAATTTTTTATTTTTTTTAAATTTTTTTAGGTCAAAATAGGTACATAATTCCAATATAAGTTAGATTAAATTTATTGGAGTCAGTTTATAATAATTTTAGATATATAAAAATTTTATTGAACTTTTTACCATCTTTTACCAACCAACTAGGAGAATTTCCAAATTTACATAAAACATAATTTTACCGTTTCTGTCAGTTGAATTTCAAAAATATGAGAGACACAGTTGATATCAATATGTAAAATGTGGTTCAATAAGATGAAAATAATTTTTGGTGAATAGTAACTTTTTACTTTTATTTACCACGGTTAAAAGTAAATAGGATAATGAGGGGTAAAAATGACATTATTATTAACCTAAGACATGTCCTAATTCTATTGGATAAGTGTAATTTGACCAAAAACAACCTTAGGAATAAAATATGATCCTTTAGGTCCACTTTGATTAGATTAGGATATTTATTATTATTTAATTAAATGAAGAGTTAAAAGTGTTAAATTCAAAGTCTAAAAACTAAACCATTTTCAAAATAGGGTTAAAAATAAGAAAAATTTGAATAGAAATATTCATTAGAAATATAAAAATATTTCCTACATAATTGTATTTTATTTATATTTTTAGACATTATATAATTAAATTTATTTATGACACAATTATGATGCTGTAATTACCGTATTAATGAATGATTAAAATAATTGATATTATAAATATCCAAATAAATTTAATTTGAGACGTTTTAGGAGTTAAACTAATTTTATAGGTTAATATGACATATTAGGGTTGTGTAGATGAATTTTTTTAAGTAATAATGCTGTTATGAATTTAGAAAAAACAAAATACCAAATAGTATTAAAATTGACATAAAAGAGTTTTTAAAACAAGTATTATATTATTAATTGATATTTTATTCCTAAAAATATAAGGATCATCCAAAAGACTTATATAATTATAGGTGTATCATAAATGAACCACTTTGGATTAACTTGGAAATATATAGTAAGTTTATTTACCATATAATAAAAAAATACAAAGAGACATGGTAAATGTCAAACTATTTAACTAAGAGTTAAATCTCAAAGATAAAGTTAATATATTGACCCAAACCTGTCTAAAACTTATTGGTTGAGTGGTTTTATATCCATACCCACCTTGGAATTTAAATAATTCATTTTGGATCCATTATAAAATGACAATTATTTTATTATAAAATAATATTTCAGACTTTTCCAAACGTACCCCACACCCCTGTTATAAAAGGGAACTCCCCCTTCTCTATAATTCACACATTCAAAGCCATTTTTCCAAGCCAACCCCTACCCAAATACCCTCTCAACTGTACCCCCTTCATCCTAGAGGCATTCCTTTAGTCACGAATCGAACCTATGGAGCCCTTTTGATCAAATCAAAAGGAAGAACCTGAAGAAGAGGTAAATATTTCATCACCTCTTTCAAGATCCTTTCTTCTTACACTTCCTATTTCTTTACTGTTTCCATTATAAAATAATAACTATAGTATATTCTATATACTGTGATGTTATTATAAATATGGCACAACCATATTCATTATTCTATCAATCCTTTTAATGACTTTTCACCATATGTTCTTAAATACGGCTTACCGTCTCCATGTCGTGGTGTAATTGTTATTGAATACATTATTATTTGGATGGGTATAATAATGATGTGTAATTGATGTAAATAATAAATATAACATGATAATGATTCATTATATATGATATAACATCCAATTATATATTATTTTAATATCAAAAGAATGATATTGTCGCTTGTGCGTACGTACAGATTACCGTCTCCACAAACGTGATGAGATTCATTCCCCATCCTATCCATTCAAGACTAATTTTCATTAGATGATTAAAAATAAATTTTAAAGACTTAATATAATTCTGAATATGATTAAGATACATCGTATACATAACAAAAATTACTAACATAACAAAGCATATAAAGGAAAACGAATCTGTTAACACCCAAAACGATGATAATACTAAGATATTATTAAAAATGCAATGTTTAAAGATCATATATGATATCATATTAATATATATGGTTATTTTATAATTTAACTACAATTATTTCACCATTATAAATCAATTTTACTTACCCTATACCAAGGAAAATTACAAGGTAAGGATTAATTTCACAATCTCTTAATTATCTGAGGTTGTTTTTACGTAAGTATTTACTGGAAAATCTTTATCATCCACATCCGTGTTTTCTTAAAAATGCATTTCAAAACATTTTTAATATTTACTAGACTATGGGATAAAGTCATTTAGGCCATTTTTTTAACTTTTATAAGATTTTTTTGAAATGAATCTTTCCATCATTTTCCAAACAAGGTACTTTATAACCTTTTCAACAAAACTAAAGTAAGAATGTCTTTTTTTAACTTATACGGAGGGTGCGTATATTTCTGTTGTTATAAAACCATCAAGGATCCCCTTACAAGATTATAAGAATACTACCCAAGTAAATGTTTTCTTTTATAATTATATCAATTTTTAAAGTTTTTAAAATAGAAAGAGATATTTCTTTAAAAAAGGCTTTGATTTCATCTATGTCAGCATCCTTTGATGGATTTTAAGATTATTTGAAGTTGATTTTTTATGATACAAAACATCAATATCATACTAAAGGTTTTGTGATATGTTTAACTATTGATGTGTTATTATTACACCATTCATGGTTTATGGATAAATTATTGACATTTCGTGTGCTAGTTTTAATACAAATGTTTATGTTATGTTTAAACCTTTTCATATGAGGAATGAATTAGACATAGTAAGTGACAGGTGGAGCCATATATAGATTCTTGATGCATCGGTAGGTCTCATGAGAAAAACTAGAGTCTTGACATAAGTCCTTGACAAAATCTTATTTGTATTTTTGGCACAAGGCCTTGACTATGTGGTTATGAAAGTCTGGCATTATGTATTCCATTATTATGAAAGTGGCTATTGATATTGCATGCGATTATTAAACTTGTAGAATATCCATGTGAATAAGTAAATGGAATTATTTTATTTTTATATTTTACATATAATTATTAAGTTCATGTTTAAAAGGATTTTGTTTTAGTCTTATACATTTCCTTAAACTTTTATGCTTATTTATGAATGTTTCCACTATATTGTTATCATTACCGAGCATCTGAGCTCCACCCTATCTATGTTTTATTTTTCCTAGGATGTTAAGATGTATATTATTATTGAACTGTATAGATAGTCTATCGGATCTCAGTGTTGTCTATGGAAACAATATTGTTGCAGTTTTCCATTTTATGATGTAATTTAAACCTTATGAATGTGTCTAGTACTTCTAAGGCTACTAAACTAATCAGTCTTTCGAGACTTGATATTTTGTGACCTTAACAATGTTATATAATAATGCACTGACTTTGGGTAAATAGGGTTAGGGAATTACACATAGTGGGATATCTAGGTTCCAGAGGATATGCTTTAGGAATGTGTTCTTGATTTTGGTGGTTCATGGGGAAATAATTTACCTTAGGTTGATTTTTGCTATAAAAATAACTATCAGTTCTCAATTAGGATGACCCATTTTATGCATTGTATAAGTGACCATGTAGATATCCCCATTTCTATATAGAGTTTAAATATTGGTCATTAGTTGGGTTGTGTCTTGTTCATGCAATTGAGGAAAACGTGAAGTTGATCTAACAAAGGTTAGTCATGACAAAAATTCATCATAACTACTATATAAACAATCATCATCATATTTTTCTGTTTGAGGTCGATGATTTGGTTTTTCTTAGAGTTTCACCTCACTTGGGATAACATATGTTAGGTAGACAGGGTAATATTCTACTGAGGCTTGTTCCCCCTTTGATATTACAGATCATCATGCAATGTTTGTGTGTCAATTGGAATTTACATTTCATTATACTTCTATCCACAATGTGTTTCAAGTTTTCCAGCTGACGATGTATCAACCACATCCTTCCCATGTTATTGAATGGGAGGATGTCGATATTGATCCCAACACCACTATGGTTGAGAAGCTTGTATATATTATGCATCATCGAGAGAATATAATGCATGGTAAAAAAATTCTATGGGTATTTGTACTATGGCAGTACAAAAGTGATATCCATGAGATGTAGGAGTAAGAGTTTTTGATGAGGCAGTAGTGACTTTCATATTTTTTGAGTCTAGGATATAGAGGAATTATTGGGGATAAAAAATGTTTGTGGTGGGATGATTATAACATCCTTACACCTTCTTTTAGGAAATTTTTGAGTATTAGTTTGTTCTTATTTTTGTTTGGGTGTTTTTTTGGGACTTGTGAGGATATAGAGATTTTATCAGGAAAAATTATCTAAATTTTAGATATGTACGTTTGTATGAATTAATGGAGTATGGATATAAATTTTTTAAAGTCTTTAGAGGCCGTGAGGGTATTTCAGAGAGTTTATTGTTTAGCACCCCTACCCTAGTGACCAAGAGTCAGTGCATTATTACATAAAATTGGAATGATCATAAGGAATCATGTCTTGAAAGACTGATTATTTTAGTATCCTTGGATGTAATAGATACATACATAGGTTTTACATTACTACTAATTATTGTTTATTTATTTCATAGGGAAAAAAGATTACAAGGCAGGTTAAGGGGGCCTAAAATAGTGAAGACCAAGGGCTTCCCCTATAACAAGGTTCTCCCCCTTAGTTTACAAAGGGTTTTTACGTGAAAATAAAATGGTACCTATCACATGGGTAGAGAAAGAATCAAGATAGACCGAAACCTTGTTCCCCTCATGACATGTATAAAGCATTTGGATGTTGTTGTTGAGGAAGCCTTTACATCTTCTGATAATGTATGAGATTGACCAATGTTTGGTGCCTGTGTCGAGGAGAGAGTGATACAGAATAGTGGAGTCCGTTTCCACCTCAGACAGAAAAATATTCCACTGACAGCATATGCTTAAACCCGTGAGCATTGCCCGGGCCTTAGCTTGAAGAGGCTGTCTACATCTGAAGTGAGCTCTGAAGGCCAAAATGATAGTGCCTTTGGGCTCGTGCACAACCCCTCCTCCACTCATGGTGCCTTGGTGACAGGAACCATCCATATTGAGTTTAAGGCCCTTCATAGGAGGGCACCAGCGGATCCAGGAGCCTTGAGGAGGGTTTCAGAGATCCTAAGCAGAAGGAATGATCACTTGGAGAGGTTTGAGGGTGAGAGCATCGCGCCAGTTTTTTACCAGTCTAACCAAGTCAATAAGCAGGCTCTTAGTGCAGGATATAAGGGACTGGATGGAAGAACTGACTTCATCATGGTGAACCTTGTTTCTGGCTTGCCATATGCACTAGAAGCCAGTGTTAAGGAAAACCACTCGAGCACATTGTTTAGGCCCCGCATCGCTAGCGCCATAGAACTACTGGTCCAGGAAGGAAGTGCCTTGGAGAGCCTGAGAATGGACAACCGTGAAGTCACCAAAGAAGCCCCAGATGGATCGCGCCCAATCGCCCTAAAAAATAGGTTGTGCAGGCTCTGCTCCCTACTTTTCCAATAACACGTTCTTCTGGAGACAGCAGGGATACCTAGCTTTTTTATGTTGTCGTCCGTAGAGACTTCCGGGTTTCTGATTCTCCAAGAAAGGAAGTTGATTTTTGTGGGTACGCACGTATGGTGACTTTTTCAGTAATAGGGTAGATAGAATAATGAATATGGTTTTACCATATTTTTAATAATATCACAGAATGTATAAGGTACTGTAGTTACTATTTTGGTTTGGAAACAATAAATAAATTGGACGTGGAAGAAGAAAAGAACTTTGAAAGAGGTGATGAAATTATTACCTCTTCTTCATGTTCATCCTTTTGATTTGAGAAAAAAGGGCTCTTTAGATTGGATTTATGATCAAAGTAAGGCCTCTAGGTTTATGTGAGGGTAGTTGGGAGGATATTGGAGTAGGGGTTGTCCGAGACAAATGAATTTGGAGGTGTGAAATTAATAGAATGGAAAGTACCCTTTTATAAGAGAGGTAAGGGGAACTTTAGGAAAATCTTGAAATATTATTTTATTATAAAATAATTTTCAGTTTATAATGGTTCCAAATATATTTATTTCTAGGATAGGGTGGGTATGGGTTGATAACCTCTCAACCAATAGGTTTATAAAATATTAGGTTACAATATTAACCTTATCTTTTATATTTAAGTCTTAGTTAAATAGTTTAACTTTTACAATGTGTTCTTGTACTTTTATATTAAATGGTAAATAAACTTACTATAAAATTCCAAAATAACTTCATGTAGTTCTTAACTGTCATACATAACATTATCTAAGACATTTGTTCAAATTATAGATTTTTAGGAATTTTATATTATTTAATAAAATAGTATTTGTATTAAAAAATCATTTATGTCAATTTTGACACTATTTAATAATTGATTTTTCATAAAGTCATGAAATATTTATGACTTAAAAAAATACATTTAATCATACCCAAAATTTCATATTCACATATAAAATTTATGTATGGAATCAAAAGTCTTAATTTAAATTTATTTTGATATTTATAATATCAATTATTTTAATCTTTCATTAATAAGGTAATTATCGCATCATCATTATTTCATAAATAAATTTAATTATTAAATGTATAAAAATTATAAATAAAATAATATTATGTATAAAATATTTTTTTCTTTCTAATGAATATTTATAGTCAAATTTATCTTATGTATAACTCTATATTAAAATGGTTTAGTTAATAATCAATAAATTTTACACTTTTAACTCTTCTTTAAATAAAATATAATAAATGTCATAATCTAACCCAAATGGATCAAAATGATATTATTTTTGTCCTAAGGTTTATTTTGGTTGAAAAAAACTTATCAAATAGAATTAAGACATGTGTTTGGGTAGTTATAATATCATTTTTACCTTTAATTATCCTATTTACTTTTAACCGTGGTAAATAAAACTAAAAAGTTACTATTCACAAAAAATAATTTTCATTGCATTAAAACCAAATTTACTTACTAATATCAACTGTGTCTCTCAGATATTTGAAATTAAATTTACAAAAGTGGTAAAATTACTTTTTATGCAATTTTTTTAATATGCCTAGAAGGTGGGTAAAAGACGTTAAAAAGTTCAATAAAATTTTGTATATCTAATCTTATTATAAAACGACTCCAACAAATTATATTGGAATAATATAAGTATTATGTATTTGTTTTTAATATGAAATAAATTTAAATAAATAATAATAATTATTTAAATAAAAGTCAGTTTTAAACAATAATGTAGTGTTTTTCACTATTCATAAAAATTGAAAGTTTTCAGAAAGATAACAAAAATTCACCGTAATTTAATTTTGATAATAAAAATTCAAAAATGTTTTCTATTTCAATAAATTAAAATATATCAGTTTCATTAATTAAATTAAAATTAATTCCCTTTTTCAAAACCAGAAAGTGGGTTTTTGAGAAGTAAAACCTGTCAAAAGATTGATATGTGTTTATGTCATATTTTGATTTAAAATTACTTCCAATGACCAAAATTGGAGTAAATTATAAAAATATAATCTAATTATACTTCAATACCATTAAAATATATAGTCAAACACTATAAATTTTTTATATTTTTATTTTTTTTCAATTAAATTTTATTATTTTTAACTATTCATCAAAATAGGAAAGATATCAGAAAAACCCCAAAAATTTATCAAAACTAAATTTTTATGTCCCAAGATTAAAGAATAAGTCTATTTAAGTAAATTTTATATAAAAAAGGGTTAAAATTATATTTAAAAAGGGTTTTCCATTAAAAGGCGGTAAAATTGCATTTTCTGAAAAATAATTCCTTTATCTGAAAAATTGAATTTGTTCTTATATTATGTTTAAGAAACACATAATATGGATGTTAAAATTATATTAAGTATAAAAATTTTTAAATGAAATTAATACTATACAGAACAGATTTTTGAATGGAAAGTTTGGTAAGTTGTGGTGCGCTCAAACTTGGTGTTGTGTGTGGCATAAGCTATTAAATTACCTTAAAGAGATAATGTACTATGAAATCCTGGGGTGTTACATATTTCATCTTTATTTGGTACTATATATATGAGATATTTATTCCATAAATGTTTGGATTTTGGAATGAGTTCACTTCTCAGAACAATACATGGAGGAACTTGTGGTTGTAAAACCTTTTAGGACATAAAATTGTTTTACATAGTAAAACCCATTATTATGAAGTAAAATAAGCTCTTAGGATAATTTAACTTGAGATGATGTGTTTTTTTACATACACGTGTTTTAGGAAATTTATGGTGTTAGATTGTGATTTTTCTATAAATCCCATATTCCATGTGGTTTTTATTCACTACCCATGTACCTACATTTTGTTTCATGGTGAAACCATCTCCCTCAAGACCTTGGTGTCTCCCTAATGAATTTAGAGTGTTTACCCATCCATATTATATTTCTTAGTGAAGTTGATTTCTAGTGTGGTGGGTTTTCTTCCTTTGGGTATGTGTGATCTCCATCTCCCAATTTAGATTTGTTGATCTTAGTTTGGTAGTGGTGTGTGTGTTCTAGTTTTCAGATTCTAATAACCAAGATGCAATCTTGGCCTATCTTTTATATTTTTACCTAATGCCTCATCTTTAAGATACATATTTTATTATTTCCAACTTCCATCATCAAAGGTGAATAGGTTTCCACATCCTTAAGGTAGGTATCTATATACAAGGGGTTAATTCTTGAATTTATATTTGTTCTTGTCAATTATATTGGATTATTCAATGAAAATTAAATATTTTACATATTATTTGTTTGTTGGATGAGAATCATAGTTTTAAATGGCTATTTTTTATAAATTATTTTTTTTACCAAGTGTTTGATTAAATTATTTAAAAGGTGGTTTTGGTTTTCAAATGGGAATGAAACTTTAAGCTCAAAAGTGGAGTTTATTTTTTGTGAAATTAATTTATTAAATGTGAGAATGGTTTTAAAATGGATTTAAAAAAATATAGCACATTGGGAAAGCATGAGTTCATTAGGAATAGATTTTTCACACTTTATGTGTGTGATTCTACAAAATGTTTTATGTCACTTTAGTGTGTGTAATGGAAATATAGGTTATATTGGTTGGATCAAAATTAGTCTTTAATTGGGGATTATATTTTATGTGCAGCACATATACCCATAGTTTGGATCTCAAATAGTGTTCTTTTTCATTTATGATTGGTTTATCACATGATAATATATTTCATGGTCAATTTATCACCTCTTTTTTATATGGTGTACTCGTATTTTTTTAATAGTTTTCCTTATTAATGGGAATATTCCTAGATTTTTCGAGTATGGTATGGTTTTATGAAAACCAAATAAATATTTTATAAAATGGTTTTAATTTATATAAATGGTTTGTGAACTGTATTTTTTTAATATAGAACTAATGAATTCATAATATTATAACTTATATATATATTATTTAGTGGTATCCTACTATGATTTGTGCTCACACCATACTTTTTACTTAGAGAGGTTTTAGATGTTTTTTTGCAGGATATAGGAAAAGCGAAGGATATTATATATCATACATTTTTCTATTGTTTTTATTTTCATTATAGTGGTATTGATTAATGTGGAAAAATGTTCACACATGGAATAGTTTGGTTTTGATATGATTTGTATTTTTGGTTTGTCTAGTTTTTATTGACTCTATATATCTCATATATATGAAATATGGATTCTACTTTCTACTCTATTAGTTTTCTATGTTCATGTTTTACATGAGATATGTTGTTTCCACTTTATTGTTCTACACCATGTGGAAGACCTTGGGTTAGATTTCTATCCAACCTGTGTTGGAATATTACAAAATTATTTAAGATATCTAAAGGGGTTTGAGAAACAATTTGGAATTTCCATGTTAGATACCAGTGTTATAAAAAACAATTCATTGATTTTAAGGGTATATGATATACATATAAAATTTTATAAGTGTAAAGGAGTTTAAAATCAAATAATGAGTTGATAAAGCTTGTAGGTTTCATTCATGTTACGAATAAAAGAGTTTCTACATAAAATATTTAAATGTAAAGGAATATAAAAAAATCATATGGTTCTTAGAAAAGGATGTGTATAGTTATATAATTTCACTTATATCATAAGAGAAGTTTTATTGTTAATAATAGTTATTAGTAATAATATGATATGATATTTTGGATACATTGGTTTAGGATCCATCAGATTATATAACACACTTGTGAAATATATAAGTGTAAAAACAATTATCTAGGGAAAAAGATATTGTCTTGATTTTTGTTAAAATATTAGGAGTTGAGATTCCACAACCATTATTAACATATATTAAATAATAATATTATTTTTAGTGAAATTATACAAAAACATAGAATGATATATATGATATGGATATAATATATTTTTGTTAAATATTCTTACTAAAAAATAAGAGTTATTTCTTAAGGAAAAATTATTTTGTGTATCTTTTCATCATTTTAGGAAGATTTTTTAGTGTATAAGAGGATAATGGGAGTATTTTAAGAATTAGAGAAATTCAAATTTAAAAAATAAAAATTATTTTGTCAAAATAAAAAGTGAATTTTACTTTATAGACATAAGGATTTTAATATGTGTTAGTAATGAAATAATGTAAATAGTTATATTAGTTACCAAAATTTTTCAAGTAAAAGTTTAATATAAATGGTTCCATAAATCATGATGATATACATATAAAGAGTTCCATGTAGAAAAAACATGTTATTAAAATCATAACATTGGATTTATCAATTCAATGTGTCTGAATATGTTAAAGAAGTTGAACATTAGTAATATGATTCATAAGTCTCACCATTATTAAATCATGATTTACTAAAATATGTTACGCATAAAAGAGTTTGGAGGGAGGGTTTCATTATGTGTTCATAAAGAGATATGGAAGGAATTACATAAGATGTGTAATAAATTTAAAAAAACTCCTTAATGTCAAGAAAACATATGGTAAATCTGATATTCTATCATATAAGAAATTTTATATATGAACTTATTTATGGTTTTTAAGTATTCTTAACAGAGTTTAAGAATACATATTTTATCATGTATACATAATGAAATTTACACATTATCATTCTTTCACACTGGCTTCATATATGTATATTTTGAAATAAATTTCATGAATTGTAATGACAATTGGCCTGTCATAGTATGAAATTATGTTATCACTAATAAATATTTTTCATGGAGTATTATAATTTATTGTGAAATTTTAGGGTTAACATGAGTATAGTTATTGTATTGGGATGTATAATATTATAATGAGGCATAAAAACGGGTTTCATGTGATGGATGATCTGTGAAGTATACCACACAGAGTGTTATACACTATGTCGTTAGTATGATAGGGGTGCATTTTTTTAATTTAGATTCCAAACTATTTGATGATGGTGACATAACTAACAGGAAAAACTTTATAATTACCAATATCATATAATTCTTCAAGATTAGCTAACTAGGTTTTGGTTTTGTATGTTGCTGATCACATCATCGGTTGGAACTTAACCAAGATGAGATTTTTTCTCTCATATAAGAAGTATGATATCTAGTACCTCAAATAAGATAGATCAAGGAAGTGTACAGTAATACCTAAATAGTATATTTGATGTGTTTATTTATTAAACTGATGGTCAGATGATGTGCTCATCCATAATGGTTAATAACATGTCATGTATTCATTGACCTGGTTAGTCTATATATAGTGAATAAAAAAGATATGAGTTGGATATATAATATTGAAATACTATATTTTCTGTGATAAATTTATGTCTTGGTCAAAGGGATATTAGTAAATTTAATGATTTTATATGATGCGACTGGTGAACACAAGTATTGAGATGCATATTTCTAATAGATATAACACTAGATCCCTTTGTAACTTTAGTAAAACTAATACTTTGATATAGACTGATATTTTCCTATATTTATGGATTCAGTGATTCATAATTGAAATTAATTATACAAAGGCCCATGGGGACATTTTCTGGTTGAGAAAATGGGTAATTATTTTAACTCATAAAGATTATCTAAAAGTATTTTATAGTTAATCCAAAAGTGTTTTGGATGAGTATTAAAGTGATATTTCATATGCTGTGATTCATGGTGAAGTTAAAGATAGCTTTCCAAAAGTGTTTAGAAATATATTGAAAAGGAGTTTTGGATATGTGTCTACAAGATATTGGATATGATAAAATATTAGGTGAAATGTCATAAATTTTATGATGTTTTAATAAAAGTGAGAGATTGAAAGAGATATGTCATAAAGCCTTAAACTCATATGATGAGTTTTGGAAATATGTTATGTTATGATATTGTAATATCATTGGTTATGATATATGATATTTTTACTCAAACACTTCCTTATGATAAATTGGCATTGATATCATTAATTATAGATGTGCATGGAATATCAAAAGACAGTAAATTCATATTATTCTCTCCAATGGGATATTATTAAAAAATCATTTTCATAATATGAAACACTTGAGAGGATTATTACATTTATATGGTGAATTCATTTTTATAAGTGGAATTATTTAAAACATTATTTACATTTGAGTTGATACATGGGATCATCCAAAAAATATATATTAGATGTAAACACCATCGAGATGGTGTCATTGGTCCCTACATATCCTCCCCTTGATCATCCCAACCCATAATCTCTCTTCCCTTTCCACCACTATTACAACGATGGGTTTACCCATCACTAGAGATTTAATAGCGCTAGTTAAAAGTGTTGTTTAAGTCCCCCTTTATCAAAAATAGAAAAAATGAAAATAAAGGTCCCCATTTAATAGTGAAAGAAGTGCTGATAAATACCCCCCCACTCATTAATTCTTTTTTACAAGTGATAGTAAAGGCCCTCCTTTATCAGTGATTTTTTTGAAGCACTGATAAAAACCTCCTTTTATCAGTGATTTTTACTTGCCTTTATATAGGGAATATTTCCAAGAAAAAAATTCCTTAAAAATACCATAATAGTAAATAATTTTTTTTATTGGTATAAAAATAATATATATTTCTAAAATATGATTTAGATGAGGTAAATATGAATTTATACTTAATATAAATAATATTAAGTGAAAATGGATTATTAAATAATTTAAAAAATATTTTTAATCAATAATTCTCTAATTATTATAGACTAGTAGTCATTTAATATCAATCGGAAGGGATATGAAAATCCAATAATTATTAAATGATCTAAAATAAGTTGAAAATGTGACTCATACTTCAAACAACAATAACTTTTTGTTAGGGTGTCTGTTTGGGTACTACCACTTATAAAATCGAATGCCTCAATGAGCTCTACACCCTTGGTGACATAGATAAACAACTGTAATGTTCTTCGAGGCACAAAAGGCCCAAAGGACTTCCAAAATTGAGTCTTTAGACAGGGTACCCCATTTTGTAACATTTGATGGAATTTCAGCCTCATTTATGGGGGTATTTTTTTTCCTATTTTTAGTGGAGATTAAATTTAATTATAGGTATTATATTCATATTGACATTATTGTTTGCAAATTTTATCATTTTTCATAAATTATTTTTAAATATAATTAAATATATGAATATATTTTTGACATTTACTTATAATAAATCACTTTAATGGATTCATATATCAACATATATATAGAAATGTGTTTCTAAATATATAAAATAAATATTTATTATTACTTTTATTTAATGTAACAAATTATAAATTTTATTTACCATATTAAAATGCATTCATTCGTATATATAACTTTTATATATAAGTATTTTTGTATACTAATAAAGAGAATCACACACACATATATATTATAACAAATATAAATGAATATTATTATATAATATATTTAAATAAATATAATTGTCTGTATATATTTAAAACTTTTCAAAAATATATACAAATAAATAGAAAAATCATTAAATATACAAAAAAATATACATGACATAGTGGTAAAGAGAATTCATTTGAATAAGGGGGTCTTAGGATTGAATCCAGGCATACAAAATTATTGGGTGTCGCCTTCCAGTGCTAAGAAAGGGAGGTGAGGCATGTAATGGAGGATGGGTAGTGGAAAGAACAAATAAAGGGGATTGTAAGTGTTGAGAAAGGGGGATAGGGTGTCTATGAAAAATTAATTTTTTCCATATCATTTTATAGTGATTTTTTAGAATTATTAAAATAAACAATTTTTATAATTCTAAACAAGATATGTTAAATGAACCCTTTAGTAGGGATAAAAAAGTGCTGTTAAAGGCCCCATTTAATAGCGCTAAAAAGCACTGATAAAGGGATCCTTTAAAAGTGATTTTTCTAGTGATGTTAAAAAACCCCCTTTTAAAATCACTCACAATATCAATGCTTTTTTAGTGCTGATAAAACCATTTACTAGTGTTGTTAAAGCCCCGATTTATTTTAGTGAACCCTTAGACTTTGTGAAACACTAATATTCCATTTGTGAAAATGTAATTTCTATTGAGAATTGATTTATTCAGTATGTCCATTGATACACCATAGAGGAGAGATTTCATTTATTATCCTCTTAGAGATTTTCATAAACCATATATAATGAATACAATAGAATCATATTCATTTACTAAAAGTTATACTATCATTCTTTATTTTAGGGTTCATGTGGGTTTTAAATATTTTTCATATGTTATTCCTAGATTTAGGTTTCTAATTTTTATTTGATTCTTTATTTAAGTGTTAAAATATACTTATAATTCATTAAAGTGTGTTCATAGTGTGTTTATTTAATAGGTGGGGTATTATTCCAGGATTCACTATATAACCATTCCATGGAGATCAACTAGTTAGGTAAACACGTTCAATGTGTTGTTTTTTAACCTGATTGACCATTGAGGATTAACCTAATGAGTTCTACTAAGTGTTTATATTATTCTACATAGTGATATATTACAAGATAGAGGGTATTGTTGGGATGGGATGTTTGGTTAGTTGTGTGTACTAGTTGACCTCATACAACACCTTGAGACCATATTTCCATGATTTACTTAGATTTAACTGATCATAAAGATTATATGATGATAATGATGGTTATATTGTTGGTATGATGATGGTTTTTATGGTATTTAAATTATAGTTAGAAGAGTAAATGATTTATTCCTTACTGTATTGATGGAATTATTTTATTCATGAGAGAATATCATAGTGGATCCACACACCCCTGGTGTTTCTCTCTCATCCTATGCTAGGGTTTTCTCCTTATGACACTAGTCCCTTACTTTAGTTCTAATTCCCATTTATTATTCTAAGATTCCATTCCCCATGATTATATCTCTTTCTTTTCTTCTCTTTTGTATACCATTATTCTCTAGTGTGGTTTCCTAATAGTTGACATAGATCATTTAATTTTATTCTTTCCCTCTCAAATTCATTTGGTTTGGACACTACTCGCTATAGATGGACTCACGGGACTTTTAATGCTACTATTACTTATTAATTCATTGAACTAGAGTCTATCCTTGGTCTAATTCAATGGTGTGTTAAGATGGGTTGAAATTGTTGATGTGGATTTGTTTGGCTATGGATGCATATCTTTTCCCACTATTTTGACCTTTGATTATTTTATATTCCTTCTTGTATTTATGTTGGTTTTCCTCTATGGTTATTAGTTTCCATTTTTTGGTGTGGTCAGATTTGTAAACCTCACTCACCTATCCAATTCTCTTCTTTCATAACCAATCATGACGTAACCCATCCTTGTTTTGGTATGATGATGTATTTGTTGTTTTGAGTCTAGTGTTAGAGAACTATGTAAAATCGCTCAAGTCTCTTGTTACATTCTTCTTAACTTATTTAATAGTGTAAAAATTACATAAAATAATAAATGTTTGTATAGAATTTATTATTAACTATCATAAAAAATAATTTTTATGTTGGTTTTATTATAAATGAGTTATGAAATTATCTCTCTAAGTTTTATATGTTTGTTGTATAAAGAATGATGTAGAAAGTTAATTAAGTCAATTATATTATAACCAACATAATTTTTTTCTACAGTGTTTATAAAATAAGAAATATAGAAAAACCTTAAAAAAGTAATTAGTTGACATTTAAATTATTTTTTAGCTTTCCTCTTGATTTATCTTTTTATATAACCCCAAATTTATATTTTTATAAACCTCAAAACCCAATCTCTCTTATTATTCATTGTTCTAACCATTCTTATCACTACCCTCTCTCTTCACCTCCATCACCATCACTAGATCTTTATCCCATTAATTTCCATGCTTTAACACTAACATCATCTTCTTCTATTGCCTCTATTAATTTTTTTATTCCATGAAATTTGATTCTCTATTTAGTTTAAATTTTTTACGATAGTTGAGGTATGTTTTAATTATTAAATTTCTCATGTTATAAGTCTATTTAATGACGTTTCAAATGAATTATATAATAATTTTTTCAAATGAAATATTATAATGTGATGAAAATATTATGTATGAAAATATCACTATGAATTTTTTTATGTAGAATATTGTAAAGAACTGGACCTATGTTTGTTATATGTTAATAAAATAGTGTACATAACACTGTCATTAAAATTTTGTTTATTATATAATATAATGTTTCTGTATGAAATTTTGTAAAACTATTTCACTTAGTTCCTGATACTACTATTACTATCCTATTTTTAAAATTTCCTTACATTTTCTAGGACAAATAAAAAATTATTCATCAATTATTATTTTTTAACTCTAAAACATGTGTGTATATGGCTATTGAATATTCAAAAACTCTAAAAAAGTTATTTATATTCTGAAATAATTTGGCTATTTATATTATGATATTTACAAATACATATTATAATAACATTATACATATAATTACAAAATTATATAATAAAAAAAATGAAAAGTATGATTTATTAGTATTCAACATTTTAAATTTCATGATCAGATTAAAAATTTATACCATTATTTTTTGAATTATTTTATTTATGAAATTTTTTATTTTTATTTTATTTATATAATATTCAATTCCTTTTTTATTATTTTAAAAACGAAAATTTTAAATTCATTTTCAATATATAGTAACTTATATTCAGTAATTGAAATTTTGTAATAGGTGATAATGAGTCATATTTGGATTAATGCAAAGAAAATAAGGGATAAATATGATGAAGTACTTGATGATTTTATTTTGTAATTTTCCAGAAAAAATAAAAATATCGACATGATTTTTTATGCCTGATTAAAATCTTTAATTAATAAAAATTTTGCCCACAATTAAATCAATGATAAATTAATTTCTTATGGTTTTTATTCAAGTTATATTCCTTTTATTTGGAATGGGAAAATTGGGTATTATTTAAAAAATAATAATGGTGAATACTTTTAAGATGATATGTTTGATCAAATTGATGAATTTTGTTTTCATATTGAAGTCGATTTATTGGAGAAGCACTGATGATCGAGCACCTATATAGTGATTCAAAAAAACCTTAATATCTTGGTTGTATGAAATTTATGTTTTTATCAATGGTGTTAATGTTGATCAACTTAAAGGAAAAAATGTTTAAAGTGACAATATTTATATAGTATTTCCATATTTATTGAAATTATATCTTTTTTGAAGATAATAATCTTCCATATTCATGTTATAATGAAAAAGTAATATTCTCAGTGGTTTTTGGGTACAAGAAGATACATGCATTGTCAAATGACTATGTGCTATATTAGAAGGAGTACAATGTCTTGTTAGAGTTTCTTAAGTGTGGGTCATCATAATATATGTTTAAATAAGATTCACATGTTTATTTAGATGTTACCAAGACTCCTTCTAAATAAATTTGGTGTCTTCATATAACCCCTCATTGAAAAAGTTTATTTTTAAATTAGAAGGAAGGAAAAAGGTTAATATGACATTCAAATTAGTGAATATGGGATGTAAAATTATTCCATCTGGCTAATTACCATAGTGGAATAATATTTATCAACTTCTTCCTACCTTCAGAAATGAAATTATAAATATTAGAAAAGTACTGTGCATAGATGGACTGAATCCATATAAGTGATTTAATAGCAAACATAGTTCATCGTCTGTTTAATTTGTAATTTATAACTTATATTCTATTTTTTATGAAACAAAATTATATCATGTTGAGTTTAATAATTTTTATACCAAATTATCCTAGAAATGATATTAATGTTTTCTTTTCACCATTAATTTAGGATTTGAAGCTTTTATGGGTGGAATCCATAAATGTTTATGATTCATATAAAATTTATTTTTTTAATTACATGGAATGATTGTGTTCAATATAATTGACTTCACAATATACATAATTTTGTTGCATATAGTGCTAAGGGGTATGAGTTTTATTGTTTTTGTGATGAATGGAATTAGTATTATAAACTACAATAAGGGAGAAAAAAATATACATTGGTCATCCACAGTTTTTGTTTATGGAAAAATATTATTGGAGATTCAAAAAGGAAATCAACTTCTCAAATAAATCTGATATTAGTAAAACAACTTTGTCAAATGATCAGTAATGTGATATTTTAGAAAACATTGAAGCCATATTTTGAATGGTACATGCATTTTATGATGACATAAATACATAGAAAAAACAATCAATATTTTTTAGGCTTCTATATTAGAGATATCATTAGGTTAAATATACCATTGATTTCATGCATGTTGAGAAGAATATAGAAGATTGTTTTATTAGAACATTATTAGATAATAAAGACAAGAATAAGGATGGATTAATTTTAATATTGGACTTACTATCAATTAGAATAAATTTATAATTATCTCCTACTGAAAAAAGAAAAATATACCTAATTATAGCTTATCATAAATTATCTAAGGTGGAGAAAATTAGTTTTTTTTTTCAGTTACTATTTGGTATCAAGGTTCTATAGGGTTATTGTTAAAATTTAAACAAATTTATGTTTTTAAATGATTTTATGTAAAAGATATTGAAATCTCATGACTATCAGGTCATGATACAATGGATCCTCTTAGTTTCATTTCATTAAATACTACCCATTTATGTTAGAATAACTATCATGAAGGTGTGTTATTTTTTGAATTATATTTTTTAAAAAGTGAAGGATCTAAATTCAATGAAAAATTTGTATAATGATGATTTTTTAATAATTTTTCAACTAAAAATGTACTTTACATAATTTATTTTGATATCACGGTGTATTTAATGGTTTATTTAGTGTGGGGAATAAAGCTTTTTGGTCATGAATATCTATGTTGGAAGTATATTTTTAAAAGGTATATAAATAAATTAATGGAATTTTTTAATAATACATATTGACAAGAAGCATATTTTTTTAACAAGTATATTTCTAATGAGGTTTAATAGTTTTCTACAATACACCTGACTGTAGTGGAAAAAATAATTTTTTAACTTCTCTCCATAAATGATTCAGTTTTAGTGGAAAAGTAATTCCTGGATTGAGAGTAAAATTATTGGAAGGTAAAATATAATGTAAGGTATTTTTATATATATTAAATTTAATAGATGATAAACATCCTTATATAAAATTTCATATTAATGTGTCAAAACAATGTTATCTAAATAATACATATATGTAGATATTGAATGACAACAAAAATATTGTTTTCCATTGTTCAAAGAGATCATGCATGGTATATCATATTCATAAAAATTAATGTGATGATTACTGGGTGACACAAGTGTATATTAGATATCATGGTTTGGGTATAAAATTAATGACTACACATTTTAATAATGATAATCAAAAAAAAAAGTGAATTTTAGAATAATAATGTATCGGTTTTTGTAGAAGAATTTAATTTTTTGACTGTAAAAGGAAAAATACTAACATATCATAAAGTGAATATTACTAATTTATTTAATAAATATGTGATATTGATTATATTAATTTTTTCCCCCATTTTTAACATAAAATAGGTTTTTGGTAACAACATTATCAATTGTGCCGCAATATGTCATTTTACAAGTCAAATACTCTATTTTAGTGATAAAAAAATTTACAATGAAGATCATTTACATGAGATCCATAAATCCATAGAAATATTATTAGATAATATTGATGACTACAGAATAGACATGGTTTTTTCCATACATAATGATCTCAAGGAAGGAATATTAGAAAAAAAATCCTTGAATAATCTTTCAATGTTACAAATAATCAATATTTTTTTCTAATTTACCCTTTAAAATTTCATAAAATATTTGATATACTATTTTTAAAATTTTTAACAATAGAGAAATATTTTATAAAATATGATAAATTCTATTATTAGATTAGTTTATTTTTATTGGGATCAAATTTTTAATTATTCTACATTTTATGTAACTATTTTTTTTATAAATTTTTTACCTATGATTTGTTTTTATTCTGTCTATATCAATTTATGATTTTTATATATAGTTATTATTTTTTAGATTTTTAAAATACTAGTGAATAATATAAATAGTTTTCTTGGTTTAGTTTAGTTAAGTTAAAGTTTCTTTGTATCATTTTATTACATTTATTATAATTTATATGAGAAAGTTGGATTTTAATAATCTTTTACATTTTTATTTTCCTTTTTCTATTCCATTTGATTCTAAATAAATTTATCAATAATTTTTTATCATTATTTTTCATTTATCTAATTAATATGCTAAATAGTGATCTATTTTTTATTTTATTGTGTTTTTTGTGTCATTTTAAAGTTATTATTAAAATTTATATGTAACAGTGGTATTTTTTTAATCTTTTACTTATGTATTTTTCTCGATTCAATATCATTTTATTTCTCATTAATTTTTTCATCATTTTTTTTATCATTTTAGTTAACTAATTTAACAAATATGAATCAAAATGTGTTTATTTTAGTTTTTATATTTCAATCATTATTTAATTTTATATGAAATATATGATTTTTTATATTTTATACTGCTTTTTTTTTCAATTTTATTATTAGAATAATTTCTGATCAAATAGCCAAGTTGCCTTAATATCTGGGGGAGGACCATACAAATACATCTATCATGGATCCTAATTAACCATATACATTGGATATTTCTACTTCAATAGTGGTAGAGAAAGATTTAAGGGTTTTTAAACATGCTAAAAAATGTTTACTACAATTTTGGTTTCCCATAGTTAGGATTGGAGGATATATATTGAATTTTATGATAATGGTATTTCTAAGGATAAAATTCAAAACAATAAAAAACTGTTCTTGCAATTTATGATTGGTAAAAAGTTATCATTTGGGTTTTTTACTGGAGAAGTGTTGAAAAAGTAACTCTATCTCAGTTATGGGAGACAATTTTGGTATGTTAAATTATTAGAATTTTGATTATCATGAAATAATTTTACTAATATAGTTTTTCCCTTCTTATTAGATGAAAGATGATATAATCGACACTAGATAAGTGTTAAAGAAATGTTTATCACTTTATTCTAGGATATGGAGGGATTTTAAATCAACCCTAACATCAAATTTCATTCTTGGGGAAAGAAAAAAAATGATAACTCATGTGATATATACCCTTTTATAAATGATGATACATATAAGAAACTTGTTGATCTTATATGAAAAGAATAATTTTTCATAATTAAAATTTCACTTTTTAGAATACTTTTGTATAATAATGATCATATTAATGATTTCACTCAAATTAATAGAAAATAAGGAGATATAATTAGGTTGACTAATCTAAAAATGTATATCCTCATACTATATCTCATGGGTGGTATAATTTATTTGAAGAACACATGATGGCTGAAGAATTCAAAAAAATGGGAGCTGAGTCTGTAGGATCTATAGATGGTGAATCTCTTTCTCCTTCCATTATACATGAACAATAGAAGAGGGATCAAATGTGAATATGGAAACATATATTATAGAAGAGTTAAGGGATTCAGTTAATAGGATTTCATGCAGTTATTTAAGTTATTTATTTTATTTAAGTAATTTCAAATCATTATAAATTGTTATTCAATAATGAATTTTTTAAATATTCTATACAGTAATATCTTGAAGAGTAAATCATAAAAATGACCTTCATACTTGAGAGCTGTAAGGGAATTTTATCCAATGTAATGAAAAATATAAAACCCCTAGGTCACATGTGAGGTTATGATGTGGTGTATCAATTAAAAAAGTGTTCTAGTTTTAGAGTTTCTTTAAAATATTATGTATATGAGGGGAAAATAATATATTTAGAATATAAAGTTAAGTAGTTGGGTAAGATGAAGGAGTATAGGAATAAAAGTTTGGTATAGTCCATGTTTGTAGACATGTTAAAATTGTTTCAGGCTATATATACTACTCCTACAACTCTACTTACATATTCCACTACTCCACCTCCACATGTATATCTAAATCATAAAATTAATATTCCATAACTTCCAATATATTGTGAATTATATATTGAGGATCCATTGTATAATACCTTGTGTCTAGATAGGTTATAAATTTTTTGGTTAATTTTAATTTTTCATTTGGTGACTGGTTATTTTGGAAAAATGGGGATCAGGATGTGTTTCCAAGAATTTGAATATCTTTAGAAGGAGTTTATAAACATCCCTTGAGGTGTGGTAAGGTCTTGGGTGTTTAGAGTGACTTTGGTGTGAGTTTAGAGTCATTAGGATGTAGAATATAGTATGTGGAGGTCATTCACAATATGAATGGTTCATTTATGAGATGAATGACATTCATAGGGTATATTAAGTATCGAATGAGGAAAAATGGGAGAATTATCCTATATAATCATGGTGTCGAAAAATGGGTCATTAAATTAAACTTATTTTCAAGGATTTTAAAAAATAAGCATGGGGTTTGGACCTTATTTTTATTGGAATAGGAGCCCGTACATGGGTGGTCAATGGATAGACATCCCCCTTTTGTCTCCCCTACATTGGAGTTAATTCCTGCTGTGATCAGATGATGTTTCTAGGTAATATCCTTTATATAATTCTTCCACTCATCCTTTTCTATTCCTGAAACTTATTTTTTGTTTTCTTGGTTTTGGTATTTGATGTATATTTCATTATAGAATGGTAAAATCACTCATTTTAATGCGGATTTTTTGTAGCATAGATAAAGCGTATCCAAAGATATTGTCCGTATGATATAACATTTTCTTTCGATGAGGTATATCCCCATGGTAGGTTTTATAAGATTTTGGTGTTAAATTAAATTAATTTGTTTTGGGATTTTATTTATATTGGTTCTGGGGGTGTCTTGTAGACCCTCCAAACATTGTTGGATGTGGTTGGGATGATGAAGAGATGACCAGTGAGTTTTTTTGAGATTATATATCTTTGGTTTAAATTAAATATATTTTTTAATTATTTATAATTAATTATTTAGGGTGAATGTATTGAGGCTGGAGATTGGATGGTGGTACAGTCTAGAGAGAGGCTTGGACAAGCATGGGAAATGTGTTTCCAAGCTACGGATTAAAGGGATATAACTCCTTGTTTGAGGTATATTGTCCTGAATACCTACCATCATCGTCCATTCTTGTTTTATATGGAATGTGATATTTGTGTCCTTACAAATTTTAGAGTTCTGTAATTTTATATTAATTAAATTGACTTAAATTATATTAAATGCATGTGGATAAAATAAAGTGTTAAGGGTCACATTGGACCATTATGCATCAGATAGTTTTCCATGGCCACCAATGGTCAAGGGGTGTTAAAAATTATCAATGAATGAGATGTGGAGACTCTAATGTTAAGTACCTAGAGAGACCTTTAAATATAGGCTATAGAAAAACAAAGATTAATGTTTTATGGTTTGGTTATGATAAACCTAACATATTTCCTTAGGTTATCAGACTAGTGAAATGGTTGTGGGGTGTTCTTCCACTACAGTGATATGGAGACTTGGGTGGGTAGACCCTGAATAAATAATTGGATTGGTTATGTATTAAGACTAAACCAGAGTTATTTGTAAGTAGGATGGGATTTAGGCCAACAACTTTGTGTTACATTTCTTTGGGGAAAGTGAGGGTTCAATTACTATTAACAATGCAAAGGAATGGTATGAACTCAGAGTCATGGGTGTTATTATGAGAGATGAGTTTGAGATTGAGGGACTCTCATGAGGTGTCTTGTAAATGATGATACCTCAGTGATTCGGGTGGGTTCTCTAGTGACATGTTAAACCTAGTGAGTGGCTTTTCATTATAAGATTTTTATTGATGATCATGGGTGTCACCTTAAAACATAGATCGATGATGTTAGCATTATATAGTTATATTTACCACTATAGGTCATGTACTTGAGTGGCTAAACATATCATGGGAGATGGAATCAGGTAGATAGAAAACCCTGATGAGATTCAATAAGAGGAAGTTTTACCCTCTAGGATGTATTTACATATAAGGGATACCTTGGATGATTTCCTTGGATCAATCCATTATTCCTAATAACTATGGAATAATAAGGGTGATAACCCTTGGTAATGAAAATGATCTCTAACATTTTAGAATGCCAAGGGTAATTCCCATTGTGATAAGAGATGATACTTGATATTTTTAGAATTCTAAGGTTGATAACCCTTAGGTTAGGTGATTATGCATGATATTTTGGAATTCCATGGGTGATACCCATTAGGTTCAGTGATAAATCATAATGAACATTGAAAACTTAGGATTGCCAACTTGGGATCATCTTGGGGCTTGATAACTATAAAATTCCAATGATATTACTTTGGTTAAAGTAGGGAAAATTGATTATATTATTAGATATCACAAGGTCACCCCTAGGGATTACCTTTATATTTAACACTATAGACCACCCAAGGTGATCCCTAGTGGGTTGGATTTTTAACTTTATTTGGATGGAATGGTTATGTGAAGTTCAAAGAGACAGTATGAAACTATATCAATTAAGATTGGGTAGATTAGGGTACCTTGGTAGAACCTAAGGATCAATAGTGATTAACTATTTATACTTTCATAGTTATTTTTTTATTTAGATAATGTCATAAACACATATCACTAAATTTTTTGTAAAATATAGAATTGTAATGGAGCTTTTCTACCGAATTACGTACTGAAACCATGCTATGGTAGCCATTTCACTATTGTACTTGAGCATCCCTCACATGATGCAGTTATAGGTATGGTAGAGGCATGGTGATGTTTATTATTAAGTTGATATCTTATATTGGGATGCATATCAGGATAAGGTTTGACATGGAGTTGTAGTAGATGCCATGTATTTTTTTCTATTATGTATATGTCGTCGGACTAATGGGAGAGTGATCTTGTTTTCCTCTATGTCAGTTTTTTATTTATTTTCACATGTTTATTTGGATTATTATTTCTTCATAATATTATGTGATTTATGTGTTGAATATTTATTTATTTCCATTTTTTTTGGTTCTATGATACATGGAGTAAATTATCCCCATGATACAACCCCAAACCCCTGCTTCTAGTTAGTAGCCTTTGTTATTTGGGGAGGTGTGACTGAGGTCACATGGTGCCACTAGTTTGGTTACTATGTAGAATGAGTTGGTTCGGGAGCCTAAAATGTAGTATCATATGTATTTGAATTTGTATTAATATTTATGATATATTTTATAGAAGATTTTGGAACGTTTTAGATATTTTTCTAGATATAAGGTAAGTGCATCATAAACACTTGTTCCAATAGGAATTCATATTTACCACAGCCTTAGATTATTTTTCATAATTATGACATTATAATTATATGATTACCACCACATATTTTAGTTATCATGTTTGAGATTTATGATTTCTTATTGGACTTGTTATAGATACATATTCTTTACATACATTGATATCACTTCAGAATTGATGTTTATTTATTACAACATATAACAAAACCATGACAGGGTCGTATAGGTATTATGTCTTTAGAAACTAGGAAACACAAACAAATGGTTCAAAAAAATCTACATTGTATCCCATTTATTTCACCATATCTAGATTCCTTTTTGGAATATAATACTAAGTGACCTTCTTCATGTCCTAGGTAAAAGAAACATATAAAAGGGTAAGCTCAAATGCTCAGTAAGGGTAAAAAATGAAATAACAATCATATAAAATTCCAAAGAACATAACTTTATAAAATATTATCCTATATATAAAAGATCATAACATCATATCATGGGATAAATTATAAAAGTGAAATTTAATACCAATAGTCATGACATAAGACATGAAATCTTGTGTCATACACAAATAAGCATAGAAAATAATTTCATATTATTCAAGACTCTTTTCCAAGACCATCATAGATGGCAAAGTCCATTACGAAACCAAGTTCTCTCTATGTTCTAGCACTGTATCACTGAACTAGATTAAATTTTTGTTCCATCCATGTCTATATCATGATATATAAATCTTTACCCAACTCACTGGAGGGAGATATAGGTCCCACCAATCTCATAATGAAACCATTCTAACATGTACCACAAAAACATAGAAACATTCACCATAGCATAACCCATGAAATCAAACGAGTTTCTTAAACATCATTCCATCATAATTGATACACAAAAATGGATTTTATAAATTACATTACATCATAAACACAATCAGATCATTGTAATATTAATGATAGAAACACAAAACTATGTAATCTTAGATGAAAATAATTTTGATAAAACACTTGATCTTCTTTCCTGAAGAAAATATCCTTTCTTCTTGAAACAGTTTTTCATTACACAAAATGTAGTCCAATTTAAAAAGAAAATAATTTTGATGGAAATACACTTGTAAACTTATAGAGTAATATTCATGGAAATAAGGTGTTATGAAGATGTAACAACCCGTTCATGCTGTATTATTTTTAAAAAGTATTATCCTTATAGTTTTGTCGGAAAATTAAAAAAGAACACTGTATGATAAAAAAAGAAATATTCCTTCCAAACAATGTAGTAAAAGTTAAAATATGTAAAAATGACTTTAAACATACATATAATAACAATACACATTTTTGAGAATATTTTATTAGAAAACATGGGCATAGATGATAAATATATCCCTAATAGATACTTACAAATAAATAATCTTGGATAAAACAAGATTGGAAAATTTATCCCTTACCTTAGGCCCGATATGATTCGTATGTCTCCGAAATTCCTATATAATTATTTAAATAATGTTAATGATTTATTATAGAATCATAATAATTTTTATGATAACATTTATTATTATATTTTCATTCGTTTGTTAGTAACATTTTATTGTTACTCGTTATTTGGGTATTAGCTACTTTATGTTCGTTTGTATGTTTTGTTAGATATATTCTTATACCTATTATTAGGTTATAATTATATCATTTAAATAATGGTATTAGTATAATAAAAATCATATTTATTCATTCAATTCATTTATATAATCATGTTATAATGAATATTATGTAGAACGAATCACATCGCATCGTGGAGACATTAATCCATACGTATGCACGAGTGATGATATCATTCCCATAATTTTTGAATGGTATTTAAGTGGATTTTTTATAGTATCTCATAATTAGTATCATTTTTTAATAATCATATATAGTTATTATTTTCACCATTATACTCATCTAAGTAAGGTGGTGGTGAAAAAAATATTACACCACAACTTAGAGAAGGTAAGTTGTACGTACACAAACGCGGTGATTTCAATTTTTGTATGATGGATAAAAGGTTAAATAGGGTTGTTTAATATTTATAATAACATATCCGTATATTAGTGATAGTTATTTAATTACTTTATAATGAAAAAACTAAATAAGAGGAAGTAGAAGAAGAAATAAATTTAAAAGAATCGGTAGAAGAGACTACCTCTTCATCGACGTGCTTCTTATAAATTTCTTCTTTGGGAATAAGAGATGGTATTTTGAGAAAACCAAAACCTATAAAACGTAACTAGGGAAGTTTATAAGAGAAATGGGAAGGTTTGTGACGATATTGAAGGATAAAAATGGAGTGTAGAGGTGAGGGAGGACGATCCCTTTTATAAGAGAGAAGAGGGACATTTTAGGAAATTTTCAAAATATCAATTTATTATAAATTGAATTTCAAATTAAAAATAGTCGAAAAATTATTTCATTATAAGGTAATATTATTTTTGTTCTAATTCCTATCATCAAATAATTTTTAGACATGTTTTTAATATTTTGTTATCTTTATTATTTTGGTTTAACCCATATTTTACACCTTTTAATCTTACCGTGATATCGTGTTATTTACACCTTGTGGGTTAGTGTAATTACCATATCATGTCAAACTACCCCAAAAATGTTATTTATGACATATTTGAACATATATTAACCATTTGGACGAATATTATATTTTTAAAAATTTAATATAATTTAATAAACTATTTTATGTTTTATCTTATGAATTATGTCAATTTTGCACACTATTCATACTTGACATTTTTAAAAAAATCATAAAAACCTGATTCCTTTCTAAAAAAGGTATTAATTAAAATATAATATGTCCATATCATCCAAAAAATTAATGTATGACATAAAAATCAACAAATTACATTTTTTAATATTTATTAATTCATTTATTTGAATCTTTCATTAATGAGGTAATCACTACATAGTAATTGTGTCACAATTAAATATACTTATAAAATGTTTAAAAATTATAAATAAAATACCATGATGTAGGAAATAATTATATACTTATAATAATAATTATATACATAGATATAAGATATATAACCCTATATTAAAAATCTATTTAGTAAAAGATATGTGTTTAGGTTATAATTTTATTTACATTAAATTAATTTTTATAAAATGTCATTTTCACGTCCAGGTGAATCCATTTGGTCCCAAAATCGACCCAATGATTCCCATTTTCCGAAATATCTCATCCAATAGGACTAAGAAACGTTTTAGGGTTGTTTTATATTATTAAATTATATAATTGTTTTACCCTAATTTACCAAATTTACCCTTTAACAATGAAAAAATAAAATAATTACTGAAGTTACTATTCATAATGTCCAAAAATATAGGTACCTATTCAAAAAATTTGGAAACTATGATTCCAAATATAGAATCCATTTTTCAAAATTCAAAATGCCGAATTTTCCTTAATTTATTTAAAATTATTCCCATTGTTGAAATGATAAAATAGTTTTTAAAAGTTAAAACTTCGTAAAATATTGAAATGTTTTTAACTATGAATTCAATGTAAAATTAATGATAATAACATAAATTATATTGAATGGTAAAAATATATTCAATTTATACTTTCAAACCATTAAATATTATAATTTAACTATATAAATTATCTCAATTTCAAATTTGATTTTTAATTAAAATTTATTGTATTTTTATTATTCATCAAAACATGAAAGTTATCATAAAAATATCAGAAATTTATCCAAAGTTATTTTTTATATCTTTCTTCAAAATAACATGTTTATTTTGTCATATAGAAATTATTAATGGGATAAAATGTTGATTCAAAATGCATTCTCTATTCAAGGGTGTAAAATTAACCTTTAAAAATATATGTTCTTATATATAAAATAAAGTTTTATTCATACCCTATGACTAAAATATTCATTGGATTATTAATTATATAACAAATATATCTAATTAATTTCATTACCAAATTTAATTCACTAAAAAAATACATATATCTAATTGATTTATATGTTTCATAAATAATTAATAGCTAATGAATTCATAATGCCTTTTCCTAAGTTAGATATAATTATTTTTCCTAACCTAATGGCTAGGATATAATGGTAGTTTTATGTTAAGAGAATATCGTGGTTCATTTAAACTCAAGATTTCAGGAAAATAATGCTAGTTAAGAATAAAAAAATTATTTAAAAAAAATATTTCATAAAAAAACCCGGGTGTTAAATTCTACCCTCTTAAACTAAATTTATCCCTAAAATTTCGTCACATAGAAATAAACATATGTGCATACATCTCTCTAATAATATCCTCAAGTTCCCATGTAGCTTCTTATAATTTTTTGTTCCTCGATAAAACATTAACAAAGAGAGTGGTCTTGTTTTGTAGACCTTTTTCCCAACGATCCAGAATCTCTATTACTTGTTCTCCATAAGAAAGATCTTGCTCCAGAAGTACAACATCTGAGCTTAGTGCATGTAAAGAATTAGGAATGTACTTTCTCAGGAGAGATACATAGAAAAAATAATTAACTTGAGATGGATTTGGTGGAGGTTCCAATCGAAAAACTACCATGTAAGACCCCAAACTTCCACGGTACGCTTCTCTTTTAATAATACAATAGATTGCGTTGTACGCCCCTTCGAGTTCTAACACCTTGCGACCAATCAAACTATCAGTTATGAATAGTAATACCCACTTTTTTAAATTATATAAATTTTATATTTCAAAATGGTCTTCATTTTTGGATTTGGAATAAAATTAGCTTAGGGTGAATTTTTTGTATTTTTCTAAAAACATTCTATTTTTGATGAATAGTGAAAACGCACTGTGTTAGAGTTTAAAACCAACTTTTTATTTAAATAATTATTTATTTTTTTTTAAAAATATTTTACATCAAAATTGATACATAATTCCTATATAATTACCATGTAATTCATTAGAGTCATTTCATAATAATATTAGATGTGTAAAATTTTATTGAATTTTTTACTGTGTTTTACCCATGTTCTAGGGACATTTGAAAATTTTCATAAAATGTAATTTTACCACTTATGTGATTTGAATTTCAAAAATATTAAATACATGGTTTAAATCAGTAAGTAAAATGTGGTTCAATAATATGAAAATAATATTTCATGAATAGTAATTTTTGATTTTTATTTACGATGGTTAAAAGTAAATAGGGAAATTAAAGGTAAAAATAACATTATAATTAACCTAACACATGTTCTAATTCAATTGGATAAGTTTATTTAGACCTAAATAAACCATATTAATAAAATATGATCCTATTTGATCCACTTGGATTATATTAGGACAATTATTATTATTTTATTTAAAGAAGTGTTAAAAGGGCTAAATTCAACTTTTAATAACTAAAATATTTTTAATATAGAGTTATACATAAGACAATTTAGACTATAAATATTAATTAGAAATCTAAAAATATTTCCTACACCATGGTATTTTATTTATAATTTTTATAAATTAAATAATTAAATTTATTTAGGACACAATGATATAGTTTTTACATTATTATTAAAGGATTAAAATAATTGATATTATAAATATTATAATAAATGTAAATTGAGAAAGGTGATAGATTCCAATAATATTATAGGTTAATATGACATGTTAGGGTTTATTAAATAATTTTTTTCTAAGTGATAATGTTTTTATGGCTTTTACAAAAATCAAATACTATATAGTTTCGAAATTGACATAAATTAGTTTTTAAAACAAATACCATTTTATTAAATGATATAATATTCTTAAAAATATAATGTTTAGAAAAAGGATTCAGATAAGGTTTGATATGTCAATAATGAACCAACTGGGGTTCTCTTGGAATTTTATAGTAAGTTTATTATTGATAAATTATAAAAATACTAGGAGACATGGTAAATGTAAAACTATTTAACTAAGAATTAAATCTAAATGATAAGGTTAGTATGGTGACCTAAACCTCTCTAAAAACTATTGGTTGAGATGTTTTTGAACCATACCCACTATATACTTGAAATAAATTCATTTGGAGCCATTAGAAACTGAAAATAATTTTATTATAAAATAATATTTCAAGATTTTCCTAAAGTGACCCACAACTCTCTTATATAAGGATACTTCCCCTTATCTCAAAATCACTCCTCAAAATCCATTTTGATCAGACAAAAGTGGATAAAATATCCTCCCAACTACCATCAATTCAACCTAGAGGACTTTATTTGATCAGAAATCCAACCTATGGATCCCTTTTGATCAAATCAAAAAGAAGCACCTGAAGAAGAGGTAATAATTTTATCACCTATTTCAAAGTTATTTTATTTTCCACCTCTTATTTAATTTTTTCCCTGAAAAAATAATAAATCAAATATCTTATACATACTGATATGTTATTATAAATATGGTACAATAATATTAATTATTATATCCATCCTATGAATGACAAAGTCAATATTCGTGCGTACGTACGGCTTACCGTCTCCACATCGTGGGGTAGTTTGTTATTCAAAACTTTTATATTTGGATGGGTATACTAATAAGTATAATTGATGTAAATAAAAAATATAAAATTTTAATGATTCTGTATATATGATATACCATCCAATTACACATGATTTCACCATCAATAGAATGATATTGTTGCTCGTGTGTACGTACGAATTACCGTCTCCACGAACACGATGAGACTCATTCCCCATCGTAACCATTCAAGAATAATTTGTATTTTATGATTAAAAATAATGTTTATGGACTTAATATTATTCTGTATATGAATTAAGTACATTATATCCATAACAAACATTAATTACTTAACAAAAAAAATAAAGTAAAATGAATCAGTTAACACACGAAACAATGATACTACTGAAATATTATTAATAAAGAAATATTAGAAGATCATATATGATATCATATTTATGTTTGTGGTTATTATATAATTTAATCACAATTATCTCACCATTATACAAGAGTTTAATGTACCCTCCACTAAGGAAAAGTACAAAGTAAGGGTTTATTCTTCAATCTATTTATTTATCAGAGGTTGTTTTTATGTAAGTATCTAGTGGGACCTCTTTATTATCCACATATGCGTTTCATAAAAATGTATTTCAAATTTTTTTACTATTTCCTATAATATGGGTCAAATCCATATATACACTTGTTGGACTTTTCATAAAATATTTTGAAAGGTATCTTTCTGTCAATTTACAAATAAGGTACTTTATGACCTTTTTGAAAAATTAATGTAAGAATGTTTTTTAACTTATACAGTGGGTGCAACTATTTTCCACCGTTATAACATCGTCAAAGCATCCCTTATAGGATTATATGAATATTTTGAAATTAAATGTTTTCTTTTATAATTATGTTACTTTTAAATGATTTCAAAATAGAAAGAGATATTTCTCTCAAATAAATTTTATTTCATCTAGGTCAATATCCTTTGATGGATTTTACACTTGTTTGAAGTTGATTCAGTCTTCCATATTGTATTGAAAGTTTTGTGATATGTTTTACTAAAAATGTGTTATTTTTATACCATTCATTATTTATGGTTAAATTATTAACATTTAATATTCTAGTTTTAATACAAATGTTTATTTTATGTTTCATCTTTTTAATATAATGAATTCATTGGACTTAGTAAGTGATGGGTGGATCCCACTATAGCTTCTCAATGCATCGGTAGGTCTCATCCGACAAACTAGTGTCTGGGCACAAGGCCTTGAAAAAATCTTATTTTTTTTCTTGGCATGAGGACTTTACTATGTGGTTATGATTTCCGAAATTATACATTCCTTCATTATGAAATTGGATATTGATATTGCATGTGATTATTCAACTCGTAAAATATACATGAGAATGAGTTTATGTCATTATTTGATTTATCTATGCCATATTATGCTGAAGTTTATGTTTGAAAGGCATGTGTTTTAATCTTATACATTTATTTAAATTTTTATGCTTATTTATGAAAGTTTATACTATATTGTTAATCTTACTGAGCATCTCTGCTCACAACTTTATTATGTTTTATTTTTCCCAAGATGTGAAAAAGTATATTTTGATTGACCTACATGGATAGGATATGGGATATGAGTGTGTCCAAAAGAGACACAATGTTGTTTTTTTATTTCATAATGTAGTGTAAAACATATATATGTATCTTGTACTTCAAAGGCTACTAAACTGATCAGTATTTCTGGATTTGATCCCTTGTGATCATGCTAATATTATGTAATAATGCCTCGACTATGGGTAACTAGGGTCCAGGTGTTACAGTTGGTATTAGAGAATGTTTAATAAAAACCTTGGAAACATGATTTAGAAAAAATACGATTAGAGCACATTACCCTAAGATAGACTTTAGGATTAGTATAGAAGAATATAAAAAACTTTTGGTAGTGTAAATAATATATGGGTTTTCAAGGACATATATCCCTGTCTAGATATAAGTAGGTAGAGACGGCTCTGGCACATATGTTCCTAGGAGTGAAAACTACAATAAGGAGTTTTAGTCCTGACCAGGGGTATCCTGGTACACGACAACGAGCCTTGTGGCACTCTTGGTTACGATACCCCTGAGGGATATGACTTGTATAATTCACATTTTCTTTGCAAACCCTTATGACGGATTTATGAGTAAATATTTTGTCAAAGATTTTTTTTATAAATAGGGATTATATGAAAAAAAATTCAATTTATGTTAGGTGTTTTACTAGTTTTTAATTACATATTGCGATTCAAAAACTAATCTAGTGTATTCCATTGTTTTGAAATGGAACCTAGTGGAAGGAATGGAAACTGTATCAATGCACAAAATCCATGTAGGGATTTCCCTACTACACAGGAAAATTATTGTGGTGCAGGTGATGCAACTAGTGCTGATAAGCTTATAACCATACCGAGACAACTCATCAAGGTTATGAATAATAACCTTATCTATACGGATCACCCTGATCCACAACATGGAGGATCAATGTTATACCTCTTCATGTGGAAACAACTACCAACATTAAATGGGGATAAAAATCCAATTTTAGCTAAGAAATAAATATGTTCCTTAGAGAAAATATTTCATGATTTGGGTAGTAGAGAAAGGGAAAAAGTTGTCATGACAGTTTATCACCTCACAGGAGATGCAGATCAATGGTGTTCATTGATTCCAAACACACAATAGGTTGAATAAGTATCAAATATGGAATAGAGGGATTTTAAATACCTTTTCATGGAAAAATACTTTCCTCATGACCATCGATCAGATATGGAAAGATAATTTCTGAGTGTGAGACAAAAAGAGGATGATAATGTCTCAAAGTATGAGGCTAACTTTACAAGGTTAGCAAGGCATGAATTAGATTATATATGTAACCCAAGGAGTAAGATTGATCAATTATTTGATGGCTTTAAACCATTTCTCATTCGAGCATTTGTCTCACAATCCTTCTCATCATATGAAGATATTGTCTCATGAGCTATAAATACAGAAAATGAATTCTCTATGTCTTATGACTTTAAAGAAAAGCTGGAGAAGAGGATATCTATTGAACACTCTGGAAATTGAAATAAGGAGAGGAAGGGAAAAGTTGAATTTTGATCCTGCAATAAATATGGGAAGAAACACCCTTGTACTTTCCTGAATGGAATGAGAGTCTGTTACATGTGTGGTAAAAAAGGTCACCAAGATCGTTGTTATAAGGGAAAGAAAGAGGTTTTAAATGTTGAATTATACAATTGTAGAAAAAATGGGGCATTATGAAAATGAATGTTCTAAGAACCAAAGAAACTTACCTCAGAAAATGCCAAGGGAGAAAGACCAAGCTTATGCGTTCACTACTGCTAAGGTTGAAGATTTGAATGACATGGTGGAAGTTACTTTAATGGTTTCATCAAATTCATCCAATGCTTTATTCGATTTTGGATCATCACATTGTTTCATATCTTCCTAGTTTTCTTATAAAATTAGAAATTTCCAATTTTATTTAACAATGTATTTGTCATTCAAAACTCCTAAGGGAAGTATCATTGGAACAATGTTTTTTCAATCAGTTCCCATTAGGGAATATAAAAATTCTTTATCTACTGATCTCATCATCATACCCACGATTGAATTTGATATAATCCTCAGAATAGGTTGGCTTTCAGACCATTATGTGAAAATTTATTGTTAGAAGAATGAGGTTACAATTTTTGATGATGATGATAAAGAATACCTTATCTTTAGAGCAGAGAAGTCACCATATGATTCTTATCTAGATCCACCCCAAGTAGCTCAACTAAATTCAATTATTGTGTAGGAATAGAATGAAATAACTACGGGTAAGGAACAGAATCTTCAAATAGAGGATGCATATATTATGAAAGAATATTTTAATGTTTTTTGAGAGGATATACCTAGACATCATTCAGAAAAATAAATTGATTTTTCCATTGATTTAATTCATGGTTCAAGGCCCATATCGAAGACCCCTTATTGAATGGACACTGTGGAATTAGTGGAGTAAATGAAACAACTAGATTAACTGATTAATAAAGGATTTATTCACCCTAGTGTTTCTCCATGGGAATCCCCTCTTATTTTTGTTAAGAAGAAAGATATATCTTTGATGTTGTGCATTGACTATAGAGAGATCAATTCTATAAAAATAAAGAATAAGTATCCCCTACCTCACATTGATGATTTATTTGATCAACATCATGGAGCTTAATATTTTTCAAAGATTGACCTTGGATCTGAATATCATCAGTTGTGTGTGAAGAAGGAAGACGTTCCAAAGACAACATTTTGTACCAGGTATGGAAATTAAGAGTTTACAATAATGCATTGTGGACTAACTAATGCACCCTCTATCTTCATGGATCTAATGAATAGAGTTTTCAATGAAAATCATGATAAATTTTTAGTGGTATTTATTGATTATATCTTGCTTTACTCCAAATGATATGAATATCATGAAAATCACTTGCACACTATTATGCAAACTCTTAGAAGAAATGAATTATATGGGAAATTTAGCAATTATGAATTCTGGCATCTGGAGCTTTATTTTCTTGGCCATATTGTCTCTATGTATGGAGTCTCTGTTGATCCTTCTAAGATAATATCAATACAATAATGGGCAGCACTAACAAGTATAACTAAGGTTCAAATTTTCATTAGTTTAGCAGGTTATTATCGGCGTTTCATCCAGATTTTTCCAGATTGGCTAACCCATTAACCATGCTCACACTTAAATGGGTTAAATTTTCTTGAAAAAAAGGAGTGTGAATATTTTTTTGAAGAACTAAAGAGAATATTAGTCAATTATCCAATCTTGACTCTACCATCAGGGAATTATGTGTTTTTTATTTATAGTGATGATTCAAAGAAATGATATGGTTGTGTCCTTATGGAAAATGATAGAGTTATTGCCTCTACATCACAACAACTAAAAATTCATGAAAAAACTATCTCACTCACGATCTTGAGTTAACAACTGTAATATTTTCTCTGATGATATGGAGACACAATCTCTATGGTGAATATGTGAGATATATACTGATCACAATAGTTTAATGTATATTTTCCAAAGAAAGAACTCTACATAAGGTAAAGACGATGGCTTGAACATCTCAAATATTATTATTTCACTATACACTACCACCCAATGAAGGAAAATAATGTTGAAGATTCTTTGATCAGAAATGATCATGGAGTATTGAACAAGATGAGAGTTGAAAGGGATCCTATGTTCATGGATCTAGTAAAGATGGATATGGGAATAATAATGGAAGGTAAAACATCAATAATTTTTCAAATGGTATCCAAACCATATTTACTAGAAAGGATAAAAATATTTCAGACTGATGATGAGGAGTTTCAAAAGAAGATTAAAGCTATGAACGATGGGAGATTGATTGAATTTGTATATGAAGATAGAATTTTAAAATTTGGGAAGAGACATTTTGTTGCGGATATACCACATCTAAAAAGGTAATTATTAGATGATGCTCATTGCTCCAATTTCTCTATACACCATGGTATCACAAAGATGTATATATATTTAAAGGAACAATTTTAGTGGGACAACATGAAGAGAGATATTACTGATTATGTGTCAAGATTTATAGTTTGTCAACAAGTGAAGGATAGAAGGCAATATCCTAGAGGAGTCATGTATCCTCTTCTCATACCTAACTCGAAATGGGATTATATTACGATGGACTATGTCATGGGGATACCAAAGACTCCTAGAAGAAATGATGCAATATGGGTCATTGTTGATCGACTTACTAAGTCCGCACATTTACTTTCTATAAGAGAATATTTACCACTTGAACGTATAAGATGACTATATATTAATGAATTCATAAGACTTCATGTTTTACCCCTATTAATTGTTTCTAATTGTGATCCCCTTTTTACATAAATATTCTAGAAGAGTCCTCAAAAATCCATAGATAATGAAATTCGTTTGAGCACTTCCTACCACCCTCAAACTAATGGATAATCTAAACGGACTATTCAGAACTTAGAAGACATGTTGAGATATTTATCACATGACATTAAAGTTATGTGGGATAAGTATTTACCTATGTTAAAATTTTCCTATATCAATAGATTCAATTTATGTACTCAGATGGAACCATATGAAGCATTATATGAAAATAGATATCGCACACAGACTTTTTGGGATGATAACGGTGAAATAAAACTTGTAGGCCCAGAACTTGTTGAGGAAATAATGGAAAAGGTGAAGATTATCCAAATCCACGTTAAAGAAGATCAATGTAGGTAGAAGAGATATGTCGATAACTGAAGGAAGGATTTGGAATTCCATGTAGGGGATCATGTTTTCTGGAAGGTATCTCCATGGAAGGGTGTTATGCAATTTGTTAAGAAGGAAAAATTAAGTCCCAGGTATATCAAACCTTTAGAAATTATAGAACAAATTGGAGATGTATCTTACCATTTGGAAATGGCACCAAGTCTCTCCAAAGTTCATGATGTATTACACATATCATTGTTGAGAAAATACATGCCAGACCTAAAACATGTACTCACCTATGAAGAATTAGAATTGGTACCTTCTCTATATTATTGTAAAGAGAATATCAGGATTATTTATATTAGAGAAAAAGTGTTGAGAAACTGAATGACTCCTCTGGTAAAAGTTCTTTGGAGAAACCATAAAATGGTATAGGAAATCTGGGATCCTGAGGATCTTATGATGATGAACAACCAAAATCTTTTTATGTAGTAATATTCTATAAATTTTGAGAAAATTTCTTTTAATGGAGTATAGAATGTAACAACCTAATCTTCCACAATATTCTTCACTTTGAATAATGAAATAGCTTGCGTTGTATGCCACATTGAGTTTTAACACACCCCGACCAATCAAACTAGCTGTTATGAATAGTAATAAACACTTTTTTAAATTTTATAATTTTTATTTTTTAAAATGGACTTCATTTTTGGATTTGTAATATCAAAGTAATCTTACGGTGAATTATTTGTAGTTTTTTGAAAACTTTAACGTTTTGATGAATAGTGCTACAACACTAGGTTATTGTTTTAAACCAACTTTTTATTTAAATAATTATTTATTTTATTTAAATTTATTTTATGTCAAAATTGATACAAAATACCTATATAATTTCAACGTAATTTATTAGAGTCATTTTATAATAAGATTACATGTATAAAATTTTATTGATCTTTTTACCGTCTTTTACCCACCTTCTTGGCACATTTTCAAATTTCCATAAAACATAATTTTAACACTTCGGTTAATTGAATTTCAATAATCCAAAAGACTCTATTGTTATCAGTAAGTAAAATGTGGTTCAATAAGATGAAAATAATTTTTGGTGTATAGTAACATTTGAATTTTATTTACCATGATTAAAAGTAAATAGGGTAATTAAAGGTAAACATGATATTATAATTACCCTAACACATGTATTAATTCATTTGGATAAGTTTATTTAGACCAAAATAAACCTTATTAATAACATATTATCCTCTTTGATCCACTTGGATTAGATTCACACATTTATTATTATTTTATTTAAAGAAGAGTTAAAAGTGTTAAATTCAACTTTTATTAACTAAAATATGTTTAGTATAGGTTTATACATAAGATAAATTAGACTATAAATATTAATTACAATGCAAAAAATATTTTCTACATTTTTTATTTTATTTATAATTTTTAGACGTTAAATAATTCAATTTATTTATGATAAAATGATGATGAAATAATTACCTTATTAATACAAGATTAAAATAATTAATATTATAAATATTAAAATTAATGTAAATTGGGAATTTTTATAAAATACAACAATTTTATAGGTTAATATGACATGTTAGGGTTGATTAAATTAATTTGTTTTTTATGTGATAATGTTGTTATGACTTTCACAAAAATCAAATACTAAAAAGTGTCAAAAATAAAATAAATGAGTTTTTAAAACAAATACTATTTTATTAAATGATATAATATTCATAAAAATATAAGGTTCGACCAAAGGACTTAGATAAGGTTACATATGTCAATATTGAACCACTTTGGGTTCTCTTGATAGTTTATAGTATGTTTATTAACAATATAATATAAAAATACAAGGAGAGATGGAAAATGTCAAACTATTTAACTAAGAGTTAAATCTAAAAGATAATGTAAGTATGGTGACCTAGAATTGTATAAAACCTATTGTTTGAGAGGTTTGAGACCCATCCCCACCTTATAATTAAGATAAATCCATTTAGATCCATTAGAAACTAAAAATTATTTTACTTTAAAATAATATTTCAAGCTTTTCCTAAAATGACCCTCACATCTCCTATAAAAGGGTAATTCCCCTTCTCTCAAAATCATAGCTCGAAATCCATTGGGCTCAGCCAACCCCTTTTACATTATCCTCCCAAATACCCTCACTTAAATATATATGGCCTTTATTTTATCAGAAATCCAACCTATGTAGCCCTTCTGATCAAATCAAAAGGAAGCACCTAAAGAAGAGGTAATAATTTCCTCATCTCTTTCAAAGTTATTTTCTTATTCCACCTCATCTTTCTTTGTTGTTTCCATGAAAAAATAATAACTCAAGTACTAGATATATACTGAGATTTTATTATAAATATGGTACTACAATATTCGTTAATCTATCCATCCTATGAATGGAAAAGTCACCATGCGTGCGTATGTATGACTTACCATCTCCACGTCGTGGTGTAGTTTGTTATTCAACACTTCATTATGTGGATGGGTATAATAATGAGTATTTTTTTTTTAAATAATAAATATAACATGTTAATTATTCTGTATATATGATATAACATCTAATTACATATGATTTCACCATCAATAAAATGATATTGTCACTCGTGTGTATGTATGGATTAACGTCTCCACGAACGTGATGAGACTCATTCCCCATCATAATAATTCATGAATAATTTTCATTTTATAATTAAAAATAATTTTTGAGAACTTAATATCATTTTGTATATGAATCAAATACATCATATCCATAACAAACTAGACTTACATAACAAAACTTATAATGAAAAATTAATTTCTAACACCTGAAATAATGATACTACTGAAATATTATTAAAAAATCAATATTAGAGGATCATACATGATATCATATTTATATATGTTGTTGTTTTATACATTAATAACAATGATTGCACCATTATAAATAAGTTTAATGTTCCCTTGAATAAGTAAAAGTACAAGGTAAGGGTTAATTCTATAATCTCTTTATTTATCCGAGGTTGTTTTTACATAAGTATCTTCTGGGACCTCTTTATCATCCACATCATTGTTTTATAAAACTATATTTAAAATCATTTTTACTATTTCCTAGAATATGGGTTAAAATAATTTATACCCTTGTTTTAAATTTTATAAAATGTTTTGAAAGGAATCTTTCCACCGTTTTCCAAATAGGGTAGTTTATGACCTTTTAGACAAATTAAGGTAAGAATGTTTTTTTAACATATACGACAAGTGCAGATATTTTTCACCATTATAAAATATTTGAAGCTTCCCTTAAAATATTATAATAATATTATCAAATTAAATGTTTTATTTTACAATTACATGACTTTTAAATGATTTCAATATAGAAAGAGATATTTCTCTCAAATAGTTTTGATTTCATCTAAGTCAACATCCTTTGATGTATTTTAAACTTGTTTGAGTTTGATAAAATCTTCAATATTATATTGATGGTTTTTTGATATGTTTTAATATGGATGTGTTATTTTTATACAATTCATTGTTTATTTTTAATGTAATAACATTTCATATGCTTGTTTTAATATGAATGTTTATGTTATGTTTTAACCTTTTCATATGAGGAATGCATTGGAATTGGTAAGTGATTGGTGGAGCCCATTATATCTAATTGATACATAGGTATGTATAATGAGGCAAACTAGTGTCTTGACACAATGCCTTGTCAAAATCTTATTTGTAGTCTTGGAATGAGGCCTTGACTATATTGTCATGATGACCGATGTTATGCATTCCATCATTATGAAACTGGATATTGATATTGCATGTGATTATTAGAGTAGTAGAATATCCTTGTGAATATGTAAATAAAATTATATGATTTATCTTTACCATACTATTTTCTAGTTTTTGTTTTAAAGGCTTGTGTTTTACTCTAATACATTTCTGTAAATGTTTATGCTTATTAATGAAAGTTTTTGCTATATTGTTGTCCTTATTGAGCATCTGAGCTCAGCCCTTTCTTATTTTTTATTTTTCCCCGAATGTGAATAAATATATTATGATTGACCTATAGGGATAGGCTATGTGATATGAGTGTGCGAAAAGGAGACACAATGTTTATTTTTGATAATGCAATGTAAAACTTATTTATGTATCTAGTACTTTTAAGGCTATTAAAATGATTAGTATTTCAGGATTTGATCCCTTGTGATCATGTTAATGTTATATAATAATGCAGCAACTTTGGGTAACTAGGTTCAGGTCATTACATACCTTCCCAACACAATATAGTATTTCAAAATGACTGATATACCTAGGGCTCGGCTTTCCCTTCTTTCCAAATCTCATTACTCTCTTCCAGGGAGATATTCGTAAGAACGCATTATCGCCCACTTCAAACTCTAGGACATTTCTTTAATGGTCAGCATAATGTTTTTTTTGACTCTAATATTCTCTTATGTGTTGATGAATATATCTGACCTTTTCTACCATTTCATCAACAAGATCATGTCCTAATAGCTTCCTTTCCCCACCTTCATCCCAACAAGTTGGAGTTCCTCACTTATTTCCATAGAGTACTTCATAAGGAGCCATTCGAATACTGGAGTGAAAGATATTATTGTAAGAAAATTGAAAAATGGTAGGTGTTGATCCCAACAACATTTGAACTCTATAGAGAAAATTCCCAACATGTATTTCAAAGTGTGAATTGTCTTATAATATTAAATGTCTGTTTGGGGATGATAAGAAGTGCTGAAACTTAACTCTATATCCAGAGCTTGCTGAATACATCACCAGAACTTCGAGGAAAACCTCAAATCCTAATTAGATATAATAAAAAGTGGTAATCCATGCAATCTTACCACTTCCATTACATATACCCCGGTAGGCTGATCAAGAGAGAAATCTTCTTTAATAGCAATGAAGTGTGCCGACTTCCTAATACGATCAAATATAACCCATATAGCATTATTACCTTTGGATGTTTTGGGAAGTCTGATGAAAAATTCTATAGTGTTGTTTTCCTATTTCCAATCAGGTGTGGGTAATGGTTGTAACATCTCCTTATACTTATGTCTCTTATCCTTAACTTTCCGACAAACAATGCATCAAGGGGCATATTCTACGACATCGTTTTTCAAGAAATCCCATCAGAAGTACTCTTTGAGGTCCCTGTACATTTTGGTGCTTCCAAGGTGAATAGAGAAGGAAGAACTATGAGCCACATCCAGTAGGTCCTTCTTTAATTCTAGTATGGCATGAACACAAACCCAGTTCCTAAATCTTATTATTTCATCACAATCAAGGTTGAATTGAAGAACATTTCTTACCTTCTTTTATACATCAACATGTTCCTTATATGCCTCTTTAATATTCACTTGTACAGATGGATGAACCTTCATTTGAGAAAAATAAAATTTCTCCCCTTACATTATAATTTCAAGATCCATCCTTTTTAAATCCAAAAATATTGGATCTTTCATGATCCTCATCTTGGATAAGCTAGCATGTGTTTTTGGACTTAATGAATATGCCACCTTGTTCGCTTTCCCAGGGTGGTAATGTATTGAGAATTCGTAATCTTTAATCAAATCCAACAATATTCTTTGGCACATATTCAGCTCTGTTTGTGTGAAAATATACTTTAAAATTTTATGATCAGTATAAATATCACACCTTTTACTATAAAGATAATGCCTATATATTTTTAATGAAATGATTACCACAACTAACTCTAAATCACAAGTTAAGTAATTTTGATCATTGATTTTCAACTGTTGGGTGACATAAGATATCACCATATTATTTTAAATGACAACACACCCCATACCCCTTTTGGATGCATCATTATTGATAAAAAACCTTTATCCACTACAAGGTAGTGTGAGCAGAAGTTCATTTGAAAACCTTATTTTTAGCTCTTTGAAATTCTCTTCACATTCCTCCATCCAAATGAACTTAACTCTTTTCTGAGTCATCATGGTTATTGGATTAGATAATCATGAAAAATAATTCACAAAACATCGATAATATCCAGCCAAACCAAGAAAACATTGGATCTCAGTTACTGTTCTTGGTCTCAACCATCTTTCTATAACCTATATTTTTGCTGGATCTACAGATATCCACTCTCTTGAGATTATGTGACAAAAAAATGAAACTTTCTCCAGAAAAAATTCATAGTTTATAAATTTGGCATAAATATTCTCCTTTCAGAGGGACTTTAGTACAATTATCAAGTGATCTTCATGTTCTTCTTTCTCTTTGAATAGACAAGAATATCATCTATAAAGACTACAAGAAAGTTATCAATATAGTCTCTAAAAAATCTATTCATTATATCTTGTAATATAATAGGGTAATTAGTAAGACCAAAAGGTCACACTATAAATTCATAGTGTCCATACTTTGTAAGGAATGTTTTTTTTGTTATATCCTCCTTTTGACCATTAATTGATGATACCTTGAATGACGATAAATCTTGTAAAAGTATTGTGGTCCATATAGTTTGTCAAATAAGTCATCAATGCATAGGAGAAGATATTTTTCTTGACAGTGATCTTGTTAAGTTATCGATAATCAATCCAGAGTCTTATTGATCCATCTTTCTTCTTAATAAACAGAATAGGTGCTCCCCAAGGTGATGCACTAGGGCATATGAATCCCTTATCTAGATTCTATTGGAGTTACTTCTTCAATTCCTAAAACTCAATTTGGGAGATTCTATAAGGTGTATTTTAAATAGGAATAGTACCCAGTATGAGTTCTGTCGAAAACTAAACTTCAAGATTTTGGTGGAAGACCTAGAAATTCCTCTGGAAATACATTACCAAACTCTTGTATAATGGGAATATTCGTAACTCTGAGTTTTTCCCCAACCATTTCAGATATATAACCATCATTTATTGGAATCATGACCAAATCAAATGGGATAAATTTCTACCGGAAGTTTGTATTCATCCTTGCATCGATAGAGGATCATAGATTGATCTGGAATATGAAATGTTACTTCCCTTATTTAAAAATTGACATGATCTTCATATAAAGAAAGACAATCCATTCCAAGAATCATGTCAAATTCTACTATAGGAAGGATCAAAATATTGGTAGGAAGTACTTTACCACAAACATATTTCATTCCAGACATTATTCATAAGGGAAAACTCATATTCTATTCAGTGTGGTCATTATATTTTCCATTTAATTCCATTTTCTCTTCTCATCAAACCTATATGACTGATGGGTTACTCTAATTTCCAACTCAACCATTAGATAACATTGAAGAATTTCCTCATAGCTATTTAAAGTCCCTTATGGATAATGTCATTCAGAGTTTGGGTTTTAGGCCACTAAAGAATTGATCAATCTTACTCTCCAGTTGGATAATAATTCTAGAAGCATACCTTTCAAGACTTGAAAAATTTGTTTTGTGGGTACCAATGAATTCATCATCATTTTACTTAAATTCAAGGAACTCCTTCTACATTTTTTTAGAGAATACAAGGAAAGTACTTATTGAAAAATAATCTTTTGAACTCATCCCATTCCATAGACTCAATTTCAACTCCCTCCCTCGTATTCTTGATAAGATTCCACCACTGATCAGCTTCACCTTACAAATGATATACTGCTAAAATGACTTTATCATGTTCAGAACATTGTAAAAATGAAAATATCTTTTTAGTGGTACTGATCGATTTTCAGCCACTAATGGATTAAAAGACCCACTGAATGTAAGTGGATGCTACCTCATGAAGAATTCAACAGAATGTTGCTCTCTCCATTGATCGTTTGGATTCCCGACATGATTCACAACTTAAGAAATTTGTGTGATCAAGAATTCAAGATTTTTTATTCCATCTCCCATAACATTTGGTTACTTGGGGGGACAATCATTTCATTGTATGTCACATTCAACGTTAATGAGGTTCCTTCAGGTTCTAGCCACTGAATAAAACCAAGAATCATAGTGTGAGAAACAATAATAATAATAAGAAAACCACAAAATCAAGAATAAAATTTCAATTTAGGACACTTTAGGTTTTATCCTAGGTTATTCATGCTCATTTATAAAACACAATAATTGTATCTTATATGTAGACATATCATTAATTATTTCTCATCCTAGTATCCAAAGGATAACTATACAGTTCCTCAGATACCAACTATAGTGACCTGTTATTTAAATACATTGATATCACTTTATAATTGATGTGTATTTATTAAAACCTATAACAAAACCATGACAGGTCTGTATAGGTATAGTGTCTTTAGAAACTGAAAAACATAAACAATTGGTTCATAAAACACCCATATTGTCTCTTGTTTATTTCATCACATCTTGATTCCATTTTGAAATATCTTAGTTAATACCCTTATTCACATCCTAGGGAAAAGAATCATATAAAAGGGTGAACTCAAATGCTCAGCAAGGGTAAAAAATAGAAATTACAATCATATCATATTCATAAGAACATAACATTAGAAAATCTTATCCTGTATATAGATGACCCCAATATCATTTCATGGGATAAATCATAAAAGTGAAATGTAATCCCAATAGTCAAAACATAAGACATTTAATTTTGTGGCATACACACATAATCATATTAAATAATTTAATATTAGTCAAGGCTCTTTTCTAAGACCATCATAGTGGAAAAAGTCCATTACTGAACCTATTTCTCTCCTCGTTCTAGCCCTATATAACTGAACAGGATAAAAATTACATTATAAAAATTTCTATCTCATGAGATATAAATCTTTAACCAATGCATTTTAGGGAGATATAGGTATCAACAATATCACAATGAAACCATTTCTACGTGTTCCTAAACCATAGAAACATTCACCATAGCATAACCCAAGAAATCAAATGGGTTTTTAAACACCATTTCATCATAACTGATATAAAAAATGGATTTATTAAATAAAAGTCCATAATAGAAAAAACTAAATCATATTAATAATATGGATAGAAACATAATCCTACATAATCTTATATGGAAAATGTTTTTTATAAAACACTTGAGCTTCCTTCCTGAGGAAAATATCGTTTATTCTTCTAAAACGTTTTCTTTTCTCAAAATGTCATCCAATTTTAGAAGATAAAAATTGAGTTGAAAATACAATTTTTAAATTGTAGAGGAATATTAATGGAATTAAGGTATTATGATTATTTAAAAACTTGTTCATGCTGTATAAGTTAAGAAAACATTCTCCTCATACTTTTTTCAGAAAAGTGAAAAAGTACCTCGTATGTTAAAAAAAGAAATATTCCTTCCAAACCTTGTAGTGAAAGTAAAAAATGGGTAAAAATGTCTTTAGATATATATATAAGAATAGTAAATATTTTATGATAATATTTCTTTAGAAAACATGGACACGGATGATAAATATATCCCTAGTAGATACTTTTGAATAAACAATCTCAGATAAAATGAGATCGGAAAAGTTATCTCTTACATTAGGTCTGATATGCTTTGTATGTATCCAAAAATTCTATGTAATGCTTTAAATAATGTTAATGATTTTTTAAAAAATAATTATAATTTTTATGATAACAGTTATGATCACATTTTCATCCGTTAGTTAGTAACATTTCATTGTTACTTATTTTTCAGGTATTGACTGCTTTATATTCTTTTGTATGTTTTATCAGATAAGTTCTTATTACTATTATAGGTTATAGTTATATCATTTACATAATGGTATTATTATAATATAAATAATATATATTAATTAAATTCATTTATATAATCATTGTTTAATGAAAATTATGTAGAACTAATCACATCGCATTGTGGAGATGGTAAACCGTACGTACGCACGAGCGACGATGTCATTCCCATAATTGTGAAATGGTATTGAATTAGATGGTTAATAGTATCTAATAATTAGTATTATGTTATAATAATCATATTTAGTTATTATTTCTGCCATTGTACCCATCCAAGTAATGTGGTGGTGAAAAACATATTATATCACGATGTGGAGACGATAAGCTGTACGAATGCATGAACAGTGAATTTTTTTTCGTAAGATGGATATAAGGTGAAATAGGGTTGTTTAATATTTATAATAACATATGTGTATATTATTTATAATGATTTAATTACTTTATAATGAAACAACTAATGAAGAGTATTTAGAAGAAGAAATTAATTTGAAAGAATAGGTAGAGGAGATTACCTCTTCGTTGACGTGCCTCCTTTAAATTTACTCTTAGGGAACTAGAGTTGGTCTTTTGAGAAGACCAGAACCTCTAGAATGAAACTAGATAAGATTATAATTGAAATGGTAAAGTTTTTTCAGAGATTTAAGGCCAAAATGGATTGAAGAGGATATGGAGGAGGTGCCTTTTTATAAGAGAGGAGAGGGGCACTTTAAGAAACTTTCAAAATATTAATTTATTATAAATTAAATTTCAACTAAGAAATGGTACTAAAAATATTATATTATAATATAATATGATTTTGGTTTGAATTCCCATCATCCAATAATGTTTTGAATATTTTTTTATCCTTATTTTATTTGTTTAACCTTTATTTTATCCTTTTTAATCTTACCATTAAATCATGTTATTTATAACTTGTGGGCTAGTTTAATTACCATATCATGCCAAACGACACAAAAAAGTTATTTATAAAATATTTGGACTTATATTAAACATTTGGATGAATACTAGATTTTTTTAATTTAATGTCATTTAATAAACAATTTTATGTTTTTAGTTTTGAATTATGTCAATTTTGGACACTATTCATTCATGACTTTTTAAAAAATTCATAAAAACCTGATTACCTTAAAAATAAGGCATTAAATCAAATATATTATGTCAATACCAACCCAAAAATTAATTTATGACATAAAATTAACCAAATTACATTTTATTTAAAATTTATAAATTCATTTATTTGAATCGTTCATTAATGAGGTAATCACTACATCATAATTGTGTAATAAATAAATATATTTATCTAATGTATAAAAATTATAAATAAATTACAATGATTTTGGAAATATATTTATATTTCTATTGAATATTTATAGATATGGAGGTAAGTAATATAAATACATATTAAAAATAAATTTAGTAAAAGATATGTGTTTAGGTTATAATTATCTTTACATTAATTTAATTCTTATAAAATTTCATTTTCACATACAAGTGAATCCATGGTGCCCCAAAATCTACCCAAGGATGCCCATTTTCTGAAATATCTCATAAAATACAATTAGGACATATTTTAGGGTATTTTTATATTATCAAATTATTATTTTTTACCCTTATTAACCAGATTTACCCTTTAACCATGGTAAATAAAATAATTAATGAAGTTACTATTCATAATGTCCAAAAATAAAAGGTACCTATTCAAAAAATTTGTAACTTCTAATTATAAATATGGAATACATTTTATAAATTCAATTTATAGAAGTTTCAGTAATTAATTTAAAATTATTCCCATTTTTGAAATAAGAAAACACGTTTTAGAAGTTAAAACATTGCAATAGATTAATATGTTTTTACCTATGAATTCAATGTAAAATTAATGATAATGAAATATATTATATTAAATGGTAAATATATATTCTATTTATACTTTCAACCATTCAATATTATAATTTAACCATATAAATTATCATGTTGATAAAAGTTGTTTTCAATTAAAATTTACCGTATTTTTACTATTCATCAAAACATGAAAGTTATCAGAAATTTATCATAAATTTATCCAATATAAATTTTTATATCCCACTTCAAAATAACATGTTTATGTTTTCATATATAAATTATTAATATGACAATTTATTAATTTAAAATGGGTTATCCATTCAAAGGTGTAAAAATAACCTTAAATAAATATGTTCTTATACATAAAATAGGGTTTTTTTTCATACCCTATGACTAAAATATCCATTGGATGAATATCAAAAATATTTTATTAACTATATAACACATATATATCATTAATTTTATTAACAAATGTAATTCACTCAAAAATAATAATATCTAATTGATTTATATTTCTCATAAATAATTAATATCCAATAAATTCATAATGCCTTTTCATAAGTTAGTTATAATTATTCCCACTGACCTAAAGTATAGGATATAACTCTAATTTTATATTAAGGGCATATTAATGTTTTCTTCAACTCACAATTTCATGCAAATCAAGCTACTAATGAAAAAAATATTTAAAGAAAAATATTTCATAAAAACATTCGGGTGTTACACTTGTGGATCATATCCTATTGGAAAGTAGTCAATTATTAGTTTTGTGTCTTGTCCCATAGATGAATGAGGAATCTCAGGCATCATGGTTAGGCATACAAGATTAACATGAAATATAGTCCTAATAGTGTGTGACTTTTATCATTGATGACAAAGTCCAAACTATTTAAAGTGTCAAAAACATCTCATATGATGTTTTACTATATAACATCTTTCTGGAATTGTACTTATATGGAATAATATATATGTGTATATTTCTTTATTATGGATGTTCATGTATATCTTTGATGAGATGATTGATGATGATGATGATGTATTCCCATATGCATGTAGTTAAAGTGACCCTTATAGGTAAACATGGGAATAAACTTCCCTTTAGGTAAAATCATTATGGGTCATTAGTATTAAGGTTTAGTTACATAATGTCTTAGTAACAACCTTTATAGTGTTTTATTGTATATCCTAGAATGGAAATCCAAATAACCAAACTGTTTAATGGTGGTTCAATAGACTCAGATCATTATATGGTGATGTTAGTTTTATGTGTATGCATATGTGATGTGAGAAAATAATCTTGGGAGTTATCTGTTTATTCTTGAAGAGGGTGGCTTCCCGAGGAGTGGGTCAATAGAAGAACTTATTTCCTTATCACTATACCATGTGTTGGTTTTTATACTATATGTTTTACATTTCGTGCATATAGATCATTTAAATTTTATTCTATTCTTTATAATAATTATTATAGAATAGTTTTTGATTCTCGAGGGAGAAGTCTCTTAGGTCAATAATAAGTGAAAACCAATTACCTAATAGTATAAAGACATGGAATAATGTGACCAATAAATATGTTTTTATTAGACTCATGGGTGGGTAGTTGGGCACATTACATTCTATTTTCAATATGATATTTAAGTGTATTTGACACCATGTGGTTCATGGTTTATGTGATAAATAAATTTTAGACTGGGTGGGATACCTAGAGACTATTAGAATTAACATAGATATTAGAGAGTCGTTTCATATTATTTTACAAGGGTAACTCATGATAGGGGTTAACATGATAATGTTAACACCCATATAGGGTTTTGAGAAAAAGGAATGTTGATGAATTGCACTTTTGTAAGGAAATCACCTTGAGTGATAGTGATTTTGGTACTTAAGCTAGTTTTTAACGGTAGGAATGGTTTAGTACCTAGACCCGTTGACTGTGGATTCACTTTAAAAGTGTGGTGAAAGCATGCATATTAACTTTTTTGAGTACAGTGGTGGATGGAAGAAAATCATATGGTTAATCTAGGAATAGTGTCTATGAATAATTTTTAAGGGTACCACCGAGGGTGCTTTTGACTTGATGAAACTAACATTACATAGACCATGGTCTGTGGTTTAGGTTTTTGAGCTTTGATTTGATGACATGATAATCATATATTTATTTATCACATTTTTTTATTAGACACAGTTATAGAATTATTAAAAGGACCCATACATAAATATTACATAATCTTGAGTTAAATAAAGAATTCACATTGAGGTTCTTTTCATGTGTATATTTTTAGATCGTTAGCCCATAACTATCACATAACAACTGAAATATTACAAAGTAGACACTTCTAATCACTATCCATTTTTTTTTTCAAAAAATAATAATCTTTAAAAAATATTTACTTTTCTTTATAAAAATATTCTTTTAGAATGACTTCTTTCTATATCTTACCCATCCTTATACCCTATGGAAAAACGTTCAAAAACATGAGATGAGCACAAAAATCTCATTAAGGTATATAAAATAAGTAATGAATATTCTTGTATATGAATATTATAAACTCATGAAAACATTTTCACAAAATCATAATTTTCACCCATTAAAAATAAAATCTTTAACATACCTCATTAAATCATAAGATTCCTAAATAACATCTTAGAAATAATTAATTAATAAGGTATCCTGTGTAATCCATATCATACTTACATTGTAACTTTCACAACTATATAGGGAGTAACCCTCATGGTTACATTTCAAATACCCTTTATAATATATTCCCTAAATATATTAGAATTCAACTTATTGTTTATATCCACTTCATTACCAAATTCTTTAGAGATCTATCATGAGCTCACCCATCCTCAGTTTATCATGGAAATAACCATATACATAAGAATTACCAAGAACTAAAACCCAAGAACAACACATAACTCAAGCATAAAGGAAAATTAACATTTCTATATTTCATTAAGAAGACATCATATCAAGATATTTATATAATCAATCCATTATCAAAACCATTTTCAATACCAAAATACATGAAATGTCAATATGGTATTTATTTTTCTTTAAAAAAACATTATAGCTTAGAGAGGAAGCCACATACCCAATAATGGTCACAATGATGGAAAATTAGTTGTCTCTCAATACCTTAAAAAAAATTGATTTTTTCATTTAGTAAAATTATTTCTATAAAAATATTTCTTTTTAAAACTTTTTAATGACATTATATATAAAATTGGTTTATTATACACTGTATAAAAGAAAAATATAACTCAATGAAATAAGATTGAGATGAAGTCCCTTACAGTGAGTCAGACTCGTCACGTACAATATTAATATTCTTGAATAATAAAATTAGTTTAATTTATAATTTCATGATAATTTTTTCAAGTTTATTATTTATTTTATATCACTTATTACTATGTTATAAAAATTTCATAATTATTTAAGTTCATATCGAATGTTTTGCCGATATTCGATACTTGAGTCCAAAATGAATTTAGTATGATGTCAATGTTCCATGTGATCTATAATTAAATAATCTACAGAATAAAATATATGTCTTAATAATAACTTTTATTAATAAATTATAATTTTAAATCAAACCATTTATTTTTGGTATGGAAAATGAACCATGTTATAATCATGGGTACGATAGGACGTACGTATGCATTAGTAACATTTCCATTTTTAATTGATCATTATTGAAATAAGGTAATTATTATTTTATATTTCCAAAATAATAACAATATTTTCAACATAATTATAATAATTTAAATATACCTATATATATCATATAAGTGATATGGTGAATAAAAATTATTCACATCACTTTGTGGAGGTGATAGTTCACATGTATGCATGATCGAAATTATCATTTTTATATTCATTGAAATTAAGAATATAATTTATATAGTATTATAATATAATAATTAATATGTAATTAATATCATATATTGACATTTTTTCCATCATTATAACTAGTCATGAGATACGGTTATGGAAAACAAATTATATCGATTCGTGGGTGTGATAGTTCACACGTACAAATGGATGATTAATTCATTTCCCAATTGATAGAAGTGGAGATGGATTTAGGTTATACTATTAAAATAATAAAATATAAGTATATTTTTGATAATTGAGATATTATTTCATCATTTTTGGAGGATATTTGAAGGAATTGGGAGAAGAAATAAAATAGAAACACTTAAAATGAAAACATTTAATTTCTTTCAGATGATTACCTTTATTAGCACCTTAACACACATAAGAAGGGTGTTAATCCTAAAAAATGCCTCAAGAATGTGGATAGGGAATCTGGGAATCAGTTTAATTAGATATTTTAAAAACCCAAATGTTTTTAAGTGTAATTAATAGATAGGAAGAATGTATTTTTTTAGTAGAGGGGAGGGGAACTCTTTGAATTATTAAAGCATTAAATTTCTATAAATTCATTTTCTACTCCTATTATGTCCAAGTTTATTTATTTATAAGATAATATTATTATGAGTGTAAATAAATTCATCCAATAAAAATTAAGAATGTGTTGGATATTTTTTAATCCTTAGATTTCTATTTTAACCCTTTTAAATCTTGTTGTTTTTTTAAGTAAATTACACTTCGACAGTTAAAATTATTTCCATAACATGTGAAAAGACCAATTAATGAGTCATTAATGACATTTCAAGACTTAAATAAAATATTATTCAAAATATTTGATTTTTAGGAACTTTAATTCATTTAATTAAATATTTTATATTTTAAAATATGAATTATGTGAGTTCTGACACTATTCACTACTTTAATTTTTGTTAAAATCATAAAAACATGATTCCTTTGAAAAAAATAATTTAGGTCATCAATAATATGTCACCTCCATCCAAAAAATTCTTGTATAACATCAAATATTTCATTTTATATTTATTTTAAAATTTTTAATATCACTTATTTGATTGTTCTTTTAATAAATCTATTAATGCATCATCATTGTGTCTTAATTAAATTTAATTATTTAATATATATATAATATAAAGAAATTATAGTGATGTAGGTAATATTTTTATCTTTATAAAGAATATTTATAGTCAAATATATCACTTATATAACTCCATATAAAAATTGATTAAGTAATAAGAGTAATGTCTATGACATATTTCTCTTTACTTTAAATAAGACGTTTTAAATGTCATTTTGACACCCAAGTGGCTTCAAAAGGATATAATATATAACCTTGGATTTTCCTAGTTGAAAATAACTGATATAATAATATTATTAGAATTTTTAGGGTATTTTTATGTTATTATAGTATTTTTTACCTTTGATTTCCAGATTTACCTTTAACCGTGGTAAATAAAATCCTAAAGTTACTATTCACCAATTTTTTTTATCCTATTAGATAAAATTTTTCTTGATTATTAAAATAATGTATCTATATTTTTGAATATTTAATTTATATAGGTGACTAAAATAAATTTAAAAATTAATCCTGTTGATAGATTGATGAAATAGGTTTTTAAAGTGAAATCGTTCAAAAGTTCACAAAGTTTCTACATCCAATTTTAATTTCAAATTGATTGAAATGAACTAAATTAGATTAAATAATGGAAACCTTATTTAATTATACTCTAAAACCAATTTAAATGATAACCTAACTACATAAATAAATCAGAAAAAATCCAGTTTAGAATTAAAATTTAGTATATTTCCCTATTCATTAAAGAAATAAATATTATCAGAAAAATACCAATAATTAAGCCAAAGATAATTTTGATATCCCTATTCAAAAGAATAATTTTTATTTTTTCAAATAGAACATATATAGTTGGAAAAAATATATTTAAAATACGGTCTCTATCAAAAGGTGGTAAAACTACCTTTTAAAAATATTAGATCTTTCTAAGCATAAAATTCAATTTGTTATTATTTTATGCACATTAAATTTATTAGTATAAAGTAAAAACATTTAATAAAAATTATTAAACATTATATAGTTAGTTGTGATCATTCCTTATAATACAATGTCTATTCATTAGCTACCATTTAAAAAGATAATATTAATGATGTATTATTTTTTGGTATAAAACAGTCGTGTGTGCATCCTAAGATTATGGGGAACTCCATTGTTCTGTGTCGAGTGCTCTATTAGACAATGCATCCACTTTAATGTAAAATTATTATCTAATTCATAAATATTAATAGATATGAAAAATATTTATTTTATAATTACCTAGGTTGTTATATCTTTCCCCCCTTTTGGAAATTGTGTCCGCACAATTTTATTCACATATCAAAAAAATGGGGGTAATTATCACTTAAATCATTTCTAGATTCCCAAGTCTCATACTCAACCATGCAGTGTTTTCACAAAACTTTAACATAACGAATCACCTTATTCTAAAACACTTTCTCTTTGTGGTAAAGAATATGTGATTGATGTTTCTCATAAGAAATATTCTCTTCCAACATAACTACTTCTTGACTCAAAACATGAGATAGACCTAGAATATAATTTATTAACATTCAAACTTGAAATAAATTGTATCCCAAAGGTCAAATATATGGTAAATCACTTATTTGGAAGTTGATCCACCATTATCTAGGATTTAATTAGGTCTAATGAACCATGGACTCAACTTCTCCTTCTTTACCAAAACACATTAATGTTTTCCATGGAGACAATTTAAGAAAGACATGATCACCTACCCCAAAAGAAAGTTATTTTTTCCAGTTATCTGCCTAAATTTTATACATTCTCTGAGATATCCTAATGTATTTATTAATCAAATGAACCTTTTCCTTTATCTTTTCAACTAATTCTGGTCCCATAAACTTCATTTTTTCTAATATCATATCCAAAATCTAGAGTTCGACACTTATTTCCATATAATTCTTCAAATGGTGACACATATATACTTGGTTGAAAAATGTTTTTATAAGAAAACTCAACCAAATAAAGATGTTGATCGTAACTTCCATGGTAATCAATTGAATAAGCACATATAATATCATCTAAGGTCTGAATTATTTTTTTAAGAATGCCCGTCTGGTTGAGGATGAAAAGATGTACAAAATTTAATTTAGTTCCCAATGAATTTTAAAGGCCCTTACAAAAGATATAAATTATCCTAAGATCACAATAAGATGCAATGTATAGAATAAATACATGTAACCTGACTATCTCTTTATGATACATCCATGAAATATGATCTTCAGACAGTTTATCTCAAATTGGAAAAAACGAGCAGATTTATTCAAAATATAAAAAATAACCCAAATCAAATTTTTACCTTGAGAATTATTTGGTAGTCCCAATATGAAATTCATGAATATATTTTCTCATTTCAACTTTGGTATAGGGAAAGGTAGAATCATCCCTTTTATAAACCATTATTTTTCATTAATCTATTGACAATTCAAAAATTTCATAGTAACGTCAAAAATATATCATTTTATTCTATCCCACTAGTAATACTCTCGAAGATCTCTATACATCATAGTACTTCTAAGATGCACTAAAAATGGAGAACTATGATATTTACATAACAACACTATATTATACTGTGAATTACAAGGAACACATATTCTCTTCCAAAATCTCAAAAAACAATTTTTTATCAATGTTAAATTCAGAAAACATACCATTTTGGACCAATTATACCCTTTTCTATAATTAACTATCTTCTTTTAGTGCCTCCTTAATTCTGTCTGATAGAGATGATTTCAATGAAACCCGAAACAAAATAGAGGAATTTTTTCCACTAACAACTTCCAAGGGAAGGTTTATCAAATAATTAACCAATGGGATATATTCCAAATGCAATATGGTTAATGGTGCATTACATTTCTAAATCAAAGAATCAAACACTTTGTTTAATTTTATTGGATTGTAATGAATCATGAAATCACAATTCTTGAATATTTCCAACCATATTCTCTATATCATGTTAAATTCTTTCTGAGTGAACATATTCTTCAAAATTTTATGGTCAGTACATATTTCAAATTTTACTCCATTAAGATGATGACTCTAAATTTTTAAATAAAAACAACAGAATCTAAATAAAAATCTTGTGTAGGGTATTTTAAATCATGAGTTTTTAACTAATTTGAAGCATACGAAATTACCTAATCATTTTTCATTAGGACACAACCATGTACATTAAATGAAGAATTAATGTAGATAAAAATTCACCATTTATAGAAGGTAGTTCCAAAATGGTAACATTCACCAATCTTATTTTCAAATTCCTAAAAACAATCATCACATTCTTCTATCCAGATTAGCTTAACACATTTTTAATTTAACATAGTCAGTGGGATAGATAACTGTGATTTTTTGACAAACCTTTGGTAATAGTATTCTAAACCAAGAAAACTAAAAATCTTGATTATATTAGTGGGTCTTGGCCATTCATCAAGAAATTTTGTTTTAGTAAGATCAATAGTTATTTCATCTTTAGAAACAATGTGACCAAGTAGAGATATTGTTTGAAAAAAAATTCACACTTTTTAAATTTACTATACAATTTCTATTATTTTATGGTTTTGAAAACAACCTTTAGATTAATTTAATCCTCTTATTTACATTTAGAATATACCAAAATGTGATTAATAAACACAACAAAAAACATATCCATTAACTTATGGAATATTCTATTCATAAGATCCGTGAATACATCAGGTGCATTAGTTTACCCAAATGACATAACTACAAAATCATAATTTCCATACCTAGTAAAAAATGAAGTCTTTGGAATATTTTCTTCCTTTACATTCAATTGATGGTACCCCGACCACATCTCATACTTAAAAAATACTACGCTCCATGGAGCTAATACCACTTCATTTGATATCCCAACATATGCAGAAGTAGTTGAAAATGATTTCACCTGACCTTTCTGCTTATATTATGGATTCTTCCCATCATTCAAATTTTTCATTAGATACTTGTTTACATAATGACCCATCTAACTACACATAAAAATTTTTACTGACTACAAATATGATTTTTTCTTACCACTACCATTATCATTTTCAATGCACATAAAATCATTATGCCCCATTTTACCAAATTAGAATCACTTACTAGAATTCAGAAGGAATTCTATAATGTTTTTTACCACAATTCTCACAAATAGTAAAATTAATTTTATTACCATCATACCTTTTATTGTGTATCCTTACATTTCTCTTTCCACCTAGAAATCATTTTTTCCGGGCTATCTAAGAACATATGATCATAAAAAAACTTCATTTCTAACTTCTTTACACACTGAACAAGTTTTTCATAACCTTTGAACTCACAAGATGTAAAATACCTTAGATACTTTGGATTTAATCCTAAATAAAAATGATTAATTTTATTATCAATATAGCATAGGTAATTTGGAGTGTACCTTTCAAGTCAAGGGAATTTTTCATCATATGAAACCACAGAATCCTTATCTTTCACTAATTTCAAAAATTGGTTTCAATCCTATGTCAAACCGCCTTATGAAAATATTTCTCAAGAAACATAATTTTGAATTCATCCCAATCAAGACCATCAATATTCTCACTATCCCTGATATTCATAGCCATTGAACACTACTTATCAGCTTAACCTTCAAAATGATAAATAACAAGACAATCCCTTTGATTTTCTAAATACCCCATGACATCAAAAATGTTTTCTAGTCCTTTAATACACCCTTCAACTAGCATGAGGTTAGATGATCCTTTGAATAATGGGAGTTGTTTCCTCCTGAAATAATCCACTGCTAGAATATTTCTTTGTGTTTGATCTAGCTTATCTTGTGCATGGATACCACCATTTATTACTAGAGTCCACTAATCTATCACTACAATAAACCATTCAGTTATGATTCCGACCAGCTTAGGTTGTAGATTTCGAAGGCTATTTTCCTCTAGATTCCATCCCAATACTGCTTCCCTAATTTCTTTGGGGTAAAAAATTCTGAGTATTTATATCTTAGACAAAACAACATAGTAATGTTTAAATTATATATAATTTCAATTCGACCATAATGTAAAAATTATTTATGTATATTCAGTTAACACTATCATAAAATATAAAATTATCTAAATTGACCATTGATACAAACTATAAGGCCCCAACCTTAAAAGTTACATTATATTGAGTTAAATCAATAATTAACATTCAGTATCATTTCCGGTTTAGAATTTCAGATAATTAATCCATAACTATTACATATCAACTGAAATATTACAAAGTAGATACTTCTACTCACTATCCATTTTTTTCACAAAATAAAACTGATATAAATTATTTCATTTTCTCGATAAAAATATTCATTCATCCTAAAATCTTACTCTCTCTAACCCATCCTCATACCCTATATAATACATTTCAAAAACATGGGATGAGCACACACAACTCAATAAGGGATATAAAAGAACTAATGGAACTGTTATTCTATGAATATTCTAAACTCGTGAAAACATTTTAAAAAAATCATACTTTTGACCCATAAATAATAAAATTATGAACATACGTAAAGAAATAATAAGATTCCTAAAAACCTTTTTAACAATAATAAATCATGAAGGTAGCCTTTGGAAACTAGATCATACTTACATTGTATCTTTCACAACTATGTAGGGAATGATGTTCATGATTACATTTTGAATACCCATCACGGTATACTCCCAAAATATCTTAGGAGAAACATTATCATTTAACTCTATCTAATTACCCAATTTTCTGTAGAGCTGTTTAGGGCTTACCCACCATTAGTTTATCATGGAACCACCTGTATACATAAGCAATTTCCAAGAACCAAAACATAAGCACAACACATAAATAATGCATAAAAGAAAGATAAAATTTCCAAATTTCATTCAGACAATATAATCTCAATATAATGATATAGTCAATCCATTCTAAAAATAATTTTCAATACCAAATAATTTTAAAATAGAGCATGGTATTTATTTTTATTTTAAAAAACATTACGGCTTGTACAAGAAGCTAAATACCAAATAATGGTCATGGTGGTGAAAAGTAATGATCACCATATACCTTAAAGAACATTCATTTTTTTGTTTATTAAAATGATTCATATAAATTTTTTCCTTTTTAAAATATTTTAATGAATTTATATGTAATAGGGGTTGATTATACACCATATAAAAGAAAAATACGACTCAATGAAAGGAGATTGAGACGAAGTCCCTTATCGTGAGTCTGACTCATCACTTAAAATATTTATATTGATGAATAATTAACATAAGTTAATTTCTAATTAGATAAGAACCTATTTAAATATTATTATTCCTTTTATATCACATATTACCATGTTATTAAATTTCAAAATTATTTAGGTTCATATCAGACGTTCTGTCGATATTCAGTACTTGAGTCAAAAATGAACTTGATATGATGTTAACATCCCATGTGGTCATAAATAAATCATATTGAGAATAAAATTAATGAAATAATAATAACTTTTATACAAAAATTATAATATTAAATCAAACCATTTTTTATGGTATGGAAAATGAAGAACATTATAAACATGGAGATGATATGTCGTACGTATGCATGAGTAATGTTTCCATTTTTCATTGATCATTATGTATATATGGTAATTGTTATTTTATATTTCCAAAATAATCATAATATTATTAAAAACATTATAATCATTTAAATATACCTATATATATATTATATAATTGACTTAATAAAACAATTCACACCACTTTATGGAGAAGAAAGTTCACACGTACTCACGAACTACGTAATCATTTTTATGTACATTTAAGGTAAGAACATAATTGATATATTATTATATTATAATAATTAAAATGTCATTAAAATCATATATGAACATTAATATCATCATTATAACTAGTCATGCGAGACAGTTATGCAAAACAAATAATATTTGTTCGTGGAGGTGATAGTTCACACGTACACATGAATGATTTATTCGGTTCCCATTTGGTTGAAGTTGAGATGGATTTAGGTAATGAAAATAACATAATAAAAGATCAGAATATTGAATATATTGTATTTATTATTTCATCAGGGTTGGAGTGGATTTTTAGGATGTGGAAGAAGAAATAAAATTGAAACACTTAATTAAAACATTGCCATTTCCCTCATATGATCACCTTTTATAACACATTGACACCTCTAAGAAGGGTGTTCTGATTAAACTAGGCCACAAGAATGTGGGAAGGGAATTTAAAAAGGGTTTTGGGTAGAAATTGGATGAATAAAAATGTTTTTGAAGTGTAAGGAATAGGTAGGAGGAGTACCTTTTATAGGAGAGGGTAGGGGAACTCTTGGAATTATTAAAAGTATTAAATTAATATAAATACATTTTCTATTCAAATTTGGTCCAAGTTGATTTAGTTAAAAGATAAGATGAGTATGTGTATAAATGCACTCTTATAATAAAAATTAAACAAGTTTGGGATATATTTTTAATCCTTATCTTTATATTTCAACCCTTTTAACTCTTACTATTTTATTAAGTAATTTATAATTTGAGAGTTAAAATAATTAACCTAACACATCAAATGTATAATAAATGAGTCATTAATTAAATTTGGAGACTTACCAAAACTAGCTGGCAGAATATTGGTTTTTTAGAAATTTTAATTCATTTATTTAAATATTATATATTTTAAAATATATATTATGTTTATTTTGACACTATTCATTAATTGACATTAAAAAATCATAAAAATAAGATTCTTTTGAAAAAATATTGTTTAACTAATAAATAATATATCAAATTCATCTATAAAATTCATGTATGGCATAAAATGTTTCAATTTATTTTTATTTTAAAATTATTAAAGTAATTTACTTGATTCTTACTTTTAATAAATCTATTAATGCATCTTCATTATGTCATAATTAAATTTAGTTATTTAATATATAAAAATTATAAATAAATTATCATGATTTATTTAATATTTTTTAATTTATAAGGACTCTTTATAGTCTATTATATCACATATATATCCCCATATTAAAATTGTTTTATTAATAATTGTCATGTTTATGATATATTTCTCTTTACTTTAAATGAAATGTTATAAATATCATTTTCACACCTAAGTGGCTTACAAAGGCCACAATTTCAGCCTAAGAATTATTATGGTCAACAATAACTCATCCAATAAGATTATGAAATGTGTTTATATTATTATAATATTATTATTACCTTTAATTAACAAATTTAACTTTAACTGTGGAAAATAAAATAAAAGAATTATTATTCACATAATATTATTTTGTTCCTATTATGTCACTTTTTTCAAACTTATTACAACCATGTATTTACTTTTTTGATGATTTAATTAATAGAAGTGACTAAAATTAATTTAAAAATCAATCCCATTGATGGATTGACGAAAAATGTTTTTAAAGTAAAAACATTCAAAAGTTCACTAAGTCTTTATATCCAATTGCAATTTGAAATTGATTCCAATGAACTAAATTGGTTTAAATAATAAAAAATATTTTATTATACTTTAAAACTAATTAAAAGAATAACCTAACTATATATATAAACCAGACAAAAATAATTTTTGAATTAAAATGTAGTATTTCTCATTATTCATTATAAAAAGAATATCATCAGAAAAATACGAAAAAATGAACTGATGTAAATTTATATGTCCCTCTTTGAAACAATTATTTTATTTTTTTCAAATACAACATACATAGGTGTCAAAATGTTCATTTAAAATGGGTTCTCTCTTAAAATGTGATAAAACTACCTTTTAAAAATATTAGAGTTGTTTATGCATAAAATTGGATTCATTCTTTTTTTAATCCAAAAAAATTTATTGGATGAAATTAAAAACATTTAATAAATATATGTAAACCTAAAATATTTTTTTATTTTCATTCTCTCTAATAAAACGACTAACTATTAACTAAATTTAAAATAATAATATTAATCATGTATTATTTTTCGACATAACTCTATCATGTGTGCAATGTATGATTTCTGAGAAACTCATTGTTGTGTGTTTGTAATGCTATCATAAAAAGAATACCCATTAATGTAAAATTAATATATAATTCATAAATATTAATAGATATGAAAAATTCATATTCTATAATTACATGGGATGTTACAATGTGATCCCTAGGATTGGATCAGATGGAGTTAGTATATATTTTTAAGCATGGGAACAATTTAAATTGAATTCTGTTATGACCGTGTGTGATCTGAGGGATGGTAGATGTTGATGGGATGGATTGATAATTGGTTTAGTGCAGAGAACTCCATATAATTATGATTAAAAAATATGATGTTTTGCCTATAGAGAGGCTTGAGGGTGTCCCTCAATATTTATGGGGTTTTGGTAGATAACGAATGAAAATGTTCCCATGAGCCATTAATATGAAGTAAATTGATGTTTCTTATAATTACTAAGATATGAGTGAGCATGGAAGTTCCATTAATTATGTTTGGTGATAAATGGAGAATGGACCACAAATTATTAGTGTTTGAGTTCTTCATAAGATGGTAATAATACTCTTATGGTGGGACTATCACAGCAGTAGTGAGTAAATGAAATAAGTCAAGGAAGTATCAGAGTGTGGTGAGGCGAGTAATTGGATGGTCAAGGTGACACTAGGTTACCAGTGTGTGATAAACTTTTATGTGATATAGTTCCTTGATCGATACTAGATTTGGGATTCAAATGTGTGTTGGTTAGAGATTGTGCATTGGCATCAGTCTTGGGGTGATCTCAATGTGACTCAAGGGTAATTTAGAGGTGAACTAGTGTTGTGACATGGTTCAAAGGTTTAAATAGTTTTTTATAGGGTTAAGTGGGTGAAACCTTGTTTCATCATGTGATTTAAAGGGTAAACATGTTTTGTCACAAGATTTATGTCATGACCTGTCCCCTAGGACCTGTGCCTTGACTACCTCAAGCCCAGATTCCATAGGCCAGGGGGTGGTGACTAGCACTGAGAAGGCTTATCCCAAAAGAGAAGGAATTTACATTAATCTAGAACACACATACACAACATAAACTGTGGAAATGTTAATAATAGGCAAACCAAAATTGTCACTGAGACAACTACTGAAAGTGTAGTAATTTTTGAAAAGTAAAAAAGGGGCTAAAATACAATCCCAAAACCAGAAAGGAATGTATAGATGCCAAGGTCCATCTTATCAAACCCTATCTGAAGAGTAGGTGAAGGGTAACTTCTTGTAGACATAGAAGTACTCTCATCTATCTCGTCTCACTGAGAACCACATGGTCCCGGACCACCAAGGTCTCCCTTGATGTGTTCATCCATTGCATCTCACTGAGCACCACCTGGTCCTAGAAGACCATGGTCTCCGACTAAACTTTGATCACTAGCATGGGAAATGACATGTGTGGTCGAATCCCATACAGAGGTGAGAAACATAGTACTCAGTAGGGACCCCAAAACAGAAGGTAAAGAACATAAAACAAGATATTCTCAAAGTACTTTCAACACGCCACTGAAGAGGGTACACCAAGTACACTAAGTACACCACTAAGGAGAGTAATCCAAGTATAATAAGTACACCAATTACACTATTGAGGAGAGTACACCACGTAAACTATGTACACCACTGAGGAGATTACACCAAGTAAACTACATACACCACTGGGGTGAGTACACCAAGAGTCATCTTACACATGTATTATCTAGTGTATAGAAATCCAGACTATCAGTCACAACATTGAACACCTTAGGCTGTTGTGGTACTCCTCCCTAATGATTACCATGGGTATAATGGGTCAAACAGAGTCATTCCCTACCGTGGGAACATTGGGTCGCACAAAGCCACCTCCCACTAGTCCTAGACTGTTGTGGTACTCATTCCTAATGAGTACCATGGGTATGAGGGGTCACACAGAGATGCTCTCCATCGTAGGCCTACAGGGTCACATAGAGACACTTCCCACTATTTCCATCATACTGAGGTAATCCACCCTGATGAGTAACATGGGTCTACTGGGTCACATAGAGTTGATCCCCACCATGGGATTGCTAGGTCACATAGATCTGCTTCCCAATGGGCTTCATAGCTGAACTACACAGGGCCGCTTGTCAACATTCTTCGGGTCTGAGTCAGTCGTGAGATTCTTTTACGTAGGGCGCTTGATTCTAGGAGAAACCACTCATTAAACTATTTGTTTCATTTCAACATCCATGAAAACCTCTTTATAGTATTACAAAATAACTGTCTTGTCTCAAGGATTCTAACTCCACAAACGGCTCATCAACCAGACACTTGATTTGTATGTTATTAGGGTTTTATTAAATAGGGGATGGTTGCATATGGGCCCAATCTAACCTAGTTAGACCATCCTAACCATCATAGAAAGGGGGACCCACATGACCCAACCTGGTTTGACTGACCACACAAGACCCAGTTCTGGTTTGGGCCATCCCGGTCAAGCCTGGTTGCTGCGCCAAGCCTGTTGGGCCTTGCTTGATCTAACCTAGTTCCTATAAGGGTCCACCTTACCGGGTTTCCCATTAACCTGGATTTATCTTTCTCGGACCGCAATAGGTGGGTTGGTAGTTCCCATCCTGGGCCGCACCACGACCTAGTTTGCATGCCTCGGTCCAGCTTTCCTACCGGATGGTTCCCCTCCAGCCCCGGACTCCACTAGGAATCTTGTTCATGCACGTCATGGCTGGCCAAATCCAGACAGCCCTGGGGTCCCACGTGCGGTTTATGGGGTGCGTGAATGTGAAGAGTCTTGGTCTTCACAGAATGGATTGCTCGACCAACCCGACCGGGTGGCCGCTTTTTCCGCCGCCAGACACCGACCAGAACCCTGGAGGTTTCTGCTGCCTCACTACAGCCTAAACCGGCTGTGGCCTTCCATGGTGTGCTGTTGTGGGGTACCACCACCCACCCCTTCTCACTGCTGTAGGCCTCCACTGGCCCGATGCACCAACGACACCTTCCATGAACCACTAGGTCCACTCTGATGGTCTGTTCTTCGTATCATATGTGCCTCTACTCTCCATGGGGTGCCACATTCCCTCCAAAGGCCTCAAATACTCTTTATCATCAACTTAGAGGTTCTTTCATGAAGAACGTACAAGAACTAACAATGAGGAGGGGCTCGAGCATTGTTTGTGTCAACTCAAACACTATGTTTTGGAGTTTTTAAATCACTGGAAAGTAGATTGAAGTACTATCAAACAAATAAGTTTAATACTGATACAAAAATCCCAAGAAAAGGCACCATTCTACAAGAAGTAATGATATGTGGATAAACCTGATTGGGGTTTTATTGACACTCATTGTTTTAGAATGATGAAAAAGAACAAGAATTCAAATAAAAAAAAACCTTACCCGGAGGTGGGTCATCATTGGAGCGATCCATTCGAGGGGATTCTATTGGCGTACATCACTCTACAGTTTTGTTCTTTGGGGTGCATTGATATCATTGGTGATTCAATGATGTTCGTTGTTCGTATTTGGAAAGGATTCTCACTATAGGTTCATGAAATAAAATCCATGTTTATTATCCCATATCTCCAAACCTATAGTTCCATTAAAATTAAAACATGTCTAATCGTATCTGTTACTCTACATCATCACATTGTTATGCTGTTTCACTTATGAAAAAAAATCTCTATTACTCTTTAGTTAAATATTCATTATACAATTTCATTAATGGAATGAAATAATCGGTTCATTGCGGAGTTGTAGAAAAACAATTATTTTGAATAAAATAACCTTTTTAATTTAATTTTATTTTCTTTCTTAAAACGTCCAAAAATTTACTTTTTCCCTCATCGCGCACTAGTCGAGACTAGGTACATTATAAGGTAATGTCATTGTTCTGGAAGCAACAGTGCCCCTAGTTTTTCAATCTGGGCACCCGTTTAAAAGTTTCCAAAACTGCACACTTGTGCCCTTTTAATTCACTTAAAAAAAGTTCAAAAACTATCTCTCACCCTCGACTCATACTAATTAAGGTTAAGCTCTGCCTAAGTGAAACATTCCTTCAAGATCTCAACGGTACTCATGGATTTGTAGTTCAAGTTACCATTTAAGAGTTATAAGGAAATGACAATAATTTTTTTTTAATTATTTTATTTATGGAAAAAAACTAACTTCTACTATTGGCCTATTCCAGTGATCGTTAGGCTCTACCAAAGGAAAGAATACCCTCATGACCACAATGGTGGTCTAAATTTTTTAATCTGAGTCATTTTTTTCAGTTATAAGAATTTTATAAAATAAAATATTTTTATTTAATTATTTTATTTATAGTTATGAAATTTTTGGGTTTTCTCACTAGGGGGACACACTGAATAAACTTAAGTCTCTCCTAGGGTAATCCCACCATCGTAAACACAATAGTGACCTCAGATGTCTAATCCGGGCACCCATTTTATGGTTATTCCCCTTTATGAATAAAAACACTCATGTGCACTATTTTAAACTTAATTTTTTTTCAATGGATACTTCTAGGAACATCTGGACTCATAATCCCATGCCTTCTTAGTGTATAGTCTCGAAATAATTCCATATAATAAAAAAAATTAATGGAATTTATTTGATATTACATTACCCCCACTATAGGGTTTCACATCCCCAGAAGCCAAAAAAAATAAACAAACAAATTAGGGTTTCGATCATGAATCTAATCCCCCACTTCCATGTTATCTCATAGATATTCCCTTGTTACCACCGAATGTGCATGAGAGGAATAGACCATCCATTATGGACCCACTTCAGTCTATCCTCTAACTATACCAAGAACTCTACAAAAATCATCCAATCATCAATGTCCATCTCGCCCTAGTCGATGATGTGTGATGAATAATGCATGTACCTCCTCAGCTATGACATGTGAAAAATATCATCAAACTAGGTGCATCTATGGGGGAAGAGATATGTGGTACAACACATGGCCAACTCTACTTAGAATCTTGAAAGGGATGATAAATCTAAGAGATAAATTTCCACCCTGTCCAAATCTCTGTATCCATCATCAAGGATTGACTCATAAGAATATGTGGCCCCATCCTCAAACTCCAAGGGTCTCTATCATCTTTCAACATTGGACTTATGTCGACTCTATGTAGTCTTCATCCAATTTTGGATGACTCGAACCTTCTCAATGGTAGCTTGTACCATATTTGGACCCATGAGTGCTGAGTCTTCTGATTTTTTCCAGAATAATTGTAACATGCATGGTCATCCATATAGTTCCCTGAATGGTGACATACTGATGGTGGAGAGGTAGTTACAGCTGTACAAAAACTCCTCCAGTGGTAGGTGGTCCTCCCAATTGTGACCAAAATCAAGAACGCAAGAATGAATCATGTCCTACAAGGTCTATATGGTCCACTCCATCAGACAATCATTGAGTGGGTAAAATATGTTCTCAAGTGTAGTGGAGTCTCGAACGCCTCCTATAAGCCCTTCCACATCAAATATTTGAAGTGAACATCTGATTTTGATATGATCATCAAGGGCACCCTGTGGAGATGCACTGTCTCTTAAATGTAGATTCTTCCCAAGATGTCTACTGATCCCTAGTACCAGATGGTTAGGAAGTGAGATGAATTAGTGAGTCAGTCAATGATCACCAAAATTGAATATTGGCCCTTGAATGTGAATGGTAATCCCATCATTAATTCCATTGAGATACCATCCAACTTCCACTACGGTACCTCTAGGGTACGAGTCAATTCTATTGGAACCTATTGCTCAACCTTGACTTGTTGACAAGTGAGGCATCTCAAGACAAACTCTGCCATTACGTTCTTCATCCTTAGCCACTAGTATAGACATCAGAGGTCCTAGTACACTTCGCCAAACTAGGATATACCGCCAAAAGGGATTTATAGAACTCCCTCAATACCTCCTCGTGCAATTCCAATGGTATAGTGGTTCATATTATGAAAAGGATGATCTTCACCCCGCCTTTCAAATATTCATCAGAGGAATACCCTATAGAAATCGAGACACAGGGAGTCTCATAACTAGAATCTTTGAGTTCCAATTCCCTGAATCACTGTAACAGTGGAGGGAAAACAACCCTCGACTAATGAAATGTTGTCCACTCTCTATCCACAAAGGATATTTGAAGTTAGGAAAACTGATTTAAGGCTTCATTTAGTAGCTGTGAACTCGATCTCATGGTGAGAGAATCTTCCACCACATTCCCCATCCTAAAAGTATAGACTATTTCAATGATATAGTATGGGAAGAACTCTAGACAATTCCTTTGTCTGAAGCTCAAATCCTCCTGATAGAAGATATACTTGTGACTCCTATAGTTATAGTAGATGATATACCATTCACCAGTGGAGGTAGTGTCACCACGTCATCAATGTGAATACTACCATTTCCAACTCAAATTCATGAGTTCCATAGTTCTTCTCATGTGGTCTCAATTGTCATGATCCAAATGTAATCACTAATTTCCCCTGCATCAAGTCATAACCAATACCTGTTCTTGATGAATCACAGAACACCATGTAGTCAGTTCCCTCCTCTAGAAGCCACATGATAATAGAACTTGTCAAGCTCTTCTGAAGATACTGAAATCTCAACTAGAATATTTCTGTCCACACAAAGGGTTTTCTATTCTCCATTAATGCCGTCATGGGTGATGATACTCTGGAGAAGTCAGGTAAAAACCTCTGATAGTACCCAGCCAACCCAAGGAAACTCTGCACATCTCTAACGATCTTGGATGGTTTCCAAGTAGGTACCAACTTAAACTTTACTAGATCCACCATTTCACTATCAGCATGATGATCTCGACAATCTCTTTGTGAGATGTCCCCTACTATCTCTTTAAAATCCTTATTTCTTTATAGGATGACTAGACATACCCTATGAATCATAAGCTATAGATACCATATCTTGGGACCTCTTATGAGAAAATATCACATATCCAATCTCTATAAATGGTGTTGGATTCCATCTTTCCCACTACTAGAATCCACTAGCTATATCCACTCTTCCAATGGACATTCGACCACAAAGTTATCTCTAGAATCCTAGTATAAGTAGGAATGTACAGAGTAATAGTGATAGCTCAGATGTCCCTAAACGCTTCTTTCTCAATGGTCCAAGCCATGAAGCATTGGTCATATCGTATTTATTGAGTACCTAGAATGTTTGGTATGCCTCGATGAATACTCAAATTTAAACATGTAGTCCTTTGGAAGATGTAGAAGCTCTTGGCCACACATAGAACATATCTTTTATTGAAATATCCCCTTCTCTGTGAAAGGTTCTCAAGCTCGGTCCATGAAAAAGTCACCTCAATCTTAAGATCAGGTGATCTAACAACCATCATTTCCATATTTCGCCTCAACTAAAGAACACTTCTCATACTAACATATGATCTAATGGTACTTTGACTAGACAAAAAACTCAATCACCACCTCAATCTAGTATTTAGATGCCTATGAGTGATGATCACCTTTGAAACTGAGGGGTATCTATCACTGAAACTCATGTAAGGCACTAATCCTAAAAGTGTCCTCTATTAGTATTTCTAGTTGTTAATGTTAACCGATGGGTGGTGGAAAATATGGGACACCACTCAAAGGTTCCATCTTGGGAAACCGTATTTGTATCGAAGTTTAAACTCTCTGAGGACCATCGTTATGGTCCCACACTAGAATCCTATCTATCTGTCTATGTGGAGGTATCATGAAAGAGAATCAAGATGAACCATGATAAATTTATTATACTAGGTGAACTGACTCTGACACAAAAAGATCATGTGAAAACACTCAAAGATGCATGAAACCAATTTTTTTATGTATAAGTTCAGAATACAAAATTCAGAGTCCTAGTGTATGGATACATCAACCACCGCACCAACACTGGACTCGCTGAACAGAAATCCAAACTCAAAACACTTAACATTTTTGCCCCATCAAAACTTATAGACTCTTAGTTCTTCTGGTAGAACCCACCTCCCTTTGACAGCATGTTTTCATGACCCATCCCCTAAGGCCCATTTGGTGACTACCCCATGCCCACCTTCCATAAGCTAGGGGTTGGAGACTAGCATCGAGAAGGATTATCCCAAAAAGGAAAGGCATTGTCTTTAAACCTGTACACACGCACACAACACAAACTGCATAAATGTAAACACTAAGTAAACTAAAACTGTCACAGAGAAAACTATTGAAAGTACAGTACAAACATAAAAATAAAAAGGTGCAAGAATACAATCTCAAAACCAAAAAGGGAAGTATAGCTGCCAAGGTCCATATGCTCAAACCCTACCTGAAGGGTAGGTGAAGGGTAGCTTCAAGTAGCCATTGAAGTACACCCATTCATCCCATTTCACTGAGAACCACCTGGTCCCAGACCACCAATGTCTCCGTCGAAGCATCTGTCCATCCCATCTCACTCAGTACCACCTGGTCTCGGACCACCAAGGTCTCCATCGAACTGTCAATCACATACAGGGGACACAATACGTGAGGGAGATGCTCGCACATGGGTGAGTAACACAATACCTAGTAGGGACCCCGGAAACAAAAGGGAATGACCACAAAAGAATATATTCTCCAAGTAATGTCAGTATACCATTGAGTAGTGTACACCAAGTACAGTAAGTACACCATTGAGAAGAGTATGCGAAGTACAATAAGTAAACAACTGAGGAGAGTACACCAAGTACTCTAAGTACACTAATGAGGAGACTACACAAAGTAAACTAAGTACACCACAGAGGTGAGTACACTAAGAGTCAGATCACACATGTATATTCTAAAGTATAGAAACCAAAACCATCAGTAGAAACACTAAAAACCTTGGGATACTCTTGTAATCATACCTCATGAGTATCATGGGTATACTCGGTCACACAGATCCACTCCCTATGGTGGTCCTTCCAGATCTCACAGTGTTACTTCCCACTAGTCCTATATTATTGTGGTACTCATCCTTGATGGCTACCATGGGTATATTGGGTCACACAAAGACGCTCCCCACCATGGGTATGCCTCGTCACACAGATCCGCTTCCCACATTGTCCATCATACTAAGGTACTAATCCCTAATAAGTATCATGGGTCTGTCGGGTTTAAAAAATCTGCTCCCCACCGTTGTATTTTTGGGTCACACAGAGACACTTCCCACTGGTCCAACGTAATGGATCCACACAGGGTCACTTTTTAGCAGACTTTCGGTCTCAGTCAGCCATGGGATTCCCACATATAATGCACTTGATTATGAGAGAAACCACTCCTTAAAAAATTATTCACATTTCAACTTCCATAAAAACCAACTTAGAGTATTCCAAAAAAACCGTGTTGTCTCCGGGATTTCAACGCGGAAAACAAATCATCAATTAGAAGCCCAGTCTATAAGTTATTGGGGTTTTAGTAAACAGGGCCCGGTTGCATCTGGGCCCGATCTGACCCAATTAGACCATCCCAACCACGGAAACCTGGTTCAACCGACCTAACCCGACCCAGTTCAGGTCTAGGCCGGCCCTATCAAGCTTAGATGCTGTGCTTGGATTATTGGGACTTGCTGGACCCGACCCAATTTGGTCGTGGGTCCAGCCTGCCAGTTCGCCCAAAGACCCGAATTTATCCATTCTATCCCACAACAGGTGGGACTGTTGTTTCCAGACCAGGCCACCTAGTGGCCATATTCTATCACGCTAGTCTGAGCATTGGTGGCTCTTGCTGCTCCACTACATCCCGAGTTGGACGCATCCTTCCTCAAGGAATTTTCATGAAGTACCGCACCCACCCATGACCACCACCATAGGCCACAACCAGCAGTTTCTAGCACTATCTCCATCTTGGTACACCTACAACACCTTACACGGACCTCTGAGTTTGATCTAGTGGTCCATTATTCATTTCATCTATGCCTCCATCCTCCATGGGGTGCCGCCTTCCCTACTAAGGCCTCAAAAACATTTTTCCACCAACTTGGAGGATCAACCATGTAGAACGCAATAGAATTCACAAGGTATAGGGACTTAGACCATGTCCGTGTTGGCCCACAACTTCCGTATTAGAGGTCTTAAAACACGATGAATGAGATGGTAGTTCAATCAAACAAATAAATTTAATCTCGATACAAAAACCCCAAGAAAGTGCACCCTATCGCAAGAACAAGGAATATATAGATCAATTTGTTCATGGGATGATCCAGACTCATTGTTTTAGAATGAAGAATGGGAAAAAGGAATTAAAATCACCCCTACCGGGAGTTGGTTCATCATTTATGTGATCCATTAGTGGGGATTCCATTGGTGTTCGTTTCTCTTCGGTTCTGTTCTATAGGGTGTGTCGATGTCATTGACGATTCACCGATGTTCGTCATTCGTCTTTAGAAAGGATTCTCATCATAGTTTTGTCTAAATAAATCCACATGCTTTATCCCGTTTCTCCAAACCCATTATTCCATTAAAAGTAAATCAAGTCGAATCATTTCTATTATGTTGCGTCACCATGTCGTTACAATGTTTCATTTATGAAACAACGTCTCTGTTATGCTTCAGTTAAGGAGTAGTTACACTGTTTCATTTATGGAATGAAATAGTTGGCTCATCATTGTGTTGCATCGAAGCAATTATTTTAAATAAGATAAACATTTTAGGTTTATTTTAATTTTCCTTAAAACGTACGAAAATTTACTTTTTCCCTCAACCTGCGCTGATTGAGGTTAGGTCCATTCATAGGTTATGTCGCCATTTTGGAAGCATTGGTTCCCTTAGTTTTTCAATCTGAGCACCCATTTTGAAGTTTCCATAACTATGCACACACTCTATTTTAATTTGCTTAAAAAATTTCACAAACTATCTTTCACCCTCGACCTACAGCAGTCAAGGTTAAGTGCCACCTAAATGAAACATTCCCTCATGAGCTCAGTGGTAGTCTCAGGTTTCCAATACGAGTTACCGTTTAGGAGATATAAAGATTTGACAACAAAATAATTTTTCTTAATTATTTTATTTATGACAAAAAACTAACTTCCACTATTTTCCCTGCCAACATGAGGATATGACAAAGGAAATCATACCCTCACGAGCTCAATGGTGGTCTCAGGTTTTCAATCAGTGTCACTATTTGCGAGTTACAAGCATTTAAAGAATTAATTTTTATTTATTTATTTTATTTATGATTACGCCATTTTCTGTTTTTGTCACTGGAGGCATGCACTGACTAAAAATATGTTACACCTAGGGTAAAAATGCCATACTGAATGCAACAATGCCCTCATATTTCTGATTCAAGGACCCATTTCAGAGTTGTTTCACTTTTTTAGGAAAACAGCTCACACGAACTATTTTAAACATAAAATTTTTTGATGGATCTTTTTGGCACTCCAGGTCTTAGAATTTCACGCCTTCTTAGTGCATGGCCTTGAAATAATTCCATATAATTTATAAAAATTATCTAAAATTTTGATTAAATTACAATTTAGGGAATGAAACATATTTTAATCGCACGGTTGGGTGGGGGTCATGTGTAGAAATTTAATAAAGGATTTGTATTGGGATAAAATTATTGGGAAAAAAAGAAAGTTGGTGTTGTGGATTTAAGTAAGAGAGAGGATCATCATCTAGGGTCATTAGTAGAAATATTTGGATGGAGGAAATCTTTTCATTTGATGATGCACTAGTGAGTGTAAACGAGTGTTATGATTATAGTTGGACAAAAGAGTTATGAATTAATTTGTGCATGAGGTTAGACATGGTTATATGGAACTGAGTTGTGATCATCTTGCATAACTTGGTTGCATGGTCGATAGACCATTAGGGGAAAAAATTTTAGTAGGTTATTTTGATGGTGTGAAGCACATTGGATTGGAATAAGATGTTTTGAATTATAACTTATGGTTCAAAGCTTCATAATATGGGTGATTAATTGTTGATTTTATAGTGGTATCCAAGGATAGAAATAGATTTTCTATCATATTCTAGAGGTTTTGGTGGTGATAGTGAGTGATGGATTGAGTTTTTTAAGAAGGTGGAACCTGCATACGTAGTTTCACAATGAGAGCTAATTTGGTGATCACAGATGAAACACAATGGTTTTTTCATGAGTTGGTGACTCATGTAGATCATGTATGATAGTTGAATGGTCAGAGATAATTTTTGGGGATTAGAATTCTTATGTAGGGGATATTTTAATATCCTATGTTTGGATGGGTTATGATATTCAAAAGGGAATTTGAATTTTTTTGGGTGAAGAGTTTGTTTGGGGACTAGGACTTGGGATGGTTTGTTGAGTGTTTCAACATCTATTGATGGTGTTTTAAACATTTCATGAGTTTTAAGGATGGTTAAATGTATTCAAAGTGATGTTAGGATGAGTTTTCATTGGTTGGTCCACTGGTAATATAGTTGTAGGACATTTATGGCATGAATGGTTCATTCAAACTATGAATGAAATTCATGAGGTGTATTAGGTCTCAAATGTTGGAAAAGGTGTGAAGGAGAGGAATAGCTCAAAAAATCACCATGTGGCCACTTTTTTCACATTTAAAAAAATTTGATATGTTTTTTTAAATTAAATAGGGATATTTACCCCCCATTTTAGTTGGAAGAGGATCTCATGCATGGGAGGTTAATGAACAGACCTCCCCCTTACATATACCCTATATTGGAGGCAATTATAGGGGTGATCAGGTAGTGTTTCTAGGTAAGATCATCCATCTATTAATTCTTCTCATACTTCTCCTTTGATTTTGTTGAATTGGCATTGTATTGGATTAGGAATTTGATGTCTATTTCTTGATATAATGACTAAATTAGAAGTTTTGAAGGGTATTTTTTGTTAGATAGAAAGAGGGGATCCTGTAGTTCCATCCACATGTGGCTGCTTTCCATTTAGATGAGGGGTTTTTCCATGGTGGATTTTATAATCTTTTTTATTATCAAATTAAATTAATTTAGTGACTGACCAGGTGCCCCTGGTTTTGAATTTAACTATGTTTGGTTCCTAGGGTGTGTCGTAGACCCTGATGGCACACATGGATAAGGTCCCGGTGATGCAGCCTAGCTCAGGGATTTGATCAAAGATTATTAATTTTTGATTGAAATTAAATAAATAATTATAATTGTTTATAATTAATTATTTATGGTGTATGGATTGAGGTAAGATATTGGGTGGTGGTACGGGATCTGGTGAGACTTCGATGATCTTGGGAAATGAATTACTAGTTTGAGGATTAAAGGGAAATATCTTGTTATTTGAAGAAGGTGGTCTTGCATATATACCGTTGTGGTTTATGCCTATTTTAAGTGGAATGTGATATGTGTAGTCAGGCCACTTGGGGTGGTAAAATTTTCTATGTTACGAAATTTTTTCAAAATTAAATTATATGCATTTGGATAAAATGATCTGATAAGGGACATGTTCGACCCTTGTGTATTAGATCATTTTCTTTGGCAGCTGATAGATGAGGCCTTTAATTTTTTGAGTTCTATGAGATGTTTAAGGAAACAAGGGTGGTTGAATAAGTTAAATGAATGAGAAATGATAGACCTGTTTATAATTTTCTTAAGAGGCAAATATGTATATGTTAATAGAGAGTTGAGACGAATGACCAAGAGGTTGTACATGTGAAACCTAAGAGATAACCTTAGGTCTTTATTCATGTGAGATAATAGTGGTGTGTTTTTCCTCCCCTATGATTGGGGAACTATGTGGATAGAACCTAATGATACAACTAGATATGTTGGTCATTCAAACCGACCTAGTGTGATTTGAAAAGAGGGTAGGCTAGAATTCAAAAACTTTGTGATACTTTTCTAGGAGGATAACGACCCTTCAATGAATATAAACAATGTTGAGGAATTTTATTCCCTACGAGTCCTGAGTGTTGACCCATGAGACTAGTTTGAGATTTAGGGAAACTCAAGAGGTGTCTTAGCCATGATGAGAACTAAGGAATACCAGTTGGTTCCCCAAGGACACATTGACTCCAGTGAGAGGGAGTATGTGTGAAAATGGTTAGTTATGACCGCATGTATCACCATATAAAATGTATCTATCATGTGATCCTTATATTTTCATAGGGAAATTTTAGGTTGTCCCTTAGAGATCCCAACTATAAATTGTGAGAGATGCTCGAGTGAATGGCCAGTCCGGATGAGATATCATAGTAGTGAGTTCAACCTTATGATAAGTATATAGATATAGGGGATACCTTGGAATACCTCCTCAGATATGGACTTCATGACTAATGATATGGAATTCCAAGGGTGATACACCTTGGGTTCAGTGATGATTTTTGATATTTTAGAATGCTAGGGGTGATACCAATTAGGTTGGGTTATGAATCCTGATGACTATTGATCAACTAGTATTATCTCATAGCATAATAGAAATTTATAATAATTTCAATGGTATATTTTTGATGGGTGTCCATCAAAAATTGAACATCATAGAAGAATGCCTCGTAAATATAATTATTTGTGAAGGTCTACCGCAGAAACCATTTTTAGGAATGGGTATATAGTTCGTTGTAAAAAACCCGAAATATTATATATAACCCTTTTGAAATATCTATCTCAAATAACCATTTTCGACAGATAAATAATCCATCACGAATCAATTTTTTTTAAAAGTAATAATTAAATTATATATAAATAAAAAATAATATTACAAATTTTTAAAAATCATTAAAAATGATTTTAACAAATTAAAACACCCATAAAAATAATACATCATTTCAAATATAATATATCTATCATACGAAAATAAAAAATAATCAAAAAATATTTAGAAATCATCAACTGCAATCAGGTGGAGGAGGACCACTCAATGGACTAGGGGGAGGAAAATCTATAGCAACTCCACACACAATTCACCGCATTACTCCATCATCTCCTCATCTCTTAGATGCTGCTACTCAGGATCCTCCTCCCACTGCTTCTGCATCTACTGTACCATATCATCCTTAGCTATCAACCTCTCTTCATAATATACAGTGGACGATGGAGTTGATGAAGACTCTCCACAATCTCCCTTCTTGCTCACCGATTCCATCGTAGAAGTACCATACTAAATCGTAGGTTCCAGTAAAGAACCAATACCATTCACTCGACCTTTCCCAACACCCTGTGAAGTCCTTTGTATCCAATCCCCCTCATCAAAATCTGAATCATTATTGACATCTTGTTTGGTATAATCTTGAATCACCCATGGATTGCATGTTTTAGCCTCATATGTTTCCTTTAAATATAATGAAAAATTATAATATCAATATTTTTTTGATAACAATGTTCAAGGAAATCACTAACCACCATAAAACGCTGTCATTTCCTTAGAACTTCTCTTATACATGGATTAGAATACATCTTTTTATATACATAAAACTCCATAATAGATGGGTCAGTAGCATCCTGTATAATATATCAAACATGTTATAGTAAAAATAAATATACATTAATAAATAATATCACTTACCATATGTCATTGGTGTATGCTAAATTTATGACTCCCGGCCCTATGGGTGACCTCTTGACACACACAGCTCTGACATCCAGCTGATGAAATTTTCCTAAAAGTATCTCATAGCCAGAAGGAGCATAACCCATCACATACCTGAGCTGATATATAGTAAGGATGATGGGATATTCAAGACTGAATGAAGACGACAACACATGATTTTTCCATAGCTTTCTTTCTGATGTGGTGTAGAAATCGACTAAAGCGCTCGCATATACAAGTATACCAAGCCTTTCAGATATGACCTCTCTGACTATCAGAAATCATAGAAAATAAATTCTACAAGACAATAAAAAAAATGTTAATAATATAATAAATTTTAAAAAATATATATTATTTAATAACATAAAATCGAGTGGTCAAAGATATGGTCATGCACGGTGATGGGTACTAGGTACAATGACACCCATGTATTGGAAAAATAATTTCTCATAATCACACCAGCATGGACAATGGCTAAATGCAAAAAAAATGTACAAATTGAAATAGATATATTATAATAAAATTATTATCCAAAGTAATACACTATGTTAATATCTAATAAATTTATTATTAAACATTTAATCATACCATTGTAAATAGGGATCAAAATAAACATATTGTCATCTCTCTGGAATAGGATTCAAAATTCATAATCGAGCAAGACCACACCCCAACTAGTAGGCGCACCAGCTTGAGGAGGAGAAGCTAAATCAGTCTCATCATCAGGAAGTCTAGCATTAGTTTTAGAATGTAACAAATCCTCATGAGGATATCCTCTAGACATCTCAAAAAAATATTCCCACGAGTAATAGATTGTTAAAACATATATGAAATAGAAAATGCTAATAAATTTTAGAATAAAATAATGTTACCTATAACAAATTGTTAATATAAATATGAAATATTAAAAACTAATAAATTTAAGAATATGATAATTACCTATAAATAAAGACACAAATATAATACATGAATCATTTTCTTCATCACCATTTTCATTGAAATCATTGTCTTCATCCTCATTTTCAGCATTGTCAACATCCATATGACTTTCAGTTTCAACATCCCCTATTACACCATCAATATTATCTATATCATCTCCCCTTAAGTGAGGGCTTTCATCATCAGTATTTATATACCATTGAGTAAGATATATATTTTTGGATGTTTCTTGAAAAAATTCAATGCGTTTCTCTTCCATAGAATATATTTCATTTTGAATAAACTGATTATCATGTGATTTTATTTTTATGACTCCCCAACAGTCCTTCAAATCTCTCAAAACAACACAATAATTTGTATAGTAAAATTGATGTGCTTGATATGCTAACATAAATGGTTCATTTTATGTTAGAATACATTTATATTTAACGACAACAACTCCATGTCAATGATGAACTTCCAACCTCTAATCTGTATCAAACCAATGACATTTAAACAATGTTACATAATTTAGTCCCAGATAATATAAACCAATTATCTCATCTAGCATACAATAAATTTCAACTTCACTTTCCTTATTATGGTATCCGTTCAAATGAATACCACTATTCATTGATTTATTTGAGTTACCATATATGCATGTATCGAATCAAAATCCATTAACCACATACCCATTATAAGATTTTACCAATTTAGATGGATCCTTTTTGTGCACACATAATCAACTATCAATTATATTTTCATTTTGTGTTACCTGTAAACAATAAAAATATTAATAATAGATATCATGGAAAAATTGATTTATTATTCCATCAAAAGAAACTTTACTTACCAGTCATTCAAACCAATATGAAAAATTTTGTTTCCAAAGTTCCTTAAGTCCAACAGATGTAATTTGTAGAAATTTATTTTTGTTACGGTCATCATATAGTCTAAAAAAAAGTTAATGTAAATGAAGAGATATTTTATAAATATTTACAGAAATAATAAATAAGTAGTACTGACTGCCCAAATCATGTGAATTATTCACAATTCAGCAGAACATAAGTATGAGCTCTGTGCAATTTTTTCATCTATAAGCCATCAATAATGATAACCACCGATAGCAATCTTAGGTTGATTAAAAACTAACAAATAATGGCCTATGATATCATTAACAATTGTCTCATTGTGACCCATCTGATTATGTTTTGAAGGTTATTATGAGTAAAAATAATAACAGGAGAAATTTGAAATTTCATCCTGCATGTATGCTTCTGCAATTGATGCTTCAAATGATGATTTTTATGTACTTTCTTCTTTAATTATTTCATACATCTCTCAAATGGATACATCCATTGGAATTTTATAGGCCCTCTACATTTATCTTCATATGGAAAATGCAATACTAAATATTTCCTAGAATCTAAGAAACTTAGTGGTAATATTTTGTCCAATTTAAATAAAATTAAAACACGTTTTTATAGGAAATTAAAGGCATTATAATATGTTGTTTCCACACAAACATCATAGAAAGAATTGATATTTTGGTCAATATGTCCCAGATTGAAGAATTCAACATCCCTATAAGATCAATAAGTAGTAATCTTTCAATTATGGCATGACAATAATGACTTTTTAACCAGGTAATATGACCATTTCTGATGTAACAAGAAAAATTAGAAGCATATCCATATGGTAACCTCAAATATCTAATCCACTGAAATAATAATAAAATATATTCTTTACTAAGTGGGCATGCTGCTTTTGGGTCCATTAATTTTAATGATCTTTCATCTTCAAATAATTCAAGCTCATGACATCTGCAAATCTCGCAAGATCTAATCATGAAATTACATTATCTTTGGTAATACCAGTTGTGTCCTACATGGTATAAAACTTGTCATAAAAAACATTTTTATCAATATGAATTACATCTAACATGTGACGAACCAACAAATTAGACCAATATGGAAAGTCCCAAAAAATAATCCGCATAATCCAATTATGATCTATCACAAAAACATTTATATTTATCTCATTTATTGTTGGTATAAACGTAACATGGGGTAATGAAGAAATAATAGATTTTACCTAATAACCTGAGAGAACTGCTGGAGGTGCGTCTATTTCAATTTGACATTTTATAAATTTAATTTCGTTTCTTTGAAAAGGGTACTCCACAGGAAGAAATTTCTGATGACAGTAAAAATATCTAAACATTCTCCCATTACAAACCATAAACACTTTATTCTTAGCCATGCAGTATGGGCACAATTTTAGACCATGTGTGCGCCATCTAGATAAAAAACCATATTCTAGAAAGTCACTGATCATCCATATTAATGTGACCTTAAATATAAAATTATGATCTATAGCTGTATAAAATGTAGTCATACCATTGATCCATATTGAAACTAACTCATCAATTAGTGGTCTATAGAAAACATCAATATTATTCTTTGGATGTCTTAGAATTAAAATCCTCAAATATATATATTGTTACATCATCAAAAACCAAGGAATAAAGTTGAAAGAAGTAATTAAAATAGGCTAACAATAATTTTGACTGTTGTGAGCACCAAATAGGGAAAACCCATTAGTAGAATGGAACAAATTTATATTATGAGGTTCTGAAGAAAAAGAAGGATTTATTCGATCCAAATGTTTCCTTGAGTCACCATCACATGGATGATTTAAAATTTATATGTAGGAAATATTTTATTTATACCATGTCATAAATCCAGTAGTACTGTGAGACATAAATAAATGCTGAAAACTAGGTGGAATTGGAAAATAACTCAACTATTTCATGGGAAATCTCGACTTCCCTTTTTGTGTCTCTTTTTTCCTTTATTCTTCACATGTTGAACAATTAAACAAAGATTTATATTAACTATATCATAAGATGTAGTCATTTGAACATGCATGAATATCCTGATAAACTGTACCAAAATTATGAACCAACCTTTTACTTTTAAAGAAACTTATAGGAAATTTATTTCTGCGAAGAAACAATGACATAAAGAAAGATAAAATCTAAATGAAACAACTATTACACGTTTGAAAAGCTAATTTAATAGCCATAAATTTTGTAATAGCTTCAAGTTTTCTCATCTGAATTCTCAGATATAATGCCTCCTCTGCGGATTGAAACAAATTGTAAAACTAAGAAGGTTTAGATTCCGGATTTAGAATGTAATTTGGAGTTGTTGTTTTAGGAATATAAGGAACAATTGCCTCATTTATTAAATTATGAAATGATGGATCTGAAACAAAAAAATTGTATTTTCTACTGAACTATTTTCACCATGTTGATACAAAAAAATATAATATTAAAAAAAACCCAAACACAATAGATAGAGTCCATCATTATCAAATGTTTGGAATGTCGTAAGACCACATTTCTAAAGCATATATTTAATTGTTCCTTAAGAAAATATGAATTTGAGGATACAAAAGATATAAAGGCTTCAACACCTTCAATATAGATAGGATTTAAACTAGATCCGTTTGGATTTTTTTCGATTATTTATCCAATAACAATCACATAGTAGGTATTGGTGTCTATTTCCCAAGTTCATAATTAACTAAAAATGCAAAATAAAAACAATTATTACAGATCCTTTTTAAAAATTGAAAGTTATTATTATATTTTAAAACCTTGAAATATTCTACATTGAAAATGATCAGAGTGAGGCACCGGGTTAGCACTGGATTACGGGGCTTGTAGAGGACCAACGTATATAAAATAACAATATTAAATGTATTATATAAGACACACACTATTTTTTCTAAAATAATAAAATATATCTCAAACTTTTTCTCATATAAGAGACACACTATTTTGTAAGACAATATTTTTTATATATTTTTTATGTTTTTTAAAAAATTATTATTATGATTTTCTAATCATCGATAATATTAATAATTTATTAATAATAATTGCCCATTGATTGTTAAATATTATAAATTATTAAAATTAAAATTATATTTTTAATAATTAATAATTTTAAAGAATTTTAAATAAGCCTTATAATTTTTAATTATTTTTAAAGAATATTATTAAAAATTATCTAAATTATAATTACAATATTTTAATAAATATTAAACGTTTCTTTTATTAAACCATTTTTAACATTTTTAATATAAACAATTATTATAAATAATGTTTGGTTAAAATGGATGTATTCAATTAATTTTCTCATCATTCTTAAAAAAATCATTTTTATTTATTTCATACATTATATATATATTACAAATAATCAAATATAATAACATCAAATTAATTTTTAGTTTTTTTTTAAAAAATTACTTATAAAATCTATATACAAACAAACATGTACACACACACATTATCATATATTTCATTAATTTTTCAAATTATTAACATTATTTTTTAATTAAAACTAATATTTATTATTTATTATTAATATTACGTATAAAATTATTTATATATATTAATATATATTTATATTTAAAGATTTCTAAATATATATAAATCTACAAAAAATATTCAGACAACTTTCTTTAAATGAATATACATATTAAATTTATATGTTCATAGATATAAAAAAACATAAATATTTATTATATATTAATAATATTCACTAATTAATTAGTAATTATTCCAAATTATGTAATAATTAATATTAATTATTTAAATAATTTTTTAATTATTAATAGTTATTATATATATATATATATCAGGATTTCGTAATGAATATAAATACATAAAATATATTTTGACTCTTTTTTTAAATAAATATACATATGAAATCAATATATATATATATATAACCAGAAATCTATTTTTAAAATATTTATATATACATATTTAGATGTTAATATATATAATTTTATATTTCACGATTTCATAATAAAAACTATTTTTATATGTTTTTTAAAACATATATACATATATATATATATATCAAATAAATTAATACATACAGATACCCACACATACACATATATATGTATTAAAAACACTATACATTATTTAAATGCTTGATATACAGATTTCAGTATATATATATATCATAAACGTTACACGTTTTTTTAAAACTTATATATATATATATATATTCAAATTTTAATATACATACATGTATGTATATATATATTAAAAACATTATATAGTTTTTTATATGAATATATATATATATATATATTAAAAAATATCCACGTTTTTAAAAATGTTTGAAGATGTATACACAAAATGTATTGTTTACATATATTTATTTAAAAAAATATCTTAATTAATCAGAATTTATTATTTATATGAATTTATATAAAAATATTTATTAATTAATATAAATATATAAAATATATGTTTATTTTTTTAATAGATCTACATATATATATACAAATATACATACATACATACATATATGTATATATATATATATCACAAACCATAAAAATATTTTTAAAATAATATATATATATATATAAACACATTTTAATATATATATATATATATAGACAAACACACAAACATATATCAAAATTAACATGGTACAAAAAAACATATATATTTATATATACAGATATAAATACAAAACACATGTAAATATAAAAAATAAAAACATACCAGAATTCTTAAAATCCAATTAAAATAAATTATATGAACTAGATTAAAATAAAAAAATTGATTAATATAATCGTTTCAATCCTAAATATCAAATAAAGAATTAAACATAGATAAATTTTTAAACCTAGTGTTTAACTATACTAATATATTTGATAATGAACTAAAAATGTGTAAAAAACAAACCGGATTATAATCTAAATAGAAATGAATTCAATTTAATCTATCCTAAGTATCAAATAAAGAAAGAAAATTAGATAAAATTATAAACCTAGGGAAAACAAGTATATTTAACATTGAACCGAAATACACTATAAAATTGACACAAAATGTAAGAGGAGTTCGTGCCTTAAAGATATGAGTCAGAATCTCCAAAAAATGGGAAGAATAGAGCCACACAGAGTTGGGGGAAAATGGTCGGCCGTAGGGTTTTCTATGGGAGAAGGAGGAGGAATAAAGAATATAGAGGAAGAAAGAAATGAGGGTTGTTTGCGGTTAAATCATTGGTTTTTTTGAATACTTATTTGCTTCAGAATTAAATCCCTCACAAATAGTTTTTTGTCAATATTATTTGCGACATACACTATGTTCCGTCACAAAAACTCCTAATCCAAGGGAAATTTGTGAATTATTTTTTTATTCGTTGAAAATTCTTGTCATGATTACTTTTCATGCTGGGTGGCAGGAAGGCACACCAAAAATAGACCGGACAAGTTATTTATTCCTTTGTAATAAACCATTATATGTGATGGACTAAATAGGTCAATACAAATAGTAACAGAGAAGATGCAATTTGCGACTGGTCATTTGGTCTTCGCAAATGACATATCACAAATGTCAAAGATTCAGGTAGTGTCGGAATAAAATTGGATCCTAATGGCTAGGAAATACACAGGATATTACATGGGGTTTGACATTGATGCCTAAAGAAATTATTAAATTTCATAGGGTCACCCTTAGGGATCATTATTTTTCCTAACACTATGGACTGTCATGGATGATCTCCTTGGGGATGGTGCATTCATATTATGTGGTTGGAACAAACATGTGATGTGCTCATATACACTCCAACACTTGCTAATGTATGTTTGGGTCAATCAAAGTTACATGTTAAAAATTGAGGATGGATAATTATTAATTATTTACACTTTTATGGTTTATTTTTTTTTGTTTTGAGTATATCAAAATCACACATCAAAAAAATTATAGTCATTTAAATAACCAAATTTATGGTTCCCTACTGAGATATGTACTCACACACTACTCGAGTGAGCATTACACTTGAGTACTTGAGAAACTCTCACATATTGCAGACATAGATTGGGTAGAGGCCCAATGATGTTGATTGTTTAGTAAATATATTGGATTGGGATATAGATTGGGATGAGGTATTCCTTGTAGTTACAGTGGATCCCAGGTATTTAATTTCTTTGTATTCGTTATATGTGGTCAGTATAGTGTGAAATCAATATTTTATGTGTGTTTGTCATCATTTTAATTATTTTCACATGTTCAGTTTATTTTTTATTTTTTCAGACTCTTCTATGATGGGAATGTTCTATATATATTTTTTCGTTACCAATGTTATTAATTCTATGATACAGGTGTTATAGTATCCCAAAAATACCACCCTAAACCCCTGTTTTAATTACTAGTCTCTGGTATATGCGTTGGAGCAGTTAAGGTATGATTGTAAAACTGGTCCAGTTACTGTTCAGTGTGAGGCAGGTTAGGACATTACACCTAATATCATATTGCTGAATATGACATTATATGTTATATTGGGGATGTTTTATATCATAAATAGATGGATATGGATCAGATTAGCGTAATACTAAAACTCATTATTGATAGATCAACGAGATTACCAATCCTTAAAAATTAGTTCACTGTAATTGGAAAAATATTATGTGTTTTCTTGGAGTCCAATAACATTTATAAGATCATGTAGAGGTAATTTATCCCTTTTTAAGGGTCACCTTTCAAGATAATATGAAAATTTGGATAAATAAAAATTAATAACTACTACTGTAATTGAGCATACCATACACCAGAGAGAATATTCTACATCTTCATCATGATCATATGGTTTAATAAAAATCACTGGGTGGAAATATAATTTGAAATTCATGGAAAAATAATCCCACATTAATGGTGTTTCCATATGTTACACTAAATATATAATCATATAATATGAATACATCCTTTCATTCAAAATGTGCTAGTATCTTATATGAAATGAAAAAATATGAAGAGAGATATAGGTCTCAAGGAGTTTCTAGGCATGTCTGGGGATCTCAATCTATATCAGCAGTTTCATTTCATGGGAGTAGTTTAATAGGAAATAAAGGATACACATTGATTATTTTCTCATTTTTCCATGCATTAACACACATGTATTAATTCCATGGATTCTTCATGTATCGTACGCATTTACTCCCTTATGTTACATCTTACATAATAATCCCTTAATGATATCCTTTGTGGGAGAACAAAATTATGAAATTTTTTTATTATTTTTCCACAATCATAAATTCCATGCTCATGAAAATAATAATTGGCATGAAATATTATAGTACTTATATATATATATATATATCATATATATATAATTGTTTAGGGTATAATCCATTCAATAGTATCAACAATTTATTTCTTTATCCTTATAGAATTGTTCAAAAAAAATTCAATTGAGGAATGCATAAATTATTGTTTTTTGTTCATATTGATGTTAAATAAGTGTTTACATTTTAATATATTTATACATATATCAATATTTTTTATAGAAATAATTTTAAGGTAAATACATACTATATAGAAGACAACATATAAAAGCTGATATGAGTCTAAATACTACTTCTTCTAGACATTATATACTATCAAGTTAACAATATTTATTTTTGGTTGTTTATGAGAATATAATGGCTGGTAAAATTTTTGTTTATGATAAGAATGTGTTTATTTTAAAGTTATATATCATGGAGATTGTAACTGGAGATATGTTAGGCATCAACATGAGGCATGTGTTCTCTATGTATGCTAAGTATCATATTTATTTCGATTATACCATCTTAATAAAACATAATACTTTTTTTATTAAGTATGTTTATAAACATTGTATTTATTATGATATGGAATATTTATCTATATTTTTTGACCCATAATCCATTACACTAATAGCTAAGAAAATAAAATGTAGAAATTGAACAATAATATTTTTGTTAATCTTCAAAATGATAAAATTTAGTGTTAGATGCTTCCTTATCTTAAAGGGTATGAAACATATATTTATTAAAGTGTTATTTATATTAACTAAATAACCACACACATTATGTTTTTTCATATCTTAGTTTCCAATAGTTTTTTTTGTTTTTTCAAAAGAGAAGATTACATAAGGGTTATGATCTATACATAGTAACGTGTTAGAAAATTTTAGTCAAGTATTAGACATGTATGTTTGATTATATAAATACTTATATATTATAAAAAAATTATTTTATTAAATACATATTAATTTAGAACATGGAATGCGATTAATTTAGGATAAAACATGAAATAGGAATGGAAATATGAAATATGTTTTCTCAACAGCAAATCTTCATTTATAATTACTAAATTTTTGGATCAAAATAGAAATTTTATTTTGAATTTAAAATTTCATTGGAAATAGAACTATCATCATCAAGATGGAGTAATGAAATGTGGATATTATTTTCTAATATTTATTTTTGAAATAAATTCAATTAGTATATTTACAAAATTCTCTAAGGTTGTATTTTATCATAACAATTCATTTTAATTTATCTTAAAATTATATTGAGAATACATGTCAAATGCTTTGAATTTAATATTTATCATTTTTATAAACCTCACACCTATTTTTAGAAAGATATAATTTTTTTACGAGGAGGATGGGTGGATTAATTCTCAAGTTTGATAAGGTTTTATTTTATTTATAGTGTATATTTTGTAGTTTAAATTTCAATTTGTATATTAGAAATGATTTGAACAAAATGTTTGATGTAAAATTTTGTTATGACACTGTATTTGTGATAATATTTTATGGTTCTAGTTGTGCTGCTACTATAGCTATTTATTGGTTTTATTTTTGTTTCTAATAAACTAACTGGGTAATGAAATTAAAAAAACACATTTGTTAAAATTTATTTTTTACAAGAGTTATATTATATAGAGAGTAAAAAATATGAGAACCATTTTATTTTACATTGGTTATACAATAATTTACATAAAAGGAATTTATTTCACATATATTATTATATAATAGAAGTAAAAAATCTTCTATATTCTTGAAAAATCTATACCCTGTTTCTACATTTCAGTGCCCTTAGCTGGTTAGTTACGTGACCTTTAGTGTGCCTTCCCATATGTGAGAGGCTGCTGACTAGTAGAGACAATCTATTATATATCGTGGGGATACTATACCATATTTAACATTCATAATAATATAATAAATCAATAAAAAATATGCAAATGATAATAAACTATAACTAATATAATTCCATTTTCAATAAGACCAACATCACATTATAATCTGAAAACATGGACACATGACCATAAACTAAAGAAATAGATATGTCCGGCCATATAAGTGTCAACTGTCAAATGAAAACCCAAAATAGAGACACACTGAAAAAACCCCAGAAATGTCCTGATATCATGTCTAGTTCCCTCAACCATTCTTCATCCTTCATCCCAAATCCTCCATTTAACATTGGGATCCTACCCCAATATTTTCATGACAACATGAATTCTTTTCAGGTACTGATAAGGTATCCCATTTATGGTGTGACTACAACTTAGTTATCCACCACCAATGAAATCTTAAATAATAAAACATATATAATAGTATATATTGTTTTTAATGAATAAATTACAAATTACAAATAAACAATTATCACATTAATTGTTTTAATTAACCACATAAAACCCCAGGTTCATGGTGAAACTCAAACTAATAATATCGACTTCATCCTGTGCTAGAGACTGAACCATCCACCAAAGGGATATCACATTTCATTCTATCATAGTATCCATTAATAATTTAATATTCAGTTTCGAGTTCTTACATTTGGTCCTTAGAGCAACATCCTCGAACCCCATGGGTATTTGGAGTAGTAGGCACAGTCCCACAGCTGATTAATCACAAGAAATGAATTTATATATCATGGGGGCCTACAGTAGATGTTTGGATCTCCATGGGTATATAGAGTAGTAGTCTATATCCCAAAACTCAGTCACAAATATCACATCTCATGGTTCCACTATCACAACCCATTTATCAACCATTTCCATAATTCATTATTCATACAAGTCCATAAATACATTTATCAACCATGTTCATAATTACCCATTTATCAACCATTCATAATTAATTATTCTTTATTTTAATTGTATCAACACACCCCATTTTTTATCAAGTATGATCTAAAAATTATCAATGATTCTAATGGGACTTGTGAAGGGTTTTACCATTGCATTGAAAATCATTCAGTTAATTCAATTTTTTTCCAAACATGGAAATTTAAATTGTACAATTAAATACACTAAAATAAAATGATGACTATGGGAATTGAAAATTAGACCACCTACATCAAGGTCATAGATGAAAATTCACCATCCTGATATTCCCAATTTGATGTGGAACAACTGAAATCACAATGACACTAATGATCTACGACCAATACCTTAGACCAAGATCCAAAGGAATAAGATCCATTAAAACCTATATCTAAATCATCATCAATAGATGAAAAATCATCAACTTTCATCAAGAAATATAGATATGAGAGAAAGAGAGGAAATCAAATGGGTAGGAGGTTATATATCATAGATGAGTCATTCCTTCAATAAAATATTGGATTCACTAGTAAATATGTTTATTGAGACATTGCATCATCCTTAGGACCTCAAAAATGAAGGAAACCATTTTTGGTTGAGTGGGGTGTAAGGAGGATAAAAACCATCAGGTTCTAGAAATTTAATGAAATTGGTGGGGGGGGGGGGTGGTTAAAACCCATGTGCACAGTTTCTTGGGTGGAGGCACACAGTTTTCAAAAATGTGGTCCTTAACCATGCACCCTTACATATGGTTGTGGGGGTGCATGGTTTCTCTTAAGTGTTGAAAAATTTGTAAAACCATGCACCAAATATGAAAGACCACAATATCTCAGGGTGAAAATTTTGTGGATGGTGGCCACATGGTTTGGAAAACCATGAGCCAACAATGTTCCACCTCCCATGCCTCCAAAATAGGGCGCACAATTTCTGGGGGGTAAACTACATTATTTTCTCAAACTATATGCCAACTATACAACACCCCATGAGATTCCAGAACTTCTCTAATTTTACCCAAAAAACACCAAATTTATACGTAGACAAGGTATAACCAAAATGCACAATAGAGTACTTAAACACGTGTATATGGAATATCCATAATTTTCAAGATCTTACAATCTCCCCCTCTTATAACAACTCATCCATGAGTTATACTCTTAATCATCACAAATATTCTGATGTAAAACGATCAAGTCATCAAGCCAATATATCTATTTCTACCACCCATGTTTCAACTTGAACATGCCCATGATTACTTATCACTAATACCAAAAGCATGGTCTTTAACCTCAACACCTTCTCATTATGATCCACAATATGAATTAGATTATTCTAAAAGGTTGCGTCAAACTCAATCTCCACATCATCATTATTGATAACATGAGAAGTGTATGGGTGATACTACAAAATATGTGACACTTGGGAAACATCATGCATGTAACTGTACATCTGTGGAAGATCCAATCGGTATTCCATGGACTCAATTATCTGCACAATCTCAAAAGGTCCCACAAAAATGGTATCCAACTTTACCTACCTCATAATATTTTGGTGACCCAATATAGGTGTAACCCAATAGAATACATGATAATATACTATAAAATCAGGGGTTTGAAAACATAGATCAAAATAAAACTTATGCCTACTATGAGTTGTAACTATAGATTTATAAAGATACCATATAAGAATGACATTATATGGGTGATTGTGGAAGGATTGACTAAAGTATCTGATTTCTTGCCTATCCTAGAGACTTTCATAGTGGTTCAGATGTGGGATATGAATTTTCGAGAGATATTATGTTTACACACGGTAATATAGAGTATTGTTTCAGATCATTATTTACATCACATTTATAGGAAGTACTAAAGAAGGTGTTGGGTACCCAGGTATTATTGGGAAACTCTTTCCACCCGTAGACAATTGGCAGTTAGAACGTACCATTCAGGTGCTACATAAATGTTTGTGATCATGGGTCTTTTTATTTTGTGGGTATTAGGAGAAGTAATAAGAACTCATTTAGTTCTATTATAACAATAGTTATTACGTGGCTATTCAGATCGAATCATACGAGGCACTTTATGGTAATCCATGAATATCACCTCTTTGCTGATAGGTGTGCATCATGTCAAAAACTCTGAAATCTCCCTTTTTATGCTTTACCACCAATACTATTGTCATAGGTAATAGTCCATTGTAGTCAAACCATGATGCACCAACCACCGTGTGCATTTAAACACATTCATCAACACTTGTCACATACACATAGGCATAAAAACATGGTTGTAGACATAGATGATCTCATCCTCATCTATAGTCTAGTCTGAAGGTGTCTCCCCACCTTGAAGAATATCCCTCAAGGAAAAAACTGTGGATCCTCACACTATCTATCTATAATCTATATTAGTAGTATGGAATCAACAGATATGGATAGAAGGGTCATCTTCTCCTAGCCTTCCGGAACCACTATATGAATCTCTGTAGTCAAAGTCATAAAGTTTCACATAGTAATAGTGTAACACCCCATGGTTTTGAAAATAAATATTAAATTCATGAAACACTATGTCCATACAAAACAACACATTTTATAATCTAGCCATTAAACACAGCTTTTCCTTTTCTGTGTTTTTAATTTCAAAAAACGGTCATCTAGAGTTGGGATCAGTAAGTCATATGGATTCTGATAGAACAAACTAGTTTTTTTATGAATAGTAACATACCATTATGAATTGTAATATGAATATTAAAATGACCCTTATTTATAGTAAGTAATGATATATATTTTTATTTTCATAAGATAATATTATAAAAAGATCTTAATTAATTTTTCATTGTGATATAAAACTAATTATACCTTTAAAATTGTTATTTTTTGAATAAACTTTGATTTAATTTAAAAATAAAATTAATTATATTTAGAAAATTATTTTTGAAAAATTGAGTTCATTTTTGAATTTTACATGTCGAAAAATGGTAAGGGAGAATTTTTGGAATTTTTTTGAAATTTTTGAAATTTTGATGAATAGTGAAATATGGTAAAATTCCTTATATACAAATTATCAGTTAAATAAACTATTTATGAAATCATGAGTGATTAATGGCTCCTAAATTAGAACATACATGCACTTATTACTATTAGGCATCACATTAGGCATCACTATTGGTTGTCTTGAGGTAATTAATAAAATAATGAATAAAATATTCAAAATTCACTCTTCTCCTCCACAATAAACACCCCCTTACTCTCTCTTACCTTCACTCCTCTATGCCATGAAGCTCTTAAATGATCTACCATAATACACTCCCTAATCAATCCCCACGTATAGAAAACTCTTTTTCTTACCAAAATACCCAAACCCCTTCTCTTAAAGAGGATCTCAAGGAGGTTATTCAAAGAGGTAAAGCACCCTTCTTTTTCATTTAGTTTTATTTTAATTTATCTTTTTCTGTTATCCTCAACTCACCTCCTCTATCCAAATGACCATTATAATTCCCATAACATCTATATAATTGAATTATATCATTTTAATGGAAGAACCATCATCAATATTTTTACTCTCCCCCTTTTATTTTATAAACGAAATCAACGTCCATGAGGTTCCAATTTATAGCCTTCGTGGATGACGAAGTTTCATTCTTCAATTTCTATTTCATTAATTATCATGAAACCATTTTTATGGTTTAAAGAGACTATAATATATGTTTTATAACCTAATTATTATTCATGAACCAGTATACATATATATTATAAAATTTTATATCTAAACTAGTTCGTAATAATCAAAATTCCACGAAAACAATCTAAGTGAATATCATTAATATTTAATCTGATGATTCATCCTCTTTCTATGTAACCAAATGAAGAAATGGACATTACCACTTCTGGATTTTCATAAATAATATGTAATTTTAATTTTATAGATTTACATCCCTTCTACATGAACTACATTATTTATAAACAAGTGTACCAATTATGAAAATCCATAAAAAATTCTCTAGGACGATAGAATTAAATATTATAACTTATCAATAAAGAAATAAATGAACCAAACAGAATTATGGTAAACTAAATACATGTATAATATTTTATTAATTAAGTTATTAATAATTATAATTTCATATTCCAGGATCGTAAGTTCAAGAGTGGAACACATTCAGACTTAAGGTAAGGATTTTCCACCCGAAGCACCATTTTCATTCGGGTTACTTTTATAGTTTAATTACTTCAATGAAATTATTATGTATTATTATATACTAATAAAAACATCTGTTTTAGTGTTCTATATATGTTTACCAACCATAATAAATTTATTATTTTATGTGGAGTTACACGTTTTAAATGGAACATTCAAAATTATTTCCAAAATACAGGCCTGATTCAAGTGAGTTTCTCAATTTATTGCCTATTTTCAAGGGAAATCTATAATCTATTTTTGGAAACATTTTTCTTTATGAATCACTAATTTTATTTTTAAAATAATATCTTACTTAACTTTTGGTTTTATATAAATAATTTTCCAAAAGAAATATTCTTTTCAAAATAAAAGAGCATTTATCTCAAGCATTACTAAATGGTTTTATAAGAATATTTTCATCTGTTTCAACACTCTTATTGTTTCTTATGTATTATCGGGATTATTTTTTTACAATATCATATATAATATTTAATTGGATGGTTTATGACTAGTTTTAATGTGGATGTTCTATCCTAAAACAATTGACCAATTTACTCCAAATGGTTAGTGGTTAAACTCATTGTTTAGGGAAAGATATTTACATTTCATATGTAAGTTTCAATATGAATGTATAGGTAGTTTATTTTTATCCCTAATCATATGAGGAATATATTGGACTTATTATGTGATGGTTGGGTCCCACTATAGCCCCTATATTCATCGGTAGTTCTCTTGAGAGAAATAGACGTGGACTTGGCCGAGGCTTTTCCCATTTTGAGTTATAGTTTTGGAAGAGGGATTAATCATTTTTAGACATCTTGGCCAAGTACTCAACGATATGTTTTTGAATTTTGATAATATGCACTAACCTCATTATGAATCTAGTAATTTAAACTTCATGTGATAATTCGATTAGTATAATACCCATGATTATTTTTTTATTTATTGATTTATTTACTCAGCTCATATTCCGTCCATATATACTCAATTTTATTACTGGTAAAGGCATGTGTTTTCATTTATTCGCCATGTATAATTTTTATATTATCTTATTATGTATTTATTACTTTTACTGAGTGTTTGATCTCACCCCTTTATTATGTTTCATTTTCCCAGGATGTAACGCCCCGACCCCAGTTACCAAGAATCGCTGCATTATTTTAATACATTGGCATGACTACAAGGAATCAAGTCCCGAAGGACCGATCGATTTTGCAGTCTTGGAAAATATATTACATACACGAATGTTACATTACACTTTATAACATACAAAACAACATAAATAATCCATTATTAATGCCATTATTCCTTTGGATTAACCCTTCATATCAATCACAATACACTTCATGGAATCATGGGAAAAATAAAACATAGAAAGGGGTGAGCTCAGATGCTCAGTAAGGATAAAAATATAGAGGAAACTTTAATAAATAATCATAAACATTTAAGGCAATTTATAAATAAAACAAATGACTTTTAATCTTGAAGTTCAACATAATATGGAAAAAATATAATAAAATAATTCCATTTACTTATTCACATGGATATTCTACTAGTCGAATAATCACATACAATATCACTACGCACTTTCATAATTATGGAATTCATAATTCCAGACTACCATAACCACATAGTCAAGGCCTCGTGCCAAGACTACAAATAAGATTTTGTCAAGGCCTTGTGACAAGACAGTAGTTTGTCTAATGAGACATACTAATGCATCGAGGAGCATTAACAGTCTCCACCTGTCACTTATTAAGTCCAATTCATTCCTCATATGAATAGGTTTAAACATAACATAAACATTTGTATTAAAAATAGCATATGAAATTTCAATACTTTCTCCATAAACCATGAATGGTATAAAAATAACACATCCACTATCAAACATATCACAAAACCTTAAATACAATATGGAATTTTTGTATCATAATATATCAACTTCATGTAATCTCAAAGTCCATCAATGGATTTGAAATAGATTAAATCAAAACTATTTGAGAGAAATATCTCTTTTTTTTGAAATCATTTAAAATTCACAAATTTATTAAGGAAGAAATCGAAAAGAGATTTTTGAATCAAAGTGTCCCATACCACTTTGAAACTTTTGAAAAGAAATATCATTTCGAAACATTCATGTCCATATAAATAAATCCTTCAAATCATTTTGAAAACATGGACTTTAATTAAAAAATTTATAAAGATAAATCTTTAAAACATATAAAATTATGATCTTGATAAAGAGTAATTTCAAAAATTCTTAAAATATCTATTTTGAAATCATTTAAAAGTCACATAAATATAAAATAAAACATTTAAATTCAAAATATTCTTATAATATTGTAAGGGAATATTTGATGATTTTATAATGTTAAAAAATATTTGCACCCTCCATATAAGTTAAAAAACATTCTTACCTTAAATTTGTCGAAAAGGTCAAAAAGTACCTTGTTTGGAAAACGACGGAAAGATTACTTTCAAAACACATAAGGTTATAAATGTCTTTAACCCATTTTTTAGTAAATAATAATTTTTTTGAAATATTTTTTTATAAAACATGGATGTGGATGATAAAGAGGTCCCAGTAGATAATTACGTATAAACAACCTCAGATAATGAAGAGACTGTGAAATAACCACTTACCTTGTACATTTCCTTGGTTAAGGGTAGTTTAAACTCCTGTATATTGTTGAGATAATTTTTATTAAATTAAACATAATCATATACGTTAATATGATATCATATATGATCTTTTAACACTGCTTTATTAATAATATCTTTGTATTATCGTCATTTCGGGAGTTAACTTACTCGTTTTATTTTTTATGTTTTGTTATATAAGTCATGTTTGATATAGATAGGTTGTATCTTATTCATATCCATAATTATATCAAGTTCTTAAACATTATTTTTAATCATAAAATGATAATTATACTTGAATGGATACGATGGGGAATGAATCTCATCGAGTTCATGGAGACGGTAGTCCGTACGTACGAACGCATGCTACTTCCATTTCATTTTTCAATTTAAAAGGAATAAAAACCAAATGATACATAGGTAAATTATTATTCCAGTGTAATATAATATCTTATATGTGTTACTTAAGTTCATTAACACCATCCTTTATATGTTCCATGTATGGTATGAATGACTCATATCACTTTGAGTGGGAGGTAGTCTACACTTCCTCAAATGAAATTATCATATATATATACAACATGAAAGGAATAATGGTATGCTCTAAAATGGAATTACATAAGCTTATATATAAAATAAATATCATAAATATCATATTTAATTATAGTTCCAATATAATGTCCACCATGAGAGGCGGTAGGAGATAATTGAACAATCATCGTTTCATGAGGCGTTTGGTTTCCATCCACAGAAACATTATGTTCATCACCCATTAGATGGAGGTGTTTGTAAGTGCAGTTTGAATACTTCTCATAAAAATATCATAGTACATTTAGGATACTGGTTTTCTTAGAAAATAAAATAATAAGAAGAGTTTAGGGGTTGGAGAAGTAAAATAAAAGAAAATAATTTAAGAGAAATCTTTACCTTTAATTGGGGTAACTCCTTTGGTTTGAACAAAAAAAGATTCTTGAAGTGCCTTATTCCTAAGGTAAGGCTTCTAGGAGAAGGATAGGGATGTAGGGAGCTTAATTGGGTAGAGGTTGGATGATCCAAAAGGCTTTATAGGTATGAGGAATTGGTTATAAGTGGTGTCCTTTTATAAGGGGGAGGAGGGGCTCTTTAGAAAAAACATAAAGTATTATTTTATGATAAATTAATATTCAGTTTATAATGGCTCTAAACTAGATTATTTAAAGTCTAAGGTGGATATGGGTCTCAAATCACTCAAAAAATAGGTTTTATACATGTTTGGGTTACTATTTTACCCTTATCTTTTATATTTAACTCTTACTTAAATAGTCCGACATTTACCAGGTCTCTTTGTATTTTTATATTCTATGGTTAATAAACATCTTATAAACTGCCAAGAGAACCCCAAGTGGTTCATTAATGACATACCTATCATCATATAAGTCCTTTGGCAGAACCTTAGTATTTAGGAATATAATATCAATTAATAATATAATTTTTTTTGAAAAAACTTCTTTATGTCAATTTTGACACTATTTAATAATTGATTTTTGTTAAAGTCTTAATAACATTTTTAATTAGAACCAAATTTATTTAATCAATCTTAACATGTCATATCAACAAATAAAATTTGTGGAGTTTATTAAAATTCTAAAATTATATTTATTTTGGTTTTTATAAAATAAATTATTTTAGTATTTCATTAATAAGGTAATTATTGAATCATCATTATGTCATAAATAAATTAATTTATGTGATGTCTAAAAATTATAAAATAAATACCATGTTGTAGGAAATATTTTTATATTTCCAATGAATATTTATAGTTGAGAATATAACTAATATAACCCCATTTAAAAATTAATTTACTAAAAGATATTTGTTTGTGTCATTTTTGTCTTTACTATTAACTAATTAGGTTTTATGTGAATTTGCAAATTCTCCTAGGAGGTGGGTAAAAGACAGTGAAAAGTTCAATAAAATGTTTATATATCTAAAATTAGTATAAGCTGACTTCAATGAATTAAATTTAACTTACATAGGTAGTATGTATCTATTTTTACATAAAATAAATTTAAATAAAATAAATAATTATTTAAATAAAAATTCAGTTTTAAACTATAACTTATTGTTTTCACTATTCATCAAAAATTAAAATTTTTCAAGAAAATACCAAAACTTTACCCTAACATAATTCTTATATTCCGAATTAAATAATGAAGTGTATTTTTCCAAATTCAAAACATAGAAGTTGCATTTATTAATTTAAAATTAATTCCCACTGTAATAACCAAAAAGAGTATTTTTAAGAAATAATAACAACCAAAAGTTTGACACTTTTTAATGTCCAATTTCAAAGTGAAATTACATAAAATGACCATAATTAGATAAAATGGTAAAATTATATTCTATTTATATTTCCAAACCATTAAAATTTATAATTTAACAATATAAATTATTTTATTTAAAAAGTTGTTTTCAGTTTAAATATAATATTCTTCACTATTCACTCAAATATGAAAGTTATCAGAAAAACACCAAAACATTATTGAAACTAAATTCATTTGTCCCTATTCTAAAGAAGAATTTCATTTTTTCAAATTTAATATATAAATGTATAAAATATTGGATTTAAAAAGGCTTCGCCATTAAAAGGCGGTTGAATTACATTTTTTGAAAAAAAACATCTTTTATCTGTAAAAAAATGTATTTGTTCTTACATTATGTCTAAAAAACTCATAATATGGATTCTAAAATTAAAAGGATTATATGAAGTTCAAAATTCAGTTAATACTATTCATAACCACTTTTTAACGGCTTGTTTGGTAAGTCATGGTGTGCTAGAACTCGGTGTTGCGTGTAGTGAAAGTTATTGAATTACTTTGAAGAAATAAAGTACAATGAAATCTTGGGGTGTTAAATTCTTCCATCCTTCAATAAATTGTGTCCTCATAATTTGAAATTATTTTTTGAAAATAAAAGTTTGTAAATAGAAAATACCTTTAGGAAATCCCACATCAGAAATTAGGTTAATAAAATTTATTCTTAATAAGAGGAAAAGGGAAATGAAATGGTCACCACCAAATTATGATCTCTTTTAAGAGATCATTGGAGAAAATTAGAGACATATAATTGGAGGAAAAACATAAATATTTATTGGTAGTGATTGAGGTCATCAATCACAAACAAGTTTAAAATTGAGGGCCTTAAATTAATCAATCTATGATGATTTAAAATACCATCGGTTCAACAAAACATATGGTGTTAGGATAACACATTTTTGGTTTTAAGACCCCTTCACTAAAGTATAAGAATTAATTTATTCATAGAATAAGAGAAGAAGAAAAATATTTACTTCACATGTAGAGTCCCATCCTTTAACAAAGTTCTACCATAAACTCATCTTTCACTATAAAAGATAATAGAACTTAAAAATAATATTATATTTATCCTATTCCCATAGGGTTCAGAAAAAAATTTATAATTCATCTACCATAATGTTTTTTTTAAAATACTACATTATTTAATCCAGGACATCACGTGGGCCAGTGGTAGGTGGTACACCCTTGTCGCCCTACGGTTGCGAGTTCAAGTCTCGTGGCCTTATCGGACGCAACAGGTTGCTGCATGACCTCCAGGTTTTCCTTTTATGGAAATCCAAAAATAATCTCAAACGAGAATTATCCAAAATACTTCTGTACAGACTCACAATCCAAACATTATAAGTATGGTAAACACAATGAAGTTTATTTTTTCTGCGTAATAACATGTGAACACTTTCATCATGTATTCTTTTAAAACACTGCAACTTCCTAAATTACCATAAAACCTTATTGATTACATTCATAATCCCTTATTCCTTATAGAATACTGGATATACTCCTTCTATCCAAAAATGTTGTAAACTCCAACAATAATATAATATAAAAATCATTAATCAGTTTCAAGGTAATCAAGAATATCCAATATAATTTATCCCAATCAATCATGTATTATTCCAAAATCACTACCTCGGTATCAGAACCATATTATGTTTTATCATTCTCTCAACCATATATTTTCCAAAAATTTAACTTGCTATTGAGTCACTTTTCTTGGTTTTACACAATCTCAAGTCCTTAATTAAATAGTACTGCATTGCAATCCTTATATACTCCATAATTATTATAACCAGTTCATTGTTGATACAACACTCAAATGACATAATTCTTTAATAACAATATTATAACTCTAATCATTCCTCCTCATATGTGGTAGTATCATATCTTGATTATTATCCAATAGCATCATTTGGGGAATTCTTTGATTATTTGGACATCGGTTCGCGTAGTGTCCCAACTCCGTGAATATGAAGCATTGTTCATTTGAAACCTTTTTCTTACCCTTCTAGTCATGTACTTGTTTTCCTTTTTCTCCACACTTATAAAAAAATATTATTCCCTTTAGGAAAGTTCCAGGCTGTTTATTTCTATAGTTATCACATATGGGAAAATTCTTCTTTTCCCTCTTCCCTTTATCCATCTTTCTCTATTCCATCATTTTCTTCTATTACTTCCCTTCAAAGCCATCGGACTCAAGGAATTATTTTCATAACTTATTAACACATGATATCATTTATTCATATGTTTAGAATACATGGGATACTATTTAATTTCTAAATGTTGGATTAATACTATGAGAAATATGATCCTTCTTACTCTTTGGATCATATGTATTGCTGGAGTTCACATTCCTTCTACTAGGCGCCATTTCTATACAATAGCATAAACTAGGTCAGTTTATGAATTACAATGAATAATTAAAAACTTGTAAAATACCTAACGTAAATTGAATGGTTTATGGATATAATCCATAATCATAAAGATGTTTTAATTGAGGAATTATATACTCATAAACCCTTCATAAAGATTTGTAATGAAAATGAGAATTATCCTAAGCATATCCCCTAGGAGTTTCATAACCAAGAGTGAAGCAAGGCATGTTGTCGTGCACCAGTTCCCATTAGAGTCTAGCTCAAAGCTGTGTTTTCGGGTTTTACCTCTTGTTACATCTGTGCCAGAGCCGCCTCTACCTTCTCATATCCTGATAGGGATGTATTTATTAGAAAACTCAGAAAATCTATACAATAAAAAAATTCTTGGAAGTTCTTTTATACTAATCCTCAAATTCTATCTTACGGCTATTTGCTCTAATAAGAGTTTATCTAAATCTAGTTTCCATGGTTATTTCTAAACTACATCTGATACCAACTACAATGCTCCGACCCCGTTTACCCAGATTTAGTGCATTATTTTAAAACATTGGAATGATTACAAGGAATCATGTCCTGAAGGACCGATCAGTTGAGCAGTCCTGGAAAATAGATTATATACGTGAATGTTAAATTACACTTTATAACATACAATACAACATAAATAATCCTTTATGAATTCCATTATTCCCATGGCTTAACCCTGCATATCAATAACAATACACTTCATGGAATCCTGGGAGAAATAAAACATAGAAAGGGGTGAGCTCAGATGCTCAGTAAGGATAACAATATAGCGAAAACTTTAATAAATAATCATAAACATTTACGGCAATGTATAACTAATACAAAAGCCTTTTAAACTTGAACTTCAACATAATATGGAAAAAATAAAATAATTCCATTTACTTATTTCCTTGGATATTATACTAGTCGAATAATTGCATTAAATATCAATAACCACTTTTATAATGATGGAATGCATAATTCTAGACTACCATAACAACATAGTCAAGGCCTCGTGCCAAGACTACAAATAAGATTTTGTCAAGGCCTTGTGGAAAGACACTAGTTTGTCTCATGAGACCTATCGATGCATCAAGGAGATATAGCGGGCTCCACCCGTCACTTATTAAGTCCAATGCATTCCTCATATGAACAGTTTTAAACATAACATAAACATTCGTATGAAAACTAGCATACAAAATGTCAATACTTTCCCCATAAACCATGAATGGTATAAAAATAACACATCCACAGTCAAACATATCACAAAACCTTAAATACAATATGGAAGTTTTTTATCATAATAAATCAAATCCAAGTAAGCTTAAAGTTCATCAATTTATGTTGAAATAGATTAAATCGAAACTATTTGAGAGAAATATATCTTTTTTTGAAATCATTTAAAAGTCACACATTTATTAAGGAAGTAATTTAAAATATATTTTTGAATCAAAGTGTCCCATACCACTTTGAAACTTTTGAAAAGAAATATCATTTCAAAACATTTATTTCCATTTAAATAAATCCTTAAAATCATTTTGAAAACTTGGATATTAATTAAATGATTTAGAAAGATAAATCTTTAAAAAATTTAAAATTCTGATCTTGATAAAGAGTACCTTTCACAAATTTTTAAAATATTCAGTTTTAAATCATTTAAAAGTCACATAATTATAATATAAAACAATTACATTCAAATTATTATTATAATCTTGTAAGAGAATCTTCGATGATTTTATAATGGTAGAAAATAGCCGCACCCACCGTATAAGTTAGAAAAACATTCTTACCTTAAATTTGTCGAAAAGGTCAAAAAGTACCTTGTTTGGAAAACGACGGAAAGATTCCTTTCAAAAAACATAAGTGTATAAATGAATTTAACCCATTTTCTAGTAAATAGTTAAAATGTCCTGAAATATATTTTTATGAAACATGGATGTGGATGATAAAGAGGTCCCAGTAGATAATTACATATAAACAACCTCGGATAATGAAGAGATTGTGAAATAAACCCTTACCTTGTAATTTTCCGAGGTTGAGGGTAGTTTAACCTCTTTTATAATGGTGAAATATTTGTTATTAAATTATACAATAGTCATATATGTTAATATGATATAATATATGATCTTTTGACATTTCTTTGTTAATAATATCTTAGTATTATCACCGTTTCGGGTGTTAACTTACTCGTTTTATTTTATATGTTTGGTTACATAAGCCATTTTTTATGGATAGATTGTATATTATTCATATCCAGAATGATATAAAGTTATTAAACATTATTTTTAATCATAAAATGAGAATTATAATTGAATGGATATGATGGGGGATGAATCTCATCACGTTTGTGGAGACGGTAGTGCATACATACGCACGAACGCTACTTCCATTTCATTTTTAATTTTAAAAGGAATAAAAAACAAATGATACATATGTATATTATTATTACAGTAAAATATAATATCATATATGTGTTACTTATGTTCATTAACATCATCCTTTATACGTTCCATGTATGCTATGACTGAGTCATATCACTTTGAGGGGGCTGTAGCCCGCACTTCCTCAAATGAAATTATGGTATATATATACAACATGAAACAAATAATGGTATGATATAATATGTAATTACGTAAGATTATATATAAAATAAATATCATTAATTTCATATATAATTATAGTTCCATCATAATGGCCACCATGAGAGGCAGTAGGAGATAATTGAACAATCATCGTTTCGTGAGGCGTTTGGTTTCCATCCACAGAAACATTATGTTCTTCACCCATTAGATAGAGGAGTGTGTAAGTGTAGTTCTAATACATATCATAAAAATATCCTAGAAAATTTAGGATATTTGTTTTGTTACAAAATAAAATAATAAGAAGAGTTTAGGGGTTGGAGAAGTAAAAGAAAAGAAAAGAAGCTAAGACAAATCTTTACCTTTAATTTGAGTAACTCCCTTTGGTTTGAACCAAATAGGATTCTTGAAGTGATTTATGAATAAGGTAAGCCTTCTAGGAGTAGGAGAGGGATGTAGGGAGCTTAATTTAGAAGAGTTTGGATGATCCAAAAGGCTTTAGTTGTTTGAGGATTTGGTTAGAAGTGGTGTTCTTTTATAAGGGGGAGGAGAGGCTCTTTATGAAAAACTTAAAGTATTATTTTATAAAAAATTCATATTCATTTTATAATGGATCCAAACTAGATTATTTAAAGTCTAAGGTGGGCATGGGTCGAAATTAACTGAACCAATAGGTTTTATACAATTTTGGGTTACTATTTTACCCTTATCGTTTTGAATTAACTCTAAGTTAAATAGTTTGAAATTTACCATGTATCTTTGTATTTCTATATTATATGGTTAATAAACTTACCATAAACTGCCAAGAGAACCCCAAGTGGCTCTTTAATGACATAAATATCATCATATAAGTATTTTTGCCGAAACTTATTTATTTAGGAATATTATATCAATTAATAATATAATATTTGTTTTAAAAACTCCATTGTGTCAATTTAGACACTATTTAATAATGTTTTTTTAAATTCTTAATAACTTTATTAATTCGAAAAAAAATTATTTAATCACTCCTAACATGTCATATTAACCAATAAAATTCGTGTAATTCATTAAAATTATAACATTATATTTATTCGGGTATTTATAATATCAATTATTTTAATATTTCATTAATAATGTAATTACTGTATCATCATTATGTCATTAATAAATTAATTTATTTGATGTTCAAAAATTATAAAAACATACCATGTTGTAGGAAATCCTCTTATATTTCCAATTAATATTTATAGTCAGAAATATAACTTATATAACCCAATGTAATAATTAATTTACTAAAAAATATCTGTTTGTGTCATTTTTGTCATTACATTAAATTAATTAATCTAAAGAGTCGTTATCACTCTCAAGTGGCTCCATGGGGTCCCAAAATCGACTCAAGGATGCCCATGGTCGGTAATGACTCATAAAATAAGGTTAGGACAAGTGTTAAGGTAATTTTTTATTATTATAATATATTTTTTATCTTCAATTACCTCATTTACCTTTAATAGTGGTAAAAAAAAGTCAAAAGTTACTATTCACCAAAAATTATTTTTATCTTATTGAAGCACAATTTAATACATGATATTAACCGTGTCTCTTTTATTTTCTAAATTCCACTCATAGAGGCAGTTAAATTATGTTTTATGTGAATTTGTAAATTCTCCTAGGAGGTGGGTAAAAGAAGGTGAAAAATTCAATAAAATTTTTATATATGTAAAATTATTATAAACTGACTCTAATGAATTAAATTTAACTTATATTTGTAGTATGTATATATTTTGACATAAAATAAATTTAAATAAAATAAATAATTATTTAAATAAAAATTCGGTTTTAAACTATAACTCAGTGTTTTTCAATATTCATCAAAAATTAAATGTTTTCAGAAAAATACAAAAAATTTACCATAAGATAATATTGATATTATGAATTCAATAATGAAGTCTATTTTAACAAATTCAAAACATAGAAGTTGAATTTATTAATTTAAAATTAATTCCCGCTATCAAAACCAAAAGGCGCGTTTTTATGAAATAATAACAACCAAAAGTTTTACACTTGTTTATGTCCAATTTCAAAGTGAAATTACATAAAATGACCATAATTGGATTAAATAGTAAAAATATAATCTATTTATACTTCCAAACCATTAAAATTTATAATTTAACAATAAATATTAATTTTATTTAAAAAGTTGTTTTCAGTTACAATATAGTATTTTCATTATTCACCCAAATTTGAAAGTTATCAGAAATACACCAAAACTTTATTGAAACTAAATTCTTATGTCCAGATTCTAAATAAGTAGTTTATTTTGTCAAATTTAATATATAAAAGTTTCAAATATTGGATTTAGAAAGGCTTCTCCATTAAAAGGCAATAAAATTGCATTTTTTGAAAAATAATTCTTTTATCTGAAAAAAAATTATTTGTTCTTTAAATTATGTCTAAGAAACTCATAATATGGATTCAAAAATTTTAAGGATTATATAAAGTCGAAAATTTATTTAATACTATTCATGACTTCTTTTGAACGGCTTGTTAGTTATTTCATTGGGTGCTAGAACTCGGTGTTGCGTGTAGTGCAAATTCTTGAATTACTTTGAAGAAATAACGTACTATGAAATCTTGGGGTGTTACACAAGATATGAAGAAGTATGTTATGAGTGACTTGCATGCATAATCTAGGAGGCATCATTGTTTCTAATTGAATAAATTAGTGTTTTATTTCCTTTCATGATGTAATGTTGAACTTATATATATATATATATATCTTTTTTCCAAAAGCTTCAAAACTAATTGGTCCTTTAGGATGAAAATTCATTGTTTATATGACAACGTAAAAAAATAAAGCACGAGAAACGGGCAACTGGGGGCGGGTCCATACAGTTGGCATCAGAGGATGTTTAGTAGAAAACCTAGATACTAGATTTAGAAAATGTAGATTTGGTAACAAATCCCTAATATATACTTGGGGATAAGAATACTTGAACATCCTAGTATTTTGTTAAGGAATGGATTATGTGAATCTTGCAAGAAAATACATCCCTTCCTGGATACAAATAGTGTGAGGTAGAACAATCACAGATGTACATAGAAGTGAAAACTCCTACAAGGATTTTCAGGGTTGAACCAGGTTGTGCTGGTACACGAAAATGGGCCTTGCTTCACTTTTGGTATTGAAACTCCCAGGGGATATGCTTTGGAAAATTCACATTTTATTTACAATCCAGTATGAATGATTTTAATGTAAAACTTTCCTTAGAGAAATCGTGTTTAGGAGATTAGATATTCATAGAATATCTATTTATTCTATGTAATTTTATATTTGAGATTATAAATTATGATTAATACCCTAATATATTGTCTGACATTATTTAGAAATGGTTCTTAGTGGAAGTAATGGAAACCACATGAACACGCAAATCCCATGTAGGGATTTCCCTCCAATGCAAGATAATGATGTTGTATTTGGAGCCAAAACTGGTAAAAAGAATCTTATAACTATTCTGGGCAACTTACTCAGGTTATGAATAATAACCATACCTATATAGAGCATCTGGATGCACCAAATTGAGGAGTTATGTTAGATCGATTTATTCGACAAAACCTCCATCATTCAATAGGGATAAAAACCCGTTTATAGAAAAGTATTTGATATGGTCCCTAGAGAATATATTTATCACTTTGGGATGTAATGAAAGAGAGAAGGTATTCATGACAGTTTATCATCTATCGGGAGATGCAGATCAGTGGTGGTTGTAATATGAAACAAAAATGTGGAGGAAGAAAGAGAAAATTTGGAAGGGATATACTTTAAGTAAATATTCTTAGAAAAATATTTTCCTCGTGAACAACGAGAACCTATGTAGAGGAAATTATTGAATCTAAGGCAGAAGGAAGATGATAATGTTTAAAAGTATGAAGCTAACATGACAAGGTTAGCAAGACATGCTGTAGACTACATACAAAATCTAAGAAGAAAAATTGTTCGATTCTTCTATGGCCTGAAGACATTCCTCGGGTAGGCACTAGTCTCCCAAAGTTTTTCTTCATATGAGGATACAGTTTCATGTGATATCAATATATAAAATGAATTCTCTAAGTATTATGACTTTAATGGAAAGAAAGAGAAGAACATGGTTTTTTAAAACTTTGGGAAAGGTAATAAAAAAATTGGGAAGAAGGGAAGAGTTGAATTTACACCCAATGATAATTGTGGAAGGAAACACCCTAGTGCCTGCTTAAAGGGAAATGGAGTTTACTAAAAATGTGGGTATAAAGGACATATTTCTAGTGACTCAAAGGGGTAGAAAGAATCAATTAATGTTCAATGATATAATTGTTCGGAGATGGGACACTATTCTAATGATTTTCAAAAGTGTTAAGCAAACATGCCACAAAAATACCGAGGGAGTAGGGACAAGCTTATGTGATCACAACTGCTGATATAGACGTTCCTAACGAAGTGGTGGCAAGTACTTTAATCATTCCCTAAAACTTATCCAATAATTTATTTGATTCTGGATCGTTGAATTCTTTCATATCTTCCCAGTTTTGCAAGAAAATAAGATATTTCCAATTTGATAAAATAACGGATTTATTAGTTAAAAACCCTAAGAGAAGTATCATTGCAACAAATTTATGTTAGGAAGTCCCTATAATGGAATATAAATGTGATTTTTATGCTAAATTTATCATTTTAACCATGATTGAATTTGATATAATCTTTAGTAAGGATTGGTTTTCAAAAAATAATGTGAAAATATATTGTAAGAAGAAAAAGGTTACAATATTTGAGGATGATATGTAATACATTATCTTTACGGAAGAAAAATCACCCTCTAATTATCATATAGAGCCACCCCTAGTAGCTCTACTAAATTAAATTATTGGGGGGGGGGGGGAGGGAATAAAATAATTATGGGAGATGAGAGGAATTTTTATTAGAAGAAATACCTGTTGATAAAGAATATAGTGATTGTTTTCTAGAGGACTTACATAGACATCCTGCAGAGAAAGAAATTGAGTTTTCCATTGACTTAGTTATAGGTTCAAGGCCCATATAAAATACCCCTTATATAATGGCCACTGTGGAATTAGTGGAATTGAAGAAACAACTAGAGGAATTGAGTGATAAATTATTTATTTACCCTAGTGTCTCTCCATGGGGATCCCTTGTTATTTTCGTTAAGAAGAAATATAGATCCATGAGGTTGTGAATTGGGTACAGAGAGATCAATGCTATAATAATAAAGAACAAGTATCCCAACATCACATTGTTGATTTATTTGATCAAATTCAAGGAGGTAAATATTTTTCAAAGATTGATCTTCAATATGCATATCATCAGTTTCTTGTGAGGAAGGAAGACATTCGAAAAAACAGCATTTTGAACCAGGTATGGGTATTACGAGTTTACTATAATTCCATTGGGACTCACTAATGCACCCCTATTTTCATGGATCTAATGAATATAGTTTTGAATGAATATATTGATGACTTTTTTGCTAGTGTTTATTGATTATATCATGGTATACTGTAAAAGATATGAAGATCATAAAAATCACTTGCACAATATTTTGAAGACTCTTAGAAGAAACAGATTATATGGGATGGTCAGAAAGTGTGAATTTTGGCTTCAATCAGTTTCCTTTCTGGGCCACATTGTCTCAAATGATAGAATATCTGTTGATCATTCAAATACAAAGACTGTGCATGAATGGACTTATCCAATGAACATAATTGAGGTACATAATTTTTATGTTTTAATAGGTTATTATCGACATTTCGTTCAGAACATTACCAATTTTTCCAACCTAATGATCAAACATGCATGTAATGGGGTTAAGTTCGTATGGAAAAATGATTTCTAGGGCTGCTTTGATTAATTGAATAAGTTATTAGTGAATTTTATGATCCTAACCCTTTTATCTGGGAATGATAGGCTTGTTATCTATAAATATGAATCAAAGAAAGGACATGGTTGTGTCATTATTCATAATGATCAAGTTATTTACTATGTATAAAGGCAACTATAAATTTATGAATAAAACTATCCCACACATTATCTTGAGTTAGCAGTAGTAATATTTTTTCTAAATATATGGAGACATTATCTTTATAGTAAAAAATGTGAGATAAATACAGATCACCAGAGCCTGAAGTATATCTTCTCCCCGAAAGAACTCAACATGAGGCAATGAAGATGGCTCAAACTTCTCAAGGATTATGATTATACTATACACTAACACCTATGGAAGGAAACAAGGTAGATAATTCATTGAGAAGGAAGGATCATGGAGTTCATAATAAAATATAGATTGAAAAGGATCCTTTTTACATGGATCTAGTGAGGATGGATATGGGAATTATCAATAAAGGATAAAATCATTACTTTTTCAAATAGATTCCCAACCAAAATTATTATAATGAATTAATGCTTCTCAACCTGGTGATGAGAACCTTCAAAAGAATATCAATGTTGTGATAGATGGTAAAATAGATAACATTGTGTTCGAGGATGGTGTTCTAAAATTTAGGAAGATAATTTGTGTTCTAGCTATACCCGATCCAAAATGGGAGTTATTGGATGATTCCCATAGTTCAAATTTCTCTGTACATCCAACTATCACTATGATTTATAGATATCTAAAGGAACAATTATGGTGGGAAAACATGAAGAGGGAGATTTAAGATTTAGTGTCAAGATGTTTGGTTTGTCAACAAGTGAAGGATAGACGACAACATCTTAGAAGAGTCATGCAACCCCTTCCTATTATTATGTGGACATGGGATGATATTATGATGATATTTTTCATGGGGTTACCGAATAATCCCAAAAATAATGATGTGATATGGGTCATTGTTGATTGTCTTACAAAATTAGCAAATATTCCTACTACATGAGAAGATTTACCACTTTAACTTTTTTAAAGACTATATATTAATGATGTTATAAGACTTCATGGTGTACCCTTATCAATTTTTTCAAATTATGATCCCCATTTTACATCACAATTTTGGAAACGTCTTTAGAAGGCCCTAGATACTGATCTTTGTTTGATCACTGCCTACCACCCAAAAACTGATGGACAATTAGAACAGTCTATTCAAACATTCGAAGAAATGTTAAGGTATTGTTCACTTGAATTTAAAGGTATGTGGGATTAGTTTTTACCTATCGTAGAATTTTACTATAACAATAGATTCCATTCAAGTATTCATATGGCACCATTTGAAGATTTATATGGAAAGAGATTTCATACACCAACTTGTTGGGATGATTTTGGTGAAAGAAATATTGTAGGCCCTGAACATATTTAGAAAACAACAGGGAAGGTGAAGATTGTCAAAAATCAGATCAAAACAGCTCAAAATAGGGAAAAGAGATTTGTTGACAACCAAAGGAAGGATTTGGAATCTCCAAAAAGAGATCATGTTTTACTAAATGTATCTCCATGGAAGGTTGTTATACAATTCTGTAAGAATGGAAAATTAAGTCCCAGGTATATCAGAACTTTTGAAATTATGGATCGAATTGGAGGTGTAGCTTACCATTTGGAAATTCCACCAAGTATCTCCAATGTTCACAATTTTTTCCACGTATCAATGTTAATAAAATTCATGTCGAACCTTACACATGTAATCACCTATGAAGAAATAGAACCTGAGCCCAATATATCTTATTGTGAAGATCCTATTAAGATTTTTGATACCATAGAACAAGTATTGATAAATCAGACAAGTCATCTGGAAAAGGTTTTTTGGAGGAACCATAATATGGAGGAAGCGTCATGGGAGCCTAAGGATCTTATGTTGAATACATACCTGAATCTTTTTTGGTAACATTTTGTGAATCTTGAGGATTAAATTTTTTAATGAGGGGAGAATGTTACACCCCAAGGTTTTGAAAATAAATATTGAATACATGAAACACTGTGTCCCTACAAAACATTACATTTTATAATATATCCATTAAACACAACTTTTCCTCTTCTATGTTTTGAATTAAAAAAACGGTCATCTAGAGTTGTGATCTGTAAGTCTTTTGGAGACTGATAGAACAAACTTGTTTTTTATGAATAGTAACATACCCTTATGAATATTAATATGACCCTTATGAATATTAAATAATGATATTATTTTATTTTCTTAAGGTAATAAGATAATGATATATTAATTAATTTTCAATGTGATATAAAACTAATTATACCTTTAAAATTGTTATTTTTATAAAGTATATATGATTTTATTTAAAAATTAAATTAATAATATTTAGAAAAATATTTTTTAAAAATGGAGTTCATTTTTTAAATCTACACATTTAAAAATGGTAGGGGTAATTTTTGGGATTTTTTTAAATTCTTGAATTTTTTATGAATAGTGAAATACAGTAAAATACCGTATATAAAATTATCAATTAAATACACTATTTATGAAATCATGAGTGATTAAAGGAAACTTGGTTCAAACTTAAATGCTCTTATTACTATTAGGGGTCACATGAACTAACACTATTGAATGTCTTGAAGGAATCAACAAAATAATGATTGAAATATTCAAAATTCGTTTCTCACCTCCACTATAACCCCCACTCCCTATTGTCTTCACTCCTCTAAGCCTTGAAGCTCCTATATGTTATTCCCAAATACCCATTAATGGTCACTCCCCATATTAAGGAAGCTATTGGTCTTACCAAAAGACCAAAACCCTTTCTATTAAGGAGGTTCTCAAGGAGGTTATTCCAAGAGGTAAAGCACTTTTCTTTTTCATGTAGTTTCATTTCAATTTGTCTTCTTTCTTATACTCTCCTCACCTCCTATACACAAATTACCATGATAATTATAGTATCATCTATATACTGAAATTAGATCATGTGAATGGAAGAACCATAATCAATATTCTTACTGTCTTCTTTTTATTTTATAAATGAAACCAACGTCCCTAAGGCTACAATTTATAACCTTTGTGGATGATGAAGTTTCGTTCTTCAATTTCTCCTTAATTAAAGTTCATGAAACCATTTTGATGGTAAAAACAAACTATTATATACGTATTGTAGCCTAATTAATATTCAGGAACTGGTATACATACAAATTATTAAATTGTATGACCAAACTAGTTTCTAATAATCATAATACTACTAAGATAATCTATGTAAATATCATTAAAATTTCATATAATGATTCATCCTTTTCCATATATCCAAATGACAGAAATTACCACTAACACTTAAGTATTTTCATAAATAATATGTAATTTAAATTCTAGATATTTACGTCCTTCCCACATGAACTTTATTACTTAAAAACAAGTGAACCGATTATGAAAATCAAGAAAACAAACACTCTCGAACGATATAATTAAATAAAGAAACTTATCAATAAGGACATTAATGAAATAAAGAGAATTATGATAAAATAAATACATGTATAATTTGTTCTTAAATGATTTATTAATAAGTATAATATAATATTTCATGACCTTAAGTTCAAGAGAGGAACACATTCAGACTTAAGGTAAGGGCTTTCCACTCGAACCTCCATTTTAATTTGGGTTACATTTATTGTCTAATTACTTCAATTAAATTATTATTCATTATCATTTACTCCTCATAAATTCTTTTTGAGTGTTCTAAATATGTTAACAAACAATAATACTTCCTTATTTTATGGGATTTTTACACATTGTGAAAGGAACTTTCAACGTTATTTCTGAAATACATGCCTGATTCAAAGGTGTTTCTCAAATTTTTACCTATTTTCAAGGGAACTATATAATATATTATTTGAAAACATTATCTTTATGAAATCAAAATTTTTATTTTGAAAATAATAACTTACTTTACTTTTGGTTTTATAAAAATAAATTTCCAAAAGAACTCATCTTTTCAAAATAAAAGAGCTTTTATCTAAAGAATTACTCAATGATTTTATAAGAGTATTTTCATCTATTTCAATAATTTTTTGATTATTATGTATTATTGGGATTATTATTTTATGATATCATATACAATATAATTTTTTTTAATTTATTAGTTGTTTTATTATAGATTTTTTATTCTGAAACCATGCGCCGATTTTCTCTGAATGGTTAGTGTTTAAGAATAATGTTCTGGGAAAGTTATTTACATTTCATTTGTGAGTTTGAATATGAATGTATATATAGTTTATGTTTATCCCTGGTCATATGAGTAATGAATTGAACTTATTATGTGACTTGTGGGGCCCAATATATCCCCTCTATGAATCAGTGTGTCTTATGGGACAAATAGACATGGACTTGGTCGAGGCCTTGTCCATTTTGAGTTATGGTTTTGTATGAGGACTTAATCATTTTTAGATGTCTTGGCTGAGGCCTTCATGATATGTTTTAGAATGCCAGACATATGCACTTACCTCATTATGATGCTAGTAATTTAAATTTCATGTGTTTATTTGGCTAGTAGAATCTCCATGATTATGTTTTTTATTTATTACATTATTTACTCACCTCATATTCCTTCCATAATATATTCAAGTTTATTGTTTGTAAGGGAATGTGTTATCATTTATTCACCATGTATAATATTTATGTTATCTTCAGCTGTATTTATTACTCTTATTGAGCATTTTACCTCACCTCTTTCTTATGTTTCATTTTCCCAGGATATGAAGATATAAGTTATGATTGACATGCAGACAGAATCTAGGAGGCATGGATGTTTATAATGGAAGAAATTAGTGTTGTATTTCCTTTCATGATGTAGTATTGAACATATATATGTATCTTGTTTCCAAAATATACTTAAATAATTTTTCCTTCAGGATGATAATTCTTTGTTTATATGCCAACGTAATAAAATTAGGCACCAAATTTGGGAAACCGAGGTCGGGTCCTTGCAACTACACTCTTGAACTACCTGAGTCTGTGACTTCCTTCTTAAAATGTCAACAACACTATTTCCCTTCCTAGATGTATATGATATCTCAAAGTCAAAATATTTCATATACTCAAACCATCTCCACTGTCTGATATTCAAAAATCATTGTGAAAATATGTAAATTAAACTTTTCTGATCAGTTTACATAATAAACATTACAACCAACAATAATAATGCCAACACTTTAAGGCATAACCTACTATATCTAACTTAAGGTCTTGCATAGGGTAATTCCATTCATGTGGCTGGAACTATCATGAACCATATTCCACAACATGATTCCCCTACATTAACACTTCTCAAAGTCTGATCTTAGGTGCATCACAAAACATATCATACTCCTCACCCAACTTTGGTAGGATAAAAATTATTGTGGTAGTCAAACATTTCTTTTACTCTAGGAAAGAATTGGAATTTTCTTTAGACAATTAAAATTTTATCCCTTTATTGATTAATAATTAAAGTGGTTCTTCCAAGAAAAAAAGTCATGTATAAACCTACGATAGTAACCTTATAAACCCATATAGCTTTAGATATTAACAAAATTACTGGGATGCAACCATGAACCCACTACCTACACCTTTTCTGGTTCTACTAACATACCATTCTCAAAGTTGATGTGTCCAATGAAATGAACCAAATCAATATAGAATTCACACTTAGATTTCATGGTGTATTACTTGTTCTCTCCCAGTGTACTCAAAATAATTTTAAGGTGTTGCATAAAAAATTCATTTAATCAAGTTTATAAACATAGATAAAGTGTTTCCAACCCAAAATACATATCGAAAAACTCATAAGGCCACACAAGATTATAAAAGCAATTTGTGGTATATCAAAAGTTCTAAACCTCAACTGATGATACCCTAACCTCAAGTAAATCATGGAGAAAATAGAAGCTCCTCTTAGCTTTCAAAAAATATATTCAATATGAAAAGGTGGATACCATTTCTTCACTTTAATCTGGTTCAAACTTCAGAAATGAACCCCTAAAAACAAGGTCACATTAATCATCATAGAAAACAAGACCAGAGGATCCCCAGATGATATACTCAGATAGATAAATTATTTATCCATCAACTCTCTCCACTAAGTCCTATGTTTCTAAATATCTATTGGTTCCATTATATAAGTTGGAATGGAAACTAAATCAACTCTGATCAATTGTAAACTCAATATCCCTCTCAACTGGAATCCCTGATATGTTCTTAGAAAGCATGCCCTAAAACTGATCTAATATGGGTGGAAATACATCATGCATCATACCCCCATCATCCAACAAAATAATTGTATCTTGGGTGGTGATCTCCTCCTATTGCTGATGAACTTTCCCTTAAAACGTACCTAGATATCCCTCTATCCATGATGAAAATAATTATTACCCTTAAATGAATTCAAGGTCACTCTCCTATGGTAAAAGTCAATATGGGTTCAAAAAATTAACAACCACTCCATAACCGAAATTAAGTCATGGCATGACACATCATGTATGTGTATATCGGAAAGGAAATGATACCCATAAACCTTGAGAAAAAACACCCTGTTTAAATAGCTGCCCCTCTACTACACTTATAACTACATGTCGATCTTCATAACCCTAATCAAAAACTCCACAGCCAAACTCAAAATGTTCATAGATAGTGAATATATAAATTAATCAAGGGTTCTTGCATCAAATAATTAACATGTAAGTGTATAATTTCCAAGAATAGTACATCTGACCATCAATAGTCCAACCTCACTAACCATATGTGTATTATGGACTCCATACAACTATCTTGAACCTCTTCCCTGTGTTGTATTTTGGGTACCCTGATCTGAACCACTTTATTGATATGGTCACTCTTCACCTAATATAACACATTCAATACCTTAACTACCATGAAAAAAATAACCCTAACCACTTTTCTGATACGTGGTTGAATACACCCTTACCAAACTTTGATTCATCCTGGTTCCTTTATCAGTACACATTAGTTGTGGGTTCCTGTAATACATCTGTAAGTGCCCCATCCTACCGCAAGCTAAATAATCCACTGGTGGCTGTGGACACTGGCTATAAATATGACCCAACTAAACACACTGGTAGTAATATATTCAATTACATCATTAATTAAAGAATACTTTCCCTATCCACTCTATCTTCTATATCCATAATTAAAATTCTCCAAGTAGTACATCTTACTCTCATAAGATGTACCTCTGAGTCATCTATTATAAACCACATTTATTCCACTAGAAACCTCATTCAGGTTCACCTTAGAAATGAGATCCCAATTCAACACATTAGAAAACTTTTTCAGTTTAAATATGTTAACCTTTGACATAATCTCACATTTAATCCCATAATAGAAACTCTTCACCATAGTAAGATCATCTACCTCCAACAACAGAAAAAATACATTCAAATCTATGAAGTGACCAAGATTTTCAATGATGTACATACTCCCCTAAGAAAATAGTATGAACCCAGCAGCTCAATCATGCCAAATAATTTTTTGGTATAATTTTTCTAAGAACATATCTTGAAATTATTTCCATGACATACTCTTTAAATGATCATCCATAGTGTGAATATCCCACCAACATTTTTTAAATCAGCACAACATATAAGAATTAAAATTAACTCTCATATCCACCAGTGTCTCTAAATGATCAAGGATCATATAAATGAACTCAATCTATATTTCAACTACCTCAGGTCCACCTTCTCTAGTGAATGTGGGGGGTGGGGGGGGGGGGTAGAGAGGTTCAACTAGAACCCCATGTCAATTCAGACATATTATGAACAAACAACCCTCGATCTCTTTCCATAAACTACGTAAACCAATAAAATTTCTCATTAAACAACTATCTTGACCCTTCAGTCAAAACTATTGGATCTTTTAGCTCCACTGCTTAAAGAATATTTTCTACCATGTCATCTTGTTGTCCTATCAACAAGGGTTATTATAAAGGAATATAAATATATAATGAAAAAAATAATATTAGGATACATAACACATAATTAAAAAACATTAACGAGGTGGATTCACATACAACGATAACTATTCATCCCCATACCCCACCACATGATTAAAATCGAGGTACTATCATTACACTCAACCATACCTCACTTGGTTCTTGGATAACATAGGGTAAAACATTTCATATGTCACAATTTCCAATCATACACCCATTTTATCTTTTTTAAATTACCAGAATTTTCATCATATAAACTTATACATTTCTTATTAGGAACCATTTCATTTTTGAAATAATCAAGGAAGGAAATTAAATTTTTTTATGACACGTACCCAAATCCTAGTTTTCCGTATTTTTTTAAAATAATGCATGTCACATAAAACTATTGAGTACTTAGAATGATGAATGCATACAAAGCTTCTAAGCCATATCAGGCCATGAGTAAAATCTAAGAATACAATAGGAACACTTAAAAAGTGAATCACATAAGGTGAAATAACACCTAACTATAATAACAAACATCCATAAAAACAATACCACCTGGGGGACTTTGTTTTTACCCCAAATGGGTTGGATAATCCCCTGAATGAGATCATGACCAAGGCCTGACTCATCCTTGACTCCTGTATACATTTACCAAATAGTATGATAATTTAAAATAAAGGAAGAAACCTATGATACCACTTTTTAACATCCCAAACTGGGCGCCACACACCAGTTCCCTGATCTAGTTAGTTACGTGACCTCATGCACACCTCCCCATAAGTTAGAGGCTATCGAATATAAGTTAGGGTCTATTATATATAATGAGGATACTATACCATCTTTATCAGCTCATCATAGGAACAGAAATCAATAAACAATATCCGATTTAAAATAAAATATAACCATTATAACACAATAATCAATAAGACCAACATCACTGTATACTATGAAATCATGGATAAATGACCATATACAAAATTAGTAGATATATGCCATTCCCCATAAGTGTCATGTGTCAAATTAAAACCCAAAATTAAGACACACTAAGCACACCCTTGCTAGGTCACAACATAATTTCTGGTTCCATCATCCATGATCTATCCCCATCCCAACTCATCCATCTAATATATGGATCTTCCCCTATTCTTATCCTAAAAGACATGAAGTCTATTCAGGTAACAATTTTTCATCCTAAGTAGGGTGTGAGTATAATTTATTAGTCCACCACCAAAGGAATCTTAAAAAAATCTTAGTCTATAATAGATAATTTAGTTATATAAATAATAAAGTAAAAATGATAAAGTAAAATGTTTTCACATTAAATTATTTTTTAATTAACCACATAAAACCTTGAGTTCACAGTGACACCTGAACTAATAATACTTACTTCATCCCATTCCAGAGTCTGAACCATCCACCAATGAGATATCTCATTTCATTATATAATGGGATTCATTGATTATTTAATATTCTATTTCACATTGATATATTGGGGCCTAGAGTAACAGTCTGATACCCTGTGGGTATTTGGAGAGTAGTCCATATCCCACAAGTTAGTAATCATAAGATATATATATATATATATATATATATACACACACACACATATATCATAGGGGCCTAGAGTGGTAGTTTGGAACCCTTTGGGTATTTGGAGTAGCAGTCCCTACCCCAGAACATAGTCACAAATATTAAATCTCAGGGTTCGAAATTCACAACCCATTCTTCAACCATTTAAAAAATTCATCATTCAACCAATTCCATAATTTCATTTACAAACCATTTTAAAAATCCCCCATTTATAAGACATGAATAATTCATTATTCATTATTTCAATTGTATCCACATGCCCCATGGGTTTCCATCATGTTCGGTCTAAAAATCAACAATAGGTCCAATGAGACCCATGAGAGGTTTCACAATCACATGGGAAATCAATCAATTAATTAAATTTATAATGAAATTGGCTAACATGTAAAGTGAAATTTTACAATTAAATACACTGAAATAAAACCAATACATTGGAAATTGAAAATTTGACCTCCTACAGCATTATCATTGAGTAATGTTCACCAATTATAAATCCCCAATTTGATTTGGAATGACTGAAATCAAAACAGTGCAGAAGATCATAGACAAATAACTCAGACCAAGACTGAAAGGAATAAGATCCATTAAAACCATGGTCAAAAAAATCTCCAATGGCTAAAAAATCACCACCCTTAATTTGTAAAGATAGAGATAGGAGAGAGAATAAATCAAGCATTGAATAGATTACATACCATTGAGGAGACAATCCTTCAATCAGATATTTGATTCACCAAGAATTTTTTTTCATGAAGCCTTTGAATCCTCTATAGGGACTCTAAAAACGAAAAAAATTGTTTTAGGTTGACCATGGTATAATTATGGAAGAAATTTGGGGTTTGGGAAATTTAATAGATTTTTTGGGGTTTTAAAACTCACATGCATGGTTTCCTAGGTGGATGCGCACAGTTTTCCAAAATGTGCACCTTAACCATGTTCTATTACATGGGGGGGGGGAGGGGGTGGGGTTGGATGTTTCTTCTAAGTGGTACATGGTTTGAAAAACTATGTGCCAAATACTCAAACCCCCATTGTCTCGAGGTGAATAGTTTAGGGAGGTTGGACGCTTGGTTTTTCCAAACCGTGTGATAACTACTGTGCCTTCAAAATGGGGACAATATTTCCTTGAGAAAATCATATGGTTATCCCAAACCATGTGTTGACATTGAAAAAAAACATGAGCCTCAAAATTTTTTCTAATTTCATCCAAAAAAACCCAAATAAAAACAAAACAATGGTAAAACCAAAAAGGGTAAAAGAGTATCTAGAATAGCCAGGATCATAAAATTATACATATTTTTATCATTTTATATGATAGTTTACATAATAAGTTATGTGAATTAAATTTTTCTAAATTGGTTAAAATAAATGAAAAAAACAAAAAATTTAAAAAAAATTCATATAGAATTCACAGGTTAAAAAAACATTAAATTAAGAAAACCAATGTTGAAAACACTTTTTTTCACTAATTATTATTTATTATGATGGATGAAGGAGTTTTATTATAGACAATAGAATAAGATCATCATAAAGGTTCATTTAAAATTGAGGTACCTTTATTAAACACCATCAAGATATTTTACTTTTATAAGACCAACAAGTGGTATTATATGATATGGTTGAAATTTGTAGATATATATCTCTTGGAAGACATGAAAATAGTTATCAATCATACACGGATTCCATAATCTATTTTTAATATCTATCAAACATGGAAAAACTAAATGAAATTATACTTTCAATATTTGTCCAATTGATTTTTTTGTGGATGTCATGCATGTAATTATAGTCACTATAAAGAGATAATTTTTATTAGAAAGAGATCATAAAGAATTCAAAGAACATGAAAAATGAATGAATTTTATTTGGATAAGTTTTTTCAAATATAATCTATATTAAAGTTATTCCCTGTAAAAGAACACACACAAGGTGGGAAATGTTTCTAAACATATATTACGTTGTCTCAAAGTTATGTGGAGTAAAATTAAACACTATAAAAAGTTATATAATCTTAAGGTTAAACTCGATAGAATTTATTTATTCATTTTTTGATCATGTGAACGTGATTGTAGATGACATGTGAGAGTTTTGAGAAACCATAAATGACATCAAGATTGAGAAGTGTATTTAAATAATATATTCACCTCAATTTAATGAGGAGGATTTAGTACTTGAGGACAATGATCTAAAATAGGTTACAATGGATAACGTATATAACATTATTGTTAGATATGAAATAAGAAACAATGATATTGATCCACAAGTAGAGGTGAATTATCATGATGCAGTATTTAAGGAGATTAATATTCATTTAATATAATATGATCCTAAATAAAGATAAGTTAATAATGTTATGTCATTCCTTTTTATAAATTGAAAAGGGGAAATTAAACGTTCAATAGGAAACTTCTAATCCCAAGTTTTCAATATGGAATTGTTATCCAAATCAGTATAAAGTCTTCTAATAATTTCTATGATTATGGAGAAGATGATGCACCCATGAAAAAATCTTTAACAGATGTTAAAGGAAAGAGACTATCTTAGTATAAATAATTTATGAAAAGGAACCTTATTTTAAAAGAGGATAATATCACATAAGAAATATAATTAGATGAAATTGAGGACAATAAGTTTCTAAATGAGGAAGTTGTTGTGGTTATCATAGAAAAATCAGAATGTGATGAGAATTTTGATGGAGAAGTTAATGATTTTGTTGAATGAATGGACCTAAAAGTGGACATAAAGGATGCACTCCAAGAAATATTTTTTTGGAGGGTCAAAGAAAATAAGTCAAACTAAGTAGCTTATGATTCATAAATTGTACATGAAACAATTATAAGTATATAATGATGAGTTTATGGCTACATTTTAAAATCTAAAATATTAAAATCTTGATAAATGAAAGATAACAATTGAGTATAAGATCAAAATTGAATAATATGCCCTGATTATTAATAATTTCAATACAATTGTTAATGATTGAGTAAAATAGATTAAGGATATTGAAGGATAAATAATCATTAAGTTGTGAAAGGTTAAATAACAAGAGAGTCTATTTAATGCTAGTATTACTTCGAGAAATTGGATTTCTTGAGATGCAAAAAGTGTGAGGGACAAGTATAATGATATAATTGAGATGTTATATGATTGTATTTATGAACAAGGAATTCCGAAAAAAACTAGTGTGGGTATTTATCACTATAAAAATGTATTCCTGATTAATGAAAAACTATAAGAAGTCACTATTAAAATTAATATTGATTTAAGTGAGACCAAAAAGTACAAAAAGGTTATTGGGCCATCAATGAAAGCACAATAAATAGACCACTAATAATGTGTCATTATTATGGAATGATGAGATATAATCAATATTGTTGGGTCCCATAATGTGTATATTTACATAAAAGAGGGGGGGGGGTGTATTTCTTCCTTAAAATATTAAAATTTTAAATTGTCTTATGGAATTTATTGGAAAAGGAATAAAACAATTTGAACATAAAATATAAATCTAGTGTGAGTAAAGTGTGTAATAATATTAAGTAAATTTATACCATATGAATTTTAATAGTAGTTTGTTTTGATGTGATCCTATATAAACTATTCAAAAACACTCTAACTCAACAATAGTTGTGGAACATAGTAAAATAATGTCTTCATAAATTGGGTAGAATAAACCTAGTATTTAACAAGTTGCAGACCCGACCTTTTTTTTACTTTTGTATAAGAGAAACTAGTCTATTACAAGACATAACAATCACAACTCTACTTATTATCATGTTATTTTTGGTACCACATTTATAGAAAAATCCGGAAATAATAAGAATTATTATTTTTACACTAAGATTGACATCATGATGTTGTCAAAAGTTTAACCACAACCTGATGTCCACCCAATGATCCCATGTGAATTAAATTAAACATGAAAAATCAAAATCACAACTGTAACTTATTAATTTTTTACTGAACTCAGGCCCAATTGTTGATAGATATTGTTTCATTAAGGAACTGAATATGGGGCCCTATGAATTGTCCACACTTGATCTAAAAGCATGATCAGTCATCAATATTTATACTTTGGATACTAGAGTTGAGAAAGAATGGACTTTAGATATATACATGATAATGGGAACACCTGTATCTTTGATCCAAGAGGCGATTCATGTAATGGGGTACCCCAAACACTAAATTCTCTCTATATAACATGAGAGAAAATAGAGACAACTACTCAAATTTTATGGAATTAATAGTCCCTTGAATTTGGGCATATTTTAGAATTTATAGGCAGGGTTAAACTTATTAAAATTTATATTAATTCCTTTAATATGTCAACCCCTATAAAACAATCCAAAATAACACTAATAACATTGATAAAGTTTTTCGATGGTCATAATTATTTTATCACAAACTTCTAATATTAAAACTATGTTATGTGATAAAATAAAATCTATTATCATGACTTGTCTCACCAATAAAATATTAAAATAACATTGAATAATAATATTAATTTTGAATATATTTAACCAATATTCACTTATTAACTTGTTAATACCATTAATAAATATATTAAACACTAATTATTATTAACTTTAATAGTAATGTATTTATTCATTTCTTGTGATCGATTAAAATCAAACATATCATGACCCTCGATGTTGGCCCACCATATCCTAACCATTAGTTCACTATAATTTGACATTATTATGATTTGTCTTTGTGTATGACCCTATAGGACCTTATATTAGTAAAAGTGAGTAATAATCATAGACCGGTAGTGGATTCTAGAAATCTATCGTGGACCATAAAGAGATGAGGTTTATTTCTAATAATTAAAACCTCATACAAATATAAGACATGTATTATAATCTCTTTGTCTTATGATATCTCATAATATAGGATGCATACATTATGTAATAATACTTTATTTATTATTTATGAACTTACTAAATGAACATACATTCTATGAATATGTACAATGATTTTTTAAAGGTACTACCATCCTGGATCCACTTGGATTGAGATATATCTTTCATTTAAAAGATAAAAATTATATATTGACAATTCAACCAATTACATAACACCAATAAAACAAACACTACAAAATACCTCACCACAATATAAATTTCTTGATTTTTTTGTCTTGAAATGATGTACATGATCAAATGAATTGTATTTTAATTATCTCAACTTGAGAGACCATTATATATGCTCACAGATAGGAACAACGAATAAAACTCATAACATGAAGTGTTTCAAATGATGGGTCAATCCTAATAATTTGCTCTAGTAAATATCACTAATTCCAAAATTTAGGGGAATAAGTCTCAATGCTTCTAAGCCCCAGACACCAGATGGTTAAAAATAATTTTTTCCATGAAAGTATAATGTATCTGGAGCATAATAAATATATTTATGATTATTTTCATAGTATCTTGACACACACATTATTGTTAAGAGATTCTATACCATTTTGATATGGAAAATTATATATATTTATTACTAGATAATTATTTGACTTAGAAGTACCAAAATTATTATAGTAAGAATCCATCATTCTTAAATCTCAACATACATGACATAGTAATCGAAAATTTGTACTCATGTTGGGTCTAGGGAACCCAAATTCACTACATGATCAATTTCACTAGAACCAAATTTCTAATAATTAACTTGTTATTCATCACATGATATGTATCAATCCCCTAATAAGTAAAGCATTTAGTAAAAGGGCCTATCATGTTTCCTCACATGGATACTATACTATCCCTGACTTCCCCTATTTGAGAAAAAAACCCTCAAGAGATGATATCCCTAAGTATATTCTTTTTTTTCTCAGTCATAATATTCAAATCTTTGACAATATAAAAGTAATGTTTCCAAGAGCTATAAAGAATCATTACATATTTAATACTATTTATTTAGCTATATTAGAAGCCAAAAAGTACTCTCTATTTGTAGATATAGAAACCACTAGATTTAATGAGATTTTGATTGTCATTTCTTAACCATAAATACAATTTTAGATGGAATTGATCCATATAAAGTCTAGTTTGTGTCCAATTTTAACTCTATTTATTTCCGATCTATGTACCAAGTATATAACCTTTTTTGAATATTTCAATAACTATTGTATAATTGTGAATACTTCTTGTGCAGTTCAATAGGATATATATGATATTTCCCTACCATAATGATTGTGTATTCAATATCATATCTATTATATATAATGAAATATGTTATAGATCCGTTTTAATCATATTTAATTATACTCACACTTTAATCCCCCCTATATCTTATATATTTATCCTTGGAGTGATTTATTCCATGTAACATTAGAAAAATTCTCTCTAGAATTTCTATAACATGTATTTTTTCAATACATTATCATTATTTACACTTTTACATCATAGAATAAATCCATTTACCCCCCTTAGTAGTTATTGGAACTAATAACTTTGGTTACAACTTTAATTTAATATTGGGAGATATGTATCAATGTAGTCATATCTAACTTTAATACTAATTAGAATTTTTCATATGTTTCTCAAAATATTTTACTTAGAAAACTACAGTTCTCTCACTAACCTCTTATAGAAAAATGGAAAATAGTCATTTAAAAGAAATTGGTCAATATAAATTATTTTTTATCAACCTATAAATGGATCCTTGAAAATTATATACCACATTTACTTTCCGTTATGTGATCAATAATTTCTAGATGAACTATATAGAAATTATTTATATGATTTCATCTAAGGGATGTCTTTATGATGTTTAATTCCCTATATTTCAGTCATATAAAGTTACTACGACATGTATAATTCTATTGTATTTAATCATTTATACATGGTATAACTGATCTTGATTTAATGGTACCATGATTTAACCACCCATGTGTAGTTTCTATTAGATACCCGCCATCGACTTTACAAAAATTAGAAAATTCAACAAAATACTAAATTAATTTTGGACATGGAATATTTTCATATGAATTCATATGAAGATATCAAACATAGCTTATTTCTATTTACTTCTTCTTTATTGGGTAATGATTCACTATAACTATTAAATAAAAAAATCACTTTGAATTGGTGATAATAAAAATATCACACTTTGGTTTTAACATTCCCATGAAATAGATGTCTCCAAATCATTCCATTTCTATATGATCTTATAAAAATTATTCTTATAACATGAATTTGTGTATCTTAAGAATTAACATACACCAAGTCAATCTTTATTCAACTATAAGAAATAGATATGTTTACACTATTGTATAAAAATATTCTATCACTTGACTATACTTTTTTATCATAGGGATTTATATAATATTCTATATAAATATTTGGATACTTACCAATATGTACATTATGATTTTCGTGATTAATGTTTTTTATTTAATTGGACTTTAAAAACTCTTTTCATTTAAACACATGAATTTATGAGATAAATGTATTTATTCATATTATATCTTGTATGATATAAATTTTTTTATTATAGTTGGCATGTGGTTATTATTCAACAATAATATTTGTTAATAATTTCTCAAAATGAAAATGGATTAATTTTCATGACTTATTAGTCACATAATTGATCCTCCTTTTATTAACATCATGGATCATATGTGTATAAAGAAATGTGATATTAAGAATAAATCCATACTATATTTTAATGATCAATTAATATATTTAAGACTCCTCATTGGCTATCCTTTTACTAACATCACTTATATGATGTGTATATGGATAAGTATGTTTATAAATATATCCACTATACATTTTTATGATCAATGGATGATCTATTAAGATATTATCCAACTCATAGGACTGAATCAACTCATATATTCTGACCATAAATGTTTATTACTTCAATTTCATATTTCATAAATCTTAAAATAATGTAATGAAGTATATAAAGATACCTCTAACTTCTACATAAAATATTCCTGGTGGTCAAGCCCAAATAACTCAGGAATCTTTATAGACCACCTTTATTTCCAAAAGGGTATCTTTTTTTAAAATAATACTAGTAAGTGTGTCGATTATAATTAATGTTTTCATCTCTAAACATTCTTAAAACTATACTAGAAATATCATTTACAACCACTATTTTTTTTAATTAGAAAAAAACTATCATTAGAAAACTTGGTCTTATTGAGTCTTATATTTTATACTCATAATTTAATATCAATGACTGAAGTATCACTGACTATTAGTTTAGTACAATTCACTAAAGATGAAATTTATTCCAAAATGAAATAATGTATTATTCTGTCTAGTTGATATAAGAGATATTTTTTTGGTAATAATCAAAATATTTCAACTAGAATAAACATACTAAGAAATTATAAGTCGCGTGCTTCTCACTACTGATGTAAGAATAAACCGTTCTGAGACCCTGGTAAAGTTATTCATACATTTGTATCGCTTCAAAACATCATCAGTTCATATATTTGTATACATATGTTTGACATAGACATAATATCTTATACACAAGAAATAAAATAAAAATATGACATTCATTGAAGAATATTCATAACGTAAAACACCCTGAATACATTTTCTCTAGTTAATTGAAATTATACATAAATTTTAATATGCGAAGAAGATAAACCCATGTTTGATGGTCTCTTAATCATTATATTATTTGATGGAATTATAGAAGGTGCCTTTATTATCATGATTTCCATTATCCTTTCACCTTATATTTTAACTTTTTCAACATAAGAATAAAATATTAAACTTTTCATTGTCATTATCTACTTATTGATCCTCACCTAAAAGGTAGTAAAGTGTTTCCACATTCTTTTTGTTTTATAAACTTAAATGAAACTGGTGTAACTGGATGATAACGATATAAAAATTTGATAATTTCATTAATATAAAAATTCAACTTATCCACACAAAAAACATGGAGATGTGAGAGTATATAAAACCATCTATATCCTGATGTTTTTGTTACAACTCATTGGAAATTTATGATAGATTTATGATGAAAATTTAATATCCATCATAAGTGTTTCTCCTACAATCTTGATTTTCATCCTCCTTTCCAAAATTGGATAAATTGGTAATGGGGAATCTGAAACATAAAATTTAATTTCATGTTGCAATACTTTGTGTAAGCATATATTATATGATTAGAAATTCATTCAAGTTTGGATATGATATTTTTATGGAACTGATCACAATATTTATATATTATTACTATCCATTTTATATTGTTTAGTACAATTATCGTGATTCCCAATTATTATACATTATGGATTTAGTAATCTTAAATGTCTCCCAATATTTAATAAAATCTTAGTAGACCTTAAATAATATTTTCTGTCCACCCAGTCACATAAGTATTCTAGTGAGAAGGATCCTTATGAACTCCCCTCAGAGTCTAGGTTACTAACAAACTACTACCCAAAAGAGTTTCAAGGTGGGGGTTTTTGGCTAATCGATTTAACTAATGTCTCCTTGATCTGTTGAGTGGAGTCTCATCCCTTGTAAGAAAAACATTTCATTGCCCAACACTTTTACTCTAGAGTTTCAATAATCTAGCTATGTATAATTTTTTTCTTAAATCATTAGTGATGATGAACCACCATTTTCATGAGAATTTTCTCATAGTAACAGGCACCCTTAACTTGGGCCGATGATCACCTCATAATTACTATTTTTTTCAAATTCAAGTGATATAAGGATTTAGTGGCTTAATATTTTCTTTGAGGTATTTTAGTTATTCATAGTGAATGAAATATTTTTTTATTTAACATGATTTATCTATTTTACCACACTCACAACATATCTATGACATAAATAGAAAACATTCACCACACATGTTAATTATATCTATGTATTATTGTTTAACATTTTATTTTAATGAGTGTATATATACTAAACTTAATAAAATGACAAACCATTATAAAAATAAAATGACAAGATCCTGAATAAATTGTAATGGATAATATTTTGAGAAAATAATTGATCAACCTCGAACCTAGGGGTTAATCCTCGTGTCACATCACATTTGAATAAGGTTTCTACACTCACCCCATCTAATGTGTCAAGCTACCATTTTTTGATTTTCCATCTATTAGTGAGAACTACATCACTGTTTATCCTTGTTATTATAAACCAATAATACTCACATGAAGGTGATGATATTTTAATAATTAAAAATAAAAATAATTTTTTTACATTATTTTCACAAATATTTATACAAATAATGATAATTAAGATGATATATAGATCATAATTTATTACATAATCAAAAAAAATAAACACATTACAATAAATAAATAAATGAATAAATACCATTATTGTATTGGTCTGTATAAGGATTATGACTAGTTGGTATCTATAAAACTCATGTAATAAAATTAAATTTTCAATTGATTCTACTTGAGAGAATGTATTATGTATTAATATAAAATTTTCTAATTTTAATTCTTAATTAATATGTTGTATGGTCCAATATGTTTTTAAAGAATTCTAAATAATTTAGCTTATTTTTTTAACTTTTTCCCAACTCACTGGGGATTCAAAATGACCACAAGAGAGGTTTTTAGGTCATCAGGCTGCCCATATGGGTTATGTGATTGAGTAAGTTCTTAGTCTAGCCCACCACGCGTTGGTCTAACCTAAGTAGTATCTAAGATGGGTTAGAAATATATCCCTCAAGGGAACTTGTGGAATTTGGGGGTGATGGATACTAGCATTGACAACACATAAAAAACAAACAAAAATGTTTTTAATGGAGAAAACACCCAAAAAGTGAGGTAGCCCAATATTTTTATATAGAAATATTAGATCATTTTAGATGGATATTCAATACAAAAACTGAAATTCCACACCAAAACCATAATGGTTTACTGTCCTCTCTGAATAGATTCAAAAAATTATTATTTAGGTATTTTTTTTTCACCACAATATTGTTTTTCTCAATTTGTAACCTTCTTAACATACCTTACTTAAAAACATTCTTAATTACCTAGGGAAAGGAAACATAAAAAAGGGTTATCTTACATGCTCAATAAAGGTAAACATGTGAGATATCAGTTGATAATCACATGTAAGCATAAGATAGGAATAAGGGTACGAGATTATGATTATAAATTACAAAGTTCTTACCTAATCTATAAAAGATCAAAATCGTGAGTCATGGAATAATGATTTATCATTTTTAGAGACATGAACTATGAGAGTGATAATTCATATTAAATCAATCATAGATTACAATTTAAAATCGTAAGCATAAAAACTTGTCATTTTGTTTTGGAACCATCATAGTCATAAAAACCATATCATATGAAAAGTTTAACTAATGAGACTATCAAATAAATTTTATTAATAATAAACTCCAATTTTCCATATCATAAAAGATGAATCATCATCATTTTTTCCCATATCATAGTGGATAAGGCTTCACTACTTTTTTCTCATAGTGGATAAGACATCCCTACCTATTTCCCACTGTGGATCAAGCTCATCAACTCCTTTACCATAATTATATCATGCGATATAAAAATTTATACAATGAATTATATGGTTATTAAATTTTAGGGTTACCCATCAATTAATAAAAAAATACATATGTGTACCATAAGATCAAAAGATATTCATAATATCATCATATCAGAACCTGCATAAGGAAATGAGTTTCATAAAAATTTATTTATTTCATCATATTGTAACCTATTAAAGATGAAGGGTCTCATAAACATCTCTTTATCATAATCATAAACCATCGACAGAAAGAAAATGGAAAGTATCATTAGATCATATTCCATGTAAATAATAACTAACATCAAAAGATATTTTAAAAAATAAAGAATACCATTCAAATATCACTAGAATATTTCTTATGTAAAATACCTGTTTCAATTTTTATTCATATTTAAAATGAATATTTTTCAAAATATCATGTAAATTTTTTTTATTGGAAATAACTATGCAAACATATAAATGGGGATTAATTGAAGTTAGTGGTAATAATGGAAAGAAATTATGTTCTTGTAGATTATGTTAAAACAAATATTCATTTCACATTTTCAATAAAAAGTCAAAATTACCTCATTTTGAAAGAAAAAAGAAAATACCTTCTAAACAATTTCAAAGGAATTAAAACAAGGGCATAAATTTATTTCAAAAATCATTGGATAATAGTAATAAAACTCTTAAATATATTTTAAAGAAAAAATATACATGGAGGAAAATTTCTTCAACCAAAGTGAACATAAGGTTGGGTTTCCTTTAAAAAAATTCTTGATCATTTTATATACCAAAGTGAGGAAAATGGTATTAATATATAAAAATATATAAATAGACATATGATAATAAAATAGTTCTTTTTTAAATGTTAATATTGGTATAATTTCTATCAATAGAAATTCAGATTAAAAATACTAAAAATTTATTATATTTTGACATAAACCTATTACCTCAAGTCTCGTCTTACTTCGTACGTGTTGAAATCTCTACTTTATTTAGAAAAATCATTTAGATTACATCTTAATTATTAAAAAGATTTTATTTTGGTAATATTAGAATCTATTGGAAGTGGGGAATGAAGGAAGGGTGATATTCATGTAGGTCTTGGAAAATCAAAAAGGCTAAAACATTGTGAATAATGAAAGAGAGGTGGTGCCCTTTTATATGTTAGGGGTGGGGTACCCATGGAATTTCATAAATAATTAAATAATATAAACATAAAAATCATGTCAAATCAAACTAATACACCCCTAATTATAATATAAGATGTGATAGAGTCTAAATAAACTAAAGCAATCACATTTTGGCAATCTTTATATACATTTTAAGCCTTATCCCTTAGGTAAAGCACTTTAAAACTATTTGAACCTTAAATGTGATAACTTAATTCATTTACAATGATAACATAACTATATGACCAAAAATAAAATTGGAAATCTTAAAAAATTTATACATACTGATTTCAAATATTGAATTCATTTTATTAGTTTATATTTATATAGGTGGAAAAAATTACATTTAATATAAAAACATGAAATTTAAAAAAAGACAATTTTCAGGAAAATACACTTTTTTAAGAGTAAAAATACGTTGATATTGAAATAAAGCTATAAAATAGATTCCACATTTTCTTATTAAATAAAAAAAATGAAGGTTTTAGAATTTTTGATTGATCCAAAATAGAATATAATCTTCAAAACATTTAATTAAATGAAAATACCCAAAAATGGATTTTAAATGGAATAAAATATATATTATGCACACAAAAGTCAATAATGGGATATGAAATTCAAAATAACATTTTAAAAAATATCATTCAAATATATTAACCTATATTTTGTCAATAAAAATGTCATCACAATTTCATATGTCAAGATTATATCATATTAAGGTCAAAAAATTGTTAGTCTTCGAAAAATCTGTATTTTCACTATTCACCCCAAAAAATCAACTATTTTAGAAAAATATAAAAAATTAAATTTAAGATAAATTTTATAGGATGAATCGAAGAATTATATTAATTATTTAAAATAAAAATTTTAAATTTGGAATAAAATGAATTTTTAAAAAAGGCCCAAAACTCAACAAACACAATTTTTGAAAAAAACATACTTGAATATAAAACTAGATTTATTCTCATACCATTCCTAGAAAAAATATTTAGTTGAATATTAAAGAATTTTATTTATTCTATAATATATAAATTTTATTAAAATCATTCATAAATGGTTATTAATTTAATTAATTAATATAGAAACATATTCCACACTTAAGAACACTTTTTAGGAAAACATCACTTTTCTTTTCAAATGATATTATTTTCATTTATAATCAATTGAAAACAAGTGAATTAATTATATATATATGTAAAAAAATCATAATTTATTTTACTCTATTTATACTCACCAAACCAACAGATAGGAGATAACTTCCCCATTAAGTAATGGTATCTTAGTTATATATCACAGTTCATGTAAAATCAATGATATGTATAAAGAAAAAATAGAAGAATTTAAATTTATTTAAAGATAAATATATCATAAAATATTAGGGTGTAATATTATACCCCCTTAAAATTATTTAACCCTTGAAATTATGTCACTCTGTAATAAAAAACTATGGATTCTTCTACCTCATCACATCCTTAGGTTCCCATATTACTTCCTCAAATTTATAGTTTTGAAAAAAAAATTGAGCAATTGAGTGGTATTATTTCATTGATATTTATCTCTATGATATATAATCTCTATTGGTTTTTCATCATAATAAAGATATTTCCTCGGTGGTAGGATATTTGAGTTTACTACATTGGATGGATCTGGTTTGTGCTTCTTTAGCAGAGATACGTGAAACACATCATGAACATAAGATAGAATTGGTGAATGTTACAAATGACAATATTCCATCTTGATGTGATAAAAAAATATAAAAGTGAAGATATATATTGGGATTAGATTTTCCTTAATAACAAATCTCATACCCTTATTCAAAGGTGATATTAATTGGAATACCTTTTCACCAACTTCAAACCCTAGATGTAATTGTTGATTCTTAGCATAAATGTTTTTATCTTCTATGAAATCACCTTATGTGCAGTTGAAAAAATCTAACATTCTATACCATTTCCATAGATATATTAGTTTTGAAAATATTTCATTCTCTACCTTCATCCCAACACAATAGAGTTTTACCCATTCAACCATAAAGGGATTCATAATGGGACATCTAATTGCTTGATTGAAAGCCATTGTTGAATAAAAATTCAACCATAGAACGTTGTTGATCCAAACCAACATTAAAATTCATAGAATATAATCTAAAATTATCATCCATGGTTTTAATATCCCTTTACAGATGACCATATTTTAGAGGATGACATACAGTATGGATCCTAAACTCTTTATTTGTTTTTCTCTAAAGATATCTCTAGATGTTTGAGGTAAACCTCAGATCCTAATCAGTTAAAATTGGGGGTGGTACTCCATGATATATCAAAAGCTACATAATGTATATCCTATAATTGTAATTAAGAGATAAATGATTTAATATGCTAATTAAGTGAGCTGAATTCATAAGGTGTTTAACAATATACTAAATAACATTGTTCTCTTTATATGTTTTGGGGAGTCTGATGATGAAATAAATGGTAATGTTTTTCCATTTTTATTTTTATATGGGAAATAGTTGTAACATTAACTTTAACATATTTCTATCAACCATAACTTTATGATATTCTATATAATGAGATAGATACTCTACAATATCACTTTTTATATTACCACACTATAAATATTCATTCAAATCTCAAGACATCTTCATACTTACATGATGAATAGGGAATAATGAACTATGATATTCATACAATATGTTCTTCTTAAAACCTGATATTGATGGTACACATACTGAGTTCCTAAACCTTATCATTCAATCACAATCATGTTTCAACATAGCAATATTTCTCACCTTCTTCTACAATTACACATCCTTCTTATATCCCTCTATAATCCTCACATGGATGGATGATTTAATGTCCATATGAAAATGATAGGATCTATCCACTCTCCTCAATATTTTGAGTTCCATATTCTATAAATATATGATTATTGGATCTATTTAAAACCTTATTGTCGCCAAACTAGCATGGTCCTTCAATCTCTGAGTATTAGCTACCTTGTTGATCTTTCCAGGGTGGTGATGTAATGAGTAGTCATAATATTTAATTATCTCTAACAATATTCCTTAGTATATATTCAAATATTATGTTAATATAAACTAAAAAATGTTATTATCCATATATATGGAACACATTTCTCTATAAAAAAATGCCCCTTTATCTACAACACAAAATTACCACTTCCAGTTCTAGAACATGAGTAATACAATTTTTGTCATGTATTTTAAATTGGTATGAATAATATGCTATCATAATATCATTATTCATCAAGAAACATCATATTCTTCTATTTTATGAATCACTATAGATCAGAAACCCCTATACACTAAATTTTAGTGTGAGAACACGTTTAATAACCAACTTTATCTTCAAATCATTTCAATTCTCTTCAAATTCATCAATCTAAAATTACATAAAACACTTCAAAGTCCACTTGGTAAGTGGATTTGATAGTCAAAGAAATATACCAAAAATCACTTCTAGTATGTATCTAACCTAATAAAATTATGGACTTCCATTACTGTGGTTGGTCTACCCTATTACTCTGTAACTTTCATTTTTGAAGGATCCACCAATATACACTCACTTGAGATTATATTTCTCTAGAATAAAGATTTATAATGAAAATATTCACACTTGATAAATTTATCATAAAACTTCTCATTCCTCAGTGTCTTTAACACAATTATCAAATTATATTCACACATTTCCTTATTCGTTGAATATATATATATATCATATACAAAGACAACCACAAACCAATCAAGGTAATTTATTAAGACTATATTCATTAAATCCAGGTATATAATAGGGGAATTGGTAAGTAAAATGGTATCACTAAAAATTCATATTAGACATACCTCATAGGGGAGGCCATTTTATGTATATACAAATTATTATCCCTCAATTGATGATATCCAAATCCATGGTAAATTTTTTAAATGTGTTGATATCAATATAATTGATAAATAAAATTATCAATATGTGGTGGAGGATACTTGTTCATGATAGTGGTGTTTTTAAGTAACTAATAATCAATTCAAAAATCATTGAACCATTTAATTATTAATAAATAGAATAGTTTCCCCCAAGGGGATGAACTAGGGAATACAAATACCTTATCAAGATTACCCTAGAGTGTTTTCATAAATTCTTGAAACTCAGTTAGGGTTATTCTATATGAAGTCATTGAAATAGTCATAGCACCATGTTTTAGTTCTGTTGAATAATCAAATTAATGATTTAGAGGAAGAATAAGAACTCTTCTAGAAAGTCAAAAAAACTCCCATAAAATATGAATATCCTAAATATTGAGTTTTCCCCAACCACCTAAGATAAATACCTATCATGGAGAGTAATTTAGACTCACAACATATAAGTAATATCTATTGGATGTTTTTATTCATCTTCATTGTAATAAATGATCATATGATCAATTAAAATATGAAATGTGACTTACCTTCATTGAAAGTTCATATGGTATCTATATAATGAAATCCAATCCATGCATAGAATCATTTCTAATTCAAATAGATGGGGGATAAAAGGATTTTTTGGAAGATAATTTTCTCAAATTTTAATTTGATTGGAACTATAAACATGAGATGAAATCATCAGACCATTTCTTGTTTTCACCCCTAACTCGACATATATTAATTGAGTTAGTAGTGTGATACCCTATGAAAATTTTGTAGATATAAAATAGTTCTTAGTTATAGAATAAAATAATACATTATCTATTCTAGAGTGGGTGATAAAAGTAACATTTATTGTTCTATTATAATTACACACATTTATAATCATGATCATATGATATTACCAATTATATTTTGTCTTAGTAGGTTGTTGTTACTGATCAACATCCTAAACCATAAAATTCATTCATTGGATGCATAATTCTCATACTTTTTTCCTTTGAATCATTGGTTCTTGGCTAGTGAAATTGGTTACTTCAATATATCAAATATATTCTTCATTTATTTTTGACATTCAATGGATTTATTACCATCCTTTTGAATTTTAATGCACTTCAAAGTTCTATTAAATATGTTACCTTGATGTTTGTTCAAAAATTTCTATCATATAGGTGAATATAATTTTTTTCCACTATGTTATTAATCACGTTTCCATAAGAATCCTTATTTATTTTCTTATCAAAACCACAAATGTGATTAGAATATATAATATATATTTCTACAATGAAATAAATTCAAATAACATCTTAATAGCTACTAAAGACTCTTACAGATATAAACTTATGGATAATTTGGTTTAATACCCCAAAGAATTAATTAATTATACTTTCAAGGTAGATTTTAAAAATATTATAATACCTTGTATGAATTGTAATTATTTTTCTAGGTTCCAATGCATTCTTAATTATTCTACTTAAACTCAAGGAATTGCTACTAAAAATTCATATATACGATATAAGGGATGTACATATACTCATTAAATTATCCCCCTATTTCTAGTTAATTTCTTCCTCTTCACACATATTTTTTTATAAGATTACACAGTAGATATTATTTTTTGACCAAATAATAAACAACTAAGACAACTTTTTGATGCTTCGATCGCTAGAGAATAGAAACTTTTTCTCATTGGTACTAACTCATCACTCATCTACTACTTGATAAAAATTCCCATAAAGATGAGGTGGATATTTAATTATAAAAATCTCAAAAGTACAATGTTCCCTTCATTGATCATTCATAAGTTCAACATGATTAATGTTCTGAGAATGTTTCGTGAGCATAAAAACTAGATTTTATATGCCACCTCAAATAAAATTCAACTTTATAGGATGAAAATTATTTTATTTTTCTATAATATATATTTTTAGCATTATTACTTCACATTCCATCCATTGAATATAACAAAAAATAATACAGTATTAATCAAGCTACAGTAATCCAAGGTATAAAATATATAATCATGAAATATCATTCATAGGATGTCTATATCACGTCACCTTCTGTTAAATCCATGATACATTAGGTTTAACCTATGTTATCCATGGTAATTATCTATTAAAATCCTTCATAATGGTTCATAAAGGAAATTTGGAATAACCCAAGCATATATTCTAGGAGTGTCTATCTTAGAGTATAGTCTTGAGCCCACTCATTGTGCACTGATGACGATCAAGTTAATACATAATACATCTCTTTCAGAGTTATTAACCCTAGTTGCATATTTTCAATAGTTGTATCCACTTTATAGTATCTAGACATATATATATTTTAAAAAAAACCACATTCATTTCATTAGCATAACTTAAAATGTTCTCCCATACATAAAATTATCCATACTGGATCCACCAAATTTCTCTAATCATAATATCTAAGGCTTAATAAAATCCCACTATAATAAAAACTATGGTGAACAAATATTTTAATACATAAATAGTTTAAAATTTTATAGTAATATTTAGTATATAACATTACGATCCACAACAGAACTATTATAGTCTAGTGAAAATGGATTCTATATACATAAACATATTATTTAGGTACATTCTTTATCATCTCTCATAATTTTCTTCTCAATTTTTACTCCTCTTGACATACCCCACTTAAAACCTTTCTTTATAACATGGGAAAAGGAAACATAAAAAATGAGAGCTTAGATGTTCAGTATGGGTAAACAAGGGAGATATCAATCGATGATCATATGCAAGATTTATGTAATCATAAAGGTATGGGATTATGATCAAATATTAAAAAATTTATACCCATTCTACCATAGATCATAAAAAACATTCAGTGAATGACGCTTTATCATTTGAAAATACACGAATACGAATTGTGATAAATCATAATAATTAAATCATATGGCACAAGTTTAAATCATAAGCACAAAAACATGCCATAAGAGTGTGAAACTATTATAGATATAGAAACCATATTTTATATCAATTCTAACTACCCTGACCATAATATCATAGTGTATTATGAATCACAACCCATTTCCTATATAATAATAGATTATACATTACCACCAATTCAATATATCATAGTGTATTAGTCTTTAATACCTATTTCCTATAGTGGATAAGGAATCTCTACCTATTTCCCATAGTGGATTGATCACATCAACTTTTTTTTTATAATTTTCTCGTGAGATATAAAGATTTATACATTGAATTAGAGATCTATATAAATCTCGAACCACCAATACCAATATTAAAACCATACATATGTGTGCCACAATATCATAAAACATAAATCATATCATCAAATCACAAACCATGGATATAAAATTGGTTTCATGAACAATTCATTATTTCATCAAATCATAAAATATGGAAAATAAATGGGTTTTATAAATATCTCATAATCATAAACCTTCTAGAAAAAATAACAGCGATGGTTCCATTAGATTATATCCCTAATAAAGCATAAGTAACATCAATGGATGTAATCATAGATGAAAAATTCCTTTAAAAGATAACTAGAAAATATCTTTTGGAAAATACCCATTTCATTTTGAAATAACTTATTTAAAATATAAATATTTCCCAAATATTAAAGAAAAAATTTTCTTTCAAAATCACATTGGAATATTACAATTTATGTTTCAAACCATTAAGAGATAATCATAGTAGGAATTTTCCTTCATTTTAAGTATGTTGAAATAACGATTCCTTTCACATTATTGGTAAAAATTAAAAAGCAACTCATTTAGAAAATGACAATAATATTCCATTAAAACATTTTCATAACAAGTCAAAATGGTTAAAAATGTATTTAAAAAATTATAGGAGAATAGTAAAAACACTATTGAAAACATTTTAAAAAAACTATTTACATGGATGAAAAAATTCTTTGAAGAAAGATAAAAAAAAGTAGGTTTTCTATAAAAACATTTTCTCGATCATTTTAAGTACCAAAGGAAGAAAACTTGTATTAATTAATAAAAAAAATCTAAGAATAACAAACGGTGAAGAATATAGACACGGTTTAAAGGATAAGATCTGTATAATTTCCCTAAATATAATTTAATCACAAAAAACCATGAAATAAAATGACATTATAACCTAAACCCCTTACCTCAGGTATCGTCTTACTTTGTATGTGTTCAAGCCTACTCTCTATTAAGAAAAATTTTATTTATCCCACCTTTAGCATAAATATGATCATATTATGGAATGTAAAAAATATCTAATACACGAATAAAGAATGTAAGATGATATTAGGGTAGGTTTAGGCTGATCTAGAAGGACAAATAATTTGTTAATAATGAAGTAGAGGATGTTACATTTTATTAGTGAGGAGAGGTAAACAATTTTAGTTACCTAAAATATAAAATAACATAAATATAATAATATTAAAAATTGAAACCATGGTATAAAATATTATAATTAGGATGTTATATGGTTGAATTAACTCAAATAGTGACATTTTATAAAGTATTGAATAAATTTTAAGCCATATTTACAAGTTAAACCACATAAAAAACTATTTTATCCTTAACTCGGATAAATAAATATTTTTACTATGATAACATAATTATACGACCAAAAATAAAAATTTAATTATAAAAAAATTTAGACTTTATGAATATAAATTTTGAATCTATTTTATAAATTTCATATTTTATAGGTGGTAAAAATTACTTTTAATATATAAATATAAAACCCAAGAAAAACAATTATTATACAATACATGATTTTATGATTAAATGCAATTTGACCTTGAAATAAAGTAAGAAATTTGTTTCCAAGATTTTTTAGTTAAATAAAATATAACTAAGGATTTTAAGACTTAGATAATTCTAAAACCAAATTCAATCTTCCAACCATGACATTTAATGCAAGACCAGAAAATAGTTTTTAGTTTTAATAAAATATAACTTATGTTCAAAAAAGTAAAGAATGGGTTCCCAAATTCAATAATAATGTTTTATGATAAATTGTTTAACTCCATTAAAAAATATTTGGTTGAGTAAATTTTTATCAAAATTTATAAATTTAGTCTTATATCATATTAATTTCATAAAAGTTCCAGTATTTGAAAAATTAGTATTTTCACTATTCAACCAAAAAAGCAATTATTTTATGAAAATATAAAGAAATTAATCAAAGATAAATTTCATATAATGACTCTAAAAATAACATAAAATTTTTAGAATAATGTTTTTTATAAGTGGTACAAATTTATTTTATAGTAAATGTGCAAAATCTAACAATTTTTTTTGGAAAACACATATTTGAACATAAAAATGGAATTATTACTATCTCATTCCTAGTAAAAACCTTGATATCAATATATTTTATTGAATATAAAATCAATATATTTCATTAAAATTCTTCATAAATAGTTATTAATTTTCTTATTAATATAAAAACACATTGTGCGCATAAAAATAGTTTCTTAGAAAAATATCTATTTTAATTTGAAATGATTTTATTTTAATTTATAATAAATTTATAAATAATTAATTTATTTTATACATATTTAAACCCTATTTATCATAATATAGTTATTCCTACTCATACACATCAATCCAACATCTTGGAGATAACATTCCCTTTAAGTAAATGCATTTTAATAGTATATCACGGGTTGTTTAAACCAGATGTTGCGTGTAAATAAAGATGTCAATGAAAACGAACTTATTAAAATGGAAATATCTCATAAAATAACATGATGTTAAAAAATTTGTGGGTTCCATAACTTTTCTAAGAACCAGAAGTCATGTAGGTACACTAGACTCTTTTCATGCGGTGACCCATGTGATTATATTTTGTTAAAAAAAAATTCACAACCATGAATGATGAACGCCCTTAGATTTTTTGTTTTAATTTTTTTTCTAAGACTACAAAAATAAGTATTTTTCTTATTTTGGGAATCTAAAAATGTATGGAATTTTTTCACCCACTAATCAAAAATAAAAATTTAATTATTTTAAACATTTAATGATAATAACTTTCCTTTTATCCTCAAATTTATGAGATGGTAATGGAGTTAGGACCTTATTGACACCCTCAACTGCAATTTATGAAAATTAAAACTTTATTTGGATTAATAAACCACAATATAACACTAAAAACACTTCAGTATCATGAAAACAAAAATATATATTTATATTGGGAATTAAATGTTTTTCTGCTATAATAGACATCATTTTGTCATCTCCGGTGTAACTACAACTCAGTAGCAACATGAGGATCCCATGTGAATTAAATTAAAAAGTAAAAAATATAAATTAAAATCATACCATGTTCAATTTGAATTGAATGTGTTTCATCTAACTACAAAATATCATTTATCTATAGAACCAAATCCATCTATATCATCGACATGTCGTCCAAAAGCTTGTTTGATCATCGATCTTCATGCTATGGGTGATAGTGTAGAGAAAAGAAGGCATTTTGTTGTTGTTTCAATCATGATTGAACTTGTATCTTCAATATAAAAGGTGACTCATGGATTGGGGTATAACAAATGCTTGTATCTCACAATATAACTTTAGATATAAGGGAGAGAACCAACCAAATTAGAAGGAATGAATAGTACATTTATTTTGGGATTATTTTTAATTTTACAGGTTGAGTTAATCTTATTATAATTGTACTTAATAATTTTAATAATTTAACCTTTAAACCACTCATAATATCACCTATAACCTCAAAAAATATAAAAATGGTCAAATGTATTTTATCACATACTTTTAACATTAAAATTATTTTAAGTGATAAAATATGATCCACTAACTCAATTTACCTCTCCCATAAAATATTAAATGATCCTTATATAAGAATATTAATTAATTAAATATTTATCCTTTATTCAATTTATAACTTGTGAATATTGCGAGTAGATAAATTCAAACACCATTATTTAAAATCAAATAACATTGAATATATTTATTTCTTATGATCAATTTAACTCAAACATATCCAGAACCTTGACATGGGGCCCAAATGTCCTAAACTTCAATTTAATATAATTGGAAAAGATTTAGTATATGGTTTGTGTATAATCCTCTATGTAATCACATCTATAGTAATGTGTAATACTCAAAAAACCTTGATTATAATATAGAAACCCATAAAGTCCCATAAGGAGATAAGGTTTAGTTATAATAATGATATCATCCTTTGAATAAATGTTGTGTACTATAATGGATTATTATCATGATATTTCATAATGCATGACACACACTTTATTACATCATCCTTTCTTTTATTATTATTTTATTACCTTACTGTATGTAATTGACGTCTTCAATCATAGACACCTTATTAGAAACTAAACTACCATTGCGGTCAACTAGTCCCATGATATATCTTCCTTTTGGAAGAGAAAAATTTGACCTCGACCATTAAACTAGTTCCATACCACCAATTGATGTACCCAACACAAGATACCTCACCATGACATAAATTTATTGGTTTTCATCTTAAATTAGTGTACAATATGAAATAGTGAAAATTGATAATGATATCATGTTGAGAGACAAATACACATGCTCAAAAATAGGAACAACCAATGACACCGTAAACATGTTGTGTTCCTATTGACAGGTTTATCCTTAGGTTCACCTATAGCATATTAAACATTTCATATATAGATATAACATATTAGTAAATCAATATCCATTATTTAACATTAATATAAAAACTATAATCATATAGGTATACTGCCTTTGGATACATGGAAACACAAACAAATAGTTTATAAAAGATCTACATTATCCCCCAAATAAATTTATTATTACTAGAACCCTTTTAAGACATATCATACTTAGCACTTTTCTTCATAACATGGGGAAATAAAAAATAAGAAATTTTAAGCTTATATTCTCAGTAATCATAAAAAAAGGAATATATAAATGATCACATGATCATAACATGAACATAAGGGTAATGTAAAAATGATAAAAACATTTGAAAATAATACTCTGCTTATCATATGTAATAATCTTGAGTAATGGAATAAATATTATAAGTTTATAAGTCATGAATCATAATGGACTCAAATAGAATAAGACATGAAAGAATAACATTGATAGAATTCATGAAATTGTTGTCATACACATAAGTATAGAATATAATTTCCTTACTAGTTAAAGCTCAATACCAAGACTATAATAGTGGATAGGGTTCAAACACCAAATAATTATTATAGTCCAGGTTGACTACTAATACTACCATATTTTATTATGTTCACTCCAAAAACCATATTAGTAGTCAGGGTTCACTACCATGACTGTCATAGTGGAAAAGTTACAATATTGAATTCGGTGCACTCCCAATTCTAGTCTGTTTAACACATGAGATACCAATCTTTACTTAATGCATTGGATGGAGATATAAGTCCCACCGATCATATAATAAAAATCATAGAAATGTTTTCCATAAGATACTGAAATATTCATAATATCATAACCCATGAAAGGAAATGGGTTTTATAAAAACTTCATCATAGCATAACTCATTCAAATGAAATGGGTTTCATATACATTTTATCATTTCATAATAGAATAACCAATGGAAAAAGAACTAATTTCACACATATATTTTCATAATAAATGTAAACTTTCAATATAATGAATAAGGTTGGTTTCCTATGATAATATCTGTATTAATGAATAAGTTAAATCAAGGAATATTGGTTTTTGATGAATGAGATTAATATTAAATGATCAATAAATAATTCATCAGTAAAATACCCAATACATTTATAATTTACACCATTAAAATAAAAAAATATCAATAATTTATGTAAAAAAATTTATTTGAACATAACCATGGAAACCTATAATGGAATCTTAAAATCATTTTGTGGTCATGATAGTGGTTAATCCCATTCATACATTATAAGATAAAAGAAAACATTCATTTTACACATTTGTAAAAAAAGTTCCAAATTAAGAAAATACTGATCGAATTCATTTTGAACCATTATTTAAAAATTTAAAAATGTGAAAAAATGTATTTGAAATATCATAGTATAATAGTTCAAAAATTATTTCAATCATTTCTAAAAAACTTAGATAAGGGGAAAAACGTTTTTTGACCAAAGAGGGAAATACATTTGATTTTCATTAAAAACATATTTTTGGGTTCCTAAGCACATAAGGTGAGGAAAATGAATTGAGAACATGTATTTTAAAGAAATAACCATAGTATAAGAAAATTAATGAGTTTATTGATATAAAAATCAAAATATATAATCATAGGAAACATAATCATAAAAAATACTGATAAACCATTAGGTTATAACATAAAAATATTACCACATTGGTAACTTTTGAATCATGAGCATTATTAAATTCAGAACCTTAGATGGATATGTACATCATATAATTTCAATGATAAGAATCATAAAATACATTCATTGTCAGTATATAAACTACATAAAAGAAACAAGTGGTTTGTAATACATGTTTTACATATAAATAAAAATTAGATGAAAATCCATTGTATTAGGTCCGACAACCATTATACGTGTTGGAACATCCTTTATAATAAATTTAGATTTATCATACATATATTAAAGAACCATAATCATATATATCATACAATATATAATTTACTTATATCATTTTATCGCATATTATTTTTATAGTTCCATAACATATATAATTTTAATAATGATTTAAATATCATAAATATTCATATATTCATCTTTAGAGTCATTCATAAAAGATGAAGTTAGAGAAATGAATTAAACAGTTCATGGAGATGGTAGGTTGTACGTACACATGAATGACATTTCCATTTTTCTATGAATGGAATTAAAGAGAGGTAAATAATAAATCATTTTTCTAGAATCATTATTATATCATATATATCATATATATTAATTTAATCAATTCATATTACCATTCCAGTATTATAGAAATGAAAAAATAAACACATCGCCTTGTGCTAGTGGTAGTCCACACATACACACGATCGTCGTTATTATTTTCCAATGGGTTGGAAGGTAAGAAGGTTAATATGGTTTTATCATTATAGAAGATAAATTTTGTAATAATTATCATATATAAATAATATACCCATTAAATTACACATACATAAAAATAGTAATGGGAAATAAATTGTACTGTTATGGGGTGATAATAAGCTGTATATACACATGAACGAGATTTTCAATTCCCATTTTATAGAAGGAGGGTGAACAAAGCTGGTTTAATAATAATAATAACATTTTAGTATATTTAGTTTAATAAACTTTTTATCTTATAAATAATTTAATATATTCAGATGATTTAAAAGAAATATTAAAAATATAGTTATCAATTAATGTGATTATATCTTCTTTGAAATAAATCCTTTATATATCATCTTAAGGGATCTAAGGTTGCGATTTTGGGAAGAATAAAACTATTTAATATGTATAAGAGATTGTATAAGATATTTTATTCATAGTTTTTTTGAAAATATAATGCTCAATGTGGTTGGAAAAAGGGAAAATAGGGGTTCCCTTTAATAATTGATAGTAGGGCACCCTTGGAATTTCTTAAAAGATAAAAAAAATATTAAATTCATTCTCATGATAGAGGTTAAAAAGGGATTATAAATTGTAATGGGATGATATTTTAGACCATATATTATCACTATTTTCCTATGTTAGTATTTTTCATGATATTTAAGTATGTTAATATAATATTACATTTATAAAACATCATTATTTCCAATTTAGTCTCTATTTATTTGATATGACTAAAAAGGAATAAACTCATAGTCTAAATTTAAATAAATTTATTTAACATAAAAATAATATGTAATATTCTTCTAAATAATTCATGTAACACCTTAAATCACTAAATTTATATTAATTTTAATATTTTTAAATATGAAATTTTTGTTGCATAAGGATTTAAGGCCATTATATAATTAAAAAAAATTATGAATAAATTTATATCATGTAAATAATTCCATTGAAATCAAAATAGACACTTATATTAATTCATAAATTATTTTTTTACCAATGTGAACACATACGATATATTTAATAGTAAGAGAGTGAAATTTTGTAACATTATTTGCTTTAAATATCGTATATGTCATTTTCATTAAAAATAATCTATTAAATAAATTAATTTTAAGAATTAGGTGTTAAAGGTAAAATTAACGTTATCCAATAATAATTAGTATTAAAAAACTATAACATTATCACTTAGTATTAACCTAGATTAACCTAATTTATCATTTAACTAGGTGATAAATTTTACTTTGGATACTATTCATATTGACAAAAAATAAGAGGGACCTAGTTACCAAATTTAAGTCTCTTAATTCCAAATAATGAATCGATTTTATCAAATTAAATTTATATAAGGGGTAAAAATTAATCTCAAAATAACTACACGACATTCAACTAAAACCACATTTTAGAAAAATATATTTCCAAGCACAAAACATGGATTATTCTTAGGCCACAAAAATAAAAAATATTAAATGAATGAAAATTTAATTATTAAAACAATAATACATAGATTTAATTAGAATTATTCACCAATATTTTATAATGTAATTTATTAATACAAATGTACATAATGAATATAAATATTTTTTTTCTAAAAAAAAATTCTTTTACTTCCAATTGTTTATTGTTAATATTATTTTTTATAATCAATTGATACCCAAATTATTCATTTTTAATTATGTAACCACAATTTTATTATTATTTAATTACTCCTATTTATACCCTATTATATAATGGATATGTAATAAATATAATTCAACAATATATCTTAGTTAATTTACAATATCTATTATGCGTAACACAAGCTATCAAAGAAATTATTTTATTTCAAAAAAAATCATTGATAAACTCTTAGGGTTTTACATATTCTCAACTCAAGATCTACATGTTTAGGCTTCATGAGAATAAGTCTCAATTATTATTATTCCCAAAAATTGATAGACATACATCTTCTTTATCCTATCAGTATGATGTATCAAGATTATAGAACATATATTTGAGATTATTATCATTTTATCTAGAGGTTTTAATTATTATTTAGAGCTACTATAACCTATTGATACATGAAATAATATAAATAAATTACCATTTAAATAGTGGATATATATTTATCAACAATATTATGGTATGAAAAAATAAAGAAAAAAAGTTTGTATACATGATATGGTAATTGATATTTATTCCTCAAGTATGGTCGAGGGTACACAAATTCACTGAAGTTCTGGAAGAACCAATGTATTTTATTGATCATGATATCATAAAACATGCATTTCATTTTTATTGGGGTCAAAATTTCTTGTGATATGTGTTACAACTTGATAAGAACTTTATAAATAATAAATATGTCACACTATGAAAATAATTAATACTATTAAATGAGATAAATAAGTATATAAATAATGTTAGTGTAGAGACAAAAATAATAATCCCTTTAGAATTGAAGTAGAATATTAATACATTAGGAAGAATAGTATATCCTTAGAAATTTTATAGTTTTGGAATAACTATGTCTTTCTAAAACTATAAATTACATTAGAAATTCATTATTAAATCATTTTTATCAACTCATGTTTTCCAACATCAACTTTATGAACAATTATCAAAAACTAATTCTAATGAACATAATTTTTATGAACATTTTTCATGTGGGTATTTTATAAAATCAATTATACATATCTTGTAATGAAAAAATTATAAATTAAATAAACAAGGAAATATACCCATTATCTATATATGGAAATATCATAATCATCCTAAAAATAATTCTCAGGTTTTATTCATTCATCAATCATTTTAAAACTAATTAAAATATATTTATTAGATCTTATATATCAGCTAAAAAATAAAAAAATAATTATTTTAAATCCTTTTAAATAATAAATTTTAGCAATATAAAACTATAAAAAAGATAGAGTTTCATAGTTTATTTCTAAATGATGAAATTCATAAATTATTTATTACTTCTTATGAATTATAATTTTCTATGTAATCATCAATTGATAAGTTTGAAAAGTTGATTTGAAATCTATGAATGGGTAATATTTCATTAATAGAAGAATGATTTTATGGTCTTTATAAACATAATTTTAAAAATTTGTGAAAAAATTATTTTAGGATCTGTGTGAATATCATTTTATATTTATATTGAAATTATTTTTCAGTTTTTATATGTATCATATGTAAAATATGAATAAATCTATTTTTTAAATTATATATAACATCCATTTAAAAATTATTTTGTATATATAATTTTGATATATATGTATGAGTCATTTTTTTCCAGCTATGTTTTATTTGGCACTTAGAAATATTTCTGAAAACACTAAATCAAAACTGAAGCATAATAGAGTAAAATAATTAACCATAGTTATCATATCATGAAAGATGATTAATAAAAAGTAAAAAATATGAATAAACAAATTTATGATATTTTTAATTATAAAAAAACAGTCAAATCTATGCAATGGGCCACTCTAAAGACATTCCCCTTTTTTGAATTTTTAAAAAAACCCATTATGAAAATTCTTCCCCATTTTTTAAGAGTTGAAATGAAAAAAATTCCATCCCAAAAATATATATATATATATATATTAAAATATTTGTTTAAAAATTAAAAATTTTAACAAAATAATGAAAAAATTCTTTCAAAATATAGATAAAAACTAAAATATGCAGAACTCCCTTATAAATAAATGATGATGCCATTCTCCCACTAATTTAATAGAATATTATTAAATTTTTTTTAAAAAGATTAATGATTTCAAAAGATTCCCCAAAAATGAAAAACAATTCTCTTAAATTTTCAAAATTTATAAAACAAACTTATCTCCATTTAACATTAAAAATTAATTTATAAATATGATAAAAAATAAAATTTCCACTTGCAAAAAATTGAAAAGTAGATTTAAAGGTCAAATTAGATATTTTTTATTTGTAAATATAAATATAGTATAACTCAACCTTAATTAAATGTTTATGTATTCTAGTGGTTAAATAATAAATATCCACCCATTTTAAACAATTCATTATTTTTAAACATAATTTTTTTAAAACTACAACATGCTTAAAAATGATAATTTAAAATTAATAAATCTATAACATGCCTAAATAAATTTAAATAATATAAATACCTATATATTAATAATAAATAACCATATAATTTTAATGAAATGAGTTCCTACCCCTAACTCGAATCAATACCCTTTTTTAAAATTGATATAACAGTGAATACATTGATGAAAAATCCTTTTATAAAATAATAGATCTTCAATAAAGAGACACATGAACCATTCGAATAAAATTTATAGAATTAGAAAATGTTTTTAATATATTAAAATGATAAAAATTAGTGCCCATGATATTAAAACACATTTTAAAATCTATAAAAGATGCAGAATAAAAAATGAAAAATTTATAGGTTAATTATTATGATAAAATTCCATATAGTTAAAATAATAATGTTTATGAATTATCCAAATTCGTATATTTTTCATATATTTATTAAATTCCATCCTGATTTTTATCCCAAATTTCATTTAATTCCTTAATTCTAGGTTTATTATAATTAGTATCAGAAAAATAAAAAACAAAAATCAGAACTAACCATATCGATATTTCTATACATTAAACAAAAATTATCAGGTTTTCTAAAATAAATAAATGTTGAATCAATTAACTTAGAAACATTTACCATGAATGAAAGGTTATTGTTATCTTTCTCACTCATAGAATCCTAACTATAATAATATTCTTCTATGAAACTCCCACTACTAATAAATGATTTCTTCATTTTAATGTCTTATTTCAGTTCTTTTTTCTTAATTTTCAATGTTAGGAACTCATATTTGTACGAACCTACACTATAATCCAAAGAGTTAGAAGATATATGTTAATATGTTTTAAGAGAAATTATTTTCCTTTTATTAATAAATTTACTTTTATTATTTTTCATCTCGAGTTCGCATTGGATCAGATATCCAATGAGTTTTTCAATGGAATACATAGTAAAATAAATTCATTCTTTAATTTACACTTTTATAGAGTGACACCTTTTAGGAATGTCTCATAGTATTCTTTTCTAAGAACAATATTCTTTATATTTTCTCTCTATGAAACCATGTTTTTCACAATTTTAGTAAATATATTGTAAATATCGATAATTATTTCAATATAAAACATTATAAATTACTTAAAGTCGTATTTTTGAATACCTAACTTGGTTCTATGTAGTTCATTAGTTCCTTGATGAGTGAATTTTAATGTACTACAAATGATAGACACAGTTTCCCAAGAAGAAATATGACTATAAAACATTGACTTAGTGAACAATAAAGGGAATTAAAAACATTGTAAAAAAATTAATTATTATCCTTATTACTATTAAAGTAATCTAAATCAAATTTAGGAAATTTATAAGATATATCAATTATTGTATTGATACTAGTTTTTGGGTGTTGTATTTTTTTTCAATGAAATAATAATGGATGTTCTTTGATGTCCCAAATAATATTAGTGATAAGAATCATTGTGTTCCAAATACATGTGTGTTAAAAAGTAATACCTTGAATCTTAGAAGTGTGGATTCTATTACTAGTTATATAGAAAATAGGATGTGAAAGAATTTATTCTATTAATAATATGGAAAAGGAAAGAGGAAGATTCCTAGAGTTTCCGTGTAGCATCTATTGCATCTAGACATGTCAACTTGAAGTGTAGAGAGGCCAATTAATTTTTCACAAGGGCCACTTTTGATTAAAATAACTAAAATTGGTTCTTGGATGATATTTGCAGATTTTATAAAATTTTCAATTTATTTTGAGGTGGTTATAAAGATGTTCGTAGTGGATGGATTTGATTTGGGGATGTAATCAAGAATTTTGAGTTGAATTTGTTACCAACATAATTACATTTTTTAAATTACCCTATATATATAAAGGTAATCTAGAAAATCCTTCAGCTAGAAATAGGTATTTTTTAAGGAAACTATTCTATGTAATTGTTAACCAAACTGTAACATCTCGGAATAAATGAAGAATATGAAATTTTCATATTTGATATTATTTTTGAATTAGTTATTAATTTTACTTTAAAGGGGTTGCTATGTTCAATAGCATACCCGATATGTATCAACGTGTTTCTTTTAAATCTTACATTACACACTAATAATATAATATTATTATTTTAAATGGTAGTTAACTCCTTGTTGTTTTATAGGCGGGAATGAAAAAAACTAACTACAATATGATTATACATGTTCGTTAAATATATTTACATTTATCCAATAAAAGTTAAAGGCTTGAAATGTGAATGAATCTAATTTTAAGTATAATTTACATTAAAAGGCAGACTTACCGCCTTTTAATGTCAAATCCTCATTAAATATAATTTTGGTCACTTTAATAAATTTTATTTTACCAAATAAAATCTTTCTTTAGAATGGGGATATCAAAATTTGATTTCTGTAAATTTTTGGAATTTTTATGATAAAGTTCATTTTCTAATGAATAGTGAAAAATATTTATTTTAATTCAAAACTGTGTTTTAATATAATTTATTTATATGGATAGATTATATTTTTAATTTGTTTTAAATTTTAATTAGAATATATTTTTACCTTTTAATCCAATGTTGGTAATTGTAATTAATTTGACTTTGAAATTGGACATAAATAAGTGTCAATATTTTGATAGTTATTATTTCTTAAAAACATGCTATTTGTTTTAACAACGGGAATTAATTTTAAATTAATTAATGCCACTTCTATGTTTTTAATTTAGCAAAATAGACATCATTTTTGAATTCGATATATCAAATAAAGCTTAGGCTGAGTTTTTGGTATTTTTCTAAAAACCATCAATTTTTGATGAATAGTGAAACCACTTAGTAGTAGTTAAAAAACTGGCTTTTTTCATTTAAATTAAAATTTACCACTTCTGTGAATTGAATTTCGAAAATATGACATAAATGGTTGTTATAAAGAAGTAAAATGTGGTTCAATAAGTTAAAAATAATTTTTTGTGAATAGTAACTTTTGACTTTTATTTGCCGCAGTTAATGGTAAATAGGGTAATTCAAGGTAAAAAGAGTATTATAATAATTCAAAATGACCTTAACACTTGTCTGAACCATATTGGTTGAGTCATTAACGACCATGGGCATCTTTAGGTCTATTTTGGGACCCCATTGAGCCACTTGGGAGTGATAATGACAATTTAGATTAATTTACTTAAAGTATAGGAAAAAATGGAAAAAGAAAATATCTTTTAGTAAATTAATTTTTACAAAGGGTTATATAAATTATCATTTCCACTATAAATATTAATTGGAAATATAAAATAATTTCCAATATCATGGTGTTTTTTTTTAATTTTTATTCATCACATAATTTAAATTATTTATAACACAATAATGATGCAGTATTTACCTCATTAATAAATGATTTAAATAAATAAGATTATAATGATTAAAATATTATCCAAAACATGTCCAATTATGATTAGATGATTTTATTTCGACCATGAGCCATATTATCTTTGACTATGATTATTTTTGGACCTTTAGAAACCGAATATCATTATATAATAACATAATATTTTTACACTTTCAAAAAGCGCCCCTCCTCCCACTTATAAAAGGAGACCACTTCTAACCAATTCCACAGAACTCTCAAACTATTTTTCTCATCCAAAATCTACCCAATTAATCTTCCTACATCCCTATCCTCCTTCTATAAGCCTTACCATAGGTATAAGGCACTTCAAGAAACCCTTTGGTTCAAACCAAATGTAGTTATCCAAATTAAAGGTAATTGTTTCTCTTAAATTGTTTTCTTTTATTTTACTTCTCCAACCTCAAAACTCTTTTTATTACTTTTTTTGTAAAAACACCATTACCCTAAATATACTAGGATTTTGTTAGGATAAGGATTATAACAACACATAAACACACATCCATCTAATGGATGAAGAACATAATGTTTCTGTGGATGACAAACTAACGCGTCACGAAACGATGATTGTTCAAATATCTCCAACCCCCTCTCATGGTGGCCATTATGATGTCACTGTATTTATATATGATATATATTATGTTTACGTTTTTTATGATTCTTTATTTTCAATTTATATCATACCTTTCAGGTTTCCATTATGGGTAAACGCGATAATTTCATTTGAGGAAGTGCGGACTACCGCCCCCTCAAAGTGATATGAATCGTTCATACAATATGTGGTATGTAAAAAGTTTATAGTTAATGATATTATATATGATATTATACTATAATTATAATATCTCTATGTATAATTAGTTTTTAATTACATTAAATTAATAAATAGAAATGAAAGTAGCCTTCATGCGTACGTACGACTTACCGTCTCCATGAACGGTGCATTTCATTTCTTACCTCAAAATGATATGCACTATTATAAATATATATATACTGGATATATATGATATATATGATATCTAACTAATTAATATCTTTTTGGATATAATGGACTATTGGAAAAAGGGACAACTTATAAATATAAGGTGTTCATTTTTGACTCAAGTACCAACTATCGACAAAAAAACGTTATTAACTTAAATGATTACAAAATGTTTTTATCATAGTAATAAGTTATATAGAAAGAATAATAAACATGAAAAATGTTATTAATCAAGTCGAAATTAACTTTAGTTTATTATTCAGGAGATTAAAGAATGATTGAGTAAAGTCGGGCACGAGGTAAAGGATTTTCTTATCTCACTTTTAATTCCGTGAGATTTCCATTGTTCACCACTTATTCTTTGAATGTTCTATATTGTGTACTGACATTTGATATATATTATCATGATTATCATTATATTCATGGTATTCTATGATTCATTTTATGGTTATTAACTTTTGGTCATACATCTCTGTTGATTACAACATGGTAAAGTGTTTCATATCACTTTTTATCACGTAAGATTCATTATATATTTTCCACTATTTCCTTTTGTGTGGTGTATATACTGCCCATGATTTTACTATTTTTGTATTATACTTAAATTTATTAGTATTTACATTTTCATTGTACGATCCTTTTTTAATGTGGCATATGTTTTGTAATTTACCAAATCAGTAAGGAAACCTTTCACCCTCCTCTTTATAATAGACTTATTTTTTGTTATGTCTTTTAATTTTCATCTTATTATGTTGGGATATGTTCTTATATTTACTAATTGAAGAAAAAGTTTTTTCCAAGAGACAAGATACTATTTTTATCTCATCAACTAATTTTCTGAATTTTAAAGTGACGTTGTTAGGTTGTTAAATATTTACAAGGGAACTTTTTAACCCAATTTCAATTCTTTGGGTTCAACTTGTACATCTTGAATATGTCATCCTATGAATATGTGTTAATGAACTCTGATGTTTTTACACTTAATATCCACTTATATTGGGTGTATTTATATTTTTCACACATAATTATGTGATTTATTTATAATTAATTTAAGGATACCATCTTTATAAGGGATTTCATCTCAATTTACATTTCCAATGAGTCTTTATTATTGTTATGCACCAATTCACTCGTATATGGTGTATATACTGTCCTTTGACATATTATATCATGAATCCCTTTATTCTCAGGATATTATATTGTTCTGATTAAATTTTATTCCCCAATTATTTGTATTCAAGAATCTTTCTTTTTTGTTAGAAAATATCTTAAACTAAAACATCATATTAAATGTTTTAAAGATTTATTCTTCTAAATATTTATCCTTAATGTTACTATTTTCAAAATGGGTTTTAGGATTTATTTATAAGGACATTAATGTATTCAAATGATAATTCATTTAAAAGCTTCAAAGTGGTATGGGACACATTGATTCAAAAATCTCTTTTTAAAAGGTTTATGAAAATGGATTGATTATTTCAAAATCTTGAAATTAATTCTTGTGAATGAAAATGAAATGTTATTAGTAAAATGTTTATATTTTAAATATTTTATGTGTTATAATGATACTTGTACATTTTACTGGTGGTTATGTGATAAACCATATGATAGGTGGTGCTGTGATAAACCAGGATTGGTGGTTACATTATAACCTCCAATGCATTGGGTATGGAAGTCGGCCATATGGCCATTCCATTTAGTGATATGCGTGGAAGTCAACCGTATGGTTATTCCATTTATGTATGTTTATGTCCCAAGATACCTTTATATGTTATGTGTCCTTTATATGCATTTTATGGTAATCTTTTGGTTACAAAAATGGTATGTAATGATCTTTTATTCAGGGAATAGTATTTACTACTTCACAAAGGTGAAAAGTTTTAATTATGATAATGTAATCATGATTTACCTATTATTTTGAAAAACTAACCATTTTCCTTATTTTTGTATCCCTTAATGAGCTTTTTATTCTCATACCAAGTTTTTGAAATGTTTTTCATAGGATATAATGTGGAATAGGGTCAAGAATGGGATCAAGGAAAAGTCATTCTGTCTTAAACATGGAACTAGACATGAATATTTTTTTTCAAGAGTTCATGTTTTCTTTAAAAATGGAAACTGTGTAAAAGCCTCTACTTTGGAATCTTTTGAGATGTAATAGTTATGTACTAATTCTCTAATACTCTAAACCTGAAAAGACCCTCAATGTGAATTATTCATTTAATTCAATATTATGTACGGTTTTAAGGTCGGGTCCTTATAGTTGGTATCAGAGGTCGGTTTAGATAAATTTAGAGGCTAGGGTATTCTTTAATCATAAGTGAAATTACAAAATGTTTTGGATTTTAGAAAGATTAATAGTTTTTTAGATAAAGTGAATGAGTTTAAGATAACATGAATAATTATATCTTAGTATTTACCCTCCTCATAAGATATTATATGATGATTTTACAGATATAATCACACTTCCCTTTCTGGTTTTAGTCAATGGTTGGATATAGCAGGCCTCAAAGTAACAATGGATGTGAAGAAAAATATGACAGTTTTATGAATGAGAAATTGAATAAAATGGGAGCTACAATGATAACTCTTGTGGTTATTCTAAACCAGCTATCTGGAGTCATGATTGACCACTTGAAACTTAGTGATTTTTATAAGGACCCATACATGCGTGAAACAAATCCCCACAGAAGTTCACGTAATAATAATAAAGGTATGTATGTTACAAAAATTATTATGTCAAGGATGTGGAAAGAAAAACCTAGGAAAATGTTTCAAAGGGAAAGAAAGATGCTATAGATGTGGAAATGAAGGTCATAAAGCAAGAAACTGCCATGGAAAAAGGAATCATCCAGTTGACTCAAGGAAAGGGAAATAAGTTCTTTATGAGGGATCAATTGAATGTTTTAAATGTGATGTGCATGGTCATTATACAAACAAATGTCCTATGAAGACGTTTCAGGAATGGGATCACGAGGATCATACATATATTTCTTTACCAATACCTAATTCAATTTAGATTGAGAATGAAGAAACTGACAATGAACAATGAAAGGTATGGATTATTTCTTAACATATGTTTTGGTATTATTGAATCTTAGGATATGATTCATGATTTTGTTTGTAGGAAATAAGTATTTTAGATTAAGTTGAAAAGGAATGGTTAATGGATCATGAAGAATTTTGAATGAGTAAGAAGTCAACATATAAGGGATTCAAGAGTTAGGGTAGATTTTAGGATGGTGAAATTCTTAAAAGTATTAATGCTCTATTGATGATGGGAATTACATTAGAAGACTATTTATAGTTTGTGTAACCCTGAAGTTTGATATATGGAAAATTTATTCAAGGAATAATTATCTTTTCTTTTGTGGATATAGTTATAAAGAACCATTTGGGTTTATATGATCCTTGAATTTGAGGAAATTATAGGTTAATATATTTTTGGGATGAAAAATGAATGTTATTAGAAAACCTTCATGGTTAAAATATGTTGTGGTTATTATTGATAAATTTATCTCCTTTTGGGAATGCTATAAAATTATATAGTTTTTGAAAAAAGGACAACACGCGGACCGTGTGACAACCCGTTGCGTCAGACAAAGCTGTGGGAATTGAACCCACAACAAAAGTGTGACTGGTATTTATCACCTAGAACAGGACTACGTGAAGTCCATGGTTTTCATAACTGATTTATTTTAGTTATATGATTTTATTAATCAATAATAAGTCAATTTTGGGTTATCTATGGAAATTATTAACCTATCACGGAGGATATGTGATTAGGTTAATTACTTTTCAATATGAGACTTTAAGAGTAACTGATGTTATTTAGAGATAAATGTTAAGATTTATCTTGGAAGACAATGTGATTAGATCCTTTTGAGATTTGGGTTTCAATATTAGTTTGGATTACTTTTAAGAATTTTATGGAAAGCTTTTTATTGAATGGTCTTTGTTGATGTTTGAGTTTTGTAAGACGAATTTTGGAGATTAAGAGTATTTTTTCTTTTTGTAAAAGATTATCCTTTTGGGGATTACCTGATCGGGTGATAACCATTTTGGTTTTGGTTAAGGTCTAAAGACATTGGAAATATATAGTTCATCTTTTGTGGATTATGTGATTCTCTTGAATTTGATTATAGAGCTCTTAATGTGAAAAAAAGTCATCTTGAATACTCATAGTGTGGAGAAAATATGAGTTTGTGTTAGAAATATAGTAAAAGATGAATGTCTACATGACAAGTAAGTATGTTTCCTTATGTTTTTAGTTAACCTCATAAATAAATTCCTCAATGAAAAGTAACTTTAAAAAAACCTTGTCTGTTAACTTTTCCTACTGGGGAATCAAAAACTATTTAACCCATCACAAGTTTGTGAATTTCTGGTGGTTAACTTTCTTCTAAACATGTTTTCTATCACTCTCCATCAAAACATGAAGGTTTTTTCCCCTCCATATCCATGTTTTCATGGAATCTTTGAATATGTTGTCTAGGGTAACCTTTGTACTTCTCTTCCTTTATTTTAAAGTGATAGATTTATTGACTCTTTTTTCGATGTGGGGATTTCAATGAAGTTCCTGAGACCAATTTTTAAATTACGAGGATGAAATTCCCATAAGTGGGGAAGGATGTAACTTCCCAAAATAAATGAAGAATATGAAATTTTCATATTTATTAATATTTTTTAATTAAATATTAATTTTACTTTAAAGGGGTGCTATGTTTGATAGCGTACCCGATACACAACAACGGGTTTCTTCGAAATCTTACTTTGCACACTAATAATATAGTATTATTATTTTAAATGGTAGTTAAATCCTAGCCATTGTATTTGCAACAATGAAAAAAACTAAATATAATATGATTATACGTGTTTGTTAAATATATTTACATTTATCCAATAAAAGATAGAGGCTTAAAATGTGAATGAATCAAATTTTAAGCATAATTTACATTGAAAGGCCGATTTACCGCCTTTTAATGAAAAAACATCATTAAATATAATTTTGGTCACTTTAATACATTATATTTGACCAAATAAAATCTTTCCTTATAATGGGGACATCAAATTTTATTTTTTGTAAATTTTTGTAATTTTTCTGATAATGTTCATTTTCTAATGAATAGTGAAAAATATTTTATTTTAATTCAGAACTGTGATTTAATCTAATTTATTTATATGGTTAGATTATCTTATTAATGGGTTTTAAAGTGTAATTAGAATATATTTTTACCTTTTAATCCAATGTTGGTCATTGGAATTAATTTATCTTTGAAATTGGACACAAACAAGCGTCAATCTTTTGATAGTTATTATTTCTTTAAAACACGCTATTTGTTTTAAAAACGAGAGTTAATTTTAATTTCATTAATGCCACTTATATTTTTTTAATATATCATAATAGACATAATTTTTGAATTTATTTTATCAAATAAATATTAGACTGATTTTTTGGTATTTTTCTGAAAAACATTAATTTTTGATGAATAGTGAAACCACTTAGTAGTAGTTAAAAAACTGAATTTTTTCATTTAAATGAAATTTTACCGCTTCTGTGAATTGAATTTCAAAAATCCAACATACATGGTTGTTATAAAGAAGTAAAATGTGGTTTAATAAAATAAAAATAATTTTCGGTGAATAGTAACTTTTGACTTTTATTTACCGCAGTTAAAGGTAAATAGGGTAATTCAAAGTAAAAAAGAGTATTATAATAATTCGAAATTACCTTAAAACTTTTCTAAACCATATTAGATGAGTCATTAACGGCCATGGACATCTTTGGGTCGATTTGGGGACCCCATTGAGCCACTTGGGAGTGATAATGTCAATTTAGATTAATTAACTTAAATTGAAGGCAAAAATGAAAAAAGCAAATAACTTTTATTAAACTAATTTTTAAAATGGTTTATATAAAGTATATTTTCGACTGTAAATATTCATTGGAAATCTAAAAATATTTACTATATCATGGTATTTATTTTATAGTTTTTAGACATCAAATAATTTAAATTATTTATGACACAATAATGATGTAGTATTTACCTCATTAATAAATGATTTAAATAAATAAGATTCTAATGATTAAAATATTATCTAAAACACGTCCAATTCTGATTGGATGATTTTATTTCAACCATGAGTCATCTTATCTTTGACTATAATGATTTGTGGACCTTTAGAAACCGAATATCATTATATAATAAAATAATATTTTCACACTTTCCTAAAGAGCCCCTACTCCCCCTTATAAAAGGAGACTACTTCTAAACAATTACACACACACATATAAAGCCATTTTTTATAAGGCCCCGACCTTAAAACATACCTAATCTTGAGTTATTACAAGATTACACATTGAGGATCTTTTCAGGTTTAGAGTTTTAGAGAATTAGAACATAAAACTTGCATTACGTTCCACATATAAACAAAGTGGTTACATAATGATAGTATTCATTTTTTCCATCAATGGAAACATATTTAAAATAAGACATGGATTCATTCTTGACACTTCCTTGAAACATTCATCATATCATGTACCTTTCCCTTGAACTGTGAAAAACATTTCAAAAAAATTTGGGATGAGCATAAAAAGCTCAGTTTGGGTTATAAAAATATGGAAAGGAAACATATGTTCATATATACATAAGAATGAAATCATACTTTACCCATAAAATATAAGCACTTTAACATGCCTCATCAAATCATGAATAAATCATAGAAATCATAATACATAAAGGTAACTTGAGGCATTCATAACATTCTTATGTAGGGAGTAACCCTCTTGGTTACATTTGGAATACCCATCACAGTATATTCCCTAAATCTCTTCGGAGAAACCTTAACGTTTCACTCCTTCACATTATCCAATTCAATGGAGAGCTATATCGGCCTAACCCACCCTTAGTTTATCCCGGAACCAACCGTCTTCATAATAATGCCCAATAACCTCAACATAATCGTATCACATAAAACATGCATAAAGGAAACATAACATTTCCACCTTTCAATCACAAGATATCAATACAACACATTGATATAAAAACATTATGAAAACCATTTTCAATACCAAAATAAAAGAAAAGTAAAACATGGTATTTATTTTTCTTTTAAAAAAATTATGGCTTATAGAGGAAGCCGAAACTCAAATAATGGTCACGGCAGTGGAGAAGTCGTTGTCGCCGCATACGTACGACAAAAACATTCCCTTTTGTCATTTAGTAAAACGCTTCTTATAAAAAAGATTCCTTTTGGATAAACGTAAAAGTCAAAGGGGTTTATACACCGTATAAAAGAAGGTTTTGTATAAAACAAAATATGCCTCAATGAAAGGAGATTGAGACGAAGTCCCATACCCCGGGTCTGACTTGACTCGGTCGTTCTTTAATATCCTGAATAATAAACTTGAGTTAATTTTTACTTGATTAAGAACCTTTTTAAAGTTCATTATTACTTTTATATCATTTATTTCCATGTCTTGAACACTATGTAATTATTTAAGTTAATAACGGTCGTTTTAATGATCATTGGTACTTGAGTAAAAAATAAACCCTTTATAATTACAAGTTGTCCATGTATCCATTATATCCAAAATTATAATCATGATGTATATATCATATATTTCATATATATCTAGTATATACATTCATTTATAATATTACATAATCATTTAGAGGTATGAAATGAAATGCACCGTTCATGGAGACGGTAAGCCGTACGTACGCATGAACGCTACTTTCATTTCTATTTCATATTTTATAGAATGGAATCATAATGATATAAAGTTATATTATAATTCCACACTAATGTCATATATAATATCATAACTCCATCCTTTATACGTCCCACATATGGTATTAACGAATCAAATCACTTTGAGGGGGCGGTAGTCCGCACTTCCTTAAATGAAGATATCGTGTTTACCCATAATGGAAACCATAAAAGTATGCCCAAAATGAAAAATACAAAAGAATAAGGAAAACATAAACATATTATATTTCATATATAAATATAGTGTTATCTTAATGGCCACCTTTTAAGGTGTTAAAATAATGTTGAACAATCATCGTTTCGGGAGGCAGAAATTCTCCATCCACGAAAACAGTATGTTCTTTAACCATTAGATGTATGTGTGTGTAGTTGTATCTCTAATACTTCTTATAACAACATCCTAGTATATTTAAGATACTGGAGTTTAATAAAAAGATTTTAGGGGGTTGGAGAATCAAAATAAAACAAAAGGACTCAAGTGAAGGCATTACCTTAAAATCGGGTAACTCCCTTTGGTTTGAGCTCAAAGTCTTCCTTGGGAAGACTTCTGCCCAAAGTGAGGCTTCAAGGAGTAATAGAGGGAATTGGAGAGAAAAAATGGGTAGGGTTTGGCCAAGCCAAAGGCTTTGGAAGTGTGGGTAAAGAGGTAGAGGTGGGGGCCTTTTATAAGAGGAGAGGAGGGGCACTCTTGAAAAGTAAAGAAATGTTACTTTATTTTAAAATGATTTTCGGATTCAAAAGGCCCCACTTTGCTATGATTCGAGGGTAAGGTGATACGGGTTCAAAATAAAACCATCCAATAGGTTTTGGACTCGTGTAGGTCATAGATTTTACATTATCATTTCATTTTATTTAAATCCTTTATTAATGAGGTAATCGCTGTGTCATCATGATGTCAAAAATAATTTAATTTATTTAAAGTCTAAAAATTATAAAAAAAATATCATGATGTAGGAAATATTTTTAGATTTCTAATTACTATTTATAATAAAAAATTAGACTTGTATAACCCCATGTAAATATTGTTTTAGTAAAACATCTCATGTTTGTGTTATTTTTACTTTAACATTAAATAAAAAATTATTTATGTCATTTCCAACCAAAGTGGCTCCATGGGGTCCCCAAGTTGACCCATGGATTGTATTGGTCGTCCATGACACATACAATGAGGTTAGGACATGTGTCAAGCTCGTCCCATATTATTAAAACATTATTTTTACCTTAAACTACACTAATTACCTCTAATCGCGTTTAAGAACTTAAAAGTTACTATTCACCAAAAAATTATTTTAATCTCATTGAACCAAATTTTACTTCTTAATGAAAACCATGTATGTTGGATTTTTGAAAATCGAATAACAGAAGTGGCAATGTTTCATTTAAAAGAAAAATCACTTTCATTAACTACCACTTAGTGGTTTCACTATTCATCGAAAATTGATGTTTTTCAGAAAAATTCCAAAACATCACTCTAAGCTATATTTTATATTATGAATTCAAAAATGATGTCTATTTTAAAAAATTCAAAACAAATAATATGAAATAATTAATTTAATAATTAACTCCCACTTTCATGATAGATAGCGTGTTTTTATGAAACAATAAGTATCAAAAGATTGACAATAGCTTAAGTCCAATTTCAAAGTGGAATTGATTCCAATGACCACCATTGGATTAAATGGTAAAAATATATTCTAATTTCACTTTAAACCCAATTCAAAAAAAAAATCTAATCATATAAATAAATTATATTAAAAAGAGGTTTTGAATTAAAATACAACATTTTTCACTATTAATTAAAAAATGAACTTTATCAGAAAAATACCAAAAATTCACTCAAAGTAAATTTTGATGTCACAATCATAAATAATAAGTTTATTTTGACAAAAATAGCTTATAAAATTGTCAAAAGATAGATTTAAAAATGGTTTTTCATCAAAAGGCAGTAAAACAATCTTTTAAAAATATTAGTGTATTCCATGCTTAAGATTGGATTTATTCTCATTTTAAGCCTCTAAAACACTATCTAATTCATTAATTTGCCTAGATAAAAATATCTATTATTAATTACTTACTTGGGATGTTACATCCTTACCCCCATTAGAAAATTGCGTCCCCACAATTTATTTACTTATCGAATAAATGGGGGTACTTATCCCTAATTGCATTATCATATTCCCATGTTGCCTCTTCCATCATGTGGGTTTTCCACAAAACCTTTACCTGATTAATAACCTTATTCCTTAACACTTGCTCCCTGTGGTCAAGAATCCGGACCGGTTGTTCCTTATCAGATAGGTTCTCTTCTAGCTGAACTACCTCTGGACTCAAAACATGAGATGGATCTGGAATGTACTTTCTCAGCATCGAAACATGAAAAACATTGTGTACCTGAGATAAACTCAGAGGTAAAGCCACCCAGTATGAAACTGATCCAACTCTATCCAAAATTTCATATGGTCCAATGAACCATGGACTCAAATTTCCTTTCTTACCGAATCACATCACACTTTTCCATGGTGAGACTTTGAGAAAAACCTGATCACCTACCCTGAAAGATAGATCCTTCCTCCGGTTATCCGCATAACTCTTCTGCCTGATCTGAGCTGCTCTCATGTGTTTTTATATCAGCTGAAATATTTCTCCCAACTCTTCTTCCAAATCTGGTCCCATCAATTTCCTTTCACCCACTTCATCCCAGAAAGCTGGAGTTCGACACCTCTTCCCATATAATGCCTGAAATGGCGCCATCTATATACTAGAATGAAAACTGTTATTATATGAAAATTCAACCAAAGAAAGACGTTGGTCCCAACTTCCCTGATAATCCATAGAGAAAGAACGTAGCATATCCTCCAATGTCTGAATTTTTCATTCTGACTGCCCATCTGATTGAGGATAAAAAGCTGTAATAAAATTTAATTCAGTACCCAACGACTTCTAAAGTCCTTTCCAAAAGTTAGAAGTGAACCTGGGATCACGGGCAGATACAATGGAGAGAGGAACTCCATGTAACCTGAATATATCTTTAAGATAAAAATGGGAAAGTTGATCTAGGAAAAAATTATCTCGTATAGCATGGAAATGAGCAGATTTAGTCAAGAGATCAACAATAACCCAAATTGCATTATTACCTCGAGGGGTCTTCGGCAATCCCACAATGAAGCCCATGGATATATTCTCCCATTTCCACTCTAGCACTGGTAAAGGCTGAAGCATCCCTTTCGGTAACTGTTGCTCTGCATTAACCTATTGACAAGTCAAACACTTCACAGTAAAATCAGCAATATCTCTTTTCATTCCATCCCACAAGTAATACTCCCGCAGATCTCTGTACATCTTAGTACTTCCAGGATGAACTGAAAATGTTGAACTATGAGCTTCACATAACAACTCTCTCTTCAACTGTGAATCACAAGACACACAAAATCTCTTCCCAAATCTCAAAACACGGTCATTATCAAAGTTGAATTCAGGTAACTTACCTTTCTGAACCATCTCTACCTTTTTCTTCAACTCACAATCTTGCTTCTGTGCTTTCTTGATTTTGTCTGATAGAGAAGATTTCACTGATACCTGAAACAAAACAGAAGAACATCCTGCACCAACAACTTCTATGCCAAATTTCATCAAATCCTTAACCGAAGGATCACGTTCCAACCGCAACAATGCTAATGAAGCATTACTTTTTCGACTCAAAGCATCAGCCACTTTATTTGCTTTTCTCATATGGTAATGAATTGTACAATCATAATCCTTGATTAATTCTAGCCATCTCCTTTGTCTCAGGTTAAATTCTTTCTTAGTGAATACATACTTTAAACTATTGTGATCAAAATATATTTCACACTTACTCCATACAAATGATGCCTCCAAATTTTTAAAGCAAAAACAACAAAAGCTAATTCCAAATCATGTGTAGGGTAATTTACCTCATGATTTTTGAACTATCGTGAAGCATAAGCAATCACCTGATCATTCTTCATTAGGATGCAACCAAGTCCTTTCAATGAAGCATCACTGTATATAACAAACTCACCATTCCTAGAAGGTAGTGCCAAAACTGGAGCATTCACCAATCTTATTTTCAATTCCTGAAAACAATCATCACATTATTTTGTCCAGATAAACTTAAAACCCTTACGAGTTATCTTAGTCATTGGACTAGATAACCGTGAAAAATTTCTAACAAACCTTCGGTAATAGCCTTCCAAACCAAGGAAACTACGAATCTCTGTTACATTTGTGGGTCTTGGCCATTTTTCAACAACCTTTGTTTTTGCAGGATCAACAGTTATCCCATATTTAGAAACAATGTGACCAAGGAATGAAATTTGTTGCAACAAAAACTCACACTTGCTGAATTTCCCATACAATTTCTTTTCTTTTAAGGATTTCAAAATAACCCTTAAATGTCTTTCATACTCCTCTTTACTTTTAGAAAACACCAAAATATCATCAATGAAAACCACCAAAAACTTATCCAAGAACTCATGTAAAATTATATTCATTAAGTCCATGAATACAGCTGGTGCATTGATTAGACCAAAAGGCATTACTACAAATTCATAATGGCCATATCTTGTACGAAACGCAGTCTTCAGAACATCTGCTTCATTTATCTTTAGCTGATGGTACCCCGATCTTAGGTCAATCTTTGAAAAATACTGAGCTCCCTGGAGCTGATCAAACAAATCATCAATATGAGGCAAAGGATATTTGTTCATAATAGTGATGTTATTCAAGGCTCTATAATCAATGCAAAGTCTCATAGAACCAGCCTTCTTTTTAACAAATAAAACAGGAGAACCCCATGGTGACGTGCTAGGTTGAATGAAAACTTTCTCTAATAAATCATGCAATTGATCCTTCAACTCTAAAAGTTCAATTTGAGCCATTCGATAAGGGGGTTTAGAAATTGGCTTATCATCAGGAACTAAGTCAACAGTAAATTCAACTTTCTGATCTGGTATTATTCCAGGAAACTCATCATGAAAAACATCAGGATACTCATTTACCACTGGCACATCATTAATCTGAACAGTTCCCTTGTTTTAAAAAATATGTGAAAGGTAACATTCATTTCCATCTTTTACATGTTTCTCGGCCTCTTGATATGTTATCAACAGTAAGGGTTCATTCTTGTACACAAACTGAACCTCTTTCTGAAAAGAAACTTCTTTAGCTCTACATTCAATCGTAGCATGGTAAATAGAGATCCAATCCATACCCAGGATAACATCAAACTCTATTAGAGGTAAAACAATAAGGTTTGCAAGTAGGTTCTTTCCACGGATAAGGATAGGAAGTTTCTTATAAATTCTTTTTTCCTCAACATTTCCCCCAGGTGTTTTTACCACAAGTTCAAGAGTCATTTATTGAGATGGTATTCCCATTTTACTAGAAAAGGTTTCAGAGATGAAAGAATGTGTAGACCCTGAATCAAACATCACACTGGCATAATCTGAAGAAAGAAACAAAGTACCTGATACAACTTCATATGATGGCCTGACATCTGCTGAAGTAGTTGCAAAGGATTTCACCACCCCTTTCTGCTTGTAGTCTAACTTCTTCCCATCACTCGAGCTCTTTGTCAGACACTCGTTTGCATAGTGACCCATCTCATTGCACTTATAACATTTCACTAACTGTAAATCAAATTTGGTCTTACCATCACCCTTCTCTTTTTCAGTGCAATCACGAGCCTTATGTCCCATCTTACCACATCAGTAGCACTTTCCAGAATTCAGAAGACATTATCCACCATGCCTTTTTCCACATTTATCACAAATTGGAAACTTAGTTTTCTTACCATCATACTTTTTTGAAGAATTCTTCCTTTTCTCATGCCACCTCGGTCTCTTCTTCTGCTGGTTTTTATAGAACACTTGGTCATTGGAAAACTCCATTTCCACCTTCTCAGCACACCGAATAAGATTTTCATAACTTCTAAACTCACGAGAAGCTAATTCCCTTCGATATTTTGGCTTTAGTCCTGAGTAAAAATGATTGATTTTACTATCAAGGTCTCGGATAAAATTTGGAGCATACCTTGACAATCGAGTGAACCTCTCTTCATAGGCAGCCACTGAGTCTTCCTCTTGCCTTAATTCCAGGAATTTCTTTTCCATCCTAAGTCGAACAGCCTTAGGAAAATACTTCTCAAGAAACATACCTTTAAATTCATCCCAGTCAAGAGCATCAATCTCATCGGCGTACCTGATATTTTTAACCATCAACCACCACTGATCTGCTTCACCCTCAAAACGGTCAATAACAAGGCTAACATTTTGATTTTATGAACACCCCATGATATCGAAGATCTTCTCTAGTGCTTTAATCCACCCTTCAGCTAGCACATGGTCAGATGATCCTCTAAATGATGGTGGATGTTGCCTCATGAAATGTTCCACCACTGACATGTTCCTCTGCAGTTGATCTGGCTGTTCTCGTTCATGGATACCACCACCATTTATCGCTTGATTCAACTGCGCCATTACTGCAACAAACTGTTCAGTTCCAATTCTGACCATCTCAGGATGCTGATTCAGAAGGTTATTTCCTTCTATATGCCTTACTAGCACTACTTCTCTGTTTCCTCTAAGGAAAACCATTCTGAACAAACATGTCTTAGATGAAGCAACATGGTAATCATAAAATGCTATATCATTTTAATTTGACCATAAAAAATATTTTTGGATAATAATTTAATAGAATTATAACTCCTAAAGTTATCTAAATAGACCTCTGATACCAACTATAAGGCACCGGCCTTACACCTTACTTAATATTGAGTTATTACAAGATTACACATTGAGGATCTTTTTAGGTTTAGAGTTTTAGAGAATTAGAACATAAAACTTGCATTACATTCCATATATAAAAAAAGTGGTTACATAAAGATAGTATTCATTTTTCCCATCAATGGAAACATATTTAAAATAAGACATGGATTCATTCTTGACACTTCCTTGACACTATCATCATATCATGTACCTTTCCCTTGACCAGTGAAAAAATTTTCAAAAAAACATGGGATGAGCATAAAAAGCTCAGTATGGGTTATAAAAATATGGAAAGGAAACCTAAGTTCATATATACATAAGAATGATATCATATTTTACCCATAAAACATAAGCACTTTAACATACCTCATCAAATCATGAATAAATCATAGAAATCATAAGACATAAAGGTAACTTGAGGCATTCATAACATTCTTACGTAGGGAGTAACCCTCTTGGTTACAATTGGAATACCCATCACAGTATATTCCCTCAATCTCTTCGGAGAAACCTTAACGTTTCACTCCTTTGCGTTACCCAATGCAATGGAGTGCTATATTTGGATCACCCACCCTTAGTTTATCACAGAACCACCCATCTTCATAATAATGCCCAAGAACCTCAAAATAATCTTGTCACATAAAACATGCATAAAGGAAGCATAACATTTCCACCATTCAATCACAAGATATCAATACAACACATTGATATATAAACATTATGAAAACCATTTTCAATACCTAAATAAAAGAAAAGTAAAACATGGTATATATTTTTCTTTAAAAAAAGTATGCCTTGTAGAGGAAGCCAAAACTCAAAAAATGGTCACAGCGGCGGAGAAGTCGTTGTCGCCGCATACGTATGACAAAAATATTCCCTTTTGTCATTTAGTAAAATGATTCATATAAAAAATATTCATTTTGGATAATCGTAAAAGTCAAAGGGGTTTATACACCGTATAAAAGAAGGTTTTGTATAAAACAAATTATGCCTCAATGAAAGGAGATTGAGATGAAGTCCCATACCTCGGGTCCGACTTGACTCGGTCGTTCTTTAATCTCCTGAATAATAAACTTGAGTTAATTTATACTTGTTTAAGAACCTTTTTATTGTTCATTATTCCTTTTATATCATTTATTGCCATGTCATTAACACTATGTAATTATTTAAGTTAATAATGGTCGTTTTAACGATCATTGGTACTTGAGTAAAAAATAAACCCTTTATAATTACAAGTTTTTCATGTATCCATTATATCCAGAATTATAATCATGATTTATTTATCATATATAACATATATATCTAGTATAAACTTGAATTTATAATATTACATAATCATTTAGAGGTAAGAAATGAAATGCACTGTTCATGGAGACGGTAAGCCGTACGTACGCATGAATGCAACTTTCATTTCTATTTCGTATTTTATAGAATGGAATCATAATGATATAAAGGTATATTATAATTCCAGTTTAATATCATATATAATATCATAACTCCATCCTTTATACGTCCCACATATGGTATTAACGAATCAAATCACTTTGAGGGGGCGGTAGTCCGCACTTCCTTAAATGAAGATATCGTGTTTACCCATAATGGAGACCATAAAGGTATTCCCAAAATGAAAAATACAGAAGATTAAGGAAAACCTAAACATATTATATATCATATATAAATATTGTGTCATCTTAATGGACACCTTTGGAGGTGTTAAAAGAATGTTGAACAATCATCATTTCGGGAGGCAGAAATTCGCCATCCACAGAAACATTATGTTCTTTAACCATTAGATGTAGGTGTGTGTAGGTGTAGATTGAATTTTCTTATAACAAAATCCTAGTATATTGAATATACTGGAGTTTAAAAAAAAGAGTTTAGGGGGTTGGAGAAGCAAAATAAAACAAAAGGACTCAAGTGAAGACATTACCTTAAAATCGGGTAACTCCCTTTGGTTTGAGCTCAAAGGCTTCCTTGGGAAGACTTCTGCCCAATGTGAGGCTTCAAGGAGTAAGATAGGGAAGGGGAGAGACAAAATGGGCCGGGGTTGGCCGAGACAAAGGCTTTGGAAGTGTGGGTAAGGAGGTAGAGGTGGGGGCCTTTTATAAGAGGAGAGGAGGGGCACTCTTGGAAAGTATAGAAATGATACTTTATTTTCAAATGATTTTTCTGATTAAAAAAGTCCAACATTGATATAATTAAAGGTTAAGGTGATAAGTCTTCTAAATCCACCCATCCAATAGGTTTTGGACATGTTTAGTTAATAGATTTTACTTTATCATTTCATTTTATTTAAATTTTTTATTAACGAGGTAATCGCTGCATCATCATGATGTCAAACATAATTTAATTTATTTAAAGTCAAAAAATTATAAAAAAATATCATGATGTAGGAACTATTTTTAGATTTCTAATGAATATTTATAATCAAAAATATGACTTGTATAACCCCATGTAAAATATTTGTTTGTAAAACATCTCATGTTTGTGTTATTTTTACTTTAACATTAAATAAAAAGTTATTTATGTCATTTCCCAACCAAAGTGGCTCCATGGGGTACCCAAGTTGACCCATGGATTTTCTTGGTCGGCCATGACACATCCAATGAGGGTAGGGCATCTGTCAAGCTCATATCATATTATTAAAACATTATTTTTACCTTAAACTACACTAATTACCTCTAATCGCGATTAAGAACAAAAAAGTTACTATTCAACAAAAAATTATTATAATCTCATTGAACCACATTTTAATTTTTAATGACAACCGTGTATGTCGGATTTTTGAAAATAAAATCACAAAAGTGGCAAAGTTTCATTAAAACCAAAAATCAGTTTCTTTAACTACAACTTAGTGGTTTCACTATTCATAAAAAATTGAAGTTTTTCAGAAAAATTCCAAAACATCACTCTAAGATATAATTGATATTCTGATTTCAAAAATTATGTCTATTTTACAAAATTCAAAAAATATAAGATTCATTAATTAATTTAATAATTAACTCCCGCTGTCATGAAAAATAGTGTGTTTTTATGAAATAATAAGTTTCAAAAGATTGGCACTGGTTTAAGTCCAATTTCAAAGTGAAATTGATTCTAATGACCACCATTGGATTAAATGGTAAAAATATATTCTAATTTCACTTTAAAACCAATTCAAAATAAAATATAATCATATAAATAAATTATATTAAAAAGAGTTTTTGAATTAAAATACAACATTTTCACTGTTCATTAAAAAATGAACTTTATCAGAAAAATACCAAAAATTCACGCAAAGTAAATTTTGATGTCCCAATCATAAAGAAAAAGTTTATTTTGACAGAAATAGCTTATAAAATTGTCAAAATACAGATTTAAAAATGGTTTTCCATCAAAAGGCAGTAAACAATCTTTTAAAAATATTCGTGTATTTCATGCCTAAGATTGGATTTATTCTCATTTTAAGCCTCTAAAACACTATCTAATTCATTAACAGGCATAGATAAAAATATCTATTATTCATTACTTACTTGGGATGTCACGTTTGTATCATCCAAACTCTACCAAATTAAGCTCCCTACATCCCTCTACTCCTTATAGAAGCCTTACCTTAGACAGAAGGCACTTCAAGAAGTCCTTTGGTTCAAACCAGAGGGAGTTACCCAAATTAAAGGTAACCATTTCTTTTAAATTGTTTTCTTTTATTTTAGTTCTCCAACCTCTAAAATGTTTTTATTCCTTTATTTTGTAACAACACCAGTATCCTAAATATACTAGTATGTTGTTATGATAAGTATTCTAACTACACTTACACACACCTCCATCAAATGGATGATGAACATAATGTTTATGTGGATGGAAAACTAACGCCTCACGAAATGATGATATTTAAAATATCTCCAACCACATATCATGGTGGAAATTAGGATGGAACTGTATTTATATATGATATATATTATGTTTATGTTTTTTTATGCTTATGTATTTTCTATTTATATCATACAATTATTGTTTCCATTATGGGTAAACGTGATAATTTCCGTTGAGGTTGTGCGGAATACCGCCCCTAAAAGTGAAATGACTTGTTCATACCATATGTGGTACGTATAAAGGATGGAGTTAATGATATTATGTATGATATTATACTATAATAATAATATATCTTTTTATAATTATGTTTTAATTTCATTAAAACAATAAATAGAAATGAAAGTAGCGTCATGCGTACGTACGACTTACCGTCTCCATGAATGGTGAATTTCATTTCTTACCTCCAAATGATATGTACAATTATAAATATACATATACTGGATATATATGATATATATGATATCTAAATAATTAGTATCATTCTGGATATAATGGACTATTGACAACATGGACAACTTATAAATATACGGTGTTCATTTTTGACTCAAGTACCATATATCGACCAAACAAACATTATTAACTAAAATAAATACACAATGTTTATAACATGGTAATAAGTTATATAAAAGGAATAATAAACATGATAAACTTTCTTAATCAAGTATAAATTAACTTTTGTTTATTATTAAGGAGATTAAAGAATGATCGAGTAATGTCAGACATGAGGTAAGGGATTTTCTTATCTAAATTTTAATTCCGTGAGATTTCCATTGTTCGCCACTTATTCATTGCATGTTCTATATTCTGTACTGCCATTTGATATATATTATCATGATTCTCATTATATTTGTTGTATTCCTTGAATAATTTGATGGTTATTAACTTTTTTTCATATTACTCTGTTGATTACAACATGATAAAGGGTTTCATCTCACTTTTTATTCCGGTGAGATTCATGCTATATTTGCCACTATTTCCTTTTGTGTGGTGTATGTACTGCCCATGATTTTAATGTTATTTTAGTATACTTACATTTATTAGTATTTACATCTTTATTTTATGATCCTTCTTTCATTTGGCATATGCTTTTTATGTTACCAAATAGGAAAGGAAACCTTTCACCCTCCTCTTTTTAAAAGACTTATTTTAGTTATGACTTTTAGTTTACATATTATTATGTTGGTATATGTTATTATATGTCCTTATTGAGGTAAATGCTTTTTAAAAGTGATTAGATACTCTTTTTATCTCATCAACTAATGTTCTGAATTTTAAAGTGGCGTCGTTAGGCTGTTGAATTTTTACAAGGGAACCTTTTAACCCTATTTCAATTCTTTGGGTTCAACTTGTACTTCTTGAATATGTCATCCTATGAATATGTGTGAATGAACTCTGATTGTTTTACATTTAATATCTACTTATATTGGGTGTATATATATTTTTCACACATAATTATGCGATTTATTTATCCTTAATTTAAGGGTACAATCTTTATAAGGGATTTCCTCTCAATTTACCTTTCCATTGAGACTACATTATTGTTATGCACCAATTCACTCTTTTATAGTGTATATATAGTCCTTTGACATATTATATCATGAATTCCTTTATTCTCATGATATTAAAAAGTTCTGATTAAATGTTATTCTTCAATTATTTGTATTTAAGTGTCTCTCTTTTTGTTAAAAAAAACTATTTAACTAAAATTTCGTTTTAAATGTTTTAAAGATTTATTCTTCTAAATAATTCTCCTTAATGCCCATGTTTTAAAAATGGGTTTTAGGATTTATTTATATGTACATTAATGTATTTAAATGATAATTTATTTAAAAGTTTTGATATGGTATGTGACACCTTGATTCAAAAATCTCTTTTTAAATGGTCTATGAAAATGGATGGATTATTTCAATATCTTTAAATTACATCTTGTGATTGAAAATGAAATGTTATTAGTGAAATGTTTATATTTGAAATATTTTATGTGTTATAATGGTACTTGGACTTTTTATGGGTGGTTACGTGATAATCCATACAATGGGTTGTGCTGTGATAAACCAGGACGGGTGGTTACGTTATAACCTCCAATGCATTGGGTATGGAAGTCGGCCATACGGATATTCCATTTAGTGACATGTTTGGAAGTCGACCGTATGGTTATTCCATTTATATATGTTTATGTCCCAAGCTACCTTTATCTGTTATTCATTCTTTATATGGGTTTTATGGTATTCTTTTGGTTACAAAAAGGGTATGTAATGATCTTTTATTCAGTGAATAGTATGTACTACTTCATAAAGGTGAGAAGTTTTACTTATGATAATGTATTCAGGGTTTACCTATTGTTTTGAAAAAACTAACATTTTTCCTTCTTTTTTTATCCCTTACTGAGCTTTTTATGTTCACCCCATGTTTTTGAAATGTTTTTCACAGGACATAATGTGGAATAGGTTCAAGGATGGGATCATAGAAAAGTCATGTTGTCTTAAACATGGAACTAGACATGACTCTTTTTTTCAAGAGTTCATGTTTTGTAAAAAATGGAAACATTGTAGAAGTGTCTACTTTGTAATCTTTTGAGATGTAATAGTTATTTCCTAATTCTCTAAAACTCTAAACATGAAAATATCCTCAATGTGAATTATTAATTTAATTCAATATTATGTAAGGTTTTAAGGTCGGGTCCTTATACAAACTCCTCATAAAGGTAAATTGATATCTGGATAATGGTTATATCCACATGTTTCAAGGTAATGATAAAATATAAGAGGATATGTAAAGGTCATACATGGGTTTCATTAAGCTAAATCCATAATCCAAGAGCAATGTAAGGATTTTCTAGATCATAGTAAGCTTCATTAGGTTAGTGTGAACTATGTAAAGTTCACCACCAAACTATGTAATGATCACATTCCATTCATGTAAGGGTAATAAGAAAATTTTGAAGGCAACATGAACATAAATGGAACTACATTAATGTAATCTATGTAAGGGTAATATCAAATTATATTTTGTGAGAATTCTAGAATTTATATTATCTAAATAAATGAAAAAATAGATGATGATTTTGTGTTTATTAATGATTAAACATTATTATAGTAATTGTATAATAATAATTAATGTTTTATAAATTAGAAAAATAAATTTCAAGTTGAATTTGGAATTGAATTTTAATAACATACATCGTAGTGAAAAATATTAATGTAACTAGAAAACAAAGGTAAAATGATGAACACCACAAAATGATGACCCTTTCATGATGAAAATATACCTGCGAGAAATAATGAGACACAACCATATAATAGTTGGGCCATGGTTTAACAACATCAAAGATGAGTTCTACATCATATGGTTTATTTAAAAGTCACAATATATAGTGATAAGTATAGAAGGTGAAAATGAAGAATGATAGAAGCTATGTTCATAGAATATATGTGATGGGGATTATATGAATTATTCATACGAATTCTGATTGTATAAATTGAGTATAAAACAATAATGATCAAATCAATTTGATAAATAATATCCTATTACATTATAAGTGTATGAATCAAAAGAATATAATATGTATTTAATGATTGTAGGAATTAAAAATTCATATGAAACTACTAACCATAATCCATTTCTAAAATCTTTTTACATATATTAATGAATATACAAGTTAGATGAGCCTTCAAGATGAAAATATCATAATGAATTACCCAAAATTATAACAGATAAATGAAGAGAATTATGGAAATTATTAACTAATAGATAAATCATATTGTATGGAAAATTTAAAATAGACGATGAATAAAGATTATGGGTTTTAGAAATAATGATAAGAGATGTTTTTATGATTCCAACATTTTCAAAAGACCAATAATAAAGAGACTTAAAGAATGAGATTTTATGATACTCAAAGCTCTATAACTATGGGTAAAATAATCATGAAATATTATGAATATATATGATAAAAACAGTGAAAGTGTGACATATATGTACAAGTGTGTGATGCTTAATATGATACGAGTTAAAAATAGAGAAAGGAATGTTACATTTGATATATCTTGTTTTTATAAAGTTAAGGAAATAAGAAGGTTTTCGTAATGATATTCTTATGTATTGAAAAAGAATACAGAGAGAAGAGTAATCTCCCTACATTAATAGTGATCATATTCATGTTGAAATAATTGATAAAGTCTTCTTATAATACACCATTATTTAAGTTTGAGAATGGTTATAAAACTCCAATGATTTTCAATGCTTGAGGTAGAAAACCTTATTACTGCAGTTGAGGAAGGAGATCACCTAAACTATCCTAGAAGGATATAAAGCATTAATGAAAATCATATTTAGTAGGATAAGGATTATTCCTTCATTCTATAAAGAATTATAGACTAATAATACATAGATTTCTTTATACCAGGTTGGTGGTAGGATAAAAAAATTTTAAAGTCACACCCTTACTCATGATTTCTTTGAAAATAATAATGAATTTGTGAATGTCAGATAATAATTATGATTCACTAGAGATGTGGTCATGTTTAGGGTGGAAAATATAATAAATAAACTATGGTGTTATCTTCTGTTTCTTCCTTATTAAATATTTTCATAGCAACCAAATGTTAGATAAAGAGAGTGATATCCACTCACAAAATATATGAATAAGTTAAAAGGGATAAAAATCAAAACATATTAAAATTTTACTAATGATTATTCACCCACTCAATATTGGACACATCTATAAATGATCTAAACAATTTGTATTAATTTAGGACACAACTCAATTTGGAATATCTTGTTTTATGTTTCATTTTAAGAATTGAGTTTCTATTTTCAAAGGCTATATGAAGTTATTATTTTTTAAATCCTATTAATTACCTATCAAATCATCCATATAATATATGTTTTCCATGATACTCAATAATATAAAGAAGGGGGTTTAAAAAAATCTGAGATATGTATCATCTAAGAAAGAAGAAAATAATGAGCCTCTACTAATTGAAGGCAACCAAAGTAAATATCATCAATTTATTTATATTGATAATATATCTCATAAATGAAACTATTATGAGAATCCATATTTCTTATATAAAGATCAAGGAAAATCTATTTTCAATAAAATAATCTTAGGGAAGGGCAAGAAGATACAAATGATAAGATCTGGTGGTAAAATCAACTAATAAGGACTTGGACAACAACTATACCCCATATAGTTCTTCATCATTACTAGAATAAGGGGTATGTAAAATATATAATCAAAATTTACCTCTAGATAAACAATTTATCATTGGGGAATATCAAAATTATTCGGATTTTTAAGATGATTCAGTTTATGTTTTCAAATAAATCTAATATAACCTCCCAAAATTAATATTCTTTTGTGTTTCTATAATTTTAGAAACATACAAAAGGAGATTACCACTTGGAAGATGAGAATGAAAGTATAGATAAGGATTTTAATAAATGGATAAAAAAATGTATTATAATCATTAAAAAGGTTGTATCCTTAGAAACTATGTTTGAGGAGCTTGAATAAAGTTGATCCAACTTTGAGAATGATTAAAAAGATAAAATTCATGATAGGGAATAATCTAATAAAAATATTAACAAAAGTATCCATGCATTTGAAGAAGTAATAACAGTTAAAAATTCGGAACATGAGGTCATGGTTAAGGGGATTGAATAGTTTCACTATCTATTCAGGGGAAAAATCATAAAAATAAATTTTAAGTGTTAATAATGGTCATTAAATAGAAAATAAAATTAGTGGAGTATGAGATAAGCATCCTAAATATGGAATGCATTGATATTATGATTAAATTAATCCATAGGTAATTAGTTTAATCCATGTATTCACAAAAAGTTTTAAGGCTTTCTTCTGGAACACAAAATTTAAAGGAGGGATGTTATTATTAAATACCTCTATGTAGTGGAAATAACATCATAAGACAATCTACTGGTTAATATATATCATCCAAAAAAGAGAAGGTACCATCCAAATTTGAAAATAATATTTTTTATAAATCAATCTCTTTTTATAATATAGAATGAAAGGTAAAATATATCCAAATATGGATGAATAGAATTAGGATGGAATTCATCTCACATCCAAAGTTGTTTGAAGTAATTATATGTGGCTAACACCCATAAAGCAATCCCAAATAATGAGTAAAATATCAAAAAATGAAATCCATAAAAATATGTAAATTCTATTAAAATTATAGACTATAAAAAATATATTTTTAGGGTATTGTTGGTGTAAAAACTGGTTCAGGAACAACATATTTGATTATTAAAAAAATGTTTGAAACATTGAGATAAATGAAGAACATACATCAAGGGGTAAAAGAATCAGATAATATGAAAATAATAGTTATAAGGTTGAGATATGTAATCCTCAAATTGATTTGAAAATATTATAGATCTCTATAAATTTTATAGTGGTAGTGGTCGCAGTGATCAGGAATACTATTATAAATCACTCAATTATGAAAATAAAAAAAATGAGAATAGAATACCATGTATGATGAATAATAGAGAAAAAACCACATTTGGAAATAATTATTAGATAAATTCGGAAAATTATATTCGAAATAAAATTATAAATAAGTTTTATGAGTTATCTATGGGTAATAATTATAAGAAATATATAGAATTAATAACACCCAAGAAGATCAACAAGGATGTAACACCATAATGGAGAAAGCAGTTCTACTATAGAAGAGGAGGAAATACCATGGACTTTTTTAAACAAGACACATTAGTCAAAATTGAGGAAATAAAGTCATATAAATCAAGGATTAAATCAATCCATGAAAAATAAAAGAGGATTTAAGTAGTAGAGAACATTCAAAAATAGTTATGTTGAAATACCAAACATGCTAAGACACAATTTAATTTTTCTGATTATATGGGAGACTGATTTGGTTAAGGCTAGAAATATGGAATAAATATAAGATAAATCATATTATAATGGTAAATAAAATATTCAAAATATAGATGAACAGAAATTTTGTGATAGTTTTTCAAGAAATAATGACTAGATGGATTCAAAGGTGTCGTGTAGGAGGTGAAAGTAGGCTAGACACAATTAAAATTATTATCTTACAATCATAACAGATTAATCATAAATCCTAATGAAAATGTTATCTACACTAAGTTATGAACATTACTTTATAGATCATGTATAAAATAAGAATCCACATAAGGAGAAAACATAAATAACTATTTTTCCAAAAAATAATATTTCAATAACAATTGTATAAGCATGAACATTCAATCTAGAGTTGGAGTTAAATTTTAAATGAAAAAATGGTCAATAATAAATTATTTATACACCAATGAATATTCATGAGAATGGTGATCCAACTAATTTCTTACCATATTTGTAAACTATGTAAGGAATTTATGGTGATTCTAGTTCTTAAATGGAGAATTAATGAAGTAATATGAGACATATTAACAATTTAGACTAAAATGAATCACCATTTTAGTATGATTCATCATTTGATACTCCGAATAACATTTTAATAATATGTTTTTCTTGATGAAGTTGAAATTAAGATTACCCCTTGAAGAGGATTTGATCATGAGAAGATGTCAAAAGGCGAATGTCTCATGAAATTTTGTAATTTATGGAAGGTGATTGATAAATATTCAATTAAAGGGAATCATTTATTATTATCTCGTCTTTGTTTCTCAAGAATTTGTTCTAATATCAAGGGGAAGAAATTTCAATCAATCAATAATGAGAATTTTGTGAAACTTTTATTGATCCAGTGATGGATATAGAATCTAAAACTTACTAAGTTATGTTTTTAATGTTTTAATTTATGCATTGAGTTAAGTGAATATATTTTTGATTTAAATTCTCATAAATAATTATTAATTAATTTGTGTTAGTTGGATTAGCCTGAATTTTTTTTTCATTCTGTAGAAAAGACAATTAACAAATGATACCATATTTTGTTGATAAATGGAAAACATTGATGTCCAAATCAAACCCTCTTATTTTTTACACTAAGTAAGGATCATTTAAACCTATAGTGTAATGATTTATGGAAAATTACTTAATAATGATGGGAGTCAATCCTATATTATATGACTTGTAATTAATTTCAGTAAGGGGTAGAGGGAATAAAATGATATTTGGTATTGATAAAAAATTAAAAGGCAGTGACTGATGAAAAATCTTTGTTGTTGTTGTATTTTTTATCAATGATTGAATCTTGGAAGTAGTTGGTAGTCCCAAATAATATTGGTGATAATAATCATAGTGTTACCAATCCATGTGTGTTATGTTAGAATACATTGAATCTTGGAAGTGTGAGTACCTTTAGAATTTATGTGTTAAAGAGGATGTGAAATATGTTCGACCAATACTCATTTGAAAAAAGGAATTAGGATGAATCTAAGAGTTAATGTGAAACATCTATTAAAAAATGAAAAGTTATTTTGAATAATATAAAAGAAATCCAATGGTTAATTAGGGTAACATATGATTAAAATAGATAACCCCGGTTCTTATATTTTGTTTAGTGGTGTCTAGAAGTGATGGAGTTGAGTTGAGAAGGCTCTAAAAACGTTTTAACTGAATGGATTTTATTTAGAGAATGAATATAGAATTCTATGTTGAACTGGTTACCTTTATAAATGTATTTTTGAAATTACACTATATACCTAAAGGTAATCCATGAAACTATTCATTTTTCTAAAGGTAATACTGATGTGCACTGTGCTATATAAGCATAAAAATCATTGTATAAAGGTAACTTAAGATATTTGTAAAGGTTATATCCAACTGTGTCAAGGTAATGTGAAAATCCAAAAGGATACATCAACTTTAAACAATAGTTACACCAAGGTAAATCATTTATCTCGTAGTTTTTTAAATGTTTAATAGATTTGAGTGAGTTGTATAAAGTCAAGTATTCACATAGTAAAAAAAATAACCAACTTGTATAAATGTTAATGGATATTCATGTAAGGGTAATAGTAAAATAAACAAGGATAAGAGAAGTTAAACAAGAACTGCACAATGATAAGCTATATATGGGTGAGATTTTCTAGGATGTTTTGAAATTTCTAGAATTCATATAATATGAAGAAATGGGAAAAACCAGACAATGGTTTAGTGTCCCTTAATGATTAATCCTCATGATTTGAATGGGATAATAACAATTCAAATGAATTTATTTACATAATGATTTTTTGGTCAAGTTGGTACTTGTATTCAAATAACTTCCATAATAGAGAATAAGATCAAGGTAACGATAAAATAGAAAAATAATAATGACCATACTGTAGTGAAGGCCATTACATATTGAAAATATACCTATGAGAATTAGTGAGACACAACCACATTTTATTTTTGGCTACAGTGAATTAACACTGAATGCAATTTCTACATCATAAGGTACAGTAACATGTGACAAGATAGAATTAGAAGAGTATATGATGAATATGAATAATGATGTAGGTTGATTTCATTGAATTCATGTAATAAAGATCATATGGTGTTTTCATTTGACATCAATTCATATGAATTGTGCATAAAAATTTGACGATTGTATAAAATTTTGAACATATTAATTTGAATATGAGGGTACATATTTGATGATATTATGTGTTATAAAGTTATTTTTATTTTTCAAGTCCTATAATTTAATAAATCCTTATATATTTATGGTTATAGAGGTGAAAAAACCCTCAAGATGAAAATATTTAAATGTTTTTCAATGATTATACTATCATAATGAGAAGAATTAGGGTAACAGTGTTTCAATACATTAGATATATTAAACTAAAAATTTAAATAAGATGAAGGTAGAATATAATGAGTTTTCGAAACCATTGGAATAATGGAGTTTAATAATACCGATTCTTCTGGATAATCGAAGAAGAAGAAGACAAGAAATCTATGATTTGAGGAGATTGAAAGAGTGATAATTATGATGAAAATACTGATGAAATATAGTTAATATATATGAGAATAAATTGAGTAAGTGTGATATTGGGGTTCTATTGTGTGATTTTGAATATTCTCCAAGTCAATGAAAGAGGAAGAAAGAGAGGAATCTGACATTGGATGTATATGACCATTCTAGGAATTCAAGAAAATAAGAAGGTTTCCCAGCACTATTCTTGTCCTTTGAAGAAGAAGAAGAAGGTGTTAAGATTTACCATCCTAAACTAACTGTCAATATATTACAATTGAAGTAATTAATAAATATATCCTATAACAATATACTATAGAAGTGAGAAAAAAAGGTGAGAGAACATTGAATAATTTTGAAGCTTGAGGTAGCCAACATGATTATGGTGTTTAATGAAGGAGATCACCTATAATATCCATGAGGGACCCAGAGCATCAATTATGATAAAATTCAAGTGGATTTGGATAATTCTTACATTCTTTAAGGAATTATATACCAACAAGCCTCTTCATTCCATATTCTTGGTTTGTTCTAGGATAAATGAGTTTAAATCCATATTATTTCACTTACTTTATTTGATATTATGAAGGATGTTGTTCATATGGGATAATAACCAAAATGCACCAATGAAGTATTAAAACTAAGGGAGGAGAACCTTATCAAAAAAATATAGTTTTCTATTATGTTTATTTCATATTATATATATATAATAACCAAAAGAAAATTAAATAGAAGTAGATCCACTCATGAAATTAGTTAAGAGGTTTAATGGGATGAAAAGGAAAATTAGAGTAAAAGGATACCAATACATATTCACCCATCTATTAGTATATAACACAAATCTATGTGATCCAAATAGATAATCCAATATTTGATTCCAATATTTTTCTAAAATACCACCATTCCATCTTTCCAATATTAATGTTAATTTTCATTGAAATTAGGTTGTATAAGATGAAACAAAAACTCAGTTTATTATTGTTTAATTAGTAAAAAGAATCATTCCATTAGTCTTGGTTTAGAGTATGATACATATTAGTTCAAAAATATATTATAATTACAAAAAAATAATTAAATAAGGAAATATTATCATTTCATATACAAGATTAAATACAAATTGTTATGTCCCATAATGTGTATGAAAATACTAAAAAAGAAAAATGATAAAATTCTAATGATAAAATTATATATTATCATTAGTGTAAAATAATATTTCGAAATTGTTTGAAAGGAAATAATAAAACTCTAATATAAAATATAAATCCAGTGTGAGTGGAGAGTGTAATAAGAACGTTTAAAAAGATGGAAAAATTATTTTTATTGTAGTTAATTTCAAAATCATTGTACATCTACTCTTCAAAAACTCTCTTACCCAACAGGATAAATGATACACATAAAAATAAAGTTGATTATAATGGTTTATACTAAATAATGTCTTTTAAAAGGATGAAACCAACCAATTCTTTATAATTAGTTGCAAACAAAACCCAAATTTTTATAAGAAAAACAAATCCTTACACTGCCCTTTACTAGGATCATGTACAAGTTGCATGTTCTGAAATTTTGACCAGGTTAGCCTATAAATGACCCCAAATTTCTAATGGGGTCACAAATATGTGTGTTTTGTGTTTAAACATGATAATAACTTTACATAATAGAATAATAAAGTACAATAAAAATAATATAATTATTAAATAAAAGAAATATGTAAATGAATAATGATGGAGTAGAGATAAGAAGCTTTAAGTCATTATAATTGAAGTAGAACATTAAATATTCATGTGAACTAAAACATATTCCACAACCTGATAGTGGTGGAACAATTTTTGGCTTTCTCAAACTTTTTATCTCTTTATTAACTCATTATTTAATCATGTATTTCTGCTCGAGGATTAGGAATATTTTTATAACGAAATTATCAACAAATAATTATATTCAATAAAATTATCATTAAAATTATTAAAACTGTATTTCCTAATATCATTTCTCCATATATTTCAATGAAATAACTAGAAATAAAATAAACAATGAAAAATATACCCATTACATGTATATAGAAATATCAACCTCATTCTATAAATAATTAACACATCTTATTCCATTATAAAAATTTTAAAACATCTTTAAACATATATATTAGATCTTATATATGGTACAAAAAATAATAAAATAAATAGATGAAATCAAAATTGCCAACGTAAATAAAAAATGTGAAAACTATTAAAATTTAATGCATCATAATGCAGTTTAAAATGATAAACATAATTTCATAAAGTATAAATTACATTATAAGATTCATATTTTTCTATGTCCGAATCAATAGATAATTTCATAAGGATAATTTTATATATACATTATCATAATTTTAGATTCATGCAAGAACTATTTTAATGCCTATATAAGAATAATATTAAAAAATTATGTAACAATCAATCTAGGTTCGGAATAAAGAGTAGTTTACTTTTGTGTAATTTTTTTCAATTTGCGTATGTACCATTTTTAAATTTATTTTACATATCATTTGTAAAATTTATGAAGGATTAATTTATAATATCATAAATAAATGTCATTTTTATGTGTTCATATGATTAATTTTTTATATGTCTCATTTAAAACTTCATAAAATTTCAGAAAACATAAACTCAAAACATCAACAAAAAAATAAAACAATTAGGAAAAATTAGTAGATTATAAAACTAGATTAATAAAAATTAAACAATAATATTTTAAAAAGTTATATTATTTTTAATTATCAAAACATAATAAAATATATGCAATGATTCACTCAAAAAAAATTGTGTTCCAAAACTAATGGGTAGTTCAAGTCACAAAGTAAACATAGAAAAACAATATGAAATTCATATACATAGAATGTTTTTAGTGGATATTTATTTTATTATAAACAATAAAAAAAATCCTTGTATTCATCAACATTGATGTGAAGACACAAATAAATGTAAAATGATAGTTTATGTATCATCATGTGATCTAAAACTGAATTATCAATTTGTATCCTTACAAGGTGAAGTTGTTCCATTAAATTAAAAAGATGAAAAAGCATACTCATCATGAAAAGAGGCAAACTAGTGGATGTGAATAAAAAAAGGCCGAAGATAAGAGTTTAGTTATAATTTAAATAAAATCAAAATATAAATATTTAATGTGGATTTATAACTTAGTTTTCACTATCTATAAATCAGGAAACAATGATATTGACATGGGAATAATGTTTGAAAAATAAAGCATCTTGATATTTGGAAATGATGATGGATAGAAGATTATTAGCTCCATTAATTCTGGAATTGGAGGAAAATATATGAAGTGAACATAAATATTAGTTTTCCTAGGACTTTTTCATATCCTAGTTAGTGTGATGCAACTATTGTCCTCATGGAATGAAATCAGTATAACAAAAATATGACACAACCAAAGGAAAATATTGTAAAATTGTGATGTGAGGGATGCGAATTAAGGGGAATCTCTACATTATTAGTGAAGAAGAGGATATTTTCTTCCTATCTAATAGAGATAAAAATAAATTATACAATAGAAATATTGGCCACTTGAGAAAAAAACTCTTGGTTGATTTAGTGAATATTTAATGATATTTTGATATCCATACAATTTCATAGGATAATTATAACATTTGAAATACTTTTCCAGTGGGAAATATATTCTATAAAATTTATAAGAAAAATGTTAAAAAAGGAAAAATTTCTCAAGTTGCTTCATCTTGATGTTTATAGGATGATATCAACAAAATATAATAAGGGAAAAGGGTATTATATGTTATTCATTGATGATCACAATAGTATGTATTGGTTGATGGTGATCACAAACACGTTTGATGTTTTTATCTATATTAGAAATTTTCAGATAATAGTGGAAAAATACATTGGTATAAAATTATAAAAATTTGATTGGATAGTTTCATGGATTTAACGAATATATATGTGTGGGATCACAGTAAGAATAAAAATAGACAACACCAAGCTTCTATAGTATGGACTCATCAACAAAATGGTGTAGTTGAGATAATGGAGAAGGTCATTAAAAACAAGGAAAATGATTTTCTCATTAAAAAACAATTATAAGAGAAGTCTTTGAAGGAAGAGGTCTTGACATTGATTTAAATAAAAAATGAGGATTTCTTATATATGAGAGAATAAAGGACTCCATACGATATATGGAATGGAAAGAAGGCTAATTTGGAATAAATTTTAATATTATAATGCTTCATTATCAATAAATTGAAGAAACCCAAAGTGTTTGAATATCACGTATATGAAGGTATATTTCATGGATATTAATCTAAGTGAAATTTATACAGGTTCCTCAATAAAGGGATTATAAAAATCCTAAAAAATCAAGATGTAAATATTATAGAAATTGTGCATCTTTTTAAAAATAGTTAGCAAATTCTAGAAGAATGTGATACCAAATTGAGTATCTTAAGAGGGGAACAATTATTTATGATTACTCTAAATAATATATCCATAATGAGGAATCTATAATTAGTTCTTATGTAATAAGTATTACAATAAAAAGGATTGAAATCAATGATTATAATATCATTGGTGATAAGATAAGTCTAGTGAAGAAATGAGGACTAATATCTACAACAAACAACACTATTATCTCTGCTAGAGACCAATGGTGTTGATGGGGTTTCTATAGTTAACTATTTCACTAAATATATAATGGAATATCATGACAAAATCTATAAAAATCAATGGTGGGAGGTTTTTTTCAAGCTAAAATATAGGAATATTATATGAAGTAATTTGTGGGTCTTTAAAATATTTTGAATAAAGAAGATATATCTATTAGAAATAAGGAATAACTTTTTCTTAAAGTATATATCCTACTTGATGGAATATATATTTATGAGATGTATTCTATTATTTTTTGTTTGGAAAGGAATATGTTATACTTATCTATAATAATGAAATATATTTTCCTGGATTTTTAAATGGATGTTTGATTTACTTTCTATAATTTATTACTCATAAAAGTGGTTTAAAATGAAAAAATACATTATTTATTACTCATGAGGAAGAGATAAAAGTTATTTGGTTAAATAAACCATTTTATGTTCTTCCTAAATCATTCCAGACCTAATTAATACTTTTGAGAGATTGGTTTTCATCTTGGAAGAGTTGGTCATTACATGTATATCCCAAAGGAGAATGATCAAAGGATTCTGGTGATCATTTATATTGAAGAAATAATTTTAAGACCATAGAAAAAAATAAAAAATTATTACTTTTTTTTATGATTTATGAGGTTTTATCTTGTAATTGTTTTGATGGTTGCATTGATATTTTCCTTGGTTTGAAAATATTACAAGGAATGAAAAATTTATTGATCAATTAAAAAATGCTAAATAAGTGCTCAAAATATTTTAAATGAAGGATCCCAAAGTGATGAAAACACTTGTTTTAACTTAAATATTTTTTTCAAGATATGATGACGGTAAGGAGGTCAATATCATAATGTATATGAAATCACTAGAAGCCTAATGTACTTAATAGAAACATGTCCAAAATTGTATTTCTCACATTTCAAGACATAATGTACCAATGATTCCCCATAAAAGTCCATTTGAAAAAGTAAAATATTACTAATATATATCAAAGGAACAATATATTTGAATTTAATTTATAATTATAAATCATATAACTACTTATTGGGATATATATACATATTGGGATGGTTTAGAAGCATATAGAAATTCTATATTAGGAATTGAATTTTATCTTGGAAAACATTGTATTTATTGGTTAATAATGAATAAATATTTCATTTATTTGAGAACTATAGATGCTAAATTTTTTGAAACAAGCCAAAAATATACATCAATATTATGGATGAAATAATTGCTCAAATATATTAGAGTTGAGGTGAAATAACCAATTCTTTTATATGTGATAACTTGAGTGCTATTATATTAAGAAGAAAAATACTTTCTAATACTCAATAAAAAATCACATTGGCATCAAATACCAATTTATAAAAGAATATATTATTCTAGGATTGGTGATATTGGATATGCACCTACACAAAGTCATGTTTCATATATCGTGACAAAGGAACTATATAAAGAAAAATATTAGAATCATCTATTGGATGACTATGTCCAACTACGTACATACACTTATATTGTTTGGAGAAGGTACCCCCACTCGCCAACAATGTTTTTTCCACTTATATTATGAATTAGTTATATTTATCAGTAGTTCAAGTAAATGTTTATTTTAACTCATTAATTTACCCATTTTGGATAATATTTCTATTTTATAAACCTTCATACAAGTGAAATTTGGGTTTGTTAAAAAAATGGGGACATATAACAATATAATATTCTAGGGGGATATATATTTATGTGTTTTATTCTAATATTCGTAGAGGTGGTGATATTAAAATCTATTTTTCAAGGGGTATATTTTTATTCTTTGAGAATGTTTTCAGGGAGAGAATGTGAACAAATTTTTGGAGGATTTTGTTGGATAATGTCTTATATGGTCCACAAGTGGTATCAAATAGGACGACTTATTTAATGTTATTAGTGTTGGTATATGTGGTTTTTAAAGAAACAATGAAGTATTTTGAAAAGAAAATTCTTCTAATGGATTTCTTAAGAACATTACAAATATAAATTATGTGATTCATGGTGATGATTTTATTATACAATTATTTTTCACACTGGGAATGTATCATGTGAGCATTGAGTGGTTGATTAAGAAATTTATTTAATGAAATATTTATCTAATGATGGTATTTTCTAAAATATGATGATTTAAGCTTAATTATTTGGTTGATTAAGGGATTATGTGTTCCAAATAAACCCAAATGGGAATATTTTCCTTAAAAATGATTGGATGAATTTTCTGGTTGTGTTTGTTGAAAATGGAATGTATAAATCCTCTAAAATACTAATGGGGAAGTTTTTAAAGTTAGTTGAGTTTTAGTAGTGTATTATATTATAAAATATAGATTTCTAAAGAGTATATAAAATTAAAATTTTAGTTGAAAGATTATAGTAAGAATATACTTCTCGAAAAAGTGTTGTGTATGAGTAACATTTTTTTATTAGAGGCGTGTAAGAATATATTTTTGGAAATATGATATGTATTACTATGTTCCAATACTGTCATGACCCCCTCCACAAAAAGTGTACCCCTCTTGGGCCGACAATGTGGGAAGGGAGAAAATGTCCCCCGGGTCCTGCCTCCAGAAGGCCCCAGGTTGGCGACTAGCACCGAGTGTATAATAATCACACAAATGGGAGGCATTACCATATAAGAGAACACATGCAGAAGAGAGAGATAAGATATACACCAACCAACTCCAACTAAGAAATAAAATATAAAAGAAACCCACATACATATATGAAATGTCATGAAAAAGTAATACAACCAAAAAGGGAAAACTGCAAGTACCCAAAAAAAGTAAAAACAATAGCGACCACAAGCCCGAACAACTCCTGCAACCACAAGCTAGTAGTAACTAGCCTGACCTCCAAGCTGCTCCAAGTGACCTGAAAACAATTTATATATACGTAGGGTGAGTATAACATTATACTCAGTAGGATCCTCCCTGAAGCCTCTCATGCAAAAGTAAGGAAAGCATGCTAAAGCATAGAGAACAACAGTGAAACTAACTTGTCACCAAACAGGTATGCTATGTTACCAACCTCACTAGGGCTACTCTCACGAAGTAACGCATACATGAATATATCATATAATAAAGAATATCAAGGGTTACCTGCTAATAATTCCCCACTAGTTTGCCACTTTTCCCTAATGACATAGGTCCTGCGAATCTATCACCAAAGGCTTTCCCATATAAACTTGGGCTAAGCTCCACAATATGCACCACGTGCATCACAAAGGCTTGCCCGCAGACACTTGGGCTAAGAACCACACCATCCTCACAACCAGAAGTAACCAGGTAGTTTTTGGGAGCCACCACAGCTCACATAACGTGTATCATACATCGGGTATTATACCTCAAGCCATTACCTCCCATACACCGAGTAAGGATCACCAAGCCATCACAAAAAATACACGTTACACCTATAGTAGTCCATTAGACACTATATCAAGAATATATTTGTGTGAAATAACCACAAGCCATTATAGCCCTCTACACACATATATGGGGAACTAACCATTGTGCCAATGGCACTAGTATCTACCAAGAGAAGAGAGCAGGGAAAAAGGGGGTAGTCAACCATTCATCCTACCACCGGAATGTTGGGGAAAACACCCACCAAGGCTCAGAATCCCTGGGGTGTCAGTTTCCCTTATAGACAGGGTGGAGTAGCATATAAAATCACAAAAAGTACAGAATATACTATAACTCACAACCACACTATGGGCATAACCTAGTCGTAGACACAATTGCAGCTAACATCTCTCGGACTCCGGGCTTCCACTTCTAAGACTAGGTATCCTATAAGAACACAACCAATTAAATAACTTCATTAGATTACTTCATCCCTTTTTTCCATCAATTCCACTTTACATTAATTAATTCTTTACACATTCATTATCCAAGAACAATTCCACATTAAGTTCCATTAACAGCACATCAACAAACCACTATCCCTTCAAAAGTTCTCAACCTCATCATTAAGTTTCATCAAACTCCAACCCCATGGGTTAACATCATATATTCAAACATTCAATACAAAATTACTTTCCCACATTCCTAGACATTCTTGAAAAGCAACCTATGCTACTAAACACAAGGGGGCTCAACACGGTGAGTAGACGTACTACCCATTGAGTCTTTGCTGCCTATAGCCAGAGTGTAGACCCATTCTCCCTTGAGAGGATAAACACAGACAACACATGGCATACCCCGTATTTCTTCTTCCCTTTCGGAAGAAGGGTAAGAAAAACCAGCTGCCTTGAGCAGTGGGAAAAAGTAAAATAGGTAAAAAACAAAACAAACCACCAAGAATCCAACAACCACATCTATTCCATTCCATCATCCCATGTGTCCTCCCCGACACCCACATGAATAAACTAATGCTCCTCACCACTCTATGCATCATCCACTTCCATAACCACAAAGGCCTCCCTGCATCCACATATCACAAAACCCCTCCAGGGTCACATCACAACACACGATATCACAACACCCCTCTAAGGTCACAACACAACACAATATATCACAACACCCCTCCAGGGTCACAGCATAGCCCAAGCAGTAGGAAAACAAACATCACATCAAATTGGGCTCTTGGTCCTTTAACAATGAATCTATCCTTCAAACAACAAGAACCAACATATTTCTAGTTTACCAACCAACTATGTTAATCATGTACATCGTCATCAATTTGATTAGCATCAATTTGGAACAACATCCACAACAACAACAACCAGATTCATTTACATTCCTCTTTATCTTTATCCAATTAATTATCAATTAATTCCGGATTTGCGTTATTTATCAATTTCATCAAGAGAAACTTGCTAACAATAAAGGAATATATATCACACTATCTAGAAAATAAAGAGGTGAACCGTTATCACGGTACACATCAACAACATCTGATCACCAATTCTTCTCATCTAGTTCAAGTATTTAATTAGGTTAATTACATTGTGAGCCAAAAGACTAAATCATGCCAACTCTACGATTTCACATAAACAATTGGAGAATCCATGAATCCCCTACCTAAAAGGTTTTTGAGGGAAACCACAACAGTCGATGAGTGCCCAAGAAACCGGGTCGATTCTCCACGAATCCTCCTTAGATCTCCTCTCCTAACACAACCAAGACCAAAGCTCATAATAAACAACATCCACATGCTTACATCTAACCATAACAGGTGTAGATCTAAGATCCCAAGATAAGAGGAGGAGTAGATCTACGTAGATCTAAGAAACCAAACAAAAGGATCACATACCTCGAGAAACCCGCTTCGATTCGTGAAGAGAAACCTCCGGATTGCCTCTAAAATGCTTGAGAGAGGTTCTTCTACCACCAAGGAAAGGTAATCCCGAGTTATGGCCGATTTGGGGAATAAACGTGGTGATTAAAAGCAAAAAAAGTTAGATCCACAATTTTAGGATCTAAGGTTAAGTGTCAGGACTATTAGTTCGCACGGTTTAACAAACTGTGCGCTAACTGTGCATTAGCCTCTACCTCGACAATCACTCCTCACACGGTTATTCCACACAGTTAGACAAACCATGCGATAATCGTGCATTAGCCACTGCCTCCAAGAACAGCCTTGCACGGTTTGGCCACACGGTTTAGGAAAACCGTGCACCTCACGTGCGAAGGCCATAACCCTTTATATTTCCTTAAAAGTCCACCCAAACACACCCCCAAGTCACCTTGACCTCTCAGAACACCTCTAGCACCACATTTTCACAATGTAATGGACCGGAGATTTTCGGTCCATTACATCAGATAGCTCTCAAAACATTCTCGTCCCCGTGAACCCAAATCCCACCTATAGAGAAAACGAAACAGGGTATGAACAACCACCCAACGAGATACCTCTCAAAAGAGGTCAAGCCACCAACGAGACAAAGGATTCCATCTTATAATCATGAAATTTCCACAACCACATAAGTTACAACGTTACGTAAAAATAGTTAAACATCAAACAAATCGGGGTACTGAGCGCAAATCTGACTCATCTGTGGCGGAAGTGCTACTTGATACGCCACAGCTCCGACACGAGCTAACACCTTGAAAGGCCCAAAAAAGTGGGGAGAAAGCTTACTCCCATGACCAATCCTTCGTTGCCCATGATGGGGAGTCACCTTCAGAAACACATGATCCCCAACATTAAATTCTAAGGGTCCCCTTCTCTGATCGACATATGACTTATGATGATCATGTGCTGCCTTTATCCTCTCACGAATCACCTGGACCATCTCTATTGTATTCTTCACTAGTTTCGGTCCAAGAATTGTTGACACTCCAACCCCTGTCCAGCACAACGGAGAATGGAAAGGTCAGCCATACAAGGCTTCAAACGGTGCCATACAGATGGTGGAGTGAAAAATAATATTGTAAGTGAACTCCACCAAGGGTAAGTTTCTCATCCATGAACCTCCAAAATCAAGAACACCCGAGTGTAACATGTCTTTAAGAGTTTGGATGGTTTGCTCTGTCTGACCATCCATTTGAGGGTGAAACGTAGTGCTAAGGAATAGCTGAGAACCGAAATCATGTTGGAGACCCCTCCACACCCTGGAGATAAAATGAGGATCTCAATCATAAATGATCGTCCTTGGGACTCCATGAAGTCTCACCACCTCCTCCAGATACTGCCTCAACAAAACATCCACTGAGCTCGACTCCTTGATCGCTATGAAGTGGGATGATTTTGCTAAAATATCCACTACCACCCAAATAACATCATGTCCTCCTGGAGCTCGAGGTAAACCTGTAACAAAGTCCATTGAGATGTCCTCCCACTTCCAGTGAGGAATCTCTAATGGCTGGAGAAGACCACTAGGAAAACGGTGTTTGGCCTTCACCTTCTGTAAGAATAAACATCGAGGCACAAACTCAGCAACCGAACGCTTCAGCCCAGGCCACCAAAACTAACTCCTCAAGGATCGGTACATCTTTGTCACACCAGGATGCACCGCTAAAGGAGAAACATGGAACTCTCTGAGGACCGTCTCACGCATCTCCAAGGGAACAAAAATCCTTCCATGATATAACACTCCGTGTTGTTCATCTTCAGACCAACCATCAGTGGCCTCACCACAAACAACTACGTCTCTCCAAAACTCCACTTCAAGATCCCCCAACTGGGACACTTCCACCCTCTGCATCAGGGATAAATACACCATCATCTGAAAAAGACATCCACTACCTCTGGCTTCTCCCATATCAGGATGTAATGCTGACAGTTCTTCCATTACCCTCCATGAATAACCAGATTCACGCACAGCATCACTACGTGACTTTCAGCTCAACGCATCAGCAACAACATTCCATTTTCTAGGTGTATATGATATTCCGAAGTCTTATTCTAGTAGGAACTCCATCCACTGACGCCGCCACATGTTCATGTCACACTGGAAAAAACATACCTCAAACTCTTATAATCAGTGAAAACCACAAAGCGTTCACCAATGGGGTAATGTATCCAAAACTTCAGAGAAAACACCACAGATTCCAACTCAAGATCATGGGTGGCATAGTTGCGTTCATGGGGACGCAACTGCTGAGACCCATAAGAAACAACTGACCTCTACTTCATAAGGACACAACCTAACCCCTGATGTGAAGCATCATAGAAAACATCAAACTAATCTCCCTCAGCGGGAAGACAAAGGACTAGAGGACTTACTAACTTCCCTTTTAGATACTTGAACGTATCATGACACTGATTAGTCCATATGAAAGCCTGGCCTTTCTTGGTAAAAGCTGTAAGAGGAGTTGCACCTCAGGATAAATTGGCTATGAACCTCCTGTAGTAGCCTGCAAGACCAAGGAAACTTCTCACCTCTGACACTATCTTCGGGGCTTCCCAAGACACAACGGCTTCTATCATCGATGGATCCACAACTAATCCTTTTTGGAACACAATATTCCCCATGAAATGGACTTTATGAGCCCAAAAATCACACTTCGATAACTTTACAAACAGCTGATGTCAATGAAGAACTCCCAAAACGGCTCGTGGATGCTCTGAATGCTCCTCTTAAGATGTGGAGTAGACAAGGATGTCGTCGATGAAAACTACACCGAACTTTTCCAGGAACTCACAGAACACAAAATTAATTAATCCCATGAATATTGCTGGATCATTCATCACACAAAATTGTATTACAACGAACTCATAATGCACATGAAGACAACAGAAAGCAGAATTCGGGATATCTTCGTCCTTCGCACGCATCTGATGATATCATGATCACAATTCGATCTTTGAGAACCTACTTGCACCTTTCAAGTGATCGAATAAGTCATATATACATGGAAGAGGATAGTGGTTCTTTATTTTCACTTTGTATAAGAGATGATAATTGACACACAACCAGAAACTGTCATCGACCATCTTCATGAATAGAACTAGTTCACCCCACGGTGACACACTTGGACGAACAAAACCACAATACAACAGACCATCAAGATGTATATGTAGCTCTCGTAACTCAGAAGGGGCCATCCTATATGGAGACATAGAGATAGGATACCCTCCTGTCTATAGCTCGATCCCAAACTCGATCTCTCATCGAGGGGGTAATGCTACGAACTCTTCTGGAAAGACATCAGGGTACTCCTCCATGTCCCTAGGAAACACCAACTGCTGAACCTCTGAAGAACTCAGTATCATATCAGCCGCTATGGTTTATAAGGACAGAACTCGCATGTGACCCATCCGAGAATCTCGCCCACCAACAAACACCACTTTCTCTCCATCTGGATCAATGAAAACGTCCTTCTTCACATAGCAATCCACAATAGCCTGCACCAAATAAAACCAATCCATGCTGAGGATGACATCATATGGTTGTATTTGTAAATAGAGGAAATCTCCCTAAGAGTGGTACTGCCCCAACACTAGCTCACAATCTCTACATACTTCAAACAAGTTAGCTCGACCTCCAAATGGTGTGGTCAACACCAAGCGCACTAGAAGCATCTCTACCTCAAGTCCCAAGGCATGGACAAGGGTAGGTGACATGAAAAAGTGCATCACTCCTGAATCAACCAAGGAAAACACCAAGGTAAAAAACAAACAAAGGGTACCTTGGACGACATCTAGATCGCCTAGAGTTGGCAACACTAGAGCTTGAAGCTGACCACGGCCTCCTCTACGGCCTCTCTAACCATGATGAAGACCACCACCATGATCGCGCTCTGCTCTCTGAGGGAATCATGGGGCTGTCCTCTGCCTTCCCCATCTACCCTGTGCTAATCAAAAGCTGGTACAACCTACTACTGCTGCCTCTGCTAGAACTGCCTCAACGGGGAACCTGGAGTGGAGCACCTGGGGAAAGATGACCACTATGAAAGGTTGGGCACTCCCGCTGCTGATGAACATGAACACCACAAGAAGAACAAGTGCCTTATACCTTCGCATAGGCCTGAGAGTTTCTACCTCAAGAGATACGAGATGTGAAGGGCTGGGACCTACCCCCAGATAAACAGAAACTCTTCTGCCTTGAAAACTGGGAACCACGGACCGCGGCCTTTCGTCATGAGGAATAATGCTGATCCCCCTATCGTGATGATCCGGTCCTGGACAAAGTCCTCTTGAAAACGTCTTCCCTCACCAACACCTCAACATATGGGTTTAAAATAAACGAGGTTACCTGTCATTAGATCTATGGATGCAAAGCCTCTTCGAAATGCCTCACCCTAGCCTCCTCTTCTGGTAACAAGTTCGAAGCATATCGTAAAAGGTTCTTGAGATAGATTCCAAACTCTCGAATAGTAGAGCTCTCATGTCGAAGGGTAAGAAGCTCATGGAGACTAGACGCCTTCACAGTCGAAGAAAGGAACTCGGCTCTAAACTTGTCTCGAAACTCCTACCATGAGATTAACTCCTCACGATCCCCGAGGAACAAAAACCACCACTACCTTGCTGCTCCACGCAACATCGTCACAACCAAGGACACCCAGTGCTCCTTCCGAGCACAGATCGAACTGAATCATATCTCGACCTCCTCCAACCAGTCTTCCGTGACTGCATCTGAAACGGAGCCCTCATACTTCTACAGACTCTAGCGCTGAAACTCTCTGAGTGTCTTCCTCCAAATGTCGTCGTCATTAACCTCTACCCTGCGGCGACCTGCTGGAACAACCTGCTAAACATCTTCTATGAAAACCTAACGAGGATGTCGACCTGAAGCCATACCAGCAAAATAATAAACAATTAGAGCTCCTAAGCCTGAAATATGGAAGACTCAACATTAATTAATTAATTTTTTTCTTTCATTTGTTTTAGGTTAACCTATCCCAAGGTATATCCATTCAAACATAGTCACAAAGAGGAATGATGCATGACCCTTTCCTAGGTCTCTACCTGACAACCAATATCACCCTGTTTAGTAGCCATTGTAAACTTAAAGGTCCATACAATAGATCATAGGGGCCCCTAAATGCCTATGTCTCAGCTGGTCACCAATGTTTACCTCACTTGCTAAACATGAATGACATCGTTGCCATACCAACCCATGCAACCTAACCTGTGCCTAACTCCAAAATTCATGCTATCCCTCAACCAGAGCTCTGATACCACTCTGTCACGACCCCCTCCTCACAAAGTGTACCCATCCTTGGACGAAAATGTGATAAGGGACATAATGACCCCCAAGTCCCGCCTCTAGTAGGCCCCGGGTTGGGGACTATCATCAAGGGTATAATAAACACACAAACGGGAGGCATTACCCTCTAATAGAACACATACGGAAGAGAGAGATAAGATAGACACCCACCAACTCCAACTAAGAACTGAAATATAAAAGAAACCCAAGTACATATATGAAATTCCATGCAAAAGTACTACAACCAAAAAGGGAAAACTGCAAGTACCCAAAATAATGTAAAAACAACAGTGACCACAAGCCCGAACAGCTCCTGTAACCACACGCTAGTAGTAACCAGCCTGACCTCCAACATGCTCCAAGTGACCTCAAAATAGATTATATATACGTAGGGTGAGTATAACAGTATACTTAGTAGGATCCTCCCTGAAGCCTCTCGTTCAAATGTAAGGAAAGCTTACTAAAGCACAGAGAACAATAGTGAAACTAACTCGTCACCTAACATGTATACTATGTTCGCAACCTCACCATGGATACTCTCACTAAGTAACTCATACATGAATATATACTATAATAAATAATATCAAGGGTAACCTGCTACTAATTCCCCACTATTTTTCCACTTTTCCCCAACGACATATGTCCTGTGCATCTCTCTCCAAAGGCTTGCCCATATAAACTTGGGCTAAGCTCCACAATTTGCCCCACGTGCAACAAAAAGGAATTCCCGCAGACACCTGGGCTAAGTACCACACCATCCTCACAACCAAAAGTGACCAGGTAGTTTCTGGGAGCCACCACAACTCGCATAACGTGTATCATACGTCGGGTATTATACCTCAATCCATTACAACCAATACACCGAGTAAGGATCATCAAGCCATCACATCCCATACACGTTACACCTATAGTAGTCCATCAGACACTATATCTAGAATATATGTTTGTGAAATAACCACAATCCATTATAGCCCTCTACACACATATATGGGGAACTAACCATTGTTCCAATAGAACTAGTATCTACCAAGAGAAAAGAGCGGGGAAAAAGGGGGTAGTCAGCCATTCATCCTCCCACCAGAATGTTGGGGAAAATACCCCCCAAGGCTCAGAATCCTTGGGGTGTCAGTTTCCCTTACTGACAGGGTGGAGTAGCATATAGAAACCAAAAAAGTACAGAATATACTATAACTCACAACCACACTATGGGCATAACATAGTCTTAGACACAACTACAACTAATGTCTCTTGGACTCCGGGCTGCCACTTCTAAGACTAGGTATCCTATAAGCACACAACCAATTAAATAACTTCATTACATTACTTCATCCATTTTTCATCAATTCCATTTTACGTTAATTAATTCTTTACACATTAATTAACCAAGAACAATTACACATTATGTTTCATTAACAACACATCCAGAAACCACAGTCCCTTCAAAAGTTCTCAACCTCATCATTATGTTTCATCAAACTCTAACCCCATGGGTTAACATAATTTACTTAAAAATTCATTATATAATTACTTTCCCATATTCCCATGCATTCTAGAAAAGAAAACTATGATTCTAAACACAAGGGGGATCAACACGGTGAGTAGAAGTACTACCCGTCGAGTCTTTTCCACCTATAGCAAGAGCATAGACCCATTATCCATCGAGGGGATAAACATGGAAAGCACGTGGCATACCCCACATGTCTTCAACCCTTTCAGAAGAAGGGTAAGAAAAACCAGCTACCTTGAGCAGCGGGGAAAAGAAAACAGGTAAACAACCAAACAAAACACCAAGAAACCAACAACCACATCCATCCCATTCCATCATCCCTGGTGTCCTCCCCGACACCCACATGTAAAAACTGATGCATCTCGCCACTCTCGGGGTCATCCGCTGCCATAAACATAAGGTCTCCCTACCTCCACATATCACAACACCGCTCCAGGGTCACATCACAACACAAGATATCACAACACCCCTCCAGGGTCACAACACAACAAAAGATATCACCACACCCCTCTAGGGTCACAGCATAACACAAGCAGCAGGAAAAAAACACCACATAATATTGGGATCTTGGACCTTTAACAAGGCATCTAGCCTTCAAACAACAAGAACCAACAGATTTCAGGTTTACCAACCAACTACATTAATCACATACATCGACATCAATTTGATTAACATCAATTTGGAACAACATCCACAACAACAACAACCAGATTCACTTACATGCCTCTTTATCTTTATCGAATTAATTATCAATTAATTCCGGCTTTATGTTCTTTATTAATTTAATCAAGAGAAACATGCTAACAAGAAAAGAATATATATCACACTATCTATCAAATCAAGAGGAGAACCGATATCATCATACAGAGCAACAACATGCGATCACCAATTATTTTAATCATGTTCAAGCTTTTAATTAGGTCAATTCCATTGTGATCCAAAGAGAAAAATCATGCTAACTCTATGATTGCACATAAACAATTAAATAATCCAAGAATCCCCTACCTCAAAGGTTTTTGAGGGAAACCACAACGGTCGATGAGCGCCTAAGAAACCGGGTATATTACCCATGAATCCTCCTTAGATATACTCTTCTAACAATACCATGAACAAAGATCATCATAAACGACATGCACACGCTTAGATCTACCCATAACGGGCATAGATCTAAGATCCTGAGAGAGGAGGAGTAGATCTACGTAGATCTAAGAAACAAAACAAAGGGATCAAATACCTCGAGAAACAGGATTCGATTCATGAAGATAAACCTTCAGATTACCTCCAAAATTCTTGGGATAGGTTCTTCTACCTCTAAGGAAAGGTAATCCCGGTTTATGGATGATTAGGGGATTAAATGATGTGATTAAAGGAAAAATGAGTTAGATCCACAATTTTAGGATCTAAATTTAATTGCCCACACAGTTAGTCTGCATGGTTTAACAAACCGTGTGCTAACTGTGCGTTAGCTTCTGCCTCGACACTCACTCCTCGCATAGTTAGTCCACACGGTTAAACAAATTGTGCGCTAACCGTGTGTTAGCCACTACCTCCAAGACCATCCTTACACGGTTTGGCCGCACGGTTTAGGCAAACCGTTCGCCTCCTGTGCGAAGGCCATAACCCTTTATATTTTTTTAAAAGTCCACCCAAACGCACCCCAAAGTCACCTTGACCTCTCAGAACACCTCTAGCACCACATTTTCACAAAGGAATGGACTGGAGAGGTCAGAGCCATTACAAACAACATCTATGAATTTGTGAGTTTTGGGAATATGTAAAATAAATATTTGTGATAAAAAATAGTAAATTAGAAGTTGAAATCCATACATGAGATTAAATATGATGTTCCAACTATGTTTTGTCCATGTATTGAGAGTCATGATTTTAATTTGTATTTTTTATTTGATACATAATAATATTTATATGATCATTGGGATAATGTTAGAGTAAATAATTTATTTCAAATACTTGAAAAAAAAGATAAAAATGTGTTTCATGTCTCCATACGAAAAGGTTTTAGGATAGTTAATTCAAATATTACAAGTTTATTTATGTGATGAATTAAAATAAATAAGTACATGGAGGAATTGGAGGGGGATTGTCTACTAATTTTTGGTTGAACAGAATGGAATAAACTATTTATATATTTAAATAATGAATGTTATTGTTTTATGGAATATATTAATATTGAAAATTTGATTTGATTTTATAGAAATATTTTTTCCATATTTTTTTATTGAATTAAAATGAGGATATTGAATCTTAATAAAATAAGAGAAGATAAAAATAGAAATAAAAGAGTGAAACATTTTTAATTTAAAAAAAAGATGAAAAAATAGAGAGTAGTAATTACTAAGAATCATAGTATTGGAGAGAAGGAATAAAGATCATTTCGTGACTTATATTATAAATTCATAAGGACTCATTATGTGGACGAAGAATATGATGATTAAAAAACCATAATTTGTGTAATCTATACTCTTCTTTATGGAAGATCAAGTTTTCTCATAATAGAGATCTGAATTCTTTCCTGTGAAAAGAGAAGTGTTTTTGATTGTTTTGTGAGTGATACAAACCTAAAGGGATAGTGTTACCACTCTAATTTTAAATGAAAATTGGTTAACATAAGAAATTTTAGTATACAAGTGTATCATTTAGTGTATGATTACTTGATTATACTATTTTTGGTGAACCAAGTAAAATTTCTTATATCATTATTTACTAGATTTATCTCTTTTAATTTTATTGAGGGAGAAAAAAGTGTTCCTATAAACCATTGATCAATATCACTAGAAAGGGTCATTAAAATTGATATATTGTGATTCCCTCCCTCTTAGGTTATATTCATTGGGTGGGACCCATAAAATGATTTCCACAGATAAATTTTATAAAAATTCTAAACATTGAGTAACATATTATTTGGGAAATTTTCAATTAAAATAGTAGTGTTTGTTATACGTTGAGTATATTATGAATTGTTTTGATAGGGTTAAAAAACCATTGGTTAATATTTTTGGTCTCCCAAAGTTTACTTGTGGTTTATTATTATTTCTATCAGATTGTTATTATATTAATATTCCGATATCAATTTTTATTTCAATGTCTTAAGAACCATTCAAAAAATGATTAAATAGCATTCATTATATCTTTTTAACCCTGAATATAATTTCCCCTTAAATATTATGGTTTATTAGAATATATAATGGTATAATGTGTATCATTTATGGTTGGTTATAAATGTGTAAGTGGATATTTCTTTGATGGGTTTTTATAGGTGAGGTGTGAGATTCATTGATTCATTATATTGAATTTATAATGTATTACATTGAAATAAATACTCAAATCTAAATAGTGTATCATAATAATATTTATGTAGTTAAATAAGAATTATTAGGATGTTTAATAAACTATTTTTAATTATAAATTTGTTAGTGTCCCATTTATTACAATCCATATCTTTTATAAACCCTAATTTATGATTTATTAAGTAAATATACACATAATATAGTCCATGAATATCATGTGGTTTATTTTATTAGTGTTATTAGAAAAATTTCATAATATGATGAAACATTGGTACACCATTATTACTAAAAACTCAAAATCAAGCCCGTATATCCCATCGACCTTCTAAAACTATGCGGGATAATCGAGGGAATTAGAAAAGAAATGAGTGAGCTATAAATCTAAGTAATTAAATAATTAAATCACATCGTGATAAAAGTGATAAATTCTAGTTAAGAGGCATATTAAGGTGATATAAAAGTGATAATAATTATCAAAATTAACATTAAAGCATAGTATAAGAAGATAATATCAAGGAAACATAGTAATGTGGAAATAACATTAAACATAAAATCACAATATAAAGTATATGCTAAACACTGAGACATAAGAACATAATGTTCTTAGGATAACCTCCCGTGAACCATAATTGGTATCACATGATATAAAACAATACCTAATGAATTGGAGGGATATATAATTCTAGTCCCACCCATCACATTCATATCATGTACATGAATAAGTGTGCCACAAAAAATCATTAAAAATAAGAACAACTTTTATCAAGTTTAATAACATGGTTAGGTAGTGCAGGTTATGTACATGTGACTCCCAAATCAATGAAGAAAACTTATATCCAGGTTCCCATGAGTGGAAATGGGGATGGGTATTCACTATGAAAATGTTGGTCATGGAAAATCACAGGGCAATTTTGGCAGCATAACGGGTGTATATGAAGATTCGAGTAATGGTTTAATGAGATCTAAATGTGGTCTATCATTACATGAAAAAATAAATATATAAATAGATATGTTCAAAAAAAATATTCCAACATGAATAATTCAACATCAAAAGGAATAATACAATGAATGTGCTAAAATAAATAGGAGGATAGAATCACTTTACCTTGAGAGGGAACTTCAAAAAGATTAATTAGATATTTGCAAGATCTTGGGAATAACTTGGGGGTATATAGATAAGTATAGGGATAGTAAATTCACAATAAATGGGTTTTCAGTTAATATGAGTGGGTGTTTTGTGGGTATTTATGGAATGTGAGAGGGGAATTATTTATTAATGTCTAATCATATGTTTTGGAATATATATTATAAATTAATCAAAACAACAATCATTACCATGGGGTTTACCCATGGTTTCTATATAAGCGTAGTGGTTTTAAAAATTTTATAATTCAAATAACTAATGATATTAAAATAATACCATTGGTGATGTGTTGGTAAGTCATGTTTATAAAAAATTTATTTTAAAACCTTAAAATATTAAATAGGTTTTGGATTAATAAAATAACATAGAAAAATATTATTTTAAATTTTGATTATATATTTGGTCATTTATTCCTTTCATTTCATTTATTATGTCACTTTTAGTCATTATGATCTTATAATACAAACACTATATTTATACTGTATTTAATTATTTCTATAAAATTTAACAGTCAAAAAATATGAAGAATTCATTATTGGATAATTATAATTCCATGATTAAAAAAATAATATTATTTTGTCAAAAAAATTATTTAAATATGATAGTTTACACTTTTAAATGAAAAACCTTATTTAATGTTACTTCATGTTATTATGACAATAGATATTTTCCAACCCTTATATAGATTAAATTGGTATTTGACAAACTAAATAATCATTTGTGTATAAATAAATATTATATAATTATAGTTTTATGAGAAATTAATATTTATTTCCAAATTTATTAATTTTTCAAAAAATTGTTAAAAACGTATAATTTCAAAAAAAAATAGACATTTGGTTTCTTTATATCAACATTTAATTTTAATTAACTCATATGTAATTGTATTTATAATGTAATAATGAAAAATTATTATTATTATCATTATTTTAGTACAAAAATAAATGTATATTTTCATGATACTTGTGAAATTATTTATAACCCTTTATTAATCGATCATTTTCCTCAATGGTAACATGTGTGATGGTGACAGTTTCTTGGGGGGGGGGGGGGTGGTGAACATGGTTTGTGATGTGATACTGAAAAGCATAAAATTATATAGAAAAATATTTCATTCATGTGTCTATTATTGAATTTCATCTTAGGCCTGGTTAATTTGGAATCCTAGAGATTTTGTTCCTCATTAGCTAAAATAATTGGGCCTCGTTGTATACGATATCACTAGTTGATTCCATCGCTTCATCTATCTGTTTCAATTTGAATTTATCATAACCCTTATAATAAACTAATATTAATAGTCACTATATAGTGACTATATTATCCATGATTAATATTATTAATAGTATTTGTAATCTCACTAACAATATTTTATAATGGTCCAAAATAAATTAAGTAGTGAATGTATTTTCTTCAAATGAAATACATAATAAGGAATTTATTTAGTCAAAAATGGAATTTCATTTATAAAATATTGGGTTGTTAAATACCCCTTTATAAATTTTAAACTTGATTTTTTTCATACATTAAAATAGATGTGGGTCCTTTTGTATCATCCCCTATTCTGGTTCCAATGTCACTTCCTCAGACTTATAGTTTTACCAAAACAATTTAACTAGGTGTGTAGTCTAGTTTCATATAACTTTGTATCTATGACCTGAGTTGTTCACAAGATACTCCTCATATTAAAGATCATTATCAATGGGTATCGCCTTTGGATTCAGTACATATAATGTGTAATGTATAATATTCATCAAGAGGGACACATGAAAAACACCATATACTCATGATAGGTTAGGTGTGAGTGATATTTTAGAGGCTAAAACTCCAATGTGACCAAAAATATAAAAGTGGATGATGTATCTTGGGAAATGCTATCCCTTTATCCCAAACCTTATGACTGTATTCTATAATTATATATCAAGTAACACATTATCTCTAACCTCAAACTCTTGGTGTTGTCAACAACTTTCTGCATAGATTTTCATTCTACTTTATGTGGATTTCAGATGATTTTGATTGGTTTTAACATTATCAATCATATCTTTGATAATATCAGGTCCCATAAATGTCCATTCACTATCTTCATCCCAGTATGTTGGAGTTCAATACCTCTTCCCATGAAGAGCCTCATAAAGTACCATTTTAATGGTTGAATGAATTTTTTTTATACATGAACTCTACAATGTTAAGGTAATGTTGCCAACATCCTTTTAAATCAATTAATCATGACCACATCATATTCTCTAGTGTTTTAATGGGGTTTTTGGACTAACCATACATATTTTGGTGATAAGAAATAGTAAAACTCACTAATATATCTAGTGTTTTCTAATGGATTTTCTATAACCATGTTGTAAACATTAGATCTAAAATAGATACAATTGGGAGTAGAAATACATGGAATCTTACCACTCCTAATATGTATATCTTAGACAGTTAGTCCAGATAGAAATATTTTGTGACATTAATTAAATTTTTTGTGTTGGTATGGTGATCAGATACCACCTAGACAAAATTATTTCAATTAGATGTCCCAAGGAGTCCCTTGATGAAATCCATGGTTATGCTTTCCCATTTCCATACATGTATTGGTAATGGTTTCATTATAATTTAGTCTTAAATTTTTCAACCTTGAATTTTTGGCATACCAATCACCGAGATAAAAATTATGCTCTTTCTCCCATCATGTCATTCTACCATAATTTTTATTCAGATCCTTATACATATTAGTACTTCCTTAATGAATTGATAAGTATAAGTTGTTCACACTATCTTGAAGTTACCTAATCAAATCCAGTTTTTATGGGACATTTATTTGGATTCCAAACCTTATGAATCCATATTTAGAAATTTCTAACTCTTGAATATTCACTATCTTTCATTGTATATCCTAGTCAAATTTTTAGAACACCTCAAAACACTAAAATATTCCATGCATTACATTTCTAAGAAGATTTTATACCTTTAAATCATCATCATATATAGGGTTTTATGAAACTTTTTTCTCATAGAATTTACAACTTCATTTACCTTCCCAGGATGGTAGTAGATTGAACAATCCTAATCCATGATTAGATTTAACCACATTTATTGGTTTATATTGACATTTTTTGGTTTGAATGTATACCTGAAAATTTTATGATCCATATATGTGTCACACTTCTCAAAATATATATAAATTCATGAAATATTTAAAGAGAATATAACCTCATCAAATTCTAAATCATGAGAATGGATCATTATTTGGTGGGAGACAAAGTCTATTACTCTGTTATCTTTCATGAGTACACAAACCAATCCCTTTTTGGATTCATCATTGTAGATCACAAATACATACCCACTAGTGGTTAATGTGGGAATCTATGTAATAACTAGCCTCTTATTTGACACTTTAATTTACCCCCAATCATCAGTCCATAAAAACATCTCTCCCTTATGAGTTAACGTAGTTATCATCATTTAAAATCCTGATATGTTTCTGACAAATTGACGATAGTATATAGATAATACATGTAATCTTATGATATTCATAAAAGTTATTGTATAAGGATATCCTTAAATTTCCTCTATTTTTAAGGATGTATAAATATCCTTTTTTGGTGATAACATTCCCCATTAATTTCAAAGACTCACATTTATTATGATTCACATATAAATTTTAATTTTTCAAGATCTTCAGTACAATATTAAAATGCTCATAATATTCCAGAATGATATTGGATGTGATAAGAATATCATTTATAAATACTACTAAAAACTATTTTAGGTAATTACTAATGACTCTATTCATTATGTCTACAAAGATAACTAGAGAATTAGTGATCCCAAATGTCATCAAATTGATTTTTTTTGTGCATGTACCATGTATATAAAGTAGTCTTGGGGATATCAATTTTCTTTACCTTTACTAGATAACATCCCAACCAATGATATATATTAGAAAATTTCCAGGGTCTATGTAGTAGATCAAACAAGTCATCAATCCATGTAAGAAAATAATTATTCTTTGTTGATATCATGATAATCAATGTAGAGGATGATTGAACCATCCTTATTAGAGAGGAGGTATGGTGGACCTCACGATTAATCACATAAGTGAATAAACAATTTTTGTAGATTCTCTTATATTTGATTATTCAGATCTTGAAGTTAAAAAATTTCCATTAGGTATGGATTAATAGATATTGGGAGAGCTCTAGGTATGTGTTTGATTGAGAAGTTAACCTCACAACTTGGAGTAAGACCTAAAGATTCTTCAGGAAACACATCATCATATTCCCATACAATGGTAACATCACCAAGGATGATATTTTTCGTAGTCTCAATAATTTTAGATAGGTACAATTTATCATAATGTAATGATATCCATTTTCAAGATGAATATTCCAATGTGGATTCATCCACCTCTTTGTATTTTTATATAATTAGAGGGTGTCTCATGATATAGAGAGTGATTTACTTCTCTAGGTAGTTAATGTTGGTTCTATACAAGGAAAGAAAGTTTATATCTATAATAGCATCAAATTATACTATTTGGATTATCAAAAGTATTATTAGGTAGGAAAAGACAGAAATATAGATAGAGGTGGAGCTATATACTTGAGATGAAATAATTTCCTGATTTTACGTCTTCATAGATACCTTTACATCCATGTTTTTAGTTGTTTGAATAGTTTTAATAAACATTCATGATATAAAAGAATATATATAACTAAAATAAAATAGTACAATCTCTATCCTTCGTTGTATGACTTGAAAATCTATCTCCACAACCTTTTCAGGAACCACCTTAGCAGTTGTGATGGAATATGTCCTGACATTCTATCTAGGCCTTAGAGGTTGTTGTTGTTAGTTGTCTACTATATATACTAATCCTAAATTTCCATCTGCCACATGTCACTCTAATAATCTTCCACATCCTTTTTTCAATACGTGCCAAGCCTCCACGACTGAACATCCCTCGTCTACTACCACTCTCTACCATTCTCTCCCTCTTGTTCATGCTCCCACTTGGCAGCCCCCTCACCATTTCCCTCATCCCTATCTCAATTTTCCACTACTCCTCCCTTCTTCCTTCTTCATCATCCACCAACTTCACCTTCTTGGGTCTCCCCAATCTAAGGTTTCTATTGTTTCACCGTTATCTAGCCTCACCGCCATCAACTTCTTCCCCCACTCACAATTTCCCTCCTCCCTTATTCCTTCCTTGTCGTATCATTCCCACCGCATCTGCCATCTCCCACTCACAATTACCCTCTTACTATCCTTGGGTCATTGCAATAAACCAATTCCTCTCTCAAACTACAATCATTCCTTCATCTTCGAAAGCTTCTTCTATTACATATATCCCTTCTATCGAGTTCCTTTCTCTAGATCTAGGGTTCCTGATACCATTGTCAACTTCATCTACCTGCAAAACTACCCTCGACACCTCTAGTATATCCGCCTCCGCCTTCTACTACTCTACCTCCACTTGTTTCATGTCTACCTCCTACGTCTCCTCTCCCTACGACTCATCCTCTCTGGATCCTCTACCTCCTTTGATTCTATAACGGTGACCAGGAATGACAATTGATTTCAATCTTCAAAGAAGCTGCTCTTGGCATCGACTCAGGGTTCATTGAAAATATTAGGTGTCAGTTTCTCTCAATCGGAGGGCAATGAGATTTTCATTAGAAAACAACTTGGTAAACCATTTCTATTTCATAGATATTTTCATTAGATTTCATATTTATGCTAGGTTTCAGTTTGGAAATCATCATCAACACTCAAATGATGTTCTCCAGATTCCGGATTGGTCAACACCACCTTCACCATCATAAAAGGTAACTTTAGTGATTGAAAACTTTGGTTGCGGAAGAAATAAAATAATTCACATAACTTTTTCTTAATATATTTTCATATTTCATGATTCTCTTACTCAATTGGTTTTAATATCAACTTCTTTTTCAAGAGAGACCACCATGATCCATTGTCAAGGTTCTCCCAGAAGATGCAGCTGGCCTCTGCTTCCCTTCATTCTGGTTTTATGTTTATATTCATACTTTATTTTTTCTTATTTTATTACAATACATCTGATCTTTCATTTCCAAAATTTCAACAGCTATTTAATTCAGTAAGACAATATTTATTCACCTATTAATTTTTAGGGTTCACAAATTCTTCCATCACTTCAAAATGAGTTGTAGTTTAGGTATGCCAAGCTTACTTTGTTAATTGGATGATATATTTGTTTTTCTCTCATATAGATTGTAGGCACTATTTATTATTAATTATAGTAGAGGTATTACATTACTTGCATAATGTAATCTTTGTTATCCCTTACAAATTATATTATATGGTGTATACTCGATTGTTTTTTTTCTTCCATTGATTTTTCCAATCAAGTGAATACTACCTTTAATTATTATATTATCGTAATTCATTGATTCTCCTCATTTTTTTTTATTTTAGGTTATGATAGATAATATATAGAGAGCTCAACCAGAGAGTGAAGGGATGTGCAGGGGAGATGCTAAGGTGTTCCATTCGTTGACTTCTTGATTTCTCTCACTAAAAAATAATCATGTTTTGTTGTTTTTATGTTTCATGTTATTTGTCACATAATTGAATTAATTATATTAAATATAAAATAATTTATTTTATTAGAAGAAAAAATGATTTTTTTTTGTTACACATAGTTACATACATTCATGTTTACCATGATATTATTCCACCACTTCAAAATGAGCTGCAGTTTAGGTAGGAAAAGATTACATTGTTAATTGGATAATATATATATTTATCTATCCTACAGATTTTATGTACTACTTATTATTTATTTTCATAGATGTGTCACATTACATGAATTATGTAATCTTTTTATGCTGTTACAAATTATATTATATGTTGTATATAATATAGTTTTTTTACTTCGATCAGTTTTTCCAATCAAATTAATTTTACCTTACATTATTATATTGTCTTAATTCATTGATTATTCTCAGTTTTTGTGTTTTTTGTTTTTGAGAGGTAATATGAAGAGAGGTCAACCAGATACTAAATGGTTATACATAGGATCTACTAAGGTGTACTATTCGATGAATGCTTGATTAATATCACTGAAAAATAATCAAGCTATGTGGTTTGTATGTTTCATGGTATTTGTAAAATCATAAAATTATAATATTTAAAATATAAAATAATTTTGTTGTATTAGAAGAAATAGAGATTATTTTTGTTTATGCATAGCTACATACATTTGAGTTTACCAATCTATTATTCCACCACTTCAAAATGAGTTGCATTTTAGGTATTCCAATCTTAAATTATCAAATGGAAAATATATTTATTTATCTCTCATGTAGATTGTTTGAACATTTTATTATTGATTTTTATAGAGGTGTTACATTATATGAATTATGGAATCTTTTTCCGCTATTAAAAATTATATTATATATTGTATACTCGATATTTTGTTTTGGTTCCATCAGTTTTTCTAATCAAATTAACACTACCTTCCATTATTATATAATCTTAATTATTTGATTCTATTCAGTTTTTGTGATTTAAGGTGATGAGAATTAATATGAAGAGAGAACAACCAGAGACTAAAGGACTGTGCATGATATCTATTATGGTTTTGCATTCGATGACCACTTGATTTATATCACTAAAAGATAATACAGTTATGTGGTTTGAATTTTTCAGGGTATTTTTCAACTAGGAGGATTACTTTATTGAAAATAAGAAATAATTTTGTTTTATTAGAAGAAATAGTGATTAATTTTGGTTACGCACAATTAAATACATTCGAGTTTACCCAGCTATTATTACAATTCCTTTTTGCATAGTTTTTTAGTTCGAAAAATGTATTTCAGATCCAATACACACATTCTAGTTTACCAAGGTTTAATTTCAATTGTTATTATGTACATGAAAATTAAAAATATTATGCAGTGTATATGTTCAGATACATGAATCAATTTTTAGACATGTATCAACCAACTCAATTATTCCAAACCAGCCACCTATATGCATTAGATATATAGATAGCTAAAATGAGGAATATATTTATGTATTATACATAATAGTTTAGCACTTAGAGCTTGACCATGCATAAATTGATTCAATAAAATTATTTCACCAGGAACCAACCTTTCATCTCATTAATCATCCAATTTTCACTACATGAACTCATGATTCCAAGATTTGATTCTCCATTTATTTAAAAATAATCCCATTAATATCCATTCTGCATTTTATTTGTTGTGCTTAATTTTTTTATTCAAATGGAAAATTAAATTTTGAATTTTGATGTTAGGTTCACACCAAGGAATGATATTAAAATCATAGTAGTAGAAAATTAGAATTCATTTTAGAAAATAATCTAACTTTTCATCTATCATTAATTTGTTCACCATAGATTTTAAATTTTAACATGTTCCAATAGATGGGTTATTTTCTAGTTATTCTAATATACCTTGCAGGGACCCTATGTCTCATTATTAAACATATGTTAATAAAATAGTTGATGGTGAAAATTACAAGGTATGTTATTGAGCAGTTTTACATGATACACAGTTCGATTAATTTTCTAAAAATATATGCTTTAATTCATAGTAGTATGTTGATATATTTATATTATTGTATCAAGATTTGGTGTAGCAACATTTTCACTATAAATTCATGAAACTCATGTGATTTGTGCATTATAAATTAATAATTTAGGTATTAGTGAATGTAATAACCACCATAGATTAATATAATAAACACCATTGTGATTTGTGAATTATAAAGATTTAGTAATTTTCTAAATGGCACACAAAAACTATTTTTTTTATTTTGAAATATTTTGAATGATGTTTTGGAGCTTTGTGATACTAGAATAAAATACTATCATTCTAGTATAACATCCTTATTTATATCTATATATTTTCTAATGATGGAAGTTTTTTGGATTACAGGTAAACTTCCCATGTTACTACGTCACCCAAACCCTCTAATTCTACCTCCAAACTCGAAAGAAACTTGTTGTATTCCACCCCCGATCGGTAACATTTTTTTATATATTATGATGATCATATTATACTGGTTTGATTTTTATATATAGTTTTATGTTGGTACAAGAGTATACCCCTACAGTGATTTGTGGACCATGGTTTTAGGTTTGTAGTAGGAAAATCATAGAAATGACCTCTCTCTATAAATCCTATGGATCTATATCACACCTCTGGGAGGATCCAATAACATATTTTTTAGGAATCTATATCAGAGGTAGGATATCAATATTTTTCAAACCTAGACATGTATACTTCTTTTCCTGGGTATATCGTGTCTTCTAGGGACATCTCTGTTCATAAGATGCATCCAGGGTGTGCTTTAGTAATCTTCAACACATGTTTTTCAGTAGTGTAAAATAATTTCCTCATTCCTTTTATATGTAATCAGTGAATGATTTTAGTAGTGGTATATAAACCAAGATTTAGTTTCCATCATCCAGTGAATCAACTGTAGAAGTTTTTCTAGTTAGTATGTTATGTTCACTAATTTCCCATAAATAGAATGATATGTTTTGTTCACTATTAATATGTTGCATTCACTGAAAAATGATTTCACTATAAATATGATTCTAATCACTTTTAGAATATATTATTCATTGTTAGATAGTTCATTATTATTATGTGGTGATTGTACTATTATGTTAAGTAGTGGAAATAAAGTGTATTTGAAGTTGCGTCTTCGGTTAAGTAGTTAATGTCACATGCATCACTACTATGGGAAAATAGATTAATGTTTTCATACAAATATTCATACATTTTTTAATAGATTTAATGTAAATTACCTTTACTTAGATAAATATTTAATGAATTTATTTGATCAGTACACCACCTGCATATTATGATTTATTTGTTCAATTACATTCAAATCCAGTTTGAAAAAAACCTTCCACATTTTAGTCAATAGTATGTGATATTTCAATATCCGGTTTCATAACTTATTTTCCTATAGTTTTTATTAGTATGAATCAGTAGTACAATTTTACTATTCTCTTCTTATACTATCTGTAACAGGTTCATAAATATTTTTTAGATCAGATTCTTGACAGAAGAGTTAGGCGTGGGTTGGAATGCCTTTCTTAGGAAGTTGAAGTCGCACCACCTCCTCCAATATTAGCTGAAAAGGAAGGACATCTATCTGTGCTAGAGGAAAAAATCAAGAAACTCCTGGAACAAGTAGAGGAACTTCGAGAAGCAAGAAAATATGATGCATTAGAGCCAATCATGAGAAAGGTGTAGGTACTTAATGTTGAGAAAGAACTACTGATTTAGCAACCATATAATGGCAGAGTGTTGATGCTTTCTATAAAGAAAATGATGGATCGGTGTGAGATATGTGGTTCTTTTCATGAGGGAAATAATAATTATGAGGGAATTAAATCTCACATCACAAGAAATTAGTATATCAGGTATGGCATGGCAATGGATTTCAATATAGTGTAATACTTTTTTTGGTTTTTTTGGCATTATATTTATACTACTACAACAACAATGCTTCTAAATGATTCCCCTTTCACAAATACATATGGAAATACATGTTTAGGTTAACAATTGGTATACCTAAAGATTTGTATATTGATGAATATATATATTCTATTTAGTAAGGAAAATGGTGAAGTAGCTATTTTGAACAGAGGAAATTCCACTGACCTATATTGAAACAAGGATGTCATGTGGAATACTACTACTTAAAGGTGATGAATTTCCTCACATCCTTTAAGAAAAAGAAATTATAAATATAGAAGTTTCCATTTATTTACTACCATGAAACTAATACCTGATAAAGAATATATGTTCTATAAGAAAAATAGTAATCCATTTATGGTTTCTCTAATGATCCAGTTTCCTGGGGCCAACAAAATGATAATATTATATGTGGATGTTCCTTTTCTTGATGGTGATTTCTAAGAATCTGGTCTAAGGAAAAAATTTATGGTATAAATATTTATGGTAAATATGATGTTTAGTTGAATCAAACATCATATTAAAAGGAAAAAAATTCATAATCATTATTTTTCTCTGTTTTTTATTCCATTTCGATATGCATGTGGAAGTTGTTCTACGCATAATTGATTCTACATTTTCAAGTACCAGTTGTCCAGTGATTTCGAAGTCATATTGATGAAAGTGAACAAAAATGATTTTTTATTTTCATGTATAAGTGGATTAATTTATTCTATTTTATTTTAGTTATCATATTCGTTTTCATGTATTAGTGGATCAATTTATTCTATTTAACATTGAGAGTTTTATTTTCTCTTCAGTCGTAGCTACCCTTTGATGAAAATCCATTCATATACTAGGGGTAAGTTAATTTTAAGGTTTGGATTTTGTGATTTTTTTCATTCCATTTTTATTGTTTTTGGTTAATAAGGAGTTTAAATTGATATATCCCATTCATTTACCACTTCGTAAATGCAATAGGTTTAAACCTTTATCTGTGCATGTGTTTTTATCGAAGAGTTCTATCAAACAATTTTCATAATCACATCTAATTATCTTTTGGGTTATATATGTTAAAAATTTTAATGAATTTATTGGTAGTACTTTAAAATAACTTACACCTATATGATATAATCTATTTAAGTAATATACATATTTGTATATAAAAAGTTATATAGAATCATTTCATCAACCTGTGTACAATACTCTAGAAATTCGTATATCTTGACTTTTTCATTATCTTGATCTCATCTGATGGATACGATAGTGCTGTAATTAATCCATGAGGCGAAAATATAGTTTGTTGTAATGAGACAATCCCGAGGGGATGAATTTTTTTTGGAACATCAAAATTTCTTATGGTACAATTTTTGATATGATAGGAGGTAAAAAAATGTGAGGCCTCTTTGCAATGCTATGGAGATGCTGAAGGTACTCTAAATTCTAGTACAAAATTGTCCGCCATGGCCTCTCACTCCATATAAAAGTGATTAATTTTAGTCATCCAGGAAGACTCTAATAAAGAGTCTTTATCATATTTGACATTAAAACGTTATGTAAATAAATTATTTCATATTTACATTTCATTTTTTGACTATTTGACTCCAAAAAATTTTAAATTATAGGCATTAATTTTATAAAAGCATGCATTTAAACTATGAAATGTACTTTATTGGCTATATATACAGCTGTATGGATATTTTTTCAGTCATATGACTACATTTTAGGTAGTACATTTATATCTATGAGACTGACTCTTTCATATTAATTACTTTATGAATAAAACTTCACATTAGAGTTTGAAATATGTAGGTGTTTCGATATTCTATAATTTAAATATTCTTATAGTATACAATAATATTTGTTATGAACAAATATAATGATAAGTGAATTTATGTACTGAAAGGCGTGTTTATTCGTATTATAGTATAGAAAGTTGTATGTATATAATCACTTTATTTCATTAATTTTTTATGACATGTATATATACATCATGTATTTTATAGTCATGTAGGTGTATAAATTCTTTGAAATAACATATAAATTTCATATAATATATCGATAAAAATTACCATTTCATTCTTAATATTATGTATTACAATTTCATACAATAAATCAAATTGTCTTTATATATATATATTTGATTCAATTTAATTTTGTCATGTATTATGTAGTGGTTGTTGAATCTCTGTCTTCATCTATTAATTTTATTCAATTGCATATTCTATTTCATCTTGGTCTCTGATCTCTACCTCCATTTTTCCATATTTTTCCATATACATGATGAATAGTTTGACTCTATTTTGGTTTTTCCCAAACATCCCAATAATTCAATTTATTATTATTTAATTTTTTTTCACATTTTATTATTACAACCACTGTATTATCTTTGATTTTTATTTCACTTTTAATTTCAGTGACTGCATTATAGTTATTGTGATTGAAATTGAAAACGAATTCCAATATACTTCCTCAAAATCTAAAAATTTATATACTTTTACTCTATACTTTTTATTTTTCAACTATTTGAATGGTGTCTTCATATTCTATGCACTCAAATTCTATTATCATAAACCATTAATTTATAATTAAAATTTATTCTACATTACTATTTATTATCAAATTTATAAATATTAATATCATATTAAAAGGAAATCAATTAATTGAATACGCTGTGAAATAACACAAGTGTGTAATAGTTATTGAAAAACCTTTTCATAGTTCATTGATTCACATTGTTTCCTTATTAATTATATTTGTAACATCAGAAAAGAGGAAGAGGGTGGATTTAATCATCACTTACTTCAATTAGATTGGTGGGATTTTCCCATGGTAATTTTTTCGCTTGGATCAATTCCTTCTGGAACATAATGAATTTCCTAGTACTCTTAAATATATTTATGGTATGAAACTTACTACACTTTTGAAAAGTGGGATGCTGAACTTTATTACACAATGTAATTTTTTCATTTAACGTATATGATTAAACTCCATTATTTTCTTTATATCTCTATACCAATGCGATCTTTGAGATTTTGTAATCTTCAGATCTACTTTGAGGGAAATCTGAAAATTTCTTCATAGTTTTTAAAAACATGAATCGCCAAAGATTTTCAATGAGATGGATTTATCCCACCAAAGAAGAGGTCACCTTTAATTTCATGGTCAATGAAAATTATGAAGGCAGAATGTGAAAGTATTGTGATGCTCAACATATATTCCCTGATAGATTTTTTATCATTCTACATTACACTAAATAAATCCCTCTCCATAATAATTTATACAGTGTAAATATTATACTCATCAAATTTTTTTTTAGAATAATTTATTTTCCATTAATTCAATATCCTTTACAAGCCTCATTTTTTTATCAAAATCCACCATTTCCCATATTAACCCTCCATAAAATAGACAAATAGGATGAACTTATATTGTATGGTAATTGAATTATAGAGAATATATTTTCAATGGAGTTGATCTATTTTTCCATGATTAAAGGATAAGAAAATCCAAAAAAATTCATAGTTCATTGTAACATAAAGGTCTCAACTGAAACATTCTCTTTCTTAGATAGATATGGGGAATCCCCTTGATTCTTTTTTCTATTGAAAACATTAGTTAATTAAGAAAGTATTTCAATGAAGTTACAAAATCCTACTCCCATAAGGTTGGGAATCTCATTTGGGAAGTCCTTGTGTTTCCCATCACATTATTACATGACATGGTTGCTCCTAATTCGATCTAGTGAGTAAAAAAGATAAAATTAGGGATAACAATATTCAAACTATTGAACACGTATAAGCAAAACATTTGAACATTTAAGGAACAACTAATTAATGACATAAAATATTTTACCTATAAATTAATAGGTTTCAATATAAGTTATCCTTCATACATTTCCTAACATAAAATTTGGTTGGAATTTTGTCCCTTCATGATGGTTCATATAAAAATAATGAATTTATCAATTCATATTCCTCAGGGTTTCAATTATGGGGTTTTGTAAGTCCTTTTTGTCATGAGTCGAGTGAAGATTCAATTAATACCTAATGAACCCTTTTGGGGTTATTATCCCTAGGAACTAATGTGCCCAGGGGACATCTAATTATAATATCTAGATTAAGGTTTTGTTTCTTGGAAACCACAAACCCAATAATTTACCATGATTCATTGATGTTTTCCTTTTGTTCAGTCTTATGCTTAATTCTTTACCGATTTTTTTTTTAATTTTAATCAACATAAATTACTTGACCATCCATTGATTCAAACTATGAAAACCCATTTATTTAATTCACATTAATTCATAATTTATTATGTAAAGATAAAATTTATATGATACGAAAATACCATTAGGAATAGTGTCTTTGGGTAATTATATACATAGAATAATAACATGAAACATGGGTATATTTTTTTAAATTTCAAATAATGCCCTTATATTACACCAATCATTTAATTCTGTACGAGATAACTTTGTGATGTATTTAATATAGGGGTGAGATATGAAGCATAGAAAGAGAATAATTAATGCATAACAATATTAAAGTGACACATATTAATTAATAAGAATATCAAATGGGTGAGAATCATAAACTTGAATATAAAATCATTATAAAAGAATATTTCATCAAGGAAACATAAGAATGTGGAATCAATATAAAACATGAAATTAAAAGAAGAAGTCAAGGATAACTGTTGAGACATCCAAACACAACATGCTTAGGATAAACACCCATTGATGACACGTGGAATCTCATTAGATAAAAACACTACCCAGTTCATTGGGGGCTATATAATTCAAAGCCCACCAGTCACACTTATATCACTTACATGCTTAAGTATTCTACATAGAACATAAAACATAAGAACACATTTAATAATTATTAATGAAATTATTAAGGCATGTGTTTTACATACTTGTATGTCTCATATAAATTAAGGACATGTACATTTAGGTAAATTCCCTTGCGTGTAAATGGGGACAAGTATTCACAACACAAATGTTTGGCATGGAAAATCACTATATAATTTTGATAGCATAACAAGGGTACACAAATATTCAAGATAGGGTTTTTAATAAAAGTGAAATATGATATATCATAACTTTAACATCATAAGGATTGTAATAGGTAAGTATAAAAAAATAGTTAAATATAATCAATTGGGAATCAAATAGAATAATACAAAAAAGTGTTTTGATAAAGAGGAGGATGAGATAATCCCCTCACATTGAGAGGGAACTTTTATAAGCTTGGGATATTCTTCTTGAGAGATAATAAAAATATTGGGAGGTATTTAGAGTGGTATTGGGATAGAAAAATCATGTTCAATTGGATTTGAGTGAAGAGTGTTGTGATTTTCGGTGGGTATTTATAGAAAATGATAGTGGAATTCTTTATTAATTTCGATACCTAGGTTTGGGAATCTATTTAATAAAATAACCACAAAAAACCTTCTCAAGGATTGTACAATGGTTTATAAAAAAGTGGAATGGTTCTTAATATTTTTTAAGGCCATAAACCATAACTTAAATAATATTATTGGTGATGTGGAAGTGATTCATGTTAATAAATAACTGATTTTCAAACCTAATAATATGACATAGGTTTTGAAGGATTAATTAAGGTTATATAAAATTAATAAAAGAACAGTTAGGTTCTGGGGACCACAGCGGAAGCTGGTGGGCTGTGTATTTTAAAATTTTTGTCGGCGGGATGACGAAACATGTCGTCGCAGGCGATCCGAGCCCTGTAGAGGTCTGAGGATCTTGTGTAAATTATAAGGAGCACAAAACTAGAATGAAAACATACCCATTTTAAATTTGAAGCCGTGATCAAGTATAACTAGTCTATAGTGATCGTCGCTTGAAGAATCCAAAGAAGGATCCCTCTAGATCATTCACAATTTCTACAAAAAACTTCTGTAACCTCGATCGTCTAATTCCAAGTGCTAGCGTGGCGATCTGATGATGCTTTAAACATCCTAATGATCACCGCATTGAGATCTCTTCGATGCTTGACGAAGAACATGATCTGAACTCTTGGATCATTAGCTTATCTATCTATGAAGAAAGAGGAGAGAGAGGCTCTCAATTTTCATTCTATAAAAATGAATGAATAGTAATTTACCAACCAAGGGAGAGAGCCTCCTCTCTTATTTATAGTAGAATTCCGAAATACCCTGTTGGGTTCCCCGGCCCCCGTTTATTTCATTTCCCACTAAATAAATAATTTTTAGGAACTAAACAGCTCCAATATTATTTATTATTTTATCACATATTTTTTAATATATATAAAATGTATAATGTGATAAAACCTAGTCATTTAACTCGACTCACTATCCCGCTTTATATTAAATGAACCTTGAATATTAAAATAATATTCCTTCGTTTAATATTTTTTATCGTCTTTACTAAACCGATAAATACATTAAATAAATTCAATCCCAATTATTCAAAATGTTAATAATAATGATTTTATTTAATTAAATGGTGATCAATAACTTGGAAAACACTCGGACCCCATGGCGGGGCCCACTATGTCCATATACCTATTCGACTAAACATTGAGGAATCTTGAATACGCTATTGGGTGTGACCCTCTAGGCCCTCATCTCAATAGAAGTGAATAAAATCCACAGACCAAGAGTGGAGTCTAGAAACCCATCATGTCCCCTAAAGAGATAAGGATAGTCATAGCAACGACAACCATCCTACAAAGACTGACTGTGTACTATAAACTCTTTGACATTAAATATCTAATAAAGCCGGACACACTCTTGTGTCATCATCCTTATCTAGATTTATTATTTGTTGATCTATCCATATGGATTTTTCTTTCTACTACTTTGTAAAAAGTCTTATGAAGGATGAACCATCCTGATCAACCCGGCCTGAGATATACAACTTCCTGAACTTGGAAGCGAAAAATCCATTCTTGACCATTCAGCCAATGTGATACCACCAATGATGCACCTAACACAAACTATCCTGCCATGACTTCATTGCAATTGTTTTCATCTTGCATAAAAGTATGTAATCAAATAGTACACATTGGTAATGGTCTCAAGTCAGTAGACCAATACACATGACCATAGATAGGAACAACCAATGACACCCAAAACATGCGGTGTTCCTATTGGCGGGTATTTCCTCATTAACTCACTACTAGATATCACCAAGTGCAAACTTCATGAGAAGAAGACTCAATGCTTATGAGCCCCCATCAAATAATATTTAGACATCTACTATATCCAATCAGTAAGATGTATTAGACAATAGAACATATATTTAAGATTAATGTCATAGTATCTTAAGGTTCTCATTATGGCCTTTGATCTCCTATAACCTCCCGATACAACAATTAATCTTTGGAAATAACCATTATAATAATGGACGCCAAAAAGTTTACACTATAATGGTAAGGTGAAATCATGCATAACGAATTGTACACATGATAAGGTAACCAAAAGTACTTCATTGTTGGGTCTAGGGAACCCACTATTTCAACACTCCCACTTTCACTAAAGCCAACTTACTGACCACACTTGTTAGCTACTCACATGATAAAATCACGCTTCTACTGAGTTATGGATTTAACTACTAGGCCTACCATGTTTTCACCATGTGGAATATCTGCTATATGTGACCTCATCTCCTTGAGTAAAACAACTCAAGATAAGGTATCCCCAAGTACATAACTTTTGTCCATTGTCAAAACATGAAAACTTATCTAGTAAGAACTTTATAATTTACATTATGATAATACTTTTTTCACTAGGTTCCAATCCAAGAATTGGAACAAATAATTACGATTGATTACTACTTCTTAGCTGCCTTAGAATCTAAAACGTACTCGGTATTCATAGAAATGGCTGCCACTAGCTTTCATGAGCATGAATCACTCGTTACCATTGTCTAACTACGATAATAGATCAAATCGTTCTAAGGATTACTAGTTTGTGTCCCACTATAACTAGTAAACCTTCTTATCCATATTCCTGGTATATATCATTTGTACTTGTCGAAGTACAAGATGATGGTTCTGACTACATCACTTGCAGTTCTCCTAGAATTAATTGACATCTTCCTATAATAAATTATATTCATGCAGTATCAATTATTGTACATATTGTGGAATATGTGATTGATTCATAGATAAAGCATAGGGTATCAAATTTACAACCTCAATCTCTACCCATGCATCGAACATGTTAACTTGGAGAGATTAATCCATGTGACATTGGAAACAATTTTGATCTTGATTTGTTCCAACTTGTATTTTTAAATGTAATGTGACTTTATATATGATTGAGAAAGTCCAAGAAACCATTAAATCTACATTTTTAGATCATGTTATCTAGAATATAGGTTCTTACATGAAGTGAATTATTGGATAATTACTTTTAACCTAATATTATCTAACTGTAAGATCAAAATCTGTTTTCAATATGCTTTCGAACATATTTCACTTGGAAAACATTGCCGCTCCCACTTACCTTTAGTATAAACAAGGAAAAGATACATTTATAATGAATTATCTAAGATATTATCACTTACTTTAATCAAAACCTGGATTTATGTAACTTTCAACCCTTATTGGCATCATTTGATGTCATCATCTATTTCTGGTTGCGTCATATTGACACATTCCATGAAAGATGATGTTGACATCCAATGACCAGTAAAAAGATCTCAAAAGTTTATCTATGACAAGAAAAATTATAATGGATTTATTCATACAAACTTGGTATAACCAATAAAGCCTTATTGGTACCATGCTTGTACCATTAATTTTTCATTTCATTTGAATACCCACCGAAGTATTCCATTTATAAGCCCCTTTGCAATTTGATACATGGAATCCATTATTGAATTTTAGTTTATCTTGTCAATATTATCTCGTTGCCTTATACTGCTTACATGTAGGATTTATTATTATTAATTTATATCTAACCATGGTGAATATAAAACCATCACCATGATTTCATTCTTCCTATAGAGTATGCATCACATGAACATGTCGATTCAACATGTACTTGTGGAACCTGTTCCTATGCCAACCATTTGTGCATCTAAAGCACAGACTAAGTCAAAGTCAATTCATCTCCCAAAATCTCTAATAGATATGTGCACCCTTATATAGAAATGTAGTATAATGTTTGACTACATATTTTCTATCTTAGGGATTTATGTAATATCCTAAGAAACTGTTAGGATAATTACCTTAGATTCCCAATTTTTTTTGATTGATGAGTGTTTTTTATTAACAAACTCTTTGCATCCTAACAAATGATCTATGGAATAATGTATTTTCACTATAGTATGACTCATATTATATCCATTTTTCATTTGTTCAGGATATTTGTTATGAATTTATGCTGTTATTTGTAAAGCACATCTTGAAATATAATGGAAGTTTCTATGGGTTGTAACATTGATACAACTTACATCATAACTTTGATGTATAAAATGATCATTTAGGAATTGCTCCACACAAATTTTTTTGATCAATGTTAATATTTAAGACTCGTCATCATTCCTCCTTATGAACATCAATATGGTGATTTTGATAAGGAAACATGCGTTTAGGAATAACTCCATGCTACATTATCATGATTGGTGATTGTTTGGTCAAGACATTCTTCGACATGCCGATCTGAAGCAACTCATATTTTCTTACCAAACATACACCTCACTATTCTTTAATAACATAAAGTAATCTTATGAAGTAACTTTACCTCTTGATTTCCATTGGAAAAGTTCACACTCTCCTATTGAACTAATCTTGAAATCCTTGTGGCATAACTTTATTTCTAAAGGTTTCTATGTCCAAACTAAGGATGTCAATAATACCAAAGGTGTTTAGCTGTGCCGAGCCTAAATACAACACTGGGTATATAGATGATTTCCACATTTAGTTTTACTTGTAAAATAATCATATTTCTACAACTGGGCAGGTCTTACAATTTTTATATTCAGCATGTATTGCATTTTGATTCATGTATCAATGAACTATTTGAAGTGTACGTTACCAGAAACAACATTCATTCCAAAACATGGAATAATGTCTAATCTTGTCTAAATGGGAATATGAGACAAATGTTTTTGGTTATACCAAAAAACTTGTTCAGTTTGAGTCAATTACATGGGATTTTATGTTATGTGTTTCTCATCGCTGACTTAGGAATCACCCTTTCTCAGCTTCTTGGAGAAGACACTTTACTTCTGGTAATGATTCTATACTTTCTTGGTTACTATATTTAAATACTCATATGTTATTAGCATATTATATTCAATACCCAAGAAATATGTAAGATACATTTATATATTTGATGAATTTAAACCGAATGAGCGGTTACTTGCTTCTTGTATTTCAGTTTTTAAACTTCCATGAATTTATTCCATTATGTGATGCAAATAATCTCTTGTTAAATAAACAAGCACTTTTTTTGAAAGAAATTCCAAAGTTTCCTTTGGTGTAAATTTACATAGGACTTTTGACTTGTCATTCAATTTCTTCACCATAAAAATAAAACATGTTATTGTCTCTAATAATCGTATTACTTGGAAAATCTTACCAAAAATTAATGAAGCACTTACTCAATACCTTTAATTTGTATCATTGATCAAAAATAGAGTAATTTGTTTAAAAGTTATAAGAAATTGGATGGCATGAAATATTGTGAAGTTTCTTTCACATTACACAAATTGAGTGTGACTATCACATTCAAATCTTGCTGGGCTTTCTCCTCGAAAGGATCTTGGAGATGAGACAGCATGTTACATCATCCATGTCATTATGTAGTGACCACAACAAACACCAGACATTGATGAAAACATTATGACAGAACCATCATATGATTGATTCATGAGTCTTATGTAATAAATTTTACACCCTCGCTTGCTGAGGTGGCTTAACAGGTTGGGGCATAAGAACCTTGAATTTCCATTATGGTAGTAATGTCCACAAGTGCCTATAATACACTTGGAATTTCATGCTTGTTTATATATTAAAATTTCCAAAAATTTATTGCAGTTTTATTGTGGTATTACTTTTCATTCTCTACAAATAAAATTTATCATATTTTACTTTTAATATTGATTACCAAATGTGACATTACTAATTTTTTAATCATTAACTATCTCCCACTAATTTTTTGAATTCTAGGAACCCTCTGTACTAGAATCAGAATACTCGTGAGTATTCTAGTGGATAGGATCCCTGAACCTTCCTCATAGTCAACAAGATATGGATATTCCATTATTCAAAGGGTCCAAGGTTGGATTTTGGCTGGCCAACCGAATTAACTTATGGTTCTATGATTTATTGAGTGAAGTCCTAACTTCAAAATCATTTACTGATTTACCCAACACTTGACTCTAAAATTAAAACAATATAGCTATGGATATTTCTTTGCTACAATTTTAGTTAAGTCAACCCACCACATGAATAATAACTCCCCAGTAGTAAGAGGCACCCCCTGCTAAGGCATGAACAACACCTCGAACAACCGATTTTGTTCACAATTGAATGATAGAGGGATGTTTGTGACTTAATATTTTCTTTGAGGGTTTTATTGGATTTATCTCTTGAAGAATGTAATCCATTTATATTAAACATGTTCATCTATGTTGTCGTTCTCAAAATAGAACATTAATAGAAAAACATAGGTCACTTCTTTATGAATTTTATAATCTATTATTTTATGTATTTTCCTGCTATTCTATATTGCATAAAATAATAAATAAATGCATAATGGTTAAACTACTACTTGACTGGTCTTGAGCATCTAAACGACCTAAGGGAATCATACCTGAGTCAATGCTCGAATCAAAATATAGCTCTCCCCTGTCTTGTATGTTCGCTTCTTTGAAGTATCATCACATCTTGGTGGGGTCCACATCACATCTAGGAGTGTCTCCTCGTTTGGGTGGAATCCTGGTGTCGTCTTGCACCATCATGCACCACCTCATCTTGGCGGGGTCCACATCGCTCACTGTCTTCATCTTAAGTACAAAGATACTCACGCACCGGCGAGGGGGACTCGGGTATAAATGTACATCAGGTAAATTGGGCGCACATGCCCTTATACATTTTTACCAAAAAATAATGATGATGTGCAGATCATCTATTTAATTAATTACAATCATCGCATTCATTTAAATAATTAAATAAATAAAAGGGAACATACATGGGGCAATGCTCAGGACCATAATTGGCTTAAAATAATGCTCGATAAAATTAAAATGCAATAATTATGTACGAGGTTTTATTTGATTAAATCAAATTAATTACTAAATTAAAATAATTTAATTAATCATCCTTCCTCTAAATAATTTAATGTTAATTCTAAAATTAGAATAATTGAACTTAATTAATTTTAATAATTCAATTGAACTAATTTTATCCGAGTATTAAAATAATTAACCAAAATTAACATCAATTAATTTAATTTATATACTAAAATTAAATTAATTAAATTAATTTAATTTATGTACTAAAATTAAAATAATTCAATTAATTAATTTTAATTAATTTTAAATTGGTTGATCCCCGAAAAAACTGTTGCATGGCCTGTCTGGGTCGAGGTAAACCCGTGCAGGGAAATACCAGGGCTGAATTAGGGTGGGCCGATCTACCCAAACCCATTACGGGTTGGGCAGGTCCACTTGGACCATTTCAGGGACAAAATTGCTCTACAGAGAGTTAATTTCCAGGAAAAAGAATGTACCTCCCAGACCTTGACCGATTGGCGACGCGCAGTGCACCTGGAAGGTTGAGCGTGGCACGCAGGAGCTGGCCAACATGACAGAACAAGATCCATCCATAGTGACCCATACATTACATACATTTTTATTACTTCAATATTGAATCTCACTTATTACAACATATAAAAACCCATGAAAAGACCGTATAGGTATAGTGTCTTTGGAAACTGGGAAAAATAAATAACTGGTTCATAAATCATCTACACCATCTCCCTTTTATTTTATCATATCTAGAGTCCCTTTTGGCATATCTTACTTAATACCCTTCTTCTTGACCTGGGGAAAATAAAACATACAAAAGGGTGAGATCAAATTCTCATTAAGCGTAAACAAAGGAAATATCAATCATATCATATTCATAAGAACATAAAATTTTGAAAATCTTAACATGCTAAAGAGATCATAATATCATAACATGGGATAACTCATGGTAGTGAAATGTAATCCCAATAATCAGAACATAAAACATGAAACTTTTTGGCATACACACATATTCATAGATAATCATTTCTTAGTAGTCAAGACTCATTTCCATGACTATGCTAGTGCACAAAGTCCATTTCTGAACTGATTTCACTCCTTGTTTCAGTCCTGTATCACTAAACTGGATTAACCTGCTATTCCAGCCATATCTATCTCATGAGATATAAATATTTACCCAATGAATTTTATGGAGATATAGGTCCCACCAATCACATAATGATAGCATTCTTATGTGTGCCACAAGATCATATATCACACATCATAGCATAACCCATGTAATAAAAATGGTATTCTTATATATCATTCCATCATAACACAATACATATAAGAAAAAAGGACATCATAAAAATAATTCCATCATAACATAATCAAATTATTGTAAAAATAGGGATAGAATCAGAACCCTATATTATATTATATGGAAAATAATTTTGATAAAATGCTTGAATTCCATTCTTGAGGAAAATATCCTTTCTACTTCAAAAACATTTTTCTTTTCTTAACATGTCTTACAATTTTAAACTAAAATAAGTTGATTAAAAATAATCTTGAAAACTTGTAATGTATTATTCATGGAAATAACTTTCTATGAAATCATAAAAATCTATTCATACAGTATAAGTTAAAAAACACTCTTCTCGTACTTTGGCCGTAAAAGTCAAAAAGTATTTCAATGAAAAAAAATTCCTTTCATTTCATTTACTAAAAATAAAAAAATAGGTAAAATTGGATTTAATAAATTGTAGGAGGATAGAAATAATATTTCAAATTGATGGAACCGGGATGTGGATGATAAATATTCCCCAGCAAATCCTAAATTATAAACAATCTCGGATAAAAATGAGATTGCAAGATTTTCCCTTACCATAGGTCTGATATGCTTTGTACGTATCTGATCCTCCTGTATAATGAATTAAATAATGTCATTGACTTATTATAGAATCATATAAATTGTTATGATGTCATATATGGTCATATTCATATCTTCTTATTAGTAATATTTCATTTCTACTTGTTATTCGAGTGTTCATTGCTTTATGTTCTTATGCGTGTTTTGTCGAATAAATTCTTATTATTCTTTTTAGGTTATAGATAAATAATTTACATAATGATATTAGTATAATATATATCATATTTATTCATTCAATTCATTTATATAATCATTATTCAATGAAGATCATGTAGAACGAGTGGCATCACATCGTGTAGACGGTAGGCCGTACGTATGCACGAGTGATGATATACTTCCCATGTTTGTAGAATTGTATTGAAGTTAATGATAGAATATCTAAGAATTAGTATCATTTCATAAAAATCATATATAATTATTCTTTACACCATTATACCCATCCATGTAAGGTGGTTTTGAAAAAAAAGATTACACCACAGTGTGGAGACGGTATTCCGTACGTACGCAAGGGCAGTGATTTTGTTTTTCATAGGATTGATAGAAGGTGAAATATATTTGTTTCATATTTATAATAACATATCAGTATATGAGTGATACTTATGTTATTACTTTATTATGAAAAAACAAAAGAAGAAGAAGTAGAAGAAGAAATGAATTTGAAAGAATTGCTAAAGGATATTACCTCTTCGTTGACGCGTCTCTTCTAAACCTCCTTTAAGGGCACTAAATTTTATCTTTGAAGAAGAAAAGAACCTCTATTATATTTATAGGGATGTTTAGAAGGGAAATGGAAAGGGTTTGGCCGATCTTTAAGGATCAAAATTGTGTAAAGAGGAGAGGGATGAGGTGCCCTTTTATAATGGAGGAGAGGGGCACCTTAGAAAAAAAGTAAAATATTATTTTATAATAGTCATATTCGGTTTTTAATAGCTCCAAATTGATTTATTTCGAAGATAAAGTGGGGATCGGTCGAAATAATCTCCACAAATAGGTTTTTGAAAATTTTAGGTAACTATTTTAACCTTATCATTTAAGTTTAACTCTAAGTTAAATAATTTATCTTTTACTGTGTGTTCTTGTTTTCTTACACTATATGGTTATTAAACTTACTATAAAAAGCCAAAAGAACCCCAAGTGGTTAATAATTAATATATATAACCTTATATAAGTCATTTGGCCGAATGTTATATTTTTAGGAAAATAATTACAATTAATAACATAATATTTGTTTTAAAAACTATTTTATGTAAATTTTGACACTATTTGGTAATTGATTTTTGTGAAAATCATAACAACATGATTATTTACAAAAACGTTAATTAAATATATACTAACATGTCATATTATCCTATAAAATTATTTTAATTCATAAAATGTCTCAAATTACATTTATTTGGGTATTTATAATTTCAATTATGTTAATATTTTATTAATAAGGTAATTATTGCATCATCATTGTGTCATAAATAAATTAAATTATTTAATGTCTAAAATTTATAAATAAAATAAAATAATGTAGGAAACCTTTTTATATTTCTAATGAATATTTATAGTCAAATTTATCTTATGTATAACGCTATATTAAATTTTTTTTAGTTATTAAACTTTGATTTTAACTCTTTTAACTCTTCTTCAAATAAAATAATAATAAGTATCCTAATCTAATATAAGTGGACCAAAAGGGTTATATTTTATACCTAAAGTTGTTTTTGGTTGAATTAAAGTTATAAAATATAATTAGGACATGTTTTATGGTGAACAAAATATCTTTTTTACCTTTAATTACCCTATTTACTTTTAACCGTGGTAAATAAAAGTAAAAAGTTACTATTCACCAACAATTAGTTTTATCTTATTGAACCACATTTTACTCCTTTATATTAACCGTGTCTATAGAATTTGGGAAATTCAACTCACAGAAGAAATAAAAGTATGTTTTATGTACAATTGCAAATGCTCCTAAGAGGTGGGTAAAGACGGTAAAATGTTCAATAAAATTTTTATGTATCTATATTATTATAAAATTACTACAATGAATTACATTGAACATATATAGGTATTATGTATCTATTTTGACATAAAATAATATTAAATAAAAAAATGATTATTTATATAAGATGTCGGTTTTAACCAATAACTCAGTGTTTTCACTATTCATCAAAAATTGAATGTTTTCAGAAAAATACAAAAAATTCAACCAAGGATAATTTTAATATTTAGAATCCAAAAATGAAGTCCATTTCAAAAGATAAAATTTCAAAAAGTGGTAATTACTATTCATAATGGCTAGTTTGTATAATATTGTAATAACATATCATTGTTTAGTAAAACTCGGTATTGCGTACAATGCAAGCTATCGAGGAAGGATGCTCTTGCTTTTAATGCAAGCCAAGACAGTGTTGTGTGTAGTGAAAGATTCCTTTGGTGATGAATATAACATAATATATAAAAACAAAATATTTCTCATAAAATCTTCGGTGTTACATTCTACACCCCTTAAAATGAATTTCTCCCTCGAAATTCGTCACTTTGTAACAAACAGATGAGGATACCTCTACCTCATCATATCCTCATGTTTCCATGTAGATTTTTTTTAATTGGTGGTTCCCCCATAAAACATTCACCAAGAAAGTGGTCTTGTTCCAAAAGACTTTTTCACTACGATCCAGAAACTCTATCGGCTGTTCATCATAAGAAAGATCTTGCTCCAGCAGTAAAACTTCTGAGCTGAGTACATGTGAAGGATCAGGTATGTACTTTCTTAGGAGAGATACATGGAACACATCATGAACTTGAGAGAGATTCTGTGGAAGCACCAATCGGAAAGCTACCTTCCCAACATGATCCAGTATTTCAAAAGGACCAATATACCTAGGGCTCAGCTTGCCCTTCTTTCCAAATTTCACTACTCTCATCCAGGGAGATATTCATAAGAACCCTTTATCACCCACTTCAAACTCTAGGTCTTTTCATCAGTTATCATCATAACTTTTCTTTAATCTCTGAGATTCTCTTATGTGTTGTTGAGTAGATTTGACCTTTTCTACCATCTCATCAACAAGATGAGGTCCTAATACATTTCTTTCTTCAATTTATCCCAGAAAGTTGGAGTTCTGCATTTCATTAAATAGAGAGCTTCAAAAGGAGCTATCTGAATACTGGAGTGAAAGCTATTATTATATAAAAATTCCACCGAAGGTAGGTGTTGATCCCAACCACCATTGAAATCCATAGAGAAAGCTCTCAACATGTCTTCTAGTGTTTGAATTGTCCTCTCAGACTGACTGTCTGTCTGAAGATGATAAGCTGCGCTGAAACACAAATCTGTGACTAAGGTTTGCTGAAGACTTCGCCAAAACTTCGAGGTAAACCTCATATCCCGATTAGATATAATGGAAAGTTGTAATCCATGAAATCTTACCACATCTATTACATATATCCTGGAAAGATGATCAAGAGGAAAATATTTTCTAATAGAAATGAAGTGTGCCGACTTCATAAGATGATCAACTATAACCCATATAGCAATATTGCCTTTGGATGTTTTAGGATGTCCAGTGACAAATTCCATAGTGATGTTTTCCCATTTCCATTCTGGTTTGGGTAATGGTTGTAATATCCCCTAAGACTTCTATCTATCAGCTTTAACATGTAGAAAAACCAAGCATCGAGAGACATATTCACCAAACATCCATTTTCATGCCATCCCACTAGAAGTACTCCATCAGGTCCCTATACATTTTCGTGCTTACATGGTGAATAGAGAATGAAGAACTATGAGGTTAATCCAATATTTCCTTCTTTAATTATGGGATGGGAGGAACACAAAACTGATTCCTGAACATTATTTTTTCAACACAATCAATTTAGAATTCAGGAATATTTCTCACCTTCTTTTGTAACCCTACATATTTTTTCTGTGCCTCTTTAATCTTCACATGTATAGATGGTTGAAAATTCATTTGAGAAAGATAAGATTTTACCCCTTCCATTATAAATCCAAGATCCATCCTTTGTAAATCCATAAATATTGGATCTTTTGTGATCCTCATCATGGATAAGCTAGCATGGTCTTGTCAACTTAATGCATCTACCACCTTGTATGATTTAACAGGGTGGTAATGAATTTAGAAATCAGAATCTTTAATCAGATCCAACCATCTTCTTTGGAACATATTCTACTCCTTTTGTGTGAAAATATACTTCAAACATTTATGATCAGTATAAATATCACACCTTTCACAATAAAGATAATGCCCTTAAACCATTAATGAAATGATTACCGAAGCTAACTCCAAATCATGAGTTAGGTAATTTTGATCAGGTATTTTCAATTGATGTGAGGCATAAGCTATCACCATAACATTTTGAATGAGAACACACCCAAATCCCTTCTTGGATTCATCACTGTAGATCACAAACCTTTCTCCACAATAAGGCAATGTCAGCATATGTGCATAGGATAACCTTCTTTTTAACTCCTTGAAATTCTTTTCACACACCACCGTCCAAATGAACTTAACTCCATTTCGAGTCAACCTGGTGAGTGGATTATATAATCATGAAAAATATTTCAAAAAATGTCCATAATATCCTGCCAAACCAAGAAAACATCAGATCTCAGTTACTGTTGTTGTTCTTGACCATCTTTCGATAACCTCGGTTTTTGTTGGATCCACAGATATCCACTATTTTGAGATTATGTGACCCAAAAAAGAAACTTTTTTAAGCCAAAATTCACAGTTGGTAAATTTGGAATAAAGCTTGTCATTTCTTTGTCTCTTTAACACAATTCTCAAGTGATCATCATGTTCTTCCTTGATATTTGAACAGAAAAGAATATCGTCTATAAAGACTACCACAAAAAGATCAAGATAATCTCTGAAGACTTTATTAATTAGATCCATGAATATAGTAGGGGCATTAGTAAGACCAAATGGCATCACTATAAATTCATAGTGTCCATAACTTGTACAGAAAGACCCCTTTGGTATATCCTATCTTTTAAACCTTAATTGATGGTACCCTGAATTAAGATCAATCATGGAAAAGTATTGAGCTCCACGTAGTTGGTCAAATAAGTCATCAATGTGGGGGAGAGGATATTTGTTCATGATAGTGTTCTTTTAAAGTTCTCAATAATCAATGAAAACTCTCATTAATCCATCTTTCTTCTTAACGAACAGAACAGGTGCTCCCCAAGGTGATGCACTAGGGCGTATTAATCTCTCATCAAGATTATCTTGGAGTTTCTTTTTTAATTCCAGCAACTCAATTGGGGCCATACTATAAGGTGTATTTGAAATGGGCATAGCACCCGGTACGAGTTCTATTGAAAACTCAACTTCAAGATTTGGTGGAAGACCTAGAAATTCCTCTGGAAAGACATCATAAAACTCATGTACAATGGGTGTATTCTTATTCGTGAGTGTTTCTTCAACCATTTGAGATAAATAATCTTCATTTATTGGAATGAAGACCCATAAGATTGAAGAAATTTCCAATGGAATGTTATATTTGTCCTTGCATTGATAGATGATCGTTGATTGATCCGGAATATGAAATGTGACTTCCCTTCTTTGGAAATTGATATGAGCTCCATATAAGGAAAGAAAATCCATGCCAAGAATCACATCAAATACCACTATAGGAAGGATCACAAGATTTTCAGGAAGCACTTTCACACAAACTTCAATCAGAGAAGAATTTTAAACTTTTGACGCGACTTTTGTGCCATTAGAGGTGGTCACGGCTAACTCAACATCTAATTATTAAGGTAATACGGGGATACCATTATAAAATTCTTCAGAAATAAAAGAGTGTGTGGATCCATAATGAAATTAAAATTTTTCTACTTTAGAGTGGATGGAAGGTGTACCTTTCACCACTTCGTTTTCGTACTCCACATCGCCGATAGAAATTTCATGTGACTTTCCTTTGTCTTTGGCCTTAAGAGTTTTTTGACGTCGATCATCATCAACAACCCTTGGATTAGGTCATTGATTAGAATAATTCCCCATTTCTTTGCACTTGTAACATTTAACTATAGGAGGTGTATTCTGTGCATCCTTTTCTTTGTTTGCATCGCTAGACATCTTTTTCCCATCATTTCGACAATCAAAAGGCCGATGAACATATTTTCCACATTTGAAACATTTACTTGTCCCTTTAAGAAAATTCCCTCCATGTTTCTATCCACACATTGAGCATAAGGTAAAACTAATATTCTTTTCAGTGTGGTCTTTATATTTCCCTTTGAATTCCATTTTACTCTTCTTATCCAACCCATATGACCGATGGGTTACTCAAATCTCCATCTCAACCTTGAGAGAACATCGAACAATTTCCTCGTAGCTATTGAAGTCCCTTATAGGTAACGCCCTTCGAAAAATTTGTTTTAAGCCACTAAGAAATCGATCAATCTTACTCTCAGGTTGGATAAAAATTCCTTATGTGTACCTTGAATGTCTTGTAAAATTTTCTTCATAGGTACCAATAGATTCATCATCATTTTTCTTTATATCAATAAAATTTTTCTCCGTCTTTATTCGAATAATGCGAGGGAAGTACTTATTGAAAAATAGGTTCTTGAACTCATCCCATTACATGGATTCAATTTCATCTTGGGGCCTTATATTCTTGATAAGATTCTACCATTGATCAGCTTCACCTTCCAAACGATATACTGATAAGATGAATTTATCATGTTCAAAACATTGTAGAACTGAAAATATCTTTTTAGTGGTAATGATCCATTGTTCATCCACTAATGGATTAGTAGACCCATTGAATGAGGTTGGATGCTGCCTCATGAAGGATTCAACAGAAAGTTGCTCCTTCCTTTTCTCATTTGGAAGTCCTATATGATTCATAGAATGAGAAAGTTGTGTGAGAATGGCTACAAGATTTTTCATTCCATCTCCCATAACAATTGGTTTCTCAGGGAGACAATCATTTCATTTCCCATCGCATTCTGCATTAACACGGTTCCTTCGGGTTCTGGCCATTGACTAAAACCAAGAAGAATAGTGTGAGAAACAGTAATTATAACAGGAAAACAACATAATCATTAAAAAATTTCACACTTTAGGTCTTATCATAGGTTACTCATGGCCATTTCAAAAACACTAAGATTGTGTTCTATGCTTAGACATATCCTTAGGGTTCTTACTAAGGCTTTAAAATTTTAGTTTCCAAATATTGACTATACCTTTCCTCTGATACCAACTATAGTAACCCATATATTACATACATTGTTATTACTTCAAAATTGAAGAACACTTATTACAATTTTTAACAAAACCATGAAATGACCGTATAGGTATAGTGTCTTTAGAAAATGTGAAACATAAACAACTGGTTCATAAATCATCTACATTGTCTCCATTTTATTTTATCATATATAGAGTCCCTTTTGGAATATCTTACTTAATACCCTTCTTCCAGACCTGGGGAAAAGAAAACATAAAAAATGGTGAGCTCAAATGCTCAATAAGGGTAAACAAAGAAGATATCAATCATATCATATTCATAAGAACATAACATTTTGAAAATATTAACCTACAAAAGAGATCATAATATCATAACATGTGATTAATAATTGTAGTAAAATGTAATCCCAATAAACATAACATAAAACATGAAACTTTGTGTAACACACACATAATCATAGATAATCATTTCTTAGTAGTCAAGACTCATTTCCATGACTATCCTAGTGGAAATAATCCATTTCTGAACCGAGTTCACTCCTTTTTCAGTCCTATATCACAGAACCGGATTAACCTGACGTTCCAGCCATGTCTATCTCATGAGATATAAATATTTCCCCAATGCATTAGAGGGAGTTATAGGTCCCACCCATCTCATAATGATACCATTATTATGTGTGCCACAAGATCATAAATCACACATCATATCATAACCCATGTAATTAAATGGGATTCTTATATATCATGCCATCATAACATAATCCCTATAAGACAAAAGGACATAATAAAAATAATTCCATCATAACATAATCAAATCAATGTAAAAATACGGATAGTAACAGAACCATATATTATCTTGGATGGAAAATAATTTTGATAAAATGCATGAACTCCATTCTTGAGGAAAATATCCATTCTACTTCAATTTTTTTTTTCTTTTCTTAACATGTCTTACAATTTTAAACTAAAAGAAGTTGATTAAAAATAAACATGAAAACTTGAAAAGGAAGCTTCACGGAAATAATGTTCTATGATATCATAAAAATCCATTCATGATGTATATGTTAAAAAACATTCTTCTCGTACTTTGGTCAGAAAAGCCAAAAAGTATCTCATTACAAAAAAGAAAAAAGATTCCTATCATATCTTTTACTAAAAATTCACCAATAGGTAAAATTGGATTTAAACAATTTTAGGAGGATACAAATAATATTACATATTTAGTAAACATGGATGTGGATGATAAATATTCCCCAGTAAATCCTAAAGTATAAACAATCTCGGATAAAAATGCGATTGCAAGATTGTCCCTTACCTTAGGTCCGATATGATTCATACGTATCTGATGATATTGTATAATGATTTAAATAATTTCATTGACTTAATAAATAATAATATTCATTGTCATGATTTCATATACGGTCATATTCTTATATTCTTATTAGTAATATTTCATTGCTACTTGTTATTCGGGTGTCCATTTCTTTGTGTTCTTACGCGTGTTTTGTCGAATAAATTCTTATTATTCTTTTTAGGTTTTAGATACGTCATTTACATAATGGTATTAGTATAATATATATCATATTTATTCATTCAATTCAATTATATAATCATTATTCAATCAAGATCATGTAGAATGAGTCACATCACATCGTGGAGACGGTAGGCTGTACGTACGCACGAGTGTTGATATCATTCCCATGTTTGTGGAATTGTATTGAAGTGAAGGATTGAAAATCTCAGAATTAGTATCATGTCATAAAAACCATATATAGTTATTTTTTACACTATTATACCCATACATGTAAGGTGGTGTTGGAAAAATAGATTACACCACAGTGTGGAGATGATATTCCGTATGTACGCATGCGCGGTGATTTTGTTTTTCGTAGGATGGATAGAAGGTGAAATAGGATTGTTTCCTATTTATAATAACATATTAGTATATGAGTGATACTTATTTTATTACTTTATTCTGAAACAAAAAAACGAAGTATAAGAAGAAATGAATTTGAAAGAATTAGTAAAGGAAATTACCTCTTATTTGACGCGCCTCTTCTAAGCCTCCTCTTAGGGCACTAAAGTTGGTCTTTTAAGTAGAACAGAACCTCTATTATATTTCTAGGGATGTTGAGATGCGAAATGGGTAGGGGTTGGCCGATATTTAAGACTCAAGATTGTGTAAAGTGGAGAGGGAGGAGGTGCCCTTTTATAAGGGAGGAGAGGGGCACCTTAGAAAAAACATAAAATATTATTTTATAATAAAGTCATATTCGGTTTTTAATAGCTCAAAATTGATTTATTTCGAAGTAAAAGTGGTAATGGGTCGAATTAATCTCCACCAATAGGTCTTAGACAAGTTTAGGTTACTATTGTAACCGTATCATTTAGATTTAACTCGAAGTTAAATAATTTAACTTTTACCGTGTCTTCTAGTTTTCTTACACTATATGGTAAATAAACTTACTATAACATGCCAAACAGACCGAAAGTGGTTCATTATTAATATATATAACCATATAGAACTAATTTTTCCTAAACATTGATTTTTAGGAATAAAATAACAATTAATAACATAATAATTTTTTTAAAAACTATTTTATGTCATTTTTGACACTATTTTGTAATTGATTTTTTTGAAAATCATAACAGCATGATTAGTTCAAAAAACGTTAATTAAATAAATACTAACATGTCATATTAACCTATAAAATTATTTTAATTCATAAAAAGTCTCAAATTACATTTATCTGGGTATTCATAATATAAATTATGTTAATATTTCATTAATAAGGTATTTACTGTATCATCATTGTGTCATAAATAAATTATCTTATTTAATGTCTAAAATTTATAAATAAAAAACCATTATTTAGGAAATATTTTTAGCTTTCTAATGAATATTTATAGACGAATTTATCTTATTTATATGCCTATATTAAAAATGTTTTAGTTATTAAACTTTGATTTTAACTCTTTTAACTCTTCTTTAAATAAAATAATAATAAGTATCCAAATCTAATCCAAGTGGACCTAAAGTGTGATATTTTATTCCTCAGGTAGTTTCTGGTCAAATTACACTTATCCAATAGAATTAGGACACGTTTCAGGGTAAAAATAATATAATTATTACCCTTAATTACCCTATTTACTTTTAACCGTGGTAAATAAAAGTAAAACCTTACTATTCACCAAAAATTATTTTTATTTTATTGAACCACATTTTACTCCTTGATATTAACCGTGTCTCTCGGATTTTCGAAATTCAACTCATTGAAGCGGTAAAATTATGTTTTATGTACAATTGCAAATGCTCCTTGTAGGTGGGTAAAAACGGTAAAAAATTCAATAAAATTTTTATGTATCTATATTATTATAAAATTAATACAATGAATTACATTGAAATTATATAGGTATTATGTATCTATTTTGAACTAAAATAAATTTAAATAAAAAAATGATTATTTAAATAAGAATTCGGTTTTAACCAATAGCTCAGTGCTTTCAGTATTCCTCAAAAATTGAAAGTTTTCAGAAAAACACCAAAACATCACCCTAGGCTAATTGCAATATTTCGAATCCAAAAATTAAGTCCATTTTTAAAGATAAAATTTTAAATAGTGGATATTACTATTCATAACGGCTAGTTTATATAATATTTTAATAACATATCATTTTTTAGTGAAACTCGTTATTGTGTACAATAAAATCTATCGAGGAAGGTTGCTTTTGCTTGTAATGCATGCCAAGATAGTGTTGTGTGTAGTGAAATATTCCTTTGGTGATGCATATAACATAATACATAAAAACAAAATATTTCTCATAAAATCTTGGGTGTTACATAATCGGTCGATGCGGCGCCAAACTATGGATTGCGAGGATGTGCGGTGCCTACTGGGTGCAACGGCACTGCGGGTCATGACTCCATCAGAGGGAGAATGCTGGTCATCTGATATGTTGGCTAGATCAAGCTTGAGCGGCTGGTTGAGCCAGGAAGCTGTCGAGAGGGACCATCTTCTATTGTGCAGCGTCCAAAGCAGGACAGCCTGGTTCAGAGAGACCCGGAGTGCTGTAATGGGTAAAGACCTGGGAGAGGAGGCAGGACGACAGGGTGGTCTGGGTTTCTAGCCTTCGGTGGGAGAAGAAGGAGCCAATGGGTCACCTGTGCATGGCTTCTCTGGGGAAGGAGGCGGACTCGGAGGTCGGACAGCTAGGGACTGGGTAGGGATGAGTCGAACGAGAGGTGGGTGGCTAGCCTTCTGGGTGAGTAGCTAGTGGTGGCCAAGCTACAGAGGAAGCCATGTCTACTATGCGCTGTTCTTTCAGGATGGCGGCCAGCAGAGCTGCGTGCCTGTCATCCAAGGAAAAGAGAGGGGCAACGTGGGCTGCTGGGTGAGGCGGGAGGTAGACGCTGGGACCAGATGGTCTTCCGTGGGTCGACGACTGAGAGGTCTGGTGGTGCATGGTTGGGTGACGGTGTCCTTGTGGGTCGGTGTCCCGAGGAAGTGCCTACAGGGGTTCCATGCGGACCCCCTATCTTTTTTCAATTTTTTGTTTCTTTCTCTATGCGCTAGCCCACACAAAGAAAACATTTTTTTTAAAACTTTAAGACTTCTTTTATTTTTAAAGAAGTCTCCCTCCAATTTTAAGATTCATGGTCTCCCCCCTTTTTTTACCATTGGCTACTTAATAGCCCTTTTAATATAATAATAATAAAATTAATATCAATAAATAATAATGTATTATTATATTATTATTATAAAAATAAAATAAATATTATTATAAATATAAAATTATTAATCAAATTACTAAAAAGAAAATTTTATAATTTTCACAATTAATATTATTTCCGGTGAACCGATTGAAACATAATTGGGTTCTGTAGGATGAAGTCAAATTTAAATCCTGAGATCAAACCGCATATTTGATCCAATATGGAAAAATTAAACTGACCGTAACATGGTCATTAGGCATCGGATCACCATGTGGTTTGATCCTTTAGGACCGTCATTGAACCATATACTAAATTTTATGAAAATTAATTTTATTTGGTATAGAAAATTTACGCGATCCATATGAAACCACTCTTAGGTTCCGGGGCTCGTAGCGGAAGCCGGTGTGCCAGGGATTTTAAATTTTTTGTCGACAGAATGACGAAACTTTTCTTCGCCGATGATCCTATCCCCAGAGAGGTCTGAGGATCTCGCATAAATTATAAGGTGAAAAAAACTAGAATGAAAACATACACATTTCAAATTCAAATATGCGATCGCCTGAAACTAGTCGATGGTGATCATTGCTTGAAGGATCCAAAGCAGGATCTCTCTAGACCGTCCACACATGCTCCAAAAATATGTAGGGACGTCGATCGTCGATTTCCTGGTGCTAGCGTGGAGATCCGATGATGCTTTCGACATCCCGACGATCACCACATCAAGATCTCTTCGATGCTCGAGGAAGAACTTGATCCAAACTCTTGGATCATCATCTTCTCTCTCTAGAAAGAAGGAAGAGAGTGAGGATCTCAATATTTATTGCATACAAATGAATGAATAGTGAATTTCCCACCAAGGTAGAGAGACTCCACTCTTATTAATAGTGGAATTCCAAAATAGCTGATTGGGTTCCCCAACCCCCGTTTATTTCAATGGCCGCTAAATAAATAATTTTGGAGAACTAAACTGTGCGAATATTATTTATTATTTTATCAAATACTTGTAATACATATAAAATATATTACGTGACAAAACCGAGTCATTTAACTCGAATCGCTATCCTGCTTAATATTAAACGAACCCTGAATATTAAAATAATATTCCTTCGTTTAATATTTTTTCTTGTATTTATTAAACTTTTAAATACTTTAAAAAAATTCAATAACAATTATACATTACTTTAATAATAATTTATTTATTTAATTAATTGGTGATCGATAACATGACAACACTCATACCCCGTGGTGGGGCCCACTATGTCCATATACCTATTCGACTGAATATAGCAGATTCTTGAATACGCTATTGTGTGTGACCCTCTAGGACCTCATCTCAATAGCAGTGAATAAAATCCACATACCAAGAGTATAGAGACCCGAAGCCTGTCATACATGGAAATTACATTACTTTAGCGGAATACTTAATACATAAAAAAAACAGACACACAAGAACCGTAATAGTTTAGTGTCTTTGGAAACTTGGAACGTAATATTCTAATCGTGGTGAAAGATCTTCATCATATCCCATAAAGATCTTACCCTTTTTTTCTTACCTAGAACCTTTCTTTATATCCTGGGGAAAAGAAAACATAAAAATGGTGAGCTCAAATGCTCAGTAAGGGTAAGCATGGATAAAATAAAACATACCATATACATTTGAACTTAAAAACATGAACATAATGTTCAAACATCAAAAGCTTGACCAATGACATAAAACATGGAAGTATGTAAGGCATAGATAATAAAGAAACATTAATAATGATAAAATATCATTGGAATAAAACATGTAATTGTGGAAACCATTAATCACATGATATGATTTCCATAGTAGCCAATGCATTGCTGCCAAGACCATCTTAGTGGACAAAGTCCCTTTCTGAATCAAGTTCACTCCTCATTCCAGTCCTATATTACTGAACCGGTTTTACTTGCCGTTCCATCCATGTCTATCTCATGAGATATAAATCTTTACCCAATGCATTAGAGGGAGATATATGTCCCACCCATATCATAATTAAATCATTCTTACTTGTCCCACAACATAAACTTAATACATTCATCATAACCCAAAGAATAAAATGGGTTTCATAAACATCATATCATCATCACATAATCCATATAAAACAAAAGGATATTTCATCATAAGAAAAGTGAAAGCATGTAAATTATAGAGACATTATACTTAAAACATACACATATGAAATAATTTCATCTTAGATGGAAAATGGTTTTGATAAAACACTTGAAATGAATTGTTGAGGAAAATATAATTTCTTCTTCAAAATCATTTTGTTTTCACAAAATTCCATTCAATTTTAAAAGTAAAGGATTTTTTTGAAAATAATCATAAAATCTTGTAGAGGAAGCTTCATGAAAATAAGGCTTTATAAAACCGTAAAAATCAGTTCGTGCCGTATAAGTTAAAAAAACATTCTTCTTGTACTTTTGTCGAAAAAGTCAAAAAAGTACCTCGTAACGTAAAACAAAAGAAAGATTCCTTACATACCATGTAGTAAATGTCAAAAATGGGTAAAAAGGACATTAAACATACATAAAAACACTTTTAGAAAACATGGACATGGATGATAATAATAACCCCAATAAATACTTACGTATAAGCAATCTCGGATAAAAAAATGAGATTTGAAAAATTATCCCTTACCTTAGGTCCTATATGCTTCATACGTATCCAAACCTCCTGTATAATGATTTAAGTAATGTCATTGACTTATTACAGAATCATATTCTTTGTTATTATATCATATATGGTTCACTTATGACTTTATATTACCCGTTCTTTTGTAAATTCCATGTTAAAGATTGTTTTGGGTAAAATCGTTTCATTTGCCGTTCGTGTTTTGACTTGTAATTATTCATATGATTACTTAGATAATGATTACTTAATTCCAGAATATAAAACATGATTTATATATAATATATATTCTGAATATATATATATATATAATAGATTGATAAATGGAAATAAATACACCGTTCATGGAGACAGTAGGCCGTACGTACGCATGAACGCTGTTTTCATTTCCTTATTGAGTTGAATGGAATTAAGTAGATGACATACATATATATATATACATAAATCCAGTAGCTTTATAATGTCATATATTTCATTATTATTGCTTATAAAAACTTTATAATCATTCTTAAATGGATAACATGGAGAATGAATCTCATCGCGTCGTGGAGACGGTAGTCCGTACGTACGCACGAGCGATGATATCATTTCCATAATTATTGAATTGAATTGGAGTGGATGATACATTATATCAGAATCATTATGATGTTATAATAACTATGTATAGTTATTCTTTACACCATAATACCCATCCATGTAAGGTGTTGGTGGAAAAACATATTACACCACGACGTGGAGACGGTATTCCGTACGTACGCGCGCACAATGATTTTGTTTTCCGTAGGATGGATAGAAGGTGAAATGGGTTTTTTTCATATTTATAATAACATATCAGTATATTGGTGATACTGATGTTATTACTTTATAATGAAACAACTAAATAAGAAGAAGTTGAAGAATAAAGAAGTTTGAAAGAATCGGTAGAAAAAACTACCTCTTCTTCGATACGCCTATTTGAAACCTCCTCTTAGAGAACTATGATTGGTCTTTGAAGTACACCAGGACCACTAGGATGTTTCTAGGGAAGTGGAGAAGAAAATTTTGTATGGGTTGGCCGATCTTGAAGGCTCAAAGTGGTGTGAGGAAGAGAGGGAGGAGGTTCCCTTTTATAAGAGAGGAGAGGGGCACCTTTGGAATTCTTAAAAATATTAATTTATAATAAAACTAAACTCACCTAAAAACGTCCCAAAATGACTCATATTAGAAGATTAGATGATATAGGGTTGTAATATAATCAAAAAATCAAATTTAGAAATGTTTGGATCTTATTTTAAACCTTATCATTTTGATTTATCCTTATTTAATCTATTTAAGTTTATTTGTGGTAATAAAATTCTAAATTTTAAATTATAACAAATAATTACTTATTTGTTGTGAATTTTCCATAATTGGTTACTTTATAACATTATAAACTATATAAAGTTAAATTTATAATTTTTAAATATTTTTGTGATTTTTAAACAATTTTATAATATGTTATTTTTATAAATTAACAATAGTGTCAATTTTGACACTATTGATTTATTTGAATTTAAATAAAATATATATAAAGAAGATATGTTCGATATAAAAGATTTAATATATTCATAAAATGTCATATGTATCTAGAAAATTAGTGGAGCATTTTAAGTAGTTCATATAATATTTATTTTATTATTTTTAAAACCATTTATTTTTTATCTCTTAATAAAATAATTACTACAACATTTTTGTATAATTATTTAATATACTTATTTGTTGCATATAAATTAAAAATAAAATCCTATGATGAAGATAAATCTATTAAATTTCACAAAAATACTTTTACCATAATTTATCATCTTAAAATCACAATATTTAAATTGTTATATTTATTAAATTATGAAGGTGACAACTTTGGAATCATTTAATATAAAATAATATAAGTGTCATAATCACATTTATAAGACTCCAAACGGTTATATATTAGGTCATCGGATTATTAGGGTATATATATATACTACCAATAAGTTTTGGTCTGGTTTGTGGGGATTTTAATTGGTATTATTATTTCAATAAAAACTATATTACTTATTTTTCACTTAATAGATAATTTTTGCATCACTAATGTATCACCATTAATGAAAATTATATAATCCCTAAAAATTCTAAATAAATTATCATTATGTAGATAATTTTATTAGATTTCTGGACACTATTCATGTTTGAATTTGTATGATGTTTATCACTAAATTAAAATTATTATACATATAAGATTTAAGAGACTGACATGTTGTCACTTTCTTTGGTTTTAATAATAAATAAATTATTTTCATGGTCAAATGTTAATAAAATGAATATAATTCAACACTTAGGTGATATGGTTCTAATTTTATCCATATAATATAATTTTGGCTTGTGTTAGGGTAATTTTAGAATATTATAGTTACCCTTAATTACCCGATTTACCTTTAACTATGGTAAATAAAATTTACCGTAGTTACTATTCATAATTCCAAAAAATTAAAAGTAGCTTTTTAACATAATTTGGACCCACTGATTCCAAATATGGAATCCTTTTTTCCAATTTAAATACACAAAAGTTGTATAAATTAAATTAAAATTAATCCCGTTGTCGAAAGAAAACAGGTTTTTTTTAAAACATTACAAAAGATTGAATTGATTTAACCTACGAATTCAAGGTAAAATCAATGCTAATGACATACATTATTTTAAATGGTAAAAGTATATTATATTTATACTTTAAAACCATTATATATTATAATTTAACCACATATGTTAATATGATGAAAAAAGCTGTTTTTAATTAAAATATAGCGTGTTTTTACTATTCATTAAAATATGAAACTTATCCGAATAATATGAAAAATTTATCCAAGTTAAAATTTTATATCTTGATTCCAAAAAATAATTTTATTTTGTAAAATTGAACTAATAAACATGTCAAAAACTATATTTAAAGTGGGTGCGCCATCAAAAGGTGGCAAAACTGCATTTTTTTTAAAATACATATTTTACCAGAAAAATTTATTTTGTTCTTATACCATGTTATAGAAAATGGGTAAGATGAATAATAATGTTATAAAATTAAAAATTTAGTTAATACTATTCATAATGGCTAGTTCATAAAAATATTTTAATAATATATCATTGTTTAGTAAAACCCTGTATTGCGTACAACACACGCTATCGAGGAAGGTCGCGATTGCGTGAAAACCAAGTCATGGTTGCGTGTCGTGCAAGACTACTTTATTGTTTCGTTATACCAGAATCCAACCATTTATTTCATTTATACATTGAATATATATTTATATATACTCAATTTTGTGTAGAATGACTATTATCAAACCAACTTGAAATTGTCTGTAACACAGTCTAAGAATAGTGTTGCGTATACTGCAAGCTAATACGGTGTTGCGTATAGGGCAAGATAATATTTGTGTATCGTACAACAGAAGATATAAAAGAAATTAAAAATAATATATCTTATAAAATCTCGGGTTATTACATTCTACCCCCCTTAAAATGAATTTATCCCTCGAAATTCATCGGGGTTATAAATGGTTTTCTTCTTTAAAGTTTCTTTAATTGAACCCCACATCGTAAAAAGGAATACCAGAACATAACTTTAAAAACTAAAGTATGAAATGTTATGGTTACCCAAATTAACTCATCACTGGGTTTCCACGTAGGAGAACACAGGTGAAAATATGGATATGGAAGAGAAATGTAACCATCATGTTCTGATGGAGAGTGGTAGAGGACATGGATATGAAAACACCAATAATCACAAAGCCATAAATTTTTGATGAACTAAGGTAGCTTCTAATTCATCAGATATAAGGGCACTAGGAAAACATTTTTTCTTTTCAAGATCATTTCTCTAAAGTTGAAGAATTTTAATTAGATGAAATACTTACTTTATTATAATCTCACCGTTGTTCATGCCTTGAAAAATTTCCACTTCATCTCTTAAAGAAATGATGTTGAATTTGTCATTCGTGATGTATTAACAGATCATGTGATAGAATTATGGGCCATTCCATCTGTTTCAAACAAAAGGTTAGAAAAAGTTATCAAATATACATAAGTCCATCTATGGTGAGATTAATCATATATGGTTCCTAAAATGGACTTATACTTCATATATCATACTGCTTAATATAATAAAACTAGTTTCTACTAAACATAGACTTCCTGTACGCCAGTGGTAGGCGATAAAGGCCAGTTACACTTTGGTTGTGTGTTCGATTCCCACAGCCTTGTCCAACGTGATGGGCTGCCGCCCGTCCTGCCAGTTTTCCTTTTTCTAAAACTACATTACTATAACATCCAATCAATAATATCGAAAAATGTTCTATCCTTAAACAAAACTAACTTATGTCCAACATAATCCATTCCAATATTTAGGCTTATCTACAATACTTCGGTCCGAGCTTATAGTATAAAGAAAACAATTACTTAAAATATCATCAACCAAGCATGTGAATACCATCATTTATCCCCCATATATCTTGTTGGTCACATTCCAATCTTGCGAATACCTTTATCATGTATTCTCTTGAAAAATGAATACCCATTAAACCTCAGTGAAAACATAAATGCTGTCAAAATTTAACTCTTTCCACATACCAAAATCCAAAAAATCTATATACTCAAACCATGATATAGCCTTCTCCTTATATTAGTCATGAGCTCATGAATACTATCAAATATTTAATTTTCTCATTATCCCTTCATTATGCGCATATCATCTACTTTTAAAATATAACTGAATAACCCTTCAGGTTTACTAGTACCATTAATCATACACTTTCAAAACATAGGAAAGACCATAGTGTAACAATCCTTAGATGTCTCTTTATTCCATAGTACCATGAGATTACTTATACAACATTACACTTGATAAACATGTAATCATTCCACTACCTTCTTAAACCATTGACTAAACTTCAACAATTATTTCATCTTACATATCATTTGTAGTCTCTTCATCATCATCAACATAAATACTACCCATACGACCATACTGATTCTTTTCATGAGACTTTCCCTTAGGGCATTGGTTTGCATAATGACCATACATTCCAAATTTAAAACATTTGACCACTGTTGATGTCGTAGCAATACTATTATCCTCATCCATGGTGTTAACTGAACCTTTTCCTTTGCACTTACTGGCTTTATGTCCTTCTTTTCCACACCCAAAGCATCTTCCAGTTCCTTTGAAACATTCTCCTTGATGCCTCTTCCCACATGATTTAAATAGGGGAAATTGAACTTTCTTTCCTCTATGATCATCATGAAACTCCATCATTCTCTTATTAGCTGAGTCAGAAAACTTACAAAATTTGAGTTTATTGATCATATTATGAGATTGATGATTCAGGATAATAATGATGTTTGGACTTCCAAATCCAGTTTCATTTGGTTTCTCATGAAGAATATCATTCCATTGTCCGTTATATCCTCCAATATCATGAATCTTCCGGTTTCCAGCCATTTTCTAAAACCCAAATAGAATAGTGTGAGAGGCAAAAATCTTAATAAATGGGGAGTAACATCAATATCTAACATCTTTGGTTTAATATAATATCGTTACCATAGTTCTAGGATTATATCCTATACGTATACTTATCCTTAGGGACATCCCTAGACATACCATAGAAATATCTCTAGGGATCTCACTAACATTATCGCATCCTAGTTTCCAAAGGTTGAATAAACCTTTCCTCTGATACCAACTATAGAGACCCGAAGCCTGATGTACATGGACATTACATTACTTTATCAGAATACTTAATACATAAAAAAAACAGACACACAAGGACCGTAATAGTTTAGTGTCTTTGGAAACATGGAACCTAATCTTCTAATCGTGGTGAAAGATCTTCAACATCTCCCAGAAAGATCTTCCCAATTTTTTTCTTACCTAAAACATTTCTTTATATCCTGTGGAAAAGAAAACATAAAAAGGGTGAGCTCAAATGCTCAGTAAGGGTAAGCATGGATAAAATAAAACATACCATATACATTTGAACATAAAAACATGAACATAATGTTTAAACATCAAAATCTTGAGCAATGACATAAAACATGGAAGTATGTAAGGAATAGATCATAAATAAATATGAAGAATTATAAAATATCATGGGAATAAAACATGTAATTGTGGCAACCATTAAGAAAATTATATGATTTCCATAGTAGCCAAAGCATTTCTGCCAAGACTATCTTAGTGGACAATGTCCCTTTCTGAATCGAGTTCACTCCTCGTTCCAATCTTGTATTACTAAACCGGTTTAACTTGTCGTTCCATCCATGTCTATCTCATGAGATATAAATCTTTACCCAATGAATTGTAGGGAGATATAGGTCCCACCCATCTCATAATGAAATCATTCTTACTTGTGCCAGAACATAAACTTAAAACATTCATCATAACCCAAAGAATAAAATGGGTTTCATAAACATCATATCATCATCACATAATCCATATAAAACTAAAGGATATTTCATCATAAGAAAAGTGAAAGCATGTAAATTATAGAGACATTATACTTGAAACACACACATATGAAATAATTTCATCTTAGATGGAAAATGGTTTTGATAAAACACTTGAAATGAATTGTTGAGGAAAATATCCTTTCTTCTTCAAAATCATTTTCTTTTCACAAAATGCCATTAAATTTTAAAAGGAAAGGATTTTGTTGAAAATAATCATAAAATCTTATAGAGGAAGCTTCATTAAAATAAGGATTTATAAAACCATAAAAATCAATTCGTTTCGTATAAGTTAAAAAAACATTCTTCTCATACTTTTGTCGAAAAAGTCAAAAAAGTAACTCGTAATGTAAAACAAAAGAAAGATTCCTTACATACCATGTAGTAAAAGTCAAAAATGGGTAAAAAAGGAAATTAAAGATATAGAAAAACACTTTTAGAAAACATGGGCATGGATGATAACAATAACCCCAGTAAATACTTACGTATAAGCAATCTCCGATAAAAAAAATGAGATTTGCAAAATTATCTCTTACCTTAGGTCCGATATGCTTCATACGTATCCAAACCTCCTGTATAATGAATTAAATAATTTCATTGACTTATTACAGAATCATATTCATTGTTATTATATCATATATGGTTCACTTATGACTTTATATTACCCGTTCTTTTGTAAATTCAATGTTAAAGAGTGTTTTGGGTAAAATCGTTTCATTTTCCGTCTCTGTTTTGACTTGTAATTATTCATATGATTACATAGATCATCATTACTTAATTCAAGAATATAAAACCCGATTTATATATAAAATATATTCAGAATATACATATATATAATAGATCAATAAATGGAAAGAAATACACCGTTCATGGAGACGGTAGGCCGTACGTACGCTTGAACGCTGTTTTCGTTTCCTTATTGAGTTGAATGGAATTAAGTAGATGAAATACATATATATATATATACATAACTCCAGTATCTTTATAATGTCATATATTTCATTATTATTTCTTATATATACTTTATAATCATTCTTAAATTGTTAATATGGAGAATGAATCTCATCCCGTCATGGAGACGGTAGTCCGTACGTACGTACGAGCAATGATATCATTTCCATAATTATTGAATTGAATTGGAGTGGATGATACAATATATCAGAATCATTATTATGTTATAATAACTATGTATAGTTATTCTTTACACCACAATACCCATCCATGTAAGGTGTCGGTGGAAAAACAGATTACACCACGGCGTGGAGACGGTATTCCGTACGTACGCACGCGCGGTGATTTAGTTTTCCGTAGGATGGATAGAAGGTGAAATGGGTTGTTTCATATTTATAATAACATATCAGTATATTGGTGATACTGATTTTATTACTTTATAATGAAACAACTAAATAAGAAGAATTTTAAGAAGAAATAAGTTTGAAAGAATCGGTAGCAGAAATTGCCTCTTGTTCGATACGCCTCTTTGAAACCTCCTCTTAGGGAACTAAGATTGGTCTTTAAAGTATACCAGGAACACTAGGATGTTTCTAGGTAAGTGGAGAAGAAACTTTGGCAGGGTTTGGCTGAGAATGAAGGCTCAAAGTGGTGTGATAAAGAGAGGGAAGAGGTGCCCTTTTATAAAGGAGGAGAGGGGCACCTTTTGAATTCTTAAAAATGTTAATTTATAATAAATCTAACCCAACTTAAAAACGACCAAAAATGACACATATTAGAATCTTAGATGAGATATGGTTGTAATATCATCATCCAATCAAATTTAGACATGTTTGGATCTTATTTTAAACCTCATCAGTTTGATTTATCCTAATTTAATCTATTTATGTTTATTTGTGGTAATAAAATTCTAAATTTTAAATTATAAAAAATAATTACTTATTTGTTGTGAATTTTCCATAATTGGTTACTTTATAACATTATAAACCATATAAATTTAAATTTATTATTTTTAAATATTTTTGTGATTTTTAAACAATTTTATAATATGTTATTTTTATAAAATAACAATAGTGTCAATTTTGACACTATTCATTTATTTGAATTTAAATAAAATATTTATACAGAAGATATGTTAGAAATAAAAGCTTTAATAGATTCATAAAAGGTCATATGTATCTAGAAAATTATTGGAGCATTTTAAATAGTTCATATTATATTTATTTTATTATTTTTAAAACCATTTATTTGGTTTATCTCTTAATAAAATAATTACTACAAAATTTTTGTATAATTATTTAATATACTTATTTGTTGCATATAAATTAAAAATAAAATCCTATGATGAAGATAAATATATTAACTTTCACAAAAATAATTTTACTCAAATGTATCATATTAAAATCACAATATTTAAATTGTTATATTTATTAAATTATGAAGGTGACAACTTTGGCATCATTTAATATAAAATAATATAAGTGTCATAATCACTTTTATAAGACTCCAAACGGTTATATATTAGGTAATTGGAGTATTATGGTATAGATATATTCTACCAATATGTTTTGGTCAGGTCTGTGGGGCTTTTAATTGGTATTATTATTTCAATAAAAACTATATTACTGATTTTTCACTTAATAGATAATTTCTGCATCAGTAATTTATCACCATTAATGACAATTATATAATCCCTGAAAATTATAAATAAATTATCATTATGTAGATAATTTTATTAGATTTTTAGATACTATTCATGTTCGATGTTTTATGTTGTTTATCACTAAATTAAAATCATTATACTTATAAGATTTAAGAGAGTGACATGTTGTCACTTTCTTTGGTTTTAATAATAATTAAATTATTTTCATGGTCAAATGTCAATAAAATTAATCTAATACGACCCTTAGGTGATATGGTTCTACTTTTATCTATCTAATTAAATTTTTTTTTGTGTTAGGGTAATTTTATAATATTATATTTACCCTTAATTACCCGATTTACCTTTAACTATGGTAAATAAAATTTACCGTAGTTACTATTCACAATTCCCAAAAATAAAAAGTATATTATTAACATAATTTGGAACCACTGATTCCAAATATGGAATCCTTTTTCCCAAATTCAATACACAAAATTTTCAGAAATTAAATTAAAATTAATCCCGTTGTCGAAAGAAAACGGGTTTTTCTTTAAAACATTGCAAAAGATTGAATTGATTTAACCTATGAATTCAAGGTAAAATCAATGCTAATGACATAAATTATATTAAATGGTAAAAATATATTCTATTTATACTTTTAAACCATTCAATATTATAATTTAACCACATAAGTTATTATGATGAGAAAAGTTGTTTTTAATTAAAATATAGCGTGTTTTTACTATTCATTAAAATATGAAACTTATCCGAATAATATGAAAAATTTATCCAAGGTAAAATTTTATATCATTATTACAAAGAATAATTTTATTATGTGAAATTGAACTTATAAACATGTCAAAAAATAGATTTAAAGTGGGTGTGCCATCAAAAGGCGGCAAAACTGCATTTTTAAAAAAATACATATTTTACCCGAATATTTTATTTTCTTCTTATACCATGTTCTAGAAAATGTGTAAGATGAATAATAATGTTATAAAATTCAAAATTTTGTTAATACTATTCATAACGGTTAGTTCATAATAATATTATAATAATATATCGTTGTTTAGTAAAACCCGGTATTGCGTTCAACACACGCTATCGAGGAAGGTCACGATTGCGTGAAAACCAAGTCAGGGTTGCGTGTTGTGCAAGACTCCTTTATTGTTTCATTATACCAGAATCCAACCATTTTTTTCATTTATACATTGATTATATATATATATACTAAATGTTGCGTAGAATGACTATTTTCAAACGAACATGAAATTGTGTGTAACACAATCTAAGAATAGTGTTGCGTATACTGCAAGCTAATACGGTGTTGCGTATAGCGTAAGATAATCTTGGTGTATCGTACAACAGAAGATATAAAAGAAATTAAAAAGAATATATCTTATAAAATCTCGGGTTATTACAAAAAGAAGAGTCTAGTAACCAATCATGGCCCCTAAAAAGATAATGATAGTCATAACAAGGACTACCATCCTATGAACACTGACTGTGTACTATAATCTCTTTGCCATTAAATATCTCATAAAGCAGGACAAACTCTTCGGTCATCGTCCTTATATTGATTTATTATTTGTTGATCTATCCGGATCGATTTTTCTTTCTATTACTTTGGCCAAAGACTTATGAAGGCATCACCATCCTTATCAACTATCCCAGAGGTATAAAACTTCCTGATCTTAAAAACGATATATCCTTTCATGAACATTCATCCAGTGTCATACCACCAACGACACACCGAACACAAACTACCTCACCAAGATGTCATTTCCATGGTTTTCATCTTGCATCAATGTACGTAATCAAATAGAATGCATTGGTAATGGTATCAAGTCATGAGACCAATACACATGTCCGTAGATAGGAACAACCAATGACACCCAAAACATGTGGTGTTCCTATTGGAAGGGCTGTCCTCATGATCTCACTACTAGAGATCACCAAGTGTTAACTTCATGAGAAGAAGTATCAATGCTTATGATCCCCTAGCACCTGATAGTCAGACATCTACTATGTCCAATCAGTAAGATGTATCTAGAAAATAAAACATTTATTTAAGATTAATGTCATAGTATCTTGAGGTTCTCATTATGGCATGGGATCTTCTACAACCTCTTGGTATGACAATTAATATTTGGACATTACCATTATAATAGAGGATGTTGAAAAGTCTACACTATAATGGTAAGATGATATCATGCTTAACTATTTAGACACATGATATGGTAATCAAAAATACTTTTTAGTTGGGTCTAGAGAACCCACTATTTCAACAATAACTTCAAATAAAATCATTTTAAAGGGGAGATATAAATTTGGTCATGGATTACACTTATTAAATTTAATAAACCAATTTTGAGTCATTATGATGTCTTAATTCAAATTGTATATTTATACAATATTTTATTTTTATCCAAAAATTTAATATTCTCCGAAAGTTAAAAAATATTTAACACTGGATAATTTTAACACGATGATTTAAAAAATCATATTTACTTAAGAAAAATAATTTTATTTTTATGGTAATTAATCCTTTTAAATAAAAGTTCTTATTTACTGGAAAATACTTGTCTTTCTGAAAATAAAAACTTTCTGACAACTAACAAGATTACACTAGACATTATAAAATTAAATTATAAATTTTATATAAATTATATAGTTTAATATTAATATTATATTAATGTAATATTTATTTGAAAAATCTTAAATTTATCAAAAATATTTATAAAACCATATACTTTCAAAGAAATAAATTTTGTTTTCTTTATATCCGAATGTAATTTTCATCATCTAATATATAATTTTATTTAGAAATAAATAATAAAAACAAAAAATATAATCATTATTTTATTACAAATAATACATAAATGTTCATTCTACTATGTCTAGATACATAACCCCTTATTACACCAACATACACCCTAACTAAAATGTCTGTGAAGGTAAAAATTTCTTGGGGTGGTTTGATTAACATGGTTTGGGTCATGATCTCAAAAATTATCTATGATAAATTTTTTCCTTCATGTTTCAATTTTTGAATTTTATATTGGGATTAGTCAATGGAAAAACCCAATGATTTCATCTCCCTTGAATGATTAAAAAAATTCGGATTCATAGGCTATGATCCTTCTGGTTGAGGCCATCACATCTTTTATCTGTGTCTATTTGAATCTATCACAACCCTTAATATATAATAATATTTGTGGTTAGTGTGATTATTTTCATGTTTGAGGTTATTATGTTTTATGTTGATTTAGTACATTGTTTAGATGTAACTTGTTATTTGATATTGTTTATTTCACTAGTATGAATGTTGCAAACTATAGGGTGGTCATTACAAGTTCTCAGTAGGATTACCTTATTTTTTTATTTATTATCAGGTCAAATCATTCCTAGAAAAGTAAGGTTGAAGCCTTTTCACATGTTTCTAGCTCACGGTGATCTAGAATGCACTTCTGGGCTGGTGGTAGACTATCAAGGATACTATATTGGGGTATCCATGTTTTATTGATTGTAAAATGACATCAGACCCAAAATTAATTTGACATTTTTTGGGAATAAAGTCATCAAGAAATATAGTATTTGGAACATAAGAAGTAGGTATGAGAGAGTTTCTATGAAAAACATACCCATATATAACAATGTGTCGTATCGGTATACAGGATGTGTATTTTTGATATGATATTTTATTTCCAAATTTTTAAATAATTTTGTCTAATTTATTGGTATTATTTTTTATATCATGATTTTATCGACTATTTTGATAAATTACAAGGTTTTAGAGTAAAAATAGGGAAAAAATCAATAGGGAATGATTACAATAAATGATATAGTAAAACATTCAATAGTTATAAACTTCAGTATCGATGGTTCCAATTGGTTTTTTATAGTTGTTGAATTGTTTATGAAACTGTGTTTTCAAACCTTGTAGTTATATAAAACACTCTGTTTTGTGATGTTTTTCTTTCACATGATTTCAGATTACTTTTATTACTGATTTTTCATTTATTTGAGATTAAATCAAAGGGTTTTCTAATAATTGTTTCATTTTAATTAATTAGTTCAAAATTTATATTTAATGTATCTATTATTAAATATTACTTTTGAAAAACTATTTTTTTTACAAAAAAGGTATTTAAATAAATTTACTTGATGTTTATTGTGTTATAAATTAGAAAATTGGTTTCATATTTTCTTTCAAAGAAAATTTTTTATAATTTTTTAAAATAAATATCAAGAAATTCATTATAATTTTTCAAAGTAGAATCATTTAGCTTTCTTTCAAAGGATTTGGATGCCAAAAGGTATTTTTCATAGAATATTTTTGAAAATAATTTGGTTGATTCTTCTCATATGTTATGAGTCGATAAGATGATATTGAAATTACAATTTTTATATGAGTGATATTTTCATGATGTGTTGGTTCTTTCTCAATTAATTTAGATTTTATTTTATGTATTGAATCTTGGGGTATATTATCATTATGTTTTTTGTTTCTTTTTATTGTAGTGAAAATACACCCTAGAAGGTCATAATGAATTTTCTATAGGAAGTAGTATATTATTTAACACATGATAATTCTCTTGTTGAACAAGGTATGGTTGAGTCATTCATCTATAATTATTATTTTATAGAATATAAAATAATTACTGGTATAATTACAGTTATTGAATAGACTTAAATGATCTAGGATTGTAATCCTCTTATATTTTTAGGGTAGATATATTCCCAAGAAATATAGTAGTGTATAAAGGATATTTAAAGAAACGTTAATTTTACAAATACTCTAAAGATCATAAAGATCAGTTTTTCCACTTTAATGCTCGAAGGTCTACGTTGAAAATAGTTTAAGTTAATAAATTGGTGTAATCCACAGAAGGAACAATCTTCGGAATGTTTTGAGGAATTATTTATTCATAAATTCTTTCCAAATACCATAATGTAGAGAAGAAAATAGATTTTTTGATTATCTGTAGAATGATATAATAGTATGGAGTGCACTAAAATTTTCTCTTCGAGAACACTATATTTACAAATTCTAATCTAAGATTATAACTTGAAAGTTAAATGTTTCAAAAAATTTCTACATCATCATATATAGTTAATAGTGTATTTGTATAAAATATAAAATTATTTGGAAGTGGGGGTTTTAGATTTTAGGATCGAGGTGGTCATGAAAGGGCTATAAGGATATATTGAAGCTTCCTATAATCATGAAGATAGTAAGATGTGGTTAAGTGGTGAAGGGAGAATGTGTATGATACGAAATCAGAGTGGTAGTAGTGAAATGTTTCTAATGATTGATCAATGATTTATTAATATAGAGGAAATTATTATAAATAAAAAATTCATTGATCACCATTCCATTGAAACAAAATCTAAGGAAATTGGAAATAAATAACGTGTACCTTATACTAGAGTTCGCTACAAATATTTCCATTAATTGATGATTAATTAAGATCACTAGGAATATATGAAAAGATATTCACTCTATGGTGTGTCAATAGTGAGAACTAAATCACAAAAATAGTTTGGAAGGTCCCTACCACCTTCATGATATGCTATTATCTCATAATAAAAAGAAGTAAAAAGGAAGTGACCTTTGAGTGGAGATTTTATTTGAAAATATATTGATCGATCTATTCACAAATGAATTATTATGTCTAATATTCCTATAAATAGTTGTATTGGGATGATATTAAGATACCATGCATTAACATGTACATTTTATAAACAAATGAGTTAATTAATTCATTTGAAAATTTTTTATAACCCAAAAATGATTTATTTCCAAGTGTTTTATCATAAAAAATTATCAGTTAATGATAACATAAATTTGATAGGAGATCGAAATGTTAAATCTTAATGTTCAATTGATACAATTTAATCATATACTTTCTAAATTGTTTGTATCATTTGAATCATGGAATTATTATTCACTAATGTCAGATAATATGACTACCCTCAAAAGACTTGATAGAATATTCAAAAATCATATTATCTGAAATACCAAAAGGAAAAAAACTAGATATTATCCACAGACATGTCATACACTACGACATAATATATAATAAAATACAATATTAAACAAGTAATATGTATTTAGGGTATATTTTCTTCAGCATCTCACTTATACTAAATCCAAATAGGCTTTGTGAAATTTTACCATATATCATATAATATATGATAAAATATTAAATAATGTCTAAAAGGTATTTTTCATATATTCTAAAAAACATTTGGAAGGATAACATCAACTTCACCATGAAATACATCAAATACAATTGTTTATGGATCATTATATATTTTTTTTAATGAAATATAAAACTAATAAGTGTTGTTATATGAGGTTTATAAAAAAATACATATCTAAATAAAGAAATTATGACTCAACTAATAATTATAGAATTGAAAAAATATTAATTTACAATTTCATAAATTTAATCAAGGAGAATCCTTGAAGAAAGAATAAGTGCTACACAAATATAATGTGATCTGATATGATTTCCATCTGACACATGTATCTCTATAACATTTCCCACTAGTTAGATCATATTCTAGATTTCATAATCAAATTAACCTTTTTTCAAAGACATAATGTGACTCTAGGACATTGAGTATAAAAATTCAATATATCCTCCTCACGTATTCTTGATTCTTTTAGTATAGACTATCTAGGTAAACCAATACATCCCATGTCATTCGTTTAAGTGGATAAGAACATCACATTTTCGACATTAAATTAAATAATCACATCATATAAACCTTATAAGTAAATACTAAAAAATTTATGTCTTTATTAATTAAGGGACTAGATGTAATTCCAATCATATGTGGGGAAAATCCCATATTGGTTATGCTCTAACAGAATAGATGATCAACAACATTACCAACCTTAACTGACTATCTAAAACTCAATTCTTAGAAAATAAAGGTATAAAGATGTTAATGTTATAATTCAAGGTATATTACCAACCACAAATATGGAGATTCAATGTGAAACATGAATCCTTAGTATACTAAAGATATAGAATATGCCACTCTATGTGGTATACAACATGAGCCATCTAGTGAAAAACCCAATTTATGCCTCAAAATCTTGTTAAAAATATCAACACTAGTATTATACTAAATATAACATTAACATTATATCATAACCTATAATATTCCCTGATGACCATCAATTAGGGATAACCCAAAGTCATAATTTGGGTGATCAATTATCATTTTTCTTCTGGATATATATCTATCTATCAATATACCAACATCTAATGTGAAATCATGATAACATGGAGACTTTCATTTTTATAAAATGATATATTTTCTATTATTAAAAGCTATAATGATACATAACAAAATAATACATTGTAATCTTTCTAACATATCAAGAACAATAGACTGAGAAAAATTCTTTATATTGGAAATAATTTTTTAGTTATTTGTAAACTCATTATATCTCTATAAAATTTCTACCATATCTCTATATGACCATCCGATAAAAAACACCCACTAAAAAAATTAGGGAATAAAATATATTATGGAAGAAATATTGAAATTTTTTGATACATAGGAATAATATTCTTAGTGGAAAACCCCTTGAACAAATTATTTGACTCCATGTACAAAGTATTCAAACTTCTTAATTTCACAAAATCAACTCATAATATTTCAATATATTCTATTTTTAATGATTAAAGTTTTCTAATTTTATTATAAACATTATCCTTGGATATTATTCCACCTACATTTTCCTTTAATATTAAATTCACTTTACTTTTTTACTCATATAAACCATTATTTGTTATCTTTACACTTCTCTATGGTAAAAAAAAACTATCACAAGATTATTATAAACTATATTAATTATAAAATATCATGTTAATATTAAAAAATACTTTATTATTATAATATAACACTTGTTTAATTTAGTGCGAGAATTTAATAAATTAGTTATTATATTAATATTCTATATTTTTTCAAACTTATTAAACAGAATATTTTATTCTCTAAATGTTTTACTATTAGAGGTGGAATGATATCGAAACATATTTATAGAAATTTTTGTTATAATAAATAAGAAAAATTTTATCCTTTACTCATTTTTAAACATATCATTGAATTAGAAAAATCATAAACTATGTGTATCAAAAATATTAATCTTGTTTATTCAAAAAAATATTATTTAAAAATTGTCTTAATATATAAGTGATAAAAAACCGAATCCAAATTCACAATCTTTATTTCAGAATCATCTTATCTTTGAATTAATAATTTCATATAATTACACTAAGTAAAAATGACTTTGTCCATTACTTCAAGACAAACTTCATGCTTCTTCCGATAATTTTTTATTAGTTTTTAAACTCCTTTATTTTCAGAAAACTTATATAACATACAATTGGAATCATATTCTTTATCCATATATAATAATTAATTTATTTTTTATTATACTCAAGATAGAATCCTCACTATGATTCATTCAACCATTTCTGTATTTTTTATAGTTCCTTCTCTAAATGGACAGGTTTTTCATAATTAATGCACAACCATTCCTTCTTTTTATGTATTTTAGTTAGTATTATGGGCTCTCTACTAACTCTATTCTTATCTTTATAAATAAAAATTTCACCCTTACCCAACCATCATAATGTATCTTGATAATAGAGATCCATTTCAATTCTTATTAATCCTCAATATATTGAGGTTATTTGGGAAATATTTGATGAAATCATTCATATTATAGTTCACAATGAACAATCAAAACCTTTCCGATATTGACTTTAGAATGAATTCATTGACCTAGTCAAACTTGAAAAATTAGACTAATCCATTTAGGTAATTAACATACCTAATCATATTTAGTAAATGTTTAAGGAATAACATTTGTTCTTCAATAATCCACAAGAATAGATCCTTTTAATCTTCATTCCAATTATACCTTTATTTTTGTTGATAGATATTTCTAGGTTGTTTATCATTTTTATGTATATGTGTCATCATGTTTAATTTAACAATTTTGTTCCATGGTCACATTCATGAGAGAATAGAATTTTAGTGAATCCCTTAGATCTATATCATAAGTATGTTTTTCCATTTTTTTTGAAGGACTCTAATCATCGATTTCTCTATAAGTTGTTTTTCTAACAAATAGACCTTAACTTATTCTTTTAGAACTAATATCATGTTCTAGAAATTGTCAAATAAATTAATTTCATTTTTTCCCTATCTAAGATATATTTTAATATTATGATTTACGATGACAATAGTGGTAATTTATCTACAATAGAATATTTTATTAGCTTAATATCATGTTTTAATATTCATTTAATAATCATTTATATTAAATTTAATCCCACTAAAATGATGACCCACTTAGAAATTCGTCATATCTGTTAGTGGTTATAAATCTATATATTACTAAATAATGAGTTAACTGTATAATTACTCTCTCTAATTAGTTATTTTGGTAAGCCACTATGCCAATCATATAATAGATAACTCTTGGTTGGTTGAGTGGAAACCAAATTGTCTAATCCATCATATGGATAAATTGAGTACTATTCTTTTGGTATTCTCCCTAAGGGCTTACTGACTAAGTTTAACCTAAATAAAATTCCAAAAATGGGAATATAATTATATTATGTTCACCCATTAATTTCATTCCATACATAAGATAATTTTGGGAAACCCTATTTTGGAAAAACCTACTTGATTGAATGATCGAGATCATGACAAGTGTTCACTTTGGAAAGAATATAACACTTATTATATCTAAAGATCATTTAATCACTCTATCTTATCTCATATTATTAACCATATGTATTCATAAATTAAATATTTTATTTTTGAATCCTATTATTTTCACTAAATTAGAATGTTCAAACTATACTGATGTGTAACTGTTTACACAACTCATAGCATATATTACCTACCTAAATTAGAAGACAAATACATTCATACACATTCAAATTAATCCCATAGATAAGGTATATGAAATCATATCATGTGAATGTTTAGAATCATATAAAACCAATAATCCTTCCAAGTGTAATTCTAAAGACATATATAACCTACCACTTCTTTTTTAGACAAGGAATATGTCCCTTCGATAGTGATTTGTCTTACCCAATGTCCATATACCTAGGGATACATTAGATAATAGATATTTAACCCCCAATATAATTCTAAAAGTTAATATTTATAAAATATAATTATCTATTATATTCAATCTCATAACCTAATATTAACCAAAGTTAAGGTAGAATAAAACTAAATCCCATATCATACCATGAATGATACTCCTTAGATGCATTCATGATAACTTATATGATAATTTTAACTAATTAACTAAATTATACATAGATTTGAAATACTGAATTTATATATATTAATAAAACACGGGGAATAAATTAAATAAAATTACTATTCAAATATTTAATTATCTGATAAACTTTTATGGATAGTTTATTAATTATGTGATTGTAAACACTTTATAAAATATTGATCCCATTATGGAAACTTCATAATCTAGTAAATATAAAAAATATATATTCACTTTTAAAATTAATTACTTTATATTATCCTTTAGATAAAATTTTACTTAATTATATCAAATTTGATTAATTTTTTTTTAAATATTTCAAACCAATTATGTAAAAAATTTACATAAACTAAATATCATATATTAAATTTTACTTAAACGTTAATCATATCATTTATCAAAACTACAACTAATATGGATTTAGTAATTTTTGAAATAATTCCGTTTTTAATTTGAACATCCAAAATTAACAATTATAGAAAATTTAGAATTCTAAATATGAATACCTTAATATTTTGACTTATTTTATAAGATATAAACACTTTAAAAATTAATCTGATAATTTCCATAACATTTTATATGAAAATTATATGTATACCACATAATTGAAAAATGAATTTAATATTATTATAGAAGAATTATTTATCAAATTTTTTAAAAACACTACATAATTAATTATAAACAATTTATAATGAATTAATTTAATAATTTTTTTAAATTATGTAAATATACCAAAATACCTATTTTATTAATTTATAAATTATTTATAAATTATTTAATTTAATTTGAAATCAAAACATTAAAAAATTTATTTCTTCATGGATATAGTATTTAATGAAATACACTATAATACAACATGGAATTAGATTAATTATGAATCCTATACTACAATTTGAAAATTTAAATTGAGATATCCTTCACTGGAACTTCAGTATAATATCTTATGATATCAACATCATTTTAAGGGAAATATGATTATTTATTTTAGAAACATAGTTATCTAATATTTCCCAATACAATATCCCAAATAATATGATGTGATTCTTAAAAAACTATAGAAATCATTTTCTTCCTTTAAGATATACCATATCATAGGGTGGAACTATGTTTCCACATAAGATATCAAATATCATATAACCATTTATCTAAAAAAATTAATCTTATTTAATGATATGTAATAAAAACTCAAAATGTTTTTGGTTTTTATCACTTTTAAAAAGTTTTGGGGAATGAAAACATATGGTAAAGCTCTTATAAATTTGATAGATTCCATGAGATGGATCTCTTATTGTTCAATGTGGTATAAATGATAAGAATTGTAAATCCCATGACCAAAATTATTTCGAAACTAGAACAAATGAAAATAGAAATAAATAAAATGTACCATACACCAATTTTCATTGTCACAGTTGACATCAATTCATGAATAATAAAGACTTCTAGAAATAACAAAAAATATCATCCCTCATATGTGTATCCATAAGATATATCAAATTACCGAATCAGTTTAGGAATTACTATATTACCTTTACATTATACTAGTATCTTAGAATGCGAAGAAGGAAACAAGTATAGAAATTCAAGAGGAGAGTGTATCAACCAATGAATTACTCATGGAGTTCACAAATAAATTCACATGAACAATAAAATTTTAAATAGACAGTGGGGATTACCCTGGAGCCAATTCATTAAATATCACATTTTATAAATGTACAAGTTAATAAATTTGTTTTAAATGGTTTGAAACCAATTAAAAATTCATCTTCATGTTTCTTTCCATATAAAACACTTAATTAAAAATATTATAAATTTTATAGGAGATATGGACATTATCTCTTAACATTCCACCACCTTAAGTGAATTATAAATCATCCAAATGAATCATATCATTTGATTCATTAAATTTTTAGTTTTTCATGTTTTTCAATACAACTACTCTAGGAATACATGATATGATATCAATATATCACATAATATTATATACCAAAAGACAGAAAACTAGTGTTTATATATATAAATTACATACTCTTTGAAATAATCTATCATATGATATATTATTATATTGACCTAGGGAATATTTACTTAATGTAGTGACCTAAAAATACCATCTAAATTAGATTCCTAAAAATAAATTAAAGTAAACTACTAATTTTCAATTAGTGTGGGAAATCAAGAAATTATAATATGAAATTTCTTGAATATTTTATTTCTTACGTCAGTTTTGACCGGTTATGTCCTCTAAAAATATTATTTAGAAGGTTTTTTCAAAAGAAAAGTACATTTATTTGTAACCACTCATAGAATCTTCAATATTAGATGGGTGATTGGATAGTCAAGTAGTATCATTATTAAAAACAATCTGGACTAATGATTCTATGGATAATTTCTTAGATAAGTGAGTATCCTCAAGATTGAAAAAAACATATGTAGGTGACTATAGGATAACATATATATACTGAATATGAGTTTAGAGTTTCTTCATGTCGATGTTTTCATTTTAATTTTTATCAATGTTCATCGAATCATTTAAAGTTAGTATATTTTATTTTTATAATATGAATTCAATTGATGATTTTAATTGATAAAAATTTATGGAAAACATCAATAATTCTTGGTATCAGTACCCTATAAAGATGAATATTGTATATTATGTCCCTGTAGACTTTTGATTCTTCCATGGTTGACGATATTTATAAAAATATGTTTTTGAAGTGTCTTATAATGTCATCATGAATTAATGATTCAATTTTGATATAAAATCATCTATCATCTATATCCTAGGACATTAAATGGATGTACTTCTTGTCGTATCATAAAATTACAAATTTATTTAATGTATATGAATTTTATATGTCTTCAGACTAAATTAATTCTAAACGATCGGGAGACCACAAGTGAATGGTCACTTTTCCATTATAAGCCTAATTCATTTCAAGAAACATATCATTTCCCTCTTATTTAATTATTTTTACTTTCCAATGAAAGAAATTATAATATCCAAAATCTTATAAAAGTTTTTCTACAGTACCCACCCCTTCCCAAAAAGAAAATATGTTCTTAAGAAATATTCCGTGGTCTAAAATTTTAGAGAAACAATGGAAAATTACACAATTGGTTGAAAAATTATCTAATGATTCATATTACACGCTAATAAATGTAACTCATTTCAATATTTGAATTCAAGGATAATGAAATGAAATTTTAATTCCACATGATTTTTTCTATTAATGTCATCTCCACCTAGTTATAAATTACGGGTGAATAAATCATTTTATTCTCACATGAGGCATAATATTTGAGATTTTCTAAAATACAAAACACGATTCTCACTAGATTTAAATAAATATATATTAATATATATTATGTATCATAAAAAACCTATAATATTATTAATTATGATATTTTTGTCTATGAATTTTCTCACCATGTAAAAAGTGTTCATTGAAAAAAATCTATTTACTATAGTTCTTATAAGGTTTGTCATACTATACACCCACACCATTAACTATTTTAAAACTAAAATAACAGTATTTTTATAAATATAAATTTAAAATTCCTCATTCTATTTATTTCTTATGTTTTTATCCACCTACAACGGGTCTTACCACTTAGTTAATATCTGTCATTTTTACCATCCATGGTGATTGTAGATCAATGTGAGTTGATTCCTTCAAGAATGTGTATCCAAGTATATCCCTATATTATTTATCTTATTATTGTTCTTTTTATTATTCATCTTCTTTATTATTCCATGTTCATACTCTCTCATGGGTATGGTAGTCCGTGGATTCACCATAGATTAATATATATCTGTGTTATTCTAATTTTATGGGTTCTAATAATATTATAAAGATTTGTCTTATTCTATATCTATGGAGAAAAAAAATTCAACCTAGATTCATCCTGTAATGTTATATAGATCTAAAAAGTTATTTTTGATTTTATTAAAAATGTTTTTTATTTATCATTATAGTCAGTATTTTATCCATTATAAATCTTATAATGATTTTCTCTAATTTTTTACAATGATTTTACCTTATTCTACTAATAATCACATTTGATAACAAGGGTACATTACACTTTTAAAATATAATTTATTTCATAAGTATAAATTTTCACACTATTTATTTTATGATTTACCTAAGATGGTTTTCACAAGAAATAGTAAAAAATTATTTCCATGGATTATTTTTTTATGAATTCTAAAGATCAAGCAACAAATTCTTTAGGAAATTTTCAACAAAAAAGAGAGTGATTTTATACTTGATGTATATTATTAGATATTTTGACTGAGTTTTATAATACAAACTCCATGATTGTATGTTTTATTTTATAAAATTTACTAGGTGTTAATTTTTAAATCCATTATATTTTTTGTATATTGATATTATTATGTAATTTATGTTTCCAATGTCTAATGGACCTTTTTGTAAATATATAAAGTGTTTTCATTATGTTTTTTAAGTATTAATTGAATTAACTCATTGGTGTTATAGTTTTTGTATATATAAAATGATATGATGAATATCATTTATGGTTGGTTCTAAATATGGAAGTGGTTATTTCATTGAAGGGTGTTCAAAAGTGAGGTGTGAGTTTTTTTGATGTACAGTATTGAATTGAAAATGTATCACTTTAAATAGATTGTGAATCCAGAATTAGTGTACTATAAGTATCCCAAAGTATATAAGTGTGAATTCAATGTATTTTTACTATAGTTAATAAGATTATGCACTGTCCAGTCCCCTTAGTGCACGATTATTACTCTAGTTGACAATATTTTCTACTCATATATTCTGAATGTGTGTGAACCAAGTTTAAGAACTGTTAGGATCATCAAATACCCATATGATGTATTCCACATTTTTTATGTTCAATATTATACCATTGAATCAATATTTTTTTTCCTATAATAAAATTTGTGCGATAGTTGGGAGTTTCTATTATCATTGGGTTTTGTGATGTTTTCTCATATATTCTTTGTTAGGTTATGATATTTCTCTACCCATTATATCTAATACTTGATACTTCGTCTCATGATGATTACTCTTTTTTAGGGCTTATTGGTTCGTTAGGATATATCTTATTTGATTGATTTTTATGGTTATATGAATCTTATTTTTCATTGTAATTTATTTTAGGGTTCACTGATTTTTGATAATAAATGTTATCATTAAATATTTAAAAGGTGATTATCTCTAAAGGTGTTTTAGTTAAAAAATAAAACTACAGTTTTAGGGTAATATAGAATCAATTTTATTAGAAAATGGGAAAGAATAATTCTTTTTAAATAGTGTTAGTTCTTCTAAATACACAATTTTTTTCTCTAATAAAGTATTTATCATAGTATTCATCAAGTAAAACCCTTTTTTCTGAAACATGATGAATGATTTATCATGTTTTGTAATGGTGCATGAAATAAAGTACTCCCATGAGATATGATTTTATAAAATAAAAATGATACTCTGATTATTTTTATTTTAAAATAGAATTGCATGGTTAATATTTATGAAGGACAGGTACAGAGTCTATATTACAATCCCACTAGTCATTTTTTTCTCCCACACTTTATATAAAATTTATGGGTATCGATTATTTTTCTCATCATTTATATGTATATCCTTCATACATTGATCTAATTGACGATCATATAATTTTCATGGGTATGGGGGGAGGTGGAAAGTGGAGATAATTCAATTTCTACACAGATATGAGTCATTGAACAACTTCTGATTATCTGTTTAATGATATAATATAGAACCTCTTCATATATCCCTCACCTCATCCTTCTACCTCATAAATCATCCATCTGTGGAAGAATTAATTGAAAATATTTTAGTGAGTTATAATTCATGGTATAAAATATATATTTCTATGCATATATATATCAGATGATATAGATAATTCCTTAGAAACCACTATAATTTTTTTCCTTGGTCCAAACATTTTATTTTCATCAATCTACAAGAAATTTAGGCTATAGCCATGGCTTGGAATCGTGGCTATAAGTCCAAAAAATGTGGTGGGTATTGTCATGGAAATAACGAAATACCGATATCAATAGTTCGATCCATGGTTATAGACCTATAGCTATAGTTTATAACAATGCCTTTATCCTTAAAGCCAATGTTTAAAACTGTGGCAGAAGCTTAAGCCACACAAGGCTATAGCCACGGTTTGAAAATATGGATATAGTGCTTCCAATTTCATAAAAAACAACCCATGTATAAACCCTAATGATAGATAGCACAGTAGACAGGCCCTGGACATCCCTGGAATATCCCCTAGACATCCACTAGACAGCCCCTGTACAAACCATAGATAACCCTGGACGGCCCCTGGACAACCCCTGGACAGCCCCTAGACAGCCCCTGGAAAACCCTTGGACAAACCCAGGACACCCCTATATAGCCCCTAGACTGCCCCTGGACAACCCCTGGACAACCCCCAGATATCCCCTAGACAATCCCTAGACAATCCCTCCCCTTTCCCCCTACACAACCCCCTACCCCCTACACACCCCTGCTCCCTACACACCCCCCGGACACATACACACCCCTTCTCCATCCCTCTCCAACCCCTCCCTAAATATACACCTACCCTCCCCCCTTCCCCTTGAAAATCCCCCCTCCACTCCCCCCAAGATAGCCCTCCTCCTAGACAGACCCCCTTCGTGGATAGACCCCCACCCTACACCGCCTCCCTGGACAGACCACCTGTACACCCCATGAACCCCATGAAGACCCCCACCCCACTGATCCCCCATCACCCATTCACCACCCCCCCCCATTAAAGCCCCCTTTTCACCCCCTCATTGACACCCCTCCCTCTTGGACACCCCATAGGCACCCTCATGGACACCTGCCTCCCCCTGGACACCCCCTCTTAGACAACCCCACATGGACACCCCCCCTTTCACCCCACATGTACCATCCCCCTTCCCTACAGAACTCCCTAACTCCTCCCCTTACACCCTCCCCAAACCCCTTCACCCCTCCAGGACCCCCACATCCTCCCTCATGGACACCCCTCCCCCCGGGACAACCCCCTAAAACCCCATGGAAAGCCCCCTCCTAGACAACCCCTCATAGACACCCCACCCGTACCCTCCCCTACTATTCAGACCACCTGCCCCTACACCCCTCCCACTGCACCCTCCCCCACCCCTTGAACCCTCCCCCTACCAGTATCCCCCCCTGCCAATTCCCCCTACCAGGTCCCCACCCCTGCCAGTCCCCTCCCCCACTATTAGTTTTCCCTCTCCCACTTCTAGTTTTTCCTCCCCCTCCCTGTTTTCCATCATTATTTGTTATCCTATTGCCATATATATAAGTTATCATATCACTATACAAGTATTGGTTCCACTACACCACTAATGATGCCCACTGACAAGCCGGTTTTCCCCAATATTTAATTAACCACATAAAACTGGTGATGATTCATTTTTTTAGAGAGAGAAGAATGCTAGGATAAAGTGTTGTAATGATTCATTAGCGAATGAAATTTATATTATAGGGACATGTTATACTATTAAGGAATAACCAAAAATAAATTTGGAGATCATATCCCAATAAACCATTCAAAATGATCATTTATAGAAGGTGTTATGACAAATTACATCACTACAAAAGCATGAAGGAAAACCAAGAAGAAAGGGTTGGTATAAAAAGACCAACCACAATCCATATATTGGGGATGATTGAGGTGAAACTCTACCTAATTTCATTATTTTCAATAATGATATGAAGTATTTTAGGGTGAGATACAATCCTTGTGTGAGTCTCACCATGATTTCATTAAATAAAGATATATTAGAAATATGGTTTTTGATACTAAAATGATATTCTATGAACATTGGAGATGTTCAAAGATTTTTCTGAAAAAAAATATTGATGAAGTATAATGAATATGGTCAAGAAACATATCTATAAATTTTTGGATCAAGGAAAAATTAGTTGTGGTGGTCCCAGTGGTGTTCATAGAGTCGACCTATGTGAAATGGTCAATCCACCATAATTATGTTGGTTTTCAAAGGTGTATATGGTTGATAGCATGTGTGACATATCAAAACATAAAAAGTAGAAGGACCAAAATTTTGGACTATCAATCCATGGTTGATAGATAAAGGTGAAAGGAAAAAATGGTTAGACATAGGAGTACTACTCTCGTGGAGTTCTGTTTTTTGAACTAAAAATAACCAGAAAATTTTCATCAAGTCCCCCACTAACCCTGTAGCCCTTCCCTCCCCCCTACAAAATCCCACCCCCACTCCCCCTAGGCAAAACCCCCTCCCCGGATAGACCTCACCCCCATCATGGACAGAACCCCTGTAGACTCCCTTGCACCCCCTACAGACCCCCTTGCAACCCTCCTCCCTGCAGACCCCCCATTCACCCCTACAGACCCCCTTACTCCCCCTACATACCCCCACTCCCCCCCACATAACCTCGAAGATAACCTCCCTTTTTCCCTACGTTTTCTTTATTATTGAACTAATATGTATTCAATTAAAAAAGATAGATTAGTTCTCTATACACCGCACCACAAATGAGAATATTGAGGTCAACAAAACGATGAGTTTTTTATGGAGTGATAATGTCGTAAATCTAACATGATGAAGAGGAAGAAGAAATATCCCTTGTGGGAGTGCTTTCATAAGATAGTGCAGTCAAACATCAAATAGGTGAGGACCATCAGGATGTTTAGGCGAGATTTAACAAAGAGTGTATTTGAAGGGTAATGTTTTGAAGAAGTTTTGGTGCTGAAGAGACAATCATATTAAATGGTATGTCATAATGTCATTATAGTCCTTCATAAGATTAATGTTTGGTGAAGTCAGAACATATCAGGAAACAATGCATACAGTCATTCGATGATTTGGTTCTAAAATGTGAATATGCTTGAGTCAGTATGTCATTACATGAAGATCGAAATGCAATGGTTTGGCCAAGAAATTTTGAGTTCTTATTGTTCGGTGTGGGAAAACAGGTTGCATCTTGAGGGAATAAAATTGTGCAGGTAAGACATTTATCACACCGCAATTTGATAAAGCAGCATAAAAAACAGTTATTACATGAAAAAGGATGTTGTTTCATGTATAGATAATTGAACTTACTCGTGGTCACATCTAGGAGTAGTTGGATGTGAAAAATAAATGCCTCATAGGAGTTGAGGTTAGAGAGGTCACGTTGCACTAGAGATTGATCACACCACAATTCCCTTTGGAGTTAAGCAGTAGGGAGGTAACCTGTTTTTTAAAACTATCATATCACACCACACCCCCATACAGACCCCCTTTCACCTCCTTACAGACCCCCACACCCCCCTCTTGGACACCCCCCACTTAGGGATACCCCTACCTCCTGGACACCACTCCCTCCTGGACAACCCCCACCCTCATGGATAAAAAAGGGGGTTCGGTATACCTAACCATTTCCATGGAGGATTTCATAGGATTCAAAGATGTGAACTGTCTTCTAGATTTTGATTTCTCTAGGAAAAAATTCAAATTGTGGAACATAATTAAAGGAAGTAAGAGAATATATAGTTGGTTGGATCAATGTTTTTTAAACATCCAAATAATTGAAACATACATGTAGACATCCATTAATAATATCACAGGTATCTTTCAGACCACTCACTAGTTGTAGAGAAACTGAAGAAGGACGAAATAAAGAGTATGAAATTTTTATAGTAAAGGAATTGGATGATAATGTAGGTATTTATTCCACTTGTACATGTTTGGATCTTCATGGGAATGTTTTAAAAATCACATAAAACGTTTAAATAATGACATTATAAGTTATATGGAAGGTTGAATGAGTAGGTAAAATAGCATAGAGGGTATGAATACATACATCAGATGACTGGATGATAGGATTTATGATAGATTGGATGATGACAGGTTTGAAAAGAAGGTGAAAAAAACTAATATAGATAAAAGAATTCAAGAAAAGGAAAGAACATGGATGAAAAAAAATCAAGGAAACTCTGAATTAAAGAGGGTTATTGGAACACGTCCTTCTTCTAGGCCAAATTAAAGGAGAGTAAGGTGGTCAATAAAATCAACATAAAATTAGATGATATATCTTATATAGAAGAAGTGGGGGAGGATGGGAAATGGAAGATTGATCCTTTCATGGATCTACTTGTAGGAGACACTAGGACCACCTCTGCCAGTCCTCCCTCCCCCATCCCCCCTTACACCCCCTTCCCCACTGCCCACCCCCCCATTTCACCACTACCCCACCCCATCACCCTTACACCCCACTGACATCCTCCCCCTCCCCATTCTTGGCAGACCCCCCTACAGACTCCCTTGTTCCCCTAAAGACCCCTTCTAGTTTTCCCTCCCCCACTGCCCCTTGCACACCCTACCCCACCGCCCCACTACCCCACCCCCTATCCCCCACTATTTCCCCACATACAACCTTCCCCTCCACATCCCCCTACCCTACGACCCCCCTATTCAGACCACCCCTACCCCTACCCTGCAGAACTCCCCCTCCCCCTGTACCTCCCCACTACCCCTCCCCCACCCTGCCCTAATGAACTCCCCTACCCTAAAGATCCCCTGCAGAGCACCCCTACCCATTCCATGAAGACCTCCCCCTCCCCATACCCCTCCCCACTCCCCCCTCCCCCTCCCACGCTACCCTACATATCTCCCTCTACCCTGCATACCCCCTTCCCTTAAAACCCAATATAGATCACCCTTTTATGTGTTCCCTCCCCCTTACCATCACCTGGCCAGTTCGCCCCCCCCCCTTTATAACTTCTATTATTATTATTATAACTCAATAATATGAAGAGTTTGAGTTGTTTTGGAATGATTCTATGTTAATATACAAGGTATTAGATTTTTAATAATGGTACTAAAAATACCCAATCCAGATCAAAATTACTTAATCTATTAATGAAAAATTCAAATACTTTTAGATTTCAATATTTTATAAAATCGTTATTATAAGGAAATGTGATAGTAGGGAGATCCTTAAACATAATTCTCAACATTCAAAATCTTTTATCTATTTAAATTTAAGGATTTTTGTTCCTAACAGAGTAGTTCTAAGAAAAAGTATAACACCCTATCTCCTAGTAGAAATATCAAATATACTTAAATTGATGTCTCTGTTGATGTTTTTATAAAATCATATAGAATAATTTTGTTCTCTTTAGGTGAGATTTTTTTTGTGGATATAGACTTTGAGTCTTATTATGCTGGTATTTGGTATATATTAGAAGCCCAATATACGACTAAGCACTATGTTGGAAGGTTGTTTAACAAAATGAGACTTCACAACTTCATGATGCACCCTTGATCTATATTCAGGACTCATATAGAATATTTTAATTCAATTATATTATATATTTTAAAAAAATAAATTAGAATAGGGGATGAGGATCAAGAATTAATTCTTTTAACACCATTGGATGAGTCTTTTAATTCTACTGAGGAATCGATGGTGTATGGTAGGGTCTCTCTACATATATAAGAGGTTGTGTTATATTTTTTTAAAGAAATTAAAAATAATGAAACTATTAAGAGTGAAGATTAGTGTTTGAACAATAAAAGAAAATTTGAATATAGGGATAATGATGATCATTTGCTGCAATTGTAATCAATGTGGTCAAAGGAGTGATAAGTGATTTTCTAATTCAGTAATGTATGTTTGAAATCCATATCATGATTAAAGCCCATAATTATGGAAGAATGAAAAAAGTATACTTTGAGAAGATATCAAATGTATAAATATGAAATCTATAGACATAAGAATAAGAATATGCTAAGATGGGATAAAATCATAACAAAATGCATATGTGAGAAAATTTATACACAAAAAATAGTGTCTAATATGTCTTATGGCCTCATCATAGTATCCATTTCCTTATAATTATTTTGAATAAAACTATTCACCTAATTTTATAAGGTTCAAGTTTCCATGTTGGAGATACCCCACATACTATTTTATATGTCACTATAAATAGAAAAAACATAAGTCCAAAAATGTAAAAAGTATAACATGCTAAAAACGACTAAGAAGAATGCCCCCTCCCCCTGGTTAACCTCCACTCATAGACACCACCCTCAGTGAAAACCCCCCAGACACCCCCTCCATGTTAGAAACCTCCTCTGTCATGGACACCCCTTATACACCAACCCCAACCCACTCCTGGAAAACCCCCTAGACAGCCCCCTACACCCCTGCCCCTCCCTGCCCCCTGGACATTGCCCCCAGCTCCCTTCATCCCCACTACCCATGCACACTCCCCCCCTTCACCCCCACAACCCCCATCATTACCCCCCCACTACCCCCACCCACCCCCATTACCCCCACCTACACCACCACTTCCCCCCAGATATACATCCACTATATGTTAACAATTATAAGATAAATCCTATAGATATTACATCAAATAGTAGAAAGGTAATACAAAAGTGTAAGGGGAAAATAATTTACCTAACACAAAGGAAATATAGGCCTGAACATAAGACCAACTATAAAGGAAAAAAGGGAATAGATTGGATCAGGTTACCCGGATCTGACCACCACACATGTTCAACACCACCATGATCTGCTAAGCTTTACTAATAACAAGTCCACTAAATTAAAATCCAATGTTTATTCCATCTGTAAAAGGTATGAAATTTATAGGAAAATCCAATGTAGGTATGCGTACATACATACCCATATTACACCCATATAACGAAGAGTGAAGCAATAAAATAAAATGTTTGGCTCATCCCATAATATATGATGGAAATGAATCCCAATTATAACATCTATCCAAAAAATCAAATCCAAAACATAAATCATAACCATAATCTATCATGAATAACACCTCTAAGACTTACCAAACCCTATCATAAAAAATCCCGAATATACCTTAATGTATTATACACCTCATCCTATTACACATCTATTGTAATTACCCCAAAAAAAAATTTCCTTCTCTTATTCCCTCAAACATCTCTCTAGCCAACCCAAAAATGAAGGACATCATCCTAGGGGGGGAACAGGTTTGAAATGTAATGAATAATCTCATGTGACTAATAGAAACTCATAATATCACATAAATATGATAATTATACCTCTTCTAAACTAACCTTTGTGAAATTATATTAAAGAACTCTCATTCTAAACTTGAACCAGCCCTCAAATTCATCTAAAGAGAATGAGCCTGAGAACAAAATTTCCATGTTATTGAACCCATAGTTTATTTTTTTTAAAGGAAGGTGATGACATGAATTGGTTTCCCAATCCATGCCCCCGGGGGAATTTATTAAAAAATAAAAGGTTACAAAAAAAGCATGAGGTGTAATGCACTTACACCAGTAGGGAATTAAAGATTACAAGATAAATATTTAAGCATACCAATGTAAAAGAGGGAACAAGTCCACATGAGATCGCCAGTATATAGCAGTTCCTAATGATCTTCCAAAGCCATCCATCTCAAATATTGATCTTCAACCTCCTGTGATTGAACCAAACATGGGAAGAATATCTCTGGATCTGGTAGAATAATGAATATAGTATAATGAATTATCTAATTAAATTGTAATCTTTCCATACACTTCATCATCATTCTGAATTTTAGTTCTTCAATTCTTTTTCAAAAATACTTCCCATTATTATAGGATAACACGTAGTATTATTATTATATTTATTCATAATGTCATTATAATATATTGGTATAGGTATATCATGATTTTAAAGAAAAGGATAATGTAATAAAACATTTTAAAAATAAAGGCATGAAAAAACTAATAATGTGGAATTAAAAATAATAATAATCATACAACATACACTACCTCAAACCAAACTCACAACACCAAACGCAAGACAAGGGAGTTATACATAAAATATAAAAAAGCATAAAAATAAGACCATCCTCAAAACCAGAACATTAATATTAGGCTCAATAGAATAGTTTGGTAATATAAATGAATAAATTAAATAGAAACATCTCCCCTCAGAATAAACAATATCCAATGATCTTGAGATAAGAGTGTGATTGAAACCTATTATAAGAAAATTTAGAAGTTCAGTGAAGTGGTAGATTACTAATGGATAAATTGGAACATGAATTCATGGATTATATGGTTTAGTGAGAGGACTTTAATCTAAGAATTGTGGTTATTCCAATAATTTGTTTAAAAGGGGATAATTAAGAAAAATATTAAGTATTATTGTATTTTATGGTATATAAAACTAAGTATCTTAGGGTCAAAAGGTTTATATTAAATATTTCATATAATATTAAGTAACATATATTATAAAATATGAAAAGAAGGTTGATAAATTCACTTCCTTAGTGAAACATTGGAATTCCATCTCAAAATAACTGGAAAAAATCACCAAAAAATATGTTAGATGCTTCTTGAAACCTAAATTGTGTTAATATACATTAATATAACAAGTCAAAAATAATCACTACTACTAGTATCCCTAGAATCAAAATAATAAGAACAAAAGAAGTGATGAGAAAGGTACATTATATTAATATAATCCGGAAGAATAAATAAGGTCATGGTTATTTGAGACATTTTCCTATTTAAAAAACTCATTAAATTCTTTTTTAATTTATATTTAACCAATCATGATGATTTTTTTAAGATTTCAATGAAAAATATAACATTGAATCTGAGCTAGGAATTATGTACTAAGGGAAAAATAGTAGAACTTAAAAGTATTCTGATAAAAAATTCTTCTGGAAAAAAATAAGTTTGAGTTTGAACCCAAGAGATAACTAAACCAAAATAAAAATTATTATTTTTTGAAACACGAGGAGAACACTCCAAAAAGAGAAATAAATAGAGTCAACTAGGCAGAGGAATGACAGCATCTATTGGAAGTGTCAGGGGGGAGGGCATTGTAGTGTGATAGGTTATTATGGAGGAGGGTAACACAATGCGAGAGGTCGTTGGGGAGTAGGTCACCACAGTGATATAGGTTTTTGGAAAGGAGGGTGGGGAGGATGGAACCAAGGTGGTAGATGTTATCAGGGAGGAGGGCACTACAGTGAGAGGGTTGAAGATCAGTGGAGGAGGAGGAGCCAGGTCATGTATGGGAAAAAAATTGAGACAAAAATCTATATCCATGAATGTATAATTGAAATATGGTTATAAACAAGCTATAACCACAGTATTATGAAATTTTGGCTATAGGTTTGTGGCTATAGTTTAAATTTATAGTATTTTAATGTTATTAAAATTTATAAATTTTATTTAATAAATCTATGGTTTTATATAGAAGAAATTATTTATTAATAAACATATTAACTAAAATATATTATTTCATGATAGATTGGAGTGATAAACTATTCATATAATATTTTTATAAATCAATTAAAAGTAATGTAAGTTCTATCAATCAGATTTCATTTTTGGAGACTAAAGTGTTCTTGAAAAAATCACATATATCTATAAAACCAAATAGGTGAACATAATTTTATTCATTTTATATCTCATTAAATTTGTTCATGTTTTTTAAAAATTTATGGATTTCATGGATTGATCTAAAACATGTTAGTATAAATTTGTGGACTCATAGTGTAGTTTGGTTTCCATTAATTTAATGTAATACATATTCTAGGATGGTCATCTATCTTTTATCTAAATAAAATATATATTTTGTATCTTTTTAATTATATTTTTTCATTGAAGGTAGAATTTTTAGGGGTTTTTCATGATATAAAATTCATTCTATCTAATTATGGAATAAGTAACTCACAGTATTAGAATTGAAACCTAATGATGAGCTAATATCTATTCTCACTATTATTGTGAGTGTAGGTTTTTTCATCCATTATAGAATTAAAAAAACCAAAAAAAATCAAGCATAAAATGAGTAAAAAAAATATAGAAATCTATATGAAAATTATTGATATAATAAAATAATTGTTAATATTTATATTTTATATATGATTCCCTTACAATAATGTTAAAAATTGATATAAGGAACAAAAAATAATTAATTCCATAGTCATATATTTTTTTAATTTTTTTTTCACCATTCATATAACTTAAACTAAAAATCCTATTAAGTTATAAGGTTGAGGTTGATTGCATATAGAAAATGAGAATACTAGATTTAATGTTCTATAAATTCCTAAATTTTTAACACATTTTTTGGGATGTGACTTAAAATCCTTATTAAATACCAATTAAAATTTGAAATCATTTTAGAAAAAATTTATAAAATTAATTTTACAAGTATAGTTTTTTCTAGGAATATAAAAATAATAAAAATAATAAAATCATTAAATTGATTTTTTTATTAAATTATAAGACGAATTAATATATGTATGACCAATTTTAATTAGTAACACTTCAACTATTCCAACATATTTAGTGAATGGAATTAATGTAATTTTAAGAACATTTAGTAAAAATATTAAATGAAAAATATGAATCAAATCCACATTCATTATACAATTCACTTTAAAAAATTGAATTTTCTCCACTGTTATATATGATTATTCAAATATATAAAATGTAATGAAATAAAATAATAATTATAAATATAATATTATTAAAGGAAACATCTTCAAAAGATAATTTTAATTAAAAAATTTATATACACATAATTATACAAACAATTATCCTCCATTATAAGAAACTAGACACTCATTACTAATTTAAAATAATTAGTTATAGTGAATTATTTATAAAAATTAAAGTGAAATAAATAAAACCTCTCTCTTGAATAATGAACCCAATGAATAATTGAATGCTAAAATAAATAATTAATTCAATTCAATAATAAAAAAATCACGTTATTGAAGCATACCTTAACATGAAATCTCTTTAGATCTCTTATAAATGTTACTGGAAATAAATTATTTTTCACACATAAAATAAAAATCAAATAAATTTATATTCTCTAAGCGATTCATAAAACCATAACATTACCAATAAGGTATTTATTTTTCTCCTCCTACAAATATGTTTTGTAACATAATGATATAGATCACACTGAACTCAAATTATTCAAGTGACACCACGTGACATTAGGATAACCTTCCTAAATGACATAAGCTACATAATTGTAGAAAAGGCCTAATGAGGTACCATAGGGTGACTATACCTTCTTTATTAGAGTTCAAAATCATGAATAAATTAACTAATTATCATACAAAAAAATGAAGGAATCTGTTGAGAAAATGAAACATCCGAACCATAATAATATGTAATGATGAATCCATGTAGTCATATAAGTACATTTTAACATAGGGACAATCACATATCAAAATAATGGTAGAATAAAAAAAAGTACCAGAGGATCTATTACATCCCTATTTGATACATCAATCCTAGTTTGTAATCTTAGATGAGCTTTTCATCACAATAATATATATCACACTAGGCCTCTACCCAACCTTTTTCTATAATAAGTGATAGGATTTCTTAGGTACCCAAGTTCTATAGATGTCTAAGAAGGTTGAAAGTAAGTAAATCAGTAGGGAACAACAAAAACAGTACTATAAAAAACTAGTAAATTGATTGTGCATTTGTGTGACATGTTCAAATTAAATAAATAACTACTAAATAATAAATAAAATAAATAACCCAAAATACATAGTTTAGACAACATTGAAATATCACTACGAATTTTTCATAGAACTTTACAACCCTTGTATAATGATCTATAATATTTTCAACTGATAGGTCCATTACCTAAACAACTATACCATCCTCATCTAGTTCTGGGGTGTTTTTGAGTAGGTTGTGGTGACTGTGCCATACCCCATAATTGAACCGGGAAACCTTGTTATACAGATTGTAGCATGGACCTTGGGAATGCTCTTATAAGGATTCATCCTAGTATATTGGATCAGACCTAGGTTCCAAATCCATAAAAACACCACCTATAATATCACAGACCTCCACTATGAGTGTTTTCTCAGCCAAGGAATGTGCCTGTAATTAACATGGACCACCCCTATAAGTGTTTTCTCAAGGTATCATAGAATAAGGAATCAAACCTCAAGAATTTTCCATATCAAACCAAAAAGGTATAAAAAATGAATGAATAAACAGAAATAACCTTTGTTAAATTCCATCCTTGATATTCTAAAATAAAAATGAAACCCTCACAGTAGGATCTACACTTCCCCAGGGCACCCTATGGTGTCCCCTAGGTCAAATTATTGCCTTCGATGCGAGCCATGTTATAGATATATACTTAATTCCATCTTATTCACTGGTAATATTTGGTAGGCTCACACCCCAAACCCAGCCACTAGTCCCCATAGGGTATAACCACCAAAGTAATCACATCCTAGTGGTAGAGGGATGATCACCCCATAGTCATCTCAATGAGACCTATGACTATAGGGTATCTCTCATGGCTAATCCCTTGGTCTTGCATCCTAAGTGAACACTCCTCTTTACCAAAAGGATACTAATCCACCTTCTACTGTGGATACTATGACCTATTAATATTAATCCAATTAATTCATACCCTAATGGGTTTCTAGTATTCTCAAAAATGTGATCTCATTTATATCCTCATCCATTACTGACCACAATGTAAAACCAATTCAAGAGGGTCTGATTGTGTGGTTTTTATGGGTCATGACGAAACATAATTTATATTTCATTAAAAATTGGAATGAAACATTGGGCTATCCAAGACCATTTCTTAAGGAGGACCTCAATCAGAGTCTCACTATTACAAAACTCTTATTAATATTTTTTTATTATCATAATTTTTAAAAATAGCTATATCAATGTGGGGAAGGGTCATTATTTTGATGCATGAAAATTGGAATGAAAATGGAAATGTAGATGCACATAAATTTAATGTAAGAAATTAAAATGTTCTTATGGGTTAATTGTAGTGGGATATATCCTAATTTTCATTTTTTCAAAACTATAAAATTCAACATTGAGGTATAATATCATTAACCTAATCACCCTCCATTATTTTACCCTGTATAGAACCACTAATTCACTCAATATATCCTTTAATAGATTATTAATTCAATGTATTCTTGTTGGTTACTAGGTAATAATATCTACCAATCAAGTGAAGGAAATTACTCACACACCTAGAAGAAACCATGTGATATTCATCAATTCAATTCACTTGAATCAACTAGAATAACGTGTGATCTAAATAGAGGGATAAATTGGTGTGAAACAGTTTTAAGAGTGTAATATTGTCTATAGAATTTAGAGAGACAATCACCTCCTCTATATTTCACCTTCATTGTCACACTATAATATGAGAGAAGATAGACTGATAATTAAAGGGAAAGAGTCAGGATCTTCTCTATGATTCCCCATGGACCACCCACAATGAGTTAGTTCTCCATGATTACAAGGATTAAAATCAATGGGACGTCAAAGGGGTTGAAGGAGACATGAAGAATTAAGGGAGTAGATAACACTACATATAAACTAAAAAATGGGAATTGAATTAAATATATAGAAATAAACATTATAGAGGAATATTGACTATGACTAGAATATGTTGAATACTTTTATCAGGTGAGAGGAAATTATTTATATATATCATCATTTTTTCCCTTACTTTCAGTGCAGTGAGGTTCTGTGATGTATTATTAGTGTCACTCTTAGTTCTTGATAAGTATTCAGTTAGGGGTAACTTTTTTCAATGATCTAACTTGTATTTATTCAAGAATTTCTAAGTGACTTGTTCTACTAATTTTTGGGAGTAGTGAAGAAGAATTCAACATGCACATCATGATGCTAGAAAATGGAGAGATCATTAAAATTGGGCGTTAAAAACTGGTTCATTTCATTGACTTTGAACCTACAAATAGAAATAAATCTTCAATATAATTAATTAATTAAGATATTAATTAAAATTAAAAATGATATTTTATAAAGGGATCAAACATAATTTTTGCACTTTTTTGGGGACCCAGCTGGTGAGTTAGGGAATAATGAGTTCTCACAAAATTTTAGTTTGAACAATAAAAATTAAAATATATAATTTCATTATTTGAGAAAAATTTCTACCAAGAGTGTTTATTGTTTTCTTCATTGGAAACCAACTTGGGTTTTTTCTTCATCTCAATAAAGAAATTGATTAAGTTCCTCTTCCACTGGAAAAGGCCATTTGGTGGTTTAACCATTTCCGATCCATCTCAGATCATTGATGAGGATAGGGTTTTCTTATCAATAGAGACTAGTTCAATAAAGGGAGCATGGTCATGGTCATATTATTCTAGAATGATAGGGTTGTTTATATTTATAGGATATGGGGAGTGGTGTACTATCTGTAAAAAATGGTGGCATCCCCTTAGTTAAAAATAACGGCGACGCATGGGTTCAATTTAGGGAAACGAACTCTAGTGGTCATTTTCATCAATCAGCCAGATCAGGTAGCATGGGATGTTTATTGTTAGAACAATGATCATCTTTTCTAACCAAAGATGACAGGATTATTCTGTAAGATTCAACAAGAGTTTTATTTCAAAAGGGTGGAACATGGATCTTATTTATTAAGGTATGAGAAAATTCTTCCTCTAGAGTGGATAAACAATGATTTCTGTACAGTCAAAATAGGCGGCACAAATTATTCATAGAATATTGGTGGATAAGTGGTTCCATTAAGTAAAAATGGTAGTGAAGGGGGGGTGTCACACCCTGACCTACCCTTTATTTTATTTTATAATTTTCTTTGACTGTTAAATTTTTTTTGGGGTTCGGGTTGAGTCCCGAACTAAAAACTTTTGAGTCATGTTAAAAATGTTCATGTTTTTTAGCTGACGTCGCGTGGCGCTTCTTCGACATCTGCATAATTCTCCTGCCTTCAAAAAATTAATATTGGTGAATTTGATTGATGATTCAAATTATTTTTATTTTTGTCATTATAAATATTAATGTTTTTTAGAATTATTATTAATAAGTATTTATTGGTATTATTACTATTATTACTATTATTATTATTATAGATTGATATTTTATTATTTCAATAATTTGTTATTTTTAGTTTATTAATTTTATTTATTATTATAGTATTTTGGTCCTATATTTTTTTTTCTCTTAAATTTTTATTTCTCTTATTATTTCCTCCTTACCCTAGTGCATACCACTTTTTTTCATTCCTCTCACGCTGCAGCCGCCACACTACTTGTTCTCCCTCTTCCCATCCTCTCCCTTGGTTCGATCATCTACCTTGGCTGGCCTCCCTTCTCCTTCCCCTTTCCCCCTGTAGGACCTCATCTAGCCTCCTCCTCCTTCCTTGTAGTGCCGGCCCGCCTCGCCCCCGCATGACCTCATCCTTCCAGCCGGCAGTAACCCAGAGCTACTCCCGGTTGGCATGCCCGCACGATGCCTCTGCCAACTCCCTCCTCCGTGGGCCACCCCTGGTTCGCTGCCCTGTCTCTGCCTCCCTTACAGACCACCGACCTCCCACATCTAGTCAGGCCTCCTGCACGGTGCCTCCCCCTCTAACCCTGACTCCCTTCCGACACCGACTCCCTTCCCATCCTTCTACCTTGCAATCCCCAACATCCTTCTCCACGTGGGCCACCGATCCTGCCTATTTTCATGTCCTTGACACCAGCCTCTGACACCCCCTACTGCATCGTGCCTCCTTCCACAGCCCACTCCCCCCTTGAGTTCGGCACACATCTATTTCCTCTCCTCCCTTATTGATGCTCGTTTTTTCCATTAGCAAGCGACCCCAACACTCCACAGAACCTCTCCTCTTCCCCCTATTCTTTTTTCCCTCTTATAATAGTGCATTTCACCCCTAGATCCTCCTGATCAGACCCACCTTTTCCCAGCATTTGTCTCCTCAATGCAAGATTTTCCCTCACCGGTAACCCAAGGCCTCTTTCCATCATCAGTGAGCCCCTGTATGACGGCCCCCTGCTGTGATGCGTGAATCCCCCTAGTGCAGACCCTATTGGCTGGCGTGAAGTCCTACAGGTGCTATATACTAAGCCAACGAGTATCCCTTCAACCGAATGCCCTCCTACGGGTGTATCTCTGACCAGCTGGCATGGCTCCGGCCACCGCACACCCTCCTTTCCAATTGAAACGAGCCTCTCCAGCCCGACGCGCCACCAAATCATCAGTGAATTACCACAAGACCCTTCCGCTTGGCCGCACAGTCCTCGGACAAACCCTTTTTAATATTTTTGTTATTTATCCATGCATCTCGGCCACCCCACACTGCTCTGATCAACTCCGTCGTCAACTACATCAGTCTTCGTGCTCCCGTTTACGGTGTTGGTGGGTTTTCCCGCGCACCATGGCATCGTGCCGAACATTTCTCTTTTGTGCAACCCCTCTGTTCAAGCATGCCTACACACTGGGGTGAGGTTAGTGCTATTTATTTACTATGATAATTAATTTGGCATGTTTGTGATTAATGAGTTTTCTATGATGTTTATTTTTTTATGAACTTATTTTGGGGTTTATATCTTATAACATGTTCATGTGAATTAAGATGTGTTTTTATGGGAAGTAGTCATGAGTTGTTTAATTGATTTTATATAAATTGTGAAATTGGTTTATTTAACCGTGAAATTGTTGCATTTATATTTTAGTAGGACGTAGGGGTGTGTTTGATCAAAAACTTATTTTTGAATGAGTTTTGTTTGTGTAAAGTTGTGCGTTACATTTTGAATGATATTTCATACATTTATTAGTGGTTTAGTAAATATTTTAGGTGGTGCGAGTCGTGATTTGAAATCATGTCGAGGAAGTTCTTTTGAGATGGTTGTTCATTGGGATTGTTTTATGTCCATGTTTAGGTACTCTTTTTATCATTGTGGTAGCAGTGCGTTGACAAGGTTTTTCCATGGTCCTCCGATCGTCAACTTGCGTGTTCTTGCGTGCCCGTGCGAGGCGTGTCACATCATCATTTTTCGACTGTGAGTCGAGGTAGGTCCCCCACTACACTTACCTTTAGATTTAGAATTTATTAATTGCTTGTTGTTTTATTAATTTTTAAGGAATGAGATATAATATAAGATAATTAATTTTTAAATTATTATTTGGTGTAAAAAGAGATGTTTATTTTATACCGAAAACTTGAAACATTTTCTTGATGTGCGGGGACCCAGTATTGAATGAATTCCCATTTGGACTCTAAACATAATAACGTAATTTCAAATATACTACTAGTTTTAAAGATAAGTTATTTCTTCTGAACATGAGTTTTGGGTTTTCTCGAGAAATGATGTTTTTCTTTAAAATTAGTGAAGGCCCGTTTGGTACTTTAATAAAATAAATTATTTTGTAAAACTCACTCAAGTTTGATCTTTGGCATCCGTTGATTGCGTGAGCTATATGTGATGTTAGTGCATTGTGACTGCTTGATTTACATTGTGGATGCACCCCTTTCTATTGCTTCTGTTGACATGGGAACTTGGCATAGTAAGTGAATCTTCTGAAAACGATTGATGCACTAGATTAGATTACACACTGGCTAGTGGCCCCTAGTATGGATGACACTCTAATAGGTGATTGGGCCCCTCGTTTAAGCCATGTAGGGAAACACCAGGCGTTAGGGCCTTATGACGTCATCTAGAGTAGGCATACCTTTAGGATAAGTCACATGTATGGTACGTTCTGGATTTTTCACGAGCTCCTAGGTTCGACCCATGTTCTCTTTTAGTGTTTATTTGTATGTGGCGGATGACAGGTCTAGTTCGTTTGCTGGACCCATGATCCACTTTTTCCTTTGCCTTTAGTGTGTGTGGTGTGTTGTATATAGTTTTCGTTTTGAATAACAATTAAAATTTGGATTTCTAAATTGTTCGCAAAAAGGATTAAAATGAAATGCACCTGTTTTTTTCCAACACTGAACATGTTTTTGTATTAAAAAGGGAAATGGTCTGTTAATTGTTTTAGAAATGAATGTCTATGTGGAAACTAATATTTTATATAATTTAGTTCATACCTGGAATTAGAAATTTTTTTATTTGAAGGTAGTGCATTGGGAATAATTGTTGGGAACAACTACTGAGTAATAATACTTACTCCTATAGTGTTTTACTATTTTTTGTTTTTTTAGGTTTAACATGAGCTTGTTCGCTGTGGGAGAGACATGTTTGTGGTTTGGAAAGTGACTCACAAGGTCACGAGGAGTTTTGGTCATGGTCAGGTTAGTTTGTTGTTGCTAGTCATTCTTCTTTATAGTATTCTTTATTTACTTTGTGTTGTTCTATTTTGTTTCCACTGATTTATTTATTTTCATTGGGCGAAATCATTCCCTCTTTATCTCTATTGATTCCATCGTGCTTTTTGCTAGCCCGAGAGGATCGGGAACGCCTCTCGGGGCATGTCATAGATTGGCTTCGGTGACCGGTTTAGGGTCGACCCGGGGTGGTTCGTGACAAAATGGTATCAGAGTGAGGTTGGCTCCTGAGAATTCCTTGTTTTTCAGAGCGCCCATTGTTATTTGGGGTTTTCATGGTAGAAGGAGTATAATTTTTTGGACTTGAGGCATACGAACAAGAAGGACGTCATGAACCCTTGTTCGTTCCGATCCTCGGATCACCATGAGATGTTTGGGTTGTCGATGTCTTTTGATTCTTATGGGTTTTTTGGTATTGGGGAATGAAATGGGAGGTGGGAAAGTGCCCTATGTGAGATCACCGGGCCTGGAAAGCCATGTGGTGCCAGAGACATTACCCTATAGTGCTCTTTTTTATGGTGGCGTGACTGGAGTATGGTCGCCAACCATATGTTTGAGTCACCCATCATCACTAGTTTTTCCCTATTAGATCATTTGAGTTTTCCTAATTATGAAAATTTCGTTGTAATGTTTTATTTTAGAAATTGTGAAAAGTTGAAATTGAAATGGCTATGACCATGTTTTGATTGTGTCCTTTGTTTCCTTGTTCCTTAGTGTTCACCCCCACGACGGTTTGATGGATGCTCAAGGTGTAGCTTCGGGTGGTGTTCCCCATGAAAATCCTCCAGTTGATCAACCCATAGACTATGATCTGGAGTTCCGGAAGTTGAACCCTCCTCTCTTTTATGGACATGCAGATCCACTTGAGGCAGAGGAGTGGTTGCGGAATATTGAGAGGAAGTTCAGTTTCATTGGGATTCTTGAGTCATTAAAGGTGAAGTTTGTTACCATTATTATTAAAGGACCAACCTGGAAATGGTGGAAGTTTGTGTCTCAGAGAAATCCTCAGGAAGATCTGACATAATAGTTTTTCAAGTCATCGTTCGTCCAATAACACTTATCTAAGTTGACGAAGCTGAGGAAGAAGATGAAGTAGTGTTGTCTTCAGCAGGGTGATGAATCAGTACTGGAATTATATCGACATTTCATATACCTAGTTCCGTATGATCAGTGGTTTGTTGCGAATGATCCTGGGAAGGATCGACAATTTGAGTCTGGACTCCGAACTGAGCTGTGATTGAAAGTGGAAGAGATCAACCTAACCACCTTCTCGGATGTTATGGGTAAGAATTTTGGGCTAAAGCTGGGTTAGCAGGAGGACTAGATGTTGTGAATCCTTCAGCTTTGGGAAGTAGTGCATAAGATGGTGATAAGAAGAATGAGAAGCGACCTACTGCTAGTGGTGCTGGTAGAGGAATCAAGAGGCCTTCAGACCTTCAGTTATCTTCTTTATAGATCAATGTCGTGATGTATCATCAGTGTGGTAGGCAGGGTCACAAGAGCCCAACGTGTCTGAGTGCACTGACACCCTGCCACACCTATGGATATTGGGGTCACTTGCTGCGATTCTTCCATGGTGTTTCCTAGAAGAACGCTGAAGCTAGACCTGGAATGTTGAAGGTCACCTCGGTCCGTTAGCAGGAGTTGGGTGATGTTTGGGGATTAGTTTGAGGCCTTTTCTTTGTAGTGTTTCTTGGGTGTATCAATCATCTCTTGTAGAGTTTTTTTGGTGTTTCTTTTATTTCAGTTGTATGAATGGTTGTGGTTGAACCTATTTGAAACTTTTATTTTAATTGGATGTGTGTTTGGTGAAATTCTGGTTTTTTGTGATATGTTTGGGAATTTCTAAAGCCTGACTATGAGGCAAGAGATGCTTCAATAATCAGTGCTCCATCCATAAGCCCTCGAGTGAAGCTGGCACGTAGTCAGAAGATCCCTAGTGGTGAAGAAGGGTCATGGTATATCTATTGTCCTTAATGTGGCATGATTTGTGTTCTTCCGAGGGTGCGACGTTGTTGATGGGGAGACAACGATAGTTTTGATGCTCTATTGGTTGGGCCCTACCCCTCCCTCCCTACCCTTGTGGTGGGGTTTCTGGTTCGTGTGGAAGGCTTTCATGTTCGGTTAATCTCATCAGTCCTTACGGTGGGGAGACACATCACGAATCTCATTGAATTTAGTTTGGATTGATTCCTATGGTGGGGAGTCTGTTCAGGCCTCCCCATGTCAGTATTAGAGTTTCTTTTCAGGTTTTGTTTTGGTGGTGTTTAAGGTGTTCGTGTTTTTAGGATAAGTTTCATGTCATTGGAGTTCAGTGTTTGTTTGGATTGATCAACTGGAGGCACTTAAAATTTTGGGGGTGAGTGAAACTAAAGGTTTTTCATCTTTGGTTCTTGACCTTATCATGGATTTCTAGGGGCAGAAAGCATTATAGTTGGGAGAATTGCCACACCCTAACCTACCCTTTATTTAATTTTATAAATTTATTTGAATTTGAATTTTTTTTTGGGTTCGGGTTGAGTCCTGGACTAAAAACATCTGAGTCATGTTAAAATGTTCGTGTTTTTCAGCTGACGTCGTGCGAAGCCGCTTAGACATCGGCACAATTCGGCTGCCTTTCGAAAATTAAGATGGGTAAAGTGGATTGAGTATTCTTATTATTTTTATTTTTGTCATTATAAATAATAATGTTTTATTAGAATTATTATTTATAAGGATTTATTGGTATTATTATTGTTATTATTATAGATTGATATTTTATTATTTCAAATATTTGTTCCTTTTAGATTATTAATTTTATTTATTATTATAGTTTTTTGTTCCTCTATTTTTTTCTTTTACTTTTTTCTTTCTCTTTTTATTTCCTCCTAACCCTAGCTCATACCACTTTTTTTTATTCCTCTCACGCTGCAGCCGCCACACTCTCTCTTCTCCCTCTTCCCATCATCACCCTTGGTTCGACCGTCAACCTCACTTGGCCACCCTACTCTTTCCCCTTGGCCCATGCAGGACCTTGTCCAACTGCCTCCTCCTTCCTTGTAGTGCCAGCCCACCTTGCCCTTGTAGGACCTCATCCTTCCAGCCGGTAGTAACCCTGAGCTACTCCCGTCTGGCTTGCCCGCGCGACGCCTCTATCGACTCCCTCCTCCGTGGGCGCCCCTGGATCGCTGCCCTGTCTCTGACTCCCCTGCAGACCTCCGGCCTCCAACATCGAGCCGCGCCTCCTGTACGACGCCTCCCCCTCCAGATCCGGCTCCCGTCTGACACCGGCTCCCTTCCCAGCCTCCTGCCTTGCAATCCCCACCATCATTATCCACACGGGCCGTCGCTCCTCTCTATTTTCATGTCCGTGACACCAGCCTCTGACACCCCCCTACTGCATCGCGCCTCCTTCCACAGCCCGGTCCCCCTTGAGCTCGGAACACATCCATTTCCTCTCCTCCCTTCTTACTGCTCATTTTTTCCATTGGCACACGACCCCTGCCCTTCGCAGCACCTCTCATTTTCCCCCTTTTCTCTTATTCCCTCTTATAATAGTGCAGTGCACCCTCTGGACCATCCTGCTCAAACCCCCCTTTGTCCAAAGTTTGTCTCTTTAATGTAGAAATTCCCTCTCCGGCAACCCACGACCTCTTTCCATCATCAGTGCGCCCCTATCCGACCGCCACCTGCTGTTCATCGTGAATCCCCCTAGTGCAACCCCCATTGGACATCGCGAATTCCTACAGGTGCTCCCTACTAAGCCAACGAGTATCCCATCAACCGGATGCCCTCCTACCGGTGTAGTTCCAACTAGCTGGCACGGCTCCAGCCACCACACGCCCTTCTTCCTAGTTGCAACGGGCATCTCCAGCCTGAGGCACCACCAAATCATCAATGAATTACCCCGAGACCCTTCCTCTTGGCCACACATTCCTCGCACAACCCATTTTTCATCTTCCGATTTTTGCACCATGCATCTCATCCCCCCCACCTATTCTGATCAACTCCATCGTCAACCGCATCAGTCTTCGTGCTGTTGTTGACAGTGTTGGGGGTTTTCCCTGCGCACCACAACATCCTGCCGACCATTTCACTTTTTGCGCAACCCCTCTGTTCGATCGCACCTGCACACTGGGGTGAGGTTAGTGTTATTTCTTCAATTTGATAATTAATTTAGCACATTTGTGATTAATGAGTTTTCTACAAAGTTTTGTTTTTATGAACTTATTTTGGGTTTTATATCTGATAACATGTTCATGTGAATTTAGATGTGTTTTTATGGAAACTAGTCATGAGTTGTTTAATTTAGTTTTTATAAATTGTGAAATTGTTTTATTTAACCGTTTAATTGGTGTGTTTATGTTTTTTTAGGACGTAGGTGTGTGTTTGATCCAAAAATTGTTTTTGAATCAGTTTTGTTTGTGTAAAGTTGCGAGTTACTTTTTGAATATTATTTCATAAATTTTATAGTGGTTTAGTAAATATTGTAGGTGGTGTGAGTCGTGTTTTGAAAACATGTCGAGGCTGTTCTTTTGTGATGGTTGTTCATTGGGATTCTTTTAAGCTTGTGTTTAGGTATTTTGTTTATCATTGTGGTTGAAAATCATTGACAAGGTTTTTCCATGGTCCTCCGATCATCATCTTGCGTGTTCTTGCGTGCCCGTGCGAGGCGTGTCGCATCATCGTGTTTCAGTGGCAACTCGAGGTAGGTCCCCCACTGCACTTACCTTTAGATTTAGAAGTTTTTAATTGCTTGTTGTTTTATTAATTTTTAATGAATGAGAAATAATATAAGATAAAAAAATTTTAAATGATTATTTGGTGTAAAAAGATCCGTTTATTTTATACCAAATAAATGAAACATTTTCATGACAAACGGACACCCTATATTGAAAGAATGCTCATTTGGACTTTAAACATAATTCACGGAATTTAAAATGTACTTTTGGTTTTAATGATAAGTGATTTCTTATGATTTTTTTTGGGTTTTATCAAGAAATGAGGTTTTTCTTTAAAATTGGTGAAGGCCCATTTGGTACATTATTAAAATAAGTTATTTTGGAAAACTCACTCCGGGGTGATCTTTGGCATGCGTTGATTTCGTGAGCTTTATGTGATGTTAGTGCATTGTGACTTCCTCATTTACATTGTGGACGCACCCATTTTTATTTCTTGTGTTGACATGGGAACTTGGCATAGTAAGTGAATCTTCTGAGAACGATTTCTGCACTAGTTTAAATTTCACACTGGCTAGTAGACCCTAGTACGGATGACACTATTCTAGGGGATTTGGCCCCTCTATTAGGACATTTAGGGCAACACCGGGCGTTAGGGAATTATGACATCATCGAGAGTAGGCATGCCTTCAGGATGAGCCACATGTATAGTACGTTCTAGATTGTTCATGAGCACCAAGGTTGGACCCATGTTCCCTTTTAGTGTTTATTTGTATGTGGTAGACGATAGGTCTAGTTCGGTTGCGGGCCCTGTGATCCACTTTTTGCATTTCCCTTAGTGTGTGTGGTGTGTTTTATGAAGATTTCCTTTTGACTAAGAATTAAAATTTGGATTTCTAAATTGTTCGCAAAAAAATTTAAAATGCAATGCACCTGTTTCTTTCAAACACTAAACTTGTTTTTATATTAAAAAGGGTCATGGTCTGTTACTTGTTTTAGAAATGAAAGCGTGTGTGGAAAATAATATTTTATATAATTTAGTTAAAACCTGGAATTAGTGAATTCATTATTTAAAGGTAGTGCATTGGGAATAGTTGTTGGGAACGCCTACTAAGTTACAATACTCACGCTTATAGTGTTTTACTGTTTTTAGTGTTATTGTAGGATTTACTTGAGCTTGTTCTTCGTGGGCGAGACATGGTTGTGGTTTGGAGAGTGACTCACGAGGTCATGAGAAGTTTTGGTCATGTTTAGGTTTGTTTGTTGTTGCTGGTCATTCTTCTTTTTCATATTTTTTATTTACTTTGTGTTGTTATATTTTCTATCCATTACCTTATTTATTTTCATTGGTTGAAATCATTCCATCTTACTCTCTATTGATTCTATGGTTCTTGTCTCCAGCCCGAGAGGATCAGGAATGCCTCTCGGGCCATGTCACGGACTGGCTCAGGTGACCGGTTCAGGGTTGACCTGGGTTGGTTTGTGACAGGGTCGTGAAGTTATAGCATAATCAGTAATTGTTGTTAGCATGAAATATTTGTGGTACAGATAATTTTTTTTCACAACTGTAGTAAGGGTTTTGATTTACAGTAAAAGAAACAGGGATAGTATCTTGATTATGATTCCAAGGGAACTCTATGATAATAATTTAATGGAAGAAGGTAGTGGTACCAGAGTAGTCGAGCTGTAGAAATGTGTGAAGGTAGCATGTTCTCATGGTGGAGTTATTAAAACAAATTTGACATGTTGGTGGAATATTTTATTAGTTTGGGGATAACATGTTTTATGGAAGAAAAAGGGATGAATAATTTTTTTGTCCTATGGTAGAATGAAGTAGTATTGTTTGGCGCGAGTATGTAACAGTGGTAGGATACTCATCATTATAAAGGATGTGGTATCATTTGGGGGTAGTAGTAGTCAATTTTTATGAAACTATATTTCAATAAGGAACACTTTTTTTCAATGTTGAGATTTTATAATTAAACTCAAAATAATAAAATAATAAAAATCATAATTAAATGAATTTTCAAAATTAAAATCCATGATTCAATGTGAAATTTATTTTAAAATAAAAAAATAAAATTTCTTTCAGATTTTCCAAATCATAGCTTAAAAAATTCACAATTTTAATTCCTTATTTAAAATAAAAATTAATTTCAATTTGGGGACATATATTTAATTTAAAATATGTATAAATCATTAAAAACCACTAATTGACAAATTTAGAATTTATGTTCCAAATTAAAAAGGTCACAAAGTTACTATTTTACCCAGTATTTTAATTAATTAGGCTTATTTTGAATAAAAATATGGAAAAAAACATTAAAAATTTAATCTCACATCACTCACCCATAATTCAACTATTTAACTACTAAGGAAATTTATCATTGAATTAAAATTATTCAAATAGAAAAACAAAAATATTTTTCCTATAACGATTTAAAGTTATAACTAGTGAAGAAACAAAGAAATATTCAACTACTTTTTGAGTTATCAGGACTCATATGTGAGTAAGAAAAATAAAACATTTAAATCCACTAAAAGATACCAGTCCAAAAGTCTATATAATTTTATTTCAATGGAATCATTGATTAAATGATAGAAACTAAAATTATCCAATGTTTCTTAAAATATTATTCAATTTTTGATTTTATTCTCCCAACTCAAATTAATTTGTTATATGTAAAATACTCCTTCATGATTTCAATATTACAGTGAACAAAAATATTTAATTTTATTACATATGATTAGATTATTCATTTTTCTAATTTTTTATTATTGATTTTTTTTTAAAATTTCCCCCATCGATGTTTGTGAAGATAGATATGAAAAAAACTTATAAATATGTATAGAGGGCCACTCACACACTCAGTTACATTATCTCAAAAATTTATTATTGGATCCAAATTTCCCATTTTAACCAGGTTTAATGGCCATATATCAATTTTATTTGAGTTTGATCAATAAAGTATTTATTCTCACTAATTTCAGGTTAACCAAAATTAAGATTAAAATTATCGTGACCTCATGTTATAATTCTAATTCTAAATAAGTATTTTCACATAATATCCCTTCCCATAGTTATTAGAAAAACAAATATGAACATAGTGATTAATTCTCAATAAGAAATAATTTATTTCTAACAATTTAAGAAATGGTAGATTCATCAACTATTGTATTTCATTTTCAATCTAGCTAGGAAAACATTTGAGTTTAATAAATTTTTTAAAAATAAAAATAGAAATTGAAAAAAATTATATTTAAAATATCAAAAAATGATTTTTTTTATAATTATAATTATTTTTTTATGTTTTTTATTATTTACTTATTTAAAAATTTTAGAACAATAACTAAATATCTCGTAAAAGTTAAACATGCTGAGTTCCTTCCCCCACACATATCAATGAAACTAGGTCAATTTTTTCAAGCATGAAATTATTAGTGAAAGGATTATTATCTATTTGTAGTTTCATAAATGATTGATAGGGATAGAAACAAAATTATATTTATTTTTTATAGCAAGCTCGAGGTATTCTCATACTTGGGTGTTCAGTGGAAATATTTGGGATGTTATCCATGGTTTCTATGTAATTGGGGATGATCTATAGAAAAGAAACTAAAAATTAGAAACCCTTATTAAAATTAAAATAGAAAAATAAATAGATTAGAAGAGAATCATGGCGTATCCCACACAACATGAAATGTAGTTATACTATATATATATATATAGAAAGTCTGGTGTTCATCCCAAATCTACCATAGATTGGGGTTTTTTTGATGTGGACCACCAAATTTTATTTATTTTATGACTGGATAATTTTTCTAATTACATGAGGAACCCTTTAATTGTGTTTTTCATTCCCACCTCATTACTGTTGTGATGTATTTGGTAAGGTGGTAGTGTAATGATGATGTATAGGACCTAATTGGGTTCTACCACAACTGATAGGGATTCCACATCATCCTATGGCTCCTCTAATAATGATGCTTCATCATAACATACAAAAAATAGAGATTCATTTGGTAACTCAAATTGAGAAATTTCAAAATAAGGTGAGTAAGTTTAAATGTTTTCTCTTAATATGTTACATCATGAATTTCAGTATCTTCATGCAGGGGGGGGGAATATATATTCTTCTTCTATTGTCATGGCTCCCTCTAGTTGATTTTTGTGGTCATTATGAGGGAGTATATGATTATATAATTATATAGGGAAATTTTATTCCTCAATAAAACTTCACTTATTATATCTTCAATAAATTATCAAATAGAGGATTCAATTAGTCTATCAAATTAATCTTTACCTAGCTCCATCTGTTCATATTGGAATCCTATTGTACTATTTATATCAATACTTTTTCTTTAAGGGGAGCTACCAAAGGATATTTTTCAAGGGTGGGAAAAAATAATGTTGGTTTCAGAATATGAAAATTAGGGAGCTCAATTTACCGAATAGATTTTGAAAACTCAAAGGTTCTCAAGTATTGATTCACTCCTATATGTTACACATGTTAAAAAAAATATTGCTTAGGAAACACCCTTAGAAGTAAATATTGTAATTATCATGGATTGTGGCTCTTAAATTCTATCCTTAAAGAAGTATATATCACATCCATACTCTTTATTATGAAGGAAATGTATCTGTTTGGGTGAATCTATAAAATTAAAATTAAGGATATTAATAGAAAATTTATTTTGTATAAATTTAAAATCAAATAAGTTTAGGTTATTGGTATCCACCTTATATATTTTATCATACATGTTATTTTGTCGGTACAATTCCTCTTGGATGCTTTCTTTTATGGATGGAGGAATTAGTGGGCATTCAAACTTTTCTGAAAAAACGAGTCCATTAACATATTCATCTTCATTTTCTAGGGTCCCCAACAATAATATTGATCATGTGATTTCATTTATAGTAAAATTTTTATTATAATACAATTTTTTTCAATAAAATCATAAAAGTAATTTTTTTGAATTTGGTTTTCCTCATGTGTTTCAACATTGCGATTCCTTTCATAATGAACTTTCTTTGGTTATATGTGGTCAATGGTAAAATGTGTTACACCCTAAAATTATAAAAATTATCCTCATTTAATATCTTATAGAGAAAATACTATGGTCTTAAGCACTTAAAATTATTGTTTCTTTCTTTATACTACAATATCTTGAATGGAAGTTTCTATTACAGCTGGGATTATTCTAAAATACTTTGGCATTTATCATTGTTCCTTCAATTATTGGCCCTCCTCTACTTGAATGTACTTTTTTATAGTGTAGTATCTATAATTATATTTTTCTTATAATCACTTCTTCATTATTATAGTGTTTTTAGATGTGTTGTTGAAGGTATTTTGGTTTACCCATGTTGTATCTTCCATCCTCCCACACATTGGTGCTCAAAAATGGTTTTTGTTAGCATATTCCTTGAGCATTTATCTTATATGAATCCCATGGTAATGTGAATGGGAAGAAAAATGGTGATAATTCATTAAATAATGGTTGCATGTTGATTTTTATCTCAATTTTATAAAAAGAGAATGAAATTTGAATACAAAAAAATTGAGAAAATAGTAAAACACGTAATTATATTTATGTTAAGTATAGTGAATATTTGACGATAATCCTTGTAAATGATGCCAATTTGATCACACAGTTGTTGTGGGATGTGTTAAAATAGAATTTGTCTTTTATTTAAACATATAATAAAACATAAAGACAGCTAATATCTTTTCCCAAGGAGCATGTTGGGGTGTGAGTCTCACTATTCTAAGTTTCTAAAAAAATATTTCTTTTTGTTTTATTAATTTTTTTAAAAATCAATTTTAATTAGGGGGTTGTGGTTTTTATGAATACAAATAGAAAGTAAAATCAGAATTCAGATGCATTGAGAATGAATTTGAGAAATTTAAATGGACCTAAAGATGAATTATAGTAGGATATATCATCATTTATATTTATTCTAAATCATCAAATTCAAAGAGTGGGTTAAATATCATAACATTACTACTATCCCTTATTTCCCATTATATGAAACTGTTATCCCACTCGATATATCTCCTAACAGATTTGTAATTCAATTTAGGCTCCTTGTTTAATTAGTAAGTAGATTTTCTAGTCGAGTGAAAAAATTACTCCTACAACTAGAAGAGATCACTTACCATTATTCCACCAAAATAACAGGAATATATTGGTATAAATTATGATATTAATAGAGGGATATATTGGTTAAAAGTAGTTAGAATATTTTGATCATGTTGACGGAATTTGTGGTGAAAATATCTTCTTCCATATTCCACCTAGATCAGCACACTAGAATCATAGAGGTGATAAGGAAAGAATTAAAGGATTAAATTCAACATCATCACTGTGATTCTCCTTGAACCACCTAAATGAGTTTTTTACATGATTATATAGATTTAGATCACTATGATGACAATGGGGTTAAAAGAGACATGAATAATTAGGCAAGAAGAAAATAATACAGATGAAAAAATAGAATAAAAATTGAATTAAAAATACAAATATAAAAATTAAAGAGGAATCCTAACAGTGATTGATATATGATGAATATATTTATTGGGAATGCGTGAAATTATTTTCAGGCACTAGAATTATTCATTCACACTTTCAGTTTATTGAGGCTCTCAAATGGATTCCACGTGTCTCAATAAGAGGTTGAGATTGATTTAGTTAGGGGTAACTTTTACCCATGATTGTATGTATACATGTATAAAAATTTTATAACCAATACATTCTAATGCTTTATGGGTGAAGTGGAGAAGTGTGCAAAATGAATGTGATTATGCTGGAAAATGGTCATATCACTTCAATTGGTCCATTAAAATAGGGTAGTGTATTTGACATTGAACATGTGATAAAAAATAAATTTTCAAAATAATTAATTAGTTTAAATACAAATTTTAATTTAAAATGATGATGTGTAGAGGGATCAAACAAAATGTATGTATTTTTTAGGGGCCTATATGGTGATATGGTTAGAAAAGAAGTCTCACCATTATTCAATTTTCATAAGAAAATTGAAAAACAATGGTCACATATTTAGGTGTTCTATGAGATTTTATTAGATCTATAGGCAATGAGTATTTTGGAAAGATTTCATTGCATTCATTTGGGATCTTTTGGCCTATTATTTTTATTCCCCTTTTGTTTGGGCTGATTTCAGGCTCCATGGGGACTGAGATATATTACAGAAAAAATGACCTAATGTCTAGGGATGTGTATTTGATTGAATTTATGGAATTTTTATATAAATGTTTCAAATATTAAAGTGGGTTATCCTTATGTTTAGAAATATATGGATAAAATTTACGATTTTTCTAATGCATTTTGACTCTAGACTACCTACTAGGCATAATCACATGACGAACTAGTTACATGACACAAATCCATTGGTTGAAAGATACTATGAGTCCCATTTAGAGTGTGTAAAATTAAAAATTTTGAAATATTTTCATGAATTTAATAGGACAATTGGGATTAATTAAACTTGCGGTGATTCCTTTTTAGTGTATTAATCTAATCATCAAATTCATAAGATTAATGAGATTCATAATAAGAAATCATCAAGGCCATTGGTTTTTATTACAAATCATTCAAAACCACTTCTCTATTCAACATTCAGGACTCCCTTTTGAAATATAGGTTTATTTTTATTGACATTCCTTATTCAAAATCATTACATTCAGTGTTGACCCCCATGAAAATTATGTCGCTTCTCCTTGGTAAGAAATATTTTTGTTTCATAGCTGGATTTGATTACAGTAGTGGATTTGGTCAAATTTTTCTATCTTGTAGTGATCAGTTGTTTTTTTTCTATTGATACTTTATAATTTCCCCTCAAAACATGTATTTCAAAGTTCTATCTTCTTGTTACCCATTTCCATTGTTGAGGGTGGCTAGTATTCCTACATTATTCTGGTAGGTGTATCTATACATGTGGTTCTAATTCGTGAATTTCCATAATTTCTTGTTAATTCATTCAAGTAGTTCATTGAAATTGATATATTTAACATTAGAATGGATTTTTTAGAAATTATAAATAATTTTAAATGGATGCAATTTAAAAATGGTTTTGTACACATAGAGTATCTAAATAAAGATTTAAATTGTTGGTTACCTTTTGAAATGGATTTTGATGATAAAAACACATTGGGTAAACTTGGGTTTATTGATAATGAACTCATAAATCTTAAATATGTGATTATAAAAGATGCTTCTTGTCACTTTTATGTTCGTAATGAAACTATATGTCATATTGGTTGGATCCACTATATTCCTGGATTTGAGATTTTTTTCATTTCCAGTACATATACCGATAGGTTTTATCCCAAATAGTGTGCTTTTTCATCTATGTTTTCTTTATCACATGATATTATTTTCATTGTTATTCAACCACATGTTTATCTTGTAGTGTATCCATATTTGGTAATCCTATTATCACCTAATTTAATTTATTATTGACATATTCCTATATTTGGTGAACATGGATTTTTTTATGAAACCCAAATGATGATCTATAAAATGGTTTTACTGTATGAAAATTAATTTTAAACCATATTTGTTTTAACGATATAGATAATTAAATCTTTATATTTGAACTTTTATATATTATTTGGTGTTATCCTATTATTATTTGTGCTCACACCGTTCATTTTTTAGTAGGTCGTAACTTTTATTTTGGGGCTTGAGTAAGGGAAAGGAAATTCTGTAGCATGCCGGTTTCACTTTTGGGTGTTTATCATCATAGTAGGATATTTTTGTGGTGATGAATGGTCAAATAGGGATATGTGGTTTCTAGTTTTTTTTACCATTCTGGTTTGTCCAGTTTGTCTTATCCTAAATTTTCTCATGGTTGTTTAAGTTCTTATTAAATGAAAATTTATATTTTATATTCTTTTTTTAAACAAGAGAGTAGTTTTTGGTTCTTTGTTTTCACGCCACTATGTGGAGGGCCATCTCTGTAGAATTTTTTATCTGCCTCAAGTTGGATTGTTAAAAATTAGTCTCAATTTCATTACCTAGACTGAAGTGTTATTACAGTTTCATAGGATTGGTATAGTGTCTTTAGAGAATGGAGTTTGGATAGTATAAATTCAGATGGTAATTGTAGAAAAGGGGTTTGAATGATTCACTTCTCTGACTAAACCTGAGTTACCATATGTGGTTATGGATTTTTACTAGATTGAGAATTTATAATTGGGGTTATTTGAATAAACTAGATTTATATTTTATTTAAATATAACCTTTTCATTATTATGTTGTTTTCTATGTTATTTTAATTCATAATTGATTTAAATTATTATTGTACTAACGAATTTACATGAATACCTAAAGTTAGTCATGTGATTTTAGAAGCTACTTGTGACTAATTGGTTTTTTTATTTGTATTATTTGACATTGCCTCATATAAGTGATGGTCAAAATATAGGAATGGAAGATGCAAGATAGGTTCTGTAGGTGAATCCTATGATAGACCCTTATTTAGTAGAAGTCTTAATATACACCACCCAAAATATGGTCCATGTAGGTGTCAGGAACCAGGGATGGCCTGTGGATCATGACTCATAATTTACTACAAAGCATCTACCGATCCTCTGTGGTGAAAAAGGATTCCAGGAATTCAAAGAATGGAACGAGTTGATTGAGTGGCTATTAAAACATCAATATAATCCCAAGTAACATAAGGTTTTCTTTCCACATATATTCTTGAGGGATCATTAAATAGATGAGAAAACATATTTTATAAACTATGTTCCATGGGGATATCACTTAGGTGACTTTAAAGAAGATATTAAACCACTGGTTTTATACAGAAATGTTAAAAGGAGAAAATACATGGGAGTTTCTAAACATAGAAAAATGGGAGAATACCATTTTGAAATATTCCACCAATTTTTCTAATTTGGTGTATTTTTAAAAAAATATAGTCACAAATGATTACCTCAAGGCCCATAGGTTTGAGTGAGGGATTGAGGGATGATATTCGATTGATGTTGATTCTCATGTTCCTTATTATCATTGTGTTGGTAGTTGATAAGGAAACTTTGATAGAGGTGGACATATATATAAAAAATGTTTGGGGAGAGCTTTAGTTGGTAACATCAGTATCTATGCTGTGTATTTTAGATTAAAAAGGATGCATAATGAAAACTAATTTTCAACAGGACCAATTTTAGGTTATTTAGGAGGACAATATCAGGATACATTACATTAGTGTGAAAGGCTTGTTAACACCAAGATTAATTTTATAGAGGCTCCAAAGACTTATTATTGGTGTGTAAAATTTTCCCATATGAGTCATTTTTGTGAAATTATATCCCGAGGAAGTAGGGTTAGATCTAAATTCACCAAGGGTTCATAGGCTTATACTGCTGGTTCCAAGGGTGGTGGGTCTTATCCTCAGGCAAAGGGGGATGTTCATGTGGATAGTAAATCTCAAGGAGGATATTTGATGGATCATCTTTATGTATTGGAGTATGGACTATAGGAATTTAAAGTAGGATTGGATATTGTCAGAGTAAAGATGATTATTTCATCTTCTATGGTGCAATCATAGTTTGATATAAGTGGAACTCATTATTTTATGTCATCAAAGTTATTTTAGGTGCTATTATTTCATTCATATCTAATTTCATTCCTTTTTGATCATTCCATGCATTTGGGAAAGCAGTATCAATAAGGTTTTAAGTGTTTATATTGTATAGTGACAATATCATACCATGATGCGAAGTTAGAATTCTTGGTTTTTTATCTCGATATCATAGACCATATTATTTTCATATATTGGATGATCGGTGTTAAGTATTAAATTTATTATTATTTCCATAAAATTTAGTTATAATATATATATAGAATCCTTCATTAATTTAATGGTGATTGTGATTCTAGGAATGCAAGAGCATGGCCTGTTATTCCTTATTTAGGGGTGATATCTTATCAATTTTTTGAAATGTTCTTAGATGTTGTTGATCTTTTTTTAGCATTCCACTTCCTTCTATGATGTGTGTGTACACCCAGGTCTTTCTAGTGGATTTTTCTTATCCATCATGACAAAGTGAGTTCTATTTCACTATAGACCCACTACCTAGTATGATTCCCCTTTCTATACCATATCATTTTATAGTGCCTTATATGTTGGTAGAATATAATGTCTAGCTGGTACACCAAGAGGATAATGGATTAATTTTTTCAAGAATGTCACCATGGGATTGTAATATAATATTTACTGAGAAGGTGCGCAGGAACCTCAAAACATTTTTTGATTATAAAAATTAAAATTAGGTGACTTTTATGAAAAAATATCTATTACCCAACATAGGTGATTATTATTCTTCTAATATTGACTTTTATTTAGGTTACCACCATTTGGGAGTCACCGAAGATGATATACCTAAGATATCATTAAGAGTTTGTATAGGTATTTTGAGTTTCTGGCTATTCTCTTCGGTCTCACTAGCACTCCTACAATATTTATGGATTTAATGAATCAAATCTTTCTTTGATTATTTGATTATTTTGTTATTGTGTTTGTGGATGATATTTTGGCTTACTCCAACTCATATGAGGATCACATGGACCATTTGAAAGTTATTATCAAAACCTTGGGAGAATGTAACTTGTATGATAATCATTATAAATATGAGTTTTTGATTCCATAAGAAATGTTTTTAGAGACTGTAATATCTAAGAAGAGTGTCTTAGTGGATCTTGAAAAGGTATGAGAATTTAGTTTACAGGAGTGTCACCAAAATGTGTTTAAGATCTAAATATTCTTGGGGTTGTATGTGTATTAAAGGTGATTCATTCAAAACATCTCCAGGACTACATCTTTGATAAAAACTTTAACCCATAAGGGTTTAATATTTGAGTTGATGAAAAATGTAAGTGATATTTTTAGAAACTGAAGGCAACATTGACATAGTCTATAGCTTTGATTATTTTAGGACTAGGCTTGGGATATGATGTTTTTAGCGATTATTAAGGATCAAAATTTTGGGGTGTCTTGATATAGGGGAAACAACTGGGGGGTTATGGATATCACTAGTTATTCCATCATGATAAGACATATCCTACCCATGATATTGAGTTGGAGGAAGTTATTCATCGACTCTAAACATGAAATAACTACCTCTTTGGGGAGAATATTAAAATATATTCAGATCACCAAAGATTGAGTATATTTTCACTCAAATATATCTAAACCTATGACATAGATGATGGGTCAAGTATCATTATATTTTTGACTTTGATATTTATTATACTCATTGGAAACGGAATGTGGTCACTCATTAGTTTAGTAATAAATTACCAACAAAATCCTTGATGGAATCAATGGAAGAGAGGTCTCTCTTGATTTTTTTTGCTCAGATGATCTTGGGAGTGGAATAATCTAGTGGGAATGTGTTTTTGTATTTGGTAAATGTTGAATCATCATTTTATGGGAACTTTTGGATCAAGAAAGTACCTTAAATTATGTTCTAATGCCTCAGTGAACATTTAAATGGTGGAGAGACCATATTTGAGTGATATCATTCTACTAGTGGCAATTTGGATTTCTAAAGCAGGTTGTTTGTTCCTATTTCCAGGAGGTAGGAGTTGATTGATAAAATAAATCATTCTTTTTGATTAGTTAACCATTGGACTACTATGATATATCATGAATTAAGACACCTATATTGGTGTTTGGGGATGATACAATCAATTTTAGTTTATGTTTAACAGTTTTGTATGTGTTAAAGAAATAAAGTAGATAACTAGATATCTTCTAGTTCTTTTTACATCCCATAACCGTTCTGTTATAGAAATGGGATGGAATTTTTATGGAATAATTCATTTTTTTCCATAAAAACCCAGTGGGAAGGATGTGATTTGAGAGACCATTGATTGAATTATGTAATCAATTCATTTCTTCCCTATAAAAGTGATGATGAAAGTATAACATCTTGGGGATTTGTATGGCTAATAGGTTGTGCGAATTTATGGGATTCGATCTGTAATTTTTTTTAATAGGTACCTAAGATTCTAATACAATTTTAGAATGGGTTTTAAGTGATAATGAGTTACTAGTTGAAATTAAGTATGACATATCATCCATATATGATTGTATAGATAATGAGATCTATCTTTATTCTTGAGGATATTCTTTGAGAATTTATGATCTATTTCAGGGGGTTTTGAAAAAAGTATTCTTCTCTAGTAATTTTTTAAAAAAATAGTTATTAGGCCTTTATTAGGATGGTTCCCTATGATAATTTTTATTATAGGCCATGTATATCTCCAATGTGTTGGGTAGAGTTTGGATAATGATCGATGGTTGGTTTGAGGCCAGTTCTGAGATTAAGAATGGTAAAGATAATCCGAAATTGGTTGATCATGACACAGAGTTATTAGAAATATTATGCGAACCATAATCATTGGTTGCTAATTTTTTAGGTTGGTGATCAGGGTTTTCTTGGTTATTTTCCTTTCTTGGGACACCATTGATTGGGTAGATTGGGTAATTTGACACAGAGGTTTGTTGGAGCCTTTGAGATTGTGGAATATATTAGAATGGTGGAATATTGGCCAGAATCTATATCTCATTTAATTTACATCCATTATGTATTTGATGTTTCCATGATGAGGAGTCATCAACCAGATCCTTTCAATGTGATTGAATGGGAAGATGTTTATCTTATGCCCGACCCCAATATGGTTTAGTAATTTATTTAGATTATGTATCACCAAGATAATGTTATGCAAGGTAAAATAATTCCCATGGTTTGGGTACTATGTAAATGCAGATGAAGATATCCATCCGATGTGGGGGTGGGAATTATTGATCAGGAAACAATGGAGTTACCTTTTTATGAATCCTAGATCATGATGAATTTTTAGGTATATAAAGATTTTATAGATTATAGATTATTACAATACTTTAAATTTATTTAGGTATATCTTAACTATATTCTCTACTCCCCTTTGTTGGGTATGTTTTAGTCCTCATAGGGATAATGATATATTGTCAAGGAATATGACATAAATTCTCGAGATGTATGTTTTTTTTGAATTGGTTACATCTATGTATAAATGTGAAAATGGTTTAAGGGGGTTTGAATTGGGTTCTAAAATATTTGGAGACGGTCTGTGATTTTATTATAGAATCTTAAATCTGAACTACCTAATAAACACATTCACATTGTGAACTAGTTACATTATGTGAATATGTTTTATGGAAGATACCATTAGTCCCATTCAGATTATGAAACATTACAACCTCTGAAATATTTTCATGATATTAATGGGTAAAATTGGATTAAATCAACCCATGCAAATTCCTTTTTTAGTGTATTTGTAAAATCATAAAATTTATGACCTAAAAGGGATCCACGATGTGAATTCTTTGGGTGTAGTGGTTTTTATTACACTAGACACCAAGCCTCTTCTTTATTCAACATTAATGATTACCTCTAAAACCATATGTAAATTTTGGGTGATCTCCCTCATTATGTATCTCTCTATTCATTGTTGGATCCCTATGGATGGTGTGTCGATTATCCCTCATAAGTGATCTTCTTATTTCTTCTCACCCATTGGTTGTAGAAGTAGATTTGGATTTGTTTTTGGATTTTTATTTGATCAGTTTTTATTTTCTATCAATCCACTATATTTTCACATAAATACTTATATTTTAGAGGTCAATTTTCATAATACCCATTTCCACTATTGAAGATAAATTGATTACCTCTATTCTTGAGGTAGGTGTATCTATAGAATTTGTTCTGGTTCATGAATTTCCTTAATTTCATGTCAATTATTTTGGGATGTTCATTATAAATTATTAATTTGTCAATGGAATTGATTTATTGGAAAAGGAACACATTTTAGATGCATTTTATTCAAAAAAAACGTTTTCACACACTAAGTATTTTACTAAATGATATAAATTGTGGTTTTGGTTTTAAAATGAACATTAATAGACATAGAACATTATGTAACCTTGATTATATCAAAAATAGACTTCTCACTCTTGAATTTTGGATTCCATGAGAGGTTCATTGTAACTGTAGTGTGTGTAATTATTCTATAGGGTATATTGGTTGGATCCACATTAGATATGGATTGTGTATTTTCTTTAATTTCTTGTATGTATACCCATTGGTTAGAGTCCAAATGTTTTTAATTGTCATTAATGATTGGTTTATAATATGATGGAATTTTCATGGTTATTCGATGAAAATATTATTATATAGTGTATCCATGGGTGGGTTTCGCTTCTTACCAACTTTTTTTATTCTTGACATATACAAGGATTTGGTAAATATGGTCTGTTCATATGTAAACTAAGGTATGATTTATAAAATTGTTTTACTTTATTAAAATTACATGTAAAATAGATTTCTTTTAAATTTAGATATACCAAATTAATGATATTATTACTTTTATAGATTTTTTGGTGGTATAATATTGTGCTTTGTGCTTACACCCTACATTTTCCTTTTAGGTGGATGTAGATATTGTTTTATAGGACTTGATTAAAGGGAAGGGAATTGTGTACCTTTCTAGTTTCTCTTGTAGGTATAAGTCTTCATATAAGGATGTTTTTGTGTTGATATATGGTTACAAAATGAAAAGTGTTTTCTATTTTGTTTTATATTTTTATTTTTTCATGTTTGGATTGACTTTTTTGGTCGCATAGATGTTTATATTTCATCCACACTATACTCTAGTTGTATACCATATTTTTGTTTACATGAGAGTAGTTTTATGTTCCTTAGTTTCACATAACTATGTGGTGGGCCATCCTAGGTGACATGTTTAGTTAAATTCAGTTGGTTCATTACATGTGCGGTAGTCATAGTCATACATAGTGACATCCCCTTGGTTCAATATGATAGAGATGCATGGGTTCAGTTTATGGAAACATGCTATGGAAATCATCTTCTAAAATTATCTAGACCAGAATATTTGTGATATTCATCATGATCAAGAGACAAGTCTTTTTTGACCATAGTCAAGCGACTTCTTCTACCTAATTCAACATGGGTTCGATTTCATTGGGGCAGTGCACACAACATCTTTAGCAAGTGAGGCTCGACTAATTCTTCTATTGTTGAGGTATAGTGATTTATTCATAGTGAAAATTAGTGGCATGGATTATTCATAGTGTATTAGTGTATAAGTATTATCAAAAAAGAATATTTTTGGTATAAGCGGCTGCGTTGGTAATATAATATGGAACCCATAATAGTATGAAATATTGGTCGTAGAGGTAGAGTTTTTTCTCAATTACTATATGGGTTGTGTGTAATGACCATTAAAATAGGGTTAGAAGAAGGATGTTGGTACCATGGTTACTCCACAGTATAATGGAAATGGAACAAGGGAGTGATACTAGAGAATTCTAAAAGAAGCACTAGGAGATATTAGGAGGTTCTCATGGTGGTGGTATAAAAAAAGTGGCAAGTCGGTAGAATATTTTTTTCTTCTAATGGTTTCATGCATGGGGGGAAATGAGGGATCAATAGGAATATTTTTCTGATGGTAAAAGGTAGTGGTATTGGTTGGGGGTAGCATGCTATGGAAATAATAGAATAATTGGATGAAAGTCGGCTATATCATGTGAGGGTGGTAATATACATTTTTATGAACCTATATTTCAATAAGAAAACATTTAATTTTCATTACTGGCATTTTTTAATAAAACATAAATATTATATACAAATAAGAATTATTATTATTTAATGTATTTTCAAAATTAAAATCCCATATTCAATGTAAAATTAATTTTAATGTAAATAGAATTTTATTCAATGTAGACTTTCCAAATCATTATTAAAATAAATAACAATTTCAATTCTAATTTTAAAATAAAATTCAATTTCATTATATGGACTTCTATTTAATACAAAAAATGGACACATAATTTAAATCTAATAATTTAGATAGTGAAAATTTCGGTTTAAAATTTCTTAAGTTCCATCAATTTCTTATTTTACTCAATATTTTAATTAATTATATGGAATTTCAAGGAAATAATGCAAAAATACTGAAAAATTCAGATAACATCTAGGTCCATTTGGCCCCACATCACCTTCTGTAATTTAATAATGAAATTAAATTATTTTTAAATAACTTAAAAAATTTAAGGTGTACCACGACCAATGGATTCATGGAATTAATTACCAAATTCATTAAAAAAAATGAATATTACCATTAGGAATATGCATAAATACCACCTACCATAAATTTAAGAAAAACACTTTTTTAAAAGTAGATCCAAAATGCCACTGAGGCTCACCTAGCCCATCTGATCGTCATACAAAAGACACAAGGTCCTATATTATGACAACCATTCTATTTATTACACATAAATTCTTGATTTATTACACAATATTAAACATAATACATCCCAAAAGATCAAGAATTATAGTTTATTTAAAAATTATGTACATTACATATCTACTAAAATCATGAAAAACATCATCTTTATTGAAAACATACTTAAAAAATTTTCACTTAAAACATCATGGTATAACCTGGGGACATAAATAAAAAGGGGTGAGCTATAAATACCAGTAAGAGAATAAACATGGAATGACATGAAGAAATTATTATATGTTATACAATAAGAATTTGAATGGGGAGTAAAGGATTGAGACTCATAAACATGAATAACGAGGTATGATATAACATAGTATCATAAAGGCAACATGATAAATGTGTAAGAAACTTAAAACACATATTCATACATAAAGGTCAAGGATAACTTTGATTAAGTGATGATGGAAAAATTCCCATAGAGAAATTATGTTTACTTCCTACCTCAACATAGTGTCTCATGAGACTAAACATTACCCATTGTATGGGTGTTCTATATAATTATAGGCACACTTCTCACTTTCATTTCATTCTCATGCGTATTTATGCCACATTGATCATACAAAATAAATTAATTCATCGTCATATTTCATTACAATATCTTGAAGTGTAGAATGAATGTAAGTAATTATAATGTCAAATATGTTTGATTTTATAATGGTGAATAACCATGTTAGAAAATGGGTATGTCATTCACTATAAAATTGTTTTGGAATGGAAAATCGTGGTGAAATTTCGACAACATAATGACATCACCTAAAAATTCCTAAAATGAGATGATGAGATTGAATTGGGTACCTCATCGTTTAACTCAAATGTGCAGTAATAGGGGTATGTAAATACATATCCCAAAAAAAGGAATTTTTAATAGAAGGAAAAAGGTAATCAATAAACATGAATAACGAAGTGAAGGTGAGGATCCATCACTTGTGTGTGTGATTTAAATTGGTTTGGAGGAGCTTCTTAAGTGATTGGGGGAACCTTGGGAGGACTCTAGAAATGGTAGGGAAGAATGAGGACATGATCAAATAATTTTTTGTGAATAGGGGTGGGATCTTGTGTGGGTTTATACAGGAATAGAGTGGGGAATTCATTTTCATTTATCAAATTTTGGTTTTGTACTCTATATAATAAAATAATCAAAAATAGAATAATTTATATAGTTTTTTCCATGGGGATTTAAAATGGGATTGGATTAGATTATTTTATAAGATAAATCACCTAACAAAATATAACAATTCCATTTTTTATGTGGAAGTGATTCATACTCTTAATGAAATGATTTTAAAACCATAAAATATATTATTGTTTTTGAAGGATTAATAAAATATTTATAAAATAATTAATATAAACATGAAATAATGGCGTTTTAATGATAGAACATATATTTGGTCACAGATACCCTATATTTTATATATTAAATTATTATGGGTGACTATGATTTCGTAATACACATTGTATATTTATAACATATTTACTTTTTTACCCACAATTTCAATTACATCAGAAAATTAGGAAATATTCATCAATATAAAATTTGTAGGCTTAGATTCCAAAAAACATTTATTTTATATAAATAAATTTTTAAATATGTTCTTTTACACTTAAATTAAAAATCGACATTTATTAAGAAATGATGGGTTTTTTGACTATAATAGTTTTGGAACCTTTATTAAAAGTACATTTTACTTTATAAAAAGTATATTATTATTTATAATTAATAAAAATTAATTTATAATGATATTTTTTAAAAAATATTTTTTATTTGAAAAATGCATTAATTCATCAAAACAAATTTCATAATTGAATTTGAATATTTCTAAAAGATAGGTTTTGGGTTTTACTGTATCTAATTGAAAATAATTTATTAGGTAACAATAATAGGATGAATTTATATTGATTATTCTATAAAAAATAATGTAAATAATCTTATGTATAGGGTCTTGATACATATACATTTAATACATTAGAAAACACCATAAGAGTATGGTTCATGATGGTAAAACATTCATTGGGTGGTTCAACATATAAGGTTTTGGTCATGATCTCAATGAGTTTAAACGTATCACATAAATAGTTTCACTCATGCTTAAGTTGTTAGGTATCATCTTGGGATTGGTCAAGGGTAAATCCTATAGAAGCTATCTCCCTTAGAAGCATTGATAAATAAGATTTATATAGTTTCATCCTAACGGTTTAGGCTATCACTTCCTTTTTTTGTGTCAGTTGGATTTATTCAAACATTATATTCATATTTTTCATGTGATCACTATTCAAAGGCTATATTATCATTGGTATTGTTACTTAATGGTTCTTTATATATGATAGTATATAATAAATCCAAATAAGTGAATGTGTTTTCTATAACCATATTACATACAAATACATTTAATAAAATCAAATGGATATCATTATTTATAATAGTTTCGGTCCCCCTTCAAAGAATTTTCTCTATAAATTATCATTTAACACACTAAAATTTATGATGGTAACTCTGATTCATCACTTCCTCCAATTCCCATGCCAATTATCGAAACTTTTTGCTTCTCTGCATCATTTTGATGAGATTCATTTTTTTTATTTCTTATAATATTGTCTCTATGGTCTATTATATTCACTGACTACTCTTCATATGAGAGACCATTATCTAATGGTACCAAATATAGATTGAGTAAATGTGATGGGTCTGGTAAACATTCTCTATAGGGATAAATGAAAAATATAATTTACTTGAGATAGGTTAGGCGGGAGTGCTATTTTATGGTCCACTAATCTGATGTGATCATGTATCTCAAAGGGATCGATTTAACTTGAACTAAGCATTCCCATAATCTAAAATATCACGACTTTCGTCCATGGAGATATAAATAGGAATACCATGTCTCCAACAGCAAACTCCATGTCTCATTAATGATTTTCAACATATCTATTCTATCCACTTTGAGAATCCTTGATGTTCAACTGAATAGTATTATCCTTTTACTCTATTTCTTTGACCATTTTAGGAACTAGCAATATGTGTTCCCCAACTTCATCCTAGCATGAATGTGTTCTTCACATCTTCCAAAGAAGGTCCTGATAGGGAGCCATTTGAATGATTAAGTGGAAACTATTATTGTATTAGAACTTGAATAGAGCAATATGTTGATCCCATCCTTCTTTTAATTCAATTGAGTATTTTCTCAACAAGTACTCAAGTGTGTGGATAGTCTGCTCAGATTTTCCCTTAGTTTTAGGGTGATATGCCATAACAAATTTAACCTCTATATTAATCTCATGTTATAGGTTATTCCATAACATCTAGGTAAATATTGGATCTCAATAATATTTTATATATAGTTCTTTACCATGAATCATATCCATGTGTATATCCTTCCAATTTGATTGTGTCCAAAATCCTTTTGAATTGAAATTAATTTTACAGTCATTGTAAGATTATCCACCACAAAACATATATTATTATTTTTTCATGATGTCTTTGGAAGATCAGTGACAAAGTACATGGTGATATTTTCCCATTTATATGTAATTGTGGGTAATGATTTCAACATCCACTTGGATTTTTGAATTTCCTCTTTCACTTTCAAACGTACATGACATATTTATTTATATTCCATGATATACTTATTCAAATATTCCCACCAATAGTTTTCTCAATGATCTCAATACATCTTTGTGGTTCCATAGTGGATAGAGAAGGTTTATATATGTGCATCACCCAACAGAACCTTCTTTATCTCATGATTTTATGGTACATATAGTCTTGACCAAAATCTCAGAATGCATTATTTATTAACATCGAACTCAAAGGATTTAACTTTTCGGATTATTTCCAATTTTTTCAGAATTTCCACATCCTATTTTTAATGATCCTTTATCTACTCTAGAAGGGATAGTTGAGAAATAATTTGTGAAAGGATTGATGATGTCCCTTCATCTATGATTCTTGTGTCCATCCTTTTTATGTCTAATAATATCATATCTTTTAAAATTATCTTCATTGATAAAATTTATGGATCCTTTCTACTTAGAGTTTCTTCCAATTTATTAACTTTACCAAGATGATAGTGAATTGAGAAGTAATAGTGGTTGATCCGCTCTAACCATATTTCGCGGTTCATATTCTATTCTTTCTCTGTGAATATATACTTTCAGATTATATGATATGTATATATTTCACACATCCCCCAAAATAGGTAATTCCACCAAAATTTAAAATTGAATACAACTTTATCAAAATCTAGATAATGTGTTTGGTAGTTCTATTCCTGAAATTTCAATTGCCTTGAATCATTGGCTATCACATTTTAATTCAGAATTAACTCATAGCCCAATCCCCATTTCTAAGCCACACATAATACTACAATAATTTCTCCACTTATTGGTAATATTTTTATAGGTGTATTGATGAACCTATTCTTTGAATCCTTGAAGAGCTATTCATATTCATTATTCCCAGAAAACATGACTCCCTTATGAGTTATCTTAGTTATAGGTTTTTACAATCATTATAAATATCTCAAAATATTAATATATTACCCAACTAATTTAATGAAAATATGTATATCTATCATAGATGTTGTCCTCGACTATCCTGTAATTGCTTCTATTGTTAAAGGGTCCACATTAATGTCATTTCATGTGATGATATGACCCAAGAATGAAAATTTTTCAACAATAACTGAAATTTATTGTACTATTCATAAATCTTATCCTTCCATATGGTCATTAGGATAGTGTTCATATTCTCCTTGTAATCTTCCTAAGTTTTGGAAAATATTATAATATCATCTATAAATACTACCACAAATTTTTTGAGGTAATATGAAAAGACTGTATTCATGAATTCTATGAAGATTACTGGATATTTTTTGTGTCTGAATGGAATTAACTATAACCTTTTTTTTGGTTAATGCTCACCCATAAAGTGGGTTTATAAAATCAAGTAAAAATAGATTTTCAAATAGGGATATCCTTCTTCTTCAACCAAACATGGTAATATCCCAACCATAGATCCACCTTGGAAGAGTATTTTTCTCCACATAGCTAATTTCAAAAGTCACTAATCCATATAAGTGGATACTTTTTCTTTTTCATGATATTTTTGATCTCATGATAAACAATTCAAAGGTTCCTTATCCCATAATTCTTCTTGATGAAGTGGATTGGTGAAACCCAATTTTATTAACTTGGGTGTATATACCTTTGCCTAGATTCCCGAGTAGTTGTTTCTTCAACTCCTCTAATTCTAAAAACTCCATTATATATGGAGTATTATATAATGGAAATTCTTAAATAATAATCATGATAGAATATTAAACCTCTCAACCATGAGGAATACCAGGCTATTCCTTGGTAAACACAGAAACATATTCCCTCACAATGGGAACATATTCAAAGATGTTTCTTTCCTTATAATCAATCATTTGAGATGGATTTTCTTTCTTATAGGGAAATAATATCCACTCTTGAGATGTTGGTGATAAAAAAGATTCATCACCCTCCTTGCACTTGAACAGGATCATTGGTTGATTCACGATACATAGATTGATTTACTTCTCATGTTAATTTATATAGACACTATACATGGAAGGTCAATCTATGCATAGAACCACATCAAATTCCACTAATGAGAGTATTATAAGGTTTAATTGGAAGTTAATATGAAAAATTTTGATAGGGGAGAAGCAATATACTTGGGATTCAATAATGTCCCCAATTTCCATTTTCATTGACAGCTCCACATCCATGCTTTGGGGGGGGGGGGGGTGTCTGAAAAGCCCCACTAAACATGGCCGAATTAAAGGAATCTATTGAATGAAAATCAAAAGGTATATTCACTATTCTATGATGAATGACAGGTGTACCAGAAAACACTTCATTTTTGGGATCCACCTCAATGGCTGTGATAGAAAAAGATATCCCTTCATCCCTTGGAGGTTTTTGTTTGTCTCAAAATACAATTGTATTAGTTCATTGGTTTGGAAAGTATACAAGTTCCTTATAGTAGGAGAATTCAACAATGCACTAAGGGTGGACTGAAACAATTCATTCGTCTGTCAGATTATAGGATTTGTACTTTTTACAATATATATATATATCAGTGACCTTTCATATAACACAGTACTCATTTTCTTTTCCCCATTAAGAAATTTCATGGGCACTTTTTTCTAAACCTTTGATAAGTGGGATGTTGATATTTCTTGACACCTTTATATTTCTTCATCAGACTACTAGAATTAAAATCCAATTTCTGATTCTCATCCCCATGATACCCTTAAAATTCTCTGATCTTCATTTTAACTTTGAGAGAACATCATATAATTACATCATACCTATCAAATTATCTGATTTCTAGGTATTTTCATAGAATAGATTTTATCTCTCAAAATAAGTGGTCAACCTTACATTTAGGGTTAATGAAAAAGATGAAGTCATATTTTTCAAATCTTGTGAAGATTTACTATACACCATGATAGATTCTTTATATTTTTTATTGAGGGAAATGATATATCTTTATATTTTATGTTAGATATTCTAAGTAAAATATTTATCAAAAATTATTTTCCATAAAACCCTCAACCCCATTGCTTGGGTATCTTTCTCAAAATTTTTATTTTTTATCAATTTCCACCACTGATCCTATTCATCCTCCATATGTTAAAAAACCATTAGAACCATCTAATTCTTATAATGTCAATGTATTAACGAGGTATCACCAGTAGAGTTGATCCCTTGTTCTATGATTAATGGAGTAGATGATCCATTGAAAGTTAGAGGCCTTTATTGCATAAAGGTCTCAATTGCAGTGTGTTACCTTTAATGGGGATTTGGACGATCCTTTTAATGAAAGTTTATATTTAGAACCATTGTCAACAAAGAGAGTATCATTATAATGATTCGAATTCCCTCTTCCATTGGGTTTTGAATCTCATTGGGGTAGTGATCACATTACCCTTCACATTTTCTATTTAACCGATTCATCATATTTTAGGCCATTTTTAGAATAAAGGGAAAAATTATGGATAAATATTTTGAAATACTAAACACATACCTAGTAATCCAATAAAATTTAAGAGATAACATGTAAATTATTTTTATTTCATTAACATATTAATTTATGGGTGCTAATATACGTTATCCACGATCTATTTCCTAACATAGAATCTTATGGGAATATTTAGTTCCTTTAATAATGGTTTGTAATGAGATTATTTATTTAACAAATTATATCCCTTGAGAGTGTCAAAACAAGTGTTCAAAAAGACACATTTTTATGCACCAGTTCTATGTCGACCTTAGATCAACACAATATTTTTAGGTTTACCCCTATCTACATGTGTCCTAGATCCATATTCACTTTTAGTATAAAAAACATGTATATATTTTATTGATTATCCACATACTCTATACATAAAAAAATTTAGTGATGTTTTCTTTTATAAAATCTTTTTTCCTTAGGATTTCTCTAGTGTTTTCTAATCCCAATCCCAAAATATGTAAAATTTACCTTTGATACAACATATGAAAACCGTTGTCTTTATTACAAATTAATTATTGATTTATTACATAACATTACAATTAATAAAACCTGGAAGTTTGAGAATTATATTTTATTTTTTGAATTAGGTACATTATAACAACTAAAAATTGAAAAAAAACTTCATCTTTTTTGAAAAAACCCTTAACATGCTTTCACTTAAAACCGAATGGGATAATCGGGGAACATATATAAGTAAATTAGTGAGATATAAATTCCCACAAGGGAATAAATAGGGAATAACAAGAAGAAAGTAATACATTTCAGAAAATAGGAAAATTAATGGGTAATAAAATTATTGAGAATCTTAAAAATGAAAAATGTGGCATGACATAACATGATAACATAAATGCAACATGGGAAATGTGGGAAATATTTAAAACACGACATAATAATCATTGTTCAAGGATTACTGCCAAGAATTAATGATGGACTAAGTCCCTTAAATGAATCAAGTTTAATCCCTATCCCAAAATTAAATCTCATGATACTAAACATTACCCAATGCATTGGAGCACTATATAATTCCAAGCTCACCGATTACTTCCATTTCATTCAAATTATTATGCATTCCACATCGACCATACAAGATGGATTCAATCATCATCGTATTTCATTCATGAATCAAGAAGTGATGAATAAATACTTGTAAATACCATGTAAAATAATTATAAGTTTATAAAGGTGAACAACCATGATAGTAAATAGGTATGGTATTGACTACATAATTATTGTTTCATGGAAAATCATGGTAAAATATCGTTAGCATAATATAGTCGCATAAAAATTCATAAAATGGGTTGATGACAGAGAAATGGGTCTCTTATTATTTAGACATAAAATGGTAATTAAAAGGACCAGGAAATACATATCCCAAAATTAGTAAATGGAAATATAAGGCGTAAGATAATGAAGAAACTTGAATAAAGAAGAGAAAGTGATAGTACCTTACATGAGTGTGTGACTTAAAATTCTTAAGATGAGCTTCTTGAGAGATTGGGGACACATTCATAGGAATCTAGAGAGGAGAGGAATCTAGAGAGGGGAGGTTAGAGTAAGTATGTGATATATGATTTTTTACTAAAGAGGGGTGGGATCTTGGGTGGGTTTATATAGAATTAGATTGGGTAATTATTTACTATTTCTCAAACAAAGGTTTTGGACTTTATATAAAAAAAATAACCAAAACAACAAATCATCCCATGGATTTCCTCATAGTTTATTCCAAATGGGATTAGTTTTCATTATTTTATAATTTCATGTTATGAACATAATAATATAGTACCATTTGTTTTGTGGAATTGAGTATTGCTCTTAATGAAATGATATTAAAAACATAAAATGTATTAATGGGTTTGGAGGATTCATTAAGGGTTAATAAAATTAATAAAATAAAAATGGAAATAATTTTTTTAAATGGATAACATATATTTGGTCTTGGATATCCTTAATATTAGTTGTTATGTCATTTTGGGACATTATGTTGTCATAATACACACCATATATATATATCGTATTAAAGTTATTACCTGAAAATTTGATTGTCCTAGAAAATAATGAGAAAAATAACAATTGGATAATTTTGATGAAAATATTCCAAAATTAATAAAATTTTTATATAAATAATTTTTGGAATCTGTTCAATGACACTTTCAAATTAAAAATAGATATTCATTGAGAAATTCTTGGTTTTTTGACAATAACAATGTTTAAACCCCTATGAAAATTCAATTTGACATCATAAAAATAATATGATCATTTTTATTTAGTAAATATTATTTAATAAAAAAATATCATTAAAATATTATTTAGTTCAAAATTCATTAATTCATCAAAATAAGTTTTTTTAATTGAATGTTTATATTTCTCAAATATACTATTTTTTTATTGTATAAAACAATAAATTATAAAATAAAAATAATAAGATGAAATTATAATCTAGATGAATACAAAATAGTGTAAATACTCATATTTCTAGGTTCCTAATACATATCCCTTTAATACACCATAAAAACCATAAGATTAAGGTGTGTGACGATGAGACTTTAATGGGGTGGTTCAACGTTCATGGTTTGGGTTATGATCTTGATGAGTTTGAACCTCTCCCGTAAATGGTTTAACTCATGCTGTTGATTTGGGATATCATCTGGGCATGTTCAAGATAAAATACCATATAAGATATCACCCACATAAGCTTTTATAATCGGTATTTATTGGGCATGATCATAATAGCTGATTCCATCACTTCCATTTTCTCTGTTAATTGGATGTGTTAAAACCCTATATTTATACTAATCATTTGATCACTATTAAATGACTTTATTATCAATGATATTAATTCTTAACTATATTTTAACTCCCATATGATATAACAAATCTAGATAAATATATGTGTTTTCTATAACAATATTACATAATAAAACTTTTAATAAAATCACAAGGAAAATTTTATTTACAACAGTTTAGGTCATTACATGTGTCATATCCAAACCACAAAATCAATTAAAAATCATATAAATATAATTTATTAATTAATTTTAAAAAATTAAATAAACCTATATTTTAATTTGAAATGTCCATAAATGACTTTAAGATCACTATTTATCCTCATCACACCGAAACCACGTTAAAGCGCTCACCGAACACCCATGGAATATTACCAAAAAATTTATGGGAAAAATCCATAATCAATGGTTCTAATAAAAACACAAATTAATTTAATTCAAGTAAAAAACCATAAAAAACTCCAAATGCTAACACAACTATTGGGAACGATGTTCAAATACAAGCATACATTGTCCCAGAACATACCTTACAAAAGAAGGGCAAGATCCCAAATGGGAGAAAATAAATTAATTATAAATTAACATTAACTTTAATAAAAAACATATGAAAAATCATGGAAGTGTCTTAAATCCTTCATAAGTGTATTCAATTATAGACATACCTGTCACGAGATTTCCACTACACATGCCACACAAAATCCCATTGAAGAACATCTTATTCCAACATGATCTAGTGGAATCGGAAAAGAATACATAATTTAGGATGCTAAAAATTAAAAAGGAAGGTATGGGGAGATCCAATACGATTTATAAATTAGAAGATGTTACTTAGGTCTCCAAATAATGACCTTAAAATCACTCCTTGATCATGGAAGAAGAGAGAACCAAGTAGTTTTTAAACCATGGTTCATGTGAGGATTATGGGAGAGAGGGGGAGGGATTTACCCTTATTTTTTAGGGGGTAAAATTAATTTTTACCCATTTTAACCCCCCTGGATTGATGGTGGTTAGTATATATTTTTTATATTTCAAAACACCACTAGCCAGCCTGTGTCCCTGTAAGAGTAAAATTTTCAACAGCCACCTAGCCTCTCCAAAGGCCCATTCGAGTCCCTACGATGACTCATGAATCTACAATAGTATATGAAACACATATTTAATGATGTTTAAACACATTTAACTTTATATAGAATCCAAATTATGAAAATTAATTGATCACAAAATTGAAAATTCAAATTCCTCTTGAAATCCTCACACATGTACATATAAGAGGAATTATGAACTCTTACCATTATACTTGAAATATTCAACATTTTTTTATGGAAATACATGTATAAATCCCAACCTAACTCAGTCACAAAGTTTCATAGAAATAACTATTTTTTTCATTCAATGTCTAAATGAGTCTTGCAATTATCCTTTATCTATAAGGTATTGAGTTCCCAAATTCTCGATACATCACTCATATCAACCCAAAGAATCAAGATGGAACTCCCCAATTTCCATCTAACCTAAGAAACCCAAACATAATTATCCTAATTTTCTCTTGGCCTCAAGTTCTCCCCACCATAAGATTTATCCTATACTGGTTGAATCTAATCCATTATTTCCCCGCCCATCAGAATCGTCAACTTATGAACCATTCCATTATTTTATCTATACAAACAATGTAATTAATAATTTTTCACACCTGATCAAACATAATAACACCAATAAAAATTCTATAAGAATACCAAATCTCCAAATTATTAGTCGAAATGGATGAGTCTGATCACTCACCCAAGAATTGATCCAAACACACCAACAATTTTGATGAAAATCCCGGACTAACACCGGAAGAATACATCATGTCCCTAAAATGAATCATCCAATACAATTCTTAATACACCATAACCAATTATACATGATAAATCAAGTAAAATTGAGTTGATATTTTCTACCTTTAATATAATTGGTCTCTACCATTTACACTCCATTGAACCACCCAGTCGTGATGCCTTAAACACCGTAAGAACTTTGGGATCGCTCAAAAAAGATCAAAGAAGTTTGAACAATATTTTAGAATATGTCCCTAGATTAATCCAGAACTAAACCAAGCATACATCATTCTATGATGAACCATGAGAACCTAAAAAACCAATCTAATCATTCATAGATCACTACAACTCATCCTAATCTCAAATCCACAAACAGACCCCATAAAATAGATTTCTTGAATTCACAGACGTCATTCAAGAATGAATCTTGATGAATTCAAACCCATTTACTCATAAAAATCAAAAATTTCTTGAGGATCATCCAAATACTTGTCCCATTATACTATCAACCCATATAGAATATGGTTCTTTCTTGCACAATCCACATTCCATACCTTAACATACATAATCACTAGGTGTGAATGCCATTATTTTTCTCGATCTCTAACTTTGAAATATGAAACACCATCCATTTTTGTATAACAAAAATGTTATCCTTGAAACATTCCAAAATAAAATTCTAGGTGGGGGTCGGGCCCTCAAATAACCAATGGTTCACTCGCTAACATATAGATCCCCTTACTAATCTGTAAGAATAAAACCCAATGGATCTTAAAAAACAAGTGTCACACCCCTTTTGAGAATCATTCATATCATCCTATCAATATGTGATGAAGATTAAAATTGATAGATCATGTCACCATACCCAAATATAGTTCCAAGGTATCCTGTACCAAAAATTGACCTTTTTCATTTTTCATGACACCCCAAAACTGAACCCTCTAACATTTCATCAATTCACTTTGTCATCATATTAAACCCTTATATACACAAATTTACTCCTTAAATGAGTACCATGCATAACTAACACATACCCTTCCAATCTCATCATGTACAACGGGTTTATAATCATGTAAAACCAGATCATGTGATACAACTCATAGAGCTAGGATGACATGATATAACTCCTGACCATGCTCCATGGAATGTCAATTCGTTAAACTGACCCCATTCATAACCACCACCCGATTCCATTACATCCATGAGCGTTATACCACACTCTATAGTGAAACTAAATCATACTCCAAAACATAATGGGATAGACATACCATATACGATCCACTTAAATACACTATTCAAAACCTAACTCAATCATGCTAGATGCGTTGAAAAGATAAGATATGGAATAATAACTCAATAACCATTATCTAAAAACACTCCTTGTGATCGATATGAACCTAAGGAACATACCTATACATACTTTCTATATGAATCCAAATAAAAACATGGGAAAAAACCTCAACTGGCCTACCGTATAATACAACCAGAACCAAGTCAATAAACATGGGTTACATCTTGTAATCCATATGACTCCTAACTAGCCCATGGTCATGCCAAGCCATCAATGTACCAACATCCACTATAGTTTCAAATATACTCATAAATAATTCATCTCATTCCAAGACATCAATATATTGGGGAATTTTCTCTCAAAGGAATCTATGCATCGGAATTCCCCCTCCATACGCAAAAACATTCATTCATTATTTCCATAACCATGAATTCAACCCAGATAGCCCTTGTTAAGGGAAACATACCTACTAGCTCAGATGAGTAGAATTCCATTTCAATATATATGGGAAACACCATATAGGTTGTTACTAACACTTTATGTAACCAAACATAAACTCTAACAACCCACAGGGGGTTTTAACCAAGGATTCATGTGCTTGTACCAACAAGTTGGGTTATTTTTAATCTTGTGTTCACATGAGTTTTTATAGTCACTATTCATAATGAGCATCCCACATTATATCCACATGGCCCTCCATCAGGAAAATAAATATACCAATCATCCTTAATGAGTTGTATTCCTACAAGTTCGTATATGAAAAACATCTATATGAGAAGTTTCTAATTATTTTAAATACTTTTCCAACAACATTAGTGAAAATAATCTCACTAGTAGGCCTCTATGTCATGTGAATCCTACTTGCAAAACATGATTCATGAGTGGAATCTTGCATCTATGTAAATGATCCAAAATCCATAAGAAATAATGAACCTCAAATATCTATAAGATTCACTGAATATGAAGATTATATTCAACCATAACATAAAATACCAAGAATCATTGTCCCACCCCTTGTAGTCTCAAATTTTTACCAAAATAGGGGTTGTCAATGAAACCGTATGATATAAATCACACGATCTGATAAATTACTATGTTTCATGTCTTCCATATCCATAATATCAACGAAATATTAAAATAAATACCTTGATACCACTTTTAAATTTACTAAATTTGATCACTCTAAATTGTAACCATATCAGTGGTTCTATGTAACCTAAATATTTGCCTCCCTGAGTGCTAGAGGATTCCGAGTTCAGGGGTCTAAGGACGTACCATGGGGAGGCTATACCCCCTTTATTAGAGTGAGTAATCATGGATAAAATAACAAATATGATACATAAATATTTTTAATAAAACGTAAATAGGACAAATGAAGAATCCAAAAAATAATTATATGAAATGAAGAACCCATATCATTATACAATGATGATCACCCAATATGAAGATCATATATAAAATTAAAGGAAGAAAAAAATTTGAATTTTTTGGAGGATAAAATATATCCCCATGTCTAACATCAATCCATGTTTCAAATCCAACTTGATATGATCATTCAATCATCAATGTCAAACTAGGCCTCTACCGAACCTATGCCTACGACAAGTAAGAGGTTTACTTGGGTACCCAAGTTCCATGAAATCCTGAGTAGCGTGTGAGTACACAACTTAGTAGGTAACAAAAAAATGGTCCTATAAAAAATGAGTAAATGTAGTGTATGTTCTTGAAAAATTATTAAAATAAATAAATAACTTCTAAAAAATAATGTACAAAAATATTCCCAAAAACCTACTTCAGCTAGGGCTGAAATTTCTTAGAGATTGTTGCATGGAAAAGGATAATCCATATCTTATGTGTTATACTATTATAAATCCTTCGTTTTTTAGACCTAATGAATCCTACATACTTCATCTAGTGACAAGGTGTCTTTAAGAAAGTCACGATGAAAGTGAAAAACTATATAATATACCTACATATCCGAATTATATAGGTGATAATTTAATCATAAAATATTATCATAGAATGATATATCCCAACACACTAGATCTACTTTTATTCTAATTTTCTAGTCCAGATAATTATATCACTAAGAGGAGGGGGTGATTCAATGATATCTTTTTCTCTTATATTTCTTATCTTATGAATCAACCTTCACCTCTTATTAAATATTAACTTCCATGCTGAAAAAAATTCAATCAAAAATCCAAAGTAACAGAAGAATTTATAGGTTTCATTATTCAAAAATAATAACTATGTCCTTGGTATTATTTGTAAATGATCCAATACCAAAAATCCACTAGAAAAAATATCCTTTTGTGTAATAAAATGAGTAAGATACAATCTTACACTATTGTTTCTCTATAATCAATATAAGAGAGAATGTGCTTTAAGAACCATGAAGATTTAACAAAATGTTTTTGTAATAAACATGTTATGCTGTTTCTTAACCAAATTTTAAAAATATGATCTTTTTAAAACAATTTTTCACTATATTACCCAAAATATGGCATGAACATTTTTGGACTTGAAATAAAACATAGTCCAATTTCTCTGTCCAATTATCTCTATCATATTACTCGATACAGAATTAATACACTGTCCGAATATTATTGAGACAATTATATACCATTTCTTCTTCAGTCAAGAAATCCCAATATGATTTTTTCAGTTTGATGATATAGCATAATATGATGAATAGCTGAATACGACAATCAACCTGAATATGATGGTAAAATAAATATGATGCAATCTTACCTCTTTAACATTCTCTTCTATCCGAAATGACTTCTTCATGAAACTCAATAGAGAAAAATCATCTTCTCTCAATCTCTCTTTCTTCTCTCTTATTCACTATGAACAATAAATCTTTCAAAAAGTACTATGTAGTTTCCATTTTATACTCACCTCATAATTGGTTTGGGTGGGAATCTAGAAAAACTTCATGCTCAATAAAATTGTCCAAATCTACATGATCCTTTAAATTTTAGGTGAATAATGACTATTTAAACTATTCTAACACTTCTCAAACAATATTAAATATTCTAAACATATTAAATATTAGAAAAATTTTAGCTCTATTTTAGAATTTCATTAAAAATAATTGACTGATTATGATTCACCATTTTGATTGTCAAGAGAATCAGCCTTATTATGATGAAAATAAATGAAAAAATAGATTATTCTTATGCTATTCTATTGACCCATTATAATTAAAAACAATGTAAATAAACCAATTTTAAATATTTTAATACATTGTTGATTAAAATAATAATTTTTATTTATATTGGTCACCACATACTATTATTCTTATTTTCATTCATTGGTCCCTATCTCTTCTTCCTCTAATGATTTCGATGGAATACAGAGTCTGATGGAACGGGTATCAGCAAATTCAACTTCAACAACATCTTTACATTATGAATATGATACCAATGATTTTTCTTGCACAAATAATTCTTCATTTGATGAATAAGATAACACAATAAATTTTATTAGAAGACTATCATTGGAACTTTTCGTTTCTGAATACAATTCTCATCATCTTATTTCTTTGAGGATTAAAATATTTTTTCTTATTTCTTTTGACTGAAAACTAGAAACATCATTGTGATCATCCTACATAGAATTTAAACAAATATGTGATTAGAAAGATCATTATGATGATCTTGAGACCAAAAAGTTTTGGATTCACCAACTTTAATATTCTTCAAACACTCAGAAAGTATCACGACTTCCTTCATGACATTGATGGAATTGAATATAATATTCAACAACATATGACTCTCAAATAAAATTATTGTAACTTATCGATCAATATATTTATTTCCTTATCATCTTGAATATGATTTCCATGATTTTGATTAGACTGGATACAGTTGGTAGAATCTAATTTTAATGAATATAATTTCCCTAAATACAATTAGTAGCACCTTTTCTCCCCCTTTTCTTAATAAGGAATTCATAAAACTTACTCCAAACTACTTTTGAAATTTTTGAAATACAGAATAACAAAGAATCATTAGATTTGTATTAAAGTCATCCAAAATCCATACCAGAACCTCATTACAATATCTTCTTCCATTTTGGACCCATGATGAGTCCGATGAGCCTTTTTAATTATAAAAAAAATTCAAAATAAAATGTAATTTCATAACCATTGTGGGTCTACATTTCTTGAATATTATGGTCAGTCTGATTTTCACGAAATAAAAACTGAGTTTATTTTTCTTCTTCTTAGACTTCCTTGATAATAAATGACAATACCTGAATATGATCACCATCCTAATCAGCTTGGTCCTAACATAATCTTCTTTAGGTTTTTGTTCTAAACTAAGGTTCATGAATTACATAACATTGTAACCTCAATCTCTGGATTATTTATCAACAATTCTAAGCCTATGTGAGCTAACTCATATTAGTAAATAAGAATTATTGGTTATTTTTTCCCAAAATTAGGGTGTATGATGACATGCTCAATTTTAATCTTCATATTTTAAGATTTCATATAATTAATTATTTTTACTTACAACCAGTTCTAAAAAATTACAATAGTTTACACAAATACAATGCTGGATTCACATCTTACCCACAACTCCCCATTTATGCATGCTTCCATAAGGATATATTTATGATACAATTCTACCCTTTGAAAACACTATCAAATGTTAAGATGAGAGAGGGGTTGAAAACACAAACCTCAACAATGATGAGAAATATTTTTTATTCCTATGTTCAACCTCAATTTAGAAAAATATTCATTAAGTAAATATTTTGTGAAAATTTCAACAACTTATTCTGATGTAGGAACATAAACAACCATTAAATAATTCATCTCCATGTTATATATGATAAAATATTTTTTGATATCAATAGATTTTGAATGAAAATGTTTTTCCAGTTTCCTAGTGAGGTTTATTGAACTTTGATTATAAAAACCCAAGAGTAAGGGTAACTTCACTTCAACATGGTAATATTTCAATTGTTTCTTTATCCACATAATTTTGATAGTGGATTACGTGGAAAAAAACATATCTCTAACCACACAAAGCATTATATAATAATTTATCTTTTATTTCCAATTAACAAAAATTTTACCATGGAAAAAAACTCCACATGATGTGGATCCTATATCATCAATATTTCTTGCTAAATCAACATGAAAAACCCAAAAAAAATCAATAATTTATGAGCTATCATACTTAATTATGAACTTTATTGGGCCTTTTATGTATTTGAGATTTTTTTATAGAATGTAAATATAATTCTTTAGGAGTATACTAAAATAATTCACATAAGGTACCAACATAAACAATATTGGGTCCCAAAGAAGTCAAATATAATAAACTTCCAACCAGCTTTTGAAACTATTTCTGATCAACTTACTTGACTTCTATATATTTAATCAACATTGATTCCACTAATATTGGTGTGGAAAATAGTTTCATATTTATTTTTCTGAACTTTTTATGATGTTACTTAGTTTACATTAATTTATAATGAAAAACTTGTTTCTTCTTTTGTAAAATTTGTATCTTAAGAATGTATTTCATTTCCCCCCGAAAGGAAATCTCAAAAAGATGTTTCATTTTTAAGAATATATTTCATCATTTATAGAAAATATAATTTCATCAATATAGAAAATTATTATTAGGAAAAACTATTGATATTTTTCTATGTAAATATTGATATAAACCATTTCTTTCTTATAACACAGCTTCTATAAGAAAGTATCCAATTTGTAATACAATTATCTTGGATATTTTTTCATCCCATACAAGGCATTTTTAAATGATAATACATAAAATTCATTATTCCTGAAAATAAAACCATAGGGTTGTTCGATATAAACATCCTCAACAAGATCCCCATTTAAAAATGAAAACTTTACATCCATTTGAATTTTTTTGTAACTTCATTGTGGAAAAACAGAATAAAAAATTATGATTATTTTTAAACTAGACATAAGAGAAAATTTTTCATCAAAACCAACACCTTAAATTCATGAGTACCCTTTTCACATGAATAATTCATTTTTTCTTATCACTTCACCTTATTCATCATACTTGTGCTAGAAAACCATCTCTTTTCTAATAAAAATTTCGTTATCTAGATTATGTATGAGATTCCATGTATTATTCTTTTATATTTGATCCATCTCTTAATTGATGTCCATAACCCATTACGAATACTCAAAAGCTTCATACACATCATTCGACACAACTTCTGATTAAAAATAAGTATGTGCAATAACATTTGTTATTCTTCTTATTTGAACCTTTTAATGTTTATCAGCAATATATTTACAACTTTCTATATACTTTCTTAGCATAGGGTGAAATTTTTGATATAGTTCCTCATCAAATGAAATATTTTAGTCCAATTATTATTCATGAGTAGGATTATAGTTACCTGTATTCATATAAAAAATATTGAAAAAAACATTCCTTATCCTTCTAAACTTTCTTATCTACATGATTAGGTTTATACTTCTCAGGTCTTCCAATAACCTTTACATTAGAAGAATCAACAATAATTCATATTTATTTATGGAAACATCTATATCCTCTTATTTCTAGAGAATTTCCCTGAAAAATTCCTTCTTCAACTTTCTAGTAAAAAATTATATGATTTCCACATTTCTTCATTATAATTCAAGGAGTCACCAAAACTATTAAGTGTGTGAATCATGGATTTATTCCATAAAACATTTTTTATGGAGTCATTGATGAACATTATCAATAGAAACACTTGTTTTGAATATGTACAGTTATACTCACGAGTTTCATCTAAATGTGATATACAATGTTCAAGAAACATAGTTATTCCTATTTGAAAAAAAAACATATATTATTCCTTTAAGAAACCCCATTTTCTTGTGGAGTGTATGTGGATCTATATTCATGATGAATTATATTATTTTCAAGATAAATTTCAAAATATTCATTCTTATAGTCACCAAAATTATCATTTCTCTAATTCTTCACTAAATATTCACATTCCTTCCCAGATTTCCACATGAAACTTATAATTTTTTTAGTGAATATGATTTTTATTTCATAAATATAAATCAAGTAATGTGGGTAAAGTCATATATGAATTTTATTATATACTTATCACCATTTTTAGATTATTTTCTGATTAGCCAATATATTTCGTAATGAATAAGCTCTAGGGGGTCATTTTGATTAAATCTCGGCTTTCTTATTCACGGATTTTGTAATTTTTACCTTTATTAAATAGTGAAAAACCAATATATTCTTCTTAGTTACTGAATAATATCATGAAAATTATATCTATTTTATAAATTTCTCACGATTCATTGAAACATGTGTTAGAGGCTTTTATGACACATCTGATTTTCTTCTACCATGCCTAAGTAACAAGAGTTTTATATTTCACCAACATGAAAAAAATATTCTTTTCAATGTTGGTCTCTTGTAACTAGATTTATATCATCCTAAATTTTAAAAATAAACCCATTCTTTCTAAAAATAAATTTTTGACCCTCATCAAAAAGTTATGAAACAGTTATCAAGTTGTGAATCAACCGATAAATATATAAATCATTCTTGGATTTCAAATTTTCTTTCCTAATGTTGGATGATCCTACACCTTCAGTTCTTAGGGATTCATATTTACCAAATGTCATTGCTAATTATTTAGAGTCTTTAAAAAATTTCAACATCTTTATGTCTCCCATAATTTAATAAAAACAACCACTATAAATATTCCATGTTCATTATCATTTTTTAGCTTTCGGGCGGTTTTTACAACAAGAGCTCTTTCTTTCTTCATCTCTGGATTATGAGAATTGTTATCAAGCATTGGTTGTAAAGTTACAACACTTTGTAGGATTTCTAAGCTATTTAAACCTTTTGAAAATATTTTCTAGGTGTTGGAACTTATTTTTAATTTTTATCCCATTTATCTTAGCTTTCTTCAAAACATAGGTCCCCATATATAATTACATGAAACTAATTTCAATTAATTATTCAATTAAAATCAAAATTATCTTAATCATAAAAAACTCACTATGCACTCCCACCATTATAAAATTTCATCCTACAATTTCCAAAGGCTACTTGACAAGCCTCTAGAACCATATTATCCAAATTCTCTATAAAAAATATAAATTCAATCTGTGATATAATATAATTTATTTACACACCATTAATAATTAATCTAGACAATTTAACTTGGTTGAATCGATGAAAAATGGTTTATAAATGGCGTCTTAGGACATCCTCTATGAGGGAATAATGAAATCCCCGTAATTAACATCTGATTCAACCATAATTTGTTGGAATTGATATAAAACCCCTAACAAGAGAATAGAAAATTAAGATAAATCAAGAGGAAGAAGAAGAAGGAATGAAAAAATAGGTTCTTAGGTCAAACATCTTCAAATCACACCTATGAACATCTAAAAATGAAGGGAAATGATGGTATGAGAGAGTTTCTAGAACCCCATCCATTCTCCCAAATGAGAGATATAGAGAGGATTCACCCCTAAAAAACCCAAGGGAAAAAATCTGTAACTTTCACTATTAAATTTCTAACCACCTTGATGTTAAATGTCTATTAGTGAACCAGTGGTTATCGAAGCTTGAAATTATGTTGTCACCTTCCACTTACTGGCTAGTAATTTCTGAAAAAAAAATTAGTAGCCACACCATCCCCCATTAGGGACCATATGAGCTCCTAGAACTCTTATCATGCTACATTAATCATCTATAATAAGTCTTTTGAGGTTTTGTAACATTTTAAACTCATCACCAAATTAGGGTTTGAAGAAAATCTCACAAACCATTTTAAAATTTTAATTTCTTATGGGATTTCCCACAAATCCAGACACACGATGTAGTAAAAAACTCACACCATAACATTTTTTGTCTCTAAAAAGACCCATTAATTATCCACCCACACCTACTAACCTACCGTTAATTTCAATCCCAAGCCAAATAGTCATGTTCCATTCTTAAATTCTCAACATGCCACCAAATAAAATGAATAACATAAGGTGTTTAATCCATTTAAATATGATCCCCACTCGATTTTATCACTATGCTATTGATATGGTTATTTTCCAAATCCATCAACCCTAAGGTAGTTGAGTTATTTTCATCAACATGATCGATTAACCTATAGTACACCCCACCATAAAACTCATAAAAAAAATATAATTTCAAACCATAGTTACTCGATCAATTTTTTTTTCTATTGAGACACATCGTTTGAGGTCAAAATAAGAAACTCAAAGTGGTTTCTAATTAAACAATCTCTAACACACATTAGAGCACTGATGAATGATGATATCAACTCTTTTTTAGAAAATAAACTCAAAATGGACATAGATGAACTACCCAATACTAACATGAGCACACATTATTTTCTTTGAAAATCCACAAAGAACAATTAAAATACACCCTTTATATCCATAATGACATGAAATATGTCGTTTTGACTCACCATATCCATATATATTTGAAATCACTAGCCATGCCTCTTATTAATGACCTATCCCAATGGCGATCAACTTAATCAAATTATACACATTAGAAAATACACAATCATTATTCCTTTATCTATGATGTCATACCATGATCATTCAAATGTTTCCAATAAATTTCATACATGATTTTTGTTGAAAATATTTTATTAAACCTTCAAATATCCAAAACATTTTTGGCATGATATACCATCCAATTATTCCCAATATGTCCCCTATCAAAAAAATTTGGATCATCCCAAACCATCACATTCTTGAAGCTCATTCTTATACCCCACATGATACTATATCAATATTTATACATTATAATCACTAAGGAATCCAGGTGTTTGCAGGTCCCTTGTTTCATTAGCATAAATGACTGATCTCATGCTACTATAACCCTTGTAATGTGAGTATCATACCACAATTACTACCACACCATTCATCATGATCGAGGTGTACTATTTTTACAACAATTGGATCTATTTCAAAATCACCACAACCCATGATCGGTCCATCATCAATCATGATAGATGGATGGGGCCAATTTGACTTATCCTTAAGTGTAATATTGAATTGTAAGGGTGTCTTCATCCATGATATTTTATGAAATCCCAATTACAATGAGGTTATTTCCCTCTAATGAACACTGATGAACTTCCCATAGTATGGCTTTCCTTATGCTACCCCTCAACTGACATCTAAAAAAGTTCCATCACCATGCATGCATGTTACTCCTCCTAATCCACACTAAATAACTATGTCAATGCTTAAGACCATTATCTAAGAATAACAAATATTTGATTTATTACCCTACCTGATCCAACCAATGTGTCAAATCTCTCCATAGGGACACATGAACTTCCACCATATCGGCCATGCTACTAGGCCCTTGGTTAATTCCTTATCATTGATTAGTCATACACCAATAATTGGAAACCATAAATTTATAATTCAGAAGGTCTCATCTATGTCCAATGCAAACCAACTCAACATCACTTGGACATAATGGGTGTATGCTTCCATACAACCTGATTATGAAAACACGACTCATAGTTTATGGGTATCACGAAATCATATATCAAATGACATGATAAAATCAATTACTATACTCCATGAAATATAAATTATTAAATAAAACCACACACATAGATGCTATTTTGAACTGTATAAAAAAAACAAATCCCCTCCCCTAACTATCACCATACTTCTAATTCACATCAAATGTTGACAGGATCGAGCACCCAAACAGTAATGTACTTCGAATATAGTCTTGATTCCATGACACTCTATGTGGATCAAATCATAAAGATATTACATGAAATATTTCTTTCCCCTAAAAAACTAAGTAATCATTATACCTATACCGTAAACATAGTACCAACTCTCATGCATCGATCTCAAACAAAGCACCCACCCATGATTTCCATCTATAAGGAACTCAAAAAAACATGCTAAACACTTCCATGGGTTTCCATAAAATATAAGTAGGAACTAGATCAATATGGTTCATGTAAAATATATTGGTCTTCAACACTTTCACCTAGTACAAGAAATCATTTCACAAAAAGGTTACTATTCATGGGACGCCATCCATGTTGTCATCTCAATCCACCCATGACATCCAATGTGCCAACATTCCCACTCATGGGTCTCACCTACACAACCTATATCTCTAACATATCATCCACCTATAGTGGTTTAAATTTTCATAGAGCATACTTCAATAGGATTGGTCCCCCAAGAATCATGACCTCACCAGTTATTACTGCTATAACCAATGGCATCATCCTAGATGATCCATACCAACAGAAACCAAAACCACTATCATGGTTAAGTATAATTACATTTCTAGAAATATGGTAAAACTCATTACATGAATTGTTACTAAAACATTAAATAAGAAAACCAGAAAAAAAAGAAACAAATAATTAGATCAGAACTTAGGTATTTACTTTCTAAACAAACCCAATAGGGTCATAACATCTCCTGCAAAGGAGGGACATCACCACAATTTTCACCATAGATTATATCACAATATGATTCACATAACCAATCACTTGAAAGAAATTTACATACTTGTTATTAAATATGAGTATAATTACACCATGTACATATAAATGAAAATAATATAATAGTAGTTTTAGAGACATAAAAAATTGACCCTCTATCACATAGGAATAAATAAAACACTACTTGGCCTACATGTCATTTGGATCCCTATATTATTAGAATGATTAATTAAACAAATCTACCATTTAGAGACCGAGATACGAAATCTACTAACTCACCAATTTTCGATAGTTCAAGATCCTTAGATAAAAAAATATATCATTAAACTTAAACATAATTTATATTAGATGAAGTGGAAAATATACAACCATAACACCAATCAATAAGAATCGATATCCCAATCACTTCGTATCATAGAATTTCTACTAGATTAGGTGTTCATGATGCACCAAACCACCATCCATCAGAAGATCGTATGCATTCTTATATCTCCAAGATTCCATATACCAAATAGTAGAAAATAAGAATTAAATTTCATGATATAACTTTGTAACATAATGATACAGATCACTATGAATGGAAACTAGACTAGTTCTCTTTGTGATCTCAGACATGCCTCCCTGAATTCTAGTGGTTTTCTACTAGTAGTATGGGTAAGATGAGGTAACATGGGGAGGGTATAACTAATATATCAATATCTATTAATTTAAATAAATGACCTAGAATAATGAAAAACTGGGTACACATGAATGATAAATACACAAAATATTCTATATCAAATGAAAAGTATACATAGAATAATACACAACCAATTTCCATATTGGTTGATCACATATATATAATAAACATATGAAAAAAGTATAAAATATAAGTGCATGAGGATCTATAAAAATCATTATGCCTCACCTCATCTTGAAATCCTAATACCATCCGAGATACTTCATCTTGATCATGAAACACCAAGCCTCGTCCAACCCCAAACCTACAATAAGTGAGTTCTTCTCAGGTACACCAATATAATAGTGGATCGAGCAGTGTGTTAGTTAAGAACCTTGTAAAAAACCAGAAAAACTATACTTTATATTTTTAAAATGCAGTTATATGTTAGCATTAAAATCTAGGATAACATAAAACACTATTATAAAAAAATAAATAAAACCACCAATAATACCTTCTCTACCCTGATTCTAAAACGATTTTGATCTTTTCATGTAGACTATGCCAATCAATATATCTTCATAGGGGGGATGATTTATAACTTGTAACTTTTATGTAGATATGATACTTAGGTTCATTACAATTATCGACCATACCTACTTCATCAAGTTCCAACGTGTCCTTGAGCATGTCATGATACCCCTGAAATCCAATATCAAGAACCCCATCACGACATTTATATATCATGTATAATTGAATTTCTAGAGGGATTTTACTTTATAATAATCATAGAAAAAACCAATAGTTATTTTATCAGAAAGTATCATATACCACTCCTTATGGGTGTTTTCCCATCAAGTATTATGGATCACAACTTATATAGGGTTTCTAATCAAGTATTATAGATCACCCCTTATGGATGTTTTATTATCATGTATCATAGAGAGAACCTTACATATGATTTCTCATAAATAATCATAATCTAAAAATTATGAGTGTTTTACCATCATGTATCATAGGATAACCATTATATGTTTTTTAATCACGTATTTGATACCACCCCTTATGGGAGTTTTATCATCAAGTATCCCAGACCACTCATTATGGGTGTTTTCTCATCAAGTATCCCAAACCTAACCTATAATTTTTTTATTTATATTTCAACAATAAAACCTAAAAGGTATTTTCTAAAAACATATCAGATGTTCACCTAAGGAATATGTAATCAGTTTCACCACCACCATAAGAAATCTATCATAGAAGCCAATAAAATGGTGAAGAAAGTGTTGGATGAATTCCTAATCATTGAAACAACAATATAAATAATACACATAAGCATCCAAATAGGGTCATATAAGTTTTTGTGAAAAAATTGAGGTCCCCTATAACACATCTCATAATAACAAATCTACTTGGGGTCCCCATTAGAAAAACCTTCACTAGGTTAAAAAACACTTCTCAGGGGTAGTATATTCCTCACCAAGCCAATGCCAAGGAGTTACATCACAGAATAATTATGGTATACCACCTAAGAAACCCACCAGAGATATTTTCGAAGGCCCCCATGATCACCATGTTCACTTAGGGTTGGCCACTCACCCAACACATTTTCATGATACGACCCCTAGGTCCAACTAGCACTAACTAATAATCTTCCTATACAATGATGGTTCAAGGAAACTATATTAGGTCATATAAAATGATTTCCATTTCATTTTATTAAATATCAATTCTCTCAAGGTTTCTTAATTTCATTGGGTAATCAACTGTTGTGGGATCCACTATCAATAACCAAGGTATAAGTCCAATCCAACAGGCCAATGGTGGCTTTGAAACTATATACTATTAAAGGAATAAAAATTTAGTTAACAATAAATTATTAATTATAAAATGTATATTAAATATTCAAATTTCGTTAGTGGCGTGAATTATCATCTCGTGCATCAGAAAAGATATGAATATAATCCCAATTATAATATAATGATCATATAACTCTTCTAAGGCTTTCTCCATCAATTACACATCCTCAAAATTTACTACCCAACCTCAACCAAGGTTTTATAAATTTCAATGGACACTGACTGCACTCTGAGGAATGTATCTAATGGAAAGTCTCCATAAAAAATAGTTACAAATATTTTGAATTAATTAATAAATTAATCTCAAAATTTCCCTAATCATTGAAAAATCATTGTTCATTCCTTTTATACCTAGATTCATACCCTATAATAATAAGAGGGTTCTCAACACAACTCAATGACCATATTATTCTAATTTCCCATCATGAAACATCAATTAAATTGATGATTTAATATTATTTTATTATAAAATGTAAATAATTTCACCATAAAAGATACCTTGTTTGACTCGATGAATTATAGTACCCAGATGTCTTCTCGAGACATCCTCATTGGGGATAGAATGAAAGACCCATTATCAATGTCTAATTACACCAAGATCAGATAGAATTAGAACAAAATACCCTAATCAAATATGATGAAATGAGGATAAAACAAGAGTAAAAATGAGGGAGTGAGGGGAAATGATATTCTCAACCCTAACACCATCGAATAAAATCAAAAAAACCTAAAAATGAAGGGGTGTGAAGGGAGGAGAGGGGGTTTTTAAACCTTGAAAAAGCACCCAAAATTAATAGAAGATAGATGGGTTATCCTTTAAAAATAATGAGGGAAAGAATTTGTACTTTCCCCCTTAATGGAACAGCCATCTAACTAGCACTCTTCCACTAACTAGTTGTTTATTATTACAGAAATCAAATATACTACATGCTTTCACCAACTAGAGAGTGGTTTCTACAGTGAATTATTTTTTCATCAACTAGCTGGGAAGTGTCTTACTTAATCTGTGGTTGTAGCATCCACCCTGGACCATCTAGAAGATCTCCTAATCTATCGAGACACCTCTTACACCTTATTTATTTTTCTAAATATATTATTTTAAGGGGCTATAAAAATTTAAATTCAACTTCGAATTCCTGATAAATTTTTTAACCATCCACTAATACAAAATTTGAAATCCTTTGGAAATTTACAACATGGTCGTACACATAGGGTATTATAATGCACTAGTTTCAACACTTAGGGATCATGAAAATCCTTTGACCCATGTGATAATCCAAATAAGATAATTTAATGTCATTAATGGTTAGTTTGTTTCAAATAGTATTAGATTATATGATGAAAATATGGATTTGGTTAGGGGGAAATCATATATTTTTTGGGATATTGGTATAAAATAGAATAGGACTATCATAACTCCAAATATTTGTGCATGTATAGACCAATTAGCTCTTTCTTTCCCTGATATTTGAGTTTCTATGGGTGGTTGGTATTTGGATACCACTTTAATTACTCATATTTATTGAGTTTATGATGTTGGTTCTTGATCCTAATTTTAATTTAGTGAGTTTCCATGAGATAATTCATTTATTTGGGATACAAATAGAGAAAGAATTTGTGACATACATATTACTTTCCTGACCTGACTTGTCCTAAAATAATGAAATTATTGATTTTTGAAAATATATAGAGACTATTTCACAGTTAGATAATGTATATAAAAAATTTGACCAATCCATGAATGGTGCTACAACACTTATTATTATTATTAATACCTTATAATTATTATATCTTCCTTGAGAGACTTTCAAGAAATAGATATGAATCTGTGAGGATGTTGTGCTATTTTAAAGATGTCCAATTAGTTTTTTAGTGAGATTTTTTGTATTCATTTCTTTTGGGTGTTGAAATTTTTTAGTTTTGGTGTGTAAAAGATGGATATTTATGAATAATATTTTTGGGTTAAAATGAAGCCTTATAGATTTATTGTGAAATGAGTTTGGATTTATAAAATAGTTCTTAGAAGTGGTTGATGTAATTTTAGGATTCTAAAATTTTATCATTTATGGAATGAATATTTAGAAATTCTTGAAAGAAATATAATTTTATATAAATTTATGATTTTCATGATAAAATAAATATAATTTCTGGAATAAAAAGTAGAGAAATTTAAGGAATTGTTTTTCGGAACAAAGTGTGAGGTTTCATTTTCAAACCTAAACTGTTACGGTTTTTTAATCAAGTGTGGGTTTCAAAATGGTTTGTATGAGGTGCTGTTTTTGAACGAAAAATTGAACTTCATGAGTGATTTATTATTTTGAAGGAAAAAAATAGTATCCAATTCAAGTATGATTGTTTTAAAAAAAATTTCTTTCAAATGTAATGGAAGCTTTTTGTTTGTAATGTGATAGTGAAACAAATTTTCATATTTTATTTCAATAATGTATTTTTTTTATAAAATTCCCCTTTTCAATCTGTGTTTATTTTTAAAATAATTTTTAAAACATTTTTTATAGAGTTTGTTGTTGGGATCATGAATTTTTTTTGAATGGAGTAGTGGAGGTGGGGGGGAGTTAAAATATTTTACTTGGTAAGTGTGATTTTGGATTTATCCCTTAGTTAATAATCAAACCATTTCACTTTATCTATGAACCATGGATATGTTGGACTCATGTTTCTCATTTTTTATAGATATGGCTCCACAGATTGGTCTTGGTAAATGATATGGTGTATGTATTTCTATTTAAAACATTTATTTTCAGGCCTTATAGTTTTTATTCAACCTATACTATGAATGTAGTGGTTGGGGGTCATTGTTTATTATTTGTAGCATCGTGGTGTATATTATCTTCCTTGAAATACATATAGAAGGAGTAGGGTGGTTTATTAAAAATTAATCATGGTTATATAATTAAGTTGGTAAACATTAAACATGTTGATGTTTTAGATACCCTTATGAGATAATGATTTTAGGGTTATGATTAATTTTATAGATTCCACTTTATAAATATAAACTCAATTTAATATTTCATATAAATTTTGATGGTGTTTTATTTTGGTGTAACTCTATATGTGATTTCTAAAACTATTTTTGTTATGTTGTGGTTATAATTGTGCATTGATGGTGGAATTTTGTTTCTTGAGGTGTATTTTTATATGGATTGGTAAATATGTAATATTATCGATAGACAAACACGGGTAAAAGATTAGGTGTGTTTATGTGTAACTAGGACTAGGGGAAGAATAAATTATATTATAAACAAGTTAGTGTGTAGTATTGATTTAGTTTGACTCACTATGAATTAATGTTCCACATATGAGTTCCTAGGTTATCCAATCTCTCATTTTCTTTTACCCAAGTTAGACCCATGTTTCTATTTGTGTGTCCATTTGGGTTGTTATAATTTTTTTATTTTCAATTGGAGATGTAATATTGGATCCATCAAGGAATTCTATAGAATTTTTCGAGGGGTATTAAGATGTTCTATAGCTTATATCATTCTTGGGGTTGGGGATAATTTCTTTCCACCGGGTTTTCAAAGGGAAAGCATTCCATTGTTTTACTAATTTCCTTATAAGAGTGTTTTCCCTGTATATTAATAATTTTAGATGAATTTTATATTAGGGGACCATCGTAAGTCACAATATCATCTGGATTTATGATTCATTGTTATGTTCATTTAATTATTAGAGACATTATCTGACATTCGAGGACTTGTGGGTTCCATTTTTTAGGGCTTGTAGTTCTATAAGGTTGTATGGATTGGGTTTTAGGTTTTTTGGTTTTTGGTTATTATTTTTGGATCATTTAAAATATTATTATTCTTATGAAACACTCTCAAAGACATTTCCCCTATCACAAGCACATATTAAATTAGACGAAGAAGGTTTTAATTTCTTATTACCTTCTATTTCATGCATGTAATTTTTAGGTGAATAATGTGGTATCGTGGAGAGAAATGTAATAACCCCATGTTATTATTTTTTTTTATTTTATATTATTCTTGGATAAGTAATTATTTTATAGATTTCATGATTTCATTTTTGATATTTGAATGATTTTTTGTGTGAAACATCTTGGTAATGATTATTAGTAATTATAATGTAATCAAGGGATAATGTTTAATTCTTGGAAGAGTGATTTTTTATGGTTGGCACATGATTTTCTACTAGAAAATGGTGTGTTCCATTATTTTTTTGGGGGTGACTTGCACTATTGGTTCATGGTTATGATTTATTATATAGATAAACCATGCTGGTGTAATGTGGTTGTATCACAAAAGATTCACGATTATTGCATAGTTTACCAAATCATGGTGCTCAAGTACAGTGCTTTCCAATATTCACATAAAAAGATCAAATTACATTAATACCCCTTTCAAATGTAAGTGTTTAGGATACCCTCCATATCACATATTTCAAAAAAAAATCATATGAAGCTCGATGGAGATAATTATCTTCATCATCCTTTGATTTTTGATCACTCTATATTTTTTCAAGTGATTCATTTATTGTAACCCACACTCTCATTCCATTATCTATTATCTTATCTTCCCTCCCTTATTTCACATTAATTTTACATCTATGCAAGAACCCTAATCGTTTTTTAAAGGGGGTTTAGGGTTTATTCCATATAATTTGGTGTTTTATTCATTTTAGGATTTTTGAAGATGATTATTGACTATATTTGGGGTTTTATATGGGTGGGGATACATTTTTACTTGATTATTATTGATTCAAGGATGATGGTTTTATGTTCTTCATTTCTTTTTTAATTTTTGTTTTTCATGTACCTTATGAATTATAATTTATAAATATAGAAGTGCATATAGTATCTATAAATTTGTTAAAATGGTTCAAATTAACTCTAGGTGTAACACACTAAGACTTTATGATATATTACTCCAATAATAAGTTTGATGTATTTGATATCTTGCATTACATGTAACCCCAAGTCCAAACAAATCAAAATATAATATTAATATGTTTCTATTTAATGTGTTGGGGATAGAATAAATATTGGATTAATGAACCAATAAAATTATGGAAATATATTTTTACACCTTCATAAAATGAATCAATTATATATAAATTAGTTTAAAAATAAAATAAAACCATTCATAAATAAAAAAGAGATGTTTTTCTGGAAACTATTCTTTTAAATTTAATTTGTGTTTATCTTACTAAAATAAATTAATCACTATAGATGAATAATTGTAGTTAAATTTGTTGATAATTTATTTAGTAAGATATTTAAACAATAATTTAATTATTATTAGTAGGTGAATAATGATAATAAATTTAGTATCATTCTTAAGAATGCAATTTTATAAAATTGATTTTCTTAAGTTTTATGTTCATATTTTAAAATTAAATTATTATTCTTAAATAAATTTAATTTGATAAAAATTTTCCATATTTTTAATTATAATATATTAATTTGGTAATGAGTCCACTCTAATTTCTTTTCAATAATAATAGTAATTGAGGTAAAAATTCATCACTATGGTAAAGTGTATAAGGGTTAACGAGCAGTTAAACTAAAGTGATAAGGGTTAAATTGACCTAAACACTTGTCTAAATCATATTTTTATGAATATATCCAAATAAAATACATTCATAATTTGTAAAAATTTATTCACTTTCCCATATTAGTGACTTTATTATATTTTAATGTTCTCAATAATTATAAGTGTGTCACTCCCCTTCCTTATAAAAGGTAACCAATTATCCTATATAATTCAAATTAAATAAGAAATTTAGACTAACCAATATATATGAAAATACTCACTGAACACCCATACCAATGTCCTTGATTTAATGGTACTCCCAAAATACCCATCCAAAAATTCATATGGTTCTTTTCCAAGGAGGTTACTTGAGGAAAAGGTATAAGTTCTTATCAATATATTTCAGGATTATTTATTCTAGAACATAATATAAATTTTATTTAGCCATATTAATGTGATAAAATAAATATATATTTACTATAATTATAGGTGTTTTAATTAATGGTATATATAGTATTTATCTTTATCCCATCTGTTGGAAGATGATAATGTCAATCGTATGACTGTGTGGACTTCCACCTCCATGAAGCGATGCGATTTGTATTTAATTTTATATTAACATAGTTGGTCATAAAGATATATTTCATTAATATATGTGATATTTTTTATATAATTATTATTATATATAGGAGAACCATTATTTACCTTTGTTTCATTTCATCCCTTGAAAATTGAAACATCATTTGTTGGTACATACAAACTTGCATCTCCATGAAGTAATATAATACATTTTTCATAAAAAATTTATATAAATTGTTATAAAAGTGTATATAATAAATAAATATGATACTTATGACATTATTATTATTGTTTATATAATTATAACAAAACCAAGGTGAAACTGCCAATACCATCAAATAAAAACGTGCCTAGAAAACAGACCAGGTTTCATCTTAACATTCATTTTAATGAAAAATTAAAAAATGGTTTTTTTGATTTATAATATATTGATACATATTTTATGCATGAATTTTTTAGGAATATATTGATAATAAATCCTTTTTTATTATATAATAAGTTTGAACACATATGAATCAAGATGAGACCTAAAGTAAGGGTTTTGGTTACAACATCATTTCTTTTCAGGATTACCTATATTTAATTTACATTGAGGGAAATTATATGTTAATTCTCTTATAAATAAAATATATATTATTATAATATGCTTATTTATAGGGTTTTAATGTTTTAATTTCAACCTACCCTCTTTGGTAGATAAAATTGTTGATAAAATGTTTTTAGTAAAATACATATAGTTTTCCTCTTTGGTTGAAAAACATTTTATTCCAAGTACATGTTCATTATATTTTTTTAATGAATGATTCTATATATTATTAGATGAATATTTTATGTTATTTTAAACCATATTTGGAAATATTTTAACCACATTAAAATAAATACTCTTGTTTTTTAGGAACGAGGTTCCTTTGAACATTTTATAAAAAAGTGTGAAAAGAGTATTTTTTTAACACTCACCAAACGAAAAGACTTTCCCACTTTTATAAAAAAAAATTATTTGAATTTTAAATTAATATTTTACAAGGTTATTTTCCAAGAAATTATTTTTATAAATTTTCTTGAAATTTTCTTTATTTAAGTATACTTATGTAAAGTGATACTTTTCTCTATTTTCAATAAATTATTATAATGCACATTTAATGTTATTCTTCATGTATATCAACATCCTTTGATTTTTCTTATGATTAATTGGGGATAATATATAATAATACCATTCATTTTATAAGTTTGGATCTATTATTATTTTTTTATTATTAAATTTTTATCAATCATATTTTTTCCAAGGGTATTGGAAAGGTCAATTGATGAATTCTTTTATGATCTTTTGGAACACATGTATACAATTTTAATTATGTGATGTGTGGGATGATTGAATTAAAAAAATGCATTGGGTAATGATTTAAATATCATGAGATAATATATACTAGAATGGGGAGTGAAACTAGTTCAATAAGGGACTATGTCCATTATGGTAGTCTTGAGAGTAAACCATGAGTAAGGAAATGATGGAATTGAGAGTGACCCTAATTTCTCTATTTTAATTTATATAATATTATAGTCCTGGTAGTTATCCTTGACTAGTAAAATTATTTTATATCCATATGATTGTGAAAAAAAGTTCATATGAAATTTTCACATGATTATGTTAGTCTCTCATGGATAATGATTGATTAAGTATGATTCCCCAATCTTATGAATCATGTTCTTTAAAATGTTAATGGTTAATTCTATGAATCATAAATTATAATCTATGACATAATGAGTATGAAATTTATAATGTATAATCATAACATAATATAGAAATGTGTATACTATGATTTGATATGATTATAAATTTATATTTTCCATGTTTAACTATATTGATCATTTTTTCTTAACATTTCTAATGTTACCATTTTCCCTAGGAAACAATGAATGGTTTTATATAAGAAATATCTAAAAATAGTACAATGAGATAAGAAACATGTAGGTAACATTGAAAATATTTTATTTAATAATGTGATCATGTTACTAGTCCTTAAACACTCTAAAATATTATGGTCAGCAGGTGTGTATTGTTGTGACATTTTTTTAATATTCACAAAAAATGATGCTGTAAGTATGTTTATTATGCTTGGTTCATCAAAATTTTTATTGAATAAATAAGAATCCTTATAAATACAAATATATTTAATTAAAAAAATTCACTAAATATTTTTAAGATCGTTTTTGAATTTTTTATGAGTCTCATTCATGTGTATTGATGGAAAAAATTAAAATTTATCTTTTATTTACTTTTTCAAGAAGGAATGGTATATTTAAGGAAATTGTTTTGGATATAAAGGTGTACAGATTTTTATATATTTATTTCTAAATAATATTTTCAAAATGAAAATGTTTATATTTCCCAGTGGGAATTATACAAAGTAGAAATTTTATTCAATGAATATAGATTGGAAATCTAATTAAAGTTTATTAAAGTCCAATTTTCTCTTTAGAATGGGTGTTCTGTTGTTGTGATACACTCATTAATGCATCATTTTTGTTTTCTACCCATTAAGGGGTTGATTACTAATATGTTATGGTTTTATGATGTGGAAAATGGTTGGAAATTATTTTGAGTAGAAATTTCATTCAATGAATACACCTACGAATTCTAATTAATGTTTATTAAAGTCCAATTTTCACTTTAGAATGGTTGGTCTGTTGTTGCGATACACTCATTAATGCATCATTTTTGTTATCTACCCATTAAGGGGTTGAGTACTAATACGTTATAGCTTTATGATGTGGAAAATGGTTGTTTTTTGTGAGGGAGTCATATGTGTTGTGGATTTATGTTTTAATATTTATCGTTACATTATGGATTGATTTTTTCCACAGATGATTTCAAGATTAGTTAATGGAACCCAAGTATCTATGTCACACCCCGACCACGTATGCCCATTTTTTTTATTCTTTTCTCAGTCCCACGACATTGGGCAGAGTTGCATCAGGTCCCAGATTGAACATTCTTCGAAGCGTTGACGTTTTCGGTGGGTTTCAGGATAGTGCACAGTAACTGCACTGCTAGCGGTCACTGCGCATTCGGTTTGTGTAGGTGCATGGTCTCCTCACCGCTAGCGTCGATCGTGCGCTCGGTCCTAGAGACTGCGCAGTTGACCAATTATAATAATAATAATAATAATAATAATTATTATTATTATTATTATAGGAATATTATTATTATTATTATTATGTATTAATAATAATAATAATATTATTATTTTTATTTATTTACATTTTGTTATTTTATTTTATTTCATTTTTCTTCTTCTTTATTCTTTTCTTTTACCTCTTTCTTCTTTCCTTTTTTTCCACGCGGGTGTTCCCCCGCCACCCTCCTCTCTCACGTACGACCCGACACCTCCCTCTTCCTATCTTCTTTAGCAGTCCGCGTGCAGACCCCTTCCTCCATCCCTGCCATGAGCAGGAAGCCCGAAGCGCCCTGGATCCCCCCTTGCAGCAGCTTCCCCGGCCTGCCGACCTCTCCCCAGCCGTGTGAGACCAGTGCCCCAGCCGACCTGTTCGGCTCCCACCTGTTGCGGCCATGCCTCGCCCAACCCTCCACCTAGCGCTGCATAATGCCCTCCATCCGCCCAGCGCTTGCTTCCGGCTCACCCATGCCACCTGCATCCCTGAACCCACCTCCGCCTCGCCTTCCTCCCGCTGCCCGACCGCTAGCCATTCCTTCCCATGCAGCAGTGCCCAGCAGCCAGATTTAGGGCCTCCCATGCGGTCGGCCTCCTTCAATGTCACACCAGCCAAATCCTGCAAGCATCACCTCGGACCCTCCTCACCTAGAAAGTTCCCCCTTCTGCATGTTGCAACTCCTGCACACACACCTTCCCCTTCTATGAGCGAGCTAGCCCGGACGCCGCTTCCTCCTCCTGCGGCGTCTGCTACGACGCTACCTTCCTATCTGCCTTTGCCTCGCACTGCCACTGCCCGGTTCCCCTGCTCTGCTCACCTACAGCAGCCCGCAGCCCCCCTTATTATCCTCCCTACATAAAGCCACCGCGGTCTCCTGTTACAGCGAATCCGCTCGCCCCTGCTTTTACTCCCTACGTTTTCTGACCTCCGCGGCTCCGCTTCTGAAACATTGTACAACCTTGGTCACCACCTCTCATGGCATCATACCCCTTGGCTATGCCTAGTCAGACCAATCCCGCCACACCCACCGGCCGCCCTGTTGCGTCCATCCTCCAGCTGCCCCATCGTGACCACTCATCGGTCGCCCCATCACGGACCCTCGTTGGCCTCACCGAGCCAGCGCCGACCCTCGTTTCTTCCTTGCGGTGAACCCGGTGCCTTCACCTGAGGCCAGTCACCACCAACCCACCTCCTCCTGTCACGGTGACCTCTAGTCCGATGCGTGCACAACACCAGTAGCCTACCCATGTGCGCAGCAACTGCCTTGTCGGCATTACTGTGACTAACCTGCCTCTACCGACGTGTTTTCTCCCAATTGTTACCCTTTTATTCTATGCCCGTTTATATTTATATATGATATATATATATATATATGTGTGTGCCTTTGGTTGATTAGAGTTTTTATTAATTAATTTTTATTTGTGTTAGTTTAACTTTTTAGGACCTGCACGGGGCGTTTCCGACTGAGTTCCATCGCCGCGCTTTATTTCTGAGTTTGCGTCGTCGTCGCGCTTTAGTTTCGAGGTGAGGGTTTCTTCTTGCTGCTTAGTTTCATATGCATTATATGGGGTTTTTTGTTGTGTTTTGTGTTCTTAGTGTTTTGTTTGCAGTACATTGGACCTTACTGTGTGGTTTTGGACGTGCATCTTCCTTTTCATCTCGGTCTCGATATAGGTCCCCCACTGCACTCACCTTTAGATTTAGAATTTATTAACTACTTGGTGTTTTATTAATTTTAATAAATATAAAATAATATAAGATAATTAATTTTTAAATGACTATTTGGTGTAAGAAAAATAGCCGTTTATTTTATACACGTCTCTTGAAATATTTTCATGACCAGCGGACACCCAATAGTGAAAGAATGCCAGTTTGGCCTTTAAACATAATTCATGGAATTTCAAATGCGGATCTGGTTTTAAAGATAAATGGTTTCTTCTGAACAATCGTTTCAGTTTTTCTTGAGAAACGAGGTTTTTCTTTAATGTTGGTGAAAGCCCGTTTGGAACTTTAATAAAATAAATTATTTTGGAAAAACTCACATTGGGGTTAGTAAGGGGTGTTTTTTGGTGTGCATTGATTGCGTGAATTGTGTGTGATATTTTTGCATCATGAATGACTGATTTAAATTGCAGGCACAACCCTTTTTATTGTATGTGTTGACATGGGAACCTGGCATAGTGAGTGAATCTTCTGAGAACGTTTGCTACACTAGTTTAGATTATGCACTGGGTAGTGGCCCCATAGTAGGGGAATACTATGTTATTCCTGCTATGGGGATTGGGCCCCTCAGTTAGGCCATACAGGGCTATGCCTAGCATTACGGTGTTATGACGTCATTGAGTTAGAGCATGCTTTCAGGATGAGTCAGATGTATAGTACATTCTAGGTTGTTCACGATATCCTAGGTTTGGCCCTTGTTTCTTTTAGTTTTTTTTTGTATGTGGTGGACGGATGAGAGGTCTAGTTTGGTTGCTGGCCCCTGTGTGCCACTTTTTCCATTGCCCTTGGTGTGTGTTGTGTGTTATGTGTAGTTTTCCTTTTTGGATAATAACTGATGTTTGGATATCTAAATTGCTCATAGAAAATGATTTGAAAATAAATATACCTATACCATTAAAACATTATACTTGTTTTTAAATTAAAAAGGGCAATGGACTGATACTTGTTTTAGAAATGAAATTGTGTGTGGGTGAAAACCAATATTTTGTATATTTAGTTCAAACCTGTAATTGGTAAATTTCTTTATTTAAAGCTAGTGTATTGGGAATAGATACCGGGCTAGCCTACTGAGTTATAATACTCTCACATATAGTTCTTTTATGTTTTTAGTGTTTGTGCAGGCTACAGCTTGGGTGTGTTCACCGTGGGCAATTTTTGGTGATGAGTTGGAGAGTGACCCACGAGGTCACATGGAGATAGTGGTTGTTTCTTTCAGTTAGTTTTATTTTCTTTTGTTCTTGTTTAGTTACTTTAATCTATTTATTTTATTTTGCGCTACTCTGTTTTATTTCAGCTACTCTAATTATTTATTTATACTGGGAAAAATCATCCCCACAACCTTTGTTGATGCCCTGGCACTTGTCTCCAGCCCGAGAGGATCAGGAACGCCTCTTAGGTCATGTCACGGACCAGCTCGGGTGACCGGTTCAAGGTTGAACCAGGTTGGTTCGTGAAAAAATGGTATCAGAGCAGATCGACTCTTAGCGGACCTCACTTTTAAGAGCGCCATTTGTTATATGGGATGTTCGGTAGATGGAGATTAGGACTATCGGAGCTCAGGAGGTAGGTTACGGGTCGGTGCCTGATCACCACCGCTCGTGATGAGACCTGAGTTACCAGAGTTAGTCTTGGATTTGAGTCGTTTGTCCTTGGTCATTTCAGATTGAGGGATGAAAATGGTGGGGAATCAGTTCACATTGTGGCCTCACATGGGGTGGTGACCCATGGGGAGTCCAAGTGTCTGGCTCAAGGTCCTCTTAGTGTTATGCTTTACTTGGGGCACGACTCACCACCATGTCACTGGGTCAGACATATGCACTAGTTCATCATTTCAATGGGTTATTACTGCATGGGTTCTGTTTTTGTCTTAGTTGATTTGAGTGTGCGTTAAAGGTGAAATTGGGTTTTAAATGGAAAAGTGTTTCTTCCAAATGGTTTTTAAAATTACTAAAGTGGATTTCTAAAAAACAAAGTGCATCGGTTTGGAAAAACTTGGTATGTGTTTGGATTTGGTAAGGAAAAGAAGTGTTTTAACCTTGGAACTCCTTATAGAGGGTCACACGTGTAGGGGTATGTATGGAAAGTGTGTGGGGGAACTTGTTCATAGATGATGTGAGCGGGATTGAATAAACAAACATGTGATGGTTCATAAAGTGCCACAGGTGATTTTTTATAAAAAAACTTGCAAAGAAATAACGGTTTTGGAAAAGTGATTTCTCCTTGTGTTATATGCGTTTGGATTATGAGTCTATTTTCCAAGGCTGGTGTTGATGCCTTGATTGAGTTCTGTCTTGATGCCGGTTTTGATGGGTTTTTTTTCGTGTTTTCATGAGTATGCCGCCCCGAAAGCCTCTAGAAGTTGTTAATGACTTATTCTTAGTTCTCAGTTCCTTTTGTGTGTTGCTTGCTTTTCGAGGTAATCAAAGTCTGTTAGAGGTAGTTGTATTGTTTGGAAAGACAATGTGTCTTCAAGTTGTTGGGGACTCCCAGGATAGTCAAGGTTCGTACCACCCTAGAGTTATTTGAGGGTTCAGTTTTGGACGAGTAAAGATGAAATGTATCATCACCGGTAGAGTTTTGGGCGTGATTAATGGTGGTCGACTTCTACAAAGGTTCCCCACCTGGCAAGGAATGTGGGCCGGTGGAACCTGTCTCCAAGAAATCATCCTCGTCACTACCAGCTCCTAGTTCGTTGGAACACTCTCTTGTGCACCACCAGTATGGAATTTTTAGACATTCTAAGTAGTTATGTTATATACCTTTGAAAATGTACTTCCATCGTGGTTGTTGGAATCATCAAACAGAAGAAGGAGTTAGAGACCAGAAGATGAAAATGTGTGAATGTGAGGTAGGAGATTCTTCAGCTATCAGGGCCCCAACCATAGGTCTCGGGGTGAATCAGGCACACAGTCAGGAGTTACCGAGGGTGTGTGGAACATCAGTCTAGAAAATGTCTTCAGCTTTGGAATAAAAATATCCAAAATTTCCCTTTTTCTATTCTCATCGCTGTCATAATCTCATCCTTTTTATGGTGGCGTGATGAGCTCGTTCTCCGAAATCCAAGCGGTCTAATATAATCTCAGTGTTGTTCTTAAGTTTTTTGGTCTCTCTAAATGGTGTGGGCCCGTCAATAAATGCACCTGTTGTGATTTTGAGTTGGTCCTAGATGTGTTCTATAGGGGAGTGTTTGTTTCTTGAAGTTGATGGGAGGTGTTGAGTTAATTTCTCATCAACAGGTTGTTTCATTTTTCTGTAACAAGCTTTTCGTGAAGTCTCAGGTATTTTGTTCAATACATGTTGGGGGGAAACGAATGAGTTTTGTTTGGGAGTTCCCATGTTGCTCTGTAGGGGTGGTTTGTTCGGGTTTCAAATGTTTTTGTATTAGGTAATTCATGTGTTGGGGAGAACCCCCTCACGTTCTCCCCTCAATCTCAGAAAATGTTTTTCTGGAATTGGTCAGGTGTGACATTTGTTGGGAATGGTTACATAAAAGCTCTATATTCACTATGATTTTGTCTTGGAATGAACTCAAGTGGTGTCAACTGTGGGCTTGGTGGCTTTCTGGGGGCAGAAAGTGTCTGTGGTGGGGAGAATTGTCACACACCGACCACGGACGCCCATGTTTTTTTATACTTTTCTCGGTCCCACGACGTTTGGCAGAGTTGTGTTGGGTCCAAGATTGAACTTTATTTGAAGCATTGACATTTTTGGTGGGTTTCAGGATAGTGCTAATTCACTACACTGCTAGCGGTCACTGCACATTTGGTTCATGTAGGTGCATGGTCTCCACACCGCTAGCGTCGATCGTGCGCTCTGTCCTAGAGACAGCGCTGTTGACCGATAATAATAATAATAATAATAATTGGTATTATTATTATTATTGTTGGATTATTATTATTGTTATTGTTATTATTATTATTGGACTATTATTATTATTATTATGTATTAATAATAATATTAGTATTATTATTTTTATATATTTACTTATTTTATTTTATTTTATTCCATTTTTCTTCTTCTTTATTATTTTATTTTCCCTCTTTCTCCTTTCCTTTTTTTCCACGCGGGTGTTCCCAAACCACCCTCTTCTCTCCCGTACGACCCGACGCCTCCCTTTTTTCTCTTCTTCAGCAGTCCCCGTGTAGGCCCCTTCTTCCTACCCTATCGCGAGCAGGAAGCCCGCAGCGCCCTGGCTCCCCACTTGCAGCAGCTTCCCCGGCCTACTGACCTCTCCCCAGCTGCGTACGACCAGAGCTCCAGCCGACCTATTCGTCTCCCACCTCTTGCGGCCATGCCTAGCCTAGACCTTCGGCTAGCGCTGCATAGCGCCATCCAGCCGCCCATCCCTTGCTTCCGGCTCACCCGCGCCACCTGCATCCCGGAACTCGCTTCCGCCTCGCCTGCCTCCCGCTGCCCGATCTCCAGCCGTTCCTTCCCATGTAGCAGTGTCCAGCAGCCAGATCCAGCACCTCCCAGTGCTCGGCCTCCTTCAATGTCACACCAGCCCGATCCTGCAAGAATCACCTCGGACCCTCCTCACCTAAAAAGTTACCCCCTCCTGCATGTTGCAACTCCTGCACGTGCCCCTTCCCCTTCTGCGCGCGAGCCAGCCCGGACGCCGCTTCCTCCTCCTACGGCATTTACTACGACGCCACCCTCCCTATCTGCCTTCTCCTCGAACCACCGCTACCCAGTGCCCCTGCTCTTCTCACCTACAATGGCCCGCATCCCCTATCCTTATCCTCCTTTCATAATTCCACCATGGTCTCCTATTACCGGAGAATCCGCTCTCCCCTTCTTGTAATCCCTGTGTTGTCCGACCTCCGTGGATTTGCCTCTGAACTACTGTACAGCCTTGGTCGCCACCTCTCCCGGCCTCCTACCCCTTGGCTCCACCTGGTCAGACCAACCTCGCATCACCCACCAGTCACCCAGTCGCGACCATCCTCCAGATGCCCCGTCATGACCACTCGTCCGCCGCCCCATCGCGGACCCTCGCTGACCTCACCCAGCTAGTGCCGACCCTCAGCTCTTCCTTGCGGCACACCTGGTTCCTTCACCTGAGGCCAGTCTCCACCGACCCACCTCCTCCTATCACGGAGACCTCCAGTCTGACACGCGCACAACCCCAACGGCCTACCCATGTGCACAACAACTACCTTGTCGGCATTGCCCCGACTAACCCACCTCTATAGACAAATTTTTCCACATTAGAACCCTTTTATTCTATGCCCGTTTGACATTTATATTTGATAAATATATATATATGCCTTGGGTTGATTATAGTTTTTATTAATTAATTTTTATTTGGGTCAGTTTAACTTTTTAGGACCCGCGCGGGGCATTTCGGACTGAGCGCTATTACCGCGCTTTGTTTCTGAGTTTGCGTTGTCATCATGCATCAGTTTCTAGGTGATGGTTTCTTCCCTCCACATAGTTTCAAATGCATTAGTTGGGGTTTCTTTGTTGTGTTTTGAGTGCTTAGTGTTTTGTTTGCAGTACGTTGGCCCTTACTGTGTGGTGTCGGACGTGCGTCATCCTTTTCATCTCTGTCTCGAGGTAGGTCCCCCACTACACTCACCTTTAGATTTAGAATTTATTAACTTCTTGGTGTTTTATTAATTTTAATAAATAGAAAATAATATTAGATAATTAATTTTTAAATGACTATCTGGTGTAAAAAAAGATCTGTTTGTTTTATACAAGTCTCTTGAAATATTTTCTTGATGAGCGGACACCTAGTAGTGAAAGAATACCAGTTTGGACATTAAACATAATTCATGGAATTTAGAATGCGGTTCTGGTTTTAAACATAAACGGTTTCTTCTGAACAATCGTTTCGGGTTTTCTTGAGAAATGAAAATTTTCATTAAAGTTGGTGAAATCCCGTTTGGCACTTTAATAAAATAAATTATTTTGGAAAAACTCACTTTCGGGTTATTAAGGGGTGTTCTTTAGTGTGCGTTTATTGCGTGAATTGGGTGTGATATTTGTTCATCATGACAGACTGATTTACATTGCAGACGCACCCCTTTTATTGTATGTGTTGACATGGTAACCTAACATAGTTAGTGAGTCTTCTAAGAACGATTGTTGCACTAGTTTAGATTACGCACTAGCTAGTGGACCCATAGTAGGTGAATACTGAGTTATTGCTGCTATAGGGATTAGGCCCCTCGGTTAGGCCATGCAGGGCTATGCCAAGCATTAGGGCATTATGACATCATCGAGTTAGAGCATGCTTTCAGGATGAGTCAGATGTATAGTACGTTATGGATTGTTCATGATCTCGTAGGTTCAACCCATGTTTCTTTTAGATTTTTTTTGTATGTGGTGGACGGTTGAGAGGTCTAGTTCGGTTGCTGGCCCCTGTGTTCTACTTTTTCTATTGCCCTTGGTGAGTGTTGTGTGTTATTTTCAGTTTTCCTTTTTGGCTAATAAATGAAGTTTGTATTTCTAAATGGTTCGCAGAAAATGATTTGAAAATAAATATACCTATTCATTTCAAACATTAAACTTGTTTTTAAATTAAAAAGGTCAATGGATAGATACTTGTTTTATAAATGAAAGTGCATGTGTGTGAAAACCAATATTTTGTATTTTTAGTTCAAACCTATAATTGGTAAATTTATTTATTTAAAGGTAATGCATTTGGAATAGATATCGGGCTAGCCTACTGAGTTTTAATACTCACGCTTATAGTTCTTTTCTGTTTTTAGTGTTTGTGTAGGTTACAGCTTGGGTGCGTTCGTCGTGGGTGATGTTTGGTTGTGAGTTGGAGAGTTACCCACGAGATCACAGGGAGATAGTGGTTTTTTCTTTCAGTTAGTTTTATTTTCTTTTTTTATTGTTTAGTTACTTTACTCTATTTATTTTATTTTGCGCTACACTTTTTTATTTCAGCTGCTCTAATAATTTATTTATTCTGGGTGAAATCATTACCACAACCTCTGTTGATGCCCTATCGCTTGTCTCCAGCCCGGGAGGATCGGAAATGCCTCACGGGTCATGTCGCGGACCGGCTCGGGTGATCGGTTCAGGGTTGACCCGAGTTAGTTCGTGAAAATCTAAGAGAGAGAAATTTATTTATGATACAATAGTTGTAAGAGAACATGTGATAGTTTCCTATGTAGGGTCAAATAAGATTAGGCAGGGAGTGCTTCCATGGATGATGGGGTGGGATAGTTGGGCAGTTTGTGTATTGGTTTAAGATATAATGTACGATGAAATTTGGTACCATGTAATTGGTAAGGTTATGGATCGTCTTTCATTAAGATGTAGAGTATATCCCATGATACTCAATTTTTTATTAGTGACTCCATATAGGGTATCCCCATATCATTTTTTTGTATTTGATTATCCATTATTATACTATCACCCATTTGAATTGTTTTCCTTTATTATATTTCATTGAAACATCGATTGCAGAATATATTTTTTTGTTTTATTTAGGTGAGTTTATGATAAATTGAAATGGGGTTTCTAAAATTATTTAAGGAATGTATCATGAATGAAAATTTAAAAGACTCATTTTATTTTTTGGTAATTTAATAAAAGGTTTGAAATGTAAAAATAGGTTTTTTAGTCCTCATGAAAATAAAAGATGTACTTTGGAGATTATCAAGGGTTTTCCAAATAATGAATTCACTTTTTTAGTACAATAAGGTATGATGTTGGTTTAATTTATTTTTTATAATAAAATTATGAAATATAATTTTCTAATTCATTTATAAGTGGATATATAGAATATTAAAATGAAGAGAATTTTTTTATTCCTTTGTGAGATCCTACTGGGCCTATTAGCTCCCACCCTTCTTGAACCACATATGTTCCTGCATTAAATTCCTATCCTATATATTAGTTTCTAGTTTTGTCTTCAGATTTGATTTATTTTCTCAGGCTGAAAATGGTGAGTAGGGGTATGGTAGGAAACGCTAGGCTGAATATATATGATCTTGCTATTTAGTTTGGGTTTAGTTTTTTGGATATTGGTGTATCAATCAAGACATGATTTTTTTTATTTTTAATTTGTTTATGATTATTCTTTTTTATTATTCTATATATTTTTATAGGATTCAATTAATGTATTGAATTATTATGGTTGGTTATGAGTCATTTGGTTTTATTTTTCTCATTTGATATGCAAATTTATGTTACATGGACATCCAAAATATTGTTGATCCATGTAGAAGCTTTGATGAAGGCTCTATTGTATACTAACTCTGATTTTAGGTGAAACAATTACTAAAGGAGTGTTATTTGATTCCCAGGATCTATTTTGAAGCCCAATAGGATCTATAATTCCTTTTAGTCCTAGCGGTAAGCTAGATTTGGTGTTATCGGTTCACATTGAGTTGGGTTGATACATTAATTGAAAATTCTTACAATAATGGTATTATAGGTAACATAAAATTGAATAACACAACCATTATGTCAAACCGATTCATTTTTTTTATAAAATTACATGATTTTGTTTCGGTATTATTTTATTGTGACATTATTATTACATCAAATTTATATGTTTACTTATTTATTTTATTAGATTTTGTGAAAAATCAAAAACAATCTATTCTAACCTAATTTTGATACCCCAATTCCAAATATATAATTTAATTTATTGAAATAAAGTTCCAACAATTACAAAATTATTTTTTAAAAAAACTGAATAATGTGCATAAAATAATTTTTTTAATATTTAATTTTTATAAACTATTAAAATTGTTATTATTATCTCAAAGAAAATATTGATTTTAGAAACCTTGTTTAAAATTTTAAAATTATTTATGTAAATAATAATTAAATATTTTTTATAAAATATTATTAAAATTGTTAAAATTGTATATTTTATTATTCACCAAAATTTTTTACTATTTTAGAAAGTAATCAATTATTCACTATTGACTAAATTTTTTATGCTAATTCTTATTTATTAATATATTTTATTAAAATTTATTAATAATATTGGTAAACTCAATATTATGTTTGATTTTTTAGTACAAATGTCTTGTTACTATATATATTTTTACTGTAATTAATTTAGTTGAATGAAAACATTATCTTAATTAATTTAAATATTTTTTATTATATTTTTATATTAATATATTTGTATTTTAATGAAATTTGTTATTTTACAATCAAATGACCATGATACTATTCCAACAATCATATTAATAGTATAAAAATTTTGTTACCATTATAAATGTTTGGTTACAATTCTAATGGCCTTATTTTAAATATTTATATTATGTTTCACTACCATATGTATACTTCTTAAACCATACAAATTTCATTCACTTAGTTTTCTCTCAAACTTCTCAATAAATCATTTATAAAATGCGAATATTTTATATAATGTGTTTTCTTTTTATACTGGTGATTGTAGGTGTTATAGTTTTAAGAGGCCATAGTCATATGAATTTTAAATTTATTTCTATATTGTTTGTTTTTATTACTATCCTACTGTACTATTTAGAATTTCATTGAATGTTTTTATCCATCCTTATTAATTTTATATATTGATGAAATAAAATATTTTTCATTTTTATGGTGTGAAAAAGATTTATTATACAATATATTATATCTAAATATGAAAACATATATATTATTAAGTAAAGTTTCATATATAGAATAATGCTTTGTTACATTCTTATCCCCTTTAGAAATTTCATACATGTAACTTCTTATGAAATTCTTAATCATGAATAAATGAGGTCACTTTTGATTCATTACATACTATAGTATCTATAATGTGTCTTCTTACTTATAATTTCCCCGAAGGCACTATGACAATGTGAGTTATGTTATTACATTGAACTTTATCTTTACAATAAAATAGCTTAACCAGTTTGAAATCATCATAGAGTTCATGATTTAGTTTTACCACTTCCAAATTCTATAAATTTGAGGAATCTGATATGTACTTTCTCTAGAGAGAAACATTGAATAAATTATATTCTTGAGTAAGGCTTGGTGAATGTTCTGGTTGATAGGCCACAACTCTTATGTGACAAAGATTATCAATGGGGACAATATACATAGTTCTATGCTTTTTCATATATTAAAAATCAATTATTTTATTCTTGGAATACATTTTAAATGAAAAAAATTATCTCTAATATAAAACTCTAGGTCTTTTAGATGATTCTAACATTGATATTCTACAAAATCTGTGTTAATTCAATTTTTTGATGAATATATTGGAACTTATTTATAAAATTTTAGCAAATTATGGTATTCATAGCTTCCATTCCCAAAATACATCCAAGAAAATTAAACCGCAACACATTTTCCCATAAGGAGATTCAAATGGGGCCTTATAAATGGTTGAGTTAAAATGCTGTTGTATGAGAACTCCAAAAAGGGTAGATGTAGACACCAACATCCCATAAATTTCATCATAAATCTGTTATAAATTATAATTTCTGAATGATCAATTATAATTAATCATTTATTTAGGTTTTATAGGTTATACTTATGTTCATCTATCGATTCAAGGAATGTCGATGACTCCTCAAAAATTTATAGGAAAACATTGGATCTCAATCCTATACTTTCAAAAGTGGTTTCCCAAGTATCATTTCTCAATACATTAAATATATCATGGAAGTTTTTTGATGTGAGAAATCTTCTTGAATTGGTATTGAGTTACTAGTATTGGGGAGTTGATCCACTACAACCCATATGGGATTATTTCCTTTAGATCACATTATAATACTAAATAACCATTTCCTTATAATGTTATCCCATTTCCATGTTTTTATGGGTAATGGTTGTATTATCCCGTTGTATTTGTGAAAATATACAAAAAATTGATGGGATATAAAAAACGTTTTGTTGTACTCCTTAATCTCATTTTCTACATTTTCTCAACAAAATCTCATTCAATGATCTTGGTATATCTTGGTACTTACTATGAAATGAATAAATATGCGTTTTATGAATCATAAAATAGATACTTATTCATTTTAATTGTGGATGATATACATATTCTATAAATAATAAATTAAATCTTTTCCAATAGTAAATTGATATAGTTTATATTTCTTAGATTAAATATAATTCTATTGAATCTCCAAACCATGCCTTTGGTCCTCCATGAAGTTATCTTGGATAGGTGTTAGGAAAATAATTTTGTAATAGTTTGATTTAATCCTTTATATTATGATTTATAAATCCATAATTTACTTATTATTGATGAGAGGCTATCTCTCAAACATAGTCATAGATTTGGTTGAAATTTATATTATCCTATGAAAATTAGTTCAGTTATTTTCCATTACAAGATGGTTGTATATTGATAATTCACATCCCTATATTAACAATAAATATTTTTTTAGTAAATTATGGACACTTTATGTGTTAATACGTATTCTAAAATCATGTAATCATTATATATGTCACACTTCTATCCATATGGGTAATGTATTCAATTCTTAAATGAAATTATCTTAGATATAAACTCCACATCAAGTGTCAGCTCATTTTTCACAGGGGTATTTAATTATTTTGAGGCATAGTCCATCATTTTATTATTTTTCAATAGTAAATAATAATTACCCTTTTGGAGTCATTGTTGTGTATCAAAAAACCATATCCACTTGAGGGAAGTGATGAAGTCTTGTCATGGGATCTTTGACAATTTAATGTAATCCCAATGTATAACATATTTATCAATATCATTTATCTGTTGAGGAACCACACTAACACTTAATATGATTGAGTTTTCAATAATTATTTTTTATTCAGAATTTTTTAAGAGTTATTGTGTAGCATACCAACCTAGATAATCCACCCATCATGGATACAAATTGAAGACAAGAAATGACTTGAAGGGAGTTCCCAATTTCAATGGATAAGGATTAGAACTTTTATAAACCTGTGTTTTTAGAACGGGTCAAAATCCTGACCTTGTTTGAATTTTTGACTTGTCCCAAATAAACTAGGAGAAATAGGGCAGTTTTTGAAAATTTATAGAATACACTCCGTGTACTTTATGTACACGCCATGTATATGTTAGGTGAGTGACTGGATGTGTTCTCACTGAGTATATTCCGTGCGATGACCGTGTAGAAATTTCTTACTACAGGAAATGTATTTTTAGAGACGTTGTGTACCTGAGACCGTGTGGAGGCCATACATGGAGTCTAAGACTGTTGGATAGGTATAGTCGTCTAACCAAGTACACGCCATGTCCTCTTAGACATTCCATGTAGTCTGGCCGTGTATGAGGGATATACAAGTCCTGTGGGTAAGTCGGCGAGGAAGAGAAGGAAAACCGTGTAAACACCGTGTACTCATGTTGGAAAGATATAGAATGTAACTTTACCAAATTCCATCCGCCATATGAATAGTTAAACGATTTACACATCGTGTAGTCATGAAGTACGTGCCGTGAACATTATTTCTTCTTGCTAAAATAGGTAGTAGCCTCATTTTTAGGCAGAACTCCAATTTTTCACCGGGTTTCACGAACCAAGCCACCCAAGACTTCAAATTGCTCACGAATCTTCATCCGAACTCCATATCGATCACAGTTTGATCAATTGGAACCCCCTAAGTAAGGCCTAGATTCCAATTGATCAGTTTTTTTTATTTATGTTCTAGAATGAGTTATAGGGGTTTGAGATGTTTTGATTATTTTTTAGATCTACCGCAGTTTAGACCTAATTGGAGGCTGTTATCAGAGGAGTATCATCGTATGAGTCTCAAGTAGGTGGTGCATACATCTTTTTGTGTTTTCATGGTCATTTAGGAGATGCTGCCTTCATCGTGTTTTCGGGTATTTTGAGTGGGACCCATTTTATTTGCTATTACATTTTTTAATTGATTGTTGACCTATGGGATGCTTTTAGGTATGCCATGTTACAAGTTTTGCATGAGTGGGGCCGGGTGAGGGTTCATTGCTTATCAGGGAATTTTTGCCGGGGGATGCCAAACTGGTTATATTCGAATTATATTATTTTAAACTGTATTGTTTTGTTATTAAACCTTGATATGAACTATTAAAGGCATTCAAGAACTCAGTTCTATTGTTTGATAACGGTTGGGTTAGTGCAATTTAACTATTTAGTATGTTCTTACTATTTATGTGTTATATTAATTGTGTCATATATGTAATTCCTGGATTGAATATGCAATAACCATTTTTGTTGTGTTGGGAATGGACCAGATATTCTTGATTGATGCTGATCACAGGTTGGGATTGGCCTGGGTTACGTTGGGTGGTTCTGACCATGGGATAGGGCATCATGGGCATCGGTTTGAGGCAGCATGACTATTAGGTTGGGCATGGCGTAGGTTACTAGGATGGTGAGACCATCATACTTGAGCGGCATGGTCTCAAGGACATGAGGTGTCAGAGGTTTTATGTATTGGGTACTATTTTGGTTATTACTGCTCACCGGAAAACATTGACTAGTGTTCACACAGAGTGACTCTGTGATGAGGTGGTTTTGACCACTCGTGTGGGTAGAGGCCCTCGTTAGTTGCAGTTTATGTATAGTTGTTTTGGGGGTGCTTGCTATAGAAATCCACGTGTAAGGTGAGGAGCCTTCAGCGGATAGAAATGAGGATATTGGGTTGGGGGAAGAAGCTCTCTGTTATTTGAGGGTAGACATCGTTGTCCCTCTGAGTACCTTATTTGAGGGCAGACATCGCTGTCCCTCCGATTACGTTATTTGAGGGCAGAAATCGATGTCCTTCTGGTTACTTATTTGAAGACAGACATCGTTGTTCCTCTGGGTTACTGCTGTTGGGCATGCCTTTAGGATGTCGGTACTTGATACACACGATGTCTAGGGGCACATGGTGCCATGTTACATGACAGAGATTCTGGTATTGACCAAATCAGGTGACAGTACATGGTGGCTGCTGAGCACCAATGTAGTTAGTGTTTATTTGTACATCGTTATGCTTACTTATATCCTAATAAATTCATGCCTTCTTAATCACTTATATTATGTACGTATGATTCAGTGGTATCCTTCTGAGATTTGTCTCACACCCGACATGAGCCCTTTGGGATGTGTGCTGACTTTATGGATTTATGTGAGGAAAGAGGCCATCTTCAGGAGCTAGGCTGTATTAGTTGTTCCATGGAGATGTTATGGACCTTGAGGTCTTGACTAGGTAGAGTTTACTATTTTTTTCTTATTTTCTTGTATCAGCATTCTTGTTTGTAGATATAGTTGGGTAGACATTGACACCTTTTTTATTTAGATTCGTATGACTTGTATTCGATGCATGTTTTATTGCTCAGTAGTAGATACAAGTGATCAGCATGCAGTTGTATTTATTTCCACTGCTGTTGGTTATATTTATTTCTAATGCTATTTATTGATACTGAATGTGCTTCTGCTCTATGGGTCTGGTTCGAGTTTGCTGAGTCATTTATTCTACTGCATCATTATTATTCTACATGGACTATTATCATTATTTTTATCCTCTGAGAGGTTATAGACACCACCCTATACCTATAATACCCTTGCTTCTAGCCAGTAGCCTTTGTAATTAGGGGAGGTCCACCTCATGTAGTAGCACACGACCCGTTTAGCATGGTTCGGGTGGTTGTTCGGGTCCAGGTAGTCACAAAGTGGTATCAGAGGAGTTCTTGATAGGGATTTAGTAGTAGCATTTTATTGGCTACTAATGACATTGAGAATTCTATTTTTTCTACTAGTTTTACAATTTGGGATATGGTAGACAGGAGATAGTTTGCTACTGGAACTGGGTTTCTAGATTTTTCTTGGGTGCCTGCAGCCCCAGGTATGAGGCATGGACCAAGTTACCTTTGGTGGGAATTTTAGTTTGATTTTTTCTCAGATTATAGTTTATATGATTTCTAACTCGGTGGCTCACTTGGTGTGTGATGTTAATGGTTGTGATATGTAACCATTGACCCAGTACGATACGAGAAAATTACACCTTGGCCTGGTATGGAAAGGATTCTTTGCTTGGCTTTTGATAGGCACATTTTTAGGGTATATCAATTTCAAAACTGAATGTATGCTTTTTGAAGTGATAATACCATTTAAATAAAATCAAATTCCATGCATTGTATGCTCTAAAATGTGAATAGGTGAAATTCCTGATTGAATTGCTTGTTTGTTACAATTTTTATGCCATGAATTATGTTTGAAGAATTGCATGTGACAGGGTATTTGGGTCTAGCTCTGGTACGAGTAGGAAAGTACTATCGGTTGAGGTGATTTTGATCACCAGGATTGGGTGACTTGGTCATCAGTTTGAGGCAATGTTAGTTTTCAGGACGATCATGGACTAAGGTAAATTGGATACTTGACTCTATTAGGGGTGGGTAAGGAGGCCATGAGGTTGGGATTCCATGGGTCATGGTTGCGGTGGGGGAGAGTAAGGGTAGTAGTTATGCACTGCCTTTTACTGCTTTCCTTAACTGAGATGAATATATATATATATATATTGCTTTAAATATGGACTGTTTGACCATTTATGGTATTCAGTGGGTTCCTTTTTTGGAAACTCAGATGGAGTGTCAGACGGGAGATGGTACAATGTTGTAGGTGCAGGATCAGGTATAGGATCTGGTGTAGGCAGAGCAAGAGCCACAAGTACATGCTCCAGGTTAGGATTAGGTTTAGGATCTAGTGTAGGTAGGGCAGTCACAGGGTTTGGCAGCGTTTGGACCATGGCTCGACGAGTAGCTCCAAGTTATCGTAGTGCGTGTCTTGTATGGGATCAATAGTGGCGCACACGGTAGAGATCCATCTATATAATATCTTACATGAGAGTTTCAATTGCAGAACCCACCTCTTTTTCTGGGTGAGGGTGGTCTGCAGGTGGTGAAGAACTGGATAGAGAGAATGCAGATGTTCCTCAAGCATCTCAAGACGCCTCCAGGGTGGATGGTCAAGCTGGTGACATACATGATGCGAGGACCGACAATGCGTTGGTGGGATGTGCAGGTTCAGGCTCATAGGCACGAGGGACTAGCATGGAAGGACATTGAGGACAGGTTCTTTGAGCACTTTTACCCAGAGACACTGAGAGAAGAGATAGCTCAAGTGTTCTTGTGTCTTCCAAAGTGAGACAAGTCCATCATGGACTATTCAACTACTTTCACTGAGTTGTCTCACTTTTCACCTGTTATGGTAAGCAATGACGCAGCTAGGGTGAGGTGATTCGAGGATGGATTATTCCAACCCATTCAGATTCGGGTGAATATCTCCAGGATGGGTTCTTTTTTAGAGGTGGTGAATATGGAGCTCATAGAGGAGGAAAACCGGCGGGATAGTCCTCAGGTTGGCCGAATGACGAAATTAGGTGAGGGTTCGGATAACAGGAAGCGATGAAGGGATGAGTTCCAGCAGGGTAGTCAGGCTAAGTACTCAGATATACCACATCGTAGCAATTCTTTAGTGGTTTTATTTCAGTTTGGATAGATAAGACATGTTCAGACTCAGTACGATAGGCCTCCAATGGAGTGTCGGGCATGTGGACAGGTCGGGCACCTTGAGAGGTTTTGCAGGCATCCTTCTCAGACAACCGGTAGGAAGGGACCAGGATAGACAGTGGCATCTGGAGTTGGTCGAGGTTTGGTACCAGGAGAGGGTAGCCATGTTTCAGCTACACATGGAGTTTGTGATAGAGATAGAGGGATCCTGCTGAGGGGTAAGTGGCCGGTGGCTGGAGCAGCACCACAGGGAGGTCCGACATCAGGCATCCATACTTCAGGCCAGGTGCACGTTATGGAGCTTCCAGAGGATGAACAGGATGGTGAGCCGACGAAGGTTAGAGGTACACCACGGGTGTGGCCATGATTTCCATGATTTCTTTTTGGCATATCCTGTAGAGGCATGTCCATTTTGAGTTCACGTGAATTACATGATCATTTTGGACTGACTAGATTCTAGTCAGTGGGATTGGAACCATATAGTGTGCATGATATATATATATATATATGAGATGTGTAGAATTAGGGGCATCGAGGATGCAGGTTACTTGAGTTTTCGTGGTCATTGGGGCATCAAGGATGCAGGTTACATGAGGTGCCATGGGCATCAGGGCATCAAGTATGCGTGTTACATGAGGTGCCTTCAGCATCGTGGCATCGAGGAAGTGGGTTAGTTAAGGTTCTAGGCACCAAGACCTCATGGAGGCAGGCACCGATACAGTGCGGGATATGTGGTGTGTCAGGAACGACACAGGTGAACCAATGAGGCGTAGGGGTGATGTTGCATCATAGAAGGACTATGAGTCCAGAAAATAGGTTAGTGAACCATGTTTACTTTGAGTTTTGTCATGTTGAGACTGAGTTAGGGGATTCCTTATTTGGGGGGGCCCTAGAATAATTTATCTAGGACCATTGATACCGGGGAAGTTCGGGTTGCTTTGATCATGGTGATATGTTTGGTTCCATCTCTGGGGCTCATTTGATAGCTCTAGGATGAGTTATATTTAGGTGGAGAGATTTTAAGAACCCGGGATTTAAAAATGCATCAAAATCCCGACCTTGGTTGAATTTTTGACTTGTCCTTGAGAAAACTAGTGAAATTGGACTTTTTCGGTATGTTTCCAAACTACACGCCATGTACTTTAAGTAAACTCCGTGTATATTTGAGGAGAGTGACCAGCCGTGTGCTCTCCGAGTACATGTCGTGTGATGACTGTGTAGAAATTTCTTACTACACGACATGTAGTTTTAGACATGTCTTTTTCTCGAGACCGTGTGGAGGCCATACATGGCGTGTAGGCCTATAAGCCAGGTATAATTGTTTAACCAAGTACATGTCGTGTTCTCCTGGACATGTTGTGTAGTCTATCCATGTATGATGGATATACATGGAATGTGGGTAAGTCGGCGAGAAAGAGAATGGAAACCATGTACACACTGTGTACACCTTGGTACATGCCATGTACTAATTTCGGCAGGAACTGGAATGTAAGTCAAAGGAATTCCAGCTGCCATATGAATATTTATATGATATACATGAAATGTAGTCATGAAGTACAACCAATGTATATTTTTTTCACTAAAATGGGTAGTACCCTCGTTTTTGAGACAGAACTCCAATTTTTCACTGGGTTTCGTGAACCAAGATGGTCGGGACTTCAAATTGCTCTCAGATCATCATCTGAACCTCATTTCGATCATAGTTCGATCCATTGGAACACCCTCAGTAAGGCCTTTGTTCCTCTTGATCGATTTTTTTGATTTCTGTTCTTGAACGAGTTATAGGGTTTGCTAGGTTTTTATTATTTTGTAGATCTACTGCGTATTAGACTTAATTGGTGGCTTTAATCGAAGGAGTATCATCATACGAGTCTCATGTATGTGGTGCATACCAATTTTTGTGTTTTCGTGGTCATTTGGGTGATGCGGCCATCGACACATTTTCGGGTATTTTGAGCGGGACCCATTTTATCTGCTATTACATTTTGAATTGATTGTTGACCTATGGGATGCCTTTGGGTATGCCCTATTACCAGTTTTGATTGAGTGGGGTCAGGTGAGGGGTCATTGATCATTGGGGTATTTTGTTCGGGGGATTCCAAAAGGGTTATATTTGAATTATATTGTTATAAACTATTGTGTTCAGTTGTTAAACCTTGATATGAATTATTATAGGCATTCAAGAACTCAGTGCTATTGTTTGATAGTAGTTTGGTTAGTGCAATTCAACTATTTATTTTGTTCTTCCTATTTTTGTGTTCCGTTAAATGTGTTATATATGTAATTTCTGAACTGTATATGTAGGAACCCTTTTGGTTGTTTCGGGAATGACCCATATATTCTTGGGTGATGATGATCACAGGTTGGGCTTGGCCTGAGTTATGTTTGGTGGTTCTGACAACGGGATTGGGTATCATGGGCGTCGATTTGAGGCAGGATGACAATCATGTTGGGAATGACCAGGGTTACTGGGATGTCAATGCCATCAGACATGAGCAGCATGGTAGGAGGGACTCGAGGTGTTATAGGTGTTGGGGATTGGGTACTATTGGGGGGATTACCGGTCACATGGAACCTTTGAGTAGTGTGCACATAGAGAATCTCTATGATGAGGTGATTTTGACCACTCGTGTCGGTAGAGGCCCCTATTAGTTGCGGTTTAGGTACTATTGGTTTGCTGGTGTTTTCTGTAGGAAGCCACATTGAAGTTGTGGATCCTATATGGGAAAACATTAAGGCTATTAGGTTGGGGTAGAGGCTCACCATTATTTGGGGGTAGACATCATTGTCTCTTAGGGTACCATATTTTGGGGCAGACATCGCTGTCTATCCAGTTACGTTATTTGAGGGCAGACATCACTGTACCTACGGTAACTTATTTGAGGACAGAACACACTGTTAATCTGGGTTACTATTGTTTGGCGTGCCTTCAAGACATCGGTACTTGAGAAACACAGTGTCATGGGGCACATGGTGTCGAGTTACATGAAAAAGATTCTGGTGGTGGCTGAAGTAGGTGACATCCTTGGTTACTGCTGACCACTATTGGAGTAAGTGTTTATTTTGGCATCGTTCTGTTTACTTTTGTCCTTATAAATCCATTAAAACTTAAACACTTATATTAGGTACGCACCGTTGGGTGGTATCCTACTGATATTCTTCTGACACCTTGCACGGGACCTTTGGTACGCGTGCAGACTTTATATATTTAGGTTTAGGAAAGAGGCCAGCTTTAGGAGCTGGACTGTATTAGCTGTTGCATGGGGATGGTATGGACCTTGAGGTCTTTCCTAGATGGAGTTTACTATTTTTTTCATATTTTCCAGTATCAGCAAGCTTGTTGGCAGCTATAGTTGGTTATCCATTGGCGACATTTTTATTTAGATATGTATGACTTTCATTGGATGCATGTTTTATTGATTAGTAGAAGTTACAAGTTATTAGAATCTTGTTGTGTTTATTTGTACAACTATTGTTTATATTTATTACTTCCGCTCTTTATTGCTGCTAAATGTTCTTCTGCTCTGCGTGCCTAGTTCGAGTCTACTATGTCATTTATTCTGCTCCATATTTATTATTCTACTCGGACCTCTACCATTATTTTTATCCTATGAGAGGGTATAGACTTCCTACTATACCTATAAGACCCTCGGTGATATTCGGTAGCCTTTGGATTTTGGGGAGGTGTTCTTAAGGCAGTAGCACCCAACATGTTTAGCACTATTCAGGTGGTTGTTCGGGTCCGGGTCGTTACAGTACACTAGCATAAAATAAACCGTAGAGAATTATTTTGACAAACTAATGCTTGTGAAATGTAATACATATACAAAAAAGGAAATAAACAACCGAAGAAAAGACAATAGAAATATATATTCTACAACTGAATGGAGACAGTATAAGTGATACAACTCAATGTGATCATAACAAACCCTACGTAAAAGTCTAAAAAAAGGATAAATTATAGTAACAGACTAATCCATGTGATATCATGGGAAACATACCACCATATCAATACAAAATACCCATGCCCAGGTGAGAGAAAACATCACCAATTCATTGTGGTGCCTTTCCATTCAATGCATCAAAAGGCATTCCAAGATTACACATCCCCAAATGGGTGTAAAGATTCTGAGATAAGAGGCTCAATAGGATCCCACCATATTGTTCCTTATCTATTATCTATAAAAACAATCCAAATATTCTCATTTTAAGAAAATATGGAATGATGTATAATTTTATATCATTTCTTAAAAATATTTCTCTTTTTCTGTAGTTCAAAAATTATCCAGGTAAAATGGTTTCTTATCATAATTTCCGTAAAAATTTATCAAATTCAAGTCATATATATGAAATCTATAATAATATAATCTCAAATAAAAATGCTAAATCATGACATGTATCACAATAAGGTAGGATAGAAAAATAAACATACTATAAAAAAAGTCCACTTCACCTCAAAGTCCTTATAATATAGGCTTAATAAGTAGAGGAACAACCTATGAGTGGACCCTAAAATTTTTCAGTAATGTCCCTAGAACAATGTTCCTAGGGAGCAAAGAAGCACCCATGAGTAAAACCCCAAAAAAATATATGGATAGTTGAGATATAATACACATTACACCTATATACCCATGAATTCCCTTGTTCTTCATTTAACAAATCATTTCAAAATGTATTTTTACAGTCAATTTCATGAAACCCATTTCTTTTATCAAACCTTCTCTAAAACGAAATTTTTTAATAATTTACATACACCCATTATACTTTACTCAAAACTAAGGGAAACCATATCTTTTATGACAAATAAAATATAAAAATCATAAAAATTACTTTATAAATCAATTTATAAAATATTAGAAATCACGATTTATCCAAAAAATGTTATAGATGGAACTATATACCTCAACATAGGTCATACACACCCCGAATAAGATCTACCTACATCTAAATCAATGAAAAAGAAATAATTGAGGACCTATAAATAATTATCACTTATTATAATCAATTCATCATGAAATGTTGCTGATAGAGATGGTAAAAAACATATAACGCAAAGACCCCACAAACCGCAGTATAAACAACATGAGAGTTAGCCTCCATAATATTACTACACAATGGATATAGAAATTATAAAACAAAATGACACCATAGGGAAAACTAATCTGAAATCCAGTGAAATGCCTCTTCCATGACGAAAGAAAAAAAAATTATAAGAATTTCCTTTCTCTATGAAGAAGATACAAAACTTCCAAGTTGATTGAACATTGAATGGAGGAACATAAGAGAGGTGATACCCAAATAACCCCATGAATAACATAGTGTTCAAGAGAGAGAGAGATAGAATAATGGGTTGTACGATGAATAAAAAAACATTACATGAATGAAACATGAAAAAACCTACTATTATGAAGGTTTTATGTCATAAATAACTTTTTATAGTGTAAATATACCAATACTAATATATGATAAAAAATCATCACGTCGAGTTAAATAAAACTTGATTGATTATTTTACATTGGAAATGAATTTCTTATAGAGTAAAATCAATTTATTTTGTAAAAAATAATTTATGGATTGCAAGGTTCATGTAACAAAATCAATTGTATGCCTTGTTTCTTGTGACATATTTATGCCTTAAATTAAAAACATATGACATAAAATCACTCTAAAGGATGTTCTTGGCCCAGGTTCAATAGAGACTCCCAAAAACAGGTCCTAACACCTCTATAACTCAAAACACACTCTTCAACATTAAATATTTCATTACTTTTTATCCATTATTTTTCAATCTCTCTGCCATAATATTTTCTATCCACAAGAAGTCATGTGGAAGAAGGGTGCACCAGAATGAGGTGAGGCCACTATACTCTCCTTGACGATCCAACCTCTCATGTCTATCAAGAATATGATCTATGTCATTAGAAGACTCTGAAAATCAAGATAGAAATACCACTAATTTAGATCACTATAGAATAGATGATCCCCACTGGCTACAATATAATTTAAACATCTACCTCTTACTCAATATCTTCCCACCTAAAAAAATGAATACAGATTAAGATGGTACTCTATAAGATAAGATACATGGATAACATCATGACTAACTTATAAACTGAGCTAGTAATGTTAACTTATATATGGAAATCCCAAGACTCGTAGTATCCCTAAGTGGTCCAAAATATCTGAAAGGAAGTTTTATCTAGATCACAAAATGATGGTGACCCAACTAAGGAGAAATAAAAACCTAATAACTTATGGAAAACATTAAAGGATGACAATAATGCTCAACATATAACTTATTCCTACTATAAAATATAACTTGTCATTGATTCATGTCCTAAATCCTTACAGAAATATCTAAAAAACCAGAATTGGTCCCATAAGAGGGCCCTCTCCCACATCTACCAAACAAAGAGGAGATCTACACAGGAAACCATGAAAGGAATTAAACGGTTCCATTCAAATTGATGACTAGAATATATTTTTATTTAAAAACCCAGCATTTCAGTGATGGATATCCAATAGTACACAATGATCTAGGACATACATGTATATTATATCCTATATGGTTTGAATATAATGCTTCATATGACTGTTTGTTTGTGGATAGTAAGATATAATCAATTGAAATTGAGTCCTCTTCACCTCTTGGAGGATCCTCCAGAATGGGGAGTTGAACCTAGGATCCCTTTCAAAAACAATTGTTAATGTAACCCCTTGTAACCTTACAATATTCTATATATATGACTTACCCAAATATTCAATGTTTTTGGTGTCCTTGATCAGAATGAAATGATCATATTTCATAAATTTTTCAACCACTAAAATTATATAATTCTTACTATATGGAGTCCATGGAAATAAAGCAAAAAAATCCATGGACACATCATCCCATTTTAAAAAATTCATCGTAAGAGGATGGAGTAAACCAGAAAGATTAAGATGCTATGCCTTTATATTTTCTTAGGTCTATTAGCATGACACATAATTTTCAATGTCCCGCATCATATCTGTCCACTATAAATGCCACCTCCTATTAAAATAAATCTTTTTATTTCTAAAATAAATGATATATAATGATTTAATATAGTAGAAAAATCAAATACATCATTGATGATGGGATAAAAACCCAATCATCAAAGTGGAGAATTCCATTATAAGGAAGAGAAAAATCAGAATGAGTCTCCCCACCATAAAGGATTTCATCAATTCCTTTGAAATGATCATCATAACCCTAAATATGTATAATATAATAAATAAGAGATGATTATAGAAGAAAATGGTTAGAACTATACTTGAACCATCGTCACGAGCATATGAATGCAACTGAGCAAAGAGTCCCATCATATTCCACTATTCCTTTGATTCTAAGACAACCTACGATGGTGTTTTCCTAGAATTCTAGAAATCTAGGCAATATACCTAGTTTTAAACTATGGATATAGGTAAAAAACAATTGATATAGTTAATATCCATCTTTTAGTGAACAATGGATCCTACTGGAATGACAATAGGGCCCAAACTATAGCCATGTTTTCAAACCATGGCTATAGGGCCATAATCTTGGTTTCCACCATAAATATAGGGTGATAGCCATAGTTCATGACTTTTGTAACAGCTTCTGCCTTGATGGACTAATTCCATGGTTCAAAACTATGGCTATAGGTCTCCTCTATAGTAGCGACTAGGCTATAGCTTCTACTTCACCAACCTATAGCCGTATTTTAAAATCGTAACTATAGGTTTACTATCACTATTTAAAACATGGATGTAGGTCCACCGCCACAGTTTAGAACTATGGATACATATTCAAGATTCTATAGGAAACACATGGCAGGCTTCTATGGTTTAAAATAATGGATATATCCTACAATTTCCAGAAAAAATAAAAAAGGTTTTCACACAACTAAAAATCATATAGAACATAAAAAACCATGTGTCCCTGATCCAATTTATACAAGGAACATAAAATAAATACATAGAATCTGATTATACCAACATGATCACTATATCAAAAACATGAAATAGATCTAATAGTGGAATTTATGAACAGTAAAAACATCAATAATCCTCTATGGTAGACCAAGAAACTGCACAACAAAACCAATCTACAACACCTCAAGCTCACGAATCGTTTGAAAATAAGAACCATCATGTTTCCATATCCCAAATGGTAGAACACATGATAAATGGAATCATTAATTAATATATTAATAGAATAAACATCAATATCATGTTTTACATCATACACAATCCAATCTTACCTCATTTAGTGCATGGAGATAAATGAGAAACTTGAGTAGAACTCTTTAGTGATCTAGTAAATATGAAAAAATAAGAATCACACATAAACACCTTCTTGAAAATATGCTGAAAACCCTATCCTTAAAAATAATTTTAGCTATAGAACAATGGACATCATTAAATCCATGTTGTTGGGATTTGAAATTGGCCAAAGAAATATTTTTATCTCAACACAACAACTATCCAATAAGATAATCATGTATGTATATCCTACTTTATCATGTTTTAACTGTATTGAAAAATAATGTGAAGTAACCTATCATAAAAAGTTGACAGATTAAAATTTGTGTGTGCATAGGTGTAATAAAACCTAATAGAATAAAGTTATACTAATAGATATACCAAAAGTAAACGGAATCATTAAGAACTGTCAAATGAAACACTATCTATATACTTTAGACATTCACATACGTACCTTGTTTATTGTAGTATACTGAAGGATCATATTTTTTAGTTGGGAGGAGATCAATATTTTCATCCCATGTGTACTTTTTTAATGGATAAATTATTTATTTATCTATTCACCTATATTCAAATTGAAATGGAAATTTGGAAAATGATTTAATTTTTAAATTTTTCTTGATTACATCTTACTAAATTATTTCATTATATAAATTTAAAGTATATCATTTTTTGATATTCTTTACCTAATTATAATCCAAAGAGTAATTTTTATATCAATTTTATGTATTCTAGGACTGTATTTTATACATATTTTTTGAGAGAATATGGTGATTAAAGATGATAAAAAATTAGAGAATTGATAAATAATAATGAATTTATTGGTTATAATTTGGTTCAACATTTAGAAATTTTTATTTGATATGTTATTTACATGGTTAGTAAATCATTGATTGAATATTTTAAAAAAATAGATAATTGTATATGATTAAATTTTGATCTATAGTGGAAAACTATTAATTTCAATGAAATAAGTCCAAAAGGAAAATTGAAAAAATATGATTGAAAGGTGTCTAGAAGTAGTTCAAATACTTATGATCACACACTCTTAGACTCCTCTATCCTTTGGTTTTATAATCACTTTTTTTTGTGATGCGATTTCTTCATTCGATGGTGAAATCCCCACTAAAATTCCTACAAAAATGAATGAAAATTATGGGAATAAATAAGAAAAAATATGATATAAACCTATATCTATAGTGAATCCAAAGACTAAAAAAATAATATTGAGGGAGAATGATCATAAGAGGGGGTTTGATTAGTGTGATGAAATGAAGAAAGGAATAACATGAAAATGATGAAAAAGTAATATTTGAAAAAATTTGACACTGTTAATATTATTACTAATGAGTAGCTTCATAGACAAGTACACTAGATTAATTATCACTAAATTCTCACACCCCGACAGATATATGAAAATTCCTATCTATAATAAATATTTGTGAATTCCTAGTTTAGCTATGAATATTTGAGCTCACTAGTTTTCCACCTCCCTCATATGAAATAACTAAAATACCCATCAATTGAGAGAGAACTCTACTCACTCCCCAAGAAATATCATTCTTTACATTCCACATACAAACCCCTAATCCCACCATACATTAGTGAACTAAATAATGTGAAATTGAATATATTAAGGGAAAATAAATATATTTGAAATATGGGGGAGGATAACAGTCTGTAACTTATTATCCTTGAGTCCTTTTTGAATTGAATAAGTTTAAACTCAAAATGAAAAATTGAATCTGCATGGAGTTGGATGAATATCAAAACACCTTCTAATAATGAAACATTATCTTAACACCTTATGATAATGGTGGTTAAGGTTATAATTACAAAATAGAAAAGATAGTAGAAATAATGATAAAAATAAAAATACAATGAATGTTATTAATATATTTTCAATATTTGAATATAAAAAAACTTAAACTACTTCAAATCCATATACAAATCCTATTTTTCCCCTTCATTTACAATTTAATTAAGAAATTTTTAAAAATTAATTAGTGGATATTATTATTTATAGAAATTAATTTAATTTCATACAATACTCCAAGATTTATCACTACATATTCTTGCTGGTATATTAGATAAGGGGTGTGATTTATCCTTGTATGAACACATAAAAAACTTCCCTTCTAGGTGAAATTCATTCACCATCATATATGATCTATTATATCCCTTTTTATTGGATAGATTTTGTGTGTAAGTTCATTTGATATTTATTGATATGGGTAAACTAGAGTAATGTTTATTATTGGTTGAGTACTAATGTTTTATTATTAATTTAATTTAATATTTTGTTGGAAACATGATAATTGATGATTATATAATGAGGAAGATAAAGATTAGTCACACATGGTGACATGGAATGAAACATCCCTTGGTTTTAATTATACACGACCACACTCATATGTGAGTTGATGGGCTGCTAGTTTATCTCACATAGAAAAAAATCTAATATGAAATGATCTCTCATTTAGTTTAAATAAATGTCAGCATCATTAAAAATTTTGTTCTCAGGTGAGCTTCCACACATCATTTAATACTATAAAGATAATATTGCTAGAAGAAATTATATATATTGGTATAAAGTTGTTTTGAATAGTTTTTAATATAACTGAATGTACAATAAAGACCATGTGTATTCCATAGGGGTTCCATCTATTCAAGAAAACTAAACACATGAATTCTAGAATTCCACTATTGAAAAATTATTTTACAATTATGAAATGAATAAGGTATGATTTAAAATATATGATAAAAATAATTAGTATAGTTAGATATATGAAGAATATATATGTAAATATGACTATAAATAAGAAAACAATATGAAAATTTTCATCATATTTCCAAAAAACTATGATAAGCCTTATAATTTCATAAATTAAAAAATTACCTAATCCTTTTTATCTAAGGCTTCATGGTGGTCTAATTGTAACATCCCAAGTAAGTAATGAATAATAGATATTTTTATCTATGTATTTTAATGATTAAGATAGTGTTATAGAGGCTTAAAATGAAAATAAATACAATCTTATGCATGGAATACACTAATATTCTTAAAAGATTGTTTTACTGCCTTATGATGGAAAACCCTTTTTGAATCTATTTTTTTGACAATTTTATAAACTATTTTTGTCAAAATAAACTTATCCTTTATGATTGGGACATCAAAATTTACCTTGTGTGAATTTTTGGTATTTTTCTGACAATGTTCATTTTTTAATGAATAGTGAAAAATACTGCATTTTACATCAAAACTGCATTTTAATATAATTTATTTATATGATTAGATTATGTTTTGAATTGGTTTTGTAGTGAAATTAGAATATATTTTTACCATTTTATCCAATGGTGGTCATTGGAATCAATTTCACTTTGAAATTAGACTTAAACTGGTGTTAATCTTTTGATACTTATTGTTTTGTAAAAACACGCTATTTGCTCTGGCAGCGGGAATTAATTATTAAATTAATTAATGTGACTTATATGATTTGAATTTTGTAAAATAGACTTCATTTTTGAATTCGGAATATCAAATATAGCTTAGGGTGAATTTTTGGTAATTTTCTGAAAAACTTCAATTTTTGATGAATAGTGAAACCACTAAGTGATAATCAAGCAAACTGATTTTTCAGTTAAATGAAAGTTTACCACTAAGGTGTATTGAATTTTGAAAATCCTACATACATGGATGTCATTAAGAAGTAAAATGTGGTTCAATGAGATTATAATAATTTTTTGGTGAATAGTAACTTATTAAGTTCTTAATCACGATTAGTGGTAATTAGGGTAGTTTAAGGAATAAATAATACTTTAATAAATGACCTAGACACATGTCCCAACCTCATTGGTTGTGTCATGGCCGACCATGAAATTCCATGGGTCAACTTGGGGACCCCATGGATCCACTTTTGTTGGTAAATGACATAAATTACTTTTTATTTAATGTTAAAGTGAAAATGACACAAACATAATATGTTTTACAAAAACAATTTTTAAGTGGGGTTATACAAGTCCAAATTTTGATTATAAATAGTCATTGGAAAGATAAAAAGATTTCCTATATCATAGTATTTTTTTTATAATTTTTAGACATTAAATAAATTTAATTATTTATGACATAATAATGATGCAGCGATGACATCATTATTTGACAATTTAAATAAAATAGAAAGATAATGTAAACTCTATGAACTACACATGTCCAAAACCAATTGGATGAGTGTATTTCGAACCCTTATCACCTTATCCACGAATTATATCAATGTGGGACCTTTTAAAACCGAAACAAATTTTCAAATAAAGTAATATTTCTTTACTTTCCAAAAGTGCCCCTCCTCTCCTCTTATAAAAGGCCCCCACCTCTACCTCATTTCACACACTCTTCAAGCCTTTGGATCGCCCAACCCCTGCCCATTTGCTCTCTCCACATCCCCCTCCTCATTCTAGAGGATTCTCTTTGGGCAGAATCCTTTCAATGGAAGCCTTTAGGCTCAAATCCAAAAAAGTTACACTTTTTAAGGAGATTAAAGAACGGTCGGGTCAAGTCGGATACGAGGTATGGGACTTCGTCTCAATCTCCTTTCGTTGAGGCATATTTTATTTTATACACAAATTTATTTTATACGGTGTATAAACCACTTTGACTTTTACGTTTATTCAAAAGGAATCTTTTTTATACAAAGCGTTTACTAAATGACAAAAGGAAATGTTTTTGTCGTACGTATGCGGCGACAACGACTTCTCCGCCGTCGTAACCGTTATTTGAGTTTCGGCTTCCTCTACAAGCCATACCTTCTTTTTTTAAAAGAAAAATAAATACCATGTTTTACATTGGTATTGAAAATGGTTTTCATAATGTTTTTATTATATCAATGTGTTGTATTGATATCTCGTGATTGAAATGTGGAAATGTTATGTTTCCTTTATGCATGTTTTATGTGATATGATTATGTTATGGTTCTTGGGAATTATTATGAAGACGGGTGGTTTTGTGATAAACTAAGGGCGGGTGAGCCCGTTATAGCTCTCCAATGCATTGGGTAACACGAAGGAGTGAAACGTTAAGGTTTCTCCGAAGAGATTTTTGGGAATATACTGTGATGGGTATTCCAAACGTAACCAAGAGGGTTACTCCCTACGTAAGAATGTTATGAATGCCTCAAGTTACCTTTATGTCTTATGATTTCTATGATTTATTCATGATTTTATGAGGTATGTTAAAGTGCCTAAGTTTTATGGGTAAAGTATGATTTCCTTCTTATGTATATATGAACTCATGTTTCCTTTCCATGTTTTTTTTATAACCCATTCTGAGTTTTTATGCTCATCCCAAGTTTTTGAAATGTTTTTCACAGGTCAAGGGAAAGGTACATGATAAGATTATAGAGTCAAGGATGTGTCAAGAAATAATCCATGTTTTATTTTAAATGTGTTTCCATTGATGGGAATGAAGAATTCTATCTTTATGTAACCACTTTGTTTATATGTTGAATGTAATGCAAGTTTTATGATCTAATTCTCTAAAACTCTAAACCCGAAAAGATCCTCAATGTGTAATCTTGTAATAACTAAAGATTAAGTAAGGTTTAAGGCTGGGGCCTTATAGTTGGTATCAAAGGTCGGTTTAGATAACTTTAGGAGTTATAATTCTATTAAATGATTATCCAAAAATATTTTTTTTCGAAATGATATAGCATTTAAAGATTACCATGTTGCTTCATATAAGACATGTTTGTTCAGAATGGTTTTCCGTAGAGGAAACACGGAAGCAGTGTTAGGAAGGCATACAGAAGGAAATAACCTTCCGAATCAGCATCCAGAAATGGTCGGAATTGGAACTGAACAGTTTGTTGCAGTAATGGCGCAGTTGACTCAAGCGATAAATGGCGGTGGTATCCATGCACGAGATCAGCCAGAACAACCGCAGAGGAACATGTCAGTGGTGGAACATTTCATGAGGCAACATCCACCATCATTCAGAGGATCATCTGACCCTGTGCTAGCTGAAGGGTGGATTAAAGCACTGGAGAATATTTTTGATGTCATGGGGTGTTCAGACAACCAAAAGGTTAGTCTTGCAATTTACAGTTTGGAGGGAGAAGCAGATCAGTGGTGGTCTATGGTTAAAAATATCAGGGACGCCGATGAGATTGATGCTCTTGACTGGGATGAATTCAAAGGTATGTTTCTTGAGAAGTATTTTCCTAAGGCTGTTCGACTTAGGATGGAAAATAAATTCTTGGAATTGAGGCAAGAGGAAGACTCAGTGGCTGCCTATGAAGAAAGGTTCACTCGATTGTGAAGGTATGCTCCAAATTTTATCCGGGAACTTGATAGTAAAATCAATCGTTTATACTCAGGATTAAAGCCAAAGTATCGAAGGGCATTAGCTTCTCGTGAGTTTAAAAGTTATGAAAAGCTTGTTCGATCTGCTGAGAAGTTGGAAATGGAGTTTGTCGATGACCAAGTGTTCTATAACAACCAGCAGAAGAAGAGACCGAGGTGGAAGGATAAAGGTAAGAATTTTTCAAAAAAGTATGATGGTAAGAGAACTATGTTTCCTATTTGTGATAAATGTGGCAAAAGGCATGCTGGGGAATGTCTTATGAATTCTGGAAAGTGCTACCGATGTGGTAAGATGGGACATAAGGCTCGTGATTGCACTGAAAAGGATCGAGGTGAAGGTAAGAACAAATTTTATTTGAAGTTAGTGAAATGTTATAAGTGCAATGAGATGAGTCACTATGCAAACGAGTGTCCGACAAGGAGATTGAGTGATGGGAAGCAGTTAGACTACAAGCAGAAAGGGGTGGTGAAATCCTTTGCAACTACTTCAGCAGATGTCGGGCCATCAAATGAAGTTGTATCAGCTCCAGGGAGCTCAGTTTTTTTTCAAAGATTGACTTGAGATCGGGGTACCATCAGCTGAAGGTAAAGGAGGCAGATATTCCGAAGACCGCGTTCCGTACGAGATATAGCCATTATGAATTTGTAGTAATGCCTTTTGGGCTAACCAATGCACCTGCTGTATTCATGGACTTAATGATTAGAATTTTCCATGAGTTTTTGGATAAGTTTGTGGTGGTTTTCATTGAAGATATTTTGGTGTTTTCTAAAAGTAAAGAGGAGCATGAAAAACATTTAAGGGTTATCTTGCAAACTTTAAAAGAAAAGAAACTGTATGGGAAATTCAGCAAGTGTGAGTTTTGGTTACAACAAATTTCTTTCCTTGGTCACATTGTTTCTAAAGATGGAATAACTGTTGATCCTGCAAAAACAAAAGTTGTGGAAGAATGGGCAAGACCCACAAATGTAACCGAGATTCGTAGCTTCCCTGGTTTGGCGGGATATTACCGAAGGTTTGTTAGAAATTATTCACGGTTATATAGTCCAATGACTAAGCTAACTCGTAAGGGTGTTAAGTTTATCTGGACAAAAGAATGTGATGATTGTTTTCAGGAATTGAAAATAAGATTGGTGAATGCTCCAGTTTTGGCACTACCTTCCAGGAATGGTGAGTTTGTTATATACAGTGATGCTTCATTGAAAGGACTTGGTTGCGTCCTAATAAATAATGATCAGGTAATTTCTTATGCCTCACGACAGTTGAAAACTCATGAGGTAAATTACCCTACACATGATTTGGAACTAGCTGCTGTTGTTTTCGCTTTAAAAATTTGTTGGCATCATTTGTATGGAGTAAAGTGTGAAATATATACCGATCACAAAAGTTTAAAGTATATATTCACTCAGAAAGAGTTAAACATGAGACAAAGGAGATGGCTGGAATTAATCAAGGATTATGATTGTACAATTCATTACCATCCGGGAAAAGCAAATAAAGTGGCTGATGCTTTGAGTCGAAAAAGTAATGCTTCATTAACAATGTTGCGTTTGGAACGTGATCCTTTGGTTAAGGATTTGATGAACTTTGACATAGAAGTTGTTGGTGCAGGAAGTCCTTCTGTTTTGTTTCAGGTATCAGTGAGATCTTCTCTATCAGATAGAATCAAGCAAGCACAGAAGCAAGACAGTGAGTTGCAGAAAAAGGTAGAGCTGGTTCAGAAAGGTATGTTGCCTGAATTCAACATTGATAGTGATTGTGTTTTGAGATTTGGGAAGAGATTGTGTGTGCTTTGTGATTCATAGTTGAAGAGAGATTTTTTATGTGAAGCTCAAAGTTCTCCGTTTTCAGTTCATCCGGGCAGTACTAAGATGTATAGAGATCTGCGGGAGTATTACTGGTGGGATGGAATGAAAAGAGATATTGCTGATTTTACTGTGAAGTGTGTGACTTGTCAGCAGGTTAAAGCAGAGCGGCAGTTACCGAAAGGGATTCTTCAGCCTTTACCAGTGCCAGAGTGGAAATGGGAGAATATATCCATGGACTTTGTTGTTGGATTACCGAAGACATCTCGAGGTAATAATGCAATCTGGGTTGTTGTTGATCGCTTGACCAAATCTTCTCATTTCCTTTCTATACAAGATAATTTCTCTCTTGATCAACTTTCCCGTTTGTATCTTATAGAGATAGTCAGGTTACATGGAGTTCCTCTTTCCATTGTATCAGATCGTGATCCCAGGTTTACTTATAACTTTTGGAAAGGCCTTCAGAAGTCGTTGGGTACTGAATTAAATTTTTGTACATCTTTTCATCCTCAATTAGATGGGCAGTCAGAATGAACAATTCAGACATTGGAGGATATGCTACGAGCTTGTTCTATGGATTATCAGGGAAGTTGGGACCAACATCTTTCTTTGGTTGAGTTTTCATATAATAACAGTTTCCATTCTAGTATACAGATGGCACCATTTCAGGCATTATATGGGAAGCGGTGTGGAACTCCAGCTTTCTGGGATGAAGTGGGTGAAAGAAAGTTTATGGGACCAGAATTGGTAGAAGAGATGGCAGAAAAAGTTCAGCTGATTCAGAAACACATGAGAACAGTTCAGAGCAGGCAGAAGAGTTATGCAGATAACCAGAGGAAGGATCTATCTTTCGAGGTAGGTGATCATGTTTTTCTAAAGGTTTCTCTTTGGAAAAGCGTGATGAGATTTGGTAAGAAAGCAAAGTTGAGTCCAAGGTTTGTTGGACCATACAAAATTATGGAGAGAGTTGGATCAGTTGCATACCGAGTGGCTTTAGCTCCGAGTTTATCTCAGGTACACAATGTTTTTCACGTTTCTATGTTGAGAAAGTATATGCCAGATCCATCTCATTTTTTGAGTCCAGAGGTAGTTCAGCTGGAAGAGAACCTATCTTATGAGGAACAACCGGTCCAGATTCTTGACCACAGGGAGCAAGTGTTACGAAATAAGGTGATTAAGCAGGTAAAGGTTTTGTGGAAAAACCACATGATTGAAGAGGCAACATGGGAATCTGAAAATGCAATGAGGGATAAGTACCCCCATTTATTCGATAAGTAAACAAATTGTGGGGACGCAATTTTCTAAAGGGGGGAAGGATGTAACATCCCAAGTAAGTAATGAATAATAGATATTTTTATCTATGTCTTTTAATGATTAAGATAGTGTTATAGAGGCTTAAAATGAAAATAAATACAATCTTATGCATGAAATACACTAATATTCTTAAAAGATTGTTTTACTGCCTTATGATGGAAAACCCTTTTTGAATCTATTTTTTTGACAATTTTATAAACTATGTTTGTCAAAATAAACTTATCCTTTATGATTGGGACATCAAAATTTACCTTGTGTGAATTTTTGGTATTTTTCTGACAATGTTCATTTTTTAATGAATAGTGAAAAATACTGCATTTTACATCAAAACTGCTTTTTAATCTAATTTATTTATATGATTAGATTATGTTTTGAATTGGTTTTGAAGTTAAATTAGAAAATATTTTTACCATTTTATCCAATGGTGGTCATTGGAATCAATTTCACTTTGAAATTAGACTTAAACTGGTGTCAATCATTTGATACTTATTGTTTTTTAAAAACACGCTATTTGCTCTGGCAGCGGGAATTAATTATTAAATTAATTAATGTGACTTATATGATTTGAATTTTGTAAAATAGACTTCATTTTTGAATTCTGAATATCAAATATAGCTTAGGGTGAATTTTTGGTAATTTTCTGAAAAACTTCAATTTTTGATGAATAGTGAAACCACTAAGTGATAATCAAGCAAACTGATTTTTCAGTTAAATGAAAGTTTACCACTAATGTGTATTGAATTTTGAAAATCCGACATACATGGTTGTCATTAAGAAGTAAAATGTGGTTCAATGAGATTATAATAATTTTTTAGTGAATAGTAACTTATTAAGTTCTTAATCACGATTAGTGGTAATTTGGGTAGTTTAAGGTATAAATAATACTTTTATAAATGACCTAGACACATGTCCCAACCTCATTGGTTGTGTCATGGCCGACCATGACATGCCATGGGTAAAATTGGGGACCCCATGGATCCACTTTTGTTGGGAAATGACAAAAATTACTTTTTATTTAATGTTAAAGTGAAAATGACACAAACATAATATGTTTTACGAAAAAAAATTTTAAGTGGGGTTATACAAGTCCAAAATTTGATTATAAATAGTCATTGGAAAGATAAAAAGATATCCTATATCATAGTATTTTTTTTATAATTTTTAGACATTAAATAAATTTAATTATTTATGAAATAATAATGATGCAGCGATGACATCATTATTTGACGATTTAAATAAAATAGAAAGATAATGTGAATTCTATGAACTACACATGTCCAAAACCAATTGAATAAGTGGATTTAGAACCCTTATCACCTTATCCACGAATTCTATCAATGTGGGACCTTTTAAAACCGAAACACATTTTCAAATAAAGTAATATTTCTTTACTTTCCAAAAGTGCCCCTCCTCTCCTCTTATAAAAGGCCCCCACCTCTACCTCATTTCACACACTCTTCAAGCCTTTGGCTCGGCCAAACCCTGCCCATTTGATCTCTCCACATCCCTCTTCTCATCCTAGAGGATTCCCTTTGGGAAGAGTCCTTTAAAAGGAAGCCTTTAGGCTCAAATCAAAAGGAGTTACACTTTTTAAGGAGATTAAAGAACGGTCGGGTCAAGTCGGATACGAGGTATGGGACTTCGTCTCAATCTCCTTTCGTTGAGGAATATTTTATTTTATACACAAATTTCTTTTATACGGTGTATAAACCACTTTGACTTTTAAGTTTATTCAAAAGGAATCTTTTTTATACAAAGCGTTTACTAAACGACAAAAGGGAATGTTTTTGTCGTACGTATGCGGCGACAACGACTTCTCCTCCGTCGTAACCGTTATTTGAGTTTCGGATTCCTCTACAAGCCATACCTTCTTTTTTTAAAAGAAAAATAAATACCATGTTTTACTTTGGTATTGAAAATGGTTTTCATAATGTTTTTATTATATCAATGTGTTGTATTGATATCTCTTGATTGAAATGTGGAAATGTTATGTTTCCTTTATGCATGTTTTATGTGATATGATTATGTTATGGTTCTTGGGCATTATTATGAAGACGGGTGGTTCCCTGATAAACTAAGGGCGGGTGAGCCCGTTTTAGCTCTCCAATGCATTGGGTAACGCGAAGGAGTGAAACGTTAAGGTTTCTCCGAAGAGATTTTAGGGAATATACTGTGATGGGTATTCCAAACGTAACCAAGAGGGTTACTCCCTACGTAAGAATGTTTTGAATGCCTCAAGTTACCTTTATGTCTTATGATTTATATGATTTATTCATGATTTTATGAGGTATGTTAAAGTGCCTAAGTTTTATGGGTAAAGTATGATTTCATTCTTATGTATATATGAACTCATGTTTCCTTTCCATGTTTTTTTATAACCCATACTGAGTTTTTATGCTCATCCCAAGTTTTTGAAATGTTTTTCACAGGTCAAGGGAAAGGTACATGATAAGATTATAGAGTCAAGGATGTGTCAAGAAATAATCCATGTTTTATTTTAAATGTGTTTCCATTGATGGGAATGAAGAATACTATCTTTAAGTAACCACTTTGTTTATATGTGGAATGTAATGCAAGTTTTATGATCTAATTTTCTAAAACTCTAAACCCGAAAAGATCCTCAATGTGTAATCTTGTAATAACTCAAGATTAAGTAAGGTTTAAGGCTGGGGCCTTATACTAATATACTATAATATTAAATTTACCTTCATAGTGAGGTAGTTTTTGTCCCTAATATATATATTTCACGATGGAATATGAAATTATATGTTTTATTTAAGAAATATATGTGCAATTTACAAAAGAGCTTTATGTAAGTCGGTATTAAGAGAATATATGAGAAATTTTTATTAATAAATAATAAAATTAAATTGTTCCTCAGGTAATTAAAACATATGGAATGATTTATAAACAAACACAAAAATTTTAAATTAACTTATAAATGTGGTTATATCATGTGTCATCCCAATGGTATAGAAAAGTCCATAGTTAAAATAATCTCCATAGGATGCATTGAGCATACTATAATGCACTAAACCAGATAAATATATGTAATGAATCTTTAATTTCTTATGCTAGACAAATGTGTATCCTATAGAATAGTATTATTGTTAACTATTTGTTTTATTAAAAACTTTTATACAATGTTTATATTTTTAATTATATATATATTTTTTTTACTAAAATTGTCATATAAATAGTATGGACTTTGTTGTCTGTAATTTTTAAATAATATTTCCATATTAGCTCAAAAAATAAATTAAAATAAACATATAAACTGATATTTACATGAAATAATTTAAAATGGATTCAATAAAACATCAATAAATAATGGAAATATACAGTTAAAGTCATATATTTGAATGGGTTTTTTTATAAAATTAAATAATAAAATATATAAATTATTACATACCATTCGTAACAATTTTCACTCTTGAAATAATTTCTTCATTAATATTCTTGTGAATAGAAGAAATAAATTTACAATTAGACACTAACATCCAGAAAATAAGAATATGAAATAAAATATGACTATTTTATACAAATTAAAATAATAATTATGAAATATAGACCAACCTCCGGGTGAAAATCTAATGTTAATATGACTATTGTTCCTCTAGATCCACCATCCCCCGCCTCCAAAACATAAAAATACAAGGAAATCATATATAAAGATCTAATCAATGATCCTTTCAAAAAATATATTACTTCAAGAAACCTCCATTGGTTCTTTAGTTTTATAAATTCCCTCAAACTTTATCTTACTCAGTTATTCATAGAATATAAAATGTCAAAATACATACGCACCATAGGGTTGTATACATAATTTAATGAAAATAGAATGATGGGAGGGATCACTAATCTCAGCTATTTGAATATCAATCTTTTTCTATATTATATCATTTCGGTTGACATTAATATTTTGTAGATATATATAAAAAACCATAAAATTCAATAAAAATTAAAAATATCAGTTTTGAGATCCTTACCATTGGAGAGAAATAACATATTTTTGACACAAAACAGAACATCCTAACCAATGAAGAGATAACAGAGACATTGGTTATAATATAAGGTTCTTGATACTTGAAAATAAATGATGTACTAAACAAAAAACATTAATAATATACGAACAAATAAAAATGAAATTGAACTTATGACTATTCCGAGTATCCTTCAAAACAATTAAGATGATGCAACAAAAACACATGTATGAATGAAGAAGTATAACTTATATTTATTGGAGTATGGTTTAAAGAGAGTATGTGGGGTTTATGACACACCATTTGATGTGTTTATGAAAGGTTATAGGCCCTGAATATGAATTATAGTGTCTGGTATTCCCCATACAAAAACAATAAATCATTCCTCAAATTCAAACAAGGGATCAATACTCCCTTGGCCTCAGCAATATTTGTCCCCCCTATACAACTGATTGAGTAAGGAACACCCCCACATATAGAGAATGGACCCTTTATATATGTATCTGGTACTCCATCAATCAACACTATCTATTCAATAGGGTGTGGTTCCACCACTAGGGTTAGAATTCCCCAAACTAACACCCATACTTTATCAAGGTGTGGATCCCCTACTAAAAAATCTACGACATGGAATGGAATTTATTGAGTTGGGTTCTATATAATCCTTAATATTCTTATAGTAAAAAATACTTGAGAAGATGGTATTTGAATATTGGGATATTCATATATCCATTTACCCTTATCCATTACTAATATATATGTTTTTTTATGTCTTTATCCATTGCTGAGGGTTTTGAGATATCTTATGTTTTATTTCATATTATTTATTTTTAGGTAATTATACTTGTTATGTGTGTACACAAACATATATAAGAATTCATGATGAAAATTGTGTGACTTATGATGGTGGAGAATTTGGAAGTGATCCTGGTGGATTTGGGATTAGTAAAATTGTAGCCTAGTGATGCCCATAGGTTTTAGTTGTAGTCATTATACATGTTAAAATATTTTTAATCAATGAGTTTTCATCTTTCTAAGTCATTCTATGTTAGTTTTTCTTTGAATATTGGGATTAGGTTTTTCTTTAATTCTTACTGCTTTTTTTTACACTACATGAATATTTAGTGTGTGTTATATGGATTTTTTATAGCACTTTTTAATTGTGTAAAGTTTATTATTATTACTATTTGTTTTGGAGGTATGTGTTTTTTTGTAGATTGTTAATGATAATGCATATCATACAAGATGTATGACTTACTATTAAAATTCACCAGTACATATCCCATTAGAGGTTAGATTATGGTGGCATGATTGGCTTACCACCAACATAGGATAGGTCCTGGTGGGTTAGGTCATGTTTGAACATTTATGAAATATATGATGTTAATGATAGAGATTCATAGAGTATCCCTAAATAAAAATAAAATGAGGTTGATTAAATTGAGAAAAACTCCATCATATTTCAAACAACTCTATGATAAAATAGTTTTTTTATTCTAAACATAACACTATGTTTCTTATAGGTTTTGAGAGTTCAAGATAACATTCCAAAATGTATTCTTGGAGATTCACACAACTAAATTGATAAATTTTGATGAATAATTATATTCATTTATTCTAATGGATCCCACTATACTTATTTAAAAGATGTTATAATAATTAACATCAACAGAAAATGTATGGACTTTATATTTTATTCACATACTTCTATACTTCTCATGTTGAGATGTTATGGAAAACAGGTTTTGGAGGAATATTCATCCATATTAGAATAAATATCTCATATTATTATTATTATTATTGGATATTCCCTATTTAATGGTTGATTGGGAACACTACATGTCTTGTAAGTCCAAGAACCATATATGGCCACATACATGACAACGAGGGTCTCAAATAATTAACCAAAAGTATAGACCCACCAACCATATATTTTTTATCATAGTCCAAAATGTTTCTAGGTTTCGTAGCTAATATTTAATCATGAAGAGATGCAAGATGTCTGGTCCTGATGGCCGAAGCCAGACCCTCTCATTCATCATAATCTCGAATCTCAAAAAATATTAAAGCTATTTTTGTGCCTTATCATGATCTTTCATTAAAAGGAATCTATTTTTTTCTTCTGGTTCCATTGAAGTTTCCCTCTACTAGAACCCACTTACCTGGTCCCCATCCTTCACAAAAACACCTATATCTCTTTCATCCACCACTGATCTACACATTCTAACTACCTGTTGCTGAGTGAGATCACCCATACCAATACATCCTAACATACCCACTCAATGCTTCATCACCCATCAACAACTGATATCACCCCCTCGCTACCAAATCGAATCCCCTCTAACGTTGTTGAGCCCAACCGACCCACTTGACACTCCATCGCTATCCATCTTATCCCAGGTTCAACATCTATCCACCATCATTGTAGCAGACTGATGCCGACCCTCCCTCACACCCCTTCCTTCCATAATCACTGCTAGTATATACTACACATTCAACGTGTCCCCACCATAGATCTGATAAATACATAAATATGAAGCTTTAGGGATTGAACCCAAGCTGATGAAGGATTATAGGGTAGCCTTAACCACTATGCTAGGACCCCAACTACAATTTTTGAATAAATATCTTCCCTATTCAAATATAGAAATGTATTCATATATTTTTATCAGCCTTTATATAAATAATCAAGAATATGTTGGTTTACCTATACATGATTCACATATTCCATGTCTTGTAGTTATACTCGATGAAATTTTATGATTATAAATTATGTTTGGATATAATTATGGTTGATTATTGTATATAGATATCTTTTTTTGATGAAGATCACACATTATACCTTTTTAGACTGATAGAAGATTAAATTTTTATTAAATGTATAAAAGGGGGAAAGAAAATAGAATTCAAGAAGGTCAAAGTGATATAGACCAAGAAAATACTCAACCGCAATAATGATAAAATCTCAATTCAATGATCCTAAGGAGAAAAAGATAATGAGTATGATAGAATCATTTACTTTGTTAGATAGAATTTCCACCACCTTATTTCTATCATACCATGTGTGTTGGATCCCTGCATAATGGTAAATAATATTTCTTCATTCCTGAATGGTATAAGAAGTTTACAAGTGGGATGGTAAAAAACCTTGAATATATTTAATAATCAAAGAATCATTATATTAAACCACTAAAATAAGGATATTCCTATATATACCAAGAGATAGTCAACTAATAAAGGATTTAGATGTAGCTAATAGTTGGTTACCTTAACCATAGAACACATTAATGTCCAAAATATTCAAACCATACTTGTCCAAAATAATTATCATACCACACATGATACTTTTAGAATTGGAGATGTATGTGTTGAGTTTCAAAACCAACATTGTAGGGGAACAATTAAACCATTGGCATGATTCAATGCTTCCATTTTTCATTTAATTATAAAATAAAAATTAGAATACCCAAATTTAATTATCATTTAGATTCATTGGAATGTCATAAATCTATAAAATAAAATTATTTATGAAGTATTCCATGTTGAGGAACTTTGTGTTTCTCTTGCATTCATTATAAACATCCTAGATGAACCAATAAATAGATTCCAAGGATACATTGTGAATAGTTCTGTGATCCAATTTTACGCTAGAACGTTCAATTCATAGTGAGAGGAATATGAAAAAATGCATCAAAATATAGAGAGAAACCAGTCAAACCCCTAAAAATGGCCATAAATACTAGGTCCTCTCCTCATTTAATAATAGGTTCTCTTAAAACTAAAATTTTTAATAGATGCAGTAATATAATTTTGAATATACTAAAACAATTTTATATTGGATATTGGAGTCCCTAGTAATGGAATGATAAATATAATTTAAAATGATAAGGATATATTTAGCTGGAATAGTTGTATGCCTATATACATTACCTCATAGATCAAATACACTTCAAATAATCCATAAATTTTATTTTCACTATTAATAAAGAACCTGGATGTAGAAGAAGAGAAGTGGAAATGATCATCATCATCCATTAGAATGATTATTTTGAATATTGTTTTTGTTCTAATCAAAGGACAATTTCAGTAAAGTACGAAATTTTCATTTTTACATTGAAATTAAAGTTTATTGTAGGATAGTATAAGAAGAAAATATATCACCCAACCATGTTATCTTTCTAGATAATAACATCATAATTACCTAAAACTCATCATGAGTGATGTAGTTAATTGTAATTTTTCCTTAGAGACTTTTCCATATTGAAGAATTTGAAAGTGGAATGTAAAAAATCACATATGGGGTTTTACCAAACCTACTTCTAGAAAATATATCCCATAATGAGTCTACTATTATCATATCCAATTTATGTTTTTCATGAATGGTGTGTACAATATTTTCATGACTTCTCAAAACCTAAATATAAGAATATATTGAACCCCTACTTCCTTATTTTCATCTCTAGATCATCATATATTAGTTATGAATACTCTTAATTAGGTCAATCATGCTATAGATTTTGATGTTATTGATAAAAATGAATATTGAAAATGGAATATAATTCTATTGATAGGTTTTTTAGTTAACACTACTGTGTGTCATTAGGGTTTGTAAGGAAGTTATGTTTTGAAAATATCTTTCTAATTTTTCTTCCATGCATTATTCCCTCAGTGTATACAAAAAATGTGTAACATTTTTTTGGAAAACATTAAGGTCATTGATAAGACAATGAGAAATATATTATTTAGTGAAAAAAATATCACTTTTAAATGGGATGATGTAAATTATTATAATAATACCACTATAGAATTGGTTTTCTAATAAATATATATGAATTTATATAATGAGGAGATTTACATGACATTATTTGGTAATTAAATTAGTTTTTCTAATTCTTTTATAGATCATAGAAATTCATAGAAAATGGTTAAACCTATAGGAATTATTTTCATCCATTGGGTTGGGGAATTCCTTATAATATATTTACCCATTTATATTCTAGGAAAGGTTCGTGAATTTTGTAAACTTTCATTGTGATTTTTGTTGGTGAATTATGTTTGAGTCTTGCTATAGTTGACATGAGAAATTGGGTGGATGGAAAGGATTTATTTTTGGGGGGTATATATATATATATATATTATCTGATTCAGAGACTATATTATGAGGATTCAATGTTATGGATGTTCCATATTTAGTTGGTTCTACAACTTCAAAAGTTTTTAGGATTCTCAAAGCATTAATTGATTTTTTTGGTTGAACAAGATTTATCATTATTTTTTCCGTTCATTTATTATAATTATATGTAGAGTTTTTTTGTTTATTTCATAATCACATCCTCTAAGATAGATTTTATCTTTTAAATAAAGGTACCTTTGGATTGAATCTTCAATATTATGGTAAAACTCATTCAAGATTACTATCATTATTTATACAAATAAGTAATAAATGTAGTCTACCTATGACCTCAGTCAATATGGACCATGGTTTTAGGTCTAACATGTCCTATAATTTACTCATCATTCATTAAAATAGCTTCATATAACCATGATTTACAATGAAAATGTATGGATATAATTTATATTCATGTTTATTTGTGTACATGAAAAAAATGATGACAATAGTTCATTTTTACATCTATCAAATGACATCCTTAAAATACTGAATTAAAGAATTATATTTATACATGGATATTATACTTAATTATATTGGTTTTAGAATTTTTTATATCTTAATAAAATATATGGAAAGTGATGGTATTAACTATGATATATATGATTATGTTTCCAATAAAGATATCAAAATTTTATATATAGAGTTTATATCACATCAGAAGAAAAGAAATCACACATAAAAAAAGATGATGTTCTTAGGAAAACACCTTTTAGCTTTTGTATACTAGTGATCTTAAAGAAAAACCCCTTAGAAAATTGTCATATTGAATTATAATGTTGAGTAAACCATGTCTAGTGAAATAATTCATTGGTTGATACGATCAAAACATTTTTCATGGATCATGGTATGAATATAGAGGATGAAATATCTAATTTAATATCCACATTATTCTCTTTAAGTAACTCAAGGAAACCGAATTAAATAAATAATTTAGAAGAATCAATGACATGGATGGTGCTCATGGTTAAAATATATTGGAGAATATCTCAATGTTTTATCCCAATCACAGTGAAAATTTGATCTTTTTCAGTCAGTAGATAAGAAAACCATTTTATTATTTAATTTATCAAATCATGGTTGCTCTAGATTGTTAAATACATTTTATTATAGTTTATAAAATAGAGAGTTTCAATTATTAGTTTTCTCTCACTCAGTTATCTAATAGAATCTTTATTTTTCATTTAAAATATTCAAGATCTGTGAGTTTTTGATTAATGCATTTATTTTATTTATTTTAATAAAATTTAATTAATTATTTAGTCAAATATATTGAGATTATTATTTCATTTATGGTTCTAGAATTATTAATTCATAATGGATATCTCATGATAAATATGAAGTATATAGTATATAGATTGGTGCCTACCATTTTCTTTATCAAATTCATTCAAAAAAATGTTATTTTAATTTGAAATCATCATGTTTATTTATTAGAACATTATTATTTAATAAATGTTCTAAAAATAATTTTAATAAGTAATGATATGAATGGTGAATGAGTGGATTATACTTTTAATAAAAAAATGTATTCATATTTTTTAAAAAAGTTGAAACTTTAATTCATATTATATAATTTAATTCACTGGTCAAAATATTTTGTTTAATGTATGTATAATTTATTAATTAAATCATAATTAAGTCAATTATAATTGAATGGTTTTTCAACCTTCTAATGAAATTGAATTATAAATCAAGGATTTATCATATATTTTTGGTAAATGATCATTTAAAATCGATTTATTATTTCATGATTTATGGTTAGTTTTTCATACAATTTGGGATTCAAATTTTGTGCTTAGTTTTTATAAAAATTAGGATTTAGATTAAGGGTTAATAATTAGTATGAAATTCACATTTATGTCTTTTCATAATATTTATAATGGGTACGACCACATTATTTTGTTGTATTGTTCTATAAGGATTTTAGTTGCGAGTTGAACACAAATTTTTTAAACATTGACACCCATTAAATGTAATTATACCAGAGATTGTTCCATGTTTTTGGAATAATTTAAAGGGAATACAGCAGGCAATTTTTTTTTCAATTTATATTTTATTAACCCAAGTATTTTATTATTAATTTATCTTATTTTATTCTTTTTATATGGAAGTGTGTATTTTTTTTCTATCTTTATAGTTTCACAGTAGCATGAGAAGGATACAAATCACACAATAAAAGAGAATTGATTTAAGAGAGACTCTATATATCACTCCTAAGGATAATATGTATTGTCTCATTCATTGATGAGAATATATGATAATATGGAATCACCCTACTATACATAATGATATTCAAGAAAAGTTTACTATGGACCATCAAGAAGTAGCTCAACAGTTGGAATAGACTGGAAACATCATTAAATAGAGGGTACTATCTACGGATTGGGGTTCCTAGAGCATTGTTCAACCTTCCATTCCTGAAAAAAAAACGTCTAAATTAGTCTAATATAACATTAAATGATTCATAATATATGATTATTTGGATAATTGATACATGATTGTCATCATGTATGTATATACAATTTTTAAGAGATAAGTGCTACATTTAAACATAATAATGTATTTTAAGGTATGAATATATGTAGGTCATTCCTATTTTTATTTAAGGTTTTACCAATTTATTTTTTGAAGAGTTTTTTATATAGTTTAATGACCAAATGGGTTATGCTAGCCAAGTAATTTTTTTATTAATACTTCATTACATCAATGACAGTGAAACTGGGGAATGAGATACATTTTGTTTCAAATAATAAGAGAATCTATATTCAAGGAATTTTATAAATTTAAGATATGTTAGATAGATTCCAACACCATGGATTATTCATTTGGCTATATATAAAAATGATCTACTATGGTTTACTACCTATGTTATGAGTTGTAATTGATGCCTCCATAGAAAAAAGTTTCATACTAAAAAAATATTAAGTATCACGTGATCTCCACAATGAAACATCTCATAATGATATATTTTATAAAAGTGGTAGAGTACCACCATGTTAATGAATCCACCAATCAGAAGATACCATTATTTTTATACCCAATGTGACTAAATTATCAAGGAATATAAATAGTTATCAGAATGTCCCACATATATCTCCATTCCCTAATCCAATTTTATAATCATATTAGATATGTTAGGGGAGGTATTATTTCACAAAATGTGTAACATTAGTAGTGTATAAAGAAACATAAATTACAACTACATGAATTATAACTATTCCCCTCAAAATTTTAGATCTCATATAATTATTGGAGAATAGAAAATTTAATCCGAAATTAGTGTTTTAATTTGAAAAATAGTGTTATGATGTTCAATAAAAATCAATCTCCACTCATATATAACCCTTAACAACAAGGATCAAGACACTTTTAACAATGTTTTCAACCATTATGGCTTAATTTAAATTAGTATCTACAATATTTCCATCCATAAAAGTAATCAATAAAATCTTATACTATTGAAATAATTATTTTTTGTATTCAAAAAATATATATGTGGATAAAAAACCATGATATTTCTCTTATGAATCTATATTCCCCATTTGTTAATATTTATCACTGTAAATGAAAAATTTGTACCATTTTTGTAATAATTTTTTTAATATAATGAGCTGGGTAACATAAAAGATAATACAAGGGGGGAGGAAAAGGAAGTGAAACATCATTGTTGGTAAGAGAATAATGGAGAGAAAAAACATATTATAGGTATCAAATTGACATGTAAGAAAAAAAAATTGAATCCTTAGAAAATTAGTAAAATCTAGACCTGGCATGACTTTTCCTCGATGGTGAAATGTCACAATGCCTCTAGTTTACTCCCCATTCTGTAGAGGTTGGTGACTTACATAGAGAATAAATAAATATCACATGATAAATATTTTACCATATAATAGTCAATCATAGTGATGTTTTAAAACAATAAAATCAATAATGATATGTTAATAAAATAGGTGACAACATCCATAATTCAGTCTAAAGTAAAGTTCCATAAATTAAAAAATACTTCATTTTTTTTAAATATAAACAAAGAACATGTAAAAATAACATAAATAATTAAAAACTAAGATATTATAAAACCACCAAAAAACACAATAATCATAATAAATAAACTTTATGATGTAAATTGACATCATTTTATAACCACTTCAACCCTCTTAACATACCACAAACAGTATGCATATAATCTGTCTTCAAATGAGGTATGTAAATATATATTGTAAAAAAATCACTTTAGAAACCTCCCAAATACTAATAATCATTTATATTTTAAATTCCTAATATATAAATTATATAAATCAACTAAATTAGTTGATAAAATTATTTATATCCTTAGTTTTAAAGAATTAAATTCTAACCTAGTCACCAAGGAATTTTATATAGGAATAGTGTTGTTGGAGAGGTGGGTGGTAGTATTCGGAAATAGTGTTGGGGGAGTAGGGTTGTGGATAGGATAGATCAAGGTGTGAATATTTCCATAGGTTGAAGCGAGGCATAACATTATGAGGGAAATTATTAGGGGAGGAGGTTTGAGGAGAGGATAACTCTCAAAGACTATGTCAGATGAGGAGGCTCGAGGAGAGGATATCTCAAAATGATACCTCAGGGTAAGAGTGTTGGGGAGAAGGTAGCTTGTGAGGGAAGAGTCAGGGTAGGAGGATCAATGAGATGATAGCTTGAAAGGGAAGTGTTAGGGGAGGAGGATCTTCTAGGGGAGAGGGTATTGAGAGGGGGTCATAGAGAATAGAAAAATAGTGCATATAAATCAACTCTATGGACATTTTTTTAAATAAACCATTGATTAAAATACCCATATAGCCACAATTTTAATTAAATAGTCGATACAAATTAAACTATAAACATAGACATATAAAAACATGTCTATTAGTCCATATCTATAGAGATAATGTTTCATATTGTCTTATTAGGAGAATTCGTAATGATATTCCCATTCTATGAGGTGTAGGAAATATAAAAAGCCAACATCTAAAGGTATTTCACCCACCTTATTTGTCTAATATTCACATTATTATGAAAAAAGATATATCACAGAGTCTTATTGTCAGAAAAGATATATAATTTATCCCAAAAAAGATATTTTCTTGAATATTTAAGTGTATTCCTATCTATGATATGTTCAAAATCATGATTGGGGTAATTCCTCTAATACAACCAAAAACTATGAGACCCATATGGCACAAAATGATCATACTCAATAAGAGAACAACCGAAAACTATATAGTAAGAATGAAAATATAAAACTGACCCTATACCAGGCCCCACTATGAAAACAATAGGTGATTATTTCATAATTCTATTCTGTTTGTGGAAAGAAGTATGATTCTTTGCTTCTCATGTGCATTTCACCCCCTTCATGGTAATAGTAGTAAATGTTGACTCCATCTTTGATATATCCTTAAAGAATCATTTCTAGTATCAAAAATGACTAAGTAATCTTCAAATATCTAAGATATTCTATGGATTTTTTCCTTGATAAGATTTCCTTCACCTTCTTAGTATCGAATGAAAATCCATGATTGTAAATCCCATTCCCCCTGAACATCATATCTTAGATCAAGAAACTAGATTTCAATAGATTTGTATACAAATTATGAATCATGAATATTTCCCAAAAATATCATAGATGGTGATTATTCTCACTCTTAGACATCAAGTAATAAAAATTATAATCAATGAAAACTACCATAACAGTGTAATGATATTGATGGGATATCTTGTTCATTAGATTAATGAAAATATTTGGAGCATTATTCATACTAAAGGAATCATAATATATTCAAAAGGGACATACCTACTCCTAAATTTTTTCTTCGATATATTAGACTCTCGAATACTGAGATGATGATAACCCGACTACATATTGATATTAGAAAAACAATTTTCAACTTTAACTAGTAAGAAAAATCATCCACATGGAAAAATGAATCTTATTATTAATATTCACTCAGTTCAAATTCAAATAGTATAAAAAAAATAAAAGTGAACCATCCACTTTCTTAGTAATGAGCATTGAGGATACCCATATAAAAACACTAAGGTGAAAAAATCATTATCTATATTAGATCATCCAACAAAATATTGATCTTTTTTGGCTCATAATGTAAAATATGATAAGATGGTATCATAATCAACTGTGCACCCAACAGTAGATCAATCATAAACACAACCCACTTCTGCAGAGGACGACTAAAGAAGTCATCTGGGAAATCATTTGTGACGTCCCAAAAAACAATGAGAACATAAAAAATAGAAGAAACTAACATAGTATTAAGCATAAAAGAATAAAATAAATGACTAGATCTAAGAGAGAAGGGTCTTCACTACTAGACCTTTGAATTAACTCTCATTAAAACACCTGATAGGTCCAATCAAAAAATGGATCACGACCCACAAATGATAACAATCACCCTCACCATTATGTGTGATAATACAATAAATCCCTATGATGAAGAAAAATATGTCTAGATCATGAAGATGGAAATCATAAACTAACTCTAAATCAGCTATCAAAAGATAATAAGATTCACACTATAACCCATTCACATTCTTATGTCATGTAGGTGTCACTAAATGCATTTTCAGTGGACCCATGTTTACCTATATAAAAAACTCACCCATTTTTTGAAGCTGCATCACTTTTGAGGAACATGTCTAGATATCCATGTACTTTTTAGCTTATAACTGTATAACAATGGTATTTCGATTTGACAATCCATGTAAATATCGAGTCATATACATAGTACTGTAGAATTTTTATATATGTTTTTGAAGAAAAAAATATTATAAATATTCATAGTTATTGGACATGAATTCCAAGAGTTCTTGACATTTGCATATTGATAGCACTTCAAGGGTACACTACTTGCTATAAATGATGGTACAAAGGATTCCCACTATTGATAAACCCATCGACCACTCCTTTGTTGATCATGACACTGACTATTATTTCTATATGAACTACTAAAGCATCCACTAGGTGGAACATAAGGGTAATAATATCCAAAAAATTTCATCATATATATCTCTTCCATAATTTCCTTTTCAATAATCTCTACATAGGTATAAACCATAAACAAAAATACCTATACTCTGATATCTAGTCAAAAAACATATAAATTCTTCTAATATTATATTTCTTCATCTATTATCACATTTGGAGAAAAATGGACTTCCGATAAAAATTAATTATGTTACCTTGACACTAAATTTTTTCCCTACTATAAAGCGGTGAAAATAGGGTGTTTTTCATCATCATAAACACTAGGAAGAACTTCTAAAAGAAAAGGGTCTTAATGGTCATCCAATCAGATCCCACATTCATATCTTCTTGTACCATGGAATCCCCCCATCACTTTTTGGGACCCTTGATTAAGAACACTACTCACTTCGCATTGATATTATCATGTGTATCTAGGATATTAAAGATCTGATTCATATTGTATATTCAGTTCTATGACTCTTGGGGATCATTTATAATCATAAAGGATAGATGTTTCTTATGTATGAACTCTCGAGACAAATCCCTTTTCATCCATCCCCTAGATATAAATAAAAAATTATGTTATGAACTTGAAATAAAAAATTTTCTATAACACAAACTGCATGCTTGATAACCTCTATAAGATTTTGATCTGTAGGAATATTCCATTGAGGAGAACCTACTGAAGCCACCTATGAAACCTGGGGATGATGTCTCATAGGGATATCACTGTACAAAATATAAAAGAAATTATCAGACAATAAGATAATCTCATTCCAAAAAATAATAACATAATGGAAAACAAATATTATGATGATTAACTCAACATTGGATACACACATCATAACACCCATTTTAAACCTGAGTCTCATCATGATAAGACCTAGTCAAGAACTAACTACAAACTTCCTCTTAATTCTTTAAAAAAATATCTCATATATAAAAACCTACTAATGTTGATAATAACCATGTTTGGATAACAAATTTTCACATTCCAAAATAGATAACCCATCCATCTAGGCTCATTACCAAATTTTTTCATGACCTTGAGAGTGTTCCGAATATTGGCAGGCCAGTGAATATAACATGGGAATCTAAAATAACCAAAAGGATCAATATTTACTAACCATAATTTGATGAAATTAAATACACATACAAAGAGGAAATAAATAATATAATATAAACCAAAGGAAATATATATTCCATTACTAAAAGAAGACATAAAAATCTATACAACTCAAAACAGTTTGAACAAACCCAAATTACAAGTCAAATAAAAAAGGATAACTAATAGAAAGTTACTACTATATGTGATAACACAAAAAACATCCCATCGTATAACCATCGTATAACCATAACTAGATGAAATAAAAACACTCAATTAAATTGTCGTTCCTTTCCTTTTCCAACATCAAATTATATAACTAGGTCTAAAATATTCTAAAGTAGTGTGAAAGGTTTCCGCTAAGAGTCTCATTAGGATCCAACTGACGTTTTCCATATCATGTCTCTATATAAAAAATCCAAATATGATCATTTTGAGGAAACCTGGATTGATTAATGATAAAGGACATTATATCAGTGTATGGTAAATATTTTCCTTTTTTGTACTTCCAAAATAATCCATGTAATTTATTTACAAATAATAAATACTATTAAAATCTATCAAATTCAAAGAAGGTATATCAAATCTAAAATAATTCAAATCCAAAGATAAGTGGAAAATCATGACATAGAAAACAATAGGCTAGGATAATAAATTACTTGGATTATAAATAATGATTATAATACTTCAGTGTTCTTAGAACAAAAGCCTATGGTATAGAGTAACACCCCAGGATTAAACCCCCAATAATGAGAATAATGTCTCAATAATAACAAGCCTAGGATTAATAGAAACACTCCATGAGTGAACCCCCCCCCCCCCCAAAAAAAATACATGGATGATGGACTTAAGATAAACCTTCCAACTAATTACCTATTTACCCCCAAGTGATTTTATTTCTCAAATAATTTCAAAATGTATTTTCAAAATAAATTTCAAACAACAATTCTATTTTATCAAATCTGAATTTAGAAACGTATTCTGCTATTATTTGAAAAATATATATTTTCATGTATCAAAAACAAATGGAAAGACCATATTTTATCTCAAATATATTAACACACATGAAAAGGTCGTCATAATTTATTTATAAATCAATTTATAAAATTGGAGAAATCATGGTTGCTTTATAGAAGGATAGAGATGGAACCACCTACCTCAACTTCACTCCCAAAATGAGATCCACCAACACTAAATGGAAATAAAAGGAAAAAAAGTACTTGAATTTATTCCCACATATTATAATCATCTAAAAAAGTTTATAGTAAAGATGATAAAAAAAAATTTATAAAATAACTGACAAGTTGTACCACCACTAACATAAGGGTTATCCACCAGAATATGATCACAAGATATGTCTCGAAAGGATCAAAGAAAACATAGAAATCATGTAAAAAAATTATAAATATATAACATTCCTAATTTTGAGACCAATTAAAATGAATAAGTGAAATGAAAATATAATAGGAACCTGTGACAAAACCTTTATAGATATCAAACATGGAATAGAGGAACTTGGATTGAGAGGAGAGACCCAAATCACACATTAAATTACCTAGGGTTTGGGAGAGATGGTTTGTATGAAAAAAAAAACTAATCCATGAGGTGAGATAAAACCAACTAGGATAAATGTTTTATTATGTGAACACATTATTATTATTGTAAACATCTAATTAGTTATATAATTTAATAATTTTTTTTTCCTAAAGTTAACTTTTCCCCAATCCATGATTTCATTGTGTTAAAAAATATCCTATAGTGTAAGAGGAATTTAATGTCTAAAATGGATATTTTGACTTTAAAAATTATTATACTATAAATTTTATTAAAACTTGTTTTGAATGATATATTTAATCCATAAATTTGATAGTTTTGATATAAAATTTTCTCAAAGGTAATACAAATATTAGGTGCTTCCCAAACACCAAAAAACATCTCCCAAGACCTTTGAACCCAAAAAATGCTTAAAAATTAAATAAAGAAAATTTTTATCCAATATTCCATATATTGAAATGGGAAGATAGAAAATTTTATAGTGAAATTATGAAATTTAAATGAACCTAAATTCAAATTCATGAAAAATTGAATACACTGATTCAGAATGGAAGAATAAATCCTTGGGTAGATAACTATGAATACCCTCACTACCTCACAAATATTTACCTCAATCCCACTTAATATCTTCATCACATTTTACATACATACATCCCATTTTTTACATATGTGTAAATTAATAATGTATTAGACAGATCCCTAAACACCATATAACTACCTCTTCCATATGTAATCAAATGAAATAATCATTGACTAAGAACATCAATCACCCGCTTTCCTGGTGTGTGAACAAACCCATTCAATACAAACAAGTCAGTTCCATAATATTTGTACATGGATAAAGGGGGTTGTTCTGAATTATCTTTAAAAACATATAAGAAAAAAAGGAAGGGAAAATGGTTAGGAACAAGTGTAACTTACCCCTATATCGTTATGATTATTGGATCTTTTATTTAAAAACAATTTAAGAACGATATTGAATAATAACTAGAGAACTCAAGGAATTCACCATTGGATGAAATTTAAATAAAAATCAATAATTAATAGATGTATGTGATAAAAATATAGGTGAATAACATGATGTATATAAGTGAAAAAATCAATATTTTATTAATAATTAAAAATTTAAACAAGGAAGAATGTATGAGAGTTATAAAAGTTTATTCCTACACCATATTATTCCTTTTAAATATCAACTATCAAGATCGTATGCTCTAATTACTAGAATATGAGCCTGAGATATTATTTGGTATTGTTCCATATATAGAGTGAGGTCTCAATTTCACTTAATTATTCCCTATCCCTCATCTTCATGTGGGATTTAGTTCTTATGATTATCCTTCTCAAACTACCCTATAAAATATTCATGATTTGGTTTGATGATTGATATGAAACATCTTATTATTTTGCTTTTATGTTGTTTTCATGAAATCCATATAGAGATAAATTTTAATTAGTTATGAAAATTAATCTCTATTGATATATTATTGAACTATTTTTTACTTTTATATAGGTAATAATACCAAGCCTCCACATTTTTGGAAGAGTAAAAATCATATCAGATTAGGGCAATAATGTTTTTGCCTGAGTTCAATTTTATTCATACCTAGTGTGATTCTGGTAAAGATTATCAAACATTGGTTATATTTACTATTAATTAACTACTTATTACTCTTATATAGCATTCAATATCATTTATATAATCATATTCAACTCGACCATTCATTAAAATTATGTAGTAATGTATAGACATCTTTTGTAGTTCTAAATTTCTTGTGATACTCTTTATTCATTTAATCATATATAATTTGTTAAAAAGTAGTTTATTAATACATAGAAAGCCTAAATTGTTATATAACACCTTTAAAAAAAATCAAAATACCTAAATTAAAGTTTGAACATTACTATATAATACATAATATTAAAGGAAAAAATAAAAATATAATATTATGGAAAACCACCAAAATACCCTAATATAAAATAAATGTGATTTATTCCCCTATATTTTCATATTTTTATGATATATTAATGAAAAAAATTCCAAATATTGAATTTCTTGTTTTTTCACCACCACAGTTAAATTTTCTCTCTCAAGAAAATTCTACACCTGAACCAAATGAAATTATCAAAATCAAGATAAAAAATGCATTTTAATATCAGTGGTTAATCTATCATTACTATCATATTACTTATTCCTTTTTCCCTTAATAATTAACAATCATTTCAATTTCATATTATATCATCAAATTATTAATCATCTTCCTTTTTGTATATGTATATATATATCATACTCAAGCGAAAATGCATTTTGTAAGTGTTTTAATATACTTTTCAGAATGTAAAAATTATATTAGATTGTTTCACTTTTCATTCCATCATATTCACTGAAATAAGTTAATTAAAGTATAAAAGGTATTTGAATGAGTTTTTTAGAGCTTATGGTTTTTTTGGATGATGATTTTTAAAAAATAATTTAAATCGGATGCTTAAAACATAATGAAGTATTCATGATATGATATTTTAAGCATAAATAGGTTTCATCCTTCATCTATCATCATATGTATCCAAAAAGATCGTCCAATATTTTTTATTATTTTCTCAACAAAATAAATATTCCTTAAGTCAGTTTTCATTCATTTCACTATTATTAATCTATGATTTTTTAGAAATTATGGGAATAATGTATTTCATCATTTTCTGGTAAATACTCTTCCACATAGTAAAACATTCACCATGAAACTTTTCACAGTATTATGATGATTCCAAAATACATGAAAAATTATATTCCTCCACACTTAGATTTTACTATTAAGATGAATTCAAAAAAGATAATGGTTTAATGATATTTAGTTTATAATGTGGCTTCTAATAAAGGATATTCACGATTTTTAAGGCATTAAAGGAAATAAATAACAAGGTAGATAATTGAAATAAAAAATAGGGTTTTGAGACAAAATTAGATATTCATTTCAAGAGATCCTAAAATCCAGGGTATTTATAAAATAAATTTCATATTATTTTTTATTGTAATAGTTTATCCATGTTCCCTCAAGAATAAGAAAAAGGTTATGAATATGAAATTAATTCTTAAAAACCTCTTATTATAGAGAATATAGAATTAAATAATGAGTATAAAAATGGGGTTAACATTTAACTAATTTATTTACTCATAATCGTTAATCAAGTTGTAAAATTACCTAAAAAAATATATGAATGATCCTATAAGAATAAAATATACCACAATTGATAATCCAAGGTATAAAATAGATGTAGTGTTTAATTAAGCTCAATTATCACTAATATTGAAAAAAGATAAAGGAAGAAAATCGAAATCAAATTAGCATGGTACACCTTCTCCCATACGTTTTTTATGAATTGTTTCATTTTAATTAAATTAGTATTTTTCATTCTACAAGTATATTTATATATTAAATAAAAATCTAAAATCATGAGGAGACATAACTTGGATAATTTATATGGATAAATAAAAAGTAATAAAAATGTTCTCAATGTATTCATAGGTGATTTTCTCTTTTAAAACCTATAAATAAAAACAACTAAATGTGATTTTAATTAAAATAATAATAAGAAACTAAAATGAAATAATAGTAAATGAACATAATATTAGGTCATCCTCATGAGGTTCTGTGTTTATACTACCCATATATAGGTTGTTAAAATTTTCATTCTATCTCTAATAGTGGATATTACTTTGGTGATATGAAATTACACATCCTTTTCATTCTATTTATCTTCATGATTCATTAGGTGATGAGGTTACGTTGGAAGAAATTTTATTTGTACACCCATTTTCCATTTTTTTGAAAAATTGTGTGTAAGGGCCACCAAATATTTTTTTTAAACGCTCCAAATCTTCTATGAATTTCCCATCATAATCTTCTAGAAAAATAATCAATTTTTTATAAATTTTAAATGTTTAAATTAGGGAGTTGTTATAATGTTTTGATTTAATATATTAATAAGGAACTGAGTTAATAAAATATATATCCCACATATTTTATTTAATGGAGAATTATTTCTCCATGTGTAATTCTTTTAGGGTGAATCTTCTGGGAGAGTTAGGTAGTCAAAAATCTTCCTACAGTTTCCTCCCTACATCCCTTTCGTTATCATCAAGAGTGTTGATATAGTGTTATTAATTAACGGAAACAAATCTTATCTTTTAAAATTAATATTTCATTCTTGAAAATACATATACATTGGAATATGTTCCCTATAATAACTATTAGGTGCGAACCTTAAAAATTTTCTTTTAAGGATTGTAATAAGATCTTTGAATACCCCATTATTATAGTTTTAATTGTAAAGCATCTTAACATTCCACGATAATATAGTTATTAATTCATTAATAGTGGATGGTGGGTCATTAAAAATAGAATAAATATTGTATATTTTATTTATTTAAAAGTAAAGAAAATATATACAAATGGGTGAATCATAAAGGTGTTAATGACAATATCATTATAAATAATACCAAATTATCATAGAATTTTTAGGGTGTCCTATTTTTAAAATTTTACTCCAAGGTGTAACTTATTATATAACCTAACATGGGTCTCAAGAAACCTCATAGATAGTCATAATGACTCAATTTTCAATTTTTTTATATTTTGTAACAATTATAAAAGGAATCTGGTAGAGTATATGTTTTTTTTAAATAGAAAAATTAATCCAATATAAATTTAAATACATGAATACTTGATCACAAAAGTTTGGAAAGAAATACTCAATCCTCAGAAGAAAAATAATGAACACTTTCACTACCTCCTATGGTTCTACCTCACTCCCATACAATGTGATCATCCTACGTACATCAACACATTACATTATTACATAGGTTTTAATGAAAAATAAAATATAGATCTCTAATAACACTATATACCCCTTGACCATGGGAATCCCTTTTATTCCTCAATGTGTGAATGAACCAATTAAATTTTAACACATTTCCACCATCATATAGATATATAAATATATCTGGAAAGTGAATATTATATGTAATAATATGAAATATATTAATGAAGGAAAGAGGGTGAGAAACCACTATCAGCTACCCCACTCTCCCAAAAACTATTGGATCCTCAATGTAAAAAAAGTTATAATGATAATGAATTATTACCTAAAAATATATGGCATCATACCATGGGTTAACCTCAGTTATTACTCCATTATTACTGAGGTATAAGATATTGTATATGGGGAGAAGAACATGATTAAAAAAGAATTGTATTAAAAAAAATGTAAAAATCTTATCATGTCCATGAGTATTGAAATTTTTATTCCCTCACCACACCTTTTCTATAAAATTATATGGATTAATATTGGGTTCTTAGATAACATCCAAATGTGTATGATTATTTTTTGGGATTCTTCAACTTGGATAATGAGGTCTTAATATTTCTCTCTTGTTCACTAACATTCGGTTAAATGCAGGAATTGGTTCCCAGGATCTTAAAATTTCATTCTTCTCTCTAAAATGTTTAACTATATTGAAGTCATTTTTAATATTGTACTAATTTTGATAGAAAATATACATAGATTATAATATTTCCCTCCTCATGTGTTTTCTTAGAACCTTCCATGAATTTAATTTTTATCAGCATCCTTATTTGTTTCTCCATAGATGGCCCAACAAACTCTAATGTACTATTATATTGGTAGTTAGGATCACCCTATACTAATTTTGGTAGATTACATAGTTTTAAATGTGTTGGTAAATATAAAAAATGGTACATGAGTTCCATTTTCTTCTTACTAATCCTGTTAGTTATTTCATTTATTCATACATAAATTCAAATAGTTTTTTCATAAGAATTGGTTCCTCTTATATAACCATAATTATTTTATGTTAAATATCACATAACTAGCCCGTTCCATAAATTTCCCAAAAAAGTTATAAATATCATTCCTATCTATATGTTTTCTTGTATATTCTAAAAAAATTGGACTATTTTTAATTTAATCACATGAAACTTTTTTGAAAAGTAGTTTATTCTTACATAACTGACATGAATATTTTTATTCCACATGAAAAAAAATTAAAACCCAAATTTGAAGTACAACCATAGAATATTAATATATAATATTAATTAATTAACTAAAAATAGTATTAAGATATATTTTTAATAAACTCTAAATTATTCTATTATTATAAAAATGAAACTTATTCTAAATTAGTTGGTGTTATTTATTTTCATTCTTTTCCTTATAGTGAATGAGAATATCATAACTAAATACACCCTCAAAACTATCGATGTATTCTCTAAAAACACTATTTATCATGTATATTAAGGTTACTATGGTGTTAGTTAGTATATAATTCATCATAATGAACTCATAGTGTGTATTTTTTATAATAAAAACTTTTTTGGATTATCTTATATCTTCACATTGAGTTGATAAAATCTCAACTGAAGATTCAATATTTACAATTTGATCCCCAAAACATTGGTTCAATAAGTATTTAATCCATGGTATTAGATAATTGTTCTCAATGGTGATATTTTTAATATTTTGTAAACATTTGCAATGCTATATTGACTCATCCTTCTTCTTGACAATGAACACAAATTCAACCCAAGGTTATTCACCGGGGAATACGAACTATTTATCTAAATTTAATTACAATTTAATATTTAATTCATCTATTTATTACTGGTCCATACTATTGGGGATATTTGATATACGTGGCACACTAGGTTAAGTTCAACTGAGAAATATACCACACGATCTGGGGAAGATATTACTGAGACATTATTAAATAAATATGTATATTTTAATATAGAAAAAAATCACTATGGTTTCATATTTTCTGTATCCAAATATTTTAAGTATGATGTTTTTATTTTTTTGACTAATTCACATAAATTTTATTAATTTGATAATGGTGATTCATAATCATCCATGTATTTGTATAGGAGGATAAGTTGATTCTTGAAAAAGAAATAAATTCCTATCTTGTAGAATTTTATTGGGGATCTATAAAATTTATAATATTATATTCAAATTATAGCATAAAATTATATAAAAGTAAAAATTATAATATATTTAGATGAATCTTATGGAAAATGATAATTGTGAAAAATTCAAACACTTGGGTCAAAACAATTGCACAACTTGGAGATTTCACTGGTATCTCTACCTCAATTTATCAAGGTAGTGATTACAATTTTCCAGAAAACAAACAAGATATTAAGGAATAAATTAATCTATAATCAGGTAAAATAATTTACCATTCATGAGTTAATATCTATTATATTTTCCACCTCATCATTTTCTAACATCACCTTAATAATTGTGATGGAATAACCTCTTCCTTGATACATTAATTTAGGATTTTATTGAAATTTATTATCATTGAAGACCCATTTTTTAGTACACTGATATTTATAGGGACTATGTTCCTTATATTTGAATCATTGACCATGGGTGGTGCATTTAAAGGGTCCTTCATTTTCTCATTGCATTGAGTGGCCTTTTCCTGGATATTCTAAATTCTTATAAAAGATTATATAGTTCTCTATATTTGAGGCATCTCTAGGATCCCTTAAAAATTACCCCATATTAAAATGTCCACATCATTCATGTGTGGGTAGTTATATATTCTTTATTCTATTCCCATTATTATTTCACTCTCATCCATTAAATTATATCATATGTTTCTTATCTCAATTTCCTTGATACTATTTTGAAAAACTCTCTATCTTCGTTACAATTTCATTTAATAAATTCTTCATATGACCCAAAGTCTTATTTTGTTAAATCTTTTCATAGATATGGATTTAAAAATCAAATTAATCTATCTACATTTCTACCACGGTCGATCACAAAACTAGTGGAATACAATTAAAGCCTCGGGAAATTCATATTATATGTTCTAATTGATTTATTCTATTTGTTATTATACTATATAAATTTTCAATCCAATTATATATCACGATTGTTAGGAGAATATTTGTTAAGAACTATTTTCTGGATTTCTATCTGCTCCATTGATTCAACTTTATCCTTCATCTTTACATTCTTGAACCATACCAATAACATTAATAAACACAACCTTATAAATTGTAGAAGTTTATAGTAACGTTCTATTTTATTGATCAATGAATAAAATAGAATATTATTTCATTGTAATTGAACCATTTTTCTATAATAACTAAATAACGTATCCACTTAATGATGTTTTTTATTTACTCATCAAGGAATAAACATATAATTTCTCATTCTTGCATGAAGGTGGATATTCTACACATTTCATGTTATTGATCATAAAATGTGATTTATGGTAAAATATCACTAAAAGGTTAAGAAATTAATATATCATTTTACTAATAATATATTTTAGATAATAGTTGAAATGTCTTTAACATTGGTTTTAGGCTTGGTGTCTCCTGGTTCCCACTATTTTCTAAATTTGAAAATATTAGCTAAAACATTTTTTAATAAATATTTAATAATCTACTTCTTCATATGAGTAAAACAATGTGCAAGACATAAATTATGAAATATATATATTTAGCCTATGATTTATTTCACTGGATAACATAATTCCAAGTTAACTAAACCCATATTTGATTCCAACAATAGTTATCTACATATTTCATATATGATTATCATATTTATTTTTATACAAACAGACAAATCCCAATTGTGATAGTTTTGATCTCTTTAAAAATAAGGTTAATAAGATATTAAATCATATATACCATTATACAATATTTAATTCCATCACCCAAGTCCTCGTATTAGATTCTATGTTATTCTTAATACTTGTGATCACTTGGGGATATACATAAAGAAAAGGGTGAGCTAAAATCCTTGTTAAGGGTGGAATAAAAAGAATTAAAAGGAGACATAAATCAATATTAGTACACGGTATATCATAATATTCATAAACAAATTCTAATCATAAGAAAATAATTATGAAGATCATTCAACAGAGACATGGAATGCATCACATAAAAACTAGTAATACATTGTAAACACATGGAAAAAAATAATTCTGATGCATCACAACATAATAGAAAAACCTAACCACATCAATTAAATTCATTAAAATATAGAAAAAGGTAAAAACATTATATATACACATAAATATATTAAGAGATACAATAATTTACCTAATATATTGAAGGGATTCATAATTCTAGGCCCAATAGCCACATCGTATTTTTTTTTCAAAATCATGATTTCTATATTGAATATATATATATCAATTAAAAACATGAAATCAACCCATTATAGGTGAAGGAGTTTAATAATAACATTGAAAATAATATATTTATGAATAAACTTTGCATTTACTCCAAAAAAAGAGAATATAATATCACAGATGATATAGGGTATGACCACTAATTAAAAATTGTTTAAGATATGATGTTTAGAATAAATCACATAAAATTTATCATAGAGAGATTTTAAAAGAAAATCCTATAAAAATCATTGGAGGTCGCTAATAATTTGTCACAAGGTAATAGATATATTTATATACCACGAATATTGAAAGGGTAGATGAAATAATGAATTAATAAGACATTTAATTAAAATATAAATTATGAATAGAGAAAGGTATAATAAATGAGAGTATAAAAATTAAAACATTATTATATATGTATATTTATTTAATTTAAGTCATATTAATGAGGAATTATTTGTTGAAAATTTATTAAAGATAAAAAATTATAATGGTTTATTTATTTGAATGAATCATTTTTCATTTCCATGTTTTTGTATCAATCATCATTGATTATGTATCTGTTTCATTACCTCCATAATATTAATAAAAAATAATATATATATATATATATTATAAAATCAATACTAACTAGTAGTGAAGGTGGTCAAAATTAAATATGTGGATATATCATTGTTGAAATTAAAATTGACCATTAATGGGAAATTTCAAAAGAGGGATAAAACTATTGTACATTATATAAATAGTTTATAATAATTATATATTTTGATAATAATAATTATATATACATATATAAGTTACACTATCCATATATATAGGTGGTGATCAATAAATAATTATTAACAACCTCATTGGCACTAGAATTGACCACAAACATGATTCCTCAAAATAAAGGGTGAAAAAAATAAGTAATAAATATTTTATGACAATTATAAATTATCTAAATAATATTAATATCATGTTCATATTTTTATAAAATCTAATATTTATGTTTTTAGAGAGGTGAGTAAAATAATATAAAAAGTATAGTGAAAGGAATAAAAGGAAATGCTACATATCCTTTAAACTTGACTCTTTAACTATGGGGGGACTTCCTATAATGCTTTAGGTGGACTGGGAATAGACATTCTCTAATATTATAGTTATTCTTAGGAGGAGGAATTTTGGAAATCATTGGTCAATGTGACAACTTTTAAATGTTATTTTCCCTACAGGTAAGAGATGGTATTTGTACTTGAAATGGAGGGGTATTTTGAGTTTTAGAATTGAATTATAATGAATTAGTGAACAATAAATTAAATAGATATCTTCTACATGACTAAGAAAATTATTACACACCATTTAAGTTGAACATATGTCATGATTACAAACTAGATTGTGTTTTTTAGGATGATGTCATTTTTAAATCATTATTTCATTATATTTACCCATTTTTATTAATATTTGTATGTAAAACATAAAAATTTCACCCAAAACTAATTTAAACATTTTAATCTTATATATAAAATAAATCTTATTAAAATTAATTTCTATCTATTATAAAAAAATTCTTTTATAAATCCTTAAATTTGGTTATAATCCATTTCTATTTTTTAAATTTTTTTTAATGTATTAAAAATATTATTATAGGAATATAAGATTTATCTATAGATTATATAATTAATTCTAAACATTTTTGGATAATTTTATTTAACCAATAAATCAATGTTTATTTTTATACAATATTATTGAAAATAATGAATTTAATATTTTATTATTCACCTAAAAAGTATTACATTTTTGAAAATTACCAAAATATCATACCATAATAATTTTAACATGTTGTTTATAATTATTAAGTACATTTTTTCAATATAAATTTATATTATAGACAAATAAATATATTTATATATATATTTAAAGTAAAATTATTTTATTATTAATGAAAAAACACACTATGTAAAATTATTTAAATGAATTAAAACTTTATATTCAATATTATAAATATTGATTTCTTGTATTTTAATGTTCATGTATCATAGTTAAAATTATTTTTTTTCTCTTCCATGGAAAAGTTATGATTCTATTGATCAAATTATCATTATAATGGCTATATTCATATTCTAATAGTAATGCTACTAAATTAATGGATATATTTATAAATCCAAAAATATCATTTGATAAAATATATATACACATTATATTATACAAAATTAATTAACTTAGTTTTCTACCAATATCCTCTACACATCATATAAGAAACACTAATCTTATTTATAATGGTGCTTACAGGTGATATATGTTTTGGAGGTAATGGCCTAATATATTTAAAAATTCTAGTAATTTTGTTTTATTGTTTTTATTTCCCCATTATTATATATTTAATTTTATTTAATGCACTTATAATTCACATGTGACGATATATATTGATGAAATAATATAGTTTGCACTATTTTTGGGGTATATGTGATTTATTTATTATAATAACCCCAAACCAAGTATCCCATAGTCGGTAGTCATCTTATTAGAATGTAATAGATAAAAGAGATAACATCACATAGGATAAATTATATTAGTAGCCTTGGGGAAACTGTGAACATACATGGTTCCCTTATTACATTAGTATTTTAACATAGTACGAAACAAAATAAAAAAATTTCTTTATGTTAGTTATTCAAAGACATCATCTTCAAAAACTAGGTATGGAAAACAAAATAAAATTATTGAGCTTAAATGCTTTGAAAGGGTTATATATCGTGTAAGAATAAATCAATAAAAAGATAATCATAATCAATTTGACATAATCAAAATCAAATGGTGAATAATTAAAAAATACAAATCATTTACAAACTAAGAATGATAATGCATCAATATTTTTTTTATAAAGAAAACCTCATTGATGGAAGTAACAAAATAATGAATAATATAAATAAACTTTTTTTGACATATTGTATCTGGAACATGATCCACCATACCATAAAGACTATTTAATTCTATGGGTAGATAATTGTACTATTATGTTTGGAAACAAACACAGATCATTTGTCCCCAATGTTTTTGTCTTTTTAGATCTATCAATGCATCAAGGGGCAATAACAGGCCCCACCAATCACTCTAAGTCCAAATAATTCTTCATATAAAGATTTTATTCAAGAATAATGCTCCTTATCAAAATATATGTATAGATTAGAGGATTAAAATTCATCAATATTTCCTAAGTTAAAATGACATTCAAAATAAACACCATATGTAAAATAGTATAAAAAACATAATCATATCCATGATATAATAATGTGGATATTTAATGGAAAAATAATTTCAAATTAAAAATGATCTAAAATGTTCATTAGATAAACAACATAAAAATTACTTGTTGCACATTACCATGTATGTCTCAATAAAATCAAAATTGAGACAAAGTCCCTTACCTTAATTACTGCTAAATTTTGTTTCTTTTGAAGCTCTTGAATAATGAACATATATTAATTAAAACAATAATAAAAATTTTAATTATGTTAAATATATTACTATTTTTAAATTATACTTATTATATTATATTTATTAATTTTATTTGATGAAATTGATGCCTTTTGATATCATGTTTTTCTTAACAATTTCTGATTTTCAATAGATTTCTTGAATTTTTTAAATGTACATAATAAATTATTATAATTTATTCGAGATGAATAGAATGAAATAAAATAAATTACTATTTATTATATATAATTAATACTTTATATTCATGAAGGTAGTTATAATAATTTTTTTGGGCAGTCTCCATAGGTGGTTAATAGGCCATTAACTGGATGTTGTCGTAAAAGCGTGAGGAAGGATTACAAAATTTAAATAGGTCATATATATAATAGATGAATTAGGTTAAAATAAATAATATCATGTTAAATTATTGAATAATTAATTTAAGATTATATGGTTTTAATGGAAATATGAAAATAAAGAGAATAAGAAAAGGGGGTGGGAGTTAATGAAAGCTTACTATTTTCTCAGCATGTCTTCCCTTACACGACACTAAAAAACCCATGGTGATTGGAGTTGGATAGATCCATAATGTACATAGTTCTTATAAGAGGATTCATCTAGAAGATTTTGGTATATATTATTCTTGGAAAAGGAGGAATGGGTAGTTTTTGAAGTGAATTGAGAGAGGTAGTTTATATGTAACACCCCGACCCCAGCTACCCAGAGCCGGTGCATTACTTCGTAACATTGGCATGATCACAAAAGATCAAGTCTCGAAAGACCGATTAGTTTAGTAGCCTTGGAAACACTAGATACATTCGTAAACGTTACATTACATCATAAAGTGAAAAACAACAATAACAAAGTCTCTATAGTCCACACTCATAACCTCTTCTCACAATCCCTGCAGGTCATTCATAAAATACTTCTTCACATCCTGGAAAATATTAAACCATTGAAAGGGGTGAGCTCAGATGCTCAGTAAGGATAACAATATTTCGGAAGCTTTCATAAATAATCATAAAAATTTAAGGCAATGTATAACTAAAACAAAAGCCTTTTAAACTTGAACATCAACATAATATGGCAAAAGTAAAATGAGATAATGCCATTCACTTCTTCACATGGATATTCTACTGGTCGAATAATCACATGAAATATCAATAACCACTTTCATAATGTTGGAAAGCATAATGCCAGACTATCATAACCACGTAGCCAAGGCCTCGTGCCAAGACCACAAATAAGATTTTGTCAAGGCCTCGTGCCAAGACACTAGTTTGTCTCATGAGACCTGTCGATGCATCGAGGAGCTATAGCGTGCTCCACCCATCACTTATTAAGTCCAATGCATTCCTCATATGAATAGGTTTAAACATATCATAAACCATAACATAATTGTATCTCATAAAACATGCATAAAGGAAACATAACATTTCCACATTTCAATCACAAGATATCAATACAGCACATTGATATAATAAAAACACTTTCAAAACCATTTTCAATACCAAAATAAAAGAAAGTTAAAACTTTGTATTTATTTTTCATTTAAAAAAAGATGGCTTATAAAGGAAGCCGAAACTCAAATAATGGTCACGGCGGCGGAGAAGTCGTTGTCGCCGCATAAGTACGGAAAGAAAAACATTCCCTTTTGTCGTTTAGAAAAACGCTTCGTATAAAAAAGATTCCTTTTGAATAAATGTAAAAGTCAAAGGGTTTATACACCGTATAAAAGAAAGTTGTGTATAAAACGAAATATGCCTCAATGAAAGGAGATTGAGACGAAGTCCTTAAAAGATCATTTTTAAAATAAATTAGATCTATTATGTGTATTCACTATAGGTACACATAAAGAATGTAAAAATACAAAATAGGACATAATATTATCATGACATAATTTGAAAGTAAAAGATTAACCCAAAGAATGGAAGTTGGGTTAAGAAATTCCCTTACCTTGTGTCCGACTTGACTCAACCATTTTTTAACCTCCTGAATAATAAACTAGAGTTAATATCTACCTTATTAAGAACCATTTTAAATTTCATTATCCTTTTTATATCACTTTTTACAATGTTATGAACATTATGTAATTATTTAAGTTAATAACGGTCGTTTTGTCGATCTTTGGTACTTGAGTCAGCAATAAACTTCTTATAATTACAAGTTGTTCATGTGGTGAAATATCCATTATATCCAGAATTATATTAATGATGTATATATCATATATATCATATATATACAGTATATACATTCATTTATAATATTACGTAACATTTTGAGGTAAGAAATGAAATGCACCGTTCATGGAGACGGTAAGCCGTACGTACGCATGAACGCTACTTTCATTTAAATTTCATATTTAATGGAATGAAATCATAATGATATAAATTTATAATATAGTTCCATTATAATATAGTATATAATACCATTTACTCCATCCTTTATACATCCCACATATGGCATTAACGATTCAAATCACTTTGAGGGGGCGGTAGTCCGCACTTCCTAAAATGAAATTATCGCATTTTACCCATAATGGAAATAATAAAGTAAGCCATAAATGAGAAATACAGAAGCATAAGTAAAACATAAACATATTATATATCATATATAAAAATAGTAACATCTTAATGGCCACCTTTGAAGGTGTTATATGAGTGTTGAACAATCATCGTTTCGTGAGGCAGAAATTCGCCATCCACAGAAACCATATGTTCTTTAACCATTAGATGTAGGTGTGTGTAAGTGTAGCTCGAATATATCTTATAAAAACATCCTAGTATATTGAGGATACTGGTGTTGTTACAAAAGAAATGAATAAAAAGAGTTTAGGGGGTTGGAGAAGAAAAATAAAACAAAACAACATTAGAGAAGACATTACCTCAAAATCGGGTAACTCTTTTTGATTTGAGCCAAAGGCTTCCTTGAAAAAAGTTCTGCTCAAATTGAGGCTTCTATGAGTAAGAGGGGGAAGTTGGGAGAGTATTTGGGAAGAGTTTGTCCGAGCCAAATGGCTTGAAGGTGTGAATGAGGTGGGAGAGGTGGCGGCCTTTTATAAGTGAAGAGGAGGGGCACTTTTGGAATGATTGAAATGTTACATTATTTCACAATTCCTTTCGGATTATAAAGGTCCCACACTTATATAATTCGAGGCTAAGGTGATAAGGTTTCGAAATCTCCTCATCCAATAGGCTTTGGACAAGTGTAAGCCTTGTATTTTTCATTATCTTCCAATTTTATTTAAATCGTTAAATAATGAGGTCATCACTGCATCATCATGATGTCATAAATAATTTAATTTATTTAATGTCTAAAAATTATAAAAAATATACTACGATGTAGGAAATCTTTTTATATTTCTAATGAATATTTATAATCAAAATTTGGACTTGTGTAACCCCACTTAAAAACTGTTTTAGTAAAATAACTCATGTTTGTGTCAATTTAATTTTAACATTAAATAAATATATATTAATGTCATTTTCCAACTAAAGTGGCTCCACGGGGTCCCCAATTTGACCCATGGGTTTTCTTGGTCGGCCATGACTCATCCAATAGGAGTAGGACAAGTGTCAAGCCCATCTCATATTATTAAAACATTATTTTTACCTTAAACTACACTAATTACCTCTAATCGCGATTAAGAACTTAAAAGTTATTATTCACCAAAAATTATTTTAATCTCATTGAACCACATTTTACTTCTTAATGACAACCATGTATGTCAGATTTTTTAAAATCAAATCACAGAAGTGGTAATATTTCATTTAAACGAAAAATCAGTTATTTAACTACCACTTAGTGGTTTCACTATTCATAAAAAATTGATGTTTTTCAGAACAAGGCCAAAATTTCACCCTAAGATATAATTGATATTCCAAATTCAAAAATGATGTCTATTTTACAAAATTCCAAACATATAAGTTGAATTAATTAATTTTATAATTAATTCTCGCTGATACAACAAATAGCGTGTTTTTAAGAAACAATTTATATCAAAAGATTGGCAATTGTTTATGTCCAATTTCAATGTTAAATTAATTCTAATGACCACCATTGGATAAAATGGTAAAAATATTTTATAATTATACTTTAAAACCACTAAATAGTATAATTTATCACCATAAATTATTTTGATTAGAAAAGTTGTTTTTAAGTATTTTTCACTATTCATAAAAAATTAGAAGTTCTCAGAAAAATACCAAAAATTCAACATAGGCTAATTTTGATATTACGAATACAAAAATGAAGTCCATTTTGAAATATAAAATTTCTATAATTTTAAAAAGTGGTTATTACTATTCATGATGGCTACTTTGATTAGTCGTGGTGTTTTAGAACTCGAAGTTGCGTACAATGCAAGCTATTGCATTATTGAAAGAGAGGTGTATCATGGAAGCTCAGGGTGTTACATTCTCCCCTCCTTCAATAAATTGCGTCCTCGCAATTTGAAATTTTTCTTGGAAAATAAAAGGTTGAAAATAGAAAATACCTTTGAGGAAAACCCACATCGGAAATAAGATTAATAAAATTTAGCCTTAATAAGAGGGAATGGGAAATGAAAAATTCACCACCCAATTATGATCTCGATTAGGAGAACATTGGTGGCAATTAGAGACATATAATTGGAGGAAAAACGTAAATATTTGTAGGGAGCGGTTTGGTTCATCAATCACAATCAACTGTAAAATTGAGGGCCTCAAAGCCTTCAATCTATGTTGATTTAAAATATCATCAGTTCAACAAGACATAAGGTATTAGGATAACGCATTTTTTTGTTTTAATATCTCTTTACTAAAGTTTAAGAATTAGTTTATTCATTGTATAACAGATAGGTATATATATATTTATGCCTGACAATTAGAGTTTCAACCTTCAACTCACCTTTCACTCAAAAAGATAATAGAACCCAAAAATATTATACTTTTCCTAATTGTATAAGGTTCCAAATATTAAAACATACCATTTAGATTAGTAAAACTATTTTGTAATAACCAGGGACTTCCTGTAGGCTAGTGGTAGGAAATAAAGGCATGTCGCACTATGATTGTGGGTTCAATTCCTGCAGCTTTGTCCGACGTGACGGGTTATGCCCCACCCTGCAGGTTGTCCTTTTCCTAAAACTATAGTATCATAATATTCCAAAAATAATCTTTATAAATTTTTTAACCTTAAACAATACTATCCAAAGATCAACTTAATCCACTCCAACCTTTATAGTTATCCAAAATACCTCTGTCCAGACTTTCTCTAAAAGGTCTCTTAATTCCAAAATCAATTTATCAGATTCCCCAAACAAAGTAAAGTTTCTCTTATTGTCACATACTAAAAATATGATTAACTTCATCATATTAAAACCTTACTGAAATCAACAAGTACTGCAGTACAATCCTTATATACTCCATAATCATTATAACCAGTACATCATTGATACAACGCTCAAATGACAAAATTCTTTAATAACAACATGAGAACACTAGTAATTCCTCCTCATCTGTGGTAGTATCATAACTTGATTATTATCCAACAACATCATTTGGGGCATACTCTGATGATTTGGACATTGGTTTACGTAGTGTCCCCACTCCTTGCAGATGAAGCATTGTACATTTGAAACCTTTTTCTTACCCTTGCTGTCACGCACTTTGTGTCCTTTTTCTCTACACTTATAACAAACACCCATTCCCTTTAGGCAAGTTCCATGATGTTTCTTCCCACAATTACCACATATTGGAAAATTATTCATTCCCCTCATCCATTTATCCATCATTCTCTCTTCCATCCCTTTCGTCTCTTGCTTCGCTCCAAAGCCATAGGACTCAAAGAATTCTTTACTTATCTTATTAACACATGATACTATTTCTTCATATGTTGATAACACATGGGAGACTATTTCCCTTAGAAATGTTGGCTCAATACCGTGAAAGATACGATACTTCTTACTCTTTGGATCATACATATTGTTGGAGTTCACATTCCTTCTACTGGGCGCCATTTCTATACAATGGCATAAACTATATTAGTTTATGAATCAAAATACATAATTCCATACTTATAAAATAATTAACATAAATTGAACTATTTATGGATATAATCCATAATCATAAAAAGGTTTTCTTTGAGGAAGTATATACTCATAACCGTTCATAGTGGTTTGTAAAGAAAACGAGAATTATCCTAAGCATATCCCCCGGGAGTGTCGTAACCAAGAGTGCAGCAAGGCCCGTTGTCGTGCACCAGTTCCTGTTTGAGTCTAGCTCAAAGCGGTGTTTTCGAGTTTTACCCCTAGGTACATTTGTGCCAGAGCCGCCTCTACCTGCTCGTATCTAGACAGGGATGTATTGCTCGAAAAACTCATAACATCTCTATAATACCAAAATTCTAGGAAGTTCTTCTATACTAATTCTCAAAGTCTATCTTCGGGCTATGTGCTCTAATCAGAGTTTATCTAAATCTAGCTTCCAAGGTTAGTACTAAACTGCCTCTGATACCAACTGTAATGCCCCGACCCCAGCTACCCAGAGCCGGTGCATTACTTCGTAACATTGGCATGATCACAAAAGATCAAGTCTCGAAAGACCGATTAGTTTAGTAGCCTTGGAAAAACTAGATACATTCGTAAACGTTACATTACATCATAAAGTGAAAAACAACAATAACAAAGTCTCCATAGTCCACACTCATATCCTCTTCTCACAATCCCTGCAGGTCATTCATAAAATACTTCTTCACATCCTGGAAAATATTAAAACATTGAAAGGGGTGAGCTCAGATGCTCAGTAAGGATAACAATATTTCGGAAGCTTTCATAAATAATCATAAAAATCTAAGGCAATGTATAACTAAAACAAAAGCCTTTTAAACTTGAACATCAACATAATATGGCAAAAGTAAAATGAGATAATGCCATTCACTTCTTCACATGGATATTCTACTGGTCTAATAGTCACATGAAATATCAATAACCACTTTCATAATGTTGGAATGCATAATGCCAGACTATCATAACCACGTAGCCAAGGCCTCGTGCCAAGACCACAAATAAGATTTTGTCAAGGCCTCGGTCCAAGAAACTAGTTTGTCTCATGAGACCTGCCGATGCATCGAGGAGCAATAGCGGGCTCCACCCGTCACTTATTAAGTCCAATGCATTCCTCATATGAATAGGTTTAAACATATCATAAACCATAACATAATTGTATCACATAAAACATGCATAAAGGAAACATAACATTTCCACATTTCAATCACAAGATATCAATACAGAACATTGATATAATAAAAACGCTTTCAAAACCATTTTCAATACCAAAATAAAAGAAAGTTAAAACTTTGTATTTATTTTTCATTTAAAAAAAGATGGCTTATAGAGGAAGCCGAAACTCAAATAATGGTCACGGCGGAGGAGAAGTCATTGTCGCCACATAAGTACGGAAAGAAAAACATTCCCTATTTTTCGTTTAACAAAACGCTTCGTATAAAAAAGATTCCTTTTGAATAAATGTAAAAGTCAAAGGGTTTATACACCGTATAAAAGAAAGTTGTGTATAAAACGAAATATGCCTCAATGAAAGGAGATTGAAACGAAGTCCTTAAAAGATCATTTTTAAAATAAAATAGATCTATTATGTGTATTCACTATAGGTACACATAAAGAATGTAAAAATACAAAATAGGACATAATATTTTCATGACATAATTTGAAAGTAAAAGATTATCCCAAAGAATGGAAGTTGGGTTAAGAAATTCCCTTACCTTGTGTCCGACTTGACTCAACCGTTCTTTAACCTCCTGAATAATAAACTAGAGTTAATATCTACCTTATTAAGAACCATTTTAAATTTCATTATCCTTTTTATATCACTTATTACAATGTTATGAACATTATGTAATTATTTAAGTTAATAACGGTCGTTTTGTCGATCTTTGGTACTTGAGTCAACAATGAACTTCTTATAATTACAAGTTGTTCATGTGGTGAAATATCCATTATATCCAGAATTATATTAATGATGTAGATATCATATATATCATATATATACAGTATATACATTCATTTATAATATTACGTAACATTTTGAGGTATGAAATGAAGTGCACCGTTCATGGAGACGGTAAGCCGTACGTACGCATGAACACTACTTTCATTTCAATTTCATATTTAATGGAATGAAATCATAATGATATAAATGTATAATATAGTTCCAGCATAATATAGTATATAATACCATTTACTCCATCCTTTATACATCCCACATATGGCATTAACGATTCAAATCACTTTGAGGGGGCGGTAGTCCGCACTTCCTAAAATGAAATTATCGCATTTTACCCATAATGTAAATCATAAAGTAAGCCATAAATGAGAAATACAGAAGCATAAGTAAAACATAAAAATATTATATATCATATATAAAAATAGTGACATCTTAATGGCCACATTTGAAGGTGTTATATGAGTGTTGAACAATCATCGTTTCGTGAGGCAGAAATTCGCCATCCACAGAAACCATATGTTCTTTAACCATTAGTTGTAGGTGTGTGTAAGTGTAGCTCGAATACTTCTTATAACAACATCCAATTATATTGAGGATACTGGTGTTGTTACAAAAGAAATTAATAAAAAGAGTTTAGGGGGTTGGAGAAGAAAAATAAAACAAAACAACATTAGAGAAGACATTACCTCAAAATCGGGTAACTCTTTTTGATTTGAGCCAAAGGCTTGCTTGGGAAGAGTTCTGCTCAAAGTGAGGCTTCTATGAGTAATAGGGGGAAGTTGGGAGAGTATTTGGGCAGAGGTTGGCCGAGCCAAATGGCTTGATGGTGTGAATGAGGTGGGAGAGGTGGGGGCCTTTTATAAGTGGAGAGGAGGGGCACTTTTGGAAAGATTGAAATGTTACATTATTTCACATTGCTTTTCGGATTATAAAGGTCCCAAACATATATAATTCTAGGCTAAGGTGATAATGTTTCGAAATCTCTTCATCCAATAGGCTTTGGACAAGTGTAAGCCTTGGATGTTTCATTATCTTCCCATTTTATTTAAATCGTTATATAATGAGGTCATCGATGCATCATCATGATGTCATAAATAATTTAATTTATTTAATGTCTAAAAATTATAAAAAAAATACTATGATGTAGAAAATCTTTTTATATTTCTAATGAATATTTATAATCAAAATTTTTACTTGTGTAACCCCACATGAAAACTGTTTTAGTAAAATAACTCATGTTTGTGTCAATTTAATTTTAACATTAAATAAATATATATTAATGTCATTTTCCAACTAAAGTGGCTCCATGGGGTCCCCAAGTTGACCCATGGGTTTTCTTGGTCGGCCATGACTCATCCAATAGGAGTAGGACAAGTTTCAAGCCCATCTCATATTATTAAAACATTATTTTTACCTTAAACTACACTAATTACCTCTAATCGCGATTAAGAACTTAAAAGTTACTATTCACCAAAAATTATTTTAATCTCATTGAACCACATTTTATTTCTTAATGACAACCATGTATGTCGGTTTTTTGAAAATCAAATCACAGAAGTGGTAATATTTCATTTAAACGAAAAATCAGTTATTTAACTACCACTTAGTGGTTTCACTATTCATCAAAAATTGAAGTTTTTCAGAACAAGGCCAAAATTTCACCCTAAGCTATAATTGATATTCCAAATTCAAAAATAATGTATATTTTACAAAATTCCAAACATATAAGTTTAATTAATTAATTTTATAATTAATTCCCACTGATACAACAAATAGCGTGTTTTTAAGAAACAATTTATATCAAAAGATTGGCAATTGTTTATGTCCAATTTCAATGTTAAATTAATTCTAATGACCACCATTGGATAAAATGGTAAAAATATTTTATAATTATACTTTAAAACCACTAAATAGTATAATTTATCACCATAAATTATTTTGATTAGAAAAGTTGTTTTTAAGTATTTTTCACTATTCATAAAAAATTAGAAGTTCTCAGAAAAATACCAAAAATTCAACATAGGCTAATTTCGATATTACGAATAAAAAAATGAAGTCCATTTTGAAATATAAAATTTCTATAATTTTAAAAAGTGGTTATTACTATTCATGACGGCTACTTTGATTAGTCGTGGTGTTTTAGAACTCGAAGTTGCGTACAATGCAAGCTATTGCATTATTGAAAGAGAGGCGTATCATGGAAGCTCGGGGTGTTACATTATACATTAAGAGAGGTATATTTTTATAATAAAATATTAAATAAAATATTATATCAAATATGAGACTTTTAATAGAGATTTCATGGAAATATAAATCATAAATTAATAAAATATAATGGGGTTAATAATTTAAAATACCTTTATAATTCAAATTAATTATTTTATTAAAAGAAAAGTTGAAATAATGAAAAATTAATATTTTAAATAACCACTTTTGAATTAAGGATTTGGAAAATATTTTTTAGGTTTGGAAATTGAATTTATTTTATTTTAATAAACTATTTTTCAAATTAAATATATTAAACCCCAACAAGAAGTTCTATAATTTATTATGTCTTAAATACATCATGAATGGTGTCATTTAAGTTACAATGGTTAAGTGAAAATTGAATTTGTATTATTCATAAAAAAAATTGGACTATTTCAGAAAATTACCAAAAAAATAACCCATCAATATTTTGGATCTGATAAATTTAAAAATGTACTCAATTTTTTTCAAATAATTTCTTAAATAATATAAATTTGATTATTAATTAAATTATTCATTTTTTCGAAAAAATAACGATTTTAAAATTACGGCTGATATTCTAACACAAGGTAAAATTAATTAATTTCTTATAAAAATATCTTATTATAATTATTGAAAAAAAAATTAATTTATGAATCTATTTTGTGTAAATAATTTTTAATTTAAATAATTATATTTAATTATAAAATATGAAACCAACTCTTAAGTTTTCATTTTTAAAACATTAATGTCCTTTTTACATTAAATAAATATGTCATATTTTCTTTCATAAAACACCTAGACGTTATTTATAATTTCATAGTGAGGTTATCATTATAATGGTAACATTACTTTTCCTAAGTGTCACATTAATATTTCAAATGTCATGTTCCTATTTTATTGGTATATGCTTGTTAAATTCAAGAAAAACATTTTATTATCTTTCTTTTTCATTTATAACTTTTCTTTTCTGTTCTCTATGTGATTTTCTATGATTAAAACTATATGAAATTTGTTTTTGGAAATGTAAGTTATTGAATTGTTTGAAATTTTTTAAGAAGATACATACCATAAAACCTTAGGGCGTTATATTCAACACTCCTTCAGAAATTTCATCCTTGAAATTTTCATGAATATTTCCATCTAAATAGATCTGGGTTGTTTTTCTTCTTAATATCATTAGGTTACCACAATGCTTCTTCAATTTTAATGTTTCTCCAAAGAACCATTACCAGTTGAGTCATCCTATTTCTCAATACTTTTTCTATTTTTTTGAGAACATCGGTAACCTCTTAACAGTAATACAAATCATGTTCAAGTTTTATTTATTCATAGGTGAGTAAATGTGTTGGTCCCGACATGTACTTCATTAACAATGACAAAACACATCATTAATTTAGTATATACTTGGATTCATTTATAAATTATAATCTAAAATTCAAATTATTTACATAATTTTATATGGTCGGATGTATCTAGGGCTCAATTTCCCTCTCTTACAAAAACATTATACAACCTTCCATGGGGATACTTTAAAAAATTATTCATATAACCCTTGGAATTTAGAATTATTTATCTAGTTATCAACATAACTATTTTTCATACTTTTACCTACATTGATATGAATTTTAATGGTCTTTACCTTGTTATTTTTCTCTTCAATAAGTTATGAACTTATAAGTTTCCTCTCAATATCCTCACCCCACAAGTTGGAGTTCGACATATCTTTCCATATATTTCTTCATTTGGAACCATTTTAATACTCAAATAGAAACTATTATTATAGGAAATTTTCCATAAAGGTGAATACTATCCCATAATCCATGAATGTTATGTGAGGAAGATATCAACATGTCTTCCAATGTTTTAATAGTCCTTTTAGACTCTCTATTTGTTTATCGGTGATAATAAGTACTCCTTTGAAGCTCAATATCCAAAGGAATCTAAAGACTCTTCCATAATTTTGATGTAAAACGAGGTTGTAGACCAACAAAATGGGTAATGGTGCACCAATATGTCATAAAATTTCATTAATATTAAGTATTTCTATGTTCTCAAGAGGTAAATCTTCTCTATAGTAAGGAAATTTTCTGATTTTGTAAGACGATAAATAGTAAACCATAGCATGTCATTACTTCTTGGTGTCCATGGAAGTCCTATTACAAAGTCCATCATAATTTCATTCCACATCCATATAGAAATAGGTATATGTTTCAAGACTCCTCTAGGATTTTGTCTCTTGACCTTCACTCATTGATAAACTCGACACCTTGACACATAGTCAGTAATTTCCCACATCATGTTATCACGCCAAAAATGTTATTTCAGATCTCTATACAATATGGTACTACCTGGGTGTATAGGGATATTCGAGTGATAAGAATCATCTAATAGTTACCATTTTAGATCTGGTATTGATAGACCACGTTTCATCATTCCAAATTTTAGAAATCCATCCTCATACATGAAGTATTCCCATCTTCCATATTTAACAGATTAAATTTTATTTTTAAGGTTCTCATCATCATGTTGAGGTAATTTATATTATCTAGTGAATATGTTTTAGCAATAATTTGAAAAAGGAATGGTTGTCCCCTTATTTATCAATCCTCATATCCATATTTACTACATTCAGTAACATAGGATCTCTATAAATTATTATTTCGGTCAGAAGTCCATGATCATTCCATATTAAGACATCTGGTATCGTATTTTTCTTCCCTTGGTGGTAGTGTATGGGAAAAATTAAAATATTTGAGTATATTGAGCCTGTAACACCCTGAGATTTTATGAAAAATATTCTTTTTAATTTAATTAATGTCTTGGGTTGTACGATACACCAAAAGGATCTTGCACAACACGCATCCTTGACTTGCCTTGCAATAAACGCAATCACAACCTTCCTCGATAGCGTGTGTAGTACGCAATACCGAGTTTCACTAAACAAGGATATGCTATTAAAATATTATTAAAACTAGCCATTTTGAATAGTAATAACCACTTTTTTAAATTTTGTAAATTTTTTGGATTCGAAATATCGAAATTAGCTTAGGGTGAAATTTTGGTACTTTTCGGATAACTTTCATATTCTGATGAATTGTGAAAATTATTAAATTTTAATTAAGAAAAACTTTTAAATAAAAATTATTAATAGTGATAAATTATTAATTTGAGTTGTTTTAAAGTATATTTAGAATATATTTTTACAATTTAATACAATGTTTTTCATTGGATGTAATTTCACATTTAAAGCAGACATAAATAAGTGTCAATCTTTTGATAGTTATTATCTTTTAAAAACACGCTATTTGTTTTGACGACGGGAATTAATTTTTAAATTATTTAATGTAAATGATATGTATTGAATTTGGTTAAATAAACATAATTTTTGAATTCATAATATTAAATATTTCTTAGGCTTAATTATTTGTATTTTTCTGGAAACATTCATTTTTTGATGAATAGTGAAACCACTAAGTGGAAGTTAAAAAACTGAATTTTTCATAAAACTTAATTTTATGCTTCTGTGGGTGGAATTTAAAAAATTTTAGATACATGGTTGATGTCAGTAAGAAAAATTTGGTTCAATGAGATGAAAATAATTTTTGGTGAATAGTAACTTTTTACTCTTATTTACCATAGTTAAAAGTAAATAGGGTAATTAAGGGTAAAAATGATATTATTATTACCCTAACACATGTTTTAATTCTATTGGATAAGTGTAATTCGACCAAAAAACAATATTAGGAATAAAATATGACCATTTAGGCCCACTTGGATTAGATTAGGTCATTTATTATCAATTTACTTAAAGAAGGGTTAAAATAGTTAAAATCAAAGTTTAATAAGTAAATAATTTTTAATATGGGGTTATACATAAGATAAATTCATCTATAAATATTCATTAGAAAGCTTAACCTATTTCCAACATAATTGTATTTTATTTATAATTATTAGACATTAAATAATTTAATTTATTTATGACACAACGATGATGCAGTAATTATCTTATTAATGAAATATTGACATAATTGATGTTATAAATACCCAAATAAATGTAATTTGATACTTTTTATGAATTACAATAATTTTCTAGGTTAATATGACATGTTATTATTGATTTAATTAACTTTTTTTAACTAATCATTCTGTTATGATTTTCACAAAAATCAATTACTAAATAGTGTCAAAATTGACATAAAATAGTTTTTTTAAAAAATATTATATTATTAATTGTTATTTTATATCCAAAAATCTAAGGTTTGGCCAAATGACTTTGATAATGTTATATATATTAATAATAAACAACTTGGGGTTCGTTTGGCTTGTTATAGTATGTTTATTAACCTTATAGTATAATAACACAAGAAGACACGGTAAAAGTAAAATTATTTAACATAATGTTAAATCTAAATGATAATGTTAAAATAGGAACCTAAACTTGTCTAAATTCTATTGGATGAGAGGATTTCAAACCATCCCTACCTTATCTTTGAAATAAATCAATTTGGAGATATTTAAAACCAAACTTGACTTTATATAAAATAATATGTTTAGTTATTCCAAAGGTGCCCCTCTCCTCCCTTATAAAAGGGCACCTCCTCCCTCTCTTCCTCACACCACTTTGAGCCTTCAAGCTCGGCCAGCCTCTACCAATTTCTTCTATCCACTTCTGTAGAGACATCATATAGGTCCTGGTCTTCTTCAAAGACCAATTTTAGTGCCCTAAAAGGAGGTCTCAATGAAACGCTTCAAAGAAGAGGAGGTTCAGACACTTACGAAGCAAATCGGACCTATGGTAAGGGAAATATCACAATCTCATTTTTATCCGAGATTGTTTTTACTTTGGTATTTATTGGGGTGTATTTTATCATCCAAATCCATGTTTCCTTAATATTTCATATTAATTCCATCCACCTAATATTGTTTAAATCCAATTTTACCCTTTAGTGAGTTTTTAGTAAATGATATGAAAGGATTCTTTTGTCGTTTTTCATACGAGGTAATTTTTGACTTTTCCTACAAAAGTAAGAGAAAAATGTTTTTTTACTTATATGGAATGAATGTATTTTTAAAACAATTATTTCCAAGAATCGTCCTTCAAAATTTTTCAAGTTTATTTTTAATCAACTTCTGTTAGTTTAGAATTGTATGACATGTTAAGAAAGGAAAAGTGTTTTTGAAGTAGAAAGGATATTTTCCCCAAGAATGGAGTTCAAGTGTTTTATCAAAATTATTTTCCATATAAGATAATAAAGGTTTCTATTTTTATTTCTATTATTACATTGATTTGATTATGTTGTGATGGAATTATTTTTATGAATTCATTTATATTATATGAATTGTTTTCTGATGTCACGATGTGTAAGATTCCCATTTTTTTACATGGGTTACACTATGATGTAGGGTTTATGATTTTGTGGCACACATAAGAATGGTATCATTATGATATGGGTGGGACCTATATCTCCCTCCAATGCATTGGGTAAAGATTTTATATCTCATGAGATATACATGGCTGGAAAGGCAGGTTAAACCGGTTCAGTAAAACAGGAATGAAATGATGAGTGAACTCGGTTCAGAAATGGACTTTGTCCACTAAGATAGTCTTGGCAATGAGTATGGACTAATAAGAAATGATTCTCTATGATTTTGTGTGTATGCCACAAAGTTTCATGTTTTATGTTATGATTATTGGGATTACATTTCACTACTATGATTTATCCCATGTTATGATATTATGATCTCTTTTGCAGGTTAAGATTTCCAAAATGTTAGGTTCTTAGGAATATGATGTGATTGATTTTTTTCTTTTGTTTACCCTTATTGAGAATTTGAGCTCACTCTTTTTATGTTTTCTTTTCCACAGGATATAAATAATGGTTTTAGGTAAGAAAATAAAGGGGAAGATCTTTATGGGAGATGTTGAAGATCTTTCACCACGATTAGAAGATTTTAATCCAATTTTCCAAAGACACTAAACTATTACGGTCCTAGTGTTTCTATTTTTGTTATGTATTAAGTATTCCAAAAAGTAATGTAATGTCCATGTACGTCAAGCTTCGGGTCTCTACAGTTAGTATCAGAGGAAAGGTTTAGTCAACCTTTGGAAACTAGGATGCGAGAACTTTAGTGAGATCCCTATAGATATTTCTAAGGTATATCTAGGGATGTCCCTAAGGTTAAGTATAAGTATAGGTTGTAGTCCTAGAATTGTTCTAACGATCATAGAATTAAACCTAAGATTTTAGATATTGAAGGTACTCCCCCTTTATTATGATGTTTTCCCTAGCATGATTTTTGCCTCTCACACTATTCTTTTTGGGTTTTAGATGATGGCTGGAACTCGAAGGAACCATGTTGATCAACACAATGGACAATGCAATGATTGTCCTCCTGAACAAACAAATGCTATGGGAGATGGAGTGAAAAATCTTATTTCTATACTTACAAAAGATATGAATCATTATGGACTTACAAATGAGCAGAGAAGGGAACAAAATTCTATTGAGTCCTTCATGAGGCAACGTCCACCATCTTTCAGTGGGTCTTCTGATCTACATGTCGCAGAACAATGGATCAGTACCACTGAAAATATATTTTCAGTTCTTCAATGTTCTGAACATGATAAAGCCATCTTAGCAGTATATCGTTTGGAATGTGAAGCTGATCAATGGTGGAATCTCATCATGAATATGAGGCAAAGAGATGAAATTGAGTACATGGAATGGGAAGAGTTTAAGAACTTATTTTTCAATAAGTACTTCCCTCATATTCTTTGAACAAAGATGGAGAATGAGTTTCTTGAACTAAAGCAAAAGGATGATGAATCTGTTGGTATATACGAAGTGAATTTTACAAGGCTTGGAAGGTATGCATCTGGATTTATCATCCAACCTGAAAATAAAGTTGATCTATTCTTCAGTGGCTTAAAACCAAACTTTCAAAGGGAATTAGCTATAAGAGACTTCGGTAGATATGAAGAAATTGTGCGTCATGCTATCTAGGTAGAAATGGAAGTTGGTGTTACTTATCCATCTCATAGTTTTGACAAGAAACGAAAGATGGAGTTCAAGGAGAAATCTCGGAATAATGGTGAAAAGAAGATGAATGTTTACTTATGCTCAAAGTGTGGACAGAAGAATGGTGGAGATTGTCTTAAAGGGACTAGTAAATGTTTCAAATGTGGAAAGGAAGGTCATCAGGCATTTGAATTCCGCAATGATGGGAAGAATATGTCTAATGATGAAAACAAAATAAGGGATACATAGAATGATCCTACTACACTTCAATGATTCAAGTGCAAGGAAATGGGGCATTATGCTAATAAATGCCCTAATCCAAGGGTTAGTGATGATCGACATGAGAAACCACATAAGGAAAAAGAAAAAGGGAAGTCACATGCAATCACCATTGGTGATGTTGAATATGATAACAATGTGGTGGAATGATTAAGTGTTTATGTAATGGGATTCCAAAATAATGTTGTATATAGTATCATGGAATATTGGAATATTTAAGTATTGGTCTATTGTGGTTTTCAATAATTTTATGGTACCGGTAACCATGGAAAGTGATTGAGATATTTTTAGAAAAAAGATGATATGCGGATAATGAAGGGAAAACGAGAAAATGAAATAGTTGAAAATATTCATGAGCTCATGATTGATATAAGGACAAAGTGATATCATGATTTGAGTATATAGAATTTTGATGATTTTGGTATGTGGAAAGTGTTATCTTTTAACTGAATTCATGTTTTCACTAAGGTTCAATGGGTATTCAAGAGAATACATGATTAAGGCCTTTGAATGTTTGGAATGTGACCAACAAGACATATCTTATGATATATAGGGATCAATGATGGTATTAAATCTCTGGTAATCGTTTTCACTATATTACGAGAGTGGACTGTAGTATTATGGATAAGCCTAAAGATTGGAATGGATTATGTTGGAAATAAGTTAGTACTATTTAAGGATAGAAGTTTTTTCGATATTATAGATGGGATGTTATAGTAATATAGTTTTAGAAAAAGGACAACTTGCAGGACGGGCGACAACCCATCACGTCAGACAAGGCCATGGGAATCGAACCCACAACCGAAGTGCGACTGGCCTTCATCACCTACCACTAGCCTACAAGTAGTATCTGTTTAGTAGATATTAGTTTTATTATATTAAGGAGTATGATATATGGAGTATAAGTCAATTTTAGGAACCATATATCATTAATCTCACTATAGACCGACTTATGTATATTTAATAACTTTTTCTAACCTTTTGTTTGAGATAAATGGAATGACCCGTCATTCTATCGCATGATCTGCTAACACATCAAGAATGACAAATTCAACTTCATTTCATTAAGAGATGATGTGGAAATTGTTCAAGGCACGAACAACAGTGAGAACGTACCAAAATAATGTTACTATTTATTTTAATTCAAATTATTAAACATTAAAGAAAATGATCTTGAAAACCAAAAATTTTGTCCTAGTGATCTTATATCTGATGAATCAGATGGTACCTTAGATCGTCACAAATTTATGGCTTTTTGATTGCTGGATTTTCCATATCCATGTTCTCTACCACTCTCCATCAGAACCAGATGGTTAGATTTCTCTTCGATATCGATAATTTCACCTATGTGGAAACCCAGTGATTAGTTTATTTGGGTAACCATTACGTTTCATACTTTTGTTTTTTTAAAGATTGGTTTTGGAATTCCTTTTTATGATGTGGGTTTATATTAAAGAAACTTTTGAGTAGTAAACCATTTATAACCCCGAAAAATTTCGAGGGAGAAATTCATTTTAAGAGGGGTAGAATATAACACCCCGAGATTTTATGAAAAATATTCTTTTTAATTTCATTAATTTCTTGTGTTGTATGTTATACCAAAAGGATCTTGCACAATACACATCCTTGCCTTGCCTTTCATTAAACGCAATCACGACATTCCTCGATAGCGTGTGTAGTACGCAATACCGAGTTGCACTAAACAATGATATGCTATTAAAATATTATTAAAACTAGCCATTATGAATAGTAATAACAAAATTTTGAAATTTTGTAAATTTTATGGATTTGTAATATTGAAATTATCTTAGGGTGAAATTTTGGTACTTTTCGGATAACGTTCATATTCTGATGAATAGTGAAAAATATTAAATTTTAATTAAAAAAAATTTAATCAAAATAATTAATTGTGATAAATTATTAATTAGAGTGGCTTTAAATTATATTTAAAATATATTTTTACAATTAAATACAATTTTTTTCATTGGATGTAATTTCACATTTAAACCAGACATAAACAAGTCTCAATCTTTTGATAGTTATTATCTTTTAAAAACACGCTATTTTTTTTACTACGGGAATTAATTTTTAAATTAGTTAATGTAACTGATATGTATTGAATTTGGTAAAATAAACATCATTTTTGAATTCATAATATCAAATATATCTTAGGCCTAATTTTTGGTATTCTTCTGGAAACTTTCATTTTTTGAGGAATAGTGAAACAACTAAGTGGTTGTTAAAAAAACTGAATTTTTCGTAAAGCATAATTTTACCACGTCTGTGGGTGGAATTTCAAAAATCCGAGAGACACGGTTGATGTCAGTAAGTAAAATGTGGTTCAATGAGATGAAAATAATTTTTGGTGAATATTAACTTTTTACTTTTATTTACCACAGTTAAAAGTAAATAGGTTAATTAAGGGTAAAAATGATATTATTATTATCCTAACACATGTCCTAATTCTATTGGATAAGTGTAATTCTACAAAAAACAATAATAGAAATAAAATATGACCATTTAGGCCCACTTGGAATAGATTAGGACATTTATAATCAATTTACGTAAAGAAGGGTTGAAATAGTTAAAATCAATGTTTAATAAGTAAATCATTTTCAATATGGGGTAATACATAAGATACATTCGACTATAAATATTAATTATAAAGATAAAAATATTTCCAACATAATGGTATTATATTTATAATTTTTTGACATTAAATAAATTAATTTATTTATGACAAAATGATGATGGAGTAATTATCTTATTAATGAAATATTGACATAATTGATGTTATAAATACCCAAATAAATGTAATTTGAGACTTTTTATGAATTCCAATAATTTTCTTTATTAATATGACATGTTAGTAATGATTTAAATAAATGTTTTTGAACTAATAATTCTGTTATGATTTTCACAAAAATCAATTACTAAATAGTGTCAAAATTGACATAAAATAGTTTTTAAAACAAATATTATATTATTAATTGTTATATTATTCCTAAAAGTCTAAGGTTCGGCCAAATGACTTAGATACGGTTATATATATTAATAATAAATAACTTGGGGTTCGTTTGTCTTGTTATAGTAATTTTATTAACCTTATAGTATAAGAACACAAGATGACACAATAAAAGTAAAATTATTTAACTTAATGTTAAATCTAAATGATAAGGTTAAAATAGGATCCTAAACTTGTCTAAATTCAATTGGATGAGAGGATTTCGACCCATACCCACATTATCTTCGAAATAAATCAATTTGGAGCTATTTAAAACCGAAATTTACTTTATAATAAAATAATATTTTTGTTATTCCAAAGGTGCCCCTCTCCTCCCTTATAAAAGGGCACCTCCTCCCTCTTTTCCTCACAGCACTTTGAGCCTTCAAGCTCGGCCAACCTCTGCCAATTTCTTCTCTCCACTTCCCTAGAGACATCTTAGAGGTTCTGGTCTTCTTCAAAGACCAATTTTAGTGCCCTAAAAGGAGGTCTCAAAGAAACACTACAAAGAAGAGGAGGTTCGGACACTTACGAAGCAAATCGGACCTAAGGTAAGGGAAATATCACAATATCATATTTATCCGAGATTGTTTATACTTTTGTATTTACTGGGGTGTATTTTATCATCCACATCCATGTTTCCTCAATATGTAATATTAATTCCATCCACCTAAAATTGTTTACATCCAATTTTACCCTTCGATGAGTTTTTAGTAAAAGATATGAAAGGAATATTTTGTCGTTTTTCGTATGAGGTACTTTTTGACTTTTCCAACAAAAGTACGAGAAGAATGTTTTTTTACTTATACGGCATGAATGGATTTTTTAAAAAATTATTTCCAAGAAGCTTCCTTTAAAAGTTTTCATGTTTATTTTAAATCAAATTCTTTTAGTTTAGAATTGTAATACATGTTAAGAAAGGAAAAGTGTTTTTGAAGTATAAAGTATATTTTCCTCAAGAATGGAGTTCAAGTGTTTTATCAAAATTATTTTCCATCTATGATAATAAAGGGTTATATTTTTATCCCTATTATTACATTGATTTGATTATGTTGTGATGTAATTGTTTTTGTGAAATCACTTATATGATATGAATTGTTTTATGATGTCACGATGTTTAAGATTCCCATTTTTATTACATGGGTTATGCTATGATGTATGGTTTATGATTTTGCGGAACACATAAGAATGATATTATTATGAGATGTGTGGGACCTATATCTCCCTCCAATGCATTGGGTAATGATTTTATATCTCATGAGATAGACATGGATGGAACGGCAGGTTAAACCGGTTCAGTAAAACAGGACTGAAATGAGGAGTGAACTCGGTTCAGTAATGGACTTTGTCCAGTAAGATATTCTTGGAAATGAGTCTTGACTAATAAGAAATGATTCTCTATGATTATGTGTGTATTCCACAAAGTTTCATGTTTTATGTTATGATTATTGGAATTACATTTCACTACTATGATTTATCCCATGTTATGATATTATGATCTTTTTTGCAGGTTATGATTTCCAAAATGGTATGTTCTTATGAATATGATGTGATTGATTTTTTTCTTTTTTTTACCCTTACTGAGCATTTGAGCTCACCCTTTTTATGTTTTATTTTCGCCATGATATAAAGAAAGGTTTTAGGTAAGAAAAAAGGGGAAGATCTTTATGGGAGATGTTGAAGATCTTTCACCACGATTAGAAGATTTTATTCAGAGTTTCCAAAGACACTAAACTATTACAGTCCTTGTGTGTCTATTTTTGTTATATATTAAGTATTCCGCAAAAGTAATGTAATGTCCATGTACATCAAGATTCGGGTCTCTACAGAGCCATCTCCTTTGATTCATGTGAATTTTGTTATTTTTAAATATGTATTTCAAACTATTATGATCCACATATATCTCACATATTTCACTATAGAGATAGTATCTCCATATCTTCAGATCAATGATTATGATTTCTAACTCAAGATAATGAGTTTTATCATTTTTTTCACCAGTCTTTTTTTGAAATTATGGATAATCTATTATAATATCAATACGCATAAGGATACAACACATTATATTATTTTGTGAATCACTGTATATCAGAAGTTTATCATTTCTTTACGGAAGAGTCAAAATTGGAGCATTGACCAATCATCTCTCAATTCTTTAAAATATTTTATACATTCTTTTTTACCATACAAACATAATCCCTTTATGTGTGATATTGGTTAGATCGTTATCCAATTAGACTAAATAATGAATGAAATAATGATAGTAACCTACGAAGCCAATAAAACTATGTACCTAGATTAGGTTTTTGGCATAGGAAATTCTTGGATTACCTTTGTCATCACTTGATTAGATGATATTTCATCCTTAGAGACAATATGTCCAAGAAAAGAAACTACTTGAAGCCATAATTCACACATTATAAACATCAAGTATAACTCTTTTCTTCTATGTGTCTTTAGAAAATTACTTAAGTGATTCTCATGGTCCTCATAGATTTTATAGTAAACTTACATTCCACCAATAAATAACACAACAAAATTATCATGATATTACTTTAATACTATGTTTATTATATCCACGAAAATAGAGGGTGTATCAGTCTGTCTAAATGGAATTATTATAAAATCGTAATATCCACCCATAGTTCAAAATATTGTCTTAGGATTATCATTAATTCTCAAATGTAATTGATGATATCTATATTTAAGGTTAATTTTTGAAAAATATTGAGCTCGATGGAGTTGATCATGAAAATCATCAATTTGAGGAAAAAGATACTTGTTCTGTATTTTAATAGAATTGATTTCTCTATAGTCAATACACAACATCAAGGATACAAATCATTTCTTATCAACGATAATATGGGATCCCCATGGAGAAATACTAGGATGAATAAATTCTATATTAATCAAATCCTATTTCTATTTCATCAGCTCCATTAATTCCATAATGGGCATTATATAAAGAGACTTTTATATCAGTATTGTATGAGGAATTAGTTCAATTGTAAATTCAACTTCATAATCTGGGGGATTCATTGGTAATTCCTCCATAAATACAATGATAGTGACATGGGATTTACATAAATAGATATTACATCATTTTAGTTGAATATTTATTAAATTACAAAAATACATGCCCAAGGATATTAATAGTTTATTTTCATTAGAAAAATGGGATAAAAATCTTCTATCTTAGTGAAAGAACGTCAATATCTCTGATAATGATCTCCACATTTAGTAATTCTGCCAAAAACCATTATTCATTACCTTAGTAAAGGAAACATAAAAATTGGTGAACTTTGAAGGCCAATAAGGGTAAACAAGGAATAAATTAGAAAATAAACATGAAAACATGGGTATGTGAACATGATAATAACATTACGAGATCATACCCAAATATCAAAGATCATAAAAATGGGTTATGGGACTAATCGTAGCAGTTCATAAGACATGAATCATAATGAAATAAATATCACGAGACATGAAATCAGAAGAGGGGAATAAAAAATAGGATTTGTTGCACAAGAATACAAATTTTTATATCAAGGATACCAACCATGACTTTTATAACATGATTGGATTTTTCTACGACCCATGAACCTACTGCACGTTTGGTCTAACAACTCATGTACCCACATACTCTTAGTTTTGGAATATAACCCATGTACCTTTTTTTTCAGGCTTCTTCTACAGCTCGTGTAAACGCTCTCTTTTAGTATTGGGCTACAACCCATGTACCTTCCTATTTTTGGTATTAGGCTACAACCCATGTACTCTATTTATTTTAGTCTTAGGATACAATCCATGCACCATCTTGTTTTTGAGTGTAGGCTACAAACCATGTACCCTTTTTCTTTTATACTTGGGAAACAACCCTTGTACCATCAAATTTATTTTGTCTTGGGATACAATCCATGTATCATATTTCTTTTTAGATTGGGCTATGATCAATGTACCTTCTTGTTATCAGGCATGGGATGAAACCCATATACCATTGGAGACCGTATAAAAATTCACATTACCCAATTAATGGGAGAAAGATATAGGCCATATCCTTCTCATAATAAAATCATTCATACATGTTCTACAAGATATTAAAACATTCATCATATCATTACCCATAAAAATATACAGGTTTTATAAACATCAATCATATCCTATGAAATGATATGGTAATCACAAAAATTTCATCACATCATAAACTATCAGAGAGATTGGTTACATAATCATGTAATGCAAGCATAACCCATGTTAATATGCAGTTTTGAGAAGTATAAAACCCTGTAAGTGAAATAGATTTCATAAGATTCATTCTATCAAAATATAGACCATTTGAGAAAAAATATTAATATGAACTTTATATTCCTCCCTATAAGTGTATGAGTAACATCAATATATGTCATCATAGAGGGAAAATAACGTAGAAGGATATTTTGAAAACCTTTCGTGAGGAAAAATAGTTTTTTCATTGAAAAAATTACTAAAAACATAAAACATTTTTAAACCCATTTCATTTAAGAATACTTTCAAAACCTAGGATCTCAGCTTGGAAACATTTTGAAAAAAAAAATAAAAAATAATGTTCAAAAAAATTTGAGAACCATTGGACTTGAAAAATTAGAAAAGGATCATGAAAATTTTGAAAAACATTTCATTAAAAATACATTGCACACTTATAAATGAGTCTTGAAAACATTTTGAAACTAATTTACAATGAAAACTGATAAAAAATATTGAAGTATTTTAAAATCAGTTTTCCTAGAAAACATAAAGAAATTCTTGAAAATATCTTGAAAACCATTTCTTTCATTTTATTCTTTAGATATATTTTATTAAAAAGTATCCTTTAAACATGAAAATAAAGCATCAAAGTATTTATGTAAGATAAAGCAATACCTCTCATATGAGGTATAAATACAATTCCATTTTCATGATAAAAAAACTTATAAAAATGACTTGTTCAGAAAGTGATAAAAAGATTCATTTGAAAATATTTTCAATATTAAAAGGGTAAAAATTAATTTTACAGAAATTAGTATATTATCATAATATTTTCTTTGAAAACCTTTTTAGAAAACATGGTATTAATGAACACAAATATCCAACCAAATAGAGGGTAAAGTTGAGATTTCTTAAAAAAAATTCTTAACAATCTTATGTACCAACGAGTGAAAAATGGTGATAATACAAGGATATATTTTGAAATAACAAGGGATAATGAAAATAATAAGTGTTTTTTAGACATGGATCACAATATTTTTTCAAATAATAATAATCATTAATATTCTCGAAAAGTGATGAGATTTTTTCAATACACTCTTACCACATGGTTTCATGGGATCATACTATCCATATATGAAAAATAAATCACATGAAACATCAAATATCTTGAAACTATGGATATTAATGTTATAACTTGTAAAATTTAAGTCAATAAACCTCAAAAGATAATTTAGGTCTATAACAAAACAAGATTACCTAAGATGAAAAATTTAGACAAAACTATTTTACCGATTTGGTAACTTTTGAAACATTAACCACATGAAAAAAAGATCATAAAATGGATTTTTAAATACCCATAATTTTAATTATTTTAATTATTGAATACATCCATGGGTAGTATTCATATTTCACAGATGCAATGGATGGAGAAAAAAGTATCTGCCTCATGGAAGTAAAAAGTGAGATGAAATTTACATACCTTTTGTCTTTACTCTCTTCATTATCATTCAAACCCCATGTATAATAAATATATATTTATTATGAATATTTTAAATAACAATATTTTTATATATAAAACCATATATGGATTTATTATGACTTTATATTACCTCCAAATTGTCATTTTATTGTTAAGGATACACTTTTGTTAATATGCACTTTCATTTTTTTGCATGTGTCATACTTTTTTATATCTTTGGTCTGTATTCATATATCTTGAATTAAAAAATTTAAACAATGATATAAATATCATTTATATATATTATATATTTAATATAATAATCTATATAATATATATTTATGATATAGAATACATCGTTTATGGAGATGTTATACCGAACATACACAAGAACGTTATTTTTGTTTAAAAATTTCATGCAAAGAAAGTAAAATAAATATATGTATATCTATATAATTACTATTTTAGCTTTACGATATTTTATATATATTTACTAAAACCATCCTTAATATAATACATTTAGTGTATGAATGAATCATATCACTTTGAGGGGGTGGTATTCCACACATCCTCAAAGGAAAATATCATTTTGACATAGAATTGAAGAAAAAGAAATGTGTTGTTGAAATGAATAAATAATCTCAAAAAATAATAAATATAATATTATACATACAAAAATATATTTTTTATCAGGATTACCACATTGAGATGTGGTAATGGTAAAATGAACACTCGTTATATAATGAGGCGGTAGTTCTCTGTGTATATAAAAAGTGTGTTTGTTACCCATTAAATGAAGGAATGTGTGAGTGTAGGTCTAAGCCTTATTATACAAATTCCTATTAGATGAATGATATTGGTGTTTTTATACCATAATGTAATAAATATATTGTACTGGGTGGAAAATAAAAATAAAATAAAGGAGTTTGAGAGAAGAAGTTACCTATTAACCGTTTAACTCCTTTTAGTGTGTGCCAAAAGGTTTCGTTGGATTTTTTTCTTCACAAAGAGAGGCTTATATGAGGTGTTTAGGGATTTGGAGATATTTATTGGTCATATATTTTCTTAACCTATGAGTTTTGAGTGTTGTGATGAAGATATAGAAGTAGTGTCCTTTTATAAGGACAAAACATGACTCATTATGAATTTTTGAAAAAAAGTGAGGTGCACACCTGCTCTTACCTAAAAAAAAGTTACAAAAAAACATAATATATCATTATTAAGGGATTTATATCCTAAATATGTCTAATAAATTGGTTTTAAAAAATTCTATAGGTCATTTGGGCTTCTATGATTAAGGTTTAGTCCCTAAATAATCATAATGTGACCTTAATCATTCTGATTAATTTTAATCACTTTTGATAATATTTCTTTTGTCAAAAATAAACATGATATTGTGAAACTCTAACTATTAAACAGATAACTATTTTATATGTAAATTTTTTGAAATTAATTTCCCAAAAGAAGAAAAATAATATTAATGCTAATCCTATAAATGAGATTAAATAATGAGTTTTTAAAGTTAAAAAATGTTCAAAAGTCTGTTATGTTTTTTATTCAATTTCAATATAAAATTGATTTTAATGACCTAAATAGTATTAATAGATATATTATTAATCTAATGTTACCTTAAGTAAAATTTAGGTTTTATTGTTACATTAATAGTTATATAAACAAAAAAGTTCTTATTAACTAAAATATACTATTTTCTACTATTCATTAAAAATATAAACTTTCGTAACAATCCTGAATATTCACCCTAATTCATAATGTCAACAGTATGAATTAAAAAGTGAAGTTTGTTCTATAAAATTAAATTTACTTATGTATCTAAAATAAATTTAATAGTTTTTCATAGAAGTACAAGAAATGCAGTTTAATTGAGAATATACTATTTTAAACATATAAGGTCTTTACCAAAAATTATATTTTTATTATCAATATGTTTTATTTACTGAAATCCAAATAAAAAAATTGAAAATTATTTGTTACTATTCAAATTACACTTATTAATAACAAGTTGGTAATTATCTCATTTAAATAATTATAACAGTTAGATGATGTTTTATAGAAACATCAGTGTTGTATGTAACTAATGCCATGTCATGGTTTCATGTAATGTACACTGAGTCAATATTCCATGTATCATATTATGAGTAGGTGTTGTATAAAATATACCATGTTGGTGTTGTGTGAAATGATTGTTTGACATAGTAATTTGATAAATAAATAAACTATTTTCAGAGTTTTGTGAAGTGAAAAATAACAAAAAAATTAAATTCATTAGAAAAGAATAATTCAAAAAATATTAGGGTGCTACATTATACCCTCTTAAAATGAATTTATCCCTGGAAATTTATCTTTGTCATTAAAGGTTTAATAATTGAATGTTTCATTCATATAAACCCACATTGTAAAATTAGATACTAAAAAATAATTAAAAAAGAACGATAGAACTATAAGGGTTAACCATTGTAACTCACAACTATATTACCACATATGATTAAATATATTGGTAGAGAAAAAATAGACAAGGAATAAAAATAAAACTACCATGTTTTGATGGAGAGTGATGGAGATAATGTTTTGGATAAAGTTAAAAATTAGAATGAGATAAATCTATGATGAACTATTGGTCCATGAGATTCATCAATAATATAGGTACTAAGATAATCATTTTGGTTTTAAAATCCTTTTTCCCAATGTTAAATAATTTTCATGAAAATATATACTTGAATGATTTCAGGAAAACCAGACCCTTTGCTGTTCTCTAATCCACTCCACATCTATCTCTAAAAAGGATGATGAATTTTAATTCATAAAATTGTAAAAGATAATGAGATCCATGATGTGTCGTCATATATATTAGTAGATATCATCAAAAATACGTTTCTATACCAGGTTATCAAATATTCATAAATCCTTATGTTGAAAGATAATACATTATTCTCACAAACATCAAACAATGTTTAAAGTGATATTTATATAAGTTGTTAGCCTCATTTCCATTATAAATTTGGAAATTCAAATAGATATAAAGTCATTTAATCAATTTATCATTGATCCTCCCATATATCAAAAAGTACAACTTATTTTTTAAATTCCAATCATGTTAATAAACTCATCATTTTTTCCTTATAGACATGTTAATAACCTTAATTACTATAAATCCTTTTAAAAAACAAGTATGTTTTCTTATTTCATTTATTACGTGATATATTATTTAAATAAAAAAAGTCATAAACATCATCCTGGATGACATAAACCATTTTTAAAATAATTACTTCCACGGTAATCCATGACTTCTGATTTACTTATTCATATCTAACATATCATGATCCAAAGAACATTGTCTCAATTTCATCCTTTAATTAAGGGATACCTTTCTTTAATCAAAATAAAATCATTCCATGAGATCACATTTATATGTATTCATCACCATTCAACATTAAATTTTAAATCATTAACAAAAACTTATACTGAAAATACTTACACCTTTCATGATTTATATGACATAATCTTTGAATTCCAAAACATAAATACTTCATTAATCCAACATTATTCTTAATCCATTAATCAGGCTTCATCAACTAATTATTTAAAACTTATTTTGTAGAATTTGAAATATGAATCATATATTAAGGTTCTTTATTGTCAATCTGATCAGGATTCTTTTTTTATCGTAATAAATACTCAAAGAACATCACATACCATTCACATGTCATTTCCAGTGACTTTATCTTCATAAGTATAACTAATACTCATACCACCTTTTGGATTGTCTTTATGCTATTTTCAATTGGGAAATTGATTCAAATAATTCCCATACTTTTCAAATCTAAAATGTTAAATTTTATACAAATTATTTCTAGTTATATCAATTGAATATAACCAAATATCATAGTGTAAGAAACATTTATCCTATTGGGATACCATAAAATCAGGAAACATTTTTTATAGGGTGCCTAAATCTTGGCTCAAACTTCATTAATCTACAAAACCATAGGATTATCCATTTTTATTAACTATAATACTCTATTTAATATATTCATTATGGTTTTTATGAATTTGTATATTTCCGAAGCATATCCCCCCGAGAGTTTCAAACCAGGTGTGCAACAAGGCTTGTTGTCATGTGACAAATTACCCTGAGTCATGCATAGAATATATTGTACGAGTTGTTACCCATAGAAATATCTATGCTATATCCACATCCTCTTTTAGTATCCATAAATGGATTTTTTTCCTATGATCCAGTCACTCTATCCTTTACCAAAATTTGAGGACATTTTCTAAAACGTTGAGTCATCCTTTTACTTATCCTTAGACACATAACTAGAAATATTCTTAAAAATATACCCCGGGATGTTACTAATGTTTTTCCATTCTAGTTTCCAAAATTTTACTAAACCTTTACCTAGATACCAAATATTGTGACATAGGATTAACATATGTGGATATTATATCATTTTAGATGAATATTCAGTATATTAAAAAAATATATTCTTGAGGGTTTTAGTAGTTTAGTTTCTTTGGAAGCATTGAATCAAAATATTTTATCCCAGGGAAAGATCTCCAACATCAACCATAAGTATCTCCACCATTAGTAATTCTACCTATTACATTTATTCATAGTTTTGTAAAAGGAAACATAAAAAGGTGTGAGCTCAGATTCTTAATAACGGTAAACAAGGGAGACATATAAGCATAAACATGAACAAAGGGGTATAAAACATTATCATGACATTAAGAGATCATACCTTTCATATCTAGGATCATAAACATGATTTAAGGAATAAAGATTTAAAGTTCATAAGATATGATTCATAAGGAAATAAACATTATGACACATGAAATCGTAACAGATGAATAATGCATTGGTTTTTTTGAATATGAATAGAAAATTTTATGTGAAGGCTACTAACCAGGACCTTTATAACATGATAGATTTGATTAATTGTTTTTGTACCACCTACAACCATGGGATAACAACCCATGTACCATATTTTTTTAGTATTGGGCTACTAACCATGTAACTTCATTTTTTCAAGCTTGATATTCAACCCATGTACCCAATTTCTTTTAAACTTAGGCTAAAACTGGTGTACCTTTTTCTTTTTGGGCTTGGTCAATAACCACTATACCCTCTTTCATTTAGGCTAAGGATACAACCCATTTACATTCTATGTTTTCAGGCATGGGATACAAAAAATGTACCCTCTTTCTACTAATATCGGTTTACAACCCTTGTACATTCTTGTTTTCATGATTTAGAAATAACCTGTGCTCCAAATTTTTTTAGGCTTGGCCTACAACCAGTGTACCTTCTTATTTTCAGGCTTGGGCTACAACCAATTTACCATTTAAAAAAAATAATTACATTAACCAATTAACCAATCAACCAATTTAGAAAAATAAACTTGAAAGGTTGTATAGGTCCCACAAATCACATAATAAAATCATTCTTACATGTTCCACTAGATAATAAAACATTCATCATATCCCAACTCATAAAAATAAACTTATTTCATAGACATCAAATCATAATCCATGAAATGAAATGGGTATCATTAAAATTTAATTTCATAATGACACATTAAATATATATGTTTCATAATCACTTCATAGAAGCGTAACCCCTATGATTAAGTTGGTTTTAAAAGCATCAAACCTATGGAAGAGAAATTAGTGTCATTAGATTCATTACATGAAACATTAACCATTAAATAAATAATATGAATGGAACCTTTGGATCATTTCATATAATGTAATGAGTAAAATTATAAGATGTCAGATTAGATGTAAAATAACTTGGAATGATATATTGAAAAAAATTATCTGACGAAAATATCCCTTATTATTTTAAAAATTCCCTTCAATAAATAAAATCCTTTTTAAGCTATTTAATTTGAAAATATTTTGAAAACATAGAAAAAAGGTTTGATTTTTTTTTTGAAAAACATATAAAATAATCATGAAAACATTTTTAAAAAAATTATCCTTGAAAAAATATAAAGGGAGCATGATAAAATTTTGAAATCCATTTATTTGAAAATACATTACAAACTAATAAATTAGTCTTGTAATAAATTTGAAAACCATTTTCCCTGAAAACATATAAATGAAGCTTGTTTTATGTAAATTTTATTCCTTGAAAACATATAACAGAATCCTAAAAACATTTTAAAAACATTTCTCTGAAAATTTATGTGAATTATTTTCATTAAAAATTAACTATTAAACATGAAAAGAAGCTTCAATGTATTGATTGCAGATGAATTCGTACATGTCGTATGATGTAAAAAATAATGCCTTTTGCACAGTAAAAAAATTTACAAAAATTCCTCATTTAAAAAAGGAAACAATATTACTTTTTGATTACTTTCAAAAGATAATTTGTTAATTTTTTTAATAATTATATTATATTTTAGGATAATATTGGAGGCCTTTTTTATAAAACATAGTTTTAATGGAATACATATTTCTGACTTAAGAGAGGGTAAAGTTTGGATTTTGAAAAAAATATTTCATAACCATTTTATGTAAAAAAATTGGGAAAATTTTACTAATACATGGATATAATTTGACTAAATATAAGAGAATTAAATCCATTATTGTTCTTGTAATTTTGGTGATTAGAGTTTCTCAAAGAAGCATATTCATTAACAATCTCGAAAAGAGATGAGATTGTTTCAATAAACTCATACCACATGGTTACTTGGAATCAAAATATCAATGTAAGAAAAATAAATTACAAGAAGCACAAAATGTTATTAAAATAAGTATATCCATGATTTAACACATAAATGGATGTATATACAGCTTGGAAAGAAATTTACATCTATAACAAAACATGAGACTCTATGATGGAAAATTGATAAAAAAAAGTCTTTTACCAATTTAGTAAATTTTGAAACATTAATCCCCTGATATAAATATAAAAAAATGAATATTTAAATACCCATAAATTTAATTAATATAATCATTTAATTAATAAAACGTTAGTATAAACACCACACAAAAGGAATGTGTGGTGAATAAAGCATATATCTCATGGAAATAAAACGTGAGATGAAATTCCCTTACCTCGTGACATTACTCTCATTGTACTTGTTCAGAACACTAATAAGTAAACATAAATTTATTGTAAATATATCATAGAACCATATTATTATATATAATACCTCATATGTATTTATTATGACTTTATATTACCTACTTATTAGAAATTTCATGTTATGTTTATGCTTCTGGTAATATTCTCTTTGTTTGTCACGTGTGTCTTAGTTAGTTATATTGGTAGTTATTATACTTATATCATGATTAAAAGAATGAAATAAATAATATCAATATCATTAATATAAATTATATATGTATTATAAAATTCTACATAATATATAAGCATGAACTTGAATACATTGTTCAGGGAGATGATAGGATGTACGTATGTATGAACACTATTTCTATTTAATTGTCACTTTGAATGAAAGTAGAAGATATATATTTATTAATAGGTATATATATATCATTATTATTTTCGCTTTATTATATCATAGATATCATATATATTCACTAAAATAACTCTTCATTCATTCCATGTACTGTATGAAGGAATCATATCAGTTTGAGGGGGCGGTAGTACACACTTCCTCAAATCAAATTATCTTATAGACCCAAAATGGAAAGTAAAAAAGTAATATATTGTAAAAAAGTAATATAATATATTAAATACATAAAAAATATTATATATGATATATATAAATAGTGATTCTATGATAATTTCCACCATGGGAGGAGGTAAAGGAAAAATAATCAATCATCATTTAATGAGGCAATAGTTTTCCGTACACATAAACAGTATATTCGTTACCCATTTGATGGGGGTATATGTAATTGTTGGTAAAACCATTAGAAAAAAATTCCTAGTATATTTTGGATAATTTTATTTTTATAAAATAATGTAATAAATATAATGGAGGGGGTGATGAATGAAAATAAAATAATGAGGCTTGAGAGAATATGCCCCCTCTTAATCGGGTAATCCTTTTTCGTTTATGACAAAAGGATTCATTAGATTTCATTAATCCCCTTAAGATAATTCTATGAGGAAGGGATAAATTTATTAGTGAGATATTTTCGGTGCCTAAGAGGTTTTAAAGGTTTGAATAACTGGGAGATGTGATGGGCTTTCATAGGGAAGGAAAATGAATCAATTGGATTATTGGAAAACAAGTTTGGTGTATACGTGTTATTACCTAAAAAACTCATACCAAAATATAATAAAAAATTAATGGATGTTTTATGGACTAAATATGTCCATAAAATGATTTTTTATATGTGGATAAGTCATTTGGGATGTTAATATTAAGGTTTAGTCCCCAATTAAGCTCAATTTGTTTTTAATTATTGTGATTAATTTTATTCACTTTTACTAGATAGTTTGATAAAAAATTAGTGTGATATAATTAGACTCTAAATATTATACATATTAAAAATGTTTATTTCCATTTTAAAAAATTTAATTCATATATGAAGAAAAATTAAGATTAATACCAATCCTGCAGACAGGATGAAATAAAAAGTTTTTAACGTAGAGAAAGGTTCAAACGTTTCTTACGTTTTTTATATTCGATTTCAAAGTTACATTGATTAAAATTAAATAAATAGTATTAATATATATATAATTGATATAATGTGGCCTTAAATAAAATTTAATTTATCATTTATAATTAATAAATATTTAAATGAAAACAAATTTATTAAATAAAATTTAATATTTTTCACTATTCATCAGTAAATTAAGTCTCTCAGAAAAATATCAAAAATCCACCCTAACATAATTTCAGTATTATATATTAAAAAATTATGTTTAATTTATCAAATTATATTTATATATGTGTCTATAATTTATTTTATTATTTCTCATAGAAGAACAAGAAATATAGTTTATTTGAGAATATAATATCATTAAATATATAAGGTGTTCACAAAAAATTACATATTTTTTTATAAATATTTATTATTTTCTAAAAAAAATTATTAGAAATATTTGAACTTTTTTTATTTCGATTCATATTACAAAGCTTAACGTCAAAGTTATAATTATGAAAGTTAAATAATTATAATAGTAAAATGAGGTTTCGTAGAATCTTATGTGTTGCATGTAACATACACGATGTCATGGTTGCGTGAAAAGTACACTGAGTCGATGTTACATGTATCATACTCCTAGTTTGTGTCTTTTAATGTATTTCATGCTGGTTATTTGTGAAATTAATTTTTGAAATAGTGATTTAATAAAGAAAAAAATTCCTACTTGTGTTAAATGAAAAATATAAAAATATTAAATTAATTCAAAAATAATAATTCAAAAAATCATAGGGTTTTACAACAGAGATATATTATTTCACAATTTGTACATCTCAAATTTGAATATTACATTCCTCATACCTATATGTTCTCTCTTCCTTCAAAATAATTTCATTATGTAGAGCTACTGGGGATGGATCTAGATAAGAATCATATAACGATGTTTCTTCTATAAAGATAAGGTATTATACATATTCAATATGGACTATAATTTGTATTTTATTTAAAGAATATTTTAAAATCATATTTTGAAATATAGTCCATGGTGAAGATTTTATTAAACAAAATCATGGGTATGATGATAAGTTTAGAAAGTAAAGCATGTTTATGTGTCATAAAGGGGACTATCCGAAACATTTTTGATTCAATGAGACTTCCCTTAAGAGTTTTGATTGATAACACATTTTTAAAGATAAAATGGAAATTTATTATTTTAAAAAATACATGTTAGATATAAAAGATTAAGATGATCCGGAAAAATAAAAACAATTGGCTTAATTTAACGATATGGTTAGTATACCTGCCACCACATCAATGGGTAGTTCTACTTCAGCTGTATTGATCACATAAGAATGGATGTCTCCCCTTAGATATTTATACTGCAGGTTCCACATATGGTTTGGATGTTGATTTGTATAATTCACCATCTAATTGAAATTTTATAATTTAACATCATTGATTTGTTACTTTCATTTTCAATCATTTGATTGATGAACCTTTTCACCACACTTAAAAGAAACTCCCATTCCTTTCAAGAATTTACCTTGAGGATTCTATCTATAGTTTTCACATAATTGAAATTTATTTAGTCTCCTATTCTCATTGGTGCTTTAAATTTTCCTTTACTATCTGAAGATCGTTTCTTATCTTGATTTAATTTAAGCACGTATGATCTAGTGAATTCCCTCTCCATACTGATAGAACATAAAACTATTTCATCATATGATGAAAATGTTTGAGAAACCAGTGCCCTTCAAAGTATTGTTTTAAGAAATTCCGATAAATGATCAATATTTTATTCTATATTATGTATGTAATCGATAGAATACCTAGATAGTTTATTGAAGGTAGCCTCACAGTCCACAACATTCTATTATTTACTTTTTTAAGCTAAGGTATTTTATCATCATTTTAGTTTTTGATAACGAGGGATTTATTTATCAATGAATGTTTCCATATAATTTTTCCTTTTCATGTCCTCTGTTTCATGTTACACTATAGTATTCCAGACTAAGTATCACTATTGACTAGCATCAACATTGAGACAATATACTACAACTTCTACGTTTTAATTTTCATAGCATTTAAATGATAAAAATATCATTTCTAGGGACTCAATACACTTCTCAACTTCCACTAGATTAGTTTTCCCACTAAAATATGGTAGCTTAAACCACATTAAATGATCTAAAATAAGTGTTTTATGGTTATTCTTCGTATCCTATGTAAGACATCCAAATATGATAATGATATTATTAGCTCTGACACTAACTATGTTTACATGATGGGGAAATCCCTATAATTTCTATGGGTATTTATTCATTTCCTTTCATTAGTCACCATTTATAACCAACAGAATACACTAAATTAGGTTATGAATTATAATTTAGTATTTAACACTTGAAAAATAGATAACATAAATCTCATAACAAATCTCATTATCTCAAACATAGTTTTTGGGGTATATATTTATTTTTAAATACTTCATAATGGTATGTAAAGTGAATATGAATAATCTTATGTGTATCCCCTAGGAGCTTCAAACAACTTGCGTCATACGTACCATATTATTTGTACGATGTTACCCCAAGTTATCCTTGGAACACTTTGTCAGTGTTGTTACCCCTAAGAACATATGTTCCAGAACCACACCCACTTTTAATATCCATATAATGATCTATTTTCTTAAAAAAAAAATTAATTTATACATTCATAAACTTTATGATCTTATTCGATGCTTATCCTAAAAATATATCTTAGGTTTATGTTCACTAAACTATGTATTCTAAATCTAGTTCCCAATGTTTCTACTATACTTAATAAAAATACTATTACAACCTCGACCCTAATACCCCATAGTCGATGGTCATTTTATTACAATAGCATAGATTAATGAGTTCATATCACCAAGGATAGATAAATTTAGTAGTAATATGAATATATATACATACATGACTCCATTATTATATTTTTAATTAAACATAGTACATAATAAAAGAAAATAAACTAATTCATGTCAATTATTTAATGATCCCATATTCACAACCTTGTGATAGGAAATTAATAAAAATTGGTGAGCTCAAATGATTATTAATGGTTAAAAATAGTAGGATCATGAATAAATAATAAGTAAATAAAATTCAATATAATATAATTAATACATCATGATGTATAACTGAGAAACACACACCATCAATAAACTATTAATGATAATGAATCCATAGATTTTGTCATATTGAAAAAAATCAAGGATAGTAATAACTAAATAATTATTAAAGAAAATTAATATTCTTTTTATGATATCTATCTGGAACATGAACCATCACACCATTACGGATGTTTAATTCTGTGTGTATATACCCATCAGATTCTATTTAGAAACAAACACAATGGTTTTCTCACCAACTTTTCTATTTCATGAGACCTATCGATGCATTGAGGGGATATAACAGGACCCCCTCAAAAGTAAAAATAATTATTCATACATATATTTAATTGATTAAAAATATTCTTTATGAAAATATACTTATTTAGTAGAGGATATAGATTCGTCAATATTTCTCCCAGTTAAAATGACATTCAAAATAAACACTGCTTGTAAAATGATATAAGGATATGATAATAATAATATACAAGATATTAGAATGTGGATATTTAAAATAAATATAATTTTGAATGAAAAATGATCTCAAATGGTAACTATATACACCACAATGAAATTATAAGGTGAACAACACTAAGTATGTCTCAATGAAATGGAAATTGTGGCGAAGTCACTTACCTTAATTCCTCCTTAATTATGTTGCTTTTACACATAATGAATATGAAATATATAATTATTAAAACACAAATATATAAGTGATTTATTGTATTTTATAAAATTATTTTTCAATTATACTTATTATATTATAATTATTAATTTTTTATTATGAAATTGAAACATTTTGATATCATGTTTTCTTAAAAAAATTCACTTTTCTTCGATTTTTTTATTTTTTTTAAATGTAAATAATAAAATAGTATAATTAATTCCATTGTTATATAATAAATGTAATTTAATATTTATATATTATATATAATCCATACTATCAATTCATTAAGTTAGTTATAAGAATTTTTTTAGAAATATCTCCTTAGGTGGTTAACAGACCTTTAACAATATGTTATCGTAAAATCAAGAAAAAAGAGTATAAAATTTATTTATGTCATACATATAATAATTGAATAAGTTTAACATCATTAATATCATGTTAAATTACTACATAATTAATTTTATATTATATGTGTTTGAATCTAAATGGTAAAAGAAGAATTATTAGATGAAAAGAGGGAGGAGTTAATGGAAACATATTATTTTCTCGATGCGACTTACCTTGAACGACAGAAAAAATCCCATGGGGATTGGTGTTAGATGTATCCATAATGTCTCTAGGTACTCGAATAGGATTAATATGGAGTATTTGGGTAGAGATTTTGACTATAAAGTGTGGAATGACTGGTTTTCCAAGAGAAAGGAGGGGGTTATTTATACTTGAGGAGAGGGGGTTTTTTAGAATAAAATATTAACTAGAATATTATATCAAAAGTGAGACTTGTAATAATGAATTTTTAATAATATGAATCAAAATTATATATAATATAATAGGTTTAAGACTTTAAAAGTCCTTTATTATTCGAATAAATTAATTTAATTAAAAAGAAGTGGAAATAAACAAAAATTAGTTTTTAAGGATCCACTTTTGACTTTGTGGTTTGGAAAATACTTTCTAGGTTTAGAAATTGTGTTTATTGAATTTTAATGATATTATTTCCAATTAAATATATTATATCCAAACATAATGTTTTATAATTGATTATATCACTAATATATCATTAATGATGTAACTTAAGTGACACTAGTTAAGTAAAAATAATTTAGTATACATTATAAAATTGATGTATTTTAGAAAATTTCCAAAAAAAATGACCCATGTATAATTTTTATATGATGAATTAAAAAATTACCACTATTCTTTAAAAATAATATTCATATTGGGATAAATTTTTTAATTAATATCATCATTTATTAAAAAATACAAATTTTAAAATTATGACTTTTTTTAACACTTTAAAAAATTAATAGAGGTATTATAAAATTATCTTATTATCATTAGAGAAAATAACATTAATATATGAATATATTTTGAGTCAATAACTTTTTTAAATCATTATATTTTTTTATAAAATTGATCACTAACACTTAATTAATAATTTTTAAAACATTCATTTACTTATTTCATGATATAAATATTTCATATTTTAATTCATAGAATACCTAAATTTAATTTTTAATTTCATAGGTGAGGTTATTTTTCTAATGGTCACATTACTATCCCTACGTGTCACATTACAATTACATAAGTCAATTTACTATTTAATTGGTATATGTTCTTTAGTTACTAGAAAAAAACTCAAATTTCATTCATTCTTCTTTTATATTGTTTTTTTTACGTGATTTTATATGATTTATATGATATGAAATAATTTCATGTGCAATGTAAGCTATCAAATGAATTTATATTATTCAAGAAGATATATACCATAAAATTTTGGGGTGTTATATTTATATTTTACATAATATATAAATATTAATCACATAAATATTATGAATGAAAATTTTATATAGAAAAATATGGGTCTTCACAAGAAAGGTGAACAAATGTAGCGAGGTTTAAATACGAGAAGAAATTAATGGGAAGATTTTGAGTAACAATATTTCCAATCGTGGAGATTTTTGTTTAATGAAAGACATTGGTGATATTATTTATACACAAAAATAATAATTTTGATGATATAATATGTCACTCCCCCAATCGAAGAGGTTCCATGAATCTTGGTTTTAAAAATGTGTATAAAATTAAAAAAATTGATGTAGTTCTTAAAAGATATTTTATAATTTTAATATTAATTTCTTAGGAATATTTTTAGTGGGGTTGTTGATCTAAATATTAATCATAAAGTGGTTTATGTCGCTACCAGAGTCCCTAGAACAAAAGGAAAAAACCAAATCTATAAAAAGGATGAGTAATACTGAAAAACAGTTGGGTTTTAATGTCGCTAAAAAATAAGTGACGGGTGTGAATTCATCGATATTGGATAACGGTTTCTTATAACATATTATTGGAATTAAATATCACATAAAAAATATCTTATGGAATAATTTAATATTTACTACTTGTAATAATGATAGAACACTTAATATTAAAGGATTATGAAGAGTCAGATTTTTTGAAAAGTAGTTTGAAACTAGTGATGTTATCTTTATCATTGGATTGATGCACCATATCATAAGTATATCTTAACATTATAATAATCAAAATGAATTGAAATTTTGAAATATTGGATGCTTCATTATAATGATGATGGATGAAGTAATTATCATGAAGGGACATCATATGTGTGGAATTCTCTTTAGTTTTTTATTAATACAAACACAATCTATATAAGTGTATAATAAGATAATTTTATTTTAAATAGAATACTATGCCATTTTGGGGAGGAGATACATTGAAAAAAATAAAATTTTATGTTATGAGTAGTTTATAAAATCAATTCATGGGAGGAGAAACACATTTAATGGGATTCATAAGGGAAAGATAATGAATACGTGTCATAAGAAGGTGGAGATAAAAATAAGAAAGGATATTTAACTGATACCCATAGAGGTGTGTAGTCTAATTATTATCATAAAATCTAATTAATATATGTTCATTGTTAAATTTTATGATGGTTTTTGTAAAATAACTCATATTTATTTTATATCAAATATATCAAAAGATCTTGAGAAGCTTAAGATATTTTATAGGTGTGTTAAAAACCATATATTATGTGTTATCAAAATGTTTCTATCTGATAATGGATTTGACTATATGAATTAAAACTTCTAAAATATTATATAAAGAATAAAATAATTCATGAATATAGTGTTCCACACACACCCAAAATAAACAGAGTAGTTGAACGATGAAACCCGAGTTTTGTAGCTATGAGGTAAATAATGTTACTATTTCATGGGACATAAAAATATTTTGGGTGATAATGAATAATATTAGCTATCTATATTCTCAATCATTTCATATTATGACCCAATTTTATGAATATAAATTATGAGATGTGTTTTTGGAAGAATCCCAACTGGTAGAGTAAGGAACAATATGTAATATTTTAAGGATTATATTGTTTAAATAATTATTAAAAATATTTGGAAGCAATTATTTTGTTTTTTATTGGTTAAAAAATGATTGAAAATGTTTTTGAGTTATCTGGAGATGTACAATGATGAATTTAAGAGTTTATATGATAAATTAAAAAGTAATATGAATTTCTAATAGGATTTGAATTATGTAGATTTATATTAACGACTTTTATTTCATATGTCTCTGTATTATGTGTTTGAAAACTGGCCAAATATTATTTCCTAAGAATTTTTCAATGATTTAGTAAAATATATCAGATTTCATATGAGTTTTACTATAATTTATAATACTCCAGAATTTTTGATAATGGTTATGATTTTAGACAAAAAAATGATAATGGAAATATGATTTTATAAGAATTTTAAAAGTCTTAGAAGACATAATATGAATTTTAGAAGAAATTTTGGATTAGTATAATACTTTTTTTGAGGAGTGATTTATTTTTCTAAGCTGTATAAGACTATTTAGATAAGTTATTTTTTGTAAATGGTGGGATCAAATTTTGATTTTATAGGAATTTAATATATTTCCCAAAACTTACGAGTATTATGTAATACTTTGTGGGAGGAATGTGATGATTTTCGATATTTTTTTGGAGTTTTTTATAAATGATTATAGTATTTCAACATTGTATATAGATTTAAAAAAGTTCATGAGAACATCAGAATTATCTGGATATGTGTATATCTTCACTTGGTAGAATATGACTTTCTAAAAAATTTAATAATTATATTCACTTCATATAAAAATTAGTTTCTACGTTTAAATTTTTTAAGGAAATGAAAATAAAGAGTATTATAAAAAGTTTTATATGAAGAAAATATAAGAATATATCAGTTATCAAAAACTGATATATCTTCAAATTTTTGGAAAATAATTTCAGAAGTTCAATGAGAAGAATTTTTATTAGTCTTAAATTCTCTAATAAAAAGTTGTTGATTAGGTTGTGATTCAATATTATTTTTTATAATTTTGTACCATGATGAGATGATTCAAGATATTGGGAAGATTAAGGGAGATATAACCCAAATATAGTTCAATGACATGATTAGAGGATATCCCTACTAATTTTTTTTATAATTCCAAAATAAATATATTTATGAATTAAAAATAGTGACCTTTGTTAAATAAATAAAACTTATATTTGTTTAAATAGATGGACTAAACTTATGGCTATTATTATAATTTCATTTGACAGTTGTGGGGGATAAACCCCTATGAACCGTTGACTAAGGAAACATGGAGATGAATTATATATATATATATTCTAAAATATTCTAGAATATTTTTTAAAAATATAATTTTTAACATATTTAAATATTTATTATTTAGAAATGAATGATTTTGTGAAGAATATAGGAATTTAATAATTTGTTTAAGAGAGAATAAAAATAATTGGAAAATAGAGACATCAATTGGGAGTTCGAGATATAATAAATTACTTATAGAGATTATGTAATTAGTGATTTGAGTTTTAGAAGTAGATAAATAAATTTTGAATCTAGTGATCACAATATGCTGATATAATTTTATATGTTTTTAGAGGATTATGATCGTAAAGAGGTAAGAATATTGTATTATGATAACCATTAATTATCAAATAAGATTATCATAATTATGATCAGTTATTGAAGAAACTCAAATTACTCTATGATATTTCTCAACCAACTATAAAACACTTATAACTTGAATAATGATACTATTAACATATCCAAATGTTGTTTAAGTGTGATATATACTAGGATATTATGATGATACCCATTTTAACACTTGTTTTATATAGTTTAAAATATATGGTTGAGGATAATTACTAATAACAATAGGGGTGTATACTCTAAAAATCACTAATCATTGAAACAATTTCCCACACCCTATTATTTTTTATTTTAGTTTCATTCTAGTAATATTAAATTCATTTTTTATTAGATAAGATCCTAACGTATCATATTGGTTATCATTATGATAAGAAAACTATAAAATAAAATCACCACTAATTATACCCCCTTCTCGGTGGTGCGACCAACTTATTGGGTACTTTATCTAGTATAAAAGATCTAAATTTCCCTATGTTAGATACATCAGTGGCCTGAAATGGATATTTTTTATTCTATGAAATGTTATAGTATCCCTATTATCTATGGAAACAAATATCCTGGTCAAAAAAATATGTTGGTATCCTCTTTTTTCCCTCTTTTTCGAGACGTTAAATATTCTAAAATATAAAAATTTATACAAATTGAAAGAAATTATCCAATGAATTTTAATAATAAGATAAATTAAAATGTTTAAGGAAAACATAAAATATTATTATCATGTCTCTAATGGAAAATATTAACACAAGATCTATGGGGATATAAATAACTAAATAAACCTTTGAAAAATTGGAATGAAATTTGGTGGGAAATGAAAAATTGAAACAAGAAAAGTTTTAAATATAGATTAAAATATTTGAATATATAAAGATGGATGATGGAGAAAACAATGATGATTAGTTTATAACAGCCAATGAGATTGTTTGGAATATCTTAGGATATGGATGGATATTGGATAACTCCAATGTTTTTTATAAATTGATGAAAATTTTTCTCAATATATTTAATACTAATATATAAATAATAAAATATTTATAGGATACCTACTTTAATGAATTGATAAAAAATATCATTTCATATAAAATGATAACAATTACACCAATTAAAAAAATACTAGGGAGGAAATCAATTTAGAGGCCCTGAGGGAACAAAACTTTAATGATGAAGAAGATGATGATTCTTGTGAATATAAAGAAGAGGAATTAGATTAACACTATAATAGAATGAGGTATCTTATTTCCAAAAAATCAGAAATAAAAATATAAATTATAAAGGAATAATCCAACTAATTTTTTTTAAATGTGGTTTTATTGGTAACTTTTCTATAAACATTCAATATTATAGAATTTATTTTTTTTGGATAATGATCATGATGTGAAATATGTGAAAAAATAATAATTGTGGAAAATCCCAAAATAAATGTACATATTTAGTGGAAGAAATAAAATGTTTTCAAGGAGTAAAAGATAATTTTATAATGAAGAAATAATAAATATGACCACAAAAATAGTATCCAATAAGTATAATTAGTTACTAAAAGATCACTAACATCATGGATCCCATTAAAATCACAAAGAATCATCAAGCAATGAAGAAAAACAAGGTGAAATAGTATAACCCGTGCACATGAGTAAATCTAAAATTGAAGCATATATTGAGTAGAACAAACTCAAGATGGAAATCAGGCTATTGATAAAGGGAATTGATAAGGAAAATGAAGAAAGGATGAGATACTAAACAGGAAAGTTGGAAACAATGATGAAATTAAAAAATCTCAATGTAAGTCATTTAGAATTTTTTTTTGAATTATATTTCTTAAAAGTTCACGATATTGTAGTAATAGATATGTAATAGTAGTTAAAGGTTTCTAGAAGTTATAAAGGATTTAAAAAATATGAAAATGATTTATTTAAGTATATGGAGGTTAATGATAATTCATCTCATTTAGATGAGATTCATCTGCTAAAAGTGTACATTAAATCATCTCTTGTTAAAATTAACTCCAACATGTTTTTTCTAATAGTTCTTGTTAAAATTATAATTATGTAAATTAATGGGATAATTATATATAATAAAAATTATATTATATACAAAACGAATAAAAAAATGACTGAAAATCATCTACTCTCCCAAAATAAAGGAATGAAAATGTTATGGATGTTTAGAAATAACAATATTCTAAAAAAAGTTACATATATATATATATAATAGAACTAGATTAACTTATTACTTTTGGGTCTATGTAATTTTTGGAATAAGGATTATTCATTCTTTTATAACACCATAGATTTTTAATTAATTAATTGGGATTTACAAAAAATATTAATGAAGAGTTTTAGGGAAAATGAAAAAATAGACCAAGGAACTAAAAATGTATGAAGAATAATCCAAAAAATCTACACACTAAAAATTGGAATGGGAGTTTGGATAAATTTGTATTTCGGTGTTGCTAACCAGGTCACTATGTTGATGAGTCCATGAACAATCTTCATGAAATGATTTCCTATGGTTAAAAATCATAATCAATTCATATAATTAATGTATAATAAAATTCATTAATTACTAACATCCATTTGAAATATTACAAGGTAAATAACTAATAGATTCTTGACAATGTATGTAACTTCTACATGAATAAAGATATAAAAATCTTGAAGAATATTTTTGATAATTATAGAGGGGCACTACTTATTGGAAATATAATTACCCTAAATTTTTTTGAGTTTATACTATTGTGATTGATGCACAATTTTTTAAATATAAAAATTTGTTATTTGTTGAAGTGATTAAAAATATCATGCTATTTTGATCCAAATTTTTTTATTAGGAAAATGAGGTTATTTTGAAGAAATTATCTTGTGAAATTTAAAATTTTAAGTATTATATAATAATTACATATGTAAAATCAATTGTTGATAGTATGTATCAAATTCGTGGTCCTACTAATTCAGTTAATTTGGGGGCCATGATGAAAAAAATATGGTACATAAGGATTGGGCATTGATATTAATGATTCAAAAATTAAATCTTAATATATGATTTTGTGAGATACCTAGATCCAATTAAAAGGGTGATTGTGAAAGAGATGATGTGAGAGAGACATGTTATAATGGGAAAAATAATCAAGAAAAAACTTATAAAATGGTGCAGATTTAGTTCAATAAGACCCATGTGTTAATTTATATAGATATATATGGTCCAATGAGATAAAATTCATCCAAAAGAGTTCTATATTTTATTACAATAATTTATAATTTCATGCTGATGAGCAATGTAATAATTATGAATCGTTATTCTGACACCATTGATTTTGTTAAAATTTTTAGAAGGCCGATTAAGAAAGGTATATGAGTATAAATTAAAAGGATGAGATCTTATAATGGAAGATAATAAAATTGTGATTTATTTTAAATATATCTTGAAAAGAAAAGGATTAAACATCAATATAAATTACCTTATAATCCTCAACTTAATGAAGTAATGGAAATAAAGAACATAAATTTGGTTGAGATGGTTAAAATTACTCTAGCTAAAAAAAGAAATATAAGGTTTTTTAGTGGGATATTAGAGGTACTTATATACACATACAATAGTGGTTCTTTCTAAGACATGAGTAAAAAATGACATCATATGAAATGTGGTACATGAAAATTAAATCAGTGATGTAGATTAAGGTTTATTATAGTAATTTTTATATAAATATCAAAAATAAGTTCTAGGTAAATTGGAAGAGAAAGATAATGATTGTATATTCAAGTAAAAATTATCAACTACTATAGGATAAAGATTAAAGAATGATAGGTTTCAAAAAAATGGTTTATTTTTTTTGATGCAATGGTTAATAAGAATTAGTGAAAATAATATATCCCAAATAAATCCATTTTATAAAATGATGATTCCAAAAGAGTACATATTGTTGATAATATTAACAAATTATATTCTAGAAATATATAAATGTATATTAATGTAGATTTTGATAAATCTAATTATAAAGATAAATATAATGAAATTGGAAAATAAAATCATCAGATATTGAATAAGAATACTGATAAAAAAATATTATTGGTGGTCAAGTGACTCTAGTGAAAATAAAAATGAGGTTTATAATTGAAAAATTGTTTTTATTTCATAGATTAAAAGATAACCTATAATAAAATTAGCTCGTGAGTAGAAATATAATAAATATTTGAATGAATAAAAAGACCCTATTAAGAAAATCTGGACATGGAACTTATAGAAATACCTAGAAAAAATGTTAATAATACTAAGTAGGTATTTAGAAAAAAGTTAAATGAAAATGGTAAAGTTTCAAAAAATATTTCTAGATTAGTATGTAACAGTTAATCATATTTGGAAGTAATATAATTGGAAGAGTCACTATCACTAGTTGAAAGAATACGATCTATCATCATGATTCTTTAAGTGGAAGAAGAAAGGAATTAAAAAGAATTCCCAGTCAATGTGAATTCTTCCATCATAAATGGACACCTAGAAGAAGCGGGTTTTATTGATAACATTTAGGGCCATAAAAATGAAAATGATATTAGTATGTTGTGAAATTTTTTTAACACCCATATTAGATTGAAATTATATTATCAAATATGATTTTTAATGAGTTTCTATTATAGAGACTTCTTGAAAGTCATTGAAAGATTAATTTATAGAATAGTAACAGGTCCAGATGTTTTGTTTTTAGTGAAAATTTGTGGTGGATATTAGTGTGATCCAAATGAGTCTCAAATTATTATATAAAAATGTTTTTCTATGATATTTTAATGGAACTCAGAGTTATGGGATGTTTTATATATTAACTGAAAAATTGAATTTCGTAGGATTCATGAATAAAAAATGGTCTTGTGATTTCATTGAAAGAAAATCAACATTAGATGGAACATTCTTTCTAGTGAATGATTCAAAAGGGATCATAGAAATAAAAAGATATTAGTTACTATAATCATAGATGATGATAAATATATCTCCAAAAAATACACATGAACACCAATTTTGTAAATAAAAGACAATTTGGATATTGTAAAAGATGATGTTAGGAATCACTAGAAATTTATTTTGATAATAAAGTTATATTGATCTTTAAATGAACCCAGTAAAACAGTCATGATCAAGGAATATTGATCTAAAATATAATCAAATTAATAAAAAAATTGAAAATGGATATTTGAAATTAGAATATGGTTAAATATGGATTAGATTAATGATTTATTTTAAAAATTAATTATAGGAGGGTTGTTTTATGAATTGAGGATAATAATTCATGTTAATATTTCTCCTCTCATATGAAAATATGTGTGATGAACCCCACACAATTAATTTTATTATACTATTAATAGGTGAAGGTATCACAAAAATTTCATTCTTTGTTTTGTATCTAAAGACATAATAATTAAAAATACAAGGGAGAATATATTTATGTTATTATAAATTATTGGGGAGAATATCTTAGTAAATTATACAAATTTCTTGTAATCGAGATATGTAATTATGTAAAAAAAACTTCCTTACCTTATATGTTGGTGTCAAGATTTTTCTTGGATGAGAAAATGTGTATTTTGATGAATATGGTGTAAATTACCTAGTTTGGGATTATATTTGAGTTGATTTGAAAGTGTTTAGTATATTTGACATAAAATATAAAAGGGGATATTAAGGATACTAGTGGAATTGTTATAGTATTTTATATGTTTTAATCTATGAGTTGGATTCATTATAAGCTGTTGAGTTTTTATTTTATGTGTCAAAAAATGATTGATACTGAATTTTATTTGTATATAGATATTAAAAGGGGAATTTATGTGCTTCTCTGATAAATTGAAGAGTACCAAAATTGTAATGTTAGAGATGAATGATAGAAAAGTACATAAGAACATTGTATTTTGTATGAATTTTTCTTATGAGTTAAAAAATGGTCCCAATAATATTATTTATGGTCACTCTATGTTATTTGTGGTGAATGCTGAGTTGGAACATGACTTTTTCTAGAATAAGACTCCATAAGATTTCATAGGTCTTCCGACTTATGACAGGAAATGAAAGTGTGTGATGATTTAACAAGTATCTAGATGGTTTTAGAAGATTTTATTGGAATATATTAATACTTTTGAGATACATATAAGGCATTATATGAGGATCATAATATATTTTTTGAGTCATACAAGACTTTTCAAAAAGCTAGATTTTGGGAAAGGGAGAATTCCCACTAAGATTGCATTTGGTTTTTTGAGATTTTATTGGACTTTTGATGATCTCATAAAACTTTATCTCAAGCATCTAATAATTTTTTTCGATTTTTTAGGAAATGTTTGACCTAATTTTAAAACATCACATTTTGACGATGAAATTTGGAAAATATATGACAATTTTATAATTATTTGAAACTCATATAAATTCACTAGAAAGATTAAGACATTATAGAAAACACAATACTTATTTATATATCACAAATAAATATTTATCTACAATTAAAATTAGTAAATTCACTGAAAAATATAGTCTGAAAATGATTTTATGTATAAAGAATAAGACTCTATTCTGAAGAAAAAAATTACAAAACTAGATAATTTTTAGAAAACTATTTTGGATGGTAAATGATATGATTTTTTACTGACCATAAAGTAAAAAATCACTAGTTTCTGATTATAATAAGATTAAAGCTAATTATTTAGACAATTTTCTTAAGATGATATGACTTACACAGTATGGAATATTGAAGAAGTTACTACCAGAAGCTGGTTCAAAGATATAATAAGAGGGTATCAATGCAATAATATTGAAGAATTCTTAAATGAAAATATTTATGAATTGTGAATTGTGATAGATACTAAAGAAATATATGAGGTTATATACTTAATCATCTAATCTAACATTATGATTTTTTTGGAACTTGTCTCTTGGTTTATGGGGGACATACCATTTTGAATTTTTGATTGAGGTAACAACACAAGGATTGTGTTGTAAAAATATATTAAAAATATTTTGATGTGTGATATAGAAAGTTATTTTAAAATTTGATTTATTTGAGATTATTCATATATTCTATTTTATTAGGAATATATTCAAATATACTAAGGGGTTTTTTAAATGATGATGAGAATAAAAAAATAGATACTAATGTTGGAATTTTAAAAGAGAGAATATAACTTGTAGATCCTAATTATTTATTGTTTCATAATTGTGAAAAAATAATGAAATATTTAAAAAAAAATCAAGGAACCCCAATATAATTTCTTATGTGGTTATCAGAGGATAAATATTCTAATGAGTTTTTAATATTATATTATTATCATATTGAAGGAGATATTTGGAAGATCATCGCCACCATCAGTTACCAAAGCTACCAAGATTAGTTTATAAACATTTTCACCCAATTTTGAAAATTTTGGGGCTAACATTACGATTACCTGATCATAATGGGATATTGTGTATGTGTGAGATATACTATGGGGTTAGGGTGAAAACCATTATAAAAAATTGTTTTATATTTAATATAATATATGTCTTAGGATAATAACTGATCACAACAAGGAGGAGGTTCCCACATCGGGATCGAACACTTTATATTTTTTATTCCTTATTCTTTTCCATTTCACTTAAATTTGGGTAATTATATGTTAATTTTTTAGTGGATTCGATATTAATAGTTCCCATATGTTTACCTTAACACAATGAAATTATAATATAAAAGAACCACTAAACAAACCACCTATTCTGAGTGGTGTATCACACTCAAAGGGTACTATAGTGATATTAATGGTGTTTGAAAACTCATGTTATACAAAAATTAATATAGTTCACTTGGATACATTAGACGACAGAGACTACGAGGAGATGATACTTTGATGTATACCTGGTGAATGAATTATTTAGTTTTTTAATAAGAATTTATTTAAAATTATTTATATCTTTGATGTTATTGTAATGGAGGATTATAGTGCATCAAGAAAATAATTTCAATGTTGATGATGATATGATGAATCACCAAAATATCATGAAATAAATTAAGGTGAAACCTAATTTAGTAAATGTGTTTTTTGAACACCCAATACAAATGAGGTGAACCAAGAATAACCTAAATAAATTTTTCATCATTTTAGATGAAAATTATATATATATATATATATCATTAAAATACACTCCCCAAAACAATAAAGGTTTAATGTATTTCGAAACTAGATACGTAAAAAATATATTTCATGAAATATAATCATAATGATTCACAAAGTTATTATGACATAGTATAATTATTATAAATACCCTACTTAAAACCTTTCTTCATCACCTAAGGAAAAAAAATATAGAGTTCAGTTGACTCGAAAGTCCAAAAATGGGATATACAAATCAATGGTCACATACAAGCCTGAAATAAGAATAAGGGTATTATACCATGATCCAAAAATAAAAAATTAATTACTAATCGATTATATATTATACTCTTGATTCATGGAATATGACATTATCATTTCAAAAAAAAAAGAATCATAAGAGTGAGGAATCAGTTTAAATCAATCATGATTAGTGGTATTATATCACAAGAAATTGAACATTGAATATATATTTTAGCTCAATCATTAGGATATTTGTAATAATTTTTTTGGAATTATAAATTAATTATGTAATTACCTAAACTTGATAATTACATCATTATATAAAGAATAACTTATATATAATTATTCTATAATCTCTTAGGAGTTGTTTAACTTAATATCCTCTTAAGATTTATTTATCTTTGGAATCTATTAGGGGTTTATTAAAAATTCAATCACTACCCAATCCATCACAGAGATATATTATTCTGGTATTTCCCATAAAATAATCATAATCCTTTCATATTTATGTCATAATATCATTAAAATTTCATTATATCATCATAGGATAACCTATGAAAAATAAATGAGTTTATTTAATATCTCATTATAAAAATCATAAACATTATATATAATGAATAAGGACGGTATCATCTTATCAAATACACTATAATAAAAAGTAACATAAAATGATTTTATACTAGTTTGATAAAATATTTTAAAAGACATCGGAATAATACTTGAGGAAAATTCAATTTTCATTTTAAAGTTACTTATTTAAAATAAAAAATTATTCCAAATTATTATGGAAAAAATTTCATTGAAAAAGACCAAGGAATATTATAATCGAATATTCATTGTTATTAGTGATCATGATAGTGGTAAATTTAATTCATTCTACAATCATATAAAATAATTATTTTTTCCACACCTTTGGTAAAATAAACATGGTTTATAAATTCAGAGAAATTTATTTCAAAACATTTTTATAAATTGTAAAAAATTGGTAAAAATTATTTTAAAAATAATTTGAGAGTAAATAAAAATTGAAAAAAAATTATAGAACATGGATATATAAGATAATTATTCTCATCCAAAATTATATAAATAATTCTAGATTTTCCAAAAAAATTCATTCATTTTGAATACCAAAGAGAGAAAATTATAAGAAAACATAAAAACTAAATAAAAAAATAAATAAGTGGAAAATTAAATGTGTTTAATAAGAAATTATCATATAATTTTTTTCAAAGGTAAATTAAAATGAAATAACTTGATTAAAATGATATTAGAAGATACATTACTTACCTAGGGTTTCTTCTTTCTTCATATGTGTTCAAATCACCTATTTATTCAAAAAACTAATTTGGATTAGAACATAATCATTGAATTTATAATATTTAGAAAATAAATAAAGATTTAGGAAAGGGAGTATGAGGTCATAATGGTAATATAATATTCATTTTCTAATATATAGGTCTATACCTTTTTTATTAAAGGAGAAGGCGAGGTTCCCTTCAAAATTAAGGGGAGAGGTTCCCATGGAATTACCTAAAGTAATAAATTAATATAAATTACTCTTTATGATAAAGTGTTGAAAGATTGATATATTTTGAATCTATTTTAATTATGATTCAAAATACTCAAATCCAATAAACTTTTGATAGGTTTTGGTGATTTATAACATTTATCACTATGTTTTAACTCCCCACTATCCCTTTTTACAATTACCATGACATCAAAGTGTTTTACTCTTTATGGGTAATGAATGTTACTATAAAAGGAAAATTGAACCATAAATTGAATATTTGTATATTCTTGACCATATAACCTTTAAGTGGTAAATGATAATACATTTATAAATTTTAATTTATTTAATAAATTACTATTTAACATAAGAAACTATTAAAGTGATTTTAAGGACTATTCATATAGTTATAGTTAAAAAATAAAAACAATTATATGGAATTAGAATATTATATTTTAAAACATCACAAATGTGTTATATTTTTCAAAATAACTCACAAAAAATAATAATTCAACCCAATTATATTACTTTTATTTTTTAAAATCATTTATTTTTTCGTCTTCTAAATGAACAAGTACTGTGTCATTATTTTAAATGAATTGAATTGAATTATTTTATAAATAAATAAATAATAAAATAAATTACCATGATATATAAAATTCATTAATATTTTATATAAACATTTATAACTTAATCTAATATATTTCTTATCCTTATGAATAACATTAAAGATACTAAAACAAAGGGAGATTAAATTTTGTATTTATTCTTTAATTAAAATAATATTTGGTCATTATCAATTAGAAGTGGAAATAAATTCCATAAAATTATAATATAATATTTATATGGTTTAAAGGAACATATATTATGAAGTCATGTTATGTTTTCTATACATTTGTTTGGCTTTATACTATAGTTGTATCCATATTTCACCCATTTTACCATTATCAAGGACAGATATGTTTATCATGTTTACAATTCATAATGGATAAAAATTAAAGGAGACTATTTACCATATGTGAAACTTATAAATTCAAATATGGAATCTATTTTAAGAGATTCAATTTCAATAATTAATATAAATCGACTTTTAAATAATTAGGAAAAATTCCATTATACCCGTTTAAAAAATGAATTTTTATGAACAAAAATAGATTTATTCTTACGTCATGCCTAATAAAAACAAAGAGATGAATATTAAAAAAAAATTAATGAATATATAATATATAAATTTATTTAAAAGCATTGATAAATAGTGATTTAATTACTTTGATAAGATAAAAACACATTGGGTGTATAAAAATTGATTAAAAAACTCATTTATTTCTTTCATATGATTTTATGAATTGATAACTAATTATTCCATTCTATACATGTGTACAAAATTATTTTTGTAATGTAGTTATTAATATTCATACCTATGAATCCAATAGATAATTGATATTTATTATATTAAATACTAATAATAATTCCATAGTATATTACTATATGTTTAGAACTAGTGTTTCCTATAAATAAATCTATCAATCAAATTGTTTTTATTTAATTAGGAATGTAACATAATATATTATGGTGTTACTGTAACACCCGAGACTTTTGTGAGAAATATTTTATTTTTATGTTATATAAATCATCAAAGGAATCATTCACTACACACAAAACTATCTTGGCTTACTTTTCACGCAATCATGACCTTCCTCGATAGCTTGTGTTGTACGCATTACCGAGTTTCACTAAACAATGATATGCTATTAAAATATTACTAAAACTAGCCATTATGAACAGTAATACCCACCTTTTGAAATTTTGTAAATTTTATTTTAAAAAATGGACTTCATTTTTGGATTCTTAATATCTAAATTAGCCGAGGGTGAAATTTTGGTATTTTTCTGAAAAATTTCAATTTTTGATGAATAGTGAAAACACTGGGTTACTATTTAAAAACCGACATTTTATTTAAATAATTATTTATTTTATTTAAATTTATTTTGGGTAAAAATTTATACATAATACCTATATAAGTTCAATTCTATTCATTGGAGTCATTTTATAATAATTTTAGATATATAAAAATTTTATTGAAATTTTCACCGTCTTTTACCCACCTCCTAGGAGAATTTGAAAATTTACATAAAACATAATTTTACCACTTCTGTGAGTGGAATTTAGAAAATATGAGAGACACAGTTAATATCAAGGACTAAAATGTGGTTCAATGAGATGAAAATAATTTTTGTTGAATAGTAACTTTTTACTTTTTCTTACCACGGTTAAAAGTAATTAGGGAAATTAAGGGTAAAAATGTTATTATTATTACCCTAAAACATGTCATAATTATATTAGATAAGTTTAATTCGACCAAAAACAATTCTAGGAGTAAAATATGACCATTTAGGCCCACTTGTATTAGATTAGGACATTTATTATTAATTTATTTAAAGAAGGGTTAAAATAGTTAAAATGAATGTTTAATAACAAAATCATTTTTAATATAGGATTATACATAAGATAAATTCGACTATAAATATTAATTATAAATCTAAAAATATTTCCTACATAATGGTATTTTATTTGTAATTTTTAGACAATAAATAATTTAATTTATTTATGACACAATGATGATGAAGTAATTATGTTATTAATGAAATATTGACATAATTGATGTTATAAATACCCAAATAAATGTAATTCGAGACTTTTTATGAATTAAAATAATTTTATAGGTTAATATGACATGTTAGTATAGATTTAATTAACTTTTTTCGAACTAATATTTCTGTTATTATTTTCACAAAAATCAATTACCAAATAGTGTCAAAATTGACATAAAATAGTTTTTAAAACAAATATTATATTATTAATTGTTATTTTTTTAATAAAAATATAAGGTTCGGCCAAATGACTTAGATAAGGTTATATATATTAATAATAAACAAATTGGGGTTCTTTTGTCTTGTTATAGTAAGTTTATTAACCTTAAATTGTAAGAAAACTAGAAGACATGGTAAAAGTTAAATTATCTAACTTAAAGTTAAATCTAAATGATAAGGTTATAATAGAAACATAAACTTGTCTAAATTCTATTGGATTAGATTATTTCTACCCATACCCACCTTAGCTTCTAAATAAATCAATTTGGAGCTATAAAAAACCAAATATGCCTTTATAATAAAATAATATTTTTAGTTTTTCCTAAGGTTCCCCTCTCCTCCCTTAGAAAAGGGAACATCCTCCCTCTCTTCCTCACACCACATTGAGACTTAATTCTTGGAACAACCCTGCCAAATCCTCTTCTCTACTTCCCTAGAAACATTCTAGAGGTCTTGGTCTTCTTCAAAGACAAATTTTAGTTCCCTAAGAAGAGGTCTCAAAGAGGTGCTTCAAAGAAGAGGTAATGTCTGTTACCGATTTTTTCAACTTTATTTATTCTTCCACTTATTCTTATTTAGTTGTTTCATTATGAAGTAATAAAATAAATATCACTCATATACTTTTATGTTATTATAAGTATGAAACAACCCTATTTCACCATCTATCCATCCTATGGAAAATGAAATCACCGCGCGTGCGTACGTTCGGAATACCGTCTCCACGCCTTGGTGTAATCTAATTTCCACCACCACCCAAAATGGATGGGTATAATGGTGTAAATAATAACTATATATGATTATTGTAAAGTGATATTTATTCTGAAATAGTATACATACACTCCAATACAATTCCACGATCATGGGAACGATATCATCGCTCGTGCGTACGTACGGAATACCGTCTCCACGATGTGATGCGACTTGTTATACATGATCTTCATTGCATAATGATTATATAAATGAATTTAATGAATGAATACGATATATATTACACAAATACCATTCTGGAAGTGAAGAATCTATAACCTAAAGAGAATAATCAGAATTTATTCGACAAAACCCGCATAAGAACAAAAGGTAATAAACACCCGAATAACAAGTAGAAATGAAATATTAATAATAAGAAGCTAAGAATATGGCCATATATTATATCATGACAATGAGTATGATTATTTAATAAGTCAATGACACTATTTAAATCATTATACAGGAGGTTTGGACACTTACGAAGCAAATCGGACCTAAGGTAAGAGAAAATCTCGCAATCTCATTTTTATCCGAGATTGTTTATACTTCAGAATTTACTGGGGAATATTTATCATCCACATCCATTTTTCCTCAATATGTAATATTTATATCCTTCTAAAATTTTTTATATCGAATTTTACCATTCGGTCAGTTTTTAGTAATAGATATGAAAGGAATATTTTGTCGTTTCTTTTACGAGGTACTTTTTGACTTTTCCAAAAAAAAGTACGAGAAGAATGTTTTTTTAACTTATATGGATTGAATGGATTTTTAAAACATTATTTACAAGAATCTTATTTTACAAGTTTTCAAGTTTATTTTTTATCAACATCATCTAGTTTAAAATTGTATGACATGTTAAGAAAGGAAAAATGTTTTTGAAGTAAAAAGGATATTTTCCTCAAGAATGGAGTTCAAGTGTTTTATCAACATTATTTTCCATATAAGATAATATAGGGTTATTTTTCTATCCCTATTATTACATTGATTTGATTATGTTGTGATGTAATTAATTTTATGAATTCCTTTATCTTATATGAATTGTTTTATGATGTCATAATGATTAAGAATCCCATTTTTATTACATGGGTTATGCAATGTTGTATGATTTATGATTTTGTGGCACACATAAGAATGGTATCATTATTAGATGGGTGAGACCTATATCACCCTACAATGCATTGGGTAAAGATTTATATCTCATGAGATAGACATGGCTAGAACGGCAGGTTAAACCGTTTCAGTGAAATAGGACTGAAACGAGGAGTGAACTCGGTTCCGAAATGGACTTTATCCTCTAATATAGTCTTGGAAATGAGTCTTGAATACTAAGAAATTATTTTCTATGATTATGTGTGTATGACACAATGTTTCATGTTTTATTACATTTCACTACTATGATTTATCCCATGTTATGAAATTATGATCTCTTTTACAGGTTAATATTTCCAAAATGTTATGTTATTATGAATATGATGTGATTGATATTTATTTTGGTTACACTCATTGAGCATTTGAGATCACCCTTTTATATGTTTTCTTTCCCCAGGTCAGGAAGAAGGTTATTATGTAAGATATGCCAAAATGGGACTCTAGATATGATGAAATAAATGGGAGACAACGTAGATGATTTATGAACCAGTAGTTTATGTTTCCCTGTTTCTAAAGACACTATACCTATACAGCCCTTTCTTGGTTTTGTTATATGTTGTAATAAGTGTGCTTCAATTATGAAGTAATAGTAATGTATGTAAAGTATGGGTCGTTATAGTTGGTATCAGAGGATAAGAATAGAACACAATCTTAGTGTTTTAGAAATGGCCACGAACAACCTATGATAAGACCTTAAGTGTGAAATTTTATTCTTGATTATGTGTTTTTCCTATTATAATTAGTGTTGCTCACACTATTCTTCTTGGTGTTAGTCAATGGCTGGAACCTGAAGGAACCGTGTTAATGCGGAATGCGATAGGAAATGCAATGACTGTCCCCCTGAACAACCAAACATTATGGGAGCTGGAATGCAAAATCTTATAGCCATGCTCACACAACTTTCTCAAGCTACGAATCATGCAGGTCTTCCAAACGAGCAAAGGAAGGAGAAAAATTCTGTTGAATCCTTCATGAGGTAGCGTCCACCTTCATTCAGCGGGTCTTCTGATCCATTAGTGGCTGAAAAATGGATCAATACCACTGAAAATATATTTCCAATTCATCAATGTTCTGAACATGACAATGTCATCTTAGCAGTTTATCATTTGGAAGGTGAAGCTGATCAATGCAGGAATCCTATTTAGAATACGAGGCAAAGGGATTAAATTGAGTCCATGGAAATGGATGAGTTCAAGAACTTATATTTCAAAAAGTACTTCCCTCGTATTCTCCAAACAAATATGGAGAAGGAATTTATTGAAATAAATCAAATGTATGATGAATCTGTTTGTACCAATGAAGAAAATTTTACAAGACTTGCAAGGTACACTTCTAGTATTATTATCCAACCTGAGAGTAAGATCGATCGATTCTTTAGTGGCTTAGAACCATGTATTTGAAGGGCGTTTTTAATAAGGTACTTCAATAACTACGAGGAAATTTTTCGATGTGCTCTCAAGGTTGAGATGGAGATTGGAGTAACACATCAGTCATATGGGTTTGATAAGAAGAGGAAAATGGAATTCAAAGGAAAATCTAAAGAGCACACTGAAAAGAAGATGAGTTTTCCCTCATTCTCAATGTGTGGAAAGAAACATGTAGGAATAATGTCTTAATGGGACAAAAAAATGTTATATGTGAGGAAAAGAATATCATCGGGAAATTGAATGTCGAAATAATGGGAAGAAATTGTCCAATGATGCAAACAAAGGAAGGGATACACAGAATGAACCTACTCCACTTTAATGTTTCAAGTGCAAGGAAATGGGGAATTATGACAATCAAAACCCTAATCCAAGGGTTGTTGATGATGATCGATGTCAACAAACTCTTAAGGCCAAAGACAAAGGAAAGTCACATGCAATTTCTATCAGTGATGTGGAGTACGATAACGAAGTGGTGAAAGGTACACTTACCATCTACTCCACAGTAGAAAATTTTTTATTTGATATTGGATCCACCCACTCTATTATTTCTAAAAAATTCTATAAGGGTATCACCATATTACCTCAATAATTAGATGCTGAATTAGCTGTGATAACCCCTAATGGCACAACAGTTGCATCAAAATTTTATAATTCTTCTCTGATTGAAGTTTGTGGGAAAGTGCTTCCTGCAAATCATGTGATCCTTCCTATAGTAAAATTTGATGTGATTCTTGGCATGGTTTGGGTTTCTCTATATGGAGCTCATATCAATTTCCAAATAAGGGAAGTCACATTTCATATTCCAGATCAATCTATGATCATCTATCGATGCAAGGATGAACATAGCCTTCCAGTGGAAATTTCTTCCATCTTATGGGTTTTTATTACACTAAATGAAGGTTATTTATCTCAAATGGTTTGTGAGAAACTCACGATTAAGAATATTCCCATTTTATGAGAGTTTGGTGATGTCTTTCTGGAGGAATTCCCGGTTCTTCCACCAAATTGTGAAGTTGAGTTTTCAATAGAACTCGTACCGGGTGCTTTGCCTATTTCAAAGACACCATATAGAATGGCCCAAACTGAGTTGAAGGAATTGAAGAAGCAACTCCAAGAGAATCTTCATAAGGGATTCATAATCCCTAGTGCGTCACCTTGGGGAGCACCTGTTGTGCTTGGTAAAAAGAAAGATGGATCAATGAGACTCTGTATTGACTATCGAGAACTTAACAAGATCACTATCAAGAAAAAATATCCTCTCCCACACATTAATGACTTATTTGACCAACTACGCGGAGCTCTATACTTTTCCATGATTGATCTTCATTCAGGGTATCATCAATTACAGGTCAAAATGGAGGATATACCAAAGACGGCTTTCCATACAAGGTATGGACACTATGAATTTATAATGATTCCATTTGGTCTTACTAATGCCCCTTCTATCTTCATGGATTAGATGAATAGAGTCTTTAGAGACTATCTTGATCAGTTTTTGGTAGTCTTTATAGATGATATTCTTGTCTATTCATAGAGAAAGGAAGAACATGAAGATCACTTGAGAATTGTATTGAAGACCCTGAGAAAGGAGAAGCTTTATACCAAATTTACCATGTGTGAATTTTGTCTTCAAAAAGTTTCATTTTTGGGTCACATAATCTCAAAATAGGGGATATCTGTGGATCGAAGAAAAACAGAGGTTATCGAAATATGGCCGAGACCGACAACAGTAACGGAGATCCAAATATTTCTTGGTTTAGATGGATATTATCGACGTTTTGTGAATGATTTTTCATGATTATCTAATCCACTCACCAGGTTGATTCTAAAAGGAGTTATGTTTGTTTGGATAGAGTAATGTGAAGAGAATTTCATGGAGTTGAAAAGAATGTTATCCAGTGAACCTGTACTCACACTTCCTTGTAGTGGAGAAAGGTTTGTGATCTACAGTGATGCATCCAAGAAGGGGCTGGGGTGTGTTCTTATGAAAAATGATATGGTGATAGCTTATGCCTCACGATAGTTGAAAATCCATTAGCAAAATTACCCAACTCATGATTTAGAGTTAGATCGGTAATCTTTTATTTAAATATTTGGAAGCATTATCTTTATAGGGAAAGGTGTGATATTTATACTGATCATAAATGTTTAAAGTATATTTTCACACAAAAGTAGCTGAATTTGCGCCATATAATATGGTTGGAGCTGATTAAGGATTCATACTGCTCAATTCATTACCACCCTGGGAAAGCAAACAAGGTGGCAGATGCATTAAGTTGGCAAGACCAAGCTAGCTAATCCATGATGAGGATAACAAAAGATCCAATATTTATGTATTGATAAAGGATGGATCTTGGAATTATAATGGAAGGGGAAAATCATATCTCTCTCAATTGAATGGTCAACCATCTATACATGTGAAGATTAAAGTGGCGTAGAAAAGAAGATGTAGAGTTACAAAAGAAGGTGAGAAATATTCCTGAATTCAACCTTGATTGTGATGGGATAATAAAGTTCATGAATCATGTTTATGTTCCTCCCATCCCATAATTAAAGATGGAGATACTGGATGAGGCTCATAGTTATTCATTCTCTATTCATCATAGAAGCACGAAGATGTATAGGGACATGAAAGAGTACTTCTGGTGGGATGGCATGAAAAGAGATGTTTCTGAATATGTCTCTTGATGCTTGGTTTGTCAGCAAGTTAAAACTGAGAGACATAAGATTAATGTGTGTTAAAACTATTACCCATACTCGAATTGAAATGGGTAAACATCACTATGTACTTTGTCACCGGACTTCCTAAAACAGCCAAAAGAAAATAATGATATCTGGGTCATATTTGATCATCTTACAAAGTCTACATACTTCATTGATATTAGAGTGGATTTCTCTCTAGATCATCTTGCCATGATATATGTAAAGGAAGTGGTAAGATTTAATGGAGTACCACTTTCCATTATATCTGATCGGGATTCGAGATTTACCTCGAAGTTCTGGCGAAGTCTTCAGCATACTCTGGATACAGAGTTGAGTTTCAGCACTGCTTATCATCCTCAGACAGACGGTCAGTCTGAGAGTACAATTCAAACTCTTGAAGATATGTTGAGAGCTTGCTCTATGGATATCAATGGTGGTTGGGATCAACACCTACCTTTGGTGGAATTTTCTTATAACAATATTTTTCACTCCAGTGTTCAGATGGATCCTTATGAATCTCTCTATGGAAAGAAATACAGGACTCCAACTTGTTGGGATGAAGTTGGGGAATGAAATCTATTAGGACCTGATCTTGTTGATGGGATGGCTGAAAAGGTCATATCTATTGAACAACACATAAGAGTATCTCAGAGTCGAAAAAAAAGTTATGCCGACAACCGAATAAAAGACATAGAGTTTGAAGAGGGTGATAATGTGTTCTTACGAATATCTCCCTGGAAGAGGGTCATGAGATTTGGAAAGAAGGGAAAGTTGAGCCCTAGATATATCAGTCCTTTTTCAATTATGGATCGTGTAGGGAAGGTAGCTTACCAATTGGCGCTTCCACCGAATCTCTCCCAAGTTCATGATGTGTTCCATGTATCTCTCCTGAGAAAGTACATACCAGATCCTTCACGTGTACTCATCTTAGAAGTTTTACCGCTGGAGAAAGATCTTTCTTATGAAGAACAACCAATAGAGATTCTGGATCATAGTGAAAAAGTCCTACGGAACAAGACCACTCTCTTGGTGAATGTTTTATGGAGGAACCACCAATTTGAATAAGCTACGTGGGAGCTTGAGGATATGATTAGGGAGAGGTATCCTCATCTATTTGTTACAAACTGACAAATTTTGAGGGCAAAATACATTTTAAGCGGGGGTAGAATGTAACACCCGAGACTTTTATGAGAAATATTTTTTTTATGTTATATAAATCATAAAAGGAATCTTTCACTACACACAACACTAGCTTGGCTTGTTTTACAGGCAATCGCGACCTTCCTCAATAGCTTGTGTCGTACGCAATACCGAGTTTCACTAAACAATTATATTCTATTAAAATATTACTAAAACTAGCCGTTATGAATATTAATACCCACCTTTTGAAATTTTTTAAATTTTATTTTTTCAAAATGGACTTCATTTTTGGATTCGTAATATCGAAATTAGACTAGGGTGAAATTTTGGTGTTTTTTTGAAAACTTTCAATTTTTGATGAATAGTGAAAACACTGGGTTACAATTTAATAACCGAATTTTTATTTAAATAATTATTTATTTTATTTAAATTTATTTTAGGTCAAAATTGATACATAATACCTATATATGTTCAATTCAATTCATTGGAGTCATTTTATAATAATTTTAGATATGTAAAAATGTTATTGAACTTTTCACCGTCTTTTACCCACCTCCTTGGAGAATTTGAAAATTCACATAAAACATAATTTTTCTGCTTCTGTGAGTGGAATTTCGAAAATCCAAGAGACACGGTTAATATCAAGGACTAAAATTTGGTTCAATGAGATGAAAATAATTTTTGGTGAATATTAACTTTTTACTTTTTTTTACCATGGTTAAAAGTAAATAGGAAAATTAAGGGTTAAAATGTTATTATTATTACCGTAAAACATGTCCTAATTCTATTGGATATGTGTAATTCGACCAAAAACAACATTAGGAATAAAATATGACCATTTAGGCCCACTTGGATTAGATTGGGACATTTATTATTAATTTATTTAAAGAAGGGTTAAAATAGTTAAAATCAATGATTAATAAATAAATCATTTTTAATATAGGGATATACATAAGATAAATAAAACTATAAATATTCATTAGAAAGATAAAACTATTTCATACATAATCATATTTTATTTTTAATTTTTATACAATAAATAATTTAATTTATTTATAACACAATGATGATAAATTAATTATCTTATAAATGAAATATTGACATAATTGATATTATAAATACCCAAATAAATGTAATTTGTGACTTTTTATGAATTAAAATAATTTTATAGGTTAATATGACATGTTAGTATTGATTTAATTAACTTTTTCTCACTAATTTTTCTGTTATTTGTTTCACAAAAATAAATTACCAAATAGTGTCAAAATTGACATAAAATTGTTTTTAAAATAAATATTATATTATTAATTGTTATTTTATTCCTAAAAATATAATGTTCGGTAAAATGACTTAGATAAGGTTATATATATTAATAATAAACCACATGGGGTTCGTTTGGCTTGTTATAGTCAATTTATTAACCTTATTGTGTAAGAAAACAAGAAGACATGGTAAAAGTTGAATTATCTAACTTAAATTTAAATCTAAATGATAAGGTTAAAATAGAAACCTAAAATTGTATAAATTCTATTGGATGAGATTATTTCTAGCCATCCCCACCTTAGCTTCGAAATAAATCAATTTGGAGCTAGTAAAAACCTTATATTACTTTATAATAAAATAATACTTTTTGTTTTTCCTAAGGTGCCCCTCTCCTCCCTTATAAAAGGGAACCTCCTGCCTCTCTTCCTCACACCACTTTGAGATTTCAAGATCGTCCAAGCCCTGAAAAATTATATTCTACACTTACATAGAAACATCCTATAGGTCCTGATCTTATTCAAAGACCAATTTTAGTGCTCTAAGAGGAGGTCTCAAAGAGGTGCTTCAAAGAAGAGGTAATGTCCGTTACCGATTCTTCCAACTTTATTTCTTCTTCCACTTCTTCATCTTTAGTTGATTCATTATGAAGTAATAACATCAGTATCACTCATATACTGGAATGTTATTATAAGTATGAAACAACCCTATTTCACCATCTATCCATCCTACGGAAAACAAAATCACCGCGCATGCGTACGTACGGAATACCGTCTCCACACCGTGGTGTAATCTATTTTCCACCACCACCATATTTGGATGGGTACAATGGTGTAAATAATAACTATATATGATTATTTTAAACTAATAATTATTCTGAAATAGTATAAATACACTCCAAAACAATTCCACGACCATGGGAACGATATCATCGCTCGTGCGTACGTACGGAATACTGTCTCCACGATGTGATGTGACTCGTTCTACATGATCTTCATTGCATAATGATTATATAAATGAATTGAATGAAAGAATATGATATATATTACACTAATACCACTCTGTAAATGAGGTATCTATAACCTAAAGAGAAGAATATGAATTTATTCGACAAAACACGCAGAAGAACAAAAAGTAATAAACAGCTGAATAACAAGTAACAATGAAATATTACTAATAAGAAGCAATGAATATGGACATATATGATAACATAACAATGAGTATGATTCTGAAATAATTCAATGACATTATTTAAATCATTATATAGGAGTTTCGGACACTTACGAAGCAAATTGGACCAAAGGTAAGGGAAAATCTCACAATCTCATTTTTATACGAGATTGTTTATACTTGAGAATTTACTAGGGAATATTTATCATCCACATAAATGTTTCATCAATATTTAATATTTATATCCTTCTACAATTTTCTATATCCAATTTTACCCTTATTTGAGTTTTTAGAAAACGATATGAAAGGAATCTTTTGTCGTTTTTCATACGAGGTACTTTTTGACTTTTCTGAAAAAAGTACGAGAAGAATGTTGTTTTAACATATACGGGATGAATGGATTTTTAAAAAATTATTTACAAGAATCTTCCTTTAAAACATTTCATGTTTATTTTTAATCAATTTCTTCTAGTTTAAAATTGTATGACATGTTAAGAAAGGAAAAATGTTTTTGAAGTAGAAAGGATATTTTCCTCAAGAATGGAGTTCAAGTGTTTTAGAAAAATTATTTTCCATCTACGATAATATAGGGTTCTGTTTCTATACCTATTATTACATTGATTTGATTATGTTGTGATGGAATTATTTTTATGAATTCCTTTATCTTACATGAATTGTTTTGTGATTTTACGATGATTAAGAATCCAATTTTTATTACTTGGGTTATGAAATGATGTATGATTTATGATTTTGTGGAACACATAACAATGGTATAATTATGAGATGGGTGGGACTTATATCTCACTACAATGCATTGGGTAAAGATTTATATGTCATGAGATAAACATGGCTAGAATGGAAATTTAAACCCGTTCAGTGAAACAGGACTGAAATGAGGAGTGAACTCGGTTCAGAAATGGACTTTGTCCGCAATGATAGTCTTGGAAATGAGTCTTGACTACTAAGAAATGATTTTCTATGATTATGTGTTTATTCCACAAAGTTTCATGTTTTATGTTATGATTATTGGGATTACATTTCACTACTACTATTATCCCATGTTGTGAAATTATGATCTCTTTTTCAGGTTATGATTTACAAAATGTTATGTTCTTATGAATATGATGTGATTGATATTTATTTTGTTTACCCTTAATGAGCATTTGAGCTCACCCTTTTATATGTTTTCTTTCCCCAGGTCAGGAAGAAGGTTATTAAGTAGGAAAGGCCAAAAAGGGACTCTAGATATGATGAAATAAATGGGGGACAACGTAGATGATTTGTGAACCAGTTGTTTATGATTCCCAGTTTTTAAAGACACTATACCTATATGGTCCTTTCCTAGTTTTGTTATATGTTTTAATAACTGTTCTTCAATTCTGAAGTAGTATCAATGTATGTAAATTACGGGTCGTTATAGTTACACTATTACCCTTTGAAAAAATTCCCCCCTGAAATTATATCTCTCTTATACAAACAACAGAGCATACATATGCCTCATCACATCATCGTGTATCCATGCCACTTCCTTTAATTTATAGTTTCACTAGAAAACATTGACCATCTGAGTGGCCCTGTTCACTATCATATTATCTCTTTTATATAGAATGAACACGAGTTTTTCATTATAATAAATTTAATCCTTCAATGTTATGACCAATAAGATTTATAGATATATAGCATTAGGTATGTACATTATCCTGAGAAATACATGGAACACATCCAAAAAATGAGATATATTTAGTGGAAGATCATAGTGGTAAGGTACTTAACTGGTATGATCATGAATATAAACGGGAACAATATAACTATGGATTATGTTTAAATTATTTCGAAATCTTATAACCTTATTCAAAGAATATAATTATAGGAATACTTTATCACTAACCTCAAAATACAAATTCTCAAATAGATTTTCAACACATATTTTATATTCACATAGATATTTCTTGATATACTGCCAAATGGATATAACATTTTTTATATTTCAATATATTTAATTGTTCCCCATATATTTATTCTCAAACTACACCACAAAAATCGGATTTCTATAAATCCTTCGCAAGAATTATTTATATGGAGTTATTTTAATGTTTAAGTGATAGTCATTATTTTAATAAGAGCCACACAAAGTAAGGTGTTGATCCTAATTACCATTTAAATCAAAATAAAATGTTAAAAAACATATTCTAAAGTTTTTGTGGTCCCCCTGGGATGACAATATATTTGAGGAGGATATGTTGTATTGAAACACCACTATATATCTAGTGCCAACTCTAGACTTATCCAAGACTTCGAAGTAAACCTCGTTTCCAAATCAAATAAAAAAGTGGAAATCCATCTAATCTTACCACTTTTTATTACATATCATTGAAATATTATCTAGATATAAACCTAATCTAATTCAAATAAATTCCCAAATTTATTAAGAAGATCTCATATAACCAAAATAGAATTATGGCCTTTTGATTTTTTGAGGAGTTAATATATGAAACAGATTGTGATTTTTTTCCATTTCCATTAAGTAATAGTATATGGTAGTAATATAAGATTATACATATGTCACTCATAATTTACATGTTTATAAAAAATTCATTAGGATACATACACTATAGTATCCATTTTCATTTTGTCCCTCCAAAAATATTCTTTTACATCACTATTAATCTTTATAGTTCCAAAAATAATATAGAATGATGAATTATGAGAATCATCCAATAAGTCCTTGTTCAATTTTATCATTGAATGTATGAACACTCTATTCCTGAACCTTATAATTTCCACACAATCATGGTTAAACTCAGTAACATTCCTCACTTTCTTCTATATTTCTACATCATCATTCTACACATATTTAATTCTCACAAGGATGGATTTTTGAACTTTCATCTATGAAATATTGGATCTATCACCATTCCATGAAATCTTACATCAATACAATAAAATTACATATGTATTTGATATATTTCAATCCTCATCATTGCGAAATAAGAATTTTTATCTTCACCAAGAGAAATAACCACCTTGCCTTCTTTCTTAGGATGGTATTGTATTGAGTAGTCATAATCATTAATCATCTCCCACCATATTTTCGGTTTCATATTCTAATATTTCTATGTGAATATATACTTAAGGATCTTATGAACTATGTATATGAAAAACTCTACACAATAAAGATAATTCATCATTATCATCAATGAATAAATTACCTCTCCCATCTCTTAATCAAGAGTTATCTAATTTTTATCATGTATTTTCAATTGGAGAGAGAAATTAGCTATCACAATGTAATTATATATAAAAGCAAATCCCATTACCTTCATTTTTATGTCATTATAGGTCAAAAACCTTATCAGCTATAGAGAAATGTAAGAATAAGTGCACTAACCAACCTTCTCTTTATCTCATTGAGATTCTCATCATATTCATCTATCCTCAAGAACGTAGCTCCCTTCTGATTCAACATGGTGAGTGGATTAGATATATTAAAGAAATATCTGATAAAGATTCCATAGTATCATACTAAATCAGAAAAAACTATGGATCTTAGTTAGAGTGGTTGGTCTATGCCATTTCTCAATAACTTCCATCATCGAAGGATCCACAGATATACCTTTACATGAGATTATATAAACCAATAATGAAACATTCGGATACCAAAATTATCACATGGTAAATTTAGCATACAAATTATCCTTCTTTATGGTCATCTACACAATTATAAAATGATCTTTATAGTTATTATTACTCTTCGAATATATATGAATATCATATATAAATAATACAAAAAACAAATCAAGGGAACATCTATGAACTCTAATAATAAATTTAATAAATATAGCTGAAGAATTAGTAGGTCTAACTGGAATCACTATAAATTAATGTTGACAATAACTCATAAAGAAGTCTATATTGGGTACATTATCCTTCTTTACCATTAATTAATGATAATCGGATTTAATGTAAATATTTTAAATGATTTTAACTATGAATAGTTGCTCAAAGAAGTCATCAATACTAAGAATAGGTTAATTTTCATTTATACTAATCCTATAGTGTTTTTGATAATCAATGAAAAGACCCATTGAACCATCTTTCTTTATAATCTGAAGAACAGGTTCCCCCATGGTGATACACTACGGAGTGTGAATCCCTTATCGATATTTTCATATATATTTTTATAAAATTACTCAAAATCAATTGTGGATATTATATATATAGTCTTTGAAATATTTGTTTCACCCAATATGCATTATTTTAATAGATCAACTTCACGATTCATTAAAAAATAGAAAATTCATTAGGAAATATATCATAAGATTCTTTAAAAATAGTAATATATCAATGTTTATTTTTCCAGAACCATTTGAGATAAATATACCTCATGTATATATAACAAGATTGATAAAACAGATATAAATTCAATTGCAATTTCATATTCATCCTTGAAATGAAAAATGATCATCGGTAGAATGAAAATATTAAAAATGATTTCCATTCCTTTGTAATTAACATGGTTTCTATATATAGTGATCCAATTAATCAACAAAATCCCTTCAAATTCAACTTGATGAGAATTAGATGATTTTTAGGAAGCACATTCCCAGAAAACACTATCAGAGAGGAGATGTAAACATGAGATATAATAATTATACCATCAAGAGATTTTAATACTAATTATACATATAATTGTTGTAAACGTGACATGAAAGACAATGAAAAATTTTCAGATATAAAAAATTAGATACTGCAAGAATCAAATAAGTTATTTTCAATTACATAGTTTATGGTAAGTGTATTTCTCATTACTTTATTCCAATGAACAAGATAATCTAGTGATATTGAGTGATCTTTCACATTGTCTCTTGTCATAAGAGAATGTTGTTTCAAATTCGTTCTATTAACCCTCATATTATTTCACTAGTTATCATGATATCCATAATCCATGTAATAATAGCATTGTATTATGGGTGATACATTCAGATTATATTTCTCACCATTAATTTCATTGATTATACTCTCTACATTATGTTGAAATTTTTTAACTCAATAAAATCCTTTTATACACTTAAAAAATTTATCATACCATATAAGGAATGTTACTCCATGCTTACATATAAACATTTGGCATGGAGAAAGATTAATTTTATCTCCACCTACAGTTTTACTCTTATAATATCTTAAAAATTACATCTTTATATTCTTATATGAAAAATAATATGAATAATGATAGTCTCCCATTTCTATTTCTAGCCATATAGAAAATTTAATGATTTCACTGTTTTGATTACTGTATCTTATTGACAATTCCATTCAGTTATTTTTCCATAATCCACTATAGAAACCATCAAATTTTGTTGGGCCGATGATAAAACCAAACTTGTACCTCGAGAGTCTTGGTAAATTTTCATCATAAATAATATGAATTCATACTTTTTTATCTTTAGTTCAAGGAATTCAATATTAATTTTAATATTATTTATTAAAATAAAATAACTATTAAAAAATAACTACATAAACACTTCCCATGTTGTGTAGTCAATTTCATCCTCTTAACATGTATTCCTTATAAGATCCCATCATTGATCTACTTAGCCTCCCAAATGATAAGCATCAAAATAATTTTTGCATCATTTTTAGACTAGAGAATTGATAATAACTTTTCAGTGGTACTATTCCACTATTAAATAATTATATAATCATTGAACCCACTAAATTAAGCTGGATGTATACTCACGAAATAACAAACCATATGTTGTTCCGTCCTTTGGTTGTTTGGAAGCTAATCATTCTTCATAGGTTGAGAATTGTTTTAAGAATAAAAATATATTTTTTCCATTCTAGATCTCATAACATCCACTTTATCAGGTGTACAATATTTTTTATATTCATTATATTCATTGTTAAGATGTTTATTCTTGGTTCCAACCATTAACTAATCTGAAAATTACATTGTGATGAACAATAATCATAGTGGGAAATTATACTATAATGAAAAATAATTCCTTAGATGTCAAATTACGACACATTACATTCAATATATGACACCATATGATTAACCTAGTTCATCGATGATCATAATTTATTCAAATAATTTATAACAGCCCATAAAAAATATAAATTAATCCAATCATACCCTCGTGAGTGTCTAGCAATGTGTGTAGTTTTTTGATAGCTAATCATGCATCAGTGAGAATAAAGGTAATACTCAATCCACCCCTTTGAATGTTGTTATCGATAGGTGATGTTTTTAATCAACCTTATACACATTCAAAAATCATGGTGGGTATATATTTTTTATGTAATCCACACAATATCATCTTTACTATAACATTTGGATGTTATCATATACTTAGAATTATCCCCATGGTTTGTAATCCAAATCTCACAAAATAACTAAACCCTACTATGATACTAACTGATGTGACCCAAGCATAAAATATATAAATATTACACCATATTAGATTAATATTAAATACCTATAATAAAAATACACATCGTAAAAACATAACATTTTAGTTTCTTTGGAGACTACATATACAAAAGATATAATTCATGAAAAATCCTTAATATATCCCTTGAAATCCTTCTCATGTAGTAACCTTATTATGTATACCCTAACTAAAAATATTTTTTTCCAAACATGTGGAAACCAACCAAAAAATTTTGATCTTACAGATTTAGTAATGGTAATAATGGGGTATATAAATTGATGATCACATATAGGCATAAGATAACCATAAGTCTATGAGATCATGATAATAACTTACAAATTTCATCTCCAAAATCACTTAGATCATAATCTCAAGTTATGAAATAAAAAATTATATTTTTAAAATATAATAGCCAAAAGGGAGATGAATCATCATAATCCATCAAGAACCCTAATAACATATCATAAGCATTTGAACATGTCATTAATTATTTTGGTTAAAAATGAATAATCATAATAATATATTGGGAATCATACATTCGTCATGGAGTTACCTAAACACTATAATTAGAAAATTCTCTTAGTATTATATTATATGTAGTCAACTACATCATCTATTCGTAGTTTATTAACTCTTCCACCTCAATGAAGTTTCTTTACACATTCAACTCTTTGGAGTTTCTTACCTCCAAAATCTCATACAAAATTCTTAATTATGTCATAATTTTCCATTTTCTTGGGGGGATATATAATTATGGGTCCAATTATCACATTATCATAATTTATTCATATCAATGAATAGCTATTATCTAATATCAATTATATTATTAAAACACAAACTATGTAAAATCAACATGTTTCACAAACATATCAGAATCAAAATCATAGACCATCCATAAAATGAATAAGGATGGTGCTATTGGATTATAACTATAGAATCATATAAGAAACATAAATATATTATAATCATGATAAATAATGAGTTTAAAAGGTCACATGAATATTTCATCATGAAAATAACATTTAAAAAAGTGAAATCAATAACTATAAATATAAAAAATTCAAAAATATTGAAAAATAAATTTTCTTTGAAAATGATGATGTAAAATAATAAAGGGATCTTAGAGTCATAGATATTTCATTCAGGTTTGAAATTTCATTTATGACACCATCATTAAAAACACAGATTAATTTCACAACTTTTGTAAAATTTTCCATTTTTGGAAAATGATAAGAATATTATTTTAAAATATTTTTACATAAAGCTAATCGTGGGTAAAAATGCATTTATGAAATAATTGGGAAAGTTTGAAAAATATTGAAAATATTTTTCCAATCATGGATATAGTGGAGATTAATTCCCAACTAGAAGAGGATAAATAAACTAGGCTTTTCTTAAAACATTTTATAAATCATTTTGAGTACCAATAATAGGAATGTGGTAAAAAAAACTTCAAAGTTACATAAATTACAATGGGAGACAAAACTAAAGTTGTTTTTAGATAACAATAATATAATTTACTAAAATTTAAATTCAATCATAAATAATCTAGATTAAAATTATACTAAAATATAAATCTCTTACCTCAAGTATCATATTGTTTCAAGCATGTTGGAACATCAATTTTAGAGTTAAACCTACATTTTATTATCCCTTAATCTTTGAAAGGATGTTTTTTTGGAAATAAAGTAATCTATAAGACATATGGATGTAATTTATTATCACTATGTCAATATTAAATAAGACTATGAGGTAATTATTCCATAAATAAAAACTAAAATGAATTCACATGTTAAAAAAGTTTATTTTCAAAAAACCATTTACAGAAAAAATATTATTTTTATCCATATTGAAAAGTATAAGATATATTAAAATAGAGAGACTGAAATTTTTTTCATTAAATAAAAATATATTATTGAAATTATCAAGGGACTGAAGAAAAAAATTCTAAAAGATATAATATATTATGATTAAGTTCTAAATTAACCTATTGGATTAAATAAAGGCAAGTGGTTTTGATATTTATAAGAATTATACCATAGTTTTATACCTAATTTACCCTTATCTTAATGAAAAATAAATATCATGCTTACCAATCATAATGACCAAAAATAAAAGGGGATAATTTAACAACTTTCACCCACTTATTTACAATTATGGAATCAATATTTCAAGAATAATTTTCAATATTTGTATGAAATCCATTTTAAAACAAGCTCAAAAAATGTAATAAAAAATGTTTATTGAAAAATTCATTTAAAAAAATTGTTTAATATTATCCCAGTCATAGTAAAACCCATTATTTAAGTGTTAATTTTTTTACATAATATAGAGTATATATTTCATTAAATTCTTTCATTAGTATTGATTAATTTAATATTATTATGAAAACAAATTTTGCGCATAAAAATAGTTTTACGAAAAGTATAAATTTTTTTATTCAAATTAATTTATAAATTTATAAACAGTTAATTTTTTTATAAAGGTGTGTAAAAAATAAATTTTAATAATTTTGTTAGAATTATTCATAACCAAAAATCCAACCGTTATGCGATAACTATCACATAAAATATTTTATAATTTTATAGTATATTGTTGTTCGTTTAAACATGTAGTTACATGAAAAGAAGACAATCAAAGAAATTAAATTTATTTCAAATAGAATTATATCAAAAAATATAATGGTGTAATGCTAATTCAATAGTTAATTTAGATTATTAATTGATGAATTAATGAGGGACTAATTTTATAGTACTTATAAGCATGCATGGTCTAAAAACATCCTCGAAGATAAGAAAAAGTGTTATCAAACTTGAAAAAGTTTTATAAATTTACATTATATGGTTTTTACCAAGTTGATCATAAAAGACTTGATGAAAAATTACAGTATTAGGGTTTTATTAATGTAATTTAATATGTGAAGAATAAAATCTATAATAATGAAACTTGGGATTTTTTATCATGTTCTAATGTCAATAATTCCATTAAGTAAAAGTCGGTCCTTTGGAATAAGTTTAATGAGATAGTATATGTTGAGTATAAAAATGTCCTTTTATTTTGTAATTCTTGTACTCAAATTGAGTGTACAAAATAGGTTAATATTTTTACTCAAGGTAAATAGATTGAAATGAAAAAGATTTATCTTTTTGTTCTTTGTTTAAGTGAACTATAAAGATTTCTGAATGGATGTTAAGCATATATTCTGTAACAGTGGATTTATGTAATTTTTTTCCATTTAATACATATAGGTTTTTATCTTTCATAGTAATTTTAATAAATTTTCATGTTGAAGAAATAAATATTTAGGCTGAAATAATATCCACAATAATGGTATTCAATGTTACAAATAAGCATAAAGAGCATTATCTTTAAGAAATTCATCGTGGTTAGAGATATCTATATTTAAGGAAATGAAAAAACACACTCATTGTGATTGTTTATGTAGGTGATTTTATTTTTTACAAAATATATCAATGTTTGGGGATATGATAATTTAATGGGCCTATATGTAAGGATTATATTTGGTTATATCATTACCTAATATGACAACTCAGCACGTGACATTCTTAATTTGTTTATAATTGAAAAAAAAAGATATGTATCTAATCCTATTACACTTTGGAACAAGGTATTATTTTATTAAAAATGATGTAGTGTGCATCAAAAGGAGTTCAGATGAATTATCAAATGCCTATAGTACTTGATAGTATCTAGAACACACATTTCTCTTGATATTACTCATTGTAAATAATTAAAAATCAATTAAAAGGATTAAAATAATTTTTTAATAATATATATATTATACTATATTTATGGTATATTTGATTATAGATATAAATATAAAAAAGTCACATCAATTTATCGTTATTACGATACCTATGTAGAATATGTAGGTGACGTTGGAGATCATATGTAAAATTATATAGGTTATTTATTTATTTAAATAGTATTAATTTATTAGTTTTCCATAAATAAATATTCAATCACACCATGTATAATTGAAACGAAATAAATTGTGTCATTATCAACCATACTTCAAATTATGTGCAATAAGTCATAATTTGAAGACATTACATTGGATGCTTCAAGAAAATTGATGATTGGGTGTGAAAATCAATGATTAATCATTTTCAAAGTATTATTGTAAAATATTCAAGGTTAATGAATATTTTTATTAACTAAAATTTCATAAATAGATAATTGTATATTGGGTAATTAAATTTTAATATGTTTTGATAATGTCATACGTAGTGGATACCTTGAGAAAACCACTATTAAAGGATTCCTTCTAGAGCTTCAGAGTTATATTGGGAGTGAATTAACTCTAAAAATCACTAAAATTTCATTAATATTCCTTTATTGTAAAATGGATATAATATAATGGCAGTAATTATTACTAATTGTGAGATCATTTAACTATATTATGTCTAAACAAAGGGATATAAGTGGAGTTTTCTTGTAGGGGTAGACACCTTAGTTGTCGGTAGATGATTTTTTTTGATGAGGATATTACATTGTGTTATCAGGTTTCCAAAAAGCACAAATGGAGTGATTAATGTGATCTTAGAGACTGAATATCCCTCAATAATTTAAAAAAAATGGGGATTTGAAGACATTAATTTTGATCGGTGAATATAGTATAGATATATTGATAGGGTGTTTGAGAACTCTCATGAACATCTTTCTATCTAGTGATGTGGTGTTTTGAAAACCCTCACATTGGGGGATTAATATGAAAATTTTCTTTAGATGATTCATTCATTAGTTATGATGGTGATATTATGATATATTTATTGTCAACGTGATCATGGTTAAGATGGTGTCTTGTTAGATCTACACTAAAAGAATAAGAATGATGGAATTCAATAGTTATAAAAAACACATTTTATTGTATTAAAATATAAATCATAGTTAATGTATGATAATATCATGATACATAATAATTTTAAAGTGACTATTTTGTTAGTTTTTTCTCATTCACATCCAACAGATAAACATGGGTATGGTATATTATGAAATGGAGAGTCTTCATTATGTTTTTGTGTATAATGGTAATTCTTATAATGGGGATGCCTATGTTTTTGGATTATCAAATGGTGGATTTTAAATATCATCATAATTAGATGATAATAAATGGTCATGGACTATACCATAGTGGATTGAAAAATCCGCATTCAATATTTCTATGAAGAAAATCCCCATGGAATATGATCATTTCAATATAGATCTAAGGTGAACCACATAATATTATTAATTAACACACTATAACCCATGTAAATGATATATTAATTATAATAAAATGAAATCCCAAACATGAGGAGTGTCTTAAATATATCACCGGGGAATTTAATATATGGATTTAATGAGAGATATTAGCCCATGGCTGAACCCTTTTATGACATGGTGAAGCTATCTTCATTAAAATGATTTATTTGTCATGAAATAATTAGATGAAAAATATATATGAGTAACCAATCTATATAAAGAGTGTACTAGAAATATTATAATTGAATGAAGGATATGAATTAAGGCCCCTAAATTAACCAACCCTATAGGAACTTGAGGAAGTCATAAATGATTGATTGAAATTATGAATTCTTGTCTAGATCTTTATTTTAGATTGATTTAAGGATCATATTCCTTTTGTTCAACCTATATTATTATTTTTAATAAGTTAAGAATATGAAACATGAGCTATTAATAATTATAAACCATTTATTAAGAACTCAATAATAAGTGAGTGTGAAAATTTTATCTATATCTTTTATCATGTGCGTTATATACGACTCTCTATATCTCATCAATTTTTATTTGTCTTATTTATAGATTACCACTTTATTTAACACATTAAATAAAGTGCTATTTGAAATAATGTTTTTGTTTTTTGGTTTCGTTGATTCACCCCCATATTATGCCTCCCATTATGGTTTCTTATAACACCTCTCTTAGTGATTTACTTTAAAGCACCATGTTTCCATAATATTTTCACTAATGGTATAACTCATCCAAAAAACTGTATATTAATCATGAAAAAATATACATGAGATGATTCACGATTGTTTTATATATTTCTACATCAAGTCTAACATAGTGAACTACATGAGAGGGATAATGAATATACCTATAAGACTAAGATAAATGAAAGGCATCGTGAACTATTCCAACTATAGTGAGAATTAAAACTGAAATGTAATATTACAAACTCAGTTTAATGACTCAAAATATCCAATTATCCATTCGAAATTTTAAATCTATTTGGACATTATATATAACTTTGTTTGGATAAGACTATATAAACACATAATCCACCACCTTGAACAAAAAATTTATTCACCTGCTATCTATATATGGTTGTTTCTTATCCTACATAGTCTTCATGTGATAATATTTTATCTCAATGAATTTAGTCATATATGACACATGTACCATCCTTTATTTGGGTGGTTATGTTAATATAAGATTCAAATGGTATTATGTAATTTTATAATCCTTATAGTGTTTTTATAATGGGTTTGGAATTCATGGGTAAGTCTTTTTAATCTTTTGGAATATTAATATGGATTTTTTTAATCACAATATCCCAAAAATCCAAAATCACACCCTATTGGATGCCCTTTTTCTATGGTTTTCCTTACTATCAAATTAGTATATAGAAATTCCATGGACAATCTATATTCCTCAGGAGTGGGGTGGATATTATTGGATATAGTCAAGAATGATGACATGGTTTTGGGTAGTATTCAGTAGTGCTAGGTGTTTTTTCATAGAGTTTTCAAGATCGCCATAATAATGGTAAGACAATTATGGATTCGGTTTCAATAGTCAGGCTGGACCATCCAAACCCAATAATCTCATTTTTATTTGACATTGATCAAATTTAAAGGGTTTAATATATTAATTAATAGTATATTATTAATGTATTAAACCCATTAAAACCACATTTAATTGAATAGATCACATTCTCTTATCGATTCATTGAATTTTATGAATTCTAGAATTCTCTATAATGAACTTAAAGTTTAAGGTTGACCCTTATTTCTTATGTTATTTGTTACTTATTTAATACAAATAATCTTATATACTTTTACAATATAAAGTATACTACCACCTACTGTTTTAGGTTTTTATAGTTTTGGGAGATAAAGTAAAGAACTCCATTGAGTCTTTCTTAGTTTGGATAGTTATCTTCATGTTCCTTATTGAATGATAATGGAGTGTGGTTCTTCTATTTTATTCAAACTCGTAGGATACTTATGTTTCTTCTATTGTCACTATCCATGATAAATGTAGTTTTAATTCCTTCAATTGAAATAAAATATTACAGATTATGGTAATTGAACTCATAGTAAGTGTTGATTCTACCCTTGGATTGTTCATCTTGTATGCATTACCTAAGTACCCTTATCATGGTGTATTGGAACAAAATCTTGTAGTTCTTAGCATGATAACCTATTTCATTTTGTGATAGAACATGGTTTAGTTGATTACATTTTTAAAGAATATGGGCATTAACATCGACAACACTGAGTTTTTTAGTTCATTATGATTTGGGGTAGTTGTGTACACTTGTGTCCTTGACATAATTCTTATGTTGGAATAAAATTTTAATCCATGCTTGATAGTGATTGCATGTGGGTGTGTGTGTAGATCAGGTTACCATTTTATGATGCTCGATTCTATGAATATGTTTGTGTATCTTGTTTCAATTATAGATATTGATAACATGTTTATGTATATTTCTAATAATTCTCATCATTTCATGTTGTGAATTACCTTTTATACACTACCCTATTATGCTTGTGACCAAGGATATGGATGTTTTGTTCTAGGTACTAGGAATAGTATAAACATTGTGATATGGTCATTCCTTAGAGTTGTAGTCTACATGACTTGAAATGATGGACCAGAGAACATGATAGGGGAATGATGAACTAGATGCGTAACATATGGTAGTGACATTAGTGGAATGATGAACAGGGTGGTTGATCCATGATAGATCCATGTTACGACATCCTCGAGGCTTGATCCATGATGGAGGAATAATATGAAATATGGAAACCTTAATCTAACATGATACTTTGAGACTATCAAGAGAAATAATTACTAAACATGTGGCATGTTCATGATCACTTGTGATGTGATACAATTATCTTCCTAACATAGAGCCAAAACATGTATATGTAGGTCTTGTGGTGGATTAATTAACACATGGGTGGTCGATATATGGTTGTTTATTCTAGATTACACATTCATTAAAACCATATAATACACCTGTTATACCCATGCACATATGTCATCCATTCGTTGGTGTTTTACTACTTGGATTTATTACTCACACCCTTATAGGATTCTCTATGTTTATAAAAACATCATGTAGAGTGATATTGGAATAGGTAGGGGTGCATCATAGATGGTTGAGATTAGAATAATTAATCTTAAATTAGAACTGGGACAGAATCATGAGGTCTTCCTTAGTGTTACATTATTTGTTTATCTAGTTTCTCATCATACACTGGTTTGGATTGCCACACTAGGATCCCTTTTATTTAAATGTATGGAATGTGTCCCATATGATATTACATTATGTTTCACTATTATCCTTCCTTTATTAATTTTATTTTTTTTGTTTTATTTATATTTTAGTGTATAGATATGACACTAAGGGTAAAAAATCCAAACTGACAGTGTTCAGACCCTCCCTACTAGTCGATAGGCTATTATATAATAGGATCCATGTATGAGGTCCTGTTTCTCACCAGCTTATACCTGATAGTTTAGGATGGGGTTATGAAAACATTCTATCAAATAAATGTTTTTCTTTTTATTTAACTAAACCGATACATGTTATAGAAGAAAGATATTGTGTGGGACATAGGTAGGGGTGTTTCCATGTGGCTGGCTAGATCATGTGTAACAGACCTCGCAGTTTAAAATGTTAATATTATTGTTACAATTTAATGGAATTTGGGCAGTTAATGAGTTCTATCTAGACTTTTAGGATCACATTCTATATATATATATATACCTACTGTGTTTCATATAATAGTTTATTATTATAATTCCAGGATGTATGCTATCATTTCAGGACTGATTTTTATTCTTTAATGTTGTGATAAATATATTATCATTAATTAGATGAACTTGATTATTTATATTTTTTATATGTGTGTGTGTGAGAGAGAGAGAGAGAGATAGAGATAGTGATACTATTACTAACATGTAGTAATTGAGGATCATGGTCAGTGATAGGTGGGATATACCTTGGGGTTTTTGTAGTCTCTTAGAAATGCCTTTTTATGATTCCATAAACTAATTTAGAACTATAATATGTTATAATATTACCATATTTTTCTAGAATATGTCACTTGAAATAATACCAATGGGACTAACTGATAAAATATTATGAGATTCTCCCTCATGTGTGGGTGTTCCCATTCTACCTCCTAGAGTGTTGGAGTGTGAAATAGGAATCATACCCTCACATTCTTTGGTACAAATTGTAGTAGTATTACCTTAGTTGGGTTTCCTTGATATTGTACCTTCCCAAGGAAAAGGGGAACTGGTGTTCATGATCTACTATGTATGAGACTTCCATCTCCCACATACAATATCCTTCTAGGGCATTAGAGATCCATTGGATGTAGAGGGATGGATAGATATCAATGAGGTTAAATTTTACCTCATTGATATACCTTGGGATACGAAGGAGATTATTACAACATTTATTTTACAATGACCATATAAGAGGTGGTTGGCCAAGATGGGTTAGGCTCTTATGTTCGAGGGTCTCACCTTAGAGACTTCCAAGAACGTTTTTCATTGGGAATTATTCTCTAATAAACTAAAACTGGCCACTGTGTATGAGTTAATTGGTCAACAACAAGGGTCCATCTTTGAATTCTAATACTTCAATCAATACAATGAAATACTTATTTTTACTCTTCTCTTTTCCCAAAATGAGACATAAATCATTAGGAATATTAAGATCGGTATTTTTTTTCAAACATCAGATTATAAGATCATAGATTTAACCAACTTAAACACATAGAGATTTTTCACAAGGCCATGACTATTGTGAATTCCTTGGAGGAGGATTGAGAATTTGGTCTTCTTCCACCACTCAATGTACATGTAGGTTGAAATCTTACTTTTATGATGAGTGTTCTTATAGTATCATGAAGATAATGTTCAAGGGAATACAACATGGTAGTGGTAAGAAGGTGGAGTAGAGTAAGTCTTTTTTAGTTCCCTTACTAGGAGTTCCATAACCCTTTAACTATGGGTGTTTATAAATTACAACTCGGTTTTCACATCACCTCAGATCAAGTGCTGAAAACATGCAAAGATGTGGGGTATTTTTAAATTACAACATAGATCTTTGAGGTAAGGATTCCATAAGGGATCATGGTAGATAGGGTCATGAATCTAGGGATCCCGACGAGGTCCTCGGTAGTAGGATCTTAATATAATAACTCTGGTATGTTACACATGCCATGGATAGGTTTGTGATGCTATGAATGGCCAACTATATGTAGTAGATCATACAAAAACATGCAGTGGTGAGTTAATTCATTCTTTTTTGGGTAGAATATTGGAATATTTTAATTTTTATAATACTTTGTTTTATTCCACTAATTCAAATAACATTAAATTTGAATATGTTTTTGTTGGGATTGACTGACTGGTCAAGTTATAATATATGTTTCATTACCTCAAAACACCATTGGTAATGAATTTATACCATCATAAATTATTCACATAGTGTCTTATTGTCATTACTAATTATGGAAATCTATTGCAGTTCATGATTTGGAATATGAAATTCTTCACTATGATTCTTGGAATAGTATAGCTTACTGGTTTTTGATTTCACATTGATTTCTATCAATGATTTTGAACATTTATACCCCCAAGGGAGAGTAGTTTGTGATGAATAGTGAATATGAGTTTGGTGTAGCTAGAGTGGGTAAAAACATTAGATAGCTTGGGTTGATCATGAAATTGATTTTGTGGTCAGAGATTTCGTTCAAATTAGTGGCACCCACCTGATATTTTATCCCAATTTTGGATCTCTATCAGGACTTCTTTCTAGATGACTTCATATAAATTCCTTATGATAGAGCTGTTGACTTTGAGATAGAACTCCTGATAGGTGTGTAGTGCATTTCTATACACCATTATCTTATGGCGACGAACAAATTTTTGGAACTCATGGTTCAACTCGAGTAATTGGAAGAGAAGGCCCTTACCACACTACTGGAATGTTCAACTATACCAACCGTTGAAAATCATTGGTATAGAAGGGAAAATTGTTGGTATCCAATATACCAATGTTTTGGAAGACTATTGGTTAGTCTGACATAGTGATCGATATATAACACCATTTTTGAATAATCGTAGGTATATGATGAAAAAAATCAAATCTTCGCAATGGTTACATAGAACCATTGGAAAAAAACAATACCAATGGTTTTAAACCATTGGTTTACAAAGCATTCATTGTTTTACCAATGTATCAAAAACCATTTGAAAAATTCATAAGTCCATTTATATACCAACGGTTTTGTAACTGTTGGTATACATTTCACATTTCTTTCACCCATATACCAATGATTTATAACCATTGGTATAGTATTAAATTTCTTTACATCAGTATACCAACGATTATAAACAATTGGTATATCCTTCAACCAGATTTCATAGCAGTATAAAGAACCCAACACCCAAACAGTATGTTGAACCCAACACCCAACCAGTATGAAAAACCCAATACAACTACATGGAAGCCAATGATGCTAAGCCAATACACCACACAGAATCCAATATCACCTGAACATAGAATCAAATATGTAGAAGCCTCCAATATTTCATACACCAGACTCCAATAACCTACATAAAATCAAATACACCTACATACACAAGCCAATACACCTGCACACATAATCCAATATTTCATACACCAGACTCCAACATTGCATACATAGTGATAACTACATTCCATATTCACCAAAAGATAAACCTTTTAAAATAGTCCTCCTAGTCCTAGTAGTTACTTTCCAATCCCTCACCTTCCACATTACTAAATACTAAAACCGAGTAATAGATTAATGTTTTCTCATTAATTAATCACTTTAATTTGAACATAGTGTTTCCCTCAATTTTATCTCTAAAATGATTTCCCTTTGGGATAATTTCCCTTTGATTCTAGATAGATATTTCATAATATTTACTAGTCCTTTATTTTCATTGATTTCCATTATATTAACAACATAAATTTAAGATAAATAACCTTTCAATAGAACATACTAACTCTCTACCATAATAACTCCCTTTCATAATAGAACCAACATCCTATAATTTCTACAAATTATGCTATTATAAATAAATTTAAAAGCTATGTTTTGAACACTATCATAAAAAAACCTTTTATATTCTACTGAATATGAAAAGGGTAAGTGATTAAAACCATGTTATATGAATTCATCAGTATTTACCAACTAATATCCAAGTCTCATAATGATTATTGGAACATACCTCTTGAGAAAAATCATGAAAAATAAATTTTCAATCCCAATATTTTTAATAACAAGACTATTTTATGGTTAACATCATTTCAGAAACAAAAAATGCATCATGACCTGGGGAATCCAATAGTCTTCAATCCAATCTCAAATTCTGAGTCATGCTAAATTGGTCAGCCAATAAAATATAACTAAGAATTGATACAACATTTGGGGGCCAGGGGGAAAATATCAATTTATGGAATTTATATATTACAATTGATAAAACTACTATGATTTTACATTCGAGACTGGGTAGTCGAGGCACTACATCAATCACTCTAATCCCCCCTGCTTCCAGACTGGTCACCACATTTTTATTCCAAAATCACTTCTATTTGATGAAAATGAACATAAAAAAATTATGCATGATATAAAAACGAAAAATAACAACATTGGGATATATTTGGATTAGAAGATTGTAATATTCTGTTAGAGAGTTGGTGGGTTGTTCGGGGGGGGGGGGGCTTTGTTTGGGATGTCCGAAGGTGGGGGTGGGATGCCTAGTGGGTGGGGCGCTGCCTAGGGGGTAGGGGTATCCAAAGGGTGGGTGAGGGATGTCCATAGGGGGGTCTTTCCAAGGGGGTGGGGGAGTCCGTGGGGTTTGTGGTGTCCATGGGTGTCGTCTAGGGGGTTGGGGACTGTCTAGGGTTGGGAGTGGGGGGGGGGGGGGTTGTCTAAGGGGTAGGGCTGTCCAGGTGGTGGGGTGGTGTCATGGGGGGGGGGTATCCATGGGGTTAGGGGGGGATGTCCAGGTATATGGGGTGGGGTTGTGTCCGGGGGGGGGGGGGGGGGGGGTGTTCACGGGTTGGGGGGTCTATCCATGGGGTTAGGGGGTTGTCTAAGGGGTTTTGGGGTGTCTAATGGGGTGGGGGTGGGGTGTTTAGGGGTGTCCGAGGGGTGGGGGCTATCTAGGTCGATGGGGGTGTCCAGGGGTGGTGTGTCTGTGGGTGGGGGTGTCCTAGGGGATGGGGGTGTCTATGGGGTGGGGGATATCCAAGGGGTTGGGGGAGGATGGTTTCTACAGGGGTAGGGGTGTCCAGGGGGTGACTAAGCGGGTGTTCAGGGGGGTTTCTAGGGGGTTGTGGGACGTCTAAGGGGTAGGGGTGTTTAGCAGGTGGGTAATGTCCAACAGGTGGGGTGGTGTCAAGGTGTGGTGTGGGATATCCAGGGGTTTAGGGGTTGTCTATGGGGGTAGGGGGTATCCAGGGGGATGGGGTGCCAAGGAAGTGGGGTGGTGTACAGGGGTGTATAGGGGCTATTGAAAGGGTTGGGGGGCTGTCCAAGGGGTAGGGGGTGTCTACAGGGGTGGTGTGGTGTCCAGGGGGATGGGGGATGTCCAGGGGCTTGGGGGTATCCAAGGGGGTAGTGGGTTCTATCCAAGGGGTTAGGGGGTGTTTAGGGGTGAGGGGATATTCAGGGGGGTTGGGGGTGGATGTCCAAGGGGGTAGGGAGTGTCTAGGGGGGTGGGGTGGGGTGGGGGTAATATTGGAAATTTCCTTTTTTAAAAACCAATAACGTTCCACACACATGATATGATAACATAATTTAGTAACTATATCTACACACTTAGGAATATATTATTCTCGATCATGACTACCAAAATTAATATATTGAGTTTTCCATTGTTTCCATGTTTCATTTCATTATAACATTAAACCTGGATGTAATGATTATGGTTAATCATAAATATAATAAAAAATATTTATATAACATTTTTCTAAAAATCAAAAAAAATATATTTAGGAATATAATTTTTGGAATAGAGACACTTTATGAAATTAAAAATTAATATATAAATTATTATATAATTCTATATATATAAATGAAACTTCCATACATCTACCTTCTAAATATACAATTGATAATAGAATATCTAAATTTTACCTAAACAACAAAATATCCAATTAAAACAAGTATTCAAGTGGGGGTGTCTAGGGGTGGGGGTGTCCAGGGGGTGGGGTGGTGTCCAGGGTAGTGTGGGGCTATCCAGGGGGGTGACCTAGGGGTAGGGGATGTCAAGAGGATGGTGTGTTTTCTAGGGGTGGGGGCTATTCATGGGGCATGACTGGTTTCCAGGGGGTGGGTGGGTGTCCAAGGGGTTTGGGTGGGGGGTTGTCTAAGGGGGTTGGGGGTGTCCAGGGGGTGGGGGATGAGGGGTGTCTGGGGGTGTCTGGGTGGGGGGGGGGGTGACCCGGGGGTTGGGGTTGTCCAATGGGGTGCGGTGGTGTCAAGGGGGTGAGGTGGTATATAGGGGTGTGAGGGGGCTATCTAGGGGGTGGGTGGGTGGGGGGGTGTAAATGAGTGTGGGGTTGTCCATGGGGGTAGGAGTGTTTTCCAAGGGTGTAGGGGGTGTTGTCTAGGGGGTTAAGGGTGTCTAGGGTGGGGTGTCTAGGGGGTGGGGGCTGTATAGGGGGTGGGGGTTGTCCATGGGGGTTGCAGGGCTATCCAAGTGGGTAGGGGGTTTCTAGGGGGGTGTCCTGGGGGTTGGGGGCTTTCCAGGGGTGTAGGGATGTTGTCCAAGGCGGTAACATGTTTCCATGGGGTGGGGGTGTCCAGGGGGGCTATCCAGGTGGGTGGGGGGATGTCCATGGGGGTAGGGGTGTCTGGGGGGCTTCCAAGGGTGTATGGGGTGTCAAGGGTGGTGGGGTGGTTTTCAGGGGGTGGGGGGATGTCCAGGGGTTCGGGGCTATCCAGGGGGGGTGAGGTGGGGTGGGGGTGTCTAGGTGGTAGGGGTGTCCGGGGGGGGGGGGGGTCGGTTCTAGAAGAGCGTTGAATCAGTTACAAAAAATCATCAATTCAATTTTTATTATAGATAGATAAATAAATAAAGATAACATGACCTACCTAATCAGACATATATTCATGCACAACAAATCATCAAACACCAACTGTTAGTAATATCAGTCCAAAATCTAATGGATCAATTTGTCCCTCATCACCATCACTATCATCACTATCATCATCAGCTCCACCCCCGACCTCATCTTCATCCCCATCATCAACATTTCCCTCCTCAAGACCCTCCTCATCACCCTCGGCCTCCTCCTCACCCTCCTCTCCATCCTTCTTTCCCTCGTACTACTCCTCACCCTCCTCCATGCCCTCATCCTCCTTCGCCATGCCCTCCTTCTCTCCATCTTCTCGACCACCAATAGAACTAATACTTGGTTCACCATAAATAGATCTCATCAATAACATATATTCATCAAAATTTGTGATGGCTTCCGGTGGATGTGCTGGACACAAAACTTCAATCAGTTTCGTAAATGCAGTTTTTACCTTAGAAGACTATTCTGTCGTCTCTATGGCCCATTTATCATCCTATTCTACCTATACCTTAAACTGTTGGAACTCGGTGGAACTACAAATCATACCTATTAAGGGTAAATATCTCGTCATGACTATACACTTCGTAGGTCGGTAGCGTACTCTGCTAGTGAGCTCATCTCCCAACACCAGTTGTAAGTGGCAGTTTGGCCCAAAATTTTCAAGTTCCTTAGCATCAAGGGCCTCTAAAGAAACCTATTTCAAATATAAATAGATTATTAAGTTACAAAATAGATATTAAAATTTAAAATCATCATATTAAGACTTAAAATCCACCTGTGAGTCGGTTCATTAACCGAACTTCCATCTCTCTTCCTTCAACTCGAGCAAAACAATTTTGCTCGAGGCACCCACCCATCAATATCCAATTTTTCCCTCTATAATGGCATTGAATGTTGAAAAACATAATTATAAATAGATTACCAATAATTAATTTCAAAACTTATATTATATAACAACTTTTGAAATGAAATAAATTATCAAGGAAATAATAGAAAGTGCATGTCAAAAAAATATAATCTTTTATCATACCTACTTTATCTTATGATCTGGGATCATAGTACATCCCAATGTGTAACGCATTGGTTCTGAGTTCCACTCAAGGGGTGCCTCGATCCTGGTTCTCCACGTGACCTCAAGCGCATTTTCCCAAATTACAGAGGCTGCCGACTAGCAGTGAGGGCCCAGGTCTGATAGTGGGGAAACTATGCCCCCATTTGTCAAATTGTAGTGCAGCGGAATAAAATAAGAATCATACGACAATAGCGGAATCAATAAACAAAACATATTTAATATAAACTACTAATGTAAAATATAACCAACAATTATATAGATATTATGCAACAAGTTTCATGTTCTATGAAAGTATCCAGAACACGTTACACAGCAGTACAATACAATATAGAGTATAATAAAGAAAAACAAAACAGCTGGTAGCATCGTGAGCCTAAGCCCGGTCCCATGTTCCCCTACTCCTCAGCAGAAATCAAGTACTTGTATAGAGACCCTTTATATTTTCCACACCTATAAAAATGTTATCTGTTTGGGGCCGAAGACATAACCCCAAACACAATGTGAGAAATAATTCCCAGTAGGCACCCGCCAAAGGCCAGTGTCCAACTCTGTGAAAGGTATGCAACAAAAGTGTTTAGTAGTAAAATGAAATATACTATGAATTAATCAATAGTAACTAAATTTACCAGTTATATTTCCATTTTATTATTCATTTTTAACCATTTAATTCAATAACATTATGTGATCAACAGAACTAAGACCTCAGGCCAATCAGAATCTTTCCCTTGGGCTAATGTAGTAGAACCACACCCTCATGCTTGACCTCATTCTATCGAGTATTTCCCTTAGGTGTACGAAGTGTCTCCCTCGGGCACAGAAGTCACTAACCTCAGGAATATGAATGGTTTCCCTCAGGTGAAATAGAACGTTGCCCTCAGGCTAAGCAGTACCTTGCCCTCAAGCTAAACAAACAATGCCCTTGGGCTAAAAAGAACACTTCCCTAAGGATAAAGTAATCGAGCCATGCCCAGCATGTAAATAATAAATTCACAAAAAATTCCTCTAAATTAAATTTAAGAAACATTATTACATTTTAATACCCTTGGGTATCCAAGACAAACGGCTAAACAGAGGAACGCACCCCTAGGTGGTCCTGGATCCAAGATGCGATCCCTAATAGCTGGTTATTATCACATTTAATTACCTATAAAATTCTAGGTATTTAAAATAGCTAAGGCCCCAGCCACACAACACCCCAACATGAGTTTGTGGCACAATAATTCACACAAACTGACAATAGTTGGAAATTAAACACCAAGACACCTACCTTTAATTCCTCTGAACGGTATACGCAAACGACATTCCTCGAATCGTCCAAGAACAACGTAGATTTGAGGTGAAAGAAAAACTTTTTCAAACCTAAATAACTTCCCTTAGAAAAAAATTGGCAATAATGGCATAAGGAGAGTAGAGGTATTACCCATGCAGTTCTAGGGAGATCGATGGTGCAGAAAATGGATTCTCTGTAATCAATCTAGAGCTCCTCGAAGGTCCGGCCTCCTCTCCCGGATCCTTTGGCGTTCTAAGCCAATCCTTTAAAAAGTTTCGGCTACTACCCATTTTAAGTGAAAAAAAACTAGAAGTCATGTAATATTGATTACATGGTGTGTACATTTAACATTTAACTGTTCCTTTGGTGGTATCACCACACTGTTCATTTGTCGACATGAGTACACGGCATGTAGTCTTGATTACACGGCATGTACTATCATGCAGCTGGCTTCTACTTCCACCACCTTACTATTCACCTATCGACTGACTACACTACATGTAAATACCCACTACACGTCATGTAGTGGGTTTTTACACCCTTCATCGACTTCATGGCTACACACCCTGTGTACTCATCCCACACGGCCAAAATACATGCCGTTTGGAATAGTACATGACGTGTAGTCCCAAAATTTAGGATTCTTCCATGTTTCCTTATTTACTCAAAAACGCTTACGGAAAAGAGAAAGGAAGAAACCCATAACTCAAAACTAAGAACCAGGTTCTTACAAACCTCACCCCTTAAATAATTTCTTCCCCGAATTTCCCTTCCAAGGGTGGTGAAGATAATGCTCAAAACAGCTCCGGCCACTGATCACGTACATCGGTCTGCCCCTCCCAGGTTTCATCATGTAATTGGCCATGCTTCCATAGCACCCATAAGAGAGTAACTGACTGGCCTTAGAGAACCTTCATGATCCTATCGACGATACGAATTGGATGCTTCTCAAAGGACGCATCTACTTCAAGTTCATCCTCCTCGGGCTAAAAGACGTGAGATAGGTCTGAATGATAGCGATGCAATTGAGATACATGGAAGACATCATGCATGGCTCAATACCTCTATGGTAACTACAACAGATAGGAAACTAAACTGACTCTCTCTAGAATCACTAATGGACCCACATACCTCAGTGAAAGTTTACCCTGTCTCCGTACTCACCTGTGTCCCAACCTCGGTGAAACACGGAAGAAAACTGGATCCCTGACTACGAACTCCAAAGGTTGTCTGTGGCGATCAACATAAGATTTATGATGGGATTGTGCGGTAGCCATCCACTTCTAAATCAACTAGACCTATTCATAAGTCCCCTGCACAAGCTACAGTCCCAGTAATGTGGCCTCACCTGCCTCTATCTAGAACAAAGGTGTTCGGAATGGCCTACCATATAAAGCCTCGTAGGGTGCCATATCAATATTTTCCTGAAAACTATTATCATAGTCAAACTCGACCAAGGGTATATGCTTCTCCAAAGATCCCCCAAAGTCTAGGATGCATGCACGTAGAAGGTCCTCAAGCACCTGTATCATACGGTCTGACTGATCATTGGTCTGAGGGTGGTATGCTGTGCTCAGAAGCACCTGTGTACCCAGTTCCCTCTAAAAACTCTGCCTGAAATGAGACGTAAAATGGGCGTCCCTATTTGAAATGATAGAACGAAGAACTCTATGAAGGCGTATAACCTCTCAGATATGCAACATTCCGAGCTTGTCAACACTGATGGTCTCCTTGATCAGCAAAAAGTGAGCTACCTTCGTGAGTCTGTCCACAACAACCCACACGACATCATTGCCTCGAGGTGACCTCAGCAACCCAGTCACAAAATCCATCATGACATCATCCCATTTACACTCGAGGACGGGTAACTGTTGTAACAGTCTGGCTGGCCTCTGATACTCCACCTTCACCTGCTAACAGGTGGAACATCTCGTAACGAAACCATCTATCTCCCTCTTCATACCCGGCCACCAACAATGACGTCTCAAGACATGGTACATCTTGGTAACCCCGAGATGAACTGCCCAAGCTAAATCATGAGACTCCCACATCAACTCCTCACGTATATCCCCTGGAACCCACACTCATCCATGGAAATGAAGAATTTCATCATCACCTATCATCCACTCAGGAGGAGGGTCCTCACTAGCCACCGACACCCGTAGAACTGGGCCTTCTGAATCAGATAGCTATCTCATCCTCACTCTATACAAGAGGGTAGAGGTCACAGCTAAAGAAGAAAGATAGGTATTCCCTTGAATATCATGCACCTCCAAATGAATCTCAGAAAATAAATCCATATGCTTCCACTCACCACTTTCCTCATGAACTCCCTGTGTCTGAGTCTTCCTGCTCAATGCATCAGCAACTGCATTACCTTTACCAGGTGTATAGGCAAGCTCAAAATCGAAGGACTGAATGTATTCGACCAACCTCCACTGTCTCATATTCAAGTCACACTGAGTAAATATATACTTGAGACTTTTTTGGTCGGTGAAAAACACAAAATGCTCTACCAAGATATAGTGTCTCGAAAAGCCCAATGCATGAACAACTTCAACCAACTCAAGATCATGCTTTGGGTAATTTCTCTCATGTGGCCTCAACTACCGAGACCAGTACGCAACAACTCGGTCTCCCAATATCAACACTGCTCCCATCCCAACACCTGATGCATCACAGTAACCTGTATTGCTCTTCCCTTGTTCTAGAAGTATCAGGACTGGTTCCGATGTAAACCTACCTTTAAGGTCCTGAAAGGCTGTCTCGCAAGCTTCCAACCAAACTAACTTCACACCCTTCTTATCCAAACTCATCAACGGTGCTGCTAATAGGGAGAAGTCCTGAATGAAATGTCTGTAGTAACCAGCCATCCCCAAGAAACTCTGTATCTCAAACACGTTCTTAGGATTCTACCAGGAAACTACTGCTCTCACCTTCTCTGGGTCTGCTGCAACTCCTACCTATGAGATGATATGACCCAAGAACTGAATCTGGTCTATTAAAAAGTGTCACTTTGAGATATTAGAATATAGCTTATTCTCTCTCAGTGTACTCAATAAGATCTCAAGATGGGTGGCATGGTCATGTCGAGTGTGAGAGTAAACCAAGATGTCGTCACGAATACTAACACAAAAGAATCCAGATAAGGGTGGAACACATGATTCATCAAATCCATAAAAACTATTGGTGTATTCATGAGTCCGAACGGCATAAGCAATTACTCATATAGACCATATCTGATCCGAAAAGCTGTAAGCAGTATATATAATGGTATCACACAAAGATGATTATATCCTGATCTCAGGTCAATCTTCGAGAACACTCGTGCTCCAATAAGTTGATCAAAAAGATCATCAATCATCGGTAAGGGATATCGGTTCTTGACCATCAACTAGTTAAACTTCTAATAATCCACATAGAGTCTGAGGGTACCGTCTGTCTTCTCCACAAAAAGGACTGGAGAACCCCAAGGAGAAGTACTGGGTCAGATAAAACCCTTTGCCTGTAACTCCTCTAACTGCCTCTTGAGATCCTACAACTCTCGTGTACCCATCCTATAAGGAGGAATGGACACCGGTACTGCTCCTGGAACAAGCTCAATATAGAAATCTACATCACGCTCCGGAGGTAGACCTGAAAAGTAGTCCAAGAAGACATCCCTGAAATGATCAACCACAGGAGGGAAATCTGTCTGACAAGTCCTCTGATCATGCAGATATAAACTCACAATCTGGGTTGTAACTCCACCATGCCCATGATGCTCTGGTCATGCTCGACTCGCCTGAACATCCCATTCACCCTTGTATAGAAACCCTCTACCCTCTGGTGATGTGAAACGCACCCTGCGATGATAGAAGTCTACAAAGGCTCTAAAGGGAACCAACCATTCCATCCTGAGAATGTCATCATAGCTCGTCGTCTCTAATACATAGAGGTCCCATAAAAGGTGACACCCACCAACCTCAAGGGGACACTCTTTGCTCTGACGCACACCAGTCATTCTAATTCCCAACAGAGTGTCTAGCGTCATAACAGTAGAAGAAGAAGAAACACAAAGCCCATGGCTTTCCACAATGGGTACAGATATAAAACTATGTGTAGCACCTGTATCGAAAATCACTGAAGATAAGACAAAAGCTACTAGACTAGTACCTCTAACTGTAGACGGTCTGGGATCCTATGCCTGATGGGTCTGTTACACTGCAAATGCCTACCCAGTGTCGTGGCCCTACCACATAGCCTGGCTACCCAGAGTTGTCCCACCCTGCTACCTCTGGGATCCTGGTGTCTGGCTACCACAGCCACGACCACCATCCCTGCCTGCACACCCTGACGTATTCCAATTTCCCGACTGGTAAGAAGCTACTGGCCCTTCTCCCGCACACGGAGTCTGCTCAGAACCCCTCTCACTAGTCACTGGTACAAACAGACTACAAAAGCACTGAAGATGACCCATCTTGCTGCAAGATCGACACTCCACTGGGTCTCATGGGCACTGAGGTCTCTTGTACCCCTCCTAACCACACTGGTAGAACCTGATCTGGCCACCTGAAGAAATCGTCTAGCTAGTACTGCCACCATGAGAGAATCTCATCTGTCGCTTCCTCTTACAAGTAGAAATAGTACCAGAAACCGGTGATGAAATTCCCTTTCCTACACCACTAGCCTCCCATAGGTTCCGCTCGGTAATCAGTGCATGGTTCATAATAGCATTTATAGTAAGAAACCTGAAAACATTCACAGTTAATAGATATCATATCGCAGACCATCCTCAAAGCGTTTATCCCTCAAAGTCTCATCACCCACTAGAACGGGTGAAAAACGCTGAAGCTTAGTGAAACGAGCTGAATAATCCATCACCGACATAGCGCCCTGCTTTAGATTCATGAACAAATGATCTCTATATTCCCTCAGTGTCTCTGTAACAAAGAAGTCATAGAATACTACCTAAAAATATTCTAACTCCATGTTTGTGTGATGCTCTGACTGGGTGGTAACATCCCACCACCTCTTGGCAGAATCACACAACATATAAGTCGCGAGCTTGACCCTCCACCCTAGAGGCATCTCAAGATGAAAAAAATATTCTGCATAGAACCCATCTAAGATTCCACAGCTTGTGGTCTGCCATCCCCTGAAAACATAGGTAGATGTTGTTACTGGAAGATACGAGTCAGCTCATCCATAGATGTGGCTGCTCTCGGTGCTCCGTGAAAAGTATGCATGAACCGCATAAAGCCTTCATAGAACTGCGCCTCTGTGCTTGTGTCTGGTATAACAGGTAGTGCCACATCTGGCTCTACTAGAGGATCCACAGGTAGCCCATAGCCCCCCATCTCTAGATTATAATCTTCACCTCTTTCCTGGAGAACAACACGTGGTTGTCTCGGCGGCATGACTCTACAAGGTCAAACACACACCTTAGATCAAGATTATAAAAAAATAAAAATGATGGGACCCAAAGGGGAATCGGAGGAAGATGGAATTTCAAGATTTTCAAAACAATACTACACGACGTGTATACTGACTACACGGCATGTGCATGACTTTTCTCCCCTTTCCTGGGTCTTTCTACACGGATAATCCACACGGCTCCCGTTAAACAATACTGCATGGCATGCATATCATCTACACGGTGTGTATGGTGTATCCTTCCATCTTTCTGTGTCGTTTGTGACATGGAAGACTACTCGAGTTGATACTACACGGTATGTTACACCTACACACGGCGTGTACACCACCCCATTTCACCAGCCACATGGTTAGGTCCACACGGTATGTCCTCAGACAAGACTACACGACGTGTTCCTCATCAACACAACATGTACTAGATGAGCTCCGCCGACCCGTGTTGTTAGTTACACGGTCGGATTCATGGATCACACTACACATTATGTTTCATATACACACGGCGTGTACATGAAAGGATTACACCAACCCGTGTTGTCAGTTACACAACCGGATCCAAGGTCAGACTACATGGCATGTTCCGTAGTGGACACATTGTGTATGTCTTAAGGTCTCCTCCATCCGTGTTGTTAGTTACATGAGCGGACTACGGGTCAAAACTACACAGTGTGTACATCCGGTACACGATATGTTTTCCCCAAGAATTTCTCTTCCACGTGTCCCTTCCCACACGGTCTATGACATGGAAAAAGGCTACACGGAGTGTTCTTAGGGTACACGGCGTGTAATTAAATTTTTTTCTTTTCTTCCCAAACAGACGACCACATTGCATGTGTCCAAGGAACTACACGACGTGTATCTTGGGTTTTCAAGACAGTAAGCCTCTGAAACTACTCTAGATCCCAGAAAATACATAAAACAACACCGAAGTGTCAAATTCCGATATGTGAGTTATCATACTCTCTACGAAAAAATGTTTGACATCTTATATGTGTTATCACAAAATAAACAGCTAATGATCCACCAAATTCCGGTCAATGATGGCCCATACTCTGCAAAAAAAAGATTAGTATCCATTATATAAATCGGCTAATACAAAAATAACCAATCACATTGTAGGTATTTATCAAGAAACTATCACAACAACATACTTTTCTAGCACAAAAACTATCACAACAAACTGCACTTTCTAATGCACCTAAATGGCATGGAACTATGCATGACATGTGATTTCTAGAATGTGCCTATATAATTTATGAAGCGGAACACCCACATCTCATTGGGTTGAAACTAAATAGAACCCATGGATAAAATATAAACAACACAATCACAAGTGTGTCACCCAACAATGAAATCAATTCAAATGTAAAATTTGAAAAATCGGAAAAAATTGTAAAACTACGTGGTAGACTGGAATTTCCTTATACACGGGTTAGCTACACCCGGGCACAGCTTATTACTAACTACCGTTTCCATCCTATCCCGAAATAAGGCTCCAAATAGTATGTCAAAGAAAAGAATGCCTTTGATACCACTTTGTAACATCTGAGGTCTGAGTGCCACTCAATGGGTGCCCCGAGCCTGGTTCTCCACGAGACCTCAACCGCAGTTCCCAAAATTCCAGAGGCTGCCGACTAGAAGTGAGGGCCCAGGTCTGATAGTGGGGAAACTATGCCCTCATCTGTTAAAGTGTAGCACAATGGAATAAAATTAAAATCATAAAAAACAGTAGAAGCAATAAACCATACATATTAAATAGAAACAACTGCAGTAAAAGATAACCAACCAGTTATATAGATATGATGCAACCTATCTCAAGTTCTAAGAAAACATCCAGAACACATTACATAGTAGTACAATACAATACAGAGTACAACAAAGAAAAACAAAATAGCATGTATCATCGTGAGCCTAAGCCCGGTACCATGCTCCCCTACTTTTCAGCAGCAATAAAGATCCGGTATAGGGACCCTTGACCTTATCCACACCTACAGAAACATAATCTATTTGGGGCCAAAGACATAACCCCAAATAAGGTGTGAGAAATAATTCCCAGTAGCCACCCACCAAAGGCATGTGCCCAACTCTGTGAAAGCTATCCATCAAAACTGTGCAGTAGTAAAATTCAATAAACTAATAAGTACTCAATATTAATTAACTTTACCAGTTATATTTCCATTTTATTATTCATTTTTAACCATTTAATTTAATAACATTTTGTGCTCAATAGAACCAAACTCTTAGGCAAATCAGAATCTTTCCCTCAAGCAAATGTAGTAGAACCTCACCCTCAAGATTTCCCTCTGGCTATCGAGTGTTTCCCTCAGGCGTACGAAGTGTCACCCTCAAGAATAGAAGTTACTGCCCCCAGTCATACGAATGGTTGCCCTCAGGTGAAATAGAATGTTTCCCTCAAGCTAAGAAGTACCTTGCCCTCAGGCTAAACAAACAATGCCCTCGGGATCAAAAGAACACTACCCTCAGGTGTAAGTAACTAGGCCATGCCCAAAATGTAAATAAGCAATTCAAATACAATTCCTCTCAAGGCAATTTAACAAACATTCTTAAAATGGAATACCCTTTGGTATCCTATCCAAATGGCTAAACAGAGGAACGCACCCCCTGGGTTTTCCTGGATCCAAGCAGTGATCCGAAACAGCAGGTTATTATCACATTTAATTACCTATACAATTCTAGGTATTTAAAACAACTGAGGCCTCAGCCACAACACAACCCAACATGGGTTCATGGCACAACGATTCACACAAATGCACAACCATTAGAAATTAAACACCAAGCCACCTACCATTAATGCCCCAGAATGGTATACACGAATGACGATCCTCGAATCGTCCAAGAAAAATGTAGATCTGAGGTGAAATAAAACCTCGTTCAAACCTAAATAACTTCCCTTAGAGGAAGAATTGGCAATAACAAATTAAGGATGGTGGAGGGCTTACCTGTGCAGTTCCAGGGAGATCGATGGTGCATAAAAAGGATTCTTGGTACTCAATCTAGAGCTCCTCGAAGGTATGGCCTACTCTCCCAAATCCTTCGGTGTTTTAAGCCAATCCTATGAACATGGTTGTCTACTGCCCATTTTAAGTGAAAAAAGTCAAACTACATGGCGTGTACTTTTCTCATTTAATTATTCCATTGGCGGCACATCCACACTGTTCACCCATCGACATGAGTACACAACCTATAGTCCCGATTACATGGTGTGTACTATCACGCAGCTAGCAGCTACTTCCACCGCCTTACTATTCACCTTTCGACTGACTACACGGAGTGTAAATATGCAATACATGGTGTGTAGTCAGTTTTTACACCCTTCATCACCTTCATGGATACACACCCTCCGTACTCATCCCACACAGCCAAAGTACATAGTGTGTGGAATTGTACACAGCGTGTAGTCCCAAAATTTTGGATTTTCCCCCATTTTACTTATTTTCTCAAAAACACTTAAGGAAAAGAGAAAGGAAGAAACCCGTACCTTAAAACTAAGAACCGTGTTCTTACAAAAAGTGTTGAGGTGTTTTTTAGAATGAAGGTTTTTTTATTTCTTATGGATGATTCCTAAATAAAATTTGATAATAAAAAATATAGTATTAACAAAAAACATGAAATTTTTCAATTAAATACCTCAAATGTGATTAATACATAAAATTGAGTAGACGCCCAACTACTAATCATCTGCTGATATTAATCTATCAGACAATATTCAATAACAGGGAAAGTCTCTAACTCTGTTCCAACTCTATCACCCTAACCATTATACATATTCTGATTATAGTCTCTCCAATTATTTCATAAATCCATTAGAGGTGTTGGTTGTGAACCCTCACCATCAGGGAAATTAAAATGAAGTTGACATGAAAATATTCATTCATATAATTATTGAAAATAATATAATTCGCTAAATAAAATAGATTTTTACTTATTACTATTTCCAAGAATTATCCTTGACTTTATTTGGCAACCTTCTCAATGAATGTGGTATGCCAAGAATGATCTTTGATTATTAGGGAAGTTTCGCAATAAAACTCTGTCATTGTTGCCCTATTTTTCTATCATCTGACTATCTTCATTATAGTCCACCACTAACTACGTGTAGTGGTTCCAAACCACACACATGAATGTGCGCCCCTACCCCCACCTTCTATCAGTAGATGTATCTATTATGAAAGAAAAATAAATATTTTATCAATACATGTTATAATGAAAATAAATAATGGTATAAAAATTGATTTGGGTTCTATAAATATACCTAAAACAGTCTGATGAATGGGTGCCACTGGATCCACATAAATTAAAAGAAAACCATATAAATTTGGAGTGGGTCCCAATGTATGCTACATAGGGACAAACTCTGGTAGAGCAGGGTCTAATAGGGTATGTCGACCATATCAGCTAGCTCTCAAAGCACCCCACCTTGTACGAGCATCCTGAGTACTGAGACCATGACTAGGATGCACATCAAATAATTGTCCCCTACGAGGTAGATCCTAAAAAATCTTTAAAAAAAAATCAATTACATGAAATTATAAATTATTTAAATATATATATTTGAAATAAAATGCTCACTATAGACACTAGTGGAGGAAGGCCCATATCATCCATGCAACGATTGTTGTCCATTATCTTTTTGTGTACCCTCTCTTCAATTGGTTATATTTCCTACATTGGAAAAAAATATAGAAGTAATTGTAAAAAGATAACTAATTTTTAACATAGAAAATAAAATAAATTATAGGTAATATGGGGATACATGAATAATTTAACAATCTATTATTTTAGATGATCTTGAATACATATATAATGAATTCAATAAGTCGTACAAGATGCAATAAAGAAATTTAAAATTTATTATGTTTGTTATTTACTAAAATACAATCCATTATGTTCATAAGGGGTAATGAAATATTCAAAATTAAGAGAAATTTTAATTTCATTATCCCAGGTAGTGGTTTAGGATTTTATACGTGTTTTGTAGAAGAAGACAAACCGTCATGTTCATTAGCGGTAAACCACTTGTCAAAATTGAGGAGAATTTTAATTTTATTAACCTAGGTAGATTATGTGGGTTTCCATAATTGTTTTATAGATAAAAACATACCATCAAGTTCGTTGGGGGTAAAACACTTGTCAAAATTAAAAAAATATTTAATTTCTTTATCCCATGTAGATGATGTAGTAAACAAATTGGTATTCAATAATAAATCAATTTGAATAGTACCATCCATAACAACCCAAGTTGAGATAAACCAAAATAATTGGGAAAGACTTGGAAATATTAAAAACACAAATATCTCAAATCAAATGGCACAACCGAATAATATCCACCCTTACATTATTGGACAAAAGATGGTGAATTTCAATTGGAATCAACTCAGGTAGAAGGATGTGACAATCATGATTCTTCAAGGAAGTTAGTTACAAATATCTTATATTTACTCATTTAGATATGTTTCTTGAATAACCATTAGGTACTTTTATAGTCAATGTTCATTCCTGAAATTCATTTTTTCTGTAGGTGTCATCACATAAGAAGCGCATAAAACTTGCCATTTAATTTCAATAATACACACAGGATGCAATTGTGGTCTTATGACCCAATCCACCAAGCTAAACTGAGACCGTAAATCATCTTTTTTTTACCATAATATATATAATAATAAAAATAAACATTTCACATATATTTATTTCAATGTGCATTACGTCTAAGAAATAACGTAACAAATTGGTTGACTAATAAGTCAACTCAAAGAAGAAACTTTTATTGTCCCAATTGTAACAGTTTTAAGTAGAAACATTATTTCTTATTAAATATTTAATTTGATCCTTCCCAAATAAAAAATTAAATCTTTCAATTCATTAAGAATATTAGTTCCAGACATACGCTGATGTGGATCATCGTTCTCCCTCGTATTTTCAAATCGTCAATGATTATTTGTATATGGATGGTCCATTGGCAAGAATAATAAATGTCCCATAAAGCTGAGTCTACAATAATGTTTTAGTATTATGGATCATGTATTCTTCATAAAAATTAGACATGATAGTTTTCCCTTCATGCTCTATCCAGACATCATTGAATATGAAGGAAAATCATTGATCATTCACATAAGCACATCATGCTTCTGAAATGTGTCTTTCAAAAATTCAACGAATGTGCGCACACCCACATACCTAAGAAGTTTCAACTATTTTATAAAAGGTTTCATGTCTACGTCTATATAAATTTCTGGATCATACGGGCCATATATGAGTATTATCATGAATTTGAAAGGTTTTTTCATACACAACCATGGGGGAGGTTATAAATGTTTATAAAAACTGGCTATGTGCTATACGAAGTAAGAATCTACCAAAACAGATTAAAACTGTAACATGAAAAACCTATCCTCACATTATGCATGTCATTTGAAATATCAATATATCAAGCATCAAATCTATTCCATGAAAATCCATCTGCCGGTTGAACTAAATCATCATTCGTATTCTTTCTCTTGGTATCATGCCATCACTTTTTTATTGATATTTCATCAAACATAAAATGATTTTGGAGTCTAAGGATCAATGGAAAGTGCCACATTACTTTATGTGGCACACATGATCGTGCTCCATTGGATTTTGGCTTCTAGTGGGATGTGCCACATTTTATACAATCATTTCATTCAACAATTCCCTCCTTGAATAAACTGTAATCTTTGGGGAAAGAATGAATTTTGATTATTGAAAATGAATGTTCCTCAAATAACATTGATGAAATATAGTTTTTTGAGGGAATATAAACATCATATGGAAGTATGTCTATCAAGAAGGCAAGAATGTAATCTATGTTAGTATTATAAATCCCATACAGAGTTTTCCCATGAATCAATCAGATAAAAAATTCCAGCCTTTTCATTTTAACAGATTTTCTATATAATCGAGTTGTGGAAACATCATTCAATTTTTTCACCATGACAACATCTTCATTTTCATCAGAAGAATCATGTGTACTCATATAATAGTCTGATTGGGTCAGAATCCATTCTTTTTCATCATGAAAAATAAATGGAAACCGGTCATATAACAAATTCTCTAATCTAGTCCTATCATTTGGATCATCATCAATTTGAGATTTCATTTTTCTCCCCATTATTAAACCACACATAGTATTTTTCTTGAAAACAATATTTGGTTTTATGGTAGATGACTTCTTCATGGCTCAACCAAGGTCTTACAACACAATTGTAACATGGGCAGTGTATGCAACCACTATCTAAAGCATTCTAAATTGAAAAATCTAAAATGATCTCAAATTTGTTTTGAAATTATCTTCATATCTGATAGGTTTCATACATCCAAATTCTATATATTCTGTAAAAAAATTGTTATAATTCATTTTTTCAAAATCAATTCAACAAGATTGATGTTTCATAAAAAATATATTTATTTAAAGTAGAATTGTTCACTTTATATGAAACCATAACTCACACACTACTCTATATAAGAGTCATAATATAAAAGAAAACAAAATACTCTATTTATAACAAAAAAACTTTGAAATATATACATGAATGAACAAGATCATGTTCACATTTGGTAATAAGTATCATAAAACAAAGTGTTATGTGGGGAAGTAACATAGTATCCTTATAAGTTCCATACACCCATTTCATTTGAGGCTTTATCAAATTTATAATAAACTACTAAAAATTTATCCACATAGAAACAATCATAATTAATCATATTGATAATTCCACTAACAAGTTATATGGAAAACACATATAAAATTGATTACAAACACTTTATTCAACCAAACCCTATGATATTAGAAAATTCATTCACACATAATAATATAAATTTCATGTGAATCCTACATGACACATGTGATGAACGTACACTATCCTCATTCATTTATGGTCCATGTGTGAAAAACAAGAAGTATAATATCAAATAAACACATCATACCTGAGTACATATCTCAACCGTAACATTGATAATCAAGAAAGAAATTTCAAATCCCTATTAACCTTTAATAGAATTCAATAAAGTTCTCAAAAACACCTTAGGTGCACCTCCTTAGACATCCAATAATATAAACTAGTAGTGAATAATTACGTTCAAATGACCAGGATATTTTGTTTCATGATATATATCATCCTATGATATTAAATCATAATAAATGATATATTTGGTAGATTAATTGGAATATCCAATTAAAGTATTGTATATTTCATTCAAATGATATTTTATATTATTCAGTTAAAAGTATATCATACTCTAAGATATAAAATGAAAACCATGTGAACCATTATAGTATTAGATAATGAATCTGGAATAAATAATGTTGTCTAAATAAATACTTATCCACAATATTATGAAAATCATTTATAAACTTTAGGGTATTAATAATTATTATGAGTTTGTAATCCATTATCAAAAGTAATTACATGTATCCAAAACACTTCAAAGATACACATGGAATAAAGTGTTATAGAGTTAACTTAAATAAATGAACACACACACACATGAATATATATATATGTATTTAATCCTTTTTCAATTACATGGATTATATCAATAGTATGTTTAATGTGTCAATATAATTTAATGAAATCTATCCATTATCTATTTTCATAGTTAAGTAAACAAAATAAATCAATATAACACATGTTATTTGTCTATGTCATTCAATATATGACTCATCCATCACCTAATCATGGCCATGAATTCTATTCCTTATATAATCAAGGGGCTAAATGATCATTACATTATATAGTATAATTCTTTATAAAAACATTTTATAATATTAACAGCATATCTAGTAAGAATTTACATGGATTATTCTTAATAATTTCTCCATATGAGTGTTATAGTATGATGGTTTACATGCGAACAACCTTATTAACCTTAGGCATATGATAAATAAGTATTATAGGATAAAATTATACCAAATAGATAATAACATAAAATTATACATAGTTAAGAAAAAGTAAACAAATGTTCATAGAAACTACCATATCACCCCACTAAAAAAATGGAAAACCACCTACAACATTACCCTAAATTTCCCCAATACCTTAATGTGGTTCACTAACTCTACATAGGAGTGTCTATAAATATGTAAAATAATGTTGATTCAAACAATAATGATATTTTAAGTATAGAAAAAAATAGAAAAAAAATAAAATTTTAATTATCGGGTATACCGTACTGCATGGACCTCGGGTTTAGAAAAAATCATAACAGAAAAATATAGATGCAAAACGTTAAACCTAAGGTACCACGTAATAATTTTAAGTACAAAAAATAACAATTTCTTGATTGAAGTTTGATCTTGTGGAATAATTTTTTGTGTGAGAGATATCTTCTTTAGTTCTCCGCTTTAGGCATGTAATCTCATAGAAGGGGGATTATGTCTGTTGAAAATTTAGGGGAAAACATTCCCAATGGTTTAAAAACCCATTGGGAGAGGTAAAATTTACCAATGGTTTGAAAAACTTTTCAGAATGCCTACATAAATCTCACATATTCCCATATTTGGATAAAACCATTGAGTAAAACTCATCTAAAATTAAAAGATTCCCAAGGTTGGATAAAACTATTGGGTAAAACTAATCTAAAAATATCTATTCAAACCATTTTTGTAAACCATTGTGTAATGTCCTCTTTACATCCCTACTCCAATGGTTTATGAAAACCATTTGAAAATTCCATTGCTACAGCCTCCAATTATAGTAGTGCCAAACCATGTACATCACCATGTGGTGTACCTATTTTTATCTCCTAGAAGTAAGATATAAATATTTCACTATGTGTAGATTACTGGAATCTAAATCAAGTGACATTGAATAATATACTGATTTTTCTACAATCAATGATCTCTTTCATCAGTTGTAGGTATCCTGGTGGATTTGTAAAGAATATCTTCTATTAGGCTATCTCTATATGCAAGTTTGGGAGGTGGATATACCATGTATGACATTTAATAGCCATTATGAATCATATGATTACTTTGTGATGAGATTTGTAATGATGAATACATTGGTAGAGTTGATAAATACCATTAAAAATATCTTTCACTAATATATTTACCCATTCATCTTGGTGTTCATTGATGATATCATCATTTACTTGATAATCCATGAGCAGAACATTAGACATATCAAGATATTCCTGAGTACACATTGTGAAAATTGAATTTAAAAAGAGTTGTGGAAGTGTATCTTTGGGACTCTTGAGGGGATGTTCTTTGGGAATGTTGTTTATGAGTATGGTATATCAATGAACCTAGTTAATTTAATTTAATTATTTCCTATAAACATCCCAATGTTTGTTCAGGATCTTTATTTTTCTAGGTTTAGTGGGATATTTTCAGTACTTTATTCAAGACTTCTCTGGTCTATAAGTATAAATGACTACACTGACATAGAAATGAGTGAAGTTTCTATGGTGAGACTATTGTGAAGAGTCTTTTCATGAGTTGAAGAGGAGGATGGATAAAGATATTATGTTCATAGTTTCCACTATTGGTATTGGTTATTTCATATACGGTGATGCATCTAGAGTCTATTTTGGGGGTTGTACTGATGTATAAGAATATATATTAGCTTATGGGTCATTTAAACTATGACACCATGAGTGGAAATATATTTTACATGACATGAAGTTTGAATCTATGGTCCACACATTTATTTTTTTGAAACACTATATATTTAGTGAAATATTTTTTAATTTCATGGAACATGAGAGACTTATCTATATCATTACATAAACGACTTAAATTTCATGAATTAGAACTTTTTATATTATCTATAAGGATTAACAATGTTATGGAATCTAAAACAGGCTAAGGTAACATTATTATAGATACACTTAGAAATAATACATGGATAGTTCAAGAGCTTCGTGAATGGCCTTTGGTGGACCAATTACACTTGATGAGTTTGTTGGTTGATAACATGATGGAATATTATGAGGACCAGGGATCAATGAATTGTACACAATTAGTGATAAGATATTATGTAGTATACTGGGTGAATTTTGGTCTAAAATCCAACCCAACATATTTTATGATGTGAGACAACATAGTAGGAGGATACATGTTACCTAGATGGTCATTGGAAAATGATGATATGACACTAGTACATAGGGATTTTGTAGTCCCTACTTCCATAAGAAAAGATATCATGTGATACTTATATACCTCTAATTTAATGGGATTTCTAGGATAGATAAACGAGTATAATGACATTAGAATGTTGTTTTTGTGTCCACAGATGAATATGGACATTGAAGGATTCATTTTCAGATGCCGTACCAACTAGAAGATAATATCCAAGCACCAATGTCCTAGTTTTTTTATCCAACCAGTTCAAGTGACCATATCAAAGTGGGAGCTTAACATGATGGAGTTTATGATAATCTTACCTTGGATCGTGATGATCCTTGACTCCGTATGGGTTATTTTTTATTAGGTAACCAATGTTTCTGATTTGTTAATGACCTAAGAGACTCACTTAATAAATTTTCTAGGAAATACAAATATGCATGAAATTTTATGTTTTTATGGAGTTCCCATGAGAATATTATAAAATGGAAATTCATGATTTATTTTACAGTTTTGTAAATGATTACATATTTTCTTATGGACTCACTTAAGAGTAATAAAAACATAGAATCCAAAGAAAGAGAGACATTAAGAGTAGACTATTCATATGTTGTGGGATAAGATTTAGGATTATGTTCCCAATATTGAGGTAATATAGGATGATGACATTCCATTATTTAATTTTCCACAAACTAATATTTACTAGTTTTTTTCATATTTATCTTTTTAAGGCCCTCTATGTTTTGTCGTGTAGTTCATCAATTTTTTTGCATGTTATAGGTGAGGTAGTGGTTTTGATTCACTATATGGTACATGAATCATTAGATAGAGTACAACGGATTTAGAAGAGGTTGATAATATATTAGAGTATGAATAAGTCTTATACCAATTATAGGAGGTGAAATTTGGTGTTTTCAATAGTGGATATGATTTTTCTAAATGTGACTCCATGGTTAGTCCATCAACATTTTAGGAAGTAATGAAATCTAATGTTGTGTTATATGAGAATATTTTTTATCAATGGGTGGGTTGGGATAGTAACATATCATCTAGATCATCATTATTCCAACCAAGGTATTAATTATGTGTTTTATGTGTCTTAGATCTAGATGTAAATTAATGAACTTTTTCATTACATTAATAGTGAGGATGCTGAGACGGATCAAGATGCATCACATATAGAGTTCCTGGTTCAAATTACTGACTAGGGTGAGAAATTACTATGTTGTAGAGGGTACCACTAGTTCATATTCTATGGTTACATGGACTGATCATTGAGGGTAAATGGTAGCATGATTTTGACCTTTAGGTGTATTGGCCTAAGTTGTCTGATGTTAACTACAGAGACACTTATTGAGGATGATATGTTCTAATATGGGGAGAATTATAACACCTTCATTTTTGAGTGTTTATGTTAATGATAGATCTGATATAGATTAAGTGTTGTTTATAACCCTGTGGTGGTTATATATTTGGTCTAGAATTCATGGATAAGACACGTCAAACTCTAGAAATATTAGTTTATCTTTTGTAAATGAAAATATCCAAAAAATCTAACATCATGCCTTATTATATATTTTTTATCTATAGATTGCCTTGGTACATGATAGGAAAGTTGAAAATGGATTAGCAATGACCTGGTCATCTGGGGGGGGCTATTGTCGACCAAGGTCTAGGTGACCACACCATTCTTTTTTTTGGAATTCCTGGTGGGGTTAAAATGACATGTTCTTGGGTATGAAGAAATAGGGTTGGATTTTTTTCATGGAGTGTTCAAGAACACCATGCCTACTTCTAAGAAACATTGGTAGCCTTTTTAGGGGTTGGAATTATTTTTCAAACACTAAAAATATTATCTATTCTTATTTGGTCAGGAGAAACATAAAGTGGGATGGCATGTGGATTAAATTTGGAGTTTATAATGCAATCTTAAATCAATTCCAACTAGTTTTAATCATTTTGGACACCCCTCCATTATGTATTCCTTAAACATAATGAATTATATATGAATCCTAGAAAAACATAGGTTATGATTTAAAACCTTCATTAATTAAGGATTAATTACATGTTTAATACTTCTCATCTCAATCTCATTTTTCATTGTAAACCTCCATCCACTCACCATTGTTGGTGATTCCAGTTTTGGGATATTCATTGAATAACTCTAGTGTGTCTTTCTATGATTAGTGTATTTTAATCTTTTTTATTCTTGAATGATTATGAAGTGAGGTTTTTATATTTAATTCAACCTTATAGGATCTTAAAATCTATTCACTATTCACTACTAATGAGTGATGAATTTATTCTTACTTTAACCTGACTCAATGATAACTGTTGATGATAATCGAATAACGGGTAAGTTATTTTTTCAATTGGCTTGTTATTCATCCCTAGATCACCCAAAAAACATTACCATCATGGATTAGTACCTGTTCTATGAGTTTATGGTATGATATATTGTCCTTGTTGGTGTATGAATTAGGGTTAGGTGATGATGTGTCTTGAGAACCTTGACATTGACATTAACAACCATGAGGAATAGTGTTTCTAACCATTTGGGTCTCCAGTGTATCGTATTTTCCTTGATTCAATCATTTTTAAATTGATTTTTTATCCATGATTAAAATTGATCACTTTTGGGAGTGTCTATGGACTATGTTACTCAGTTATGATGTTTGATGCTATGAGTATGCTTATGTAGTTTCATTCCATGTTAGATTATGATCAAATGTTTAGGAATCTTACTAAAAATTATCATGATGACATGATATGTTTTTCCTTGAATTAACTACCTTGTTATGTGTGTTACTATTCCATTGGAGGTTCTTTTATTAGCAGTATGAATAGGTGGAACACTATGTTACAAAAATCCCTTAGAAGGAGAGTGTTCATGGAATGTACAGTTGGAATTCAGAACGAGGTAAGAGCATGAAGTCCTGTAGGCCTAACTCGAGGCAACAACATTTGGGATATGATCATTTAGAGGCCTAAAAAATTAATATGTTGATGTATGAGACCATAGATGCTTTAACCATGATGATGTAGGGATATGATGACTTAGAGACATGATTCGACTCTGTTCCTTGATATTGGGGATATATGTTATTTTTGACCTTGTGGCCAGTTGATGATCAACTGTTATATCCTATTGTTATCCTTCTGACCTGGATTCGAAGCAGATACATTCCAGGATCATGGTAGCTTGTACATATACTGTTATATATAATTGAACTTATCTACCTATGCACACTTCTTAAGGATTAATTAATGATGTGAAATTATTTATTATACCCACACACTACAAGGGAATGTTGATGTCTGTGTAGACATTATGAATAAGGGTATAAGAAATGGAACAAAGCCTATAGAAGATGGCTAAATTAAAAATCTTGGAGATAGTAAAAGATCAAAGATGTACTTTTATGTTTTTTCACATTTTTACTTTATTTACACATCTTACATTATATAATACTCTCTTTTTGCAATGACCCAACCCACCAGGGCCAACTTGGATGAGGGATATCTAAGACACAACACCCCCATGAATATATCCAATTAGCTAGTGGATGGTGATATAAACGGAGAATGAATACATTGAATTGGGAGTCCACTTCATAATGTACATATATTCACAAACACTACCACATCAATTCAAATTTGGAGAGAAATGATTAAAATAATGAACATATAAAGTGTAAAAATGCATGTAATAGACTCTAGGAAATACATATATATAATCATAGTAGTGAAATACAAAAGAAATAGAATTAAATACACCCCAGTCCCAAAATTTTAGCGTAAACATGATCTAATAAGATCTATAAAAATTAGAGAAGTGGAGATAATTAATGAAGATTCCAGAGTCTAACCACCGAACATGGTTAGTATCACCATGTAGTGCTAATATCAATTGATATAATGTTTACCATATTAACTAGTAATATTTATGTCATCTTTATATGGAAAAAAAATTCAGGTAAGTCCCATATGGGGTGAGTATATGCATTACTAGTAGGACACCACAAAATCTCAAATCATGAAGCATCAATGGAGATTATTCAGCTCTTCACCATAAGGTCATGTCAAATAGAATATAATAAAAAGAATACCAAAAATAATATACATAACCTATATATTCACAAAAGGAAACCCATACATGAGAGAAAGGGTTTTTCCATTTTCATAGTGTAGCTAAGAACTGTGAGTCTTCACGTTGCACCAATGGTCCATCTATGATGCACAAAATCATGAGAAACAATATAAGAAATCATGTTGATGGTCTTGTACCTCTCTAATACACTCCAAAACTAAGGGATCCACCAATAAAGACCAAGAATATTGTGTAACATCAATATATTATGGTTGGAGGGGCCTAAACATTAGTATTATTCTTTATAGTCGAGGGACCCACAACTCCAAACCATGAATCACATGTATCCTTTCTATAATATGTGTTGAAGGGACCAATCCTCACTACCTAACTCTATATTCAATGGATCCATAGATTTGGTGGAGGAACCACACACCAATGAGGCTCAAGGATAGGGGAGTACTACTATGTTGATAGAGGACCCATGCCTAGTATAGGGTAGTACAAAATATATATGTATAATGGGAATGGGGGACACATTCGCTGGTGTGATAGGGAAGTTAAAACCCTGAAATCACTATATTTATTTTACCCTGATAAATACCATCATCAATCATAGACCAAAGAATATTCATTATTGATACAACTCACAATATTTCTAGTATGGAACAATGAAAGCCATCATCAATTTATACATGAAAAAACACTACAGATCAGAAAATCGCATGAAAAATTACATGTCTCATAGAAGGATATATGGTTGAAATAAGTTAGGGAGCAAATTAATGTATTTTATAGGGTTACAAACATAATTTCACCACACCTCAGGACACAGTCATGTTATTGATTGGAAAAGGATTCAGAAACTAGGTCACACTACAAAACGTGTTGAGGTGGTACATGACATGTCTACTTACCCATAAACCTGGGTGTATACTCAAGGAATACGACATCAATGAAAAAGTAAATACACACAAATTCAATTGGTGTTACATGGTTTTTATGACCACCAAGGGTCCTGAACATATAAACCCAGAACACAAATAGCCCAACCATGAAAGGAAACACAGAATTTTCATCATGTGACATGGTGTGTCTAACCATATTGGGTCTTGGATGTGTAATACTGGTACACGAACCTGCAACTTGAGTAGGATAACATGACATGTCATTCTGACCACATGGTGTGTGATCTTTAACATGATTAGAAAACCCTAGTAACCATAAATTTAGATGAACATGCCATGTGTTCTTCTATATTAGATAGTGTGTAGTTGTTTTCTTTCACAAAATTTCAGATCCTTCCTATAGATCTACATACCCCCCATTCACCGCATTCATCCACAATATACCATAGAATACCAGAAGGGTTCATCGACATATGTCGATATTAGCCCATTGGTGGATAAAAATCATAATATGGTTATCCACAAGATGACCAACATGTATCAAATACCATGTCTCATTATCATCATTGTTATGGATCCCAAATTTATGAAGAAACACCCATAAATTATATTGATCCACAAAAAAAATACTAATACATTAATCTTGAAGATAACCACCATGAATCTAGGGGCTCAATCACACTCAAACATGCTTAGAAAATGTCGAATCATGACCCTGTAGTCCAAGGATGAAGAATGTGATAAATATGTGGGGGAAACAAAATAAAAAGGGTAAAACAATCACTATTAAATTATCAAATATATGATAAATCCATGGGTATTGTAAATTTATAATAAATAAGTTGGAATCAATAAATAAAATTATATGAATGTGATCATATTAATACCATGTGGTCCTGAATCATTAATAATATAGATAAAATCCATGCTCTACAAATTTAATCAAGAGGGTGAAAACTACAGTTGATGAGACATACTTTGATTTGGAATGGTAATTGGTGAATAATGTATTAACTATAAATGAGGATGATACACTATATTTTCTTCATCTTGATCCACCCCAATTTGGTTTCCCACTATTCTCTAATATTGATCAGTTAATGAAGATCTTTGAAGACAAAATCTCAAATCCACAGAGGGATATACGGATAAACTTGTTGATTTCATTTATAATGAGGTATAAATATGTGGATTTAGGAAATGGGTATTAAAAGTAAAATAAAATAATTTATTAATTTATTTTCTTTAAATGAAGCTGATAATGACTACCACAATTGGACATCAAGCATCGATCAAACTTTGGTCTCACCAAGGGAAAACACCATGTTCCAAAATAAACCATGTTCTCAAAGGTAGAGACCAAAACATCCAACACATAGAAATTATATATTATTAAATTAATAATAAATAAATAACATAACTAACAATGAAAAAATCATTTAGGCATAGTGACCTTAGAAACAAGATATCAAAAACAACTTTTCTATAAGTGATCTACATCGTCTCCCACTATGTTCTTCAAAATTACAACCTTTCATAGAAATAACATACATAATACCTTTCATCATAACCAAGGTAAATTAATCATAAAAAGGGTAATCGTAGATTTGTAGTATGGGTAAAATAGTGAAATATAAATATATCATGAGCATAAGGGTATGACAACATGAGAATAATTGTTGAAAACCATACCTTGAATATTATAGACCATAACCAAGAGTCATTAAATATATCTTGGTAGTTTTTAATACATGAATTATAAAGGAATATCTAAAAATAGTCCACGATAACATAATATTGGAATAATATAGAGATTTTTAGAAAATAGATAAGCATATAAATGTTTTTGTCAAGGCTACCCACTAAAAAATTTAGATAATGATAGGCATGAGATAACCACCTTCATACCTATTTAATGTTCGGGATAACCTCTCATACGACATCTTTTTTAGCATGGTAATACCAATATTGTACCCTCTGATCTCGTAGAACATTAATCATTTCATGATGAATTGAAGGAAGATACTGATCATACTCATCACGTTATCGATACCTTTTAATTTCACATGACCATATAATATTAACTATATTAGAACTCATGAAAATAAATGGGTTTTAGAAATATTTTATCAAATAATAACCCATAGAAATGAACCAGTTTTCATAAAAAAATTTCATAATATTCAAAAACCATCCAGATAAATACTAAGAATATTATCATTGGATCATATCTCATGTAAAGAAAAATTAACATCAATGGTTTCAATAATATATAAAAAATGATTTAGTAAAGGGGCGTGTAACATTTCTTGAAGAAAATGAACATTCATTGAAAATAAGTTTTATAAAAATAAAATATTTTTATTACTTTTTTAAAAATGTTTTAATCATATAGTTGAAGCATTAAAATAATTTTAAAATTTTATTGAAGAAAATATTCTTTCTAATTTAAAAATAACATATAAAAAATTAAAAAATAATTTTATTTCAATGTAACATTGAAAACATATAATGTATGATTTAAATAAAATAATTTACACGATGGAAATAAAATTTTGTTCCTATTTTACACATTATAACAAATATTTCATTCATATTTCCACCAAAATAAAACAAAATCCTTGTTCTGAAAATGAGTTAAATATTCATTTTAAAGAACTTATAAATTTTTAAAATCCTGGTAAAAATTTAGTCAATAAATTATTTACATAATGTGAACAAATTTTTTAATTTTTTAGAAAACATGGGTATGGAAGAAAAAGAGTTTTTGACTGACGAGAGAAATGGAGACAATTTAAATTTAGAAAATTCATTTGGAATCTTGAGTACATAAGGAAATGAATATTAATGGAAACAATTTATTGTTAATAACTAAATATAGTTGTATAATATTCATTAATATATCTATAAATATATCAAGTTAATTATTTATTTAAAATATAATCTTAAAATATCCTAAAAAATAATCTGATGGTAACATCAAACCTTCACAACTTTGGTATCGTTTGCGTCATTAGCCCCATGAAAGAATCACATAAAATGAAAATTTTAAATATCCTAACAATAAGGATATTAATGATATAAAATTTCAAAGGGTAAATAAATAAGCATCAGATAACAATATAGGTATATTACATAACCTGTCTTTCCAATAAATAAATTTGAGACAGTAAATCCATTACCTTATGTATCGACTTCCTTTATAAACATGAAAATCACCAATATAATAATTATAATTTTACTATATATTTAATAAGTAACCATACATACATATATACATTCATATATATGTATATATTATATATGATTTACCTATAAACATTTATTTACAATTCAATGTTAAAATCATGATTTATGTCACAAATGCTTTATTATCATGTATGTTTGGATTTTTTATTTTTTTATAAAATTAAATTGATCATGGATACATAATATATATATTGTTTTATATAAATATCATATATATTCAATTTATATTTATTTAAATTAATCCATAAAATTTAATGGTAGAAAATAAAATACACCATGCATGGAGATAGTAGGTCATATGTTTGGATGAACCCTGTTTCAATTTCGACGATGGATGAAATAAAAAAAGTTAAATAATATATCACATTTAAAAAATCATCTTGGTTCATATAAATAAAAAATATGAATTAAATATACCCTAATTTCTATCATTTAAAATCATTTTTAAAAAGTGAATAACAGTGCATCACGTTGTGGTACTCCGCCATACACACGAAAACATTATCATATCCAACATGGAATGGAAATTAATAAGGTATATGTGATATAATAATTATATAAGTATAATTATGTGATAAATGACTTATATTTTAATTTAATCAACCCATATTTCCATCCAAGTAAAATAGAAATGAAAAACCACTCACATAGGTTCGTGAGGCAGTAGCTCACCATACACAGAAGTGATGATATTATATTTCAATGGATTGGGAGGTAAGAGGGTAGATGTGGTATTATAATTTAATAAGGGTAATAATATAATAAATATAAAATATATGCATTTAATCCTTTATTTTATATATCCCTGATAGTTGGTGATGGAAAACGAAAAACATCGACTCACGAAGCGGTAGTCCGCTATACACATGATTGATGATTCCATTTCCCATTTAATGGAAGAGGAGATTGATATATGTTATTTTAGTAAAATTAAGAAATATAAATATAGAATAGATATTTTTAATATATAATCATAATTGAGGTTTATTTTAAGGATTTAGAAAAATATGTAAAATAAAAATGCATGGTTTGAAACATTATATTTTATTCCGAAAACAAACATTAGTTTAACCTAAAGCATTCCTAGATTAGATTTTTGATCTCACTAAGGACTATATGAAGTGATAAAATATTTAAGTAAGATTATAGTTTAGTTATTTGAAGAAAGGGTTTTGGAAGTTTGAATATGATAAGTGAGGGGAGGCCTTTTATAAGATGGGTAGTAGACACACTTGGAATATTCAAAAGGAATTACATGTACCCAACTTTTTTACTTAGATAAAATCTCAAAAAAGGACTGTTATCAAATAATATATGTTATATGGTGATAATATATCCATAAAATTCATGTTCAACAATATCATAGGTCACAATATTCTTTATCAATTTAATTTAACCCGATGATAAATCTATTTTAACATCGATATTGATAATTAATTTTTTTCTTTTTTACTATTATTTATAAAAAAATTATGTTTAACAAAATATATATTATAAATTATTTTTATTCGAATATAGAATATATATTTTTTAAATATCATTCATAGAAGTGGAAAATTTAAATTTAAATTTAAACCTGTAGATTTAAAGATAAAATAGTTTCTCGAAGAGAAAATTATCAAAAGATTAAAAAGTTAATATATGAAAATTGAATATTAAATTTATTAAAAGTAAAAAAATGGATTAATATATATATAATTTAACTTATTTTAATTTTAAATAATATAGATTTAAAATTTCTCATTTAATTGCTTTTAATAAAAAGTATGCTTTTTATAAAAAATTTTATTTTCAACTATTAATTGAAATTATTTATATTTTCATAAAATTACCAACAATAACCAAAATAATTTAGAATTTTTATATGAAAAATTAATTTAATTTTTTCAAATAAATTTAATAAAAGTGGAAAAATAATTTAAATAATAATTTAAAATCATAATGACACTTTTTTACAAAAATATATATTTATGCGTAATATTAGATTCATTCTTATCTCATTTCTAGAATGAAATTAACAATATTTTTAACAATTTAATTTTATATATAATATATAAATTTAATTAAAATAATTCATCAAAATTGAATTATTAAATTTATTGAGACAAAAATCATTTGTGTAAATTAAGTAGTTTTTCATAAAAAAATTCCTTTTGATTTACATATAGTATTTAATTTAAATTTATAAATAATTTCTCACCAATGAATTAATTTTATATAAATTTATAAAAAGTTTATTTTCATAATTTTTCATTTCTTATTCATACCCACTATATTAGTTACTATTTCATAACCATCATATTAAATAATAATATTTTATTATTGTTTCATGTTTCGTTAAGACTCTGTGTTGTGGGTAGAAAAAGTTATCAAAGAATTCACATTTACTAAAAAATAGCTCAAAAAACCTCAAGGTGATACAATATACTATCCTTAAAATTAATATTCCTCAAAGTTATTAACTTTTTTAAAACCAAATGAGGATACTTTTTCTTCATAATATCCTCAGGTTCCCACAAATTATTCTCATGCTGATAGTTTCTTTACAAAACTTCTAACGGGTTAGTAGTCTTAATTCATTGAATATTCCATATATTTTCTAGATTCTCAACTAATTATTCCTTATAATAAATATAGTGTTCCATAGGTATGACCTTTGAGTTCAAAATATGAGAGTGATTAGGTTTTAACTTCATTCGGAGAGATACATGGGACACATCATGGACTTGGGAGAGGTTCATTAGAAGCGCCAATCAATGGGCGACAATCCTAATACGATCCAAAATTTCAATGAAACCAATATAACAATAGATTAAATTGTTTTTACATCATATGAACACCTTCATACTTTATTTATTGTTTATTCAATTTCTACTTCATCTATTAATCCAATAAGGGAAGACGAATTTGTTATGAATGAAGCACTAATGGATCAAACAATTCAAGACAGAATCATAAGTTATTCCTTATATCTCTAGTTATCATCAAAATAAAATGGTTAGAAAAAGTCATCCAATATGCTTAAATCATCATATAGTCATGTAAATAATTTAATCTCTAAAATAGTTTCCGACGTCGAGAAAAATCAATCCCATACATGGATAAATATATGAACCTTATAAAGTGAAAAATTTATAAATAAGGTTATTTAATTTCCCAAAATTAACTTTTCATTAATAACCTAAAAATAATTCAGTATCTTTTAATGGTCGCATACCAATTATGTACTTACATTGGTCATATATTTTCTGAATAATTGTAATAACCAAAATTACAATGAAAAATCAATGAAAACTAACATTTTTCATAATTATTTAAATAAAACAATAGATTATTGTGTATATTCCATAAATATATAAATGTTGTAAACATCATCAATTAAAACATATAAAAAACTCAATATTCATTTCCCCCACGGTATCCACTACCCAAGATCTCTGTGAACTCTATATATTACATATTTATTGAGTCCAAAAGATGGATATAGTTCTATTTATTTATCTTATATCGTGATAACTAATTAAGAATAATCAAAATATCATTAACAACATTCATCACCCCATTTGGTTTCTCATAAATACATTGTCTATCATATTCAATGTTAACCCAGTACCTTCATGTTCCCACCATTGATAAATACCAAAAGTCATAGCGTGAGAAACAATAATCATATTGGGAAAACAAATACTCATGAAAAATCAGTTATATGAAGTTTAAATCCTAACACCTTCATTTCAATCCATGACCCTATCATCTTAAAATTATTCAATTTCATTATTATGGTTCATAAAGGGTTTATGAATTCCCAAATCATATACCCTAAGTTTGAAATCCTAGGTATGTAGTAAGGCATATTTTTAGGAACTCGATAATGTTTTATTAAAGACTCAAACAACTTTTTAAAGTTATTACACTAGGTAATTCTATTCTATTACCTCATCCACATATAGTATATAGACAAATGTTTAATTTCATATAAAAATATCTCTCTATAATTTACCAATATTCATGTATTTTTTTTTCATATACATAGAATTATCTTTATTATTATTATTATAAACATTCTTGGGGATCTGAATAACTATTTTTCATAATATTTTCCAATGGTTTAGATAAAACATTACCGAATACCAACTTTAGAGACCCAGACATCTCATACATAGATATTACCTAAAAATAAATAAATACTCATTATATAACATAATTATCCATGCTTTAAACATTTAGTTATAGTGCATTTGGAAACATGGAAACATAAAACACTTGTCTATATGTGAGCTACAGTATATCCCAGTAAGATTTTTGTAACTAATACACTTCTTAGACATATCATATATAATAAAATTCATCATAACCTAGGTAATGTAACATAATAAAGCGTGATATCACATGAGGAGTAAATATATCATAAAATTTCCTCATGGAAAACATAATCTTATGTGCTCCAAAAAAACAATGAGATTGTAACATCAATCCTCGACCACTTTTGTATATTTTGAGTCATAGGAAAAATTAAAAAATAAAATAATATTAGACATTTATTATCTTGAAAATATTTAGATTCATGATGTAATTTTTAAAAGGGAAATTATATACACCCCTTAGAGGAAGATATGGGCATAATATAATTGATTTCCCAAAGAAAGAAATTTAAGAAAAGAATCTCTTTCCATAAGTATCAACTTCCAACATTAAAATTCATACATACTGTATAATAAACAAAGGTTTATTGTAAATATAATAAATAACATTAAATATATATGTTATACCATATATGATTTACTTTAGACCTTTTATTGACAGCTTATTAACAATTCGATGTTAAATTCTTCTGTCATTCAATAACTGCTTTTATTTCATGAAAGCTGTGATATATTAGTTTCTATACTCCTTCATCAATCATGGTAACATAATAAATAGAATCATAAATATGATATAAATATCATATATATTAATTAAATATTAAAAAAATTAATCTATTAAATTTAGAGCTATGAAATTTTATACATCGTTTAGGGAGATGGTAGGACATATGTACATATGGAAGATATTTCCATTTCCTAGGTGTAATTAATAAATGAATATCAAGTAATATATTTACATTAAATGATAATTTTTCTAAAATATTTACCAAATTTATTTTTTAAATTTACCACAATTATCTTCTATGAATAGTTTTAGAAAAAAATATATCGCATCCCTTAGGGTAGTGGTAGTCCGCCATACACAAGAACAACGATATCATATCCCCCTCAAAATAGAATGTATGAAGTTGTATTTAAATTCATAATTAAATAAGTATAATTATTTTAAATATATAATATATATTTATTTAATCTATCCATATTTCCATCTACATAAAATAGAAATGAAATCCCCATCAAATACGTTTGTGAAGTAGTAGTCCACCGTAAATAGAAGCGAAATTATTATTTAATAACTGGTTTGGAAATAATAATTTATATGTGGTATTATAATTAAATAGATATAAAAATATAAAAATTATTATATATAAAAATTAAATACCTCACTATACCCATATGTTATATGTGGTGATCAAAAATGAAAAATCTCGGTTCGCTAGGGTGTAGTACATCATACAGATGATGAACAATTTTTTATCCCATTTAACGGAAGAAGATAAGGAAATAAAATATTAAATTTGAATAATAAAATATTAATATATTTTAAATATGTGTGTCTTTATATATGAATGTTTGAATAATATATTAATGTGTTAGAAGAATCAGTAAAACAAAAATACACTGATTAAAACATTACCTATTCTTATAACAACCACATCATGTTTAACCAAAAGAATTTTTAGATTGGATTTAGTTTCATGAAAAGTACACTAAGATTTCGGGGGAATGTAATAGTATATCTTGGATGTTATATGTTGAACCAAAAGGTTTTTTAAGTCTTAAGAGGAGAGGAGATAGGGTGGCCTTTTATAAGTGGGGGGAGGTCACATAAGGAATTTTTGAAAATAATAAAGTGTACCCTTGTTTTCACAAGAAAAAATCTCTCAAAGGATCCATTATAAATATTTATACATTATATGGTGTAAATATGTCCATAAAAGTTGTTTTTTAGAATTTTATAGGTCATTTTACCCTATATATCTTTAGTTTAGCACCATGGAAAACCCATTTAAACCTTAAGGGTAATAATTAATATTTACTATTTTTACTATTAATTATGAAAAAACATGTTTAACTTATTAAATAATATAAAGAATTTTTATTCAAAATATTTAACCTGTTCATTCATATGCATTCAAATAAGATGAAAGATTATAATTAAAAATTAATCACATAGACACGATTTGAAAGTGATTTTCCAAAGAGAAAAAATGTTCAATGGTTTAAATCAATTTTTTGTATGAAAATTAAATATTAAATTAATTAGGATTTTATAAATTTTATTAATATATGTTTTATTTATTTAATTTAACTTTTTGAAAAACAATAAAATAATATTCATCTTTAATTGTATTTAATAAAAAATTATTTTTTTCAAAAAGCATTATTTTTCACTATTAGCAAAACAAACATCTTTCCAAAAAATCTAAAAAAAACTCTAATAAAATTTTAATATTATAATTACCAAAAATAGTTTTTTTTTCAAATAAATATTATCAAAGTGGAAGCAACTAATATTATAATAAATGCGCAAAATGCTAAAATAGTTTTTTTTTTCAAAAATAATCTTTAATTGTAATATTATATTTTTTCTAATCTTATGCCTAAAAACACAAAATTAGAATTTTAAATTTTTCATTGAATAGATAGTATATAAATTTTAAAAAAATCAATCACTAAAATTTATTTATATAATTTATTGTGATAAAACACATTTATTTTTCATACAAATAGTTACTAGAAAAAAATTTCTTTTATTGTCAGGGGGTTTTAGATTAAATTTATAAATAAATTATCACTAAATATTTCATTTTAAATAAATTTTTAAGCCATATATTTTCTTTATTTATTTAATCCTATTCATACACAAAATTCCAATTGTTATTCAATAACTATCATATTAAATAATAATATTTTAGTAGTGTTCCTCATATCATTAAGACATGGTGTTGCATGTGATGCAAGATATCAATGAATTTAATATTATTATAAAAGTAATTAAATAAAATCTCATGGTTTTACAACATATTGTGGACTTGGGAATCCATTTAAGAGTTATAACATTATTTCTAGAAAACCACTCAATCGTGATTTATATATATTAAATGTAATTATAAATTAAACATTAGGATCAACAAAATTAAGGATCTCACATCCTATAAGATCTTGGATCGAAAAATACTCATTGAAATATTCAAATATATTACATGAAAAAATGAGTATTTAGACTCACACACCTAGATATATTCCCCTTAAAAAAAGTGAAGTCTTATTCAAAAGGGAATACTAGGCTCTCAATTGTGTATCCCATTACAAGGATCTCACTCCTAAAGGATAACATGCAATCATAAAAAAACAAAATCAAGGGAAACAACTTCACATAAAGGGCCTTCTCTTGTCAGTTTTGAAACTCCATCATGCATGGAAAAGGTTAATCCACTTTTAACATCCAACACATACTATTCAAAGTCATGGAAAGAGTCATGAATACGTCTCTCCAGCTGTGACACATGAAATACAATAGGCACCCAGCCTAATTGAAAATACATGGTCTTGAGGTACAGAACTTCAATAACCCATCAAGGTAATTAGAAACATGGACTAAAATCCCCGTATATATCCTTCCATCATGGACCTAATCTCTTTAATACATAATGTGGTAAGATATCTCATAACAAATGGTCCCTTTACATAATATAATAACCATACTAAGATGTACACAAGTAAATCCTAATGTTTTTGGGATGTCCTCATCTACCCCTGGATAAAATGTACCCTTTTACAAGAATCACTAAAAACAACTCTAGACCCACATGCACTATCTCCCACTAGATCTTACCAGTACACCAATGAACTACAAGGTCTCCCATGTTTGTCCTCAAATGATGCTACACTAATGGAGGAGTGATGAATTTTCTAGTACAAAATCCCATTGATGGTTTAGGATCCTAACATCGATGGCCTAAAGTCAACCTGAAAACTACAAGCATTCCAAATAGAACCAAAAAAACGTGTTCTATCAGGCTATCTATCCATGGTAGAAACACTATGATCAACTAAAATTGAGTCCTAAAGGCCTCCATCATTCTCCCCCATAACCATGATATGAAGTGAATTTATTTTACATAAATGAATATTAATTTAATTCCATGAAGTTGAAATAAATCTTACCTGAATATCTATCCCAAATATCTTTAAAGTCAATTTCTCCGTCACCTCTCTCAACAACTATAAAAGAAAAACATAACTGTTGGCATATGTTTCCATGAACACACCCTTGGGAAGATATTAATATAGAACTCCCTATGCATTTTTGGGACCTATATATTTCCGATTTTAGATAATAAATATCACATGAGGTGGAGTTCTTGAATAAAAGACTATTTATACAATATCATCTAAGAAAGATAGTACCCACATAGTATTTCCCAAATTATTTTCAAGTGTATCACATGGTTATCTTTAGGTTATGAGTATACTAAGATGTAAAAAAGAATACTATCACAAATCAATACATGAAGTGTTAAGGATCTTTTTAACAGTCACACAAACTCTATTTGGGAGTCAATCATTACAAACAGTATCACCAGGAACACAAGGAAACCATAGAGGCTCCCGGGAACCAAGATAAATACATTAAACCCTTGAACCAAGATCTAGTGATAAAATAAATTGAGATCAAACACTAAGAACCACTTTAACTCTAAACACTATTTTAATAAGACATATATTCATAGGGTGGATACTCCTCCCTGAACATCATCTAGAATGGAAGAAATAAATCTAAAACTAAACCCAATATCTCACCCACATTAAAGGTGAGCATCATTGGGATTCCTAAGAAAAATTATTATGTCTTATGAAGCATCACATCAAGAAATCATCCAACAACACCTTTATCTATTTTTCCTCTATAGGGTCAACTAATATGGTTGAACAAATTAAAATCCATCCTTAGGTGAAGATATATGTATAAAATGAACTCTCAATGGGGGTTCTACCAGAAAAATCCTCAAGAAGGATATCCTCGGACTCCTTATCCATCATTGGAATCTTGAAGTACATAACATCCACAGATCCGGGGGTCATACATGAAAATTAACTAAACTAGTTGTATTCATATACACATGATATCATCATGGTTTTCATGATATTCCTTATAAAATAAGAAAGAAAAATCCAATTCCAACATCTTAAGTACATTGTAACCCTAACTGGTGAGATTCAACAGTTCATAGATAGTTAGAAACTAGTTAATACTGAGGAAAAAAAATAGTTCCTCACCGCCAGCTATGAATATATTCCATGCGAGGCATTATCTACTCCCATAGTTAGTTTACATGGTTAAAAGTGATTGATCTAAAATCCTCACTATGGGAAACACCTAACACACATGCTGAGAAAAAAGGCTCCACTAGTATATATAAGCCTTGTATAGGGGAAGTATCCATGAAAAAGTGGCTTTTGATGGCATTCCAAAACTACAACTAGAGTATAGAAGGCACTAGTCATTCCTCAATCACACCAGTAACATTGAGTTCAACAATGTCTTCTAGTTAAAGAAATGTTTTCCCTTAACTAATTTTTCATATTTACTAGGTTTATTTTAGATACCTTATAAAATAAGGAGGACATCAAAAATACAATTTAATGGAGCTCATCCCCTACACATCAAAATTATCCTCTTTGGCCCTAACTGACCCAACCTCTTTGTTTTAAATAACATCATAAGGACCATTTATTGTGGGGGAAGTTCCCCAATTCAATGTGTTAGGACATAGTTCATGATGAAGGGGATCATATTAAATTGTTTTCTTTTATTTTCAAGGATGTTTTAGAAGAAATGAAAATTAAAATCACATTGTATTTGTTGAAATTTTTTATGACAAACATATTTTTAGAATTTGACTCACAATTTTAAAAACTATATTTCATATTTAGGTAATGCTAGTTTGAAGAAAAGTATCATTAGAATGTCATTAAATTAAAAATTATATGTTACATCTTATTGAGGAAGAATCGTGTCAGAAGTAAATGGTCATCCAATTCACTCTAAATATGGTATGGAATAATTGATCATAATAGGAGAATCAGAGTCATCATGACTACGATAAAAAATGTGATGGGAATTATCAAAAATCATAATTAAAAAGTTGAAACATATGATAAAATATTGACGAAATAAATATTAAGTGAAATAGATTCTTCCAATCGGAGTAATATTAATCTGATCTTGATTGAAAGAGAAAAGAGATGTTGAAGATCGTATTTAGCCTATTTTTTATTCAGGATGAAAATGGAAGAAAGAGGTTGATGTAGAATTTTTATGTTACAAATCATTTAATTTTAAGCATATTACTATATCATCCAATCATCAATGTATTCATAGGCATGGTCTTTAAAGATGTAAATTTGTGAGCTTATTGTAATAATCTCATCAGATTCATAAATGGTGTTAATGGTTGAGAATTTTTTTTGAGATTGATGAATGTAAATAAATTAGAATGAGATGATCAATAATGTTTTCAACCATATAAAATGGTCTGAATTTAATTGATTGATGTTTAAGTCGGTCATCAAATTTGGAGAAGAATGAGTTTGGTATTTCATGTAAATCAGGAGAAGAGAAAAGAATATTGTTAGATTTGTTGTTGTAGGGGACATTTATATTCAAATAATGTTTCACTTCAAATACAATAAAGCATTAATATTGAATAAATCAGATTTTTCCAATTATAATAGACAATTGAAATTGGATTGAGAAATTAGATCAAGACCAATAATTGAAAAAAATAAAATAAAGTGATGAAAATAAAGGATATTCAAAAATATTCAAGAAGTGTTTATGAAGTCATAAATGCAGTAAAAATTAAGAGAAAATTGTAATATGGGTGAATTTGTTTGAGAAAGAATGTTTTTGGGATTCCCTTCAAAACCCTTGATCAATCACCCAAAAAAAGGAAAAAGTATGTTGTAGTTTTTCTAATGGATGTACTATTCACATGAATAGATAGAAGATATGGATATTTAGAGAGAGGAGAAGGTTAATTTATTAATCCTTTGTTGAAATATTTTTATGGAGAGTAGTGAAAGATGAAGAGACTACATCACATTATTATATTTAACTGATCATTGTATTCAATGACCATCACATTTAGCTGTGTATATGATTTTTCTTTTCATTGTATAATTTTAGTCATTTTATCGGGGTAGATAATTGGATCAAGACATACATATTAATGTTTCTATACTGAGGAAGAGGGAATTATGAGTTTTCTCAATAATATTATAGAGATATCTACATCTATCATATTGGGTAATTATATTTGAATATCAACGTGGGTAGATCAGATTGGGAAATTAGATCTAGAGAGTAGGAGTGAGATGATCAGAATAGATAATCATATATGAATTGTTTATCAAATTACATGAAGTTCATAATATATTCCAGGTACTAAATTGATGAATTTTATTTCAAATAATAAATTTGAGGAAGTAAAAAATATTCAAAAGTAACATGAGTTACTACACAAATAATGTTTTACCCTAGTTGTGCTAAGAGGGTGCACACACACTTTTGGATTGTCTTCAATGTGATAAATGAGTGAAGATTATATCCTACTAATTTTATTCCATGTATTGATTTCTAGTGGATTTTTTGGTATTAGATCATTTTCAAAACATTTCAAGGTCATGCTGAATACGGAAGATTTTCAAAACATTTTTATCTAGTTATCTTGAAATGTTTTTATTCTAAGCTAAATACGGAGGTGAATTAGGTAGTTATGCTGAATCTAAAAAATCTATTATGCATGGTATTGAGAATAAATTTATTTAAACTGTCAATAAAGAATAATTTATAAGTAGCAATTCTGATGAAGAAAAAACACAACTTGAATTTAGTTTGAAAGAAGTGATGAAATAATTTATAATAATAACTAGAATACATGAATAGAAAAACAAAAATTTTAATGGTGAATATTCATCAACATGAAATCAAGAACAATCTGATAATGAGAAAAGGATTATGGTAAATTAAAATAATTATTTGAATAAATATCTTGGGGGAATAAACGAATCGTTATGATCATCTAGAAGTGAAATCGAAATAAAAATTAGAAGAGTTTGATCTTATCCAAAAAAAAAGATATATAAACTTGAGATGTGGAAAGAAATTTTTATGAATTATATATCTAAGGTTGGATAATGTTATCATAATGATAAACCTGAGAAGATTCTATAAATCTTACCTTAAATGGGTGATAATAAAGATGGAAGTGTTTCTTAAAGGAAGAGTGGTATGAAAGTTATGTTTGTGGCAAAAACATAAAAAATTGGTAACTAAGAAGTTTTTAAAAAACACAAATATTAAAAGTCCATGTTTGGAAATGTTTCTAATAATTAGGATTATGATAAATCTAAAATGAAAAGGAAGATTCTGATTGAATACATTAATGTCGGTGTCTCATAAAATAATGACAAGAAATTTATTAGTAAATAGATGTTTAATTACAGTCAGTAGGGATGTTTCAGAGAAAAATACTCCTTCTATTACTATTTTTTGCGTTTTTGTGGATTCACATAGAAGAATAAAATGTGTTTTTACAATAAAAACATTATTATTACTCTTGAGGTTTTTAATGTAAATGTTTTAGGGGCATTCAATTCCATCAAAATATGAAATTTGGGAAGGATGTTCGAACGTAATCAGAGAAGGCTGGTGTAAATATTGAAAACAGGTTCCAACATTTAGAAACTATATGTGGAAGATGTGAAGAACCCAAAAACCTTAAAATTTTTGACTTGTATTGTTTCAAGCACAACAAATGATTATTATTAACTCTATAAATCTGAAACTGAAGAAACAAAACAAAGGATAAAAGGCACTTGTTGTAGAAACTGATCCAAAATCTACAAAAGGATAATGATCTAGGATTATTGATAGAGGATGATACTCTGATCTAATAAGATATTTGAAAATTTTTAGAATTGGGATGTTTTTAAAGAAATAGATCTGTCATCTGGAAAACAATGAATCACTATGAATCAATTGTGATTAATTATCCATAATTGGAAAAGTAAAGTTTAAATTCATGAATGATTTTTATTTTTATTGGGTGAAACACTATTTTTTATGTAACACCGTAGGATTTCATATTATGTTAGTTCTTCAAAGTAATTCAATAACATACACTACACACAACATCGAGTTCAAGTGCACCATAACTTACCAAAATAGCCATTCAAAAGAGGTTATGAATAATATTAACTAAATTTTAAACCATATATAATTTTTATAATTTTAGATTCTATATTTTGAGTTTCTTAGACATAATGTAATAACAAATTCATTTTTTTCAGATAAAAGATGTAATTTTCAAGAAAAGATATTTCAGCGCCTTTTAATGGTGAACCAATTTTAAATCCAATATTTGAAACCTTAATATATTCAATATGACAAATTAAAATTTTTCCTTAGAATCAAGACATAAAAATTTAATTTCGATTAATTCTTGGTGTTTTTATGATAACTTTCATATTTGGGTGAATTGTGAAAAATACTAAATTTTAACTGAAAATAACATTTTTCATCAAAATAGTTTATAGGGTTAAATTATACATTTTAATGGTTTGGAAGTATAAATAGATTATATTTTTACCATTTAATCCAATTCTTGTCATTGTAAGTAATTTCACTGTGAAATTGGACATAAACAAGTGTCAAACTTTTGATAGTTATTATTTCTTAAAAATATGCATTTTGGTTTTGACAGATTTTAAATTAATAAATGAAACATATATGATTTTAATTTGGTAAAATAGACTTTGTTATTGAATTCAGAATATCAAAATGATCTTAGTGTGAATTTTTGGAATTTTTCTGAAAAGTTTTAATTTTTGATGAATAGTGAAAAACACTGAGTTATTGTTTAAAACAAAATTTTTATTTAAATAATTATTTATGTTATTTAAATATATTTTAGGTCAAAATAGATACATAATACCTATATAAGTTAAATTTAATTCATTTCTATCAGTTTATAATAATTTTAGATATTTAATTTTTTTTGAACTTATCACCATCTTTTACCCACCTTCTAGTAGAATTTGTAAACTCACATAAAACATAATTTTAGTTCTTATGTGTGCTGAATTTCAAAAATTCGAGAGACACGGTTAATTTCAAGGAGTAAATGTAGTTAAATAAGGTAAAAATAATATTTGGTTAATAGTAACTTTTTACTTTTATTTAACACGATTTAAAGTAAATAGGGTAATTAAGGGTAAAAATAATATTATTATTACCCTAACACATTCCCTAATTCTATTAGATATTTTTAATTTGACCAAAAAAACCTTAATAATAAAATATGAACCTTTATATCCACTTGTATTAGATTAAGACATTTATAATTATTTTATTTAAAGAAGAGTTAAAAGAGTTAAAATCAATGTTTAATAACAAAACCATTTTTAATATAGGGTTATACATAAAATAAATTCAACTATAAATATTCATTAGAAATATAAATATATTTCCTACATAATGATATTTTATTTATAATTTTTAAATAATAAATAATTAAATTTATTAATGACACAATGATGATGCAGTAATTACTTTATTAATGAAAGAATCAAATAAATGGTATTATAAATATTAAAATAAATATAATTTAATTGTTTTTTTGAAATACACAAATTTTCTAGGTGAATATTAAATTTTAGGGATGATTCAATGTATCTTGTTCGAATTAATCAAGTTTTTATGACTATCAAAAAAAAAATACCACATAGTGTCAAAATTGACATAAATTTATATTTAAAACAAATACTAAATTATTGGTTGATATAATATTCGTAAAAATGTAAGGTTCTTCCAAAGGTCTTGAATAATATTATATATGTCATTAATGAGCCACTTGAGGTTCTCTTGAAAGTTTATAGTAAGTTTATTATCCATATAGATTAAGAATACAAGAAGACACTGAAAAAGTTAAACTATTTAACTAAGACATGAATCTAAAAGATAAGGTTAAAATGGTAACCTATACTTGTCTAAAACCTATTGGATGAGTGTATTTTGACCTATAAACACATAATCCTAGAAATAATTTCATTTAAAACTATTATAAACCGAACATAATTGTATAATAATTTAATACTTTAATCTTTTTCTAAAGTGACCCTCACCCCTCTTATAAAAGGTCACTTCCCCTTCTCTTATTTTCACACCTCCAAAGCCATTTGTCTCGTCCAACCTCTACCCAAATATCCTCCCAACTATCCTACCTTCATCCTATAGGCCTTCCTTTGGTAAAAAAGACGATTTTATGAGACCTTTTGATCAAATCAAAAGGAAGAACCTGAAGAAGAGGTAATGATTTCACCACCCTCTTTCAAGTTCTCTTATTCTTCCACTTACTCTTTCTTTGTTGTTTCCATTATAAAATAATAACCCAAGTATCTTCTATATTTTTTTTGTTATTATAAATATGGAACTCATATATTCATTATTCTCTCAATCTTCTGAATGATAATTTCACCATGCGTGTGTACGTACGGCTTATCGTCTCCATTTTGTAGTGTAATTTTTTATTCAACACTATGTTATTTTGGTGGATATAATGATGATTAATATGTATATAAATAATGAAAATAAAATTCCAATGTCTCTATAAAATTTATATACAATCCAATTCCACACCTTTATGGAAATGATATTGTCGCTTGCGCGTATGTACGAAGTACCGTCTCCACGGCGCGATGAGATTAATTTCCACGTTCACCATTCATCCATGATTATAAAAATATATATTACTAATAATTATGTAATATAAGACATAATATTTATACTATATATATATATATATACATATATCTTATTAACATAGTTCTGTTAAATACGATATAAAAAACGGAAACATCGTTTATGCGTACGTATGGACTACCATCTCCATAAATGGTGTTTTTCATTTCATATATATATCTATTATACATATTTATTTTCTAAATATATATGATATATAAATCTTGTTTTATATTCTGGATGTACTTAAATCTTGATCTATGTGATACAATCATGAGTAACATGTTAAAACACGTACGATAAAGAAAACGATTATTACCCAAATTGTAAATTTAACATTGAAATTATTATTAAATGGGTAGAATAAAGTCATAAAGAAATCTTGTATGATATCATAATTAATAATATGTTTCTGGTATAATTTAATAACATTATACAATATTTATATATGAGGTTAAACATACCCTCAACTAAAGGAAAGTGCAAGGTGAGGGTTAATTCCTCAATATCATTATTATCTGAGATTGTTTATGTGTAAGTATTTACTGAGGCGTTTTTATCATCCATGTCCATTTTTCATATCAATGATTTAAAAATTAATATTTTAATGATTTGTGAAAGGTACTCTTTATCAAGATCAGAATTTTAAATGTTTTTAAGATTTATCTTTCTAAATCTATTTAATTAATGTCCATGCTTTCAATATTATTTTAAGGATTTATTTATATTGACATGAATGTTTTGAAATGATAATTATTATCAAAAGATTCAATGTTTTATGGGATACTATGATTCAAAAATATCTTTAAAATTAATTCCTTCATAAATGTGTGACTTTTTAATTATTTTACAAAAAGGATATTTCTCTCAAAAAGTTTTACTCATCATTTTCAACTATGTCAGCATCCTTTACAGGATATTATTTTTGAATGAGGTTGATTTATTATAATAAAATCTTCCATGTTGTATTGAATGAGTTATGATATGATTGACTATAGATGTTCTATTTTTATACCATTCATGGTTTACTGTTAATGTAATGACATTTAATATGCTAGTTTTAATACAAATGTTTATGTTATGTTTCAACTTTTTCAGATGAGGAATGTAGTGGACTTAGTAAGTGACTGGTGGAGCCCACTATAGATCCTCGATGCATCGGTAGCTCTCATGAGACAAACTAGTTTATTGGCACAAGGCCTTGACAAAAATTTTATTTGTAGTCTATGCACAAGTCCTAGACTATGTGGTAATGATGTCGGGAATTAGGCATTCCCTCATTATGAAATTAGTTATTATATGTGATTATATGACTTGTAGAATATCCATGTGCATGTTTATATGGTAATGTTTGATTTTTTTTCATATTATGTTCATGTTTATGTTTAAAAAGAATGTTGTTTTTATCACATGTATTTAATTAAATGTTTATAGCTTCTGCTAAATTATTTACCCTTACTGAGCATCTGAGCTTAGACCATTCTTATGTTTTATTTTCCCAGGATTCCAAGAAGTGTATTATGATTGATATGCAGGTTTAAGCTAAAGGAAATAATGGAGTTCTCAAAGAACTATTTTTTTTTGTATTGTATGTTAGAATGTGTAATTTAATCTCCATATATGCAATCAATTTTCCAAGACTTCTAAACTGATCGGTCTTTCGGGACTTATTCCTTGTAATCATGCCATTGTATTAAAATAATGCACCGACTCTAGGAATCTAGGGTCAATACATTACAGTTGTTATCAAAGAAAGTTTACCAACAACCTAGATAATATATTTAGATAAATTCTGATTAGAGCACATTACCCTAAGATGGACTTTGAGTATTAGTGTAGAATAACTTCTTAGAATTTTGGTATTGTAGAGATTTTTTGAGTTTTACAAATAATAAATGCCTATCTAGATACGAGTAGATAGAGTCATCTCTGGAACAGATGTACCTAGGGGTAAAACCTGAAAACACCAATTTGATATAGACTTGAAGGGGAACTGGTGCACGACAATGGGCCCTGCTGCACTCTTGGTTATGAAAGTCCTGGGGGATATTCTTAGGATAATTATCATTTTCTCTACAAACCAATATGTAGGGTTTATGAGTATATACCTCCTCAAAGAAACCAATTTTTTTATTATGGATTATATCCATAAACTATTCAATTTACGTTAGGTATTTTACATGTTTGGAATTATGAATTGTGATTCATAAACTGACCTAGTGTATTCCATTGTATAGAAATGGCACCAAGTAGAAGGAATGTGAACTCCAACAGTACGTTTGATCCAAAGAGTAAGAAGTATCATATATTTCATATTATTAAGCCATCATTTAAAAGGGAAATAGTATCCCATGTATTCTAAACATATAAATAAATAGTATCATGTGTTAATAAGATATGGAAAGAATTATCTGAGTCATATGGATTTGAAGAAAATCAAGACAAGAAAATGATGGAATAAAGAAAAATGGATAAAGGGAAGAGGTAAAAGAAGGATTTTCCCTTATGTGATAACTATAGAAAGAATCACCATGGTAAATTCTTTAAGGGAATGGGAGTTCGGTTAAAGTGTGGAGAAAAATGACACCAAGTATGTTATTCCAAGGGTCAGAAAAAATTTCAAATGTAAAATGCTTCATCTGCATGGTTTTGGGACACTAAGTGAATCAATGTCTCAGTAATCTGAGTATATCTTAAATGATGCTATTGGATAATAATAAAGTTATGATACAACATCATGTGAATAGGAATGACTAGTGTTCTTATGTTGCTAATATAGAATTATTTCATTTGAGTGTTGTATCAACAATATACTAGTTATATGAATTATGGAGATAAATACTGATTGTACTGCAGTACTATTTTATTGAGGATTTGAGATTATATGGTTTTATGAAAAGTGACTTAATGGTATACTACACTTTTTGGAAAATATAACATTGAAGGAAATGTAATCCTTAATATGGTCTTGATAATGAGGTAGTGATTTTTTAATAAGAGACTATTGATTTGGATAAATTAAATTGGTAATTATTTACTTCCTTGAAACTGATTAATGATTTGTATATTCCATCATTGTTGGAGTTTACAAAATATTTTTGATACAAGGAGTATATCGATTATTCTATAAAGAATAAGGGAGCATGAATATAATCTATAAGGTTATATGGTTGTAACATCCCAAGTATGTAATGAATAATAGATATTTTTATCTATGTCTACTAATGAATTAGATAGTGTTTTAGAGGCTTAAAATGAAAATAAATCCAATCTTAAGCATGGAGTACACTAATATTATTAAAAGATTGTTTTACTGCCTTTTGATGGAAAACCATTTTTAAATCTATCTTTTGAAAATATTAAAAGATATGTTTATCAAAATAAACATATTCTTTATGATTGGGACATCAAAATTTACTTTGCGTGAATTTTTGGTATTTTTCTGACAATGATCATTTTTTAATGAATAGTGAAAAATATTGCATTTTAAATCAAAACTGCTTTTTTAATATAATTTATTTATATTATTAGATTGTATTTTGAGATGGTTTTAAAGTGAAATTAGAATATATTTTTACCATTTAATCCAATGGTGGTCATTATAATTAATTTCACTTTGGAATTGGGCATAAACTAATGCCAAACTTTTCATAGATATTGTTTCAAAAAAACCCGCTATTTGTTTTGACAACGAGAATTATTTTTAAATAAATTATTGAAATTTATGTGTTTTAAATTTGGTAAAATGGATTTAATATTTGGAATCAGAAGTCCAAATTTTGTAATCAATACTCTTTTGTTTTTGGACATTATGAATAGTAAAGACGGTAATTATCTTTAATTATCTTGATTAATGAGTAATCGAGTAGTTAAGGATAATAAAATAATATCATAACAGTAGAAAATGATACTAAAATGTGTCCTAATTCTACTGGTTGTCTAATGGCCGACCATGGTATTTCTTGTGCCAAACTTGGGGACCCCATGGAATCACTTTTGTGGAAAGTGACTTGTTATCTTTTTATTTTTTTTAATGAAAGTAAATATAACAAGAATGTATCACTTGATTAAAACATTTTTAATTTTGTCTATATAGATGATATTTTAGACTATAAATATTAATTGGAAATCTAAAGATATTTCCTACATCATAGTATTTTTTTCATAATTTTTAGACTTTAAATAAATTAAATTATTTATGACATCATGATGATGGAGCGATTACCTCATTAATAGATAATTTAAATAAAATGAAATGATAATGTAAAATCTATGACCTACACATGTCCAAAACCTATTGGATGGGTGGATTTTGAACCCTTATCACCTTACCCTCGAATTATATCAATGTGGGTCCTTTTGAATCTGAAAATCATTTTCAAATAAAGTAACATTTCTTTACATTCCAAGAGTGCCCCTCCTCTCCTCTTATAAAAGGCCCCCACCTCTACCTCCTTACCCACACTTCCAAAGCCTTTGTCTCGGCCAAACCCTACCCATTTTGTCTCTTCACTTCCCTCTATTACTCCTTGAAGCCTCACTTTGGGCAGAAGTCGTCCCAAGGAAGCCTTTCAGCTCAAACCAAAGAGAGTTACCTGATTTTAAGGTAATGTCTTCACTTGAGTCCTTTTGTTTTATTTTGCTTCTCCAACCCCCTAAACTCTTTTTATTCATTTCTTTTGTAACAAAACCAGTATCCTCAATATAATAGGATTTTTTTATAAGAAGGATTCGATCTACACTTACACACACCTACATCTAACGGTTAAAGAACATACTATTTTCGTGGATGGCGAATTTCGGCCTCCCGAAACGATGATTGTTCAACATTCTTTTAACACCATCAAATGTGGCCATTAAGATGACTCTATATTTATATATGATATATAATATGTTTATGTTTTCCTTAAGCTTATGTATGTTTAATTTTGGGCATACCTTTATGGTTTCCATTATGGGTAAACGCGATATCTTCATTTAAGGAAGTGCGGACTACCGCCCCCTCAAAGTGATTTGATTCGTTAATAACATATGTGAGTCGTAGAAAGGATGGAGTTATGATATTATATATGATATTACACTGGACTTATAATATACCTTTATATCATTATGATTCCATTTCATAAAATATGAAATATAAATGGAAGCACCGTTCATGCGTACGTACGACTTACCGTCTCCATGAACGGTGCATTTCATTTCTTACCTCTAAATGTTATGTGATTTTATAAATGCTTGCATGTATTAGATATTTATGATATATATGATATATACATCATGAATATAATTTTGGATATAATGGATACATGAACAACTTTTAATTATAAAGGGTTTATTTTTGACTCATGTACCAATGATCATTAAAACGACCATTATTAACTTAAATAATTACATAGTGTTCATGACATGGAAATAAGTGATATAAAAGTAATAATGAACGTGAAAAATGTTCTTAAACAATTAGAAATTAACTCAAGTTTATTATTCAAGTGATTAAAGAACGACCGAGTCAGGTCGGACCCGCGGTTTGGGACTTCTTCTCAATCTCCTTTCATTGAGGCATATTTTGTTTTCTACACAACATTCTTTTATACGGTGTATAAAACCCTTTGAATTTTACGTTTATCCAAAAGGAATATTCTTTATACGAAGAATTTTACTAAATGACAAAAGGGAATGTTTTTTTGTACATATGCGGCGACAACGACTTCTCCGCCTCCATGGCCATTATTTGAGTTTCGGCTTCCTCTACAAGCCATACATTATTTTTAAAAGAAAAATAAATACCATGTTTTACTTTTCTTTTATTTTGGTATTGAAAATGGTTTTCATAATTTTTTTATTATATCAATGTGTTGTATTGATATCTTGTGATTGAAATGGGTGATTGTTATGTTTCTTTTATGCATGTTTTATGTGATATGATTATGTTATGGTTCTTGGGAATTGTTAAGAAGACGGGTGGTTCCGTAATAATCTAAGGGCGGGTGAGCCCGATATAGCTCTCCAATGCATTGGGTAACGCGAAGGAGTGAAACGTTAATGTTTCTCCGAAGAGATTTAGGGAATATACTATGATGGGTATTCCAAACGTAACCAAGAGGGTTACTCCCTACGTAAGAACATTATGAATGCCTCAAGTAACCTTTATGTCTTTTGATTTCTATGATTTATTCATGATTTTATGAGGTATGTTAAAGTGCTTATGTTTTATGGGTAAAGTATGATTTCATTCTTATGTATATATGTACCCATGTTTCCTTTCACTATTTTTATATCCCTTACAGAGCTTTTTATGCTCATCCCAAGTTTTTGAAATGTTTTTCACAGGTCAAGGGAAAGGTACATGATATGATGATAGTGTTGAGGAAGTGTCAAAAAAGAATCCATGTTTTATTTTAAATATGTTTCCATTGATGGGAAAAATTAATACTATCTTTTATGTAACCACTTTGCTTAAATGTGGAATGTAATGCATGTTTTATGATCTAATTCTCTAAAACTCTAAACCTGAAAATATCATCAAGGTGTAATCTTGTAATAACTCAATATTAAGTAATGTTTAAGGTCGAAGCCTTATAGTTGGTATCAAAGGTCGGTTTAGATAACTTTAGGAGTTAGAATTCTATTAAAAGATTATCCAAAAATATTTTTTTTATGGTCAAATTGAAATGATATAGCATTTGAAGATTACCATGTTGCTTCATCTAAGACATTTTTGTTCAGAATGGTTTTCAGCAGAGGAAAAAGGGAAGCAGTTCTAGGAAGGCATGCAGAAGGAAATAACCTTCTAAATCAGCATCCTGAGATGGTCGGAATTGGAACTGAATTGTTTGTTGCAGTAATGGCGCAGTTGACTCAAACGATAAATGTTGGTGCTATCCATGCACGAGATCATCCAGATCAACCACAGAGGAACATGTCATTGGTGGAACATTTCATGAGGCAACATCCCCCATAATTCAGAGAATCAACTGACCCTGTGCTATCTGAAGGGTGGATTAAAGCAATGGAGAAGATTTTCGATGTCATGAGGTGTTTAGTCAATCAATATGTTAGTCTTGCTATTTACCGTTAGGAGGGTGAAGCAGATCAGTGGTGGTCGATGGTTAAAAATATCAGCGATGCTGATGAGATTGATGCTCTTGACTGGGATGAATTCAAAGGTATGTTTCTTGATAAGTATTTTCATAAGGTTGTTCGACTTAGGATGGAAAAACAATTCTTGTAATTGAGGCAAGAGGAAGACTCATTGGCTACCTATGAAGAAAGGTTCACTCGATTGGCAAGGTATGATCCAAATTTTATCCGAGACCTTGATAGTAAAATCAATCATTTTTACTCAGTATTAAAGCCAAAATATCGAAGGGAATTAGTTTCTTGTGAGTTTAAAAGTTATGAAGAGCTTGTTCGATGTGCTATAAAGGTGGTAATGGAGTTTGCCGATGATCAAGTGTTCTATAAAAACCAATAGAAGAAGAGACTGAGGTGGTAGGAGAAAGGGAAGAATTCTTCAAAAAAGTCTGATGGTAAGAAATCTAAGTTTCCAGTTTGTGATAAATGTGGAAAAAGGCATGCTGGGGAATGTCTTCTGAATTCTGGAAAGTGTTATTGATGTGGTAAGATGGGACATAAGGCTCGTGATTGCACTGAAAAAGATCAAGGTGATGGTAAGTTCAAATTTGATTTACAGTTAGTGAATTTTTTTAAGTTCAATGTGATGGGTCACTATGCAAACGAGTGTCCGACAAAGAGCTTGAGTGATGAAAAGCAGTTAGACTACAAGAAGAAAGGGGTGGTTAAATCCTTTACAACTACTTCAGTAGATGTCGGGCCATCAAATGAAGTTGTATCAGGTACATTGTTTGTTTTTTCAGATTATGCCAGTGTGTTGTTTGATTCGGGGTCTACACATTCTTTCATCTCTAAAAACTTTTCTAGTAAAACGGGAATACCATCTCAACAAATGACTCCTGAACTTTTGGTAAAAACACCTGGAGGAAATGTTGAGGAAAAAATAATTTATAAGAATCTTCCTATCCTTATCTGTGGAAAGAACATACTTGCAAACCTTATTGTTCGACCTCTAGTAGAGTTGGATATTATCCTGGGTATGGATTGGCTCTCTATTTACCATGCTAAGATTGACTGTAGATATGACAACCCTGCTTTTATTACAACTTAAACATGCTTTATTACATAAAACTTCACTTGATACAACAAAGAAGATCGAGAGGTTTAGTGTCTTTGGGGCTTAGGATCATTACATAAAAACTTTAAACTTGAAATACAACATCCTTATTGAAAACTTCCTTTACATGACCACTACATTCCTTCGTACTTAGCATTGCATGGGATAACCTGAGGACATGCATAAGAAAAGGGTGAGATATAAAGCCCAGTAAGGGAGTACACAATGAATAACATGAGGAGTACAATACATGTTAGGAAATAGGCATATCAATAGATCATAATAGAGACATGAACATAAAGGCATGATAAAGCATGATAATCATAACATGGAAATGTGGCAACAACACTTAACATTGAATTAGCATGAGCCAAGGCTCATTGCACATGGAGCATGAGTAAACCCTCATTGCACTTGAAGCACGAGTAAACCCTCGTTGCACTTGAATTAGCATGATTCAACACTCATTGCACATGACGTATCATGATACTATACTTTACCCAATGCATTGGAGCGCTATAAAGGGCGCACCCTTCTTAAACATTTCATTTCATGCATAAGTGTGCCACATGGATCATAAAACATGGATTCATAAAACATAATCATTTCTTCCACGATAAAGGAATGTGGAATTCATACATGAAACTTTAAAATCAATATGTATATGTGCATAAATGTGAATACCCTTGATGGAGAAATGGGCATGGTATTCACTACACAAAGACATTGGCTTCGAAAATCGGTGCGATTTCGGCAGCGTAACGGCGTGACATAAGAATTCATAAAAAAGGTTGATGAGAGAGAAAGGGGTTCCTCATCATATTTACATGTAATGGAGAGTAAGTAGATCATATATATACATGTCCCAACAATAGAAATGGAATTTAGATTCATGATACAAAAGTATTGCTTGAATGTAAAAGAAGAGAGAGAAGTTCCTTTCGGAATTTCGGCATAGTAACGGGTGTACATGGGAGGAATTTAATGAGAGAGAAAGGGTTCTCACATCATTAAAACAATAAGAGGTCAGTATGGGGGAGGTGCAAAACCATACCCCAACATTCATAATTGAAATAAAAAGGGAAATACAACTTAAAGGAAATTGACAAAAAAAATGAGAAAGGAAGAAAACCCCTTACTTGGAAGTGTGCTTCCAAAGGCTAGAGAGAGGCTTGTGAGAGGCTTCTTGGGAGCTTGGGGCACCTTGAGAGGATTATAGAGAGAGTAGGGCAGAGTTTGGACGAACTTCAAGGGCTTTGAGTGAGGAGGAAGTGGGAGCTTGGGTGGGTTTATATAGGAAATGTGAGAGAATTCTTTATTATTTAGGTTTGGGACCCCTTATTTTAAAATAATCCAAACCACAAACCATCCCATGGTATTTGCCCATGGTTTCTGGAAAATGAAATAGGAAAACAATATTTTACAAGGCCAAGGTCCGAAATTATTAAAAAATTAGGGTTGCTTATGTGGAGATGAGTCACACTCTCATGGAAATTAATTTAAAAAGGCAAAGTATTGAATAAGTTTTGAGGGCTCCATTAATGCTTTGAAAAGTGAGTCAAACAAACCCAAAACCTCATTATTTTAATGATAAAACACATATTGGCCGAACATAAGGATTATGGTATTTTATTACATTACCATTGGGTCATTATGATGTCATAAAACACATTATATATTTAAATGGAATTTAATTTTTACCCAAAAATTTGACTGTCTCAGAAAATTATGAAAAATTCACCGTTGGATAATTTCGACGTCCTGATTCCAAAAATAATATTTATTTTATTTAAATAATTTTCTAAATATGTGAATTTTCACTTTTAAAATAAAAACCGACATTTATAAAAAAATTCACGGGTTTTGACAGAAATGGCTTTCAAACCTTAATAAAAATTTTAATTGCATTCATAAAATTATAAGATCATTTATATTTAATAAAAATTAATTTAATATTAATAATAATATTTTATTAAAATATTATTTAATTCAAAAATCCTTTAATTTAACAAAATATAATTCTTAATTAAATAATACTAAAAACACCGTTTGTACTTTAAAAACTAATTACAATATATCAAAAATGACTAGAAATTATATTCATTATTATATACAAAAATAATGTACATGAACATGGTTCTACTTATTTGTTACATAACCCCTTAAAATAGCCGCATAAGACCTAAGGGTAAGGTGTGCGATGGTGACAGACTCTTGGGGTTGCTCGGATAACATCGCTCGAGTGGTAATCTCTATCAACTTCCATTTTTCCCGTAGACGATCACATTCGAGCTTGACTTGATGAAGCTCAGATTGGGCTTGGTCAAGGGCAAAGCCCAAAGACGCCACCTCCTTTCCGAGCTCCGACAAATGGGCTTCGTAAGGGGCAATTCTACTGGATGAGGCCATCGCATCCTTTGTCTGAGTAGAAAATTGGTTCGTTAAAGCCTTATATTTAAACTACCCAGATGATCACTGTTCAACAGCTATAAAAGTAACGGTCACAAATCTTAACGTAAAACTTAAAGAAGTTGACATCTTATAAAAACATTTTTCATTAAGAAACATTTAACTGGATCAAGATGGATTTTCCATTAATGAAACTTTGGGTAGTTACAACATTCCCCTCTTAAGAAATTTCGCCCTCGAAATTTTCCTTTTCCCACACTAAAACAAATGTGGGTAACCTAGCTTCATCATATCCTCCGACTCCCAAGTTGCTTCTTCAAACTTGTGGTTTCTCCACAACACCTTGACGAGGGGCATTGTCTTATTTCGTAGAACTTTTTCTCTACGATCCAAGATCTTCACTGGTTGCTCCTCATAAGAAAGATCATCTTCTAATTGTACCACCTCAGAAGAGAGTACATGTGAAGGGTCTGGTATGTAATTCCTTAAGAGGGATACATGGAAGACATCATGCACCTTGGACATAGTAGGTGGAAGTGCTAGTCGATAGGCCACCGCCCCAGCACGATCAAGAATCTCGAAGGGGCCGATGTACCTTGGACTTAACTTCCCTTTCATTCCAAACCTCATGACCTTCTTCCACGGAGATATGCGTAAAAACACCATGTCTCCGACTTTAAACTCAAGGTCTCGTCGACGATTATCTGCATAACTCTTCTGTCGACTTTGGGCTGCCTTGATATACTGCTGAATGGTTTTCACCTTCTCCACCATTTCTTCGACCATTTCTGGTCCAAGTAGCTTACGTTCACCGACCTCATCCCAACATGCCGGTGCTCTACAACTTTTCCCATACAGGGCTTCATATGGTGCCATTTGGATGCTCGAGTGGAAACTATTATTATAAGAGAACTCAACTAGAGGAAGATGTTGATCCCATCCTCCTTTAAAGTCCATTGAGAACGCTCTCAACATATCCTAAAGCGTTTGGATAGTCCTCTCGGATTGGCCATCAGTTTGAGGATGATTGGCCGTACTGAAGTTCAGTTCAGTATTCAGAGCATGTTGAAGACTCTTCCAAAACTTAGAGGTAAATCTTGGATCTCGGTCCGACACAATAGATAGTGGTACTCCATGCAACCGTACCACTTCCCTGATATATATCCGTGCCAGTTGATCCAAAGAGAAATCCTCTCGAATAGAAATGAAGTGTGCAGTCTTTGTAAGACGATCCACAATAACCCAGATTGCATTGTTGCTTTTGGATGTCCTTGGAAGTCCAGTGACGAAGTCCATGGTGATGTTCTCCCATTTCCATTCTGGTATGGGTAATGGTTGCATCATCCCCTTAGACTTCTGCCTCTCTGCCTTCACTTGCTGACAGACCAGGCACTTTGATTTATATTCGGCGATCTCCTTCTTCATATTATCCCACCAAAAGTTTTCTCGGAGATCTCGATACATCTTTGTGCTCCCTGGGTGAATAGAGAAATTTGAACTATGTGCATCATCCAAAAGTTCCTTCTTCAGCTCCGAACATGATGGGACACATAGTCTTTTCCCAAACCGCACAATTCCTTCTTCATTAACATTAAACTCTGAGGATTTTCCCTTTTTGATAGCTTCCACTTTTTCTTGGATTCTCGCGTCATCCTTTTGAGCATCCTTTAACCTTTCCAAAAGAGATGGTTGAGCAATCATTTGTGAAAGGATTGATGATGTTCCCTTCTTTATGATTCCCACGTCCATCTTCATCAAGTCTAAGAAGATTGGATCCTTCTCAATTCTCATCATTGATAGAATTGCTGGATCCTTTCTACTTAGGGCATCCTCCACCTTGTTCGCCTTCCTAGGGTGGTAATGTATTGAACAATCATAATCCTTTATGATCTCTATCCATCTTCTCTGGCGCATATTAAGCTCTTTCTCTGTGAATATATATTTAAGACTCTTGTGGTTAGTATATATCTCATATTTCTCTCCATAGAGATAATGCCGCCAGATTTTCAAGGAAAAGATCACCGCCGCCAACTCCATATCATGCATTGGATAGTTTCTCTCATGGATTTTCAACTGCCTTGAGGCATATGATATCACTTTATCATTCTGCATCATCACACATCCTAAGCCCTTCTTCGAAGCATCACTGAATACCACAAAAAGCTCCCCACTTGTGGGTAAAGTGAGCACAGGTGCAGTGATAAGCCTCCTTTTCAACTCCTTGAAGCTTTCTTCGCATTCATCACTCCAAGCAAACTTTACTCCCTTTCGAGTTAGCTTGGTAAGAGGGTTGGACAATCGTGAGAAGTTTCTCACAAATCGTCGATAATATCCAGCTAACCCCAAGAAGCTACGGATATCAGTTACCGATGTTGGCCTCAGCCATCCCTCAATTGCATCTGTTTTGGAGGGGTCCATAGATATCCCGTTGCTTGTGATGATATGGCTTAAGAATGAGACCTCCTTCAACCAGAACTCACACTTGCTGTACTTGGCATAGAGCTTCTCCTTGCGCAAAGTCTCCAGTACAGTTCTAAAATGCTCCTCATGGTCCTCCTTGGTTTTGGAGTATATTAGAATATCATCTATAAAGACTACCACAAATTTATCTAGGTAATCTCTTAAGACTTTATTCATCAAGTCCATGAATATTGCTGGAGCATTGGTGAGTCCAAAAGGCATTACTATGAATTCATAGTGCCCGTACCTTGTACAAAAAGCAGTCTTGGGGATATCTTCCTTCTTCACCCTTACTTGATAATATCCTGACCGCAAGTCGACCTTGGAGAAGTATTGTGCTCCACGCAGCTGATCAAACAAGTCATCGATTCTTGGGAGAGGATAGTTGTTCTTTATCGTGATTTTGTTAAGTTCACGATAATCGATGCAAAGCCGCATTGACCCATCCTTCTTCTTGACGAAGAGGACTGGTGCACCCCATGGTGATGCACTTGGGCGTATAAACCCTTTATCCAGATTCTCCTGTAGTTGTTTCTTCAGTTCTTCAAGCTCAACCACAGCCATTCTATATGGAGTCTTGGATATTGGTAGCGCCCTAGGTATAAGTTCAATTGAGAACTCAACATCTCTTCTTGGAGGAAGACCAGGAAGTTCCTCGGGAAATACTTCAGCGAATTCCCTCACAATAGGCATTTCTCCAAGGGTGGTTTCTTCCTTGGACTCAATCATCTGAGCCAGATATGCGTGCTCATAAGGCAGTAATATCCATGCTTGAGATGATGGAGCTAAAGGAGATTCATCTTCCTCCTGACACTTGTAAAGAATCGGGGGTCGGTTCTCCATATGGAGTGTGATTTCCCTCTCCCGACAATTTATGTTGGCTCTATATAAGGAAAGCCAATCCATGCCAAGAATTGCATCAAATTCCACCAAAGGGAGTATGACGAGGTTCGCCGGGAAATTCAATCCACAGATTATAACAGGGGAGGACTTATACTCATGGGATGCAATGATCTCCCCATTTTCCGTACTCACCGACATCTTTACTTCCATGATTTGTGGTGGTGTAGGGATTATTCTACTAAACATTTGAGATATAAAAGAATGCGTAGAACCTGAATCAAAAAGTACGTTTGCTATTCTTGAATGAATAACTAGCGTACCTGTCACCACTTCGTTGTCGGGGTTCACTTCGGCAGAAGTGATGGCAAATTCTCTTCCTTGTTGTCTTGGAGGTTGTTGATTGCCTCCGATAACCCTTGGATTAGGGCACTGATTCGCAAAATGACCCGGTTCTTTGCATTTGAAGCATTGAACAACGCGTTGAGGTTCGAACGGAGCGTTCCTCCCCTCCGTCGCAGCCGCGGGTCCTTCTTGCTGACAGTTAACAGCTAGGTTCCCTTCTCTTCCACACTTAAAGCATTTTCTTGTCCCCCTAAGGCAATTTCCAGGGTGCTTCTTTCCACACTTTTGGCAAGTGGGGTGCTGGAATTTCTTAGCGTCGTTGGATTTATCCATCGGACCACCAGCATTGAAGTCCACCTTCCGCTTCTTGTCCCCATGATACCCCTGTGATTCTACGATCTCCATTTCAACCTTGAGGGCACATCAGACAATTTCCTCATAGCTGTCGAAGTCACGGATCGCTAATGCTTTCCGCAAGCTAGGCTTCAACCCACCAAAGAAGCGGTCAACCTTGCATTCGGGGGTAACGACAAAGCCGAAAGCGTATCGTGCAAGCCTTGTGAAGTTTTCCTCGTATGCTCCCACAGATTCCTCATCTTTCTGCTTGAGGGAATGGAAGTCCCTTTCCATCTTAAGACGGAGGGTGCGTGGAAAATATTTATCGAAAAACATCTTCCGGAATACCTTCCATTCCAAAGCCTCGATCTCCTCCTCAGGATTCGTATTTTTGATCAACGTCCACCATTGATCAGCTTCACCCTCCATACGATAAGCTGCCAGGAGAACCTTCTGTTTTTCAGAGCATTGGAGGATGGAGAATATCTTTTCAATGGAGTTGATCCATTGTTCAGCAATCGTGGGATCGGATGATCCACTAAAAGTAGGAGGCCTTTGTCTCATGAAGCTTTCAATAGCGACTTGTTCTTTCTTAGGGGGGGTTGGACGTTCCTCTTGACCAGTGTTTCTATTCAAAACTTGAGTTAGCTGAGAGAGAAGCGTGACAAAGTTCGCGATTCCCGCTCCCATTGGATTGGGCATCTCATAAGTACAATCATCACACTGATCTTCACAACGGTTGTTAGCCCGAGTTCTCCTATTACCGGCCATTGGCTGGAATAAAAGGAAAGTTAGGGGTAACACATAAAGGGTAATCCAAAGACAAAATTTGATGACTTATAAATAAACTTTAATCTCTTTAACTCATGAGTCTATAGGATTCAATCCAGGCTTTTCATGATCTTCCTTCTAACATATATTCTTAGGGGCATTTTTCCCTTAATAAGGGTTCATACTAAGATTGTGAATTTATCAAAACATATCCCCCGGGAGTGTCGTAACCAAGAGTGCAGCAAGGCCCGTTGTCGTGCACCAGTTCCCGTTCGAGTCTAGCTCAAAGCGGTGTTTTCGGGTTTTACCCCTAGGATACATCTGTGCCAGAGCCGCCTCTACCTGCTCGTATCCAGACAGGGATGTATTTGTTTGATAAAACACTTACTTAGAATTTACCAAAACTTAGGGATGTTTTTATTATGCTTAGTCTTGTATCTAAGGCTTTACTAGGGTTTCCTAATCCCAAAAATAACTAAACCTATCCTCTGATACCAACTATGACAACCCTGCTTTTATTACAACTTAAACATGCTTTATTACATAAAACTTCACTTGATACAACAAAGAAGATCGAGAGGTTTAGTGTCTTTGGGGCTTAGGATCATTACATAAAAACTTTAAACTTGAAATACAACATCCTTATTGAAAACTTCCTTTACATGACCACCACATTCCATCGTACTTATCATTGCATGGGATAACCTGAGGACATGCATTAGAAAAGGGTGAGCTATAAAGCCCAGTAAGGGAGTACACAATGAATAACATGAGGAGTACAATACATGTTAGGAAATAGGCATATCAATAGAGCATAAGAGAGACATGAACATAAAGGCATGATAAAGCATGATAATCATAACATGGAAATGTGGCAACAACACTTAACATTGAATTAGCATGAGCCAAGGCTCATTGCACATGGAGCATGAGTAAACCCTCATTGCACTTGAAGCACGAGTAAACCCTCGTTGCACTTGAATTAGCATGAGTCAACACTCATTGCACATGACGTATCATGATACTATACTTTACCCAATGCATTGGAGCACTATAAAGGGCGCACCCTTCTTAAACATTTCATTTCATGCATAAGTGTGCCACATGGATCATAAAACATGGATTCATAAAACATAATCATTTCTTCCACGATAAAGGAATGTGGAATTCATACATGAAACTTTAAAATCAATATGTATATGTTCATAAATGTGAATACCCTTGATGTAGAAATGGGCATGGCATTCACTACACAAAGACATTGGCTTAGAAAATCGGTGCGATTTCGGCAGCGTAACGGCGTGACATAAGAATTCATAAAAAAGGTTGATGAGAGAGAAAGGGGTTCCTCATCATATTTACATGTAATGGACAGTAAGGAGATCATATATATACATGTCCCAACAATAGAAATGGAATTTAGATTCATGATACAAAAGTATTGCTTGAATGTAAAAGAAGAGTGAGAAGTTCCTTTCGGAATTTCGGCATAGTAACGGGTGTACATGGGAGGCATTTAATGAGAGAGAAAGGGTTCTCCCATCATTCAAACAATAAGAGGGCAGTATGGGGGAGGTGCAAAACCATACCCCAACATTCATAATTGAAATAAAAAGGGAAATACAACTTAAAGGAAATTGACAAAAAAAAATGAGAAAGGAAGAAAACCCCTTACTTGGAAGTGTGCTTCCAAAGGCAAGAGAGAGGCTTGTGAGAGGCTTCTTGGGAGCTTGGGGCACCTTGAGAGGATTCTAGAGAGAGTAGGGCAGAGGTTGGACGAACTTCAAGGGCTTCGAGTGAGGAGGAAGTGGGAGCGTGGGTGGGTTTATATAGGAAAGGTGAGAGAATTCTTTATTATTTAGGTTTGGGACCCCTTATTTTAAAATAATCCAAACCACAAACCATCCCATGGTATTTGCCCATGGTTTCTGGAAAAGGAAAGAGGAAAACAATATTTTACAAGGCCAAGGTCCGAACTTATTAAAAAATTAGGGTTTCTTATGTGGAGATGAGTCACACTCTCATGGAAATTAATTTAAAAAGGCAATGTATTGAATAAGTCTTGAGGGCTCCATTAATGCTTTGAAAAGTGAGTCAAACAAACCCAAAACCTCATTATTTTAATGATAAAACACATATTGGCCGAACATAAGGATTATGGTATTTTATTACATCACCATTGGGTCATTATGATGTCATAAAACACATTATATATTTAAATGGTATTTAATTTTTACCCAAAAATTTGACTGTCTCAGAAAATTATGAAAAATTCACCGTTGGATAATTTCGACGTCCTGATTCCAAAAATAATATTTATTTTATCTAAATAATTTTCTAAATATTTGAATTTTCTCTTTTAAAATAAAAACCGACATTTATAAAAAAATTCACGGGTTTTGACAGAAATGGCTTTCAAACCTTAATAAAAATTTTAATTGCATTCATAAAATTATAAGATCATTTATATTTAATAAAAATTAATTTAATATTAATAATAATATTTTATTAAAATATTATTTAATTCAAAAATACTTTAATTTAACAAAATATAATTCTTAATTAAATAATACTAAAAACACCATTTGTACTTTAAAAACTAATTACAATATATCAAAAATTACTAGAAATTATATTCATTATTATATACAAAAATAATGTACACGAACATGGTTCTACTTATTTGTTACATAACCCCTTAAAATAGCCGCATAAGACCTAAGGGTAAGGTGTGAGATGGTGACAGACTCTTGGGGTTGCTCGGATAACATCGCTCGAGTGGTAATCTCTATCAACTTCCATTTTTCCCGTAGACGATCACGTTCGAGCTTGACTTGATGAAGGTCAGCTTGGGCTTGGTCAAGGGCAAAGCCCAAAGACGCCACCTCCTTTCCGAGCTCCGAAAAATGGGCTTCGTAAGGGGCAATTCTACTGGATGAGGCCATCTCTTCCTTTGTCTGAGTAGAAAATTGGTTCGTTAAACCTTATATTTAAACTACCCAGATGATCACTGTTCAACGGCTATAAAAGTAACGGTCACAAATCTTAACGTAAAACTTAAAGAAGTTGACATCTTATAAAAACATTTTTCATAAAGAAACATTTAACTGGATCAAGAGGGATTTTCCATTAATGAAACTTTGGGTCGTTACAGTAGAGCTAAAGAAGTTTCTTTTCAGAAAGACTTTCAGTTTGTGTACAAGAATGAACCCTTACTGTTGATAATATATCAAGAGGCTGAGAAACTTGTAAAAGATGGAAATGAATGTTACCTTTCACACATCGTTGAAAATAAAGGAACTGTTCAGATTAATGATGTGCCAGTGGAAAATGAGTATCCTAATGTTTTTCCTGATGAGTTGCCTAGAATAATACCAGATCAGGAAGTTTAATATACTGTTGACTTAGTTCCTGATGCTAAGCCAATTTCAAAACCCCCTTATCGAATGTCTCAAATTGAACTTTTAGAGTTGAAGGAGTAATTGTAAGATTTATTAGTGAAAGGTTTCATTCGACCTATCACATCACCATGGGGTGCTCCTGTTTTATTTGTTAAAAAGAAAGATGGTTCAATGAGACTTTGAATTGATTATAGATCCTTGAATAACATCACTGTTAAGAAAAAATATCCTTTTCCTCATATCGATGATTTTTTTGATCAGCTCCAGGGAGCTTAGTATTTTTCAATGATTGACCTGAGATTGGGGTACCATCAGCTGAAGGTAAAGGAAGCAGATGTTCCGAAGACCACGTTCCGTACAAGATTTGGCCATTATGAATTTTTAGTAATTCCTTTTGGGATAACCAATTCACCTTTTGTTTTCCTGGACTTAATGAATAGAATTTTCCATGAGTTCTTGGATAAGTTTGTGTTGGTTTTCCTTGATGATATTTCGGTGTTTTCTAAAAGTAAAGTGGAGCATGAAAGACATTTAAGGGTTATTTTGAAAACCATAAAAGAAAAGAAATTGTATGGGAAATTCAGCAAGTGTGAGTTTTGGTTGCAACAAATTTCTTTCCTTGGTCACATTTTTTCTAAAGATGGGATAACTGTTGATCCTGCAAAAACAAAGGTTGTTGAAGAATGGCCAAGACCCACAAATGTAACAGATATTCATAGTTTTCTTGGTTTGGCAGGCTATTACCGAAGGTTTTTTAGAAATTTTTCACAGTTATCTAGTTCAATGACTAAGCTAACTCGGAAGGGTGTTAAGTTTATCTGGAAAAATGAATGTGATGATTGATTTCAGGAGTTAAAAAGAATATTGGTGAATGCACCAGTTTTGGAACTTCTTTACAGGAATGGTGAGTTTGTTATATAAAGTGATGCTTCATAGAAATGACTTGGTTGCGTCCAAATGAAGAATGATCAGGTTTTTTCTTATGCTTCACGACAGTTGAAAACTCATGAGGTAAATTACCCTACACATGATTTGGAATTAACTGCTATTGTTTTTGCTGTAAAAATTTGGAGGCATCATTTTTAAAGAGTAATGTGTGAAATATATACTGATCACAAAATTTTAAAGTATATATTCACTCAGAAAGAGTTAAACATCAGACAGAGGAGGTGGCTGGAATTAATCAAGGATTATGATTGTACAATTCATTACCATCCAGAAAAAGAAAATAAACTGGCTGATGATTTGAGTCGAAAAAGTAACGCTTCATTAGAAATGTTGCATTTGGAACGTGATCTTTTGGTTAAGGATTTGATGAACTTTGGAATAGATGTTGTTGCTGCAGGATGTTCTTCTGTTTTGTTTCAGGTATCAGTGAAATCTTCTCTATCAGACAGAATCAATCAAGCACAGAAGCCAGACAGTAAGTTGCAGAAAAAGGTAGAGATGGTTCAGAAGGGTAAGTTGCCTGAATTCAACATTGATAGTGATTGTGTTTTGAGATTTGGGAAGATATTGTGTATGCCTTGTGATTCAAAGTTGAAGAGATAGTTGTTATGTGAAGCTCATAGTTCTCCGTTTTTAGTTCATCCTAGCAGTACTAAGATGTACAGAGATCTGCAGGAGTATTACTGGTGGGATGGAATGAAAAGAGATATTGCTGATTTTACTGTGAAGTGTTTGACTTGTCAAAAGGTTAAAGCAGAGCAGCAGTTACTGAATGGGATGCTTCAGCCTTTACCAGTGCCATAGTGGAAATGGGAGAATATATCCATGGACTTCGTTGTGGGATTACCGATGACCCCTCAAGGTAATAATGCAATCTGGGTTATTGTTGATCGCTTGACTAAATATGCTCATTTCCTTTCTATACGAGATACTTATTCCCTAGATCAACTTTCCCATTTGTATCGTAAAGAGATAGTCAGGTTACATGGAGTTCCCATCTCCATTGTATCTGACCGTGATACCAGGTTTACTTATAACTTTTGGAAAGGCCTTCAGAAGTCGTTGGGTACTGAATTAAATTTTAGTACAGCTTTTCATCCTCAATCATATGGGCAGTCAGAACGAACAATTCATACCTTGGAGGATATGCTACGAGATTGTTCGATGGATTATCAGGGAAGTTGGTAACAACATCTTTCTTTGGTTTAATTTTCATATAATAACGGTTTTCATTCCAGTATACAGATGACACCATTTCATGAATTATATGGGATGTGGTGTCGAACTCCAGCTTTCTAAGATGAAGTGGGTGAAAGGAAGTTGATGGGACCAGAATTGGTAGAAGAGATGGCAGAAAAAGTTCAGCTGATTCATAAACACATGAGAACATCTCAGAGTAGGCAGAAGAGTTATGCGGACAACAGGAGGAAGGATCTCTCTTTTGAGGAGGTGATCATGTTTTTCTCAAAGTGTCACCATGGAAAAGTGTGATGTGATTTGGTAAGAAAGGAAAGTTGAGTCCAAGGTTCATTGGACCATATGAAATTTTGGACAGTGTTGGATCAGTTTCTTACCGAGTGGCTTTACCTCTGAGTTTATCTCAGGTACACAATGTTTTTCATGTTTCGATGCTGAGAAAGTATATGCCAGATCCATCTCATGTTTTGAGTCCAGAGGTAGTTCTGATAGAAGAGAACCTATCTTATGAGGAACAACCGGTCCAGATTCATGACCACATGGAGCAAGTGTTACAGAATAAGTTGATTAATCAAGTAAAGGTTTTGTGGAAAATCCACATGATGTAATAAGCAACATGGGAATCTGAAAATGCAATGAGGGATAAGTACCCCCATTTATTCGATAAGTAAATAAATTGCAGGGATGCAATTTTATAAAGGGGGGAAGGATGTAACATCCCATGTAAGTAATGAATAATAGATATTTTTATCTATGCCTATTAATGAATTATATAGTGTTTTAGAGGCTTAAAATGAAAATAAATCCAATCTTAAGCATGGAATACACTAATATTTTTAAAAGATTGTTTTACTGCCTTTTGATGGAAAACCATTTTTAAATCTATATTTTGAAAATTTTATAAGCTATTTTTGTCAAAATAAAATTATTCTTTATGAATGGGACATCAAAATTTACATTGTGTGAATTATTGGTATTTTTCTGACAATGTTCATTTTTTAATGAATAGTGAAAAATACTGCATTTTACATCAAAATTTCTTTTTAATATAATTTATTTATATTAGTAGATTATCATTTGAATTAGTTTTAAAGTGAAATTAGAATATATTTTTACCATCTAATTCAATGGTGGTCATTAGGATTAATTTCACTTTGGAATTTGTCATAAACTAATGCCAAACTTTTCATAGATATTGTTTCAAAAAAACTCGCTAATTTTTGACAACAGGAATTATTTTTAAATCAATTATTGAAATTTCTATGTTTGGAATTTGGTAAAATGGATTACTTATTTGGAATCATAAGTTCCAAATTATGTAATCAAGACTCTTTTGTTTTTTGGACATTATGAATAGTAACGACGATAATTATCTTTAATTATCTTGATTAATGAGTAATCAGGTAGTTAAGGATAATAAAACAATATCATAATAATAAAAAATGACACCAACATGTGTCCTAATTCTACTTTTTGTCTCATGTCTGACCATGGGATGTCTTGTGCTAAACTTAGGGAACCCATGGAATCACTTTTGTGGAAAGTGACTTGTTATCTTTTTATTTTTTTTAAAGAAAGTAAATATAACAAGAATGTATCACCTGATTAAAACATTTTTAAATTTGTCTACATTGATGATATTTTAGACTATAAATATTCATTGGAAAGATAAAAATATTTCCTAAAAAATAGTATTTTGTTCATCATTTTTAGTATTTAAATAAATTAAATTATTTATGACATCATGATGATGAAGCGATTACCTCATTAATAAAGGATTTAAATAAAATGAAATGATAATGTAAAATCTATTACCTACACATGTCCAAAACCTATTTGATGGGTGTATTTAGAACCCTTATCACCTTCCCCTATAAGTATATCAATTTGGAACCTTTTTAATCTGAAAATCATTTTCAAATCATGTAACATTTCTTTACTTTCCAAGAGTGCCCCTCCTCTCCTCTTATAAAAGGCCCCCACCACTACCTCCTTAACCACACTTCCAAAGCCTTTGGCTCAGCCAACCCCTACCCATTTTGTCTCTCCACTTCCCTCTATTACTCCTTGAAACCTCACATTGGGCAGAAGTCTTTCCAAGGAATCCTTTGAGCTCAAACCAATGAGAGTTACCTGATTTTAAGGTAATGTCTTCACTTGAGACCTTTTGTTTTATTTTGCTTCTCCAACCCCCTAAACTCTTTTTATTCATTTCTTTTGTAACAACTAAAATATCTTCAATATACTAGGATGTTGTTATAATAATAATTCTAGCTACACTAACACAAACCTACATCTAATGGTTAAATAACATATTGTTTCCGTGGATGGCGAATTTCGGCCTCCCGAAACGATGATTGTTCAACATTCTTTTAACACCTTCAAAGGTGGACATTAAGATGAAACTATATTTATATACGATATATAATATGTTAATGTTTTCCTTAAGCTTCTTTATTTTTCATTTTCGGCATACCTTTATGGTTTCCATTATGGGTAAACGCGATATATTCATTTAAGGACGTGTGGACTACCGCCCCCTCAAAATGATTTGATTTGTTAATACCATATGTGGGATGTATAAAGGATGGAGTTATGATATTATATATGATATTACACTGTAATTATAATATAACTTTATATCATTATGATTCCATTTCATAAAATACAAAATATAAATGGAAGCAGCGTTCATGCGTACGTACGACTTACCGTCTCCATGAATGGTGCATTTCATTTATTACCTCTAAATGTTATGTGATATTATAAATGCATGCATGTACTGGATATATATGATATATATGATATATACATCATGAATAAAATTCTGGATATAATGGATACATGAACAAATTGTAATTATAAAGGGTTTATTTTTGACTCAAGTACCAATGATCGTTAAAACGACCTTTATTAACTTAAATAATTACATAGTGTTAATGACATGGAAATAAGTGATATAAAAGTAATAATGAACTTGAAAAGGGTTCTTAAACAAGTATAAATTAACTCAAGTTTATTATTCAGGATATTAAAGAATGGCCGAGTCAAGTCGGACCCGAGGTATGGGACTTTGTCTCAATCTCCTTTTATTGAGGCATATTTTGTTTATACACAACCTTCTTTAATACGGTGTATAAAACCCTTTGACTTTTACATTTATCCCAAAGGATTCTTTTTTATACGAAGAATTTTACTAAATGAAAAAAGGGAATGTTTTTGTCGTACGTATGCGGCGACAACTACTTCTCCGCCGTCGTGACCATTATTTGAGTTTCGGCTTCCTCTACAAGACATACTTTATTTTTAAAAGAAAAATAAATACCATGTTTTACTTTTCTTTTATTACAGTATTGAAAATGGTTTTCATAATTTTTTTATTATATCAATGTGTTGTATTGATATCTTGTGATTGAAATGAGGATTTGTTATGATTCCTTTATGCATGTTTTATATGATATGATTATGTTATGGTTCTTGGGCAATGTTAAGAAGACGGGTGGTTCCGTGATAAACTAAGGGCGGGTGAGCCCGATATAGCTCTACAATGCATTGGGTAACACAAAAGAGTGAAACGTTAAGGTTTCTCCGAAGAGATTTAGGGAATATACTGTGATGGGTATTCCAAACGTAACCAAGAGGGTTACTCTCTACATAAGAATGTTATGAATGCCCCAAGTTACCTTTATGTCTTATGATTTCTATGATTTATTCATGATTTTATGTGGTATGTTAAAGTGCTTATGTTTTATGGGTAAAGTATGATTTCATTCTTATGTATATATGTACCCATGTTTCCTTTCCATATTTTTATATCCCTTACTGATATTTTTATGCTCATCCCAAGTTTTTGAAAAAAATTTCACATGTCAAGGGAATGGTACATGATATGATGATAGTGTCGAGGAAGTGTCAAGAAAGAATCCATGTTTTATTTTAAATATGTGTCCATTGATGGGAAAAATGAATACTATCTTTTATGTAACCACTTGTTTAAATGTGGAATGTAATGCATGTTTTATGATCTAATTCTCTAAAACTCTAAACCTGAAAAGATCCTCAAGGTGTAATCTTTTCATAACTCAAGATTAAGTAATGTTTAAGGCCGGGTCCTTATAATGGTAATTCAGGATGTTGTGTTGTTTTAAAATAATATATGATGAAGGATTTCACATGTTATTACGTAGAAAAAAGGATCTTCATTGTGTTTAACATCCTTATAAATTTGGGACATAGAGTTTGGATATAAGTATTTTGGATAAGTCTAAAGTTTGGAATGGATTTAGTTTCAAATTGGATGTTATTGTTAAGGTTATGTTTGGATTGTTTTAAAAAGGAAAACCTAGAGGTCGGGCGACTACTAGTCACGTCCGACAAGGCTGCGAGACTTGAACCCACAACCGAAGAGCGACAATGGTGCATCGCCTACGACTGGACTACGTGATTTACTGGTTTGTATAATTTAATTTTTTTTAAATAGTCTAATAAATGAATTATAAATTCTTTATTTTTGGAACATTATAAGATTAGGATAAATATTTTTGTTTGAAATATTTTAGAGTGAAATATGAGTTTGTGGTAGGAATTAGTTGAAGGATGAAACTATAATCTTCATGTATATGTATATATATAATTTTTTTCCTTCTTATTAATACTAAATTTTATTTACCCAATTTCCAATTTGGGTTTTCCCACAAAGTTATTTTCTATTTTCAACATTTTATTTTCAAAGAAAATTTTCAAATTCGGAGAACACAATTTATTTAACGAGGGAAGAATGTAACACCCCATTATTTCATATTACATTAGTTCTTAAAATTAATTCAATAACATACACTACACGCAACAACGAGTTCATGTGCACCACGACATACCAAACTCGCAGTTCAAAATCAGTTTTGAATAGTATTAACTGAATTTTAAACTATATATAATCCTTATAATTTTAGAATACATATTATGAGTTTCTTAGGCATACTGTAAGAACAAATTCATTTTTTTCAGTTAAAATAAGTATTTTTCAATAAATGAAATTTTACCGCCTTTTAATGGAGAACCCTTTTTATATACAATATTTGAATCTTTTATATATTCAATTTGACAAAATAAACTTCTTCTTTAGAATCAGAACATAAATATTTAGTTTTGATATTGTTTTGTGTTTTTTCTGAAAACTTTCATATTTGGGTGAACAGTGAAAAATACTAAATTTTAACTGAAAAAACTATTTTAATAAAAATAATTTATAGTGATAAATTATACATTTTAATGGTTTGGAAGTATAAATTGACTGTATTTTTACTTGTTAATCCAATTATGGTCATTGTAAGTAATTTCACTTTGAAGTTGGATATCAACAAGTGTCTGACTTTTGATAGTTATTATTTCTTAAAAATACGCCTTTTGGTTTTGACATCGGGAATTAATTTTAAAATAATAAATGAAACTTATATGTTTTTAATTTTTTATACTAGACTTCATTATTGAATATTGAAAATCAAAATTTGCTTTGGGTGATTTTTTGTTATTTTTCTGAAAACTTTTAATTTCTGATGAATAGTCAAAAACACTGAGTTATAGATTAAAACCAAAATTTTATTTAAATAATTATTTATTACATTTAAATTTATTTTAGGTCAATATAGATACATAATACCTATATATGTTCAATGTAATTCATTGGAGTCAGTTTATAATAATTTTTGATATATAAAAATTGTATTGAACTTTTCACCAACTTTTACCCACCTCCTAAGAGAATTTGTAAATTCATATAAAACATAATTTTTCCGCTTCTTTGAGTTGAATTTCGAAAATCCGAGACACACGATTAATAACAAGGAGTAAAATTTAGTTCAATAAAATAATAAAAATCTTTGTGAATAGTAACTTTGTACTTTTATTTACCACGGTTATAAGTAAATAGGGTAATTTAGCGTAAAAATGATATTATTATTACCCTAACACATGTAATAATTCTATTGGATAAATGTAATTTGAAAAAAAAACATTAGGAATAAAATATGACCCTTTAGGTCCACATTGATTAGATTAAGGCATTTATTATTATTTAATTTGAAGAAGAGTTTAAAGAGTTAAAATTTAAGTTTAATAACTAAACCATTTTTAATATAGGGTTATACATAATATAAATTTGACTACAAGTATTCATTATAAATATAAAAGTATTTAAAACATAATTTAAATTTATTTATAATTTTTATAGATTAATTAATTAAATTTATTGTTGACACAATGATGATGCTGTAATTACCTTATTAATGAAAGAATCAAATAAATTGTATTATAAATATTAAAATAAATATTATTTAAAATTATTTATGAAATACACGAATTTTCTAGGTGAGAATGAAATGTTAGGGATGATTCAATGTATCTTGATCGAAGTAATCAAGTTTTTATGACTTTCAAAAAAACAAAATACCAAATAGTGTCAAAATTGGCATAAATTAATATTTAAAACAAATACTATATTATTGGTTGATATAAAATTCCTAAAAATGTAAGGTTCATCCAAAGGATTAAATAATATTATATATGTCATTAATGATCCACTTGAGGTTATCTTGGATGTTTAGAGTAAGTTTATTAACCATATGGAGTAAGAATATAAGGAGACATGGTAAAAGGTAAACTATTTTATTAAGAGTTAATCTAAATGATAAGGTTAAAATGGTAACCAAAACTTGTCTAAAACCAATTGGTTGAGTGGATTTCAACCCCTAACCACCTAAGTCTCGAAATAAATTCATTTTTAACGTTTATAAACCTAACATGATTGTATAATAAATTAATAGTTTAATCTTTTCCTAAAGTGACCCTCACCCCTCTTATGGAAGGGAACTTCCCCTTCTCTTCTTTGAACACCCCCAAATCTATTTGGATCTGCCAAAACCTTCCCAAATATCCTCCCAACTATACTAACTTAATCCTAGAGGCCTTCTTTGGTCAAAAAATCCAACCTTAGGATCCCTTTTGATCAAATAAAAAGGAAGAACCCGAAGAAGAGGTAATGATTTCACCACCCTCTTTCAAGTTCTCTTATTCTTCCACTTACCCTATATTTTTTGTTTCCATTATAAAATAATAACTATTTAATCTTCTATACCCTATTATGTTAATATAAATATGTACCAACTATATTCATTATGCTATACATCTTATGAATGATAATGTCACCATGTGTGAGTATGTCGGGCATACCGTCCCCACGCTGTGGTGTAATTAGTTATTCCACACTATGTTTTTTGGATGTATATAATGATGAGTAATATGTATATAAATAATGAAAAAACATGCTAATTTCTCTGTAAAATTAATACACCAACAAATTCCACACCTTTACGGAAATGATATTATCACTCGTGCGTACGTACGGATTACCGTCTCCACGACGCGATGAGATTCATTTCCACGTTCACCATTCATCTATGATTATAAAAATATATATTACTAATAAGTATGTAGTATATGAAATAATAATTCTAAAGGATATATATATATATATGTACTTACAAATATCTTATTCATTTAGTTCTGTTCAATACGATATGAAAACAAAAACATTGTTTATGCGTACGTACGGACTACCGTCTCCATAAAAGGTGTTTTTCATTTCATATATATGTCAATTATAAATATTTATATTCTTAATATATATGATATATAAATCATATTTTATATTCTGGATGTATTTAAATATTGATCTAAGTGATACAATCAAGAATAACAAGTTAAGAAATGTATGATAAAATAACAATTATTACCCGAAATGTTAATTTAACATGGTGGGTAGTATAAAGACATAAATGAGTCATGTATGATATCATAAATATTAATATTGTTCTGTTATAATTTAATAACAAACTACGATCTTCACACAGGAGGTTAAATGTACTCTCGACTAAAGGAAAGTGTAAGGTAAGGGTTAATTCGTCAATCTCATTATTATCTCATATTGTTTATGTGTAATTATTTACTGGGATATTTTTATCCTCCATGGCCATTTTTCATAAGAATTATTTCAAAATGAATATTTTCATGATTTGTGAAAGTTACTCTTTATCAAGATCATAACATTAAAGGTTTTAAAAATTTATCTTTCTAAATCATTTTAATTAATGTCCATGCAATAAAAATTATTTTAAAGATTTATTTATATGGATACAAATGTTTTGAAATGATAATTATTTTCAAAAGTTTCAAAGTGGTATGGGACATGTTGATTAAAAAATCACTTTTAAATTACTTCCATTATAAATGTGTTACTTTTAAATTTATTTACAAAAAAGATATTTCTCTCAAAAAGTTTTACTCATCATTTTCAACTATGTTAGCATCCTTTACTGGATATAATTTTTGATTGAGGTTGATTTATTAAAATGAAATCATCCATGTTGTATTGAATGAGTTATGATATGTTTGACTGTGGATTTTCTATTTTTATACCATTCATGGTTTACGGTAAATGTAATGACATTTCCTATGTTAGTTTTAATACGAATGTTTATGTTATGTTTCTAATTTTTCATATGAAAAATGCAGTGGACTTGGTAAGTGACGTATGAAGCCTACTATAGATCCTAGATGCATCAGTAGGTCTCATGAGACAAACTAGTGTCTTGGCAGAAGGACTTGAGAAATGTTTTATTTGTAGTATTGGAAGAAGGCCTTGACTATGTGGTAATGAGGTTCGGCATTAGGAATTCCCTCATTATTAAATTAGTTATTACATGTGATTATTTGACTAGTAGAATATCCATGTGCTTGTTTATATGGTAATGTTTGATTTATTTTGTTCATATTGTGTTCAAGTTTATATTTAAAAAGTATTTTTTTATCACACATCTTGGATTATAAGTTTATAGCTTCCTTTAAATTATTTACCCTTACTGAGCATTTGAGCTCACCCATTTCTTATGTTTTATTTTACTAGGATTCAAAGAAGTGTATTATGATTGATATGCAGGTTTAATCTATAGGTATTAATGGAATTCTCAAAGTAACTTTATTTTATATTCTATGTTAGAAAGTGTAATGTAATGTTCATATATGCAATCTATTTTCCAAGACTGCTAAATTGATCGGTCTTTCGGAACATGATTACTTGTAATCATGCCAATGTATTAAAATAATGCACCGCCTCTAGGAATATAGGGTTGGGGTATTACATGATATGTGTTTTACAATTCTGTGATGAGAGAAAAAATTTATCCTAAAAAAATATGGATGTGTTTTAGAATGTAAAGATGATGGAATGATTATTACAATAGGAAAACATACAAAAGAAAAATACATTTAGGTTGGTAAAATAAAAAAACTCTTATTACATGGGAATGGTGTAAGATAATAAATTATGGCATAAAATGATAGGACACACGGGTCAAATAAACCTGGTCGAATAAAAAATGTGATATAATGTTCATGAAATTTCCAATTTACCAAGAGAATGATATTAGTGTTGAACTACTTTACAGAAAGGAAGTATTTGAAATTTAGTGCATGAGAAAGTTAATATTTATTCCAAAAATCCATAGAGATGATTCATTATGATATCTATTAGAAAATGATAATATTATAAACAAATTTAGATAAGTAATTAATCAATTTCATTAATTATTTTACTCACATTACTTGTGTTATATATATGAAACATAAGTAATATGATTGAAAGTGTTCAAAACATTCATAGGTAAATATGTGAAGGAATGTTATTGTTTAGTGAATATGTTGAGAATTGATAGTGTTAGTGAATACAATATTGAATAATTTGAATTTTATCTAGTGAATAATGGATTTCTGCATGAGTATAGTTCCCTATAAACTCCTCAAAAATTAGAATTGTGAAAGAATGAATAGATATTTAGTGGACATGGGGAGAACTATGTTACTTGAACATGGTATTTATCATTACTATTGGAGGAAACCCATCAATACTTCTGTTTATAATCTTACACAATGTTTCTACTGGCCATGATCAAGTATGACTCTATATGGATTGTTTTATAGAAAATTCCAATTTGAAACAATTTAGGGTATTTGAGATTCTATATATTATAATGAAGAATGGTAGATACTATGGATTGTTTCAATAGAAACGAGAAGATTTAATTTTCATGCCTATAATCCGAAAGGAATAGGATATAGATGTTTTAATTAATAAACTAGAAAAACTGTTGATTCAGTTGATGAAGAAGAAACTGAAATATTTGATGAAGACATGTTTTTTCGAGAATAAATGGTAGTTGAGTGGGATAAAAAATGTTTGGAAAATAATTATTTTATGGATAAAAAAATTGAAATCTTATTCAAGAAAAATAATCTTATTTACCTATTTTCAAATTGGGGGATGATATTAGAAAATCTCATCTTACGATAAGGAAGTTTTTGTAAGATCAGAATAACATTAGGGATCAATATCAAAATTTCAAACAAGGATAACAAAAAATGATATTACACATACTTTTTTTTATTCAATAAGTGGATCTTAATGATGAGAAACATGCATTTGAACATACGAAATGGGATGAATCCATGAATAAGGAATTGGATTTGATTTAAAAGAATAATACAAGGGAACTCATACCCATTCTAAAAAATATATTATTTGAAGAAATGGGTTTTTCGAAACCAGATATATAAAAAAGGTGATGTGATAAGAAAAAAATTAATATTGGTGTGTAATGAGTATTCAAAAATTGAATGTATTTAGTTTTTTGAAACCTTTTAACTTGTTGAATGATTAGAAAAAATAATATTTTTTCATACTATTACTTCACAAATTGGTTACAAGATCATTAAAATGGATGATAAATAAATGTTCTTGATTGGTGATCTTAATGAGGAAGTTTACATTAAATTAACATGTGGATTTTTTGTTTGGGAATGATGAATGTTACATAAGATTATTGAATAATATATTTTATGGGATAAAAAAATATATGAGAGTGTGGTATTCCAAATTTTATATTTTATTAATGTAGATGAGTTTTGAGAAAAAAATATTTGATTACAATCATAATGTCAAATAATGTCTAGAGTGTTCCATCATCATAATTTTTTATGTTTATAACATTATATTTTTGGGGAATGATGAAAGATGTTGTGAAAAATTTTATGAAGAAATAAAAAATATATTTTAAAATGTCAATGCTGAGAGAAATGAAATAATTTCTTATTTACAAATTCCAAAAACTAAGAAATAAATTTTTCATTCTTAAAATATATTTGAAACGGAACTTATTAAGAGGTTCAGTATAAAAAACTCAAAACCTGTTTCCACACGGATTTCTGTGGGAATGAAGTTGAAAAAAATATAGAGAAGGAAAATAAGATGGTAAAAACAATTTGGAAGTTGATGGGATGTTTACTGAATTTGAATAACTCAAGTCCCATCATTGTTTATGTTGTAATCTTTTGTGAATGATTTTAGATTTCTCAAAATGAATCACATTTTATTACTTGAAAAATCATTCTCAGATACATTAAAAGAACAACAAAAAATGTAATCAGGTATGATTGCTCAGATTCTGTTTATTTTCTTGGGTATTACATTCTAATTGGGATAGAAATAATGATGATAAATGATCCACATCTTGTGGTGTATTCTTTCTGGGGAAGAATTGTGTTAGTTAGAATTAAAAGAAATTGAATTAATTAACTCTTAGTACAAATAATTTTGGGAATGTCGCTGCAACTCAAGTCACTATTCAACATCTATGGATGAAAAATCAATTATAAGGCTTACTTTTTGAAGTAATGTTACCCTTGATCTTTGGTCCTGACATTCAAAGTAAAATCAATCACATCAGGAATCCAGTTCAAGATTCTCATTCAAAATATATTGTTATCAAATATAATTTTACAAAAGAGCATGTGGAGAAGAATGAACTGAAGCTAGATTATGTTCCAACATCATAAAAAATTGATGGCAGTTTAAAAAATTAGTTACTGAAGGGATCATTTTCTAAATTGAGGTTTAAAATGGGTGTCTAACATCTTTCTTATCAAGGCTGAGGTATGTGTTTTTGTCCCCTATCACACTATATCATTGGATGATGTTTTCAAGGTGTAGAATTGACTTGTTTTATAAATCTATCCTTAAAAGGAATGAAAAATGGGGATTTTTTTGGTATTCTATAAATTCAACATTGTACTATGTGAAAATAATTATAACTATTTGATGTATTGGTTGTAGGAAAAAATTTTGTTTTTTATAATAGGAATGAAGAAATGAATGCTGAAAATAAGAAGATGTTTTCATAATCACCAGATTTGGACAAAATGGGTTTTTTGTCAATAATTTTTGTTTCCCATAGTGAGTTAGATTATATAGGATGATAATTATTCATAATTAATCCCTTAATTTGAGAATAAAATGATCAGTGATTTATAAATATTGGTTGAAAAAAATCCAAAGGGGGATATTGTTTGGAAAAAGATGATGATGAAGGTGATCGTATTCAGGTGTTGTCTTTTTTTCTAATATGTTTTAGAAGAAAGGAAAAAATCACCTCTCTTTTTTGTTATGGATGACTGTTGTATTTGGAGAATCAGACTCACATTTTTTGAAATGTTCCATCATATTTGGGTAATGTTGGATAGAATAAATGTTTTATCAAACTCACATTAAATACATAATGAGAAGGTAAATCGCATTGATAAAGATTATTTTTGGAAATAAATGGTCATCAGATTCACTCTAAATATAGTATGGAAGATTTTATCATAATTAGAGAATTACATTCTACATGTCTTAGATATAAAAAATGTGACAACACTTTTTTAATTTTGTAATTATGAAAAATTATAATTATGTTCTAAAACATATAATGACTACTTGATGGAATAAAGAGAAAGTGAATGAGATGATTCCAATCTTACTTAGATTGAAGAGATCTAGATAGAAAGAAAAATGTTTGTTGAAGATCATATCCATCCTTATCGTATTCCAGATGAGAAGGATAAAAATAATTTCTTTGAAAACTAGGAAGTTGTAATTCTTTCATTTTTAAGCAGATTACTATAGGAGTCAATCATATAAATATTTATATGCATTATCATTAAAGAAGAATGTTGGTGAACCCATTGTAATAAACTCATTAGATTCATAAACATCGAGAACATTTTTTAAAATTTTTGTGACTGATGAATGAAAATAAAACGAAAGAAGATGATAAAAAAATTGTGGTCAACCATTTAAAAGGGGTTGGATTAATTTCATTGATATTTAATTAGGTCACTAAAATATATTAATATGAAGTTTTTTTATTGCAATTGAGTCAAGATAAGAGATGAAATATATAGTTAGATGTGTTTTAGATTTTGATCTTGTAATTAAATTAATTATTCTATTCAATTGGCATAGAGAAATCAGATTGGAGAAATCAGATTCTGCCAATTAGAATCAATAATTGAAATCAGATAGAGAAATTGGATCTGGAATGTTAATTGAAAAAAATTTGATGAAAAGATATAGTTGAAGAATATTTGAGAAGACTCATGAAGAGATGGAGAAGTCATAAATGAACTAAAAAGTCAAGGGAAATTGAGATTTGGGTAAATTTTGTTCATTGGGAATGTTTTTGGGATTCCTTCCAAAACCACTCAATGGTCACCTATAAGAGGTGGAAGTACATTGTACTTTTCTGATGGATATACTATTCATGTGAAGAGATAAAACCTATGAATTTATTGGGATTGAATAAGGTTTTTATATTAATTCTTTGTTGATGATGTTTTGATGAATATAAGTTAATGGAGAACAGGAATGATTCAAACATTGTATTTAAATGATCATCATATTATGTTATCATAGTCTTCATATATGTATCATATTCTACTTGTCATTGTATTTATCTGGTCATTGTATCGGGCTATTAATTAGATCGGGACATATGTATTGGGGTTTCTAGAATAAGGAAGAAGGAATTGGGAATTGTCTCAATCTTATTCTAGTAAGAGATACATCAAGCATTTTGGGAAATCAGATTTGAAGTTCAGAGTGGGATATTGCATTGGGTAATCGGATTTTGAGAATTAGATTGAGAAAATCAGACTCGACAATCAGATTTGAATTCTATATCAAATTCCTTTATGTTCTTATAATCATATTGGTAATAAATTGAATGTTTTAATTTCATTTAATATATTTGTGGATGTTGAAAATAAGAATTGTTTACATGAGTTGTTACACAAACATTTTTTTACCAAATTTTTGCTAAGAGGGTGCATACACACTATTTGATTGTCCTCAAAGTGTTACATGAGTAATGGGGTATGTCCTACATGTTGTATTTCAAGTATTGATTTCTATTTGATTGTTTTGTATTTGATCATTCCCAAACTATACCAGGGACGTAGCTATTATTATTTAATAGTGAACCTTGTAAATTCTTGTGATCCAATGGATGTTTGTTTGAATTTATTTCATAAAAAAATTATATCTTTATCAATATTTGAAGGATGATTCAAGGAAACATAAAATAAAAATCCTCAATAATTCACCACCTCCCCCGCATAGTGATAAAATTATAATGACTAATAAATTACATCATTAATGTATTAATTCAAATAATAACATCACAAACATTGGGATTTACTGTTTCCCCTTATCACCGTAATGAAGTGTCATAGCCATGACCACCATCATGAGGGGCCCTATCAAAGAAGGACTTTTACACCACATGCTAGTGCTAGTAATTTATCACCTAGGGGGTATGGATCACAATGAAGAGGAGGTGTTCTCTATACATAGATCCCATGATGTGTAATCTTCATTGGTATGTCATCTACTAGTTCCACCAAAACCAAATACTTCTCCATGGAAGAGACTATTTTTTAGTGAAACCATCTAATTAGTAGGGGTCCTCACAAGAAGGAAAGCATGTAATTCCACCTTCGACCGGCCTCCACCACCTTAGATTCTATATTACCACAAAACCTTAGTGTTATATGTCTTTGGAAATCCCATATGAGGTAATGAAAATGTATACCATTTTCATGCACTAATGGATACTTCAACGGATTGACATGAATATGATCACCTTACTGGACAACTAGAGGATGGTCTATGTGCCACTCAATTGGTGGTATAACAACACATTGCTTTCTCGGAGGAAACAACTCATGTATGGCTCCCTGAATTGAGTCATCTTTAGTCAACTGGTCACTTCCATGACACTATCTTCAAATCCAAGATGGATTTTATCTTAAAGGAATATTTAAAGATATCAATACCTACCATGGTCAAGGAACATATATGGGAAGATAACTTAATAAGGATTGTCAATGGACTCAATACTATATGATACATGAACCAATGGTTTCACTACATCTGATGCATTAATATTCAATGTTAACAAGAAGGTGGACAAGGTCCTAGTTTATAGATACATTGACCTCTACACCAACACTAGGTTCCCTCACCTGAAAGACACACTCAAGAAACATTGGCAACATTTCACTAAGTTCCCAACCAATCCTCACATTCAGTTCATCTCTATACAGATCTAAGGATGAACAACCTCTGATACCACTATGGAATGACCTGTCCCACTAGGGTCTGCATGGATGACAACAAGTCAATCTTACATAACCTTAATCCGACCTCTAATAGGCTATAGGATGATGTAAATCATCAAGAATAAATATAAAAAATGAGATTTATTTTCTGAATGTATCTCTACATACACACCCAACCATATCTATGAATATTTGAATAGGAATAATAAAAATAATGAACATGAATAGTGTAAAAATGCATGTAATAGTCTCTATAAAATAAATATATCATTGTATAGAAACATCATATTTTGGAAAACAGAAAAATTCAGTTCCAAATAGAAATAAAAAGATAAATTTTTAACAAACGATAACAATAAAGAGTATATTAAGGGAGAAACAATCATAATAACGTAGAGGCTAACCATATATCACAATCTATGTCACTACATACTACTAATCTCCACTGAAAAAAATCCCCCCGTAGTCATTGCTAATATGTATTCCATCTAAATATGAGACAACCCATGTGGGAAATCCCATAGAGGTGTGATTATAAATATGCCCATTAGGAAACCATGAAATAACCAATAAAACATCAATATGGAGCACTCAACTCATTACCACAATGGGATTTCAATTAGAATATGTGAAAAATACCATAACAACTATATCATATATAACCCACATATTCTCAATAATAAACACAAAAGTGAGATAATGGTTTTTTCCATCTCTATATCATATATAAGAATGGTGATACTGCCTATAGTTGTAATGGTCCATTTATAATGCACAACATTACGTGCAAACATACAATAAAACATCGGGAGCCCCCAAAACACTCCACTATGTTCTATAGTCGTGGGATCCATAATTCTTAACCACACACCCCAAATTACCTCACCATAATTAGTGTTGGGTCCCACTCCTCGATATTGTTCTCTACAGTTGAGAGATCCATAACTCTGAACCATGAATCATGCGTAACATCACCATAATATTTATAGAGATTCCCACTCCTCACTAATGAAATCCATAGTCAATGGAGACCAAACTCACATGCCTAACCCACACGGCAACAACACTCGAATATAGTGTAGTACCACCCTAATGAAAGAGAACCCATGCCCTATGTAGGGTAGTGTCAACTCTACCTGTATAACGTGTATGAGAGAACCACTATAACACCTAAAGTTATTATGAATTTTTTTGAATAAATTAAATTTAAATTCTTTATTTTTTTTATTTCTATAAAAAGATACACATTTTCTATATTCTACACAATGTTTATCTTGTGTTACATTCAACAACAGCTGAATATACGTTACACACGACACTGAGTTTTAACAAAACAATGATATACTATTAATAATGTTATTTAAAAATGAAAAATATAACATAGACATTAGAATTATAGAAATGAGTATTGATAAATAATTTTTCAATATTATTGATAATGTTATTATAAAAAGAAAACATATTTATAATTAGATATATAATATTTTGTTAATGTATATTTGTTTTGAAAATACAATTTTCTCAAAGGAACAACTTTTTTATGTACTTATGTGGAAAAATGTAAAATGGGTTTTTGAAAATTTTAGAATTAAAATTGATAAAATAATATTAATTTTATAATTTTATAATTTCTAAATTATCTTAGTCATAAATTTCATATTTTTCTAAATATTTCTATTTTATGAATATTGAGACATAATAAATTTAAATTCAAAACTTCTTTTTCGTTTAAATTATTAATAAAATTAAATTATATTTTAAACTATGTTTAATATATAATTATTAAAATAATACATCATTAAATCCAATTTAGGTTGCTAGAATCAATTTCAAAATGAAATTTTATATAAAATCATATTGATATATTGAAAATTCTTAAATTAATAACTCGTTGTATAATTCCATCTGTTGTATTAATTCTATATTAATTTATAACACTTATTTGAATTGAATTTGGAAAAGATAATTCCTTATTTGTAATCCTAATAATTTATAATCTCTAACAATTTCAACGTAATTTTTGACCAATGTGATTAGGAAAATTAATTAAAATTAATTACATCGATTAAAGTAAAAAAAAAGTGGTTAAACATAATTGATAATGTATAAAAATGACCATACACACCTCCAAAATATATTGGATGGAAATATTTAGAAAATATAACAACTTTAATAGAAATGGTTTCTTATTGGCATCACATGATGTAAGTGAGACCTCCCAATAGTTCTTATCTTTTGGTATTTATAAGAATTACACTCTCTCCCCACTATAAAAGGGCACTCAACACCTTCAATTATTTGAACTGATCAAGAATTTTTTTTCATCCAAATACATTCTAAATATCCCCCAAAAATAAATAAATTCATCCTAGAATCCCTAAATTTTAAATAAATTAATCTAAGGAATTTTTATGGTGAAAACCAAAAGGAGATACCCAAAGAAGATGCAACATTCATCAATGAATGTTTATTATTTGTTACTCAAAACCATTAATTTATTTTTATATTATGATTATATAGATACCTATATATCTTAAATATAATAATTTTTTTAATCGTATTATATACATATTTACATACTTCTGTCAAATGGGATACACAACCAAAATTCGTGTTTATAGTGGACTACTACCCCATGAACAAATGTCGTATGTTCTTCCATTACAAACTTTCATGGTTTAGAATAATTATGTATTTAAAGTGTATATATGATTTATATTATGTTATTATTATTTTTTAATTTTTATATCACCCATATAATCTTTCTATTCATTTTTTAAGAATATGATAATGTCATTCATGTGTACCGAGGACTACCACCATGTGAAGCGACGTGATTCATTCAGAATTTACATGGAACATATTACTGATAGTTCTAAAAAACCTATGTGATATATATGACTTAAAAAATGTTTTCTAATAACAATATATCATATAATTTTCTTTATTTTAATCTGATAAGAAAATGAAAAAAAATGTTCATGCATACGTACTACCCACCGTATCCATGAACGTGGTATTTTATTTCATACATTTATCTTTTATAGATTATTATAAAGACCTAAATATGGAAGATGTATGATATTTATAAAATAGTTATAATTATTTATATAATGAAATAATTATTTATGTATTGGGAAAAAATTTGACAAATAAAACATATATGAAAATTGAATCTGTTATTACCCGAAATGTTAATTTATCATGGAATTATTATTAAATGAGAAAAATGAAGTCATAAATAAATCATATACAATATTATATATATGAATTTGTTTAATTTTATATATTTAAAATAAAAATATATTTATTATACAAATGTTTTTAATGAGTAATATGATAGTCAATACATAAGGTAAGAGATTTACATCTCACCTTTTACTTTTGTGAGACACAAGCTATATTCGCCACCTATTTCTTCTATGTCTTGTATATAATTCCCTTGAATGTACAATATGATTCTTATACCTATTTTTTTTGACATAAACATATTTTTAGGATATCTTTTTCATGGGGATATATTTTAGAGATACCAATGTGGTAAGATAATGTTTGTCTCAATTTTCATTCTTTGAGACACATGTTGTGATACAAACCAATATTCTATTAATAGGTGAATATAATTCCCCTTTGACAAGTAATATCATGAATCTATTTATTATGAAGATATTTTAACCATTATGTAATTTTATTCTCTCATAATTGGTATGATTTAAAGTTACAGAAGTGGTAAGAGTTTATTGCAATAATCACATTATTATCTAGAATGTTTATGATTATGCTTCTATTAAAGATATATTATCAAAAATATTCAAAGAACACTAATTAATTTTATTATACTATTGTAATTCATTATATAATAATTTAATATTACCACTTTTCCACTCTATGGTACTTAATATAGTTATGGAATTTTTTTTAATAAAATTAATCTCTAGTTTTATATCTTGTCAGAAATTGGTTTTATTCAAAACCCATGATTTAAAAAAATCTATTTATTTTTTTTAAATGTTATTTTCACTAATAATGATGGAATTTGGTTTTAATTTTTTGTTTTTTAAATAGTTTTTTAAATTTTTTTGAAAAAATATCTTTAAATTTTCAATGATATTTAAAAAAAATGGTTTCAATCTTTTTTTTGATTTAAAAATAAATTTTAAAATCGAAAATTATTTTTTCATAAAAAAATGTTTAAAATTATTTTTATATCATAATTAATAAGTTTTCAAAGTGGTTTTCCAAGAAATATATTTTTAAAATTTTCCATATATTAGAATTTTCATATCAACGAATGATTGTTTTCTATATGAAATACTTTAATTGATATTTCAAAATCCTTCTCCATATATGATATCATCTTTTTAAATAATTTAAATTTTATTGGTGATATGACCGAATGATACCCTTCATATTATTTTTTTGATTAGTTTCTATTTTTATTGAATAATTTTTATGAAACCCATTTATCCTCTACATGATATATTATTATGGAACTCGTTTCTATTCATGTGTTATGTTATGATTATGAAACATGTCCCTTTTTTACAAGTCAAGGAATGGTGAAATGCTTATTACACCCATTTTATTTCATGAGTTATGATATGATTATTTTTTAATATCTTGTGGAACAAATATGTATGGTTTCATTATGTGATGTGAAGGACCTAAATCTTCCACTAATTAATTGTATAATTATTTATATATCCTCAAATTGATGTGGATGAAATAGGGAGTGAACCTAGTCCAGTAAAATAATCTGTCTACTATGATGGTATTTGGAGTGAACCTTGACTACTATGATAGTTTGGGAAGTGAAACAATTCCACTAAAACATCCATGGAAGTGATCCTTGAATAAAATGTATATAATATTATATGTTTATGTATGTGCCACAAATTCATGTCTTATGAAAATTTCATGACCTCATTGATCAAGTTACTTGATTCCCTAATTACACATATCTTATGAACTGAAATGTTGATTCCAAGACTCAATATTATGATCTTTGATATACATTGTATTATAATATAATGTAATGGTCATGTTATCATACTATTACACTCTTAGTTATGCATACATATCACCATTTTTTCCCTTACTAAGCCTCTGAGATAAACATTTATTATTTTTAATTTCCTAAGATATAAATATGTGTATTTTTTATGTTGTTTGTAAAAAGGGATATAGTCTTAGATAACCAAGTGGGAGATAATGTAGTTCATTTATGGACCATGGTTTATGTTTCCATGTTTCAAAGGCATTACTTATGAATTCTTTAGGAAAGTGTTTGTGTAATGTAATAAATATTCTACAAAAATGATATAATGTCATTTTATAGAAATCATGGGATTCTATATTTGGTATTAGATAAAAGGTTTTGTTTACCATTGAAAACTAAGCAGATAATACCTTTGTGAGATCTCTATGGACATGTGTCTAAGTATAAGTCTAAGGGGGAGTCAATGTATAGGAAAATGTTTACAAATTTTGTAAAATGATAGAGAAAGTGGTTTCTAAGATATAAATATCTATATTGATACTAATAGTGGATGTGGAATAACCTAAAAAACCCTGTATTATGTTAGACTTGATTGGGAACTAGTGCACGACAATTATGCTTATTGCACACCAAGTTTGAAAATGTTGCGGGATACACTTTAGAAGTTACCAAACTCTTTACAAAACATCATGAAGGATTTAAAAATATTATTTATATGAATGAACTAGGATAAACACAATGTTTCATATAGTAAAGAAGATTTTATAATTTAGATGCCCTATATGTGATTTTCATGATTATGCAGTTTTTAACTATGATTTTTATTTCTTATTCTATGTTTTTTTAGTTTTAATCATTGTTTGAAACCCAAAAGAACCACATTAATACAATTTGTGTTGAAAAATGAAATTATTTTTCTCCTATGAATCCAAATGTTATTTCACCTGAAATGAAAAATATTCGTTATATTCTCACAAAACATGCCCATGATATGAACCATACTGGACTTCCAAATGAACAAAATTGGTAACAACACTCTGTTTAGTACTTTACAAGGATACATCCATATTATTTTAGTGGGTATTATAATCCAATAGTTTTTTAATAGTCTATTAGTTCCAATGATATGATATTATCCATTCTACAGGGTTTGGTACATGAGAAAGTCATTTATGATGTCTACCAAGTAGAAGGAGAATCATATCAATGGTAGAATATAATTAAAAATACAAGGAAATATGAGACTGAATCGATGGATTGGGATGAGTTCAGGTACAAAATTATAAATAATTACTCTCTATGTGTTCTTCATATAAATATGAAGAAAGTTTTCCATGAGTTAATGAAAATGAAATATAAATCAATTGGTACATATAAATATTAATTTACAATATGTGTGAAGTTCATTTTTGATATTATAATCCAACTTGAAATTAATGTTAATTGATTATTAAAAGTATTAAAACCATGTTTATTATGGTAATTATCCATAAGATACTGTAGTAGATATGAATAATTGTTTTTTCTATTAAGGTGGAAATAGTTCTTGGTGTTATGTATCAACCTCTATGTTCTGAAAATAAAAGGAATATAGTGTCAAAGGAAAATATTTAAACCACGAATATAAGAATATGATATTTATTTTACACTATATGTGTGGGAAGAATCATAAAAGAATTTTTCTTATGGTTTTTAATGAATTTTTTTGTTTGGAATTGATGGTCCTTCAGAATTTTACTTCTAAATTGATTGGAGGAAGTTAGATAATAATGTGAATGGAGAGAATGATAAGGAGATTAAACCAACCCAACATGTGTGATTCAATTTTAATGAGAATGAGAATTATAATAATTTATTCCCAAACCCATGTGTTAATGATGGTGATAGAATTAAAAAAACCTCTTATGCTATGAGATTCTTGGTAATATAAGGTGATCACTATTTCTAATGAGGGGTGAAAAAACATGTTATGGATAGTTGTAACACCCTGACCCTAGAATCCCATAGTCGATGCATTATTATATAACATTTGAATGATTACAAGGAATCAAGTCCCAAAGGACCAATCAGTTTATCAGTCGTTGAAAATAGATTACATACATGAAGTTCAACATTACAACATGAAAATAAAAATAACTATAATTTATTCCCTTATAAAGGTCCAAGCCTCATAGATTATGCCTACAAGTCACTCATAACTCACTTATTCATATCCTGGGAAAATAAATCATAATAAAGGGTTGAGCTCAGATTTTCAGTACGGGTAAATAATTTAGTGGAATCTATAAACATTTAAGGAAAGATATGTAATAAAACAACATCATTTTAAAGATAAAATTGAACATAATATGGGAAAAATGAATCCAACATTACCATATAATCATGCACATGGATATTCTACTAATACAATAATCACATGTAATAACTAATTTTATAGTGAGGTAATTTATAATACCAGACGTTATTTTCTGTGTCAAGGCCTCGCGTCAGGACCTATGGGCTAACTATAACCGGACCCAAACCCGAAGATTATCTCTAACCGGACTCCATACTGAAGACCCTCTGTAACCGGACTCCAACCTAGAGAGCCTCTGTAAGTGGACTCCAACTCGAAGAGCCTCTGTAACCAGACTCTAACCTGGAGGGTATGCTATAACCAGACCCCAAATATAAGGGATTACTTTTACCGGTCCCCAACCTAGAACATACTAGTATGATACATTCATCATTAGAAAATGTCGAAATATAACATAAAAATTCATATTAAAACTAGCATACAAAATGTAAATACATTATCCATAAACCATGAATTGTATAACAATAACACATACATAGTCAAACATTTCACAAAACATTCAATAAAATATAGAATATTTTTATCATAATAAATAAACATCAAACAAGTTTAAAATAAATCAATGGATGTTGATATAGATGAAATTGATTTGTAAAACTCTTTGTGGGAAATATCCATTTTTCATAAAAACATTTAAAAGTCACAAAATTTAGAAAGGAAGACATTTAAAGACATTTTTGAATCAAAGTGTCCCATACCACTTTGAAAATTATGAAAGGAGTTAACATTTTAAAAACATTCATGTCCATATAAGTAATCCTTAAAAACCATTTTGAAAACATGGACATTAATGAGAATTATTTTGAAGAATAAATATTTAAAACACTTAAAATGATGTTTTAGTAAAAAAGCACCTTAAAAGTAATCCTTCAGAAAACTATTTTATGAAACAGGGACATGGATAATAAATATTTCTTTTTAGATACATACATAAAAACAACCTCAGATAATAAAGAGATTGTGAAATTAACCCTTACCAATTTGGTAACTTATGAAACATACAACCCATGAAAGTTGTACAATACAATTAAGATGTAAATACAAATAAATTAAAGTGTATTACAAAAATAAAACAATTATGGGCAGTACATATTCTATACAAATGGATATAGTTTCAATATATCATGACTCTCACGGAAATAAGGAGTGAGATGAAAACCTTTTACCTTGCACTTTCCTTTGGTCGAGTGTACGCTTAACCTCCAGTATAATGAAAATTTTTTGTAATTAGATTATACCATAACCATATTCATATTTATTATTTAATACATGATTCATTTATGACTTTATACTACCCATTTAATAATGATTTTTATGTTAAATTAAAATTTTGGGTAATAATCGCTTTCTTTATCGTACGCATTTTGACTTGTTATTGTTGACGATATCATTTAGATAATGATTTAAATACTTCCATAATAAAAAACATGATACATATATCATATATATTTAGAGTATAAATATTTATAATAGCTAGATATATGAAATGGAAAACATCGTTTATGGATATGGTAGGCCTTACGTACGCATAAACGTTGTTTCTGTTTTCATATCGTATTGAACAGAAGTAAGTGAATAAGATATATGTAAGTACATAAATACATACATATATATATATATATATATATATCCAGTATAATTATTATGTCATATATTAAATTGTTTTTAGAAATATATATTTTTATAATCGCCAATGAATGGTTAACGTGTAAATGAATCTCATCGCATCGTGGAGACGGTAATCCATAGGTATGCACGAGCGACAATATCATTTCTGTAAAGGTGTATAATTGGATGGTATATCATATATAATGATTAATTATCATTTTATATTTATTATTTACATCAATTACACATTATTATTATACACATAAAAATAATAATGTATTGAATAACAATAACACCCTGACGTTGAGAAAATAAGCCGTACATACACACGTATAGTGACATGTCACTCATAGGATGGATAAAATAATGAATATGGTTGTACCATATTTATAATAACATAATATTATATAGAAGATACTGGAGATATTCTTTTAGTATGGAAACAACAAAGAAAGAGGAAGTGGAAGAAGAAAGTAACTTGAAAGAGGTGATGAAATATTTACCTATTCTTCGGGTTCTTCCTTTTGATTTGATCAAAAGGGACCATTTGGATGGATTTATGAACAAATTAAGGCCTCTAGGTTGAAGGGAGTAATGGAGGGAGGTTATTTAGTCTGGGTTTGGAGGATCAAAACGGCTTTGAATGTGTGAATTATAGAGAAGGGGGAGTTCTCTTTTATAAGAGGAGTGAGGGGCACCTTAGGATAAGCTACGAATATTATTTTATAATAATTTCATTTTCGGTTTATAAGGGCTCAAAAGTAAATTATTTAAAGGATAAGGTAGGTATGGGTCTAAAACCACTCAAAAAATATGTTTTAGATAGGTTTGGGTCACTATAGTAACCTTATCATTTATATTTAACTCTTAGTTAAGTAGTTTGATATTTACCATGTCTGATTTTATTTATATATTATATGATTAATAAACGTAATATAATCTTCCATGAGTACCCAAAGTGGTTCATTAATGATAAAAAAATAATTATATATGTCTTTTGTCCTATCCATAGATTTTTCGGAATAGAATATCAATTAATATTATAATATTTGTTTTAAAAACTCTTTTATGTCAATTTTGACACTGTTTGGTATTTTGTTTTTTCTAAATTTATAACAGCATTATTACTTAGAAAAAAATTCATATAACCAAACATAACATGGAATTGTAACCTATAGATTTTTTTTAATTCATAAAAAGTCTCAAATTACAATTATTTGGATATTTATAATATCAAATATTTTAATATTTCATTAATTAGATAATTACTACATCATCATTTTGTCATAAATAAATTTAATTATTTAATGTCAAAAAAGTATAAAAAATACCATGATGTATGAAAAAAATTTGGATTTCCAAATAATATTTATAGTAAAAAATATAACTTATATAACCCATGTAATAATTTAATTAATAAAAGATATTTTTTTATGTCATTTTTCCTTTACTTTAAGTTAATTAAAATAAATTGTCATTATCATTCATAAGTGGCTTCACGGGGACCCAAAATCGACCAAAATATTACCATGATCGGCCATGACTCATCCAATAAGGTTAGGATAAATTTTATGGTAATTATGTATTATTATGATATTCTTTTTACCTTAAATTACCCAATTTACCTTTAATTGTGGTAAATAAAAGTAAAAAGTTACTATTCAGAAAAATTATTTTTATCTTATTGAACCAAATTTTAATCCCTGATATTAACTATGTCTCTCAGATATCTTATATTCAACTCACAGAAGTGGTAAAATTTTGTTTTATGTAAATTTTCAAATACTCCTAGTAGGTATGTAAAAGACGGTAAAAAGTTAAATAAACTTTTTATATATATAAAACTAATATAATCTAACTCTAATACATTAAATTTAAAATATATAGGTATTATATATATATATTGACCTAAAATAAATTTAAATAAAATATATAATTATTTAAATAGAAATTTGGTTTTTAACAATAACTCACTATTTTTCACTATTCATCAAAAATTGAAAGTTTTCAGAAAAATACCAAAATTTTCCCCTAAGATAATATTGGTTTTATGAATTATAAAATTAAGTATATTTTACCAAATTCAAAAGATATATTTTTCATTTATTAATTTAAAATTACATCCCGTTGTAGAAACCAAAAATTGTGTTTTTAATAAATAATAACTAACAAAAGATTGATACTTTTTTATGTACAATTTCAAAGTGAAATTATTTCCAATGCATAACATTGGAATAAATTCTAAAAATATAATATGTTTATACATAAAAACCATTAAAATCTATAATTTAACACTACAAATTATTTTTATTAAAAAAGTTGTTTTCAGTTAAAATATAGTATTTTTCACTATTCACCCAAATATGAAGGTTATCAGAAAAACACCAAAAATTTATTTAAACTAAATTCCTCTATCCCAATTATAAAGATAATGTTTATTTTTCAAATTGAATATATTAATGTTTCAAATATTGGATTTAAAAAGGGTTCACCATTAAAAAGCGGTAAAATTGTATTTTTTGAAAAATACTTCCTTTATCTAAAAAAAATGAATATGTTCATAAATTATGTCTAAGAAACTCATAATATGAATTCTAAAATTATATTGATTATATAAAGTTCAATATCAATTTAATACTTTTCATAACCACTTTTGAATGGCTAGTTTGGTAAGTTATGGTGCGCTTGAACTCAGTGCTGCGTGTAGTGCAAGTTATTGAATTACTTTGAGGAAATAATGTACTATGAAATATTGGGTTGTCACATTCTTACCTATTTCAATAAATTTGGTCCTCAAAATTTGAAATTTTTCTTCTATAATAAAAGTATTAAAATAGAAAATACCTTTGTGGGAAAACCCACATCAGAAATTGGGTCAATAAAATTTAGTCTTAATAAGAGGAAAAGGGGAATGAAAAAGCCACCACCAAATTATGATCTTTTTTAGGAAACAATTGGTGGAAATTAGAGACACATAATTGGAGGTAAAACGTAAATAATTACAGGGAGTGACTGAGGCCATCAGTCACATAAAATTATAGAATTTAGGGCCTCAAAGTCATCAATATATGATGATTTAAAATATCATCGGTTCAATAAAACATAAGGTATTAAGATAACAGATTTTTAGTTTTATGATCCCTTAACTAAAGTTTAAGAATTAATTTCTTAATAGAATAGGAGATGAAAAAAATATAGTTGACATGTAGAGTTCCATACTTTAACTAATATCTACCACAGACTCATCTTTTACTCTAAAAGATAATATAACATAAAAAAATATTTTCTTAATCCTATCCGAATAGGGTTCCAAAAAATGAATTTAAAATTAATCTACCAGACCTTTTAAAAAAATACATTATTCAATCTATGACATCACTTGGGCCAGTGGTAGGTGATAACTCTTTTCACGCTTCGGTTACGGGTTCAAGTCTCGCAACCTTTTCGAACACGACAAGTTTCTGCCCGACCTCTAGGGTGTTCTTATTATGGAAATCGAAAAATAATCTCAAACTAGGATTATCCAAAATAATTCTATCCAAACTCACAGTCCAAAATTTATAAGGATGGTAAACACAATGAAGATCTTTTTTTCCACGTAATAACATGTGAACACCTTCATCATGTATTCATTTAAAACACTACAACATCCTGAATTACCATAAAACCATATTGATTACATTCATGCTATTTTATTCCTAATAGATGCTAGATATACTACTTTTCTCCAAAAATTTTGTAAAGTCCAACAATTATGGAATTTGAAAATGATTAATCAGTTTCAAGGTAATCAAGAATATCCAATATTATTTATCCAAATCAATCATGTATTATTCCAAAAATCACTACATCGGTATCAGAATCATATTATAGTTTATCTTTCCTCAACCAAATATTTTACAAAAATTTAACCTGTTATTGAGTCACATTTATTGGTTCCACATAATCTCAAGTCCTCAATAAAATAGTACTGTAGTATAATCCTTATATACTCTATAATTCTTATAACATGCGCATCATTAATACAATACTCAAATTACACAATAATTTAATGACAATGTAATAAATCTAATCATTCCTATTCATCTTTGGAATTATCATAATTTTATAATTATCTAATAGCAGCATTTGGGATATAATCTGATGATTTAGAAATTGATTTGCGTAGTGTCCCAACTCCTTGTAGATGAAGCATTGTACATTTGAATATTTTTTATTACCCCTAAAATCACGTACTTGGTGTCCTTTTTATCCACACATATAACAAACTCCCACTCCCTTCAAGAATTTACCATGGTGATTCTTTCCATAGTTATCACATATGAGAAAATCCTTCTTTTCCCTTTTCCCATTATCCATCTTTCTATCATCCATCATGTTCTTCCATTGCTTCCCTTCAAAGCCATAGGACTCAAAGAATTATTTACTTATCTTATTAAAACATGACACTATTTCTTTATATGTTTAGAGTACATGGGAGAATATTTACCTTCTAAATGTTGGATTAATAATGTGAAAGATATGATCCTTCTTACTCATTAGATCATACGTATTGCTGGAGTTCACTTTCCTTATACTGGGTGTCATTTATATACAATGGCATACACTAGGTAAATATATGAATTGAAATGAATAATTACAAACTTATAAAATACCTAATGTAAATTGAATAGTTTATGGATATAATCCATAATCAAAAAAATATTTTCTTTGAGAAGGTATATACCCATAAATCCATCATAATAATTTGTAATGAAAATGAGAATTATCCTAAGCATATCCCTGGAGAGTGTCATAACCAATAGTGCTGTAAGACACATTGTCATGCACAAGAACCCGTTCAAGTCTAACTAAAAGTACTGTTTTCGGGTTTTACCCCTTGGTACATCTGTGCCAGAGCCACCTCTACCTACTCGTATCTAGATAGGGATGTATTTTCATGTAAAATTGACCAAATCTCTACATTATCAAAATTTTAGGAAGTTCTTATATACAAATCCTCAAATTCAATCTTAGGTAAATGTGCTATAATCAGAGTTTCTCTAAATCTAGATTCCAAGGTTATTGCTAAACTGGCTTTTATACCAATTGTAACACCACAACCATAGAATACCAGAGTCGGTGCATTATTACCTAACATTGGAATTATTACAAGGAATCAAGTCCCAAAGGACCAATCAGTTTAGCTATCTTGGAAAATATATTACATTCATGTAGTTCAAAATTACAATTTGAAAAGAAAAACAACTATAATTTATTCCATTATAAATGTTTAAGCCTCCTAGATTATGCCTGTATGTCACTCATAACCAAATTCTTCATATAATGGGAAAATAAAACATAAGAAAGGGGTGATATCAGATGCTCAGTAAGGGTAAATAATTTAGCAGAAGCTATAAAAATTTAAAGAAATATATGTAATAAAAAAACATCCTTTTAAACATAATTTTGAACATAATGTGGATAAAATAAATCAAAAATTACCATATAAACATGCACATGAATATTCTACTAGTTGAATAATCACACGTAATAACAAATTTCAGAATGAGGGAATGTATAATACAAGACTTTTTTTCTCTCTTTCTAGGCCTCGTGCTAGGAACTATGGGCTAACTATAACCGGACCCAAACCCAGAGAGCCTCTATAACCAGTCTCTATCCCAGAGAGCCTTTGTAACCGGACTTCAACTCGGGGAGACTCTGTAACTAGACTCCAACCTGGAGAGCCTCTATAACCAGACTCCAACCCAGAGGGTCTACCATAACTAGCCCCCAACCCAAAGGGCATACTTTTACTGGTCCCAAACCCGTATCATAGTAGTCCAATACATTTTTCATAAGAAATGATTGAAATATAAAATAAACATTCGTATTAAAACTAGCATACAAAATGTCAATAATTTAACCATAAATCATGTATGGTATAAAAATAACACATCCATAGTCAATAATATCACAAAACACTCATTACAATATGGAATATTTGTATCATAATAAATCAACTTCAAACATGTTTAAAATAAATCAATGGATGTTGATATAGGTGAAAATGATTTGTAAAACTCTTTCTAGGAAATAACCCTTTTTTATAAAAACATTTAAATGTAACACAATTTAGATTGGAAGAAATTTAAAGTCATTTTTAATCAAAGTGTCCCATAAAAATTTGAAACTTGTGAAATGAATTAACATTTTAAAAACATTCATGTCCATATAAATAAATCCTTAAAACCCATTTAGAAAACATGGAAATTAATGGGAATTATTTAGAAGAACAAATATTTAAAAAATTTAAAATGATGTTTTATTAAAAAAATTACCATACAAATAATCATTTTGAAAAATATTTTATGAAACATATACATGTATAGTAAATATGTCTCAGTAGATACATACGTAAAAATAACCTCAGATAATAAAGAGATTGTGAAATTAACCCTTACCAATTTGGTAACTTATGAAACATACACCCCATGAAAGAAGTACCATAAAATTAAGATGTAAATACACATAAGTTATAGTTTATTACAAAAATAATACAATTATGGGCAGTACATACACAACAAAAAGTAAATAGTGGCGATATAGCATTAATCTCATGGGAAAAAGGTGTGAGATGAAATCCCCTTACCTTGTACTTTCATTTGGTCAAGGGTACATTCAACCTCTTGTATAATGACCATTGTTGGTAATTAGATTATAAAATAACCATATTTATATTTATTATTTCATATATTATTCATTAATGACTTTATACTACCAATTTAATAATGATTTTCATGTTAAATTAACTTTTCGGGTAATAATCGCTTTCTTTGTTGTACGTATTTTAACTTGTTATTCTTGACCATATCATTCAGATCATGATTTAAATAATTCTAGAATACAAACCCTGATTCATATATCATATATGCAAAGAATATAAATATTTATAATAGATAGATATATGAAATGGAAAACACCATTTATGGAGACGGTAGGCCATACGTAGGCATAAACACTGTTTCTATTTTCATATCGTATTGAACAACAATAAGTGAATAAGATATATGCATCTAAATAAATACAAATATATATATATATATATATATATATATCCATTAGAACTATTATTTCATATATTAAATTCTTATTGGTAATATATATTTTAATAATCATCGATGAATGTTGAACGTGAAAATGAGTCTCATCATTTCGTGGAGACGGTAATCTGTACGTACGCACGAGCGACATTATAATTTTCATAAAGGTGTAGAATTTGATGGTATATCATATATACAGAATAATTATATTGTTATATTTATTATTTGAATAAATTACACATCATTATTATACCCAACTAAATAATAATGTATTGAATAACAATTACACCATGACGTGGAGACGGTAAGCTGTACTTCCGCACATATGGTGACATGTCATTAAAAGAATGGATAGAATAATGACTATGGTTGTACCATATTTATAATAAAATCAAATTATATATAAGATAATGGAGTTATTATTTTTAAATGAAAACAATAAAGAAAGAGTAAGTAGAAGAAGAAAGGAACTTGAAAGAGGTGATGAAATATTTACCTTTTCTTCGGGTTCTTGCTTTTGATTTTATCAAAAGGGATCCATAGGGTGAATTTATGACCAAATAGAAGACTATATGATGAAGGAAGGAGTGTTGGAATGATATTTGGGTAGGGTCTGGCTGATCCGAATGTATTTGAAGGTGTTAATTATATAGAAGGTGGAGTTCCCTTTCATAAGAGGAGTGAGGGGAATCTTAGGAAATGCTAGAAATATTATTTTATAGTAAACTCATTTTCGTTTTATAATTGCTAAAAAGTATATTATATAAAGGCTAATGTGTTTATGGGTCTAAAAACAGTCAACCAATAAGTTTTATACAGGTTTGGGTCACTACATTAACCTTATCTTTTAGATTTAACTCTTAGTTAAATAGTTTGATATTTAACATGTTTTTTGTATTTTTATATTATATGGTTATTAAACATACTATAAACATTCAAAATAACCCCAAGTGGTTCTTTAATGATACACCTATCATTATATAAGTCGTTTGGTCAAACCTTAAATTTTTATAAATAGAATATCAATTAATAATATAATATTTGTTTTAAAAAATCTTTTCTGTCAATTGTGACACTATTTGGTATTTTGTTTTTCCTATATTTATAAAAACATTATTACTATGAAAAAAATTCATATAACCAACCCTAGAATTTCATATTAATCTATAAAATTAGTGTAATTCATAAATAGACACAAATTACATTTATTTGGATATTTATAATATTAATTATTTTAATATTTCATTAATTGGTAATTACTACATCATCATTGTGTCATACATAAATTTACTTATTTAATGTCTAAAAATTATAAAAATATACCATGATGTAGGATAACGTTTTATATTTAAAAATAATATTTATATTCGAAATGATAACTTATATAACCCCATGTAAGAATTTATTTACTAAACTATATTTTTTATGTCATTTTTGTCTTTACTTTAAGTTAATTAAAATAAAGTGTCATTATCATTCATAAGTGGATCTATGGGGACCCAAAATATTTCCAAATATTTTCATGGTCGTCCATGATTCATAAAATATGGTTATAACAAGTGTTAAGGTAATTATGGATTATTATGATATTCATTTTTTCTTGAATTACGCTATTTACCTTAAACCGTGGTAAATAAAAGTAAAAAGTTAGTATTCACCAAAAAATATTTTTATCTTATTGTACCACATTTTACTCCTTCATATTAACAATTTCTATCAGATTTTTTAAATTAACCTCACAGAATTGGTAAAATTATGTTTTATGTAAATTTTCATATACTATTTTGAGGTAGGTAAAAGATGGTAAAAAGTTCAATAGAATTTTTATATATCTAAAGTTATTATAAACTGGCTCTAATTAATTACATTGAAAATATATGTTTATTATGTATCTATTTTGACCTAAAATTAATTTAAATAAAATAAATAATTATTTAAATAAAAAGTCAGTTTTAAACAATAACTCAGTGTTTTCACTATTCATCAAAAATTGAATGTTTTTAGAAAAATACCAAAATTTTACACTAATATAATATTGGTATTCTTAATTATGAAATTATGCCTATTTTACAAAATTAAAAACATATAAATTTAATTAATTATTTTAAAATTAATTCCCATTGTAAAAACCAAATAGCGTATTTTTAAGGAATAATATCTAACAAAAGATTGATACTTGTTTAAGTTCAATTTCAGAGTGAAATTGTTTCCAATGAATAAAATTATATTAAATGGTAAAAATATAATATATTTATACTTAATACCCATTAAAATGTTTAATTTATCACTTCAAATTATTTTTATTAAAAAAGTGGTTTTATGTTAAAATATAATATTTTTCACTATTCACCCAAATATGAATGTTATCAGAAAAACACCAAAATTTATTGAAAATAATTCTTATGTACCAATTATAAGGAAGAAGTTTAAATTTTCAAATTTAATTTATAAAAGTTTCAAATATTGGATTTAAAAATGGTTCACCATTGAAAGGAGGTAAAATTTCATTTTTTTAAATACTTCTTTTATCTAAAAAAAAGAATCTGTTCTTACATTATGTCTAAGAAACTCATAATATGGATTATAAAATTATATTGATTATATAAAGTTTAAAATTTAGTTAATACTATTCATAACAGCTTTTTAATGGATAGTTTTGTAATTCATGGTGCACTTGAACTCAGTGTTGTGTGTAGTGAATGTTATTGAATTAATTTGAAGAAATAATGAAATATGAAATCTTGGGGTGTTACAATAGTACATTTACAATAAATAATATAATTGATAATGTATTATTTGGTTCTATATATCCAAATAAATGTATATGGGAATTAGGATACCATCCAAAAATTATATGTGTAATTAGCAGTGGAAACCCCTAACATTATGATGATCACATATTAAGTGAAAGATTCCTCTATGATTTAAATATGTGGTAATTTGATTCCTATAAATCATGTAATTATTCAATTTTTTTTAATTTTATTTAATCTTATGTGTGGATTGGATTTCCCCACAAAAATATCACATCAATTATTTTGTTATGGAAGTAACATTTGATATTAAAAACCAACATATGATTGTGTATCAATGTGAAGATAAGTATGAAATTCCAATAGACATTATATCTACTGTATGAGTCATAATTCCAATTAAGAAGGCATGTCTATCTAAAATTATTATGGTTAAACTTGAAAATGATGATGTGCCTATTGTTATGGATTTTATTATGTCTATCGAGAAGAGATTCATATCCTTCTACCAAAATGTGAAGTTGAGTTCCCAATACAACTGATATGTGGAACCACACAAATCAAAAATACTCTCTATATAATGGAACAAATTAAGTTGTAGTAATTGAAGAATCTAGTCCATGAAATCCATGATATGGGATTTATTCACCCAAGTGTGTCACCATGGGGTATCCATTATATTTTTTTGAAAAATAAATTGACATCAATGCAACTGTGCAATGGTTATCTTGAGCTAAACAAGTTCAAAATTTAGAGAAAGTACAATCTTCCCAATATTGATGAATTATTTTATCAACAACATAGAGACCATTAATTTTCTAGTAATGGAATTCATTCATGATATCATCAATTGAGGGTTAAGAAAAAGGTATACCAAAGACAATATTCTATATATGTTATGGACACTATGAATATACAGTGATTATATTCAATCATACTAATTCCCCAACAATATTTTCGTATTTGATCATGAATTATTTATATATTACCATTATCGGTTTGTGTTAGTGTTTATAGATGATATTCCTATCTAATGAAAGAGAAATAAATAGCAAGAATAACAATTCAATATTTTCATATTTTCAATGAATCACTTTTATGGATTAGTGAGAACCTCAAAAATTCAAAACACTAAATACAAAATTCAAAAAAAATCACCAACAAAATAATTTCATTAAACACCTAAGATTCAAATTTCAAAATAAATCAGTTTATATTAATGAAAGGCTGATGAAAAAGCCTCAAGATGAAAATCACTACAACGTAGAGCTATGCACTCTGACAATCACCTTTTCAAGGCAACATCCCAACTTTATTGTTGAAAAAACATCACAGGAACAAAATCAAGCATGTCAGCAAGAATCAACCATATGAGGATCCATCGACGACTATGCTGGAACCACCATCTCCAAATAGAATATTTCATAGAAATGAAAACACACCAGAACACCACAACAAAGAAATTATGATATCTAGGGAGAACATCCGGGTAGAATCCATCATCGCCCCCATTGATACACCATTTTCACCACCAAATAGGAACTAACACCAAATGAATATCCACCAGAACACCACCCCCATGAGGAATGTAAAAAACATGTAGAACTGGAAAGCATTAAATCATCACCGTTATTATAAAGATACACAAAAAAACCATCAACCAGACGATTCTAAATTGTAACTCAATCAAAAAGTTACCACCTTTACTGAAACCATCGGAGGATGTCCAGACAACCAGAAACATAAATCCATGATGAGTCAAAATCGAATCCATAGAATATATGTTAATGATAAAACCCAAAGTGATGAAGGGGGAAACGTGAACCATAGATGGGTAAAATGAGGTGGTAGATTAAACTATAGAATTTGATCCATTTTAATGTAACCCAAATTCAATGAGAATATATTGTGCAAGATGAAGAACCTGGTTACAGAAGTCCAACCAAAATGTAAGGATACATTAAATAAAAAACCCAAAATCTACAAACAGAATTAGACAAAAACCACACCAGGTGAGAAAAATAATCCCATGTTTTTGAAGTTACATCGAGTAAAAACAATATAATGTTTATTCATGATGGTTCCATAAAAAAAATAAAATGTTTATAGTGTTTGAGGACCATGGAAAAACAACAAAAAAATCATCTCTAAACAAGAATATTGAAGAAACCAAAGGAGTTGAAACATAGTGAGGGGAAAACAAGTGGACGAGCATGGGAATGGAAGAGCACGTTGGTGAGAAACCACTCACTATAAGGGAGATAAGGAGAAGGATTGATATGTAGATCTCATATGGAACCCTAGAAAGTGGAAGAAAGAGAGTCCTGTGGAGGGGGATCCATCCTTCGATGAACATGAATTCCACTCAAGAACCAAAGGAATGAGAATCTAAATGAAGAATTTATTATGTGTGAATTTTGGATGAAAAAGGTTTCATTTTTGTGTCATATAATCTCAACAGTAGTTATATTAGTTGGTTAATAAAAGATGGAGGCTATTGAATATTGGTGTAGATCAAAAATGATGACTTATATATGATGTTTTTTTGGGAATGGTAGGATATTACCAATGATTTGTTCTTAATTTTTCAAGACATTACAGTCATTAACCATGTTATCTTGGAAGGGTGCCATGTTCCTCTAGACATATGAATATGTGAAAAATTTCAAGGAATTTAAGAGAATATTATTTAGTGAACATTCTCTTTTATTAACCTATAGCAGTGAATAATTTATAATTTTTAGGGATGCATCCACGAAGTGATTGGGATGTTTAATTATTTCTAATAACATGGTTTTTGATTTATAGTCATGAAAATAAATAATTAATTAGACAAATTACCCAACGCATTTTTGGAGTTAGTTATGGTAATTTTTGATTTAAAATATAGTGGCATTATATTTAAGGAGAAATGTGTGATATATATACATATCATAAAAGTTTCAAGTATATATTCACACAAATGGATATAATAATTCACATAAGAATATGGTTATAGATGATAACAAATTATGAATGCTCAATACATTTCCACCCTAAGATAGTGAACACGGTAGAAAATGCTTTCAGTGAAAAGGATCATATTAGATTATCCATGATAAGGAAAAAATAAGATAAAATATTTATGGATTTGAAGAGGATAGATCTAGAAATCATGAAGGAAGGGTAAAAAATTACCTTAATCTATTTAAGGTTCAACCATCTATCCAATTTATGATTAAAGAGGAACCTAAAAATTATGCAGAGCTTTAAAATGATGTAAGAAATTTTCATTTGTTTAAAATTGATCAGGATGGAATGATAAGGTTCAAGAAACTTTTATGTGTTCTATCCATACAAAATTTGAAGGATAAATTAGAGGAATCTCATGGTTATTCATTCTATACTCATATATAAATTACAAATATGTATAAATATTTGAATGAATACTTATACTGTGATGCAATAAACAATGATATTGAAGAATTTGTATCATGGATCTTGTTATGGAATATTTTTATGGGTAAAACAAAAGGTCTAAGTGAATGTAGCATCCATTACTACTCGTGCGATGTTGGAAGAACCTCCCTCAGATTCTATAACCTTAGCACACCTTACAATTAGGTCCTATGCTGGTGTGATAAGGGGCTATGTAAGGATACCGTAACTGCCTTGTGTAATCCTTTATTTTAAATAAAAATTTTGATTTCTTCTTATGATGAAGTTTATGAATTTTCAAATGTTCGGATAAATATAGTATGCATATTTTTGGTGATATTAGAGAGAGGATATTTTAAAAAATGTTTATGTAAGCCTTAAATAATAAAAAATGAGTAATGATTTTCGAAAAATGGTCTTCTACAATTATATTCAGTACGAAATTTAGAGTATAATAACATCAACTTAATTTTTTTATGAATAGTCATTTATGAATAGTGATTTTATTCTAAGGGTTAGTAATTTGACCAAATGGATTAGTAATATCACTTAAATAAAGTATTAATATAATCTAGGCACCTTGATTAAGTAATGTGATTCAAAAAAATGGTTAAATAATAGTTTCATAAATTATTAGTAGAGTATTAGTTTTTTTGGTTGAATAATGTTTTTAATTAAAAATTGAATTAAACGTATTTGGAAAATTATTTTTATAAAATCGATTTCATTTTTGAACTCAGAGCATCGATATTATGTTAAGGTAATATTTGGGGATTTTTCTGAAAAAATTGAATTTTCGATGAATAGTGTATTTATTTAAAAATTAAATTAAAATTTTTTAGAAAATTATTATTATAAAATTGAGTTCATTTTTGAAATCAGAGAATCGATATTTGTTTAAGGTTAAATTTTGGGATATTTCTGAGAAAGATGAATTTTCGATGAATAGTGAAAGTACCGTTTTTAAGTTACGGGTGTTTAATGACATCATTAAATGATGTATTAAGTATGTAATAAATATGGTCGACTTATTAATAGTATTATAAGGTTTGTGGTGTCCCAAGTGGCCAATACCATGGGAAAATACCATGGGAAAGCCCATGGTTTTTCCCAAACCACCAATGAGGTGTCCCTTGGCCGTTAATGCCTTGTCCCCTCACTTTCCCTATAAATACAAAGCCATCCTCTCTTCCATTCGACTCCCAACTCTCCCCCAGCGAAGCTCTGGTCTCATTACCTCCCAAGGATTCCTATGAAGGTGCCCCCAATCCTTCAAGTTCCCAAACATTGAGTTTTAAGAGTTACGTTTTAAGGTAAGAGATCCTACCTCTCTCTTTCTTTTCAAGTAATCTCTTTTATGTCATTTCTTTTATGCTCCATGCTCTTATGTTGGAGGATGATATTTTATATTCCACTTAATTCCCTTTTCATTTTCATATGATGAGATAACCCCTCTTTCCCTCATCAATTCATTTTATGAATGTTTAAGTGACGTCGTTAGGCTGCCGAATTTTAAGGGATTCGTTCACCATTCTCATTTTTCAGAGTTCCACTTTCATGTAAAGTCATTCAAATTCATTTTTATCATTTTGGGGTTTTATCTCTATATCTATCATACTGATGTTTTATGTTCACATGATGGGAGACACTATTTTATCTCGTCAATTCAATTTTTTTTTTGACATTTAAGTGATGCCGTTAGGCTGTCAAATTTTTAAGGGATTCGTTCACCTTTCTCATTTTTCAAAGTTCTACTTTCATGTCAAGTTTTCAAGTTGTTTTTTATTATGTTGGGGTATGATCTCTATATCTATCATAATTTTATTTTAGGTTTATATGATGAGAGACCCTATTTGATCTCTTTAATTCAGTATTTTGACGTTTTAAGTGGTGTCGTTAGGCTGCCGAATTTTTAAGGGATTCTTTCACCGTTCTCGTTTTCAAGATCTATTTTCATGAAAAGTCATTCATGTTACTTTTTATTATTTTGGCGTACTATATCTATATCTATCATACTGATATTTTATTTTCATATAATTAGAGACCCTATTTTACCTCATCAATTCACTTTTTTTTATGTTTTAAGTGACGCCGTTAGGCTGCCGGATTTTCATAAGAGAAATCTTCTTTTTGTCTTCCTTCCATGTTTTTCAATTCATATGGTATGTCATTAAAATTTCATAACCATTTTCATATATCCTTCATATTATGTCCCTATACTGTTTTATGGGTCATTTATGAATGTTTGACCCATGTCCACTCTCTTTTAAATGTTTTCTAAAACCCTGAAACATAGCTGTTATGTTGCAGAATTTTTGTCTCAAAATGACTCTCTCTTTTTCTAAAGTTCTTTTATTTTATTAAGTGAATACCCAAAGCTATATCTTTTAGAGGGTTATTCACATATATACTACTTTTTTCTATTTTAAATTCATGGATTTACATTCATGAGACCCTCTTTCCCTTTCTGTGGGTTTAAAGTGACATAAACATCATGTCTTTAAAGTAGTTTTTAAAACGTTATGATTATGAAATGAAACCCATTTATTTTATGCTATATGAGTTGTTTATGAAATTATTGATGATTATATATGTGTCTCACATGATAATAAAGGATAATTTAAGGGTTTACCTTGATATTTCTCTAATGCATTGGGTAAAGACTAAATCTCTAGAGATGACCATTTTGACTGATACCTTGGTGAATAACCATGGTAATTTTTATCGACACCTTGGGGATGGACCTTGGTGAAACGGAAATGATTGACTTTGTTAAAGGTTTTAGCCACATCTTCAAGTTATGAAATATGTTATTTTTATTATTATATGCCTCATGATTTATTTCTCATGCCTTAAAGTTCTTTTTCATGACTTTATTGATTTATCTCAAGTTCACATGTTAAATGTTTCCCTTGTTTCCCTTACTTGGTCTTCTACTCACCCTTTCTATTGATGTATGTCCCCGGGTTATTAGATGCAGTAATGAACCTAGGATAAACATAAGGATAATCCTTTAAAGTGTTTAATAAGAAAGTTTTATGTTTTCATGTTTTGAGTTCCTGGTTTCCAAGACACTAAACTTTAAAGATCCTCGGTTTTGTATAATGTAATGAATGTTAATGTGATAAAAATGTTGGATGATATAAAGATGGCCATTGAATAGTCTTTGCATAAGTCTTATGCTAATTAGAGGAGATAAAACACATAGTTTTAGGTTAGAGATCATGTATTTTTACTTGTCACACCGAGGTTGGGACACATATGGATTATGTGACAGGGGAATCGTTCACCGAGATACATCAGACCATTTATGGTTTTAGAGAGATTCAATCCAGTTGCCTATGGGCTGAAGTTACATCATAGATACTAGTCTATGCATGATGTCTTCCATGTATCTAAGCTACGACGTTTCTTCTCAGACCAATATAATGTTTTTCAACATCATGAGACTGCATTTTGGGTGGATGCATCATTCGAGGAGCATCCTCTCCAGATTGTTGATCTAAGTGAGAAGGTTCTTTGTGGCTGGTTTTTTTCTTTGGTATGGTTGTTGTGGAAACACAACTGGGTGTAGGATGAGACTTTGTAGAGGGAGACTGAGGTACGATCATAGTGCCCAATGATATTCAAGGACTCTTCTTCGTCACCATGTTAGGGGAATTCAGGGATGAATTTATTAAATGGGGATGTTTGTATGAACCTAGATCTTCCATTATGGTATGGGTCTTGTTTTTAGTTCTTTTCGAGAAAAAATAGGAGTTTGGGGAATTTTAGAAGTACCCATCGTGTACTTGAGAGTACATTTCGTGTTCCAAGTTGCCGTAGGTAGCTGTGTACAAGCCATGCAACAGCCGATACACGACCATGTGGGGTGACATAAAGACCACCTACGGTGGGGGCCAGTTGAGGCATGTACATGGAATGTATATTAAATTAACTCATCATGTATTGTTTTTATTTTTTTATTAAAAGTATCAGGGTCATGTGTAGTCACTAGATTCATCTTCTTATGGCCTTGGTTTTTCCAGAAGCTACCGAGAGAGACCAATATTCTCCAAGACATCATATCCCTATCCAATGTCATTTTTGAACTCCAGAAGGGGCGTTGGAATCCCACCAGTGATTCATTCATTCTACTTGAATCTCTACTCCTGATTTCTCTTCCCTCTTGAGTTATTCAAGGTTAAACATTTTGTAACATTTTTGTAGATCTATGTCATTCATGTCCTATTCAAGAGTCGAGGTTCATGATTGTTCATCGTACCACGTTGAGGAAGGTGGGTTTCATCCTTCCATTGGTTTTCATTGAGTTTTATATTCCAAAGTGCAGAATACCCATGTATCTGGTCTTTCGAGTTAATTAAATTCAAACTAATTTTTATTTTTCTTAGATTTATTTTTGGATTAAGGGATATTGATGTGATATTATGTGGGATTTCATGCTTTGGGAAAACCCCTGGGGTGATTTAAATTTTTTTAATGTTTAGGGCCATTTGGTTTCGGTTTCATGTGAGGCAGATCTAGTTTCCTTGCCTTGCATGATAAGACGAAACAATTAGACTCTTGCTGCTTGTTAAATACTTTTGATATTCATTGACATTTTTTAATCCATGTAGTAGTTGAGATTACATTGGGCTAGTTGATATCATTTACACACTATTTAATTACATAGTGCTGTAGGAAAACATGTGTATATAGACCACATGGGTAATTAACGTTGAGTTCTTCCTCATAGTGTCTATTATAATTCACACAGCAAGACCATAGGTGGTCTTGATGTTCATTGATCCCTCAGAGTGTCTATAGTTTACATTATGAGACCACATAGGGAATTGAAATTGATTGATTCCCTAGAGCATCTATAGTCATTCATGACTAACCGCATTAGTAATTGACATTGAGTGCTTCCTCAGAGTGTCTTTGATTTTTTATTTCATTACACAGCTAGAGGGTTTAGACTATTTGAGCTACACAGAGGGTTAATGTATATATTTAATGTTTGAGATGTGTCTTCCTATCCAAAGCACAAGCCTAGATTTGGTCATATTAGGTAGTCTTCTGAGATACATGTTTATGATACATGATTAAAATGTCGAACATTAAATGTTAATGAATGTAAAAATAAATTGTAGGATTAGTTTATTTATATACATCCTGGTTTCTTTGGAATATTTATATTATTACATTCTAGATATACTCACTGAATGTTAGGTTCATATACTTCGGTTGTTGCCTACTGATATTCAACTCACAACCTATTTGGGTCATGATTTTGGAACCAAACAGACTATATGGTTATAGCTATATATAAGGGCATGTGCCCTTCGTCACGTGGTACTTAATTATTATGGAGATGCAGAATATGGGACAAAGCTGAGATCTACGATGCTTCTGGAGTTTATTTGTTTTCTTTTGTACATTGTTTTAGTAATGTATTTCCAGCATTGTGATTTTTTTGGATATTTTTCTAGGCATATGTGACATGAAACATTTATATATGTGCTCTAGTTATTTATTTACTTTCAGAAATCTATTTTTTACTTGTTGTATGATATTATTGCTTCAGTTAATGTTTTTTATTTGTTGTTCCACTATGCATACTCTTCCAATGAGGGAACTCTTTTCCCAGTATCACACCCATGGCCCTCTCTGCTAGTCAGAAGCCTCTAGAGTTTGGGGAAATGATCTTGAGGCCATGTGACCAATTGAGTACAAGCACCTTTGGGCAGAACTTGGAACCAGGATGTTACAACATCCAGAATCAAGAGTCTTCTAAAGAAGTGTCACACTTGAAAGACCTCACATAAACTGTTTTATGCCATGAAAAAGGACACTATCATGTTCGACATAAAAATCAATTCAGATATTATAGTAGTGGTCCAAAATCCAGGTTTGGAAGAAGTATATATGAGAGGAGTTTTTTTGGGATGGAAAAAATAATTTGTATATGGGGGGAACAAGGTGTGTGTCCCCACCTCATTTAATGGTTGTGATATCCTCTATAAATGGCTCAGTAAGACAAGTAATACTACTTAATGTTTATAGGGTTACATAACATCTATATCTATTTACAACCACATTACATTAATGGATGACAAAAAAAATTTGTGACAACTTGGGGAATTGGTCATATAAACATTGAACATGGATCAACTGAACATACATGACCACATGGAATGTTCATCACATGAAACAACATATCTAACCACCTGGTGTCCGGGGTGTGTATAGCTGGCACACAGCCTAGAAACCTGAGCAAGGGAATATGGTGTGTGGGCTCGAACACATGATTTTTAATCCTTAACTCTATTATAAATCCCTAGATACCATGAAATATAATGAAACATAATGTAGTTATGTTTTCTTTACCGAATTCTATACTCTTATCCTAGATCTCAAGATCCACTTTCACTACCCCTCTACTCATCGATCGACCATCCAAAAACATATGAGGGTTTTCTATAGACATCTACTCTGGAACTCATATGGAAAGAAAATGGAATCTAGTTATCCTCACAAATCCCACATTGTTTAACTTTATAGAAACCTCGACATTTCATTCATAGATATCATATATTGGCAGACAAATATTCCTTATATTATATAATGATCCATGAGAAAATAATATAGGTTTAGTGAGATTGGAATAATGGACAGAAAAACTATTTTTTATTGGTGAATATCATATTCTCCCACTATGTTGATCATATTTAGAAACCTTCTAAGAATTTCCATAGATAAAACCATTTTTCATATCAAGGGGAAGAATTCCTAATAATGGGTGTTCTATGATGGTCAATAAGAGTAAAAAATAGAGATGTCAATAATAACATATTGATAACATGGGAATAATGTTGTGATATTAAAATTTTAAAACCACACATTGTGTACCATAGATCATAAACATGATTCATTGAATAAATATTGGCAGCTCATAAGACATGAATCATAATGAAATCAAAGAAAATGATGCATGAGATCATTACATTTTTATAAGACATAGATTTGAGTCATACACCTAATCAAATAAAATATTATGTCATGGATATCCAAAAAGACATTAATAATATATTAAGCTTGGGCTAACCACATGTGTAGCCTCCTTGTTATTTAGACAACCTCTCGTGTACCCTCTTTGTGTCTTGGAATAACCTCCCATATAAGCCAATTCTATGCTTAGGATAACCGCTTGTAAAACCATTAAGTTCATATAACATTAATAATTTTCCAATTAGTTTTAAAGGGATATATTTCCCACCATTAAAATAATTAATGTCATATATATGTTTCCAATAAATCATAAAAATATCAACATATCAAACCCTGTGGAAAAGAAATGGGTTTCCTAAATATTGATTATTCATATTCATAAACCATCCAAAGGAAGAATAAGTATTATATCATTTTGTCATATCCCTATTAAGGATTAGGTAACCTAAAAGTATTTCATATTAGATGAAAAAGTTATTTTTAAATATCACTAGGAAAGTTTCTTACAGAAAATACACTTTCTATTTTGGAAACAATTTTTTAAAGATTCCAAATAAGATAGAAAACAATTTATTTGAAAATAACCTTGTAATAATATAAAGTAATCCTAAAATAATTGAGTTATCATGAATTATTATATTACATTTTTTTATATGGTAAATATAACATTCCTTATATTGTTTTATTAAAAAATTCACAAAGTACCTCATTTGAAAAATGAATTTATGATTCATTTCAAACAATATTATAAAAATTTCATAAATTTATTAAAAATGAATTTAAAAAATTTTAGGAGTTTAATAAATACATGTATATTTTTTTAAAAAAAATTATGGACATGTAAGAGAAATATTCCTTAGTGGAGAGTTAATCATAAATAATCCTAAATAATGATGAGATTGTGAAACAAACCATTTACCACAATAGTAACATTTGAATCATAATAATCTTAAATTAAATGATATTAAATGGATATGGATAAATTATAATTTCATGGTAAACCATAAAATACATTCATGGGAGTCATATATGAAAGAAATAAGAAACATGTTGTGAATAACCGGTGTGTCCCACAATAATAAATGTGAGATGAAAATCCCTTACCTTAGGTCTGAATTCTTTCATACATGTTTGAACCTTTAGTATAATAAATTTTAAGTAATTATAAATAAATTACAGTACCCAAATAAAATATATCATTATATTTATGATACAATTATAGCAAATTATCACCAATTTATAATCAAATCTTTATGGAAATCACTATTCTAGGTGATATCGGCTTTGTTTATCATGTTTGTTTTTGTTTGGTTGTTTTGGTCCTTATGATTTGAGCATTCTTATGTAATATATATAATTTTTATCATGATATAAATATCATATATATTCATTATTTATATTCTTGGTGTCATTTATAAAATTTAGATATTGAAAAACGAATTACATCGTTCATTGAGTTGATATAACATATTTATGCATGAATTTTGTTTTTCATTTCGTGGTGGATGAAATGAATGATAGAAACATAATAACTAAAAAAATTTATAATAATTATAATATCATATATATCATATATATTTATCAAATCTATCCTAGTTCCCATCCATGTAATATATAAATGAAAAATTAATGGCATTGCTTCGTGGAGGTGGTAGTTCACATGAATGCATGAGTAACATTATCATTTTCCAATGGATTAGATTGTAATGATTTATATGTGATAATTTCATAAAAAAATAATAAAATTTTTATAAATATCATATATTATATTTGAACCTATCATAATAAAAATCCACTAATGATAGTGATGAAAAATGAATTTTATGTTTACGTGGAGACAATAAGACATACAAACAGACGATCATTACCTACTCCTCCCATTTGACTAATAGGGATGGATAATTGTAGATTGATAATCATAATAACATTTATAAATATTTATTATACTTATTTACTTAATATATTAGTAATATAAAATATTTTTATGTGCATAATGAAGAATACAAAAGTATGCGTTTGGTCAGGGAGATTACATCTTATTTAAAACCACTCCTTTAGATCTCTAATTATGGTCTTTATGGTTGGTATTTCATGGATAATATAAACTATATAATGTTTCTAGAGAAGCTTATAAGATAATTGTTCATAGTATGGTTTATATATAAGGATAAATTTGTTGTATTGAAGTGAGGGAGGAGGGTTCCTTTTATAATTGAGTTGAGGGGAACTTTAAGATCTAATGGAATGAATAAATAATTCTAAATTAAATATAAATATAAATAAATGTAATTGAACCCATTTGTTAATCAATTTTGAGAATTAATAAAATAACAAAATTTTCAATATTAAAGGTTATAATTATTACTTATATGATTAAAATTGGACTATAAATGGCCCATTTAAGAAATTATAGATGACATCACAACATAAATGGATACTTTTTACAATATTATGAATTTTAATTACTTAATAAAATAACATTTTAATAACAAAAATTAAAATTATTGTAACTATTCATTATTTGGACTTTAACAACATAATGAAAATAAATAGAATTTGTAAAAATATATTTAATTATAAAATTAACATGTTATGGTCATCAATAAAATTCATCGATAACATTATTTATCTAAAATCATAATCCGTTTAAAAAAATTAACATCATTTATTTGATTTTCCATTAATTTAATAATTATCAGGTTAGCACTATGTAAGAATTTAGTGTAAATATTTATTCACAAAAAAATTCAAATAAATCATAGTGATGATGAAAAAAATTATATTTCAAAATCATATTTACAATTGAAAATATCCTATTACATCCCAAGACACACACTACCTGATCCAGTCCTAAAATCCATAACTTTACATTCTTGACATTAATAGCGATAATTATGAGCCAAATTTTTCTTCTAAAACATAAAAGGATAATGGGAAAACTTGGATCACTTACACAATGAGAGGAATTTTTAGGTTTATAGTTTTATAAAATTAGGACACAACCTTATATGCACTACTCATTTAACTTGGAATCATAAACAACTTGTTCATATAGTTTAACATCAACTCAAATTATAACAACGTATCTTATTTCACATTAGGTCATCAACAAAATGCTTTATAAATCATTTATAGAATCAAATAATTCAATATTATTAATGATAATTGGGTGAAAAATACACATTATATGGTTTAGATCATACTCTTAGAAATTTAAATCATAATAATTCACAATTAAATGTCACTAATGACCATAAGAGTTCATAAATGCATGATGAGATAATCATAGTGCACGAGATATTAATAAAACAACTATCACCCATCAATACATGGACTATAAAATATTAAAATAGTGAAATGGAATTTGTTATAAGATTAAATATTCATGATCAATGTGATATCAATCAGGATCATTAGAAACAGTATAAACCCATTGCAAGCTCAAGTAAAACATGTACGTACCTGGGACATCATTTTCAATTCACTCTTACAATCACTCTTACCAATGAGATAACCATGAAAAAAACTCCGTTATACAATGAAATAGAGTATAGAGACCCGAATCATGACATACATAGACATTACATTACTTTTGCAGAATACTTAGTACATACCAAAAACACAAACACAAGGATCGTAATAGTTTAGTGTCTTTGGAAACTCGGAATATAATCTTCTAATCGTGGTGAAAGATCTTCAACATCTCCCATAAAGATCTTCCTTTTTTTACCTAAAACCATTCTTTATATCTTGGGGAAATGAAAACATAAAAGGGTGAGCTCAAATGCTCTTTAAGGGTAAACAAAAGAAATATCAATCACATCATTTTCATAAGAACATAACATTTTGGAAATATTAACTTGAAAAAGAAAGCATAATTTCATAACATGGGATAAATCATAGTAGTGAAATGAAATCCCAATAATCCTAACTTAAAACATGAAACTTTTTGGCATACACACATAATCACAGATAATCATATCTTATTAGTCAAGACTCATTGGCAAGACTATCTTAGTGGACAAAGTCCATTTCTGAACCGAGTCACCCTCGTTTCAGTCCAGTTTCACTGAACAGGTATAACCTGCCGTTCCATCCATGTCTATCTCATGAGATATAAAATCATTACCCAATTCATTGGGGGGAGATATAGGTCCCACCCATCTCATAATGATACCATTCTTATGTGTGCCACAAAATCATAAATCATACATCATTGCATAACCCATGTAGTAAAAATGGGATTCTTAAACAACCTGACATCATAAAAAAATTAATATAAGATAAAGGAATTAATAAAAATAATTCCATGACAACATAATCAAATCCATGTAATAATAGGGAGAGAAACAGAACCCTATATTATCTTAGATGGAAAATAATTTTGATAAAACACTTGAACTCCATTCATGAGAAAAATATCCTTTCTACTTCAAAAACATTTTTCCTTTCTTAACATGTCATACAATTTTAAACTAAAATAATTTGATTAAAAAAAATTGAAAACTTGTAAAGGAATATTCTTGGAAATAATGGTTTAAAAATCCATTCATTCCGTATAAGTTAGAAAAACATTCTTCTCGTACTTTTGTCGGAAAAGTCAAAACGTACCTCGTACGAAAAATGACAAAAGATTCATTTAATATCTTTTACTAAAACCTCACCAAAGGGTAAAATAGGTTTTAAAAAATTGTAGGTGGATGGAAATAATATTACATATTGAGGTAACATGGATGTGGATGATAAAATACAACCTAGTAAAAACCAGAGTATAAGCAATCTCAGATAAAAATGAGATTGTGATATTTCCCTTACCTTAGGTCTGATTTACTTCATAAGTATCCGAACCTACTGTATAATGATTTAAATAATGTCATTGACTTATTCCAGAATCATACTCATTGTTATTATATCATATATGGTTCACTTATGACTTTATATTACCCATTCTTTTGTAAATTCCATGTTAAAGAGCATTTTGGGTAAAATTGTTTCATTTGTCATCCGTGTTTTGACTTGTAATTATTCATATGAATAATTAGATCATGATTACTTAATTCCAGAATATAAAACATGATTTATATATAATATATATATTCAGAATATACATATATATAATAAATCAGTAAATGGAAAGAAATACACCGTTCATGGAGATGATAGGTCGTACGTACGCATGAAAGCTGTTTTCGTTTCCTTATTGAGTTGAATGGAATTAAGTAGATGACATACATATATATACACATAAATCCAGTATCATTATTATGTAATATATTTCATTATTAATTATTATATATATTTTATAATCATTCATGAATGGTTAATGTTGAGAATGAATCTCATCGCGTCATGGAGACGGTACTCCGTACGTACGCACAAGCGATGATATCGTTCTCATGATCGTGGGACTGTATTGTAGTGTATGTATACTATTTCAGAATCAATATCAATTTAAAATAATCATATATAGTTATTATTTACACCATTATACCCATCCATGTAAGGTGGTGGTGGAAAATAGATTTCACCACGGCGTGGAGACGGTATTCCGTACGTACGCACGCGCGGTGATTTCGTTTTCCGTAGGATGGATAGATGGTGAAATAGGGTTTCTTCATACTTATAATAACATATCAGTATATGAGTGATACTGATGTTATTACTTCATAATGAAACAACCTAATAAGAAGAAGTGGAAGAGGAGATAAAGTTGAAAGAATCGGTAACAGACATTACCTCTTCTTTGAAGTGCCTCTTTGATATCTACTTTTAGGGAACTAAAATTGGTCTTTTAGGAAGACCAGAACCTATAGGATGTTTCTAGGGAAGTGTAGAAGATAATTTTTCAGTGTTTGGCAGATCTTGAAGGCTCAACGTGGTGTGAGGAAGAGAGGTAGAAGGTTCCCTTTTATAAGGGAGGAGAGGGCCACCTTTGGAATAACTAAAAATATTATTTTATTATAAAGTCATGTTCGGTTTTAAATAGCTTCAAATTGAGTTATTTCAAAGATAACGTGGGTATGGGTCGAAAGCCTCTCATACAATATAATTTAGACATGTTTAGGTCATTACATTAACCTTATCTTTTAGTTTTAACTCCTAGTTAATTAGATTGACATTTACCATGTCTCTTTGCATTTTTATATTATATAGTTAATAAACTTACCATATACATCCAAGTGACCCCCAAGTTGTGTTTTATTAATATATATAACCTTATATAAGTCATTTGGCCGAACCTTAGATTTTTAGGAATAAAATAACAATTAATAATATAATATTTGTTTTAAAAACTATTTTATGTCAATTTTGACGCTATTCAATAGTTGATTTTTTTGAAACTCAAAACAGAATTATTACTTCGCCCAAAGTTAATTAAATCAATCCTAACATGTCATTATAACCTATAAAATTAGTTTAGTTCATAAAAAGTCTTAAATTATATTTATTTGGGTATTTATAACATCAATTATGTCAATATTTTATTAATAAGATAATTACTCAATCATTGTTGTGTCATAAATAAATTAAATTATTTAATGTCTAAAAATTACAAATAAACTACCATTATGTAGGAAATACTTTTAGATTTCTAAATAATATTTATAGTTTAATTTATCTTATGAATAACCCCAAATTAAAAATGATTGACTTATTAAACATTGATTTTAACTATTTTAACCCTTCTTTAAATAAATTAATAATAAATGTCCTAATCTAATCCAAGTGGGCCTAAATGGTCATATTTTATTCCTCAGGTTGTTTTTGGTCGAATTTAACTTGTCCAATAGAATTAGGACATGTGTTAGGGTAATAATAATATCATTTTTACCCTTAATTACCCTATTAACTTTTAACCGTGGTAAAAATAAGCAAAAAGTTACTATTCACCAAAAATTATTTTCATCTCATTGAACCACATTTTAGTCCTTGATATTAACCGTGTCTCCCGGATTTTTGAAATTCCTCTCATAGAAGTGGTAAAATTATGTTTTATGAAAAATTCAGTTTTTGAACTACCACTTAGTGGTTTCACTATTCATCAAAAAATGAAAGTTTCCAGAAAAATACCAAAAATTAGATCTAAGATATATTTGATATTATGAATTCAAAAATGATGTCTATTTTATCAAATTAAAAACATATCAGTTGCATTAATTAATTTAAAAATTAATTCCCGTCGTCAAAACAAATAGCGTGTTCTTAAGAGATAATAACTATCAAAAGATTGACAATTGTTTATGACTGGTTTAAATGTGAAATTACATCCAATGACCAACATTGTATTAAATTGTTAAAATATATTCTAAATATACTTTAAAACCACTCAAATTAATAATTCATCACTGTTAATTATATCTATTAAAAAGTTTTTTTTAATTATAATTTAGTAATTTTCACTATTCATCAGAATATGAAAGTTATCCGAAAAGTACCAAAATTTCACCTTAGGCTAAATTCGATATTCCGAATCCAAAAATGAAGTCCATTTTGAAAGATAAAATTTCTAAAATTTTAAAAGGTGGTTATTAATATTCATAACGGCTAGTTTTAATAATATTTTAATAGCATATCGTTGTTTAGTGAAACTCGGTATTGCGTACTACACACGCTAGCGAGGAAGGTTGTGATTGTGTGTAATGCAAGTAAAGTCAAGGATGCATGTTGAGAAAGCTCCATTTGGTGTAGAATACAACACAAGAAATTAATGAAATTAAAAAGAATATTTTTCATAAACGCTCGGGGTGTTACATTCTACCCCCTTAAAATGAATTTTCCCTCGAAATTCGTCGGGGTTATAAATGGATTACTACTAGAATGTTTCTTTAATAGAAAACCACATCGTAAAAAGGAACACCAAAACTTGTCTTTAAAAACTAATGTATGAAATGTAACGGTTACCCAAATTAACTCATCACTGGGTTTCCACATAGGAGAACAAAGGTGAAAATATGGATATGGAAGAAAAATTTAACCATAAAGTTTTGATGGAGAGTGGTAGAGAACATGGCTATGAAAAATCCAACAATCTCAAATCTATTGATTTGTGACGATCTAAGGTACTATCTGATTCATCAGATATAAGATCACTAGGAAAACTTTTTTGTTTTTCAAGATCGTTTCCCTAAAGTTGATGAAATTGGAATTAGAAGAAATACTTTCGTGATTTCAGTATAGTCTCACCGTTGGTCGTTCTTTGGACAATTTCCACTTCATATCCTAAAGAAATGAAGTTTAATTTTTCATTCATGATGTGTTAGCAGATCATGTGATAGAATGATGGGTCATTCCATCTGTCTCAAACAAAAGGTTAGAAAATTTATCAAAAAATACATAAGCCCATCTATAGTGAGATTAATCATATATGGTTCCTAAAATGGACTTATACTTAATATATTGTACTGATTAATATAATAAAACTATTTTCTACTAAACAGGGACTTCCTGTAGGCCAGTGGTAGGCGATAAATGCCAGTCGCACTTCGGTTGTGGGTTCGATTCCCACAGCCTTGTCCGATGTGATGGGCTGTCGCCCGTCCTACAGGTTGTCCTTTTTCTAAAACTACATTACTATAACATCACATATAATATAAAAAAAAGTTCTATCCATAAATAATACTAACTTATGGTCAACATAATCCATTCCAATCTTGAGGCTTATCTAAAATACTTCGGTCCAAGCTCATAGTATAAAGAAAACGATTACTTGAAATGTCGTCAACCAAGCATGTGAATACCATCATTTATCCCCCATATATCTTGTTGGTCACATTCCAATCATGTGAATACATTAATGATGTATTCTCTTGAAAAATGAATACCCATTAATCCTTAGTGAAAACATGAATGCTGTCAAAAGTTAACTCTTTCCACATACCAAAATCCAAAAATTCTATATACTCAAACCATGATATAACCTTTTCCTTATATCAGTCATGATCTCATGAATACATTTAATTTTCTCCTTATCCCTTCATTATGTTCATATCATCTTCTTTCCAAAAATATTTCAATCACTTTTCATGGTTACTGATGCCAAAAAATTAGTGAAAACCACAATAAACCAAAACATAAATATTCCAATATCCCACGATACTATATACAAAATTATTCTGGAATCCCATTACATAAACACATAATCATTCCACCACATCGTTTTCATATTCAACATCGCCAATGGTGATCGCATGTGACTTCCCTTTTTCCTTTGCCTTATGTGGTTGCTCATGTCGATCATCACTAACCCTTGGATTAGGGCATTTATTAGAATAATGCCCCATTTCCTTTCACTTTAAGCATTGAAGTGTAGTAGGTTCATTATATGAATCTCTTACTTTGTTTGCATCATTAGGAATATTCTCCCCATCATTATGGAATTCAAATGCCTGATGACCTTCCTTTCCACATTTGAAACATTTAATTGTCCCTTTAAGACAATCTCCACTATGCTTCTTTCCACACATTGAGAATAAGGAAACATTCATCTTCTTTTCACCATTATTCTGAGATTTCTCCTTGAAATACATCTTTTGTTTCTTGTCAAAACTATGAGATGGATAAGTTACACCAACTTCTATTTCTACCTTGATAGCACAACTCAGAATTTCTTCATAGCTACTGAAGTCTCTTATAGCTAATGCCCTTCGAAGATTTGGTTTTAAGCCACTGAAGAATAGATCAACTTTACTTTTAGGTTGGATGATAAATCCAGATGCATACCTTGCAAGCCTTGTAAAATTCGCTTCGTATATACCAACAGATTCATCATCCTTTTTCTTTAGTTCAAGAAACTCCTTCTCCATCTTTGTTCGAAGAATATTAGGGAAGTACTTATTGAAACATAAGTTCTTGAACTCGTCCCATTCCATGGACTGAATTTCATCTCTTTGCCTCGTATTCTTGATAAGATTCCACCATTGATCAGCTTCACCTTCCAAACTATATACTGTTAAGATAAATTTATCATGTTTAGAACATTGAAGAACTGAAAATATCTTTTCAGTGGTACTGATCCATTGTTCAGCAACAAGTGGATCAGAAGACCCACTGAAAGAAGGTGGACGTTGCCTCATGAAGGACTCAATAGAATGTTATTCCCTTCTCTGCTCATTTGGAAGTCTATAATGATTCACAGCTTGTGTAAATATAGCAATAAGATTTTTCACTCCATCTCCCATAACATTTGTTTGTTCAGGAGGACAATCATTGCATTGTCCTTTACATTGATCAACACGGTTCCTTCAGGTTCCATCCATCGTCTAAAACCCAAAAAGAATAGTGTGAGAGGCAAAAATCATGCTAGGGAAAAAACATAATAAAGGGGGAGTATCCTCAATATCTAACATATTAGGTTTAATTCTATGATCTATAGTGTAATTCTAGTAATATAACCTATACATATACTTATCCTTAGGGACATCCCTAGACATACCTTATAAATATCTATAGGGATCTCACTAATGTTTTCGCATCCTAGTTTCCAAAGGTTGACTAAACCTTTCCTATAATACCAACTGTAGAGACCCGAAGCTTGACGTACGTGGACATTACATTACTTTTGCAGAATACTTAGTACATAACAAAAAACACACACACAAGGATCGTAATAGTTTAGTGTCTTTGGAAACTCGGAATATAATTTTCTAATCGTGGGGAAAGATCTTCAACATCTCCCATAAAGATCTTCCTTTTTTTACCTAAAACCTTTCTTTATATCCTGGGGAAAAGAAAACATAAAAGGGTGAGCTCAAATTCTCAGTAAGGGTAAACAAAAGAAATATCAATCACATCATTTTCATAAGAACATAACATTTTGGAAATCTTAACTTGCAAAAGAGTGCATAATTTCATAACATGGGATAAATCATAGTAGTGAAATGAAATCCCAATAATAATAACTTAAAACATGATACTTTGTGGAATACACACATAATCATAGAGAATCATATCTTATTAGTGAAGACTTATTTCCAAGACTATCTTAGTGGACAAAGTCCATTTCTGAACCGAGTCACCCTAGTTTCAGTCCTGTTTCACTGAACCGGTATAACCTGCCGTTCCAGACATGTCTAACTCATGAGATATAAAATTCTTACCCAATGAATTGGAGGGAGATATAGGTCCCACCCATCTCATAATGATACCATTCTTATGTGTGCCACAAAATCATAAATCAAACATCATTGCATAACCCATATAGTAAAAATGGGATTCATAAACAACATGACATCATAAAACAATTAATATAAGATAAAGGAATTCATAAAAATAATTCCATCACAACATAATCAAATCCATGTAATAATAGGGATAGAATCATAACCATATATTATCTTAGATGGAAAATAATTTTGATAAAACACTTGAACTCCATTCTTGAGGAAAATATCCTTTCTACTTCAAATTTTTTTTTCCTTTCTTAACATGTCATACAATTTTAAACTAAAAGAAGTTGATTAAAAATAAACTTTAAAACTTGTAAAGGAAGATTCTTGTAAATAACGTTTTAAAAATCCATTCATGTCATATAAGTTAAAAAAACATTCTTCTCGTACTTTTGTCGGAAAAGTCAAAAAGTACCCCGTACGAAAAACGACAAAAGATTCCTTTCAGATCTTTTACTAAAAACTCACCAAAGGGTAAAATAGGTTTTAGAAAATTGTAGGTGGATGGAAATAATATTACATATTTAGGGAACATGGATGTGGATGATAAAATACACCCTAGTAAAAACCAAAGTATAAGCAATCTCAGATAAAAATGAGATTGTGATATTTCCCTTAACTTAGGTCCTATTTGCTTCGTATGTGTCTGAACCTCATGTATAATGATTTAAATAATTTCATTTACTTATTACAGAATCATACTCATTGTTATTATATCATATATGGTTCACTTATGACTTTATATTACCCGTTCCTTTGTAAATTCCATGTTAAAGAGTGTTTTGGGTAAAATTGTTTCATTTGTCGTCCGTGTTTTGACTTGTAATTATTCATGTGATTACTTAGATCATGATTACTTAATTCCAGAATATAAAACATGATTTTTATATAATATATATATATTCATAATATACATATATATAATAAATTAGTAAATGGAAAGAAATATACCGTTCATGGAGACGGTAGGTCGTACGTACGCATGAACGCTGTTATCGTTTCCTTATTGAGTTGAATGGAATTAAGTAGATGACATACATATATATACAAAGAAATATAGTATCATTATTATGTCATATATTTCATCATTACTTATTATATATACTTTATAATCATTCATGAATGGTTAAAGTGGATAATGAATCTCATCGCGTCATGGAGACGGTAGTCCGTACGTACGCACGAGCGATGATATCATTCTCATGATCATGGGACTGTATTTTAGTGTATGTATACTATTTAAGAATCAATATCACTTTAAAATAATCATATATAGTTATTATTTACACCATTATACCCATCCATGTAAGGTGGTGGTGGAAAATAGATTTCACCACGACGTGGAGATGGTATTCCGTACGTACGCACGCGCGGTGATTTTTTTTCCGTAGGATGGATAAATTGTGAAATATGGTTGATTCATACTTATAATAAAATATCAGTATATTAGTGATACTGATGTTATCACTTCATAATGAAACAACCTACGAAGAAGAAGTGGAAGAGGAAATAAAGTTGAAAGAATCGGTAACGGAGATTACCACTTCTTTGAAGCGCCTCTTTGGTATCTCCTTTTAGGGCACTAAAACTAGTCTATTAGGAAGACCAGAACCTCTAGGATGTTTCTAGGCAGGTTTATAAGAGAATTTGGCAGGGTTTTTACGAGCTTGAAGGCTCAATGTGGTGTGAGGAAGAGAGGGAGGAGGTGCCCTTTTATAAGGGAGGAGAGGGGCACCTTCAGAATAACTAAAAATATTATTTTATTATAAAGTCAAGTTCGGTTTTAAATAGATCCAAATTGAGTTATTTCTAAGATAAGGTGGTTATGGGTCGAAATAATCTCATCCAATATAATTTAGACAAGTTTAGGTCATTATATTAACCTTACCTTTTAGTTTTAACTCTTAGTTAATTAGATTGACTTTTACCATGTCACTTTGTATTTTTATATTATATAGTTATTAAACCAACCATATACATCCAAGAGACCCCCAAGTTGTGTTTTATTAATATATATAACCTTATCTAAGTCATTTGGCTGAACCTTATATTTTTTAGGAGTAAAATAACAATTAATAATATAATATTTGTTTTAAAAACTATTTTATGTCAATTTTGACACTATTCAATAGTTGATTTTTTTTGAAACTCATAACAGAATGATTAATTCTCCCAAAGTTACTTAACTCAATCCTAAAATGTCATGTTAACCTAGAAAATTAGTTTAGTTCATAAAAAGTCTCAAATTATATTTATTTGGGTATTTATAACATCAATTATGTCAATATTTTATTAATAATATAATTACTGTATCATCGTTGTGTCATAAATAAATTAAATTATTTAATGTCTAAAAATTACAAATAAAATACCATTATGTTTTAAATACTTTTCGCTTTCTAATTAATATTTATAGTCGAATTTATCTTATGTATAACCCCATATTAAAAATGATTTACTTATTAAACTTTGTTTTTAACTATTTTAACCCTTCTTTAAATAAATTAATAATAAATGTCCTAATCTAATCCAAGTGGGCCTAAATGGTCATATTTTATTCCTAAGGTTGTTTTTGGTCGAATTACACTTATACAATAGAATTAGGACATGTTTTAGGGTAATAATATTATTATTTTTACCCTTAATTACCCTATTTACTTTTAACCGTGGTAAAAAAAAGTAAAAAGTTACTATTCACCAAAAATTATTTTCATCTCATCGAACCACATTTTAGTCCTTGATATTAACCGTGTCTCTCGGATTTTAGAAATTCCACTCACAGATGCAGTAAAATTATGTTTTATGAAAAATTCAGTTTTTTATCTACCACTTAGTGGTTTCACTATTCATCAAAAAATGAAAGTTTCCAGAGAAATACAAAAAATTAGATCTAAGCTATATTTGATATTAAGAATTCAAAAATGATGTCTATTTTATCAAATTCAAAACATATCAGTTGCATTAATTAATTTAAAAATTAATTTCCGTCGTCAAAACAAATATCATGTTCTTAAGAGATAATTACTATCAAAAGATTGACACTTGTTTATGACTGGTTTAAATGTGAAATTACATCCAATGACCAACATTGTATTAAATTGTAAAAATATATTCTAAATATACTTTAAAACCATTAAAATTAATAATTTATCACTATTAATTATTTCTATTAAAAAGTTGTTTTTAATTATAATTTAGTAATTTTCACTATTCATTAGAATATGAAAGTTATCCGAAAAGTACCAAAATTTCACCGTAGGCTAAATTCGATACTCCAAATCCAAAAATGAAGTCCATTTTGAGAGCTAAAATTTCTAAAATTTTAAAAGGTGGTTATTACTATCCATAATGGATAGTTTTAATAATATTTTAATAGCATATCGTTGTTTAGTGAAACTCGGTATTGCGTAATACACACGCTATCGAGGAAGGTCGCGATTGCGTGTAATAAAAGGCAAGTCAAGGATGCGTGTTGAGCTAGCTCCTTTTGGTGTAGCGTATAACATAAGACATTAATGAAATTAAAAAGAATATTTTTCATAAAATCTCGGGGTGTTACATAGAGGGTATCACGGACCCACCCATCATTAGTTCTTCATAGAACCACTATTCATTTGCTTATTAGGGAACCACCGTCCAAATATTGAAGTAACATTACAAAATCATAATGCATAAAACATTTCATTTCAATATAAAATCTTATAAACATCCATCATATCTTCTATCAGTAGATTAATTAACCTATGGAAAATAAATTTTTTCCCTAAAAAAATATTTGATACCTAATTAACTCATGGAAAATAAATGGGTTACCCAAAAATATTGTTGAAATGTGGTTAAACTGCTGAAAATAAATGAGTTCTATAAAAATATCATTGAAACATTGTTATCCCATTAAAATTAAATGGGTTATATAACAATATCATTTATACATGATTAACCCATGGAAAAGAAATTAGTTCCAGAATAATATCATTTAAACATGGATCTACCATGGTAAATAAATTAGTTCTACAAAAATATCATTGAGTCATGATTAACCCTAGGAAATAAAACGGGATGAATTAGAATAGCATTGAAACATGATTAAGCTGTGGAAAAGAAATGAGTTTCATAAGAATCTCATTGAAACAAGGTTAAGTTATGAAAAAAGAATAGGTTTATTAAAATCTCTCAAAAAAATTACAACAAATTTAGTGAAATAATGAGGATTACATAAATACAAAATTTCCCCATTTGAGGATAGATAAAAATGGTTTTTGACATTGTTGAATGGAAATTCCCTTAAAAATATCATTAAACATGTTGTTTAGGAAAATAATCTTTAGACATTAAAATTATCCCATACCACATTGAAAGGTTTAAATCATAATACCCATGAAGTAAGAAAATTAAATGAAAATCTTAATTTCTTAACAATAAGGATGTTCATGATATAACTTTTAAATGTAGTATACACACCATATAATAAAAGATATATGTATAACAAAACAAATCTGTCAAAGATGGTAAATTGTGAAAAAATCCATTACCATTTTGGTAAATTTAAACTATAAAGACCATAAAATAAAAATAATAAAATAGCTATGTTAAAAAACATAAATTTAATTATAAGAATCATAATATAAATTCATGGGGTAGTATATTCACCACACAAAAGAACAGGTGGTGAATATGGAATAATTCTCTCATAAATAATAGTGAGATCTGGAATCCCCTTACAACTATGGGAACATTTGAATTGGAATTACAGAAATTAATAATCATCCAAATAATAATATATATAATAATATTATAAAATTAATATTGATATAATATATTGAATGTGGTATTAGAAACACCAAACAAAATAATTAAGTGGTGAATCTAACATTTATCTCACATATGTAAAAAGTGAGATGAATATCCCATAAAATAGTGGAAACCTCATAATCAGAAGACCCAAAAGTAATAATAAACAAATGAAACCATTAAATACCATTAATTAAAAATATGTATTGATCTAATATATCAAAAATAGTAGTACATAGACCAAAAAAAGTTATTTTATGGATATAACATGAACATCACAGACATATAAAACGTGAGATGAAAATCCCTTACCTTGAGTCTAATTTCCCATAACCTTACTATATATTACTGAATAATAAACAAATTTTAATCATTTAACATATTATTAAACATTTACAATTTTATAATTACTTTTACTATACTTCTAAACATGTTATATAAAATTACTTAGTCAATAATGTTTAATTAAGATGTTTTTGAACATATTCGACTTATGTGTCAAAAATGAATGTGATATATAGATTATGGTCAATGAGTTAATTATTTTTAAAAATAATTAATATTAACCATGAAAGAATTATATAATTTTTAAATTAATTATAATTTTAAAATAAAAATTAAAAAAAAATTATGAAAAAATAACCAACATTATAGTAATTGTGATGGTAGAACTTGCGTACGCAAGAATAATGTTTCCATTTTTTATGATAATTATAGAAATAATTTATGTAATTTATATCTAAAAAAATTAATATTTTATCCTAAATACCATATTTATAAATATATATACTTATATGTATCATTTTTATGATGTGGTGATGAAAAATGAATAATCACATTACATTGAGGCAACTATAGTTCACACGTCCACAAACAATGTTATCACATTTTCAGTGTGGTAAATGGAAAGAAGACAATGATATGTTATATATATATATATATAAAGAATTATCTAATTAGTAAAATATATGTCTAATTTATCTCATATATTCTTTTTTAAACCCACCCATAATATATTCCATGTAAAATATGAATGCATCACATCGTTTTGAGGAGGAGATAGTCCACACGTCCACAAACTACGTTATCATATTCCCAAATAATTGAAATAATAATGTTACGTGTTATATAATAATCCAAATTTTGTTAACTAAATTTTAATATGATATATATAATATAAAAATAGTATTTATATCATAATTCCCAACCCTAGGATGTGGTAATGGAAGAATAAATGACATCATTTAACAAGGTGGTAGTTTTTCATAAACACAAACACTAATATTAATTCCCATTAGATTGATGTGTGTATAAGTGATGGTATAACCATTAACATTATAAGCATCAGTATAATTTTTATACTCATATTATTATATAATCATGCAATAATAATAATTTAATTGGGGGAGAAATAAATAAAACAAAATTGTTTGTTGAAGAATGTTACCACTTCTTTGGGGAACTCTTTTTGGTTTTCACCAAAGGAGTTCCATGGTTTGGTTTTTTCACATAGTAAGGATTATTATACGTGAGGAGGGATATTTAGAGCTTATTTAGGATGTTTTTTAGACTATAATAAGGTCTTGAGAGAGGGTAAGAATTGAGGGGGGTGAGTGACTTTTTATAGTTGAGGGGGAGTGGAATTCTTGTAGATATTAGAAGGTAAACACTACTTGGAGAAATTCTTTACATAATTTGCCTCCAATAATTAGAGAAAATTTATCTAATTTGTTATTTTTTCTAAAAAATAAAATAAAATGGATTTTGGACAAGTTTCATTGTAATTATTCTTCTAATTATTAATGATTAACCCCTATGTAATCTCATTTTTACCTTAACCACTTCAATTAATTTCAATTAATTTCACTAATATTTTTGGTAAAAAAATAATCTAGCCTCTATTGAAAATATATATTATTATTATTCAAGAAATCAATCCAGTTTTTGTATTCCATTCATTTACGGGGATGAATTTAATTTCTAATTAATCCCACATAGTGACTGAGAAAGCAGGTTTTTAATGTAAAAAGTTCAAAAGTTTGAAATGATTTTATATTTAACATCAACTTGAAACTAATTAAAATTATAATAATTTTATTAGGTGATATAAAATTGATATAATATTTTATTAAATCCAATTAAATAATTAATTTGACACTATTAATTATTTTTATAAAAAATCATTTTTTAATTAAAATCCCGTATTTTTTTATATTCATCAAAACATGAAACATCTATGAAAAATAATAAAAAGTTGGTCAATGTAAATTTTAACATTAAAATTTCAAAAATTTAGACTATTTTTTCAAATGTAATTAATAAAAATGTCCAAATTTTGTTTTAAAACAACTCTTCCATGAAATGGAAGCAAAACTGTCTTTTAAAAAAATACAGCATTTTATGCAGAACACTGTATTTATTCATATATTATTCATATATTTTTTTGGAATAATTGAGAAATATTTTATGGAATATATAACTTATAAATTTCCTTACCATTATTCAATAATATAATTTAGTTTAATTTATTAAGAAAAAACATAATTTTTTTCATAAGAAATGTTTTTCATAAAACACATCCATTATATTAATTTTATTTATTTTCATTTTAATTAATTACAAATCCATTAATTAATTTTATAAAAAAATCAAAATATATTTTCATAATTTAATCAACTCTAATTCTTTTCCACTATTAAAATGACATGGCGATTACTATCATATTAAATAATAATGATGTTGTTCCAAAAAACATAGGATTTCATGTATGTAACATTATCGAAATGACGTAATGAATCATACAATGCAAGTTAAAAAAAATTAGTATACTTTATAAATTGTAAATTATTTATAATTAAATATATCAATTATTTTAATTTAATTTTAATGAACATGTTTTTAAATTTTTTTTGAGGTTACGTCTTACCCCCACTAAAATGAACTTATACATTAAAATTAATCATTTTTATAAAATGATTATAATTTTTAGAATTCCAGTATTGAACCCAAAAATCAAAAAAAAAATAGGAAAAAAGAAACCATTCCATTAAACAGGTATGTGGGCAACATAATGGTTACCTAAAGTTATGAATAACTATGATTACACATATGGAGAACATTGGTGGGAATGGAGGAAAAACACAAATAATTATAGAGTGATTTTGGTCATTGATCACAAACAATATAATTATCAATATAAAGTCAATAGATTAAAAAAAATATATATGATGATTTAAAGTAATATGGGTTCATCAAAATTGGAGGTACACGGATCATACTATTTATTCAAGATCTTTTTCATACAATTGATGGATTATCTTACCATATATACTAATAAAAAATAGAAATATAATTAATTGAAGAATATAACTACATCCTTTAATAAATTTACCCAAAAATATCATATTATTATCCTAAATGTTATTATTTATGTTGAATTTTTAATTATTGAGGAACTAATAACAACATTAAAGACCACATAACCATAAAAGTGATAGTTAAGGTATTAAAAATTTATTTAGAAATTAACCAAAAAATGGTTTGAATATAATAATATAATTACAAAAATTATTTAAACTTCATTTGATACACTAATATTAAAAATTAAACTTTCATACCCAAGTTAAAATAATATACTTCCATAAATTACTATTCTAAAAAATTCTTCAAACATTTCCGACCTACGAATAAACCACAAAAATTAAAAGGATTTGATAATATTTTATTCCAATATAAATAAACCATTTTTATTAATATAAAGTCTCATATGATTCTATAATAAACATCATATCTATCTATTAAAAATGTCTTTCTATCATGGACATCATATATACATGTGGTAGTGCATGAATCTCTGATCATCCATCGGTCATGGGTTCAAGACCCACTGCCTACTTGGATGTGACATGTTCTCAAATAAAATATGGGTTGTCAATCATTTTTATATAATCTTGAAAAATAAATACTCCCTAACAACACATCATTTTTATCCTAGGGGTTACAAATACCCCAACCAAAAAAATACCTCCAAAAACAACATTTATAAAATTAAAAAATTTACAACATTAAAACATGAAGTGGTGTGTCCTAAGAAATTTGACTTGTGATCATATATAAACCAATAGTAATATTATGGTACCAATAAATATTTAAATAACCTCATATGAAAAATAATAATCTCCAAACATATCCAAAATGAAATTTGATATAATCTGTAACAGCCCTGAACCCACACTCCCTAATCCTATACTACAATCCAAAACAATAAATTCCATACTTTGGTGCTGATAACTATGACCTAATTTTTCATCTAAACCACACTACATCAAAAGAAAAATATGGACCACTTATATTCTAGAGGTCCTTTATTGTTTAGAGTTTTATAGAATTAGGACACACTCATAAATAAAAAATCATACCATCTTGGACTCATAAACAACCAGTTTATAGAGTTGAAGAATAAATTCCATTATACCCAGATTTTATTATTTCATGTCATGTCATGAACATCGTCCTTGTCAAATCAAATATAGGCATAATTCATTCAATCAATTTCTTTATAAGATAGAAAAAAGAAAATATAATATTGGTAATCTTATATGATCAGTAAGAATAAACATAATCATTAACAATTGAATGTCAATAACAAGAAGAAGAGTGCATTAGGGTATGGAGACAAAATCAAATTTTCTGAGCACATTATAAAAGAACTCAAACCCATCAATGCATGGACCATGAAATATGAATACATAATAATGGTAATAGTCCTTATAGTCAATAATCATGAGCCATGTGATTTTAATATCAACCATTAGAAACATTACGAACCCATAGAAAGAATAATTAAATCATATACGTACATGGGAAATCATTTATATTTTACTCATTAAATCACTATTACAAATGGAATTACCAAATGGTCAATATCCATACCCAATGAATTGTAGGGATATCATGGACTGTCCCATCATTGGTTTATCATAGATTCACCAATCATTGGTTCATCCGGGAACCACCCATCAAATTTCAACGTTCCATTAAAAAATTGTAACACATAAAATCATTCATTTCAATATAAACTCTTAGGAACAACCATTAAACCTTTTATAAAATTATTATCTTAAGAAAAATAAATGGTTTATATAACAATATCATTGAAATATGATTAAACCGGGAAAAAGAAATGAGTTCCAAGAAAGTCTCTTTGAAACATGGTTATGAAATGGAAATTAATTGGGTTCCATAAAAACCTCAATGAAACATGTTTATCCTATAGAAAATAAATGGGTTCCTTTACAATCTCATTGAATCATGATTAAATGATGGAAGATAAATGGGATTCATAATAATCTATTTGAAACATGGTTAACCAATGAATGCAAAACTGTTTCTATAATAATACATTTTAATCATGGTTAACCTGTTGGAATGAATCATATTCATTACAATCTACTTGAGGAAATAAAAATATATTCTGTGAAATAATGAGGATAGTATCAATATAAAATATCTTCAGTATAAGAATAATAACAATAAGCCTTTTTAACATTGTTGAATGGGAATTCACATATAATATAATTTAAAAAATACTTATGTAAAATAATCTTATAACATTGAAAGTGTATCATAACACATTAAAATGATTGAATCATAATCCCTGTGAAGGATTAAAATTAAATAAAACCTATAATATTACTATAATAAGAATATTCAGGATATATAATTTAAATGGAGTATTATACACCCATCATAAAGTAATATAGGTGTATATAATAAAAAGCATCACAAAAAAGAAAATTTATGACAAAAATATATTATCATTTTAGAAAATTTGATACTATAAACCCTATGACTTATATCTTGTTAAATGAATATGTAAAACCACTTAAATTAATGGATAAGAATAACCTAACTCATTAATGGTCAGAATATATTTCATATAAATGAATGAGTGTTAAATATGTCATATGTCTTGGAGAAATAAAAGTGAGAGTAGAAATTCATTAACAAATGAGGTAACATCTGAATTAGAACCCCAAAAAATAATAATAATAAGATACATTTAAAGCCCATTAATATAACACAATTAATGAAATAATATATCAAAATCTTCCCAAGATACATCAAAAAAAGTAAGTTAGTGGTGAATACGAAATTCATTTCATTGATGAAAAATATGAGACGAAATTAACTTAAATTGTTGTAACATATGGATCATAATCCCCCAAAGTAATAATAAACACATGATACATTTTTATACTATGATGATAAAATAATGAATGATATAGTATTTTAAAAGTTTTTTTAGATACACCACACAAAAAAGTAACTCATTAATACATGACATCTCAGACCAAGATGCCACTAAATGGTTCCCTGAGCCCGGTGGGCCAAATGGACTCAAGCACATCTCCCCAAAATCCAAAAGCATCTGACCAGCAGTGAGGGCCTATGGTGAGTCTGTGGGGAGACTATGACCTCACTACCAAAGTGTAGTGCAATGAGTGGATGTAAATATCAGTAAATAGAATAAGAAATATATGTCAATAGAAGGAACAATAAAAAATATGGTAAAAATAACAATAACTGAAACAACATGAATAACATACAATAATTAAACATCTAAAATGATATGTAATGTCACTAGAAAACTAAAAAACATGGATACAAAATATCATTAAAAATATGTTCAAAAAATTATAATGTAATCAAAAGACTACACCAAACATCCCATGTTCCAACTCGGTCCTCTACTATCAATCTCCATACTAAACAACCAGAAATAAAGTGTTTGTTGTTTTATGCTTTCCTTTGTCAGCACCTACAACCACATAATCTACCATGTGTACCTAACGGTGCTCGGAGAGGGTGTGAGATAAATCTTAGTGGGCCACCAGCAATAGTTTCTATAACATTCAACCAGTGTAATGGAAATGTAATAATGTCCAAAGATACATATGTATATATAATCAATATAATGTAACTATATACCCATGGTCCTTCTTTAGAACAAGGAAGGTGTCTGAATGTAACCAGCCCATTATTATAATAATTTATTTGTTTATATTAATAGGTCATGTGAGGTATGGAAAATGGGCACATAATCTCGTGATGGTCTAGAGAGTGAAAGTTCCAAGGTAATAACTAAGGAAACATAGAACTCAATGGTCTTCAACTCAGTAGTAACTGTAGCATGTCTACGGAAAATAATGTAATCCAAGGAGAATATTCCTAGGAATTCCCCAATAAGCTACATAACAAGTCCAAAGTGGTCATCCAAGGTAATTCATGGCAATGTTGAGACATGGCCCTATGGTTTATCACCATGGAACCAAATTTTCAATTCTGGATCCAAGGAGTGTATCCAAGGTATCCTATAATAATATGGAGGTATCCAACTGTGTCATACCGGGAATCCATGAATATAAAATGATCGTGATCTATGTGGTTCTCAACCTAAGAAAGTTGTATCCTTGAATTAGAGTGGGGTTCCTGAGTTCTCTTGGCATTCCCCTATGGTAATCCAAGAAGATCTCTTGTCATGAAATTCTTATTTTATTATTAAGTCATGTAATATTTCTTCGGTTTAATAAATACCTTTAATTAGTGTTATATTTTCAATTAGCATGCAACCCTTGGTTCAATCATTTCCTTTCATTAGTGTGATGAGGTCAAGTAGCCTATAACCTTTTATTTAATTCCATTTAATTCATATTCAATAACTAAGGATCATTATTATACCTTCCATTAATGTGGTAAAAGGTTATATGGACATGTAACACATCAATCATTAACATTTCATCCGGTCAAGTCATATACTGAATATACTTACAAATTTCCATTTCACAATTAATTATCAATTAAAGCACATACATTAGGTTGGTCAAGTGGTACATATACATGGTACTTTCCACTATTAAATTCAAATACAAATCAATAAATTTAATATTGGATAATATAACTTTAGGATGGTCAAGCCAAGTCACACCTTAACAATGGTACAAATGTGTCAGAACAGTAAGCAACAAATATGGTTATAACCTTCTACATGTAAATTATGGAGTTGTGGGAGTAACCAGTAACAAAAAATCACATATTAGGAAATATCATAACTATATGGTTCTAATGATTATAATAATGAAATTTTGTATTATATAAATGGTACCTGATGAAAGCGGTGGGGCCGACATGAAAAATCCAAAATAAAAAAACTTTTGAGATTAGTTATATACCACCCACCTTAGAGTTGTACAATTATTCTCCTTCTATATTGGCCCTTTAATTGGATCAGATCAGAGAAGATCTATGAAAAATATAAAAACACTCATACCCTGATAACTCGGTTGAGAGAAAAAGAGAAATAGAATGACTCAATAAGACTCGAGTACTTACCATTGCACATCCAATGTGATGAACAAAAGACCGATCACATCACAAATGAATTAGAGCTCCTGATTCATAACATAGATCTTTAAAGGGATCCTAAATGATAGAAAATTATTTCAATATTGCATAATCCTGGATTATGGAAGATAGAGGTAGGATAATAGATCAATATGGGAAATTTCGTAAAATTACCCAGAAATTTTTCATGGGCACATTTTTCCCATATGGTTTGAAAAAAACATACGCAAACCAGGCATCATTGTTATTGGTATAAGGGGAATATTTCATGGTTAGGGAACATAATTGTGTGGAAACCATGTGAAGTGGTTATATCCACCACTAGAATTATAGAATTTTGTGACCTCCAAAAGAGGCCGCTAAAAGGATTTAAAGACCACACAGTGACCGCTTTTTGGAGTCGCATTAGCTTCATCAGTAAAACCCTATAATGAACGCCATTGGTAGTCTCTGATGATTCATAACTACACAGTTCCTTGATGGTCCTCATGTAGGTCCTCACATTGGCATTTGTGTTGCAAGGGACACAAGACATTGACCCCACCATCCATGGCGGACACATGCCGACAGGTAGATGTTGGGTTGTTCGTGTGATGGGGTTTATGTCGCTGGAAGTCTATAGAGAGGGGTTGGGAATGTCAGGAATGTATATGGTAGTCATTGGTGTGCGGTTAAGAGGAACAGTATGACAGGAATAATGACAGTGTACGACCTCCACGACGTCACATTGGATTGGCAGCGGCTAAAGAGGGAGGGAAGAAGAAGCTTCACACGCAATAAAATTCCCACTGGAATTTTACTTTCATATTAGCGGCTGCCTATAGCGGTCGATAATACCCTTTTTAGAGAACAAAAATGGTAGTCTACCACTTCTAGAGGTGAAAAAACTGAAATTTATAGTATTGGTCCATAAATTTCAATCAGCACGGTTAACTAAACCATGAACCAACTGTGTGCTAACCGTGCAACCTACCCTGTTTTCCCAAAAAGTTAGGTTTCAGACTCTAAACATTCCCCAGACACTGCTAAGACCCTTTCTATCCCCAAATACGTCCATAATAGATCTAAACTAAATATTTAGAAAGAAATTTAATGGGTCCATACCTGAGTGAAAAACCAGGTTCTTATAATATTTCCCACTTAAAATAACTCTTCCTTGAATTCAACTTCCAGAGGTGGAGAAACATTATATGAGAACATGCCTAACTAATGGGAACATATTTCAGATTTCCAATCCCTAGTCTCAATTTATACTCGACCATGATTCCATAAAACCCATGCCATAGGACCATACCAACCTTGGAGAGCCTTTGTCCTCTGGTCAATTATGAATACTAGATACTGGACCAAATCACTCTAGAATCTCAAACAACCCTACAAAAAGAGGAAAACAAATTCCAACATTCCATAAACTTATATTACTATGTCTCTAAAATACCTAAAGGAGAACAAAATCCCTGACCTCAAATTCCAGAGGCCATCAATGGTGATCAACATAAGATCATTGTCTAGACTGAGTAGTAGTCCCCAACTTTCTTATTAGCTGAACCATCTCTCAAGTCTTCTGAAATACCCTCATTGGGTGCCAATCCTTATATATCTAAAAAATTCATACTCTTCAGCATCTCATGGATGGAATAGATAACTGTCAATATGAGAGGTAAAACTACTCATGAGTATCATGGAACCCTAGATGCAACTCATAAAAATGGATGATTAACATCCATTCATCATGGACTTCTGGTATGACCCATTCTTGTGTTTTCTGACTCAATGAATCTGTAACCACATTTCTTGTCCCATTTTTATAAGCATGCTCAAAATGAAAGGATTGTAGACATTAAAACCATGTATGCTATCTGAGGTTCAATTCCCACTATAAAAAGATATATTTGAGGCTCTTGTGATCAGTGTACACCAAAAATAGCTCACCCAACAGATAATTTCTCTATCAACGTACAGAATGGACAACTACTTCTAGATCAATGTTGTGTGTTGGGTAATTTCTATCATGAGGCCTAAACTACCGAGATCTGTATGTAATGGAATTTCCCTCCTCTATCAACACTACTCATAGGTCGATGCCTGATGTATTACAGAAGACATTATAACATATACTTGGCTCCAGATGAGTCAAAATATGATCCAAAACAAGCCTCCCTATCAGTACAAGAAAGGATTTCTCACATTATTCTGACCAAAGGAACTAGAAACCCTTATTTGTCTACACAGTAATAGGTGAAACAAGATGTGATAAGTCTTTTATTAAATGCCTCCAATATCCATCATGACCCAAAAAACATCTTATATCAAACACATAATTGTGATTAACCTAAGAAAATACAGCATTGTCCGTTTATAGGTCAAAAAATAAAATTGAAAAATGATATTATATGACCCATGAAATGATCCTTTTCTATATAGATGTGGCACTTATCAAGCTTGTCCTAATACAGATGCTCTCTTAGTGTACTAAACATTATCTCAATATGTTTGGAATTTTTTCTATGACATTTAGAATACACCAAAAATTTCATCCAAAAATAGCATAAAAAAGAATCCAAATAGGCATGGAAATCCCAATTCATTCGAGACATGAAAATGGTGGCTCAATTTGTAAGTCTGAATGACAAAACAAGGTACTCATATTGACTTTAATTACTATGGAAATCTGTATGAGGTATGTCTGATGGTTCGTCTCATACCATATGATTACCCAATCTTAGGTCAATCTTAAAGAAGGCCTTTTATCCTTAGAGCTAGTCAAAGAGATCATCTATTCGAGGAAGTGGATATTAGTTCTTGAACATAAGCTGGTTCAACAATCTGTAAACCATGAATAGAAGTAAGGTTCCATCTCCCTTATTGGTAAAAATCATGGGCAAACCTCGAGAGGATGTGTTGGGTTATATAAAACTTTTGGCCTCTAAATCTTATAACTACTTCTTGAGATCATGATGCTCTGTTGGTGCCATCCAATTTGAAGGAATGGACACTGAAGATACTCCAAGAAAAATATTGATTGTAAACTCTACCTCTATATTAGAATGTTAGATAGGAAAAGAATTGGAAAACACATCCCTAAAACAATCCACTAAAGGAGGAAAATCAGCTTGTCATAAAATGTGATCCTCCATGATGATATTTTAAATCTGGGCAGTCACGCCACCAAGAACATGATGCTCATGTCCAGATCCACCAAACAAGACACCCCACTCACCCTTATTTAGTTAACTAATTCTATATGGTGATGTAAAAGACACTCTACAATGATAGATATCTATGAAAGTGTGATGATGAACCAACCAGTCCATCTTGAATATGAATTCAAATGTTGTCATCTCGAGAACAAAGAGGTTCCATTGGATAGGGTAACTTCTAATCTCAAGGGGATAATCCTTTCACTAGTGTATTCCATCTATTTGTACCCCTATGAGCATAACTAGTGTCATTTGATAATAGTAATACTGTATCTCTAGTATGAGACACTCCACGATATATTCAAAGATAAAAGAGTTTGATGTACCATTTTCAAATAAAGTCAAAACTATAGTAGAGGCTACTAGAAAAGTACCTTGTATTGTATATTGTCCCATATCCTAATCCTTAGGTATTGTTTGTAGTACATCCAACTACCCATGTCCACAAACCTATGAAAGAGATGGACTACCATGATCGGAAATACTCTGCTAACACTGTTGGTGATCAGGGGTTTGGCTTCCATGGCCAAAACCTCCTCCTCGACCAGACCTACTGATGATATTACAAATACATTTCTAACATAGTGTAATGGAACCCACTCGTAAATGTGGAGATAATGAGGATCCTTTTCCACTCGATGCTGGTGGAAATATCCTAAAGGAATACTACTGATGCCATCATATGACCATAGGCATGACACACCATTGTTCCTCTGTCACATTGAGGCTATGAATTCCCCCCTCGTCCACACTATTGAAACAACATGAATCTACTGAAACAGATACCCTGTTAGTGGTTTCCCTGATGATACACTTTTAAATAACCTTTCTTACCACCGGAAGAACTACTTGCAGGACACGACACTGGTCCTCCATGCCTAGTACTATTTTCATCCCATAGGTTTCACTCAGTTATAAGAGCATGATTGACTATTGAGGAAATGGCTGGTAGGTTAAATACATTCACCTACATGCATTTATTATACTGGATTCCATCTATGAAACATCTAGGACCAAAATTCTCATCACAATCTAGAAGAAATAAAAAGCACTGTAACTCCATGAAATGTACTGAATACTAGATAATTGACATTGAACTCTGCTCGAGATACATGAACATAATAGATCAGTCAACTAAAAATGTCTTATTAAAGAAATTATCATAGAAGGTAGTATATAAATAATCCCATAAGGTCTCCTGATAATGATTGCCATAGGAAGTCACATCTCAAAGACCATTGTATCAATCCTGAAGCATATATAATGTAGGTTTGACCCTTCTCTCAAGAGGTGTCTCCAGATAGTCAAGGAGATATAATGTGGATTTTAGCCAAGTCTCTTCATCCTATGGACCCCCATCCCTTGAAAATATAGGAGGATCTAGCTGTAGGAACTCATGAGTCAGATCAGCCATCGTAGGTTCAAGTAGTGGAGTACCATGCATGGATTCCATCAGATCTAGGAAACTATCAGGGACATGGGAATTAGTGCTCAAATTAGATATAGAAGGATGTTCCTCAAGTGGAACTCCTAGAGGTTAGACCGAAAACTCATGAACCGCCTTCTCTAAAAAATACCATGGCCACCCTCATGTCATACAATAAGTGGACACCATGGTGGCATTGGTCTACCATAGCCATGCATGTGCATCGGAACCAGATTAAGTAGAATGATAGCCTTAGTAGCGGAAGTTGAATGTAGAGATTCTCACTACCCAAGGAATACTACCCCAACTACCTTCTTAGATGGCCATGTATTGGTATGTGACTAAGTATAAGTTTCATTTAATTTTACATTTAATTTACTGATTCACTCCATTACCATTCATAAACATGACAAGTCGGGATAAGGATATGCAACCAATTCATTTTAGATTTCATGATTCTCTTAATAATGGATAGCCATATATGTTGAATCAGTGCCCACATATATATCACTAGAAACACCGCCCATTTTTTATAGTATAATGGCTTCACTCAGTTAGTTACTCTTCCCATCTAATGTGGGCCCATACACCTCAGGAAATGGGACATGAAATCACTCAATCACAACAAAGAATAATAAAATCATAAGATATCTCTCATGATGTCACTCAACAATCACATGCATATCATGAAATGAAATTTAGTGAAATTCACCTATAAGGCAAGGAAATATGCATGAAATGTGAATTCATGGATCCTATAATAATGCATGAAATAATGATCCATAACCTTATATCATCCGGAGAATTATTAACGAACATCCTCAGCCAGAGTTATAATAAATAACACCAGAAAACATGTGAATCTCTAAATGGTGAAATTAATATCAATTGTAAGAGGAAAAAATAAATAAACAACAATTATAAATTTAGGAAATATGGTTTTTAATCCGATCATGGGTTTTCAATGCCAAATAATGAATTATAACTATATCCCATGAATTCCTAATCTTTAATACATTGTATCCAAATAGTAAAGAAACAAATGAAACCACCTATGATTCCAAATTGTGACATCCTAGACCCATATTCCACATAATGGTTCCCTGAGCCCAGTGAGACACACGGCCTCAATCACATCTCCCCAAATTCTAGAAGTTTTTACTAACAGTGAGGTCCTATAGTGTATACCAAGGGATACTGTGCCATCATTTAAAAATTATTGTGTAAGGTAGATGTAAATGTTGACAAATTGCAGAAGTAATATACGTAAACAGATGAAAAAATAGAAATAGGGGAAATAGTAACAATAAATGAAATAATGGGAATAATATCCAAGCATACGACAACTAATGATGGTAAGTTATTCCACTAGAAAATTAGAAAACATGGATACAAGACAACATGCACAATATTTTCAAGAAACTATAAAAGACTCTAAAGACTATCTCATGGATCCCAAGTTCCAAATCGGTCCTCTTCAATCAAGATACATACTAAATAGAAGGAAATGAATTGGTCGATGCTATATACTTCCCTTTCTCAACACATGCGACCATGTAATCTGTCCTAGGTACCAAACAACACCAATGAAGGGTATGAGATAAATCTTAGTGGGACATGACCAATGGTTTCTATAACATCCAACATATGTAATGGAAATGTTACCGTGTCCAGGAATTCATATGTAATGTAAATCCGTAAAATGTTTCTAAATACCCATGTACATGATTCATCCCTCGTCTGGTGTCTGAATGTAAACAATCTATTTATTTAATTAGTTTCTAGTTTATATTAAATTGTCATGTGAGGTATAGAAAACACTGACATAGTCGTATGATGGTGTATATAGTGATGTTACAAGGTAATAACCAAGGAAACATAGACCTCAGGAGTCCCTCACACAGTTGTAACTATAGGCATGCTAATGATAAGAGTGTAGTGCAAGGAGCATATTACAAGTCATTCCTCAATAAGGGGCCTACCAAATCCAAAGTGATTGTCCAAGGTAAGATGAGGCTAAGTAGAGATAAGGCCATATGGGCCATAACTGTGGAACCTACTTGTCAATGATGGATTTAAAGAGTGTATCCAAAGAATCATGTTATTGTATGGAGGAATCCTATGGTGTCATACTAGGAATCTGAGAATAGACAAGGATCAGGATCTAGGTGGTTGTTAACCTAAGAAATTAATTTTCTGTAATTGGATTGGGGGTCCTGACCACTCATGGAGTTCCCCAATCAGAATCCAAGGTGAGCTCGATTCAGGCCATTCATATTTGATTATGATTTCTTGTAATATTTTATTGGTTCATGTCTTACCTATCATTAGTGTGATTAGGTAAAGTATCCTACAACAAATTATTTTATTACATTTAAAGTATATTCAATAATTAACATTGGTTAAACTACCTTCTTTTGTAGGAACCAGAAAATGATTCCATGAAATTCACTGAATGCTTCCACAAATGATCTTGGAGAGTATCTCGCTCTGAAAGCTTCGATTTGACTGGTCGTGGATCCCAAATAAAGTTATAGATAAGATGTTATGGTCGTTCGAAGTCAGGATACTAGAAATGGCCATCTAGGATGGTTTTGGAGCAACGTATGGATTTGTGTGTAAAGAGGGAATATTATGTGTAAAAATGTAATCTATCACTTAAAAATGGAATCATGTGCGTAAATGTATTTGCGCATAAAAAAGGGAATCTTGCACATAAAAACAAGAATATTGCGCATAAAAAAAGAATCTTGCATGTAAAAAGGCTTTGCGTTGAAAATTTGAACGAAATTTTACGCGCACTGACATTCAAGGCTTCGCCTATAAATACAAGTGCACCCCCTTCTTCCCAAGGAGGCCTCGGAGGTTGGATGCCGCTCTGATGCACATAAGTCTTCATTTTTCTCACCTACACGTAACATCCCATATCTTGTGTGCAAAACATCACTTTTTTATGTAAAGGGGGAAATATGCCCAATTTTTCATGTAAAGCATTATTTTTGCACGCAATAGTGCCACAATGTCCAATTTTTCATGCACCACTGTTTCACCTATCCAATTGCACTCACACGTCCCCTATCACGCTCAATTCCCCCCTGCGGCACTCAATTCCTCCCCTATTGCGAGCAATTCCTTCCCTATTGCACGCACGACCTCCTATTGCACGCACATCTCCCATATTGTATACACATATCCCATATTGCACGAAATCCTCCCCTATTGTGATCCAACTGCCTATTATGTGATAATATCCCATATTGCACGCAAACCTCCCCTATTGCACAAAATTCCATCCCTATTGCACCTTCAATCCCCTATATCATGCGAATTTCCCATATTATGAGAAAACTTCCCCTATTTCACACAATCCTTCCCTATTTCACGCCAACCTTCCCAATTGCGTGAAAAAGTCCCTTATAGTGTGAAAATATACCATATTTCATGCAAATATCCCATATTGCATGTAATACCTTCACTATTGCGTGCACAGGTCCCCCATTGCGCACACACATCCCGAATTGTGCACATTCCTGCCCTATTGCGCGAAAGAATTCCTTATTGGGTGGAATCCCTCTTTCATGCACGCAGCCCTTCTTGCGTGTCACTCATATTATGCGCAATAGTGCCTAGGCCTGCACTCGCTGGTCCATACCGCGAGGGTTCCGCCCCCGCACCCCCACTTAGGCAGACTACCTACCTTTGGTCCCGACCCTCTGGGCCAGTCCCTTCACTACGGTCACTAACCGCCTTGAAAATTGAAAGTTGAACCACAAACTTTTTGGGCCGTGACATCCGCATTTTCCATTGCGCCCTTATGCACATCCTCTTTCCACCTATGGAATCATATGATTTGAGATACTCTTCATTACACTATAAAAAACCTGTAGTCAACATATTTCTCTTGGTTCATTTCTCATGTCGTGAGTTGAGATTCTTTCCATCAAACCCTCAAGTACCTTGAGTCGAAAAATTCCTCAAGGAACTCATCCAAACCATATCACTTGGCTCCTATGCCATGTTGACCTAGAAAGGGCCACCCTTGTGTAAGTCCCAACACCAGCCATTGCTAGGCGCCTTAGGCCTAATAGTCATATCTATAGGACTATAAACTGTAGTTCACTCTAGGTTCCAAATATAGGATGCATCTTGATCCAAACAAGATATGCCTTTTGCTTCAAGAATAGGATGCCAACAGTCCAATATACATGACTATAAACTGTTGTACACCCTATGTGCCAAACATGGGATACCTTTTTATATATACATAAGATGCCTTATACTCCAACCATAAGATGCCGATAGTCTTATGTACATTACTACAAAGTGCAGTACACCCAATGTTCTAAACATAGGATGCCTCTTGGTCTAAACAAGAGATGGATTATGCTCTAATAATGACATTCCAATAGTCCTATATACATGACTATAAACAATAGTACACCCTATGTTCTCAATATAGGATGCCTATTACTCCAAACAAGATATTCTTTATGCTCCAAGCATGAGAGGCCAACAGTCCGATTTACATCACTATAAACTATAGTACACCATATGTGTCAATCAAAAGATGCGTCTTTCCCTAGAGAAGAGATGCCTTATGCTCTAAGAATAAAATTCCTAATGCCATGATTACAATGGAATGATTTAATGACCATTGGAATTCGTTCAAACATCCCATCAATCCACTGCACGCTTTTCATGTCCTTCATTCGAATCTACAAACACTACCATTTCTAAAGAGACACCCTAACATCATGGTCCCAAGCCGTATCAGCTCACCTACCATCCAAGGCCTACACCCCAAAAGACTTTGGATGACACTTTGAGTCAGGTCCTATGTTTCAAATATGATTAATAGTCAACCCTCATTTTATTTTCTCCATTTCAGGCTAATGCAATATGGATGCTGTGTTTCGAACATGGTCAATAGTAATCCATCATTAGCACCCAACCCTCACCACATTCTGAATATCGGGTATGTGATTCACACTTTTCATCTCCCTTTTTTCGGACTGATTCCAACACCCCTTGGTGTTATCCCACTTGTGCACTTGCACATAGGTGTTGGCCACAATTATAATCCTCACCCCACCTGTGAGTTGGGATGAAATCATGGAAAAACATGAGGAAGACATTATGGGAAGCTTCTTTGTGTAAGCCCCATCCACCATTGCCACTCCACAATGACACATGGGCAGCTTCCTTGCATAAATCCCATCCACTATTGCTGCTTTATAGCGGCACCCAGGCAGCTTCCTTGTGTAATCCCCAACCACCATTGCCGCTCCATAGTGGCACCCATGCATCTTTCTTGCATAATCCCCATTCTCAATTGCCTCTCCATAGCGGTACCATGGGCTTCTCTTTTGCGTAAGCCCCATCCACCTTTTCCTCTTTATAGAGGCACCCGGGCAGCTTCCTTGTGTAACCACTATACACTGTTGCCACTCTGTAGCAACACCTTGGAGGCTTCATTGCGTAAGCCCCATCCACCATTGCAACTCCATAGCGGCACCTGAGTAGCTACATTATGTAAGCCCCATCCACCATTGATTCCCCACAGTGGCACCCAAGCAGCTTTTTCCATATTCCTCATCCACTGTTGTCACTCTATAACAGAACATGGTAAACATCCTTGGGTAAACCCCATACAAAATTTTCAATCGATAGTGGAACCCAGATAGCTTCCTTCCATAATCCCCATCCACCATTGCCACACCATAGCAGCACTCGTGCATCTTCCTTACGTAAGCCCCATCCAGCATTGTCGTTCCATAGCAGCACCCCGGGAAGCTTCCTTTCATAAGCCCCATCCACCATTTCCACACCATAGTGGCACACTAGAATCTAAATTATGTATGCCCCATTAACCATTTCCACTCCATAGCGGCACCCGGGTAGCTTTCTCGCATAAGCCCCATTCACCACTGCCGCTCCAGAGCGGCACCCACACAACTTCCTTGCATAATCCCCATTCACCATTTCCGCTCCATAGCGGCTCCCGGGTAGCATCCTCGCATAACCCCCACCCACTATTGCCACTCTATAGTGGCACCTGGGCCGCATCCTGGTGTGAACCCCATTCACCACCCTTCATGAATGCACCTTTGTACCGAGATCATCATGTCCTTGCTACCTCTTGTTTCTCAAAACGAGTACAAATCACAATGGAATAGATTAAGAATTGACCATGACATCCTCTATGGGCATCCTAGAGTGTAATCTCTACACTCCCACCCATACTATGTGGACTTTGATCCTTTACAAGGAAAGGTACGCAGGAAGCCTCCCTGATGTTCAAGCCCACCAACCATTGGCGACAACTACATTCATGTCGGTTCATCAAACCCAACATGACCTATGTGGTCTTTGATCAATAACAAGGTAGGGTTTGTGGGAACCCTCGGTGAGGTTCAATCCCAACACTCAGTCACTCCGACCCCCTTCACGTCGGTTCTCCCAAACCCACATGAACTGTGTGGTCATTGACCCTTTCCAAGGCATTTTACATAGGATGCCTCAATGAGGTTCAAGCCCAACACCCCATTGGTTCTGACCACCTTCACGTCATTTCCCACCCAATCCGGAAATACATGGTTATTTATCCTTGTCATGGAAAGGTACGTAGGAAGCCTCCCTGAGGTTCAAGCCCACCATCCATTGGTCCCGACAATACTCACATCTGTTCACCAACCCCTTTTGAACTATGTGGTATTTGATCATTGACAAGGAAATGTATGTATGATGACTCTCTGAAGGTCATTCCCACCATCTATTAGGGCCCCATGCCCACTTTCACATCAGTTCACCCCCGACCAGCATGACATAAAACTGTGGACCTCAATCAGCAGTAAGTCATTGTTCCCCCATTGAGTGGTATGCCATTGTCAACCTCATTCGACTGTAAGTCATTGATGTCCCCAATCGACAGTAATCCGACATTAGATAAACTACAAAGCCTTTTATTCCTAGCCACGGGGATACATATGATGACACTACGAGGTTCAAGCCCAACACCCACGGCTTATCCAGATCTATCCCTCGATCCCATGTGTTCTGAGAAGATCATTCCCCAAATCAGAGGTTCTAATTCCTCTGGGTCCCATCCATGAATCCATTCTCTTGGGTTGCCTCCTCAGGTGTCCCATCGTCCCACCGAACTGCAAAAAATTTTATTCCCTACCACATGGATATGTAGGAAGTCTCTTTGGGGATAAAGACCAACACTACCGTTACCTTCACAATGGTCCCATCTCATTCCCCCTCCACTCCAATCAACTCTCCGTCATCCATCCTAATTCTCACCCGGGCCACCACATACTAGTGAGATCATGTCATCCACCTCCTCACTGTTCCTAGAAGTACATGGGATTCAATTAATGCGTAATCCCCATTTTGTCTCTGGGTCATTTTTCTTTGTGTACACCCTGATTCATCACCCATTCGAACTACATTGGTTTTGATCCCTATCGTCTACACACGGTATGTAGGAAACCTCCAAGAGTTTAAATAAGAGTCAATGTCAAACCCTGGTGTAACCCCATTCTGGGGTGCATTCTCTCGGATCCGCCATCATTATTGTCCAGATCTTCCTTATCGGTGTGACATCTACCCTTTATGGGACACACCTTCTTGGGTTTGATCTTATAGAGTGTTCTGATCCATCCACCCAGTAAACCTTCTAGGTGTTCCCTCCTAGGGATGTACCAATCAAATATATCTATATGGGACGTTTTGATCACCCTAATTCCATCTCTTCATGATGTTAAACTCACTGTCTACCATGTGATAAACTTAAGATGCCTGAGGAAAACCTCGGAAGACACACCTTTGGTGTAACCATCTCTGGTAGATGTTAAACGTGAGGAATACCCAATGTTAAATACGGGAAGTTGAGGAAAACCTTAGATACATGTCTATGACATATGATTCCACTCATTCGATTGGGGATGCCTCAGGTTATGTGCCTTTGAGATGCCCTCTTATGAGAAAGAATAAGGTTTCCCCAATGTCTACACTTCCAGAAATACCCCGGCATGCCCGATGCTACCGTTTACTCTGACAGAAGGTTTCTACCATGTCAAGACCCCATGGAATGTTCTAATGTAAGCAGTGTAATTAACAGGATTCCACAGAGATATAGCACCTAGAATGAGATTCATGAACCATGACATAATCTTTAAGGTATAATCGTACTAGTTAACAAGTTCTGAGGAGGAATCCATGGAAGGAAGAACCAACATACCATATTCCCATTTTTATCAAGGAGTAAACATCCCTGGATAAGGAAATGATGCCACCAGCCATTGGAAAGTGATAATGTAGGGAAACAACAAGGAATCCTTGAATAGATGGATACACATGCCATGGAAAAAGCATCGAAAACATTCACTAATGAGCTATGTGGTGCTGCAGACATGAAACCTACCAATCATTAACATTTAATCTTGCCAATTCATATACTCAATATACATTCATATTTATATATCCCATTTATTTATCCATTGAAACCCTTACCTTAGGTAGTTCAAGTGGTATTCCAACATGGTACTTTCCATTATTCTATTCAAAATAGAAATCAAGACATTTAATATGGGTGAACATAACCTTTGGATGGTCCAGAAAAGGAAAACTTGAACGGTGGCACAAATGTGTCAAAATAATAAATAAAAATATTGCATAACCATTGACATTGACATAATGTAGTTGTGGTTGAAAACACAAACAAAACAAATATTCTTAAAGATCATAACAATATAGTTCTAATGATTATAAGAATGGAATATTAATTCTATAAATCGAACCTGATGAAATCTGTGGCCCCACACAAAAAATCCAATATCAACGAAATTTAGGGATGAGTTACAAACCAACCACCTTAGGGTTGTATGATTATTCTTCTCCAGTATAGTACATTTATTTGGATCAAATTTGATTATATCTCATAAAAATAGAAAATCACCTACACACCTATAACTCGATCAAGATATAAAGATAAGAAGAATGAATCAAGAGAATTCGAGTACATACCATTGTGCATCTAACATAATGAATGAAATATCGAAGGGAACATGAATGAAGGAGATCTCTTGAGTCCTACATTAGATATTAAAAGGGATGTAAAATAATAAAAAATTAGGTTAATCCTACATAATACTAGATTAGTGATGAAATAGGGGGTTAATAGATCATGAAGTAAAATTTTGTCAAATTACATAGAAAATCATCTTATGCGAGGTTTCACCACATGATTTTGATAATCTTGTCAAAACCATGCGAGGGTTTCTAGGTAGAATGGGACCATTGCAAGATTAGTCCACACGGCCATGCGCAAAGCATGGAAGGTGGTTTTGTCTAGAAATTTCAATCTATATGGTTGGCTAATCCACCCACCAACTGTTCGCTAACTGTCAGACCTGTCCAGTTTTCTAAAAAGGCTAGGTTCCGTGCTCTGAAATGTACTTGAACACCCTTAATACCTTCATTACTACAAAGTTAATACATATTAGGCCAAAATTTGATATTTATTAGTAATTTAAAAGATCTAAAATTGATTGAAAAATCAAGATCTAACATAATATGACATTTATCTCACAGATGTAATAGTTGAGATGAAAATCACTTACCTTGAGTATGGTTTGTCATTATTATCCACTATATTTCGGTATAATAGATGTATGTTAAATATTTAATTGATTAATATCATATTCTTAGTATACTATTACTTTTATTTCACTTCTATAATTGTTATATACAATTAATTAATAAATAATGTTGGATGTTTTGACCATATTCATCATATATTTCAAAACTGACATTGATATGTCAACTATTGACAATGAGTTAATTATTTAAAAATTTGAAGAATATTAAAAATGAAATAATTATCAAATTTTTACAGAAATTATTATTTTGATATCAATCAGTTAAGATGGTTATGAAAAATGAACCAACGCTGTGATCATGGGGATGATATTCCATAAGTATTCCTGAGTAATGTTCCCATTTTAAAATGATTATTTTGGTTGCATTGTCTGTAATGATTTTATTTAATGAATTAAAATTATATAATAAATACCATATTTTTTAATTATATATTTATATATATATAATTATTTTTATTTGGACATAATAAATGATGAAATCATATCACCTTGACGAAGTGGTAGTCCACACGTCCACGAACGATGTTAAAAATCTTTCAATGAGTGAAATAGATAGAAGAACATGATATATTATATATAGAGATAGATAATTGTGTCATTAATATAATTAATATTTCATTTTTCTCATATTTTTCTTAAAAATAAATCATAATACATTCCATGTAAATTGTGAACTTATCACATCTCTCTGAGGAGGTGGTAGTCTGCACGTACAGAAATGATGTTATCAAATTACCACAAAATCGAATGAATGAATTTATGTGTAATATACTAATTAAATAAGTATAAATAAATTATAAATATCATATATATCATATAAATTTATTATTTCCACCATAAATATCAACCATAAGAGGTGTTAATGGAAATACAAATGACATTTTTTCGTGAGGTGGTAGTTCACATTACACAAGATCTATGATTTCATTACCAATTTTATGGACGTGTGAGTAGGTTTAGTTTGAAAAATTAACATTTAAACATATTATTTTATTTAGGATACTTAGGATTTCATATAATAGCATAATAATAACAATTTAAGTCATGGGTAATGAAGTAATAAAGAAGTGATCATTGAAGAGGGCTACCTCCTCATCAGGTAACTGCTTTTTCTTTTGCCCAATGGAATTTTATATTTTACTTTATGAATAATGTAAGGATTATAGAATGAGATGAGGTATGGTGGGGGATAATTTTGGTAGTTTTGGATGATAAAAACTAATTTGAAAGGTGTTAGTAATTGTGTGTGGGGGTGATTTTTTATAGGGGATGAGGAGTGACTTCCTTGTAAACATAAAAACGTGAACAATATTGGTAAGAATAACATACATATTGTTCCTAAAATAGTTATAAAAAGTTATATAATTGTGGACATGTGTTGAAATATGGGAATTTTATGGGTTTTGGTCATATTTTGTGGTCATTTTTTTGCTTATGATTAATGCTTGAACACTAAGAAAACTCATTTTTACATTAATCGTTATTATTTATTATAATTTATTTCAAGAAAAAAATTATTTTTTATCATAATAGATATTAAAACATATTTTTATTCCAATTATAGAATCATTTTTTCTAAAATACAATAACTTAAGTGGAATAATTTAATTTCAAATCAATGTCGTAGATAGAATAATAATGTTGGATTTTAATAAAAAAAAGTTCAAAATATTAACAAGTTTTAATATTTAATTTAAATGTGAAATTGAATCCAATGAACTAAATTGATTTAAATTATATAAAAGTGACCTAATTATATATATAAAATAACATATTATTTAACAGTACAAATTATTTTGATGAAAAAGAGGTATTTAATTAAAATCTATATTTAAAAATTGAGGAAGGGGAGATCTCTTCCCTACGAGAACGTGAAGATTTTTTTTCCCTAAATCACAAATTTGGACATAATAAATACTTATATACACCCAATAATAATGATATTGGGATGATAATTTCTTCCAAAAAGGGTTATAAGGGAAAAAACATTAACCTAGATACGTTGAAGGATGAAAATCTGACAAATGACCTTTGAAAAGGAATTTCATTCGCTCAGGCATTTTCTGGATCACCCCCCTAGGAAGAAGTTCAAAAGGCCCTCGATTATCGATAAATTAATTTATGTTGTGATTTCTGTGTTTTCTGATTCATAAACAATGAAACTAATATTATGTCTTTGAAGGTTTTCATTACTAAGTCATGTTTCCTACATGAAAGTTAAAATTCCTTGGTCCTATGGTGATTTGAAATTGTGAATTTCTCATTGATAGAGTTTTCCAACTAATGATTGATTCCATTTATAAAGGGTTAATTTTACATCACATTTGCATAATAATATAACTTCAAGATTCCCTAAAGATGTTGTAGTGTCAATCATAAAATGGGATTCATGAGAATTTCAGAACGGGATGTGAACTTCAACCCATTTAATCCAAGATCCTCGAATGCCCAGTTATGGGTTCGGATGCACAGAATTACATGGGTTTACATGAACTCTAATATCCTTACTGATCAAGTAGTATGTATCATTACACCCTATAACAATGATCTAAAATCATTGAATAGTGACATTGGTTTCTTCGTAAGAGTGCTAATCTATATCAATACAGAGGTCCAAATTCCTGATAAAATCTCCCTACATTCTAATGAGCTTGATTTTGATATCAAGAATGAAATGGAACATCTACCCTCATATTGTGATTATTGAGAAATGGGTGGGCAATCAATTCAGAAATGAAAATTTGTACACAAATAGCCTAAGCCAAGGAAAAATTCAATGACATGTCAAGAAGTTCAAAAGGGAAAAACCCTAAATTTGATTTTTGTACATGTGTGGTGTCTAATAAATCCAATAGCATGGATAAAAATGGAGTCAAATGGTATAAAATGTTTGAATAAGAGTAAAATTTCTATAATCCCTCTGATAAATTTGAGAAGACTTATTTTTATTCTAAAAAATACACTCATCTACATTGTGATGATAACTACTTTCTGGAGCTTTCATATAAAATTTTGGACTTGGTTAGTTCTATATAATCTAAATATTTCATGATGTATTAGATTAATAATAAATTATGTACAACACTAAAATTAGATCAGTAGCCGTGGTTCATCACTAATGACTAGTCATAGCCTTCTCCATGTACAGAACACCAATATTATACATTCCAGATTCATAATGCAAAGGTATCATTGAGGACCACAATTCCAATCATAGAATACAATGTAAGTGATTACTCCCCTAAAAATGACAGTTTTATGTCTACCATAAAAAGAAAAAAAACAAATTACCATTTTCAATGAATACTGAAAGATTTTGGAAATACTAAAGATATAGTGTATGATAGAAAAAAGGGGGTTCCACCCCAAAGATGGTTCAAAAAAAGGATTCTATTTTAGAACTATCAGGGAATACATATCCCTGAAATATTGAGTTCCCTTAGGATAATTTTAGGAAAATACAAACCAAATATTATTGGACTTATTGAGAACAAGAAATATCTCACAGACCATGAAACTCCCCTCATAAAATAGCATTATATCATTCTTGAAAAATCATATTTGCAACGACACTGATAGAGTTTGGTTATTGGTCTATAGGGATGTGATTTCTCTTACTATAGTCAATGCATATGAACAATATATAACATTCTGCATTCATTATGCGGGTAAAATTCTCTACTTCTCAGTGATATATGCTTTTAACTCCTATATAGATAGGAGAAAACTCTAGCCATAATTGAAGACTATTTCAAACACTATTTCAGAACCATATACTGTCATTGTGGATTTAAACTCTATTTTTGAGAAAGGATTAATGACTACGATTATGCTCAAAATCCCTCTCTATTAAATATTTTAGGGAATGCATAGAAAAAGTTAATCATACCGAGATCAATATTATTCGGAAAAAAGTACATAGTAGAAGAAACACCTCAATAGTGTGAAGGCTATTAGAATTTAATGATATTTTGTAAATAATAGCTCTCTTTGAAATTGGAGTTCCTTATCTTGAATAATATTAGATATAAACAACATGGACTATCATCCCATTCTTATAAATTTCCTAATCAAGGATAAAATAAATATTATTCCCTTTGGATTTAATAAATTCCAGGATTTGGGAATAAGATTTTCTTAAAATATTATGTAAGACATGGGAATCTATTTATGGAAGAAAACCCCATGGAATATATTAAGAAGCATAAAATGCTCAAATATAGGCTAATGAAATGGATAAATAAAAATTTTAGTTTCATAGATGATGAAATTGAATCCCTTTAGTGTTACTTCCATTCTCACCAAGAGTTCATAACACGAAACAACTTCCCAAGGATTATCACTAAAAAAATGGATATTTCTCCAAATATCCAAAATATTCTAAAAAATAAAGACAGAATCCAATGTGATATCCTCAATGTCAGATGGATTAGTGAATGGGATAAAAATAAAAAATATTTCAATTCCCTTAAAAAATCATAAAGTGTAACATGCCTATTTTCCTCTTCAACAATGGGGAAAAAATCAATGGTTAATGGAAAGATTTATCCAACCACATCATATAAAATTTTAATAAACATTTCAATTCCCCATCCAAAAATATAGTTTGGATGGAAGTTATTAATCCCAAACTACTCACTAAATAGGAAAATATTATTCTCACATCTTCCCCCATGGAAAATGAAATTAAAGATGTTGTATTTGTTCTCAACAATGAGAAATCCCCTAGCTCGGATGGATTTAACAATCATTTCATTCATGATTATGGGAAAATCATACAAAGTCATGTATGCAATCTCAGTAAATACTCTTTAAAGACTAGATCTCTAGTGAATGGTATGAATTTCCAATTTCATTCCCTAGTACCTAATGTGGATGATGAAAATTACATAAGCAAATTTATATCAGTTTCTTTGGTCAATAAAAATCAAAAAGTGGTCAAAAAAATTCAATCCTGTAGGCTATTCAGATATTCAGATAATTTTTTTTCTTAAACCATATTTAGTTTCATTAAGGGAAGAAATATTAGAAAATATATTCTCATAGCTTAAGGATGTGTGAATCTACTCAAGAAACCAATCAAATAACTTTATATTTATCTCAATCAAGACATGAAAAATCCTTTAAAATAATGTATTAAAGCTTCATTGGAAATTATCTACATAGAATTTTATTTGATATGAAATTCATTCTTTGGATTAGAGTATTTCATAGCACTTTACAATTATATATTCTCATAAATGAATCAAAATAAAGGTACATCACTTTCTCTGGTGGGGCTCAGAATAGGTGACTATTTTTGCATGATCATCATTTCCATTTATGAATATTATCATAGTAGGGTGTTCATTCAATATTCTGAAAATTTTGACTTTAATAGAACTAATGTTGTTACAGGTACCTCCATACACTGACAACATTTTTTTGCTGACGACATTATTATTTTTTCTAATGGAGACATAAAAAAATATAAATGAAATAAACAATTATCTACAATACTATGAAATTATATTGGGACAAGAAATTAGTTAAATGAAATCATTCATATACTTTTGAAAATAGTTTAATCCTTCCAAGAGTGGTAGAATTATCAACACTTTGGGTTGTAAATATATTCATCATCCATTCAACTACATGGGAGTCCCTATATTTTAGAGAAGACATAGAGCATATTATTTCACCAATATTTTTGAGCTAGATCATAAGAACATTGTCCTCTTGAAAGGGGAAAAATCTTTCAATTTAATAGAGAATCTGAATTTTCAAGAACATTACGATCATAATCTTGGGTAATAATTCATGTTTTATGTCATGGTGATCTATTTCATGAAAAAAAAACATTGTGTTGGTGAGAAACTTCATATTGAGTGGTAGTATCTTGGAGAGAATGGTTGCCACTATGTCCTGGATAAAATGTTGTAAACCTTACAACCTCAGTAGGATTGGAATCAATAATAAGGAATTTTTCCACCAATATCTCCAAGAAATATTCATATTTAAGGTGCACAATAGAAAATATAATTCCATGGTGATTTATGGAATCAGAATTATAGAGAGGATCAAGTCTAGAAAATTGAAATACATGGAATCCTCAATGTTGCCAGGACATAAAAAATGTGTTTGAGAAGGGGAATAGAAAATCATACTATCTAGTGAATGCCAAATCATATATAAGATTTCGGAAGGATAAATGGATGGAAACTTGATTTCAAAATAGGGAAAAACCGGGTTAATCAAACAACTAATCCTAATATCATCATTAAAGTGTAGAAAAAATACATGACTCATATCTCAAATGATCTTCAAGCTAACATATCAAATTTTGTTTTCATAGATCATAATGCTTTCCTGGTATTAGAACTATCCCCAATCGTTATGATAGACTTGAAAACATTCTACAATAAAGATATGTAAGGTAATCATAGTTAGACTAGGGAATTTAACACCATTTGGATGGAACCATCCCTCTTTTCACTACTTTGGAGAATATCCTACTGATGTGTTCTAATGGTTTTGTGTCGACAAAAAAGGTATTACACTCTTCTCTGGGTGCGCTCTATTCCTCCAACATAGAGAAGACATTTACCATCAGTCATTATCGTGTGATGTAGCTTCAACCTTATGGAATTTATTATTCAAATTATTCAGCCTTCATGATTACATATAAATAGAACTATAAACATGTTTTAGGAAGTGCTAAAATTTCATTTGTCTAGACAACTAAGAATCCAACATCACATTGCCTATGAAAAACTACTACATGTGGTTTGGAATGGGAGAAACATAATCATACATGACCACACTCCATTTATTCATCAATATCATTTTTTGGAAATCATAATGGCCTTTCAAAATTCCAACCATCTTCATATAAGAATCTGTAATGACACCTTTGGAGAATTTTCTGTACTCAGGCACCTATGTATCTCAGGTACCTACACACCCACTCATGGAATGCATGATGATGTTTGGATTTTCCTGTTAATTTGTTGGAAATCACGAAACACTTATGGAACTTCTTAAGGAAACCCTAGTCCAACTGACTTTTGTGGTCTACACTTGGGATAAAAATGGAGTGGTAATTAAGTGAATTCATGGGCCTTGTGGATATGTCAATACCCTTGAAGTTTAAATGATGGAATTTATTATTATTGTACACACAGCTAAGACAAATAATTGTATTGTGATCTAGTTTGAATGTGTTTCAATATCCATTTGGCAGAAGTTGAGGTTTAGTATCATCCATATGTAATAGAATCTCAAAACACGTTGGTAAGATTTCATGAATATTTTATCTCAAACGATTTATATAATCACTCATACCTTCCTAGATGATAATTCAAATATTGATGCTCTTATTAACAATGGTTTTTGTGAAGACTCTTGAACACATGTTGATATGATCCCTCTTCACTTATTACCTATTCATGAAAAATACCAATGTAAACACCTTTATTTACACATGATGCAGCATTTTGTTTCATATTTATTAATATGTGATGTGCTCATCCTTCAGAATAAAAATCAAAATCCAATATTTTTATCTACTAATAAAAACATGAAACTTCTTATAAAAATAAGAAAAATTCACAAGAAGTAAATTTTCATACAATATTTTGTTTTTTTTTCAAATAGATTTCATAAAAACATTCTAAATGTAGTTTTCAAAGAATTATTCTATTAAAAGGTGGTAATTTATTGAAAAAAGAAACAAATTTTTTTGATTAAAAGTGGATTTATTCATATTTTATTTCTATAAAACACGATGGATGAATAAAAAAATATTAGATTGAATATAAAAAATATTAACTTTATTAACGTTACTCACAAATAGTGATTATTTTAATTTAATTATGAAAAAATGCCTTTGGACAAAAAATAATAATTTTTCCTAAAAAATCCTTTATATGTAATTTATTTTTTTATCATTTATAAATAATTGGTAACCAATGAATTTATTTTATAAACTTGTATAATATATATTTTCATAATTTTTAATAATTATCATTCACGTATTCTATTTAAATGGGTAGGTTATAACTGTCATATTAAATATTAATATTATATTCTATAAAAACTTGTCTTGTGTGTAACACATGTTATTGAAGATATTCGATGTTTCAAGATATTAAATATAAAGTTGCTGTTATGTATAAAAAATGATACAAAACAAATTTTTTTGTAATGAAAGTTATAGAATAATTTAAATTAGTTTGAAATAAGATATTTCATCAAATTGTGGGATGTTATATATCCACTATTTAACCACATATGAAAAAAAATATAGTAATTAAAAATATGATTGTGACATTTTTAACATTTCAAAAAATAAAATAGTATTAAAGAACTAATCTCATTAAAATGGAATAAAATTTCCATATAACCTAATATTATAATGGTATGGAGTAAATTAACTCATATAATAATTTTAAGGAATGGTTTATAGTCATTTTATAGTCCATATCATTATATTTTTAATCTAAATTACCTTATTCACCATTATTGAGGTTATAAAATTACTATAGTTACTATTAATAATCAATAAAAATAAAAGGGACCTATTTACAGAATTTGTGCCCATGGATTAAAAATATTTAATCCATTTTTCAATATCCCAAAAATAGGTTTGGATGAATATAATATACAATTAATCCTTCAAAATTAAATGAAGATACTAATTTCTTGAAATTTATTTTTCAAGTATGTAAAACCTTTTTTTTCATGAAGTATAGAATCATTATATTTTTAATATAAATTCCTTTTTTAATTTTCCTAACCGTAACTATATCCTTTTTATAGTCCCAGGAGTTTCAGGGTATTGTTCACATATTGAACCTCCATGAAATAGAAAATTGTATAGGATGCCTGGTTACCACACATTTAGTAGTAAAATTGCGTGGAAAACCACGCATGGTACCTTGGGAGAAGAAGGTGATACATTGTTATTCTAACACCATGAAATCCCAGGTACAAGTTCCTGAAAAAGAGAAACATAGGTTGATTGTGGGACTTCACACATTTTGTGCATGTTTAGGGAAGTCGTACGCCTTAACTTTGCTGGGACCTTCCTTAAGCAGTCATCTAAGAATACTTTTTACATGGTTTGGCCAAACCCTACAGAAAAACGACGTGCCCTTGTTTTTTAGTGTGATATTTCCAAATTACCCAAAATGTATATTATAACCTAATATTATTTTTTTCCTTTAGCTCATTCTAGTGGATGAACTCATCATTATTTTCTCTTATCTTAACCTCAAGACAACTCTAGGGATTGAGAGAAATTCTCTATTTGACACATGAATCAAGATGTTATGACCTGCCCCCCCCCCCAGGGCCCATGTTGTAACAACCCCATGCCCGCATTCCATATGCCAGTTTTTTTCCAATAGATCTGGAAAGACATATCCCAAAAAGGGAAGGTATTGACTTTAAACCTATAAACACATAGACTAGGTACACAAAAGAATAAACCCATAAAGTAAAACAGTTGGAAGTAAAATTTTGAACTGAAAGAAGAAAGGGCCAGTTTAAAACCCCATCTAATAATAAAGTACAAAAAAATGGGAAAAACGTGCTATGATGTTCATCTATAAAGGATCCTACTTGAAGTGTAGGTACATCTCATCGTTTTTCATCACTACCACTGGCTACGTATATCAATAACCTCTGAGAATCGTCTATTCCTAGTTCCCCAAGTCTTAGTCAGACTCTCCAACGTCTCCAAAAGACACAACAATGTGCAGGTGAAGCTTGTGTAGGGGTGAGTATAATAATACCCAGTAGGGACATTGAAACCCATGAAGGTCTCCCAGAATTTGAAAAATAAAAAACCACAAAGTCTAATCTCAATAAAAAAGAATGAAGTAAAAGGAAAATGACCCTAGGTATAAAAAATAGAGAATTTTAATAAAGATGATTTGTCTTGAGCTAGATCATTTTATTCTATTGAGTGGTTCTGATATGGACCCACGAAAGGGTCATTATACTATTGGACCATAATGGGTCTTTCTGCAATTGATCCACTTGGGTTCACACTATTATCAATCCATAGTGTGTCACACTACTTATGATACACATAGGGTCACCCTCATGATGATCAAAAGGGATCTCTCTATTACCGATCCACAGAGGGTCACCTAGCTACCAATCTACAAAGGGTTTCCACAACACCTATACATGGATGTTCTCTCTTCACTTTCCAGCCAACGACTGGATTTCCAAACATTGTACATTGTGTTCTGGATATTCTACTCCTCAAGATATAGGTCAAATTTCAACAACCAGAATGTCCCACTTAAAAGTAACCCAAACTACCATCTTTTCATAATGGTTCCAATGAGATAGACAAGACTTCAATCAGAAGACCAATATGTATGTTATAAGCAACATGTTATATTGGGACTAGTCGGATTTGAGTCCAATCTAACTTAGACATACTCTAACCTTTTCAAAATCCAAGTGATGTATCTCAAAAGGACTTCCCCATCCTAAGGACCCTAACAATATTGATGACGCATCAATTAGATGCCTAGTTTTCAAGATATATTTGTTTTATTGAAAGTGGACCGGTCGGGTCTGGGCCCAGTAGGGGTCCAGCCCGGCTGACCCAGCTTGTTGGTCTGGCATGATTCTTGGGATCATCCAGGCCGACGAGTACGACCTGAATGAAAAAATCGGAATGCATGTTGGCCGATTCTACCAGTTAATGGTGCCCAGGGGGCACCTCCCCTCCTTCTTAAATGGTCAGCTAGATCCAATAGTTGTGTCCATCCATGCGGCCCAAGCTGGCTGCTTTATTTCCACTGTGAAACTCATAAGCACCACCCCTTCCACCCATCGCGACCCAGCTTGCTATGACTTTTTCCACTTCAGTTCCTATAGGCACCACTTCTCCAAGAGGCCGGCACGGGACGACTGCTACTGCCATCCACCGGCACCGCCGTACCAGTGGCTACTTCGGTGGGACATTGATTATTTTCAATTGGTTCATTTTCCGTCCTTTCTACGCCTACATGCCTCCCAAGTTACTGACATCAATTTGATGCCCTTGGATTTGTCTTGCCACCACATTTCCTAGGAACGCACAAATAAAGCACATAAACCATGAATGATGGGGGGGGGTGTTCAGATTGGCCCGTGGCGTACAGGTCATTGTATTAACATGGGGAAAATTATCAATCATCATTTGATAGAAAGAAAGTCCCACAAAGAGTTCCATCAACAGTCCTCCTACTAGAATGAACGAGTCGTAGATCAACCCATTAGTCAACTGATCCGTGTTAGTTGTATTTTTCAAGAATGGGATAGTGTCATCATTTAACACATAAAAAAATTAAACCACCTACTAGGATTTGGTGTATATTTTTGTCGACAAAAGAATAAATCCGTATTCAAAGACATTCATCGGTGATCATCGATTTCCGGTCTAAATCATCCAGTTGTTGTTGATTAATCACCATTATTCGTTAGAGTTTGAAGTCACCGACATTTTGTTAGATCTTTCCCCATAATTTTTAATACATTCACCAACTAGTTGATTAAATAAAAATAAACAAGAAAAACTCTATTTCATTAATGAAGAGTAATTAATGAACCAATTAATTACACGAGTGTTGTGGTCAAATAACCAAAAAAATGAGCCATTAATTATTATTCATTTATTGACCATCACTACACTGTAGTTCCTCTAACTGTCCCTCAATGGTGGAAAAAAGAAAACATAAAATTATAGTTATTTTTTATTTTTTTTGAAAGTCAGAAATGTTATTTTATTTTACTGACCCCTTCCAGTCAATGTTAAGATTCTCCTAAATAAATATTGACACTGAAAATTCAACAGTGCCCTAAATTTTTCAATCTGATCATGGGTTCAAAATCTATAAAAACTTGCTCTCACATTTACTGGAGGTACCTTAAAAACATAAAAATTCCCTTCTGGGATCTCTAGGCCTCGGAATCACGTGCCATCAAATTTTTTTGTCTCAAAATAATTCCATATTTTAACAAAATTATGTGGAATTTCCATGTATTTGAATTATCCCTACCTTAGGGCTTTATGTCTAAAAAAGCCACAACAAAGACCATGAATACAAATGGGGATACTGAACCCGAATATGAGCCTCCCTCACTCGTGTGGTCTCCTTGAGGTTCCCATGTTTCCACTGAACTCACACTAGGAGAATTGACCACCCCCATAGGACCCACTCCCATCAACCCTCTATCTCCACTGGGAACTCAACGAATGTTGTCCCATCGTCAATTTCCATATCACCTCAGTCGATGAAGTGCAATGTATCATGTACGTATCTACATAGTTGCAAAATGTGGAAAAATTTATGAAACTTATGCATTGTTGGGGGAATATCTAGGTGTCATTCCACCACACCTACTTTTTTTATAATCAATAAGGACAAATGATCCTCATACATAGCTTGTTGCCCTAGCGAAATATTTGTAGTCCTCCTCAAGGTGAGACCCATAGAAAGACGTGGCCTCCCTCCTCGAACTCCTAGGGTCTTCTTCTTCTGTATACATTATTATTACTCGGGTCTGTGAAGTCTTCATTCTCTCCTTGTTGACATGAAAATTCTCAATTGTAGATTGTACCAACTTTGGGCCCAGAAGTGCTGACTCCCCTGGGTCTGTTTAGTACAGAGGTGATCTACATGGTCGCCCATACAAGGCCACAAATGGTGTCATGATGATGGTGGAGTGATATCTACTGTTTTATGTGAACTCCACCCATTGAAGGTGGTCGTACCAACTGCAACCAAAATTAGGGATGCAAGCACAAATCATGTCCTCGTGTTTCTGTATGGTCCGCTCTATCTGACCATCTGTCTAAGGGTGAATGGTGGTGCTCATGCGAAGATGAGTCCCAAAGGCCTCCTATAATTCCATCAACAACCAGGATGTAAAACGAGTGTTATGATTTAAAAAAAATGTAGATGGTACCTTGTGAAGTTTTACTATATCCTGGACATAGAGGAATCCCAATACCTCTACTGATCCTTACTCCCGGATGGGTAGGAAGTGAGCCGACTTGGTGAGTCGGCCAACGATCACCCAGATAGAGTCATATACCCTATATGTATGTGGTAAAACCTTCATGATGTCCATCGTGATACCATCCCATTTACACTCCAGCACCTCCACTGGATGAGTCAATCCTGTTGGAACTTTGTGCTCGACCTTTACTTTGTGACATGTGAGGCGTCGTGAAACAAACTCCACCACTTCTATATTCATCTATGTCAACCAGTACTAACATCAATGTTCCTAGTACATCATCACAACTCTAGGATGTACCTTTAAAGGGGTTTTATGGAACTCCATCAATACCTCCTCCTGAAATATCACAGGTACCATGGTTCATCCTCTAATAAAGACGAAGTACTCCCCACGTATCAAAATCCATCACGAGACTATCATGAGGATATCTGAGCAGATCAGGCCTTGCAGTCAATATCCCAAAGCTATGCCCCCATACTGGCAGATGGAGTTGGCGAGTGATAGCCATAGACTAGAGGTATGCTTCTCCATCTCTATCCACAAAGGATATCTATAACGCGAATAGTTGTTTTGTCACCTCACTCAATAGTTTTAGTCCTGACCTCTAGCTGAGTATGTCTGCCACATTGTTTCCCTACCCATGAGTATAGACTATCTCAATGAAAAAGTCCTGGAAGAATTTAATTAGTCAACATTATCTCAGGTTCAGGTCATTTTTTGAGAAGATATAACTGATACTCTAGTGATCATAGCAGATTGTAAACCATTAACCCATCAAGTAGTGTATCCACATCTTCAACACAAAGACTACTACTACTAACTCGAAGTTATTTGTCATGTTGATATGCTTGTGTTTCCTCATATTCCATGAGTCTTAGGCACTCACCTCTCACTTCGGCATCATAACACATCTCAATTGATTCCTTGATGCATCATAGAATACTACAAACCCAACACCCTCTTCTGGTAGCCTCAAGATGGGGGCACTCTTCAGTCTCTGCCTCAACACCTAGAAACTCTACTGTAAGCTCTCTTTCCATATGAAGGACCTTCCTTTATTTGTCAAATATTACAAGGGTGTTGTTACTATAGAAAATTTAGGTACAAGTGTCTAGTAGTACCCATCCAACCCCAAGAAACTCCGCACCTCAGTCGCAGTCCTGGGTGGCTCCCAAGGAAGTACTTCCTCTAAATTATCTAGATCCACCACAACTATAGCCTCTGGGATAATGTGTCCCAGAAAGTGGAATTCCCATATCTAGATCTAGCACATCTATAGCTTTCATTAAATCTGGTTCTCTCAGAGTGTATCCATAACTATTTGCAGATGTGTATTGTTCTCCTCATACAACATCGAGTACACCAATATGTCTTCAATGAAAACCACCACAAAGTGATTGAGGTAAGGCTGGAAGATCCTATTAATGAGACCCATGCACAATGTTGGGGTGTTGGTAATGTTGAAATTCATAAAAAAATACTCATATGGGCCATACCAGCATCTGAAGGCTCTATTCTCTACGTATTTATCACGCACTCAATGCTAATGATAGCCTGATCTGAGGTCTACTGGAAAAAACCACCGAGATCCCTTCAGCTAGTTGAAGAGATCATCAATCCTAGAAAGAGGATAATTTTTCTTCACAGTCACTAGGTTCAGGAACTGATAGTACAAAAAAATCCTCAAACACTAATCTACCTTCTGGGCGAACAAAATTAGGGCTTCCAATGGGGAAACATTGGGCCTTATAATCCCCTTCCTCTAAAAGTCCTCCAACTACAACTTCAACTAACGAAGTACCATAGGAGCCATCTGATATGATGGTGTACATAATAGTGTAATTCCAGAGTAAATTTCAATGTATATATCTGCATCTATATGAGAATGTAATCCATGAAAATCCTCGGGAAAGACATCAGCATATTGGTCCACCACCACTGGATAGCTCGGATTCCTCGGGTCCATTACACTAAGGGTTAGGCTAGCCATCTAAGGAGTGATCTGATGCACCCTCCTATGGGAATGTGAATCATGTTCTACAAATAATAATTTCTCTCTAGTGATGGAACACCTAGATAAATCCACATGGACATGATGAACATTGAACCTAAAATAGTCAATCTTAGCATAGACCGTGGATAACCAGTAAATACCCAAGATGGCATCGTAAAGCCTCAACGCTGCAACTAAGAGACCCCAACCGAATATATCACCTCCTAGAGTAAGCTCACACTGCCGGAACCTGTTCTTAATCATTGAATCCTCTCTTTTATAAGTATCAAATCATATTGATCGAGCCAGCAGCTCCACCAGAATATTTAATCCTTGAATGAGAGCTTTGGAAATAAAAGACCGACTAGAACATATGTCTATTAGAACTGCAGTTAGGGAGGAGTACACATAGATCATAAATTGAATCATATATGGAGCACCATGATCATAAGACTCTATCGCCTAATGCGGAGCTTTTCCTTTTCCACCTTCGCCCTATGGTTGGGGTGGACCACATGGGGGTGGTGGCATTATTACCTTAATCCACCACCAACCGCCTACTGCATGACCTGCTCATATACCACGTATGCTACCCTACGAACCTCCTAGCTCAAACTTATACCTCTGCCTCATTAGTACATTTACCGTATGATTATCATCAATATGGCAGCTCAGGAAATTGAGATCCATGTGGCCATGCCTACCACATGAGTAGCAGGGTCTAATCCTTTGAGGACCACCTCTGCCCTACGAGTTCTACACCTCTGACCATACATACTAATGTTGAAATTCATAATGTCTGTCCCATTTGGGACTTTACATCATCTTCCTACTATGTGATATAGATTACATGGTTTACTATCATTTGGTGGTGGCTCTCACTATCAGTGTCTACTCTTCTAGGAAGCTCTCTACCAATATTTCTCACTCTATCACTCCAACATGCATCAGGATGTTGAGTGATATCAACGACACTTTGATCTCCTTTTAGATTCCCTGCTCAAAGGTCTGGGCCTTATAGAATGGGTCGCGTATGATGTCGGTGGAGAAGTGATAGAGGTCAGTGAATCTATCTGAGTACTAGGCCATTGTCAGGTTTCCCTACTATAAGTGCAGTTGCTCCTGAATACGCACTGATCATAAATCCCCTAGAATGAACTCCTACCTAAAGAGGCTCTCAAAGTCCAACTGTGAAAGAGTTTTCTCCTTATGTGTCTGGAGAATAATTTTCCAGTATCTCCATATAGTGACTTGAAAGAGACTAGAAGATATCATCTTCATCTAGTCTACTGGTGTCTCAACCATGTAGAAAACTCATGGCACGGCCTCGAACCAGTCCTCAACTGCCCTTGGTTCTATCTCGCCTCGAAACCAAAGATTCCTATATATTAGGAACTAATAAAACATGCTCATTCAGTGTGAACAATACTTTGGTGGGACTAGTGGAAACATCAACCCTATGGGTGGTGGTGCTACTGGTACACCACCCGAATGTGCAATCGCTGTAACAGGGACCTACACCAATGCATCATCACTCGGTGGGCCATCATCGTGAACTCTCATGGGAATCTTGGAAGAATATCTACATGGAATCATCTGGTAACGAAAAATATGTGTCATGGTTAGTAAGATATACCTGGGGAGCTGACCTAAAAGTGATCAAAAGAAAAACATTTTCGAGGCACATGATAAATGTCTTTTTCTGTATCAAGTCTGAAATCAGAACTCAGGGTCTAGGTGTATGGATAAGTGGGCTTCTGCACCAACATTGGACACCCTAGACAGTAATCCGAACTCAAGACACATAAAACTATTGCTCCATTGAAAACACAGACTCTGAGTTTTCTGGTAGAACTGACCTTCCTCTGATACCGATGGTCTGGACGGACCCCTACGGGACCCGAACCCAACATGTCCCATTTCACTAAAACTGATATATCTCACAAACTATGCTCTTAATTGATGCTCCGTCGGTGGTGTTGTGACCCTTAGCATTGGTGGTCCTTTTGAGGTAATCATCATGGGTTTCAGAAGAAGTTGGAGTATGGTCGGTTTGGATCAGGCTCAAATCCAAGTGAGCAAATATTTAGCTTTTTTTCTTATAACTTATAGACCAGGCGTCCAATTGATGTGTCATCTATCAAATTGGATCCCTTAGGACAAGAAGGACCTTTGGGTTACTTATATGTACGTCTTCATGGTGATATAGGTATGAAGAATATATTTAAGAGTAGAATATCTAGAACTCAATGTACTAAGTTCCAGAATCAAGTGGCTGGATGTTAAGTGAAGAGACACCCTCCATGGATTGGAATGAGTGTGTCCATCCATGGATCACAAGAAGTGTAACCCTCCATGGATCAGCAATAGTGTCGACTTTTATAGATTAGCATGAGAGTAACCCTACGTTGATCGACAGTAGTGCTACCCTATGTTGATTGGTAATAGTGGAACCCTCTTTGGATTAGAAGTATAGAGATCATTTTTGGATTTGTAGTATAACAACCTTTTTTGGATTAGAAGAATAACATATCAATATAATAAAATCATCTAGCTTAAGAGTAATAATTTCTATTTCTATTCTCTATGTTGTATACATGGTGTGAGCTGTATATTACATTATTTTTGTGATTGTTAAATTTCATTGTGGTTTTTCCTCTACATAATTTTAGGAGACCTTTAAGGGTCTTAGGGTCCCTACTAGGAATTGTTATACTCACCCCTACATGGGCTCCAGCCGTACCTTTTGGTGTCTTATGTAGACAAAATATGTTTTTCCAAGACATGGGGAACTAAGACTAGAAAATGCCCGGAGGTGATTGATAGATGTTATGAGTGGAATTGATGATAGACGACGAGTTGTACATACCCTTAAGGTAAGATCCATGGTGGACAACCTTCAGAGAATGTATTTTCATTTCTTTTGTACTTTCTTATCATATGGGTCTGAATACTGGCCCTTTTTACTTTCTGTTCACACTTTTACAATTATCTGTTATACTTTATGGATTTCTTTTGTATTGTACCTAGTTTGTGTATGCATAGGTTTAAAAGAAATACCTTCCCTTTTGGGGATATGACCTTTCTGTGCTAGTCTCCATCCCATGGCATATGGAAGGTGGGCTTGAGGTAGTCAAGAGCTTGGAGTAGTCACAATATTGGACCACACCCTTTACATTAGTGTTTGAATATGGTATAAGCATTAATCATCATTTGAAATAAGGAAAATACCTAAAACAAGACCCATGAAAAACCTCCTGAAAGAACGAATGAGTCACAGATCAACACGTTCGTCAGTTGATCCAAATTTATTTTAATTTTCTTGAATTGGAAAGTGGAATAATTTTACACATAAAACTATTAAACCCCCTACCTAGATTATATGGAATCTATTGCAGATGAAATAAGGAATCCATGTTCAAAGACATTAATCATTGTTCATCGATTTTTGGTCCAAATCATCCTATTGGCATCGATCAATACCAATTTTTTATTGGATGTTGACATTTTTGGAGTTTCATGAGAGCTTTCCCCTTGATTGCCAATTCGTTCAACAATGGGTTGATTAAATAAAAAGAAACAAGCTCCATGCTTTGTTCATTAATGTTGTTCATTAATGAACTGTAATTAACGAACCAATTAATTACACGATCATTGTAGTTACATCACCAAAGAAACAATTCATTAATTTTTATTCATTTATTGGCCATAGTTACACTACAGTTCTGCAACTTCCACTCCATAGTGGAAGAAAAGAATAAAATAACGTATAGTTAATTTTTTCTAAAAGTTTGAAAGATTATCTTATTTTTTCCAAACCATGAAGATCAATGTTAAGCTTCACCTAATCTAATCACGATGCTGTGAATTCAACAGTGTCCTCAAATTGAAAATCAGAGCACCGGTTTGAACGATAAAAAAACCTCTTTCACATTTATTGAACTAACCTTAAAAAAGTTTTCCATTCCGTTCTGGGCTCTTCAAGCCTCAAAATCACGTGACATCAAATTTTTCAGTCTCGAAATAATTCCATATAAGTAAAATAAATTATATAATCTCTTGGTCTTTACAAAAGATCATTCAAAGGAATAAGTAGTTAGAGGTTTTATCACGATTTATCTCCATTCATATAACATGTTATCTTAGGATATATTATTCTATTAAGGTGAATGTTATTTTTCACTATTTTTATGGCGTTATAATGCTTCTTCAATTTCTCCCAAATTATGTTGAACCTAATTACTCTATTAGATGAGGAGTCATCAAATCCCTATGGTAGGTTGTCTCACCATTTTTTCAAAAATATTTGGTGTATTAATAGTTGTACCATTATTTTCCATGACAAAATTCATCAGTTGTCACCCTAAATTGGTTTTATTTATTTTAATTCTTATATATACATTGTTATACTCTATTGAATAATTGTTATTTAAATAGAGGATTCCAACCCCATTCATGGACACCCCTTGGGTGCTCCGAATTGAAAATCACTATTACAAATAAATTATTAAATTCTTATAAGTCATTCAAGTCATTTATCATGGATTATAAATAGAATTTCCCATTTTAATATAAATATTTATTGAACCAATGAACCTCTTATGAACAAATCCTGATTTAATGTTGTAATTTACCCATATAGGAAATTTACCAATTGATAGCAGCACCTCTTATGTGTCACGTTTATCCTTGAACTGAAATTTATATGATTTTGTTAAATAAATTGAATGAATTAATTGGATAACATGATTCATGGTGAAATTTTTTCCTTAAATTAATTAAATAGTTTAAATAGAGTGAATTATAAATAGTGAAAATGCCACACTAAAAATTGAATGCTTTATCAAATTCTTTATATGAATTGTAATTCATTGTTTGTATTTGGGAGTGACTAATCTAATTAATGATAGGTAATGAATCATGGATATGATTATAAATATAATTACACCATTGATATATGTTGTCGTATAATGGTATGTGTTTTGGTGGGCATGACGTTTCAAGCTCCCTTACATTGGGTGTTGAGCTTGATGTCTCACACCAGTGACATGATTTGAATTGTGGGCATGAGATACCATGTCCCTTTTTTCAGGTGTTTGTATGACGATACACCCACCATCTTGAGTGATGATTATGATGTCTCCCTATCATTATTAAATGTAGGTATTGTACCAAATTATGATTCCTATTTTCTCATTTAGACAATCCATGGATAACTGAGTTACACCCTTGTCTAGCCAGTACGTTCTATTACAAGTAAACATCTACTTACATCCACACATAACTAATTTATATTGGAGGTTGTAATATATAGAAATACTATATATATCATTAATATATATATAGTCACCAAATAGACATCATTTTGGCTTGATCTGATGTCTGTAGAGCTGTGAGGCTTCCTTTAGGATCCTAAGCAGGGTAGTGTTTCTTAATTCTTATTTTTCTACTAATTAATTTTTATCTGGGATAATATTTTTTCGGTATACACTTCTTGGATTACATGTTGATACAATTATTGGTGTAATACTAGCTATTTATATCACACCCTAAATGGGCCACCTTTGGAACCTATATAGATTACTTGTATACAAGAATGGATAATAGAAAGTACCTTGCTGTAGATATTATATTTTCATTACTAATAGTTAGAGAATTGCAGCTAAGGACTGAGCATATGCTTGCGATACTAGAGAAGTAGCCTTTTTTGTTTGTGTAGTTTCTTTATATCATGTTTTATATTTCTACCCCTATTCTCCTTTAGTATATCATCAATTCACGTATCCATGTATATAACACTACTATGTTGATTTTTATATTATTATTCACTAGTTTAGTTAGTTACACTTCCACACTAGTTTATTACATGTTTTATATAATATTATTTTTCTATTGTTTCATTAATGTTATATAAGATGTGACACTTTGATATGAGGGTATAGTATCCCCACTATAAAACCATTAAACCCCTACATCTAGTCGTCGACCTTTGGTGTATGAGGGGGCATCCATGATTCCTTGTGACCCAGTGGCTCGAGGCATTGGCTAAGGGGATCCTAGGTCAGAATATTACAAACTGGTATCAGTGCAATTTTATTTTCCTTTATCTTAAAATTTTAGTTTTTGATAGGATACAATGTGTTAAAGGAACCTAGAAGTGACCTTGTTCTTGGATGTAGCTAACCCATGTATTGGAGAAACCCAAATTACATTGGATGGGTAATTTTAGTTATCATTTTCTCCAATTATGGTTGATAAAAAATCATTATTGGGTTACACGTATTTCATGAGATATTTTTGATATTGGAATTATTGAAATGAGGATTTCAATTACCTGGATAAATGAAATTACGACATTTCATTACATAAATTATTATAGGCCTAATATTACTAATATACCATGCATTTTTTCTTTACAAATATAATTTCTATGTGCATTTTTATATTTCTTATTTTTGGTTCGGTGATTATTATATTGAAATGTTATTATATTTCTTGTTGGGATAGAGAACAAATAATCAACACATAACATGTCTACCTAATACATATGTTAAAGTAGACACCTTAACAAGCTTATTATGGAACATTGTTCCATGGTTCAATTTACCCATAGGAAAGAATTTGTTATAGTGTGGGTTAAGTGGATGCCATATTTTAGTTTATAGGATTGTGGGACTATATGGAAAAAAAGGTGATCCATTTAGTTCAATAATTTAATGTCATTTAATTACACCAATGAGCACTAAAAACAAATAAATATATCTTATAAATAAAATAGCTATATTATAATAGTAATATAGGTACATAGACCCAAACCTTTCCTTATAAGTGGATAGTGGTGTGTATCTTATGTCCTTATAGAATGTAATAGTCTTTCTATATATCATAGTACTTCCCTTAGAAACGAGAAGAGGTATTTTTTATCCCTCTATATAAATGCTATTCAAATATCATAGTTTTATATAAAAAATATTTTAAATTGTTAATATCTATTCTAAGGCTTGGGTTTGGTATTATATCATCACGCCTCCATGACTTTCTCAAGTGGTACACCCTAAATGTGGTGATTACCTTAAACCAATGGTGGAGGACACTTATCCAGGAGTGATTCCTCCTACAATGCCACATGTGGAACTTATTCCCATTATTGCAATGGGTATTGATGAATAGTTCTGAGAGGGATTTCTATGTAAGTTTTTGAATACACAGTGTGTGGTTCATCCTAGCTTGAGTATGGTAGGGTTGAATATGGAGTTCCAACATCATCATCCTCCCAAAATTTCTGGGGATAGTAGACCACATGTCGTTGAGTCGTAGGTTGAAGACATTATTTCAATATGAAATAATCTAAGTATGCCTCCATAGAAAAAGGTAAATTTTTTAGAGTATATTCTATTGTGATTGTTTTATGTGGGGTCAAGGTATTAGTACCTAGTTAGATTTGTAGAGAGTTATGGATTTTCTGGAATTTCAGTGTATCTTCTATTAATATTTATCCTTAGACTCCGAGGGATGATAAGGATAGAGAATTAATTAACCTATAGGTTGAAGGAATGTTTGTTATGGAATAATCTACTCATTTTATTATTCTCTAATATATTTCTTCTACTGTAGAGGGTGATTATCTTATTAACTTTTGGTGATTTGAGGATGGGCCAATTTATTCCATCTAATCATAAGTAAACAACTTTCAATTGATGACAATTTCTAAAATTGTCACTCATACCCTCATTATAGTTTGAAATCTGATGGAAGTTCATGGTTCCAGTTAAGGAATTTTAGTACCTAATCCTTCAGTGGTTTTTCTAAATGATGAAAGCATATCTTTGAGGTACCTCATGAGGGTAGAAACAATTAGTATCAATATCCATACATTTTATTTTTATTTCACCAGTGTGGGTTTCTGGGACAAAAAAATCATAGTGCTTATAAGATATAGTAGAATACACATGGTGTAATAGGATCAGGAATATCCATCACTAATACATGAAATTTCCATTAGTTCCTAAAATAAGGGGATCTAAGCCTACTAAACTATTAACAGTGGGCCTAGTAGTTTGACACCATGCATGTATCTTAAATACTACCAGCAATTTAGAATGAGGTGGTGGTCGATGTATATGCAAATAGAATCATGATTCATAGAACCTATAGAGAAGTCCTGCCAGTGTAGTTAGGTATTCAGTCAAGGCCAAATTATGGGCTAATTAAATGTATTATAGAAAATTCCAAAGGAGAATAGAACTGTACCTTATACTATTATAAGGACTATTCTAGTAGCATCATCTTTACAATCATCTTTTTTTGACATTGAATCATCCCACCCATTCATATTTGAGACTATCACAAAGAGTATGGGCCTTAATATTACGAAGTTTTTTAGTGTGAGGATGCTTGATATCCCATTAGATATTCGACCAGAGTGTGTGTGGAGGTTTATTTCTTATCCCCTTGAGATATGAAGATACCTCTTATAATAGATTCATTTTATCTTTGACAAGAAAAACATTGATATAATTATCAGTATGGACTCATTAGTTCCCTATCAATCCCATATTGAATTCTATAATCATAGGGTGAATTTATATCCTAAGAGGGTGGTAGGAATTTGAATAAGGGAGAATGGGTTGTTTAATATACGAGATTAGGACCCGAGTAGTAAAGGCCCGGTATTGTGACCACTCAGATCGTTAGTATTTTCAAAGATGATCAAGGTTTATAACCCAATATTATCCATCACATGGTGTATAATTTTAGGGATTTCTTTACCATTGAATTAATTAGTCTTCCTCTAGTGAAATAGGTAGCCTTTACTATTGAGCTAGTCCAAGGAGCAGCATGAGTGGATATTACTCCTTAAAATATGTAACCTATGGAAAATATGGGATCCGGAAATAGTTTAATGATACGTAAGTGAATGTATTTATATTCCCTAGATCTTCTCCCTGTGGTTCCCTGGTCATTCGTTTCCTAGAATGTGAACAAAACCCATATGATTAATGTGGATTGAAGATGGATTAATAGGCTTACTGTCAAGATATAGCATACATTAACTACAATAGATGACCTCTTTGATCAGATCTTATAACGACCCAAAAATGTGAATAAATTTTATTTCCTAAAAAAAATCATTTAATAAAATGAGTATAATGAGACCTTTGGGTTTCGACTGTTATATTACAATAGGTCAATACGACTGTTGTAAAAAAATTGTTTCAATTATGTTCTTTAAATACAAGTGATCTTAAATAATATAGAAAGAAGATTCTATGGCCCCATCTAGTAGTCTCAGGCCTATCAAAGCCCATCTGACAGAAATCGGGAAAAAGGTAGCACCATTGGGCTTTGCTTCATAACAAACCCAAGCCAAACTTCATCATGTGACGTTGTAACGGAATCACCTTCGTGAGAAGTTCAAGCATATAGAAATCAATACTCGGGCAATGTTGGCCAAGCCACCACAAGATTCTTTTACCATAGCACACGTTAGACTTATGTCATATGCTGGTGTCATAAGGGGCTATGCAATGAGACCATAAATACCTTATGTAATCCTTTCATTTAAATAAAAAATTTGATTTCTTCTTATTGTGATGTTTAGGTATTTTCACATGTATGGATAAATATAGTATGAATATTATTGATGAATTTTTGAAAAAATATATTTTATAAATATTTATGTAAACCTTTAATAATTAATAATGTGATATGATTTTCAAAAAATGGTCTTCTACAGTTATGTTCAATATGAAATTTAGAGTCTAAAAAGATCTACATAATTTTTGATGAATAGAAAATTATAAATAGTGATTTTACGCTTAAGATTAGTAATGTGATCAAATGGATTTGTAATCTCACTTAAAAAAAGTATTAATATAATTTTGGAGTCTTTGTTAAGTATTGTGATTCAACAAAATGGGTAAAGAACTATTTCAAAAATTATTGTTTAAGTATTAGTTTTTTTGGATGAGTAGTGTTTTTATTTTAAAGATAAATTTAAAGATATATAGAAAATTATTTTCGTAAAATGGGGTTCATTTTTGAAATCAGATAATAAATATTTCGTTAAGGTAAAATTTTGAGATTTTTCTGAGAAAATTGAATTTTCAGTGAATAGTGAAAATATAGTTTTTGACTTTCTGGTGGTTAATGACATCATTAAGGATGTAACAATTATGCAAAAATTTTGGTCAACTTATGAATAGTATGATATGGTATGAGGTGTCCCAGGTGTCCAATACCATGGGAAAATGCAATGGGAAAGCCCATGGTTTGGCCAATACCACCGATGAGGTGTCCCGTGGAAATTAATGTTTTGTCCCCTAAATTCTCCTATAAATACCAAGCCTTTGCCTCATTCATTTCATTTTAAAATCCTCCACAACGATGTTTTGGTCTCCTTACCTCCCATTTATTCCTCCCAAGGTTCCCTCATGCCTCCCAATGTCCCGACCATCATGATTTCGAACATACTCTTCAAGGTAAGGGTACCAACCTCTCTCTTTATTTTAATATATTCTCATTTACGTCATTTATTTTAAGCTCCACGTTCTTATGTTGGGGATGTTATTTTATATTAATCATACTATAATTTTCTTGTTCATATGATGAGATACCCCCTCTTTCTCTCAAAAAATCATTTTAAGAATTTTTAAGTGGCGCCGTTAGGCTGCCAAATTTTTGTAAGGGATTTTTTCATCCTCTTCTTTTAAGCCATGACTTCCTTAATATTGTGTATTCTAGTTTCCATATATTTTTGTTGAGGGTATGTTATTATATTTTCTCCTTACTAACCATCTCATTTCTAACTGTTGATAGACCCTTTCTTCTCTCATCAATTTGTTTTCTAAAATTTTAAGTGACGCCGTTAGGCTGCTGGGTTTCTCAAAAATGAAATCGCATCTTCTCTTTTATTTCATGTTTCCTTTTCATGTGTTATGTCATTGAAATATCCATAACATGATATTATTAAGTACCCATCCTATATGATGAATTATTTATTAGTTTTTGACCCTTTTCCCCTCTCTTTTCATTGTTTTCTAAAACCATGTTATATAGTCGTTATGCTGGAGAAAGTTCATCACTAATTTTCGATCTCTTTCTCTCAAGAAATACCCTTGTTTATTTATGTCAACACCCAGACCTATTTAATTTCTATGGGTGTTAATAAATATATAAATATGATATATTAGATTCTGGAATTTACATACATATAACCCTCACTCCCTTTCTAGGGGTCATAAATGATATAATGATCTTATTTTTAAGAGCTTTTAAAATATCACGATTTTGAAATTAAACCCATTCCTTTTATTCTCTATGGGTTATTTATGAAATGTTTGATTATTATATATGTGGATCACATTTATGTAAATACATATTAAGGTTGTTCCCTGATATCACTCCAATGCAATGGGTAAAGATATAATCTCTAGAGATGGCATTTTTAACGATACCTTAGTGAATAACCTTGCTAATGTTTATGACACCTTGGGGATGGGACTTGGTTTTATGTTAATGAAAGTATAAATGAAATTTTATAGCAACATATTCAAGTTATGTTACAATATATTTTCATTATGATATTCTTATTCTTCCATTTCTCGCGTATTTATGTTTTTATTCACATTCTTATTGATATCACAATTACATTGATTCCCTTGTTTACCCTTACTGGGCCTTCTGCTCACCCTTTCCTTTGATGGTATTTCTCCAGGATATGAGATGAAATAAATATACATAGGATGAAACTTTTATGAATCCTTAAAAGTGGTTTATAATAATTTTTATGTTGTTTTCATGTATTATGTTCCTGATTTCCATGACACTAGACTTTAAAGATCCTATGTTTGTAAAATGTAATGAAAAGTTATGTATTAAAAAGATTGGATGTCATAGTTGGTATCAAAGGATAGATTAGTTATTTATGGAAATTAGGATATGAATACTTTAGGAAGAAACCTTTAGAAAATCTTAAATATAGGAAATATTCTTGGTATTTTTGTGAGTATTAATTAAGTGGTTTATCAAAAAATACTTCCATGTCTGGATATGAGCAGGTAGAGGTGGATTTTTCATAGATGTACATATGGGTAAATCCCGAAAACACCTCTTTGAGTTGACTCGAATGGGACGGGTACACAATAATGGTCCTTGCTCTACTCTTGGTTACGACACTCCTAGGGGATAAGTATGGTTAATCTCAACCGTTTTATGAATCATTATGAAAGAATTATAGAAAAATTTAATTTCACTTAACATGATGTTTTAAGACATAAAATAATATTTATTTTAAAGATTCGTAAATGAAATAAGTTTCTCACGAAGGATTTATTCTTTTAGAAAATGTCCCCATCATCTTGGAATATGTTGATGTATTTCTTGAAGAGTTACCTAGACCCCGCCCCCCAAAGATAGGTTGAGTTCTCCATTTAACTCATACCTGGATCTCATCCGATGTCAAAGACCCCCTATAGGATGAAAAATTAGAGCTTGAGGAATTAAAGAAACAACTTCAAGATCATTTGGAGAATGGTTTTATCCAACCAAGTGTGTCTTCTTAGGAAGCACAAGTTCTCTTTGTGAAGAAGAAGGATGGATCTATGCAGCTATGAATTGATTATATAGAACTGAATTGGATCATAGTGAAGAACAAACACTCTCTTCCAAGAATTAATGACTTATTTGACCAACTTCTTGGGATATAATTCATCTCTAATATTGATCTTCGTTTTGGTTATATTCAATTGAGTGTGAAGAATATTGATATTCCCAAAACTGCCTTCCAATCAAGATATATGCATTATGAGTATATTGTTATGCCCTTCGACTGACTAATGCACCTGCTATTTTTATGGATCAAAAATAAGTTGATTTTGGAAAATTATATTTTATCAAATGGATATCCTTTGTATAGGAAAATTATTTGGTGATTAAATGATAATGGTTATTTTGGAAGATGTGTTCTCTTTTGGAGTACTATATAACTAAGGTAAATAAAATAATACAAGATTTAAATTGAGGAGGAATGGTCGATTTTTTTTGTAAGAATTTATGTATTTATTGTGGATATATGTTGATTAGGGTTATTTCTGGAAAATGATGAACCTAGCAAAGAGAATTTGTGAATAGGTTAATTATACTTTATTATGAGACTTTAATAGTAGTCGAGTTTATTTTGAGATAAATGTTAAGATTCTTTGGGGAAGATTATGTGTTTAAATCCTTCTGAGTTTTGGGCTCCAATATTATTTTGGAGTATTCTGAATAATTTTAAGGATGATTATTTATTGAATGTTCTTTCTGGAACCTTGGGTACTTTTGTTGAATTTTGGAGATTAATAGTCATATTTCTTTTTATAAAGGATTATCCTTTTTGGGGATTATATGATCTCGTACTAACCTTTTTAGTTATAGTTGATGACTAAAGACAAGGGAAAAATATAGTTATTCTTTTGTGGAATATGTGATTCTCTATAAGACGATTCTTTTTCTTTTGATGAGACCAAGTCTTTTTGAATGCTCATTGTTTGAAGAAAAGATTAGTCTTGGTAGAAACTTATTAAAGGATGAAACTCTACTTGAAGGTAAGTATATTTCCTTATGTTTTTATACTAGTTAGTAAATTAATTACTCAAAATAATGAAAAGTAACATAAAACAAAAACTTTGTTAGTTTACGTTTCCTACTGGTTAATCAAATACCGTTTAACACATTTTAATTTTGTGATATTCTTGTTGTTAATTTTCTCCTAATCATGTTCTATATCACTCTCCATCAGAACACGACCCTTTTTTTCTCTTCTATATCTATGTTTTCCTATGTGGAATCCTAGTATGGGTTAACTTGGGTGACCATTGTACTTCCCTTTCTTTATTTTTAAAGTAATATTTTTACAGAATCTTTTTCCAATGTGGGACTTTGAAAGAAATTTTCACACCCAATTTTAAAATTTTGAGGATGCAATTTCTGAAGGGGGGGGGGAGATTTTAATGACCCGAAATTTTGAATAATTTTTTTTTCCTAAACAAACATTTTCATTTAATAAAATGAGTATAATGAGAGCTTTGGGTTTCAATTGTTATATGATCGTTGGTCAATAAGACCGTTGGAAACTAATTGTTAAAATTATTTTCTATAAATACAAGTGATCTTAATTAATATTGAAAGAAGATTCTATTTCCCCAACCAGTAGTCTCGGGCCGATCGAATCCAATCTGACGGAACTCTGGATGGAGGTAGCACCTTTGGGTTTTGCTCTAGAACAAACCCAATCCGAACATCATCATGGGAAGCTAGAACAGAATCACCTTCGTGGGAAGTTAAAGATGATATAAATCACTACTCGAGAAATGTTCCCTAAGCCACCTCAAGATTCTATCACCCTAGCACAACGTACACTTAGGTCCTATGCTGGTGTTATAAGGGGCTATGTAATGAGACCGTAACTGCATTGTGTAATCCTTTGAATTAAATAAAAATTGTGATTTCTTCTTATGGTGAAGTTTTTTAATTTTCAAATTTCCAGATAAATATAGTATGAATATTATTGATGACTATTTTAAAAAATATATTTTAAAAAATATTAATGTAAACATTAAATAATGAATAATGTGTAATGATTTTCAAAAAATGTTCTTCTATTGTTATGTTCAGTATGAAATTTAGAGTCTAATAAGATCAACATAATTTTTGATGAATAGTAAGTTAGGAATAGTGATTTTAGACTTAGGATTAGTAATGTGACCAAATGGATTAATAATCTCACTTAAATATATTATTAATATAATTCATTAACCTTGATTAAGTAATGTGATTCAATAAAATAGGTAAAGAATTGTTTCAGATATTATTGGTTAAGTGTTAGTTTATTCGGATGAATAGTGTTTTTTATTTAAAAAATAAATTTAAAAATATTTAGAAATTTATTTTCATAAAATAGGGTTCATTTTTGAAATCAGAGCATTGATATTTGGTTAAGGATAATTTTTTGGATTTTTATGAGAAAGATGAATTTTCAGTGAATAGTGCAAATACCATTTTTGACTTTCGCGTGTTTAATGAAATCATTAAGGAAGTAATAATTATGAAATAATTATGGTCGACTTATGAATAGTAAGATAAGGTATGAGGTGTCCCAAGTGGAAAATACCATGGGAAAATACCAAGGGCAAGCCCATGGTTTTCCCAATACCAACGATGAGGTGTCCCTTGGGAATTAATGCTTTGTCCCCCACTAATCCTATAAATACCAAGCATTTTCCTCATTAATTTCATTTCTAAATCCTCCAAAATGGATTTTATGGAATCCTTAAATCCTGAGGAGTCTTCCAAGGGTTCCCTCAAGCCTCCCAAGGTCCCGACCCTCATGCTTTTGAAGTTACTCTTCAGGGTAAGGGATCATACCTCTCTCTTTCTTTTCATGTATTCTCCTTTATGTAATTTATTTTAAGATCCATGATATTATTCTACGGATGTTACTTTATATTCATCCTACTATCCTTTTCATTTTTATATGATGATATACCTCCTCTAGCTCTCATGAATTCAATTTAAGAATGTTTAAGAGGTGCCATGAGGCTGCTGGATTTTTGTATGGGATTCATTCACCCTCTTCTTTTAAGCCAGGACTTCCTTTATATTGTGTCTTCTAGTTTTCATCTATTTTTGTTGAGGGTATGTTAATATATCTTCTAATTACTGTAAATTTCATGTATAATTGTTTAGAGACCCTTTTTTCTCTCATCAATTTGTTTTCTAAAATTTTAAGTGATGCCGTTAGGCTACCGAATTTCTCATAAAATAAATAACATCTTCTCTTTTCATTCATGTTTCCTTTTCATGTGTCATGTCATTAAAATATAAATTACATGATAAAATTAAGTACCCATAATTTATTATGAATTATTTATTAGTGGGTGACCCTTTTCCCATCTCTTTTCAATGTTTTCTAAAACCATGTTATATAGTCGTTATGCTGCAGAAATTTCGTCTCAAAATTTCTGTCTCTTTCTCCCATGAAATCCCCTTGTTTATTTATGTTAAATCCCAGGCCTATTTAATTTATATTGGTTTTCATAAATATATAAATATTATATATTTTATTCTGGAATTGACATACATATAACCCTCACTCCCATTCCATGGGTTATAAATGATATAATGATATTATTTTTAAGAGATTTTAAAACGTCACGATTTTGAAATGAAACACATTCCTTTTATTCTCTATGGGTTATTTATAAAATGTTTGATTATGATCTATGTGGATAAAATATAAGTAAATAAATATTAAGGGTTCTCCCCGATAGCTCTCCAATGCATTGGGTAAATATTTAATCTCTAGAGATGACATGTTTCATGATACCTTGGTGAATAACCTTGGTAATTAATATGACACTTTGGGGATGGAACTTGGTGATATGTTCATGAATGTATAAATGAAATTTTGTAGCAACATATTGATGTTATGTTCCAAGATATTTTCATAATTATATTCCTATTCTTCCATTTATCATGTATTTATGTTTTTATTCAAGTTCTTAATGATATCACAAGTACATTGATTCCCTTGTTTACCGTTACCGGGCCTTCTGCTCACCCTTTCCTTTGATGTCTATCTCCAAGATATGAGATGCAATAAATATACATAGGATAAACCTTTGAAGAAGACTTACAAGTGGATTAGAATAATTTTTATATTGCTTTCATGTATTAAGTTCCTGATTTCCAAGACACTAGACTTTAAAGATCCTCTGTTTGAAAAATGAAATGAAAAGTTATGTATTAAAAAGACGAAATTTCATAGATCTAATGAGAGAGGGTGTTTTCAAAGATAAATTTGGGGTAAATCTACCATTAGGTGCATGTTCGGTCTTTATACATACCTCACACAACTTTTAGAAGTAGGTATGGTCGATATGACTAATTGGTCATTTTATTTTGTCTCATGAATGAACCTATAGTTTTTATAGTTCTAATGAATCAAGTATCTCACTAACATATGGAATCATTCTTGATATCATTTTTTGATAAAATATAATTGTATTCACACTCCAAACATTTCCATGATGACTATTTTGAGATCATGAAGAATACACTAAGAGATCATCAACTGTATGCTAAGCTTATTGAATTATACTTTTGAATTGACAAAGTCAACTAATTGGTTTATTCTATCTCAGAGTTTCCAGTATTAATAGACAAAGAGAATGTGAGTGAAGATGTTTCCTGATAAAATCCTATTAATTTCTTTAACATCTATAATTTCTTGGGACGTTATGTATACTAAATACGCTTTATCAAGGGTTTTTATGATCTTGTAGTTCCTATAATGGGCTTGAAAATGAGTGGTGTTAAATTTTTATGGTCATAAGATTGTGAAGAATTATTTATGGAGGTGAAGGACCATTTGATTTCAGAAGCGATACTGATTCATTCAGAACAAGGAAGAAACTATATAGTCTACTATGACACATCAGGTATCAGGCATGGCGATATCTTGATGAAAAATAGTGACTAGTCACATATGAGTCTATTCCTAGGATGCCTCATGAGAAATATTTCTTGACACATGACCTCATGATATATAATGAAGTTCAAAGTTTACAATGTTATAGATGCTATAAAAATTGAGTGTATTTTTTTGTAATACATTTATCACATAATCCTCAAGTACATCTTTATACCGTGGGATCAAATTCTCATTTAGCGCATGTGGGTTGAGTACGTAAAATCATTCGATATCAGGATTTATTTCTTATACGGTAAGGTTAATAGTATAGCTGATGCTCTGAGATAGAAGAAATAGGAAAAATTTGTTCAAGAGGCTGGTAGAGGATTATAGTTCCTTGATATAATCTTATAGATGCTCATTGTGTTTTAGGTGGATTATAGATAAACTACCATTATAGCCTTAGAATTCAGCTATAATATTCTAGAATAAGTAATAATGTGGAAACATTTTGATACTGAGGGCCTTAACCTAAGTGAAATTTCCTCGAATGATGATACATCTTTAGGTTAGACCGGTGATAGGGATTCCATTTTACTAATCCATGGGCGTGTATAGGTTACAATATATGTCGGAGAGGAGATGATGCTTGAATTTTATGCCTCATCAGGGTGAGTAAATATGAGTTTCACCATGATATATGGGGACATGTAATCAAAATATTGGTGGTAATATATGTAATGAGAAATTACTAACTTCATCACATAGTGTTCCACCAATCACCAAGTTATGGAGGAACATCAGCAACTAGCATGGATTTTATATCCATTTTCCTTTCTCGAGTGGATATGGGATGATGTTTCAAAGGATTTTTTAATTGGTTTACCAAGGTTACCTAATGTAAATGATACAATGTGGGTTATCAATAATCACTTGAATAAGGTCCCACATTTCTTACCCTTGTGGGATACCTTCTCGGAAGATGATCTAAGAATTAGGTTAAAGAGTCAAAATCATCATGTAGCTCCTTATTCTATCATTTATGATAGAGAAAATTTCATTAAAACCTAGTTTTGGAATGAATTGTAGAAGTCTTATGGAAAATATTCTCTTTTAAGCCTGACCTATCACCTTAAGACCAAAAGATAGTTTGAGTTTATGATTCTAGTACTAGATGAATTATTCATATGTGTGTGCTTGATTTTGAGGGGCCTTGGGAGAAACACAAACCACTAGTTTATTTTTCATACAATAATAGCTTTCAGTCCACCTTTGAGATGGATCCCTATGAATCCTTATTTGTAAGGTTATTCTTATCACCTCTGTGATGGCTATAGGAAGCAGAATTAGCTTTTCTTAGACCACATCTCGTTTAGGAAACTACAGAGTGGGTCCAGTTTATTAGAAAGTACATAATGGTAGCTCAAACAAAATATAATTCCTATTCCAATAGAAACCAACAACCACTTGAGTTTGACATTAGACATTAGGGTTCCCTTCGAGTCTCAACCAGGTTGTCCCATAAACATATTTAGAGGTAGTTTAAGCTCTCTCCTCAGATGGAAGGCCCTTGAATTCTATAAAACATTTCAAAAATTGGATTATTGTATTATAAATAATTAGAGATACCAATTAATGCATGATTTCTTCCATGTATCAAATATTTTTTATTTCATCAAGACCCATAAAATGTCTTCAAAAAATGAGGTCGGACAAAATATAGTCGTTTATTTTAAGGAGTTAATAGCTTATATTGTGTACTAAACTATTAAGAAACTTAGAGGAAGGTTAGTTCCATGGGTAGGGGTTCTATGGAAGCATAGCTGAGTAAAAAATGGGACCTGGGAATGGGATGTTAATATATGATCTCCATAATGATAACTCATTTTTAATGTATCCTTTTTACCCATAAAAGGAATCCCTAGAGAAGAGTTTTTTCAAGTTAGTGAGATTATAATGACACATAATTTCAAGACGGTAAAACTCAATAGATTTTAAATTTATATCCCTTGTTTAATCTTAGTTGAAATGTACTATAACCTCAGGAAGGGTGCATGAGAGTTTGGGGCTTGTTTAGAGCATGAAGCTTTGAGAAAAGGGAGAACATTTTAGGAAATAATGTTACCACATGGTTAGTAGTAACTGCAAGTGGTAAGCATGCAGGGCACCATTCTAGGAGTAGGGGATGCAAAGTTTCTCTGAAAATGTGAAATCTCTTGGGTAATTCCCATGTGAAAAAACTACAGAGGTTGGATAGTGGGATTTTACATACTATTCAAATGATAAGGTAAATTTTACATGTTTACTATGAGGGGATCCTCTTTATGTAGTGGACTGAACATGGTTTGGGCACAATTTCTATTTATACTTGTTTTTCTATTTATGTTCATGATCTTTACCCTATTTCTTGGTTATTGGAAAAATTCTTCTATTTCTCCAAACCAACATTAAATTTGAGGGCTCTATTTGATAAGGAGCTTTCAATGGACCTATGGTGGGTGCTTTATTCATTTTCCCTAGTTTTTTTCTGGTTTCCTAGCTTCACTATTGTACCACTAGATATCCTTCACCACATATACTCCAACATTTTTTATATTTATTACAACTTTTTTTAACCATTCATTACTCACTTGGATCATTGTTATGTTTGTAGAGGATTTGAACCTCATTTATGGATCCCCTTGGGTGATCTGGTTTTAAATTACCGCATATAATTAAATGATTAAATACCTAGATGGTCTTGTAAACATTCGAATTGGATTATAAATGGAATTTCCTTATTAATACAATATATTTTTATTGAACTAAAGAACCTCTTAATTTCTGGTATTGAATTATTGCTTGTGCGTCCCATTTTTGATAATTCTATAATTGATTATATCACCTCATAATTTCCATGTTGATCCTCACAATGGGATTTCCAAGTTTTGATTAATTAAATGGAATTAATTAAATAAATATAATGATTCTTGGTGGATTATTTTCCTAAAATGAATTAAATTGTTTAATTGGAATATATTATAATGTATGGAAAGGCCACATTATTCGTTTCATGATTTATCAAATTATTTATATGAAGTTTAATGCCTTGTTGTATTTGGGCTTGAAAAATGTAGTAAATGATAGGTAATTCCTCATCACTATTTCTATAAATATTATTAAAAATTAGATATAGGATGTGGAAATATAAAAATGGTACTATTGGGAATGGTGTTTCACACTCCCTTACATTGGGTGTTGAGTATGATGTCTCTTACCATCGACATTATTTAGTCAATGGTCATGACACATCATGTCCCCTGTTTCTAGTGATTGCATGATGAAACGTATACACTATTGAAGGAAGATAATGTTATCTCTCAATAATCATGACATGTTGGGATTTTAACATCTAATAGATCTTATAAGATCATTTAGGCTATTTAGGGATGACTGAGTTATGCCCCAGTCTAGCCAAAACCTATCAATCAAAGAATATGGCTACCTCTGTATGCATGTACTTAGCGTATATAAGTAGAGTAAATATGTAACTATACTATACATATTATAACTGTTTTTATAGTCACTTATTAGACATCATTATGTCTTGATCCAAAGTAGGTAGAGATTCCAAGTTTCCATTATGAACATGATATGGCTAGTATTTTTTTTATCTTGTACTATTAATTCATTTCTTCCTACATGGTATTAGATCTACGTAATGTTATTGGATTACAAACAGACATTATTAGAGGTGGATTACTGGGATTTTAACTCATTGTGTACAAGACTCCCTATTTTACAAATGAATGTTACTTTTATTGATGGTATGAATTTGGTAAAGGAACATACATAGATATTTTGTACTCTTTACTTAAAAATGGGGGATAGGGGAAGAGGACTTCACATATACTTGAGATTATAGTGGAGTGGTCTTTTGTATTTTTGTATTTTATTGTATAATATAATGTATATTCCTATCCCTTATTACCCATTTGGTATATTATAATTCCATTAATCCTTGTATATAAAAATGAAATGTGGTTTTTGATATTATTATCTATTTTTCTTGTTATTTACACTCCACAGGTGTTTATTATATATTTTATATAATATTATTCTGATGTTGTATGTTTATTGTTATATTCGTTGTTCCACTCTAACATGATGGTATAGTCTCCCTATTGTACCACATTTACACCCTCATTTATAGTCTAATATCTATGGAATATTGGGTGACACACTTGAGACCATGTGTCCACCCATATTGGGGTACAGGTTACGTGAATCTAGAATGGGGATGTTATAAAGAATATGATGATTTTCTATTAACTATATGACTTATAATGAACACTATATGAATATTAATTCATATTTATTGATACAAAATATATAAATCCTATTTAAATATTATAATTTTAGTGGATATTTTAAATAATTATAATAGAGAATCTTTATTAACATTGAAATTGTTTTTAGAAAAATACAATTTTTAATCCAAAAAAATAACCTTATACAAAAACACAATATATATATTATTCAAATATAATTAAGTGGATTAAATATAAAGAAATAATACATATGTTTCTCTAAATCAAATTTAAATTATATTGTTGGTATTATATTACCTAATTTATTGAAATAAAGAATATTTTTTTATAAAAATATTTATTTTCCATTATTTACTAAAAAATTAATATTTTTAGAAAATTCACACAAAAAATTCTAAGATAATTCTGACCATATATATTAAAAAATCAGAATAACTATTTCAAATAAATTTTCTAATGTTTCCCAAAATAAATTATAATATTTATGCATAAGAACAATGAAAACCCATTTTTTTGTAAAAATATATTTATTAAGAATATAGTGACTTTTATTAAAATTGAGTGATAATTTTGTAATAATATTTAAATACATTAATATAAAGTTATAAATTCTTTTTTATTTCATAAATCACATATTAATTTTTATAAAAACAAATTTGATGGATATTTAATGTAGGAAAAGAAATTATGTTTTCATGTAATGAAAGCTATTAAAGGAGTTAAATATCTTTAAGAAATATTTAAAAATATCATTTGGTGTCACATTCTCCCCCCATACTTAGAAAATTTCATCTTCACATTATGTGCTTGTACTAGATAATTAATTGTCTAAAATGTGAAAATTCCATTTTGGAAACCCACATCGTAAAAAGGGCTAGTTAAACATGCACTTAAAAAGAGATATGGAAAACATTAATGTCATCTAGAATAACACATATCTAGTTTTAGAGATTGAATAAAATTATTGGGAGTTTAAAAAATGGTAATTAATGAGGAAAATAATACCCATGTGCTGATAGTGAGTGATAAATAATTTATTCAACAATAATTTTGTGACAATATAACCATAAATTAATGAGGAGTTAAAAGACCATCAATTCATTAGCATTGAATGTTATATGATATAGTTTTTTTTATATTTTTTTCCTATACAGAAGAAATTAATTTGACATAAATATTAATAACATTTGGAAATTTAATTTATATTTTGAATTTCATCCTTTAATCATGATCCAAAAAAATAAAATATTTTTTACAAGTGATGGATATTCAAGATGAATTTTTCATTCCTACAGCACTAGTGTAAAACCCTGAGTTTTTTAGACCGTTTTTTCAAAATAAAATTTTCATTTATTTATTCTAATTTGTTTTTTTAAATATTACTTTCACTTGTAACCAAATTTTCATACATTACACAGAACATTAACATAGCATATGTCACGTACAACACCGACATGGCGTATATTACATACAACAACAATGTTTTTTATGAAACATCATTTTATAGAATGAATTATTTAAATTAAATAATTATAACCTAGCCATTAAAATTATTAATATAAAAATTAATAACTAATTTAAAATATTCTTTATAATTATAAAACATATAGAAAATCAAAGAAATTATTTATGGTGAATTCCTTTTATGTTTAAAAATATGATCTCCTAGAATGATCATCTTTTAATATCCTTCCTTTTAAAATAATGAAATTAATTTTACACAGATTTATTTTTTTAATTTTATATAATAAAATTAATTTTATAATTCATTTTTTCAAAATTATCTTAGGGTGAATATTTTGGATTTTTCAGAGAAACGTTATTTTTTGATCAATAGTGAAAAATACTAAATTTAGGTTAAAAATTGTAATTTTGATTAAATAATTATTGAAGTTAAATTATATTTTAAATTTATCTTAAGGGAAAATTAGATCAAACATATTTCTATTATTATAATTTATGTCATTATAATCATTTTCACTTTGAAATTGAATATAAAAAGGGAATCAGCTTTTGAGCTTCATTTAATTTAAAGAACTATAATTTTGTCTCGTATGTGGGATTAGCATAAATCATAATTTTACTACTTATATTAACTACATTTTGAAAAATAAATATAAAAATATGAATTAATTATAATATTTGTTTTCTAATTAATTATTTTTTATTTTTTACAAAATTGTTTACTAAAATTGTTGAAAATTAGTCACAACAATTAAGTTCAATCTAAGCTTAATTAGGTACTAATCCTTAATCTTAGGGTCCCAAATAAGATATCCAATTATAAAAAAGAAATGTAATGGAAATATTTTGGCATTAAACCATGAATTAATTTATTTTTGTTTGTTATGACTTTTATTAGGTAAGAACATGAGTACACCAAACATTTTTTAAAAAATTCAATGCGAGCCCTTTTCCTTCCCTATAAAAGGCCACCACCTCTACCACTTCCTCACACCTATAAAAACTATTATTAATAGAAAATATATTCCCAATACAATTCCCATAAATCCTAAATTCCAATTATAATCCTTCTCTTGGGTAGAAGGTAATTCAAATATGCCTTTTGGAACAAACAAAATGTAGTAACCCGATTAAGAGGTAACATATTCTCTCCAGTACTTTATTTTTTTCTATTTTGACAACCATAAATTATATTTTTCTAAATTATTTTATAAAAAACTTATCCAAAATTTACAAAGATTTTTTTATTCTATGGTTTCAACCTGAACTTACAAACACCACAATCTAATGGATAACAAACATAATGTTTATATGTATAACGAACTACCACCTAACTAAACTATGATTGTTCAATTTTATGTTATTCTTATCAGGATAGAAATTATGATGGAAATTAGTTTATTTATTTTATATATTATATTTCTTACTACTTTATTCTTATTTATTCATTTTACAACACATATATTTTTTACATTCCATTTGGTGTTGATATGATAATTTAATTTGAGTAACATTGCACTACCTCCACCTCTAAGTGATATGATTCATTCATAAAATACATGGTTTATATTAAGGAAAATTTTACTGAAAATATAAGTCATATATGAAATAAAAAATATAAATTAATAATGATATATATGCACATATATGTCTTATATTATATTTTGTTCAACACAACAATTAAACAGAAATAGTGTTTATGGTACATATGGCGGACCGTCTCTTTGAATGGTGTATAGTATTTCATAATTATATAATCTATATTTTATTATAATTAAAATATAATTTATATAAAATATATTTATATAATATATTAAATTCTAGGAATCATGATATAAAGTATAAATACGAATGATATAACAAATTAACACACATGAGAAGAATAAATCCAATATTAACCGAAGTGAAACCTTGCCATATGATTCTTAACAAGTGAGTAATATAATGACATAATAAAACCATATATATATAAGACTATGGTTTTGTGAAATATTTTTAATAAATTTATATTTATTATACAAATGGTTTGAATGCGTATATTGAGATTCAAGACACAAGGTAAAGGGATTTCATCTCAATTTTTATTTCTGTTAGATACGTTCTATGTTGGAAACTCTTTCCTTTTGTGTGGTGTATGTACTTCCTATGATTGTATTATATGTATATTATAATAAAATTTATGGGCCTTCACATTTACATTTTAAGATCATTATATTATGAGGTTTATGTTTCAAAAGTTACCAAATTGATAAAATTATTTTGTTTGAAATTTCTCTCATTGAGGCTCATGTTTTATTATGCACCTAAGTTATCTTTTAGAGTTTATATAATTTACTTTTACATGATATAACATGATTTTCTTTCCATTCATGATATTTTAATCTCTATTTAGTTTCCATTTATTTCTAGGATAGAATGATCTCATGTAAACATTTTATAAAATTTTATTGGGACAATCTATTCTTTTTTTATGATTATTTATGTTTATGCTTCCTCCGATGAGTTATTATAATCCATCTCTCTAAAAAACTAATGAGTTTACCTCCCTTATATTTATTAAATATATATTAATTTGTTAGTATGATTTTCCCACTCATTGGTACATATTATAATTTTTTTAGGTATTATCAAACCATCTCTCTCTCCGATCAATTATATATTGTATTCAGGAAACAAGTCTTTAAATTTTTTTCAAAAGTTATTTGAAGCCCATTTTCATGGAAAAAGGCATTTAAAAACATTTTATAGTTTTTCAATTATTCCATTATATGTTTTAAAAGAAACGTTTAATGAAAAATATTTTCAAAAATGTTTTATGTTTTAAAATAAGTTTTCATTAAAGAAAGGATATTTTCCTCAAGAAATGATTTAAAAAGATCTTTCAAAATTACTTCCAATATTGGATAACATCCAATGATGTTATGAATTTCCTCATGAGTAAATTATTCATTGTTTAATTTATTATTCATCAACTAAATTTAATTTGTTTTAATGGAATGATTTTTATGAAACCCATTTTTCTGTCACGGGTTATATGATTTTGAAACCTACTTCTTTTCATGGGTTATATTTTTGATGAAATGACTGTGAAACCGATCACATTATATATGTTATGATATCATTACATGTTTATAAAATTTATTTAATTTCATGGGTTTTGATATGTTAGTTTATGATATTTTGGAACATGTATGTATGATTTCACTATAGGATGGGTGGGACCTATATCTCCCTCCAATACATTGGGTAAAAATTTATATCTCCTGAGATAGAAATGTCTAGAATGAGAAACAGAATTGGTACAATATTATAGGGATATAATGAGGAATGAACATAGTTTAGTAATATATGGATGGAATATGGGGTGAAGATGATTTAGTAATATAGGTCTCCAAAGGGGTGTGAACCCTGTTTAATATAGGACTATTTCCACAAAGATGGTTTGACATCATTTCCATAACTAATATGGGACAAATTATATGTGATTTTGTTGCTTTAAAAATTCCATGTTTTATTCCCATGTTATTCTTTCATGGATTATGTTATATATTTCTTTATTATTAATCTCTTGTGAACTTCCAGGCATTATTACCTGATTAATGTATATGATCTTTGATTTGAAGTGTTTGATCTTCTATTTTCACAATCTTGTTCTCATACACTTTTGACCATTATTACAGTTACATATCTCCCTTGTTTACCCTTACTGAGAATTTGATCCCCCACATTTTATGTTTTCTTTCCTATGTTAGGAAGATATGTATTATGTTTGAAGTGTCTCTGAAGGGTTCTAGTCAAGAAGAAACACGTGGGTGATAATGTATCAATCATATGTATCAGTTTTTATGTTTCCATGTTTCCAAAGTCACATGACTATTATGGTCTTCCTCATATGATTGAATAATGTTTTAATTGTTCAACAAATGTTATGTCATTTTAATGTTTAAAATTCTTGTATTTCGAAAGTTGGTGTTAGAGAAATGGTTTTGTTAAAATTTTGAATCAATGATTAGAAAAATATAGTTAGAATTGTAAGGAAATGTCTACGATTGAGTTTAAGGATGCAGAAGAGAATATGAAAATGTCTTCGAATTTTGGTAAAGGATAGAGTGATTTTTTATCTAGAAATATATCCTTGTTTGAAAACTACAGGTGGATGTGACTCTGGAAAAAATGTAACTAGTTGTAACAACACTAAAAACTTGTTCTTGGCCTGACTGGAAGTAATATAGTACATGAAAATGGGCCTTGTTGTACACGAAGTTTGACACTCTTTAGGGATATTCTTAGAAAATATACAAACACTAAATGAATCTTCTCAAAGGATATAAATATATTTTTGATATGAATAACGTTGTATAATCCTATGGTGTCATATATTAAGGAATGTGTCATAATTTATACATAATATAAGTCAATTTTCATGATTATGTGGTTCCTCACAATGATAACTATCTCTGACTCTATTCTTTTTGGTTTTAGTCAATGGATGGATCTCGAAAGAACCACATTATTGGTGATTGTGGTTGAAAATGAAACAATTTATCTCATAATAAACCAAATTATATAGGAGATATAATGAAAAATATCATTTCTATGCTCACCCAAATATCTCAATCTATAAATCGGGGTGGAATATTAAACAAGCCGAGGAGGGAACAACATTCTTTTGAGTAATCAAGAGGAAACATCCCCATTATTTCATTGGTTCTTATAATCCACCTATTTCTAAACAATAGATCGGTTATAATAAAACTAGATTACCCATTCTCTAGTGTTTGGATCATTAGAATGTCATTTTGGGTGTCTATCAGTTATAAGACAATGAATAATAGTGTTTAAATCAATGGGATGATGAATATATTGTTATCAATGAGGATAATTTTAGAAGACCTATGAGGTAAAATTCAGGAATTATTATCAATGTAGAAGTTAAGGTTGATAGGTTCTTCAGTGGATGAAATCCATGTTCCAAAAGAGTGATAACTATAATAGACTTTAGTAGCTATTAATATATTATGCATTGTGAAATCAAGTTTTAAATGGAGGTACGAGTCACATTTGAATCCCATGTTTTTGACAAGAATATGAAGATGGAGTTTGGCGTAAAATCTATGAACCATAAAGAGTTGAATATGAGATTCACTTTATGATCCATTTTTGGGAATAAACATGGTGTAAAATTCATTAAGGGGGCAAATAAATTTTTTAAGTGCGTTAGGGAAGGCCATCAGTCATTTAATTACTTATATGATGGGAAGGAGTTAGCTAATACTGTGAATAGAGAAAAATGGCATAAAAATCACCTACCATGATTTAGTGCTACATGTGTAAAGAGAATGTGCATTATGCTAAGGACTACCCAAACCAATGGTCTTGTGGTGATGATTGATGTTGAAATCCTCTTAAGCCGAGGGACAAGCATAAATATCATGTAATCACTATTTTTGATGAGGGGTTCGATAATGATGTAATGAATGGTATACATACCATCCAATCTAGAACTGATAATGTCATATTTGTTTCTGGATCTACCCACTATATCATTTATGAATAATTTTATAAGGGTGTTATGATTCCACCAAAACTATTAGATGTGGATTTTGTAGTGAAACCCCATAATAGTATGATTATTTAATCTCAAGTATATTACTCCTCTCCTGTTGAAGTTTTTGTGTATTGTCATCCTATAAATATTTTTTTTATTTTTTTTATTTAATTTGATTTTAATATAGGAATGGATAGGCTTTATCTGCATAAATCTCACATCAATTGTTAGGGAAGGAATGATAATTTTCATACTCTAAACACTCATATGATCACCAATCATTGTTATGGTAAGTATGAACTACCTATGTATATTACATCTACTCTATGGGTCATAATTCCCATTCAAAATGGACATTAATATCAAATAGTTGGGGAAAGAATCGACATCAATAATATTCCGGTTTGAGAAATTTTAAATTACTTTCCAGAATAGTTTTCTATTCTTCCACGAAAACATGAAGTTTATTTCTCAATAGAACTGATATCTAGTTCCACATAAAATATAAAATCTCATTACATTACTGATTATTTGTGGAGAATTTCTCATGACCATATAATCCTCTAAGTAAGTTAACTATTAAGTGTGTCATGTTCTTATAGAAAAATGAGCGTGAGTAAAATTTCATGGAACTTATGAAAAGGTTAGTTTATGCAACTATTGTTATGGCTCGTGGTAGTTGAAAATTCATGATAAAAATTAAACAAAAAAATATTTGGAGTTAGCATTGGTAATTTTTTCATTAAATATATATAGGCATTATCTTTATGGAACAAAGTGTGATATATATACTGATAATAAATGTCTGGAATATATATTCACTAAGATGTGGCTAAACATGCGCCCAAGATGATGGCTAGATTTGATAAAGTGTCTTGTCTTCTCAATACATTACCAAACATGAAAAATAATCAACTTGGATAATGATTTGAGTCAATGGGAACAAGCTAGCTTATCCTTGACAAGGATCACAAAAGATCTAATATTTCTATATTTGCAATGGATGGAACTAGAAATCTAGAAGGGGAAAAATCATCTTTATCAAATGAATGTTCAACCCTATATTCATGTAATGATTAATGAGTTATATAAAGATGATTAATATATATTAAATAATTCTACAAATGTTATTGATTTAAAAAATAATCATGATAGAATGATAAGGTTCAAGAACTATATATGTGTTCTGTCCATACCAGAATTGAAGATGGATCCGTTAGAGGAAGATCATAGTTCGTAATTCTCAATTCATCATTGAACTATAAAGATGTATAGAGACTTGAATGAATACTTATAGAGGGATGGAATAAAGATTCACTGAGTATTGTTTGTATCTCGATTCATTGTATGATAATATGTAATGTTAGAAATACAAAATTCAAAGGGGATTTTGTATCTATTACCCATACCAGAATGGAAGTGGGAGAACAACACTATGGATTTTTTACAAGGACTAAAAAAACCTATAAAGGGATTAATGATATATGGGTGGTATTTGATCACCTTACTAAGTGATTAAAATTCATCATTATCAATGAATACTTCTCTCTCGATCAGCTTTCTAGGATATACATTAAATAAGTGGTAAGGATTCATAGAGTACCCAATTATTTTGTATCTGATCGGGATTTGAGGTTTACCTCAAAATTTTGTTGAAGTCTCCATCAAGCACTTGATATTGAATTGAGTTTTATTAGTTCTTATTATCCTCAGATAGATGGTCAATTTGAGAGAACAATTCAAACCCTAGAGGATATGTTGAGATCTTGATCTCTATATTTTGAAGGAGGTTGAGATCAACACCTTCCTCACGTTGAGTTTTATTAGAACAATAGCTTTCAAAAAATAATTCATATGGAATAGTATGAATCCTTCTATTGGAAGAAATGTAAAAATCCAATGAAGTAGAATGTTTTTGGAGAAATAAAGCTATTGTGAGGTGATATTAATGAAGAAATGGTCGAGAATGTTAGAACTATTGTGCATCATATATAAAAATATCAATTTCTATAGATAATTTATGCTGATATCCATAAAAATGATATGGAATTTGATGTTTGTGAAAAGGTTCTTAAATGAAATTTACTCTCAAATAATGTTATGATATTCTAGAATAACGATACATTAAGCCCTATGTATATTGGTCCCATTAATATTCTTGATCGTTTTTGGATTGTAGCATATTTTTTTGAACCTCCTCCAGATCAATCTTAATTATATAATGTGTTCCACATATCTATCCTATGTAAGTACATACTTAACACTTCACTTGTACAGAATTCAGAGGATATACTGCTTGAGATGGATCTGTCTTACGAAGAACAGCAAGTTGAAAATCTAGTTCACAGAGATAAAGTTCTACGAAACAATACCATTCAACTAGTCAATGTTATATTGAGAAATCGCTAGTTATAGTAAGCTACATGGGAACCTGAGGATATGATGAAGCATAATTATCCTCATTTTTAACATGAGTGATGAATTTTGTGGGTGAAATACATTTTAGTGGGGAGGGTAGAATGTAACTCCATGTGTTTTTAATGAATTTTTTTTTGAAATATTGTAAATTTTTTTTAATGACGTAAGTCAAACATTAAATTCACCCAACACCAAATTAGAGTACTCTAAATCCTCCCAACACATCATATGTTACCTTGAACATCATCTTTTTGTATTTTATGTACCACACCAACTTGGCGTACATTATAAGAAACCATTTTGTTTATACGAAACATCATTTTCTAGTTTTAATAATTTAAAAAATATTATTATAACATATCCATTAAACTTATTAATATAAAAAATAATAAATAATTTTTAAAATTTTCATATAAATTTGTTACATATTGATAATGAAAGATATGATTTTTGGAAATGTCCTTTTATGAATAAAAATACCATTTCCTCAAATAAACTACTTTTAATGTATTTTTGTGAAATATAATAGAATTAATTTATAAAACATTTATAAATTTAATTTGATGACATAAATTTCATTTTGGAATTTTGAATATATAAATTATATTAATGTTTTTTTGGTATTTTTTTGAGAAACTTCATTTTTTGATGAATACGGAAAATAATGCTTTTAGGTCAAAAATCACCTTCTAATTTAAATAATTATAAGTGTTAAATTATATTATAAATTTTTTATAATTTCACATTAGATAAATTAAATATATATAAATATGAATAAAATTTAGGACATTATAATAAATTTAAATTTAAAATTGAATATAATAACTTAATAAACTGTTAAACATCTTTCTAATTTAATGACCCATAATTTGGTCAGGTCTGCGGGATTAACATTAATTATATTTTATCAATTTTAGGATTTTTTTTTTGAAAATTGTTATAAACCATTGTAATAAATATAATATTTGGATTCTAATTATATCATTTTGATGTTTGACCAAAACTATTATCAATTTTTTTTGAGTTAATCACATCGATTAAGGTCAATCTAAGCTTAATTAGGGACTAAACCTTATTCTTAGGGGTTAAAATGACCAATCCACATTTCCCAAACCAATTGGATAGAAACTATATCCCATAATACTTATATTTTTAATTTTCTTGGATTTTTATGACTTTATTTAGGTAATAACATGTGTAGACCTAACTTTTTTTTGTAAAATTCCAAGTTAGTATTTTTCCTTCCCAATAAAAGGCCACCAACTCTCCCACTTCCTCACACCTCTAAATCATGTTATGGTTAGAAAATATCAACCCAATACACTTAATAAAAATATTACCTTCCTCGTAGATTCCTTACCTAGTGTATAAGGAAATCCAATTAATCCTTTTGTCATAAACTAAAAGGATTTACTTGATTACAAGGTAGCGTCTTCCCTCAAGTTGCATATTTTATGTTCTATTAAAATCCCTCCCCTTTAATACTTCCATGATTGTATAAAACCATAGTTTAATAAATATATAAATATTTTTTATTATATGTTTTAAACCTACACTTACACACACACACACCCATCTAGTGGATAACAAACATATTTTTAATGTGTACAGTGACCCACCACCACACTAAATGAAGATTGTTCAATTTTCCTTACCACCACTCATAGTATAAATTATGATGGGAACTGTATTTATATGTGTTATGTGATATAATTATTGTCTATTTATGTTTTTTATTCCTTTTAAAACACATGTCATGTTTTTACTTTTCATTTTGTGTTAATACGATAATTTCATTTGAGGAAATGTGGACCACCACCACCTCAAAGTGATATGAATTGTTCATAAACTACATGGATTTTATTAATGGTAATTTTAGTGAATATATGAAATATATTATAACAAAAATATTATTTAGTAATGATATATATATACATATATGTCATTTATTTTGTTTTTTTGTAAACAACAATTAAACAGAAATAGCATTCATGCAAATGTACGGCCTACCGCCACCATAAAGCGTGTATTCCATTTCATAAATATATATTCAATAGATTATTATAATACAAATATATTCAATATAAATGATATTTATATCATGATTTAAATTCTATAATTCATGATATACAGTATAAATACCAATGATATAACAAATTATGTCACACGTGAAGAATAAAGTGACTATTACCCGAAGTGAAACTTTGACATAAGATTGTTAACAAGTGTGTAATATAATATAGTAATAAAATCATATATATAGAATAATATGGTTATGTGAAAGTTTTATAATAAATTTATATTTATCATACATGTGGTTTGAATGAGTACAACGAGTGTTAAGATACAAGGTAAAGGGATTTCATCTAACTTTTTATTTCTGTGAGATACATGATGTGCTTGCCACTATTTCCTTTTATGTGGTGTATGTTAAACACATTAATTTATTCTATGTGTATTATAATTATACTTATGGGTATTCAAAAAACCATTTTATTATTTTCTTTCATGTTACCAAATCATTAAAATGATTTTGTCTCAATTTTCCAACATTGAATCCCATGTTTTGTTACGTAGAAAAATTTTCTTTCAAGGTTTATATACTTCCATTATACATGTTATAACCTGAATTTAATTTATCTCAAAATATTTTTTCATTAAATAATATATATTCATACATGGAGAGTATGATACCAATTTACCATGTAATATGTTTTTATTGAGAAAAACTCATTTATTTTCAAGATTGTTTATGTTTCTTCTTCATATGATGAAATAATACAACCTATTTATCAAAAAATATCATGAGTTTCATTATAATATATTTATTCATTGTATTTTAATTTATTTTTACCATTATCTAATCTTTGGTACTTACGAAAACATTTTTATGTAAAACTTGGCTATTTCTGTATCTGGTCTAAAATCTATTGTATTCATAAACCATTGTGATAATTTTTTTCATAAATGTTTTCAAAAGATATTTGATGAAAATATTCAAGGAAAAAGGATTTTAAAAACGTTTCACAATTATAATGGAATTTTTTATATTTTCTGACTGCTATTTTCAAATAAAGTGTTTTCAAAATGGTTTTATGTTTTAAAAATTATCTTGAATGAAGAAACAATATATTCGTACAGAAAGTTATTTAAAAGATTGTTACAAATAATTTCCCATCTAAAATTACAGTCATTACTATTACTCATGAATTTATGTGGAAATTATTGTCTTTTTACATTCTTAAACGTTCTCTGAATTGATTATGCTTTGATGAAATGATTTTTGTGAAACCATTTCTCTTTTATAGGTCATATTATTTTGAATCCCTCTTCATTTCACAGGTAATGTTCATGATGAAATGATTATTAATCCTATATCTTTCCATAGGTCATGATATCATAACATGATTCTAATAAACATTTCATTTCACAAGTTATGATATGGTTATTTATGATCTTGTGCCACATGTATATGTGATTTCACTATCTCATGGGTGGGAAGTATATCTTCCTCTAATTCATTTTCTAATGATTTATATCGTATGAGATAGACATGGAAGGAATAATAAATTAACTTAATATAGTATTAAAGGGCAATAAAGGGAAATGAACTCAGTTTAGTAACACATAGATGTAACGAGGGGTGAATTCAGTTCGTTAATATATGGTTGGAACATGATTTAAACCTAGTTAAATAATGGAATATTTCCTATAAATGGTACTAGTATCAATCCCTTGACAACAATGGAATTAATTATACATGTTTATGTGTCTAAAAACATTCCATTCCTTATTTTTATGTTGTTCATTAATGTAATATGTTATTTATGTCCCATAAGATTAATGTGTTTTCAAATGTCAGGAAATATTCCATGTTACATGCATATGATATTTGATAAGGAGGGTATGATCTTCTATTTCCATGATCGCATTATCATACCCTTATTCTCATTATTGCACTTAAATATCTCCCTTGAATACCCTTGTTGAGCATTTGGGATAATACTTTTTTATGTTTCCTTCCCTAGTTAATGAATATATGTATTATGTTTTATATTTATATGAAATTTGATAATAAATATTAACCATGTGGTAGATAATGTAGCTCACTTATATATCATTGTTTATGTCTCCATGTTTCCAAAAGTTACAAGAATAGTATGGTATATGGGCTTCTATTTGTGTAATATTATAGGTATTATAAAATTTTTATGTAACATTAATTTATAAAAATCATGGGTCACTATATCAAGGATCAACATCTATTAGATCCCATAATTGAACAAAATGATGAAAATCTCTTCCACGTGTCTATATAAATAAACGAAAAAAATGGTTACAAAAAATAAAATAATTACTAAAAATAATAAACCATCATATAAAGATATAAAACATTAATAAAAATTAACTAGTAATACTAAATGATTAAATTAAATCATTCAATAAATAAATATCTCAAAATTCATTAAATATTCTTGACCATGTTTTGAAACCCAAAAATGAAATGGATTTTTAGCACATATTCTTCCATGATTAATTTAACATTTATCTTTGATTAATACAAATCAGTATTAATGACTCATCCAAAAAAAATTATATTCCCTAATCATATAATATCAATGATATTGTAATCATTTATATAAATCCAAAAATTATTTAATCATTAAAAATGATGACCTAAATAACTTTGTCATTAAATCATTCATCCATTACAACACCATACACACTATCCAAAAACAATAATCTTCTTCTACCAATTGAACATTATAATACCCATATCAGACACATATTAAGTGTTATATTTTTTTAGTCATATGTTTTATAAAATATAACCTTATCACTAAATCACCCTTTTAGTATATCTATTCCATTTAAAAAATTATCGAAATAACAGAGAATAATCCATATATGTTTCAACATTCTCATATTATCTATAAATACCAATACATAATAATTATAAAAATGGGTACATAATCACAAAAATCATTCAAAATCAAACATAAATATTTAATCATGATTCATTTTTATCATAACAATCTCTATAAATAGTGATCTTATGTGATTTTTCATTCTCTCTAGGCATAAAATGTTGTTGGAATCAATAATAATCATCATTAACCATTAACATTTTTCACTAGTAAGCATAATTCTTATAGTATAAAAATTTATTATATATGAGTGATGGTTGTTTATTATTTGAAGATTCATCTATATTATTATCAATATCTAATATCTTCCCATAAATTCAGTATTGAATATCTTTATGACCATCCATTTCACACATGAAACAATTTATTGATCCCCTAAGATAATTTCCACCATGTTTCTCCCAAAATTTAGAGAATAAATGAAATATTTTCATCTTCTCTATATTATTTTTATAGTTTATTATATTATATTTTTCTTTTCTTTTTAAAACAAATATAATGATTGGTTACTCCAATATAAATATCAAACTTCAGAGAACATTAAACATAGTTTCTGAATTACCTTATGGATAAAATCCTTAGAATACTCTTTATTAAGCCACTAAAGAATAATTCAAACTGATATAAGGAATGACGACAATAATAAAAGGGTAACATTATTTCATGTGAAGTTTTCCTCATAGGGATGAACATACTCACCCTCATTATTTTATAGATGATGGAATTTTCCACCATATTTTTATTATAGAATACAGGGGATGTACCTAATGGAATATATATTCTTGAACTCATCTAACTCCATAGATTCAATTTATTCCTCATGTCTCATACTCCAGATAAGATTACACCATTGATATTATTCTCCTTCAAAATGATAAATATATAGAAAATATTACTCATGTTTTGAAAAATAGAGAATATAAAATATATTTTCAATGGTACTGATCAATTTATCATCATTTAATGGATTAGTGAACAGAATAAAAGGACTTGGGAATTGACTTATGAAGTAATAAATGGAACCTTGTTTTATCCCTTGATTTTTTTATGTTCGACATGATACATATCCCGAGAATGATTCATGATTATATAAGTAAGATTATTTATTCTAGCACCCATAAAATTTGGTTGTTTAGGTGGAAATCCATTTTATTTTACGTAGTATTCCACATTAACTCGATTCCACTTGGTTCCAACCATTCACTAAAAAAATAAAATAATGAGAAACTATAATCCTAGTATGGAATAATGAATAATAATGTTTATAATGTCTTATATCATGAAACCTTTTATGAATCCATAGATTTAGACTAGGTAATTTTTTATTACTAAAAAGAAAACGTAATTTTTTTATACATAGGCTTATACATTATATTTTTAATAAAGATTTATAATCCTAGATTCAAAAGGATAACTAAACCATTCTATGATAATAACTATAGAAGCCATAATTTTTAAATATTGATATTACATATTAATAGATAAATATTCAATACATAACATAATATTCCAAGCCAGAGTCATTTAGTTGTTGATTTTTTTAGAAAAACTGAAACAATAAAATGGAATACAGGTAAAATAAATCTTATCCCATTAATTTATTTATATCCAACACTCTTCTTTGAATTATCATATATAAAATTTTTCTTTATTATCTGGGAAAAGAACATAATAAAGGGTGAGAACAAAATCTTAGTAAGGGTTAGAAAGGGAGATATCAGTAAACATATATAAACAAAATGTTAGTAAGGGTGGGATATTAAAATTTGAAAACTATACCCTACAAATAAGAGATAATAAACATGATTCATGATATAAACAATGGACAATCAAGAGACTTGAATCATAAATAAATTAATGAACAATACCAATTGGATCATAACATTTTAATAAGAAAAATATATAAGGTGTGGCCTTAATCGTTGAAAATATTATGTTAAGGTTATCTGACAAGATATTTATTACATGTTATTCTCAGGATAAATGACTGTGTACCTATTTTAGGCATAGGATAACCTCACAAATACCCTCTTTGGGGACTCTTATAACCACCCATATACCCCCTTTTAGGATTTGGATAAACTCTCATGTACCCTTTGAGATCATGTAACCTTAATCCTTTCCCAACAAATTGGAGGGAGATATAGGTAACATACAAAGATTAATTAAGTCCAAACATTTCTGTTCCACAAGATAATATAACATTCACCATATCATAACCTATGGAAAGGAAATGGGTTACATAAAAATGTTTTCATCGTATTCATAAGTAATATATAGAATTAATAACGATGGTATCATTAGATAATATCCCAAATAAATATAAATTAACCTCAAAGGATGTCATATTATGTGGGAAATTGTTTTAAAAATATCACTTCATACATTTCTCTTGGAAAATACCCTTTCCATTTTAAAATAACTTGTTTTCTTAAAAAAATTTGATATTAAGATGAAAAACATTTTCTTTGAAGATAAATTTTTAAAATTTTAAATTAATCATCAAATAATCAGGAATTAATAAAATCATGTAATTCCATTCATTATATATATTTTATTAATCACATTTATTTCATAATTTCATCGAAAAAGTCACAAGGTACCTTTTTTGGAAAATTACTATAAGATTTCTTTCAAACATTTTTTTTAAAATTTTAAAATTAATAAAACATTAGTTAAAATATTGTAGGAGGACAATAAAAACCTTTTTGAAGTCATTTTTAGAAAACATGAAAGTGTATCGGTTATTTTTCCAAATGAATACTTAAACATAAAAAATCCTATATAACGATGATATTGTGAAATAAACCACTTATGACATTGGTAACTTTTGAAATCATAAGATTCAAGAAATAAATAACATTATATTGATATATATATATATAATAAATTTTATCATATTAATCAAAACAATATATTCATGGTCAGGATATACACCTCACATAAGCATTAAGTAGTTTATAAGGCTTGTTTCCCACAAAAATAAAGGTGAGATGGAAATCGATTACTTTAGATCTTACTTTCATCTTACATATTGGAACCTAATTTATAATAAATTTGAATTTATTATAATTATATTAAATATTCATATTCATATATCTCATAACATTTATTATTTACTAATATCCTTTTATCACCTGTTCGTTATCAATTCTTCATTTAAATCACTATTATGAGTGATATCTTCTTCATTCACCACATATGTTTTGGATTGGTAGTTTTGGCCAACTTATATTGATCATGCTTCAATAATCTACTAAATTTTAATTATGATATAAATTCACTGAATATTTTTTACATTAATGTATGGAGTCCTTTATAAAGTTTAGATATTGAAAAATAAATTATACTGTTCATAAAAATGGGAGGCTCAATGTATGCATGAATTCTAGTTTTTATTTTCTTAATGGATGGAATGAAAGAAATTTTCATAATAATTTAAACATAAATAATAATTATTATATCATGAATATCATATATAATAATCTAATCTATCCTTATTACTGTCCATTTAATATATAAATGAAAAATGAATCACATCATTATGTGGTGGTCATAGTCTACACTTATGTACGAATGATACTATCATTATCAAAAAGTTTATAACGTAATAAGGAAGACGTGGAATTTTCATTAAAGAATCATAATTATGTAATAAATAATGTATATAAACATTAAAAAATTAATAATAAACATCCATGAATGATGATGATGGAAAAATAATTGTATCACTACTTGGAGATGTTATATCGTTTGAATGCACGAGTGATAAATTCACTTCACATTTATTGGAATGAGGTTGGATAATTGTTTTTTTAATAATAATAATTATTATATTTAATTATATTTAAGATCTAAAATTTATAATTTTATGAATAATATAACTAATTTATTGGATTTCAAAAAAGAATAATGGAAAAAGTGATCAGTTAAGGTGATTACATTTCCTATGAGATGACTCCTTTAGATCACATATTAAGGGATCTACCGTTAGTTTTTTGGTGAGAATATAACCTATATAATGTTTCTAGGTATATTTAGAAGAAAATTTAGTATAGTATGGTGAAGCTATAAGACTCAATGTGGTGTGCTGAAGTGAGCGATGAGGGTCACTTTTATAATTTCACAAAATAGTAAATTATAAAAAATTATATCTCAATACAATTAACTCTAAATAAAATGGTATTTATTGATAATGTGGTATGAGGTATTAATTAAACAAACAAATATATATTTGATATATTTTTCTGAAATTCTAAACTTTAAAATTTTTATTAACCAAAAGATATTAAATTTTTAATTTAACTACGGTAACATCATTTTTAATGGCGTTGGTTGTAATTTTTAATTACAAGGTAAAAATCCGAATATAAAAAAAATTTAGGAAAATTTATAAAATATCATAACCAACATGTATAATTTTTTACTTTCATTGATTGTTTAATATTTTAATAAAAAATTATTTTTTTAAATATCAGGTTTGTCAATTTTAGGACTATTCATTACATTGAATGAACAATATCAAGAAAACAAATAAAATCATAACCAAATTTTTTAATTATACATAATAAATTTCTTTTTAATCTATAAAATTAATATACCTCGTTATTTATTTCAAATAATCATAATTTTAATAATTATCATGTCATTTATTTTATTTTGCTTATTTATCTAATAAATAACGAGTCGGGATTATGTTATCATTTAAGGTAATTATTTCTTCCCAAAAAAGTAAACATATATTTCCATGGTGGAGTTTTTTTTCATTCAATATATGATTTATAGTTTAACATATCTTATATTTAACAAAATGTTAAAAATATTATATTTTATAAAAACAGGAGTGTGGCAGGTTTTACTTTTATTGAAAAAAAATACTATAAAGCTTATAATCTGATCAAAATTGATTTAAAATTTCACATAACAAAATATTAGAAGAGTTTGGATTAAATTTAATAATATAATAATGTCATGGAATTTGTTAGGGTTATTTTATATTTGTTATAATTTTATTTTTAACCGAAATTATATAATTAATCATTACAGTGGTAACCAAATTTCTGTAGATACTATTTAAAATAGAAAAAAAATAAGCATAAATATTTACCAAATTTATACCCACTTATTACAAATATGGAAAACTTTTTTAAACATTAAACTCATGTAATATGATATATTTATATAAAAATAATTCCTTAAAACACAACAAATTTCTGTTTTCTAAAAATTCATTTTTCAAGTAGATGATGATTTTATATTAACTCTATGAATAATAATATTTATTATATGAATATATATTTCTTATTTTTAGATATAATATATTTATTTATTTATTAGACAAATTTTCCCATTAGGGGTTATTTTGAATTACTAAAATAGAGAAACATTATGCACCTTAAAATAATTTTTAGAAAAATCAAGAATTTAAACAAATAAAATAACATAGGCAAAAATTCAATATAAAGATGATTAAAATGTAATTAAGCTTATTAAATTTAAATAAAAATTATTATGTGTTCATAAATAATATTCAAAACATAATGGTTATTTTAAATCACTACATTTATTATAATTTTTTTAAAAAAAATCAGTATTTTCAACTATTCACATAAAAATTATTATTTTAAACAATTCTCAAAAAACATCCTAAAATAATTTTTAGATAATAAATTACAAATTGAAATTATTTTTTTTCATATAAAATATCCCAAAATTTCCAACAAATAATTATAATATTTTCTCAAAAAAATAGAAAAACATTTTGTTTGAAGAAAAACAATTTTTGAAGAATAAATTGACCTTACTAAAAAAATTCGACTAATTTCTAATAATTTTTAAATATTTAAAAATTGAGTTTTAAATTTATATTTATTTCATAAAAAAAGTGTTACTATTAATACTTCTCAATTGAATGTCATTTTTATAATAGATACGCAATATTTTTAATAATATTACTTGGTTCATCTAATTTCATTAATCAATATAACAGAAGCAGTCAACAAAGTTAAATATATTTTATAAATATATTATAAATTCTCATGGTGTTACAATGATAGATTCTCATATCACAATGTATACTCTAGATCCTATATCTATGAATCATCACCCACAAATCACCATATTCTATTCCCAAAACACCAATCCATTTATCATGCACACAAACACTATGATTATGAGGGTTCGATCATGCTTGAACCTTCCTAAAAATGTTGAGTAACGAACAAATTGTTTAATAATACAAACAAGAAGAATAATTCGGGGAATATAATATGAATAATTTCAAAACAATCATTAGCCAAACGATGTTGGAAAATGATCATATAAATGAGAAATAAATAGTTATTGGAAGGGAATAACACATAAATTGGAATCAACCAATAAAATTGTTACAATGGTCTCATTTCAAGAACACAAGACCAACAAAAAATAATAAGTAAGTTAAAAAAAATTCCTTAATAGTTTAATCAGGAGTCTTTAATCCATAATTTATGAGTCCAACCTCAATTAGGATCGATCGTTTGTGAAGAAACCATTCTCTAATGATAAGGATGATCTTCTACATACATTGCATCTCAGTCTACCTCGATCTGATTTCCCATCATTCTTCAATTTCAATCCACCAATGAAGAACATCCTATATCTCCTCTAAAATCCTCCCATGGTTATGGGGATGAACGTGGTGTTTTTTATAATGTGGTATTAATAGATTAATCTAGGTTGTGTTAATTTAAAACAAACAAATAAATAAATTATCTATTTTAACTAAAAACATAGGCCAATGGTTTCTTCGACTGGATGTCTGGTGCTGAACAACATTATGTTATTCCTAGGGTAAACAACATATTCCAAAATTTAATCTATTCATATTTTTTTTATATGAGTCTCTATTTGGGAGTTATTCTACTATTCCAGGAAAAAAACTAATGTGTGATATTAATATATTTAATGTATTTATAATATCAATATTGATCTCATCGTGTATTCAAATATCATTCCTTTCTAGGGAATGTCTATAAAAATATTATAAAAAAATATTACAAAGAATTGAAAATAAAAAACTATTTCGTTATATGTTTTAAATTTAAATATCCAAAACCCATTTTTTATTTTCATTATAAGTATCTCTTCTTATATTTCAGTATGATTGTTTTTTCTTATACCTTTACTAATAAAAGTTTTCTTTTATATTTTCTATATATTTTATGGAATGGGTATGATACTGAGGGTATAGTATCACCCGTTATTATGTTATAATCCCCTCCCCTAGTCAACATCTATTTTATTTGGAGAGGAGTGTGTGACATCTCGTGGATATCCAACTCGGACCCGATGGTTCGGGTCAGGGTGTTACAATAGAACATTTAAACTAATGATATTTGAATCATCAATTTGGACATAATATAATAGAGATTGAATATGGAGTCCATGTAATTCCTTATATGGTTCCATTATAATAGATTACTGGTATCTATTTTCATCAAAAATTCAACCAATGGAAAATGATTCACCCATAAAACAATGAAGTTGAAAACAAATGTTTTCAATATACACATAATAGATTTAATAGTCCTATTAGTTTCACCATATTTCAGTGGTAATATTATTTAATAATACATTAGAATATATAGAAATAAAAAAAATTACACAATATTTATCCTTCATCTGTTAACAAATAAAAAAATTCACCCAATTCCCCACTACCTATTTATTAATTCTATGTGACTAATACTACTGATAAAAGATACATGTCATCATACCAACTATAGTATGCACTAAATGTGGTGAATAATTAAATTACGACATCTATTTTTTCATTAATGTAAAATAAAATATATAAATGGGAAGAAAATTTTATTTAATTTCCCGTCCATCAGAAAACCCCCTGGGAATATTCTCTTGAATGACAAACTCATCGACACAATAATCTTATAAATGTTGATTCAATATTTTATAAACTTCTAATCTAAGGAATAAGTCATAAACAATTGGTTGAGTCAGAATCATTTATGAATATTCTAAATATGAAGGTAAAATATGTTTTTATATATATTATTCTTCATTTGTCATTAATTTTATTTTTTACATTTCTATAATATTTTTAACTTGTGGAATCAACTACTATATTGCCCTATTTAAAGTATATGTTATATTGAAATAACAATCCCAAAAATGTTCTAATAAACAATTCTCATATTTTTAAATCAAAATACGATAAAAGATGACATGAAATATTAATATATCAATAAATCATGAATTTACCACTAATAAAATTACACATTGATAATTTCAAGGGAATTTTATTTCAAAGATCTTTTGATTGTTGGTATCATAGATAAATTTAGTATCAAATAATTCTCTACACATGTATGCAATATGTATTTCATTAACACACATCCTAGTATATGGTGTAAAGGATTCCAATGAAACTAAAATATTAATCCCACTACCAAAAACTAAATAATGGTAATGATGGTTAATTTGTTCATTAGAAATTGAAATGATACATGATATCACAAGATATACCAAATTGAAATATCCTTTTTGGTCAAATTAGTTTGTGAAGTCATAAATACAAATGATTTGAATAAAAATATTTAGAAATAACATGAAAAATAAAAAAAATAGTGTTCCTTTAAATCATTACTGTTTGGATTCCTAGGAACCATAACCTCATTATTGGATGGAATAATTAATAAACCTTTTTAGCGTAAATGAAACAAAAAAAACACTTCACATGCCCATAAATAGAAATTTTTATGAATTCCCATATAAATAATTGTTTCTGAATAATTATGGAATCAACCTCAAATGATCAATATGATCCTATTTCCTTTTGAGAACAAACATGCGTATCATCAGAGAATACCACCATTTTGTGATTATAGTTTTTCTAAAATAGTAAATGTATTAAAACCATAATTATAACTAGTACATTTCCTATATAAAATAACACTATAATGAGTTCAAAATGTTCACAAAAATATTTATAAGTTATCATAAAAATATTTTCCCTTCCAACCACATCTTTTTATTTTCCTATCACAAATTTTCTTCAAAAAAATTATCTTCCATCCCTTATTTAATTAAATAAATCCAAAATCTATGATAAAAATTATAATTTCTATATCAGACCAACCTGAGAGGACCATAGAACTGAAGAAATTCATCTAATGGACTAATTTTTTCTCCCTGATCATTAGAGGCAAGATAAAATCATCAATAGACTAACATATGTATTGGGTATGAATTTAATGTATAGTATATAATCATCATAATATAAAAAATGTACTAATAATCCATAATGTAAAATAATACAAAATGTAAATATATAAACATTAAAGTTAATCCTTATAATTCCCAATATGTTATAAAACCAAAATATATAGAGAGAATATATTGAGTACAAATATTTCAATAATGTACATAAAAAAGGACTGAAATAAATATTGAAAATAATCCCTTATATACCAACTTAATGTTCATCCAAATATCATCATAATGGGTTAAGCCACCAAATATAATCTATATTGGGTATGGTCCCTTTTTTCATGTACATGAGTGATTTATTCATATTCATAATATATTACCATTCAATTCAGGAGAAATAATCTAAATAGAATACCAATAGATATCCTAAACATATTTAAGATCATGACCTTTTAATATTTGTAATATAAAATTTTAGAAATGAATTTTATGTAAAAAACACATATAAAATATTATCATGAACTTAAAAATACACAATGATAATAAATTATATTAACTTTTAACAAAGTAAGTAGAATCCTATGGTCTCTGTTCTTAAATCAATTCCAAACAGATGACATATTGAAAACCTTCCTCAAACTCAAGATTTCAAAAATTCATTCATAACTCAATATAATGGTCAAGCATATGACCTTCCAAATTCATGGAATATCCTAGGATAATAGAAAAATACTTAATATACAAAAAACATGGCCTTTACCCTACATAGATAAACACATGAGATGTACCGATATATCTTAATGTATAATATAAAAAACCCATGGTTCCTTTCAAAATAACCCAACACAAGGCTTCTTCTACATCAGAACCAAATATATGGTCATATAAAGCCAAACTCAAGGATTTTCCTACAACATTACTAGAAACATGAGATTTTCAAAACAACATGAATATATCCAAATGTATAATGATCATAAAAATAATATTTATCTAATCACACAATATTAAAACAAGCATTACATAATCAAATGATACAAACATAATCATATCATTATAACACAATGATAACACAAGAATTTAATCAACTCCCATATGATATTATCCATTTTACTATAATTTTAAAATATTCAACAATAAAATATTAGTTTCTACCCTATACTTAAAATATTTTTATTATATAGATAACTTATAAAACACATCCTTAATTACCCTATGGGATTCCATTAACAATATAATTCTATTTCAAAATCATGAAATAATTTTTCTTTTATACACAACTCATTTTAGTATATACCTAATATGGAACATCATCCCTAACCTTATAAAATACCATTTAAATACATAAATAATTTAATAAAATTTTAATCACCATTATAAATGAATAATCATTATTTATCCTGTAATTATCATGTATACACAACATAATTAAACACACATAGAATTTTCATGATATAAACTTATTAATTAATATTATGCCTCATATTAAAATATTTTTCTTCACTAAAGTAATTTTAGCCCAAGGTATATGTATCATCTTCACATTTAACCAAATTTATAGAATTATTTTAGTACATTAAATCATAATTTATTATTTATTTTCAAGAAAGGATAATAGTTTACAAAAATTATCATTTCCCAATGACTTAAACACTTCCCAATATAATTAAAAAAATTATAGCATAAAATATTCTACAATTTTATATGTTAAATCAAATTCATATATCTAAAAAAAATTATTCTGGATTTAATAATCAATTTCATTTCATCTGAAAATTTCACAATTAAATCCGACCATTACATAAATAAAATATGAAATTAATATTGAATTATTCCCCTAGAAAATATATATTATTATAACACAATAAATGTAAACTATCTAAACAAGTATTGAATTTGAAATATATCAACAATAATTATAGAGAAATGTTATTTAAAAACAATAAAATAAATCCACATCAAGTTTTATAATAATACTAAAACTAATAAACCATAAAAATAATCATTGGGATTTTTATCCACTCATGTACTCGAGTCTAAGGAAAAAATTGATCCTTAGTTGAATAAGAAATAATTTAGAAATACCCTTCAGGAGAGGGAATTTTTATATAGATATTTGTAAGTGTTATTATAATATTACTTTTTAACTCGATCTCAAATTGATGACTTAATCATTAAAAACTGATAATTAATGGCTAAAATAACACTATTTAAAATTACGATATACAGTTCCCCATGGAAACTTATAGACTCTTATGAAATATATATAGCCTAATGGGTTCATAAAGGATCACCACTAGCATCCTAGTTGAAATAAAGAGGCTATGTCTATAACAACCCTTCTATTTATTACATATTTAAACCTGATTTATAACATAAACATGAACATAAGGAAACTAAAAGGATCAAGAGGTCTAGTGTATTAAGATATTAGGAACATTTCATAACATCTTAAAACATAAAATACAATATATTTATTGAAAACATATTTTACATGACCACAACATTACTTCAAAATTATCATTGTATGGGATAACCTGGGGACATACATTTTAAAATTGTGATCTTTAAATCACAGTAAGGGAATAATAAGGAAAACATGAATAATACAGTACGTGTTAAGAAATATTAATATAAATGGAGAAAAGAGAAAAAGTAACATAAATTAATGATATAGCATGATTATAATAACATGGAAATGTGGCAAAAACATACAATATGATATTAGCATGAGCCAAGGCTCATTGTACAAGGATTAGAATGAGTAAACCCTAATTTCACATAAATTAGAATGAGTAAACCATCACTTCACATGAATTATTATTATAAAAACCTCATTTCACATGGTGTATCAGGATACTAAACATTACCCAGTGCATTGGAGCGGTATAAGGGCATGCCCTTCATAAACATTTCATTTCATGCATAAGTGTGCCTCATGGATCATATAACATGGAATAAATCAACATCATAAGTTATTAAACGATTACAGAATTTGGAATACATAAATATAATTACCATTTAAAAAGTGTATGTGTATAAAATTGAATAACCTTTATTAAGAAATGGGTATGGTATTCAGTACATGCTGATTTTGGCTTAGAAAGTCGCTGTACAATTTCGGCAGCATAACATCATCTTATGAAAATTAATAAGTTCGGTTAATGAGAGATAAAGTATAAAATAATAATTTATACATGAAATATAAAATAATGGGATAATGGAACATAATATCCAAACATATGAAATGTAATTTATAAGCATAATATGGGAAAAATACATGAATGGAAATAAGAAGAGTGAAATCCCTTATAGAATATTGAAATTGTCATGTGTGTAAACGGATGGTATTAATGACATAAAAAGTGTTATCATATAATTAAAACATAAGGAGTAAATTATGAGGAGGATAAAAGTCATACAACACAATTTATAATTTAAAATAAAACGTTATAACAATATGAAAAATCTTGGGTAAAAACGAAAAAGGAAGAAATACTAAATGAAAATTCAGCATGGTTCTGAGTATACATAATGGCTCACAGGAAAGAAAAATTATAGTTAAATGGGATCCCTTAATTTCTAAATCACATGGTATGTATGTAATATATATAATAACATATCTCAGCAAAGAAATAAAATAAATTCAAAGAGATAACATGAAAATAATTCTTGCTAAAAGAAGAGGGTAGAAGATCCCTTTTATAAATTTTAGCATAGTAATGGGTGTGTTTAATGGAACATAGGGGGGATTGATGAGAGTGTAAAAAATTTCTCATAATATATAATTCAAATGGAAATTATGGGGTTCATGGAACATAATAACCAAAAAATTAAAAAATGAACTTAAGAAGCATAATGTAAAGGAGTCGCTTGAATGGAAATGAGAAGCGTGAAATCCCTTAAGGAATTTTGGCATCGTAACAACTTATGAAAGGTTAAAAATGAGGGAGTAAAAAAATAATTAAAAAACATCAAATGAATATTAATATAATGATTATAATTGAATCACAATGTAACCATTTTAAATGAAAATAACTACATTAAAATAAGATGCTTGAATTTGAGAGGAGGGGATAGTGAGGGTCCCTTACATGGAAGTGTGATCTAAAAGGCCTGATAGAGTATTTTGAGAGAATGAGGGAGCTTTTATAAGACTCTAATAAGTATGGAAAATATATTTATAGAGCTCCAAATGTTTTGAGTGAATAGGAATGGGATTTTGGTTAGGTTTATATAGGAAATGAGAAGGAATTCTTTATTATTTAGGTTTTGAACACTGCACATTTAACTAATCAAAACCACAAAACATATCATGGTTTTGACCATGGTTTCGGACAAAGGGGTGTGATATATCATATTCTATAAGGCCAAGGGCCTAATATATTAAAATATTATCTATTCTATTGTGGAGGTGAGTCACACTCCCAACTAAATAATGTTAAAATATTAAAATATTTTATAAGTCCTGGAGGGTCCACTATATCATTATAAAATTAATAAAAAATATAAAATCAGGTTATTTTAAAGGTAAAACATATATTTTCTAAATACCCCTATTATAGTATTTTAGTACATCACTATTGGGTCATTATGATGTCATAAAACACATTATATATTTATACGGTATTTAATTTTTACCAACAAATTATATTATCTCAGAAATTTATGAAAAACTCATTGTTCAATAATTTCAACATCTAGATTCCAAAAATAAGATTAATTTTATATAAATAATATTTAAAATCTGTTAATTTTAACCATTAAATTAAAAATTGTCATTTATTGATAATTTATGTGTTTTGAAAAAAATAGTTTCCAAACCTTAATAAAAGTTACATTTGACTTCATAAAAATTACAAATCATTTATATTTAAAAAAATTATATAATAATATTATTTTATTAAAATATTATTTAATAAAAAATTCATTAATTCATGAATAAAAATTCTTTAATTATAAATACAATTTCAGTTTTATCTTATAAAAATATAATTCGTATAAAACTGAATACTTAATCATTTATAGAGTAAAAACAATAAAGAATAAATATAATCATCACATATAATAAATAGGTGTGTTCCTATATTACTATTATAATAATATTATTAATAAAATTTCAGATAAATATAAAAATTTATATATTTCTAAAAAGTACCATTTTACCCAAAAAAATTATTTGTCTTATTCATTATGTATTAAATAAAAAATATTCTCATAAAAAACTGATGGAATAAGAGTTTTATTTATAAAATGGATTACACAATAAGAGACTAATACCATGTTACATTATCCCTCATACAACCCGAATAAGACTTAAGGGTAATGTGTGAGATGGTCGGGGGCTTTCTTGGGGTCTTTCAGTGGGCATAGGCAGGGTCATGATGTTGATGTGCCTGAACATATCCCACATGTTATTTAATTTATGCTTTACATGTTCAAGCATATATTGGGCTTCATCCAGAGTAAATCCCAATGACATGACCTTCTTCTTTCGCTCAGAAAAATGGGCTTCATATAGAACAATTCTAATGGTATAGGCCATCAAATGTTCTTTTGGAATTAATTTTTCCCATTTTTTTTCTATTCATAAAAAAATAATCATAAAATTGAAATTATTATTGTTTCTAATGGTCATATTCATCTTCAGTCATAATTTACCAATGGTCATATAATGGTCTATACCTAACAGTTACATTTCAATTTATAATTATATAGTTTTAATTAATGAGACGTAGTAAAATATAAATTTTCATGAAAAAAATATTATTCTGATGTTTGGGTGGTTACATTCTTCCACCCCTAAGAAATTTTTCCAATTAAATTTCTTTTTATCACACTGAAATAGATGAGCATACTTTTCCATTATTGGTTAAAAAAGGTCTTTAGTCAATCTTCTTAGCATTTCCATCAAGGAGAAAGGTTTCATGCATCATAATGGTGTATTATGATTTTTTTAAAAATCATCATCTTCTTTTAACCAAAATGACATTAATTTTATTGGATTATATTTTAGGAAGGACTGATAAGTCATTAAAAATGTAATTCTTATATATAGTTTTGAAATATCTTATTTAACTAGTTTTTTATAAAAAATTCTTAATGAATCATCTTAAAATATTTCAAAATGGTTTTTTGGTATATCAATTTTGGTGTTTCTCTTAATAAAAATATCTATAATTTGATACATATAGAGTACTTATAGGTCCCCAACTATTACAAAATCTTGGAAATTATTTAGTGGTTCATAATTTTGACGAATTTGGAAATACCCAAAGGGTACTTCCCACACTAAGCATAGTAAGAAAGTTGGGATCAAAATATTCCCCAACACAGAGTGCCTAATAATTGAATGAATCATGAAATTCTAGATGTATAGGATTTCTCAAAACTTTTTTTCATATAACTTTGATATTTGTAAAAGTTTCAGATTCAACTTAGTATGATTTCAAGACAATCTCTCCATGTAGTTCTTCAAAAATGGAGAGAAGAGTTCATTGTGATCATCCCCCTTCCATGTTTTATGAAATAAATAGAAAAACAATTATGTGGTTTGAATACATATCTAATAAGATTGTAAAAAATAATACTTTGGACATATAATGATAAAATTGTATCATATGTCCTACCTTATGATACCCTAAAATTCATTCTTGGTTATCTATGATCTATTTCATAACATTTATTCTTATGGTGGTTTTCCATTAATAATGGTTATTATTAATATTAAGAATATACCAAACAATATCCCTCAGGAGCATCAAAACAATAGTGCAACAATGCCGATTCTTATTCACTAGTTTACATTCAATTATAGCTTGAAGTGGTGTTTTTGGGATTTACCCGTAGATACATTTATACTAGAGCCACATCTATCTGTTTATATCTAGACATTACTATGTTTTCTTGAAAAACCAGTTACTCTATACTCACCAAAATTTTGGGATTATTTTCTTATACATAGTCTTAAATATATGGTTTTCACTAGAGATTTATAACCCTAATCCCAAAAATAACCAAACATATCCTTTCATACAAACTATAACAACCATGATCTTTATTACATATTAAAACCGAATTTATTACATAAACCATCACATAGGTCTACTCTGGGGATCTATAGGTCTATTGTAGTTGAAAATTAAGGTCATTACATAATAAATTAAAAAATAAATTACATAATCTTTATAGAAACCAGCCTTTACATGACCACAACATTCCATCATACTTAGCATTGCATGGGATTACCTAAGGACATACATAAGAAAAGGGTGATCTATAAAGCCCTATAAGGTATTGATTAGGGAGTAACATGAATAATAAAATACATGTTAGAAAATATTAATATCAATGTATCATACGGAAAACATGAACATAAAGGAATGATATAACATGATTATTATAACATGGAAATATGGAAACAACATAAAACATGATATTATCAAGTGAAAGGGATAATTTAACATGAATTAAAAAGAGTAATCCCTAATTTCATGTGTATTAGCATGAGTAAACCCTCATTGCACATGGTGTATCATGATACAAAACATTACCTAATGCATTAGAGGTCTATCAAGGTGCACACTTCATAAACATTTCATTTCATGCATATGTGTGCCACAAGCATCATATAACATGGAATGACACAACATCATAAGTTATTACATGATTAAGGAATATAGAATAAAGAAATATATGTACCATTAAATAAGTATATGTTCATTAATGTGATTACCCATTATAGAGAAATGGGTATGGTATTTAATACACAATGATTTGGTATTTGAAAATCACGGTGCAATTTCGGTAGCATAACATCGTCTTATTGAAATTCATAAGTTGGGTTGATGAGAGATAAAGAGGACCCTAATAATTTATAAATTAAATATACTATAAAGGGATCATTTAACATAATATCCCAATATATGAAATATAATATAAGTTCATAATATGGGAAAAATACTTGAATGGAAATAAATAGAGGGAAATCGCATACTAAATTTTGGTATGGTAACGGGTGTACACGAAAGTCATTAATGAGAGATAAAGTTGTATCTCATAGTTCAAACATAATGAGGTAAGTATGGGAGAGGTTAGAAATCAGAACAAAATTTTTTAATTGAAAATAAAATGTTATAACAATAACATGATTCTTGGGTAAAAATGAAAAAGGAAGAAATCCCTTACAAAAATTCACCGTGGTAAGGAGTATACATAATGGTTTATAAGAGGGATAAATGAGATCTAAAGGGGATATAATTATTTATACATTAAAATGGACTCAATACGAATATATAATAATATATCATATCATAAGATTAAAAAAATACACAACATGAAAAAAATTCTTGATAAAAGAGGAGGGTGGAAGACCCCTTATGCAATTCTGGCATAGTAATAGGTATGATTAAAGGATCACAGTGAGGAATGATGAGCGTTAAACATGTAATAATCATATATAAATCAAATGTAATGTATGGGGGTCTTGGAGAATCATAACCCAACATATAAACATGGAACATAAGAAGAAAAATGTAAAAGAGTAATTTGAATGGAAAAGAGAAGTGTGAAATCCCATGCGAAATTTTTCCATTGTAAAGTCTTAGGTAAGGGAAAAAATGAGAGAGGATAAATAAAATCCAGATTTAAATAACATAAAAAAGGATAGTAATATAATTATTATTTAAATTCTAAATTACAGGAACTACTTTCAAATAAGATGCTTGAATTTGAAAGGAGGAGAGGAAAGTGAGGATCCATTACCAGGAAGTGTGATCCCAAATGCCTGGGAGAAGATTATTGGGATCTTGGGTAACGTTTGGAGGACAATAAAGTGTATGGGGTAGTGGTTTATCAGGATTAAAATTTCATAAGTGAAGAAGAATTTTAGGATGGGTGGGTTTATATTGGAAATGAGAGGAAATACTTTATTATTTAGGTTTTAGACACTACACATTAAACAAAAAAAAACAAAAAACCAACCCATAGTTTTTGACCATGGATTATTAAAAAGGGGAGTGGTAAATAATATTTTAAAATTATAAGGTTTGTTAGTATTTAAATATTAGGCTTTCTAATGTGGAGGTTACTCACACTATCAAGGAAATCATTTTAAAATGATAAAATATTTTATATGTATTGGAGGTTCAACTAAGGCATTATAAAAATAATCAAACAAATCTAAAACAACATTATTTTGAAGCTAAAACATATATTATATTAATATCCATTTTATAAAATTTTATAACTTCACTATTGGTTCATTATGATGTCATAAAACACATTATATATTTATATCTTATTTAATTTTTTTCACACAAATTTGATTGTCTTAGAAAATTATGAAAAACTCACCGTTGGATAATTTCAAAGTCCTGACTCGAAAAATAAAATTCATTTTTTATAATTAATTTTCTAAATATTTGAATATATAAATTTATAATAATAATTTACATTTATTTAAAATTCATTGGTTATGAAAAAAAACAACTTCCAAACATTAATAAAAATTACAATAGTATAAAAATTGATTGATCATTTATATTTAATTAAAGTAACTTAGTAATAATATTATATTAAAATATTATTTAATTAAATAGTCCATTAATTCAACAAAATACATTTCTTGATTGAATATTAATTTAAAATTATATTTGTGATTTAAAACCCATTAAAAATTAACAACGTTTAAATGAATGTATATTTTTTTATAAAACATAATTCACAGAATCATAGTTACCGGGTCTTGTTTATAATCCCTAATAACACCCCCATAATACCTAAGGGTAAGCTATGTGATGATGACAGAATCTTGGGGGAGCTCTCATTACATCATTCGGCGGATAATATATATTAACTTCCACTTCTCCCATAGGTGGTTTCATTAATGCTTATCATGTTGATGGCTGGCTTGGGAATGGTGAAGAGAGAATTCCAATGATACTACCTCCTTTCCGAGCGCTGACAATTGGGATTCATATGGATAAATTCTATAGGTTGAGGCCATCGAATCCTTTTTTGGTGTAAATTGGATTTGTTAAAGCCCTATATTTATACTAATCATCTGATCATTGTTCAACAATTATATTAACAATAGTAACAATTCATAATGATATTTGAACATCCAAAAACATAAAACCAAAGAAGTATATATGTTTTATATAACAATTTTACATTATTATACGTTGAATTTTATCAATATGGACATCAATTAATAAAACTCTGGGATGTTATAGTCATTCCTAGTTTAGAGTGCCTATCCACCATCTTCTTGTCCCGGTCTAGTCTACTGAAGGTTAACATTAATCATCATCTGAAACAATTCCAATAAAGTAGGGCCAGACATTGAAATGATCATTCCCCTCAATCCCACCATTGAATAAAACCATAAAAAGTAATGATTCTTCTCTTATAATATAATCCTTTAAATAAATGTTCCTTTACACGAACATGATGGAACCCACCGTGCATTAATCCCTGATTCAAATCATCCTCCCTTGTTTGTATTTCCAAAGAACCTACATCAACAGGATATCCTATTTCACAATTTCCCTTGATTAACAAATGAAACTGACTTAGGTACACAACCAATGTCACATTCCAAGAACTACTGGATTTCAATATAATCTAGACACATTAGACCTCCCACAAATTATGACCCATATGAGAAACTCCTACCCTATTTCCTGAACACAAAACATCTAGCACACCCAAAACCATCTGCTTCCTCTAAAATTGACACCCATGACACACAACCATACACATCAGTACTATAAGGAAAACTCAGACTCTAATGAGTCATATAAATACATGTCCCAAAATATGTATTGGAATTTAGATATATAATATAAAAATTTTCTTGAATTTAAATGAGGAGATAGAAATCCCTTAGAGAATTTCATCATGGTAATGGGTGTACATGTGAGGAATTAATAAAAGAGAAAAGGGACCTCTCATCAATTAAACATAAGTAGGGAAGTATATGGGAGGGGATAAATCATACCCCAACATTTGTAATTGAAAATAAATAGGCATAACATTATATGAAAACATGGACATAAATAAGGAATGGAGAAATCCCTAACTTGGGAGTGTGATCCCAAAGGCTTGGTAGAGGATTGAGTGAGGCTTAGACTGAGATTGGGGATCCTTGGGAGGATTCTAAAGAGGGGGGGGGGAGAGGCTGGTCAAGCTCTAAATGTTTGGACTGATGAGGAAAGGGATATTTAGCGGGGTTATATAGTAAAGGAGAGGGAAAATTTTATTATTTAGGTTTTGAACACTACACATTAAAATAATCTAAACCACAAACCATTAAATGTATTTCCCATACTTTTGGCTAATGTAGAGTGACAAACATTATTTTATAAGGAAAATGACTGAACATAATAAAATATTTGGGTTTCTTATGTGGAGGTGAGACACACTCTCAAGGAAAACATTTTAAAAAGATAAAATATGTTATAAGTCATGGAAGGTCCACTAAGGCACCACAAAATTAATAAAACAAATCTAAAATAACATTAATTTAATGTTAAAACATATATTGGTCGAAATGCCCTTTATAATATTTTTTTCATCACTAATAGGTCATTATGAGGTCATTAAACACATTATATATTTATACGGTATTTAATTTTTACCATAAAATTCAATTTTCTCAAAAAATAATGAAAAACATACAGTCTGATAATTTAGTTTCTTGATTCAAAAAATTATATTAATTTTATCTAGTTAATTTTCTAAATAAGTGATTTTTTTTACTTTTAAAATAAAAACCATCATTTATTGAAAATTGACGGGTTTTGTCAAAAATAGTTTCCAAACCTCAATAAAAGTTATATTTGAATTTATAAAAATTATATGATCATTTATATTTAATAAATATTATATTATAATATGATTTTATTAAAATATTAATTCTTAAAGAAATTTCATTAATTCATCAAAATAAATTATTTATTTAAAAATATAATTTTAGTTTTTTCATATAAAATATATTTCTTATCAATGTAAATATTTAATCATTTATAGAGTAAAAATGATAAAGAAAAAATATAATCATCACTTATAATTAAAAAGAGTTTAATTATAAAACTATTATAATAACATTATTACTAAAACATCATATTAATATAATAATTTATGTATTTCTAAAAAGTATATTTTTACGATAAAAATCAATTTATCTATTTCATTATATTATTAAGAAAAAATAATATTATTAAGTATTTGATGGATTACGAGTTTTAATTATATAAGGGATTATACAATAAGTATCTAATACTTTATTACATAATCCCTTATAACAATTTCATAATAACTTAGGGTATGGTGTGCAATGGTGGGGCTTTCTTGGGGTCATTCACTGAACATGGTCTGGTTCGCGATGTCGATGAGCTTGAACTTCTCTCGTCGGTGAATTTAATCAAGCTATACATGATGAATATCATATTACACTTGGCCTTAAGTGAATCCAAATGACACTACCTATGTCTCGAGCTCCGATAAATGGGATTCATATTAAAAAATTCTACTAGAAGAGGCTATTGAATCTTCTTTCAGAATTAATATTTCCCATTTTCATTTCTATTTATAAAAAATAATTACAACGATAAAATTATTATTGTGTCCAATGGACATATTGTTTCCATGAAAATATAATATTATCCTTCTTTATCTCTAGATTTTGAAAAAGTTAATGAAACCCATGATATATCAATTTGAAAATCCAGATAAGCTTCCCAAAAAGATATATATATGTAATAAATCATTGTTTCTTATGTATATATTGAGACCAAATTCCATGAATACATATAAAATATATAATCAACACTCGAGGTCCAACCAAGAATCTATTTTTCACTATATATCTCTTAATACCCCTATAAATGAATATTTCACTCTATGTTTCCTAAACCTTCTCTGTAATGGCTCCGGTTTTTGGGGTCCATTACTTTGTGAAAATCTCAAGTTGGGTTTTCTGGTCTAGGAATCTCGATGAAGTTAGCCCAACGGTAGGCCTACCTATAGCCTTAGCCTACCGTTAGTAGGCCTACCGGTAGCTCGGTCAACAAGTAGTCGCAGCCTACTGGTAGCTCCGTCAACCAGTAGTCGCAACCTACTGGTAGCTCGGTCTACCGGTAGCTCGGTCTACCTGTAGCTGCAGCCTACCGGTAGCTTGGTCAACCGGTAGCTGCAGCCCACTGGTAGCTCTGTCTACCGGTAGCTCTGTCTACCAGTAGCTCGGTCTATCGGTAGTTGCAGCCTACCTATAGCTCAGTCAACCGGTAGCTCAGCTACTAGTGGCTCTCGCCTACCCCGACGAGGTTTTTCCAGTAGAGCTCATTTTGCACAAACCGGGTTTTAAACCCTATTTTGACCCCTTTAATCTTGTTTTAAATCCCGGTAACACCCATAAATGTTCTAATTAAATATTTAATGAATTAACCTAGTGTGTGCGTCGGTTTAGAACCCTTTAATAATGTGTGGGGCCGTGTGGCCGACCCATGACCCCTGATCTTTATGCGGTTTTGCGCTCTTATCTCAACCATCCCCAGCCCTTTTAAACTAAAGGGTTATCCATGGTTTCTTATTTTCTTGATCATGTTGTGCTAGTAGTACCCTACGTTCAGACGAGGCAATTTTTGTTCAGGCGAGCCGCAACGCTATATTTGAAGTTTCGCGCCCGGCCTTAGCATCGATTGTTGATCAACAAGTAGGGAATTTCTCTATCGCCTCTTCATTTTGTGTATCATATGGGGTGGGTGTGATTTTGGTTCTATAGAATTTGGATAAACCAGACTTAAATAAAGACAATGAACGAATTCAATAAATAAATAGGGGGGGGCGGTGATCGTTGATGCTTTTTTTGTTATGATCATCTTTCTGTATTGTGCGGGGTTATGCCTACTAAAAATCATGTCCATTGGTGGTCTTTCTCTGTGCACTAATGAACCCCTGGTGATATTTTAAATGGCTTGTTTGTGGTTGTGAAATACTGCTATTAAAAGGAAATCGGTTAATCACGTACACCTGGCTAAATAAATTGAAAGCACCAGGATCAACCCTTCTGTGATAACCCCTGGTTAAAGCACACAGAAATTGCAATCATGGAGTGTGTTAAATCTTATAAATCTGAAAATACCAGCATGGCCCTGCTTTGTGTTGGTGGTAGTGTTTTGGTTTTTTTCTTTTATGGGTATATTGGTGGAGATGTGGGAGGGGATGGGATCCCCTGTTTTTATTCTCTCAGTGGATGTGAGTCTTAAGACCAGGTGGTTACCTTTTTTACATCAGGAATTGGGTTGGTATCTTCTAGCGATGAGAAAACATTTTTGGGGGACCTTGGGTAGTGTCTTGGGGGGTTTCTTTTGTTCTAGTACTTCGAGGGATCTCACTTATCCCTTTGTTGTCGTGACATTACAAGAGAACCGGGTGTGGATATTTAAATTGACATTTGGTGGGATTATTTTCCTTGGTTTGTGCTTATGGAGTTAGTCTCCCATGTAGGTGCAGAACTTAACTAAACATCATTACTGAACATGAAAGATAATGGGACAAATGGGTTTTGTTGGCGAGAGTTGTGACTCGGACTTGAGTGTTGCATGTGTTCCTTAGGCTGACTGAAGAAAAACCTAAACATGGGAGAGTTCTTGTTACCTATATATATACTTGTAGTTTTTTGTTTCTTATTCGTGCCCCATCCAAGTTGAGCACTTAGTACCGAAAACCCCCATTTCATGTGGGAGGGTGTTTTTACCAACACTATTTTTAGTGGCTTGTTATTATCCCCTTTTCTTCTCCCTTTCTTAGATTGCCCAAGAATCTTTAGGCAGGCTGTGATGGCCTGAGGTCCATTATTAGCTCAAGAATCTTCGGTCAGGGTAGTGTGGTGGTTGGATCAGGTGTCTACTGGCAGGTGGTTTCCCAAGTGTTTCGGGATGAGGCCCAGGTGTCTTCGGGCGTGGCATTGGATCTTCATGCCCATGTGTCTTTGGGGATGGCATTGGTTGTTCTGGACCAGGTGTTTTCAGGTGTGTTTACATGTGACAGATGTGGCCCAGGTGTTTGGGGGTGGGATTTGACAGTGGGACTTTGTGCGGTTGTGGCCTAGGTGTGTGCGGGTAGGTGTGGAAGTGGGACTCTGGTGAGAATGGCAGGATTGGTATGATGCAGAAGATGTCTTCAATAACCAGTGGGAGAGTGGAAAGGGGTACCAAAACATCGATGTGCTCTTATTATATATATTACTTGACTTGCATTATTTGGTGAGTGTAGCCGGTGAGTGGGATGGGTGGACTCCTTGATAGTGCTGGTTGTCTGCTTCTCACGGAACTTTAGTACGTTCCCCCAATTGTGCACGAGTGTCTTTGTTTTTCCCTACTGAGTGTACTTTTATGCTCACCCTACGTATATAAAACTTCATTCAGGTTTCCAGGAGGACTTCGGGGATCGCGCATGACCGTACTAGCTCAGACATTTAGAGCAGTTGCAATTGATGTTTTCCTTTTCTTGGTACTTACCCTTGAAGTCACTTTTGTACTTTGTGGCTTTTAATTTTGGAACATGCATGCGGGAATGGTTTACTTTTGTCTTTACTTTTATTTTAGTTTTGGGGTTGTTGGGTTTCATAATTTAATCTCCTGATCCTATAAAACAAAAAGGGGTAATGCCTTCCATTTGTGTGTAATTTCCATACCGTCAGTGCTAGTCACCACTCCGGGACCTATTGAAGGTGGGTTTCGGGGGTCATTATCTCTCCTTCAACTTAAAGAAGGAGGGGCTTGGCCATATGGTGACCTTTCCCTCCTTTTGGTGAAGGCGGGTTATGACAGAATGGTATCAAAGGTGACGGTTGAGAGATAGGATGGAGTCTGGAGTTAGGCACAGGGAATATTGCATGGGATGGTTGGGCAGCAGTGTTGGGTGACCTTGGTGCGTGAATTAGGCCAGGGAAGACCGGCTAGGACATGGGATTTTAGGTCCCCCCGTGATCCGATGCAAGGAATCCGGACCTACCGAACGACCATGTGAGGCCACACTGATAGCAGGGTAGAGACCCTAGGAAATGTACATGCATCATAATGACTTGTGTTCTCATGTTTCGGGGATTTCATTGGCATTAAGAATAAATGAAAATTTTAAGAAGTTTTAAGAAAAATATTCTGCACTACTTGGGCTTAGGCATTCCTTGTTTACCTTGAAGCTATGGCACCTGGAATGCGACCACATGTGGTACAGGCGATCGAGGCCCAGGAGACAACTTTGGCTGATCGGCAGAGAGCTAATCGAGAGGAGGATGATGACCATTGGCAGAAGACTCTTCGGGCCTTCCAGCGACAGACCCTCATGAAGTACGAGGGAAGCACCTCTTACATAAAGATGGAAGGAAAGCTAGAGGAGCTAGAGATAGCTTTCGGACTGATTCAGGCCCCGACCGAGTACTGGGTTCCTCTGGCCGTCATCCAGATGCGGGGAGCGGTGCATCAGTGGTGGACGCTTTACCTGGGGGAGAGGAGAGAGGCTGAGGTGGCCTGGGCTGATTTCGAGATGGAGTTCCAGGAGGAATTCCTCTCCTCGGCGATGAAGGCAGAAAGGATACAGGAGATACTCTCCCTAAAATAGGGGAGTATGTCAGTGAGGGAGCTAGGATTAAAGTTCAAGGACCTCCTACATTTTTCTCCAGACCTCTTTCTCAATGAGGAGTCTCAGAGAAGACTTTTAGAGTAGGCACTCCGACCCTCCCTCCAGTATGTTGTTACCCCCTTTACCATGCCGATGTACTTGGAGGTCCAGAAGAAGGCCGCAGTGGTAGAGAGGATGCACGCACTAGGAGGTGTGTCACAAGAGGGGATCCAGCTGGGACCATCAAAGGGGAAGGCCATCAGCACTAGGCCTCCAGCGTCAGGATCCTCCAAGTTCCGACCAGCGGGGAGCAGGCCGTAGTAGTTTCAGTTTTGATCCCCTGGTCCTCTCCCTTTTTCTTCGGGCACAGGGTCGCGGTTCTTCATCTGTGGGATCCCTAGACATCTCCGGAGTCAGTTCCCAGATTGGGTACATTACGGTGGTGCCGGACAGCCCCACCACCCACCCCAACAGCAGCTTCCATGAAGGGATCTCCAGCAGCAGCAGCAGGGACAGCGAGCTCCCGCTCCTCCGAGGGCAGACGTAGGAGGAGGAGGCCAAACTCAGGGTGCTTATTAGGGACCTCGGACAGGGAATGGTTAGGGTGGTGGCCAATAGCCGAGGGGCAGAGGAGCTGGGCGTGAAAAGTTACACACCGTAGAGTAAGCAGTTTTAGCAAGGCCAAAGGTTGTTTCCAGTACGATCAGTTTGTTCAGTACCCTTGGTTATGCCTTGTTCGATACCAGAGCTTCACACTCCTTTGTTTCACATAGTCTAGCACGTGCCTTGGGTCTAGATGATGAGAGACTTCTAGTGCCCCTGGTGTTGAACACACCAGTCGGAGGTCAGACTGACTTTTTGTTGGTTTTTCGGGGATGCAGACTGACGATAGGGCCACATCAGTCGGTTAGGGATCTTCTTCTGCTACAGATATTGCCATAAGATTTTATCCTAGGCATCGAATGGATATTCTCTGTGTGTTCCATCATCGATTGTTTCCACGGAAGGGTTGTGTTCTCGGACATGGGCGGCCGGAGTGTTACCTTCATCAGCGAGCGGAGCAGTTAGAAGGGCAACATGTGAGAGGAACCCCTCCTCTCCTTGTTATATGAGCTGTCAGTTGAGTCAGTAGATGCTGAAATGGTGGAGGTTCCAGAGATCTTCCCTGAGTAGGTGACAACTCTACCCCCTCGACGTGATATCGAGTTCGGTATAGACCGGTATCCTGGCGCTCATCCGATCTCGATGGCTCCTTAACAGATGGCACCTTCAGAGCTACGGGAGTTGCGGATCCAGATTGACGATATGATGAAGAGGGGTTATGTTCGGTTGAGTGCGTCATCATGGGGTGCTCTAGTCTTGTTCTCAAAGAAGGCAGATGGTGGTATCAGGTTGTGCATAGAATACAGGAGGCTAAATCAGGTGATGATCAAGAATCACTACCCTTTTCTGAGGATAGACGATCTTTTTGACCAGCTGAAAGGGGCAGGATGGTTCTAGAAGATCGACCTGTGGTCTGGGTAGCATCAGCTGAGAGTGAAGGAGGGAGACATTTCGAAGATGACATTCAGGTGAAGATATGGACACTTTGAGTTTGTAGTCATGCCTTTCGGAGTTACGAACACCCCGGCTGTGTTCATGGGGCTTATGAACTTCATATTCCGGGAGTACCTAGATCGGATCGTAGTTGTGTTCATCGATGACATCTTGGTTTATTCAAGATCAGAGGAGGACCATGCAGAGCACCTAAGGACGGTTTTGGAGGTCCTCTGATAGCATCAGCTCTTTCGGAAGTTGTCTAAATGCAAATTCTGGAGACGAGAAGTGCACTTCCTCGGGCACGTGGTGTTCGAGCAGGGGGTATCAGTGGACCCATCAAAGGTTGAGGCAGTTGTTTCTTGGGTAGCAACCAAAAATGTGGTGGAGGTCCATATTTTCCTTGGGCTGGCAGGTTACTACCGGAGGTTCGTACCCAACTTCTCTCGAGTATAAGCCCTTTTGACGCCCCTGACCAAGAAAAACCAGGTTTTCGTGTGGAGTGAGCAACGTGAGTCAGCCTTCAGCTATATGAAGGAGATGTTTTTTAGTGCCTCAGTGATGAGATTACCAGAAGAAGATGCGTTGTATGAGGTGTTCTGTGATGCTTCAGGATAGGGCCTGGGATGTGTGTTGATGCAGCGACAAAGGGTGATTTTTTATGGGTCTAGGAAGCTACACCCTCACGAGCGTAATTATGCCACCCACGACCTAGAGCATGCAACGGTTGTTTTTGCACTGAAGTTATGGAGGCACTACCTCATCAGAGAATTCTTTGTGGTCTTTAAAGATCACAAAAGATTGAGGTATATCTTCTCCCAGCGGGACCTAAACTGCGGCAGTGAAGGTGGATGATGTTCCTCCAAGATTACGACTTCGAGGGTTCCTACACTTCTAGGAGGGGGAATGTAGTGGCCGATGCCTTGAGAAGAAGGACGTAGAAGGATGCGGTCTGAGAGTCGGCAGACACCTGGAAGGCAATGGAGGAATTGGATTCCTTACACCTGGATTCGAGGATGGATAGAGGTAGAGGATTCCTATTTCAGATGACGATGCAGTCTTCTCTGTTGCAGCAAGTGGAGGAGTCTCAGTGGGGAGACCCAGAGTGCGAAGTGATGTGTGACCGAGTTGACCAGAGGAATGCTCCGGAAGGGTGGACGGAGGATGATCAGAACCAAATGTTTTTTCAGGGGAGGATGTTAGTTCCAAAACTGATGCGCTGCAAGGTTCTTAGTGAGTTCCACATCTCTCCCCTGGCAGTACACCTAGGAGTTTCCAAGATGCACCAGGGACTGAAGAAACAATTTTGGTGGCCCGGAGTTAAAAGAGCAGTGGCAGAGTTTGTAGCCATGTTCTTAGTGTGTCAGCAAGTGATGGGTGAAAACCGAGTTCCAGGTGGCCTACTACAATCTTTAGATGTCCTCGAGTGGAGGTGGGATGACATCTCGATGGATTTCTTCATGGGACTACCCAAGGTCCAAGGGGGATATGACGCCATCTAGGTGGTAGTGGACCAGTTGAAAAAATCGGCTCACTTTCTAGAGATCAGGGAATCGAGTGCAGTAGATGATTTGGCGCAAAAGTACGTGGATGAGGTGGTGCGATTTCATGGAGTTTCGAGTAATATAGTCTCAAATAGGGATGCATGGTTTACATCGCGAGTCTAGGTAGGATTGCAGCATGTTTTTGGCACCTAGATGAATCTTAGCACTGCTTTCCATCCCCAGACAAATGGAAAAACAGAGCGCACCATACAAACCTTGGAGGATATGTTGCGGGCATGTGTTCTGGACTCAGGACGATCATGGGTATGATACTTTCCCATGGTGGATTTTTCCTACAATAATAGCCACCACTCTGCCATTGGTATGGCCCCGTTTGATGCCTTTTACGAGACGCCATGCCGTTCACCTGTGTGTTGGACTGAAGTAGGAGAGGCATGCATCTTTGGCCTGGAAGTGGGGCAGAGCACAACAAAGAAGGATCAGCTCATACGAGAAAGGATGAAGGCAGCCTAAGAATGACAGAAGTCGTATGCTAATACAAAGAGGAGGACCTTGGAGTTTGAGGTTGGAGACCACGTGTTCTTGAAGGTCAACCCTCGGCGTGGACAACAGAGGTTTGGTAAGGTGAGTAAACTCTCTCCCAGGTTCATCGGGCCCTTCGAAGTGTTGCAGCAGGTCAGCGAAGTGGATTATCATCTAGTGTTACCACCGCCGGTACTGAGGATACATGATGTCTTCCATGTGTCCCAACTCCTTCGGTACCTCCACGACAATTCACACGTCCTTGATTGGGGTGAAATGGACATCGAGGATGATGCGACTTTTGTGGAGAGACCAGTGATGATCAAGGATCGCAGAGAGAAGGTGCTTCATGGGCGGACCATTCCCTTGGATCGTATGTTATGGAGACACGGTGGGCTTGAGTAGAGTACATGGGAGAGGGAAGCATAGATGCATGCCTAGTACCCCGAGTTTTGTTTACATTTTGTAATGTTCTATTTGTTATAACTGTTGTGGTAAAATGTTTTTGTCTTGTTGGCTATGAAATATACTGGTTTTCTTTCCTCTGAATGTGTGTGGAAAGCCTTGGCTATGGGGGAGGAGAGAACCCGACCCCTAGTAAAGATACATTAAGGTGGATGAGATTAAACCCATGCGGGTGAGTCAGTGCGGCCCAAAGTGGATAATATCTTGACATAGGGATGGAGACTCCCCAACCCCCCACATGCCTGGGCAGTTTGACATGATATGTTTCTTGGTTCTTGTAAGAAAGTTGTTCTTAGTTACCAATGGTGGTCACTCCTAAGAGGTATCATTCGAGGTGGTTGTTCGGACCCTCTCATTCTTTCTGGGTCGGTTGTTTTGATTCTCGAGGACGAGAATCGTTTAAGAGGTATCTGATGTAATGGCCTGGGTTTTTGGGGTCCATTACTTTGTGAAAATCTCAAGTTGGGTTTTTTGGTCTGGAAATCTCAGTGAAGTTGGTCCAACGGTAGGGCTGCCGATAGCCTTAGCATACCGTTCACAGGCCTACTGGTAGCTCGGTCTACCGGAAGCCGTAGCCTATCGGTATCTCTGTCCACCGGTAGCTCGGTCTACCGTTAGCTGTAGCCTACCGGTAGCTCGGACTACCGGTAGCCGCAGCCTACCAGTAACTCTGTCTACCAGTAGCTCAGTCTACCGGTAGCTCGGTCTACCGGTAGCTGCCGCCTACCAGTAGCTGCAGCCTACTGGTAGCTCGGCTACCGGTGGCTGTTGGCTACTGGTAGCTCTCAGATACCGGTAGCTGTCACCCACCTGTAGCTCTTAAGTACAGGTGGATCTCTCCTACCCCACGAGGTTTTTCTAGTAGAACTACTTTTGCGCTAATTGGGTTTTAAACCCTATTTTGACCCCGTTAAGCTTGTTTTAAATCCTGGTAACACCCATAAATGTTTTAATTAAATATTTAATGAATTAATCTTGTGTGTGAATCAGTTTATAACCTTTTAATAAGATGTGGGGCCGTGTGGTCAACCCATGACCCCCGCTCCTTAGGCGGTTTCGCGCTCTTATCTCAACCATCCCCGAACCTTATAAACTAAAGGGTTAGCCGTGGTTTCTTCTTTTCTCGATCATGTTGTACTAGTAGTACCCTTCGTTCAGACGAGGATATTTTCATTCAGGTGAGTTGTATCACTATCTGTGAAGTTCTTCACCCGGCCATAGCATCGATCGTTGATCAACAAGTAGGGAATTTCTCCATTGCCTATTCTTTTTGTGTATCATTTGGGGTGGTCGTGCTTTTGATTCGTTAGAATTTGGATAAACCAGACCTAAATAAAGATAATGAATGGATTCTATAAATAACTAAAGGGGGGGCTATGATCGTTGATGTTGTTTTATGTTATGATCATCATTCTGAATTGTGTGGGCTTACACCTACTGAAAATCATGGCCATTGGTGGTCTTTCTCTGTGCACTAATGAACCCCTAGTGATGTTTTAAATGGCTTGTTTTTGGTTGTGAACTCTGGCTGTTAAAAGGAAATTGGTTAATCATGTACACCCGGCTAAATAAATTTAAAGCACGAGGATCAACCCTTCTGTGATAACCCCTGATTAAAGCACACAGAAATTGAAATCATGGATTGTGTTAAATATTATAAATTTGAAAATACGGGCATGGACCTACTTTGTGTTGGTGGTAGTAGTCTGGTAGTTTTCTTTTACGGGACGATTGGTGGAGATGTGGGAGGGGATGGGATCCCTTGTTTTTATACTCTCAGTGGTTGTCAGTCTTAAGACCGGGTGGCTACCTTGTTTACTTCACGAATTGGGGTGGGATCCTATGTTGATGAGAAACCATTTTGGGGGACCTGGGGTAGTGTCTCGGGGGTTTCTTTCGTTATAGTACTTCGAGTGATCTCACTTATCCCTTTGTTTTTGTGACTTAACAAGAGAACCAGGTGTGGATGTTTAAATTGATGTTTGGCAGGATTCGTTTCCTTGGTTTGTTCTTATGGTGTTAGTTTCCCATGTAGGTGCAGAACATAATTATACATCATTACTGAACATGAAAACGAATGAGGTAAATGGGTTTTGTTGGCGAGAGTTGTGACTCAGACATGAGTGCTGCCTGTGTTCCTTAGTATGGATGAAGAAAAACCTAAACATGGGAGAGTGCTTGTTAACTATATATATACTTGTATTTTTTTGTTTTTTATTCGAGCCCCATCCATGTTGAGCACTTAGTGTTGAACACCCCCATTTCATGGGGGAGGGTGTTTTTCCCAACACTATTATTAGTAGCTGGTTATTAGCTCCTTTTATTCTCCCATTCCCGGATAGCCCAAGAATCTTCATGCAGGATGTGATGGCCTGAGGTCCATTATTAGCCCAAGAATCTTCGGGCAGGGTATTGTGGTGGTTGGCCCAGGTTTGTGCGTGCAGGTGGTTTCCCAAGTGTCTTCGGGATGAGGCTCAGGTGTCTTCGGGCGTGGTAGTGGATCTTCTAGCCCATGTGTCTTCTGGCGTGGCGGTGGTTGTTCTGGACTAGGTGTTTGAAGGCATGGTTACATGTGATAGTTGTGGCCCAAGTGTTTGTGGGAGGGATTCGGCAGTGGGACTGCATGCGGTTGTGGCCCAAGTGTGTGCGGGCGGGTGTGGCAGTGGGACTACGGTGCGAATGGCGGGATTGGTCTGATGCATAGGATGTCTTCAATAACCAGTGGGAAAGTGGTGCGAGGTACCCAAACATTTATGTTCTCTTATTATATATATTACTTGACTTGCGTTATTTGTTGAGTGTAGCCGGTGAGTGGGATGGGTGAACTCCTTGATAGTGTTGGTTGTTGCTTCTCACGGATCTTTAGTACGTTCCCCCACTTGTGCACAAGAGCCTTTGGTTTTCACTACTGAGTGTACTTATATTCTCACCCTACGTATATAAAACTTCTTTCCGGTTTCCAGGAGAACTTCGGGGATCGCGCTGGACCATACTAGCTCAGACCTTTGGGGAAGTTGCAGTTGTTGTTTTCCTTTTCTTGGTACTTATCCTTGTAGTCACTTTTGTTCTTTGTAGCTTTTACTTTGGTAACATGAATATGGTAATGGTTTACTTTTGGCTTTACATTTATTTTAGTTTTGGTGTTGTTGGGTTTCATCATCTTATCTCCCGATCTTATAAAACAAAAAGTGGTAATGCCTTCCATTTGTGTGTAATTTCCATACCGTTGGTGCTAGTGGTCACTCCGGGACCTATAGAAGGTGGGTTTCAGAATTCATTATCTCTCCTTCAACATAAAGAAGGAAGGTCTTGACAATCTGATGACCTTTCCCTCTATTTGGTGAAGGCAGGTTGTGACATTCTCCATCAAAGATGAAATTTTAGTCAATGGTAGTAACCACACACCTCACTCCCCTAAAACACAACCAAATATAAAATTATGAATAGAATTATTAACTTGTATTAATACATATATAATTGAACAAATATCAAACCAATATATTTTATGATATATTTATTTATAAATAAATTTTATTTATTTGATATATTTCTTTGGATGCAACATTGACTTTTAACAAACAACCATAGATTATTAAAAAACTATATTTTTTAATTTATTTCCTAAATATTCAATATGAATGCATGTATAAGAGTATATAAATTATGAAAACATAGTGGTTTAAAAATTTAAAAAATGAATTCAATGGTTATCAATTGATTAAAAATAAAAATGAAAATAATTTGATAGTAAAAGCGAAATTTTTATGAAAAATGTTTTTATGTGAAAAATGTGATTTTATCTTAATAAATTAAATTAATAACTATTGATGAACAATTGTAATAAAATTAATATATTATATGTTCAATTAAATATATTAAAATTGTTTTAATGTTTTTTATAAGTATGGTGTATGAATAAATCCACTGTAATGCTGAAAAATTTATTTTTCTAAAAAATTGTTTTTGTTGCAACTTGTGGAGTTATGCAATAATTAATATCTTTTCCTTAATGAAATTGAATAATGTAAAATAGATATTATATTTGGAATAAGGATATTCATATTTTTTTTAATGTGTTTATTTTAATTTATTCATTCTGATCAGCAACTTTTGTATATTTCCGTGACCTCGGTAAGTACAAAATGGTTAAAATAGGTTTAAGACTTTCAGATAGGGATTTAAATTTTTATAACACTTTGTATTATTATATTGGACGAGTGAAATTTATCAGTATCCATACAAGACATGAATATATGACCATGTGGTCGAATATATCTTTTATTATGACCGATATAACACCTTGTAAAAAGAATAAATTTAAAATGAAAAACATTTGAAATTAATATCCTAAAATTTATTACATAAGGAAAAAGGATATGTTTGGATATAAATGATTATTGGAAATATAAATGTAATTTTTAAACTTATTAATATATTTATGGTTATTTTGGGATTGAATAATTACATTTTTTTATCGTGAAAAAAACAAAGCAAACACTAACTACCACTAAATGAGTATTTTTATAACATGTTTCAGTAGAATCAATTCTATATTCATCAGAATTATGAGAAGGAAAACATGGAAGACAATGATGATGATCAATCATAATGTGCAGGCTTGCTTTCATATCCATACACTCCACCGTTTCCATTTCTTCTCCTCCGTCAATGCATCAACATCAGAGTCCGCCCCCTCTTCTCCATGTCAGCTTTTTTCATACTGGGAGTCCTCTTCATAGTAAAGCTTGCTAGATATTTCTTTCAGTCGGCCATGGTGTGCCTCACCTAGAAGAAATCGAGATCCAAGCGAGTTCGCTGACGATGCTTTGGGGGGTTCAATAATTACATTAAAATCTTATGAAATGCCAAAATAGTATTTATAAAACTAATTGGTAAATAAAATAAATTATTTTAAATATATTAATACTAATATAACATGGGTGAATTATTTTTTAATTTAATTTTATTAGTAAATATATCATATATGGAATGCATGAATGGTTTATATTAGAATTAATTTACTCTCAAGTTGTCTTTAATTTAAAATTAAATGAATGGTGTAAAAATGACATTAATGATATTTTATGCTAAATAATATATTATTACACTTTTTTAAAAAATAAAAATTTAAAAGAGTACATGTAATGTGAGAAATCATCCCAAATTTAAATCATTCCCCATTTATTAGATAATTATTTCATTTTCTGTAATATTATAACCCTTTAAAATTATAAACTACATAACAATGATTATTGTAATAACCCGGTTATTATCTTTGAGGTACAAGCTTCTTCTTTTTCCTTTTCCTTAAGTGTTTTTTAGAAAATATGGAAAATGGGGAAAAATCCTATATTTTGGAACTACACCACGTGTACTTTTCCACACACCGTGTAGTTTTGGCCGTGTTGGGAAAAGTACATGGGGCGTGTAGCCATACCGACAATGAGGGGTTTAGGAACCGACTACATGCCTTCTAGTGGTACTTACACGTTGTGTAGTCTGTCGGAAGGCTTAAATAGTAAGGCGGTGGAGTCGCCTTCAGCTGGGCGACAGTACACGTCGTGTACTTGGGAGTACATGTCGTGTACTAAGGTCGATAGATGAACAGTGTGGCAGTGCCGCCAAATGAACAGTTAAATGAAAGAAGTACACGCCGTGTACTCATAAGTACATGCCATGTACTTTTTTTCAGCTTAAAATTGGTAGTAGCCTCCTCATTTGGCCGAGGAGGCGTTTGAGCCATTTTGGAGCCAAAAGAGGAGGCCAGATCTTTGAAGATCCACCAGGCATTCGTCTGGAATCTGATTCGGCTTCGGACAATTTTGTTAGAACCGCACAGGTATGCCCTCTCCTCTCATGGTACCGTTATTACCAATTATTATCCTAACGTATGTTATTTATGTTTGAATGGGTTTTGTTATTCATCAGATCTATGTCGTTCTTGGGCGTTTCGGGAACTGGCATTCGTGTTTAATGCTCATTGGCATATGAGGTAGGTGGATTTGTGTTTATTTTCCAACTGTCGTGCGTTTTTGTGCATTTTTGAGCCAAGAACCCATGTTGGGGTGTAGTGTGGCTGAGGTCGTTGCTATATTTAATGCCTAGAATTGCATATGTGAATAAAATATGATATTAAAATGCTATTTGGGATCATTTCTTGGATGCGGAACCACCCACGGGGTGTATTCCACTATTTAGCTGTTTGGCCAGGATACCCGAGGGTATGCCTTAAATGTAGTAACTGTAGAATTGCCTTTAGAGGAATTACTTGTTTAATGCATTTTGATATGTTGGGGATAGCCCGATTACCTGTTTATCCTGAGGGCGTTGCTGTGATTGGCCTGAGGGCGTGAATGTTTTAGCCCAAGGGTTGTCGTTATTCCGTATGCCTGAGGGCGAGAATTCTGTACAATGCCTGAGGGCGAGATTTCGTATGCCTGAGGTCGAGAATTCTATTACAATGCCTGAGGGCGTTATTCTGTATGCCTGAGGGTGAGAATTCTGTTACAATGCCTGAGGGAGAGATTCTTTATGCCTAAGGGAGAGAATTCTGTTACAATGCCTGAGGGAGAGATTCTGTATAGCATGAGGGTGTGGTTCACTATATTAGCCTGAGGGCGAGATACTGGTTGGCCTTAGGGCTTGTTGCTGTTGAGAACATAATGTTACTAGGTAAATGATTTAATGAATAATAAAATGGAAATATAACTGGTAGTTAGTTACTCTTGAGTACTGCTTACTTTATTCCATTTTACTACTGCACACTGTTGTTTCATTCTTATACGCAGTTGGGCACGGGCCTTTAGTGGGTGCCTACTGAGATATATTTCTCACACCCTGTTTGGGCCATGATTTTTGTCCCAAAAAGATTACATTTCTGCAGGTGTAGATAGGGGCAGGAGTCCCTATACAGGTACTTGACTATTGCTGAGGAGTAGGATGCCATGGGACTGAGCCTAGGCTCGCGATGCCGCTGCCATCTGTTTGCTTTGTTTTTCTATACTCTGTTTTCTACTATACTGTATTGATGTATAACATGTTCTGGCTATTTTCTTAGAACTTGAAACATGTAGCATCATCTTTTATATACTGTTGGTTATATCCACTGCTGTAGTTATTTCAGTTGTGTATGTTTACTACTTCAAATGTAGTTGTATGTTTAATCTGGATTCCGCTGCACTACACTTTGAAAAATGAGGGAATAGTTTCCCCACTATCAGACCCGGTCCCTCGCTGCTAGTCGGCATCCTCTGGCGTTTGGGGAAATGCGCTTGAGGTCACGTGGCGAAACGGGCTCGGGGCTCCCGTTGCGTGGCACCTGGGTCCGGGACGTTACAATGTGGTATCAAAGGCGGTTTCTTTTCATTGACTTACTATTTAGAGCCATAGTCAGGGATAGAATGGAATGGTAGTTGGTAATAAGTTGTGCCCTGGCATAGATAACCCGTGTACAGGGACAAGCCATTCTACCTCGTATTTTTCATTCTTTTGATTTTGCAATTTTATGGTTGATATGTTTTCACCGTTGGGTGACGCACTTTGAGATTGTGCAGTTTACATTTTATCTGTGGGTTATATTTAGTTACAACCCAATGAGATGAGGATATGCCGTCTCATGCATCATATAGGCACATGCTAGATATCACATGCCATGCATAGTTTCCATGCCATGTAGGTGAATTAGGAATTCGCATGTTGTTGTGATAGTTGTTGTGCTAATGAAGCATGTTGTTGTGATAGCTACTTGATAAATACATGCCGTGTGATATGGTATGTTTGTTTGAGCTTGTTTATAGAATGGATTCCAAACATTGGTTTTTGGGGAGTATGAGCCCCATTGACCGGGATTTGGTGGATCATTGACTGTTTGTTTGTTATAACACATATAAGATGTCAAACTTTGATTCGTGGGGAGTATGGGCCCCCAAGGGTCGGAATTTGAGACTTGGGTGTTGTTTTCGGTATTTTCTGGGATCCAGGGAAGTTTTTGAGGCATACTGTCTGGAAGCCCAGTATACACGCCATGTAGTATTTTTATACATGCCGTGTACGTTCTTCTGTTTGGGAAAAAAAGAAACATTTTAGGTACACACAGTGTACCGTAAGTACACGCCGTGTAGTCTCCTCCCGTGTCACAAACCGGGTGGGCGATGACACGGGAAAGGAGAGATCTTGGGTAAAACATGCCGTGTAGTTTTGTAAACGCCATGTAGTGTTGACCCAGAGTCCGGCCGTGTAACTAACAACACGGGTCGGTGAACTCCTGTACAGAACATGCTGTGTCAATGATGAACATGCTGTATAGTGTGACCTGGGGACTCGGCCCTGTAACTAACAACACGAGCCGGTGTCACCTCTCCTTGAACACTCCGTGTACTGTTGGGACACACCCTGTAGTCTTGTCCGAAGAAAGACCATGTGGTCTTAGCCATGTGGCTATGAAAAAGGGTGGTGTACACGCCGTGTGTGGGTGTAACACGCCGTGTCGTGTCAAGCCGAGTAGTCGGCCGTGTCACAAGCGACACTGGCAGTTGGAAAATAACACCGTACACACCGTGTAGATATTATACACGCTGTGTAGTTTTGTTGAACAGAAGCCGTGTGACTTATCCGTGTTGAAGGACCCGGGCAGGGGAAGTGAAGTCATGTACACACCGTGTAGTCATTGTACACGCCGTGTAGTCTTGATTTGAAAATTTTGAATTCTTTCTTCCTATTGTTTTCTTTGTAGTTCCTTCACTTTTCAGTCTTAATAATCTTGAATCTGAGGCATGATTTTGACCATGTAGTGTCATGCCTCCTAGAGGACCGCAAGTTGTTCGTCCGGAGAGCGGCGATGATTATACTCCAGAGATGGTGGGTCATGGGCTACCAGTTGATCCCCCAACAGAGCCAGATGCGGCGCCAGCTGTTATACCAGAAACAGGCACAGAGGTGCAGTTCTGTGAAGGCTTATTGCGGTTCATGCAGACCTTTCAGGGAGCACAGCAGGCTGCCACATCTATGGCCGAGCTGACGCGTATCTTTCAGTAGTAGCATCTGCCTACGTTTTTATGGGATGGAGGACCACAGGCTGCAGCGACTTGGCTAGGATCAATGTAGACTATATTCGAGAATCTTGAGATGCCTCCATGGCGGAGGGTCAAGCTCACGACATATATGCTAGGAGATTCCACCAAGAGGAGGTGGGATGTTACCACCCAGTCAGAGCATCACAGAGACATGGCGGGGGAAGATTTTCAGGAAGCCTTCTATGAATTCTCCTTTCCCGAGATGCTCAGGGCAGATAGAGCTTGAGAGTTCATGAATCTGCAACAGGGCGCTATGTCGGTGATGGACTATTCTGCTGGTTTTACATATCTTCAACTTTTTTCACCCATGCTGGTGGGCGATGAGACGTTGAGAGCCAGACGTTTTGAGGATGGTTTTCAGTATGACATCCGAGCGCTGGTGAATTTTTTCAGGTTTCCTACTATACATGCGATTGTAAACCAAGTGCTGATTTCTGAGATTATCCTGCGAGAAGCTAGTGGTATGGGCCAGGGCGGTTCAGCACCAGTTACTGGTACTATTTCTGCTGGCAAGAGGAAGAGACAGATGGACTTCTCTCAGGGTGGCATTACCAGCCATGCAGTCTCTTTAGGTGTTCCGATCAGGTGCTACCACTATGGCAGAGAGGGGAACAAGAGACCGCAGTGTCCATGAGACCTCGTTGAGTGCGGAGCTTTCGGCAAGATGGGTCATATACAGCGCTTTTGCAGGGCGATTCTTCCAGTGGCTAGTGAGAGGGGTTCTGTACAGACTCCGCATGTGGGAGCAGGACCAGTGGCTTCTTACCAGTCAGGGAACTGCAATACGTCAAGGCATGCAGGAAGAGATGGTGGTCGTGGACGTGGTAGGTAGACACCAGGATCGTAAAGGCAGTAGGGCGAGATAGCTCAGGGTAGCCAGGCTATGTCACAGGGCTGCGGCACTGGGCAGGCATATGCAATGCAACAGACCCAACAAGAGCAGGATCTCGGACCTTCTACAGTCAGAGGTACTATTCTAGTAACATCTGTCTTGTCTTCAGTACTTTTTGATGTGGTTGTTACACATAGTTTTATATCTGTACCCGTTGTGGAGAGCCTTAGGCTCAATGTTTCTTCTTCTTCGGATATCTTGACTCTAGACACTCCGTTGGGGACTAAGACGGCTGGTGTGCATCAGTGTAAGGAGTGCCCCTTGAGGTTGGAGGGTGTCAATTCTTTTGGGACCACTATGTCTTGGAGATGACGAGCTATGATGTCATTCTCAGGATGGACTGGTTGGATCCCTTCCATGCCTTTGTAGACTGATATCGTCACATGGTGTGTTTCATGTCACCGGAGGGAAGGGAGTTTCTTTACAAGGGAGAATGGGATGTTCATGCGAGTCGACTTGGACCAGAGCATCATGGGCGAGGTGGAGTCACAGTCCAGATTTTGAGCTTATATCTGGATGATCAGGGGACTTATAAGAAAGATTTCCCTCCAGTTGTCTATCATTTTAGGGATGTCTTCCTAGACGACTTTTCAGGTCTACCTCCGGTGCGTGAGGTGTATTTCTACCTTGAGCTAGTTCCAGGAGCAGCATCGGTGTCCATTCCTCCTTATAAGATGGCCACGCCTGAACTGAAGGAGCTCAAGAGGCAGTTAGAGGAGTTGCAGGAAAAGGGATTTATCCGAACCAATACTTCTCCTTGGGGTTCTACTGTCCTTTTTGCGAAGAAGGCGAATGGTACCCTTAGACTTTGCGTGGATTATCGGAAGCTGAACCAGTTGATGGTTAAGAACCGATATCCCTTGCCAAGGATTGATGATCTGTTTGATCAGCATCGTGGAGCACGAGTGTTCTTGAAGATAGACTTGAGATTAGGTTATCATCAGCTGCACGTTAGACCATCTAATATAACTCTCATAGCTTTTAAGAGTTCGTACGGTCTATATGAGTATACGGTTATGCCGTTCGGACTCACGAACACGCCAACGGTTTTCATGGCTCTGATGAATCATGTGTTCCATCCGTATCTTGATTCATTTGTGGTAGTATTCGTGGACGACATCTTGGTGTGATCTCACACTCTACATGACCATGCCACCCATCTTGAGATTGTATTGAGTACACTAAGGGATCATCGACAATATGTTATTCTCTTGAAGTGCCACTTTTAGATAGACCAGATTCACTTCCTGGGAAATATTATCTCAGAGGCAGGAGTTACAGTAGAAATAGAGAAGGTGAGAGCAGTAGTTTCCTGGGAGAATCCTAAGAATGTGTTTGAGATACGGAGTTTGTTAGGGATAGCTGGATACTACAGGCGCTTCATAAAGGACTTCTCCCACACTGCAGCACCGTTGACAGGTCTAACTAAGAAGGGTGTGAAGTTCATTTGGTCGGAAGCTTGCGAGGTATCTTTTCAGGACCTGAAGGGAAGGTTGACATCAGAACTGATCCTGATACTCCAAGAGCAGGGGAAGAGCTATACAGTTAACTATAATGAATCAGGGATTTGGCTGGGGTCCGTTTGGATGCAAGGCGATCGATTTGTTGCGTACGGGTCATGGCAGTTGAGGCCACATGAGAGGAATTAACCGAATCATGATCTCGAGATGGTTGCAGTTGTTCATGCATTGTGCTTTTGGAGACACTATCTTTTGGGAGAGCATTTTATGGATTTCAACAACCACAAAAGCCTCAAATATATCTTTACTCAGCGTGACCTGAATCTGAGGCAGAGAAGGTGGGTTGAGTACCTACAGTCCTTTGATTTTGAGCTTGCTTATACACCTGGTAAAGGTAATGCAGTAGCTAATGCACTGAGCTAGAAGAATCAGATATAGGAAGTGCAGGAGGCTAGTGGTGAGTGGGAGATTGTGGATTTGTTCTCTGAGATGCATCTGGAGTAACATGACAGTCAGAGGCAGACCTATCTTTCCATGTTAGCTATGACTTCTACAGTCCTGGAAAGAGTGAGGATGAGACAACTATCGGTTTCAGAAGGCCTAGTCCTACGGGAGTCAGTGGCAAGTGAGGACCCTTCTACCGGTTGGACGATAGGTGATGATGAGGTTTTGCATTTCCATGGACGAGTATGGGTTCCAGGGGATATACACGAGGAGCTGATGCGGGAGTTTAATGCTTTAGCTTGGGAAGTTCATCCCGGGGTTACCAAGATGAACCGAGTCTTCAGACGTCAGTACTGGTGGCTGAGTATGAAGGGTGAGATAGCTGGTTTTGTTACGAGGTGTCCACCTGTCAGCAGGTGAAGGCAGAGCACCAAAGCCCTGCTGGGCTGTTACAGTAGTTTCCCATTCCAGAGAGGAAATGGGATGATGTCACGATGGATTTCGTGACAGGATTGTCGAGGTCACCTCGAGCCAATGACGTCTTGTGGTAGTTGTGGACAGACTAACCAAGGTAGCTCACTTCTTGCCGATCAAGGAGACCTTCGGTGTGGACGAGATCAGAAGATTGTATATCCGAGAGATCGTACGTCTTCATGGGGTCCCTCGTTCAATTATTTCAGATATGGAAGCCTACTTTACGTCTCATTTCTGCTAGAGTTTTCAGAGGGCTCTGGGTAGACAGGTGCTTTTGAGAACATCATACCACCCTCAGACAGATGGCCATTCAGAGCGGACCATACAGGTGCTAGAAGACATGCTGCGCGCATGCGTCCTAGACTTTGGGGGCTCTTGGGAGAAGCATATAACCTTAGTCGAGTTTACCTTTTACAATAGTTTTTAGGAAACTATTGAGATGGAACCATACAAGGATTTATATGGTAGGCCATGCTAATCACCATTGTGCTGGTTAGAGGCAGGTGAGGCAGCTTTACTGGGGCCACAACTCGTGCAGGAGACATCTGAGCAGGTCCAGTTGATTCAGAAGCAGATGGCTACCGCACAGTCTCGTCAAAAGTCTTATGCTAATCACCGCAGACAACATTTGGAGTTCATGGTCGGGGATCAGGTTTTTCTACGTGTTTCACCGTGTCTGGGACACAAACGGATCAGGAGACAGGGTATTCTCTCACCGAGGTATGTGGGGACATTTGAGATTCTAGAGAGAGTCGGGATGGTTGCCTATCGGTTGCAGTTACCGCAGCGGTACCGAGCCATGCACGACGTCTTCCACGTGTCTCAGTTGCGTTGCTACTATTCAGACCCATCTCACACATTTCAGCCAGAGGAGGATGAGCTTCAGCATGATGCGTCATTTGAGGAGCATATGATCCATATCGTTGACAGGAGCATGAAGGTTCTCCGAGGCCGGTCAGTTCCTCTCATACAGGTGCTATGGCAGCATGGCCGAGTGCAGGACGAGACCTGGGAGCGGGAGGCCGACGTACGTGCTCAGTGTCCAGAGCTGTTCATATCTTTAACTTTGCCACCCTTGGAAGGGAAATTCAGGGACGAATGGATATAACGAGGGGGGGAGTTTGTAAGATCCCAGTTCTTATCTTTGAGGTACGAGCTTCTTCTTTTTCCTTTTCCTTAAGTGTTTTTGAGAAAATATGGAAAATGGGGAAAAATCCTAAATTTTGGAACTACACGCCGTGTACTTTTCCACACGCTGTGTAGTTTTGGCCGTCTTGGGACAAGTACACGGGGCGTGTAGCCATGCCAGTGACGGGGGGTTTAGGAACCGACTACACTCCATGTAGTGGTACTTACACGCCGTGTAGTTAGTCGGAAGGCTTAAATAGTAAGGCGATGGAGTCAACATCAGCTGGGTGACAGTACACGCCGTGTACATGGGAGTACATGTAGTGTACTAAGGATGACCGATGAACAGTGTGGCGGTGCCGCTAAATGAACAGTTAAATGAAAAAATTACAAGCCGTGTACTCAGAAGTACACGCTGTGTACTTTGTTTTTTCGGCTCAAAATAGAAAGTAGCCTCCTCATTTGGAAAAGGAGGCGTTTGAGCCATTTTGGATCCAAAGGAGGTGGCCAGATCTTTGAAGATCCACTGGGCATTCATCTAGAATCCGATTTGGCTTCGGACAATTTCGTTGGAACCGCACGGTTATTCCCTATCCCCACCTCGTACCGGTCGTACAAATTCTTATCCTAATGTAAGTTATTTAGGTTTGAATGGTTATTGTTCTTCGTCAAATCAACACTGTTCTTAGGCGTTTCGGGAACCGATGTTCATGTATAATGCTCGTTTGCGTATGAGGTAGGTGGCTTTGTGTTTATTTTCCAACTTTCATGCATTTTTGTGCATTTTCGTGCCATGAACCCATGTTGGGGTGTCGTGTGGCTGAGGTCGTTGCTATCTTTAATTCCTAGAATTGTGTAGGTGATTATACTATGATATTAAAATGATGGTTGGGTTCATTACTTGGATCCAAAACTACCCCTGGGGTGTGTTCCACTGTTTAGACGTTTGGCCAGGATACCCGAGGGTATGCCTTAAATGTAGTAACTGTAGAATTTCCTTGAGTGGAATTGCATGTTTACTGCATTTTGATATGTTGGGCATAGCCTGGTTACCTATTTAGCTTGTGGGCGTTGTTGTGATTGGCCTGAGGGCGTGACTGTTTTAGCCCGAGGTTTATTGTTATTCAGTATGCCTGAGGGGCGAGAATTCTGTTACAATGCCTGAGGGCGAGATTCCCTATTCCTGAGAGCGAGAATTCTATTACAATTCCTGAGGGTGAGAATTCTGTTACAATTATTGAGGGCGAGATTCTGTATTCCTGAGGGCGATAATTCTGTTACAATACCTGAGGGTGAGATTCTGTATAGCCTGAGGGCATGATTAACTATATTAGCCTGATGGCGAGATACTGGTTGGCCTGAGGTCTTGGTCCTGTTGAGCACAAAAGTTTACTAAGCAAATGATTAAATGGATAATAAAATGTCAATATAACTGGTAGTTAGTTACTTTTGAGTGCTTCTTACTTTATTTCATTTTACTACGGCACACTGTTGTTCCATGTTTACACGCAGTTGGGCACAAGCCTTTGGTGGGTTCCTACTGTGATATATTTCTCACACCCAGTTTGGGCCTTTCTTTTTGGCCCAAACAGATTATGTTTCTGCAGGTGTAGATAGGAGAAAGAGTCCCTATACAGGTACTTGACTATTGTTGAGGAGTAGGAGGGCATGGGACCGAGCCTAGGCTCGCGATGTCTCTACCAGTTGTTTGCATTGTTTTTATGTACTCTGTTTTCTGCTATACTGTATTGATTTATAACATATTCTGGCTATTTTTGTAGAACATGAAACATGTAGAATCATCTTTTATATACTGTTGGTTATATCCACTGCTGTAGTTATTTCAGTTGTGTATGTTTACTGCTTCCGCTGTTGTTGTATGTTTAATCTGGATTCCGCTACGCTACACTTTGACATATGAGGTCATAGTTTCCCCCCTATCAGACCTGGGCCCTCACTTCTAGTTGGCATCCTCTAGCGTTTGGGGAAATGAACTTGAGGTCGTGTGGCGAACCAGGCTCGGGGCACCCGTTGCGTGGCACCAGTGTCCCGGAGTTACAATTATGCTCAAAATTTGTTAAAATGGGGGTAAAACCAAATGAAGAGTTTTAAAATGTAACCATAACATATATAAATTTATTTATAAGATTTCATTTTGGTCTTATTATATTTTTATCATAATATTTTTCAATTTGGAATCATTTTTATTTGGAATGACTTAACTATATTTTAATATTTTTAGAAAATTCTAGTGTGTCCTTTCCCACAAATATAAATGAAAACCCTTAATCTCTTTTCTCTACATCATATTGATCCCTATAGATAAACTAAATACTATAAAAGTATATTTTAAACTTATGTAAACATAAATTAGAGTTGTTATTATTATTGAAATAATATTACAGGGGTCCTTAAAAGGTGATTTAAAATGGTATCTCAAAGGAGATGTAATCATCTTACCCAACCTATTTAAATTTATTTCTACTTATAAATCTTATAAATAAATGGAAGTATTCATAAAATATTAATTAATTTTAATAAATATGTTGAAACATTATTGATACCTAGTAAATATTATTAACCAACCCCATTCCAGGTAATGGTATGTGAAATTATTATTGGTGCATACATGTGGACTACCTCCTCCATGTAGCGATAAAAATACAATTTTCATCATCATATTTCATAGATTCTTGTTGTTATGGGTTTAATGATTATAAATAATATATAGTAAATTAATTTTATTTTTGAATTATAGTATCATATCTACCTTCTTATCTTCCAATCCTTTATAAAATAATAACATTGCATGTCTTTATGTGTGGACAACCACCTCTATGAAGCGATGTGATTTATTTTTCATATATTGAATAAATGAATTAAAAATAGGATTGATTAAATAAATATATATTATATATATGGTATAATAATGATCATGGATTTGTGAATTATTATTTAAGATTCTATCATTCTATCTTTTAAAAACTACAAACAACAAACATGGGTACAAAAAACCTATCATCTCCATGAACAATGTAATTCAATTTATGATCTATTAATTTTATAGAAGAATATAAATATATATAAAATTAATATATATGTTATTTATATGTTTTTTAACATTTTTGAAATTATAAAACCATGATGATTATAGTGACCTATAGTTTTCATATATAAATATTACATCCTATTGGGTGAATATTAGTTACAAAATATTACGATGCATGAAATAATCATACAAGTATGGTATATTTGGATTCATGGATACATAAAAAACATGTTCAAAATATAATTAAATTGTATTCCACATAGTTATTAATAACTAGAAACATTACAAATAGCATACCTACAACCGTTAAACATAACTTGGTAAGGGGAAACATAAGAAAGGGTGAGAAAGAATTCTCATTCTATTAATACAGGGGATTTATCAATGATAATTTAAACATAACATGACAATATTGATTATAATAAAATTATATTACCTTTTTAAAATAATACCCATATTTTCATAGATCAGAAACATGTGTCGTGGTATAAATCATGAATGTTCATAAGTCTTGAATCACGAAGGGATCAAAGAGAATAGGCCATGAAAATATAACATTGTCATAAGATCATGTCATAAAAGAGCATAATAAAGTGTGGTACAATCATTGTAATGAACCAGACCCACCTGGTCCATTACATTACCAAAACACAGCTCAACCGAAATGGTGGCACCATGACAGTCACACACCGGTCATCGCGGCACTGGTCAAGGTGGCACTATCCAGGTGACACCGTGACGGTGACACCATGTCCTCACCCAGGGTCTTCATTCTTTTTTCCAAATTCTGACTTATCTGCTCCCACACCATATCTTTTGACATAAAAATGATTTATTACCCCGTTCAAAGCCATTTAAAGCCCATAAATAATATCCAAAATCCCCCAAGAGTCAGGCGACCCTTAACTTACCAAAACATGTGGTTTTTTCTTGATGTCACGACCTTTCTTGTAGCTTCCAGATGCACCCCTGTAACATGTTTCCTTATGATTAAATAAAACTTCTTAACACATAGCCATTATGACCACCCCTTCAAGGAGAATTGTTAAATAATAATTAATTCCATCTTGCGTAATCACCCAACCATGTGGGGAACCACGATCCGACTTTAAGGCCATTCAAATTTCTATATCTCGTAACAACAGGATCTCATCCTTATATCGCATGGGAATTACTTATTCTTCTTATTCTTGGCCAGTCTCCATTTATTCCTAGTGCGTTTGGAGCCCCCCTTCCCGAGGAAAGTGGTGTGCCTGTGCCAGAGCCTTTCTATTCACCCTTGGAGTTCCCGAAGTTCCTCCCCTACAAGTAGCACATCCCCAATTATTGGCGCGTGGAGAAGAACTTTGATCCTTGATCAACCAAGTAGGGATTTTCCTTCGTCTCTCCTTACAGTATATCATGCAGGGTAGATACACTATTGTTTCTATGGGGATAGATGAAACCAAACATTAACAAAGATAATAAACATAATTTTAATGAATGAAGTGGGGGGGGGGTGTAATCGATGTTCTGCTGCTTTTCCTTACCCCTGATTATTTATGATGTGAATTGTTCGGGCCTATACCCAGTAAAAATCATGTCCATTGTTGGTCTTTCTTTGCACACTAATGAACCCATGTCTTCTGTGATGAATTAATGACTGTAACATGAGAATTTGGTTAATCACATAAACTCGGTCGATGAAATGAATGTCCAGTGAACAAAAATCCTTGTGTGATCACCCCGGTTAACCAAACAGAAAGAAGAAAACATAGTGAATGATGTAATTTTGTCTGGAAACTTCCTTGCTCAATCTTGGTGGCTTGTCTGTTTTTTCGTCCCAATGCTTATGCAGGGACGTGGATGAGGATGGGATCTGCTGTTGTGGCATGGTTGTTTGTTGTGAATCTGAAGCTGTGTGGGGTTGTATCTCGACGCTTGGTTTGGTTCCAATACATTGAGGGATCTTACTGATCCCTTTGTTGTGGTGACTTCACAAGAGAACTGTGTGTGAATGCTTAAATTGTTGTTTGGATATTTCTCTTTATCTAGCTTGTGGCTATGCGGATTAGTTTCCCAGTAGTGTAGAATTAACCAAAATGGGATCACCTGAACCTGAAAACAAGAATTATTTAAATAGGTAATTGGTTTTGAAAATGTGTTGTGACTTGGTTGTGAGTGTTGTGCCTTCTTTTATGAATGAATAGTAATAAGGGTGTTGCACTTAGGTTGGATTTGGAAACCCTAGGTTGGGATGATTTCTTGTTACCTATACATATATCTGTAGTTTTTATGTTTCTCATTCGAGCTCCACCCGAGTTGAGAACTTAGCGCCGAACACACCAATTTTATGTGGGAGGGTGTTTTTTCCAACACTCATATGAGTGGATGGTTAGTAGCTCCTTTTTTATCCCTTTCCCGAACAGCCCAAGACTCTTTGGGCAGGCTATGACGGCCAAAGGTCCATTATAGCCCAAGATTCTTCAGGCGTGGTAGTTGTGGTGGTTGACCTAAGTGTGTGTGGGGCGGTAGTTTCCCAAGAATCTTAGAGATGAGGCCCAAGTGTCTTCGGGTGTGGAATTAGTTGTTCTGTCCCAGGTGGTTGTGGGCGTGGTTACAGGATGGGGGATGTAGCCAAGGTGTTTGCGGGTGGGATGTGTGGTTGCAACCCAGGTGTGTGCGGGCAGGGTGTTCCAGTGGGACTACAGTGAGAATGGCAGGATTGGTTCGATGCATGGGATGTCTTCAATAACCGGTGGGGAAGTGGCGCAGGGTACCCAAACATAGATGTTCTATTACTATATATTACTTAACTTGCGTTATTTGGAGAGTGTTCCTTGGTGAGGATTGGGTGGATAGTTTCCCTTCCTAGGTGCTTTGGTTATTTCTTTTCTCACAGGGCATCAGAATGCCTCTCCACTTGTGAACGAGAGTAATTGGTTTTCCCTACTGAGTAAACATGTATGCTCACCCTACATATATAAAACTACTTTAAGGTTTCTAGGATGACTTTAGGGATCCTGTGGGGCCGTACTAGCTTAGATGGTTGGATAGTTGCAGTTGCTTTTTTTCTTTTCTTTGGTACTTTATCTTTGTAGTCTCCTTGTACTTGTGGTATTTACTTTTGTAGCATGCATATGGGAATGGTTTTCTTTGGCTTTAATTTTACCCCTAGTTTTGTTGTTGTTGGGATTTACTATCTTATCTCTCGATCCTGTTAATGAAAAAAAGGGTAATTACTTTCATCTTGTGTGTGATTATATACCCTTGGTGATAGTTGCCACTTCGTGACCTATTGAAGGAGGGTCTAGGGGGTCATTATCTCTCCATCAACTTGAAGAATGAATAGTCTGGCAATATGTTGTCTCTTATCTCATATTGGTGAAGGCGGGTCATGAAAGAATGGTATCATAGGGTGATGGTTGAGAGATAGGATGGAGTCTGGAGTTAACCACAGTAAGGATTGCATGGGATGGTAGGGAGATAATGTTGGCTGATCTTGGTGCGTGACATAGGCTATGAAAGACTGGCATGGAACCATGATTTTAGGGACCCCCATGATCGGATGCAAGGATTCTAGGCCTACCGAACGAGCAAGTGAGGCTATACTGATTTCAGGGTAGAGACCCTAGGTAAGGTACATGCATCAAAATGACTTGTGTTCTTGTGTTTCATGGGTGTTTGGGGATTTAAAATGAATAATATGTCTATGAAAATTTTATAACAATATTCTACACTACTCGGGCATAGGAATTCCTTGTTTACCTTACAACTATGACACCTGGTAGGTGACCACGAGTGGTGCGGGCGATCGAGGCCCAGGAGGTTGACTTGTCTGATCGGTAGAGGGATGACCAAGAGGAGGAGGATGATCAGTGGTAGAGGACGCTTCCTGCCTTTCAGCGGCAGACCCTCGAGAAGTACGAGGGTAGCATCTCATACATGGAAACAGAGAGCTGGGTAAAGCAGCTGGTGATAGCTTTCACCTTGATCCGGGCTCAGAAGGAGTACTGGGATCCTCTGGCTATGAACCAGATGCATGGAGCAGTGCATCAGTGATGGAATCTTTATCTTGGGGAGAAGAGGGAGGCTGAGGTTACATGGTCTGACTTCGAGAAGGATTTCTGGTCGGAATTACTCTCTTCCATGATGAAGTCTGAGAAGAGGCAGGTTCTACTCTCCCTACAACAGGGGAGTGTGTTAGTGAGATTGTTGGGGATCATATTCAAGGATCTCCTCTTCTTTTCTCAAGACCTTTTTCAAGATGAGGAGTCTTGGGTGAGACGTTTGGAGGAGGCACTTCGACCTTCTCTCTAGTAAGCTGTTACTCCCTTCACCCTACTAACTTACATGGAGGTGCAAAAGAAGGATGAAGTGGTGGAGAGGATACACACACTGGGAGGTGTATCACGAGAGGGAATCATGTTTGGCTCGTCGAAGGGGAAAGCAGTCAGTAGCAGGCCTCCTGCATCAGGGCCCTCTATGTTCTGTCCAGTAGGGAGCATTCACCAACAATTCCGATTCTGATCTACCGGTCCTTGAACTTTCCTTTAGAGCCCAGGACCGAGATGCTTCATTTTTGGAAGCCCTGGGAACCTTTGGAATTAGTGCCCGGACTGAGTACAATACAATGGGGGCGGGCCAGTGCAGCACCCGCCCCAGCCGCAACAATTTCCATCCAAGCCCTTTCAGCAACAACAATAGAGACAGCGGGCTCCCGCTCCTCCAAGGGCAGATGTCACAGGAGGAGGCCGACCTCAAGGTGCTCCTCAGGGACCTCGACCAGGGTGCGGTCGGGGAGGCAGCTGACAACTAAGGGGCAGGGGATCTGGGCGTGGGCAGTTACATGCCACAAAGGCAGCTGCTCCAGCAGGGCCGGAGGTCATTGGAGATATGATCATCTTGTTTAATACTCATTCATATACCCTGTTTGATACAGGAGCTTCACAATCCTTTGTTACACCTAGTCTGGTCGGTGCTCTGGTGTTAGACGATGAGAGACTTCCAGTGACCCTGGTGTTGAGCACAATAATAAGGGGTCAGTCTAACTTGTTTTATGTTTCCTGAGGGTGTAGAGTGATGATAGGGCCACAATAGTCTATAATGTATCTTTTACTATTGCGGATACATTCATATGATATTATCCTAGGCATTGACTGTATGTTCTTTGTATGTGCCTTCATTGAATGTTTCTAAAGAAGGGTCATGTTTTTAAGATTTGGTCAGCCGATGTTTAACTTTTATCGGTGAGAGGGGTTGCCAAAAAAGTATTAGGCGAGAGGAGCCCCTCCTTTCCTTTTTAGTTGAACTATCAGTGGAGTTAGTGCATGAAAAAATGGTTGAAGTCCTAGGGATCGTCAGTGAGTTTATGGACGTCTTCCAGGAAGAGGTGGAGACTCTACCCCCTCGACGTAATATTGAGTTTGGGATATACTTGAAACCTGGTGCCCATCTGATTTCGATGGCTCCCTACAAGATGGAAGCCTCCAAGTTGCGGGAGTTGTTGATTCTGATTAACGATCTGATGAAGAAGGGTTCTATTCGACCAAGTGCGTCACCATGGGGTGCTCTAGTCTTACTTGAAAAGAAGGCATATGGTGGTCTCAGGCTGTACATAGACTACCAGAGACTGAATCAGATAACAGTCAAGAGCTTTTACCCTCTCCCGAGGATAGACGACCTTCTAGAACACTTAAAATTGGTAAGGTGGTTCTCTAAGATTGACCTGCATGCGGGATATCACCAGCTGAGGGTGAAGGAGGGTGAGATCTCAAAGCCTGACATCAGGTGAAGATATGGGTACTTTGAGTTTGTGGTTATGCCTTTTGGCATTATGAATGCACTAGCTGTGTTCAAGGGGCTCATAACACTGTCATACCGAAATACCTGAATCAGTTTATAGTCGTGTTTATTGACGACATCCTGATCTACTCAAGATCAAAGGAGGATCACGCTGAGCATCTGATAATGGTTTTAGAGGTCCTCTGACAGCACCAAATCTATGGGAAGTTTTCCAAGTGCAAGTTATGGATGCGAGAAGTGCACTTCCTTGGGCATGTGTTGTATGAGGAGGGAATAAAGGTGGACCCATAGAAGGTTGAGGTGGTTGTTTCATGGGCAGCGCCCAAGAACGTTGAAGAAGTTCGTAGTTTTCTTTGACTATCAGGATAATATCAGAGGTTCGTTCCCAATATCTCCCAAGATGCAGCACCTTGGACAGCCATGACCAAGAAGGACCGGGCTTTCATGTGGAATGGGAAGTGCAAGGCAGCCAACAGTTATCTGAAGGAGAAGTTGGTAAGTGCCCGAGTGCTGAGGTTTCCCGAATAAGGGGTGGCGTATGAGGTATTCTATGATGCTTCAGGATAAGGCCTTAGGTGTGTGCTGATGCAATGACATGGGGTGATCACTGATGGGTCTATGCAGTTATGACCTCGTGAGCGTAATTATGCCACCCATGATCTGTAGCTTGCGGCGGTCATGTTTGCACTAAATTTTTGGCAACATTACCTCATCAGGGAACGCTTCATAGTCTTCACAGATCAGAAAATCTTGAAGTATAACTTCTCCCAGTAGGACCTGAACTCACGGTAGTGAAGTTGGGTGGAGTTCCTTCAGGAATACAACTTCGAGATTTCCTACACCTCAGGATAAGGGAATGTAGTGGCTAATTCCTTGATCAGGAAGTCGCAGAAGGATGTGGTTCGAGAGTCGGAAGATGCTTGGAAGGCGATAAAGGATTTTGCTACCCTGCACCTAGATACGAGGACGGATGGTGGTAGAGGTTTCTAGTATCAGATGACAGTTAAGTTTTCTCTATTACGACATGTAGAGGAGTCTGAATTGGGAGACTCAGAATGTGAAGTGATGCGTGACCGGATTAACCAAGGTGACGCTCTGGAAGGGTTGATAGAGGATGGTCCGAATCAGATGCTTTTATGAGGGAAGTTGTTTGTTCAAGAGGTGATGTGAAAGAGAGTTCATGGTGAGTTTCACAACTCACAATTATTAGTGCACCCAGGAGTTTCTAAGACGTATCAGGGTCTAAGGAGTCAGTTTTGGTTTGCTAGGGTAAAGCGGGTGGTGGCAGAGTTCATGGCCAGGTGCCTAGTGTGTCAGCGGGTGATGGTTGAACATCATGTTCCAGGTGGTTTGTTGCAGCCTTTAGATGTCCCCTAGTGGAAGTGGGATGACATCTCGATGGATTTCATCACAGGGCTACCCAAGGTTCAAGGAGGCTGCGACACTATCTCGGTAGTGGTGAACTGGTTGACGAAATCTGATCAATTTTAGGAAATCAAGGATTTGGGTGGAGTGGATTCCCTTGCATGAAGGTACATGGATGAGGTGCTGTGATTTCATGGAGTTATGAGGTCCATAGTCTCTAATAGAGATGCATGGTTTACCTCACGAGTCTGGAGAGGATTGCATCAAGATTTTGGCACCAAGCTAAGTCTAACAACTGCTTCCCATCCCCAGACAAACGGAAAGACAGAGCACACCATCTAGACATTGGAGGATATGCTACGAGAATGTATTCTAGACTTTGTGGGATCGTGGGTGCAACACATGCCTCTGGTAAAGTTTTCCTACAATAATAGCTATCACTGTACCATTATAATGGATCTGTTAAAGGCTTTGTACAGAAGAACATGTCGCTCACCTGTGTGCTGGACCGAGGTTGGGGAAGCATGTGTTCTTGGCCCGGAGGTGATGCATGGAATGACAGAGAAGGTTCATCTTATACAATAAAGGATGAAGGTGGCCCTGGTCCGAAAAAAATAATACACTGATAATAGGATGATACCGTTAGAGTTTGAGGTCCGGGACAACGTGTTCTTAAAGGTCTCCCATCAGCGTGAACAGCGGAGGTTAGGCAGGGGGAGTAAGCTTTCTACAAGGATTATCAGACCCTTTGAAGTGTTGCGGAGGGTCAGAGAAGTGGCTTATCAGCTAGTGCTACCACTGATGCTACTTCGAATACATGACATCATCCATGTTTCACTACTCTGATGGTATATACATGACGATTCACACGTCCTCGACTGAAAAAAGATGGACATTGAGGCCGACGTGACGTTTGTGGAAATGCCTATGAGAATCAAGGATTTTAAGGAGATGGTGCTCCATGTACGGACCATTCCTTTGGTTCATGTGTTATGGAGGCATGGCTAGCTCGATGAATGTACCTGGGAACGGGAGACACAGATGCGCGCCCAGTACCCAAAGCTGTTTTTAGTTTTGTTCTATTTTGTTTCTACTTGTTTTTATGGAACACTTTACTTTGTTAACTATGGAATGCGTGGTTTTCCTTATCCCCTGAATGTGTGTGAAGAGTCCTGGCTATGGGGAGGGGAGGACCTGATCCCTAATCAAGATGTATTAAGGTGGATGTGATTAAACCCATGCGGGTGAGTTAGTGCCGCCCAAAGCGGATAGTATCTTGTCATGGTGGAAGAAACTACCTAACCCATATGACTGGCCAGTTTGACCCTTGAATTTTGCATGATTACTTGAGGTAGAGGAGTTCTTAGATATCGATGAAGTTCACTCCTGAGAGGTATCTTTTGAGGTGGTTGTCGAAACCCCCCTTTTTTCTCCTGGTCTAGTTTGGATTCTCGAGGGTGAGAATAGTTTGATAGGTATCTAATTTAATGACCCGGATCCACCTGGTCCATTACTTTTCCAAAACATAGCTGCACCGAAACTGTGGTACCGTGACAGTTGCATAACGGTCATGATGGCACCATGTCCCCACCTAGGGTCTGCATTCTATTTTCCAACTTTCGTATTTTCCTTTCCTACACCGTATATTTTGATGTAAAAATGATTTAATACCCCCTTTAAAATGCATTTAAAGAAAATAAATAATATCCAAAATCGCCCAAGAGCCAGGCAAACCATAACATACCAAAACGTGTGGTTTTTCCGCGGTGTCATGCCCTTCCCTGTACCTTCCAGATCTTCTCCTGTTACGTGTTTCCTTATGATTAACGAAAACTATTTAACGCATATCCATTATGACCACCCCTCCAAGGAGAATTGTTAACTGAAAATTAATTCCATCGTGTGTAACTACCCAACCGTGTGGGGAACCATGATCTGACTTTAAGGCCGTTCAAATTTCCATATCCCGTAACCACGTGATCTCATCCTTATATCACATGCGAATTACTTCTTCTTCTTCCTCTTGGATAGTCTCCTTTTCTTCCTAGTGAGTTTGGAGCCCCCCTTCCCGAGGCAAGTGGTACGCCTGTTCCGTACCCTTTCTGCTCACCCTTGGAGTCCCCGACATTCATCCCTTGCAAGTCGTGCATCCCCAGTTCTTGGATCGTGTCGAACAACTTCATTCCTTGATCAACCAAGTAGGGATTTTTCTTCATCTCTCCTTATCGTGTATCATTCCGGGTGGGAACGCAACAGTTTTTATGGGGATGGATGAAACCAAACTTTAACAAAGATAATAAATGGACTTTTAAAGAATGAAGGGGGTGTGATCGATGTTCGGCGGCTTTTTATTACCCTTGATTATTTATGTTGTGAATTGTGTGGTCCTAAACCCACTGAAAATCATGGATGTTGGTGTTATTTATTTGCGCAGTAATGAACCATTGTCTTTTGTGTTGATTGAATTACTGTAACATGGGAATTTGGTTAATCACATAAACTCGAAATATTAAATGAATGTCCAGTGAAAAAAAATCCTTGTGTGATCACCCCGGTTAACCAAACAAAAAAAAATAAAACTTAGTGAATGATGTACTTGATTCTTGAAGCTTCCTTGCTCTATCTTGGTGGCATGTCTGTTTATCCTAGTCGATTATTACATGCTGACGTGGATGAGGATGGGATCCTCTATTATGGCATGGTTGTTGGTTTTGAATCTGAAGTTGTGTGGGGCTATATCTCAGGCTTGGTTTGGTTCCAGTACTTTGAGGGATCTCACTGATCCCTTTGTTATTGTGACTTCACAAGAGAACTAGGCAAGAATGCTTAAATTTCTGTTTGGATGTTTCTCTTTCTCTATCTTGTGACTATGTCGATTAGTTTCCTAGTACTGTAGAATTCACCTAACTGGGATCACATGAACATGAAAATAAGAATTTTTTAAATGGGGAAATGGTTTTGAAAATGAGTTGGTACTTGGCTGTGAGTGTTGTGAATTCTTTTAAGAATGACTAGTAATAATGGTGTTGTTCTTAGGTTGGCTTTGGAAACCATAGGTTGGGATGAGTTCTTGAAACCTATACATATATCTGTAGATTTTATGTTTCTACTTTGCACTCCAACCAAGTTGAGCACTTAGCGCCGAACACCCCCATTTCATGAGGGGGTGTTTTTTTCCAACAATCCTATGAGTGGATGGTTATTATATCCTTTTCTTCCCCTTTACCGAGTAGCCCAAGACTCTTCGGGTAGGCTGTGTTGACCTGAGTTCCATTTAAGCCCAAGATTCTTCAGGTGGGGAAGTTTTGGTGGTTGGACCATGTGTTTTCGGGCATGTTGTTTCCCAAGAGTCTTCGGGATGAGGCCCATGTGTCTTTGGGAGTGGAAGTAGTTGTTTTGGACCATGTTTTTGTGGGTGTGGTTATAGGATGGTGGTTTTGGACCAAGTGTTTGCGGGCAGGATGTGTGCTTGCGTCCTAGGTGTGTGCGAGTGGGGTGTGGTAGTGGGACTGTGGTATGAATGGTGGGATTGGTTTGATTCATGGGATGTATTCAATAACCAGTGGGGAAGTGGCGCATTGTACCCAAACATCGATTTTCTATTACTATATATTACTTGACTTGCATTATTTGGGAAGTGAGCCTTGGTGGGGCTTGGGTGGATTGTTTTCCTTTCTAGGTTCTTTTGTTATTTCTTTTCTCACAGGGCATTAGAATGCCTCTCCACTTGTTCACAAGAGTCTTTAGTTTTCCCTACTGAGTATACTTGTATGCTCAACCTACATATATAAAATTTCTTTTAGGTTTCCAGAAGGACTTTAGAGATCGTGCGGGGCCGTACTAGCTCAGATGGTGGGACAGTTGCTGTTGCTGTTTTTCTTTTCTTCGATACTTTACCTTTGTAGTCTCCTGGTACGTGGGGTATTTACTTTTGTAACATTCATATGAGAATGGTTTTCTTTGGATTTACTTTTACCCCCATTTTTTGTGTTTTTTGGATTTACTATCTTATCTCCTGATCCTATTACTGAAAAAAGGCAATACCTTTCATCTTGTGTGTGATTTTATACCCTTTGTGCTAATCGCCACTCTGAGACCTATTGAAGTCGGATCTCGGGGGTCATTATCTATCCTACAACTTGAAGAAGGACGGGTCTATAAATCTGCTGTATCTTATCTCATCATGGTGAATGCGGGTCGTGACAATCATAATAAGATAAATAGTATGTTAGAGATACACAAAAATACATTCATAACATTTTTATATTGGAATAACCTGCCATGTACATACTTTAGATTGGGATAACCACTCATGTACCCTCTTGTTTAGGGATGCGGATAACCTCCCATGTACCCTATTAATGTAGGCTTGGAATAACCTTCCATTTACCCTTTTCGATCAACAATCCTTAATATTATACCAATTTAGTATAGTTATATAAAATTTTCTGCTCACCAATCACATAATCACAAATAAATTCATATTTATTCCATAACATCATAAAAATATTCATTATAACCTAATATATAAAAAATAAAATTATTTTCATTGATATTTTATAATCATTACCACGAAACATAGTGAGAAATATTAAATATGGAATCATTGTATCCCATCATTTGTAATTCGAAATTGACATCAAACAAAGTTATTATTGATGAAAAAAATCCTTCAAATGTTCTTTAGAACATTGTTTCAGGAAAATACAATTTTTTATATTGAAATAACTAATTAAAAATATCAAAATAATTTCAAAGTTAATGATTTTTTTTCAATAAAAATAACATAGGAAACTAATAAAAAAATCTTCAAATCATTGATTAGTCTGGATGACGAGATATTTTATTCTTGAAGTGTATGTCAAAATAATGATTCATTTTACATTTTTCTTAAAAAGTAAAAAGTACATTTTTGTAAAATAAAATTAATATTCCTTGAATATTTTTTATATAATGTAAAAAATAGGTAAACATGACATTAAAAACTCTTTATATATTATTAATACATTATTTAAATAATTTTAAAGAAAACACGACCTAAAATAGAATGATTCTTTACTAAATATCAACTCATAGTATGTTTTTCTAAAAATAATTATTTCTATCAAATGAATTCATAAAGAGTGAAAATAATGAAATACATGAAAAATTAAAAAAACAATGGATTATATAATTCAATATATTAATGAGAGGTTGATATTTAAATTTCATCATCATAAACATAATCATAAATGATCTTGTTCAAAAATGAGATTGTAATATAAATACCATTCCATGAGTTTTGAATGATTCATAATAAAATCAACCATATATATTATAATTAAATTTATTATAATTATATAATATATTAATTAAAATAGATATAATATCATTTATTTTTAAATTATAAAATTTCATCACTAATTTATTAATAATTCCCTATTAAAATCATTATTTCTCTGAGTTGATTGTTTCATTTTTCAGGAGAATTGTTTTCCATAGTTCCAGTCCTTGTACTCTGATTATGGATACATAAAATAAAAACAATTATTCATGATTTAAATAAAATATATGATAATTATATAAATAATTGTTTTTATCTTTAAAGAGAGAGTTATCAAAAATATTTAAACCATTCATGCAGACGGTAGGCTAAACGTATGCGTAAAAATTATTTTCAATTCTCAACAGATAAAATAAAATAATGGTAAATAATAGTAAATATTTATTGGATATTTTTTATATTATATATATCTTATATATTCCTTAAATCTATCCTTATTATCATTCATGTAATATGAAAATGGAAAATGAATCACATCACTTCCTATAGGAAGTAGTTCACACAAGCACATGAGTGATGTTATCATTTTTGATGGATATGAAATATGGTGGATAATAGAAGTTTCATAATAATATTAACATATTTGTATATTAAGGAAATTGAAGTAATTATTTAAGGATAAATACAATGGATTTATAGGGGTTAAATTAATAAGTAAAAAAATAAAGTCATCGGTTATGTTGATTAACTATTTTTCGGAATAATTCCGTTAGATATCCTCTTATGTACTATAGGGTAGGTATTTTGGGTTGAAATTAACATATTAACCATGGATATAATTTTTATAAGTGAAATTGGTAGAGTTTAATTAATCTAGGTGACTTAATTTGGTGTAATGAAAAGTTATTAGGGGTGACCTTTTATAAGGGGGAAATAACAATGTTGTAATTACAAAAAGATTAAAATATAATTAATTAATTATGATGAAAAATGATTTCAAATGGCCAAATATAGTAATAAAATTATTACTAGGTATTAATTTCCTCAAAAAATAAAAGTAGATGTATTTTATTTTAATTTTAATCCATATCATTTTATTTAACCCAATTGTTAACCAAATTTAATATTAACCATGGTAATGACCTATTAACTTTTAAAGGGTTATAATATTATAGATAATGTAAATATTGTGTTAACAATTTCCAAGGTATAGTTTCGTAGATATATTATAATACTAATTGTTCAATTTTTTTGGGTTTTTTAAAAAATTAATTGATATAATATTTTCCATAAAATACCATTCATTCAATTTTTGACAGAAATAATATAATTTGACTTATAAAACCACATGAAAACAACTGAATTATTATAAATAATTTAAATAACCACTAACATCATTTATTTATATTAAAAGTATTTAGAATATAATAATTCACCCAAATTATATTAATTTTAATATAATAAAAATCATTATTTAATTTTTATACTAATTGAATTAATACTGTATTTTTTTCATAAGTGCTTAACATAATTAATGAAACACATAAAATTATTAAATAATTTACCAAGGAAAAAATTAATTATTATTTCAAATAAAAATTAGTACCACACTCATCTTGTAACAAAATAGACATTTCAACTAGACAAGTCACCCAAGGCGGACTTCCACATGCTGATATATTGAAGAGAACCACAATTATCATGTAAAATATAAGAAACATCATAGTACAACATGGAAGAAAGGATTTCATATCCACGATACATAAAATTTGAAACCACATAGGAAAAAATATAATGGTAAAATAGTCTAACATAAACAAGTCACCATGTAACCAACCATTACCACCAATCCATACCACTTCAATGCCGTCAAACAACAAAAGAACTTGATATACCATATGATTCCCTTATTTTTTTGTGAGTATGGAAAATAATGTATACATCTTACAAAGGGAAAAAGTAGGTTATGATCATACTGTATAGTATGATATCATAAAATATTATATATTTTTTCAAATATCAATAATGTTAAATTTAAATCTTCATAACAAAATAAATCTTATAAATAATTTTCAAAAATAAAACTATTTCGAACCATTCTTTCATTTTCCATAAATGAATACCAAATTTGAAAAATCCCAAAAAACATCAGGTATAAAATAAAAAATGCAATCAAAAAATGTTAGAAAAAAACCCATTAAATAAATAATTGTGTGATAAACCAGGTATAAGATACAAAGTACACCATTTGGGATTTATCCTATGGGAATATGTACTAGATATAAAGAAAGCATAAAAATGAATATGTAGTTTCTAATAATATCCAATCCATCAAGGGTATGTTTATCTAAAAATTGTAACCCCGAGTGGTTCCCCACATATTATGGTTACCTTTGTTTATTTCCCAATGCACCTCAGGTTCCCAATGTGCCATGTTTTTCCCAGACCACATCCAAAACCCATGAAAAAATTTAATAAAAACCATTTTATACAACAATCAAATTTTATTTTAATGGAATAACCAAAGGGATCAATAATAACATATATAAATTTGATTATTAGAAATAGTTTCATAGATCCACATACTTTCTGAACAATGGAAACCTATCCACCATTGATAAAAAATTATAATCAATGATGGATCGACCATCAAAACATAAGGAATGATAGGAAACTATAAATTATGAATAGAAAAAACCATTCAATCATGAATAATAATAGAAAAGGAATCTAACAATTAATTCATGACCAAACACAACAAAATAAGTGGAAATACTTCTTATGAAGGTATGTGATGAAACTGTCAGAAGAATCAAGCACCATATGAAGCAATCCAAAATGATTGAGATGACCCAAAATAATTATAGATAATGAATGTGAAGCCTATACAGAAAATGTTATAATAGTGAGGTGTTTAGATTATTTAAAATCAACAGTCTTGAGGAATTCATGTTGTGAACCCCTTTCAGGGTGTGAAATCCAACAAATTATAAATATGCCAATAATAAATCTCCCCAGATTAGATTTAATCTCGATAAATGTTTTCACATCATTTAAGAGTTTTATAACATGTGGAATTCTCACTCCATACAGGAGGCTGATCAAATTTTCCCAATACTAGTTTCACATCCTATATCCCATTCAGGACATGAATGTGTCCAATAAGTAGTTCTATATAAATTTTCATAAAAAAACATCCAATCCAACACATAAGTCTCTCTAATGACAAGAACCAATATCTATATTCATTTACACTTGTATATATAGTCATAATTACTGTAACACAAATATATCCCTGAAATTTAGGTCATTTTCTAGAGTATGTACTCTACATTCCCAAGAATCTAGTAATGAACCCCAACCAAGGGAAATGAAAAATAAGAATCTAAGCATACATAAAGGAAGGTATCAGGGTGTACCAATCACCCAACCATAAAATATTTTGATCCTATGAAATTACTCATGATTTTGGACTCACAAAAAGTAAATCCCACTACCACATCATCAATAATCCATACTCCCATGTATCTTGGCTATCCCATATTCACTACTATAGTAAATAGATTTTAGAGAATGTTTATCTACACAATTCCTCATATTGGTGATCCATAAGCTAAATAAGTTTATCAAAAACAACCATGTTGGTCTCAATATATAATATCTACCATTCAATCCCATTAAAAGAATTTTTCAGACACCTCCTTAGTAAGGACACAAGAAACATGTTATGGATAGAATTAAAATGATATTGTAAGTTAGAATGATAGTCCATCTTTCCCAGTCATCCAACGATCTCAAAAGTGTTCCCAAACAACAATTTCAAAAAACCATTCTTTCCTAACCAACTTTGTCCCAAGAAAGTAGAAACTAAATGAATGAATCGATTAACAACCTCAAACTCTAATGTCCCGTGAAGATGCCACAAATAAGAATTTTGTTACTCTATTACACAAATAGTCAACTCCAGATAATCTATCACCTATGTATCATCTCTAGAATAGGACCCCACCCTACCAAGGACTACCCACCCAACTCTTCAAAGAACATAGACTATTTACATTACCTACCATTCAAATACTAGAAGTGATACATTCTAATAGAGGACATATAAATATTAAAATTTCTAGAAATTAATAATGAAAACTTATTTTCCCAAGAACCAATGAAATCAAGTATACAATCTAGGAACATATCTTCAATATCTTGGATAGACCTCTATTCCTGCCCACTTTTCTTTAGATGATATTTGATGCCCCATTACAACTAGGAACGCATAAACAATAGAAAAACTCTCAAAAACCTAAATTTGAACTATAATCAACTAACAATAAACAATAGTAGTAGAACCCCCATGATTTCTCAAAATATATCTAACCTAAAAGTCGATATGATGTTCCACCTTCATCTTCTCCATGATAGGTAGGAAATGAATCCATTTTCTGAGTCGATCAATTATTACACAAATAAAATCCTCCCAAACTAGGATTACATGGTAATCAAGTGATGAAGTACATGAAAATTTCATCCCACAAAAATACTATAATGGGGAGGGATTCATCAGTCCTACATGTAATTGGCATTCCTTTCTCAATTAATAGACCAACAAGACACCACGATACAAAATACCGAGTCAATTATCTAATATCTTACATCTAATACTGAAATCTGAAATCATGATACATCTTTGTAGTACCTGGGTATATGGAATAAATATTATAGTTTCCAATATCAATTATATCCTATGTTAGGGAGAAATACAAAACCAAAATTTTCAAAACCATGGGGAACGACTGGGAGACTAATACAACTCACCAGAGGTCTCCCCACCATAAATTATTTTACAAAATCATGGTCACTTTAAGTCAGGCATTTTTTTATTCTAAACCCGATCATTAAATAAAATTTCATCCTTCATTTAGTCAAGACATAACTACCCAATAGCTACATCCATTAAAAATAACATATTAGAAAAGAAATCATTAATGGACATTCTCCCAGATATTCCTTCACTGATTCTATTAGTAAATTCATTGGAGACCATGTTCCCTTTCTCCAAAAGTGTAAGTAAAATTAAAATCAAATTTTTAGAGATAATCCACCATTAAAATCTGTAGAAATTTCCTAACCCTATAAGAGATAATATCCCTTAGTATATTATGGTTAGAATATACTATAAATCATTCCCCAATGTGCTAGTAACACAACATTTTGATTGAATTTATTACCGCTACAAAACCAAGATTGTGGGAAACCATGTATTTATAAAAGTGGCATAATTGAAGAGATTCATAGGCTATTTCTTGTCTATATTATATTATGACACCACCCAAATCTATCCTATAGGAATGAAAGAATAAATTACAACCCATACATTGTTCTCGAAGAATCCGAACCTGAGTTGATGCCCATCTATCATTTAGTTGATTGAATGTTCTATAGAAATGTTAATTTGATAAAACATTTACACCCTTATGGGTTAAAGATATTATAGGATATAAAATCATGGATAATTATATAACAAAAAACTTTTAATAACCATCCATCCTTAAGAAGAATTCTATAAAAAAAATATTTGGGTCTCTCTCAAGACATAACTACTTGTACGTTTCAAGGATCAACTCAGAATTCCCTCTTAGATATAAAATTCCACAAAAAATTAATTCTAGAAAAAAAATAACATTTTAAAATTTTACAGTAAATATGATGTTCTCTAAAATTTCTATGAATGATATCCCAAGGGTCCATGTGTTCCTACTCTAACTTTGAGTAAACCAAAATATCATCCAAAAATATCATAATAATAGTTTAAAAGAATTAATGATATATCTAGTTTATCGAATCCATTAATACTATATTATATTTAGTTAGTCAGAATATAATAACCATAAACTTTAAATTGCCATACATTCTCCAAAATGATCCATTAGGTATATCCAATTCTTAGACACTAAAATGGTGGTACCCAAAACACACATCAAACATTGAAAACCAATGAGCCCCTCTAAACTGATCAAAGTGACCATAAATCAAAGGAATGAAATATTTTTTCTCGATGGTATTTTAATTTAACATACAATTAGAAATACAATGTTTGAGGTTCCCGTATACCTACATACCAAAGGGTAAATTTGAATCCCATAATTACATACTAGTATGAATAAATCCCTTATCCTCAAGATCTATATGCTAGACCATAGTTTATACTAACACTATAGGATCCAAAAGGTATGGTGGAATAGAAATAGCAATCATACCATGAATAAGGTCTATGATAATGTTAACCTATATTTCGTGTAGTAAAATAGAAAAATCATCTGAAAATACATAGGGTTACACACACAACACAACATGTAGCTATGTAAACAATAAGGGGTTAACAACATCAACAAACATATCTACAAATATACATGATATTATCCTAGCATAAGGAAAAAAGGCCTCTTCCTTCATGATACTGAGTCCCACTCACCAATAAAAACATGAGTGAACCCATCATTAGAAATGAAATAAATCTAGTTGTGATAATAGTATATCTGGAAATAACACTGAACATCAATTCTATACTAATAATAATTTCTAGTATTTCATAATCTGGAATGATGTATTCCCACTCTTCCGCATAGTCAGTTATCATCATCTGGCATGATGTGCATCTAAAACCCAGTTTTGAAAAATTTCTAAAATTCATAGAATTATCCAAAAATATTATATTAATATCTAAACAGAAAACAAACATTTCAATATTAATTTCCAATATAAAATAATTAGTAGTACCAACATCAAACAATCATAACACCATATATGTCTAAATGAAAACTGAAACCATAACTGTGGTTAACCCTGCGCCAGATTCTTATAATGCATACTCCATAATATAAAGATGTCCAATGTACAATCCTTCCTTATATATATTAGCAACATAAATTTACCCTATATTAGAAGGATAAGTCCCCCACCCATTAATTCATTGACATGAACCTTTGAACACTCTGTGAATGTGAATCCAGTCCTACATACTTTGGACATACTATCATAAAAAATTCTATAGGTGCCCAGATTTATAACTATGAAAAGAACTATTTGGAGCATCTATACAATAAGGATTGGTATGATTGGAATTACCCCAATGACATAAAACAGCCATATACTCTCTAGATTAATCCCTCCAAACAAGTCTATAAGAATATTAGCTACCTTTTAGGTTCCATTTATTCAAAAAAGATATCGCTAGATTAGAATATTACCAACTGAATCTAATCCCTGTCCTTTTTTTCAATAATTTATTCCTCTTCCAAAAATTCATTATCAACTACCTACAAAATTTCAGAAGAAAATTGAGAATTATTATCGACCGAATATCATCTCTCAATCACAAAACAAACAAATCATATTTCAAGTAAGAATTGGTGAGTGACTACGATAATAATTTCAAAAAATCGGTAAAATAGGTGGAACACTCTAGAACTATATGATCTCCCAGATCTATGTATAAAATCATTGTAATATTTTACCCATGTAATGTAATTGGGTGAAACTATAGGTTTAATATTATGTTAGAAGAATTATAGGTAAGATCTTCATGGAACATAGCTTTCATAATAGGGTCCCACCATCTCTTTTCCATCCCCTAAAGAATAAATATGAAAAAACACACCTTAAAATACTCTAGAGTCTTTATAAAGATGAAGATACTCTCAATATGATATTTCAACTATTCAAATTCTTGGGGTCCTCTATCACTATATATGATTGGTGGAAAATGGTTTATAAATTTTGAGTTGTGATGCACTGCCCATCCCGAGTTCCCGAAACCTGTTTGACCTAGAGTTTGAATAGCATGGATTATAAATTCTACCAATAAAGGGTGTCCCAAATAATATTCCTATTGAAACTATCTCAATGATTCATCAATTTAATATGGAATTGTTATTCAGGGTGAATTTTTTTAACAAGAAAAAAAATTCATTGAATAGAAGATTTCCAAATCCAAATACCAACTTCAGGTACCAAAATCAATGATTTTAAAAAAATAATAATTTATATAAATTATAAATTCATTGAATAAGGGTGATTACTTACGTAATGAATATGTCTAGTTTAATAATTCAGATATCTAGTTCATTGAAAAACTGAAACCACCGAGGCTCAAGGTTGGAAGAAATCCTTAATATTCCATGGTAATTCAGACCCAGATATGAATGTGAGATTTCCAGGACCCATTTACAAACATACTAACCACATTTCAATTTCCCTAACTCCATCCTACCAAAAAACCTAAAAAACCAATATAGTTTCAACAAAACATTAGGCTAGGTATTTTTTTAGATAAAAACTTGTAACAAACCAATCTAAGTCCCCATGAAAATTCACCCATTGTGGTCACCCAAATTGGGAGATAGAGAAAAGAACAACAAGTGTCATTTAAAACTGAAAAAATAAAAGTGAAATATTGAAGAAATAAATACATATCCATGAGACATACAATTTAAATCCAATCCATCCCATCTATAAAGATAAAACATACCAAATTAAATATGTCCTGATGTTACCAACTATCACTACCAATCCATTCAACTATGATGGCTTCAAATGATAAATGAACCGTGAATTCTACACGATTCACTTACCATTCCCAAAATTTATCAAAAAATGTCTACAACCACCAATCATAAAAGTCAGGGTGTGAGGGTAGATGCCATTAAGACATCACCATAGAATCCAGACAAGTTCTGATATCAATAATTTGCATTTTCTATAATTATAACGACATACAGTTTATTTTAAATTTGAATAAAGAATTTTTTTTCAATCATTACATTATTTTAAATATTTCTATAACATATTAACAAAATCTAGGAATATATCAGGTTTAAAATAAATCAAGTAAAATGAACACGTGATAAAATAACCATTAAATAAACCATAATGCAATAGAACATGGACAAGAAAAAAAGAATACCAATTGGGATTTAGTCTATGAGAATATTTACTCAAAATGAAATTACCCTAAATCAAGAATATGTTCATTATAACTGATATTGAGTCATTCCACAATATTTTGATATCAAAAAATTAATCCCTAGTGGTTCTGCACACAATATGGTCACCAATGTCCATTTTTCAATGCACTTATGGTTCTTAGTATGCTATGATTGAACATAAACATTTATAAAACACCATGATCACATTTAATTTAACCCTTATTATATTATGGAAACTTCATTTCAATAAAAAATCTAAATGGGTCAATAAGAACATAATGAAATTAAAAAATTTGAAACACTCTCATAGATCCACCTACTATAAGAACGATGGAGACCAATAGTTCTTCGATAACAGAGATTGAAAAACCATGGATCCACCATCAAAATACAAGGAATTATAAGAATATACCATTGATTGATATCAAACACTAAATAATCATGATTTAGAATCACAAATATAGAAAATGCCACCATTCTGAGCAAAGGAAACAAAGAACCCGAATGTCTTCTTATGAGGGATATGTGAGACAACCACTAGAGAAATTAAGCATGCAATGGAGTGATCTAGAAGGAGGTATATGAACCAAACACCCAAATTAAACATAGGTATTTAGGGTAACAAATGTACATATAAAAATAAGATATCTAACCATGAATCATATTTAAAATCATGGTTCTAAATGAATTTATGTTTTGAATCCTTTTCCTCGAGTGAAATACCATAAATTATAAATAACCTAAAATTTGTCTCACCTCAAATTAAATTAAATATCATTATATATTTTCAAATTGTGTAGTGTTTTAATGGCCTATAATTATATTAAAAAAATGAGACACACAACATCTTCACTAAAATATATTCACATAATGTGACCCATTCACGACATTAATGCATCATGAAAGAAATTCTCCATCAAATTTGTTACAAGAATAATTATAAAAAAATTAAGTATCTAAGTTCCTATGGAGAAACCATTAAGTAGATTTACACATTTATACTCGGAATCCATTGATCAAAGAAAAAAAAATAGTAACATCCCAGGTAAATTAAGAATAATAGATTTTCATATTTATAAATATTTTTGAATTAGATATTAATTTTATTTTAAAGGGGTTGCTATGTTCGATAGCGTACCCGATATGAAACAACAAGTTTCTTTGTAATATTACATAGCACACTAATAATATATTATTATTATTTTAAATGGTAGTTAACTCATAGCCATTGAATTGGTAGGAATGAACAAAACTAACTACAATATTAATATACATCCTTGTTAAATGTATATACATTTATCCAATAAAATTTTGAGGCTTAATATGTGAATTAATATAATTTTAAACATAATTTACATTAAAAGGTCGATTTACTTCCTTTTAAGGGTGAATCCTCATTAAATATAGTTTTGGTCACATTAATACATTAAATTTGTAACACCCCAATCTTCTACGATACGGTTCTCTTTCAATAATGCAATAGCTTTCTTTGAACGCAAGTTCCAGTTCTAACACACCGCGACTAATCAAAGTAGCCATTACGAATTGTAATACACACTTTTTAAAATTATAGAAATTTTATATTTCAAAATCGACTTCATTTTGGTATTCGTAATATCGAAATTATCCTAAGTTGAATTTTTTGTAATTTTATGAGAACTTCTAATTTTCTATGAATTGTGAAAAATACTTAAAACAAATTTTTTAATAAAAATAATTTATAGTGATAAATTATAATATTTATTGGTTTTAAAGTATAATTAGAATATATTTTTACAACTTTATCGGATGGCGGTCATTAGAATTAATTTCACTTTGAAATTGGACAAACACAATTGTCAATCTTTTGATATATATTGTTTCCTAAAAACACACTATTTGTTGTGATAACGGAAATTAATTATAAAATTAATTAATGAAACTTATATGTTTGGAATTTTTTAAAATAGAAATCATTTTTGAATTCGGAATATCAATTATAGCTTAGGGTGAAATTTTGGCATTGTTCTGAAAACTACAATTTTTGATTAATAGTGAAATAACTAAGTGGTGGTTAAAAAACTGATTTTTCGTTTCAATGAAACATTACCACTTCTATGATTTGATTTTCAAAAATCCAACATACATGGTTGTAATTATTATGTAAAATGTGGTTCAATGGGATTAAAATAATTTTTTGGTGAATATTAACTTTTAAGTTTAATTAATCGCGATTAAAGGTAATTAGTGAAATTTAAGGTAAAAATTATATTATAAAAATATGGAAATACCCTTAAACTTGTCCTACCCCTATTGGATGTGTCATGGCCGACCAAGAAAATCCATGGGTCAACTTGGGGACCCCATGGATCCACTTTAGTAGGAAAATGACATAAATAACTTTTTATTTAATGTTAAAATAAAAATGTCACAAACAAGAGTTCTTTTACTAAAACAATTTTTAAATGGGGTTATACAACTCATATTTTTGACTATAAATATTAATTAGAAAGATAAACATATTTCCTACATCATGATAGTTTTTTATAATTTATAGACATTAAATAAATTAAATTATTTATGACACCATGATGATGCAATGATTACCTCATTAATTAACAATTTAAATAAAATGAAATGATAATGTAAAATCTAAGACTTACACTTGTAAAAAACCTATTGGATGAGTATATTTAGAACCCTTATCACCTTATCCTAGAAATATATAAGTGTGGGACCTTTAGAATCCGAAAAATCATTTCATAATAAAGTAACATTTCAATCTTTCCAAGAGTGCCCCTCCTCTCCTCTTATAAAAGGCCCCCACCACTCCCACCTTATTCACACCATCAAGCCATTTGGCTCTGCCAAACTCTGCCCTAAAACTCTCCAAACTTCCCTCCCTTACTCCTATATGTATTAATTTGGGCAGAAGTCTTACAAAGGTAGCCTTTGGATCAAATCAAAAAGAGTTTCCCGATTTTAAGGTAATGTCTTCTCTATTGTTATTTTGTTTTATTTAGCTTCTCCAACCCCTTAAACTCAATTTATTCCTTTCTTTTGTAACAAAAACAGTATCTAAAATATACTAGGATGTTTTTATGATATTAATTTGGTTTACAATTACACACACCATCATCTAATGGATAAAGAACATACTGTTTCTGTGGGTGGCGAAATACTGCCTCACGAAACGATGATAGTTCAATACTCTTTTAACACCTCTAATGGTGGCCATTTTGATGAAACTATTTTCATATATGATATATATATTACGTTTATGTTTTCCTTATGCTTCTTTATTTTTCATTTATTGCATACTTTATGATTTCCATTATGGGTAAATGCGATATTCTCATTTTAGGAAGTGCGGACAACCGCCCCCTCAAAGTGATTTGAATCATTAATTCCATACGTGGGGTGTATAAAGGATGGAGTAAATGATATTATATATGATATTATACTGGAATTATATTATAACTTTATAATTATAATTTCATTCCATTAAATACGAAATAGAAATGAAAGTAGCGTTCATGCGTACGTACGGCTTACCGTCTCCATGAATGGTGCGTTTCATTTCTTACCTCTAAATGTTATGTAATATTATAAATTCATCTATATACTGGATATATATGATATATATGATATCCACATCATGAATATAATTCTGGATATAATGGATATTTCACCTCAAGAACAACTTGTAATTATAAGAAGTTTATTGTTGACTCAAGTACCTAAGATCGACAAAACGACCGTTATTAACATAAATAATTACATAATGTTCATAACATGGTCATAAGTGATATAAAATGAATAATAAATTTGAAAAAGGTTCTTAAGAAATTATAAATTAACTCTGGTTTATTATTCAGGAGATCAAAGAACGGTCAAGTGAATTCTGACACGAGGTAAGGGAACTTCTTACCCCAATTTCCATTCTTTGGGTTAATATCCTACTTTCAAATTATGTCATGATATTATTATGTCCTATATTGTATTTGTTCTTTCTTTATGTGTACTTATAGTGAATACACATAATAGATATATTTTATTTAAAAAAATGGTCTTTGCGAGGGACTTCGTATCAATCTCCTTTCATTGAGGCATATTTGGTTTTATACACAACTTTCCTTTATACGGTGTATAAACCCCTTCGACTTTTACTTTTATTCAAAATTAATCTTTTTATATGAATTGTTTTACTAAACGACAAAAAGGAATGTTTTTCTTGTTGTACGTATACGGTGACAAGAACTTCTCCGCCGCCATGGCCATTATTTGGGTTTCGGATTCCCCTACAAGACATAACATTTTTTTAATGAAAAATAAATACAATGTTTTAACATTCTTTTATTTTGGTATTGAAAATGGTTTTGAATGTTTTTTTATTATACCAATGTTTTTTATGGATATCTTGTGATTGAAATGTGGAAATCTTATGTTTCTTTTATGCATGTTTTATGTGATACGATTATGGTGTGGTTTATGATATGTTTAAACCTATTCATATGAGGAATTCATTGAACTTAATAACTGACAGGTGGAGCCCGCTACAGCTCCTTGATGCATCGGTAGGGATCATGAGACAAATTAGTGTCTTGGCACGAGGCCTTGACAAAATCTTCTTTGTGGTCTTGGCACGAGTCCTTGGCTACATGGTTATGATAGTCAGGCATTTATGCATTCCATCATTATAAAAGTGGTTATTGATATTGCATGTGATTATTCGACTGGTAGAATATCCAGGTGCTTAAGTAAATGGCATTATTTAATTTTATTTTTTCCATATTATTCTGAATTTCAAGTTTAAAAAGGCTTTTGCTTTAGTTATACATTGCTTTAAAGGTTAATGTTTATTTATGAAAGCTTCCGCAATATTTTTATCCTTACTGAGATTCTGAGCTCACCCCTTTCAATGTTTTAATATTTTCCAGGATGTGAAGAAGTATTTTATGAATGACTTTTAGGGATAGTCAGAAGAGGATATGAGTGTGGACTATGAAAACTTTGTTATTAGTTTTTCACTTTATGATGTAATGTAACATTTATGAATGTATCTAGTGTTTCCAAGGCTTCTAAACTAATCAGTCTTTCGAGAATTTATCTTTTTTGATCATGCCAATGTTACAAAGTAATACACCGACTCTGGGTAACTGGGTTCGGGGCGTTACATTTGGTATCTGAGGCAGTTTAGTACTAACCTTGGAAGCTAGATTTAGATAAACTCTGATTAGAGCACATAGCCCAAAGATAGACTTTGAGGATTAGTATAGAAGAACATCCTAGAATTTTGGTATTATAGATATTTTGTGAGTTTTCCTAGCAATACATCTTTGTCTGGATATGAGAAGGTAGAGGCGGCTCTGGAACAGATGTACCTAGGGGTAAAACCCAAAAAACACCGCTTTGAGCTAGAATCGAACGAGAACTGGTAGACGACAACGGGCCTTGCTGCACTCTTGGTTACGACACTCCAGGGGGATATTTTTAGGATAATTCTCATTTTCTTTACAAACCACTATTAAGGGTTATGAGTATATACTTCCTCAAAGAAAACTTTTTTTATAATTATGGATTATATCCATAAATAGTTCAATTAGTGTTAAGTGTTTTACAAATATGGAATTATGTATTTTGATTCATAAACTAATCTAGTTTTCGTCATTGTTTAGAAATGGAACCTAGTGGAAGGAATGGAAACCATATCAATGAACGCACTCCGTGTAGGGATTGCCCTCCTGCGCAAGATAATTATTGTGGAGCTGGAGATACAATTGGTGCAGATCAACTTATTACCATACTGGGACAACTCACTTAGGTTATGAATAATAAACTTACTCGTATGGAGCACCCTTATCAGCAACGTGGAGGATCAATGTTAGACCGCTTAATGAGGGAACAACCTCCAACATTTAATGGGGGTACAAATCCATTAGTAGCTGAGTAATGGATAAAATCCACAGAGAAAATATTCCACTCCTTGGGGAGTAGTGAAAGGGAGAAGGTTATCATGGCAGTTTACCGCCTCACTAGAGATGCCGATCAATGGTGGTCATTGATTCAAAATACAAATGAAGATAAAGAATAATAAAGTATGGAATACAGAGAGTTCAAAGATCTATTCTTAGAAAAATACTTTCCACATGACCATCGAGCATATATGGAAATGGAATTTCTGAGTCTAAGGTAGAAGGAGGATGAGAATGTCGCAAAGTATGAGGCTAACTTTACTAGGTTAGAGAGGCATGCTAAAGATTATATACGTAACCCAAGAAGTAATATTGATCTTTTATTTGATGGGTTAAAACCATTTCTCCATAGAGCATTAGTATCACAACCCTTCTCATCATACGAAGATATAGTCGCGTGTTCTATCAAGACAGAAAAGGAATTCTCTAAATCTTATGACAATAAAGTAAAGCAAGAGAAGAATAGAATGGTGGAACAAGAGAGGGATAAAGGGAAAAAGGGAAAGAAGGATTTTCCATTATGTGATAATTGTGGGAGTAATCACCCTGGTACTTGTCTAAAAGGAATGGGAGTTTGTTATAAATGTGGGGAAAAAGGTCACCAGGCTCGTGATTGCAAGGGAATGAAAGAGGCTATCAATGTTGAATGCTACAATTGTAGAGAAATGGGGAATTATGCAAATGAATGTCCTAAGAATCAGGGAAAATTACCTCAGAAAAGGCCAAGGGGTCAAGGAAAATCTTATGTTATTACTACAAATGAAGTGGAATAATTATTTGGTGCTTTTAGACTAAAGGATTATATTCTGGTTATAAGGATAATATGATATATATAAGGATTGTACTACAGTACTTTTTGTTTCAGTAAGGTTTTAATATGATTAAGGTAATCATATTTTTAGTATGTGAAAATAAGAGAAACTTTACTTTTTTTGGGGGAATCTGATGTTACAATTGATTTTGGAATTTTGAGACCTTTTAGAAAAAGTCTGGATGGAGGTATTTTGGATAACTATAAAGGTTGGAATTGATTAAGTTGATCTTTTGATAGTATTGTTTAACGTTAAAAAATTTCTCAAGATAATGTTTGGAATATTATAATACTATAGTTTTAGGAAAAAGACAACCTGCAGGGTGGGGCATAACCCGTCGCGTCGGACAAAGCTGTAGGAATCGAACCCACAACCATAGTGCGACATGCCTTTATTACCTACCACTAGCCTACAGAAAGTCCCTGGTTATTACAAAATAGTTTTACTAAACTAAATGGTATGTTTTATTATTTGGAACCATATACAATTAGGATAAATAGAGTATTTTTGAGTTCTATTACCTTTTAGAGTGAAAGATGAGATTGTGGTAAAAATTTATTAAAGAATGAATGTCTACATGACAAGTATGTATATTCCCTTACATTCTTAGTAAATCTCCTAAATAAATTCTTCAACTTTAAAAAAGGTAACTTAAAACAAAAACGTTGCCGGTTAACTTTTCCAACTAGGGATTTAATGACCGTTTAACCAATCACAAGTTTGTGATTTTCTTATTGTTTACTTTCTCCTAATCCAGTTTTCTACAACTCTCCATTAGACCTTGATGGTTTTTTTTCTTCCATATCCATATTTTCATATAATCCTAGAATGGGCTATCTCGGGTGACCTTTGTACTTATCTTTCTTTCCTTTAAAGTTATATTTTTATTAACCTTATTTCCGATGTGGGTTTTCCACAAAGGTATTTTATATTTTCAACCTTTTATTTTCAAAGAAAAATTTCAAATTTCGAGGACGCAATTTATTGAAGGAGGGGAGAATGTAACACCCCAAGCTTCCATGATACGCTTCTCTTTCAATAATGAAATAGCTTGCATTGTATGCAAGTTCGAGTTCTAACACACCACGACTAATCAAAGTAGCCGTTATGAATAGTAATACCCACTTTTTTAAAATTATAGAAATTTTATATTTCAAAATGGACTCCATTTTTGTATTCGTAATATCAAAATTATCCTAAGTTGAATTTTTTGTAATTTTATGAGAACTTCTAATTTTCTATGAATAGTGAAAAATACTTAAAACAACTTTTTTAATCAAAATAATTTATAGTGATAAATTATACTATTGAGTGGTTTTAAATTATAATTAGAATATATGTTTACCACTTTATCCGATGGTGGTCATTAGAATTAATTTCACTTTGAAATTTGACATAGACAATTGTCAATCTTTTGATATATATTGTTTCTTAAAAACACACTATTTGTTGTGTTAGCGGTAATTAATTATAAAATTAATTAATGAAACTTATATTTTTAGAATTTTTTAAAATAGAAATCATTTTTGAATTCGGAATACCATTATAGCTTAGGGTGAAATTTTGGCATTGTTCTGAAAAACTTCAATTTTTGATGAATAGTGAAACCACTAAGTGGTGGTTAAAAAACTGATTTTTCATTTAAATGAAACATTACCACTTAGGTGATTTGATTTTAAAAAATCTGACATACATGGTTGTCATTAGAAATTAAAATTTGGTTCAATGGTATTAAAATAATTTTTTGGTGAATAGTAACTTTTAAGTTTAATTAATCACGATTAAAGGTAATTAGTGATATTTAAGGTAAAAATGATATTATAAAAATATGAAAATACCCTTACACTTGTCCTACCCCTATTGGATGTGTCATGGAAGACCAATACAATCCATGGGTTAACTTGGGGACCCCATGGATCCACGTTGGTAGGAAAATGACATAAATAACTTTTTATTTAATGTTAAAATAAAAATGTCACAAACAAGAGTTGTTTTACTAAAACAATTTTTAATTGGGGTTATACAAGTCATATTTTTGACTATAAATATTCATTAGAAATATAAAAAGATTTCATACATCATGATATTTTTTTTATTATTTTTAGACATTAAATAAATTAAATTATTTATGATACCATGATGATGCTGCGATTACCTCATTAATTAACGATTTAAATAAAATAAAAAGATAATGTAAAATATAAGACATAAACTTTTCAAAAACCTATTGGATGAGTATATTTCGAACCCTTATCACCTTATACTCAAACTATAGAAGTGTGGGACATTTAGAATCCGAAAAATAATTTCATAATAAAGTAACATTTCAATCCTTCCAAGAGTGACCCTCCTCTCCTCTTATAAAAGTCCCCCACCACTACCACCTTATTCACTCCTTCAAGCCATTTGGCTCGGCAAAAATCTTCCCAAATACTCTCACAACTTCCCTACCTTACTTCTAGAATAATCACATTGGTCAGAAGTCTTCCAAAGGAAGCCTTTGGCTCAAATCAAAAAGAGTTACCCGATTTTAAGGTAATGTATTCTCTAATGTTGGTTTATTTTATTTAGCATCTCCAACCCCTTAAACTCTTTTTATTCCTTTATTTTGTAACAACAACAGTATCTAAAATATACTAGTATGTTTTTATGATATGTATTTGGTTTTCACTTACACACAACTTCATTTAATGGTAAAGAATATACTCTTTCTGTGGGTGGTGAAATACTGCCTCACGAAATGATGATTGTTCAATACTCTTTTAACACCTATAATGGTGGCCATTTTGATGAAAATATTTTCATATATGATATATATATTATGTTTATGTTTTCATTATGCTTCTTTATTTCTCATTTATGGCATAATTTATGATTTCCATTATGGGTAAACGCGATAATCTCATTTTAGGAAGTGCGGACTACCGCCCCCACAAAGTGATTTGAATCATTAATTTCATATGTGGGATGTATAAAGGATGGAGTAAATGATATTATATATGATATTATACTGGAATTATATTATACCTTTATAATTATAATTTCATTCCATTAAATATGAAATATAAATGAAAGTAGCGTTCATGCGTACGTACGGCTTACCATCTCTATGAACGATGCATTTCATTTCTTACCTCTAAATGTTATGTAATATTATAAATTCATGTATATACTGGATATATATGATATATATGAAGTCTACATCATGAATATAATTCTGGATATAATGGATATTTGAGCACAAGAACAACTTGTAATTATAAGAAGTTTATTGTTGACTCAAGTACCTAAGATCGACAAAACGACCGTTATTAACAAAAATAATTACATAATGTTCGTAACAAGGTATTAAGTGATATAAAATGAATAATAAAATTGAAAAAGGTTCTTAAGAAATTATAAGTTAACTCTAGTTTATTATTCAGGAGATCAAATAACATTCGAGTGAATTCGGACACAAGGTGAGGGAACTTCTTAACCCAATTTCCATTCTTTGGGTTAATCTCCTACTTTCAAATTATGTCATGATATTATTATGTCCTATCTTGTATTTGTACTTTATTTATGTGTACTTATAGTGAATACACATAATAGATCTATTTTATTTTAAAAAAAATGATCGTTGTGAGGGACTTCGTCTCAACCTCCTTTCATTGAGGCATATTTGGTTTTATACACAACTTTCCTTTATACATTGTATAAACCCCTTTGACTTTTACGTTTATTAAAAAGGAATGATTTTATACAAATTGTTTTACTAAATGACAAAACGGAATGGTTTTCTTGTCATACGTATGCGGCGACAATGATTTCTCTGCCGCCATGGCCATTATTTGGGTTTCGGCTTCCTCTACAAGCCATAACATTTTTTAATGAAAAATAAATACAAAGTTTTAACTTTCTTTTATTTTGGTATTGAAAATGGTTTTGAAAGTGTTTTTATTATATCAATGATTTGTATTGATATCTTTTGATTGAAATGTGTAAATTTTATGTTTCCTTTATGCATGTTTTATCTGATACAATTATGTTATGATTTATGATATGTTTAAACCAATTCATATGAGGAATGCATTGGACATAATAAGTGACGGGTGGAGCCCGCTACAGCTCCTCAATGCATCGGTAGGTCTAATGAGACAAACTAGTGTCTTGGAATGAGGCCTTGACAAAATATTATTTTTGGTCTTGGCACGAGACCTTGGCTATGTGGTTATGATATTCTGGCATTATTCATTCCATCATTATGAAAGTGGTTATTGATATTGCATGTGATTTTTCGACTAGTAGAATATCAATGTGAGTAAGTAAATAGAATTATTTAATTTTATTTTTTCCATATTATGATGAAGTTCAAGTTTAAAAAGGCTTTTGTTTTAGTTATACATTTCCTTAAATGTTAATGTTTATTTATGAAAGCTTCTACCATATTGTTATCCTTACCGGGCATCTGAGCTCACCCCTTTCAATGTTTTAATATTTTCCAGGATGTGAAGAAGTATTTTATGAATGACCTGCAGGGATAGTCAGAAGAGGATATGAGTGTGGACTATGAAGACTTTGTTATTAGTTTTTCACTTTATGATGTAATGTAACATTTATGAATGTATCTTGTGTTTCCAAGGCTACTAAACTAATCGGTCTTTTGAGACTTGATCTTTTGTGATCATGCCAATGTAACAAAGTAACGCACTGACTCTGGGTAACTGGGGTCGGGGTGTTACAAGATTTGACCAAATAAAATCTTTCTTTGGAATGGGGACATAAATATTTACATTGGGTAAATTTTTGGAATTTTTTCAATATAATTCATTTTTTAATGAATAGTGAAAAATATTGTATTTTAATTCAAAAATGTGTTTTAATAGAATTTATTTATATGGCTATATTTTCATTTTAATTTGTTTTAAAGTGTAATTAGAATATATTTTTACAATTTAATCCAATTTTGGTCATTGATACTAATTTAACTTTGAAAGTGGACATAAACAAGTGTCAATCTTGTGATAGTTGTTGTTTCTTTAAAACACGCTATTTCTTTTAACAACGGAAATTAAAGTTAAATTAATTAATGCTACATCTATGTTTTCAATTTGGAAGATAGACATTATTTTTGAGTTTGGAATATCAAATAAATATTAGGCTTAATTTTTGGTATTTTTCTGAAAAAACATCAATTTTGATGAATAGTGAAACCACTTAATAGTAGTTAAAAACTGACTTTTATCATTTAAATGAAATTTTACCGCTTCTGTGAATTAAATTTTTAAAATGAAAAATACACGGTTGTTATTATGTAGTAAAATTTGGTTCAATAATATGAAACTAATTTTTGGTAAATTGTAACTTTTGACTTTTATTTACCGGAGTTAAAGGTAAATAAGGTAATTAAAGGTAAAAATAATAATAATAATAATTCAAAATTAACTTTACACTTTCCCAAACCTTATTGGATGAGAAATTTCTGACCATGGTAATCTTTGGGTCGATTTTGGGACCCCATGGAGCCACTTATGAAATAAAATGAAACTTTAGATTAATTAATTTAACGTGAAGGCAAAAATGACATAAACAAAAATCTTTTTGTAAATTAATTTTTATATGGTGTTATATAAGTAATATTTTATCCTATAAATATTAATTGAAAATATAATTATATTTCCAAAATAATGGAATTTTTTTTATAATTTTTAGATATCAAATAAATTAAATTATTTATCACACAATAATAATGAAATATTTACCTCCTTAATGAATAATTTAAATAAATAAGAATATAAATATTAATATAACATCCAAAAAATGTCCAATTCTTATGGGATCATTTTATTTTTACTATGAGTCAAATTATCTTAGACTATAATGATTTTTGGACTTTTTGAAACCGAATATCATTATATAATAAAATGATATTTTCACACATTCCAAAAGAGACCCTCCTTCTCTCCCAAAATCTATCCAATTAATCTCCCAACATCCCTCTCCTTCTCCTAGAATCATTACCTTTGTAAGAAGGCACTTTAAGAAGTCTTTTTATTTCAAACCAATGGAAGTTACCCAAATTAATGGTAACAGTTTATCTTAACATATATTTATTTTATTTTACTTCTCCAACCGCTATACTGTTTTTATTCTTTTATTTTATAACAACAAAAGTATCCACAATATACTTGTATGTTTTTATGATAAGGATTATAAATAAACTTACACACGCATCCATCTAATAGGTGAAGAACATAATGTTATAGTGGATGGAAAAATAACACCTCTCAAAACGACGGTTGTTCAATTTTCTCCGACCGCCTCTCATGGTGGCCATTATGATGCAACAATATTTATATATGATATATATTATGTTTATTTTTTCTTTATTCTTCTGTATTTTCCATTTATATAATACCTTTATTGTTTCCATTATCGGTAAACGCAATAATTTCATTTGGGGACGTGCAGACTACCGCCCCCTCAAAGTGATATGACTTGTTAATGCTATATGTGGGACGTATAATGGATGGAGTTAATTATATTATATATGATATTATACTATAATTATAATATAACTATGTATCATTATGTTTTAATTCCATTAAATATGAAATTTAAATAAAGTAGTGTTCATGTGTAAGTATGGATTACCGTCTCCATGAACAGTGCATTTCATTTCATACCTCAAAATGTTATGTACTATTATAAATACATGTATATTCTGGATCTATATGATGTGTATTATATCCATATCATGAATATAATTCTGGTTATAATGAACCTTTGACCACATGAACAACATGTAATTATAAGAAGTCCATTTTTGACTCAAGTATCAAATATTGACAAAATAAATGTTATTAACTTAAATGGTTAAATAATATTTATAACATGGTAATAAGTTATATAAAAGGAATAATAAACGTGAAAAAGGTTATTAATCATGTATAAATTAACTTTACTTTATTATTCAAGAGATTAAAGAACGATCGAGTCAAGTCAGACAAGAGGTAAGGGAACATCTTAACCCAATTCCCATTCTTTGGGTTGAAATTTCCTTTATTATTTATATCATTCTTTGATTATGTGAGAAATGAATAATTATATCTTGTCATGTATTTATACATTCATTATGCGAGATTATAGTGAATACACATAAGCTATCTATTTTATTTACAAAATGATCATTGGAAGGGACTTCGTCTCAATCTCCATTCATTGAGGCATATTTTGTTTAATACATGACTTTCTTTTATATGCTGTATAATCACCATTGAGTTCTCAAAGGGAATCTTTTTCTACGAATCATTTCAATAAGCTGAAAAAAAGGAATGTTTCTTTTAATATAATCGGTGACAATGACCTTTTCCGCCATCGTGATTATTATTTGATATTCGGGTTCCTCAATAAACCATAATATTTTTAAAATAAAATAAATAAAATATAATATTTTATGTATTTTGGTATTGAAAATGGGTTTGATAATGGATTTTTTATGTCAAAATATTTCAGTGAAATATTGTGATTGAAATGTGGCAATGTTTTCTTTCCTTTATAATTTCTTTATGACTTTTGATTTTATAATGGTTCTTGGACATTTGATGGGTGGTTATGTGATAAACCAAATGACGAGTGGTGCAATGAATACCAGGATGTGTGGTTATATTATAAACTATAATGCATTGGGAATGGAAGTTGGTTGTATGACTATTCCATTTTGTGATATGTGTGGCAGTCGACCGTATGGTTATTCCATTTAAGTATGTTTATGTCCCAAGTGACAATTATATGTTATGTGTTCTTTATATGGGTAATAATTTGGTTAAAAAAGGTTAACTAGTGACCTTTTATTCCATGAAAAGTATTTACTACGTCATAAAGGTGAAAAGTATTACTTATGTTAAAGTATTAATGGTTTACTAGTTGTTTTGAAAAACTTTAAGTTTTCCTTCTTTGTGTATCCCATACTAAGATTTTTATGCTCATCCCATGTTTTTTGAAATGTTTTTCACAAGAAATAATGTGGAATAGGGTCAAGGATGAGATCAAGGAAAGTCATGTTATCTAATACATAGAACTAGACATGACTTTTTTTCAACAGTTTTTATTTTTTGAAGAAAAATGGAAACTGAGTGCAAGTTTCTACTTTGTTATAATTTTCAAGGTAATAGTTATGGCCTAACTCTCTAAAACTCTAAACCTGAAACGATACTCAATGTGAATTATTCATTTAATTCAATATTATGTAATGTTTTAAGGTTGTGTCCCTATAGTTGGTATCAGAGTTTGGTTTAGAATACTTTAGGAGTTATGGTATTGTTAAATTAATATCCATAAAGTCATTTATGGTAATATTGAAATGATATAGAATTTAAAGATTACCATGTTGCTTCACCTAAGATATTTCTATGTTCATAATGGTTTTCTATAGAGTAAATAGGGTGGCTATGTTGGGTTGACATAAAGAGGAAGACAATCTTCCAAATCAGCAACCTGAGATGGTCGGAATCAAAACTGAACATTTTTTTGCAGTGATGGTATAGTTTACTGAAGCTATAAATGGCGGTGGTATCCATGTAGGAGATCATCTAGATCATCCACAGAGGAACATGTCAGTAGTTGATCATTTCATGTGGCAACATCCCCCATCATTCAGAGGATCAACTGACCCTGTGTGAGGTGATGGGTGGATTATAGCACTAGAGAAGATTTTAGATGTTCTGGGGTGTTAAGAACATCAAAAGGTCAGTATTGTTGTTTACCATTTTAAAGGTGAAGCTGATTAGTGTTGGTTGATGGTGAAAAATATTAGGGATAGTAAGGAGATTGATGCTCTCGATTGGAATGAATTCAAAGGTATGTTTCTTGAGAAATATTTTCCTAAGGTGGTTTGTCTTAGGATGGAAAAAAAATTCTTGGATTTGAGGCATGAGGATGACTCAGTGAATACTTATGAAGCAATGTTCACTCGAATAGCATGGTATGCACCAAATTTCATCCGAGATCATGATATTAAAATAAATTGATTTTACTCAGGACTGAATCCACGATATTGAAGAGCATTAGCCACTCGTGAGTTCAAAAAGTTATGAAAAACGTGTTCGTTGTGCGGAGAAGGTGGAGATGGAGTTTTCCAATGATCATGTATCTTTTGATAAACAACAGAATAAGAGATACATTTGGCAGTGAAGTGGAAGGAATTCATCAAAGAATCTTGGATGTAAGAAAATTAAATATCCTACACTGAGAAGTGTGGGGAACAACATCTTGTAGAATGTTTATCAAGTTCTGGAAAGTGATTATAGTGTGGTAAGTATGGTCATATTGCTCGTAATAGTATGTATGATGATCAAGAGGGAAATAAAAAGAAATCTGTAAGATGTTTTAAGTGTAAAGAAATGGGTTATTATGCAAATGAGTGTCTAAAGAAGAACTCAAATGGAGGAAAGAATCCAGACAACAAGCATAAATGGGTGGTGAAATACATTGCAACTACATCAGCAGATGTTGGGCCATCAAACGAAGTAGTATCAGGTACACTGTTCGTTTGTTCAGATTATGCCAATGTTTTTTCTGATTCAAGGTCTAACACTCTTTCATTTCTGAGATTTTTTCTATAAAATTGGGAATTCCATCTGAAGATATGAATACATAACTTATTGTAAAAACACTTGGATGAAATGTTGAGAAAAAAATAAATTATAAGAACATTTTTTTCCTTGTGTGCTTGAAGAATCTACCTGAAAACCTTATTATTTTTCCTCTAGTAGAGTTTGATGTTATTTTGGGCTTGGATTGGCTTTCCGTTTATCATTCTAAGATTGACTACAGTGCTAAAGAGGTTTCTTTTAATAATGATTTACATATTGTGTACAATAATGAACCCTTTATTTTGATAAAATATCAGGAAGCTGAGAAACTAGTAAAAAATGGAAATGAATGTTACCTTGCACATATTGTTGAAAACAAAGGAATTGTTTAGATTAATGATGTGCCCATGGTAAATGAGTTCCTTGATGGTTTTCTTAATGAGTTTCCTAGTATTATACCTAATCAGGAAGTTGAATTTACTGTTGACTTACTTCCTGAGGCTAATACAATTTCAAAAGCCCGTTATCAAATGGCTCAAATTGAACATTAGAGTTAAACAATCAATTGTAGGAGTTATTAGATAAAGGTTTAGTTTGACCTAGAACATCACCATGGGGTGATCCTGTATTGTTTGTTAAAAAGAAAGATGGTTCAATGAGACTTTGCATTGATTATAGAGAATTGAATAACATCACTTTTAAGAACAAGTATCCTTTTCCTAATATCAATTATTTGATTGATCAACTCCAGGAAGCTTAGTATTTTTCGATGAATCATTTGAGGTTGGGGTATAATCAGTTGAATTTAGAGAGAGCAGACATTATGAAGACCATGTTTCGTACTAGATATGACCATTATTAATTTGTATTGATGCCTTTAAGGGTAACCAATATACCTGTTGTATTCATGGATTTTATTAATAGAATTTTCCATGAGTTCTTGAATCAGTTTTTGGTTGTGTTCATTGATGATATTTTTTTTAATAAAAAAGTAAGGAGGAACATAAAATTCATTTAAGGGTTTTCTAGAAAACCTTAAAACAAAAGAAACTATTTGGGATATTTAGTAAGTTTGAGTTTTGGTTCCAACAAATTTATTTCCTTGGTCACATTATATCAAAAAATGGCATAACTGTTGATCCTACTAAAACAGAAGTTGTTGAATAATGTCCATGACCCACAAATATAAATGAGATTATTGGTTTTCTTGTTTTGGAAGGTTATTACCAGAGGTTTGTTGAGAATTTTTTCACGGTTATCTAGTCCAATGAATAAGTTAACTTGAAAAGGAGTTATATTCATCTGGACAAAATATTGTGATGATTGTTTTCAAGAATTGAAAAGGAGATTGGTGAATGATCCGGTTTTTGAACTACCATCCAAAAAAATGGTGAGTTTGTTTTTTAAAATGATGATTTATTTAAAGTAATTGGTTGTGTCTTACTGATGAATTATCAGGTTATTGCTAATGCTTCATGTCAGTTAAAACCCCATGAGTTAAATTACCCTACACATGATTTGGAATTAGCTGCCATTGTTTTTTCTCTAAACATTTAGAGGCATAATTTGTATGGAGTGAAGTGTGAAATATATACTGATCACACAAGTTTGATGTATATATTCAGTCAAAAATAACTGAACTTCAGATAGAGGATATGTCTAGAATTAATCAAGGATTATGATTTCATGATCCATTACTATTCGGGAAAAGCAGATAAATTGGATGATGCTTTGAGTCGAAAAAGCAATGCTTCATTAACTATGTTAAATTTGGAACAATATCCTTTGGTTTTTTATTTTATGAACTTTGGGATAGAATTTTTTGGTGAAAAAAATTATTCTCTTTTGTTTCAGGCGTCAGTGAAATAATCTCCATTAGATAGAATTAAGAAAGAATAGAACGAAGACAATGAGTTACAGAAAAAGTTTGAGTTGGTTCAGAATGGTAAATTACTTGATTTTAACATTGATAATGATTTTCTTTCAAGGATTGGAAAAATATTATGTGGGCCTTGTGATTCACAGTTGAAGAATGATTTTTTATGTGAAGCTCATAGTTCTCCATTTTCATTTCATCCTAGTAGTACTAAGATGTACAAGGATTTTGGAGAGAATTATTGGTGGGATGGAATGGAAACTGTTATTACTGATTTTACTGTGAAGTGTTTGAATTGTCATCCAGTTAAAGCCGAGTGATAGTTACTATAAGGAATGCATCATCCTTTACCAGTTCCATAGTGGAAATGGGAAAATATATCAATGGACTTTGATGTAGGATTACCAAAGACATCTCGAGTTAATAATGAAATCTGGTTTTTTGTTGATCAATTGACTAAATATTCTCATATCCTACCTATTCAAGATATGTTTCATATAGATCAAATTTCTTAGTTATATGTTAAATAGATATTCAGGTTGCATAGAGTTCCTCTCTCCATTGTATCTGATCGTGATCCTAGGTTTACTTCTATCTTTTAGAAAGGCCTTCAGAAGTCATTGGGTACTGAATTAAATTTTAGTATAGCTTTTCATCCGCAATCATATGGTAAATCAGAACAAAAAAATCAGACCTTGTAGGATATGCTACGTGCTTGTTCATTGGATTACAAAGGAAGTTGGGACCAACATCCTTATTTGGTTGAATTTTTATGTACTCAGAGTTTTTATTCTAGTATATATATGGCTCTATTTGAGGCATTATATGAAAAGAATTGTCAAACTCCAGCTTTTTGGGATGATGTTGGTGAAAGGAATCCGATGGGTCTAGAATTGGTTGAAGAGATGGCAGAGAAAGTGCAGTTGATTCAGAAGCACATGAGAAAAACTCAGAGAAAATAGAAACGTTATGCAGATAACCTGGGTAATTATCTTTCTTTTGAGGCAGTTGATCATTTATTTTTCAATGTTTCTCCATAGAAAATTGTGATTTGTTTTGGAAAGAAGGGAAAGATGAGTCCAATGTTCATTGGACCTTATGAAATTCTAGAGAAAATTGGATCAGTTTCATAAATTGTGGCATTATTTCCAGGTTTATCCAAGGTACACAAATTGTTTCTTGTTTCGATGTTGATAATGTATATACCCGAGCCATCTCATTTTTTGAGAACATAGGTAGTTCATTTGGAGGAGATTATATCTTACGAAGAACAAAAAGTCCATATTATTGACCAAAGAGAGAAAGTGTAGTGGAATAAGGTAATTCACATGGTAAAGGTTTTTTGTAAAAATAATATAGTTTGAAGTGGCATCGTGGGAATCTGAAAATGCTATGAGGGATAAATACCCCCACATATTTTGATAAGGGAATAAAAATCGCGAGGACGTAATTTCCAAAAGGGGGGATGGATGTAACATCACAAGTAAATGAAGAATAATATATTTTCTTATTTATTAATAATTGTGAATTAAATATTAATTTTACTTTAAAGGGGATTCTATGTTCGATAGCCTACCCAATACACAACAACGAGTTTTTTTAAATCTTACGTTGCACAATAATAATTTAATATTTTTATTTTAAATGGTAGTTAAATAATAGTAATTTTATTGGAGGGAATGAAAAAAACTAACGACAATATTATTATACATTATTTTTAAATGTATTTACATTTATCTAATAAAAGTTAGATGCTTAAAATGTGATTGGATCTGATTTTAAGCAAATTTTACATTAAAAGGTTGATTTATTGCATTTTAATGGTGAATCCTATTTAAATATAGTTTTGGTCACTTTAATACATTATATTTGAACTTATAAAATCCTTCTTTAGAATGGAGACATCAAAATTTACTTTGTTTAAATTTTTGGAATTTTTCTGATAAAGTTCATTTTTAATGAATAGTGGAAAAAAATTGTATTTTAATTCAAAAATGTGTTTTAATCTAATTTATTTTTATAGTTAGAGTATATTTTCAATTGGTTTTATAGTTTAATAAGAATACATCTTTACAATTTAATATAATGTTGGTCAGTAGAATTAATTTCACTTTAAAAGTGGACAAAAACAAATGTCAATATTTTGATAGTTATTGTTTCTTAAAAACACGCTATTTGTTTTAAAAACCAGAATTAATTTTAAATTAATTAAGGCCAATTACATGTTTTTAATGTTAAAAAATAGAAATCATTTTCAAATTGGGAATATTAAATAATAAATAGGCTGAATTTTTGGTATTTTTCTGAAAAACTTCAATTTTTGATGAATAGTGAAACCACTTAGTAGTAGTTATAAAAACTAACTATTTCATTTAAATGAAATTTTACCACATCTGTGAATTGAATTTTGAAAATATTACATACATGGTTGTTATTAGGTAGTAAAATTTGGTTCAATAAGATGAAAATAATTTTTTTTGAATAGTAACTGTTTACTTTTATTTACCGCGGTTAAAGGTAAATATGGTAATTCAAGGTAAAAAGGATATTATAATAATTCCAAATTACCTCAACACTTGTCCAAACATTATTGGATGAGTCTTGGCCGACCATGAGAATATTTGGGTCGGTTTTGGGACCCCATGGAGCCACATATGAAAGATAATGACACTTTAGATTAATTAATCTAATGTAAAGGCAAAAATGACATAAACTAAAATCTTTTAGTAAATTAATTTTTATATAGTGTTATATAAGTAATATTTTGGCCTATTAATATTAATTATAAAGATAAAATTATTTCCAAAATCATGGATTTTTTTTATAATTTTTATACATCGAATAAATTAAATTATTTATTACAAAATAATGATGTAATATTTACCTCATTAATAAATCATTTAAATAAATAAGATTATAAATATTAAAATAACTACAAAAACATGTCCAGTTCTAATTCTATGATTTTATTTCAACCATGAGTGAGCTTATCTTAAACTGTAATGATTTTTGGAATATTAAAACCGAATATCATTATATAATTAAATAATATTTTCACACATTCCAAAAGAGCCCCTCCTCCCCCTTAGAAAAGGAGACCACATCTAACATATTACTCACACCTCTCAAGCATTTTGGATCATCAAACATCTACCTAACTAATCTTACTACATCCCTATAATCCTCCTAGAATCCATACATTTTCATAAGGCACTTTATGAAGTCCTTTTCGTTCAAACCAAAGGAAGTTACCCAAATTAAAGGTAACCGTTTTCTTAACTTTTTTTCTTTTATTTTACTTATCCAACCCCAATAATATTTTTATCCTTTTATTTTATAACAAAACGATTATACTCAATATACTAGGATATTTTTATGAGAAATATTATCACTAAACTTACACACCCCTCTATCTAATGGGTGAAGAACATAATATTTCTATGGATCGAAAACTAACACCTCACGAAATGATGATTGTTCCATTATCTCCTACAGCCTCTAATGGTGGCCATTATGATGGAACTATATTTATATATGATATATATTATGTTTATGTCTTATTTATGCTTCTGTATTTTCCATTTATATCATACTTTTATGGTTTCCATTATGGGTAAACACGATAATTTCATTTGAGAAAGTGCGGACTACCGCCCCCTCAAAGTGATATGACTCATTAATTCCATATGTGGGACATATAAAGGATGGAGTTAATAATATTATATATAATATTATAATGGAATTATAATATAACTATGTATCAATATTTTTTAATTTCATTAAATATGAAATAGAAATGGAAGTAGCGTTTATGCGTACATACGACATACCGTCTCCATGAACGGTGCATTGCATTACTTACCTCTAAATGGTATGTACTACTATTAATACATTTATATGCTGGATATAAATGATATATATGATATCCAAATCATTAATATCATTCTTGATATAATATAACTTTTACATCATGAACAACATGTAATTATAAGAAGTCCCGTTTTGACTCAAGTACCAAATATCGACAAAACAAACGTTATTAACATAAATGGTTACATAATGTTTATAACATGGTAATAAGTGATATAAAAGGAATAATAAACTTGAAAAAGTTTCTTATTAAATTATAACTAAACTTTATTATATTATTCAGGAGATTAAAGAACGATCAAGTCAATTCAGACACGATGTAAGGGAACTTCTTAACCCAATTCCCATTCTTTGGGTTGAACATATCTTTCTTATTTATGCCTTTCTTTGATTATATGAGAAATGAATTATTATATCTTATCAGGTAATTATAATTTCTTTATGTGAGGTTAGAGTGAATACATATAAGCTATCTATTTTATTTACAAAATTATCTTTGTAAGGGACTTCGTCTCAATCTCTTTTCATTGAGGAATATTTTGTTTAATACACGACTTTCTGTTATACGCTATATAAACATCCTTGACTTTTCAGAGGGAATATTTTTCTACAAAGCTTTTTACTAAATGACAAAAAGGAATTTTTTTTAATATAAGCAGTGACAATGAACTTTTCCTCCGCCGTGAGTATTATTTGATCTTTGGCTTCCTCAACAAGTCGTAAGGTCTTTAAAAGAAAATAAATACCATATACTCTTTAATGTAATTTGTTTTTAAAATTGTTTTGGTAATGAATTTGTTATGTCAATATATTTAAGTGATATATTGTGATTGAAATGTGGAAATGTTTTCTTTCCCTTATATATATTTTATATCTTATGATTTTATAATGGTACTTGGACATTTTATGGGTGGTTACGTGTTAAACCAAATGAAGATTGGTGCCGTGAATACCAGGATGGGTGGTTACGTTATAAACCCTAATGCATTGGTTATGGAAGTCGGTCGTATGGCTATTACCTTTTGTGATATGTGCGGATGTCGATAGTATGGTTATTCTATTGAAGTATGTTTATGTCCCAAGTTACCTTTATATGTTAAGTATTCTTTATATGAGTAATATTTTGGTTACAAAAGGGTATGTAGTGATTTTTATTCAGTGAAGAGTATTTAGTACTTCATAAAGGTGAAATGTATTACTTATGTTAAAGTATTCATGGTTTACTGGTTGTTTTAAAAAACTAATAGTTTTCCTTCTTTGTGCATCTCTTACTGAGATTTTTATGCACATACCAAGTTTTTTGAAATTTTTTTCACAGGACATAATGTGGAATAGGGTCAAGGATGGGATTAAGGAAAAGTCAGGCTATCTAATACATATATCTTGACATGAATTTCTTTCAAGAGTTTTTAATTAATGAAAAAATAGAAACTGAGTGCTAGTGTATACTTTGTAATATTTTTTAATGTAATAGTTATAGCCTAACTCTCATAAACTCTAAACATGAAAAGATCCTAAATGTGAATTATTTATTTAATTCAAGATTATGTAATTTTTTAAGGCCATGTTTTTATACAAATCCCTAGATGATAGGGAATTTTCCATAGTAAAGGCCCTCCATTCCTGAAAATATCACAATGAACCCAATGAAAAAGAGAAACCTGAAAAAGAATCCAAGAATACATAATGGAAAGTAAAATTTTGTTAAACATCCTTTTATTATTATTTTATTAGAATTATATAGATATTAATGTCCATAGGGTGAAATTTTAGGTCTATTTATTTAAATTATTATAAAATCCACAATGAAAGAAAAATGGAATTAAATTTCCATATATTTGATATTTATATGGAAATAGAAGAAATAAACTCAAACAATAGAACAAAGGAATGTTTTAGAGAAATTTTAAATCCTTATTCTAATGTTGAAACCCCACTTTACACATTTTACCATTACAAAGGTGAAAAATATTTAACAATGTTACTATTAAAAATGATGAAAAATTAGATGCCTATTTAAAAAATTAGATCCTATTGATACCAAATATGGAATCAATTTATAATGATTCAACTTATATAAGTTAAAATAATTAATTTGAGAATACGTGAACAAAAAAGAAAGAAAACTATTTTTTGAAAGACAAATTTTAGGCATACAACTTCATATATATTCTCTTATGCCTAGAAACATTCTTAGATCAATGTTAAACCATTTTATTGAATATATAAATTATAAATTTCCTTCAAATAATTCAAATATAGTGATTAATTTAATTTATTTTTGTAAAAATAGAATTCAATCATTAATGTATTTTTATAGTAAATCATTTCCCTTACTTTCAAATTTTATTATTTTGTATTATAAAAAATTTATAAAAAATGAATTCATTTTATACATATATAAAATATACATTTATCTTAATTTAGTTAGTCATATTCATACCATCCAATTCAACATTTTATCGAACATGACTCTATTTGACTAGATTCAGTGTCTAATATATTACATTCTAATAAAAAAGGAATCACATCCAGAATGATCGAATAGTCTAGTAGTCTTAATAAAATAGATATATACATAATTTAAATATTAAATTTGAACATTAATATTATAAAATTGTATTTTTTGATAATATCATTATTCCCTATACAAAATCCTTATAAAGAACTCATAGAAAACATCATTATTTCATATGAAAGGAAAAAATAATAATGAGCAATAATGCTATATAATAGTAACATAAATTGGAATATATAATGAATCTACAACCATAATCAACAAGTAAAGATAAATTAATGTACATAGAATCCTTTTAAATAGTTTTTATCATGAATTGGGGAGGAATAATAAATATGGAATTTTTAAAATTTGAACACGCATTCCATTTATATATGTTTTATATCCTGAATAGATAAGTCACAATCAGAATGAAAATGTAAATTACTAAAACAAATTCCATTAAATGAATAAAATATGAATTAAATGATTTCATAGATAATATCATTATGAGAAATCAAGATTAATAATAACTGCATTCTTAATTTAGTAAATTCTTAATTATTGGACCTCGTGATCTCAGACATCATGATACATATTCCAGAAAGACCTTTTACAATATGGTTTAAATCTATTAGTAGAAACCGACTTAATGATAGCTTACTGATTCACCTCTTGAGAATACCAATGCATATAGGGGTTTTATAATTCTATAACACACACATCTCAGTATTTTCCAAGCATTCCACATATTTCAAATTATTGATTTACATCATTAAAAATGAAACATATAATCAAATATCTAAATTGAGTAAAAAAATTATGATTTATAAATAATTAACCAGATTAACAAATAAAAATTAATGTTGAACATTTTTTATTTAAATTATATATGGTTTAATCAAAAGACATATACATGATAAATAATTTTGATATTTTGTAGAAATATAATTTCTAATGATCTCATGAATTTGAATATATCATTGGAATGTTAATGATAAAAAATGAATAAAAAAGTGATTATTAAAACATTCCTTAGTAAAAAAATCACAAAAATTACTTCAAAACAATAAATATGGAAATAATAAACTATATTCCCAATATATTATAATAAAAATAAAGGGTCTATGTCATTGATAAATATGAATACAATAAAAAGTCATTTAAAAACATTAATTGTGAAAATTATATTTAAATCGTGAATATAACCTTTTAAAACTATAGAATCACAAAAAATCGAAAAAAAATTCATTGGAAATAAACATTTAATATTATAATATATCTTTTAAAACTTTGATTGGTCATGATATTGGAAATTTTTTTCGCTTCATACATGATTTAAAAACGATTACTTACACTCCTAAGAAATACAAATGGGCCTTATTTTGAAAAGGACATGAAAATTACTTTAAATATATTTTTAAAAAAATTAAAAAATTTGTAAAATTTTGTTCATTATGACATTTTTAAAGTTTTACAAAATTTGATATTATTTTTTTAAAATATAGTTTTGGAAAAAAAGTTATCTTGAAAGAAAATAGAAATGAAGTGAGATTTATTAAGAAAATTTTATCAATAATTTTATTTATTAAAGAGTGGAAGAATGTTACTATTAATTTAAAAGCATATAAATAAAAATAGGAGAAAAAATGAAATTTGTTATTTATAATATAGTAATATAGTTTCATTCAATAGAAATTGAAGAATTAGAAATCCTTATTAAAATGATATTGTTAATTACACCCGCACAAAGATCATATTTTTTATGTTAGAATTAAAAAATATAACTATTATTATTATAAAATCTAAATCCACAAAAAGATTTAAAAAATAATATAAATAAAATTAAATTCACACATAATAATAGCATGTTGAAGAAAATGAATATATAATATTACCCATGGAAAATAAATTAATTTATAAAATACATTTCCACTTCGTATATTTTTATTAAATTTACTTTGGAAGGAATAATTAATCATAAAACATAAAATATGATAATTTAATAATTAATAATTATATATAATGTAAAATTGGTATTAAATAAACCATATAAAAGAAATTAGGTATGCAATATCACAATATGCCTCAATAAAGGGAAATTGATACAAAGTCCCTTACCACTTGATAACATACATGTAAAATACCCTTCAATTAAATATTCAAATGGAATCTCAAAACACCATGACTTATTTTGGATTAATTATATTATATGTAAAATGAAAATTATGTACACTATATAAAATAAATTAGTTTCCCAATAATAAGATATTCCTCAATTAAAGGAAACGTAGAAAATGTCTATTATCACATTATTCTTTTTTCTTTAAGATTATTTAACATAAAGTACAATGATTTTTGGGAAGTGATTCATTTAAACCAAAATCATATTCAAATTTATAATATCATATAATATCATTTTAACAGATTATCGCCCATTTGATAATGATATTTCAATATATTTATTGTTTCAGGTGTAAACTTCCTTGCCTTTTCATCCATGTTTTGTCACGAATGTTCTAGTTCTTGTGTATAACATATAGATCAATAATATCCAAAATAATATTTTTATTATTAATACCATTTTGTTCTTTTTATTATGTTTTTATTATTATTATTTAATGTTTTACATGAAGAATGAATCACATTTCTTTGCTGAGACGGTATGTCGTATGTATGCATGAGCGACATTATAATTTCTTTAATGGGTGAAAGGGAGTTAAATTAAGTGATATATTAGTTCTATATAATAAATATAATTTTTTAAATAAAATATATTCTTTAAAATTATTATTATTGTATTCAATGTGACGTGTCTGTGAAAAATAAATCACATCCCTTCATGAGGTGACAGTCCACTATACACATGAGCAACAATATCATAATTAAATAACCAGGGAACATATAAAATCATACATGATATTAAAACTACAAAAATTAATGATATCATAAATATAATATAATTTTTTTAAATAAATATTTATATCAAACCGTGAATAGTGATGATGGGCAATGAGTTAATTGGTTCAAAATGCCGTTAACATCTGTACACATGGTTGATGTTTCTTTTCTAGTTTGATGAAATATGAAATTGATATAGGTCATTAAGTTAACATAGTAACATATAATTATATATAATATATTTAGGTTATTATATATAAATTATTTAATACTAATTTTATATGGTTTAATATGAAATAAAAAATATCATTTATGAATGGTACCTCTTCTTCGAACGACCTCAAGATGTGGGATCCACAATACTTACTAGGATGGATTTCATATCATAAATGTGATATAATATGTTTTATGGGATTAAGGGTGTAATTTTTTAAGGGATTGGAAATATAAATAGATATTTAAGTGTGAAGAAGGGAGGACATGGGGGTGGCCATTTATAAGACGGGGAGAGGATTCACATGGAATGTTGTGAATATATTTAATTAAACCCATGTTTTTATCATGTGAAAATACTATTAAATGAGTAATTATTGACCAAAATTTTTTATAAGGTAGAAATAAGATATTAAAATTCATTTTGGACATGTAAAAACATCATTCTAACCCTTCTCTTCAATGTTCAACCCCTTTGAAAATCAATCTTTACCTTAAGTGCAGTAATTAATTTTTACTGCTTTTACTGTTGATAATAATCAATAATTTTTTTTGATATAATTAGTTAACAACAATTATTTTCATTCCAATTATTGAATAAAAATTTCCCAAATTCATTTCACAGAGGTGGAAGAATCCAATTTAAACGTATACCTACAGACACGATGAGAAAACTAGTATTTAAATAGGAAATTCACATATTTCTAGATGGTTTTAATATCCAAAATCAATATAATATAGATTAACATGATAAAATAAGTTAAAATTTAATATAATATATATTATTTTACTTTTAATATATTTTAAAATATAATTTAACCGTGAAATTTATTTTAAAAAAAGGCATTTGTAAATAAATATTAGTGTTTTTCATTATTAATTAGAAAATGAAATATTTTAGAAAAATCCCAATAATTAACCCTAAATCTATTTTGATAATATTATTCAAAAAATAATTTTAAAATTTTAAAACAAAGTATCTAATCTTGTTAAAAATAAGAGTTAAAATTTGAGGGTAATCAAGAGTAAACAATTTTTTTAAAAAATAATTTTTTTCAAAAAAAATCCTATTTATTTTAAATAATAATTATTTTTTTCTAATAAATATAAAAAATAAATTTACTAATTTATTTTTAAATTTTAACACTCTTTAATTTAATTGATTGTTTATAATAGTATACTATATTATGATTATTATTGTCTCATGTTCCACATTTCACAAGCTATCAAGGATATTAAATTTAAAGAAATTAATTTCTTGAGTTTGTAAAGATTGATGTTTTTTATTGAATACAATATTTTGTAAAAAGTTTTTATTTTAAAATTTCTGGGTGTTACATTATCCCCACCATAATTATATTTTTTCATCACAATTTAAACATGATTTTGTTAATAAATGTTTTTTCATTTGGAAAAACCTTATTACAAAAACCCTTATAATTAAAGTGTAAATGAAACATATTCCTAATAAAAGATAATTGGAAGTTTGAAGGTCATGTATAATTACACAAAAATATGTTTCAAAGTAGATGAAAAATTTTATAACATGAGGATTTTTACATGGAAGAAAATCATAAATAATTGTAGAGAGGGATACAAATAATTGATCACAAGATAGTGAATGATCAAAAAAATGCTTAGGAACTCAAAACCATAAACATATGATGTTTTAAAAAACCCATAAATTCATCATATATAGATATTATAAGTAAATTCTTATGTTTAAAAATTCATTTCGAAAATTTTATGTATTCTTTTAAAATATATTAATACAAAGAAATATACTATCTTGATATGTTTTTCTATTTTATAAGAATAATTTCATCCATATGTCATGTGTCAATCAATATTCAATTAATCACTTCCTCCATGAAATTAATATAAAACATGAATTTTATATTCCTAAAGCACTCATATTCAATTTTAACAGATCATAAGATATTCTAAATATTTTAAAATCTTTCCTTATGTATATAAATATTTTCTAAAACAAATATAATTAGAAAACATTTTCTAATATAATACATTAATGCTTAAACCTAAATAGTAACACTAATGGTTCATCATTAATAGTTATTCATTAAATAGATTATGTAAAAAAATTCATATTAACAATAACATCAAGTTGTCCAATGGTAAGTGTAAAACATTTATTTCCCTTCAGTTATGCATTTAAGACCTGCAACCTTGCTGGATGCGACGAGTTGTCACTTGACCTAAAAGATTCTATTTTTAGAAAACTATATTTTTATAATTTATAGACCATTCAATATGCTTAATAAACCACATTTACCTCTATATAAAATATAATATAATCCCTAATGTTTACAAATACTGTTACACATATGCCCAAAATAGTTATGATATTATTCCTTAAATATCATTTTCACTAAAACATATAATTAACCAATGGGTTGTATTTCTATAAATGTCTCTAAAAAGATCATTAATCATCTAAAAATTACATAAAATAAAACAAAAAATCTTTGTTTATGAAATTAAATATATGATCACACATTCACTCATTAACCTAAGATACAATGGTTTTAACCATGTTTATTTATTATAACACCCTTAACCCCAAAAGATCAGAGTCGGTGGGTCACTTTTTTTCAGTGACATGATTACAAGGAATCAAACGAAAAATTGAAAAAATGTAGATATTTTGGAAAAACTATTACTTATAAGAAACACATAATACATTGGGAAAAGATAAATCATAACATAATTAAATGATTTTCATCCTCTAATCTCATTTAAATTACTGTTCTTCATAACTTGTGGATATGAACCCTATTAAGGGTGAGCTCAAATAATCAGTACGGGTGTGTAAAATGGAATAAATATTGAATCAATGAGAATAAATCAACATGTAAAGGTAAATAATATTGAACAAATTCCATTAAAATAATTTGATAAGGAAAAATCTTTATAGAAAGGTAAATTACTGAAACAAATGAAATTTAATTAATAATATTACAATGAAATAAATCCATAGATATTATCAACGTAAAAATATCAGGGATAAATAATAATAATAATAATAATAACAATATAATTTTTAATTAGTGAAATTTATAATTGTTGGATTTAATGTCTGTGTAACATGAAAACCTATACTGTTAAGACCTTTTATAAGATAGTTTAAAACTACTAGTTGAAACCCATATAATTTGGCTAATTGATTTTTCACATGAGAAATTATTTATGCATTGAGGGAAAGTATAAATATCAGGCTCCATGAACCACTACCTCTATTAAGTGTTCCTCATATATTGTGTAGTCAAAGTAATTAATAAAAAATATTTGTTCTCATATATCAGTATTGAGTAAGGAATTCTGATTTATTTATATTTTCTATGATACTCAAAAAAAATCAATGTAGATAACATATATAAAAATGGTACAAAGATCAGAAATGAATATAATCAGGATTATTATAAGTATATTTTGTAATAATGAAATTTTTGATGAAAAAATATTTTAATAACAAGATTGTATCAAGATAAATTTAGCAATCTCAACAGAAAGTGAGATCTCATAAAAAAATATATCACTTGGTCATTTTCAAATCAACTCCCCCTATATGATATATTTGTAATTTAAAACATAAAATACAATGAATAATAATGTATTCATGATATTACATGTATAATGGGAAGTATATACACCACATAAAAGTGAATTGGTGCACAATAAGATATAAGTCTCAATAAGACGTAAATTGAGACTATATCCCTTACCTTATGCTTCTTTCATATTTAACATTCTTTAATATAATTCATAATGGTTTTAATATTGTTAATGACTAATAAATTACACATATTAATGTACAATATATCATTTATAATCCTTTATACCATATTAAAACCCATTCATTAAGAATATTACATTATTTCTATCATTTCAGGTGATAATATACTTTTTTAAGTATTTATTGAATTTTTATTTTCATTCCAATTAATTAGATGCTGATTTAATCATCTATAGGATCTGAAAAATTATTTATATATAATATATATTCATTAAATATGTCTTATTAATAAATGGTAAATTTTTTTGGATAGGAAATGAAATTCATCAATTATGGAGATAATAGTTCGTACGTACACATGAATGATATTAACATTTCATTGTCCAATTTATACAGTGGTATATGAAAATTTGTATTATAATTAATGTATAATATTTATTTCATATATTTTACATATTTTTATTAGAAACATTGTTAATTAATTCCATGTAATGCATAAATGAATCACACAGCTTTGAGGTGGCGGTAGTCCACACTGCCACAAATGAAGATATTTTATTCCAAAAAATTGAAATCATATAGGTATTTGTTATATAAATATTCAATATTTAAATAATAAATCCATATTAATTTCTATTCATGAATTTTGTAAATAGGATAATTAAATACATTGGTTCGAGAGGCGGCAGTCCGCCGTTCACTCGAACAATGATTGCATTTCCCATTCGATGGAAGCATGTGAATGTGTTGGTATAAATAAAATAATAACAACAAGTTAGTTCATTTAATATATATTGGTTTTTATATATGTATTATGTGAGAATAATTAAGGGGTTGAGAATGAAATGGTTCAAAAGTGAAAGTCGAAGAACGTTACAACTTACTCGAGTAACTCCTTTTGGTTTATACAAAAAGGCCACCTTGTTTGAATTTAATCCCATTGAGAGTCTTCTAGTATGGGTTTATGGATGTTATCGAGCTATTTTTGAAGCATTTTGGTGAGACAATGGGATTTATAGGTATAACTAAGTGAGGGGGTGGGGGTGAGTTCCATTTTATAGTGGTGGAGTGGCATTCTTGTAAATATGAGAAGGTAAAAACTATTGAGAGGTCTCCCTTACATAATTTCCCCCAATGATAATAAAATTTATATAAAAGATTGTATATAATCAAATTATGTCCATAAAATAGATTCCAGACACCTGTATATGTCATTTTTTCCTTATTCTTAAGGTTTAGTCTTCTAATAAACTAGTCTATATGTAATATTAATTATGTTCAATAGTTTTTTTGGTCTAAAAAATCAACCTTATTATAAATTATAAATTATTATGATTCAAAATATGGTATCAATATTTTCATATTATATGAACATTAGTTTTCTAAATTAATTTTAAATTATCCCCATGGAGGGGATGACCAAGCGGGTCTTCAATTTGAAATTGTCCAAACGTATGAAATGTCTTTTGTATCTAATTTCTTTGTTAAATTAGTTTGAATGAAATAAATTTGATTAATTGATTTATAATAGAACTAAATATAATTTTAAAAAAATTAAAATATTATTTAACAATACAAAAAAAATATTTGAATAATAAATTTCTAATTAAAGTTTATTATTTTTAAATATTTTTTTTAAAATGAAACTACTCAGAAAAATATAAGATATTCACCATTAACCAATTTTGATGTTTATTTTTCAAAAATAATTTATTTTCCAAAAATAGATTATTAAATATTCAAAATTATTTTTTAAAATTAGAGCTCCATCAAAAGGATTTAAAACAGCCTTTATAAAAAATACAGATTGTAGGCATAATATTTTGTTTGTTTTGATATTATGCCTGTAAAATATATTATATCAATGTAGAAAATATTTTATTAAATATATAATATATAAATTCTTAATATAAATTATCTAAAGGTTTAAAAATTTGATTATGTGTAAAAAACCTCAATACATAGTGTTTTTTTAGACATTAGGTTGCATGCATTGAAAACTAACTCTGTATAGTGTGTTTTGCTGGATATCAATAAAATAAAACTAATTTTAAAATTTAAATAGTAAAAAGGTCATGTGGTGTAACATTCTTCTATCACCTAAACATTCCGTACAAAAAATTTCAAGGGTAATACCTTCTAAAAAGATGAGGTTATTAATCCTTTATAATATCCTTAGGTTCTTATATTGCTTCCTCTATTTTGTGACTCCTACATATTACCTTTACCGGATGAGTCATTCAATTCCCCAAAGACTAATCTCTAGTATAATGATTATTTATGGGTTCTTCACAGTTTTAGATTCTAGTTTTCATGTTTATTTCAACCTACGAGAACACATGAGTTGTGCCTGTCATGAACTTCCTTAGCAAAGATATATGGAACATATCATGTACATTCAAATGGTTTTGAGGAAATAAAAAAAAGAAATAACTCCAATTCATTAACGAATTTCAATGTGTCTAATGCACTTGGGTATCAACTATCTTTCTTACCAAACCATATAACATCCTCCCAAAGAGGAACTTTCAAGAAAACATGATCCTCCATTAGTCAATCCAAATATTTATTTCGATTATTTGTGTAAATATTTTGTCTATGTTGGGATGATTTAATGTGAGAAGGAATATAATTTATCATTAATTTTGTTGGTAAAATATATTTGTGGCCTATAATTTTTCTCTCAACAGATTCATCAAAACAAGTTAGAGTACAAAACCTCATTCCATATTATTATTCATACAACAACATTTGAATAATTGAATGAAAACTATTACTATAGGAATACTATACTAAAGGTACTTAATTATCCCAAATGCCATTAATGTCATGTGAGTATGACATGAACATGTCTTCCATTTTATAAATTATTCTTTTATACAGTCCTTAGATTTTCGGATGGTAAGTAGTGCTCAAACAGATTTCAGTGTCAAGAGCCTTCTGATTAATCTTCAATAATTTTAATTTAAAGAGTGGATCTCGATCAAAATACATAGATATCAATGTTCCATGAAGTCTCAAAAATTATTTAATATAATTCCCTGTGATATTTTAAATATGTAAATCATCTCTTATGGAAAATAAATGTGCATATATAGTTAAGTGATGCGATATAACTTGTATTGCATCATTATTTTTAGGAGTCTTTGATAATCCTACGAAAAATCCCATAGTAATGTCATCCCATTTCCACATTGAAATAGGATGTGGTTGCATTAATAATATTGTGTGTTTCACCACTTATTTCACATTTTTACAAACAAATAACCTATACATATAATTAGAAATATATAATGTCATGTTATCCCACAAAATATATTCATTTAAGCCCATATACATTTTTGTGAAACTAGGTTGTATATAGAAATTTTAGAGATGAGAATCAGGCAAAAATTCCATTTTTAGCTCCTGTATTGACTTAACACATAATATATTTACAAATTATAGAACACTATAATGACTAATGAATTCTAATTATTTTTCATCATTCACATATTTAATTTTTTTTTCAGAAAGTTCTAAAAAATACTGATAGTTCTTAATCTTTTATAATGAAGTTGTGTGTTCATTCATTTGATGAAATGTTAATTTCTATCCTTCTTTATAAATCCCCTAATTCATTATTACTAGATCCAAGATCATTGAGTACCTCTGAATCCTCAATTCGTTTGGAAAATGATGGTCCCTCCAACTCAATTCATATGCAACATTATTTTCTTTTCTTATGAGTCAGCGTATTGTGAAATCATAATAATTTAGTAGATCAAGACATCAACATTGTCTCATATTAACATATTTACTTCAGAAGATGTATTTTAAGATTTTATGATCCATGTGTATCTCATATATTCTCCAAAGAGATAATGTCTCAATATTTTCGAAGAAAATATTATAGATACTAACTCAAGATCTTGTGTGGAATATTTCATCTAATTAGTCTTTAATTTCCTTGATACATATTCAATAACATAATAAATTTTCATTTGGATTAAACGATGTCCCTTGTTTGATGCATTAATATATATAATAACCCACATATCTTGACTGTATGGTTAAAATGATATCATTGACCAGTCCCCTATTTAGAGCACCAAAACTTATTTTCGATTTCCCTTTTCAAAATAAACATAACACCTCTACATGTAATCTTTGTTACTAAGTTATATAATCAGGAAAATTATGAATGAATCATTGAAAGAAATCATCAATGAAAATGAAACTATAAACCCCAGTTAGTTTTGTTTTTATTGTCCATTATCTGATTAACTTTTTCTATTAGAGAATAACTGATATTCCATAAAATTAGGTAACATTTCCAATATGACAAACATATTATAGGTAGAAAATATAGTCACAAAATTTTATAAATAACTATTCACATTTAATAGTATTAATAATGATATGTAATTGATTCTCATGGTTCTCATAGATTTTATTTGACAAAATAATCTCATAAATTAATACCAATAAATATTTTCAATACATTCCTTGAATACCCTATTCGTTATGTCATTAAAAATTGAGGGTACATTAGTACAAACAAATGGAATTTCAATAAACATATAATTTTCATAACTCAGCTAAAGAGAATTATTAAGAATTTTTTCCTTCTTTACATATAATTTGTGATACTCAGAATAGAGAAAAATTAAAGAATAATATTGGGCTTCATCAGGTTGATCAAAAAATTCATCAATTTGAGGTATATGATAATTTTTCATTGTTGTAATAGCGTTGATTCACCAATACAAAATACAGAACCTCATGAATCTATATTTCTTCTTAACGAAGAGGTCATGGGCTCCCTATGGTAAAAAACAGGGTGAATAAATGCATTATTACCCCAATTCTATACTTTCATCATTAACTACACTAGTTGTATTATGTCCATTATATCATGTTTATTTTATATTATGCTTTCACTAGGTATTAAAACAATGAAAAATTCAACTTCATGCTCTAGTGGCTGTCAAAGAAATTCATTAAGAAATAAAACAATGTATTTCTATATGTTAAGGAATTCCTCATTTGGATTATGTTGTTCTTCATTCCTATATGTTTTTTTCTCTTCATCAAAGAGAATATTAAATAGTAGATCAACTAAGTGTGGATCTAGATATGAATCAGATGATGAAGTCTCTAATATAAAAAAAATGGATTCTATATCTTCCTCACAAATCATAATTTTATACTTCTTGTAGTTTTTTTACATCATATTTTGAAAGCCAGTACAGAATGAGGACTGTATCGAAGTCAACTATTGGGATGATAACAAGGTTAGAAAATAAAGCCCATTTATGTGTCATGATTGAAAAATCTCAACACATATTTGTTGCGATGATACTTCCCTTAAGTGTTTTGAATTCCATCTCTCTTATAAAAAATATAAATGTCTAATTTTCATAGATAAAAAAGTAGATATAAAATAGTGCGATGATACAGAATCAAATAAACAATTAGATATATTTCATGATAGGATTATTGAACCTACCACTACATCATTAGGTATTTCTACCTCAGTTGTAGTGATCAAATAAGATTTTCTATCTACCATTTGCCTCATCAATGGTATGTTCCCTTAATTCTTGGAGAATTCATTTCCATTGTTACCCATCTGATTAAAATTATAGCATTGAACATCATTGATTTGTTTATTCCCCTTTAATTCATGATCATAGTGACCCTAATCTTCATACTTATAAAATTCAACCAGCCCCTTAAAATATATCTGATGGTGATTTATCACACAATTTTAAAAAGTTTAAAATAAATATATATTCTTCTTTGTATATGATTAATTCCATTTTTCCAAATTCTCATACAGCCACTTATCATCATACTTGCTCATGAAATTGTTGATTATAGAAAATTTCATATACATATAAATTTCACATAAAACTATTTCATCATATGATGAATATATTATGGAGACTAGTTCCCATTGATAGAATTGGATTATGCTATAATATGATTTATCAATATTTCTCTCTATATTTCAAATATAATCTTTAACATACCTAGATAACCTTGGAAAGGTGTATTCATAATAAAAAACACATTCTAATACTCATTTATTTAAGAAGTGTAACTTTCTCATTATCTCAATTTTTCTCTCAAAATGGAATTATTTACCTATGAAGGTAACCTAAAAATCTTTCCAATCCACAAGTTCTATTTCCTCTTCCACCCTAGTATTTTTTATCAAAGACCCTCATTGATCGATATCTCCTTTGAGATAATACAATAAAATTGTAACCTTATCATTTTTGAGACATCATAAGTCCCTCAAAATATTGTCTATATATATGATCAATTTCTCAATTGCAATTAAATATCAGTCCTATTATATGACAAGAGATTCTATATCATATATATACCTAGAATAGGTGATTCTTTTTGTGGAATAGTTAAATTGATTTGGGAAATGTTATTTTTCATAACATTATTATGATTATAGAATATATCCATAATATTTTCTATTACTAAAACAACTATACTAGTTTCCATAGAAGGGAAATAAATTTAAAAAAATCAAATAGGTGGTTTGGGATTTTATTATTCAATGAGCACTACCAAGAGTATTGGGTTCTTAAAAAGCGGTTCTTGTCCCAAAAAATATCATAGAGAAATCATTCAATGAACATGTAAATAACCAGAAATTATATTATATTTCACAATTAATACATTCATTGACAGTACATACACCACAAAAAAGGAGATAGTGGCCAATATAGCATGAATCTCACGGAAATAAAAAGTGAGATGAAAAACCCTTACTTCATTGTAATCAATTGAGTTGTATGACCAAAAGATAATATCAAATAGATGATTCATATAATTACATGAAAATAAAAAGGATCATGAAAATATATATCAAATGGAAGTACATAATACACCACATGCAATAAATTAGTGGCGAACAATAAAAATCACTTACAATTAAAACTGAGATAAGAAATCCCTTACCTCGTGTCTGACTTGGTTTTTCTATTCCTTGTTATTCCTGAATAATAAAATTAAGTTAATTTATACTTGATTAATAAACCTTTTTCATGTTTATTTATTCATTTATATCACTTATTATCATGTTATAAACAATATGTAATCAATTATGTTAATAATGGTCGTTTTGTCAATATTTTATACTTGAGTAAAAAAGGAACACCTTATAATTACAAGTAGTCCATGTGGTCAAGATTACATTATCTCTATAATTATATTAATGATTTTTATATCATATAAATCATATATATCAATTATATATATATTTTTATAACAGTACATAACATTTGGAGATAAGAAATGAAAATCACCGTTCATGGAGATGGTAAGCCGTACGTACACATGAACACTACTTTCATTTCTATTTTGTATTTTAATTAAATGAAAACATAATGATACATAGTTATATTATAATTACAGTATAATATAATTTATAATTTCGATAAATCTATCTTTTATATGTCCCACGTATGGTATGAACGAGACTCATCACTTTGAGGGGGCGGTAGTACGCACTTCCTCAAATGAAATTATCGTGTTTACTAATAATGGAAACCATAATGGTATTCTATAAATTAAAAATACAGAAGAATAAAGAAAAAATAAACATAATTTATATCATATATAAATACAGTGTCATCATAATTTCCACCGTGATAGGAGGTAGGAGATAATCGAAAAATCATTATCTCATGAGGCGTTAGATTAACATCTACAGAAACTGTTTGTTTTTTCACCCATTAGATTGAGGTGTGTGTAATATTAGTTAAAATACTTCTCATAAAAACATCCTAGTATATTTAGGATACTGTTTTTGTTATGAAATAAAAATTTAAAAAGAATTTAGGGGTTGTATAATTAAAATAAAAATAATAAACAAAAGAAACTATGAAAAATTGTTACCGTTAATTTAATTAACTCCCATTGGTATGAACCAAAAGGGTTTATTGAAGTGCCTTCAGCCTATGGTAAGGCTTCTAGGAGGAGGAGAGGGAAGTATTGAGATTAATTGGGAAGATTTTGGACGAACCAAAGGGATTTAGAGGTGTGAGGAATTGGTTAAAAGTGAGGGATTATTATAAGGGGGTGGAGGGGATCTTTATGAAATTGTGATAATATTATTTTATTATACAATGATATTAGATTAATAAAAGTCCAAATATCATTAAAGTATAATATAAGATGGCTCATGGTATAAATAAACCCATGCAATAATAATTGGATAGGTTTTGGATATTATTTTAATAATTAAAATATTATTTATATAAATCATTATTTAATGAGGTAAACACTGCATCATTATTGAGTCAAAAATAATTCTATTTATATGATGTCTAAAAATTTAAAAAAATACACTTATGTAGAAAATATTTTTATCTATCCACTTAATATTTATAATCTAAATATAAATTATATAACACCATGTAAAAATTAAATTACAAAGAGATATTTGTTTATGTCATTTTTGGCTTTACAATAAGTTAATTAAAATAAAGTGTTATTATCATTTATATGTGGCTATATGGGGTCCCCAAATCAACACTTGGAAGCCCAAGGTTGTCCATTACTCATCCAATATGTTTAGGGAAAGTGTTAATGTAATTTTGAATTTTGGTAATACGTTTTTTACCTTGAATTATCATATTTAACTTACACCGCAATAAATAAAAGTCAAAAGTTACTATTCACCAAAAATTGTTTTCATCTTATTGAACCAAATTATACTTAATAGTAACAACCATGTATGTCATATTTTCGAAATTCAATTCACAGAAGCAGAAAATTTTCATTTAAATGATAATGTCCTCTTTTTAACTACTACTAAGTGGATTCACTATTCATCAAGAATTGATGTTTTTCAAAAAAATACAAAAAATTCAGCGTGGGATATATTTGAAATTTTGAATCCAAAAAATTAGGTATATTTTACCCAATTTTCAACATACAAGTTGTATTAAATAATTTTAAATTAATTCCCGTTATCAAAACAAAGAGCATTTTTTTAGAAACAATAACTATCAGAAGATTGATACTTGTTTATGTCCAATTTCAAAGTGAACATAATTACAATAAACATCATTTGATTAAATGGTAAAAATATATTCTAATTACACTTTAAACCCATTTAAAAAGGAAACCTGACCATATAAATCAATTAGATTAAAACTTAGTTTTGAATTAAAATACAGTATTTTCAGTATTCATAAAAAATTAAATTTTATTAGAAAAATACCAAATAATTACTCCAAGTAAATTTTTGGGTCCTGATTCTAAATAAGAAATTTATTTTATCAAATTAAACTTATAAAAATGACCAAAAATATATTAAAAGAGGGGTCACCATTAAAAAGAGGTAAATAGACCTTTTTATGTAAATTATGCATGAAATTAGATTCATTCACATTTTAAGCCTCTACCTTTTATTGGATAGAAGTAAATAAATTTAGAAAACATTTATAATCATATTGTAGTTAGTTTGTTTCATTCCTACCGATACAACGACTAGAAGTTAACTAACATTTAAAATAATATTATTATATTATAAGTGTGAAATGTATGATTTCAAAGAAACCTGTTATTGCATATCGGATACGCTATCGAACAAAGAATCTCATTTAAAGTAATATTAATATTTAATTCGCAGATATTAATAAAAATGAAAATATGTTATTCTTTATTTACATGTGATGTTACATCCTTCCCCTTTATGGAAATTGTGTCCTCGTAACTTTAAATCTAGGCTTGGAAACATAATTAAATGTCCTACATTATAAAAAGAGTCAATAAATATATTATTTCAAAAGAATGAACGAGAATTACAAAGGTCACCCGAGTTTACAGATACTAGGATTCCAAAAAAACATGGATATTGACGACATGAAAGACAATCATGTTCTGATGGAGAGTGATAGAAAACATGATTAGGAGAATGTTAACCACCAAAAAATCACAAACTTGTGATGGGATAAACTGTCTTTGATTCCCCAGTAGGAAAAGTTATCTGACAATGTTTTTGTTTTATGTTAATTTTCATTGACGAATCTATTTATGAGAAAAACTAAAATCATAAGGAAACATACTTACTTGTCATGTAGACTGTAATCCATTAATAGATTTCGAACACAAACTCATATTTCCTCCAAACAATGAATATTCAGGATTATTTTTTCACATTAAAAATCCTATAATAAACATTGAGAGAATCACATAATCCAAAAAAGATAAACTATATATATCCCTTGTATTTAGATATGAAATAAAACCATAATTGTTATTATGATATCATATAATCCAGAAAAAGTATAATTCTTTATAAAAACAAATACTACTATTAATCTCCAAAATTCAACAAAATGTACCCAATGTTCAAGAAAGACCATTCAATACACAATTGTCCTTACAATTCATCAGAATAATCAAAACTAATATTGAAAACCAAAACTCATAATAATTTAAATCACATAGTCTTCCAAAATAAATCTTAATATTTATCCTCAAAAAAATCGACTTCTCTTAAAGTCTCATACTAAAGTGTAATTAACCTAATCATATATTATCTATGATAGGTTAATCATTTCCATAAAAAAACCCAAATCACTATATGTCCATAATAAAAATATATATTCTCCCAAAAGAAAATTCTACCATTACTCATCAGAATAAAAGATAATTATTCCCTGAATAAAATTTTCATATATCAACATCAGGGTTACACATACTATAAAAAGTATTCCAATGTAATCACATCATCATAAGAGACTTAAAACTTTTAATAATTTCACCATCCTAAAATCTACCATAACTATAGAATCCCTTATAAGCTGACTTCTTACTCATTCAACGTTCTTCATGATCAATTAACCATTCATTACCAACTTATTCTGAAATACTTATTTACAACAAAAATAATCATGAATCATATTCTAAAATTCAATTATGTCAAAGCATATGTTAAGAAATAATCAATTCCTTTCATTGTTAATGGTCAGTTTTTTCATCCTCAATTATAATGACATTAGATATTGGTAAACATATATTTGTACAATCCTTGTGATCCCATTACCAAATATTTTTTGTAGGACAACTGTCTGCATAATGACCATGAACAGCACATATAAATCATTCAATTGATCCCTCAAAAAGAACTTCTTTCTCTTTCCTAGAGTCATCAAGATGCATCTTTTTTCCATGGAAGGGTCTTTATTTATTACATTCATTCCAACATATATAGAATGTTCTTGTCCCTATGAATCATTTTCCTAAGGGTTTCTTTCCACATTCTTGACACATAGGTTTTTGTACACACTTATCTTTATGATTTTACCTAAACATTCGTGGGGGATTTGTTTCTCCCATATATGATTCCAAAAAAATAAGGTTCATGTGGAAAATCATGACTCCAGATAGTTGGTTTAGAATAAACTCAACAGTTCTCATTTCAGCTCCCCTTTCATTTAATTGCTCATTCTAAAAACCATAACAATTTTCTTCACATCCAATGTTACTTTGGTGCCGACAAGATCCATCAATTTTCTAAAACCAAAAGGCTAGAGTGAGTATATTAGTAAAATCATCATATAATATCTTATAAAGAGTGTAAATACTAATATATAATTATTCACAATATCTTAAACTCATTCAATTTATCTTAAAAAACTATGACTCTTTCTAAAATCCTAACCATTATGGTATTGTCACTTATGCTTAATGAACATCCTAACCTCTAAAGTTATCTAAACTGACATCTGATGCCAACTATAAGGACTAGACCATTAACATTACATAATCTTGAATTATGTCAAGAATTAACATTGAGGATCTTTTTAGGTTCATAGTTTTAGAGAATTATTACATAACTATTACATATCACCTTGAATATTATAAAGTAGAAACTTCTACTATAACCAATTTTTCACAATAATAATACTCCTTAAATAAAACAAAAGTTCATTTCTTGATATAAAACTTATTGAATACTTACTTTCTCTTAACTATACTTGCATTTTTTTCAGAAACATTGGATGAGAAGAAAAATCTCAGTAAAGTTTATAAAATAAGTAAAGGAAACATTAACCCATCAATAAATACAAATCAATGAATCCATACTTTCCAATTATAACATACCTTACAAAATCATATGATTTATTAATAACACACACAAATCAGAAATCATAAAGGTAACTTATGGAATTCCTAAAATACTTACATTGTAGCTATCATAGATATATATGGAGTCACATTTGGAATACCCAGCACAGTATATTCCCTAAATCTCTTAAGAGAAACATTATCATTTACCTCTGTCATGTAAACCAATGCATTGGAGAGCTATCTCGGGCTCACCCACCATAGGTTTATCACAGAACCACCCGTATACATAAAAAATTCCCAATAACCATAACATAATCAAATAAAATAACTAAAGCATAAAATAAAATATAACATTTCCACATTCCAATCAAAATATATCATATAAATATATTGACATAGTCAATGCTTTATCAAACCATTTTCAATACCATTTTAAACATTTAATAAAGATATTTTTGAATCAAAGTGTCCCATACCACTTTGAATCATTTAAAAATTTTAAAACATTAATGTACGTGTAAATAAATAATCAAATCCATTTTTAAAACATATAAATTAATGATAGTGATTTAGAATAATAAATCTTTAAAACATTTAAATTGATGTTTTAGTTAAAGAGTTTTTAAAAATATGACAGACTCTTGAATACAAATAATTGAGGAATAAAATTTAATCATAACATTATAATATCATGAGAATAAAGGGATTCATGATATAATATAAAAATGACAGTATATAAACCATATAAGAGTGAATTGGTGCATAACAACAATGAAGTCCCAATGGAAATGTTAATTGATATGAAATCCCTTATAAAGATGGTGTCCATACATTAAGGATAAATAAAATACATAATTATGAGTGAAAAATATAAATACACCCAATATAAGTATGTATTAAGTGTAAACAAATCAGATGTTATTCACAATTATTCATATCATAATATAATTAATAAGTAGAAGTTTATCCCAAAGAATTGAAATTGGGTGAAGAAGTTCCCTTACAGAAATTTAACAGCCTAACAGCGTTTGATTATAATTTAGAAAATGAGTTGATGAGAGAGAAAAATGGTATATCATCACTTGCACATAAATTTTATCGAAATAAGTATATAGAAGAAAAAATCCAACATCAGATGATTTAAATTGAAAAACATAACAAATATAAGTCTTTTAAAAAGAGGAGAGTGAATGGTTCCCTTACAGATTGGGTAAAATATGAAAGATACACCACATAAAAGAAGGATAATTCATTGAAAATGTAAATACCCAAAAATTATAGTATAATAAACAATGAATACAATCATGTAAAGTACATACACCACACAAAAGAAAATAGTGGCCAATATAGCATGAATCTCACAGGAATAAAAAGTTATATGAATAACACTTACTTCGTTGTAATCAATCAAGTCATATGACAAAAAGTTAATAAACACCAAATGATTAATATAATAAAAAGATTATAAAATTTATCATGATAATATATATCAAATTTAATTACACAATACACCATATGCAATAAATTAGTGGCAAACAATGGAAATCTCACAGAATTAAAAGTGAGATAAGAAATCCCTTACCTCTAGTCCGACTTGACTTTCTTGTTCCTTGTTATTCCTGAATAATAAAAATAAGTTAATTAATACTTGTTTAAGAACCATTTTCCAAGTTTATTTTTCATTTTATATAACTTATTACAATGTTATAAGCAATATGAAATAATTTAAGTTAAAAATTGTCATTTTGTTGTTATTTGGTACTTGAGTAAAAAGTGAACACATTATAATTTCAAGTTTTCAATGTCTCCAAAATGATATTCATTATTTATATATCATATATATCATTTATAATTATTTTATATATGTATTTATAACAGTCCATAATATTCGGAGATAATAAATGAAATGCACCGTTCATGGAGACGATAAGCCGTACGTACGCATGAACACTTCTTTCATTTTTATTTTGAATTTTAATTAAATGAAAACATAATGATAGATATTTATACTATAATTACAGTATAATATAATTTACAATTTCAATAACTCCATCTTTTATATGTCCCACGTATGGTATGAACGGGTCATATCACATTGAGGGTGCGATAGTCCCCACTTTCTCAAATGAAATTATTGCATTTACAAATAATGGAAACCATAATGGTATGCTATAAATAAAAAATACAGAAGAATAAAGAAAACCTAAACATAATATATATAATAAATGAAAATAGTTTCATCATAATGGACACCACGATAGGAAGTAGAAGATAATCGAACAATCATCGTCGCATGGGGCGTTAGTTTTCCATCCACAGAAACAGTATGTTATTCACCCATTAGATGGAGGAGTGTGTAAGTGTAGTTAGAATAATTCTCATAAAAACTTCCTAGTATATTTAACATACTGGTTTAATTATAAAATTAAGGAATTAAAAGTGTTTAGGGGTTTTATAAGTAAAACAAAAAAAATAAAACAAAAGAATATAAGAGAAATTGTAACCTTTAATTTGGGTAACTCCCATTAGTATGAACCAAACGGTATTCTTGATGTGCATTATGCCTAACAAAATGCTTCTAGAAGGAGTATAGGGATGTATGGAGCATAATTGGTCCGATTTTTGATGATCCAAAAGGCTTTAGATGTGTGTGGAATTAGTTAGAAGTGAGGGATTTTTATAAGGAGGGGAAGGGGCTCTCTAGGAAAGTGTGATAATATTATATTATTATATAATGATATTTGGTTTCTAAAGGCCCAAAAATAATTTTATTCAATGATAAGATGTCTAATGGTCTAAATAAAACAATCCAATAGAATTGGATTGGTTTTGGATATTATTTTACTCTTTATAATATTATTTATTTAAATATTTTATTAATGAGGTAAACCCTTCATCATTATTGTATCATAAATAATTTTATTTATTTTATGACTAAAAATTATAAAAAATACCATCATGTAGGAAATCCTTTTATCTTTACATTGAATATTTATAGTATAAATGATATTTTTAGGTCCACAAGGCTGAATACACTAAGGGGGGGGGGAATCAGGGTATGACTACTTTAAAATTAAATCCCATTCTGATCTTGTTCCGTTGTTAACCAAAACACTCTTCTCCCCCTTTCCTATTGCATAGTATAAACCGAAATTAAAGAAATCACATGACACATCAATTTTTACTTGGTTAACTGCTAAGGGATACGTCCAAGGAGCACACGCCGATAGGTTGTCGGTCGTACCAAATTTCACTAAACTTCACTAGCTATGGATTACAAGGTTCGGGCACAGTCACTCTGTCCCAGGCTCACTGCCATTATAAGGATTAGGGTCAGCTCACTGCTTTCCCAAGGGTCACCCCTTATTTCTATCTCTCTGGCTCACTGCCAGTGGAGAGGATCGCCTTCATCCTCTTCCTTCGCTCACTGCTCTGGAAAGGATCCACTCACAGTTTATAGACTTGTAGGTATCTTCATTTGAATGAAGGAATGCAACTTCTTCTATTTGTAGATACTCTGGTGAAGTCCAGCGTTCACCCGTAGATGAATCTCACTTTCCACTGAAGGTATCGGGTAATCTTCAATCTTTCATGTAGCCTGGAATAACCATCGTGAATTAACCCTTGGCGCGCAGGTCTAACCCGACGCACAAGTCTCGACAAGCAAGTCACAACTGGCGCGCAAGTTCACCTCAGACACTTACACGATGCAAGCTTCTTCAACTCCAAAATTGCGCGACGCACTTCCCTTTACACCCAAACCAATATTGGTACGCAACAAAAAACAATCTCCATTCTTCAAATCTGGCGCACAAGTCCCACTTTCACGACACACCACCACTTGTGTGAACACCACACCTGTGCGATGGGAGCTCTGAATTTTCAAAGTGTTGAACTCCAATGAAAATGAGGAGGGGTGGTCCAATATTTATAGGTAATTTGACCACCCTACACGATGGCGCGCAAGTCTCCCCTCTGTGCGCAGGTCTCGGCGTGAATGTCTCTTCCCCTTCAAGTCACTTGCGCGAAACTCTTTCTTTTGCCATATTTTAATGTTCTGATCTTGAAAAAAACAGGCGCACAAGTTTCCAATCCTCCTAGGAACCATTGCGCATGTCATTTCTCTTGGCGCGCAAGTCACCTGTGTGACAAAATCAATACTTGCGAGTATCTTATCCCATTTCCATATTTTGATGATATGATCTTGAAAAGCATATGGCGCGCAAGTTTCCAATCCATCATGTACACGACGCGCAAATCCATTTTCCAAAACCACTTTTCTTCATTTTTCGATTTTCAGGCCCAAAAATTTTCCAAACACTAGAAAATGGCGCCACCATGAATCTATTCATTTTGTACCGCCTCCAAATCATCCATTCCTTTGTCGATGTTTTTGAATCAATCATAGATCATTGACCACATCTCTTAAACTTGACATTCCACTATGAAATCCTCTTTGTCAAAAAATTTGTATGGCATTGTTTTGCATTGTCAAAAATCAACACTCAGATGTTCACTTTGTCAACAAACACAATCACCTCAAAAATACTTCAATGATACCTTGAGGGATTTGTGCCCAACAATCTCCCCCTTTGGGTTTGTTGACAACTCGTCCATAAAAAGATACATTGTTACTTATTCATCCATCATTCAACTCTACAATTCTGATAGCGATCATGGATTTACTCAACAAATACTCTAAGCCCACATGAGCCATGTTCGGCATGAGAAACAAGAGTAAATGGAAAGTTCATCAATGAATCACTTCACATCTGACACACACTGTTGACACCAAACTGATACCAATTTTTACCAAACTGATACTAATTTTTGGAAATATTCTTCAAACACCACTCTTCTGCTTTTATCACGATCCCCAGCTATCGTGATATCTAATATTTGATCGATCACTTCTAGAATAATCATATCTAAAACGCTCCCCCCTTTCTGTTCACAGCTTCAACTCTTGTCAGCTTCAAAACCACTTTATCCCTATGTTCAATGTTGTACAAGCTAAGCTCTAGCTGAGCACGTTAAACTCCCCCTATATGGATACTCCACCTGACATCTTCTCCCTATATCATTCATGATTTATCATATTTTCATGTTGTCTTCCCCTTGAATAATTACTATTTTCTCCCCCTTTGTCAACGAACCCAATGGACACTCCTTTGCAGTCTGTAACAGAGTAGAGAACCCATATCAGTACATTAGGGAAAAAAACGTCATACCTCAGGGAGAGGGGGGTGGTTCCACATCCACACTATTTCAAGTGCGAGGAGTCAACTAAACTCCCAGAGCCAATCGATTCCTTTCAAATGGTTCCTTGGGTAAGGCCTTTGCCATAATGTCTGCAACCTGTAGCTCTGTATGCGCATACTCCAACTTCAAGATTCCCTACTCAACTTTCACCTTGATAAAATGATACTTTATATCAATGTGCATTATCCTTGACTGATGGACGAGATTTTTGTGGAGATTTATAGCACTTGAGTAATTGAACTGGATTCTGATCGGAGACTTCACTTCAACACCCATATCTTCAAGATCCTGCTTTATCCACAATAAATGTGTTCATTCTTGAGTGGCCTCAATATACTCATCTTCCGCGGTGCTCAATGAAATGAAATCTTATTTCATACTAATCCAAGAAATACACAATCAACCAAGATATAATGCACCTCCTGACGTTGATTTTCTATCATCCATCGAACCGGCCCAGTCCGCATCAATATATCCCAATAACTCTATCTACGATTTGTCAGTATATGTCAAGCTGAAATCCATAGTTCCCTGGATATACCGAAGTATTCTTTTCAGTGCAAGAATATGGATTTCCTTTGGATTAATATGATATATTGCTGCTTGGCATGTGGAGAAAACAATATCAGGCCTTATTGCGGTTATGTACAACATACTTCCAATAATTTTCCTATATTCTGTGATATTAACTGCCTTTCCATCCACATCTTTTGATAATTTCATCTAGGTAGCAACCAGAGTCTTCATCTCCTTTTAATTTTCCATTCCAAACCTTCTTAAAACCTCCTTGGAATATTTGGATTGAGAAATGAATGTTCCATTCCTTCCTTGTGTCACTAGTAGACCAAGGAAAAACATTAGCTCTCCAATCATTGACATTTCAAACTCATTTTTCATGAATTTGGAAAATTTTATGCCCTGAGGTTCATCTGATCTAGAAAATATTATGTCATAGACATAAACCAACACCATCATCATTTGATTACTATTATTTATGAAATAGAGATTTTAATCAACTCCCCCACGCTGGATACCAAGATTCTTCAAGCACTGATCAAGCCTTGAGTACCATGCTCTTGGTGCTTTTTTTAGCCGTTAAAAAGCATTCATCAATATGAAAACGTTTTTCTCATCCTCATGAATGAGAAAACTATCTGGCTTCTCAATATCCACCTCCTCTTCCAAAACACCATTCAAGAATGCGGATTTGACATCCATCTGGAAGACTTTGAACTTTCTTTGCACTACTATGGGAAATAATAGTATGATTATCTACAGCCTCTCAACCGGTGAAAATGTCTCATCAACATCTATTCACTCTATCTGGTATAATCCATTTCACACTAGCCATGATTTTTTTTCCAAATCACTGTGCCATCATCATTCATCTTGTTCCGATAGACCCATTTGGTCCCGATGACATTCTTTTCTGCTGGCCTCGAGACAATTTCCCATGTCGGGTTCCTCACAATCTGATTAAGCACTTCATTCATAGCCTGAACCCAGTTTTCATATTTGGATGTATCGTAAAAACATTTTGGCTCCACCTGAGATAAAACCTATATTTTTCGTAATGATTTCATTCTTCGAGTCTGAACTGGAGCTGTCTGATCACCAATGATATTCTGCCTGTCAATTTCAGCTCGACTCTTTGGCTTCCTTGTAGACACAGACTTGTTACTTTCTTGTTCATCATCAATATCTTCTTCTAATTCAGCCTCTTCCACTTCTTCTCCCCCAATATCTCTTACCTCATCATCACTTTCATCAAAAAATTGTTCATAGCGTCATTGAGTATTCTGTTCATTTTCATCAATAGTGACATCATTGTTCTCAACAAATTTTCCCAGCCTTTTTTTGGAACATTTATATTCTCTTCTTTTCCCTGAGTACCCGAGGAATATCCCCTCATCTTCGCATGACTCAAACTTCCTGTGATTTTCTTTGTTGATAATGAAGCACTTACTCCCAAAGATTCGAAAGTACTTCAGCATTGGCTTCTTTACATAACACATTTCATACGAAGTTTTCCCTTCTTTCAGACTCAACAGAGACCTGTTGGAAATATAGACCGATGTCAAAACTGATTCCTTCCATAACATCTCTAGTAGGTCCTTTTCAATAAGCATTGTTTAGGCCATGTTTTTGATGATCTGATTTCTCCTTTCAGTAACTCCATTCTGTTGGGGAGTTCTCACTGATGAAACTTGATGCCTTATTCCTTTTTTTCTTGAGATAGTCTTCAACTTGACGATTTGTGAATTATGTTCCGTTATCAGTATGAAATCATTTAATTTTTTCCCAAGCATCCTCTCTGATTCCCTCTTATACTGCTTTATGCAACTGAACACCTACGTCTTATGGGTAACGATAAATAACCAGGCCATTCTATTATAATCATCAATGAAAATAACTTAGTACCTTTGCCCATTTATAGATAATGGTAATATAGGTCCACATACATAAACATGCACCAATTCGAGTACTCTAGTTGATTTATGTTCCATTGGCCTATATGAATTTCTGAAGATCCTCCCTTGTTGGCAAGAATTACATGTATGAGTGTGATCGCATGATAGTTTGGGAAGGTATCTAGTTGCATCACACATTACTAGATCTTCCTTGGATTGTTGGCATATATGAACAAGTCGCTTATACCACAACTAGTTTTCTTCTTCTCTGGATAAAATACACATATCTTATTCCCCACCTATAAGGTAATGATTTCTCTTTCTCCTTTCTCCATGTAGAACAAATGCCCCATATTTTCCATTCACAATGCACATTTTATTGGTAAATCAAATATAATGAACAGAGTCGCATAGCTGACTAACACTGAGAAAGTTATGACTAAGACCCTCTACAAACAAGACATCATTACGTCTCTTTTCTTTGACTCCAAACATGGCTTTTACTAAGACAAAAATCATTAGGACTTCATCATTTCCAAATTTGACAACTCCTTCTTTATCATATTAATGCCTGTAACAAGATCATTATTACCTATCATCTGAGATGTGAAACCACTATTAAGGATCCAAATTCCTGAACGATCAGAAGCTTTAAGGGAAATTTCCACCACATCTGGATTTCTTCCTTTTTCTTTTTGATCAATGTCTTTGACATCACACTCAGTGTGGTTTGGAAAACTTTATCTTCCCGATAGTGTGATGGAACAGATTCATCTTGTAACGCTGGAAATCTAAACTACACTTTTAACTCACCCGTTGGTTTATTGATCTGCTTCTTGCGAACATTTTGATTTTTCTTTGGCACATTCCTCTTTATGGTTGAAGTGAGGTACCTAGCCATGTGCCCAAATAATCTGCACCAAAAATAGTGTCCTTCAAAATAAGTTCTGGAGAACCGTTCTCTATTTCAATGCCACTTTTTTTCTTGTTTCCTTTTATATCTCTTGGCTATGGAACACAAATACTGTGAATATCCCATCTTCCAGCAATAATAACACATTTTATACGGTGCATTCCTTAATGGTACTTAAGAACTATGAGTTTCCCCTTGGGATCTCTGAATAATCTGATTCTTCTTTGTGCCCAAATCAACCTTCAATCTCAGGATGAGTGCTTGCGGTCTCACTTTAATTTTAATATATTTTTTCTTCTGATCAAGCCCTAAATCATCCTTAAAGATTGAGCTCAATTGCTTCTTCTTTACTGCTGAACAACTAGGATCCTATTTCACCTTTTCAGTCTATGGAATGTCCTTCTTTCTCAAGAATATATTGGGAATCAAGGGTTTCTCTAGGTCATTAACATTTCTCCACAGACTGACAACTTTTTTTTCAAGCTCTTCGATATTCTTGATGTGATATTTCACTTTTCTGTTCAAGACATTGATCTCCCATTACAGTTCTTTAATATTGAGCTTATACTCACTAACAGATTCTGAGTTCTCTGGTGTTGATAACTTGAGTTTCTCAATTTCTTCTGATAGCTCGGACTTTTCTTCAACCTGTTGTTGCATATAGAGTTTGGCATCACGAACCACTTTATTGGATTTCCTCGTTTTGGCTCTTCAAACGTATTTCTCATCAGGAGATGCTTCTAATTCGTCTTCCAAATCAACTCTTCCTTCAACTTCTTCCTCTTCTTCTCCAATGTTAGTTTCTTCTTTTTCATGAAAAAACCGATGACCACTACCATGGAATTTTCCCCATGATATTTGCAGTTTTCAATCTCTTTATCCTATTATTCTTCAGACTCAACTGAACTTTCAAATTCTCGAGAAATAAGATTATTATTCTTTATGAAATTTCTCTTGAATTGTTTCTTCGCTTTCGCAAATGCTAAAGACTTCTTCTATGGAATTTCAACATCGTCATCATCATTATCCTTATCTTGAAACATTTTGGGGCATCTTGTCGCAAGAGGACCAACCATTCCACATAGATATCATGCTAGTGGATGTTTCCCTTTAAACTTTACTTTTCCTCTTTGACGATTTGAATAAAGGAATGAAATCACCTCATATGTATCTTCTTCTTCCTGAGAGTCATCAATGGTGATATTTTTCAAGGCCTTGAAATCCACCTCTTTGGCTTTCCCCTTTTCCATACCATCATTATCATCATTCCTCATTTCATATGCGACAAGAGTGCTGTGTAGGTTATCCAATGTCAGCACTTTTGGATATTTATCTTCTAGCACTAAAACTTTTGGATTGAACCGAGCTGAAAGTTTCCTCAAAATGTGCTTCAAAATTTTTATGTCTTCAATAACTTCTCCAAGACCTCGCATGATTTCCACTACAACATTTACCCTATCAAATAACGCATCAACAGACTCATTCGGGTTCATTCTAAAATATTCATACTTGTTCCACAACACTTGGTGCTTGGCCTCTCTGACCTTTGTATCCCCTTCATATATATTCAATAACTTTTCCCACATGGCATGTGATTCTTTGCAAGTCATCACCTTTTTATATATAGGATTGGATAGGGCACCCCCTAAGGCATTGATTTCTTTGGCATCAGCATCCAACTCTCTATGCTCAGCTTCTTGATAATGAAACACTGTTGATGTCTATTGTTATACCATGCATTGTTGATGTGAATACATCCATTCCCAAAAATCGGAAGTATTGTTGCATCTGATTCATCGATAGCTAAAAATTGTTCCTGTCGAAGATCAGAATTCCTTTATGATTAGTGACCTCCATTGAGAGAAGAACTAATATAAACCATTCCCTATGATACCAATTGTTTGGTCAACGGGGATGAATACCCTGAGAGGGGGGGGGGATGAATTAGGGTATGACTAATTGAAAATTAAAGCCCATTCTGATCTTGCATCGCTGTTAAGAAAAACACTATTCTCTCCCTTTCCTGTTGCATAGTATTAAAAAAGTAAAGCAAGAACATGACACAGAAATTTTTAATTGGTTCACCACTAAGGGTACATCCAAGGAGAATACGTCGACAGGTTATCCGTCATACCAAATTATACTAAACTTCACTAGTTGTGGATTAAAAGGTTCGGGCACAGTCACTCTGTCCAAGGCTCACTTCCTTTACAAGGTTTAGGGTCAGCTCACAGCTTTGCCAAGGGTCACTCCCTATTTTTGTCTCTCTGGCTCACTGCCAGTGGAGGTGATCACCTTCTTCCTCTTACTTCACTCACTGCTCCGGAAATGATCCACTCATTGTTTATACACCTATATGTCTCTTCATTTGAATGAAGGAATACATCTTCATCTATATGTAGATGCTCTGTTTAAGTCTAGCTTTCACCCATAGATGAATCTCACTTTGCATCGAAGGTATCAGGAAATCTTTCAGATTTCACGCAGCCCAAAATAACCTTCGTGAATCAACCCTTGGCATACAGGTCTAACCCGGCGTGTAAGTCTCAGCACGCAAGTCACAACTGGCATGCAAGTCCACCTCAGACACATGCGAGACACAAGCTTCTTCAACTCCAAACATGCGTGACGCACATCCCTTTACGCCCAAACCAATATTGGAATGCAACAAACAAAAATCTCCCTTCTTCAAATCTGGCATGCAAGTCCCACTTGCGTGACACACCATCACTTGCGCGACCACCACACCTGCATGACGGGAGCATTAAATTTTCATAGTGTTGAACTCTGCTAAAAATGAGGAGGGGTGGTCCAGTATTTATAGGCAATTTCACCACCCTACTCGACGGCGCACAAGTCTCCCCTTGGCGCGCTGGTCTCAGTGCATAGGTCTCTTACCCTGCAAGTCACTTGCGCAAACATCTTTCATTTCCCATATTTTGAATTTTTGATCATGAAAAACAATAGGCGCACAAGTTTCCAATCCTCCTAGGCATCGGTGTGCAAGTCCTTTCTCTTGGCGTGCAAGTCACCTGCGTGACCAACTCAATACTGGCGCATCCCTCATCCCTTTGCCATATTTTAATGATCTGATCTTGAAAAACATATGGCATGTAAGTTTCCAAGCCTTCAAGTACACGACGCACAAGTCCCTTTGCCAAAAACCACTTTTCTTCAATTTTTGATTTTCACGACCAAAAATTTTCCAAACAATGGAAAATGGTCCCACCTTGTATCTGTTGTTTTTGTACCGCCTCCAAATCATCCATTACATTGTCAATGATCTTGAATCAAACATTGGACATTGACCATAGCTCTTGAACTTGACATTCCTCCATGAACTCATCTTTGTCAACAAATTTGTATGTTATTGTTTTTCTTTGTCAACAATCACCACTGAGATGTCCACTTTTTCAACAAACACAATCAACTCAACAATGCTTCAATGATACCTTAAAGGATTTTTTCCCAACAGGTATCTTATATAACACCATGTAAAAATGAATTTACAAGGAGATATTGGTTTATGTCGTTTTTTTCTTTACTATAAGTGAAATAAAATAAAGTGTCATTATCATTCATAAGTGGCTCAATGGGGTCCCAAAATCAACCATAGGATGGCCATGGTATGAAATTACTCATAAAATAAGGTTAGGAAAAGTGTTACAGTAATTTTTAACTATTATAATATTCCTTTTACAATGAATCGCCCTATTTACCTTTAACCGTGGTAAATAAAATTCAAAAGTTACTATTCATAAAAATTATTTTCTTCTTATTGACCCACATTTTACTTACTAATATTAACGAAGTATGTCATATTTTATGAAATTTAATTCAAATAAGTGGTGAAATTTCTTTTAAATGAAAACGTATGTTTTTTAATTGCAACTAAGTGGTATCACTAATTATAAAAAAATAATTTTTTTCAGAAAAATACCAAATATTTTTCCAAAGATATATTTGATATTCCGAATTTAAAAATGATGTTTATTTTACCAAATACTAAAAATAGATGTTGAATTAATTAATTTAAAATTAAGTCACATTATTAAAACAGACAACATGTTTTTAAGAAGCAATAATAATCAAAATATTGATAATTGTTTATGTCCAATTTCAAAGTTAAATTAATTCCAATAATCAAAATTGGATTAAATGGTAAAAATATATTCAAATTACAAATTAAAAAAATTAAAAAGATAATCTATCCATATAAATAAATTATATTAAAACGTTGTTTTGAATTAAAATACTGTATTTTCACTATTCATTAATAATTGAATTTTATCAGAAAAATACAAAAAAACTACCCCAAGTAAATTTTGTTGTCTCGATTATAATGAAGAAAATTGTTTTGTCAAATAGAATATATTAAAATGACCAAAAGAATATTTAATGAGGGTTCACAATTAAAAGGTGGTAAATCGACCTTTTAATGTAAATTATGCTTAATAATATATTCATTCACATTTTATGCCTCTAGCTTTTATTGGATAAAAGTAAATATATTAAACAAACATTTATAATTATATTGTAGTATGTTTTTTTCATTATCTACAATTCAACGGCTAAGAGTTAACTACAATTTAAAATAATAATATTATATTATTAGTGTTCACCACAAGATTTCAAAGAAACCTATTGTTGCGTATCGGGTATGGTAATGAACATAGTATCCCCTTTAAAAAAATTAATATTTAATTGAAAATTAACAATAAATATGAAAATATATTATTACTTATTTACTTGAGATGTTACATAAATAATATGGATATTCGAGGAAATTTTAATGTCTAATGGTAATTGGAAATTGAATATTTTAAGGAATTGATAATGGCTAATAAAATTGATCAAGAGTGTTAATGTTAATATGTTCATTTGTAAAAATTGTCATAAAACACCCATATAAAGAATTACGATGGTATCAATATATTATATTACCATTTTAGTATTAGTAAAATAAAGGGTATACGTCATTGATGAAAAAAATATTATAGAAATGTCTCGAAATAAATTCTTGAGGAAAATATTATTTTCATATTTAAAATAAACTTTTAAAACATAAGGATCAAAAAAAATTTTAAAAATAATTTCATTAAAAAATAAACAATGAATATTACAAAATAATAATGAAAATAATGATTTGTCATGATGTAACACCCCAAGATTTCATAGTACATTATTTTTTCAATGTAATTCAATAACTTGAACTACACACAACACCGACTTCAAGCGCACCAAAACTTACCAAACTAGACGCTCAAAAGCGGTTACAAATAGTATTAACTGAATTTTTAACTTTATATAATACTTATAATTTTATAATCCATACTATGAGTTTCTTAGTCATTATGTAAGAACAAATTCGATTTTTTAGATAAAGGGTGTATTTTTCAGAAAATGCAATTTTACCACAATTAGAGGGAGAACACTTTTTAAATAACATATTTCACACTTTTATATATTCAATTTGAAAAAATAAACTTATAATTTAAAATCAAGATATAAAAATTTATTTTTGATAATTTTTTTTTATTTTTTTGATAACTTTCATATTTTGGTAAATAGTGAAAAATATTAAATTTTAATTAAATAAACTTTTCTAATAAAAATAATTTATAGTGTTAAATTATACAATTTAATAGTTTGTAAGTATAAATTGATTATGTTTTTACTATTTAATCCAATGATGTCATTGTAAGTAATTTCACTTTGAAATTGGACATAAAAAAGTGTCAATCTTTTGATAGTTTTTATTTCTTAAAAAAACGTCTTTTGGTTTTAACAACAGGAATTTATTTTAAATTAATAAATGAAAATTCAATTTTTTGAATTTGGTAAAATAGACTTCATTTTTTATTTCATAATTTCAAAATTATCTTGGGGTGAAATTTTGGTATTTTTCCAAAAACATTCAATTTTTTATGAATACTGAAAAACATTGAGTAATAGTTTAAAACCAAATTTTTATTTAACTAATTATTTATTTTATTTAAAATAATTTATGTCAAAATAGATAAATATTACAAATAAAAGTGAAATGTAATTCATTGGAGTCTGTTTATAATAATATTAGATATATAAAACTTTTATTGAACATTTCACCGTCTTTTACCCAGCTTCTAAGAGAGATTTAAAATTCACAAAAAACATAATTTTACTGCCTTTGTGAGTTGAATTTTGAAAATCCGAGATACACGGTTAATATCAAAGATTAAAATGTGGTTCAATAAGATAAAAAATAATTTTTGGGGAATAGTAACTTTTGACTTTTATTTACGGGGGTTAATGGTAAATAGGGTAATTCAAGGTAAAAAGAACATTGTAATAATTCAAAATTATCTTAACATATGTCCTATCCTTATTTGATGAGAAATGGACGAACATGGGCATCCTTGGGTCGATTTTGGGAACCCATGGAGCCACTTATGAATGATAATGACACTTTTTCTTAATTAATTTAATGTAAAGGAAAAATTGACAAAAACAAAAATATTTTAGTAATTAATTTTTATATGGTGTTATATAAGTAATAATTTTTACTATAAATATTCATTGGAAGGATAAAAATATTTCCAACAACATGTTATTTGTTTTATAATTTTTAGACATCTAATAAATTAAATTATTTATGGCACAATAATGATGCAGTATTTACCTCATAAATAAATGATTTAAATAAATTAGATTATAAATATTAAAATAATATCCAAAACATGTCCAATTATTATGGGATGATTTTATTTCCATCATGAGTAATATTAGCTTTTACTTTAATGATTTTTGGACTTTAGAAACCGAATATAATTATATAATAAAATAATATTTTCACATTTTCCTAAAGAGCCCCACCTTCCCCTTTTAAAAGGAGACCACTTCAAACCAATTACTCACACCTCTCAAGGTTTTAGGCTCATCTAAAGTCTGACAAATTAACCTCCCTATATCCCTATACTCCTTCTAGAAGCCTTACCATAGGCAGAAGGAACTTCAAGTAGTCCTTTTGGTTCAAACCAAAGAAAGTTACCCAAATTAATGGAAATAGTTTCATTAACTTCTTTTCTTTTATTTCATTCTACAACACCTAAACACTTTTTATTAGTTTCTTTTATAACAAATCCAGTTTTTTTGATATAATATTATGTTGTTTTGATAAGGATTCGAACTAAAATTACACACACCTCCATATAATGGGTGAAGAAAAAATGTTTCTATGGATGACAAACTAACGCCTCACAAAACGATGATTGTTCAATTACCTCATACTACCTCTCATGGTAGCTGTTATGATGGAATTGTATTTATATATGATATATATTATGTTTATGATTTCTTCATGCTTTTTTATTTTTATTTTATATCATACCTTAATGGTTTCCATTATGGGTAAACGTGATTATTTCATTTGAGGAAGTGCGGACTACCACACACTAAAAGTGATATGACTCGTTAATACCATATGTGAGATGTATAAAGGATGGAGTTAATGATAATATATTTGATATTATTATAGAATTATAATATAACTATGTATAATTATGTTTTAATTCTATTAAAATAATAAATAGAAATGAAACTAGCATTCATGCGTATTTACGACTTACCATCTCCATGAACGACGCATTTCAATTATTAACCCAAAATGATATGTACTATTATAAATACATGTATATAATGGAAATATATGATATATATGATATCTAAATCATGAATATCATCCTGTATATAATGAAATTTTTACCATGTGTACAAATTGTAACTATAAGGTGTTCATTTTTGACTCAACTGCCAAATATTGACAAAACGAACGTTATTAAATTAAATGAATACATAATGTTTATAACATTGTAATAAGAGATATAAAAGGAATAATAAACGTGAAAAGGTTCTTAGGAATGTATAAATTAACATTAGTTATTATTCAGGATATTAAAGAATGAACAGGTCAAGTCGGATACGAGGTAAGGTGTTTCTTATCTCACTTTTAATTCATTGAGATTTCCATTGTTCACCACCTATTTATTGCATGTGGTGTATTGTGTACTACCATTTGATACATATTATCATTATTCTTTTCATATTCACAATATTATATGACTAATTTTGTTGTTATTGACTGTTGTTCGTACAAATCAATTGATTACAACGAGGTAAGAGTTACTTTCACAATCTCTTCATTTTTCTAGATTGTTTATACATATATATCTACTGGAACCTCTTTATCATTAAAATCCATGTTTCACAAAAATGAATTCCAAAACATTTCTACTATTTACTATATTATGGGTTAAAGTAATTTATATCCTTTTTTTACTTTTTATAAAATGGTTTGAAAGGAATCTTTCCGTCGTTTTCCAAAAAAGGTACTTTTAACATTTTCGAAAAAATTAAGGTAAAAATGTTTTTTAACTTATATAGAGGGTGTGGATATTTTCCGCCATTATAACATCTTTGAAGAATCCCTTACAAGCTTATAAGAATATTTTTAAAATAAATGTTTTCTTCATAATTATGCGACTCTTAAATGATTTCAAAATAGAAATAGATATTTTTCTTAAAAAGGATTTGATTTCATCTATGTCAACAACCTTTGATGGATTTTAAGTTTATTTGATGTTGATTTATTATAATAAAATCATCCATATTATATTGAATGAATTAAGATATGTTTGACTATGTATTTTCTATTTTTATACCATTCATGGTTTATGGTTAATGTGTTGACATTTCGTATGCTAGTTTTAATACGAATGTTTATGTTATATTTCATCCTTTTATTTTAATGAATGTATTGGACTAGTATATTATGGGTTGGGGACTAATAAAAGTAAGCTCTCCGGGTTGGGGTCTGGTTACAACAGACCCACCGGGATGGAGTCCGATTACAGAGTCTCTCCAGGATGGAGTCCGATTACAGAGGATCTCTGGGTTGGAGTCCAGTTACAAAGGCTCTCAGGGATGGAGTGTAGTTATAGAGGCTCTCCAGGTTTGGGTCTGGTTATAGTTAGCGTATAGGTCCTAGCACGAGGTCTTGACACAAAAATTAATGTCAGTTATTATACATTCCATCATTATGAATTTAATATTTATGGTTCATGTGGTCATTCGACTAGTACAATACGCATTATTATGTTTTATTATGGCATTATTTAATGAGCTCATATTCCTGCCATAAAAGTATTAATGTTTTTATTGGTAAAGGAATTTGGTTTCAATTATTCAAAATGATTTATATTTATGTTATCTTCCGCTGTATTTCTAACCCTTACTGAGAGTTTGATCTCACCCATTTCTATGTTATATTTTTCCCAGGATTCCGAGAAGTGTATTGTGATTGATATACAGGGTTAAGCTACGGGAATAATGGCGTTTATAAAGGATTATTTATGTTGTGTTGTATGTTATAAAGTGTAATGTAACATTCATGTATGTAGTCTATTTTACAAGACTACTAAACCAATTGGTCCTTCGGGACATGATTCTTTGTAATCATGCCAATGTATAAAAAATGCACTGACGCTGGGTAAATGTGTTTGGGGCATTACAGATGGTATAAGAGGAAGTTTAGAAATAACCATGGAAACTAGATTTAGATAAAATCTGATTAGAAACCATAGCCCTAAGATAGAATTTGAGGATTAGTATAGTATAACTTTCTAGAATTTGGTAATCTATAAATTATTTTAGTTTTCCAAGAAAATAAATCCCTATCTGGATACGAGCATGTAAGGGAATATCTGGCAGAAATGTACATAGGGGTAAAACCTGAAAAGCCACATTGATCTAGAATCGAAGGGGAACTGGTGCACAACAATGGGCCTTGCTGCACTCTTGGTTACGACAACCCTAGGGGATATTCTTAGGATAATTCTTATTTTCTTTAAAAATAATTATAAAGTGTTTATGAGTATATACTTCCTTAATGATTTTTTTGATTATGGATTATATCCATAAACTGTTCAATTTATGTTAAGTTTTTTAAAAGTTTGGAATTATGTATTTTTATTCATAAACTAATCTAGTTTGTACCATTGTATAGAAATGGCACCCAGCAGAAGGAATGTGAACTCCATCAATACTTATGATCCAAAGAGTTAGAAGGATCATATCTTTCATGGAATTCAGCAAACATTTAGAAGGGAAATAGCCTCCCATGTATTCTTATCATATGAAGATATAGAATCATGTGTTAATAAGATAATTAAATAATTTTCTGAGTCCAATGGAATTGAAGTGAAGCAAGAGAAGAAAAGGATGAAAGAGAGAAATTTGGATAAAGGGAAGAGGGAAAAGAAGGATTTTACTATATGTGATTACTGTGGAAAGAATCACCTTGGTAAATGCTTGAAGGGAATGGGAGTTTTTTGTAAGTGTGGAAAAAATGGACACCAATTACGTGATTGTAAGGGTAAAAAAAATTCAAATGTACAATTCTTCATTTTTAAGGAGTTGGGACACTATGTGAATCAATGTCCAAATCACCAGAGAATACCCCAAATGCTGCTGGTGGATAATACTAAAGTTGTGATACTACTGAAGATGAAGTTGAATGATTATATGACTTACATTGTTACTAAAGTATTGTTTCATTTGTGTGTTGTATTAATGATGTACATGTTGTAAGAGTTATAGAGTATATAAGGATTATACTACAGTACTATTTCATTAAGGACATTGGATTGTGTGGAACCAAGAAAAGTGACTCAATTTGCAGGATAAATTTTTGGAAAATATATGTTTGAGAGAAAGATAAACCATAATATGGTTCTGATACTGAGGTACTAATTTTGGAATAAGAGATTGTTGATTTGTATAAATTATATTGGATATTCTTGACTTCCTTGGAACTGATTAATAGATTGTTTATTTCATCATTGTTGTAATATTAAATATTTTTGGATATAAGGAATATTTCTATTAATATATAAAGGATAAGGGATCATGGATGTAATCAATAAGGTTTTATGGTAATTCATGGTGTTACCATGTTTTAAAATAATACACGATGAAGGTGTTCAGATTTTATTACATGGAAAAAAGGATCTTCCTTGTGCTTAACTTCCTTATAAATTTTGGACTGTGAGTTTGGATAGATTTATTTTGGATAACTGTAAGGTTATAATAGATTAAGATACTATTGTTAAGGTTATTTTTGGATTTTAATAAAAAATGACAACATGTAGAACGTGTGACATCCTGTCGCATCAGAAAAAGATGCGGGAATCGAACTCACAACTATAGTGCTATTTGGATTAATTGTATACCACTAGACTACGTGAAGTCCCTGGATTGTATAATGCAGTTTCTTTTTTTAAAAGTGTCTTATAGGTGAATTGTAAATTCATTTTTTGGAACCCTATACGAATAGGATAAATAGAATATTTTTTAAAATTTTTTATTATCTTTTAGAGTGAAAGGTTATTTTGTAGTAGAAATTTGTTAAAGGATAGAACTATACTTGTCATGTATATATATTTTTATCTTATTCTATGAATAAATTAATTTTTAAACTTTAGGTAAGGGATCTTAAAACTAAAAATGTTTTATCCTAATACCTTATGGTTTGTTGAACCTATGATATTTTAAATCATCATAGATTGATGGCTTTGAGGCCCTCAAGTCTAAAATTGATTGTGATTGATGACCTCAATTACATTCTATAAATATTTATGTTTTCCCTCCAATTATGTGTCTCTAATTTCTACCAATGTTCTCATAATCGAGATCATAATTTGGTGGGGACTTTTTCATTCCCTCTTTCCACATATTAAGACTAAATTTTATAAACCCAATTTATGATGTGGGTTTTCCCACAAAGGTATTTTCTATTTTCAACCTTTTATTATCGAAGAAAATTTTAAAATTGCAAGGACACAATTTATTGAAGTAGGGAAGAATTTAACACCCCAATATTTCATAGTATTCTATTTCTTCAATGTAATTCAATAACGTGCACTACACGCAACACAGAGTTCAAGTGCACCACAACTTACCAAACTATCCGTTAAAAAGTGGTTTTGAATAGAATTAACTAAATTTTGATCATTATATAATCCTTATAATTTTATAATCCACATTATAAGTTTCTTAAACATAATGTAAGAACAAATTCAATTTTTTAGATAAATGAATTAGTTTTTAGAAAATGCAATTTTACCAATTTTTGAGGGAGAACAATTTTTTAATCCAATATTTGACACTTTTATATATTCAATTTGAAAAAATAGACTTATTCTTTAGAATCGGGAGATAAAAATTTAGTTTTGATAATTTTTTGGTATTGTTTGATAACATTCATATTTTGATGAATAGTGAAAGATACTAAATTTTAATTAAAAACAACTTTTTTAATCGAAATAATTTATACTGATAAATTATAATTTTTAATGGATCGGAAGTATAAATAGATTATATCTTTACCATTTAATCCAATGCTGGTCGTTTTGAGTTATTTCACTATGAAATTGGACATAAACAAGTGTCAATCTTTTGATAGTTATTAATTCTTAAAAATACGCCTTTTGGTTTTGACAATGAGAATTAATTTTAAATTAATAAATGAAACATATATGCTTTGAATTTGGAAAAATATAATTCATTTTTGAATTCAGAATATCATAATTATCTTACGGTGAATTTTTTGTATTTTTGTGAAAACATTCAATTTTTGTTGAATAGTGTAAAACACTGAGTTATAGTTTAAAACAGAATTTTTTTTAAATAATTATTTATTTTATTTAAATTAATTTATGTATAAATAGATACATAATACCTATATAAGTTCAATTTAATTCATTGGAGTCAGTTTATAATAATTTTAGATATATAAAATTTTTATTGAACTTTTCACCGTCTTTTACCCACCTCCTAATATAATTTGAAAATTCACATAAAACACAATTTTACCGATTTTGTGAGTTGAATTTCAAAAATCCAAGAGATAGGGTTAATATCAAGGAGTAAAATATGGTCTAATGAGATAAAAATAATTTTTGTTGAATAGTAAATTTTGAATTTTATTTACTGCGGTTAAAAGTATATAGGGTAATTCAAGGTACAAAGAATATTTTAATAATTCAAAATTATCGTAACACATTTACTAAACTTATTTGATAATTAATGTCTGACTATGGTCATCCTTCGGTCGATTTTAGAACCCCATGGTGGCACTTATGATTGATAATGACACTTTAGATTAATTAATTTAAAGTAAAGGCAAAACTGACATAAACATAAGTCCTTTAGTAATTAATTTTTATATGGTGTAATATAAGAAATATTTTTGACTATAAATATTAATTGGAATTCTATAAATATTTCCTGCATCATGGTAATTTTTTTTAATTCTTAGACATCGAATAAATTAAATTATTTATTACACAATAATGATGTAGTATTTACCTCATTAGTAAATTTTTTAAATAAATTATATTATAAATATTAAAATAATATCCAAAACATGTCCAATTCATATTGTATTATTTTATTTAGACCATTATTCATCTTATCATAGATCGAAATAATTTTTTGACCTTTAGAAACCAAATATCATTATATAATAAAATAATATTTTCACACTTACCTAAAGAGCCCCTCATCCCCCTTATAAAAGGAGACCACTTATAACCAATTCCTCACACCTCTAAAGCCTTTAAGATTTTACAAAGTCTACAAAATGAAGCATCCTACATCACTATCCTCCTCTTATAAGCCTTTCCTTAGGCGTAAGGCACTTCAAGAAGTCCTTTTGGTTCAATCTAATGGAAGTTACCCAAATTAATGGTAACCTTTTATCTTAACTTCTTGTATTTTATTTTACTTCTCCAACCCCTAAACTCTATTTATTTATTTATTTTATAAAAACACCATAATCCACCATATACTAGTATTTTTCAATGAGAATGATTCAATATACACTTACACACACCTCCATATAAAGGGTGAAATGCATAACGTTTCGGTGGATGGCAAACTAACACCCACGAAACGATGATTGTTCAATTACATCCTACCACCTCTCATGGTGGAAGTTATGATGGATCTGTATTTATATATGATATATATTATGTTTATGTTTTATTTATGCTTTTGTATTTATATTTTATAGCATGCCTTAATTGTTTCCATTATGGGTAAACGCGATAATTTAATTCGAGGAAGTGCGGACTACCGCCCCTCAAAGTGACATAACTCATTAATACCATATGTGAGACGTATAAAGGATTTAGTTAATGATATTATATTTGATATTATACTATAATTATAATATACCTATGTATCATTATGGTTTAATTCAATTAAAATAAGAAATAGAAATGAAAGTAGTGTTCATGCGTACATACAAATTACCGTCTCCATGAATGGTGCATTTCATTTCTTACTCCAAAATAATATGTACTATTATAAATACATGTAAATAATGGATATATATGTTATATATGATATCTAAATCATGAATATCATTCTTGATATAATAAAATTTTGGCCATGTGTACAACTTGTAACTATTTGGTGTTCATTTTTGACTCAAGTTCCAAATAGCGACAAAATGAATGTTATAAACATAAATGAATACATACTGTTTAATAAATGGTAATAAGTGATATAAAAGGAATAATAAACTTCAAAAATGTTATTAAGATAGTAGAAATTAACTTTAGTTTATTATTCAGGATATTAAAGAACGAACTGGTCAAGTTGGACATGAGGTAAGGGGTTTCTTATCTCATTTTTAATTCCGTGAGCTTTCCATTATTCACCACTTATTTATTGCATGTGGTGTATTGTGTACTGCCATTTGATGTATATTATCATGATTATTTTCACATTCATGATATTGTATGATTTAATTGGTTTTTATTGCCTATTTCTGATACAACTCGATTGATTACAACTAGGTAAGGGTTAATTTCACAATCTATTCATTATTCGAGATTATTTATATGTAATTATCTACTAGGACCTCTTTATCATCCAATTCCATGTTTCGTAAAAATGTATTCCAAAACATTTTTACTATTTACTAGTCTATTGGTTAATTTCCTTTATATCCTTGTTTTACATTTTATAAAATGGTTTGAAATGAATATTTCAGTCATTTTCCAAAAAGGTAGTTTTACCCTTTTCGACAAAATTAAGGTAAGAATGTTTTTTAACTTATACGGAAGGTGCAACTATTTTCTGTCATTATAACACCGTCAAAGATTCCCTTACAATCTTTTATGAATACTTTCAAAATAATTGTTTTCTTTATAATTATTCTACTCTTAAATGATTACAAAATAGAAAGTGATATTTATCTAAAAAAGGTTTTGATTTCATGCTTGTCAACGTCCTTTGATGAATTTTATGTTTATTTGAAGTTGATTTATTATAATACAATCTTCCAAATAGTATTGAATGAGTTATGATATGTTTGAATGTGGATGTTATATTTTTTTACCATTCATGGTTTATGGTTAATGTGTTGACATTTCATATGCTAGTTTTAATACGATTGATTATGTTATATTTCAAAATTTTCTTATGATGAATGTATTGGACTAGTATATTCCTAGTTGGGGACTGGTAAAAGTAATCCCTCCGGGTTTGGGTCCGATTATAGAAGACCCTCCAGGATATAGTCCCGTTATAGAGGCTCTCTGTGATGGAGTCTGGTTACAGAGGCTCTCTGGGATGGAGTCCGGTTATAGAGGCTCTCCGGGTTGGAGTCTGGTTATAAAGGCTCTCCTGGATGGAGTCCGATTACAGAGGCTCTCCAGGTTTGGGTCCAGTTATAGTTAGCCCATTGGTCCTGGAACAAGGCCTTGATACAAATTTAATGTCTTGTATTATACATTCCCCCATTATGAAAATAATATTGATGGTTCATGTGGTCATTCGACTAGTAGAATACCCATTATTATGTTTTATTATGGAATTATTTACTCAGATCATAATCCTACACTAAATGTATTCATGTTTATTATTGGTAAAGCCATGTGGTTACAATTATCACCATGCATAATATTTATCTTATCGTCTGCTGTATTGCTTACCCATACTGAGCAATTGAGCCTACCCTTTTCAATGTTTAATTTTTTTCCAGGATTCCAAGAAGTGTATTGTGATTGATATAAAGGTTTAAGATAATGAAATAATGGATTTTATAAAGTATTATTTATGTTGTGTTGTATGTTATAAAGTATAATGTATCATTCATGTATGTAATCTATTTTTCAAGACTACTAAACCGATTGGTCCTTCTTGACTTTATTCCTTATAATCATGCCAATGTATTAAAATAATGCACCGGCTCTGGGTAACTGTGGTCGTGGCGTTACAAATAATGGTTGGAAATTATATTCACACCATACAAATTATAAAAAAGACTCCTTTAAAATTTTATATAAATGAAAAATGAAACTTATTTTGATAATTAAATGAATATTAGTTCAAATATATTTTCAAAAATGTAAAAATTGGTGAAAATATATTTAATATATAATTTTTAAAAAGATAATATAATTGAAAACATTTCTTGAAAACATGGTTTCAGAAGAAATTGGATTTTCAACCAAATAGAGAAATAAATACTGATTTTATTATAAAAATCCTCATTCATTTTATGTAAAACTGAGTAGAAACTTTTATTATTATTTGAATTAATTAGTGAAAAATAAAGTAGAATTATGTAAAAGGAGTTTACTAGACAATAAACAAATGATCTACTTTGATGGAAATTCAAGAACAATTAATGATGATAAAAATGAGGCTATGAATTAATCCCTTACAAAGATAATAACATTGGAATGAGAATTAACCAATATATTAGTTATGTGTATAAAATTTAAATCCACATCAAAAAATTATATATATATCATAATGTAGTAAATAATAAATACACACATAATCATATAATAGTGAAGATAATTATGAAGTAATATTTCCCAATGAATATAATTTGAATTATAAAATTATTTACCACTTGGTAACTTTTAAAAAAATTCAATTAGATAAAACAATTAAAACTAAATCACAAAATACTATGAATTATGAATTAATCAGGATATTAAAATACAACAGGAATGTATATAAACCATATAAAGAAAATTTGGTCCATAAAATAATAATATGCCTTAATCAAAGAAAAATCAAACTAAATCCTTTAACACTTGTTATATTAATATTTAAAAAACTATGATTTAAATGATAAAAATTGAAACATAAAATAGAATCAATAATAATGAGTTCAATATATAATATCTAAAATTGTAAGTATGTATACCATAAGAAAAAAAATATTTTCACAATAATAGAATATTCCTCAATGATAGAAATTTATAAAAAAACCCTTAACTCAGGCTTACTTATGATAGAACATGATTTAACATCATATATATGGTATTATGAATGTTATTAATATATAAAAAAATATTCATATTTATAATATCATATGTTATCCTATTATAACATCTTATCAACCATTTCCAATGATGTGACATTAATTTCACTGTTTTGGGTGTTAATTTACTTATTGTCCCATGCATGTTTTATCATGAATGTTATTGTTCATATTTATTAGTTATAGATCCAATTTATAAGGAATTAAATCTACGTTAAAAATAGGATTTTTTTCGTTATATACATTTTTGTATTCATTATTTAAATTTGAATATAGAGAATGGATCACATCTCTTCATGTAGATGGTAGACCATACTACGCATGAGCTTCATTATCATTTCATTAATATGTGTATGGTTAAGGAATTAGGTGATATATTAATTTTTTTTAAATTAATAAGACATATATATTTCAAATAAGTTATTTAAATTTATCCTTATTACATTACATGTAAATCATAACTGAAAAACAGGTCACATCGCTTCCTGAGGTGGTAGTCTGGTATACACACGAGGGACGATATCAAAATATAAATGGAAATGATTGTCATAAGTCATATGAGATATTAAAATTTAATAATAAAAATAAAATAATCAACATAATATTAATATTTTAAATGTATCATTATATCCATCCTCAATATGTGGTGATGGAAAATTATTTACATTGGTTTGCGAGGTTATATTCCACCATACTCTTGATTGATTAGTTCGTTTCCCATTTGATTGAAGATCTGTTGGATATAGGTCTTGAACATAACATAAATATATTAGGAAATTTAATATTATATGGTCATTATATAATCATGATTTGATAATCATTGAAGTATGTGGAAGAATAAATTAAATAAAAAAATCATTTAAGAATGTCACCTCTTCATTGAATGACCTCTTTTGGTTTGCACCAAAATCATTCCAATAATGGATTTACTATAAAAAATGGATAATTTGTTTTTATTGTAATAAATAATACGTTTTGGAATTTATTTTGCGAATAAAATGTCTTTGAATGTGTGAATAGGGGAGGAGAGTGGATGACCTTTTATAAATATGGGAGAGGACACAAATGGAATGTTTTAAAAGATTCTATTACATCCATGTCATTATACTATCAAATAATAAAAAATTGGAAATTATCAACTTTATAAGGACTTAATGTCCCAAAATTTATAAAAAATATATTTTAGACAATTTGGTAGGTACTTATAACCATTATCATCGAAGATTTACCACTATAAATTTTTTTTCCATAACCAAAATATTTAATTTTTACTTTTATTGCTATTATTAATAGTCAAACATTATGTTGAACATATTAGATAATATAAATAATTATTAATAAAAATATTCAATTAATTTTTAAAAATTTAATTAACAGAATTTGTATCATTTAATGAAAAATTATATTCTCTGATGTAATAAAAATGGTGGGTTTCAAGGAGAAAATCCTCATAATTAGGTAATGTTGTAATATCAAAATTCAATATGAAATTGATTATATAGATTTATTTAGTTAAATTGAAATATAATTGAACTAATTTTACCATAAAAACAATCTAAATCATATTTTAACAATGTAATTAATTTAAATGAAAATTCATTTTTCAATAAATATTAGTATTTTTCATTATTCATTAAAAATTGAAACCTTTTAGAAAAATCCAAAAAAATAACCAGAAGAGAATTTTTATATTTTCATTTCAAAAAAATAAATAATTTTTAAAATTTATTTTCTTAATTTAATTGTTTTATTTAAAATAATGTTTTCAAAGCGCAAACAAATTTCTTAATTGAAAAATAATGTTATTAAAAAAAATTTATTTTTTATTTTATAGAATTATTATATCATTTTAAATTAATAGATAACAATAAATTTTTAAATTTATTCAGTAATTTTCATACACACTAATTCAACATTTATTTTATAAAGGTATATAATATTATTGTTCATTTAGGCTTTGTGTTTAATGTTCTACATGCTTTCGACAAGATAAAATTTAAATATACAAATGTTGTTGGTTTTTTAAGATTAGTGTTTCGTGTGACATACTCTATTGAATACAAAGTTATTATTATAAAATATTGGGGTGTAATGAATTTATAGGTGATAAATATCAAATTATATTATATTATTTTAATAGTATTTCATAGTTCATTTGTACTTTGTGTTTTATTTATCCCAAACTATCAAAGAAATAAATTTTTTTGAAGTGAAATAAATTGTAAAATATGAGTGTGTTACAATATAACACCTGAAAAAAATTTATCCCTAAAATGTTTGTAAATTTCCTAAAAAAATGATGATATCAATATTTCATGTCATCCTTAGTTTCCCTAGTAACTCCTTTAATGTTTTATTCCTCTAATGACATTTTAACGAATGACTCGTATTATTCTATAACACCTTATCTCTATAGTAAAATATTTCTACCTACTATTCATAATAAGAAAGATTATTCTCCAGTGGTACATAAATTGAGTTTATTATATGTGATTGATCAGGTTTATACTTCCTCCAAAGAGATACATGAAACACACTGGGAACTTAAGAGAGGTTTGGTGAAAGCTCCAAATGATATTCTAACGTCCCTACTTAATCATGAATTTTGAAGGGGACAACATACTGAATTTATCATATTTCCACTATTTCCAAATATAATTACATTATTTCATATATATATTCATAGATATACCTTCTAACTAACTTCAATTTCTATATTTAACTGACTACTGTGAAATTTTTTTTGACTCTATGCCACCATGATATGATATTGAATAACAATGCCTTTCTCTTGCATTTCCTAATCCATATCAGGTCCTAATATCTTCCTTTATCTAAACTATTCCTTCACTTTGGATATTGAAACATCTGTTCATAGTGGGATTTTTAAGGACGCATATGAATTCTCTAGTGAAATCAATTTTTGTAAGATGTCTTTTTTAGAAGAATGAGTTGATGCCAACCCATTGAAAATCTATAGAACATGATCTAAACATATCTTCTAAAATTTTAATGGTTATTTCATCCTTAATATCAGTCCGATAATTATAATCTTCATAGAAACACAATAATATATCAAGAACCATATAAATACTTTCCATGAAAATCTAGGAAGTCCTTAAATTCCAATCATATAAAATATAATATAGTAATTAATGAAACCATAACAAATAGTTTTTGTAGATATCACGGTAATATGTTCTTGGGAGAAATATTTTATTATAGTAACTAGTTGTGATGAATTCATAAGGTGATCGTATTCTACCAAAATATAATTAATTTCCTGGAATACCAATCATAATGATTAATACAATGAAATATCTCTCTACATGTTTCCTTATAAAAAAAATACTACTTCAGATATATATACATATTTGTAATAATAGGACGAATAAAAAATGTTAAATAGTGAGACTCATCCAATATCCCCTTTTAAAAATCTGGTATGGAATGAATACATATATGGTGTCCGAACATTATCTTTTAACCATAAAATTTTTTAAAATTAGTTACATTTATGACATTGTTTTACACTCTTGTATCTTCCTTCAGTGATCTTTTATTACTTACATTTATAGATGGTTAACAAATCAATTGAGAGAGATATGATTTATAGCCTTACATAAATGTATCAAGATCCATGTTATATTAATCAAATAATATTGGATCTTATGTGATCCTAATCGCAGAAAATCTGTCACAATCCTTTAAAATTATATCATATTCCACATTTTTTTCTTTGCCTAGGTGCTAATTTATGGAGTAGCCAGAATATTTTATCAACTCCAACTATATTATCTATAGTCTATTCGTATCATTTTCTACGAATTTATACATGTAAATATTTTGATTTTTATATATATTAATTTTTCCAACTAATTGAATTCTACAATTGCATTAATGAAAAAAATTACTACAACTAACTATAAGTGATGTGTTTCATAATTTTTCATACAAACCATCAGTGGATTAGAGCATACAATATAACCATATAATTATACATTTGGTAACATCCCAAAACCTTTTTTTGTTTAATGTAGAAGGAAATCTATTCTCCACTATATGATAATATAAGGATAGTTTCATAGAATAACCTCTCTTCAGTTTCTATAAATGTTATCCACATTTATCTGTCAAAAGAAACATAGATCCTTGAAATTTAACATGGTGAATATATTTTATATCCATGAAAAATTATCCAAAAATAAGCTATAATATCTACCAAAAATGAAGAAAACTTCTACTATCAGTCATATTAGATGGCCTGGTAAAATGATCAATAACTTCTATTTATGATGGATCCACGTATATACATCAAAGGGGATTATAATTCCAAAAAATGATAATTTTTTAAAAAAATTTATTACATGGTAAATATTTATCACAAATTCTCATTCATTGGGGTCTTCATCTCAATCCTCAATATATTTTAGTGAAATTACATACAATTTTAATAAATTATAATTTCATCTATAAATAGTACCAAAAACAAATCATAATAATCTATATAGAATTTATTCATTAAATCCATGATGATAGTGGTGGAATTAGTAATACTAAATGGCATCATAATAAATTTATAGTTTCCTAACCTTGTATTGATTTCAATCATAGGTATATCCACCTTATTGAACCTCAATTGATGATATCTAGAATGATGGTCGAACGTGAGAATTATTGAACACCATGCATTGGATTAAAAAATTAATCAATAGAGGGTAGATGATTTATGTTCCTATTATTGATAATGTTAGGTTTTCGATAATAAATTACTAGTTGCATTGATCTATTTTTCTTCCTAAAAGAATAAATTGTGTACCCCAATGTTATGAACATGGCCAAATGAATCCTTTATCATGATTCTCCCAATGTTTTTTATTTTTTCCACTCAATTAGGGCCATTGTATATGTTTTGTTTTAAAAATTTATAGGACTATGTATTAATTCTATTGAAAATTCAACTACACGATTTAGTGAAGTATTGGGAAACTCTTACAAAATGACATAGAAAAATTTATTCAGTGTACTCATACATTATATATTGATTTTCTATCCAAACTTGTGATATAAGGAAAATTATAAGAGGAATAAAGTCCAATATATTGTTTTTTTAATTTCATTGGATTTTCTTATTTCTCATCATAATAATATGTGATCATTGGATTTTTTAAATATAAAATTTTACATAAATTTATCAGGAATTGATTTAATATTTATGTAAATAAATCCAATCCACAACTAAGATAATATAAAATTCCACAAGTGGGATAATAAATCTCTTTTTAAGAATCAAGTTCAAAAACATTCAATTGGAGAAGAATCATAGTGTTATCTAATCATCATACCTATATGATAATTTAATAATAATTTAATATATAGTAATTAGGGTGGTATTGTGATACCCCTATCAAATTATTCATATATAAATGAGTTGGTAGATAGAGAATCAGATATGATATTGGCAATTTGAGAGAAGATGGTAAGTTTTAATTTCACAAAATTGATATCATACTACTCATTAGAAATAGATATCACATGAGATTTATGATTTTCTTGAAAAATAAGATTATGCTAATTTTACTAACCCACTTAAAAGTTAGGTTTAATAACTACTTAGAAAAAAATCCTATACTCATTGTATTTTGGGAATTTTAGTGTATGAGGTGCATTATGTGGTTATGTTCCCCCATTATTATCTAACACTATCCAATTTTCTCTTAATTCAATGGCCAAATTAACATCCTTTCAACTCAAAAAACATTTTCTAGTACCCTTAATAAAATTTCCCCCTGAATACTTATACAAATCGACAACAATAGATGTCTAATATTCTTACCTTATAGTTATTATTATTAGTATTTCCATTTAATAACATCTTCCTTTTCATATGAAAACCATGAGATTTATGGGTAAATAAAATCCATATTTATACCTTTGTAGAAAAAAATTATTTATTAATAGAACTAAAGAAACTTTTAGATATATCTATCTTGCGACAAATATTTAACGCACTAATGTTTCAACTAATATTACTCTAAAAATTCAATTATAATTCAATGAGAGTACCTCACAAGTATTGTAAATAATTTCCACGTAATAACAATCAGATTCATCAGCCATCTTCATTATCTAATATAATTCCTTTTCCATTTTTGTTCGAACAATACAAGGAATGAAATTTATGGAAAATAATAATTTAAACCCATCTAACTACTTGGAACCATTTTTTTCTAGATTACCCATGTTATTGATGAGAGTCTACCATTGATCTTCTCACCCAACCAAATGATAGAAAACAAAAAAAACTTTTTATGATTTGAACAATGGATAAAACAGAATATCATTACAATTGTATCAAGCCATTATAGATAAATTTGTGTATCAGCATATCCACTAAAATAAGGTGGATGTTGCTTAACTGCGGACTCAAATATAATTTTGTTCCTTCCTTTTCTCTTTTAGAAGGCCTATATTAGTCGTTGTTTTAGAATGTTTTTTTTTGAATTGAACTGATATTTTTAATTCGGATTTTATAATGGATGATTTCTCAGGTGCACAATAATTCCATTATCTATCACATTCATCATTAACTTAATTCCTTGGTGTTTTAACCAATTTTTAAATCTAAAAAATAAATCATTATCAATGATAATAATTGATGGAAAAATGTAATAATTAAAAATAATTCCTTATATATATATATATCTAAATCAAGTGATTTAACTCTCAATTCATCGAACTATAGGTTTAACCATGGTTATTCATGATTTTCATCTATTAAAATCCTTTATAATGATTTATAACAAATATTTGAATTTACCTAAGAATATCTTTGGGGAGTGTCAAACCACTTTCACAATAAGGGAGAACTCACCATGAATCATAGTGATAGTCGAGATATACTCATTTAACTATTTTCTGGGTCACTACCCCCTAATTATTGAACGCCAAATCCACATCCAATTTCATTATATCAGATGTGATATTTTCCTAAAAAATAATAGTTATTTATTTACAAAAATTTATACATTTTAATACAATTAGTTTTAGCCTAATGGTTTTAAATAACATAATATCTTCCTACTTCTTAAAGGTAACTAAATTGTTATATGATACTAACTAAATGAGAAATAATTTTCTAACATAAATATTATATCTTATTAGATGAATATTCATTAAAAACACTAAGATCCTTGTCAGAATTATATAGTTAGAGTATCCTTGGAAATTTTTATACATAAATATCTTCTTTATAAGTGATATATATCCTCTTCCACTTGGCTATTCATAACTAGATCCCATCCAAATCATATCATAGCGGAAACCATTATTTATAACATTAGGAAAGGAAGAGTAATAAAGGGATTCTATAGATTAGAAAAAATGTTATATAAGGGATATATTAATGATCATTAACATATAAAATGAATAAAATTGGAATAAGAACATATTCTTAACCATTAAAAATCATATCCAACAATATGTGGTTCATAAAGGTGATTCAGGGCATAAATCATGGAATTATATAAGACATGAATATTAAATGGATCAAAGGGAATTATCCAAGAAAATATAACATTGGGATATGATCATGTAAAGAAATAGCGGACTGAATTTTTCATAAATATAATCTTATAAATATAATATCAAGCCTATTAAAAAATATATTTATAACTTTATAGGTGTCCGCAAAACTCTTGTGTCCCTACTTTAGTCATCAGATAACCATCTTTGTAGAAATTTTTTTTAGTCATGGGATAACCTCTTGTACACCCATTGTGATAATAGAAAATCTATGATATAAAAATTAATGAGAGGTTAATATAATTATGATCCCACCCATCACATAATAATAAATCAATCCACATGTATTCCACATGATCATGAAAACATTCATTAAAACGAAACATATGGAAAAGAAAATTGGGTTCATTGATATTTGATCATCAAAACCAAAAATCTTCTAGAGAAATAATTAATATTTTATGATTGAATCATATCCCCGTTATAGTCAGAGTAAAATTGAATGATTTTATCATTGATGATAAAAATTTTCTAAATATCAATGGAACAGTTCTTGAGAAAAATGAACATTCAGATTTGATGTTACTGTTTTAAAATCTATATTTTATTTATAAATATTGAATATTTTTTAAATGAAAAATTCCTTGTAATCTTTTAAATTAATATTAATTATTTTGAGTGTTCATGGTATTAGTAAATTATTTTCATTTATTTAACTTTGAAACAATGATTCATTTAATATTTTCCATAATAGTATGAATTGTATTGAATTTTAAATGATAAAAAGAATCCATGGAATTATTTTTATAAAAATTAAAAAATGTGTAAAATGTATTTAAACATACATTAAATAATAGTGAGACATTTTTGAAGAAATATTATGAAAAAAATGACATTGAAGAGAATGATTCCCCAATAAATAGTAAAAGAAAGTCTGTTTTCCTTAACAACATTCCTAATATCTCATGAGTTCTTAAAGATAGAATGAAAAGTATGGTAAAATATTTCGAAATGAATTATGGGGAATAAAATTTTAGTGATTATTGAGATTATTGTCCTGAAATTCTTCATATTAAAATTAATCATAAACAATCTCAGTATACAATGAGATTGCATAAAAAACCCATACTTAGAGTTCTAATTTCATTGAATGTTATTTAAAACCATATATAATAAAATTAAATTTATTTTTTTTCTATAATAGAGTTATTAAAAAACATATAATACCATATATGATCCAACAATAACTTTTCAACTCACATTTATTAATAATTCCATATGCAATTCTTCGTTTCTGGGAGTTAACTATTTCGTTTTTACTGAGAATTTCATTTCGGTTATTCTAATACTAGTACATTGATCATGTATCCATAATTTTAAAAATAATATTAATGATTTAAATATCATATATATTCACTATATATATATATATTATAACTAATAATGAAATTTTAGTCCATGAAAATTGTTTTACACCATTTATGGATATGGTTTGTCGTACGTATGTGTGAACATTGTTTCCATGTTTCACCGAATGAAAAAAAATATAATTGAATAATGATTCACCTTATAAGGTATTTTATATATCTCATATATAATATATTTTCAATATATATATATATATATATCCTTATTTACATCTATATAAAATGGTAATGAAAAATGAGTCTCATCACTTTGGGGAAGTGATAGTTCACACGTACGAAAAAGTGACAATATATTTTTTAAATAGATGGGAAAGAGGTTTTTAATGGTGATATTATAATCTTAGTTAAAATTTAATATATTAAGAATAATTAATTTATACATATATTATAAATAAAAAACACCTATAGAGTGTAATATAATATGTTAGAAATACTCTGATCGGTAAAGCATGTTACCTCTTCTATGAAATAACTCTTTTTGGTATCCTTTTTAAAAACCATACGGTTAGTATTTTGGGATGAACAAAATATATAAAACCTATATTCGTATTTTTATAATTAAAATATGAATTGAATTTTTGTTCTAGATGGCTCAAACTAGTGCAATGAAAAGAGATAATGGGTTTCTACTCAAAATGAAGGTAAGGAAACAATTAGAATTAAAAAAAGATAAAAATATCATTAAGTCATTATCAATAAAAATTCAAAAAAATATACATATATTAGATGATAAGGATTATAATTTCTACATATCACCCTAAATGGAAATTAAAATAGGTTCCAGTTTCTTTTTAATATATATATTTTCTTTACCCCCTTAGTTAACAAAATTTAATATTAACTTTGATAACGACCTTTTCACTCATATAGGATTATAATTTATCTTATAAGGTAAAACATTTCATTGAAATGGTCAGAGGATGAGGTTTCAAAAAGTATAATCATAATAAATGATAATTTTAAATGTATTTGTCCCTTATATATAATTTAATATAATATTATTGTTTATAAAATATCATTAATCACATTTCTCACACTGTTCTAATAATCTGACTTTTCAGAATAACAAAAAAAATTAATTCAAATATAAAATTTTGAAATATCACATAGGATATATTTATATGAAAAAATAACGGGAAAAAATATTTCACCAAAATTATATTACATTTCATATTTTTAGAATCATTTTTTTGTATTTAAATTAATTTAAAAAATACCATGTTAGTTTTGTGAAAATACTTAATGTAATTATTAGATAACTAATAATTATAAATTTATTAACATGATATAAATTTTTTTATATAAACATTTAGATCCAAAATTTTCTGCTTTTTACCATTATTTCAAAATATGATAGTTATTAAATTCTAGTTATTGATAATATATATATATATATCCTAAATTAATAAACCTTTGATAATAAATAAATCATTTTACCATGTGGAACTATATAATCTAATTATATATCAATGTATAAAAAACATATAATAAAGTATACTTTAAAGCATTATGGAAATATAATTCCTTCTCCCAATTCAAAATCGATATTTTACTCATTTTACCCATATGAAGGGGATAAATATTTTTCAAAGACACTATTCACTATGAATTAAAATAAAGGAGACATATTTTTTCATATTTTATCATTGTGATTCAAAATATGTAATCTATTTTTGAATATTAAATTTCAACAATTTGGAAAATTTCATTTTAAAATAATTGTGGGAATAATGAAAAAATCAATTTTTTAGAAAAATACATTTGTAAGTAAAAAATATATATATTCATATATCACTATAAAAACCCAATAAATTAATGTGAAAAATTTATTTGTAATATATAATATTTTAATTTCATTAAAATCAATCTCTAATAGTTATTAATATAAAAACTCATTGCATGCATAAAAGCAGTTTTTGAAGAACTCATTACTTCTTATTTCAAATGATTTTTACATTTACTTATAAACATTTGATAAGCACTATAATCATTTTTTAAATCAAAAAACCATAATTTTTTCATAATTTAGTTATTTCTATTCTTACCCACCAATATAATGGCTTGGAAATAAATACCACAATAACTAATAACATTTTAAGAGTACGCCAATGTTTATTATAATTAATATTTAGTGTAACCAAATTTATAAAATAAATTGAATTTATTTTAAAATAAACATTTCATAAAATAGTTTAGTGATACTATATTAGTATAAGGACCAGATCATCAGATCCTAAATTCTCATAAATAAACAAAACAATTAACCTTTGGAAGCAATTTTTTATATGGAATTATTAATAAATGGATGTTTAAATATTATAAGTGGAAAATATGTGATATTATAATTATATTAATAAAAAATTTATATAATTACTATAAATATAAATTTATTATACAATAGTTTAAATAACATTCTTAGATATTATATCATGGGTAATGTATTTATATTAGAATCTCATTATTTATCGGGATTGATTATAATCTAGTTTCTAATAATGAAATTTCATAATATATATCTCATCATCCAAAATAATATTATTCTCCTCTATTTATATAATATAGTTATATGTTTCCACTTCATTTTATTCTATTTACGCACTTAATTGTCCAAAAAAATTGTTTTATGGAAAAATGAATCCATCTATATATCTTGTTGAAAATAATATTTCGTAATAATACATGTTTTCTAAAATGTTTTCTAGAATTTTTTTTCTAACATCCAATGAATATTTAAATTATTTTTTTCTATGTTTAAAATTTTAAAAATACTTTTAAACGGATTATTCTTTTCATTTTTCGAATTATGTAGTTTTTAATTCTTAAGAATAAAATTATGGGGTCCTTATTTTAACATAAAAAACATGAATTGAATTTCTCATTATCATGGACAATAAAATATTTTAATGGTACATTAAAATGTTTTAATTTTCATTTTATATAATTTTCCCCTAATATTTGGGATGTTTTTAGATTTCAAATTAGTTATTTCAATGTGAAAATATTATTTGTCTCAAGAAATGCTCTAGTGAACTTTTGGATGAAAATTTTCATATATAATAACATAGTTTCATGTTACTTATGATTTACTTGTTATATGTTCCAATGATACCGTAAATGATCATTATTTAAATTGATTATAATTATGGTTTATGGATGAATCTATGAAATCCATTTATGTCCAATATTTAAATTATTTTATGATGAATCCTTTAATAAATACATTTTTTATGGGGTTGATATAATTCTATATTGAAATGTTTACGAAAACTGTTTTATTTTTAAATGTTATGAAATTATGTCTTTTTATGACCCTGTGTCACACATATATACGATTCTCATAATGTAATGGGTGGGGTATTAATTTTATAGCCCTCTAATTTCTTAGGAAATGTTTGATATCTAATGTGATTATAAGGACTAGAATGTAGAGTGAAACCATTTCAGTATAGGATTATGTCTACTATGAAAATATTGGGTGTGATCCTTGACAAATAAAATGTTAAAATTGAGAGTGAACACAATCTACTCTGATAGTCTGGACAAGGATCCATGAATAATAAAATTATTTTTAAGCATATGTGTATATAAAAAACATATGCTTTATAGAAATTTTATCCTCTCATGAAGCATTTTTTTATTTCATTATGATTTCAATCATATGAACTACTATTAATTCAATTGTAGATAATGTTTTTGATTTATTATTTGAAGGGTATAAATTTCAAATTATATTCATTAGTTCTAAATTTCTTTATGATCCTTTTATTTTTATATGATCACTGATAACTCCATTTTAACCCATACTGAGCATTAGAGAGCAACATTCCTTGTGATTCATTTCCATTAGTTACTATGAAAGGTTTTATATATGATTCATCTATGAAGGGTGATAATTATTAATAACATAGAGGGAGATTATATAGATTTCTTATCGATTTGTTTTTTATGTATAAATCTTATCAAATTCACTATTCATTTGTGATTATTTTTTTTATTATAATTTTACATATTAAAAATTAATCTAATAAGTTGTAAAAATTATGTATGAAAAATATGGTCCACTATAGTAGTAATCAAAGAAAGTTTTATAGACATTTTAAGACTAAGAAGAGATAAATTTAGTTAGACACATTAGGATTATGATATGTATAAAAAATGATCCTATGTTATGGAAAATAAATAAGTATTTATTCCACGAAAAAAATCCATGTATGGATAATACTAGTGGATTTGGTTTAGGAATAGATGCATATTATGATAATAACAAAGAAAGAGTTGGTTTCATATATCTCATATATCTTTCGGGTGAATGGTGAGTGTACGATTACTATGAACATAGTTTGACACACTTAGGAGATATGCTTGAGAAATCAAAAATTTGATTAATGATCCATTATAATGGATTTGAATAGATAATAATCATGAATGACCTAGATTAAACATGAAGAATCAAAATATTGGGAATAATGTTTCACGATTTAGAAAGCCTTTAAATATTTTTTCATGATTATTTGGTTTCTGACTAGGAATATTTTTTCTCACACATTTATTTATTTTATTCAAAGGCTACAACCCAAAAAAAATGTTAATGAACGATATGGTATAAAATGTAATTATTAACCTACAAAGAAACCATATATTTTGGGAGATGAAATGAAAATACTTTTTATTATTGTTATATTACATTCTCAGGCGAGGAATTATGTAGAGATTATAAACAATATAATGGATGGAATAACACTCTATTGAGTTATTCCTGAGGAAATATTAAACTCCTTTTAGTGAGTATGTTGATCAACTAGTTACTAAGAAATGAATTATTACCACTAATAATATTTTTTATCTTTTCTATTGTTTAGAGCATGAAAAAGTTAATTTGGTTGTATATCATTTGGATGGAAAAGAAGATCAAGACTGGACTATTATTGAGTACATAACTTAATTAGAGTGAATTGATTACTTGGAGTGGGATGATTTTACAATATTTTTTTTTTCAGGAAGTACTTTCATCATATTATTCATACAAAAATTGTGAAGTGATTCATTGAGATGAATAAGATGTATGAGAAATCTATTAAAACTTATAAGTTAAATTCCACAAGGCTTATGAGGTATGATTTACATATTATAATCTAACATAAAAGTTTTATAGATTATTATATAGTGGGTTTAAACAAATTACACAGAGGGTGTAATACAAAAGAAACTTTAGTAGCCATTAATAAATTGTTTAATGTGTTATGATGGTGGAAATAGAAATTTGAGATACCAATTAGTCATATAGTTTTAGTAAGAAAATAAATATTGGATTCAAAAGAAATTCTAAATATTCTTTAGAGGAGAATGTGTGAATTCCATTATACTCGAACTGTGGTAGGAAACATGGAGGACATTATATTGGGAAATATTAAATATTTTAGGTAGGAAATTATGGTTATCAGGTAATCAAATACAAATTAAACCTAAAGAGTAAATTTTCTATGGATGGAGATAAAGGACTAGAAAAGGAACCACCCACAATCTGGTGTTTAAAAAAATTATTTTCTGCATTATGAAAACTAGTTCTCAATCTCGAAGGTTTATGCTGAGCATCAATAATGGAAACCTCTTAATCCATAAGACATAAAGAAATATCATGAAGTCAGTATTTACACATTGGGGTACAACAACAAAGTGGTGAATGATATACATAGATTCTACTCTATCACTAGTAATGCCTTATTTTATTATAGATTTAATGAATATTTTATATCTTTTTAATTTTTTAAGGATATCGCAATACCACCTCATTGAATAGATGATGAATTAGCAATAAAAAATACTAATGATATGATGATCACATATCATGTATATTATTATTATTCGATTGAATTTTATGGAATAATTCTTTGTAAAAGAATTATTATTATCACCCTACTATAATTTAATGTTATCCTAGGCATGGATTGGATTTGCTTATAAAATCACAAATCAATGATGAAGAAGGGATGTCAGGTTTTGATATTTCAAAAAAATCTGTGATCATTTTTTAACGTGATGTGAAATATAAAATTTTGAAGGAAAATAAATTGGTTATATTGGTATCGATTCCAATTCTAAAAGTGTATTTATCTCATACGGTGGGAGATGTAATAAACAATGGCGATCTACCTATAATTCAAAAGTATATTGATTTATTTTTAGAATAGACTTATAGTATTTAACCAAATCACAAAGTAGAGTTTTTTATTGAACTCATACATAGTGATACACCTACTTCACATACCACATATTTAATGGAATAAGATGAGTTACATGAATCAAATAATAAAGTCTTGGAGAATCTCAAAAAGCGAATCATTCGACCAAATTTACTACATTGGGGTTCACCTATATATTTTGTTAAGAATAAATATTGATCTTTGTGACTCTCCATAGATTATGTTGAACTGAACATGTTCAAAATCAAGAACATGTTTCCCCTACCCAGTATTGATTACTTTTTTGATCAAGTATTTGGAATTCAACAATTCTCCATGATTCATCTTCATACAGAATATAATAAAATTATGGTCAAGGAGGAAATACACAAGATAGGATTTTTTACTATGTATGGATACTATGTATTTAATGTAAGGAATTTTTTTACTAATTCTAGAATCATGATAAAGTATTTTAGGAATAGGGTCATTAGATGTTACATTGTTTGTTTTTAGAAGTATTTATAGATAAAATTTTTATCTACTTTAATAGAAGAAAAGTATATTAGGAATAGTAGAGGATTTTTAAAAAGACCCTAAGGAAAAAATAAGTTTTAAATTGTTTTAAAAAAGTGTAAATTTTGGGTAAAATAAGTTTATTTTTTTTGTATCATATAATATATAAAGAGGTTATATATGTGGATCCCTAAAATACATATATTATTAAACATTTCTCTAGGCCAACCACTATAGTTGAGATCCCTAGTTTATTTTTGGTTGAATGTTAACAAAAATTTGAGGATAATATCTCATGAATATATAATCTATTAACCTAGTCTAATTAGACGAGAGATAAAGTTTATTTGGAGATATGAAGGTGATGAATATCTATAAAAACTAAATTAAATTTAGATAGTGAACATATGATTAAACTATCTTTTAGTGGAGAAGGGTTTATAAACATTATTGATGTATCTAAAAAAGAACATATATTCGTCCTCATGGAGAATTATATGATCATAAATTTTTCCCCATGAAAATTGAATGCTAATTAGAAAAATTACACAACTCATGATTTGGAGTAGTGAGTAGTATTTTTTTAATTAAAAATATTTAGTTATAATAATATTAGAGAATGGGGTGATTAATATAAAGATCAATTTTTTTAATATTTATATTACCTTAGAAGGAGATGCATATGTTCCAGAGAAGACTGTTGTATTTAATTAAATACAATGACTAATAAATACATTACAAACACAGGTAAGAGAATAAGTTCAATGATTTATTTATTAAAAGGATCACTATAGCTTATATATAATTAGCATCACATAATTTCAAATAATTATACACTTTAAAGGATGGATAAGAAAATATTTAAGAAAATGTAAAAATATTTTCTTTCTCAAATGATTTTTAAAAAATATATCTCTACTAGGATTAAAGAGAAATAGAAGGAATATGTGGAACTATAGAAGGAGGTCATAAATTTTCCTAATGTCAATATTGATTTTTATGGATTGATAAAGTCTAGGAAATGTGTATGTTCCCCATTAATACTATGCATGATGAACGATATATTGATAAAAACTCAGATTTCATAATTCTCTATTCATCATAGAAGTTTGAAGGTATATAGTGATATGAAAAACTATTTATGATATGAAAAATTTAAAGAGTTATTTGAGAGTATGTTTTCAGGTATGTGGTTTGTTATCTTGTTAAGCCTACGAGATAGAAGTATACGGGGTTGTTTCAACCATTACAAAAATGCGAATGGAAATGGGAAAATGAAACCTTCTATTTTTATCATATTTTCCAATAGGTTTACAGGCGATAATTCAATTTGGGTTGTATTTTATCACCATAAGAATTAAAAAATAATAAAATTTATCATAAAATAAATATCACTTGATCAACATTAAGGAATATACATTAATTACTTGGTAATGTTTCTTGTAGTACATTATTATACTATATATTATTGGGTTCTTAGCATTCCATTGAATTTTTGGAAAAGTATTTAATAAGCTCTAGGTACGGAGTCGAGTTTCCATACTACTTATCTTCCCCATATGGATAGTTAATTTTAGATAATTATTCAAATAGTAGGGGATATTCTATGTTAATATAAAATCAATTTAAATGGTTGTTTTGAGTAATAGTTTCCTTTAATCATGTTTTTTAAATTCATTATCATTCACTCGAGTATTAAAATGAACACAAATGATGTCCTATAAAATAGAAGTATATATGTAAAAAATATTAGGATGAATTTAGAGAAATAATGATATTGGTACTTATAATTTCACATGAAATTGAATTGAATGTAACATCCATTAAATATTATATAAGAGAAAAAAAATTTGGAAAGGAATTTTATAATAATAATGATTTTTGATATATGGAGATTGAAGTTAGAGAAAAGTTATTCCTATGAATTTCTAAATAGAATACGGTTATGAGACTTAGAATAGAAATAAGGTTTATCCTGAGTTATAATGTCCAATTTGAGATTCTTAACTGAGTAGGGATTGTATAATATAACTTGAAACTTACACAAAATCCTTCCCATGTTTTTAATATCTTCTATTTATCCCCCCTATGGAATTACACTCCTGATCCATCACATGTTTGGAAGTCAGAGGCCATACCACTTGAGGGTGATCCTTCCTATGACTGAAATCCAATGTAAATATTGGGTCATAGAGGAAAATTGAATCATCAAAATAATACTCATGCAATTAATGTTCTCTCGAGGAACCATAAATTTGAAGAAGCTAATTTGGAACCAAGGAAGATGATAAAACAAAGATATCCCCATTTGTTTGTTTCCGAGTGACATAATTTTGAGGGTGAAATTCATTTTATAGTATGTGTAATTTAACACCCTATGATAATATGACATTGTTTTATAAAAATAAATTTTATATGTTTGATTTATTTATTTTCACATGCAACACAAGATCTAGATGACAGTGATATACTATTGAAATATATTTATTCTAGGATTATCACCATTCCATTAGATTAATAAGTTTGAATAAGAAAAAATAAATTATGGAAAATCTATTATTAACTAATTTTATAATTTGACTCATTTTTATCAGTTAATTAGAAATGAAAATAGTAATAATTTTCAAGTAAAATATATGCTTTCATGAGAAAATGATTTTAGGTTCATAAGGGGTTTTTATTTGAATAACTTAAAAAAATTAATATTCTGGAATTATTTTAATGAAATTTATGTAATATATATTTAATAATATTTTTATCATTGATCTAATGTTTTTTTCTACACATTGGACAAGAATAAATCCAATTTTATACTTTTAAATGTATTTTTCTTAAAAAAGAGTTTCATTATATTTTTTCACATTTATTTTAAAATAAAAAATTTCAACATATCAAAATTTTTATCAATAAAAATGGACCAGATAATTGGAATTACAAGATTCATATTGTGTTAATAGGACCCTTTTATTTTTGTTATTATGAATAGTAACCTCGATAAATTTTTATCACCTCGGTATGTGTAAAACTAGTAATATATGAAAAAAATTCCTATATAAGGATTTAGAATTTATTTAATAGTTTTAATTATACAATTTTATGTCTAAAGTTCATTCATTTGCATATATGTCACAAATATATGGAAATTTGGTTTTTTTGTCATAATGATAATTATATAAATTTTTTAAATGAATAATTAAAAAATTTCACTCCATAAACATTATAATCGCTGAATTTTATATGTAACTATAAACCGAGATTATTGAAATTTATAACAATATATTTGAAAGATTAATTAATAATTTATCATCGAATTTTTATTATAATTTTTAGTGATTCAATAATTAACTTAAATGCTTATGGGAATCTAAATAAATATTAAATCAATTAATATAGAAACAAAGTAAATGATATTGAAAATATTAAAATAAAAAAATTATGTAAATTTCATGTTTTATATTAACCCAAATTAAATTAATAGTATCATAAATGAAATTAAGGATATTTTATTTTCAATAATATTTTATTAAATAATATTAAAATAATAAAAATTTTACAAAAGGAGAAGTTTGATAAAAAATAGTCTACAGTGTCATATCATGACCATTTATGAGAAAAATATTACCTTAAGAAAATCTTCAAAGAATTAATAAAAGACAATTCATCACCATGGTTATTATTAAAATTGGTTAACCATGGGGTTAAACCAAAAGATAATATTTAAAACAACATAAAACCTACCCAAATTTAATTAGATTATGATATTTCCCACTTATCCACTTTTTATTTTAATCTATATCTATTTAGATACGTCTAGATTACGATTGGATTTATTATAATTTAATTTCTTAAAAATTATATGTGTGACATTCTCATCCATTATAAAAGGAAACCCCTTATATATTTTCAATATAGCATATTAAACCATATACCTCAACAAAACCAAAGGGAGTTACCCAATTTAAAGGTAATGTATTCTCCCAAGTTCTTTTATTTTATTTTCCATCTCCAACCCTCTAAAATAGATTAATTTACTTATTTTATAACAAAACAAGTGTCTCAAATATTCAAGGACGTTTTTATGTGGATTATTCAAACTACACATCCAAGCACCTCTATCTAATGGATACAAACTTACTGTTTTTTTTGGACGACGAACTAATGTCTCACGAAACGATGATGTTCAATTATATCCTACCATCTATCTGGTGGTAATTGTGATAGAACTATATTTATATTACATATATATTATATTAATATTGTCCTTATTATTATGTATTTTTTATTTTTATTATACCTTTATTGTTTCCATAATGGGTAAATACGATAATTTCATTTGAGGAAGTGTAGATAACAACCTATATAAGTTATATGACTCGTCCATGCCATAGGTGGGATATACAAAGGATGGGGATAATGAAATTATATATGATATTATACTGGAATTATAATATATATATGTATAATTATGTTTTCATTCCATTAAATATGAAATAGAAATGAATGCAGCGTTGATGCGTACACACAACTTACCGTCTCCATGAATGGTGCATTTTATCTCTTATCTCTTAATGTTTGATAATGTTATAAATAAAAATATTTACTGGATATATATATTATATCTAAATCATTAATATCACCCATGGGATAATAGTCCTTTGACCACATGGACAACTTGTAATTATTAGACGTTCATTTTTGACTCAGGTACCAAATATCTACAAAATAACTATTATTAATATAAATGATTATGTATTGTTTATAGTTTTGTAATAAGTTATATAAAAGGAATAATTAACTTGAAAAACGATTTAAATCAAGTACAAACTAACTTTATTTTACTATTTAATAGATTAAATAACTAACGAGTCCAGTAGGACATGAGGTAAGGGACTTCGTATCAATCTCCTTTCATTGAGGCATATTTTGATATTATACACTACATTATTTTATATAGTGTATAATTATACAATATTTCTTTTAATTTCATTCAAATTTTTTCAAAAGTAATATTTTTTCATGAATGTTTTTACTAAATGATAAAGGGAGTTATTTTTAACGTAGGTGGTGACAACGACCATTCCGCCACTGCATGCATTATTTGGAATTTTGATTCCTTGACAAGTCAAAATTTTTTTAAACAGAAAATAAATACTATATACCCTTTCTAAATATTATTGTACTGAAAATTGATTTGATAATGGATTTATTATTTCTATATCTTGAATTTATATCTTGTGATTGCAATGTGAAAATGTTATCATTCCTTTAATCTTGGTCATCTCTTATGATTATGTTATTGTTTTTGGGTAGCTGTGAAAGCTACAACATATGTATTTTATGGATGACACACATTATGATTTATTACTTCCATGTGTTATTAATAGATATTTTTATTTGGGGTGGAATGACAATGATTGAAAATTACAATTCCATTAATTTTTATGTATTGATGGGTGAAAGTTTTTTTTCTTATTTTATAACCCTTACTAAGCATTTTATGCTCATCCTATGTTTTTGAAATGTTTTTCATAGAGTATAAATAAGGATAAGGTAAAGGAATAATTCAAGATGATTTATATGAAGAAAATAACTCTTTTTTTATTTAAGGAGTTTTATTATTGAGAAAAAATTTGGATAGAGTAGAAGTGTCAACATTGTAATTTATGAGTTGTAATTTAAAAGTTCTGACTTAATTATCTCAAAATCTAAAATTGAAAAGATATAATATTTTAAATATTAACTTCATTTATGATTATGTAATGATTAATTCTAGGACGTTATACCATCAACTTGTCACATTCAGCATGGATGCATGTATTTGACCAAAAACCAAAGGGAAAAGTGTATAATGCCTACTAATAGCCTATGTGATGTCCTATTTAGTATGATATTATATTAATTATGTAAACTATTTGAAAAATAAATATTATTTTTATTTTTGGAACATATAATTTATCATAGATATTACTATTTCAATTAGAATATAATTTTGTGATTATGTGATTAATTTATCTTTATTAATAATGTAAACAAAACATTCTAGAATGTTATTTTGTGAATAAAGGTTAATTTACCATTTAAAATAATATATGATTATAATATTTTTTTAAGCTGATTCTTGGAAATGATTTACGTATCATAAATATTATATATTAGGGAATATAAATTCTTGTTATGATAATTAAAAATTTATTGATTTCATTTTGAGATAACTGAAAAATTAATCATGAAATAAAATCATTATGATATTTGGGTATCACTATCAGTCTAGAATATGTGTAATAAAGTTTATGTATAATTATTTATAGAATTATTTTATTTCATGATAGGGTATTAGTTTTTAATTTTATAGATTAATTTATTATTTATTCATGTAATAGTTTATTCATTATTGGAGTTATCTTACCTTGTACTAACCATTTAGTTTTTGGATAAGGTGTAATGACATTTATAATTTATTTTTCATGGATACAAGATTCATTAAAAGAATATTTTGGTGGGGAAGTAATATAAAAATTCATCTTGAATACTCAATGTTTTGGTGGAAAAGTTGAGATTATGGTGGATTTTTATTAAAGGATGAAATTAAAAATTTCATGTAAGTATAATTTATTATGTTCTCTGTATACATAAAAAATAATAATAAAATAAATGAAATGAGTCCAGAAATAAAAAAATATTATGTATACTTTTCTTACTAATAAATCAACTGTCTTTAAACACATTATACATTTATGGTTTTGTGATATTCCACATTATTCATAAAATGCTATCTATCACTCTTCATTATTTGGGAATTATTATTTTCTTCAATGTTTTATTTTTAATTTTTAATAACTTTTTTAGATTTTTAAACCTATTATGTGTTACCACATATGAACTAGATACTTCTCTTTCTCTCTTTCCAAGGGGAAGTTTTATTAGCGGTTTTTATATATACTACTTTCAAAAATGTTATTTAAAAATTTTATATTTTATTACAGAGGTCAATTTAAAAATTAAAATGAAATAATTTCTTAAATGTTTATGATTGAATATCCTAATTGTTTCAAAAATAATAACAATTTACAATAGTGTACAAATTACGCAACACTGATTATAATCAAACCACGAATTATATTTATTTAAATACAATGATTAAACCCTAATAGTTAAATTTGATGGTATAAAAAGAAATAAATAATTATTTAGGTTTCTATATATAATATATATGAAATACAATTTTTTGGTTAATTCTTATGAAATAAGCACTCTAATTTTAGTGAAGTAATTTTATTCATTAAAAATTTTCTTTTTTCAAAAAATAATTTTTATTGATTTATTTCAGTGATTTTTATAGATAATTTATAAAATATAAATATTTTTAAATGATTATAATTGTTTAATCATCTTATAAAAATAGTTTTTTGTTAAATTTATGTATTTTATGAAACAAGGGATGTTTTAGTAAATAGTGAAAAATAATGAGTTTTATATAAAAATGAAATTCATTTTAAATTATTTAACTATTAAATTTTTATATTTAGTTTTTTAAATTAAATTATTTTATTTTTATTTGATATATTCTAATTTTCGTTTTTTAAATGAATTTTTACTTGAATTTAGTATAAATAATTTTAAAATTAAATAATTATTTTTTTGAAAAACATATTTTCATCTCATTCTGTTAGTATAATATAAAAATAAAATCTACCACTAATATATTTTGAATTTTTAAAAATTGATTATATTTTTGGAATAATTTATTTTTAATGTTTTAAATATTCCCCTATTAACTTTAGTCAATATGAATTGTAACCATAGTAGTTTTTGATATCATGGTAATGGGTAATTTTGGTAGTTAAGAGTTAAATAATATGATAAAGACTATACATTGACTATAAAACATGGATTAATTTATTTTATTAGTCTATATAATAAATATTAATCCATTATTTTGTTATATGTCGTTTTTTAAATTTGCGTTTGTTTTTAAACATAATAATATCTTATGTAATGAAATGTCTTAAATGTCACAATCTTATTTTTAATAACTATACTATTTTTGAAATGGACATAAAAAACATATTTCAATTTATAATTATTCATGAGATATGAAAAATTAATTAATCTCTTCATTGTATTTTAAACATATTTTTTAGGGAATAATTTTTTTAAATATTTACATATAGCATTTTAAGTAGTTATTTAATTAAAGGATTAATAAAATAAATGATATGAAAAAAATAACAGAAATATAATTTAAAATAATTAATGTGACATCTGAATATATTATATTCATATAATAGGTTTTGGATGTTATATTATATTTTTTTACAATTTTCTTTTTTCTTATTGATGTTAAAAAAATTTAATATAATGGACAATCCAACAATGATAATTAATGATATTTTATAATAAATTGTTTTTTATTAAATTATATAAAATCATAAAAAATTATAGATTTATTAAAAAAATTATTATATTTTATAATATAAAATATTATCCACTACTATGAATATTTTCCACTTATAGGTATTATAATGACTGTCAAAGAGTTAAAAGCCTTTTTATTGCGATAAGTGTGAAAAAGTTTAATGTGTGTGTGTGTGGGCAGGGGGGTTAACTAAAATATAACGGGGAAATGTGAAAACGATATATATATTTTTTATTATAGTATTTATAGTCATAATAATATTGGTTTTGGATAATATAAAAAAAATCATTTGGATGAAAAAATTAATATTAATTTTTTATTTAAGAAAATTCTTAATGTGACCCTCCCCTCTCTTGTAAAAGGAAATCTCTTCTTCTATTTATTTATCATCTAATAAAACATTCATATCCTATAATATCTTCTTTTTAACGTCTTTATATCCCTCCACATGTTTAATATTCTTTATTTATTGAATAATTCCAACCTTATTGTTCTTAAAAAGTTTTGAAAAAGACATGGTTCGAAGAAGAGGCGTTGTTCTTAACCGTTCATTTATACTTTATTTATTCTTCCACATATATAAAATAATACTCAAAAATTAATATATAATGAAATAAGAATATTTAATATAATTTTAAGTTATTATTATAATTTAATAAAATATATAGATCTCTAAACTCTTTTAAATGTGAAAGGAATTCAATGTTTGTGTGTATAAGGACTACCGAATCCCAAATCGATGTATTTTTTTCTATAACAAGCTCTCATGGATGTTCATAATCACATAATAAATGTTTATTTATGTTATTAATGACATATTTATCATTATTAAGAGATAATATATCATATTTCCTCATTCATTTTCAATCATTAAAAAATGATAACATTATTTGTTCGTTAAAGTGGAAAAGCACCTCCATGAAGCGACATAATTATTTTTAACACAACATCCCATAGATTATAAATATAAGTATATTTAATGAAATAATATGATATTTATGATATTATTCTCATTTTTACATTTAATATAATACTTACCTTTTGTCCATAATGATCACTCCAAAATGGGAAAGAATACATATCGGATTCTATCAGCATGATTGGAACACAGTTCATTTTTCATTACCATATTTCATGATTGGGTTTAATAATATAATATATGTATGAAAATTTTATGTATTTAGTTAATATTATTTTTTATATGATATAATGATGGCCTTATTGAAAAAGGTCAACATATCGAGGTCATGTTTGACATATGAGATGAATATCGTCAAAAATGTTTGACATGAACAAAATTGAATAAGAAATTGTATAAAACATAGTAAAATATGAAAAATATTATTAATAAAAATAAATATAGTTATAAAATAATTAAATAATTAAAATAATTTTATTATTATAGATGATAATGAACATATATGATGATTATGACTTGAAGAAAGGGCCTATTTAATATAAAACCTCATTTTAGATAATTGAAATATTGATTTTGAAAGTACGTTTCTTCCATTAACATATTTTTAAAAAATATGAATTAATTTATTTTGTACATTAATGGAATTTAAAGGATATTTTCTAAGACACAATATATGTTGATATCAAAAAGATATATTATTATTGAATTTTCAACATTCTTTACAATTTAAATAAAGAATGTTAAATTTTAAGGTATACAATTTTAATGAATTTTCCACCTCCATAAATATTTTTTGAAGTTTTTATTTCATTGAAATAATTCATATTTACATTAAATAAACCCACATTCCGTTTTTAGGGGTGACTTAAGCTAGAAAATGAGTTTTTAAAATTTAAAATGTATTTCGATATATGGAACTTTTCTTTTATTTTGGATTAAAAGAGTTTTTCAGGGGTCTTATTCATGTTATGTTCCTTATATAGATGATCCGGAGATATCATATATAAATTGTGCACCCATATATTAGTCTATTTCCTTGGGTAATGATTATTCTCCTGGTAAAATTATATTGGTAGTTGACCAGATGTTTTTTTCTTAATTATAAGGGTTTGGTATGGGTTTGAAGATGATAATGTCCCAAAGAACCTGTATGAAAATTATGATTGTCTAATGTGTTTTCATTTAACTCATTTTATTTTAGAAGGAAATAAAAAATTTATTTTGAATTAAAAATTATGATATTTTTTGGATAATAAAATATGATTTTAGGATTTTTTCATTGTTTTTTTATTATAATATAAGATTTCATCTTTTTTAGGTCCCTTAATTTGATTATTGTGATCATCCCATTTTACTAAATTTTTACATTTGGTTATAGGATTACTAAGGTAAAATAATAATTCATGTTAATTGTTTTAATAATTTATCATGAAATAAAATTATGTTTCAAAAAGATATATATTGCGGTAAAAATTGACATTGAATATAGGCTTCAGCTTTGTCGTAAAAGCAATTATTATAACCAAATTCTGTTAAAATATAAACCTAAAAGTACCATCAAATTCAATAGTAAAATATTTACTAAAAATCAATATTTTAATATTTTTAACACTGGTTCATTACAAAAAATTAAACCACACAAAAATTTATATAAAAATAACTATGGTTGTAGGAACTCGGTTCTTATTCTAGAGGTACGGGTTTCTTCATTTCCTCTTTCCTAAATGGTTTCTGATAAAATTAGGAAAATTGGGGAAAATACCAAATTTTGTGGCTAAAAACTGTGTACTTTTGAAAACGCCGTGTATTTTGTGCGTGTGAGATTAGTACATTGGGCGTATAGGCCTATCGGTGATGAAGGGTGTAATAACTGACTACACACCATGTACTTGGTATTTACATGCTGTGTAATCAGTCAGAAGGTGAATATTAAGGTGTTGGGAGTAGCCGCCAGCAGATTGATAGTACATGTCATGTATTCGGAAATACACACAGTGTACTCATGTCGACAGATGAACAGTGCAGCGGTGAAAAGCAGCTACCAGAGGAGTAGTTAAAAAATGAAATGTACACACCATGGACTTGGGAGTATAGGTCATGTAGTTTATTTTTTTTTTCTTAAAATGGGTATTATCCTCCTCTTTTAGCAAAGGAGGCATTGGTTGCATTTAGAGCACCGATAAAGAAGGCCAGAGCTTGGAAGATCTCCTAACCGCACATCAGAACTCTGATTCCTGTACTGACGGTCTCGTTATAACCACACTGATCTACACAATTCTCGGGTGTTTTTTGAGGCATTGTTTTTATATATTGATCAGAGGAGATGAAGGTAGGTGTTCTGATGTTTAATTCCAACTAATGAGTGTTTTTGTGTACCATTGTGCTACGCACCCAAGTTGGGGTGTGGTATGGATAAGGCCTTGATAAAATATTAAATCTAGAATTGAATAAATAATCTGATGATAATTATGAATTACTTTTTGGGATCATTTCTTGGATCCAGGGCCACCCCATGGGTGTGTTTCCCTTTTTTAGCTGTTTAGCCAGGATACCCGAGGTTATGCCATGATTTATTATGATTTCAGTTTTCTAGTGAGAATCTGTATGTAATTGCTTGTTATGTGTCGGGCTCGGCCCGATTACTAGCATAGCCTGAGGGAAATGTTTTATTTCACCTGAGAGAAAGTGTTTTGTTTAGAGTGAGGGAAAGTGTTTAGTTAGCCTGCTGGAAAGTGTTTCATTAATCCTAAGGGCAATGTTTCATATCCCTAAGGGCAATTGCTTCCATTCCGGAGGGAATTATCTTCTACGCCAGAGGGCAATATTTGTTATGACTGAGGGAAATCACTTGAGGATTTAGATTCATATTATCCCGAGGGAATATTTCTAATTACCTAAGGGTAAGGTTTTTCACATCTAAGGACTCTGTTTACATTTCATATTAATTGTGGTGATTTTACATGTTATACCTACCAAGATAAAGAACATGCTTGGTAGTGTTTTACCTGTACTTCATAGATATGTTGTTGCAGTTTTGTTGTGGAACTTTTTAAGAGATTGTTGGATAAGGCTGAGTCTCTGAATCATAAAATTCAATTACCTTGAATTTTCAAATGATAATTTAATGATAATGTAACTGATAGGAGTAGCTATTTTTTAGTACTTCTTTATTTACTGCTTTTCCATTACTGCACACTGTTGTTGCACAAATTCACTTACAGTTAGGCACAGGACTTTGGTGGTTTCCTTCTGGGTTTTATTTATCACACCATGTTTGGGTCATGTCTTGGGCCCAAACAGATTATATTTCTATAAGTGTGGATAAGGGAAAAGGTCCCTATACAGGTACTTGATTTTTGCAGAGCAGTAGGAGATCATGGGACCGAGCATAGGATTGCGATGCTGCTGAGTTCTTCCAGCACTATTTTTTTTAATCTGCTGTATTGTCCCTATATTTTATTGTTTCATATTGCAGTGTATCTTATTTTGGGTGAATTAGTAGACATAGGAACATATTGCATCTTTATATATGACTGCTGGTCTTTTCTTTACTTCAGTACTTTGTCTATTTCATCTATTGTAATTATTTACTGTATCTAATTTTGTATGCTTGTATATTGTTCCAATGCATTAAAATTTGACAAATGATGTCATAGTGTCCCCACTAACTGGCCTGGGCCCTCGCTGCTAGTCAGTAGCTGCAGGCGTTTGGGAAAATGTGCTTGAGGTCATGTGACCAACTGGGTTTAGGGAACCCATTGAGTGGCACTCATATCCAGGATGTTACAAAGTGGTATCACAATGTTTATTTCATTGACTTACTATTTGGACTATATAGTCGAGGATAGGACAGAACAGGTACTTGGAAATAAGTTGTACCCAAGTGTAGCTAGCCTGTGTATTGGGAAAAGCTAATTTACCTCATGTTGCAATTTTTTTGGTATTTCAATTTTATAATTGATTTGATTTTCACCATTGTGTGAAACACTTGTTTTGTGTTGTTTATGTATTTTTAATGTTGGGTTCTATTTAGTTTCAACCTGATGAGATTGGGTTATTTAATCTAATGCATCATTTAGGCACATGATTAAATAACATTACATGCATAGTTTCCATTACATATAGGTGCATTATAAATTTCATGTTGTTGTGATAGATTTTGTGATAGAAAATTCATGTTTTTCTGATAGATTCCTTGATAATTGCATGCTATTTAATATGGTAATGTTATGAATGGTTCTGTGAATGAATTCCAAACATTGGTTTTGGAGGAGTATGTGCCCTCATCAACCGGAATTTGGTGGATCATCGACTTTCATACCTTGTTATAATATGCATAAGATGCCAAGCATTGGTTTACAGGGTGAATGGGGCCTCACAGATCACAATTTGGCACTTTGGCGTTGGTTTCAATGTTTTTATGGGCTCTGGAGTAGTTTCTAAGGCTTACTATCCAGAAAAACCTAGAATACACACAACGTAATTATGAATACCCAACGTTTACAATTTTATTCGGGAAGAAAAGAAAAAAATTTAAGTACATGTTGTGTACCCTAAAGTACACGAAATGTAGTCTCTAACCGTGTTACGGGCCATGTGGGTAGAGACATGGGATGGGGAAGTTCTAGCAGGAACATGCCGTGTATCAGTTTTACACACCGTGCATGTTGACCCCATGTCTTCCCATTTAACTAACAACATAGACGGAGGAAATCTTCGTTTATACATGTTGTGTCCATATAGAAGACGTTGTGTAGTGTGAGCCGTGTGTCCGGCCGTGTGACTAACAACACAGGTCTGCGAAACTCGTCTAGTACACACAGTGTACCTGAGGGACACACTGTGTAGTCCTGACCGGTGAGAGACCGTGTGGACTAGACCATGTGGCTTGGGAAACAGAGTGGTGTACACTCTGTGTGCAGGTGTAACACACCGTGTAGTGTTAGCCTAGTAGTCAGTCGTGACACTAACAACTCGTGCAGTTGGAATCTATGTAAAACATGCCGTGTCTATATAGAGCACGCCATGTAGTCTGAGCTGTGTACCCAGCCATGTAACGGAAAACACAGGTCGGTGAAGCTTTCCAAGTACAAGTCATGTAGAACATGTACATTCCATGTAGTCTCGTTTAAATAAGATCTGTGTGGCTAAGACGTGTATAATGACTCGGGCAGGGGAATAAAATTCATGTACATGCTGCGTGTGTGGACAACACGTCATGTGTTTGGGGTGTTACACAACCAGTTTTGGCAGAAGTACATGCCCATGGGAAAGACTTGAATAAACACACCATGTAGGTATTATAAATGCCATGTAGTCATGTTTTGTAAAACATTAATGTTTTCTTTTCCTTGTTCCCTCCTTACGCTTTATGTTCTTAGTCCTTAATAATCTTGATCCAAGGCGTGTGTTTGACCTTGTTGAGTCATGTCACTGAGGCAAACATGAGTTGTTCTCCAGGAGATTGGAAATGAGTATACTCCAGAGATGTAAGGCCGTAGGAGACTGATGTATCCTCCACTAGATCTAGATTTGGTGCTAGCTGTTATACCGGACACAGGCGCAGAGGAGCAGTTCCATGAAGGCATCATGCAGTTTATGCATACCTTCCAGGGAGAACCGCCGGCTGAAACATCTATGATAGAGCTAAATCATTTATTCTATTAGAAAAAATCCACCTATGATTTCAAGGGATGGCGTACCACATGCTAAGAAGTCTTGGCTGGGTTCTATGTAGAATATATTTGAGAATCTAAAGACGTCTCCAAGGCGGAGGTTCAAGCTCACTATATACATGCTGTGTGATTCTGCCAAGAGATGGTGGGATGTTACCACCCAGACCGAGAATCACTGAGACATGGCATGTGACGCTTTTTAGGAATACTTATATGACATTTTCATTTTGGTGACACTGAGGGCAGATTAAGCTCGAGAGTTCATGAATCTGCATCAGGGAGTGATTAACTATTCTGCCTGCTTCACAGAGCTATAACACTTTGCACCTGTTCTTATGGGTAAAGAGATATTGAGGGCTCGACGTTTTGAGGATGGTATTAGATATAACATCCATGAACTGGTAAAAGTTTTCAGGTTTCCTATAGTACATTCTATTGTGAACCAGACACTGATTACTGAGAGGAACTTGAGGGAATCATGTGGTGCAGGCCAGGGCGGCTCGGTACTTGTTTCTGGTACCAATTCTAATGGAATGATTAATATGAAGATGGATCTATCCCACAATGGCATTATTAGAGAGAAAAATTCTTTAGGTGGCCCAGTGAGGTGCTACCGGTGGGGTAGAGAGGGTCACAAGAGACCTCAGTGTCCATGTGACCCAGTGGAGTGTCATTCTTGTGGAAATATGGGTCATATGTAGAGCTTTTGCGGGGAGTTTTCACCATTTCCTAGTAAGAGGGGTTCTGTGTAGAATCCACATGTAGGAGAAATGCCATCATCTTATTACTAGTTAGGGAATTGGGATACATCAGTACATACATGCCGAGGTGGTGGTTGTGTCCATGGTAGCCAGACACTAGGATCTTAGAGACAGTAGGGCGATTCAACTTACGGTAACTAGGCTGTGTTGTAGGGCTGTTGAACTGGGTAGGCATATGCAGTTCAATAGACCCAGTAGGAGAAGGATCTCAGACCCTCCACTTTCAGAGGTACTATTCTAGTATCTTCTTGTTTTATCATCAGTACTTTTTGATACTGGTGCTACACATATCTTTATATCTATGCCCGTTATGGAGATACTTGGGCTTTGTGTTTCTTATTCTACTGATATTATGAAGATAGACTCTATGTTGGGGACTAGAGCGGCTAGTGTGAAATAGTACAGGGAGTGCCGCTAGAGTTTGGTGGGTGTCACTTTCTATGGGACCTCTATGTCTTAGACATGACGAGATATTATGTCATTCTCATGATGGACTGGTTGGTACACTTTTCAGCCTTTGTAGATTGTTATCATCATAGGGTGAGTTTCACTTCACCAGAGGGAAAAGTGTTTCTACAAAAGGGAGAATGGGATGTACAGGCGAGCTGATCTGGACCCAAGAATCATGGGCGAGGAGGTGTAATATCCTAGATTGCGAGTTTGTATCTGGATGACCAGGGAACTTGTCATATGGATTTCCCTCCAGTATTTGATCATCTTAGGGATATCTTCCCTAATGACTTTTCAGGTCTTCGTATGAAGTGAGATGTGGATTTCTCTATTGAGCTTCTTCCATGAACAACACCAGTGTCCATTCCTTCTTATAGGATGGCTACACCAGAGTAGCAGGAGCTGAAGAGGCAGATCGAGGTGTTGCAGGAAAATGGTTTCATATGACCCAGTACTTCTCCTAGGGGTTCACATGTCTTTTTTCAAAGAAGGTGGACGATGCCTTTAAACATTTCGTAGATTATCGAAAGCTGAACCATTTGACGGTCAATAACCAAAAACACTTGCCGAGTATTGAGGATCTTTTTGACCAACTTTAAGGAGAACGAGTTTTCTTGAAGGTTGACTTGAGATGTGGATATCATCAGTTACACGTTAGACCATCGGATATACCTCTTACATAATTTTAGAGCAGATATGTTCTATACGAGTACTTGGTCATGCCATTCAGACTCACGAACACGCCATCAATTTGATGGCCCTCATGAATCATTTGTTCCAACCATATCTATAATTTTTGTGGTTGTCATTGTGGATGATATCTTGGTGTACTCTCATACTAGATGCGAACCTGCTACCCATCATGAGATCATACTTCGTACACAGAAAGAGAATCATCTATATGTTATTCTCTCAAAGTGACACTTTTGGATTGGCCAGGTTCACTTCCTGGATCATATCATCTCAGAGGCGGGAGTTGCGATAGACCTAGAGAAAGTGAGAGTAGTAATTTCTTAGGAGAATCCTAATAATGTGTTTCAGATACAGAGTTTCTTCAGGTTGTATGGTTACTACATGAACATTATATAAGACTTCTCCCACTTAGTAGAGTCGTTGATAGGTTTGATTAAGAATGGTGTGAAGTTCGTTTGGTCAAAAGTATGGGAGACAACCTTTCATGATCTGAAGGGAATGTTGACATCAACACTAGTCCTGATACTTCCAGAGCATGGGAAGAGATATACAGTTTACTATAATGCATCAGGTAATGGGCTGGGAGTAGTGTTGATGCAGGGTGATCAAGTAGTTGCGCCCGGGTATTGGCAGTTGAGGAAACGTGAGAGGAATTACCCGATGCATGATCACAAGTTGGTTGCAGTTGTTCATGTATTACGTTGTTAGAGACAATATATCTTGGGAAAAATTGTTTTGGTGTTCACGGGCCACAAAAGTAACAAATACGTCTTTACCCAGCGTGACTTGAATCTGAGATAGCGAAGGTGGGTGGAATTCCTTCATCCCTTCGACTTTGAGCTTTCCCATACACATGGTAAGGGTAACACAGTTGTTGATGCATTGAGTAGGAGGGATTAGTTACAAGTAGTTTAGGGGGCCATCGGTGAGTGGCAGATCATTGATTTATTCTTTGAGATTCAGTTGGATGTGCACGATAGTCAGGGGAGAGCCTATCTTTCTTCCTTATATGTGACTTCTACCCTCCTGCATAGAGTGAAGATGATGCAACTATCAGATTCAGAAGGACTAGTTCTACGAGAGTCGGTGGCAAGTGAGGACCCTCCTCAAGGTTGGATGATAGGCAATGATGAGGTACAATGTATCCATGGATGAGTTTGGGTTCTAGAGGATATACATGAGGAGATAATGTGGGAGTTTCATGATTCATCTTAGGAAGTGTATCCTGGAGTTACCAAGATGTACCATGACTTGAGACGTCAGTATTGGTGGCCGGGTATGAAATGTGAAGTAGCCTATTTTGTTGCGAGATGTTACACCAATTAGCAGGTGAAGGAAGAGCATCAGAGGCCAGCTAAACTGTTACAACAGTTACCCATTCCGGAGTGGAAATGGGATGATGTCAAGATTGAATTCGTGGATGGGTGGTAAAGGTCTCCTTGAGGAAGTGATGTCATGTGGGATGTTGTCGACAGACTTATGAAGGTAGATCACTTTTTTCTGATAAAGGAGTCCTTCGCAGTTGACGATATCAGAAAGATGTATATCCGAGAGGTGGTACGACTTCATGGGGTTCCATTTTCTATTGTATCAGATAGGGGATCCCACTTTACGTATCATTTCTAGAAGAGTTTTTAGAGGGATCATGGTACACAGGTTCTTCTGAGCACAGCTTACCACCCTCAAACTGGTGGCCAGTCAGAGCCTACGATACAGGTGCTGGAGGACATGTTGTGTGCATGCATCTTGGAAATTGTGGGCTCTTGAGATAAGCACATACCAAAAGTTAAGTATGCCTAGAATAATATTTTTCAAGAAATTATTGAGATGGAACCTTAAGAGGAATTATATGGTAGGCCATGCCGATCACCCTTGTGCTGGTTGGAGGCAACTGAGTCAGTTTAACTGGGACCACGTCTCATTCAAGAGACTTAAGAGAAAGTAAAATTGATTTAGAAGTGTATGGATACTGCACAGTATCGTTAAAAGTCTTTTACTGATCACTGCAGATGGCCCTTAGAGTTTCTGGTTGGGGATCAGGTTTTCTTACATATTTAACCGAAGTTTGGACACAGGTTCATCAAAAGACAGGGTAAACTTTCACTGAGGGATATGAGACCATTTGATATTCTAGAGAGTTGGGCTGGTTTCCTATCGGTTGCAGTTACTAGATAGGTACTACGATATGCATGATGTATTTCATGTATCTCATCTACGCCGTTATCACTAGACCCATATCACATCTTTCAGACTGAGGTGGATGAGATTCAAGATGATGCATCAATTGAGGAGAAACCGATTTGTATTATTGAGAGGGTCATGAAGTTTCTCTATGGCCAGTCAGTTCCTCTCATATGGGTGTTATGGCAGCATGGTCGAGTGCAGGATGAATCCTGGGAGCGGGAGACCGACGCACATACTCCGTGGCCTGAGTTGTTCTGTGCATTATCTTCGCCAGCCTTGGGAGGAAAATTTTGGGAAAAATTTCTTTAATTGGGGAACTTTGTAAGAACCTTGTTTTTATTATTGAGGTACAAGTTTCTTCCATATATCTTTCCTTAATTATTTTTTAGAAAATAAGCAATATGGGTGGAAAATTCAAAATTTTGTGGGTACACACCATGTACTTTTCCACACGACGTGTATTTTGGCCGTGTGGGATGAGTGCATAGGGCGTGTAGGCCTGTCAGTGATGAAGGGTATAAAAACTAACTACATACTATGTACATGGTATTTACAGGTCGTGTAATCTGTTAGTAGGTGAATAGTAAGGTCATGGGAGTAGCCACCAGCATAGTGACAGTACATGATTTGTATTGATAAATACACGCCGCGTACTCATGTTGACAGATGAATACTGTGATGGAGAAAAGTAGATTCTAGAATAGAATTTAGACAAATGAAATGAACACGACATGTACTTGGGAGTACATGCTGTTCAGTTTGTTTTTTTCACTTAAAATGGGTTGTAGCCTCTTATTTCAGCATAGGTAGAATTGGATGCATTTGGAGAACCAGAAAAGAAGGCTGGAGCTTAGAGGATCTCTCAAACACAAATCGGAACTCTGATTCATGTGGTGACGGTCTCAATTGAACCGCGCTGATCTACACCATTATCAGGTGTTTCAGGAGGTGCCGTTCATGTGTATTTGTTGAAAGAGATCAAGGTTGTTGGTCTGATGTTTAATTTCTACTGTTGAGTGTTTTTGGTGTACCATTATGCTACGTTCCCATGTTGGGGTGTCGTATGGCTGAGCCCCTGATTAGTTACAATATTTAGAATTGAATAGATATTCTAATTATAATAATGAACTACTTTTTGGGATCATTTCTTGGATCCAGGTCCACCCCGTGGGTGCGTTTCCATTGTTTAGTCGTTTGGTTAGGATACTCGAGGGTATGTAATGATTTAGAATTCTTTGAGTTTTCTTGAGATAAACTGTATGTAATTGCTTGAAATATGTTGGGCTTGGCTCGGTTAAATTCTTAGCCTGAGAGAAAGTGTTTTGTTTAGCTTGAGGGAAAGTGTTTGTTTAGCCTAAGGGAAAGTGTTTCATTTAGCATGAGGGCAATGTTTCATATGCTCTTGGGTAGTTTCTTCCAATCCTGAGGGCATTATCTAGTATGCCTGAGGGAAATATTCGTTATGCTTGAGGGAAATCACCTGAGGGTTTCGATTCTGATTATCCTGAAGGTGTGGTTCTAATTACCTGATTATAAGGTTTTTCATATCTGAGGACTCTGTTTACTTTCCATATTCACTGTTGTGATTTTACATCTTATACCTACCATGTTAAATCAAAGACTTGGTAGTGTTTTACATTGTACTTGTTAGATAGCTTGTAGAAGTTTTGTTACCGAACTGTTTAGGAGATTGTAGGATGAGGCTGAATCTAAAAAACTTATAATTCATTTTCCTTGAATTTTTAAATGATAATTAAATGGAAATGGAACTGGTAGGACTATATTTTTTTTGAATACTTCTTAGTTTAATGATTTTCCATTACTACACACTACTGTTGCACAATTTCACTAACAGTTGAGCACGGGCCATTGGTGGTTGCCTACTGGTATATATTTCTCACACCCTGTTTTGGTCATGTCTTGGGCCCAAAAAGATTATATTTCTACAGGTTTTGATAAGGGAATGGGTCCCTATACAGGTACTTGATTACTGTAGAGGTGTAGTACTGCATGTGACTGAGCTTAGGCTAGCAATGCTGCTGAGATCATGCTGTGTTGTTTATTTTTTCTTTGTTCTATTATCCCTTGTACTGTATTGTTTCAAATTTTAGTGTATCCTATTTTTGTTACTTACTTAGATTTAGGGACATATTACATCATTATATATGACTGTTGGTATTTTCTTTACTTCAGTAATCTGTCTATTTTAGTATTGGTAATTGTTTTCTACTTTTGCTTTTGTATTCTTGTATTTTGTTCCGATGCGTTATTCTTTGAAAAATGAGGGCATTGTTTCCCCACTAACAGACCCGGTCCCTCACTACTAGTTGGCAGACTCTGGCATTTGGGGAAATGCGCTTGAGGTCATGTAACCAACCGTGTCTAAGGCACCCATTGTGTGGCACCTGGATCTTGGGCGTTATAATAGTCTTGATAGGTTTCTTAACATACAACACTGAGATTTTTTCTAATTGTGATATACTCTTGAATTGTTGTTATTTAAATTTATTAATTAAAACATAGATATTTAACTAGTGTGTATTAATATATAAAAAGGTAATTAAATAAAAAAAATTAATGGTCAAAATCATCCGAAATTAATTTATTAATTATTTAAAAATAAAATATTTATTATCAACAATGACGTTTTATACTTTACAAAAAATCCATGTTTTAGAAGGGATTGTATTTTTTTATCATTAAATATTATAATCAATTTCAATAAAAAATTTCAATATTATTTTATAAAATTAACATAATATTTAAATTCATTATATCAAAATTAACATTGGATCATTTTTTTAATTTTTTATAATTTATTATTCTATAGTAAATAATGAAAATTCTAATATTTTATATACCCTTATTAATTTTCATTTGATCACATGGTTTAAAAGAACAATTTTATTTTTTATATTACATTAAGGTAAAATTTGATCTATTTTATTTATAATAATATATTTAATTTTATTTGAATCATCAATATTCATGATTTTCATATAAGATAATTTATAGGTTTTAAAACACATTTACCTATATAATATTTTTTCATTTAGTTTAATGAATTTCTTATAAAATTAATAAATCCATTTTATGATTTTTTTTAAAAAAATGGAATCAATATTTGGAATCATTCATTTAAATAATTTTTAAATTGAACAGTTTTATTTTTGGTCATCATGAACTGTAGCCTGGGAAAATAGTTGTCACCCTCATACGGTTACGATAGTTAAAACATGAAGATAACTATGAAATAAGGTCTACAAATCAACCCAAAAAGTGAATATATTGAATTGTACATGATTAATTTGACCATATCCTTCTAATAACCAAATATTTTCCATTTTTTCATTTACATTATATAATGAAATTTACATCATTTTAAGAAATGTAAAATTCCAAATTTCTACCGTCATTATTTTTATTTCTCTTATATGATCTCACTGGGATAAAAATGTTTTTTGATAAAACAAAAAATTTATTATGAACATGATTAATTTTTATATTATAGTGATTCTTTTTAATTTTCTAGTTATGTTATTATTACAGTTAATTCTTAAACAATAGTAACATAATGTTTAAGAAACTAGTAGAAATTGTTTTCAATAATTATGGAAACATAAAATAAATACGTTCAGGATGAATAGTTGGGTTAATTAAATTTTAAAGGTAATAATAATGTAGATGTGATAGTGCAAGGGTAATGATTTGAAGTAAATTTATATATTATTGAATTTAAATTCTAATTAAATGAATTTCCCAAAAATGATGTTAATGCTATTTTATGTTAATAATATTTTTTTAAATGATTTAAAACGCATAAAAATATTGAAATAGAAAATGTATATGATGTAAGGTTTTATATGTAAAACCATTAAAATTTGCGCTCTATTTTTTTCCATAGATAGAAATTTACTTCCATTAATGATTGGAAAATGGTTTACCCTATTTAGGGATAATAATTGTTAACATAGGCTTAAATTAATTAGATAAGAATTAAAATTATTGAAAGACTATTCTAAGTACTATTTTATGAGTTTATTTAGTTCTCACTTCGTTATAAATATGAAATTAATCCAATTTGGAGTTTCGTGACCATTATATGTGACTTTATATTATTTTAATATTTAAAAAAAATACAATAGTATCCCATTAATTCATTTTAAATAGATTAACTCTCTCACTCTTCATAAAACCCCTTTTATCCACTTACTAAAATAAAACACTACCCTATTATCTTACAAAAATCCATATAAATTAATTATCAGTTTTTGTCTTATTAATAAACAATACCAAGGGATTGTAAGTAGTGATCTAAAGGATGTATACCGAAGAAGAGGTAATTTTCCAATAGAACCTCTTTCCAAATATGTGGTATTTATCATAAAATAATAAATTCAGTATCCTTAATAAACATTAATTTTATTATGATTATGGTACCACCATTATCCACTAACTTTTTAAAAAATGGGAAGTGAAAGTATTAGTTATACATCCATGTGGACTACCTCTTCCATGTTTAAATATGATTTAGTTTCATTCATCGTAATTGATAAATGGTTATAATTATAGAAATAATGTTTATCTGTGATATTTATGAAACATCATACTTTTTGGACTATAATATATTATACACCTTTTTTCCTTTCCTAATTTTGAAGAATGAAAATTTCACTAGTATATATAGTTGGACTGACTCCTTCATGAATTGTTGTTATTCATAATAATTTTCACTATACCTCGATGGTAATAAGGATATATTAATTGAAAATATATGATATATATATAATATTAAATTTAGAAAAGTGAAATATTATTCTTCATTAATTCATTCCATCAATTAAAAAGTTGAAATATAACTGATGCATACTAAAGTTCATAGGGGGAGTTACACAACTGAGAAGGGTAGGGGATGGTGGTTGAATTAGGGGCAATGTGTAAATTGTTTTTATTTTTAGATTAACCTATTTTGATATGATAGGATATTATCCACTCAAATAATCATATGTGGTTATAATAAACATTTCTCCACTATCGTAGAGTCTCACTATACATTATAGATTCCCACTAGAACAAATGTTTCTCAATGTCAATTACAAAAATTATTACAAAATAATAAAATAAAGGCCACTTCTGAATGATGAAAGTTTATGAAACTACTTATGATGGTATTTATTTTGATCCTTCAATATAAATAACATATCATATGATCACATACAAAAGTACTCCACTAAACATTTTCTTCCTCCAAATTCGACATCTTGACTTCCCAACTTTATATTTCTCATATAGTTTGTCAATTTATCATTATATTCATTTAATTATTATGGAATATAATATCTATCATTTATAGAAATATTTTGAAAAAAATATAGTACTCCCAAATCTAAATTTTATTCTCACATACACCACATCATACTTGATGAAAATGATTTTAATGCTTCATGATCAGAAAATAAACTGGTGAGAAACAATTGAATTTATCATTAAATTATCTTTGTTGTATTTCAGTGATGAATACTCTATCATTTATTTATCTATAAATAAAAAAATTATTTTATAAGAACTAATACAGTGGTTATTTGAGGATTTTATTGAATTATTATTTTGTACATTGTGGAACGTTGTTCATAGAGTATTCTGCAAAGTAAATTATTTTATCTGCAGAGTGATTCACACTTAGATGTACTAGAATGAATTATTCACAACCTAATTTATCCTTGCGTAGAATTTATTTTTGAATATAGATTCACTAAATATTGTCCAACCATAAATAATATTAAATATCATTTGAAAACCATGAAATACCACATATTTATTATTCATATTAAAAGAATTTCATTTTTATTTGATCATGAGACCATTTATCCATGACAAATATGTATCCCACATAGTATACTCTTTCATAGATAACTATTCTTAAACTACTGTCACTATTCATTTCACTATTGTAATGGACAATTCCTAAAGCACGATTCATCTATATAGCACCTTTATAAAGCATTTATTTTATTTTTTGAAATATCATACTTTTCTATTTTTTAGGGCACACAATGTATTCTGTGAACTCTAATGGCACTAGAATGTGATATTGATTCTTCAGTTTGAAAATATTCATTCATGAAGGTTTTAGTTCATGAAGAACATGTATTCATGATTTATATGATAAACTTCCCCTTGGAATTGAAAACACACGTTTAAATGGATGGTTATATTTGATAACTAATGGTATTTTGATCTTTTTAATGGATGGGTGAATAATACTTTTTATGCTCTTATCTAACATCAATACTTCATCCAAAAATTAATTTTTTTATTACTCAATACCATCCACTTCCCCTTCGTTGTAGCACCGAATTTGGTACCATGATTCATTGAACACACACCAAGGGCTTACAACATAGTGAGCTTTGGAAAAATCCATGGCTGTCTACACGTGCATGCTATATAGTCTCTATTCATGGGCCCACCCTCATATTCAAGACCCTTATACATTTTTTCAATTATATGGTCTTATATACTACCCATTACTTCCTTTGGGTTGACTTATAGTATATCCATATGATAACATTAGAAGTGGATAATCTTGGGTAACTTGGCTAGCTTCAGGGGTGGGCTCCCAAAATTTTATAGTAAAATAATAAAGTATTAAACAAAAAAATACACGGAAAACCAATTACTCATTTCTTCTTCTCATCTTATTTGTCTGCATGTAAATTTAAATTTCCCGAGAATAGATTTTTTAATCTTCCAAATAATTTTTTATATAATTTTAATATCCTACCCCATGTATTAGACATTCATGTATAGTAAAAAATTATAAAAGTTTATACCATGTCTAATTTTATACACATGATATCCCATTCCATATAATGAAGAATTATCCTATATTGAAATATAATATTATAAGATAGACCAATCATAATTCTCTAAGAATCACTTATTCATCCATAATAATTCTCCATGAATCACAACATCATCCAGACTCACAAAACACATATTGACATACTATGACAAAAAAAGAAACACCTATTGTTCAATAATCCACCATTTTTATATAGTTGTTAGTACCCCTTCACATGAATCCCATCACATTAAATTAAATATGTGTATATCATATTTACTCCCCCTTAATAAAATTAAATTTAAAGGGTATGTGGGGTATTCATATCATATATTCCCTCTTTATAATTCCTCCTAGTCTTATCTTTAATGGATGAATGAAATCACATTATAATAGGATACAAGCATGTGGTTAATATTCTTTGTGTCTATGTTGGTGTACCCAGGATATAAAACAAGGGGGATATAACCGAGTGCATATAACATTTCTTTTATTGATTCATACATGTGAAATTATGATCATAATGTTTCAGAGGATGTATAAGATTCTGGACAGAATTTATCAAACGCAGAAGAAAGTACAAGTGAAAATGAATAATTATACCATTTCTTATCATTTCTTAAATAATTCATTACCCAAAAAAATATAATTTAGAATGATAAACATGCATGAAAGGATGTCTCAAAACCCATAATGGATTCCCCTGAACATATTGAATCTATTTTATCATCATGGAATTTAATGAAACCCATATTAAATAACACTTATTCTTCAATTCCCTAATTTTGAAGTAGGATAAAAAAAGAAAATAAGTAATAATGAGAAAAATCATGATATTGATCAAGTTAGAGGATAAGTGATATTATATAGTTTCATCCATAGCTAAATAAACCTCTATCTTGGCATTATTAAGGAAAAACTATCTATGACCCAGTCCTTTATAGAAATATATTCCAACATGACATCTCTACCTTCAACCTTTTCTTTAATAATGTGATACCTGATAAAAATTTTATTGGGACATTAATAGTGAACTATATTTTCACATCATTAATATGAGAATTTTTTAATTAAATTAAAATATCTCATAGAAATATATAAAAAATATTATATAATGTTTACCTGTTGTAAGGTACTATATACAACCAATTATTCCCCTAAAATTATTTTCATTAAATTATTTTAAATTTTCAACTGGTTATATTATTTATGAGCTTCCAACAGGAGTACTAATACATATGTTATTCAAAATATCAGTATTTTTATGTAAATCCATTATATACATTTTCTGATAAATAAATGATACTAATAGTTTTTTAGAATTTAAAACCAAAGGAATAATGATTTTTTTACCCATAATTCTCATTTAAAAATATATTTCATATGTTTTTTAAATGACTAAGAATGTGTTTATTTAGTTGATAGAAATATAGTGTCAACTACATATTTTTTAATAATTACGGAATCTTTTATATCATTTTTAATAGTAAGTGTTAGATAAACATATCCGTTGACAAAATTAGTCTGAAACAAACATGAAAAAACTTTATAATACCAAGATCTTAGAGATTTTTGTATAAATATATTCCCTTAATATATATATATAAATTATCAATTATTTTTTTCTTTAAACCTAGGTGGTTATTCTATATAAACACCATCCTAAACACATCCCTCATGAAAATAACACTTTACATCAATTTCAAAAATGCTGAAATTTAATAATGCTTCATATGATAGATGAATATGAATATATTCTAGAACAATTAATAGAAAATAATATTCAATATAATTAATTACTTCTTGTGTATAACAACCATTTTCACTAGTTCTATATTTACGTATAACCACAACACAATTTTCATTACATTTATTTTGAAAACACCAATTTACACCAATTATTATAAAAAAACTATTACGGAGTTAAACAAATGATAAAACTCTTTTCCTCATCAAATAATTGACTTAGTCTTAAATTGTGTTTATCTAGTGCTCATCAAATTAATCCTAATTAATATTCATAGGTTAATTTTTTGATATAAATTTAAAATTTTAACATTCATTTTATAAGGAACATCTATTTTTTACTCGTTAACCTAAATAAGTAATGATATTTTCAATCAGATGATTCATAAGTATATTCCAAAGGCATAGTTTTATAGAAACTATATTATTGAACAATAGCATGTATTTATTCTTGATGTATAAATTCAAAAAACTAATCATTCATTTTTTCCTTATATGAATAATTTTCAAACTTATGATGAAGTGAGTTTTAGAAAAATCATCAGAAGATGTGCTTTTGGGATGTTTGATATCAAAAGGATTAATATAAATAAATTTCACCCACACATTTTATTTAATAGTTATTTTATTAATATTAAAATATATATATAGGCCTTAGTAGTTGTAGAATATTGAAGAAACATTTCATCAAAATAATTATAATAAAATTTAAAATAATTATCTTCAGTATTCAAAAAGATTACTTTACATCCAAAAAATCAGAGGTTAAAATGTCTTTTATTTCCTATAGTCCACAAATATTAATTATTTTTATTAATAACAAATCTAATAAAAACTTGATTTATTGTATAGTAGGAAGTACTAATTTCATGAGAAATAAATTGATTATAAATTGAGTATTCACCCATTATGGGTCTATTAATATCCTAAAGAAATATATATATTCATTCAAGTACACTATTTCTATAAGGTGTTCGTGGTGATGAAAAGTTATGTATTTCACCATTTTTAGTACAATGTTTTTTAAAATATGATTTTTAAAAGTCACCACCATGGTTATAATAAATTGTTAACAATGTTTTAACTTTCAAAATTTTAAAATAGCATGATAATTTTATAAAAAAGAAAAAGGATTACATATTTTTTTCATAGAAAACATACCCACATATATCTAGTGTATTCATCAAGTAAAACATATATATAGAATTGTCCACTAATAATTTTAGTTCTTTTTAGAAAAATTAAATCCATGTGTAGTAACCATAGATCTGTATAAGTATAATATAAACAAATAGATTTTTAAACAGTCTTATGAGACATTCTGAATTGATAAGGATTAAAAATGTTAATATAATTAAAATTATGCTCTAGGGAATCTCTAACAAGTCCATTACTATAATTATTGGATAAATTTCTATCAATATATTTTCATAAACTCTAATTCAAGAACCAAAATTATTACACCACTTAACTAGGAAGAGATACATCATGAATTCTTAGATCATCAAAATTATGTGTGTATAAATTGTCATTAATATTATAAGAAACAATAAATTTAACATCAAGAGTTTGAAAAGTACATTAATTATTATTGAATTTCACATGCTTTCCTTCATCAAATAAGTTTCTTATTAAAATGATATTTTTATTAAGGAAAACAACACTATTATTAGAAATTAATATTTTTCTAGTATAACAATATTACCTATATCACATATCTCTCTTTTTGAATTATAATAAAAATAAATTTCCACCTCTCATCATGATAATATTATGAAATTATTGATTTTTTACAGTTATGTGGTGGAATAACCCATTATCCATGTAAAAAAATTAATTTCAGGTGGTACCCTTATTATTTTCATGAAAAATATTGATAGGGTATTTGTACCCAAGATATTCTGGGTCATGCATTGATAGAAAATCAAACATTATGGGTACACATTTGTCCAATACTAATTTATTTTAATTATTCCAATTCCATAGAAATATAATATTTAGTAAAATCAAATTATTGTATTATATTTAAATAACACTTGTTCATCCAGTGTCCCCAACGTGTGAATTTTTTATAAAATGGGTAGTTTTGGGGAAAAAGTTGTTATTTCTTAAAGGAGGGATTCTAGTTTGTAAAAAAAACCTAAACAAAATTTATAAGGTACCGTTTTTATGAAAATATTATACAAAATTTCATTCTTTTATGAAAATTAGATAGTTAATTTTTATACTCTAAATATCAAAATTAATTTTTATAACTAAATAATTATTATCAATACATGAGGTAGAACAAGATTTCTTATCTAATTATAATTAAATACTTTATATTCTTAGAGATTTTATTAATTAAAAAAATTTATTTGGAATCATTTAAAATATCATTTTAATAATTTTTTGAAACATTATTATTTTTCTTTCTAATAATGATTCAAATGTAGAAAAACACTCGTAATATTGTAACTTATCATCTTCATCTGATGAAGATTATTTTTTCATAAAAATATTTAGATCAATTTTCATCATTAGTATTAATATTATTTGTATTGAAATTAATATTGGGTATGGATTCAATATATACGATATCCAGGAAGCATTCATTAGTATTTTTAATTATAGCGAAAAATCACATGATCTTCTATGTATCCCGTACATCATATAATGAATTTTTTAAGGAACTGTATCAACCACTAGTATTCCAGATGCCTATTTTGTTTAAAAATTTACTTTTATACTTGAATAAATTCATATAATTCATGTTATTTTTATCATTATTCTTTAATAAATAATAATTCGGTCCAATGTGACTAGATTTAATGCATTAATAATAAATCATTCTATAGGATGACTTCATTTCAATTATATCTTTACTAATAATCTTGTAATTATATCTAAATTTGTATTTATATCAATTTTTTACATTGTATTAGATAAGTTTCCAAGATAATTATCACTCTTCTTAGAAGAAATACTTTTATTTTTAACATTATCCTTCCCCTTCTTTGAAGATATAGTGAAATTCATGGTAGATTAATATTTCTTAGAAATATTTGAAGTAGAACTAAAAGGAATTCCATTACATTCTTTATCATTATCAAAATCTGTTTTATATCATCACTCAAATTAAGTGAGAGTTCTAATGATATCATTAAAAGATTGATTTTTTAGATGTTTATTATTATATAAAGATGTTTATTATATTACTATTTTTAATGAATTATTTCAACAATAACTAAACCGAATTTTTCACCAGTCATGTATTGATCTCTCAAATATTTAATATTGTTATCAATCATCATGAATCTTTTATTCAATTTTTATTTTGATTCTCCAAGTAGATAATCGGATGCTTTATAATTATTTATCAATATTTCTATTTATGTTGCAAGTACATTGGTGTTTCAAAACGATATGAAATACAATTGCATTAAAATAGTATTGAATATTTGACCGAAATAAATATGGATATTGATATTTTTTATCATAGAAATAATTTTATTGTTTTTTAATATATAGATATGTTAATAATCCATCATTTCATCTTTATTAAATTTAATCACATACCTATCAAAAATTTTATGATATCAAGTAAGAATAATAAATATATAAAATATAGTATTTATGGAAAAGGTAATAATTATATATATATATATATCTATCTAATATTCAGAATTATCTCATTGAAAAATTGACGGACTACATAGAATCATTTCATCCATTGCCATAATGAAAAACCATACAATTTTAAAAACTGGGGTTCTATTTTATACAAAACACGTTACTGTTACAATTTATAAAAATATGATACATCATTGATATTAAATTTATTAGATTATAACATATGTAAAATATAAATTTCAGAAGTTGAAATTGAAGTGATACTAAATGTATTATTTAAATAATATGCATCATACCACATGGATGTGGTGAATTTTTGATTATGAAATAATAAATGAAATTTACATAATCAAATTATAAATTTATTTTGGAAAAATATTCATTCCTATATATAAGAAAGTAATAAAACAATATTTTTAATTGATAGTTTAGAAAATCATAGATTAACAAACTTTATAACCTATAAAATAATATTTTCTTAATTCACACCAAGAATAAAGTATGTCAAAATTATATATAATATGAATAACAATGTAGCACATGTGTTATAGAGGTTTTATTAAAAAATATTAATATATTACAATGATATATTGCACACATTAACCTTCTATGTAAAGGGAATTTTAATCAATATAAACCTATCAATGATATATCACATTGTCATTGGGTTTAACGTTCATAAAATGAAGTGTCTGATAAAATGAATAGAAAAAAATATATTTTTCCTTCCATGGGAATCCCCACTAAGAATGGTAAGAAAGAAAATGTCACACAAAACCCTGAGTAACCCCACTGATAATGACCTTACAGACAACAATAACTATTACATAAATTCTTATTTAATTTTCAATATGTCTTCATACATATCACCTAATAATAAAACACTCTAAATATTTAATTAATAACACTCAATTTGAAAATATTTGGAAAAATATTCATATAAACATTAGATAGTAGATGATAAAAAATCATAAAATCAATTACATGAAAAAGCATCCTCCTCCATGTATAATTCTTGGATTCATAACAAAACATCCATAAATTATATTTCATAAATATTGTAGGTTTCTGCAATGAAATTATATGAACTCCATATATACATGGAATGTTAAACTTATTGATTCAAAACAATTATTATTATGAAATACACTATTACAGTATATATTTTATATATTATGGTGGAATGAATTCTTTTAATTTGATGGAATAAACTTTTTTCATTTGGTAAACTGATCTTCTTCATCTGGTAGATTTATAGACATTCAATTAGAAAGAATTTATTACTCTATTTAATGAAGTTTATCTGATGATTTTGATAAAATAACATCTGAGGGAATTTTTTATACTTCAACTATTTTACATTTAGAAATATACTTATAATTAATTATGTAATTGTTGGTCTGAAGTAACATACTTGTAAATCTGACCAGAAAAAGAGTCCATAAAATGAATAGATTTTTCTTTGTATGTTAGAATATTTTCCTAGACCAAATTTTTAACTTTGTTAGTCTAATATTTAAGAAATTATGAATTTATAAAGAAGTGGTATGTGATTTTAAAAAAGGTTATATTTTTTTGAATGAAAATATTTGACTCAAATTTATTCCAAAATATCATATTTCAATTTTTACATTGAAAATTAACTAATAATATTTAAATAAATTTAAAAATTACCATTAATAAATTCCATCCCACCTAATAATATTTGATCAATTAAAAACTCTCTAGTATAACTTGATTTATTTGTCTGTAATCACTACATTAATATAAATTTTATTTTTAATTATGGAGAATTGAATTATAAAAACACATGTTGGTTAAATATGTCTTATGAAAAACAATTAAAAATGTCATGAACCTAACTATCTATAGATATATGAAAACTCCCTCCTAGTTCTATTTTGTAAAAATATATGGTTCCATCCCTATAAAATAAAACCCATCATTGATAATGTCTTTATATTGAATTTATTACTCATCATCTTCCTCCTAATACTATTTATGGTAAGGAATTTGGCATGATATTAAATATTTGGATGTAATTTCATATAAAATTGATGATATATTAACATCTAATAAAATAGTAAAATTTTTTATAATACATAATGAAATAAAATTGACTTCTTATTACAAGGAAATATAATTTTTATGATGAAATGATTTCAATTTTAAATAAAGTGATAAAAAATAATTCCTAAATCAATCTCAAAAAAATCCATTAGATCATGGAAGGATCAATATTTAAAAGATTTGTAATTAACCATGTATGAGACAATCCTCTTAGAAAACATTCCATGAATGGTATATAATGTTCTTATATCTATTAAAGAAATTAATAATATATTTCTACCTAATTTTATTCATCAAACAATATCTTAGTTAGAGAAAGATTCAACATACATAAATTAATTCAATTATTTAAACTCTTATATATATACACTATTAAATTTGACCTAGTTTCTCGGATTATCTTACAATGATTAAATATTATTGAATCCCTTATTTTCAGAACTTTTTATTCATGAATAGATTGAAAAAATAACAGGGATTATATATAATATTGAAACCTCAACCTAAGGATATGTTAAAATTTTATAATAATATTAACCCATAATTATATCATTAATAATAATATGTTAATCCACATGAGAGAAAATTTATATAACCTGATTCTATTTAAATAATGGAAATATAATTATGAAGACTCCATTAACCTGAAACACTTTTATTCTAGTAATGATCTACTTGTAATTATATTTTTCTCCTATAATCGTAGTTTTGCTTTCTATGTATAATTGGTTTATATCATAAATCAGATAATATATTCAATTAATATCTTTTAATAATTAACATAACACTATATTCAAGGGTATTTATCTCAAAATCTACAACATTGTTGAATAACCACTTTCAGGACTGAACTATGTTTCTATATACCTTGAAGGATCCTCTAAATATGCCAGAGGCTATTGACTCGATGTATGGGTTTTTTCATTACAATGGAGACTATACCCACTATAACTACTAAACATAAATAGTTACATAAGTAAAACCAATATTATTTATCAAAATAAAACTAGAGTAATCATATATCACATATCAAAATAATTAAACCAATACATCAACCCATGCGATATAAATTTGACGAATTAAAATTTTTATTCAAAGAACACATATATAATTAGGATCCGTAGTGGGAGGAAATTTTATATGATGATCCCAAAAATCTAAATCCAATTTTATATCAAAATAGTTGATGAGTTCTACACATACCCAACACTCATGATCCAGCTCATCTAACGAGATCAACAATCAGTCATAAGTCCCTTTAAATGTTCTTCACTTATAACCATAATGTTTACTTGTATAACTATGAAACGTGATACGGGTGTGAGTAAAAATCATTCCAATATAAATTTTTTTTCATTGTAAAATATCATAAAGAAATAATTGTATAATAATGTGAATCACTGTCAAAACATTTGTTCCACTATGAAGCTCAGGATTGACCATACTAGATTTGTCTAGTGTAACTATTTTTATGAACATAGTAAATATAAATTCTGTTTTTTGGAATGGAACTCTATCTGTAAAAATATACGATATAACTGAGGGGTAAGAATATAACCATATCTTGGGACCACCACATATATTCCAAACATATTTGTTGAGAGGACACTCATCCATAATACCAAAATATATCAATAACACATAGGGGTTAGAATAAATTTTAAACCTCAAGAAAAATCTCACATAATCAACACACAAGGTTTTAATACTCTCTCTTCCCTTGTACTATCATATAAGGGGATACAATAGTGATTATATTATAATCGATGAGTTTTTGGATTGTGTTCATTGTTGATATTTTTTTCTACTATATTTTTTGGATTTAATCAAGTGAGTTTAAACATATATAAATATTTTATTTATAAAAAATAATATCTATGGATTAATTTTATATGTTTATTTAACTTCATTTTTTTTCTGTTTTCTAATTTTTTACAACTTTTGTTGAGGTTTTGGAGACATTTCGTGTTTATATAAAAGAGAAGGTAGGAAAATTTTATATTCATGTCTGAGTTTGTTATAGTAAAGTATATATTTCATATATGGATTTTAAATATGGGGAAATCCCTCTGAATTTAGGAAGCCCACAAATTTTATCAAATTGCTCTTGCAGTCAAGAAGTCAATTTTATTCTGGACATTTTAGTTTGAAAAGAGAGTACGATACATCGAGGTGATGTTTGTTGGAATGACCACGAATGTTGTATGTGATATAAATGGGAGATAAATGTATGAATTTTCATGAAATAAGTTATTAGTGAGTGAAACCATGATGTAGAATATATGATTTCATAGTGGAGTACATGGTCTATATTGGAGTATATAATTTGAAGGCGATGATTTCCGGAAAACTGTGAAGCCTATAAGATGTTCGATTATTCATTACATGAAAGGGTATTTATGAAAGGGTTGAAAAGTAATTTCATTTATTAATGAAATATTGAATGAATGTATCTAAAAAGATTCTAACTAATAGGGGTCTAAGTGTTAATCAATATTTATGTATGATCCATTGACCAATTAGGTTGAATAAAGAATGGATTTTATCTAATGTAGGAATCACATGTTGTCTATTTTGGGATAATTTTGTGAATTTGGGGATAAAATAAATTCATTATAAATGCTATCTGAAAGGATGATTTTTTGGTGGATAGAAAAAAATTTCTATAGTTCTCTATGATGTGTAGAGAGTTGTCTGTGAAGGGGTTTTGTAGTTTGTGAGGTAGTTTATGAGGTCTAAAAGGTTTATTATACATTGAAATATGTTCCATATGGTTATTTAACATAAGGTAGATTTAGGTACATATTTTCACATGAATAACTCTATTAGGTATACTTTGAGACTACTGAGCATATTAAAGTACCACATCAATGATTACATGATGTAAATAAAAACCTACATTAATAATAATAATGGAAGACATTTAAATCAGTAAATTGAGGCATATTTCATCCAATAAATCGTACAAGTGTCAATAATGGTGATCTGTAGAGGTTGAACACTTCCCCTAAATTCAATGTAACTTCAATTCACATGGAATAATGTAACGAGGGATAAACTATTATAATCTAACAAATCTAGTGAAGGTTGGTGAATTCTTTTGTGATTGATACGTCATCATCATATACTCATTGTACTAAAACATAATGGTGAACTATGTCAAATAAATTCCTTAATGTTAATTTCTACCATTATGTAGTGAGTGAATTTGTATTATTTTAGTTAGGATTATCGAGATCCTGCCAATAATGGGACATGATCCCTTGGGTAAAAAATAATAATTTATTACATTTATTCCCCCCTCCCCAACCAGAGAAAACTAGAGTATTTTATGTGGTACAAGGGAATATGTTTCACGTAATCTATCTCTCAAAAAAATAACTTTGATTAAGAATTCAATAAATTCTAAAGGAGTTCCCTTATTTCATAGAGGAAAAATTAATATTTTGAAGAACATAGTGATATCATACCCTTGATCACTATGGACGTATGTTCTTTCTACTACATAACTTTAGATTAAAGTAAATTATGAGGAAGTTTAGTCTATGAATGAGGTTTACAATAAATGTCTAAATAATGATTTCATGGATTAATATTATTTATTTATATCTCTATCAGTTTATATCTATATGATATTGATGATATCTGATACTACAAACTCTATGTGGGAGAAATTTCCCAATATATATGACGGTGATAGTCAGGCAAAGGATGAAATCCTATAGCTCATCAATAACATATTAACTAAATTGAAAATTCCTCTAGATGAGAACATAAATTTATTCTTAAATAGGATCACAAAATTTGATAGAAATTTTCCATGAATTAGTAGGAGCTAAAGGATATCAATAGTGTTATAAATATATTATGATATTTTACACCTATGTAAAATCCAAAAATTTTATCGTTAGAATAGATTTAATTTTCAATGATCTCATAAGATGATATATTAAGCAATTTAGGGGCTTATGAAATGGGAGTTCTGATAGAAGATACATCATGTAATTATGTTGAGGAGATGAAATTCAAATCCATATAGTGTATTTTAATTTCTAATTGATACAATGAAAAATATAATTTAGAGGATGAATATATATATGTTGTGATTATAAATTTAAAGATATGAAATGGAATATTAGATATCGAAATAACCTAGGCTTGTTTCCAGTCTAGTAATGTTAGGTAGCTTCCATAATGGTTCTAAATAATCTTTTAGGATGATGAATGTGAAGAAGAATTTACATTGAGGTGACGTAGAAGCTTCAATATATGAAGAGTCTCTACAACATGGAATTTTTTATGATTAATGTTTAGTAGTAATGGAATTCTATGCAAATAATAAAATTATACCATAATATAATTGTGGTAGGATAATAACAATTAAAATATGATAAAAATATTCCTTGATAGATTATATTGAGAAGAAAGAACATGAATTGAAATAACTTGATGATCATGGAGTTATTAATCACAAGTTGAAAATTTCAGGAGCTATGGAAGTGCATGATATTGAAGAAACAAAAAATCAAATGAATAATGGAATTATAAATAAATTCATTGAAGATATGAAAAAACTAAATGAAGATACTAAAAGTTTCAATGAAGAAATAGATAATCACTTGTCATATATGTTGACGTTAGATGATTTCTTGAATTTCAATGTTAGGATTAAATAGTAGGAGAAAGAGATATATGAGTATAATGAAATCATATATTGGAGAGTGAGGATTGTTGGATCCCTTGAATTAGAGATTTTTCATTAAGACAAAACGTTAATTGAAATTGAAATCAAGTGCTTTATGTAAGAAGATACACATTAGGAAATTTATGAATGAATAATTGAAAGAATTGGTCCTCAAATGTTTTGATGGTGCCAACATCATTATTAATAAATAGTGACTATATTTGTGGGTAATTGTTGAGTTGGATAAAATGATGAAACTTCAATGGAAGTGACTATGATAGATCTAAATAATGGAAATGTTAGGATGAGTAATTCTTGCATCAAACCTATGTCACTAAAGGTTCAAACTAGGAATGATCCAAACAAATAATAAGAGTGTGATGCAAATAATACATGACTTTAAAATGTTTTTTCAAATATAATTGTGATATATGATGTGAGTAGACATGTAGAAAAATTAATTAAAGAATATTTTTCCTTTTGAATTTTCAAATTTGATTCTACCATGGACACAATATGTCATAAAATGAATAAACAATATGTTACTATAATGTGTAAGCTACTGGTAGCTAGAAAAAGAAAAATATCCCATACCCTAAATCAAATAAATTTAAGAGATACTATTTGTGTTGTTATTAATTTTGGTATAAGTATTTTTATGGTAAAATATGATGATGGGAACCAAATACTATAGAGCTTATATACAAGTAAAAACCCGTCATCCTAGAAAATTCATTCTAAAAATAGATAATATACATTATAAAAAAGAGTAAGAGTATTATTTAACCATGAATTTAAATTATTATATTGAGTAACACCATATGACTGTAGTCACCAAGGGATCTCATGGAAAAAAGAGAATAATATTGGGAAGGAAAATATTTCATAAATTACTCTTATGTTTATTAAGAAAATTCATAGCTAGATTCTTGATAATTGATGTTCATAAAACATCATAAGAAATTTAAATCTCTTCAAAAAATTTAAGGCAGAGTTTATTGAGCTAATTTATTTTGAAATTAGGGGTCACTGAATATTAATGGGAGAGAAAATATACATTTTTATAGTAATTAAATAAAAAAACCAATGTGCTATATGTGAACTGGTTACAACATAATGACGTTAGGGTGTTTCCCCAATACCATAATGGTCATGAGGTTAGATTTGATTATAAATGGTTTCTATTCAATGGAAGAGTGTAAAAATATATTGTTATAGGAATGAAAACTAAAAATAATCTATACCTAGTGGATAGTAATGAATATACATAACTATTTATAGTTTCTGAATAAAACAACATCACTCATAAATTGTTAGTTCAAATTCATCAATAAATCATATAAATCATATCCAAGATAACAAATTAAGTGTACATACCAATTATGAAGTGAGACTGGAGAAGACTTGTGATCATTTTTTATATCGAATATGTTGTGGAATACTTGTTGGATGAAGAATGAGGGGGAATCATTCCTTCTTGTTCTTGTCCAAATAGATGTATGTGGCCCAATTAATATATTATAAACATATCGGGATGTATATTTCATTATTTTTCTCAATTATTATATATGAATGAAATTTTTATATTTATACAATGAAAGAGAAAGGTAATGGGATGCCTGGAGATGGATATGAGAAGAGTCATAAATTTGATTGGGAACGCAATTATTATGTTTTAGTTTCATAATGGAATATATTATACATCTATTGAGTTTTATATTTATCTTGAGAAATAAAACATAATTCATGACGTTTATCGGAGTGAAATCCGAAAAAATGGACTTATTGAATGAAGCAACTAGACTATGAACAATATGGCCCAAACATAATTGATTTAAAGTGGATGTTCTCTCCATTATTTGAATGTGGTATTATAAGTTTTAGTGTACGCGTAGAATCACACATTACTAAGACCAAGGGGAGAGAACCCATATGAAATATGGTATAGAATAATGCCTTCATTGAAATCATATCGTTTATTTAGATGTAAGTGAGACATATGAAACATTGATGGGAACAAGGATAGTATAGTGATACTAAATATAATTAAGTATTTGTTGTATGCTCAATAAATGGTATGGACTAAAAATTCAACAACTACAGGATGATTATCATTATAGAGAATAGTGAAATCAAATTCAATGAGGAGAATGATCTAAAGAGTTGTTGATGAAATAATGACGGCATTTTTTCTAATGAAGAAGAGGAATAAAATTAAGTCATTGAAACTAAAAAATCTATATAGTATTTTTTAGAAAAGTAGTACTCTATGGTCTTGTTAGAATATGATTCTATGTATGAAAATGATTAATCTATTACATAGACAATAAATAGGATGATAAAGGATTATCCATCCAATATATTTGAAGATTGTTTGAACAAACAAAGAAATGGGGGGTGAAAAATATTTATCATGCAAATCAACCATAACCAATATAAGAATCCTCATTCGATGTTGTTTATAAATAGGTATCATGGGAAAAATATATTAATTAATAACTATGTTAGATTGTTAAAATCCAGATTTAGGTGGTTTTTGAAAGGCTATAAAATCACAATGTGATCAGAAAAAATATGATTTTCAAGAAAAAAGTCTATGATAAATGAAATTTAGTTAGATCATTGTTTTTTTGGTTTTTTGAGGCTATGTAAATATTGAAGTTATTTATTTTTAGGATAATATTTCCCTAATAGTCCAAATAATGTCAATCTAGCTCTTTTTGGATATGCTAACATAAAGAAGATGAAATGATTATCAGTGAGATGTAAAAATAGTATTCATAATACGAGTTGTAGAAGAAAAATTATAACTTGAATACATAGTGGAATTTCAAATAAGAAATGTTGATACAATGGTTTAGAAATTTAAAAAGTTTGTATATAGTCAAATGAGAGCCCCTAGACAATCATAATATCATTTTCATTCATATATAAATAATATTTATCTCAAAATGGATTTTTAATCATAATTTACATGTAATAATGTCTATGTAAGACTATTTTATGTCACCGGATATGTAGTTGAAATAATATTAGGTGGAAGAACGAAAAACTGCATGGAAGATATAACCATATGAAAATAGATATTGAAACGTCCAGGAATGGATGAATCAAATATATTATAGGGTCACATACGATAAAAAATGAGGAATATACATTTATCTCTATTGGAAAATATTTCTGATAGTTATTGAAGAGGTTAAACATTCACGATTAAAAACTGATATCATTTCGATTTATAACAGGACAAAATATTTGGAATTATTTTGATGGGAAATTTATGGATTCCAAATTGAAATTTTACATTAGTTGTCTATAATATCTCTAGATATCATCTTTACCACCTGCTTAGTGGATCATTTCAAGTGTAACCTAATTGAATGTAATCTCTATGTAGTTAAAATAATAATAAGGTACATCGAATCTATAATAATTTTGTATTTTTCTTTGATGTAGGATAATATAATGAATTTTTGACTTTTTCTGTTTGAATATTTGGCCGGAGATGTGGTGGACAAAAAATATACAATAGGGGGTTAAATATTTATTAATATAAAAGGTGATTGATAATTGAGTGAGAAGTATTAAACAAAAAAATCATCTATACTAGAAGTAGAATATATCGTAGTTAATAAAATCTATAGTCCTGTCTTGTGGATGAAGAAATAATAAAAATATGTCATTGAATATGTTCACCTCCCATAAGGGATCTATTGTAAAAAACTGGGTTTGATTGAGCTCACAAATAATCTTGTTCAACACTATCATACAAAACACATTGAAATATGGTATCATATTTTTAATGAAAAGGTATAATAAGGACTTATCAAACTGGTGTATATTATAAATTATTAGAAATTAGAAAATATTACTATTAACTATTGTATACTGATATGTTTTAGAATAAACTATTAAAACTTATTATTCAACCTCCTCCATCAACTTGAATACACTCGGATGTACCAATCCTCACTTATAGTTAACTATTAAAATTATTCCAGTATTAATTAATGATTAATGAGGACATACAATTCAGTGTGTTCTTTTGAAAAAATATCATATGGACATTTGAAATTGGTTTTATTAAAAAATGTGAATAGAAAATGGTTAAATTACTTGGAATCATGTTAATAGATGATATATATGTTGGATTGAATTATGATTCGTTATTGTTGATACTAAATAATTATGGACAATTTCATGTTATGAAGACATGGGGTGTTTTAAACTTACATGAGGAAATGATATACTATCATCAATACATGTTTTATGTACCTATGTTTTCTGACATAAAATTAAAGTAAAAAATGAGTTATTCTATATCTTTTTTAGGGATGAGATATATATATATATTATGTTTTTGATTTACAAAAAACACAATATGGGAGATTTATGGAACAAATGAGTTCTTGGATGTTGTTCGGTGTTAATTTTTTTTTCGGTAATATGTTTCAATTTTAAATTTAGGTATTTCAATATTTTTGATGATTGAGTACAAAAAATGTAATCATAGTGGAAGAATTGTATAATTTAATTCTATTGAATTATTTTTAAGTTTCAATAAAATAATTGAGTATAAATATTATTTTTTTTGAGATGTATTAATTTTATTTGATGGTGATGAAAGGCCATATATAAAGATTGGTATATGTTCCTTGTATTATAGTACAAATAACAAATATGGAGTTTTTTATAGGGATTATTGCATATAATTATATAGCCCATGATGTGAATCATTTAGGTCTAATAGTTGAGTACATTATATTATTTTATAGTTTACCATTTTAGACTTGATTTCATGATATTAGGGTGATATTTTTGCTATATTTTTATGGTAATACAAGTTAAAAATTGGTGGTTTTCATAGTATTGGACAATAAAGAGATTTATAGTGAGTATGACGGCAATGTGAAGTATACAATCATGTAGAAAATCTCACAATCAACAGTGGAGTACATCACCAGAAGGAAGATGTTTTTTTTCAAATATAAAATTTATACATGGATAAATTGTAGATCATATGAATTTTCGTTATTAAATAATTGGATATTAGTTTCTAGTAATAGAGAAATATTTAGTGTAATTTTTAAATAATCACCTCACTAACCCATTATTTATGCATCAGTAAGATATTATTTAAGATATAACAAGTATTCAAGTCGAATATTTAATGAATCATGTGATTAACCGTGTCTTATCACCACATTAAATTGTGTGTTTTTTATGTTAGATGTGTTTATAATTTTTTAATGGAGGTTTAGTGGAGTTTGATATTAGAAAATATACTTTAAGGGATGGTTAATAATGCAAACCCTTTATAAATATGTTAATGGTTTTTCATGACCAAAATTTGGGTTTCATAGCGTCATTAATAGGTATAGGATTGATTATTCATAGCATTAGCTTCCATTCATTTAGTTATTATTTTATAGGTTTTGAAGTATCAAGGTAACATTAATTTTGTAATCAGATTTATTTGAAATATTCATTGAAATTAGGATAATGTCACCCTAGGAATGGTGTTTTTCTTTACTATGCTATATGTTTTTGATCCCTTCATATTTCCCTGATTCATCAATTGTTTTTCCTGAATTTTGTATAATCATTGGGTTTTTTATATCACTCATCCCCATTCCATTGGTACATATCATTATCTTCAAGAGATTGTTATTTTTAAAATTTGATTCAATTTTTCCCTTTCACCAAATAATTTATTCTCATTACTCTATTTCATATTTTTTGCAAAAATTATATATTAATTGTGGATGTGTTTGGATATTGTTTTACTATATAATTTCTGTGATTTAGGTTGATTAGATAATTTGTTTCATTATTTTTCTCAGTGATCATTATTCTCCAATTTTGTTGGGACATAGTGATTTCATAATACTTGGATGATATTGGGGATCCAACCCCCCCCCCCTTATTATTTGATAATGATACTAACATGAATTTTCAACATTTTCGAGGGCAGATAAATTAATGAAATAAGATAAAGAACTGGATTTGTTTGAATTTAATGTTAATGTGGTGTATACCCATGTGGTGACATTTTACTTTTATATTTCTATTAATGTTTCTTAATGTGAACATGACACTTATTGGGAATATTGTGATTTAAAATCACTTACAATTTCTTTTCATAAAATAGCAATTTATAAAATGTTAATAAATTATATATGCAATGGAATCAGTTTTTTGAAAAACAAGTAATTGTATTGAAATACGCATTTGAATTATGAAGTAATCTTATGGAATCCATCAATTAAAATGTAATTGCAGTTGTATGAATCTTGATAAGATTATAAGTGTATTTATTTACCTTATATGTATCACTGGTTTTGTGTGGGTCCTGTGGGGTTTATATGGGGATGGTATTGACTTCAGAGGAGGTATAATATTTTTTTTTATATGTGGGATGTGGTTTTTTAGATTAAAATGCCTTGAAGTCCTAGGGGTGGTTGGTGGGATTTTGGATAATTTTTTTAGATATAGATAATTAACATCAGTGGGTGCATTGGTTTTTGGCGTAGGATGATGAGAAATTATATAGTGCTAATGTGGTAATTTCTATTCGTGATGGAATATGAAATTGAATTAAAATAAAATAGAATTATAATAGGCTGTAAAATTAATTAATATGTGTTTTATAGTATTTATTTTTAATAGGATAATGAATTGAATTTAAAAAATTGGATTAATCATTTAGGAAATATTTTTTTTGATCGTTAGAGTGGTTTCCAATTCAAAATAGAATTAATTGGGATCCCATTCGTAATTTGTAAAATAATGAAATTAATGATATTCATAATTAAAAAAGGTAAATGTATTTTTATATATTGATTGTTGTATAATAATTTTGATTTATTAGTGGTCGTAGCTGGTTGTGTATAATGTAAGAGGATGTTATTTTAGTTTAGGATATGTAGTGATTTTTAATGTGAACTCCTAGGATGGGTTTTGTATGAGACTATCTTATCATGATTTTTCATGTTATTTATATACACCCAACACATGGTGAGTACTATAGACTGACATAAAAATTGGGGGGGGGGGTTGTTCTCTCAAAAAAAAGGATGACCAGAGAATGAATGGATAATTACCCTATCGTCCAAATGCTTCTTTTAGTAGAATTAAAAAATTTTAGTACATATATAGTGGAATGTACAAATAGGGTATGACGTAGTTTGTGGGAATTCATAATGATTATAGGATGTGACATGTACTGGGATTCACATTGGCTAAGAGGATTATTCAGGGTTTTCATTCCTTACATTAATAATACCACACCACTGTAGTTAAAATCTTGAGATGTGGATGGTGGATTTACAATGATGTTAGAAATAGATAATGGGCCCCACTAGTGGCTCCAGTATGTAAAGGTGCTTGCTGAACCATATTAAGAAGACATTAATGGACACATGAATTTTACTAATTCTTACAAGATATGTTTGTTATATCAAGGGTGGGGTATATAGTGATGAGTTCAAACACACATCAGTCTCATCTAGGTGAATGATAGAAGGAATAAGAGCACCCGAATGTGGGAATAAGTTCTTAGGAGTTGAAAATGAGAGTGGAAGTAGATATAGAGTGCATTAATATATGGTCACTTTTTAATATTCATCCATATTATATGTGGTATTTGTTGAGGAATACATGGTTAGGTAACGATTTATAATTGAACTATCAAATTTTTTCAGTTCTATTATTTCACTAGTGCATTAGTAGGATCATTTTAATTTTTCCTGAGCATTGGTCAGCATAATCCTATGAAGTAAAAATATTACTCTCAAACTGTATATATAAAAACAATTTCAATTATATCTATGATTGTTTCATATACTGATATGAGAAAGAGTTTCATTGTTTTTGGAGTCTCTATAGAGTCACCTACTGAGTATTTTTTCTTTTTGGTACATTATTTTGGATAATATTATTATCTCATTTAACATAACATCTAGATTTTATGGATTATGGTTTGTTTTATATTACGTTATGTAGTTTTTTTGGTTGTTTATTCCGTCTCATGATATTATTTATCCTTTATTGAGGGAAATTCTTATAATTTGTGTGTTTCATATCCTCGGTTCTAGTTGCTAACCTAGGTCCTATTAGATTAGTGACCCATGGATCACTCCCTAAATTAACTACTAGAATATGAGTGGTACTAATAGTGGGAGATGGTGTGGGTCATGATATATTTGGATAAATTCTTTTTTAGCAACATAAGTCAGAACAAGGGGGGTAGGCTATTTTGATGATTTCATGGATTATAAGGGAAACATCAACATTTGATATTTTCACATGATATAGGATATTATTATTAGATGTGACATCATATTTTTGGGAACCCATTTTTTTAAAAATAAGATTATTTTATTATAATTTCATTAGTGCATTAAATGTATTTTTATGGTAGAGACCTAGGAGATGTACATGAATCATATTTAATGGTGTTTTTGATCCAATAATGAGATTTTGAAAATTTAAATTAGTATAAAAATAATCTAAAAAAATTCTATTATACTTCTATTATGGATTCCCATGATTTTGCATTATTTTTATGGATCCTCATTATAGAAATCATCTAGATAATGGTAGTTGAGGTTATCATATGTAATAAATCAGTCATGGTAGTCTACATAATCCTTTTCTTCATCCAGAAGTTCCTTAGTGTATATTGGTACATCTCCATTTCATGATAATTATATGGGGCCATGGTCACCATCATGCACAGTAATTGAATACTCATGGAGATTAGTATAGAGTGGTTATTCAAGTCCCATTCCACCCACAATAGTAGTAGGATCCCTTGAGGTCATATCATTATAATATACCACTAATGTCTATACATAGGTAGGGAAAGTAGGATCAATGTTATCTGAGGTGTGATAAAGCTGATAAGGGTGAACCCTACGATGATCTTTGTAAAAGCCCGAGATTTTATGAAAAATATTCTTTTTAATTTTATTAATGTCTTGTGTTGTACGCTACACCAAAAGGAGCTTTCACAACACGCATCCTTGACTTGCCTTGCATTACACGCAATCACAACCTTCCTCGATAGCGTGTGTAGTACGCAATACTGAGTTTCACGAAACAACGATATGCTATTAAAATATCATTAAAACTAGCCGTTATGAATAGTAATAACCACTTTTTAAATTTTAGAAATTTTAGCTCTCAAAATGGACTTAATTTTTGGATTCGGAGTATCGAATTTAGCCTAAGGTGAAATTTTGGTACTTTTCGGATAACATTCATATTCTGATGAATAGTGAAAATTACTAAATTATAATTAAAAACAACTTTTTTAATCAAAATAATTAATAGTGATAAATTATTAATTTGAGTTGTTTTAAATTATTTTTAGAATATATTTTTACAATTTAATACAATGTTGGTCATTGGATGTAATTTCACATTTAAACCAGACATAAAAAAGTGTCAATCTTTTAATAGATATTGTTTCTTAAAAACACGCTATTTGTTTTAAGAACAGGATTTAATTATAAAATTAATTAATTCAACTTCTATGTTATGAATTTGGTAAAATAGACTTCATTTTTGAATTCGGAATATGAAATATAGCTTAGGATGAAATTTTGGCATTGTTCTGAAAAACATCAATTTTTGATGAATAGTGAAACTACTAAGTGGTAGGTTAAAAACTGAATTTTCCATAAAACTTAATTTTACCGCTTCTGTGAATGGAATTTCGAAAATCCGACAGACACAGTTAATATCAAGGACTAAAATGTTGTTCAATGAGATGAAAATAATTTTTGGGGAATAGTAACTTTTTACTTTTTTTTACCACGGTTAATAGTAAATAGGGTAACTAAGGGTAAATATAATATTACTATTACCCTAACACATGTCCTAATTCTATTGGATAAGTGTAATTCGACCGAAAACAACCTTATGAATATAATATGACCATTTAGGTCAACTTGGATAAGATTATGACATTTAATATTATTTTATTTAATGAATAGTTAAAATAGTTAAAATCAAAGTTTAATAACTAAAACATTTTTAATATGGGGTTATACATAAGATAAATTAGACTATAAATATTCATTAGAAAGATAAAAAGCTTTCCTACATAAGGATAGTTTATTTATATTTTTTAGACTTTAAATAAATTAATTTATATATGCCACAACAATGATGCAGTAATTACCCTTTTAAGGAAATATTAACATAATTGATGTTATAAATGCTCAAATGAATGTAATTTGACAATTTTTATGAATTCCACTAATTTTATAGGTTACTATGATATATTATTGTTGATTTAATCAACTTTGTTCGAACATATAATTCTGTTATGACTTTCACAAAAATCATATATCAAATAGTGTCAAAATTGACACAAAATAGTTTTTAAATAAAATATTATATTATTAATTGTTATTTTATTCCTACAAATCTAAGGTTCGGCCAAATGACTTAGATAAGGATATATGTATTAATAATAAACACTTTTGGGTTCGTTTGGCATGTTATAGTAAGTGTATTAACCATATAGTGAAAGAAAACAAAAAGACACAGTAAAAGTTAAATTATTTAACTTAGAGTTAAATCTAATTGATAAGGTTAAAATAATACCCTAAACTTGTATAAATCCTATTGGTTGATATGATTTCGACCCATCCCCACTTTAGCTTCGAAATAAGACCCTTTGGAACCATTATAAACCGATTTTGACTTTAATATAAAATAATATTTTGAGATATTCCTAAGGTGCCCCTCTCCTCCCTTATAAAAGGACACCTCCTCCCCCTCCTCCTCACACCAATTTGAGCACTCAAGCTCGGCCAACCCCTGCCAAAACCTCTTCTCCACTTCCCTAGAAACATCCTAGAGGTTCGGGTATTCCTCAAAGTCCAATTTTAGTGCCCTAAGAGGAGGTCTCAAAGAGGCGCTTCAAAGAAGAGGTAATTACCGTTACCAATTCTTTCATCTTTATTTCTTCTTCCACTTCTTCTTCTTAGGTTGTTTCATTATGAAGTAATAACATCAGTATCAATCATATACTGATATGTTATTTTATGTATGAAACAACCCTATTTCACCTTCTATCCATCCTACGGAAAAAGAAATCACCGCGCGTGCGTACGTACGGAATACCGTCTCCACGCCGTGGTGTAATCTATTTTCCACCACCACCTTACATGGATGAGTATAATTGTTTAAAGAATAACTATACATAGTTATTAAAACATCATATTTATTCTGATATATTTTATAATCCACTCCAATTCAATTCAATATTTATGGAAATGATATCATCGCTCGTGCGTACGTACGGACTACCGTCTCCACAACGTGATGAGATTCGTTCTCCATGTTAACCATTTAAGAATGATTAAAAAGTATATATAAGAAATAATAATGAAATATATGACATTATAATGCTACTGGATTTATTTATATATGTATATGTATGTCATCTACTTACTTCCATTCAAGACAATAAGGAAAGAAAAACAGCGTTCATGCGTACGTACGGACTACCGTCTCCATGAACGGTGTTTTTCATTTCATTTATCTATCTATTATATATATATATACTGAATATATATGATATATAAATCATATTTTATATTCTTGAAGTAAGTAAATCATGATATAATTAATAATAATGTCAAGAACAACAAGTCAAAACACCTTTGATAAATGAAACGATTTTACCCAAAACGCTTCTTTAACATGGAATTTACAAAAGAACAGGTAATATAATGTCATAAGTGACCCATATATGATATCATAACAATGAATATGATTCTTTAATAAGTGAATGACATTATTTAAATCATTATACAGGAGGTTCGGACACATACGAAGCAAATCGGATCTAAGGTAAGGGAAATATCACAATCTCATTTTTATCCGAGATTATTTATACTTTAGTATTTACTGGGGTGTATTTTATCATCCACATCCATATTTACTCAATATGTAATATTATTTCCATCCACCTACAATTTTTTAAATCCAATTTTACCCATCGGTGAGTTTTTAGTAAAAGATATGAAAGGAATCTTTTGTCGTTTTTCGTACAAGGTACTTTTTTGACTTTTCCGAGAAGAATGTTTTTTTAACTTATACGGCATGAATGGATTTTTAAAACATCATTTCCAAGAAGCTTCCTTTACAAGTTTTCAAGTTTATTTTTAATCAACTTCTTTTAGTTTTAAATTGTAAGACATGTTAAGAAAGGAAAATGTTTTTGAAGTAGAAAGGATATTTTCCTCAAGAATGGATTTCAAGTGTTTTATCAAAATTATTTTCCATCTAAGATAATAAAGGGTTCTGTTTCTATCCCTATTATTACATGGATTTGATTATGTTGTGATGGAAATATTTTTATGAATTCCTTTATCTTATATGAATTGTTTTATGATGTCATGTTGTTTAATAATCCCATTTTTATTACATGGGTTATGCAATGATGTATGATTTATGATTTTGTGGCACACATAAGAATGGTATCATTATGAGATGGGTGGGACCTATATCTCCCTCCAATTCATTGGGTAAAGATTTTATATCTCATGAGATAGACATGGCTGGAATGGTAGGTTATACCGGTTCAGTGAAACTGGACTGAAACGAGGGTTACTCGATTCAGAAAGGGACTTTGTCCACTAAGATAGTCTTGGCAATGAGTCTTGACTAACTAGAAATGATTCTCTATTATTATGTGTGAATGCCACAAAGTTTCATGTTTTAAGTTATGATTGTTGTGATTACATTTCACTACCATGATTTATCCCATGTTATGAAATTATGCTCTCTTTTGCAGGTTATGATTTCCAAAATGTTATGTTCTTATGAATACGATGTGATTGATATTTCTTTTGTTTACCCTTACTGAGAATTTGAGCTCACCCTTTTATGTTTTCTTTTCCAAGGATATAAAGAAAGGTTTTAGGTAAAAAAAAGGAAGATCTTTATGGGAGATGTTGAAGATCTTTCACCACGATTAGAAGATTTTATTCTGAGTTTCCAAAGACACTAAACTATTACGATCCTTGTGTGTGTGTTTTTGTTATGTACTAAGTATTCTGCAAAAGTAATGTAGTGTTCATGTACGTCAAGATATGGGTCTCTACAATCTTCATCCCCCATGACAATGATATGGGTATAGTCATGGTTGTTATCTACAATTTAAAATTATACAATATAAGAATAGATATATTCACTATTTGGAGGTCAAACATCTATTAAGGATAGTGGAAATCTGAGGTGTTATAAATTTATCATCTACCTTAGTTTATAAATTTTTTATTTTGGATGATTCACACTCTATTATTACAAGTATCTTGTTATATTCTTTTTAAAGATTACTTCATATGATTCCAATACCACTAGTTTAATCCCTTCTAGTTAGAGGAAATCATTACTTGTTTATTGTGTGAGGATGGTGTGGAATGATGATAGGGTTGCGTCAATATGTGAAATGTGTATTCACCTTATAAATTTAACTGTATGATATCATATTCCATATGGATTAGTTCTACTATATTCATTCAGTTGTTAATTCTTCATAGAGTAGAGTCACTTATTTTGACATGGAGGGTTAATGAATGGTTTATAATGGAAAATAGATTTAACAGAAAGTTGGTAGGAGTGTTAAGACTCTTCTATCTCATTTGACATAGTTTTATGTGAAGGATTAGGTAGTTCGGGTTCCTTGATCCATTAAAGAGTAATTCTATGTGTTCCCAGATGATTTTGTGGCACTACAGAGTCTTCATGAAATGGTTTTCTAAAAAAAGTTATAGTCAAGAGACTCCCCAAAATTAATGGATTCTTATCATATGGAACCCATTGGGTTGCGATGGTTCAGTTTCTAGAATGATGATTTATTGAATAAGGGCATTATTAGTCATAGTTTATATCATTTATGTTCTTCAGTATTATTGTATATGAAGGATGAAAATGGTTTGATGGTTGTGTGTTGAATTATAGATATTTAATTAGGATATATTCATTCAAAAACATACCCCTTTATATGGATATATGATCTAACATACATAAAGAGTCCAATTGTTTTCCAAGGATTGATATATGGTTGTGATACCACATCATGATGGTGAAGGAGGAGACACAAAAATTTTCCCTCAAGTTTAGGTATAGTAAAATTAATTTCTTTGTTCTATTTGGGGACACATAAATTACATCCATTTTCATGGGGATCAAGAACAATATATTTGATGATTTTCGTGTCTAGTGTTTAGCTATTATGATCAAAATAATCCTTATATACTTGATTTTAGGGGGATAATGTCAAGAATCATAGAGGTGTGTAGTAGGATCCCCGTCACAATTTAATCTAGGGGAAGTTTTACATACTTGTGTTTTTGATCATAGACATTTATTTACATGATCATGTGTTGTCTTGAATGGGTTTTTTCATGGACATATCAATGATTGATGGAGTTCATTCTTGTTATGTACTCAAGAACAGCTAAGAGTTTCATTATATCTATTGTGCATATTTGTATTAAAAAATATCTTAGTAGGATTTAACAAGAATTGTAACCACATTGTATGCTTTAATTAGGAAGGTGATGAATTTAAATAGGGCAAATCTATTTAAAATATCATTCACTTACTGAAATGATATATTGATCAGGGTTCTAGAGCGTCAAATTATAGAAGAAGGGGAGTTACATTAGGTGTTTTCTGAACATTGTTATTTACGATTGGGATTCAAAATGATGTACTAGTAGGAAGTTATCTATGACTGGTCATGGAAATTAAGTCACCAAATAGCATAAAAATTCCACCTCTCATATGGATTTGTATGTAGTGGTGTTTTCTCAGAATCTAAAGCAATATTACATGTTTGAACAGAACATTGTGGTATTTACTCCAAACTATATAATTTTTTATTATTATTTATAAATCTTTTTTAAATGATTAAATAAAAATCCACCAAAATTAATGCTCTAAATAAACCAACCTAAAAAATAAAATAGCAAACCACTTCCAAAAAAAATTTGAAATTCATTAAAAGAGAAAAAAAATTAAATTTAAAAACAATAGACCAACACTCAAGTAAAATCAATCTTTGAGGAAACTAAACTGACCCGGCTACAACACATCACAAGCTCAAACAAGTTTACCAAATAAAATTATTTCCCTTCCATAATTATCTTCAATGAAACCCACTGGAGGAATCCATTAAGGCCAATAAAATTTCATTGTCAATGTTTTATCTAGCACAAACAAAATAATTGGATGATTGTATCAGAACATCCTTATATAATTAAACAACAAATAAATCCTCATAAATGATTAATACTAAATAAATAACAACATAAAAATCCCAAAATATACACCATGGGTATCCAAAAAGAAAAAATAGAGAAGATGATGTAAACTTATCTTAGAACACCAACACACAGTTGAGAATCACATAGAAATGTTTGTTTTTCAAAATTTCACTTGAAGAATATGGAGGGGATAAATTTAACATAATGAAAGTGGAGATATCAAGGTGGACATAGCCTTACTAATAAAATATCCATATAATAGGACCATCAACTCCATACATTGATTATTCAGTAAGTGAACTGCACAATAAAAAATGAACTGAAACAACCATATGGGACAATAAAACTATATTTTGAATATTCTAATGAAATTCTATAGGGAAAAAAATCCTACAGTCACCACCATGAACTATTTCCATACTGAACAATATCTTCATTCGAAAAATGAAAACTAGCCAAAAACAATCGAGATGAACCATAATCAAACCGTACAGACAACAATGTGGCTCCTATAGGACACATAAAAAACCATGAATCCACCAAAGGAGAAACCATGAAATTGAAATAAATTCCAAAAGTCATTAGGGGAAATTCACTATCTCTTGAGGATTAGAAGACCGACAAAAGAGATGAGACCACATCAGTAAAAAATTGACCTGGCTGAATCATCAATAGAATAGATCCTCAGCTATGGAATCCATAGAGACAAAAAGACCAAGGAATTACATAAATGGTGTATTGAAACTAGATTAAGACCACATTAGACCATTATTAGGTAGGTTATGTAGGAAGAAATATTATGTAGTAGGGGGGAACAATGGGAATATTTCAGATATAAGAAATAATATGATTTTCTTGTATCATAAAAGTGTGAACCTCCAAATGGAATCAAATCAAACCAAATCCAATTAAATGAAATGGGAATACCTGATTTGGCATTCCAAGAGAGGGTTCCAAGATGGTAAGGAGGAGGGTATTCAATATAGTCGAAGAGGTGATCCCACTCCCAATTCGATGTAGTAGAGGAACTCTATCCATGAGAGAGGGACAATGAGATATCATTCCATGGATGTTGAATAATACTAATTTTACATTTAATGTGGATTTAATTTATGGTACTCACAATCCAAAAGAATCCTCAGTATTTTACAATTAGTTGGATTTAAATCTACATGAGTGGAGGGGGTTAATTTTTATCCATGATTATGATTTTTAGATATCCTATACCATGAGAAAGGGAATTTTTCTTTTTGATTTGTTCAGAAGGATTTTGTGAGGATATTTTTTTTGAGTCTATGTATTTTTTTTATATGGACGGATGATATTGTAGCAATGCACCTTATTATGGAGGAATTTTAAAATAGTGGTTGCCATTCTTAAATGATAGTATAATCATCTCTGATGTGGTATATGGAATAGTCTCATTGGAGAGACTCATTGGTGGAGGTTATTTAAGATAATTTTCATTCATGGTTATTCGATAGGGCTAATGTTCAAGGATGATTATAATAAAATACTATTTTAGGTAGGTTTTTTTTCAATTAGTCAAGTATGAGGGAGTTCGTCTTGAATTTGATAGCTCAAGCTATGCATTACATCAGGGTGTGAATAAGTTGTATCACAGATTGAGGAGACAAAATTAGTGGACTAAGAAAAAAAATCACTAGTTGTGTTTATAGAACTGTGTTCAGTTTATCATCTTGTGAAAATAAGGCTTCATGTTTCAAAAATATTTTTGAATCAATTTGATGTTCCCATGTAGAAGTGGGAAGAAATTTTAATGTCTTCTTTCACTACGTTACACTAGGATTTGGGAGGTGAATAATATACTTGTGTGATTGTGGTACATCTTAAAATGTCAGGAAATTTTTTAAATCTCTCGGAGTAGTGTACTATGGAAGTACAACTAAGGTGGTAGATGAATGAGACCATGAGAACCCACCTGGTACCAAATACCATTGTATCCTATTATGACAAGAATTTATCCCAAGGATTTTGGATAATATTACAACATTATTTTTATCTCATAGTTAGTCTCATAAGTTTCATTCAATCTTTATATACATTGGAATACCAGATGAACCATGCAGACCCTGGTTGTTTTGTTATGAGGCTTCATATTGGATTTTGGTGGATCATTGGTGAATCCCCTACCTTTTAGTTATTTATGTTACAGTAATTGATTTTATATTTCCATTATCATGAATTTTTGAGAGAAATTTAATGTTATATGATGTTTATATTTGTTTCTCTAAATTTATATTTGTGTGTCAATGGTCATTGGTCATGATGTTGTGTTGAGATCGACATAGATGATCCAAATGATTCAAGGGATGATTATGGTAGTATAAGAATTTCATAAAGAATATGGTGATTGTTGGTGGTGGTTGTTGGAGTTTGTGTTTAGAAATTTTGTGTTCTTAAGGGATTTCCCACATCATGAGTAGTATAGGTTTGGTACTAGGAATCGGATTTATCTCATGTTTCATTAGGACTTATAGGGTGTTGGAGCGTATTTGTGAGGTGGATTCTTAGTTTTTTCATCCACCATGGATGGATTGGGTTCATTAATTCTTCCATGTGTCCAAACTTCAATTTTATATTTACTACGACCTCTATATCATTCATGAAGGATATTTATATATTGATTTTAATGTGAAATTTGTGAAATAAAGGACTGAGTTTATGTTTTATCAGGATATAATTATTCATAGATATTTCATTACCTTAGTTTTCTTATTCTATGACATGAAAATTCATTTTTCGTACGCAATATTTTTGTGGATCCATCATTATTTCATTTTCTTTTTTTAAATTATAGAATTATTTCTTCTTTATGAAACTTGATTATTCCTAATGATTTCTTTGTATCTTGTTTGTAATTTTTTTTTCTAAAAAAATCTATGAAATGTATCTAAGAGGATATTCATTCCTGATTTCCCACTATTTCCTTTTCTTCCATGAGTGTGTTGACAATTTTGATGTTATTATTTTAACTTAAAATTGATTTTGATTCATGGGGACATGATTTTTTTCAAGAAATTTTATACAATTACCATTGTATTCAAAGTATATTATATTACCTATTTAGAGTGTTAGATATGATTAGACAGTAATATTGGGGTTCAATGGATTTTTTATTAGCAATGTTTACTTTTGGGGATAGTTCATGGAATGAGACATTTTTCAAGATGAGAATGATCATTCATGGACTGAATATTCTTTCGTAGTTTCATTCATGAAATAGGGTATTGATGATTCATTGTTTGAATATTTTATTGGAAGTGAAGTGTTTATGTGCCTTGATTTTAAACCTAGGATTGACTCCAAGTATTCATGTTGTGAAAGATGCTACCATGTTGTGATTGTTATATATTAATCCATGGAAACCCCATGGACATTATTAATTCTTTCCTAATTAATATCCAATTTTCAATTATCCTTGAGAATTATTTGGAGATATTTTAGCTTATTTATATAAGATTTTATCATTGGATTTAGGAGATTTATATTTTTTATCTAGAGCTAAATATTCTTTTACCCTTTTGGTTTTCTTCCCATCTTACTCTTAGGGATTATTAGTGGCTATGAAAGATTTATTTGGATTGTGTTAGTAATATATTTTCTATGGTATCTCAAAAATTATGATTCATTACAGTATTCAATGAATATTTTTACTTATTAATTATATTTCTCTTATTTAATTCTTCCAAAAAGATTTATAATCATTTAATGGAGGTAGTTCATATTAACACCAATATTATATTTTGTAATTATTATATTATAATACATTTTATTCCATTGGGTGAATTGAATTTTGTCGGTAATAATATAAAGAACTAAATTTTATCCATTTGAAAGTGGATGTGATGTATTATCTTGTAATTATTGACAACTATTATATTGTTTTTTATTTTTCAATATTTGGAATCATAATATTTTTGCTGTGACATTATAATTTTTTTTTGATTGGTTATTGATTAAATTTAATTCATGAAATTTTAAGAACATATATGTGGTTAAAAAATTGGTTGGGTGTGATTCTAGAAATATTTTAGAAATAATCATGTGAATATCAAAGTAATGCTATAGAATCCCTAATTAAGTGGAATTTTTGGTAGTTGTAAACAACTAATGATGAATTTCAAATGAGGCTTATATGTGTGCCTTATTTTTTTGGGTATTGTATTATTTGTGTGTTGATGTTTGTGACCATATTAAATGTGAAATATGTTGAGGTAGTGGGGATAGGGTTAGTTTTTATTGTGATACATTGTTGGATGGTTGTTGTTGTTGGTTGACAGTTGTATATGGGTTTTGGTGATATGTAGCGATGACCTTGGACAGAAATGTAGTGTTTATTACTACGAGTTTTATATGATATAGTGTGGTGTTTTTGTGGTAAATTATTGGTAGTTATGTAATATTAAATTAAATTATAGTGAAATGGTAATGGAATGAGTTATAAAATTAAAACTTTTGTCCCTAAAATATATGTGAAGTGATTGAGAATATAATTGAAATCTCACAAATGGGATGGTTTTAATTTGGAAATATAATTCAAAATGGTTATAGTATAATTTAATTAAATATTAAATTGAATAGAGAAAATGTTCTGAATAATTAAACCATTATATTGTAGAAATGTATAATTAAAGAAATTGATTATGTTGTTTTGTGTGGCTGGTTATGGGGTAAGTTTTATTTACATGTAGTAGTAGTTAATTGTAAATAATGTATGATGATGTAATCATAGTGTGGTATATGTAAGTGTTTTTTTATGTTAATCCAAAGGCTATGTAATGTGTGTTACATTGATATGAAATAATTTGTTTTGTTTTTATTTGTTCCTAACCCACAATGAGTATTTCGTACTGACACCTATATATTGTGGGGTGGGGGTTCAAAACATCCTGGTTAGTGGAGGAATTAACTGTTGATTACCCATGCCCCCATTTACTTATGAATAATTACATAGTTGACCTACATTTTTAGTGGCGATAACTACAAAATTATGATTTAATTGGTTGTAGATCCAATGGATGAGAAGACATCATATATAGTTGTTTAGAAACATTTTAAGAGGGCATGAGGTGGATGTCCATCGTGTTCATGAAACCCTACGTACCTAGTTACAAGGTGATGATGTGGATGATAGTTTTTTAGATTCTAGTACTATATTATGGGACCTATAGGAGTCAGTGATATGTAAGGATTCAATCTAACTCACATCATGTATACGTGGATGGACACATAGATTTAACTGATGCAAACATGAGATGTTACAACATGAAAAGTTGAGGTAGTTATGGATGAGTCCTAAACTATATTAGTATTATTTGGATGAATGATATAACTAATAATAGTAAATGACATTTTACAATGGGGTATGAGAGGAGTGGATTAAGGGGATGTAGATGTTGGGTGCGTCATACTGTACTCCCACATTATTATTCCTTTACATTGGATACAGTACTCAATGAGTGGGCCTCAGTGCGGTTTTTTGGGATTATTTTCATGTCTATGTTATTTTTAGTTATCCTATTTGTTCACTAGTTCTTTAGTGTTCCTTGTTCACATTCTCATGACATAATTTGGGTATGATCAAATTGAGTATACATGTTATTATCACCATACATATATAATTTTTTGGTTTGTAAGAGGGTTTTAGTGACCAATAATATCATCAATTTTTAAAATGATATAGTTTCTTCTGTACCAATACCCTAGTACAATTACGTATTGATAATTTATTTTGAAGAATCTTATTATACCATTATTCATGAATTTCGGTTATTACAGATTCTTCTTTATTTTATATTTCTCTATGGAGTAGTTTGGTGGATTTTATCCTATCACCTCATTTTATTTATCAATTTTGAGGTAAATTCATATTATTTCACTGATTTATACCCTTGATGTTAGTCAGTAATATGGGGGCTACTATAGGCAAGAATAAGTGGTCACTATATATTTTCACATCGTTCCTAGGTGTACTACTAGTTGAGGTCACGACCCTATGACTTCAGTTTTCATTGTGAGTATAAAAGTATTATCTCGTGAAATGGGAAACATAGACTAGGAAGTGATGTTTGAGGTATAGAAGGTTGAGTACATTGTGGATTGAGGTATCTTGTGAGGGAGTTATGTGAAGTAAAAAACGTGGTGCATGTTGGGTGGTACATAGTTTTTAGGATATAGTATAAATTTATAATGGATGAATAAATTCTGAAATTGGTTATTTATGGTTACATCATGTAAGGTATATTCTAGAAGATTTTTTTTCATTTGTGAACCTAGATGGGTATTTTAATAGATCATGGAGTGTACTAGAGTAACAAATTTAGGCCATCATTATTCAAATCTAACAATACATTCTTGAAAATGAGATTGAAAGAATGACATCATTAAACTGAGGAAAAAATCTTCCAAAGAAGTGTTAAAAAAATATTCAATAGAAGCGATCTAATGGGGATAACACACTATCACAAAATTCAATTTAAAGGCTATGTAATTGACATTAATTGACTATAGTTGAATAATAATAATATACGAAATCTAGTGAGCCTTATCAGATTTGGGTATGAATGACACATTGTTATTGTATACTATATGGACTTGCCTTTAGAGGTTAACCATTTAAAATCACTTATTCCACTCAATTTCTAGTTTTTTTTGTTCTATGATTTCACATTATTTTATAAATTTTCAATGAGTTCCTACAAACTTAGGGATTAGATCCTTCAAGAAAAAAATTTGAATATAACTCCCTAATTAATCTGTCCCCTATTTGGGTATCCAATGGTACTTTATATTTTCTTTTGTATCCTTATTGTATCATCCACACATAGTAATTAGAAATAAACCCTCCAATGGTACAATCATATGACAACAACACAAATAGTTAAGTAGAGTCCCCCATATACCATAGTACCACATCGATTAGATCTCTAATTGGATTAGAACCCAACCTCAAACCAAATTATAAAAATATTAAAATAATTCACCATTTAATAGAGATACCATTAAAATCAAAAAATTTATTTATAACTATGTTATATATTATTAAAAAATTATTATCAAGAAAAATTATATCCACTTCTTGGATTAACATGATAATATTTAAGGGGTTAACACTCAACCAACATGAACAAATGTGTTGTATTAAATATATTGGTCACATGCTCACCCATTTTACAATCCGATATTAACATAGGGATACATCCATGTTCTCCTGTACTAGAAACATTATTTCAATCAAGTGAGTTGTCCAATGATATTTATGATTATATGACAATGTCAATAATTCTACTAGGTAACCCTTTCTTGTTGAATTTGAAATTTTCAACTTCTATTAAATTTTGGCCAACCTCACTTGATGGACAATTATTATGTTCTATACTTATTAATGGTATAATAATAATTCAAATAATGAAATTATGATAGAAAATAGATGAAGAAAATAAATTATTAATATTTAGTTCATGTACACAAAAGGACTAGAAAAATGAACAACATGCACATATCAAAATTGATTATAGTTAATAGGGATAAACTAGGGACCGCCTTCCTTTTGATTATTATGGCCTACACTATTTAATATCCCAAAATATTTCATTTGAAAAATTTGAAGTCAAATAACCAAGTAAAATCACCCAAATATCGGCGAAACATTAAATATAATGAAAAATTATAAGAGAGAGGTGATTACCACATGAAGATTAATAAAATCACTATATGTAACATCCAATCATGGAAAACTATATAGTAACTTGTTCAGTTCACAAAATGACTTGAAGAACACATCCCCTTATGCAAGAGGATTCTAACTAAAATCATGGGTCTATGTAAGAACCATGGGGAGAATACAAACACATATCATGGAAAACAAAAATACAATATATATTGAACAATAATTACAAAATCACAAAAGAATAAATATAAAAAGAATAAAATTTACAAAAAATAAATAAAAACCCCAATATATAACCACATGACTATCTTCAATGTCACATGACCCATGTATTCAACTACAAGACCTCATGTGGTAGATTTTATACATCCCAAACCAAAATAAACATACATATAAACAATAACCACATGCCCCTCACTACCACACTCAATTCCATATTCAGAATAAATCTATGTTATCCAACTAAACCATCAACTATTAGGTCACATCCCTACAATAACCTACAATCATAGGGTCAAGTCGAGTACCAATGTTAAATGGATACATGAGAAGGGTGTGAGTATAACTCAGTAGTACATCAATAATGGTTTCCATGAAATAACTCGAAAAGATAGTGTATTCATAATTTTATATACTCCAAATGATCACATAATGTATGCAAGAATAATGAAACATATCATTACTGATCATATGGTTGCAAGGTGACACCCTACAATGAACATACCTTCTTTGGATAGTGTTGGATGTCCTAGATAATGTCACATAACCATTATATGGAATATCTCCCCACACTGTAAAATATCAAATATAAAAAGGGGAAAGATCAACCTAACCATATAAACATATATAGTACTATATATCATTGTCAATGTAATAAACTACCTTCCTAGTATACCATCATATATCATCAATGAGGGGATATGTATCTGACTAAGATAAATTATTATAATCATCATGAGGATTATTGACTTAGTTTATATACCATTATATGTCATCATTATGGTGGGGGATAAATGGTCCACTCATATATACCACATATTATATCTACAAGATAAGCGGACCACCTACAATACCATATATCACACTCATCAAGGAGATAAGATCCCACCACAAAATAATATCTCATTGACTTATCACATGGGTTGGCTAGTCACTCAAAAAAATTGTAATTTTTTGTGATGGAATCTTGATCACATAATATATTGCCTTTACAGAAATGTCTACATAGTTATGGAATCCTCTCTCATACTTGAGAACAAAAAATATTCGACACACCCCACACTATATCCTTTAAACAATTTGTAAAAGCAGGGGTTTTGGCTTTCAAATTGTGTAATAATATACCATGACATAACCAAGAACACATCATGAATTAATGGCCAAAATAAAAATTGCACTATAGGTATTAGAAAAGGGATGAAATGAAACTCATCTCAATTTAATGTTGATCTATATTCATCCCAAGCACATTGAACTTTTACATTTTCCCATAAATGGGGTTCCTACTAGGATACTCCCATATAAATGTTGATGAGGAACACTCACCCAACCCAAAAATAATATATATAAATACAAAAAGGTATCATGAGGTTCATATAGACTATTCCTAAACCAACTGATACTAATACATTACACTCCCGTACTATGAGGGTACTAAGGGAACATATATAATGGTTCAATATGTTTCCTTATTAGGTATTACACCTCTAAAATTCATATATCTCCTATCATTCATTCATAGGGAAGACCGTATTCATTTTCGACTATGTCATCAAGTTTGCGTTCATGGATACGTTGTGGTATAAGAAACCACTAATCTACTGATGGGAATTTAAATGAACCAGTTCACATGTAAATTTTAGTTAAATCACACATATGTGGTGATACTGCCTATCTCATGATATACAAAGAAGTCATAAACTACATGTATATTTTAATGGAACACCTACATTGTAAAAAAATATTACTTTTATGAAATATTAGCTAGAATTTCCAAGGATAATTTAAACCTGATTGTCTATTATCCATTAACATAAATCCCTTGATCCAAAAAATTTTTCCAAATTAGATATAAACAAATTATAATTAATAACTCAATAAAAAAAATATTAATTTCATCTTTAATATTATGGAAATGATTAATGAAATACTCATTATTTTATCTTTCATTGACTAAAACATGAGTAATGGTGTCCACACCACAACTAACATCCACCCTGAACTATAACATAAAAAACCCAACATGTCATCTCAACTCACACAACAACTACACATAATATATGGATAATAAAAATAAGTAAAATAGTTATATAATTTAATGAATCTAATGAAAAGATAATGTATTATTCTCCCAATACACATTTTTGCGAAAAAACAAAATCCCTATCATCATGACTTGATTCTACCATGTTATGGGTGGATAAACATAAAAATTAGATCCATGTCACAATAAATCCATTCTTAATAATTATGGAATGAATTTATGAACGAATTGATACATCGTGAGAATTTTTAATTTATCTATATCATGGAACAAATAACACTAGATTCAAGCATGAATCAAAGAATATATCACTCTAGGAAATAGATGATAGAAGCAAAACAATTGTGGGATGTTTTTATGTATTCCTTCTTAAAATAAATTAAACAACATTTTGTATACCTCATTTAAACACATGACCAATATTCTAGAGAATATAGAATATTCACTAAACTGTATTTTTTTTAAAAATATTGTACCCTAATGTACAACCTCTAGGGACCCTCACTTATCACCTTGACCAACATTCTCGATGTCTATAACCCTTATGCATTAGGATGTTTATCCATAAATATTCTCCCAACGACTACTATATATAGAAATTAAGGGACAAAAATGTTCATTTACAACATCATGGATTTTAATGAATCTAACATAACTCCACAAGGATAATCTTACATATAATAGGAAACTCAACCCTTACCCAATTTCTAAATAACATTAGGACTCATATGATTGAGGAATTTAATTTTATCGATTCTTTTTTTCATGGTTTTAATTTTTTGGTATTCATGGTGACTCTAGAGATACCACTATTTTGATAATAACAAATTTTATAACAATCCATATGATGTATATTAAATTCTAGAATTTAATTATTACAAAGTAATACATTTATTGGATTAACAAACATATACTATATCTTAACCCTTATGTATATAGGGTATCCAAAACATATTCACATTTTAAAAAATATGGTTGGATAATCTTTATTATGGGGGGTGGGGGTACCCAAATGTAAATGAAATTCATTAATAGGTGACTCTTAGGCATAAGGAGTTCGTTTAGTTTCTAAAAACCCTTCACATGGTGACTTTAATGAATATGAATTTTACACATGATGAACCTTACACTACAAATTTTAACCTTATATATGAGTGTTTTTCAAATATTATAAAATCGATTGAAACCTTTATAAAATCATAAAAATCATCTTAAAATCATTTTTATAAGATAACAACACCTATAATATCTTCAAAACAAACAAATAATTGAGACATTATAGATATAATTCCAGAAGCCAAACCATCTTCCATTACTCAATGCCTAACTTATTTCCCTACTTCTATTACCTAAATCAATAATCAATAAACACAATTTATTCATAAATTATCTCAAATAAACAATTCCACATACCCAATAATTATTTAAAATTTTTTCACAGTAAAATATATATATTTTGAAAAAAACATAAATAGTTTCTTGTGTTTAGAAAATAAATTAAAACATGTTTTTACCTAAACTGGAATAAAATGTTATATTATCTATACTACCACACATTCCCATCGAAGATAATTCTTCTCTCTTAACCTTAGTGAACTATAATGGTTTCTATAACCTAATGCATGAACCAAACTCTCTCCCCCTATGTATTTAGGTATCAATTATTTCCACCATAACTTCTTTTTATTCCTTACTTATGTTGGAAGTCATGAATTCTCAATTTATAAATATCACACACTGTTGTTTATTTCACTTATGTGAACCCTATTTTGGAATCCCCCATCATGTCCATTATCAAATACAATTAATAGATTTAACCAGCCCACTCTTACATAAACTTTACCAAAAAAAAACTTTATCACAAAATATTCATAGTTTACTATGTGTTCCATGAATAGAATTTAATTTTTTTCCACAACAAGGGTATCATCCCCTAATAAATAATGGTGTCCTCCTTAATATATTGTATAAAATACATAGATCATTGAGTGTTATGAATGAAATGTTCTATCTTCACACATGTGTTTTTCCAACTGAATCCAACTCATCCAATCTGGGAGAAATCTTACCAAGGACCAAGCTTATATAAACCATTCTAGGGAATCTCAATGGATTTTTATGTCTCTAAATATTACATATAAAAACAATCCATTCACATTACGTCCCCATTTCACCATGACAATATTCATTTCATTGAACTCATCAGTTCTCAACATTATCTCACTACCTCACTATTATTTGAGAAAAAACTATCTAGATATCCACCATAATATAAAAACAATCATGGAACAAACCCCCTTATATCCCTTAAAAATGTCCTATTAAATGTACCATTCTACATTATAGTGATACTATGATGCTCTATATAACTTCTATCAAATTAAATCAATAATATTTTTCTGTACACAAATCCCTAATAGATGAAACTCATTGTGAATGACTTTTCTAATCACCACATGAATCATTCATTCCATCAATCTACCAGGACCACATGGAACTTATAGAAAGTCATAAAAAATCCCACGCAAAACTCAAATAGTCAAGTCATCATTTAGATTACATTTCCATCACATTGATCTACTCAACCACTTGGTGATTTAAAAGAACCAAGGTTCATGTCACAAAACATTACCCTTTACAAATGGACACATGTTATATTTGTATGAGATGACCATCATAACATATACAAAATTTCATTAATCATATATCATTATTCAATTATACCAGTAAAATTTCAATGGACTAGTTCCAAATAGATAGACCACAACTATTCATACCTCGGAGTAAAATATAATCTTACCAAGAAACATTATAGTATCTATGGTTAACACCAGTTTAATATTTCAGACTCACAAAAATGATTCTCACCCATTTACACCAGTTCCCCTTATGTGATCACCTCCCAAAAGTGATATTACTCCATGAACATAGATTAACATGAACAAACACTATATATTAAATGGATCCTCAGTGTCTTAGATACCACCATAACACATAGTAACATCTGAATGTCCTAATTACTAAATAGTACTATAAGGACCAAACACATTCATCTCTCAACAGACTATCCATGCACTATTCTAGAATTAGATATAACCCCCATTCATTTTCAAAAATTATTATGAAAACACATTGTTTTTCACATAACATCACCAAATAATTATCCCAATACTATAGATTTCATAAATATTCACATGTTATCATGTCTCACATGTTTTCAAAGTGAAATAATTCGTAATAGATCACTATGATCACCCATCTCAAGTCATGATTAGTCTATAACGATATTCCCACCATGTAGGTGAAGTAAGAGATTATAATCCTATCTCTTAGTAAGAGTGTATAATTATAATCATCTAAAAAAAGTGTCTCATAACTATTGTTCCCAAAAAAATCATACTTAATAAGGCACACACCTTGGAGATACCCTATAATACCATTTAACTCAAATGACCTCTAGTTGTATCTTATAAATACCAGTCTGACATTCTTACTAAAATTTCTAACCACTCAACACATGCATTATAATATCATAAAAACAATTCTCTCTAGGATAATTAACCATTGGACGATGCCTCTCATGCATGTTATACTTATCCCTCCATAAGTATCAGACATACTTCCTCTTTCAAAAAACCTAGGGAAAATTTATTTTGTAGTATCATTATCAATTGAACCGTCCATGAATCAATATAAAACAATATTATATACATATTCTTGATACTTCTAGAAGAATACACTATCTAGGATGAACCCTCTCTCTTGGTTACACTCATTTACTGAAACACTTCATAAATAATAAAAAGAAGACTTTCTATTACACAATTACAACACTTACATTGTAATTCCTAGAATAAAATATCAATTTCACTAGGATCCCCCACCAATTCTCTAGGTTATATCTCACATGGTTCACAATTCATAGAGCACCACTAGTATCCTTTCTTAGATACAAAAAGGTAAGTCACATACCAATATACCCATTTTGGTGTTCTGAAATACAAATATCAAGAATCTCATACTCAAATAAAATAACTAATATTGGGTCATATTTCTAATTGGGAACCCATGTACCAGACTATCCTCTCTAGGTCCAAAATCACTTCTATGCGAATAAAAATAACATTATCATATGAAAATCTATATCAGGTGGTATATTATTTATATGGTTCGGTAACAAAAAGTTTCACTTAGAATCTCTATAGAAATAACCTATATAGGTCATTTCTAACACATTAATAATCAAAACCTATATCATAATTTGTAATTTTTTTAGAAGTAGTATAAAATATGATATTGTTTTGTAAATAACAACATTTACATTATTTCGTCAAAAATTAATATGTAGTTTTTAAGACATTGAATAAATGAAAGTTATATCTTATTTTTCCATTATATTTATATATATTCTTCCATTTCATCCAAGAACTAGTGTCATAATCACATAGTAGAATGAAAATTTCAAGTGAAACTACATTCTTGATATCATGATTTTAAAAAAACACCTCTTGAAACCCCATTCTAAGAGAAAAAACTAGAAGATAATAATTCCAAAATTCGATTCATAAAAAGAATTAACTCCACTATAATAGTGAAAACAAAAATATAAATTAAAACATATTAATAACATAGACTTAATATCATACTAGTTATGGATTGGGACATTTCATATTGTATACTCAGGACTATAGAAGTCCTAACAAATATATTATATATCCATATAGTGATAAAAAAATTACAGATACCACTTTGTAGCATCCCTATTTTAATAACTATATGGTAACAAGACTATTTCACTATGTAACCTCATATAAAACTTATAATATACTAGATTAAGACAATTGTACATGGGAGTATAAGGTTACATTATGGGGAAATTGTACCATCATTTCAAAATATAGTCAAATAATTGATGTAATATATTAAAAATCATTACAATAGCCGAATAAATATCCAACATTCTCAAGATTTCATATATATATATATATATCACTGTGATGTAAGGTGTAATTTTATATTATGAAATATTATTCATGAAAAAAAACATTCTGTTGACAGATAGCATATGTTTTAGACCGAAATGAGAATACAAAAAAATAATCTGCACCTTGTCATAAGTCCCACACCATGCCCCATGTGCTGAATCCAGCTAATTTATTCATCTAAACCATTAAATATCAATATCATTCTCTACATAAACCTTTGATAATGTTTTTTTCTTAGGTTCCAATGTTTTCAGTATATCCATGAAGTTTGATAGTATAATTAATTAAGAAATCATAAATAATTTCTCTCAACAAACAACCAATTAAAATTTATGCACAATTTTTTATTCTTATAATGGTAAAATATATTATGAAATAAATAAAATATATCATTTTCAATACTTGAGTTCTATGTTGACATTCCAGATTAACTATACCGACTATGGGTAGTGTTATATTTCTCTGAGAAAGTCGCAGAACCCTTAGGGGTAATAAAACCCAACATTGGAAACTATAATATATATTCGTGGTGAGAGAGGCCCACCAATATAAAAATATGTCACCGTAATTGACGAAAAATAGTAATAATTAGTTTTGAAAATATTTTATCATTTTTGGGAAAAATATCCCACATGGTATACAATTATATAACAACACCCATCAGATGTGCAACGGAATGATATATATTATCTTAATCATTGGTGGATTATTGGGAATCCCTGATATACCATCATAATAATTCGAGTGATATATGGGACATACAGATGTACCATCATAAACATGAGGAGGATATGTGACCAACCTAGTATACCATCATACATAATCATCAATAGGATTTACTACCCACTCAAATATGCACCATATTACAAAAAATAGAATATTGAAAAACCCATAATACCATTTATCATATGTTTCAGTGGGACTAGAGTATAACCAAGAAATATATCATAGGATATTATAACATGTGTTAGATCCCCACTCTAATATGTTAAACATTTTTTGTTTTTCCTCTTGAGTACACAAATTATTGAATTACCATAATTCTATCTTGGTTGGTGAACCCTCTCTAGACTCTTAAATCACATCATAATTTTGACACCCAACACAAATTAATTTACTTATTTTAAAAAATATATGTTAAATACTATTTCTATAAGGATTAATATTCTGTAACATGTTCATTATCACATTACAACATAATGGTACACAATTAAAATATACCATAATCACCCCAGAATGGGATTCCATAATGATAATCTCACTTCAATATCTAACTCAATTCGTCATCTCACAACCAACCAATATATAATACCTTTAATTGAGTCCCATCTATAAAACATTATTGTAAAATTATATTATGAACAGTCACCCAAACTAGAAAAAATCTAGCTATGGTAAAAGTTAACTTGACATAGCATCAGGCATATCCATAGGCCAAGAATTCTTAATAAACCACACCCACAAACTCAGAGGGTACCAATTGTACCTATCTTATGGTATAGTTTTTTTTAATAAATTTTTTAAACCCCACATGGTTTCAAATATATTATATCATGCAGTGATGATAATTCCATTGGCTATCCATGATAAAGGCATCATGCTAGTGTTCGGGGGTCTGTCATAGCCCAATACACATTCGTTCATCAAATGTAATTTTAATGTAGTAATTTCATTTTTAAATTCATTTTACATTCCCAAATATTTTCATAATGAATATAAAATTATATATATATAAATTAGTAATCATTCTGATGATTTTTTAGAAACCACTTACTGGATATATATAGTTATTCCCTTTCTATAATTTTTTCCACCATCACCTAATATCATTAAATCCTGATTGACCATATCTAATTAGAATGAATCCCTAACATCATTGATAGTCATAGACAATTAATTATAAACCAATTATAATATATAAAATATTAAAAAAATGTTAATTTTATATTTATTATCAAGGTAATAATAAAATAATTACTCATTAATCACTATTTTATGGCATAAACAATAACTAAAGGTGAACATTCAACCCATAAAATTCACCAAAATATTTATCATATGAAATAAAAAATGTCATATCTCCACTAACGCTTCAATTTCACCCAAAATGAATGAAATATATAAATAAATCTAAAAATTATGTAACTTAATAGACCTTCAAAACATCAAGTGATTTCAACCTATTGGGGTTATTTTTTACAAATGATAAAAAGACTAAATATCCTGGCATGATTCAACTATGATATGATATAATCAACATAAAAAGAACATTTATGTAACATTATAACAGTATTGAAATTTTTTTTGAAGAAAATGAGAAATAATTGAATGATTTTAAAATATCTTATCATTAATTACCACCTAGAATAACTGACATGTGAATTTGATAGAAACAATGAAGATATAGTTTTAGGATCTAGCAGGTAATTAGGGAACTTTTTTTAATAATATCTATATTATAATAGTTGAATATAAAATAAATAAAAAAATTTAATCCTCATTTATTTATTTTTAAATATTTTGGAAAAATATGGAAAAATAAGAAAATAATTTTTTAGAAAGCTCCATAACCCTTATGTATCACCTATTGAGACACTTACATATCACCCTATGTGAAATTCACCAACTATAGAACACTTATTAATAAGTGATGATAGTTTTATTTATTTTATTAATTGATTTTATATTTCATATGCATTCACCAACATATTTTGAAATTTCTATTAAAAAACTAGAAAAATATTATATATCCTCTAATGGATATTCTTACGTATAACATATAACCCACCACTTAGAAAATTTTATAGAAACTCTAGGGACATTACATATGGGAAGTTTTTTTCTTACATATTATCTCTATCACAGTTTTACTTTGACATACATCACGGGACACTATAGTTACCATTATGTATGACATGTAAATATTTATAACTCTCCAAAAGATATCACTTATGAATTGTTTCCCTTATATGTGTAGAGTTTACATTTTGGAACAACCCACTAACATATCCCAACCCTTATATATATAGGGTATCACACACCTTCTAAAATTTTTAGACTCATATGGGATTACTTTTAAACATGGGGATAGATGTACACATTCATATATTTGAATCTTAACATGGTTACTCTTATAAATAAGGTTTTATTTTCATATTGAAACCCAATAAGGTGATGTATATAAATATAGGATTCATGCTGACCATTATTTATAAATATAATACCCTTATGTATAGATTACTGTTAAATTTCATTTAATATTTATCAACCTTTGAAAATACATAAATGTAAATGGGAAACCAGTTTAAAAATATATCACCACCTCTAGACCACTTTAAAACAACACATTAGTTGAAAATTTTCATAATCTCAACCTCAATTCAAGTCTACCTCATAGAAATTAGCCATAAGCGATTAAAATAATCCAATTACCTCTAAAGGGACATAATACACAAGTTTGGTATCAGATTCAACCGAAAATGAGAAATTATGAAGAAATATAAATTGATCAGTTATATTTAAAATTGATATATAAATATTTTTTGTATAATTTCAAACAATTTATTCTGTTTGGAGAAAATTAAATGACATTTCTACCTATAATTATCTTTGATAATAGACCATTTGAAAAATCTAATGATAGAAGAGGCATTGATTGAATCCTGACTGGAATATATTTAAAATTATAATAGATAAACATAAGGTGGTGGCTAATTCATTGTATAATGAAAGTGAAAAATGTGGAAAAATATAGTTTATATCATTTAAAAATATAAAAACACAATTTATTCAATGTGCAAAAAAATTAGGATCATGTGTTATCAGGTGACGATACAAGTAACTCTGTATGGAACCTACATGGACCCATCATAGAATTAACACTCAATTCATAGATCATAATCTATACTCTAGAAGAAGCTATTATTTATTGAGCCATAGTCCCTTATATCATAGACACCCCCATGTGGAGAACTATTTTCTCCAAAGAATAGGTTTAGAGAGTTCCTCCTTCACTATAACATGACAAATACCCCCTTTGGTGTATCTTATATGGTGAAACCTAGGGGGTTGTGGTGTAACCAATATAACATGTAATATATTTAATCTTATATATACTTTCCCCTATATAATTTTAAATACATTGAAATTCTTCATTTTGACATTGATTAAGAGTTAATCTTATGATGCCTTATCATGAATCATCCCTCCACTAATGTGATGTGATCCTTAATATTCCAAAAATAATTAATAATATACATGATAGATTCAAACTTATTAAACAAACACCACAATATGATTATCTTTACCATAGTGTGTACCTCAAATAGATTTAAAAAATTAATCTAACATAGAAGCTTTGAATGACACAATTTACTAGGCCTCATAGACGAACAAAAATTATCCAGTGTGATTTCAGGTTAGACACTCATTGCAAATAATCCTTCATGATATATATATATGTTTTCACATCATAATAAATGAAGGAAGTTTCTTCCCATACCAAGTCTATTCAATCTATTGTACTATATAAATTGGGAACTCCTAAAAAATACATGAAACTAGAGTTTGACATCATCTATAATAATAGTTATGGATGTATAAGGATTTAATAACAAATTACTCAATATATGGATCACATAATGCATTGAATTAAAACACTAAAGAAGTGATAACAAATATTACACTTTAAAAATAAAATAGATAGTATTTAATGACCCCACATACAAGTTATCCATATTTACCGACATAACAATTTGACAATGCTATAATCTATATGACACTTATAAAAAACAATGTCCCCATACTCATACTCTATGGAGTGGAATTATTGGTCCACATAAGATATCTGGATATTCTAAATGGTTTCCAACAAATTAATGATTATCCAAATATAATATAATGTATTCTATATATGTCTTACCCTAAGAAATCTTACACCATAACCTCTATCCAATATAGAGTTGTCACAATATACCATATATGAACTCAAATGGATCCATATTAATTATAGTCTTATAAGTTTATTATATGTAATATGTTCAAGAAATAACTATATTTACCAAAAAAATAGTGAAATTAAGGACACGTATTAATAGTATTTCCTCAAACTAAAGGATTGCACACTGAGAATGCCAATAATTCTAAAGATGGAAGGCTATTTTTAGAAGACCCTATGTAATAAGTGCCTCATGTATCCCTCCATGGAAGTGAGATGAAAATTGATAATCCTATTCGGACATTATACTCTTCAATACCCCATAAATATGACCGAAATACTAAACAAAGATCCACTATAATTCATCACATGATGATGTCTATTGGATCATAAAGAAAATGAGAAACTTTTTTAAATCGATACATAATAACCAAAATCACAGACATGTCACAAGGTATCCTTTATAACCCCATGAAAATTTCATCACTACATCTCATGATTTATATGGATTTTATATATTTTATATTCATTGTATATGATTGATTTATAGATAAGAATGTAAGTATACCACTATAGTTACTACATCCAAGATCTGACTCCTGACACATACTAATACTAATCCAACTATAAATTCCTTTAGTTTAGAATAACTCCAGTGGAATAACTGTATTTCCTAAATTTTTAATGTCATAAAACATTAGTTGAAGTTTTTTCTTTACCATGGAAAGTTAGTCAATTTACACCACACATGACTTTCTCTCAACAATTCTCATCGAAAACCATAATAACACCCCATAAACATACTCAAAAGATGAATCTATACACTATTATTACAAATATACTAATCTTTCATGAGTGAGAAAACCTTATGAGAACTTCTTATTTAAAATACCTTAATTAAAAACTCATTCACATTCCATTTAGTATACCATAAAAGAAAAATTGTCACCATTAGACATTAAACATGATAAATTTACTTGATCAGCATTGATTAATACCCATATACATTAATTTTACATTTATGAAACACAACATGCCTACTTTTGTCCAATCATCAACTAGTAACTATAAAAAACATGATTTGGTTCTATCAACACATCAATGATAATATTCTCTAATATCCTCTAATGATTAATGCCACACATTTTCACCATAAATTGTGTTATCCCAAGCATATAACTTATCTTATCCTAAATCAATTAGAATGACCCAACCTGCAATCTTTAAGAAACTAGACCCCAACACCTAAGATCCACACTGTTTAGATATTATAATCCCATCCCAAGTCCCACAATTTTAGGCTATGACATCATATTGATCCATTATATTTTTTTTCCAAAATCCATCAACTCTTTATCTGCGCACACACAATCTCATTCGGTATATACCAACATTAATTCTTGAACATGTTGGAACTTCACTCTTTCATACATACTCTCTATGGACACCATTCATCTCAATGGAATTTTTAGAATTTCATCATTTCCTCTCACTCTATGATGGTGACCATATTTTTATCACCATCCATAAAAATTACATAATAAATTATTGTTTCTTAGACATCAAACGTCATATTCCGCAATAGTACACCTCTAATTCACCACATGAGATGACATTCCTATCTACCAACACTAATCCAGATCTATTAGTCATCTTTGTTCATTCCCCACATTTCAATTTATGTAAAATTAATTTCTATCTTCCATTCAAAATAAAAAAAAACATTGGATAACTCCTATATGAATTAACTTGTTCTATTGGAAATTTTACACCATTCCATGTGTAAAATCATACTCAATAATATCACAAGAGATATCTTCTAGAATAAAATCACCATTACACATGTAACACCCTAAGAAAATTTAAATACTAATTTATTATTTACTAATTTTTTTATAATTAAAACTAACTAAGGAATTATTTCTTAAAACGTTTTTATAATTTTTTTGAAAATATATTTTTGTCTTATTAAATTATTAATTTTATATATTAATATAATAATAATTTAATATATGTATATAATGTAAAACTCATATAAATTGATTTTCAAGGATATATATATAGGATCATAAATTATAATAATAATAATAAAAATGTTTTAATGAAATTGGTTATGAAAATATTTACAAACGCTGTATATATATTGAAAAGAAAATTTATTGGATTAATAATAAAAAAATTTAGTAAAAAATTAATGATGGTCGTATAAACTTAGTTCTATTTTATTTCAAATAATATTTAATAATGAGTTTTTATGGAAATTATTTATTATGTTCACTGTATCAATATTAATCATTCTTATAAATACTAAAGTAATTCAATTATATAAGAATTAACTCTTCACTTAATAATTATAAATTTTATATAAAACAATATATTTAATGTTTAATGAATGAATTATAAAAGATATAAATGATTAAAAAATGGTTATAAATCCAATTAAAAGAACACAAATGAAAAACTTTAATCCGGCTTGAGGGTTCGTGAAGAGAAGACCTCCGCTTCAGATGGACCTGTTTGAATCAATGGGCGAAGTCGAAGCTCATATGAGACCCGGATTCAGGAGGCAAGTGCGATTGGGAGTCACGCTGATGGAGATCCGATTTTAGTCATGGGAGATGAGTGTCAAGAACTATTTCATATTCATATTAGATGTTTAATCTGAAGGTGAAGAGTTCAATCGTAGGTGAGGAATCGGACAAAGCCATGCGAGGTTGAAGAAATGTGTGGAGTCGTGGGGTGAGCGTGAGTATTATCAAAAGTCGAGACTAACTTTGAATGTGGGTTTTGAGTAATTTCATGCTCTAAGTGGAGCTTCGACCATCAGATGATGAAATTAAAGTGTGCTGATAAAGTTATGGTTCAGAATTTATGGTTCAAGTTTATCAAATATTTTAGGTAAGTGTCTGATTTTTCAATCCATGGTAGTTTCCAATGCATTTACATACAGTGTTGTCTTATTTCAATATCTTCTTCTTTAAAATCATATCTTTTGTATTCTTTTCTATAATTTAATTTCTTCAATTTGTATTTGGATTATTAAATATCAAATTATTGACTTCAGTCCTAATATATTTTGTTGACACTTTAACCATGATTGATTACTGAATTATTTTATATGGGGTATCATATATCAATCGATATCTACAAAAAAATGGCGTTCATTTTCTAGTATTTTTTGTTATCTATTTTTTCATCATTTTTTGATCCATTTTGTATTCGTTTTGGATGATGTTTAACGCGTATTTGAAAATTTTCTTCAAAAGAATTGGTCCTATTATCAGTTATTTGCATTTTAGTATTTTGTATTGTGCACAAAAAAAGTTTTATTAATTTATTTTCATCCTTCGAATTTAGTTTGGTATGTCAATGTTATATCAATATAATATAAATTTTATTTGGGGACTCACTTGTTTTTTCTTAATTTTTATAATCATATTGTATAAAATATTAATATTTAACTATTTCAGCTTGACATTGATGAGATTGCTGTGCATGATCATTTTTAGGTGGAAATAAAATATACTAATAGATTAGACTTTCCAAAATGGATAAATAGAAGAGTCTAGTGGGCGTATATGATATATTTTTCTTTGTGATGTGTTGTGTTATTGTGTCCTGAGTGTATAAGATACGAGTAGATGATTTAAGGAGTATAGTTATTACATCATTCTTCCAAAATGAGTAAGGGGTTTCTTAATGTTCTTTTAGCAACTCAATATGCATTCCTAAAATTATAATTGTGTGTATGAAAATGTTAATTTCAAATTTTATAATTCCTGCCTTTTTCATTATTTTCTTCTTCTAAAATAAGTAAGATATTTCTATGTCTAAAACCAATCAATAATATGATGCAATACTCATACTTATGTAATATATTAAATTATGGTTATTGAATTCCAAATTATAAAAAATTAATTTAGCAAGTATTTGTTTCTTCTGTAATTATTTATTTTACAAAAACATTTTTTATAAAATATTGTGTAAGGATATTTTCATTAATATGATTAATGATTTAGGTTGAAGTAAATTATATCTTAGAAACATCATGTAAATGTTATTTTTTATTCATTCAAAAAATTTTGATTTAATTTTATAGTTTTGGAGTAAGGGATCATCATTTTTAATTCATTCATGTTGACTTATGAGTTTCATCAAAACAAAATAAACATGTTTTTCAAAACATTTATACAATGTAGTAAGGTGATTTATACTACAAATATTTCGGTATAAGATTGGTATGATATTTATTTATTCTTGATGGAAATTTTTTTAAATGTTATTATTTAATAATTTATATAGGGAAATTTATTAAATATTATGGTTATGTTAAAAAAATTGAATTCCTCATATGAGCATCAAATTTGATTCGTGAAAGAAAGAAAAATTATATATAAAGCCTAGTTGATAAAAGTTTTGGTAGTAACCAAATTTTGTAAATGATGAATTGGAAATTATATATATATATACACATATATATTTATGGATGTGTAATTAAATACATTGAAGTATTTAAAAGTAAAAACTCTAGTGACAAATACTAATATATATATTTATATATATATATATATGTAATACAAGCTTAAAATGTTTTCAAAAAATATCTGCACTTTTTTGCTGTAAAAATAGAAGGTCATTGGGGAGTGAACCCATCCTATGGTATGTGGGTATGCCCAGTATTGCATTTGACAAATTAAGTTGTCTCAAAATGATGTTTTGTTTTCATTAAGATTTCTTAATATTTTCTTATGAAAATCACTGGATAAATTTTAAATGTGTTTTCAAGGTATAATTATTTTTTTCAAATCAAAATTTTCTAAATGCATTTCTAGTTGAACATTTAAAATTTATTATCAATATGATATTTTTGAAAATTATTTATAAAAGATTTTCAAAACATCATACTAGTAAATGGAATGGTCACCCTTTAATTTTAAAATTAATTTTCACATGTGAAATAGGATATTATCATAGATTTCATCGCTTTGGAGTTACCGTGTGTGGAAGCATTCTAGAAATTTTTTTTATTTTTTTTTAAACTCTCATAAATGCAATGTTTTGTATAATCCTTCAGAACTTAGACTATTAAAAGACCATCATTTGTTTATAGTACTGTGTAATTGTTCACATTCTATTATAAAAAAAATCACACAACATTATTAAGCACATAGGCCGAGAGAGCGGGCTCGAGGAATGATAATTGGTATCAGAAGAAAGGTCTAGGAAACATTGTAAATTAGATGTTTTCTTTTGAGTAAAATAAAATTTGCGAGATAGAGTTTTCATTAAACAGATATGTCCCCTAAAAAATACATTAATTTGGAAGATTAAAATTCAGAATTTTCATAACTCCGATGAAATAATTGTGAGGATGCAAATCTTTTAATGGTGGAGAATGTAACACCACAAGAATATTTAAATATTAATTTATTATTTAATAATGTTTTCATAATTAAAAGTAACTAAGGAATGATTTATTCAAAAGTATTTATAAATATTTTTTTAGACAAATATTTTCAACTTATTACATTATTATTATTATTATTATATCTTAATAGAATAACTTTTTAATATATTTATATAATTTAAAAAACATATAAATTTATTTTCAATGATATATGTATAAGAGCATTATTTTTAATCATAATAATAAATATTTTTTAATGGAGTTGTTTTTGAAAATATTTTTCAAATGCTCTATATATATTGAGATAGAAATATTATTAGATTAATAATAAAAAAATTTAGAAATAAATTAATTATGGTCATATAAAATTAGTTCTATTTTATATCAAATAATATTTAATAATGAGTTTTTATAGAAATTAATTATTATGTTCACTATATCTATTTTAATTATTTTTATAAATACTGAAGTAATTATAAAATATAAGTATTGATTCTTCACATAATAATCATACATGTAATATAAAACAATATATGTAATGTTTAATTAATTAATTATAAAAGATATAAATGATTAAAAAATGATGATAAATCCAATTAAAAAAATGAAAACCATGAATCACGTTTGAGGGTTCGTGAAGAGAAGAGCTCTGCTTCGGACAGACCTGTTTGAATTGATGGGTGAAGTCAAAGATCATATGAGACCCGGAGTCAGGAGGTAAGTGCAATAGGGAGTCGATGCTGATAGAGTTCCAATCATGGTCATGGGACATGAGTGTCGAGCACTGGTTCATATTGAGACCAAATGTCAAATCTGATAGAGAAGAGTTCGATCAGAGGATTGGAATCGGTCCAATCCATGCGAGGTCCATGTGTGGAGTTGTGGGGTGAGAACGAGTTTTATCAGAAGTCAGGACTAACTTCAGATGAGGTTTTTGATAAATTCCAAGCTTGATGTGGAGCTTCAACCATCAGATGAAGAAATCAAAGTGTACTGATATGGTTAGTGTTATAAAATTATGGTTTGAATTTATCAGATCATGTAGGTAAGTGTCAGATTTTTCAAACTATGGTTGTTTCCAATGCATTAACTTATAGATTTGTCTTATTTCTATATCTTCTTCATCAAAATCATATATATGTTGTATTCTTGTTAGTAATTTAATTTCAACATGTTGCATTTGGATTATTGAATATAAAAATATTGATTTCGGTCCCAATCTGGTTTGTTGAATGTCTATCCACGATTGATTACTGGAGTTATTATAAATTGGGTATCATTTATCAATAAATATCTAAAAAAAGTGGTGGTCGTTTTCTAGTATTATGTGTGATCTAATTTTTTCATCCCTTTCTGATCTGTTTTGTATTAATTTTTGATGTAGTTTAATGCGTATTTGAACATTTTCATCAAAAGTAGTGGTCCTGTTATTAGTTACTTTCGTTTTGGTATATTTTCTTATGCACAAAAACATGTTTTATTAATTGATTTTCATACTTTGAATTTAGTCCGGTTTTCAATGTCATATCAATCTGATATAAATTTTTTTTGTGACTCACTTGTTGTTTTCTTTATTAGGATAATATAGTTGTATAAAATATTTATATATCACTGTTTTTACATGACATTGATGAGAATGCAGTGCAAGCTCATTTATAGGTGGAAATAAAATACACTAATAGATTAGACTTTCCAAAATGCATCAATAGAAGAGTTTGGGATATAGTATGGGAAATAATTTTTATTCTTATGTGTTGTGTTTTTGGGTCCTGAGAGTATGAGATACGAGTAGAATATTGAAGGAGTAATGTTATTGTTTCCTTCTCCGAAAATGAGTATGGGATTTCTTAAAGTTATTTTAGAAACTTTTTTTTCATTCCTATAATTATAATTGTGTGTATGCATAAGTTATTTTAAAATTTTATAATTCCTTCCATTTTCATTCTTTTCATCTTCTAAAATGTTTAATTGGTTACTTTTTTTAACACCATTCAATACTATGATGCAATACTCAAACATAAGTTATATATTCAATTTTGGTTATCAGTTATAAAATTATAAAAAAATGAATTCATCAATGTTTTGGTTCTTCCGTAGGGATTTATTTTACAAAAACATTTTTTATTTAAGGTTGTGTAAGGATTTTTTCGATTAATATGATTTATGATTTAGGTTCATCAAAATTATATTTTAGAAACTTCATTTAAATTTTCTTCATTATTCATTCCAAAATTATAGATTTAATTTTATTGTTTTGGGGTAAAGGATTTTAATTTTTATTTATTTCATATTTACTTATGGGGTTCTTCCAAACAAAATCAACATGTTTTTCAATACATTGATAAATTATAGTATGGTGATTTATAATACAAATATTTTGGTATAATTTTGGGATGATGATTATTTATTCTTGATGGAAATTTTTTTAACTGTTATTCATTAATATTTTATTTAGGGAAATTTATTAATTATTATGGTAAAGTAAAGAAAATATAATTATTCATATGAGCATCAAAGGTAATTTGTGACATAAAGAATAATTAAATGTAAATCCAAGTTGATAAAATTTTTGGTAGTAACAAAATTTTGCAAATGGTGTAATTGAATATATATATATATATACATATATAATTATGGATGTGTATTTTAATACATTGACGTATTTAAAAGTAAAAACTCCAGTGAAAAATACTAATATATATATATATAATGAAATCTTTAAACATTTTTGAAAAATATTGGTGCTTGTTTGTTGTAAAAATAGATGGTCATTGGAGAGTGAACCAATCCTTTGCTAAGTAGGTTGGCCCAAGACAACCTTAGATGAATTATGTTTCCCCAAAATGATGTTTTATTTTCAGGGATTTTGCTTAATATTTTCCAAATAAAATCACTAGATTAATTTTAAAAGTGTTTTTGATGTATAATTATTGTTTTTTCAAATCATTATTTTATAAATGTATTTCTATTTGAACATTTAAAATGTTTTATCAAAGTGATATTTTTAAAAATTATTTATCAATGTTTTTCAAAAACACCATTCTGTGTAACAGAATACTCAACCAAAAATTTTAAAATGAATTTTCACAGGTATCATAGGAGATTATTGTAGATGTAATTTCTTTGGAGTTAGCGTGCACGAAAGCGTAGTGGACAGTTGTTTTATTTTTGTTTCAACACTGATAAATGTAATTCTTTGTCTACTCTTTCATAACCTAGACTGGTAAATGATTCTTTTTTGTTTATAGTTTTGTGGAATTGTTCACATTCTATTATATGAAAAATTACACAAAAGTTTTATGCACTGTGTCTGGGAGATTTGGCTAGGGGAGTTATGACAAAACACATCAATAATTAATAATAATGGACTATGGATTCCATAACACCATTGTGTCCTATAGGAACCTCTAAAATACATATTTCTAGATGATTCTCAAGGGACTAAACAAAGGTCCATACTTATACTAAAACACATATCAGAAAAACATTAGTTGTTATCACCATGCATCAACCTTTTCACTATAACATAACCCCTTATTGTCATGTAATCTCCCAAACTCAACCTTCACATTGTGGATATTTTTCTAAAATCCACCCCCGACATGGCTCACAAAATATATTATATCGATTTTACATAATTAAATCCTAGAAGCCACCATTTTAGGAAAATTTTGGGACACACCATTGAATACATCTTTTGGGTCAGGTGAACACTCACTCTATCATCCCCCATGTAAAATAGTGTCTAACAAGAAAAATAATACTAGACATAATTTCTTCATGTATCAATCAAATCATACCCATTGGGTTTACACCCATGTTTCTTCTAAACATAATTATAAACTCATAAAGTATAGTGTCGTAAACCACTAATCCTAGGATCAAACACCTAATTAAACATTTCAATATTCCATCAAGTATTTCATATTAAATATACACACATGGAACCATCTATAAACTACTCCCAAAAAATGCTTAACCTAACCAGGATTCCTTTCACCAAGAAAATCCTTATGACTAGTCTAACCACTTTATATTAAGATAACCTCAGAAAACACAACCCATCCAATGATACTAAAAGTCTGCACATTATAATTCTCTAAATAATCTCGACTAATTAATAATATGTATCAAATATAAAATATCACTAGAATCTATGAAGATATCCAAAAGACCCCAACTATAAATTATAGAGAATAAAAATAATTACAAATTGTTTTAATTATATATGAAATGGAATCTCATAGTCCAACACACATATTCTATACATTCCATGCATATTTGGATACCCTTATAGAGAAACTAGCTACCCACTCCAAGGTTATTTACATCTCATATTCTAACAGAATATAGGGAATTAAATATCCAAAACACATCTCACTAATTGGAACACACCCAATGATACAAGGGTATCATATAAAGCATATTTTCATATTAACCTACCAACTCTCAAGTCTAGTACAAACTCAAAAGAATTACATGAAATCATAGTAAATAATTGTGCTAATTATCATAATTTATGGAATATATTAATAGCAATAATTTATTACTACTCAAGTAACATTTCTCATAATAAACCGTGACATGATCTAAGCACTCAATCTATCCCAATTTACCCATTCATATATTGAACAATATATTAATTATCCACATAATCAATCAAAAGGTAATAAAAAAATAAATAATAAATTAGATATGATTCCACTATAATGTACTATTGGAAAACACTATATAATATACTACCAAAAATTTAAATGATAGAGCACTATGACATCATTATGGATATAAATCATTAGAAATAATTTTAATACAATGTGAATCCTACAAGCCAAAGTTGATGTGTAAATACATGCACTCATATATCCCCAGGGCAGTAGTAAAATCCCAAAAATTAGATGTCAATATCAAGAAAATATAACTTAGTTTCGTAATCCTATTATGAAAGTGAAAACTAGTAATAACAATCATATCCCAACTAACATGGACATCTGTTATATATGTTGTCTCTACTATAATTCACAAGTTCATTATAAAGATCCATAATTACTTTTTTCCATATATACCAAATCTAAATCTTAAGAAAAACTAAATGAAATAAGTATTTCATTCCACTATATAATTTTCATATCTTATTTCACCTCTACTATGAGGGATCAATGCCACTAAATACCTTAGACATGCCTCCCCATACACTAATAGATGTTGATGAGAGTTTCTGGGTCTAATTATAACGATCATAGAGTATACCAATTCAATTCAGTAACCATAAATAATATTTGATATAGATGGATTATAAACCATCCAAATGACACAATTATAAATAGGAATTATAACTAAAATAAATTAGATAAATACATCAATCAATGTTATAATAAAATGAAAAACCAATCATCCTGTACAAGGAACATTTGCATAATTAGGATCCACTATTGGTGGATCATTTTCCTCATAGTCCAAATGAATCCAAAACTACTGTAAAAAATTATTCCCATCCCAGGTTCCATTATATGAAATAAATATACATGGTTTAAAATGTAATCCTACCCCCCAAAAGAATCTTATAATATCTCCATATAGGATTTGAAATGTCTCTGACCCATGTTACCATTATATAACATCAATTAATAGCTTTCAGAATGAGACCCTCCCCTAAAACCATCTTATATCTTCTTTACAAAGTAGAGACCAAAGATAATTAAAAAAAATATTTAATTATTTTATATGAATAATATATCAATCTCACATGTTTTCTAAAAACTCGTATAAATGATGGATTATTTTCATTTATGTCTAGACACATAAACAATTAACTTTACAACAATTTGTCAACATTTTTTATAACCCATCTACTCTAAACACACTTATAATGATCTCACATGTAATACACATATTTTTATCCTTTGAAAATAATTCATAATAAATGGGGATCTTATATTATTAGAAAGGGTAAATATAAGTGATTAAAATAAAATATCATTGGATATTATAACATGATCATATGAGAATAACCACAATACACAAGAAACTTTTGTCCAATAAAAATTATAACTTAATCCATGTCCTAAATATTTTCATAACATAGGACATTAATCAAATGAGTGTGAAAACATGCATCAATAAACATCTACGGTTAGTTTATAAAATAATAATGAGTATAAGAATAATACTGTAACATATTTCAAATATGTAACAAACACAATAATGAAATAAAAATTTAAATATACACATGAAGACATACATCATGTATTTATCAAAGGATAGTAACATGCATACCTTTATGGGCTAGGGAGAATCCTCCCATGAAAGATTTAGCTCCGGATAAATCATCATATATACCTAGTGGTCTTTGGATAATAATCATGTGTACCATTGAGTTTATGATTATACCTCATGTGTACTATATTATCTTAGAATAAATAATCATTTGAACAATATTATTTAGATAAATCCTCTCATGTACTATTTGGATTTTGATAAATCCTATCATTCCCCCATAGGCTTTGGATAAATCATCATGTGTACCATTTATATCTCCTGGGATATAAAATATAAAAATTCAATATAGAGATATATAGCTCCTAACTCATTAATCATTTAAAAAAAGTATTCTAGAAGAAAAATAATCATTAAACAAATCATATAGAATCCCTGGAAGGAAAAAACTATTTCAAAAAATTCTAAATGGTCTCACCAAAATTGAACTCAAGAAGGAATATGGTAGAAATTTTTTTTAATCAATAAAAAGTTGTATTTCATAAATAAATTATTGATAATTTCATACAAAAACTTCATAGTAAATAATTAAAATAATTATAATGTTGAAAATTTATATTAAACCAATAAATAATTTTTTTAGAATGTTTATTCATTATTGTAAATGATGATGTCATGGATAATATTCGATATTAATTTTTGAATAGGCGAAGTGCATATATTTGAAATATCATTAATGTTAAAACTAATCCTAATATTGAATCCATGAAAATGATATAAATTTTTAAAAATTATAGGTTGAACACCTTTACTTTTGAAAAAAAAACAATTTATAAAAAGGAATATTGAATAATTCATATTTGTTTAAAAAATATAATGCAAATATTTAAAAATTGTTCACAAAAATTAAATAATATATCCTTGATGTTTGGTAATATTTATTAAAAAATAAATTTAGTATGGGAGATTATGCATTTCATTTTGAATGGATGTAAATAATTTGAAATATTTTGAAGTGATTTTACTAAAGACCTACATCATAAAAGTGTAAGTAAAAATTAAATTTTAATATATGTGATGGACAATATTGAGAACCCATAAATATTATTTTTGTTTAAAAATAAAGAAATTACATTTTTGGGAAACAATGATGATGAAAATGGGGGGGAAATATTTAATGAAGGTGATATAGTTTTCATTAAATCCATTGACTCTTAAGAGAAATAAATTCATCGATAAAAAATATTTAAGATAAAAAAATCATTTTAAATAGATAGAAAAGAGTGTTAATGTCATGAAATTCCATTGTCTATTTATTTTTATGATTATTAATGCCATTGTGTTTAATGGAGGCCTAGGGATTGTCTGGAGGTAATCAGCTTCTAAGAGCTAGAATTAGTGAGAAATCATGATGTGTAAGGGGTTCACATCAGGATTTTGAGGTTCATGTAATTTGTGAGGAAGGTTCATGGGGTGATTCTAGACATGAATTAAATATGGATTAAATGGTTTGAGGTGACACTTTTTTAGAAGGACATTAAATATTATACATTCACGACATAAAAGTGATACACTCAATGAAAATCGATAGTGAAGTGAACCTTTTAGAGATGAAGTACTATAGTTTTTCTCATTCACTATTGATTTTATATAAAACTGAATGCATCCATCTACTCTCTATTAAGTCATTTTTAGAATCCTATCAATGGGGATCAATTATCAACTTCCTATATTTGATATGTGTTTTCAGAGGTACTTTATTCATTTTCTCTTAGGTTTCTTTGGTTTGTATCATCTAGATTATACAATCCATATGATAGAGTTTTCTAAAAAACCTTCAAAAATATTTATTTGGTTTTTAATTGATGATGTTATGGCACAACATACTTGAAGTAATCATTTCTTGTAGGAGGGGTGATCAAGACCTACAATTTTTGTTTGTTCTTGTGTGAAGAGAATTGAAAACTTCGACGATGGGGACTAATTAGTTATCCAATTTGTTAATGTACAATCATAATGATAGAATTATTTATCCATTTATATGGATGTGTAATTAATATAATAATTATGGAACCAGATCAACAAAAAATTTGTTAGTGATCACATGTTGATGTTTTTTTTAACAAGATAGTGTTTTTACACTTTATTTTCGAGAAAGTGTGATATCTATCCAATATTTTTTATTATTTTATTATTCATGAGGTAGAATTTTGATTTTGATAAATAATGTAAATATATTATTAACTGAATAATTTTCTAAAGAATTAATCAATGGTCTTGTTTTATTGAATCTATTGTTTTTTATAATTTGATGATAATTAAAATTATGCAATGCACAAATATAATTGAAATTGATCATCCATTTGATTAATGTATTTCATAAAAAAATTGGACAATGTTAATTATTATTATTTATAATAAGAAAAAGGCATGTTAATTTAGAATAGTAATCTTAGAGTTTGATGAAACTGGTTTTAATGCTAACAACAATTTTTATCTTTTTATATCTTCCTATATATTTATTTTGTATTCTTCATGTAGTTGGAATGTATTAATTCTAAAAAAAATAATTCATTATGGAATATAAATATTTTACGTAGTAAATATAATTTATAGGGCCATAGTTTTCCATCTGTTTACATTGTCAGCATGCCTTGGGTTTGGAGCCACGAGAGCTCGATTATGTGTGATGGATGAATGCATTGTTTTTTGGGTCTAGAATTCCCTTTTGGATGTGGTTTATTTTTTACTACTTATTTTTATTGTTTTATGAAGTTGAGCTACACTGTGTGATGTTATATGAGGCTGGGAAGCCTAAATGATGTTACAATACTAGGTTGGCTGAGACTGGTATGGATGATGTTATGTTGGCAGGGAGGTCCAGATGACATGGACGCCATCAGTGTATGTGATTTAATTATTCATTAGGAAATGAATGTGGGTATTAGGGATGGAATTAGGAATGATGGGATGGGTTGAATCTAGGCTTACTCATTTATTTGACTAAACTTGATGATTTATTTTATTGGTTCTATTAATGATCAATGCTTGGGTTTTATATTTTATCTACATTCCTTTCCCCACTACTTGAAGTATCTCGATGTGATAGGTATCATTTTCCCTCTTATTGGTATCTTAGGATGGGTATTATAGAGTACATAGATTATATATTGATTATAATAATTAATAAATTATTATTAAAACATGAAGTTTCTTTTAAGGAATTAAAATGATAAAAAGATTTAAATAATGGTAAATCATATACTCGGTTTGGATTATACCTTGATGGTGTGGACTAAACACAGGTGTTTAATAAATGAATCATGAAATAATGTTAATTTAAATCTTTATGTATTGTTCATTAGTTGATAGAATGAAAATGATAAAATTTAAATAAATAATTAATGCATATCTTTAAAATTATTCTACGCTTATATGATATTTTATCTTAGAAGTGGTAACCATGAGTTTCATAAATATAATATGCATTTAAGTATGAGACTTGTTAGTACCTATAGTGTTCTTGTAAGGTATAGTATATCCTGTATATTATTGATTTCACATTCTACCCCACCCTTTAAGATTATGGTGACTAACACCTAGTGGAATTATGTTGAGTCTATTCCACAACATCATGGTGGGAGGATGGATGGATGACTACACCCACTGGCCCTGCTCTCTTCTATTGGTAATTCATTTTTTTGGTATACATGGATTTTAGTTTCACAATATATATGATAAGGGATATGGTGGTTATTGGTTATTCACAAACAAATATACCTAGATATAGTAGGTAAATGATATTTATAGGTATAACATGTATATGATTTTATGGCTTGAGGTACTTACTATGTTTATGGGTTGTGATGACATGAGTTGAAATATCTGATGTGTGATACACATCATATAAGTTGCAGTGGATCATAGAATGTATTTGGTTACTATATATATGCTGATGTGATATGTGATTGTATGGTGATATATGCATGATTTTCATGTTGTGATGCATTTCTTAGGTGTCATTGGGATGGCTTACTTTTGGATAGACATGGATCATGCTGTGTTCCATTGAGGAAGAGTGGAAAAATATTGTGGAAGTGTGAGTTGTGTACCCATGATGTATCATTATTTTATTATACTATCTCTTTTATGTGATACTTTGTGAGAGTTATCCATGGTAAGGATGGAAATAGTGTACCAATTAATGTGTGGAGCTAGATTCACTATGATAAACTGTGTTTAAGCATGTTCTCATTATTTTTTTAACAAAAGGTTTTAGGGAGGATGCTAATTATTATGTTGTTATTCTCACGCTATATATATATAAACAATTTTTCATGTCTTCCAATGAAGGATACAATTTATTCCAGATAGTACTATCTTTTGGATTAATAAGAGCTGTATGGGATTTATAGAATCTATCATATTTTCCTATTAGTACTTATTGTTTTAGATTAAGTTATTTTTTTAATATATGAAATTGAATTATTTCACTTGATATATCTTCATTTTTATATTTTAGAATATATTTTTTATTATATCTATCTTTTTCTTTCTTCTTTGTGTTCTCTTTGAGGGCAAGTACTCCCATATATATTCTTTTTATACCCTCGGTTCCAGTTGAAATCTCTAGCCCTATAAGAGGAGGGACTAAGGTAGTCACCATCTTATTTCTCTGATTACTCACATAGTAGGGGTATAAGTTGGGGGGAGTATGTCATTACATAGTGGTATAAAGGGTTCAATTTTGATGGATAGTATGGTGTTTGATGTTGTTCATAGTTTAGATTTCATGGTTTGGTTTTCAAATATTGTTAGGTATGTTTTGTAGGCAATGTCAACATGGGAGACGAGCCGAGTTATGAGAATTCAGGGCCCCTCATTATCTTCATCATAAACCATTAAATTTAAAATGCCTACTAAATTTTGTGAAATTGGTTGTAGTTTAGTTACATGGGAAATGATTATGCATCATTATTATTTTTTAACATGTTCGAAATGGGTAGACCTTGGGATTGGTTAAACCATTAATAAAAAACATTATTAATTAACTAATATTTAAAATTCTATATATTAGTTTTTGGGGATCTAAATAGTTTATATATATATATTAATGGCTCTATGCCCATATCATCATCAAGTTTTCACTGATGATGTTAACTAAGATGTTACATAAGATCATCGTAGAACATAGATTGATGATCAAGAAACTCAGAGGAAGACAATTCGATCTTTGTAGGGAAAGAGTATTCTGATGTATAATGGGTCAGTTTTAGATATAGTCATAGAATACTGAATAGAGGCGGTTTATATAACATTTAGCCTGATCCAATCTCGGAAGGAGTTTTTTGTTTAATTGGATGTGATTATTCTTCATTGAGTAGTGATCTAATAATGTTTTTTCATTGGGGTTCATGATGATTATTTAGTATTATGGGATAAGTTCTATGACTAGTTATGATATCTGTTCCTTTCTTTGACATTAAAGTTAAACAGTCCCTATGAGCTACATATCCTTATATAATATATTTCTAGTGTACATGAGGTGGTGATCCATTTTATGACAATAGAATGATATCACATAGTCAATTTTTTAATGGAAAGGTTAGGGGATGTAATTTCATGGAGGCCTTACTTCCAGTGATATAGCTTCAGGTTATCGAGTTTCTAAAAATGAAATATCGTGAGGTTCTATTGAGAGAATAGGTTATTGAGAAGAAATTATCCAGAATCAGATCCCTATGAGAGTGGATTCATTAGGTTTACTTATAAGGTAGATATATGGTCTTGTGGTTCTAGATTCCAAGAAAGAAGAGTTTTTGGTCAGTCAGGGGTACGCCCCATCCCTCAATATTTAGTTTCTTTGGGGGTGGTGGCTATAAAACCTATTCCAGGGGATCGAATTCATGTTTTTTAGAGGCTGAGGTAATGAATAGTGAGTTTTTATAACTGTTACATGTAGTAAGATAGTTCTAGGTGATCAATATATGGTCACTCTATTGAGAATTCTTCAACCATGGATGTAGCTACATGGGTTCTAGATTGGGATTTCATGAGTTGAGATGGGGTTGAGAGAGTACATGTAACAACATGAGTATTTGTGAACCTTTATTTTTAATAAATTTATTTTATTTTATGTCATAAATTTCATGATACACTAATTGAAATTTTCTACATATGCCAATCTAAGGTAATCATGATCTACCTATAACAGAAACCTATCTTGCATTTCACAGAACACCAGGTTTCTATAAACCATCATTTCATTATCATAATTATTTGAACAGGATAGTTATAAACTATCCAGTATAAATATTAATATAAATATTATCAATTAAGGTATAAATATTATTTATATTGGTTTCATATAAATAAAAAATTGTGATAATGTGATATATATATATATATATATTGGTAAGTCTTTATATGTTTTAAAATGTTAATTTCTTATAAGGCAACTTTCTACATCCGTATGTGAACAATAATAAAATTATTATTTAAAAATATAAAAAAATTTATTTTTATTAAATAAACATAAATTTTTTAATTCATAATGTTGAAATTATAATAGCGTGGTTTATCGAGATTTTTCAGGAAAACATCATTTTTATGAATATTGGAAAACAATAAAATTTAATTCAAAAATTTTTGGATTCAAATTTTTTTATATAGATAAATTACATTTTAAATATATTTTAAAGGTCAATTAGTTAAATTTTATATCAATTGATCCAATTTATTTCATTAGAACCAATTTCACATTGAAAATGAATATAAAAACATCCCAAATATTAAAAAAAATTATAAGATAATTCAACACCACACATGTCTACAAGATTAATTTTAAATTACTTTCTACCACTTATCTGGTTAAAGATTTTGAAAAAAGGATTAAATATTTTAAATAAAAAACTTATATTGTATATAATTTCAAGATACACTTTTACAAAAAAAATATTAATGAAAGTGATTAAGATTAACTACAACGATTAAGTTCAAAAGTAAGTCTAACAAAGCAATAAATAGTAATCTTATAGATAAAAACTACATAGAAACATGAAAACAATACACGTTATTTTAATATTAAGACCCTATCATTAATTTTAAATGATTTTTTCCAATATTGGAATCTATTTTTTTTTCAGAAAAATGTGTTTGTAATTCCCTTTTAAAAATATAAAAGAATGCCAATCCTCTTATACTATGAAAAGCCTATTACCCCTCCCACTTATTAACAAATCTCATTCCCTTTTTATCGCTCAAAATATAAAAAAATATCCCAAAATATGTCCAATAATCATAGAATCTATAATATTGGAACCAAATTGTTCCAATTAAGTCCTTTGTTTGGTATGAAAAAGAGATACTGGTAAAAGAGGCAACCTTCTTTGACGATCACTATAGTTTAATTTATTTATCTACTCCATAACCTATCATTATTAAAAACTAATATTGTAATTAAATTATCATAAATATACCTATATTTTTTTATTATAACTTTTTTACCTACACATACACAGACATCTATGTAATGGGTATGAAACTTATCATTCTTCAAAATGTTAAACTATAACCTAATGAAATGATATTGTTTGTCTTTCCTATACGACCTCTCATGGTTGGTAATTATGAAGAAAAATATGTTTTTATATGATATATATGATAGTTATTATTTATTTTTACTTTATTAATTATTATATTAAACATTAAATCATATATTCTATTTTTTGAAAAAATGATAATTTTATTTGCAAAAGTGTAGACTAGTGCCTCCTTAAAGCAATGTGATTTTTTCATACTCTATAGGGAAATCATTAAGGATGGGATCAGTAAATATATAAGATATATATTAAATAATAAACCTATTTTAATTATATATATATATGTATACTCATTTATGTCAATTACCTACTTTCTTTCAATATGATTAGTAAATTAAAACAATATTCAGGCATACGTAATGCCTATTGTCTCCATGAACGATGTATTTCATTTATAATTTATATATTAAATATATCATTAAAAATACACATATGTTGAATATAAATTATATTCATATTATTTTTTATATTTTTGAATCGTGATATAAGAATGACGACCAAAAGTATATCAAATTAAGATACATTAAAAACATAATAGGTATTTCAAGAAACGTAACTTTAACATGGAAGCATTAATAAGTGGGTAATATAAGGATATCTATGGTATTTGATATAATAATATGGTTGATTTATTTATTTATAATAATCTGATATTTATTATACTTGATGTTTGAACTACTATTATGAGAGTCAATACATAATGTTAGTGAATATCATATAACTTTTAATTTTATAGAGATTCATTCCATATTTACCGTAGTATTATTTTGTGTGGTTTATATAATACTAAAGTATTTATTCTATGAATATTATACTAATATTTATGGGTATTTAAATATATATTTAATTATCTCTCTATCATGAGGTTTATGTTTCAAAGGTACTAGTTCAAAAACATAGTTTTTTTCTCAATTTTCTTTCTTTGAGACACATTCCTTGAATATAAAAAACTATGTTTTCAAATTGGTTTTAATGTTTTTTAAATGATCATTTACAATAAATTTCATGGGAAATTTATTTTAAAAATATATCATTGTTTTCAAATCCAATTTTATAAGTTTTCAAAAAAAAAATTCAATGGAATGATTTTCACAAAAAATTCCATTCACCCTTTTCAATTAAATGGTTTTCAAGAAAATGTTTTAAAGAATTATTTACAATGAAATAGTTTTCAAAAAAATATATTCAGGATTAATAATCAATGAATTTTTTTTGAAATTGTTTCTAGACTCTGTTTTAAATTTTAAGTGAAAAATGTTTTCAAAACTTTTTAATTTATAAAATCATTTTTTAAAAGAATAATGTTTATTTTCCACAATACTATTTAAAAAATGAACATTCCAAATTATTTTATAAATAAAATTACATCTATTGGTAATACTCATTCCATTATGGGAAATTATTCAAATCATATATTCATATTCTTTCACAAAATGGGTTTTTATTGATTTCAAGATGTTTATGAAACCCATTTCTCTTTTAAGTGTAATATTTGAATGAAAATAGTTCCTAATCCATAAGATAATGATTTTTAAACCCACATATTTACATATGATTTAATTTAATGAAATGATTATTAAACATGTCTCTTTTATATTATTAATGATATGATTACATGTTTATAACACCCATTTTATTTAATTGTTTATGATATGGAAGTTTTTTGTGGCATAAGTATTTAAGATTTCATTATGAGATAGGTGAAATGAATATATCAATCCAAATAATCGGGTAAATATTGAAATCTCATGATATAATGATGGGAATGAAGTTGAGAGGCCCGATCCACTATAGAATATGGGGAAACTTGATCCCCTATATGGATATGGGGAAACCAAATCCAAAATGGGAAGATGGGGGAAACTATATCAAATATAAGATTATGGAATAACCCAATCCACAATGCGAAGATGAGGAAACATGATACATTTCAATGAAATGACTATGACTGGGGATGCTGGTGGGTCCCTCCAAGTAGGTGTAGTTTCTATGAATTGCTCGGATACATTCTAGAAATGTTTCTTGAATTGTATTGAATTATATTACATGTTTATAGTATTTAACAATTCCATGTCTTATTCCATGTTATTATTTAATAGAATTTGGCCTTGATTCACTTATTATTTATGTCTTATAAAATTGCATTATTTATTATGTGATTCATGTTTATGCTTATTAATATGTTGGGTATCATATTACAATGTTATGATAACATTATCATACCCTTATGCTCATGTTTATGCTTATATATCTCCCATTTTTACCCTTACTGAGTATCTGATCTCATCATATTTTATATTACCATTCCCATTTTAGGAAGATATGTATTAATTGATTTGTTTTTAAGAAGGGTGATAATCTTGAAGACTCTAATTGGAGATAATTTAGCTCACATATGTTATAGTGTTTATGTTTTAATGTTTCCAAAGGCACTAGACTGATACTGTCATTAGGTGTTTGTTTGTGTAACATATTAAGTATTCAACAAAAGTGATTTAATGTTAATGTATGTTAATAGAGGGGTGTTGTAGTAAGTATCAAAGAGAATTTTTTGATAACCTTTCGAGACTAGGATGTGATATCCTTATTAAGAACCATATATACATGAATAAGGTTAAGTATACAGATGAGGAATCATTTAGGAATAATTACTAAATTTTGGTAAAGGATAGAGAGAGTGTTTTTATATAAATAAAGTATTTTTTGTGTACTAAAAGTCCACATGGTCTTGAAAAATATTAATTTATGAGTAAAAAATGTGATGATGAGGGTCAGTACTGACATTATCATATCCTCATACCTGGAAGTGTGCCTTACATCTCACTTGGGTTGAGACTCCTACGGTTTATGCTTTCTAAATTCAAAAACACATCATGATATATTATGACATATTGTAAAAAAGTTATCTACAAATAATCTTTGAAAAACCAATGGTGAAAAATATTAAAGAATGTGTATCAATTTAGACATACTATAATGTATTTTTCATGATTTTTTTACTCCTCATAATGAAAACCATTTCATAATATATTAAAAAAAATTTATTCTATAGAAGGAGTACGATGGAACAAAATTAATAGAGATTGTGTTATAAAATGAAAAAATTGTTCTACTGATAATATGAATGATATTAGAGATGGAATGAAAACCAAATTTTATATTCTCATGCTACATTCTCAATATATGAATCATAATGACAATCCAAACAAGAAAAAGAGGTATCAATGTTCTGTTGAGTCCTTCATGAGGTAATTTACACCTTCTATCAAAGGGTATTCCAATCTACTAGTTTTGGAACACTGGATCAGTACAATTGAAAGTATATTCTCCATTGTCTAGTGCTCAGATCAAGAAAAATTCATTTGGGATATTTATTGGTTAGAAGGTGAAGTAGAAAAGTGGTGGAAATTAATCAATAATATGAGAAATTAATATGATATTAAATAAATGGATTTAGAAGTTCTCAATAACATATTCTACAATAATTACCTTAAATGTTCTCTTTTTATGAATATGGAAAAGGAGGTACATTAGTGGGGTGAAAATGATGATGAATATTTTGGTACCTATAAGGATAATTTCATAAGACTTGATATCTATGCTTTACGAATAGTCATCCAACATGAATGTACATTTCATTGGTTCTTCAAAGTATTATAAACATTTATTAGTAGGGTGTTCTCCATAAGAGACACTAGTAGCTACAAAAATATTGTGCATTGTGAAATCATAATTGAAATGGATGTTGTATTTACATATTTATACCATGTGATGTTAATAAGAAAAGTACCGTATAGTTCAAATTGAAATATAAAAATAATGATGGGAAGATGACGATCATTTATTTATTCTCTATTTGTGGAAAGAAGCATAGAAGAAATTGTCTTATGGAGTCTAATAAAAGATATTAGTGTAGGATAGAATTCCATCATAAAATTGATTACAAAAAAAAGGGAGAAGTTATCCAATGTTGAATATAGGGGTAAAGTTGTACTAAATGAACCTCCCATACATTATTGCATCAAGTGTAAATAATATGGGCATTATGAAAACTAATGCCAAAACCCAGGGGTTAGTGGTGAAGATAGGTGTTAGAAACCTCTTAAATTGAATGACAATGGGAAATATCATGTGATCACTATTTTAAATGATCGGTGTGATAATGAAATGGTGAAAGGTACTATTTCTACCAACTATAGAACTCATAATGTCTTATTTGACTCTGGATCTACCTAATCATTCATATCTAATGATTTTTCTAAGGGTATTAAGATTTCACTAAAATTATTAGATATGCAAATATATGTAAAAATCCCTAATAAAATTATTATTACATATCAAGTTTATTATTCCTCACTAGTGGATGATTATGGGAATGTACATCCACCATATCCTACCATTCATCCCCTAGTTGAATTTGATGCCATATTAGGCATGGATTGGCCATGTTTACATAAATATAGCTATTTTAATTAAGTATAAGATGTTTTGTTTTTTATTTTAAACATACCCATGATCATTTATCAATATGTGTATAATATACACATCCCATGGAGATTATATCTATTGTATAAGACTTTATTCCCATTCTAAATGGTTGTCTATCTCAACGGGTTGGGTATAAAATCGACATCATTGATATGGATATTATTATAGCGTTTGTGGATATATTTACAAAATATCTTCTTATCCTACCACTAAAATGTGACATTTATTCTCTTTAGAGACCATACATAGTTCCACACCAATTTAAAAGGCCCCATATATAATAAAGAATATGAGTTTTATTAATTGAAGAATAAACTCAATGAAAACATTGATATTGATTTTTCATGCCATGTGTGTCACCTTGGGGTGCAGCAGTTCATTCCATCGAAAATAAAGATGTATAAACTGGACATTTAAATTAGTATTGGGAATTGAAAAAGATCAACATCAATTAAAAGAATCATATTCCAATTATTTCTTCTTAGTTTGATCAACTGTGGGGAGAATAATACTTTTCAAAGATTGACATTCATTATGGATACCACTAATTAAGGGTCATGAACGAGGTTATATGAAAGATGATATTCCATAAAAGGTATATACACTATGAATATATAGTTATTCCATTCAATCATACCAATTCCCTTGATATCTTCATTGATTTGAGTAATAGAGACTTTATATATTAATACTATAAGATTTTGTATGTATATATAGATGATAGTCTTATCTATTAAAAGTGAAAGAAGATAATGAAGACCAATTGATAGTTTTACTAAAGACCCTAATGAAGGGTAAGCTGTATGAACAAATTAAAAATTGATAATTTTGGATTTAAAAGGATCCATTTTTTGGTCACATAATCACAACAGATGATATAATAATATATCCATCAAAAATGGAGTCTATTAAATGTTGTACTAGGTTAACCACAGTAACCATGATAAATAATTTTATGGGATTAGTAAGATATTTTCAATGGATTTTGGACAAAATCTGGTGAATATATAATCCTCTAAAAAAGTTAACTTATAATGGTTCAATGTTCTTACAGACTAATGAATGGGTGGAAAATTTCAAGGAACAAAATAGATGGCCAATAAGCCCACCTATTATATCATTACCTTGTAGAGGAGAAGGGTTTGATATATATAGTGATTCATATAATAATGGATTTTGATGTGTTAGTAAGTAGAATAACATAGTTATTGTTTATTCCTCATGACAATTGAAGAACCATAAGAAAATTACCCAACTCATAACATGGAATGAGAAACGATTATTTTTTAATTAATGATACGGAGGACTTATCTTTATGTAAAAAAGTTATATATATATATATATACCAATCATTAAATATTAAAATATAACTTCACATATAAGGAGTTGAAAATGCTCTAGAAAAAATGGTTTGAGATAATAAAGGATCATGAATTCTCAATATATGTCCACCCTAGGAAATTGAACAACTTTGACGTTTCTTCTAATCGAAAGGACCATTATTTCTAATCCATGATGAGGATCACAAAAGATCCTATACTTCTAGATTTTCATATGATGGATATAGAAAAAATAAAAAGGGGGGAAATATTAATTTTCTCAATTGAATCTTAAACCCTTATTTATGTGAATATTAAAGAGGTACAGAAGAAAGTTATAGAGCTTCAAAATAAGGTTACAGATGTTACTACTTTAATCATAGATCGGAATGAAATGATAAGGTTCAGAAATAGTTTATGTTTTCCTTCCATATTAGACATGAATATGTAGTTGTTAGAGTAATCTCATAGTTCATCATTGTATATTCTTAAAGGATGTATGAATATGTATATATAATTTAAGTAATGCTTTTGGAGGGATAGAAGGGAGAGGTGTATTGTAGATTTAGTATCTCAGTTCTTGTTATATTAGAAATATAAGGAATAAAGACAAAAATTTAAGGGTATGTTTCATCCATTACCACTAAAAAAGTTGAAATGTGAGAACATCACAATAGAATTTGTTATTGGACTCCCCAATATCTCTAAATGGATTAATGTTATATGTGTGGTAGTTGATCTTTTTACTATGATAACACACTTCATTATTATCAAATAATACTTATCACATGATCATATTTCCTTGATTTAAATTATGGAATTTATATGGCCTCCTAGAATAACATATTATATTATATCTAATTTGTTTTTGAGGATTATGTTAATGTTCTATTAAATTCTTACGCAAGTATGTGACACAGAAATGAATTTCAGTATTTCTTACGATCCTATGATGGATGGCTATCATTAAAGAATGGTTAAAACTCTTATGTACAAAATGAGATATTTTTGTTGGATTTAAAAGGTGTTTGGGATCAACAGATTACTATATATTATATTAATTACAATAACAGATTTCAGATAATAACTCAGATAGATCCTTATGAAACCCTATATAGGATGAAATTTATAACTTTAATGTGTTAGGATGAAGCTGTAGAAAGAATTATTTTGGTTCATGAGATAGTTGAATAAATGATAAGGATGGATAAAAACATTATATAGAATATTATGGTAGCATAGTGTCTGCAAAAAGTTATGTAGATAACCCATAGAATGATCTATAATTCGAATTCAGTGTAATGGTGTTTCTATTGAATTTACCCTGGAATATCATTATGTGGTTTAGAAAGAATGCTAAACTAATCCCAAGGTATATCATTCTCTGATATATTATTAATTGTATCCTGATGGTAGCCTACCAATTGGGTCATACTCCAAATATTTATCAATTCCATGAAATGATCCATGGATCTCTCAAAATGAAGTAAATATCCATACCATCACATTTAATAAACTCAAATTTCATACCATTGGAGCAAGATCAATCTTACAAGAAATAACCAGGTGAAATTAAGGATCATAAAAAAATTATTATGGAAAAGACCACTCAAATATGTGATTCTTCTATAGAGAAATCAAAAGTTAGAGGAAGCTACAAGGGTACTTGAATATTTGATGAAAAATAAATTCCTTAATATCTTATATTAGAATGATTAATTTTGAGGGTAAACTCATTTTTTGGGGGTTATAATGTAACACCCCTTGTTTTTGTGAACCAAGTTTTTTGAATTAATTAATTCTTATTTATTTTATACATTTAATTCTACACTGATTTATTGTTTTTATATTCACTAAACCAAGGTAATATTTCACTGTAAGCAACAATGTGTGGCCTTGTGTTATAGAAAACACCGAGTTTCTATAGAACATATTTTAATTATTAGAATTATTTAAACAATATAGTTAAGACATTACTATTAATCATATAAATATGAATAGTTATAATTATTTTTATATTTTATTGATAATTATTTAATTTACATAAAAAATATTTATTATGAAATATATAATTTTTGTTATCTACTTATATGTTTAAAAATACTATTTTTGTTTAGGAACTGATTTTAATGCCCTTTGAACAATACTAAAATAAATACTAGACAATCTAAGAAACTAAAAATCAAAAAATAAAAAATATTTTTTTACAACATAATGTAAAAATTATCTTAGGGTGGTTTTTTGAGATTTTTAAAAGAATCGACATTTTTGGATGAATAACTAAAAATGTTTAATTTTAATTCCGAATTAATGTTTGAAATAATTTATTTATGTAGATAAGTTGTGATTTAATTTATTTTTACAATTTAATTAGTTCAATTATATATATATTAATTCAAATTAGTTCATTCTAAAAAATAAATTCACCTTGAAATTGGATATAAAAATATCATAATCATTTAAACATTTTTTCTAAATACCCGCTATGACGACATCTCAAAGGGATTGATTTAATTTTACGTTCTGCGACATTTACAATTTTTTATGAGAAAATGGATTTAAAATATTTAATATTAATATATTATAAATTCTAATAAGGTCAATATAGTTTTTGAACTATAATATGTGTGAAGGTGATTAAAAATAATTACAATGTTTAGAAGAAATAAATTGCCTAACAAATAATTAGAAATTTATATTAATGTCCAAAATGACATATAACAGGTCTAAAAACACGTTTATGCACATATTTAGAAAATATATTCCCTTTTAGAGATTTGTTTCATTATTGGATACACTTTACATAAGAAAATGATCGATGTAATTCCAAAGCATAAAATTTACCAAAATGTCACTCTTCCCCCACTATAAAAATGCACTAACTCTTAAAGCTAATTCACAACACTAAATAAATTTTTATCTCACAATATCTCATTAAATAATCTTAAAACATCCTTTCCCTCATCCTAGTTAACTCACTTTGCGAATAAATTGATCAATTGGTGTCCTTTTCAGAAAACCAAAAAGTGTTCTCAGAAAAGAGGAAGCCTTCATCAATGACCACCTTAGTTTATTTTTCTTTCTCAACATATTTAATTATTCTTATTCTAACATAAAATAATAACCCTATAATAAAATTTTTTTTTATTCTACGGTTTTAGTCATCACTTACACACACTTTTATCAATGGGTAACAGACATACCTTTATTAAGTATGGTGAACTATCACCTCACGAAATGATGTTGTTTGTTTTTACTTTCCCACATATCATGGACTGTAATTATAATTGAAAATATGTTTTTATATTAGATATATTATAGCTATTATTTATATATGCCTCTATTATTATAATATAACACATACCTTCATTATTTTTATTTTTTGTAACAATGATAATTTCATTTGGTGAGTGAGGAAGACCCGCCTCTTCAAAGCGATGTCTTTTGTTTACAATATACTTGGAATCTTTTAGTATGGGTTTAGAAAAAATATATGATATATATGAAATAATAATTCTTCATGAATTATTATATTTAGATATATTAATACTTTTTATTTACATTCATTATTGTAATATAATAAATAAACGGAATCATTGTTCATGCATAATTACAACCTACCATTTACATGAACGGTGTATTACATTTCATATTTATTTATATAATAGTTTGATATATATATATGTATGTAATTAATATACATGCTATTTTTTTCTTGGATTAAATTCTAGAAATCATTATGTAATTGTGAGGAAAATAACGATAACAAATTATGTCACATGTGAAAAACAAAGCATATATTACCTAGAGCATAACTACAACATGGATGTTTTAATAACATGTCGATATAATTCCATAAATGTTATTATATATAATAATATGACTTTTTATATGTAAAGAAACTTATATTTATAATAAATGAACATTTAATGAGTATGATGTCAGTGAAGACATAAGGTAAGGTAATTTCATCTCTATTGTTATTTCCATGAGATTCATGGCATATTTACCAAACTTTTATTTTATGTGTCGTATATACTACCGATGAATATATTCTATGATTTTTATCCTTAAATTTATGGGTACATATGTTCATTTTAAAATCTCTCTTTCATGGGTTTTATGTTTAAAATGTAACCAAATAAGCCATGTATTTTTGTCTCAATTTTCCTCTATTAAGGCACATCTGTTGAATATCAATAACCACATTTTCAAAAATGTTATTCAAAATATGTTTTTTGAATGATAATTAAATATAATTATCAAGGGGAAATAATTTTAAAAATATTTTATAGTTTTCAATGCATCCTTTATATTTTTTAAATTTATTTTTATATAAAATGTTTTTAAATTTTTTTTAATTTTCCTTTCCAATGGAATGGTTTAAAAAATATATTTCAGATTAATTTTTAAGGAAACAGTTTTCCAAAAATTATTTTAGCTTCTATTTAAATGAAATGGATTCATAAATTTTTTCATGATTCCATTTTATATTTTTAATTAAAATGGTTTCCAAAATTCTTTATATTTTTAAAGATTTTTTTAAAATAAGAGTGGATAATTTCATTAAGAAATTTTTTAAAAATGATTATTCTAATAAAATTTCACTATAATATGGAATCCATTTTTTTACTCATTCCTTTATGGGAAACTATCCAAAGAATCCATTCATATTATTTCTATAAATTCATATTTTATTTATGGTCAGTTATTTTTGAAATATGTTTTTTTAGGGGTTATGCGTTATTAAAATCGTTCTTCTTATATGGGTTCAATTCATTTTAAAAGAATATTCTTTTCATGGTCTATTATTTGATTAAATGATTATGAATACTATATATTTTCCACATGTAATTTTTAATATTTTTATTACAATCGCATAGTTTCATCGGTTATGAAATGACAGTTTATGATTGAGTGGAACATGTTTATGTGATTTCATTATGAGATGGGTGGGAACTATATGTCCCTCTAATACGTTGATTACAAATTAAAATATCCTGAAATAATAATTATAATCATATTTAATAGGTTGAATCACCATTTAATATAGGGAAACCCAATCCTCCATGAAAATATGGGGAATCCCAACCCACTATGCGGAGATGGGGAAACCCAATCCACTATGGGAAGATGTTGATTCCCAATCCACTAGGGGAATATTGGAAAACCCAATCACATATAAATAAATGGATATTTTTGGGGAAGGTGGTATGTTCTACCAATTAGGTGTGGTCCCCAAGATTTTCCCTAATAAGTTCTATCAAAGTGTCGTGACTTAGATGGTCTAATATAACATGTTTAGGTGTGTGGCCAATTCCACATAATACTCCTTTATAATTCATTTATTGTTTATTCTCTCAATTAATTTATTATTTATTTCTTTTGAGCATCCAATATTTATGCCACTATTCATGTTTATGATCTTCGATATGGAGGGTATGTTCTCCCAATGTTATGATAACATTCCCAAACACATATTCTCACGTTTATGATTACATATCTACCTTGTCTACCCTTATAGAGAATTTGAGCTCACACTATTTTATTTGTACTTCCATAGGTTATGAAGGTTTTTAATACGTATGATGTGTTTAATAAGGGTTATAGTAAAAAAGAACCTATTTTGGGATAATGTAGCTCACATATATACCTGTGTTTTGGTTTCCATGATTTCAAAGGCACTAGAAAAATAAAGTCATTCGCTGTCTTTTCATGTCAATTATTAAGTAATCCAAAACATTAAAGTTATTTTAATGTACATAAATTCCAAGTCACTATATTATATCACAAAGACATTCTTCATCCATATAGTGAAGTGTGTGGATATATAGGTGGTTGTCACTAGGGTTATATAGGCAAAGGAGTAGGTTTTAGTCATCTTCATTCTTTAGCATTTCTTGTTCTAGTAAATCTCGAAATAATTCTAGTTTAACATAACATTACTCATAAATGGGTACATTATTGATTTATTCCGGAGAAAAACACTCATTTATATCACCTACCCTCATCCATGCTTTGGGTATTGAGGTAGATAAACTTCCAGTTCCCTTTTCATCGACTATGCCAGTATGAGGTGAGGCTGACTTATATCAGTTATGTAGATACCGAGAACTATTGTCAGGGAAGCACCCCTCATGGGTATATTTTCTCTATTTATGGATACAACCACATGGCATCATCCTCAACATATATTGGTTTTATATGGTGAATGATATCATGGGTCTCATCATGATACTTGTTGTGTAATGTGATGTTGATGGAGATACTATGTTGTTTTTTTGGAGATCATGAACCTCAGAGGGGTCATAAGTGTGCTCTATACTTGTCTTCCATGATGGATAAATTGGTGATGATTTCATCATATGTCCAATAGTTATTTTTTCAAAATTATATAGATGATCATATTGATGTATTTGTAGTGGAGGTTGCATCATTACCCCTTTACGAGATATCATGTTTTGGGTCGATGTACAACCAGGAATGTCTCTGATCTCAATGTCTCTATACAGGGTTGCTCCCACTAATTTTTGATACCACTGGGTAAATATCAGTGATCTCATTAAGAGTGGTTTTTTCTAGATGAGGGTGGCATATTAGGGTGCACTAGTCTTGTTCATAAATATGGATGATAATTTTTTAGAATTTATATTTTTTTATCCATACATAATCCATGTAATGGTGAATAATTATTACGATCTTCCGATGAATGATGATTTATTCAATCTAATGAATGGATACTTTTTGTACTAAAAATTTTATTTGAAATCAGGATATCATCAAATATCTCTAAAGGATGAGGATATTTAGAAGAAGGATTCCTATTATCATCATGGTTATTATGAATATATTGTAATTCCGTTCGGAGTGATGAATGCTCTAACCTTGTTCATAGCATTGATGAAGGAAGTATTTATATAGTTACAAGATATGTTCATGGTGGTTTTCATCAGGAAAATTATTGGATAATAAAAACAGAATGAGGAACATAGAGAGCATCTAGGAAAATTTTTTGTCTTGTGTTTTTTCATGAAAATATTTTCAAGAAGGTTTCAATGTGTGATTTCATGGAACATGGGGTTCTTTTAGTTGATCGTGTCATAAACCATGTAGGAGTACATGTTGTTCCTCCAATTATAATGTACATTGTTTCATATGTGTCTCATTAATTATCTCCCCATTATCATTACTATGATACCCATGATCCTGAGTTATTGGAACTTGTGTTTTCTTTTAATGTTGTGGAAATATTACCTCACCATAGATAATTATGTAATTTCAACATACAATAAGACCCTTAGGAATATATTCTCCCATTGTGAATGTCAAATGAATCTGCATTGATGGATGAAATTATTATAGGATTTTGACTTTTATATTTATTATACACCAGAAAATGAAAATGTTGTAGCTATTTCACTGAGTTTTAATTCACATTGTAAATCTATGTGTGTATCTCAAGATTCTAGGAGAGTGGAATATTATTTATGAGAAATTTATCAAGATAATGGTGATGTCATAGGTAAAGGTTTCTTTTCGATTATGGTGTCATTTTAATTATTAAAATATGTAAAGGAGTCCTATTTTGGGGCTTCTGAGGTGGAGTTCTGGAGGGATCAAGTTAATTTTTATGATTCCCCTAATGGATTATATGAGGATGGAAAATACAAGGTGTTATTTCACGGAAGGATTTTCATAAATTTGGGGATACATGAGATATTTCTCCATGTGTTCCATAAATCAAATTTTGTGGAACATCCTAATGTGAAGAATATCTAATTTTCTCTAAGAGTCTAGTTTTGGTGGCCTAGTATGAAGCACATCATTTTTGAGTTTGTATACTGATATTCAGTCTTCAAGAAGATGAAGGATAATAACCATGTTCCTATTAGTTTTCTCTAGATTTTACAAAATTCCCAATGGAAGTATGAGACAATATTTATTGAATTCATTACCATTTTACCAATAGGTAAGGGAGGATTTTATGTTGTATGGATGATGATATATCACTTGAAAAATCAGACCACATTATCATGAGTATCGAGTTAAGCTAAGTAGAGGTTCTATTCATGCAGTATGTGAAGGAGGTGGGGAATGTCATGATCCATCCCCTAGGGCCCATTATTTCACTACCCGAAGCCTAACTTCTATAGGCCAGGGGTTGGCGACTGACACTGGAATGGAATTTCCTTTAAAATGGAAAGCCATTGGATTTCATCCTACAAATATACTGACCAAGAACATGAAAAGATGAAAATCACGTAGGAAAACAACAATAGTAAATGCATTTACTAAAAGTAAACGGGGCCAGAATATAATCCCAACTGAAATATACAACTACAAAAAACATCACCTGAGATCATCCACCAAGGATCCTACCTAAAAGGCAGTTAAAGCTCTCCACATCATCCAGTCACCTCGATGTACCACCTGGTCTTGTCTCCCTAAACTCTCATCCAAGATGTTCTTCATTTTCACAAGACAAAAAAAGGTGTGGGAAAATCCCATACATGGATGAGTATAACAATACCCAAAAGTGACCTTGATACCCCCAATGGTCTCCCAAAATTCCACAAATTAAACCCCATAAAGCATGACCTCTAACAAAAATCATGATATAAAGTTAGCTTACAACAGTTATACAACTCATATATTAAGAATAATGATGAGTAGTATTATGATATATCATTTTATTTTATTTGGAAGTTCCCCAAATGAACAACGAATAATTAATTAAATTGTCGATCCACAATGGGTTGTATGTCGTTGATCCATTATGTGCCCCGGTAAGGCCGGTCATCGTCAGCTCGTGCTCTATCGATCCACAAAGGGTCGCTAGGATTCTGATCCACACAGATTTTCTATGTTGATAATCCCGAATGGGTCGCTATGATGATGATCTACAAAGGTTATCTATGATGCAGATCTACACATGGTCTCTATGATTCTGATCCACATAGGGTCACTTTGATGGTGATCCACATAGGGTCACTCTTCAATTGATAGCCAACCACATGATTCCCTGTACTTGGTGCACTTGAATTCAATAAAATATGATCCTCAAGATATTTATCTTGCCTCAAAATTGAAGAAGTACCTCAAAGGAATAACCAAAAGGACCTCCATGTCGTAAGGGTCCCAAGGCGATAGACGACACGTCAATCAGACACCCGATCTGTGAGTTATACGTATATTTTTACTATGGGCCTGATTAGATTTGGGTTCAATCCAACATGGTCACACACAAAAAATTTCTAGAACTCATTTGGAGTAACGAAAAATGAGCATCTTGTTCCAATGATTCCAGCGCTGTAAAAAGTTCATCAAATGAATCTATAGTTTGTGAGATTGGACCTTTTAAGTAAAACTGGGTCGAAAAGGGGTTGGGTCTAGGCCGACCAGGGTAGGCGAACCTGACCAGACCTGGTTCTAGCCTGACTCATCCTGATATGAAATGGATGGGTTAGTTCAAGTGAGTAGGGCAGTAATAGTCTTGGCCTGGCCCGCCTTGGCTGGGCGCGACCAGCCGGCCCGTGCTGGGGTCTCCTCCTCTCCCGAACGGACATTCTTCCAGTCAGTTGGTATCAGCAGCGCCACATGGTGTCACCTTCTCTGTCAGCAGGAGCCGCGTGGAGTGAGTATAAGGCCCTGGCCTTAAACCTTACATAATATTTAATTAAATGAATAATTCACATTGAGGATCTTTTCAGGTTTAGAGTTTTAGAGAATTAGGACATAACTATTACATCTCACATGATTACAAAGTAGACATTTCTACTAAGTTTCCATAAAATAAAAACTCTTAAAAAGAAACATGTCTAGTTCCATGTTTTAGATAACATGACTTTTCCTTGATCCCATTCTTAACCCTATTCCACTTTATTTCATGTGAAAAACATTTCAAAAAAAACATGGAGTAAGCATAAAAAGATCAGTAAGGGATACACAATGAATGAAAACTGTTAGATTTTCAAAACAACAAGTAAACCATGTATACTTTATCAAAGTAATACTTTTCACCTTTATGAAGTAGTAAAAACTCTTCACTGAAATAAAAGATCATTACTTACCCTTTTTGTAACCAAAAGATTACCATAAACCCATATAAAGAACACATAACATATAAAGGTAACTTGAGACATAAACATACTTAAATGGAATAACCATACGGTCGACTTCCACACATATCACTTAATGGAATAGCCATACGGTCAACTTCCATACCCAATTAATTAGAGGTTATAACGTAACCACCCATCCTAGTATTCACGGCACCACCTGTCATATGGTTTATCACGTAACCACCCGTCTAATGTCCAAGTACCATTATAAAATCATAAGACATAAAACAAATATAATTGAAAGAAAATATTTCCACACTTTGATCAAAATATATCACTTAAATATATTGACATAAAAAATCCATTATAAAAAACCCTTTTCAATACCAAAATTAATAAAACTGTATATGGTATTTATTTCATTTCAAAAAAAACATTATGACTTGTTGAGGAAGCCAAGGACCAAAAAATACTCACGGCGGCAGAAAAGGGTCGTTGTCACCGCGTACGTTAAAAGAAACATTCTTTTTTGTAGTTTAGTAAAACACTTCATAGAAAAATATTCCTTTTTTATAAAAGTAAAATTCAAAGGGGTTTATACAACGTATAAAATAAATTTGTGTATAAAAAAATATGCCTCAATGAAAGGATATTGAGACGAAGTCCCTTACCTCAGGTCCTACTTGACTTGATCGTTCTTTAACATCCTGAATAATAAACTTGAGTTAATTTCTACTTGCGTAAGAAGATTTTTCAAGTTCATTATGAACTTTATATCACTTATTACCATGTTATAAACATTATGTAATCATTTATGTTAATAATTATTGTTTTGTCGATATTTGGTTCTTAACTCGAAAGTGGACTTCTTACAATTACATGTTGTTGGTGTGGTCAGAGGTTCATTATATCCAGAATGATATTAATGATTTGGATATCATATATACCATATATATCCAGAATATACATGTATCTATAATATTACATAATCATTTAGAGGTATGAAATTAAATTCACCGTTCATGGAGATGGTAAGTCGTACGTACGCATGAACGCTACTTTCATTTCTATGACATATTAATGGAATTAAAACAAAATGAGAGATATGTAGATTTTAATTCCTGATTTATATTAATCATTTAGATGTAACATAGATCATATATATCCATTATAAATATTTACTTATAATAGTACATAACATTTGGGGATAAAAAATGAAATGCACCGTTCATGGAGATGGTAAGCCGTACGAACGCATGAACGCTACTTTCATTTATATCTCACACTTTAATGGAAAGAAATAGTAATGATATAAAGGTATATTATAATTCTAGTATACCATCATATATAATAACCTTAAATCCATCCTTTATACGTCCCACATATGGCATTAACGAATCAAATCACTTTGAGGGGGCGGTAGTCCGCACTTCCTAAAATGAAGATATCGCGTATACCCATAATGGAAGTCACAAAGGTATGAAATAAATGAAAAATAAAGAAGTTTAAGGAAAAAATAAAAAAATTATATATCTTATACAAAAATATTGACATCTTCATGGCCACCATTGAAGGTGTTAGAAGAATATTGAACAATCATTGTTTCATGAGGCAGAAGTTCACCGTCCACAGAAACACTATGTTCTTTAACCATTAGATGTAAGTGTGTGTGTGTGTAGCTCGAATTAATCTTAAAAAAAATCCTAGTATATTTAATATACTGTAGTTTTTACAAAATAAACGAATAAAAATAGTTTAGGGGGTTGGAGAAGCAAAATAAAACAAAAGAACACAAGTGAAGACATTACCTTAAAATCAGGTTACTCTCTTAGATTTGAGCTCAAAGGCTTCCTTGGGAAGACTTCTGCCCAAAGTGAGGATTATAGGAGTAAGATAGGGATTTGGAGAGACAAAATTAATAGAGCTTGGCTGAACCAAAGGCTTGGGAGGTTTGGGTAAGGAGGTAGAGGTGGGGGCCTTTTATAAGAGGAGATGAGGGGCACTCTTGGAAAGTTAAGAAAAGATACTTTATTATAAAATGATTTTTGGACAAAAAGGGTCCCAAAATTATATATTAATAGGATAAAGTGATAAGATTTCTAAATCCACCCATCCAATAGGTTTTTTACATGTTTAGGTCTGATATTTTACATTATCTTTTCATTTTATTTAAATCGTTAAATAATGAGTTAATCACTGCATCATCATGGTGTCATAAATAATTTAATTTATTTAAGGTCTAAAAATTGAAAAACATATATAATTATTTAGTAAATATTTTTATCTTTATAATTAATATTTATATTAAAAAATCTTACTTCAATAACCACATTTAAGAATTGTTTTAGTAAAACAACACATTTTGTGACATTTTTATTTAAAAATTAAATAAAAACTTATTAATGTAATTTTCCTAACAAAAGGGCTCCATGGGGTCCCCAAGTTGACCCATGGATTTTATTTGTCATACATGACCCAGAAAATAAGGGTAGGACATTTTTTGAGATCATTTCATATTATTAAAACATAATTTTTACCTTAAACTACGCTAATTACCACTAATCGCGATTAAAAACTTAAAAGTTACTATTCACCAAAAAAATTATTTTAATCCCATTGAACAACATTTTACTTCTTAATGATAACCATGTATGTCGGATTTTTTAAATTCAAAACACAAAGGTGGTAAAATTTCATTTAAATGAAAAATCCGTTTTTTTTAAGTACCACTTAGTGGTTTCACTATTCATAAAAAAATGATGTTTTTCTGAAAATTACCAAAAATTAACCCTAAGAAATATTTGATATTTCAAATTCACAAATGATGTCTATTTTACAAGATTAAAAAGATATAAGTTTAATTAATTAATTTAATAATTAATTCCCGATGTCAGAGCAAATAGCGTGTTTTTATGAAACAATAAGTATCAAAAGATTGACACTAGTTTAAGTCCAATTTCAAAGTGAGATTAATTCCAATGACCACTATTGGATTAAATGATAAACATATATTCTAATTTAACTTTAAAACCAATTCAAAAGGTAATCTAATCATATAAATAAATTTGATTAAAAAGTGGTTTTGAATTAAAATACAACATTTTTCACTATTCATTAAAAAATGAACTTTATCAGAAATATACAAAAAATTTACACAAAGTAAATTTTGATGTCCCAATTATAAAGAAGAGTTTTATTTGGTCCAATAAAAAGTATAAGAGTGAAAAAAATTATATTTAATGAAGGTTTTCCATCAAAAGGCGATAAGTCGACCTTTTGTGAACGATAGAGTATATATGCCTAAAATTGAATTCTTTTCATATTTTAAGCCTTTATCCTTTATTGGATAAATGTAAAAACATTTAACAAACATATATAATAATATTTTAGTTATTTATATTCATTACCGCCAATACAATGATTATGTGTTAACTGCCATTTAAAATAATATTGTTTTATTACTAGTGTGCAGCGTAAGATTTCAAAGAAACTCTTTGTTGCGTATCAGGTACAATATCAAACATAGAAACCCCTTTAAAGTAAAATTAATGTTTAATTCGTAAATATTAATAAATATGAGAATGTTTTATTCATTATTTACCTGGGATGTTACATCCTTCCCCCCTTTTGGGAATTGCGTCCTCGCAATTTTATTCACTTATCAAAATACGTGGGGGTATTTATCCCTCATAGCATTTTTAGATTCCCATGTTGCCTCTTCAACAATATGGTTTTTCCAAAAAAACCATTACCTGATGAATTACCTTATTTCGCAACATTTTCTCTCTTCGGTCAAGAATCTGGATAGGTTGTTCTTCATAAGAGAGATTCTCTTCCAACTGAACTACCTCTGGGCTCAAAACATGATGTGGATCAGGAATATATTTTCTCAACATCAAAACATGAAAAACATTGTGAACCTGAGATAAACTCGAAGGTAAATCCACTCGGTAAACAACTGATCCAACTTTCTCTATAATTTCATATGGTCCAATGAACCTTGGACTCATCTTTCCTTTCTTACGAAATCACATCACAATTTTCCACGGTGAAACTTTGAGAAAAACATGATCACCTACCCCGAAAGATAGATCCTTCCTCCGGTTATCCGCATAACTCTTCTACCTGCTCTGAGCTGTTCTCATTTGTTTCTGAATCAACTAAACTCTTTCTGCCATCTCTTCTACCAATTCTGGTCCCATCAGCTACCTTTCACCCAATTCATCCCAAAAATCTAGAGTTCGACATTGCTTCCCATATAATACCTCAAATGGTGCCATCTGTATACTGGAATGAAAACTTTAATTATAAGAAAACTCAACCAAAGAATAATGTTGGTCCCAACTTCCCTGATAATCCATCAGACAAGCACGTAGCATATCCTCTAATGTATGAATTATTCATTCTGACTGCCCATCTAATTGCCGATGGAAATATGTACTAAAATTTAATTCAGTACCCAACGACTTCTAAAGGCCCTTCCAAATGTTAGAAGTAAACCTGGGATCACGATCAGACACAATGGAGAGGGGAACTCCATGTAACCTGACTATCTCTTTAAGATTCAAACGTGAATGTTGATCTAGGGAAAAAGTATCTTGTATAGCAAGGAAATGAGTAGATTTAGTCAAGCGATCAACAATAACCTAGATTACGTTATTACCTCGAGGTGTCTTCGGCAATGCCACAACAAAGTCCATGGATATATTTTCCCATTTCCACTATGGCACTGGTAAAGGCTAAAGCATCCCTTTTGGTAACTGCCGCTCTGCTTTAACATGTTGACAAGTAAAACACTTCCCAGTAAAATCAGCAATATCCTTTTTCATTCCATCCCACCAGTAATACTTCTGCAGATCTCTGTACATCTTAGTACTGCTAGGATGAACTGAAAACGGGGAACTATGAGCCTCACATAACAACTCACCCTTCAACTATGAATCACAAGGCACACATAATCTCTTCCCAAACCTCAAAACACAATAATTATTAATGTTGAATTCAGTAAAATTACCCTTCTGAACCAGCTCTACCTTTTTCTGCAACTCACTGTCTTGCTTCTGTGCTTTCTTGATTCTGTCTGATAAAGATGATCTCACTGACACCTGAAACAAAACAGAAGGACATCCTGCACCAATAACTTTTATGCCATAGTTCATCAAATCCATAACCAAAGGATCACGTTCCAAATGCAACATTTTTTATGAAGCATTACTATTTCGACTCAAAGCATCAGCCACTTTATTTGCTTTTCCTGGATGGTAATGAATTGAACAATCATAATCCTTGATTAATTCCAGAAATCTCCTCTATCTCATGTTCAATTCTTTTTGAGTGAATATATACATTAAACATTTGTGATCAGTATATATTTCACACATTATTCCATACAAATGATGCCTCCAAAATTTTAGGGCAAAACCAGTAGCAGCTAATTCCAAGTCATGTGTAGGGTAATTTACCTCATGAGTTTTCAACTGTCATAAAGCATAATCAATTACCTGATCATTCTACATTAGGATGCAACCATGTCCTTTCAATGAAGTATCACTGTAGATAACATACTCCACATTCTTGGAAGGTAGTGCCAAAACAAGAGCATTCACCAATCTTTTTTTCAAATCCTAAGTCAACTGAGCCATCACTGCAACAAACTGTTTAGTTCTGATTTTGACCATCTCATGATACTGATTTGAAAGGTAATTTCCCTCAGTATTCCTTCCTGGAAAATTTGTTCTGTTTCTTCTATGAAAAACCATTCTTAACATAGAAATATCTCAGGCGAAGCAACATGGTAATCTTTAAATGCTATATCATTTCAATCATTCCAAAAATTAATTTATAATTTAACAATTTTCTAACTCCTGAAGTTGTCTAAACCAACCTCTGATACCAACTATAAGGCCCCGGCCGTAAACCTTACTTAATATTGAATTAAAAGAATAATTCACATTGAGGATATTTTCAGGTTAAGAGTTTTAGTGAATTAGGACATAACTATTACATGTCACAAGATTAAAAAGTATACACTTCTACTACGTTTCCATAAAGTCAAAACTCTTAAAAAGAAACATGTCTAGTTCCATGTTTTAGATAGCATGAAATTTCCTTGATCCCATCCTTGTCCCTATTCCACTTTATGTCCTATGAAAAACATTTTAAAAAAACTTGGGGTGTGCATAAAAAGCTCAGTAAGGGATACACAATGAATGAAAAATATTAGTTTTTCAAAACAACAAGTAAACCATGTATACTTTATCAAAGAAATACTTTTCACCTTTATAAAGTAGTAAAAAGTATTAAATGAAATAAAAGATCATTAATTACCCTTTTTGTAACCAAATTATTACCATAAACCCATATAAAGAACACATAAAATATAAAGGTAACATGGGACATAAACATACTTAAATGGAATAACCATTCGGTCGACTTCCACACATATCACTTAATGGAATAGCCATATGGCCGACTTCCATACCCAATGCATTGGAGGTTATAATGTAACCACCCATCCTAGTATTCATGGCACCACCCGTCATATGGTTTATCATGTAACCACCCGTTAAATGTCCAGGTACCATTATAAAATCATAAGACATAAAACAAATATAATGGAAATAAAACATTTCCACACTTTGATCACAATATATCACTTAAATATATTGAAATTAAAAATACATTATAAAAAACCCTTTTCAATACCAAAATACATAAAACAGAATATGGTATTTATTTCATTTCAAAAAAAACATTACGGCTTGTTGAGAAACCAAGGACCAAATAATACACGCGGCGGCAAAAATGTTCATTGTCACCGCGTACGTTAAAAGAAACATTCCTTTTTTTCATTTAGAAAAACGCTTCGTAAAAAAAGATTACTTTTGTATAAAATTAAATTTCAAATGGGTTTATACACTGTATAAAAGAAAGTTTTTTATAAAACAAAATATGCCTCCATGAATGGAGATTGAGACGAAGTCCCTTACCTCGGGTCCGACTTGACTCGATCATTCTTTAACGTCCTGAATAATAAACATGAGTTAATTTCTACTTGTGTAGGAAACTTTTTCAAGTTCATTATTACTTTTATCTCACTTATTACCATTTTATAAACATTATTTAATCATTTAAGTTAATAATTTTTGTTTTGTCGATATTTGGTTCTTAAGTCGAAAGTGGCCTTCTTACAATTACATGTTGTTCGTGTGGTAAAAGGGTCATTATATCCAGAATGATATTCATGATTTGTATATCATATATATCATATATATACAGTATATACATGTATTTATAATATTACATAATCATTTAGAGGTAATAAATGAAATGCACCGTTCATGGAGACGGTAAGCCGTACGTACGCATGAACGCTACTTTCATTTTTATGTCATATTAATGAAAATAAAACTAAATTAAAGATATGTATATTTTAATTACAGAATTATATTAATCATTTATATGTAACATAGATAATATATATCCATTATATATATGTACTTATAGTAGTACGTTACATTTGGGGATAAGAAATGAAATGCACCGTTCATGGAGACGGCAAGTCGTACGTACGCATGAATGCTACTTTCATTTCTATCTAATACATTAATAGAAATAAATAATAAATATATAAAGGTATATTATAATTCTAGTATAACATCATATATAATAACTTTAAATCCATCCTTTATACTTCCCACATATGGAATTAAAGAATGAAATCACTTTGAGGGGGCGGTAGTCCACACTTCCTAAAATAAAGATATCGCGTATACCCATAATGGAAGCCAAAAAGGTATGACATAAATGAAAAATACATAAGCTTAAGGAAAACATAAACATATTATATATCATATATAAACATATTGACATCTTAATGGCCACCGTTGAAGGTGTTAGAAGAATATTGAACAATCATCGTTTCGTGAGGCAGAAGTTCGTCATCCAATGAAACAGTATGTATTTTAACCATTAGATGTAGGTGTGTGTAAGTATAGCTCAAATTCTTCTAATAAAAACATCCTAGTATATATAATATACTGGATTTGTTACAAAATAAATGAATAAAATGTGTTTATGGGGTTGGAGAAGAAAAATAAAACAAAAGAACACAAGTGAAGACATTACCTTAAAATCAGGTAACTCTCTTAGATTTGAGCTCAAAGGCTTCTTCGGGAATACTTCTGCCCAAAGTGAGGAATCTAGGAGTAAGAGAGGGATTTGGAGAGACAAATAGAGAAGATAATGTCCGAACAAAAGGCTTTTTAGGTGTGTGTAAGGAGGTAGAGGTGGGGCCTTTTATAAGAGGAGAGGAGAGGCACTTATGTAAAGTTAAGAAAAGATACTTTATTATAAAAGTATTTTCTGATAACAAGCGTCCCACAATTATATATTTACAATATAATGTGATTATATTTCATAATACACCCATCCAATAGGTTTTTGACATGTTTAGGTCTTAGATTTTACATTATCTTTTCATTTTTTTTAAATCATTAAATAATGAGGTAATCGCTGCATCATCATGGTGTCATAAATAATTTAATTTCATTAATGTCTAAAAATTATAAAACCAATATCATGATGTAGGAAATCTTTTTATCTTTCTAATTAATATTTATAGTCAAATACCTGACTTGTATAACCACATTTATGAATTGTTTTAGTAAAACAACTCATGCTTGTGACATTTTTATTTTAACATTAAATAAAAAGTTATTAAAGTAATTTTCCTGCCAAAGGGGCTCCATGGGGTCCCCAAGTTGACCCATGGATTTTATTGGTCTCCCATGACCTATCCAATAAGGGTAGGACATGTGTCTAGATCATTTCATATTATTAAAACATTATTTTTACCGTAAACTACGCTAATTATCTCTAATCGCGATAAAAAAACTTAAAAGTTACTATTCACCAAAAAATTATTTTAATCCCATTGAACCACATTTTACTTCTTAATGACAACCATGTATGTCATATTTTTGAAATTCAAAACACAAAGGTGGTAAAATTTCATTTAAACAAAAAATCAGTTCTTTTAAGTACCACTTAGTGGTTTCACTATTCATAAAAATTTAAGTTTTTCAGAAAAATAACAAAAATTCACCCTATGCTATATTTGATATTCCGAATTAAAAAATTATGTCTATTTTACAAAATTCAAAACATATAAGTTGAATTAATTAATTTAATAATTAACTCCCGCTGTCAGAGTAAATAGCGTGTTTTTATGAAACAATAAGTATCAAAAGATTGACACTAGTTTGAGTCCAATTTCAAAGTAAAATTAATTCCAACGACCACTATTAGATTAAATGGTAAAAATATATTCTAATTTCACTTTAAAACCATTTCCAACGAAAATATAATCATATAAATAAATTGTATTAAAAATAGGTTTTGAATAAAATACAACATTTTCACTATTCATTAAAAAATTGAACTTTATCGGAAAAATACCAAAAAATTACACAAAGTAAATTTTGATGTCCCGATTCTAAAGAAGAGTTTTATTTGGTCCAATAGAAAGTATAAGAGTGACCAAAACTATATTTAATGAAGGTTCTCCATCAAAAGGCGATAAGTCGGCCTTTTTTGAATGTTAGAGTATATATACCAAAAATTGAATTCTTTTCATATTTTAAGCCTTTATCCTTTATTGGATAAATGTAAAATAATTTAACAAAAATATATAATCATATTTTAGTTATTTCTATTCATTACCACCAATACAATGACTACGTTTTATCTACCATTTATATAAGATTGTTTATTACTAGTGTGCAACGTAAGATTTCGAAAAAACTCTTTGTTGCGTATCGGGTATGCTATCGAACATAGAAACCCCTTTAAAGTAAAATTAATGATTAATTAGTAAATATAAATCAATATGAGAATGTTTTATTCTTTATTTACCAGGGATATTATAGTGAGTCCCCCTCTACTACAGTTCCATCTGTAGCCTCCCTCCACAACACAAGACGGTGTGCCGCCCGCTGCCAATATGGTCTGCCAATGGCCAACCACCCGTGATATTCGTCGTAGTGAATTTGGGAACTGAATTTATACACATATGGTCAGAGGTAGTGACCGCCATCTCCTATCGGGGCTGGTACCACACTGACAGGGCTTCATCGGGCCACCAGGTGAGCTCTAGTGGACTGATTTCCATTCCAATTGCACTTATGGGCCTCCCGTGATGTTGCCAACACTGCATGGCCCCTAGATTCAACTTGTTTCCATATTTATTGATTTTTCATGAAGTATTAAATTAATCCAACAATGGTGTAGGGTTTGGACCTTGTCTGGTTGTCTCGTTCCATCTGAGTTAGAAAAATAACAATGGTGAGAGTACAAACATCATCGATAGAAGAGTAAACCCTATTCAAAACTCCCCAAAAACCACCCACAATTTCATATGAATCACAGATTAACTTGTTTTTGTTTATCTGCATTCGTCCCTTTTTTCAAGGAATATAGGTTGAAACAAAATCACCTAAATTTAAAAAAACCTTACATTGGATTCATAGGATAAGTAGATATTGTGGGAGAAGAATCCTTGTTTGTTGAAGCCTTGGATGTTCCTAGTTTCCATATTGATTCCTCCAATGTCATTGTTTAAGCCTCCGTTCTTTGTTAAATGGAACATTTATTCTTTGGTTCATTTTCAATTATTCTCCATTGATTTCCCATAATCTCATTTCCCTATTATTTCACTAATCTAAAGGATAAGTTAAAATTTTAATTCACCTTTCAATTAATGGTAAATTAATTGGTTTAATTAATGATCATTATTAATTATATGAGGGGTGGTTAAACAACCTATGTGTGTCTAGGAATCTAATTTCTCTCTTTAAATACACAACAACCTCTATGGTCCCAACCACCGTTACACAACAGGTGGTAGAAAAATAAAATAAAATATTATTTTATTTTATTATTCCTTCAAATATTATGTAAAAATATCTTTTCCACCAGACCTTCTACGGTCAAATTTAAGCCTTCCAATAGATAATCTTGGTGTTGCGTGATCAACAGTACCCTCATATTTCAATTCCGAGCACAAGTTCAAATGATAGGGAATTACACTAATATATTTACTAAACATACCTTAAATAAAATTTTAAAATTATGTTCTGGGATATCCGGGCCATAGAATCTCATGCAGTCATTTTTTTCAGACTCGTAAAAATTAAATTTGATTTAAAACAATTCATTGAATTTCTAGGACGTTATGTTGTTCCCAACATAAGGCTTTTCATCCCCAAAAGCTACATAAAATCTAGGGACATAAAAGGGGAACTAAGCATGAATCTAAGTCTCATACTCCCATGTGATCTCCTACAGAATGTCGTGTTTCCACAAAACATCTAGAAGAGGAATCAATAGCCCACATAGGGCCTGATCCTAGAGATCCTCTATCTCCATCGATAACAACTCAAACGTCACCCCGTTATCTATTTCCATCTCACCCTAGTCAATAACATATGATGGATATTGCACATACCTCGTCTACTATGAAACATTGAAAATTTTATGCCCCTGGTACATCAGTGGGAGAAGATCATGATGGTACACCACCTCGCCTATTCTATAGAGGATCCGGAAAGTTTCTATAAAACATAGAGATAGATTACCTCCCCTACCAAATCTATGCAACCCTCGTCGGGGTGAGACCAATAAGAATACATGATCTCCCTCCTCAAACACTAAAGGTCTCTGTCTCTTATCAGTATAAGACTTATGCTACTTTGGTGCACTATTCATCATCTCCTGGATGATCTGCTCCTTTTCAGTGGTATCCTGTACCGACTCTGGACCCAAAAGTGTAGACTCCACTGGGTTTGTCCAGCATTGAGTTGATCTCCATGGCCACCCATACATGGCCACAAATGGATCCATGAAAATGGTGTAGTGATTATAGTTTTTGTACACAAAATCCACCAGTGGATGGTGGTCCTCCCAAAAAAAGTCAAAATCAAGGACACAAGCACGAAGCATGTCTTAGACTGTCTATATGGTCTAATCCTTCTGACCATCATTCTAAGGATGGAAGTTGGTTCTCAATCATAGATGAGTCTCAAATGCCTCTTGTAATACATTCCACAAGCAGGATGTAAAATTATCTACATGATCTAAGACAATCATCAATAGAACCCCATTAATCTGTACAATCATATGTATATAGATACGTCCCAAGTCCTATAAATATCCCTTCTCTCGGAAGGGTAGGAAGTGGGATGACATGGTGAGTTGGTCAAGGATCACCCAGATCAAATCATGGAACCGGGATAAATAAGGTAGCATTGTCACAATGTCCATGGTGATACCATCCCACTTCCACTCTAGTACCTAATGTGGTTTTGCTAAACATGCTGGAACCTGATGCTCATCCATCAATTTCTGACAAGTGAGGCACCGCCATACAAACTCATCCACTGCTTTCTTTATTCTTGGAAACCAGTATTGACGTCTAAGGTCATAGTATATCTTTTCCACACTAGGATCCAAAACAAAAATGGGAAGTATAAACCTACTGTAACACTTACTCCTATAGCATCATTGGTACCATGCATCCTATGAAAATAATGATTTGATCCCCACCTTCATAAAATCCATCAATAGCTTATCCTAAGGATATCTGAGCACATCAGGCCTCAGAGTTTACATCCCAAAGTTATGCCTCCTGAATCCGTGATGGATTTGGAGAGTAACAATCATATACTAGAGGTTATTGGATCCAGCACTATCCACTAAGGCTATATTCAATGTGACTAGCTACTTTATCACCTCACTCAACAACTATAGTCCAGACCTCCTACTGAGTGCGTCTTCCACCACATTCTCCTTCCCAAGAGTTTTGGCTATTTCAATGTTATTGTCCTGGAGGAACACTAGCCATCATCACTTTCTCAAGTTCAGTTCCTTCTGTGAGAAGATATATCTGAATCTCTTGTGTTCATTTTATATATAAAACCATTCTCCCATCATGAAGTGTCAACACATCTTCACAGAGAAGACCACTGATGTTAACTCTAGGTCATGGGTTGCATATATTTGATCATTTATTCTCTACTGATGTGAGACATAAGCGATCATCGCTCAATCCTTATCTATAACAAATACTAGTTTAGTCCCTGATGTGTCACAGTAGACAACATACCCAATTCCCTCTTCTGGTAACCTCAGTATGGGGGCACAAATTAGCCTCTACCGTATTTCCTAAAAACAATGTTGGCATCTCTCCATCCACACAAAGGGTCGTCTATTTTTAATCAAGGCTTACAAGGATGTCACAACTCTAGAGAAGTTAGGTATGCTCCTCCGGTAGAACCATGCCAAGCTGAGAAAACTTTGCACCTCGGTCACACTCCTGGGTGGCTCCCAAGAATTTATTACGCATATCTTTTTGGATACACAACAAACTCTATACTCTGAGATAACTTTTCCTAAAAATTGGACCTCTCTTATCCAGAACATGAAATTAGAGGGCTTACCATAATGTCGGTGATCTCTGAATGTGTCTAGAACTGTCTATAGGTGATTGGCATGCTCATCCTCTGTCACTGAGTGAAGCAAGATGTTTTCAATGAAGACCACCATGTAGAGATTTAAGTATGGATGGATTATCATGTTCATGAGTCCCATGAGCACTACTATTTCATTGGTCATGTCAAATGGCATTAAAAATAACTCATAGTTTCAATACCAGTATCTGAATTCCATCATCAGTACATCCTCATATTTTACCCTAACATGATGATAACATGATCTGAGGTCTATCTGAAAAATATATATAGATCCCTTTATTTGTTTTAAGAGATCATAAATCCTCAAGAGTGGATACATGTTCTACATGGTCACTTACTTTAGGCACCTATAGTACACACAAAGCCATAGAATCCCATCTCCCTACATGGTGAAAAAAATCAGGGATTCCCATGTAGAAACATTGGAACTTATGAACCCCTTCCTCTTCAATTCTTCCATATGTACCCAAAACTCATGAAGCTCTATGGAAGTCATCTGATTTTCTAGAGTAGATATCAGTTCCGTCCCGAGGTATAGGTTGACGTAGAATTCTACCTCTATGCGATGTGGTATACTCAGAACATCCTCAAAAAAAGATTAACATACTAGTCCACCACTTCTGGATAGCTCTGACTCCTATCATCAACTGCTCATAGGGTAAGGCTATACAACTGATGCGTGATTAGCTGCATCCTCTTATGGGAAGGTCCATCATGAGCAGCAATGGTTCTCTTATCACTTATGAAGGAAAACCTAGACCTATCCTTATATACACACTGCACTTTTCACAAAAAAATAATCATTATGAGCATGGATCATGGATAACTAGTCTATACCCAAAATGGCATCGTAAGGATTCGATTCTTCTACTAATAGAACCTAGCCAAATCTCTTTCCTCCTTGAGTAAGATCACATATCCAACACCACTGTGTAATCGTTGAATTATCTCTTGTAGAAGTCTCCAAGCATAAGGATTGATCTAATGGCTCTACCATAATATTTACGTTTTGAACGAGAGACTTGGTAACGAAAGATTGACTAGCACCTGTGTCTTTATGTAAAGAAACTAGGGTCAAGTAGACACAGATCATAACTCGAATCATATTTGGAGAACTGTGGTCATAGGAATCAGTGGCCCAAAACTCTTCTCGTCCCCATATTCATGCTCCCTTAGGTTTGGGTGGACCACCTGGAGGCGGCAGAGGTAGAACCTCAAATCATCATCCGCCACCTGTTGCACGACCTCCTCCTTTGATGTGTACTCTGCCCTACCAACCTTCTCACTTGAATCTCTACCTCTGACTCTGTGGTCCCTTGACCGGCTTCTGATCATCAGTAATGATGGTCGGATAGTCAAGAGCCATGTGATCATGCCCGCTGCATGGGAAGCACAACCGCCTTCTCTACTTGCATTCTCTGCCTCATGTGCTCTTCACATCCATCCATGAATCCCGAGGTCATCCTTTAGAAGGTCTGGATGTCTTGGAACTCAATGTAATCTACCTATTTCTTGCTCTAGATGACCTGGCTACCTTCCATCCAATGGTGGCTCTCAATTTCGGTGAATTATTTAGGTAAGAAGCTCTCCACCAATAATGATCACTTGAGTAATCCAAAGTGCATCAGGATATTGAGAGATATCATCAAAGACATGATCTCCCAAAAGTGTCCATGCTAAAAGGTTCAAGCCCTGAAGAATGGGTCCCTTACCATGTATGTGGTGTAGTGAAAGAGGTCAACAAATCTCACTGAGTACTGGGCCACTGTTAGGTTTCCCGTTTGTATGTGAAGTATCTCTTGGATACACAGTAAGAATAAATTCATTGTTATGAACACTTCTCTAAAGAGGCACTTTATGTCCTTCCAGGTGAGGGTCACCTAATCATGTAACTAGAGCATCAGGCTCTACCATCACCCTAATGTTCCATGGAAATGACTAGCAGCTTATATTACCATCTGCTCTGCTGTTGTCCCAACTGTATAGAAAACTCTAGCTATGTCCTTCAGCTAGTACTCAGCTGCATGTGGATCTGTATTGCCACAATAACTCAAAATACTCTATCTCTGGAACTCATACAACACACTCAGTCAGCGATCATGGTATTCTAGTGGGACTGGTGAAAACTGCTTCCCTACGAGTGGTGGTGCAGCTGGTACACTACCTGAAGGTCCCAACACATTAAGAAGGCCATGCACTAAAGCCTCATCACTCGGTGGTCCATCATCATGTACTCTACCTAGAATCCTGGATAGCGGTCTACACAATGGTATCCTAAAATGAAATAGTTGTGCCATGGTCAATATGTTATACTTGATGATCTTACTCAAAGAGATCTAAAATAAATACTTGATTTACAAAATTCACACAACTAGTGTTCTCATGTACCAAGTTAGATATCAGAATTCAGGGTCCTAGTGTATGGAAAAGTTGTTCACCACCCCAACACTGGACTCCTCGCATAGATATCCACACTCAAAATTGTTAACAATATTGCTCCATTACAAAAATGAGTGTCTTAGTTCATCAGTAGAAGAAACTCATTCAATACCACATTATCAAAACCTGTCCCCCCGGGCCCCTGCCTTGACTACCCCAAGCCCACCTTCCATAAGTGAGGGGTTGCTGACTAGAACCAGAAATGCATTTCACAAAATTTGGGAAGGAATTTCCTTTTTCCTGCAAACAAAAAGACCATGAACATGAAAATATGCAAACCACATAGTAGAATTGTTGTAGTAAATGAATATAATCCAAGTAAATGGGGATGGAATACAATAACAACTAAAATATACAACTAAAATAGAAAAGAAACTCTGAGATCTTCCTAAAAGGATCCTACATAAAGGGTGGGTACAACTTGTATCTTCAGATATCCACGTCAGCTAGTCAACTACATTTACCCCCAGGTCCAATCTCCCTAATGACCCAGAATAGCTACTAATTGTCTGTATAAGACACAACAAGGTAATGATGAATCCCATGTAGTGGTGAGTATAACAATACCTAGAAGTTACCCCAAGGCCCCCGAAGGTCTCCCAAAATTATACAAAGGAAAACCCACAAAGCATGAACTCAAATGGAAAACCCAAAATAATGTCATCTTACACTAGGTATAAAACATAGAGATTAGGAATATATATTTTTTGTCATATGCTATATCATTTTAATATGTAAGGATGTTCCCCAACAAACCACAATGAAGTTTTTCCATTTTTTTATTAAAATAAGGTCTTATATTTTTGATCGATGATGGACAGCTTTAAGGCTGGTCCTCATCGAGTTGCGCACTGCTGATCCACACAGGGTCACTTAGATTCTATTCCACAAAGGGTCTCTATGATGCTGATCCACACAGGGTCACTATAATGCTGATACACACCAGGTCACTCCTTAAATGACACCCAGCCACAGGGATCCCGACACGTGGTGCGCTTCAGTTCCATAGAATCTTCTCATAAAGATATCAGGCCTTCCTCAACTACCATGAATATCAAAAATGGAGTAACCCAATGGAAATATATGTCATAAGGGTCCCAACGTGACAAAATACGCATTAATCAGATGCATTGTCTGTGAGTTATAAGTTTTTAGTACCAAGGTCCCTGTTGGACTCATGTTTGATCCAACCCTGTCGTACTGCAATATTCTCCAAAACTCAGGTGGAGTAACTCAAAAGGACCATATTCTTCAAATGATTTTTACACCGTAGATGGTTTTTCAAACATACATCTGGTTTTTTAGATATGACCTTTTAAAAAAAATTGGGTTGAAAAGAGTCTGGGGCTGGTTCGACTCGGTCAGACCGACCCGACCTGCGTAGACCCGATCTGGGTCTGACCTGGCCTAGCCTGAACCAGCTGATCTGGCCCGAGTGAGTTGGGCCAGGGTGGGCTCATCTCCCTGGTCCGAGGACCAGCCCAACCTTCTAGGCCGCATAGGGGTCGACTCCCCTCCCGAACAGACGTTTGTCCGTTCCGTTTCCAACAAAAACACCATGTGGCTCCGCCTCCTCTATCAGTGGGACCTGTGGGACATGGGTCCCCCTCCACTGCGAAATCCATCTATGGTGCATGATAGTTCAATGTCCTCCCCTAATGTCTAACACGAGTACATCGGGTGTTGCCATCCTTTGTTGTCATCATCACCATGGCAGCGCCGCACCGGCCCGGCTTCTACAGGCCACTAGGAGAGCTCTGGTGATCCGTTTTCCCTTATTATTGCACCTATAGGAAACCCAAGATTCTTCCTACAAAACATGGATCTTAGATTCATCTTACTACCATATTATTTTGTTTCCCATGAAGAATAAAATCAAAGCAACATAGGTGTAGGGTCATGGCCTTTTTCTCTTGGAATATTCCCTCAATTATAGAAACATAACAAGGGCGAGAGATCAAACATCATCGAGATAAGATTAAACCCCTTTAAAAACTCCTACAACAACCACCTAAAATTTAGTACGAATAACATATAAACATATTTTGGTTAATACCCATTCATTAGCCTTTTCATGGATGATAAATTAAAACAAAATCAGTTGATTTTAGACAAAAAACCTTACCTCGGATTCGTAAGAGATGTCTTGGTTGTCATAGATGTTTGCACATTCGTTTAATCCATAAATGTTTTCCATTTCCCGATTAATTCCTCTAATTTTGCTTTTTAGGTCTTCATTATTTTTTTGAGGGATAGTTCGTTCTTCTGTTCATTTTCAATAATTATCCAACAATTTACACAAATCCATTTTCCCCATTATTTAAATAATCTAAAGGATAAGTTATGACATTAATTCCCCATTATGATAATAGTTCATTAATTTTTATAATTATTTAACCATATTAATTATATGTGGGTTGGATACACAACCTATGAGTAACAGATCATTTAATTTCCCTTTTTAAATTCCCAACCACATCGGTGGTCCCCACCATCATTACACAAGAGGTGGTAGAATAATTAAATAAAATATTATGTTATTTTTTTATTCTTTCAAAATGTCCATAAAACTATCATTTTCACTTGAAATTTTACTGTTGAAGTTAAGCCTTACTTAAGATAATATCAGCCCTACGAGTTCGGAAATTCCCTTAGATTTCAATTCTATGCAATTATTCAAATGATAGGAAACACCTCCCGTAAATTTACTGAACATTCTATAAAAAAATCCAAAAAAATTTCCAGGATCTTCGGGCCTTGGAATCTCGTGACATCAATTTTCATAGAATCAGAATAATTCCATTTAATTTTAAAAAGAATTATATAGAATTTCCAAGCCTTAACCTAGAAACCCCACATAGTCACTAGGATAATTATATATGATATGGATCCTAATTTTACCTTTACGGTTTGGATATTTTGTCAACATGGTTATCACAATTAGTTATTCCTTAGAAATTCTATCCATCTATAGATGGAAGGTTATACATAGTGGACCATTTGGTGCTATAAATAAAATTTTTACCATTCTATCATAAATATTGGAGGTTCATTGACAAGGTACCAAACCTAGGATGAGTTTTCAAGTAATAACAATTTCTACACCACCATTTTTATGTCACCATTGCAATAAATGTACTCCTGAAATTTTTGTTCATTATTGTTCTAGAATGAAGTCAGATGGTTAGTAATTCACTGGAAAAAACTATTATAATATATGAATGACATGGTCTAGGTAATCCAATAATGGATAAAGGTAGTTCATGATATTAAGACAACCTATTTCGACAATTGGAGTAGATCTCATGAGGTCAATTTTGGAGAGTATGTGTTCTTTATGGCCACTCCTCATTATAGGAGGTGACGGGTTGCTCATGAGAGTATTCATTATCACCAATTTCTGGGACCTTTTTTGGTATAGAATCATATTGGATTTTTGGAATATTAGATAGCATCATGCCTGTTGAGGAGAATAATACATGATGTTTTCCACATTTCAAAGCTGTGTTGTTTTTTTCATAATGAATCAGAATTAAACTATTAGGAAATGATCAATGTTTATGATTATTTATCCATTAAGGAGTGTCTTGTGGAGGCATTGGAATATTGAGAGAATGTTTCCCTATGGGTGTGTTATTTTATTGGTTCATGTCTTGTAGATGCATGGTGTAATTTAGAAGGGTATATAAGAATATAAATCCTAGATTCACACTCAATACCATGATTTGTTTTGATATCTACCAATTCTATTGTATTGGATTTCATTTTGTTGATGTTGAAATATTTGTTATGAGATGGTTCCATTTTTTTGTTGATAACCTTGATTTTATTTGAGGGGTATCTCCACTGGGAATTTTTTTGTGAGATTTCTTTTCTATTACATTGTTTTGTGCTTATTTCCACTAAATGAGGGGGCTGAGAAAAAGTGAATGAGATATTCTTGAGAGGTAACCTAGTGGAGGATTTCTAGATGATACCATTTAATTTTCTCACTGACCTATGTTTTGTATTCTCATTTTTCTAGATGATACCATTTAATTTTCTCTCTGACCTATGTTTTGTATTCTCATTTATGAAAATGTTTTGAGTTGTGTCTAATGTATGGTCCTAGATCCTTTTATTATGAACCTTTAGGAGTTTCTACATGACATGTTTCTCAGATTATGTGTGACATAGGTCTGTAGGTGTTTCGATACTAAAATATATAACCTCTTAGAATCCATGAAGTATAATTTTTTCACTTTGAGAATGTGTGGTTCATGATTTTGGTGAGGTTGGTACTTGGGGTCATTCATGTTTTGAATTAAATTGTGGGTTATATAGTTTGTGGTAATGTGATTTTATGAAGAACATACAATCTAAAAGTCTCACAGTTTAAAAGGTGTTCACAATATTAATATCTGATGTGCATCACACCTTTATAATCCATAGTGCATCAGTTTTTTTCGAACCCTATAGCATTACACATAATCTAAATGTGGTTATCATCTCTCTCTTCTAGAATTTTGGAATCCACTCGATGGGGATCAATTATTAGCTTCATTTCATCGATTCATGGTGACCCATGGTATGTTATAGCAATTATCTCATTGTTCATAGATCAATATCCTATATCTTTTTCTTTCAATATGATATTGATTTCACTTCATTATTCTAATAGACATTTCATTACTATTTTCTTGGTACGGCTATAGTGTGACATCCTTAGAGGGATGTAGCACATCTGGGAGGGCTGATTAGGATATATGACATTGATCGATTCTAATGTGACGAACGTTGGTTCTTTTGAGATAGGGAATTCATTCCTTCAACTATTTATTTATGTGTTATTGGAAATTAATCATGATTTAGTCCATCAGATTGAAATTGAATTAATCTTATAATTATTCAACTAGATTAATAATGAATTGGATTGAGATTTCATGTTTTTTTTATAATATTATAGTGGTTTTCTTCACTATATAGTAGATTGTGTTATATCTATGTTATTCTTTGATATCATATTATTATTATTTGATTATCATACTAAAATTGATAAATAACATAAATACGAGATTAATTGATTAATTGGAGTAATAACTAAATAAGAGGTACATTTTAAAAAATTAGGTGTTTCTTATAATTTGATGATAATTATATAGATTCAATTCACATGTATAATCGAAAATAATATAACATGATATTAATTTAATTGTTAATGAAACCTCTATTATTCATGTTTATAATAATAATAATAATAATATTTCAATTGATAATGGATACACTCATATTTTAAAGATTCTAGTTTCAATTTTATGAAAATGTTTAATATTTTGATAGATTGTTATAGCTTGATGAATTAGGATTCCCACACATGGAAAAAATACATAATTAAAGGGTTAATTATGGATGGGATTAAATATAATTTTTTAATAACTATAATTTATTGTGTTTAAGATTCCTTTATTCTTTATAATGACAGGTTCATTGAGGTTGTATCTCTGAGAGAATTTTTTTCTGTTAATCCTAGATACCTGGTTTTATGGCATAAATTTCACTATTGGTTGTGATAGTTTGTTTGTAGATGATTTTGTGATTTACAAGGGATGTGATATACACTATATGATGTGACATGAGTCAGGGAGGCCTAGATGATGTTAGGTGGGTGGTATGGTTATGCCTATGACTATTGATTTGATGTTAGTGGGGAGGCAAGATGATGTGGAAATAATTGATTCATGTTGCTGTGAGAGGCATCAAGATACAAAAGTGGGTGTTAGTGATGGAACTAGATATGATGGACTAGGTTGAATCTAGGATTACCCATAATAATGATAATGATGGATAGTTTCTCTAAATGATAATATTTAATGATCTATGGCTAAGTTAGTTGTCATATTTTGTTTTTTAATCTTCTAATTATGGTAGATATATGTTCTGGGTTGCGTATTTCCTCTTCATGTTATCATTGTATTTTTCTTTCTAGAGTACATGGATTATGGAATGATTCCAATAATGAATAAGTAATTATGAATCTAATGGGTTGGTTTGGATGGTAGTATAATTCTAAAAATATGTCAATCTTTATAAACCATGGACTGTGTTTGGATCATTCCTAGAGGGCATAGAAATCACCATGGTGGTTAATAAAAGTATCTTAAAATATTCTAATGTATAATTTAATGGATAAAAATTTAATTTTAGGAAGGGAAATGATAATAAGGAATGAAATTATTAATTTATCTCCTTTAAATCCTTGTGTTCTCATAGGATATCTAGTCTTCGTAGTAGAATACAGGAGTCAGAGTTATTATAGATGCAGTTTAGTGTATGACTAGTTTATTCCCATATTTTGGTTGTGAAAATTATTTTATCCTATATATTTATTTATTTCAAACACTACTTCAACCATATTTTTTTTTGATACTGACACCCATTAGACTGTGGGAGGGTATTTTCCCTCGACATACCAATGGAAGGATGGATTGATGACTACCCCCACTAGCCCTTCTCTCTTCTCTTATTAGTTATTTATACATATATATGTAGTGGTTATTTTACCCATGTATGTGTGTATATGGATATAATTTATTGGTGTTATTCACACACATGTATCCCAATATTTAATATCTAAATTATTATTATCGGTATAATGTGTATTGGCTATGATGGATGGAGGTACATACTAAGTGTATGGGCTATGATGGGTTGAGGTATAATACCTATGTTATGATGCATGTCATATGGGATGTAGTAGTTTAGAGAAAATAATTTTTTATAATATATATGGTAATGTGATATGGGAGGATTTGATGATGTGATGCATGAGGATATGGTTTTGATGCTCTGCCCATGTGTCATCGGGTTCGAGTACTTTTGGAGTGAGATGACTCAAGACGTGCGTCTATGGGGAAGTGTGGAAAATAAGCGGTAAAGTAGGGGTGGTAGACCCTTTATGTTTCATTATAATACTATATTATTTATTTTATATAGTACATAGTGAGATTTAGACATGGTGAGGCTAAAAACATAGTATAATTTTTTAGGTAATGAGTTATTTTCAAAGTTGTTAAATGTGATTTAGATTACATTATTTATATATTTCATGATAGGATATAGGGTGGTTCATACTGAGTATACTATTATCATCACCTTATATATGTAAATTATTTTGACAAAATTCATATCAAGTTGATGTTTTATCTGGATATTACTAGTTTTTTGTTTAGAATGAATGGTTTAGGATTTGTTGTCACATCATTCCTTACCTTTTGGTGCCTGTAGTTTTTCATTTAGATATTATAGTACTATATGAAATTTCATGTTTTCACATTGGATTTTCGATTATTTATTTTTGATCAAATATTATTTAGTATATTCAACTTATCTCGCTCTTTCAAATATTCTCATAGAGGGTAATGCCTTCTATATATTTATATTATTCCACCTCTGAGAGTTGACAACCTGGGGGATACTGGAGTTGGGACTCTGGTGATCACCATATCCCTTTCTCACAACATTCCTAAGAGGGGTGAACTATAAGGGTAGTGGATCATGGGATAACTAAATACCTTATGAAATACTAAATATAATATTTTATCAAATATAGTGGAATTTTTCACTTGGAATAACATATTGTGTCAATGAAAGAAAATTTCAGCTTTCAAATCAATTACAGATTTCATAATTTGTAAATAAGTGATATTTAGAAATATGTTAAATTTTAGAAATCTAAATCCACTTAAAAATGAAAAATTACCACATTATTTAGTTAATTTTTCAGATATAACCAACCTATATGAAATTAGTTCAAGATGAACAATCATAAATGAACGAATGATAATTGAGTTTCAGAAAAAATTTACAGTTATGGTATCATTATTTTTATAGCCCAATAATGAAATTTAAAATCATTTATAATTTAATGATAAATTCAAATTATACATAATGGAAATTTGGTTGTTAATTGATTCTAAAAAATGTAATGATGGAGTGAATTTCCAATCGTGTCTCATGGATTTGAAAATAGAAAAAAATCCTTACCATAAATCTATTCTTAGTGTATTACACTATTCCATCATATAAAATAAATATAACCTTATTAAACTTATATTTCATAATATTATTCATGTATATAACCTTTAATAAACATTATTTATATTTATTATATATATTTATATTTGTTATTTATATATATTTTTAAAATGATGTGTGGGTAATCTGGATTCTTTTAAACTGGGTTCATAGTAGTGGTGATTTCCATCATTATTATCCAAAATTTAAGAATCCACAAATTATATAATGCTCCCTAATTGATCTATTATTATAATATATACATATATAAATTCTTGTTTATGATTATTTTTTATGTGTTCTTGAAATTTGAATTCCATGATATGACTTTTTCTATGATTCTTATCGAATGAAGTGTTTTTTATTAAACAATGAATAAATTTTATATTATTATTCAAGGGAAAACACATTATTTAATTATATATTTCATTTAATACCTATAATTAAATATCTATACTCATATATGTTATAAATTAATTGTATTATATATTTTGGTTATTAAACCAACCCAAAAAAGGGAATAACATAATTAATTGATGACTATGTAGTGGTTTAGCTATGATATTATAATAATATATAATAATTATATTATTTAGTGTTTATTAGTATGATATATTAGAATTATAATTATTTATTATTATATTTATACATAATGAAATAGAAATCAGAAACCAGTAGTTTGAAATATATACTTCACATCATACATTATCTCTTTTTCAATTGTGGTTGTGAATTTAACCGATGAAGTTTTGAGAAGATCATAATATTATCTAGTTATCTAGGAATTTTTAATAGAGGTTTACTTAGTTTTTAGAAATATGTTGGTTGTAATGTAAGTGTATGTTTGTAGAGAAGTTACCCTTTTATAAGTGAAATAATATTAATTTTTTAAAATAATTAAAATGCTTTAATAATAAGTATTCACACTAACAAAAAGGTTACCCAAATCAAAAAATTATTGGAGATGGAAAATTTAAAGGTCAATATATACTTATACCACACATTCCATCACATTTTTTCACATGATTGAAGTTTCAGTGTTGTTAAATTCTAGAAATAATGATTCAAGGGAATCATGGATTTGAAAGTAATTTACATTCTAACATTAAGTCATATAGTGATTTTTTGGTTTGTAATTTTAAAATATCAAATATATTCTATTACACTCGTGATACTAGTCTTATGTAGAAAATAGGTAGAGTAGGTGCATCCAATCATTTTGAGTTTTTGTTGGAAATACATGAGCTAATGAATGTGTGGGATGACATAATACATTAGATAGTACATCAGACAGTGCTCTTCAAGTCATGGAGTAATAATAAGCATTGATAATGTCTGGTGATAAAAAATTTCAGGATTAGAGGCAGCATAAGGTCCCTTAAAAGTTTTATCGATTTAAGAAACCTAGACAGAGATGATCCGATCGAGATGTAACATGATCTAAATTTTTTAGAAGCCTCCCTGAGTAATTCTTATAAATCTTGAGGAGTATCAAAGTGAAGTTACCATTAAATGGTGAACATCAGAGTAACTAGAGTTTTTTATTGTACTCCATCAGACAGATATTATTTTTGAATGTATGATGATTTTAATGGATTTATTATTAAATTATAAAAGGATAAATAGTTTGATATTTATTTATACATATCTACTAGAACATTTATAGTAACTTATCTATCAGATGAATATTACCCACTGATAAATATTTTGATGATGTGGTACAAAAATAATTATCAACCTAATATTTTTTAATAATTTCTTTCATAATGTTCTTCGGATGTTCCAGTATACATAGATAATGATGTTTCATCCAAATTAGTTGAGGGAGTTCCATTATATTTATGGAAGGATTGGAATTATGAGAATCTTAATGATGAAGAATTCCCCAAAATATTCAAAAATATTAGTCTAGAGTTTTCATGGTAAAAAATTTAATTCAAATATGAATCGATCATAGAGATTTGGAATTTGAGATAACAGGGATGATTTTCATGTTTCCTTCAATTTTTATTTTGAAATTACAATTAAATAATGCATAGTACATTCAAACTTTACAACTATTTAATTCCATATAATAGGCATATCACTACCTAATTCATATCAGTGTTATATTTCTATACTGATACCTCATTATATGGTAAGACATATAATGGAATCTTACTGGACTAAGAATGATCATATTGACCATTTGATTAGAGTTTGAGTAATGCATATTGAGAATTGGTTTATCATACTGAGTCCATCAAACTAAATTTATCGGACTATGTCCATCAGATCCATCCCCATCATACTAAGGTAATGAGACCCTTCTACATCGGATTGAGGAAACATACATAGAATTTATGGATTATTTAGAACAGATCCATTATTCTTTAGTTTTCGATAAATTTTTCAGAATAAAACATTGTAAAATTACCAGAGTATGTATAAACATTTATATCAGGAGATAAAAGGTGTCTAATTTGAATTTTATCAATTTTTATGTACATATAAATGATTTTAAATTTTTGTAGATCCACTATAGTTTCTATGAAAAGGATGTAGGTTTACCCATTAAGATTGAAAGTTTATAATATCATGTGCTTTAAATTATTTCATAATTTTCATGCATGAGTATATACTAAAAGACGATAAGGTGCTGAAATATAAGATGTTGTAGGGGTTATTTCTCAAAAATCATTGTATCATATAAATTTTTTACAATTGATTCAACCCCCCCCCCCATTATTTGTTTTTTTTTCAATAATTTGGAACATTAACTAGCATTAGAGACCACTTCTATTGTAAAATTCATGGATAATCTCAATTCATTCAATAGTAGTGGAATTTCTATATTTTACTGAAAACAAATATTCGTGTTTTGATAATTGGATGATTCTATACTTTTTATCTCCCATCTTGGAAGTTGTTGATGATACTACAAATTTTTTCCACTTATTTAGAATAGTACTACTATGATATTCTCCAACAATATAAATATTGAACTTTATGGAAGGGACAGAAAATATATCCATATATACTTACCAAAAAACTTTTATATAATGGTGATGGGTATGAATACATAAAGGAGTTTGTGGTTTATAGTATAAATAATTTTCAAAGGGAATAATGAATATAAGGAATAAATTCTATAGATATGTTGTAGAAAATATATAGACATTATAATGAGATATGGATAAACTATTGATGAAAAATTAACCATGGTAAATGAAATTAGTTCCAACATCCGATGATTTTGAGACATCCTAGAAGATACTACAATTGAGAATAAACTTAGGTAAATATTTTAGGCTAGGCTTGACTCTAAAATGTATTCATTAGAAGATAGACATTATTTATCTCTTGATTAGTTTCATAACATTATTTTTTATTATTAAATGATAAGTTAACCAATTTTGAAGAATAAGATAAAGAGGAAATTGATCATTAAGTTAAGAGAAAAATGAAAATTGATAAAGTTAGGTATGTTGACCCCTAAAAATTCATTAAAAAAGTGGATGATGTGTTGAATGAAAAAATATCACCTCCTATATATAACAACTATCAAATAGGAAGAGGAATATATGAAGGTAAACTTCTACTAAAACGTTTTGAGTTTATTGGAATCACAAAATTTTATAAAAATTCCCCTTGGATGAAGTTTGGATAATATCGAGATGATTTTAATGAAACTCATTGATGGAATAAGTTGAACAAATGATCAACAAAATGGAAGTCCTCCAGATAATATAAGAAGAGGTTAAATGGAAACTAATAGAGCTAGCAAAGTAAGAAATATAAATCATCGTAAACTAAAAAAATCCATATAGTATCTAAGTTCCTAAAAGTACATTACATTAATTAGAATATTTGAGATAGTTTAAAACTCATGAAATAGACAAGAATGATGTAAAGAATCATATATATAGTATTAGAAAAGATGATAACCTATTTTATTTCTTGTGTAGAAACATATTTCTCATGAAATAGATCAAAATGATAAAAAATGATTGTGGAAACTTTATTGAATGTGAAAAATATTTTTTCAAGGAATAATAAGAATTCAACCATGAGATATTATGTTACAAACATAGAATTGTTGAACAAGGAATGATGACTAATGATATAACTAATAATATGGAATTTAAGGAAGAATAAGAGAAAAAGTTTGGATAAAACTTTTTAACTCTTAAGTCACCTTGAGGAAGATAAATGAAAACATCAACAATGATTTGGATGTAAAATTTGAGACTTATTAATTTTTTACGAAGGTTCAAATTAAGAATCAAGTGAAATATTCCCCCATAAAAAATAATATTTTATTTGATTTTTTATCACATCAGGTGACAAGAATAGTGTTGGGAAATCATGGGATGGGATGTGATGTGATAAATCTAAAACAAATAAAAAATATAAAAACTATTTCTGTAAGAATGATTTTCCACACCTTTATTGTTTTTTAGTAGAACAAAGAAATCGACATCAAGAGAGGGATCCCAGGTCAATAGTATATAATGATTTTATTTTTTTTGTTGGTTCCTTTGAATCTATGTGCATATAGATTATAATTTATATCATAACATTTCTCTTCTTAGAATAATGTTTGAATAAAGAAGATGATATAGTGATAGTAGAATCAGAATTTTTTCTATATTATAGAATGTTGAAAAAGAGAAATATCAAGATGATAAAAACATTCCACTGAAAAATATGTTTAATTAAATGAATGTTGTTTATTTAATATATTATCAACCAATATATGTTTTTGAAGAATTAATGACTATAATTCATGGACATGTTTTTATGAATGAACAGAAAATGAACCTAGAAGGAATAATGTTGATGAAGAAGACATTATTGTTGAGACTACCTTCATAGAATGTAAAAAATAACAATATATGCATACTTGATAGTGTTTGTTATTCACAAATGATAGGTGATTTAAAAATATTGAAACATTTTGAAAATCATGATGGAGGCATTATTACCATTGTTAGTGATAGTTATTTAAACGTTATTTGAATCATGATAGATGATATTGATGATAAAAAGTCGAAATATAAGGATGATTTGTTTATCTATGGAAAAAAACATAACATTCTCATTATAATTCAACTTTGAATGATGGAAAATATGTTATCATTAGAGAAAATTATTGTGTTATAAAAAGTGGGACAGTTGGATATGTTATTATAAAAGGAAAAAGAAAAAGCATAAATCTCTTCCAAATTAATGAATTAAAAACCTATTGTTACCTAAGTGATCAAGATGAAAATAAGTTGTGGAATTAAAGAATTACCATCCTTGGGAAAAAAATTAAAAAACACTAGAATTTTGATTCAATAAGAAGTTTTTAGAAATTAAAATAAGTGAATAAGTTGCTTAGGTAGCTTGTAATAAATGGAATATGACAAATATGAGTCATAATAATGAATAGATTCAATCTACATGACCTATTGAACTCATTCATTTTTATTTATGTGGGCCGATGAGACATCAATCAACAAAAGGGAAATTTTTTACTTTATTAATTTTATTGATTATTTCAATGGAATTACAAACATTATGTTCCATGGAAAAATCATATATCAACTCTCATGTATTTAATTTTTCTCGTAATTAACTGAGGCATCGAGTATTCAACACATAAATCCATTGGGCATCATGCATGATGTTCACAAATCAATAAGACATCAAGTGTGCTTCTAAAAAATCAACTAAGCATCCATCTACCTAATTGTTTGGAATCATGTATAGATTCAACATAGTATTGCATCATGTCACTATATTATGCCCAAGTCCATCAACACTGTCATTTCAATTTATGTGCACCCACCCTCTATTGGATAAACATGTTATGATGTTTCAACTGTTTCGAGAACTATGAATGGTACTTCCTAAGCTAGGGAACATTCATAAATTGTATAACACGTCATTAGAAGAATATTATAGTATTCTATTATGAGATATATATAATAAAATATAACAACATTGGATAAAAATTCAACATTGAAAAGTCTATATTAATGTCACTTATGGAATAACAATCGGAAGTTTGGCATATACACACACAACCACATGAAATCATAATCCTGAAAAAATATCCATAATGTCATATCATAAAAATTAATATGGAAACACATCTAAATAAGAGTTGAAGAGGTAATGAAATTCATTTCTCATAGTTTTCTATGTCAACGTTAAGGATTAAAATGTATTCCATTAGCAGAACCACACTAAAATCCAAGTAAAATATGATCACATTCTAGTGAGTCTAGGAATATTACACATTTCAAAAATATTTATAATTATCTATATATTTATAAATAAAAGAAATAAATTTAAATGAAACAACTCATATCTTTAAAATAATCTTATTAATAAATTATTATATATGGAGATGAATCCAACATAACCAACAACACATCAATCCAATAAAAATTAGATAATATATAACAGATAGATGTATGTCCAAAATCAAAAATAAATTAATAATTAATATAAGAGAGAGGGAGAGAGGGAGTGGTTTAGGGATGAGAAATAATGGTCTCATACCCATTCCATGCACACCACCCCATATCATATTTATAATACCATTTTATTTATTAATTTAATATGATTTATTATTTTCATCCGTTATTTATTACAAAATAATATAAATACAAGGTGCCTACCAAATCATCATGAATTTATTCTTTAAAACCCATTTAAAATATATTAAATCACATATTTAAAATAAATGAAAATTCATCCTCATATATATATATATGTTTGTGTGTTTATAATTATAAAAATTTTAGATATATATTCATATGTATACATATTTACATCCACAGATATTTATTTATTTATGCCACATATATATTTAAACATTATATATAAACAAACACCCACAAATATATGTACACATAATTTAATAGTCATGAACCAAAATATGAATTTCACAAATTAATAATAATAATAATAATAATACTAATAATATATTACTTTCATTGTTTTTTTTTATTTCATACACCACCATAAAATATTTCTTCAAAAACATTAATTAGTTAAATAAAATTGAAAATGCTAGTTTAATCCATGATTCAACATAATGATAATGTCTAAGTTCCTAAATTCACTCATTAAAGGGATTAGATATTTTAAATTAGTCAAAACCATTTTATTATTAAGAATAATTATTAATGATGCATCATCAAATTTGGTCTCTACATTGAATTGTTAAAGAAGATGACATTGTTTTTAAATAAATTAATATTAATTAAATTCAATCGTAATAATAATATATTTATATATTAAAAATTTATTATCATGCGAGATGTTTCTATGAATGGAAAAAATAATTGTCATTTCCAACCTTGGGTAAACCCCACATCTAGGATCTATTTGTGGTATCAAATTTATTATACAATACAGCATTTGGAGGATATGTTGTTATTTTTGAAAAAATATAATAAAAATATTAAATGAATTATCATCACATGTGATGTGACCAAATTATTGATGAGTAATAATGTTATGTCACACCAAGGGGAAACCTCTTTTTCTGAACCAAATGGTGCTCTCATATTTCCCATATGAGACACTATTTATGTGTTATTTTATTCTTTTGAAATATATTTCCACATAATATAATATATTTAATATTTTTTTCCATATACTGTGAGTCTATATATTCCAATTCATATCCCAGTAACATAGTTTCTAGTTGTAATGATATTCCACAAAATATTCGAAACAATGAATCATCTATTTACCCATATAAAAATCCTTTAAATAAATTTTCATATTATTCTTCATGAAAAATTAAAATTTTCAATTCAAATAAACATAATATATGAACATAAGGGGTTTAATATTCCATAAAAAGGTATATAGATAGTGTTCGAGCTGTGAGAATGAATGGATTTCAACCAATGCCATGTACACCACCGAAACCTGAAATTTTAAAAAAATTATTTCTGAAGAAAATATTGACTGAATTTGAGAACCCAAAAAGATTACATGAATCATTGACATTCGGAACACATAAGAAATTATCAATATTTTTCATAAAATACTAAAATGGTTTGAATTATGGGACCTATATAATCTTTATGTGATAAAAGTTTCTTTAATGTTTGGATCATATTTTATGTGATGCTCATATTGGTAGGATTACCTATGCCAGTGCTGAATATATTCCTCCATGTTAGTTTTACAGTACTGATTCCATGCCCCAAAATACAACATTTTATTGATCCAATCAATATTTACATCATTAAGATCAACTCAGACCGATCTATCAAACTTTCTATTTTTATTTTCCTATGAAATATTAAAATAAAAATCTTCCTCGAACATCCCAAAAATAGAAACCCAAGAAAATCATCATGTAAACATCCTTCTTATTTTTCCCTTCTATACACTATCCAATGCATCATGTTCCATAAATAGATTAAAATCAAATAACCAATAAACTTTAGTTACCTCATTTTTATCACTATTTAACTCAACCTCATCACTAAGAGGTGTTGTTGGTATAGTAATAATTAAAAATTTATTAACTTCCAATGGATATGGACTTGGCTCTACCTTAGTTTTCATTAGATTTCCAGCTGATCTGGCGATCATAAAATTTGGATTATTCGAGTATTATTAACATTTCAAAGGGGTTTTATGTTGATTTATGGAAAAATTTATAGAATCATCATTTCCATGATCCCCCTTCCTCAAGATACACCCAACATTCATTATTGAATGATTATATTTCTGACACTATGAATTTGAGGGGGATTCTGATTCTATGTCACCATATTGAAGAACCCCACGAGTCCTAGACTTGACCTTCTTCCTCTATCATCTTATAAGGATATTATTTCACACTTCAGGATCAAGAACTTACTCCTCCATGTAGTTCGAATCCAAAAATGTAACATTCAATCGTTCAAATAGATTACTTAGATTAAGAGTTAGTGTTGTCATTCTAGGACTCAGCTTTTTCACTGGATTCACCTAACCATCACGTGAACCCAAGGTGACTTGATTTTTTCATTAATGTCCCATAAAATCCAATAAAACATCATCACCATCTCAAATAACTTCTTCATTCCCAAAACCATACACATTGTACAAACATAGAACTCTTGGTCTCCTATTCCTCATACCACTTCCAATAGGGGGTTTTATTTTTCTTATCAATTTATCATTTCAAGAAGAAACTCTAGGATAGAACACTTCATCAGATATTTCCCCCCATGTGCTATATAAGGGTGATATGTGGGTAAAACTTCTCCTCCCATTAGGCTAATAAATTTCTACCCTTTAATACCACTTCTATACATAACGAATGATGATTTAATTATTTGACTACAGGATATGGCCATATTAGAATAATCCAACCCAGGTTCGATAGAAAATTAATTAGAAAGTGTCATATAATATTAGTGAATATTAATTTCCCCCTTACATATAACATCTAAATCAAGATATGCCAACTCCTATTTTGAATGAAGATAAAACACATTCTATAAGTGTCCCAAATGAACACACTTCATTAAAAATTAAAATCAAAATTTCAATATGAATTATAGTTTTTATCTGAGTTATTTATACACCTAGATCAAAATAGATTCAATTGATCATATAGATACATAAAAATCCATGATATATAAGGGGAAATTGGGTGGAATATGGATAACTAGTGGTCATCAAAATCCAAAAATCATATGGTGATTGATCCAAACATTTATAGGATAGAAGGGTTTTGAAATAGATGAGGTATTCTTGAGAAAAATACTTATATTTCTATGTTTTGTGGATCACACTTCCATTTAAAATCATAGATCCATTTAATGATGATAAAAGAGTTCCCTTACAAGACCATTGTCCCATAGACCAAACAGAGGTGTCATCATCTACATTATAGAAATAGAGAGGAATGTGACCAGAATCTATTAACCCAACGAGGACTCTCTCCCTCAAAGCCCATTTACTACTAAAGAATCTAGTGAAGCACTATTATTAAAGATTACATTAACTGAAATGATCCACCAAGGGGAGGTTATGGAGGGTCAATGACATAATGATTTCTTGTAGGGAGAGTGGAAGAATTAGGGACCTGAGTTGAAGAGAATGTACATTCGGACAATGGTGAATTTAGGGACGATTAGGTAGAGAGGAAGGGATGATAAAGTGAGAAAAGATCAATGAATCACAGACATTCCATGAAAAATAAAGGGTGAAAAACTTGGCCATTTCCACTTCCCACATCTGGATTCCCATCACCCGCTTGTGTTTCATTTTGTTCGGATTGTAAATAAGTGATAAAATGAGTAATCACATGGAGAATAATGAGTATTCCTAAAAGAATACAATATAAATTGATGTTTCGAAAGCCATCCTGGGGACCCTAGTAACATGGAAATTGAGCTGACCCTGACATGACATGAAGGGCATTCTCAATCCCCACTAGTTGGCAAGTAGCACATGATATCATACAACATACATGTGTGAATGATTTTTTAAGAATAATTAAAATGAAAAATACAACAAAATAGTATGCATATCAAAAGAAAACACCACAAGGAGAAAATTAATAGAATAAAATGAACCACAAAATCAAAATATACTAAAACCCAAGTACTAAAATGGGAAAAATCAACCCCAAGGTCCCTATTGAAAGAACCCACTAAGACCAACGTTTAATATTTAGATGCACCTCCAAGATATCATGGCCCATTTCTCGAACCTTGAAAAAGAATGTCTATAAACACAAAAAAAAAGTAGTGTCTTAGCCTATACCCAGTAGGATACCACCAAATATTCTGCAATATATGCCAAAAATAGATTATCCATATAAAATCGTTTAATTTTCAAGGTATATAAGATTGGGAAATCAAAAGAATTATTAAAAAATAGATCATACACTTGTTCCAAATAATGGAATGCTACTTTCAAGGAACATGATTTTCATTATAATCGATATAAAATATCTAAAACAATGTCTTCAGTTAAAAAATTATATAATATTGTTTTAATAAATATAGTAGGCATGTAAAGCTGTTGAAATCGTATTGGAATACATTAATCTCTAAAATATAACCAAAAGAGAAACATGTTCATTATCCAAATGGTTTGAAAATATTAACTACATATTGAATTCCACTCTCTATAAGTCGACACAACAAAATGAGTGTACACACATCTCCAACAACCTAATTCTTGTATTTTATCTTACATGATGGGATATTTATTTTGAGGCTGCTCAAAATATAATAAATCTCATTCATTCATTTCAAAAAATCCATTTTCCTTCCATTTAAAACTATAAATTGTTTTGTCCTAAAACATTTCTTTTCACAAGATTAATCCACTGGCTTTAAATCAAATCATTTTAATCCATTCCCATGAGTTTGAAATATATTGTAAAAAATTATATCCTTTTTCCCAATTAAATTCAACAATATAAATGAAAAAATCTCCATAAAATCATAAATTTATATTAAAAAATTTAAATTATCCAATTTTCATAAACCCTCTCCAATTAAGCATAATTAGGGGTTTTCCAAAATTTTGTGCCAAAAACATTTCAAAACTCCCAATTAAAAAGAATTTTGTTTAATGAATGAAATTGAAAACAAGTTTAAGTAATTATATTTAAATCACCAGTTAAAATAAATAATGTAATAAAATGGTATGAAAGTTTTCCAATTCAGGATGGAACCACATACCTCTCTCCTGAAGAACAACACTAAAAAATACACCTATTAATGATAACTATGTTTAAGAAGATCATGAAAATCATCAAAGAACCATTATCTGACACCAATGGCCTAAATCTATTAATCCTAAGGTGATATATCCAAAACACAATAGGATAGGAAGCTAAATAAAAAGAAAAATGAGGTAGAATGATTACCCATGAATCACACAATATGAAAATTATTATCCAAATATGATCAAATCCATCAAGAAGTTGGTGAGCCTCTGAAAACCACCTATGGGGTGTTCTGGTTTGAGAGCTAAGAGGTCTAGAAATAATAGACCAATAACAACATCCAAACCCATGAAATAAAGTTGGGAGGGGTCGGGTAACAACGTGTACCAATGGATCACGAAATTTACTCCAAATTGGATAAGTTACACTAAAAAACCTAACACCTTTGATAAAAAACTGACATTTTCACCATACATGATGTGTATGCACTATTCATGATTTGGTCTAGTTTAAAGTGTGATCCCCCCATCAAGAAATGAATCTAGAAAATAGTACATGATGTATACCTTTGGTACATGATGTATACATACTTTTCATCCTGTAGTAAACCCATAAAAACACTAATAAAAACATTGAACCAAGGGGGAAACCTAATGAAAGGGAAAAACATACCCAATTAAGGTAACAAGATGTTACAAACTCCACACCATATAAAATTTCTTCCAATAGAAAGCCTATGAAAAATATTCCATTGCATACAGATGAGGCCAATCCTCTCTCATCAGTTCGTCATGTTCCTACATCTCATGATTATTTTATCCAAGCTTCCAGGGCACATGAACCAATGGTATAATCCTCCAATGAAGTACATTGGTCTCATAATCAACTATCCCGACGGGTCACTCAGTTAAAGTTAAATAAGGCTTGATCTCAGAGTCACTCCCTATAACCCCCTGAGATTTTATAAGATATATTATTTCATGTATTTTGTTTTACTCTACACCAAGATTAGCATTCGTTATACGCAACACCATATTAGCTTCGAGTATATGCAAAACTATTCATGACTTATGTTGCAAATAATTTTATTCTCTTTTGATAGACTTCATTTCATGAAAAAATAAGTATATATTTTTTTCAACGTATAAATGAACCAATTAGGGATTATGTTATACGGGAGAGCAAAGGAATATTACACTACACGCAACATTTACATGGCCTGTGTTACATAAAAAAGAGACCTTCATCAGTAGCTTGCATGGTACAAAATAAAAAGATTCACTAAACAATGACATATTATTAAAATATTGTATAAAATATCTATTTTGAATGGTATTAATATGATTTTTAATCTTATATAAAATTATCATTCATCTTATACATGAAATGAGAACAATATCAATTTTTCAGATCACATAAGTATTTTTTTTAAAAAAATACAGTTTTACGACCTTTTGATGTCAAACCCATTTTATATACTTTTTTGACCTTTTTATATGTTATATTTGACAAGATAAATATATTTTTGAGAATAAGGGTATAAAAATTTATTTTGGATTAATTTTTCTTATGTTTCTGAAAATGAGCATATTTAGATGAATAGTGAAAATACTTTAAATATTAATTGAAAACAACTTTTTTTCATAGAAATAATTTATATGGTCAAATTATATTATTGGATGGTTTTAAAATATAAATATAATTTATTTTTGTATTTTAATAAAATTTAAGTCTTTTTCATTAATTTTACATTCAATTTATATTTAAAAACAATTAAATCTTTTGCAATGTTTTAAACAAAAACCCACTTTTTTGACAATGAGATTAATTTTAAATTAATTACTGAAAACTCTTGTGTATTGAATTTAGAAAAATTTATTCCATATTTGGAATCATAAGGTTTAAATAGGGTAAAAAGGTACTTTTTATTTCTGTATATTATGAATAGTCACTTTAGTTTTTATTTTATTTACCATGGTTAATGAGTAAATCTGGTAAATAAGGGTAAAAACAACTATTATAATAATATTAAACTACACTAAAATGATCCCTAATCCTATTGGATGAGATATTTTCGACAATGGTAATCCATGGGTCGATTTTTGGACCACATGGATTCACTTGGAAGTGAAAATGACATTTTATAATAATTAATTTAATGTAATGCTAATTATAACCTAATCATATATCTTTTTTTAAATAAATTTTAATATAGGGGTATATAACATATATCTATGGATATAAATTATCATTATAAAGATAAAAAATTTCTTACATCATTGTATTATATATAAAATTTTTAGACATTAGAAAAATATCTTTATTTATGGCACAATTATGATGTTGTGATTACCTCATTAATGAAAGATTTAACTAAAGAATTTAAAAATAATAAAATAATTTTAATTTGAACATTTTTAATTCATAATATAATTCTATTTATTAAATTGAAATAATAAATATAATTTTAATCATTTTTTTCGTAAATAATCCATTTTTAGGAAATTTTAAAAAGTCAAATATATATAGTGTCCAAAATTGAAACAATTCATAACATAAAACATAAAACATATTATTAAATTATATTAAATTTATAAAATATATAATATTTAAAAAAAATGATTAATATAAGACCAAATATTTCAAAATTTATTTTTTTTGGGCTGATTGATAAGATATGGTAATTACGATAACCCACAATGTGTAAATCACATTATATCACGGTAAGATTAAAAATGGTAAAATAAGTGTAAAACCAAAACGATAAGGAAAAAAAATTCATTACATGTTAAAAAATTATTTGATGATGGTTATTCGAACCCAAATAATCTTATATTAGAATAAAAAAAGTGTTGGGACATTTTAAATTGAAATTGAATTTAAAATAAATTAATATTTTCAAACATTCCTAAAGTGACTTTATCCTCTCTTATAAAATGGAAACTCATCCCTCTCATCATCACTCCATTTTGAGAATTCATGCTCGGAAAAACCATGCCAATTTATATAATCAACTCCCCTATTATCCTTCCAGTTGTCCTGGTCTTCTCAAAATCACATCTCTAGTGCCATATGAGGAAATTTAAAGGAGGCATGTTGGGGAAGATGTAATCTCTTTTACTGATTTTTTTCAAATTTACTTCCTCTTATTTGGTTGTTTCGTTATAAATTAATAACATCAGTATCACTAATTTACGTATATGTTATTATAAATATGAAAAAAAATCCCATTTCACCTTCTTTCCATCCTATGAAAAATGAAATCATCGCGCGTCTGTACATACAAAGTATCGTCTCTACGTCGTGGTGTAATATTTATTTCACAACAACCTTACTTGGATGGGTATAATGGTGGAAAAAATAAGTATATATGATTTTTAAAAAATTATACCAATACAATGATATTACACAACATCCAATTCAATACCATTCAATAACTAGGGTAATGATATCATTGCTCGTGCATACATATGACTTACCGTCTCCGCGACGAGATGAAATTAATTCTCTATGTTAGCCATTATAAAATGATTATAACGTGTATAATAATCATAAAATATATTATATAAAAATTCTTCTCGATTTATTTATACATATATCATTCATTTACTTACTTCAATTCAATTTAATAAGGAATCAAAAATAGTGTTCATGAGTACATACGGCCTACCATCTCCATGAACGCTGTATTACATTCCATTTATCGATCTAATATATATTTATTTATATATTTAATATATAGGATATATAAATCATGTTTTAAATTTGGGAATTAATTTAATCATGATATATGTAATAATATCAAGAATAACAAGTCCAAACACGAACAATAAATAAAACAATTATTACCCAAAACTTTGCTTTAACATGGAATTGACTAATGAACGTGTAATATAAAGTCATATGTGTATCATATATGATATAATAAATATAATTATAGTTTTTTACAAGTTAATAATATGTTTATACTCACTATAGTATAGTTTTAGACATATACAGAATAAATTGGACCTAAGGTATGTGATAATCTGGCAATCTCATTTTTATACAAGATTGTAATACATAAGTATTTTCCGGGGATATATTCATCATCAATGTCAATTTTTTATAAAAATGTCTTCATAAAATGGTTAATATTAATTAAAGTATGTTTAAAAGTCATTTTTTCCTATTTTTTCTTTTACTAAATGGTATATAAATAATCTCTCTTTTGTTTACCATATGAGGTAAATTTTCACTTATATGTTAAAAGTATGAGGAGAATGTTTTTTAACATATAAAAAAAGAATAGATTTTTTACATCTTTTTATTGACTTATTTCCACAATGATTCATCTACAATATTACTAGATTATTTTCAGAGTAATTCTTTTCATTTAAATTTGGACGATATATTGAGAAAAAAATGTTTTTGATGAAGAAATGTTATTTTCTTCAAGAACTAATTTTAAGTGGTTATTCAAAATTAATTTCCATCTAAGATGACATAGGGTAATTTTTCTATCCCTATTATTACATTTATTTTATTATTAATAGGATGGAATTATTTTTATGACTTCGATTTATCTTATATGGATTACATTGTGATGGCATGATGTTTAAGAATCCCATTTTATTTAATGGGTTATTCTATGGTGAATGATTTTTTAACATGTAATAATTATTTCATTATGAGATGGATGGGACTTATATCTCTCTCTAATTAATAGGGTAATGATATAAATATCATCATAAAGACATGGTTGGAATAGAAAGTAAATTCAGTTCTATAATATAGGGCTGAAATGACATGTAAACCAGGTTCAAAAATGGACATCGTCCACTATGATGGTATTGGAAGCAATTCCTTGGCTATTATGGAAATAATATTATGTGAATATTAGTTTTCTATAATAACATGTTTGTTTCTAATTCTATTATATCACCGTTAATGTTCCATTTTGATCTATGCCTTATGTCATACCAAGATTTATGTCATTTTTCAAGATTTTGATGTTTAAACATTATGATCATGTTTTACCTACAAATGTTTCTTGATTGATTAATGTTCTCCAGGTTAACCTTTACTAAGAATTTGAGATCACCCTCTTTATGTTCTATATAACATAGGATATAAGTAATGGTTTTAGGAAGGAAACTAAAGTGGAAGATCATTATTGGATATGTTGAAGATCTTTCAACATGATTAGAATATTATGTTACATGTTTCCAAAGACACTAATCTAATACGGTCATTGGGAATCTATTATTGTCATTTATTTAGTATTTTTCAAAATTAATGTAATTTTTATGAATGTCAAGCTAGGGACCCTACAGTTGGTATCAGAGGGAATGTTATGTCATCATTTGGAAACAAGGATGTGAAAAGTATACTAAGAAGCCTAGATATATTTATAAGGTCTGGATAGAAATGTAAAAAAGGTAAAATATAACTGTAGGTTCTAGTCTAAAAATTATGGTAACTATCTTAAATAATATTGTATTAATCCTAAGATGTCAGATATTTAATGTACCCCCTTGATTATTTTGTTTTATAGAATGATAATTTCCTCTCATAATATTATTTTAGTGTTTTACTCTATTGAGAGAATGTGGAGGAATTGGGTAAATATAGAATCTGATAATGAAATTAGTGACTATGAGCAACAAAATTTCTTAATGACTAGAGTGAATGATATTGGTATTATGTCTAATCAGTCATCATGGTATATGATGAACACTGTGAACATTATTGGTATTTCTAAGTCATTGAATAAGTGTAAGATTGAGTTTCATGGTTGTTTTCGTAGTGAGGAATAAAGAGTTAAGATGATTAAAATTCCTACATATAATGAAGAATGAAAGAAGAACCTTGAAAAATACTTAAAATTGAGGGGAGTATATTATCTATGTGGGAAAAAGGTTCATAGAGTGATGAATTGTTATAGAGTTTAATGTCTCGTCTATGGAAAACATTGGCATTGCTTATCTCAATTCCTAGGCATAATGATCTACTTCAAAGACATGGAATGAATTTTTCTATTCCTACTATTAAAGAATAAGTATGGATTTAAATATTTATTTGAATCCAAAAATTATGAATGGTGAATATATAAGAGTGATCAGTTTTTGTTTTTTGCTAATGATTTTCAAGAATATATTGAATAGTTATAATGGATAAGAAAAAGGAATTAATAAAAATGTGATATTCTTAAGAAAAAATAGGATTAAGGGACAGATTACCCTTAATACGATCATGATTTTGAGATAATGATATTTTTATAATGATATGTTTGGATGATATTTTTTACCTTGGAAATGGTTATGGATTTGTTGAAATGTGAGTTATGTTGTCACATATTATGTAAACAACTTTTCAGGACATAATGAATATATAAAATAAGTTTTGGACTAAGGAAAAATTGATGTTTTTAATAAGAATATATAGAAGTTTATGTCATTTCCAGGAGTCATTATAATGCATGATAAATTCACTCAAATTTTTGGAACGTGACCGATGCAATATATCTTATGAAATATGTGGAATAAATGATGGTTTTAACATGCTTGTTATATGACCTTTCTTGTAATTGTTTTCTTTGTACTATGATATTGGACAGATGTATCTTGGATTCACCTAAAGGTTGGAATGTATTTTGTTGAACATAATATAGTATTGTTTTAGTCTAGAAAATTTTTTATATTATTTCTAGAATGTTATAATAGTATAATTTTATAAAAAGGACAACCAGCAGTACTGGAGAAAACTCATCATGTCAGACAAGGTTGCGGGAATCGAACTCACATTTGAAGTGTGATAGGTCCTTATTGCCTACCATTGGACTACAAGAATTCACTGGTTAGTATAAATTAGTTATATTTTATTATGCGGTATGATATATTATGTATATTTCATTTTTTGGAACTGTATACCATTAATCTCATGATAGATGGACATATGTATATTTAATAACATGTGCTAACCTTTTTTTGATAGAGAAAGATGTAATTAACTATCATTCTATCGCATGATCTACTAAAACTTCCTGAATGAAAAATTCGACTTCATTTCTTTAAATAAGAGATGAAATGGAAATTGTTCAAGGTGCAAACAACGATGATATTGTAACAAAATCAAGTAAGTATTTGTTCTCGTGAAAAATTATTCAACAATATGGAATGGATATTGAAAACTAAAAATTTTATCCTAGTACCTTGTTATCTGATGAATCAGATAGTCCCTTAAATCATCTCAGATTTATCTCTTTCTAGTAGTTAAATTTCTCTAAACCCTCTTCTCTATCACTACCCATCATAACTTGATTGTTAGATTTCTCATCCATATCCATGTTTTCACTTCCCACCTATGTTATCCTATTTGAAAACCCAGTGATGAGTTACATGGTATAACCGTTATGTATATAACATTCCTTTTTAAATTTATGTTTTTGTATTCCTTTTTATGATGTTTGTTTCTATGAATGAATATTTCATGAAGAAAATCATTTAGAACCCCAACGCATTTCGAGGGAGAAATTCATTTTACCGAGTATATAATTAAACAGCCTGAGATTTTATAAGATATATTACTGGATTTATTGTGTTTTACACTACACCATTATTAGAATTTTCAATAAGCAACATTGTAACAACTTGAAGTATACACAACACTATTCTTGTCATGTGTTGAACATAATTTTATGTTCTTTTGATAGAATGAATTTCACAAAATACTGAGTATAGAGTTTTTTCAATGTATAAATGAAACAAGTTTGGATTATGTTATAGGAAATAACAAATGAATATTTCACTACCCAAAACACTGACATGGCTTGTGTTTCATGCAAATGTGACCTTCCTCGATAACATGCATGGTACACAATAGAGAGTTTCACTAAATAATTATATATTGTTAAAATATTAGACAATCTTTCCATCATGAATATTTTTAAAAATATTTTAAATTTTATTTAATATTATAATTTATTTTACTCATGATATGATAACAAAAACAAATTATCTGATAAAAGAATTATTTTTCAAGAAAATGCTATTTTACCATTTTTTTATGTTAAGCCCATTTTAAATATAGTTTTTGAAAAATTTATAAGTTATATTTGAAAAGATAAACTTTTATTTGAATGTGGGACCAAAAAAATTTACTTATGATAAATTTTTAATGCTTTTCTAATAACATTCATATTGCGATGAATTGTGAAAATACGCTAAATTTTAATTGAAAACTTATATTTTCGTTAAATAATTTATATGGATAAAATATATTATTGAATATTTTTAAAGTATAAATATAATATATTTTTATAGTTAAAGACAATTTATGTCTTTTTCATTAATTTTACATTAAATTCACAATGAAAAACATTTCAATCTTTTGCAATGTTTTAACGAAAAAAATATATTTTCGAAAACAAGATTACTTTTATATTAATTAATGCAAATTATGTTTTTAAAATTGGAAAAATGGATTCAATATTTTGAATAATAGTTTTTCAATTTGGTAAATAGGTAATTTTTATTTATGGACAATTTGAAAAGTAACTTCAGTAATTATTTTATTTTCCATGGTTAAAGGGTAAATATGGTAAATGATATTAAAAAAAATTACAATAATATTAAACTACCCATACACATGACTTAATCCTATTGGATGAGATATTTCTTACCAAGGTCATCCATGTGTCTATTTTCATACCCCATGGATTCAATTGGATGTTAAAATGACATTTTATAATAATTAATTTAAAGTAATGAAAATTATAACATAAACATATATTTTTATTAAATAGATTTTAATATAGGGTTATATAAAAGATCTCTATGTCTATAAATAGTCATTAGAAGGATATCAATATTTCCAATGTCATGGAATATTATTTATAATTTTTAGACATTGAATGAATATATTTATTTATGACCCAATTATGATATATTGATATCCTCATTAATGAATGATTCAAATAAATGAATTTGGAAATATTACAATAAACATAATTTGAAAATATTGATGCCGTACACAATTTTTCTAGATTAAATTTCCATATTTGGGATGAGGTTAAGCATTTTTTTTCTATTGAATCGGTTTTTATGAATTTTTTACAAGTAAATGAATAGTATAAAAATTAACATAATTCAAAACTTAAAACATAAAATAGATTATTAATTGATATTAAATTCTTAATAATCATTGTTTTGAAAAAAAAATATCATAAGTCTAAATACTTCATAAATAACTTTTTTTTGGGTATTTTTACATGATATGGTAATTACATTAACCCACATTGTGTAAATATCATGATATGACGGTAAGATTAAAAAGGGTTAAATAAAGAAAAAACAAAAAATATAAGGGTATAAAAATATTCAAAACATTTCAAAATATTACTTTATGATGGTTATTCGAACAAAAATCATCTTATAATATAATTAAATAAGTTTTGGGCCATTTTAAATTGAAAATGTATATATAATAAATTAATATTTTGGAAAATTCCTAAAGTGCCCCTCTCCTATCTTATATATGGGAACCTACTCCCTCTCCTCTTCACACAATTTTGAGCCTTAATGATTGGCCATCCATTTCTATTATCAACTTTTCTAGTTAAATTCTAGAGGACTTGGTATTCCCTAAATACAAACTCTAGTTCCCTAAAAAGAAATTTAATGGAGGCACATCGAGTAAGAGATAATCTATTCTACCTATTATTTCAAATTTACTTCATCTTATTTAGTTGTTTCATTATAAATTAATAAAATAATTATAACTAATATAATTTTAATTTATTATAAATATGAAACAAAACTATTTCTTCTTCTATCCATCCTACGAAAAACAAAATCACCGCATGCGTATGTATAAATTACCATCTCAACGCCACGGTGCAATATGTTTTTCCCCACCACCGTACCTGGATTGATATAATATTTTCAATAATAACTATATATGATTATTATAATGTGATAAAAATTCAAATATGTTATAAACAATCCAATTTAATACTGCTCAACAATTAAGGGAATGATATCATCGCTCGTGGGTATGTAGGACTTACCGTCTCCACAACGTGAGGAGATTCATTCTCCATGTTAACCATTCAAGAATGATTATAAATTATATATAATAAATAATCATGAAATATGTGAAATAATAATTCTACTTTATTTATATATACATATGTCATGTACTGACCTTCATTCAATTTAAAGAGGAAATGAAAACAGTGTTCATGCGTACGTACGACTTACGGTCTCCATAGACGGTGTATTCCATTAAATTTATCAATATATTATATAAATTTATATAATGAATATTTATGATATATAAATAACTATTTTCATTTTATAACTATATTAATAATTATATATGTAATAATATTATGACTAAAAGTCCAATCATGAACGATAAATAAAATGATTATTACCCAAAAAAATTCATTAAACGGAATTGACAAGTGAACATGTAATATAAAGTCATATGTTAATAATATATGATATCCTAAATATTATTCTAATTCTATTACAAGTTAATAATATGTTTAAACACAATATACATGAGTTCTAGACTCATACAGAGGAAAATGGACCTAAGGATAGGGATAGTTTTCCAATCACATTTTTATACGATATTGTATATATGTAAGTATTTGCAGGGGATATATTAAAAATCCACGTCCAAGTTATATAAAAAATGTTATCATAAAATGTTTAATATTCTTCTATGTATTTTTAAAATTCATTTTTACCAATCTTTTCTTTTACTACATGGTATATAGTGAATCATTATTTTCTTTACCATACGATCTATGTTTTTTACTTTTCTCGTAAAAGTACGAGGAGAATATTTTTCAATATATATGGAATAAATGGAATTTTATATCTCTTTAATACCTTATTTCCATTAATATTACCCTAAACCATTTCTTTTTTATTTTCACCAAAATTATTTTCTTTTAAATCTGCACAGAATTTTGAGAAAATAATATGATTTTGAAGAAGAAAGTATATTTTCCACAAGAACAATGTCCAAGTGGTTTATCAAAATTATTTTCCAATTAAGATGAAATAGGGATGTATTTATATCACTATTATCACTTTTATTTAATTATTTACATAATGGAATTATTTTTATGAAGAATATTTATTATATACAGATAATGTTATGATTGTGTGATGTTTAGTAATCCCATTTTTTTAATGGGTTATGCTATGCTGAATGATATATTTTTTTGTGTTACATGTAAGAATGATTTCATAATGAGATGAGTGGGACCTATACCTCCCTCCAATTCAATGGGTAATTATTTATATATCATGATATATACATGGATAGAATGGAAAGTATATCTGGTTCTGTAAAATAGGGATCCAATGAAATGTAAACCTGATACATTAATGGAATGAGTCCACTATGATGGTCATGAAAAAAATTCCTTGACTACTATGGAAATCATATTACGTGGTTATTTGTTTTAAAAAATTTAATGTTTTATGAAAATTATATTCTATCATGGTTAATGTTTCATTATGATCTCTTCGTTATTTATGGCCATGATTAATGTCATTTATCAATATTTTGATTTTTAAACTTTATGTTCATGTTTTTACGTTCAAATTTTTATAAATTTTTTTGTTCTCCATGTCTTCCCTTACTGAGAATTTGAGATCACTCTATTCATTCATTATTTTCCCCTGGATATAATTAAAGGTTTTTGGTAGGAAAACAAAAGTGGGATATCTTTATGGGGGGTGATGAATGTCTTTCACCATGATTAGAAGATTATGTTCTATGTTTTTAAAGACACTAAAATAATATGGTGTTTGGGCATTCGTTTTGGTCATGTATTAAGTATTCTGAAAAGTAATGTATTTTCCATGTAGGTCCAGCTAGGGCCTCTACACTCTACCAGAAAACATGAGAGGGATTAGATATATACATTCTCAGATGTGATACATTGAACATGTTATGTATCAACATCAGTAGTTGTGGAAGTTACAAATCGTACTCAACCTTCCCTACTAGATCAATAATGTTGAATGGTCCCACAGAGTGAGGAGAATGAATCCCTTGTCTACTAAGCCAATAATGACCCAACTGAGGTGAAACCGTCAATAAAAATTTATCCCCAACTGAAAACCCCAATGGTCTATGTTTTTGATCAACATAAGACTTATATTGGTTCTATGCTATCAAAATCCTTTGATGAATCAATCGAGTCTTAGCTATCATCTCAGTCACAATGCTTGGTCCAACCAAGGAACTGTCACCAATATTCTACTAATTCAAAATATATTTACAAGTATTTCTATAAATGCCTCTATAGGTTCCATTTTAATAACTAAATGGTAACAATTTTTATATCAAAACTCATCCTTCTTAGAGATAATGCCAAGACTCATCGATGTCAAGAACACATGCGCGATGTATATCCTCAAGAGTCTATATAAATTTTTATGTCTATCCATACAACTATGGATTTTATACTATCCTAAAAAAGTCTTGATATCCTAGTTCCTCTGGAAGGCGTCTACAAAAGTTATAAGTATACCAAGGATCCCTATCTGAGTCTATAGTATGTGGAACCCTGTACAAATGAAAAATCGATTTTACATAGTGATTTTCCAACTACTCAACTAGGGGTATCTCGAATGGGTATGAAGTGAGCTAACATGGATAAACTATCAATCAAAACACATATATCATTATTCATTCATATGGAATGTGGAAAACCAACCAAAATTTCAACCGATATATGACCCCACATCTAATTAGGGCCTGGAAGAGGTTGATACAAACCCGAAGGGATCTGTTGCTCAAAATTCACTTACTTGAATGTATATCAATGAGTGAAAATTTTAATAATGTCTTGCCTCATACCAGGATACCAAATAAAATGTCTCGTATCATAGATCATATTAGTGGTTCATGGGTACAAAACAAACTAGATGATATGGGAATTCCGATCACTACCATCCTTGCTACTAATGAGACAACAAAGAAATTATGACAACATAGGACACCCTCATTGGAGAACAACCACTATGAAATTGTCTCCCCTTCAAAAAGAGAGTCTCTAATTCTAAAAAAAGCATCATCAAGACCATGATTCTGATGAATCATCTCAAGAAGAGCAGATTTGAAATATACACATTCCATTGAAATCTCATATCCTTCCTCTTGAATTCCAACATGAAACTATACAAAGAGAGCCATAAAATTCTACTCTTCTCAGGAATATATCATATAGCATCCCGCCTTTTTATCACATAAACCTTCATTATGTTTTATAAAACCGATGATCTTTAAGGATTAGTGTCTCAGAAACCAGGAACTTAAAACATTAAAACATAAAACATTCTTCTTAAACACTTGAAAGGGTTATCCTAATGTTCATCCTAGGTTCATTACTACATCTCATAGCCTGGGGACATACATCAAAAGAAAGGGTGAGCAGAAGGCCTAGTAAGGGAAACAAGGGAAACATTTAACATGTGAACTTGAGATACATCAATAAAGTCCTGAAAAGAACTTTAAGGCATGAGAATGAAATCATGAGGCATATCATAATAAAAATAACATTTTTCATAACATGAAGATGTTTCTATAACATTTAATATCGACAATCATACCATTTCACCAAGGTCCATCCCCAAGGTTTCATTAAAAATTACCATGGTTATTCACCAAGGTATCAGTCTAAAAGGTCATCTCTAGAGATTAAGTACTTACCCAATGCATTAGAGAGGTATCTGGGTGCAACCTTGAAATGTCTTTATTATCATGTGATCCACATATATCATCATCAATCATTTCATAAACAACTCATATATCATAAAATAAATGGGTTTCATTTCATAATCATATCATTTTAAAAACTGCTTTAAAGACATGATCTTTGTGTCACTTTCAAACCCATAGAAAAGGAAGGTGGGTATCATGTATGTAAATCCATGAATTTAAAATAGAACAACATGGTATATATGTTAATACCAAAATATAAGATATAGCTTTGAGTATTCACTTAATAAAATAAAAGAACTTTCGAAAAAGAGAGAGACATTTTGAGACGGAAATTCTGCAGCATAACAGCTATGTTTTGGGGTTTTAAAAACAGTGAAAATAGAGGGGACATGGGTAAAACATTCATAAATGATCCATAAAATAGTAGGGGGATAGAATATAAAGGATTAGATAACATGGTAATTAAATTTGAAAGATATACAATATGAACTGAAGAACATGAAAGGAAGACAAAAATAAGATTTCTCTTATGAAAATTCGGCAGCCCAACAGCGTCACTTAAACATAAAAAAATGAATTGAAAAGATCAAATGGGGTCTCTCATCATATGAACATAAAATATCAGTATGATAGATATAGATATCATACCCCAAAATAATACAAAAGGAACTTGAAATACTTGACATAAAAGTAGATATTTGAAAAATGAGAAAGGTGAATGAATCCCTTAAAAATTCAGCAGCCTAACGACGTCACTTAAACTTCAACAAAAATGAATTGACAAGATCAAATAGGGTCTCTCATAATATGATAATAAAATATCAGTATGATAGATATAGAGATAATACCCCAACATAATACAAAAGGAACAAGAAATACTTGACATGAAAGTAGATCTCTGAAAAATGAGAAAGGTGAACGAATCCCTTAAAAATTCGGCAGCCTAATGGCGTCACTTAAAATTCTACAAAAAATGAGTTGATGAGATGAAATAGGGTCTCTCTTAATATGAACATAAATTTTCAGTATGATAGATATAGAGATCAAACCCCAACATAATACAAAAGGATCATGAAATACTTTACATGAAATTAGATCTTTGAAAAATGAGAAAAGTGAACAAATCCCTTAAACATTTGGCAGCCTAACGGCGTCACTTAAACATTCATAAAACAAAATGATGAGAGTAAGAGGGGTATCTCATAATATGAACATAAAAATGACAGTATAATGAATTTAAAAGAACATCCTCCATCCTAATAACATGGAGCTTAAAACAAATGACATAAAAGAGATCACTTGAAAAGAAAGAGAGGGGTCAGATCCCTTACCTTAAAATGTAACTTTTAAAACTCAATGGTTGGGACCTTGAGGGTTTGGGGGAACCTTGGGGGACTCCTTGGGAGGTAATGATACCAGAGCATTGTTAGGGAGATATGGGAGTCTAATGGATGAGAGGATGGCTTGGTATTTATAGGGAATGTGAGGGGACAAGGCATTAATGGCCAAGGGACACCTCATTGGAGGTTTTGGAAAATCCATGGGCTTGCCCATGGTTTTTGTCCATGGTATTGGCCACATGGGTCCCCCCATACAATAATTCATCACCTTTGGCCATCAAGCCCTTAAAATATATCATGACATCATCATGACATAGTTATGATGTCATTAAACATACCTAAACCCTAAAACTGTATTTTCACTTTTCATCGAAAATTCAACTTTCTCCAAAAAATCCCAAAATTTAACCTTAAAAAAATATCAATGCTCTAATTTCAAAAATGAACTCCATTTTATAAAAATAATTTTCTAAAGATTTTTAATTTATTTTTTAAAATAAATACACTATTCATCGAAAATTCAACTTTTTCAAAAAAATACAGAAAATTTACCATAACATAATATCGATGCTCTGAGTTCAAAAATGAAAACCATTTTATAAAAATAAATTTATAACTATTTTTAATTTAATTTTTAATTATAAAACACTATTCACCTGAAAAAACTAATACTTGAGTAATAAGTTATGAAACCGTTATTTAACCATTTTATTGAATCACATTACTTAATCAAGGTTCCTAGATTATATTAATACTTTCTTTAAGTGAGATTACTAATCCATTTGGTCACATTACTAATCCTAAGCATAAAATCACTATTCATAATTTACTATTCATATAAAATTATGTTGAACTTATTAGACTCTATATTTCATACGGAACATAATTGTAGAAGACCATTTTTTGAAAATCATTACACATTTTTAATTATTTAAGGTTTACATAAACATTTTTAAAATATCCTTTCTCTAAAATTCATCAACAATATGCATACTATATTTATCCGAACATTTTAAAATTCATAAACTTCATCATAAGAAGGTATCTATGTTTTTATTTAAAATAACGGATTACACAAGGCAGTTACAGTCTCCTTATATATCCCCTTATCACACCAGCATATGACCTAACTGTAAGGTGTGCTAAGGTGAGAGAATACGAGGGAGGCTCGGACAACATCACATGAGTAGTAATTTCTATCAGTTTGAACTTCTCGCGAAGGAGATTCCGTTCTAGCTTCACATGATGAAGTTCGGCTTGGGTTTGGTCCAGAGCAAATCCCAGTGGTGCTTCCTCCATCCCATGTTCTGTTAGATGGGCTTCGATCGGTCCAAGACTAGTGGGTGAGGCAATCAAATCTTCTTTCTATATTAATTAACCAAGATTACTTGTATTTAGAGATAATAATCGAAACGTTTAGTTTCCAGTTGTCATATTGACCAATGGTCATATAACAGTCAAATCCCAACAATATTATTTTAATTATACTCATATTATCAAATGAAATAGTTTTTTTGTGTATAAAAAAATAAAATCACACAAAATTAAGAAACAAGATTTATTCAAAATTTCGAGTCGTTACAATCTTCACCACTTAAGAAATTGAATCCTCACAATTTTTAAAATTGGGTTTTGAAATTTCATTGAAAGTACCACATCGGAAAAAGAGTCAGTAACACTGTTAATTTAAAAGAAAGAAAAGGAAGTACAAAGGCTACCCGAGTTAACCCATACTATGACTCCATGTAGGAAAACATGGATATGGAAGAAAAAACGAAGGGTCTAGTTCTGAGGGAGAGTGATAGAAAACATTATTAGGAGAAAGTTAACCATAAGAAAATCACAAACATATGATGTGTGTAATCGTTCTTCGATTACCCAGTAGGAAGATTACACCAACAACGTTTTTATTTTACGTTCCTTTTAATAATTTTGAGTAATTATTTTACTACATAGAATAAAAACATATGGAAATATACCTACCTTCTAGTAGAGCTTCATCCTCTAATAAGTCTCTACCAAAACTAATCTTTTCTCCAAATGATGAGAACTAAAAAACATTTGGTCTCATCAAAAGCACAAGAATCATCTTCTAGATAATCACATAATCCATAAAAGTTTAAATACCTATTACTTCTATCTTTAAACATTATCCCAAAAATAGAAAGGGTAAGGTAAAAAAACTCTTCAAAAAGAAATAATCCCATAAGAATGGAAACTAATTTTAAATCTTCAAAGTTTCGTGGTACTACCCAAAGTTCATCATAGACCATTCCATAAATAACAGTTCTTAAAATTCCTCAAAATAAACCAAACTAAGATTGAAACCCAAATACAAGAAGGATTTGATAACATAGTCTTCCAAAATAAACTTCATTGTTCATCTCCAAACAACATCAACCACTCCTAACATCTTATAACTGAAGTAGCTCACCTAAACATATTTTACCCAATATAGGTTAATCATTTCCATAAGTAACCTAAATTACTATAATTCCACCTTAAAATCGTCGATTCTTCAAAATATAAGTCAACCTTACTCCTCAATGAAAATACCGTAGTAATCTATTTATCTCGATTATATAGGGTTCCTAAAATAGTTAACGTCTTCCAATATAATAATCATTTTTTAATCCCCTAATCATCTCTGTCATATTAATACAGAAATCATCACATTTTCTATCACATTGGTTTTTGGGACATGTTCTTCCAATTCCCACCATTAACTAAGAAGAGAAAGTATAATTTGGGGCTTAAATACTTAGCCAATAATCATGAAAAGGAACATAAAGAATATAAGGATAACTTGTAGAAGAAAAGTATACCCTAAATTGTGATCCCCTAGGTTTCAATCAAGGTTATCCATGATCATATATTCTTATGTGAATCCTTATTTTATTTTATCTTTGTTCCTTTAATAATGGTTCATATTATGCTTATGAATTTACCAAAGCATATCCCCCATGAGTGTCATAACCAAGATTGCAGCAAGGCCTGTTGTCGTGTACCAGTTCTCGTTCGAGTCTAGCTCAATGCGGGGTTTTTGGGTTTTACCCCTTTTTACATCTGTGCAAGAGCCACCTCTACCTGCTCGTATCCAGACAGGGATGTATTTTCTTGGCAACCCCTTACTCAATACTCACCAAATTACCAGGAAGAATTACTATATTTAATCTTTCCTCTAGGGTTATTCCTAGATTTTTCATGTCATAGTTTCCACAAATAACTAAACCATCCTTTGATACCAACTATTGCATCCCGCATTTTTATCACATAAACTTTTATTACATTTTACAAAACCGAGGATCTTTAAGTTTTAGTTTCTTGGAAACCAGGAACATAAAACATTAAAACATAAAACATTCTTCTTAAAATCATGAAAGGATTCTCCTCATGTTTACCATAGGTTCATTACTGCATCTCATAACCTGGGGACATACATCAAAAGAAATGGTGAGCAAAAGGCCCAGTAAGGGAAACAAGGGAAACATTTAACATGTGAACTTGAGAGACATCAATAAAGTCATGAAAAGAAATTTAAAGCACAAGAATGAAATAATGAGGCATATCGTAATAAAAATATCATATTTCATAACTTTAATATGTTTCTACAACTGTTAATATTGAAAATCATTCAGTTTCACCAAGGACCATCTCCAAGGAATCATTAAAAATTACCATGGTTATTCACCAAGGTAACAGTCTAAAAGGTCATCTCAAGAGATTAAGTCTTTACCCAATGCATTGGAGCGATATCAGGGAGCACGCTTGAAATGTATTTATTATCATGTTAGCCACAAATATCAACATCAATCATTTAACAAAAAACCCATATAGCATAAAAGAAATGGGTTTTATTTCATAATCATAACGTTTTAAAAACTGCTTTAAAGACATGATCTTTGTGTCACTTCAAAACCCACAGAAAAAGAAGGTGGATCTCATTTATATAAATCCCAGAATTTGAAATAGAACAAAATGGTATATATGTGAGTACCCATAGAGAATATATAGCTTTGAGTATTCACTTAATAAAATAAAATAACATTCAAAAAAGAGAGATACATTTTGAGATGGAAATTCTGCAGCATAATGGCTATGTTTCGGGGTTTTAGAAATCATTGAAAAGAGAGGGGACATGGGTCAAACATTCATAAATGATCCATAAAACAGTAGGGGGACAGAATATAAAGGATTTGAGAACATGGTAATGAAATTTGAAATATTTACCATATGAAATGAGGAACATGAAAGGAAGACAAAAATAAGATTTCTCTTATGAAAATTCGGCAGCCCAACGGTGTCACATAAACTTCAAAAAAAATGAATTGACGAGATAAAATAGGGTCTATCATCATATGAATATAAAAGATCATTATGATAGATAATGAGATAATAAACCAAAATAATACAAAAGGAACTTGAAATACTTCACATGAAAGTAGATCTTTGAAAAATGAGAAAGGTGAAAGAATCCCTTAAAATTTGGAAGCCTAACGGCGTCACTTAAACTTCAACAAAAATGAATTTTCGAGATCAAATAGTGTATCTAATTATATGAACATAAAAGATCAGAATTATAGATATAGATATCATACCACAACATAATACAAAAGGAACTTTAAATACTTGACATGAAAGTAGATCTTTGAAAAATGAGAAAGGTGAAGGAATCCCTTAAAAATTCGGTAGCCTAACAACGTCACTTAAACATCAACAAAAATGAATTGACGAGATATAATAGGGTCTCTCATCATATTAACATAAAAGGTCAGTATGATAGATATATATATCATACCCCAACATAATACAAAAGGAACTTGACATACTTTACATGAAATTAGATCTTTGAAAAATGAGAAATGTGAATGAATCCCTTAAAAATTCGGCAGCCTAACGACGTCACTTAAACTTCAACAAAAAATGAGTTGACGAGATAAAATAGGGTCCCTAATTATATTAAAATAAAATATCAGTATGACAGACATAGAGATCATACCCCAACATAATAAAAAAGGAACTTGAAATACTTGACATGAAAGTAGATCTTTGAAAAATGAGAAAGCTGAACGAATCCCTTAAAAATTTGGCAGCATAACGACGTCACTTTAACATTCATAAAATGAAATGATGAGAGTAATAGGGGGTCTCTCATCATATGAAAATAAAAATGAAAGTATAATGAATATAAAATAACATCCTCCAACATAAGAACATGGAGCATAAAACAAATGACCTAAAAGAGATCACTTGAAAAGAAAGAGAGGGGTCTGATCCCTTACCATAAAACGTAACTCTTAAAACTCAAAGGTTGGGACCTTGAGGGCTTGGGTAACCTTTGGAGGACTCCTTGGGAGGTAATGAGACAAGAGCATCGTTGGGGGAGAGTTGGGAGTCGAATGGATGAGATGATGGCTTGGTATTTATATGGAAAGTGAGGGACAATGCATTAATGGCCAAGGGACACCTCATTGGTGGTTTTGGCAAAACCATGTGCTTTCCCATGGTAGTTACCCATGTTATTGGACACATGGTTCCCACCATACAATAATTCATCTCCTTTGGTCGGACAAAAATTAAAATATATCATGACATCATCATGATATAGTTTTGATGTCATTAAACATACCGAAACCCTAAAACTGTATTTTCACTTTTCATCGAAAATTCAACTTTCTCAGAAAAATACCAAAATTTCACCATAACCAAATATCAATTATATGATTTCAGAAATGACCCCCATTTTATAAAAATAATTTTCTAAATATTTTTAATTTATTTTTTTAAATAAACACACTATTCATCGAAAATTCAACTTTCTCAGAAAAATCCCCAAAAATTACCATAACATAATATTGTTGCTCTGAGTTCAAAAATGAAATCCATTTTATAAAAATAATTTTCTAAATAATTTTAATTTAATTTGTAATTAAAAAACTAATCACCCAAAAAAACTAATACTTGAATAATATGTTATGAAACTGTTATTTAACCATTTTATTGAATCCCATTACTAAATCAAGTTGCCAAGATTATATGAATACTTTCTTTAAGTGAGATTTCTAATCCATTTGGTCACATTACTAATCCTAAGCATAAAATCACTATTCATAATTTACTTTTCATCAAAAATTATGTTGATCTTATTAGACCCTAATTTTCATACTGAAAATAATTTTAGAAGACCATTATATGAAATTCATTACAAATTTTTTATTATATAAGGTTTACATAAACATTTTTAAAATATCCCTTCTCTAAAATTCATCAAAAATATGCATACTTAATTTATCCGGACATTTTAAAATTCATAAACATCATCATAAGAAGAGATCAAAGTTGTTATTTAAAACAAATGATTACGCAAGGCAGTTACGGTCTCCTTACATAACCCCTTATCACACTAGCATAGGACCTAAGTGTAAGGTGTGCTAAGGTGAGAGAATCTGAGGGAGGCTCGACCAACATCGCATGAGTAGTAATTTCTATTATTTTGAACTTCTCATGAAGGTGATTCCATTCTATCTTCACACGATGAAGTTTCTCTTGGGTTTGGTCCAGATAAAAGCCCAGTGGTGCTACCTCCTTCCCAAGTTCTGTTAGATGGGCTTTGATCGGTCCAAGACTACTAGGTGAGGCCATCGAATCTTCTTTCTATATTAATTAACCAAATTGCTTGTATTTAGAGGAAATAATCGAAACGTTTAGTTTCCAGCGGTTATATTGACCAATGGTCATATAACAGTCAAAACCCAACGGTCACATTTTAATTATACTCATGTTATCAAATGAAATAGTTTTGTTGAGTATAAAAAAATAAAATCACACAAAATTAGGAAACTAGATTTATTCAAAATTTCGGGTCATTACATTTCACATTCTAGGATGATAGATTAATGAGCAACGTATTTGCAATTTCATTAAATTTCCATGGGGTATAGGAAATGTAAAAAGCTAAAAGATTATAAGTACTATACCTAATTTCTCTGTTGTAGATTCATATCATTTTTAATGAAGATATAACTCTGTATTTTGTGTTTTGAATACAATGTAAGAAATTATCCGAAAAGGTATTTTGACCAACTCGTAAGCCTTTGCATCATTACTAAAATTTTTGGTAAGGGGTAGGATAATTCACCTCATGTGGCCAGTTCTTATGAGATCTATATGCTACTACATGATCAAGATGCATAATAATTAAACCCAATCCTGAACCCGATGCATCACCAAAGACCACATAGCCTTACCTGGATTCTGGAAGAGCCATCACCGGTATTGTAGTAAATAGTTATTTCAGCTTAAGAAAATAAATAAGACATTTTTAATCCCATGAAAACTTCACTCCCTTTATAGTCAGAGAAGTCGTTATGGAATCCATCTTTGAGAAGCCTTTCACGAACCGGCGATAATATTTGGCTAAGGCAATGATGATTCTGCTCTTGAAGATATTTTTTAGTTTCTCCAATGTTATACTATCTATCACCTCCTAAGGATCAACTAATTCACCATGTTAAGATACCTCATGTCCCAAGAATTTCAATTCTCGAATCCATAAATCACACATGGAAATCATGGATTAAATGCATTTATTTCTCAACAGACTCATAATTGTTTATGATGCTTTACATGATCCTCCTTAGACATAGATTCGACAATAATTTCAACCACATTAAATAACATAATGGTATCCAGATACTCATGGAAAATAATGTTCATTATGACCATGAAATATATAAGTTCATTTGTTAAACCAAAGGGTATATCATGATACTCATAGTGGTTATACCTACTCCAGAAGACAGTTTTCCGAATGTCAGATTATTTAATCTGCAACTAATGGTAACCATATCGAAGGGTTATCCTTGAAAACTACATAAACATTTTCAACAGATCAAAAAAATCATCAATTCATGGAAAATGACATTTTTTTCTTTATTGTAACTCAATTTAGTTGTCAATAATCCATACATAATGTAATAAAACCATAAACCCTCTTATCAAAGAGAACTGATGATGCCAAAGGTGACACCATTGATTTAAAAATCCCTTATAATGAATACCATGCCATTAGGAATTTTACTCTTTCAATTTAGAATGTTCCCTTCAATAAGAGGGATTATATATTGGTTGTTTTCTAGGAATTAATTCAATAGATAACACAACGTCACTCACTTGGGCAAACCAGTGAAATCCATAAGAAAAACATTGGGAACCATGGTGACACCTAGAGGAAGATCACCACCCATTGAATCTTGCTCCATATCAAAAGAGAAAAATAGATATATCTTTTCCCAACTCTATATTGGATGGGTATGGCTATGCTCAATCTTAGATCCCATTTTACTTGAAAAAAAAGAGCCACGCCACTTGTTATAGTAAAGAAGAACCATTGAAGATAACGATTAATTAATGCTCTATTGGGAATCAGCCAGTCTATCCCAAATAGTGCATAAACATATTTTATATGATGAACCTAAATATTCTATACTAGATCATCATTTGATAGGGAGAAGACACAAGAAGGCCTATGAGATCCTTATCCCTCTTCATACTAAGGGGGGTAGTATTATAAATTACTCAAGACAGTTACTCAATAAGAATATTAAGATGTTTAAGGACATGGGTTGAAATAAAAGAGTTAGATGCACCATTATTGAAAAGAGAAATCACTATTGACGATGTAATAGTAATTGTACCTCTCATAGTCGCATGCCCTGTGGCTTCTTCCTCTGGAGGAAATTACACTACATGATAAAGATTTATACCAAATTTTTATGGCTATAAATTTTTTGAATGTGTTGTAATTCATTTCCCTATTTTTTATTAGATTATGATCCTATTCCAATACGTGGAGTAGGAAAGAGATATAAGAACCATTTTAGGTGTATTGAACGTCTTTAGGAACTACAATTATATGGTGCCTTAGTGAAAACCCACCCAAAATTTCCTAGCATTCCACACAAATAGAATACTAAAAAACTTTCTCCTTAAGCTTTATAAGTTCTCGAAAGATGCTATCATTGATGATTTCCACGAGAATCATCACACTTATGTTTTCCGTTTAAGGAACCTACACTACAACATAGAGAAAAGGGAACTCCCATAAACCCAGAAATCTTAGCCATGTCCATCTCATCTTGCATTACCCAATCCAGCACATCAAAATATGTGTGAAGCCTTATAAAGAAAACCCGAGAGGGGATATCAGAGCAAAGTCCCAACTCCAACAATTGATCCTTCATTATCTCATTAGATACAATCTCAAGAACATATGATAGCTTCTCAAAAATGTGATTTGAATACTCAATCCTGATTTTGTTAGCCTACTCAAACTAATTTTACACGATATATCCTTAGACAACACCATTGAATCTGGATAAAACTAAATGGTAAAAATAACTATGATTTTTATAATCTAACTCAACTTGTTTCCCTACTATAACCATCATGTACCACTACCTCCATCTTAGTCCTTCTAGAATGAAGGTGGTACACTTCACCCAGACCACATTCGATATCTCCAAAAACTAAAATAGACATTTTATCATTCCAACCATTATTTAGAGTTTTGTGGGTTTGTAGAGACTTTAAAGACTATTGGCTTCTGGAAATTTAAATCTATAGAATGATTTTAGGATCCATAGCTAGAGACTGATCGGGGTCTAGAGGAGGTGAATGTCCAAAATCATAAACAGTGAACACAATCACCACCACCATATTCAAATCAACTATTGGATTTTTATGACGTTGTTTAGCAGCAGCCTCTTCATATATCTAACATGCACATCTTTTTAGAGGCATGATACTACACAACATCAACAGATAAAAGGAAAACTTTTTATTAACACCCAAACTGAGAAATATAAGAAGATAGTTCTTACATATTTAACAAACAAGATTTGGATTCCACTATATCCAAAAATCAATAGGGGAAATACTACAACTAATTCATATGGTGAATTTCCCTAACCACCACTAGAGACTCAAGGTTCATTGTGGTGTGATCTAGCTTGACACTCAATCAAAACTACCTCGTAAGTCCCGAAATGATTTTAAAAATGCATACTGAATTCAAAACAATTGTTAAACAACCTCGAATTTGGTTCCCCATTGTCACAAACATGCTTGGGTACCCTTGTATCCTGATAACAGAGTTGGACCTGACATGACCCGATGGGTGTTTTCTATCCCCATGGGTTGGTCACTAGCACCTAGAATCATAAAAAATATAGGTGGGAATGATTTTATCCATAAAAACGCTGATGAAAAATATAAAAAATATTATTCATGTCAAAAGAAAACTCTACTGGGTGTATAGTAAAAGAATAACATGAGGCAGAAAATCCCAAAGTACTGAGACCCAAGTACTAAAACATGAAGAACAAAACCCAAGGTACCTAAGGATAGAACTCACCCAGAACATGATTTAGTAGCTGGATCCAACTATATGAGATCCCGTCCATTTTCATGTACCTGGAAAAATAACGTCTAAAAACTCTTAATGGATAAAATTAGAGTTTGAGACTAATCCCAGAAGGAAACCACCAAATATTTCATAACATATGTCAAAAATAAATTAACCATTTTAAATCATTAAATTTTCTATGTAAATAGTTTTGTAAAATCAAAATAATTTATAATCAAAACATGCACACATTTTCAGAGTGATGGAAATATACTTTTAATGCACAATAGTTTCATTACAAAAGATGTTACATTTAAAAAAAATTATCTTGAGGAAAACATTTATATAAAAATGTGTATATAATTTTAGAATTCATGAAAAGAAGTTAATACAAAATTGGCATACATTTCTATCTAAAATATAAAAAATTGATAAATATGGTAATCTAACAAAATGTATAAAAATATTTACCTCATATAAAATTTTGTACTCTCTAATTGGAAACAAAAATATGTGTATAATCTAGAGGTGACTCCCCACCCTCCCATTAGGGATGTAAATCACTACCAGTTTGTTTTAGAATGTTGTCTTAGTGTAGACAATATCCAAATAAATTACCATGTACCTAAGGCTTCCAAGCTCTCTTACATGATGGAAAATTTAATTTATGAATGTTTAAAATAGAATAAATCTCATTAATCCATTTCAAAAATTCCAATTTATTTCTATTTTAAACCAAAAAAAGATTGATTCAAAACATTCCTTTTTCAAAGATGAAACTACAAGGTCTCTATCAAATCATCTTTGGAAATTTTCGTGACTTTGAAATACATTCAAAAAATAAATAAATCGTTTTTTAAATTTTATTTTCAATTTAAAATTACAAAATTTAATTGAAAATATATCAATCAAATATGAAATTTAAATTCAACAATTTAAATAAACTAATTCTCATAAACCACTAATAATTCAAATGAATTATGGGTTTAATGAATTTTTGTTTGAAAAACATTTTAGAATGCTCAATTCACTACAATTGGGTTTTACCAAAGAAATTGATAACATGCTAATCATTTGAATTTCAATCAGTAGTTGAAATAAATGAAGCAATACAACAAAAATCAATTTGGGCAAATTAGGATGGAACAACCTACCTCTCTCTGGAAGAATGACACTCTCAACAGAAAACGACAATGAGAATATAGGTGATGGATATATTTAAACCCAACCAAGAAGAAAGATAAGAACTCTTGAAATAGATCAATCAATCCCATGTTGATTAAATAAAATCACAAGCGGAGAGGAAGAGATAAACATGAATTAAATGGGAGAACACTTACCTGATAATCACACTACAGGTGAATCTTTGATCCAATGCCGATCAGATCGATCCTAAAGAAGGGGAGCCTCTTAAAAACAAAGAGGAAGTGTTGTAGTTTGAGATTAAAGAGGTCTAGAAAATATACACTGAGTTAAAATTCCTAATGTGTTACTTTAATTTAGTCACTGGCTGGGTCACTATGTGTACCCAAGGGCTAAGACATGTAGTACACATGGGATAATTTACAAAAAATAAACCAATCACAAAGGTTTAAAAAGAAACATTTTCCCACAACACAAAAAGTACCTACCATTGATGATGTGTGTCAGTTAATAGTGTGATCTCCCCCTTCCAGAATTTTATCCAACAACTAGTATGTAGCGTGTAACTTTGGTACATGATGTGTACCTACTCTATAGCCTGCAGTAAACCCTGAAAAAATTTCTAAACACTTTGAAGAAATGGGAAAACATAAATAAATTGGAAAACCCACTTGATAAAGGTAATGAGATGTTACATAAGGCTATCTATAATTCCTTGAGTTCTAAAGATTCTATGTGCACCGTCCCATATACAATTTATAATATATTTCATTCAATTATGTAAATATCACTTATTATTTTCAATACTTATATATTACACTCTCATATTATTTCCACGTTCCAACCACATCGTCATGATTATTTCATTAAAATACAATTTTAAATATATTGAATCACCAATATTAAATATATATTTGAATTCATATAGACTTATATATATATATATGTTTATATATTTATATTTATAATATATATATACATATGTAAATATATATATATATATTTAAATCATATATGTTTACATAATTTATAAATATAAACACCCATGAATATATACATATATAACCCATGTACATATATTTTCATAATATAACTAATAAACACAAAAATATTTCTCTCAAAAATTAATACTAATTTTAATAACTGTAATAATTTTTATTATTATTAACTTAATGAGATTAAACATCCATAAAAAATTTCATCAATAACATTCATGAAATACTAAAATTGAAAACTCCCTTTCAATCCCTGATTAAATCTAATGTTATTGTTGATATTTTTTAATTCATCCATTAATGGTGTTCGATATTTCAAATCGGCCAAAAATGTTGTATTTTGATGATTCTATATTGATTTATTTTCATCAACGATGGTTCATAAATTTTTAAAAAAATAAAGAAAGTGGATTATTTTTTAAATAAAGAAATTTTAATTATTTATGATACAAGTAATAATATAAATAAATATTGAACATGTATTATCATGTGAGATTTTTCCAAACACCCGACATACATAAAATTTATGTCCCGCCTATGGTAAACCCCATACACTGGTCCAAATGGACATATTACATTTTTCATATGATGAACCCTTGGAGAGATATTAAATTATTTTTGAGATAATATAAAAAAAATAATTTATAAATTAACATCCTATGCAATGTGATCAATTCCAGACATGAAAAAATATTATGCAATGTCTATGGTAAACCCCTTATCCCAAAAATAACTGTTATCTCATATTTCCTAGAAGATACACTATTTTGGAAATATATTACTTTATTTATAAAAATATTGAGTGCAGAAAATATAATGAATTTAATATTTATATTCCATCTATTTCATGTCTCTACATAGCTCAGAATACAAAAATAACATTATTTATGAATCAAAGAATATACCATTGAATATTTCCATGTGTTAACATAATTTTTACCCAAGTTTAAATCCTTATAAAATTCTATGATTTTCACGGAAAAAATATAATGTCTGCGTAAAAAAAAATATTTAACAAAGAGGGTTTTATTATCCTTCAAAATAGTTAGGATGTTACAAATCTCCCATGATGTCAACATATCATCCCTATAATGTATCCCTAAAAATATTTCTCAAACACTCAACCCACTGAGTTTGAACATAATACTTCTGCTATCATGTCTTCATAATAGTTGAACCATAAAAAACATAAAAAATACCACTTCCAGTCATGGGGTTCTCACAAGGATATTATAGGAGTATACCCTTAACCCAGGTTATAACTCTCCTATAACTTACCATGGTATATGTCCCTTCACATTAGTTACAATAATCACATATGTACAATCATTGTAGTCTTCTTAGTTCAACTAACAAATTCACACAATGATATATCACAACATCAATGAAAAATTTATATATCACATAATTAGAGACACTATCCCAAAAAATAGCACAAATTTTAGGGAATTCCAATAATAAAATTATATATATTATAAAAACAGGTATATATATGGAATTTGAACCTACATGACTTGTAATGACACATAAATATAAGGGAAATATCATAAATCGCATATCAAAATCATGTGCATAACTCAAGATGAATTTTGTCAATCATAATAGAAAAAAATAAATTGCAACATTTTATGGAATCTCGTAGGTCCACTATACAGTGTTCGATAGAAACTATCATAGTTCCCATACCAAATCCCCAACTATCTTATCCCCAATATAATGTTTACAAACACAAGCCTATGATAAAATATTATTGAATCCTGACCGTCTCATAAAATATTTAAACATTGCAAATAGAACTACCAGATCCAAGTTGACATTCTACATAAATGAATGAAAAACTACACATACCCAAGAGGCTTTCAAATAGTAGTGAGGGTGTATGTATGCTAGTTAGGATAATAAACCCTTATTATCATGTTATAAGGTCGATTATAATAATAAATAATAAATAGATAATAAGAGTAATCATGTAGATAAAAAATAAATGCAGTACGTTATATATAATAATAGGATAATATCTATGTGGGAATACAATATAGAGAATATATAGAAGATAAATGATAGAAAATGGGTCCAAAATATTTTATTGTTGACAAATACCATCTTCATTATCCACTACATAGCCATCTGACATTAGGTCCATTACATTGACTAGGTCTCCCGTGAAATCTACATACATGAGTGGGATGTGAGTACAAGGCACAATAAGATAGTACCAATGAGTCGTTATTTTGTGTGCCTATATATAAATAATATATTCCATATAAATAATAAATAGAGTAATAATAAAAAAAATCCTATACTGAGTGGTAGTGATCTATCCAAGTCACTACCAAACCCATAACAATTCGTGCTTCAACTCTATGTTGGAACAATAATCATGTAGTGTCTCAAGGATCATGGACTAGGGAGTAGTGCTAAGAATTCATATCTAAATCGACCATCACATGGTTCATGGAATATATTTCTGAATATTAGTAAGAGCATGTACTAGTAATGTACTCAAAGATCATCTATTAGATATGTTGGTAGTTACCAAATACTCATGTCTGAGCTATTGCACATGTTTCTTGACGGAATAATAGCATCAATTTTTTATGAAACTAGGTTCAAATTTGTGGATAAAGTGTCGCATGATTTCTTAAAATCAACATGGAATTGATGACTCCACTCACGAATCAACTAGGAAACAGTAACTAAACTCTCAGTTCAACTATGCATCGAGTGTGATCCTCGCAAATGATATAGACATCAAAAATAATACAAAGATTCCAAACATCCAGTGTATATCGCACATAGTGTTCAATATAAAAAATATCTTCATCCTCACATAAATAATGGTCAAAAAAATTAACTACTCATCTAGTACCTCACTCATAAATCAATAAGTCCACAAGAATGATGCACGCAATCAACTAAACACTGAGTTTGATCCTCAAAAATCAACAAGCCATTAAAAAGTCCAATAATTAAGAATCATGTACAAAATTAACACATCATTCACTTATATCTCCATCATATTCCTAGTTCCATCATCTCCATCGTTTGAATTCAAGTGAAATATCTCAATAAGGGATAATAAATTTCATGATGGTTTACTTGATCTGAGCACCGTGAATCGTACCTCCAAAAAAAATAGAATGTATAGAATGTATATAATTAAATGACAAGAATGTAATAGTATATCATCATGATAAAAAAATAAAAAATAACATCATGAGATAAAAATAAATCATGGAAAATAACACACTAATAACATTTGTGGAAGCACAATGGGTCTCATAGGCTATACACACAGCCACATGCAATAATAATCAAGAATAAATATTAATTATGTTATATTATAAAATTTTACATGGAAAAACGTTTAAAAAATATCCAAATATGTATGTAACAATAGACTACATGTTTTTACAAGTCAACATAGATTTTTAAAAGGTTATCATAACCTAAACCATGTTTGCACCAAACCAAAAGATGACTGCAAGCCAATGACACCCTGAACCATCTCCATTTTGATATTTTTTATAATTATAAATATATTTGATAAATATAAATATATAATTAAATATGAATAAAATAGGTAGTAACCTTAAAAAATCTTAAAAATAAATTTATTTCATTGAGACAAATCTAGTGAAACCGATGGTGCATCTATCTGATCAATATCAACAAACATATAAAAGATAGATTTTCGAAGAAAAAAAAAATAGAAGATAGAGGGATGGAGAGTCTGGAAGTGGAATGAGAAAAAATGACTTACAACCCATTCCATGCACAACATCTTTTAGTGAATTTATAATATATTTTTATCAAATAATATACTATCATTTTGTATTTTTATAAATTATTTATTACTCATTCATGTTAATCCCATGATATAACCAAATCATCAAAAATTTATTCCTTAATCCCGCATTTTTAATATATTGAATATAAAATTTAATATATATTAAAGGCTATCCACACAGACGCACATATATTAGTTTAAATATGTACATGGATTATATATATACACATATATACATATAATCACACACATATAATTATTTATTAAATCCATTTATATATATTGAAACATTATACATGCACACATCCACATCATCATCCTCATTTCATTATCTATAGAAACTGATGTAGAATTATAGGAAAAAAACAAGTTAGGGGTTAAAAAAGATGACTCAATTATTAAATAAAATAATAATAACTAATTTAAAATATAATAATAATTTAATTAAATATTAAAATGTATTATAATATGTGATGTTGGCAAATACTCGATTTGAATAAACAATTATCTTCCAAACTTCGAAAATCCCATATCCAAAATCTAAGAGGGGTCTCTGATTTATAATAAGATGCACCATTTAAGAGATATTTATTATTTGGAAAAAAATATTAAATAAAATATCACCATGTGTAGAGTGACCAAATGCTCGACACACAAATGTTTTTTTATTCCTAGGGAAATTCACTCAACCTAGTCTAAAAGGTGGTCTCAGATTACCCATATGAGACTCTATTTAAGGGATATTACTTTTTGAGAAATATAATGTGTGTAAAATATAATATATTTAATATTTTTATTCCATATACATAATGTCACTATATTCTTTATAATTTGAGACTATCTTAGTACCTTTGTTAAAAAATATCCTTAGAATATTTATATATGTTAACACTGTTTTTACCCTTGTGTAATGCCATTAAAAAAATATATTATGTAATTTTTATAGAAAAATAATATTTTTCAAAAACATTTCAAATTAATTATTTAAAAAGATGGTTTCATTATCCTTAAAATTTTTCAGAAGTTACAAAATGGATGAGATCAAATTCTTAAAATGGGTAATTGTACAATGGAATTTTTTCATGAATAAAAAATACATAATCAATATAGAATGGTAAATAATAGAAACAAATTATATTTAATCTATAACAGTAGCCTAATTTTTTAGGAATAAATAATGATAAAATAATTATATTTAAATTTAATATTTACTTATGACATGACAACGAATATTATAACTAGTCTAATAAACACCTAAAATGTAAAAAAATGAATTCATATTGCTGGAATGCATAACACAAGTAATCTCAATCATACTGTAGTGGTGTTGTTGTTGGAAATATAAATAAATAAGAAATCCCACATCCAAAACCTACACTACTTTGTTTCGTAATACATACTGATACATCGATAGATGATTAATAACTAGGACCCACTAACCACTAACAAAGTCCAATGAATTCTTCATATGAATGGTTTGAAACATAATCAAAAAAAATATTTTTTTGAAAAACTAATATTTGATATGTTAATACATTCCCCAATAAAATAAACACAATCATGAACCATCCAGAGTAATATAGTGAATGTTAATAAAATTGAATAGCCTTAGTCAAACTAATCATAATGTATCCAAAAAATGAATATAAATTTCTCCAATACAATATATCCTCAGAGAATCATTATTAAAATAAAGGGTTGAAGTCATTAATGAATATAAATACCCTAATAATTTCACTAAAAACATTTCAAGGAAAATAAACATTATACTTTGAAAATAATATATAACAAAAAGTACATAGAACAATTTAAAATTTATTGTCATTGAAAATAACCTTTGATTGGTTTTGAATTAAAACCTTGAGTTATCATGAATGCGTAAAATCTCTTTCATGTCATAAACTTTAAAATAATGTGTTCTTTTTCAGTTTTAGTTAAATCCACACAAGAATTGTTTGAAAATGACATGAATGTTCTTTTCCTTTCATTTTGTAAAAAGTATAAAATGGTTAAAAAATGACTTTAAGAAATCATTATTATAATTTAAAACAAAAATTGAATTTTTTTTAAATAACATGTTTTTAATGAAAACTGATTTTCAACTGAAGAGATAAATGATGTCAAGTTTTCTATGAATCATTTTTACAAACATTTTATATACCAAAGAGATTAAAATGGTAATATTGAATTAAAAATACTTTTAATAATCAATTGATTCTAATAATTATTTATTTTATGATATAAATATAAAATAATTCCCCCATGTTATACTAATATAAATATAATTTTGAATAATGATAATATTTTGAAATAAACCCTTACAACACAGGTAACTTCTGAATCATATGCCCTATGAAAGAAATAAAATCACATGAAACATTAAATACAATGAATTGAAATTGGTAAACTATATGAAATATCAATATATTATGTATAAACACCACATAAAGGAATAATATGTTAATATGGTCTATGTCTCTTGAAAGCATAAGTGAGATGAGAAACCCGCACCTTAGGTTTGAATTTTTTTTATATGTGTATAAAATTCATTTGTAATAAAGATAATTTTTTTATAAATCTATTAAAAATGTAATAATATATCTCAAATCATATTTCATTTATTTATAATATTATATCGCCTATTTATTATCAATTATTTGTTAAAACCATTGGTTTAGGTGATAATTTCTTCATTTTTTGTATATGTTTTAGTTATGTAATTTTGGTATGATTAATTTGAGAATTGTTAAATAATATAATGAATTTATACGAGGATATAAATATTATATATATATTTATATTAATTTTATATGTATTTAGAGTAATTTTTTGGAGATAGAGATAGAAAATATATTTCACCGTTCATAGAGATATTAAATCGTAGGTATACATTAATTTTTATAATTTTTTCTTGATGGTTGGAATGAAAGGTATAAAAATATCTATTATACTTATAAAAATCCTTATTATGGTATATTTATCGTATTTATTAATAATATCCATCTATATTTCCATCAATGTAAAAATAAAATGAACAAAAGTTCACATTACTATGTGGAGGTGGCAGCACACATGTATGCACGAGGAATGTTATTATTTTTTAATGGAATAGATTTTAATAAGTTAGATTTGAAATTATAGTTTACGATGTATTTTTACTTCATAAGTAACATATATATTAATTAAATTTACCATTAAAACCTTCAATGTAAATCATTATAGAAAAAAGGAATCACATCGCATCGTGATGTGGTAATATGTCATACACAAGAGCTATATTATTTCATCCCTCCATAGAATTGTAATTGAAATGATATGTGTGATTTAATAATTAAACTAGATTTATAATGTAATAAATATTATATATAAATATTAAATCTATCATTATATATGATCAAAAGTTTTTTTTATAGTGATTGAGTAACATTAGTCAACAATGAAGTAGTCTATTATACACTTGATAAATGATTTCATTTACTAGTTAATAAATGTGCATATTGATATAGTTTAGTTTATTAAAATAATAAAATAAAATTATATGGGACTTAATTTTACTATTATACAATCAATATTGAATATTATTGGATGTTTGTGGATTATGAGATAAAAAAACACTAGTTTAATAAGGTTATAACTTCTTCGAATGACCACATTAGGTTTGAACCAAAAATAATTCATATGAGGGGTTTATGATTTGAAAGGGATTTAATATTTTTTTAAGAGAGTAATTAGGTTATTTTTTTAGTTATTTTTTGAAAAATATATTTTTATTTGTGTATAGGGTAGGATATGGTTGACCGTTTTTATGTGGAGGAGAGGACATGCACAAATGTTTTGAACGGAATTTGGTAAACCCAACATTTTATCATTAATAAAGAAACAAATATGGGTCATTACCAACCATTTGGGGTTATAAGGTCTACATATCGACAAATAAATAGATATTCACAAGTTTGGTGTTAATTTAAACACTTATCATTGTATTTTAACATCATAGTATATATGTTTTTACCTTAACCATGATAAATAATATTTATTTCGTTTACTACTCTCAAAAGTAAAAACATTAACATGACATTACTAAATAATATAAATTATATAATTCCAAATATATATTCCATTTATCAAATATTAATTTGAATATTTGGTATAATCCATTTTCAAATTTCACCCGAAGAAGAGATAAAAAAGTGTTTAACCAAAATGAAAATTCTCATAAGTATGTAATGTTTTTATATTTAAATTGAACATAAAATTAATTAAGATTACACAATTAAGGTAAATTGTAACAAAATTTATATAATTTTACTTGTAATCCAATTGTAAAAGAATATACATATTTGTAAATAATATAAAGTAAATTCGATTTTTCAATAAAATTAAGTATTTTTAACTATTCATCATAAAATAGAACAATTTCAAAAAATTCAAAAAATGTAACCTTATGATAGTTTTTATATGATTATTTAAAAAATTATTTTTACAATGTACAATTAATTTTATAATGTGTTAAAAATTAATTATTAATCATGTTCTCAATTCATGAATAGACCACCTTTTAGAAATATACATTTTTTTCAGAAAAAAGTCACTTTATTTTAGATGATTTTTATTTTATTTAAAATAGATAGATAACCACTGAATGTATTTTTTAAATTTGATGAAATTATAATTTTCAAAATATAGATAATAATATTAATAACCTCAAATATAACAGCTCGACTAAAATGTTTATGTTAAAATAATAATATATTAATAGAATATCACTTTTCATTCAATCTCAAGGTTAAATGGATTATAATATATCTAATAAATGGAATTTAATATATATATATATATCGTAAAGTCTAAATGAGTTATTTTATCTTAAAATCACGGTGTTTTGTGTCAAATACACTCTCAAATATGACGTCCACCATTTAAAATCTTGGGATGTTACACTCTACCCCCTTAAATAAATTACATCGTCATAATTAAATCAAGATATTGGTAATCAATGGTTCCATATTTAAAATTTCATTCTTTCAATACCACATCAAGAGTAGGGTTAATAAAACTTCATATTGATAAAAGAGAAATATTTTTCTTAATGATATCTTGAATAATATCATAAATAGGTTTCCATGTTTGAGAATATAGTTTGGAAGTGATAATTTTGGTAGAAAAGGAAATACAAGTTCCCAAAGATTAATAGACATTTGTAGAGATTATTGATTATATTAAAGTGACTGATCAAGAGAATGTTATGTATGAAAATTCCATAAATCTATTATATAAATTAATGTAATAAAAGATAATATTCATTCAATGTCATTTTCCTAAAACTTGTAGAATCTTATATGATCTAGACTAAGAACATAAGAAAATATACATACTTTATATCTTTCTATATGATAATTACAATTTAATATTTCACTTTTGTTTTGAAAATTTTCAACATCAATAATTAATATAATAAATTATCATAAAATATGAATTATTTCTGCATGAATCACTAAACATATATTTTAAAGGATCACATGTTCTATAATGGAGTGACATGTCCATTTATAAATAATAATATATAAGTATCAATTTTAACACACAATGATTAACATAATCTATTTAATATATAGTAATACCTCAAATAATTTACGAAAAATAAATATATTTTTATCTAAAACATCACATAGTCTAGTTGTAGGTGCTTTACCCTTATTTCCCTTCTGTTTTGGGTATAAGTTCCATGAACGTGCTGGGATGAGATGAGTTTCTTATGTTATAATGGTTTCTCTTTTCTCTAAAACAATATTATTTTCATTCCAACAATGTTCATAAATTGTAAATACCCATAATTAACTCAACATATAAGATTATAAAAACATTAAATGACACTAATATATTCATAAAACCTTATTTATCATTTTATTCAAAACATTAGGCACAAATTAAGGGTTTTTATCCCTCATCCACATGTTTTCAATTAATTAAATCATTCCACTAGGTCACATTTTCTGGCCATTGGTACCAAACAACATATGATCTCGAATAATTAAATAAAGACTATTTTAGTAAAATCCTTATACATTTCATAATTCTCAAAACTAGGATATCATTAATTTATAAATCCTTGAAAAGAATTTTGGAACCCCTATAAAATAAAATTTTTCATTCACTATCATTTATATTAATGGCATAATCTTGACCTTGATCCCTTTTCTAATTTTAAGGTATATTTCTATAACGCTTGGGGAAATAATTTTCACAGTTCTTTTCTCCTTAATAATGATGTATTATATATTGAAAGATTCATTCTTTCCCTTTCAATAAAATGCATCTTAGCCTTTTTATCCATAGTTTATTCAAACTCGTTATCCTTTTAAGAATTTTTTGAGGTGTTTCCTTCTACAAGTATCAAAATTTTGAAAATCCTTATTTCTGTCCCTCCCATTATTGGTATCATTATATACCTTTGACTTTTACCATTTCGTATCTTTAAATACATAAGAATTGGACAATTATATCTGTATTTTGATATCCCCAATAACTATGTCTTCATATTGTGTTAATGTTTAGGAGAAAATATCACATAGGATGATTGTGTTATAAAAATAAATGAAACAACCAATACTTATCATTAGATTTTGTACATATTCAGAAACAATTTTTTCAAACATTGTAATGTTTTCTTAATACTTATATATAATTTTAACTTCCTTAACATCGAATCATGAATTTTCACTCCAAATATGCACATTTACCGTGATTAATATATTTTTCCAAGAAGAGTACATGAAAATATTTCCACTCCATGATTAGTATTTCCGTTTCATCCTTAGTGTTTTTCATTGATGAATGACATTGATCTATATCACCTAAGATATTATAAACTTCCATGACAACAATTTTAATTTTATTACATTCCTGAATAAAAAATATGATATCTAGGGAACTTATCTATCAATCATCTAGAAATGGATTTATATCCTCATTTAATGAGGGGGTTTATGATGCATTAAATGAAAAAAAACAAATATTACACTATGTGGTGGATCATTAGGTTGACCCATTTATGAAATACTGTATCTTATTACATATGTTGGTTTCACTATTATGGTTATAATTTTTGTTTTCAGCTACACCTCCATCTTTTATATCATTACATTTCCCATGTGAGAAATCCATCCATGGGCTTGCTGCATTGATATGGTTTAGATACATTCACAAGGCACCCTTTCATTAACATTTAATAAACTATAATAGATCATAACATTATAAAAGATCATATATAATTATAGAACAAGATAATCACATAAAAATTGAAAATATTATTAATAGATAACCTCGTAATCATAAGAATTGTTTCATTGGGAATGTCTTCCAATCATAAAAATATTTCCAAATATTTTCAAACCAGGTTATTGATAAGAAATGTTGTAAGAACTTCACTTTTTCTGAAGTAACATCAGCTGAATTTTTCAGAAACATTTTAGGTTTTTAAGTTCAATTTATTTACAGTTGTGTCTTGGGGTGCATTTTGAGTGATTTTTTTATAAAAAATTAACAGACATATGGATATGAAAATTTTAGAAAATCATGTGCCTAATTATCATTTAGGATTATAAACCTAGAAAAATAGGTATCCATGGTTGGCATATGGTTTTCCAAAACCATGAACCCCTAACTAGGTAACTGTGAGAACATAGATAGATAATTACACATTTTTTTCACATGGTCTACCATAATCGCATTCCCCTACATAGGAAACAGTGCACACGAGTTTTAATTATTGGAATATTAGTTTTTAAATAACCAAAACCCCCCCAAAAACATATATTATGACCTAGTCTTGGTCTTGAATAATTATATGTTATCCTTAATTCTTCAATATGGATTCCATGGAAAATGGAACACCATTCATTGAGATCTAAATTCTGGATTAAAAATCCTCTCTTTTCCTTGTAAGTGGATGTTATCTTGTTGCTGCTACTGTTCCATCATTTATCATTCCTTTATCTGTTCATGGATGATCTATACTATTTCAATGGATATAAACATATGGTTAGGGATCTATATCTAATATTGTGGATATAGTTTTATATTTTCATGATATTTATTCTTTTGATCATAATTTTTGTTTTAGGGATTTAGATATGGATCTTGCTCGACATCATTGTGACACTATGATTTTGGGGAAATTTGATTGGCTAACATCCATAAAAAAGTGAGGTAGGTAGTCTATGTCAAACTTCAATAGTGGTGGATTTGATATTTGTATGTGAGATTATTTATTTTTAAGCTTCTCTTGATAATTGATATCCTGAATTGGAGTAATTAAGAATGTTAATTTGAATTGATGATGCTTTAAGGATATAGAGGATTTACTGATTATTTAATCATGGAACACAGGTGTTTCCCAATTATATATTGGATTTTGAGGTTTTTATATGGGTTTAGATATTGTAATTTTGATATTTAATTGAATGTGTTAATTTAATTAATTGTTTAAAATTAATTAGAAGCTGATGTTTGGATATGTAAAATAATTAATTGTGAATTAATTATGTTACATGATTTTTATTAAAGATAATTAATTTTGAGAATTAATTATGATATGTTGATATTTTATTTGGATAATTAATTTTGATGAATTATTTTTGGAATATGATTTTTTTGATTAATTAGTGAATTGGTGAATTAATTATTAGGTTATCTACATAGTTAATTAATGAGTTAAGTAATGGGATTTTATATGATTAAGTAATCATTGGATTAGTAATAGAATGATTTTTTTGATTCTGGTGAATTAATGAAAGATTTAAATTATTTAGAATGAGGGTAAAATATATGTCATTCTATAAAGATTTAGATGTTGGGACATGATCATGGCTTTTGTCCATATAATTTATCCAAACTTCTGATTTGATGTGTTAGACATGGAGATGTATTCAAATGAGATTTTGGGTGCTTGATATGGAGTTCAAAACCTAATTAGATTTGCAGTTCATGACATAGAGGTCAACACCCAATGAATTACAATAATTAATTATGATTTAAATTTGAGACATGAATTGAAAATAGGTCTAATGTGACGATTTGATAATAAAGGAAAATGTGATAAATGTTTAATTATGAACAGAATATATTTCCTCATAGAAATTCACACACTATATTTTGGCTGGACTAGTTTTGGACATATTTAGTTGTGTCATACTTAGTCATACTCCTTCCCTAATCAGATGTCCTAATCGGCACCTGAACAAGAATTGTTATAGAAGGACATGAAATGGGAAAGGCTCTGTGATATGTTCTTGTTCAGGAATAGATCATGGGTGAGAGAACCCGATATGTTCAATGAACCATTTTGGAGTGGTGGTGTCTTTAATTTTAGTTGAATTGTATACACTTAACACATGAATTGTCCTAGAATATTTTCCATTGTATTCGATTATTCTATTTCTGGTTTTGACTATCATTATACATGGTATTTTTCTTGTTATTTAAATGCTTCCACACATTTTTACGATTTTTTCTTGCATTTGAGTCTTTTTTTGATAAAATATGGTATATTTTCCCCATGACTGACTTACCATACAGTCACAGCTAGTCGGAACCCTGTAGCATATGGGGAGGACCACTTGATGGAATGTGACTGATCAGATCTGGGAACCATTTTGTGGTACATGGCTTATGATCTTAAAAAGTCTAATTAGATATATTTTATTTTCACTCATCATCATTTGATTACTATTTTGGAAAAGGTAGGATGGATATTAAGAAGAGTCAGGGCTTTGTAGTGATCTTGTGAATTAGAGTTTCAAATCCTAGTTCGAGGGAAAAATCGTCAAATCATGGTGGGATTTGTGTGATTGATGTTTTGTTATAGTTGGATATTATTTAAACATTGGTGACATAATTGTGGAGTGATATGATATTTGTTTTGAAAACTGATGAAATTTGATACGTGGCCTAAAGAGGGATGAGATTTCAGTCTGCATGAATCACTATAGGCAATCAAGGTTGTTGTTACATGCATAATTCTAGGTACTCACGGGAGAATAGTTTATGGTTCATTGACCATGATCTCTTTTGCCTTGTTTTGAGAATGAAATAATGATACAATATGAGAAAATTTCGGTGTCTATTGAGAAAAATGTATAATCAGATGTATTTTATTATGTAATTAATGAATTAGTTACATTTAAATGATGAAATTTCTTAATTATTAGATTTTATTAAAGATAATGTGTGTATCCTTGTTAAAAAATACCATGGTGGGGAGGACATGTTGAATTTTTTTGTTTCCTTATCATGTTTCGTATATATTATAAGTTTCCATTATGAGAGCAAAGATGTGTGTTTGTATTTATATAGATATATCTATATGATTCTTGATGAGAAGGATACTGAGGGGTATAGCCCAAAATGTTCTTCATGATAGGGTACAAGAGGCATCGTTTGTGCCAGCTGAGGAGATAGGGGAGCAGTTCAAAGATAAAATTTCATATTTCATTCAATTCTTGGAGAGAGACACGAGGTGTGTTCTGAAAAGCATGTATGAGTTGATAATAGAGTTTCAGTGGTATCACCCTCTCAAATTCCCTGGAGAGGGTGTACATTAGGGAGATGAATTCATGATTAAATCCATAGAAATGATACATGACTATTTTGAGACTCTGGCTGAGAGGAGTTTTAAGTTAGTTACTTATGTGCTAGGGGGTCAGTGAAGCACTACTGGGACATTCATGTTTGATCTGGATAAACTGATATTTTGTTATAGAAGTAATTTCTAGATAACTTCTTTGAATCCTTGTATATAGAGACATTGAGACAAGAGAAGCCTTTATAATTTATGCATCTGACCTAAGGAAGCATGGCCATAATGGATTTTGGTGAACATTTCAAAGAATTATAGTGTTTTTATCTAACATTGGAAAGAGTTGAGGAATATTTCATAAAACATTCATGATGGACCTAAGTGTGAGATTATGTCCCAAGTGAATATCATTAGTCTGAAAATGTTCTCATAACTGGAGAATCAGGCTCTCATTTTTTAGGTGAAACTGAAGTAGGCTTCTAATACGTGGCAGGTAGTTGTCACAGGATGATCAGGGAGTGTTCCATTCAAAATAAGGAAGAACTATTATGAGAACCTTAGTCAGGATAGTGGAATGGGAGGTGGGTGCAGGACCTGACACTATCACACAAATGGTCATCAACGAGTAGTGGAGTGCCGATTTTGTGGAAAGATGTGGTATCAATAGGAGTTCTGTAGGAACCAGTGAAAGGATGGTACTGGGGTGTATCTTCATAGATTCAAAGTGTGGGAAGGGGGTATTCTATACCATATAGGTATGGAGGATGGTGTTCTACTAGCAAAGGAGTTAGAGGAAATAGATGTGGTGCATTAGTGTATGAGTGCCCGTATCAGTAAAGTGGTGCTAATTAGGGGAGATATACGGTTCCATAGGGAAGAGGCAAAGGAAATTTATATGGATAAAAACCTACACATGTGGATAGAGAGGTTGGTACATTGATGTCGAAAGGTACTATTCTAGTAGCGTCTATTTTTAGCAGTTCCTTGTATGATATTGGTGCCTCTCATTCCTTTATATATCCAATGCATGTTAATGGGTTTGGATTTGTTGGAGAGCCTGTAAGTGGAGTGATAAAAATCGATACACGGTTGGGAATGCGGTCTAGATATATCTGTTTATGTATGGTTTTTTCGAAAGAGATCATATAAAATCATTTTCAATTGGATATCTATGTCCTAATATAACGGGCATTGACATGATTATTGGAATGGGCTGGTTAGTCACATACAGATCCCACATCAATTGTTAACAAATTAGATTTAATTTTGGATCTCTTAATGGTGACTAATATGTTCATCTTTGAGAATGGGTTTCCATTGAAAGACGAATTGTGCCAATTACATAGAAACTAGGAAAGCTCACATCCCATGTTTCTAGTCATTTTCTGGATGATGGGGTGGTAGGCACGAAATCCTTACACCAATTATGGAAGAGTCCCATGATGTCTTTCCTCAAGACGTCTTGGCATTTCCCCTAAGAGAGATGTGAAATTCACTATTATGATCATGTCGTGGGTTATGCTAGTATCTATTCCACCTTACATAATTTCACTGACTGAGCTTCAAAAACTCAAATTGTTGTTGGAGGAATTAGAGGATAAATGGTTTATCCATCCATGTATGATGCCTTAGGGATCACAAGTCATGTTTTAAATGAAGGCCAACTGGGGTTTACAGTTATGTTTTGATTAATGGATATTGAATAAAATGATCGTGATGGTTGATATCAACTTTATTGTATCATTGATCTGTTTGACCAGCTGAAGGGGGATTGTGAGTTCCTAATGATGGATATGAGAATAATGTATCATCAGGGGAGAGTTCGTACATAGGATATACAAATCAAATATTTCAAAATAAGTTATGAGCATTAATATTTTATCATAATGCTACATGGGTTAACAAATTCTCTAGTAGTGTTTATGGCCTTGATAAATAAGATTTTTCATTCAGTCATGGATCAGTTTGTGGTTATGTTTCTGAATGAAATATTTTTGAACTATAAGTCTCAGGGAAGTCTTTCCCAACATCATAACATCATCTTGAGAACAATGAGATATCATCAACTATATAAAAATCTATCCAACAGTTAGTTTTGGTATGGTAGGGTACTCTTTTGGGGCACATAATCTCAAAAGAAGGTGTCCTAGTGGACCCAAATAATGTCCAGTATATGGATTCGTGGGAGATTCCCAGGAATTTTTTTAATCTAAAAAGAATTTTTGGATTTTCTGGATATTATAATATGTTCATCAAATAGTTTTTTGTGATTTAAAGCACATCTTACTAGTTTGGAAAAGAAAGGTAAAACGTTTCAGTGTACAGAATCATGTGAGAATTCTTTCAAGGATTTAATGATGTGCATGACATTAGCATCTATTTTGATCATAAGTGAGTCAAGTGTTGATTACATGATGTATTGTGATGCTTTTTGGATCCATCTTGATGTTTTTTTGATGAAAATGAGATCGAGTCTTTGCTTACAGGTCTCATCAATTGAGGCAAAATGAATAGAATTACACCCACATCCAACCTCAATTTAGAAGCGGTGGTTTATTCTCTTAATAACCCGAGACACTATCATTTTGGTGAAAATTTCATAGTATTTACGGACCACAAAAGATTCAGTTATATCTTTTCACAACGTTACATGAAACTTTTATATAGAAGATGGATAAGAGTATATGCAATCCGTTGCTTTTGAACTATCATATACACATGGAATGGGAATAGTGAAGATGTTTCCTTGAGCTGGAAATCTCAAAATAAGTTGGTACATGAGTTTAGTGTTGAGTAGATGATGATGAGTTTGCTGGCTAAAAAGAATGTGGTGGTTCATGAGATTTAGGAGAAGATACAAATCTGGGACATGAAGTATGAGGATCCAGAGTGTTTAGCCTTAAGGGAAAGCCTTGAAGGTGGAGATACACCTTTAGACTGGTTGATTGATCGGTATGAGGTAATCTAATGTTGAAAATCAGGTTGTTATGCCGATGAGTGTGTGAGAGGAACTCGTGATAAAATTCCATAGCACAATACAGTGGGTATATACTAATGTAAAAAAATGTACAATGACCTGTGAAAACATTTTTGGGGGACAAGAATGAAAAAGGTCATTGTAGGATTCCTAAGAAGTTGTTTGACCTATCTGCAAGTGAAGGTAGAGCATCAATGTCCTATAGGTCTATTTAAAACGTTTCCTATTCTAGAATGGAAGTGGGAGGACATAACTATGGATTATTTTGTGGGTATTGCAATGAATATTAGGCATAATGATGCTATTTTGGTCATTATATATCGACTAACGAACATAGAAAATATATTTCTTGTATAGGAAACCTTAATGGTAGAAAAGTTGGGAGAGATATATGTTCTATAGATAGTTCATTTTCATGGGGTTCCATTGTATATTATATTAGATCACGACCCACACATTACATCATGCTTCTTAAAGGGATTATAGAAGGCACATGGAACACATGTTTTTTTATGCATGGCCTTCTGGCAATAGGAAGATGGGAAGTCAAAGCATAAAATATAGGTGTTGGAGGATATGTTGCAGGCATGTGTACTTGACTTTGGGGGTTCTTGGGAGAATCACTTGGATTTATTCAAGTATAACTTTAAGAAAGGTTATATAGAAACTATATATATGGAACCATATGAGGAACTTTATGGTAGACCTTGTTGATTAGTGTTATACTAGAGGGAAAAGGGTGAGTCATAGCTGTTGGGGATGAGTCTCATATTGGAGGCATCAGAGTAGGTGTAGCTGATTCAGAAAATTATGGCTTTAGATCTGAGTAGGAAGAAGTCAGATACTGATTAACATATATGACCATTATAATTTACATATTTTTATTGTGTATTACATTGGATTTCAACTAGGGTGGGCAACCATATGATACATAGGCTGGAAAATATGGTTCCTATGTTTGTAGGACCATTTGAGGTAGTGGAGGCAGCGGGCTGATGGTGTATCGAATGGCCCTTCCATATAAATTTAGTGATATGTATGATGTTTTCCATGTGTCATAGGTTTAGTAGTATCAACCAGAACCATCTCAGGTGATCTATTTGAATGAGGTTTACCACAAGATAGATACATCCTTTGAGGAGCATCTGATACCTGTGCAATATTGTAGTGATAATGTGTTGCGGAGAAAAACCTTGTTGATAGTTATTGTGTTCTGGTAACATAGATGTGTTCAAGATGAAATAGGGGAATGTGAAGATAACTTGAGGACTCAATGCTCCAATATTTTTAGCTCAAAATCATATTTTTGTTCGAGTGTGAAAATTAAGGATGAGCTGCTGTATAGTAAGGATATTATAAGATACTGACCCTTTATGGAGTCATCATGGGTGTGTTTTGCATGTACGCATGTTTTTTTAAGTACCTATGAATTGGAATTGTGGCTTTGCGTTCGTTTCAGTGAGAATTGAAAATAAATAAATAGACCGAGGGTTGTTCTCGGTTAGCCAAACTTTGAACCTAATCCTAGATAACTGTGTAAAACTGGAAAGAGAGGTCTGCACGATTGAAACTTGATTTGATATAATAGTGTGCCCTTATCATGTGAACATGAGAACTCAGATAGAATGTTGTGTATGTTTGGCACATGATTCACCTTAACTGTGCACCCCAGAGCACGAAACTCTACGCACTGGATTTATTTATATGAAAATTAGTAATTAAATCACCCAAACACCTGAAGAACCTTTATTTGAACCTTGGATCAGGATTGAACAATTCATGGTGAAACTATAGCCTTTGGTAGGTATTTTAAGGTGATTGGATCACTATTCTTGAGATCTAATGATCAGATTGAAGATATTCTCTCTTTCGAGTATGTGGATTTCATCGCATTACATATCTTGTCCATTTATCTATATTTCATTGATCTTTTCCTGGAATGTCTTCACATCCTCCATGGATCTAATCTTGTGGGTTGAGATCTATATCTTGGATTTTGTATATACATCCATATTTTCACGATATTGATGCTTTTGATCATAATTTTGGGTATAGGGATTTAGATCTAGATCTTGGACGACATTGTTGTTTGGTTCAGATAATGGGGATTTCCATTGGTCTAACATCCATCCAAAAACCGAGGTAGGTGGTATAAATCAAACTCCCACAGTAGTTGATTTAATGTGTGTTTTTGGGATTAATGATTTTCTAGCATTACCTGATATCTGATTTCCTGAAATGGAGAAATTATGAATGTTAATTTGACTTGTTGATATTTAGAGACATAGAGTATTATTTGATGATTTAATCATGGAATAAATGGTTCTTCAAAATTAGATATTTGATTTGGAAGTTTTTTTATGCGTTAAGATATTGTATTTGAGATATCTAATTAGTTGTGTTAAGATAATTAATTTGGGGAAAATAATTAGGAGATGATGTTTGGCTATGTATAATAATTAATGGTGAATTAATTACGATCCATTATGATGTTTTTAGTTAATTAATGTTGATAATTAATTATGATAAATTGAGATTTGATTTGTATAATTAACTATGAAGAATTAATTATGAAATAATATTTGTGTTGATTGATTAATTAATTGTTGAATTAATTAATGGTTTATGTTCTTAGTTAATTGTTGGGTTAACTAATGGGCATTGATATGTTTATATAATCATTGGATTGTTAAAGGAATTATGGGGTTAATTATTATGAATTATTGAATGATTTAAATGATTGAGAATATGGAAGTAAGACATGGTGTTCAAGACCGATTTATAAATTTGGACATAGACATGTCATTCCTCCCAAATAGTTTTAAAACTTTTGATGTCGGGTGTTAAACATGGATATCTACAATGAATGAGATTTCAGGTGCATGGCATGGAATTCAACACTATGATATTTGGGGTTCTTTACATGGCGTTCAACACCAAATGAATGACAATGATGGATTATGATTTAAATACGAGACCTGAATTGAAACTGGATCTAATGTGATTATTTATGAATAAATTAAAATGTGATAACTATTTAATTATGCACTATATTTGTTGTTTAATAGAATTTCATACACTATATTTTTGACTGGACTTATTTTCAAAACACTTGGTAATGGCCTACTGATCTGTACACACACCATACATGGGCTTCCTGATCGGCACCCAAGATGACTATGTTATTGTTGGACATGACATGGTAAAAACTCGGGAATATGATTCTATTTGGGAAGGGATCATGGGTTATGGAACAAGAAATCATGTGAGACCAACTATAGAGTCATTGGGTCTTCAACATTAATTTCACTGTATACACCTCACACTTGGATTGACATAGCTTGTTTTCCTTTTTCAGTTGAGTATTCCATTTCATGTTTTTACTATCATATGACATGGTATTGTTCTTGTTATTTATATACATCAACACTTTATTGTTATTGTTTTCTTCCACTGGCATATTATTCTGATGAATGATGGTATTGTCTCCCCATCACTAACCTACCAAAACCCCACAACTAGTCGGCACCTTCTAGAATACGGGGTCGCATGGTTGAGGTCTTGTGACCAATAGGCTTAGGGAACCATTTAGTGGCACTTGGGTTGGTACATTACACATGTTATCTTGTACTGATAAACACTCTAGTCAGTCCTGAGGTTTCTTTTTTCGATTTATTAGCACCAGGTACTACTTTTCCATGAACAATTCATATTACAGTATTTATACATAGTAGAATATCATATAATATCATATAATCTCCACCTTGATGAAGATTTAAGTTGTTCTTATTTATTTTTCATCAATGTATATCAAATGGTTTTTTAGGTAACCAATGATTCCTAAATCTAGTTAATATATTTTCTACTCCACATATTTTGATTCCAAATGTAATGACTACAACACCAATATCATAGAGTCAGTGGTTACTTTATTACATTTTCTATAGATACATGGTATCACAACCTTAATAGCCAAATATTTTTATAGAATTGGTAATCTAGACAATTATTTGAATTTTAAATGGAAATTAAAAAATATAAAATAAAATATAGAATATTTATTGAGTATTCCACCCATTAATTTATCATACCCCTTCATATCAATTAAAATAATCTTTATGGTATCTTGTGGAAAATAGAACATAACCATGGGGTGAGATCAGATGATCAGTATGGGTAACTATATAAATAAATCTATTAGGAATAAGTAATTAATAATCAATATTTCATGGTAAATAACTGAAACAACATCTATTTAATAAATAACAAGATAATAATATGGAATGAATAATAGATGATAAAATTATGCAATATAAATAATAATATTATCTAGAAAATTAACATTGGATTTTCCAACTAGTTGAATTATCACATGGAATATCAATAACTAAATTCATAATGATAGATTGAATAAGGATAGAAATACGAAACATACCATTGAGGAAATTTTCCATTATATCAATGAGAATGGGAAAGGCATTGGCCAAATCCCAAAATAGTCTTTCTCATGATAGTAACTAATGCATTGAGGTACTATCTATAACCAAACCGCACCAATCACATACTATGTTCAATTTATTCCTCATATTAAAAAGGTGAAAAATACCCTAAATAAATATTCATATTAAAAAAACTAGCATACAAAATGTAAATAATTTAAAAATATAATTACTATAAACGTAGACTATGTATGGTAGTATATTGAATGGTAATAAAACATTGAGTGGTCATAAAAGAAGAGAATTCCATTTCATACCGTAGACAGTAAAATAATAATTACAATCATATTTTTGATAACGTCCTAATAGGCATTTTTTCAAAAATTAAATGAATATTACATTTAAAAAATTCATTATAAATTAAATGATGGGAAAAATATTCTTCAATAAAAAATTTGGATAATGTAATGAAACTGAAATCATTTTTAGAAAACACATTTTTGGATAAAAAATTATATTTGAAAAAAGAGAGAAATGATGTCAGATATTCTAAAAACACTTACTCAATCATTTTAACAAGAAAATAGAAGAAAATAGTAATATTATTTGAATATGTTTATGAATAGCCATGATCGAATAACATATATTTATTTTATGACACTAATTTTAAATAGATCATCTAATAGAGACTTATAAATGTACTAAAAATGATGGTATTTTGAAATAAACCCTAATGTTATAGGTAATAATTGAATAATAACCCCATGAAATAAATAAATTCGAATGGAACATTAAAAACAATTAATAGAAATATATTCATGATATAGAATATCAAAAGGGGATTTTGATACACCACACAATGGAATATTTGGTGAATATGGTGTATTTCTCACAAAAGTAAAAGTTGGACGAGAAGCCCTTCCCTCAGTTAAGATTTATTTTATATGTTATGAATGAAATTTTATAATATTCACATGTTTATTATAAATCTATTAAAGAACCATAATAATATATTTTGTACCATATATAATTATCTTATATTCTTTTATCACATATTTATTATCATTTATTTATGAAAATAATTGTTTTGGGTGATAACTACTTCATTTTTCATTTTAGTTTTCGTTCTTTAATATTGGTCCTTTTAATTTGGACATGGTTAAATCTTATACAGAATTTAAAAATTGATATAATTATAATATATATTCATTATAAATATATTTATATAAAATTATAAAATCTAGATATAGAAAAGGTATTATACTATTAATCGATACGATATGTCGTATATATGCATGAACGATGTTGTAATTGTTCAAGGATATATTGAAAGAAAAATAAATATTAATTAATTACATTTATAATTTATATTATTGAAACCCATACTTCAATTTATACATAATAAAATTAAATGAAAAACATTTCACACCATTACGTGGAGGTGGTAGTCCATATATACATTTGAGAACATTTTTATATATAAAATGATTGGATTGCAAGAAGAAATAGGTGATATTATATTTAAATAATTATATTTTGGTCATAAATATCAATAATATTCATTATTTGATTTCATAATATCTTCCATTTAATGAGTCTGAGAAAAGAAAAATCAAATCACATTGTGAGGCATAGTCCACCATACACATTAGTGACATTATCGTATCCAACCATGAAATTTTAATAATAAATTATTATTTGATATAATAGTTCAAAGAGAATAATAATTTAATATATATTATATATAAATATTAAATACATCAAGATATCAGGTTGTGAGAGGTTTTGATGGAAATTCAGCTACACTTGTTCGAGAGAAGGAAATCCTTTGTACAAACAATCAATGATTTCATTTACTATTTGATAGAAGTGGAGATGGATATAGTTTATTAAATTTTATAAAATAAAATTTTATTATATTTTAGATAACAGTTTTATTATACTATCATTAATTAATAATATTTTAATATGGTGGAAGTGGAAATAAAAAATGATTATTTAAGAGCGTTATCCATTTTTCATACGCCCTCTTTAGGTCGACAGCAATGGCTTCTTATGATAGATATATGATAAAAAATACATATAGTATTTTGGTACGGGATTAATTATATTATTTCTATATGAATTTTCCAAACAAAATGTTCTTGGATGTGTGCATATGGGTGAAGAGGGGGTGTCCTTTTATAAGTGGGTGAGAGGACACACAAATTATTTTTGAAAGGAATACATTAAACTATATTACTATAATGTAAAATTAATATAAATGGACATTATTTTCCATTATAGGGATTAAATTATATATATTTCCATAAAATGTGTCTTGCAAAAGTTGGTGGGTAATTTTAACCCACATCATCTTAGTTTAACCACTCGGTAAATCATTTTTTATCACACCCAAAATAATTAATTTTTAATGCATTAACTATTAATAATAAAAAAAATTGAAGTGAAAATAGTAGAAAAAATAAATTAATCTGAATAAAAATATTTCATCTATTTTTTCATATTAAATTCTACGAAGTGGTGTAATACATTTTAAAATTATACCCACAGATGTGACGAAATAGCATCTTTCTAAAGAGAAAATGTAATGACCTAGACCCTCATGACCCCATCCTTTGCCAATTATCAGTGCGACCAATCGGTGAGACTGATCGGCCAGACCAATCGAAGTCACCCAGCCTTGGAGGGTTTTTCTCCTACAGCCTTCCCCGTAACCCCACTTTTAGGACCTTTTAAATTTCGAACCATTTCAAGGCCATTTTTAATCTATAATTAATATCTAAAAAATGATAAACCTCCCTATTAAATAATAATTAATCTAGTCATGTGTAACCACTCAACCGCGTGGAATAACCACAGTCCAACTTCCAAGGAGTTCAAATTTCTTATACCCTAAAAACAGGATTTTATCTATATATCACAGAAGAAGTTCTTCTTCCCCCTTCCTACTTTTTGGTCAACTACTCTCTTCTTCCTTGTGCGTTTGAAGTCCATTGTTACCGCAGAAAGTGGAAAACCTGTGCTAGAGTCTTGAAAGTTGCACATCCCCTTATCATAGTGCGTGGAGAAAAAACATCGATTGTTGATCAATCAAGTACGGATTCCCCCTTCATCTCTCCTTACGAAGTGTCATGCAGGATGGGTATGCTTTCGCTTTTTAGAGGATTGATAAAAACCAATGTTAATGAAGATAATAAAATAACTTTAAAGAATGAAGGGGGTGTGATCGATGTTCTACTGTACTTATTTGTGTCAGCGAATTGAATGGGCTTCTTCCCACTAAAAATCATGGCCGTTGGTGGTCTTTTTCTGTGCACTAATAATCCCTTACTTCTTATGCTGTTCATGAAAATTAAATTGGTTAATTACATATATTCGGCTAAATAAATTGAAAGCACCATGATCAATCCTTTTCTATGATAACCCCAGTTAGAGTACAAAAGAATTGGAATCATGGAGTGTGTTAAATCTTTTAAATATGAAAATACCGGCATAGGCCTACTTTGTGTTGGTGGTAGTGGTTGAGTTTTTTTCATTCACGGGCAGATTTCTGGGTGATTTGGGTGGGAATGGAATCCCCTGTTGTCATGGTTTTCTTTGGTTATGAATTTGAGGCCGTGTGGTTACTTAATTAATATCACGAATTGGGGAGGGATCCTATGTCGTTGAGAAGTTTTTGGCTCATGGATCTTTGGTACATGGGGATCTATCTTGGGGTTTTCTTTTGGTCCAGTACTTTGAGGGATCTCACTTATCCTTTTGTTGTTGTGAATTTACAAGAGAATAAGGTGTGAATGTTTAAGTTGATGTTATACTATACTCTTTCCTTGGATTGTGCTTACACATTCTAGTTTCCTAAGTAGGTTCAGAAACTTATTTAATCTTTATTACTGAACATGTAACATGGATGGGACAAATGGGTTTTGGTTTGTTGTGAGTTGTGACTTGGTCATGGGTGCTTATTGTGTTCTTTAGGCTGGCTGAAGAAAAACCTAGATTTGGGTGAGTGCTTGTTATCTATACATATACTTGTAGTTTTGTGTTTTTGTTCGCGCCCATCCCAAGTTGATAATATAGTGCCGAACACCCCCATTTCATGGGTGAGGGTGTTTTTTCCAACACTTCTATGTGTGGATGCTTATTAGCTCCTTTTTTCTCCCTTTCTCGAATATCCCAAGACTCTACGGGTAGGCTGGGATGGCCTGAAGTCCATTATTAGCCCGAGAATCTTCGGGAAGGGTAGGATGGTGGTTGGCCCGGGTGTGTGAGGGAAGATGGTTTCCCAAGTGTCTTCGGGATGAGGCCCAAGTGACTTTGGGCATGGCAGTTGATCTTCTATCCCAGGTGTCTTCGTGCGTTGCGGTGGTTGTTCTGGCCTCACTGTTTGTAGGCGTAGTTATGTGTGACGGTTATGGGCCAGGTGTGTGCGGGTGGGGTGTGGCAGTGGGACGAAAGTGAGAATGGAGGGATTGGTTCGATGCATAAGATTTCTTTAATAACTAGTGGGAAAGTGGTGTGGGGTACCCAAACATCGATGTGCATTTATTATACATTACTTCTTGCATTATTTGGTGTGTGTGGCTGGTGAGTGGGATGGATAGACTCCTTGATAGTGTTTTATTTTCTGCTTCACACGAGACTTTAGTACGTCTCCCCACTTGTACACGAGTGCATTAGGCTTCTCCCTACTGAGTATACTTGTATGCGCACCCTATGTATATAAAACTATTTTCATGTATCCAGGAGAACATCAGGGATCGCGTGGGACCATACTAGCTTGGACCTTTGGGGAAGTTGTTGTTGTTGTTTCCCTTTTTTAATTGGTATCTATTTACCTCTGGAGTTTTGTGACATGTATCTTTACCTTTGAATATTCAAGTGGGAATGGTTTATTTTCAGTCGTACTTGCACTTTTAGTTTTGGTGTTATGGGATTTACTATCTTATCTCCCAATCATATTGAAAGAAAAAAGGTAATGTCTTCCATTTAGTGAGTGATTTTATACCATTTCCATTGGTTGCCACTTTGGGACCTATTGAATGCGGGTTTCAGTGGTCATTATCTCTCCTTCAACTTAAAAAAGGAAGGGCCTGGCAATCTGCTCACCATTCCTTCCTTTTGATGAAGGCAGGTCGTGACAGAATGGTATCAGAGGCGATGTTGAGAGATAGGGTGGAGTATGGAGTTATTAACAGGTAGTATTGCATACGATGGTAGGTCAATGGTGTTGGGTGACCTTGGTACGTGAATTATGCCAGGGAAGACCGACTAGGACATGGGATTTTAGGGACCCCCGTGATCCGATGCATGGACTCTGGACCTACCGAATGACCAAGTGAGGCCACACTGATAGGAGGGTAGATATCCTAGGAAAAGTACATGCATCATAATGACATGTGTTCTCGTATTTCTAGGGTGTCTTGAAAATTTGGAATAAATAATAAGTTTAAGATGTTTTAAGAACAACATTTTTCACTACTTGTGCTTAGGCATTCTTTGTTTACCTTGCAGTTATGGCACCAGGAAGACGAGCACAAGTTGTACGGGTGATCGAGGTGTAGGAGGTAAACTTGTCCGATCAGCAGATGGCTGACAGAGAGGAGGAGGATGACCAGTGGGAGAAGACGCTTCAGGCCTTCCAGTGATAGACCCTCAAGAAATACGAGGGCAGCAGCTCTGAAATGAAGACGGAGGGCTAGCTAGAGAAGATAGTGATAGCCTTCGGCTTGATCTAGGCTCTGACCGAGTACTGGGTTCCTCTGGCTGTCAGCTAGATGCGGGGAGCAACACGTCAGTGGTGGGTGCTCAACCTGGGGGAGAGGAGAGAGGCTTAGGTGGCATGATCTGATTTCGAGAAGGTGTTACGGGTGGAATTCCTCTCTTCTATGATGAAGGAAGAGAAGAGGCAGGAACTACTCTACCTCTAGCAGGGGAGTATATCGGTAAGGGGTCTGTGGATCAAGTTCAAGGACCTCCTCCGCTTTTCCCCGGACCACTTTCCAGATGAGGAGTCTCGGGGGAGATGTTTATAGGAGGCGCTCCGATCCTCCCTCTAGAACGTCGTTACCCCCTTCACCCCGCGGACTTATATGGAGGTCCATAAGAAGGCCGAAGTGGTGGAGAGGATGAATTCTCTAAGAGGTGTGACATGAGAGGGGGTCCAGCTGGGATCATCGAAGGGGAAGGCCGTCAACACCAGACCTCCAGCATCGGGACCCTCTAGGTTCCGACCAGCAGGGAGCATGCCGAAATAGTTCTAGTTCCAGTCCCCCAGTCCGTGCCCTTTCCCTTAGGGCCCAGGACCGAGGTGCCTCATCCTGTGGGATCCATGGACATCTCCAGAATCAGTGCCCGGACCGAGTTCAGTATGGAAGTGGTGGACATGCCCAGCACCCGACTCAGCAGCAGCTTCCAGCGAGGCACTTCTAGCAGCAACATAAGTGGCAGCGAGCTCCCGCTCATCCGAGGGCCGACGTTGTAGGGGGAGGCCGACCTCAGGGTTCTCTTCAAGGACCTCAACATGGGTGTGGTCGGGGAGGCAGACGACTGCTGAGGGGAAGAGGAGTTCGGCGTGGACAGTTTCATGCTACATAGGCAGCAGTTCCAGTGGGACTGATGGTTGTTCGAGGTACGATCAGTTTGTTCAGTACCCTTTCTTATGCCTTGTTCGATACCGGAGCTTTGCACTCCTTTGTTTCACCTGGTCTACCTCATGCTCTGGGCGTATATGCTGAGAGACTTCCAGTGCCCCTGGTGCTGAGCACACCAGTCGAAGGTCAGACCGAATTGTTATATGTTTGTCGAGGATGCTGACTGATGATAGGGCCACATCAGTCGGCCAGGGATTTACTACTGTTATAGATACAACCATTCGATGTCATTCTAGGCATCGTTTGGCTGTTCTCTGTGGGTGCCATCAACGACTACTTTTGAGGAAGGGTTGTGTTCTCAGACTAGGGTGGACGGTGTGTTACTTTCAATAGCGAGAGGAGCAGTCAGAAGGGAATCAGGCGAGAGGAACCCCTCCTCTCTTTGATAGCCAAGCTATCAGTAGAGTCAGTAGATGCTGAGATGGTGGAGGTTCCAGGAATCGTCAAAGAATTCATGGACATCTTTCCTGAGGAGGTAACGACTCTACCCCCTCGACGTGATGTCGAGTTTGGGATAGACTTGCTGCCTGATGCCCGTCCGAATTCGATGGCTCCTTACCAAATGACACCTTCAGAGTAACGAGAGTTGGAGATTCATATTGACGATCTGATGAAGAGGGGGTATGTTCAACCAAGTGCGCCACCGTGGGGTGCTCCAGTCTTGTTCACAAAGAAGCCAGTTGGTGGTCTCAGGTTATGCATAGAATAAAAGAGGCTGAATCAGGTGACGATGAAGAATTGCTACCCTCTTTTGAGGATAGATGATCTTTTCGACTAGTTGAAAGGGGCAGGATGGTTCTCAAAGATCGACATATGGCCTGGATATCACCAGTTGAGGGTAAATGAGTGTGACATCTCAAAGATAGCCTTCAGGTGTAGATATGGGCACTTTGAGTTTTTGGTCATGCCTTTCAGTGTTTTGAAAGCCCCGGCTGTGTTCATGGGACGTACGAACTCCTTCTTCTGGGAGTACCTGGACCGGTTTGTAGTTTTGTTCATCGAAGACATCCTGATCTATTCAATATAAGAGGAGGACCACACAGAGCATAAGAGGACGATTTTGGAGGTCCTCAAATAGCACCATCTCTTTGGGAAGTTGTCAAAATGCATGTTCTAGACGCGAGAAGGGAACTTCCTTGGGAACGTAGTGTCCAAGTAGGGGGTAGCAGTGGACCCATAAAAGGTTAAGGAGGTTGTTTCTTGGGAAGCACCTAAGAATGTGGCAGAGGTCCGTAGTTTCCTCGGGCTGGCAGGTTACTATCGGAGGTTTGTACCCAACTTCTCCTGAGTTGAAGAACCTTTGATAGCCTTGACCAATAAGGACCAAGTTTTCATATGGGGTGAGCAGTTAGACGCAACCTTCAGCTATCTAAAGGAGAAATTAGTTAGTTCCCCAGTGCTGAGACTACCAGAAGAAGGGGCGGCGTATGAGGTTTTCTGTGATGCTTCAGGGAAGGGCCTCAGATGTGAGTGGATGCAGCGACAAGGGGTGATCTCTTATGGGTCTAGGAAGCTACGCCCTCATGGGAATAATTATGCCACCCATGGTCCATTTCTTGTAGTGGTCATTTTCGCACTAAATTTGGGGCGGCATTACCTAATCAGATAACGCTTTATGGTCTTCACGGATCACAAAATCTTGAGGTATATCTTCTCCCAGTGGGACCAAAACATACGGGAGTGAAGGTCGATGGAGATCATCCATGATTACGATTTCGAGATTTCATACACCTTAGGGAAATAAAATGTGGTGGCTGATGCCTTGAGAAGGAAGTCACAAAGGGATGTAGTTCGATAGTTGGCAGACACTTGGAGGGCGATGGAGGAGTTGTCTCCCCTTCACCTGGATGCGAGGATGGATAATGGTAGAGGATTCCCATATCAGATGACAGTACAGTACTCTCTGTTACATCAGGTGGAGGTGTCTCAGTGGGGAGACTCAGAGTGAGACGTGATGCGTGACCGAGTTGATCAGGGAAATGCTCCGGAAGGGTGGATGGATGATGGTCCGAACTGGATGATTTTCCGAGAAATGTTTTTTGTTCCAGAGGCGATGCATGGACCTGTCCTTAATGAGTTTCAAAACTCACCCTGATAAGTGGACCCGAGAGTTTCCAAGATGTACCAGGGTTTGAAGAGAGAGTTTTGGTGGCCTGGAGTAAAGTAGGAAGTGGAAGAGTTTTTGGACAAGTGCCTAGTGTGTCAGTAGGTAATGGTTTAACACTGTGTTCCAGGCGGGCTGTTGCAACCTTTAGATGTCCCCGAGTGGAAGTGGGATGGAATCTTTATGGATTTCATCACGGGACTACCCAAAGTGCAAGGAGGCTACAACGCCATCTGGGTAATAGTGGACCGATTGACGAAGTAGACTCACTTCTTTGAGATTAAGGAGTCGAGTGGAGTGGACGCTCTAGCAAAAAAATATGTGGACCATGAAGTGTAGTTGCATGGATTTCCATGTTTTCTAGTCTCGGATAGGGATGTACGCTTTACCTCAAGAGTCTGAAGTGGATTGAAGCATGATTTTTGCACCTGGCTACGTCTTAGCACTGACTTCCCCCGCCAGACAGATGGGTAGACAGAGCGCACCATCCAGACGTTGGAGGACATGCTACGAGCATGTATTCTGGACTTTGGCAGATCATGGGTGCTACACATTCCTCTAGTAGAGTTTTCCAACAATAACAGACAACACTCTACTATTGTCATGGCTCCCTTAGAAGGTCTATATAGAAGGTCGTGTCGCTCACCCGTGTGCTGGGCTGAGGTTGGGGAAATAGGTGTTCTCGGCCCGGAGGTGGTGCAGAGCACGATGGAGAAGGTTCAGCTGATATGAGAAAGGATGAAGGTAGCCCAAGATTGACAGTAGTAATATGATGATACCAAGAGGAGGCCCTTGGAGATTGAGGTTGGAGACCACGTGTTTTTGAAGGTCTCCCATCGGCGTGGAAAACGAAAGTTTGCAAATGGGAGTAAGCTTTCACCAAGGATCATTAGACCCTTCGAGTTGTTGCGGCGGGTCGGCGAAGTGGCCTATCAGCTAGTGTTACCACCACCGCTACTAAGGATACATGACATCTTTTATGTGTCCTAGCTCCACTGTTATGTGCACGAAGATTCACACATCCTCAGCTGGGGAGAGCAAGACATCGAGGCCGACATGACCTTTATGGAAAGACAAGTGATGCTCGAGGATCGTGAGGAGAAGGTGCTTCAGGGGAAACAAATTCCCTTGGTTCGTGTGTTATGGAGACTTCGTGGTCCAGAGGAGAGTACGTGAGAGAGGGATGCAGAGATGTGTTCCCAGTACCCAGAGTTGTTTTGTGTTCTTTACTATTTTATTTATAGTTGTTGTGGTGAAGCATTATACCTTGTTGGCTATGAAATATGTGGTTTTCTTTCCTCCGAATATGTGTGCAAAGTAATAGCTATGGGGAGGGGAGGACCCGACCCCTAATCAAGAGGCATTAAGGTGGATGCGATTAAACCTGTGTGGGAGAGTCAGTGCCACCCAAAGTGGATAGTATTTGACATGGGGGGGGGGGGAGACTCCCCAACCCACATCACTGGGATGTTTGACATGGTATGTTTCTTGGTTCTTGAGAGAGAGGTGTTTTTAGTAAACAATTAGGTTCACTCCTAAGAGTTATCTTTCGAGGTGGTTGGCCGGACCCTCTCTTTACTTATGGGTTTTGATTATCGAGGGAATGAATAGTTTAACAAGTATCTGATGTAATGACCCAGACCCTCATGAACCAGTCCTTTTCCAATTATTAGCACGACCGATCGGCACGACTGATCGGTGAGACTGAACGGTGCGACCAATCCATGAGACCGATCAGCATGACCGATCGGTGAGACCGATCGGCGTGACCTGTTGGTTAGACCGATCGGCATGACCGATAACTGAGACCAATTGGCATGAGCGATCGGTGAGACCAATCGGCGCGACCAATTGGCGAGACCGATGGGGGAGACTGATCGGTGTCACCCAGCCTTCGCAGGTTTTTCTCCTGCAACCTCCCCCATTACCCCACTTTTAGGCCCTTTTAACTTTTAAACCATTTCAAGGCCGTTTTTAAGCCATAATTAATATCTATAAATCCTGAGAAACCTCCCTATTAAATAAAAATTAATCCAGTCATGTGTAACCACCCAACCGTGTGGAATAACTACTATCTGACTTCCAAGGTGTTCAAATTTCTTATTCCCTGACAACCGGATTTTATCTACATATTGCAGAAGAAGTTATTCTTCCCCTTCTTCCTTCTTGGCTGACTTCTCTCTTCTTCCTTGTGTGTTTTAAGTCCTTTGTTACCGTGGAAAGTGGTGCACCTATGCCGGAGCCCTTCAAGTCGCACATCCCCTGTTCATAGGGTGTGGAGGAAAAAAAACTTCGATCGTTGATCAATCATGTAGGTATTCCCCCTTCATCTCTCCTTACTATGTATCATGCAGGGTGGATATTCTTTTTCATCAAAGGGGATTGATGAAACCCAAAGTTAATGAAGATAAAAACGAATTTTAAAGAATGAAGGGGGGTGTGATCGATGTTCTGCTATACTCATTTGTGTAGATATATGTTGTGAATTTTATGGGATTCTGCCCCCTAAAAATCATGGTCGTTGGTGGTCTTTTTCTTATGCAATAATAAACCCTTACTTCTTGTGCTGGTCGAGAAAAATAAATTGGTTAATTACTTATATACGGCTAAAGAAACTGAAAGCAAGAGGATCAATACTTTTCTGTGACAACCCCGGTTAAAGTACAATAGAATTGGAATCATGGAGTGTGTTAAATCTTTTAAATCTGAAAATAACGGCATGGTCCGGCATTGTGTGGGTGTTAGTGGTTGAGTTGTATTCATTCATGGTCCAAGTTTTGGGTGATGTGGGTGGGGATGTGATCCCCTGTTGTTATGGTTTTTCTGTTTATGAATTTGAGGCCGTGTGGTTACTTAATTCATATCATGAATTGGGGAGGGATCCTCTGTTGTTGAAAATCCATTGGCTTTTGGATCGTGGGGACATGGGACTGTATCTTGGGGTTCCCTTTGGTTCCAGTACTTCGAGGGATCTCACATAGCTCTTTGTTGTTGTGACATTATAAGAGAACTGGTTGTGAATGTTTAAGTTGATGTTTGACTATACTCTTACCTTAGCTTGTGCTTATGCTTTCCAGTTTTCTAAGTAGGTGCAGAAAATTATTTAAACATTATTACTGAACATGAAACAACTGTGGGAAAATGGGTTTTGGTTTGGTGTGAGTTGTGACATGGTCATGGGTGCTGATTGTGTTCATTAAGTTGGCTGAAGAAAAACCTATATTTGGGTGAGTTCTTATTATCTATACATATACTTGTAATTTTGTGTTTCTTGTTCTCACCCCACCCAAGTTGAGCACTTAGTGACGAACACCCCCATTTAATGGGGGAGGGTATTTTTTCCAACACTTCTATGAGTGGCTAGTTATTAGCTCATTTTCTGCTCCCTTTCCTGAATAGCCCAAGACTCTATGGGAAGGCTGTGATTGCCTGAAGTCCATTATTTTCCCAAGAATCTTCAGGCAGGGTAGTATAGTGGTTGGCCCAGGTGTGTGCAGGAAGATGGTTTCCAAAGTGTCTTTGGGATAAGGCCCAGGTGTCTTCGGGTGTGGCAGTGGATCTTCGATCCCAGGTGTCTTCGGGCGTGGTGGTGGTTGTTCTGGACAAGGTGTTTGTAGGCGTAGTTACATGTGATGGTTATGGCCCAGGTGTGTGCGGGCGGGGTGTGTCAGTGGGACTGTGGTGAGAATGGCGGGAATGGTTTTTATGTGTAGGATGTCTTCAATAACCTGTGGGAAAGAGGCGCGTTGTACCCAAACATTGATGTGATTTTATTATACATTACTTCTTGCGTTATTTGGTGAGTGTGGTTGGTGAGGGGGATGGATAGACTCCTTAATAGTGTTTGGTTGTCTTCTTATCACGGGACTTTAGTACATATCCCCACTTATGCATGAGAGCTTTAGGTTTTTTCATACTGACTATACTTGTATGCTCTCCCTATGTATATAAAACTGCTTTTCAGGTTTCCAGGAGGACTTCAAGAATCACACGGGACCATACTAGCTTGGACCATTAGGCCAGTTTCTGTTGTTGTTTCCCTTTTTTACTTGGTATCTTTTTACCTCTGGAGTTTTGTGAATTGTATCGTTACCTTTGAACATGCTTGTGGAAATGGTTTATTTTCAGTCTTACCTGCACATTTAGTTTTGGTGTTGTGGGATCTACTATCTTATCTCCCGATCATATTAAAAGAAAAGGGCAATTCCTTCCATTTTGTGAGTGATTTTATACCCTTGGCGGTGGTCGCCACTTTGGGACCTATTGAAGGCGTGTTTCAGGGGTCATTATCTCACCTTCAACATAAAAAAGGAAGGTCCTGACAATCTGCTGACCCTTTCCTCCTTTTGGTGAAGAAGGTTCGTGATAGAAAATCATCCTATGTATGGATAGTTTTTATATTTAAATTGAACATAAAATTAATCTTAATGACATAAATTATTTAAATGTTAATATTGTTTTCCTAATTTTATTTCAAATATTATTTAAAATATAATGTATCTATGATACTGATTGAAATTAAATTGAAATTTTGAATAAAAATATGTCTTCTTCACCATTCAACAAAAAATGATACTTTTTTAAAAAAATATAAAAAATCACCATAGGATAATTTGATATAATTATTTTATAAAAAACATTTTTTAAAATTGATTTCCTAAAATTGATAAAAATTAATTATATTTTCTATTCACCAATGGCTTCAAGAGGGAATTTATTGAAAATATAGTTGTTCCTAAAATAGTTAATTTTTTTTGAAATGAATATTATTTTATTTGTAATCAATATATTACCACTAAATTTATATTATATATGTGTAAACCATAATGTTTTCAAAACATACATAAAATAATTCATACCGACCATTTTAACGGCTAGTATAAAATAGTTATGTTTAGAAATAAATTTTTTATAATTTTTATTGTTTCATTTTATCTATGTTTTGTGTTTATTTTAAAATATCACAGAGACTGAATTATTCTTTAAATAAACATTTAAAAAATTCTTGATGAGGGAAATTATCTTAAAATCCAAATGTATCATGTTATAAATGATATATAATGTGATATTCCACAATTAATATCTCATGGTAATACATTACAAATTTAAAAACATTTTTTTCATATATAATATAAAATCACAAACCTTTGATATTTATATTAAAACATAATATTTTTAACATTTCTAATTTATCATTTATTATTCATTTCATTCAAAATATGTAATGGAATTTATATATTTAAATTATTTGAATTGTATATATTTTGAACCACTAATCATGAATCAAATTGGGATCCTTTAGTCCATATAATTAGTTCATTATTTAAATTACAATATTATCTTCCTTATAATATAAATATATATAATTGGATTCTAAAATGCAGATATATATATATATATATATATATATATATATCTACATATATGAATTAAATCGACCAATAATTGAATAAATTTGATTGTTGGTTGATTCATAAAAACCCCATGAGTTATTTTTCAAATGATGATGAAACCCCATAACATTTAATAGAATGTTAATAATCCTAGTCAAAGGCCATTTAAGATAATCAGTTAGTGTTTTATCTGAATAGTGACTTCCAAACTTTAAAATCGTGTATCTAAAATACATCATCATGATTTTTATGAATATTTAACAATCCATATGATTCTAATATCACCTATCATTAGTGTGGTTTACTCTATTTAATGGTTAATAAACTATGAAACTAAAACATTATTTAGATAAACCCATTATAGAATTCTAATTTCAACATGGACTCCTCCCAAAATATTAACATTAGTTACAATTCAAATTAATAGGTCATTAGTGTCGTCATAATAATAATTTATTATCATTAGAATCACATCTTACATTAAAATGTGAAATATCTAAAATAATATTTGAAATACATTATAATATATATCATGGTAATTATTATGAAATTAAATCATTATAATAGAATCAATATAATTTTTCCACAAGTATGATATTTATAATGAGTAAAAATCTTAGTTTTTGGGTTTTTAAATACAAATTTGCTACACTTTTCTACTCATTTATAAATAATCGTCTAAATTTGTTATACATATTTCATATACCACTGTAATTAATAACCATAAAAATTTTATTAAACTATTTCTTCCATTACTTATATAATTAGAGATTCATAGGCATCATAATTTCCTTCTCTTCTATAACTTTTCACATGTTATACTATAAAATCTAGAAATTTTCTAATAAAAATGCTTGTGTTTTTATTACTTTATTCGTTCTAGTAATAAAATAATCTAGATTCCTAAAAATTATATAAATAACATCAAGATATTAATACATATATAAATAGTACTATAAAATTTGATTATGAATACAATTGATAAAAAATAACACTAAATTAGAGTATAAAATTCCCACCCTTAAACCTGTACTTGTTCATGAGTAAAATTATTAGTTGTAACCATAATGAAAGAATGGTATGAAATGATAAATCATTTTTTTTATAACTAGATACACAATTTGAGGGAGGGGTGTAAATCCGGATTGTAACGACCCAAAGTTTCATTAATGGAAATCCATATTGATCTAATTAAATGTCTCTTTATGTTTATATTAAATGTCAACTTCTTTGGTTTTATGTTAAGAATTTTTACAATTGCTAGTATAGCCGTTGAACAGTGATCAAATGATTACTATAAATATAGGACTTTAACAAATCCAATTTACTCAGACAATGGATTTGATGGCCTCATCCAGTAGAATTGCCCCATACGAAGCCCATTTATCAAATATCAGAAAAGAGGTGGCGTCCTTGGGCTTCTCTCTTGAACAAGACCAAGCTGATCTTCACCATGTAAAGCTCGAACGAGACCATCTATGAGAGAAGTAGAAGTTGATAGAAATTACCACTTGAGCGATGTTATCCGAGCCACCCCAAGAGTCTGTCACCATCGCACACCTTACCCTTAGGCCTTATGCGGCTGTTTTAAGGGGTTATGTAACTAATCGGTAGTACTATGTTCATGTACATTATTTTTTATATAATAATGAATATAATTTCTAGTCATTTTTTATACATTGTAAATAGTTTTTAAAGTACAAATGGTGTTTTTAGTTATTATTTAATTAAGAAATATATTTTATTAAATTAAGGGATTTTTTAATTAAATAATATTTTAATAAAATAATAAAATAATTATTAAATTAATTTTTATTAAATATAAATGAACTTATAATTTTATGAATGCAATTAAAAGTTTTATAAAGGTTTGAAAGCCATTTCTGTCAATACCCGTGAATTTTCGATAAATGTCGGTTTTTATTTTAAAAGTGAAAATTAACTTATTTAGAAAATTATTTAGATAAAATAAATGTTATTTCTAGAATCAAGATGTCAAAATTACCCAATGGTGAATTTTTCATAATTTTCTGAGACAGTCAAATTTTGGGGTAAAAATTAAATACCGTTTAAATATATAATGTGTTTTATGACATCATAATGACCCAATAGTGATGTAATAAAATACTATAATCTTTATTTTTGGCCAATATATGTTTTAAAATTAAAATAATGTCATTTTGGGGTTTTTTGACTTAATTTTCAAAGCATTAATGGACCCCTCAAGACTTATTCAACACCTTGCCTTTTTTAATTAATATCCATGGGAGTGTGACTCACCTACACATAATCAAACCTAATATTTTAATAATTTCGGACCTTGGCCTTATAAAATATTATTTTCCACTTCCCTTTTCCAAAAACCATGGGAAAAAACCATGGAATGGTTTGGGGTTTGGATTAATTTAATATAAGTGGTCCCAAACCTAGATAATATAGAATTCCTTCACTTTTCCTATATAAACCCACCCAAGCTCCAACTTCCCCCACACTCAATGCCTTTGGGGTTCGTCCAACCTCTGACCTAATCTCTCTAGAATCCTCCCAAGGTTCCCCAGGCTCCCAAGAATCCTCTCACAAGCCTCTCTCTATCCTTTGGAAGCACACTTCCAAGTAAGGGTTTTTTCTTCCTTTCACATTGTTGTCAATTTTCTTTAAGTTGTATTTCCATTTTAATTTCAATTATGAATTTTGGGGTATGATTTCACACCTCCCCCATACTGACATCTTATTTTTTGAATTATGGGAGACCCCTTTATCTCTCATTAAATGCCTCCCATGTACACCCGTTACTATGCCGAAATTCCGAAAGGAACTTCTCTCTCTTCTTTTACATTAAGAAATAATATTGTATCATGAATCTAAATTCTATTACAGTTGTTGGGACATGTATCTATATGAAAACATTACTATCCATTACATGTTAATATTATGTGTAACCACTTTCTCTCTCATCAACCATTTTTATGAATTCTTATGTCACGCCGTTACGCTGCCGAAATCGCACCGATGTTCTAAGCTGATGTCATTGTGTAGTGAATACCATGCCCATTTCTACATCAAGGGTATTCACCTTTATGCACATTTACTTATTGAATATTAAGTTTCATGTATAAATTTCGCATTCATTTATCATGGAACAAATGTTTCTATTTTATGAATCCATGTTTTATGATCCATGTGGCACACTTATGCATGAAATGAAATGTTTAAGAAGGGTGGGCCCTTATAGCGCTCCAATGCATTGGGTAAAGTATAGTATCATGATACATCATGTGCAATGAGTGTTGACTCATGCTAAATCAAGTGCAATGAGGTTTTACTCGTGCTTCATGTGCAAAGAGGATTTACTCATGCTCCATGTGCAATGAGCCTTGGCTCATGCTAATTCCATGTTAAGTATTGTTGCCACATTTCCAGGTTATGATTATAATTCTTTATCATGACTTTATTTTCATGTTTCTTATATTCTCTATTGATATGTCTATTTTCTAACATGTATTTTACTCCTCATGTTATTCCATGTGTACTCCCTTGCTGGGCATTATAGCTCACCCTTTTCTTATGCATGTCCTCGGGTTATCCCATACAATGCTAAGTACCAGGGAATGTAGTGGTCATGTAAAGGATGTTTTCAAATAAAGATGTTGTATTTCATGTTTTATGTTTTTATGTAATGATACTAAGCCCCATAGACACTAAACCTCTGAATCTTCTTATTGTATCAAGTGCTGTTTTATGTAACAGATCATGTTTAATTTTGTAATAAAAGCATGATTTTCATAGTTTTTATCAGAGGATAGGTTTAGTTATTTTTGGGATTAGAAATCCTAGTAAATCCTCAGATACAAGTCTAAGCATAATAATAACATCCCTAAGTTTTTGTAAGTAATAAGTAAGTGGTTTATCAAATAAATTCATCCCTGTCTAGATACGAGAAGGTAGAGGCGGCTCTGGAACAGATGTATCCTAGGGGTAAAACCTAAAAACACCGCTTTGAGCTAGACTCGAATGGGAACTGGTGCATGACAACAGGCCTTGCTACACTCTTGGTTACGAAACTCTTGGGGGATATTTTTTGATAAATTCAAAAGCTTAGTATGGTCCCTTATTAATGGAATTAAAAAAATGCCCCTACGAATATATGTTAGTAATTAGATCTTGAAAAGCCTAAAATGAAACCTATAGACTCATGAGTAACGAAATAAAAGTTTATTTATAAGTCATCAACTTTTTCCTTTGGATTACCCTTTTGTTTTACACCTATCTTTACATTTATTCCATCCAATGGCTGGTAATTGGATGACTCGGGCTAACAACCATTGTAAAATCAGTGTGATGACTGTACTAATGAGATGCCCAATCCAATAGGAGCAGGAATCGTGAACTTTGTCACGCTTCTCTCTCAGCTAACTCATGTTTTGAATTGAAACATAGGTCAAGAGGATTGTTCAACCCCCCCCCCCCAAGAAAGAACAAGTCACTATCGAGAGCTTCATGTGACAAAGGCCTCCTACTTTTAGTGGATCATCTGATCCCATGATCGCTGAACAATGGATCAACTCCATTGAAAAGTCATTCTCCATCCTCCACTGTTCTGAAAAAGAGAAGGTTCTCCTGGCGGCATATCGTATGGAGGGTGAAGTTGTTCAATGGTAGAATTTGATCAAAAATACGAAGCTTGAGGAGGATATCGAGGCGTTGGAATGGAAGGATTTCTGGAAGATGTTTTTCGATAAATATTTTCCATGCAACCTCCGGCTTAAGATGGAAAGGGACTCCCTTTCCCTCAAGAAAAAAGATGAAGAATCTGTTGGAGCATACGAGGAAAACATAACAAGGCTTGCATGATACGCTTCCGTCTTTTTCGCTACCACCGAATGCAAGGTTGACTGCTTCTTTGGTGGGATGAAGCCTAGCTTGAGGAAATCATTATTGATCCATGACATTAACAGCTATGAGGAAATTTTCTGATGTGCACTTAAGGTCGAAATGGATATCGGGGAATCACAGGGGTATCATGGGGACAAGATGCTTAAGGTGGAATTCAATGCTGGTGGTCCGATAGATAAATCCAATGGTGCTAAGAAGATCCAGCACCCCACTTTCCAAAAGTGTAGAAAGAAGAACCCTAGAAATTTCCTTAAGGGGACGAGAAAATGCTTTAGGTGTGGAAGAGAAGGGCTGCTAGCAGTTAACTGTTGGCACGAAAGACCCGCGGCTGCAACAGAGGAGATGAATGCTATGTTCGAACCTCATCGCGTTGTTCAATGCTACAAATGAAAAGAACCCGGTCATTTTTCCAATCAGTGCCCTAATCCAAGGGTTTTTGGAGACAACCAACAACCTCCAAGGCAGTAAGGAAGAGCTTTTTCCATCACTTCTTCCGAAGTGAGCCCTGACAACGAAGTGGTGACAGGTACACTAGTTATTCATTCAATAATAGAGAATATACTTTTTGATTCAGGTTCTACTCATTCTTTTATATCTCGAAAGTTTATTAGAACAATCCCATCACCACCACAAATCATGGAAGTAAAGATGTCGGTGAGTACGAAAAATGGGGCAATCATTGCATCCCATGAATATAAGACCTCCCCTGTTAATGTTTGTGGATTGAATTTCCCAGAGAACCTCATCATACTCCCTCTGGTGGAATTTAATGCAATTATTTGCATGGATTGGATTTCCTTATATAGATCCAACATAAATTATCGGGTGAGGGAAATCACACTCCATATGGAGAATCGACCCCTGATTCTTTACAAGTGTAAGGAGGAAGATGAATCTCTTTTAGCTCCATCATCTCAATAATGGATATTACTGCCTTTTGAGCACGCGTATCTAGCTCAGATGATTGAGTTCAAGGAAGAAACCATCCTTGAAGAAATGCCTATTGTGAGGAAATTTGCTGAAGTGTTTCCTGAGGAACTTCCTGGTCTTCCTCCTAGAAGAGATGTTGAGTTCTCAATTGAACTTATACCTGGGGTGCTACCAATATCCAAGACTCTATATAGAATGGTTGTTGCTAATCTTGAAGAGCTGAAGAAACAACTACAGGAGAATCTGGATAAAGGGTTTATACGCCCAAGTGCTTCACCATGGGGTGCACCAGTCTTCTTCGTCAAGAAGAAGAATGGGTCAATGCACCTTTGCATCGATTATCGTGAACTTAACAAAATCATGATAAATAACAAGTATCCTCTCCCAAGAATCGATGACTTGTTTGATCAGCTATGTGGAGCACAATACTTTTCCAAGGTGGATTTGCGGTCGGGATATTATCAATTAAGCGTGAAGAAGGAAGATGTCCCCAAGACTACTTTTCATACAAGATACAGACACTATGAATTCATAGTAACACCTTTAGGACTCACCAATGCTCCATCAATATTCATGGACATGATGAATAGAGTCTTCAGAGATTACCTTGACAAATTTTTGGTAGTATTTATAGATGATATTCTAATATTATCCAAAACCAAGGAGGATCATGAGGAGCATTTAAGAAGTGTACTCAATACTTTGCTCAAGGAGAGGCTCTATGAAAAGTACAATAAGTGTGAGTTCTAGTTGAAGGAGGTCTCATTCTTGGGCCATATCATCACAAGTAATGGGATATCGATGGATCCCTCTAAAAAAGATGCAACTGAGCGATGGCCGAGGCCAACATCGATAACAGATATCCGTAGCTTCTTGGGGATAGCTAGATATTATCGATGATTTCTGAGAAATTTTTCACGATTTTCAAACCCTCTTACCAAGCTACCTCAAAAGGGAGTAAAGTTTCCTTGGAGTGATAAATGCAAAGAAATCATCAAGGAGTTGAAAAAGAGGCTTATCACTGCGCCCATGCTAACTTTACCCAAAAGTGGGGAGCTTTTTATGGTATTCAGTGATGCTTCAAAGAAGGGCTTAGGATGTGTGCTGATGAAGAATGTTATAGTGATATCCTATGCCTCAAGGTAGTTTAAAATCCATGAGTGAAACTATCCAACACATGATCTGGAGTTGGAAGCAGGGATATTTGCCTTGAAAATCTGGCAGCATTATCTTTATGGAGAGAAATGTGAGATATATACTGACCACAAGAGTCTTAAATATCTATTCACACAGAAAGAGCTTAATATGCGCCAGAAAATATGGATAGAGCTCATCAAGTATTATGACAGTTCGATCCATTACCACCCCGGGAAAGCGAACAAGGTGGCCGATGCCCTATGTAGAAAGGATCCAACGATTCTATCAATGATGAGAATTGAGAAGGATCCAATCTTCTTAGACTTGATGAAGATGGACATGGTAATCATTGAGAAGGGAGTATCATCAATCCATTCACAAATGATTGTTCAACCGTCTCTTTTGGAAAGGTTAAAGGATACTCAAAAGGATGATGTGGGAATTCAAGAAAAAGTGGGAGCTATCAAAAAAGTGAAATTCTCGGAGTTTAATGTTAATGAAGAAAGAATTGTGCTGTTTGGGAAAAGACTATATGTTCCATCAAGTCCAGAGCTGATGAAGGAACTTTTGGATGATGCACATAGTTCAAATTTCTATATTCACCCAGGGAGTACAAAGATGTATCACGATCTCCGAGAAAACATTTGGTGGGATAATATAAAGAAGTAGATTGCTGAATATACATAAATGTGCCTGGTGTGTCAGAAAGTGGAGGAAGAGAGGCAGAAGACTAAGGGGATGATGCAACCATTTCCCATACCAGAATGGAAATGGGAAAACATCACCATGGACTTTGTCCCCAGACTTCCGAGGACATCCAATCTAAACAATGAAATATGGGTTGTTGTGGATCGTCTTACAAAGACTGCACACTTTATTGCTATTCTGGAGGATTTCTCATTGGACCAACTGGTACATATATATATATCAGGGAAGTGGTAAGGTTTCATTGTGTACCACTATCTATTTTGTCTGACTGAGATCTAAGATTCACCTCTATGTTTTGGAAGAGTCTTCAACATGCTCTGAATAATGAATTGAACTTCAGTACAGCCTATCATCCTCAAAAATATGGACAATCCGAGCATACTATCCAAACACATGAGGATATCTTGAGAGCGTTGTCAATGGACTTTAAATGATGATGGGATCAACATCTTCCTCTAGTTGAGTTCTCTTATAATAACAGTTTCTGCTCGAGCATCCAAATGGATCCATATGAATCCCTGTATGGGAAAAGGTGCAGAACACCAGCATGTTGGGATGAGGTCAGTGAACATAAGCTTCTTGGACCAGAAATGGTCAAGGAAATGGTGGAAAAGGTGAAAACCATTCAGCAGCATATCAAGGTAGCCCAGAGTCGACAGAAGAGTTATGCAGATAATCATCGATGAGACATTGAGTTTAAAGTTGGAGACATGGTGTTTCTATGCATTTCTTCGTGGATAATGGTCATGATGTTTGGATGGAAAGGGAAGTTAAGTCCAAGGTACATCGGCCCCTTCTAGATTCACGATCGTTTCAGGGTTGTGGCCCTAGAACTTCCACCTACAATGGCCGAAGTACATGAGGTCTTTCATGTATCCCTCTTAAGGAAGTACATACCATACCCTTCACATGTACTCTCTTCCGAGGTGGTACAATTGGAATATGATCTTTATTATGAGCAGCAACCAGTGAAGATCTTAGATCATAGAGAAAAAGTTCTATGAAATAAGAAAATGCCCCTCATCAAAGTGTTGTGGAGAAACCAAAAGTTTGAAGAAGCTACTTGGGAATCGAGGGATATGATGAAGCTGAGTTACCCACATTTGTGTTAGTGTGGGAAAAAGAAAATTTTGAGGCCGAAATTTGATAAGGGGGAATATTGTAATGACCCAAATATTCATTAATGGAAATCCCTATTGATCTAATTAAATGTCTCTTTATGATTATATAAAATGTCAACTTCTTTGGTTTTATGTTAATAATTTTGACCATTGCTAATATAGCCATTGAACAGTGATCACATGATTAGTATAAATATAGGACTTTAACAAATCCAATTTACTCAGACAAAGGAAGCGATGACCTCATCCAGTAGAATTTCCCCATACGAAGCCCAATTATCGGAGCTCGGAAAAGAGGTGGCGTCCTTGGGAATCTCTCTTGAACAAGCCCAAGCTGAGCTTCACTATGTCAAGCTTGAACAAAACCTTCTACAGGATAAGTGGAAGTTGATAGAAATTACCACTCTAGCGATATTAGCCAGGCCACCCCAAGAGTCTGTCACCATCGCACACCTAACCCTTAGGTCTTATGCAGCTGTTTTAAGGGGTTATGTAACTAATCGGTAGTACTATGTTCATGTACATTATTTTTTTTATATAATAATGAATATAATATTTAGTCATTTTTGATACATTGTAAATAGTTTTTAAAGTACAAATGGTGTTTTTAGTTATTATTTAATTATGAAATCTATTTTATTAAATTAAGGGATTTTTGAACTAAATAATATTTTAATAAAATAATATTATTATTATTAAATTAATTTTTATTAAATATAAATGATCTTATAATTTTATGAATGCAATTAAATTTTTTTTATGGTTTGATAGCCATTTCTGTCAAAACCCGTGAATTTTCGATAAATGTCAGTTTTTTATTTTAAAAGTGAAAATTAACATATTTATAAAATTATTTAGATAAAATAAATGTAAATTTTGGAATCAGGACATCAAAATTATCCAACGGTGAATTTTTCATAATTTTTTGAGGCAGTCAAATTGTTGGGTAAAAATTAAATACCGTTTAAATATATAATGTGTTTTATGACATCATAATTACCCAATAGTGATGTAATAAAATACAATAATCTTTATGTTTGACCAATATATGTTTTACCATTAAAATAATGTAATTTTGGGTTTGTTTGACTTACTTTTCAAAGCATTAATGGACCCCTCAAGACTTATTCAACACCTTTCCTTTTAAAATTAATTTCCATGGGAGTGTGACTCACCTCCACATAAGCAACCCTAATATTTTAAGAAGTTCGGACCTTGGACTTATATAATATTATTTTTTTATTCCCTTTTCCAAAAACCATGGGAAAAAAACCATGGGATGGTTTGTGGTTGGGATTAATTTAATATAAGGGGTCCCAAACCTAAATAACAATGAATTCCCTCACCTTTCTTATATATACCCACCCAAGATCCCACTTCCTCCTCACTCAAAGCCTTTTGTGTTCGTCCAACCTCTGCCCAACTCTTTCTAGAATCCTCCAAAGGTGCCCCAAGCTCCGAAGAATCCTCTCACAAGCCTCTCTCTACCCTTTGGAAGCACACTTCCAAGTTAGGGTTTTTTCTTCCTTTCTCATTTTTGTCAATTTTCTTTAAGTTGTATTTCACTTTTAATTTCAATTATTAATTTTGGGGTATGGTTTCTCACCTCCCCCATACTTCCCACTTATTGTTTTAATGATTAGGGACCCCTTTCTCTCTCATTAAATTCCTTCATGTACACCCATTACTATGCTGAAATTCTGAAAGGAACTTCTCTCTCTTCTTTTACAATCAAGCAATAATTTTGTATCATGAATCTAAATTCTATTACAATTGTCAGGAAATGTATCTATATGACCACCTTACATTCCATTACATGTAAATATGAATAGGAACCACTTTCTCTCTCATCAACCATTTTTATGAATTCTTATGCCACGCCGTTACGCTGCCGAAATCGAACCGATGTTCTAAGCCAATGTCATTGTATAGTGAATACCATACCCATATCTCCATCAAGGGTATTCACCTTTATGAACATTTACTTATTGATTATAAATATTCATGTACGAATTCCACATTCCTTTATCATGAAATAAATGATTATGTTTTATGAATCCGTGTTATATGATCCATGTGGCACAATTATGCATGAAATGAAATATTTAAGAAGGGTGTGCCCTTATAGCACTCCAATGCATTGGGTAAAGGATAGTATCATGATACATCATGTGAAATGAGTGTTGAATCATGCTAAATCAAGTGCAACTAGGGTTTACTCGTGCTTCATGTGCAATGAGGATTTACTCATGCTCAATGTGCAATGAGCCTAGGCTCATGCTAATTCCATGTTAAGTGTTGTTGCCACATTTCCTTATAATAATTATCATGCTTTATCATTCCTTTATGTTCATGTTTCATATATTCTCTGTTGATATTCCTATTTTCTAACATTTATTGTAATCCTCATTTTATTCTATGTGTACTCCCATACTGGTCATTATAGCTCACCCTTTTCTTATGCATGTCCTCAGGTTATCCCATGCAATGCTAAGTACGAGGGAATGTACTGGTCATGTAAAGGAAGTTTTCAATAAAGATGTTGTATTTAATGTTTTAAGTTTTTATGTAATGATCCTATGCCCCAAATACACTAAACCTCTCGATCTCCTTCTTGTATCAAGTGAATTTTTATGTAATGAATCATGTTTCAGTTTGTATTAAAAGCAGGGTTGTCATAAGGATTATAGAAAAATTTAGGTTTGCCTATATTTTTGATAACATTATTTGGGGACCATTTCCCATAAGTTGGTATAAATATTTTTCATCCATCCACTAGATTACTCATATCTCTCAACCACATGAATCGATAAAAAAATATGCAGGAGTGTAAAACATACAAAAGAAACATAAGATTTTATGTTTTTCACCAATAAGGGATACTAAAAGAATCATCCATTGATTTAGTGTCAGTATGAAATCCTAAGTTTCGAAAAAGGGAATATTGTATTTGGTAGCATACATGATTTTACAAATCATATTTAAATGAAAATAAAAATATTTTTATTAAAATAAAACCCTTAAATCCTATTCGTTATAATTATTGGAAGGAACATTATTATCATAAATACAAATATATGGTTTTTCATGTATATAATAGTAATTATTTGTGGTCTAATAAATTATAAATGAAAATAAAATACACATTAATGAAATTTATTTCTTAAAAACTATTTAAATGTACAGAACTGTGTTTTATTACCAATTATTAATTAATTCACACTTATTGAATTATACGAATGTAATATATGTATATATGTGTGTGTGTGTGTGTGTCTAATATTTTGAATATAACTTTTAAAATTCATCATATGTTTTCTGTAGAGATGATTTAAGAATAAATACAATCTGATGCAAGAAAGTGGTATTTTTCAAAAAAGGCATCCTAATCTACGTTTGAAGGGAATATATTTTAATTATAGTTTTGAATCATATATAAGTAATATCTGAACAAATATATATTTTTATATGAAATATTATATCAAATTTTCTATTTTAAAATTTTAAATACCTTTCGGATGACAAACAATTATTTTGAAATTGTAAAAAAATATTTCGTTTTTAATTTAAAATTATTTATCATCGAATGATATTATAATGGTAAAATATATATTATATTTGTTTTTAAGTATAAATATATTCTTTTGTGTCATTTAATTCATGTTTTTTCATTGGAATCAATTTCATATTGAAATTAATTATCAAAACACTGTGAAATTGATAACATTTTTACTTTAAAACATTTTTTCTCCATTCATTCAAGGGGTTAATTTTAAATTAATTTTTGAAAAATATTTGTTTTTATTTTTTAAAAAATAGATTCCATATTTGTAATAATATGTTTCAAATGTATAATTTATTTCCCTTTTATTTTTGGCCATTATAAATATTTATTTTTTAAAATATTTTTATTACCAAGACAATCGGTAAATCAGGTAATTAAAGGTGATAAATAATATTATAAAATTTTAAAACTACCAAAAAATGATTAATATATTATTTTATCAGTTTGATTATTAATAAATTTTTTTATGAAATTATTTCCATTTTATTCCACTTGGGATTCCTTATTTTATTTATAATATTTCTTAATGTAAAGACGAATATTTAATAATCATGTATATCATTACTATATAATTATTAATTTGGGGTTATATATGTGATATGTTCTAATATAAATATTTTTTAGTAAGATAGTATTTTTAAATACTATATTTTTATTTATTTATAACTTTTTTCAAAACAAAATTAATTTAAATGGTGAAAAAATGACGATGTAGTAATTGTTTCATTATAAAAAGAGTACAATAATATTTATTGAAAATATTTTAATCAATATAATTTTATATAATTAATAGAATGAATTTTTCTTATGACTTGGAAATTATAGTGATTATTTATTGGAGTATTTTTGGAACTCATAATTATGATATGATATTTTTAAAATGAAAACTAATGAATAGCGTCAAAATTGACACTATTGACATTTTAAAATAAATAATATTTGATTAAATAATATAAAATTTGTAAAAATAAAACCTACTAACAAATTATTATTATAAGTATTAAAAAGTCTTCAATGAATCATAAATTATTCATTTTAAATTTTCAAGTAGTTATATTTACACACAATGTATAAATTACATGGTATCATAGTAAAAATTAAAACGATAAAATAAGGATTAAACCAAAAAGTTAAGGATTAAAAAATTTGAAGAAAAATTATAAATTTAATTTTATGATTTTATTTTAACATATAATGATACAATCATTGAATTAATTTATTTTGAGACCATTTAAATTAGAAAATTAATTTATAATATTTTAATAATTTGAATAATTTTATGACTGCCTCTCCCATATCCAATAAATGGGCACCAATTACTATCTAATATTCACACTTAAAATCCTATTATCTTACAAATATTTATAAAAAAACCATAATATTATCCAGAAACACATTATTACGCTAGTATTTAGGGCATAACCACACTTTTTGTGGTGTTATGGTGTTAATAAATGGTGATCGTTTGAAAAAAGTGTCATTTTTAATTATGTTTTTCTATTTTATTTCTTGATCCAATTCATTAAAATATTCCTCATTCATGTTGAAATAATATCTCTAAAATTTTAAAAAAATATTTATTTGTTATTATGTTAATATACTGACTAAAATCCATCTCAAATTTAATCAAATGGGAAATGAATTATCTATTCGTGCGAACAAAGGACTACCACCTTGTTAACTGGTCTAATTTATCTTCCATCACCATCTATAAAGACTAGTTGTAATGATTAAATTAATGATTATATGTAATATCATATATATATATATCATGAATATAAAATAATATACCTACTATTTTCATAATTTCCATGTAGATAAAAATGAAAACAATGTTCGTGTGTTTATGTGAACTATCACCACTACGAAGAAATGTGATTTTTTGTTCATCACCAAGTCACATGGAGATATATATAAGTATATTTAAATGATTAATAAGATATTAATTAAATTATTATCATTATGGAATGATAAAATAATATATATCTTCTATATATAATGATTGTTAAAAAATTAATACATTACAAATTCTTACTTATGGGCCAACGTATCCATGATTATAACATGAATAATTTGTCATAAAAATATATAAATAGACTAACTAGAAATTATAATAGATATATAAAATTGATTATTATGTCATTAATATTATTCTAGATATGATGAAATAAAAATGACTTCAATATTTGGCGCCAAACCATAGTCACATTGAACTCAAATATCGAATATTGACAAAACATCTGACATGAACGTACCAAATTATATATTTTTTATAACATGTTAATAATATAAAAAATTGGAATAATAAAAATTAATAATTTCATAAATAAACTAAAAAATTATCAAATTTTTATTATTCAGTAACGTAATTATTGAATTCGATGATTCTAACACATAGTAAGGGACATTTTAACTAAAAAATCATTTTAAATGTTTTAAATATTTACAGGTAAAAATATTTATCATTATTTTCCATGATTTAAAAATGGGTTTATGGGTTTATTTAAACATATATTAATGTATTAAAACCATAATTGATTTCAAATGTTTCAAAGTGGCATGAGACACATTGATTCCAAAAACCATTTTTAAATAGTTTTTAAACAGGTTTTAAAAATGGATTGAGTATTTTAATAACATGGAATTATTTTTACATATATGGCTGAATGAAGTTTCATGTTTTCCTAAAATATTATCTTTTAAATTTTACCTTATAATTTTTCAGATTTCATTATAATGTAATTTTTTTTCTTTACTCTGTATAAGGTTTTTCGATTTTAATGTGCTTTTTATTTTTCATGGTATTTTGATTTCTAGAAACAATTACACATGGGTCTAAAATATTTTTAATGGTTTAATTCATTAATTAGTACTTTTAAATTATAAATGAATATTCAAACCACTTTATTTTTCATAGGTGAGAATGATATAACTTATACAAAGGTTCGGGCCCCATTATAGCTTATAAAAGATGGGTGCACCCGATATAGCTTATATTTTTGTTATGCCCCATTATAGCTCTCCAATGCATTGGGAACAACAAATGTGGATGTTGAAAACTTCAATATTAAATTTTAAATTCTGAATGTACGAGTGATATGGTAATGATGTTCCATGTCACCATGATTTTTATATGCATTACAATGAGTATTTAAGAAAAGGTATATCAATGGGATATCAGGTTTTCACTAGAAAAACAATTTAATTTATTTATGTACCTTACTGTAATTTTTGTGCTGATACCATTTTTTGAAATCTTTTTCTAATTTTATAATCTTGTCTAAAAATAATAAGGAAGCCAGTATGAATGTTTTGAAGGTTTTCATGAAAAAGAAATCTGGTTTAATTTTTAAATGGTTTCCATTGATTAAAGAAAATTCATTTATTGTACAAGTATACACTTGTAATGAATGGGATTACTATATATGAGTTTTTCCTAATTATAAAAAACCATAGAGATTAATGATTTTTGCTATAATAATGGGGTTTATAGTTTTAAAATAAAGGGATTAAGTTTGTTTTGGGGTCAGGTTCTTTCAGTTGGTATCAAAGCAGTGTTTAGACAACATTTGTGATTAGAATTTTATAATAAGAGTTATGTAAATAATCTAATGATTATCATATTATGACCGAAGATATGTTAAGGTGCATAGAAACCCCTATTTAGTAATTTATATTATGAAAAATTCATATGAAAACCATATTTTCAGGGATATTTTTTGAGCTAATTAACTGTTATTATATTTTGGGATGTAAAATGGTTGAAATGATATAAAAATTATGGGTAAAATATGTTATGAGTATTTTGTCTTATTTTGAAAATGTTATAAGAAATATATAGGTATATAAAATAGAAAACACATGGGATGGGTGACAATTCATCATGTCTGACATAGAAAATGTAAACGAACCCACAACTAAAGGTTTATATGGGTAAATTTCATACAACCATTTTACCTGAAGTCCTGGGATAATAATATTTATTATTTTTAGTTGAATTATTTGATTAACTAAAAATAAATTTTTTTAACATATGTTTTATCAAATGTATTACCATTACATTGTAAACTGGTTTTGGGATTAAGTGAATGATGTTATTTATGAAGATGCTCATTATTTTGGGAATCCTATGTGATCAAGTTAAACATAATACTATGAGATCATATTTTCTAATTAAAGATTGAATTATACTTTTTAATAATCAATGAATTTATTAATTACATATGGTAATTTTGTTTGTTTATGGAAATTTTTATCCTATATTAGAGAATATGTGATTTGGGTGATTAGTTTTTGGTATGATCCATTAAGAGTGACTAATTTTGTTCAGATATAAATGTTAAAATTTATCTTAGAAGACTATGTTTACAAATACGACTATATTTGGAATCGAAATCTTAGTTTGGATTATTTTGAATAATTTTTAGGGAATATACTTATCAAATATTCTATGTTGAACTTTGGATGATATAATTGAATTTGAGAGATTAGAAGTATTTTTTTCTTATAGAATAGTTTATTATTTTTGGATAATTATATTATCATATCATAACAATTTTGGTTTTGGTTAATTTTTTACGACATGACAAATATATAGCCAAACATTTGTGGATTATGTGATTCTTTATATGTTTATTATAGTTCATCAAGTGTGAAAAAATAATCATTAATACTAATTATTTGGAGAAAAAAATGAATCTATGTAGGAATTTGATTAATGGATGAAACTATACTTCCAAGTATAATTATTTATTTCATTAACCTAGGAAATTAATTTAATACTATAATTTGTGAAAAATATTTTTGGAAAAAAACATTATCTGTTTACTTTTCCTACTATAAAATCAATAGACTTTTAACCAGTCCCATAATTATTTTATTTTTATTTTTAAAATTCTATTGAATTTGTTTTCTATTACTTTTAGTGATAATTTTATTGTTATTATTATCTTATGTGTCTGTGTTTTTATACATGGAAATCGTGAATGAGTTATCTTAGGAAACCCTCTTACTGTTTTTCCTTTATTTTAATTTTGATGTTATATTAATCATTATTTATATGTGGGACATCAGTAATGGTATTTTGAAAATTTGATCCCATATTTTTCCATAGAAAATTTAAATTTCTAAGGCTGAAATTTCCAAAGGGGGTGGAATTTACGATCTCAAGTTTTAAAAAAATAATTACTCTATTTCGTAGTGTATAAGATACTCCACATCATGTTTAAATGAACAATTAAATATTATTAATTAAATGATGACTTTAAAAAAAGATAATATAATGGAGATGATAAAAATTATTAAATTAATTATTAAAATATTTCTCACACATGTATATCTTATTAATTATTCGGTGAAAATTTAATTATAAATGAAAATGAAATTCATTTTAAGAAAAAAAATTCTAAAAAAATACTTCAACTTGAACAAGTGTGTTTTATTAAAAATTAAAAAAAAATTTATGGATTATCTGAATGTAATATATTTATATATATAGACTTTATTTCTAATGTTTACTATTCATAATATGTGTTTTTTATAAATTATATAAGAATAAATCCAATTTCAATAATAAATAATTTTTTTTTAACAAATATCATTTTTCGCCTTTAGATGGGGGACCTATTTTATAACTAATTTTGACACATTTAAGTGTAAGTTTTTACAAAATTATATTCTAATCTTAAATCATATTAAAAAAATTTATTTCTGTTTAATATTTAGTATTTTTCGGATAATATTCATTTTTCGAAGAATAGTGATAAAATAATGCATTTTTAATTGAAACTCATTTTTCATTGAAATAATTCATAGTGTCAAACTATATAAATGTTTTAACTATAATTAGATTATTTTATAATAATTTAATCCAATGTTGGACATTATAATCAATGTGACAATGAAGTTAGATATAAAAACATTGTGAAAATTTGAGCATTTTAATCTAAAAACCCATTTTCTCATTTCGCCAATGGGAATAATTTAAATTAATTTCATAGAATTAGGTGATTAAAATTATGAAAAAATGATTCCATAGTTGGATTAATAGGGTTTTAATGTACTAAATAGTTCTCTTATATTTTTTTTCATTATGAATTGTCAATTTAGAAATTATTTTCATTAACATGGTTAATCGTAAATAGCTTCATTAAATGTAAAAGTAATATAATAAATATTATAATACTTCCCTAACACTTTTCAATTTTTTTTTTGAATTATTATGTACCAATACAATCCTTGGGCCAAATTTACTACTTTTGTAAGACACTTTGGTTTGGTTATGTCATTTATAATATTTTATTAAATGTAATGACAATGATCTCATAATCATGACTGTCATAAATATAATATTGTTAATATTGGGATATAAGAGTTATATATTTCACCCTAAATATTATTTTAAATGTAACATATTTACATATATCATGGTAATTAAATTACAATTTTGAAGAATGATATAATTAAATTAAATGGTGACACAACAATGATGTCGTAATTACATTATTATTTAATAAATCGAAATAATGATATTAAAAATGTTAAAATATATATAATTTCATTTAATTAATATCAACAAAAAATTATATGGATTAATTAGAAATTTTATTGATGATTTATTTTGGTTTTCTTGATCTTATCTTTCTATTATGATATTTTTAAAAAGTCACCTAATGAATGGTGTTAAAATTGACACTTTTGGTATTTAAAAATAAATAATAATGCATTAAAATATATAATATTCATATAAAATAAAATATTTGACCAAATTAATTTGATAATTCTTAATATATTGTAAATGACTCATTAATGGTTGTGTTGTCATTTAATATTAAATATATTGACCCAAAAACTGTAAATTAAATGATTTCATGGTTATAATAAAAAAGGTAAAATAAGGGTTAAAAAAAGACTAGGATTAAAAAACTATCAAACCATGTCTAATTTTAAATGGATGAAAATATTTTTACCCCTAATCATATTATTTTTTAATAAATCAATTTCAGAAAATTTGGATAGAAATTTAATTTATATTAAATTAATTATTTGGATAATTTAAATAGTACCCCTCCCCTCTCCTATAAAAGGGAACACATTCATTTATATTATTGAAAGGAAAAACCTATTTGACAAGGAAATTTTCTAAACCAATCCCTTACTCGAATACCTCTAAACATTAATGATTCTATAGTTGTGGTATAACACCCTTCCTTGAGGAGTTATGGTGTTAATCAATTGTGATCGTCCGAATAAGTGGTATCATTCTTAATTATGTTTTTCTATTTAATTTTTTCATCATCCTCCTAACGTTTTTCTTCATGCATGATAAAATAATTACTCTAATTTCATAAATTATAATTATATCTCATTATTTAATTATGATCACCTAAATCCATCTCCAATTTCATCCATTTGGAAATGAATTTTTTCATTCATGTTTATGACATACTATCACCATAGAAACTGATAGAATTCATTTTACCCCAATGCCTATAAATAATTTTTATAATGATTGAATTAATATTTATATATTATATTAATTACATATTTTTAATTATAAGAAAATAATATATCAATTATTTTTGATCTTTCCATGCACATGAATGTGATAGCATCGTTTGTGCGTAAATGTAAACTATCATCTCTATGAAGCTATGTGTTTCATTTTTCACCACCACATCACATGGATGTTATATATAGGGTTATTTAAATTATTAATATGATATTGATGATATTATTATAATTTTAGAGATATATTATAATACTTACCTTCTTTCCATACGGATAATTGAAAAATGAAAATATTATTCATTCGTATGTACGACCTACCATCTCCATGCTTACAACGAAAATAAAATTTTGTTAACCAAACATAAAAGGGTTTTATTTATAAGTGTAATTGATATATATATATATATATATATATTATTTTATGAATATAATTCTGTATATAATAGTATAATTAAAAGTTTGACTATTGACACCATACCAAAGTCACTCTGAACTCAAGTACTAAATATTGGAAAAATTTTTGACATGATCATAAATAATTATGTAATTGATATAACATAATAATATGTTATATAACAGTAATAAAAAATTTAAATATTTTTAAATAATTTATATAATTAATATATTAATATTTTCTATGAATAAAAATATTTTATGTGACGAGACAGACTCAAGATAAGGGAATATTTAACTAAAATGTCATTTTAAATATTTGGAAGATTTTCTATTAAAAATCATTCTATTTCATGTTCATGATTCCAAAATGGATTAATGTATTTATTTATATGAACATGATTTTCCAGAATCATAATTTCGTTAATATATTTCAATATGGTATGGGACACATTGATTCAAAAATTACATTTATAAATGTTTTAAAATGGGTTTAAAAATGGATTAATTATTTCAATAACATGGAATGTTTTAATATATATGGTATGGATAGAATTTTTTATTTTAATAAAAACTTAAATATTTAATTATTCCATTATATTTTTTATATTTCTTTACAAATAATTTATTTTAGTTATTATGTGCATGGTGTTAATATTTTTAAGTCAATTTTACATGAAATGAGTGTTTTCAAATCTGAAATTTTTTTACACAAGGGTTTAAAAAAGTTATAAGGTTTTAATTCCAAAATTAGTACTCTAACATCATAGAGAAATGGATTATACATAATTATAGATCAACAGTGATCCTAATATAGCTTTTAGAAAGCGTTTATCAAATTTTTATCTCATGAAGGATAGGTGAGCCCAATATTGATTGTACAATGGGTGGTCCCCAATATTTCTATCCAATTCATTGGGTACTACTAAGGTGGAAGCCAACACATGATTATTTTATTTTTAAGAGTGAAATTTAGAGTTACATGTAAATTATATACCTTTTAATATATTTTATTTTTCTATTCATGCTAATGAGTTTTTATGAAAAGGGAATTCATTAGGTTTTCATGTTTTCACTGGATTAACGATTTTCTTTCATTATGTCCCTTACAGAGATTTTTGTGCACATAAAAGGTTTTGAATTTTTTTTCGAAGTTTATAAGGATGGGTAAAAGTAATTAGGAACTATACAAAAATGTTATTAATATTTTTATGGTAAGGGAACCAGTATTAAATTTAAAATGGATTCTTTTTGAGGGAAAATTGATACTGAGTATATGTATCCACATATAATGTATTGTTTTACTATGTAAGAGTATTTCATAATTATATAAAAATGAATACCTAAAATTTATTTGGGACAATTTTGGGAATTTTTGTTTTAAAATAACTATAGTAAGAAATAATTATGGATGGGTCCTTTCAGTTGGACATACCTGAATTTCATCAGTGTCACTAGTTTCTTGGATAAATTTGATTTTATAATGATTAATTTGTGTTAGGAACACTTATATTAAAATATTTTGGGAATGAAAACATCTCAACTAAAGAAAAATTCCTCTTTCCCACCTATGTTTACTAGTTCTATGAAGTTACTTATATAGTTTATAGACTTATAGGCATTCTTGACTTGATTGGAACCATACAACATTTTCCATGATTATCGCAATTCTCTAATATAATCATATATGGGATTTGATTCACTCTAAATAATCTGTCAAAATAATATAAATATTTATTGAATTATATTTTAATAATTACTCCTTTTATGTTAATTTTTTTAGAATTCCTTTTATTCATGAAACTGTTAGTCTCATGAAAATTTGAAATATTATGTTCTGTCTCATGAAGCATTATAAATATTATTATTTTTCAAAATATTTAACAATAATACCATGAAATGGGTCATTAAAATAAAATTCTCATAGAACAAAGGGAATTACCAAATTTTTCTTACAGAACATGATGGATAAAATGTCACATTCATGAAGCATAATTATTTTTTTTGAATTCAGAGCATTTATCTCTCAATAATATCACTTATACAATAATATATAACATATTATGTTTCCCTATTAGTTGTATAATATTTATATGGAAATACTATTCCATCATATAACTTGAAATATTTTTGTTTTTGTAACATAAATTCATAAAAACATGCCCATTATTCACTATTTATGAAACATTTAATTAAACAACATCCCTTTATCAGGGATCCCTTGATCTATTAATGAAAATATAATATTCCCACAAAAAATGGATCCTTTGAATTTAAAATGTATAAATATTTCAAAAACTATATAGATCATGATTCATAGGGCTATTAATTTGTCATGTATTTTCATAAAATTCATGGTACTCTTCATTTTAGAAAGAATCACTTCTTTATTTTTTAGAATATTAATTATGTGATTTATTCCGTTAATCCTAATTTTCATTTCAATCAATATGGTATTCACATTAAAACATTTACTCAATGAAAACTAAATCCTTTAGAACATATTTACTCAATTTCACATCATCAGACAACCTTCTTCATTAACATACCCCTTTATAGATTTTCCAACACAATACCAATCATTTAGTAGGGATAATTTATATAAGTAAACAACCTTAAAACTTTATAATCATGATTTTTTTGTAAATTTGTTTATATTTTTAAATTTACGGATATTTTCGAGCCTAAATTTTTATTGAATTATGTCATAATAATCCCATATATTACAAAGTGGAAACCTCTACTCTCTATCCAAATTTATATAATATAAATCATAAAAAACTTGGTTTTCATTCACGAAAATTATTAAAGAATTCATCATGAAATTTTCCTTTCCATTTCCCATTATTTAACACTATAATTTTCTTTAAATGTGACATGGGAATAAAAATAATAGCAACTGACATAAAATGATAATGATGTGAGTAATTTGAAAAACCTAAAAAACCATGAAAGAAATTATTTTTCTAAAATATATTTTTATCATAATGGATGAATCATTTTCTCTTATAAAATATAATTATCCTACCATATGAAATCCAGATATTCCCATGAAAACTCTTTTGAAGACATTGAATTTTCAAAGACGATCCTTATGACATCGTCATCTTATAACCCTTACAAAAAAAATATAATTGTTATAAGTATATTTACATCATTAAATATAATTCTATTGAAGACAAAAGAATTTCCCAATGCATTGGAGCACTATCATGCCACACCCATTGTGTATGATATTCGAGATCAAATTTATTTCATAATGGTCTCAACCCTTAATATATGTTATGTCACATCATCTGGGAGATATTATGGGGCTCAAACCTTTGTAAACAATGTAAATAGGCCATATACTGAATAAAACCATTGAAAGTATATATTAATCCCATGTGCAAAACAATTTCGAATATTAAAATTTTATTTTCTTGTAAAACATGATTTTTAATGCGATAATACATAGATTTGGGAATATGGGTTTTTATTTTTTAAAAAATATGACATCTTACAAATGAATGAAATAATCAAATGAATATTATTTTCTAAAATATCATTTTCATTTTATATATTGGAAATAAACATTTGTTTTCTTCAAGTAAAGATAGTCACACATTCCACAAAAATTCCATTTTTAAAACCCTTGAAATAACATGGATTATAATTCAAATTTAAAATATAATTTTCATATAAATATATGAAACATCCCAAGTAAGTAATGAATAATATATATTCTTATTTATATCTATTTATGAATTAGATTGTGTTTTAGAGGCTTAATATGGGAATAAATCCAATCTTAAGCATGGAATACACTAATATTTTTAAAAGATTGTTTTACTTCCTTTTGATGGAAACCCAATTTTAAATAAAACTTTTGACAATTTTATAAGCTCTATTTTTCACAATAAACTTATTCTTTACGATTGGGAAATTGAAATTTAATTTCAATAAATTTTTGGTATTTTTCTAACAATGTTCATTTTTTAATGATTATTGATAAATACTGCATTTTACATCAAAACTGTTTTTTCATATAATTTAATTATATGGATCGATTATCCTTTTAATTTGTTTTAAAGTGTAAATAGATCATATTTTACCATGTAATCCAATGTTGTTCATTGGGATTAATTTCACTTTGCAATTGGGCATAAACAAGTGCCAAACATTTCATAGATATCGTTTCAAAAAAACCCGCTATTTGTTTTGACAGCAGGAATTATTTTTAAATTAACCATTGAAATTTCTATATTTAGAATTTGGTAAAATGGATTCCATATTTGGAATAATAAGGTACCAATTATGTAATTAACACTCTTTTGTTTTTGGACATTATGAATAGTAACGACGATAATTATCTTTAATTATCGTGATTAATTACTAATCAGGTAGTTAAGGATAATAAAATAATATCATAATAATAAAAAATTACCCAAAAATGTGTCATAATGCTACTGGTTGTATCATGGGCGACCATGGGATTCCTTCTGCCAAAAATACGGACCCCATGGAATCACTTTTGAGTGATAATGACTTTTTTTCTTTTTCTTTTTAAAGATAGTTAAATATAACCAAGTATGTAAAACCTTATTAAAACAATTTTAATTTTGTCTACATAAATGATATCTTAGACTATAAATATTCATTGGAAAGATAAAAATATTTCCATATTCATAGTATTTTTTTAATAATTTTTAGAATTTAAATAAATTAAAATATTTATGACATCATGATGATGCAGCGATTACCTCATTAGTGAACGATCTAAATAACATGAAAAGATAATGTAAAATATAAGACATACACTTTCCAAAAAACTATTAGATGAGTATATTTCGAACCCTTATCACCTTATACTCGAAATATATCAATGTGGGACCTTTTAAATCCAATACACATATTAATATAAAGTATCATTTTATAACATTCCAAGAGTTCCCCTCCTCTACTCTTATAAAAGGCCCCCACCACTACCTCCTTACCCACAATTCTCAAGACTTTTCCTCATCCAAGTTCTTCTCATTTTATCTCTCCACATCCCTATGTTCGTCCTAGAAGCCTTACCATAGGCAGAAAGCAATTCAAGAAACCCTTTTGGTTAAAACCAAGAGGAGTTTCCCGATTTAGAGGTAAAGACTTATCTAATGTTCTTTTGTTTCATTTTTCTTATACAACCCCCTAAACTCTTTTTATTCATATATTTTGTAACAAAACAAGTATCTTAAATATACTAGGATGTTGTTATAATAAGTATTCGAGCTATAATTACACACACCTACATCAAATGGTAAAAGAGCATACTGTTTCCGTGGATGGGGAATTTCAACCTCACGAAACGATGATTGTTCAATATTATTCTAACACCTTCAAAGTTGTACATTAAGATGTCAATATAATTATATATGATATATAATATGTTTATGTTTTCCTTAAGCTTCTGTATTTTTCATTTATGGCATACCTTTATTGTTTCCATTATGGGTAAACGCGATATCTTCATTTTTGGAAGTGCGGACTACCGCCCCCTCAAAGTGATTTGATTCGTTAATGAAATATATAGGACATATAAAGGATGGAGTTAGTGATATTATATAAGATATTATACTAGAATTATAATGTACCTTTATATCATTATGATTCCATTCCATAAAATACGAAATGGAAATGAAAGTAGCATTCATGCGTACGTACGGCTTACCGTCTCCATGAACGGTGCCTTTAATTTATTAACTCTAAATGTTATGTAATATTATAAATGCATTTATATACTGGATATATATGATATATATGATATCTACATCATGAATATAATTCTGGATATAATGGAAACATGAAAAACTTGTAATTATAAAAAAACTTTTTGACTCAAGAACCAATGATCGACAAAACGACCATTATTAACTTAAATAATTATATAGTGTTCATAACATAGTAATAAGTGATATAAAAGGAATAATTAACTTGAAAAATTTTCTTAATCAAGTATAAATTAACTCAAGTTTATTATCCAGGAGGTTAAATAATGATCGAGTCATGTCGGACCCGAGGTAAGGGACTTCGTCTCAATCTCCTTTCACTGAGGCATATTTTGTTTTATACCAAACTTTCTTTTATACGGTGTATAAACCCTTTTGACTTTTATGTTTACTCAAAAGGAATATTTTTTATACCAATCTTTTACTAAATGACATAAGGGAATGTTTTTATGTCATACGTATGCGGCAACAATGACTTATCTGCCGCCATGACCATTATTTGAGTTTTGGCTTCCTCTAAAAGCCAAAACCTTTTTTAAAATGAAAATTAACTACGATGTTTTACATTTAATTTATTTTGGTTTTGAAAATTATTTTCATAATGCTTTTATTATATCAATGTGTTGTATTGATATCTTGTGATTGAAATGTAGAAATGTTATGTTTCCTTTATGCATGTTTAATGTGATACGATTATGTTATGGTTCTTGGGAATTGTTATAAAAACAGGTGGTTCCGTGATAAACTAAGGGTGGGTGATCTAGATATAGCTCTCCAATGCATTGGGTAACACGAAGTGGTTAAACAATAAGGTTTCTCCGAAGAGATCTAGGGAATATATTGTGATGGGTTTCCAGACGTAACCATGAGGGTTACTCCCTACATAAGAATGTTATGAATGCCTCAAGTTACCTCTATGTCTTATGTTTTTTATGAGTTATTCATAAATCTTATGATATTATGAGGTATGTTAACGTGTTTATTTTTGATGAGTAAAGTATGATTTCATTGATTCTTATCTATACATGTACTAATGTTTCCTTTACGTATTTTTATATCCCTTAGTGAGCTTTTTATGCTCATCCAAAGTTTTTGAAATGTTTTTCACAGGTCAAGGGAAAGGTACATGATGTGATGATAGTGTCAAGGAAGTGTCAAGAAAGAATCCATGTTTTATTTTAAATATGTTTCCATTGATGGGAAAAACGAGTACTATATTTTATGTAACCACTTTGTTTAAATGTGGATTGTAACTCATGATTTATGATCTAATTCTATAAAACTCTAAACCTGAATAGATCCTAAAAGTGTACTCTTGAAATAACTCACGATTAACTAATGTTTAAGGTTGGGGCCTTATATTTGGTATTAGAGGTCAGTTTAGATAACTTTAAGAGTTATAATTATAATAAATAATTATCCCAAAAATATTTTTTATGGTCAAATTGAAATGATATAGAATTTTAAGATTACCATGTTGCTTCATCTAAGACATGTCTGTTCAGAATGGTTTTCCGCAGAGGAAACTGGGAAGTAGTAATAGGAAGGTATACAGAATGAAATGACCTTCCGAATCATCATCCTGAGATGGTTGGATTTGGAACTGAATAGTTTGTTGCAGTAATGGTGCAGTTGACTCAAGTGATAAATGGTGGTGGAATCCATGCATGAGATCAACCAGATCAACAACATAGGAACATGTCTGTGGTGGAACATTTTGTGAGGCAACACCGCCCATCATTTAGAGGATCATCTGACCTTGAGCTAGCAGAAGGGTGGATTAGAGCACTGGAGAAGATTTTCAATTTCATGGGGTGTTTAGACAATCAAAAGGTTATTCTTGCTATTTACCATTTGAAGGGTGATGTAGATCAGTGGTGGTCAATGGTAAAAAATATTAGCGTCACTGATGAGATTGATTCTCTCAAATGGGATGAATTCAAAGGTATGTTTCTTGAAAAAGTATTTTCCTAAGTCAATTCGACTTAGGATGGAAAAAAATTCTTGGAATTTTGGAAAGAGGAAAACATAGTGGATAACTATGAAGAAAGTTTCACTCGATTGGAAAGGTATGCTCTATATTTTATCCAAGACCTTGATAGTAAAATAAATCATTTTTACTCAGGATTAAATCCAAAATATCGAAGTGCATTAGCTTTTCTCAAGTTCAAAATTTATTAAAATCTTGTTTGATGTGCTGAGAATGTGGAGATGGAGTTTTTTGATGATCAAGTGTTCTATAACAACCAATAGAAGAAGAGACTGAGGTGGCTGGAGAAAGGGAAGAATTCTTCAAAAAGGTCTGATGGTAAGAAAACTATGGTTCTAGTTTGTGATAAATGTGGTAAATGGCATTCTGGGGAACATATTCTGAATTCTGCAAAGTGATACTAATGTGGTAAGATGGGACATAAGGCTCATGATTGCACTGAAAGTGATAAAGGTGATGGTAAGAACAAATTTGATTTACAGTTAGTGAAATGTTTTAAATTCATTGAGATGGGTCAGTATGTAAATGAGTGTCCAACAAACAGCTCAAGTGATGTGAAGCAGTTAGACTACAAGAAGAAAGGGGTGGTGAAATCCATTGCATTTACTTTAGTAGATGTTGGTCTATCAAATGATGTGGTATCAGGTACTTTGTTTGTTTTTTAAGATTATGCTAGTGTGTTGTTTGATTCGGGGTATACACATTCCTTCATATCTGAAAACTTTTCTAGTAAAATGGGAATACAATCTCAAGAAATGACTCCAGAACTTGTGGTAAAAACACCTGGGGAAAATGTTGAGGCAAAAAGAATTTATAAGAATCTTCCTATCCTCATCCGTGGAAAGAAACTACTTGAAAACCTTATTTTTTTACCTCTAGTAGAGTTTGATGTTATCCTAGGTATGGATTGGCTCTCTTTTTACCATGCTAAGATTTATTTTAGAGCTAAATAAGTTTCTTTTCAGAATGAATTTTAGTTTTTGTACAAGAATGAAACCTTACTGTTGATAACATATCAAGAGGCTGAGAAACTAGTAAAAGATGGATATTATTGTTACCTTTCACCTATTGTTGAAAAAAGGAACTATTTAGATTAATGATGTGCTAGTGGTAAATGATTATACTAATGTTTTTCCTGATGATTTGCCTAGAATAATAGCAGACTGGGAAGTTGAATTTACTGTTGACTTAGTTCCCGATTCTAAGACAATTTCAAAACCCCCTTATCGAATGGCTCAAATTGAACTTTTAGAGTTGAAGGAGAAATTGCAAGATTTATTGGATAAAGGTTTCATTCCACCTAGAACATAAATGCGAGGGGATGTTGTTTTATTTGTTAAAAATAAAGATGGTTCAATGAGACTTTTCATTGAATATAGAGCGTTGAATAACATCACTGTTAAGAAAAAATATCCTTTTCCTTATATCGATGATTTGTTTGATCAGCTCCAGAGAGCTTAGTATTTTTCAATGATTGACCTGAGATCGGGGTACCATCAGTTGAAGGTAAAGAAATCAAATATTCTAAAGACCACGTTTTATACAAGGCATGTCCATTATAAATTTTTAGTAATGCCTTTTGGGCTATCCAATAAACCTGCTGTATTCATGGACCTTATGAATAGAGTTTTCCATGACTTCTTGGATAAGTTTGTGGTCGTTTTCAATGATGATATTGTGGTGTTTTCTAAAAGTAAATAGGAACATGAAATACATTTAAGGGTTATTTTGAAAACCATAAAAGAAAGGAAATTGTATGGGAAATTCAGCAAGTGTGAGTTTTGGTTGCAATAAATTTCTTTCAATGGTCACATTGTTTCTAAAGATGGCATAACTATTGATCCTGCAAAAACAAAGGTAGTTGAAGAATGGACAAGCCCCACAAATATATTGAGATTCGTAGATTCCTTGGTTTGGAAGGATATTATCGAATGTTTGTTAGAAATATTTCCCAGTTATCTAGTCCAATGACTAAGCTAACTCGGAAGGGTGTTAAGTTTATCTGGACAAAAGAATGTGATGATTGTTTTCAGGAACTGAAAAGAAGATTGGTGAATGCTCCAGTTTTGGCACTACTTTCCAGGAATGGGGAGTTTGTTATCCACTGTGATGCTTCATTAAAAGGACTTGGTTGCATACTAATGCATAATGATTAGGTAATTGATTATGCTTCACGTTAGTTGAAAACGCATGAGGTAAATTAACCTACACATGATTTGGAATTAGCATCTTTTGTTTTCACTTTAAAAATTTGGAGGCATCATTTATATGGTGTAAAGTGTTAAATATATACTGATCAAAAAAGATTAAAGTATATATTCACTCAGAAAGAATTGAACATCAGACAGAGGAGATGGCTAGAATTAATCGAGGATTATGATTGTACAATTCATTACAATCCGGGAAAAGAAAATAAATTGGCTGATGCTTTGAGTAGAAAAAGTAATTCATCATTAACAACGTTGCGTTTGGAATGTGATCCTTTGGTTAAGGATTTAATGAACTACGGAATTGATGTTTTTGGTGCAGGATTTCCTTCTGTTTTGTTTTAGGTTACAGTGAAATCTTATCTATCAGACAGATTTAAGAAAGCACCGAAGCAAGACAATGAGTTGCAGAAAAAGGTAGAGGTGGTTCAGAAGGGTAAGTTTCCAGAATTCAACATTGATAATGATTTTGTTTTGAGATTTTGGAAGAGATTTTGTGTTCCATGTGATTCACTGTTTAAGAGGTAGTTGTTATGTGAAGCTCATAGTTCTCTGTTTTCAGTTCATCCAGGCAATACTAAGATGTATAGAGATGTTCCGGAGTATTACTGGTGGGACAGAATGAAAAGGGATATTTTTTATTTTACTATGAAGTGTTTCAATTTTCAATAGGTAAAAGCATAGTGGCAGTTACTGAAAGGGATGCTTCAACCTTTACCAGTGCCAGAGTTGAAATGGTAGAATATATCCATGGTCTTCGTTGTGGGATTTCCGAATACACCTCGAGGTAATAATGCAATCTGGGTTATTGTTGATCACATGACTAAATATACTCATTTCCCTGCTATATATGATAATTTTTCCCTAGATCAACTTTCCCATTTGTATCTTAAAGAGATAGTCAGGATACATGGTGTTTCCCTCTCCATTGTATCTGATCGTGATCCCAAGGTCACTTCTAACTTTTGGAAAGGCCTTCAGATGTCGTTGGGTGCTGAATTAAATTTCAGTACAGATTTTCATCCTCAATTCGATGGGAAGTCAGAACAAACAATTCATACATTGGAAGATATTCTATGTGGTTGTTTGATGGATTATCAGGGAATTTGGGACCAACATATTTCATTGCTTTAGTTTTCTTACAATAACAGTTTTCATTCCAGTATACAGATAGAACCACATGAGTCCTTATATGGGAAGCAGTGTCAAACTCCAACTTTTTGGGATGAAGTGGGTGAAAGGAAGATGATGGGACCAGAATTGGTAGAAGAGTTGGATGAAAACGTTCAGCTGATACAGAGACACATGATTACAGCTAAGAGTAGGTAGGGTATTTATGCAGACAACAGGAGGAAGGATCTCTCTTTTGAGGTGGGTGATCATGTTTTTCTCAAAGTGTCACCATGGAAAAGTGTGATGAGATTTTGTAAGAAATAAAAGATTAGTCCAATTTTCATTGGACTATATGAAATTATGGAGAGAGTTGGACTAGTTGCATACCGAGTGGCTTTACCTCCGATTTTATCTTAGGTACACAATGTTTTTCATGTTTTAATGTTATAGAAGTAAATGCCAGATCCATCTCATTTTTTGAGTCCAAAGTTAGTTCAAATGGAAGAGAATATATCTTATGAGGAACAGCCAGTCTAGATTATTGACCACAGGGAGAAATTGTTGCGGAATAAGGTGATTCATTAGGTAAAGGTTTTGTGGAAAAACCACATGAGTGAAGAGGCATCATGAGAATCTGAAAATGCAATGAGGGATAAATACCCCCACTTATTCGATAAGTAAATAAATTGTGGAGATGCAATTTTCTAAAGGGGAGAAGGATGTAACATCCCAAGTAAGTAATGAATAATAGATATTCTTATCTATGTATATTTATGAATTATATTGTTTTTTAGAGGCTTAAAATGAGAATAAATCTAATCTTAAACATAGAATACACTATTATTTTTAAATGATTATTTTACTGCATTTTGATGGAAAACCATTTTCAAATAAAACTTTTGACAATTTTATAAGCTCTATTTTTCAAAATAATCTTATTCTTTATGATTGGGACATTGAAATTTACTTTGGAAAAAATATGGGTATTTTTCAGACAATGTTAATTTTTTTAATGAATAGTTAAAAATACAACATTTTACATCAAAACTTATTTTTCAACTAATTTATTTATATGGATTGATTATCTTTTAAATTTTATTTAATGTTTAAATAGAATATAATTTTACCATGTAATAAAATGGTGGTCATTGGGATTAATTTCACTTTGTAATTGGGCATAAACAAGTGCCAAAAGTTTCCTAAATATTGTTTCAAAAAACCCGCTATTTGTTTTGACAATGAGAATTATTTTTAAATTAACTACTGAAATTTATATGTTTTTAATTTGTAAAATTTATTCCATATTTGGAATCATATTATCAAAATTATGTAATTAAGACTCTTTTGTTTTTGTACATTATGAATATTAACGATAGTAATTATCTTTAATTATCGTGATTAATTAGTAACCGGGTAGTTAAGGATAATAAAATAATATCATAATAATAACAAATGACAACAACATGTGTCCTAATTCTACTAGTTGTGTCATGGACAACCATGGTATGCCTTGTGCAAAACTTATGGACCCCATGGAATCACTTTGTTGTGATAATGACTTTTTATCTTTTTATTTTTAAAGAAAGTTAAATATAACAAAGTATGTAACACCTAACTAAAACAATTTTAATTTTTACTACATAAATGATATCTTAGATAATAAATATTCATTATAAATCTAAAAATATTTCCTACATCATAGTAATTTTTTATAATTTTTAGACATTAAAAAAATTAAAATATTTATGAGATCATGATGATGCAGTGATTACCTCATTAGTGAACGATTTAAATAAAATGAAAAGATAATATAAAATATAATACATAAACTAATAAAAAACCTATTGTATGGTTATATTTCTAACCCTTATCACCTTACCCTCAAAATATATCAATGTAGGACCTTTTAAATCCGAAACACATTTCAATATAAAGTAACATTTTATAACATTCCAAGAGTGCCCCTCCTCTCCTCTTATAAATAGCCCCACCTCTACCTCCGTACCAACACTTCTCAAGCCATTTTATTGGACAAGATCATCTCATTTTATCACTCCACATCCCTCTCTTCATCCTAGATGCCATAGGAAAAAATATCTTTAAGAAACCCTTTTGGTTAAAACTAAAAGGAGTTTCCCAATTTAGAGGTAAAGACTTCTCTAATGTTCTTTTGTTTTATTTTGATTCTCCAACCCCCAAGACTCTTTTTACTAATTTCTTTTGGAACAACACCAGTATCTTTAATATACTATGATGTTGTTATAATAATTATTCAATCTAAACTTACACACACCTACATCTAATGGTTAAAGAGCATAATATTTCCGTGGATGGCGAGTTTTTGCCTCACAAAACGATGATTGTTAAATATTCTTCTAACACCTTAAATGGTGGACATTAAGAAGTAACTATATTTATATATCATATATAATATGTTTATGTTTTCCTTAATCTTATGTATTTTTCATTTTCGGCATACCTTTATGGTTTCCATTATGGGTAAACGCGATATCTTCATTTTTGAAAGTGCGGACTACCGCCCCCTCAAAGTGATCTGATTCGTTAATGACATATGTGGGCCATATAAAAGATGAAGTTAATGATATTACATATATTATTATTGTGGATTTATAATTTACCTTTATATCATTATGATCTCAATCCATAAAATACAACATAGAAATGAAAGTAGCGTTCATGCGTTCGTACGGCTTACCGTCTCCATTAACGGTGCATTTCATTTCATACCTCTAAATGTTATGTAATATTATAAATTCATTTATATACTAAATATATATGAAATATATGATATCTACATCGTTAATATAATTCTGGATATAATGGATACATGAACAACTTGTAATTATAAAGAGTTTACTTTTGACTCAAGTACTAATGATCGACAAAACGACCATTATTAACTTAAATAATTACATAGTGTTCATAACATGGTAATAAGTGATATAAGAATAATAATGAACTTGAAAAAGGTTCTTAAGAAATTATAAATTAACTCATGTTTATTATTGAAAAGTTTAAAGAACGATTGAGTCAAGTCTGACTCGAGTTTAGGGACATCGTCTCAGTCTCCTTTCATTGAGGCATATTTTGTTTTATACACAACATTCTTTTATACGGTGTATAAAACCCTTTGACTTTTAAGTTTACTCAAAAGGAATCTATTTTATACGAAGCTTTTAATAAATGCAAAAAGGGAATGTTTTTTTGTCATACGTATGCGGTGACAACGACTTCTCTGCCGCCGTGACCATTATTTGAGTTTTGGCTTCCTCTGTATGCCATAAATTTTTTTAAAATAAAAATTAAATACCATGTTTTACTTTTCATTTATTTTTGTATTGAAAATGTTTTTCATAATGTTCTTATTATATCAATGTGTTGTATTGATATCTTGTGATTGAAATGTGGAAATGTTCTATTTCCCTTATGCATGTTTTACGTGATACAATTATGTTGTGGTTCTTGGGAATTATTATGAAGATGGGTGGTTCTGTGATAAACTACTGGCGGGTGAGCCCGATATAGCTCTCCAATGAATTGGGTAACACTAAGGGATAAAATTTTAAGGTTTCTCCAAAGATATTTTTGTAATATTCTGTGATGGGTATTCCAAACGTAACCATGAGGGTTACTCCCTTTGTAAGAATGTAATGAATTCCTCAAGTTACCTCTATGTCTTATGTTTTTATGAGTTATTCACAAATCTTATGATTCCATGAAGTATGTTAACATGCTTCTATTTTATGAGTAAAGTATGATTTCATTGATTCTTATGTATACATGTACTAATGATTCCTTTTCGTTTTTTTATCCCTTACAGATATATTTATGGTCATCCCATGTTTTTGAAATGTTTCTCACAGGTCAAGGGAAAGGTACATGATGTGATGATATTTTCAGGGAAGTGTCCAGAAAGAATCCATGTTTTATTTTAAATGTGTTTCCATTGATGTGAAAAATGAGTACTATCTTTTATGTAACAACTTTTTTTAAATGTGGAGTGAATGCATGATTTATGATCTAATTCTCTAAAACTCTAAACCAGAAAAGATCCTCAACGTGTACTCTTGAAATAACTCAATATTAAGTAATGTTTAAGGCTGGGGCCTTATAATATAATTGTATAATAAATTTAGAAAAATTTAAATGGATGTTAATTATTTTGAAAATGAATCATTATAACATTTAATATGAAGATTCAAGATAAATTTTTGCTTACCTCGGGTTTGAATCATCACATATGTTGTTTATCATCAAGAATAATAAAAATATATTAATTATCATCATGTATATGGACCTTTTATAAAACTGTTATTCAATATATTTCATTAATTTCCTTGTAATATTTAATTTCATAACTAATTGAGTTCCAATCAGACATTTGAAACTATTCTTCTCACATGTCCAGAATGACAATGGGAGGACGAATATGGTCAATGAGGTCATTATTACATCATCTCCAAAAAATTTATAATAATATATTAATCATTTTTATACATAAATTTAAATTTTAAAACAGTTCATGAATAATGGTTATGAAAAATGAACTATGTTACGATCTTGTAGATGATAATTCATACATATGAATGAGTAACGTTTCCATTTTTTCAATGATCATTATGGAAACAAGGTAAGTATTATCTTATCATTTAATAATGATAATAATATCATAAATATGATATTATTTCAATATGAATACTAATATATACAATCCAAGTATTGTGGTGTTAAAAAATGAATAACATCACTTCGTCGAGGTGGGTGTCCACACACACGCAGGAAAAACATTATCAATAATCAGTTAATTGAATTGTAAGAAAATGAAAGATATATTATATTTTAGTAATGATATTTATGAAATTTATATCATATATAAACCTTAATTATATAATTATAACACCTTAGGAGAGGTGGTGATGGAAAATGAAATACATTTATCAACGATGTAGTAGTCCATCGTACACTCAAATAATGAATTCCTTTTCCATTTGATGGAGGTTGGATATGGATATATGTTTTTCCTTTAAAATAATAACCTATAAGTGTATGAATAATATTTATTTTATTATAATATAATTTTTTTTAATGATTTTGAAGGATTTGGAAGAAGAAATAAAATTTAAATACTCAGATAAGAATGATACCTTATCTTCAAACAACCTCTTTTTCATAACACCTCAACAATCTTAAGGCTCATATTATTAAATAATAAAGAAAAATAGAATGTGAGGATGGATTTTATTAAAGTATTTGAGTATATATTTTTCAAGATATACGCTTTAAACTTTTCTTTGAAGAGAATAAGAGATCCTCTTTTCTAAGAGAATGGAAGTTCACCCATAAAATTTCATAAAATATTAAATTTAAATAAACATATATCATTATAAAAATGCCAAAAAATGATACTATTTTAATATAATATAATTATGAGTGGAAATAATATCAAAAAATTAAATTTGGAAAAATTATGCCGATGTTTTTACAATTATAATTTTGTTTTAACCTCTCATAACATTTTCTAGTCTCACTTCAAAATCAAGGAATTGTTTACTCTTTGAGGGTCATTATTTTTACTATAAATGGTAAAAAGGATGATAGATGAAAAATGGTAGATGTAATTAAATATATCATATTAATGTGGAGAAATCAAATATATTTTTATAAATTTATATCATTTAAAAGAATTTATTTATAATAAAATATCATTAAAGTCATTTTTCAGAACTACTCCTTAAATTGATTTTAGTAACATCACGAAAAAAAAATTAATTAATAAAAAATATTTTTTTATATACCAACAAAATATATTAAAAAATATTTATTTATCATAAATTATATTTCATTTAATATTTATTATATCATTTATTTTAATTTCTTATTAATTAAATACATACTACATAATTATTGTATAATAATTTAGGGTAATTATTATTTTTTATTTCTAAATAAAAATAACATTCAAAGAGGAGTATAATTCATTTTTATTTTTTATTACTACATATAATAAAACAACTCTTGTAAAAACCCATGTTTTTAAAATAGAATACAGTGTTTGATAGCATACTAGATAGGCCATACCGAACTTAAAAGAACAACTAAATATTATTATTTAAATGTGATTTTTGAAAAATATAAACTAAATTGGTTATAATAAATATTATTTACTGAATTATTGAATATAAAATTTTCATAAACATTAGTAATTTATTAACTAATGCTTATAAAATTAACCACTTACTTTTCGTAAAGTCATTTTATTCTTCAAATACACTTTCTCCAATAATGATTTTAATTTCTATTATGATTTAAAAGAATAATTAATTTATAGATATTATAAAAATAGTAGGAAAAAAATCATATTATCAAAATTTATTCAGGATTAATTGTTCATAATTTTTATAAAGCATGATTTTTAAATGAATAGTGAAAATACAGATTTTTGTTGAAGATTGTATTTTCATTTCATGTATTTATTAAATAAAATTATTTCATAGATTCGTTTAAAAATTTATTTTGTTAAATGTGATTTAATATATTCCATTTAGGGTTTCTTAAATTTATTATATACTTGAATTTATTATAAAATCATTTAATGCTTAAAAAGTTAATTTTCCAAAAAATGACTTTCTTTTTATTTTATCAATTAAATTTAATTAAAATGATACAAATGATTTGTTTTTAATTATATAAAATGGATTCCATATTTTGGATTAGGATTTAATTATTTTTTTGAATAGGTTAATTTATATCCATGAAAATTTGATCATAATTCTCAGTATTTTTTGTTTCCATGGTAATAGGTAAATTGGGGAATTAAGGATACAAATATAACTATAAGAACTATAAAATGACTATAACAATTGATTTTTTTATCTTATGATTAATATTCCTCTATAATCATTCAAGGATATGTTATATGATCATTTATGGCCATGTGGATTTTATTTTGACATTTAAAAAACTTTATTTAATGAAATGTCAAACATGTCACACTCTTGTTTTTAATATGTATAATATTTTTAAAATGGTGTCATATAGAGGATATGTTCGAATATAAATAATATTTTTCAATATAATATACTTATATTCGTCATGGAAATATATTGCTTAACTTATAGGTAGTAAATAATTAACACAACTTCTTGGACAACACTAATGTATTAATATTAAACTATTGAGAATAACAAATAAATGATATTAAAAATAATAAAATAAAAATAGAATGAGAGAATTCATGTAATATAATAATTTTAATGATTTATTTTAAATTTTATTATTTTATGACCATATTTTATACGAATATTTTTTGTTATGTTGTAATTTTAAGAAGTCAATTTAATGAATAATTTCAATGTTGAAGTCTAGGATATTTTAAAATAAATAATTATTTATTAAAAAATTTAATATTATTAAAAAATAATGAATTTTACTAAAATATTATTATATTCTTTAAAATATCATCAATGATCCAATTTTGTGTCTTAATTATTCTATTGAACATATACGGACCCTCAAATTTTAAAAATCCATATTCTGACTATAAGAGTTAACTGGGATAAATAACCATTAAAACTAAATGAAAATGGTGTGAATGTGACCTACCTATGTCTAAAAATTATTATATGAGAGAATTTATACCAATTACTATATTATATTCTAAGTAACTCACTTTGGATACATTTGGAATTAATATTTAATTTAAATTAATTTACTATTTTGAGAAATTCTAATAGTTCCTATCCTCTCTCCTAAAAAAGGTAACCACTTATTCTCATGTATGATCACATTCAAATCAATTTTTTTCAGAAAATATCTCCCTAAATAACTTCCTAAAATCGATAAACTCATTCTAGATGTCTTATTTTTGGTATACAACCATTTTTAGTTGCTTGAAGGTGTTAATCAAAGGATGTTGTCCAAAGAAGATGTACTATTTTATCTGATTGTTTTCGATTTGTTTCTACATCCAAATCCATTGAATATTATTCAATGAATGATAAAATAAAAATAAAAATATACATAATATATACATATTTTATTATTTATATTACTTAAACTATATTCATCTCTACTTTCATCAAATGGTAAATAATGTCATCAATCATGTGTGTGACAGACTACTGCCTTGTGAAACATTGTGATTCATTTTCCATCCTTATATCTCATGATTGGTTATAATAAAAAAATTTATGTATAAAAATTATATTAAATAAATAATTATCAAAATTAAACCATAATATGTCATTTACCTTTCAACCATTCCATGAATATATAAATGTTAAAATTATTTTAATGTTTGTGTGGACTAACCCCTAAATGAAGCAATATGGTTAGCTTTTCATCACCACATCACATGGATTATATATATTTTAATTTTATTAAAATATTATAATATTTATGATATTAAGATAATTATATAAATATAAACCATATTTATCTTGTTTCAATATTGGTAGTAATTAAATGGAAATGTTACACATGCATACGCACGGCATACCATCTCAACAATGGTAACATAGATTTTATTTTCATAACCATATATAATGGTTGGAAATAAAATTATAATTGATGTATAAAATTGATAATTGTGTCATTAATATTATTATATATGAAATGGAATAAATATAACTTTAACAATGGTAAACTGATCAAATCCATTTTGGACATCATAACATAATATCGCCAAACGTCCAATATGAACATAAATAGTTATCTAATTTTTAGAACATGATAATAAGTGAAATAAATGGAGAAATAATCTTCAAAAAGATTTTAAAAAAATTAAATAATTAACCTATGTTTATTATTAACAAATATTATGAACATATATGTCTTTTAGAATAGATGTTAACGGACTATTTATCTTAAAAACTCGTTTTAATGGTTATAATGAATTATTTTTCAAAAATTTTCTCTTTTGGTCATTGTTATAAAATTTATTTTGATGTATTTATTTATATGGAATTGAATGTTTTTTAATGTTAATTTTTTATTTTATCTAATATTTTTAAAGAAGGTATTTTTTATGATTTTATTTAGGATATTTCCTAACTTAGTTTTGGTTTATTATGTTAAACTTCTACATAATAAATTTATTCATGCTAAAATTATGAAAAAACATGAATAGTGATTATCATCTTTTTTATTTATGGTTGTTCTATGTGTATTTAAATCTGATATTCATAATCTATCCTTTTTATTAATGTCATCTTCAATGAAAGTATATCTGTAATAGTATTTTTAATACCTCTTCTGATGATTGTTTTTTTAAAAGAAAATAAAATGTTTTTTAAACTTATACGGCCTCATAATAATTTCTCACCATCATTAAAAATTAATTTATGATTATTAATTAAAAAATTTTATATTGTTATTTTCAAAAATATTGTTTCCTTTATATGAACACAATACTCTTGTGATGACCCCGTCCCCACAAGGTGTACCCCTCATAGGCCGACAATGTTTGAAGGGACATAGTTACCCCTGAGTCTCGTCTCCTACAGGTCTCGGGATGGCGAGTAGCTCCGAGGGTATAGTAAACACAAAAAGTTGTGGAATTGACATATAAGAGAACACATTTGAAATATAGAGATATGGAACACAATATGCAACTCCATCTTGGACTTCAATATATCAGAAAACCCATGTATACATATGTAATGTCATGCAAGAAGAACAATAACTGAAAAGGGAAAACTACACGTACCAAAATAATGTAAAAAAAATAAGTGACCACAATGCCTAAACAACTCCTGTAACCCCAAGTTAGTAGTAACAAACATGATCTACAACATACTCCAAGTGATTTGAAAAATACTTTATATATACACTGAGTGATTACAACAGTATAATCCGTAGGATCCTCCATGGAGCCTCTCGTAATGATGCAAAGAAAGCATGCAAAAGAACATTGAACAATAATTGAAACTAAACCATCATCCAAATAGGTATACTAACTTCCCAGCCTCACCATGGATACTCTCACCATGTATCATAAATAAGAATATATAATATAATAAAAAAAATCATGGTTTCCCCTCTTCTACTTCCCCACTAGTTTTCTGCTTTCCCCCAAAGCCATACATCCTAAGAATCTCTCTCCTAAGTGGATTACCCATAGACAACTTAGAGAAGCACCACAATATGCACAACTTGTAAAGAAACCACTATGTCTATGTAACCAATGTGACTATATAGTTTTTGGGAATCACCACAGCTCGCATAACATGTATCATATGCTGGGATTTATAGGACAAGCCAATACAACCCATATAAAATGTAAGGGTCCTCAAGACATCACAACCAATACACATTACACCTATAATAGTCCATAAGAAACTATATCTAGAATATATTTGTGTGAATAACCACAAGACACTATCGCCATCTACACACATATATGGGGAAAGACAACTAATTTGCCTACCAGCACGTGTAACTACCAAGAGAAGAGAGTGGGGCCAAAGGGGGTAGTCATCCATCCATCACCATACTGGAATGTTACGGAAAACACCCCAAGAATCAGATTCCTTGGGGTTCTAGATTCCCAAACTAGCAGGGTGTATTAGTGTATATAAATACAAAATATACAAAATATACAATATATGAAAACCACACTATGAGCACAACCCAGTGTTAAAATCAATTGCAACTAACTTCACTCGGACTACAGACTCCCACTACAAAGACTAGGTTTCATAGAAGAACATTACCATTTAAATTGCGTTATTTTATTAATTCATTTCCTTTATTATCAGATGACCATTATGTTCATTAATTTTTTAAACAATAACTAACCATTAAAAATTACACATTATAATTTATTAGCATCACAACAAGGTTTTATACCCCATAGACATAACCAGACGATGCCCACAACATCATAGAAATAATACATCATCATTACAACCCAACAATATCCAACCACATGGGTTAACATTTTTTATTGAATTATTTATTAACGGAATTATTACAGTCCCATATTCCCGGGAATTCTAGGAAAACATTCTTTACTACTAAACTAAAGGGGTTCAACCCTATGAGTAGATGAACTACCATTCAAGTGTTTTCCACCTATAATTGGAGCATGGACCCACCATCCCTTGATAATCTAATCACAGAAAGCATGTGGAATTTTCCATGAATCATTTCCCCTTTTGAAAGGTGGGTAAGAAACTACGTCAACCTTAAGATGTTGGGAATTTAATGTATATAGACAACCAACATGATTCAGCAAATATCCTATAATTCACATCCAACACGTTTCATCATCTTCGGTGTCCTCCCAGACACCCTTAGGAATAAACTGATGCATCTCACAACTCTAAGCATAAAATGATGCGACACCCAATGGGCCTCCCTTCCACTGAATATTAGAACAACCATTTAGGCTCACATCACAACACAAGTAGTAGGAAAAAAATAGCATATAATTCAATAAATAATTATTTTATTTCAAAAAGGGAAGAGAAAGAATAAGAAATCAGGGAAACCTGAGGAAATGAATACTGAGAGCGTCACTGATAACATGGCCCACCCCTCATGGGGAAGCGATCCAAGGGAACAATTCTGCAAAAGGGGACATTCTGGGGTAGCAAAGGAGGTTAATAAATCTTCCACTTGATTTCCCTCATTCAACATTTAGAGGATGTTTATGTCACTAGAGAGGAGATACTTACACATTCAAATCAAGTATGTGATAATCTAGGGGAGGAGGAGGTACCAATGAGATATTTCCACACATGTTTTCAATCCTTCTCAACAATGGACATATTAATGTTTTTGGATTGGAAAAGGGAGAGTGCTCTAAGAAACAACATCACCTCCTCCATAAGATAATTATTTGAACTGAATAAGGCACTAAAAGAAAACACCACTGAGCCTTCCATGTCACGGACTACACCACCACTGGTCATGATGCTGGAGCCGAAGGCTCCATTAACATTGTGTTTCAGGCCTGAACTATGGGGCATTCAGCGAACCCATTTCCCCCGCTACCTAAGGCTAGTACAAACGTTACAAGCAGGCTTGGAGTTGAATCGGCTAAGGGAAGGCACAACATCTTTTTGTGGGAGGAGACTGGCCAGTTCCGAGGAAAGTCAATTGAATCTTTCTAGAAATTCAAGAGTAGAGTAGTGAGAAAATGGAATTCTTGGTTGTGCTCTTACCAGATGTACCACCTGCCAGTATCCAGAAGGGTCACCCAGGCTGAAATCTCTTAGCCATTTTAATGAAAACTACTGATCCTCCTCCAGATGAAGTCCTCAGTGGAGGCTGCAGTGCTAGGAGGCATAGGGAACACTCTGATAACACCCTAGATCTGCATGGACCACTCGCCATGGAAGAATAGATGCAGGGTGGATTTATCTGAGGGAGTCAGAAAACAAACACATATGTGGAAAGTAGGACCCCATTCCTTTTACTCGACAGATCTGAGGGGAGATCCGGATGTTTGATTCTCCAAAGAAGGAAGGAAAATTTTATTGGGGTGGCCTTTCTCTAGAGGCATCTCCACCACTGATCACTCTAAAGATGGGATAGTGTATAGTGTTGGTATACCATGGCCGAGAACATCCCTAAGGGGGAGTTGGTAAAGATGCAGCTATCCGGGCCCCATCCAAACTAATGCAATCAAATGTGGCCTTTTATGTTGGAGACAAAACCACATGGATTAAGGATGGGTGAGCAATATCTTCTAGGAAGGAAATTATATGTGCATGGTAGCCTAGAAATTCTATCATGCTGGACCCCCAGTCGAATTGCCAGAACCTGATTCCCCCACAGCCCTTAACCCACTGTGTGGGGAATATTAACATGGGGAAGTGAGCCCGAAGAGATCTCATGAGGCTTGAGGGAAATTTTCCATTTTCACAAAGTCTGAATCCATATTTCCCAAGAATCCTTTGGCTCTACATGGAGTTACCCTAAATAACATCTCATGAAAGCATGCCCTAGAATAATGACATGGTATGTCCCATGTCTCTAACCCCGATTCATCCCAACTCCTATGGCCTGGAAAGATTACTTCAAGAAGACCTCATGCATCTCCACTCACGTTGGATATCCCAAATAACTCCATTAAATATTTTACGATATGAATAATGGAATACTTGGGGGACCTGAGGGTGAAAAGAACGTTCATAGAGATAGAAAAGAGTGCACAATTATAGAGGGTGATCCATCTTCAAAAGGCAAGGAATCTATTTTTCCAATTGAGGATATAGATGGTAATTCGGTAGACCAGACCATCAAAGAATCGGGTCCGAATTCTAGAATGGGAAATGGGAGCTCTAGGGTAAATCATAAGAAATCTTTTTCTTCGAATTCCTAGGATAGAGACAATAGTTTCTTTTCTTCTGTTCGGGCAGGAGGAGTGATAGTAAACCTTACTCTAGTCCCTTTTCATCATTTGTCCACTCTACAATGAATACTCATTCATGATTTGGATAATGACCCTGATGGAAGCGCTACCCCCATTGATGAAGAAAACCATATCATCCGTGAAGTTGAAATGGGACACGCCTGGAACACGAGTCCCGTAGTGGTAAGAAAGAACACAACCACATTGCAAAGAGGAGGACACATACTTTCTTAGGGTGTCCTACACCGGAATGAAGATGCTAGGAGAGATAGGGTTGTCTTTCCTATTCCCTCTCCCTGGTTTTAAGAAGCTTCATTACCTACCCATAAAATGCACGTTGAGCAACGAAGAGCTGTAGCATCGAAATAGGATGTGAATAAACTATTCGAAAAAACCCATGATCCTCATGGCACGAATGATATACCCTCATTCCAATCTGTCGTAGGCCTTTTCCATATCAACTGTAATTGCAATGTTGGACCCTCTAACCTTCCTGCTAATCTCACCCATCATCTCTTAGGTGATAACCATTTCCCCCTGAATGGACCTCCTCTGAATGAAGGCATGTTGTTCCTTCGCAACCCAACTGTGAATAAACTATGAAAGTATTCTCTTGATGAGGTTCACTAGAACTTTATATGTGATGTTTCACATGAAGATAGGCCGATACTGTGCAATGGAAGTTGGATCACTATCCTTGGGAATAAGGAATAGGGTAATAGTAGTGGAAAACAGTGGAAACCCACTACTATATAAGAAATAGCTAATAGCTTTGATAAGATCCTCCTTGAAGATACTTTATTAAATAACAATGAAGGAACCCGGGAAACCATTTGGTCTAGGAGAACACTACTAATTAAGTGATGTGACTGAATACCACACCTCATTTTCTTCTAGAACATGTTCGAGAGCCTTGTTGGTGTGAGGAGGGACCACTCTGGGGACTAAGATGAAAAGAACGGTCTGAACCTAGGGACACCCATTCTGCCATTGGGAGTTAGGATTACACAAGGAGGAAGTAAAATACCAGTCAACCATACCACCTATGACATCCATGTCGCTAGTAAAGGATCTGTCAATGAACTAAATATCTGTAACCCTCTGCCACTACTTCTCTTTTTGACATGAATGAACGTAGGCTATGTTACGATCTCCCTCCTTGAGCTAAGTGGCCCGAGAATGCTCATGAAGGCTCCATTCCTATTCCATCAGTCACACATTTAATTTGTTCTTATTGAGGAAAAGAGATGAAAAAACCCCCTCATCCTAGAGAACATCTAGAAGAGTCTCATCCAATTAAATATCATCCTTCACATCCTCCAAAATGGGATGAAAATCTGAGAGAGAATCAAACCAACCTCTGAAAACATTCTTTAAGCCCTAAAACCTCTTGTAGAGGAAATCCCAAGCCCCCCCCTCCGACAGGGGGCCATTTAAGAGGATTGGACCAGCTCATGAAATCTAGGAAGATATTTCCACATTTTGTAGAAAACAAATCCTCATCCCTTAAAGAGAAGCTGAGCTATCTTTGACTTCCCAAACTCAAAGGCCAAACATAATATGAACTAGTCTATTGTCCCTTAGTAATTGCATCAATCCTACATACATATTAACTAATCATGGATCCAAAGTAGAAGGAAATCATACTTAAAATAAAGAGTGTGAATCATAACCCTAAAAAATATTATTTTTAATAATCAAATTGTTCAATAATCAATCTTGAATTAACTGATTCATCATTACTAGGTTCTAACTATGGGAATCCTAAAAAGATAAAAAAAATATATATCATAAATTAAATAAAAATTATTAATACATCAATTTGATTATCATCAATTGACAATAATAAAACAAATATTCATTTACATACCTTTTTATCTTTGACAAATAATTTGCAATTAATCCCAGTTTATATTCTTTACCATGATCCATCTAGAACAAAATTATAAACATGGAATGAATATATATCACACTATCTAGAAAACTAAAAGTAAATAACATAAGATCCATACCAATATATTTTTCCATTTCAAATATTTGTCATGTCAATTCCATTTTGATCAAGTGGGATAAAACATACTAACACTATAGTTTCATGTAAATGAATATAGAAGCCACAAATCCCATACCTCATAACGTTGCTGACATTCTTTTCTCAACATCATATCAATGTAATGGATCATGATCATCTTCCCTATAATAAATGAATCCACCAAAGGATGTTGTGGAAAAACTACATCAATTAAAACCAGAATTAATCCCTTATAACCATGCGGATCAAATGCCATAGCATGGAAATGATAAACATGATAAAACAGATCGAAGAAATAAAATAACAGAGGTATATCTTACCTCATGTTGAATACAGATCGAAGAAGGAAACTAGGAACCAATCTGGGATGGATGAATCCCCAACCAATAGCGAGGCGGCGTCCGGGTTATCTGGTGTCGAGAGAGGATGCACTCAAACCATAGGGTTTGACAAACTATAGTGGATGGATGTCTTTAAATTACTCATTGATGGGGATGTACATGAAGAGTACCTACCTATAAAATCATGTACCACCTAGAGGATGACATACATTGAAAAATGTGTCACCTTGGAGCATAGTTTTATTTTTTTACATCTAAATAGTACACATTGTGTCCCCCGTGGTCACATCGTATGTTCCATATTTCCAGATTATTATGACCGAACTCCTCCATACTTACTAGGAGCCTTCTCTGAGCACATTGGTCTTATAGTACACGAAAAGAGATGATCCATGAAAATCCAGTCACTTTAATCATATACCCATCAAAATATTCTCATCCTGGACAATCCAAAACCAAAACAAAGACGAAATAGAAAAGAGTTTGACCAACCAACATCCCTGCGACATACCTCTAAAGGGTTTCACCCCCATAGGAGCTCAAAAATATCAAAATAATTAAAAAACACACCACAAAAAACACGACGAGCTATTAAACTCTCTCCTAGGGGAGATACCTCTGAAAAGAGATAAATCTCCAAAAAACAACAAATGGAAACCATATTATAGACAGAAATGGTATAGAACCACTAAATGAAAATTGTAACATGGAAAGAGATAAACATAAAAAATATTGGGATATTGATAATGTATCAACAACTCATCTTCTTAGGCAATCCCCTCCATGCCACCATATCACCAAAAGAAAGGAACCAATGGGATAAATGACGGAACAACACGTTCTCTTATTGTATTGGATCTCCAGAGGCCTCTCTTCGAAGGTTGAATCATCTCCAATATCAATATATTCCCAATCGATGATGTTAGAGTCATAATGAAGATAACGACGGAGCAACAACACTTGGAAAACATCATATCTATGGATCATCTATAGGTGGTGGGATACTTGATATGCCACAAATACAACATGATCAAACACCTCAAAAGGGCCATCAAACTAGGGATATAACAAACTCCAATGAACAAAACATCATTGAACATTATTGGGAGTAACCTTTAGAAACATGTGATCCCCAAAATCATACTCCAATTGTAACCCCCGTTGATCGGCATAGGTTTTCTAATGATCAATCACAACCTTAATACTCTAATGATTAATCTAATCCATCTCGGTCATATTTAGAACATCTTCTAGTCCGAGAATTAATGACTCTTCGACCCCAGTCCAGCACAACAGTGATTGTAATTTTCAGCCATACTAGTCTTATAATAATGCAATACCAATGGTGGAGTGAAAACAAAATTTGTAAGAAAACTGCACCAAGGATAACTGCGTCATCCAAGAACTTCCAAAATCTAGGACTCAAGAGTGCAATATGTCTTCAAGAGTTTGTATGGTTCACTCTATCTAGACATCCATCTTTGAATGAGATGTAGTTCTAAGGCATAGATGAGAACAAAAATCATGACGGAGGCCTCATCACACCATAAAGGTAAAATGAGGATCTCTATTTGAAATTATCATCCTCAAGAATCCATGGAGTCTCACTACCTCCTTTAGATATTTTGTTGCAAAATTTCTACTATGATCGATTCCATGATTTCTGGAAAGGGGCTAATTAAGTCAATTGATTCACTACCACACAGAAAACATCATGAAAACCCTGATATCAAGGTAAACCGATTTCAAAGTCCATTTAAATTTCCTCCCACTTCATTGAATAATATCTAATGGGTGGATAAAACAACTGGGGACATAGTGCGTAGCCCTTACCTTCTGGAAGACCAATAATCAAGGCACAAACACATTAACTGCACAATTCAGCCCTGACTACAAAAAATGACTACTCAAGTCTGGGTACATATTTTTCAGGCCATGATGCACCACTAAATAAAAACTATGGAACCCTATAAGAAATGTCACAAACATCGGCAATGGAATGGAAATCCATCCTTGATACAACACTCATTGTTGTTTTTCCTTAGACCATCCATCAGGGGCCTCACCAAAACAACTCGGTCTCTCTAGACATCCACCTCAAGATCTCGCAACTAGGAATATTCCACTTGTTACACTAGATATGACTGCACTGTCATCATAAAAATACATCCTCTTCCCCCAACTACTCACATATTGAGGTGTAATGCTGAATGTTCTTCAATCACTCCAAATGAATTAAGATATTCATGAACTACATCACAAAATGAATTCTTATATAGCACATCAGCTACAAAATTACTCTTTCCAAGAATATATGATATTTCAATGTCGTATTAATATAAGAACTTCATCCACTGACACTTCCAAATGTTCAATCATGTTGGGAGAAAACATACATCAGGCTCTTAAGATCGGTGAAAAACACAAAGCACTCACTAATAAAGTAATTTATACACAACATCAAGGAAAACACCACTAATGAAAACTAAAGATCATGGGTGGGATAGTTAAATTCATGGGGATTCCACTACAGAGACCCATATGAAGCAACTAATATCTACTACATCAGAACAGAACCAAACCCAAAATTTGAACCAATGTAGAAAACATCAAACTATAATCCATCTGCTAGTAGACAATGTACTAGATCACATACCAACATCTACTTCAGATACTCAAAAAACACATTACACTGCTTACTCCACATGAACGCCAAATCCATCCAAGTCAATGTTGTTGGAGGAGACAAAACTAAGCAAAATAGGCTACGAACTTCATGTAGTATCCTGAGAGACCAAGGAAACTTCACACCTTTTTCACTGTCTTGTGGGATACCCAAGACATGACTACGTCTTTCTTAAATGGATCCATAGATACTCTCTACTGGGGTACATCCTTCCCAATGAAAAATAATTATTGTTCTTGAAACTCACACTTTGACAAGTTCCCAAACATTTGTCGTTGATGAAGAACTCAAAAAACGACATGAAAATGCTCTGCAAGCTTCTCCTAAAATGCAATGTACACAAGGATGTTGTTGAAGAAAACCTCAGTGAACATATCTATGAACTCATAAAACATGAAGTTTTTCAATCCCATGAACACAATTAGAGAATTCATCACAATAATTTATATTACGTCAAACTCATAAGGTCCATGATGACAACATAAAGCAGTCTTTAGTCTATCCTCATCCATCACAGGCAACTGATAATATACTAACAACAATTTGATCTTTGAGAACCAATCTTCACACATCAGTTGATCAAATCAGTAGTCAATATTTAATAACTGATATATATTCTTAACTATCACTTTGTTTAAGCAAGTATAATCGATACACAACTGCAAACTACCATATGCCTTTATTTAGGAACAAAACTGGTGGTCCAAACGATGCAGACTCGGCCAAATAAAAATAAACTATAACAGACCACCAAGATATATATGTAGCTCCCACAAATCATAAGGGGCTATCATATATGATTTTATAGAGATAGGAGATGCTCTTGGATATAGCTCGATCCCAAACTCAATCTCTCATTGAGGGGGTACACCACATCTTCTTTTGAGAAAACATATGGTTACTCTTCTATGACCCATGGAAATGCCAATTGATGTACCTCCTAAGAACATAAATCATCTCAAACATCAATGATTACAAGGATGGAACATGCCTCTAACCCATCTTAGGGTCTCTCTCTGCAACAAACACTACTTCATCTCTACAATATCGAAGAACACCACCTGTCACCAAAATAAATCTACAATAGAATACCCTGAATTCAACCAATCCATGTTGTGGATGACATCATATTTTTTATCCATAACCATATGAAATATCCCCAATTTCGGTGCTACCCCAATAATAGATCACATTTTTTACATACTTCAAACAAGTCAGCTTGACATCCAACTAGCATAGTTAAATCAATGGGAATTGGAAGCCTCTCTACAAAATATCACAATGAACGGACAAGGGAAGGTGATGTTATGGAACATGTCACTCTTGAATCAAATAAAGAAAACACCCATGTAGAAAAAATGAAATGGTTACCTCAAACAATGTCTATCTCACCTACTATTGTAAATAATAAATCATGAAGCCGACTACAACCTCCTCCATTACCTCTCTGAATCTAATGAAGACCCCCACCATGGACTCTCTCTGCTCTCTATGGATATAGAGCTACATGGTGTTGTCCTGTACCTAGCCCATTTTCTCTATGCTGATCCGAATCTAGTGCATCCTACTAATACTGAATTTTCTAGAACTTCCTCAACATAGGAACCTATATCAGAATACCTAGTTCATGATTACAGTTCTAAATGGTCTAAAAAACTTGCCACAGGATACCTTGGCCACCACAAGAAAAACAAGTGCCTGATCCCTTGTAGTATTCCTTAGAGTGGCCGCCCCCAGAGAAAAAATATTCTTAAGGATGGGACCTAAACCTAGCTACACATACTCTATTCATTCATTAAAACTAGGAATACATGACCAAATCTCTACTTTGTAAAGAATCATGACGACTCCCCTCTCGTGAAAATCTTGCTTTGGCCAATATTCTCTCAGAAAAGCCTAACAACTACAGCACCTCAAAATATGACTTCAACAAAAATGGGGTGACCAGGTGCTTGATCCATGGAGGCAAATCCTCCTCAAAAGGCCTCACCCTATCCTCCTCATCACTCAATAGGTCCGAATTATATCATAAAAGGTTCCTAAAATAGATTCCAAACTCTAGCACACTAGTGCTCCCCTGTCGAATGGTATGTAGCTTCTAAGGACTGGATGGATTTGCGATCAAAGATAGAAATTAGGCTCCAAACATGTATCATAACTCCTCACTTGATATTGTCGACTCCTCACAATCCATGAAGAACACTAACCACAATGGCCTCGCTACCCCACACATCATCATAACAACCAATGAAACCTGGTGCTTCTTCTGAGCATGGATCAAACTAAAGGATATCTCAATCTTCTCTAACTATTCTACTATGAGTTCATGGGAAACAAGTCCCTCATACTTATGTAGACTCTGTAAATGAATCTCTAAGGGTGTGCTCTTCCATGTTTCACCATTTTAATCCTCTACCATATGACTATCTACCAGTGGAGCCTGATGGATATCCTCTACCCAGACCTGGTGAGGATGTTGACCAAGATCCATACCTTTGAAATAATAAATAGTCAGTACTTCTAAATTGGGAACATAGATTAATCAACATTAATTAATTAATACTTTACTTTTATTCCTTTTACATTAACCTATCCCAATATCTACCCATTGAAACACATACACAATGAAGAATGAGGAATGATCATCTCCAAGGTCTTTACTCTAAAACTAAAATGACCTCATTTAGTAGCCACTGTAAAAAAAAGGTCCATGCATAAAACCATTGTGGTCCCTAAAGTCCTATTTCTCAACTGTTCTCTGGTTTTTATATCACTCTCTAGACATAACTGATAATGTTACCCTACCAACCCTTGCATCCTTACTTGTTCTTAACACAAAACTCCATCATATCCCTCAATATGACCTCTAAAACCACCTTTTCATGAACCCCTTCCCACTAGGTGCACCCCTCATAGGCTAATAATGTTTTATGTGAGATATTGACCCTCAATTCCCACCACCTGTAGTACCCCATGTTGGAGTCTAGCACTGAGGGTAGAGTAAACACACAAATGGGTGGTGTTACCCTCTAAGGGAACACATACGAAATGGAGAGATAATACAGACACAAACCGAATCCAAATCAGACTAATAAATAAAAAAATACAATGTACACAAATGCAACTTCATTAAATAACTACTACAATATAATGGTAAAAATTCATGTACCTAATGAAAGTAATAATCACAGTGACTATATAACCTGAATAGCTCCTGCAACCCCAAGGTAGTAGTAACAAGAATGATCTCAAACCTGATACAAGTGACTATAAAAACACGTTATAAATACATAGGGTGAGTGTAACAATATACTCTGTAGGATCATCCTTGGAGCATCTCATGAAAAAGTAATGAAATCATGTTAAATCATAGTGAACAGTAAGTGAAACAAACTCGTTACCGGAACAAGTTTACTATATTCCCAACCACACCATTGAAACTTTCACCATTTATGGATTAAAAGAGTATATAACATAATAATGAATATCCAGGTTACCCCATTACCACTTCCCTACTGTTTTTCCACTTTTCCCCAATGTCGTAAATCATAAGCATCTCTCCCCAAACAGGATTTCCCACACACGAATGGGAGAATCACCACAATAAAAACCTTTTTCAATACAACCTCTATGTCCACATAACCAATGTAGATTGGTAGTATTTGGGATCCACAACAACACATATAACTTGTATCATACGATATACATTATACCACAAGAAATTACAGCCCATACACTGTGTATGGATCTTAAAGCCATGACAACCTATACATGTTACACCTATAGTAGTCAATATGAAACTATATCAAGAATATATGTGTTAGAATAAAAAAATTACATTAAATATATCTACTCACATATATGGGGATAACTAACCATTTTTCCTTCAAAAAAAGTAACTATCAATAGAATAGAATGGAGCCAAAGGGCATAGTCAGCCATCCATCCTCCCACGAGAATGTTTGAGAACCCCCACTAGGGCTCAAAATCCCCGTGGTGTCAGTTACACTAACTGATGGGATGGAGTAGCATATAGAAACACGAAATATACATAATATACTATAGCTCAAAACCACACCATGATCATAATATTGACTTACACTAAACTACAACAAAAATCTCTCGTACTCTTAGCTACCACTACTAAGAATAGGTATACTATAAGAAGACATTCATTTAATGATCTTTGTTACATTAATTTATTCCCTTTTTTATCAGTTGCAGGTTACATAAATTAATTATTTAAACATTAATTAGCCATTAAAAACTCCACATTATATTTAATTAGCATCACACCAATGTTTAATTCCATATTGTAATAATATAACCAAGTCCATAGCTTCTAAGATATATTTCCTTTGCATTTCATCACAGTAAGTGCCAACCCCATGATTTAACACCATTTATTCAATAATTTAATAAAAAATTTATTACATTCCAAAATTCCTATGGTTTCTAGAAAAACATTATATGACACTAAACACAAGGAGAATCATCTCCGTGGGTAGATGAACTACCCTTCAAGTGTCTTCCTCCAATATAAAAAGAATATACCCATACTCCCTCGAGAAGCTGAACACAGAAAGTATGTTTCATAACCCCTACGACTTCAACCCTTTGGAAGGTGGGTCAGCATGAACAGATTTTTGAAGTAGTGAGGAATGTATTGTAGATATACAAAAATAATATTCACCCAATATCCAGTCATTCACAACAAACCCGTTTCATCATATTCAGTTCCCTTCTTGAAAACCACATGCATAAACTGATGCATCTTGCCACTCTAGATGTCAACAAATACCACAACCAATGGGCCTCCCTACCTCCACAAATAACAAGAGCCATCTTGGATTACATCACAAAACAATCATTTGGATTTTAACATCATGTCAACTGAGCTCTTGGCCCTTAAACAAGGAATCCAACCTATATACATAAAGACCACTCATGGTTCCAAATAAAATGGAAGTTGGCCTTAAAATAAAGAGGGTAAATAAGAACCTTACAAGAAATCATCATTTATCAAACAATCAGTTCATTTATCCAACTTTATTTGACTAATTGTTCATCAATATGTTTCAATATGGTCATCTTAAACAGAAATATATCATAGATATATCAAATTAATTAATCATTCCTACTACATCAATTTTATTATCATAAATTTACAAAAACAATAATGGGATTCAATTATATGCCTACTTATCTTTGAAAAAAATTTATAATTAATCCCATTTTAGGTTCTTTGAAAGGTTCCATCATGAACAACACTATAAATAATTCATGCATAGATATCACACAATCTAGAAAAATAGAAGGAAATAATATATGATCAATACAAATATATTTATTCATTTAAAATATTTCTTATGTCAATTACATTTTGGTCCAGTGGGATAAAAAATTCAAAATTTTTTGTTTCACATAAAAGAATTGAGAATGCATGAATATCACACCACAAAAGGTTTCCAAAATTATTCACTCAAGAATAGATCAATGAAACGGATCTTGATCACCATCCACACAACAAATGCATCCACCCGAGGATGTCATTACACAACTAAATCATCCAAAACCTAAAGAAATTCTCTTATAACCATAAAGATCAATTCTTAAAGAATACCATGTAGAAATGGGAGATGAATGATTGAATAAAACCTAATAACAGAGGTAGATCATACCTCTGATTGATGATGGTTTGATGAAGTAAATTGGGAACCGATCCAGGTCGAAGTAATCCCCAAATGTTTGAGTGAGAGGCGTCCATGTCATATGTAGTTGAGAGAGGGTGCACTCAAGCCGTAGGGTTTGAAAAAATAGAGAGGCTAGGTGTCCTTAGAATACCTAGTAGTAGGGTAGTACACGATGTGTACTTCTTCATGACGTCGTGTACCACATCGAGGCCGAATTATGCCAAAAAATGTGCCCACTCTGCACTCTGTTTTATTTTAATGATAACCAAACAATACATGTTGTTTCCCCCTTCGTCACATCGTGTATCCCCCTATTTATAGCTTTTCATAAACAAACTTCTCTAAACATCTCCAAGTCTTATCCAAGAACCTCGGTCTTCAAAAACACACAAATGGTCGATATACATGGATCCAGACCCATATAATTATTTTAAAATAAGTTATATTCCAAAAGGAATGTTTTTATGATGAAATAATTCATGTTTTTTGATAATGGTAGGGTTTATATGAACTATTTATACTTAATGGTATATCCTGGATAAACCATGGAGGAGTGTTTATAATATTAAGCAATGATATTTTGTTTGGTGATAATCATAGGATGATTGGTTATATTAATACATTAAATGAATAGTGTACTTTGGATTTATAGGTCTAACATATTGGTTATTCAATTTGTAAGAGTGAAATGGAATATTTTTTCTCCAATTTACAACATAAATTTTATTATCATTTTAATTAGTTTTACTAGAAATAAAATTAGTTTCAAATGATAATATATTGATCATTTTGAAAGCAATTTTTTTCGGGGTAAAAGGTATGTTCGATTAGAATAATATTATCGATTTTAATTAGAATAATAATTTTCTATTTTTTAGGTAGATTTTTAACAATTTTTTCCATATAGTTTTCTTTATATAAAATTATATCGTTTCAATAAATATTATGGAGATGGATGTGGTCAAGAAGAAATATTTTTTAGATATGTCATTAAAAGAAAAAAATAGAGGGTATCCTTTGGTGAAAAATTTAATACTGGGTATATGTGTCCACTTGTAATATATGAGTATTCTATGTTAGAGTTTTTCGTAATTATAAAAAACTATAATATTAAAATAACTTCAAGAATATTATGTTATTTATAGTTTCAAAATATCTATAATATGTATAGTTTATGGTCGGGACAATATAGTTGGTATCTGAGTAATGTTTAGAAAACATTGTAGGTTATGATTTTTTCTTATGAGGTTTTCTTCAGAATTATATATATTAGTATGGTTTTATAATTTTATTCTTGATCATAAGATCAATGGAATAGAAATCTATTTTGAGGCTTCATGTTATGAAATTTTGAGTTGACTGAAGATAATTTTGGTAATTTATATTTTCTTAATATACTTATGGGATATTGCTTTTGGGGATGAAAAATAAATAAAATGATATAACATTTATGGTTTATACTTTTATTTATGGTTGAATATATTAAGTTTATTTTGAATAATTTATCAAATTTTTGGGTATGTTAATAGAATTGTGTAGTTTTAGAAAAGGACAGCCCACAGATCGTGTAACAACCACTCGCGTCTAGAAAGGCCATGATGTTTGAATCCACAAATGAATGGGAACAAGGATTTATTTCATACCATTGATGTACCTTAATTACAGATTATTATGAATATTTCTTTTTAGTTAAATGATTTTATCTAGGATGAATATGATGAATTTAGGGCCATATGTATTGTAATATAAAATTCCATGGGATTGAAAATGGATTTATTAATTAAGTGGTCAGTGTTATTTTATAATAATATCACTATAATTTTTCGAATAATTGCAACAATAAGGAAAAAATAATACTAACTTATTTTATTTGAAGAATAACGGTTAAAATATATATTTTTGGTTTTTTGATGTACGGAAAAGATATTCGTATCTTATAGATTACTTGATAAAGGTATATAGTTTTTGTTAAGAAATTATTTTTGGTTATTTGGAGAAAAATATTAAAATTATCTTGGAGGAATATATGATCATTTCCATCTGATTTTTGGGGCTTAAATCTTATTCTAGAATATTTTTAAGGAATTTTAAGGATAATTATCGAATGATTTGTATTGATCCTTGGGTATTAAATTTCGAATATAGTGAATAAATCGAGTTTTAATTTATTTGAAGGGTTAAAAATTATTGGGAATTATCTTATATTATCCAGATAATTTAGTTTATTTTTAGTTATGAAAGAAATGTGAAATATATCATCAGATTTTTATGAATTTTGTGATAAATTTATATTTCATATAATAGTTTAGTCATGAAAAACTCATTCTACATGCTCAAAAATTAAAAAAAGGGAAAATTGTGGTATAAATTGATTTAATGTTGAATCTATACATATTAAGTATGTATATTTACTAATGTTTATATATTGGGATGTAATGTAGTTACATAATATATGAAAGGGATCCGGAAACAAAAACAATATCTATTTAATTTTATTACCGAAAAATCAATGACCTTTTTACCGATCAAAGATGTATGTTTTTGGGATTATTCTATTTCATATGGCCATATTCTCTATCATCATCATTTAATAATCAGGTGATGTATTATCACTTCTATTTCCATGTTTTATTATAAGGAAACCAATTTATTTGTTATTTTAGATGACCTACTTACATACATTTGTATCTTTTAATTTTGGATGTTTTATAAATACTTTTTAAGATATGGGTTCTTAATAAACTAAATTTTAAACATAAAAACATAGTTACTATGTCTAAAATAAAAAAATTGAGGGCATAACTTCTAATAGGGGAGAATACAACAACACTTGTTTTTTAAAGAGAAGTCTATGTTCGATAAAAAAAAAGTTACACCACATCGAGCACAAACAAACAAAAAAATATTATTATCTAAATGTGACCATTAAAATGTATCTATTAAATTGGTTGTAATGAATATTATTATCTAAATTATTAAATATTATGTGTTCATACATGTCAATAATTAATTAATGAATCTGTATAAATGTGTGATCTTAAATATAGTAAGGCCATTTTATTAGTTAAATAGATTTTTTCCAAGAATTATTTTTATTGATTTGGTGAGTGTATAATATAATTTATTTATGAAAAGTCAATAAATTTTATGCTGTACATTTCAATTTATAAATTTGTATAAGATAATAATAGTATGATAAAATTTTGAGAAATTTATAAAATGTATATTTTTTAATGAATAGTGAGAAACACTGATTTTAATTGATTATTTTATTTTTATTTCAAGTATTTACAATGTAAAAAAATATTTTAGATTATTATTAAAATATAATTTGAAAATAATAATTTACAATAATCCAATTATGTTATCTGAAATTGGTTTATACATTGATTTAGTATAAAAATATTTTAGGATTAAGAATAAAATTTTTTCAGACAAAAAAATTGTAGTTCATTTTTTTAATTTAATATTAAATTAAATAATATGAATTTTTTGTTCTAAATATAAGAAAATTGATTCCATATTTCTGATTACTATGTCCAAATTTATTAAATTGTTCACAGTTAAAGTAAAATGGGTTAAATTAGGGAAGAAACTAAATGATAAGGGTATCAAAGTGACCAATAATTGGATATAAATTATTTTATTAGAGACATGTGACACATATACCTATTATGTTTTAAATAAGTCACTTTGGATCCATTTTTATTTAGAAATAATTTTATTTTAATTTATTATTTTTAAAAATTCCAAGAGTGTCCCTCTCATATCCAATAAATTAAACCACTTCTCATTTCATCAGACTTCAAAAAAAAATTGGTAAATCTAATATCAGAAAATATATCTTCCTATATTCCATTAACTAATTATATAAGATGTATTTTTGGAATAAAATTTTCTTTATTGGTTTTAAGGTGGTAATCAATGGGGGTTTTCTAAAGATGATGTATTGTTTTAATTTTTTTGGGTTATATTTCTTCTTCCATATCTATAATATATTAATAAAACATTATTAAAAAATTACATCATTATCCTAAATATTAATATAAGTTATTAATTTATTAAAAAAACCTATACCCATATCCACTTCATTAAAATGGGAAATTAATTGGTCATTAATGTGTATGGTGAACCAGTGCCTTGCGATCAAATGTGATTGATTTTCCAAAAACATATCTCCTGATTGTTTATAATGATGGAATCAATGTTTTTTCATTTTATTATATATATATATCATAATTAAAATGCAGTATATCATTTATCATCTTATATTTAAAATCACATAAAAATGATAACCTTATTCGTGCGTACGTGTGGACTACGAACTCCACATAATGATTTTATTTATTATTCATTACCACGTTACGTGTATTATAAATATAACTATATATGAATAAATAAAATTTAATATATGATACTATGATCATTATATAATTATAAAATCATATTTACCTAATTTTCATAATGATAGTTAGAAAATGGAAATTTTACTGTTGCATACATACAACCAACAGTCTCTATGATTTCAACATTATTCATTTTTCATAACCGTATTTAATGGTTGGATTTATGAGTATAATTATTTAAAAAGGTAATAATTTTATCATGATTATTATTTTGGAGATTATGGTATAATGAACTATTTGACCATAGTCAACAGACTGAAGCCATATTAGACCTCAAAATTGAATATCCCCATAACATCAAACATGGACATAAATAATTATGAAATATTTATAACATTATAATATGTGAAATAAAAAGAATTAAAAAATTTAAAAAATTTCATTTTCAGCTGAATAATTTACTAATATTTATTATTAACAAATATAATGTATGTACATGATGATTGAGAGTAAATGTAATGTACTCTTGAACATAAAAACCACATTTTAAATTTTCTATATCTATTAAATTAATTCAAAAAGGGATATTTTGATGATTTTATTTAAGTTATTTCTCAACAAAATTTCAATTTATTTTGATAAAATTATACTTCATTGATTATGTTATAATATAATGTTATGAAAAAAATCTACTATTTTAATGTGGATTTACAACTCATAATTATAATAAAATTTCAATGAACACTCAAATAAATTATATTCTTTTTCTAAGGGAAATTATTTTAAAAAATAAATTTTATGAATTATATTAACAAAATTCTAAAAGAATGTTTTTAACATACATGTATTTAGTGGGATTTTCTGCCATTATTAATTTGTATGGTTTTGAATCATCCTTTACTAGATGAAGATATAATTTTTAATGATTTTATAGATTTAAATGTGTGAAATGGGATTCTTAAAATAATTAATTTTCATGAATGAATGTTTTTAATATGAATGAATTATTTTTTATGATTATTTGATAGTTCAAGAGAAATTTTTAGGCAATAGAGAATTTCCATGGTATGTTAAGGATGAGTGGTTACATTATACCCTCTAATTCATTGGGTACTCCATAGTTGGGGTTTGACTATATTGTATACTCAATTTTTAAGAGTGATATTGAATATTATTCCACATGTTAATTATATAAAATTAATGTTATTTTTAATGATATTTCTAATATAGTTTTTGATTTATAAAATGTATGATAATGATATTTTATAAAACATGATTCCCTTTTAACAATAAATTGGTATATTTCTAATAAAATTAATGAATGTAATTTCACTAGGAAAACAATTTTCTCTCTTTTATATTGCTTACTATGATTTTTTTTCTCATCATATATTTTTAAAATAATTTCTCAAAGGGTTTTAAGGAAGAGTAGGCATAAGGAAGTGGACAAGATAATTTATTTAATCATAATTTATGAAATAAAAAAATGTTTTATTTTATAAGTGTTTTCTATGGTGAAAAAATAGATACTAAGTGTTAGGATACTCTTGTAGAATACGGGTTTAATATATATGATATCTTTCTAATGATAAAAAAATCATCAAGATATTTTGAAAATAAATTAATTTCTAGTTATAGATTTAATATAATATTTATTTTTGAGGAATGTTCCATACATATATTGTACTTGACCCCACGTAAAAAGTATTATGGTTAATATAAACAAGAGTGTTACATTTTTGACATTTCATTACATAAAATATTTTAAGGTCATAATCAAAGCCAAATAGAAACATAAGGGAATATAACAATATTTGGGAAGATTATGGTTTAGTTATAATTTCCCAATGATGTTATATGAACTGTTAGGGCAATTTTGTAGTCCATACCATATTTTTTATCCTGTTAATTACCTAATTTACCTTTTACTATGGTCAAACAATTACTATGGTGACTAACCATATTTGATAAAAATATAAAGGACTATTTACCAAATTTGGGACCATTTATTCAAAATATATAACCTATTTTAAAATTCAAAATACAAAATTGGAATAATTTAATTTAAACTGAACTAAGATACAGATGATGAAAACCAATTTTCTATAAAAATAATAATTTCAAGAATAATTTTTTTTAAGAGTAAATTCAAGAATAATATTCACTTAAAACCCATAATTGTATTATTTAAAATCAAAACTATCATGTAATTTTATCAAACTAATAAAAAATAGAATTTTACTTTTTTGACACATCCAAATAAATTGAAGTTTTTATTAAAAGTAATATTTCTTAAAAATTAATTAAAAAATAAATCCTTGCTAAAATATAAAAAAATCTCTCAAATATAACATGTGTTTTTTTAATTAAAAAATTATATTTATTATTCTAGAAATAATTTTTAAAATTTGAATAATTTAATTATATTTTTCCATAAAAAAACAATTAAAAATCATTTTTGAAGGAAACATATTTTTAATGAATAAAATGTCTCTACAAAAATTTGAGTACTTAATTTATAATAATAAATGTATAAAGTTAAATTTATTAGACACTTTATATATATATATAATTCAAAAATTACTTCATCTTATTCATACTCTTTAGTTTAACAACAATGTTATAAAATTAATATATGAATAATAATATTTAACTATTCTATTACCCTCAATGTAGGGTATTTTAAATAATTTTGATCATTTTTTTGCTTTTAAAAAATTATGGATATTAGATTATCTCCCACAAAAAAATTATCCACCAAACAATGATATCAATCTAAGGGATTAAAATATTAAAGTTTAAAATAAATTTTTCCAAATCCCACATCGTAAAAAGGTCTACTAAAAAATATTATTTAAAACAGATAAAGTGGAGTAAAAACGGACTTATGGGATAAAACTCACTAGGTCTCCAAAGTAGTAATCCATTTATAAGAAATAAAAATATGACGTTGTAAAAAAATTGAAATTTCAAAATAATTATTGATGGTGTTAGAGTTCAATTTTAGGGGATATATGGTGATCAAAATACCATTTATCTATGGTGGGTTAAACGATGGTTGATTTCTCTATAAGAAAAGTAAAATGAATTTTTTTCTTTTATGGTTGTTTTTTCTAGATTTTATTAATAAATTTATCATATATATTGATAAAATACGGTAATATACCTATATTAAATGTATAAATTCATTCGTTGGTCATTTTACAACACAACCTCATATTTTACTCCAAATTATTTGTATTCATGATGTATTTCGTAATCTTCAAGAAGTAAAAAACATCAAACAAATAATATAATCATGGAAAATATATTCCAATAGTATTTAGACATTAATAAAAAAATATTATCAAAAGTAATGATAATTCAAAAAATTAATAAACCCCTATATAAATAAATTATACATAAATCTCCAATATTCAACAGTAACATCCAATGTTAAATATTAATCACTCATCAAAAACTACCCATAAAATTCATAAAAATCATACAGACAAATACTGAAGCCCAAATATCATGTGAATTTTATATCATCCTATTCCAAGATTTTTTTAACACTTATCTCTATAAAACATCAATTACTCATAAAGTCACTTTCCAAAATTGTATATTTTATAATCATATTATCTCTAAGATATGAAAATAATATTCAGATTTTACAATAACATTATCTTGAAAATATTTATTATTTTAAAAAAATAAGAATTTATTCTTCGAATTACATCCTAAAATGTTTTATTACTATAATCAATTATGGTTCCCATAATAGATAAAATTTTCACCTAATCACAAAACTAAATCTCAATCCCATTATTTTCTATACGACAAAACATATCTTCGCAAAATCAACAAAATATTTATCATTCAAATATATTATGTAAATAAATAATTTCATACTAACAAAGACATTATATAGGATACTAGTAGATATTACACCCCCTTTCCCCTCATGTTATGGGTTCAAGTCTCACAACCATAAAAATGTGAAGTGTTGTTTCCTGACCAATGAGATTCCCTTTTTTTAAAACTAAATTAATACAATTCTTAAAATTTTCATTGAATCATGATTCCAATTCAAAAAAACAACCTTAATCATAAAAGATCTTATAAACAATAATTTTTACATGTTCCATTAATATTATATCCAAATAAATTTAAAATCATTGTTCCTCAAATTATATTTTTACAAGATAAACATAAGGGTTACACAAACCTAAATCATCTAGAAAAAAAATAAATGTCTCCAAGGAACTCCATTCATGTAAAATATTAAAATGGCACTAATTAATTTATACTTATGATCATCAATAAAAAATATTTCCTGCATCTATATTTATAGACACTTATATAATTCAACGTTATTAATAATGCCTTAAATTTTATTTTCAAAATTATTCCTTAATAATTCATTCCTTATAACAAAAATATTAACCATGTAAAAATATTCAATAATATAAATACATAAACCAAGTGTAACAACCCAAACACATATCAATGTAATTTAACCATTCATATAATAATGTCGTAGTGTATAAATTACATGAAAACACATTAATAACAAAATAAAATGTTTATAAATGATGAATTAATGGAATATAAGGAATTTATATAAAATAAATAATCTATACCAATTTCATAGTATCATGTCCTTTGTAATAGTTTCTAGACCATTAGGAATTGTAGTCTATCAAATAGAATATTAACTTAACCATTAAAATTAAAAATACAATTTCAGTATCTCATCGATGAATATATTATAAATGTTTCCAAAATTATACAATAATTGTTTCTATTTTTGTAATTCATTAATATTTAATTATAGTTTTATAATTAATTAAATAATTTAAAAGAAAAAATATATCCATAAAATGTATTTATAAATAAATATTTTGTTGTCTTATTGTAATAGTATAATTTTATTAGACATTAAGCAATTTATCAATGTGCTAGAAAATAAGTTTTAATTTGAAAATATATATTATTTGAAAACATTATGATTTTAGTTATAAAAAATATCATATTTATAATATTATTTCTATAAAATGAAGTATATTTTTTAATTCATCATATAGAAAAATTCCTAGGGTGATTTTTTTGTATTTTTCAGAAATAATTGATTTTTTTAATATTAATATATATTATTTTATTGTATGTATAAATTATACATTAAAAAAAATATTACATGATTAATGGATGATGTATGAACCATAATATATAATTACCATTCTTTAGTTATAGTATTTACTCATGTAATCATCTCTATTTCTCATATTTTGAAATAAAAATAAACTAATGAATAAACTGATGAGAAAACACCCCTCTCCTGCACTATAAATACCGCCACTCACTAACACTTTTCTCAAAAAATCTCAAGAATTGGTCCATGTCTTAATTAATTTCAAGTATATTACCACTCCCCTATGAAAATTCCATGATCATATGATATCATAAAAATAACAAAAACAATTTTTTGGAGGTTCTAACCAATGATATATTTAAGACGTAAAATCCTAGTCTGTTTTCCATTAATTTCTAATTATTTTCATATTCTCTGATCTCCTCTTCTATAAAAATTTTCTTGATAACACTAATATATTTTATATAATTTAATTATATCATAGTAATGGAATATCCACCATCATAATACTTTCCCTCTCACTTTTATTCTAATTATGGAATTTTCACTGGAAATGTGTCAATTGACTGACATCATGGATGATGTGTTCTCATTTTCCATTAAAACCTTAAACACTATTCATAAAAACACAATAATGGTTTGTATAAAATTTAAATAATATTTTATTATCATTTTTTGTTGTGGAAATAAAATAGTTACCTAATACTAAATAACAAAACCAATTTAGTTTTTAGTGATGAAAATAAAAAAATATTGCCAAACAGTTTTCATTAACAATTTATCTTATGATTTGTTTGCATTCCCTTTAAAAAATTAAATATATTAAAATTTAATCCAATTTATGATCATAAATAACATGTAGATTTATTTTTTGTAAAATTCTACCTATTATACCAAAACATTCAAACTAATATTCAATCAAAAGGATCATGATTACCAGGAAAATGAATAGTCCTAAACGTTGAAATCAAACAATATAACTAATCAAAAATAACATAAATGCAATAAATTTAGCAATAATGAATCAAATGAATTTATAATATTTTAATTAATAATTATTTTATTAATATTATTTTCTTATCTATGATAATAAATAAAGTAGAGCATTCATACAATAGGTAAGGAGATTCATGGACCAAACTCTCTTCTAATGGATTATATATATTTCTCTCCACTTTTAATATATATGTTCCATTAATGTTCCCAAAATATCATTTTTTATACTTAAATTTTATTTTCTTAATATAATTTCTTCTAATATGACATTATGGAAAAAAATATTTTTCCAATTGAACTCTTCCATTTAAAAACTCATGTTTTAATTCTCATGATTTTGTTTCTTCTTCAATCTAGTTTTATGATTCTTGTACCAAGTATGTTATTACATTATGATTTTGGGAACACCAAATTTTATCCATGAATTTATGATTTATGAAACCCATTACCATTAAATGGGTTATTTTATATCAATGATTTTTATATGTTCTGTGTGGCATGGAAGATAATGAAAATTTTATGATGTGACAAGTGTGGCCAAAATTATATAGCACATGTAAATGTTATTATGTGATGGGTGAACTCAGAATTATATAGCACTACAATTCAATGGGAAATGTGAATAATATCACGAGATAAGTTGAAATATGTATGAACATGATTCTAGTTTTTTTCACAACTATGTGAGGTAGTATACAACTAAGTCACGATGGTTCATTTTTATGCATCACTACATTCCATTCATTTATGTGACACTTCCTCTCATGATGATGATGATGATGTTATGATGATGATTATGTTCACTCCATGTAATATTGATTCATTTTTTTGATATACCCTTACTGGACTTCTTTCCCACCCTATTCATTGATTTATATAATAAGGTGATTACATGTACTAAAGAGAACATAAGGGCCAATAATATTCTAAAGAAGAAGGAATTAAATAAATATTAATTTTATAATATTTAAATTTTATGTGTGGTCGTAATTTTATCACGTCACTATTTATTTGGATCATAATTATTTATTTAATTTATTTTCTTTATATTTAAAATGGTGTAATATGTTATTTTATAATTGTTAGATCACAATAGTTGGTATCAGTGCACTGTTTTTTAAAATTTTGGAATTAAGATATGATAACATTAGTGAAAACCCATCGTATGAGACTAAGTATAAGTAAGAACCCCCTAAATATTTGATTTATAAAAATTATAAACATAGTGATCCTATAAGATATTCCCTTAGAATTTATTTCTCAAAGGAATATATAATTCAGGACATATTGGTTTATGTTTTTTTCTATCCTTTTTTGGTTTAGAAAATGGTGGGAACCCGGAGAAACCATGCCAATAACCCAAGAAGTGGACAATGTAGTGATTCCCCAAATGATATCCCAAATTACATGGGATGAGGAGTTCAAAATAAAATGGTAATTCTTACCTAGTTGTCTTATTATATCAAAAATAAATTCAATAATATAGAACTTCCATCCATCAAACAGAACTAAATCCTTCATTTTTTATTAAAATAAGAACCCTTTTACGGAAAGAAGGGGGAACCCAAACAAACATCATGAACATCCGACTAATCACAACACAAATGTCTTAGATAGTAAAATCATACTACCAAGATGGTGTTTCACCTCACCTACATTGGAATGTTCAACGTACTCTTTCACATAAGAGGGAGAAACCGACCATCAAGTCCTTAATACATAAAAAACCCTGATATTTAGTGAATAATCTAAACTAAAATTTGTGGAACAATGGGTCATCCCAATAGAGATGATATTATTTCATCATTATTTTAAGATATAGAAGTTGAATATTTCAATTTATTTCTTATATGTAGATGCTGACCAATGGTGCTCGTTGATTAAGAAGAACGATAAAAAGGAATAAATTGATGAGAGAAAGAGGGGAGACATTATGGGAATTTTTCTGAACAATTATTATCCTCAAACAGTTCAAAAACATATGGAGAGAGAATTCATAGAGGTGAAGAAAAATGTTGATGGATCAATCATGTCCTATGAAGAAAATTTTACAAGGCATTCATGGTAGGTATTGAAGGTTGTAATAAACAATAATAGGAAAATTGATCAATTATTTAGTTGTTTAAAACTACACAATTGAACATATCAATTAATTAATGACTATGGGATTTTTTAATATGTCATTCAATTTTCACTCAATGTATATATTTATTTTTTATAATAGTCCCATGGAAAGGGTGATAGGAAATGAATGAAAGAGTTTCATGCTGGAGGATCTCATGAAAAAGGAAGGAAGTTATCTCAACAACTAAAATGTCAAAAATGTTATAAGAAGCATCATGAGAACATCCTCAAATATTTAGGGACATTATATTAGTGTGGGAAAAAATGACATAAATCTCATTAATATCGAAGAGATATAATGAAGATCTCTAATAAAATAGAGGAGTGTAAAGCACCGGTCATGGTCAAATGCTAAAATTATTGAAGTAAAACTAACAATGAATGAAATTGAACCAAACCTTGAGTCCTTAATGGTAAACAGACTCATCATCCACTAATGACAAAAGAAAAAAGTGATGGATTATTCCATCACCACTAATGAAGTGGAGAAATAAAATGATTTCATAAAAGGTATAATTCATATTCACTCAATAATGGAAAAATTATATTTGACTCTAGTTATATGGAATGATTTATATCTTAAATGTTTTCTTGAAATTATAAATCATATCCTTGAAACCATGAAGTAGAGATATTAGTAAAAACACCTAGTGGTGTGATCATTTCAACCAAAGTGTTCGACTCTTAAATTATTAAGTCATGTGGGAATATTCTCAGATAAAATATATTGACACATCCTTTGCTAGAATTGAAATCTATACTCAGGATGGATTAACTCTTTATTAAATAGTACACATCCAAATTTGGGAATTGGAAATATATTTTCATATTAAAAAAAATTCTATGCTCATATAAAAATTCAAGGAAGATCATGAGTGTCATTTGGAATATCCCCAAATTTTATGGGCATTGATTCCCTGTGATGAAGCATACCTCACTCAAATGGTTGAGTCAAAGGAAGGTACCCACCATGGGTAAATTCTTATTGTGAGGAAATATAGTGATTTATTTAGTATCTAGTAACCTAGAATTTCCTTAGATTGAGAGGTATGGTCCTCAAATGAAATCATACATGGAGCTACTCCAATCTCAAAATAGACCTATAGGATGAACCCAATTGAACTGGAGGAGTTAAATATTATGTTTCTAGAGAATTTGGAAAAAAAAATTAATATGAACAATTGAATCTACTTGCGGTGTGCTGGAACACATTTTTAAGAAAAATGATTAATCAATCCAAATATGAATCTACTACTTGGAGCTCAAAAAGATGGCAATAATGAAAAATTAAACTTATCTATGAAATTAATACATTTTAGATCAACTATTAACAGATAAGAACATATAGATTTTGGTTCTTTGTTCTGGATATCATAATATAATGTTTAATAATGAATACATTTAGTAGAATGCATTCTTGTACAATATATATACACAATGGGTTTTTGGTGATTCCATTTAGACTTAATGATATCCCCAAAATCGTCACCGGTTTGATGAATAATTTCATAACAGAATAGCACAACATATTTTTGGTTATATTTATCAATGATATTATAATCCAATATAAGATACTAGTGGAACATGAATAACATATAGGAATTTTGTTGGTGATATTAAACAAAAAGAAGATGTATGCCAAGTTTAACAAGTGTGACTTTTTTATAGTAAGCCACATTCTTGGGTCATGTGATCACAATTGATGTAATTTCTTTATACCCTTCAAAAACAAATGAAATTGAAGAAAGGTTGAAACCCTCTAGGTTTATTTAAATATTCGGTTTTCAAGTATTAGAATTATACTATCGATGTGTTGTAAAAAATATCTCATGAATCTAAAGCCCGCTTAATAAGATATCATGGAATGTGGTAATGAATGTTTGGATGGAATAATGTGAGAAAATATTCAATGAGTAAAATATAACATAGATCATTGCACTTGTAGTCACACTACTAAAATGTGGAGAAATTGTTTGACATACATTAATGCTTTAAAAAAATTCATGGTTTTTGTACTCATTCAAATTGATATATTGATAGCCTATCTCTCACGAAAATTGATGATACAAGAGTAAAACTACCTGACACTCGATCTGGAGATAGCGGCTGTGATTTTTTCCTTGAACATCTAGAGGCACCACCTCAATAGTGATATGTGGTACATCTATACCTATCAAAATATATTAAAATATTTATTCACCCAAATGGTGCTCAACATGCATTAATGGAGATAATTAGTGATAATAAAATACTATAATTTCTATATTCACTATAATCTTGGGAAGGAAAAAAAGGTATTTGATGCTCATAATATAAAGGAATATTATACTCTCTCCATGATTCAGTTTGAGAAGAATCCAATATTATTGGATATTCAAATGATGTATTTGGAAATCATAATTACAGGGAATACCCCATACCTTTCCCAAAAGATTTTCCAACTATCAATCAAACAGAATATCAGGGAGGCACAAAGTGATGTTCTAGAGCTTGAATAGAAGGTGAATTCTGTAAAGAAAGGTGAACAACAAGAGTATCATATCAATGATGATGGTGTGATTCAGTTTGGAATATGAATTTGTTTGCCTTTATCACCTTAGATAAAAAATGACCAATTAGATAATTCACAAAAGCTCAATATTCTCTATCCATCCTTGAAAACCATGATGTATTGTGATCTCGAGGAAAACAATGGATGGAAAAACCAGATGAAAAAGATTGATGAATATATATTGAAGTTCATTATATTTTATAAAGTAAAAATATAGTGACATAAGACTAAAGGGATGATGAAACCGTTTACAAAACCCATGTGGAAGTGGGAGAATTTCAATAAAGAATTTTTGTTGTTATCTCAAAGACATCCATCAGATATAATATGATATGGGTTGTGGTGGAATGAATCGTCATGAATGACCAATTTATCACTATATGGGAAGATCTATTTCTTGAAAAAATGTCTACAATATATGTGAAGATAATGGTGATACTTCATGGGGTTCCACTGTCAATATTCTTTGATCATGACCCATAGTTCACATCAAAATTATGGATCAGGCTTCAATATTCTATGAGTACGAAATTTATTATAGCATGTCTTGTCATCCCTAAACTGATGGTTAATCATAAAGGACTATTCTGGAAGTCAAGAAAATTATAATTTATTACTCAATTGAATATAAAGGTGGATGGGATTATTTTATACAATTGGTTTATTATTACAATGACATCATCTACTCGAGTATTCATATGGATTCATATGATGGTCTATATGGAAATAAATGTAAAACACAAATCATTTGGGATAAAATTGTAAAAAATGCTACATAGACTTGATCTTGTGCTAGATATGGTAGATATTGGTCTAGATATTGAGAGAAATATCAAATCTTCTCCTAGACTACAAAAACTCTATGTTGAAAATCGTGGATGGGACATGGAGTTTGACATTTTAGATAATGCCTTCCTTCAAATATCCCCATAGAAGAGAGTCATGAAGTTGGTAATAAAATGGAATCTTAGGCCAAAAAATATTGAACCCTTTGTGATCCTTGATCGCATAGGAGAAGTGGCCTATCGACTTTATCTTCCACTATGTATGCCTCAAATTCATGGAGTGTTCTATGTATCTCTCTTGAGATAGCACATACTAGATTGTGCACATATTCTAAAATCAAAGGTGATATAGATGGAATAAAATCCCTCTTATAAGTATAAGTTTTTAATGATTATGGACTCAAGAGATAAGGGTAAAAAAAAATGGAAACCTGTCATGACCCACCCCCCGTGGCCCGTGCTGTGACTACCCGAATCCCACATTCCATAGGCCAGAGGCTAGAAACTAGCACCAAAGGTATAAATCCCTAAAACTGGGAAGGCATTGAATTTATAACCTGAAAGAGCACACAACAAAGTACAATCTAGAAGAAAAACACTATGTAAAACTGCATAACAAAAGAGTGTTGAAAAGTAAACGTGCCGAAAATACAATCCCAACTGTAAAGTACTTGAAACTAAAAGTAAAAGTACTCAAAGAAGAGAAAAAAGCTTCTGGATTGTCCACCGGAAAATTATACATGAATGGATGGTACATATATCCTCCACAACACTCCACATCCATCTGTCTCCTCCATGTACCATCACACCGTGTAGTCCACCTCTGGGTACCATCTAGTCCTAGTACACTCAACCTCGGTCAGCGCTGTCCATTGACTACATCCACTAGAATGAGGTACATGCATAGCTCATGCAAGGGTGAGTACAACGATACTCAGTAGAGACCCCGAGACCCTCAAGGTCTCAAAAAATCCAACAAGGATAAACCACAAGGTATGAAATCAACAGAAAACCCCACATATCTATATTCCCATAAATATACCTAGGTTATCTAGTAATCCATCTCCATTATGTCGGAAAAATAAAAGTTACTGACTCATCTCACAAAGGTATACAACTTTTTTAGAGAGATAGATATGATTAGACATATTCACTAAATCATCTATTTTGTCGAACCCACATAGGATCATGGTACAGAAATTAGTGTTGTCGAACCCACACAAGATCCAGGAACATTAGTCAGAGCTGTCGAACCCAAAAAAGATCCAGGAATAGTATTTAGAGGTGTCGAACCCACATAGGATCCATGAATAGGAGTCATAACCATGACCTGCACATGATCTAGAGAGAGAATTGTCATACCCACTCAGGTTCCAAGAACACTAGTCTGAGCAGTCGAACCCACACATGATCCATGAATAGTAGTAAGAGTTATCGAACCCACCCAGAATCTAGAAACAGTAGTCATAACAGTCGAACGCTCACAGGATCCTGGAATAGTAGTCAGAGTTGTCGAACCTACACAGGATCCAGGGAAAGTAGTCAACACTATCGATCCCACACAAGATCCAGGAACAGTAGTCAGAACTGTCAAACCCACACAGGATCGAGGAACAATAGTTAGAACTATCGAACCCACAAATGATCCAGGAATAGTACTGAAAACATTCTAACCCACAGAGGATATAAGAACAGTATTCAGATATCAGCCAGCTACAACATTTTCGCACGAGCATTCTTGAATGTGGGAGGGTCCACTCCTCAAGACAAGTTTCGATACATCAACTTCCGTGAAGTCCCATGATGAAATATCCCAATGTTCCGCGTCATCCTAGGGGTATCAATGCAATAGACAACTTTTCAATCAGACACTCGGTCTGAGAGTTATTAGCTTGTCAGTCTCCGGGGCATAGTTGGATTCATGCAAGATCCAACCTGACCATATCTAAACTATATACCGAACTATAGGAGGCAGGCGGGGGATGGGAGCTGGGAGGCCGGTGGGCTACTGGGTGGTCGGCGGGCACACGGGAGGCCGACATCAGATGGGATCTGGTTCATCCAAAGGGCTATGAGGGAAGCACGAGTTGCGGAGTCCGTGGGTAGTGCGGTCATTTCCTGTCTCCATCGTATCCTCATTGATTCATCTCCACGCCAAATAACATTACAAAGAGATCTGTGCAGGGAGTCAGGACATGTTAGTTTGGCACGAACCCTCCACACTTAGGATGATAGAAATCGGTCCATCATGAAAATAGAATGATGAACTTCATATTCTACAGCCTCCGTAATGATTCTTTTCAAATCTAAAAATTAAAATCAAGGAAATAATTAACATGAAAATAAACCCCCTACCTTTGTTCAATGTTTGTCAATGTTGGCGCGGGTAAGAAGATGGGTCATTGGGAAAAGATGGACATTGGTTTCATCTTCTTTTTCCATGATCGTTAGTTTTTACTCCGTCTTTTCATAGTCTATGAATTTCTATGCTAGAGTAGGTTTCGATGAAGGAAGTCAAAGTCAATACTCACCGGCATTCTTCGTTGGGAGATTGGATTCTTCATGGAGGAAGTGTAATCCTAAATGTGTTGTGAATATTGTCACTTTAACAACAATTAATCACATGGTGAAGCCATCCCAAAACCTCATCCATGATTCCAATATATAGTATATTTATGGAGGTAAGTAACAATCATTTGAATTTATGATGGTTCATTTATTAGGAACATTTTTAATTTCCAGCAACACGTTTATTTAAATATAAAAAGATAAATCTAATTAAATTATGCTGGAGTAATTTAAGAGGTTCTTTGGCTATAATTATTGGGAGACTAACAAGTGTCTCCCCCCACATTTAATAGGGACTTGAGGGGTTTCTCATAATTAATGCTATGTTTCAATGAGTTTAAACGACTTAGGTTGTCCCCCACCACCATAACTTCTCATGGGAGGTTATTGTTTGGGTGTCCCACCACCATAACCTCTCAGGGGAGGTTACGGTGTGGTGGTACCCACTTCCAACATCCATGTGGAGGTTTTTCTCCGATGGACCACACTTGAAATGTCCACATGGAAGCTCAAAATAAAATAAAATGAATTTTATTTTATTTTATTATTTCCTTGAAAAACCCAAAAACTAAAATTCACCCTCCTCCATCTATCATCAAGGTGAAAGTATCATTAATCGAATACCGGTGCTGCGAGTTCAACAGTGCCCTCAGATTTTAATTCTGAGCACCAGTTCAAAAGTTATTAAAACCTACACACGCATTTACTAAACATACCCAAAAAAAAGTTTGTAAAATTATTATCAGTCCCCCTCGACCTGTGCCGGTCAAGGATAGGCTCTGGCTTGGTGAAACACTCCCCAACGAACCTAGTTATACTCATGGAATTTAACTCTGAGTTACCATTTAGATGTTAGGAATTTTACATTAAAATAATTGTCACTTAATTATTTTATTTGCTGCCAAAAACTAACTTTCATTGGTGGCCCATGCAGGCCAATGTTAATATCTCCATAGAGAAATCATACCCTCAAAAGTTCAGAAGTGGTCTCAGATTTTTAATTAAAGTTAACATTTGTGAGTTATAATCATTTGAAAAATAAAATAATTTATTTAATTATTTTATTTATGATTTTTCTATTTTTGGGTTTTCTCACAGGAGGCCCATGCCGACTAATCTTAAGTCACTCCTAGTGTAAACCTGCCATCCTGAGCGTAACAGTGACCTCATATTTATGATCCGAGTAACCTTTTAAGAGTTATTCCACTTCATTAAAAAAACTTCTTATTCACATTAAATTAAGCTTAACAAAACGTGGATGGATCATTCCGGGAACTCTGGCCTCAGAATCACGCGCCATCAGATTTTGCGGACTTGTAAAATTCCCATTTATTAAAAGAATTACACGGATATTCCAAGTATTTACATTCTCCCCACCTCAGGGCTCTACGCTCCCATAATCCACAACTCATAACTAAGGGAACAAGTGGGGGTACTAGGGTCACATATGAGCCTCCCACTCCCATGTTCTCTCTAAGAGGTTCTCGTATTGCCAGTGAACGTGCACCAGAGGTATCGCCCATCCTCAAAGAAGACACTCCTATCGATTCTCAATCTCTACTGGGACCTTTGTAAATGTTTCCCCATCATCGACATCCAACTCTCCATGGTCGATGAGGTGAGAAGGGTCAAGAATGAATCTCCTCAACTGGGATACATGGAATACATCGTGCACCCGGTGCAACTTAGGTTCAAGAGCTAAGTGGGATTTCAACTTTCCATCTTTGTTGAGTACATGAAGAGGTACGGTGAATCTCAGAGATTAATTTTCTCCTTGGTCAAATCTCCAGAATCTTCATCGAGGTGAGACCCGTAGAAAGACATGGTCACCATCCTCAAACTCTAGAGGTCTTTGTCTCCTATCAGCATAAAAATTCTACCTGCTCTGTGCAGTCGTCATCCCCCTAAGGATGGAATGTTTTTCTCAAATTAAGATTTTTCCCGAAAGCTTCCTCCAACCCCTTCCATAGACAAGAAATAAAACATGCATCACGTTCAGAGACAATCGTCGAGGGTGATCTATGTAACCACATAATATCCTGCACATAGAGGTGTCCCTGGATCTCTAATGAACCCTGTTCTTTGATCAGTAGGAAGTCGGCCAACATGGAGAGTTGGTCGAAAATCACCCAAATTAAGTCATAACCCATATATGTACTTGGAATTACAATCTCAAAATCCAGGGATATCTAATCCCACATCCACTCTAGGTCCTCTAAAGACTAAACCAAGCCCACTGGTACCTGATGCTCCACCGTCACTTGCTGACAAGTGAGGCATCATGATACAAAATTTGAAACTTCTTCCTTCATTCTTGGTCACCAGTGCTGTCATCAGAGGTCCTGGTACATCATCTCCACTCCTGGATATACCGCTAGAGGGGATGTGTGGAACTCCCTAAACACTTCCTCCTGACTTTAAACTTTTACCATGGTACATACCTTGAAGAGAATGACATGATCCACACCTTCAAAGAATTCATCAGGTTCCTGTCCTATTGAAATCTGAGTGCATTGTGTCTCAAAGTCATTTTCTCCGTGTTGCGCCTCCCTGACTCACTGAAGGAGTGGGGGTGTGACTGTAAAATATTGAAGAAAAACTTCACCTTATCAATCCACAAAGGATATCTGCAAGGTAGCTTGCTTCTCTGTTGCCTCACTCTGCAGATGCAGGCCAGACCTCCTACTGAGTGTGTTTTCTACCATGTTCCTCTTCCCAAGAGTATTGACTTTATCAAAGTCAAATTCTGCTACCTTTAGAGTGAGGTTGGCCGAATTTTGAGTGATTGGATACACCCTCCTATGGATGAGTATACCATGTTCTTCCGGGGATTCCTATTTCTCCACCCAAGGAAAACACCATCCCAACTTTGTAGATAACTACAAAATATTTACCTAATACAGTCAATCTGAGTATTAATTAAGGATGTCCAGTCAACCCAAACTAACATCGTAAGGCCTTGATGCTTCCACAAAAAGTTTACAACTAAAACTCTCAGCTCAAGGGTCAGATCACACCGACAACATAAGTGCGATTATCGAGTCTCCTCACAAAGGTATCTCTATATGTGAGGGTCATGTCAACAGTTTAACCAAATAATCTAGTTATTTGAGAAGATTCTAGGATGGAGGGAATCATTGGTACCTATTTCCATTGATATAGCTGCTAGTATTAGACACAGACCATATATTTAATCATTATTAGATCCCTAGGGTCTCACTCCTTGACCGCATGAAGCTAATCTCTTCCCCCTGTCCTCCAGCTCCATGAGCCTGGAGGGGACCACAAAGTGGGGTGGTTGACACATGTTGAAATGTAAACCACCTCATGCTGCTCCCCTAGCTCTGCTTCCTTATCTCGAGCCCTGCAGATTCATCTATACCTAACACTTATTCTTCTCGAACCATTTTTACATGCCCAAATATCTAAGACTGGCGTCTGTTTCCTATTTCCCACTACAAACATTCATTGGCTGCATCTGCTCTACCAACGAATATTCAACCACAAAGGTTATATCTAGACCCCTAACATATGTTGGAATGCATAGAGGAATAGTGATTTCTCGAATGTCCTTATATACACCTCGCTCAGAGGTCCGAGCTCTGAAACAATGATCGTATCGTATTCATCGAGTACCAGGAATGATTGGTACGCCTCGATGAATTCTCAGCTACCAACATGTCATTCTACCGAATCTATAGAAGCTCCAGATAATTCTTAGACACATCATAAAGAAAATATTTAGTTGTCTATGGGTCAGCTCAGCTTGGTACCTGAGGGGTATCTGATGCTAAATCATGCTTAAGGCACTAAAACTGTATGTTTCCTTTACCGGTACCGCCAGTTATAACTGAAAACCAACGAGTACTGATATAGCTGACACACTACCCGATGGTACTATCTCGAGTAACGGTCCACATACCGAAGCCCCATCACAAAGAGGACTATCCTCATTGTCACTCATCTTAAAAGACTAGAATTTAAGATCATCGTATGCTCTACGAGTGTTTTAACTAGATGGAAAACTCTAGTAATCGCCTCCAGCCATCCCTCACTTGTGTGGGGATCTATCTCACCTCAAAACCTCACATGCCCATGTTAGTGGAACTCATGAAACATGCTCAGTCGGTGTGCACTGTTCTCCAGTGTGCCCGGTGGTATCGATTGTCCAATGGGTTGTGGTACTGCTAGTACACCACCAGATGGTGACAACATAGTAAAAGGGCCCTACATCGGACCCTCATCGCTCGGTGGATTGTCAGCGCATACAACTCTCAGAATGCTAGCTGGTCGTCTGAGTGGAGGCATCTAGAAAGAAACAAATATGAAATGGTCAAAATATTATACCTACTGAGCAGACCTGTTGAGATGAATCAAAGAAAACTTTTGAAAATACACACGCAATAAGTGTCTTCTTGTACTGAGTCAGAAATCAGAAATCAGGGTCCTGGTGTATGGATCTATCAACCACCGCACCAACATTAGGCTCCCTGCACTGAAAACCACACTCATTACACATAAAACTATTGCTTCACAAAAATGATTAGAGTCCTAAGTTATGTGGCAGAAACGAATCCTCTGATACCAATTTGTCATTACCCATCCCCCGGGGCCCATTCCATGACTACCCAAGCCCACCTTCCATAGGCTAGGGGATGACGACTAGCACCAATTGTGTAAATCTCTAAAATTGGGTAGGCATTTCCTTTATAACCTGAAAAGGAACACAACATAGTACAATATGAAAGAAAAACACTAAGTAAAACAGCATAAAAATAGAGTGTTGAGATGTTATCTGGGATGTAAATACAAGACCAAAAGTAAATTACATGAAACGGAATGTACAAGTACTAGAAAAACGGAAAATGGATCCTGTATTGTCCTATATGAAATCCTACATAAAGGGTAGTTATAGATAGCCTCCACAACACTCCATGTGTCTCTGTCTCCTCCGTGTACCGTCACGCCATGTGGTCCACCTTCAGGTACCATCCAGTCCTGGTACACTCATCCTCAGTCAGTGCTATCTATAATCTGTATCCAACACAATTAGGTGCAGGCATAGACCGTGTAGGGTTGAGTATAACGATACTCAATAATGACTCTTAAGTCCCTCAAGGTCACAAAAATCCATCAAGCATAATCCACAATGTATGAAATCTACAGTTAACCAATATTAGGTATATGCCCATACATATACCTATATTATCAAGTAACCCTTCTCAGTCATGTGGTAAAGACAAAAGTTACTGACTCAGATCAAAATGGAATGAATCTTTTTTTGATAGTTAGAGATGATTAGATGTAGCCACTAAATCATCTATTATATTGATCCTACGTAGGATCCTGGTATAGAAATTAGAGATGTAAAACCTTCACAGGATCTAGGAACAGTAGTCAGAGCTGTTGAACCCACACATGTTCAAGAATAGTAGTCGGAGAAATTGAACCCACATAGGATCCAGGAATAGTAGTAAGAACTGTTGAACCCAAACAGGATCCAGGAACAGTAGTCAGAGCTTCCGAACCCACACCAGGTCCAAAAATAATAGTGAGAACTTTCAAACCCACCCAGGATCTAGGATCAGTAGACAGATCTTTCAAACCCATATAAGATTCAGGAATTGTATTCAGAGATGTAGAACCCACATAGGATCCAGAAAAAGTTTTCAGAACTATCAAACCCACACAGGATCTATTTACATTTGTCCGAGCTGTCGAACCCAGATAGGATCCAGGAACATTTGGTAGAACTATCGAACCCACACAGGATCTAGGAATTGTACTCAGAACTGTCAAAACAACACATGATCCAGGAACAGTTGTCAGAATTGTCGAACCCACACAGGATCTAGGAACAGTACTCAGAAATGTCGATTCCACATAGGAAATACGAATAATAGTCATAGAGTAGCCAACCACAGCGTTTCCGCACAAGCACACTTGGTTTTTGGAGGGTCTAATCCTCAAGAAAAGTGTAGATACATCAAATTCCATGAAGTCCCTCTACGAAATTTCCCGAAAGTCCACCACGTCATAGTGGTCTCAACGCAACAGATGGTGTCTCAATCAGACACACGGTGTTAGAGTTATTAGGCTTTTAGTCCAAGGTTCGTGGTTGGATTCATGAAAAATCCAACCTGGCCGTATCTCAACTATACCACAAACTCTAGTGGGGTTTACATTAAGGGACCGTTATGATACAAGATATCCATCACCAATGAAAGTTCATCAAATAGATGCCCAGTGCCAATGATATGATGGAAGGAGCATAAATGAGTCAAAGTGGGCCCGGCTCCGGTTCGACCCAGACCAACCTAGTCTGGGCCGACCTAGTCCGGGTCGGCCCGACCTAGCTACCCGGAAAGGATATAGTAGCATGAGGGAATGGAATTTTTGTGAGGGCGCGGACCGGCCACGCGTTAGTGTGATGGCGTTTCGGCCTAGAGGCGCCGCAAGGGGCGTAGAAGGCCAGCTCGCATAGAAGTGCATCAGGCGCGGCTCGACGGCTTGTCCCGGATGCCCGAGGCCTGTTCATTCAACACCTTGAGGGCCAGGGCTCGGGCAGCTCGGCCTGGGAGGCCGGCATGCAGCTAGGCAACCAGAGGGCCGGTGGGCGCACGGGAGGCCGAACGGGGTCGGGAGGCCGGTGGGCGGCTAGGTGGCCGGTGGGTTCACAGGAGGCCGGCGACGGCTGGAAGCCGGTTGGCCGGCGGTCGGCCGAGGGGGGGGGGACGACAGGCACACGGGGGTCTAGTGGCGGCCGGGAGCCGGGAGGCCTGCATAAGACTGGAGGGGCCAGAGGGCGTACAGATGGCGGGCGGTGGTCGGGAGCTGGTTCGGCCAAAGTGCCGCGAGGGCGGCGTGGGTTTTGGAGTATATGGGTAGCGTGGTCGTTTCCTGTCGCCAATGTCGCCTCTTCGTTTCATCTCCATGCCAAAGAACATTAAAAAGGGATCAGGGGAGGGAGTCATGCCATGTTAGTTTGGCCCGAACCATCCCTATTTAGGATGATAGCAATCGATCCATCAATAAATGAGAATGATGAACTTCAAATTCTATAGCCTCCAAGACAATTCATTTCTAATCCGAAAAAAAATCAAGGAAAGCATTAACATGAAAATAAACCCCCTACCTTTTTTCAATGTTTGTCAACAATAGAATGGGGAAGAAGACAAATAATTGGGAAATGAAGAACATCTGTGTCGTTGGCGTTTTCCTTGATCGTCGGTTTGTGCACCGTCTTGTAGTAGTCAAAGACTTCCTACGTTGGAGTAGGATCCGAGGTAGGAAGTCGAAGTCACGCCTCACCAGTATTCTTCGTTGGAAGATTGTGTTCTTCTTGTAGGAAGTGTAATCCTAAAAGTGTTAGGCGTCACGTCACATTACCAGTGCTTCGTCGCTTGGTGAAGCCGTCCCAAAACCTCCTCCCAAGAATCCTATATATAAGAGAGGGAGGGAGGTAGGTAATGATCATTGGAATTAATTATGGTTCATTTATTAGGAACCTTCTTAAATTCCAACAAAATGATTATTTTAATTTTAAAGATGCATGCTAATTAAATTATGTTGCTGCAATTTTAGAGGTGTGTTGGCTATAATTATTGGGAGGATACCAAGAGGCTTCCCTAAACATTTAATAGTTTCTTCAGAGGTTTCTCCCAATTAATTTGAGGTTTCAAAGAGGTTTAAAAACCCGAGTGGTCCCAACCACCATAACCACTCATGAGAGGTTATGGTTCAGGTGGTCCCCACCACAAAAACCTCTCATAGGATTTTAATGTGTATTTGTCCCCACATACAACTTCCATTTGGAGGTTTAGATTTAATGGACCCCACATGAAATATCCACATGGATGCTCAAAATAAAATGAAATGAAATGAAACAAATTTTATGATTTCCCCCGAATACCCAAAGTGAATCTTTCTCCCCCGTCCATCTATCATCGAGGTGAAATTATCCATAAGAAAATACCGGCACTGCGAGTTCCATGATTCCCTCAGATTTCAATTCTGAGAACTGGATCCAATGTTATGAATCACCGCTCACGCGTTTACTGAATGTACATAAAAAATGTTTGGAAAATTATTATCAGTTACCCTCGACCTGCGTTAGTTGAGGTTAGGCTCTACCAAGGTGAAACATGCCCCAAAGAACCCAATGGTACTCATTGATATTCAATCTTAGTTAACGTTTAGATGTTATGAATTTTACAATCAAATAATTGTCACTTAATTATAATTTTTTGCGGACAAAAGCAAACTTTTTTTTGTAGCACGTGCCGGCCAAAGATCATATCTATTTAAAGAAAGCATACCCTCACAAGTTCATAGGTCATCTTAGAGTTTTAACTCGAGTTACCATTTCTGAGTTATAAGAATTTTAAAAATAAAATAATTTATTTAATTATTTTATTTACGATTATTCCATTTTGGCGTTTTCTAAGAGGATGCCTGCACCGACTAATCTTAAGTCACTCCTAGGGTAAACCCGCTATTCTGAGCGTAACAGTGCCATCCGATTTATTATCCATGAAATCATTTAACATTTAATCAAATTCTTTAAAAAATATCTTATGCGCGAAAACATAAGCATAAAAAAACTGTGATGGATCATTCCGGGCACTTTGGGACTCCGAATCATATATCGTCAGATTTCGTTATATTTTAAAATTCGCATTTATTTAAAAGAAATAACATTAAAATTTCAGGTTTTTACAGATCCATCCTTTTAAATTTTTTTGGTGAACCATAAGTTTGATGATGTGACTTAGGAACTGAAGGAGGCAATGGAGGAGAAGTATCATGCCCTATTTATATAAAACAAAAACATTAGTGAGAAATGTAATGGGGGAGGATGAATGTAACGACACAAACATTTATTAATGGTATTGTACCCTTATTATATCAATGTAATATAGTATAAATCACGTAAAACTCAATAGATAACTCATTAAAATCTTTATAAATGATTAATTGATTAAAGAATATGTATTCATGAAAATTATGGAACCTATACTGATGGAATAATAACACGAACATTGGAATAGTAGCAAGACACTTGGAAATAGTAATCCATCCAATGTAATTATAATTAATATTTGAATGAAAATATTTAATTTCATATATGTAATTTGTTTAATAATTCAAAAGAAAATATATTTCAATAAAATTTATGTATATATAAGTATTTTTTTCTTATGATTATAATATTATTTTATTAGAAATTAATTGATTTTTCAAAGTGTAGGGAAATGAGTTTTAATTTTCAAAATTATATTTTTTTAGTAAATGGTGAGTTTAAATAAAAATTATATTTCACATTAAGAAAAAAATATTTTTATAAATAGAGGTAATTTTTGAATTTTACACATTAAAAAATGGTTAGGGTGAATTTTTGGGATTTTTCAGAATTACGGAAATGATTGGTGAATACTAGAATATGATAATTTACAGTATATACAAACAATAATTTAAATACACTATTACTTGTGTCATGGATTATTATGAAAAATAAATTTGAATTTTCGTTATCTATTTACTATAATTATTAATTGAATCATATATATTTATTTTCTTGTGGAAAAATAATAAACTATTGAATAAACTAATGTGAAAACACCCATCTTCTCCACTATAAACACCACCCCTAACCAGCTCTTTTCTCTGCACCTCTAAAGCCTCAATCAAATAAAAATTGTACAACAGTATACTCCCAAACTAGTCCTAACATATAGGATTCCTTGGTATTATTAAATTATTATAATTGTTTCCTTATAGTGGTAAACATGGAGGATATATTTAAGAGGTTAAATCATCTACCTTTTTTTATTTCATTTAATGAATTTATCTTTTCATATTTACACCCCAATCCTCTATAAAAATGTTCATGATAAAGAAATTAGTTTTTATATAAATTAATTATATCATGTTAATTTAATATATATTTTCAAACTCTCGTCTCTCTCTCTTTTTTATACATGAAATGAAATTGTCACCAGGGATGTGTCAATTAACAAACATCGGGGATGATGCGTTTTCATTTTCTTTTAACACCTTCAGTTATATTCATTAAACAAATATAATAGTTGTTAAAATCTATAATTTTTATTTTATTACCATTTTTTATGTTTTTTTAACTAAAATATCTACATAATACTAAATGATAAATAATATTGCGTTTATAGTGATAAAAAACTGCCAAAATTAACATAAATGATTATCATTAAAAAAATTCTTATCGTTCATCCTCCATATATTTAAAAAAATAATATATATATATATATAACCATTTAAACATAATTATATTAATTAATAACATATATCATAAATTATATTGAATTATACTCATTCTACATAATCTTTTATACTCATATTCACGTAAAACTATCCAGAAAACCACGAAAATGAACACTCGACAACCAGTAAATTAAACTACATAACTCATCAATAGCCTATGAATTAAATTAATAAAACTATAATGAATAAAATTAATGTATAAAAGGTTCTTTTTGTGTTAATTAATGAATTTAATTATATTTGAAAGGATATTAATGGGAAGAGAGTGTTCAAACATAAGGTGAGGGGATTCTCGGACCCAACTCTCTTACCTTGGGTTTTCCCACTCTCACACCATTTTTTGTATGGTTGTTCCATTAATGATCTCTATATATTATTTATTTATAATTGAAATTTATTTAATGGATACTAATTCTTAATATATGATTTAATGAACAAATAATATATTTTTCCAGAATTACTCTTCCTTCTAACAAACATGTTTTATTTACTTTGATTTTGTTTTTTATTTAATCAAGATGGAGTTTTCTTATAAAATGTATGTTATTCACTATTTAATTTTGGGAAACCAATTTCTAGCCATTAATTTAATCTTTATGAATATAATTTACTTTTCAAGGATTATTTTATGTCCAAAATTGATAGATATTCTATGTGGTGTGCATGATAATGTAAATATAATGACATGATAAGTGTTCTTAGAATTATTTAGAACAATTAAATGTTATGATGTGATTGTTGAACCCATAAATATATATAGTCCATATTAATTGGTTAATTTGAATAATATCATGATATAATGTGAAATATGGATGAACATGATGCTATATTTGTTCACAAATATGTGTGCTAGTTGACCAATAACACATGTTGTTTCATTTTTATGAATTTGCACATTACACACCTTTATCTAATAATTATTATTAGGATTATGATGATTGTATCATGATTATGATTATAGTCACCCCATGTTATATATATTAATGTCCATATCTTTAATCTTTTTGTGATTCTAACTAACCCCTTTATTTTTTGTATGTCTGCTAGTTATTACTTATAATAAGGGGAAAAAATGACCAACAAGAATCTAGGGAAGAAGTAATACTATAAATGTTTATATTTTATTTTTTAAATGTTATGTATGGTCCAAATTTTACCAATAAAATAAACCTTTGTGTCCTAGATATTTAATTCATTAATGTTTTTTACCTTAAAATGATGTAAAATTAATTTAAGAAAATCAGGGTTGTTATACCATGAAATAACCTATAAGTTTTATTTTTCTCTCTCAGTTTCCTCATATTAAACTATAATGGAATTAGGCCTTTAAAATCCTTTTTCTATAGCGACTTTATGGAACCCCTTTGGATACATTCTCATAGGACATTAATTTTCAAAGTTACCATACTCCATGCATTTAATGAATTTAATTGAAAACATGGAAATAACAATAATCTATTTTAAATTGTTAAACCAAATAATATTTTTTACAAGGAAATTTACTAAATTATTAAATTATTTTCAACATATAAGAAAAACATATTATTCCCTTAAAATATTTTACATTGTGCTTGTTAACACCTTTTAAACATATATGACATTGAATATTTTTATCTTTAGGATATTTATCACTTTAAATTTTTTGATGCCCATTTTTATCATGTTAGATGTGTTAGATATATTACCAAAGATCATGTTATTGATTAGAACTCAGGATATTTAGTCAAGTATAACCATAATAGTATTTAATATATCTTCCTGTTAATTTGATTTCATCTTTAAAAAACCAACAAAATTTTAATGACATCCACAGATACTTTGGTTCTTATGGGATCAAGCCATCAACTAGAACAAAAAAGGGTCAATGTGGTTATATGAATAAAACCATAATAAACCATATGATATATATGATAAACAATTGAATACCCTTAACCAATTCATCCTATATTCAGGTCTTTATATTTTAAATATTTTTAATTATCCATAATATAAAAACTTTTGTGTGTATTGGGGAATTGTAAATTGTGTTTAAATTAAATCCTAACTAATTATTTTATATCATATTTTCCTTTGATATTTCATTTAAGTAACCATATTTAATAATTACATAATATTGAGTTTTATATCTAGATTTCATTCCCCTATATTTGAGGATATTTTAAGGTTTATAGTGTTATGTAACTAGTTAATAAAAATCCATATATATTGAAAAGTGAAAACGTCTACTCAATATCAATTATTCCAAAATATAATACATTATAAAGATCATGTTTTATTTTCTAGAAAAATATTCAGGTCATTCAACTTGACTTATTTATTTCCTTTACCCATCCCATAACCCTATGAAAAACATTTTAAAAATGTGGTATGTGAATTAATATTTCTGTAAGGGACATATGAAGAGTAAATCACCATCTCTAGTTAAACAAATGAAATCCTCTGGAATAATTTCATATAAAAACATAAATATTTATATATTATTTATAATTATTTAATCTTTTAAAAGATTATTATATTACATTTTTAAATCAAACTACTTATATCAATACAAATTTGAAATCATAATAAATTCATGTTGTTTCCATATTACATAATCATTATAAAGACACTATAAAACCATTATCATTGGAAGAACAATGTTTAAAACATCAAATATAATTATATAGAGTACATAATCATTACCCAATGTATTGATGTAAAATCAGGGTGAACACATTTTATATGCTATATCGGGTTCAGATGTAAGAGGTAATAGAGATTTACACTTCTTATAAATTTTATTAGGCTCACCCATGAGAAATATTCTAGATAATCCCACCATAAACATTTTACACGGACAATATCATGAAAAAAAACATTGAATTTTTTTTTAAATGATGTGGAGAATTATTTTTTCTATCAAAATAATATTTTATCTTAAAAATATATTTTCAATACAAAATTATCATAATAATGGAATGATTTATTTTTATTTAAATAAAAATGATAATTAATAATGGAATCTAGACATTAGATAATTATGATGGATGGAGGAAAATTATTGACCCCATATATGATAAAAGGAACATTACTTTTTTCTATAGTAATGAATGTCAAACATAATATTTAAATATTAATTTTCATAAAACATTGAATGAACAGAGAATAAAATTAACATACATTTTATTTTATGACCAAAAAATTAACATAAAAATTAATTTTAAAAACCACAACATTATAGAGAATGAAATTTAAAATGAATCATTATAACATCTAAATGAGGTTTTAAATACAGTTTCCCTTATCTTGAGGTCGAATCCCCTTCTGTATTCATTATTATTCAGAAAAATAGACTTATGATAATTATTTACTTTTATTATTACATTTTTCAATATTATTATTCCCTTTATGTCAATTATTACCCTATAATATATTATTACATAATGAATTGTGTTCACATTATAAATTATGATGATATTCAACACATAGGATCCAAATGAATTTGGTTGATTGAATTTGGTCAATGGGGTTATTATTGAATCATATCTATAGAAATAATCATAAATTAGATATCATTATTATAAATAAATTATAATTTCAAAACATATCATTAAAAATGTTTACGAAAATGAACTTTGTTACAAGCCTGAATATGGTATGTTGTGTATACTCATGTGTACCATTTCAGTTATTCAACAATAATTTAGGGAAAAAAAGAAATTGTCAATTTGTAATTATGTAATTCTCATAATAACATTAATTTAATATTATTTTTTATACATACAAATATAGATCATCCATGTGATCTGGTTTTTGAAAAAAGAATAACATATCATCATAGATGTGTTTGTCCACACATTTTCTATAAGGATTCGACCTTAAACATTACTATATCTTGAGTTAAATGAATAATTCACATTGGGGATCTTTTCAGGTTTAGAGTTTCAGAGAATTAGTCAATAACTATTACAAAACAGCTTGAATATTACAAGTAAACACTACTACTCAGTATCCATTTTTTTCATTAAATAAAAACTCTTAAAAATACACATGTCTAGTTCCATGATTTAGACAACAAGTCTTTTCCTTGATCCCATCGTTGAACCTATTATTGTTTAAGTCCTATGGAAAACATTTTAAAAACATCGGATGAGCATAAAAATCTTAGTAAGGGTTATAATATAAGGAAGGAAAACATTATCCCAACAACAAATACAAATCCATGAAACCATACTTTTCAATTATAACAAACTTACGAAATCACAAGATTTATGAATAACAAAAAATAATCATAAATCATAAAGGTTACTTATAGAATCCATATCAATCTTACATTGTAGCTATCACAGCTACGTAGGGAGTTACACTTGGAATACCAATCACATTATATTCCATAAATCTCTTAAGATAAACCTCACTTTTACCTCCGTCACATTACCCAATGCAATGGAGAGCTATCTCGGGCTCACCCGCCATAGGTTTATCACAGAACCACCCATATATGTAAACAATGACCAATAACCATAACATAATCATAAAATAGAAGACATGTATAAAATAAAGATAACAATTCCAAATTCGAATATATCAAATCAAGATAATGTTTTATCAAATCATTTTCAAAACCATTTAAAAATATATTTTTGAATCAAAGTGTCCCATACCACATTTAAGATTTTTAATTAAAATTAATTTGAAAAAATTTATTTCCATATAAACAAATCCTAAAACCCATTATGAAAACATGCACATTAATGTGAAATATTAAGAAGAATAAATCTCTAAAACATTTAACAATATTTTAGTTAACGAGTTTTTTAAAAAAAAGAGAGATGCTTGAATAAAAATAATTGAAGAATAACTTATAATCATAAAATTATAATATCATGAGAATAATGGTATTCATGATATAATATTTTAAATGATAGTATATACACCATATAATAGTGAATTGGTGCATAACTACAATGAAGTTTCAATGGAAATGTAAATTGGTGTAAAATCTCTTATAAAGATGGCATACTTAATTTAAGGATAAATAAATCACATAATTATGTGTGAGAAATATAAATACACCAAATATAAGTGGATATAAAGTGTAAAAAAATCAGAGGTCATTCACACATATTCATAGGATGACATGTTCAAGAAGTACAAGTTGAACCCAATGAATTGAAATTGGGTTAAGAAGTCCCCTTGTAAAAATTTGACAGCCTAAAGACGTCACTTTAAAATTCAGAAAATTAGTTGATAATATATAAATGGTATCTACTCACTTGGACATAAACTTTAAATCAATGGGGATATAAGATAAGATATCCAAACATAATAAGATGTAAATTAAAGGACATAACAAAAAGAAGTCTTTTATAATGAAGAGGGTGAATAGTTCCCTTACCGATTTGGTAACTTACAAAACATTCACCACATGAAAGAAAGATAATAATATAAAGATGTAAATACTCATAAATTAATTTATATTACATAAATATTACAATCATGGACAGTACATAACCCACACAAAAGTAAATAGTAGAAAATATAGCATGAATCTCGCCGGAATAAAAAGTGAGACGAAACCCTTTACTACATTGTAATCAACTAAGTCGTATGAACAAAAGTTAATAACCAAAAAATTAATCAAATAATACCATGAATATAGTGATAATAATTATAGTATATATCAAATTTCAGTACACAACACACCACATTCAATGAATAAGTGGCGAACAATGTAAATCTCACGGAATTAAAACTGAGATAAAAAATTCATTACGTCATGACCAACTTGACTCGATCGTTCTTTAATCTCCCGAATAATAACCTAAAGTTAATTTCTACTTCCCTATAAACATTTTTTAAGTTTATTATTCATTTTATGTCACTTATTAACATTTTATATACATTATGTAAACATTTATGTTAAAAATGTTCATTTTGTCGATATTTGGTACTTGAGTAAAAAATGGACTTCTTATAATTACATGTTGTTAATGTGGTCAAAGGTTCATTATATCCAGAATGATATTCATGATTTAGAAATCATATCTATAATATATATCTAGTATAAACATGTATTTATAATAGTACATAACATTTATTGGTAAGAAATGAAATGCACTGTTCATGGAGACGGTAAGCCGTATGTACACATGAACGCTACTTTCATTTCTATTTCTTATTTTAGTGGAATTAAAACATAATGATACATAGGTATATTAGAATTATAGTATAATATAATATATAATATCATTAAATTTATACTTTATACATCCAACATAATACATTAACGAGTCAAATCACTTTGAGGGGGCGGTAGTCCACGCTTCCTCAACTGAGATTATCGTATTTACCCAATATGGAAACCATGAAGGCATTCTATAAATGGAAAATACATAAGAATAAAGAAAACATAAAAATAATATATATCATATATAAATACAGTGCCATCATAATGGCCACTATGAGCGGCGATTGGAGATATTTGAACAATCATCATTTCGTGAGGCATTAGTTTTCAATCCATAGAAACATTATATTCTTCATCCATTAGATTGAGGTGTGTGTAAGTATAGTTCGAATTCAACTCATAACAACATAATATTATATTGAGTATAATGGTGTTGTTAGAAAATAAATGAATAAAAATAGTTTAGGGGTTACTGAGGTAAACTAAAAGAAAACAATTTAATTGAAATCAATACCTTTATTTTGGGTAACTCCCTTTGGTTTGAACCAACGGACTTCATGAAATGCCTTCTGCCTAAGGTAAGGCTTATAAGGGGAGTAGAGGGATGTAGGTATCTTAATTGGGAAGTTTTTTGACAAGCAAAAAGGCTTTAGAGTTGTGAGTAATTGGATAGAAATGTACTCTTTTTATATGGGAGAGGAGGGGCTCTTTAGGAAAGTGTGAAAATATTATTTTATTATATATTGATATTCAGTTTCAAAAGATCCAAAAAACCTTAAAGATGAAGATAAGAGGACTCATGATAGATCTAAAATCATCAAATAAGAATTGAACATGTTTTGGACAATATTTTAATCATTATAATCTTATTTATTTAAATCATTTATTAATGAGGTAAATACTGCATCATTATTGTATCATAAATAATTTAATTTATTTGATGCCTAAAAATTAAATAAAAATACCATGATGTAGGAAATCTGTTTAGATTTCCAATGAATAATTCTAGTATAAAATATGACTTATATAAAACCATATAAATATCAATTACTAAAATATTTTTGTTAATGTCAATTTTGTCTTTACTTTATATTAATTAATCTAAATTGTCATTATCACTCCCAAGTTGCTCAATGGGGTCCCAAAATCAACCCAAATTTGCTCATGGTAGTTATTGGCTCAACAAATATGGTTTGGAAAAGTGTTAAGGTAATTTAGAATTATTATAATATTCTTTTAAGCTTGAATTACTCTATTTACCTTTAACCGCTGTAAATAAAAGTGAAAAGTTACTATTCACAAAAAAATATTTTCATCTTAATGAACCACATTTTACTTCTTTATAACAACCATGTATGTCAGATTTTTCAAATTCAATTCACAGAAGTGATATAACTTCAGTTAAATGAAAATTTTAGTTTTTTATCTACTAATAAGTGGTTTCACTATTCATAAAAAATTGTAGTTTTTCAGAGAAATACCAAAAATTATGCTTAATCTATTTTGATATTATGAATTCAAAAATAATGTCTATTTTTACAAATTAAAAACATTTAAGTGGAATTAAATAATTTTAAAATTAATTCTTGTTATCAAAAAAATCGCGTGTTTTCAAGAAACAATAACTATCAAAAGATTGATACTTGTTTACGTCCAATTTGAAAGTGAAATTAATTCCAATGACCAAAATTGGATTAAATTGTAAAAATATATTTTAATTTCACTTTAAAACCTGTTAAAAAGATAATCTACCCATATAGATAAATTATATTAAAAGGCACTTTTGAATTAAAATTCAATATATTTCACTATTCATTAAAAATGACATTTATCGGAAAAATTCAAAAAATTTAAACAAAGTAAATTTTGTTGTCCCCATTCTAAAGAAGGATTCTATTTGGTCATATAGAATGTATTAAAGTGACAAAAACTAGATTTTAAAATGGATCTTGATTAAAAGGTGATAAATCGACCTTTTAATATAAATTATGCTTAAAATTAGATTCATTCACATTTTAAGCTTCTAAATTTTATTGCATAAATGTAAAAACATTTAAAAAACATGTATAATAATATTGTAGTTAGTTTAATTAATTCCCTACAATACAACAGATAGGAGTTAACTACCGTTTAAATTAATAATATATTATTAGTATGTAACGTAAGATTTCAAAGAAACCCGTTGTTGCATATCGGGTACGCTATCGAACATAGAAACCCTTTTAAAGTAAAATTAATATTTAATTAAAAAATTAATAAATATGAAAAATTCATATTCTTTATTTACTTGGGATGTTATATATTCAAAAATGATGTCATCATTTTCAATGAAAGGATTATTATAAAAATAATTGTTCTTTTATAATTTTATAATGATTAATATTTCATTTATAACATATATAATCATTAATTCCATCATTAAATCCATCAATGAGAGGCGGGGATGAAAAAAAATTAATTTTTTTAGTGAGGTCATAGTACTCTATACACAAATGAAATGAATTAATTTCTTATTTGATGGAGGTTAGATAGAAATATAGGTTAGTAATTAACATAATTAAAAATAATTATATTGTAGTTAGTGATTTTACTATACATTCATATGTATGTAATATTATAAGTAGTGGTAACAATAAATAAAATTGAAATTCTTGGTTAATAATAAATCTTATTTTCTTGTTAAATTGTATATATTAAAACCTTATGACCACTAAGTATGGTATTATTAAATAAAAAATAACTCTAGAACATGGTATATTTGGACGGTATCTGGTCAGTTATATTGTGAAAAAATTGGGTTTGAATTGTGATGTAAAGAGAATAAGAGATTCCCTTTTATAAGAGAGGGGTGGAAAACTATTGGATTTTTGAAAAATAATAAATTAATATATATTTATTTTGATATCAAAATGAATGAAAATTTATAATATTTAATTCTAAGATGAGGTTAAATGAAAATTACCAAATAAAATTAATGTTAGGATGTTTTTGACAATATTTGTACGCATATCATTTGGTTTAAACCGCCTCTTAACCTTTTACACTATGACTAGGACATCATGGTTTTTATACACTTTGCAGGTCAGTATAGAAAATAAAAATAAAAAAGGCTCAAAACGCACCATGGTTGAAAATTTATCCATATAGTAATCCATTGGATGAATATAATATTATTATTAATTTTATATCATTTAATAAAATAGTATTGATTATAAAATATCATTAATAGGATTTCATAGAATTACTCAATACTTTGACTTTAATACAATCATGAAGAAATTTGAAATTAGAAACAAAAATTATATTACATAACATACATATTATATTTATATACTAAATATATGGGTCACATTATTTAATTGAAATTACATTACTTTTAAAATTTTTAATATAATTTATTTTCAAATATATTAATTGAGTAATTTTTAATTAGTATTTTCAAAGGATTTGAGGAAAATATATATTTCCTAAAAATGAAAAACATAATATAATTAAGAATATAAATAATTTATTGTCTAATTGAATTTTGATAACATAAGATATATTTATTTTATCTATATTTCAAAAAAATAATATATTTAATAAACACAAGAGTGTGACATTTTTGATCTTGCACTAAATAAAATATAACAAATGTCATAGTCACGCCCAAATGGAATAAAATAACATATAAATGATTCTTGGATGAGTATGGAATGTATTATAGTTTAAAATATTTTTAATAAATGTTTTAGGGCCATTTTATACTCCCAATCAAATAATTTTGTACCATTAATTACCCGACTTACACATAACATTAGTAACAAAACTTATTATGGGTACTATTTATATTGAATAAAAATAAAAGGGGATTTTTTACCAAATTTTGACCCACTTATTCAATATATATAATCCATTTTTCAAAATTTTAAAACCATATGAGGAATAGATTAATTTAAAATAATGATTTAAAACACAATGAAAATCGTTTTTCTGAAAAATAACTATTTTTAGTATAAATTATTTTTATACTAAATTCAATAATAAATATATTTAAAAAAATTTAATAACGAATAATAAAATCTATCTAATTAAAATTTTAAACTAAACAGAAATATAATTTTAAACCATGAATAGTTTTCAAGAAAATGCATTTTTAAATAAAAATCATTATTTTTTACAATACTTTTAAAGTCAATCCATTCAAGAAAATAAAATAATTTCATCAAATTAGAATTTTGAAATTATTATTTAAAAATTGATTTATATTTAATAAAAATTACACTAAATGTTGCTAAATTAATAATAATATTCCCACAATTAATGAAATAAAAATCAATTTGGATGAAAACATATTTTCTGAATATAATTACATTACAAATACGGAGCACTTATTTCATAAGAAAAAATAAATTAATAATTATTCATTAGAACATGTTAATATATATAGATATATCCATAATATTTTAATATAATTCTTACTCTCCAATTTAATGGCTAAGTTATAACCATGATATTTAAATAACATTATTTCATGGTTTGATTAATCCCATTGTTGCATATTTTTTATTGATCAATCAAAGTTTCTCATTTTAAAAGTATTATGATATTACAAATTACACTATGAATCTCTTCAAATTCTTCATACTCATACTAAATCAAGAATTTCCATCATATTAACCATGTTTTCTATAGATCAATCTTTTATAATTCAGAATATTTATAACTTGGATCACCACTACCATTTAATATATAAATTATATGCGATCTATTAAAAATATTATTTATTTTAAAAATATAGATGGGACAAACGTTGGATGATATGGTTAAGTATCTATCCCCCCAAAAAATATGTGTATGTCAAAATTCATCTCATGGATAATAATTTCATCCAGGAATCATTCTTTTTCATAGTAAATTCAAATTACATATATTACATTTTTCTCTACCTATATTCACAATAAATAGAAATTATATGTAACTTGGGATTTACTAGTGAACATCACATCTAATTAACAATAACTTAGTCTGTTGAAACAATCTATAAATATTTAACCAACTCCTTCTTTCAACTCATGTGTTACTCGGAAATATAAATTACGTATATGTAATCAATATCTATTGGGATTTATCTTTACTAAATTATCATGGATTTAGAAGTATCTCAATATCCACAATATTTTCATGTTCTAAAAATCCTAATTTTCATTCCAATACTATCATCATACAGAGTGACATTATTAATGATAAAAAATTAAAAACTGATCACCATCTTCAGTTCAAAATTTTCAATCATATAATGTTAAAAAAATTTATATGAAAAAAATATTAAATAAAAAAATTTAATATATGTATAAATCCTATATTCTTATGCAATTGAATATATTTTTCAATTTTTTGACATTCTATTTTTCTCATCAATGTTATTAATATTATATATTTAGATTCTTCTATTGAACCCATATTATAATTTATATTCATTATAATTTTAACATAATCATAAGACGCACATTTTTTATATATTTTATATTGAAATTATTTATAGAAAGTATACTTCATAATTTTTCTTAAAATTTATTAAAATTTGAACCTATAACACCAATAAAAAGTATTTCTTTAATATATTTCTTATATATTGGAAATTTAGTGGGAATGGTTTTTATTTATTTGTTAATCTAATGTCATTAAATTATTTTATCAATAACCATTATTTTTGTCAATATATTTTATAATAAAAAACAGATAATGGCTATGTTTTAATTATATTTATAAAATACAAGGTTCAAATTATTCTATATAATTCCTTTTCAATAAAAAGGATGTTTATAAATGAACCTTATATTTTCCACTACACAACTAAAATAATTAAATTAATATATTATTCATCAATATATAAATTATTTTAATCATTAAAAATAATTACCTATAGCAGGAATCAAACTATTATCATTATTTTTTATAATTTTATGTAATGAGAAATATTATTCATATGTGACTATACCTCATTAACCAATGATTTAAATAAATAATTATTATATAATTATTTTTTCCATCCCCTAAATTTAATTTAAACAATATATTCAATATTTGAATCATGGTGCGAGATGTGTATCAATAATAATGATTTTATGAATTAAAGTACTGGTCCTAAAATATCATGTTTACATAGTATATTCGAGTATCTATATATTATATTTCCCTGGTCCAATGTACAAATGTAGTTTAAATTAGCCTTTAATTTCAATTAAATCAATATAACATTTCAATATTATAAATTACATAATAATAATTAAAATAATAAAAACAAATTAGCAATAAAAATGATTTATTCCAATGATTATAGGGGTACATAGTGAGATAATATAATAAAAAATTAAATATTCTATGTACATAAGTTTTTAACCTATCCCTCTCAGTAATAAACATGATATGAGAAGTGTTATTATTAATTTAGTAAAATGAATTTTAATCAACACAATTGTTTGAGAATGTTTTATCCAAAACATCTCCATCCATGAATATATTCTTGGCCACATTGTTAATGTTTTAAAAAAAATCAAAACATCCTTCCATTAAAAGATCAAAATATCTAAATATACACTTCATATGTTATGGATGTATAGAACAATAGTTCTATAATCATATTAAACACATAAGAAACTTCTATTTATTCCCCTTCACCAAACTATATTTACTGATAATGGGATACATTTTGAAATTAATTGAATCAGAATCCTTAATTTTTCCAAAGAGGTTCATAGGACTATTTCCTTCACTATCCTATTGATTCCACTACATCCAAAAAAATTGTAGTTACACTTTATTATACCATAAAAGTTGATATTTATCCAATTTGGGAGGGGAAGCCTCTGTAAAAAAATCCATTGGTACCCCTATTTTGTCTAAATCTACATTAGATGCATAATATATATAATATATATATATTCATCGTTCTAATTAGGATATAATGTAATGTGTATAGTTGGGGGTGGAGGAGATAATAGTATTTTAAAAACAATTATGTCAAACAATCAGTGTTCTAAACAATTAAAACCTATTTTATGTAACAAAGATACTTAAAACATTTGTTCAAAATAAATTAACAAAAATATACATTAAAAAGATATTATTCAATAGAATAATAATAAAATATTTTAAAAGTGAAAGAATATAAGAATAAAAAACTCCTAAATTGGGAATATAATATAAATGATATATGAAATTATAAGTGAAATGATGACAAGAAGATAATGTGAATAAGAATTATATAAATTAGAACTGAATTTTATAATGTATTTAAGATAATATTTTTTTATGAACCTTATTTCTCTTATCCTAATTTCATATGGGATTTTTATCATATTCCATGTATTTAACAACATTCAAGACACTAAAATTCCCTTCTAAATTTAGTATAATTCATGAATTTAAAATAAAATATACCTTATCTTTTTAAGGGTATTATATGGAATCAAAAAAGAGAAGTAATAACATTACATTTAGTGGATTTGGTTAGAATTATGGGTCCCTCAATTTAAATGTTAGTTACTACTTAAAGAGAAGAAATATAGAATTGTAGATAGAGTTTATATATGAAATACCTTTTAAGAGTGGCCTCAATTCTCTCTATTTGTTAAAAACAAGATATATGAGAATATGATATTGTTGTAGGAGTGAGAAGTACATTAAAATATGTGCACACTAATTGATGTAATATAGTGAACTTTGGAATTGATGTCATAAAAGAAAATTTTGAATATTATTGTGCATTATAATTGTCAACTAGATTAGTAGGTAAAATTGAGAGGCCCCCAATGGATCTATTTATAGCATTGAAATGAATCAAAAAAATTCTATAATTCATAACGGAATTTGAATACGAAGAATACTTCATTTATAAATTTTTTTACAATAATAAATGATATCTTGGAATAGAATCCTTGATGCCACCAAGAAGACGATAGTCTCCATTGTGTTTCTTGTAGACCCCCATAATGTCCAAGTGATCATTTATTTTACACCATGTTGTTGGTGGATAATTTAGGACTCCATTTGTAAATTCCATATCTACCGAGTAGATGATTCTCATCCAGTACATGTATAGATGTCTCTTAAATTATACGGAGCTTCTATCCACCTGCACCGAATGTCTAGTGGACTCTAATTTCACGGGGAGGAATTTTCCTTTACCTCATTCTCTCTAATGATGCTTGCTACTGTCATATAAATTATATTGGCTTGATGCTTCCTTCATTTCATCCAAATGAACTACATACTTTACTCCAGAACATATATAATACTACCAAGACTTATTCAATGAAATTTAGTGATTCATGTATGATTTCTTCTTGATCTTCCAATAACCAATACTAAAACCTGAATTTTCTAACTTATCATCTATCAATTTTAATAATTAGACAGATTAAATATTTTTTCTATCATTAAAGTTTGATATGGTACGAAGAACAACATTATGCTTCTTTTTCATGATAATAAAAATCAATAAAAATGATAACTTAAATCATAAATATAACTATTATTTTAAAAAAATATATTGAGATAAGTAAGGATTAAAAATAATTTTTTTATTTCTCTCTATAAAAAAACAAAATAATTTCACCCCTAAAATTTAGCAACAACAAGAATAAAAATTACCATAGATATCAATAATTAGAAAAATTTCTCTCCCTTTAAATAAAAAACATTTTCCCCTTTGAGATTATCAAAGAGCAGTTATAGTAGAGGTTATAAAATGTTGAGAAATAATAATTAATAATATATTTTTCATTTTTTATTATATATCAATATAGAAAAATAAATGATTTGATGAGTTGAAAAACTAAAATTTTTGAATGTGATATTTTGATTAATATTTATGATAATTGAAAAGAAATTTTTTCAACTTTTAGTGATGTCATATAAGATAAATAAAATTTGGAAATAACCTTTTTTGAAAAATAAGAATATTAAATTATTCTAAAAAATTCCAAAAAATAATTGGTGTTTATTCTAGGGTCATTTAAGGATTAATATGATTATTTTCTACTCAAATCATGAAATAATAATATTATAGGAAAATATAATATAGAAAACAAAAAAATATTTTTTGGAAATTCATTTAATGATTATGGTTTAGGATTTATTATGATAATAAAACATAGTAACTTACCGAACACTGTTAATCTTGTTGTGCAGTAATGGAAAAGTAATTTTTCATTGGGTGAAGATAATATTAAAAGTATGACAATAAAATTTTGAGGTCATAACATACTGGTAAATCTATTTCATAACTACATACCTCTGTTTTTATCATGGTAATAATGCATTTTATAGAGTATCACACTCACTTTACTTCACCAAAATTATGAAATATTTTGAAATATATTTTTTTAAATAAATAACCATTTTTTATTATTGATAGGGTTATGTGTAATGCCCAACCCTAGTTACCAAGATTCTGTGCATTATTACATAACATTGGAATGATCATAAGAGATCATGTCTGGAATGTCAGATTAGTTTAGTAGCAATGGTTCTACTACATACATACATATGTTTTACATTAAATCATGCAATAAAAAACAATACTGTGTTCCCATTGAACACACTAATATTCTGTATCCGATCACTATAGGTAAAAAATAATATATATGTTCACATCATAGAAAAAATAAAACATACGAATGGTGAGATCTCAGATCCTTAGTAAGGATAATAATATAGTAAGAAACTGTCATAAATAAGCATAAACATTTATGGAAATGTATAAGGATAATACAAAATCCTTCTAAACACAAACATCATAATAATATCAAAATGATAAATCAAATAATTAAATTTATTATTCACATGCATATTCTCATTGTTGAATAATCACATGAAATATCAATACCTAATTTCATATTGAGGTATTTCATAATGGCGGAGATCATAACCACATTTACAAGGCCCCATTCCAAGACTGCCAATAAGATATTTTAATGGCCTTGGGAAAAGACACTAGTATGTTTCATGATTCCTAATAATTCTTTCATGAGCTAAAGAGGGCTCCACCCATCACTTACCAAGTGCAAGGAATTCCTCATAATAAAAGGATGAAACATAATATAAACATTCACATTAAAAATAACATACGAAAGGTGAAATCATTAAAAATAAACCAAGAATTTATAAAAAGAGCATACCCACAGTAAAACATTTCACAAAACCTTCAATACAATATGGAAGATTATATCATAATAAATCAACTTCAAACAAACATAAAATCCAACAAATAATGTTGGCATTGATGATATCAATCCAAAAATTATTCGAGTGAAATATCACTTTCTACAATTTATTGATTTAAATGCTACATAATTATAAAAGAAACCATATATTTTGAAAATATTATATTAATCTTGTAATGGATGCTTCTAAGGTGTTTTAATGGTTGAATTTAGATGCTACCATCGTATAAGTTAAAAAACATTCTTTCAAGAATTTTGAAAAAAAATTCAAAAAGAACCTTTTATGGAATGTGAAAGAAAGATTCTATTAAAACCATTCTACATAAATTAAAAAAAGGGTATAAATGACTTAAAACTATAGTATAGTAAATTTTAAAATTATTTTGAAATGTATTATTATGAAACACAGATGAGGATGGTAAAGAGGTCCCAATAGATAGTAACGTATAGACTACCTCAGATAATAAATAGATTGTAAAATAAACCCTGAAAATATAGGTTTACTTAGTCTAGGGTATGTTAACCTATTATATAATAGATGAATCAATTAAATTAAATTATAATGGAACCAAATACATTAATATTACCACATATATGATCTTGTAATATTTCATTATTTATAATATTTCAGTAGTATCACTGTTTCAGGTGTTAACTGATTCATTTTCCCACATATGTTTTGTTACGTAAGTCATATTTTTAATGGATAAGATGTATTTGATTCATATACATATTGAGATTTAAGTTATTAAACATTATTTCTAATTATCAAATGGAAATTATTCTTGAATTTTTATGATGTGGAACAAAATCTCATCTTGTCGTGGAGACGGTAAGCTGTACGTATGCATGAGCTACAATATCATTCTATTAGGGGTAAAATCGTATATAATATGATGGTATATTATATATAAAAAATATTTATCATTTTATATTTATTATTTATATAAATTATAATTATTATTATATCCATCCAAATAATGAAGTGTTGAATAACAAGCTACACCACGACGTGGAGACGGTAAGCCGTACGTACGCATGTTTGGTGAATTTCACATTAATTGGATGGATAGAATAATTAATATGGTTGTAAAATATTTATAATAACATATCATTATGTATAAGGTGAGAGGGTTTTAATTTTAGTAGGGAAACAATAAATAATGAGGAAGTGGAAGAAGAAATGACCTTGAAAGAGGTGATGAAATAATTACATCTTCTTTGGGTGTTTCCTTTTGATTTTATCAAAAGTGATACATAGGTTGGATTTATGATCAAATTATGACCTATATGATGAAGTTAGGGTTGTTTTGAGGATATTTGATCATGGTTTGGATGATAAAAAACTCTATGGAGGTTTGAATTTAAGAGAAGGTGAGGTACCTTGTTATAATAGAGGTGAGTGTCACTTTACAAAACGCTTGAAATAATATTTTATTATAAAATAATTTTCGGTTTCAAATGGCTCTGAATTAATTTATGTCAATCCTAAGTTGTGTATGGGTCTAAATACCTTTAAAAAAGGTTTTATCCATGTTTAGGTCCCCATATGAACCTTATCTTTTAGATTTAACTCTTTGTTAAGTTTTTAACATTTACCATGCCTCCTTGAATTTTAATATTATATCATTAATAAACATAATCTAAAATGACTATATAACCAAAAGTGGTTCATTATTGAAACATATTACCTTATAAAAGTCCTTGGGCCTAATATTAAATTTTTATGATTAATACATCATATAATAAAATAGTACGTGTTTTAAAAACTCATTTAGGTCATCTTTGACACTATTTAATATTTACTTTTTATGAATGTCATAAAAACTTGATTAATTAGAAAAAAATATATACAATCAACACTATAATTTTATATTAACCAGTAAAATTCATCATTGGCATCAAAAAATTAAAATTATATTTATTTTAATATTTATAATATCAGTTATTTGATTCTTTCATTAATAAGGAAAATAGTACATCATTATTGTGTCATAAATATATGTAATTATATAATGTATAAAAATTATAAATAAAATAGCATGATCTAGGAATTATTTTTATATTTTTAATGAATCTTTATAGTCGATATTATTTTATGTATAACCCTATATGATGAATTTTTTAGTTATTAAAATTTGAATTTTACCCTTTTAAGCTTTTTGTAAATAAAATAATAATAAATTTCCGCATCTAATCCAAGTGGATCAAGGAGGATAATATTTTATTTATATGGTTTATTTTGGTTTAAAAACACATATCCAATAGAATAAGGACACATTCTAGGGTAATTATAGTATCATTTTACCTTTAATTACCCAATTTACTTTTACCCGTGAAAGATAAAATTCAAAAGTTACTATTCAACATAACTTATTTCGATCCTATTGAACCAAATTCAACTTACTAATGTAAAATTTGTCTCTCAAGTTTTGAAATTAAATTTAGATAAGAGGTAAAATTGATTTTTATATAAATTTTAATATTTTCCTAGAAGGTGGGTAAAATTAATTAAAATGTTAAATAAAATTTTATACATATAATATTATTATAAAATGACTCCGATGAGTTATATTATTATTATATAGGTATTATGTATCTATTTTTACATAAATTGAATGTTTTCTGAAAAATACCAATAAATCAACCTAAACTAATTTTGATATTCCAAATCCAAAAATGATTATATATTTTCAAATTCAAAACATAGTACTTTCATTAATTAAAATAAAATTAATTCTCATTTTCAAAACCATGAAGTTAGTCATTGAGAAATAAAAAATATCAAAATATTGATATTTGTTTATGTCCAATTTAAATATGAAATTACTTTCGATGATAAACATTGGATTAAATGATAGTAATATAATCAAATTATACTTCATAACCATTATATTGTAAAATTTATCCCAATATAATTTTTTAATGAAAAATTTGTTTTCAATTAGAATTTTGTATCTTTCACAATTCATCAAAATATGAAAGATATCAGAAAAACACCAAAACATTATCCAAACTAAATTATTTTGTCATTATTATAAATAATGAGTTAATTTGGTCAAATTAAATATATAAAATTGTAAAATATTGGATTTATAATGGGTTCTCCATTAAAAAGAAGTAAAATATCATTTTTATAAAAGGGCTTATTTTAACTGAAAAATTAAATTTCTTAATAATTGTTTTTTGAATGTCTAGTTTGGTAAGTCGTGGTGTTCTCAAACCCAGTGTTGCGTGTAGAACAAGATATTTAATTACATTAAAGATAAAATGTACTATGAAATCATGGGGTCTTACATTCTCCCATCCTAAAAAAATTACGTTCTCTCTATTTGAAATTGTTCTTCGTCATTAAAATGTTTGAAATATAAACTATATTTGTGGAAAACCTACATAGAAAAAGGTTTATAAAATTTAGTCTTAATTAGAGGGAAATGGAGATGATGAAGTGAACAAAATTTTTTGATTATGAATAAAAGAACATTGGTTGAAATTTTAGGGACATAATTCGAGGAAAAACGTAAATTTTTATATGGAGTGATTGAGGTTGTGAATAACAAAAAAGTGAACAATAAATGGATAATTGAGGGCCTCAAAACAATAAATCAATGATGATTTAAAATATCCTTAGTTCAACAAATCATAACGTATTATGATAACAAATTTTTGGTATTGAGTTCGATCCCCTAAAGTATAAGAATTAATTTCCTCATTGAATAAGAAGAATAATATTAATACTTGTAAAGTACAGTTCCATCCTTTAAATAATTTCTACCAAAAACTCATGATTCACTCCAAATGTTAAAAAAAATCAAATATATTTTATTTATAGAAATCATATGGTGTTCCAAAAAAAATAATTTATAATTAATCTGTTAGAACATTTAAAATAACTACAATATACATACCAGATTATCATGTAGTCTAGTAGTAGAGGATTCTCCCTTTTCACCCTTTGGTTATGGGTTCAAGTCTCGCTGCCTTGCGAGACATGGTGAGTTGTCGCATGACCTCTGGGTTTTCCTTTTTATATCAATCCAAAAATAATCATAAGAATTTTTTTAACCATAAACAAGAGTATACAATGTCTAACATAATTCATTCCAACTTTAAGACATATCCAAAATACTTATGTCTAAACTCACAGTCCAAAATTAAAAAGGAAGGAAAACATATTGATGATCTATATTTCCATGTAATAATATGTGAATACCTTAATCATGTATTATCTTAAAACATGGTATCACCCTTAATTATAATAAAACTTGTTTATTACATTCATGTTCGCTTATTTCTTATAGAATAATGGATATAGTCCATATATATATAAAAATTGTATACTCCTAAAATGATGGAATAATCAAACAAGTAATTAGTTTCATGATGTTCAAGAATGTCAAATGTAATTTTTTCAAAATAATCATATCTTATTTTGATATAATATTCTCAATTTCTGAAACATATTAAGGGTAATATTTACCTAAACAATATATTTTCCAAAAAAAATCGCTTGAAACTGTGCCACATGACTTAGTACCATAAAATCACAAATCATTGATGAAAACGTACTGCAATACAATTCTTATATTATTTATAATTCATATAACTTTTACATCAGTAATAAAATACTACAATCAAATAATACATTAATAATAACATTAGAACAATAACCATTCCTCTTTATATATGGTGGTATCAAAATGTGATTATTATCCAATAGCATCATTTAAGGTATACTCTGATGATTGGGACATTGATTCACATATTTTCACAACTCCTTGATGATGAAGTATTTTATATTTGAAAACATTTTCTTGCCTTTGCAATCCTGTTCTTGGTGTCCTTTTTCACCACACTTGTAACAAACTCCCATTCCATTCAGGAACTTCTGATGGGGATTCTTTCCACATTTATCATATATGGGAAAGACCTTATTTCCCTTCTTCCCATTATCCCTCATTATCTCTAACCTACTCTTCCTCTCAAGATTCCTTTCAATGACATAAGACTTAGATAATTTTTAACTTATCTTATTAACAAATGATATTATTTACTCATATGATGAGAATAAATAGTATTATATTTCCCTTAGAAATGATGGCTTGTCACTATGAAAGATATGATCTTTCTTACTCTTTGGGAAATGCGTATTGTTGGAGATCTCATTCCTTCTACTAGGTTCCATTTCTAAATGATGAAATACACTAGGTTAGATCATATCATAATGTATAATCCAAAAACGTGAAAAATTATAATCATTAATTTATTATTTTCAAACATCATCTCCCATAAACATAAAAATAGTATCATTGATGACATATTTAGTCATAAATCATTCAATATGGTTTTCAGAGAATATTTGAATTATACTAAGCATATCCCTTCGGAGTGTTACAACCAAGAGTGCAGTAAAGCCCATTGTCGTGCACCAGTTCCCATTTGAGTCTAGAAAAAATTGTTTTTTAGGTTTTACCCCTAGATACATCTATTCCATAGTGGCCTTTACCTACTCATATCTAGACATTGATATATTTATTGAAAAATTCACAAAATATCTACATTACCAATATTCTAGTAAGTTCTTCTATAACAATCCTCAATGTTAATCTTAGGTAAATGTTCTCTAATCAGAGTTTTTCTAAATCTTGTTTCCAAGGTTTGTACTAGCCTTTCTATAATACCTACTATTACACCAAGACCCTAGTTACCTATAGTTGGTGAATTATTACATAAAATTGTCCTGATTATAATAGATGAAGTATTTAAATACAAATTAGGTCAGATTCCTTGGATGTAAGTATTACATACATAAGTGTTAGATTATATAATGAAATAATATAACAACATTTCCTTCCATTTGAACACACTCATACTCATTAGCATATCCATGCAGGTCAATCATAATATAATTCTTCAAATCCTGGTAAATAAAAAACATAATAAAGGGGAGATCTCATATTCTCAGTAAGGATAACAATATAGGGGAAACTATCACAAATAAGCATAAAAATTTAAGGAAATTTGTAAGACCAAAACACAAGACATTTAAACAAAAAATCAGTATAATATGGCAAAGATAAATCAAATAATTACATTTACTTATGCAAATGGATATTCTACTAGTCGAATAATCACATGTAATATCAATAGATAATTTCAATATAATGGAATGCATAATGCTAGACATCATAACCATATAGTCATGGTCCCATGCCAAGACAACAAATAAGATTTTTTCAAAGCCTTCTTCCAAGATACTAGTTTTTCTTATTTAACTACTGATGCTTCGAGGAGATATAGCGGGCTCTACCCATCACTTACTATGTACAATTAATTCCTAATAATAAAAGGTTGAAATACAATATAAACATTCGTATTAAAACTAGAATATGAATGGTCAATAATTTAACAATAAACCACGAATGTTATAAAAATATAACATCCACATGCAAACATATCACAAAACCTTCAATACCATATGGAAGATTTTATAATAATAAATCATCTTCTAACAAACGTAAAATCCAACGAAGGATTTTGACATAGATGAAATCAATCTAAATACTATTTGAGTGAAATATATCTATAATACTTTATATTCATTGAAAAGTAACATAATTATAAAAGAAAAAATTTATTTTGAAAATATTCTTATATGTTTGAATGGGATGCTTTGTAGGTGTTATAACTGTGAAAATTAGTTTCACCTGCAATATAAGTGTAAAAAACATTCGTTTCTTAATTTTTACAAAAAGCCACAAAGTATCTTATTCGGAAAGAAATGAAAAAATTACTTTCAAACCATTTTATAAAAATTAAAAAAATTATATAAATTAATTTAAACCATAGTCAGGTAAATATTAAAATTGTTTTGAAATACTTTTTTATGAATCAAGTATGTGTATGATATAGAGGACCCGGTAGATACACATGTATAAACAACCTAGAATAATGAAGAGATTTTAAAATTAACCCTTACTATGTAGAATTATTATTCTATGGTACATTGACCTCTTATATAATATTTAAATAATTTTTATTAAACTATAGGAGAACCACATACATAATTATGACATCATATATGATCTTCTAATATTTAATTGTTTATAATATTAACCTAGTATGATTGTTTCAGGTTTAAACTGATTCATTTTACAATATATGTTTAGTTACATAAGTCATGTTTATTATAGATAAGATGTATTTGATTCATATTCATAATGATATAAAGTTATTAAACATTATTTTTAATCACCAAAGGGAAATTATTCATGAATGGTTATGGTGTGTAAATAAATCTCATTGCGTCGTGGTGACAGTTAGTCGTATGTACGGACGAGCGACAATATAATTCAATTAGGTGGGAAATAAAATGTATTTGAATGGTATAATATATCTACAGAATAATTAACATGTTATTTTTATTATTTAGATCAATTATAATTATTATTTTACCCATAAAAACAACGAAGTGTTGAATAACAAACTACACCACGGTGTGGACATGGTAAGCTGTATGTACGCACGTATGGTGACATTTTCATTCATAGGATTGATTGAATAATAAATATTGTTTTACCATTGTTATAATAACATCTCATTATGAATAAGGTAATGGATTTATTATTTTAGTATGTAAACAACAATGAAATGGGAAGTGGATGATAGAAAGAACATGACAGGGATAATGAAATAATTACCTCTTCTTCAGGTGTTTCCTTTTGATTTGAACAGAAGGGATACATAGGTTCACTTTATGATAAAATTAAGAACAATAGAATTATTTCATTTTAATTGGGAGGATATTAGAGAATGGGTTTTCTGGGATAAAATTCTTTGGTGGTGAAAAATTAAGATAAGGGGGTGTTCCCTTTTACAAGAGATGTGAATGTCACTTTAGGAAAAGCATGAAATATTTTTTATTATAAAATCATTTTTGGAATCTAATTGCTCAAAATGAATTTATTTCTAGAATATGGTGAGTATTGGTCGAAATAATATCAACCAATATGTTTTAGAAATGTTTAGGTCACCATATTAACCTTATCTTTTGTATTTAACTCACGATTAAATAGCTTAACATTTACCATGGATTCTTGTATTTTTATATTATATCATTAATAAAAATAGTATAAAATTACAAGAGAACATATAGTGGTTCATTAATGACATATATAATGTTATCTAAGTCCTTTTTCTAAATCATATATTTTTATGAGTATTATATCATTTAATAAAACATTATTTGTTTTAACAACACGTTTCTATCAATTCTGACACTATTAAATATTTGGATTTTTTGAAAGTCATAAAAACATGATTACAATAAAAAAACATTGATTAAACCCTGTAATTCTATATTAACCAATATAATTATTTTATGCTATCTAAAAAATCAAATTATATTTATTTTAATATTATTAATTTCATTTATTTGAATCTTTTGATAATATGGAAAAGTCTGTATCATTATTGGGTCATAACTAAATTTACTTATTTAATGTCTAAAATTCTAAATAAAATATCAAGATGTAAGATATCAATTTAGATTTAAAATGAATGTTTATATTTGAGATTATCTTATTTATAACCCTGTATTAAAAAATGTTTAGTTATTAAAATTTGAATTTAACACTTTTAACTCTTCATTATATAAAATAATAATAAATATTATAATCTACACCATGTGTAATAAATAGGATCATATTTAATTCCTACACTTGGTTTGGGCCAAAAAACACTAATCCAATAGAATTAGGATATGTGATAGGGTTATTATAATATCATTTTTACTTTTAATTACCCAATTTACTTTTAAATGTGGAAAATAAAATTAAAAAATTATTATTCAGAAAAAATTATTTTCATCTTATTGAACAAAATTTTACATATTGATGTCAAACATGTCATTTGGATTTTTGAAATTAAATTTATAGATGTGGTAAAATTATTCTTTATTCAAATTTATAAATGTGCCTAGATGGTGGGTAAAAGGTTTTAAAATGTTCTATAATATTTTATACATCAAATATTATTATAAAATGAATCCAATGAATTTAATTTGAAATATATACTCTGTTATTTATCTATATTTTTGATGAAATAAATTTAGTTAAAATAAATAATTAATTACATAAAAATTGTGTATTAAAAAATAATGCATTATTTATCACTAATCATACAAAAATGAATGTTTTTAGATAAATTCAAAAAATTAAGCCTCGGCTTTTTTAAAAATTTCAAATCCAAAAATGATATCTATTTTAAAAAATACATAATATATAAATTGAATTTAAAATGAAAAATTACATCAAATGAGAGAAAGTGTATTAAATGATAAAGATATAATATAATTATACATCAAAACCATTAAAATGTATTGTTTTTCAATATTAATTATTTTGATTAAAACAATTGTTTTTTTAATATTTAATCTCTTTCACTATTCATCAAAATATGAAAGTTATGAGAAAATCTCCAAAAAATAATCCAAAATATATATTTATGTCCCACTTATATAGAATAAGATTATATTTCCAAACATAATATATAAAAGTTCAAATTATTGTATTTAAAAAGGGTTCACCATTCACAGGCAGTAAAATTTCGTTTTTTAAAAAACACATCATTTATCTGAAAAATTGAATGTGTTCTTATATTATGTCTAAGAAAAATGTAATATGGATGTTTAAATTATCTGTAGTATTCAAAATACAGTTTTTTATATTCATTGCCACTTTTTGAATAGCTAGTTTGTTAAGTCTTGGTACGCTCGAACTTGGTGTTATGTGCATCACAGCCTACTGAATTGCATTAAAGAGATAACGTATTATAAAACCATGGTGTGTTACATTAAGATAAAAATATCAAAAGAAAATAAATTCCAACTTAAATTAAATAATTTCAAATCAATTAAGATGATTATTTTTTATGAAGATATCTAAAAGTTATAGGTTGGTGAAAAAACTCAAGAACAATATCATATTTGAAAGTTATTATAGAAGAAAATAGTGTCAATGAAAAATGGGTTTAATGAGATAATGTTTGGTAGTATTTTTTGATATATTAATTTCACTAAATTTTTCAGAATAGATATAGATGTGATTATTTTTAATCTCAATTCATAGAGTGTATGTTGCATCTATATAAATTGGGTAAAAGAATTCCCTTTGATTCTGTCTTCCGCATTCACTATAGAAAGACCCACTGGGTTTTGATTCTTAATACTCCATGAGAAAAAAGTTTTTTAATAAATAGTTGAATTTCCCACTATTAAATTTCATATTTAGTTGGTATCCACTAAAATAATCACAAAAAAATGTAATTTTAAAATAAATTACCAGAAGATAAAATTATCTAAGGATTTTAGTTCCATTAAAATATCAATAAGTTTTTTTATGTTATTATATTGGATTATATTGTGAATTTGAAAATTTTAATAGAATAAAAAAAATTTCTGACCATGTCGTAGTAATGTTATATAAACATCGAATCATATTATTATAAATCTTATTTTCAACAATTTTACTATCTTAAATAGGAGTTAGCTTAAATTTTTTCCGAATGGGTGTTCTAATTTCCATAGAGTGATCCATACCAAACATCTTTAAAATATAATTTGTTTCTTTATGTTGTTTTATGAAATATCTATTAGAATCATTGGAAATTCGAACAGCAGGGAATAATTGAAGTTCTCCCAAAAAAATCCTTTCAAACTCTCTTTTCATTAAATTAGTAATACCATTAAATATATATTATTTTAATTGAGATTAAAATAACACCATAAACATATATGGTAACATATAAAAAATAATTTTAATTTTTTTTGATAATTATAGTTGAATCAGGATTCCCCATTTTGAAATAATTTGGTATTGTTAATTTAGATAATATCTCAGACTATGAATGAATGAATTTTTTAGATATAAAGTTTATTGGAAAGCTTGAAATCATGATTTGTAAATTTTTGGTTTTTTAAATTAGGTGTTTGAATAACAATTTGTTTTTAGAAAATAATTTATATAATAAATTTTGACATAAATTTGAAAATGATTTAATTTATATTAGTTGTGAAATACAACAAGATTCTAATATATTATATCGGGGATATGGGTTCAATTTTTTCCCCCTAATCTATTCCATTACTTAATTATATAATTTATAAAAAAGTCAAGACTTGTAATAGATTATATTTCCTTTTTAGTCATTGTTTTGAAATACACATTTGGTGACAATAATTTTTTAACTCTCAAGCTATTCATTGAGTTTCGAAATATTTTTCCATTTAAAATTATATCAACCCCCTAAAACATGCATGTAATCCAATTATCATAATTAATATAATTGTTAGAGGAAGGTGGTATATTATGAGAGAGAAAAACATGATTCTTAACCTCATTTTACACAATTTTTCTGGATTGAGTTCCATATTTCAATTTATAAATAATATTCTTATTGTAATAATATTTGGATTGGACCCATTCTCTATGAAATGGGGTAGATGTGGGTTCCGTACAAACTCTAATTTCATTAAAATATATAGTTTTAGGGATGTTAAAACTATCTTGGTCAATATCATCATCAACTTGAGGATGAGGATTAGGAATATTCTCATTAAACTTGATATGAATTGACTCTTATTTGGTATTGCTCCTATTATTGAAGAAACTATAATTTTTACATGAGTTTCAGTCTCATATAACTATGCCTTTATATAATTTATGTTTGAAAATATCTATATTATCATTTATATTATGGATAAATAATATAAAATTGAAAAAATTAATGAATAAAACTTTAGTATTTTTCCCTTTTAAACATTAAATCAAGGTTTCTCCCACAAGGGGACTTATAATAATATAATTTGTAATAATGAATGTGGTATTTAATACCTTGGCCAAAAATATTGAGTAAGGTTTAACTCATTCAAGAGTGTCCTAGACATTTATTGGTGAGTCGTATTTTATCTTTTGATAGGCTGATATTAATGACGAGTTCTTGGAGTGGATAAGGAACTATGATATCCATACGATGAAAAAAACTCATCAACTCATTTTTAATAATATTAACCACCATAGAAACTGCTAATAAAAATGTTTCTGTTCTCTTTTTCATTTTAAACTTCCCTCAAAATTTCGAAAATAATTCTCAAGGATCAGTTTTATAATCTAATAATAAAACCCATGTAAATCTATTATCCTCCTTGATAATTATAATAGTGTAATTTCTAACTCTTATAGTGTAAAATCAAGCTATCCAAAAAAGGTAATAGTGAACCAATTATATATATTTTTAAGGTGAGGCATCGTTCTTATATTGGAAGTAATATTTTTATAGCTTTCCAGGTTTTCATATTAAAAAACACTGATATTTTTAATAAATTTTTTGGTAAATACTGAACTAGTTAGTGGTGAACCATTTACTTGGTTATTTTTAATTTATTGAGGCACGAAAAATGTCATGAAACAATCCCATGGTATGCAGATCATGTGAATGACTCTAGGGTGAGTCCATCCGTGAAAAAACATTGTCATGATCACTAGTTGTTGCGTGATTTAGTAGGTAGACATCATAGGTGTCATGATATCACATCTCTTGAAATGCAAAAGTTTAATATGAATTTTGTGGAAATATTTCCATTGACTTATGTCACCCACATGTCTCACCATCCATTCAAATAAAAGCAGATATAGGATGAGTAACCTCAAAAAATCATTGAAAAATGTATTGGATGACATGAAAAAAAATAAAGATAAGCGAATTTAAAAGTTAATGGGAGTTGAATATTTTGAAAGATTGTAACATTTGGAGATAATTTTTGTTTTTAATTTCAAGGATACAGTTCAAAATTATGGAATGTGAATTAAAAGGATGGTTAGAATAAAAAACCATAGAAAACCTAATTGTTTCATGTGAAAGCCTCTAAGACACAAGATTTCATGATGACTTATTTTTTATCTGATATCATGTTGAGTTTTTAGTCATGTGACCACATCATGTGATCACATTACTAAAGGAAACATTCATAGAAATGACACTCCCTTTTCATTATGAAATCTAATGACCTCGGTTATTTAACATGGTCACTTGACCCAACCAACATTCCATTACATGAATCAAGAGAATCCATTAAATTTAAATGATTTATTGACATATAATATTGTCAATCCTCATAATCCCATATTATTTTCTTTAACCATAAGTCCATTCCCTTTAATATTCGTTTTAATATTCTATTACTCATGGAAAATATCTCTATGATTATTACTAGGATTCCATGATAACTTGTGGGAGGTTATATAAAAACATTGAGGGATCTAATTCCTTTTATAATCAACTTAGATATAAATAATTTTAAGGGAAATATAAAATTTATATATATATGGAGACATATCCCTTATAAATACCATAACATTTATATATCTATATTCATAAATTAATCTAGATATAATTCAGATTTTAAATTTTCTTGTGAAAGCACAAATCTATTCCCATGGATCCATACCCTCTATGGGACTCAAAACCATGTTTCCTTCTGGGTGTCCTTAGTGTGTAAGCCCCATGATCATATGAAATTTATATATTATTTTTCTATTTTTTTTATAACACCGAGCTTGACACAGATGTGATAAGATATTTTCCATGATCATGTCAATTTCCTAGAGGAAAATCCATCATTATGGGTATCCTTATTTGGTGTAATTCCTTAATATATTATCACTGCCTTTAAAGGGCCATACCCATAATAAAACATTATTGGTAAACCTCATATTCATAAGTCACACTCAAAAAATCTATTTTCTCACCTTTAATGATATAGATTGTGATAAGATAAAAACAACATGGACTTTTAATCTCCCATTAATGATATAAATAGGATTTCCTTATATGAATGGACAACCCAAATCTCATATATATATTCCTCCAATCAATTTTTAGTCACAATATGTAAAATTGATATCTAATTTCATTAACACATGATTTTGAAATTCATGGTATTGTCCAAAATTATGAAATTAAATTGTGTAATACAATATACATGGGAATAATTTCCAAACATGAATAGATAAACATACAACATCTCTAAGGCTCAATTCCATTATAATTAACCTTTCATTATGAATCTCATCAATCCATATTCATGGTGATATTATCCTTGCCCTTCCCTTTCCAGGCTATGCACTAAGGAGTCAAGAAGTCCATTCTCATTGGGTATAAACCCTCAACTCACAATCGTCTATCAAGATATATTATTGAAAACATCATTCCCCCACTTATATGGTCATAATCCATCTAGATCCCATCATATTATCCTCATCATCCCATATTCTCAATAGGTATCACCTTTATAAAACCATATTCCTTGTGAGAAATACATATATATGATGGTTAATATTCCCTTACAATACATTCATATAACAATTCTCATGAAAAATAACCACATTTACTAATTCTTGGACTCATTCACCCATTAATCCTTAACAAATTGTTATAAATTGAATAGATTTATTCCTCCCTCATGGAATTAGATTGTATAATGATCCCCAAAATCAGGAACCGAACTACATGGGATATGATTAATTTTAGAAGGAAATATAGGCATCTGAATCATGGGATTGATACTTATACCATAAAAATACATCCTCTATTGATGGTTCTAGATAATAAATCACCCAACTGTATGGATTTAAAATATATCAATCAAAAAATGATAATTTCTAATAAATAATTCATAATAGGATTTATAACAACTAAAAAATATATATGGAATCATTAGAATTATTCATCTGATTTTTATAGACATTCACATTTGAATTGGCTAACTATGGATTGTAAATTTTTGGGTAACTCATCCCATATTTGGGTCTTTAAATGAATCAAAACCAGACATTAAATCTTTAAGGGTGATAGATTAGAAAATAATACCACATTAAAATGTGTGATGAGGGAATCCTCTCTTATTTTCAATGTAGAGTCCCAAAGGTTGAAGTACATAGAAATTACATTACTTTTGCGTAATACTTAATACATGACAAAAACAGAGGCCCAAAGACCGTATTAGTTTAGTGTCTTTGGAAACTCAGAACGTAATCTTCTAATCATGGTGAAATATCTTCAACATCTCGCATAAAGATCTTCCCCTTTTGTTTTCTTACCTAAAACCTTCCTTTATATCCTGTGGAAAAGAAAAAATCAAAAGTGTGAGCTCAAATTCTCAATAATGGTAATCATAGAGAACATAAAACAATCAATAAACATTTGAATGCAAAAACATGAACATAAAATCTAAACATCAAAATATTGATCAAAGAAAGTAAACATGGAAGTATGTAAGGAATTTAACATAAAGAAACATCAATCATGATAAAATATCATTGGAATAAAAAAAATGTAATTGTGGAAAACCATTAAGCACATGATATGATTTCTATAGTAGCCAAGGCATTAATGCCAAGACCATGTTGGTGGACAATGTCCCTTTCTGAATCGAGTTCACTCCTCGTTCCAGTCTGGTATCACTAAACCAGATTAACTTACCGTTCCATCCATGTCTATATCATGAGATATAAATCTTTAACCAATGAATTGGAGAGATATATAGGTCCCACCCATCTCATAATGATATCAATCTTACTTGTTCCACAACATGAACATAAATCATTCATCATTACCCAAATTATAAAATGGGTTTCATAAACATCATTCCATCATAAAATAATCCATACAAACAAATGGATTCCATTTCATCATAATAAAAGTAAAAACAAGTAAATCATAGATAAATTATACTTTAAACATACACATATGATATAATGCCATCTTATTTGGATAATGGTTTTGATGAAACACTTGAAAAGAATTTCTCGAGGAAAATATCCCTTTTTCCTTAAAAATCATTTTCTTTTCACCAGATGCCATGATATTTTAAAATAAAATTATTTTGTTGAAAATAGTCATTAAATATTGTAGAGTAAGCTTCATGAAAATAATGCGTTATGAAACCATAAAAATCTATTCATTCTGTATAAGTTAAAAAAACATGCATCTCGTACTTTTGCTGGAGAAGTCAAAAAGTTCCTCATTTGGTAAAAAATAGAAAGATTAATTTCATAACATAATTTAAAAGAAAATGAGGGGTAAAAATGACATTAAACATACATGTATGAATATTAAACACTTTATGGAAAACATTTTAATGACATGGACGAAATATATACCCCAGTAAATACTTACGTATAAGCAATCTCGAATAAAAATGAGATTGGAAAAGTTATCCCTTACCTTAGGTCCGATATGCTTCGTACGTATCAGAACCACCTGTATAATGATTTAAATAATGTCATTGAATTATTAAAGAATAATATTCAATGTTATGATATCATATATTGTTCACTTATGACTTTATATTACCCGTTCTTTTGTAAATTCGATGGAAAAGTAGCGATTTGGGTAAAATCGTTTCATTTATTGTACTTGTTTCGACATGTTATTCATGATATTATTACTTATATCCTGATTTAATTAATTATAGAATGTAAAACATGATTTATATATAATATATATTCAACATATACATATATATATGATAGACTGTTAAATGGAATGAAATACACCGTTAATGGAGACGGTAGGCTGTACGTATGCATGAACGCTCTTTTAGTTTCCTTATTGAATTGAATGGAATTAAGTAGATGAAATAAATATATATATAAATAAATCCAGTATAATTATTATGTCATATATTTTATTATTATTCATTATATATACTTTATAATAATTCTTGAACGGCTAACATGGAGAATGAATCTCATCGCGTCGTGGAGACGTTAGTCCGTACGTACGCACGAGTGATTATATCATTTCCATGATCATGGAATTGTATTTAAGTGTATGTATAATATTTCAGAATCAATATCACTTTACAATAATCATATACAATCATTTATTGACACCATTGTACCCATCCAAATAAGGTGGCGGTCGAAAACAAATTACACCACGGCGTGGAGACGGTATTCCGTATGTACGCACACGCGGTGATTTCATTTTCTGTAGGATGGATAGAAGGTGAAATATGGTTGTTTCATATTTATAATAACATTTCAGTATATAATTAACACTGATTTTATTAATTAATAATAGGACAACTAAAGAAGAAGAAGTAGAAGAAGAAAGAAAATAGAGAGAATCGGAAGAAGAGATTATCTCTTCTTCAACGCACCTCCCTTCATCTTCCTCTTAAGGAAGTAGAGATAGTATTTTGAGAAGGTCAGAACCTCTAGAATGTTTCTAGGGAACTGTAGAAGTGAAATGGGCATGGGTTGGCTGAGCTTCAATGCTCAAATGGGTGTGAAGAGAAGAGGTAAGGGGTGCCCTTTTTATAAGGGAGGAAAGGGTCACCTTTGTTAAAACTTAAAATATTATTTTATAATAAAGTCATATTCGATTTTTAATAGCTCCAAATTGATTTATTTAGAATCCAAGGTGGGGATTGGTCTAAATTCTCTCAAAGAATAGGTTTTATACAAGTTTAGGTTACTATTTAATCCTTATCATGTAGATTTAAATCTAAGTTAAATAATTTAACTTTTACCGTGTCTTTTGGTTTTCTTACACTATATGGTTAATAAACTTACTATAACAAACCAAACGAACCCCAAGTGGTTCATTATTAATATATATAACCGTATCGAAGTCATTTGGAAGATCCTTAGATTTTTAGGAAAATAATAACAATTAATAATATAATATTGTTTTAAAAACTATTTTATGTCAATTTTGACACTATTTGGTAATTAATTTTTGAGAAAATCATAAAAACATGATTAGTTCAAATAAAGTTAATTTAATAAATAATAAAATGTAATATAAACCTATAAAATTAGTGGAATTCATAAAAAGTTTCAAATTAAATTTATTTGGGTATTTATAATGTCAATTATTTTAATATTTTATTATTTAGTTAATTACTGCATCACCATTGTGTCATAAATAAATTAGATTATTTAATTTCTAAAAAATATAAAAAAATACCATTAGGTATGAAATATTTTTATATTTATAAGGAATATTTATAGTCTAATTTATCTGATGTATAACCCTATATGAAAAATATTTTACTATTTAAACATTGATTTTTACTCTTTTAACTCTTTTTTTAATAAAATAATAATAAATGACCTAATCTAATACAAGTGGTCCTAAATGATGATATTATATTCTTAAGTTTGTTTTTGTTCGAATTATACTTATCCAATAGAATTATGAAATGTGTTAAGGTAATAATAATATCATTTTTACCCGTAATTACCCTATTTACTTTTAACTGTGGTAAATAAAAGTAAAAAGTTAATATTCAAAAAAAATTATTTTTAACTTATTGAACCATGTTTTACTCCTTGATATTAACTGTGTCTCTAGGATTTTCGAAATTCCACTCACAGAAGCGGTAAAATTATGTTTTATGTAAATTTTCAAATTCTCCTAGGAGGTGAGTAAAAAACAGTGAAAAGTTCAATAAAATTTTTATACATCTAATATTATTATAAAATGACTCAATGAAATAAATTTAACTTGTATAGGTATTAAGTATCAATTTTGACCTAAAATAAATTTAAAAAAAATAAATAACTATTTAAATAAAAAATCGGGTTTTAAATAGTAACCCACTGTTTTCACTATTCAACAAAAATTGAAACCTTTCCAAAAAATACAAAAAATTCACCCTAATCTAATTTTGATATTCTAAATCCAAAAATGAAGTCTATTTTGAATGATAAAATTTATAAAATTTTAAAAATTGGGTATTACTATTCATAACGGCTAGTCCATAATAATATTATAATAATATCGTGTTTAGTGAATCTTGGTATTTCATACTACACACGCTATCAACGAAGGTCTTGATTGCGTGAAATGAAAGCCAAGTCAGGGCTGGGTGTATTGAAATCTCTGTTTGGTGTTACGTATAACATAATAAAAACTTATTTCATTTATACATTAAACATAATCTGTACTTAATGTTGCGGAGAATAATTTCCACAAATCGAACTTGAAATTCTGTGTAACACGAGCCAAGAATAGTGTTGTGTATAATGCAAGCTAATATGATGTTGAATATAGTACAATCTAATCTTGGTGTAGTTTATAGTAGAAGAAATCAATGAAATTAAAAATAATATATCTCATAAAATCTCGGGGTGTTACATTCTACCCCCGTTAAAATGAATTTCACCCTCGAAATTCATTAGGGTTATAAATTGTTTACTACATGAAATTTTATTTCATAGAAACCCGCATCGTAAAAAGGAGAACTAAAACATCATTTTAAAAAGTGAAGTATGAAACAAATCAGTCCCACAAATTGACTCATCACTGGGTTTCCACAAAGGAGAACATAGGTGAAAATATGGATATAGAAGAGAAATCTAACCATCAAGTTCTGATGGAGAGTGGAAGAGAACCAGGCTATGAAAAATACAACAGTCACAAAGCCATAAAATTGTGATGATCTAAGATAACATATGATTCATTAGATATAAGATCACTAGGACAACATTTTTGGTTTTCAATATCATTTCCCCAATGTTGAAGAATTGTTTAATTAAAAGAAATACTTACCTGATTTTGGTAAAATCTCATCTTTGTTCATGCCTTGAACAATTTCCACTTCATCTCTTAGATAAATGAAGTTTAATTAGTCATTAATGAAGTGTTATCTGATCATGTGATATAATCATAGGTCATTCCATCTGTTTGTATCGCAAAAAGTTTAGCACAATTTATTAAATATACATAAGTCCATTTATGCTGAGATTAATCATATATGGTTGCTAAAATGGACATTTACTTCATCTATCATAGATCTTAATTAAAATAGTTTCTACTAAATAGGGACTTCCTACTTCCTATAGGCCAGTGATAGGTGATAATGGCCTGTCGCACTTCGGTTGTGGGTTCGATTCCCACATCCTTGTCCGACGTGACGGGTTGTCACCCGTCCTATGAGTTTTCCTTTTTCTAAAACAATACTATTATAACAAACAAAAGTTCTATCTTTAAACAATGATATCTGATATCTATCTAAATCTATTCAAATGTTTAGGTTTATCCAAAATACATCTGTCCAATCTCATAGTATAAAGAAAATGATTACTTGAAATATTATCTACCGAGCATGTGAATACCATCATTTATCATACGATATATCTTGTTTCTCACATTCCAAACATGTGAATACATTAATCATGTATTCTCATGAAACATGAATTACCATAGAACTTTAGTGAAAACATGAGTGCTTTCAAAAGTTAACTCTGTCCACATACCAAAATCCCTAAAATTCTATATACTCAAACCATGATATCACTTAGTCTTTATATCAATCATGAGCTCATGAATACTAGCAAACAATTTATTTTCTCCTTATCCCTTCATTATGTACATATCATATGCTTTCCAAAATATTTGAATTACTTTTCATGGTTACCGGGACCATATTCTTATAGAAAACCACAATGGACCAATACAAAAATATTTAAATATTCTATAAAATTGCCTCATCAACATTATTATTGAATTCCAATAAAAAATCCCTTCAATCCATCCTCTTCAATTATTGGCATGGAATAGGTCCTTCCTTGATTTAGCAGTAACTTCTTAGGTCAGGGCATTGAGTTGGGTAATTTCCATGTTCTCTACAGATCAGACATTGGACTCCATAACAGTATGTCACTGTATGACCCTTTTCTCTACATATATAACATCTGCCCCTCCATTTGAGGTATTTCTCAAGGTTCTTCTTCCCTTCTTTAGAAATCTAAACCTTCCTTTCTCTATGTTCCTCACCATGCGAACATGGATAAAATTCCATCTTCCTCTTATTTGATGACTTAGGAATACAACTAAAGGTCACCTTTTTAATCATATATTGAGATGACTGATTCCGCATAATCACAATATCTTTCTCTCCAAACGTTACATAATTTCATTGATCATAGTCACCAATTTTTCCATTGGAATAAATGTTAATTCAATTCACTCTCGTTACCTATATTGACTAAGACCATAAACAATACTATAAGAAACCGTTAAAATAACGAGGAACCACATAATCATAAAAAGTCACTTATGGGATTTCTAACTTATTAAAAATTCATTAATCCATGACACCTTATATTCACCCTAGGTTATTCATGATCTTCAACATAATTCTGGGACTCTAACCTATACGTATACTTAACCTTAGGGACATCCCTAGACATACATTAGAAATATCTCCAGGGATTTCACTAAAGTTTTTGCATCCTAGTTTCCAAAGGTTAACTAAACCTTCGCTCTAATACCAACTGTAGAGACCCAAAACTTGACGTACATGGAAATTAAATTACTTTTTCGGAATTCATAATACATGACAAAAACAGATTCCCAAAGACCGTATTAGTTTACTGTCTTTGGAAACTCAGAAGGTAATCTTCTAATCATGGTGAAAGATCTTCAACATCTCCCATAATGATCTTCCCCTTTTGTTTTCTTACCAAAAACAATTCATTATATACTATGGAAAAAAAATAAAAATGGTGAGCTCAAATTCTATGTAAGGGTAAACATAGAGAATATAAAACAATCTATAAACATTTGAATGCAAAAACAAGAACATAAAATCTAAACATTAAAATATTGAGCAAAGACATAAATCATGGAAGTACGTATGGCATATAACATAAAGGAACATCAATCAGGATAAAATATAATGGGAATAAAACATGTAATTGTGGCAAACAATTAAGCACATTATATGATTTCCATAGTATCCAAGGCATTTCTTCCAAGACCATCTTAGTAGACAAAGTTCCTTTCTGAATCGAGTTCAGTCCTCATTCCAGTCCTATATCACTGAACCAGATTAACTTACCGTTCCAACCTTATCTATCTAATGAGATATAAATCTTTACCCAATGTATTTGAGGGATATATGGACCACCCATATTATAATGAATTCAATATTACTTGTGCCATAACATGAACATAAATCATTCATCATTACCCAAATTATAAAATGGGTTTTATAAACATCATCCGATCATAAAATAATCCATAAAAAATGGATATCATTTCCTCATAAGAAAAGTGAAACGATGTAAATAATAGAGAAATTATACTTGAAAAAACTCATATCAAATAATTCTATCTTATATGGACAATGTTTTTGATAAAACACTTGAAATGATTTTCTTGAGGAAAATATCATTTCTTCTTTAAAATCATTTTCTTTTCACCAGATTCCATGCAATATTAAAATAAGATGATTTTATTGAAAATAGTCATTAATCCTTGTAGAGTAAGCTTCATGAAAATAAGGCATTATGAAACCGTAAAAATCCATTAATGCCGTATATGTTAAAAAATATTCTTCTCGTACTTTTTCCAGAAAAGTAAAAAAGTTCCTCATTTGGTAAACAAATGAAAGATCCCTTTCATAACACAATGTAAAAGTCAAATAGGGGTAAACATGACATTAAACATACATGTAAGAATATTCAAAACATTATGATAAATATTTTTTTGGACATGGACGAAATATATACCCCAGTAAATACTTATGTATAAGCAATCTCGGATAAAAACGAGATTGGAAAAGTTATCCCAAACCATAGGACCTATATGCTTTGTACGTATACGAACCTCCTGTATAATGATTTAAATAATTTCATTGTCTTATTAAAGAATCATATTCATTGTTATGACATCATATACGGTTCACTTATGACTTTATATTACATGTTCTTTTGTAAATTCGATGTAAAAGCATCGATTTGGGTAAAACCGTTTCATTTATTGAACATGTATCGACTTGTTGTTCTTTATATTATTACGTATATCCTGATTTAATTTATTCTATAATGTAAAAATGATTTATATATAATATATATTCATCATATATATATATATATATATATGATAGATCGATAAAGGAAATGAAATACACCGTTCATGGAGACGGTAGGCCGTACGTACGCATGAACGCTGTTTTCATTTCCTTATTGAATTGAATAGAATTAAGTAGATGACATACATATATATATAAATAAATATAGTATCATTATTAAGTCATATATTTCATTATTATTCATTATATATACTTTATAATCATTCATGAATTGTTAACATGGAGAATGAATCTCATCGCATCATGGAGACGTTTGTCCGTACGTACGCACGAGCGAAGATATCATTCCCATGATCGTGGAATTGTATTTAAGTGTAAGTATAATATTTCAGAATCAATATCACTTTAAAATTATCATATACAGTTATTTATTTACACCATTATACCCATCAATGTAAGGTGGTGGTCAAAAATAGATTACACCACGACGTGGAGATGATATTCTGTACGTACGCATGCGTGATGATTTCATTTTCTGTAGGATGGATAGATGGTGAAATAAAGTTTTTTGGTATTTATAATAAAATATAAGTATATAATTAATACTGATGTTATTACTTTATAATGGGAAAACTAAAGAAGAATAAGTAGAAGAAGAAAGAAACTTGAGAGAATCAGAAGAAGAGATTAACTCTTCTTCGACGCACTCCAATTAAGCTTCATATTAAGTAAGTAGAGTTGGTCTTTTAAGAAGTCCAAAACCACCAAAATTTTTCATGGTAAGTGTAGAAGAGGAATGGGAAGGGGTCAGCCGAGCATCAAGGCTCAAAAGGGTGCGAAGAGAAGAGGGAAGGGGTGCCCTTTTTATAAGGGAGGAGAGGGGCACCTTTGGAAAAACATAAAATATTATTTTATAATAAAGTCATATTCGGTTTTCAATTGCTCAAAATCGATTTATTTCGAACCTAAGGTGGGTATGGGTCGAAATCCTCTCAACCAATAGGTATTATACAAGTTTAGATTACTATTTTATCCTTATCATTTATATTTAACTCTAAGTGAAATAATTTACCTTTTACCGTGTCTTTTTGTTTTCTTACACCATATGGTTAATAAAATTACTATAACAAACCAAAATAACCCCAAGTGGTTAATAATTAAAATATATAAACTTATGTAAGCCATTTTTTCAAACTGTATATTTTTAGGAATATAATAACAATTAATAATATAATATTTAAAAAAAACTATTTTATGTCAATTTTGACAGTATTTTTTAATTGATTTTTGTGAAAATCATAACAACATGATTACTTCGAAAAAAGATAATTTAATAAATAATAACATGTAATATTAACCTATAAAATTAGTGGAACTCAAAAAAAGTCTCAAATTACATTTATTTGAGTATTTATAATATCAATTATTTTAATTATTAATTATTTAGGAAATTACTGCATCACCATTGTGTCATAAATAAATTAAATTATTTATTGTCTAAAAAATATAAATAATATACCATTAGGTAGGAAATCCTGTTATCTTTATAATTAAAATTTATAGTCTAATATATCTTATGTGTATCCCTATATTATAATTTTTTTAGTTATTAAATGTTGATTTTAACTATTTTAACTTTTTTTTAAATAAAATAATAATAAATTTCCTTATCTAATCCAAGTGGACCTAAATGATAATATTATATTACTAAGGATGTTTTTGGTCTAATTATACTTATCCAATATAATTAGGACATGTGTTAGGGTAATAATAAATCATTTTTACACTTTATTAACCTATTTACTTTTAACCGTGGTAAATAAATGCAAAAAGTTAATATTCACCAAAAATTATTTTTATCTTATTGGACCACATTTTACTCTTTTATATTAACCCTATCTCTAAAATTTTCTAAATTCCACTCACAAAAGCGGTAAAATTAAGTTATATGTAAATTTTCAAATTCTCCTGGGAGGTGGGTAAAAGACGGTGAAAAGTTCAATAAAAATTATATATATATAATTATTATAAAATTACTCAAATGAATTAAATTTAACTTATATAGGTATTATGTATCAATTTTGACCTAAAATAAATTTAAATAAAATAAATAATTATTTAAATAAAAAGTCGTTTTTTAAATAGTAACTGAGTGTTTTCACTATTCATCAAAAATTGAATGTTTTTAGAAAAATATCAAAAATTCACCCTAGAAAAAATTCAATATTCCGAATCAAAAAATGAATTCCATTTGGAATGATAAAATTTATAAAATTTCAAAAATTGGGTATTACTATTCATAACGGCTAGTTCATAACAATATTATAATAATATCGCGTTTAGTGAAACATGGTATTGCGTACTACACACGCTATCGAAGAAGGTCTTGATTGCATTTAATGCAAGACAAGTCAGGGATTCATGTAGTGAAAGATCCATTTGGTGTTGCATATAACATAATCAAAACTTATTTCATTTATACATTAAACAAAATCTATACTTAATGTTGCATTGAATAATATCCACAAAACGAACATGAAATTGTGTATAACATGGGCCAAGAATAGTGTTTCATATAATGAAAGCTAATATGGTGTTGTGTATAGTACAATATAATATTGGTGTAGTTTATAATAGAAGAAATCAAATAAATTAAAATTAATTTATCTCACAAAATCTCGGGGTGTTACACTTAACCAGTGTGATTTTATAAGAGTCATTAGTATAGAACCCCGTTTGTTTTATACTATTAATAAGCTTGACCATATCTCATTATATATGTTGAACTATTTATATTTATTTTTCTAGGAATAACCCCCATTACAAACATTCTATGAAAGGATTTTTTACATGAACACTGGGAAGAAACATCCCTAGTTGAATGAAAAATGCTAAACCCGAAATGAATTGTTTATAAAGTATAATTATTATTCAGTTTAACACATATTGGGACATAAATGTTTTCCTATCCTACATAAATCAATAATGGTCAACATGACATGAATATTTCAACAAAAAGAATAAGGAACTGAGTTTCCAATGCATAACTATTTTTACATGTTTCTTACTTTAGATAATACATCATTCAACTGATTTATTTATCATTGTGTCTATACCTATAGATACTATTTTCCATAACATATGTTCTATTATATGCTAGGGGAGTCATTATAATGAAAAATTTATAACCCTATAGCTGTAATGACATCAACAACCTCTTTGAATCAAAGAACAATATCACCCAACCAGTTACCTTATCCCAAGGTGGCGAATGAAATGGTTTGGTAATATCACTAGAAAAGAACTATCACATACATCAAGGAAATGTAAATGTCTATATTGGTGCTGAGAAATTATAACCATTCTCACCCAAGAAATTCCACAATGAATCAAGTTATGCATATCACCATTTCTAAAATCCTTAGGATCCTACCAATGGTCAAAGAAAATTAACACATTTCATTTCTTAGTATGGAGGATACAAGAGTCATTCATGAATCCATAAATGTTCAACAGTCACCTAGGATAGACCCTTTCAATCATAACCAATAGAATTTTAGAAATACTTCCCTCAATCAATTACTAAAGTTGCCACCCCAAACAATCAATCCTAATTTCCCAAGGAATATTACTAGGTGTGGAAGGTTGTGGATCAATGTGGATGGGTCTATATCCCGTCAAAAATAAATGATTCCCACTAGTATAATTGGATTGAATTCATTGACCTAGATCAAATACACACTTATACATACCACATATTTTAGAATATATTTATTGAAATTGGGGGCCGAAACATATTACATTCCCAACACATGAATCCTGTAGAAACATCCCTATGGAAAATAAAGGATTTAAGGTAGACTAAATCCCTTTTTCAATCTAATACATTTAATATCATTTCTTGTTGACCCAAAACATGAGGTTTTATATTCATGAACATAACCCTCTAATGTACTATTATATTCTTGAATCCAATGGAGGACCATCTGTAGCACACATAGGTCATGGTATAGGGGAATTCAAAGACTTCTATTATAAGCACCATTGTAGTATTCCATCATGATAATAATTTATAGATTGATATTATGTAGTAGGAACATATTACTTCTCCCATATGTGTGGATTATATGCATATTTTGTTAATGATTGAGGAACAATAATAGGATATTATTCCTATTCTGACTGGAGTTCTTCATCCTTGTTTGGTAATCACATCAAGAGAGGTTAATAGTCCTATTGATCTACTGTACAAACATATATCAATGTAAAATACGGATCGACAAATTATTATCTCTCCAATCTAGGATTATCATCTTATTCAGATGGTTACCTTATAGAATTGTCATATTTATTCGATAAATTGAAAACCTACACTAAATATTATGTAATCTGATTGGATTTGTGAAGATATTTCCACTCTCGCAGATGGAGGACGACACCTACATTATTTAGAGGACTTACAGAAGGAGGATCATATTCCTTCACCCATTCCATTTCTCCTAAAACATATTTTGGTGAGGAATAAACAAATGAATCATTCTCATATTCCAACATCCTCTAGGGATGAATAAAATATTTTACTTGTTAACCAAAGGAAGACTCATATTAGTTCTTATGATATATATTATCACTATAATTATTCATCAATTTCCCAATAATAGGCCGTTATTCCCCTATTATTATATGGATGTTAGCATATTTCTATGGATTCTTCACAATATGATCGTGTTGTGGTTCAACCACTAATGAGAAGTCATCCAAATATGGAAGTAATGAAGGTTGATGATCACATTCCTAACCTTAAATATTACAATAACAAAGAGTCTATATATCACATATATGATGCCCCTTTATGATTCAATAGGTCTTTATCCCACATAAAATGTGACACACACAATGATAGTCTTCCTCATGGTAGAATAGAGATGTATTATGGGGATCATTCCACTATAACCTGCCATGGAAAACCTCTCAAAAATGTTATCTCAGCTTGGTAAGGAAATAATCTCCATTTGAAGGCACATTTTTTTATAAAAGTGCTAGAAACATTGGCAGTCAATCCTATATAGTACCACATCAACATACATCAATACCTTACCATAGTCAGGAGGGATCCCAAAGAAAAAACCACCATCTCAACATCTTATATGAATTGATTCATTTTTTTATAGAAAATAGGCCTATTTATTCTAACTATATAGAGAAATAATCTGAAAATTATGAGTAATATTCCATGGATATTTTAAAATATTTCTTCGATTACATATTTCTAACCATGTTTTGGCCCATCACCACTTCCAGCATTGATATCCTAGAAGTCTAGAAGGAAGAGTGTGTGGGTTGACCATGATAGAACCTTTAGAGATCCTTACATTGAGAAAAGAATAAGAATCTATTTTATCAATGATTTGAGTATACTCTTCACGTCATGAAAAATATTTTCTTCCAGATAGACATTTCGTATTTATCTGTTTCCGGGGACTTGAGAGAAAAGACGGACTCAATGATCCTATGACATAATTACCTAAAAATTATGGAAACCCTAATGAATATAATCATAGAATCACAATATGATATATTTATCAAACGGTGGTGATATTATGGAGAATTAAAAATTTATCCATCATAGTGTTAGTAGATCCCTCTAGTGATGACATCCTGTAATATCATTGACACATGCCTAAAAACATGCATACCATTTAGTTGATAAGGAAAACATATATTGCTGACACAAAAACAACAAAACTAGAGAGATCCATTTACTTCTATGATCCCAATATAATACTATCATCAATAATGATAACCCATCTCAAAAAATAGAGTCAAACCCTCCCACTATTTGAATTCTACATGTGGTTTTTAGTTTACATTCTAAAAAAATGCTACACATAGAGCTTTCATAGGTGAATATGCATCAAATAAAGAATATTTTATTGGTATATTCCATGTAAATGTACCTATATATTACAAATCCCATATTTCTAGGTTCACATTTACATGAAACTATTCCCCATAGATCAAACCATTCTTAGTGGACCCATGTAAATCAATGAAATCTATAAATAAAACCTTATTCATAGGAATTGAGGATGTTTTATGTCAACCACGACCCATAGAGTCATTAAATTCTCACCCAATATAGAAGGTATTGGTTCTGTTCCTAAGTCAATCTCATCCCTTAGTGATGATGGAATTAATCTCATATCCCCCAATGGGATCTATCTTCCCTATACAGGGCATTGGATTCAAAATATTAACACACTAGTTGTTCCTCTAACCATGTGACACACCCTTCTCATTCATGGAATTCTTGACATTAAAATTTGGAGGCCCCACCATAGTACTATCAATAATCATGAACCATGGGATCATATTTTAAGGAAGATCAATCGCCACAATTTTGATAATTTAAAAATACCTATTGGAAGAAGGAGTCAAACAGAATATATCAATTTTACCCATGAAAGGAAAAAATTATTACAGAGTCGCTCAATTATTCAAAGGATGACAAAATTATTTTCATGAGAAGATATTATTTAGTGAATTTCATCACCATAAATCAATATAAAAGTAACTGATATATGGATTCTAAGGTATGTAATGTGGAAATAGTAACATAAGAGGATGGTTCAACTGATTCACTAATAGAGTCTTCAAAAACACGGAACTAGAGGAGGAATCCAGTCATGGAAAGTCCAAATGATTTTTTTAAACAATAAAAAAATCCACCGTGGAACAATAGATGGAAATTAAAAATTATCACTCAATATAATGGGATGATTAATTCCCTTAAATAGAGGATAGGATGGGACCATATGATGTCAAAATATGGAATGTCTAGTAAATCAATGAGGAATTTCCCTTGAGAATTTTTTCCACTACAAAGAATTACATGGAAGAATAAAATTTCTTTCCTGGAACCCAACAAGAGGGAATTAATTTTCCATCCTAAGTGGAATCATAAAATTAGAATTTCTATTGGTAAAAAAATCATGTATATCTGAACATTGGAATTGTGGATACTATGATTTTCCTCTGTTACATTGATAAGTTCACAATATTTTGATAATAATCCATCTCCAAAAGAAGTATGCTCTGAACTACTGATGAATTCAGGGTGAATATATATGTCTTCTCCTGTTACCTATTATCATAAGGTAGTTCAAATAGTTATCACACTATAACTCCTTACCTCAATATAATCTTTTACTACTTAGATGGAACATATAGAAAGGAGGAATTCCCCCTTGTAACCCGAAACATTACGTATCCCATTTTAGTGGACACCACTCTCTCCAATCATAATTTTAAGATCCATGTTTTCTATATAATTTATTATTTATGTGTTACAATAATATTAATCTCACAATAGTTGGCCTGATGTTCACCTACGATGGATCTATTAGACTAGAAATAGGTAGTGAAGATGAGGTTATTTGTGTAGACTCTTGTGAGTGTAACTTTCACATGTAATAGTAGAGTCCTATTCCAGTCCATAATTTGATGGAATGAACCTCGTCATCAATTTATATACTAATTCAAGTCAATAGTAGTGATGAAAATGATATTTGACATTAAAACAGAAAAATGTTAAAATAAAAGGGTTTTCAATTTGATTGTAATATGGAAGATCCTACCACAATCAATCAACAACATGATCCCCTAGAGGAATATAAAACAACAACGTGTAGAAAATATCTATGATGGACTATAAAATCGTCTAATAACATTTAAATATATGGGACAGTTCATAGAGTTTTAGACATTGACAAAAATTTATAAATCTACATTTGAAAAACCATGGATAAAACTGGACCAAAGGAAAAAATAGTAGTCACAAAGAAACCCATTATAATTCATGATAGAGAATTTAAACATGACTCAAATTTCACAAAACCTCCATCCATGTTGAAAAAATAAAAAAATAACATTCTCATAGTGGAAATGTGATATCATGGATGCCTATGATTTGGAAATGGAATCACCAAATCTACTATTATAAAATGAACAAGGTTCCTTTCCATATTCTCATAGACCATTAAACCAACCCCTAATGTTACCTGAGCCTAGGTAACCCTATGATATTGGCCTCATTGATCACCCTAACTATTTCCATTTCAATTTAAGGATGGATGAAAACATACAATTCCACTTTGTCTTCCTAAAAATACTCAAATGAATGCAATAATTGGAAAAAATGATACAATGAAAACATGAAACACAATTGGACAACGTGTCTACGTTTCAATCTAAAGAACAAAGTGACTCGGAAGATGTTCTAACCAAGAAGGTATAAATACATGATAACTCTATGACACAAAATGTAATCATTCAGACTCATATGGTTCTTATAGAAAAAATATATTATCCGTTCCTAGTCATATAACCTCTTTCCTTATGCCAATGTGAAAATGTCATACTCATCCTTTAGAGGTAGACATAATGGTAAAATGTAGAATAATCCCCATTTGAAATTATCTCATATGACAACCAAACTATCCTTGAGTCTCACAGATTTCATTTCCTCAAAATAAGGTGCATGGGAAACACCCTACTAAATTGTGACTTTATTGGATAATGATATTTAATTGTGATACGTTAATGTAATTCACTTAGAATAACCATCCTCTAGTGGCGAATATATATATATGAATCCTGGTTTCTCTTACACAATTATGGAATTTTAGGTAGAGGCTTAAGGAGCCAAGGGAATTGTGGGAGAAATAGTCATGACAGAGTCTAATATCCCCACCATACACTCTCCAAATCCTTATATCTTGGGAAAAATAATTGACCAAAACATTAAAATACATGATAATAACATGTAGACACCCTAGATCCCTCCATGATCCATCTAAAACCAATTTTTTTTGGATTAATAGATGGAATGTGTGAAACTATATGATCATATAAGATGATCTTCTATGCTTGGGATATTCATTTAGTATTGAGAACACCTAAAAGACATAATATTGATCAAGATTTATTTACTTCAAGTTCTTCATACATTTAGACACAAGAAAAATATAATCCTTACATTGGGAAGTATATCTTGATATTTTTTTTCAAAATTTTTGAATAGCTAATGGATTTAGCAACCATATGTGAATCTTGGAAACACACCATATTTCCAAATATATCATGGAGTCTCTTATCAAGAGCCACCAATTTCCATATATTTTTATACAGAATTCATTATAACTATGGTTTTCATGGTGGAAAACCCCAATGGTGGAATGTTATTCCTCCATGTCCTTTATATTAAATGATTTAAAAGAACCAATTAATGTAAATATATAACCCATGATCATTGTAAAAAACATGATATTGAAAGATTCAATGGTAACTAGTTGATAATATCACTAGGATTAATATTAGCATACTCTAATTTCATTTTGGTTTATTACATAATGAGGATGATATATCTCTATAAGTATGACTATTGAAGGCTATTAGAAGAAAGAGTAAAATATCCTAGAAATATCTAGATAAATCCATACTTAGGGATCTGTATCCTAATTCCATGTTCACAGTTACACAATAGGAAAATAAATATAACTTATTACTAAGGAGACCATTAATTCATAGACCTATGGTGATGTCATCAATTTAAGACCAATAAATTATGTCCCTACAATAGAAATTTTTGCAAACTTCATTGTGATAATTCAACTAATGAATTTTTTAAATCCTTGTAAGTTATGGTTGTTCTCTACTATTTAGAATGAAAACATAACTAATAGAGGATGAAATGTGTTGGTCATTCCCAACACCCTACAATTCACTACTACAAGAACTTTGTGGTTTTTCAATAATGAGTACATATTACCCATAAACCTAGTTTTGTTCCTCTAGATCACTCATTAATAATAATTATCATACCTAAAGATTTCAATTCCTGTTGAAAGAGAGGCCCTTTTTTATAACAATCTGGATAGGTGGATCACACAATACCACTGGTGGGAATTTATAATTCCTATATGCCATCTTGTTCAATCAAGAAATTATATACTATTATAAACACTGATGGTATCAATGAAGAAATAATTTATATCTAAAATTTTCATGATAATGATATCTAAGACTAGGTACTCACAATAACCTGGGGTTTCCCTTTATCCCTCAACTAGGAGATCTATTACCTCATGCTATTTACAATTACTGAAATGGATTACATCAACACATATATAGAAGAAGGGTAGGATAACCTTCCTCTACATAATTTTTGGAAGGCTTCCCCACAACCATTTATAATACCTAAATTGTAAATATAAGAAAATTTGAGGAAATAAAAACCATTTTAATCAATGAATTTATGAATATATAAGATCATGAGATGAATATATCATTCTTGAAGAAAACTATTATGTGTTTTCATTGAATTAAAAAAATACTTAAGGGTCTGACGGAAATGTGGATATCCATAATCATATCATTCTAGAAGATCACTAATGTTTGTATAGATAGAATGGATAATGTGCCTATCATATATATCAAAGGTATAGTATTATGTTGATAAATATGTCAAATCAATATCCCTTGGATACATATAATAATAAAAATGTATTTCTAAATTTGTCTCTATAAGGAACCAACTGAGTAGATCATGGTATGCATAAATTTTAGGTATATCAAAAAACATATTAGAAATAAAGATTTCATATTTATGATTATGAAACTCAAGCATACCATGTTTATATTAGAAATAATAATTTTATATATGTAAAGCATGTACCTTAAAACCTTAAATGGATGTAAATTACTCAAGGATTACAATTTTATATTAGGAAACCATTTCCATGTTCACTAGGAAATGTGCCCCCTTGATGTAGTTAATAATGAATTTAGATAAATATTGGAGGGTTGAAAATTTACAAGAATTATTCAAGAACCTAATAAAATATATACTACATCTAACAGTCCTAGTCCAAACCATTATATATGTTTTCATTATAGAATTACATATCAATGAAATTATCACACAAAATAGATATAGGGAATTGAAATAGTCTACAATATAACAATCGGTCAAATCTAGACACTGAGTTATAAAATGATGAAACCATAAGAAAATTCGTTCAACTAATTTCATAAATAAAAAATGATGAGGGACCAAATCTATGACCATAATGTCTATATGGAAATTTTTATCAGCCAACTCAAAAATATTATCATACTCTCAGTGAAGACAATTTTCGTTTCATAATGGGTGGTCATCCTTAAATCGTACACCATTCAATTTGTTTCACATATGTTAATAAATGGGAAAGAACATGTAGATTTTACTATAGAAAATCATTCTTCGGAAAAAACACTTGTAAAAAATGATCTCTTGTATGGTGTCTTTTTCGATATCAATGACACTCCTCCAAATATGGGAGATGGATTCTAATGATGCATGTGATCGTCTAACTAGGAATATAATGGAAGAACAAGTTCAACCATGGGGGTCGGTGAATTTTCTATTGTAACCTTAACCAAAGAAATTATTCCCTATATCTTCTTGATATACAAAGGCCACCCCAACAATGATGTAGAACACTAAACACTCATTATAGGCATAGATCCGGCCTTGTAGGTTTTGATATCCAATGTAATTTTGAAGGTGACTCGGAACTGGTGATTATTTAGTTTAATGAATATTACTATATCAAGAATGAATAATTCACCCCTCATCATATATGTGAGGGGCCTAATGGAGGAGTTCCCTTTTGAGAAAAAAAATACATCATTTCGATAATTTAAAGAACTCCCATTGAGAGATGATGGACAACAAGGATACATACATTAATGATCCTGAGCTGGATGAGACAATAATATTACTTTTACATGGAAGGGACGTATCTTTAACTGTCACCTATAACATGGAAGATAACAATCAGATCATAGCTATCTATTGATATGATGATTTGACACCCATTATTGGTTGTATTATCCCCATAAAAGTATAATATCTAAAACATAACCCTCACACTGGATCAATCAAAAAAACATAGATTAGATGTCAGGAAAAAGTTCAATCTTCATAATGGGATAATTGAAATAATTTACTCTTTAAATTAGGATTCAAAATTGTATTACTCTTATGCATTAAAAAATAGAATACCTTATTGTTAGGAAAGACGACCACGTAGAAACATATATCACTCATTAATTATGAATAAAGAACTCCATCCAGTTCAATATCCCGGATTATTTTTACCAACATTGATGCAATAATTTGTGGAATTCAACAACACGTTCATTATCATTCAAATAAGAGAAAACCTCATAAAAAATGTTCATTAATTATAACATACATTCAAATACTTCTAAATTTTTATATATGGGGAATCAATGTCATGGTGTTATATCATCCAACCACGACAAAGAATTTCTTGTATATACTCACCACTACTAACTTTATCTCTAACTAGTCTATGGATATACCCGTAAATGATGTCAACATATACAAAATGATAAACATTGTGATGTCCAATATCATCACATGATTTTGTAACCCTCATACAATATTGATAGTAAATGGAATCATATTTTTTCTTATGAGATGAAAATGTATTTATAAGAGTATATCATTAAAACTAATCATTCTGATCAGTATCATATAGTTATGATTGGATAGATATATTATTTAAATAAGACTGTATCAAATTTATTCGTGAAAATGCTAGACATGGAAAAGAAATCCGGTCTAGAAAAACTATTTCATATTATCTAGTCCTACCAAACCACATCATCCAGCATTACATAATAGAACCTCTGTTAACTTGAATATAGAATATAAGCAGTGTATTCTATATAGGTTTATCAAACCAAACTATTTATATCTCTCTATGGACAATCGTAGATGTCAAAAAAATAAAAAAGTGACTTGATGAGTTAGAATAAATTGATTAGAATATACTGCATACATTTTTATATCATACAATTCAATAAGATTCAGATTTTAAGAGCCTTCAACATGATGATCTTAATCCAATACATCCCCCAAGGATTGTTTGTATTGGTTTATAGAATACCAATCAAACACAGATAGAAACCTCCAAAACTAATATTAATGTGGTTAGGACCCTAAATCATAGTCACTTACCATTCCAATGATTCTAATGACATATCCATGATTGATAAATAACCCATCAGAAGACCCACCCATGAGAGGTTACATATGATATAATTTTTATAATTCATGTGATAGAACCCAAGTCATACAAGAAAGAATTTAAAATACATGAAACCCACTTCATACATCCACAAAGGAAAATAACATGAAATCGTCCATGTCAGATGATGTTAAATTGCACAACATATTGTCCATCCAATATGACCTTAAACATATTAGTGTTTTCCATATTATGGTACCATGAACTACATGAGATTCAGATCCTTATTAAATAAATGCACTCACCACATATGTGAGAAAAATTGGTATGGTTAAATTTCATCCACATAACTACGTAATAAATTATTCTTATTCTTTTAGGATACAAAGTGGTGTCAATCTCTTCTTCTCACAGCCCAAATATTTTTTTAAAAATATAAGTTTACCACTTTTCATAGAATAATTTATAATTACCTCTCTTGGTATTTGTAAATTGACCATTCACTCATTTGTGATGGGTAATTTATTAATCAGAAGAGAGATTAAGGCCACACAGTTCATGTGTAGACTATATCCATGTGAAAGTAGTCTATGTTTCTGTAGAAGGACCCCAAACTCTATGAAATCCATTTACTTACCATATGATGGTAAACTAAAAAATCACCATCCCCACCATATGATGTTATCCTTCTATTTAGAATTCCATTTTGTATGACTCTAACCAATCAAAATGGACCATTCTATGTTTCCTCTTTCCCACTCTATGTTAGAGATTTATCTAAGAAGAAGTATTTGGAACATAGATGACCTATACAGTATAGAAATAATTCCCATATTACACACATATGAGAATGATCTATTCCAAGAATCATCCTTTAATTTAAGTACATATGAGATTGATTATCATCTCCATGGTATTTTTAGTGACATCCATGTACTCAACCATGGAACAAATTGCTATGATATTGACCAAAAAATTAACATTCCCGAGTCCTATATATTAACCATATCTATGTGGGAAATGATGACATGGATCCAATTGTTTTGGGACTAGTTCTCATAATAAACTGAATAATTATGCATATATGAGTTAGATATATATATGGGAAACATTTCCTTTCAAGATTTTTTTTAATTATTTCTATTATCAAATGATACATAGTGATCACCAGATACCTTAATCATGGTCCTAAAAAATGAAAAAAACAATAATTCCACTTTTTCCATCAATATCATATAAGTTACACATGTTTGTGTGAAACCTTTTCCATTCAATAGTTACTTTGGTCTTGCCCATGTTCATACATGATATGTAGTGACACCTTGATCATAAATTCATGGACCAACCATTGTGTTAAATAAAAAAACATACACCTATAAAAAATATTTATTTGTTTAAGTGATTTTATCCTTAAGAACTATGAATGGATTGATTCTAGTCTATACAAGATCCATAGTAATACTCGAACACACGATTTTTTCCCCAACAGTAATGTAGAGAGAAAATATAATTCACTCGCCATCCATATGAGCTTAATTAATTTAGGGAACCTCTTATGTAAGAATTATGTATGGCATCAATGCTAACCTACAAGTATACATAGAGATATAATGGTATATAATACAAGGGACAACTGCATTTTTAACACTATCATAACCCATCTCATTTTAGGGTTCATATAAACAAAATCACATTAATTTGGATTCAGGAATTTGAAGATTATTCCATTTGATAATTACTCTCACAATACAAGATACCTTTACCTTTACATTATAGTTAAACATTAGATATAATGCAATCATATGATATTTGATGACTTCTCTGTCGAGGAGTAAAATTCTCGTTTCCCCTATATATGAGTAAGATATGTGTGGAGGACACTTTTTTTAATAACTTCATGTTGATAGAATTATGTCCAAATAAGATGCATAGTTTCTCTATTATTTCCTATCACATGACCCAGCACAGTTATGAAATTAATAGTCCACCTTTTTCCCTTTTATATAAGATAAATATGTGTAGGAATACTTAGTTTTATTCCTATAATAGTGTTATCAAACAATCAAAAAATTAAATATTAAAATCACCTATTTATCCATGATGTGTTGGCCTCCATCACATTTTACTTCCTTATGAATGATCCATATATATGGTGGGGAGACCCCCTTCAATCACTACATGTGAATTGATTATTTTTAGCATAAGACACATAGTAATGAGACCCAACAATTTCACGCGTAAATGTTATATTTTTTCATATGTCTATTCATTACATATAAATAGGATCCATTCTAAGAAATTAATGGATTCATGTTTTTTGGAATGTGGATAAATAAATAAATCGTACATGAAATATCTACATCATTTCCCATTATGTTCTTTATAAAAAGGAACCTTCTTAAAAAATAATTCATAAAACATTTCTTCATATGTTATGGAAAAAGGTAGATATGAAAGAGTGGGAGTATATTATCAATATGGGTATATAAAAGAGATATCAATGGTAATATATGAATTAAATGAGCATAAATTTATTTCAATATTATTTTAAAATTTTAAACCCATACCCCTCAATTCATTGATCATAATCACGAGTCATAAATGAAAACTCGGTTGTCAATTAGACCTGAATAATAATTGAATTAAATAACATTTTCAATGAGATCATATCATTGTAATAAGATCATTCCTAAAAGAGTTTAATAATAATTATCAATGAAATTTTATTTCTATGATACCCACTAATACATTCATTACATACTAGATTTAGTATACCACTCGTGAACCTACTTTGGTATGGTATAACATCAAATGTATCCTCTTTTGGAAAGGGGATAACCTACTATTTAACTTCGTTGGAGACTGGTAAGACACCTCATTTTCCCTATTTCAGGCATGGGATAACCTCACATGTATATATTGATATCATAAAAAATAAATCTAATTCACTGTCTATCTTTATAATTCAATTCCTAACCATTTCATAATCAAAGTCCAGTAATATTTATTCCAGAATACAACAAAAGAATATTCTAATCAGTATAGATTATTGTGTGGAAAAAATGAGTTCCATAAACATATCATAATTGTAATAATAAACTATCCATAGAATGAATGAAGATGATATCATTGGATCATACCCCTAGTAAATCATAAGTAACATTAAGGGAACTTATCAATGTTAATAAATTCTATTAAAAGATAATGGGACTATTTCTTATGTAATATAAACTATATTTTTGAATACATGTTTTTAAAAATTTAAAAATACTATGGAAAAAATTTTCATTTATAAGAATAATAGAAAAAATTAAAAGAATATTCATTGAATTGACCAGTGATAATGGTAGGAAGCTCTTCTCATATTGTAATAACTAAAAAAAGTGTGTTTTCATACCTTTATAAAAACAACCACATGCAGAAAATGTGAAGAAAGTAATTTCATATATTTTAAATGTAAAAGATGTATTAAATTTACATTATTATTCAAAGTATACTATTAGAAATAATCTCAAAATATTTTGGAATACATGATTATGAATAAAAATGATTTATGATTGAAGTGAGAAATAAATTATATATTTTTTAAAAACATTGTCTCATGAGTACATAAATAGAGGATGTAATAAACACATTTTTCCAATGATACACATCTTTGGATATAAATTAAGGATTGGAGATAATGACTCATTATTCTAGATTCTAGTAGGCTCGATGTTGGTGAAAATACCCAAGGATATAAAAATATTACAAATAAAATGAATTACCCTAAAATGAAAAAATGATTAGGATATATGATAGAAAACCACTAAGAGAGTCCACAATATAATATAAAATTTAATATAGCCATCCAAAATTTAACAAACAAGGTCAAAAGATACAATTAAGTTCTGCAATGAAATGTTTTAAAAGGAAAGTCATATTATATATATTATGTGCATGGTGGTACGATTACATTAAACACACACACACTGCACACAAACGAGCATGATAGGAAGGTAATAGACACCCTATGGGATATCCCACACAACCAAACACTTTATTACCTAATATATATTTTTTCCTATCGTCTGATTGGGTATAAAGCCCATTACATGGTATGGAGGCCCAAAAGTTTTGGTCCAAGGCCTAATATATGAATATTGACCCAACTGTTATAATATTACTATAGTAATTACAATAGTATTGCTGTCTCTCGCCACTACTATAGTGTCACACGACACCAATATAGTGTTATTGTTCTTCATTTCTTCTAATATTATTGTATGCTATAGTTCAACTGCAATACCTATGCCCAATAGGGTTTTAACCCCCATTTTTTAATGTTGTTTTATGATATTCGTAACAAAAATCAAAGACCCAACAACAAAATAAAATTTTTATTATTGTGTCTGTAAACAGTTCCATCCTAAGCTATAAATTTCCATATTTCTCCAAAAACTCCTCCTAAAAACCTAAAATATTGTTTATATTCATTGGATTAGAATATAATTATACTTACTAGTATCATGCCCAATGTATGATTGGAAAATGGGAAAAAAATTATAATGTTGCAGTGAAAAAATAGTAGAACGAACATGTGCCTAAATAGGTCAACCAAACATCCCCAACCTGACCACGGATTGAATCGAAATCACCCATCCAATATAGTGACATGAAATTCAAGAATATAACAAGGAAACTTGTTGCTGCTTCCCCACGTATTTTTCACCGTCACTTCACAATGACGAAAATTCCATTATAATATCCCTTAAATTAACATCACGGCACATATCCAGCCATTAATTAGGTGAGTTACTATGCATCCCTACACACCCCACCATCACATGGTCTAGCACCTAGTGCTATAATCTGGTATCATCATATTTATTCCCACTCAAACACAGTAGGGTCATTGGAAACAAAATCTCACCTAAAGACATTTGGGCCATCACATCATATATCACCTCATCACATAACATTAGAAGATAGATTGCATGAATGTGAATTAAATTAAATTCAATCCCCCTCCTACCATGAATTACCCCCACCTCATGCAATGACGCATCACAACCATATCACATCACACCAAACCAAAAAACACCTAGCCCGTCACTAAAAATTATTCCCAAAGACACATCGACCAATAATTTTATTAGAAGAATGGGGAATAGGGGGAACACATTTTTCCAAAACACCTCCATTTCGCGTGTTGGGGATAACACCAAGAAGCTAATCCTTATGGAATTGATATAGTTCTCTAACACGAGTGGGGATTGTAAAGAAATAACTTAATGATAGATGATATATGTAAAAGAAAACATCCAACCTATTGTTTCACAAAAAATTCAATAGAATATAATAAAACACCACCAATATATAACACATCATGCATCATAACAAATTCATCCACCATATACAACACACCACACATAAAAACACATAACCACTTTAAAAAAATTGATTCACAATATTATATATAAATATTGTATCCCCTAACTTTTATTCATATCCATTTAACTGACATTTAAACTTCCAATTGTTTCATTGTATTATTTTAATATAGTACTAAACCATGATTTCAACCCATTCTTATTCATTTAACAACACATATATATATTTATTTCTTTTATAATCATCATTTATTCCATGTATAAATGGGAGAAAAACAACAACATCAGAAGGTGATCTCCCACATCACATAACCATTAACCTCACAACACACATCCACCTTTTTCTAAGCACCATATAAATTATTCCATCTCAATATAATATCCATGAATCCTAATCACTGCACAACCACAACCACTAGAAACTATAACCACTAATATATACAACAAATACCCTTCAAAAAGACTACGCACTAGAACTAATTCATTCTACAAAAATTTCATTCCATAACTAATTCACCCCAAAAACACTAGGCAATAAAAATACTATATTCCACAACCACTATTCCACACAACCATAGAGGATCACTACCATAGTTCACTAAAAACACTATGCATCAAATTACACAAACTCCTACATCTCATCCCTACTAACCTACCATCAGACAACATTTATCATCTATCTGAAAACCCAATTAGTGACAACCATAGTCCAACATAATCCCCAACAACACAAGGTAATTAAAAAAAGAAACCAGAGGCAATGAAAAAACATTATGATTTCCAAAATTTGTTCAAGGGATATTATCACATTATTATTTTTCATGTGTATTATAACCAAAACCATATTTACATATGAAACCAATTTATTTTCCACATATATATTATTTAGCCATTTATTTAGTGTGCAATTAAAAAAAATCTTAGAAAGGTTTCAATAAAACATCATAAAAAACAAAAACAAGGCCCCCAATAGGTATGATTTTTAGAATTAGAAAAAATGAATGCACAATCTCATAAGTAGTAAAAAATATAGTAAAGCATAAAATTACTCCCAATAAACATAAATATCATGTTTTTAAATTAATTATCTTCATTAATAAAACACTTACTATATAAATAATGGAGGAAAGAATGATACAATTCCCACATGTCACACATAAATAATTAGTTAATGAGTATCACCTACCTCAAATAATATTTTTGATTTAACTATGCATTTCAAGGTGGGGGAAAATTACTATATAAGCACAACCATACAAGGAAACAATAGATTAACCAGATTCACACCAAGGTATCATCATAAGAAAATGAAAACCACCCTAAACCATTGAAATAACACCATAGTGAATCCTAAAAAGGCGAATGGAATGAAAAAATTATGATAATGGAGAACGACTCCCCAATTATTACCTAAAACTAATAATGAAAACTTATAGGTCAATTTATGGAGAAAGGGGATGGAAGATCATCAAAAAATAGGGTTCACAAAAAATCGATAGAAAATGAGTGTTGGGTGAGATGGTTTGACCAAACTCGAACCCTATAAATAGAATGTAATTCACTGTATTCATGGTGTTAATTACACATTCTTTTCCTGAATTCCATGAGGTCCATGGATTACAGGACATAAATCCATTTCCATCATGAATCCCACATATTTAAAAATTCCACTAATGTTCCGAGTTCTCCATCCTTTATTAAACTTACATAATGGATTTCACATTGCTAATGTGATTCCAGTTGATCAATTACTCCATATCTATGTAAAATATATGAATGGTTGAACCAATAAATATTAGAAACAAAAACTAATATTACTAATTCCAATTTAAAGAGGATAATTACCTACTATATTACTTATAAAGCTCCATACCCATTCTAGTTACACAATCAACCTCTAAAACACCACTAACCATCAAACAATAATGTAATAGATTAATAAGTAAAAGAGTAACGCATTAGATACCTCTCCAAGGATTATATTCATGGATAAATAAAAAAACCCATAATTAAAGGGAATGGGTTGAACAAACATTCCATGAGACAACACTAAACTATCACATTATGACACAATAAAACAACCTTCCAAAAATAGCACCCTAAAATACTCAATAGAAAACCCACATGAGTACATCAACATTAGTCCCATTGAACAACCCAAATTATCTGGAACTGTATAGAATACACAAAATTTCATAACAAACACTTCACCACATCACAGTACCATCTATACAACCATGTAAACCACCACAACACCCAAACCAAGAACTACCATGAAAAACAAACAACACTGTTCTGACCACATAAATTGAGAGATTCCATCTACCATATAAAAATATTATCTTATTTGGGTTGAGTTGACTCAAAAACGTAGTTTGAAACATGTAGTAGTATAATGTGTCTTGATTTGAAATTAGGTTCTCCACAATTCATATGCTAGAATCATTATCATACATTATTCTATACGAAAACAAAAAACGTCATAAAACAAAATTTCCCACCCATGTAATCTACTATTGAACATCATACCTCCAAATAACACGAACTATGGGAATGATTCACCATTGAAACACCTTCTCTAGGTTATTCTCAATATCTAATGGTCACTTGATATGTCACATCATCCTTAATATCCAATTATCCCCTAAAAATACCATCACAGTTAGTGTCATTATATTGGAAGAGTGAGGAAAAGTGGAATACAACATTGATCTTCCCTGTTGATGTTAAAATTAACCAATGATCACCCAAACACAAAAAATCAACAAAACAATAAACGGTCCAATAAACCAGGGAGAAATATTAATCACCATAAAAACCTACAATACCAATGTCAAGGGGAACCCCCCAAGAACACATGGTATCCTACTAAAAACAATGATGAACTACACCTAGAGTTGGCATAATACTTCAGATGGTCCTATTCTACCCTCATCTCAAATGGACCAATTGAATATTCTCATTAATTATTTGTAAAAACATCATGAGTGAGAACTACATACTCTACAAACACTATCCAACACAACAATGAATTAAATAGCTACCCATTGAATGCCTCAAACAAAAACATTCCAATAAACGAGTGATAGATATTATTGTATTAAATATTCACCAGATATAGGTATCTTACAAAAAATCATCCAATGAAAAATATGTAGGATCACATCATATCATCTAGTATCTAGATATTCCTCTTCATATGCCTCTTTTTACGTGGGTGGGAATCATTTAAAAATTGAAATTGGGATCCAAAAGAATGCTACAATACTCTCTATTCTTGTATGGTAAAACATTAATCTTGATATGAGATGATGGTCCATTTCAACATGTGAATACCAACCACATCATTCATATACAAACACACCAAACATCCTTAACACTCGACTCAATGATTTCTAGAAAATGAGTAGACTTCATCTATCAGTCCATTACCAACCAAACAATATAAAAACATCCATAAGCATAGGGTAACCGAATAAAAAAATCCTATACTATTTATTCCCATTTCCAATCAGGAACATTAAAAGACTACATTGAACCACCAGTAACATAGAACACTTATTCATAATTTTTAAAAACTATTCACATCAGTATAAAGAAAATAAATTCATCATTTCTTCCTCATCCACCAAAGATATATCTACATGACATGTTGCATCTTGGTCTCACCAGGATGTACCACTAATGGAGATCTGTGAAATTCATATACAACTCTATCGAACAATACAAACAAAAAAATAAAATGAACTGAAACAACATCCAATTCAAGCCATCCTATAAACTTCTCCAAAATCATCACCATGTCCTATATGGTCAAGCATCACCTCATCCTCTATGTATCCACAATAAGACTAATCAACCCACTACATCTAATATAACTTCATGGTAATTTTATGAAGATAACCACGACCAATTATCTCCCCAATTTCACGAATAATCATTATGAGGTCCAATATCCCATTCAGAACATTTTCATATTCTTGAAGCACATCTCTATGGGGCATCTGACACAACACATTTGAAAACATTTATCTATTCTTATGGTGTAATAATTTAAAAAATAGTAATAATTAATAAAATTCATCCACATCTATTGGCATATATTCATATATCTTTGAGTGAAGAAATATTTTAGGATCTTATGGTCCGTGAAAGATAAAAAGCACTCTCTGATGACCTAATAATGCCACAACATTTGCATGATCACAACCCTATTTAGATCCTGATCATGGGTATAATATTTAAAATTATAATTAAATAACTGTATAGAACCTTAATAGATCACTTACCGCTGCTACCTAAAAATCTATCACCATCTTTGATGAGATGTGTTATAGATTTGATAAAAATCACACCCTCATAACAAATATAAACATTGGCCCACTGACTAACATCTCAATATGTTAACCGAATTCTACCTAACAATGATGAATTTAAACGACGTCCAAATCCTTCTTATTAAAATCCATCAATAGGGCTATAAATTTAGAGAAATAAGGGTCAAACTATGATAATTAATACATAGTAACAGAAATATATTATCATTTTTTCCATTTTATTGGGTATTGTGTAGGAAAAAATAGACTCATCCATCAATGGGTTTATGCGTACACCAGTATTAAGCACCATAATCTTATGTACATTAACCTATCTAGCCCATAACTGACTCATGGATTACATCCCATAGAGATGATGGCGTCGAATGACTAGTAAGACTACTCTAACATGATCAGAATAAACCTCCAATAAATCATTTATATCTAGATATTTTCAATGAAGAAGATGAAAAATTGGTCCTATTAGTCACAAAACATAATTCCCATGAGTACAAAGAAAAAAACTGGTGACTTCATGACACATAATGACTTGACCATGAAAATGAGGACTTCATTACGTGGACTTGAATGTAGTATTTGATACATCCTCTCATTTCACCCTTAATTAGTGACATCCATACGATAGATCAGTTATAGAAAACCATTTAGTCCCTGTTACATATTCAAACAGATCATCGATCCTCAAAAGGGTTTAGTAGTTCTTGATTATTTCTAGATTCAACATTTGGAAGTATATAAGAATCCTTTAACAATCATATTCCTTGATGGAGAACCATAGTGTGGAAAACCATAGAGACACACATAATAATATGAAACCCCTCTACATTAGATCATTATACAACAGCTAAAAACTCATGCAAACTTATATGTTCCATTTGATAGGTATCCATCAAAATTGAAGATGTGAAATATGATAATTCTATTCCAAACACTACATCACATCACGAGGTTAGATTCCCAACCTCGTCTGAGGAAAATTCATGAACTGATATGACTCCTTGGAAAACCCATTTATATATGATTCTATTGAAATTTTTACCATCTATGAAAAAATAGTCCATAATAATGTATCCCCCATTATATAACCTGACATGAAAATGAACACCACTCACTAGACCTCCACATTAGAAAACAAAAAACTTATCTAGAAAATAAAAATTAATATAAAAACTGAATAAAACTAATCCATGTTGAGGATAACACAGCTGGAGATATATAAAGTATTCAGGAGTCCCCCATAGATAGGTGTCTCCGCATCACCAGTCTACTTCCCTGACACACATCAATCAATACTATATGTCCTCCAACAATTTTAGATAACACAAGGGGAACTGGAATCCACTCAATGTAAGGTGACAAATCACTAGAAAAATTAAGATTACATAATGAGTATGAGGATCCTAAATCAGAAAAATCATGAATAGTATTATAGGGTAATCCAATAATACCATTGATATCCTCTGGCCTTTCTGGCATCACTACCTCTAAATCATGCATCTTATTATCCTTATCTACTCTACCTTTCTATTCTTCGCATCAAAAACCACAGTCTTGATTAATTTCCAATATATGTGGGTTATGAAAAGACTAAAGAATATATTATCATATACCCTAATTGGATAAGAAATCTTTAGTAAACCTTCCGCTGAATTTTTCTTTAAAGAAACTACTAGTGCTTTTAATAAGTGGCATAAATTCCCATATAAAATATGATTCCATGAGATTATGGATGCTATTCAAGAAGGTGGTCATGTCCCCCCAAAAAAATAAAATGAAATATTTAAACCCCCAATATGTTATCAGAAACTAACAATCCCAAAATATTGAGATTAGTTATGTCACCATTATCTCCCCATTAATTGATACCCCAACAACCTAAATTAAAAAAATACTAATAGAAAAAAATATTCTCTTTTGGGTTAAATTATACCCAAACTATTGAAAATAAAATCCATAATAAATAATTTTCCCTATAACCACATCCTTCATCATCAAATATAGGTATTTAAAAAAAAATATGGATGACCGTATACATTCTCCCTAGGTTAAAAGAATAGAAAATATGATGATTTCAAGACTCCTCGTCTTAGAAAAAACTAGAGACAAAGCAAAGGGGTATTTGGACATGATCTGAATCTACTAAACTCTCAAAACTACATTCTAAAGAGAATGAAAATTTTGAAATTATTCAGCTTTCATCATCATTAATGGGAATTCCTCATGTAACTCCTCAATTTTTTCCATAAAAAAACATCACCTTTTCATTCACCAAGATATATTTTCAACCACAATTCCATATCTCCCCAAAACTAAATAATTCTCAATATAACCAAGAACTCATGAAATTATCACATCAGTATGAAATTGATCTTTATCACCTCCATCCAATGCTCTGTCATTGCATCTAATAATTTTAACCTCATGTTTTCCTTCAATATTCCACTAAAAAGAATATAAATATTTCTTCCAAATCCCATACTTCTCTGTCCGATCAACGATTCAGTAGTTAAATATACCATCCAACTGATACTCAACAACCTAATCAAATCAAAATTGATGATCTTGAGCAGCTACAAAAATGAAAGGAGGAATTAATAATCATAGATGTATGCAAAATTTTCACAAAATATTTATTTAATTTAATTATTATTTTATATTTATATAATAACATATTTCATACATGAAAAAATAAGTATTGATTCAAGTACCTCTCCATGGTCTCTAAAATAAAAACATTCACACCTATTTAGGTTTTTTGATAAAAACAAATTCCCTGAAATAAATCATGAGGTACCTAAAATCCCATTTCCTAGCCTTTCTTCCTTGCATGTGTCTCACACCAAGATCAAACGACACCATTATCCTAAAAATCCATTAAATCCTCAAAGTTTATAACTTTTAACATCATCCTATCTATCTAAAAAACTGTTATTAGAACACTACCATTACCACTCCATTCAAGTATACCCTTGATGGGCATTAAATGTTAGAAGAGAGATAATGATAACCTAGTATCATCTCAAATTGGAAATGGGTTGGTAATAAGCATTGAGGGTATACCAATATCACAAATGGGATGAATTTACCTCTAATGAAAATAGTAGCGTGAGATTGGATAAAACCTACAAAGAAGATCCATTGTATAATAAAAAAGTAAATAGAAACAATACACCAATCAATGAAAAAAAAATAAAAAAATAAATATTTCTAATATAATGTACCATTAGAGAAGTGCTTTAGCAGGGACTCAATAGTAGCTTTGACCAAGGATAAATAATCCATCTTAGACATAGATTACTCCTAGAATTTGGAAAATGTTGAATATATTTAGGTTTAACATACACGTATACTCTAATGGAGCATACCCAAGGTCTATATTCAATTATGATGACAAAATACTAATGTGAAAATAAAAACAAGAGAAATAATAACCAAATTAAAATTTATACTAACCTATCCAAATCTAATAATATATAATTTTAAAAATCACATATATAAAATATTAACATTATAACAATATTTATAATAATGGAATCTGATTTTTCTTTCCCTTTGGTATTTTTATCTCATTTCCAAAGTTGATTATCCAGTGTTCTTAATCCTTCCATAGACGTCACATCACATATCCATCCATCTCTAAAATGAGTTGAGGTTCATCCCATTCTACCCACTATAAAAAGGTATTGCTTATAGTTCTAGAATTAGGTATCATCGCATCACGTCTCACCCAAAGACACATAGTCCACCACAAAACATATCAGCAAATCACACATGGGATATCACATCACATCTTGATTCATCACATTTCCAAAGTAGTAGGGTATCAGGATTGTGAAGTACATAAACATGGTTCCCTCATCCTACCATACATGACCCCAACCACAATGTATAATACCCCATTCCCCTGCTTCCAGTCTAGGTACTAAAAGATTATGCATAATTTGTTTATTAAAAAGAACAGAACAATTACACAACACAAAGCACAAATGAGGAACTTTTACCAGTCCAGATTTTAGAGGAATAGACAATACATTAAATTTATTAATTTTGGAACAAAAGAAAACAAAATTCCTACTATGATTTCACACACACTAGCTCCAAAATAAAGAAATTTTTACTTGAACTTCAATGATACTGATGAAAAATCTATTTATTAATGTTGAAAAACAGAAACACAATTCGTACTATGCTTCCACACACAAGAACTCCAAAACTGAAGAATTTTTTTTTGAACTTCTATGACGCCAATGAAAAATCTATTTAAAACAAATGATTAGAATTAAATACACTAGAAACGGATTTTGAAATAGTTTAAATGCTTTATATATAATCATTATTTTAAAATAACATTGAGAAATTATTTTGAAAATTCATTCAATATGAACGTAAAAATAATTATTGAAATACCCTTTAAAATAGAATTGAAATTTAATACATTTTGAAATAATACATCACTTTTGAAATTACACACCTTTAAGAATTACTTTAAATGTAATCGAGTGATTTTTTGGAATGAAGTACGCATAATTTTGAAAAAAATCATTGCTGAAACTAGAATCCTTGAAGACTATCTTGGGTATACCCACTTGTTGAGGAATTGGGTTGAATACCATAATTCCCTACCATATGTACAACATTCAAATGATAGGTTTATGAAAATAGTTTTAATATTTCATTACTTATAAATACATTCAATGGATATTTTAATTTAGAAAACATGTCACTACATAACAATTCACATTAACATTTATATGTATATTTAATAATGTATATATATAAATATATGATCTTTCATTGCATATCAGTTTCGAGTTTGGTTCTAACTGAACCTCTTGACATATAGTCATTACATAAGCATCCATGTTCACTAACATTACTGAAATAATTGTTTGCATATTTTTTAAATTTCAACCATTATAAAAACACGATTTTGAACAAAAATACAATGAAATATTTGTTTTATTGAGTTTTGAATTCATAAAATGATATCAATAACAAAAATATAAATTAACTTCTTAAAAAAATATTAATCAAAATCAATTGTTAATTGTGTGTTGAACATATTTATACACTCATCTCTTCCATGTATTTGTTTATTCATAAAAAAAATTTATTTAATAACCTTAAATACATATATAGATGTATAAACATAATTAAATGATGAAATTAGTGTCCAATAAAAAATTATTTTTATGTATATGTTTTAAAAATATGTACCCATATAACATACAGTTGTGTATGATAAATGATTTAATAGACATGTGTGAAAAATAACACATAAATATATGTATATATATATACATACATATATAGGGATATATATTAATTAATAAATATTCATTATCTATATAAAAATTTTTTAAAATAAATCTTATTCAATTAATGAAATATAAACATGGAATTCATCGTAATACTTATAAAAATTCGAAAATATTTAAAAAAAATTCATAATGTTTGTAATTAATACCTATATATATATTGAGATATAAGAGGATTTTATATTTAGAAAATAAATGAATCTTAATAATCCCCTTATGACAGAATGAATTATAGTTATGAAAATAATTTAATTCATTATTAGTACTATAATTAAATATTGAATTCATAAATTAAACCACCTATTCTAGATTTTTTGACTAAAAATAAATTATAAATATCCAAAAATAAATAAGTATTCACTTGAATAAATAAGCTAAAACTAAATAATTTTCCTTTAACAATCATGAACTTTTATTAGTTAAGAATAAATCATGTATGACAAACCAGAAAATAGATATTTCAAAAATAAAATAACAATCATCCCTTACACATAAACATAACATTTAAATCATATTATTGAATGAAATAAATTAGCTATATATTAATAATAATTTTGAAATAAATAAATTTGAAAATAAAATAAGACTATTCCTTACCCCACACCAAAATTAAAATCATAATAAACATCCCCTTAAGAAATAATATTTCAAAATAAATACATGATTTTAAATATATTTTTTCCACTTTACCAGCTTAATTGCTGACTACAAGTGATTTTACTCTTCTCTAATTTTTGGACTCTCTTCAAATGTATTTCTTCTAATGGTGTGTGTGAAATGATTTCACATATATATATATATATATCAATATTATGTAGCATATATTCCTCATATAAAGGATTTCAGCTTGTTTGAAAAAATTATAGGAAATTGTAGAACAATGTCTAAAGAACATATTTGTTGTGAAGGTTGATATACATATCTGAATTTTATATATTTGATTGACTCAGATGATAATAAGACATAAAAGATGACTTCAATAGATTCCAAAATGAGGCATAAAATTCAACGAAAAAAAAATTATTGTAATCATGTAACTATTTCATGAAAATGACTTGAAAGAGAATTGGATAAAAAGTTGAGTATGCACAAATTTAATTTTTTTTAATGAAACTGATGAAAAATTGTTCGATTAATTAAATGGTACACCATGAAAAATACTGAATTGAAAATAAATTTATTAAAAATAGACGATTATATATTTAATTGGAGGATTTTAAGATGATTTAGATAACGAAAGCAATATAAACAATACATACTTTCCATTTGGGACCAAAAAAAATCATTTTACACCAAAATATAATTAAGAACCTCTACAGAAGGATGACTTAGATCTAGATTTCTCACTCGGCTTCAACCTCACATATGAATATGAAGACAAACCCTCACAAATGCTCCTGGTCTCATTCTCTAGTCATGAACTCATCTCCTTTATTGAACATAGTTTGACCTCCATTCAACCGAGCTTGCTTTTCAATGTTTGTTACTCTTGCTCGGTCTCATATCACAAAGAAGAAACCCTACTTCAAACTCCTAATTGAGATATTCTCTTAGCTAGAGGGCTCATATGTGCTTCGACATCACTCACCAAAAATTGGATCCCACATATCCCCTCTTAAACCCATGAAACCCTTCCTGATTAAACCTGTTATTTTTTGTTAATATTTCATTTCACCATTATTTATTATTATTTTATAAATTAACATACATATATATCAGCATTTATATTTATAGTAAAACATTACTAAGAACATATATTTTGTAAAAATGTTAAATATAATAGTATTTATTCCATGAAAAATTAATTATAATCAAATATATATATTGAATACATATTATAATAAAAAATAATAAATTTTTATGTAATTATCATATTATTCATAATTATAACATATATTATTCTTAAATGTTGTGAAATAATTAAAATTTTATAAAATATTGATTTTTGAAAATAATCTACTAAAAATGATACTCATATACTCGGGTAACTCAATTTATATACATTTATTAATTATATTATAAAATATAGTTCAAATATAAATTTATAATATAAAAATCAAAATTATAATTATATATATATTATTTATGACAATAAAAACTAGTCATTTTTATAGTAACATAATTATTCAAATGTCAGATTACATAATTAGTGGCATATATTAAAATGAGAACATTTATAGTGAAAATATATTCATAACATAATTCAATAATTATAATATTCAATTCATTTTATTGATTTTATTTAATATATTCTTCATAGAAAATATCATCATTCAAATTCAAAGAGATTTAATTGTTTTAAAATATTTAACTAAAATAATTAATTTTGGTTGTTATTTTAATTGAAAATTATAATAATTACATTTTCTCTTTGTTTTTACATTTATTTAATCCATTTAATATAATATTTATATTAGGTATGATATTTATGGGATGTTACATTTTTCAACTCCTTAAAAGAGTTGCATGCTTCCAATTCTATTTGTCAGATTAAAATTACTTTTAAATTTCCATCGTCAAAATTAAGAAACACTAGGACATTTAAACTTATAAACTCAACAATATCTAATCTCTAAAGATAACTTTTCCTCTCCTATAATACCATTTATAATTCCCCAAGACCATGATTCTACACTCAGCAATAAAACATGATTTATAATTTTTTTATAAAAAAGAAATGATCAATTAAACAAAACTCAAAAAATGTGGACCTTCTACCAATGTAGTTTCTTGAGGATTATACTGCATTTTTATTTTAATCGAGTTGAATAAAAAGTAAACAAACTTCCACTACACATCTGTATGTGATAGCTCCAAAAGAAAATACATATGAATTTGAACATCTAGGAAACTTGTGAAAATTATATTTAAAACAATGGATTTGAATTCAGTTTCCCCATAAGGGAATATAAAATATTTGAAATACTTTATATATAATATTTAGTTTAAAATAAATTTGATAAATGATTTCGAAAATTAATTAGCTATGAATATAAAAATATTTTTTAAATAACCTTTGAAAAAAAATTGAAATTAATTTTTCTAAAATAAAAAATCACTTTTGAAATTACATAAGTAAAAAAGTGATTTAAATTTATCCATTGTTTTTTTAAAAACACTCTTTACTCTTTTGATAAAAAATAATTATGGTAACTTGAAACATTGAATTAATTATTTTTCCTACCCACTTTTGGATGGATTGGAATCACTCCGCAATTCTATACAATATTTACATGAGTAATGTGTCAGGATTAATGAATGTTATTTTAATCTTTCTATACTTATATATACTTTCACTGGAGTTTTTAATTTTCAAAACATGTCATTGCATTGAAATACACATTCACATATATATTTATATATATAAGTATTTATATTCATAAATATATGATCGTCCAATGTATATTAATTTTTATTTTGGTTCTAACCAAAACTTTTTCCATATAGTGGTTGCATAAACATTCATGTACCCAAACATTTATGAAATACATGATTACATAATTTAAAAAGTTCAAATATTTCAAATCCCGATATTGTGTATGATATTCAATAAAATACTTGTTTGATTGAATTTTGAATGCATAAATTGATAGAAAGAAATAACATATAAATGGTATTCATAAAAAATATATTAATGACAAGTAAAAGTTAATTATGTGTAAAACATAATTATACATTCATATTTTTATGGATTCAAATATTCATACAAAAAATTTATAAATCATAACCATATATACGTATGTAAATATATTCACATAATCAAAAAGAGAATATTGACACTGAATAAGTCTTTTTTAAGTATATATTTGAAAAATATGTACCCATATATCATACAAACATGTATGATTTATGATTTTACCGACATATATGAAAAATAAGACATCCATATATGTATATATATGTATTTATATGTAAAGAAAAAAATATTGTATTAAAATAACCAAAAATTTCCAATGACACTAATTTATTTCACGAAATATAGACATGGAATTCATAAAAATACATATATAATCAGAAAATATTAAAAAACTACAATCTAGAAGTTTGGAATTAATTAATATATATATGTTTTGGGATACATGAGGATTGTAAAATTAGAAAATAATTGATAATAAATAATCCCATTTCTATAGAATGAATTATAGTTTTGATAAACATATAATTCCATATCTAATATTAAATTAAGTCTTGAATTGATAAATAAATTTAGCTATTTAAAATATGTCCACTAAAAAATTATAAATCTCCAATACATAAATAAACATTTTTTTAATAAATATTGGATAAATAAATAGTTTTCCTTTACTAAATAAAAATTTGTAATAGTTAATGTTATATCCACTATACCAAACCTAGAAATTGATATTATAGTATTAAATTTACAAACATCCCTTACCTATAACTAGAAAATATAAATCATAATTTTGACATAAATAAACTATATACCTCTTAAAAATTATTTTAAATAGATAAATTTGAAAATCACATAAAAAATTACCTTATCCAAATCAAAATTAATAATCATAATAAACAACCATTGAAAAAATAAGATTTCTAAATAAACACTTTATTGAAAATATAATTCTTACCATACCATATTAATTGAAGACTACAAGTTATTTTTGTCTTATCTAATTACATTAATATCTTACAAAATTTTTCTTTTCATGGTGTTTGTTCAAGTATTTCACATACATATCATTATTAAGTAACATGGTTGGTTGTTACGAAGAATTTCAGATAGTCTGAAATAAAATTTATAAGAAGATTTATAGTAGTGTTTAAAGAACATGGTTTCAGTGGAAGTTGAGATACAGATCCGTATTTTATTTATATGATTGACTCCCATGATAATAATACACTAGATTTAAAGTCAGAATATTACAAAAGTAAAAAACATATTAAATAAATGAAAAGTATACTAATATTCAAATAGTTCGATGAAAATTACTTGAAACTGAATTTGACATCAAATTGAGTTTGAATATATTAAAAAATCCAAATTTAATGAAATTGATGAAAAAAGGTTCGGTTTATTGAATAGACCTCAATGAAAAATTCCAAAATTAAAATTTATTAACTAAAAACAAACAACCATACATTTAATAGGCCAAATTTATGATGATTCGTATAAAGGAAGCAATCTAAACAATACATACTCTTCATTTGGGAAAATTGTAATCGTTTCCCCAAAAATATCCTTGAGATCCCCCATGCAAGGTAGATATGGATCTAAATTTCTCACTAATATTCATCCTCACATTTGAATATAAATAAAAACCATCAACACTAATCTCAGTCTCATTATCAATGTTCAACTTCTTCCCCTATCTCAAACATTTCCTGACCTCCATTCAACCCAGATTGATTTTTTAATTCTGTGACTCTAGGTCGGTCACATATCACAAAGAAGACACCCTTCTTCGGCCTCTCGATCATGAAATCCTCTAAACTTGAGTTCTCCTATGAATGTTGACCTCAATCACCTGAAGAATGATTTCGTTTATCTCTATTTGAACCCGCGAACCCCTCCTGATTCAACATTTCATATTCTTAAATATTTTATTTCACCATTAATTTTTATTTATATTATAAATTAACAAACAGATATATCACCATTTATATATATAATAAAACAATAATAAAATAATATATTTTTTTAAATCTTAATAATCCTATTATTTATTCAGTAAAAAATTAATACTAATTATATATATATATATTGTATACAATTTATAATTAAAAAACAATTTTTATATAATTTTCATATTCTTCGTATTTCTAATGTATAATACACTTAAATGTTATGAAATAATTATAATTTTATAAAATATTTAGCTTCTTTAAAAATACTCAGTTAAAAATAATACTCATATACTCATGAAAATTTATTAATATACATATATTAATAATTTTATAAAATGTTAATCTAATAAAAATTATTAATATATAACTGATAAATAAATAAATAAATATATATATATTATTTTATAAAATAAAACCATCTCAATTTTATAATAACATAATTATTATAATGTGAGATTACAAAATTATGGGCATATATTAAAATGTGAACATTATTAGTTAAATATATTTGTAAAAAAATTCAATAATTATAATAATAAATCATTGTGAATATTTTATTAAATGTATTATTGATAGAAAATATCATCTTCCAAATTAAAATAGATATAACAAGTTTAATTAAATTAACTAAAATACTAAATTACAATTATTATTTTCAAATAAAAATATAATTAATTAATTTTTAGTTTTTTTAAACTATAAATTAATCCATTTAATATAATATTTATACTAGTCATGATATTTTTAGAATGGTACACATGGAATATCTCATCACATCATATTCAGATCATTACATTCATGAAAAAAATAGTTGTTGTCACTACACATTTCTCTCGAAGACACCAGAGACATCATTTATAAAGTAAGAGTGTGGAGGAAGTGGTAACCAACCATCTGTACCACTATCGTCTTATATAATGCGGGAAATCCTAAATCTTAAAAATTTGTTCACTATTATGTTATAAAACTTGGGAGGGGAATGGTTAAAAAACAAAACTATTCATGATATATATATGTAGTATAGAACACCCGACCTATGGGTTCAAACAAATTATAGTAGCACATACCACAACATCAACATTTAATAACACGTAAAATATCACAAACACTTCCACCACTATTTACACCACACAACAAAAATCTAAAGATAAAAACATTCAATTACAAGTTTCAAAACATTGTTTATATATCAAGTCTACTAGAACATTGAATAATATGTATTTCACTCCAATTTTGTCCACTAATTTATTCATTGAATTCATTAAACACATTACGACAAAATGATTTCATCCCAATCTTTTACATTAATCAACCTATTAACTAAGTAATTTCATTAAAAATCATTATTAATTTCATGTGTAACTGTGAACCTAACACAATCACCCCACAAATATCTCACTCACATCACACAACAAAATCCACCATACCAATTATCCACCATCGTCACCATGCTATTTCAACAAATATATCTCACTAAAACAAATAAAAATCATAACTGCAACACTAACACAACCACTACTCCCCACACCCACTATACAATATAAACTTTATTCCCCCAAACAATTATTCACAACAACCACTGCATACCACAACCACTTCATACCACAACCACGACACAACACATCCACTATTCACTTCAACCACTGCATTCCACATTCATTGTACACCACATTTCACATATTCCCACATAACATCCATTAAAACTAATGACCACACACGACATTTAATCTCACTGACAACCAAAAAAGTAACTATAATCATCATACATCATCCCCAAAAACACAAGGAAACACAAAAAATGAACCACACTGAACAAAAACACATCTCGAAATCAACAATTTATTCAAGGTATTTCATCACATTATTACTAATCATGGGTATTGTCACAGAAGTAGTATTTCCATGTGAAACCATCTTATTGTCTATATATATTGTAAATTTTTTATTATCGGGTGATAAAAAAATATGTTGTATCATAACAAATTATCCCCAAAAATCAAAAGGTTATCAATATTAGGGATTTTTAGTATTTTAAACAGTCATTCATTGTATCATCAATAATAATATTAAAGAAGTAATGAATATGATTAATCACCATCCCTATGAGTTTATGATTTTTTAATTAATCTTTATTATTAATATGACCCATGCAATCCATCCATAGGAATTATATAGCTACCAATTCCCACGTGTTTCACATAAATAAAGTGATAAATATGTTACCCCACCATAGAGAAGATTTCCAATTTCACTTCATACAATTTTGGGAATTAAAAATACATAGAACTATAATTAACAAGGAATATCTGGATAAACATTAACCTTACCAAGGAATAAACCTAACCCAACCCAAGAAACACACTAAAATGAAGTAACAACACTATAGAGAATCATGAGAAGAATAATTTAATAAAAACATCGGGATATGGGAGAAAAAATAAACAAAAATCACAACCCATGATCCACTTGAGCCCCGTGATATATGCAAGAATAAATGGGATATATTTTCTCCCACAAAATTCAATGGATCCCCCAAAAATTTTTATAAATGAATGTAGAGTGAGTGATATTCACTGAATGACAACATTATAAATAATAAATATTTCTCTAAATTCATGGTGAATATTCTACATTCAAATTATAAATTTTTTTGAGTCCATGTATTTTAATATGTTAATACATAACAAAATTTGGATCCCCATATTTTCAAATTCATATAAATTTCATTTCTCATTGGATTAAATTAAACTCACAACATGATTTACTATTTCATGACCTAAATTAGTATTTTATATTTCTCTACAGCTATATACATGATTTTAATTCATGATAAAAAAATTACATGAAACAAAATATCACTTCATGAATCTAAATTTCACAAAATGAATTACAAAATGTGTTACTAATGAAGCTCAAGTCCCATAGAACCTCATCTAAACTTCACTGAAAAACCTCCAAACCCCAAAGAACAAAATACCAGTTTATGAAAGAACACAATATTAAGGAATAAAAGAAAAAGAAAATATTTAATATCTCAAAATAATTATAGGATAAGAATATAAAATAGTTTTATCAGGTCATAAACACATAATTCTCCTTATTGAAAATTCATGCATAAATAATTCCTACTAAATTGGTATTGAAATGTCTGTCCATTACTCATGATCAACATTCATCATAAGTGATTTAAGTCATGTGTAATAAATTTATATTTTATATAAATATATAATAGAACCATATTTATACTATTAATGTCACATATAATCCAATTACAATATTTCAAGACTCATTAGTTAAAAATTATTTATTAAAATCAACATTTTCCACCATTATCAGTTACATATTTTTAAGAATGTATCATATTATAATTTATAGTACTTTTACATTGATCACAGTCTATATTCTCTATTATATTAATAAGATCATGAGTGTAATATATAATCCTTATATATTTTTTTTAAATAAAATTAATATAAATCTACGAGGAAAAATGAATTACATCATATCGGGGTGACAATAGTTTGTATGTATACAAGATTGATGTTTCAATTTTCAATGGATGGAATAAAAATGTTAAATAATAATTTACTTTATAAGATAATAATAATTTTATAAATATAGCATAAATTTAGTAAATAGATATTTAGCAAAAACCAGGTATGGAATTGATGTAAAATAAATCAAATGACTTATATGAGGTGGTAGTTCACTTTATGCATGGATGATAAAATCATTTCTCATTTAATTTTTAATTATGATTAATATTGTTATTACATTTAAATAAAAGAATATATTTGTACTAAATATAATGATTTTATTATATTGTAATGTTTAGGAAAAAATTGAATAACGATGAATAAGATATAAAATGAAATAGATCAGTGAAAATGATTGCCTTCTCATTGTGTGATATCATTCTAAGGACAATAAGGATGGTGTTTTGAAGAGATGAAAACCAACAAAACATGTATAAGAATTTTTGAAAAAGGTTATTGCCACACCATGACCTATTTAATTTATTTATTTTATAAATTTATTTGGTATTAAAAATTTTGTCGAAGTTTTGGTTAAATCTCGAACGAGATTTCAGAGTTTCATAAAAAAACACGTATTTTTTAACTGACGTCATTGTTTACATGATCAGAGCCCATTTTTGAAACCCCATGATGCTTCACCATGGAAAGGACACAGTCCTCCTGCCTTTGGAAATTTATAATGGGTAAATTCTGTAATTTTTTGTGTGATTTAAAAATTTTATAGTTGATAATAATAATTTATTATTATTAATATTATTATTATTATTATTATTATTATTATTATTATCTTAGGTTGGTTTGTGGGAACCGCACAGCTAGTGGAAGCTGTGCGGTCAGCATGAGTACCGCATAGTTGCGGAGTTCGTGTCGACCAAATAAAAATAAATTAATTGAGTTGATAGGAAAAGAAAATAAATTGAAATTAAAAGTTAGGTAAATAATAATATATTGTTATTAAATAATTTTAAATATTAAACTTATTATTTTTACCATTTTAATATTATTATTATTATTATTATTATTATTATTTTCAACTTCATTAGTATTAATTATTATTTTTGATCTCTAAAATAATGGTTTTTTGGGATGTTATTTTTTTATGGTATGAAAACATTGTTGGGATAATTATTTTACCGGATTATGTGATTTGGAATTTTTTGTGGTTAATAAGTTTGGTGTGAAGTTTATCTTTCAAAGGAAATTAAATTTTGTTTAATATTTTTTATCCTGTTCTTGCGAATTATGGAGCGTTTTAATGGAATCCAGTTCTGTGTTTAATAGTTTTTATTAAATTCATTAATTTTTCCATTAACCAACACAAGTGGTGTGCATTCTGATATATTGTGTTGTGAGTGCGTATTTAAATATTATCGCTAGTTTTGAAATGATTGTTGGTGTGTAAAGATATAGTTACACTTTGGAATTTGTTTTATAAATTTATAGGCGATTTAGTAAATAATGTAGATGGTGCTAGTGGTGTTTTGAAAAAATTTCCAGGTGGTGTTTGTGTTGTTTGTTTGTATGGACTCTTTTAAGTACGTAATTTTTTTAGTCCTTTTTTTGTTACTAAAATGTGTTGGAAGATAATTCCATGATATTGCAGGCATCGACATATGTGTGCTTGTGCGCCTACGCGAGGAGTGACGTGTCATCTTGTTTGGACTGTGAATCGAGGTAGGTCCCCACTTCACTTGCCTTTATATTTAGATTTAATTAATTTCTTATTATTTCATTACATTATGATTAATGGGAAAAAATATTAAATAATTACTTTGAGAATAAATGTTCATTGTGAGGGATAGTGGTTCTCTCTTTTTTTGAATTACCTGAAAATATTTTTTTTAAATGTGCATCATTAGTGTTGATAAAATGCCTAATCATCCTTTATAATTAAATTGTGTTTCTTTTAAAGAACATATTGGTTTGAAAATTTCTTCAAATTTCTAAAATGTATTTTTTGGAAACATGTTGGTGTCGATTGGTTGGTTAAGGACCGTTTGGAACTATGATGAAATAAATTATTTTGAGAAAACATTCTTTATGGTAACATAGGGGTGATCTCATTGTGTACGTCGATTGTGTGATTTTTTGTTTGTGATGTTTGTGCATAGTGACTGGGTACTTGATCTAAATTTTTGACTCACCCACTTTTATTACACTTATAGACATGGGTACCCAGAATAGTAAGTGTATCTTCAATGAACGATTACTACACTGGTATAGAATACGCACCAGCTAGTTCCCCTTAGTATGAACATTACTCTTATAAGGGATTGGGCCCCTCGGTTAGCCATGTAGAGAGACACTGGGTGTTATAGATTTATTACTTCATTGATTAGGGAATGCCTTCAATATGAGTCGCATGTATAGTATGTTCGGGATTGTTCATGAGCTCCAAGGTTTGACCCAGGTTTTTTTAGTTCATATTTGTATGTAGTGGATGATTGAGAGGCCTAGTTCAGTTGCAGGTCCTCATTTTTTGTTTTCCAATTTCCCTTATTCTATTTTGTGTGTTGATTTTGGTTTCTCTCTTAACTAACAACTAAATTTTGGATTTCTAAATTGTTCATGAAAATTATTTCCACAGGTAATGCACCTTTTCCCTTCAAAAATTAAACTTTTTTTTAATTTAAAAGGGCTATGAACTATTCCTTATTTTGAAATTGTAATTGTGTGTGAAAACCCATATCTTATAATATTTATTTCAAACCTGGTATTAGTAAATTAATTATTTAAAGGTATTTATTTGGGAAAATATTGTTGGGCATGGGTACTGAGTTTTAATACTCACATATATAGTGTTTTCTTGTTTTGATTTTCTATTGCAGGTTCGAATCGAGATTGGTCACTATGGAAGAGGTCTGGTTGTGTATTGTTGAGCGACACTCGGGGTCGAGAAGAGTTTGGGTCATGGTCAGGTTATTATGTGTTGTTCTCCATTATTTCTCCTTCATGTTGATTACTTATTTTGGGATGTTCAATTTTATTTATGCTAATTTGTTTATTTTTATTTGGAGAAAATTATCCCACTTTCTCTCTGTTGATGCACTGGTGATTTTCACCCACTCGGTATGATCAGGAACACCTCTCAGGCCTTGTCGCAAATCGGTCCGGGTGACCGGTTCAGGGTCGACCAGGGTTGGTTGATGAAAAAATGGTATCATAGGAGGTCGAACCTGGATCAGACCTTGTTTCTTGATGTTCCCATCATTTTCGGGGGTTGTTGTTATAGAAGTACTAGAATTTTTGGGAGTCATGGTGTACACATGAGAAGGATGTCACGAAACCTAGCTCATTCCGAACTTCGGGTTACCATGAGATGTATGGGTAGTTGATTTATTTTTCCTCTAATGAATTATTTTATGATGGGAAATGAAATGGGAGCCAGGCATGTGACCCATGTGAGCTCTCATGGTCTGGAAAGACATGTGGGGATGGGAACATTACCCTAGAATACTCCTCGTGATGGTTGTGTGACTAGCATATGGCCGACAACCATATGACCGAGTCACCCATCGACACTAGTTTCCCCTAGTGAAATTTTTGGGTGTTCATTAATTCTAAGAATTCTTTTGTAAATTCTTATTTTGTAAATTTTGAAAAGTTGAATTTAAAATGGTAATGATATTGTTTTAATTTCGCTCCTTGTTTTCTTTTTCTTCAATGTTTCCCCCAATGAAGGTTCGATGGATTCCCAAGGTGTTTCTTCAGTTGGGGCATCCTTTGAAAATCCTCTAGTTGGTGTACCCATTCAATACATCCTTGAATTGTGGAAGTTGAACCCTCCTATATTTTATGGTAATGAAAATATAATTGTGGTGGATGAGTGGTTGCGGACGATTGAGAGGAACATCAGTTTCATCGGGTTTCCTGAGTAATTGAAGGGAAGTTGGCTACCTTTATTCTTACGGTCCAACATGGAAATGGTCAAAGTCCGTGTCTTAAAGAAAGCCTAGAGGAGATCTCACTTGTTAATTATTCAAGTATCTGTTCATACAATAATACATCTATGAGTTGATGAAGATTATTAAGAGGATATCGTTGTGTTTTATTGATAAGGGTGTGGAATTAGTACAATAATTCTATCGATGATTCTTAGCTATAGTTCTGTATGATCAATGGTTTGTTGCAAACAATCCTATAAAGGCCTGACAATTTGAGTCTGGACTCCAACTTGAACTGTGTATATAATACCTTTGAACAAATATATAAGACAACGTATAGTCAAACATATGTTTCTTTTCCTTTTAAAAAGGTCCTTTGATCACTATAATCCCATACTACTTTGTAGAGGATTTTTCTGCAAAGGGTTATTCATGGGTATCCCCAATGTGTTTCTCATATCTCACCGTCTTAGATTCAAACATTAAATGTCATCATTTACAAGGTCCACAAGAATAATTTCATTTTTATTCAACATACTTTACATTATTTCACCATTTTCCATACATGTTCTCTAATAAAAGATGTAATATCTCATTCTTGAACCTTTTGGTGATCCTTATCAGGGAAGCCTAAACTGCATGATATAGTGTCCAAAATTCATGCCAAAAAAATTAATAACCCCTTATATGAAGTAGAATATAATGGAAATCATCCCTTCATTCATGAAAATTATAAATTCACCCTTTATGTAAATAAAATATTTATAGGGTTCCTCGGACCTTGTTGGATATAATTCTACCCATAACATAATCAATTTCTCAGGTTTTTCAATGTTTTCAAATATTATATGGTCCCTAGTTAGGAAGATATCTAGATTAATGGGAATCTATTCTAGACTATGAATATATACCCCTTAAGGAAAAATATGATCCCATTCTCTATCAACTTGATGTTTCTTTGAATTGAATAAATGGACCTCTAATCCTTGTGATCCATGAAAAAAATACATCAGAGCTCATCACCTCAGAGGTATTTAAGAGTATCCTCGGTATTATTACACCATATATAAATCATTAAATAAATATCCCTGATGTTTTAATTTTATATTCCATAATCCCAACATCCCTGTGGATTTGAAATACTTGACATTATGTCACCATATACCATAAACATTATTAATGTACAAATACAGGGAGCTAAAATTCTTCAAGAATACTTATCCTCCTAGTCTTATGAAAAGTTGTATGGTTAAAAAAATAATTTTCCATACACATAATCCATTAAATAATCAATGATGTAAGGTTTCAATACACTTATTTAATTATAACCCTCAACGTATTAAGAAATAATGAAGGGTTCGAGAACAATTCTCCAGTACTCATTCTCTATGAAGTACTCCACCATTATGAGTCTGAATCCACATAAAATATTATGTTATCCCAGGTGATGAGTGTACACATCATTAAGGGATTGTTATGATTTAGTGTGAATGAGTTGGATATGTATATGATCATTTCCAATATCAACTAGAAGATTTATTAGTATATGGAAAGGACCAATCATCCAATTGAGGCGAAAAGGAATTGTTGAGGATCTCATCAACCATAATGATTTTTGACAATCCTCGACATGTCTATCCAAACTCATTTCCCCGATGTGAGATTTGTGAAACCTTATTTTCCTTTCCAATTAGTCTATCATTCAATATATAGTGTTTTTTTCTCAATATAAGGTCTGTGATACATAAACTTAAACTAAATCATCATCAGGTCCAAACTATATGAAATTAAACAACAATGACATATGATCTATTTAGTAATGTTTAAAAAATTTATTTTTGAGTCAATGTTGTTGGGCCTATAAGTTAAATGACTCTTTGAATGAATTGAAATTATAGTTTTAATTGATCATCTAAATATCTGATTTATGGTTAATAGGTTAGAACATACATTAGGTGGGATCCAAGACAAAAAAAAATGAAATTTGAAGTTCAAGAAAAAATGATATCCCTGAGATGACCTAAAACCATGAGGTGCATATTTATTCTAGTAATGTTTTTAGCCCTCCACCATCATAATTAACTAAAAAATAATGTTTTCATCTTCCATCCCCAATAGAGCTAGTGACTGATGAATGAAAAAGCATAAGAACTATTAAAATATTCAACCTCATCATCCACTAATTACCACCTATTTATTCATGTCACATCCACATAACTATATTGTTTCTTAAATAAATAATAATAATAATGAAAATTCATAGAAGCCTGATCCTTTACTACTAATAAAAACTCCATCATGGAGGCCATTAACCGCTCATACCATGATGCCTAGAACCACCATGAAGATGAAAACACTAGACTAACTAGGATGAGAACATTGGACCATGACATAAGAGTTTGGTTGAGTGGATGTAGGCCTTCAAATGGGACCACACTATAGGCCAAATAATCAAAAACGTTGGAGAAAAAACCACATTACACCATCAAAAAAAGTAACTACACAAGATAATCAAGGAAAACCCAACATTATAGAGCACTACACCTAGAGAAAGAATGATCCCAAACAATATCACTAGGCTAGAACAAACATCTTAGAAAAAACAATAAAACCCATAGAGAGCAAAAAATATACTAAGATATGGTTAATCATAGAATGTAGCATAAAAACCAAAAAAGATATGAGGATCCATGTATAAGAAAGGACACGGTCACTGATGAAGAACCCAAATAGAGACCACAACCCTCACCTATCCAACAACATCCCATATAGGCCCTGATCCTGAATAATTACTTAATAAATTGATTTGAACATGGATGGGAGGCCATAAAAGGAATTTAAGATAAAATACACCAGGCACCACTACCAGAACCAGCTTAAACCATTTTAATTCCATGCACATTACAACTATATTGGGGATCAATGTGCAACCGTTTTACTAAAAGAGGGGAGGTTAGAGATGTGTGGAAACCGCCTGAACACTACACATCAAATGAAAGGAATGAATGATAAATATACAGATGTAAATGGATGGAATTAGGAATAACATGGAGGTAATTTTCCATCGATCAGACTTGAAAAACACATGATGGAAGGGAATAGGGGCATCAGAAGCACCAAGATCTGGGTGATTGAAGATCCATCATGTGTGATTTCATAACTCGTAAAATTATAATATACATATTATTATTCATATTTAAACCCCATAATGTTCTGTCATTGTAAAATCTAATTATCGTTTCACTAGAGTCACATATTATGTGTTCTAGAAATAAATCATCAACATAATAAATGAGGAGGAATAAATAGTATTGAGTCCATAACCCATAATAGGATTCTCAATAAAAATTAATTTCCGTACCCTCCAAGAACTAATTATATTAATATTAGGAAAATGTAATGGAAATAATTTTTTAGGGAAATAAATCTTTAGTGTTTCATCCTATATCCCTAACAATAGTTAAATATTCTTGCTAATCCCATGGTCTATGAAAAAATTAGGTCAATGGCTCACAATAATATACTAAACCAAGTCACACCTTCGAACCAAATAGTCAACTATAATTTCAAATGGATTATTCCCAGTGTACTGATGATGTCATTCATACTAGTGACTATTCCTGAGCCATGTCCATGATGAAATTTCTTATAGATTCTGTGTTTTTAAACATGGACTGCCTTCATATTTTGGAATTTGATTAATGTCTCCCATTGATTTATGAATGTTCATTCATTAATATTATTTAGTTGATAAATAGAAATCATATCTTTAATCTAAAAAAAGTAATATAAATTCATTTATTAATCGATAATTCAAATAAAATGGTTAAGATGCATACAGAAAAATTAAACTTCTAAAAAATAGGAAAACAACAAGATCTCTATTTAATTGGATCTTTTATATTTTACAAACCATTTAGAGCTCAATTTGTGGAATAAATTGGATGCAGATATTTTTATTTCTGTAATTCATCTCATATTTTTAGCGGGAAAAGATCCCCAATCAAAGAGGGTAACTGATGGATCTATTTCTCAATCACCTTTAATAAAGTCATTATATATAAAATATTATCCTTCATGTGAGAAATATTTACCTAAAATTCATTCAATATGTGTTTCAAAAATTCAAATTTTACCATGAAACTAGGAGGGTTTTTGTTTTTTTTCAACAAATTTATGGACATCGCCTTGGATAAGAGTAGAAAAAAATCAATGATCATATATAAAAACATATCCCTCATTATTAACTATTTATCAATTAACTATGATGACCAATTTAATAATTTCATATTTCCTCTAATAATCAATGTCATTGGAACCTGTGTTTTTTATGATTTTTAATGCATTAACATTGAATACATATTTTATCAAAAGTAGTATAGAAAATAAAAAACATAAACATTTTTCAAAGCCCATATTCAAATTTTACTGATTTCAAAATCCATTTATGAGTCCATAATTTTTTGAGGAGTCAAGAATGATATATATATATATATATATGTATGTATGAATCTCTGTATGGGAAATTACATTCTCCCTGACATGACAATAAATGAGGTGGCCCTTGTTACTTCTCCAATGCCAATAATATTTTCCATCCTTGCATTGAAATGTATGCCACGTTATGTTGTCACAAATGGGTAGCTTCCCCAAAAGAGTCTACCAAAATTTCAAAACAATCTTCATAAAAAATGGATTTTTTCCTAATGGAATCATGAATATTGTATTAGTTCTTCTACAATAATGGGAAGTTGTTCTATGAAATAATATGTTTTTTATACTCATAAATCTACATGGCTCAACATAAATTTTTGGTAAGACCCCATATACTTGGGGGATTATTATTTATATTGATATATAAAAGGATAAAAAGGTGATTGTTATATCATACAATTTGTATCTACTAAATTCATAATTAAAAAAAAATAGAAAATGAATCTATGATTATATTAACCTCTCTAATTCTAAAACGAAAGAGATGAAACATTGTCAGTACATTGAAATTGGAAGGAAAAATTTTATGGGGAAAATGGATAATAAATGAAAAATAAATTCAATGGAGTTTAAAGTACCGCATCCTATAGAGAGATTTTTTATAACATATTATTAGGGTATCCACATCCATTATCAATAATATCCCCAGAAGGTGTGGAGTATGTTATAGAATTGAATATGTTCTGATTACATAACATATATGAAAATTCAATAATGTGTATTGGTTTGGATTAAACCACGTATACATTTAGTGGTCTATGAATAAATAAGTAATACTGAATTTTAGTTGTGTTTTGATACTAATAAAACAATATTTGATCTTCTATCTATCCATATAGATGAAAACATGGCCAACTAATCTTGAAGGGGGTATTACCAGGTTTATGCTACATTGGTGTTGATAAAATAGGAAAATTATATTATGACTATATTTAGAGGTTTCCAATGTTCAAATATGGATATTATCACTATTGTGTCAACCCAATCAGGAAAAGTTTAATTTTTAGATGGGAATAGGAATTCATTCAATATCATGGCTATATATACCTTGATCTTATGATTTTTGGATAGAACCAAATTCAATCAATATCCCCACAATATAAAAACCAATTCATCTATAATGGAACATTAAAATCTATCACTATATTTTAGAGATGTCAAATGATAAGGGTTGAGGGCATTTGGTCTTGAATGACATTAGATTTCATAAATTATAATCCATACAATTAATGAAATAATTTAATATAGCTTATGCTCCATAATTATCCAATACCTTATGATAATGATCATATCCCATTCTAATATGGGTGTCTATTTAGGGTCCCTACAAATCATTGTGCTAGGGTGAAAAAAATCCTACACATCTTGAATAGAGGGTCTCAAAATGATTTCGTAGATGATGCATAAGTTAATCCCTACCTTTCTAAGGTGTAACTAGAAGGAGTTTGTTCCATAGAAGTTGTTAAATTCATGAAGGAGTTCTAGGGATCAATACATAATTAAATGGGATATCTATGATTCTATATACAGATTTATGATAGGAATTTTGTAAAAAAATTCTATACAACATAGATTAACCCAAAATGGCCATAACTATTAATCATTAAAAAATTTGTTATGGAGAAAATAAAACATAGAAATCCAACTATCCTTATTAATTTTAAATTAAGAATAAAATATGAGTGAGGTGTTGATGAATGATATTAATTACATTCACTCAAGTAATATAGTTTTTATGTGTATCAAATAAACCCTCGAATGGATCGAGGGTTAATCGGTCAATGTTATAGATAATCACCAGAATCTAACCATATGAGGATGAATGTATTGATGAAATACGATTAAAAATGGAGGAGGGAATAATATCATCCTTCATAAGATCGGAGATATACAATGACAATATATTTGACATAGGATAGCACTATGGATCAATTAGAAGAAATCCCTTGAGTGTCTCAATATCATATAAATCCCATTACTATGTATCATAATTTTGGATCCAAGAAATCACATCTCTTGGGATAAACATGCTCGGAGAAGTCTGTGAGATTAAATACCTCGGGTTCAAAATGTAAAAAACATACATTAAGATAAATATGTACTTAATTTTTCAATGTGTCATTTGAGATTACTCGAGTCACCAAATCTCATATACATAGTAGAGTCACATGATAGAATTATAAAATTTGGGTAACACAATTTCCTAAAAAAAATTGTTACATGATCGACCTAACCTTTTAATTCCCATAGACAAATCAATTGTGTGATATCATATGAGACAAGAAATATTCTAACATATATCAGGATAAATGATTACTAGAATCTCTCACCTTTGGATATTATATGGTCCATTTATATAAATCTATTATGTGATAGAGAACATATGAAATGTTTACATGATATTAATAATCAAAAATATGAAGTGAAATATCTTATGTGATGAGTCAATGTGAAAGAAATAAAATGAGAGCTCTTAATACATTGAGTCACAAGGGATATATGAAACCTTATTCTTGTAATTATTGGACGGTTCTTGTAATTCAATAATGTATTAGAAATTAAAAAATTCACTTGTATCCAATTGAGTATGGAATTCAAAGAAACACCCAAGTTCTTTGGGTCTTCTCCCATACATCATCTCTGGGTGGGTGATGTTGATTCCTAATAGATAAGAATTTGAATATTGTAGTTAAAAAATTACGTAAATCAAATGCAACACATTCTTGCCAAAAATCATTTATAATATAAGCGGTTTTTTATTCTGGTGTAACATAACTATTTAAGGGTAACTTAATTGTAAAAAATGAATTTCATATACATGAAAGTTAAATGAAATTGTGTGACCCCTATTCAAACTACAAGATAGAAATAAATTAAGGTTAATATCTACTACATGGTATTTAATAAGAAACTAATATTTAAATGATCAAGTATATTCATGATAATTTTTTTATCTGGTCAGTATGCTTTTCACGATGCACACCAAGTTATTCCACCACCCAATGATATACATATCAAGTGACTGTTACTAGGGTGAAGCTATAAATGAAAGAACCATATCATGATTTCTATTTTTTATGCGATTCACTGGGGAGACAACATCATTGAATCATGATTTGGTCTTGTGATGCACATAGGTTTAATTTTACTTATGTTTTCAATCTTCTACTATTTTTACTAACTAATGATGGGATCCCTCTTATTTAAGCGGAGTTTATATAATAGTGGAAGAGTCTATAATAACCATTTTATATTTAATAAGATAATGCGAATAAAAGAAATGAGATGTGAATTAGGGAGTTAATGAATATTTTACAAAAGGGGGAGAGAAGTATTTGGTGCTCTGGAGTCTCATGCTCTCGAAATATACTTTTTGAAAATTTAGTATGTTTTTTTAAATATGGGGTAACAAACTGGAAAACAATTCATGAGAAGAAATAGTAAATTATCATGAAATCTTATTAGTTATGTGATTACGTGATGACCAATTGGTAATGACATTTCCTGAATATTTTGTTGGTCACAAGGCCTCATCATATGATCACCTAAACACAGATCAAATTATCTATCGTGTGACACCCTTCAAATAATTTGATAACAAGACCAAAAAAAATCACATGAGCACATAACATACCTTCCAATATGCGAATCAGGAAACACCAATCCCATAAGGTGGTGTTATATTACTAACCAATACATTCAGTGTAACAACCCTTGATTTTGTGAAATGTATTTTTTTGAATTCATTTAATCATTTTGATATTTTGAAAGCACCATGTTTTCCTGACATTATATGGAATTCCATATTAATAAAATAGTACACACAACATAAAGATTATATTTCTTTACTTGAATCACTGATATTATATTACATTACATGAAATTAAGACTTTCATTAATGGATTGTGTAGTATGCAAGACTGAGTGTTACCAAAAAATAATGTATTATAAAAAATATTAATATTTAAAAAATTTTGAAATAATAAAATAGTTAATTTTAATGTTATGAATAGGAATAATTAATTTATGAAAATAAATGGTTGAATTAATTAGTTACAAATGAATTAATAATGGTTACAAAACAAAACTGAATATAAAAGTAATGTTTTTATAGAAGACAATTTTAATGCTCACAAAACAATTTTATCATAATAAATTTTATTACAATTATTGAGTGATATTAATTTAATATATATACATATATACATATTATATACATTAATTTTTTATTCATCCAATATATTTGTTAAACATAAGATAGGAACAAACCCATTTTCAAACATACAAACCTTTATATTTATTTAGGCGCATTTACCACCTTTTAATAGATACCCTATTTTAAATACAATTTTTGGATCTTCTATAAAGATTATATTTAAAAATAAACTTAATACCTATAATTTTAATGCTTAAAAAAATATAGGGTAATTTGTTTTGTTTTTTATGTGAAGCATCAAATTTTGATGAATAATAAAAAATATATATTTTTAATTAAAAACTAATTTTTCATCAATTTTATTAATATGGATAAATTATATTTTTAATTATAATTAATATTTAAATAGAATATTTTTTTAAAATAATTTTTTTAAGTTAATTATAATCAATTAAATATTTAAATTTGATATTAATATATTGAAAATTTTTGAATGTCTTAACATTAAAAACATTCATTGTCGTCATGTCTGCGAGATTTAGCTAAGATTAATTTCTTCCACATAAATTATTATTGTTTTGAAAATGGATTAAAAATTATGAATAATTAAAATTTACATTGTATAATAATTTCAATATAGTTTATGAAAAAATATTAGCGAATGTAATTAAAATTAATAAAAATGTTTGAGTGAAAAATTATCTCAACAAAGGGAAAAATCATATTCATCAGAGCTAAAAAATTATGAATTTTTTAGATCCTTTTCTAGAAGTATTTGAATCCTATACACCAATGGATAAAATTTTGGCTATTTTTTATCCAATTGTAATGCAAAAAATGACGGAGGAATTCATTTTCCAAAAATTTAAAAGAGCGCCACTCCTCCTCCACTATAAAAGGCCTCTTCTACTCCAACATCCTAGCACCTCAAAAGCCTCAGAGATTCATTAAATAACTGGAATATTTAATTAACAACATCACACCTTTCCTACATTAATCCTTCTTTTCTTCAAAAACCAACCATGGATCCCTTTGGTGAAATCCAAATTTAGTTACCCAAAGTAGAGGTAACATCCTTCCTCAAGTTCCTTTAATTTATTTTCATTCTCCACAACCTCAAAAATAACTATTTCATTCTTATATAATAAAACAATTATCATTAATATACTGATCTATGGTTATACTAATGTTTATACCTAACCTTACACACACTTCCATCTAATGGGTAACCGAATTACTGTTTATTTGTATAATGAACTACTTCCTCATTACATAACCATTGTTTATTCATAAATTACTACTTCTAATGGTTGGAATCATGATTGAAAATATATTTATATATAATATAAATTATATTTATAATTTATTTAATCTTATTTAATTCTTTTAAAAAATATACAATTATACTTTAATTTTTTTTGTAAATACGATAATTATGTTTGTCGATGTGTGGACTACCAAACCCTTATAATGATGTGATTCGTTCACACACTACTATAAAGGTATTAATGATGGGTTTAGTAGAATTATATGATATTTATATTATAATACTGAACTTAAATAATAATATATATTTAGATATATTTATATTTAATTTACTCTATTTCATTCAATATGATAATAAAACTGAATCAACATTCATGTGTACGTATGGACCATGGTTTCCATTATTGGATTATTCCATTACATACATCTATATCCTCTATATTATTATAATAAAATATAATTAATATAATATATATTTATATAATGTTTTAAATTCAAAAAATAATTATATAATTATAAGGTCCAATGATAAAACAAATCAAGGCACATCCGTATAACAAGGGGGATATTACCCGAAGTGGAACCTTAACATATAAATGTTAACAAGAGGGTAATATAAATTCATAATAAAACCACATATGGTATAAAATAAAATAATATTATTCTATTATAGTAAAATAAATAATGTATATTTATATAGTTTCAGTTTTTATGGGTACAACGAGAGCTGATACACAAGCTATTTGAATGTCATCTCACTTTTTATATTGGTGAGACACATGATTTATTGACAACCAATTATTTTTGTGTGTTGTGTATACATAAGATGTAATAATAATATAATTTTTATAATTGACTTTATGGGTATTTTTATATCAATTTAAGGATCTTTCCGTCATAGGGTTTATGTTTCAAATGTTATCAAATCGGTAATGTATTTTTTTCACAATTTCTCTTCTTTGAGACACATTCCAAGTTTTGCGCCGATATTTTTTATGGAGGTGTATATACATACATTTAAATATTATATCATGAATATAATTATTTTATGATATTTAATTATTCATGTAATTTAATTTTATTAAATGGGTATTGTGGTTCCATTTTTCTAAGTGGTAAGAGTTCATTGAAACGTTCTCTTCAGTTTTTGATATTTTCTATTATTATGATTCTTTGTATAAAATATTATTTTCCATATCTTAAGAAAATCCATGTATTTTATATTATGGTTATTCATGATATATTAATGTATTGGTTTCACTATTTTCCTCATTTTTACATAATATTTTTAATAGTGTTTTCATAATAAAGCCTGCATTTTCCATATTTTCGGTCAGAATTCTGTGTTCCTACAAAAAATGTATTCCAAAAATGAAATTTTACAAAAATATTATAATATTATTGCAGGATAATTAAACTAAATATATAACCTTATATTATCTTTTAAATATATTTTTAAAATAATGTAATAATCCTATCATTTTTAGTTAGGTAACTTTTACAACATTTTTTTAGTACAAAAGGAATGTGCAGCTTGTATGAATTTACCCACCATCATGACTCGAATTACCTGAAATAATCCATTGTTAGATTAAAATTAAATACTTATTAAAGGGATTTTTTTAATATTATATATTTTAATCATAGTTAAAGTGTATTTCAATGAAAACGGTTATCAAAAATTTCTTATGGTAAACTATTCTTTTATTAAATGTCATCAATGATATTTTTAATGAAAACAGTTTACAAAAATGTTTTATATTTAAAAATAAATTTTAATTTTTTTAATTTTTTTATATATTTAAAAATTTTCTTCAAAGATGTTATTTTCATTATTCATTTATAATTTTTTATGGAAATTGGCTTTTAAAAAATCAATCGTTAAAAATAAAATTTCAAATAAGAAAGAATATTTTCCTTATTAAATGTTTTGGACAATATATTTCAAATCTATTTCCCATATAAAATAAAATACATTGTTGTGACTAATACCATTCATGGAAATGATACTATGGATATTTTCATTTTATTTTTCTGAATATTTTATTTTTTGATGGAATGATGATAATGAAAACTCGTTTCTCTTTCATGGGATATATTTATAGGAAACTTGTTCCTCTTAGAAATGATAAATGATTTTAAAACCTGCTTATCCACAACGGGGTACTCAGTGATAATTCCTTTTGAAACATGCATCCATTCATGGGTTATTATTGTATGAAATGAGTTTGGAAACTATATATTTTAAATATTTTATGATATTATTATATATTTTTGTTACCAATTTCATTTCAAGTGATATAATATAATGTTTCTTAAAACCACCTCTTTTTATGGGTCATGATATGATGTATGTTTTATTATCTTATATAACATGTATGTAAGATTTTATTATGGTATGGGTGGGAAATATATCACTCCATAATTCATTGGGTAATTATAAATGTTTCATGATATGAAAAGGTGAACTAGAAGGCATCCCAAAAATTAAATAAGAGGGTATATGGGAAGGCATTCCATGCCCGAGAAAATGGGGTACATAAGAGGGAATCCCAATCCAAAAACAATAGGGTATATAAGAGGATATTTTATGCAAAAAATAATCAGGTACACAAGGGGGTATCCTCAGCATGAAACAAGAGGGTACATGGGAGGAAATCCCAATAAAGAATAAGGGACATAGGTGGATATCCCAATTCTAACATGTTACAATGGACATGGTATACAACTTTTTTAATGGATTTTTATATTATTATGTATATGACACGATTTTATGCCTTATTATTATGTTTTTTTCATGGATTATATTATTTACATCCTTATGAATTTGGCTTTATAAAATTCCAAGATTTATTCTACGTTTCATCGTTACGATATTTGATATGAAGGGTATGGTCTTATAATTTTATGATCATGTTATCATAAACATATTCTCATATTTATGAATAAATATCTCTCTATATTATCTTTCATGAGAATTTTATCTCACCCATTTTTATTATTCCATTCACATGTCATGATGAAATTTATAACATAATATTTGTTTAATTAGGGTTCTAGTCATATAAAACCATGTGAGAGATAATGTAACCCTATTATTTACCAGTGTTTATGATTCAATTTTCCCAAAGGAATTAAACAAATATGGTATTTTGGCCTTGATTTTTTGTAATTTATTATGTACTCGAAAAAGTGATTTTATTTTCAATGTACTTTTAAAATGGGTTGTTATAGTTGGTTTTAAATCGAATGTTTTGTCAACCTTTAGAAACTATGTTGAGAAATTTTTTAGTGATATCCATAGTTATATTTCTATGGATTTTTCTACATATGTATTTGAGGACATGTATATGGATGATTTACCATTAATGAAAATATCCTAGAAATTTGTTAAGGGATACAATTATTGGTTTCAATGAAATTCATCCCTTTATGGATACTATATGTTGACATGGCTCCAGTACTAATGTGCCAAGGACTAACAACTATAATAAGGTGTATCAGGCCTAAGTAAATGTATCCTTGTTACTGAAAATTTTTCTTTATAAACAACTAGTCTGAAACTACAAAGGGATATACATTGGGGATTCACAAACTCTTCACAAGCTTATCATTATGGATTTAAATAGAAGATAATAATGAATTACCTAGGATAAATTTGGGGTGTCATATTATAAGGTATGTGTCATCATTTAGACAGCATATAAATAATTTTTTTAAATATTATGTTGTTTTACACTATGATAAGTGTTTCTCAAACTATGATTTTGTGTTTTAGTCAATGTTGGTAACTAGATGGAACTGGGTTAATTTTTAAAGTGGTGAATAATTTTTTGATGATACGTAAAATTGGAGAATCACTAGATTGATGGATTTTGTGATAATGCCAAGTTATTTTTTATGAAACATGACTAACAATGTGTATTAAAAATAGCTCTCAAACTCACCAATGAATATAAAGAAAGATTTTTATGGGACATAAGGTAAGGGAGAACTTGGAAGAAATAATATTTATTTTCACATGTGTCAATAATGTTGAAAGAATAACCTAAGTGAATGTCTTATAAGAACAAGAAGTTTTTGTGATTATGGAAAATAAGAAATAAATCTACTTACTGCAAATAAAAATATGAACTGTTTAGTTAATAATTTGGAATATAATATTAGCCACACAAAGATATCATTGAAGCTAAAAAGTCTTATGTGTGGAATGAATGTTCATTACCAAAATCAATGTCCCATATGAGATCCTACGATAGGAAAATTATATGGTCTTATGATTAATGTTTATGTTGCTGATGGTGATGTGAATACATATGAATTTTGATTTGAAATAGTTATTATGTAATAAGATAAGTTATCCATATTATTTTTTTTCAATAATGTGGAATAATTGATGTTTTTTGGATTCAATAATTATGTTATATTAATGGTGAATTATATAAGGATTTTCCAGTTAATGTTTTTCTCTTTGGATTTAAAAGATTACATGGAATGTTTCTGATGGGCTTGAAAATTTATTTAATTAGAAGTTAATATTATTAATAAGGGAAGATAACCCTTAATATGTTCTATATGTTATGATAATGTATTTTGGATAAATATATGTGGAATGTAAATTATAAAATTAAATTATAAAAATTACCATGGAAAAAATGAGTACTTATTGACATATAGTTTTTCTATTCACTGACAGAGTTTACAAAATTTTTAGATTAAAGAAATATATCCAATATACATTGTAATAAAGAAACATGCATTTTTTAAATAATGTTATATATTAATTTAGTTCTTTACCATAATTAAATATAATACTTGATGAAGGCTTTCACATGTTTGTAATGTAATAATCAAGAGTTAATTTGCGATATATGGGAGATCAAGGTAAAGAATATTATTTGACCCCCTTTAAACTATTTTTGATTTTCATTTTTTAGATGGGTTATAAGGCTAACAATTTATTAAATGTTTTACTTAGGATTTAGTGGAAGTATTTATGTATAGTTATTGTATTAAAACAATAGGTTAAAATACTAATTATTGATCAGCCATATTTTAAGGATTTCCATTATATTTATTTTGTAAATTATGTTATTGCTATTTGGAAAATAGAAATCATCCATGTATGATGAAAAACATTAATTTTTTTGATGCCCAATGCTCATATACCCATGACCTAAGGATGACATGAGTTTCACACCATACCATTGGACTATGTGATGTCTTTGTTAATGTAGAATTATTTATATTGAATATATATTGATGATAAATTTGTAGAGTGAATTTTTATTTTTAGAGATTAATGTATTACCCATATTGATTTTTAAGAATAATTAAAAATTAATAGTTATAATTTTTATTATTTTATGGCCCAAATGATATTATAATATGTATTTAATACGTCAGGCATCAATGTGAATTTTTGAACATCAATTTGTTAAAGTAATGGAGGAATTAGAAATTGAACAATACATGAAAAAGAATTATTTTATTATATGACTATATCTTGTACATATATATTGTTATATTAGTTATCAATAAATGAATTACTCAACATTAAAAAAAGGATCAAATAAAAACTTTTTCCCAATACATTAATTTTGTAGTTCTAATGGCCTTTTAAATCATAATATATTTATGACATTGACAAACTAATATTTTCATTTATAATTAAATTTTTATATGATTGATGACTTCAATAAATCCTTATAAATATTTACTCATTTCTACTAAGTCCTTGTTTTTGGATTTTAACCAATTTTCTCTTATATGTAAAACTAGTTTTATGTAACTTTGGAAAACCATTTTGTTTCCAACATTCCATTTTTAAAGGAAGTTTATTGATTCGTTTTTTATGATTTGGTTTTCCATGAATTAAAAATTTTATTAATAAAACATTGATAACCCAAAGTAATTTCAAGTGAGAAATATTTTGGAATGGTTTTAGAATGTGACACCCGAATATTTCATTAAATATATATATTGGAATTAATTTATAGTTTGTGATATTTTGATTTTCACACAACACCAAAAATAGTTTATTTTATATTGAAGCACCCAATTTGTATTAAATTATAAAAAATACCATGTTAATTGTTCACTATAGACAAAATAATGTTTATCTTTCTTTACATGTGATATTTGGGTTAGCCTACATTACACGCAAGATTGACTTTCCTCAATGGTTTTCATAACATGAAAGACTGAGTCATACTGAAAACTTATATAATAATAAAAAATTTACAATTTTATATAATAATATATAACATAAATTATATGTTTCTGGTAATTACTATTAATAACTAAAAAAATAAAAAACTTTTTTGAATTCATTTGTTATAAATGAATTAAAAATGTATATAATAACCAGTAGAATATAAAGGGAATATTTTTATAGAAAAATATTTTTATTCTCAGAAATATATTTTCATAAATAATTAAATTGAAATTATTGAGTTTTATTAATATAATATATATTATCTACCAAAAAAGTATATTTAATATTCATCCAATATATTTGAAAAAAAATATTTTATAACAAACCTAATTTAAAACATAAAAACATATATATTTATTAATGCACTTTTAACCCCCTTTTAATATAGAACCTATATGAAACCAAATTTTTTTCTTTTTTAAAGATTATATATTGAAATAACTTTAATAATTGTAATTGGAGCAAAAAAAATAAGTTATTTCGACTTTTTGGTATTTTCTGTGAAGATTTATATTTTTCTAAATAATGAAAAATAATGAATTTTAAGGGAAAATTTATTTTTCATATAACATATTTTCATCGATAAATTATATTGTTAATTGTTTTTATATATTAATTATATTAATTTTTATTAATAAACCATGTTAGGTCATTTAAATCATTTTGACATTGAAATTGAATATAAGACATATCAATCTTTTGAATGTTTTTACATTAAAAACCTACATTGTTGTCACATATCTAGGATATAATTTAAATTAATTTCTACAAATTTTGAGAATATTGTTTGGAGAAATTAAAAAAAAAATTTATTGATCATAATTTATAATTTATAATATATTCAACACATGTTTTGACCAATAAATACTTGTGAATGTAATTTAAATTAATTACAACGATTACGAGAAAATTTATCTTATCACAAGACTAAACCTTAATCATAAGAACCAAATAGTCCCCTATACTTTTCCCAGATAATTTTAATGGCTATATTTTGACCCTATAATCGCTTTTATTTAATTGGAACCATTATCATGCCCACGTTACATGGAAAAAACTTTGGTTGAATTCATTTTCTAAAAATTTACAACAGTTTAACCCCTCCTCCAATATAAAATGTCCTCATATACTCATACTTCAAAAATCATCTAAACACAATTATATTCTTATAATATCTATAGAATCAAATTTAAAACATCCCCACCTTCCTCCATGAATCCATTTTTGGGTATAATGAAATACATGGAACCAATTTGGTGAACACTAAAAGAAGTTACCCAAACAAGACATAATATATTTCCTTAAGATTTGTTCATTTATTTTCCTTATCCCCCACCTAAAATCAACTTATTAAATGATTATATAATAAAACAGTGTCCTAAAAATACTAATAGGTTTTTATAATAAGTTTTTTACCTAAAGATACACATATTTCTATATAATGGGTAATGAACCTTTTGTTTATGTGTACAGTTAACTATTGCCTCATGAAATGACCATTGTTTGATCTTCCTTTACCAGCTCTAATCAAAAACATTATGATGGAAAATCATTATATATATATAATATGTAATTTATAAATTATTTATGTATCTTTGATTTTTTAAACCACATATATTTATACATTAAATCTTGTCTAAATATTTTTATTTCAATTGAGGAAATGTGGACTACCGCAACCTCGAAATGACGTGATCAATTCTCACAATACATTGAATTTATCAAGGATGGTTTTAGTAAACATATATTATATATGTTATATAATAATTCAAATTTTTTAATTATATATTCGTATATTTTAATATATTTTATTTAAGTTTTTTCTTTAAATATGATAACAAAATGGAAACAATGTTCATGAGTACATATGGAATACCATCTCCATGAACTATGTATTCTATTTCATACAAAAAAAAATACTATAAAATATTATAATATAAATATAAATAATATAAATGAAATTGTTTTAATGGTTTAAACTCGTGAATTAATCTTATAATTATAAGGACCAATTATATGACAAATTAAAAAAACTAATAACTAAGAGGCTATTATCTGAAGAGAAAACATAACCTAGAATTGTTAAAAAGGTGTAATATAAAGTAATAATAAAACCATATATGTATTAGATATAACAATATGGTTCTTTGATACATGTATACTGAAATTATATTTATTATAAATTATGTTTTTTTGAGTATAATAAGTGTGAAGAAATAAGTTAAGGGAATTTCATATCACTTTTTATTTCAGTAAGATATATGCTCTAATAAACCCTAATTCCATTTGTTTGGTGTCTATACTGTCAATTGATGAATTATATAATGTCATGGATATGGAATCCACTAAAAGGTTCCATGTACCCAACTGACCACATGGCCTCAAGCGCATTTCCCCAAAATCCAGAGGGTGCCAACTTGCAGCGAGGGCCTAGGGTGTGATTGTAAGAAAAACTATGACCTAAATAGTAGAGTGTAACACAATTGAATAAATAATAACAATAGAATAATTAGTAAACAGAATGAAACTAATGTAAACAATTAAATACTAAAATGTAAAGACAACCAAAACACATATAATATCAGAATGATGCAGCATTTCACATGTTTTAAGAAAACATAGAAAAAAATATACATTGCTATCATGAACAATAAAATATTATAGCGACACAATAAATAAACATAGCAGAACCCCAAGACTTTTCATATTCCCAAGCACTCATGCACCCAAGCAGCAGTCATGTACCTATATAAGGAGCCTTTACCGTATCTACACTTGCCTCAATTTATTCTGATTCAGCCCAATAACATGAACCAAACCGGGTGTGAGAAATAAATCCAAGTAGAAATCCACAAATGGTCTGTGCCAATCTATAAGTGAGTATATGTAATATTATTGTGTAATAACGAAACCATTAAACTAGAATTTATTCAAAAGTAAATTAGAATTTACTCAAATGTAATCAATCATACAATTCTTCTTAGATTTAAACTATTCTTTTTCATTAAGGAATTCAATTACATCGAATAATAAGTTCTCAATATCCCTTGTTGACCAGTCAATCCACTATTCATGAATACATAGTAGATACCACATCTGGAAATCTATAATATAAAATAACAATCAAACCCAAGATTTTTCTTTAACATGGAAGACAAATCATAAGTCATTACAACAGTCAAAAATCAGTTCAAAACGTTTCTATTAGGTAATCCACAGACATAAAAAATCCATAACCATAGGATTTTTCCCACAGGAATAAAAATGTAGGCCACATGAACACAAAACCAAGCCCATAGAAACAAAAAATTCTCTTCCCACATGTAGAACAATTCAACAGGGCCGAGTCCAACATATAAGAAAATCAACATAAGGAAGCAAATGAAGTCATTTCCCTATTACATGGTTAACTAAGGGGAAAAATCTCATTGGTAAGCATTTAATTTACCATTAAATTTCTGCAATCGATAATTGGGAAAAGAGAGGCATTACCACAGTTATCCTAATCCAAAATTTCCAACAACGGTTATCCAAAGGAAATCACACCCACAATGTAGCCCTTAATCAAAACATGCAGTCTCAACATGGTTCAATAATATAATTAATCACATAAACAACCTTAGTAATTAACATAGGTTTACATATCAACAATGTGACATCCCAAACATGGCGCATGACACAATGGTACATATAAAAAAAAGACCTTAAACAATAGACACAAGACCACCAACCTCGTCTTAGTTTTACTCTCCAATTCTAGCCTTGACTTCTAATTCAATCTTGTACAATATATATTTACAAAACAAGAATATTCAGACCACCATAAATAACATAGTCAAGAAACAAAATCCAAAAGAATTGATCTAGAGTAAATGAACACTCATTTATTGTGTTCAAACGAGGCTGATGGTGAATGAATCATATATTTGATCAAAAACCAGGAATATGGTGATGTTTTTATGACCTCTTGAGTTCCCCTAGAAAGCCCACTATCCCATCATCCGAATGGAGAGGCTACTGCCTGTTTTTTGTCAAAAAAACAAAATAAACAACTTGTAAGCCTATATACATGGTGTGTATACCACTTATTTGTTTCTTTGGTGGATGAATTTCTATAAAATACTTTCCATGGCCTACCCACCCGACTACAAAATGTGAACTAGGAAGTACATAGCGTGTAGTTGGTTTTCCTCTTCTCCTTGACAACATGACCATACACCCTATATTCCCTTCATAAACAGACATACTAAATGGCGTGTTCTTGGGATTATATGGTGTCTAACCCTTGTTTCAAGTTAATTACCAAAATTGATAAATTTTTATTGAAAAAAAACTAAATGTAAAAAATGAAAAGAAGAAACTCTACCTCCAAGTGAGAACTGTGTTCTTAAAAATATCTCCATTAATGAAATTTTTCCCTGAATTTTCCTTCCAAGGGTGGGAAAGAAATACCCGAGAATAACTCTGGCCACTGGGCATGTACATTGGCCTCCCTCACCAATGTATCATTATGTACTCAGCCATGCTACCACATCACACGTACGAGAGGAACTTTCCAGCCTTATTAAACCTTTTTGCTTCTATCAACCATAAAAATTGGATACTCCTCAAAGGATGTATCCACCTGATGCTCTACCCCCTCAGGAAGAAAAACCTGAGATGCGTCTGAGTGATAGTGGTGTAGGTGAGATACATGGAAGACGTTGTGCATGGTACAATACCTCTAAGGTAACATGAAACAATAGGCCACTATCCCAACTCACTCTAGAATCCCAAATGCTCTAAAAAGTATCAGTGAAATATTACCATGTATCTTGATTCTATAATGTCCCAACCTTGGTAGAACATGTAAGAAAACTTGAACCCTGACCTTGAACTCCAAAGGTCATCTATGGTGATTAGCATATGAAATTTGATGAGACTACATACTAGACATCTGTCATTGAATCAAGAAGACATTCTCAGAATTATCCTACACGAGACATGGTCAAATTAAGGCTACCTTACCTGCCTCTAACCAGTATAAGGGAAAATAAACAGGCCTACCATATAATTCTTCGTAAGGTTCCATCTTTATAGTAGCCTAAAAACTATTATTGAAGGAAAATTTGACTTGGGGAGTATTCTTACCCTCTTATCCCATAACATATTCGACACAAGAAAAAAACATGTCATCTATAACCATTATCACATGCTCTGATTTTCCATCATTTAGAGTTTTTTATGATATGCACTGAAGAAACTATGTATCCATCACTCTTTAATAACATAAAAGAAACTAGATGTAAAAAAGAAATACCTTTATTAAATGATAGAACAAGATACCCCATGATGTCTTACCAACTATCAGATATATATATTTCCATGTTCATCAACTCTAAAGGACTCCTTGATCAGCAAGTAGTGTGAGACAATCAGAATCCTGTCAACTATGACCCACACATTATCTTTTCCTCAAGGAGACCTCGGTAAACCCATTGCAAAATTAATCAGGAAATCACCCCCTTTCCACTCCAGAATAGGTAACTTCAATAAATGCACATTCGGCGGTTGATGATATGAATTCACGAGATGAATAGTAGATCATATCTTACCAAAACCATCTACGTCCTACTTCATTTTTGGCCACCAATGCTGACAGCACAAGTCATGGTACATATTGGTGACTTTGAGATTCACTGACCAAGATGATGCATGAAACTACCAAATCATCACTTCATGTATATCCAGTAGATCCCATATGTATTCATGGTTACATATGACCTAATCCTCGCCTATCACCCATCCTATAGGAGGATCCTCACCTGCAACACTCTAATGAAGCACTAGGGATTCAGAATTTGATAGCTTCCTCACTCTCACTATATCCAGTAGGGTAGTTGTAACAACCAAATAATAATGATATGTTTGTTCCAAACTATTGTGCACCTCTAAATTCATCTTAGATAATAAATCCATATGTTTCCACTCACCACTGGCCTCTTACAATTCCGGTATCTGAGTCCTCCTGCATAGTGTTTCCGCTACTGCATTGCCTTTCCCAAGCATATAAGAATGCTCCAAATCGAATGACTGATAGTATTCCACCCACATTCTCTATCTCAGATTTAAATAACAATGAGTAATGATGTATTTCAGACTTTTTTGGTCCTTTCACAGCACAAAATTCACTCCTAATAAATAATTTACCCAATACTAAAAAATCACGAACAACTCCAGCCAACTCAATATCATATGTTAGGAAATTAGACTCATGTGGCCTCAAATACTGACACCCATAACCAAAACCTCGATCCCTCCTACTTAAGAACTCCTCCCATCCCAAAAACTAATGCATAACATTATATAGTGTTACTGATTCCTAGATTTGGAAAAGATAATATAGATATCAAAATCACCCATCCCTTAAACTCTTGGAAGGTTGTGTCATAAGAATCTGTCTAGTCAAACATAAAAGCTTTTATAATCAATCCCATCATCAGTGCTACTAAGTGTTATAACTATTGTATAAAATGCTAACAGTTAACATCTTGTGCCAAAAAATTCCTTACCTTAATTTTTTTCGAATTCTCCCAAGTAACTACTACTATTATATTTTTTATGTCCACTAATACTCTAGTCTCTGAGAGGACGTGACCTTAGATGTGAATCTGATCCATCTAGAAGTGGAATTTTGAGAGCATTATGTAACAGATTTTCTCTTAGTGTATTCAAACTGATATCATGGTGATTTCTATGCTTGTATTTATTGAAAGAATACACCAGGATATCATCCACAAAAACCACCACAAAAAATCAAGGTAATAATTTAATACTCAGTTTTTAGTCCCATGAAAACATATGGCACATTTTGAAGACCAAACGACATAACTGGGTACTCATATAGACCTTACCTACTATGAAACATGGTACAATGAATTTTTGTAGATCAAACACATAACTGCTGATATCCTAAACTCATGTCAATCTTCAAGAACACTCGACCTTTTAGAAGTTGATCATATAGTTCATCTATCTCTCATAAAGAATATCATGTTTAACAGTATGATGGTTTATTTTACAATAGTCCATGATATCCTAAGTGTACTATCCAAATTTTTTGTGAATAGGACTACTGAACCACATGGAGGAGTATTGGGTCATATAAAATTTTATCTTCTAGATCTTTCAAATTCTTCTTGAGCTCTTGCATGTCTATCGTAGCCATCCTGAATGTAGGAATGGATACCAGGGTAGCTCCTTGAACCATATCGATAGTGAACTCTACTTCACTAATAGAAGGTAATCTTGAGAATTCATCCTAGAAAACATCCATGTAATCATCTACCACTATAGGAAAATCATCAAGACAAGTTCCCTGGTCATCCAGATATAAAATCACAATCTATGGTGTCATCCAAAACATCCCATGATGATCAGGTCTATTTATAAATTCATAGACATCCCATTCACCCTTATATAGAAGCACTCTACCCTCAGGGGTTGTGAAACTCACCCTATGGTGATTTGAATCAAGTGGGGCTCGAAAAGGAATCAACCAGTCCATTCTGAGAATGGCATCCTATCATATCATCTCTAAGTAATAGTGGTTCCAAAGAATGTGACAGCCACCAATATCATGGGGGAACTCCTTGTACTATTTAACACCTACCATTCTAATCCCTAACAGAGTTTCTATCATCTTAACATCAGATAGAGTATAAAAAAATGTCCAATGCTTTTCATAATTTCCATAGATATAAAACTATGTGTAACACCCGCCTCAAAAAGTGTATAAGATAAAACCGAGGTGATTATGGTACTACCTCTGACGGTATAATGTCTAGGATTCAAATAATGCGGGGTCTATTGCACTGCGGTTGTGAGACACTACTTGGAAACCCTAACCTAATCCGCCTTGTTGTCACTCAGATCCAGGGGTTTAACTACCACAACCACAACCACTTTTTTAGCCCAAACGCCCCCAAACAATTTAAGATTCTATAATTGTGATAAGCTACTAGTCCTACTCCTACATGTGGAGTCTGTACAGAAACTCAATCACGAACCACTGGTAGAAATTCCATGCAGTAGCCTAGAAGATAGACCATCCTGCCACAAGCTCGACACTCAACTAGGTCCCTTGAGAACTTAGGTATCATATGCCCAACAATTCCATAATAGTATCACATCAACAAGGCATTGGGAGAAATGATATGGCTGTTAATATCACATCAAGAGAACTCCACATGATGCTTCCTCTTTCTAATTGAGATAGCACTAGAAACCGGGGATGGACCATATTACACCCTCCTATGATCGAATATCGAACATGATAACATTATCTAATTGTCTACCTTTTGATATGTCAACGCCCATTAGAATTGGTTTAAATAACTAATGCATAGTATACTAGGAACAATATTCCATAACTGACAGAGTGCCCTACTCCAGGATCGTAAACTCTCAAGCTCGGTTGGCCCTCAACATTATGGAAAAATAATAATCATAGAAGACTGGCTAGAATTTTTTACATTTTATATCCCTATAATTCCATGCCTAAGTGATAACATACCCACTTATCATTGATAAATCACAAAACATATAGGTATTTACCTTGACCCTCCTCTTTAGAGGCGTCTCCAAACACTTGATGGTAGTCACAACTGATTATATCCGTGATTTTTTATCCTGTGGTGAACCATTCCCCGAAAAAGTAGGAATATGATGCTGCTTGAATATATGTGTCATCTCCTTTATTAATGTGGTAGCATACATTGTTCCATGAATGGTATACATGAACCTCACAAAACCATCACAGAATTGTGCATCTGCACTTGTGTCCAGTATAACAATAAGTGTTGTAGATGGAATAACTGGAGGTTCCTTCGGTAGCACGTGACCTACCTTCTCTGGAGTATGATCATCACCTCTCTCCAGGAATAACACTAATAGTCATCATGGCATAATGACTCTAAAATGTCATGAACATGCCTTAGTTCAATATCTTCATCATGGCTTCCAATTCAAGAGTGGAAAAAATATAAAATGACCCTCAATATTTGAAAAAATTGCACTACATGGTGTGTATAAATAATACAAAGCATGTACCCTTACACTGTCCCATGATCATGTTCTACCACCGACATGGTCATGTATTAACCCCAGGTACACAGTGTCTTCCACACACACATAGTGTGTTCCATGCACACATGGCATGTTCCACACGCACACAACATGTACAATGTTATATCCTCCTAGACATGTACACCCACATGTCTAGGTCAACACTGGTTCTTCCAGGGTAGGCTACATAGTATGTTCTAAAAGTACATGATGTGTTCAGATCCAAACTGAACACCTTGTGTTTCCTCTCACAAGGACTGTCACATGAGAAGATACTCCACCACATGTACATATGATAGATGATGTGTACATCTTAAAAATGTAACACAATCATCCCAAAATAGGAAGAATACGCGTCGTGTTAGTAGAAACAACATGTTGTGTAATCTTGGTTTTTCCGAGATGAAATTCACTATTCACAAAACACCCCTTTTTAAGCAGAAAAACTACAAATTATATGCCAATTCCTCCTCCGTGAGGTCCTATACTCCCCATGATAAACATTTGTCACCCAAAGACAACATAACATAGCATGTTTCTATATAAAAGGATGGATCCTTATCCACCAAAACCTTGTCCCCGAGGGGTCATATTCCTTAGGAAACAATGGTTTTCATCTATTCAATCAATACCATACCGATACCAGTACACCTATCACAACAACGTGGAAATTTATCAAGGTACTGTTACAACATCATGTATCAGAAATTTTTCCTTAATGGCATGGATTGTATGCATGGAATGGGATTTCTAAAGAGTTCATATATGATGCATTAGGTGGAGTACCATAATCTCACTAGGTTGCAACATACTAGAACCCCAATAATATCAATAATAACAACACAAAACAAGTGCATCACCCCATGGTGATATCACATATACTATAATATTTCAAAATCCAAAAGCACAATTTAATTTGAGTAATTTTTTATTTTTCATAGTACATAGTGTTGCTACACCCAGGCCCAACTGATTTCCAAATTCCATATCCTTTATATCGTCACTGAATAGAAAAGAAAACTAGAATGAAAACTCCTTTTATATCACATTGTAACATCCTAGATCTGGATTCCAAAAAAAGGAACCCCATACCTGGTTGGCCACAAGCCCTCATGTACATTTAACCAAACACCTAAGGCTATCGACTAGCAGTGTGGGCCTAGTTTGTGATAGTTGTAAAACTATGAAATCATTATCATATTGTAACATAGTCAAATAAATAATAAAAAGTAGCATAAGTATTAAAAAACATGCTAATTATGTAAACAAATGAAGACTAAACAATAAAGACAACCAGAAGGCATATAATATCAGAATGATATAACCTGTCATAGGTTCTAAGAAAACAGTGAAAATAAGATACATTAAAATCAAGTACTATACAATACTAAGGTATAACAATACAAAATGAATCATAAAATCATCACAAGTCGTGTCTTGGTCCCATTCTCTCATGTTCTTATGAATCAATCTTGTACTTGTATAACGAGCCTTTCCCCTATCGACCCGTGCCACAACATAGTCTGTCTGGTACTAAAAACATGACCAAAATAGAGTTTGAGAAATATAACCTAGTAGGAAACCACCAATAGTTTGTGCAAATCTATCATTGAGTATTTCAAGCAGTATTCTGTAATAATGAAATCATTAAACATTAATGTACTCAAAAGTATGAAATCATACAAATAGTGATCCATTTATAACATTCATGTTCATTAAGAAACTCAATTACATCGAATCATAAGTTCATGGGATTTATAAATAGACTTTTAATCTAATATTAAAGAAAACATTGTAGATACCTCAAAAAGAAATCTATCATGTAAAATTAGAATCAGACCCATGCTTTTGCTTTAGATTGGAAAACACATCATAAGTCATTACAACAGTGAAACCCCAGTTCAAATCCTTACCATCAGGTAGTCCAATGACATAAAAAATCTTTTCCCACATGCATAACAAAACATATCCCACATACACACAAAACATATCCCACTAGCATGAAAAATATCTTCCTGCAAGAAAAAATAATTCAACAGGGCCTTGACCGACATATAAGCAGAACAACATAAGGAAACACATGAAATCGTTACCCTATTACATGGTTAACTAGAAAAAAATTCACTTTGTAAAGAATTTAATTAACCAAACCATTTCACCAACCAATAAAAATAAAAACAAGGGTATAACCACTATTATTCAATGAAAAAAGGGCCTAACAACAGTTATATAAGGGATTACCCACCCACAGGGTTTCCCTTTATCAAAATATGTAGTCTCAATATGCATCAAATCACATAATTAATAACATGAACATCTATAGGAATTAACATGGTTTAGAGTATCAACAAAGAGACACCCCAAATAGGGGCATGTGGCACAATGACCCATATAAACAACTTTACAGTTGATAATAAGCATGAGACATCCAACCACATCATAGTATGACTCTCCTAATCCATCCTCAACTACCAATTTAATCTACAAACATATAGATCTTCAAAACAATAATATCGAAGCTAATTTAAATAACATAGTCACGAAAAAATCACCATGAATGTATAATGATTAAACAATCACTTTCCCATTGTGTTCAAATGTTATTAACGATGATTGATTCGGAGTTAAGATGATCAACTAGGAAGAGGTTGATATTTCGACGATCCTCAAGAGTTACCCCTGTAAACCCACTATTCAATCTGCTGAATGGAGAGGCTAAATACCATTTTAAGAGAAAAACACAAAATACAATCTGTGTATCCCATTATATATATAGTGTATACAATTTCACAATTCATTTAGTAGCTGAATTATACCGACTTACTTTCTAGGGCTGACAGACATAACTATACAGTGTGTGCAATGATGTCCAAGGTGTGTAGTTAGTTTTTCCTTTATTCCTTGTTGACATTGAAATACTCTATATATTAACTTCATAAATTATTGTACGACAATATTTGTTCTTGAGAGTACAAGATGTGTAACCCATGATTCTACTACTTTTCCCAAGTTTTCATTTTTCTCTCGAAACCAACTCAAAAGAAAAGTAAAAGAAAAAACAATTCCTAAAAGGAAGAACTGGGTTCATAAAAATTAAATGATTCATATAATTAAATTAATGGTTATTTATATATAAATGTTAGGATCATTAATTCATAGTGTTTTTTCTTCAAATGTATAAAAAATAAGTAAATTAATTTTGTCTCAATTTTCCTTCTTTGACACACATGTCAATGTTATGCACCAACATTTTTTCATCATGTGTATATACTGCCTCTGAAATGTGATATCATTAATATATTTATTTCATATTTTTTATAATTAATGCAATTTTATTTTATTAAAATGTGATTATGGTTCATAGTTAACATGTTATAACATTTTTTTGAAACAATCTCATCACTTTTCGAGATTATTTATGATTTTGATTCCTAGGATAAAATATAATGATCCATCTCCTAGTAACAGTAATAAAATTTATTTTCCTATTGTTTTTAGGATATATTAAAGTATTGTTATCATTTTATGACACATTGGTATATAATATGGTTAATAAAATGTTTTCATGAAATCCTAACAATACCCTACCTTCAGTCATAAATTGGTGTTCCTTCAGACCCTGTTATCCAAGAAGAATGGATTCCAAAAAAACAATAATATTATCTTTTTATCATTAAAATAAATTTCATACCATGATTGAACTACTAAAAAAATATATTTTCGACAAGAATATTCTTACCTATTTCTTATCAAGTCACTTTTATATCAATTTTACAGTTCACAAGGAATGTTCATATGGTATGTATTTATGTGCCACCATGACTGTCATTCCTTGGAATATTCATTAAAATTATTAAAAAGTTATTTTTTTTAAAATATATTTTTTCCCAATATTCTAGATATTCATTATTTTTATGTCATTGTTATATTTTCAAAATGGTTTTATGGTTATTGGTTCATCCTTTAAAATCAATAAAAGGCATTTTAAATATAATGGGTTTCAAAAATGTTTTTTCCAAACAAGTATTTTAAAAATTTTAATGATTTGTTTATATTTTTTTGATGTATTTTAAAATAGAACGATTTTCTAAATGTTTTATTTATTTCTTTATATTTATTCAAGGAAAATGGTTTTTAAAATACGTTCAATATTTACAAATAAATATTCAAAACAGAATGGTTATTGTCTTCATAAAATGTTTTTTAAAAGATACTTAAATAATATTTCCCATATAATATTATTCTAGTTGATGTTACTCATTAATTTCTTGTAAATGGACTAAAGGATATATTCATGTTATTTCCCATAAATCATTGTGTTATTATGGAATAATGATTATGAAAATGCATTTCAAATTGATGGGTTATATGTTTTGAAATTTTTTTCCTATTACATGGGTTATATGCTTGAAAATTTTCTTTCTACTTAATAGGTCTTACCACACTAATTACATATGAATCTTACATCCTTTCATGGGTTATTCTTTGATTTCATGATTATGAAACTTATATATTTTCCATATTTTATGATGTTATTTGATATTTATGGAACACATTTCATTTAATGGGTTATTATATGTTATTTTTGAAACCCAATTCTTTTTATGGGTTATCTTATGATACATGTTTTATTTTATATTATCCCATTTATGTTTGATTTTATTATGTGATGGGTGGGATCAATATCTACCACTTATTGGTGGGGTAATGTTGAATGTTTTATGTTCTAAAAGGTTACACGAGAGGGAATCATAAGACCCAATTAAGAGGGTACAAGGGAGGGAATATCAATACAAAAACAAGAGGCTACATGAGAGGGAATCCCAAGCCTGAAACGAGAGGTTTCACTATAGTGCATACTAATCCTAAAAAAAAGAGTGTGTACATGAGGGAATAAAAATCATGGAGTAGGTAAACGAGTGAGTATCCATATCCTAATATGTTATTATGTTCTTAGTATAAAACTTGACATTATGATATTTATATTCTTATTTTTACTCCACAGTTTCATATCTTGTTTCTATGTTATTAATTCAAGTTTTATGTTCTCAATTTCCATATTATTCATGTCTTAGGAACTACCATGATTTATTCCATCATTTATATTTATGATCCTTGATTTTTTGGGTATTTTATTCTAATTTTATGGCCAGGTTCTCATACCCCTATTCACATTTTAATACATATTTGTTCCACTTGTTTACCCTTATTGAGCATCTAATCTCACCCCATTTTTTATTTCATCCCCAATATATGAATATATTTATTATGTACGATTTGACTATAAAGGGTTCTAGTCATGAGAAAACTTGTGGGAGATAACATAGATCAAATATTTTCCAATGTAATGTTTCCATGTTTCTAAATCCACTAAACTATTAGAATCATTGGGAATCTGTTTTTCTAATGTTTTATGTATTCAAAAAAAGTGATGTAATTTCTATGTACATTAATATGGGTTGTTATAATCCATTAGATTCATAACCATGCTTATATCAATGAATCCTCAGTGTGTATTCCCCAAGATCATATTTAATGGATCAGATCATATACTATCAATTACTTCTCAGAATGAGAAGTACTCAAGAGGGGTGAAAATTTTTCAATGATCATTATATTTGCAAAATCTATACCACCATTAGGGAAATAATCACTATCAACAATTCCATAATATTTTTTCCAATCATTTTACTAGTTATACTACTAATTAATAATATCCTTGAAACCTCTTAAACATAAGTCCCACATATAATTCAATTGTCACACTTTTTAGTACACATATTATCTTCAAATAGGAACTTTAAAAAAATTGATTCCTATTTTCATTTGATATTGAGGCCACCATATTATGGTATAAGACCCAATATTTGGTATACATATTCCCCCATACACATCCATATTACATGAAATTAATGTGAATGTTACCCTCCTTACATCATAACATTAAACTACTTGGTATGGTCATGTAACATGATCATAAAATATATAATATAAAATACATTGTCTTTGATACCTTGTTCATCTGGATATATAAATGATGTTTTCCTAAGGCTCTAGTCTGAAAAAAATCAATTTCATCACCCGTATCATCTAGATATATTAACTATGATACCATCCACATATTTCAATTACCTAGATATTCTCCTTTGAGTCTATATTTTATGATCCTATGGTCATAAAGAACACATAAACTATTTTTAAAAATGTTTTAGTAGTAATCCTTATTGATAAATGTTAAGCTATATATATATATTTTCCTTCAATAAGAAAATAAATTGTATGATGTGTTCTGATAAAATTCACTTAAATATCTAGTTTATGATTCCTTCAAGAATTATACGTAGTATGCACCTTCATAGGCTCAATATCAACCCCACAAACACCTACAACCTCCTTAGATGATAATTAACACTGGGTCACCAAATATTGTATATTTAAAAAAATGCTCAAACCATCATTAAAACATAATAATGGGTAATTAGGTTGAGTTCCTATAATACTTATAGATGGTATCATTATTAGGATACCTCATATATGTACAGACAACCACATTGGTATAGGTTCATAACCAATGTTAATTGTTTTGGTAACTAGTCATGTATCAGGTTACTAAAATAATTTAATAACATATATGAAATCTATAAGAGAGTCCCAATGTTTGTAATAAACACCCAATTGGTCATGATAATCATAAACTACCATCCTCTTAATTGGGGTGAGTTCATAATTATCATTGGTAAAGAAAACCAATAATCCTATGGCCTCAGAATGTTACATTGTAGGTCACTAAAGATGTGGGAACCATTAAGTGTTTTTAATTACCTAAATAATGTCCTGGAGAATCTATCTGATATATTTTCCCTAGAACAAACATCAAGCCACAAAATACAATATAGATATATTTCTTATACCTAAGCCAGGATTTACTATATGTTACACAAAAAAATATCATTTTGAGATGAATGTGATTTTAAAATAAAAAGACAATCATTTGGAAAAAAGATTCAATAAATAAAATATTTCATTTATAAATCATGAATATACAAAAAGAAATTAATATGTATATTTTAATCTGTTTTCAGGTAATTTACTAATAAATATAATTTATTTATAAAACCTTTATAAAAAAACTTCATTAATTAACATAGAGTTAAAAAATAGATTGTACTTATATTGATAATTTTAACTTATTAATCAACATTATATTTGAGGCTTCCTATATTAATGTTTTCATGATGAATAAATTTTTAATGATCACCAAACATTTTCCTTTATCAATTCATATTATATACCATTATTATATTAGGTGATTTATTTGAAGGCCATAGTCCTATAAACTATTAGGATACAAATTATATTAGTACCCAAATTTTTTTCACATGATTTTTGAAAATATTGAAATTTGAATACAAATGTTGTTTAAATAATTTATTTCTATTAAACTGATCATAGGATAAATAATATCTCTTTTGTGTACCATTTCTATAATTAAAATTGTTCTATTAAAAAACATGTTTCCCAAATTTCCTATTATAAAAAAATATATTATATAAATTTACAATTATAATTTTTTTTATTTTTTAATAGCTATATTATATTGATAAATGATTTCCTAAATTACACATGATAATATATTGAGATCCCGTAGTTTTATTCAATATTCTGTCACCTTTCCTGAATTGAGAAATTATATTTCTAGGATATTTAATTTTAGATTAGAAATTATAAACAATTGGATATTCTTTTTTAATATAATCATCATTTTATTTTAAAATTTTATCCTTTCCAAAATAAATAGATTATAGATATTTTTCAAATATATAAATTTTAAATGATTTTCCCCAAAGAATTTTCATATTTTTATATAGGATAAATATGATCTTGATAGCATAAAGATGTGTTTGAAGAATTTGAATAAGATAAAGTGGGAGAATATGAGGTTAAAATAATGAATTTACATCATCTCATAAAAAGACACTATCTGTGAGGAACATAAGATTTTAATCAATTGATTTATATTTTGAATGTAAATATTCTCTACTACTTCAACAGAAACATTTCGAGAATTCTTAAATTTATTATTATCATTAGACTTCTTCTTTTTTAAGGGTATGTCCAACCTGATGTGAAACTTCTTATTATTTTTCATTTGCTAATTAATCTTCTTGGAAAGTTGACCAATCTCAGTCTCAAATCTAGATTTGTCATCATTTGTTTCCATGAATTAAATTATATTTATGTTTTCTTTGACATAATATTTCTTTTTTTATGTTTTCATTTTATAGATATCTCATATATCATGAGATATCTAATAGGTTCCTAAACCTCAATTTTATATATATCATTATATTCATTGATTTCATGAACTTGGGTGACCAATTTCAATGAGATATAAATGTATATTCTAGAATATAGTCCTTTATAATCTGTATCACCTAGAGAATTTCAACCATTTTAAATGTTAATGAATCATGTAAAAATTTCAATAATGGATTATCTAAAATGTAGAGATAAACTATCAATTCCATGTATAGACCTATAAAATATGGAATATTTTACTCTCTCCATTCCATCATGAGTTACATCAAAGGGAATACTTATTTCATGAATCTTTTTCATTTATAAATTTAAATAAATTCATTTTTATCTCAACTATAATGCAGTGATTCAATTGATTTATTGTCTAATACAAAATAAGAAATCACATCGAGAGTCTATTTATCATTTTTTAAGTTGTATAAATATAACTACGATTAAATATATTATATACAAGAAAACCACTATTTCTAGTAAGGGTAGACATTTTATTTCATTAATAATGATAATAATTACCATCAAAATGTTTTCATGACCCAAAAAGTTTTCATTATGAGAATAATGAGTGTTTGAAAAATCCTTTTCCAAAAATAATGATTATTGATTAGTAAGATAAATATTTTGTATAAAAATATTACATTGAAATAATTTTATTCCAATGAAATATATTAATTCAATATGAACTTGATACTAAATGTAGGTTCATGTTGGATAAAATGTATATGGTGTGAATTGTAATTTTAAACTTTTAATGGATGAAATCATAATATTAAAGACTAAAAACCACATTTGAAATATTTATAATGCTAAAATTATTTTGAAGACATTCAAATTTTATTTAATAAAAAATGAGAAAGAAAAATTGAGAAATTATAAAATATTATAATAGATGTAGCATACAAAAATGAGTGACTCAAAAATTCAACAATGAAGCCTAATTACACAAGAAATTATACACACAAAAATAATTATAAGATAATTTGATAAATCATGAAATATATATTAAAATAAATTTAGAATCAATTATTTATAATGTTATTCGATGAACCCATTTGTATCTTTAACCAATTTATTTGGATTTTTTATATTAATCCCTTGGTTTTAATGGTATAAAAGGTACCAAAAATCCAGTTATGTCACACCCCAATTTCAAAAATATAAATATTCAAATTATTTTAACTTTTTCAATCCTCGTTTTCATTACGAGCTGAGCTCGAGTTGAAATTTGTCCGCTTTTTCTGATAAGTGATGGTTTTTGGCTTCATAATGTCCGGCACACGGGCAGGGCACATAAAAATCCATGTGACTTCGCCAGACCAACGTGCAGCCTACCTGATGCATAGTTAGTTAATAAATTAACCGAATGAATAATAAAGTTAACGCAAAATAAAAATAAATTTTTTTAGAACTATTTAAATAATAATAAAAATAGTAATTATTATTATTATTATTATGTTTTGTTAATATTTTAATTAGGGTTATTTTTTTATTAAGCCTTTGAAATTTTCATAAAAAATTATTAATTTTATCGTTTTTATTATAGTTGATAATTGTTATTATTATTTTATGTTTGTTTATGTGTTTTTTATTTTTATTTTACTTTTTTTACTTTTTTTCTTTTATTCTTTTATTTTTTTTTCTTCTCTCCTTTCCCCCCCACCCTCTCTCTTCCTCTCCCCTCTTCCCCCTTCGCGCATCACAACCCCCCCTAAACCTAGGTCTCACCCTTCTCCTCCATGTCATACCCCCCTTCCGTGCTCCCCTTGGGAAACCCACCACCGGTGCCCCGCTCTGCATCCCTTGCTTTCCTAGCCACATGACTCCCTTCCATTGATTCCACCTCCTCGCTTGATGACCATCTAGTTGCACCGCCGACATCCTCCCCCGAGCCTGATGCTATCGTCGTTGCCATCTTGGGCGCAGGCCGCGACTGCCTTCACTAGTGAGACCTCTCCCTCCCTCTCCTTCTTCATTTAGAAACTTTTTTCTCCTTCGTGCCACCATATTCCATTCTGGTGAACCCTAGGTCGTTAGAAACACCTTTGATTTCTGGTTTTCCCATATTCTAGGTTGGTGCAGATGTTATGTTTAGGAACTTCGAAACTTTTCCCGATAACCGTCGCCTATGGCGAGGTGGTTCGATGTGTTTCGGTCTGTTTCAGTTCTTTATCCATCGTTTGAGGTGAGGATTCTCTTATTGGCTTCTTTGATTTGGTTTTTTATTCAATTGAATTGATAATTTGTTTTTAGGGTTCACATTAGCCCCCTTGTGCTGCGATTGTCGTGCGTTGGGAGATTCACGCCAATTTTGCAAATTTTTCTATACCGAGGTTGGTGGTTCTGCATTCAGATGTTATTTGAGGAATTACATTACTTGTTTAATTAATTTATCATGTTCTTTAATTTATTTGTTTTATAAAAATTTTGTTATCCTTGAAGTTATCATGTGTCATATTTGTTTAGTTGCTTGTTCATATGGAAGGGAGTGTGTTTGTGATGAAAACTCATGTTTAATATTTGACTAGTGTTTTATTATGTTGCGCAAGCACTGTAAATTCTGTTTGGTCACGTGATTTGTGTGCGTTTGGATTTAGAAGATCTTTCTGAGTGGGTTTTTGTGTTCAAATCCTTTTGATAACTATTGGGGTTGTTTCATAAAATTTTTATGTAGTTCATCAAATATTATAATGGGAATTTGGCTTTAAATTGAGGTGTGGTCTCATCCTAAAAATGGGGTTTTAAATTTTATTTCAAATGGTGGGTTGAAATGTGTGAGTAGTTTTTCTCTTTGGGTATGCGACTGATTATTGTGTTATAATAAATGGGTGTGTCATTAGAGAAAACCCTTATGTGTTATTTTGAAACTTTTTGTAGATTTTTAAGTGTTTACCTGTTTTATTGAATTATTTCGATAGCACGTTGAACTCTGGTGTATGGTTTCTAGTTGTGGGTGTCACGAACTCCTGCATGTGCATGAATAAGGTAAGACATATATATATAAATTCCTTCTTTGTACATATTCCCTCATGGAGTGGGGAATATGTGCAATGCAGCTATGGGTATTTATATATATATATATATATGTATAAAATCATGTGCATGGAAGGGCGCAGGGTCAGTTCAAGTGGTCATTGACAAATAACGGCATGTTTGAGGTAGTTCACCTATGCCTAAACCTTTAATTTGATTTTCATATCTGATTTATTGTTTTAAAATTAAGTTTTACATTTACGATATATACACATGCTATGAAATTTAGTTGTGGTTGCTTGAAATGATTATGCAATTGTTTTGAAAATTGAAATTTATTTCTAATTCTATCGGTGTTAAGTATCCATTTCATGAAAATTTATTTTTATGTGGTTTCGAAGTGGTAATCTGTATTTCAAAATGTGTTTCTCTTTTTTGGCCAGCTAATTGTAAAAATTGTTCCCATTATGTGATTGATCCCATTTGGCATCTTAAGAATGCTTTATGAAAAATAAAAACCATTTTGGAGGCACGCCCACTTAGTTTGTAGAAAAAATTTATTTTTAAGTTGAATTCATTATTATGTGCCGAATTTAATGCTTATTCAACGTGTGACACGGAAGATGGGGAATACTCTTAAAGAGGTAGAATAGTAGTAATAGGTTGAATGAGTTTTATAAAAAGAAATTGTTATGTACATATATGATTTCTTGATAAAGAAAACTCACCACCACTTGAAATAGGGAACAATGGTAATCCTGGGAGTCTAGGTGGGTGACCAGGACTAGTACAATAGATGACACATCATGGGTATGTCCCAGTTTTTCTAGCCGGATTGACGCAACAACACTAACTAAACATATGAACTCCGAGGGTCGTGGACATCTAAGCCACGTTTTCTGAGGGTTGTGGTCTTCTAAGCCATGTTGTTTCTTAGGGTCGTGGTTTCTAAGCCACGTTTCACTAAGGAATGAGGCCTCTAGGCAATCACATCTACTAGATACATATAGAAAATATCCATTGAGCTCATTTGTGACATGCTGATAGTGATGTAAATTTCTTTTCAGTTGTTTCATACTCGATTTCTTGTTTGTGAAAACCATATATTTATCCAAATTGGGTTCTTTTCATTTTTAAACATTAATGAATTCTTGGATCCTATTTTGAAAATGTCGTGGGAGTGAAATGCATTACATGAAAATGGAAACTCATTACTTGAATTTTAAAAGAAGGAAAAACATTACTTTATTATACCTTATTTTCAAACTGGCATGATTGGATATCTTACTAAAGGTTATGGAATAGGACATGGTTATATTTTGACATTCCTACTGAGAATTTCGGTGATCATGACTATTTTACCTTTCATTTGCATGTTTCAGTCTTCGACCACTTTTGGGAGCGAGTGTAGTTTATGTTCCGCGTTGACCCACGTGGTCAGCTGAGTTATGTCACGTCCCTTCTATAATTTCATTTTTTCTACTTCTAGGTTGTTTGGTTTATTTCCCTTTATTTATCCACTTTTCTAGTTTATGTTTATTCATCTTTGTTACAGGACAAAATCATTCCCAACTGGTTCATTTCGACGCCTGACACTAGTTTCTAGCCCATGGGGATCGGGAGTGCCTTTCGGGCCATGTTGCGGACCGGCTCGGGAAATCGGTTTAGGGCCGACCCGGCTTGGTTCGTTAAAAAATGGTATCAAAGGGAGGTTCTTGTTTTTTTGGGTGTCAGGTAGCATAGTAATTTGGTGTGTCAGAACATGAGAGGGAGGTGCGAGAAGAATTTCATGAACCCGTTACCATCCCGAGACTCGATTTTCCAGGGGTAGTATGGGATTTGAGTTTTTATTTTGGCCTGGTCTGCGTGGATGAGGGATGAAAAAGGAAGTGATTTAGTGTTACGCGACATGATTGCATGGAGTAGAGACCCATGTATAGCCTGAGTGAACAGTTCAAGATACATTTTTTGGTGGATGTCTGCTCGGAGAATGGCCTGCTAAGCCATGTTACTTGGTTGGCATAGCCACTAGTCCCTTTTTTTTTTGGAAATTTTGATATGAGTTATGTTTAAGCTTCATTTTGGTTGGTGTGAGTAGATCAAAAAAATGAAAACAGATTTTTTTTAAGGTGTTTTAAAAAGTGAATATGGTTGTTATAGTGGAAAATTGTTTTTCAAATGGAAAACTTTTTGGAATTTGGAAAGATGATTCTTTAATGATATGTGCCTTTCACAAATTGGTTGGGAATTTATGCTTTGTGATGAATGGTCTGTTTTGGAAATGATAAGTGTCTTGAATTTACCCTTGGTATTCCTATGAGTGATCAAATACATCGAGGTGTGCATGTGGCAAGGGGATAAATTGGTGATGTTAGGGGATGGGTGCATGAGCTACCACAGGGACATGTATGTGTAAGACTTCATGGTATACCAATGGTGGATATTTAAGTTGTTTTGTTTTCTGAAAAATGGTATTAAAAAATGATTTTTCAAAAGTTTAGAAATGTGAGTGAGAATTTTTTTAGTGTTATATATTCATGTTTGGTATCATTTTTTGTGGGTTCTTGGTTTTGACATACTGAATTGTGGTTGGAATAGTGATTTGAGTTTGAACAGTAGTATGTGATTGAGGTGTGGAATTTTAATTTATGATGAGTTTTAATTAGGATTTCTACTTCTTGTTTTTTAGTATGACACCTAGAAAAGTCCAAGAAGGTTCTAGTGGGTCACTTCTAGTTATTGATTCTACCTAGACTCTTAACAGAGTGGTGGAATTGAATTCTTTTCAGTTGTTGTCCGTCTTCCATGGTGATCATGATCTATTGAAGGTAATGGATTGGCTTGGTGAAATAGTTGATGATTTCATGTTATTGGAAGATCCCAAATCTATGAGATTCTGTGTTGGTTTGGTTCCATTTGAAGGTGAAACTTTGGATTTGTGGAGGAAATGATCCCAACATCATTTGCATGATGGTATGTCTTGGAAGGCGTTTAAGACCACTCTAGTCTGATGGGTTATACCCGAGGAAGTGAAGGCGAGGAAAGTGTAAGAACTAGTGAGTGTCGAGTAAGGCTAACGAGCAGTTAAGGCCTATGTGGGGAATTTCAAGTGGTTGATTCCATTTTCTCTGGAGGTAGCGTCGTGGAATCAATTAAAGATTCTCTTGTATGGGGTCTTCATCCAGGGTTCCAGTACCGTTTCTTTTGGGTGATCGCGAAGGATCACCATCTGACGACTAGAGCGAATAAGAGGAACCCATCTCTGACAAGTGTTTTTGTATATTCAATCTTCAATTATTCGTGACGCTCTTCATTTCATTTCTATTGTCATAGGTTAAGTCTCCTTGTCGACATCCATTGAAAATTTTCCATCGGTGTGCTATTTGGGAAACATAGAGAGGTTCCGCTTGCGGAATCTCTAGGAGTATTCTCGACATGAGAATTTTAGCTCCTGACTGCAGGGCATTAGATGCTTTAAGACATTAGAGCTCCAACCATAGGTCTTGGAGTGAAGCTCTTCAAGAATTCATGAATCATTTTGGTGTGGGGCATCTTGGCCTAACTTTTGTCTTTAGTGCTAAAATAGGAATGGTTTGAATCCCTCTGCTGTAGCTTCAATGTCTTTGAAGGTTCTATTTTGTTGTAAGAGGTGCAGATGTCCCTTTTTATCATTGTTGTCTTTGTTCATTGAATACCCCACTGTGTTTGTAGAAAGGTATGGTGATCTTGTTTTCTTGTAATTCTAGTTGTTTTCCCTCCTCAAATATGAGCTTTGGAGTTGTCTCTTTATGGTTATGAGTCTCAAGATTATTATCTCTCTCATGTGGATAGCTCCTTTGCTGACCCATTCATGTTTTAGGATGTGATTGTTTTGAAGACACATGCGTCTTGGGAAATAATGAATAGTGGTTTGGTCCACCACTCTGTTTGGGGTATTCCATTGATGACCCCATCTGGTGGGGGTCTGGTTGGTGTGGAGAGTTCATGGGTTGGATTGTGCTGGGATTCTCATATTGTTCCGTGCCAATTGGAATAAGCAGGTCAGTCCTTAGACGGTGGGGAGACCCACCATGGATCTTGTTGCACATTCATTTAGAGTTGGTGTTGGGGTGTTTTCACTTTTTTCATGTAGGTAGCATTAGAAGTTAACTTGTGATGAGAGTCCTTAAGTAGGATATGGTAGTGGGGTTCTTGTGGTGGGGAGAACCATCCTTCTATCCAAATGGCTCTTTACATAGTGGTTGTCCATAAGGCACGTCGGGTGTGACTCAGGGAGTGAGAATTCACACTGAGTTGGTGAGTTTGTTGGTCTTGTTCAGTTTCAAGTTCGAGTTTGTTTCCTCATTTGGCTGAGTGACTTTTTGGGGGCAGAATGTTTTTTGAGGTGGGGATATTTTTCACACCCCAATCTCAAGAATTTAATTATTCTAATTATTTTAACTTTTTTAATCCTCGTTTTCATTATGAGGTGAGCCCGAGTTGATATTTTTTCTCTTTTTCGGATAAGCGATCATTTTTCGCTTCGCAATGTCTGGCACACGGGCAGGGCACATGCATTTCCATGTGGCTTCTCCAGACCATCGTGTGGCCTTCCTGATGCGTATTTAGTTAAATAATTAACCGAATGAATAATAAAGTTAACGAAAAAGAAAAATATAATTTTTTAGAACTATTTTAATAATAATTAAAAGAATAGTTAAGATTATTATTATTATTATTATTATGTTTTGATAATATTTTAATTTGGGTGTTTTTTTATTAAGACTATGAAATTTTCCTAAAAATTTTATTAACGTTATCTTTTTTATTAAATTTGATAATTCTTATTATTATTTTAAGTTTTTTTATGTTTTTTTTTATGTTTTTATTTTAATTTTAATTTTGGTTTTCTTTTCTTTCTAATTTTATTTTATTATTTTATTTTTTTCTTCTCTCATTTTCCCCCTCCCTCTCTCTAACTCTCCCCTCTTCCCCTACCGTGCACAGTACCCCCATAAAACCTAGGACTCACCCATATCCTCCCCCTTAGACCCCCCTTCTATGCTCCCCTCCAGCAAGCCACGAATGACACCCCCCTCTCCCTCCCTTTCTTCTCTAGCTGCACGCCTCCCTCCCATTGAGCCCACCTCCTCTCTTGCTGACTAGCTGGTCGTGCCGCCGACATCCTCCCCCGAGCCTGATGCTGTCGTCATCGCTGTCACGGGTGTATGCTACCACTTCCTTCACTGATGAGACCTCTTCCTCCCTCTATTTCTTTATTTGGCAAATTGTTTTTGCCTTCGCATGACCTTATTGTGTTTGGCTGAACCCTAGCTTGTTAAGAATGCCTTTTATTTTCGGTTTTCTCATAATCTAGGTTGGTGAAAATGGTGTGTTGAGGCCTTCAGAGCGTGTCTCGATAACCACCGCCGAAGGTGAGGTAGTTCGATATGTTTTGGTCCATCTCAGTGATGCGGTCACCATTTGAGGTGAGTATTCTCTTATTGGATTGTTTGATTAGGTTTTTTATTCAATTGATTTGATAATTTGTTATTAGGGTTCACATTAGACCCCTTGTGTTGTGATTGGCGTGCGGTGGGTGATTCACACCAATTTTGTAAAGTTGTGTATGCTGAGGTTGGTGGTTCTGTATTCAAATGTTATTTGAATAATTAATTTACTTGTTTAATTATTTATCATGTTCTTTAATTAATTGTTTTTTGAAAATTTGGTTATCCTTTAAGTTATCATGTTTCAGATTTGTTTAGTTTCTTGTTCATGTGGAATGGAATGTGTTTGTGATGAAAACCCATGTTTAATATTTTACTAGTGTTTTATTATGTTGTTCAAGTGCTGTAAGTTATTTTTGGTCATGTTATTGGTGTGAGTTTGGATTTAGAATAATTTTTTGAGTGGGAGTTTGTGTTTAAGACCTTGTGATACCTATTGGAGTTGTTTCATAAAATTCTTATGTGCTTAATTAAACCTTTTAATGGGAATTTGGTTTTAAATTGAGGTGTGTTCACATCTTAAAAAAAAATTTCACTTTTCTTTCAAATGGTGGGGTGAAATGTATGAGTAGTTTATCTCTTATGGTATGTGATTGATTCTTGTGTTATAATAAATCGGTGTGTCATTAGCACAAAAATGTATATGTTATTTTGAAACGTTTTGTAGATTTTTAAGTGTTTAATTGTTTTATTGAATTATTTGTATAGCATGTTGAACTCCGTTGTATGGTTTCATGTTTCGGTTGTCAAGAAGGAATTCCTGTACATTAAAAAGGTATTATATATAGATAGATAGATTCCCTCTTTGTAAATATTCTCTCATTGTGTGGGGAATATGTGCAATGCAACTAGGGGTATTTATATATATATGTATAAATGCATGTTCGTGGAAGTGCGCAAGGACAGTTCGGGTGGTATTCGACAATTAACTGCATGTTTGAGGTAGTTCCCCTATGCCTATGCCTTCAATTTGAATTTCATAATTACTTGGTTGTTTTAAAAGTATGTTTTACATTTATTCTATATACACATGCTAAAAAATTTGGCTGGAGTTTCTTGAAATGATTGTGAATTTGTTTTGAAAAAAGAAATGTATTTCTAATGCTATCGGTCTTAAGTAATATTTTGTTCAAAATTTATTTTTAAGTGGTTTTGAAGTGGTAATGTGTATTTCCAAAGGTGTTTGTCCTTTTTTTCTTGTTAATTGTAAAAAGTGTTCCCTTTATGTGATTGAGACCGTTTGTCATCTTAAGAATGCTTTATGAAAAATTACCTATCTTGAGGCACGCCTCCGTTGGTTTAAAAAAATGGGTATTAAGTTGAATGCGTTATTATGCGCTGAATTTAATGCTTATGCATTGTGTGACGTGGAGGAGGGGGAATTATCTTAATGAGAGAGAATAGTGGTGAGAGGTTGAATGAGTTTTAGAAAAACAATGTGTTATATACATATATGTTTTCTTGATAAAGAAAACTCACCACCATATGAAATAGAGCACAATGGGAAACCTAGGTATTTAGGGGGGTGACTGGGACTAGTACTCTAGATAAAATGACATCGGTTCGTCCCGGTTCTTCTATCAGGATTGACGCAACAACACTAACTAAAAATATGAATTATGAGGGACGTGGTCTTCTAAGCCACGTTTTTTTTAGGGTCATGGTTTCTAAGCCACGTTTCACAGAGGTAGGAGGTCTATATGTTCCCACCTGTGCTAGATACCTATAGGGACTACCCATGGTGCTCATTTGTGATATGTTACCTGTGATGTAACTTTCCTTTCAGTTGTTTCATACTCGATGTCTTGTTTGTGAAAACCATATTTTAATCCAAACTGGTTTATTTTCATTTTTAAACTTTAATGCATTCTCGGAAACTATTTTTAGAATACTATGGGAGTGAAATGCTTTACATGAAAATGAAAACTCATTAACTGAATTTGAAATGAAGGGAAAAAATTAATTTATTATACATTTTTTTTCAAACTTTCAAGATTAGATTTCTTCCTAAAGGCCGGGGTATAAGACACGATTTTATTTTGACAATCCTACTGAGAATTTTGGTTCTCATGCCTATTTTACCTTTTAGTTGTTGGTTTCAGTCTTGGATCACTTTTGGAAGTGAGTGTGGTTTACATTCTGCGTTGACCCACATGGTCACCTGAGGTATGTCACGTCGCTTCATTAATTACTTTTTTTTACTTCCAAGTTGTTTATTTTATTTCCCTTTATTTATCCTATTGTTTATTTTATGTTTATTCATTTTTAATATGGGAAAAAATCATTCCGAACTGGTTTATTTCAATGCTCGACACTAGTTTCTAGCACGTGGGGATTGGGAATGCCCTTTGGGCCACGTCGCAGACGGGATAAGGGAACCGGTTTAGGGTCGACCCGGCTTGGTGAATGACAATTAATTTTTAGGTTATAGCTAGAAAAAAGAATAAAATCTATGCTATTTTTTAGTGGCTGATGTTGGGAACCATAAATTTAAGTAAACTCTTTAGATTATTAGTTTTTTAAATAATCATCAGTCCCTCACATTAAGAGGTACTAATAAATGAAATTATAAAAATATCAGATGAATGAGAGTATTTTTAGTTTAATTTTTTTAGGAATGATGTGGATACTCTAAATTTTATAAGAAAAATAAATATTTGATAATAAAAAATAAGTACAGGTGGATGGAATTTTATAATAATATCACACATATGGATGGAAGAGGGGTTGACATTGAATTGCGTGTTTGTGGGAGAACATTTACTATCTTATAGCATTGGTGTCATTAATTCGATTAGGATGTATATTTATAGTACATCCAAGGGATCTATTTATATCCTTAAAAGGATGCTAGAAGAATCAAGATTTAATTAAGGGATAAAAGTCCAAATAAATCCATTTTATGGTTGTTTTGACCATAAAAAATAAATATTCTAATTAGATCTTTAATAAAATTGGATACCCAATAGCCACTTCTAAATAGTCTATATACCATGCAGAACTCAATTTACACTATTATTCTCAACTTGGGTGATGATTTACATCCCCTGGAAGGATGATGAACACATTGAGTATGTGTATCTTTTTTCAAACTACACTAGATGTCCAGTTCTCCTCTAAATTCTAACTTGAGGACTGATACTATAATAGGAAGCCTCTACATTTATCATTAGTTGGTTGATAGATATATACTATATAGTTATTTCTTCTTATACGTGTCTAAAGAGTTCCATGTAATTTAGGTTTCCTGCTATTCCTTCGAATGATTTGCATATTTAATCTAGAATCCAATAATTTTTTCTATAATTCATTGAGGTTATTTCACAATTATGACATGATTCGATTACGATATTCTAATAACCAATAGTTACAATTGAAATTTATAATTATCAACATCTCAAATGAAGTCATTAGACACATTAACGTGTGTTGTTAATAATTAAAACATATAAATGTGAGAATTATAAAAATATCATTCTTGGATTTCCCACAAGTATCATTCTTAATACTATCAATATCATTACAAGAATCCAATATGTGAGATATATCTTCTTTCATAGAGACTATTCTGAATTAATTCAATATTGAATTTAAGTGACATATAATAATAAAACAAAATTATATAATATCAAACCCAAATGTCATAAATTATTACACTCAAAATATAATGAAGTTAATGGATTTGAAATTTATATCAATATAATATAATCAATATATTTTTTAATATATTCATAATTACAAATATTATCACCAATATAATAAATACTCTTTCTGTTGTTGTTTAAAAATATATACAATAAATCTCATGATATCTAGAATTATGAGAATGAAAAAATAAATAAAAATATAAAATTAGTAAACAAAAAGGGTACAAAATATGTGTATCCTCCCCATGATTATTTTCTCATTCATAATTTATAAAATTCAAGCATTCTCTGTTATTTTTTGAGGATTTTAATTTTTTATATTTTATTTCACTCATAATATCATATCTATTGTCTTATAAAACATCATCTTGTGAGAAAAAACATAATAGAATGAGGCTTTTCACAATTTAAGGGTTATTTAAAAAAATCATAAATGTTTAATGAAACAATAGATATGGTAGTCTGAATTTCAATTCTCGCAAGGTTATTTTTTGGGAGAAAATAGTAATGATCAATAAAGGGAGCATTTTATAGTTTAAGAATTAAGATAGCCTTTACCATTTTATTTTTAATTTATTTAGATTTTGTTGAATCAAATAATTATATAGTGTACATGTAAATGTATTGATAAATAATTATATGTTGTTTCTAAATGGGTAAATAAATATTTTTTACCCATGAGTGTTTCTCCAACTGATTTCACATAGTATACTACCATTCCAAATCATCTTATATAACTAGGCTGGTAGTCAATGGTAAAATGTATGCATTATTTTCCTTGGTTCAGTTACTCAAAGCTAGATTGGGTACAAATTATTATGTTATTGTTGTTATTAGATTTCTATTTTTTTGTAGTGAAAATGGTGCTGAATGATTTTTTAGATTTGAATTATTTGGTCACATTTGAAAATTAATTTTTAATTCAATGCATCTTCCCTTATACAAATCCATGAGAAACATCAATTATTATATCACATAGTGAGTAATAAAATCTTATTTACTCATGGATGCTGTTAGATTATTGAATGTTTCATGTATATTAGAATAACTAACACGAGATAAAGAGATAATATCCCCTACATTGAAATCTAGTGAGTGTTATTACTTATAATTATAAGGCCCAAGCCTTAAACCTTACATAATATATATTTTAGTTAATAATTCAAATTTAGGATCTTTTCAGGTTTATATATTTAGAGAATTAGATCATAAATTATACATAATAACTTGAATATTACAAGTATTCACTTCTACTTAGTCTCCTTTTTTTTCATTAAACAAAATATATTTAAAATGAAACACGACATCGTTTCTTGTTTTAGCAACATAACTTTCCTTGTTCCCATAATAGACACTATTATTCCTTTTGTCCTATGATAAAAATTTCAAAACATTGTATGAGAATAAAAATCTCAGTACGGGATCCATAATGAAACAAAAACTAATAGTTTTTCAAAAAAAACAAGTAAACTATGAATACATTATCATAATGAAATACTTTTCACCTTTATTATATAGAAGAAACACTAAATGGGATATAATATCATTTCATAGTGTTTTTTTTAAAATGGATTAAAATAATTCCCATATAAAGAAACATATATCATATAATGGTATCATGGGACATAAACGAATTTTAATGTAATAACCATGTGGTCGACTTCCACACATATCACTAAATAGAATATCCATATGTAAAACATCCATACCCAATGGATTAGAGGATATAACATAACCACCCATCCTTGGTTAATCATAGAAACCCCCATCATTTGGTTTACCATAGAACCACCTATCATTGGTTTATCACCTAACCACCTGTTAAATTTCAATGTTCTGTTATATAATCATAACACATTAAATATTGAAAATATCAACATTTCACTAATTATAAGTCCCCCGCCTTAAACCTTACTTAATCAAGAGTTATTACAAGATTCCACCTTGAGGATCTTTTCAGGTTTAGAGTTTTAGAGAATTAGAACATAAAACTAGTATTACATTCCACATTTAAACAAAGTGGTTACATAAAAGATAGTATTAATTTATCCCATAAAAGGAAACATATTTAAAATATAACATGGATTCTTTCTTGACACTTCCTTGACACTATCATCATATCATGTACCTTTCCCTTGACCTGTGAAAATCATTTCAAAAAAAACTTGGGATGAGAATAAAAATCTCAGTATGGGTTATAAAAACATGGAAAGGAAACATGGGTAAATATATACATAAGAATTAAATCATACTTTACCCATAAAACATAATCACTTTGACATACCTCATCAAATCATGAGTAAATCATAGAAATCATAAGACATAAAGGTAACTTGAGGCATTCATAACATTCTTACGTAGGGAGTACCCCTCTTGGTTACGTTTGGAATACCCATCACAGTATATTCCCTAAATCTCTTCGGATAAACCTTAACGTTTCACTCCTTCACGTTACCCAATGCATTGGAGGGCTATATCGGGATCACCTGCCCTTAGTTTATCACGGAACCACCCTTCTTCATAATAATGCCCAAGAACCTCAACATAATCGTATCACTTAAAACATTCATAAAGGAAGCATAACATTCCCACCTTTCATTCACAGGATATCAATACAACACATTGATATAAAAACATTATGAAAACTATTTTCAATAACAAAATAAAATAAAAGTAAAACATGGTATTTATTTTTCTTTTAAAAAGAAGGTATGGCTTGTAGAGGAAGCCGAAACTCAAATAATGGTCACGACGGTAGAGAAGTTGTTGTCGCCACATACGTACGACAAAAACATTCCCTTTTTCATTTAGTAAACGCTTCATATAAAAAATATTCCTTTGGGATAAACATAAAAGTCAAAGGGGTTTATACACCGTATAAAAGAAAGTTGTGTATAAAATAAAATATGCCTCAATGAAAGGAGATTGAGACGAAGTCCCATACCTCGGGTCCGACTTGACTCGGTCGTTCTTTAATCTCCTAAATAATAAACTTGAGTTAATTTATACATGTTTAAGAACCTTTTTCATGTTCATTATTCCTTTTATATCACTTATTGCCATGTCATGAACACTATGTAATTATTTAAGTTAATAACGGTCGTTTTAACGATCATTGGTACATGAGTCAAAAATAATCCCTTTATAATTACAAGTTGTTCATGTATCCATTATATCCCGAATGGTATTCATGATGTAGATATCATATATGTCCAGTACATGCATGCATTTATAATATTACATAATCATTTTGAGGTAAGAAATGAAATGCACCGTTCATGGAGACGGTAAGCCGTACGTACGCATGAACGCTACTTTCATTTCTATTTCATATTTTATAGAATGGAATCATAATGATATAAAGGTATATTATAATTCCAGAATAATATCATATATAATATCATAGTTCCATCCTTTATACGTCCAACATATGGTATTTAACGAATCAAATCACTTTGAGGGGGCGGTAGTCCGCACTTCCTAAAATGAAGATATCGCGTTTACCCATAATGGAAACCATAATGGTATACACAAAATGAAAAATACAGAAGATTAAAGAAAAAATAAAAATATTATATATCATATATAAATATAGTGTCATCTTAATGGCCACCTTTGAAGGTGTTAAAGTAATGTTGAACAATCATCATTTCGGGAGGCATAAATTCACCATCCACGGAAACCGTATGTTCATTAACCATTAGATGTAGATGTCTGTAAGTGTAGCTTAAATCCTTCTTATAACGACATCCAAGTATATTTAGGATACTGGAGTTGTTACAAAATAAGATAATAAAAAGAGTTTATGGGGTTGGAGAAGCAAAATAAAACAAAAGGACTCAAAAGAAGACATTACCTTAAAATCGGGAAGCTTCCTTTGGTTTGAGCTCAAAGGCTTCTGTGGGAAGACTTCTGCACAATGTGAGGCTTCAAGGAGTAAGAGAGGGAAGTGTAGAGACAAAAGGAGCAGGGTTTGGCCGATCCAAAGGCTTTTGAATTGTGGGTAAGGAGGTAGAGGTGGGGGCCTTTTATAAGAGGAGAGGAGGGGCACTCTTGGAACGTAAAGATAAGTTACTTTATTTTAAAATGAGTTTCAGATTAAAAAGGTCCCACATTGATATAATTCGAGGATAAGGTGATAAGGGTTCGAAATCCACTCATCCAATAGGTTTTTTACATGTTTATTTCTTAGATATTACATTATCGTTCCATTTTATTTAAATCGTTAAATAATGAGGTCATCGCTGCATCATCATGATGTCATAAATACATTCATTTATTTAATTTCAAAAAATTATAAAAAAAATACTATGATGTATGAAATATGTGTATCTTTCCAATTAATATTTATAGTCAAAAATATGACTTGTATAACCCCATATAAAATTTTTTTTCGTAAAATAACTCATGTTTGGGACATTTTTACTTTACCATTAAATAAAAATTTATTTATGTCATTTCTCAAACAAAGTGTCTCCATGGGGTCCTCAATTTGACCCATGGATTTTATTGGTCGTCCATGACACATCCAATAAGGTTAGGACATGTGTCTAGGTCATTTCATATTATTAAAGCATTATTTTTACCTTAAACTACCCTAATTTCCACTAATCGCGATTAAAAAATTAATAAGTTAGTATTCACCAAAAAATTATTTTAATCTCATTGAACCAAATTATACAACTTAATGACAACCATGTATGTCGGATTTTTGAAATTCAAAACACAAAAGTGGAAAAGTTTCATTTAAATGAAAAATCAGTTTCTTTAACTACCACTTAATGGCTTCACTATTCATCAAAAATTGAAGTTTATCAAAAAATTACCAAATATTCACCCTAAGATATATTTGATATTCCTAATTCAAAAATGAAGTCTATTTTAAAAAATTCAAAACATATAAGTCACATTAATTAATTTAATAATTAATTCTCGTTGTCATGACAAATAGCGTGTTTTTATGAAACAATAAGTATCAAAAGATCGACACCAGTTTAAGTCCAACTTCAAATTGAAATTGATTCCAATGACCACCATTGGATTAAATGGTAAAAATATATTCTAATTTCACTTCAAAGCCAATTCAAAAGATAATATAATCATATAAATAAATTATATTAAAAAGCAGTTTTGATGTAAAATGCAGTATTTTTCACTATTCATTAAAAAATGAACATTGTTAGAAAAATACCAAAAATTCACACAAAGTAAATTTTGATGTCCCAATCATAAATAATAAGTTTATTTTGACAAACATATCTTATAAAATTGTCAAAAGATAGATTGAGAAAAGGGTTTTCCATCAAAAGGTAGTAAAACAATCTTTTAAGAATATTAGTGTATTCCATTCTTAAGATTGGATTTATTTTCATTTTAAGCCTATGAAACACTATCTAATTAATTAAAAGACATAGTTAAAAATATATATTGTTCATTAATTACTTGGGATGTTACATCCTTCCCCCCTTTAGAAAATTGCATCCCCGCAATTTATTTACATATCGAATAAATGGGGGTACTTATCCCTCATTGCATTTTCAGATTCCCATGTTGCCTCTTCCATCATGTGGTTTTTCCAAAAAACCTTTACCTGATTAATCACCTTATTCTGTAACACTTTCTCCCTATGGTCAAGAATCTGGACTCGTTGTTCCTCATATGATAGGTTCTCTTCCAGCTAAACTACCTCTGGACTCAAAACATGAGATGGATCTGGCATATACTTTCTCAACATCGAAACGTGAGAAACATTGTGTACCTGAGATAAACTCGGAGGTAACGCCACCTGGTATGCAACTGATCCAGCTCTCTCCAGAATTTCATATGGTCCAATAAACCTTGGACTCAGCTTTCCTTTCTTACCAAATCTCATCACACTTTTCCAAGGAGAAACCTTGAGAAAACATGATCACCTACCTCGAATGATAGATCCTTCCTCCGGTTGTCTGCATAACTCTTATGCCCTCTCTGAGCTGTTCTCATGTTCTTCTGAATCAGCTGAACTTTTTCTACCATCTCTTCCACCAATTCTGTTCCCATAAAATTCCTTTCACCCACTTCATCCCATAAGGCTGGAGTTCGACACCGCTTCCCATATAATGCCTGAAATGGTGTCATCTGTATACTGGAATGAAAACTGTTATTATATGAAAATTCAACCAAAGAAAGATATTGGTCCCAACTTCCCTTATAATCCATCGAACAAGCTCGTAGCATATCCTCCAAGGTATGTATTGTTCGTTCTGACTGCCCATCTGATTGAGGATGAAAAGTTTTACTAAAATTTAATTCAGTACCCAACGACTTCTGAAGGCCTTCCAAAAGATAGAAGTGAACCTGTGATCACGGTCCGATACAATGGAGAGGGGAACTCCATGTAACCTGACTATCTCTTTAAGATAAAAACAGGATAGTTGATCAAGAGAGAATGTATCTCGTATAGTAAGGAAATGAGCAGACTTGGTCAAGCGATCAAAAATAACACAGATTGCATTATTACCTCGAGATGTCTTCGGTAATCCCACAACAAAGTCCATGGATATATTCTCCCATTTCCACTCTGGAACTGGTAAAGGCTGAAGCATCCCTTTCGGTAACTGTCACTCTGCTTTAACCTATTGACATGTCAAACACTTCACAGTAAAATCAGAAATATCTATTTTCATTCCATCCCACCAGTAATACTCCCGCAGATCTCTATACATCTTAGTACTGCCCAGATGAACTGAAAACGGAGAACTATGAGCTTCACATAACAAATATCTCTTCAACTGTGAATCACAAGGCACACACAATCACTTCCCAAATCTCAAAACAAAATCATTATCAATGTTGAATTCATGCAACTTACCTTTCTGAACTAGCTCTACCTTTTTCTACAACTCGCTTCCTTGCTTCTATTCTTGCTTGATTCTATCTGAAATAGATGATCTCACTGATACCTGAAACAAAACAGAAGAACTTCCTGCAACAACAATTTCTATACCAAAGTTCATCAAATCCATAACCAAAGGATCACGTTCCAAACACAACATTGCTAATGAAGCATTACTTTTTCGACTCAAAGCATCAACCACTTTATTTGCTTTTCCCGGATGGTAATGAATTGTACAATCATAATCCTTGATTAATTCCAGCCATCTCCTCTGTCTCATGTTTAACTCTTTCTGAGTGAATATATACTTTAAAATTTTGTGATTAGTATATATTTCACACTTTACTCCATACAAATGATGCCTCCAAATTTTTAAAGCAAAAAAAACATCAGCTAATTCCAAATCATGTGTAGGGTAATTTACCTCATGAGTCTTCAACTGTCGTGAAGCATAATCAATTACCTAATCATTCTGCATTAGGACACAACCAAGTCCTTTCAATGAAGCATCACTGTATATAAAAAACTCACCATTCCTGGAAGGTAGTTCCAAAACTAGAGCATTCACCAATCATCTTTTCAATTCCTGAAAGCAATCGTAACATTCTTTTGTCCAGATAAACTTAACACCCTTCCGAGTTAGCTTAGTCATTGGACTTGATAACCGTGAAAAATTTCTAACAAACCTTCGGTAATAGCCTGCCAAACCAAGGAAGCTACGAATCTCAGTTACATTTGTGGTTCTTGGCCAGTCTTCCACAACTTTTGTTTTTGTAGGATCAACAGTTATCCCATCTTTAGAAACAATATGACCAAGGAAAAAAAATTGTTGCAACCAAGACTCACACTTGCTGAATTTTCCATACAGTTTCTTTTCTTTTATGGTTTTCAAGATAACCCTTAAATGACTTTCATGCTCCTCTTTACTTTTAGAAAACACCAAAATATTATCAATAACACAACCACCATTTATCACCTGATTCAAATGAGCCATCACTGCAGTAAACTGCTCAATTCTGATTCTGACTATCTTAGTATGCTGATTTGAAAGGTCATTTCCCTCAGTATGCCTTCCCAAAAAAAGCTTCTATGTTTCCTCTAAGAAAAAACCATTCTTAACGAATATGTCATAGATGAAGCAACAAGGTAATCTTCAAATACTATATCATTTTAAAAAAAAATTTGGATAATCATTTAATAGAATTCTAACTCCTAAAGTTATCTAAACCGACCTCTGATACCAACTATAAGGCCCCAGCCTTAAACCTTACTTAATCTTGAGTTATTACAAGATTACGCATTGAGGATCTTTTTGGGTTTAGAGTTTTAGAGAATTAGAACATAAAATATTCATTACATTCCACATTTAAACAAAGTGGTTACATAAAAGATAGTATTCATTTTTTCCATCAAAGGAAACATATTTAAAATAAAACATGGATTCTTTCTTGACACTTCCTTGACCCTATCATCATATCATGTACCTTTCCCTTGACCTGTGAAAATCATTTCAAAAAAAACTTGGGATGAGCCTAAAAAGCTCAGTATGGGTTATAAAAACATGGAAAGGAAACATGGGTACATATATACATAATAATGAAATCATACATTACCCATAAAAAATAATCACTTTAACATACCTCATCAAATCATGAGTAAATCATAGAAATCATAAGACATAAAGGTAACTTGAGGCATTCATAACATTCTTACGTAGGGAGTAACCCTCTTGGTTACGTTTGGAATACCCATCATAGTATATTCCCTAAATCTCTTCAGAGAAACCTTAACATTTCACTCCTTCACGTTACCCAATGCATTGGAGAGCTATATCGGGCTTACCCGCCCTTAGTTTATCACGGAAACACCCGTCTTCATAATAATGCCCAAGAACCTCAAAATAATCATATCACATAAAACATGCATAAAGGAAACATAACATTCCAACCTTTCAATCACAAGATATCATTACAAGACATTGATATAAAAACATTATGAAAACCATTTTAAATACCAAAATAAAAGAAAAGTAAAACATGGTATTTATTTTTCTTTTAAAAAGAAGGTATGGCTTGTAGAGGAAGTCGAAACTCAAATAATGGTCACGGCGGTGGAGAAGTCGTTGTCGCCGCATACGTACGAAAAAAATATTCTCTTTTGTCATTTAGTAAACGCTTCGTATAAAAAAGATTCATTTTGGATAAACGTAAAATTCAAAGGGGATTATACACCGTATAAATGAAAGTTGTGTATAAAATAAAATATGCCTCAATGAAAGGAGATTGAGACGAAGTCCCATACCTCGGGTCCGACTTGACTCGGTCATTCTTTAATCTCCTGAATAATAAAATTGAGTTAATTTATACTTTTTTAAGAACCTTTTTCATGTTCATTATTCCTTTTATATCACTTATTGCCATGTCATGAACACTATGTAATTATTTAAGTTAATAACGGTCGTTTTAACGATCATTGGTACTTGAGCCAAAAATAATACCTTTATAATTACAAGTTGTTCACGTATCCATTATATCCAGAATGGTATTCATGATGTAGATATCATATATGTCCAGTACATGCATGCATGTATAATATTACATAATCATTTATAGGTAAGAAATGAAATGCACCGTTCATGGAGACGGTAAGCCGTACGTACGCATGAACGATACTTTCATTTATATTTCGTATTTTATATAATGGAATCATAATGATATAAAGGTATATTATAATTACAGTATAATATCATATATAATATCATAGTTCCATCCTTTATACTCCCCACATATGGTATTTAACGAATCAAATCACTTTGAGGGGGCGGTAGTCCGCACTTCCTAAAATGAAGATGTCACGTTTACCCATAATGGAAACCATAAAGGTATGCACAAAATGAAAAATACAGAAGATTAAAGAAAACATAAACATATTATATATCATATATAAATATAGTGTCATCTTAATGGCCACCTTTGAAGGTGTTAAAGGAATGTTGAACAGTCATCGTTTCGGGAGGCATAAATTCACCATCCACGAAAACTGTATGTTCTTTAACCATTAGATGTAGGTGTGTGTAAGTGTAGCTTTAATCCATCTTATAAAAACATCCTAGTATATTTAGATACTGTATTTATTACAAAATAAGAGAATAAAAAGAGTTTAGGGGGTTGGAGAAGCAAAATAAAACAAAAGGACTCAAAAGAAGACATTACCTTAAAATCGGGTAACTTCCTTTGGTTTGAGATCAGAGGCTTCCTTGGGAAGAATTCTGCCCAAAGTGAGGCTTCAAGGAGTAAGAGAGGGAAGTATAGAGACAAAATGAGCAGGGTTTTTCAGATCCAAAGGCTTTGGAAGTGTGGGTAAGGAGGTAGAGGTGGGGGCCTTTTATAAGAGGAGAGGAGGGGCACTCTTGGAAAGTAAAGATACGTTACTTTATTTTAAAATGATTTTCGGATTCAAAAGGTCCCGCATTGATATAATTAGAGTATAAGGTGATAAGGGTTCTAAATCCACTCATCCAATAGGTTTTGGACATGTGTAGGTCTTAGATATTACATTATCTTTCCATTTTATTTAAATCGTTAAATAATGAGGTCATCGCTGCATCATCATGAAGTCATAAATACATTTATTTATTTAATGTCAAAAAATTATAAAAACATAATATGATATAGGAAATATTTTTATCATTCCAATGAATATTTATAGTCAAAAATATTACTTTTATAACCCCATATAAAAATTGTTTTCGTAAAATAACTCATGTTTGTGTCATTTTTACTTTAACATTAAATAAAAAGTTATTTATGTCATTTCCCAACCAAAGTGGCTCCATGGGGTCACCAAGTTGTCCCATGGCTTGTATTGGTCGGCCATGACACATAAAATAAGTTTAGGACATGTTTCTAGGTCATTTCATATTATTAAAGCATTATTTTTACCTTAAACTACCCGAATTACCACTAATCGCGATTAAAAACTTAATAAGTTACTATTCACCAAAAAAAATTTAATCTCATTGAACCAAATTTTACTTCTTAATGACAACCATGTATGTCGGATTTTTGAAATTCAAAACACAAAAGTGGAAAAGTATCATTTAAATGAAAAATCAGTTTCTTTAACTACCACTTAGTGGTTTCACTATTCATAAAAAATTTATGTTTTTCATAAAATTACCAAAAATTCACCCTAAGATATTTTTGATATTCCAAATTCAAAAATGAAGTCTATTTTACAAAATTCAAAACATATAAGTCACATTAATTAATTTAATAATTAATTCCCGCTGTCATGACAAATAGTTTGTTTTTATGAAATAATAAGTATCAAAAGATCGACACCAGTTTAAGTCCAATTTCAATGTGAAATTGATTCCAATGACCACCATTGGATTAAATGGTAAAAATATATTCTAATTTAACTTAAATTCCAATTAAAAAGATAATATAATCATATATATATTAGATTAAAAAGCAGTTCTGATTTAAAATGCAGTATTTTTCACTATTCATTAAAAAATGAACATTGTCAGAAAAATACCAAAAATTCACACAAAGTAAATTTTGATGTCCCAATCACAAAGAATAAGTTTATTTTGACAAACATATCTTATAAAATTTTCAAAAGATAGATTTAGAAAAGGGTTTTCCATCAAAAGGCAGTAAAACAATCTTTTAAGAATATTAGTGTATTCCATGTTTAAGATTGGATTTATTTTCATTTTAAGCCTCTGAAACACTATCTAAGTAATTAATAGACATAGTTAAAAATATCTATTATTCATTACTTACTTGGTATGTTACACTAATAACATTTCATTTCAAATCAAAAGAAATCATTACAAGATATTAAAATACTCAATCCCTCTCAAAAAGAATTTTAAATAAAAAAAATGAAAAAAGGGGGAAAAGGAATTTTAATTACTTTTTAAAACATTAAGTCTTATAGAGGATGCCAAATATCAAATAATAGTTAAGGTTGTGGAGTGTTCATTTTCGCCACATTCGTTAATAAAAAATCCTTTTGTAATTTAGTATAACTATTCATATAAAAAAATTAAATTTAATCAAATTAAAATTAAAAGGGTTTTATACACCCTATAAAGGAATGTCGCGAATAAATCAAAGTATACCTCAATGAATGGAGATTGAAACGAAGTCCTTTACGAAGATGATTTTGTAAATAAAATAGATCGATTATGCAAGTCAAAAATAAGTAGACATAATTAATCTATAAATTAAATATAGTACATCATAATTTATATCTTATATAATAATATCATGACATAATTAAAATTACAATCTTTCCCCAAAGAATGTAAATTGGGTTAAGAAGTTCCCTTACAAAAATTCGGCGGCCTAACAACATGACATTAAAATTCCAAAAATGAGTTGATTAGATAGAAATGTATCTATCATCACTTGGAGATAGAAATTACATAAATAATGATATAGAATAATATATACCAGAATATTATTATATAAAATAAAATACATGAAATAAAATAAGTGTTTTAATAAAAGGGGAGGGTGTAAGGTTCCCTTACCTTGAATCTGACTTGTCTCGTTAGTTCTTTATATTGCTAAATAATAAACATATGTTGATTATACTTGATTCTAAACCATTTTAATATTTATTATTGGTTTTTTATTACTTATTATATTTCTATAACAATTATATAATTATTCATGATAATATTGTCGGTTTTGTTGATCTTCGATACTTGAGTAAAGAATGATCTTTTTATAATTATAAATTGTACTAGTCATAAATATCCCATTGTCTCAATAATTGTATTCATGATTTAAATATATTATATATAAAGTATATATGTATTTATACCCATTATATATATATTTAGATTTCTCCATTACATATGTATATATGAAATGAAATGCACTATTCATGGGGATGGTAAGCCGTATGTACACATGAACATTATTTTAATTTAATATTCATATATAATGAAATGAAAACAAAATGATACATAGTTATATAATAATTCTATTTTAATACATATATTATATATGTTACATATATTAATTAATTCCATCATTTAAACATTACATGTATAGCATGAATCAGTCATATCACTTTGAGGGGCATTTGGCCACACTTCCTCAAATGAAATTATCATATTTACAATCATGAATGTTACAAAAGGTATGTTTGAAAATAAAAATTAAATTTTTCTTAAGACAATATGAATTTAATATTCATAATATATAAATATATTTTCATCATAATTTCCTCCAAGATAGGTGGTAGGAGATAATTGAAAAATCATGGTTTCGTGATGCAGTAGTTGTCCATCCATGGAAACAGTGTGTTATAATTCCTTTAAATGGATGTGTGTGTAAGTGTAGTTAGAATATATCACATGAAAACATCATTTTATATTTAATATACTTGTTTTTTTATAAAATAATGGAATAAAAAGAGTTTATGGGGTTGTAGAAAAAAATATGAATGAAGTTTGAGAGAAGGAATTAAATCAAATTAGGTAACTCCTTTAGATTTTAAGCTAAAAAGTTTTCTTGGATTCTCATATATCCAATGAGAGTATTATAGGAGGATGAGAGGAATGTTGAGAGATTATTTACATATATTATGGATGTGATAAAGGTATTTATTGGTGTGATTAAGGGGTTAGAGGTGTGGATTTTTATAATAGGGAGGAGAGGCACTTTAAGAAAATATTGAGATGATAATTTATTATAAATTCTATATCGATTATAAAATTGTAAAAATTATGCTAGTTATAATATAAGATTAATAAAAGTGGTTATAAAATCATACAATATGAATTATATAGGTTTTGGAAATTATTTAATCCTTATCTTTTTTTATTTAACCCCTTTACTGTTAACTTTTTATAAAGTATTTTACTCTTGGTGGATCCAAATAGTTAAAAAAACAAAAATTATCATATTAAATAGTCAATAACAAAATAATTGGCTTATTATAGCTTTTTTGTAGAATCATATATTTATTTTGAAATTTTATTGTATTTAATAAAATATTTTATTTTTTATAATATGAATTATGTCAATTTTGACACTATCCATATCATGAATTTTTTAAAAAATTTATAACAACTTGGTTTCTTCGAAAAACAACTTTAATAAAAATATAACATTTTAGTATCATTTAAAAAATTATTTGATGTATTTAAAATAACCAAATTATATTTATTTTAAAAATTATAATTTCATTTGTTTCAATCCTTTATTAATTATTTAATTACTCTATCATCAATGTTTGATAATGAGATTTATTTATTTAATGTCTAAAAATAATAAATGAAAAATCTTGATGTAGAAAATAGTTTTATCCTTCTAATTAATATTTATAGTTGAAGATATCACCTATATAACCCCATATAAAAATTATTTTACTAAAAGATATACACGTAGGTTATATGTTCCTTATATTTATACAAAAAGTAATTAATTGTCATTTTCACACAAAATTAGATTTATGGGGTCTTAAAATAGGCCAAAGATTACCATGGAAGTACATATCTCATTGAATAGTGTTATGACACTTGTTAGGGTAATTTAATAATATTATAATATTATTTGTTTACTCTTATTTAGCAGATTTACCATTTACCATTGATAAATAAAATAATTGCTGATGTTTTTATTCATAATGTCTAATATTAGAAGTTATATATTTACACAATTTGTAACTCATGATTCTTAATATAGAATCATTTTTCCAAATTCAACACATTTCATTTTCATAAATAACTTTAAAATTAATTCCCATTGTCCAAAAAAAGAGCCTGTTTTAAAGTTGTCACACCCCGACCGCGGACGTCCATAATTTTTCTCTTTTTTTGGACCCGGTTTAAATTTTTCGAAGATTAATTGTGATTGATGGTTTCGCACCGGTGCGCGGTCATCGCATCGCAAGCGGTGATCGTGCGTTCGGCCCGGGTGACCACATGTTCGCCCGGCGGTTAAATTTTAACTTCTACTTTATGTTCATAGTTAATATAATTAGGATTTGTTAAATTATTTTATTATCATTATTATTTTATTTATTAAGTTTTTTATTATTATTATTATTGTAAATTTTATAATTATTATTATCTTTATAAAGTTTTATTATTATTATTATTATAAGTTTTATTATTATTACATAAGTTTTATTATTATTATATACGTTTTATTATTATTAAGATTATATGTTTTATTATTATTATTATAATTATTATTATTTTTATCATATATATATATATACAAACATAAAATAATCCTACCCTAACCCTAGCCAACCCTTCCTCTCCGCAGCCGCCACCCCCCCTGTTTTCTTCTCCCGTCCCGCTCACCCAGCGCTGCGCCGACCTTCCTGACTCCGGCCGCCTGCTCCTCTCCCTGTCCCGAGCCCAGCTCCTCCTTCCGGCGTCCACGGCCTCCCCTTCGTCCGGCGCCGCACCGACCTCCGTCCTGACATCCGGCGCCAGCGCCTCCATCGCGGCACTCCGCCCGCACCGCCCCGCTTCTCCCCTGCCCTCCGCTGCGACGCCCGAGCTCTCCTGCGTGCGTGGCCTCCGAGCTCCCCCGTCGCTGGCACCCCGGCTCCCGAATCCCCTGCGCGCCCTCTCCCCTGCACCCTCGTCGCCGTCCCGCCTGCCTCCGCTTCGCCGGCTCCGGCTCACCACAGCACCACCGCCCTCCGGCGCTCCGCCCCTCTCATCCCACCCTCCGGCTTCCGTCTCGGCCACCCCATCCGCACCCAACCCTTCTTTTCCACCGTCTGCCAGCCCTCCACGCGACTCCCCCGTCCTCCGCCTGTTCCCGTCGCCCTCTGCTGCCTGTCCGCACGAACCGCCGCCCGCGCTAGCCTCCTCCGTTAGTGCACCCAGCCGCCGCGCGTCCTCCCGCTAGCCGCGCCGGCCTCGACGCGCCCCGCCCGTTGCAGCAGCCTCCTGTCACCGCGCCACTCCAGCCGCCGTCCCGGCCCTGCTCCCGCCGGCCTCCGGTTTCAGCCTGCTCCGCAAGACCTTTCCCCCATTGTAAGTTGTTTGTTTGTCTTTATTTATTTTTATTTTTATTATTATTATGTTATTATTATTATTATACTATTATTATTAGTGTTATTATTATGTTAATATTGTCATTAATATTACTATATCAATATTAAAATTGTTATTATGTTATTACTATTAATACTATATTATTATTATTATTATTATTATTATTATTATTATAAATATATTTATTTTTGTTTTAATTATTATTATATTGTGTTGTTATTTTTATTACTATTTTTATTATTATCAAAATTATATTATTATTATGCTTATGTTATTATTATTATTATTATGTTAATATTATTATATTATTGTTATATTGTTATTGTTATAATTATTATTAAATTATTACTTTATTATCATGATCATATTATTATCATGTTATTTTTATTATTATTATTGTTGTTATTATTATTATTGCGCTATTATATTTATTATTGTTGTTATTAGTATTATGTCATTATAATAATTATTATTATTATGTTAATGTTATTGTTACTCTTATTAGTATTATATTACTATTTTGTTATTATTACTATTATTGTTGTTGTTGTTGCTATATTGTTATTATATTATTATTATTGTTATTTATTTATTCTCTTGATTATTTTTGTATGTGTTATTTAACTATATATTTGTTTAATTTCTTATTTGTTTATTAATTAATTGATTAATTAATTAATTCATTTATTTATTCATTTATTTTTCCTTCGCGGAATCTTGGTGTTTATATTTAATTTATATTAATCCTTTTTCTGTCGCGGGTTGAGTGACATGTACCTTTTCACTGTTCAGCGTACGCAGTTAGTCCGCAAGGATCCGTTCTACTTTCCGTTGAGGTTCTGCCGTCTCCGCGCCTCAGTTTCGAGAGTGTTGGACTTTATCACGTGGCTTCGGACACACGTCGTGTCATCGCGCCTTGGTTCCAAGGTCTTTTTATCGTCGTGCTCGGTTTTTTAGGTAGGTCTCCCTTTGCACTTGCCTTTAAATTTAGAATTTATTTATTCCTTGACTTTTTATTAAGTTTCAGCAAATTCAAAAGTATTATTAAGTAGTTATCTATAGTTTGGTGATTTGCAGATGATAAAAGTTGTTTTAATTCTAGCGTTTCATTAAAATAATTTTCTTGGATTTAATTATGTGCTTCCATGGTAGTTTTGCTAGATGGTTCTTCCTGAATAACGAAAGATCATGTTGAATTGGGTTTTGAAGCGGTTTTGGTGTGTGTAAAATGGTAGGTGTGTTGGTTATGGAAAATGGTGTTTTTATTTGAACCTTGATTAGAGGAAGTGCCGTGTGACCTTTAAACTCGATTTTTGGAAACATTAAGCGTGGTTCTTGGTAGTTGAAAAAAAAATGTTTTCCTTTGATGCGTGATTAAAATTCTGGATTTCATTTGAGAAATATTATTCTTTCAAAAGGTGTTTAAAGGCCCATTTGGCTCTTGATAAAAGTGGGGTGCGTTTGGAACTGGGAAAATGATTTCTTACTTGTGATACCAACGTCTTTCAGGTTTGAGATGCTGATTTGAGTTTCTTAAATAATGTTCTGAGTGCGTTTCTGGTTTTCAATGAAATGACGTGTGTCATCCCTCTTTAAAAATGCTTTCGTCTTAAATGATCAAAATGTAAGTGACATGACGGCCCGGTTGGCACTTTATCAAATGTGAAGTGATTATATATATATATACGTACTTGTGAGGGAATTTCTACAGGGGGACTTCCCTTCGAGGGTTGTCGTGTAGCGATGTCCGTGTAAGGGGTTGGCAAGTGCGGTGAGATGAGTCACGCGTGCGCGGGTCTCCCACTTACACAGTGTTACAAAAACTACTATGGGTTCCTGGGCGTCTTGTAGATTATCGAGTGACGGTTGCTTGCTAACCCTGATTAGACGGGTTAGTACCCCCTGGAGTTACAGACAGGCCAGGAGGGATGTGCCACTGGTTGGCTGTTAGGGCGGCCAGTTGGTTATTGACTATGGAGTACCATGCCGGCAGGTAGTCTGAACCCGAGTACGTCCAGGGGTTTTCTAGGGATGTTCAGGATCGCCCATGGTTATTGCTGATAACTTCTGGTTTACTTTTGCTTGCACTTGGTTTTCCTTGCCTGCTTACCTTTACTTGCACTTGTTTTCCCTGCTTGTTTGCCTTCAGTCATATTTCACAGCCCATACTGTTAGACTTTGGGAAAAATGGTTTTCAAATGAAAATGCTTTATTCTCTTTGGGTTAGATTTGAAAATGTAACACTTTGCTTATCAGATTGAGCTTAAAACGAATGAAATGGAACTAACTTTCGAAAAAGGAATAAGGGAAATGTCTCGTGTTTGATTTTCAAGTAAAGCATTGTGAAAACTTACTTTTATACATTATAGTTCAAACCTGGATTATGTAGATTCTTTATTTACTGGCGGTGCATTGGGATTTGTTGTGGGGCTCACCTACTGAGTACTTTTGTGCTCACGCCTATCTTTTACCATTTCAGTCGCAGGTCTTATGTTTTGAGTCGCTCAGTGTTGGAGCGAGGTTGCTCTCTAGTTGGGTGGTGACCTGAGAGGTCACATTGAGGTACGTGGTTGTGTGGCTTTTATTTCTTTTCCGCTGTTAGTGTTTATTTATTATGTTCTATTTACTTTTGTTTTGGGCTGAAATCGTTCCCAACGATCAAGTCTTAATGCCCGGCACTGGTTGCCATCCCGGGGGGATCGGGAACGCCCCTCGGGACTTGCCGCGGACCGGCTCGGGTGACCGGTTCAGGGTCGACCCGGGTTGGTTCGTGACAAAATGGTATCAAAGGGAGGTTTTGTTATTCGGGTTGTCCGGTAGAAGGAGATTAGGACTGTCGGAACTCGAGGGGTAAGTACGGGAAGAGCGTCGCGAACTCTTGCTCGCACTGATCTTCGAGTTACCAGGGGTAGTTCGGGAATTGTGTCCTTGTCTTTTCTGGTTTGTCTTGGATTGAGAGATGACAATGGAGGCAAGCCGACGTTACATCGTAATTTCACATGGAGTAGTGACCCATGTGGAGTTCGAGTACGTGGTTTGAATTCCTCCTAGTGGTCGACGCTGACTTGGGAAATGGCCCACTACCATGTCGCCAGGTTGAGCGTGACTACTAGTCCCTCATTTCAGTGAGTGATGCAAACTTGGTTGCTTCTTTCGTTTTGGTTCGTGTGGGTGCGTTGTTGGAAATGAAAAAAAAAGGTTTTGGAAAATTGGACTGGTTTCTTTTTTAAAGACATTAAATATATGAAATGGGTTTTAAAACTGAAATCTCTTGATTTGAAAATCTGTTGTTTGCTTGGAATTGGATAAGAATGATTTGGGTTGAAACCTCGGGTCCTCTTTATGAACGTTTGCAGATGTGTGAGAATGCATGGAAAGTGTGTGTTGACGCACGTATGAATGGAATGTGGATAAAGACATGTGCAGCGGTTCATGAGATTACCTGGGTGTGTATTTGAAATTAAGGGCTTGATCTTGTTTTCTAAATTGGTTTTAAAGAGGAAATGTTTTGGAAAGCTTTTGGTTTGAAAGTGGATTGGTTTTTGGAAAGTGATCTTGAGAAAGGGTGGTTTTGAAATCAAAAATGAAAAGGGAATTTTAAAGAGGAGATTTCATTTTGGGTTGTGTTGTATTTGTTTGGTCCTTCTGCTGACTGTTTTTTGATGAAGGCGCTTTTACTGATGTTGCTTCGATTTGATGTTGGTTTTGGCCTTGTGTTTTATATGTCGCTCAGGAAATGCCGCCCAGAAAGGTCTTTAAGGATTCAGATATGTCATGCCCAGTTTTTAGTCCTCCTCAGACTTTGCCTGTTCTCCATGGTGATCAGGGTCCGTTAGAGGCAGTGGAATTGCTCGAGGAAGTGGAACGTGTCTTTAGAATATTGGGAACTCCCGATAATGTTAAGGTTCGTGCAATTATGGAGTTGTTTGAGGGTCCAGCTCTGGACCAGTGGATGATGGTTACCCCACCGTCAACGCAAGGTGAAATGACGTGGGATGTCTTCAGAACCGTTTTCATCAAATGGTTTGTACCTGAGGAAGTGATGCTGGAGAAAAAGAGAGAGCTTGTGCATATTCAACAAGGCCAACGGATGGTGAAGGCATATGTGGACCATTTCAAGGAACTGATTTCATTTTCTCCAGATGTAGCGTCGCATGAGCTCATGAAGGCCTCTCTTTTCACTGGAGGTCTTCGTCCAGAGATCAAGGAGCGAGTCCTCCCTTATAAAGACCTTTGTTTCGAGAAGCTGGTAGAGGAAGCTTTCTTGGCTGAGTTGGTTTCCGGTGTGCGGGTGGTTAGTGCTTCAGCATCCCCAGTTGTTCGTAAGAGTTCCTCCTCTGGTGTGGAAAATATGCCAGAGATACCTGTCCCCAATGAGTTATCCCCTTTGGTCCCAGCTTCCAGTTCATCAGATCGTTCGATGGTATGCTTTCAGTGTGGTCGTTTCGGGCATTTAAAGCCGTCTTGTCGCAACCCTCCAAGGACGTGTCATCGTTGTGGTTGTCTGGGTCATCTGGAGAAGTTTTGCAAGAAGCGTCACTTGAAGAGGAAGCTGTGATGGGAGAATGTCAGTACCTGACTGTGAGGCAGAAGATGCTTCAGCCATCAGAGCCCCAGCCACAAGTCTCGGGGTGAAGCTCGCGCACAGTCAGGAGTCCCCGGGGTTGTGAATCCTTGGTCCAAGTTCTGTCTTCCGTGTTGACGGTGAAGCAATTAGAAACCTCTTCCATACTTGTTTTCCTGCTATTGAAGTTTCAACAGCATTGTAAATGCGTAGTTTTTCTATAAAGTGATGATGGACTTGTTCTATGATAAATCTAGGTGGACTTGTCGTGTGAATGTAATACCCTAAATCGTGTGTCCTTCTTAAAGGTGTGTTTGACCCTCGTGTGGGTTGGCCTCGTTTTAAGTTATGTTGTCGATGTGGTTATGTTTTGTGGACTTCGGTGGATCATGTCTCCATTTTGATGTCGGTTAAATGTTTTTCTATAGGTTTTCCCTGGTGTTGAAGGTGGTTGACTCTAGTCGAGGGTTCAAGGTTTCGACGAAGGTGTTGTTTTTCACTCGTACTATGAGAGTTGGTTTAAAACCGGTTGGGAGTTCCCGCGTCGACCCCCCTACCTTTTCCTAGGGTTGTCTATTTAGATGGTCAACTTCCCTGCACAAGTTGAGCTCTTGTGGTGGGGAGAACCCCTTCACGTTCTCCCCTCAATCTCGGACCCCAGTTTTCTCTTGAATCGGTCGGGTGTGACCTGTGTAGAGTAAGGTCATCCCCGAGAACCTCAGTTTCTTCAGTTCCTTTAGTTCTGTCTGGGCATAGACTTGGTTTTTGGCTGACTTGTGACCTGGTGACTTTCTGGGGGCAGAAAGTGTCTGTGGTGGGGAGAATTGTCACACCCCGACGGCGGACGTCCATAATTTTTCTCTTTTTTTTGGACCCGGTTTAAATTTTTCGAAGATTAATTGTGATTGATGGTTTCGCACCGGTGCGCGGTCATCGCATCGCAAGCGGTGATCGTGCGTTCGGCCCGGGTGACCACATGTTCGCCCGGCGGTTAAATTTTAACTTCTACTTTATGTTCATAGTTAATATAATTAGGATTTGTTAAATTATTTTATTATCATTATTATTTTATTTATTAAGTTTGTTATTATTATTATTATTGTAAATTTTATAATTATTATTATCTTTATAAAGTTTTATTATTATTATTATTATAAGTTTTATTATTATTACATAAGTTTTATTATTATTATATAAGTTTTATTATTATTAAGATTATATGTTTTATTATTATTATTATAATTATTATTATTTTTATCATATATATATATATACAAACTTAAAATAATCCTACCCTAACCCTAGCCAACCCTTCCTCTCCGCAGCCGCCACCCCCCTGTTTTCTTCTCCCGTCCCGCTCACCCAGCGCTGCGCCGACCTTCCTGACTCCGGCCGCCTGCTCCTCTCCCTGTCCCGAGCCCAGCTCCTCCTTCCGGCGTCCACGGCCTCCCCTTCGTCCGGCGCCGCACCGACCTCCGTCCTGACCTCCGGCGCCAGCGCCTCCATCGCGGCACTCCGCCCGCACCGCCCCGCTTCTCCCCTGCCCTCCGCTGCGACGCGCGAGCTCTCCTGTGTGCGTGGCCTCCGAGCTCCCCCATCGCTGGCACCCCGGCTCCCGAATCCCCTGCGCGCCCTCTCCCCTGCACCCTCGTCGCCGTCCCGCCAGCCTCCGCTTCGCCGGCTCCGGCTCACCACAGCACCACCGCCCTCCGGCGCTCCGCCCCTCTCATCCCACCCTCCGGCTTCCGTCTCGGCCACCCCAGCCGCACCCAGCCCTTTTTTTCCACCGTCCGCCAGCCCTCCACGCGACTCCCCCGTCCTCCGCCTGTTCCCGTCGCCCTCTGCTGCCTGTCCGCACGAACCGCCGCCCGCGCCAGCCTCCTCCGTTAGTGCACCCAGCCGTCGCGCGTCCTCCCGCTAGCCGCGCCGGCCTCGACGCGCCCCGCCCGTTGCAGCAGCCTCCTGTCACCGTGCCACTCCAGCCGCCGTCCCGGCCCTGCTCCCGCCGGCCTCCGGTTTCAGCCTGCTCCGCAAGACCTTTCCCCCATTGTAAGTTGTTTGTTTGTCTTTATTTATTTTTATTTTTATTATTATTATGTTATTATTATTATTATACTATTATTATTAGTGTTATTATTATGTTAATATTGTCATTAATATTACTATATCAATATTAAAATTGTTATTATGTTATTACTATTAATACTATATTATTATTATTATTATTATTATTATTATTATTATTATTATTATAAATATATTTATTTTTGTTTTAATTATTATTATATTATGTTGTTATTTTTATTACTATTTTTATTATTATCAAAATTATATTATTATTATGCTTATGTTATTATTATTATTATTATGTTAATATTTTTATATTATTGTTATATTGTTATTGTTATAATTATTATTAAATTATTACTTTATTATCATGATCATATTATTATCATGTTATTTTTATTATTATTATTGTTGTTATTATTATTATTGCGCTATTATATTTATTATTGTTGTTATTAGTATTATGTCATTATAATAATTATTATTATTATGTTAATGTTATTGTTACTCTTATTAGTATTATATTACTATTTTGTTATTATTACTATTATTGTTGTTGTTGTTGCTATATTGTTATTATATTATTATTATTGTTATTTATTTATTCTCTTGATTATTTTATATGTGTTATTTAACAATATATTTGTTTAATTGCTTATTTGTTTATTAATTAATTGATTAATTAATTAATTCATTTATTTATTCGTTTATTTTTCCTTCGCGGAATCTTGGTGTTTATATTTAATTTATATTAATCCTTTTTCTGTCGCGGGTTGAGTGACATGTACCTTTTCACTGTTCAGCGTACGCAGTTAGTCCGCAAGGATCCGTTCTACTTTCCGTTGAGGTTCTGCCGTCTCCGCGCCTCAGTTTCGAGAGTGTTGGACTTTATCACGTGGCTTCGGACACACGTCGTGTCATCGCGCCTTGGTTCCAAGGTCTTTTTACCGTCGCGCTCGGTTTTTGAGGTAGGTCTCCCTTTGCACTCGCCTTTAAATTTAGAATTTATTTATTCCTTGACTTTTTATTAAGTTTCAGCAAATTCAAAAGTATTATTAAGTAGTTATCTATAGTTTGGTGATTTGCTGATGATAAAAGTTGTTTTAATTCTAGCGTTTCATTAAAAGCATTTTCTTGGATTTAATTATGTGCTTCCATGGTAGTTTTGCTAGATGGTTCTTCCTGAATAACGAAAGATCATGTTGAATTGGGTTTTGAAGCGGTTTTGGTGTGTGTAAAATGGTAGGTGTGTTTGTTATGGAAAATGGTGTTTTTATTTGAACCTTGATTAGAGGAAGTGCTGTGTGACCTTTAAACTCGATTTTTGGAAGCATTAAGCGTGGTTCTTGGTAGTTGAAAAAAAATGTTTTCCTTTGATGCGTGATTAAAATTCTGGATTTCATTTGAGAAATATTATTCTTTCAAAAGGTGTTTAAAGGCCCGTTTGGCTCTTGATAAAAGTGGGGTGCGTTTGGAACTGGGAAAATGATTTCTTACTTGTGATACCAACGTCTTTCAGGTTTGAGATGCTGATTTGAGTTTCTTAAATAATGTTCTGAGTGCGTTTCTGGTTTTCAATGAAATGACGTGTGTCATCCCTCTTTAAAAATGCTTTCGTCTTAAATGATCAAAATGTAAGTGACATGACGGCCCGGTTGGCACTTTATCAAATGTGAAGTGATTATATATATATATACGTACTTGTGAGGGAATTTCTACAGGGGGACTTCCCTTTGAGGGTTGTCGTGTAGCGATGTCCGTGTAAGGGGTTGGCAAGTGCGGTGAGATGAGTCACGCGTGCGCGGGTCTCCCACTTACACAGTGTTACAAAAACTACTATGGGTTCCTGGGCGTCTTGTAGATTATCGAGTGACGGTTGCTTGCTAACCCTGATTACACGGGTTAGTACCCCCTGGAGTTACAGACAGGCCAGGAGGGATGTGCCACTGGTTGGCTGTTAGGGCGGCCAGTTGGTTATTGACTATGGAGTACCATGCCGGCAGGTAGTCTGAACCCGAGTACGTCCAGGGGTTTTCTAGGGATGTTCAGGATCGCCCATGGTTATTGCTGATAACTTCTGGTTTACTTTTGCTTGCACTTGGTTTTCCTTGCCTGCTTACCTTTACTTGCACTTGTTTTCCCTGCTTGTTTGCCTTCAGTCATATTTCACAGCCCATACTGTTAGACTTTGGGAAAAATGGTTTTCAAATGAAAATGCTTTATTCTCTTTGGGTTAGATTTGAAAATGTAACACTTTGCTTATCAGATTGAGCTTAAAACGAATGAAATGGAACTAAATTTCGAAAAAGGAATAAGGGAAATGTCTCGTGTTTGATTTTCAAGTAATGCATTGTGAAAACTTACTTTTATACATTATAGTTCAAACCTGGATTATGTAGATTCTTTATTTACTGGCGGTGCATTGGGATTTGTTGTGGGGCTCACCTACTGAGTACTTTTGTGCTCACGCCTATCTTTTACCATTTCAGTCGCAGGTCTTCTGTTTTGAGTCGCTCAGTGTTGGAGCGAGGTTGCTCTCTAGTTGGGTGGTGACCTGAGAGGTCACATTGAGGTACGTGGTTGTGTGGCTTTTATTTCTTTTCTGCTGTTAGTGTTTATTTATTCTGTTCTATTTACTTTTGTTTTGGGCTGAAATCGTTCCCAACGATCAAGTCTTAATGCCCGGCACTGGTTGCCATCCCGGGGGGATCGGGAACGCCCCTCGGGACTTGCCGCGGACCGGCTCGGGTGACCGGTTCAGGGTCGACCCGGGTTGGTTCGTGACAAAATGGTATCAAAGGGAGGTTTTGTTATTCGGGTTGTCCGGTAGAAGGAGATTAGGACTGTCGGAACTCGAGGGGTAAGTACGGGAAGAGCGTCGCGAACTCTTGCTCGCACTGATCTTCGAGTTACCAGGGGTAGTTCGGGAATTGTGTCCTTGTCTTTTCTGGTTTGTCTTGGATTGAGAGATGACAATGGAGGCAAGCCGACGTTACATCGTATTTTCACATGGAGTAGTGACCCATGTGGAGTTCGAGTACGTGGTTTGAATTCCTCCTAGTGGTCGACGCTGACTTGGGACATGGCCCACTACCATGTCGCCAGGTTGAGCGTGACTACTAGTCCCTCATTTCAGTGAGTGATGCAAACTTGGTTGCTGCTTTCGTTTTGGTTTGTGTGGGTGCGTTGTTGGAAATGAAAAAAAAAGGTTTTTGGAAAATTGGACTGGTTTCTTTTTTAAAGACATTAAATATATGAAATGGGTTTTAAAACTGAAATCTCTTGATTTGAAAATCTGTTGTTTGCTTGGAATTGGATAAGAATGATTTGGGTTGAAACCTCGGGTCCTCTTTATGAACGTTTGCACATGTGTGAGAATGCATGGAAAGTGTGTGTTGACGCACGTATGAATGGAATGTGGATAAAGACATGTGCAGCGGTTCATGAGATTACCTGGGTGTGTATTTGAAATTAAGGGACTGATCTTGTTTTCTAAATTGGTTTTAAAGAGGAAATGTTTTGGAAAGCTTTTGGTTTGAAAGTGGATTGGTTTTTGGAAAGTGATCTTGAGAAAGGGTGGTTTTGAAATCAAAAATGAAAAGGGAATTTTAAAGAGGAGATTTCATTTTGGGTTGTGTTGTATTTGTTTGGTCCTTCTGCTGACTGTTTTTTGATGAAGGCGCTTTTACTGATGTTGCTTCGATTTGATGTTGGTTTTGGCCTTGTGTTTTATATGTCGCTCAGTAAATGCCGCCCAGAAAGGTCTTTAAGGATTCGGATATGTCATGCCCAGTTTTTAGTCCTCCTCAGACTTTGCCTGTTCTCCATGGTGATCAGGGTCCGTTAGAGGCAGTGGAATTGCTCGAGGAAGTGGAACGTGTCTTTAGAATATTGGGAACTCCCGATAATGTTAAGGTTCGTGCAATTATGGAGTTGTTTGAGGGTCCAGCTCTGGACCAGTGGATGATGGTTACCCCACCGTCAACGCAAGGTGAAATGACGTGGGATGTCTTCAGAACCGTTTTCATCAAATGGTTTGTACCTGAGGAAGTGATGCTGGAGAAAAAGAGAGAGCTTGTGCATATTCAACAAGGCCAACAGATGGTGAAGGCATATGTGGACCATTTCAAGGAACTGATTTCCTTTTCTCCAGATGTAGCGTCGCATGAGCTCATGAAGGCCTCTCTTTTCACTGGAGGTCTTCGTCCAGAGATCAAGGAGCGAGTCCTCCCTTATAAAGACCTTTGTTTCGAGAAGCTTGTAGAGGAAGCTTTCTTGGCTGAGTTGGTTTCCGGTGTGCGGGTGGTTAGTGCTTCAGCATCCCCAGTTGTTCGTAAGAGTTCCTCCTCTGGTGTGGAAAATATGCCAGAGATACCTGTCCCCAATGAGTTATCCCCTTTGGTCCCAGCTTCCAGTTCATCAGATCGTTCGATGGTATGCTTTCAGTGTGGTCGTTTCGGGCATTTAAAGTCGTCTTGTCGCAACCCTCCAAGGATGTGTCATCGCTGTGGTTGTCTGGGTCATCTGGAGAAGTTTTGCAAGAAGCGCCACTTGAAGAGGAAGCTTTGATGGGAGAATGTCAGTACCTGACTGTGAGGCAGAAGATGCTTCAGCCATCAGAGCCCCAGCCACAAGTCTCGGGGTGAAGCTCGCGCACAGTCAGGAGTCCCCGGGGTTGTGAATCCTTGGTCCAAGTTCTGTCTTCCGTGTTGACGGTGAAGCAATTAGAAACCTCTTCCATACTTGTTTTCCTGCTATTGAAGTTTCAACAGCATTGTAAATGCGTAGTTTTTCTATAAAGTGATGATGGACTTGTTCTATGATAAATCTAGGTGGACTTGTCGTGTGAATGTAATACCCTAAATCGTGTGTCCTTCTTAAAGGTGTGTTTGACCCTCGTGTGGGTTGGCCTCGTTTTAAGTTATGTTGTCGATGTGGTTATGTTTTGTGGACTTCGGTGGATCATGTCTCTATTTTGATGTCGGTTAAATGTTTTTCTATAGGTTTTCCCTGGTGTTGAAGGTGGTTGACTCTAGTCGAGGGTTCAAGGTTTCGACGAAGGTGTTGTTTTTCACTCGTGCTATGAGAGTTGGTTTAAAACCGGTTGGGAGTTCCCGCGTCGACCCCCCTACCTTTTCCTAGGGTTGTCTATTTAGATGGTCAACTTCCCTGCACAAGTTGAGCTCTTGTGGTGGGGAGAACCCCTTCGCGTTCTCCCCTCAATCTCGGACCCCAGTTTTCTCTTGAATCGGTCGGGTGTGACCTGTGTAGAGTAAGGTCATCCCCGAGAACCTCAGTTTCTTCAGTTCCTTTAGTTCTGTCTGGGAATAGACTTGGTTTTTGGCTGACTTGTGACCTGGTGACTTTCTGGGGGCAGAAAGTGTCTGTGGTGGGGAGAATTGTCACACCCCGACTGCGGATGTCCATAATTTTTCTCTTTTTTTTGGACCCGGTTTAAATTTTTCGAAGATTAATTGTGATTGATGGTTTTGCACCGGTGCGCGGTCATCGCATCGCAAGCGGTGATCGTGCGTTCGGCCCGGGTGACCACATGTTCGCCCGGCGGTTAAATTTTAACTTCTACTTTATATTCATAGTTAATATAATTAGGATTTGTTAAATTATTTTATTATCATTATTATTTTATTTATTAAGTTTGTTATTATTATTATTATTGTAAATTTTATAATTATTATTATCTTTATAAAGTTTTATTATTATTATTATTATAAGTTTTATTATTATTACATATGTTTTATTATTATTATATAAGTTTAATTATTATTAAGATTATATGTTTTATTATTATTATTATAATTATTATTTTTTTATCATATATATATATATATACAAACTTAAAATAATCCTACCCTAACCCTAGCCAACCCTTCCTCTCCGCAGCCGCCACCCCCCTGTTTTCTTCTCCCGTCCCGCTCACCCAGCGCTGCGCCGACCTTCCTGACTCCGGCCGCCTTCTCCTCTCCCTGTCCCGAGCCCAGCTCCTCCTTCCGGCGTCCACGGCCTCCCCTTCGTCCGGCGCCGCACCGACCTCCGTCCTGACCTCCGGCGCCAGCGCCTCCATCGCGGCACTCCGCCCGCACCGCCCCGCTTCTCCCCTGCCCTCCGCTGCGACGCCCGAGCTCTCCTGCGTGCGTGGCCTCCGAGCTCCCCCGTCGCTGGCACCCCGGCTCCCGAATCCCCTGTGCGCCCTCTCCCCTGCACCCTCGTCGCCGTCCCGCCTGCCTCCGCTTCGCCGGCTCCGGCTCACCACAGCACCACCGCCCTCCGGCGCTCCGCCCCTCTCATCCCACCCTCCGGCTTCCGTCTCGGCCACCCCAGCCGCACCCAGCCCTTCTTTTCCACCGTCCGCCAGCCCTCCACGCGACTCCCCCGTCCTCCGCCTGTTCCCGTCGCCCTCTGCTGCCTGTCCGCACGAACCGCCGCCCGCGCCAGCCTCCTCCGTTAGTGCACCCAGCCGCCGCGCGTCCTCCCGCTAGCCGCGCCGGCCTCGACGCGCCCCGCCCGTTGCAGCAGCCTCCTGTCACCGCGCCACTCCAGCCACCGTCCCGGCCCTGCTCCCGCCGGCCTCCGGTTTCAGCCTGCTCCGCAAGACCTTTCCCCCATTGTAAGTTGTTTGTTTGTCTTTATTTATTTTTATTTTTATTATTATTATGTTATTATTATTATTATACTATTATTATTAGTGTTATTATTATGTTAATATTGTCATTAATATTACTATATCAATATTAAAATTGTTATTATGTTATTACTATTAATACTATATTATTATTATTATTATTATTATTATTATTATTATTATTATTATTATAAATATATTTATTTTTGTTTTAATTATTATTATATTATGTTGTTATTTTTATTACTATTTTTATTATTATCAAAATTATATTATTATTATGCTTATGTTATTATTATTATTATTATTATGTTAATATTATTATATTATTGTTATATTGTTATTGTTATAATTATTATTAAATTATTACTTTATTATCATGATCATATTATTATCATGTTATTTTTATTATTATTATTGTTGTTATTATTATTATTGCGCTATTATATTTATTATTGTTGTTATTAGTATTATGTCATTATAATAATTATTATTATTATGTTAATGTTATTGTTACTCTTATTAGTATTATATTACTATTTTGTTATTATTACTATTATTGTTGTTGTTGTTGCTATATTGTTATTATATTATTATTATTGTTATTTATTTATTCTCTTGATTATTTTTGTATGTGTTATTTAACTATATATTTGTTTAATTGCTTATTTGTTTATTAATTAATTGATTAATTAATTAATTCATTTATTTATTCGTTTATTTTTCCTTCGCGGAATCTTGGTGTTTATATTTAATTTATATTAATCCTTTTTCTGTCGCGGGTTGAGTGACATGTACCTTTTCACTGTTCAGCGTACGCAGTTAGTCCGCAAGGATCCGTTCTACTTTCCGTTGAGGTTCTGCCGTCTCCGCGCCTCAGTTTCGAGAGTGTTGGACTTTATCACGTGGCTTCGGACACACGTCGTGTCATCGCGCCTTGGTTCCAAGGTGTTTTTACCGTCGCGCTCGGTTTTTTAGGTAGGTCTCCCTTTGCACTTGCCTTTAAATTTAGAATTTATTTATTCCTTGACTTTTTATTAAGTTTCAGCAAATTCAAAAGTATTATTAAGTAGTTATCTATAGTTTGGTGATTTGCAGATGATAAAAGTTGTTTTAATTCTAGCGTTTCATTAAAAGAATTTTCTTGGATTTAATTATGTGCTTCCATGGTAGTTTTGCTAGATGGTTCTTCCTGAATAACGAAAGATCATGTTGAATTGGGTTTTGAAGCGGTTTTGGTGTGTGTAAAATGGTAGGTGTGTTGGTTATGGAAAATGGTGTTTTTATTTGAACCTTGATTAGAGGAAGTGCCGTGTGACCTTTAAACTCGATTTTTGGAAACATTAAGCGTGGTTCTTGGTAGTTGAAAAAAAAATGTTTTCCTTTGATGCGTGATTAAAATTCTGGATTTCATTTGAGAAATATTATTCTTTCAAAAGGTGTTTAAAGGCCCGTTTGGCTCTTGATAAAAGTGGGGTGCGTTTGGAACTGGGAAAATGATTTCCTACTTGTGATACCAACGTCTTTCAGGTTTGAGATACTGATTTGAGTTTCTTAAATAATGTTCTCAGTGCGTTTCTGGTTTTCAATGAAATGACGTGTGTCATCCCTCTTTAAAAATGCTTTCGTCTTAAATGATCAAAATGTAAGTGACATGACGGCCCGGTTGGCACTTTATCAAATGTGAAGTGATTATATATATATATACGTACTTGTGAGGGCATTTCTACAGGGGGACTTCCCTTCGAGGGTTGTCGTGTAGCGATGTCCGTGTAAGGGGTTGGCAAGTGCGGTGAGATGAGTCACGCGTGCGCGGGTCTCCCACTTACACAGTGTTACAAAAACTACTATGGGTTCCTGGGCGTCTTGTAGATTATCGAGTGACGGTTGCTTGCTAACCCTGATTAGACGGGTTAGTACCCCCTGGAGTTACAGACAGGCCAGGAGGGATGTGCCACTGGTTGGCTGTTAGGGCGGCCAGTTGGTTATTGACTATGGAGTACCATGCCGGCAGGTAGTCTGAACCCGAGTACGTCCAGGGGTTTTCTAGGGATGTTCAGGATCGCCCATGGTTATTGCTGATAACTTCTAGTTTACTTTTGCTTGCACTTGGTTTTCCTTGCCTGCTTACCTTTACTTGCACTTGTTTTCCCTGCTTGTTTGCCTTCAGTCATATTTCACAGCCTATACTGTTAGACTTTGGGAAAAATGGTTTTCAAATGAAAATGCTTTATTCTCTTTGGGTTAGATTTGAAAATGTAACACTTTTCTTATCATATTGAGCTTAAAACGAATGAAATGGAACTAACTTTCGAAAAAGGAATAAGGGAAATGTCTCGTGTTTGATTTTCAAGTAAAGCATTGTGAAAACTTACTTTTATACATTATAGTTCAAACCTGGATTATGTAGATTCTTTATTTACTGGCGGTGCATTGGGATTTGTTGTGGGGCTCACCTACTGAGTACTTTTGTGCTCACGCATATCTTTTACCATTTCAGTCGCAGGTCTTCTGTTTTGAGTCGCTCAGTGTTGGAGCGAGGTTCCTCTCTAGTTGGGTGGTGACCTGAGAGGTCACATGGAGGTACGTGGTTGTGTGGCTTTTATTTATTTTCCGCTGTTAGTGTTTATTTATTCTGTTCTATTTACTTTTGTTTTGGGCTGAAATAGTTCCCAACGATCAAGTCTTAATGCCCGGCACTGGTTTCCATCCCGGGGGGATCGGGAACGCCCCTCGGGACTTGCCGCGGAGCAGCTCGGGTGACCGGTTCAGGGTCGACCCGGGTTGGTTCGTGACAAAAGTAGTAAAACTACCAAATTTTTGACTTGTGTTTAAGTCCAATATAAAAGTGAAATCATTTCCAATGACAAATAATTGATTAAATGGTAAAAATATAATTCAATTTCACTTTAAAACCAATTAAATTTACTATCTATATATAAAAATAAATTAGATTAAATTGAAGTTTTGAATTAAAATTTTGAATTCATCAAAATTCATAAAAATAATAAACATTATCAAAAAAATACCAAAATTTCATCCACTATAAATTTTGATATCCAGAATCTAATGAGGCATATTATTTTGTCTGATGGAACATATAAAAATGACAAAAAACTGATTCTAAAAGGGTTTTCCATCAAAAGGTGGTAAAATGCCCTATTTAAAATATTAGAGTATTTCATGTTTAAAATCTAATTCATTAATATTTTAAGCCACTAAAATATATTAGATAAATGTATATATATTTAATAATCATATTTTAGTTATATCTATTAATTTCCATCAATAAAGCATTTATGTGTTATCTTTCATTTAAAAAAATAAAATTATTATATTTTTCTTTGTAAAAAAGAATGTTGTGCGCAATTTAAGATTTCAAAGAAAACATGTTTTTTTGTGTTGAGTACTCTATCCGAGAAACAGTCAATTTTAACATAATATTAATATAATATTATAAAATAGTAATATAAATGAAAAATTATTATTATTTAAATACCTGGGTCATCAGATTCTTCCCAAACATTTGGAAATTTCAGCCTCACAATTTTAAAATTGGGCTTATAAACTATATTGAATATTTCATATCAGAAAAATAGTCAATTAAACTCTCATGATAAAATATATAAAGGGAAGTTCATAGGTCACCTAAGATAATCCATACTAAGTTTTCATGTACGAAAACAAGGATATGGAAGTGAAAACAAACCATCAAGTCCTTATGGAGAGTTATAGAAAACATGATCAGGAGAAATTTAACTACCAGAAAACCACAAACATGTAATAGGTTAAACTCTCTTCGATTCCCCAATAGGAAAAGTATACAAACAATGTTTTGTTTTTATATACTTTTCATAAGTTGAGGAATTTTTTATGATATTTACAAATAACACAAGAAAACATACATACTTTTTATGTTGAGTTTCATTCTTTACAAAATTTCTATCAAAAACTCATGTTTTCTCAAAACGATGAGTATTCAAGATGTCCTGGTCACATATAAAGCACTGGAATCAACTTCTAGAGAATCAATAAAAATCCAAAAAATTAACTATATAGTTTTCCAATAATTAGAAATTTACAAAAACAAAAATGGTTAGTACACGATCGGATAATCTCCTGAAAATAATAATTCATTAATCTCTTAATTCAACAAGAAATACCCAAAGATAAACAAATCCATTCAATACACAATTATCATTAAATTCATCAATATAATCCAAAATAATAATAAAATCCAAATCTCATAAAACTTTGATCTTATATCCTTCCATGATAAATATTTACATTTATCATCAAATAACATTGACTAGTATTAATGTCACATACTAAAAAGTAATTAACCCAATCACAAATTCTCTATAATAGGTTATTCATTTCCATAAATAACCTAAATCTATAAAAGTAAAAAATAAAAACATTAATTCTTCCAAAATAAAATTCCACCACTAATCGTCAAATAAAATATCATAGAATTATATTTTTCTTAGCCATATAGTGTTCCTAAAAGAGTGAACATATTCCAAAATAACAGTTATCACTTAATCAGAAAATCATTTTCTTATATTAGGATATACATTTGATGATACATAATTTCAAAAAATCAAATAAATTTTGATCCATAAAATGATTTGACAAAAATGAATATTTTATACTAACCAGGGAGAACATGTAGGTTAGTGGTAGGCAACAAATCCTTGTCACACTTTGGTTGTGGGTACGATTCCAGCAGCATTTTCCAACATGATGGGTTGTCACACAGTCTGTATGTTTTCCTATTTCCAAAAAAAACTTATAATTCTAATTACATTAAAAATGATATGAAGTCCATAAAAATATCCATAACATGTTTTAACCTCAAAGGTTATTTCATACTAGATATTGTTCATCCAAAAAACTAATAACCCATAACTGCATTAAATTAATGGATCATATAAACCCACATGGTTCATTATAATTATATCCACAAAGGAAACAATAAATATACCTCAATTAACATTTTTATGTAACATAATTAATGGTTAAAAATACAAGATAAAAGTCATCCAATTAAATCTCATCAACAAAAGATTATTAATAATTTTAAAAATTTCAAATCCTAGATATCTAACAAAACTGTATAATTCCTAAAATGATGACATCTTAATCATCCAGTGTTCTCTGTGATCCCTTAAACCAATTTTAACCTATTCCGTAATACTTATTTCCTACAAACAAAATAAAGAATCATATCCTTTGATTTCAATAAAGTCAAAACATTATATAATAAATAATCAAAACCTTTCACAGGTCATTGTCAGTTTCCTCGTCTTCAATTTGAATGGAATTAGGAATTGGTAAATATATATTTGTACAATCAAACTGATCCCATTCCCAGACCTACTTTGTAAGAAATCTATTTTTATAATCACCATTCACACCACATCTAAATAATTCAATTAATCCTATAGAATCAACTTATTTCCCTTTCCAAGAGTCAAACAGACACTACCTTTTTCCATGGTAGGTTATTATTTTATAACCTTCACTTCCACATCTAAAACATATTCTCGTCCCATTGACGCATTTTCCTAGGTGTTTATTTCTACATCCTTGAAACATAGATTTTTGAATATACATACCTTTTTTTTAATACCTGAACTTCCATTGGGATTCATTTCTCTCATATATAATGCCTTATAAAGATCACCAAGGCTCAAGTGGTCGATCATGACTATAGATAGCTGTTTATGTATAACGAAAATACTTCCCATTGAAGATACCATATCATTTAGTTTCTAATTCAGAAAAACGTCACAGTTGTCTACACATCCATTGTATCTTTGCAACCTTCTATATCAATTCATATACTAAAAAAAGGTTCACTATGAGTATATCAGTAAAATCGACATATACTAATTTATAAGGAGGGTAAACACTAAGATATATTTATTCATGTTATCGTAAACTCATTAAATTTATATAAAACAACTATTACTCTTTATAACATGGTAACAACTGTGGTCATGTCTCTAATTCATAAATAACACCCTTGAATCTAATGTAATCTAAAATTACTTCTGGTACCAACTAAAAGGCCCCAACCATAAACCTAACATAATCTTGAATTATGTTAATAATTCTCATTGAAGAAATTTTCAGGTTTATATGTGAAGAGTATTAGGATATAAATTATACATAACAACATTAATATTACAAGTAGACACTTCAACTCACTATCCACTTTTTTCATTAAAGAAAAATTCATTAAAATGAATCATGGCATCGTTTCATGTTTTAACAGCCTAACATTTCTTGATCCCATACATGAATCTATTCTTCAAAATGTCATGTGAAAAAATTCTGAAAACTTGGGATGAGAAGAAATTTTATAGCAAAGGATACGTAAAGACAGAAATCAATTATTTTTTGATAACGAGAAGTAAACCATGAATACATTATCATAAAATAAATTTTTTTTCATTTATGATGTAGCAAAAACGTAGGACTGAATATGATATCATTGCATACAATATTTGTAATCAAAATACTACCATAAAGCACATAGAAGGGAACATATAACATATAAAGGTAAATTTGAACATAAACATATTTAAATGGAATATCAATACCGTTTACTTCCACAAATATCACTGGATGAAATATCCATACGGCCGACTTCCATACCCAATGCATTGGAGGTTATAACATAACCACTCATCCATGGTTTATCATAGAACCACCCATAATTTTGTTTATCACAGGGCCAACAATCATTGATTTATCACATAACAAAATTTCAAATGTACAAGTACCATTATATAACCATAACACATTAAATATTGAAAATATCATCAATTCACTAATTACATTTCATTTTCAATAAAATGAAATTATTTCAAGAAATTGATTTAATAAATGAATTTAAAAAACCATTTTCGAAATAAAAACATAAAAAATAGAAAATTTATTTCTATTCTTTCTGAAAACGTTATGATTTATTGAGGAAGCCTAATATCACATTACGGTTTTGGCAGCTGAGAGGTCGTTGAAGCCGCTTGTGTTAAAAACGTTCCTTTGGTTGTTTAGTAAATAATTTCCCAAAAAAAATATTCCCATTAAATTTAATTAAATTTCTAATATATATGAAATATGTGTATAAATCATAGTATGCCTCAATTAAGGGAGATTGATTTGAGGATCCATACAAAGATCATTTTGCAAACAAAATAGATCGATTATGTGAATCCATTATAGGTACACATAATTGATGTATAAATAAAATATAAGACCTCCAATTTAATTGATTACATAATCATATCATGAAATAATTAAATGTATAACATTAACACAATGAATGGAAATTGGGTTAAGAAGTTCCCTTATGAAAATTTGGCTCCCTAACAACATCACATTAAAATTAAATTAATGATTTGATGGGAGAGAAAAGGGTCTCTCGTCACATGGAAATAGAATTTATAGTAATAATGATTTAGAAGAACATATCCCAACATAATAAAAAAATAAAATACATAATATAAAATAACTATTTGGCTAAAAAAGGAGGGTGAAATGTTCCCTTACATTGAGTCCAACTTGTCTCATTCATTCATTATCTCACAGGATAATAGACATAATTTAATTATACATGGATCACATAAATTTTCATATTTATTATTCCTTTTATATGACTTATTAACTTTATATAAATGTTTTATAATAATTCAATTACGTATCAGTCGTTTTGTCAATTTTTGATACATGAGTCAAGAATGCAGTTGTTATATTTATAAATTGTCAGTGTGGTCAAAAGCCCATTATCTCTAAAATTTTATTCCGGATGTAAATATCATATATATATATAGTATATATCTATATATATCCATTATAAATTTATTTATAATAGTCTATATCATTTTAATATTATAAATGAAATGCACTATTCATGGAGACGGTAAGTCGTACGTACGCATGAACAATACATTAATTTATTTTCATATTTAAAGGAATGAAAATGTAATAATAAATAGGAATATTATAATTCAAATATAATATATATGTTATATATTATAAATTTTTTCATTAATTCCCTCATTATATGTTCCATGTATAACACGAACGAGTCATATCATTTTGAGGGGGTTGTAGTCCGCACTTCCTCAAATCAAATTACATTATTTACAGATCATAGAAGGAAAACAGGTATTTTTGTAAAAAAAATTACACTATAACAGATAAAATATAAATAAAATATATATTATTTATAAATACAACTCTTTAATAATTTCCACCCTGAGAGGAGGTAGGATATAATTGAACAATCATCGTTTTGTGAGGTTGTAGTTCATCGTCCACAAAAACAGTATGTTCTAAAGTTATTAGATGGATGTGTGTTTAACTGTAGTTTTAATCCTTCACATAACAAAATAATAGTCTGATTAATATTCTGGTTTTATTTTACATTATAATATAAATATCATTTAGGTGGTTGGAAAAAATAAATAAATGAAAGAATCTTGAGAGAATACATTACCTCAAATCTAGTAACTCCTTTGGATTTTAAGCTAAAAAACATTCTTGAATTTTAATATGACCAAAGATAAAATTATAGGAGGAATAGAGGGATGTTGGTATCATATTTGGTTATATAATGGATGAGCTACGAATCATGAGAGGTGTGAGTTCTGTGCTAGATGTTTTTGTTTTTTATTAGAGGTAGGAGAGTCAGTTTAGGAATGTCTAGATATTTTAATTTATTATAAATTAATATTCGATTATAAATGAAGTAAACATTTCAGCATCATAGTGTCATAATTAAATTTATTTATATAATTTCAAAAAATTATAAATAAAATACCATGATGAAAGAAATTCTATACATATATATAATGAATATATTTAGTCAAAGATATCACATACATACACCCATGTAAAAAACGTATTCCTAAAAGATATATGTTAAGTTTATATTTCCCTTAACTTGAAATTTAATGTCATTAAATGTCATTTTAACACACAATTGGATCCATGGGGTCCTAAAATCGACCCAAGGATGCCCATGGTCCGAAATATATCATTAAATAGGGTTAGGAGAAATGTTTGGTTAATTTATTATTATTATTAAATTTTTATTTTTTCCTCTTATTTACTAGATTTACCCTTTAAACACGGTAAATAAAATAATTACTAAAGTTATTTTTCATAATGTCTAAAAATAAAAGATACATATTTAAACCATTTGGACATCATTATTTAAAATATGGAATCCATTTTTCAAAATTCAAAAAAATCATTTAGTAGAAATTAATTTAAAATTAATCATCATTGTCAAAACATGTGTGTGTTTTAATGAACCAAAAACTACCAAAAGATTGACACAGTTTTATGTAAAATTTAAAATTCAAATTACATAAAATTTCAAAAACTGGATGAAATAAAAAAAATCTAATTACACATTAAACCCAATTTAATGTACTATATAACTAAATAAATTAACTAGATTAAAAAATAGTTTTGAATAAAAATTCAATATTTTTCACTATTCATTAAAAAATGATCATTATTAGAAAAATAAAAAAAATTTACCCCATTATATTTGGATGTCCGATTTCTAAAGAAAAATATTATTTTATTCAAATATAAAAAATAAATGTTATAAAGAATATATTTAAAAAGGGATCACCATCAAAAGGTGGTAAACCGACCTTTTAAAAATACTAGAGTATTTCAGGCTTCAAATCAGATTCATTATTATTTTAAGACTCTAAAATTTAATGGTTAAATTTAACGACATTTAATAATAAAAATGTAGTTTGTTATGTTCATTCTAGTCAATACAACAATTTGTGTTTAACTATAATTTAAAATAATAATATTATATTATTTGTTTGTTGTACAGCAATGTTGTGTGCAATGTAAGATTTAAATGAAATCCATTACTGCATGGTGAGTACACTTTTAGACAAAGAATCCTTTTTATCATAAAGTTAATATTTTAATCATAAATATTTAAAAAATGAAAATGTATTATTCTAAAAAAACCAGGGCCATTACAATAATAATCTTGATCTAAAATGTAGTTAAAAAAGAATACCCCTTTTTCCAAGATTAACCATTTTGTAAATTCTATTCAAAATAATACTTGTGTATCCTCTTAGTGAATAATGGGATAATTAAATAATTAAAATTATAATATTATTATATAAAAATATTTAAAATATCCAATAAATAGAATCACGGTCTTTCCCTATTTGGAATCCTAATTTTGATTCTGTTTTAATTTTGAATTTTTTGTGTAAAATTGATTAATGTTTTGTTCTATAATTGTCCATTAAATTCTAGAAAAATATTTTCAATTTTTTCGTATTGTTCCGATGTAAAAAATTCATTAATGATTTTTTAATTATTTTTTATTTTTTAATTAATATATTAAATGTTCTATGTTTTTATTTTAAACATATATTATTGAAAAAATTATTAATTTTTTTTTCAATGAATAAAAAGACGTTAAATTAGAAATAAAATAATTACAATTATAACTAGAGGTATGCAGGTCTACCATAGTCTATTAATTTTTTGAGGGAATCCAATATATATGGGTCTTACACAAAATTGAAATTATATAGAAATAGGATATGTATATATCCTATAATGTGATGTTTTATGGAGATTGATACATGAATGTACCACCATGGGTTCTCATTGGATATGTAATAATGAAAATAGTATATAAAAATGTAAATTTTATTAAATCACCTCCCATATCCGAATAACCCAGTGAATAAATATCCCTTATAATATTATATTTTAGCCTCAATTGTGATTAATGCACATCCAATTAGATTCAAATTCTAGTCCACACATCATTTTAATAGGTTGCAACTAAATTATACTTTAGATTTATTTTGTATTTTTGAATGATGATGGAAAGGAATTCATTCCTAATACTGAAAGTAAAAAACTACATGCTACTTAATGTGTTCCCATATAAACTTCAAAATTTTATTGATTTAATATTTTCCATATACAATTAGATTATTTTTCATCATAGATCACATTTACATTTGGAATACATGTTGAAATTCAATGTGAACTATAAAGAGTGGAATTAAACCCTATTACTCATGATAATCTAAATTAATGAAGGTGGATTAAAATTTTAGAATGATGAGTGAATTATATGATATTATTTATTGTAAGAGAACCAAATAAGATAAAATATAATATAACATCATGAGTCACTACTTCTTACATTTCCTTAATTTTGAATATTGTGGGAAGATTTCATCTATTGTGGGAGTATGATCACGTCACCATAATGATGATGTAGAATAATAATGGCTTATATTTGGATCTCTAGGGTTTGAGGTGATCAATTAATGTTAGTGATAAAATCATTTATGATTCTCAAAATAATTTTGGTGATTTCATTTTTATGGATTTAATCATTTGATTAATTTAGAATGCTTTGATTGAAGATTGTGAGATGCTAAGATGAGGTGATTCATATTACAAGCATGATAATTAATTTTATGGAATAAATGAATTTGAATATCCATACGGTGATTGAGACACTATCTAAATAAAGAAGAATATCCATTACCATATACTTTTTATTATGCATTTATAATATTTTTTTATGATGTGTTACATCGATTTATTAATTTTATTTGTGTTTTATTCAATTCAGGTATAATGACTGATATAATTGTTTATTCATTTTATGAAATTTAATTATTAATTAAATATTGAAATTCATTATTCTTATTCATTCGTATTTAGTTTAACTTCTTGATTTTATTTTTTTATTCAAAAAATATCAATATTGAGTTATTTGAAATCATTTTAAACACTATAAGAAATAAACATATTAATAAGATAGAATTAATTGAATGAAAGTGAATGGAGGAATAAAATTTTATTTTTTGAATGAATAAAAAAAAATTTCTTAGAATTTATTAATATGATAGTTTCCAAAAAAAAATCTGTTTAGGTATAATAGAATATTGTAAATCTTGGTAGAGATAAAATATAATTTAGTGATAATGATCAAAGAATTTTCTCAACTCATTACAAATAATATATATTTTTACAAACATTAAACCATACATTCCCACAATTATATTTTTTAATGTCAATGTAAAATAAATTCCCTACTGAATTTTTTTTCCATCATTTACTATGGTCTATTTTTATCACATATCACTTAATTTTTTAACAGTTTTCTACGACTAGTTTCATTCATTCATCACAATGTTTAGAATATATGTGTGTCCTGTAAATAATATTTTTCCATTACTATGGGTTTGTGTAGAGAACCAAACCACCCAGACATGAATATTACAACTCAATATAAAAATATTCATTAGAAAACATAAAAAATGCTAGATTAATTTTGGTCTAGTTCCATTGTAAACATGTAAACCTAAACAAATAGTCCATACATTTGGTTAGTCACTTTAAATTATTCTATTCATATGTATCACACTTTTTAAACCAATCACACATTATTCCTTTCATAATATCATGGTGAATGTAATCATAAGATATTGTGAGCTCGGATTCTCATTAATGTTAAAAAATGAGATATCGATATAACATGATAATATGGGTATGAGAATATTAAAATAACATTTAAAAGGCATTCCCCACATGTCATAGATTATAAATGTGGGGAATTTCATAAATCATGAATGTTCGTAAGAGAGGAATTTTAACAGAATCAATGAACATAATCCAAGAGAGAATTACATTTGAATAATACATTTATTTTAGTTATACACATATACATATAAATTCTTATGTCAATGATATCCACTGAGACATTCAAAACATATTAGGCTTTGTCTAACCACTGGTGTACCTACACTGGTATTAGGATTACCTCCATGTAATATTTTTTTGAATATGATAAACTTATGAGTACCCTCATTTAGACCTTTCAAAAACTCATGTGTACACTTTGAGCTCCTATAACATTAATCATTACACAATTCATTGGATGGAAATGTCGGTCTGACCCATATTTGGTTTTAATGTAACAACCATCCTTGGTTATAAACATAAAAATTATACATAATTATAACATAACTACATATTCATAATTAACATAATAGTCATTTATTCTAGAAGATCATTAAATTTTCAACATATTAGAATCCATGAAAAGAAATGGACATCAAATACATTTCATCACAACAAATCCAATGTATGAGAAACATGGTTTATAATCATTTATTCATTTCCTCAAAGCATAACCTATGGATAATGAATTGGGATTCATAATAATTTATCATGGTATAACGCATGTAAAAGGAATTGGTATCATAAAATTATTAACATCATAAATATAAATCATCTTGATAAATAATAAGAATGTAATCCTTTGATCATATCCCCAGTAGATTATTGGTAGCATCAAAGGATTCCATCATCTAAGGAAAATGATTTTGAATGATCATTTAGAATGATTTTGAGGATAATAACCATTCCACATTGAAAAAAAATGAATCATAAAATATTTTAGAAATAATTTTATTTACCAATAATCATATAAACAAATATTGGTTGATTTAAAATTCATTTAAAAAATTTCATTAAGAAAATAAAATTTCAATTTTGAAAATATAATTTTCAAAATATAATTTCCTTAATAATATCCAAAAAAACCTTCTATTAGAAAATTTACTTTTAAACATAAAATAGAAGAAACAAAACAATGAGATGGTCATAAAGATAAAACCCCATTCATACCAAAAACATTAAAATAATGATTCTTTCCACTTTTTTAGAAAATAAAAATTGAGAATTATTTTCAAGGATAACATTAAGAATTATTTTAAAACATTTTTTAAAAAAATAATTCATATGAAAATTTATTTAATAAATCCTTTTGAAAATAATAAAATATTTTTTAAAACTTTTTTATAAGACATGGATACGGATGAAAAATAATTTTCTAGCAAGGAGACAAATAAATATTGTTTTTATTGAAAATAATATTTTCATATATTAAGTATATAATGAGATAAAATGGATAGGAAAAATTTATTCTCAAGAAATAAATATATGATAAAAAATTAATGAGACTCCTGATATAAGGATAGTAATATTTCAACCATGAAAGAATAATTATATACAATCTCCATATATAATGATATTTTTACATGAATCCTTTACCAGTTTTTTTCATTTAAATAATAGTCCATATTAAAGGAAAAAAATCAAATGAAACTATACATATCGGAAAAGTATCATATTAATGATATAACATGTAAAATTGGTATTATATACAACTCATTGATGAAGACAAGTGTAAAATATGACTCTTGTCCCAAATAAAGAAAATGTAGAATAAAACACCACAATCGCATTGGAAATTTTTGAAATACAATATAAATGATTGAGAGATAAAAAATTGGATATGAAAATAAACATAATATTCAGTATAATAATCATAAAAAAATTTTATTAGAAATTTATACACTGCATTAAATTTATAGATGGGGAATACAGCTTGTGTCTCACAATGTAAAAAGGGACACATAATCTTTTCCCTTAAGTCTTGACTTTCTTCATACACGTTCAAACCTAATATATAATAATTATAAGATTAATATAAATATGTTACAAAAAAATACATTCATACGTATAAATCAGACAGTATATTATATTATTATGACATATCATTACATGTTTATTAACAATTCACTGATAAAGTTATGTTTCAAGAAATAACTGATTTTTTCTTCATGTACATTTGGATTTTTTTAGTTTTGGTCATGCTACATTTATCATGGTTATATAATTAACATAATTATATGCATGATATAAATATATTATATATTCAATAAATATGTTTATATATATAATGTTATCTATCAAAGTTATAGATATAAACTTACATACACCGTTCATAGAGGTGGCATTTCATACATTTGCATGATTATTGTTTCCATTTTAATGAATGATTGATAAAATTAAAGGTTAATAATATATTATGATTTAAAATTACATATAATTTTACATAAATTTATTATTTTCTTTGAAACCATCCTTTTTAACTTCATTGTAAAGTGTGAACAAATCTCATCGCATCTCACCATGGTAGTCTACCAAACAAAAGGGCGATGTTATTATTTCCCTATTAAATTGAATTTAATATGTTATATGTAATTTAATAATTTTATATGTATATTAATATCATAAATAACACATATAAAAACATAATCTATCATAATATACATATGTGAGTGGTGAATATGGAAAACTAATAGCATCATTTCGCAATGTGGTAGCCCATTGTACACATGAATGATGATTTCATATCCCATTTGATGTAAAAGAATATGGATTTATGTTATTATATTTCCACAATAATATATTATTATTTTTAATATATGAAGTTTTATATCATAATTGTTTAATAATAATTTAATGATGTGTAACAAGAAATAATAAAATGCGCAACTAGGGATGTTGTCTCCTCTTCAAAAAAATTATTTTTGTTTTTCCTCAAAAGGATTATTAGTTTTTAATTATGACCATAATTTGTAAATATAGATGAAATTAGATAATTAAATAAGGGATTTGGGTACTTATTAGATACACCAAAGAGGATTGGATTTTTGAAAAGGAGAGGATAGTTGGCACCTCTAGTACCACTTGTTTCTGGTATGTAAACCTTTCATTAAGTTTTTATGTATTTAATATACAATGTTGAAGGTTGAAGTGTCTAGGGATCATTCAAGGAGTTTTTCAAGAAAAATGGGTTGTATATGGGCTTCTCATGGTTTGTCTAAATTGTGCTGAATTCCTAGGAGAAACCAGTCACATTAGTAGATTTTTGATAGTAGCATCGACATGGTGTGAAAACTGTTAGGGAGACTATAAGAGTAGGACATGTGAGGATCTATACAGATATTAGTTTGCACATAGTCAGTATACTATTGGTATAACCCTGAAAACTAACCATTATTTGGGTTTAGTGATATCCTAAGCTAGTGTATCTCACACATTTTTTACAATATCTCCCTCACTTTTTATCCATTACTGCCCTAACTAAGGATTCATATCCAATGAATGTTGGAGAACCAATCTTATGTGTATAAGAATCAACATCCAGCATTCTTATAGTATATAGAAGCCTGACCCTTGTGGTATGTCATTATTATACATCTTTTATATCATGTTTCCTTAGATCTACATCACCCATATTCATGGATTTTTATATTTACACCCATTTTGGTTAGATATATGATTATGGATGCCAAATAATTTTATATCTTGTCTTTATCATGTTAGGGGAAGAGTTTTAAGTTTATTTTGTGGATAATCGACTAGAATTATTTGAGCTTTCTTAATTTTTTTCTTTAAAAAAAACAGTTTAGGTGGGTGGATTCAAACTTGAATCCTTATAGTGGAACTGATTACAATTATATACAATTGAATGTTTTGGGTTTAATTGATAGTGAATTGTCTACTTAATTTTTTGGAAACCCACTTTTTTGATGGTTTGGTGAATTGTGTAAATATGGAAAATTGGTGTTTCTGAAAATATTCTTTTGATCTAGATTTAGAAATAGGGATTTTAAAATAGGGATATAATGTATTTTTGGAACTGGAATTTGATTAAGATGCTTTAAACAAAAGTAATGTTATATTGAAATGATATTTTGATTTAAATTGGGTTGTTTAATGATAGGAAATAAAAGAAATATTCTATTGAAACGGTTTAAATTGGTTATATTAAACTATTTTTGAATACATTAATTTTTATGTGAGTTGATCTTTATGGGAAAAGAATAAGGGACATTTACCATTGGGGAACATGGTATGTGACCTTGGACCAGTGGCATGTATCAGTGTCACACAAGGTGATGTGGATGATAGAATTAACATGAGTATGGAACTATCAAACAAGCATGCATGTGTGGGTGTGTGGTGATAAATAGAATGTTTATGCCAAAATAATATTGAGAAATTATTTTTAGGCTCTGTTTGGTAACATTTATTGAAATGAAAAATGTTTGGAAATTATCTAAAATAGCACAAGTGTACATTTGGTTATATTCAATTTTGAAACATTCTTATATTTATTTGTCAACTATTCGGGGAAATTTTTTTATATAAGCTATTTTATATAAAATTTTCAAGCCTTTATATCCTTGTGCCAAGAGTAGGGAATCCATTGGGGGGAAATCTACAGAGTTTTATACTCACCAATACCTTAGAACTATACTTCTTTATAAGATGTTATCTTTCGGGACATTGGAAAGGTTAAGGTAGCACACATTTCATTCACCACCTCATGCTAAATTGGTTGTTTTGTGATGTTTCGGAGTTGATCTTGTGGACAATGGAGTGTTGGTCATCTTCATGAATTTAGTTGTTTTCCCACTATAATGTGTGATAGATTCTTTATCTTCTTATGTAGTACACTTCAGTGAGGTTTTGGTAGAAATGAAGTGTTTGAGTTGTCTTCCATTTATACATGCATCATATATTTAGTTGTTTGGTTATGGTTCGCTGGGTTAATGGTTTTATTTAATATAGGGTAATTCATTTTAAAATATTATTTGGAACCCTTCTACTTTTATTTCCATCCCTTGTCATGTTTGGAATGCAACATAAGGCCTAGTAATGATTTGTTTTATTCTCAATCCAAAAAGAATAAGTGGATATTTTTAAATTTTATTTTCTTCTTCAATCCATTCCTAACAATTGTCCTTGCATTTCTTGGCCATGGAGTCGAATTCATTATTATCTATTGCAATGATATGGAAACTTAAAAATGATTAATAATGTTGGGACCTAACTGTAGTGCATAAAAATATATAACTAACCATTTTAAGCTTTATTTCATGTTACCAGGGATATGGGTACATAATTGTTTTGGAGACACTTAAAAGATTATATAAATCTAATTTTTGTGGGCTTTACTAAGGATATGAGAATGAAATGCATTAGAGGAATGAATTCCCACTATGATAACACATTATATTTTGGAATAATGTTAAATTATGTGATGTATTGTGTTTATTTTTAAAAATTCCAAATTGTTTCGAATTATTTTTTCTTAAAAGGGCATGGTTTGGAAATTTTTAAAATCTATTGATTTTCAAATAGATGAAGGTATTTTTTTCAAAAATAGTTAAACATGGAAATTTTTTTTGGGAATAAAATGTTGTGACTGATGATGTGATAGAGTTTGAAATTCTAAGCCTTCGGTTTTGAGTGATCGATCCTTATATAGTGTTTTGTATTATTATCAAATGGCACCTAGTAGGCATCGTTGAAACCAACTAGATGAAGTTGGAAAGAATGTTATTTCACCTGAACCACAAGTGAACTATGTGATATATTAGTGTATCATCTATGAATTCCAAGATGTGAACATAGGAAACTATAGGTATGGACAATGATATTAGGATCATTCATTCCATTTCATTCAGAAAAATCTACCCATATTCAAGGGTGTTCTGTAACCTGGAAAGGCATAGTTGTGGATGAATAGGATGAGTTGTATCATTGATTATGACAAAACACCAGTGGTGATGAAATTAAAGTTGGAATCTTATATGCGTATGGATATTTCATTCCTATAGTTGAACCTAGTGGTCAATGATAAACTAGATCAAGGCCTTATTTGGGATTATTTTTTGGAATTATTAAACAAACTATTATATCCTTATATGAGAAGAATCCTAAAAATTATGGACATCTTCTACACAAAGTAGGACACTCTCTCCAAGATAATATTCATCTGAATTCATCAATTTAGTTTAAATTTCACCCAATGCTACAATGAATACAACATTAATGGATCAAATCTTCGAAATAGGTCTAATTTTGGAGATTTGAATAGTGTTTATAGTGCTATGTATTAGGGATTATACAAAGACAGTGAATAGAGAGATGGTTGTTAAAAGTGAAATCTCACGAAATATTGGGGGAGTTTGTATGATGACACCTATAGGAAATGGTGGGAAATAGAAGTCTATGTGCAAGAAGAAGAAGGAAACCTATTTATAAGTTGGGAATGGGACTCAAAATCAGATGGATGAATCACTGAACTTTTCACAATTAACAAATTGCATAGTGGGCTATTTCCAATGTGGGACTATTGACCATTGAAATTGAGAGAATCAAAAATAGGCTAGTGAAAGTAATAACTATAATAAGATGTGGAATCATCGTTTATTTTGTCGTAGTGAACTGAGGATGGGTTCTCGAGACACATTACATGTGATTCAAGCACCATGTGCTTCGATGTGTTGAGGGAACCATAATCTGATTCATCATTAATATAGTTTTAGAAATGGTTATTCTAATAATTCAAGGGAAACTCAACAAGGGAATTATAAGAAAATAAATAGGGAGTATAGTGCACCAATGATGTAATTGTGTAGAGGTGAGTAGTTGATTATAGATGATAAGGCTAGACCATGTACCACATGGTGTACAATCCTACTAAATCATACACTTATGCAAGTTTTTTTTATAGTGGTGTATCACATTCTTTCATTGCTTCTTATGTTGTAGATTTTCTATGTTTATTACACGAGGTTATGCCTTATGTGTTAAAACATCAAACTCCACTCTATAATAGAGAATGTCGTGCCTTTGAGTGTTGAGCATGTTCTATAACCATTAAAGGAGATGATCTATAGTTGGACTTTATAGTTTTTAGAAGGATGTAATTTATGTAATCCTATGTATGGATTATTTGAAAAAATTCAAGGCTCACCATGACTATTATATCCTAACGATTATTTATACTACTAAGGAAGACATCATGAATCTATTTAGAGGGCAAGGAGTTGTAAATAATTGTGTAACAGACTGGTTGGCACTAGAAGTGGAAAATATATCTTACTAGTTGGTGATATTGACCTCGATATCAATAGAAGATCTCAAGGATATCATTTTTCTAGAAGTTGTGGATCAATTTACACATTTACTTCTAAACAAATTCTTCTTGTTACAACCTTTTATGGAAATGGAATTTATAATTGATGTCCTATTGAGAAGTAGTCTTATTTATCTTTTCTCTTATAAGATCAAACAAATAGTGTTAAGGTAATGTAATGTGTAGTTAGAAGAGCTAGAGTAAAAATCATTCATTTGACTAAGCATATATCTATGGGAAGCAGTTGTCTTATTTGTTAAGAAATAAGATGGAACAATAAGGCTGTGTGTGGATTATCATAAGATTAACCAATTTATGATAAAGAATATATATCCATATCCAAACATTGATGACATGTTCTATAAATTTAGGGAATCTTCAGTGTTCTATAAAATTGACTTGTGATCATGATAACACCAATTTCGAGTTCAGATAGAGGATATTCTGAAGATGGAATTAATATGTAGACATGACCTTAATGAATACATCATTATTCCTTTTGATCGTTTGAATTCACCAATAGTATTTATTTCCTGAATGATTCAGATACTTCAATGATATATGGATTCTTTTGTGGTGGGGTTTTTGAATGACATATTGATGTATTCATAGACAAGGAAGAATCATGAGAAACACTTGGAGAAAGTGTTGTGAATCAATAGAGTTCATTATTAGAATGAAAAAATATCTATGTGTGATTTTATGATACATGAAATATTATTTCATGTCCATGAAATGTCTGAAAATGTGTTTTAGTGGATCTTAAAAACATAGAAGATTATATCTATTAGAAACCTCCAAAAAATGTCTTCAAGATATGAATATTTCATTCACTAAGTAGTTATTATCGACATTCTATTCATGACTTATCATGACTATAATAACCTATGATATCATTTAAAATTAAGAATGTTTCATTCCTATGGACTATGGAATTTTAGATATCTTATGAAAATCTAAATAGTTACCTATCATCTGAACCTATCTCGATTTTTTCGAAATCATGTCAGGGTTATATCGTGTGTTGAAATGCTTTGGGATTTGGGTTGGGATGTGTTCCCATAAAAGTATAGAACAATATTTATTATGGTTTATTTAAATATAGTGTACATGGGAATAATTATCGAAGACTTTCTTTGGAGATTATTGCGGTCATCAATGCCTTGATGACAAGTCATCATTGTCTCTTTGGTGAGAAATTTATAGTGTCACATATTATAATAGACTGAAAAATATTTTCTCACAGGGGGAATTGAATATGAGGTAAATGAGATGGACGTAATAACTATAGATGTTCAGATTTGACTTTATAGATGCACCAGGGAAATGTAATTCATGGACTGATGCATTGGGAAGAACGTTAAATCCCGTATTGGGAAAAGAAACTTCATATTAGTGGTAGTTGATGTCTGGCCTAGCCAATATTCATGTTAAATGTGAAGACTGATGTAACTTTGTGGTTTTATTTTCATTTAATTTTATTCATAATCTGAAAAATATGGTTAAAGAGGAACAAAAATTCCTTACCGAATTTGAGGATATGTGTTCAAAACTATATAGTGGGGAGACCATTGAGGGATGGAAACGTAATTGGAGTTCAGTTTTTTGGTTTATAAATATAATTTTTTTAACTATTTATTATTAGGAATAAATTCTTCATGATTATCACCATTTCATTTGGGTATATATCCAGGAATATAAAAGTTGTATAGCGATTTGAAGGAGTAATGTTGGTAGATCAGCATGAAACAGATGGTGGCTGAGTTCTTTTTATGGCGCTTCACTTATCAGCAAGTTAATGTAGTACACCAATGACTAGAGGTTATGTTGTAGACATTACATATTCTATTATGGAGATGTGAATTTCTAGGCAAAAACTTTTTGATTGTCTCCCATGAATTATTCGGAAAGACGATGACATATGGGTGATAGTGGATCGTCTCACAAAGTTGCATCATTTCATACCTATTCATGAAATTCACATGGTGGAGGATTTATCCAAAATCTATATCCCAGAACAGGTAATGAGACTTGAAATACGAGCTTCAATCATGTGAGATAGAGATATAAGGTTCACGTCTCATTTTTGAAATCCTTACAAATTTGACATGGGACATAGTTGACTATTAATACAACATATCATCATTAGATGTATGGAAAATATGAAAGGTTGATACAAATGTTGGAAGACATGACGAGGGCCTTCATGATGTATTTTTGTGGCTCATGGGAGTATCATATACAATTATTTTTGTTCTTGTATATCAACAACTATTAGGCCTCAAAACATAAGAATACATTTGAAGCATTATTTGAGAGTCATTATCGTTCTATACATTATTGGGTGGAAAATGTCAGACATCAGTAGTTGAACAATGGAATATACAAGAAAAAACATATAAGATTTAGTTGATTAGGAAGTGAATGGATACAGCTCATATTAATCAGAAATAATATGTGGATCATCATGAAAATCCATTGTTTTTTGTAGTGAGTGATCATGTTTTTTTCAGTATCCCTCGAAGGCATGGACATCGTTGTTTTTGGAAGCATCCAAAATTATATCCTTCATACATTGAAACTTTTGGGATACTTGAACATCTTATAGAGGTGGACTATTAGTTTGAGTTGCCACCATGGTTCTATTTGGAGCATAATTTGTTCCACATATATCAGTTGAAAAAGTATCATCCTAATACATACTATGTGATCAGATTGGATCATGTTGTCCTAGTGTTGGATTCATTGTTGGGACATATATCGATGAGGACTATGGATAAGTATGAAAATGTATTGAGATTAAAATTAATTGATCTATTATGTTTTTTATGGAAACATGTTCAGATTAAGGAAGAGACATGGGAACGCAAGAAGAAAATTAAAGAGCAATGATCGAAACTATTTTAGGGAAATATAGATTTTCTACATTACAAGGATAGAAATGAAATAACTGGGGAGAATTTAGTAGCAATAGTTTCTTGTATATAAATAAGTATTTATGTTTTTTTATTTATAATATATAAGGTTAATGGTATGGAGAGTCTTTGGAACTATCATAGATTTTATTAGTCCAAAGGGGTTCGACATGGATTGTCTAAATCATGTGGAAATACTAGGAGAAAATGTGCACCTAGGAATATTTTGGATATTATATTTGACATGGTCTGTGCATGGTTAGGGATACTGTGTGATATGTATATATGTGGGTCTATTCCGATAGTAGATAACACATAGTTAGGGAAAAAATTTCATAACTATATAAACTAACCCTGCGATGGGTCAATACGAGCTCCAAAAAAAGTTGATCTTTCACGTTTTGACTCTAAATACTTCATTTTTATTATTTTTTCCCTAAATCATGATTATTCTCCATCAATGGTTGGATAATATCTCCCAAGATAATTTTAATTGATCTGAAGAATTCATTTGGTATTTAGAATCCAAATTATTGTGTTATGCCATTATTTTGTATCTTTCTAATCATATTTCCTCAGATCTACTTCACCCCAATTATTTTATTATTATATATACACCTGATGTGGTTAGATATAAGACTATGTATTCCAAATAAGTTGATAGTTTATCTCTATAATGTTAGGGGAATTGATCTAATGTAGTTTTGTGGAGAATTGACTTGGTTTCGTGGGTGTTATAATATATTCTATATTTCAACCAAAATAGTCGAGTTAGGTGGCATCACTCTCAAATGATCTATGTAGAAGTGATTAGTGTGCCTCCAAATGAAATATTATATTAATTGATGGTGGATTTTCTGTTTTTATTTTTTGGAATCCCTCTTTAGTGACATTGTGGTGAATTTTGGAAATCGGGAAAATTGGTGTTCATGAATATGGAGTTTAGATTATGATTTGATAATATGGATTTTAAAATGTGTATTTTCTTGATTGGTGGAATAAGGATTTTATTAAGGTTATTTAAATAAAATTATTTTTTTATTGAAATGAAAAGGTTGATTAGAATTGGTTGGCATAGTGATTCTCAATAAAATAAAAGTTTTATTAAAATGGTTTGAATTTGTTTTTTGAGATGGTTCTTGCATACATTGAATTATATGCGAGTTCATGTTATAATCCTTGAATAAGGGATGTTTAATAGTGGGTACAAGGTATTTGACCTTATATCATGGGTGTGTGTCAGTGGTTAAAATGGTGACTTGAATGAAAGACCTCTCAAGAGTATTGAACTATCAAACATGCATGCATGTGTGGGTGTCTCGTAATCAATGAAATTATTATTAAAATATAATATTGAGAAATGGTTTAAACAATTTTTTAGCTGAACTTTTGGGATGTGACCTTTTAGTAAATTAGTTTAAATAGAAGATGTGTACTTTTTTTATAAATTTTTTTGAGGCTTTTTATATTTATTTGTAAAATTTTCTGACAAAATGTATTATATAAACTATTTTATATAAAATTTTCAAACCTTTCTATCATAGTAGAATGAGTAAGGATGTCATTAGAAAAACAATATAGTGTTTTATACTCACCCAAGAATTGGAAAATTGGTTCTTTTTCAGATGTTTTCTTTTGCATAAGGGAAAAAGTTGTATATCACGTGTATTTAGGACCACCTTGTGATACTTAGGTTTTTTGGTGATTTTGGAGCATGAAGCTTGTGGAGCATGGAGTCTTGGTCATTGTTGAATCTCTAGATGTATTTTGGCTGTTTACAATGATAGTTTATTTTCCTTAAACTAAAGTACCAATTGGTGTGGTTTTGATATAAATGATGTCGTTGAGTTGACTTTCATTTATTCATCGATCATATAGAGAGTTGTTTGGTTAGGTTTATCTACGTTAATGGTTTTATTTCATAATGGTTAAATCATCCCCCACTGATATTTGATGCCCTTAAATATTTCTTATAGCATTTTGTATATTCAGGATACTTCATAAGGCCTGGTAATGATTCATTTTATTCTCAAGCCAATGAAAACAAGTGGTTAATTACAATGAACTTTTATAAGTGGTGTGAGTGATATAGGTGTGATTTTTAAAATGTAAAAGTAATACCGATGTTTTCAAATTATACAAGTCTCTAAATTGGGTAGTTAGTCAACATATGATAGATAACATTGAATAATTTTAAAAAAATGGGCTTCCAATAAGTATTGGGTCATTTTTAACCATTATGTTTTATGTTTTACTCCACGTTAGACCATTTTTAGGTTTACCATGGTAAATAATTTTTAATATTTAAACTCTTCTATAAGAAAAATAATTATATATAATTATAATATAAAAAAATTTATTCATAATTAAAATACGGAATATATAATTACTAATTCTATTCACACATTTGGATGAATTTAATTTTACATTAAACACATAGATGTGATGAAAAATCAGTTTTACAATGAGAAAATCGTCAAAATGATAAAAACAATTACTTCAAAATATAATATGAAATTGATTCCAATGACCAAAATTGGAGTAATAGATATGTAATTGAACTAATTTAACCATAAACCGTAATAATATAAAATGTATTTTTTAAAAATATTTATGATGAATGATATTTTTAATAAAACCCAGTATTTGTCCCTATTCATCAAAATGTTTATCTTTTCAAAATAATAATAAAAAATTCAAACCATAATAATTTTTACATGATGATTTAAAAAATAATGTATAAACTATCTAATAAATTTTATAAAATTTCAAAAAATAAATATTCAAATAAGTGTTCAAAATGTGATTTTTTTAAAATGCTGTTTTAAGCTTTAAATTGGCATTATTCATATCTCTTTTCAAGAAAACACATATTATGATTGAAAAAAATTATATTAAAAATATAATATATTATGTTTATTAATATAAGTGACAAAATTTTATTTGTATAATTTTTTAATGTAAAATGTTTTAATGCAGTTATATATAATTTTTTAGAAAAATTATTTTACATTATTCTCTAGTGGTTTTAATTTTCATTTGAAATTATTTGGTAACAAGATAATTAATAAGATATACTTGTGTAACCCATATTTTAAAAATATTTTCAATCCTATTTATAACCTCTATTAAAATGACTATATGATAACTATGATATTATATAATAATATTTTAATAGCATGTAACATTTTGTTTAATCTCAGTGTTGTAAGTAATGAAATATAATCAAATTTTTTTGTGTAATGAAACATAAAATTGGTGTTCAATGTAACCAAAAATATAAAAATATTATATTTATTTGATATAAAGTTAAAAAATATCATCTTGTAAAACATTTCCACATTAAAATGGATTTATCACAAAAAAAATGACACATTGATACCAACAACTGGGGATACTTCTATCTCATTACCTCTTCAAGTTTCCCCACAAATTCCACAAGATTTTTGTTTCACTAAAAAATGGCTATTTTAGTTGTCTTGTTACTAATAACATTTTTCTTATGATCCAGAATTGCCTACATTTATTCCTTAGAAGAATGATCATTCCCTCACATTACAACCACTGAGTTTAGTACATGTGATGGATCATGTAATTAATTACTTAGGATAGATACATGAAACATATTGTTAACATGAGAGTGGTTCGTATGAACTTCAATGTGGTAATCTATTGTTCCAAAATGATCAAAATTCTAAAAGGTAATGATATATCTATGAATTATTTTTCCCTTCATAATTTAATGGAGAAATGAATATAAACACAATATCACAAACATAAAATGGTCGGTCACATTGATGATTATAAAAATATATTTTCTTTAATTTTTTCCATTAGATGTTACTGATTGCCTCTATCCTTCTCCTCCATTTCATCAACTATCTCAACTCCCGATAGATCTATTTCTATAATATCATTCCATTACATTGGATTTCTAAACATCATTATATAAATTGAAACATAATGAGCCATATAAATTATTGAGTGATGGATATTATTGTAAGAAACACAAATTAGAGGATCTTGTTGATCCCAACTATCTATTAAATCCTATGAATATAATCTTATAATGACTGATAGGGTTTGGATTTTTATCTCATGATGACCATATGCTTGAGGATGATAAATTGTGCTAAAACATAACTATGTATCATGTTCTCGGTGATGAGTTACAAAAAACATCAAGGTCAACTTCATATCCTAATTAGATACAATTAAATTTAGTGCTCTTTAAAATATTACCACATTCCTAATAATTATTTTGGAAATATATTCCATAGAGAAATATTATATGACATAAATAAAGTATTATTACTTTACAAGGTGATCAACTACAACCCATATATAAAACGTACATTTTTTTGATAATTAGAAAAGGTTATTAGTGCCTTTATTAATATGTCTATAATGTGTAAATACAATCCTCCCCAAATAATATTTTCACTAAAACATATACAAAAACAAATTTTTTTATTTCCTTATATGAATCTTAAAATATCTGTAATATTAATAAACTTCTATCATGTAAAACCTACAACGGTTTAAAATTACATTCCAATTATGATTATACTTAATGGAATAAACTTATGATGTTGTCCATATCTATTAAATTAATCATACATGGTTGAATATACACATATAATAATTAATTCATCATTTATTCTTCATATGAGAAAATATCTTATACAATAAAATTTTCATTTGAATCTTGAGTTAATTCATTTAATAATAGAATATACAATGTGATTTTATTATTCTACAATACATGTAGATGGATATAGTCACATAATATTCCACTAATATATTAATGATTATATTTTCATATGTTATATCCGTAAAACATGAAATAATAAATTCCCTATAAATGAGGATTAGTAATGTGTTCCCTAATTATGATTATTCACATCATCCATTGTGAATTAATATGATTTCCCTTGATCATTTCTCTATAGACAGTTTTCATGTCTTACCATACACATAATCCATTAGATTTGGGATTTGATTTATTAATTATAGAACACCTTACAATTGAATCACATGATAGAAGTTGATGTATTATATATATATCCTTATCTCTATTTATAGTGAAAGATAAATTCTTACCATCACATCATCATTCAACTAGTCAGTGAACTTCCTTTCCTAACACAAAATTTTTTTTACTTCCTCCAATAAAATTTTGACCTTGTTTCCTTCCACACTTTTAGAATTATGAAATGCTCATATTCTTTACTCTTTTATTTTTAATGTTTCACTTAAATTATCTATCTATTCGATTATCAAAACAATGTGACTTGATGGTCACTCCAATATCTATTTAATAATTTATGGAGAAATGAATTAATTCATCAAATTTAAAGAAGTCCATTATTGCTAATCCCCATTAGATATTTTGTCCTAAGACAATAAGAATTGATCAACCATTCATTCATGTTTTAGTATAACAATAGAGTCACACCCAATGAGTATTTGAGATTAACCTCATATGTAAAAAATGATTCATATTCAACTTATTTTACCTCATTTAATTCATTTTTTAATTTCATATGATGAATACATGTAATGTAATTGTGGAACAATAAGTTCATAAGCTCATTAAATTCTACGGAATAAATTTCACCGTATTACCCTTTATTTTTTTAGAGTAAACAATTAATTTTATTCTCCTTCCAAATTAAAGATAAGCGAAATTCTGTTTTCATGTTTAGAAAAATGGTGAATAAAAAATGTCATTTTAGTGGTACTGACCCATTTCAGGGATATGAGTAGATTATTGGATCCACTCGGGGAAGGTGGACATAGCCTCATAAAGGAATTAACAAATAATTATTCTCCTGTTTTCGAATCCATAATTTAAGAAAGATTTATGGCCTAATAATGTTTTGTGAGTATAGAAACATGAATTTTCATTCAAGATATCATTACAATTGGATTCTTTAGAGGGGAATTAATGCACTTTCCATTTCAATCATCATTAACATGGTTACATTTGGTTTCAAAGATTTCATAAAACTAAAAAAATGTACTAAAATTAATAATAATCATTTTGTGGAATAAATTAATCATATAAAATCACTTATATGTTGTATAAATATTGACACATTATTTTAAATATGTGATACACATGAATAATCCTCAGTTATTCAAAGTTATTATTCAAATAATTATTGATGGTTTATAAAGATTTTGATATTTAAAAGAACATCCCCAAGGACCACCAAACAATATAGGTAGAAAGCCCCACAATCTTACACCAGGTGATGATAATGTCAAACTCAACACTGCCTTTTTAGTGTAATTACACTTAGGTACCTCAGTAATAGATCCACATCCACTTGTAATATCAAGATAGGAATGAAAATCCATGAAAACAAATTTCTCAATGATTTACAAAAATTTAATGATATTTTCAAATAAATTGAATAATTATTAGAATTATCATTAGGAATATCCCGAAACATTTAGAAATGGTCCATATGTGAGATAAATTATCTATCAGTAAGTTATTAATAACTAAAAACCTTATTATATATATAATAAATAATGATTTTATTCATATACTGTCAATGGAAACATAAGAAATGGTGTGCTGAAGTTCTTATTAAGGGTAATCCAGGGACATAAATATTTAAAATAATCATATTAGTATTATAATTTTAAAATAAAATTTGAAAACCAAACCCTACATCTCATAGATCATAAACATGAGTCATGTAATACATAATGAAAGTTCAAATGATATGAATTATAATGGAATTGTATAACATGAGACATGGTATAATTACATAAGAATAAGAATTATATTTGGGGAAGAAGAGTAAAAAAATAAATTATTATGTAAAATATATCAACCACGACATTAATTTATTGCTAGGCATGGACTATCCACCCATATACCTAATGTAATATTGGGTTACCACCAATACACGTTGTTTGGGGATTTTTATAACATCTCATATTTCATGTTTTGGTCTATTAAAAATTCATATGCACCGTTTAAGGATATATTAAATTATTCATTACCCAATTAATTCCAGGGAGATGTATATCCCACCCTTTCTTGGTATAAATGTAACCACCATCCTGGGATATAATGTGATGACTGTAACTGATTATAATGTAACCACCAAAAAAATAATGAAAATAATCTACATATGTAACACAAGATCATAAAATATTCAGTACATAAAAACCCATGAAAAATGGGCTACATAAACATGTCATCATAATGTATTCATAGAAAAATAAACATGTTTCCCAATTATTTCATCATTTCATAAAATCATAACACAAGTAAAAAGATTCAGGTTTCCGAAAAATATTATCATTGTATAACCAATGTAAGAGTAATGTAATTCATAATAATATTTTAATTATAAATAGAAAATATCTTGAGAATGAATATGAATAGTATACATGGATCATTTCACCATTAAAACAAAATTAACATCAATTTATTTCATCTTTGACTTAAAATTATTTTGAAATATCATTTGACACATTTAATAAGGAAAATATTCTTTCCACTATGATATAAAACTTTTTAAATCCTAAAATACATGCAAAATAATTTTCTTGGAAATTAACCTACTAATCATATAAAAATTGATTTAAAAATAATTAAATGAATTTCATGAGGAAAATATCATTTTTATTTTGAAAATAACTTTTTAAAACTAAAAATTCATAAAAAAAATATAAATAAACCCATTTATTTGAAAACAAAAAATTGAAATTTTTTGTTGAAAAATTTAAATAATGAGTTTTTTATGATGTTTAGAAATGTGAATATTGGTTTACACGTTATAAAAAGACTCCATTCACATTTTTTAGAGGGAAAATGTGAAATATTTTTGAAAATAAAATAATAATACCTTTTAATATTTACAAAAAAACAAATAATGGATGAAAAATTCATTATTAAACGAATTTAATAATGTTAAATCATTTTTTAAAATATTTTTTTAAAATATGTGTAAGGATGAAAATTCTTTTTCAACCAAATGGATAAATAAAGAAAATATTTCATAAATATTTTTTTAACTATTGAGTACATCATGACATGAAACAGAAGGTAAACTTAAATTCTAAGGATGTTACAATAAGATAATAATATTAACAAGATCATTGGTATCTGTACCATAAAATCAATTAGTTAGATGCATAATCATTAACAATCTTGATAAATGATGAGATTGAAACATTAAGCCTTTTCCAATTTGGAATCTTTTCAATCATATGACCTATTAAAGAAAAACATAAAAAATTAATATAATAAAAATATTAATATTTATTATATATTATTTCATCGGTTAGGGTATACACCTCATAGAAGAAGATACTTGTTATAACATAAATTATATACAAAATAATGAAAAGTTGTTGAAAAATCCCATACATATTTAGTAAATTTTGAAATAAAAACCCTATTAATGTGAATTAATGAAATGGATATTAAATTATCATAATATTATGAACAAAAATAATAAAATAAATTCATGTTTTGTATTTACACCACATTTACAGAATTGGTGTTGAATATGGAATCTGTCTCATAGATGTAAAAAGTTAGACGAAAACCTCTTACATTGTGTATCAACATACTCTATACACATTCAATCCTCCTATATGTTTTATTATAAATATATTATATAAACATATATATCTATATATTTATATATATCATACCATATATTATTTACTTTTTTTATTACACATTTGATAACAATTTCTTGTCAAAGTCAGGTTTCACGTAATAACTGATCATTTTTTGTATGTTTTTATTTGATTTTTATGGTATTGTTATAGTGATAATGGTTCCATAATCTATATTATTTTACACATGATTTATATAACACATATATTAAGTATATATGCATTTGGATGAATACATATAAGATATAGATATAAAAACAAATAGAACATTCTTGGAGATAGTAGGTCGGGAGTACTCATGAATGTTACTATAATTTTGTCTACGGATTGATATAAATAAATTTAAATAATATGATAAAATTAAAGAATAATAATAATTTTATATATTTAAAATAGTTTAATTAAACACTTCCAAATAAATTTATATGTAAACCGTGTGAAAATAACTTCAGTCCATGAGGCGGTAGTCTGATGTACACTTGAGCGATGTTATCAAATTCTATTGGAATGTAACATAAGAAGGTATATGTGATATGATAAATTAATAAGTATAAAAAACCATAAAAATTTAATATAAACATTTAATCATTCATTTTATGTATAATATATAGTATATGACAGTAAATAAATAATATTTTTCTGTGAGGATTTTGTCTAGTGAGCACACGTAAGATGATTTTCGATCATATTTGATGGAAGAGTATAAATAATTAGGTTATGCTATTAACATAATAAAATCATAGTATATGTATGAGAGTTAGGTTATTATATCATCATGGTTTAATCAAAATATGATAATGTGGGGGAATAAATGAAACAAATAATTATTTAGCAATGTTTCATCTTCATTGGACAACTTCTTTTGGTTTGCACAAAAATGATTCCAAGGATTGATTTCTATGAAACTAATTTTCCTTAAGATGTGGGAATTATGTAATTGGTTAGGATATAGACAAGATAAACCAATGTTTTATGTATGTGTGACTAATAAAAGAGTGTGTATGTACTTTTATATGTGATGTTGGTGACAGACTTATAAATTTTTAAAAAGAAAAATGTGTAAACACATTGTTCACATTTGAATTGTCTCAAAAATGTGTCATTATTGAAATAATAAATTTTAATTTCAAAATATGAACAGAAATGTATGATGTAAATATTTTGGGTTAGTTTTCACACATATCTTTTTAGTTTAACACCCAATAAACCCATTTTTTTACATAAACATGGGAAATAATTTTTTTCTTTTTTTACTATTCATTATATAAAAAAATAATTCAACCATTTTACATAATTTAAATTATGATGATTTCCAAAAATGTATTTTATTTTTCCACATTAAAATTTTAATATCTGAGAAATTTAAAGATATTAAAAATCCACATTAATAACAATTCATGATTATTTTAATGTGAAAATTCACTGTTTCAATATTAATGAATTAATAGATTTATCTTACAAGCCTTATATAAGGATAGAATCATAGTTTACACCATATAATATTCAATGGATTATTTTAATAGTAAGGTTCAGGGATGTAATGTGATTCCATGGCCTATAGAGACTCAATGAAGAAGAAATAAATATATTCAATATATTATATTTCACAAATGAGGGTTCTTAGAAAATAATTTAATATCTTAAAAGGATTCCTCATACAAGAGTTATCAGACCTCTCTTATGTCTGAAGTAGGGGTTTACCACAGTTGTGATACAATATATGTATGTGTTATGTGTTTTTTACAATGAAACACGAGGATAACTAATTTAATAATACAGTTATATATATTCATAAAAATAATTGAATATATCCTACATTGTTTGAATTATAAGAAATCATAGATAACTATTAGGTCTAGTAGGTGGGGTATACCCTTGGGGGAAATAATATTTGTATGCATCATGTGTTTGATAAGATCTCATGTTATGACAACATAATAAATATTGCTATTTTATATATTTCTCTAAAAAAATTAAATATCTTCTAAATGAATTATCATATTAGAAATTTGAGACCAGAGTACTATTTACAATGGAGTGTTTACCCAAGCCATGACATAAATTTTTTTCATGTTTTCTGTTAGGTTAGATCACACATGTGTATATATTTTTTATATTTTTATAATTTATTTTCCTTAAATTAACTATTAAAATATTATTTATTGGTTATATTCCCAATATTTGATATCAAGCCCCATTTTTGAGGCACATTGGGTTTAAAACCATCGATTTTCACTTTCTTTGACCACTTTAATAACTAATTTAGTAATGAGTTGAATTAAACCCTCCGGAATCATTTTTCTGTTGAAAAGGTGGATTAAAAAAATTCTATTTTTTTATGAAGTATGTAGTTTGGGGTCTATATACATAAATCATTTTATTTTGGTTCATGTTTGATTCAGTTGTGTCTGAGGGTACTAATTCTCCATTTGTATCTTCAGTTATGGGTTTTTTCTGCATTAAAGTCTTCCCCAGCATGATGGTGATAAATTCTGAGCATGGATCTTCTCTATTTGGTTTTGTAGTAGATGGGTTTATATTTATTTTTCCCAATATTATTTCCTTTTATTTAATTATTACATTTATTTGAAATTCTAAAATTATGAGCAATAAATTATTGATTTAAGGAAATAATGATAAACCCAGAATTGATGAGGGATAATCTCATCAAACAATCAAATAATGGTTGATAATAGAATCAATAGAAAAATTATTAAATTTATTAAATGAAAATTTCTTGATATTAACAAATATAATCATGAAAAACTACAAAATTATAAATTGAAAATATCAACAAACAAATTTCCATGAATACAAAAATTATATTTATAATGTATTTCCCAGGATAATTTCACCACCATGTTAGAAGATAATTATATAAAACTATAAAACTATATTTTATAATAAATTATTAAAAAATAATTATTAGTTGTTAATTTATGAAATTGGTTAAATGATAATTAATGATCAAAATTAAATTTCTAGATTATCAAATGTTAATTTATAGAATGAAAATTATCAATGGATAATCAAATAAATTTATCATGGGATTATTTTTTGAAATTTCCAAATGATAATTACTTTAAATTATCAAAATGTTATTATATAAATTTTCAAAATATAATTTTATGATTATGAGATGATAGTTTATTGAATATTAAATATCAATGGATAATCAAATGAATTTATCATAGGATAATTTAAAAAAATTCTAGATGATAATTACAATGATTTTTCTAAATAGAATTATAAAAAACACAATAGAAAATATAATTATAATGTATAATTTAGGTTAAATTTTCAAGATGTAATTAAAAAATTACCTTTTTATAATAATGTATAAAAATAAAACTATATAGTATAATTTAGAATAAAATATCTAGAGATAAATATAAAAGTATAATTTTTGATAATAAATTTTGTGATAAACATACAAGGATAATTTCAGATAAATTATGAAGGTAAAATTACAAAATTATAATTTATAATAAATTAAACTGGTGAAATTATAAAAGTATAATTGTTGACACAAAATATTGATATAAATATGAAAGGATTATTTAAACTGAAAAAAACAATGTATAATGCCTCCTATTTCTCATGAGTTATTTTGAAATGACAGGACATTCATGGAAAATAGTTATTCACATCAGTTATTATATAACCAACATGAAAATTTTGTATTATTAGGTAATCTAGGTCTTTTATTTAGTAAAGACAATAAAAATAGGGTTTTAACGTCTGTTATATCATATAACTGACATGAAAACCCTATTTCTAATATCATTTATCATATAGCTGATTTGAAGAAACCATTTTTCACATTGTTAATTTAAATAGGATGTAATGTATCATTTACAATTGTATGAATCATTTGATGATTCATTTCGTGGTCTTCCATTCTCCTGACCCATGTTTTTTATCTCTCTCACCAATGTCTTAAATCTATCATTTCATTGAACTGGTGGTACATTAATGCATTTTAATCCAAATACAGCCTTAGATTTTGTTGAACCCATCTTAAGCGTCTATGGTCGATATGATATTTTCTAATGTTAGCAAAAAAAATTACCATTTCTACATATTCAATCATTTATTTTCGTGGAATTCCTACCCATCATTTATTTGATCTGATGGACTCCATTATTACATTATAATCTTTATAAACTCTCAATTTTTGTTAACATAATCATTTCATGTTCGATTACAGGTCTTCTTGTCTTTAAATAGTTCACTTAATGGGTTTAGTATCTTTTATAATGTATGAATTAGTTGGTCTTGATTTTAATTTTTGTATGAATTAGATATTCCCATTCAATATATTTTTCACTTGTTTGGATTTATTAAATATTATTTTATATAAATTGGCATGATACTACACTGATCATTTCTATATTTATATATGTATATTTTTTTCATGATATTAAAATCAAGTGGAAGCAATTAATATTTGTATAAACAATTTGTATATTCCTCATACTAGAATGTGGTAGTGGGACAATGTCATGACCCGTCCCCCAGGGCCCGTGTTGTGACTACACCATGCCCGCCTTCTATAAGCCATGGGTTGAAAAATAGCACCGAAAAAGCATTTTCCTAAAATGGGAAGGCACTATCACAAAAACTGAACACACACAAATAGGGTACACTATGCACAAGTAAACACAACAGAAGAATAAGGGTTCAAACACAACTAAAAACCAATGCATTGTGTAAAAGTAAGTACTAAAGTAAAGTGGGGAGAATACAAGTGCAATTGAAATTGAAATACAAAAAAAGGGGAAAAAACTCATGAGGTCATCTGTCATGGATCATACCTAAAGGATAGGTATAGCTCGTCATTACGGCTACCCAAATCAACCGATCAAATATGTACACCGTCAAGTCCTAACTCATCGAGACTCAGTCAAACCATCCCATTGGCTGCACAAGACACAACACAGTGCGGCTGATGCCCATGCAGGGGTGCATATAGAAATACCTAGTAGGGTTCCCATGACCACTAATAGTCTCCCATAATACCACAAAAGAAGTCCCACAATGAATGATCTCAATCACAAAGCACAAATCAAAATAGATCTCACACTTGATATGTAACTGAAGTACATAAGTACATATGTTTAGCCATAAAGCTAGATCATCTTATTCGTTCATGAGTCTCTACTACTGAACCACACAGGATTTCTCAGAAATGATCCAAATAAGATAGCTCATTGTTGACCCACAGAGGATCACACGGTGCTGATCCACATAGTATCACTTGGTTCTGATCCATACAGGATCACTGAGTGCTGATCCAATCATGATCGATCAGTGCTGATCCACACAAGATTTCTCGGTGCTGATCCATAGTGGATTTCTCAGTTCTGATCCACAAAGGATTGCTCAGTGGTGATCGACACAAGATTACTTGGTTCTTATCCACACATGATCGCTTGGTGTTGGTCCACACATGATTTCTTGGTGAAGATCTACACCTAATCGCTATTCATTCTTCCCGCCAAAGCATGCCACTGGATTCCCCCAATTAGAAATCATGATTGAAAATGATCCTATCTATAATATGTAAAAATATTTCCACATCCATAATGTTACAAGAAAATTAATCCGATGAACCACCATGTCATAAGGGTTCCAACGCATCGGATGAAGCGTCAATCAGATTCCCGGTCTGAAAGTTATAGGAATTTTAGTATCGAGGGACTGGTTGGATTTGAGTCTGACCCAAACCAGCCATTCACAAACATTCTAATAAAAGATGGATTACCTCAAATGTACTGCCTCTTCCGAAGGGTTCCAGTTCCACACACGTTTTCTCAAAGAGACATCTGGTTTAGAAGATATTCACCTTTAAGAGAAACTAGGCCTTATGTGGGTCTAGATCGGGGCCGACCTCGTAGGACCGACCCGACCTGGCCCAACAAGAAGGTGCAGGGCTCAACCTGGTTTAGTTGGTCTTGGACCAGAATATTGGGCTACGGGAATGGTCCACTGACTGTGGGATCAGCTTGGTCAACCCAACTGGGTGCGGCCCGTAGGGCCATGGAATTGGCCAGCCCGCTGGCTGTAGCAGGGGTCCGTTCCGCTCCGGAATGGCTCAGACGTTTCGGGTCATCGTAGCAATGGAACCAGTGGGCCTCATTCTAGGTGATCGGTCCATGTATAAAGGTCAACATCAGACCCGCTGGTGCGGGTCCTTCCTCCTCTGCGGCACGCATCCCCGATGCCTTCGAGCGCCGCCACCTCTTTGTCACAAGCGGGAGACGGCCACCGCATTATGATTGGCCAATGGCACCGCCACACCTGCGAAGCTTCCTCGGGACTTTGGTGATGCATCAGAAGTTCATTTTCTATTCCTAATATAAATACGGGGCACATGAGGAACTACCATCACTACGTGGCTCCCAATTTGGATTTTCCACCTTATTACTCGGCCCGCCACGAAGAACGCAACCTAAGAAACTTTTAAGGAGGGTCCGGCCTGGATCTTTTGGACTGTGACCTATGCATTAGAATTATAATATGGGAATGATTATTTAATTATAAAAAATCCCATAAAGTAACCCCACTGTATCCCCCAACATTTGAGAATGAAATGTAGATCAACCCATTGGACGGTTGATCTATATTCTTCCAAAAATTCATGAATGAAAAAAATGAATAATTATGTACATAACCCCTACCTCGAGTCTGTGGGAAGACGCTGCGGATGAGGAAAGAGTGTTCAGATCCAAAGGTGTTCATTGACATTCCTTATTCCTCCAGATTTCCCCAATGACAGTTGCATGATTACCATTATTCGTTAGAGCGGAATGTTGCCAGCCTGTCGTTAGTGCATCCCCTCAAGGCTCTGCTGAAACCCAAGCCAAGGATATGATTAAATAGACAATTAGAGGGGACTAATTCACCACACAATTAATGGGGTTCATTAATGAGTTTCATTAATGAACCTATTGATTCTCCCAAAAGTGCTGTTATACAACATAATAGTGATTCCATTAAATGTTATGACATTGCACTGTGGTCCAACCACCATTTGTCCAATGCTTTAAACAAAAAAATAATATAATTCTAGTTATTTTATTATTATTTTAAATTCAAAAAATTATCTTTTTCCTTTACCTCTTTTCAGTCTATGTTGTGTTTTCATTAAGTGAATCATGGTGCTGTTGAATCCATGGTGCCCTCCATTATTTAATCCGATTTCCAGTTCAAAAAATATAAAACGTCACCTCGTGTTTGCTGAACGTACCATAAAAAAGTTAAAAAATTATAACCATTCACTATTGACCCATGCCGGTCGAGGTAATGCTCTGCCTACGGAGAACACGACCTGACGAGCTCAATGGTACTCTAGTATTTTCAATCTCAGTTACTTTTTACATGTTATAAAATTTAACAATATAATAAATATTACTTAATTATTTTCTTTGAAACCAAAAACTAACTTCTATTGTTCCTCTGCACCAGCCAACGTTAGGCTATGCCTATGGAATGAATTCCCTCATGAGTTCAGCTGTGGTATCAAATATTTAATTTGAGTCACCATTAGGGAGTAATATAAATTTTAAATATAAAATAATTTTATTTAATAATATTATTTGCTGTAAACCCATTTTTGACTTTTCTCACCGGAGGCCTACACTGATTCATCTTATGTCATGCCTAGGGTAAACCCTCTATCCTGAATGCAATGGTTCCCTCAAATTTCAGATATGGGAACCTGTTTAGAAGTTATTAAACTTTTTTAGGAATACTACTAACAAACACTATTTAAGGATTAACATTTTATTCGACATATATCTCCAGGCCCGTCGAGCCTTGGAATAACATGCCATCAATTATCGCACTCTTAATAATACTTAATAATTAAGAAATTATACGGAAATTCCAAGTCATCACATCTTCCCCACCATAGGGATTTACGTCCCTGAACTCCACAACAATGTTACGGAAATGAATGTGGTACTGAGCACGTATCTGATCCTCCCCTTTCCCATGTTCTCTTTTAAAGGTTCACATAATACCGATGAACATACACCATATAAATATAATTCCCACGAAGGACCCAATCTTATAGATACTCTCTCTCCATAGGGAACTTTGTGAACATCACCCCATCGAAAATGTCTAGCTCACCCATGTCGATAACCTGAAATAAATCATGCACATGCCTCATTATCTACTACAATTGGAAAATATTATTCACCTGGTGCATCTGTTGGGGAAGATCTAAGAGGTATGCCACCTCACATACTATACTAAGGATCTGTAATGGTCCAATGAACATCATATATAGCTTGCCATCCTGGCCAAATCTCTGCAATCCTCGTCATGGTACGACCTGTAGGAAGGTATGGTCTCCATCCTCGAATACCAAGAGCCTATGTATCATATCAGAATAAAAATTCTTCCAGCTCTATATAGTGTTCATCTTCTCTTGGAAGATCTGTACCATCTCAGTGGTAGCCTATACCAACTCTCGACCCATAACTGTGAAAATCCCCTAGGTCTGTGTAGCATATAGGTGATCTGCACGGTCACCCGTACTGGGCCTCAAACAGTGCTATGCCGATGGTGGAGTGATAACTATTGTTGTATGGGAACTCCACCTGGTGAAGGTGGTCATCCCAAATTTGGCCAAAATCACTAATTCAAGCATGAAACATTTCCTCAAACATCTTTGTGGTTCAATCCATATGAACATATATTTTAGGATGAAAGTAAGTATTAAATCGTAGCTGAGTTCTGAACGCCTCCTATAATCCCATCCCCAAACAAGATGTAAATTGTGTGTCACAATATGAAATTATCCTCGAGGTCACATCGTTAATCCATAATATCTCATGTATATAGAGTAATATCATTCCATATACTGATCCATGCTCTCATATGGGTAGGATGTGGGACGACACAATGATTTGGTCATTGATCACCTTGAAGGATATCGTGGCACTTAGACATATGTGGCATCCTTGTTATTAATTCCATGGAAATTCCATCCCACTTCCAATATGTCTCCTCAAGAGGCAGAGTCATGCCTATTGGAACCTGGTTCTCAACCTTCAATTGCTGAAAATTGAGGCACCTTGAATGAAACTCTACCACTAGTTTTTTCATCCCTAGGCCCCAGTACTAACGCTGGAGGTTCTAGAACATCGTCTCCATACCAAGATGTACTGATAAAGGGGATATGTGGAACTCCATCAATACATCCTATTATAGAATAACTCGCACCATGGTACACCCTCTCATATGGGTTATGTGATCCCCACCTTCAGAAAATATTTGAGGAGCCCATATTGAGGATACATGAGCAATTTCGGGCCCACAGTCAACGTCCCCATGTTGTGGGTATCGAAATCACTAAACGTGCAGGGTAGACATTGTCATAGGCTAGAGGAAAGCTGCTCCATCCCTATCCATGAAGTATATCTTCAATACAGATAGCTGCTCTGTCACCTCAGTTAGAAACAATAGTCTAGAACTCCTTCTGAGTGTGTCTCCCACCATGTTCCCCTTCACCAGAGTGTAGAATATCAAAAATTCATATTCCATGAGGAACTCTTTCCATCACCACTATCTCAGGATCTGTTCCTTCAATGAGAATATATACATGAGACTCTTGTGATCAATGTAGATGGTAAAATGATATCCCGACTTTACTCTCATCACCCGGAGCACCGTGAGATCCATCCATTATGCAGTTGTAGATATTGATGTTGTCCTTTGGTAGAATACAATGATGAAGTCTCACTCCCTACGGGGAGGTAATCCAAAAAAATCTTTTCAAAAGTTGTTCCTGAAATATTCCACTACCATTAGGAACTAAAAACTCAAAATATATTCTACCATGAGGGTCAGGCTGACTGACCCAAGAGTGATTATTCGCACCATCCTATGCAAGTGTTTATCTCATGCTACCTAGTTTTCCTTTTTCATTGACCATGGAAAACCCCATTCCAACATTATAGATATACCAAATTTTTTTCACCATAAACATTCAACATGATCATGAACATTGTATGACTGGTCCATACCCAAACTAATGTCGAAAGGCCTCGATGTTTCCAACAAGTGGATCCAACCAAAACTCACTTATAAAGTATCAAATCATACTGTCTGAATAAGTGTGATTATTGAGTGTCATTCCATAATTATCTCTATATATAAGGTTCGAGTCAATTGTTAACCAGAAACTATATTTCATGAAAAAGATGAGTGATGAGTGGAAAGGATTAGTACCTATTTACATTATTACGGTATCTAAGAGAATACATAGACCGTACCTCAAATCATTCCTGGAGGCCTTGGGTCACCCTCCTAGACAGCATGCTCCATCCACTGTCCTCTAGCTCCCTGAAAAATGTGGGGACCACATTGTGGTGTTATTTGTAACATGTTAGAATTTATACCACCTCATACTACTCTCCAAGCTCCTATTTCATGTCTACTGCCCTAAAGATTCAACTGATACTATCACATCCTCTTCCCAAAACAGTTTACATATCCAAGTCTATGAGACTGTCGTGGGTTTCCAACATTCCCACTATAAAAATTAACTTTTTATATATGCTCATCCATAGAACATTCAACCTCTATGGTTCTCTCTAGAAGTCTATCATATATAAGAAATCATTGAAGAACAGTGATGGCTATAATGTCCTTAAACACATATCATTCGGATGTTTGAGACATTAATCACTAGTCGTACCATGTTCATCGTATACCTAGGATTGTCAGTAATCCTCGATGAATACTTAAATATTGACATGTAGTCCTACTTAAGAGGTATAGTCTCTTGTGAAAACATACCCCTTAGCTCTTTATTGAAAGATTCCTCTTCTTTATAAATGGTTCTCAATCTCTGTCCCTGGAAAATTTTCCTCAAGCCAGTCCTTAGCCACCTGTGTGTCTGGCACACCTTAGAACGAGAGGCGTATCTATCACCATAACATGTGAAATGAAACAAGTATACAAGGGTCCTCTATAGGTAGAACAAGTAGTTACTACTAACCAACGTGCAATGGTAGCATTGGGACACCACACAAAGGTACCATCACAGGAAACAATCATTTTATTAAAGCCTCATTACAATTTGGACCATCCTCATGGTCACTCATTGGAATCCTTGTTAGCTGTCTACGTGGAGGCATATTAAATAAGAATCAGGATGAACCATGGTCAATAATTTATACCTGGTTAGCAGACACAAAGTGATCAAGAGAAAAATATTTTAAAAACACATGTAACTAGTGCTTTTTGGTACCGAGCCAGAGTACAGAACTCTAGGTCTTAGTTTACGGAAACATCAACCACAACACCAACACGAGACTCCCTATATTGAAACCCAAACTGAAGGTTGTTAACACTATTTCCCAAAAAAACAACAAACTCATAGTCTTTTTGGTTAGATGGACCGCCATTTGATACCACTTTGTCACTACCTGTACTCCAGGGCTCGTGCCATGACTACTGGAATCCCACCAACCATAGGCCAGGGGAGGGTGACTAGCTCAAGAAAATAATTTTCCTAAAATGGAAAGCCATTTCCTCAAAACAAGAACACTTTCAAATATGGTACACTATCCCCAAATAAACACAATAGAATAAGAATGGTGCAATTACAACTAATAACCACCACCAATTATAAAAGTAAGTAATGATGTTAAGAGGCACATAAAACATGCCCAACTGAATTGGAAGTAAAAAAAGCGAAACTAGACCATGAGGGCGTCTTCCATGGAACATGCCTGACAAAAGTTATAACACATCATTTCGGCTCCCCACATCAACCAGTCACCTTTGTGCACCATCAATTCCTTGCTCATTGAGACTTAGTCAAAGATTAATGTCATCTGCACAAGACACAACATGGTGTGGCCAATGCAGAGGCAGGGGTGAGTTTATCAATACCCAGTAGGGAATCCAATACCCCAACCCATCTCCAATAATTCATCAAAAGAAAATCCACTAAACATGATTTCAATAAAAAAATAAAAAAATCAGAAGATGGAACACACAAGGTATATAACTTAAGTACCAAATTGAAAATGTATAGTCATAAATATAGATCATTTTATTCGGTGATGAGGATATATTAATGACACACATTAGATATCTTGGTGCTGATCCACATAGGATCGTTTGGTTCTGATTCACACAGGATCCCTTGGTTCATATCCAAATAGGATCACACAGTGCTGATCCACACAACATCTCTTGGTTGTGATCAAAATAGGATCCCTTGGTGTTGATCCACACAGGATCCCTTGGTGCTATTCTACAATGGATCACATAGTGCAGATCCACAGATGATCAATCTGTACTAATCCACACAGGATCCCTTGGTGCTATTCTACAATGGATCACATAGTGAATATGCACAAATGTATAAAAGCCATTAGCCATATATTAACTACCATTATGTCCCATGAAAATTTATTTTGATTAAACAAAATGTCATAAGGGATCCATTTCAACAGACACCGTTTCAATCAGACACCTGGTTTACAAATAATATGAATTTTACTATAGGGGGCCCAATTGGATTTGAGTCCAATCCTACCCAGCCATTCTCCAACATTTACCAAATCCAATGTTGAGTATCTCAAAATGACCTTATCATCCTAAGGGTTCCACTGCCACAGATGGTTCTTAAAACGAACATCTGGTTTCAGAGATATTTCCCATTAAGCAAATCTACGTCATTAGTGGGTCAGGATCTAGCCTGAACGGGGAAGACTGACCCAAACTGGTCAGACTGACCCGACCCAGCCCTAAGTGGCTGACCTCGACTCGGTTAAGTGGGGCCCTGTCCGGCATTCTTGGCAGAGGGTCTAGCCCACTAGCTGCGGTAACAGCTTGGTAAATCTAGGTGAGCATGACCCATCAGTACGCACAAATGCCCATCCCATCAGTTGGTGTGGGGATCTGCCACCCTCCCGAATGGCTCAACCATTTTTGGTCTTCTTGGGAGTGATACCAGTGGGCGCCATTCTAGCTGTCTAGTCTGCACTGACCGATCAACATCTTAATCGTGGTTGCGGGTCCGCCCTCCACTGCGTCTTGGAGTTGTGGACCTCCTCAAAGGCATGTTGTCGCGTCACCTTTGGGAGCCACCTCATCTTCACTGCTCGCAGTTTCTGGCCGTCACATTGTCTTCGATCTCCAGCACCGCCACACCGTCGAAGCTTCCATGGGCGTCTGGTGAAGCTCTGTAGGTATATTTTCTATTCCAACTATGACTATGGGCCACTCGGGACGATTCCATCACTGTGTGGCTCCACGTTTGGCCATTCCACCTTATTTATCGGTTGGCCACAATGAAAACAACCGTATAATGTTAAGTGGAGGGTTCATGCCTTGTTTGTTTAGCCCGTGCATTCCGAATTTTCATTATAATATTGGAAGAATTATTTAATCCTTCAAACTAAAATAATGTTACCCCCATTATCCCCCCACATTAAAGAACAATGTGTATATCAACCTGTTGGATATTTGATCAATGGTATTCATAATATTGAAGAATGAAAAAATTGAAATTATGTACAAAACATCAACCTCGAGTTCGTTGGAATTCACTGTATATGTGGAAGCAGTGTACAAGTCCAAAGATGATTATTGGAGTTTTTTTTCATCTGTTCATTTCCCCAATGACCATCACTCAATCACCATTCATTGTTAGAGTGTAAATTAGTCAATGGTATGTCAGAGCATACCCTCGTATCGCTGCTGAAACCTACTCTCAATCATAGATTAAATATATGAAAAGAAAGGTTCAACACACCACACAATTAATTAGGTTCATTAATTATTATCATTAATGAAACTATTAATTCTTCCAACAGTTCTACTACACAACATTAGAGTGAAGACATCAAATGGACTAAAGTTGCAATGCAGTCCAACTGCCATTTTCCCACAATTTTGAAAACTAAAATAAAATAACAATTATTTTTTTAATTATTTTTCTGTAAATTAAAAAAAATTACTTTTTCTTCCAACCCTTTCTAGTGAAATTTATTTTTTCATTAAGATAATCATATCACTAATTATTCAACGGTGACCTTATATTTTTTATCTGACCACTGGTTCAAAAGATAGCTAATGTCGCCTGCACGTTTACTGAATGCACCTTAAAATAGTACAAAATTTATTAATTGTCACCCTCGACATGCACTAGTATAGATTAGGCTCTTCCTAAGGTGAACACGACCTCATGAGATCAACGACACTCATGGTTTTCCAATCCGAGTTACTATTTATGAGTTACTAAATTTAACAATAAAATAATTTTTACTTAATTATTTTACTTGTGGAAAAATTATAACATCCACTGTTGGCGGCGCCAGCCAATGTTATGATATGCCGAAGAAAAGAATACCCTCACAAGTTCATAGGTGGTATCATATTTTTATTCCAATCACCGTTTGTGAGTTATAATCATTTTAAATATAAATTAATTTTATTTAATTAAATTTTTTACCATTATGACATTTCGGGGTCTTCTCACTAAAGACATGCACCGACAAAACTTAAGTTATGCCTACGGTAAACCCGCAATACTGAATGCAATGGTACCCTCATATTTATGATCTGGGCACCCATTTAAGAGTTATGAATCATTTAATGGAAATCTATTAATGATCCATATTTAATGCTTATATTTTTTTTGATGAATCATTACAGGCACTCTGGGTCTTAGAATCACATGCTGTCATTTTTCCTAGAATCGTAATAATCCAAAATATTTTAAAAAAATTATATGGTAATTGGATGTCTTTAAATGATAATATTCCAATGGTTCATTATATATATAAATATCAATCTACATAGTTATGTAATCCATGTTTTGAATGTATGATGCATCTTTACAAGGAAAATTTTCCCTCCTTAGTGATTATTAAGACCATATAGGTGAGTTTTCCTCCCCATATGGTTTGACAAGGAAGATATAATATTTACAGTTGGATTTTGAGTTATTCTCAATTAATGTATATTTAGTTTCTCAAAAATTAAAATAGTTTTTAGGAACTAACATCATTATAATGGGTTTATTATTTATTTTCTACACTTGTAAAATGATCATTAGGGTTGTGTATTATTTTACCTACCTATTTTTGGTTACATATTCATACACCATGTTATTATTATATATAGGATGGGGTCAAATGGAGACCTTGTGCTTTTTATAATATAGTCACACAGTAATTATTTCACATATTTTGACCCATCCTAATATATATTTTTTCAAATAAGAAAAATTATCCTCCATGTATATATTATATATATTTTTATAGATATAATTATATATATATTTATAATTTCATAATGTTGTATTCATTTATTTTTACTTTAGAAATCATTAAAAGAAATCTATATTGAATTTCTTGATACATGAATGAATTTTCTCATTAAAATTTTCTATTCCAGTCTAATGTTTCCCTTCTTGGTTTTATATATTTTTTTATTTAACTTTTTATATCAATATTATTTAAATTACACCGTTTTCAATAATAGTTAATAAAAAATTTATATTTAATATCTTCATATTTTTCAAAGTAATTTTATAATGATAATATAAGGTAATATTAATCAATTTCAACACCCTTTAAATATTATTATTCTCAATTTTATATGTACCTAATTAAAAAAGTAGAAATTTTTATTATTATTGATGATAATAAAAATTTTTGAAACCAATTTTATTTCAATTTAATAATCCCAATTTGAAGATGATATGTTAAGATTGTGAATATTTAATCATTTATGTTATAATAATATGTAACATTAATCGTTATTTGATGGGTGAATGTATTATATCCATCCAAAGTGTTGTATATTTTTTAGGTTATTTAACACCTTATATCATTTTTTGGATTTAAAATATTACCTTATATTATATTTCAAACATTATTATCCCTGAAATAATCTATTATTTCCTCTTATATATAAATTTTATTAACATTATATTCCATTTTCAATATATATTTTTTGATATTTATTATTTTTATTTTTATTCAAAATAACGAATCAATGTTAAATTACTACCCCTTGAATAGGTGACAAATATGATGAATGTGTCGAGGTTTGTTTATAATTTTATAAATGAAATGATCCAAACAATGACATGTATTTTTTTCGTCCCTTATGTGTTTAAATTATATGATGTTTTAAATATGAGAGATGAAATTTCATTTAATTTTTCATGGCTTTAAACCTAGTTAATTTCCTAGGATTGATATTGTTTCAAATAGGTAGAATTTAAGATCTTATGATTATAGTTCTTTGAAATATGATTAAAATATTAATCTAAATGAAATGAATCTTTATATTTAAGTAGAAAAAACTTTCAAAGAATGGATAATTGAGTGTCTATATGGTGATGCTGAAAAACCATTGTATCCAAGAGGCATGCAATTTAATATATCATCAATGGTGATAAGATTGATTAAAAAGAATGTAAAACATGGATGGAGTGACAAGTGTTTTATAGAGAAACTGGAATTGTTGAAATAAATTCTACTAAAATATAATGATATTTTATATTCACATTATAATTAAAACAAACTTCTAATATCATTTAGATTTGGGTATAATAAAATATATGTCTACCTGAATGACTGTGTGTTGTATAAGAAAGTATAATAATTTTTATCAGAGTTTCCAAAATGTGGGACATAATGGTGTATGTTCTAAGTAATATTACATGATGATTTATCAGTAATAGATACCCCTAAAATGTTATTTTGGTATCTTCTTTAAATTACTAATTTGAAATTTTTATTTTCAAATTCAATTTATACAAAAAGATTATAATGGAATGAAGATGAATATATATGTGATGAAAAATTATATCATCCAACTGATTTTCCATAATAAATGAAAATTGATTACCGGTTTCATACATTCAAAAATTATGTTAGAAATATCATTCTTAGGACACAAATTAATGGAATGAATCAATGTCAAATCCATAGTAGCAATCATAGTTCATGGACTATTTTTCTCAAAATGTACTACAAATATCTGAAATTTTGTTCAAAGAAATAATATGATTAGTTGATCGCGATGAACACTAGAACAAAATATCTCAGAAATGATATTGATGTTTTCTTTTTCCCCATTAATTGATGATTTGAAACATGTGTGGGAGGAAGTAATTGGATTATATGATTCTTGAAAAATGTAATATTCTCAACAACATGCATTGATTATTTTCCATATAAATGACATCCCAACATACTAAAACATTTCTTGATACAATCTTATGGGAAATCATGACTTTCTTATTTTTGAATAATAGAATTCATATTATCAACACCATTATGGGGGGACATAATATGCATGGGTAATAAAAATTTTTCTATGGATAGATCTTATTGAAGATTAATAAAGACATTAAATGGATCAAAATAAATTTTTAGTAATCCAAAACATTTTTCCACTGATAAATATATTAACAGGGGGATGAAAACTGATGTGACATCGTAAATGACAATAAATTATGGTAATGATACATATATTTTGAAAAAATAGTCAATATTGTTTGAGGTGTGATATTGGATATATAAAGAGATCAATAAAAACATTGATGGAATGCACCTCGTGAAGAATATATATGAAATCTTGATTAGAACATTATTATATATTAATGGAATGAATAAATATGGGTTGAATACATGATTGGACTCACTCTCAATGGGAACACATTTACAATTATCTCACACTCCTAATCAAAGGATAAAGTTGCTACCTCATACTTGTGATACAACATCGAAGAAAGTGAAAATTATCTTTTTTCGATGTATTAATGATATTTATGTGTTGTAGGGTCATTATTCAACTGTAAAAATGTTTCATTAAAGTATATGAAGTTGAATGGTATGAAATGTTATTATGTTTACATCATAATTCAACAATACATACCATTTTTATTGCATAGAATAGTACCCATATTTGACTGAATGATTATCATGAAGGTGTTTTATTTTATAAATTCAATTAATAAAAAATTTATTAAGCTAGACTTGTTGAAATATTTTTATACTGGATAGTTTTATATAAATTTTCACGTGTAAATGTTTTTCATCAATCATTTTTTTATGTCATGTATAATTATTGATTCATTTGTTTCGAGAAATAATGATTTATGGATTTATATATCTATGTTGGATGTATTATATTCAAAGGTGTATGAATTTGTTAAAGTGGTATGTTATGAATCCATATCGACCTGAATCCACCATTTTTGAAAAGTGCATTTTTGAAGAGGTTTTAGAGTTTTGTGCAGACTAATTGTTTATAGTGGGTCTCATCGGTTTTCCTAAATCATTCCTTGAATGATTCAATTATTGGGGAAAGGGGATCACAGGATTGAAATTAAAATTTTTTAAAAGTTAAGAAATAAAGAATATGCATTTAAATGTCTCGAATATCATAGATGATGATCATCCATATATTAAATGTCATATTAATTTATTAAAAACAGTTATCCAAGGAATAATTATATAAGGATTTTGAAAGGACAAAACAAAACTTTTTTCCTATGGTTTAAATATTTCATGTTTAGTATATTAAATACATTTAGATCATTTATATGGTAATTGGGTGGTATTAGTTTAAATTATTTAACATATTATAGGTACGAAATTAATTGTTGTATATTTTTTATGAAATATTAGGACAATAGATTTGAAGATCAGAATATTATTGTGTTGGTATTCATAGAAGCAATGCATTTATCAAATTAAATAGAAAAATTCCTATATATACCTCAAGTTAATATTATGGATTCATTAAGAAAATATGGGATATTGAGTATATGAAATTTAAATTTCTAGTGTTATGATGATAATGGTTTATCAATTAAAATAATGTCAGACACAATGATTTTGGATTGACAATAATCAATCTGAATAATTTGGAATTCACACTTGATCATTTTATCATAAAGACACAAGAAACAAAATTAAATTTTCTCAGTCAATCAGATATAGAGCATTATATTTTTTACAGAGAAAAATAGAATTTTGGTGGTGATAACCTTTAATAAGATTCTAATTTATGTGAGATACCTACATTCATAGAAATATTAACAGATAATATAAATGTGGAAATAAAAGATATGAGTTGTGCCATATGAAACTATCATGATGAAGTAATTTGGGAAAACAAATTTTTAACGCATTCCTGATATTAGAGTTAAAATATGTTTTATTATGGTTGAAATTTTAAAATTTCATATATTTTTATGTTTTTTTAATTTTATTTTCTTTATTAAAACATGTATTATAACTAAAATAGTAAACTTTTTTATATTAGTTTTATAAGGCACCAGCCTTAAACCTTTCTTAATTTTGAGTTATTACAAGATTACACATTGAGGATCTTTTCGGGTTTAGTGTTTTAGAGAATTAGATCATAAAACATGCATTACATTCCACATATAAACATAGTGGTTACATAAAGATAGTATTCTTCATTCCCATCAATGGAAACATATTTAAAATAAAACCTGGATTCTTTCTTGACACTTCCTTGACACTATCATCTTATCATGTACCTTTCCCTTGACCTATGAAAAACATTTCAAAAAACTTGGGATAGGCATAAAAAGCTCAGTTAAGGATATAAAAATATGGAAAGGAAACATGGGTACATATATACATAAGAATAAAATCATACTTTACCCATAAAACATGAGCACTTTAATATACCTCATCAATTCATGAATAAATCATAGAAATCATAAGACATAAAGGTAACTTGAGGCATTCATAACATTCTTAAGTAGGGAGTAACCCTCTAGGTTACATTTGGAATACCCATTACAGTATATTCCCTAAATCTCTTCTGAAAAACCTTAACGTTTCACTCCTTCTCGTTACCCAATGAATTGGAGAGCTATATCGGGCTTACCCGCCCTTAGTTTATCACGGAACCACTCTTCTTCATAATAATTCCCAAGAACCTCAACCTAATCGTATCACATAAAACATGCATAAAGGAAACATAACATTCCCTCCTTTCAATCATAAGATATCAATACAACACATTGACATAAAAACATTATGAAAACCATTTTCAATACCAAAATAATAGAAAAGTAAAACATGGTATTTATTCATCTTTTAAAAAGAAGGTATGGCTTGTAGAGGAAGCTGAAACTCAAATAATGGTCACAGCGGCAGAGAAGTCCTTGTCGCCGCATACGTACGACAAAAACATTCCCATTTTTTGTTTTGTAAAACACTTCGTATAAAAAATATTCCTTTTGGATAAACGTAAAAGTCAAAGGGGATTATACATTGTATAAAAGAAAGTTGTGTATAAAATAAAATATGCCTCAATGAAAGGAGATTGAGACGAAGTCCAATACCTCGGGTCCGACTTGACTCGGTCGTTCTTTAATCTCCTGAATAATAAACATGATTTAATTTCCACTAGTTTAAGAACCTTTTTCAAGTTCATTATTCCTTTTATATCACTTATTTCCATGTCATGAACACTATGTAATTATTTAATTTAATAACGGTCGTTTTAACGATCATTGGTACTTGAGTCAAAAATAAACCCTTTATAATTACAAGTTGTTCTTGTATCCATTATATCCAAAATGGTATTCATGATTTAGATATTATATATGTCATATATATCCAGTACATGCATGCATTTATAATATTACATAATCTTTTAGAGGTATGAAATGAAATGAACCGTTCATTGAGACGGTAAGCCATATGTACGCATGAACGCTACTTTCATTTCTATTTCGTATTTTATAGATTGGAATCATAATGATATAACGGTATATTATAATTACATTATAATATCATATATATAATATAATAGTTCTATCCTTTATACATCTTATATATGGTATTTAACGAATCAAATCACATTGAGGGGGCGGTAGTCCGCACTTCCTTAAATGAAGATATCGCGTTTACCCATAATGGATACCATAAAGGTATGCCCAAAATGAAAAATACATAAGCTTAAGGAAAAAATAAAAATATTATATATCATATATAAATATAGTGTCATCTTAATGGCCACCTTTTAATGTGTTAAAATATTGTTGATCAATCATCGTTTCGGGAGGCATAAATTCACCATCCACGGAAACAGTATGTCCTTTAACCATTAGATGTAGGTGTGTGTAAGTGTTGCTCAAATAATTATTATAACAACATCTTGGTATCTTTAATAGACTGGATTTGTTACAAAATAAATGAATAAAAAGAGTTTATGTGGTTGGATATGAAAAAAAAAGACTCAAGTGAAGACATTACCTTTAAATCGGGTAACTCCCTTTGGTTTGAGCTCAAAGGCTTCATTGGGAATACTTCTTCCCAATGAGAGGCTTAAAGGATTAAGAGAGGGATGTGGAGAGACAAAATGGTCAGGGTTTGGCCGAGCCAAAGGCTTTGTAAGTGTGGGTATGGAGGTAGAGGTGGGGGCCTTTTATAAGAGGAGAGGAGGGGCACTCTTGGAAAGTAAAGAAATGTTACATTATTTGAAAATGAGTTTCGGTTTTAAAAGGTCTCACATTGATATAATTCGAGTATAAGGCGATAAGGGTTCGAACTATACCCACCCAATAGTTTTTGGACATGTGTAGGTCATAGATTTTACATTATCTTCTCATTTTATTTAAATCCTTTATTAATGAGGTAATCAATGCATCATCATGATGTCATAAATAATTTAATTTATTTAAATAATAAAAATTATAAAAAACAAATATTATGTAGGAAATATTTTTATCTTTCCAATGAATATTTATAGTCAAAAATCTGACTTTTATAACCCCATTTAAAAATTGTTTTTGTAAAACATATTATGTTTGTGTCATTTTTTCTTTTTCATTAAATAAAATGTTATTTATGTCATTTTCCAACCAATGTGGCTCCATGGGGTCCCCAAGTTGACCCATCGATTTTCTTGGTCGGACATGACACATCCAATGAGGTTAAGACATATTTCAAGCTCATCTCATACTATTAATACATTATTTTTACCATAAACTACACTAATTACCACTAATCGTGATTAAAAACATAAAAGTTACTATTAAACAAAAAATTATTTTAATCTCATTGAACCACATTTTACAACTTAATGACAACCATGTATGCCGGATTTTTGAGAATCAAATCACAGAGGTGGTAAAATTTCATTTAAACGAAAAATCAGTTTCTTTAACTACCACTTAGTGGTTTCACTATTCATCAAAAATTGAAGTTTTTCAGAAAGATACGAAAACTTCACCCTAAGATATATTTGATATTCTGAATTCAAAAATGATGTCTATTTTACAAAATTCAAATCATATAAGTTACATTTATTAATTTAATAATTAATTCCCGCTGTCATGACAAATAGCGTGTTTTTATGAAACAATAAGTATCAAAAGATTGACACCAGTTTAAGTCCAATTTCAAAGTGAAATTGATTCCAATGACCACCATTGGATTAAATGGTAAAAATATATTCTAATTTCACTTAAAAATCAATTCAAAATATAATCTAATAATATAAATAAATTAGATTAAAAATCAGTTTTGATGTAAAATGCAGTATTTTTCACTGTTCATTAAAAAAATGAACATTGTCAGAAAAATACCACAAATTCACACAAAGTAAATTTTGATGTACCAATCATAAAGAATAAGTTTATTTTGACAAACGTAGTTTATAAAATTTTCAATAGATATACTCAAAAATGGTTTTCCAGCAAAAGGCAGTAAAACAATCTTTTAAGAATATTAGTGTATTCCATGCTTATGATTGTATTTATTTTCATTTTAAGCATCTAAAACACTATCTTAATCATTAATAGACATAGATAAAAATATCTATTATTAATTAAATACTTGGGATGTTACATCCTTCCCCCCTTTAGAAAATTGTGTCCCCATAATTTATTTACTTATCGAATAAATGGGGGTACTTATCCCTCATTGCATTTTCAGATTCCCATGTTGCATCTTCAATCATGTGGTTTTTCCACAAAACCTTTACATGGTGAATCACCTTATTCCGTAACACTTGCTCCCTGTGGTCAAGAATCTGGACCGGTTGTTCCTTATAAGATAGGTTCTCTTCCAGCTGAACTACCTCTGGACTCAAAACATGATATGGATCTGGCATGTACTTTCTCAGCATCAAAACATGAAAAACATTGTGTACCTGAGATAAACTCGGAGGTAAAGCCACTCGGTAAGCAACTGATCCAACTCTCTCCAGAATTTCATAAGGTCCAATGAACCTCGGACTTAACTTTCCTTTCATACCAAATCGCATCACACTTTTCCAAGGTGATACTTTGAGAAAAACATGATCACCTACCTCAAAAGAGAGATCCTTCCTCCTATTGTCCGCATAACTATTCTGCGTACTCTGAGCTGTTCTCATGTGCTTCTAAATCAGCTGAACAGTTTCTGCCATCTCTTCTACCAATTCTGTTTCCATCAACTTCCTTTCACCCACATCATCCCAGAAAGATGGAGTTCGACACCGCTTCCCATATAATGCCTGAAATAGTGCCATCAGAATAATGGAATGAAAACTGTTATTATATGAAAATTAAACCAAAGAAAGATGTTGTCCCAACATCCTTGATAATCCATTGAACATTCTCGTATCATATCCTCCAAGGTCTGAATTGTTCGTTCTGACTGCCCATATGATTGAGGATGAAAAGATGTACTAAAATTTTATTCAGTACCCAATGACTTCTGATGTCCTTTCCAAAAGATAGAAGTGAACCTGGGATCACGGTCAGATACAATGGAGAGAGAGGAACTCCATGTAACCTTACTATCTCTTTAAGATAAAATCGGGAAAGTTGATCTAGGGAAAAAGTATCTTGTATAGCAAGTAAATGATCGGACTTGGTCAACCGATCAACAATAACCCAAATTGCATTATTACCTCGAGGGGTCTTCGGCAATCCCACAACGAAGTCCATGGATATATTCTCCCATTTCCACTCTAGCACTGGTAAAGGCTGAAGCATCCCTTTTGGTAACTGTCGCTCTGCTTTAACCTGTTGACAAGTCAAACACTTCACAGTAAAATCATCAATATCTCTTTTCATTCCATCCCACCAGTAATACTCTCGCAGATCTATGTACATCTTAGTACTGCCATGATGAACTGAAAACGGAGAACTATGAGCTTCACATAACAACTCTCTCTTCAACTGTGAATCACAAGGCACACACAATCTCTTCCCAAATCTCGAAACGCAATCATTATCAATGTTGAATTCATGCAACTTACCTTTCTGAACCATCTCTACCTTTTTCTGCAACTCACTGTCTTGCTTCTGTGCTTGCTTGATTCTGTCTGATAGAGAAGATTTCACTGATACCTGAAACAAAATAGAAGAACATCCTGCACCAAAAAATTCTTTTCCAAATTTCATCAAATCTTTAAACAAAGGATCACGTTCCAAATGCAACATTTCTAATGAAGCATTACTTTTTCGACTCAATGCATCGACCACTTTATTTGCTTTTCCCGGATGGTAATGAATTGTACAATTATAATCCTTGATTAATTCTAGCCATCTCCTCTGTCTCATGTTTAATTCATTCTGAGTGAATATTTACTTTAAACTTTTGTGATCAGTATATATTTCACACATTACTCCATGCAAATGATGCCTCCAAATTTTTAAAGCGAAAACAACAGCAGCTAATTCCAAATCATGTGTAGGGTAATTTACCTCATGAGTTTTCAACTGTCGTGAAGAATAAGCAATTACCTGATCATTCTACATTAGGACGCAACCAAGTCCTTTCAATGAAGCATCACTTTATATAACAAACTCACCATTCCTAGAAGGTAGTGCCAAAACTGGAGCATTCTCCAATCTTCTTTTCAATTCTTGAAAACAATCATCACATTCTTTTTTCCAGATAAACTTAACTCCCTTCCGAGTTAGCTTAGTCATTGGACTACATAACTGTGAAAAATTTCTAACAAACCTTCGGTAACAGCCTGCCAAACCAAGGAAACTACGAATCTCTATTACATTTGTGGGTCTTGGCCATTCTTCAACAACCTTTGTTTTTGCAGGATCAATAGTTCTTCCATCTTTAGAAATAATATGACCAAGGAAAGAAATTTATTGCAACCAAAACTTGCTCTTGCTGAATTTTCCATACAGTTTCTTTTCTTTTAAGGTTTTCAAGATAACCCTTAAATGTATTTCATGCTCTTCTTTACTTTTAGAAGACACCAAAATATCATCAATGAAAACCACCACAAAATTATCCAAGAACTCATGGAAAATTCTATTCATTAAGTCCATGAATACAGCAGGTGAATTGGTTAGCCGAAAAGGAATTACTACATATTCATAATGGCCATATGTTGAATGGAACGCGGTCTTCAGAACATCTTCTTCCTTTACCTTTAGCTGATGGTACCCCGATCTCAGGTCAATATTTGAAAAAAACTGAGCTCCCTGGAGCCGATCAAACAAATCATCGATATAAGGAAAATGATATTTGTTCTTAACAGTGATGTTATTCAAGGCTCTATAATCAATGAAAAGTCTCATAGAACCATCTTTCTTTTTAACAAATAAAATAGGAGCACCCCATGGTGATGTGCTAGGTCAAATGAAATATTTCTCTAATAAATCAGGAAATTGCTCCTTCAACTCTAAAAGTTCAATTTCATCCATTCGATAAGGGGGTTTTGAAATTGGCTTAGCATCAGGAACTAAGTCAACAATAAACTCAACTTCCAGATCTGGTATTATTCTAGGCAACTCATCAGGGAAAATATCAGGATACTCATTTACCACTAGCACATCATTAATTTGAACATTTCCCCTGTTTTCAACAATGTGTGCAAGGTAACATTCATTTCCATATTTTACAAGTTTCTAGGCCTCTTGATATGTTATCAGCAGTATGGGTTCATTATTGTACACAAACTAAAAGTCTTTGTGAAAAGAAACTTCTTTAGCTCTACAGTCAATTTTAGCATGGTAAATAGAGATCCAATCCATACCCAAGATAACATCAAACTCTACTAGAGGTAGAACAATAAGGTTTTCAAGTAGGTTCTTTCCACGGATAAGGATATGAAGATTATTATAAATTCTTTTTGCCACAACATTTCCCCCAGGTGTTTTTACCAGAAGTTCAAGAGTCATTTCTTGAGATGGTATTCCAATTTTACTAGAAAAGTTTTCAGAGATGAAATAATGTGTAGACCCCGAATCAAATAACACACTGGCATAATCTGAAAAAACAAACAAAGTAACTGATACAACTTTATTTGATGGCCCGAAATCTGCTGAAGTAGTTGCAAATGATTTCACCACCCCTTTCTGCCTGTACTCTAACTGCTTCCCATCACTCAAGCTCTTTGTCGGAAACTTGTTTTCATAGGGACCCATCTCATTGCACTTATAACATTTCACTAACTGTAAATCAAATTTGGTCTTACCATCACCCTGATCTTTTCCAATGCAATCACGAGCCTTATGTCCCATCTTACCACATCGGTAGCACTTTCCAGAATTCCGTAGACATTCCCCAGAAAGCCTTTTTCCACATTTATCACAAACTAGAAACTTAGTTTTCTTACCATCAGACTTTTTTGAAGAATTCTTACCTTTCTCCTGCCACCTCGGTCTCTTCTTCTGTTGGTTGTTATAGAACAATTGTTCATCAGCAAACTCCATTTCCACCTTCTCAGCACATCGAACAAGCTTTTCATAAATTTTAAACTCACGAGAAGATAATGCCCTTCGATATTTTGGCTTTAATCCTGAGTAAAAATGATTGATTTTACTATCAAGGTCTCAGATAAAATTTGGAGCATACCTTGCCAATCGAGTGAACCTTTCTTCATAGGCAGCCACTGAGTCTTCCTCTTGCCTCAATTCCAATAATTTCTTTTCCATCCTAAGTCGAACAGCCTTAGGAAATTACGTTTCAAGAAACATAGCTTTGAATTCATCCCATTAAAGAGAATCAATCTCATCAGCGTCCCTAATATTTTTAACCATCGACCACCACTGATCTGCTTCACCCTCCAAACAGTAAATAGCAAGACTAACCTTTTGATTGTCTGAACACCCCATGACATCGAAAATCTTCTCCAGTGATTTAATCCACCCTTCATCTAGCACAAGGTCAGATGATCCTCTGAATAATGGAGGATGTTGCCTCATGAAATGTTCAACCACTGACATGTTACTCTGAGGTTGATCTGGATGATCTCGTGCATTTACACCACCACCATTTATCGCTTGATTCATCTGCGCCATTACTGCAACAAACTATTTAGTTCCAATTACGACCATCTCAGGATGCTGATTCATAAGGTTATTTCCTTCTACATGCCTTCGTAGCACTGCTTCCCTGTTTCCTCTATGGAAAACCATTCTGAACAAACATTTCCTAGATGAAGAAACATGGTAATATTTAAATTCTATATCATTTCAAAAAAAATATATTTTTGGATAATCATTTAATAGAATTCTAACTCCTAAAGTTATCTAAACCGACCATTGATACCAACTATAAGGTCCCAGCCTTAAACCTTACTTAATCTTGAGTTATTACAAGATTACACATTGAGGATCTTTTCGGGATTAGAGTTTTAGAGAATTAGATCATAAAACATACATTACATTCCACATATAAACAAAGTGGTTACATAAAGATAATATTCTTCATTCCCGTCAATGGAAACATATTTAAAATAAAACATGGATTCTTTCTTGACACTTCCTTGAAACTATCATCATATCATGTACCTTTCCCTTGACCTGTGAAAACAATTTCAAAAAACTTGGGATGAGCATAAAATTCTTAGTAAGGGATATAAAAATATGGAAAGGAAACATGGGTACATATATACATAAGAATGAAATCATACATTACCCATAAAACATGATCACTTTAACATACCTCAGCAAATCATGAATAAATCTTAGAAATCATAAGACATAAAGGTAACTTGAGGCATTCATAACATTCTTACGTAGGGAGTAACCCTCTTGGTTATGTTTGGAATACCCATCACATTATATTCCCTAAATATCTTCTTAGAAACCTTAATGTTTCACTCCTTCATGTTACCCAATGCATTAAAGATCTATATCAGGCTCACCCTCCCTTAGTTTATCGTGGAACCACCCGTCTTCGTAATAATTCCCAAGAACCTCAACATAATCATATCACATAAAACATGGATAAAGGAAGCATAACATTCCCACCTTTCAATCACAAGATATCAATACAACACATTGATATAAAAACATAATTAAAACCATTTTCAATACCAAAATAAAAGAAAAGTAAAACATGGTATTTATTTTTCTTTTAAAAAGAAGGTATGACTTGTAGAGGAAGCCGAAACTCAAATAATGGTCACAGCGGCGGAGAAGTCATTGTCGCCACATACGTACGACAAAAACATTCCTTTTTTCATTTTGTAAAACGCTTCATATAAAAAAGATTCCTTTTGGATAAACGTAAAAGTCAAAGGTGTTTATACACTGTATAAAAGAACGTTGTGTATAAAATAAAATATACCTCAATGAAAGAAGATTGAGGCGAAGTCCCATACCTCGGGTCCGACTTGACTCAGTCGTTCTTTAATCTCCTGAATAATAAACATGAGTTAATTTCCAATTTTTAAGATCCTTTTTCATGTTCATTATTCCTTTTATATCACTTATTGCCATGTCATGAACACTATGTCATTATTTAAGTTAATAATGGTCGTTTTAACGATCATTGGTACTTGAGTAAAAAATAAGCCCTTTATAATTACAAGTTGTTCATGTATCCATTATATCCAGAATGGTATTCATGATGTAGATATTATATATGTCATATATATCCAGTACATTCATGCATTTGTAATATTACATAATCATTTAGAGGTAAGAAATGAAATGCACCGTTCATGGAGACGGTAAGCCGTACGTACGCATGAACGCTACTTTCATTTCTATTTCATATTTTATAGAATGGAATCATAATGATATAACGGTATATTATAATTCCAGTATAATATCATATATAATATCATAGTTCCATCCTTTATACGTCCCACATATGGTATTTAACGAATCAAATCACTTTGAGGGGGCGGCAGTCCGCACTTCCTTAAATGAAGATATCGCGTTTACCCATAATGGAAACCATAAAGGTATGCCAAAAATGAAAAATACAGAAGATTAAGTAAAACATAAACATATTATATATCATATATAAATATATTGACATCTTAATGGCCACCTTTTAAGGTGTTAAAATAATGATGAACAATCATCGTTTCGGGAGGCATAAATTCACCATCCATGGAAACAATATGTCCTTTAACCATTAGATGTAGGTGTGTGTAAGTGTAGCTCGAATACTTCTTATAAAAACATCCTAGTATATTCAATATACTCTATTTTTTACAAAATAATTGAATAAAAATAGTTTAGGGGGTTGGAGAAGAAAAATAAAACAAAAGGACTAATGTGAAGACATTACCTTAAAATCGGGTAACTCCCTTTGGTTTGAGCTCAAAAGCTTCCATGGGAAGACATCTGCCCAAATTTAGGCCTCAAGGAGTAAGATAGGGAAGTGGAGAGACAAAATGGGCAGTTTTTGGACGAGCCAAAGGCTTTGGAAGTGTGGGTAAGGAGGTAGAGGTGGGGGCCTTTATAAGAGGAGAGGAGGGGCACTCTTGGGAAGTAAAGAAATATTACTTTATTTGAAAATGAGTTTCAGTTTTAAAAGGTCCCACATTGATATAATTCAAGGATAAGGTGATAAGGGTTAGCAATATACCCACCCAATCGGTTTTGGACATGTGTAGGTCATTAAGTTTACAATATCTTCTCATTTTATTTAAATCCTTTATTAATGAGGTAATCGCTCCATCATCATGATGTCATAAATTATTTAATTTATTTAAAGACTAAAAATTATAAAAAAACTAATGTAATTTAGGAAATATTTTTAGATTTCCATTTAATATTTATAGTCAAAAATCTGACTTTTATAACCCCATTTAAAAAAAAATTTCGTAAAACATATTATGTTTGTGTCATTTTTACTTTTTCATTAAATAAAAAGTTATTTATGTCATTTCCCAACCAATGTGGATCCATGGGGTCCCCAAGTTTACCCATGGATTTTATTGGTCGGCCATGAAACATATAATTGGGGTAGGACATGTTTCAAGCTCATCTCATACTATTAAAACATTATTTTTACCTTAAACTACACTAATTACCACTAATCGCGATTAAAAACATAAAAGTTACTGTTCACCAAAAAATTATTTTAATCTCATTGAACCAAATTTAACTTTTTAATGAAAACCATGTATGTAAGATTTTTGAAAATCAAATCACAGAGGTGTTAAATTTTCATTTAAACGAAAAATCAGTTTCTTTAACTACCACTTAGTGGTTTCACTATTCATCAAAAATTGAAGTTTTTCAGAAAGATACCAAAACTTCACCCTAAGCTATATTTGATATTCTGAATTCAAAAATGATGTCTATTTTACAAAATTCAAATCATATAAGTTACATTAATTAATTTAATAATTAATTCCCACTGTCATGACAAATAGCGTGTTTTTATGAAACAATAAGTATCAAAAGATTGACACCAGTTTAAGTCCAATTTCAAAGTGAAATTGATTCCAATGACCACCATTGGATTTAATGGTAAACATTTATTATAATTTAACTTCAAAATCAATTCAAAAGATAATCTAATCATATAAATAAATTAGATTAAAAATCAGTTTTGATGTAAAATGCAGTATTTTTCAGTATTCATTAAAAAAATGAACATTGTCAGAAAAAACTCAAAAATTCACACAAAGTTAATTTTGATGTCCCAATCATAAAGAATAAGTTTATTTTGACAAACATAGGTTATAAATTTTTCAAAATATAGATTCAAAAATGGTTTTCCCTCAAAAGGCAGTAAAACAATCTTTTAAGAATATTAGTGTATTCCATGCTTAAGATTGTATTTATTTTCATTTTAAGCCTCTAAAACACTATCTTTATCATTAATAGACATAGATCAAAATATCTATTATTCATAACATACTTGGTATGTTACATGTTTTGTTTTGATTAGATTACCATGATTATAATTACGTAACAATTATATTAATTTCTTTATATAACAAGTAATTATTTTAAATCTAATATGAAAAAAATTAAAAATAAAATATTGAATGAGATTATATTAAAAAATTATTCCTTTAGGTGAAAAATGATTTATTGAGTTCATAAATTTTTTCTATTAGCAACAAAAATTTATTTTGTGTAATCGTTTTGTATCCTTTCATCTATCAGTAATTATTTATAATATAAGTTAACAATAAATAATATGAATAAAAATGTGATAAGTATAGTTCAGGTAACTTTTTTATTGAAAATTTTTCATTTTTATTACATTTGAATAATGTATTAGAAATTTGATTTTCTATTACTAAATAATTGTTTCAGTGATATGTAGGATAATAAAATATTACACATCTAATCAATCACATAATTCTAGAGTTGATTTTACTAAAAAATTTAAGGAGGAATGTAAACATTCTCAAATTGATGAGCCTTATCATCCTTTATTAAATTATTCATCAACTTCAACTATGGAAAAAGAGGTTGAGGGTGTGTAAACATGGAATCACATATTTAACAAAAGTATATGTTTCCTATAGTTAAGAGAATTAGATATCAGTAGACATAGATAAGAATAATATTCCAATAGGTCCAAATTAAAAATAATTGAATACATTTTTATCATTTCATGATAAAAGTAATGATAGTATTTTTATAGGTAATTAAAGAATTGATGATAGAGAAAAAATATATCATATGTGGGAGACATTTCTTTTAATCTCATTTGTAATTATTTTACATAAATTGAAATTATATAGTAGTATATGTTTTAACCCATCTTATCAAATTATATATGATATACATAACACTAGAGGAGTAGAGAAGAAATGTATTTCATTAGGTAGTATGATATAGGGGGATTTTAAATCAACCATCACATCAGAAATCATTTTTAGTGATATAAAATATGAAAATCCATGAAAATCCATGTAATATAAATCCATTTATAGAAAATGATAAATATAATAATATTTTGTATCAAACATTCTAAGAATAATTTTTTGGAAGTGAGATGTTACCATTTGGAATGGATTTTTATTTTAATGATAATAAAAATGATTTATTTATTATAAATTTATTGAAATTTAGGATGTATCATTAGGAGATAAAATCTAGAATAGTATACCCCCATACATTATATTGGGGAGGGTATACATTACTAGAATAGCAAACAATGGGTGAAAATTTTCAAAAAAATGGGCTGAGTCATCAGGCTTATCAGAGGATGACCCCCAACTCCGCACAAGAAATGAAAAATGGAATAGAGATCAGATTAAGAATAAAATTAAAATATCATATGGGAGAGTCGATGAATGTTGTTGAGAATATTTAAATATGTTTACATTATTTATTTATTCATGTTAAATCAATTCTTTTTATGTTTTTATTTATTATATAATTTTTCTAATATTATGAAAAGTATTCTCTTGATGAATAAAGAATATAGGGTTTATTTATTATTTAGGGATGGTAGAATATTTTAGCTATATCTTTAAGAAATCATGAACACCAACATCGTGTACGAGGTTACCCAAGAGGTGTATCAATAAAAAAACATTTCCCCATTTTGAATATTCTTAAGGAGAGGATGTTTTAAAAAATAAAATATTTTAAAGCTAAGCTTCGTGATCATCATGTGATGATGTAGGATATGATTAGATCACTAGTACAATTGATTTTAGAGACCTGAAAATATAATTTTAGACTATATATATGACTCCTCCTCAATTACAACCTCTGAAAATAGATCAAAATCCTACTAATCCCACTCATAATTCAATTCATCCGGACCTTAATCCTTCTATCCTGACCTTACTCCTTCTAATACAACTCCTATAGAACCATCTCGCCAACTTCCAACTTATTTATAGTTATATATTAATGATCCCCATCATATTATTTCATATGGGATGATATTTTATTTTTGTGATACTACTCATAATTCACAATGATAGATCATCATTGGGTCACTGTACAAAATATTATAAATAGATCAACAATAATACGATGTCATAAAGATAATGTCCGAATAATTAAAAAAAAGTATCAACCATTTGTCAACTTTTCCATCTTGAATAAATTGACATATTACCATAGATATATATATATATATTAATTTATCTTTTATTGATTATAATTTGATTTACCACATTAAGGTTTATATATTTACCAACTTTTATTGGAATACATTATTGGTATGAAAATACTTTATTAATGAGAAAAAATAAAAAACATGGTGACATCCGATACAGTTTATTCTTGTTTTGATAGAATGTCTAGATATTCCAATTAGTTATTTCATAATCATGATACTCTCTTTCATTTTTGTATATTAGGGCATGAACTGAATGTGGGGATTTTGAAAAATGATATAATGGAACTTGTAGCTGGATATCATTTATGTATCAAAATGGGAATATTTTTTCCATGTATGTCGATTAATAATATTATCCATCCATTTATTTTATTGAAAATTTATACTTATATTTGTTTTAAAATAGTTATATTTATATAAAATTTACACATGGAAAGTAATATGTATATGGATTTATGGATCCAATGATTATTTATCCTATAACATGGATGATGAATCATTCAAAAAAGAATAGTTTATATTGAAGAAATATTTCATATGAAAACAATTATTCATGGCGGGATGTTTTCTAATATTCAAGATAATTAATCATATTTCTATCAATGTATTGTATATCTCCTAACATGGAAACCTTTAATTTAATTTTTATAATATATCAGTGGCCACTCGATGATGTGTGTTTTTTGTAGAGATAAGACACTTTACATGCTTTCCATTATCCATAGTGATGTGAGAGAAAATATTATGAATATATTGAACATCTATGTTTGAGTATTATAATACTTGTTTATATTATAGTAATATAAATTTATTTTTTCATATTATTTTTAAATAGGGTATGAAATGTCATTAGAGAGAGAACATGAAAGACGAGTTCAATGACCAGCTATATAAAATCAATTCTGAATTTTCATTTATAATTACTAAATTTTGGATTTATTAATTATAAATTTTCTTACGAACATTTACATTCGTATTATCAGAAATTTCTTAATGAAGAAACAAAAAAAATGTGGATAATATGATTGAATATTTATGTATGAAATAGTTTCAACTTTTATAGTTATGAATTTAGTATGGTCAGACTACATTATAACATTTTCCTTGGTATCTCATTTGTTTTATTCAACATACATACATTTTAAACTATTTCCATCTAATTTTATATTTTTGATCTTATTAGGCCTTATATTTCACTAGATTTAAGGCACTAACAATATTAGCACGGGAATCATTTCACACGATTCTTTATATTTTAGATTAATTGTAATATATATTGAAAACTTTAATATAGCAATTTGTAGTGTTTTACAATTATTTTTTTATATTTTTAGTTTTCTTTTTTTTATGAAATCATTGTTGTTATTCCTACTAGGGAGTTGGTGGAAGGAAAAATTATTTAAAAAAATTATTTTCAAAATGGTTCTTTGATAATCGATGTGAAAAACCCTCTTCCTCATCTTTTATTTTTTATAAACCCAATGTTAATGTAGATTTCTGTACTGATATTTCATGTCAGGTATTCAACAAGTGATGTGAAAAATTAATCATACTGATATTTAAACTTTTTAATATAAATATCCAACATGAAGGATTAGTTATCTTTAGTACTTCACATCAATTATCAAATTACTACCATGAAAATCATTCTTCGATGTCAGTTATTGTAGAGAACCGACATGGAAGAACATTTTAATATTATTTATCTATATATTAATTTTTAAAATGGTCTATAAAATTATTTAAATAATGATTTATTTTTAACCGACATTATAAATAGATTTACAACATCCTATGCAACAACATGTCATATTATCTGATGTCAAGAATTATGAAAAACTAATAATAAAATTTATTATTTTCTTTAGTGTTATGATAAATTATCCAGAGATAATTATAAAAGGATAACATATGATAAATTTTGAAGTGATAATTATAAAATTATAAATTGGGATAGATTATAAATAAATAATTATAAAATTATAATTAATGAAAAATTCTAAAAATATATTTTTTAATTAGAATCTTTCTACCATATTATTTAACCTAAATGATAATTTACAAATTTTTCAGGAGAGAGAAATTATCATAGAATCTGATATTATATTTCTTTTAGAAATAAAATAGATGGTTGTGGTTAGATAAAACATTGATGAACATTAATATTTATTTTATCAACATTTAGTATAATATGTCTATGAATAGGTGTTCCAAACTATAGAGGTTTTCACTCAATCTGTTGAACTACATAGGATGGTATATCCTTTCATTTGACATCGAAGAATTTTTTGGTTATAAGATATTTACCTTTCTGGGATTTTGAAATAGAAATTTACATAATCATATTTATTCATTTAAATATATTATGATTATAATAAATGGATATTACATTTGTGTGTGTATCCCCAAGAACCTTGTGTGTCACTTTTTTCATGAGAAATTTTTTCTTATTATTTATGTTTGATGTTGACCAAATGTACTATTACGCTACCAAAATTATGAGGATATGCTATAATTTTCTATATATCCCACCATGTTGTTTGTGTTTTCTTGGATTTTTTCTTGAACCCCAATGTAAGGTGCTTTGGTAATATTTTTATCTCTTATAGGGAGAGTGTACATAACATACAATGATGGTGACGAGGGACATATGCATAGTGAAGGGACATGAAGATGCCTCATGGATACAGTGGGATACACTCTATTCCCAGAGGATTCCATGGGGTGTATTGTCAATTCACATTTAATGCTGATTAAATCTATATTCTTATTGAATGACTAAAATATGACATTCATGATGAATTGTGTATTCACTGGACTCTTAGTGGATTCCATGTGGTGTACTCTCAATTCCTAGTGAATGTCGAGTAGTTCATGATGCGTAGAGAATACTGAAGACATGATATTACTTATTCCTATTATATACTATGTTTCACAATCACATGATCCCAATATTAATGATTCATTGTCTTTGTCGATGGACCATAGTTCTTAAAAAATCTATATTATCCATCGCGCATAGATCCGTAGGAGATACGATTATGAGTTTGTAGAGATTTTGTTAGGCCAAGACTACTCAGTTTTGGAATGTGTGTTACTATGCATGTAACACATTTTTTATTATTTTGGAATCAAATTTTATAAATTATCACATAAGGTTATGGACACATTGGTGGGGTCACACTATGTCATTTTCTCACACCCTAGACTGATATTTGTTTCATTTAAATTTCATGGGGCATCAAGTGGAGGGAATCAGCCCTAATGTCAACAGTTGAGTTATAATGTGTGGATAGTTTTGGGGGCTAGGATTGATATAGGCATTCCCAATAGTTTTTCAATTTTTTTATCTAATTTATTAACTATAGATACGATTTCTACTTTTTGGAGATTATTTTATTTACATATCATTTGGTCCATATAATCAGTATTCCCACATTTTTATAGCGATTAATTTTTAATGTTAGTTACTTTTAATTATTGATCAAATAATATGATATCGAGGTTATAGTCTCCCCGCTATCATACACAAACCCTCACTTCATGTCAAAAGCTTCTTGTGTACATAGAGGCACACATGGGGTCTTTTGACACTATTTCTCAAACTCAGTGATTCCGTTAAGGATATTAAAAAATGGTGTTTTTTTATCAAGATTCACTAAAATCATCTTATCTTTTTATTTTAATGGTATAGGATAGATAGGATATAGAATATAAGGGAATAAGGTAAGAAAACTATACTAGTTCCCAGACAAAAAATGTATAGCGGACCACCAAATTTCTATAAAGATTGAAATTTAGGTTTTTTTCATACCTTTGAATTAAATCATCTTGTGTGTTGCACATGATGTTGATATTTGATTTGTGGAATAATGGGTTTATTCATGTAACATGAATTGGTATGTTGGTTCACAGTACATATTTATACCTATTATTGTGCATCATAGTAGATATTTTATTAAACTCCTTGATATGTGCTATCAGTTTAACATAGTTTCTATTAGTGTGATATATATGTGTTTCATATGATTTTGATATATATTTATTAGAATTAATTTGTAGAACAAGATATGTTTTCAGGTTAGTATATATATGATGAATATGACTAATGTGTATGGATTTATATTGTGGATATTTATAAGAGGGAAATGGAATGGGTTAATGGTAGAATCATAGGATAACCTTGTGTAATATAATAAACATTTTACAAGAAACCCTTTTTGATCCAATACACAGGTTAGGGTTTATCATAATGAATCTATTAATTTTATGAAGTCTTCTTATTTGATTTATAAGACCTATCCCATGGGTGTAATATATTGGGGATACATTGTATAAAGTAAAAATGTAATTTATCAAGGGAAAAGGTTTCATCATTTTCATTGCATGTGTATGAAAATGAAGTTGTTCTCTCTTACACACCTTCTCTAATTTTTCTTATACTAAATGACTATTTCATAGTGATTTTATGAATCATTAGAGTTTATAACTGTAGTTGAATATACCATTATTTTAAACTACATCATTATTTATCCTTATAGGATAGTAGAGTCTATCAGGATACTAATGAATGGGATGAAATATTATGTCAATCATATAACTAGTAGATACTATTAAAGAACGAAATGATAATATGAGATTGAGATCATGATTGGGTTGTATACATTTCAATACCTTGTATCTTATGGATGTAAGAGAGTAGAAAGATCGTATTGTATAACTAAAAAATATAGAGAAAAATATTTATAAATAGTAGCACTTCATTGTGGGGGTGAATCTATTTTGTTCACCTTGAAAGTGGTCAATAGTATAAGGAGATGTACGGATTATAGGAAACTAAAAAAGGTGATAGTGAAGAACCAATATCAATTTCCTAGGAATGATGATCTCCTAGGCCGACTATGGGGAGCCCAACCGTTCTCAAAAATTCATCATCGTTTGAGTTATCATTAGCTTTGAGTTATAGAGAAATACATTATGAATAAAAATTTTCAAAGACGGTATTAGTCGTATGAGCACATGGAAATTATGTTAAGGATGATGAATGCTCCAAAAGATTTCATTTCTCTCATGAAAAATACCTTCCATATATACTATGACTCATTGATCTTATTTTTTAATCATGAAATCATTATATAATTCCTAAAATCATATCAAAATTCATGGAACCTAGAAATAATCTCAATTATGATTTAACCACATGCCCATTAAGACAATTGATTAAGTGTGAGTTATAGATTTGACATATTTATTTCCTATGAATGGTGTTATTTGATATTGGTATATATATATTAATGAAAATTTGAGGCATTAATGTTTGAAAATTATCCTCTAAATGTGTTCTTGATTAATAACTTTTTATATTTAGTTGGATACTAATTATGGTTTATCGAGGAATTATCCAAATTATTATCACCCAGGAATGCAGTGAAAATAAAGGGATTGAAGATTTAGCTGCGAAGCTATTGTAAAGATTCTTTCAATTAGCTATATAGATGGTTTAGATAATAAATATTACTTATAATACCTAAGAATTATATTGTGTATGTAGTTTAATATAATGCATTATGCATTGGGTTGGGAGAAGTTTTGATATAGAGAGACCATGATGTAGTATATTAGTCTTGTTAGCTATTACCCCATTAGAGGAACTATAATATAAATTAATTATATATGGCCTCCATGGTCCATGATATGAATTGTTGGTGACACTATTTAATTTGAGATAGTTTTTTTATTATAAACATCAGAAAATAAAATGTGGTATCTTCCGGAAAAGGGAATTAAATCTGATATATAGTTGATGGGTTATGTATATGTGTACATTAGATTTTTAGATGATGTGATATCATGGAAAAATTACTTCTCTTGGTATTCCTTTATCCATAAGATTCATTTTGAGTATGATAATGATAAGAAATATTTATCAGAGTAGTTTAACATTTATAGAATATTGGTTTATTGAAGGGTGGATTCCTCTAAGGATTGATAATCTATGAATTTTTCCTTTTTAGTGATTATATATTCTCTTGTGGACTGGTTGATGACTGGTTAGGAGTTAGACCCAAATTGTGCTCTAACGAGAGATCAACTGGGTGTTGATAACTCAACGCATAAATGGTTGATAGAAAATAGTGATGTTATCTTAGAACATGTGAGTGTATTAGTACCTGATACAATAAAAAATGATATTATGAGATATTTACAATATATCTAGTTGGAAATTACATCTTACTGTAATTAATATGTATCATGAATATTTGTGGCAGTTTTGTGGCTAGGGATGAAGAAATACATTGATGGTTTTTTCTAATGACGCCTTACCTGTCATAGGGTGAAGGATAAACACTAGAATCCAGTTAAGTTGCTACATACATTCTAATATATATGTGGAAGTAATGAGATGTTACAATTTTCATTGTTTTGGGGTTACCTAGAACCTCGAAGAGTCCTGACATAGTTGGGGGAATTTTCAATTTGCTAACAATGGTTTCTCACATTTTACTGATTGGAAATACTCACCAAGTGGAGGATATTTGTATGATTTATATAAGATAAATCATATTCATATTTATTGTTCCCTTGATCTTTGTTTCAAGTAGAAATACACTTTCTATATCGCTCATTTTGGAGGGCTTGTAGATATCCATAGGAACGCATCTATGATTGAGAATAGAATATCATCCACAGACTTATGAATAGAGAAAGAGGATTATATGCATATTAGAGGATAAGCACCAACCATGAGTCCTAAACATATGTAGACAATGGGACAATCACCTACCCTTGGATGATTTGTCATTAAATTACAATTACTATGATTTGATTCAGATGGATCCTTATGAGTCATATAATGGGAGGCTATGTCACTAATGCTGTATTTGAATGATATGGGTGAAACAGTGATTATTATCCTCAATATTGTTTTGGAGACATACTATAAAATGAAACTATAATAAACCTGACCCCAATAACCTAGATCCAGTTCATTAAATTCCTATATTGGCATGATTATATGGAATTAGATCCAAAATGAACAAATAGGTTAGTAGTATTTAATGTCATGATTCACCCATGTTACCCTTATTAAATTGGAATTTATGAAGAAAACATAGAATGTGAAAGTAATTTTCATCTCTAAACTGATTTAAACATTTAAACTTCATTACCGAGGGAGTGGAAAAAAATAAGGGTGAGACCAAATTCCCAATAAGGGTTAAATTCAGTGGTAATAAAATGAATCAATGGTCATAATTGGAATTGGAATATATATAAATAGAAACAAATTACATTTATTAAATAAACTGAGAATCAAATTAATCTATTGATTTTTTTTTCATAGTGAAAATACTCTAGATAATGATAATTAATTTGTAAATAAACGGAATGATTAATTCATAGATTTTATTTATCATTCACATCAACAAATCGATCAAGGCCATTCACTTGAATTTTCAATCTGTAGCAAAAAACCTATTTAATTCAGCCAACTTTTTTTTCTCATGGTATGTGTCGATGCATCGAGGGGATATATAATGTCTAGCCCCACCCATCACTGCATGTCCATAGTAATCAAAATATATTTAAAAAATGATATAAATATAGAATTATAAATAATTTTTCCCATAACACATTTAACCATTTGAATAATAATAATAAAATGAGAGTCATGATATGTAATATCAAAGAGGCTGTATATACAACTCATAAAAGAAGGTGAGTGTGTAACTTAAAAATACGCCTTAACGATAGAAGATGAAGGATAATTCCATCAAAAGTGAACTAATAATGTGTTTCCACTGTAAATCCACATAAAAAAGTGGAAATACAACATAATTTAATAATAAATTATTTCGTCTATAATCTAAGCATAAATAAAGCATTGATGTTGACAGTTAAACAACTATATGAAAATTGATACAAGAAATCTCTTACCACATTTAATTAGTAGAATATTATTCCAATAAGTGTAATAATAATTATCTAATACATTTGATACAAATCCAATAATTATATTAATAATATGATATATCAAATTTCATCATAGATAATCCACACAAATGAAATAAGTGTGAATAAGTCATATATCTCACAGAAGTAAATGTGAGACGTGGAAAAACATACTTCATAGTTCCCATTAGTATAGAATTCAATACCTTTAGGAATAATACATTAAATAATGTTATTAACCTATTAATGAAATAAAAATATATTTCTAATAAAGTATGTAGTGATTTTATAACATGTTAGTATACATTCATCTACAACATTTCATTATTTTCGATCTTTCATGTTCATTTCTTTCATGGGTTCATGATCTGTTCATTCATTTAAAATTATGTATTTCCATATAAAATGTTAACAGAACTATATAAGTGGAGTTATGTAGTATTTATTACCATTCAATATTATGAATTCTCACATATGTTACTTTTCTTTAATTTATTTGGATGATTCCTTAGATAATATGATAATGAAAAATGTTTAGTTTATTTTTGTGGTTTTCTGAACATCACAAACTTGTTTCATTTTATTTAAAATTTTGAGTATATATTAGTTACAGAACATGAAATAATACATAATATAACTATTAAAATATTATGTAACCATAATAAAAGTTTTTTACCATCATGAAGGTGGTAATGGAAAACAAACAAATTCATTATTCATAGAGTTGAATAAGAAGCATAATTTGGATAATATTTTTGTTTCATTGAATAATTATATGATATTATTGGGTGTATATATGATATTTCATTATAAATATAAAATTCAATTAATGAAATTATTCTATAATTTTTATTTCATGATTGATGATAGAGGTGAATATAATGATGATAAAAAACAAATTAAGAGAGATATTTGGAGAAAATATCATCTTGAATGTCACCTTAATGACAGACCCTTGAGAACCTTGGATTTAGTTTATTAGTGACGAAAACACTAAATGGATTTGGGGGTATAATTAATGAGAGGATTTGATAGATATTTGAGGATATTAATGTCTTGGGAATTTAAATGGGGTGGTGAGGGGTGATATTTATAATTGAGGAGATGTGGGTTTAAGTGATTAAATAATGAATATATTATATTGAAAGACAACCACATAGTGGTGGAAATAATTTCTGGTAATTAGATTTTTTATTATTTTTTTTGGAGGCTTGTTTGTTTTGAGAAATAAATCAAATATACATTAAATGTTGAATATTTAGGTTGTTTATTCTTTTACCTATTAACATTATCTGTTTTCAAAATTTCACCTAAACTGAGGTAAATAATTTTTACCGAATAATATATTTTTTATAAAAAAATATGTTAACTGAAAATTTTATTAAAAAATTATAAATATTTATATGGAATCCATTTTACTCAATTCAATCCACACTATTGGAAGAAATATATTTAAAAATATTCTCATAAACTCAATAAAAAAGATGGGTTTAAAAGTGAAAATATCAAATGTTTGATATGATTTTATTTCCAATTACATAGAGAAATTTGTTACCATGACCGAAATCGGTTTTATTGATTTATAATTTTATTAATTATAAATTAAAAAAAATTAAATATATTTTATCTATATAAATAAATTAGTTAAAAAAAATTTATATAAAATTTAATATTTTCCATTATTCAACAAAAATTATAATTCTTTGAAAAATACTGAAATTTCATCTTATGTTGACATTGATATACGATTTTTTAAAATGAACATAATTTTTTAATAAAACTTTTTTACTACGAATATGTATATATTTAAATAGGTGCACCATTAAAATGTGCAAAAATTTATTCAGAAATAATTTTATTTTTCTACTTAAAATTGTATTTATTGATAATGTGTGCCTATCAATCATGATGTAGGAATTAAAATATATTATTAATTTAGTGAAATATTTTTTATTATAGTATTTCATTAATAAAAATTAATTTAATTTACTAAATTTAAATTTCATCACTGCCACAAAATATTTTTTTAGAGAAACATATTCATTTTGTTCAATTGGAATTTTTTTTTCATTTATAATAAATTGGTAATTAATGAATCCATTTTTTAAAACTGTGTAAAATGAATATTCATAATTTAGATTGTATTATTCATCCCCATCATTCCAATATTAATGTGATAAATATAATAATTAAATAAAAATATTTTAATTATTTGTTTAATCTCTATGTTTTTTATAATGTACGATATAGATAAGATGGAATTTAAAAATAGATTTATCATGAAATATTTGGCTGTTACATTCTACAATCAATCAATAAATTTCACCCACACAAATTTTAAATTTCTCTTTGATAATCAAATGTTCATACATTAAAATTCATTCTATGGAACCCCACATCAAAAATACAGTTAATAAAACATCCATTAAATAAGAGGTAAAAGGAAATGTGAAGGTAATCAAAATATTAATATTTGGAATAGTATAATATTATTGGGAAAAGGAAATAGTGAAATATAATAGAACTTAAATAATAATATTATAATGGAGAGTGGTAAAAAATGGTCATCTAAAATTATACAAATACAATATCATTAATACATGATGGGATATGGAGGCTATTAACTCCCGAAAAAGAAAATTGCATGAACATAATTTTTCATTAAAAATTTAGTTCTTAGAGATGAGGTATTATTTTACAATATAGAGATTTTCTAGAAAAAATATGCATACATGACTTAGTTCCATTTTTTTATAATCATTTCATCATTTGGTTGTGCTTCGATCTATTTTCAATTCATTTATTATTCTCAGAAATAGACATTCATGATGAATTTATTCATACCTTAACTAGTTTAATGATTCATAAGATCAAAATGTCATTACATTAGAATTTAAATATTAAATAAATCCAAATTGGTAAGAACACGTTATTAATAATCAATAATATCAAAATTTCAACATAATCCATTACATTATTAGTTGATCTTAATACATGTCTAACACATGTCTATCCAAATTCAATAATATAAAATTTTGAAGTAATTTCACTAAATTTTTAAAGACAAATTAGAAATAGATTCCATTAAAATAATAATTAAACTATCAATCAAACTCAACAAATATATATGAATACCATTATCACTTGAATACCTTAATAAAATCATGCAAACTTCCAAAAATAAAATAACAGACTGTTGAATATATTTCATAAATCAAAACAACTGATAATACAAAAAACATAAAATAAGATGTCAAATAAGAAAACACATTCAGGGCCACCAATAATATCTCACAAATATATCATTATTATTATTAACTAAAAAACAATAACATATTAAATGTTTTATTCCATTAATCAATTTTTTTTCTAAAAGGATAACTTTCCACTGAATAACTATCTTAGTCATTGGTGTTATTTAACATGTTCCCTCAATTCTTTAATGAAAAAGTATTGCCATAAAATCCTTATAAATTTCATAATTATTATAATGATAATTTCATTCAACAGATTTCATATATCCTAAAACATAAGAAATATAATTATTCCACTTTTTCTATATCAATAGGATACAAATCACATTGATCCCATATCTTCTTCAGAGGTATACTATATTGATGATTTGGGAATTTGTTTGCGGAGTTCCCCAACTCTATTCAGATAAAAAATTTCATATTTAAAAATTCCTTACTTTCCATTAAATCAAGAGTCTAGGGACATTTCTCTCCACACATATCAAAAACTCTCATTCCATTGAATAATGTTTATGGGTGTTTTTTCCTTCAATTATCACATGTGTGAAAATCCTTCTTTTCCTCCACCACTTTAGGTGTATCTTTCTTGGTCATTTTCTTCATCACTTCTTCTTGTAAAATTCATCAGACATAGAGCATTATTTCTATGTATTAATAGATAAAAAATATATTTTATTCTTATAATGTATTTTCTTAGACCATAACCCTACGAGGACATTGCCTAATCCATTTAATTAAATGATCAATAATTCACTTCTAATTTCATATGTAATACACAAAATTCCTTTTTAACATTGTAATTGTATCTTCAAACATTACAAAACACTATTAATTATTTTACCATAAGATATGACATATTATCTTCATTTCAATTTTTTCTTCCTCAGGGATATATTGTTTAATGAATATATCCCCAAAATAATTCTATTCCATGAGTTCTATTTTTTTCCTTCCTTGTTTTTTGGATCCCTAACCACCATTGGTCAGCATCTTCTTTGAGGAATTATACTAAATGTGTTACTATTTCCTTTTCAAATAATACCAAAATAATAAATATATTTTGTAAATACATAATTCATTTATGAATTGAAATTAGATTAGTTTTCCCACTGAATGTTGGGAGTTTTGTTGCGTAATGTGATCAAACATGGGAGAGTATCACTATTGAATAGGTTTATCCATATTGGATATGTTGTATTTTAACAGAAGATTAATATTTCTAAAATATCTGAAATTTGTTTCATTTTATAACATAATGTATTTCTTTTATTAGATGGGAAATATCTACATTTTCAATGAGTAGTTATAGAATTATTCATTCAACAATCAATTTCTAAAAAATGGTATATACGAGATTAGGTTATTTAATTTTGAAACATAATTTATAATACTAAAACAAGTTTAATACATAACAATAATTGAATTGTTGATGCATATATAATATAATATGTATGAACATGGTATATTTCAGATGTTATTATAGGTTTCTCCTGTAATTATACCATAGATTTATGTTCCATAATCTATGATTTCAATAATCTCATTCCCAAGATATACACTAAATTTCTTCTAATAACAACTATTACAACCAAACCCTCAGTATCCCAGAGATAGTACCGTAATTTATTACATTGTAATTTTTACAAGTAATATCATCTTAGATGACTAAATAGATTTCTAGTATTCAGGAACTATATAGATACATTGTACCATTATTACATTGGTAATTTAGAATAAAATATAAAAAGTGAATTTATTTTTCATTCTTGATCTCAGTCAGACATTTCATCTTCATAAACAGAGGATAAGGAACAAAATAAAAGAGAGCTCAAATGATAAGTAACTGTAAAACACAATGGATTAAAAAATAAATAAATGAGAATAATCACCATAAAAAGTTATATAACTGGGAATACATTCCATTTAATCAATAAAATGACAATTGAATTCATCTATATATGTTTTCATTGTGATAATTATATGGATTCTGATAACCAAATACTGAAATATGGGAAGGAATAATTATAGAATGTAATGTCATTGGTTCTTGAACCACTACTATCAAGACCTTTCATAATATAGTTTAATAAACATGTTAAATAATATTTAATTTGGACCATTGTTTTTTCTCATTATACCTATCGATGCAGTGAGGGGATATATAATATTTGGACCCACCTATCACTATTTTTCCAAATCATTATATATATATTGAATAAATTATTTAAAAATATATTTACAAATCAATGAATCCAATAAAATGTTGAAACATTTGAAATTTATTGGGACAATGAGTTTCATGATATTATATATTAAAGGGGTTTTATATACCCCTCATAACGATCGATGGGTTTATAATATCAATGTATTTCTCAATGAATATTGATGATTAAAAATTCTCTGAAAAATTAATTGATTAATAGTCATCACTATAGATACATATAATAAATTTTAAATATATCATAAGTTAATAAAAAATTATTTCATCCATAACCATTACTGGAAAACATCAATAAGTATAAGATTAAGCCAATGAAGTAATATTGAGTTAAAAAAATACCATACCACTTCTAATCAGTCAAATAATATTCCAATAAATGTAATAATTGTCTAATAAAACATTAAATTTAATGAATATAAAGAAATTTGTGATATGATATGAAATATGGGTTTATATACACCAAACATAATAAATTATAGTTGAATAAGCCATATATCACAGAGAATTAAATGTGATATGAGAAAACCATAACCTTAGATTTCCATTTATTGCAGCATTATTTAACATAATATTTAATTGTTTAAAGAATGTTATTAAATCATTATTAGAATATATTAATTTTTAAAAAAACCTTTGTGATGGTTTTAAAAAATATTTTAGCTCATTGATCAATAATATATCATTATTTTCATGGGTTCATGTGCGTTCATTTCATGGTTTCACGATAGATTATTTTGTGTAAAATTATGGATGTTCTTATAAAATGATAATAAAACTACAAATAATAATTTAAAATATATATTAATATATTATTTTACAATAATAATATTTTTATTACCAATCTTTATGTTGGTAATGGAAATAAAAACAATAATTTTTCATGTAGATTAGTAAATGTGGAATTTGAAAAATACTTTTGTTTCTTTCAATATGTTGAGGTCATAATAATGTATGATATATTAAATTTAATTATAAAAATAAAATTCTTGTATTAATAATATTTGGTGTTTTTATTTCATGATGGATGAAAGAGGTGAGGATAAATTCAAAGAACAAAATAAATTAATAGAGGTGTCTTGAGAAAATTACCACTGGAATATCACCTCTTTGAAGGACCCTTGATGACTGTGGATTTTATCTTTATATGCAACCTAATGAACTGGTACATGGGTAGAATTATGAGGAGTGGTTTTTGAAGATAGTTGAGTACTTTCAAGGCTTGTTAGTTTAAATGTGGTGTTGAAGGGTTCTATTTAAACTTATGGACATGTGGGTATAAGTGATTAAATAATTAATATTTTATAATTAATGATAACGTCATTGAGGTGGAATTAATCTCGTAAAATAATATTTATAAATAATATTTTGGAGTGTTTTTTTGTATTGAAAAACCTCATCCTCCAATTTAATGTTTTTTTTTAGATTTTATCATTTATCTTATACCCTTTTCGTTATTTTACTAATACTAGAGTAAATAAAATTTTTCCAATAGTAATGTTTTTATAAATAAAAATTTAATCTGCGGTAAAACATAATTTGGACCATTTGATTCCAAATATTAATTTCAGTTTACCTACTTTGATTAACAAAATGGTAAAACATTGAATTAAAATTAATCTTGAAAACACAACAAATAGAGGGGTTATATATTAAAATGTTTAAAAGACGAAAACATTTTAATTTCAATTATCAATGTTAAATTTGTTCTAGTTTTAAAAATTCAATTTATTTATCTATAATTTATCAATTTATATATAAAATAAAAATGAAAATATGATATATTTACAGTCATAAATTAGATGAAAAAATAGTTTTCAATTAAAATTTAATATTTTCCAAATAATTTAAAAGTAGAAACTTATATGAAAATTAAAAAATTGAATATTAAGAAAATTCTAAAAAAAATATTCAAAATATGATATTTTTTATATAAAAATTTTGAAATTATTAGAATATAGTTTTAAAATTGGCATGCAATCAAAAAAGAGGAAAAACAGACTATAGAAATTTATAGCATTTTATGCATTAAATTGGATTTATTATTATCTAAATCCCATCAAACATGTTGCATTAATTTAAATAATAAATATTGAAGAAATAAAATATATGCTTCATTAATACAATTCACTAATAGTTATTAATATAATTTACTAAGATAAAATTCCATTTTGAGAATAACATATTTTTTTTATAAAACACTTACTTTATGTTCAATTAAAATTTATTTACATTTCAAATTAATTTTTAACCAATGAATCTAATTTATAAACATGTTTATACTATATTTTTATAATTTTTGTATAATTATTCAGTCCCACAATTCAAAATGGCTATGTTCTAACTATCATAATTAAATAAAAATATTTAAATTGTTTGTTTAAGCTCATTGTTATATGTAATGTATGATATCTAGATAATTAAACATAAATAAATATATCACATAAAAACATTTTTTGTTTTATAATTTTTTGGAAAATATTTTTATAACATCCTAGAGTATAATAATTTCATATGTTGACAATAGGAAGATACATTTAGAGATCTCTATGAGTGAGACAGTATTCATGAGAGTGACTAATGATGTAGGTCAACGACATCTAAAAAAACAAGTTAATCTACCACTGTGGTTTGTAGGAAACAGTGAGGTCATTGGATGAGTGGGAATAGTTCATACCATTTGGACCTCTACTATTGCTATTTTTTATAAATTCCATGTTGCTTGTGTCACAACATAGGATGTGAATACCTAACCCTCCAAATGTAATAGATTTTGTGGTTGGTGAGGTAGATATAGATGAATATTATGGAAAGAGTTTGGTATGGATCATAGACCCTTGAAATAAGGTGTTTCCTGGAATGATGGTATAACTTTTCGGATTTTTTTAGTAGCATGGATAGATCTACAAGGAGACATTATCGAATTAGTTTGTCATTTGAGCTCACTAGCTTGTGTTATTTGAGAAAGACCATTATATATAATTTTAATGGTTTGGAATTTTATAAAGTGGCATAATTGTAATATCCTAAATTTTTTAGATAATAAAAAACATCTTCGATAATAATTAGTGAAAATTTATATGTGAAAATGTAAATTTTCAATTAAAATCATTTCCTAGATTAATTCCATTTCTATAAGGGAATAATTGTTTGTAAACACATTTAATAATTCTAAGGTGTATTTTCCAATTTTGGATATATGATAAAATGGGATTATATGTCCCATAGATCCTAAAAAATGATGGCATAAAAATATTAAATATATTCTATTACACTTCAATGATCATTTCCAATATAATTGAATATGTCTTAAATATAATTTCTTATTAAAAATCAAGGGCCATTGTTACTTTTTCAATGTGAGTTTTTTCCAACGTGAAAAATAACACATGATAGTGTAAGTTGTTTTAGTAATTTCACACATGAGGAAAAACAATATATTATTATTAGATATTGTTCAAAAAATTATTTAATATCTCCCAAATACTGTGTAATATGGAAAATCTAAGACCAGAGATAGGACCAGGATGAGGGGTTTACTCAAGGAATAACATAACATTTGAGTTTTCTAAAATTAGGTATGTTCACATGAGAGTATAACTTATTTAATATTATTATTATTTATATTTTTCAGGAAAAAAATCCCAAATGGGGTGTCCAATTTCGAAATTCAAGACCATCGTTATGTTTGGGATACATGGTTTACCATTGGAATGATTGATCATTAGTGTGACTCAAGTGTGTGGTTAGATCTCTCATTATTATTACCTTTTAAATATTTTAATAAATATATTTATTAATTAAATTATTAAAAAATTTATTTATCGTTCATCTTCAACAATTTCTATGTAAAATCCTATATTTCATGCATGTGTGGTTTCAAAACCACAAATATTTTATCATTGTTTTCATTTTCAACAACTAAAAAAATAATGGTTGTATTTATAATCCTCTACCATCAATTTTCATCTCAAATAGTTGATTAAAATTGGGTTCTAGTTTTAAGACTGTTGAATGGTATGCGACTTAGGGACTAAATACCCAAACCATTCAGTTATGGTTCTTTGTTGATTCAATCGACTCTATAGACCTCGATTATCTATGTGTGTGGTTGGGGAAGGTTTATTACTTCATTGAAGTCTTCTACTTTATGGTGTCAATACATTATTAGATTGGCTCCATGTTAGTGGGGTTTTATTTTATTTTCTCATCTTATTATAATTTCTCAAATTTATTACTGTTTTTGTATTATTTTATAATTTTGAGAAAAATAGTTAGTTTAAATAAAATATAATAAACTAAAAATTATAGAAAGATAATTCCATTATATTTTCAAATTATAATGAATAATATAATTATAAAATATTATATTATTGTATTTATGAAATGATAATTGCTGGATTTTAATATATATAATTAGGGAAAATAATGAGTTGGTGATGTCAAAATGTTAATAAAATAAAACTAAAAAGAATTATCAAATGAAAAATAAAATGAATTTTCAAAGGATGATAGTTCTAGATTATCAAATAATGATAATATATATTTATCAATGGATAATTTATAAGAAATTATTATAATATTAAGATCAATTGGTAATTTAATACATTGTTATGACAAATCAAATTGATTAATTTTTAATATTGATTTATATTATAAGGTATACCCTAGGTCATATCTCAAAGAGAGTTGATAGGTTTAGATTATGTATTTTTAATAAAAAGTACTAAAAATGTGGTGGATTAGAATATATTTGTATGAAAATAACATAAACTAAAAATAATAATCCCTTGAAAAAAATATTATATAGATTAATTTTATTTTTGGGTTTAGGGTTGTCAATATATTGATTCCCCTCATGCCTCTTTAAATGATTCAAAATGATGTTACCCTTGAAAAATAAATCATTATGTCATCGTTTTGATCCCATTAATTTATCAAGGGATACAATAGAATACTAAAATATCATAATTTTGTGTGATAAAAAGGATTCTTGTGTTGTCCAATCGGAACAACCCAAGATCCCCAATTGAAATCAATTCTGAATCGTTGTTGAGATATAGAGTGATTCACATAATTATTAAAAAAGAAAAGTATTTTGAGATGAATAAAATAAATATTAAACACATGTGACAAATTTAACACACAAATTACAAATTAAAAGAAGAATAATAAGTGTTTTAACTCCCTCCCATCTATGTGTAGCTCTCTCGGAATGATTTTACACCATATAACTCCCCATTTAGAGGATGATGAGGCTTGGGTGGAACTCTACCTTCATCTTCAATCCCCCTATGTAGATAGGGGTCTTGAGAACATTATAGATGATGATAGGAATCCTTTTTTCCATTAAAATAACATATCTTTGCCTCCTGGTCGAACATGTCAACTGGGTGACTAGGGATCCCATTAATAAGAAATGTGGAAGGTGGATTTTGGAACATTGATTTTCAGAAACAACATAGACAATGGTTATTGAAGGACATAATGCTTTATCTCCATTTTTATAAAACTAAAATGTATTATATCCACATCTTGAATATCACCATCGAATATATGGAATTATTTGGAAAATCGGAGCATAGGTTATGAACTAAATATAGAACCCCCTTTTTGAATCGAGACAATTCAATCCCTTGGATAGATCAGTTTGGATATGTCCTGTAATGGATAAATAGCACTCAAGTGTTGTCAAATGAAATTAATCCCATTAATTTTGGATTGGAACAAATAACATCATTAGATTTGGATGCATGGTAAACTATCAGTGAGTGGTGGAGTTCACTATTGAACTGGAATCCTGTGCAGTTTGGCCCATTTCTCTTGAACTTCATGTCCGGTACTCTAAATCTCTCCCACATACATTGAAATTATAAAAAAAGTAACCTTTTCCATTATTACAGTGATCAAAAAATAATTTAATCAAAAATGATATTAAATTTTTAATTAATATTATGATTTTCAATATAGGACTGAATTAGCACAGTGGTATAAGAGTGAAAATGAAACAGTGGATCGTAGTGCGATCACACCCCCACAACTAAACATTATCACTCAATGGAAATGTCACATTTTATAAAATTATGCATGGAGATATTCCCAACATCATAAATATATTTCATTCAATTAAAATTAAATTCCATATAGAAATTTTATAAAATAAAAATTCACATCAAGGAGTTATTCTCAGTGATAATTAAACAATAATCTAAAAAGTATATCATAATGAAATTCCAAGAGATGCCTGATAAAATTTAAATAAAATAATTCAAATTTCATTCATTTCACAAATTCTACAAGTGTGTGTGTGAAAACTATTTTAAAATTTTCTATCTACATTCTATTGAGGAAATATAATATATATTTATATTTATTAGATTATATAATCCTTTACAAAAAAAAATCCTACATACATTGCAATTAAATTTCAAGGCCCAAACGCATAACTATTTTCAGAAGTTAGAACATAATATCCTGGACTAGATATCCCCATATGTTTTACATTTCACAACTCCCCACAATGTTTTTTTTGTTTTTTTGTTTTTTTGATAAACAATCGCAGTTAACAAATATACATGAACATGTCAATAGGTTTAAATAATGAAATAAATCAGATAAGGGAGAAATGTATGGAAATTTATTTGATGAATATAGAAATTAACCCAAATTATATTTTCCTTCTATTAAGTAAAACATTTTTGAACATCATGGTTGTGTGAAATGATGTGTGGAAAAATTAAGTGGCACAATTTTCACTTCAACTATCACAATAAATAATTCCATCCATTTCAAAGAATTCCGAATGATATTATATAAAAAAAATTCAATAGAATGTCACAATATAGTAATGAATTCCTAATGAAATGTAGATTTCATCAGAATTTTTTTGAATGTAAAACCAAAATGTAATAAAAAAAATTCCCATGATTTTTCATTAATATATATGAATAAGTGAAAATCATTTTATATGATAATGTGGGAATCAAAATATAATATTCCAATACAAAAGTTAGGGGGAAAACAGGGGGAACAGTAACAATAATATTCAAAAAACTAAAAAAAATAAAAATTATTATGAATATTTTTAACTAACCTAGGAATGTACCCATCCACCCACACATAGAATATATAGTTATTTCACTGAAATAAAATGAAATTTGGTATTTAAAGATTAAACCTAGTTTTTTTCATTCATATATTTCTTCTTGATCTTGGAGTTCTTCAAGGGGGACTCTGAAAGGGCATTATGAATGTGATTAAGATAATTTCCATTAGTAGTGATAGTTTTCTTCGTATCATTAGTTTGAACCGAAATGCCACCAAATGAATAAACATTACTACTATATTATGGGCCAAATAGATAGGAATGAAGATTACATGGATAAAAATTTATCCTTTCATTATAAATTATGACTATGTCCTAATATGGAATTGACGATGAATGATGAGACGATTGTAGGAATCCATTCTCTACTCATTATAAATCATAGAGTTATCATTTCAATTTCTACGCATTTCCTCCATCTAATGAATCTGATAAATCATTTGAGAACCTGCACTGGGAAGATTAGAATTTCATTGTTTAATATACCAGAGTGATCATTTGAAATAGTGAGGTGGCAACTCCTTCCAAACACAAGCTGATTGGGTGACATTACAATTGCAGTTTAAAAGGTAATATGGTAATCCAAAAATGAATCATTAACCCTATAAATTAATATTTTCTATTGGGTTGAACTGTTTCTTGAAGAATTTTTTTTACCTATATATTTGACACCGAAGCTTGGCCATTGGTCTGTGGGTGATATTAAGTAGACAGTTGATGTGTAACCCCATACCGATGTAAAAGAGATTTCACTATTTAGTTGGAAAATTGAGAACTCTGGTCACTAATTATGATCCTAGGTAATCCAAACCTTAATAAATTTTTGTTTTCAAGAATTCCCCAAATATCTTGGAATTATAGACTCCTACATCTCATTCCTATACCCTGTTATGTAACATAATCATATAAACGAAAAATTTACAAGTTCCTTAATGAATTGGTGAGTAGTACTATAAATCCAATTCCCTGGTCATAAGAAATATTTTGAGGGAGAAAGGGTTTTGGGGAATTGAATATCTTTTAGAGACTTCAATTACATTACAACTAGGAAAATATTTACCAAAATCATTGGCTTCCCAAAATAATGTTAGCGAAAAGATACAATAATCACGGACCTTGCGAGCAGTACATTGTGGACAATTGTGGTCCCCCCAAGCAATATTGTGGAAGAACCTAAAGATATATTGAAACGTAATATCGAGAATGAAAATCCTGAGGTCTTGATCACTGCATGTGAACCAAAGATAGCGGTCATACAGAATGTATCAATGCGAACCATGTTTTAGATGATCATCATGGTTTATATTATAATCAATAGGAATCAAGATGCTACCAAATATTTTAAAAAATTCACTTACCAAGGAATAGATTCATGCACTGGGTATAATTTATCATTTGAAAACATTTCATTTCTGTGAGTACATGGAGATGAGTCGATGAAGAAGGATAATAGGATTCTATATATATGGTTGTCCACTATATTCTACGATTTTTTTTCCTCTAATATCAAGATTAAATTTAAAAAGGAGGAGTATATAATGAATGTGATGTGGTTTGGATTCTTATTTCATAAGAAGATATAGGAGAAATATTTTATCAGATAGCATGATGAATTTGGTCCCAAAAATATATGACCTAAATTCATCCAATAATACACAACACCAATGAATTATTTTTCAGTGGTGTTTTAGTTTGATTGGGCAGGATCTAGTGTGTGTGAGGTACATGCAATGACATGTGGAGCAAGGTTTACCCTATTTGATACGACTACCGAAAATACATATTTGAGGCATCACAGATAATATCAAATGGTAAATCCAACTAATGTTGTTTGATTACAAGGGATGATGTGCACATCCATTTCAATTTATTAAATTCATCTGAAAATTATTTAGAAAAAAATTGGTTTTTGGAGAAATCAGGGGATGGGGAGAACAATATTACAAAATTCATTATTTAATAAATGGTAAATTCTATCATGTCCTATAAAACACCACACATCCTACACATTTTTTTGTAATGGGTTGGAAGAAATGATATCCCATTTTGATTTATCTACATGGAAACCATCCCTATAAATAACATGTCCCAATACCACACATTATTCACTAACAATTTGAATTTCTCATAAATAAATAATATATTATTCTCAATATATTGATGTATTTATAATATAATACTACTCAATCATTCATCTAATTAGGATAAATAAATAGTTAAATAATCCATTAATAATTTCATGTAAATCTGCAGGTAATCCAAAAAATACATTCCATGTATCATTGGAAAGTACATGGAGTATTTTACTTGTTAAATGGAATATTCCTATATGAAAAATTACTAAAGGGGAAAGTAAAGGTCATATTTTCCTGATCCAATGGGGAAATATGGATTTGAATATATATATATATAATACCCATCATTGAAATAGTAGTGGGACTTCCATGTTAACCTATCCTACATATGTTATTGAATGGAAATGGGAAATGATACTTTCTAGTGTGTATGTTTATTCAATTATAGTTTACACAGACATGAAAACTTTTCTAGACCAATGTGGGAAGAAATTCATTGTTTTAATTTTCAATTAATGTAATACCCTTTTTTGGAACTACAAGGAAATGAAAAAACCATCGTTTGTTAGACTAGGGGTAAATCATTTTAGCAACAATAATTTAGTTACCTACTTTTTGTAATCATCTAGGATGGTTGTGTTCAGTAAATTTTGTACCTAGATCCCTATTTATCCCCATAATTTAGCAAAATGTAATGTGGGAGAATTGATTTCATAATATTTGGAATTTAAGAAAGTGTCCAACCCAAATATTTTTTCTCTCCCTCAAAAGTTAGAATAGTCACAATCCAGACAATGGAGGGATTAACCAAGAAATTATTAAAGGAATAAAGTTTCCATTCTCAAGATTTAAATATTTTAAATATTTTGGTATTTATATCAATTCAAATTCAGGTGGATTTTGGATTGATTAGAGTAAATGGGATAGTCTAAGGCTGCTGATGACCTTTAAATACTCAATTGTGTCATCCTTAGATGAGGAATTATCATTTACATGATTAGCAGTATCAGCAATGGTCATGTAATAATCAATGATGAAGAAATCATCAATTAAATAACATGAGTGACATTTTTCTAGAATAGTACAACATTCAATGCATGATTAATTGCAAAAATTTAAAATCAATGATTAAAACATAAAAATGGTATTAGGAGAATGAAAAGATGTTTTTTCAAGGGAAGGGTTAATGTCAATTAAATTTATAGAGAGAGAAGAATGTTTTTTTGAGGGGTGAATCATGGAATCAAGGATGTTGAAGTTGAAGATGTCACCATCAAACTCCATAGCTAATTTACCTATATAGATTGGAATTATGGTTCTGGTGGGTTTCATGTATGGACTTCATAATATAATTGGGGCATGTCCATTCAACATATAATCTTCCATTTTTTTCACATAAAAATCACATGTTTGATTGTGTGTGTGTTTTTCCCTGGAAAATTATGTGGAAATTATTTCTATGACCAATTTTTATCTTATTATTCACGATCGATGTTGATTACAATTATTGATGTTATACCTTACTTATAATTATGTACTATGATCTCATGTGTACCCACCATTCTATGTGTGCTCCTTTGGTATTTTTATTAGAGAAAAATGTAGGTGTATCATAATGATATTTTAATCCTTATGATAGGGTGTTCCTACAAATTGATACAATGGTGATGAAGTACCTATTCATAGGTTAGGGATATGATGATGTATCATTTATTTTTTTTGATGCAATTAATTCATATATGATTCCAAAGGTAATTTTTCGATGCCTAGTAAAAGATGAGTTTCTCTTGGTTCCTATATAGTGTTGTGAACATGACTTCCTAGCTTCATTTTGTAGGAACTCAAATCTAATTGGATTAAAAGGGGTATGTTGTCTATTAATAATTAATTTTGAGTAGCTCTCAATGCCTAGAGAATGTTGAAACAATGAATTCCATTATGCATAGTTTATACACAGTTGCAAGACCATACAATTCCATGAATCATGAGTCATTAGCCTCACGAAAAGAACATACTTATTATAACATCAGGAATATACATTCAGTATAACGATAAAGAAGCTGTATAAGTGGGTTGGTTATCTCTTGGTTGGCACAAGACCGCTCAGATTTGTATTGTTTGTTATAGTGCTTCATTCACATTTATTTTTTATATGGCATATGCATGTATACATTAAAACACCAGGTTAATGATGCATTGGTGTTGTCTTACTGATGATTGTACTCACACTCTACATAGATATTTTTGGGTACCTTCAAATTTCATAAGAGATATGGTGAAGGGAAAGGTCATTTTGGGAGAATACTGATTCGAGGAGCATGGATCTGTTGGTTGTCTAGCATAGACATCAGGGGACCTGATGTTTTAATTTATTTATATATTTTTTATTTACACTGGATATGCCTTCCACTTTTAGAATCATATTTTATTTAAATACAATTTATTCCATTTATATAGTTACTCTAAATTTTCACTATAATGATTTATTATGTTGGATTACGATTATTAATTATCATGTGACATGATAATGAATTCATAGTCTCCCCAATATAATGTTATGACCCTCGCTTCTAATCTGTAGTATCTTGCATACAAAAAGGTTTCACCAAGGTCATCTGACACTCCATAAAATAATACATGTATCATTATGAGATTTTACACCATTCAAACAAGTGAAAAAAAAATTTAATTCAAAATAAAACACACAGACATGATGAAAAAATTATTAAAAAAATCGAATGTTTGAATACTATTGATAATAAAAATAAATATGAAATTTATTCCAATGAAATAAATTGGACTAATAGTTATATAATTGAACTAATTATATAAATATAAGAATTATACTATAAATTTAATGTCTTAAAATTTTAGAAATGGAATGATAATTTTGAGTTAAAATTATTATTTTTTCAATTTTCATAAAAAAGACCCCTTTTTTAAAAGTCTAAAAGATTAAATCCAATATAAAATTGAAATGAAAATTTATAAAATTACATTAAGTACATCGAATAAATTTAATAATATTGAAAAAAAATCTATAATATATTTGCAGAATAAGAAATGAAATCATTTTATAAAATATTTGTTTTTTAATATAAAATTATTATTTGTATCTCCCATTTAGAAAATACATATGATGATTTTTAAATGTTATAACTAGTGTATAATATATTAATTTCATTAAAATATACCAACATAATTATTTTATGTAATTTATTGAGGTAATATGTAGTTCTGCGCATAAAATTTGTTTCCCATATCAATATTTTATTTGTTATTAAATAATTTTTATATTAATTTATAATTTATTGGAAACTAAATAATTCATTTTTTAAACATACGTAAAACATATTTTTATATTTTATATAATAAGTTTTCTATCCTCTATTCCATGTGTTACAACATAGAAATAATATTAAATAATAATATTTTAATAGTATGTGACATTTCTTTTAGCCTCAGGGTTTCATGAAAGGAAAAATAAACACAATTTTGTGTAAAACACAATATAATATGGATATTTTTCATAAAAAATATCAAAAAGATTATATGTAATTAAAATATTCATACAAACTCATGGTTTTACAGTTTGGTGCTTCGTCACTAAAATAGTGAACTAATGTAGGTAAATAATAAATATTTTGATAGTATCAACCTATCAGTATTAAAAACCATTTTACATACTAATAAAATTCCAATTATATAATGGAAACAATTAAAAATCATGAGTAATTATAAATTTTTCATTCAAAACCATTATATTATTAACTATATAATGTTCTCTAAATATAGATTCATCATTAAATTTCAAAATATGTCCTCCCATTCTGTGGAGGTTAATTTAAATGTTTCCAAAATCATGTTCGATTCAAATATTATATTTATATTATTATTCAATATTTTATTATTAATTATTTTAGTCAATTAATTAATTGATTTAATATTTGATACTTTAAATTTTTCTAATAATAATATTATTGGTCGGTTTTGGATTTCATTTTTTTAAGTGGGTTTAACAAAATAATGTGTCTTAACTTAGTAATTATATTTTAAATAGGTGTTCAAAATATATTTTAGTTTTTACTTTTTCCGTCATTATAATAATGATAATAGTTTTATGTGGAATAATTAATTTCTGATTTTAGGGTAATAGGATTTAAAATATAGTTGATGCCTAAAATAGTTCATTCTGTATAAGGAATGATGTGGGGTTTAAAAATATACTAATATGTAATTTTTAATAGTTTAATATTTATTATAATTAAAATGGACTTTGGAGTTATAATAAAGATTTATGGTTTCAAAAAGGGTAATGTTTTAGGGTTTTGGTAGGATGAAATAAACTGAAATAGAGTTAGTCTTACTAGGGTTCCTTTCGAATTGATGACCAATTGGACATGTGAAGGAATGTAGTGATTCACTAGAGAAAGTAGCTCTCAAATTTTCTCGAACCCAAGGATAAAATTACTTCCATTATTAATTTTCAAATTAAATGACATGGTGATGTTAAATAATCATTTATTTTGGGATCTTTGGTGACATATTTTAAAATTAGTGAGAAAAATAATATATTTATGTTTATTTTGAATTTAATTATTATGTAATTTTGGTTTCCAAGTAATTATTAAATGAAATTTACGATTTCAAGGTTGTTTTCAAGTTTGAGTGATAATTTGATGGATAAGTACCTGGTACATTCAATTAGTGAAATATTATGGTTTGGAGATTGGTTTATGGGAAAGAGGTATTGGATGCTGATATGAAATGGAATAGGAAAAATGAAAATAATATTTTTATGTGGTTTTTGGACAAAAAAATAATTTTAATGGTTTATAATAAATATAAAAATACATATATAAATGTAATGATCATTAATATTTGTATAACTCAACTATTATACAATGATCTATAGTAGATTGAGTAAGTTTGAGATAAATTAATATTTATTTTGTCCTGTTATATTAGTTAATGGTAAAATTTGTGAAAAAAAATTATTAAAATGAAAAATATTATAGTACAAAGTATGTTAAGTGTTTTCAGAATTGTAGAGACCTAAAAATACATGTTATGATATTTCTAAAAATTTAATTTTTTTTATTTATAATGTGTGAAATGGTAATTAACATAAACATAAAATGAAATTATGAACTTGTTACCAGATTCCATGTATGAATAGTTATGATGGGTGATATTTTGATAATTTTATGAAGTGTTATGGGTTTATAGAGAATGTCAAAAATTGATGGAAATTAAATTAGTAAATAATTTATTTATGTAATTAAATTTAAATTTAATGACATTGTAAAATAAATAATTTTTTAGGAGATAATTTGTTATGCTGATTGAATGGATCTTTGGTTTAAAAAAGTTCCACAAGTATTATTAGTTCATTAAATGTTCTATAAATAAAATTTACATGATATTTTAATGAGATACTGAAAAAGATTATGCCAATAGTGGATGTTATATGTTTTTTGAAATGGAATTTTTGTGTGGGGGAAAAATTTATTGACACTTAGTAGATATACATCCAGCATCAAAATTTTATCTTATATTTTCACTATCTCCTCTATAAATATATTTTAATTTTGTGAAATCTATCAGATCATAGAATGATGTGGCAAATAAAATGGATAATTATTGAATAATCATTTAAAGATTGATCTTTATCATATTAATTTTACTCAAGTTAACTAAATAATGATTCTAATAAATAAAATTAATCTATGTGAATCTATCAAGGATTTTTTATTTAGTGATGGATGAATAATTCTGATTATTCTAATGTAATGGTTTTGTGGTAAAATTAAAATGACACTTGGATCAAATCAAAATGATAATATGTATGTCTAATGTGATATTAAATGAACAATAATTTAATATAATTAATTAATGGTAATATGGTTTATGAAATTGTAGATCATTGAATGAAATTATTATTATATGGAAAATATATATTAAAATAGATGGTAAGATATATTGAATGAGTATAAAATTTAATTTTTTTTGAATTACATTGGATTAATAGAGAAGTTGATTTGTATGTTAATGAATTTTGGAAATATATTAGAAAGGAGGGGAATCATAGGATATGAGATTATTAAAAATTTATTGTTCATTTTTTATGTGATTATTACTAGTTCATATTATAATTTTGTATGATCAAACATCTTAATAATTAATATTAGTGAATAATTTTTAATTTTTTAATAACTACATGTGTTTATTTTCATTAATAATGATAAATTACTATGTAAAATACCCAATGTAATGTGAATTATAATTTTACATCATTTATGTGTTATCTGTATCAAAAATGATTAGGGGCCATATAAAACTTTCTATATGGTTCAGAAATTATTCTTATAGAGTGGGATTAAGTAATGAATAGTTACATAGGGTCCATGCTACATAGCCATGGGCCCATGCCAAATTATTGGAGTAGTGGGACCATTGGTAGAGAGTTTTACAAGGATAAAATACATTCCACTAGGGTAATACCACCATGTATCAAGGAAATAGTATATTCAGCATATTATATATATATTTTACTTTCATTACCATTACTAAAATGTCTAGTGGTGCATATGATATATATTTTTAGTGGTGTTGGCACTCAAATATCACTAAAATCCTTGAATAAATGACATATATATGTATATAAAGAGGAATGAATGTGGAGATGTATAGTTGATGATTATACATTTAAAAAAGGGGTAGAATTACTTATGTTATCTATCAATGTTTTTTTTGTAAACATTTATAATAATGATATGAGGAATTTTAGTATTAATTAATATGTTTATGTACTCAACATGATCTTGGTATGGTTGATGTTTGTGGGATTTTAATATATCTATATTGTGTGGATATATTACTTATAAAATTTTCGTGTTTGGTGGCTTAGGTGGGAGAAAAAATTAATTATGATATCTATATTTATTTGTGATAACCGATTGTGAAGATAAAATTGATATATAATGTTTTAGAGGATATTCGATGTTCTATGAAAATGAATAATGTTTAGAAGTGGATAATATTTTTTGTTGGATAATCACTAGTACAATTATATTCTTATAGTGTGGATGAATTAGAACCCCATGATTATTATTGTAAGGGAGATCACTTAAGGGTAGAGACCCCGAAAAACGTGAGTCCCAATGAGTGGAAAAAAATATGACTAATGGATATATTACAGAAAAGTTATAGTATGTGGATAAATACACAAATATATTATAGGTAAACAACTATTAGTGAATAAATATTTGGGGATATTTGGGATAGGTCCCCATGAGTGGAAAATTTCTAAATGTTAATACATTGAGGTCTCTATAGGTGTAAAAATTCTATGATTAAATAATATTGATTGGTGATGGTTGATTTTTTTGATGTTAGTTTCATGATTAATTAATTTATATGGGATAATAAAGGATTATTATACTATATGATATCCAATATCTAATTAGAAGTTACATACATAGGATTCATGTTATACTTAATGATATTGTTCGACTAACATATCCTTACACGAAGCTTACAAATTTGATTTAAATTGTATAGGTAACTACCAACATATTCAATTGATTTTAATTTAATTATATATCATTATTATTGATTAGATAATTTCAAAACATGAAAAATAATTTGAAGTGTTATAATATTTTTGAATATTCTTCTAAGTGTGTAATGAATAAAACATTACAACGATAAAAACTGCCTAAATATCCATGATATGGATGCTGATTCTAGATAAATATGAATCTATAAATTAAAAAGGATGTTTTATTAAATTTATATATACATCCTATTATTTATAAGATGATTTTATTCATTACATGTCAAAATTATCATCATTCATAAATAACCTCTTCTGTTGGGAACAAGGTACAAGAACCATATTGGTTAGATGGGGTCCTCTCGATATTATTGTGCATGCATGGACGAGGAAATTTCGTAGAGACATGAGCGTGTTATAAAATTCCATGATGATCTCCATTATGATACTATACCAATCAATATACTATATAAAAGTGTAAATATAGATACAAAGAATATTATTATATTCTTGTTATTGTTATTCATTATTTCATAATGAATCTCTTAAATAATTATTTTGTATATATGGGTGTGTTTTCATGTAAAATATCAATTGATGAATACCTTAAACCGATTAGTGTTATAAAATCTTAATTATATAAAATATCAACATGGATAAAATGATTTTCTGTGATGAAATTTAATATCATAAATATTTTAAATTGATGTTGTAAAATATAATGCATAAATGATTATATTATTCTTAGTCATGGATTATGGTTACATTATACTATTGGGTGAAATATACAGTTATATATTATATTTGATATATATCATTAGATATAATATAAGGAATCATAAAATTTGAATAACCCTATGTTTTTAAATTAATTTAGAAAAATATGATATTTATAATATCATGAACATTATTAAATACATTTAGAGACTTATAGTATCTTCAATCATAATTAATAGTATCAAAAATTTGTTATAATAAAGTTATATGATATGAAATGATTGATAAAAGTGTTTAGAATTACATATAAATTGTATATTATAACCGTTAATACTGTTGTTAGTTGTAAAATATGATATTCAACGAATGTTAAAAATTTTATTTTTTATAGAGTTTAATATGATTTAAATTTTTTTATAATTGATACGTGTTAGGACATGTAAAAAGAGTTTTTTTATATGTATATAAAATAAAAAACGATATATATTTATATCAGGTTTTGTAATATATATAAAGAGTTTATATATTTTCTTAAATATTAGTGATTAAAAATTGATTATTAAATTTTTTAATTTTTTATTTTTTTTATGTGATAACTTTTTTCTTATAATAATCTATCCCTCAAATACATCCTTGGCCTGGAGAAATATGAATTATTTTTCATCAAACATATCCTTACATTGAAATTAAAGTTATAATCCTGAATTAAAGTGTGGAATATAGTTTATATTTTTTTATTACAAATATGAGGAAATTTACACTGTTTAGAAAAACATATATTATTTCGAAAATAAATTGGGTCAGAATTTCTATTATCCTGATGGATTATCCCTTCTTCTCTAAAGGTGAGGGTGGACTATCTGTCTCTCTAGGATTCTTAGTGCGGTTATTTTCAATATCATATATTTTAAAACCATTACATGTATAACTAATATACCTTTAGAATAAGATAAATTTTGATATGGGTGAATATATTTAGTTTCTATAATTAGGTTAATAGTACATACTCTAGGTTGTATAAATAGTTTCACATTAATATGATGGGAACAAGTTAATTAACCCCCATGAATATTTATTCTAAACATATCAATAGGAGAATGAATAATAGAATAAAACATGATATGATAATGATTTCATATGATGTAATAGTTGGGAATTTAATATACGTACGATGTATATTAAATTGGTGATACCTCGAAAATAAATCCTCTAAAATGATATGTGTCTGATTCCTTCCACATATGCCCATTTCAATACCTCAATAACTATTACCATGTGATAATGACCATTATGTGTTAATGAATTATGATATATTTGAAAAATAAGTAAAAATATTTTGGTAACCATTATGTGTCTTATGATTTCCTCCGGTCCATTTGAAGTGGTTAGAACATTTCCACATAATATGCTTTCATCAATTTCATTTAATAAATTATAAATACTTGATAAATCATGACAATGAAGGATATTAAAAAAATTAAATATTTTTATAATAATATTCAAAAAAGTAAAAAAATCACATGGGGGTCCTAATGGTTTAGTTTTATTTGAAACTAAATAAATAATAATCTTATTTAATAAAATATATTCAACATCATCCACAAATAATCTCCCATTTATTATTCTTTGTAGAAAAATATTACATAAATCCATTCATCATATCCTAGGTAGTGGAAACATAATAAATGGTGAGATCAGCTACTTTGTAAGGATAAACACAAGAAATATCAATTAATGATGACATTAAAGAAAAAGATAAACATAATGTGAATAAAATTATCAATATAAAATGCATGGTTCATATTAAATATATCATAAAACATAAATATAGTTAATTATATACAACACTATCTTTGAAAAATACATAAATTACAATAGTTTGAAATCATTATAAATAAATCATGAACCATAAATTTGGGTCATAAAAAGGTGGAACATAAAAATTGTATAAACTATTTAGTAGCTAAAATATAACAACCAAAACTATAAAATAATAGTGGACCAAAAATTCCTACATACTCCTCATATAATAATGGATCAACTATCTACACATATATCCCATAATGAATCATGAACATTTAATTTCCACCCATAAAAGATCAAGCACATTAACTTGTTTCTAGTAGAGGATAGAGCACATCAACTAAACTCCCATTTTTATAACATGAGATATAAAACATTATCTAATGAATTTGAAGGATATATAATTCAGATCCCATGCATAAAATGACGAAAAGAATATATTGTTGTTTTATAAAATCATTAAACACTCATCACATCACCATATCATATTTTTTTGTAATGACATTAGGGTTCATATAAATTTCATCAATCCAAAATAATATAATTCATGGTAAATTCATGGTTTTCATAAAATTATCACCATCATAATCATAAACCATCCAGATAATGAATTTATATTCCATAAAAATATAATTAAACCATTTTTGAGTAGAATATCACTTCCATTTGGAAATAAAAATTTCTAAAGTAAAAAAATAAAGATAAATAAAATATTCTTTATGATAACCTAAGAAATATATAAATAACTCTTTAAATCATTTATTTTCTATCATGGTGGGAAATAATGTTAATTCATAACAAAAAAATATACATTCATTTATTTTATTAGTAAAATGTCAAAAGAACCTCATTTCATGAATGATAAGAGATTTCACTATAGACTATTTTGCAAAAATATTGAAAGGGAAAAATTAATTTAAATATAATTTTTTATATTAAAATTAGTGTTTAAAACTTTTTTAGAAATCATGGTCTTGAAAGAGAAATGATTTTCAATCTAAGAGATAAAATATGTTATTTTCATTAAAAATATTATTTTATTATCATGAGTCATGAAAGAGAGGTAAATAAAGTATAAGAAATTTATTATCCATAAATAAACACATTAGATGAAAATTAATTAGTATTTGTTGATATAGATCCCAATATTTCATCATCAGAAACATAATCAAAATGAATCTAAACAAACAATGAGATTGTAACACACCTCCCTTACCATGATAGTAATTTATTTACCATAATCCCATTAAATGAGGGATCCATAGATGAAAATTTATGTCCAATATTTTGAATAATGTATTCATAAATCTACATTCATCGGTATTATATACCTCATATAAACGAAATAATTGTTGAATATAGCATGTGCACCATGTAAATAATAATGAAGGAAAAATCCTCACCTTAGGTATGACTTCCAACATGAATTTTTATGAATACCTTAATATATATATAAATATATTTATTATTTATTTATTCTAGAACTACAACAATATATATCAGAAAATATATGATTTTTATATAAAATTTTATCACCCATTTTTTGTAAATTATAGATTAAAATCACTATTCTGGGTGATAAATATTTAACATGCCATGTATGTTTTGGTGTGATAATTTTGGTTCATGTATGTTTATCATGGTTCCATAAGTTATCAAATGTAAATAATGACATAAATATCATAAATATTCTTCCCATAAATATTTTTATTGTTCCATAAATGATATATATTGAAAAATAATTACACCATTAATGGAAATGCTTGAAAGTATGTTTAAATAAACTTTGTATACATTTTGTCAACAGATGTAATGACGGCTTTTGAAAAAAAAAATGTAGGTTTATGATAAGGATATTGGGGGATATTTTTATTGTGTGTTCATGAGTCAAATGGGATTTTATGTTTGATGTTGTTGGAAAATGTTGTTCCCTATTAGAAATGATGTGGAGTGGCATTTTTCTAAATTCACAATAGTATTCAATAATGGGAAGTTTCCATCAACCATATTTTTCCAAAAATTAATAAATAATGGATTGGATATAAGACATTATCATTAAAAACCATGAACCAAGAAAAAATATTTTACAAATGTTGTTACAAAACCTCTATTGTTACATAACATTTCCATTTGAGTTTTTCCCATAGTAAATAGCTTTTTTATTTATTTCCCAATATAAATATTCATTTTGGCGTAAAAATATATGATAATTATTAGATTATTTGGAAATATTGATTCTAAATATAAAATAAAATTTATCTAATAAATATCATTTTGGTATTTAATTTTTAATTTGTCACAGGTGCATGTAAAGTTCACAAACATGTTTTACCCTTTTCTGAAATAATTATTTTTTTATAATTTTTTTAATATTAAGTTTGATAAAAAAATTGGTTGAAGTTATTAAATAATATTAATTATTATTTTCCTTAATCTGGAATCAAATTTATAAAATTGAATTTAAGAAAAGGTAGTGTATAATTTAAAATAATACCTATAATCATGAGAAAAACGTTGTTATTTAAAGAAATGTTTTCGGAATTACATTATATTTTTTATTAGAATTTTGAAAAAAAATTTATTTCAATGATAAATATTGGATTAATAAAAAGAGAAATAAATTAATGTTACATAAAAAAATTAAATCAAAACAAAACATTCAAATGTATAAAATAAAAATGAATCATACAATAAAAATCTATGTTTTTCCCAACTCATTAAAAAGTCCATATTTTAAATAAATTTGTAAAAATTAAATATAAGATAATTTTGACATGTGGATATCAAAAGTTAATTTCTTCCATTAAAATTTCTAAAATTTTCAACAAATAAATAATCAATTAATTTTTTTACAGAATAAATTTATTAAAAAATTGTTTTTAAGTTTAAAATATTATTCATTCTAATGACATACTTAGAAGAAAAATTAGATGAATAATAAGACCTATGAATTAATAGAAAAAATATTTATTTAGTTCAAAATGAATAAAATATTCTGATTATTATAATTTATTATGATGAAATTTCATTATGCGTATAAAAATAGTTTTTCAGAAAAAATACATTTCATCTACTTTCAAATGATCTATATTTTTATTTATAATTAATTGATAACCAATGAATTTATTTTCTATATTTTTAAATAATTAATTTTTTTTAATTTACTTGTTCTTACTTTTCCTAGTAAATTTCATGGATAGGTTATAACTGTCACATTTAATTGTAATATTTTAATCATATACAACAGATCATTTAAAATCGGTGTTGCATGTAACAAAATATATAAAATAAAATAATTTTTGAATAAAATATTATCATGGTGTTTCATGAATAATCAAAAAATCATTGAAAACACGACCATTTTCATATAATGTATAATTTGTTTCAATAGATTAATAATTACGACACTCGTAAATACTTCTTTTTAATTGAATCACCAGACCTTATATCTTTATACCACTTTTTAATTGATGTATTCAATAGAAGAATTAATTTTAATATATCCACATGTTCTTGAGAAGTCTTGGAACACCCCAAAAAAATTCATGGGGAACTAACATGAATGATTTTCACCACCAGTGGCATTCTAGGTTAATCACAACAAGAATTACTTTGAGAATTAAATGATTTATTCTAGTTCTCATGGGGGAATAATAGTTAAGATGAGGATTAGATCTCTTTTTTATTGATAAAAATATTAAGTGACTTTTGTTTATCACTTGAGATAATTATCATTAGAGAATATTGTGCAAAATTTATTTCTAATTCTGGAGATCGTATAATTGAGTTTATATAGCTTGGTTGAAGTGTAAATATGTAAAATTTGATTTGTATTTCTCCAAATCAATATTGAATCCCCAATTGAGTAATTAATAATAATATTAATATTTTTACCAGCCCACATGGATCAAATTAAATATAAACATCATTTGATAAAATATTTAATATTTAATTAAATGTCATTTAATATGTTTTCCATTATACAAATGACTTGATTCATCATTCCTCCAAAATATTTATCAAAACATTAATAAATTTTAATTTACTAATTAATTAAATATCACTACATTATTTATCCAAATAAATAAAATATATAATATTTACTAAAATCATGGACACATTTTTATTATATATTAAGATCATATGTATATTATCATGAATAAAAAGAGAATGAATATTTTTAATTAACAAAGCCTATATAAATATTATTCCTTGAACCATGCGAATAATATTAATTCTAATATTAAATTCATATATAACATCATTAAGGATCTAGATACATATTTTGGGTGATCCTCTAGGCCTATTTCATTGTTACATTATGTTTAATCACAAAATTTTTATCATTTTCATCTAAAAACACTTCTCGAAATCCATATAAAAAATTAAATATATGTCATAATTTTAATAACCTCATATAAATGTTCACTATGTAATATTATACCATTATATTGATATCTCATCATAAAGGGATGAATCACATTCAACATCAACCTATATATTTGAGATATCATTAATTGTGTCTTAAAAAATTGAACTTGTCAACAAAAATATATTTCATGAAGACTTAATCTAGTAATCCCATTATAATAGACCATCCATGGTCAACCAAACTAGTAACCAATTCCATACCACTACACGATGGGGCATAATAAAGATAAAAATTAACATTCTCTAATATAATTAAATTAATACATACAACTAATCCAAAATGTGGAAAAAATGAGAGATAAAACTACTCGAAATAGGATAAACTAGGTATCATTAAACTTCAAGATTACCTTGTGTCATAAAATAATGTACAAAATGAATCCCACAATGAAATGGTTAGCCAAATGAGAATCCACCCTGCTATAGAATTCCATTAACTGTACCTGGGTCTTAGAAAACATGGTCTCCAACCACCCAATGTCAGATGATGGGTGTGAACAATAAAGGCTAGTACGAAACCACCAAAATAATCTATACATTTTCTAATATCAAGATTGAAAATTTTTGAGATATAAAACAAAATAAATTTACAATAATTGTTATAAATAATACAATATGAATTCATTTCCCCTAATTATATAGGTTATCCATAACTTTAATATTATTTTTTTAAAGAAATACACATCCCATTTATCAAAAAATGTAGGTAAACAATCTGAATATAAATATACATGTGAGAAAACATCCATCAAATAATATATCATTCAATAGACATCAAGAAACAAAAATGCAGATACCAATCATTATCTATCATAAGGGAAATAATATAATAGAAACAATTGATTATGATAAAGAATATGTTTTGATCCAACTAATATCGAGTCTTTATATAGTACATCGATAAAGAAGTGGTTAACTCATAGTGGTGTCACCCACACACAAAGGCTACCCATGTTTCTTTCTTAAACAACCCATAGTTCACATATTACAATGTCTATCAATTTATATTATTATATCCATGCTCACAATTTATACATTACTATTCCATATCCAATTGAAATTTGTTTAGTGTTTGAAAATAAATTTCCTTCCAAATAAAAGAAAATTTAATTTTCAATGAAAAAACCAATTTCAAACCCAAATCAATGTATTTTTTCAAATTTCAACACATGTTATCCAATTTTACATCTCAAGGAATCAATAAGGAAAAAAATATTATCATGAAATTAGAGAAATTGGATACATCCTCCTACCTCAATGATGTATAATACATATAATCTTTTAACCAAATGGAATATAAACTTCAATATCATTTTTTAGTAGACAATTAATAACATGTAATGTAATAGGGGATGATATAGAAAATGATCTCATTACAATTCTCTACAACAAAAAATTCCCCAACCATAGGGAGAGTGAAATAAAAAAAAATGTCCTATCTAAATAGATGTAACAATCACCCCTACTTAACTTTCACTAAATGGAGAAATTCATAGAGAAAGGGGTCAATCAAAACATTATATGGTAATATTTGTGTCGAAAGAAGGTATATACTATTGGAATGAATTATTAAATCATATAATCCACCTTCTGGAAAACAAAACACACATTATTTTTATAGTGTGTAGTTCTATTAAATGTAATGTAACTCTCAATGATCATTTACAATGGAAATCCAATTTTCATATAAATTAAAAATATGATTTCGATACTTGCATAGTTTGTACATATTAGACAATGTATACATCATTCATTGCATGTAATACATTACTTGATTTTTCCCAGTTTCCATTACACGATGTGAACTCAACTTACTTGGAATTTATATAGTTAGTGAGAAGTATAATGCCCAAATTTTTTATTGAAATTTCCAAAAAATATCTCAATTCAACATTATAGATTTCATTACAATTCAATCATTAGAAAAACATGTCCAACAAGAAATAGAAATCAAAATAAAATATTTGAACATACCTTTCATAATGGTAATGGGGAATTACATTATCTCTTATATAAAATCATTTTTTCTATTTATGGTGTCCAATACCATGGAACTTCAAAAATTATAGTCCAATACCACTTCATCAATTAAAAATTCTCTCATGTCTTGTGGAAATCCAGATCGGACAACCATAGTACACAGACCAAGGAGAACATTTTACCACAAAATATCATATCATGGTGATCCATAATCTGAACTGCTCACTAAACCTAAGTGGTATTGGGTTCATGATCTATATCAACCCACATAATTTCATTGAAATTTATTTGAAAATATAACATCAACTGGGAAACATATACCACATTATCTATAGAATTTAGATTATATGTCATAACCGACTAGTTGGCGACCCTCCCTATTCCGTCAACAATTTCAAGAGGGTAACAAACCTTGGTTCCAACAATTGTTTCTTTCCCTAATGAATATGACCCAATATAGGTAAAACATTGAGGAAATATTGACCACTAAAACGCAATGCATGGGACATAAAAAAATATCTGAATAAGATTATGATGACCATGTAATGTGATCTAATTTCTTAAATCAATTTCATGATCTATTGAATAACTTAAACAAGACTTGCATCAACCATGGACCACTCTCCTAACTATTCCCAGTATAAGGGAGATTGAGATGGCCACCCATATAAACACTTAAAATTATCCATCTTGATCAAACCCTAAAAACAATTTTTATAGTAAAACCCAAACAATGGAAAATTATTATACATATATCCTCTAAAATCATGAAAACATGATAAAATGAATTCCTTATGTACCTAGGTAACCCTTTTTTATGTACATATATCTATATATAATATGACATGATCAATTTATATTGTGAAACCATTTACTCTTATAAACCATTATAGAATCTAGATTAAACCCTCAATTACTATTTAGAAACAACTATAATTGAAAACACATGAATTATCCCAATATCTTAGACCAATATATCCCCAATATTTTTAACTTTAATCAAATCCATTATTGGTATGTAATGTACTTATTTAGTGAGTATATCAGTAATCATCCAAGGAACATCCTTCCCACCAGGATTCTATGGTAAACCAATGTCGAAATCCATATAAACTACATCCCACTTCCATAACATAATAGGAAAAGTATTAAACAAAACTACATGTCTCTAGTGTCCTTAATTAATATTTTTGAAAGTGAGATACCACAATAAACAACTTTCAACTGACCCCTTCACCCCTAGTTAATAATAAACAAGTGTCAAATAATGGTTCTTGTTTTTATCCCTAGGTAGCACTGACCAAAATGACCAGTCACTACAATCCTATAAATTCGGTCTCTTCTATAAAGACACAAAAATTGGATTTTTTTTATATATGGGAATTTTATGAGACCAAAAAAATTAACAGTGCATGATTCTGATGCTCGGTGTGCCCAGAATAAATTTCTAAACATTTTTTTTGGGTATGTTCAGTAAACATGTGAGCGGGTTTTTGTAACTTTTGAACAAGTTCTCAGAATTTAAATATGAGGACACCGTTGAATTTTCAGCACTAGTATTATCTTAAGGAAACTTTCACCTTGACCACAATTGGTCAATGGTGAATGTTAGATTTTGTGTTTTTCATTGAAATAAAAATAAAATAAAGAAAAAAAATTTACTTTGTTTTTGAAACTTCTCTACATGGGTTATGGAGGTAGGGACCACAAAATCGTTAATCCTACTAATTAAAATTCAATGGTGGGGACCACCAATCCCCTTATTAATGTGGGTGAAGTCCCTTGGAATCCTCCCATTTAAATTGTGCCAACAGAATTCAATTAAATTGTTCCAACTCATGAATTAAATAATAGTCCAATTTAATTAAGCCATTTCATTATTGTGCCAACCTAAATTAATTGTGAAAACCAATCACATACTAAGTAACATCGTCATCATAATTTAGAAATTTTTCTATTAAATGAAGATTTATAAATTCCATGATCGTTACATACCCTCCCCCAATTCTATTTATATGGATCATGGATTGGAGTATTTGGCATTGATTCACCAAGCGATGAAGCTCTGTTCAGGTGTCGTGACACCTGAAACATAGAGGATAGAACCACTTCAGACAGGCAGTGATGAGCGACCCCAAAACTCGAATCGAAGAAGAAGGAACCAACCCCGAGCTAGGATTGAAAGGAACTTGTGTGGACAAAAAACACCGACATTATTCAATGACTTATTCTTCTTCCTCACTCCCCCTCCTATGGAACCTTCAAAGTTGGGTTTGTTATAGGTATACCATTTACTCTATTCATTACATAATTCATGATTCATTAATAAACAATCCACTACTTATCGTTCTAACGTAGATAGAGAGTGGGTCAAATGAGCACAGACTGACCTCTTCGCAACCTTTGTGAGTTTTGATGGGAATGAAATGATGGTGACAACCTTACCCAAGTGCAGAGATCTTCAAAATGAATAAAGGGCCATCGTGGCGTGAGGGCTGAGTAATGTCACCAGTGGGGCTCGGGAATGGTGGCCAATACTCTGGCTAGCTGCGATGAAGGTGGCTGGTGTGACCGCACCACCGAAGATGGATCGTGGCCTATCGCCCACGGTGGAACAAAGGCAGTGGCTGATGATGGCTGGAAGCACGATGGGGCGGCGGCATGCATCCGCATCGCCCAGTAGAGAAGGGACAAGGAATTTTGTCGTGGCATCGAGGGAAGGGCGGCCATCCTTCTGCCGGCTACGAGTAAAGGTGCAACTCGTGATAGAACCGCGCAGAGGAATGCTAGCTGACATGCCATCCTTGGCACCATGAGCCACCGCGGGCCACCCAGTGGGATGATCCACACCAGCTTGCCTGGTCGCACTGGGGGGCAGGGATGGGCCAGACCCAGTGCGCCCGGCCAGTCCTATGTCCAGAACCCAGGTTGGGCCGGGTCGACCTAAACAATATCGGTTCAACCCAGGCCATGTCGGGCTAGGTCGGTCCAACCGGGTCTGAATGGACCCGAACCAACTTCGCCCCTTTTCGCACATTCGTCCATAACATGAGCTATGAGTGACCATTTGACAAACCTTCTATGTAGTTGGATGCCATGGAGCATGATGCTCCATTTGGTATACTCCAATTGAGTATTGGATAAGGATGGAGTATGGATGGGTCAGATCTAACCCCAAATCCAACCGGGTCCTCAAAGTAGAAATGCTAACAATTTACAGAATGAGCATCCGAATGACACACTGTCAGTTGCATTGGGTCCATTTTGACATGATGGACCTTTGGAATTATTCTTCATGGGACGTTTTGGTGGTTAGAGTATCGAACTGAGGCATCAGTAGCGGACCCTATTGGAATCAAGCGAGCATAGTGTGGGAACCGGGTGGCTAGATGTACGTGAGGAAAGAACATCGATCCTATATGGGTCAACATCAATTAGATCCTGTGTGGGTTAGCACTCAACGATCATGTGTGGGTCAGGGTATATCGATCCTATGTGGGTCAGATCCTGTGTGGGTGAGTTCTCAAGGATCATGTGTGTGTCCGCACATATCGATCAGGTGTGGGTCATATCCTATGTGGGTCAGTGGGGGTTACTTAACTATCGATCTTATCTGGGACAGAAGAGATCTACATAACAAAATAAGTTGATTTAGCATTCGACTAATCAGTAGTACTTCTGTACATAAGTTATACCTGACGTGAGATGAGTCCTTACCTTCGCGGTGATACCTTGGTGTTATTCTTCTGTGTGGCATACTTGTGTGGTACATACCTTCATGGTGATACCTTTGTGGTATTCTTCAGTGTGGTGTTACCTTTGAGGTACTTACCGTTGTGGGGTTACGTTCGTGGTATTCCTTCCTTTGTATAACAGTTGAGCATATTGGCTTTTGTGTTGGACCTTGTGTTTCCTATTAAATGAGATGGGTATACATGATAACTTTGTTATACGTATGGGAATATACCTATGTATTGTTGTCAGGTGATTACATGATTTGTGGTTTATCCTTTGTGGATTTTGTGAGACATTTGAGGGACTTAGGTTCCCTACTGCATATCGTTATACTCACCCCTGCCTGGGCTACGCCAGCACCTTCATGTGTTTGGTGCAGATGATGGGAACCGCTGACTGAGGATGAGGGTACAGAGACTAGAGGTAGCTTGTAAGATTATATTAGATGAGGATTATTTGGGAGACGATTATATGAGACATGTACCTACCATTCAGGTATGATCCTTGGTTATTGTTCACAGGAGCTGTTCAGTTTACTTGTACATCCCAGTTTCCTTGTGGTTTCTTGTTGGGATTGTATTCTGGCCCCTTTTACTTACTATACAAACTCTTCATACTTTTCAGTTTACTCATGTTTGTATCTTGATGTGTGCTTCGTTGAGGGTGTTTTTAGGTTATAAAGGCAATTTATTCCCATTATTATAGAATATGCCTTCGGTGCTAGTTATCAACCCATGTCCTATGGCAGGTGGGCTTGGGGTAGTCACGACACGGGCCCCAGGGGGATGGGTTGTGTCAAATTGGTATCAATGGAGTCAATTATACAATATAACTTTAGACTATGATATTCTAATGGAAATAGTGTTATGTATTATGAGTGTGGTTATCAGTTTAGGGAATCCAATGTTTGTGCGGTGGGTGACGTATCCATACACCAGGACCCGGACATCAAATTTCTGACTCAGTGCAAGAAAACACCAATTGAGGGTGTGTTTTGAAATTTTCTCATGGTGATTTATTGATTCATCTCACCAGGTATAACTAATTGATCATGGCGCACCAGTTTCATTTCTGGATTCCTCTATGCAGATAGCCAGCTAGGGTTCCAGGTATAGTACATGATAATAGCCCATTGAGCGACAAGGCCTCGGTGTAAGACCCTTTATTACCAGAGGCACCTGCGGTATCATTACCCATTGGGCCACCAATGCCACTATCCACAAAAACAGAGGGTGCACTGTTCATGAGAATTTTTCACAAGTTCTAGCGCTAGAGGCCACAAAGGTTCATGGGTGAGATGGACCCACAAGCGGTTGAGGATTGGTTGGAGGACATGTGAGAGTCTTCTGACTGGCAGGGGAACCATCTGATCACATGGAGATCCATGTAGCCATTCTCCTACATGAAGTAGTAGGAAGATTGTGGTGATTCATACCCCAGGTTCATGATGAGGTGACACTTCTCTGGGCAGACATTTAGAGCCTATTTCGGGCAGAGTTTGTACCATCAACCCTTCACATAGTGCATATTTAGGAGCTTCTTCATCTGCAACAGGGAAAATTTACTGTTTCCTAGTACTCAGTGAGGTTCATCGACCTCTCATGCTACTCACTGATATGGATAAAGACCCATTTTTTAGGGCATGGAACTTCGAGCAGTGACCCAGGAGTGAGATCAGAGATTCAATGATTTCTCTCAGCATCCTGACACAGGAAGGGGTGTGAGAGCGAGCCCTATTAGTGGATAGTTTTTTTGATGAGTAGTAACTAGTAGTGAGACCCACCATTAGGAATCATGTAGCAGAGTATTTTTTAGCTAGCAGCCGAAAAATGTCATAGAGGTCCAAGAGGACCAACCTAAAGGTGGATGACCGTAGGATTCAGGGTCGGTTGTGCGAGGAACCATAGTCAGAGACAATCATGTGAGGGGAATGAAGTGTTACACATGCGGCGGGAAGGGTCACATGGATCCTATGTGTCTAACCCGCCATATGGAGAATCTTTAGACAGTCGAAGGAACACGTAGGCAGAGACAGAGGTTCGACTGAGGAGGTTTGTAGGGAGCAGGCGGACGTGACAGAGGTGCTGGGCATGCAGCTGGCGGTGGGTGATGATTCAAGATGTTACTACCTCCTCACTAGGTGGTCAACCCCGACCATAGGGAGAAGCTAGATAGGGGTTGATTTCAGCTCCAGGAAGGTATGTTCTATGATCACGATGCTCCGAAGATGATACATGGTAAGATTTTTGTCTACTCCACCATAGTTGTAGTACTTATAGACATAGGTTCCCTTCATTATTTTATTTCCACGACCCCTGTTTAGAGCTCGGAGATTTTGATGGAGTCATTGGCTAGATCCTTATAGCTAGAGACTCCTATAGGAGAGGTTTAAACAATTACACACTGGTGCCGGAAGTGTGATCATACTCTAGGAGGTGAGAGCTTCGGCTAGGATCTCCTAGTAGTGACGTCGAGGCCTTACAATGTCATATGAGGTATCGACCAGTTATCTAAAGTCCATGCTCATATAGACTATATTAGGAAAAATGTTCGATGTGTCCACACATATGGGACTTGGTATACCTTCACCAGAGAGAAGGGATACTTTACTGCACATGATGTACTTTCCTGGAGGAGGGTGTAGTCGATCACTCATCCGTTGGCTAGCCTTAACCACTGAGCGGTTGATGTAGAGAGTCTGTGATATCCTGTAGTGGTGGACCAGTTTGTAGATTTCTTCCCAGATGTTGTTCTAGATCTACCTCAACATAGAGAGGTAAAATTATACATTGATTTTTACCCCATGATGGCACTGATATCTACACCAGTGTTTTAGATGGCTCCAATAGAGCTTCATGAGATGTGAGTACAGATGGAGGACCTAAAGGGGAATGGGTTCATCCACCCTAGTGATTCCACTTGGGAAGCCCTGGCTTTGTTCTCTAAGAAGGAAGATGGGAGTTTGAGATTTTATATTTACTATCGACGTCAGAACCAGGTTATTATGAAGAACACGTACCCACTCCAGAGGATTGATGACCTCTTTGATCAACTGAAGGGGGCATGATGGTTCTCGAAGATAGACCTCAGATCAGGCTATCACCAGCTCAGAGTACAAGAAGAGGATGTGTATAAGATGGATTTAAGATGTCATTATGACCATTATGAGTTTTTTTTCATGTCGTTCGGCATGAAAAATTCTCCAGTATTGTTCATGGGACTCATAAACAGGATCATTCAGCCATTCCTGGATCACTTCATAGTATTCTTCATTGATGACATTTTGATCTACTCGACTACTAAGGAGGAGCATGACTATCGTTTCCATATATTCCTGGACACACTCCAATAGAAATAGCTTTATGGTAAGCTCTTGATGTGCCAGTTCTAGATCCGAGAGGTTCACATTGTGGTACACATAATCTCATAGGAGGAGTTGCAGTGGATCTAGCAATGATAGAGGCGATACATGCTTGGGAGACATCCAGGAGGGTGATAAAGGTATGGAGTTTCTTGGGATTGGCCGGATACTACTAAATTTTTGTGCTAGATTTCTCCAAATTTGCATCACCTTTATCAGTGTTGATGAAGAAAGGGAAACCCTTTTTCTGGTTGGTGAGATGTATGCAATGTTTTCTGGAGCTGAGTCAGAGGCTGACTAGTGCCCCCATCTTGTGGGTACCAGAGGAGGGTGTTGGGTATGTATTCTACTATGACACATCATGGACCGGGATCACTGTGTCCTGATACAGGAGTAAGCAGTTATCGCTTATGGTTCTCGACAATTGAGACAACATGATCAAAATTATGCTACCCATGACTAAGAGTTAGAAGTAGTTTCCTTCGTCTTGATGATGTGGTGACATTACTTGATGGGAAACCATGTAAAAGTCTAATCTGATCACAAGAGTTTTACATATATATATTCTCTCATAAGTACCTGAACAAGAGACAGTGGTGTTGTCGTTAGTTCCTACAAGACTATGACATCGAGATAGTCTAAACTTCTAGGAAGGGGAACATTGTAGTAGATGCACTCAGCAGGAGATCTTGTATACAACTGCTGGGTGAGGTGACAATGTAGCTGGATGCATTGCAGATAGCCATTGTGGATCGAGATAGATCATATTATCTTTTGTCTCTTACGGTCACTCCCCCACTTCTTCAGGGGGGCAGGGAGGCGCAGTGTGGCGACACTGGCTTCTAGGCTCGACGTACCCAGATATCCATAGGAAAGGCAGCTGATGGATTCTTGAAAGGGGGAGCATGTCATCCTATTCAGAGGAGATACCATGGTTCCAGGGTCACTTTTGGAGGATGTTTTTAGGGATTTCCACACAACCCCTCTATAGTTACGTCCAGGAGTGGCGAAGATGTACCAAGATCTCAGATGATAGCACTGTTGGCCAGGAATAAAGAGAGCAGTAGTGGAGATTGTCTTTCGATGCCTCACTTGTCAACATGTGAATGTGTAGAATTAGGTACTAGTAAGCTTAGTTCAGCCTTTATAGGTCCAAAAGTGGATCTGGGATGGGATATCCATGGACATCATGATAGGACATCCACATACATCCTGAGGGAAAAGATTCTATCTGGGTGATCGTCCACCGACTCACCAAGCCATACCACATCCTGTAGATCAGAGGGAAAGGTTCAGTAGATATCTTGAGATGCCTCTCTGTGTAAGATATTCTGTGGCAATATGGAGTACCCTCTAAGATTATCTCGGATAGTGATGCGCATTTCACTTCCAAGCTATGGAAGGGGTTGCAGGTGGCTTTCGGGATGAAATTTCATTTTAGCACTGTATTCCATCCCGAAACAGATGGAGATAATGAGTGGACCATTTTGACCAATGAGGACATGATTCATGCTTATGTCCATGACATATGACACAGTTGGGAGGATCACTTTCCCTTGGTGGAATTTCCATACAACAATAACTATCAGTCCACCATTTGGATGGCACCATACGAGGCTCTGTATGGCCGACCTTGCAGATCGTCATTGTGCTATACTGACCTAGGGGATTCAACACTCATGGGACCAGAGATGGTATACTCTACCACAGAGAAGGTGCATACCATCTTGGAGTGGATGAAGATTTCAAAGAGCAGGCAGAAGTCTAATGAAAATGGGAGACAGAGACCTCTAAAGTTCGAGGATAGTGACCACATCTTTCTAAGTGTCTCCCCTTGACAAGGATTGCAAATATTTCGCCGAGACAATATAATATCTCTGAGGTTCATCAGAACCATTCATGTCCTCAGCAGAGTTGTCAAGGTGGATGACCACATAGCTCTTCCACCTAAGTTGCATCGGGTGCACGATGTTTTCCACGTATCCCAGTTGAAGAGATACATGCATGACTCATCACATGTCATCAACAACAACGAGGTGGAAATCGATATTTGGGAGATTTTTATTGAGTATTTAGTGGATATTGAGGATCGACAGGACATAGTCCATCGTTGGTGGTCGATACCTTTGGTGAGTGTGTGTTGGCAGCATGAGAACCTCTAGGGGAGCACATGGGAGAGGGAGGCTCAGATTCGTGAACATTACCTTCACATGTTTTCCAAGTTGTTTTATATGGATTTTTGGGATTTAAAGCCCTAATATGGGGATAATGTAAGGTCCCAAAAATTCCATGTAGTTGTTTTTATAATATATGGGAATTTTGCGAGCCTACAAAAATTGAAGGTGTGTGATTACGAGGCATGGTGTGCTCAGAATAAATTTCTAAACATTTTTTCGGGTACATTCAGTAAACTTGCGAGTAGGTTTTTTTACATTTTAAACCAGTGATGGGAATTGAAATCAGAGGACACTGTTGAACTCGCAGCACCATTATTTTCTTAATGATACTTTCACCTCAACCATAGTTGGTCGAGGATGAATGTTAGTTTCATATTTTTAATGGAAATGAAAATAAAATAAAGAAAAACATTTTATATTATTTTTTAAATCTCTCGACAAGGGTTATGGATGTGGGGACCACAAAAGCATTAATACTCCCAATTAGAAGTAAGTGGTGGGGACCACCGAACCCCTTATTAATGTGGAGGAAGTCCTTTGGAATCCTTTATTTTAAATTGTGCCAACGCAATGCAATTAAATTGTGCCCACTCCCCAATTAGTTAATATTTCCATTTAATTGAGAAATTTATTTATTCTTCCAACATAAATTAATTGGAAAAAACTATAAAATACTAAGTAATAACGTGATTGGAATTTAGGAAGGTTCCTATTAAATGAACCATCATAAATTCCTCGATCGTTACTTACTCTCTACCAATGTTATTTATATGGATTTTAGAGGGGATTATTTGGCACAAATATTACAAGCGACAAAGCTCTGGTAATATTCCGTGATGCCCGACACATAGAGGGTGGAGCCATTTCTGACTGGCGGTGATGAGCGAACACGAACCACGAATCGAAGAACGAGGAACCAACCACGAGCCCGGATGAGAAGAGACTTGTTGGGATGATGAATTCCAAAGTTCTTCAATGACTTCATATTCTACCTCATTCCTTCTACTTTGGAACCACCATTGTAGTGTTTTTTATTTTTATACCCCTTACCCCATTATTGACATACTTCATGAATCAAGAATAAACAATCCTCTTTCTATTTTTCTAATGTAGAGAGAGAGCTGGCCAATCGAATAGGGCCCGACCTCTACGAATCATTTTTTAGTTTTGATGGGCTTGAAATAATTGCGAAAAACTGAGAAAAGTGTGGATATCTTCATAATGAATAATGGGCCACCGGGGCGCCCCCGGTGACCTATGGAACGTCAACGGTGGGGCTCCGGAATGGCGGCCGGCACTCCAGCCAGTTGTGACTATAATAACCTGAGATTTTATAAGATATATTCTTTTTAATTTCTTTAATATCTTCTGTTGTATGATACACCATGATTATCTTGCGCTATACGCAACACCGTATTAGCTTGCAGTATACGCAACACTATTCTTAGATTCTGTTACACACAATTTCAAGTTCGTTTGATAATAGCCATTCTACACAACATTGAGTATATATATATATATATATTAAATGTATAAATGAAAAAAATGGTTGGATTCTGGTATAACGAAACAATAAAGGAGTCTTGCACAACACGCAACCCTCACTTGGTTTTCATTACACGCAATCACGACCTTCCTCGATAGCGTGTGTTGTACGCAATACCGGGTTTTACTAAACAAAGATATATTATTATAATATTATTATGAACTAGCCGTTATGAATAGTATTAAATAAAATTTGAATTTTATAACATTATTATTCATCTTACACATTTTCTAGTACATGGTATAAGAACAAAATAAATTTTTCGGGTAAAATATGTATTTTTAAAAAAATGCAGTTTTGCCGCCTTTTGATGGCGCGCCAACTTTAAATCTAGTTTTTGACTTGTTTATAAGTTTAATTTAACAAAATAAAATTATTCTTTGGAATCAGGATATAAAATTTTACCTTGTATTAATTTTTCATATTATTCAGATAAGTTTCATATTTTAATGAATAGTAAAAACACGCTATATTTTAATTAAAAACAACTTTTTTCATCATAATAACATCTGTGGTTAAATTATAATATTGAAAGGTTTTAAAGTATAAATAGAAAATATTTTTACCATTTAATATAATTTATGTCATTAGCATTGATTTTACCTTGAATTCGTAGGTTAAATCAATTCAATTTTTGCAATGTTTTAAAGAAAAAACCCATTTTCTTTCGACAATGAGATTAATTTTAATTTAATTTCTGCAACTTTTGTGTATTGAATTTGGAAAAAAGGATTCCATATTTGGAATCAGTGGGTCCAAATTATGTTAATAAGATACTTTTTATTTTTGGGAATTATGAATAGTAACTACAGTACATTTTATTTCACAAAGTTAAAGGTAAATCGGGTAATTAAGGGTAAATATAATATTATAAAATTACCCCAACACATGCCAAAATTCTATTAAATGGATAAAATAAGAACCATATAACCTAAGGGTCGGATTAGATTCATTTTATTGACTTTTTACCATGAAAATAATTTAATTATTATTAAAACCAAAGAAAGTGACAACATGTCACTCTCTTAAATCTTATAAGTATAATAATTTTAAGTTAGTGATAAAAATCATAAAACATAGAAAATTAATAGTATCCAGTAAGCTAATAAAATTATCTACATGATGATAATTTATTTAGAATTTTTAGGGATTATTTAATTGTCATTAATGGTGATACATTAATGATGCAAAAATTATTTATTAAGTGAAAAATCAGTAATATAGTTTTTATTGAAATAATAATACCAATTAAAAGCCCCAAAAACCTGACCAAAACTTATTGGTAGTATATATCTATACCATAATAATCCAATTACCTAATATATAACCGTTTGTAATCCTATAAAAGTGGTTATGACACTTATATTATTTTATATTAAACGATGCCAAAGTTGTCACCTTCATAATTTAATTAATATAAAAATTTAAATATTGTGATTTTAAGATGATAAATTCGAGTAAAAGTATTTTTGTGAAAGTTAATATATTTATCTTCATCATAGGATTTTATTTTAAATTTATATGCAACAAATATGTATATTAAATAATTATAAAAAATGTTTTAGTAATTATTTTATTAAGAGATAAAACAAATAGATGGTTTTAAAAATAATAAAATAAATATTATATGAACTATTTAAAATGCTCCAATAATTTTCTAGATACATATGTCCTTTTATGAATCTATTAAAGCTTTTATTTTGAACATATATTCTGTATATATATTTTATTTAAATTCAAATAAATGAATAGTGTCAAAATTGACACTATTGTTATTTTATAAAAATAACATATTATAAAATTGTTTAAAAATCACAAAGATATTTAAAAATTATAAATATAAATTTATATGGTTTATAATGTTATAAAGTAAACAATTATGGAAAACTCACAACAAATAAGTAATTATTTGTTATCATTTAAATTTTAGAATTTTATTACCACAAATAAACTTAAATAGATTAAATACGGATAAATCAAAATGATAAGGTTTAAAATTAGATCCAAACATGTCTAAATTTAATTTTTTTGATGATATTACAACCCTATCTAATCTAATCTTCTAATATGAGTCATATTTCGACGTTTTTAAGTGGGGTTAGATTTATTATAAATTAATATTTTTAAGAATTACAATGGTGCCCCTCTCCTCCCTTATAAAAGGGCACCTCCTCCCTCTCTTCCTCACTACACTTTGAGCCTTAAAGCTCGGCCAACCCCTGCCAAATTCTCTTCTCAAATTTTCTAGAAACATCCTAGTGGTCCTGGTCTACTTCAAAGACCAATCTTAGTTCCCTAAGTGGAGGTTTCAAAGAGGCGTATCGAAGAAGAGGTAATTTCTTCTACTGATTCTTTCAAACTTCTTTCTTCTTCAACTTATTCTTATTCAGAAGTTTCATTATAAAGTAATAACATCAGTATCAAAAATATAATGATATGTTATTATAAATATTAAAAAACCCTATTTCACCTTCTATCCGTCCTACGGAAAACAAAATCAACGCGCGTGCGTACGTACGGAATACCGTCTCCACGCCGTGGTGTAATATGTTTTTCCACCAACACCTTACATGGATGGGTATTATGGTATAATGAATAACTATACATAGTTATTATAACATCATAATAGTTTTGATATATTGTATCATCCACTCCAATTAAATTCAATAATTATGGAAATGATATCATCGCTCGTGCGTACGTACGGACTACCGTCTTCACAACACGATGAGATTCATTCTCCATGTTAACCATTTAAGAATGATTATAAAGTATATATAAGCAATAATAATGAAATATATGAAATTATAAAGCTAATTTATTTATGTGTATATATATATTTATGTCATCTACTTTATTCCATTCAACACAATAAGGAAACGAAAACAGCGTTCATGCGTACGTACGGCCTACCGTCTCCATGAACAGTGTATTTCATTCCATTTATCGATATATTATATATATGTATATTCTGAATATATATAATATATAAATCATGTTTTATATTCTGTAATTATGTAATCGTGATCTAAGTAATCATATGAATAATTACAAGTCAAAACACGGATGGCAAATGAAACGATTTTACCCAAAACACTCTTTAACATGGAATTTACAAAAGAACGGGTAATATAAAGTCATAAGTGAACCATATATGATATAATAACAATGAATATGATTCTTTAATAAGTCAATGACATTATTTAAATCATTATACAGGAGGTTTGCATACGTACGATGCATATCGGACCTAAGGTAAGGTATAATTTTGCAAATTTAATTTTTATCTGAGATTGCTTATTCGTAAGTATTTACTAGGGTTATTTCTATCATCCATTTCCATGTATTATAAAAGTGTTTTCATGTATGTTTAAAGTCCTTTTTACCCATTTTTGACTTTTACTACATGGTATGTAAGGAATCTTTCTTTTGTTTACGTTACGAGGTACTTTTTGACTTTTCCAGCAAAAGTACGAAAAGAATGTTTTTTTTACTTATACGGCACGAAATGATTTTTACAATTTTATAAAGCCTTATTTTCATGAAGCTTATTATACAATATTTTATGAATATTTTCAACAAAATCCTTTCCTTTTAAAATAGAATGTAATTTTTGGAAAATAAAATGATTTTGAAGAAGAAAGGATATTTTCCTCAACAATTCATTTCAAGTGTTTTATCAAAACCATTTTCCATCTAGGATGAAATTATTTCATATGTGTATGTTTCAAGTATAATGTCTCTATGATTTACATGCTTTAACTTTTCTTATGATGAAATATCCATTTGTTTTATATGTATTATGTGATGATGATATGATGTTTATGAAACCCATTTCATTATTTGGGTTATGATGAATGTTTTATGTTTATGTTGTTTCACAAGTAAGAATGATTTCATTATGAGATGGGTGGGACCTATATCTCTCTCCAATACATTGGGTAAAGATTTATATCTCATGAGATAGACATTGCTGGAATGGAAAGTTAAACTGGTTCAGTAATACAGGACTAGAACGAGGAGTGAACTCGATTCAGAAAGGCACTTTGTCCACTAAGATGGTCTTGGCAGCAATGCCTTGGCTACTATGGAAATCATATCATGTGCTTAATGGTTACCACAATTACATGTTTTAATCCCATGCTATTTTATCATTATTAATGATTCTTTATGATCTATGCCTTACATAATTCCATGTTTTATGTCATTGCTCAAGCTTTTGATGTTTAAACATTATGTTCATGTTTTTATGTTCAAATGTATATTGTATGTTTTATTTTATCCATGTATGTCAGGCTTCGGGTATCTACAGTAGGTATCATAGGAAAGGTTTAGTCAACCTTTGGAAACTAGGATGCGAGAATGTTAGTGAGATCCCTAGAGATATTTCTAAGGTATGTCTAGGGATGTCCCTAAGGATAAGTATACGTATAGGATATAGTCCTAGAACTATGGTAACGATATTAGATTAAAACAAAGATGTTAGATATTGAAGTTACTCCCCCTTTATTATGATTTTTTCCTCTCACAGTATTCTTTTTGGGTTTTAGAAAATGGCTGGAAACCTGAAGATTCATGATAATAGAGGATATAACGGACAATGGAATGATATTATTCATGAGCAACCAAATGAAAATGGATTTGGAAGTCCAAACATCATTATTATGCCAAATCACCAATCTCATAATATGATCAATAAACTCAAATTTTGTAAGTTTCTTGACATGGCTAATAAGAGAAAGATGGAGTTTCCTGATGATCATAGAGGAAAGAAAGTTCAATTTCCCCTATGTAAATCATGTGGGAAGAGGCATCGAGGAGAATGTTTCAAAGGAACTGAAAGATTCTTTGGGTGTGGAAAAGAAGGACATAATGCCAGTAAGTGCAAATGAAAAGGTTCAGTTAACACCATGGATGAGGATAATGGTATTTCTACGCCATCAACAATGGTTAAATTTTTTAAATGTGGAATGTATGGGCATTATGCAAACCAATGCACTAAGGGAAAGTATCATGAAGAGAATCAGTACGGTCATATGGGTAGTATTTATGTTGATGATGATGAAGAGACTACAAATGATATGTAAGATGAATGAATTGTTGAAGTTTAGTTAATGGTTTAAGAAGGTAGTTGAATGATTACATGTTTATCAAGTGTAATGTTGTATAAGTAATCTCATGGTACTATGGAATAAAGAGACATATAAGGATTGTTACACTGCTGTCTTTCCTATGTTTTGAAAGTGTATGATTAATGGTACTAGTAACCATGAAAGGTTATTCAGATATTTTTGGAAAGTAGATGATATGCGCATAATGAAGGGATAAGGAGAAAATTAAATGTTTGATTGTATTCATGATCTCATGACTGATATAAGGAGAAGGATATATCCTGGTTTGAGTATATATAATTTTAGGATTTTGGTATGTGGAAAGAGTTAACTTTTGACAGCATTTATGTTTTCACTAAGGTTTAATGGGTATTCATTTTTCAATAGAATACGTGATTAAGGTATTCGCATGATTGCAATGTGACCAACAAGATATATGGGGGATAAATGATGGTATTCACATGCTTGGTTGATGATATTTTAAGTAATTGTTTTCTTTATACTATGAGCTTGGACTGAAGTTTTGTAGATAAGCCTAAAGATTGGAATGGATTATGTTTGACATAAGTTAGTATTGCTTAAGGATAGAACATTTTTCGATATTATTTATCGGATGTTATAGTAATGTAGTTTTAGGAAAAGGACAACCTCTAGGATGGGCGACATACCATCACGGCGGACAAGGATGTGGGAATCGAACCCACAACCGAAGTGCGACTGGCCTTTATCGCCTACCACTGGCCTACAGGAAGTCCCTGTTTAGTAGAAACTAGTTTTATTATATTAAGCAGTATGATATATGAAGTATAAGTCCATTTTAGGAAGCATATATGATTAATCTAACCATATATGGACTTATGTATATTTGATAACTTTTTCTAACCTTTTGTTTGAAACAGATGGGATGACCCATAATTCTATCACATGATCTGTAAACACTTCACGAATGACAAATTCAACTTCATTTCTTTAAGAGATGAAGTGGAAAATGTTCAAGGCATGAACAACGGTGAGATTATAATAAAGTAAGTATTTCATCTAATTAAAATTCTTCAACTTTAGATAAATGATCTTGAAAACCAAAAATGTTGTCCTAGTGCCCTTATATCTGATGAATCAGAAGCTACCTTAGATCATCAAAAATTTATGGCTTTGTGATTGTTCTTGTTTTCATAGACATGTCCTCTACCACTCTCCATCAGAACTTGATGGTTAGATTTCTCTTCCATATCCATATTTTCACCTATGTTATCCTACGTGGAAACCTAGTGATGAGTTAATTTGGGTAACCATTACGTTTCATACTTTAGTTTTTAATGTAAAGTTCTGGTATTCCTTTTTACGATGTCGGTTTCAATTAAAGAAACTTTCAAGAAGAAAACCATTTATAACCCCGATGAATTTTGAGGGCGAAATTCATTTTTAGGGGGGTAGAATGTAATAACCTGAGATTTTATAACATATATTCTTTTTAGTTTCTTTTCTATCTTCTGTTGTACGATACACCAAGATTATCTTGCGCTATACGCAACACCATATTATCTTGTAGTATACGCAACACTATTCTTAGATTGTGTTACACACAATTTCAAGTTCATTTGATAATAGTCATTCTACGCAACATTGTATATATATATTCAATGTATAAATGAAAAAATGGATGGATTCTGGTATAACGAAACAATAAAGGAGTCTTTCACAACATACAACCCTGACTTGGTTTGCATTACACGCAATCGCGACCTTCCTCGATAGAGTGTGTTGTACGCAATACCGGGTTTTACTAAACAACGATATATTATTATAATATTATTATGAACTAGCGGTTATGAACAGTATTAAATATATTTTGAATTTTATAACATTATTATTCATCTTACAAATTTTCTAGAACATGGTATAAGAACAAAATAATGTTTTCGTGTAAAATATGTATTTTTCAAAAAATGCAGTTTTGCCGCCTTTTTATGGTGCACCCACTTTAAATATAGTTTTTGACATGTTTATAGGTTCAATTTTACAAAATAAAATTATTATTTGGAATTAGGATATAAAATTTTACCTTGGATTAATTTTTCATATTATTCGGATAAGTTTCATATTTTAATGAATAGTAAAAACACTCTATATTTTAATTAAAAAACATTTTCATCATAATAACTTATGTGGTTAAATTATAATATTGAATGGTTTTAAAGTATAAATAGAATATATTTTTACCATTTAATATAATTTATGTCATTATCATTGATTTTACCTTGAATTCATAGGTTAAATCAATTCAATCTTTTGCAAGGTATTAAAGAAAAACCCGTTCTCTTTCGACAACATGATTAATTATAATTTAATTTCTACAACTTTTGTGTATTGAATTTGGAAAAAAGGATTCCATATTTAGAATCATTGGGTCCAAATTATGTTAATAAGCTACTTTTTATTTTTGGGAATTATGAATAGCAACTACGGTAAATTTTATTTACCATAGTTAAAAGTAAATTGGATAATTAAGGGTAAATATAATATTATAAAATTACCTTAACACATGCCAAAATTTTATTATATGGATAAAAGTAGAACCATATCACCTAAGGATCAGATTATATTCATTTTATTGACATCTGACCATGAAAATAATTTAATTATTATTAAAACCAAAGAAAGTGACAACATGTCACTCTCTTAAATCTTATAAGTATAATAATTTTAATTTAGTGATAAACATCATAACAATTCGGACATGAATAGTCTCCAGAACGATAATAAAATTATATACATAATTATAATTTATTTATAATTTTTAGGGATTATATAATTGTCATTAATGGTGATACATTAATGATGAAGAAACTATTTATTAAGTGAAAAATCAGTAATATAGTTTTTACTGAAATAATAATACAAATTAAAATCACCACAAACCTGACCAAAACTTATTGGTAGTATATATATTTACCATAATAATCCAATTACCTAATATATACCCGTTTGGAGTATTATAAAAGTGATTATGACACTTATATTATTTTATATTAAATGATGCCAAAGTTGTCAACTTCATAATTTAATAAATATAAAAATTTAAATATTGTGATTTTAAGATGATAAATTCTAGTAAAATTATTTTTGTGAAAGTTAATAGATTTATCTTCATCATAGGATTTTATTTTTAATTTATAGGCAACAAATAAGTATATTAAATAATTATACAAAAATGTTGTGGTAATTATTTTATTAAGAGATAAACCAAATAAATGGTTTTAAAAATAATAAAATATATATTATATGAACTATTTAAAATGATCCAATAATTCTCTAGATACATATGACATTTTCTGAATCTATTAAAGCTTTTATTTCGAACATATCTTCTATATATATATTTTATTTAAATTCAAATAAATGAATATTGTCAAAATTGACACTATTGTTATTTTATAAAAATAACATATTATAAAATTGTTTAAAAATCACAAAAATATTTAAAAATTATAAATTTAAATTTATATGGTTAATAATGTTTTTTAAGTAACCAATTATGTAAAATTCACAACAAATATGTAATTATTTGTTATAATTTAAAATTTAGAATTTTATTGCCACAAATAAACTTAAATAGAATAAATAAGGATAAATCAAAATGATAAGGTTTAAAATAAGATCCAAACATGTCTAAATTTGATTTTTTGATGATATTACAACCCTATATCATCTAATATTCGAATATGAGTCATTTTTGGACGTTTTTAAGTGGGGTTAGATTTATTATAAATTAATATTTTTAATAATTCCAAAGGTGCCCCTCTCCTCCCTTATAAAAGGGCACCTCCTCCCTCTCTTCATCACACCACTTTGAGCCTTCAAGCTCAGCCAAACCCTACCAAATTCTCTTATCCACTTTTCTAGAAACATCCTAGTTGTCCTAGTATATTTCAAAGACCAATCATAGTTCCCTAAGAGGAAGTTTCAAAGAGGCGTATCGAAGAAGGGGTAATTTCTTCTACTGATTCTTTCAAACTTCTTTCTTCTTAAACATCTTCTTATTTAGTTTTTTAATTATAAAGTAATAACATCAGTATCACCAATATACTGATATGTTATTATAAATATGAAACAACCCCATTTCACCTTCTATCCATCATACGGAAAACAAAATCACCGCGCATGCGTACGTACAGAATACCGTCTCCACGCCGTGGTGTAATATGTTTTTCCACCAACACCTTACATGGATGGGTATTATGGTGTAAAGAATAACTATAAATAGTTATTATAACATCATAATGATTCTGATATATTGTATCATCCACTCCAATACAATTCAATAATTATGGAAATGATATCATCGCTCGTGCGTACGTACGGACTACCATCTCCGCGACGCGATGAGATTCATTCCCCATGTTAACCATTTAAGAATGATTATAAAGTATATATAAGCAATAATAATGAAATATATGACATTATAAAGCTACTGGATTTATGTATATATATATGTGTGTGTGTCATCTACTTAATTCCATTCAACTCAATAAGGAAACGAAAACAGCATTCATGCGTACGTACGGCCTACCGTCTCCATGAACGGTGTATTTCTTTCCATTTATAGATCTATTATATATATGTATATTCTGAATATATATTATATATAAATCATGTTTTATATTCTGGAATTAATTAATTATGATCTATGTAATCATATGAATAATTTCAAGTCAAAACACGGACGACAAAAGAAACAATTTTACCCAAAACACTCTTTAACATGGAATTTACAAAAGAACGGGTAATAAAAAGTCATAAGTGAACCATATATGATATAATAAAAATTAATATGATTATTTAATAAGTCAATGACATTATTTAAATCATTATACAAGAGGTTTGGATATGTACGAAGCATATCAGACCTATGGTAAGGGATAAATTTGCAAATCTAATTTTTATCCGAGATTGCTTATTCGTAAGTAATTACTTGGGGTTATTTCTATCATCCATTTCCATGTTTTATAAAAGGGTTTTAATGTATTTTTAAATTCATTTTTACCCATTTTTGACTTTTACTACATGGTATGTAAGCAATCTTTATTTTGTTTACATTACGAGGTACTTTTTAACTTTTCCGAGAAAAGTACGAAAAGAATGTTTTTTAACTTATACGGCACGAACTGATTTTTACAGTTTTGTAAAGCCTTATTTTCATGAAGCTTACTATACAAGATTTTATGATTATTTTCAACAAAATGTTTTCCTTTTAAAATTGAATGGAATTTTGTGAAAACGAAATGATTTTAATGAAGAAAGGGAATTTTCCTCAACAATTTATTTCAAGTGTTTTATCAAAACCATTTTCCATCTAAGATGAAATAATTTCATATGTCTATGTTTCAAGAATAATGTCTCTATGATTTACATGCTTTCACTTTTCTTATGATGAAATATCCATTTGTTTTATAGGGATTATGTGATGATGAAATGATGTTTATGAAACCCATTTTATTCTTTGGGTTATGATGAATGTTTTGTGTTTATGTTGTGGCACAAGTAAGAATGATTTCATTATGAGATGGGTGGGACCTATATCTCCCTCCAATGAATTGGGTAATGATTTATATCTCATGAGATAGACATGGCTGGAATGGAAAGTTAAACTGGTTCAGTAATACAGGACTGGAATGAGGAGTGAACTCGATTCAGAAAGGGACTTTGTACACTAAGATGGTCTTGGCAGCAATGCCTTGGCTACTATGGAAATCATATCATGTGATTAATGGTTTCCACAATTACATGTTTTATTCCCATGCTATTTTATCATTCTTAATGATTCTTTATGATCTATGCCTTACATAATTCCATGTTTTATGTCATTGCTCAAGTTTCTGATGTTTAAACATTATGTTCATGTTTTTAAGTTCAAATGTATATGGAATGCTTTACTTTGTCCATGCTTACCCTTACTGACCATTTGATCTCACCCTTTTTATTTTTTATTTTCCCCAGGATATAAAGAAAGGTTTTAGGTAAGAAAAAAAAGGGGAAGATATTTATGGGAGATGTTGAAGATCTTTCACCACGATTAGAAGATTACATTCCAAGATTCCAAAGACACTAAACTATTACGATCCTTGTGTGTCTGTTTTTGTTATGTATTAAGTATTCTTCTAAAGTAATGTAATGTCCATCTACGTCAGGCTTCGGGTCTCTACAGTAATGAATGAGGTGGCGCGACTGTGCCCCTGGAGAAGGGTCATGACCCATAGGCAACTGTAGAGAGAAGGTGGTAGCCGACGACGACTGACCACGCGATGGGGTGGCGGAACGCGTCCGCGCCCCCCGACAAAGAAGGGTCATAGCCTTGTGCCGCATTGGAAAGGGAAGTGCATCCAACTCGCTATTGGATGTCAGTGAAGGTGTCGCGTGTGACTGCGCCTCGCGGAGGAAGGCTGGTCGACCGGCCAGCAGCAACACCGCACGTCGAGCCGTGCTGGTGGGCCGGGCTGGGCCCATCGGGTTAGGTCGGACCCAACACACTGGGCCGGACCCCAGGTCCAGATGGGTCAACCAGAATCGGATCGGGTCAACCTAGGCCAGGTTGGTCCAACCAGATCGGACTGGACCTAGACCAACTTCGAACCCTTTCGCTCTTTCACACCTAACATGAGATACGAGTGTCCGTTTGACGAACCATATATGGCACCAGAAACCTTGGATCGAGACGGTCCTTTAGGTATACTCCACTTGAGTTTAGAATTAATATGGAATACGTCTGGGATAGATTGAACCCCAAATCCAATTGGTCCCTCGGAGAGGAAACTCTCATAACTGAAACACCAGACATCCGATTGAATAACCATCTGTTGTGTTGGGTCCCTTTTGATGTGACAGACCATTGGAATACTTCCTCATGGGACTTCATGGAAGTTGGAGTATCGACCTGCTAATTGAGTTGACAACCCTTTATGAATCAAGCGAGCATAGTGTGGGAACCCAGCGACTAGATATACGTGAAGAAAGTACATCGATCCTATGTGGGTCAACATCTATCAGATCTTGTGTGGGTCAGCGCATACCGATCATGTGTGGGTAATATCCGGTTTGGGTAAGTTCTCAATGATCCTCTGTGTGTCAGCACATATCGATTCTATATGGGTCAGATCTTGTCTGGGTAAGCGGGGGTAAGCTACCTATCGATCCTGTGTGGGTTAGAAGCAGAGCTACATAATAGAATATTGTGATCTAGACTTTTATTAATCATCTTTACTTCTGTAAATATGTTATAACAAACGTGAGATGAGTCCTTACCATAGTGGTTATACATTGGGGGTATTATTCTATGTGTCGTACAGTGTGGTAATTACCTTTGTCGTGATACCTAATGGTATTATTCTATGTGGCATTACCTCTTGGGTACTAATCGTTGTTGTGTTACCTTAGTGGTATTTCTTACTTTGTGGAATAGTTGATCTTTAGAATTTATAATGATCATTAGGGAGTAACTAGTGAGATCCATTATGTACAACTTGTTTTCTATAAATTAAATCACATACCAATCCCTGTATAGAATCATTTAATGATCATCATAACCTGAAACTCATTGCAAGTGAGGAAAGAGTAATTCAATAGTCAACCACACTTTTAACTCCCCAAAATACCACTAACACCTATCTTTCCATTTAATCATTACAACCATATGGGTTAAATCATTCATCAATGATAGGAGTTTGGTGAATTATTAATAAAACCCTTTATAATAGCCAACTATCCCCATTATTCTTTGGATCTCAAACATGTTTTTGAGATTTCCCCAAGATATAAATGGAAAAATATTTTTTGGATCAACAATGATTCTCTTCTCAAATATCACATACCCCATAAAATTATCCTCATATATCCAAAACATACACATAGAATGTTTACCAAAATATTATGTTAATTAAAGTATTAAATAATGATATCTAAATGGTTCACATGTTTCTCCATACACATGGAGTACACTAAGATATATTCTATAAAGAAAATATTAAGAGATTACTTGAATCCATGAAAGATCCATTTTATCAAATCCATAAATACAAAAAGATAATTAGAGATTATGAAAGACCTATAAAGAATATCATATGTTCTCAACACAAAACCAACATATTTACCAACATCGATGATATAAAATAATTAGTAATACCTATATGGATCACAAATTCAACCATATAAGATGAAATAAATACTATACATATAACAGTATATAACTATTCATAAAATTCCACTTGAACACACTCTTACAAAAAAATCATTTGAACGTAGAAACCTAGACATAGACTATGTAATGAGAATGAGTCCCACCAACCTTGTTGATATCAACATTAACCTTCAATCCTTGGTGAAAGTGGATACTACCTTAATGCCTTGGGGCATCATGCCATTAAAATATTTTAGATGGATAGATCGCCCACCAATATGATAATTCCTAGGAGCTTCTACAAATTGAGGCATAATATGACCATGCCACCCACACTAGTAGAAGAATACCCGATGATACCCTAATAAATCCCTTGAAACTAGCCATGATGAAAACTAACCTATTTTGTGCTTAATTTTCAGACCAGAATAAGCACTTTAGCTAACTATTGCACCCACAAATGTTCGCCCCAGACCTATCCTTCCATATATGCCTACCAAAACCCTAGATCACTTATCCACCAACAAAATAAGTTTGGAAAGGAAAAAATATCTTTCAAAAAAAAAATATCTTACCTCAAACCCACCTCAAAACTATGAGCCATTTGGTATACATTAATTTCCTATTCTAGTGCTAGATGTACCCACTAAAAAAAATTGGGGGAGTACTTCAGAATGGTATTCTATCCTTTCCCCATGCTCAGAAACACTAGGGTCTTTTCAACATGTAATATCTCAATATAATACATTTGGTAGATTATTATAATGAATTAAATGTAGGTACGACCTTCATAAAACATAGCTTGTGCATTATAGTTTGACCATATTTGATTAGGTTCATTGAGAATATAACGAGAAAATCCATCCTAAGAATATTTAAGATTCCTAAAAAATTTGATGATTGTATCAGTTTGTTCAAGCCACTCCACTAGTTCTTGTGGTCCATTTTAACATTAGAAGATTGGTGTATGATTTTTGTTGAATTATAAGCTGTGATCCACTACTCCTCGCAGATTCATGTCACCTAACAAACCCATTGTCTGAATAGTGTAGATAAATACTTTAATTATAGAAGGTTATACTGGAGGATCCATTTATAGAACATACCAAGTTTCTTACCTTATTTTATTTGGAATATCTATTTTTGGATGAATTATATGTTAAACATAATATAGTTTCCAATTATTTATGAGAAATTTCAAAAGCATTTAACCACCTTAATAAATCTGAAATTATACATTAAAACAATACTAATTTAATGTAATTATGAATTATTTATGTAAAAGGAAACACCTTTAGAATGGAACATGACCATATAAATAATGAACTCAATTAATTTATCCACTTGAACATACTCAAATTGATCCACCAAACATTATAGATTAGTTAATTAAAAGAATTATATAAAATGAAATCAAACAAACCTATATAACATGTGTCAGAAATTATAATGATTTTATGACCATCCATGAAATAACATATTCAGTCATGATAGTGGGCTCGTTATACACATTTTCTATACCCACTATCTGAATTCTGAAAATCATACTCTTGTATAGCCATGAAACAAAATAAACTCAGGAAGTGCAGATAGAAATTAGGTTGAGAACACCATTTTATACCAAACTATAACAGAACATCCCATTCCAACCAAACCAGTCACCCATATTTGACCGTTATGGGTTGTGGTATATTAATGTTGATAATAAAAGTCTGTAATATGGTCAAAAAACAATATAAAATCAGTGTATGAAGAAAAAACAACGAGAGATAAAACTATTTGAAAGAGGATAAACATGGTAGAACAAAAAATCATGAATGAATTTTCTCCATGTGAACAACCATTAGCTTCATAAAGAACCCCATAACGAATCAACGAACCAAAAGGGAATCCATCAAGAAACATAATTCCCTTCTATAAACTTATGTCCTAAAAAAATGTTTTATAGATTCCAAATGACTAAGGTATGGCATGAGTAAAAAAATGAGTAAGAAACCACCCAAATAATAAATGAATGTTATTATATCGAGAATGATCATGTTCTATCGTTACCAAAACATTTTTATAAATATTTTTTTGAATGAAAAATTATGAAAATATTTCACAATAGTCATTGGGTTTCTTAATAATTGAATATCATGTCTTCTAAATAAGAAAATAGAATAGTGGTTAAACAATGATGGTAAACATAAAATATATAAATATACAAGTAATCCAATATCCCTACAATAATCCATCTTTAAATAAACAACTAGAGACACCAATTAACCTACCATCTGGGCTCTATCTTGTCACAGAATACATAGAAGACACTCCTAATACTAACACTGCATATGGTTGGATCCATATAATATCTAGTCCTGCCACTGTCCATAGATACTCTAGGGGTTACCTCCAAATGTTGTCACACATTCCAAGCTTACCCATGTATAATTCATTAATCACAAATGATTCACATAGTGTATTATTTTACAATTTCTTTTTTTAAACCATGGTCATATTTTTAAATAAATATTTTACTTAAAATAAAATACACTTCATGGTATGAAAATCCATTTTTTTTTCAAATTTCATAAATTTCATTTTCAAAGACAAACCCCGATTAATATATAAACAGATATAATTTTTCTATTTTAATAGATTAAATCACATTTTAGGTCTTATGTAATCAATAATAAAAATATGTAGTTATATGAATTAAAACAATTGGATCAATCCACCCACCTTTTGGATATATAAAACATTACCACTTTTAAAAAAGGTGATTTGAAACCAAAAAACTTATTTTGGAATATATGAATATCTGGAAACTGGAAATTACTTATATAAAATAGGATCTTATTACCAATGCCTACTAAAATTAGTGCTAAAACACCATTGATATTTAAATTAAATGGAAGTAATACCCAATGTGATTAAGAACCTACAACTACTGATAAATCACTAAATGAAGTGATACAGAGGGAATGATGTCACCCAAAATAACATAGTGTATGCTCTAGGTTCAGTGAGGCTAAATGTTTGTCAAAAGAATAAGAAAATAGAAAATAATCCTTTTTAAAACACAGCTCGAAAAAATTACATGATGTTTAAATCCATTAAAAATCATTTAACACTCAAGGATCATACACAATGAGAAAACCCATCTCTATTCTCATTAAACACAAATTTTTTGTACTTATACAAAATATACATATGACATGATTTTTATGTCATTCATGCCCTTCACATAGTTAATGGATTCCACCTAGAATTCATTACTCAATGTGTACTTGAATTACATAGTTTGTATGATCCTAGTGAACTATAGAGTGACTATGTATTTTGTCAGAAATTTCCAAAATGTCATTGAATTCAACATTATAATTATCATCCCAATTCGATAGAAAAAATCATAAAAAAATGGAATCCAAAAGAAATTTTGAGAAAATTCCTGACAGAAAGGTGACAAGGTGTTACATCTATTACAATAAAAGATATTATGGTCTATACATACTTTAAAATCAGATGGTAAATATACCATACTATCCTATTCATTAATTCCTTATCGCTAGTGGAATATCCAATGCACTATTACATTGCAAGACCATATATAATCATTTTTTCATTGATTCATCAATTTAACCACTTATGATATTCATTAAAAATATTATCATGTATAAGAAAAATAGACACAATCATAGTTCATAATATCAAACAAAACATAAAACATGTATAATTAATATGGCTGGGTCAATTCTAATAATATTTTCTCTTGAATATTTCTGAGGTTGAAATTCTTGAGAAGAATTAACAATTTTTTTAGACAATAACTTTTTATATCATGAAATATCTTAATCCAATTATATAATTACATTTATCCATTGAACATGATGTAATTAATATCTTCATATCACTTTATGGATCTCATTATATAGTGAAAAATGTATGAACATTTAATGTGATAAATACGATAAGGACATTTCAATATAACATGTTATACCAAATAATAATTTTCATTTCATATTCATTTTATTTATATATAGATCAATGAAAATATAGGTAATGAAATATATAATATAGTTTGTTTTATAAAACCAACATTAATAGTCTCCCACTTGATGTATTAAAAATGATAATGGATTTCATTCTGATAGCAATGACATGATGTTTATGCTTCTGAAATGGAATTGGATTTTCAGGGAACCCACTACATAATCCGTTATGAAAAGTATGACAATAATTACCTATTAAATTTAAAAAAACAATTAGTATGTGATACTACTAATGTGGGTTATATATTTATTGTTGAGAACTTTTCTTATTGGAAAAAGCTACCAATGGACAATTGTCACAATATAATGTGATATTGTACTTACTAGTAAAAACTAAATCATGATATTGGATGATTTTTCTTATCCAAACTACTTATTTACCAATATAAGAATCTATAATATAAATAGAATCCATTTTATGACATGATAAAACATGATGATTTAATATATTTCCAATATAATAACAACATTCAAGGTAGAAGATAAATTGTTACTATGAATTTAGATCCTTAAAAATTTCATGGAAAATAGAATATATGAATCCAATGAAGAATAGATCATCAATTCCACTATAAACTGTAAATATTCCCATAGTATTCACAAGATACTTCTCTATAGTGTCTATTTAATCCTAATGTTGTTCTGGTAGATTGAATTGATATCTTTCTACCATGATCATGGTTTAGGAAACATCCATCCTAGTATATAACACAACATTTGTGATTCAAAAAATCAGATATGTGGGAGGTATAATACTAATCCCTTCACTCTATCTCTTTGTCATGTTATTTTTTTATTTAATTTTTTCATAGAGAGATGTATATTATGTGACACTAGAACTTATCCACGTTGGGATTATTCAAGACTGAATCAATTTTGTTTATATTAATTTTACATACCATGAAATAGTCTAATCAATCTCCTTTAATTTCCCTTAATGATTACTATCCTTAAAATATATTCTACTTGACATAAGTAAAACATTGAGAGTCACATTTTACACCATTCAATAACTTTCTATATGATTAAAATATTATTTCTGATGCATTATAGTTATTAAAATATGCAATTAGATAAATTAATTCTCTTCCACTAAACTACTTGTAGAAACCGAGCTCACATTCGTTATTTATGAAACCAAATTACCTTATGGATTTATCAAAGTGAATTTTCCAAGACCTGGATGTTTCATTGAACACAAAAAATGGTCTCCTGAATAGAAATATCTTATTTGAAAGCATTATAGTAAAAAACGCATTAGGTCATATAATATATCCATATTTTATGGGGTTATAGTTATTGAAATCTATTTTACCATCCATGTACAAAATATGGTAGTTATAGAAACCTAATAGGAAAGGTGAATTACGATTTATTTATGTGTGTAAAAGAGGGAAACATATTTACATTATTAAATTCCATAAAATTTCTTCAACCATTTCCCATCCAATCATGATTTGTAGGCATTAAATATTCCATCAATGTCAAATTTCATCTAAAATACCCATTTTAAATCAATGTGAATTGAATTTATTTATGGATAGATAAAAATATAAATTTGGTTATGACAGATTTAATCTAACTTAGAATTCAAGGTTTCATTCTATATTAAAACATTTATCTAATTTAATAACTTTTTAAAGGATAGGGGTTCATAATTATTATCCTACAATGAGTTAATATTCTTTGTGAAGTGAAAAAAATTCAATATCACATAGAAACCAGCATACTTATCGTATAATGTATAGGTTTCTGGAGAACAATATCATCAATAAATCGATACATAACTTATTCTTGTGCCAAATCTTATACATCATGAGTACCTACTTCGTTCAAATAAAACATTTTACCATAATTTCTGTAGAAGTTTTTATCCCGGTCAAGAAATGTGCAATGTTGAGAAACAATTATCTAATAATTAGAGGTTTCATATAGATATCATCACACCATTTCATATACTTATCCTATAAAGTAAATATTCATTCTCCAATGTGTTACTTACTTAAAAGAAGTGGCCTAAATAATTTATCTCAACCCCATTTGTCTAAATTTGATAATACTAACTTATTCAAATAATTTAACTCATATGGAATATTATTTTTTTATTTATTTTTAACCTAGTTTCATATATATTACAAAATCTATCATTCATATCCCTAAAAGATAATATAGGATATTCATGAATCATTATTGACCACACCTTGTCCAACATGGTGTGGTTAATGCCCTAACTAAAACCATTCCACTATGGTTTATAAGGGGGAGGGAGTTGAGATATGATCCAAAACTTTAAGAAATCGTCAATGAATTATTTATTATTATAATATCCCCCTCAATATTATTGACGATTATATATCTTCTTAACAAGATAATTATCTACCTTATTCATGAACTTCATAAATTTCTCGAATGGAATTGACTTATAATTCATTTAGGTACAGATCTATATATACTCAAGTCATTGATAAATTATATGATGTTTTAGTATGAAAACTTCAATACACTATAAATGGTATTCTCACATCAATGTATAATAAGTTGAGAACATTTCATCTCTTTCATCCATCCCACCAAAAGGAGGCTGGTTTATTTTAACTCGTAATAAATACAACATCTTCCAATTAGTTTTAGTTTGATGTAATATAAATAATCACCCAGATAGATATTTTTAATGTACTCCTCATGCAAATGAAGAATTTAATGATTCCATAAATGGGATTTAAATGAGTTAGGCGAACTAAATTCATTATATTCATCTAATACATGGATTTTTTATTCCAAAATATAATTTACATTATCAATATTTTCCATCATATAAATTATGATATACTTATTAATGTATAATATTTCATTCATTGATTATAAAATAAAACTATTCACTTAAGAATCGATATAGAAATAATTTTTTTTGGTAATTCCATAAACAAAATAATATATCATTAAAAATAGGATCAATCATATTTTAATATAAAATTCGGTTCTCTGATATTTCATATAAAAAATAACACTATTAAAAACATAATGATCCACCAAACGAATAGATTCCTTCTTCAAACTAATTGGTCATGATATTTTGATTCAATTTTGGCCACTATAATATGTCTCTACTACCCAAATGATGTATATGTAATTATTTTACATAATAATAAATTCCCACAACCTTCCCCATTCTTCCATGCTATGGAGAATCTATTCTTATGGTGGGACTTATTAACACATTTAGTGTTTTTTGTTCATTATTCCAATTCATATATATGGATTCTAGAAATAATTGATGTATGGTGCTAATAATAAATATATGTAGAGAGAGACTTGGATCAATTTTCCATTTTATTCAACTTTTTCTATATAAGGACTTCTAGTGTTTCCTTCCTCATATATTAATCTATTAGAATATTCAAGGAAAAATTTTTCTAATGTAACTCATCAATATTATTCAACTTATATACTGATTATTATATGATAATATCTACATTATTAAGGTATATACAATGTCATTTCTAAAGTCATCTAGAATCCTATAGACAAATATTTCGAAATTATCTATATATCCAATCATCATGAATAAATTTTCTCCAACTAAAAAAAATATCAGTGGTTATACATTATATTTTCCATATAGATATCATAAATGTGTTTTCTAACAATCTCTAAATAGATATTATACGAGTGACATAGAAATGAAATCACATTAATATTTGTGTTTATATCTTCTAAGTCACCATAAAATGAGGATAACAAAAGTCTCAAGATATCTAGAATATCATCCATGTGTCTCACATATATTGAATTTTATATATTACTATCATTCTACGAATTTAGTTTAGGAATTTTTCAATTCAACATATAAAAATTTTCATATGTGTATAGTAAGATGAGAATGAACGTTTTCAACTCTTAGATCTTATTCAATATGATGAGATTATTATCATTCAATTTAAATCATATTTATAAATCCAAATTCATATTATATTTTATTATATTTTCAATAATAATATATAATCATTTATTAAAATATATATTGATTTCAAAAAAAATTAAAAAATTATTTTCATATTATCCCACTACATTATAAAATACCTATAACCACCATCATTAGATTGAAAATTTCCTATTATGTGGAAATTTTTTCATAAAGGATCCATATGTCCATTATAATGTCTCAAAAAAATTTCTAAAATGTTTCTAGATGGTATTTTGGTAGTTGAGTATTTAAAAATTCATTAACTAGTATCTCCTGCATCAATTGAGTTGATTTCCCAATACTAAAATATTATACTTTAGTATCTCTAAAACGTTCCTCTAAGTTACAACAAGTATTTCATAGAAAGTCAAACATTTATGTGAACTAGGTAAGGTGTAACATTTAATTACATTCATACATGTAATTATTAAAACTTTTTTTGACCATGAATTGGTTTGGTATTTCGTTGCCTTCATATCATGAATTTTAGAGAATTTTTTATTTCATTGGAATAGTGCATGGTTGGAACACGATTAGGGAAAACAATGTGGTTTGAATAAAAAATCATTTATCCCAGGATGTTATCCAAGAATGCGGTGCATGGTTTTTATGAACCAGATAGCCACTACTCTAAACCATTCACGTACATCTGCTAATCTTTATAGGGAACATAAGTAAGGTGCATGATTACTCCTAACCATGTTTCCATCTCCAATAAACACTATAAAAAATCATTTAATGCTATCCAATATTAATTAAAAATAATAAAGAACCCATTTTAACCTATAATGACCTAATATCAAATTTTCTCAACATAATCATTTTCAATCGCAAAATATGAACTATTATTTGGATTCCTAGGGTATTTACACTATTATTGACAAATCTAAACAATGTAAATTTCTTTTTTTTATGAGGGTTTTCCTTTTAAACTTAGATCAGCATTAGATCTATTATCCTATAATCATGTGGAACCAAAATAGGATTATTATTCTATATCTAAGGGTTTTGATAAAGGATTTATGTTTTTCATTTGGATCTGGTATTGGGAGGACCCGAACAACATTTCTAGGATCACTATTTTTGAAGGCAAATAGTTCGACCTCTGTTCATAGGGTATGTGTTTATTTGTAAAGGGATAATTATATTAATTTCATATATTTATTATTAATTATGTTGATTAATACACTAAATTGAAATTATTTTTGATTTAAATGGAATTATTTGAAGCAATTTATGTTTTTAAATGGGTTTTTTCTTAAAAAAAATAGTTTGTGCACCCTAAGTGTATGATTTAATACATGAATCGTTCTTTTATATTAAAAAGGGGTTTCAAGAATCCATGTGGTTTGGATTATCACTGAATATGATTTACTAATTTTGAGCATGTATTTTTAAATTGGAATGGAGAAATATAGAACATTGGGAATCTTAGGTGTCTTTAGAATATACATGCCACACATAGTTTGTATAATGAAACATGATGTAAAAATTCACATTAGAGTTCATAATTACACTGGATTTTATGATATTTGGATCCACCAAAGCAATGTATATGGAGATTACTTATATGTTTAGTATATATACAAATAGGTTTGATCCCAAATACGGTTATTTTTCATTAATTATTTTATTGTCACATGATGGATTGGTCAAGGTTACTTGCACACTTGATTTAACATGATGCAATGATCACTACTATTTCTCACTATTTTCCACATAATGGATTTAACATGGTTACATTATCAATTGATTAGACATGTATTATTAGTCATGGTTATTTTCACACATGTTTCACAAGATGGATCAGACATGGTTACTCTATTTCATGATTACCTCGTAGGATATTTGTGTAGTATATCCAATATTATCTCAATTTTAACCATACATTTTTTTAATTTGATATTATATTAGGAAAAACCAATGGTTCATTTACAAATTAAATTGATTTATAAAATTTTCTTATCAAAGTATATTTATTTTAAATCTAGAACTGATGAATTCATCATATTATATTTGGTATAGATTCTATGTTGGAATACTATTAGGTTTTGTGATCACAACCAACATTTTAAAATGAATATATTAATACATTGTTATTATGTACTCATGTAAGGAAAATGTAATATTGTAGCATGTCTGCCTCACATTTCATCATTACCATCATAGGAGAATGGTTTGGAGGTGTTGGATAGTCACACTGAGACTTCCTTCTCTAGTGTTTTTATACATTTTGGTATGGATAGTGTGACTTGGATTAATAGGATCACAGATGAATCATTTTATTCAACATTCTACTATGTTTTATTATAATATTATATTTCATATCAGTATTTTTTATATAAACATCCAACACCCCACAACCATCATGGTCCAACATGGGCGGATTTTTTAGTTGACTCGTGATGGTTTGTTGTAGAATCGTATCTGAAGGAATTCTCAATCCAAAGTGTGTTATAACTTCCTAAATTTAGTTCTATGTTATCCATACAAAGGATTTAGGGTGTTCAAAATTTGAATAGTAATTAGAGGAGGGTTCCTGGATATCTTACTTCCATGTATGAAATCAATTTACCTTGGGTGGTTGGAAATTTTATACCATGGTTAAGAATTTGTGTTTCCATTAATTTGAATAAACAATTTCAAGAGTTTATATAAGAGGAACATTTCTAGGTTAATGTATTATGATACAATAATAGAATTAATAATCACTTTAAATTCATGTAATTTAAAATAATGGACATGGATTATTGTTGTTGGTTTGATTTTTTTAAAACATATAATATATATGATTGGCCATTTTCATGTTCTTATTAGAAATTTCATCTAAGAATATATCTTTTAAAAATGAGAGAGGCAGATGTGATTCATGTTTCATAGGTGAATCCTATAGTTGAATCAACAATGTTTTATGAAGTATGCCATAAAATTAATACCCTCAGTCAAGTTTTCTTGAAAACCGATGAAGAGAAGCAGATCATGGCTTAGATGTAACTAAGAATCATCCACCTATATTCCATGTTGATAGGGGATCAAACTAATCTAAGGAGTGGATTGAGTATATTGTTATGATCATAATATTCTAATATACTCTTAGGAAAAAATTGGTGGGTTTTCTCTATGTATATGATGAATGGACAATGAAGGAGATTGTGGGACATTATTCTTAAATCTATGCTGCATGTGGAACCCACATAGACATTGTTTAAGAAAATATTTATTATGGAGTGTTACACAAAGTTGTTATGTTCATAGAATACCAATGATTGATTGACCATGGAGTATTTCAATGTTGTTGAATTGGGTATGAAAGCTAGTTACCTGTGGGTACCTAAAGGCTCAATTGTTTGAGTTGGAACTGAGGCTTGATATTCATTTTATTTTGATTACAATGTTCCTTAAAAACATTGTATAGTTACTGTAAAAATTACCTTTCATAGAGGATAATGTTGCCTGAATTACTGGTTTGAGTGAAGTTTCAGTTGGCGTGTTTTTATCCATGGTGTGTCTTGTAGCCATAAAGTGAAGCAGGTGGGTTGACAGATTTCATTATCTCCAACATTATAGGCTTAATCAAGATAATATTTCTTTTCTACTATTATAGAAAACATGGTTTTAGAATACCTAATTTTATTGAAGCTTCTAATACTAGAATTTATTTTTCGGATTATTTGGATATCTAAGGAATTTTTATGAAAGTATATCCCATTGTAATGATTTTGAATCCACTCTCACCAAGGGTTTATGGGTTTATAAAAATGATTCAAAATTTTATGGATATAATTATCATGGAAATGGGGTGTTCATATAGATAATACCATCATTCATTATGTTGTGGGCTGGGATCCAATGGAAACTAATATTCATGAATGTAATATTAGAGGTAAGATGTTTATTTCATCATATATGATTCTATATTTGTTTTATTTTGGTTGTACACATTATTTTATATCATTAAAGTTTTTTGATGTGTTTTTCTTATATTAAGAACATATGATGTTCTTTATCAATCATTCCATGTCGTCAGGAGAGAGATTCAAACAAGGTTTCTACAGTCCTAATTGTTTGGTGGTGGTTGTAAACTATGCAGTGACATGTTAATATTTATATCATGATAATTTAAACATTATACTAATAGATTAAATGTATTGGATGATAATCATGATTATACGAATATAATTTTATTAGCATCAAGATTTTGTTGAATATTCTAATGGGGTAACCGATGTTTTTAGGGTGATTGAGAGTCTATATCCAAAATGGTGAGGCCTCTTATTGCTTATGATGAGGTAAAATAATGCCATTTGTTAGATATGTTTTTTTTATTTTTTAATCTTTTTTGGTAGTCCATTTCATATTTTCACACCTGGTATTTTTTATTCCACTTCATTCTAGTTCTAGTTCAGTTCCACGGGGGATGGGTGTAACATAGTTGAAATGTTTTGGCATCTTTTCCCCCATTCCATGAACTATATTTCCCTCGCTAGGATCCCCTCAAACACCATGATTTCCCTATGAATTACCCCTACATTTCCCATGAATTTGGAGAAAATGGAATGTTTTTGGGTTGATAGAACATGTCATATGATTTGGAATCATGGTTTATTAAACCACTCTGCCAAACCATGCACATTATCTATCACAAGAAAATTATTTATTTTATTCATATTTTTCCATTATGAGATTAATCAAAATGTTCCCCTTTTTTCCATTTGACCCTAGTAGCCATGGGAGGTATCCAAGCTTCCTCAAGCTCCCATGGAACTCTTTTTTGAAGGTGGATTTGGTTAGTAATCATTAAAAACATGAAAGTAATTGAGTTCCTCCTTTGATTCCTTCTTCCCCATAGGGTTTTCCCACTCATTAATAAATTTCATTGTTTGTAGTACCTAGGATTTTTTCCTTATGGTTTAACCATTGTATTTTGAGTGATATCTTGTTCGCTTTGTTTCATTATTTTTCTTATGTGCTGTGGTTGTGGTGTGGGTGATGTATCATATAATGATTTAGGGGTTTGAAATCTATTTTAGGTGATTCCATGTGTATTATTTATTCGATGACTTAGATTTTTATTATTTACTGGTTTATAAAGTTAATCATGTCTTTTTTCTTCTGATAAAACAACTTTTGCTTGAATTTTTTAGTCATTTTATATTCAAGATACAATTTTTTCTTGAAAATGTTTGTTTTCATGTTTAATTCATGATATATCATTTGAGGAAATTTTATAACATATTAATTTTTATTATTAAATGTATCTTGGGATGAAAAAATATATTTGGGTTTGTTATTGGTCTTTATATGGCCTTGGAAGCGAGGTTTCGATTGTATTTTCTTTGAATAACCTTGTTATACTCATTGGATTTGTTTTATATAAATCTCAAATGGTATATTTAGTTACAAAAAGTGTGAAGAAGATATTTTTTTGGGTGTATTTCCTTAAAATGGGTTGTTAAGAGGAAATGATGATTTTTGTTGTTAAATTTTTTAGAATGTTTTATAATGGGTTAGAATGATATATTAAATCATGATAATGTTGAAAGACATTTTTTTGTGTTGTTTTTGTCTGAGTATGATGTTAATATAACTTTGAAGGTGAAAATAGAAATATGTGACATGATTTTGGGTATTTTATGTGTGTATAATTTTTAAATGGAATTTTTATGTACAATTGTTATTTTATTACAAGTGGATCATGATTGATCACAAATAGAAAAACTTGTGTATCTAGGTGTAGGGACTAGGCCTACTATGCTAGTGTTTCAGTAGTAGTTTTATTCTTATTTCAATAAGAATGTTTGACTATGATAACACTAACTAAACTATGATGATATTGGGAACCAATAGATCATTAGGTTTTCCCCTACTAATGGCTTGTTCATGATAAGGTTTTTTATTCTGGATACTTTTACACCATGATAGAGTATAAAAAGTTCCTCACAACTATCTAGTGCCTAGGGGTTTTTCTGTGTATAGTTCTAATTTGATTTATTTTAATTATAATTGTTATAAAATGTTTGTTTTATTTAACAGTGTACATTAATTTTTGTACCCCACATGATAACTGTTTTGTTTTAATGTTCAATATAATGTACATTGTTAATAGCATTCTTGTTTATAAAATATGAAATATTATTTTCGTAAAATGTTCATCACATGGAATATCATTGGGTTTCATCCTATAAAAATTATTTTCCCATCATAAATACAACTTTGGGTGTAATTAGACTTGGTAATATTGGTTGAATGTATGGGTAAATATCTTAGACCTCATGGTCCGGGTTGCTAGCGGTCCTTGTGGATGTGGTGTCGTAACGATGCATTGAGGGAGTTTCCCCCATTATTTAAGGTTACTATTTAGAAAATCTCTTTTGTATTTCTTATATTTTATTTATATTTGTATTTTTTTTAAATCCATATAATCCAATTATGTGTTTAATTTAATGTTGTTTTATTAGAAATTTTCAAATTGAGTTTATCTATTATTATTGTTTTCTTATTCTAAAATCTGATAAATCATTCCCAAACCATTATTTATCATACCTAGTCACTTTTCCTTGACAATAGGGAAGGGGAACGCCCTTTGGGTCTTACCATGGACTGGGAAGGTGGTCGATATTGATGGAAACCAGATCTGGCTTGTGAGAAAATGGTATATGAGGAGGTTCTCTCTTTTCAGGTCATGTCTATTTGGGAAATATTCTTGGTAGACTAGAGCCATAATTTATGAGATTTAAAATTCCAATTATGAGTTGTGTTCCAATCCAAAACAACTCATGATTGGATTCAAGTCTCTAAGGTAAGATGGTTTTTTCTGAGTTTGATTGTTCTCATGGTACATCAATGATTGGGGAATTAAAAATTGTGTTGGGTTAATGGTATCAGTGATATCACAGGGCCTAAAAGGGCATGCAGAGATGGGGATATTGTCTTAGAACACTCTATCTCATCGTGAAGTAATTTGAATATCCCTACCAATCATATGTCCAATCCACCCACCGACACTAATTTCCACTGTCATTGTCTCATGTTTCTTTTTTTGGAATATTGGAATCATGGTTTTAAAGTGATAATTTGTAACACCCCAAGCTTCCTCGGTATGTTTCCTTTCGAATAATGCAATGACGTGCATTGTACGCAACTTCGAGATTTTAACACACCACAACCAATCAAACTAGCCGTTATGAATAGTAATACCTACTTTTTGAAATTATATATATTTTATATTTCAAAATGGACTTCATTTTTGGATTCGTAATATCGAATTTAGCCTAAGGTGAAATTTTGGTACTTTTCGGATAACTTTCATATTTTGATGAATAGTGAAAATTACTAAATTTTAATTAAAAACAACTTTTTTAATCAAAATAATTAATAGTGATAAATTGTGAATTTGAGTGGTTTTAAAGTATATTTAGAATATATTTTTACCATTTAATATAATGTTGGTCATTGGACATAATTTTACAATTAAACCGAACATAAACAAGTGTCAATCTTTTGATAGTTATTATCTCTTAAAAACACGCTTTTTATTTTGACAGCGGGAATTAATTTTAAATTAATTTCTGCCACTTCTGTGTTTTGAATTTAGAAAAATGGATTCCATATTTGGAATCAGGATGTCCAAATTGTGTAAATAGGTAACTTTTATTTTTAGACATTTTGAATAATTACTGCGGTAAATATTTTATTTACCATGGTTAAGGGTAAATCCGGTAAATAAGGGTTAAAAAAAATAATATTATAATAATACTAAATTACCCTAAAATGTGTCTTAACCCTATTGGTTGATACATGGTCGACCATGGGCATCTTTGGGTCAATTTTGGGACCCCATGGATCCACTTGTAAGTGATAATGACACTTTATATTAATTAAGTTAAAATGAATACAAAATGACACAAGCATATATCTTTTAGCAAAACAATTGTTACATAGGGTTATATATGCTGGATTTTAGATTATAAATATTCATTAGAAAGCTAAAAAGATTTCCTACATAATTATATTTTATTTATAATTTTTTGACATTAAATAATTTATTTTATTTATGACACAATGATGATGCAGTAATTACTAAAATAGTAAAAAATTAACATAATTGATATTATAAATACCCAAATAATTATAATATGAAACTTTTAATGAATTAAAAAAATTTTCTAGGATAATATGATATATTAGGATTGATGTATTTGACTTTTTTCGAAGTAATAAATCTGTTATGAGTTTCACAAAAATCAACTAGTGAATAGTGTCAAAATTGACATAAAAGAGTTCTTAAAACAAATATTATATTATTAATTAATATTAAATTCCTAAAAAAATAAGGTTCGGCCAAGAGACTTATATAATGATAGGTTAATCATTAATGGACCACTTGGGGGTCTTTTGGATGTATATAGTAAGTTTATTAACCATATTATATAAAAATACAAAGAGACATTGTAAAAGTGAAACTAATTAACTTAGAGTTAATACTTAAAGATAAGGTTAATATAAGTACCCAAACCTGTCTAAATTCTATTGGATGAGTTGTTTTCGACCTATCCCCACCTCAACCTTTGAATAGTCAACTTTGGAGCCATTGGAAACCGAATATTAATTTATTATAAATTAATATTTCTAGCTTTTCCAAAGGTGCCCCTCACCCCTCTTATAAAAGGGCACTCCTCCTTCTCATTTCCTCACACCTATCAAGCCACTTGGCTCGTCCAAACTCTGCCCAACTAAGCTCCCCACATCCCTCTCCTCCTCCTTGAAGCTTCCCCTTTGGCAGAAAGCATTTCAAGAAGTCCTTTGGTTCCAACCAAAGTGAGTTACCTAAATTAAAGGTAACAATTTTCTCTTAAAGTATTTTCATTTATTTTTCTTCTCCAACCCCCAAAATCTTTTTATTTCCTCTCTTTTGTAACAAAACCAGTATCCTCAATATACTAGGATGTTGTTATAAGAAGGATTCAAACTACACATTCACACAACTCCATCTAATGGATGATGAACATAATGTTTCTGTGGATGGCAAACTAACGCCTCACGAAACGATGATTGTTCAAATACATCTTACCGCCTCTCATGGTGGCCATTAGGATGGCACTGTAATTAAATATGATATTAATGATATATATTTTATATATAAGCTTCTGTAATTCCATTTTATTTCATACCATTATTCTTTTCATGTTGTATATACATACGATAATTTCATTTGAGGAAGTGCGGACTACCGCCCCCTTAAAATGATATGACTCGTTCATACCACACATGAAACGTATAAAGGATGGTGTAAATGAACTTAAGTAACATATATAAAATATTATATTATACTGGAATAGTAATATACCTATGTATAATTTGGATTCGATTCTTTTAAAATAAAAATTAAATGGAAGTAGCGTTCGTGCGTACGTACGGACTACCGTCTCCACGAACGCGATGAGATTCATTCTCCATCGTATAATTTGATGATTTAAAAATGATGTATAAGAACTTGATACCATTCTGGATATGAATAATATACATCCCATTAATAACGAATATGTCTCACATAACAAAGAATATAAAGTAAAATGAACCCGTTAACACTCGAAATGACGATAATTCTAAAATATTATTAACAAATCAATGATAAAAGATCATATATGATATCATATTAAAGTAAATGATTCTTTTATTATTCAATAACAATTATTTCACCATTATCCAGGAGGTAAACCTACCATCGACTAAGGAAAAAGTACAATGTAAGGGTTTTCTTATCTCACTTTTAATTCCGTGAGAATTCCATTGATCGCCACTTAATTATTGCATGTGGTGTATGTGTACTGCCCATGATCGTATTCATTGTGTAATATACTTTAATTTATGGGTATTTACATCATCATGGTATGATACTTCTTTCATGGGTGTATGTTTCTTAAGTTACCTAATCGATAAGGGAATTTGAGATTTCAATTTCCACTCATTTGGCTTTACACATATTTCATTGATTATATTACCCCAAGATTATGTGTGGAATCACTATTCATTTGATTTTGTCATAATTTCCACTCCCCTTCCTGTGGATAGAAGTTTGATACACATAATCACTCCATTGGTAATTCTCAAGTCATTGATATGAATTTGATAAGAGTAATTTTAACTCATTCTCCATTTGTTGAGTTAAACATCCAATTCGTTGGTATTGTTTTTACAAGAATATGTGTGAATGTCCTTTGATTGTTTTACACTAAATATCCAATCATATTTAGTGTATTTATATTTGTCACACATAATTATGTCATTAATTTATCCTTAATCTAAGGATACAACCTTTTCGAGAAATTTCATCTCAATTTACATTCCATTGAGACTTCTTTGATGATATACACCAAATCACTTCTATGTGGTGTATATAATGTACTTTGACATAGTATATCATGAATTCCTTTATTCTCATGATATTACAATGTTTTGATTACCTCAATTATTTGTATTCAAGTGTCTCTCTTTTGGTTAGAAACTCTAACCAAAATACCATTTTAAAATGTTTTAAAGAATTATTCTTCTAAATCATGCTCATTAATGTCCATATTTTAAAAATGGTTTTAAGGATTTATTTATATGGACATTAAAGTTTTAAAATTAAAACTCCTTTTAAAAGTTTCAAAGTGGTATGGGACACTTTGATTCAAAAATATACTTTTAAACGGCTTCTTGACAAATAGTGCGCCTTTTAAATGTTTTCAAGAAAAGGGGGATATTTCTCTCAAATAGTTTTGATGATTATTTTCATCTATGTCAACATCCTTCATTATTATTGATTGAGGTTAATGTGATACAATACAATCTTCCATATTGTATCGAATGAATTATGTTTGACTGTGGATGTGCTATTTTTATACCATTCATGGTTTGTGGTGAAAGTATTGACATTTCGTATGCTAGTTTAATACGAATGTTTACGTTATGTTTAAACCTTTTCATATGGGAATGCATTGGACTTAATAAGTGACGGGTGGAGCCCGCTATAGCTCCTCGATGCATCGGTAGGTCTCATGAGACAAACTAGTGTCTTGGCACAAGGCCTTGGCAAAATCTTATTTGTAGTCTTGGCACGAGGCCTTGGCTATGTGGTTATGATAGTCTGGCATTATGCATTCCATCATTATGAAAGTGGTTATTGATATTGCATGTGATCATTCGACTAGTAGAATATCCATGTGAGTAAGTAAATGGCATTATTTCATTTTACTTTTGCCATACTATGTTGAAGTTCAATTTTAAAAGGCTTTTGTTTTAGTTATAAATTGCCTTAAGTGTTTATGCTTATTTATGAAAGCTTCTGCTATAATGTTATCCTTACTGAGCATCCGAGCTCACCCCTTTCAATGTTTTATTTTTCCCAGGATTATGAAGAAGTAATTTATGAATGACCTGCAGGGATAGTATGAGGGGATATGAAGACAAGATGTTTTTTTTATGATGTAATGTAAAAATTTATGGATGTATCTAGTTATTCCAAGGCTACTAAACTAATCGGACTTTCGAGACATGATCTTTCTCATGATCTTGCCAATGTTATGTAATAATGCACCGACTCTAGATAATTAGGGTCGGGGCGTTACAGTTGGTATCAGAGGAAGTTTAGTACAATCCTTGGAAGCTAGATTTAGATAAACTCTGATTAGAGCACATAGACCTAAGATGAACTTTGAGGATTAGTATAAAAGAACTTCCTAGAATTTTGGTATTGTAGAGATTTTGTGAGTTTTCCGAGCAATACATCCCTGTCTGGATACGAGCAGGTAGAGGTGGCTCTGGCACAGATGTACCTAGGGGTAAAACCTGAAAACACCGCTTTGAGCTAGACTCGAACGGGAACTGGTGCACGACAACGGGCCTTGCTGCACTCTTGGTTACGACACTCCCGGGGGATATGCTTAGGATAATTTACATTTTCTTTACAAACCAATTTAAGTAATATATACATAAGATGAGAGTAAATGACCTTGGTTAATCCTAATATGTTTCAAATTGAGAATATGGTGACATTTTAATCTCTAAATGATTTTACGACTACTATTACTCGCACAATGCTTTCTGGTTTTAGTCAATGGCTGGATTCCAAGGAAGTCATAGTGACTTTGAGAATGATGTACAAGGTGGGAACGATGGTGGCAATGAGCAACAAAATGGAATGTTGATAGGCGTAAAAGATATCGTCTTTATGCCAAATCAGTTTTCAAAAAATATGATCAACAACATATATATTAACCAACTCCCAGACTCAACAAGGAAGAGAAAGGTGATAAATGATAAGAGCTCCAGTAATGGAGACCATGGAGAAAAGAAACCTCAATTTTCATCATGCAGGAATTGTGGAAAGAGACACCCAGGAAAGTGTCTCAATGGGACAACGAAATGTTTTACGTGCGGGAAGGAAGGACATAAAGTGAAGAATTGCCGAAGAAAAATGAAGAGTACTATGGAAGAAGATAAAAATGGTCCCAAGAGTCCATTTACAGTCATTTGTCGTAAATGTAGGGGACCTGGCCATTACCCGAGTGAATGTCCTATTTTATAGGATATTTTCTTGGTCAAAGAGGAAGCTATGTGGAAATAAATGGCTGGAGAAAAATTTAAAAAGTATTAGAACTCCTTGTTGATGGGTTTGCTTTGGAATAATTTTCTCTTGTATTTGTAACCCCACAGTTTGCCATGTGAGAATGATATTTGAGGAAGAATTGTCTCTTCTCTTGTGGATATAGGTATAAATAACCATTTGGTTTTATATGATCATTGGGGTTTGAGAAAATGATAAGTTATTATAATTTGGGATGAAAATGCAAAGTATGATATAACATTTGTGGTTAAATTATGTTATTTTGAGGAATTTATCTCATTTTGGTAATATTATAAAATATAGTTTTTGAAAAAGGACAACACGTAGACCGTGTGACAACCCATCGCGTCGGACAAAGCCGTGGGAATCGAACCCACAACCAAAGTGCGATTGGGATTTATCGCCTACCACTGGACTACGTGAAGTCCCTGGTTAGTGTGACTATTTTTTTTAGTTAAATGATTTTATTGATCAATAATAAGTTGATTTGGGTTCTTATTTCATATCAAAAGAATACCCTTGGTATAGGAAAATGATTTGGTGATTAAGTGATAAATGTTATTTTGGAAGATGTTCGCTTTGTTGGAAACACTATATGTCCAAGGAAAATAGAATACTATGGGGTTTCATTTGTGGAGTAATGATAGATTTTTATCTACGTTTTTATTGTGGATTTATAGTGATTTGGGTTATTTATGGAAATGATTAACCTATAATAGAGAATATGTGATTAGGTTAATTACTTTTGAGTATGTGACTTTAAGAGTATCTGATGTCATTTGGAGATACAATTTAACATGGGAGACTACATAATCAAATTCTTCTATGTTTTGGGTTTCAATATTAGTTTGGATTATATTAAAGGATTTTAAGGACAATTGGTTATTGAATGGTATCTATTTAACTTTGGGGTATTGTTGGTTTAATTTTAGAAATTAAGATTAGTGCATATTTATCTCAATGAATATCCTTTTGGGGGATCATTAGATCATTCACTGACCATTTTGGTTTTGATTAATCTTCAAAGACAATGTAAATATATGGTTTATCCTTCATGGATCATGTGATTCTATAGAAGTTTATTCTATCTCTTCCAGTGTGACCAAGTTTTCTTGAATACTCATCGTTTAAAAAAAATGAGTTAGTGGTGGAAATTTATTAAAGAATGAAAATCTACTTAAAATGTAAGTATATCTCATAATGTTCTTAGTCAATATCATAAATGAATTCCTCTTCCTTATGTAATGTAACTTAAAAAAAATGTTGTCCGTTTACTTTCCTACTAGGAGACTAATGGTCGTTTGTCCCAACACAAGTTTGTGGTTTTCTCATTGTTAACTTTCTCCTGATCATGATTTCTATCCCTCTCCATCAGAACTTGACACTTAGTTTATCATCCATATCCATGTTTTCTTACATGGAATCCTAGTATGGGTTATCTTGGATGACCCTTATACCTCTCTTTCTTTCTTTTAAAGTGACAGTTTTATTGACTCTTTTTCCGATGTGGGTCTTTCCATTATATTCCCAAGCAAAATTTTAAAAATTGCGAGGACGCAATTTATTGATGGAGGGGAGAATGTAACACCCCAAGCTTCCTCGGTATGTTTCCTTTCGAATAATGCAATGACGTGCATTGTACGCAACTTCGAGATTTTAACACACCACAACCAATCAAACTAGCCGTTATGAATAGTAATACCTACTTTTTGAAATTATATATATTTTATATTTCAAAATGGACTTCATTTTTGGATTCGTAATATCGAATTTAGCCTAAGGTGAAATTTTGGTACTTTTCGGATAACTTTCATATTTTGATGAATAGTGAAAATTACTAAATTTTAATTAAAAACAACTTTTTTAATCAAAATAATTAATAGTGATAAATTGTGAATTTGAGTGGTTTTAAAGTATATTTAGAATATATTTTTACCATTTAATATAATGTTGGTCATTGGACATAATTTTACAATTAAACCGAACATAAACAAGTGTCAATCTTTTGATAGTTATTATCTCTTAAAAACACGCTTTTTGTTTTGACAGCGGGAATTAATTTTAAATTAATTTCTGCCACTTCTTTGTTTTGAATTTAGAAAAATGGATTCCATATTTGGAATCAGGATTTCTAAATTGTGTAAATAGGTAACTTTTATTTTTAGACATTTTGAATAATTACTGCGGTAAATATTTTATTTACCATGGTTAAGGGTAAATCCGGTAAATAAGGGTTAAAAAAAATAATATTATAATAATACTAAATTACCCTAAAATGTGTCTTAACCCTATTGGTTGATACATGGTCGACCATGGGCATCTTTGGGTCAATTTTGGGACCCCATGGATCCACTTGTAAGTGATAATGAAACTTTATATTAATTAAGTTAAAATGAATACAAAATGACACAAGCATATATCTTTTAGCAAAACAATTGTTACATAGGGTTATATATGCTGGATTTTATATTATAAATATTCATTAGAAAGCTAAAAAGATTTCCTACATAATTATATTTTATTTGTAATTTTTTGACATTAAATAATTTATTTTATTTATGACACAATGATGATGCAGTAATTACTAAAATAGTAAAAAATTAACATAATTGATATTATAAATACCCAAATAATTATAATATGAAACTTTTAATGAATTAAACAAATTTTCTAGGATAATATGATATATTAGTATTGATGTATTTGACTTTTTTCGAAGTAATAAATCTGTTATGAGTTTCACAAAAATCAACTAGTGAATAGTGTCAAAATTGACATAAAAGAGTTCTTAAAACAAATATTATATTATTAATTGATATTAAATTCCTAAAAATATAAGGTTCGGCCAAGAGACTTATATTATGATAGGTTAATCATTAATGGACCACTTGGGGGTCTTTTGGATGTATATAGTAAGTTTATTAACCATATTATATAAAAATACAAAGAGACATTGTAAAAGTGAAACTAATTAACTTAGAGTTAATACTTAAAGATAAGGTTAATATAAGTACCCAAACCTGTCTAAATTCTATTGGATGAGTTGTTTTCGACCTATCCCCACCTCAACCTTTGAATAGTCAACTTTGGAGCCATTGGAAACCGAATATTAATTTATTATAAATTAATATTTCTAGCTTTTCCAAAGGTGCCCCTCACCCCTCTTATAAAAGGGCACTCCTCCTTCTCATTTCCTCACACCTCTCAAGCCACTTGGCTCGTCCAAACTCTGCCCAACTAAGCTCCCCACATCCCTCTCCTCCTCCTTGAAGCTTCCCCTTTGGCAGAAAGCATTTCAAGAAGTCCTTTGGTTCCAACCAAAGTGAGTTACCTAAATTAAAGGTAACAATTTTCTCTTAAAGTATTTTCATTTATTTTGCTTCTCCAACCCCCAAAATCTTTTTATTTCCTCTCTTTTGTAACAACACCAGTATCCTCAATATACTAGGATGTTGTTATAAGAAGGATTCAAACTACACATTCACACAACTCCATCTAATGGATGATGAACATAATGTTTCTGTGGATGGCAAACTAACGCCTCACGAAATGATGATTGTTCAAATACATCTTACCGCCTCTCATGGTGGCCATTAGGATGGCACTGTAATTAAATATGATATTAATGATATATATTTTATATATAAGCTTCTGTAATTCCATTTTATTTCATACCATTATTCTTTTCATGTTGTATATAAATACGATAATTTCATTTGAGGAAGTGCGGACTACCGCCCCCTTAAAATGATATGACTCGTTCATACCACACATGAAACGTATAAAGGATGGTGTAAATGAACTTAAGTAACATATATAAAATATTATATTATACTGGAATAGTAATATACCTATGTATAATTTGGATTCGATTCTTTTAAAATAAAAATTAAATGGAAGTTGCGTTCGTGCGTACGTACGGACTACCGTCTCCACGAACGCGATGAGATTCATTCTCCATCGTATAATTTGATGATTTAAAAATGATGTATAAGAACTTGATACCATTCTGGATATGAATAATATACATCCCATTAATAACGAATATGTCTCACATAACAAAGAATATAAAGTAAAATGAACCCGTTAACACTCGAAATGACGATAATTCTAAAATATTATTAACAAATCAATGATAAAATATCATATATGATATCATATTAAAGTAAATGATTCTTTTATTATTCAATAACAATTATTTCACCATTATACAGGAGGTAAACCTACCATCGACTAAGGAAAAAGTACAATGTAAGGGTTTTCTTATCTCACTTTTAATTCCGTGAGAATTCCATTGATCGCCACTTAATTATTGCATGTGGTGTATGTGTACTGCCCATGATCGTATTCATTGTGTAATATACTTTAATTTATGGGTATTTACATCATCATGGTATGATACTTCTTTCATGGGTGTATGTTTCGTAAGTTACCTAATCGATAAGGGAATTTGAGATTTCAATTTCCACTCATTTGGCTTTACACATATTTCATTGATTATATTACCCCAAGATTATGTGTGGAATCACTATTCATTTGATTATGTCATAATTTCCACTCCCCTTCCTGTGGATAGAAGTTTGATACACATAATCACTCCATTGGTAATTCTCAAGTCATTGATATGAATTTGATAAGAGTAATTTTAACTCATTCTCCATTTGTTGAGTTAAACATCCAATTCGTTGGTATTGTTTTTACAAGAATATGTGTGAATGTCCTTTGAATGTTTTACACTGAATATCCAATCATATTTAGTGTATTTATATTTGTCACACATAATTATGTCATTAATTTATCCTTAACCTAAGGATACAACCTTTTCGAGAAATTTCATCTCAATTTACATTCCATTGAGACTTCTTTGATGATATACACCAAATCACTTCTATGTGGTGTATATAATGTACTTTGACATAGTATATCATGAATTCCTTTATACTCATGATATTACAATGTTTTGATTACCTCAATTATTTGTATTCAAGTGTCTCTCTTTTGGTTAGAAACTCTAACCAAAATACCATTTTAAAATGTTTTAAAGAATTATTCTTCTAAATCATGCTCATTAATGTCCATATTTTAAAAATGGTTTTAAGGATTTATTTATATGGACATTAAAGTTTTAAAATTAAAACTCCTTTTAAAAGTTTCAAAGTGGTATGGGACACTTTGATTCAAAAATATACTTTTAAACGGCTTCTTGACAAATAGTGCGCCTTTTAAATGTTTTCAAGAAAAGGGGGATATTTCTCTCAAATAGTTTTGATGATTATTTTCATCTATGTCAACATCCTTCATTATTATTGATTGAGGTTAATGTGATACAATACAATCTTCCATATTGTATCGAATGAATTATGTTTGACTGTGGATGTGCTATTTTTATACCATTCATGGTTTGTGGTGAAAGTATTGACATTTCGTATGCTAGTTTAATACGAATGTTTACGTTATGTTTAAACCTTTTCATATGGGAATGCATTGGACTTAATAAGTGACGGGTGGAGCCCGCTATAGCTCCTCGATGCATCGGTAGGTCTCATGAGACAAACTAGTGTCTTGGCACAAGGCCTTGGCAAAATCTTATTTGTAGTCTTGGCACGAGGCCTTGGCTATGTGGTTATGATAGTCTGGCATTATGCATTCCATCATTATGAAAGTGGTTATTGATATTGCATGTGATCATTCGACTAGTAGAATATCCATGTGAGTAAGTAAATGGCATTATTTCATTTTACTTTTGCCATACTATGTTGAAGTTCAATTTTAAAAGGCTTTTGTTTAAGTTATAAATTGCCTTAAGTGTTTATGCTTATTTATGAAAGCTTCTGCTATAATGTTATCCTTACTGAGCATCCGAGCTCACCCCTTTCAATGTTTTATTTTTCCCAGGATTATGAAGAAGTAATTTATGAATGACCTGCAGGGATAGTATGAGGGGATATGAAGACAAGATGTTTTTTTTATGATGTAATGTAAAAATTTATGGATGTATCTAGTTATTCCAAGGCTACTAAACTAATCGGTCTTTCGAGACATGATCTTTCTCATGATCTTGCCAATGTTATGTAATAATGCACCGACTCTAGATAATTAGGGTCGGGGCGTTACATAATTACTTGGTTTTAAGAAAATTTTAATATTTGTGAAAGTATTTACAAGTAAATAAGTAATGGTTTAATTCTTAATGGTTAGAAATATGTTTTCAAATTTGTTTTGAAATGGTAAATGGTGTCACTACAAGTCTCTTTATGGTATTAATTGTGTTAAAGTGGGTTTTAAAAATATGTTTCAAATATAATTTTCCAAACTTTTGAGAGGTGTTTTGAGTTGGATGGAATGTTTTGGAAGTTATATGTGGAGTTATAAATAGATATACCTATGGTAACTAGTGAACAATTGAAATGTTTTTTAATTACTATAATCATGTTTTATGTAGTAATATATAATTTTTAATTAAATGGGTTTTTATGAAACGATTTTTATCGTAAACCTGAATGTTATCTAAATGGTATAATGATTTTTTAAATTAATGTTTATGACAAGAAAGTTAGTTTTTATTTGAATGGTTGATTTTTTTCTAAAATGTTCTATAATATTTGAATTGGGTTTTGATCAGTGGCTAGATATTTGGAGGAAAAAAAATACATGTGTCGATGGGATGTGTTGTTTTTTAAAAGTGGACTGATGTCTTGTTATCGCATTTGGTAATTTTTTGAGTGGCCACATGCATTGGCTTACATGGGATGACAGATGGTTAGTGGCATGAATTTTTCAGTTACTATATAGATATGAGGAGGGTGCCGATGTGGCATGGAAACATGAATGTTTTAGGCCCATGGGTTACTAATTGTAAATTCTCCAACTACCATCCCTGTTAAAATTCAATAAAATGATTTTTAAGTAAAATATTTTGTTTCGAAAAAATAGTGATTGGTTGGTGTGTTTTATGTTCTATTGCTATTGTTGTTGGGGGATGCGTTGAGTAATATAACACCACTTTTTGGAAAGATTCTTTGGGGTTGTGTTTCATTGGTATGTTGGGTTGAAGTGTTGGCCTATTGTTTCTTTTGAGGAGTGTTTCAGGAATCATTTAAAGTGGTCATGTGTTTGGATATGGTTTGTGCTGCCTTTCGATCAATGTAACAGATCAGTTGGGTCCTTGGGTTTTCTTGTTGTCTATGGTATGCACACATAAGGAGCTAAATAATGATTTTTGTGTGGCCATAAGTGATTCACCATTATCATGTACTCCAGTTGATCAGTGTACGTACTCTTTTTCTTGGGTTTCAGGGATATGTTTATCTCTTTTATTTTATCATATTATGCATATCATATAACAATGAAATATTGGATGAAAAATGAATTAAAAAGACTCACAATTTCATGATATTCTTGAATCCTCAATGGTGATGTTACACACTGTTGAATATATAGGTTTTTTTAAAATTTTGAATGGAAATTCTAGTGATGAAATGTGGAGGACTCCAGACATGTCTATGTGGATGCAGACATTAAGAGACTTTGGTTATTTCATCAGTATCTTTGATGAATCGGTTCATGGAATGCCACTAGTGTGACAAATCCGATCATTCAAGTCCATTATTTTATTATTTGTTAATATCATGATGTTAGGGACTCAGTTCAGTGTCCCACTCCCTACTATGTCTATATTAGTTTCTATGGTTTTGTTTTTTGGTGTATTGTTCTTTGTGTTTTCTTTTAAAGGAAAGGTTGGATGTTGCTGATCATTTTAAGGACTTCTACTTAAATGAATGTGTTTTTTGTCCATGAATTCTTGAAACTCTCTATACTGAAATTAAGGTGTATTCCATGTGTTATTTATTATACTATTTATTATACAAGGTATGAGAGGCAATGTGTATGAATATTCCAGGCCCCTATCATGGTGATGATTCCATGTTAAAGTATAGTGGGATTCATAGTGTATTATGTCCTTGTGGTTTTTTCTGAGAGGTGACGTGGTTCATTGTGGAATCAGAAGGAGAAGTTTTTATTAGGGGTTTTTCAACACCTTACATTAAGGTATGATATTCTTCTATCATCTGAGGTCTGGCCATAAGTCCTAGAGTTAGGTTGATGTGTAGTCAAGGAAATACCATGGCAATAAAGGATATTGGTTTTACTTTTGTCTTTGGTGTTGGATGTGGAGACAGTTTGAGGATTCAATGTTTTGGTTTCATTCCATGAGGTCCAGTGTGGGGGAAGGGGACATGCAGACCACATCTCCCAGGGTTAAACATGTGCTGGTGAAAAAGTATTTATATTTTTATAGGGAGGTTGTGTGGTTTTGTTTTCTCAAATCCAATACATAAACAGTTGTTGAGGTAACTGTTCATATGGTAATTCATGTGTGAATAACGTTTTATCCCTTTTAGATCTCCATTTTGGGTCAGAATCATTCGAGCATGGTGATGTTCATGGGAGAGGTGAGACGAATAATTTCCCTTGGGGTTTGGGATTCATCGATTTACCCCGACACATAGTAGAGATTGGGTCTTATGGGGACCTTTTCATGTCATCATGTGGTATATTTTTAATATGGTTTGAGCTTATATTGGGGAGACCCACCATGTGTCTCATGTAAGTTATTTTGGAATAATTCTAATGTTGTTCTATCAATTATAGTGGGGAGTCGATTTTAAAATATTCATGATGGTGTCTTGGTTCTTTCATGGGAATTATGTTTTCTATTAAGATGGGGTTTCCTTCCAAACCTCCTTGTGTTGGTGTTCTGGATCAGTCTCAGGTGTTATTTCATTTCAATTGTGGGAGCCACTTCGGTCTCCCCATATCAGTACTTGGGATTTTTTGTGTTTCTTTGGAAGAAGGTAGGATCGTTTAGATATATATAAACTACCAACTTCATTATTGTGTAAACATTTTTATTGGAATGTTTATAATTGTTTTTTTGAAGTTAGGTAATAGTAACCTTTTTTTAATTCATTATTCATTTTTAGGAAAATTTCTTGAGCTTCATCTGGTAGTGTTTAAGGTGTTTTTTATTCGATGTGGTTGGATCATGTTTTTCTATTTCCTATATGTTTTGTGATTTTTTTGGTGAGAGTATATTTTTCATTATTAGAACAATTGTAGGTGTTTTTCCATTTTAGAGTGGGGGACCATTAGTGAGAAATTCCATCTTTTCCTATTTAGTTATCTCATGGTCCACTTTTCGTGCTAGTAGTGTACTACTTATCCTTTCATTGGTAACTCCCCATTAAAAATGAAAATAGTATTGGGTATTGTTTTTTTCATATAACATTTATATGGATTTCTTAGGGTGTAATGATTTATGGTGGAGATAATTGTCACAGATGATTTTTTATTTTTCACTTCATTCTGTTTCATATTCATTTCCTAAGGAGCAGGGTGTGACATGTTTGAAATTTTAGAGTCATTTTATCTCCATTACATAGCTAACCATTCCCTCCCTAGTATCCCCTTAAACCCCCTACCCCACATTCTCCTAGAATCTCCCCTAGGATCACCTAGAATTGACAAAAAATTGAATGTTTTGGGTGGAGAGAACATGCCTCACAGTTTGGCTACAAGGTTTACTAAACCATACTTCCAAACCGTCCATGGTATCTGGAAAAATAAAAAAAATATGTTATTGTAATTTTTCCCTTCCATGATTATAGCAAATTCCCATATTTTCCCTGCATTTGACCCTAATAGCCATGGGAGGTCTCTAAGATTCCTAAATCTCCCTTGGATCTCTTTTTTTAAGGGTTTTTGGTGGGGAAACATCAAAATAGTTAATGTAAATGATTTCCCCCTAGTTTCATCCTTCCCCTTTGTGTTTCTCCCACCCTTTTTAGAAGTTCTTTGTTTTAGAAATGGGGGTTAATCCTTATTTTTTAACCATGGGGTTTTAGGTGCATTCCTCTCTGTATAGATTCATTTTAATTCCCTTATAGTGTGGAGGGGGTGTGTTAGTAGTTTCACACAACTATTTAGGGGGTTCTTACATCTAATGTAGGTGATTCAATGTGAAAAAATTCTATGAGGAGATAGTTATTCATGATTTTTATGTTTAACATTTTCCTCATCAGTTTTGTTTGTGGTTTAGAAACCATTTTTGATCAAATTGGTACTATTTTGGTTGGTGTAATTTCCTAAAATGGTTTTTATAAAGAGGAAGCGATGAAATAAAATTTGGGAATGTTTTATAAACTTTGGAAATTATTTATTACATTGTTATAAAGGCGTATGACATGTTTTGGGCTATTTTGGTGTTAGTGTTATTTTAAAATGAATTTGAGTGTAAATGGAAAATATGTAACATGTTTATGGGATGTTTTGAGTGTGTATAAAATGGAAATGTAATTTTTTATGAGAAATTGTTATGTTATAACATGTGGAACTTGATTGAGAACAAAGAGTGAAACCCGTGTATCTAGGTGGCTGGAATAGGAAGAATATTCTCATTATATGGTAGCAGTTTAATCCATATTTCACAAAGCATGTTTGAATATGATGACACTAACTAAACTATGATGTTTTTGGAGACCATTAGGCCATTAGTGTTTCCCCTCCTAGTAGCTCATGCATTACATGTTTTTTGATTATGTATACTTTTACAACGAGATACGATGTAACTACGGACCAAGAACTAGCTAGTTCCAAGTGGTGTTATTGTGACATCAGATCATTGGATTTATTGTAAATACCATAAATATATGGTGTTTTTTGCAAAAATTCAGTAACATGTCGGTTTTATATTAAAGTGTGCATTCATTATAATATTTCTCTTGAATACTATTTTCATTTTAACATTTCATCTCTTTTAGATTTTTACTTTAATTGTTGTTTATAAGAATTGAAATATTTTCGTCATAAAATGTTCATCACATGGAATATTTTTGTGTGGTATCCTATTGGGCATTGGTTAAAACCAATATAAATCTTTGGGAGAAAGTAGACATGAAAATGATTGTAGTAGTTTTTGGTAAATCCCCTTCAACTAGAGGTTCATGTTACTCGGTGTCATTCTTGATTTGTTTTTGTGGAGATGTATTTAGAGAATTTCCCCTTAATATGTGGTTGTTATTAGGATAAATTTTTTTATCTCATTCATTGATGATGTCATTGGAGTTTTTTATAAACCTTGAAATCTAATTGTGTTTTTTATTTAATGTCGGTTTGGTTTGAAATTTCCAGATTTGGTTTATCTAGTATTGTTGGTTATTTTTTTATTCTAAAATCAATTAAATCATTAAAAAAACATTATTTATCATAATTGGGAACTTGTTTCTACCTATGGTTATAGGGAACACCCTTCATGCCTTTCCATGGATAGGGTCGGGTTCCAGTTTTTATGGTAACCTGACCTGGTCTGTGACATATATGATGGAATGTGTTTACCGTTAGGTATTTTTAAATTATCTTTCAAAATTACCACAATTAATAGAGGATGATATTACTATTTACCTACTCCCTAGAATTATTCCCATTTCTATTTCATCGTATCAAATAAAACCCTGTGATTGTTTTGGAACATAATGGCTTACATATAGAAATAGAGGCTAAGGGAGTTACTCATCCTAGCATGTCACCATGGGCTTATCCTGCCATATTTTCTATGATGGTAAATTTTATAATCTATCATTATAAGGATTAGAAAAGGATTAATCAGGTGATTGATAAGAATAAATATTATTTTCTAAGGATTGATTATTTCTTTGACCAACATAAAGGGGCACATCGATTTTCAAATGTTGACCTTTAATCAGGGTACCAATAGTTTAGTGTACAAGGATAATATTTCCCTAATACATTATTTAGGATCGGGTATGTGCATTTCAAGTGTCTTGTTATTCGATATAGTCACTCTATTATTTCGTGGTATTTATGTGTTTTGTGAACCCAATCATTACTCAAGTCCTGAAGTAATTTTCTTATACTTTCATAGATGATATTTTGGAATACTATATGTACATGGATGAAAATATATGCCTTTGGGAATAATTATTAAATACATTAAGTAACATTGTATTTGTGTTACGATTTAAAAATGTGAATTTGGTATATAAGGAGTTATATTTCTATGGCATATATTATCTAATAGCGGTGTCTGTGTGGTCATGAAAAAATATAGGTTGTAATTTTCTGGAAGAAGATGGAAAATATGAATGAGATATGGATTTTATTTTGTTTATGTTGTTACTAATGTTCTGTTTTCCAGGATTTCAATAGTCTCACAACATTGATTACTATTTTAACTTGTACAAGTGTAATCATTATGTGGACTCCAAAATGTCAGGGATCTTTTGAGGGGCTAATGGGGATGTTGAATTCAACACCTGCTTTGATTCTTTTAGAAATGGGTTCATGTTTTTATTTTTTCAATAAAATTTCTAATATAGGTTTGGGATGTGTCAGGGGCATGATAAATATTGGGTAGACTATGGATTGAATTATCCACCCAAGAATAAATATCCTACATGTGATGTTGAGTTGGTAAAGATTATGAATGCACTCAAAACAAGGCATTACAATATTTTTAGGATATGTTTATAATTCATTCTGATTAAAATAGCCTGAAATATATTTTACATTGAGAGATTTTAAATTCCAACAAACACAGTGTGTGGAGTATCATCAAACATCTGATGATTATATTTCACACACTCATGGGAATGTGAATGAGGTTTACAATGCATTGAGTAAAAAATTAATTACCCAATCCATGATGGAATTGATTGAGGAGTAATATTTGATGAGTGTTTCTAGGAAGATGAGATTCAAAGGGGAAGAGGTTGGTGGATAAGCATTATTGTCTTTGATGATAGGTAAATCGTATTTTAATGAATGAGATTTGTTTGAAAAGGTGACATATAATGAGTTCTAATACCTTAGTCAAAGATTTTAAAGTGGGGATGCAATGAGGGAGTGGTCTCGATATCAAAGTTGAACAGTTTTTCTCCACAATTGGTTTTATGTTCAGATTTCCCTAAGGAGGGATTTTATCGATAGTGGAAAATCTTCATGTTGGTCCACACATCATGGGGATTCCATGATGCATCATGACATGTCACATTGATTTGGTTTTCCCTAGATGAGTTGGTCAATTTTTGAATTTATGTCATGCATTCTAATTAGTGAGAATGTTATGGTGGAACATAGGAGACAATATTTTTTTGTTGCAAACATTTCCCATTATAGTATGGATGTTGGATGACATTTCTATGTAATTATTTATTCATTTTCCATTGATAACATTTATGGAGAATGCCAGTTGGGAGGTCAGTGTTCCCTATACAATATATGTTCATTTTATACCTATCAAAGAGATGATGAAAGTGGAATTGATTGCAGAATATTATTTCCAAAATATGTTGATATTTTATGTATTTCCCTCTTATATTGTTCCTGATATAAACACATGGTTCACATCCATCTTATAGAAAAAATTCTAAGAGATGATGTATTTATAGTATAATGTTTGTATATCATATCATATTTTGATGGATTGGTAGTAAGATAGAGATATATGTATGTTCTTGAGGATATCATACATGATTACAGGCTTAATTTTGGATGATCTTTCTATAAAAAATGCACTATTTTAATTTTCCTATAATAGTTGATAATTGGATTAGAAAAAGATTGATCTCTTTTATGCATTTTAATGAAGGATATGTATATCTCCCTTATGTTGGGTAGTGTTGAGAGAGTGTTCCTTCCTTGGTATATATCATGGACAATAGACCGTGGAAATGGTGCAGTTGATCTATAATATTTTCATCAAAACATAGAGTTGTAATATATCTTATGAAGACAACCATCAGTGGCCTCTAGACTTTGAAGTGGATTATCAGGTCATTCTTCATGTCTCACTTTTCATGAAAAATAATTTGTTGGGAATGTAGGATAAGCCAAAAATGATGTTTTTGTACCTTTTGATGTCATGGAGAAACGTTGAAGGGTATACTATCTTTTGGATTTACCAACATTATTAAATTCTATTCAAAAAATTAATCATATTTTCTTTATTATGTGGTAATGACTAGATCCTTCCCATGTGAATGGATGGGGGGATACTGATATGAAGACCAATATCACCATTATGAAGCACCGGTTTAAATTATAGATCCCCAGGATGTGGTAATATAATTTAAATTGATTCCATTGGTCCTGATACTATTGGTGTGTTGATGAGGTATCCCAGAGACATGGTAATGGGGATTATTGATGAGTTAGAATTGGCCATATATTTTTTTTGATTATAGAATCAAGGGTATTTTCCAAGGATATAAATATTTTATATTGGGGAGATTGTAATGTTCCTTAAAAATCATACAAGTAATTTTTTAAACATATAGTGATGGTTAATTGATTGGATATTTAATTAGGTTTATTTTGGTATTTATCAAAAATTCTGTGATTCATTTTGTTCTACACAAGTTTGGATCATGGTTTGGAAACACAGTGAAGTCTAGAATAAGAAACTATGATATCATGAATCATATCATGGAATGTGGTGCACTATTTTTCTAAAAAGTGTTTTCACCCCCCCCCCCCCAAATAGTGAACCTCCTTGATAGAGGGGTTATGAATAAGTGGTCATTGGCTAATCTAAATGTAACATCCCGGATCCAAGTGCCACTCAACGGGTGCCTCGAACCTGGTTGGTCACATGACCTCAAGCGCATTTTCCCAAACACTAGAGGTGAGCGAGGGCCCAGATCTGATTGTGGGGAAACTATGCCCTCATTTTTCAATGTGTTGTGTTGCGGAAAAGAATTATATAACATACAATAATGGAATCTATAAAAAATATTTAACTGAAATGGATAACAGATGTAAAATAGAACCAGGAGTCATATATATATAATGCAGCATGTCACTATTCTATGAAAACATCAAGAATATGTTATAATGAAATACAATACAATACATGTCTAGTACAAGGTACATCCAAATAAAACCAAAGTAGAGTAGACAGCATGCAGTAGCATCGCAAGCCTAGCCTCAGTTTCATGATCTCCTACTCCACTTCCACAATCATGTACCTTTATGGGTACCCTTTCCCATATCTACACCTACAACAATATAGACTATTTGGGCTGATGACATGACCCCAATAGGGTGTGAGAAATAAATCCGAGAAGGCACCCACCAATGGCCCGTTCCCAACTATTCATGAAAATGTGAAACAGCAGTGTGCAAAGGTAAACACAATAAACTAAGAATTAATCAAAAGTGACTAACTACCATATATACATCCATTTTAATATTAATTTAATCATTCAATTTAAGAAAATCACCAAATTGAATATTATAGGTAAACAGTCAGTGTCCTCAGACATGCAAACCCTTACCCTAATGTAAAGAGAATCCATCCCCACAAGTGTCTACCCACAGGAATATCGAATAATGCCCACAGGCATAAGAGGTGTCACCCACAGGAACATAATCTACTACCGATAGCCATGGAAGGAGTTTCCCTCAGGCTAAACAGAACACTGCCCATAGGCTAATCACTACACTACCCTCAGGATAAAAAGTAATCGGGCCTTTCCCAATATATAAGAAAGAAATTTATATAAAATTCCTCTCAAGGAAATTTAAACATCCTAAAATTTACTATATACCCTCAGGTAACCTGGACAAATGGATAAACCAAAGAACACACCCCAAGGGTGATCCTGGATCCAAGCAGCGATCCCAAAAAATATTTTAAACTTGTCATTAGATTATCTATAAAATTCTAGATATCTTTCAGCAACAGACTCATCCATACGAAACCCAAATCATGGGTTTGTAGAACAACGGTACACAAAAATGCACAACAGTTGGAATTTAAACACCAGAACACCTACCTTGATCGCCCATGATCGGTATATGTGAACGTCGCCTCCCAAAAAATGAGAACGGTTCAGATATGAGGTGAACATAATCTCCTTCAAAATCAAATAACATCCCTTAGAGGAAAAATTTTTAAGAACAATGCAATGAGAAAGAAGAGTTTACCCGTGTGGTCCCAACTTGATCGACAGATAAGGAATCAGGTTCTTGGTGTGCGGTCAGGAGATCTTCTAAGCTCTGAATATCTCCCCTTCTCTCCTCTGGAATTATAATATTCCTATGTAAATAGTGGAGGCTACTAACCTTTTTATGTAAAAAAACAAAGTACACAGTGTGTACTCTCATGTACACAACGTGTACTTTTCATTTTTTAAACTGTTCCTCGGGCAGCCCCTCGCCAGTGCGTCACTATTCATATGTCGACTTGAGTACGTAGCCTGTAATACCTGAGTACATGACATGTAATTTCGGTCAGCTAGCATCTACCTTTACCTCTATACTATTCACCTTCTTACTGACTACACAGCATGTAAATACCCACTATGCGGCGTGTAGTTAGTTTTTACACCTTTCATCATGAACATGGCTACACACCATGTGTACCCATCCGACACGGCCGAAGTACATGGAATGTGGAAAAGTACATGGAGTGTAGCCACAATTTTTTTGATTTTTCCCATTTTCTTTATTTTCTAAAAAACTCTTAAGGAAAAAGGAAAAGAAGAAAACTGTACCTCAAAAACAAGAACCAGGTTCTTACCAACTTCCCCCCTTAAATAAATTATTCCCCGAATTTCTCTTCCAATGGTGGTGAAGATAAATCTATGATAAACTCTGGCCACTGATCATGTAAATAGTCCTCCCACTCCCATGTTTCATCCCGCACTTGGACATGCTTCCATAGCACACGTACGAGAGGAACTGACTGGCCTCAGAGACCCTTTGTGCTCATATCAACAATATGACTCAGATACACTTCAAAGAATGCATCTTCCTGATGTTCATCCTCCACATGATGAAAAATTTGAGACGAGTATGAGTGATAACAGTGCAACTGAGATACATGAAAGACGCCGTGCATGGCTCGGTACCATGGTGGTAACTACAACCAAAAGGCAACCGGCCTGACTCTCTCCAAAATCTCAAACGGCCCTACATACCTCAGTGAATGTTTATCCTGTATCCTGATCTGCCTGGGTCCCAACCTCGGTGAAACACTTTAAAAAACCTGATCCCCGACCACACACTCCAAGGGTCACCTATGGTGATCAACATAAGATTTCTGATGAGACTGCGCAGTATCCATCCTCTTCTATATCAACTGGACCTTCTCTAATGTCTCCTATAAGAGAAGTGTTCCTAGTAAAGCCACCTCACCTGCCTCCAACCTACACATAGTTGATTGGCATAGCCTACCATATAAATCCTTGTATAGTGTCATCTGATTAGTTCCCTGAAAACTATTATTATAGGAAAACTCAACCAGGGGAATATGCTTCTCCCAAGAGCCCCAATGTCTAGGATGCATGTGTGTAGCATGTCCTCAAGGACTTGTATCATACACTCTGACTGGCCATCATTCTGAGGGTGGTAAGCTATGCTCAAATGCACCTATGTACCCAGTACCCTGAAAAAATGCTGCTAGAAATGAGACATAAAACAAGCGTACCTATATGAAATGACAGAATGAGGGATCCCACGAAGACGTACTTCTTCTTGGATATATAGCTTCTCAAGTTCATCCACTCCAAAGGTCTCCTTGATCGGAAAAAAGTGAGCTACCTTCAGAAGTCTGTCCACAACTACTAGCACGACATCATTGCCTCAATGTGACCTCGGCAACCCGGTCACGAAATCCATCATGACATCATCCTATTTCTATTCTGGAATGGGTAACTGCTGTAAAAGTCCAGTTGGACTCTCATTCTCTACCTTCACCTGCTGATAGGTGGAACATCTTGTCATAAATCCAGCTACTTCATTCTTCATACCCGGACACAAGTACTGACGTCTCAAGTCATGGTACATCTTGGTAACTCCGGGATGCACTGCCCTAGTTGAAGCATGAAACTCTCGCATCATCTCCTCGCGTATATCCCCTGGACACATACTCATCCATGGAAATGCAGTACCTCATCATTGCCTATCGCTCACCTAGGATGAGGGTCCTCACCTACCACCGACTCCCATAGTACTACGCCTCCCGAATCTGAGAGTTGTCTCATCCTCAGTCTATCCAAGATGGTAGAAGTCACAGATAAGGAAGAAAGATAGGATTTCCCCTAAATAGAATGCACCTCCAAATTCATCTTAGAGAACAAAGCCATAAGTTTCCACTCACCGCTGGCCTCATGAACTGCATGTGCTTGAATGTTCCTGCTCAGTGCATCATCAACTACATTACCCTTAACAGGTGTATAAGAAAGCTCACAGTTGAGGGACAGAAGGTATTCAACCCACCTTCACTGTCTCAAGTTCAAGTCACACTGGGTAAAGATATATTTAATAATTTTTTGGTCTGTAAACACCGAAAAATTATCCCCCAGGAGATAATGTCTCCATCAGTGCAACACATGAAGAATAGCAGCCAACTCAAGGTCATGTGTCGGGTAATTCCTATCATGTGGCCTCAACTGATAAGAAACGTATGCAACTACTCAATTTCCATGTAGCAACACAGCTCACAGCCCAATACCAGATGCATCACAGTAAACTGTATAGCTCTTTCTTTGCTCAGGAAATATCAGGATTGGTGCTGATATCAACCTTCCCTTCAGCTTCTGAAAGTCTGTCTCGCATTCTTCTGACCTAACGAACTTCACACCCTTCTTAGTCAAACCCATCAATGACGCTGGTAATTAGTAGAAGTCTTGTATAAAGTGTCTGTACTAACCATCCATCCTTAATAAACTCATATATCAAACACGTTCTTAGGATAATCCCCAGAAACTACTGCTCTTACCTTCTCTGAGTCTACTACAACTCCTACCTCTGAGATAACATGACCCTGGAAGTGTATCTGGTCCATCCTAAAGTAGGACATGGAGATCTCACCATATAACTGATTCTCACTCAGTGTACTCAATACTATCCGAATATGGGTAGCATGGTAATTTCGAGTGTGAGAGTACACCAAGATTTCATCCACGAAAACAACCACAAAAGAGTCTAGATAGGAGTGGAACACACGATTCATCAGAGCCATGAAAACTGTTGGTCTGTTTGTGAGTCCGAACAGCATTACCAATTACACATATAGACCATACCATCTCATAAAGGTTGTGAGAGTAATATCAGATGGTATAACGTGAAACTGATCATATACAAATCTCATGACAATCTTCGAGAACACTCATGCTCCCCGAAGTTGATAAAAAATATCATCCATCCTCGGTAAGGGATATCTGTTCTTAAGAATCTTTTAGTTCATCTTCCGATAATCCACACAGAGTCTGAGGGTACTGTCTGCCTTCTTCTCAAAAAGGACTGGCGAACCCCAAGGAGAAGTACTGGGTCCGATGAAACCCTTTTACTACAACTCCTCTAACTGTCTCTTGATCTCCTGCAACTCAGGTGTAGTCATCCTATAAGGAGGAATGGACACTAGTGCTGCTTCTGGCACAAGCTTGATAGATAAATCCACCTATCGATTCAGAGTTAGACCTGAAAAGTCGTCCAAGATGACATCACTAAAAAGATCAACTTTTGGAGGGACGTCCTTCTGAAATTTCTCTTGATTATCCAGATATAAACTCACAATCTTGGCTGTCACTCCAGCTCACCCACAATGCTCAAGTCTAGCTCTGCTCGGCTAGACATCCCATTCTCCCTTGTATAGAAAATATTTGCCCACTGGGGACATAAAACGCACCCTGCGATGATATCATTCCACATAGGCTCGAAAAGGTACCCATCCAGCCCATCCTGTGAATGACATCATAGCTCGTTATCTCCAAGACATAGAGGTCTTATAGAAAGTGACACCCACCAACCTCATGGGGGCACTCCCTACACTAACGCACACCATCCGTTTTAATCCCCAATGGAGTGTCTAGCGTCATCACTGAAGAAGAAGAAGCACAGAAACCAAGCCTATTTACAACAGGTATATATATAAATCTATGTTTATCACCCATATCGAAAAGTACTGAAGATAAAACAGAAGATACTAGAATAATACCTCTGACTGTAGAAGGTCCAGGATCTTGCTCCTGTTGGGTATGTTGCACTGCATATGCCTTCCCAGTGCCACGACCCTGGGACACAGCCTGGAAACCCTGAGCTGTCCCGCCCTATGGCCTCTAAGATCCTGGTGTCTGGATACTATGGCCATGACCACCATCTCTGACTGCACGCCTTGACATATTCTAGTTTCCCGAATGGTAAAAAGTTGTATGTCCTTCTCCTGCACACGGAGTCTGCACAGAACCCCTCTAACTAGACACTGGTGGAAACACCCTTCAAAACCACTGTTGATGACCCATCATGCCGCAAGCTCGGAATTCTATTGGGTCACGTGGACACTATGGTCTCTTGTGCCCCTCCTTACAAAACTGATATCACATGACCTAGCCACCAGAAGTATTACTTTGGTTGGTAATGACACTATGAGAGAAATACATCTATCCTTTACTCTTACCTACAGAAACAGTACCATAAACTGGCGTCGAACCACCCTAGCCCACAATAGTAGCTTTCCGTAGGTTCTACTCGGTAATCAGTGACTAGTTCACAATAGCATGTACAGTAGAAAACCTGAAAACATTCACCAGTGCTCGGATGTCATATCAAATAAAATCTTCAAAGATTCTAGCCATCAACGTCTCATCACCCAGCAGAACGGGTGAAAAACGCTGAAGCATGGTGAAGAAAGCAGAATAATCCATCACTAATATAGTGCCCAGCTGTAGATTCATGAACCCTCGACCTGGATTTGCCCTTAGCATCTCTGGGAAGAAGAATTCATTGATGGATTTCTAAAAATCTTCCCACACCATGTCTCTGTGATGCTCAGATTTGGTGGTAACATCCCACCACCTCTTAGAAGAATCACACAGCATGTATGTAGTGAGCTTGATCCTCCCTCCTGGGGGTATCTACAAATGCTCTAAAATAGTCTGCATAGAACCTAGCCAAGACTCCACAGCTTGTGGTCCTCCATTCCAGGAAAACATAGGTGGATGCTACTGCTGGAATATACGAGTCATCTCTGCCATAGATGTGGCAGTCAGTGGTGCTCCCTGAATGGTCTGCATGAACCGTATAATGCTTTCAAAAAACTGCGCATCTGCACCTGTGTTCAAAATAACGGCTAGAACCGTATCTGGATCTACTAGAGGATCCATCGGTAGCCCATGGCCTACTATTTCTGGAGTATAATCAATACCACTCTCTTTCCGAAAAACCGGTGGTCGTATCGTTGGAATGACACTACAAGGTCAAAAACACCCCTTAGTAATAAGTTTATCAAAGACTGAAAACTAGGGGAAAAAAGGGAAGATGAGGAAGAAGGAATTCATGAATTTCAAAACAAGACTACACAGCATGTATACTTACTACACGGTGTGTACCTGACTTTTATTCCCCTGCTCGGGTCCTTCTACATGGCTTAGCTGCACAACTCTATTATGAATAAGACTAAAGGGCATGTATAACATCTACACGAAGTGTGTGGTTTAATTTCCAACTACTTGTGTCATTCGTGACATGGACAACTACGCGTCTAAAAATACACGGCGTGCTAAAACTGCACACAACGTGTACACCACCCCGTTTTCCCCACCCACACAGATAAGTCCACAGAGTCTCCCAACGATCAAGACTACCCGATGTGTACCACAATAACACGATGTGTACCTGGTAGGGTAACACAGACCCGTGTTGTTAGTGACATGTCTGGGTACCTGTGTCAGACTACACGACATGTTCGAGGTGGACACAGTGTGTATGGCTTAAGGTTTCTCTATCCGTGTTGTTAGTTACATGGGTCGACACTGGGTCTAAACTACACAGCGTGTACAACCAATACATGGTGTGTTTCCCCAAAGTCATTCCCTACCCCGTGTCCCAACCCACTTAGTCTATGGCACATGAAGAGACTAAAAGGTGTGTACTGAGGGTACATTGTGTGTACTTAAAAGGATTTCATTTCGTCACGAACAGAAGAACACACGACGTGTGTCCGTATAACTACACACCATGTATACAGGGTTTTTTTGGATAGTAAGCCTCAGAAACGACCCTAGAACCCAGAAAAACGTTGAAAAAACACTTAATTGCCAAATTTCGATCCCTCATGGCCCATAATCCCAACATATAAAATTTTGGCATCTTATACATGTTATTATCAAGAAAACAAGTTAATAATCCACCAAAATTCGGTTATTGAGGGCCCATACTCCCTAAAAACCAATGTTTGGCATTCATTCTATCATCAACCTCACACAACAATACCCTATCAAATAGCATGAATTTATCAGAGCATCTATCACGATAAAATGATTTTCTAGAACAAAAATTATCACAACAACATGCAATTTCTAATGCACCAACATGGAATAGAAGGAATTCAGGGCATGTAATTTCTAGCATGTGCCTAAATGATGCATGATATGGAATACCCTCATATCATCGGGTTAAAACTAAATATAGCCATTGTATAACATATAAATAGCACAATCACAAGTGCATCACCAAACTGTGAAAATTAAATCAGCTGTAAAATTTTTAAAATCTGAAAAATTGCAATAAACGAGGTAGACTAGATTTTCCTTATACACGTGTTAGCTACTCCTGGGCACATGTTATTACAATTTACTATGGTTTTACTATCCAAAGACTAAGGCTCCAAATAGTAAGTCAAAGAAAATAACTTCTCTAATACAACTTTGTAACATCTCGGATCCGGGTGCCACTCAACGGGTGCTCCAAGCCAGATTGGTCACATGACCTAAAGTGAATTTCCCAAAACTCCAGAGGCTGCTGACATGAAGCGAGGGCCCAGGTCTGATATTGGGGAAACTATGCCAAAATTTTTCAATGTTTAGCATAGAAGAAAAGAATTATATAACATACAAAATAGGAAATAGTAAACTATATTTATATGAAATGGATAACTGATGTAAACGAGAACCATCAGTCATATATATATAATGTAGAATGTCACTATTCTATGAAAACATCCAGAACCAGATATACTAAAATACAATACCACACATGTCTAATACAAGGTACAACCCAATAAAACAAAAGTAAAGTAAAAAACACACAACAACATCGCATGTCTAGGCTCTTTCCCATGCTATCCTACTCCTCTATGACAATCATGTACCTGTATGGGGACCCATGACCCTATCTACACCAACAACGATATAGTCTGTATGGGCTAAAGGCATGATCGAAGTAGGGTCTGAGAATTAAATCCTAGTAGGCACCCTCCAAAGGCCTATGCCCAATTGTCCATGAAAATGTGAAACATTAGTGTGAAAAAGAAAATGAAATAAACTAATAAGTGCTCAAAAGTGACTAACTAACATATATAATGCCATTTTAATATTAATTTAATCATTCAATTTATGAAAATCACCACAGTGAATATTCTAGGTAAATAGTCTATGCCCTCAGTCATGAAAACCCTTACCCTCAGGTAAAGAGAATCCAAACCCATAGGAGTCTTCCCGCAGGCATATCGAATAATGCCCATAGGTGTTCGAGGTGTCTCCCACATGCACAGAATATACTACCCACAGGCACGAAAGGAGTTGCTCTCAGGCTAAATAGAACATTGCCCACTTACTAATCACAACATTTCCCTCAAGCTAAAGAAACAATCGGGCCATGCCCAAACTATAAGTAAGCAACTTATATAAAATTCCTCTGAAGGAAATTTAAAACATGCCAAAATTTAAGGTATACCCATGGGTAACCTAGCCAAATGGCTAAACAGAGGAACACACCCCATGGATGGTCCTAGATCCAATAGGAAATCCCAAACATAAGTTTAAACATTTCATTAGATTATCAATACAATTGAAGATATCATTCATAAAAGGACATAACCATACGACACCCCAAATATGGGTTCGTAGCACAATGGTACACAAAAACGCACAATAATTAGAATTTATATACCAGACCACCTACCTCGACTGCCCCTGATTAGTATATGTGAACGTCACCTCCCGAAACAGACAATAATGCTGTAGATATGAGGTGAACATAATCTTGTTCAAACTAAAATAAATTCCCATAGAGGAAGAATTGGTAAGAAAAACGCAATGAGAAGGAAGAGTTTACCTGTGTGGTCCCAACAAGATCGACAGATACAGAATTGGGTTCCCGGTGTGCGATCAGGAGATCCTCCAATCTCCGTCCATCTCTCCCGCACTCCTACAGTGTTCTAATCTTCTTCTGTGAACAAAGGAGGCTACTACCCATTTAACCGAAAATAATACATGACATGTGCTCTCAAGTACATGACGTGTACTTTTCATTTTTTAAACAGTTCCTCTTGCGTCCCCACACCAGCGCGACACTGTTCAACTGTTGACATGAGTACATGGCGTGTAATACCTTAGTACACGACATTTACTATCGCTTAGCTAGAGGCCACCTTTACCGCCTTACTATTCAGCTGCTGACAGACTGGACGACGTGTAAATACCCACTACATGGAGTTTAGTTTGTTTTTACACCTTTCATTGCCAACATGGCTACACACCCTGTGTACTCATCCCACACATCCAAAGTACACGCCGTGTGGAAAAGTACATGGAGTGTACCCAAAAAATTTGGGGTTTTTTTCATTTTCCTTACTTTCTGAAAAACACTTAAGGAAAAAGGAAAATAGGAAACCCGTACCTGAAAAACAAGAACCGAGTTTTTACACTGAACATGTAGTGAAAATGTGCACCCCAAATAAGATATTTATATAGGGAACAGAGTTAAGGAACACAATTACTCATAACTATGTAGAATCTCTAGAAAACCATTACTGCTGATTTTATGCCCTTAAATTTTAACCAAGAATCCATATGACCATCATTAAACATATAATGAAACATTAATATCAAATGGGAATGATCTAATACTTCTATATATCATGAGTGACTTTTTTCATGGGATTATTTTTGGATTTCTTATATTCTGGATGGAGCGACTCAAGGTTTCTTTCATTTTAATCTGGTATTGAATTTTCATCTTAAACCCTCAGTGTATATCATCTCATATAATAGTTTTTAACTTAAGGGTGATTCTTATACCAGATAAAGCAGGGTGGACATTGGTTTTATGTGAATTTTATGGATATAGGATCATGATGGATTGTTGTACTCTTCCATGATCTCTTTTTTCAATAGTGAATAGTTCATCATCTATTCTTCAGGTAGGTGTTTATATACAATGTGATTATTATAATATTAACGTATTATTATTCTTCATTCTATTGGGTTATTAATTAAATTGAAAATATTTGTTATTCAATTTGATTTTTTGAAATAAAATACTGTTTTTAAAGGTTGTTTTCATTAAAAATGGGTTTTGAACACTAAGAGTATGATGAAATACATGAATACTATTTTATTAATTTGGTTTTCAAGAACCAAAGTTATTTTGATTTTATTTGGAAATGTTTTATAAATTGTGGTCATGTTTTTTTAAACGGTTTTGGAAAAATATACTACATTGAAATCATTGGGATCATTTAGAATTTGACATGTCGCTCATAGTGTGTTTAATGCCCCTTGACACTTTCTTTCACTTTAGTCTGCATAAATCCAAAAATTGTTATTGTTGTTAGATATAGTGTAAGAATGGATTATGTAATTATTATTATTTCTAGAATTTATACCCATTGGTTAGAGTCCAAATGGGTTTGTTCATTTGTGGATGTTTTACAACGTGATGGATTGGTCATGGTTACTTTATCACTTTTTTTCACATGACGAATTAGTTATGGTTATATTCTCAAATGATTTCACATGATCAAATGGTATTTTTTTTATTTTAAAACTTAGTAACTCATGAAATAAAAATTTTTATATATTCAATGGTGGAAACATACTCAGAATTTATCTCAATCCCTAATTTTTCCATTATTTAGTTCTATAGATTGTTTTACACGACCATGGTAACGGTAAGGCGATTATTTAGCATGTCAGATTTTATTTTGTTCATTTCGTTAATATTATGATGGTTTGGAGGTGTAGGTTGTTCACATGGTGACTTGTTAGTCATGTCTTGTTATACTTTCTATTTTGGACCATTCTTCTTTTATTTAATAGATTATAAATGTATATTTTTCTTATGAATTGTACTATTTGTTTTGTCTTATTTTGTAGCATATAATATTTTTTTATTATCTTCTTCCACCTCACCACTATGATGAGCTAGCATGGGTGGATTATCTATTTGACACGAGTTAGTTTATTAAATTTAATCATCCCAGAATATTAGTTAAGATTCCATGATAATTTAAATTACCATTCCTTAGTAGAGAAAATAACTATGAACTATGGTTTTATCTTAACATTTGTAATGTAAGGATGTACCAACATATTATTTAATATTAAGTATTTTTATACATAAACCAAAACTATTTTTTATTTTTTATTATATTTAATATGAATTCTATTTAAAATAAGTCAATAACAATTTTATAAAAATATAGTGTAAGAATAAGTTATTTTTATTATATATTTCATTCTTAACGAGTAATTTATATTATGTGATTTTTATAAAGAACCTATAAACATAAATAATTAAATATAAACATTAATTAAATACAATAAATTAATGTGAAATGATCATGACATTTTCTAAAGGATTGGTTATTGGGAAAATGATAAAATAAATCATAAATTTGGGGAATAACTCCTCAAAACATATATTGGATTGATTATAAGTATTATAACTATAGATATGTGTATCTCCTCAGATGGTCTCACCCTAGATTTGAACATGAACCCCCTCTATCCTCATAAGAGCATCATTACATAAATTCAATTCACTCCCATGCAAGTGAGTAGAACTAGGTGTATAGGGATTATATAAAAAAATAATGGATGTGTTTTCTTGTACATAATAAGAGGATGTGATGACATATAGACATTAAACATAATTTTTTTAATAATTGTAGCAATAAAAATAAAAAGTAAAAAAATAAATTAAATATAACACATTCAAGGGTTGGTCAATCTCATCAACACATGTAATGAGGATTCAAATGAAAACTATATTACATTCCATTCAATTTTTTCTTTATTACGACAATCTCCCCAAATTAATAAATTAGTTACAATAATAATCAATCATTTAATTTATCTTAAATTCCAATCTAGAAATTTTTTAAAATTACAATTATCTATAATTTAAAATAAATTATATAAATTAATTTAATTGAAAATTAATTAATTTCATGGAATGTAATTTGCTAAAATGGGAAATGTACCTATATAAACTACATGGTGTCTTGAGTGGTCATTATGCACTGTATACCCACAAGGCTTGTAGAGTACACAACATATCGTGAATTATTTTATTTTTTTACATATTTCATGAAAAATTAGTGATATTTGAATTTACTATATGTGAATCATGTTAATATATGCATCATGTTATTATTTTAAAGCATGTTTGACTTAAAAAATGTGTGTGATTGAAATACTTTATGTTCACTTTGTAAAGTAATGGATAAATTAATTATTAATTTAGATCACTTTAAAACTGTATCACATAGTGTGTACACCAATACACACCAAGTCGTTTGGGTTATTTATATAGTTAATTATAAATTTATATAATTAATTTAAATGGTTGTAATATATATAGTTTTTTAATCCACCTGAACAGATATGAATTTAAAAACATGAATATATCATTACACACATTGAATTCCACTCAATTGTAACACACAATATATTTATAGTCACTGAATGTTTAATATGAAAATAAATTTATATGTTTCATGAAACTTATGGGAGTAACATTTTATATAGTCACAATTTACCTACATTTCTTATAATTAAGTCACTACATTAAATTTAAGAAAATCACAATGTATACATTGATAACACTACATTCATGTTTTATGTTGGGTAAAATCATGTGAGTTTACATGACGTGAATTCTTGTTACAATACTTATAACCCCTAAAATCAAATTCCTATTTTTCAATCAATAACTAACATATACATATTTTTTACTATTTCGCATTAAGATTTTATAAAAATTTTAGGCCTTTTCATAGGGTTGTAAATTTTGGTATGCATTGTGTACATTTATGTTACATGTCAGATAAACCCATGTTATCGAGTATGAATGTTTTAAACTGCCAAATGAAATAATAAAATATTTTTCATCTATTATTTTATTATTCGTGTTCATATGAATGTGAAAAAAATATCATTAATTTTATGTAAATGAATTAATAAACTGTAAATAAAAAAACATAAATTTTTTAATTAAATCAACTAATTATAAATAATTTTAAATTAATACACAAATAATTTGATAGCACTTTAATATTATAGGTGTCAAAAAAGTATTTATTCTATTTCCAAATAATGTTTTTATTAATTTCATTAGATAATTACAAAAAACATGATGAAGTAAAATTTTAAAATTAGAGAAGTTATTATCATTCATATATAATTTTTTTATCTATATATATTATGAATTTCCTCAATAAAATTCATCTTTTGATGGTGAATCAGTTCAACTCTTATTTTCATACCATAATTTTGTACAAGTAAACATCAATAAAATCTTTATAGCATTTCTGAAATGTGGTATATGGTTCTTGAAATGCCACAATAGAATCACTGGGTTATATCATCAATGTTTCTCAGGGAAAGAAAAAATCACTATTGATTTAATAAGAATTCATTCAAGTATTAAAGTATTTATTCTAATTTTCTCTAATACAGTAGAGTTCAAAGAATAAATGGAGCAATTAAATCCTATGATTGTTCATAAGATATTTTTCTCTAGGTCAGAAGAGAATAATATGTTGATAACTTTTTGAAAAAATATATTATAACACTAAAAGTGATATAAATATGATTATATAGTTTTGTTAGAGAATAAATTATTGTACAAGTGGCCATTATTATTCATATAATTTAGAGATAACACACATATAATAATGATAAAGATAATTATGTCATACATTACATGAACAAGACTATAAAATAATATATATATATTCTTATGTATATTAGTATTTATTTAAATGATATTCTATATTTCATTCCCAACGGACACTTAATTTGGTCTATCGTTGCTCCTTGATATTTATAAAACCCTAAATAATTACTATTTATTTAAATAAGTAAATATCCGAGAATTATCAAATAAATGTATTAATAAATATTATATTCACAAAAGAAAATCAATAATGATTTATTAAATATTATACAAATATATATAGTCATTAGAATAAGTTTTTATTATATATTTAAATTCAACCACACCTAAACAATTATTCATCTTTATAACATAAGAATAATTTTTATTATAATATTAAATTCATTTAGAATATAATTGAGGCCTAGTAAGCACAAAATTTTTGATCATCTCATACTATATCTCTATTGAATTTGGATAATTCACAAAATTTACTAGATAATATTCAAACAATACATTTAAAAACAATTAATGAAAGAAGTTAAATATGAATATGGGAATTTTAGGAAAGGAATATTCGTCATGTAATATGCTTCATTTGTCTCGATATCAAATCTATAAGGTTTCATTGAATGTTTCATCATTGTATATTATTAATATAAATTTCTTTAACATTCCATTAATGATTTCAATGTTAGGTCATTCATTAGTATAGACATTATTAGACTCTTTTATTCCCATCAATGTTACAAATAAATCCATGTCCACTAATCCAAGAAGAGATAAATCCTCTCATGAATTATTCATTGATACCATGTTAGTCGTGACAAACCCAATGTATCATACCATTCATCGAGAATTTGTCATCATAGTTTTGTTTAATATATATAATTAAAATGATCTTCATGTAAATTAATAACAATCTCATGTCTAATGAATAACAGACCCCATTATAGATTAAAAAATGTAATGAAAAATAAAAAATATTGAGTTACTATAGGCTAGTATGTTCAAAAAATATCTTCTCATGGAGATTCATAATGGATAATATTTTTTGAATATGTCATAATGTCAATAGAGAAATATACCCTTAGTAGACAGTATAATTTTTCCCAGTTTAACTGTGCCATCTAGAATATATAACATGTGTTGATAAATTCTTTATTTGAAGTACAAGGACTTCATTATAATGTCAAAATATTAAGAAAATTAAATTTAGTATATAATATAAATAAATTATCACAAGAAATTCAATCTACCATAACAATCATAATGTGAATAATTATTTCTTAATATTCCATAAATTACATAAAATGTTACTAAAAAGTACAAATTAGTTGGTTATAGGGTACTAAATCGAGTATCATTATAATATCATTGGAATTTAATATATGAATATTAAATATTTTTATATAAATATTCATTAAATTTAAAAAATACACCATTGATGGTCATAATGTTTTAAGGTATTTGAATATTAAATATAAAAATTTATTATTTCATGATTTATCATCAACATCTCTCATAAGTGTTTTTCCACATAGTACTATTCATAGCCATAGCCTACATAAACCATTCGACATAACCGTGTTAAAGGGAACATAAAAAATGGTGAGCATAGATTCTCATTATGGGTGAACATGAGAGATAACAATTGATGATAAAATAAAATCATATAATATTCCCAATTGTATGAGTTCAAGAACACGACATACAACGATTATTCACATTTTATTAGTGATTGATAACAAGAGTAATGACATAAAACATTATCATTAAAAAAATAAATGAATCATATGTGTTATAAACCACCACAAAGAAATCATGAACCATAAGTTTTTTCATAATATTAATTCACCTTCGTATGCAAAGAAACCATTTTATATGTCATGGTTAACTACTGTCACCATCAAACTATAGAGGATCAAGAATCATCACCTTTTTTCATATTTTATCATGAAAATATACTTATTTCACATAGTGGATCAAATACATCATCATATTTCCTATATGGTATATGTTATAGAGAACATATACTTTCTCCCTATAATGCATTGGTAATATCAACTTATTGTCCATAGTTTTCACATGAGAAATAAAACATTACCAAATGCATTGTTGGGATATATAATTTCAGGCCCACATATCACTTAATAATAATGATATATGTTTTTTCTAACATATCCAAAAAAATCATCATATCATCTAATCCTAGCACATATTAAGAAAATAAGAGTTAATTTTATTCCAAATATTCATCATATCATATACAATGAAAAAAATGAGTTTTATAAAAATATCATCATAATAATTATAAATAATATATAAAAATACTAATCAATGTATCATTAGATCTTATCCTAGGTAAATCATTTTTAATATCAATGGATTTTAATATATGTAAATATTAATTTAAAAAACCATGAAAGTTTTCTTGAATAAAATTAAAAATTCATTTTGAAATAAACTAGTTAAAAAATGTACAGAATATTGTCAGTTTTAATAAAATTACTAGGTAAACTTATAAAATAATATTAAAATAGTTGATTTTTCATTATGGTTGTAAATTTTACTCACATGGTATATGTTCAAAGAGAATATATGATTCAAAATTTTGAAAAAAGTGCAAAATTACATTTTCTTTGGAAAAGTACATAAATATTACATTCTATAGTTATTATTGAAATTAATTTTTCCAAAAAAATCAGTTTAATAAATAATATAATAATATAACATACAATTTGAAAACATTTTATAGAAAACAAGGATATGAAATAAAAAATATTTTTGACTGAATAGAAAAATATAGTGGAGTTTCCTTAAAAAATATTGATATATTGACCACATAAAGGGATACAATAAATAAAAAATTGGTATTCCATTGATTATACAATATATTAAGAAAATTAAAAAAATATATTATTTGGGTATCGTATAATTTACTCAACATAAATTCAATGATGAACAACACAGATTAAAATAGGATTGAAACACAAATCCCATATGTCCTGTATCATATTTCATCTTACTCATTGCAAAATCCTTTATACGAAATATTGATTTATTATACTTGTATTATAAAAAAAATATAATACCATTTACGACTCAATTATGAAATATTATCACCCTTTTATTACCAATATGTTTTTTAATTCACTGTTACAGTTGATAACTATATAAATTAAAATGTATTTTTCAATTAAAAAGTCATAGTCCTTGAAAATTTTCCATGGTATAATAATCAACATGATTTAAATAAGGACAAAAATATCATATAATTATATAATATATTTTATTATATTCATTATTAAGAGGTGGAGACTTAAAAATAGGTATATCATTCATGGATTTGGTAGGTCGTACGTACGCATAAACATTGATTCCATTTTTCAATGGATTAAAAAAATAAAGATATATTAAAATTTACCGATTATAAATATTTAGTATGTCATTTATATCATATATATATACATTAATTAAATCTTTATTACCATACATTTAAATTATTAATGAAAAATTAATCACATAACATTGTAGGGATGGTAGATATATTGTACATAGGCGGGATGTTACCATTTTCCAATGGAATAGAAGATAATAATGTATATATGAATTATAATTATATAATTGTAATAATTTCATAAATATCATATATAATTCAAAAATTGATAGATATAAAAATCCATGAATGATATCTATGTAAATGAATTGGATCATTGTGTGGAGATTGTAAGCCATATGTACCCACAAGCAGTGAATTCAAATCCATGTTAATGGGAAATCGTAAAATACTAGTTATTTACAAATAATAATTTTATTTTAGTATGTTTATTATATTTAATGGGTTATTTGATGAATAATATAACATATTTAGAGGATATATTGGATGAAAAAATAAAACGTGCTCTGGTATGTTGATTATCATCTCTTCGGTAGGCTTTTTTTTAACCCCTTAATAAAACCCATAGAAATGGTTTATCAATATGATTACATCCTATAATTTTGGATATGGATGTGGAGATTGTTTTTTACAGTATTTTAGTTTTTTAATTCTCAATGTGGTGTACTGATGAGAATTTATGGGTTCTTTTTTAAGGGATGTGAGGGGAAATCTTGAAACATCATAATAGTTTAAAATTTAACAATTTAATTATGAATAAAAAGTATTAAATTTTTAATATATTCTAATACAATGTCATATATAAAAAAGAGGTAAGGGGATCCGGGAGACAGCTTGTGAGGTGATTTTTTGGCGATTTGTTGTTTGACGATGGCCACAATTTTGTATTGCTACTTCGATCCGAGGGATGTCATCATCCCTCTGTCAAAGCTGGTGGATGCGCATGGTGGGATTGTGTTTCCTGTGGATGCATTGAAGAATGATGGAACGAAGCCGGTGAAGAACCCTATGAGGAAATCAGATGAATTAGCCTCTCGGAATAAGTTTTTCTCTGATTATTTCCATGAATCAGCCTCTCTCATCAAACGAATCACCAAACATTGTTCGATTTCGTACATTGAAGCAAGCTAGATGATTTTGGAAGACTGACTTCAGGAATGTCCATTCTCTCTTCTGGCCAGATTATCGGGAACCCGGAGTGATGTTCCAGTCAGGGTTGATCAAGTGTGAGCTCGCCTATCCCAGAGATAGGGATTTACTAATTGGAAAATGATCTCAATTGGAAGAGGTACGTTTCACATTGTTTATACCTCAAAGGATTTTCAAAATGTGGCCTGTAGTTTTGGACCTATATCGATGAAACCTGGTTACATCATGGTCTAGCAGTGGGATCCTTTAATGAGCCCTCTTGTAATCAAGAACTCCTATACCCAGACTTGGATTCTAATCAGGGGGGTAAACTGTTTTTTTTGGCATCCATCTGTTCTTTGGGAAATTGCATCTTCCATTGGTTGTCCCATTAAGGTTGAAAAAGAGACCGAGCATCCTAGGTATGTCCATTTTTCCTGAGTCCTTGTTGAGATTGATTTTTCTAATATCCTCATTGATACTAGTTTTCTTGTTGCAGGTGACATTAAGCTGGAGCTCTCCATTTAATATGAATGGCTGCCTAACTTATTTAAATCCAATTTATGTATTGGTCATATCCATTCACAATGTCATAGGAGTTTAAAATGATCCCTCTGTAAATCACTGGGTCACACCTCTGATCAGTGTAAGAAGAAGCTTAATAAGTATTACTCTAAGATAAAGGACCCTCCAAAGCCAGCCCCATCTTTTTCTAAGGTTGTTCAACATGGATTTCCCAAGTCTGATGATGTCCAACATTCCACTTCTGATGCCTCTATGGAGACTGATAATTATTCAAGTCTAGCCTAATCTGGAATTAAGGGTGGAACTTAGAAAACAACATGGGATGATATTACAGAAGAGGAAGGGAATATATAAGAGCATTAGGTGGTTGTTCAAGGTCATGTTAATCGTGAACTTGACTGTGATGAAATGGCCCCTATCTATGGTAAGGGAAAGATGATGATTGTTGATATTGAGGGATTTTAGTTGGTGATGCACAAAAAGGTGAGAGCTGGAAATCATTCCCAGGAAAAAGTGCAGATTGATGATGAGGCAGAAAATATGTCTTTGGCTCATCAATCTGGAAATTCTCAAGGTGATCCAGGGGTGGCCAATCAACCTGGATCATCTAATCACAAGGTAGGAAATCAGGAAGTAGAAATGACCATAGTGAAGAAGGTCACTGAAAATTCCCCTATCTACTCTCCTTTGGATCAAATGGAGAGTAGAGATGCTGATGAGGCATGGGTGGAAGATAATAAAGAAGAGCTAACAATAAAACCAGCTGCCAATTTTTTTCTATGTTAGAATATATTAATACCCCTGAGTTTGATTTACTTAACCTTGAAGGTCTGAATAATGAAGGTTGAAACAACAGAAGATTCATTCCTGCTGCTGAAGAGGATGTGTAGAGCTCTAAGGAGGATTATATTTCTCAGGTTGATACTCAAATAGTGGAGGTCACAGTGGTGCCTCATGTGGATGTATTGCAGGAGCAGTCTCACATTGCAGTACAGGTTTCTAATGTAGTGCAAGGGGACGAACTGCATGACCACCCCACTGTACATCAAACCGATCTTGGACAGGATAGGGATCCCTCTCATGAGGATTATTATTCGAATAGGATGGAGAATGAAGGAATGGAAAGGGGAAGAGGGAATCATAACAGGGGAGGATCCGGGGGACGTGGCCGGCCAAGGAAGAGGTAACTCTGTGGTGTGAATTTGAGTTGGTTTATGGTGTAGTTCTATGCATGTCAGCATCCCCTTTATCTGATTTACCTTTACTATATTTTTTTTCAAATAAATTTTGGGCCTGGGTTTAGAACCCATGTCCGATCCTTCATATTAATACAATGTCATATATGGTTGGTATATCATCAAAAAAAAAATTGGTTCACAATGTATATTAATCCTCATCATTTGGTTTAATCCCTTAGTTAAACTATTTTAACCCTAACCATGATAATGAATTTTTCAAACTGAAGGTGTTATCATTTTACATATTAGGTAAAAATTAGGTTATAAATTTCAAAGGGATGAAATTTTAGACCATATATTATCCACCATTTCCTCTTTCAATATTTTTATTATTTATAAATTATTTATCAAAATAAATTACTCTAAAAATATCATTAATTTTATTTTTTAAACACTTCATTTAATTTTATTTATAAGAAAAAAATATATATAATTCTAGTAAATTATATTAAAAAGTATATAATATTTTATATTTAGAAAACACATTTATTTAAATAATAATTCATCCATATTGTATACAATTAATAATGTTAAAATAATTTTTTATTATTTTTATAATAAATGAATACATATCATGTCCGAGTTGTGATAGAATTTAGTGTTTTTATTCAATTAGTAAAAATAAAAATAAATATCTATGATAAATAAAATGACATTATATTTGAAATAAACGTTTAAAACTTAATATAACCTTTTTATCCATAAAATTTTAACGATATTGAAGTCAAGAGTTTGATAATTTTTACTATGCTTATATATATTAATTTAAAGACCATAATCACTAAAATATGTAACCTTGATCAAATATATTAAATAAATTTATATATAAATATTAAATTAACCCATAATATAGATTTAATGAATGTGTTAGTGAATTTTCGAATCCTTATCCCAAATTTTTAATCAAATTGTATGTGTTTTAACCATAGCAAGATGAACACAATTTCAAATAGACCTTATTCATATTGACCAAAAATGGGGACTATTTAACTAATTTTGACATCATAGAAAAAAATATTGAATTATTTTTTATTTTTTAATTCCTATATGATTCAAAATAGAGTTTAATATCAATTTGTATAACATATCAAAAACAGTTTTTTAGAACATTTTCCTTCTAGGTATAAAAATGATTCAATGGAAAATTTACCTGTAAAATTGATTTTAAAAAACATAATTATATTTTTCATAATATAATATAACTAATTTTACTGTAAAAACATTATAAATTAATATGTTATTTTTTAAATTCTAAAAAAAATTATATAAAGATAAGCATTTTTTAATGATCATAAAAGTTTCAAAATTCTAAAATATTTCATAAAAAAATAACCCATGATAATTTATAAAATATAATTTCCAAAATTAAATTCAGTTTATAAAATTATTTTTCACAAATTATCAAAAATTAAATATTATATTTTCTCAAAAAAATTACTAAATTATATTTGATGGAAACATATTTTTGAAGATTAATATAAATTAACTAAAAACTGAATTCTTATTCACTTTGAATTAATAAATACTTTTTTATTAAGTAGGGATTATATATATATATCATAATATGGTTATTCCATTTCATACCCTACAATTCAATGGCATGTTCATAATGTTCATTTCTGAATAACAATATTTAATGTTTTCTGGGAAATCTGGGTATTATGTATCGTATTATATATCAAACATAATGTTTTAATTTTAAATTACCATGTTATTACATTTTCCAAAACATTATTGAATATCATCTATGCAATATGAAATTTTTCATTGAAATCATGTTCTTATCATTTGAAAATACTTTTCCGGAAAACAAGAAAAATATACATTTTTAACAAAAAATCCTAAAAATAGGTAAAGGGATATATGAAGGTCCTATAATATAAAGTAATAAATGGTTTCCATATAGGATAATATTACTATGATGTGAAAATATAGACCTATAAGAGAAAATTAATGTCTAATGAATAATAATGAGATATAGAGATTATGGTAAGGATAAATGTAATGACCAAAAAAACTAAATCTATGATGGGTGAAAATAATGAGATGTTATTAAACCTATATCACAATATTTATGAAAACCAAAACAATTAGAACAGGTCATACAATATGAAAAATAAAATTTTAATCAAATATAATAACACCCAATTTCCAAATAAACCCCTGCAAAAGTAGGTAATCATAATACCCTTCCAAAATATGAATGAACAAAATTCAAAATAATAAAAATTATAAATAATTTCCCAAAATTATCTAAATTTTTTTAATCTACCAAATTATACAATGTTTATCCAAATTTCCCATATTAAATATCTGTATACATTGATCATATATTTTACTAAAACCTGGTAATAACCTCAAGTACCATTCATCATATTCTTTAAAATCCCATAAGTAAAAATTTTTTCATGAAAATCCAAAACATTCAAATGATTCATATTACACGAATACCATTGAAAAAATACATATACAACATACTTCATAAACTCTAATCCATAAAAAAATTAATCATTATACTTACTTATTAAACCATAAATTTGGATTCATCATCATCTTTCTTCATATCTATTAATCTCATATGTCATTCATAGTCTCAACATCATCTACAAAAAAACTAGTATTAGTAGGACCACGTTGATCCCCATTTTATGATTTTCCCCAAGGTAACTGATTTAGATTATTATGATGTTTTTATCATTTAAAAAATCTAACCACTATTTATTCCTTATGAAAACCAGCATTCTCATCCATTATGTCAAAAAAAACTTATCATTTTTCCTTAAAAAACACATGATCTATATAATTATATTTCCCAACCAAAAAATATGTCATTTCCATTAAAATATTTTCTTAGGTGATTATTCATACATTATTGACATGTAAGATTGTTATTCTTCATCCCTTTTTATTCATTATGAATCTCCAATTTAATATTATTTGTTGTATTTGGAAAATAATCCATGTTGACATTGTTTTTCATATAATGATATAACCTATGTTGAATAATCATACGTCTTTTCATTCCATGTCATGTTTTACATTGTTTCATATATGGACAATTATTCTATTATCCATCACATTGAATATTAAGAAAATTCCTTTTGCCTCTGTCCATTTTGTAAAACCAAATAAAAACAATAGTGTGAGAAATAGTAATCATAATAAAAAACCACATAATATATAAAAAATTATATAAAATATATATAAATCAAGAAAAATTATATTTAATTTTTGAATCCTATGGTTTAGCCTTTTTAATTCATAGTTTTTAAATATTCATATCGTTCATAATTGATTATAATTAAAATATTACAGAACCCATGAATATCAAATAAGAGTGTCAAAACATTTTCGCAATAAGTAGTTAGTCACATTACTCTTGAATGGTAGCTAAGATATACTAAAAACACATTTTAGGTTTATTACCTTATGATATATCTATTCATGAAATACATCCACTTATAGTACTTTTGTAAGGATTTTTTTTCTTAGAAAAAATATTTTTTTATTTAACATAACATTGGACCTTATATTATAAATTGAATTATACAAATGATATTAAATCAAATATTCTTATCCTAGTTTACAATGGTCCACTAAACCATTCTTTGATATAATCTATATTTGGAAAATATTTAATACAAAAATATTAAATCTTTTTCAAAAAAAATTCAAAACATTTCACAAAATTCAAGCATATAAATGGTAACGGTTTAGTGTATTTAGAAAATAGATACACAAACATGTTATTTCATGAATGGTATTAGAGATATACCATTTTTATATACCCTCATAGTAATCTTCCTTGACGTACCATGCATAATCATTTCATTATAACATGCTAAAAGGAAACAATAGAGTGGGTGAGTTTAGATGAACAGTAAGGGTATATATGGGAGATAACAATTAATGATCACATGAAGGAATATTAAAATAATATCGGTAGGTGATCATGAAATTAACTTGAAAATTGATTCCCATTATCTAATGGATTATAAACATGAGTCATGGAATAAAAAATTATCACGATCAAATCCAAGAATACTATGATCGATAAATTATTATAAAAAATTATTGAATAATAAGTTCATGTATTAAAAGTATGGTACCATAATTAGTATAGAATCCATTTCATATCTCAATGTAAACTAGTGAGACAATAAAATCAGAGTAGATAAAGAATCATCACTTGTTTCACATAGTGGGACAACAAAATCAACATTTTTACCACAGTGGGTCAATCACATCAACTAGTTTCACATAGTAGATCAAGAAAATAAACATGTATCTTATAGTTAAATCATTATATATAAAATTTTACATAATGTAAAAGAGGGAAATAATATTTTGGTCCCACTCATCACATAATGATAAAAAAACATATGAGTTCCACATGGCCATAACATTATTATCTTATCATAATATCATAACCAATAAAAATAAAAAAGTTTTCATAATAATTTTATAATTTATTCAATGCATAAGCCATGGGTGATGAATGGGGTTATTGACTGACTGAAAGTTATTTTTTATTAAAAAGATAGGAAACTCTGAGGATACAAATCACGGAGGGAGAAAGCAGTGAAGACCAAGTGAGTTCTTCCGGATCACATTAAAACACTTGCAGGGAAGAGAATTAAGACTGTCATACACTATTAAAGTCTCCTCTGGCCTGCCCCCGCGAGCCAATGCATCAGCCGCAAATAATAAGTATAATAACAATGGATCATATAACTAGTAAAATAATTAACACCATATGATGTTTTCAAATATTAATATTCATTTTAATGAATCACACAAATATTTTTTAATTAAAATAACTATTTTATTTCTAAACTAATTTTTTTGATATTTAAAATTTTAATAAATATTACCGAAAACATTTTCTTTAAAATATAATTGGATACTCAAAAAACATACTAAAAATCATTGAATAGTTATGACTATCAGAAATTATGTTCAATGCATATAAGATAAATGAAAAAAACTTGTCACACATTATAATTAATGTAAAAAAGAACTTCATTTAGAAAAAATATTTCTTTTAAAAAAATTTATTGAAACCAAAACATGGGTAAAAATTAAATTAAAAAATTTTAGTAGCATAGAAAAGAAATTGAACTTTTTTTAGAGAAATATGTACAAATATGAACTAAATTTTTCATGAAATATGAAAGAAAATTAAATTTTATGTGGAAGCATTATTCAAATAGATTTATTAATTAGTGTGAGGTAAATGAATTGAAAACATTTCTATTCTAGAAATAACAATAGAAGATGAAAATGGATTTGATTTATCATATAAAATTTTTAATAGAAATTAATTCATAATCAATCCCGATTTAATTAGTTTTGAAACATTGATGCTATCATGAATATCCTAGGTACACTAGTCACCCAATAATGAAGACGGTCATGAATTAGCCTGAAGGGAATTCCCCATCACTACAACTCGATGACTAGAACTTGGAAGTATACAAAATGAATGTGGGAACAATGTTTCTAGAAAGAATGTGGAAGTAAAAGAGACAAGACAATATTAATATCATACAAAACACATATGGAGTAATATAAGAGAATTCAAAAAGCCACAACAAGCCCTTTTAATACATATATGTACAAGAAAGTAGGAAAACAAATTCTATGTCCCAATGGATGTATCTAACAAAGCCCAAGGTTCTATAGCTAGATCCACCTCCAACAGATCGTATTCCCTTACACAAACATAGAAGGAGATAATCTACAAACAACCAAAGGAAAAAGTAGTATGTGATACAATTGCTAGTATATATTTACCAAAATATTCCATTATGGACTATGATATCAAATTAGAGAGGTTATATGTTTTAAATTTAAAAAATATCTGTTTATCATTTTAAAATACCATTTAATCAAATCATTAAAACAATTAAAAAGATGGAAATACTCAGTAAATAAAATATCACATACAACAATGGTTTGGAATCATGGGTATTTTCCATAAAACCTTGGTTATTGGATATATACATTATTCATTAAATTGTGTTCTTCTAAGGCCTTGGGATAGAGATATACCCTAATTTCTATAAAAATGGAGGGTAAATCTCTAGAACATTCCACAATACATACTCATTTAGTTAAATTGTGTGTATAAATTATCCCACTGTAAATAATATAACAAATGTTAATTAAATAGATGGTATAGATCCTAAACCTGTAAAATATTAAAAAATGGATTTGAAGACAAAATTATATGAATAGTGAGATACTCCAGGTGACAAAGAATATTTAAATCTATAAATGAATAATAAATGGATTCATGTGGTTCATATGATACATTTAGTGACAAAAAAATATTTGTAATACCTTCCTTCACCATTTGTATATGAATGCTCTAACATGACTTGTGGTAAGTTTTGAATTTAGAGGACCTCATGTTAGGGACATTGGTACCTATTTCTTCTTTTTCCATCGAGCTGTCATTGACCATGACAAAATCATTAAAATACATTCTATATTTATGTATATATATGTACTTCATAGATATCACTGTTGTCCCATATTGTATAAAATATTTTCCATGTCAATTCTGTAATGACCCACTTCATAAAATATAAAATGTAATAAAGGATACACACACATATGTTTTCAATATTATGAAAGTATTCAACTTAATGTGTAACCAGTAAAATGGTGCATTTTTTGAGAAGCTTCATCACACATTCCAGCAAAAAGAATGGAATATATCATAAATGATATATAATATCGATACAATTATAGTTTGGGTTATGTTGTCACATTTAAAACACCTAAACCAGTGTTTTCATATACTTCATTAAAAACATATAGACGGAAAATATCAAGATCTTGAAAACAACTCTGGAACGATGTTAATGTTGGTTTTATCCACCTCTACGGTTGATCCCCACTACCCTATTTCATTCTAGTCACTTGATTCTATATTTTCCATATTTTTCTCCAAATAAAAGGACTGGAAGACTTCCCCGTATCATTCCAAGTTCATCATCAAGTCAAATATGGTGTTTTCATGAATAGTTTCACTTTAAATCCATTAAGTTTGGGAAATGTACGAAGTTGTTAAAAAAATCCAAACATGATGAATAGAAATAAATAATACCAATATAACAAATAATAAAGACATCCAAGAAATGAAGAAATTAATATAAAAAATTAGTCACTAGACAAGTACAAACCTTCCTGCTTTTTGGTGCATTTCTCCAAGCATTGAATCTATGATAGAGTAATTCATTGATCCAAGAGTCCCATGTATGGTGGTAAACTCCCTCTTGTGAATTTCTAGGTTCAAATTACTCAAACATGGTTCGTTTTCTTCATCATCCAATATTAATGATCTATTTTTTACCCTGATGGCGATAGAACCATCCCAATTGTCAAATCTATCAATAGAATATACAACCAATTCCGCACTTGTCATGTAATGATTCAGTCCCTTGTGGGAGATCATGGCTTGGGACATCGAGATCATGGTATGATGGAAATTCCTAATGGGTTCATGATAAATCATAAAGCACATTGTGGTGATCAAAATAATTCTGAAATTGAGTGGATTCATCAAAATGATCACAATACTAAAGCTTTGTGAAGATTTGATCACTAATGTTCTTTTTAATACAACAATGTTCCTCGCATTAGAGTAAAGAAACATGATTTTCCATCCATTGAAGAATGGAATGGAAAAAGAGATGAAAACTAGTTTGAAGTGAAATCCAATAGTGGGATTCTAATACTAATGAAGACCAATGGTTGTAGATAATAATAGAATAGGAATAAATAACACCCTAGATGATAACACAACATAGAAGTAGAGTAATCAGTTTAAAAATAATGCTTAGAAGAATAAAAGTTCACATCATTCCAATACCATGAGATTGTTCCCATCCCCCTGTGCAGAATAGAAATGAATAAGAAAATTATTGAATGTACAAAATACATATCATAGGATGATAAGGGTATCCTTTAGTCATATTTATTAACTTGTTTAGATGAGTTTATAATTAAATAAATCATGTTTTAGTTGATAATTATTTCAAACATTGGTAACCAAGTTTAATCGAAAAATATTTCATATAAACTCAAAGTGGAGATTATTTCAAACAGTCGAAATGCATGTTATTTCATAATAGAATAAATTCACACCATTACATTAATGTTCACAAAAGTGAGAGAAATTTATAATGATTTATCATTTAACACCCCTGATGTAAACAATATCAGAATTCATGACATTATAGGATGAAATTGACATCATATTATAAATGAAAAAATTTTAGATTAATTATATTTTAATAAAATGTTAAATGACTTATAAATATGTATAGTTACCTAAATATTCTCTTTTATTATGAAACATTTATGATTCGTGAAAATACCTTTATCTTAGGAAAATATTAGGAGAACAATGGTGAAAAATTCCATTATCAATATCTTAATAAAACTATAAAAATAAATCAATCCAAAAAATAAATGATCATAGGGGAGAACATGGAAGTTGAAATCAAAATGGATGGTAACCATCAATTTTTATCACCCAAACTATTATCCAACACTAAGGAAAATAAAATGAAGAAAATCTACACCCAAAAAACATAATTATGTTTCAAACATTAAATACATAGAAATGATTTATAAAATTTTCGATTTAAATGGTGATACCCAAACAAATATCATTTTATATAACGTCATATTCAAATGGAGTAGTAATATTGCATTAATTTGTGATTGAATTAATGTGGTTTTGTAAAAATATAGATGATTAACTTTAAAATGTATAACATTTACCATATAATTCATTGTACAATACATTGGTATCAATTTCAAAATTCATTGAAATAACAATGAAATACTTTTATATAATCATGCAATTTCAATATTTTTTACAATCAAAATTCCAAATAACACAATAAGATTGTAACAGTTATGATAGAATTTATTGGACTATTCATACATAACATATTGTTTATGAAACAAATTTTTTTTGCTGAACAATTTTTCAATATATTAGTATATTACAAATACTGATAAATACATGGTAATTAAGTCATAACAAATTTTCTGACATTGTTGAATTTTTTAATTCTTTTAAAAATAGGTTTATATGTTATAATACCTGAAAGAATATTATGTTCAATTGAGTTTGGAAGAAGACATTAATATCAACACAATACAAACCAAAAGCTATACGAATGCAATGTTCAGTCTCATAATGTTAACATGGATTGATAATTATTATACATATGTGGTGTGGTTTTGATAGATGGTAGTAATCATAATTAATTAATATTAAAAACTTTTCAAAGAAGTCTCAAATTATTAAGGTAAACAAATGTTGATGGATTTTAACGTTGACAATTACCTTTTGGTGGAATATTTTTTGGAACCCATTTAATGAATTATTATATTCCACATGGTGGGGTAAGAGAATATCTTCAGGTTTTACATATGATATGATTCCCTATGAAAAATAATCAATAATTAGTTAATTATAGTCAAATATAAATATTACATTCTAAAATCATTTGAAGAATAAATAATGGGGGGAACACCAATTTCATAACTCATTGAAGAAACCTCCCAATTCACACAAATATTTTAATTTTTAATAAACAATGATTCCATATTTTATAGAAATTCATACAGACATAGGAATTTGATTAAAAAATTGAAATAAATAATAATTGAATATTAAAATATATACCACACATAGTGAGAAAAAATTGAGAAACAAAACACATTAATCAATAAATTAATTTACATGAAAAATTAAAATGTATGTTGTGTAATGAGAAAATTTAATTCGTCAATAATATTATCACAATAATTAGCCCCACATATAATGAAATGAATGATGATAGTGTATTAGAGAGTAGAAAATTGAAGATATCAATCAGTCTTGGAACGAACCTAATTTCACATATAAGTTATGATTGAGTTTTTGATGAAAAATTTCAATCAAAAACTATTATGTGTTATATATTTTATAACATTAGTTCCTAGAATTTGTCTCTCAATAGTCATTTTAATTGAACCTGAAATATAATAAAATTATTTTGAAAAACTAATAATTAAATGTGGAAAGTATATAAAAACAATTAAATTATATTACAATTACATATAATCATTTGTTCAAATGAAAAAACTAAAAACTAAAAAAAAATTGCGGGCCAGTGGTGGATAGTCGATGACACCTTGATCATAGTCTATGAATTGGGGTGAAGCGGTTTGGAATCCATGACCTCATGTATCATACAGTACTCATCTTCTTTCTACATAATCTATAACATTTCCAATACTAGATATCATCAATAAAAATTTAGAAGATGTAGTTTAAAATCCATAAAAACACTATGATCATTTGAAATCATAAAATTCTATTACGAAAGAAAAATTATGGGCTTTTATAATGATAATTCAAATAATGGAATCAATTTTTAAACGTACAATAAATATAAAAAATACAATCACAACTACACTTTCCAGTTGATAATGTAAGAAACTATGATATTTACAACTATGCTTCATCAAATTCATATTTTATACCAACTGATAATCCTCAATGTAATTGATTAATATCTACAAGATTTTGTAAAAAGATATTAATGTATTATTCATAGAACATTATGTTTTGTTGATATATCATTAGATGAAAAAACCATAACTATGTATTTATCTATGATAAATTATGTGAAACATATATAAGACATTTATATACACATAGTTTAATTAGTTATTACTTATAATGAAATAAATTTATCAAAATTTAATGACTCTCTGAAAAATATATGAATCTTATAGTTTCATAGAACATGGAATAAAAAATTATTGTATTCATATAAGTATCATTAAAACAAACATCATGATAATCTAATTTAAATTAATGTGTTCTATGGTAATCAATAAAGTGGATATAAAAGGATTAGAAACTCACTGTCAAACAATACACAAATCACAAAAACAATAAATCAGAGGAGAATGTTGGATGAACAAAATAATACCTCGACGTAGGGGGTTTGACTGATGAAAAAGAGATTACATAGTGTATTTACATCAAAAAATTAGATGAGGGGATAATTCCAGAGGAGGAGAAGTCAAGCCATTGATTTAAGAATGTAGGAAGGGGTGGGGGGTTGGGAGGTATGGATTGAGAGGTTTAGGTGGTGGGTTAGAGCTGATATGGGAATCAAACGTTGAGGGATGGCGGTGGGGGCTTGAATGTAGAGGTTGAGATGTTGTGGCGAGGGCCCTATGGTCAAGGCATATGCAGAGGTTGGGGGGTTGTTTTCGAGGAAGAGGAGGGAGGGGGAGGAGAGTGAAAGGGAGATTAGGGTTTCTGAAGGGGGAGGGGAGGAAAAGACAAAGTGGTGCATTATTTTTAAGGGAAAATTCAAAGGGTTTTGAAAAAACAATAAATATTTGTTAACACAATTAATCTATACCCATTGGGTTTTTTGGAACCATGGGAATACGTCCATTGTCTTAGAGCTAATTTCTAGTAGTGAACTTAGAAAATTTTTCATCACATTTCATATTACGGAAATACATTTCAAATGGTGAAATAAAGATTAAAAATGTTCATTACAAAAATGAAAATTAAAAAAATATATTATATAAACTCTATTATATAAAAATTTAGATAGATTCAGAAGGAATGTAAACCATTTTTAAAAAATAGGTTCTATTCATTTAAAATAAAAATAATCAATCATCATGGTCATATTCTAAATATATACGATTTTAAAAAACCTATAGGGGTGGAAAACAATAAAAATTCATTATGTTTATTAACATGTCCCTCCATACACTAGATAAGGATGAATCATTTCTACCTACTAAGGGATGTGATTTGGAGATATGATGTTTTAAAAATTCAATTCTATAAAGTGGTACCCAAATAACTCACTAACTAACTATGGATTGCATGTGATCATGTAAAAAACTAAAATGGGAAATTTTTGTTAAGGATCATTAAAATAGTATTAAATTTCACTCTCTAATTAAAACATTCCAATATTCACTTTAAAAAACAGAACATGTTTTTAATAAAAAAAATTACATTTCCAAAGTTTGAAACCCTAAGGATTCTGTTATACAATTTTATATCCATTTTTAACAAATAAATATTTGAATCCAAATCATGCAATTTAAAAATCCATTTTGACAGATAAATTCAACAATTAATTTTTTTTAAAAACCCAAAAATATTATAACAAAGTCCAAATTCAATGGAATTGGGGGATTTCTTAACATTCCAAACAAATATTATTTAAATTATATTAAAAAATTTAATTGAAATGATTTCCATTAAATATATTATTTAATATAAACAATTAAACCACACATATTTCCATAATCACACCACAAATCAATGGAAATTGGGGATCTCCAATTCCATTCCAAAACCTTATTTTTTTAAAACGCAATTCCATTGAATTGCGTTTTTAATAAAAAATCATGAAATAAATTTAAACAATTCCATAATTTTCATTTAAATCATCAATTGAATTTAAACTATAAATTTATGGTTATGATAAATTTGGCATCCTAATAGATCCTCATACCATATAGTCGCTATAACTAGAAGTGACAAACTAAAAATAGGATTTTCTAGCGTAGAAACAAATAAATAAAACCGGGGAAATTGATGATGAATAAGATGTTTATAACCCAAAAACAGAGGTAATAAGATTCATAATTAAACACAAGGATCCATAGAACCCTGAGAAGAAAGATAAAGATTGTAGGATATCATGAATGATAATATGAAACTAAACAGATGAGGATCGATCATTGTTCGTATGGCTTTAAATCACTTCAATGAGGGTTATGAGTTGATAAGAATCCTCCATGGGAGATCTAATGAAGGGAGAAGAAAGTTTTGGTTGAAGGGGGTCAATTGGGGAACTAAAATGAGGGTTCGGTAATTTTTAAATTAATTTCTAATTAGAAAAACAAACTTCCACATGGTTTCTTAAAAACAAGCATATAGTTTAGACAAACTATGCAGAAGACATGATTCTATTATAAATGGGAAACACAATTTATCTAGAGAGGCTACATGGTTTTCTAAACTGTGTACAAGCTGTTTAAATTCCAATATCTAATTTTTTCCATTTTTTAAATTAGGGAAAACAGTTGGAAAAACCATGCACAATACATCCACTGATTGTGGACTTTCCCAAATACATCTAAAAAATTATAATTTCACTAGATTAAACATCAAATGAATCATAACAATATATTATTCAATAAAATGGTTATAGGAAAACATAAATGTAGTAACGAGATGTTATAACCACCCCACCATAGAAACATTAAGTCCTCTAAAGCCTATGATTAAACATTCATTCCAAAAACATGAGGTTTCTTCTCTATCATCAGTTCCTCCCACTCCCACATCTCATTAGAATTAGTACTCTAGTTCTCTAGCACATTCACCATAGTTATCATCCTCCCCCAAAGTACCTTGGTTTTAGAAACAACTATCCGAGAAAGACTTTCAGTAATGGATAAATGATGCTCAACCTTAAGATCAATCCCCCTCCACAACATGATATTGATCAGATAGATACTTTTTTAGCTTATATACATGAATCATGTTATGCATCAATGTTAACTACGACCAAGGTGATAAATGATATGAAAATTTTTCCACCTTCTAAACAACCAAAAAATGTCCCATAAAATGAGGATAAATATTCCCTTTTGTCCCAAGATATTGATGACACAACGGGGGGGAAATATTTTATAACACCTGGTCACCAACTAGGAACTACTAAGGTAAATGGTGATGATTTTAATAATAATTATATCATCTCTATGACACCAACATTATCTTAATAATTAAATGAATATTTTCTTTGATCTCTTACATCATACATAGTCCAAAAAAGGATGTTTTCCCACCACTGGCCAAAAAGATGAAAATTTACAAGGCTGGTCCAACAAGTCCTAAAAATTTACAAGGCTGGCCCAACAAGTCCAAAAAAGGACAATCTATGATGCTCTTTTTGTCAGTCCATGTGACTGCAAATGGTATACCTTGTTCAAATGAACACTAAATCATAGTTCCTCTTAAGTTCCTATCAAAAACAATTATGTGAACCAATGATCTCTAGCAGAATATATAATAGATGAAAATATATGAGAATGAATATTTTCATTCTCATAATGATTTCAAAACTCCTCAATATTCAGTCTATCATAAATGGGTATAAAGTGAGCCAATGTTTTTGTCCAATTGATCATAACCCATATCTCATTTTTCTTCCTTTGGTTATATGGAATCCCAACTAAATAAATAAATAAATATCTCATCCAAATTCCATGTAGGAACCAAAATGGTTGAAGAAAACATAATGGTTTCTATTTCTAAACATTTACTTGTCGGAGTGAATAATAATGAGAATCAAATTCAAAAATTCCCTGTCACATACATGGCAACCATAATTGAACCTTTTGACGTAGAATGTCTTTGTAAATCCAAGGTGAACTACCCATGGGAAAATATGAAATTCTCACATGAAATCATTCCACTATGATGAATGTACCCAAAAAAATACTTGAAGAAAAAAATCATCACTTTAGAGAATGAAAACTAGAATACTACCTCACAACCATAAATAGGATCTCTGATTTTATAGAACCCATAATCAGAATTATGATCTTCATGAATCAATTTTATAAGATGGTATTTAAACTAAACATTGGCTTATGAAACCTCGGCCCTTTCTCCTAGATTATTATATGAAACTGTGCAATTATATCCAAAATGTCAACTCATCTTATGATTTCATCACTACCTAGGTTGGAATATTCATGCTCATAGAATCTATAATGAAATTAATTTTCCCGAGGTATATGCGACCTCGATGTTTATATAATATAGTGATTCTACCCAATGCCTTTGGTGGGGATTCAAATCTTTTTGATAGAATATATAACTGATGTTCTTGGTGTCGGAATACATGGAAAACCTCTATTCATAAATGAAACTCTACCACATCTTAAGAGGATGTGTCACATTTACATGTTCATGTTCATGTGTTGGATAATTATTATAGTGTGGTCTTAGGTAATGAGATCCATAAACAATGCCATGAACACCATGCATAAAAATATATCCCCAGCCTAAACCTGCTACATTAAAAAATACAACATTTCCATACCTAACATCATGAAGATTCAACATCATTGATTTATTCAAAAAGTGTTTAATGTCATCAAAATAATTCTAACATCTCTAATGCCATGAAAAAATTACTCCCTTTTAATTGATGAAAGTAATCAGAGAATCCAACATTGATAAGTCCTTATCAAACTGATGATAAAATTTGGACAAGACTAAGAAGCTACAAATCATGAAGACATTTTATGGTTTCTCCCAAGTCATAACAACCCTCACCATATCAGAACCGACTTATATTACTTTTTCTGAAAACAAGAGTCCCATGAATTTCACTTCATGAATCCAGAAATCAGAGTTCTAAAGCATGGAATAAATTTAGTGATTTCTCAATAAACTCAACACTATTCTATGATGGTGAACATGACCATCCTCAGTCTCAATGTAAACAATTATGTAATCAAAAAAACTACCATGAAATAATCAAGATAATCATTGAAATTTTTTTTCATCAATTGCATAAAGACTGTAGGAGCACTGGCTAGACCAGTCGGAAAATAGGGAACTCATACTGACCTGACCTACTCTAAAATGAAGTTTTATGAATGTAAGATTATGTTATCCTCAACTAGTGTAAACTAGTGTGAAGAAAAATATTATAAAAAAACATTAACCATTTTAACTAATCAAACATATAACAAATATATAGAAATGGATTCTTGTTCTTTTCTGTCACACGATTGATCTGAGGTTAATCAACACAAAGGTGAAATAAACCCGCATCTTTAATAGAAAAGAGAATAAGCGCCACACAATGTGACATGCTCATGGGTATAATGGATTTATCATGAATATAGACTAACTATTACTTCATCTATTTTATTTCATCTGGTAAAATTTGGCAAGAGGGATTTAAAACTGGGTGAGTACTAGGCATCAAGTCAATAGAAAAATGAACCTCCCTTACTAGTGTTAATCCAGATAAATCAAAAGGAAAATCATTTAGAAAACTGAAGAACACAATAGGGAGACAATATTTAATGTTCCCATCTCTAGATAAAAGGAAAAATGAAAATATTACATTCCATATCTCTAGATAATAAGGTCTGACGCATCTTGACCTTTAGTCCCATTCTACAAAAGAGACATTACCCACACCATATGGTGTAATATTGGAGACCTGGTAATGATAAAAATCATATGGGTTTTATTGGAAATTATCCCAACCATCACTAATATTATTTGATTATGTCTCTTATCAAGATCTATAAAACTCCAAAAAAGCTCCACATTTGATAGATAGAAAACACAAGTGGGACTACAGAGACCGTTCTCTCTCTTTGTACCAATAGATGTAGTTAAGTCCATTTCAAAAAATAAAATCCCTATATGAAGATTAACAAAATTAAAAATATGGGATGAAATAAAAAATGATATGTACTAGTATGAAATACGGTAGTCTGTAATAAATAATATATAGATATTGTATTTCCCATAGTTAATGGGCCTGTATTAGATTCCTATGGAGATTCTAACTATGTGTGAATGATATTGATTATGGATTCTTTTGGTTCGATCACTTTTGAATGTGAATCATCTGATTGTGTCTTAATTATAGATGGTGTGGATGATATCGTGACATTGCACATATTTGAATTATCATGGAATAATCACTCTATGTTACCAGAGTGTCTTCAACATCCACAATTCATGGTTGCCTCAGTGAAAACCTTCCATGACTGTCTCAACGTTAAACACTAGTAACAAACTAATGTAACTATTCCATGCAGTGCTGGAGGTTTAGAAAACCCTATCACCTATAAGGAAAACAACAATCAACATGCTTCCTCTTTTACATAGAGGAATAAACTATTGGATCGATTGTAAGATAGATATGATATTGATTGTAGTATCAAATTATGGTGTAAATACTCAATATACAAGAGGGGGGGTTAATAATACACATTAAAAATTCTTTAAACAAATTTTTTATAAACAAAATCCACAACACATCATAGTTATAATAACTTTCTTGATTCCAGAAATGTAATTCCAAAAAAGTGATTCCAGCAATGAAACTTAAAAAATGTTTACAACAACATAATTTTTACATTAAAGCATATAGAATTCTATTTAATAATAGTACTAGTCCAAGAATGTATAAGATGGTTATACTTTCCCCAACAACCAAAATTACAGTTGAAAAAAAACATGAAACACTACAAAGTGGCGGGCATTGGAAAACTTGTTTTAAAAAACAACTATTTTATTCCATTCAAAGACCCTTTATGTACTAAATTTCAATGTGTTGGTCATTAAAAGAAAAATTGTTCTTTTAACAATGTTAAATATGTTGGGGTTCATAAATCTTATTTTTCTAAACAAATTTGGATACCCAAAATTTAATTGTCTAACAATTCTGGGTTGATGAATGTTTTGATTCTAAAAGTATAACATTCTTATTTACAAGAAAATAATGAATATACCAACAGAAATACTTGGTACATGGATAGTGGTTGTTCCCAGAATATTTCTAGAAACAAAAAATACTTTGACAAGTCTATCAAGATGAAAGGGGGAAAATTAACTTTTGAAGATAATGCTAAGGGGGAAATTATTTGTATAAGAAACAAAATTATTATTTGAAAAACACTGATTTCAAATGTTTTATTTCTTAAGGGTCATAAGAAAAACCTCATTATCATAAGTCAATTATGTGATGAAGGTTACCCTGTGAATTTTAGGAATGAAACTAGCATAGTAAACAATTCCAAGGAAGAGTTTATTCATTCTTCCAATAGGCAAGAGAATGTTTACACACTAAACATAGAAGACCTTCAGAGTAATGATCTACATTTACTTAGTGCAATGGATGATCATTCTTGGTTGTGATATAGAATGTTAGGTCACTATAATCTTAGGAACCTATGAAAAATATCTATGAAAGGATTTGTTAAGGATCTACATGTGCATATATTTGATTCATCAAAATTATTTCTCTTTGTCAATAAGGCAAGAAACATAAATCAACTTTTAAATCTGTCAACAAAGTCTCAACCACTGATGCATTACAATTAGTGCTCATGTATCTTTTTGGTCCAACACAAACAGAATGCATTGGAGGCAAATATTGTGTATTTTTCTTAGTTTATAATTACGCTAGATTTACGTGGGCTTATTTTCTAGTAAAGATATATGATGTTTTTTCTGATTTCAAATGTTTTAGAGCCCATGTTAAAAATGATGAAAACCTTACTTAGACAAATATTCATATTGATCATGGATGAGAGTTTCAAAATTCTGAATTTGAAACTTTTTGTAGTAGAAAAGGCATTACACATAACTTCTCAGCACCTAGAACACCTCAACAAAATGGTTTTGTTGAATGTTGAAATAGAATTATTCAAGAGATAACAAGAACCATGTTAAATGAATAATCTATAGCCAACCATTTTTGGCTTGAAGCTGTATGTACAGCTTGTTATACTATAAATCCTATTTTGATAAGACGATTTCTTAAAAAAACTCTTTACGAGTTTTGGAATGGTAGAAAACCTAGACTATCACACTTCAAGGTTTTTGGTTTCAACATATTCATTTTGAAAACTATAGATAACTTACCCAAATTCGCACAAAAATATGAATATGAAATTTTCATATGCTACTCCACATCTTCTAACTCTTATATGGTTTTCAATAAAAACACTTGTTTTCTTGAAGTAGCAGTACATGTCAAATTTTATTAAAATGATATTTTTGTTTTTAAACAACACCAACCTACATCATCAGATGTGTTTTCAAAAACTAATATTAACCATAGTTAGATGATCCTTATGATAAGGAAAATGTCCATGAAATTGTTTCTGAAGCATTTACCCCAGATGATTTCCTATCATATGTTGATGAACCAGTTTTACAAAAATTAAATCAGTTTTTTCTTATGAATCATCTCAATGATAGTATCATTGGTATTGTAAATAAACCTCTAAGGAATATTAGTTCCTTAAGAAATGAAGTATAACATCTAGCATTCCTTTCTATATTATAACCAAAATGCACTAAAGAATCATTATCTGATGATGATGGGATAAAATCCAAGCAAGATAAAATAAATGAATTTGAAAGGGAAAAAGTATGGACCTTGGTTGAAAGACATAAGGAAACTTATGTTATTGGAGTAAAATGGGTCTTCAAAAATAATTGTGATAAAAATGGAATCATAGTTAGAAATAAATCCAGATTGGTTGCTAAAGGATATAATCAAGAAGAAGGAATAGACTATGGTGAAACCTATGCTCCAATATCTAGAATTGAATCTATTTGTATTTTACATGCCTTTACAACATTCTTCAACATCAAACTATTTCAAATGGATGTAAAATGTGATTTCCTTAATGGTTTTGTACAAGAGGAAGTTTTTTTTGAACAACCTCCAGATTTTTAAGATATAAAACATAATGAACATGTTTAGAATCATACCAAAGATTTTTATGGACTTAAGCATTCCCCTAAATCTTGGTATGATAGACTTACATGATTTTTCCTTCCAAATAATTATGTTAAGGTAAATGAAGATTCAACCCTTTTTATAAATAAAGAACAGTAAAATGTTTTTATTGTTCAAATTCATGTTGATGACATTATATTTGGTTCAACTCAGCAATCCTTAACTAATTCCATTGTGGATCTAATGAAATCTGTGTTTTAAATGAGTATTGTGGGTGAGTTATCATTTTTTAATGGTTATCAAATTTCTCAAAAACCAGAAAGAATATATATATTCAAACATTGGTATATTAAAGATCTTCATAAAATGTATGGATAAGAAAACACTAATATTATTAGTACTCCCACTAATACCTCAAACATACTTGATCTTGACGAAGCTGAGAAACCAGTAGATCAAACATATTTTAGATTTATGATAGGATGTTTACATTACATGACAGCTAGTTGTCCATAATTAATGTTTTCAGTTTGCTTATGTGCAAGATATCAATACAATCCTAAGGAATATCATTTAAAAGAAGTGGAAATAATTTTGTTCTACCTAAAGGTAACCATGGATTTAAGAATCTATTATACTTCTGAAAATCCTTTTATTTTAAAGAGTTTCTCGAATACTGACTATGGTGGATGTACAATGCATAGAAATATTACATCTAGAAATTTTCATTTCTTATGTGATTCATTATTTTCTTGGTTATGAAAGAACCCACACTCAGTAGCACTCTCCACTACTGAAGACAAATATGTAGCAGCTAGAAGTTATTGTTCTCATGTGTTGTGGAAGGAACACACACTCACCAACTATAGTACGAGTTTTACCAAAACACAAATTCTGTGTGATAATACTAGTGACATTTCCCTTAGTAAAAACCTTACAAATCACTCTTGTGAAAAACACATAGATATTAGGCATCACCTTCTTTGGGATCACACACAAAAAGTGGATACAACTCCTCTATTTATCAAAAAACAATATCAACTTGCTGATATTTTCACAAAATCATTACCCTCTGATAGATTCTAATACACTAAACAAATGTTAGGAATGATAAACATGACGTAATATTCCTTTATAATTTCTATTAATGACAATCCCCTTACAGTAATAAACTCATTTTCATAGGGGGAGTAAATTTCTTTGTTAGTTTTAAATACATTTTTATTGAAAATTTTCGTAGTCGGATTTTCCAAATATTTCGTAATGAAAATTTTCATTGTAAGATTTTTTAAATCTTTCGTCATGAAAATTTTTATAGTCAGGTTATTCAAATCATTCGTAATGAAAACATTCATAGTCATATTTTTCAATTAATTCATAATGAAAATTTTCATGGTCATGTTTTTCAAAAATATTGTAATGGAAATTTTCATTGCAATATTTTTTATGTTTTCATAATGAAGATTTTATAAAAACATCTTAGTCAGTTTTCCAAAAATTTTCTTAATAAATTGTTTTTGGAATCTACAGTTTTTCAAGAAGAATTTTCCCGGCAATCCAAAAGGTATGTTTACATTCTTGGGATTTCGAAATCATCCATTAATTTCAGGTAGTTTCTATTGTATTTAAAATTTTTGGATTCTATTTTCCTCAAATCATAAATTTTTATTAAAAAAACCTCAAAATATTATATCCAAGATTTTTTTGATTTTGTCATATCTACTGTAAAATCTGATCAGTAATATTTTCAGCCTTTGGATTTCATTTGGAAGATGAACTGTCACATAAATAACCTATATAAAGGACCCCTTGTTGGTTGTCCCACATCAAATCTCAAGCTCTTGCATGCTGAAGTTATACACTTCTACATAAGATCATTTCATATTTTCAAGGGTTTATCAATTTTGACTGTCTGTCGAAGAATCTTCTTAGAAATACATGTCAACTATCAAGATAATCTCAGAGTGGAAGGTCTATAGAGAAAGGTTGGCGCATCCGAACTTCTTCGCTAAGTGTGTTTTTATCATCTTGAAGAACATTAAGCTGAATGGATGGGAGACTATTTGTATATTGAAGCTAGGGGCTCATGATTTAGTATATCCAGATATTCTAGTTTAATTTTATGAATCAGTAATGTTATTTATGGATGAAGGAAGAGAGATGTTTTCATTGAGAGGTATGGAAATACTTATGCACTTTCATATACTAAGGCGGATAATTTAGTTGGTATTCTATAAAAAGGGGAAGTTGGGTTCTGTTCTCATATGTTGGAAGATGTCAAAGGAAGTTTTGGTAAAGTGAAAGCTATTTAATTCCATGGTCTTATAGATGTTAATACTCTAAAGATTTCTCACTTGTCTACAAATAATCGAAATATAAAATTATGGGTTCAAGGATTCATGATTCTGAGAAATGGTGACAAAGATACATTGAAGAAGAGTGACATGTTTGTCTTGGATTTCTTGTTGAACCAAAGGAAGATCAATCCTGTTAAGCATATTCTCATTACGATTGAGAATATTAAAAACAGAAACCTGAAGGATCAGATAATCATGTATCTAACCATTCTCTAAAAGTCAATTGACGGGTGCATAGAATATTTTAAAATTTAACATATCTTGAATCCAAGGAATTTCAAAGTCATGTTAGTTAGTGATGATACCCTAGAGAAGATGAACATTGGATTTTCTAAAAACTCCAGAGAATTTTATGATCTACTAGAGGAAGAAGCTGAAGTTGTTCTGAAAAAATAAGACGTAGTTGAACCATCCCAAAAGGGAGGAAGGAAGAGGAAGTTGAAGGAAGTAGTAGTGGAAGGAAAAACTGGATAGCCCATGTAAATCCAATATGCACCTCCAAAACCTATGGAGCGAAATTATTATTCAGATGAGGTAGTTTCTTAGTGGAGAGTAGAAAAACAGAACAAGAAAGCAGGGGAGCCATGTTTTGTATTGGATCCTTCTAAAACAAAAGCGTTAAAAGAGATGATAGTTGAAGAGATTGAAAAGAAATCTAAATAAAAGAAGAAAAATAAGAAGTTAACCAAATCCAAAATACTGCAATCACTTCTAAAGGATGCTGAGAAAGCATCCATGAAAATTCTGGTACCAGAATCATTCTTAATAGAATATTTACTTGAGACTCCTCAAAATATGTATGTGACTCCGAAAAAGATTCAGGTAAAATAAGTAGAAGAAATAGAAGAGGGAGTGTAAGAATAAGGTATTGGTGATATCGATGATCTCATTAAGTATTTATAAGAGTTTCATGAGAAGGATAGTCTAAATGAGAAAATATCAATATGAACTTCTCAAGACGAATCATCAAAGCTGGATACTCCTGGGAAGGATGAAGGAAAGGATGATGATTAAGAAAATAATCCATCTAAAGAAGAATTTATTAATAAATATTTTATTCATCCTGATGATGTTGAGGCAGAAGATGAGAAAGAAGAGATATGTGAAGATAAAATTGTTTCGATGTTTGACAGTGAACAAGAATTTCTGAATGAGGAAGCCATTCTGAAATATGATAAGGGAAAATAGGTAGTTGTTGATACACCTAGTAAAGCTGTTGTATAGATGAAGGAAGAAGCTGGATCTTATAAGAGGAAACATGATGTGCTAGAGAAAGAGATATAACATAGAAAAGTTTCAGATTCTGAATCATCTTCTCATGGACATGATTTCTTTGTTCAGCCATTGAAGAAACATATTGGTACCCTTCCGATTTTCTAGGCATGGACTCCAGATGCAATATTCTTCAAAATAAACTGAATCAGAAATCAGATTCAATATCCTAGGTGATGGATAAGTGTGTAAATATTGAGTCTGATTTCATGAATTTTATAATCAACTACAAATCCCATAAAAGATCATGTAGGAAGATGACTAGTTGTTCATGGAAAAAAATTTAATATATGAGTGATCTTTATGAGTTATAAGATAGTGAAAATGATGAATTTGACAGTGAAGATGGAATGATCAAGGATCTTGAAAGTAGTTTTGAAGAAAATATGACTCTGAAACAGAATTCTTAGAGTAATGAAGTGAATTATTTGAATGGGAACCTATATTCAGTGAATCAAAGCTGGAATAGAGAAATATATCTTCATATTGAGATAGAAGAAAAGCCTGTCAAGTAGAAAGACGTACTGAAGGCTCAGGCAGAGGCTTTTAAGGCTCATGATGATAGAATCAAAGCCTTAGATTAGAAAGCTGAGGATCAGGATCAGATTCAAAAATGAAAAGAGGAAGATTACAATGAGCTTAAAAATCTCATAACAATAGTGAAAGAAGTTGATGCCTAAGGAAAAGTAAGGATAACGTGGTTTAATGCTGATATTTTTTGGTATTTTACTTATTGTATAAATATTTTCTAATCTTAATGAAATTTTGGTTGCTTGTCTTTTGTAAGTGTTATACTAATATTTCTGTTACCATAATTACTTTTCCATTCCATAAAATTCCTTTTTGAAAATCATAATTGGGGAGAAAGGGAATAGAATCATATGTAAAGAGGAAATGTCCCTATATTAGGGGGATTTTATCCAAGGGGGATATTTTTTTTACAATGATTTTTGTATTCATGATAATGAAAAATATCATTCTATAAATATAGAATACAATCCTTAGTGTTCCAAAGACTAAGGGGGAGTTAGCCATATTCAACATTTCCCATCTATTAAGAGAGATATGTTTGGTATTCAATGTCTAGGAAAACTTTTTTCTAAATCCTTATATTATTTTTCATAAGGATGTTTCTATTTTCCAAAAATGTGGAGATTGTTGAGTCAATATGGTTTCCTTATGAATTTCCCATTCCTTCATGTTTGGGGAGATGATTGAGTCAATAAGGATTCCTTATGAATTTTCCATTCCTTCTTGTTTTGAAAATCACAAACAACTAATCTTAAGGAAAAATTCATTTTACCCTATGTTTTACTTTCGAAAGGAAATGTTTCCATACAAATTGAAATTTATCCTTAACATGTTTTTCATTGTTCATTTTTTCTCTATGATTAATATTCAGTTTCGTATACATAACCATAGAATGATATATATAGTTAGATATAAAGAATTATTTTTTTAGTATCTGAATTCATGTTCCAAACTCTCTGAATTCAGGATCCGAACTCTTCTGAGTTCTGACTCCATGTTCTCTGAATTAATACTCTAATCTATTTTGAGATCTGGCTCTGAGTTCATTGAATTAAGGCTCTGAACTCTTTTGATTTCTAACATTGAGTTATCCGAATTCAGACTCTGAACTCTTATGATCTTAGATGTCGAGTTCTCTGAATTCATACTTCTAAATCTTCTGAGTTTACACACTCAATTGTTATAAATACAGATTCTGAACTATCTATGTTCAGGTTTTGAATTCTTGTGAATCTAGATTTCGAATTTCCTTGAAATTTAGACTCAAGAATTCTATATAATTCAGGTTTAGAATTCTTTGGAAAAAGTAATCCAAATATCCTTGTATTATAGACTTTGAATATTTTTTGGGTAGACTCTGAACATTCATTTTTTCTTACATTGTGAAAAATAAATTTTCTTAAGTAAACATATTTTTTCTTACACATGTTTTGGTTATAAAATGATGTAATTAATTTAATTAGTAACTAACCATTGTTTGAGTGAAACATTTAAAATTCCATCTGAAATTCAAGTAAAAAATATGGTCGTTGGAGGAGGGAGCTGCCCATTTAAGATGAGCCTATAAATAAGAGCTCATTTGAATGAGAGTCGTACATTTTAAAGCTATATTTTGGAATAACATAAATACATGATGTTGAAGTGATTTCTAGAGAGAGTCTCTTATTAAATCTTAGGCTTCATGACGAATTTTTGAATTTCTTTCTCAAATGTTTCTTCGGGTAGAATTTCTTTGTGTAGATGTGCGATTTCCTTAAAATCAGAGACTTCTGGTTGTGAAGTCAGAGGTGCCAATTTCCTTTAAAATAGAGGGCTTGTGGGGATAGCAAGAGAGATACCGATCTTAGGATTAAGGGATTACCTGGGTTTGGATAAGACAGACTTTCTTAAAAGTATAAATCCAGACGCCTTTAACCTATTTTTTGGTATACCCATCTCATTGGGTTAAAATATTTACTATTTGATACTTATAGTGTATCATGTTTGTTTTCAATTTTAATTTTTGTTTTTGAGGAAATAATGACTATGTAATACTTTCATAGACTAGTACTCTGATTAAATATGATTCTATATGCTTTAAGGTAGATTAATTTTTGTTTTAAACCATTGTTATGTTACATTTCCAGAATATCCTTTTCATAATTACATTTGCAGAATCAAGTAAGTTACTAGAACTCCGAGGTGTTAATAATTTTGTTTATACAAAATTTGCTTGCAGAATTTTTAAAGTATGAAATTCACCCCACTTATATATTGAATATCTACACCATAATTTGATAATAAAATCAGTATCATATCTATCATACAATTGATCCAACATAAACACTTCAATAATGATAGAATAAAACACCTGTTAACCTTGAGTTACCATCCAGGTCTATATCAATCAATAGTTCCCTATTTAGTACATTACTATGTGATGTATTATTTATCATGAAAACCTAAGAACAGATATCCTGATGAGGTCCCAAATCAATCTAGTGTGCTTCAATCCTCTCATTTGATACCATCTACAGTGTGAATTGCATGATCGGGGGAATCCAATTTGCATACTCTATCACCATTAATTTAACCTACACAAGTTTGAATAACTCAATAGACATTGCTAAAATCATTGGATCCAGATATAAATAGTATTTGAAAAAAACCATGATGCCTTTACACTCTAATACATCATGTTTCTTTTGCATTTCGATAGTGTCCCACAATCTCCTTTTTTTTCATTCCACCATGACGGTGGAATTTTTTTTTTTGATCTCATCGGGTGTGTCCAAAAAACCAAAAAATGAAACATTTTTCTCATCCAATCCTCATATTCTTGGATATCAATTCATCCATTGAATGATTCTACATTCTGGTGAAGGAACACAAGAGAGAAACCCTTAACAACAACCCTAGGAGGTTACACATCTAGATCATGAATGTGAATTGGAGGTCGTTCTAATCCCAAAGTATGGATATTGAACAAGATAAAATATAATAGACTTGAGTCCATGACAGGATTTTCATGTTATGGATTATTAGTATCTTCATTATGGATATGATTCACACTTCTTCTCAGAGAAATGATTCCACAAAATAGCAAAAAACAACAATGAAGACTTCAAGTTAATGTGAAACAGATCATGAAAGAAAATTAATTCCAAGAGGAAGATTAACTATAATTTAGATTTCAAAAAATCCAAATAAAAACAAGAAAAACACTTGAAATAATCCACAAGAACAATTTTACTATCCACCAATGGTGAAATAAGTTTCATTTGAACGAGTGATTGATAGTCACTCAATCAATACAACCTCACAAGTCTTGACAATATTTTACAATGTATACTGACTTCCATGATTACATTGAGCCTCCTATGATAAAAATTTTTCATGACCCAACTAGGGTACATTGGTATCCGAATAACCGAGCTTGTCCCGACCTAGCCAGAAGGGGGTTCGCTGTCACCACGGGTCTACGACTAGCACCTTACATCCTAAAAAATTAAAGTATGAATGATTTTTTCCAATTATAATGCTGAATTAAAATAGAAAATATAATATTAATTTGAAATGAAACTCAAATAGAAGTAATATAAGTGAATTATAGAAAAAAAAACCTGTGTATGTACTAAAACCAATTACCCTAAAATTAGAAAAACATCCCTTGTCTAAAATGAAGTAACTTCCCATATCCAAGGTTCAATAAATATATCCACCTCTAGGACATTATTTTCACGTTTATCAACCTAGAAGGATATAATTTACAAACACCTAAAGGAAAACATAGTAAATGAGCTAATTTACATTAGTATTTCATCCAAAAATTCCATATAAAATTACAATTTTAAATTAACCAAGTAAACTAATTTCAATTAAAGCATAATCATTTTGGCATTTCCAAATCATATTTAAAAAAAATTATGATTACATTTTAGTAGATGGATATAATTTTTAAAATCATTATTCCTATGTCAAATGATGGAAACAATTTCTAAATTATTGAATAACCTTTCAACAAAATATTATTTACACATAAAGAAATTTTCACAAATGGATTAAATAAATACTTTATATAAAAAATTTATATCAATTCATAGAGAATGTTAAATAGTTGAAAACAATAGATTTTATTCATTTAAATTACAAAAAAGTGAGAAACATGGTCATATGCTATATAGATATGACTATTATAGGATATAGGGGCCCGACACTGTGAAAAAAAACATGGTTATACACACATCCCTCTAAACATAGGCCAAATAGGACTCATCACCATCACCTAAAGGATATGATGCAATTATAAAATGTTTTAGAAGATTGTATGTTATAAACTACTACCCAAAATAAAAAAATTACTACATAAGGCATGAATGTGATCAAGTAAAAAACACTGATGGAAAATTTATTTTATGTCTAATTGAAATATAATTAATTCCCATTCTGTATTTCAAACTTGAATTTTCTCCCATTAAAAAACATAATGTGTTTTTAATATAAAAACCCACCATTCTCATGGGTGAAACCATATGGTTTCCATAAAACAATTTTAATCCTTTTTTCACAAATAAATATTTGAATACAAATCATGATATTTCACAATTGATTTTATGAAATTAAATTCATCAATTGAGTTTTTCCTACACATTATATCAAATTTTAGTAAAACTACCAATTCCACAAAAATTAGGCGTGTTCATATCATTCCCTAAAATAAATTGTTTACAAAATTAATTTCGAAAATTTAATTGGTATAATATCCATTAAATTCATAATTTTAATTAAACAGTTTAAATCAAACATTTTTCCATTAACACAACCCAATTCATAAGAATAGTATTTTTCCTTTTTTTAACAAAAACCAATTTTTTTAAAACCCAATTAAATGTAATTATATTTTTTAATAAAAAATCAAACGAATGTTTACACAAATCAATAATATTCATTTAATTTATCAGGTGAATTTAAATATAAATATTGGGTTAGTATAAATGGGGTATCTTAACAGAACAACCTACCTTAGAGTCACTAGATCTAGAATTGTAAAACCCTAATTGGGGTTTTTTTGATGAAGATTTAAAACAATGTAATTTGGTGAAACAAGGTTGAAACATAAGTTTATAACAAAAAATAATGGACATTTGATCCATAGTTAAACATAAATATCAATGGAACCATATGTGGAAAGAGATAGATCATCATAGATTATGATCTGGGAAAGGGAACTAACTAGAAGAGGATCAACTTCCATTCTCACAGCTTTATATTTCTTTTTGGAGGGGTTAAAGGGGTTATAAATAATCCATGGGAACATTGGTTAAGGGAGAAACATGTATGTCTCAATAGAAGTCATCGAGGGCCCAAATGGATGGTTTGTGAATTTTTAATAAAATTCCATATTAAGGAAAATCCATCATTATAGTGTCTTGGGAACAAGTGAGAGGTTTAGAGAAACCATGAACTAGTAATGTGCCCATTATAAATGGGTAGCATTTTTTCTCCAGAGGGGGCACACAGTTTGGTAAACCATGCACAATCCTTGAAAAGCTAATTATAATTTTTTCCCATTTTTAATATCAATGTGCTTGGTTTACAAATAGTGTGAAAGTCTTGTACCAATCATGCAATATTCCAAAACATCCTAAAATCTAGAATTTCAACAAATTCAATAACAAATGAAACCTAAACAAATAATTTTAAAAAATTGTGGTTTCAGAACACATAAAAACCTTAATAATATGTAATAAACCCATAAACTGAGGACTAATATTTATTTATTATCATTATAACCTCATATATAAAAAGTATTAATTTTCTATATAACCATATCTATTTATATAATACCATGTATGTTCAATCATTATATTATATCACACTTTTAATAACAATTTGTAATAAAATCACTACTCTGGGTGATAACTACTTCATTTTTTTGGAATTTTCAGTTTAACAGTCTCATTCATTAAACAAAATTTATGTAACAAAATTGTTTTCTATAGTGTAACTTATTGATATAATATATTGTGTGTTTTACAATCGGATTGCATTAGGGGTAGTTTTTGGTATTTTTATAAGATCGTAGGCTGGGAATTCCCAGCAAGATGCTACTATGTCATAAGATTTTAGAATTTATGTAACGCCCCAAACCCAGAAGACTAAAGTCAATGCATTATTATGTATCATTAGCATGATCATAAAAGATCAAGTCTCTAAAGAACCATTATTTTAGTATCCTCGGAAATACTAGAAACATTCATATGGTTTACATTACATTATATAATGGAAATATACAACTACATTATTTCCATAGTCAACAATGAGATCCCATAGACTATCCCTACAGGTCATTCATAATATACATCTTTGTATCCTGGGAAAAATAAAACATAGAAAGGGGTGAGATCAGATTCCCAGTAAGGATACCATTATAGCAGAAACATTCATAAATAAGCATAAACATTTAAGGCGGTGTATAAGACTAAAATAAAATCCTTTTAAACATGAACTTCAGAATAATATGGAAATGATAAAATCAAATAATTCCATTTACTTATTTACTTGGATATTCTAATAGTCGAATAATGACATGCAATATCAATAGCCACTTTCATAATGATAGAATGCATAATGCTATAATTTACTAACCACGTAGTCAAGGCTTTTTGTGAAGACTACAAATAAGATTTTTTCAAGGCCTTGTGCAAAGACACTAGTTTGTCTCATGATACCTACCGATTCATCGAGGAGCTATAGTGGGCTCCACCTGTCACTTACAAAGTCCAATGCATTCCTCTTATGAAAACGTTGAAGCATAATCTGAACATTCGTATTAAAACCAGTATACAAAATTTCAATATTTTAACCACAAACCATGAATGATATAAAAATAGCACATCCAACGTCAAACATATCTCATTGAATACATTAATGATGGTTTTATTATAATAGATCAACCTCCATAGATAATAATTAATGATATTAACATAGATTAAAATAATCATCAAAACTAATTTTGGGAAATATCCCCCTTTTTCTTGAAAACAATTAAAGGTCTCACAATTTATCAAGAATCCGTTTAAAATAGATTTTTGAATCAAAGTGTCCCATACCAATTTGAATCTTTTAAAAGGAATTTTAATTTCAAATAACTAATGTTCATATAAATAAATCCCTAAAACAATTTTCAAAACATGGCCATTAATGAGAAATATTTTAGGTAATAAATCATTAATACATTTTAAAAAGATATTTTAGTTAGAGTTCCTAACCAAAAAAGAGACACTTGAATACAAATAATTTAGGTAATAAAAACCTTGTAATAACCTGAGAATAAAGGTATTCATGATATACTATGTCAAATTACATTATATACACCATATAAAAGTGATGTGGTGTATAACAACAAAGAAGTCTCAATGGAATGTAAATTGAGTTGAAATATATTATAAAGACTGAATCCTTGGGTAAAGTTTAAATAAACAAAATAATTATGTCTGAAAAATATAAATACACTATATATGATTGGATATTAATTGTAAATCAATAAGAGGACATTCACACATTTTCTTGTACAAACAACACCAATTAATTTCATATTTAACTCAATAAATAAAGATTGATTTAAAATTACTCCTATCAAGTTCATATAGATGAAATGAGAGTTTATAAATGGATATATTATGTGTATCAATAGTATATTCACATAAAGGGGAGTGCAAATTATGACATAAGAAAATGAATATTTATTCCACACATAATATTGGAGTAAAATAATCAATGAAGTATGCGTAAAGGTGAATGAGTGGAAATTGAATTTTGTAATTCCCTTACCAATTTGGTATCTTATGAAACATACATCCCATGAAATATGTATCATTCAATGTTGATTTAAATATCTATAAGTTAATGTATATTACATAATTAATACAATCATGAGACGTACACACACAAAATGAAATAAATAAGTTGTGTGCAATAGAAATCTCACGGAATTAAAAGTTAGATAAGAAACCCCTTACTTTGTAATTTTTCCTTGGTTGAGGGTAGGTTATCCTCCTGTATAATGGTGAAATAATATTTATTTAATTATGAATGATTAATATACATTAATATGATATCATATATGATATTTTAACATTGCTTTGTTAATAATATATTAGTATTATCGTCGTTTCAGGGGCTAACAGATTCATTTTCCATTACATTCTTTGTCATGTGAGTACTATTTTTTATGTTTGAGATGTATCTTATTCATATCCAAAATGATATCATGTCTCTAAAAATTATTTTTTATCGTCAAATAAAATTTATTCTCGAATGGATATTATGGGGAATGAATGTCATCACGTTTGTGGAGACAGTAATCCGTACGTACACATTAGCGATAATATCATTCTGTTGATTTTAAAATAATATATATTTGGATTATATATCATATATACAGAATAATTATTAATTTATTTTTATTTTTTACATCAATTAAACATCATTATTACACCAATCAAAATAATAATGTATTGAATAACAATTACACCACAACGTGGAGAAGGTAAGTTGTACGTACGCATGCATGGTGACATGTCATTCAATGGATGGATCGACTAATGAATATGGTTTGTAGAGACCCGAAGCCTGATGTACATGGACATTACATTACATTTTCGGAACACTTAGTACATAACAAAAACACACACACAAGGATAGTAATATTTCAGTGTCTTTGGAAACTCGGAATATAATCATCTAATCCTGGTGAAAGATATTCAACATCTCCCATAAATATCTTCTTTTTTTTATACCTAAAACCTTTCTTTTTGTCCTGGGGAAAAGAAAACATAAAAGGGTGAGATAAAATGCTCAGTAAGGGTAAACAAAAGAAATATCAATCATATCATATACATAAGCTCATAACTTTTGGAAATATTAACCTGTAAAAAAAGATCATAATTTCATAACCTGGGATAACTCATGGAAGTGAAATGTAATCACAATAATCATAACTTAAAACATTAAAATTTGTGTCATACACACATAATCATAGAAGAATCATTTCTTGTTAGTCAAGACTCATTTCCAAGACTATCTTAGTGGACAAAGTCCCTTTCTGAACCGAGTCACCCTCGTTCCAGTCCTGCTTCACTGAACTGGTATGACCTACCATTCCAGCCATGTCTATCTCATGAGAAATAAAATCTTTACCCAATGCATTGGAGGGAGATATAGGTCCCACCCATCTCATAATGATACCATTCTTATGTGTGCCAAAAAATCATAAACCATACATCATAGCATAACCCATGTAATAAAAATGGGAATCTTAAACATCATGACATCATAAAACAATTCATATAGGATAAAAAAATTCATAAAAATATTTCAATCACAACATAATCAAATCCATGTAATAATAGGGATAGAAACAGAACCCTTTATTATCTTTGATGGAAAATTATTTTGATAAAACACTTGAACTCTATTCTTGAGGAAAATATCCTTTCTACTTCAAAAATACTTTTCCTTTTTTAAAATGTCATAAAATTCTAAACTAAAAGAAGTTGATTAAAAATAAACATGAAAACATGTAAAGGAAGCTTCTTGGAAATAATGTTTTAAAAATCCATTCATTCCGTATAAGTTAAAAAAACATTCTTCGTACTTTTGTCAGAAAAGTCAAAACGTACCTTGTACGAAAAATGACAAAAGATTCCTTTCTTATCTTTTACTAAAAATTCACCGAAGGGTAAAATTGGATTTAAAAAATTGTAGGTGGATGGAAATAATATTACATATTGAGGAAACATGGATGTGGATGATAAAATACACCCCAGTAAATACCAAAGTATAAACAATCTCGGATAAAAATGAGATTGTGATATTTCCCCTTACCTTAGATCCGACATGCTTTGTAAGTGTCTGAAACTCCTGTATAATGATTTAAATCATGTTATTGACTTATTACAGAATCATATTCATTGTTATTATATCATATATGGTCCACTTATGACTTTATATTACCCGTTATTTTGTAAATGAATGTTAAAGTAGTGTTTTGGGTAAAATCGTCTCATTGTTCGTTCGTGTTTTTAACTTGTAATTATTCATATGATTACTCAGATCATGATTAATTAATTCAAGAATATAAAACATGATTTATATATATATATATATATATATATATATATATTCATAATATACATATATATAATAAATCATTAAATGGAATGAAATACACCGTTTATGGAGACGGTAGTCCGTACGTACGCATGAACGCTGTTTTCGTTTCCTTATTGAATTGAATGGATTTAAGTACATGACATACATATAAATATAAACTAATCCAGTATAATTATTAGGTCATATATTTCATTAATACTTATTATATATACTTTATAATCATTCATGAATGGTTAATCATTGAGAATGAATCTCATCGCGTCGTGGAGACGGTAGTCCGTACGTACGCACGAGCGATGATATCGTTCCAATGGTCGTGGAATTGTGTTGAAGTGTATGTATACTATTTCATTATCAATATAACTTTATAATAATAATATATAGTTACGCATCAAACCATTATACCCATCCAATTAAGGTGGTGGCGGAAAATAGATTACACCACGGCGTGGAGACGGTATTTCGTATGTATGCACGCGCGGTGATTTCCTTTTTCCGTAGGATGGATAGAGGGTTAATTAGAGTTGTTTCATATTTATAATAAAATATCAGTATATAAGAAATACTTATGTTATTACTTTATGATGAAACAACTAAAGAAGAAGAAGTTGAAGAAGAAAGAAATTGAAAAATATCGGTAATGGATATTACCTCTTTTTGACGCGCCTTCACTTAACCTCCACTTAAAGAACTATGGATGGTCTTTTAAGAATACCAGGACCTCTAGGATGATACTAGGGAAGTGTAGAAGAGATTTTGGCAGGGGTTGTCCGAGCATGAATGCTCAAATTGGTGTGAGGAGGAGAGGGATGAGGTGCCCTTTTATAAGGGAGGAGAGAGGCATCTTAGGAAAATCTCAAAATATTATTCTATATTAAGGTCAAATTCGGTTTATAATGGTTCCAAATGGTCTTATTTCGAAGATAAAGTGGTTATGGGTCGAAATACTCTCATACAATAGGATTTAGACATGTTTTGGTTATTATTTTAACCTTATCAATTAGATTTAACTCTAAGTTAAATAATTTAACTTTTACCGTGTCTTTTTGTTTTCTTACACTATATGGTTAATAAACATACTATATCAAGACAAAAGAACCCCAAGTTGTTTATTATTAATATATATATTCTTATCTAAGTCATTTGGCCGAACCTTAGATTTTTATGAATTAAATAACAATTAATAATATAATATTTTATTTAAAAACTAATTTGTGTCAATTTTGACATTATTTGATATATGATTTTTGTGAAAGTCATAACAGAATTATATGTTCGAACCAAGTTTCTTACATCAACACTAATATATCATAGTAACCTAGAAAATTAGTGGAATTAATAAAAAGTCTTAAATTACATTTATTTTGGTATTTATAATATCAATTATGTCAATATTTCATTAATAAGATAATTACTGCATCATCTTTGTGTCATAAATAAATTAAATTATTTGATGTATAAAAATTACAAATAAAATACCATTATGTAGTTAATCTTTTTATCTTTCTAATTAATATTTACAATAGAATTTATCTTATGTATAACCCTATATTTAAAATGTTTTAGTAAATAAACTTTGATTTTAAATCTTTTAACTCTTCTTTGAATTAAATAATAATAAATGTCCTAATCTAATCCAAGTGGGCCTAAATGATAATATTTTATACTTAAGGTTGTTTTTGGTCGATATACACTTGTAAAATAGTATTAGGACATGTGTTAGGGTAATATTAATATCATTTTTACACTTAATTACCCTATTTACTTTTAACCGTGGTAAATAAAAGTAAAAAGTTACTATTCACCAAAAATTATTTTAATCTCATTGAACCACATTTTACTTACTGACATCAACCGTGTCTCTCGTATTTTTGAAATTCCATTCACAGAAGTGGTAAAATTAAGATTTATGAAAAAATTAATTTTTTTAACTACCACTTAGTAGTTTCACTATTAATCAGAAATTGAAGGTTTTCAGAAAAATGCCAAAAATTAGGCCTAAGCTATATTTGTTATTATGAACTCAAAAATGATTTCTATTTTACCAAATTAAAATCATATCAGTTTCATTAATTAATTTAATAATTAATTCCGGTCGTCAAAACAAAAGGCGTGTTTTTAAGAGATAATAACTATCAAAAGATTGACACTTGTTTATAACTGTTTTAAATGTGAAATTACATCCAATGACCAACATTGTATTAAATTGTAAAAATATATTCTAAATATACTTTAAAACCACTCAAATTAATAATTTATCACTATTAATTATTTCAATTGAAAAAGTTGTTTTTAATTAAAATTTTGTAATTTTCACTATTCATCAAAATATGAAAGTTGTCCGAAAATCACCAAAATTTTACCCTAAGATCAGTTTGATATTCCGAATCCAAAAATGAAGTCCATTTTGAAAAATAAAATTTAAAAAATTTCAAAAAGTTGTTATTACTATTCATGACGGCTAGTTTTAATAATATTTTAATAGCATATCGTTGTTTAGCGAAACTTGGTGTTGCGTACAACACATGCTATCGTGGAAGGTCACGATTGCGTGTAATTCAAGCCAGGTCAGGGATGTGTGTTGTGAAAGCTCCTTTTGGTGTAGCGTATAACACAAGACATTAATTAAATTAAAAATAATATTTTTCATAAAATATCGGGGTGTTACATTCTACCCCCCTTAAAATGAATTTCGCCCTCGAAATTCGTCGGGGTTATAAATGGTTTACTATTCGAAAGTTTCTTTAATAGAAACCCACATCGTAAAATGGAATACCAAAACCAATATTTAAAAACAAAAGTATGAAATGTAATGGTTACCCAAATAAACTAATCACTGGGTTTCCACAGAGGTGAGAATATGGATATGGAAGAGAAATCTAACCATCATGTTCTGATGGAGAGTGGTAGAGAACATGGATATGGAAATTCTAGCAATCACAAAGCCATAAATTTTTGACGATCTAAGGTACCATCTGATTAATCAGATATAAGAGAACTAGGACAACATTATTGGTTTTCAAGATCGTTTCCCTAAAGTTAAAGAATTTGAATTAGAATAAATACTTACTTTATTTTGGTACAATATCACTGTTGTTCGTGCCTTGAACAATTTCCACTTCATCTCTAAAATAAATTAATTTGAATTTGTTATTCGTGAAGTGTTAGCAGATCATGTGATAGAATGACGGGTCATTCCATCTCTCTCAAACAAAAGGTTAGAAAAAGTTATTAAATATACATAAGTCATTCTATAGTGAGATTAATCATATATGGTTCTTAAAATGGACTTATACTTCATATATCATACTGCTTAAAACTAGATTCTACTAAACAAGGACTTCTTGTAGGCCAGTGGTAGGTGATAAAGGCCAGTCGCACTTCGGTTGTGGGTTCGATTCCCACAGCCTTGTCCGACGCGATGGGCTGTCGCCCGTCCTGCAGGTTGTCCTTTTTCTAAAACTATATTACTATAACATACCATCAATAATATCGAAAAAACTTCTATCCTTAAACAATACTAACTTATGTCCAACATAATCCATTCCAATCTTTAGGCTTATCGATAATACTGCAGTCCACTCTCATAACATTGTGAAAACGATTACCAGAGATTTAATACCATCGTTGATCCCCATATATCATAAGATATGTTTTTTGGTCACATTCCAAACATTCAAAGTCCTTAATCATGTATTCTCTTGAATACCTTAGTGAAAACATGAATGAAGTTAAAAGTTAACACCTTCCACATACAAAAATCCTCAAAATTCTATATACTCAAACCATGATATCACTTAGTCCTTATATCAATCATGAGCTCATGAATACTATTAAACATTTCATTTTCTCGTTTTCCCTTCATTATACGCATATTATCTTATTTCCAAAAATATCTCAATCACTTTGAATACCACATTAGACCAACACATAAATATTCCAAGACTTTATGATACCACATTATTTTGGAATCCCCTTACATAAACACTTAATCATTCCACCACATCGTTATCATATTCAACATCGCCAATGGTGATCACATGTGACTTCCCTTTGTCCTTTTCCTTAAGCGGTCGCTCATGTGGATCATCACTAACGCTTGGATTAGGGAATTTATTAGCATAATGCCTCATTTCCTTGCACTTGAAGCATTGAAGTGTTGGTGGTGCGTTCTCTGCTGTGTTTGCTTTATTCACATCATTAGAATCCCTTTTTCCATTACGTCGACACTCAGCTGCTCTATGACCTTCTTTTCCACACATAAAACATTTTCTATTCCCTTTAAGACAATCTCCACCATGCTTCTTTCCACACTTTGTGCATAAGGAAACATTCATCTTTTTTTCACCATTATTCTGAGATTTCTCCTTGAACTCCATCTTTCGTTTCTTGTCAAAACCATGAGATGGATATGTAACACCAACTTCCATTTCTACCTTGATAGCACAACACACAATTTCTTCATAGCTACTGAAGTCTCTTATAGCTAATTCCCTTCGAGGACTTGGTTTTAAGCCACTGAAAAATCGATCAACTTTACTTTCAGGTTGGATGATAACGCCAGATGCATTCCTTGAAAGTCTTGTAAAATTTACTTCGTATATAACAACAGATTCATCATCCTTCTGCTTCATCTCAAGAAACTCCTTTTCCATCTTTGTTCGAAGAATACGAGGGAAGTACTTACTGAAAAACAAGTTCTTGAACTCATCCCATTCCATGGACTCAATTTCATCTCTTGGCCTCATATTCTTGATAAGATTCCACCATTGATTAGCTTCACCTTCCAAACGATATACTGCTAAGATGACTTTATCATGTTCAGAACATTGAAGAACTGAAAATATCTTTTCAGTGGTACTGATCCATTGTTCAGCAACAAGTGGATCGGAAGTCCCACTGAAAGAAGGTGGACGTTGCCTCCTGAAGGAATAAATAGAATATTGTTCCCTTCTCTGCTCATTTGGAAGTCCAGAATGATTCATAGCTTGTATAAGTATAGCAATAAGTGTTTTCACTCCATCTCCCATAACATTTGTTTGTTCAGGAGGAAAATAGTTTCATTTTCCATTGCATTGATCAACACGGTTCCTTCAGGTTCCAACCATCGTCTAAAACCCAAAAAGAATAGTGTGAGAGGCAAAAATAATGCTAGAGAAAAAAACATAATAAAGGGGGAGTACCTTCAATATCTAACTTCTTAGGTTTAATTCTATGATCGTTAGCGTAGTTCTAGTACTATAACCTATACGTATACTTAACCTTAGGGACATCCCTAGACATACCTTAGAAATATCTCTAGGGATCTCTCTAACATTTTCGCATCCTAGTTTCCAAAGGTTGACTAAACCATTCCTATGATACCAACTATAGTGACCCGAAGCCTGACGTACATGGACATTACATTACATTTGCGGAATAATTAGTACATAACAAAAACACACACACAAGGATCGTAATAGTTTAGTGTCTTTGGAAACTCGGAATATAATCTTCTAATCATGGTGAAAGATCTTCAACATCTCCCATAAAGATCTTTTTTTTTATACCTAAACCCTTTCTTTATATCCTGGGGAAAAGAAAACATAAAAGGGTGAACTCAAATGCTCAATAAGGGTAAACAAAAGAAATATCAATCACATCATATACATAAGCACTTAACTTTTGGAAATCTTAACCTGTAAAAAAAGATCATAATTTCATAACCTGGGATAACTCATGGCAGTGAAATTTAATCACAATAATCATAACTTAAAACATTAAAATTTCTGGCATACACACATAATGATAGAGAATCATTTCTTGTTATTAATGACTCATTGCCAAGACTATCTTAGTGGACAAATTCCCTTTCTGAACCGAGTCACCCTCGTTCCAGTCCTGCTTCACTGAACTGGTATAACCTACCATTCCATCCATGTCTATCTCATGAGATATAAAATCTTTACCCAATGCATTGGAGGGAGATATAGGTCCCACCCATCTCATAATGATACCATTCTTATGTGTGCCACAAAATCATAAACCATACATCATAGCATAACCCATGTAATAAAAATGGGAATCTTAAACATCATGACATCATAAAACAATTCATATAGGATAAAGGAATTCATAAAAATATTTCCATCACAACATAATAAAATCCATGTAATAATAGGGATAGAAACAGAACCCTTTATTATCTTATATGGAAAATAATTTTGATAAAACACTTTAACTCTATTCTTGAGGAAAATATCCTTTCTACTTCAAAAATACTTTTCCTTTTTTAACATGTCATAAAATTCTAAACTAAAAGAAGTTGATTAAAAATAAACATGAAAACATGTAAAGGAAGCTTCTTGGAAATAATGTTTTAAAAATCCATTCATTCCGTATAAGTTTAAAAAAAACATTCTTCGCACTTTTGTCAGAAAAGTCAAAAAGTACCTCGTATGAAAAACGAAAAAAGATTCCTTTCTTATCTTTTACTAAAATTTCACCGAAGGGTAAAATTGGATTTACAAAATTGTAGGTGGATGGAAATAATATTACATATTGAGGAAACATGGATGTGGATGATAAAATACACCCTAGTAAATACCAAAGTATAAACAATCTCGGATAAAAATGAGATTGTGATATTTCCCCTTACCTTAGGTACGACTTGCTTTGTAAGTGTCCGAAACTCCTGTATAATGATTTAAATAATGTTATTGACTAATTACAGAATCATATTCATTGTTATTATATCATATATGGTCCACTTATGACTTTATATTACCCGTTCTTTTGTAAATGAATGTTAAAGTAGTGTTTTGGGTAAAATCGTCTCATTTGTCGTTCGTGTTTTTAACTTGTAATTATTCATATGATTACTCAGATCATGATTACTTAATTCCAGAATATAAAACATGATTTATATATATATATATAATCATTATATAGATATATATAATAAATCATTAAATGGAAAGAAATACACCGTTCATGGAGACGGTAGTCCGTACGTACGCATGAACGCTGTTTTCGTTTCCTTATTGAATTGAATGGATTTAAGTAGATGACATACATATAAATATAAATTAATCCAGTATAATTATTAGGTCATATATTTCATTAGTACTTATTATATATACTTTATAATCATTCATGAATGGTTAATCATTGAGAATGAATCTCATCGCGTCGTGGAGACGGTAGTCCGTACGTACGCACGAGCGATGATATCGTTCTCATGGTCGTGGAATTGTGTTGAAGTGTATGTATACTATTTCAGAATCAATATAAATTTATAATAATCACATATATTTACTCATCAAACCATTATACCCATCCAATTAATGTGGTGGCGGAAAATAGATTACACCACGGCGTGGAGACGGTATTCCGTACGTATGCACGCGCGGTGATTTCCTTTTTCCGTAGGATGGATAGAAGGTTAATTAGAGTTGTTTCATATTTATAATAACATATCATTATATAATAAATACTTATGTTATTACTTTATCATGAAACAACTAAAGAAGAAGAAGTTGAAGAAGAAAGAAATTGAAAAAGATCAGTAATGGATATTACCTCTTTTTGACACGCCTTCACTTAACCTCCACTTAAAGAACTATGGATGGTGTTTTAAGAATACCAGGACCTCTAAGATGATACTAGGGAAGTGGAGAAGAGATTTTGGCAGGGTTTGTCCGAGCTTGAATGCTCAAATTGGTGTGAGGAGGAGAGGGAGGAGGTTCCCTTTTATAAGGGGGGAGAGGGGCATCTTAGGAAAATCTCAAAATATTATTCTATATTAAGGTCAAATTCGGTTTATAATGGTTCCAAATGGTCTTATTTCGAAGATAAAGTGGTGATGGGTCGAAACCCTCTCATACAATAGGATTTAGACAAGTTTAGGTTAATAATTTAACCTTATCAATTAGATTTATCTCTAAGTTAAATAATTTAATTTTTACCGTGTCTTTTTGTTTTCTTACACTATATGGTTAATAAACATACTATATCAAGCCAAAATAACCCCAAGTTGTTTATTATTAATATATATATTCTTATCTAAGTCATTTTTCCGAACCTTAGATTTTTAGGAATTAAATAACAATTAATAATATAATATTTGATTTAAAAACTAATTTGTGTCAATTTTGACACTATTTGATATATGATTTTTGTGAAAGTCATAACAGAATTATATGTTCGAACCAAATTGCTTAAATCAACACTAATATATCATAGTAACCTATAAAATTAGTGGAATTCATAAAAAGTCTTAAATTAAATTTATTGTGGTATTTATAATATCAATTATGTCAATATTTCATTAATAAGATAATTACTGCATCATCTTTGTGTCATAAATAAATTAAATTATTTGATGTCTAAAAATTACAAATAAAATACCATTATGTAGGAAATCTCTTTAGATTTCTAATGAATATTTAAAATCAAATTTATCTTATGTATAACACTATATTAAAAATGGTTTAGTCAATAAACATTGATTTTAAATCTTTTAACTCTTCTTTGAATGAAATAATAATAAATGTCCTAATTTAATCCAAGTGGGCCTAAATTATAATATTTTACACTTATGGTTGGTTTTGGTCGAGATACACTTGTCCAATAGGATTATTACATGTGTTAGGGTAATATTAATATCATTTTTACACTTAATTACCCTATTTACTTTTAACCGTGGTAAATAAAAGTAAAAAGTTACTATTCACCAAAAATTATTTTCATCTCATTGAACCAAATTTTACTTACTGACATCAACCGTGTCTCTCGGATTTTTGAAATTCCATTCACAGAAGCGGTAAAATTAAGATTTATGAAAAAATTAATTTTTTTTAACTACCACTTAGTAGTTTCACTATTCATCAAATATTGAAGGTTTTTAGAAAAATGCCAAAAATTAGGCCTAAGCTATATTTGTTATTATGAACTCAAAAATGATTTCTATTTTACCAAATTCAAAACATATCAGTTGAATTAATTAATTTAAAAATTAATTCTCGTCGTCAAAATAAAAGGCGTGTTTTTAAGAGATAATAACTATCAAAAGATTGACATTTGTTTATAACTGTTTTCAATGTGAAATTACATCCAATGACCAAAATTGTATTAAATTGTAAAAATATATTCTAAATATACTTTAAAACCACTCAAATTAATAATTTATCACTATTAATTACTTCAACTGAAAAAGTTGTTTTTAATTCAAATTTTGTAATTTTCACTATTCATCAAAATATGAAAGTTGTCCGAAAATCACCAAAATTTCACCCTAAGCTCATTTTGATATTCCAAATCCAAAAATGAAGTCCAATTTGAAAAATAAAATTTACAAAATTTCAAAAAATGGTTATTACTCTTCATAACGGCTAGTTTTAATAATATTTTAATATCATATCGTTGTTTAGCGAAACTTGGTGTTGCATACAACACACGCTATCGTGGAAGGTCGTGATTGCGTGTAATTCAAGCCCAGTAAGAGATGTGTGTTGTGAAAGCTCCTTTTGGTGTAGCGTATAACACAAGACATTAATGAAATTAAGAAGAATATTTTTCAAAAAATCTCGGGGTGTTACATGGTTGTACCGTATTAATAATAAAATAACATTATACTAAAGATATTGGTGTTTTTATTTTAGAATGGAAAAAACAAATAAAGAGGATGTGGAAGAAGAAAGGAACTTGAAAGAGGTGATGAGATATTTACCTCTTTTTTAAGTTCTTCATTTTTATTTGATCAAAAGGGCTCCATAAGATGGATTTATGACTAAAGGAGGACCTATAGGATGAAGGGAGGACAATTTAGAAGGTACTTTTGAAGAGTTTGGCCGATCCAAAAGGATTTTATGGAGTTAATTAGAGGGAAGGTGGGTTCCCTTTTATAAGAGGGTTGTGAGGCGCCTTAGGAAAAACTAGAAGTGTTATTTATAATAAAATCAATTTCGATTTCTAATAGCCCCAAAATGGATTACATAAGGTATAAAGTTGGGATGGGTCAAAACCCACTCAAAAAATAGGTTTTAGACAGGTTTGGGTTACTATATTGACCTTATCTTTTAGATTTAGCTCTTAGTTAAATTGATTGAAATTTACCATGTCTCATTATATTATTATATTATATAGCTAATAAACATACTATACACTTCCAAAAGAACCCCAAAAGGTTTTTAATGATACAAATATCATTATATAATTATTTTGGACAAACCATAGATTTTTAGGAATAGAATATTAATTAATAATAGAATATTTTTTTGAAACCTCTTTTATGTCAATTTTGGCACTCTTTGGTATTTTGTTTTTTCTAAATTTATAACAACATTATTAAATATAAAAAAATTCATCTAACCAACCATAATATGTAATATTAAAATTTAATATTAGTGGAATTCATAAAAAGCCTCAAATTATATTTATTTGGATATTTATTGTATCAATTAGTTAATATTTCATTAATTAGATAATTACCGAATCATCATTGTGTCCTTAATAAATTAAATAATTCGAGGACTAAAAAATATAAACAAAATAATATTTTTTAGGAAGTAGTTATATATTTCTAATTAAAATTAATAGTTGAATTTATCTTATGTTTATCCCTATATTCAAAATGTTTTGGTTATTAAACATTGATTTTAACTCTTTTAACTCTTATTTGAATTAAATAATAATAAATGTCCTAATCTAATCCATGTGGACCAAAGAGGTTCATATTTTATTTATAAGGTTGTTTTTAGTCAAATAATACATATCCAATAGAATTAGGACATGTGTTATGGTAATAATAATATAATTTTTACCTTAATCACCCTATTTACTTATAACCGTGGCAAATAAAAGTAAAAATTTAATATTCACCAAAAATTATTTTCATCTTATTGAACCACATTTTACTTAATGATATCAATCGTGTCCCTCAGATTTTTTAAATTCCATTCACAAAAGCAGTAAAATTACGTTTTATGTGAATTTGAAAATTATCCTAGGAGGTGGGTAAAGACGGTGAAAAGTTCAATAAAATTTTTGTATATATAAAATTATTATATACCCACTCCAATTAATTACATTGAAAATATATAAGTATCATGTATCAATTTTTAACTAAAATAAATTTAAATAAAATAAATAATTATTTAAATAAAAATTCGGTTTTAAACTATAACTCCGTGTTTTTCAGTATTCATCAGAAATTAAAAATTTTCAGAAACATACCAAAAATTCACCCTAAGATAATTTTGATAATCTGAATACAAAAATGAAGTCTGTTTTACAAAATTAAAAACATTGGAATTTCAGTTCTTAGTTTAAAAATAATTCTCGTTGCCAAAACCAAAAAGTGTGTTTTTATGAAATAATAACTTCCAAAATATTGATATTTTTTTATGTCCAATTCCAAAGTGAAATTAATTCCAATTACACACATTGGATTAAATATGAAAAATATAATCTAATTATACATCCAAACCATTCATATGTATAGGTGAACACTATAAATTATTTTTATTAAAAAGTTTGTTTTCTGTTAAAATATATATTCTTACACTATTCACCCATATGTGAAAGTTATAAAAAAACACCCAAAATCTATTGAATCGGATTTATTATGTCACTATCCCAAAGAATATATTTATTTTGTAAAATTAAATATATAAAAGTATCAAATATTAAATTTAAAAAGGGTTCTCCATTAAATGGTGGTAAATTTTCATTTTTTGAAAAATACTTCTTTTATCTGAAAAAATTAATTTGTCCTTACATTATATCTAAAAAACTAATGATATGGATTCTAAAATTAGTAGGGTTATATAAAGTTTAAATTTTTTTAATACTATTCATAACCGATTTTGAACAGATATTTTTGTATGTTGTGGGGTGCTTGAACTCGATGTTGTGTGTAGTGTAAGTTATTGAATTACCATGAATAACTAAAGTACTATGAAATCATGGGGTGTAACATTCTTCCCACCTTAAATAAATTGCATCCTTTCAATTTTTAAATTGTTCTTCGGAATATAATGGAATTTTCCACATCATAAAAATTTTCAATAAAACTATAACATTAAAAGAAAGAATGTGATGTACAAAGGTCACCCATGATAACCCAAACTAGGATTCCATGTTGGAAAACATGGATATGGAAGATAAATTAAGTGCCAATTTCTGATAGAGAGGGATAGAAAACATGATCAGTAGAAAGTTAACAACATGAAAACCACAAATTTGTGATGAGACAAATGGCCATTAGTTTCCTAGTAGGAAAAATAAACGGACAACATTTTTTGTTATTTTAAGTTACATTTCATAAAGTTGAGGAATTTATTTATTAGATTGACAATGAACAAAAAGAGATATACTTACTTTTGAAGTAGAGTTTCATTCTTTAATAAATTTCTACCAATAACTTATTTTTTAAAAGTTGGGTATTAAAGAAGACTTGGTCACACCAGAAGAGATATAATACAATTCAAGATAATCACATGATCCAAAAAGGATAACCTATATATTTACCTTGTCTTTAGAAATTAATAAAAACCAAAATGGTTAGTACAAGATCTGATGATCCCCCAAAAGGATGTTCCTTTAGAGTAAGAAAAAGAAATCTTAATTTCTAAAATTATACCAAAAATACCCCAAAGTTAAATAAATACCATTCAATAAATAATTGACCTTAAAATCCTTCAATATAATCCAAAAAATATTGAAACCCAAAACTTAAAATAATTTGGTTATGTAGTCGTCCACGTTAAATTGTATATCCAAGTGACATCAACTACTCTTAATGTCACATACATAAAAGTAATTAAACTAATCAAATATTCACAATTATAGGTTAATAATTTCAATAAATAACCCAAATCACTATAAATCCAGAATAAAAACAAAGATAAGAATCCACCATTACTTTTTCAATGAAATACCATAGTATTCTATTTTCCTTGGGCATATAGTGTTCCCAAAAAAGAGAATGTCATCCAAAATAAATTAATCACTTAATAAAAAATCATTTTCCTATACTAAGGGTATTCATTTGATAATACAAAAGATCCCAATTCAACTTATTATTGATCAATAAAATCATTTAACTAAAAATAATTAGTCACAATAACTAGGTAATTCACGTAATCCAGTGGTAGGCGATGAATCCCAATCGCACTCAGGTTGAGGGTTCGATTCCCACATCTTTGTCCGACATGATAGGTTGTCACACGGTCTGTGTGTTTTCCTTTTTCAAAAACTATATTTTATAACATTACAAAAATGAGATAAATTCCTCAAAATAACCATAACATAATTTAACCACAAATGTTATCTATAACCATGTATTTTCATCCCAAAATATAATAACTTGTAATTGCCTCAAACCCAATGATCATATAAAACGAAATGGTTATTTATAACTATATACACAAGAGAAAAGATATGAATTCCTCAAATATCATTTTCACATAACAAACTATAGGGTTATAAATACAAGAGAAAATTAGTCCAATGTAATCCAATCAACAAGGAGCACTAATACTTGTCAACATTTCTCCAACTATTTATTTTCACATAACTTCTTCTTTGACCATGAAAATATACTATAAAATAGGGCATTCACTCGGGTAATGGCCATGTCCCCTACATTTACAGCAAATGACTCTAAATAGATTATTGGAACCATTTCTATTTTCTTCTATAGTAATCTTCATTTTTTTGTCGTCAATTCTTCACTTTATGTCCATATTTCCCCCACGTAAATCATATATTTATTCCATTGAGACACTTTATTGGGTGTCCCCTTCCACATTTCCTTCACGATGGAAAATTATGACTCTTTTCTCCATGTTCTCCACTACTGGAGCTCTTATCAGCCATTACCATTATCTTCTTTGTTGAGTCCCGGAGTTGGTTAATATATATTTTGTTGATCATTTTTTTGGAAAAGTGATTTATAATGAACATGATATATTTTATCCCTATTAATATTCCATTTTTTGGTCATTTCCACCACCGTTCCCACCTTTTACATCATTCTCAAAGTTACTATGATTTCATTGGAATCCCGACGTTGACTAAAACCAGAAAGCATTGTCTGAGTAAAATTAGTCATGAAATATTTTAGAGAATATCATGACACAATATTTTCAATTTGAAACTCATTAGGATTAACCAAGGTTATTTATTCTCATATTATATTAAAATACTTTAAATTAGTTTGTAAAGAAAATTTAAATTATCCTAAGCATATCCCACAGGAGTGTCGTAACCAAGAGTGCAACAAGGCTTGTTGTCGTGCACCAGTTCCTATTCAAGTCCATCTCAATGTGGTGTTTTTGGGTTTTACCTCTAGGTTAATCTGTGATAGAGCCGCCTCTACCTGCTCGTATCCCGATAGAGATGTATTTCATGGAAAACTCACAATATCACTACAATACCCAAATTTTAGGAAGTTATTCTATAATAAGAATCAAAGTCTATCTTAGGGCTATGTGATCTAATTAGAATTTATCTAAATCTAGTTTCTAGGGTTTTTACTAAACATCATCGGATACCAAATGTAATGCCCCAAACCCAAAATCCCAGAGTCGGAGCATTATTACGTATCATTGGAATGATAATAAGAGATCAAGTCTTGAAAGACTGATTAGTATAGTAGCCTTGGAAGTAATAGATACATTCATAAGGTTTATATTACATCATAAAACAGAAAACTACAACAACATTGTTTCTATAGAAAACACTGAGATCCCATAGACTATCCCTTTAGGTCAGTCATAATATAATTCTGTGAGTCCTGGGTAAAATAAAACACAGAAATGGGTGAACTTAGATGCTCAATAAGGAAAACATTATAGCGGAAACATTCATAAATAAGCATAAACATTTAAGGCAGTGTATAAGACTAAAACAAAAGCCTTTTAAACATAAACATCAGCAAAATAGGGCAAAGATAAAATTAAATAATTCCATTTACTTATTCACATGTATATTCTACTAGTTGAATAATCACAATCAATATCAATAGCCACATTCATAATGTTGGAATGCATAATTCCATACTTTCATAACCACATAGTCAAGGCCTTGTGCCAAGACTTCAAATAAGATTTTGTCAAGGTCTTGTGCCATGTCACTATGTTGTCTCATGATACCTACCGATGCATCGAGGAGCTATATCGGGATCCACCCATCACTTATATGTCCACTTAATTCCTCATATGAAAAGGATGAAACATAATCTGATCATTTGTATTAAAACTAGCATACAAAATGTCAATATATTTACCAAAAACCATGAATGGTATAAATATTAGCACATCCACAGTCAAACATAACTCATTAAATAAAATATGGAAGATTTTATTATAATACCTAAACCTCAATAGAAAATAATGAATTATATTGACAAAGATGAAAATAATCATCAATAAAATTTGAGAGAAATATCCACCTTTTTCTTGAAAACATTTAAAAGTCTCACTATTTATTCAGAAGCCGATTAAAATAGTTTTTTAATAAAAGTGTCCCTTAACACTTTGAAACATTATAAGGAATTTTAATTTTAAAAATTTAATTTCCATATAAATACATCCTTAAAACCATTTTTAAAACATGGAAATTAATGAGAATGATTTAGAATATAAACTCTTAAAAACATTTTAAAATGATATTTTAGTTAGAATTCCTAACAAAAAGAGAGACACTTGAATAAAAACATTTATGTAATCAAAACATTTTAATATCATGAGAATAATGGGATTCATGATATACTATGTCAATGTACATTATATACACAATATATACGTGATTTGTAGTATAACAACAAATAAGTCTCAATAGAATATAAATTGAGATGAAATATCTTATAAAGACCGTATCCTTAGGTTAAGGATAAATAAACGACATAATTATGTGTAAAAAATATAAATACACTCAATATTATTGGATATTAAGTGTAAATAAATCAGATGAAATTCACAAGTATTCTTGTAAAAACAACACCAATGAATTGGATATTTTACTAAAAAAATGGAGATTGAGTTAAATTTACTTTTATCATGTTCTAATCGATCACATGATAATTTATCAACGGAGTGATTATGTGTATAAAAAGTATATCCATAAAAAGGGGAGTAGAAATTATGAAATAATCAAATGAATACTGATTCCACACATAATCTTGGAGTAAAATAATCAATAAAGTATGTGTAAAGCCGAATGAGTGGAAATTGAAAATTTTAATTCCCTTACCAATTTGGTAACATAAAAAACATAAATCCAATGAAATAAGGATCATACAATTATGATGTAAATATCTATAAATTATAGTATATTAGACAATGAATACAGTCATTGGCAGTACACACACCACATGAAATAAATAAGTGGTGAATAATGGAAATCTCACGGAATTAAAAGTTATATAAGAAATCTCGTACTTTGTACTTTATCAATGTTCAAGGGTAGTTTAAACACCTGTATAATGTTGAAATTATTATTATTAAATTATAAAATAATAATATACATTAATATGATATCATATATGATCTTTTAACATTACTTTGTTAATAATATCTTAGTATTATCGTTGTTTTGGGTGTTAACATATTCATTTTTATTTATATTATTTGTTATGTGAGTATATATTTTATAGATGGGATATAATTTATTCATATATATAATGATATCATGTTTCTAAACATTATATTTAATAGTCAAATGAAATTTAGTCACGAAAGGATACAATGGGGAATGAATCTCATTGCATTCATGGAGACGGTAATCTGTACGTACGGATGAGCGACAATATCATTATTTTGATATTAAAATAATATATAATTGGATGGTATATAAAATATGATGAATAATTATCATGTTATATTTTATATTTACATAAATTATACATCATTATTAAACCCATCAAAATAATAATGTATTGAAATAAAATTACACCAGGACGTGGAGATGGTAAGCCGTACATACGCACGTATGGTGACAAGTCATTTAAAAGATTGATATAATAATGAATATGGTTGTACCATATTCATAATAAAATAATAGTATATAGAATATAATATAGTTATTGTTTTAGAATAGAAACAACAAATAATGAAGTAGAAGAAGAATGGAACTACAAAGAGGTGATGAGATATTTATCTCTTTTTCAGGTTCTTCCTTTTGATTTGATCAAAAGGTCTCCATAGGATGGATTAATGACTAAAGGAGGTCCTCTAGGATTAAGGAAGGACATTTGAGAGGGTCTTCGGGAAGATTGTGGAAAATCCAAAAGGCTTTGAAGGTGTGAATTTGAGGGAAGGGAGAGTACCCTTTATAAGAGGGGTGAGGGGAACCTTAGAAAAAACTAGAAATATTATTTTATAATAAAAAAAATAACAGTTTATAATGGCTTCAAAAAAGAATTATTTAAATTATATGGTGGGTATGGGTCGAAAAACACTCAACCAATAGACTTTATATAGGTTTTGGTTACTATATTAACCTTATCATTTATAATTAACTCTTAGTTAAATAGTTTTGACATTTACCATGTCTCTTTATATTTTTTTATTATATGGCTAATATCCTTACTATATACATCCAAGAGAACCACAAGTGGATCATTAATGATAAAAATATCATTATATATGTATTTTTTTAAAACCGTAGATTTTTAGGAATAGAATATCAATTAATAAATTAATATTTGTTTTAAAAACTCTTTTATGTCAATTTTGACACTATTTGGTATTTTGATTTTTCGAGACTCATAAAAGCATTATTACTTAAAAAAACATTAATCTAACAAACCCTAATATGTCATATTAACCAATAAAATTAATTTAATTCATAAAATGTCTCAAATTACATTTATTTGGAAATTTATACTATCAATTTTTTTAATATGTCATTTATTAATTAATTACTGCATCATCATTGTGACATTAATAAATTTAATAATTTAATGTCTAAAAATATAAATAAAATACCATTATTTATGAAATCTTTTTATCTTTCTAATGAATATTTATAGTATAATTTATATTACGTGTAACCCTATATTAAAAATGTTTTAGTTATTAAACATTTATTTTAACTCTTTTAACTCTTCTTTGAATTAAATAATAATAAATTTCCTAATCTAATCTAAGTGGACCAAAGAGGTTCATATTTTATTTATAAGGTTTTTTCTGGTCAAATTATACTTATCCAATTGAATTATGACATGTTTTAGGGTAATAATAATATCATTTTTACCCTTAATTCCCCTATTTACTTTTAACCGTGGTAAATAAAAGTAAAACTTTACTATTCACAAAAAATTGCATTCATCTAATTGAACCACATTTTATTTAATAATATAAATTTTGTCTCTCAAATTTTTTAAATTCCAATCACACAAGTGGTAAAATTCTGTTTAATGTGAATTTTCAAATTCTCCTAAATGGAGGGTAAAAGACAGTGAAAAGTTCAATAAAATTTTTATATATCTAAAATTATTATAAACTGGCATCAATGAATTATATTGAACTTATATAGGTATTATGTATCCAGTTTTACCTAAAATAAATTTAATTAAAATAACTTATTTTAAGTAAAAAATCTGTTTTAAACAACAACTCATTGTTTTTTAGTATTCATTAAAAGTAAAATGTTTTCCAAAACATACAAAAAATTCACCCTAATATAATTTTGATATTATGAATTCAAAAATGAATTCTATTTTACAAAATTAAAAACATAGAAATTTAATTTATTAGTTTAAAATTAATTCTCGTTGTCAAAACCAAAAATCATATTTTTATGTAATTATAACTACTAAAAGATTGACATCTGTTTATGTCAAATTTTAAAGTTAAATCATATCCAATGACCAAAATTGGATTGAATTTTAATAATATAATCTAATTATACTTCCAAACCATTCATATGTATAATTGAAGACTATAAATAACTTTTATTTAAAAAAAATTCAGTTAAAATATATTATATTTCATTATTCACCCAAATTGGAAAGTTATCAGAAAAAACAAAAAATATTTATCAAAACTAAATTGTAATGTCCGGATCCTAAAGAAGAACATTATTTCTTCAATTTGAATATATAAAAGTTTCAAATATTAGATTTTAAATGGGTTCTCCATTAAAAAGCGGTTAAATTTCTTTTTTTGAAAAATACTTCTTTTATCTGAAAAATTGCATTTTTCCTTACATTAGGTATAAGAAACACATAATATGTATTCTAAAATTATAAGTGTGATTTAATGTTAGAAATCATGCTTATACTATTCATAACAACTTTTGAACGGCTAGTTTGGTAAGTCCTGGTGTGCTTCGGCTCGATGTTGCGTGTAGTGTATGTTATTGAATTACATAGAAGAACTAATGTACTATGAAATACTAGGGTGTTACAATATAGTTTAAATATCATGGGAAAATTCCATTAATATGTAGAATACATAATGTTATTTCACAAAATAAATATATATTTTAAATCCAAAAATAGTTTCATAGTAATTTTAACTAGAGGAATTTTTTGGAGGATATGCTTTTGGAAAATTTTTAGCAATAAATTTATTGTTTATGCTATTAATAAATTCATCCCAGTAGGTTTTTTGACCTATCAGGATACATCATCACCTATCTCATTGTGATGTAATAGGTCTCAAACCATATAATCTTCATCTTGATTTTTTGGGTATCCTCTTCTCATACATTTATTTTTTCTATGTACAATCTAGGGCTCAATTGATCATATTTTCTATCATCCATGACCATTAGGATTCTTATATTATTTATTAAAGAATCATTGTTGTATTGAATTTTCTGATTTTTATAACTTTTAGTAAAGTTTTTTAACGATATATATATTTATTGTTTTATTTTATTCTACAGGATGAACCCTGTGGTTTTGGTAATGCATCAGGTGAGTTTATTATGGTATTTTTTAATGAACCACTATAATGGATCTTGATTTTAATATAACAAGATTTAGAGATATTATATTCATTTATATAGACTCATATCTTTCTTATTCATTCCTTCTGGTGTTTTTAGACCCAATCAAGGTTACTGTTTTGCCTGATTTTTAGGTAGGTGGTTTATTTATCTAGCCTACATTAGATGAACTGTATTTCCCTTAGGTTACATATTAATTTTTCAATGAATAGGAAATATTTATAGGAATGACTTATTTAATTTGTGGTAAATGGTTTTTTCCATCGTATTGAGTAAGGAAAAATTGTACTTTGAAATCACTAGAAATAATTTAGGAAATGGTTTTTTGGGTCATGTTTTGGTGGAATAAATGGATTTGGAATAATTAATTAAATGTGAAAACCTTTGAAATGACTGATGAAATTAATTACATAAGGATCATCAGTTATATAGGTGGATGGTGTTGCATAGCTCAATCATATATTATCTTTTAGGGAGTTTTTCTTATTGGACGTGTTTATCCTCCCTAAGTCTATTATTCTTGGAAAATCATTTTGACATTGTGAAAGGGTTTTCTCATGTTGTATTTTTCCACTCTATAGTCCTATGTCAGAAGGGATTAGGATCATAGTAGTCACTAATTGTGGTATGATTATTCTTCTAGGATAACATATTATGATCTTTTGATTATTCACCACTATTTATGTCTTGTAATGTTTAGTATTTTCCTAAATGGTAATGGAAATTTACTCTTTGAAATTGGATTACCCAAATTTTTTGGATCTATGGGAAATAGTAAATACTTTACATTAATTTATAAAAAACTAAAATATTGTATATCATGTCATTTTTTCTTTAAGATGATCATATTTGTAATATTCACTACTGGAAAAACGACCTATACCCACGGTTAAAAACCGTGGGTATAGCCCCCAAAACCGTGGGTATAGGCTATACCCACGGTTTGGGGAACCGTGGGGCTGAGTGGCGTCGGTATAGGGGTCTCACCCTATACCCACGGTTTAGCAGAACCGTGGGTATAGCCTTTTCAAAGGGAGGACCACGCTGCTCCAGCGTGGCACACACCAATCCCCACGGTTTCCAAACCGTGGGGTATTAAAAATCAGAAATTAGGCGCTGCTAGAATTCGAACCTGCAACCCAGCAACGCCTCACTACCGCACCTCACCACAAGACCAACGCACCTACATTTTCTATTTGTTAGATATACATATATCAACAAATATATATTAATATAATCCACAGATTTCGAATGACAGGAAATAAATTCAAAAAACACGGCTGGGAGGATTTGAACCCGCGCAGCACGTGAATCTCGCGCCGCACCAAGTGACCAACTGACCTAACGCCGCTATTGATATATATTAATAATTTTATTCTAATATGTTAATATAATAGTTATAATCGAAAAGAAAACTCCAGCAGCTTTCGAACCCGCGCCTCCCTTTCGCTGCCCAGTCACAGCGACCAACTGAGCTAACAAACCAACTATTATATAATTATACTTCTTTATTCTTATATTAATATATCTTCTATAATCAAAAAATAAAACACGCTGATTTTCGAACCCGCGACCTATAATGAGGCATATGAGGTACTGACCAACAAACCTAAACATATTATGCGATTTAAAATTTCGTATCTATATATCTATATTATTTAAAATCGTCTTTTCATCAAAAAAAAAATTTTGTCCCGCGGAATTTTTTGTTCCCGCCATAACGCGGGAACTCTATACCCACGGTTTTGAAAAACCGTGGGTATAGGTCTTTGAAAAATATACCACCTATACCCACGGTTTTCAAAAACCGTGGGTATAGGTCTACTAAACAAAACCTATACCCACGGTTTTGCCAAAACCGTGGGTATAGGTCTTCAAAAGCAACCTATACCCACGGTTTTTCCATGAACCGTGGGTATAGGGGACCTATACCCACGGTTCTCCAAAACCGTGGGTATAGGTCTCGATACTATCCCTATACCCACGGTTTCCCAAACCGTGGGTATAGGGGGGGCCTATACCCACGGTTATACACAAAACCGTGGGTATAGACCAATTTTCCAGTAGTGATTTTTATGGGGACTTAATACTGAACACTTGTTGTGGGATTCTACTAATCATGTTTAGCTCACATATTGAAGACACCATAGATGGTGTGTATAAAAATTAATGTATTTTAATGTATAAAAAGGTAATAAAAATTAGTGAGGTGGTGAGATTTTAGTCAGTTTGGATTGTATAGCATGTTGTGAGATTATAACATTTTAACTTGTAAGTAACTAAGTAGTGTCCTGAGCTGGTTGGTCGCCTGACATAATGAATGAATCCCCATACCCTCGAGGAGATGAATAAAAGCAAGGGTCATGGGTGTTTATGTATGAAGACTACACCCTCTTCATCAGAGTACAACATAATGCTGAATAATAATGATTTGAATTGGAAACAGAAATATATAATTAGGAGTGAGATAAAAATAACTCATCTAATATAACCAACAAGATATTGATGAATCAATGTAATATATAGAAATATGATCATTTCATTATAGAAACCCAATCGTATCATACAAGGATATTACATATTCTTAGATTAATCTTCATTACGTTACAAAAATGAATGCTAGAGGAATGTAACAGTTTAGTGCCTTTAGAATCTTGTAATACTATCTTGTAGTCCATTGAAGAAACATCAATGTTTCCCATAGATATTGTCACATTTAGTGATTATATATTAAACCATTCTTCAAAACCATGGAAATGAAAAAATAAGAAATTGTGAACATATATTCTTAGTATGGGTAAACATAAGAGTTAAATAGGCTTAACATGAATATAAAGGAAAGATAACAAGAGAATAAAATTTTTATTCTATATACTACATGTCAAATATTATAATCCCAATGCATGTATTAATTATTGGAAATTCATATAAATGGAATCATAACATAGTTAGATAATATGAACCGTGATAGCATTACATTATTATAATACTTCAAATTTTTTGCATACAGATACAAATTTATAATCATTGCCATGAAGCCAAGGAATATTTCAAACAAATTTAATGGATTTTCATTTTGGATAAACCAACATGGTGGTACATAACACCATCCTTACTCACATCCCATTTATTATAATGGAAAGGGTTTACTCCCCAGACCATCATAATTGAAAAATTCCCATAAACTATTGGGTTTACACCCAGTTCCATTTATTTTATATTAAGATATATAAATCTATTCCCAATGAATTAGGGGGGGGATAGTCCCAACTCTTTAAATATCAACCATACATATGTATTCTAAATGTACATAAATAGTCATTATATCATAACCCATGAAATTATATGGGTATTATAAAAATTACATCATAACATATCCCATAAAATAATGAGGGTTTCAAAAGCATTCTATTATTATACAATATATGAAATAAAAATAAGTTTCAAAAAAATATTCAAATTAAAAATTTATCGTTGAAGGAAAGCATAAGAATGGTTTAGTTGGATAATATACCTATAAAATCATAAACTATTTCATAATATTTCATCTTATATGAAGATGTATTATGATAGATAGATTATAACTTTTCTTAAAAAAAATTTCATTCCACCAAAAATCAATTTTTATAAAATAAAACAGTTGCAAAATAATTTTCCTAGAAAAAAATATTTATTTATTTACAACGTAATATTTAAAAAAAATTAAAACATATGTTCAATAAAATAAATATTAATCTTTTATGAAATGACATTTAAAACATAAAACATATTAAAACCCATTTTATTTTAGAATAAACTTGAAAACATATAAAAGTATATTTGAAAATACTTTTAAACAAATTATAAAACATTTAAATTTTTTTAATGTAATATCATTGAAATTTTTACTAGAATATCATTTACAATATTTAAAAAAAATCTATAAAACACAATTTTGAACGTACACGTGTTTCTGATCAAAGAGAGATATAATGTGTAATTTTTGTAAAATCATTTTCATAAGTATCGTAACTACCAATGAGTGGGAATATGGAACCATTAAGTAAATATATCATTAATAAATTATTGGGTAAAATAATCAAGTACAATTATTCAATGGTATATAATTATATGCGGTTTTCGAGGGAGGATGAGCCCGTAAAGGGCTGCGCTCTTGGTTTTCCCCGTCGCTGCTGTCTGCGGCGTCATCTCTTCTGCGGTGTCAATTCATGTTCCACAGAGGTTTGGTTCAGCGTTGCGGTTTCGTGATCGGAAAATGTGGCTTCACTTCGGCGGAGGCTAGTTGGAAGGCGGCGGTTACAGATCTGTTCCAGATCTGGTTTCAATCCAGATCCGGTTGGTCATCGGCGCTTTGGATGGCGGACTTCGGTCTCGCGGCAACATGGTGTCGGAGGCGTGATGGTGTTCAGCGGCGGTTGGTGGCACCGTTCTGGTCACAATTCGCAGATCTGGATTGATCTATGTGCCTCTTCGTTGACGGGATCCTTGGAGGGCGGCGGGCTCTACCGGCGGTCGTTCGTGCGGGTCCAGAGGCGCATCGCGGCTATCGGTCACGCCGATGGATTCTGTGCAGTGTTGCGGTGAGCATCGACCCTGGGTTGATTTCTTAGTTCCGGCACCTCTGCGGTCTTCGACGGTGGCGCCGTGACAGGGTTTTGCGGCCCTCGGTTATTTTTGGTGGCGGGATTGCATGGCCGCGATGTGTCGAGGACGCAGTGGGGGTTCGGATCTGATTGGTGGAGCTGCGGTGATTCAGGCTTGCTTGGGCTGCGTGGGTGGTTTTCCCTACTTGGGAGGCCGGATCTGCGGTGTATCCGGAGTGATAGATTGGATTTGGTCTACTGGGCCTTCTGTTTTTACCTTTGGGTTGTGATATTCCTTTTATGGTGCTACTAGTCACTTTTTGTGGGTTTGCCCATTGGGCTCTTATGTTTTGGGTGGTGTCTCTTATTGGGCTTTGTCCCACTGAGCCTGCGGGCTTTTAATGGGTTTTACCTTACCCATCTCAAAAGGTTTTACTGTCCTTTTTCTTTTCTTTTAATAAAGGGGCATGACCCCAAACCTTTCTATTATATAATTATATATCTGTATTAGAGACTTGACTATAAATAATCTTGATAAATACAGAGATTGTAACATAAAATAATTACCACATTGGTTACATTGATTCAAAATATTCACAATAGAAAAACATAACATGTAATTTGGATAAATATATTCTAGATATTATATTTTAAAATGGTTGTATATACACCTCAAGAGATAATATAGGTGAAAAACATAATGTACGTCTTAATGAAGCCAAATTGAGACAAAATCCCTTACCATTTGGTGACTTTTGAAATGTAATATACATGAATGAAGGATAAAAAATGGATCTTAAAATACCAATAAATTTGAATATAAAAATCATATAGTTCATTAATTGGACTTGTATACACCACATTTAAGAAAGAGGTGGAGAATAAATCATCTCTCATCACCAAAAATAATAGTGGGACGAGAATCTATTACCTTAAGTCTTTACATAATTCTCATTTTGAAATCCGGTATAAATAAATATATATTTAATATATATATAAATGAATTAAAAACCCATATTCATATATATCACAATATATATTATTTTATTATGAATTTATATTACATGTTTTTTTAGCAATTTCTTGTTAATGATATGTTTAAAGTAACAATTGCTTTGTTTTTCTTATAAGTTTTAACTTTATATTTTTGGTCCACATAATTTGATCATATTTTAATAATTTATAGATTATAAACCATGATACTAATTTCTTACATATTCATTATATATGTATGTATAGTAATACATAATATTTACTAATATTAAATGAGATTAACCATTCATATAGATGGTGGGCCACACATACAAATGAAGGCTCTTTTTTTTCATATGTTAATAAAAGAAAAAAAATTAAATGATATATATATATATATCTTTGTGTTTTAATACTAGTATAATTTTAATATCATATATATATATAATTTCTATTAAAACCATCCTTAATAAATTCCATCTAAAGCCTGAATGAATTTCATCAGTTCACGGGGTAGTAGACCACGACACACACTAAAGACATTATCGTTCACCCACTAAATTGATTTCCTTAAGGTATGTGTGATATAAACAATTTAAAACCACACTAGATTACAAAAAATAATAAATATAATATATAATGAGTTTTTCCATCATTATGCTCAACCATTATTTGTTGCAATGAAAAAAATGACAACAGTTCACGAGTTGGTTGTCCGTTGTTCGCATGAATAATGATTTTGTAGCCCATTTTATGAATGTGTGTGAGGATTTAGTTAAAAAAAATTGTAACCAAAACATATAAGTATATTTAAGATACTATTATTATTATATAACCATCATTAAAAAATAATTTAAGGTGGTGTATCAGAATATAAAATAAATACATTTTTAGGAGAACAATACATATTCTTCAGTTATCCTCCTTCAGTTTGCACTTAACCCTTCTAAGGTTATATTGATCCCAATAATAAGGATTATATTGTTAGGGTAAGTGTATTTATAATATATTTGGTTAATTATTGGATTCTAAAAGTGGATTCATAGGTGTGAAGAAGTGGTGGGAGTGAAGAAACTATTAAGGATGATGAGGATATTAATTCTTGTACATACTCAAAAGTATTTACTATTCCTATGTAAAGGAAAGCTCATGTAAACAAAAAAATGAATGGTTTTCTGGTATAAAATAGATTATTTGAACCTCCAAAACACATTATTACATATTTTTCAACCATTTGGTTCCTTAACTCTAATGTTTCTAAATTTCACCATTTTTAATTATCTCAAATAGTTTTCTATCATATGCAAAATATAGTTTAAGACTAAGGTACTATGAAACCTTCTATATAATTTTGAATCCTTAATTCTAAATATTATATCTTAATTATAACATATAAATTCTATATAGGTTGATCAATTCATTAAAAAATGAACATATAACACACAAAAACACCACAACAATTGTGATCATTCTAACTAGTTTTTCTATATAATAGTCAATATAGTCATCAGAATTGAGAAATTGGATAATTGTGTGGACCATAGATGATATTAATTAACATTTAAAAACAAAATTAATTAATATAAAAATTTATACAATATTATATAGATTATAAAAATAGGATTTATTTTAAAATCATATTAATGTCAATTTTGGAATTTTTTATTTTATTTGAAATAAAGATATATATAGATAAGTGGAAATAAAATGATTTGTGTTCAAAAATATTTATCATGATTTATTAATCTGAAAAAAAAAATTATCACAAGAATTCATTCATTTTATGTTACTTTTAATGTTTTTAGTGTCATTATAAATATTGATCTATAAACTAAATAATTAATGTGTTCAGGTTTTTTAATCATTTAATGGAACAATATCATCACTAAAAAGATAAAATTAATTATCATGATAAAAATTTAATAACCAGCCGAAATAATATTTATAATCTAACACGTGTATTTTTCCATATTCTAATGCTTTAATGAAATTAAATGGAATAAATTTACATTTTTTATCCTTATCCATAATTAATGTATTATAATGGCTACATTTATGTAAATTGTAAAGACCCAGAAATTTCAAGGAAAATTTTTTCTGAATTTTCTTTGGAATTTTACAAGACTGCAATTTCTGACGGTGCCTGATTCCGAGGCCCGGTGTGCCCGAAATCATTTTCTGAAGTTTGGCTCGGGTACGTTCAGTGAACGAACAAGCGGTAATTTCTATCTTTTGAACCGGTGCTCAAAATCGAATTCTGAGGGCACCGATGGAACCGTAGAGCTGGTAATTGCTTAAGAACGTCATTTCTGGAGTTGTGTTTACCCAAGAGAAGATGATAAAAATTGTGGAAGTTTAATTTATAACTTATCTACAATTTTTATTTTCTTGTTAACTAGATTAAGTGTTATGTTACAACACTTGACCCTCTCTTAAGTGGTTTTAATCTATGTAAGGGAGTTAGGGGTGGGACCCAATTGGATTTAACCACCCATGGGAGGATTTAAGCTGAGGTGGGGCCCACATGAACCCCACCACTTCAAATTCATAACTCCCTCAACTAACCCCATTAATGTTGACAACGTGGCTTGAATTAATTAAGTGGAATTAATTCAAACATTTGAAATTCAATTTCTTATCTTGTGTTAATAAAATAAGACTTGGGCTTATTTTATTTTTGGTTGGAGTCTTGTCGCGTTGGGAGGATTTGGGAGGCTTGAAGAACAACTTCTTCAACGATGAAGAACGTGAAGAATGAATCGGTCTCCGACGAAGAACATCGTTACGTCTTTCTTCTGAAGGACGATGACGCGCCATCCCTCGTTCTTCTTCCCACGACAAAGGAAGGGAGATGTCGTTCCACCTCGGACAATCTCCGTCTTCCTCTACGAATCCTTTTCCAAGACACCGACCCACGATGCGACGTCTTTTTCTCCGTGACGGTAACCTTGTTCAAGCCACGCTCAATGTAGGGGATCTATTTTATTTAATTATTTCCGTTCATGATTCTGGTTTGTCAATCTTCGTGGATATACGACTAAATGTTATCGTTTAACGAGAGGGGGCCAGACCTCACAAACCTGACCGACCCTTCTCCTTTATCCATGTTTGATTCTTTGTGTTTGGGATGGAATGGTGTGGTGTCGTCGCACCACGTGGGAATCGCACGGCAAGTAATACGCGACGCTGTCATGCCACGCCGTGAAGATGAACAAGGACGCGACGCCGTCGCGCCGCGTCAAAGAAAACCGAAGACGCCGCGGTGGGAGCGGGGCCATGGCGGTGGGGTTTGGTGTCGTCGCACCGCGTCGGAAGAACCAAGCCACGGCCGGTTCCGGGCCGGGGCGAAGCAGGGTGACCGCCGGCCGGTTCTGGGCCGCCGGTGTCGGCGATGGAGGAAGGACCGGCCATCTCCGGTCCTTATTGACTGAACCGGCCGGCCCGTGCAGGTCGGCCGGACGAAGGGGAGCCAGGGGAATTAATTCCCCTAGCCGGCTCTACAAAATGGCCCCCTTAATTTGGGGGGGGGGGTTACACAAGGGGTGAAGGAGCCCCCCCCCCATTGCCAACGGCTCGGCCAAAGGCTGAGCTGGCCAACGCGCTGGGCGCGCTGTGCCAGGCCGGGCCGGCCGCCTGGCTGGTCCGCTCGGTCGGGCCGCGCCCAGGCCAAGCCGAGCCGGGCCGACCCGGACCCGGGGCAGGTCGGTCCGGTTCGGGCCGACCGGGGGGTCGCGGGCCGGGTCTGTCCGGGCCCGAAACCCCCGTTTTTGGACCATCATCGGTCTTTTTCCCATAACATGGGCTAAGGACCTATGATCAACGCATCGTCAGTTGTGTAGCGATCATTGGAATTAGTCGGTCGTTTCAGTATATTTCACTCAAGGTTTCGAAATACTTTGGGTTCTGCTGAGTTGGTTCGGATACGAAACCAACCGGGTCATCAGAGTGAAAACACTTATATCTTGAGCTCCGGACGTCTGATTGACGTGTCGTCGACTTTGAATGATTTCGTTAAGTGAGAATGATATTTTGGCTTACTCCGCTCGAGGTTTGGATGTCGTCGGAGTGCGGTCAGGTTGATTCGCTCACGAAACCAACCGGGCCCCTGGAACGAAAAAGCCAACAACTCACAGACCGTGCGTCTGATTGACGCGCCGTCGGTCTCGTTGTTTTCCTCTTGTTGAGCTGGAACTTTTTTCATACTTCGCCCAAGTTTTGGTTTCTGTTGGATCATGGCTGGGTTGGATTACACCCGAAATCCAACTGGGCCCTTGGATCGGAAAAGATGATATCTTTCAGAACAGACGTCTGTTTGACGAACCGTCAGTAGCGTTGGTGATCACGTTGAGAAACAGTCCCTTTGAGTATACCCTATTAGAGTTTGGGGTATAGTTGAGATACGACTGGATTGGTTCTCACATGAAACCAACCAGGCCCCTCGGACGAAAAAGCTAATAACGCAACAGACCGAGCATCCGATTGACGCGTCATCTGTTGCATCGAGACCCCTACGACGAGGAGGTCCATTGAGATACCTCTTCGTGGGACATTGAGATACTTGGAGTATTGACCTGTAGCTCGTGGAGCGGACCCTTCCGGAGATGACCATGCGGAGTACGGAGACCATGTAGCCGACTGAGACCTGACGACTGCTTGACCGACTCGACTTGGAGTGAGTCGACTAGCCCAGTGGACGGAGCACTAATTTGTGTGGTGAAGACCCATGGTGGATGGAGCACTACCTGTGTGATAGTGCAGACCCGTGGTACTCGTCCGGAGAGTACCTCAGCAGGCTACTAGGGGGTGTGCACTACTGTGTTTGGGTGACATACCCCGGCGGGAAGCACTATTGTGTTTGGGAGGTTGACCCTCGGTACTCTACAGGAGGAGTACCTCAGTAGTCTTAGGTTAGTGAGCAGTACCTCGGAGTCAGGACAGGACCACTTTACAATCTAGAGACGGAGCTCTTCAGCAGTTACGGTTTCGATAATGAAAATCCTGGTTTGAGCTGAGACTTTTGACCTTTGTGTTTACCTCATGATTGAGATGGGTCACTTGATAAATTAGGTATATGTATGGGCATATAACTGGGTAGTGGTTATCTGTTGATTTCATGATCTTAGTGTTTTCTTCTTGATTAAGATGGGTTACTTGATAACTTAGGTATATGCATGGGCATATACCTAAGTAGAGGTTATCTGTTGAGATCTTCTTTGTTGTTATCCTTGATGGTTTTTAGTGAGACCTTGAGGGTCTCGAGGTCCCTACTAAGTATCATTATACTCACCCCTACACAGGCTATGCCCGCACCTCGTTGTGTTGGTTGCAGAAGACGGGTAGTGCTGACGGAGGCCGAGTGTTCGAGGAATGGACGGTACCCGGAGGTGGATTACATGACGAGTCAGTACCCGGAGGTGGACTTCACGGTGAGACGACACTCAGAGGAGGTTGACGGGCGAGAGAATTGTGGAAGATATCTGTACCTACCCTTTAGGTAGGATCCGAGGAGGACGACCCAGGAGCTGCTTTCTTTCTTCCATCTATTTGTCTTTCTCTGTTGTACTTTCGTTCAGTGGTAGTTATACTTTCAGTTGGGTTTGTATTATGGCCCATTTAATTTTCAGCACATTCTTTTGTACTTAGTGTTTTACTTCCGCTTGTACTCTGTGGTGTTTTGTTTACTTTTATAAAGGCATTTCCTTCCCTGTTATCAGGATTTACGCCATTGGTTCTAGTTTCCAACCCCTGGCCTATGGAAGGTGGGCTTGGGGTAGTCACGGGACGGGTCCTGAGGAAAGGTCGTGACAAATTGGTATCAAAAGAGTCGGTTCTACCACATAACTTATAACTCTGATATTTTCTTTCTATGAAGCAATAGTGTTAAGAGTACCGAGTGTGGTTTTCAGTTCAGGGAGTCCAGTGTTGGTGCGGGCGGCCGATGTATCCATACACCAGGACCCTGACAACTAATTTCCCACTTGTAGTTAACCACCCATGAGAGGATTTCAGGTGAGGTGGGGCCCACACTAACCCCACCCCTTCAAATTCCTAACTCCCTCAACTCACCCCATTAATGTTGACAACTTGGCTCGAATTAATTAAGTGGAATTAATTCAAACATTTGAAATTCAATTTCTTATCTTGTGTTAATAAAATAAGAATTGGGCTTATTTTATTTTTGGTTAGAGTCTTGTTGCGTTGGGAGGATTTGGGAGGCTTGAAGAACATCTTCTTCAACGACGAAGAACGTGAAGAACAAATCGGTCTCCGACGAAGAACGTCGTCATGTCTTTCTTCCGAAGGACGACGACGCGCCATCCCTCGTTCTTATTCCCACGACAAAGGAAGGGAGGTGTTGTTCCACCTCAGACAATCTCCGTCTTCGTCTACGAATCCTCTTCAACGACACCGACCCACGATGCAGTGTCTTTTTCTCCGCGATGGTAACCTCGTTCAAGCCACGCTCGAGGTAGGGGATTTATTTTATTTAATTATTTCTATTCATGATTCTGGTTTGTCGATCTTCATTTATATACGACTAAATGTTATCGTTTAATGAGATGGGGCCGGACCGCACAAACACGACCGACCCTCATCCTTTATCCATGTTTGATTCTTTGTGTTTGGGACGGAATGGCATGGTGTCGTCGCACCACGCGGGAATCGTACGACAAGTAATACGCGACGCCGTCGCGCCGCACCATGAAGATGAACAAGGACACGACGTCGTCGCGCCGCATCAAAGAAAACCGAAGGCACCACGACTGGAGTGGGGACGCGGCGGTGGGGTGAGGTGCCATCGCACCGCGTTGGAAGAACCAAGTCACGGCCGGTTCCGGGCCGCGGCGAAGCAGGGTGACCGGTGGCCGGTTCTGGACTTCCGGTTTCGGCGATGGAGGAAGGACCGACCGTCACCGGTCCTTATCGGCAAAACCGGTCGGCCGATGCAGGCCGTCCGGACAAAGGGGAGCCGGGGGAATCAATTCCCCCGACCATCTCTATAAAACGGCCCCCTTAATTGGGGGGGGCGCAGTTACACAAGGGGGGAAGGCGCCCCCCCCCCTTTGCCAACGGCTCGAACAAAGGCCGAGATGGCCAGCGCACTGGGTGCGCTGTGCCCAGGCCGGGCTGGGCCGACCCGGACCCGAGGCGGGTCGGTCCGGTTCAGGCCGACTGGGGTGCTCGGGCTGGGTCGGTCCGGGCCCGAAACCCCCGTTTTCGGACCATCTTCGGTCTTTTTACCATAACATGGGCTACAGACCTCTGATCAATGCACCGTTAGTTGCGTAGCGATCCTTTGAATGAGACAGTCGTTTCGGTATATCGCACTCAAGGTTTCGAAATACATTGGGTTTGGCCGGGTTGGTTCGGTTACGAAACCAACAGGGCCGTCGGAGCGGAAACACTTATATCTTGAGCTCCGGACGTCCGATTTTTGTGTCGTCAACTTTGATGGATTCCTCTAAGTGAGACCAATCTTTTGTCTTACTCTGCTCGAGGTTTGGATGCTGTTGGAGTGTGGTCATGTTGGTTCTCTCACGAAACCAACCGGGCTCCTGGAACGAAAAAGCCAATAACTCATAGATCGGGCGTCCGATTGACGCGTCGTCTGTCTCGTTGTTTTCCTCTTGTTGAAAAGGATCTTTTGGAATACTTCGCCCGAGTTTTGGTTTCTGTTGGATAGTGGCCGGGTTGGATTGCACCCAAAATCCAACTGGGCCCTTGGAATGGAAAAGCTGATATGTTTCAGACCGGACGTTTGTTTGACGAACCGTCAGTGGCGTTGGTGATCACATTGAGAAACGGTCCCTTTGAGTATACCCTATGAGAGTTCGAGGTACAGTTGAGATACGACCGGATTGGATCGCACACGAAACCAATCAGGCCCCTCGGACGAAAAGGTTAATAACGCAATAGACCGGGCGTCCAATTGACGTGCCATCTGCTGCATTGAGACCCCTATGACGAGGTGGTCCTTTGAGATACTTCTTTGTGGGACTTTGAGATACTTGGAGTATCGACTTGTATCTCGTGGAGCGGACCCTCCGGGAGACGAGCGTGCAGAGAACGGAGACTGTGTAGCCGACTAAGACTTGAAGACTTCTTGACTGAATCGACTAGCCCAGTGGACAGAGCACTACTTTTAGAGGTGCAGAACCATGGAGGACGGAGCACTACCTGTGTGACAGTGCAGACCCGTGGTACTCATCTGGAGAGTACCTCAGCAGGCTACTAGGGGGTGTGCACTACTGTGTTTGGGTGACATACCCCGACGGGAAGAACTACTGTGTTTGGGTGGATGACCTACAGTACTCGAAAGGTGGAGTAACTCAGAAGTCTTAGGTTAGTGAGCAGTACCTCGGAGTCGTGACAGGACCACTGTACACTCCAGAGACAGAGCTCTTCAGCAGTTACAGTTTTGATAATGAAAATCCTAGTTTCAGCTGAGACTTTTGACCTTTGTGTTTACATCATGATTGAGATGTGTCACTTGATAACTTATGTATATGTATGGGCATATACCTGGGTAGTGGTTATCCGTCGATTTCATGATCTTAGTGTTTTCCTCATGATAGAGATGGGTTATTTGATAACTTAGGTATATGCATGGGCATATACCTAAGTAGAGGTTATCTGTTGAGATCTTCTTTGTGGTTATCCTTGTTGGTTTTTAGTGATACCTTGTGGGTCTTGGGGTCCCTACTGAGTATCGTTATACTGACCCCTGCACGGGCTATGCCCGCACCTCGTTGTGTTGGTTGCAGACGACGGGTAGTGCTGACGGAGGCCGAGTGTTTGAGGACTGGACGGTACCCGGAGGTGTATTACATGACGAGTCAGTACCCGGAGGTGGACTTCACGGAGGGACGACACCCGGAGGAGGTTGATGGGCGAGGGCGTTGTGGAAGATATCTGTACCTACCCTTCAGGTAGGATCCGAGGAGGACGACCCAGGAGCTGCTTCCTTTCTTCCAGCTATTTGTCTTTCTCTGTTGTACTTTCGTTCAGTTGTAGTTGTACTTTCAGTTGGGTTTGTATTCTGGCCCATTTACTTTTCAGTACTTTCTTTTGTACTTAGTGTTTTACTTCCGCTTGTACTCTGTGGTGTTTTGTTTACTTTTATAAAGGCAATGCCTTCCCTGTTATCGGGATTTATGCCTTTGGTGCTAGTCGCCAACCCCTGGCCTATGGAAGGCGGGCTTGGGGTAGTCACGGCACAGACCCCGAGGACGGGTCATGACATAAATGAATATAAATAAGTCCTAAAATTAATTCCAAGGATAGGAGGGTATATATATATATGTCTATCCAAAGGGTGATTTACTTATTTTGGATAATTGTTCCACATTATATTCTTTGTTTATCCACTCTGTAATCTCATTTTAAACATAACCACTCTAATTAATTGTTATTGTTTTTTCTAGTCAATTTTATAAAAAATTATGTTCTCATTATTATAAATTTTAAATGATTATTATTTCCAATTTGGAAACCATTTTCCAAAATTCATTTTGAGATGTTGAATAATTTAATTTAAAATTGATCACACTACCATAATGAGAAAGCATGATTTTAAAATAAAAACGTCTTCATGATTAAATTTTTTTATATCCAATTTCAATATTAAAATGATTCCAACGATTTAAATTTAATTAGTTGTTTTATTATTGATCCAATTATACATTAAAAAACATAAAAATATAATATAACTATACAAATAATTCAAACATAGAGTCATCAATAATAATTGAGTATTTATACGATTAATCAATAAATAAATCTTTTCTATAAAAGTCACAAATAATTAGCATAAGATAATTTTGAAATTTTGATTGCAAAAATGAATTTTATTTTCTTCAAATAGAATATATAATTTTTTTATATTAGTTTTAAAATAACATTTCAATTAAAAGGAAGTAAAACTGCATTTTAGAATAAAATACATCGTTTATGATTAAACTTATCATTTATTAGTATATATTGTCTCCAAAACATATATATAGTTGTTAAATAGATTATATAAAATATAAAATTTATTAAAATAATTCAAAAAATGTTTTTATTTGTTAATTTAAATAGAACATTTTTTTGAATAAAAATATTATTTTTTTAGAAAAGATTTATATTTATTTTCAAATACATTCAAAATTCATTTCAAAATAATTATTTACTAATAAATTCATTTATTAAAAATTTACACACCATATTTTCATAATTTTGTTAATCCTTTTTTTAACCACCATTCTATTGAATCTTCGATGACTATTCTATTATTTTAATAGAATGTCACATTTTTTAAAACTCACTGTTGTATGTATTTCTTAAAAATCTATGTTCTATTCATTACACAATATAAATAATATATTCTCTATAATGAAAGACAAAATCAGTTTTGTATGTACTGTAATATGGACACTTTTTTCCATATTTCACAATCATACCTTAATTTTTCATATAATGAAATATTAACGTTGTGTAGAAATCTATGCAATCCTATATGTAATTTTAATTTAATAAAAAATAATAATTCCTAAAAACATTGGGTGTTAAAATAACCCCCCCCCCCCAATGAATTTCAAACTCAATTTGTATATTGGTCCTTAAAATTTAAATACATGAATATTCAACTCATAGAAACTGACAAAAATAGAAATTAATGTTGAATCATTATTTAAAAATTGAATGATGGAAAAATAACAGTAGCTATGTGTAACTCCAAACTTGTTTTCCCCATAGGAGAACATATGTTGGAAATGATGATTTCGACATTGAATTTAAAAATAAATAAATAAGAGAGGGATGTAGATCACCGATCACATAAAAAAGGAAGATCGATAAAATTTAAATAATCTCAAAACAATAAATCTATGATAATATAAGGGACCGTTTGATTTATCTGAAAGAATGGTAATAGGATTAAATTATTTTTTAAATATACCTCACATAAACATGGATAATTTTTCCGAAGAGGAATTACATACATGATTACATTCCGTTTCATATGCACAGTCACTCCAAGTAGTTGTGCCTTGATAAACTTCGACATGATCTCTTAATCTAGGATATAATGGTGAACTTGTCCATCCCGAAGCACAAATATATCATTTGATCCATAAATAAAATGATAATTCATTACATCTAACTTTTTCTACCATCATAGAAAAATAATTAGTATTGGTTATCAAATATTATTAAATAATTATATTATGAACTAATTTTTTAATATCATCTTACATTAAACTTAAAATATTTCAAAAATTGTAATACTTTTGACCCATTCGATTGATGAATATCCAAAAAATTATAAAAATTGTAAATAAATTTAGAAAATCATTGTATCATTAATCCACCATTAACCATAAAGTGGATTTTTATTTTCACATACTAATATGGTGAATACATTTATCATGTATTCTCTTCAGACATGGTAATATCCGAAATTATCATATAATATTAATAAAAAAATAATTCTTCCACGTTATTTAAAAAAACCCAAATAATGGAATATATTCCATAGATCCAATAATTTTGTAAACATCATCAATGATATCACTGACAAAATTTTTAATAAATCCATTTATCTAATATGAGGTCATTGATTCTATCAAATTTAATATATCAAAACCAATAATATCTTTAATAAAGTTAAACACCATTTTCTCAGAATATAAATCATAGTAATCGGTACCTACCCATACTAAAAATATCAACTTTACAATGAATAATTTTTCACGTCCATCATAATAATTCAATATATTCATCCAACTCCTTAACGAATAACATATAATGAACAATACATAAATATTTTACAATTATTATTTCTTAAATCCAAATACATAAATACATTAATCGGAAAAGTTCAATTATTGGTAAGGAATAATTCTTTTGATGTTCTTTATGAAAATTATTGGGTTAGTGTATTGAGTTGGAAAATCACCATATTATCTATAAGTATGTCATTGAAATCCTTAATAATTTGTTTCTCTATGATTTTTTTTGACATATATAACATATTCCCATCAATTTCATATAGTCCATATGGTTTTTGTTCCATTGTTCATGACATATAAGAATTCATTCCATCTTTCGACAATATTCAATACAACACGACTTTTAATAAAATTAAATCATCCTCTTAATTTATGTGTTAATAATCTCAATGAACATTTAATGCTTAATCATATATACTGATAGATTCTTTTTCATAATCGAAATATATTTCCCACCCATCCTCATCCAGTTTGGATTCTTATCATCACTAAGTTTTTCTTTAGATTCAATGTTGAAATGATTCCTTTCGGTTATATTCATTGAATAAAACAAAAATCACATTGTGAGAAACACTAATAATAGAGGGGAACAACATAATCCTAGAACATAACTTATAGTACGTCTAAATCATAAAAACATCCCAAAAATATATGACACCATATTTTTCCCTAGGTCATTGATGGACATTTTTTATTTAAATCCATCAAGATAGTTAGTAAAGTATTTTTTAATTTCCAATCCATGCCCCTAAGTACATTCAAACCAAGTGTCTAGTAAGGCCCATTTTCATGGACAAGTTCTTAATCAATTCAATATCAATAATGTGATTTCATTGTTTTTACCCTTATATGAAACTTCTTCTAAGAATCATCAACTTGTATTTTTATTGAGAGGGATCCAATTACATGGAAACAAATATCTTGATCATTTACCAAAATTTTATGTTATTTTCATAAACTTGAGCTCATCTATAGACTTATCCTTAGTGACATCTCTAGATATATATTTATAAATATCCCTATAGATCTCAATAATATTTTCTAATTACACCTTATAATGTTTTAAAAAACATTCCACTGATACCAAGTATAGAAACCAAGACTTAACATACAAGGATATTATAGATATTTAGATGGATATTAGTTAATCATCATGAACTCACCCCAGAGGGCCATAATTGTTCAGTTCCTTTTGAAACATGGAACTATTCTTTTGGTCTGGTAAATTTTTTTAAATGTTTCCAAAAAATACCATCCCATTTAGTACTCCTAAATAATATATTTATTCATAAAATGTAGACAGAAACATAAAAAAATTTGAACTCAGATGCTCAATAATGGTAAACATAAGAGATACAAAATATTCACCCAAACAAATAGGCATGAGAACACGAGCATAACAATTTATTCCCATAGACATTATATCAAGATCATCATCATGACTAAAGGAATAAATGTTGGATATTCATAAGTCGTGAATCAAAGGATAATCAATGAAAATTATAAATTTAAATATATTATTTTCATAATACATCGAATATATGGCTTAAACATTGTCATATAAAATCATTCTTCATATGTTAAGGAATTATAAAATAATATTTTATGGATATTTATAGTGTCTAAACCATCTATGAGGCCTCCCAATCATACCAAATCACAACCCTCTCCGTATAGTATAATTATTTCAGTCCCCAAACCATCATAATGGATAAATTCCATTACTATACCTTGTTCACTTTCCTTTCCATCCCTATTTATCTCATTAGATACATATCATTACCTAATGGATGGGAGTGAAATATAGTTCCCAACCAATCACATAATAATCGTACAAATGTGACCCACAAGATCAACAATATTCATCCAATAATATACCATGAAATTAAATTGGTATCCCAAATATTTTATCATATCATAAATTGTGAAAATAAGATTAGTTTTCTAGCCATTTTATCATAGCATAACCCATGAAAATAAGTCTCTTTCAAAATCATTTTATCATTGTATAACATGTGGAAGAGAAACGTCTTTCACTAAAAATATCTCATCTTAATCATAAACCATTAAATAAATAATTAGAGTACTTTTGTTGGATCATATCCCCAAGAGATAATAAACTTCATAGAAGGATGTCAACTTATAGGGAGAATGATTTTGAATGATAACATGGAGTATTTCTTAAAGAAAATAACCTTTCACTAAAATAAAAATTTCTAAAAAATCAATTTCAAAAACCTTTTCATTAAGAAAAAGTTTTATAACCTGTATTTTATGCTTTAATAATATTTGAAATCATTTCTTGAGGAAAAAAACTTACGTTTTAAAAACACTTTTTAAAATATAATACATTTTTGAAATAATTGTTTTTTGAAAATGACCTTGATATGATATATAAGAATCATTAGAAAACATTTTAATCGTATTTTAATTCAAAAATTAAAATTAAATAAATTTTCTAGATATTGTTCATAAAATATCATTTGAATAATTATAAAAATTTTATGATTTTTTGATGAACAATGATTTATCTCTGAAGAGATAGATGAAGTCGAATATTCCTTAAATAAATTTTTAGACATATTAAGTACCAATATGTGGAAAATTTGTACCCTTACATGATGATATAATTTATATCCAAAATTTAAAGAAACATTATTATACTTATGGAGAGGTAGATTATAAGATTTCAACATTAGAGAGTTAATCATAATGAATCCCAATTAATGATGATATTGCAACATAAATTATTTACCACATTTAAAACATTACCTATGATCCTCATGAAGTAATTACATAAAATGATACTATATTATCATCAGGAAAAATATATTCATGATATTATATGTTAAAGTTTCTGTATATACGCACCATGATAGAATATCGGGGAACAACATAACGAATGTCCTAATGATAGAAAATTGCGATCAAAACCCAAAAAAATATATTATTTAACTATAAAACACATGAATGATATAAACATAAATTTATATGTAAATAAATTAATTTTAAGTTGAATAATCATAATTTTCATTCATTTCTACTATATAAACCACAAAAAGAAAAGTGGTGGTGAATATTACAAATTTGTCACAATAAATAAAAGTGATACGTGAATCTGTTACCTTAAGTCTTTACATCTTTTTACTCATTCAAAATTAATCTATAATATATAAAATTTTATAAAAAATTTATTAATAAACCATATTCATATATATATATATATAACAACTCAAATTACTTTATATAAACAGTTTATTAACAGTCTCATGATAATGTTACAGTTCAGATAATATATTCATTTTTTTTAATATATGTTTGGACATTTTTATTTGTAGTACGATTACATAATTAATAATTTAGTTATTTATATAATTGAAAACATGATATAATTATCATATAAAATCATTATATATTTATATGTAGTAATCCATAAAATTTAGTTAATGAAAATGGAAGACAACCTTCTTGGAGATGGTAGGCCGTGTGTAATAATGATTGTTGCTTCCATTTTATATTCAAATATATGGAAATAATATTAAAGGATATATATATATATGTATATTCATTAAAGATTTATTTTTATGACTATTAAAATCATTTATCATAAATTGGAGGTAAAAGTGAATGAATCACATTATTTCAAGTGATAATTGTTCACCTTATACATAAACTAAATTGTAGTATTCCCACAAAATAAAAAGCATGATGTTTTGTGTTATATAAGAATTAAATAACATTAATAAAATACTTATAGTAAAACTTATCACATATAAACAGTATGTTAATCATTACTCCCAACCTAGATAGTTGGAAGTGGGAAAACAAATTAAATTAGATTGCGAGGTGAATGCCCACCATACACACAAATGATGATTTTATAACCCATTTGATTGATGTTTATGTGGTTTTAAGTTGTTATAATATAACAAAATATAATTATATAAAAGATAAATATTTCGTTATATAAACATGTAATAAAAACAATTTTAGGATGTGGAAAAGGAAATATAATAAAAAATTCTCTTAGAAGAAAATTTCCTCTTCTTCCGGTATCCTATTTAGGTTTTCAGTAAAACCTTTAAAGAAGTCCATTAATAACAAATTAAAGATTCTATTGTTATATAAAATAATATGCTAAGTAATTTTAGAATGGATTTATCAATCCAAATGGCTTGAGAGGTTTGACGAAGTGGGGAGAGTGAATGCCCTATTATGATTGATAATGACTAACATTCTTATAAATATTGAGAAGTATTCACCATATAGAGGGAAATAAAAACTCATGATGATCCAAAAATGATAATTAATGATTTTTATGTATTATATGGTCTATCAACTCAACCACTACAAATTTATACACATGTTTTATGCATTGGGTCCCATAACTATTTCGATCGTGTATTTTACCATTTTTTCATTATGTTAACTTGTTTTATAAAGTAAAAAATTATCATTTAAGAATAAGTTAGATTCATCCTTAAAAAAATATGGACTGACTAATTTTAAATATTATATCTATTTTATAATTTATATAAACATTGTGTCTAGGAAATTAACTATAACCTAAGCACACCTTTCATGCAAAAACACTAGTTTAACAGTAATCAATCTATCCATGTTTTTTCTATTTAATGTTCATTATAGACATTATATTAGAATTATTAGTACGTGAATAGAAAAGAGTTTATATTAATTAATAATTAAAGATATCCTCAATTAATATAGATTTTTTTAAAATTAATAGTAAATTAATTGAATATAATATATTATAAAATTACCATAATGTCATTTTTACGTTATTTATTTTATTTAAATTATAAATAATATGAAGAAAATAATGTAAATAAAATTAATTGTGTTCACATTTGTGTAACATTATATTTTTATCTAAAAATATATCATATCACAAAAATACAATCAATTTACTTAAATTTAAATGTTTATTTTATTTTTTCAAATATTTAATTATTAACTAAGTATTCCCAAATTGGAATTTGTTAATGAATTTAATTTAATTATATAATATATAATAATTGAAATAAATTTTCATGATATAAAACTCATTTATTTCCCAAATTAATATTTATAACACAACAGGTGTATTTTTTCGTTAATCCAATAAATTATAGAATTTAGAAGGAAGAAAGGTGTAATTTATGCCATTCCTTTTGCATAACATGTCATATCAGCAAATGTATTTTAAAAGTGTCCAAAAACATTTAAAATCATATAATTTGGTCATAAGGTCATAATTATGTCTATAAAATGAATTTTTGAAATGTTTGGGGGTAATTTATACACCATAAATTTTATGATTAACAAATAAGGTAAGTCATTTTTACCACAATCACTATAATTCATTTTAACTACTTTCACTATTAAACATTAATAAAAATTATTTTTTCAAAGATAGAATTTAAAATTTATTTTTATTCTAAATAAAGAATCCATTATAACAAATTTTATTCTTTTTTGTTTCATAATCTGATATAAAATCAATCCAACAAACGCTGCGATAATGAGCGTATTTAATTTGAAAATATTCCAAAGATTACAATGTTTTCATATCATATTTCATTATTAAATTAAATATAATAACCTAAATTGGATTATTAGATGTATAATTTTTCTAACTATACATTAATAAAAATAATAAATGTATATTTTAACTACATGAATATTTTAAATAAAGGCTCTTTTTAACTGAAATTCAATATTTCTAACTATTCCTAACAAATATTTTCCTTATCATTTCCAAAAAAATCCCTCTAATATAATTTTGAAAATATATTTTCAATAAATTAAATTTTATTTGTTCAAATATATATCATATATGTGTCAAAATTTCGTTTTAAAATATGTGGGCAATTAAAATATGGTAAAACTGGCTTTTAAAAAATAAATACATATATTTATGTGTAAAATTTTATTTAATATTATATATTTAAGAAAAAACAATTAATATGGATTTAAAATATTATTTAAAATATATATAAATTAAATTAAAATAATACTTCTTAAGTGGATTGTTCAATTTATTGAGATAAAAATGTTTGTGCATTGAAATATTTGTTTTTAAAAAATTTATTTCGATATATTCAAATTGTTTTTAACATAATTTCTTTTAAATTGGTTACTAAGGATATAATATTTAAACATGACTGAACCTTATTTTAATAATTTAATTAATTTTTTATCATACCTTCTATTCTAATAGATAGTTCATAAATATAAATATATTTTAATTAATAAGTCACATTGTTTATACTCCATGTTGAATTTAACTTGCGGAAATGTTTACTGCAAAATGTAATGAAATATAATCATGTTATTATATGTAACAAAAATTAATTAATTTTTTGGATGTCCCAAAATCTAAAATCAATTTTTCCAAACATGAATGATTATATTTTTTTTATATAAAGAAAACATAACTTGGGGTATCTTGCAATGCAATCCATCAAAGAATTTTAATTTATTCCCAAAAAATACTTCAGAATTTCTTGATGTAGTATAGACATGAGATTATACGAAAAGGTAAGTACATGGGATACATGGGTACTTCCATATAAAAAATTCTAAAAAAAATACAAAAAGCTACCTATACTATAATTAAGAACATATTCTTGGTCATTTACTCCCATACTGTATCATATTACTAAAAATAGAACAATATAATCTTGGTGTTTCCACTTGTATACACCTGAAATAATGAAGTCGATTTGGGTAACATGGGTCCCCTAAATATGGTTTGAGGTATAATTGATAGGACACCATCATCTTTTTCTATAACTGTTCATTATATTAATATAAAATTAGCAGTGTGTAGGTAAATAATAAATATAAAAAAACAAGTATACCACATCAGGCCAGTTTTTACATGTTACACCAGGCTGACAATTCCTACTTTTGAATTTGACATATATCTCTAAACCAAGAACAACTTTAACATCTATAATATGTACAAGGATGTATATTTTCACCTATTTTACATATTAGTATTATAATTTTGGTGGCATAGATTTATGAAAAACATAACTAGGACATTTTAATTTAAAGTGTTAACATAGACTAAACTGAATTATGTTCTTTTGCATGGATTCCATCTCTTATTATGATAACTAAAATTTAGTCTTTTAATATAGAACATCCTTATAATTTAGCATTTATCATCATGATCCCATCTGAGGTGATAGATAAAGTAAAACCCATGTATCACACTATGTGAACTAGATATATCCATCACAATAATAGTTCATCCATGGAAATACACCAAAGGAATCATATGTATCACATATACCATGGTGAAATGTCATAACCCACTAAGCTCGGCCCTATAATTCTACATAGGCCATCATTTACCTCTCATGAAATATTATATCAATAATTCCCATTATGCCCATCGAATGTAATCCACTAGGGGACCATGTATCGCTCACAATTATTGTATATAAGTCATCAGACATGTGGTCCCATTAATGGTATTATATAAATTAAACAACATATCACACCCAAAATATTTATATTCAGTCACGAACTTCAATTATAATGTGTGACGATCCCGTGGTGCCTTTAGTTTGGTACTCTTGTATCACCCTCTACAGAATGTATGGTTATGGGTTCTGGATATCATGAAACACATGCAATTTATACAAAGAAACTTAAAAAATGCAGCAGAATTTCAAACACAATAAAAGGTTGATTAAAATGAATGAATCGAATGGGTCTTTGAGGAATCAACATCCTAAGGTGGTTCTCTCATCAGGGTGGTCGCACTATGACATAAAATCACGATATGATAGATCTATTTAATAAAGGTTTATCAATTATGTTACTTATGTTATAATTTTGGAGGCATCGCTAATGATGTAAGACATTTAGCACAATGGAGAATAATAAATACAATAAAACTATTTGGATGGTAGATTACCAATCATCTGTTTTCATCATGTGAGTCAAACAAGAGTAGAGTAAAATTTAAATATTGATCATGTCACGACTCGTCCACCTGGGATGATTCTATTCCTTCCCCAAACCTACCTTTTAAAGTTAAGGTCTGGTGACTAGAACTAAATAGTCATATCCCAAAAAGGGATTGAATTTGAAGATAAAAATGTACATATTCACAGAACTCAAACTTCGGAATTTAGACACAAAGTAAAACACAACTGTCACTAAGACAACTACAGATTGTACATGATTTACTAAAAGTACAAAGGGACCACAATACAATCCCAAAACCACAAAATAATTTAAAAATTTCACAATATGTCTACTAAATACCCCAACTGAAGGGTAGGTGAATGGTAACTTCATGTAGCCATAGAAGTACGTTCCTCCATCCCATTTCACTAGGAACTACCTTGTCCCAAACCACAAACGTATCTGTCGAAGCATCCATTCATTCTATCTCACTGAACACCACCTGTTCCAAACCACCATGGTCTCCATCCAAGTGTAGATCACCTACATGGGCTACGACATGTGTGTGAAAATACCATGTAGGGGTGGGTAACACAATACATATTAGGGACCCCAAACCACAAAGTAAAAACATAGATCAATCGATAAAGAATCCAATGAAGCTTGACCATGATGAAAGATAGATCACATAGATATATTTTAAAGTACAGAAAGAAACCCTATTATACATAACATTGAATTCCTTGGACTGATGAGGTACTCATTCATAATGAGTATAATGGGTCGGCTGGGTCACATGGAGTTGCTTCCCACATAGGGCATCAATGTTGGTCAAGACTGGGCCAATTTTAGTTTATCCACACATGGTCTCTTGAGATGATTCACAAAGGGTCACTTGTAGTTGATCCACACTAGGTAACTGGTAGCTGATTCACACTTTGTTTCAAGGAGCTAATCCAAAGAAGGACACTGGTAGCTCATATACACAATGTCACTAGTATCTGATCCACAGAGGGTTGTTTGGAGATGATCAACATAGGGTCGTTGGCAGCTGATCCACACATGGTCACTAGTATCTGATCCAAACGGTATCACTGGTTGAAAATCTATATAGGGTTACATTTCTTCTAGTCTTATAGGGTCACATGGACCATCTCGTCAGGACTCTTTGTGTCTCAGCTTTCCAAAGGATTCCCGCACGTAGCACGTATTATTTTGGTCCAATACACTCCATAATCAATTCGTCACATTTCAAATTTATTTATATCAGTTTAGAGTACATGAAAATAAATACACCATTGCGAGGGTTCCAATACCACTAATGAGACCTCAATTGGAACCTCGGTCTAAAAGATATTATTGTTTTAGTAAATAGGGGTAGGTTGTGTCACGGTTCAGTATGACCCAACCAACCTGGAATTGGGGTCCTGCATGACTTGAGCCAGTTCGACTGAACCGACCTAACCTGGTTAGGTCCGGGCCATCCCAATCTAACATGGCTACTGGGATAGGCCAATTGGGCCTTGCTAGACCCAGCCTCGTTTGGCTAAGGGTATGGTCTGTCGGGTCGGCCAATGAGCCGGATTTTTATATCCTAGCCCACAATAGGTGGGCCGGTTATTATCATCTTATGCCGCTCTGTGTCTTGGTTTATGCCCCCAGTTAGGACAACATTTTGGGATGGTGATCACCAACCCAGATGCCCACTGGGAATCTGGTTCGGCTGCATAATGTTGATAGGAGCTGACCAACCTTCCTCCAGCACATGGTGTAGGTTTCACTTCCAATGCAGCCAGATGCCCACGTCTCTCCCCCGTCAGCTGCCGGCTCCAGCGTTGGCGGCTCCTGCTGCTCCACCATCATCTTAGCTGGCCATGGATACAGCCTCTTCATACTGTCGTGGTGTGCCACCACCCGCCCACGGCCACTGTCGCAGGCCTTCACCTATGGTCGTTATTTCTAGCCCACCCATGGTTCTTTTTGCGGTCCACCGAGTTTTTGCTGGTGGTCCGTTCTGCAAACCGTCTACCATATGGATATTATTGGGTCATTATATTTTATGATATGTAATATATTCCAGCTTTCATTCAATTTAATGTTGTGTCCATGAATAACAAGAAATAATGTACAAAGGAGAGAAAATCATCTCTGCTTTCTGATATGCCAACATTATTCATAGGAGAGAAAATCCTTTATAATTCATAAAAGAAATTTAAACTCTAATTTTCCAACAATTATCTCATTAAAAGAGAAATGTGTCTCAGTGTTTCTGTTAAACTACATCATCACGTCATTACATTGTTTCATTAGTGAAAGATAATATCTAATACTCTTTGATTAATGTGTTATTGTGCTGCTCATTTATTTTTCTCATTAATGGGGGGTTTTTCTCCACCTTATCGACATACTGTATTGTTGGCATGTTGATGCTCAACTGTGAGGAAAATAAAGTAAAATAACTTTTTAATTTATTTTATTTCTCTTCTAAAATGGAAAAAATTCATATTTTTAACTTGAGCCACGCTGATTGATGTTATGTCCATTCATTGTTAATTTCGTTATTCTAGAGGAAACGTATCCCTGATATTTTAAATTTTCTCAGAAATTTAGATGATTAAAAAAAGAACATGTGCACAATTATAATTCAATAAAAATTGATTCAAAAATTATGTTTCACCCTCAACCCGTGCCTATCGAGGTTAAGCTCCGCCTAATGAAAATACACCCTCATGATATCAATGGTACTGTCACTTTTCCAAAATGTGTTAACATTTTGGTTATTTGTGAATTTGAAAATAAAATATTTTTTAATTAATTATTTTATTTACTGTAAAAAAACTAACATTCAATTTTGGCTAGCATCGGTCTACGATAGACTCTGGCATAGAGAAGAATACCCATAGGAGCTTAATGGTGGTCTCCGATTTTCAATCGAAGTCAACATTATTGATTTTGAAGCATTTGAAAAAAATATATTTAATTATTTTTTTACGGTTATGAAATTTTCATGTTTTCTCATTGGATGTCAGAACCGACTACATATAAATCACAACTATGGTAAAAATCACCTTCCTGAACACAAAGGTGGCCTCATATTTCTGATCTGAGTTTCTGTTTAAGAGTTGCTCTACTTTTTTTAGTAAAACAGCTCACATGGATTATTTGCAACATAATTTATTTGACAAATCATTATGGGAACTACAGGATTCAAAATCACGTTTCATCTCAGCACATAGTCTCAAAATAACACTATTTAATTTTTTAACAAAAATCATGGAATTACATGGTATAAAATTACTCCCCCATTTAAGGATTTACATCCTTTTAAGACCAAAAATGGCTAATAAAATCAAAAGGGGGGGGGGGTACTAAGAACGAATCCAAGACCCCCATTCAAACATGATCTACTAAGGATTCATGTGAAACCAATGAAAATTCACTAGATTTATTGACCATCTAAAGGTAGTCCTCTGATGTTTATCCATTATATCCACTAGGTACTCCATGAATGTCGCCTTATGGTCAATCTTCATCTAGTCATGGTTGATGACATGAGATGGGTTGTAAAAGTATCTCCTCAACTAGGATTTGTGGAAGACATCATACACCCTCTCTAACTATGGAATTAGAGTCAAGCGGTACACCACCTCTCCCACTGTACGCAGTCTCAGGAATCGTATGATGGACCTCGGTGATTACATTCCACCTCATCCAAATCTCTTGAATTACTATCAACATGAGACTGGTAAGAACACATAGTCTTCCTCCACAAACTCCAAGGGGATCGGTCTCTTGTCAGACTAATCTTTTTTCTAGCTATGGGCAGTCCTCATCTTCTCCTGGCTGAACTGCACCTTTTCAGTGGTAGCATGTGCCATCTTTGGACATATCGGTGATGAATCTCCTAGGGTTTTCTAGAATTGAGGATATCTTCATGGTCTCTTGTATGAAGCCTCAAACGATTCCATGATAATGGTGGAGTGATATATTTTATTGTATGAAAACTTAACTAGAGATTGGAGGTCCCCTAAACTATGAACCAAATCAATAATGTGAGTATGAAGCATATCTTATAAGGTCTCTATGGTCCACATCATTTGACCATCATTCTATGGGTGAAAGGTTGTGCTCAAATGTAGTGGATTCCCAATTTCCTCCTATAATCCCTTCCACAACCGAGATTTAAAGCACACATCACGATCTGAGACTATCGTAAATGGGACTCCTTGGAGTTGAACTATCATCTGCACATAGAGGTGCCCCTAGCTCTCTACCAAACTCAATTCTTTAATGGGTATGAAGTGTGTCGAACTAGCGAGTTTTTCTATGATCACCTAGAAGTATCATGCCTGCTAGTTATCTGTGATATGGAGTCACGAAGACCATTGATATCCCATCCCACATCCACTCTAGTACGTCAAATTGGTTGTGTCAAGAATACTAGAACCTAGTGACCATCCTTCACTTGCAGAAAAGTGAGGTATCTGAAGACGAACTCTGCCACTCCATTCTTTATTCTCAACCATGAGTACTAACATAAGATGTCATAATACATATTTTCCACTCCTGGAAGTACCACCAAAGGGAACATATGGAACTCCCACAACATCTCCTCTATCAATTACACAGGTAATATTATTCATCCACTGAATGGATGTTGTGTTCCATACCTTTTGAAAATATATCAAAAGCATGTGCTAAGGATAACCGATCACGTCAGGCCGTGCATTCAACTTCGACAAGTTTTGGATCCCTAACTCACTATAAGTTTAGGGGGACTAACAGTACTCTATTGATGGTAAGGTTTTATATTTTCATCCATGAAGAATATCTTCATCTCAAAAGATGCTCCATCGCCCCACTCAATAGTTACAAACCAGACCTCCAACTGAGAATTTATTCCACCATGCTACCCTTCTGATGACTATGGAATATCTATAAGTGTTTGTATTGTTGAAAAATTAGACATCTACACTTCATAATGTTTAGGTCCTTCTGGGAGGATATATACCTAAGACTCCTGTGTTCGGAATATATAGTAAATAATTCACTCATCAAGATGTGTCTCCAAAACATCAATGAAAAGATAATAATTACTAACTCTAGGTCATGGGTCTCAAATTTATTCCTAGTCTTCCTTCAGTTCCATGTACTATAGGTGAACACTGCCTGATCCTACATTAGGACACAATAGAGTTTCATACCTTATGGGTTGAATAATACTACATACACAATTCCCTCCTCTGGTTGTCTCAAGATAGGAGCACTCGTCAGTCTCGTTAATAACACCATTAAACTATTTTTTTCACTTATCCATACATATGTAGGGTTGTTTCATCCATGTCATAGTCGATGAGGGTGAAACTACTCTCTAAAAGTTGTGTACAAACATCTCAAAATATCCAACCAACCCCCTGAAACTCTGTACCTCTTTCACGATCCTGGGTGGATCAAAATAATGCACTACCTCTATCTTCACAGGATCCACCACAACATCATCCTATGAGGTGACATATCCCATCAAGTGGACATTTATTACCCAAAACTCACAGTTCGATAGCTTTCTATAAAGCCAGTGCACTCAGAGTGTGTTTAGAACTATCCTCAGGTATTTCTCGTGATCCTCCTCGGATGCTAAATACACTATGGTGTCATCAATGAAGTCCAATATAGCCAGTCTAATTATTGCTAGATGACCCTATTAATGAATCCCAAGAACACCATTGGGGCGTTAATCCTTCCAAACAACATCACTATGTACTCTTAGCGGCTATATCAATATTTTAACATCGTCGTTGAGATGTACTCATCTTGTACTCAATGCTAGTAATATCATGATGCAATGTCTATATTCAAGAACCATCTCTCTCCATTTTGATGATCGAAGAGGACATCCATCCTTGGAAGAGGATACATCTTCTTCACGGTCACCTTGTTCAGGTGATGATTGTCCTAACAAGACCTCATTCTTTCCATTTCTATATTTACATACAACACTTGGGATGCCCTATTGTGAATCGTTGAGTCCTATGAACCCCATACAATGTAATGCTTATTACTATACCCTCATCTCCTAGAGTTTTGTGGATTCCATCTCAAATGTATGTGTATATATCCATGTCATCTTAGGGAATTGATTCATCATTAAATATAACTCTCTACATGGAGGTATTGTTGGAACATCCTATACAATGGCATCCTCATACTTATCCATGTAACCAAGATTGATATTGGATTCCTACTTTCCCACTGCTGACATCCACTTGTTGTTTCCTCTCTTCCAAAGAACATTAAACAAAAGGTTTTCTCTCTAGAACACTAGTATATGTTGTAATGTACAATGGAATAGTGTTGTATTAGATGTCCATAAACGTATCTCATCCAGAGTCCTGACCATTGAGAATTGGTCTCCTTGGATTCATCATTTACCTGTAAGGATCAGTATGCCTCAATGAATACTCAAATATTGACATGTCATCCCTCTGAATCTACAGAAGCTCTTAGTCCTACATATCAATTAACTTTTATTAAAGATTACATTCTCAAAGTTATATTCTCAAGATGTTTCCATGAAAACACACATTATCATAAGATCGGGTGATCTAAAAAACATCGTCACCCTGTTGAGCCTTATAAAAGGCTCACAATTAGGACTACCATCTGATCGGATGGTGCCCTAACTAGACAAAAAACTCGATCATCACCTCAATCCAATCCTTAGTTTCATGTTAGTCGGGATTGCCTAGGAACCCGAGTGCTCCATGTCCTTAAGACTCATATATCAAAATGATCCTACATGTGTCCACTACTAGTAGAACCTATAGTTACCACTAACTAACATGTGGTGTAAAATCTGGGAAACTTCCTAAAGGTGACATCTTAGAAAACTATGCCTATATCGATGCCTCATCACTCTGTGGACCATCGTCTTGGTCATGCACGAGAATCCTGACTGGCTCTCAGTGTGGTGGAATCATCAAAAAGGACTAGATGAATAACAATTAACATATTATACCTGGTGAGGTGACTCAGACTCAGAATGATCAATATAAAACATTCATAGACTCATGCAACCAGCCTTTTCATGTATCATGTCGAAAAGAAGAAGGTTGGGTCTTAATGTATGGATACATCAGCCACCACTCTCCCAAAAGACTCCATGCGTTATAATACAAACATGTAACCCATAACATTGTTTCCTCATTAAATAAATTATTGACTCCGAGTTCTTCTGGTAGAACCGACCGCCCCAATACAACTTTTTCACGACCAGCCCCCCATGGCTAGTGTCGTGACTAGCCGAAGCCCTATTTCCATAGGCTAGGGGATAGAGATTAACACTGAATAGGAATATCCTAAAAAGGGAAGGATTTTTCCTTTAAACATGTAGAGATGCACATAGCTCAATCAATGGAATGTAAAGATGATGTAAACCACAACTATCACTGAGACAACTGTAGAGATGGAATTACAAATTGAATGTACATATGGCCAAAATACATGCCCAAAACCAAAAAGAAAAGTAAAACATCCAAGGTTTATCTCCTCGATACCACACATTATGGTTAGGTTAATGATATCTACCTATATCCACAAAAGTATGAATTTATGTGATGTCTCATTGAGCACCACCTGTTTCGGAACCACCAAATCTTCGTCGAAGATTTTGTCTGTCCCATCTCATAGAGCACCACCTAGTCTCGGACCAAAAATTTAGTTGTCAAACTGTCAATCACCTTCATGGGAAACTAAATATTCGGTAGAAGCCCGTGTAGGTATGAGTAACACAATACTCAGTACGAACATCCATACACAATGGAACGACAAAAAAGAAATCCATAAGCAGACCATGGAGCATGAACTCAATAAAAGGAAACCCTCACTAATATAATCTAGAGTGAGGAAATAATGACTATCAGTAATAACATTTAACACATTCTACTATTGATGTACTCATTACTGATGAGTACAATGGGTTTTTTTGGGTCACACAGAGCCTTTTCTCACATAGGACATCATAGATGGTCCATACAGGGATACATGTAGTTGATTCAATGTGGGTCACTAGGAGATGATTCACATAGTGTAGTTTGTAGAAAATACACACATGGTCACTAGTAGATAATCGACATATGGTCTCTTGGATATGATCCACATAAGGTCATTTATAGCCATTCGGCACAGGGTTTTTAGAAGCTAATACAAACATGGTCGCTAGTAGTAGATCCAGACGAGTTTTCTTATCTTCTATGCCGAAAGGTTAACTTAGGCCTACTCGTCCGTAGTCTTTAGGTCTCATCCATCTATAGAATTAAAAAATGTAGTATGCTTGATTCTAATAAAATCTACTCCCCATGTTATTCATCACGTTTCAACATCCATGAAAGCCTCCATATAGTATACCTAAAGAGCATCCACATCGTGAGGGGTCCAACACTACAAAAAATCTCATCAATCAGATCCACAGTCTAAAATATATTAGCATTTTATTCAATAGGGATGGTGGTGTTTGGTTTTGATGTAACCTAGTCAGGCCAACCCGACCAACTGAGCCAGGGGGTCCCATATTACTCGACTTGGTGCGGCCTAACTGACCCGACCTGATTAGGTTTAGGTCGGCCCGGTCCGGTCTGGATACTCTTCCAAGACTATTGGGCCTTGATCGACCCTACCTGGTTTTTTCATGGATCCAATCTAAGGTTCATCTAGGGACCCAGGATTATTAGACCCTTGTCCACAATAGGCGAGCCAGTTTTTTCCAACCCAAGCCACCTAGTGAGAAATCATATTCCCCCCACCCTGACCAGAAAAATTGGGCGACTTAATTCCGTCATGGGCCACTCTACATCCTGGTTCATGCACCCCAGCTCGACCTATTTGGAGATATATTCTCCAAAATATCGGACACTCACTAGGCCTCTCGTTCATATAAACTCACCTAGAAGGATCGAACACCATTCCTCCTGTATGCACTCCATGCTGAACCACATTCTAGCGCACCACGACCCACAGGGTTCGGGCCGTGTTTTCCCTCCACTAGCTATCAACACCTGATCTAGCGGCTCCTACTTATCCACCACTATCCGAGCCAATTACTTCTTCCACCTAAGCTCACCACTGTGGAACAACACTTTAGTCCACTGGGTCCACCCCGTAGGTCCGTTCTGTGAACCGTCTACGCCGGTAGTCTTCTTGGGTTGTTATCTTCCCTTATATGACCTCAATACTATATTTCCATCAATTCAGAGCTTCTGTCATGATGAACACATAAGAACAAAAAATAGACGAGGGTCTTGTTCCTTGTTTGTGTTGGAACACACCCTCCCTGTTATAGGTTTAGAATCATTGGGTACATTTAAGGATATATCAATGTTCTATACCGATGTAATACCCCATTGAAAATCAACATCCTACAAGAACAAGAGACCTATGGATAAACATATTCATCGGTTATTCCACCTTTTTTGTTTAGTAAATATCAATAGGGAAATTAGAAATCAAAAGTAACCCCAAATTTTAGATGGTCCATCATTGTTGTCTATCTGTTAGAAGCCATAGGCGTCCATCAATCTCTAGTCCTTGATCCTTCATCTAAGGAATTATCGCTGCTTTCGAATCCAACAATTTTTTTTTGTATATAAAATATTTGACTATTCAATAGAGAAATTCCAAATATTATTCAGCAACCTGTTATAAAATCTAAATAGAATCATTTCATTGTGTTTTAACTACGATTTGTCATCACATTGTTACATTTCTTCATTAGTGAAACAATATTTATATTATTATTTTATTAATGAGTTGTTACACAGCTCATTTAATATCCTCAATAAAGTGTGGTTTCATCACAACAACATTTTTTTGGAATTCCACCACTCAATGGTTAGGGAATGAAAATAAATTTAGATTGAAATTTAATTTATTTCACTTCTTAATGGATCAAAAATTAACATTTTCCTTTAACCCGTGAAATGTTTCCCTTATATTTTTAATCTGGGAAACCATTAAAATTTCCCAATATTGTGCACATATGCCATTTATTTATCTTAAAAAATGTTCTAAAAACTATCCTTCACCCTCGACCCATATCGGTTGAGGTTAAGCACTGCCTAAAGGAAACATTCTCTCACGAGCTCAATGGTACTCTCAGATTTCCACTTCGACTTGAAATTTATGATTTATATGGATTTGATAATAAATAATTTTTTACATAATTATTTTATTCATGACCAAAATATTACATCAATTGTTAGACCATGCCAGAAAGCGTTTGTCTCTACCAATAAAATGAATATTTTTGCTGAGGTTAATGGTGCTCTCATATTTTCAATCGGTTCCATTGTACTTCAGTTATAAACATTTGAAAAATAATTTTTTTTTATTTAATTTTTTTAGTTATGGTTATTCTAGTTTCATTTTTTCACACTAGAGTCCTATGCCAACTAAACATATTTCATGCCTATGGTAAACCTACTATCCAGAATGCAACAATTCCCTCATATTTATTATATGATCAACTCTTTACGAATTACTCCTTATTATCCAGAAAACTGCTCATGAGTTGTAATTAAAATATAAAATTTTTCAAACGACCATTACATGCCCTCCAGGCCTTAGAATCACACTCCGTCTCATCGCCTATTCTAAAACAAATCATAATTAACTTTTAAAAAACACTTAATTTCAGGTTATTACATATAAAATCCCTATAAATAGGGAATATATGATTGCTAATAAAAAACACGAAAAATGGAAAGATAAAATAATAATTGAAGTAATATAAATAAAGATAACACCATTATAGAATTAACATGACCAATAATTTATAAAATAAATCACTAACAGAGAAGAATAGAATGACTCTATCATTGATAGAGGAGGAGCTCCCTCACCCATATCCTACTAGAGAAAATAAATTTTTCTATCTATGTTAGTTTTTTCCCTTTCATAAACAACCATGAAATCTTATTTTCATATATATTTATTACATTTCATGTAAATATCTGGGTTTCCCCCCAATAAAAATCATCACATGTCATAAACTAGTTCCATTAATCCCATTACATGTCATTAATATTGAATTCATGAATTATATTAAATTGATGATTTGTTTTGAGCTCACACTCTATAAAAACTCATGGTTCTTATACTACATTATTGAAACCACCTATATTGAAAACACATCATGAATTAAATTCATCTTGTCAATTTAATTCATGCCTTTTACTTCTCCTCTAGCTATCTCATAGCCCACCTAACCCATTTTGATTCCAAAGGACATGGACTATCTTAATGGTAAATTTTCATTACATTATTCCAAAAGTGTTTCCTAATAAGATAATACCAAAAAATTAAAATAATCCATACATCATAGAAATTTTGTGGCATCACCACATACCATGATTAAAAAATAGACCCTGATTTGCACTTAAGGGGGAGCTAAAAAGTCATCTTAGAAATGTTTTGGAAATTCAGAACATTGTTAAGACTCTGTCTCCAATGCCTCATAATACAAATGGTTGTGATACCATAGTAACTAAAATAGTGGAACTAACATAACCTAAATAGTTCTGGTTCTAAATTCAATGATACACATTGGATTCTTTGCAATGAATTCGTCACTCTCAAGATCTATATCCTCCGGAACAAGTGAATAATATATGTCTATGTTGTAACACTGACGTTTTGATATGTGGATTGTGTCATACATATATAGGTACCTATTATGTAAATCCATTCGATAGAATAGTATCCCTACTCTCTCAACGATCTCAAAATGTCCATTAAATTGAGGCGATGACTTTATCTACCTGTGAATCATCATGAGTATCAATCTAGGAGAAACCAATATGAAGACCTGATGTCTATCTCAAACACTAGAGGTTGGTGGAATTAATCAAAAAATAAATTCTTCCAAGTCTTATCAATAAGCGTATGCTTCTAAATTACCTATACCAACTCTGATGTCTCCTAATGGAGATGAGTTCCCTTAACCTCACCTTAAAATGACTAGAACAAGGTTTCACTACATGTCATATGGTAATGGGGACCAATGGCTCCATATTAATAGTTTCTAGAAATTGGTTAGAATAGAAAAACTCAATGAGAGGTGAATGATTCTTTTGTGAACATATGATATTAATTAAAAAAGTTTAGATCATGTCCTCTATCACCCACAATAGACATTATGAGTAACCATTCATCTATGGGTATTATTCAATAATAAGGAGTACCTATGAAACCAATTATTTCTGTCTCCCCTCCAAGAAATATAATGTAAACTGAACATCATGATTTGATAAAAAATAGGTTACACCATGAAGGCGTACAATGTCCCGAATGAAATGAATCCAAATATCATCAACTTAGAGTGATTATTAGATATGTATAAATTGTGAAATTTTTGTCAACCTATTTATGGCCAACTATACTGAATCAATTCTTCTCGGGGATCTTAGAGAACCCGTCAAAAAACTCATATTGACAAAATCCCACTTTCATTTAAGAAAGTAAAAAGGTTGAAAAATTTTATAATGTCACTATTGATTAGCCTTTACATACTAATTGGTGAATCACCATGTGATAGAACATACAGTGTGCCTCCACATACCCGACCACTATCACTGATGATGTATCTATCAATAAATCACTGAAATAATAGGGTTTACTACCCAAAAGAGGCAAGATATCCTAATATAAAATCATCCCTTATATATTCAGGTAGCTACAAACTACCATGAAAGATTAAAACCACATTCCATTCAAAAACCCAACAAGACTGTGGTTCATTATTGGAGTCCCACTCTTTTAGGGCAAGGCCCTCAATATTTCAAATCATTCTCATCTTCCCCCATTCTAAAATCGAGTATTTCACATCCAAATATACCAATTAAATATTTAAATGATATTCAAAAACTAGCATAATAATCTTTGAAAATAGTTTTATAGACTACCACTCAAAACTAGCCTCTTGGATATTCTATTTTTGATTCTTCTAGATTATGGAATTAGATACTGCAATCCCCTTATTATGGTTATATATGAGCTCAAAATTAAATTAATATAGGTACTCAGAAATCATTTTCTTCGTAAGATTCATGTCAAAAATTGTGGACATGTACTTGAGACTCTTGGGATCCATGTAATCAATGAATTTCTTTGAAAATATATCCCCCCTCAAAATAAGCCATGATCCATTAATGAATGCAAGTGGTCATTCGAAAGTTAATTCAGTTCTTGAACTCTCAGTCATAGTGACCCATATTCAATAACATGATATTCATATATAATAATTTCTAACATACTGATTCTTGAAGTTTCAAAATAAACTATATAGATTCAATCCCTCTCTAGATGAGCCAGGATTTTTTTTCCTGAATTTAGAATCCCTTTTATCCCCAAGAAGGCTATATCATGTGCATCTGACCATAAAATATGAATCCCTTTTTGTAATCATTTGATAGATACTTATATAAATGACATGTCCTTCATGAAACACCTATAATATCTATCCATCCCCAAAAAACAACATATGTTAATGAAATTGTTTGGTTTTTCTCATGAAGCTATGATTCTAACCTTTATTGGGCTAATGGATACTATATGCATTAACAACATAAATAGATTCAAATTCGTCTTATCATTGTTGAGTGATGTGCATGTTATGTACAACCATATAATATTCACCAGATGGTATAATAAACCCCAAATTTATAATAAATAAATAAATTTATCCTCAAATTAGTCGTAAGAGTCCATACATATTTGGTAATTAATACCAATTCATATTTTTAAGATGGTTCAACCAGCTATAATCCATGGAAAACCTTAGTGTACCATCCACCTTCATTGTTAAATGGATAAGTGGATGCCATGGAAATGTTTTGATTCATATAAAACATTTATCATTTATATATTTTAACTACTTAATTTGTTCTTGAAGCTCAGTATGTTCTATCCAATAAGATGAATGGACACTGGATTTGCTCCATGAACTACATTGATGGTTAAATAAACCACTGTCATAGGAGGTAATCCATGTAAATCATCAGGGAAAAAATCATTGGAACATTCTATTACAGGATTAAATTTGAAACAACATGTTCTCTAATAACTCATAAAGAGAATATCCATCGTGGATGGTATTCCAATGATCCAATGAAGCTTGTTTCTATCTCTATTTCCAGGGGAAAACCATTTACATTAGGAATATAGTTACAAAAATCATGTGATTAGGAAAACAATATTCAATGATAGCAATCAACATGAGCATAAGGAGGCACTGACCAGTCCATTAGGAGTATGATATTGAAAAATGTCACCATGAGAAAGAAGAGAATTTGGAATAATTAGTACTTGCCTATCTCTAGGGGAACTCATTACACTAGAACACAATATTAGATCAAACCCCTAACCGTGTGTTTTGATTTATGAATCCATAAAATTACTATATCTATATGTTAAGACAATCCATAATGTCAACATATATAAAATATATCAAACATAATTTATCATTTAAGGTAGATACTAAAGTATAGGATGCTAGAATAGTACCTCAAACTGTAAAAGGCTCCAAATCATTCTTCTTAAATACATCATCACTGAATGGATATGGCTAGATCCAAGACACTGACATTTAACATATCAATCTTGGGAAGGTCCTCTATGAGAGTCAATAAAAATAAGTACTCATATATTACAATATGAAAGTCATCCAAAAAAATACATTAATAATGATAAACCTGATATATAAAATCACACCAACGTTTAGAATAATCATAGAGAATATATGTGGGGATTTGGACCCTCAAGTCTAAAGGATTCTATATATTCTCTATTATAGATAATGTGGTATCTAACAATGATTTTTATTCATGAGGACAACCATACATCGAGAATGTGGGAAGGTGATTCCACTAAAATAATCATTTTTACACATCCGTAGTAGTGGAGGGTTCTGGAGATCCCTCTATAGGTTTCACAAATCGTAAAATCGTGTCTGAAAATATATCATGGGTTCCCAATGGAATTAGAACATCCCGGTCATCTAGTGGGACTATAGGATGTAATATTGGGAGATCATGGTCTACCACTCTCAAAGAATGATAGTCACCATACTCTCAATTCATTACATGGGGACACTGTGGATAAATAGTTGTATTATTTCTAAATTAATTCATCAAATAATAGTTAACAACTGATATGAATCAAGATAATAGGAGAGAAAATGGTACATAACTTTATTATAAGAAAATAACTCCTCAGAATGAGTTCCTAAATAGAGGTCCTGATATTCTTAGATATCATGACGGATCATAAGAGACACATACTACTTTCCAATAAAAATTTTGGGACAGAGTCATTGTTTCACATCAAGCATTAGATATTCAGGTATATAGAGTGTTAATTTCAAGGATTAGTGAAATGAATGATTTACATTTCAATTGGAATATCCATTTATTGGTTACTATTACATTTAAAATAATGAATATAATTATTTTCATTATTATCACTATGTATAGTTGTATCCCAATCTACTTATATCTGTCACCATTCTCAATTTATAAAAACTCATACTCACTATAAATTTCAATTGGGATGTCATGTAATTATACCATAACCATAATATCTGATGTCAATATGTACATGGTCAGGTAAAATGATATAAGTACATGAACAAACATTAAAAATTTATAAATGTACATTCTTCATATACAATAATTATAATTCAACAAAGAAACTAAACCAATGAATAGCCAAATATAACTTGTGGGATATGTATTAAAAATATGGGATAATTTTTTAATTAAAGTTCCATTTTTAATCTATATGGGAAGACACCATTTAGATTGATGTAGAAAATTTAACAGATCCTATTATGTTATCATTGTGTGAAACATTAGGATATTTCTATATTAAATAATCTAGGAACAAAAAAAATCAATGGAAATATTGTAAATGAAAGGAAAAAGATATTTCTATAGTCAACAAAATAATGTTGGAGATATGATTTATCATGTTCTAATAATGATCCATGAGATGAAAACACTTTTTCATACCATTCTAAGGAAAATGAAATCCATAATAATAATATTGTTAATAATAAGGTTACAAAACATGTTTATCACCAACTAGTGAAATTAGTACATTAATAAGAAGAATAAACCCAAAACAACAATTTCTAATATAATGAAATATTGGTTTACCTATTTGTGGGTTAGTTACTCCAAAGAACTATATCATAAAAAATTTAAATAACATTTAGTCCCCTATAATATACCTAAATTGTATTTCAAAAGTAAAAAAACCCCTCTAATACATCTTTGTAGTGTCTCAACATGGAAGCCACTAAGAAGTTCCCCAATCTAGTTAGCCACATGAATCCAAGAATATCTCATCATACACCATGTCCTACATACTATCAATGAGGTCCAAGGGTGTATCAGATTTGAGATTATTCCCTCTTGATCAATATTTATCATTGTGGTGAAGTGCAATGATATTTTGTGGAAAAATAATAAATATATAGTAGTGGAATGATAATAATTTTCAAACATATCCAATTGGTGGATGCAGAATCAATGTCATATAAAAAATCATTGATGATATCATGAATCTAAAAAACTTAAGAAAACATGATAAATGAGTACTTGTATATATAAAATTCAAAAAAAAAATATTCCTCCACTATTACAACAAGTATAAGATTTTTCCTCTTCGCCTGTAATTGATCATTGTAAAAACATGTTCCCTTTGTAATAATATACCATAATAAGATCTCTTCGAATCAATGTACAAGTAGAGCATCTTACGGTTTCTCACTCAGTTTTATCTAGATTCATAAGAGTTTTTTTTGTAATGGTTATCACTAGTGTTAGGTTATTATATTCCCTCCATCATTATATTCTACAAATTCAGCATCAATATGATGTGTTTATAGTAAATAAAGATATCATTTATTTTAGGGAGACTATTTACGATTGGTTTCTACATTATGATGGTATTATCTACTTTTTTGATCATTTTATCACCTATAATTGTTGTGGAATTTGGTTATTTGGACAACAATAGTTCTTCGTGGGCTATTCATTGAGGCACTATAAAGATGTATTATGATATGAGATAGTGATTATAGTGGATGGGTATAAATCATGACATTGATGATTATGTGTAATACTACTAGAACATCCATCTTGTAATGATAGAAAATCATAAGCTCTCTTGGTTTCTTTGTCCTCTTCCAATTCCAGTATTTATGTTGGATGAGGTGTCCATTTTCTTTTTTACTGATTTACAATGAACTCTCTGAGGGAATAACACTTTCATGGTGGTGGATGATTAGTTGATGAAATCAACACATTATCATTAATCTAGGTACAAGACTAAATATGAATATATATGTATGATATACATGAAAGAGATCGTAAGGTTATATGGGGATCCTTCAGTCATTATTTTGGATAGGGATCCCAAGATTACTTCAATATTCCGGAAGATTTCCTAAGAGGTGATGGGAATTAAAGGAAGTTTGAGAACGTGATACCATCCATGGATGGATGATTAGGTAGAATGTTATATTAAGATCATAACTTATATTCTTGATTCTTGTGTATTTAATTTTTGTAGATCTTGTGTTATCTATTTTTTGATGGATTGAGTACTCCTGTAATAATATATAATTGTTGTAAATCTAAATAGAACACATTGAGAAATTTTATGGTCTCCCCCATAAATATAATATTTTTAAAGGAAGTGTATGACTCATCTCATGTGGGGCTTAGTATTGTTTTATTATATGTAAGTTAGGATTTAAAAAATATTTTAACATATTGTTTCAAAACATGGTCGAATGAAATCCCATGTGGTTCATCAACACCATCGTTGGAGCTTTATATGGTGGAATAAATTTTCGATAGTTTTATTACCTGGTTGTGTCACAATAATCTTGGTAAAAATGTGATGTCAGATACAAGATATGAAAGGAAATTTCAGTTCATTGAGGTTCTTCAAGAATTTTCCTATTTATTGGAATTTCAATCTTAGTGGATTTGTAATCGTGATTTCTAACTCTTATCTCATGTTATAATATACCATCCAAATTTGGCACATGTTTTGAGTTTGTAAAAAATGAGTGAGAGACAATTATTACTGTCCTATTGAACCAATAGAGTACATTGATTCTCAGGTGATTGTAATGCAAAAAAATTCTATCAAACTTATTATATTTTTTTAGTGAAATAGATCAGATACTCAAGACACTTAGGAGTATGAATCGATGGGGAGGTAGTAGTGGCCTCACCTCTTTTTAGAGAACCTAACATCCAAACGACATCCTAGGTGTGAAATTTGTTTTTTGGGAGATTTTAACTTCCTAGATTTTTAGGATACCTTCATCCAATGTTTATTAGTGTGTATTTTAGGATTAAAGGGAATCAAGAGAAGTCTTGTGGAATAATTGAGGATCCTATATTGGGAATTGCCGACATGACATTTTTAAATAATAATAATTTACATTACAAGAAACCTTTCATGGGGTATAGTCTATAAAACAATATAGTCCATGAAAAATATGATTTAATAAATATATATTTTCTAACATAAATTAATTTCTCCTGATTTTTTTAGAAGGAATTGTGTTTTTTGTGAATATGCTTCTTAAGGATTTTGCCTCAAAATTTTATTTTTTTACAATAATATCCATTCAACCCCATAGGTTTTAAATAATGATATCATAACTACCTATCAAATACATATGTGTAGACATATGTCTCAAACCCTAGGCTCTTCTAGGTAATTTTTTGTGTCAACTCATTTTCAGGGCTACTTTTCTAAAAATTCAATTCTCAAGATAGATTTTTATTCTTCCATATAGTAATTGACATTTCTTTATCTTCATTTATCTATTGAAACAAGGCTTTTGGGAATCTTTTGTGGATTAATTTACCTTATTGTTATTATGGTTTGATACTTTTGAGATATGTTGTGTTATACTCTGTTTTGGTTGACCTTCGTGTTGGTTTTATTGTGGTATATGTGTTTATTATGGTATGTTTGATCAAAACTCTCAACATAATTTTTTTTCTAATGGAATGTGATTTTTAGATATTTGAAGCATTCTTACAGCTTCCATTGTTGTATATAGTTTCATTCTAATGTTTTTGGATCCCATTACTGTTGGTGTCTGACCCTAGTTTGACGTAGGGTTATTTTTCCCTATCCAACATTGAATAAAACATATTTAACTTAGTTAATTAAAAAATTTTAAAAATTTATTTTTTGGTTGATTTTATATTTATAATTTTTTTCTAGTAATATATGTCTTTAATTAGATTTGAGTAAAGAAAAATGTTATTTTTAAAATATTAAAAATGGTACGTTAAATGGTGTTCAAAGCATATTTTAGTGGATTAAAGGGTTAAGGAATTATTTAAGAAATGTGAAACATTTTTAAATTATTTGTGAAATGCATCACATGTGGAAGATTGGGTAAATATGTTGAAGGTATATCTTAAAGAAATAATCCCATTTGATATCATTAGTTTCCCTAATGGTCTGTTCATATTATCCATGGGCTTATTATTCTTATGAATTTATGTTCTCATTGATAGGGGGTTTATTCATGGGGTGTTCTTATCATATATCTTCCCCGGTTCTATGGTTTTAGGTTCGTAATAGTCATTGATTGTTTTATGAGTAGTCAGATATTGTGACACAATGAGATTTTATGTAATAGATTATGTATAATTTCTTTGATGTCTTGTGTTGTACGCTACACCAAGATTATCATTTTATATACTCAATAGTAAAATATCTTCATTTAAGCACCAAACTAGCATGGCTTTCATCACACGCATGAGTGACCCTCCTCAATATCTTGCATTGTACGCAATATCGAGTTTCACTGAACAAAAATATATTATTAAAATATATTTATTTAATAGGATATAAAATTTCTTTTATAAATAGTATTAATCAAAATTTGAATTTTATATAATATTAACAATCATATTATGTATTTTCTAGACAAGATATAAGAACAAATTCAATTTTTCGGATAATGTATTTTTTAAAAAAATGCATTTTTTTACTTTTAATGGTGAACCCATTTTAAATTCATTTTTTAACACATTAATATATTCTATTTTATCAAATATACTTATTATTTGGAAGCGGAACATAAATATTTACTTTTTATGTTTTTTTGTGTTTTTATGAAAAATTAAATTTTTAATCATTATTGAAAAAAACTGCATTTTAATTCAAAACTTCTTTTTCATATAATTTATTTAAATAGTTTTATTATCTTTTTTATTAGTTTTAATGGGTAATTGATTTTTTTTATCATTTAATGATATTTTGGTCAACTCAAATAATTTCACATTTTAATTTGACATAAACTAATGACAATATTTTCATATGTTTTTACTTCTAAAAAACCAACTTCTTAGTTTTAACTACAAGAATTAATTTTAAATTAATTTATTTCATTTCAAATATTCATATTATAAAAATTAGATTCCATATTTTGAATCAGTGAGTCCAAATGTTTTTAATAGTTCTCTTTTAATTTTGGGAATTATTAATAGTAACTATAGTAATTATATTTATTTTCATGTTAAAAGGTTAATCAGTTAATTAAAGGTAAAAATAATATTATAAAATCACCTTAACACATTTATAAATCATATTGGAGGAATTAATTCAACCATTATAATTTATATTTCAAAAGGGTATCTCTTAATGGAAACTTTCCCATGAGTATGACATGAATAAAAATATTAATGTATGTCACAAAATGTCACAATCTCAATTAAGATATGTATTTTAATTTTAATTTAAGGATTAACAATGAATAAAATCAACTATAGGTAGTATATAGTAAAATAATATAATTAAATAAATCAGAGATATTTATTTACAATTTCTTGATGTTAAATATTTATAACTAATGATATCTCAATCGTGGTGATGAAATTAATTTATTAATAGAAATATCACATAAATGATATTGAAAATATTAAAATAAATATAATTTGAGTGAATTAAGGTCATAAAATGATTTTATACATTTCCATGAATTGTTATTTATGTTTTAAAAGAATTTATTCACACATTTCTTATTATTATGATATTTGTAAAAAGTCATCAAATTAATAGTGTCAAAAATGACAATGTTGACATTTTAAATAAATAATATTTTATTAAATTATATGAAATTCATAAAAAATATAGTAATCAGCTAACTATTTGTGACTAAGTTAAATATTTCTTCTATTGTCCATTTATGTCTCTTTTGGAAATATTTTTTTAATATATTTTCACTTAATAACTATGAAAGACATGTTGCTCTGGTAAGAGTTAAAGGAATTTATTAAGGTTAGATCAAAATTATAATTTTTGAAATTAAACCAAAACATGTTCAAAATCACTAATGGATAAATAATATTAAATAATTATCACAATATTTTCTATTTTGAGATGTTTAATGGACATTTTTACATTAAAATAAATTATATATTATTTAAATCAATGATAGTTACCAAGTATCACAATCTTGTATTTTAATATATTTAATGTGTTCACATCAGGCCAAAATCAACATATGGAATAATATGAATGTGTATATTTATATAAATGGAATAATTTTAATAATATGAATTTATTTTTAATTTTTCGATGTTATATAATTATCATAAAAGTCACTCCAATTATAAAATAATATTTGTTCAATTAACATAAAAATTGAATTATTTATTCTAACAATATTAATATTATTATCTATTCAAGAAGTTAATTTGTATAAAAATTTTAAATGATATATATGATATATTATAGATGTTTTGGATCATTATATTCGTATTTCCACTTTGAATTATTGTAATTTAATTTATATAAAATGAATAATATTAAATTTGGAAAAATTAATATCCTATAGAATTATTTTATTGTTAAATTAATTAAAAATCAAAAAAAAATTAATTAATAACTTGGGGATAATAAATGGTCTAAAATGTATTATAAATTTAATTTAATGGAATTTATTATTTATTTCAATATATAATAGACTTATTATATTTTAATAATTTGAGAGTTTCCTAAAGTGACCCTCCTTTATCTTATAAAAAGGCATATCCCCCCAAATTTCTTCACACCTCCTTGAGCCTTATATCTCAACCAAAACCATCGAAATTATCTTATAAACATTCATATTTATCTTTTGGTGGTCCTGGTTTTCCATAAATTCCATCCCTATTGTTTATACGAAGACATCCAAAGGATGTCCAACGAATAATTAGTGATTGATTACCAATTCAATTCAATTTAATTTCATATTAAACTTCCACAATGTATTTTTATTCCATACTAAAGTAATAAATAGAGTATATTAAACGTTAATTTATTTCATTATAATTATGGGACAATATTATACCACCTTTTATCCATCATATGAAAAATAATATTACCATTTCTGTGTATGTACGGCTTATCGTCTCCATGTCGTTGTGTAATTTGTTATTATTATTTTTGTATTTAGATGGGTTTAATGATGATTATAATAGACTTACATTGTGAATATAATGTTATAATTATTCGTTATAATTAATAAAAAATCCATTTATATATCATTTAACCATAAAGATATTAATATTGTCCCTCATGCATATGTACGACCTACTATCTCCCCGACGCGGTGAGATTAGTCCTCCACATTAAAAATTCAATAATAATTATAAAATTTATATGATGAGTTAAAATAATAATTATGAACGAAATCTCCTGAATAAAATACATCATATTCATTAAAAACATTACTTACATGGAAAAATAGGAATGGGAAAATCAAGTAGTGAACACCCTAAATAATGGTAATATTGATATACTAATAACCAAATGATATAATAGTGTAATATATGACATCATAAATATGGCTATGTCCCTATTATGATTTAATAACATTATTTAGCCATTATAAAGGATGTTAACACACCATCTACTAACAAAATGTACTAAGTAATGTATAATTTTTCCATCTCATTTTTATCTGAGATTATTTATACATAATTATTTTACGAGGATATATTTATCATCCATGTCCATGATTTCTAAAAGTGATTTCATAAAAAGTTTACAATAACTAAATTAATGAATAAATTCATTTATCCAAATATTTTAATATTACTACATGGTATTAAAGGATTAATTCTTTTATTTACCATATGAAGTTCTTTTTTACTTTTAAGACAAAATATATAAGAAGAATGTTCATTTAACTTACACAGAATGAATGAAATTTTACTTTTTCATGGAACCATATTTCCATGATACATCTTATACATGACATCACGATTATGTCCAAATAAATTATATTCTATGATAATTATGTGTCATTTTGATAAAATAATATGTTTTTGAAAAAGAACGGTTATTTTCCTCAAGAATTAAGTTCATGTGTTTTTCCAAAAAATAATTCTATCTATGATGAAAATGGTTTATGTTTCTATCCTTATTATTTCGTTTATTTTATTATGTTTATGATTTAATTGTTTATAATAAATCCATTTATATTATATGATTTACAATGCAATGATGTTTAAGAAACTCATTTTATTTTTTATTTTTTCCTATGATAAATGATTTATGTATTTGTGTCACACATAATAATGGTTTCATTATGATATGGGTGAAACCAATATCTCCCTCCAATTCACTGGGTAAATATATATATATCTCATGATATATACATGACTGGGACAACTTTTATTTCACTTTAGGTAATAAATGCCTTGGACAGCAAGTAAAAACATTTTAAAAATGGACTTTGTCCACTATGATGGTCTTGGAAACAATTTTTTGGATTCTATGAAAATAATATTATGAGATTAATTATTTTACACAATTACATATTTTATTCCAATATTATTATATCATGGCCAATGTTACTTTATGATCTATTCCTTAAAAACTACCAAGATTTATTTCATGACTCATGATTTTAATATTTAAAATTTATGTTCATGTTTTTACATTCATATGTATAAGGTTTGTTTGATGTTCTCTATTTTAACAATTATTGAGTATTTTATATCACCTTTTTATGTTTTATATTCACTAGGATATAAAGAAACGTTTTAGGTTGAAAAAAGGGGATGATATTTATGGGATATGTTGAATATGTTTCTCCAAGTGAGAAGATTGTATTCTTTGTTTCCAACAGCACTAAAATAATAATGTCTTGGGTGTCAGTGTGTGTTATGCATTAATAATTCTGTAAAATAAATGAAATGTACATGTATGTCAATATTGGGACGTTATTGATAACCTTTTTTATTATCTTTTCAATATTATGAATTGTGATTTTCGTGTATCATTTTGGGGTTCGATAAATGGTTCTGTAAATTTATTTATCAAAACTGTGTTGAACAAATTGTTTTACTATGTATGAAAAAGATAAATTTTTACCATGATTTGATTCAAAACATATTTATTTTATAATGACATTCTTTCATTAAAATTAAATTAATGCGATTATTTGTATGAATACTTGATATAAAACACCTCAGTGAAATCTTATTAAGCCTATTTTTCTCACACCCTATACACCCCTTTAATGGTGTGTAAATTTGGTTATGAATTTTGATGTTGGAAATCGAATGAAAATATAGTATGGGAGAAATGATTATATAAGATAGTTTTGGGTACGTGGTGGTGAGATGCTGCGAGATTTCAAATACATAACTTGATAATTTTTCTCATATTTTGTTTTTCCTCAAGTTTAGTTAGACCTGTACATTTTTTCATTTATCTTATTTTCATGTTGCAGAGATACCACTATTGTTTTAGATAAGTCATATATTTATATTGGTTTTCCTTGTGAAGTTTTCTATAATTTTTATATGGGGAAAGAATCTTGTTTATGGGGGGGGGGGAAATAATTCCCAACATATTATGTTTGATTCCCATGTTATAATTTTTACCCCATAGTGATTGTGAATGACCTTCATGCATGGGGCATATTGGTTCATGGAATTGTTTCTATGGGTAACCCAAGAAGGTTGATTTAAGTGTATTGCTACTTAATATGTATAGAATATAAATAATGATATTAATATCATGTACCTTCATTATATATATATATATATATATATATATTCAATAACAAAAGTTTTAGGTAGAAAAATAAGTTATACTATTATTGGATAATGTAGAACCTATTTATTCATGAATGTTAATTCCATTTTTTAATGGATAGAACAAATTAAATTTAAATTATAAATAACCCTTAAAAATCATTATTATATCATACATATTCACTAAATATTTTCTTTATTACTATACATGTAAATCATGAATAAAAAATGAATCGCATATAATCAGTGAGGTGGTTCACTACATGTAATTACAAACTACATTATCATTTTCCAATGGATTGGAAGGTAAGAATATATATATATATATATATATATATATTATGATATTATAATTAAAAAATTATAATTATGTAATAACAATAATATATAACAAATAAACCCATGATAATTTACATCCTTAATTATGTTGATGGAAAATTAATTGTAAGACCATATGGAGGCGGCGATTCGTGAGTATGAATGATCAATACATTCACATCCAATTTGACGGGAAAATGTAAATAAAGGTGGATTCATAATAGAAAAACATTTAAGTATATTTAAAATATTTAATTCAATAATTATAGAGAATATCACAGATATTTAGTAATTATAAGAAGAATAAAAAGGGTAATCTTGTTGTGTAAGATTATTATCTATGCTTTAGTAGGCCTCCCTTATATCCCTTGTTAAGGACACATGTATTGGAATTTTTAGATAATTTAAATTTCTAATTCATGTAGAGGTAAATGAATGGGATAATGTTGGATTTTTTATTCAGGGAATAAAGATCAATTTTATCTTATTAAAATAAATTAGGGGTTCCTTTTTATATGTGAGGGGAGGGCCACTCTTCAAATTTCATAACACATTAAAATAAAATAATGGAATTCATATGAAAAACGTTTCTAAATGTCCATAATTTTTAATACAAGGTATTATATGGTATAGATATCATAAAAAAGTTTATATTTTATAGAAGTATATGGTACTTATTTTTTATCGTTCAGTTTAACCCCATAGTTCAAATATTTCTACCTTAACTGTAATAATGAATTTTTACCTCATAAAGGGTAATGATTTTACATATTAGTTGAAAATTGTATAACAAAATGATAAGTGTTAAAAATTTAGACCATATATTATCCAAATTATTCAACTTCCAAATAATCGTTAATTTTATATTATTGATTGAAATATTATTCTCATATAATTTCATTAATATCATTTTTCACACTATAAATATAAATTTTATTTAAAGGTAACAAAAAAAAGATTAAATTATAATATTATCTTTTCAATCATCAATAAAATTTCATTTTAATTTAAACTATTTATTGGAAAAAATAAATTATAATTTTTACTTTAATTAATTTTAAAATAATTATTTAATTCTATTATTATGTGAATAAACATTATATCGGTGGTTCATAAGTAATAAATAGAATTATTAAATAAATAAAAATTTTAAAAAAGTAAATAAATAAAATAAAATAATTTTAGTTTTTTAAAAAAATATTATAATTGATAATAACCAAATTAGACCGTTCTAAAAAACATTTTAGATATTAAGGTAATCTGTCTGACATTTATGACTTTATATTTACTAAATATAATGTATAGGTCTTAATCAATTAAATATGGAAGAAATTTTACACATATTGGAGATTTAGATTATAATTACCAAAAAACACCCACAAAACACAAAAATAATGTTATAGATAAATTTTAAATCCTTATCCTAATGTATTAAACACATTTTACCCATTTTATCCATACTAAGGCAAAACACATTACATTGATTACTATTCATATTGACATAATATAAAATAGAATTATATTCCCAATTTGGGACCATGATTCCAAATATGGATTCAATTATTCATGATTCAATTTAAATTGCTTTAAAAAATTATTTTAATATAGAAAAATGGAAAAAAATGAAATAAAGTTTTTTTAAAAAAATACCACTATATATAAAAATACTTTATAAAAAATTCAACCATAAAAATTATTCCAATGAATATAATTGGAGTATTGATGATATAAAAGATTAAATTTAAAACATAAATTATTTTTTAATATATTTTTTAAATTCTTGAAATGAAAATAAAATTTCCAACATAAATAATTATTTTTTACTATTCAATAAAAATTATTCTTTTCATTAAATCAAAAATATTTACTGTATGATAATTTAAGAATGATGATTTAACAATTTATTGTAATTTAATCATGTACTTTGTTTAGATGTCCCATATATTAAATTTAATATTTTCTCACAAAAATAAATAAAAAAACATGTTATAATGAAATGTATTTTCAAATCATAATATCTATTCACTAAATATTAATTTCATATTTTATATTAATAAACGAAAAAAGTATTATTGATAATTAACATAATATATACATATATATTTATATTCATAATTTTTTTATTCTTATTCATACATTTAACTAGAATTCCTCAGTTATGATGGTCATATTTGAATAATAGTAATTTGTGTTTCATTTAATCAGGGTGTTATGTATCCTACATGATAGTGAACATAATGTTATTCGTTTAAAACTATGAGTTTTTACTATTATATTAATAAATTATTATTTATATTAAACATAGATAATAAATACTAATATTTAGGATACCATAAGAATATATTTGTGTGAATTCTCATTATTGTTTTTTGTGATTATTTTTTCACCATGAAATTCAAGAATAACATTTGATATGTATGAAAAATGTTTTCTATATCATATAATCATGGATTATTTACATTCTCCCCAATGTATCTCATGATAAAATATGGTTCTCGTCTCAATTAAATTATATGAAATAGGAGTCTATCATTTTTAGTGAGATTACATTTAACAAAACTCCATCATGAAATGATATAAAACATGACACTCAAAATATTATATATATTTGTTGTATATTCTGAAATAATGCATGTAAATCATTTTGAGATATCATATATGTTTGACTAATAATGAAGAACCAAATTATTATCACAGGATTTTAAGTGTTCTAAAAAATTTCTAATTTTATTAATATGAATGATACAACAATAATTTTTTGCATCTTGAGATCACAGTTATACTATTTGAGGTTTTCATCACATATTTTTCAAGATAGAAAAAGTCATAATGAAAATATATAATTAATTAAAGGAGAAGTAGATATCCATGTTAGTAATGGAATAAGAGTTATTCCATTAGAAGTTTATATATATTATATTAATGTACCAAGATCATTATTATTGTAATTGGCTAACTATTATTATATTACCACTATAAAATAGAATTTCATAGTTATATTATTCGGAAAATAACAGATTTTAATTAATCTAAAAAAATAATGGTTATTCTATATATATTAATTGTATATTTAATGTCAATTGTAATATAGTAAATGGTTTAAACATTTCAGATATGGATTGCACAATTAGTAACATTCTAAATCATAAGGACATGGATGATTCTAATCCCACTTATCTTTGGCATTATCTCTCTCAACTTGTAAATGATAAACCCATAAAAATAAAACATGGAGATTTTGTTAACCCATTTTATATTGAATCATTATATATATATATATATTTGAATCTATTTTATTTGTAAATTTGACCAAAAAATTAGAGGAATTATTGAATGAGACATTAGGTTCTTGTTTATCACACATATAGACATTCGTGGACCAATGAGTAAACAATAATATATGTCTTTTGTGTAAATTATAACATTAAATGAAAAAATAGATAATATAGATAGTTTTTTTAATGGTAACCAAGAATGAGAGTTTTTAAAAATTTAAAGAGTTTTTGAACAATCAATTAAATCAACTAATAAAATGTATTAAAATTATTTTATCAAATTTATGTGGTGGACACTTTAGAAATTAATTTACCAATCAACTAAGAGATTTTAGAATTTTTCCAAAACTCACTCCCTCAGAAACACCATTGTAAAATGGAGGTTCTGATAGGAAGAATCATACCCGATTGGACATTATTAAATTATTGATGACTCAATGTGACCAACATATTTCATCGCGATGTTTATCTTTTAATAATGATACATTCATACATAACCGAATTTTTTCTTCTGTAGTTATAACAACATAATATTAGATATGTAATTAGAAACATACTAATATGTATTTTATAATAATTTGGGATTTTTTGGAACACATACGCAATTTTTATTCTTATAAACTCGTATGTATAAAAAAATATTATTATTTTGCAACATTAATGATATTTTGGGATATAACAATTTCTATTCTTATAAACACTAAATGTTCCTAGTCTAAATATTGTTTCCCTTGAGAATAAACAAATCAGTTGAGGTGTATGTTGGTGAAAATTTAATCATTGTGACGATCAGGACATATCAACAAGAAGTTTTAAAATTATTTATGTTGAGATGGATCCACAATGATTTGTGGAATAAGAATGTCCTCGTGATACAAAATAAATTTGAGGGTCTAGTAAGATACATTCGGAGAACAATATGTGATGATTTCTTATGGGAAATTAGAGAGATGTAATTTTCAAATAAGTCCTACATACCACATAACAAAATTATAAATAGCTATATGTTTCTATTCAATTTTAAAAATTCAGTCAATCTAAGATGGACTCCTTGTATACTAACTATTTTTTAATCATTGTTCATATACATAATGTGTTGATATAGATAATGTGAATGTGGGATTTCTAAAATTAAATTCCCATGGATTTTAGAGTATCTACTTATAAATAATAAAATGTGGAAATTTTTTACAATCAAATTCATGGTATCAAAAATTAAGAAATCTTTTCAGTTTTTATGATGATAAATTACATTTTAATATTTATTGGTATAACTACCAATTTTTATTTATATATATATCAAATGGATTTCAAAACATCTTTTCATAATAAGAATCCAGATGAGGATTTGTGTAACACCCAAAGCTTCCATGGTACGCTTCTCTTTGAATAATAGGGCATCGTGTGTTGTACGCAACCTTGAGTTCTAACACACCGCGACCAATAAAAATAGCTGTTATGAATAGTAAAACCCACCTTTTGAAATTATATAAATTTTATATTTAAAAATGGACTTCATTTTTGTATTCTTAATATCGAAATTACCCTAAGTTGAATTTTTTGTAATTTTTTAAGAACATCCAATTTTTTATGAATAGTGAAAAATACTTAAAAACAAATTTTTAATAAAAATAATTTATAGTGATTAATTATACTATTGAGTGGTTTTAAAGTATAATTAGAATATATTTTTACCATTTTATCCAATGTTGGTCATTATAATTAATTTCACTTTGAAATTACACATAAATAATTGTCAATCTTTTGATATATAATGTTTCTTAAAAACACGCTATTTGTTGTGACAGCAGGAATTAATTATAAAACTAATTAATGAAAATAATATTTTTTGGAATTTTTTAAAATAGACATCATTTTTGAATTCGGAATATCAATTATAGATTAGGGTGAAATTTTGGCATTGTTCTGAAAAACTTCAATTTTTGATGAATAGTGAAATCACTAAGTGGTAGTTAAAAAACTGATTTATCGTTTAAATGAAACATTACCACTTATGTGATTTGATTTTCAAAAATATGACATACATGGTTGTCATTAAGAAGTGAAATTTTGTTTAATGGGATTAAAATAATTTTTGGTGAATAGTAACTTTTATGTTTAATTAATCGCGATTAAAGGTAATTTGTGTAATTTAAGGTAAAGACAATGTTATAATAAAATGAAATGAACATTACACTTGTCCTACCTCTATTGGATGAGTCATGGACGACCAAGAAAGTCCATGCGTCAACTTGGGGATCCCATGGAGCCACTTTAGTAGGAAAATGACAATAAAAACTTTTTATTTAATGTTAAAATAAAAATGTCACAAACATGAGTTCGTTTACTAATTTTTTTTTTAATGTGGGATATAAAAGTCATATTTTTTACTATATATATTCATTAGAAATCTAAAACAATTTAATACATCGTGATATTTTTTTATACTTTTTAGACATTAAATATATTAAAATTTTTATGACACAATGATGATGTAGCGATTACCTCATTAATTAACGATTTAAATAAAATGAAAAGATAATGTAAAATATAAGGCATAAACTTGTCAAAAAACAATTGGATGGGTATATTTAGAACCATTATCACCATATCCACGAAATATATCATTTTGGGACCTTTAAAATCTGAAAAGCATTTCATAATAAGGTAACATTTCAATCTTTCCAAGAGTGCCCCTTCTCTCCTCTTATAAAAGGCCCCCTCCTCTACAACATTATTCACACCATCAAGCCATTTGGCTCGGCCAACCTCTGCCCAAATACTCTCCCAACATCCCTCTCTTACTCTTAGAAGCCTCACTTTGGGTAGAACTCTTCCCAAGGAAGCCTTTGGCTCAAATCAAAAAGAGTTACCCGATTTTAAGGTAATGTCTTCCCTTATGTTATTTTGTTTTATTTTGCTTCTCCAACCCCCTAAAATCTTTTTATTAATTTCTTTTGATAAAACACCATTATCCTCAATATACTAGGGTGTGGTTATAAGAAGTATTCGAGCTACAATTACACACACCTACATCTAATGGTTAAAGAACATATTGTTTCTGTGGATGGAAAATTTCTGCCTCACGAAATGATGATTGTTCAACACTCATATAACAATTTCAAAGGTGACCATTAAGATGTAAATATATTTATATATGATATATAATATGTTTATGTTTTACTTAAGCTTATGTATTTTTCATTTATGGCATAGCTTTATGGTTTCCATTATGGGTAAACGCGATATTTTCATTTTAGGAAGTGCGGACTACCGCCCCCTCAAAGTGATTTGAATCATTAATGACATATGTGGGATGTATAAAGGATGGGTTAAATGGTATTATAAATTATATTATACTGGAATTATAATATACCTTTATATAATTATGATTTCATTCCATTAAATAAGAAATAGAAATGAAAGTAGCGTTAATGCGTACGTACGGCTTACCGCCTCCATGAACGGTGCATTTCATTTCTTAACTCTAAATGTTACGTAATATTATGAATGAATTTATATACTGGATTTATATGATATATATGATATCTACATCATGAATATAATTCTGGAGATAATGGATATTCTACCCCATAAACAACTCGTAATTATAAGAAGTTTATTGTTGACTCAAGTACCAAATATCGACAAAACAACTGTTATTATCATAAATAATTACATAGTGTTCATAACATGGTAATAAGTGATATAAAAGGAATAATGAACTTGAAAAAGGATCTTAATCATTTAGATATTAACTCTAGTTTATTATTCAGGAGGTTAAAGAACGGTCGAGTCAAGTCAGACACGAGGTAAGGGAACTTCTTAACCCAATTTATATTCTTTGGGTTAATCTCCTAATTTAAAATTATGTCATGATATTCTTATGTCCTATATTGTATTTTTAATTTATTTATGTGTACTTATAGTGAATACACATAATAGATCTATTTTATTTTAAAAATTATCTTTGTAAAGACTTCGTCTCAATCTCCTTTCATTGAGGCATATTTGGTTTTATACACAACTTTCATTTATACGGGGTATAAACCCCTTTGGCTTTACTTTTATTCAAAAGGAATATTTTTATATGAAGCGATTTTACTAAACAACAAAAGGAATGTTTTTTCTTACGTATGCGGCGACAAAGACTTCTCCACCGCCGTGACTATTATTTGAGTTTCGGCTTCCTCTATAAGCCATAACTTTTTTAAAGAAAAATAAATACCATGTTTTACTTATCTTTTATTTTGGTATTGAAAATGGTTTTGATAATGTTTTTATTATATCAATGTGATGTATTGATATCTTGTGATTTAAGTGTGGAAATCTTATGTTTTCTTTAATCATGTTTTATGTGATACAATTTTGTTATGGTTTATGATATGTTTAAACCTATTCATATGAGGAATTCATTGGACTTAATAAGTGACGGGTGGAGCCCGCTATAGCTCCTCGATGAATCGGTAGGCCTCATGAGACAAACTAGTGTCTTGGCACGAGGCCTTTACAAAATCTTATTTGTGGTCTTGGCACGAGGCCTTGGCTACGTGGTTATGATAGTCTGGAATTATGCATTCCATAATTATGAAAGTGGTTATCGATATTGCATGGGATTATTTGACAAGTAGAATATCCATGTGAGTAAGTAAATGGTATTATTTAATTTTATTTTTTCCATATAATGATGAAGTTAAAGTTTAAAAAGAGTTTTGTTTTAGTTATACATTGCCTTAAATGTTAATGTTTATTTATGAAGCTTCCACAATATTGTTATCCTTACTGAGAATCTGAGCTCACCCCTTTCATTGTTTTAATATTTTCCAGGATGTGAAGAAGTATTTTATGAATGACTTGACGGGATAGTCAGAAGAGGTTATGAGTGTGGAATATAGAGACTTTGTTATTGTAGTATTTCACTTTATGATATAATGTAACATTTATGAATGTATCTATTGTTTCCAATTCTACTAAACTAATCGGTCTTTTGAGACTTGATCTTTTGTGATCATGCCAATGTTACGCAATAACGCGCCGACTCTGGGTAACTAGGGTCGGGCCGTTACAGTTTGTATCAGAGGCAGTTTAGTACTAACCTTGGAAGATATATTTAGATAAACTCTGATTAGAGCACATAGCCCTAAGATATACTTTGAGGATTAGTATAGAATAACTTCCTAGAATTTTTTTATTATATAGATTTTGTGAGTTTTCCGAGCAATACATCCCTGTCTGGATACGAGAAGGTAGAGGCGGCTCTCACACAGATGTACCTAGGGGAAAAACCCAAAAACACCGCTTTGAGATAGACTTGAACGGGAACTGGTTCATGACAACGGGCCTTGCTGCACTCTTGGTTACAACACTCCTGGGGGATATTCTTAGGATAATTCTCATTCTATTTACAAACCACTATGAAGGTCTTATGAGTATATACTTCCTCAAAGAGAAAATTTTTATGATTATGGATTATATCCATAAATAGTTCAATTAATGTTAAGTATTTTACAAGTATGGAATTATGTATTTTAATTCATAAACTAATCTAGTTTATTCCATTATTTAGAAATGGTGCCTAGTGAGAGGAATGGAAACCGTATCAATGCATGCACTCCGTGTAGGGATTTACCTCCTACTCAAGATAATTATAATGGAGCTGGTGATACAACTGGTGTTGATCAGCTTATCACTATACTGGGACTACTCACTCAGGCAATTAATAACAACCTCACTCGTATGGAGCACCCTGATCCACAACGTGGAGGATCAATGTTAGGACACTTCATGAGGAAACAACCACCAAAATTAAATGGAATTAAAAATCCCTTAGTAGTTGAGCAATGGATAAATTCCATAGAGAAAATATTCCATGCCTTGGGGAGTAGTGAAAGGGAAATGTTTATCATGGCAGTTTACCGCCTCACTAGAGATGCTGATCAATGGTGGTTATTGATTCAAAATACAAAGGAAGATGAAGAAGTATCAAGTATGGAATATAGAGAGTTAAAATATCTTTTCATAGAAAAATACTTTCCTTGTGACCATCGAGCAGATATGGAAAGGCAATTTCTGAGTTTAAGACAAAAGGAGGATGAGAATGTTGCAATGTATGAGGCCAACATTACAAGGTTAGCGAGGTATGCTATAGATTATATACGTAACCCAAGAAGTAAAATTGGCCATTTTGTTGATGGGTTAAAACCATTTCTCCATCGAGCTTTAGTATTACAATCTTTCTCAACATACGAAGACATAGTATCGTGTGCTATTAATACAGAAAAGGAATTCTCTAAATCTTATGATAATAAAGTAAAGGAGGAGAATAAGAGAATGGTGGAACAAGAGACAGATAAAGGGAAAAAGGGAAAGAAGGATTTTACATTATGCGATAATTGTGGGAAGAATCACCCCGGTACTTCCCTAAAAGGAGTGGGAGTTTGTTATAATTGTGGAGAAAAATGTCACCAGGCTCGTGATTGCAAGGGAAAGAAAGAGGCTATCAATGTTGAATGATCCAATTGTAGGGAAATGGGGCATTATGCAAATGAATGTCCTAAGCGTTAGGGAATATTACCATAGAAAAGGCCAAGGGATCAAGGCCAAGCTTGTGTTGTTACTATAGATGAAGTTGAATAATTATTGTATTTGTGTTTTTGGACTCAAGAACTAGATTATGGTTATAAGAATAATGTGATTTATATAAGGATTGTACTTCAGTACTTATTGTTTTCATTAAGGTTTAAATATGACGAAGGTAAGCATATTTTCAATATGTGAAAATAAGGGAAACCTTACTTTTTTGGGGGAATCTAATGTTGTAATTGATTTTGGAATTTAAGGACATTTTAGAGAATGTCTGGACGGAGATATTTTTGATAACTATAAAGGTTGGAATGGATTAAGTTGATCTTTGGATAGTATTGTTTATGGTTAAAAAATTTCTGAAGATTATTTTTGGAATACTATAATACTATAGTTTTAGGAAAAGGAAAACCTGAAGGGTGGGGCATAACCCGTCGTGTTGGACAAAGCTACAGGAATCGAACCCACAACCATAGTGAGACCGGCCTTTATTACCTACCACTAGCCTACAAGAAATCCCTGGTTATTACAAAAGTGTTTTACTAATCTAAATGATATGTGTTAATATTTGGAACCTTATACATTTACGATAAATATAATATTTTTTAGTTCTATTACCTTTTAGAGTGAAAGATGGGTTTGTGGTAAAAAAATCTATGACAAGTATGTATATTCCCTTACATTCTTAGTAAATCTCCTAAATAAAGTCCGTAACTTTATAAAAGGTAACTTAAAAAAAACGTTGCTGGTTAACATTTCCATCCGGGAATTCAATTACTATTTAACCAATCAAAAGTTTGTGATTTTCTTATGGTTAACTTTCTCTTAATCCAGTTTTCTATAACTCTCCATCAGACCTTGATGGTTTTTTTATTACATATCCATATTTTCATAGAATCCTTGTATGGGCTATCTTGGGTGACCTTTGTACTTATCTTTCTTTCTTTTAAAGTTATATTTTTATTAACCTTATTTCCGATGTGGGTTTTCCACAAAGGTATTTTCTATTTTCAACCTTTTATTTTCAATGAAAAATTTCAAATTGAGAGGACACAATTTATTGAAGGAGGGGAGAATTTAACACCCCCAGCTTCCATGGTACGCTTCTCTTTGAATAATAGGGCATCGTGTGTTGTACGCAACCTTGAGTTCTAACACACAACGACCAATAAAAATAGCAGTTATGAATAGTAATACACAACTTTTGAAATTATATAAATTTTATATTTTAAAATGGTCTTAATTTTTGTATTCTTAATATCGAAATTACCCTAAGTTGAATTTTTTGTAATTTTCTGAGAACTTTCAATTTTTTATGAATAGTGAAAAATACTTAAAAACAACGTTTTTAATCAAAATAATTTATAATTATGAATTATACTATTGAGTGGTTTTAAAGTATAATTATATTATATTTTTTCCATTTTATCTAATGGTGGTCATTAGAATTAATTTGACTTTGAAATTGGACATAAACAATTGTCGATCTTTTGATATATATTGTTTCTTAAAAACACGCTATTTGTTGTGACAGCGAGAATTAATTATAAAACTAATTAATGCAAATTATATGTTTGTAATTTTTTAAAATAGAAATAATTTTTGAATTCGGAATATCAATTATATCTTAGGGTGAAATTTTGGCATTGTTCTGAAAAACTTCAATATTTGATGAATAGTGAAACCACTAAGTGGTAGTTAAAAAACTGATTTTTCATTTAAATGAAACATTACCACTTATGTGATTTGATTTTCAAAAATCCGACATACATGGTTGTCATTAGGAAGTAAAATGTGGTTCAATTGGATTAAAATAATTTTTGGTGAATAGTAACGTTTTTGTTTAACTAATCGCGATTAAAGGTAATTAGTGTATTTTAAGGTAAAGACAATATTATAATAATATGAAATGACCTTTACACTTGTAATACCCCTATTGGATGATTCATTTCCGACCAAGACAATCCATGGGTCAACTTGGGTACCCCATGGAGCCACTTTGGTAGGAAAATGACATTAAAAACTTTTTATTTAATGTTAAAATAAAAATGTCATAAACATGAGTTCGTTTTCTAATATAATTTTTAAAGGGGGTTATAAAATTCATATTTTTTTACTATAAATATTCATTAGAAATCTAAAACGATTTCCTACATCATAATATTTTTTTTATAATATTTAGACATTAAATAAATTAAAAATTTTATGACACAATGATGATGCAGCGATTACCTCATTAATTAACGATTTAAATAAAATGAAAAGATAATGTAAAATCTAAGGCTTACACTTGTCAAAAACCAATTGGATGAGTCTATTTCGAATCCTTATCACCATATCCTCGAAATATATCATTGTGGGACCTTTAGAATCTGAAAAGAATTTCATTATAAAGTAACATTTCAATCTTTCCGAGAGTGCCCCTTCTCTCCTCTTATAAAAGGCCCCCACCTCTATCACCTTATTCACACCTTCAATCCATTTGTATTGGCCAACCTCTACCCAAATACTCTCCCAACATCCCTCTATTACTCCTAGATGCCTTACTTTGGGCAGAACTTATCCCATGGAAGCCTTTTGCTCAAATCAAAAAGATTTACCCGATTTTAAGGTAATGTCTTCTCTTATGTTATTTTGTTTTATTTTTCTTCTCCAACCCCCTAAACTGTTTTTATTAATTTCTTTTGTAACAACACCAGTATCCTCAATATACTTGGATGTTTTTATAAGAATTATTAGAGCTATAATTACACACACCTACATCTAATGGTTAAATAACATACTGTTTCTGTGGATGGCGAATTTGTGCCTCACGAAACGATGATTGTTCAACACTCATATAACACCTTTAAATGTGGCCATTAAGATGTCAATATATTTATATATGATATATAATATGTTTAGTTTTTACTTAAACTTCTTTATTTTTCATTTATGTCATACCTTTATGGTTTCCGTTATGGGTAAACACGATATTTTCATTTTAGGAAGTGCAGACTACCGCCCCCTCATAGTGATTTGAATCTTTAATGCCATATGTGGGATGTATAAAGGATGAGGTAATGGTATTATACATTATGTTATACTGGAATTATAGTATACCTTTATATAATTATTATTTCATTCCATTAAATATGAAATGGAAATGAAAGTATCATTCATGCGTACGTACTGCTTACCGTCTCCATGAACGGTGCATTTCATTTCATAACTCTAAATGTTACGTAATATTATGAATGCATGTATATACTGGATATATATTATATATATGATATCTAAATCATGAATATAATTCTAGAGATAAGGGATATTCTTCCACATAAACAACTTGTAATTATAAGAAGTTTATTGTTGACTCAAGTACCAAATATCGACAAAACGATGGTTATTATCGTAAATAAATACATAGTGTTCATAACATGGTAATAAGTTATATAAAAAGAATAATGAACTTGAAAAAGGATCTTAAGCAAGTAGAGATTATGTCTAGTTTATTATTTAGGAGGTTAATGAACGGTCGAGTCAAGTCAGACACAAGGTAAGGGAACTTAATAACCCAATTTATATTCTTTGGGTTAATCTCCTACTTTCAAATTATGTCATGATATTATTTTTTCCAATCTTGAATTTGTAATTTATTTATGTGTACTTATAGTGAATACACATAATAGAACTATTTTATTTTAAAAATGATCTTTTTAAGGACTTCATCTCAATCTCCTTTCATTGAGGCATATTTGGTTTTATACACAACTTTCATTTATACGGTGTATAAACCCCATTGACATTACTTTTATTCAAAAGGAATCTTTTTATAAGAATCATTTTTACTAAACGACAAAAGGAATGTTTTTTCTTACGTATGCGGAGACAACGACTTCTCCGCCTCCGTGACTATTATTTGAGTTTCGGCTTCCTCTATAAGCCCTAACTTTTTTTAATGAAAAATAAATACCATGTATTACTTATCTTTAATTTTGGTATTGAAAATGCTTTTGATAATGTTTTTATTATATAAATGTGATGTATTGATATCTTGTGATTGATGTGTGGAAATCTTATGTTTCCTTTATACATGTTTTATGTGATACAATTCTATTATGGTTTATGATATTTTTAAACCTATTCATATGAAGAATGCATTGGACTTAATAAGTAATGGGTGGAGCCCGCTATAGCTCCTCGATGCATCGGTAGGTCTCATTAGACAAACTAGTGTCTTGGCACGAGGCCTTGACAAAATATTATTTGTGGTCTTGGCACAAGGCCTTTGCTACGTGGTTTTGATAGTCTGGCATTATGAATTCCATCATTATGAAAGTGGTTATTGATATTGCAAGGGATTATTCGACTAGTAGAATATCCATGTGAGTAAGTAAATGGCATTATTTAATTTTATTTTTTCCATATTATGTTGATGTTCAAGATTAAAAAGGCTTTTGTTTTAGTTATACATTTCCTTATAAGTTAATGTTTATTTATGAAAGCTTCTGCAATATTGTTATCCTTACTAAGCATCTGATCTCACCCCTTTCAATGTTTTATTATTTTCCAGGATGTGAAAAGTATTTTATGAATGACCTGCAGGGATAGTCACAAGAGGTTATGAGTGTGGAATATGGAGACTTTTTTATTGTAGTATTTCACTTTATGATGTAATTTAACATTTATGAATGTATCTAGTGTTTCCAAGTCTACAAAACTAATCAGTCTTTCGAGACTTGATCTTTTGTGATCATGCCAATGTTACGAAATAAGGCACCGACTCTGGGTAGCTGGGGTCGGGGCGTTACAATTTTTATATGATATCATGAAATATTTAAAGTGAAAAATTAATCTACTAAGTTAATAATGGCATAACAATCCATCAATCTTTTTGAATAACTTCTCACAGTAAAAATATCTGATTTGATGATGTGATAAAAAAATTTGTTTCATCGAAAACACATATGATTCAATTATGTTAAAAAATATTAGTGGGGATTTTATATTATTTTATATTATATATTTGTTTCATAATTATTATTGGAATTGATATCTCAAATTTAAATTATGAAAATATTTGGGAGGTTAAATGCTTCCCTGTGAAATACATGGATGAATCAACATGCATATTAGGAAATTAAATATATATAGATAAATTTAAGAGGCTTCTCAAACATAATCATAACACTGTCCATATTATCATGTTATTGTGGATTAACATAAATAATTCCAAAAGGGATATTCACTAGGTTTTCATGTCATGAATCATATAATGATTCATAATCCTTCAAAGGAGTTATTCTGTATGGATATAATTCTCTATGCATCAACCATGTGATCAATCTTGTAAACCATGTTGAGTACTCAAAATTATTTCTCCAATGATCATAGAATAACCAATAGATACCATTACATTATTCGTATTAGTAAATATATTTCTTTGATAAACACCTTAATGTTACTTTGATTTAATATGGATATATTATTTATCATTGTACGAGAGAATGTGATCTTCATAAAGGGTTAAAATGATTTTAATTCAAAATCCAATAATTGTTTTACTAGATTTAAATAAGGGTTAATGTTTTTCTTGAATGAAGAGGTACTAGTTAGAAGGGTTTTAAAAAATATATTTTGACGAAATTAAAAATGGGTGTAGAAAAAATCATTGTATCAGAAGCTATGACTGAATTAATTTGGATCTGGATGTTCATTTATGAAAATTGGTGGTTCCTATCATCAAATGCCAATGAATATTTATAGTGAGAAATATGGAACCATTGATTAGTCCAAAGAACCCTGATCTACCTCAAGGACAAAAAAATACTTTTTAAATATAAAATATTATAATATATCATCGACATGAGTAACATTATTATCTTTTCAAATATAACTTTATTTTTATGAAAAAAACAATATGTTCGAATGCATACAAGATATGAAACACTAATCTTAAACTAAAAATGAATAAATTTTATTTAATTATCACTATAATGATTGCATCGTTAAATTTGTGCAAATGATTAATACTAAACACATAAAATATATATATAACAGTCCAACTCATTTATAATGAAATAATTAATCCTTTATAAATAATATCTTAATTTTTAAAAATGTCATTTTATTCTTCCAAAATGTGAATTCAAGATTTTTATGAATGAATTTTATAATTAGATTTGTGTAATTTTATAAAATTTAATTTAAAAAATGTTTTTAATTTTTAAATTTGATTAGTAAATATTATCTTATGTTAAATTGTCAAGAATTTTTTAAAAATATTCACTTTTTATTGAATATTGAAAAGTTATATTTTAATTGAATTTATTTTTTCATTTGATGTATTCACAAAAGAAATTAATTTTTGGAATAGTTTAAAATTTTCATTTTTTCTTTTTATAATCCACTAATATATTCAAAATTGATTTTATACTTGAATTTAGTATAATTGTTGTTTGTTTTTATAAAGGAAATTTCTATGAAAAAATATTTTTCATCCTGATTTTCTCGATTGATTTCAATTTATATTAGGTAGTTTTTATAAAAAATTCAAAAATTAGATTTTATATTTGGAATATGTGGGCCCAATATTTAAAATATTTAACTTTTATTTTTTTTTCTTATAATAATAGTAATCTTTGTAATCTTTGTTACCATTGAAGAGGATAAATTTAAAATTCAATTAATAATTATAATGATAAGGATTATAAAATCGTTGTAACACTTACATTAATTTTATTTTATGAGTCCATTTCTTCTATAAAATTGCATTATTTGGTTTTATGATATTCTGTTCACATTTGGGTGTGATTATAGCCATTATAAAAATTTATTTTAAAAAAGAAAAAAATATACCAATCATGTTTTTAATAACTATACTATTTTTAGAATATGATTAACCAAATGTTAGTTTAGGTTATAAATTTATTATTTTCAAAGTAAGAAATTTATATTCATCATAGTAATTTATTTTAATATTCCCAGATAATAATTAATTAACATAAATATTAACAGTACACTAATAGATTAATTTTTCAAAAAATAGTAAAATTAAATAAGTAATGTTAAAAATAATAAAATTAATTATATTTAAAAAAATACTACACTAATTTTATATATGAAAAATAAATTATAGGGAAATTTTTTTTTTGAATTTTACATGTTAACTTGATATTATTATAATCAATATAATGAATAGTTCTTCAAATGGAAGTAATGATAATTTATAATAAATACTATTTCATTAAATTATATAAAATTAATAAAAATATAATATTTGTTCAAATTATTATTATATGGATTATAATATCATTAATGGTCTATTTATTATCTCATTTCCCTTTAAATTAACTAAATTAACCCTTAAATAGTAAAATAAATTTTTGTCGTGGTATGTGTGAAAGGGGTTAATGATGAGGTAAAATCATATGTTAAGAGTAAAATTAAAAATAAACATGTAATAAAATTATAAGTGATTGATTTTGACACATAATATAATATATTTTAAATAAATAACTTTGGATAAATTTAAAATTGAATTTTAATTTATATTAATTAATTTTTTTATAATTTCAAGAGTTCCCCATCCATCTCGTATTGACGGGACCCACTTATTATCATTTAATAAATCATAAAAAACTATTTGGTTTATCCAATACATTCAATAATACTTTATAGTTCCACCATATTTTTATATTTCATGTTTTAGTCATAACACAAACCTTAGTGACTTTAATATATTTAGAAAAGGTAGTTGTTCAATGAATATGTATCATTTATAATCAAGTGCTTCTATTTTATTTCATATTCAACCTACTAAATGCCTTATTTAATAAAGATTAAATAATAAAACCCATATTTTAAATATGATTAAAAGTTTTTATGTTATTATAATGACCTAAATTAGTATCCTCTTCAATTAAATGGGAAACAAAACCACTGTTCGAGTGTACGGTGAACTACCCCTTACAAACTGATATATTTCATTTTCCATCACCATATCTCATTTATGAATTATAATGATGGAATTAATTTTTATATATTATATTTATAATATATTAATAATTATGAAAATATAATATAACATTTACCTTCTTGCATTATCATTCAATGAAAAATGATAACAGTGTTCGTATCAACTACCAACTCTACAAAGTGACGCAATTCATTTTTCATCACCACCTAACATGGACGATATATATATACATTTTTAAAGGAGTAATATGATATTTGTTATATAGTTTTCATTACATATATACATAAAAAATAATTTCCCTCTTTTCATAATGATCGTTAACAAATGAAAATGTTACTTTTGACTATATACGACCAACCATCTTAATGATTTTAACATAGTTCATTTTTCATAACCAAGAATAATAGTCAGATTTAAAAGAATAATTGAATTATATCAATTATATTTATTTCCTGATAATTATTTTGGATACGATTTAATAATGAAAATTATTACCAAGGTCAAATAACCGTAGTAAATTTGTCATATGAGCTGAATATCATAAAAATGATCCACGTAATATTTATTGATTATATTATTTAATATAAAATTATTTTATATTAAATAATGGAGTAATGAAATAAAAAAAGATAATAAGAAATAATAAAAATAACATATTTTTTAAATTATTGAAGATAAAGAACCAACATGATGAGTTATTTTTATGTTTAGGGACGTTTTTTTAATTCTATTCTAATGTTCCACTTCCAACACTTTTTCCATTGGTAAAAATGAAGGTTTATTTTTATAAATATTAAATTATGGTAATTTACCAGTATAATATTGTATCAATCATTTAATGTTTCAATTATAATTATCAATAATTATTTTCAATGAAAATAGATTCCCCATTATGTGCAATTTTTTTTGATTTAAATATACTATTTTCTATAAAATTTATTTACTTATTTTTAATTGGAATAATTTTACAGAATGTTTTAATTTTTTTAGAAATGATAAAAATAAATTTTTTTTAACTTATATTAAAATAATGTCTTTTTTCACTACCATATCCCTGATTTCAATTTTGTATTCCTCAATAATCATTCATGTTTTCATCAAATAAAAACATTATTTTCCTTTTTCTATGAATTTTGGTATTTAAAATGTGTTTTTAAATGAAATTGAATTTGGAAAACTAATTTTTGATCATAGGGATGTTAAATAATATTCAACGGTTTTGTTCATGAAATGGTTGTTGAACAATTTTTTCCAAGGGGTGAGCCTCAGTATAAATTATATGTAATCCTGAAGTAATTTATATGATGGGTACACCCATATAGCCTGGGGTGAGTGAATTATATATTATATTGTGTGTGAGCCTAGACATAACTCCAATGCACTAAGTACTAATTATGTTTTCAATAAAATGATATTGTAATTTCTCTATATGGTTATTCCAGTTATAATGATTTGGTATGGTTTTTAAATTATGAATCCCCTAGGGACCAAAAATAGATTTCTATATGTGTTATTGAGTTTTTAGGGAAATCATTTGATTTTAAAAAGGTAATATAATAATAATTCCTAAGAAAATATGATTTTATTTTTTGAAATAAATCTTCTTTAAGAAAATAGATTTCATTAGTTTTATTTTATTTTATTTGGACTAAAAATATTAATTTCTTTATGTCCCTTAAAATGTTTTTCTCAGAAATAAATTTTAATGAGTTTTTAGGAATGGAAAGGAAATTGAATAAGCCGAGTTGACATTATGAGGATTTTTCATGGAAAAATAAATAAATTTTATTTTAACTCATTTATATTGTTGAAAAAATGGATACTTCCAAAAAGGGTCCACATTGAAAAATATTGGTTTCTAGTTATGATTTATGACCAAATTCACCCAAACATTATTCCTAATAGACACTTGGAAATATAAGAATGTATAGTATATTCTAGTGTCCTAAAATATTTAATTATTAATGGTTTGTTCTTAATATCCATATTAGAGTAGCATTTTGATAAAATTTTAGTATAAGATGTTATTAGATAAAAACTTTTATATACTCATTAAGATCAATGATTAGTATGTTAGGGAGAATAAAATTTATTCTGGGTAAATCAAAATAATTAGGATCAATGTTGAATTTATTTTTACTGTTATATCCTGATATGATTCTTCACAAGATTATAATAATTTTAATTTATCACCCTTCATCGTCTAGTTTATATGTGGCACTGCAAAAAATGATATGTTCAAAATGAAGTTTCATTAATATCTAAAAATCCCAAGAAAAATCTGAATATTAATGGTTTCCATGGTCTACACCCCTTAATCTACCACTCTTACATTCTCTCTGACAATAGAAAATCCAAAATCTCAGATGACATGACCATGGAAGTGGAAATTACTGATCTAAAAGTGTCATTTAATGAGATTAGTATAGATCTAGTTCTTTCTCATGATATTACAAAATATCTCAAGATGGGAAGCATGGTCTTGTCTACATCATGAATCGATTAATATATCATCAATGAAGACAATCCCAATTGAATCAAAAAATAGTTGGATGACCAAATTCTTAAGATCCATTAAGACAATAGTTGTGTTAATGAGTATAAAATGAAAATCACTGTACTTATATATACCATAAAATGTTATAAATGTTGTGAATGTTATGTCAAAAGTTCTTCCACACACATGAGGATAGACCCTACTCAAATTTATCTTTGAAAAAACATTCCCTCCTTTGAGATTATCAAATTAGTCATATTATCTAGTAAATCTATACCAGTTATTAATAATCAGATGAATCAAATAATGGTAATCCACAAAAATCCTAAGGTTATCATCCAACTTCATATAAAATAGGTCCTCAAAACCTGAAGGAGATGTTTTGGGGAGTGTAATGTATTTCACCACTAGATCCTTCAACAACACCTTGAGCTCTAGTAGCTCATTAGGTTCCATACTATATGTAATAATAGTCACAAGTTGTGATCTTGGTAAAAGATAAATAGTAAACTCTATCCCTCCCATGATAGGTTTTCAAGAGAAGTCATCAAGTAAAACATCACTAAAACACTCCACTATAGTAAGAAATGTGGTGGCACTTAACCCTTTGTCGTCAAGATATCAACCAGTGACCTGTGTTGTATCACTAAATAGCCACTACTACTCGGGTCTTTCTCATGTCGCACTCACATCCATGTCTTTTATATGTACATATGTTACACCATTGAGTAATGTAAATTTCACCATCCAATCATAAAAGTTAATATTTTTTTTGGAAACTAGAAAGTATATACCAATTATTACATCGAAGTATGACATGTCAAGAACATACAGGTCCCAAATGAATAGACAACCACTTATCTCAAGGGGAAATCATAACAATAGAAAATTTCATATTAGAAGATACCTATAGTTGTATCTATCATAATAATTCCATGATAGTACACGATGGAGAGGACCAAAATATCTATTATCATATTAGATATAGACTAATGTGATGCGAATATAGAAAACAAAAAAGAAACAAAACATGATACTTCTAGGATAATAGATATTACATTAGATGGTTTGAATCTCTTCTCTTGTAGTAGAGGATGAACTATACGTAAATACACAGTACCAAAACCCTATTTCCCTATATAACACCCCCATATGGGCATGTTATACTGGTGCAGAGATTCATATGTATCGATACCTTTGTCTCGACCACCACCTTGGCCTGGACAACTTGCGATATTCCAGTTGCTTGACAATTGTGATCCTGCATACCCAGCTCTCATCAAAGGAGTAGGTGGATATCCCTACTCACTAGGTATCTAATGGAATTTCTTATAGAAATGGTGGATACGACCTATCATTCCACTACCTTTTTACTCCACTAGGTTTCATGAACACTTCCTATTGATGTTCCTTGGAACTCCACAAAGGTAGGAGATATGATAACTACCTGTTTTTGGAACCTAACCACCATTAATGTCGATCATACCTATACCAACACATCTATACCTAATGTTTATACAAATTGTTCACATAGGTCTCCTATCCAAACTATTTCACTGAAACCATTGGGAAAAGGTACATTGACCCCAATTTTCCCAATGGTTTGGGAAAACGAAGGGAAATGTGTACCTTCAAGACACTTTTCCCAATTGTTTTCTCAAACCATTGGATAGGGGTCCACTTTTCCCAACGGGTTTTCCAAAACCAATGGGAAATTGTACTTTGAGGGCACGTTCACAATGGTTTGCCAAAGAATTTGGGAAAGGGTACATTGAGGACACTATTCCCAACAGTTTTCCCCAAACCATTAGGAAAGTGTACTTTGGGGCCAAAATTCCCATAAATTTTCCCAAACCATTGGGATAGGGTCCACTTTTCCTAATGATATTGGAAAAGCATATAGAAAGGGTAAGAAAGCATGGTTACATATCCCAAAAGTTCCCAAAATTATTGAGAATGGCGTTTCCCAACAGTTTTGAAAACCGCTGGGATATGTACCTCTATTTTATATCAGTATATTTGTCAAATATCATCAAATAAATCAATATATAAATTATATATAAATTAAAATACCTATATTTTTATAAATATATTTACAAAAGAAACTATAGGATAGTATTAATTTCATTGACATATATTTTTATGTTTATGGGTTCAAACCTCCACTTGAACTTTTATATATATTTATTTATATTTATATATCCCAACGGTTTGTGAAAACTATCGGGAAAGACCTATACAAATGGTTAAAAACCGTTGAGAAAGATATAGAAAAATAATTTTCAAATTGTTGTGATTGTTATTTCCCATTGTTTTTATAAAAAATGTTTGGATAAGTATTTCCTCATGCCCAATCACCCAATGATTTCCCAAACCCTTGTTATAGGCTATACAAATGGTTTTGGACTTATTACAATGATTCCAAAACATTGGTATAGACAATTATTCCTTTTGTTCACTACTACCACTGTGAGATATTTTAAAGTTTCATTTACACCTTGAAAAATATCCACTCAAATCTTTAGATTCAAAACTAACCTAGATTGAACCGTCCTCCTCTTTCAAATTTCATTATGTAGTTAGGGCATCGTTGAATATTTCAGAAATGGATTTTAACCGGAAATTTTTTAGCTATGTTCAAATGGTGCAACATATCAAATTGTAAAATTACATAATGGTCATTAGATTATCAGTGTAAAGAGAATGAGTGAAATGTTGAAGTTGAGTGAAATAATAAAATTATTTCATTACTAACATATTTCCAAACTATATATTTAGGAACTCTCATTCTCTATCATCACTCACGGTCATGAAAAAGAAGTAGTCAAGGGATGGGACCTAAAATTCACCACATACCATATCCCAATGATGAACTACCAAGGTGATGACATCCCACCACCTATTAGATGCATCCCGAAGCTTGTATGAAGCTCGCATGATCCTAAACTCTGGAGGTATCTCCAAAGGCATGAATATAGATAGGAATGTCTTGAGTGAAGACTCCACCACAATTGTTCCTCCATCCCCCATAAAAATGGGTTGATTGTACTATTGAAACTCATGAGTCAACCCTTCCATACTTGGGGAATCACACACTATACCATACATGGGTCATGTCGCACTCTGAATGGAATATTCTAAAACATACAAGGGAAACCCTCTCAGAACTGAGTGTTGATGCCCATATCAGTAATAGGAAGAGGATCCATTGGAGGATAAATATGATAGATTAATAATGTCTCATTACACACCACCCAAAGAACATGATCTTCACATACTTCTTGGTGTGTGTCATGAGGAAGTTATGATGGCATGACATCCCTATGCCAAACAAGTGTATCAAAAGAGATTCAAGCAACATAGAAGGCTGCATTCAATAAAAATGACATGTACAAAATCCTTCCTATAATAATAGAAATTCCAAATTTATGGATTCAATATAAAATACTGAACATAACAATATTCCATAACATGCCACAATAATAGAGATACAACCACTACCCACAAATAAGGATCGTTCCAGCTCACATTTTTTTGTTAAGTACATACAAGATGTTGGTTACCAATTTATATGGCATTTCCCAATTAAAATTAGACATTTTAATTCTTTTATAACATTAAAATGTGCTAATACCAATGACATCACGTTTTATGGTCCAAAATAGACCACAAACCTTATGAAAGAAATGATGGAATTTCCTATGGATGTCATTTTAATTTAATCATTTCTTACTCATATAATTACACAACTTAATAATGGTTGATCATGATGGAATGAAAATATCTTTTTTATAAGACCATATACACCATAAAAATCATATAGTTTAACCCACTAAAATCACACTACAGAAAGATCAAAACCCACAAAAAGGTTTCATCACACCAGTATATATATAACGAGGAAAATTCTCTATGCAACATGAAATAGTCACTAAAATTTACACATGAAATCTAAAAGATGCATGTACAAATAATATTATGCCTATAATGATGCATAACATTATAAATTACCATAATTTTACAATGTTAATGTAATTAAATCATAATTCCAATAACAAAAATATCCATAACATATCAAAATATTTGAAACAACCAATGGTGAAATGATATCAATATTAATAACAGATTTGATAACAATTATAAATATGGAAACATAGTATTTACCATGTACATGGGTTGGAAATGCCCACGAATTACATATGAATATGTCCCTAAGTCCTCCTCATCTCCCTTTTATTATCTCCTAAAAGAAAATAAAAAAAGTAACTACTATATTACCACATTATGATGCCCCAAATCAGTTGACACAAAACCCATACCCTGAGCTTGGTTGGCCATATGACCCCTACCGAATCTCCCCATAATACAGTGGATGTCAACTATCATTGTTGTTGTATAGGTATTGAAACAAGTAGACAATAACCCTAAGTCAATGTATATAAGTGGATTCCATAAATAATAAATTGTATTAGAAACATATAAATCATAAAAATATAATAAACAGATGAATAATTACAAATATTTAAATAACTATGAATGAGAAGAAATAGATAACATAATATAATAACAAAAATACTCAAAGGATAGTGTCTGATACATATATGAATTCCTGGCATGTTGATTGTACAAATAGAACTAGTTGATATAATCATGATATATAGTAGTCAAAAATTAAACAAAAGGACAAAACATCTCCTCGATCCACTCGAGCCTTATCTCGTTCCTTTTATCATAAGCTCTAGAAATGAGTATAACTCAAAAACCTATAGAAGGTTTTCTACCCATCCTAGTATGTACAACCACATAACCTTCTAGGGTGTCAAGGGCAGCCTTAGTAGTATGTGAGATAATATCCGAGTAGGCCACCACCAAAGGTGTCTACATGAAATCTGATTGTGTTCTTTTAGTAAATACGAGTTCATTAATTATATATCCATGTAAAAAATACAATATAAAAAAATATCCACCTATTCAGGTTTCTAAAGGACATCGGGCGAGTATACCTACTTCATCTACTGGCTTGTATGTCTTAGGACATCCCCATATATATATATATATCTGTGTGTGTGTGTGTGTGTAATAACTAGAATGGGATAATAATGCTGCTAATCTATACATATATATATATATATATATATCATAATTAAAAAGGGGTAATAATTCCTCCCACCCATACACAAATACATATAGATCATAAATGGCATTGGTATGAATTCCTCCCACTCATACATGGGTAAATATAGATAATAAATATAATTGGGTAGCAATGCCTCCGAAAAATTCTTGTATCTTTATAGATCATAAAAAATGGTGCAATAATTACCCTCACCCATATATATATATATATATATATATCATAATTGTCATGCGGATGGAATTACTCTCACCCATACATCTCTATATGTAGATCGTAACTGGCACAACGTATGAATGCCCACTACACACACATGTATATATATAGATTGTAACAGGCATGGGATAAGAATACCATACCCACTAAGATATATATATATATATATATATATAGATATCATAACACATGATATCATCGTTATAAATCCATTAAAAGGATATCATTTATCATGTAACAATTTACACAATGCATAAACAAAGGCATGGGTTCCCCATCAATATATGATGTTTGTTTAACAAAAAATCCACTTTATATAATTAATTTTAAATAAAAAAATAGCATAGAAAAGACCAATCCATCAATTTTACCATTCCATTAAAAAAATTCATTATAAGTGTCATAACTATCTCATCCTAGAAACTAAATACATGAAAATTATAAAATTTTACAAACATGGAAAATTCCTTACATGGAAAGGGTTTTTTGGCCAATGTATCAAAGTCAAATAATCGCAAGCCTATTTGTAAAATACCAATTCAAAAGGGAGTAATCACTATTGTGGAACATTAGTATACATCAATTTAAAATGGGAAAAATTTTAATTTTTTTAAAAAATTGTCCGAATGAAAAATTGGGGACCATGCATTTTGGTCCATTTGGAAAAAATGACCAATATCCTGGTGCAACAACTATGTGTACCAAAATAGTGTAATTGGGATGTCTAAAACCAAAAAAAGTCATATTCACCAATATAAATGCTCAAAATTCATTATGACATTATAGAAATAATAATACAATGTGTCATATTAAATGTCATCTCATAGAATGACGGGATGAATACGAAACAAACTAAATTAAAATGGAAGACTACATTATGACATAAATTTGGGATATTGATGAGTCTTTCTTGATATCAAAATCATGTTAAAATAATTTTAGATGAGACTTTTGTTTCATTCCTACATCCAATAAATAGGGTTAATGATCATACATCTAAATAGCACAATAAATTGTGAGATCTATTAAAGAATAAAGGAAATGTGAGGTAACCCTTGCCATGGGATATCTAATGATTCTATAGAATCAAAGATCATTCTCAAAATAAAGTTGAAGCAAAATGATGAAGTTTCATAGGGGTTTGGACACATATGAATAAGAAAACACTTCTTCGATCTATAAGAAGAGAGGAAAATAGAAATTACATTATAAATTGGAAGAGTTGAAAATACTAATTCCCCTTCCCCCAATTATGATAACACAGTTTGTTTGCACAATTTACAAATTTTCTACAAATAGTAAATATCAATGCTATTCAAAAATATTAGTAGCCTATATGGACAAGTTCATAGGTCTAAAAATTTGTAAAAAAATTATGTGGACTTGCAGTTTCCCATGTAAGTTGCCAAATAGTTTTCACAAACCATGTGGCCAGGGTCTCATGGTTTCCACCAACCATGAAGCCTAGCATGTATCCCACTTTTCTAGACATATGGGCTTCTAAAAAACCCCAAATTATCCTTTGGGATTCCATAGAAAATATTATACCCTTATTAAGATAAATTTAATGATTCAAAATGAAAACCCAACAATACTTACCTAGGTCAAATAGTCTTGTTGTTACGAAATTGACGAGGATGAGATCGTCTATGTCAAGAATCATATTATTATAGCTACAAGAATACATAGGTATATGATTCATGATTTCAATGTCTCAAATTTATCATTACATTGAGGTGAAAAAAATGTCATGTATCCTACAATGGAATTTTTTTCGACGAGCATGAAAAAATAGATAACATAGTTGGTGACATGAAACTACACCTATCAAGAGGTCAAGGAGGAACATCAACAACCTGATGGTTCAATATAGAAATTTTTCATTTTAAAATGGAAATGGGGCATTGTTACTATTGACCATGTGGTGGGTCTCCCAATGATGCATTGGAAGAATAACTAAATTTTCTTAATTATTGATAGACTGAAAAGGTATCACATTTCATTCCTATATGAGAGACAATCTTAATGGATTTAGTAGGAGAACTATATGTTTTAGAGATAGTTCATATGTATCGGGTGACCATGGATATTATTTCAGACTAAGATTCACATTTCAGTTCACTCTTCTAGTGTGTATTATAGTTTTTTTCTAGTTATGATGGGTTTTTAGTACATATTTTTACCCTCAGATATATGGGTAGTTAGAGAGTACAATATAGGTTCTTGATGATATTTTGGGAGCTTGTGTTCTTGACTTTGGTGGGTTCTTAGAGAAGAAACATACAATAATGGGGTCTTCCAATGATAGTTGTTATCATGAAACTATCTCCTTGGAACCGTATGAAGATATTTATGGTATTCAATTAATATATCATATATATTGGATAGAAATAGGTGTGTCCTATTTATTGGGATGGAGTCTCATACCAGATACATCAGAGAAGGTTCACTTGATTCCAAATGTCAGGGATATGTCTAATAGTAGATAAAATTTGGATTCTAATAGACATCAATGACCCCTTGAGTTTAAATATGGTGATTGTTTATTCTTTCAGGTGTCACATAGGTTAGGACACAAGGATATATAGTGATATGGAATGCTGGAGAAAAGGTTCAACTGATCGTTTGGGGATGTGGAGTAAATTGAGCATGTGGTTTACACATTGAATCCTCCACAAAGATACAGTTCTATTAATGATGCTTTACATGAATCATAACTATGGTGGAATCACCCCAAACTTTTTATCATGTGATTCTTGTGGATGATGTTGAGATTGATATAGATGCATTATTTGAGGATCATTTGATACCAGTGTTGGATCACCATGGGAATGTATTGTTGGGATATACCATGCCTATATTTTCTGTATTAAGGATAAATGGGTGACTGTAGGAGAAATCTTGGGAGAGAGAAGCTAATATACAAGCTCAATGCCCTATCATTTTTGAAACTAAATTGTTGAGATTAAAGTGATTAAATAACAAGGATAAGATGTTATATGGTGGGATCTTATAAACCAAATCCTATTCTGAAGATGTCTTTGGATCATTCAGTGGTAATTGTTTTCCTTATGTTGTGTAATTTTCATTTGGGTTTTATCATGTGTTATGTTTGGGTGAAAGTTTTCATATTTGGAAGACAAGGGTAAAGAGCATAGTTGGTGCATAATTTTCTTAAATTGTGACAACAATCTCTAAAAACCATGCATCCATGGATAGTGGATATTATCATGGTAGGATCATTTCTTATCAAACTATGCTTCATAATAGATGAAATCATGCCCCTCGAGCAGGAAACCTTGGGTATGAGATATTAAACTACTAAAATTAAAAAAATTATTTCTCAATTCCCATCTTAGTACCTCCAAATTTCATAGATCATCCAAATGTTTATTTCCCTTTATTTCTAATTCTTTTATAAGACTTCCATGGTTTTTCAACCTCTGTTCTGGGTGATTTGTTGACAAGATGGATGATTTTCAACCGTTTGGGTATATAGTTACATCCCAATTGAGTTTTAATATCTATCATACTTCTCACTCATTATTTTTAGGGGGTTTCTCTCATATATGGTTTTATATAAATATATAATTGTCGATTTATGTCTATATTTATGGGATTCATATGTTTTTAATCTTAATTCAAGGATTATGTGCTAGATCTCATTCTAGGTTATTACCCTGTCGAAATTGGGTATTATTCCATCACCAAACATTGTAAATCATTATGGGAGGTGGTATATAAATTAAATACCATAATATGGATTTCAATTATGTGAATGTAATTATAGAATTTTTATTTTATGTTTATAAATTGTGTTTTAAATTTTATTAAATATTTTTTGGGGAACTAATTAATTGAGGAGATGTTAAATTGTGGGGTTTGATATAATAGATTCATATAATTATTTGAGGAATAAATTATAAGTTATTTATATTATAGATTGAGATAATTTATTGATGAATGAAATATGATATATTGAGTTCTTTGAGTTGAGATAATCAATTTTTGTATTAATTATGAGATATTGAGTTTTTAATAAAGGTATTTATTTACGGAATTGTTTAGGAGTGGATTATTTTTTCAATAGAGATAATTATTTGATTAATTAATTATGTGACATTGGTTTTATTGAATATAGATAATTAATTAGTGAATTAATTTTGTGATAATGTGATTTGATGTAAGATAAATACCTGTGGAATTGGTTTTCATATATTTAATTGGATGGTGATTAATAATTAATGGGATATTTAATTAAGTGAATTGATGTTACTCATTAATTGGGGGATTAATTATGTAAAATTATGTGATTTATAATGTGTAATGAGTAATTAAAGGGTTGTGGACAATTAATTTTGGAATCAATTAATTGTTTCTAAATGATAAAATGGTTATTTAATTTGGATGTATTAATTATAACATTGTAATTTATTTGTGAAATTATCAATGTGAATATTATAATTCATTTAAGTGAGGTATGAATAGAAACATGGTCCTTAATGTGTGAATTATGATGGACAACATAGTAATTTGATTATATGGTGTCTGGATGATAACGTGGAAATTCATTTGTGTATTAATGAATGGTAACATTAGAATTCAAGTGTGAATTAATGTATGGTAAAAGTGGATTTCATAGATATGAAATCCATTGGGAATGGTTCAGTATTTGGCATCAAAAAAAGTATGTAATGAGGTGACAGTGTATATGGGAAACCGGGGTGTTATGTGGCTAAATAAGGAAGGGATTATGATGTGATAACTATTTTTTTAATGCATCATTCATTATTCTGTGTAAAACTGAATACTATTTCAATTGAATGTATATTGTTTTAGATATTGTTGGAGGTGTCCTACTAAGTTGTATTCACACCCTTATCAGGCTACATGATCAATACTATAGTTGATGTCATGGATTTAGGAAAGGATAATGGAAAAGGCCCTATGTAAGATGGATGAGTTGGGATAGATCATGGATCATGTAACCAGACTTGGTTCAAGAAGTTCATCGGAGTATCTGGAGTCATTACATTTGAGTTGAATTTTCACACCTATAATGTTATTTAGTGGGGAATATCTACATTCAGTTTTGGTAATATATTTCTAGTTTTGTTCATCATGGCATATTGGAATATTTTGTTTATAAATATATATTTTTATTTTTTTACGTTTGTTTTTATCTCTGAAAAATAGGGGATGTCTCCCCAAGACTATTATTAGATCATTTCTACAAGTCATTATCCTATGGTGTGAGTGAGGGGGGGATGGGTGTGTGCTTTATAATACTTTCATGATCGGATTAGGGCACCAGAGTGTGTCACCCAGTTTGGGATGTTATAATTTGTGTATATGATTATTTTCACATATAGAAATGTTTTTCTCTATGAAAAATTTTTAATTTTGGAAATTGTTAATCATTTTATATTGTTTTCATATCCTTCAATACCCTAATTTGTTTCAATTTTTTTAATCATTTACTTACATTTTATTGATTAACCAGAATCTTAATGTTTTTTTATTTGATATATAGATGATTAAGAACTATATAAACGAAATTCATTCTATATAGGATCTATTTTTAAATAAGAATGTGTGTCCTCAATATAACAGGGGTATAAACATAAAGATAATTTTTTTTTTGTAAAAAATGCATACATTGTGGTAGTGACAACATAATTATATTATTTATTCTCTAATTACTTATATGTTAAATTAAAAAGATCATGGGAATTCGAAACTATTAAAAAAAATTATAATCATATTAATGGAGGTTTATGCTAACTAGTTGTTATATATGAAATTTCATTTTATATTATACATCAAATAAAATCACTAAACAAAGATAAATATGTATCATCTTAGATTTTAATATCTCTTATCATATTACTTTTCATTTAATTTATGGTACATGGAGTGTTGATCAATGTGGTTGGGTCAGAGCATACTGTTGTTTTTCATTAATGAATCTATATAGAATGTATTCCTAATATATGTACAAGAACCCATTATAATAAAAATATTTTGTTTGCAAGGATAAAATAATGTGGTTACCATGATTTTATATAGTGTATATGTGGGTACATGTTGAGAAATCTGTCACAAGATAACTAACATGTGACTAAGGGACCCACACCATGTAAAATATAATGATGTACAGAAACAATATCCCCACAACTAGTGGGATACAAATGGTTAATTCGATGGAATTACATGTCACATAATTAGTTATTATATATCTCCAACATGAATTTTACTACGATTCACACTAACAAATAATCATTAGGACATTCCTTTGGTGATAATTATTTTTTCTTATATCATAATCATACTTTTCCAAATTATCCCTTTTCTGCCTATCACTATTTCATTTATTGCTGACCAATCAACATAGAATCCATGAAAAAAACACATCATTCTAGCAGTAATGTATGAATTTAATTTAATTTACATGGTCTCCCTCCATTGTATAATCTTTATTATAAGATTAAACTATGGTATGATGTATAAGAAGTAACCATTTGAATATTTTTGGTTGATGTAATTCACATGTGAAGATCCAATATGTTAATTTTATTTTGTATCAATAAATATGGACACCAAAACTATTTGAATATATAAATATGTGTTGGAAAATTAAGGAAAATATGCCATGGTTTTTATCATAAATTGTTGAGTAAATGAGTATTGGTGATATGATAATTTCATTTTTTTCCATCATAATTGGAAGACAATGCTAGGGTTTTTTCTTGAATACCTCATCGGGAAATATTCATGTAAAAAACGAATTTATAATGACTGTTTTAGATCATCAAGATAAATAAAATTTCAAATGTTTGAAAATTATATAGAAAAAGACTCATAATAAGATGGAGAAGTTTTATAGAAAAATGGGACAATTGAAAGACAGATTTTATAACTACAATGAAAGAGGGGGTGTGTATGGATTTTTTTAGTGTATATGTCACATTGTAATTGACTATGGAACTATAGTTAATCTCTTAATACTTTCATAGATTCACATTAGAATTTGAAATTAAAAATAATAATATTCTACTAATTTGAATTTAAAAAACATCTAATATTGATTGGGAATTATAATTTGTGAAGCACCAATCATAGAAATTAATATCAAGGAGTCATATGTAGTGTGTCATGTAAGATAACGTCTTGGTATGAAACCCAATATATATGACAGAAGTATTAATGGAGATTTACATTATGAGTAAAATGTGATACTTTTTTGAAATGAAAATTTAATAAGATAGGTCTTCATGAGTAATTAATTGAATTTAATGGAATAAAAATATATAATGATAAATGTTTTAGAGAAACTAAAAATAAAATGAGATGAATGTAAGATACAACCGCCATAGAGTAATATAATTCCTTTACGACCTAACACGAAAGATGTTATTTTTATTTTATATCAAATTATAAATTTTTTGAAGGGAAAATAAGAACAAATTTATTATGAAAAATATTTATTCCTTTCAATAAATATGTGAGGTAACCAATTCCTAAATATAATCTATAATGTGATAAACACAAATTATTATTTTATAGATCAATAAACTGGTGTAGTAAAAGCCAAAAAATAGTCTTAATAAAGAACCCTTCATGGTAACAAAAATTTAAATCATCTCACCATCCCCAAGTCTGAGTAATTTCATAAACATATTCATTCAAAGATGATGTGCCACCACCATACATAGATAATCATCCAGATAGACTAAAATAACAAGGTAGACCACCTCTCCATACCAAATCATTATATGGATGTTGTCTATACAATAGGTTCTGGAACTATTTTCTCTCATTTAATACACCCATCTTATGATTATTGAGAGATACACATTGTAACATCATCCACATTATCGAAGCCATTTAAATGAAACACAAAATAGAAAGTGTTACTAGGAACCCATTTTCTCTACATTAGAAAGAATAATATTAATTAAAGATGGGGTTTAACAACCCCATCCATATTTCATGCTCTCCCACCAAGAATTGTATCATGATGTGTCACATCACATTCCAAATACAATAATAAAAAAAGATACTCACATCATATCATGAACTATGAAAGGTAGTTAAGACCATTGTTGAGGAATAATTTGTTCTTTGAAAAAAGTAGACTAATGGGAAGATAGTGAATGTATGTTATTAAAGAAAAATATACTAGTGGGATTTTAAATAACATGATGAGATGTCATTTAAAGAAGGTTTGATACTATGTCATGTATTTTTTCTCATTTATTGTAGGTGAATCTGTGGATAAATGGAACCTAAAAATCATGACAATGTGTAGGATTTTAAGGATGGACCTTGTAAATTAATGTGTCACATTTCATTTAAATAATGAATTATTACGTAAGGGTATGATATATAATGAATAATGGATTGGACCATAACTGCATTGGTTTTTGGATTATAAATATGTATTAATCATATAATGTAAATATTGATCAGTAATTCACCCATATCTTAGTGATATAACAACCTAGGATACTTCAATTATTACCCATAGAACAAGTAGGAATTCAATATTGATGAAAAATCCTTGTATCAAGGAATGAATCTTTTTTTATAATCATGGTGGTATATAACTTCTTTATATTTTGGTATGATGAACACTAAGATACATGAATAAATTTATTCATTAATATTAAGGAATAATTTTAATAAAATATTCAAGGAAAAATAATTCTATAATTGACATCGATAATCATGAATAATGGTTGATAATGTAATTTATTTTTTACATTATAATTGAAAACAATAATTATTAAATTTCCATATATATAAGTACACATGATAATGAATAACAGAAGTGTATAATTAAATTATTCTTTATTCATCATGAAAATAATCCATGTATTTAGTTTAATTAAATATTTTTTTTTCATTAATAGATTTATCCAAAACCATGAACATTAAAATGTATTTCCATTAGAGAAATCATAATCTATGAGAATAATAATTTGATTAAAATAATAGTTTGGTTAATTTAATCTGTATTCCATAAATACTCAAGTAGTTATTAGAAACCCCTCAAAAATATGAATTTATAACATATTCATTTATAAACCCACCATAAATAATTCTCTAAAACATTAAGAACAATGTAATGACCATTCCATGGAACTCCCTCAAATATTAATAACTAATTACATAAAAATGAATAATTTTAACATTTAAAAATATTATGACATTATTCCAATGAAATGTGTTTTAATTTTAAATCCCAAAAATTCCAATATCAGACCTAAATCAATTTAAAAGGTTATACTTATAATTGGTAAAAACACTATTTTTAGAAACAAATATAGTGTTGAAATATATATTTTAAATTATTGTTTGGATATAGTAAATATTTTCCCATGGATAATTAAATATACAATATTTATAAATCATTTATTACTTTAACACCTGCAATGATAATAAAAATAACAAGAATCATGATCATATATAAAATATTATATATATATATTTACATATGTATTTGTATTTTGAAAAAATATATATAACTATATCCAACCAAACATTAAATATATTCATCCCAAAAAAAACCCACACAAATACGTATATTTATTGTCCTCCAATATTGTTATTATGTTCCAATAATCTCTACCTGATACACCCACACTTTTATACGATGCATACTAATGGAATAAATTGTACATGGAGGATCATATCTTATAATTATGTGATAGACATGGTGTACTCTAAAATGCTAGTTTCACCCTTGAAATCCAACTATGCCTAGTAGATAGTGTTCAATAGATTATTCATATTTCACGTGACCCAAGACACGTGAAAAATGCTCTGAACTCATTTCATTTATAGAGAAGACATTAGGTGACAAATGACATTCCTTACTCTGTATAATATCTTTTCTAAAATGATGAAATTTAATGATTTATTTCTACCTTATAAAATCCTCCTCTAAAAAAGACATTGAGAGTCCTTTAAGAACACACGACTTCCATAATAAAATTCCAATGGTCTATAAATTCTTATTTTAATGGATTATGATGCATTTTAGATAACCTCTTATTCTATTGATTTTCCTAAAAAATCCTCGTTATTAACCACATATTCTAAAACCCAATTATTGTTCAATATCAATTACCTCTCTAGTAAATATATGACCTATAAAGTATCAAATAAAATATTTGAGAGTAGTTTCATTGTAATAGTTGTGTGGTAATAATTGTTGTATGAAAACTCAATTAATGCAATGTGATAAAACCAAATCTTTCCCAGATTTATATTGAAATCCTACTATATAGAATCATGAACATATATTATGCTCTTAGATTGACCATATTTTTGGGGTTGGAATTCCATACATAAATTCATATGGGCCCCAGAAGTATCATAATATCTCAAAGAATACTATAATGTGAATTAAGTGATATTATCAGAGATAATCATCAATGTTACAATATCTAATAAAATAATATCATATTTTTATAGGTAACACAATCCCTCTACGTAAATCTTTTCCCAAATTGAAAGAATTCAATTTGTATTTGTATTCCTATAAAAAATATTTCTGAAGATGTTATATCCCCTCACATTTTAGAGAATTCGAATCCTAATGTCAATCAATATACTATTCCACCTAAACTCCAGAACATCATTAACTTAGCTTAAATCACGGTATCCAAGTCTTTATCACTCACCTAATGATTAGTGATAAATGTGAAACGAACTAAATAACACTCTACCTCACTCATGGTTATGAAAATTCATTCTTAAATCAGAATAAATCTTATTCATGTAATAATACACCTACACAGGACATGTTTAAATTTAACAAAGAACCTCACCACACATTAATGTAGGGACCAATGTCAACACATAAAATAGTTTACTATTATTTAAATATTTTTAGAATCCTATTACATCATCTATAGAGGAAGTTTGATAACACAAACTCAAATAGTAAATATCACTATCTTCCCTACTTCACCTTTTGATGATGTGGTGGGTCCAATACTATTGACTAATAGTAATCAAATTCTCCATTTTCAAAGACATCAATCATAAATGATGATAAATACTAAAATATTGTAATTATTTTCTAAGTATGATAAATATTTTTATGGTAATGAACTACATTATCTTCCTTCCAATATTTATATTCCATCCTAATATCATATTCATTAAATAGCATCAACTGTATTCTCTAACTCAAATTAAATCCCATCTATTAATATATATACTTTATGACAATACTATTTTTAAAGAACAAGAAAGACCATATATGAAGATATTTAATCCACATATTATAGTAGAAAAATAAAAACACAATTTATAGGTAATGGTTTTTATAATTCCCCTAAAATGGAATTAGATTCAAAGACACATATGAAATCATTGATTATCCATGAATCAACAGGAAAAAATGTCCCATCCTGGATGAATCTAAATAAATAACATATCATATTCCCTCCTCTTATAATCTAGAAAACTAGTGCATTGGTCAATCAAATCATCATCTCACAAAAAAATAATTACTAGTTATTATATGATAAACAATTATGGCCCTTTTAGGTAAGGGTAGTAAAAGTGTTTTCAATAGAATATAAGATTTAAATTAATCCACATTTGTATCAGAATAACCAAATAGGATTAACACCTAATACAAAATATTGGCGAGCACTTAATCTATTGTGACCCCCACCATGATTGGATCAACAACTGACCTACACTATAATATTGAATTTCAATAGAAATGAACTTTTCAAATCTAGAACATTCACTTTATGTCACATCAATAATTTTGATTCTAAAAAGTAGGTCTAGGATAATATTTTAAATATATACACCTTCCTCTATAGAATTTTGTGAAAATATAATGTCATAAATGAAAAACATCATGAACAAATACTAGTATTGTTGACTGATTTCATCCATGAGTCCCTTGAATAGTATAAGGGTTTTTATCAAGATAAATGGGAAATATCAAAACTAAAATTATCTTAATGATATCAAAATTCCATAAATAAAATATTTGATTAACAATCCTATTGATGTTGATAACCATACCAGATATCAATCATTAAGGACAACTTTTATTATATCAGTTGTTCCATGAGATCATTGACTCCTAGAAGAGCGAACTTGTTCTTAATTATCACTTGATTCAAATAATTATTATTAAATGAAATCATCAACACCCAACCATATTATAGGTGAAGGGACCATGGCATTCCATATAGGACATAATTTGTTTAATGAATCTTTTCTAAAAAAATATCCTTCAAATGAACCTTAATCTACTGGATCTCATTTGAGGTCATATAATATTGTGTTGAGTATATCAGTGTGCTCCATATCTGCTAGTCGATTAAAAAATTGATCACTCAATGAGGGAGAAACCCTAGAAATTTATTTATTAAAAATGATATATACACCTATATAATTATTGGTATTTCATGTTTTATAACATCATTCAGACTCAATTCCCTATTCACTAATACATGGGTAATAAACTATGATATCTTGATGTTTGATCCTTCTCACTCTACTTGAGGGTCCCAATCATTAGTGAAAGTGAACCTCAAAATATTCAGCTAATGAAATATGACCACATGGTTGTTGTAATCCATATAATCAAAGAATATAGAAAAATAATCCATGAAACATATAAGATTATTGGGTCTCATCTCAATCAGAAAGAGATCCCATTTAATGTATCTCCACCAATGGTGAGTTCTAACTATTGATAAATGATATTAAGTGGATGATATCTTATTATAGGATTATATATCAAAATATTTTGTTCTATAGATAATATAAAAAAATCTATTTCATAATTATTAAAGGATTTTGAACTTAATTAATTACTGATATTTGTTTATATATATATATATGGGTGCCAATACAGTGAGTGAAAATTTGAACCTTAAACTATGTGTAATCATACATTCATAATGACTTGCATTACTATTATTTGAAATTTTACATAAATTCTTACCCATTATTCTTCTTTTTTCATCACGTAGACATGGTTTTTAGACATGATTAAATTGACGTGTATCCCTAGTCACTACCATATCATTAGTAAATCTAAAGTAACCACTTATAAGAGAGCCATTATTTCCCCTTTAGTGAGGAACATTGTATTAAAAATACCATTATTAGGAAGATTAATTGATATTACTACCATGTCTATCCATTGTTACCAAAAAAATGGTATAAATAATAGATATGTTCCCTCTGACCTCCTAGAGAAACTATTATTGGTCTTCTAGATGTGCCGATCCAAATTTATCTCTCTAGGATTCAAACCATTTTGTATGGGAAAATGAATATGAATACCTTATATAATGTGATCGTACAACTATTTTCTCCATTGAATATATACTATTGTTCACTATGAAATGTTGACCCGTCTCTAGAAACTAACTAAAACATCAATAAAACACCATTTATCAAAAAATTGCTCTTCAAATTTCTTTTGGGAATACAATTTATATTTATTCAATCTCTAATATCACATAACATGCCACACATAAAATTTTTAGATCAATGATAACAACCAGAAACCAAATAATATGAGTAACTCATGCAGTATATGAACCATTTAGTATATTTATAGTACAATATGGATACCTATTAAAGGTCTGTTATTTATTATAATCACACCATTCTTAGCAACAATAGGTATAAATACTTTCAAAATAACTTCTTGATGTCCAATCATGATAGATTAATGTCATAATTAGTCTATGTGATCAATTTCTATGAATGTACTACTACTCCATGAAGAATACTCTTCAATATATCTTTCTTAAAAATTATGGTTGTTTGAACTTGATAGAAAATATGAGAAATAGAATATAACAAATACTATATTTCATGTGTGTATGAATCCTTAAATACCATGAATGCAGATGATTTTAGAAATCACGAACCACACTAAAAATATAATTAGTACCATAATACTGTTATCAGGATATTAAATATTCTATGGGTAGTTGTTCCTGATTATCAAATATTATCAAGTTCAACATGATCCCACCAATGGGATAGAAACCTCCATATCATTCCCTAGATGGAATCCTCATAACTGGACTGATAAGATACTCGAGGATGAATCACTAGCACTGACACTAAATGAATCTTCTTCTAAAGATGATCTACCTATCAATGAGGTGGAGTCCTAAATTTGGATAGATGAACCAACAATTATTAAAATATATACTAAGGAAATGGGTTAATTATAATATAAAAGAGTCATTTTTTATATCCCACATAATGAATGTAATATTGAAATAAAATGTTCAACTGATATCTTCTTGTGTGTTTCACCTAACCGGTTAATAGAATCTCAGTGAAAGGTTATGTTATCCTCACAATAACTGGGTTCAATGTTATGTTATTTATGATCATGATCCCGTAACACCATTTTCATATGTATCCCTAACCAATTCTCAGTAAAGTACTATACCCTATATCCAACAAGATGAAATGGAAAATTTCAATACATTTTTTACATGAAAAAAACCATTAGGACCATACCGAGGTGAATATTATGCTGAGTGTTCAAGCACATGTGCCCCTCCAGAACCCTAGGGGATGGAGAAATGCACCATGGGCATATATCTCACATATGGGAGACCATTTCTAATGAAATTTTATATTACCAAACATATCTATGAGAGTGTATATAATAATTAAAATGAATTTATATATAAAATATCTAATGTAAAAAATTTATATGATAATGTGAAATGTATAAATGTTTCAGAAAAATCCAATACTAGTAAATAAAAGAAAAACAAGGCCAAACATCCAATGGTTAATACCATCCTTATAAATTGAGGTATATGTACTCCCAGTCACATTAACAATAATGATCAGTACTAACGATGAACAATACCAAAGTTACCCAAGGAATCTTAAATATTAATTACCAAAATTTCCTCATTTACACACAATCCTTTGTTATATGTATTATTCATGGACTAATGACAATCTAAAGAGAGTATATTAGTCTAGATTTTATTGATCTCTAAAGATTACTCACACCTCATTATGGGGAATTTTCATCGACCATGTGGTTTACTTACTATATAAGTACATGTTTGTCACCATATCACTAAGGGGGGTTCCCTTATTCACTATATATATGGAGGACTGACACAGTATAGTCTGTATATGTGTAATGGTTTTAATAACCCCATTTATTCACTATCCATATTTACAAAATTAATTTTTTTCTCTACAATTATATGTAAAAATACATTCCTAAGGCATTTAAAAAATCCAAAAATATCATGTTCTTTTCCCATGATTTTATTAGTGGAAAACACTATAAATGGACTACTCGTGTGTCCAAAACTGACTCTCATGTGATAAACGTTGAATTTTTTTGATATATTCCTTGTGTACAACTAATAATGTAGAGTAAATAGTGTGTAGGGCTTTATAGTATCTAAGAACATATGAAAATGGTCATATTCATGATCAATTAATATAAATGGAATATCAAAATTCTGTAGAATTTATATAGGCTAACTGATGAAATATTTTCATATACCACCAAAAATAACTATGTTATCTATAGAAGTACAAGGCATGTTAAATGTGGTACATGAAATATAGAACCATGTGGGTAGGTTTTTATGTACTATAGATACACATTGGGGATTATCCGTAGATGTACATGTCTTTTTTGGTGAGATAAACATATTATGGGTTTATAAAACAACTTTGATAGTTATCTTGGTTCACATCAGTATGAAATTATGATATAAATATTGTTTGAGGTAGGTGAATTGTTATGTCGTTCTAATTTATTTAAGTTGATTATACGCAGGTACACACTGACGCATGGGGTCTTGCAATATAAGGAATGATACAAGAGATCAAAACCCATGTAAATTTTTTTACATCACATATACTATATTACCTCAAAACGTAGACTCTATAGTATGTATCATGACAGATTACATTAAATGTAATACTATATAAAATATCTGCAACACATATTTCCCCCTGATTTTTACAACTACCACCATATATAGCCATTCCATGATAATTTGTAATTATTGAAACCTATGTGGTTAACATCAGAACTCTCTAGGGTGGATTGTATACATTAATCATCATTATATTAATTTCTCACCAACCATCGTCGATTCGATTCCCAAAACACATTGTTCCTCTTGTTTTATTCTAACACAATTGAATTTTCCATGTTTTCCATTCTTTAATCCTCAGTATACCATTACCAATCAATAAAAAGTATATTAATAAGATTATATATGATTATTTATTGTTGGTAGAGTTCTTGAACACCCAGGAATTATTTCACATTTATATTTGATAAAAAATATTGGTATTATTGATTTAATGAATTTATATTCTTAATGCGGTAATATATTATTGTGGATTCCCACATTATGAAATATATATAAATTCAAAATCTTATTCCTTAATATTATAAAATTATTCTTAAATAATTTATTAATTGGAAAAAAATTATAATTAGAAAAGGATAATTCAAAATTAGAGGTGAAATATAAATAATTTTTCTCCATGTTAATACAATGATATAATTAAATAATTGAAAAAATATAATTTAAAAATGATTGAAAAAAAATTGAATTATAGAATAAAATTTTTAATTCATTGATAATATAATCCAAGAAATAATATTATTAAAATTTTTACTTTTATTCAATTTTTTTTAATCACTATAAAAGAAAATTGTCAAGATTCTATATTAAATTATAAAAAAATTTTTATAAGAGAGATAAGATTAATGGATAAAATATTTCAAATCAAAGGATATATTTTCTAACCTCTATGTATTATTGAAAAAGGACAAGAACCCAACATTTATAAAGAATCATTAATGATTCTACCGTCAAGAAAAAACTATATCACGATGAATAATGTTATGTTATCTCCATGGAATACCATCTAATATCAATTACCAATTACCAATAAGAAAAGTAATAAAGTTATATTTATAACATAAAAATAATTCATAAATCAATGATTTGTATTTTTATTTAAAAAGAAATAGTATTATAGATTAGTACATGAATACCAGAAATATAGCTTATACATCTGATTGTACAAAACATATATATCTGAAACAATCATGGTGTCTAAATTTCCATTCAATACATTATTTAGAGGATATTAATTGTTAACACATGAATAACTAAAAAAAATATTTATTATATAACATATTTATAAAATAAATATAATAATAATTAAATGAACTAACTTTGTGAACAACTTTTTAATAATGTTACAAAATATTTAAAAAATTTATTAAGAGAATTTGGGTTTTTATAGTAGGATAACACTAGAATTTCAAACACTGGTGGGAAGTCATTTATGGTGAATATTTTTAGTTGTTTAGGTGGTGACATTTCTTATATAATATCCATGTGTTATTTTGTATATAACCATATGATTTTATACTTGATATCTTTTGATTGTACTCTATATGATAATTACTCAACTATTATCAATTTATAGTTATTTTCTTTCTTTTGTGTGAGTTTTATAATTGATATATTACCATTATTGATGATATAAATTTATCCATAGTTTATTGTATATAGGTGGATGATATTATAGAAATGTTAATATGATATTAATATAGATAAATTTTCCATGGTAGTGATGGATATGCTTATTTTACCCTCAATGATATTAAAAAATTATTTCTAAAGATTGATATTCAGTTTTGAATTAAAACATATATTGGTGTTTCTGAATCTATTTTTTATGTGAATTATGTGGACCTAAAAATTATTCAAGATATTATATATTGATGAATTAATATGGAAGGGTTTTTTATACAGTCTCTCAATGGGCCAAAATGTGGTTTTTATGAAGAAGGTAGAATGATTATTGAGGCTGTGTATAGATTATTATTTGATGAAAAGACTTATTGTGAATAATCATATTACAATTTGTAGCATAGAATGTTTTTGACACATCTAAATGAAAAAAATTGTTTTTAAATATTTGTTTCCTATATATCACATGATGAGTCATAAGGATAAAGAAATAGACTGTTATTGTTTTTGTGTCATTATGATAATTTATAATTTTTTATAATACCATATGGAGTAATGGATTAAACATGAATAATTTTATTGGTAATGAATAGGGTACATCAAACCTATATTGGTTATTTTTTGGTCATCATTGATGATATATTAGTTTATTCTATATTTGTGAATACTATGTGGATGATATCATGATGTTGTTGGAGCTTCTCAAAGATCATATATTATATGGTAAAGTGAATAAGTGTAGATTCATGACATGTGGGGATAATTTATATGTAATTTTGTCTCATATGTGGATTTATATGTGGAACTAGGTAATATTTAAGAGGTTTTATTAGGGAATATACTATAGAACCTTTCTAAAGTGTAATGTTTATTAATCATGTATTGTTATTATATGAGGTTCATAGATCATTTTTTAGATTGTAACTATATTATCATCATTTTCCATAAAATATAAATAAATTTCATGAATAACAGAGTATCATAATACATTTTAAATTTTATGTAAATATTAATAACTTTTATACTTCATTTATTACATTAAGTAATGATTTTTATAATGTATATTGTAATGTGTCCCAATAGGAATTAGGATGGGTATTGATATAGGGGAGACAAAACATTTATTATATTTATTGAAAATTATAAAACCCTTAATGTAATTATTCTATATATGATTTTGATATTTATGTGGGTTTTGTTGCCCAAATATTGAGAGGCATTGTTTTCATAGAGAACAATTCTTAATTAAAAATAATTAAAAGTGTTGAGATATATATTTTATAAGAGGAAATTAACATTTTAGTTGACATGTTGGGTTTAATTTCTCGATGGATATCAATTTGAGATAATATATCATGGAAATTGTAATATGGTAGATCAATAGTTGATATCTAATTTTAGGGTGAAGTTACATTATATTTTATCATGAAATGAATATTTATGTAGCTATTACCATAAAGTTAACTAATTTCTAATTAGATAGTTGAGGGATTGTATCTATAAAAAATGATGATGAAATATTTATTCATATGTATACTATAATTAATTGTGTGGGAGATCAGAGATAGATTCTTGTAGGGAACATATAACAAATACTGATTATTTTAATGGTTAGAATAAGGATGACAAGCATCATTTGTTGTTCCTTAGAAGGTTATTTGATTTAATTTATATACTGGACATTATTTTGTTTGAGTTGGATAGTTAATAATTGGAATTATAATTTAGTGTTACCGAGATGTGTCATGTCATAAAAGTGAATTATGAGTGAATGAATGAGGAATGTGGATATGATGCTTTTTCGATGATGTACTATATAACCAAATTAAGAATCCAAATATTCAATTCTAATGGGTTTTTTGAAACTCTTATTCATTATCATGAATTGTATAATGATATTTATTTCTATTTGGTTTTATGATACTCCCCCCCCAAATTTAGTACTTTTGATTCTATTTTTTTATCATGGATTGTTTGATAATATTAACTCATTATATATTGATTAATAATTTGATATTAAATGATTGTTTGGAAAAGAAATATATGATACTTGTTATAAACATTCAAAAAATATTATGGAGTTTAATATATTATCCTTTTGATTATTTAAAATCTTTCATGTGTAGTAGATTTTAGTATGCCAATGATACCCAATTTTGACTATGTAACACAATCCACTCGTATCCAAATGGTCAAACTTAGTTGATAATATAGAAGATAATTGATTTTCTAAGAGATCATATATTGGGTTATAGAGGATAAGTGGTATATTATTTTCAATTTGTAAAATATTAAATTATATACCATTCCATGATTGGTATAATACCATGTATGGATTTATATTGGTGATCATAACATTCTCTACTACAAATTTGGTTTTGACCATAATTTAAAAAGTTTATCATATCCCTAAAAACTAGGTATGATTAATATATTCATATTTATCATAGACATGAACCTTATTTTACATGTAAATATTTGAACAAATAATAGAACAATACATCAATGTGTCTAATATATATTACTTAATTTATTTCCATTGGTAATTCTGATTTACGTAAAAATAAATACATGGGCCGTTCTAATGGCATTATGTTTATAGCCATAGAACCTACCCATGGGTATATTTTTATAACCAAATCTCTTGGATATAGACCTATGGTCATAGACATGTCCCCTTTTTATACATCTACTAACCCGATCTAGGATTATTTTTTTATGTTTCTTATATTTAAAGAGTAAGCAATATAATATTATTATATTGGAAAATCTAACCAATTCATCAAAAAAAATACAGGTAATAAAAAAATAAACTAAATTTTTTTGTATAATACAAACATCATAAATAATCAAATATAGTTTATATATGTATTGAATCTATTAATCAATTTATGTATCATCAAAACCATCCATATAACTTCCACAACACTTATTTACATCAACATATCCTTTAAAAACACTAATATCGAAATCGCAATTGTCATCACTACCTAGAACACCACTATTTTCATAATTTTCTATGGAAGATGTATAATAATACATACCTTAATTACATGTCATTATAGGGAAACCATCATAAATTTATTTCTTCATTGTCAAATATTTATCAATTACTATAGAGTCACATGCTTAACATGCATGGACATTTAACCATTTTAGATGAATAATTTACACACTATTAAATCATGTTCCTGAGGATCATAATACTTGATTGACTTTGGAAATGCGGAAACAAAATTTTCTATCCTAGTGAAATGTCATCAACAAATCCCATAAATATATACACAATTATTACTTGTACCTAAATATTTTCTTAATAACCTTGGGAAAGGAATCATAAGAGAGGGGTTAGAACAGATGCTCAATAATGGTAACTAATGAAAATTCATATTCATAAAAATAAAGAAAAACCTTATGAAACATGAGAATAAAATTAGAAGATCATTAACTAAAAATAATATATCATAATAAATATTTGAAATTGATACGACAGAAACCATAATGAAATAATGAACATTAACCATATAAGTATAACATAGGAATAAAACATTTAAATAGGAAAAACACATATGTATATTAAACCCTATATGAAGGTGTCCTAACAAGGCCTTTTTAACATGTTTGGGATCATATAATCATCCATGTACCTTCTTCAGGTTTGGGATTCCCACCCATGTACCCTCTTGTTTTTGTCATGGGATGTCCTACTATGTACCCTATTATTCAGAGTATGGGATGTTCTCCCATTTACAATCTTGTTTTTGTTTTGGGATTTCCTTATGATTACCCTCATTCTTTGGGATTGGGATTCCCTCTCATATACCCTATTGTTTTGGGATTGGTATGTTCTCTCATATACCATATTATTTTTTTCATTGGATGTTCTCCCATGTTCCCTCTTGTTTCAGGTTCGGGATATCCTACCATGAAACCATTGAGCTCATAAAATATTTTTCATTACTCAATACATCATAGGGGGAAAATGATTCCCACACATCTCATAATGAAATCATTCATTCAGGTTCCCCAAAATCATAATCAATTATATCTTAACCCATTAAATTTAATTTGTTTCATAAACATGTAAACATATCATAACCTATTAAAAAATATACAGATTTTATAAACATTTCATTAAAATCATAACTCGTGAAAGAGAATTGGATTTCATAAATATAAATGTCATGAAAAAGAAAAAAGTTTCATAAATACCATGAAATTATTTCTAACACATTCATAGAATGAATGTGAATTGACCCTTTAGATCAATTCCTAAAAGGTAATGAGTAAGATAAATTGATGGAATCTTATAAGAAAATTAATTTTGAAATATCATTGACAAACTTTTCATCAAGAAAACATTATTTCTTCTTTGAGAAAAGGCCACTACTACATAAAACAATTTGAACATAAGTTTCATTGAAAATAATGTTAAAACTTATAAAGAAGTATTAAAATAATATGGAAACATATTTCCCTAAAAACATAAAATAATATTAAAAACAATTTAAAATCCCATTTTATTATAAAATACATTAAAACATATAAAAAAATATTGAAAATGTTTTTAAAACCATTTAATTGAAAATATATTGAAAAAATATAAAAAAATAATAAAAATGCACTACAAATTATTTTCCTTGAAAATAATTTGAAATTATAAAAATAAAACCTTAAAATATTTTTATTGGGAACATATAAAAGAATATTGAAAACATTTTGAAAAACATTTGTCTTAAAAATATATAAAAAAATACTTAGAATGATTTGAATAACTATTTTCGTGATTTTTTTAAATAAACATGATATTATATTGATTATAATTTTATATGAAAATAAAATTTTAAAATATTTTTTTAAAATCAACCTATAAAAATGTATTTTTATTCATAAAGGCATGACAACTGATAAATCAGTACATGTCATATAGGTAAAAAGAACACTCCATTTTCATAATAAAGGGATAGAATGCCTTTTCATTTGGAATGAGACATTGTAATTCAATAAAAAAATGTAGAAAAAACATGGTAAAATATTCTTTTAATGAGCATAGAATATTAGAAGAATATTCTTGGAAAAACATTTTAGAAGACATGGTTTTGAAGCCACATAGAAATCCAACCAAATAGATAGTAATGTCAGGATTCTTAAAAACAAATTCTTAATTATCTAATGTTCTAACGAGTAAAACATGGTATAAATGAATTATTATATTATTAATATATATTGGATAATAAATTTAAATAATTTTATTAATATATATTATAATATTTATATCAGAACCGGGCATGCAACGGATGCCCAAATCATGTGTGTTTTTAAAATATTCCACAGGCGATCGACGTGAACTTTTCGACGTCGGTGAACAGCAGCAAGATATTAACCGAGGACCAGGTGTGAAGGATTTTAAGCACAAAATAACTAATAAAAATACTTGTTTTAGATCCTATGCCACACATGTAACACCCCATGATTTCATATTACGTTAGTTCTTCAAAGTAATTCAATAACATACACTACAAGCAACATTGAGTTCAAGCACACCACGACATACCAAACTAGCCGTTCAAAAGAGGTTATGAATAGTATTGCCTAAATTTTGATCTATATATAATATTTATAATTTTAGAATCCATATTATGAGATTATTAGACATAATATAAGAACTAATTCATTTTTTTTCAAATAAAGAATTATTTTTAAAAAAATATAGTTTTACCGCCTTTTAATGGTGATCCCTTTTTAAATACAATATTTGAAAGTTTTATATATTCAATTTGACAAAATAATCTTCTTATTTAGAATCTGGTCATATGAATTTAGTTTCAATAATTTTTTTGGTGCTTTCTAATAACTTTCATATTTGGGTGATTAGTGAAAAATGCTATATTTTAACTGAAAAGAAATTTTTTAATAAAAATTATTTATAGTATTAAATTATATATTTTAATGTTTTGTATGTATATATAGATTATATTTTTACCATTTATTCCAATACTGGTCATTGTAAGTAATTTCACTTTCTAATTGGACATAAAAAAGCGTTAAACATTTGGTTGATATTATTTCTTAAAAATATGCCTTTTGGATTTAACAGTGGGAATTAATTTTAAATTAATAAATTCAACTTCAATGATCTTAATTTGTTAAAATAGACTTCATTGTTGAATTCGGAAAATCAAAATTATCAGAGGCTGAAATTTTGGTATTCTTCTGAAAACTTTTTATTTTAGATGAATAGTGAAAAACACTGAGTTTTAGTTTAAAACCGAATTTTTATTTATATAATTTTTTATTTTACTCAATTTTATTTTAGGTCTAAATAGATACATAATACCTATATAAGATCATTGTAATTCATTGGAGTCAGTTTATAATAATATTAGATATATGAGAATTTAATTAAACTTTTCACCATCTTTTACCCACCTCTTAGGAGAATTTGTAAATTCACATAAAACATTATTTTACCACTTCTATGAGTTGAATTTAAAAAATATGAGAGACATAGTTAATATCAAGGATTAAAATGTTGGTCAATAAGATAAAAATAATTTTTGGTGAATAGTAACTATTTACTTTTATTTACCACGGTTAAAATCAAATAGGGTAATTAAGGGTAAAAATGATATTATTATTACCCTAAAATATGCCCCAATTCTATTGGATAAGTTTAATTTTACCAAAAACAATCTAAGAATAAAATATGGTCCTTTAGTTCCACGTGAATTAGATTAATACATTTATTATTATTTAATTTAAAGAAGTGTTAAAAGTGTTATAATCAATGTTTATTAAATAAACAATTTTTAATATAGGGTTATACATAAGATAAATTCTACTATAAATAACCATTAGAAAGATACAAAAGTTTCAGACATAATGGTATTTTATTTTTAATTTTTATAGATTAAATAATTAAATTTATTAATGAAACAATGATGATGTAGTAATTACCATATCAATTAATGAATCAAATAAATAGTATAATAAATATTAAACTAAATATAATTTAAAAGTTTTTATGAAATTCACGGATTTTTTAGGTGAATATGACATATTGGAGATGATTAAAAGTGCCTTGTTTGAAGTAAACAAGTTGTGATGACCTTAAAAAACACAATACCAAATAGTGTCAAAATTGACATAAATTATTATTGAAAACAAATACTATATTATTGGTTGATATAATATTCCTAAAAATTTAAGGTTCGGCCAAAGGGAATAAATAATATTATAGATGTCATTAATAATCCACTTGAGGTTCTTTTGGCATATTAGAGTAATATTAATATCCATATAGTGTAAGAATAGAAGAAGACATGGTAAACGTTAAACTATTTAACTAAGAGTTAAATCTAAAAGATAAGGTTAAAGTGGTAACCTTAACATGGGTAAACCATATTGGTCAAGTGGATTTCGACCTGTATCCCCTTAATAATATAAATAAATTCATTTTTAACTATTATAACCCGAATATCATTGTATAATAAATTAATACATTAATCTTTTCCTAAAGTGACCCTCCCCCTCTTATAAAAGGGAACATCCCCTTATCTAAAATTAAATCATCAAAATCCATTTTTCGTGGTAGACCCATGCCCAAATATATTTCCAATTGTCTTTAGTTCATTCTAGAGGCCATCCTTTGGTCATAAATCCAACCTTAGGATCCTTATTGATCAAATAAAAAGGGAGAACTCGGAGAAGAGGTAATGATTTCACCACCCTCTTTCAAGTTCTCTTATTCTTCCACATACTCTTTCTTTTTTGTTTCCATCATAAAATAACAACTGTATTATCTTCAATATACTATAATGTTATTATATATTTTGAACAACTATATTCATTATTCTATCCATCTTATGAATGATAATGTCACCATGCATGCGTACGTACGGATTACCATCTCCACGTAGTGGTGTAATTTGTTATTCAAAACTATTTTATTTGGATGGATATAATGATTATTAATATGTTTATAAATAATGAAAATAACATTATAATGTCTCTATAAAAATAATATAACATCCAATTCCACACCTTTAAAGAAATGATACTGTCGCTCGTGCGTACGTACGGATTACCGTCTCCACGACGTGATGAGATTCATTTCCACATTCAGCATTCATCGATTATTTTAAAAATATATATTACTTATAAGTATGTAATATATGAAATAGTATTTCTACTAGAGATATATATATGTACCTACATATATCTTATTCACTTTGTCCTGTTCAGTATGATATGAAAATGGAAATAGCGTTTATGAGTACGTATGGAATACCGTCTCCATAAACGGTGTTTTTGAATTCATATATATTTATATTATACATATTAATATTATAAATATATATGATATATAGATAATTATTTATATTTTTTATGTATTTAAATCATTATCTATGTGATACAATCAAGAGTAACAAGTTAAAACACGTACGATAAAGAAAACAATTATTACCTGAAATGTTAATTTAACAAGGAAATTATTATTAAATGGGTAATATAAATCCATAAATGAATCATGTATAATATCATAAATATTAATATGGTTTTATTATTATTTAATAACATACTATGATTTTTATACAGGAGGATAAAAATACACTCGACTAAAGGAATGTTTATGGTAAGGGTTAATTACTCAATCTCATTATTATCTGAGATTATTTATGTGTAAGTATTTACTGAGAAATTTTTATCATCCATATCCATTTTTCAGAAATCTTATTTCAAAATGAATATTTTTAGGATTTTTTAAAGGTACCCATTATCAAGATCATAATTGAAGTTTTTTTTAAAGATTTAACTTTCTAAATATTTTTAATTAATGTCCATGTTTTCAAAATGATTTTATGGATTTATTTATATAGACATGAATGTTTTGAAATGATAATTATTTTAAAAAGTTTCAATGTGGTATGGGACACTTTGATTGAAAATATATTTTTAATTACTTCCATTATAAATGTTTAACTTTTAAATTTTTGTACAAGATGGATATCTCTCTCAATAAGTTTTACTCATCATTTTCAACTTTTTCAGCATCTTTTACTGTATATTGTTTTTGATTGAGGTTGATTTATAATAATACAACCATCCATGTTTTATTGAATGAGTTATGATATGATGGACCATGTATGTTCTATTTTTATTCAATTTATTGTTTATGGTTAATGTAATGACATTTCATATGCTAGTATTAATATGAATGTTTATGTTATGTTTCATCTTTTTAAGATGAGGAATGAAATGGAATTAGTAAGTGATGGGTGGAGCCCACTATAGCTCCTAAATGCATCGGTAGGTCTTATGGGACAAACTATTGTCATTGCACAAGGCCTTGACAAAATTTTCTTTGTAGTCTTGGCACAAGGCCTTTACTATGTGGTAATGATGTCTGGCGTTAGGCATTCCCTCATTATGAAATTTTTTATTACAAGTGATTATTCATCTAGTAGAATATCCATGTGAATGTTTATATGGTAATGTTTGATTTTTTTCATATTATGTTCATGTTTACGTTTAAAAAGTTTTTTGTTTTTATCACACATCTAGCCTCAAAATATTATAGCTTCCACAAAATTATTTACCCTTACTGGGAATTTGATCTATCCCCTTTCTTATGTTTTATTTTCCCAAGATTCCATGAAGTGTATTATCATTAATTTGCAGGGTTAAGCTAATAGGAATAATGGTGTTCTCAAAGAACTATTTTTTTGTATTGTATTTTAGAAAGTGTAATGTTATGTTCATATATGATATCTATTTCCCAAGACTTCTAAACTAATCGGTCATTCGAGACCTGATTCATTGTAATCATTCCAATGTATTTAAATAATTCACCGACTCTAGGAATCTAGGTTCAGGACATTACATGGAGTGGAATCTTCTCTTCATTGGTGATCACAACGTGAAGAATCTGTAGTCGAATTATTCTAGATCAACCACACACCCTTCAATGAATCTGTGAGAGCTTTGTTCATCATAATCATGGTGCTAGAGCGGAATTGTGATGATGCATTTGACACTCCAATGACCACTGCATCCCTTCACTAGAGATGCCTGAGAGGTAGCTCAATCCTTGCTCCATGGATCCATAGCCTATCTCTCCTAATCATGGGAGAGAAGAGAGAAGAGAGAAGCGCTATGAATAGTCATTAGAAAAATCTCCTCATCTTATATTTATAGTATCATTTAATTACCCAGAAATGCCAACCCGGGTCCCAAATAATTAACACATTACAAATGATATATTATGGCTTCTTATTAGAGTCATAAATATTATTATCACATACTTGTAATATTTTAAATTATATTACATGATGATAACTATGTCATTAACTCGAATAATCACTCCCAAAAATATTAATTTATCCTTGAATAACGTAATATTCATCATTTAATAAATTTTCATGTATTTAGTTTAAACGCATAAATACATTCAATAAATAAATTCAATACACATTATTATAAACTAGAATAATATGAATATATGTATTGAATTGGTGATATTTAAAACTCGGACAAATCCCGGACCCCAGTGTTGGAGCCCACCATGTCCAAAACTTCTATTCAACTGAATATGGAAGATTGTTTAATACACTACTGTGTGTGACCCTCTAGGCCTATATCTTGACAGCAGTGAATAGTATTCATAGACTAAGACCAGGATCTATCAACCCATCAGAGACCCTGAAGAGTTAAGGATTGTCACAACAGCGAAAACCAACCTATGAACACGCACTGTGTAATACAATCTCTTGGTCTATAATATCTCAAAATACATGATGAAATCTTGTTTCGTCGACCTTTTCTTGCATTATAGTTTTTTGATGTAATTAGATGGATTTACCATCCGCTGCCATGGTCATGGTCTTATAAAGGTACTTCCATCCAAATCAACATGGACCAAGATATATTACATCCACAACCCAGAAGCGTCAAATCTTTCCTTGATCATTCAACCAATTCCATGCAACCAATGATGCACAAAACAAAAACTACTTCACCATGACTTCATTGCCATGGTTTTGGTCTTGTGTCAATGTACACAATCATATGATATAAAATTTTAATGATCTCATGACTGGAGACCATAACACATGATCATAGATATGAACATCCAACGGAACTCGAAAAATGTGGTGTTGTTATTGGCGGGTTAATGCACATGTTTCACTACTAGAGATCACCAAGTCCGAACTTCATGAGAAGAAATATCAATGCTTATGAGACCCCAACACCTTAAGGTCACAAATCTATTGTTTCCAATCATTATGAATTTTCTAGACCATAGAACATCTATTTATGATTAATTTCATCGTATTTAGTGGTACTTGTTATAGCATGGTAACTTCTATAAAATTTCGATATGACAATTAATCTTTGGACTTTACCATTTCTATTGTGGACACCGAATAGTCTACTCTTTAACAGTAAGACGACATCATGTATTTCTAACTGTATACCTGATATGGTAATCAAAATCACCGAATACTTTGGTTTAGGGAACCCACTATTTCAACACTCCCACTTGTACTATTGCCAACTTTCTTACCAATCTTGTTAGTTAATCACATGATTAACATCATGTTTATCCTGAGTTATGACATTAGCTACTCAGGCTACCATGGTTTTTCCACATGTCTATTTAGCTATAGTGACCACATCTCCTTGACTAAAACTACTGAAGAGATGGTATACAACAAATATATTACTTGTCCACTATAATATTGTGACATCTTGTCTAGTATGAATATAATAATTTACATTATGATAATACTTTTGTCATGAGGTTTGATTCCAAGAATTGGAAAAAAAATGTTGCATTTAATTACTTCTTAGTTGCCTTAGATGATGTAACATACTTAGTATTTATATGTATGAATACCACTTGCTGATATGATCTTGACCGGATCACCATCTTTAGTATAACTGTAATACTAGGTCACAATGATCTATGTAAGACTAGTTTACATACCCTAAAAACTAGTACTCTTCCTTCTCAACATTCCAGGTACATACCTTTTGTACTTTTCGAAGTAAAATTAGATGGTTCAGAATACATCCCTTGCAGTGGTCCTTCATATAACTGATATTTTACTATTGTAATGTTTACCATGGAAATATTATTTATTGTACATATCATGTCATACGTGATTGATCCATCACATCAATATATGTATTGTAACTTAAAATGTGCATCCCATCCAATGTTACAGATTGGTCAACATGGGGAGATTATACACTATGACATAGGCAACAATTACTCTTTTGAATTGGTCAAACTTGTATTTTTTAATACAATGTCACTATATGTACGATTTACTAGGACCAAGAAACCTATAGATCTACTATTGTAGGTCTTATTCCCTAAAACATAGGTTTCTACATTATGCCAATAATTGGAGAATAAATTTCATCTTGGTATTAATTGACACTGAGACCAAACATTTTTCCATATGTTGCTGAACATACTTCACTTGGAAAACATTGGTTCTCCCATTAACCTCTCATAGACATAAGGCAATCATTTTTTGAATATTTATACACTATGATCCCATTAAGTACATTAATCCAAAATTTTATATCATTAACTTCCGACCTTTATTAGTATTCTATGATGTGACCATCACTTTTATTAGCATCTTATAGACACAATCCATGATTGGTGGTCATGAAATCTAATTCAAAATAATTTTATCATAGATATTAGCTAGGATAAGGAAGATGTTAATGGATTTAGGCCAAACTACGTGGTCACACAAATTGAGCCTTATTAGTAATATGTTTTTACCATCCATGTATCAACTCAATTGAATACCCACCGTAGTATTGATTAAAATTTATCCCCATTTATACTTTTGTGTGTGCAAACCAGAAATTGTATTTTAATTGGTCTTATCAATTTTTAGTTAATTTATATATACTACTTACATGTAGGAAATTTTATTCAAATTTAATAATAAATCACCGAACACGTTGAAAATAAAATCCATCACCCTGGTTTTATCAATCCTACACAGTATGTGTCACTAGAATATACTATGTTCCACGTGCGCTTGTGGAACTAGTTCCAATGAAAACTACTTGTGCATCTTGAGCAATGAAAAAACGAAAGTCATATAAGTCCCATTATCTCTAATAAAGATGTGAACCCTTATATAGATATGCAGTATATCACTTGACTACAACATTTATATCTTAGGAATTTATGTAATATCCTATGTAATCATTAGGATAAGTACCTTAAATGCACAATGTGTATATCTGGTTGCAAGTTAGTTTGTATCCAAACAAACTGTTTGCATCCAAACACATGTCATTGTGACATAATGGATTTACATCATACTATGACTCATATGATATCCATTTTTCATTATAGTTGGCATATGCTTGTGGGATATCGCTGTTATTCTATGAGAATTTCATGAAATATAATGGAAGTTTCTGCAAGTTGTAACATTGATACTACCTACATCAAAATTTTTATATATAACATATGAATTTAATAATGTATCCACAAAAATATTTTGTTGATCAATGTAGATATGGAAGACATAACCATGAATCCTCCTTATTAATATCAATTTTGTAATTTAAATAAGGTAATGTGCATTTATTAATTACTCTATGCTACATTATCTTGATTGATGAAAGCTTGGACGAGATTTTATTTTCCATCCCAACCCAAAGAAAATCATATCATCTGAAACTTAATATACTTCAATTTATTATTCTATAATTAATTAAAGGAATCATATGAAGTATATATACCTCTATCCTATAATTTGTATAGTTCATGCTTACTTGATTATCTACTTCCAAAATCCTTATGACATACATTTAAATTCAAAGGCACATTGGTCCAGACTAAAGACGTCAACAATACCAAATGTATTTAGTTGTTATATGCCTAAATAGAATACTTGGTATATTTATGATGGTTTATTTTACTATTACATGACCAATAATTGTATTCTCACCACTTAGTATAAGCCTTACATTTATATTCTTCTCTAATTTCCTAGGATTCATGTATTACTAAAAAACTGATTGAGTTTTCCAAAAGAACATTCATTATAGAATTTTAATGAATGTATACTTGCATCCAAGAACACATGGGAATAATGTTTTTGGTTATACTCAATAATAGATCCACATGAATATTTCTCATTGAAATTAATGAAGTCATCTACTTATCCAAAATGGCCTCAGTATCACCCTTTCATAGCCACATAGAGAATACATCTGACAACAAGTAATGTTTCTATACATACATGGCAACAGTATTTAAATACATACATGTAAAACTGAATATATTACAATATACCCTATTAGTAGAAGAAACATTACACTGATGAATATGCGTAATGTAGAAGCATCAACATTATTCTTAAATTAGTTTGTTGATTTTAAACTTTAATAGTATTACTTTATACTATGAAATGAAAATAATATCTGTTAATACCTCATTAATTGAAGGATTCCATGAATGTGTCATTGTAATTAAATTTTTTTGACCTTTTCACATTGTCATTCAATTTATCCTTCACATGAATTAAAACATAACTGTCATTTATTTTTATCACTTTGAAAATCATACCTAGATAGGTAATGAATTGTCTACTCGATAATTGTTTTTTTTTGTAACATAAAACGAGGGTTGAGTCATGGGGAGAAAATGCAATGATAAAGGGATTAATTTAAAGATCATAATTGATCTTTTAATTTAAACATACTAGTAAAACATCAACTTATTCATATATTTTCTTTGCTTTCTCCTTGCAGACATTTCAAGTATGAGACATCATGTTAATATGATCCTTTTCCTAGTGTAGCGACCACAACTAACACCGAATTTTTATAAAAGCATAATGATATTACTATCATATGATTTTTACATTAGTCTCATGTAAGAAGTTTGCACACTCACATCTTGAAGTATTTTAACAGTGTTAGGGACACTTACACCATGAGTTTCCTATATCATAGCTCTATGTGAATTCAACTGTATTATTCGTGGGTACTCGTCTTAGTGTGGACATTTAATTTTTCTTATATTTTTTACCATTTAAACATGTTTTATAAAATTCCATTTTTATACAAAAAAAAATTAGCATATGAGTTTCTTTTATCTGGATTAATAGTTTAGAAATTTTGATTAATTACATAAATACATTAATGTCTCCCACTATTTTATCAGATTCTAGGAACCCTATGTGCTCAAATTAGAATAATGTATCGTTAGAGTATTCTATAGTAAAATATCCCATAACCACCAATTATAGTCTACAATCTATGGCTACGCCACTACCTGTAGGGTTCTAGGTGGATTTTTGGCTGTTCGTCCACTTTAACATGTGGTACCTTGATCTTTTGAGTGATGTCCTAGCATCTAAAATCAGAATATGATTTACTCAATGTCTTCCTCTAAAATTACAACAAGAGAGATATTGCTTTTTCTTAGCTGTTATTTTAGTTAAATTATCCCTTTATTCTTATATGGACTCCACGATAGTAAGAGGAACCTTCAGCTATGGCATGACTAACACCTCAAACATCTATTTTTGTTCAAATATGAATGAAAAAAGGATATCATGACTCAATATATTTTCAGGGTTTTATTATTTTTAATGTGACGAAAGATATAATTTTCAATTTTTATAAGCACGTACTATGTTCTTCCACTCACAAGTGACCATGCATGAAATAGAAAAATCACCATGTCACATGTTAATATTATCTTGTATGCTCATTTTTTATTATACTACGTGATCATGCAATAAACTTCACATTCACAAAAAAAATAAACCTTTCAAAAAAATTAAGAGATTATCATGAGACGATTATATTGGATGATCTATTATGTGAATAATGGACCAAACGAAACCCTAGGGGTATGTAACTTTAGTTGCATGTCTTGAAACTTGAATAACATCATCTTCTAATCTAATGAAACCATGTCCTACCTGGTGCATCATCTTCACTTGGTGTGAAGTGCATCACACCTCTTCTCATCATTATTCAACAGTACTCACATGCCGGTGAGGGGATATTTCGGAGTAAAAATATACAACTCAAAGAAGTGGGCATTCAGGTCCTTATACAAATAATGAAAATGAGAAAACACAAAAATTGTCTTATACTTAATTAAAATAATTACTAAAAAACTATACATAATAAGTAAATAATTAAAATTAATATATAAATAAACACAAGAAAAGCATTGGTAAGTTGATAACTCATGACCAGAATATATGCCTTAAACATGTGTATGTTAAATAAATGTATAATAAAAAAAATTAACCTTTCATTAAAATAATACCCGACGTCATTTGATTGAATTAAAAATTTAACTCTAATTTTTAATTCAATAGTTACGTCATTCGGTCCCAATTTATTAATTATGTTTTAAAACTAATATTAAATTAGTTTATTAATTTTATTAATCTCCCAATTAAATTAATTATGAAACAATAATTATAATCCAATGTTATTATTTAAATAACATATTTCTGGACAAAAATTATTTTAATTAAATTAATTAATTTTGATTCATGTAAATTACCCAAGACCCATATACTCTAGCCATGGCTTGTGCGATTCAATGAGAACCTGCGTAGGCCCATCTCAGGTTGTGCCTAACCCGTGCGGGTTTGTTCATGACTGAGTAGGCCCATCCATGCTTGTTCCTAGCTGGGAAGACTTTCCCGGTCACCTGGTAATGCAAATCAAACAAAACGTGCACCTGCTATAGGGGTTACCTAACGGTGATTTACGACGTGATGTGGGAATAGGGAATTCGGAGAGGCATAAGGTCAGGCATTCCGTGGATCAAGACTCAGGGGAACACTAATGGTACAAGCCACCAGGAGTAGGGTTGGATTCCACCTGTTTCAGGTGCAGGCTGCACATAGCACCGCTGTGAAATAGGGGGGAATCACAGAGGTGTGACTCGTGAGTTGGAGGTGCCTGCCGAGAACAAGGCGACACACTACTCGTGGGATTCTGGTGGGTTACTGCAAAAGGTGGACAGGGAGGAGGACCATGAAGAGGGTGGTGGTGCACTCCTGGAATGGGGAAGAGTCACTCCAATGGATCTATGTAAAGACTGATTGGGAGGCACCACATAGTGTCTCATATAGTAGTTGTGTCACCTCAACTAGTTGGACATGCTACACAAGGGTGTCTCATAGTAGCACACAACTAGTGTCAGTGAAGGGGGATTCTGGAGGTCCTAGCCTTGTCTGCCGAGGAGGTAGATGGAGGATCCACTGAAAGACTCTTCAGGAAGTAGAAGGCCACCACACATGCTGGCAATAGTGGCTCTCTGGGTGGGAGACGTGGCATTGGCTGGCATGGGAAGAGGAAACTCAAATGGCATGGGAGAGGTTTTATGGTGTGGGGACTAGACCGCATCCTCCTCAACATCAGGAGGGAGGTAGCAGCTGTGTGGTGAGGGAGAGTACGGGCCGAGCAGTTGTCCAGACTGCTTAGGGCTCCATGGGAAGACTAGGATGAGGTACATCGTGTGTTGTGGGCCAGCAAAAGTCACTGGTTCATGGTGGTATCCAGTGTTCCATGTAAAACGGGGAGGGAGAAGCCAACTAATATATTCTCATGACGTTCACATACATGTCATTGCCTCAAACCTCTTTTTTATTTTTTATTTTTTGGATTAAATCGTGAACTGTCAACTTTACACCCCTTTTATTATTTTTGTTACCTTGAAAAATCAAGTTGTATCCCCTTGTTTTTCTGTAATTATAGATGACATAGGTTAAGGTCACCCCCTTTTTTCAACTAATTCTTTTCTAGTAGGCCTGAGAAAATCATATTATTATATTATTATAATAGTATTATAATTATGATAAAGTAAATAATATTTTAATAATAATATATTATAATTATTATTACTATAAGAAAACTATTTTATTATTGTAATATTATTATAATGATAATAATAATTAAGAATCTTAGGAATAATCCTGCCTGAAAAAAAATATTTCGGAGATTGAAATTACACCAGGGATAAGGATCTCTTCCGATTTAATACTTCGGATGGTTGTATATTGGCTATTTGATATTGGATTTAGATGTGTTCAGTAGCATTTGAACTGGAATAATATCCTCTTCAATAATTAAAGAAAATTTAATGTATTCGGATTAAAATATACATGCTTACCTTTTATACCAATTGTTGGAACATGGTGTGCATCAAAAGCCCCAAACTAGTGGGTTTTTTAAATTCTCCACGGTTGATTGAAGTAAACTTGTCGGCATCGGTGAACAGTAGTTTGGTATTAACTGAGGACCGGGCATGAAGGATTTTAAGAACAAAATAAACCGTAAAAATACGTATTTTATATCCAAAGTCGTGCACTATGTCTGCTTATCGTTGGCGATTGTTTCTCGATGAATCTAATATCGAATTCCTCTAAATCATCCACACATGCATCAAGGAATCTGCGGGAGTGCCTTTTGTCATGATCCAAGTGCTAGTGTGTAAATTTGACAATACCATAGACACTCCAAAAACCACCGCATCGCTTCTCTATAGATTCCTGAGAGACAACTCGATCCTTCTCCATATATCTAGAGCTTATCTCTCTAGATCATGGGAGAGAAGAGTGGAGAGATAACCTCCAGGAATAATCATTAGAAAAGGCACCTCCACTATTTCATAATGTATGTTTAATTACACATAAATTCCAACCCAACTATTAAATAATCAACACACTACAGACAATATATTATGACTACTTTTCTGAGTCATATATATTAATATCACTTACTTGTAATATATTAAAATTTATTAAATGATAATAACTAAGTCATTAACTTGAATCATCACGACCATAAATAATAATTGATCCTCGAAAAATATAATATTCATCAATTAATATTTTTTCATGGATTTAAATAAAACAAAAAAAACTTTTATTAAATAAATTAAATTCTCATTATTCTAAAATCGAATAATATGATTATATTTATTTCATAGGCTATCTTTTAACCCAGAAAAAATACTGGACACCAGTGGTGGGTCCCTACATGTCAAAAACATTTATTCAACTTAATAAAAATGGTTCTTTAATACACTATTGTGTGTGACCCTCTAGGCCCTTATATCGATAATATTTAATTATATTCACATACCATGAGAGGGGTATAGAAACCCATAATGGCCCAAGAAGAGATATGGATTATCACAAAAATGAAAACCACCCTACAAACACAAACTGTATAATATAATTACTTTTTCAATAATATCCCATAAAGTAGGATGCACTCTCATGTCATGCCCTTTTTATTATTTAATCTGGATGGATTTACCCTAGGATTCCATGTCCATGTTCTTATAATAGTACTTCCAAACATATCAACATGGCCTGATATATATTACTTGAATAACCCAGAAGTAAAAAATCCTTTCTAGACTATTCATCCAATGCCATGCCACCAATGACGCTCCCAACACAAACTACTTCTCCACGACATCATAGCCATATTTGTCGTCTTGCATCAAAGCACACAATCAAATGACACACATTGGTAATGATATCATGTTATAAGACCATTACACAAGATTTTAGATAGTAACATCCAATGACACAGGAAGCATGTGGTGTTCTTATTGGCAGGTCATTCATCATGATTACAGTTCTAAAGATCATGAAGTGCAAACATCATGAGAAGAAGTCTCAATGCTTATGAGCCCCCAACACCTGATGATCAACAATCTATTGTATCCAATTAGTATGATTTATCTAGGCCATCTATCATATATTTAAAAAAAATTCATAGTATCTCTAGGTCCTCATTATATCATGGGAACTTCTATTACACTTCGATACGACAAATAATATTTTGACATTAACATTTCAATAGTGGATGCATAAACTTCTACACTATAATGATAAGACTAAATCATGTATATCAAAGTTTATACATGATATGGTAATCATAATCATATAATATTTGGGTATTGTGCACCCACTATTTCAACAATTTCATTAATGAAAGCATAAGTATAATCAATCTCTAAAAGTGATGAGATTATTTCAATAAACTCTTTTAACATGGTATCATTATATCATAAACTGCATGTAATAGAATAAAATAAAATGAATCATAAAATTCAATTAAATTTTTTTTATTCTTGATATTACATGTAATAATTAAGTTTATACACCTCAAAATATAATTTAGGTTCATAATAAAATTTGAGTCCCAAAGAAGGCATGTTTAGAAAAAACTATTTCACCGATTTTCTATATTTTTAAACATAAATCCCATTAAAGAAATTTAATATAATTGATATTTGGTTACTAGTAAAATTATGTATAAGATTCATATAAAACATTCATTTTATATACCTACACCACGTAGAAAAAGTGATAAGGGATTAAGTCCTGTATCTCATGAAAGTTGATGTGACATGAAATTTCCATAACTTGTTTCTTTATTGTCATTGTACTCATTAAATATTATTGTATAATAAGTATAATATTATTATAAATATTTTAAAAATGATTATTCATATATATATTTCCATATATTGTTCTATTATTTCCTTATATTAAACTTTTGATAATGATCCTCTGTTTAGGTTTCACTTTACGTAGTATTCAATTTTTTCTTCACATGTGTCTTAATTTGTTATATCTTTTGTCGTTATATTCATATCATGATTTCCATAATTTATTTCATGATTTAAATATCATTTATAACCATTATTTTTAAATTATAATAATATATTTCATTGATATATATGAAATAGAATACACAATTAATTGAGACGGTAAGTCATTCGTACACATGAACACTGTTTCCATTTTAATTATCATACTTAAAAAAAGAATGAAAATGAAATATAAGTGTACATGTAGATAATTTCAATAACATTTAATTATAATGTTATATATATATAATTTAATTTCACTAAACCCATCCTTAATATATTACTTGTAGTGTGTGAACAAATCCCATCACTTTGAGGGGGAGGTAGTGCACACAATCTCAAACAAAATTATTAGGTTTAGACAAAATAGAGTGTAAAAATGTATATGTTATAAAAGGAATAAATAATATTTAATATATAATAAATATGATATAATACGTATGTAAATTTATTCTCCATCATAATAGACACCATGATAGGTTGTAAAAGAATAAATGAACAATCGTTGTTTTGCGACAAAGTTGTTCGTCGTAAATAGAAACAATATGTTCATTAACAATTTCATGGAGGTGTGTGTAACTGAAGGTCTAAATATTTTTGTATAAATAACCTATTTTATTTAGTATACTACTTATATTATATAATAATATAAAATTAATTATATTAATGGATCTATAATGGAAATTAAGCATTAGATATTGAGAGAAGACATTGCCTCTTAATCAGGTAACGCCATTTGGTTTGTGAAAAAATGATTCCATAGAATATGTTATTACAAAAGAAGGTTTCAAGGATTAATAGAGGAATTTTGGGAGTTAATTTAATATTTGGATGGTTTACCTATGTGTCTTGATAGGTTTGAGGAAGAGGTAGTTGTGGTGGCCTTTTATAAGGAAAGAAATGGACTCACTTGGATTTTTGGTAATAATGTTCAGTGTACACAACTTCTACACAAAAAAAGTCATAAAGTACTAATATAAATAATTAATTTAAGGTTTTTTGATGAACTATGGTCATACAATGGGTTTTGGAAAATATTCTATGTCATTTTTCTCCTTTATATTAAGGGACACTCCCTAATTTAACTTTAGATGACCTTAATCCCCCGTGATTAATTTTAATCAGTTTTACTAATCTTGTTGCTCAAAAACTATGTTGATATTATTAGACTATAAATATTATACTAATTAAAATGGTGTATTTTAGTTTTTTGGAATTCAAATCACTTCAATTAATGTATAAAATTAATTCTAATCCCATATACATGATGACAAAGTTGGTTTTTGATGTAAAACGTTCAAAAGTTTATGAAGTTTTTATATTCAATTTCAATATAAAATTGATTTGAATGACATACATTTTAATAGTAGATATAAAATTGATCTAATGTTACACTAAATGATATTTAAATTATAATTCAACATAAATAATTATTTAAATGAAATGGAATTAACTTACTAAAATGTATTATATTTTCTGTATTGCTCAAAAAATACGGTTTCTCAAAAAAATACTAAAAATTAACCCTAATAAAATTTCTACATTAAAAAATATTAAAATGAAGTTCATTTTATCAAATTTAATTTCTAAATGGGTCTGAAATTAAATTTATTTTTTAGAAGTGATTCATTTGAGAAAATTGTATACTAAAAAATAGAATGTCTTTCCCAAAAATATAGTATTTTATTATCACCAAGTTTAATTTATATAAAATATTATAATTAATATTTGAAATTTTTTTCTTAATTTTACAATAAATAGGTTTAATATATATTTTATAATTATCGTGATTAAATAATTTCTACAATTAAAAGATATTTCATCAGAATCATCAGTTTTGTGTGTTACGTATGCCAAGTTGGTGTTGTGGGTAACATATACCAAGTTGGTATTGCATGATGTGCAATCCATGTTGGTATTGTGTTTAGAAAAAGCTATTTCTGTATTGCATGAAGTTCAATTCAAGTATATTCCATGTGAATGTAATGTTTGAAATATTTTTTTAATATATATATAAGTACTATTTATAGTGTCATGTGAAATGAAAAATACCAAAAATTTAAATTTATTTAAAAAAAATATTTCACAAAATCTCAGGGTGTTACATTATGCCACCCCTCTTAAAATGAACTTCTCCCTCGAAATTCATCTAGGTTATCAAATGTTTAATAATTGAGTTTTTCATTCATAGAAACCCACTTTGTAAAAATGAATTCCAAAACATCCATTAGAAATGGGAAATAAGAAACATAATGGATACTCGCAGTAACTCCTAACAAGGTTCTCATAAAAGATAATATAGGTATGATGAAAAAACATGGACATTGAAAATAATCATACTATCATGTTTTGATGGATAGTTATAGAGAATAAGGTTATGAGAAATTTAACAATCACAAATCCATTAATCTATGGTAAACTAAGGGACTTTATGGTTCATCATTAACAAAGGTAGTATGAAAATATTTTCTTTTTTCATGATCCTTTTTCATAAGGATAACAATATTCATGAAAATATATACTTTCCTGATTTTATTGAAACGTCTCCCTTTGTATTTTATTGATCCACTTCACCACTTTATCTAAAAACGAAGGTGTCTTTTTTTTAAATTTATAAATTACTAACAGATCCTGAGACTGATGAAATCCTATCCCATCAGTTATCATCAACACAAATTAGATTTAATAGGCTATTCAATATTCATAAATCCTTATATTAAAGGATAACACTTTATTCATATTGAATTACTTTAAATTTTAAATAATAAAAACCTATAAATGGGTAGCCTTATAACCCATCAAAAATATAATTCACCATTTTCCATAAATATGATCTTATAACAAACCAAGAACATTAATTTTAGAATATTTTTCCCATTCATGGACTGATATAATATCAAATGTTATTTTATTATTCTATAATCCATGTAGGGATATATAATCACATGAAATCTCACTAATGAACAAACAATTTAAATTTCATATGAAATATTCACCAAAAATAAGACATATCACTCCAAACTAATGATGTAAAGATAAGTAATTATTAAATATATTGGTTCAAATCATCGATTATTATCGCATAATATTTTTGTTTTTTCCATTTTCATCAATGGATTTTATGTAATATCATTATCAATAGTCCTTGGAGTGGGGAACGAAATTTCATAATGGAAAAATTCCATGAAATTGAAACACTAATGTGTGGGAGGTGCATTTTGTGGGGATTGATCATTATTTTCATCATTATCTATCATCCCCTATCCATTATATTTTTTCCAGTTCGATGACCCTCCCTTCAAGACATAAAACATTTTGTAGTCTTGTTACATAAATTCCCTCTATGTTTCCTCCGAAAATATATTCATAATTGAAGGCTCATTTTCATTTTTCCATGGTTGTCAAAATTTCCATTGAACTCCATCATCCTTTAATTTTCAAAACCTATAGATTGATAACTAAGTCAAAACTCTATTTCAACATTGATTTCACAATTAAAAATGACTTCGTAACTACGAAAGTCTCATATATGTAATGAAATTCTTAGAGTATTCATTAATCCATTCAAGAACATATCAACTTTATTTTTGGATTTAATGATAATAATAGAAGAATAAATTATAGGTCCTGGAAATTTTCCTTATTGATATCGATAAATTCATCATCCATTTTCATCAACTAAGGGAACTCCTTTTCCATATTCATATGAAGAACACAAGGAAAGTATTTATTTAAGAATATGTTCTTTAACACATACAAAAATATGGATTCAATATCATATTTCTTCCTTGTATTCTTTATTAGAGTACACCACTGGTTTGATTCACCTTCTCACAATTAAAAATTGAGAATGAATTTCTCATTATCTTGTCAATAGAGGACAAAGAATATCTTTTCAGTTGTACTGATCTAATTCTCTAAAAAAGTTGATTAAATGACCCAATTAAATAAGGTGGATGATTCTTCATAAAGGATGTAATAATATTTTATTCCCTCCTATTAAAATTTTGAAATTAATCATGATTATTATATTGACAAAGCAATGAGATTATAGAAAAGAGGTTTTTTATTCCATCCCCTATAGCATTCTGATCATCAAGAGGATATTAATTTCTTTTTCAATCATAATAACCATTAATGTGGTTACTTAGGGTTGCAACCATTGGATCAAACCATAATGATAGAGTAATAAAAAATTATCAAAATGAAGAACCACATAATCATGAAAATTCACATATTTTATGTCCAATGTATGAAACATTCAGTTATCTGTGACACAATAGGTATATCCTAGGTCATTTATATCGAAATTATAATTAAATCCTTCATGATGTATTCATGAAAATTTTGATAATTTCCCAAGAACACCCCCACGAGCGTCAAACCATATGTGCAACAAGGCCCATTATGAATTAATTTGATTTTCATAATTTATTTTCATCCAACATTATCTCCTTCATTCTCCATGATATAAATGTGTATTAGTATTCAAGTAATTATCACACCATTTATGAAATTTAATTATATAAATAACTAAATAATTCTTAGTAACTATCATGATTATGATACAAATAAAATATTATGATAATTATTTTTTAAAAATGTATTTTTGGAATATCATTTGATGATCATATAAAGTTTTAATAATGTCATTTAAATTTATTATAGGGAATATAGATTTTATTACTTATTAAAACTCAAATTAATCTTAGTAATATATTCTCATTTAAAGCACACAGTGATTCCAATGTTTCCATACATTTATCCCTCAAAAAATTCAAATACCTAAATTATATTAAATCATATATATCATGTAATTATTTATATATTCTTGATGAATATTATTTTTGCAGAGTGGAACTCTATCAAGTAATAAATGTATAAAATTTCAAATGAATTTAAATTTATATTTTCACAATCAAATTAATATGAACTAATATGAAAAATATACAATACTTCATTTCATATTATCTTTATATATTTCAAAGACTTATGATGGCATCATAAAATTTACTTAAGTTATATTATTTGTAGAAAAGATAAATTATTTCACATTTCCCTCAAGGACATATTCCTCTAATGTATCAAATACAATTTTTATAATGAAAGTTGTATTAACAAGATTAATGTAATAAGATTTATTCATATGATTTAATAACCAATTATTATATTTCAAGTCATATAAATGTTCTTCAATCTCAAATAATACCCAATGATTAGATATTTTGATTCAAAGTAGTAAGGATCTCACATTGTATTAATAATATGAATAAATACATATAAAAATATCATCAGATGGGTCTTCTGTATTATTTTTTAGTCATAATATTAATATTACATTATCTAAAATATTCAAACTAAATGTTTAACATCATTCACTAAAAATTTTACTCAGAATACATATAATTGTAGTGTGACATAGATAAATGTTGATATCACACTTATACTCATGTCGAAGAAACGTATAGAGATCATGAATGATACTGAATATTTTATAAATGACACACATATATAATTATTTCATAGAAGAATGTTTAATAATCAAATATATTATTTATAGACAATTTGATATTTCTATGAAAAATTAATTCGATAAGGCCAACTCTTTTATAGGATTCAAACTTATTCTGGAAATTCTACACTTTCTCTACATCAAATTTGGTCCACTCAAACTATATCCAACTCTTATTATCAATCCAAAAAATTGTTCCAAAATAATATAGATATTTTATATATGTCAACTAAAGCATTATATTATATTCCTTGAATATTAATGTAGAATTCATCACAAGTCCTTTTCATATTATTCATGATCAAATCCACTTGAGTTCTTAAAACTATAGAGTCTAGTATCCAAAAATATATATACTATTTGGGAAAATATTCATCCAACGGGAAATCATATTATCTTTTTACATCCGTTGATTTCATTATTCTAATTTTAGGGGAAATGAAAACAATAACCAAATGAATTCTATCCACAAATAGTCAATTCCAAATAATTTTACTTTTTTACATAAAACATCAAAACAAGGATTTTTTAGGGAAACATTTAATGCTAGATAGGATTTAATATGAAAATTTATGGTAATGAAAATGGGTTTCAATAAACAATGTCATCACCTTTAGAAATAATAAAACTAAGAGTAAACTATTAACCATTATCAATTTCTTTATATTCATTTAGAATATGTCATGATATCTAGAACACAAACAACTTTACCCAACTATGCTCTCACATGAGATTCTACACATTCTTTATCCAAGTGAATCATTCATGACATGTATTAATTTAAAATTCACTAAATATCATAGGAATAATTAAACACATTTCTATATTACATTACTTAAGTATATTAGAATAGATTACTCAACAAAAAAACATGATTGGAGAATAATAATGATAAATTTATCAATAAAAATCATATAAATATTCTCATACGTTAGACACTCTTCCAACAATAAATAATATATAAAATACCACTAAACATTTTAATCAATTATCCAATAACTACACATAACATAAAATTCCAAATACAATGAAACTAACATTAATACTTTTCCATCTTAATAAACATTAAATTAATGAATAGAAGAAGAATTTATATTTATATAAGAGTATTCAAAATTTTAATGGGTTATTACTAATAATTCCTTTCACCATTTATAACCAAAAAAACAAAAACCCAGTATCACAATAAATACTAGACACATACATATAATAGATCCTTACTGGATGGTAATACAAGTAATAACACATTCTAAAAGAATAATGATACAAATAATAATGTGTCTTAATTAATTTTTATAGTTTAAAATAATAGAATATATCTGTTTAAATCTATTTTAGAAAGGAATTCAAAACAATACAACATGGTCACTTTCAAAATATGTTACTATCATATAATAATCTCAATAGGTACCAAATTTCAAAAACTATACATGTATTAAATTTTAGAAGATTTTTTTTCTAAATCATGGTATAAATAATGGTTACATGACTTATAACCACAAATCATGGGAGGTTATCTTCTAATGTTTCCTATCATGTACCTGTATAAATATCACATGATTATAATTATTAAATCCTTATATTTTAAATATACTATACTGTTCATTAATGTTTTAGTTGAATTTTGGATTATCAATTAATTTCTAATAATTAATCATGATGGAAATTCAATTTATAACATTGCAAAATTATCATTCATAACATAAAATGGCCAATATATATCATATGTTTTCATACAAATCATATGAATTTATTTATGGTGTTCATTAATAATGTTTAGTAAATAATTTAAAAAATTTAATAATTAACCACATATTTCCTATTAAATATAATTAGAATTAAACTCGAATTGTGACTCCTCATTAAGAAACAAAATCCGATAAATAATAATTATAGTCACTTTTTATTCGCTCTAATTAAATGAATTCTATATAAAATAGGAAGTAAATTATATTTTTTTAGGTCAGAATATTTCAAACATAGAAATGTCAAAATCGTAGTAAAATTGTTTAAGCATTAAATTATATAATATAATTAACATTAATATATATATATATACATAAAATATCTCAAAATTAATTTTCATGGACTCTATTATCCCTCAAACATGCCTCTTTATTAATGTAAACACACATACATACTACCAATAACAATTTTAAATAATATTTCTAGTTTTTTACAATCTATTTCATGTTTATTGATTAACATTATTAAACTTTTCGTATATCAAAACTGATATGGAGTGACATTATAAAGGCCAATTATCCCATAATTTCATGAATTTTTGGAATATTTGTTTTAACTATAATGATTAAATTTAAAATGAATGTAACACCCCGACCCCAGATGCCCGGATGCAGTGCATTATTATAATACATTTTCATGATAACAAGGAATAATGTCTTGAAGGACTGATCAGTTTAACAGTTTTACAAAATAGATCACATACATGAACGTTACATTACACATTCTAACATAAAACAAAACAGAAATAAATTTTTTGGACTCCTTTGTTTCCTGAGATTATCATTCCATATCAATTATAATACTCTTCATAGAATCATGGGAAAACAAAACATAAGAATGGTATGAGCTTAGATGTTGAGTAAGGGAAAATAATTCACTATAGTTATAGCCTTTTATGGAAAGATGTGTAATAAAAACAATATCCAGATTAAACATAAACATGATCATAATATGGAAAAAACAAATCTAACATTACCATATAATCAGGCACATGGATATTCTATTAGTAAAATAATCACATGCAATAACTAATTTCATAATGATGGAATATATAACACTGGACTTCATAACTACATAGTCAAGGACTTGTTCCATGACTAAAAATAATAATTTTGTCAGGGCCTTGTGCCAAGAAACTAATTTTCCTCACAAGAGATACCAATGAATCGATGAGCTATAGCGGGCTCCATATGTCACTTTCTATGTAAAATGCATTCCTCAAATGAAAATTTTGAAACATAACATTAACAATTTTATTAAAACTAGGCTTCGAAATTATAATAATTTAACCATAATCTATGAATGGTATAAAAATAACACATCTACATCCAAAAATATCAAAAATAATTCAATTACATATGGAATATTGTATTATAATACATCAACCTCAATCAAGAATAATATCGTTAAAAGGATGTTCACATAGTTCAAACTGATTAGTAAAATGCTTCGTGAGAAATATCGATTTTCCTGAAATAATTTAAAAGTCACTCTATTTAGAGATTAAGACATTTAAAAGTCAATTTTTTATCAATTTGTCCCATACCACATTGAAACTTTTGAAAGTAATTAACATTTTAAAACATTCATGCCCATATAAATAAATCATTAAAACTCATATTGAAATCAAGGACATTAATGAGGATGATTTATAAGAATACATATTTAACCAATTTATAATGATGTTTTAGTTAAATTTCCCCTTAAAATAATTCTTTTTAAATCTCTTTTATGAACCATGGACATAGTTAATGAATATTTCCCAGTATAAACATACACATAAACAATCTCGGAATATAATGAGATTGATGAATTAACTCTTACCTTTTCTTTCCTTTGGAATAGGGTACATTTAACCTCCTATATAATTCCAAATAAAGTTATTAAATTATTCACATACCATATTAATACTTATTATATCATACTATATTCATTTAAGGTTTTATACTACCCATTTAATAATAATTTCTATGTTAAAAAAACATTTCGTGTAATAATCACTTTCTTAATCATATCTGTATTAACTTGTTATTCTTGGTCGTATAACTTATATCATGATTTAATTTCTTCCCGAAAATAAATATTTATTTATGTACAATATATATTCACAATATCTGTAATGACCCAAAGTTTCATGAATGAAAATACCTCTTTATCCAATTAAAGGTCTCTTTATGAAAACGTTTTTATAAGATGTTAACTTCTTTGGTTTTATGATAAGATTTGTGATCGTTACTTTTATAGTCGTTGAACAGTGATCACATGAGTAGTATAAATATTTGGATTTAACGAACCCAATTTTACTCAGACAAAGGAAGCGATGACCTCATCCAGTAGAATTTCCCCATACGAAGCCCATTTGTTGGAGCTCGGAAAAGAGGTGGCGTCTTTGGGCTTCGCCCTTGACCAATCCCAAGCTGAGCTTCATTATGTCAAGCTTGAACGGGACCGTCTATGGGAAAAGTGGAAGTTGATAGAGATTACCACTCGAGCGTTGTTATCCGAGCCGCCCCAAGTGTCTGTCACCATCGCACACCTTACCCTTGGGTCTTATGCATCTATTTTAAGGGGTTATGTAACAAATAAGTAGTACTATGTTCATGTACATTATATTTGTATATAATAATGAATATAATTTCTAGTCATTTTTGATACTTTGTAAATAGATTTTAAAGTACAAATGGTGTTTTTAGTTAGTACTTAATTAAGAATTATATTTTATTAAATTAAAGGATTTTTGAATTAAATAATATTTTAATAAAATATTATTATTAATATTAAATTAATTTTTATTAAATATGAATGATCTTATAATTTTAAGAATGCAATTAAAATTTTTATTAAGGTTTGAAAGCCATTTCTGTCAAAACCCGTGAATTTTTTATAAATGTCAGTTTTTAATTTAAAAGTGAAAATTCACATATTTAGAATATTATTTAGATAAAATAAATATTATTTTTGTAATCAGGACGTTGAAATTATCCAACGGTGAATTTTTCATAATTTTCTGAGACAGTCAAAATTTTGGGTAAAAATTAAATACCATTTAAATATATAATGTGTTTTATGACATCATAATGACCCAATGGTGATGTAATAAAATACCATTATCATTATTTTCGGCCAATATATGTATTATAATTAAAATAATGTGGTTTTGGGTTTGTTTGACTTACTTTTCAAAGCATTAATGGAGCCCTCATGACTTATTCAACACTTTGCCTTTCTAAATTAATTTCCATGGGTGTGTGACTCACCTCCACATAAGCAACCCTAATTTTTTAATATGTTCGGACCTTGGACTTGTAAAATATTGTTTTCCTCTTTCCTTTTCTAGAAACCATGGGAAAATACCATGGGATGGTTTGTGGTTTGGATTATTTTAATTTAAGGAGTCCCAAACCTAAATAATAAAGAATTCTCTCACCTTTCCTATATAAACCCACCCATGATCCATCTTCCTCCTCACTCAAAGCCCTTGGAGTTCGTCCAAACACTACCATACTCTCTCTAGAATCCTCTTAAGGTTCCCCAATCTCCCAAGAAGCCTCTCACAAGCCTCTCTCTAGCCTTTGGAAGCACACTTCCAAGTAAGGGTTTTTTCTTCCTTTCTCTTTTTTTGTCAATTTTCTTTAAGTTGTATTGCCATTTTAATTTCAATTATGAATGTTGGGGTATGGTTTAAAACCTACCCCATACTGCCCTCTTATTGTTTGAATTATGGGAGACCCCTTTCTCTCTCATTAAATGCCTCCCATGTACACCCGTTACTATGCCGAAATTCCGAAAGGAACTTATCTCTCTTCTTTTACATTCAAGCAATACTTTTGTATCAAGAGTCTAAATTCCTTTTAAATTATTGGGACATGTATCTATTTTACCTTCGTAATGTCCATTAAATGTAAATATGATGAGGAACCCATTTCTCTCTCATCAACCTTTTTTATGAATTCTTGTATCACGCCGTTACGCCGCCGAAATCGCACCGATTTTCTAAGCCAATTTCATTGTGTAGTGAAAACCATGCCCATTTCTCCATCAAGGGTATTCACCTTTATGAACATTTACTTATTGATTGTAACGTTTCATGTATTAATTCCACATTCCTTTATCGTGGAATAAATGATTATGTTTTATGAATCCATGTTTTATGATCCATGTGGCACACTTATGCATGAAATGAAATGTTTAAGAAGGGTGTGCCCTTATAGTGCTCCAATGCCTTGGGTAAAGTATATTATCATGATACAACATGTGCAATGAGTGTTGAATCAGGATAATTCATTTGCAATGAGGGTTAACTCGTGCTTCAAGTGCAATGAGGGTTTACTCATGCTCCATGTGCAATGAGCCGCGGCTCATGCTAATTCAATGTTATGTGTTGTTGCCACATTTCCATGTTATTATTATCATTCTTTATCATGACTTTATGTTCATGTTTCTCTTATTCTCTATTGATATGCCTATTTCCTAAAATGTATTGTACTCCTCATGTTATTCCATTTGTACTCCCTTACTGGGCTTTATAGCTCACCCTTTTCTTATGCATGTCCTCAGGTTATCCCATGCAATGCTAAGTACAAAGGAATGTAGTGGTCATGTAAAGGAAGTTTTCAATAAAGATGTTGGATTTCAAATTTTAAGTTTTTATGTAATTATCCTAAGCCCCAAAGACACTAAACCTATTGATCTTCTTTGTTGTATCAAGTGAAGTTTTATGTAATAAAGCATGTTTAAGTTGTAATAAAAAGTAGGGTTGTCATAGTTGGTATCAAAGGATAGGTTTAGTAATTTTTGGGATTAGGAAACCCTATTAAAGCCTTACATACAAGACTAAGTATAATAAAAACATCCCTAAGTTTTGTTAAATACTATGTAAGTGGTTTATCAAACAAATACATCCCTGTCTGGATACGAGCAAGTAGAGGCGGCTCTGGCACAGATGTATCCTAGGGGTAAAACCCGAAAACACTGCTTTGAGCTAGACTCGAATGGGAACTGGTGCACGACAGTGGGCCTTGCTGCACTCTTGGTTACGACACCCCCGGGGGATTTGTTTTGATAAATTCACAATCTTAGTATGAACCCTTATTAAGGAAAAAATGCCCCTAAGAATATATGTTAGAAGGTAGATCATGAAAAGCCTGGATTGAATCATATAGACTCATGAGTTAAAGAGATTGAAGTGTATTTATAAGTCATAAAATTTTGTCTTTGGATTACCCTTTATGTGTTACCCCTAACTTTACATTTATTCCAGCCAATGGCCGGTAATAGGAGGACTCGGGCTAACAACCGTTGTGAAGATCAGTGTGATTATTTTACTAATTAGATGCTCAATCCAATGGGAGCGGGAATCGCGAACTTTGTCACACTTCTCTATCATCTAAATCAAGTTTTGAATAGAAACACGGGTCAAGAGGAACGTTAAACCCCCCCTAAGAAAGAACAAGTCTCTATTGAAAGCTTCATGAGACAAAGGCCTCCGACTTTTAGTGGATCAGTCGATCCCACGATCGCTGAACAATGGATCAACCCCATAGAAAATATATTCTCCATCCTCCAATGCTTTGAACAAGAGAAGGTTCTCCTGGCGGCTTATCGTATAGAGGGTGAAGCTGATCAATGGTGGACGTTGATCAAAAATACGAAGCCGGAGGAGGAGATCGAGGCTTTGGAATGGAAGGAATTCTGGAAGATGTTTTTCGATAAATATTTTCCGCGCACCCTCCGTCTTAAGATGGAAAGGGACTTCCTTTCCCTCAAGCAAAAAGATGAAGAATCAGTGGGAGCGTATGAGTCAAACTTCACAAGGCTTGCATGATACGCTTCTGGCTTTGTCGTTACCCCCGAATGCAAGGTTGACCGCTTCTTTGGTGGGCTGAATTCTAGTTTGCGGAAATTATTACCGATCCGTGACTTCGACAGTTATGAGGAAATTGTCTGATGTGCCCTCAAGGTTGAAATGGACATCATAGAATCACAGGGGTATCATGGGGACAAGAAGCGTAAGGTGGAATTCAATGCTGGTGGTCCGATGGATAAATCCAACAGCGCTATGAAGTTACAGCACCCCACTTGCCAAAAGTGAGGAGAGAAGCACCCTGGAAATTGCCTTAGGGGTACGAGAAAATTCTTTAGGTGTGGAAGAGAAGGGCACCTAGCTATTAACTGTCGGCAAGAAGGACCTACGACTACGAAAGAGGAGAGGAACACTCCATTCGAACCTCAACGCGTTATTGAATGCTACAAATGCAAATAACTGGGTCATTTTGAAAATTAGTGCCCATATCCAAGGGTTATCAGAGGCAACCAACAACCTCCAAGACAACAAGGAAGAGCTTTTTCCATCACTTCTACCGAAGTGAACCCCAACAACGAAGTGGTGACAGGTACACTAGTTATTCATTCAAGAATAGTGAACGTACTTTTTGATTCAGGTTCTACGCATTCTTTTATATCTCAAAAGTTTAGTAGAACAATCCCAGCACCACCACAAATCATGGAAGTAATGATGTCGGTGAGTACGGAAAATGGGGCAATCATTGCATCCGATGAGTATAAGTCTTCCCCTGTTATAATCTGTGGATTCAATTTCCCGGAAAACCTCATCATACTCCCTCTAGTATAATTTGATGCAATTCATGGTATGGATTGTCTTTCCTTATATAAAGCCAACATAAATTGTCGGGAGAGGGAAATCACACTCCATATGGAGGATCGACCCCCGATTAATTACAAGTGTCAGGAGGAAGATGAATCTCCTTTAGCTCCATCATCTCAAGAATGGATATTACTTTCTTATTAGCATGCTTATCTGGCTCAGATGATTGAGTCCAAAGAAGAAACCACCCATGAAGAAATGCCTATTCTGAGGGAATTCGCTGAAGTGTTTCCCGAGGAACTTCTTGGTCTTCCACCAAGAAGAGATGTTTAGTTCACAATTGAACTTATACCTGGGGAACTACCAATATCCAAGACTCCATATAGAATGGCTATTATTTAGATCGAAGAGCTGAAGAAACAACTACAGGAAAATCTGGATAAAGGGTTTATACACCCAAGTGCATCACTATGGGGTGCACCAGTCCTCTTCGTCAAGAAGAAGGATGGGTCAATGCGGCTTTGAATCGATTATTGTGAATTTAACAAAATCACGATAAAGAACAAGTATCCTCTCCCAAGAATCGATGACTTGTTTGATCAGCTATGTGGAGCACATTACTTCTCCATGGTGGATTTGCGGTTGGGATATTATCAAGTAAGGGTGAAGAAGGAAGAAATCCACAAGGCTGCTTTTCGTACAAGGTACGGGCACTATGAATTCATAGTAATGCCTTTCGAACTCACTAATGCCCCATCAATATTCATGGACATGATGAATAGAGTCATTAGATATTACCTTGACAAATTATTGGTAGTCTTTATAGATGATATTCTAATATACTCCAAAACCAAGGAGGACCATGAGGAGTATTTAAAAACATTACTAGAGACATTGCGCATGGATAAGCTCTATGAAAAGTACAGTAAGTGTGAGTTCTGGTTGAAGTAAGTCCCATTCTTGGGCCATATCATCACAAGCAATGGGATATCTGTGGACCCCTCCGAAACAGATGCAATTGAGGGATGGCCAAGGCCAACATCGGTAACTGATATCCGTAGCTTCTTGGGGTTAGCTGGATATTATCGACGATTTGTGAGAAATTTCTCACGATTGTCCAACCCTCTTACCAAGCTAACTCGAAGGGGATTAAATATTGATTGGAGTGATGAATGCAAATAAATCTTCAAGGAGTTGAAAAGGAGGCTTATCACTACACCCGTGCTCACTTTACCCACAAGTGGGGAACTTTTTGTGGTATTCAGTGATGCTTCGAAGAAGGGATTAGGATGTGTGCTGATGCATAATGATAAAGTGATATCCTATGCCTCAAGGCAGTTGAAAATCCATGAGAAAAACTATCCAACGCATGATCAGGAGTTGGCAGCGGTGATCTTTGCCTTTAAAATCTGGAGGCATTATCTCTATGGAGATAAATGTGAGATATATACTGACCACAAGAGTCTTAAATATATATTCACACATAAAGAGCTTAATATGCGCCAGAGAAGATGGATAGAGCTCATCAAGGATTATGACTGTTCAATACATTACCACCCTGGGAAAGAAAACAAGGTGGCAGATGCCCTAAGTAGAAAGGATCCAGCTATTCTATCAATGATGAGAATTGAGAAGGATCCAATCTTCATAGACTTGATGAATATGGATGTGGGAATCATAAAGAAGGGAACATCATTAATCCTTTCACAAATTATTGCTCAACCATCTCTTTTGGAATGGTTAAAGGATGCTCAAAAGGATGATGTGGGAATTCAAGAAAAAGTGGAAGCTATCAAAAAGGGAAAATCCTCAGAGTTTGATGATAAAGAAGAAGGAATTGTGCGGTTTGGGAAAAGACTATGTGTTCCATCATGTCCGGAGCTGAAGAAGGAACTTTTGGATGATGCACATAGTTCAAATTTCTCTATTCACCCAGGGAGCACAATGATACATCGAGATCTCCGAGAAAACTTTTGGTGGTATAATATGAAGAAAGAGATCGCTGAATATACATCAAAGTGTCTGGTGTGTCAGAAAGTGAAGGAAGAGAGGCATAAGTCTAAGGGGATGATGCAACCATTGCCCATACCAGAATGGAAATGGGAGAACATCACCATGTACTTTTTCACCGGACTTCCAAGGACATCCAAAGGCAACAATGCAATCTGGGTTGTTGTGGATCATCTTACAAAGACTTCCCACTTCATTTCTATTAGAGAGGATTTCTCTTTGGATCAACTGGCACAGATATATATCAGGGAAGTGGTATGGTTGCATGGAGTACCACTATCTATTGTTTCTGTGCGAGATCCAAGATTCACCTCTATGTTTTGGAAGAGTCTTCAAAATACTCTGAATACTAAACTGAACTTCAATACGGCCTATCATCCTCAAACTGAAGGCCAATCTGAGCGGACTATCCAAACACTTGAGTATATGTTGAGAGCGTGCTCAATGGAATTTAAAGGAGGATGGGATCAACATCTTCCTCTGGTTGAGTTCTCTTATAATAATAGTTTCCACTCGAGCATCCAAATGGCACCATATGAATCCCTGTTTGGGAAAAGGTGTAGAACATCGGCATGTTGGGATGTGGTCGGTGAACGTAAGCTTCTTGGACCAGAAATGGTTGAAGAAATGGTGGAGAAGGTGAAAAACATTCAGCAGCATATCAAGGCAGCCCAAAGTCGACAGAAGAGTTATGCAGATAATCGTCGATGATACCTTGAGTTTAAAGTCGGAGACATGGTTCTTTTACGCATATCTCTGTGGAAGAAGGTCATGAGGTTTGGAAATCAAGGGAAGTTAAGTCCAAGGTACATCAGCCCCTTCAAGATTCTTGATCTTGTTGGGGTTGTGGCCTATCGACTAGCACTTCCACCTACTATGGCCAAGGTGCATGATGTCTTCCATGTATCCCTCTTAATAATGTACATACCAGACCCTTCACATGTACTCTCTTCTGAGGTGGTACAATTGGATGACGATCTTTCTTATGAGGAGCAACCAGTGAAGATCATAGATCGTAGAGAAAAATTTCTACGAAATAAGACAATTCCCCTTGTCAAGGTGTTGTGAAGAAACCACATGTTTGAAGAAGCGACTTGGGAGTTGGAGGATATGATGAACCTGAGTTACCCACATTTGTTTTAGTGTGGGAAAAGGAAAATTTTGAGGGCGAAAGTTCTTAAGGGGGTAATATTGTAACGACCCAAAGTTTCATTAATGAAAATCCCTCATTATCCAGTTAAATGTCTCTTTATGAAAAATGTTTTTTATAAGATGTCAACATCTATGGTTTTATGATATGATTTGTGACCATTACTTTTATATCCTTTGAACAGTGATCACATGAGTAGTATAAATATATTGCTTTAACCAACCCAATTTTACTCAGACAAAGTAAGCGATGGCCTCATCCAGTAGATTTGCCCCATACGAAGCCCATTTGTCGGAGCTCGGAAAAGAGGTGCCGTCTTTCGGCTTCGCCCTTGACCAAGCCCATGCTGAGCTTCATTATTTCAAGCTTGAACGGGACCATCTACGGGAAAAGTGGAAGTTGATAGAGATTACCACTCGAGTGATGTTATCCGAGCCGCCCCAAGAGTCTGTCACCATCGCACACCTTACCCTTAGGTCTTATGTAGCTATTTTAAGGGGTTATGTAACAAATAAGTAGTAATATGTTCTTGTACATTGTTTTTGTATATAATAATGAATATAATTTCTAGTCATTTTTGATACTTTGTAAATAGATTTTAAAGTACAAATGGTGTTTTTAGTTAGTATTTAATTAAGAATTATATTTTATTAAATTAAAGGATTTTTGAGTTAAATAATATTTTAATAAAATATTATTATTAATATTAAATTAATTTTTATTAAATATGAATGATCTTATAATTTTATGAATGCAATTAAAACTTTTATTAAGGTTTGAAAGCCATTTCTGTCAAAACCCGTGAATTTTTTATAAAAGTCGGTTTTTATTTTAAAAGTAAAAATTCACATATTTAGAAAATTATTTAGATAAAATAAATATTATTTTTGGAATCAGGACGTCGAAATTATCCAACGGTGAATTTTTCATAATTTTTTGAGACAGTCAAATTTTTGGGTAAAAATTAAATACCATTTAAATATATAATGTGTTTTATGACATCATAATGACCCAATGGTGATGTAATAAAATACCATAATCATTATGTTCGGCCAATATATATATTATAATTAAAATAATGATATTTTGGGGTTGTTTGACTTACTTTTCAAAGCATTAATGGGGCCCTCAAGACTTATTCAACACTTTGCCTTTTTAAATTAATTTCTATAGAAGTGTGACTCACCTCCACATAAGCAACCCTAATTTTTTAATAAGTTCGGACCGTGGTATTGTAAAATATTTTTTTCATATTTCATTTTCCAGAAACCATGGGAAAATACCATGGGATGGTTTGCGGTTTGGATTATTTTAATTTAAGGGGACCCACACCTAAATAATAAAGAATTCTCTCATCTTTCCTATATAAACCCACCCAAGATCCCACTTCCTCCTCACTAAAAGCCCTTGGAGTTCGTCCAACCTCTTCCATACTCTCTCTAGAATCCTCCAAGGTGCCCCAAGATCCAAATAAGCCTCTCACAAGCCTCTCTCTAGCCTTTGGAAGCACACTTCCAAGTAAGGGTTTTTTCTTCCTTTCTCTTTTTTTGTCAATTTTCTTTAAGTTGTATTGCCCTTTTAATTTCAATTATGAATGTTGGGGTATGGTTTCTAACCTCCCCCATATTTCCCACTTATTGTTTGAATGAGGGAATACCCCTTTCTCTCTCATTAAATGCCTCTCATGTACACCCGTTACTATGCCGAAATTCCGAAAGGAACTTATCTCTCTTCTTTTACATTCAAGCAATAATTTTGTATCATGAATCTAAATTCCTTTTCAATTGTTGGGACATGTATCTATTTGACCTCCTTACTGTACATTACATGTAAATATGATGATTAAACCCTTTCTCTCTCATCAACCTTTTTTATGAATTCTTATGTCACACCGTTACGCCGCCAAAATCGCACTGATTTTCTAAGCCAATTTCATTGTGTAGTGAGTACCATGCCCATTTCTCCATCAAGGGTATTCACCTTTATGCACATTTACTTATTGATTGTAAAGCTTCATGTACTAATTCCACATTCCTTTATAGTGGAATAAATGATTATGTTTTATGAATCCATGTTTTATGATCCACGTGGCACACTTATGCATGAAATGAAATGTTTAAGAAGGGTGCGCCCTTATAGTGCTCCAATGCATTGGGTAAAGTATAGTATCATGATACGTCATGTGCAATGAGTGCTGACTCACGATAATTCAAGTGCAACGAGGGTTTACTCATGCTTCAAGTGAAATGAGGGTTTACTCATGCTCCATGTGCAATGAGCCTTGGCTTATGCTAATTCAATGTTATGTGTTGTTTCCACATTTCCATGTTATGACTATCATGCTTTATCATGCCTTTATGTTCATGTTTCTCTTATTCTCTATTGATATGCCTATTGCCTAACATGTATTGTACTCCTCATGTTATTCCATGTGTATTCCTTTACTGGGCTTTATAGCTCACCCTTTTCTTATGCATGTCCTCAGGTTATCCCATGCAATTCTCAGTACAAAGGAATGTAGTGGTCATGTAAAGGAAGTTTTCAATAAAGATGTTGTATTTCAAGTTTTAAGTTTTTATGTAATGATCTTAAGCCCCAAAGACACTAAACCTATCGATCATCATTGTTGTATCAAGTGAAGTTTTATGTAATAAAGCATATTTAAGTTGTAATAAAAAGCAGGGTTGTCATAATATCAATATGTATAGTTGATAGATATTTGAAATTTAAAACATTGTTTATGGTGACGGTAAGTCGTATGTACGCATAAACATCATCTCTATTTTCAGATCGTATTGAATGGAAGTAAATGAATGAGATATATATATATATATATTAAAATTTTCATTATTAATTCATATATTACATACTTTTTAATTATATATATTTTTATAATCATTTTTTATTGGTGAACATGGAAATGATTCTCATCGCGTTGTGGAGATGGTAAGCCGTACTTACGCATGAGCAACGATATAATTATATTGATGGTGAAATCGTATGTAATTGGATGACATATTAATTATAAAGAATCATTAACATGTTATATTTATTATTTATATCAATTATACTCACTATTATACCCATCCAAGTAATGAAGTGTTGAATTACAAACTACACCATGACGTAGAGACGATAATCCCTGTATACACAAGTATGGGGACTTTGTCATTGAAAGGATGGATTTAATAATGAGAATGTTTGAACCATATTTATAATAACATATTGTTATGTATAAGTCTGTGGAATTATTATTTTTGTTTGGAAACAAAAAAAGAGGAATTGGAAGAAGAAAAGAACATTAAAAGAGGTGATGAAATAATTACCCCCTCTTCGAGTTCTTACTTTGGATTTGAACAAAAGGGTTCCATAGTTTGGGTTTCGGATAAATGTATGGAATATAGATTGAATTGAGGGTACATGAGATTAGATTGGAGCAGGCCTGGGCTGAGCCAAATGGATTTGGAGGTGTGATTATGAGAGAAGGGGAAGTACCCTATTATAAGAGAGGTGAGGGTCACTTTAGGAAAAGCTTGAAATATTCTTTTATTATAAAATCATTTTCGGTTTCTAATGGATCCAAATGGATTAATTTAGGGTCTGAGGTAGGTATGGGTCGAAATCCTCTCATTCAATAGGTTTCAGACAAGTTTAGGTCACCATATTAACCATATCTTTCATATTTATCTCTTAGTTAAATAGTTTATCTTTTACCATGTATTTTTGTATTTTTATATTACATTGTTAATAAACATACAATAAAATAACAAGAGAAACTCAAGTGGTTCATTAATGACATATCTTTAATTATATATATCCTTTGGCAAAAACTTATATATTTAGGATTATTATATTATTTAATAATATCGTATTTGTTTTAAAAAAACCCATTTATTTCAATTTTGATTGTATTTTGTATTTGGTTTTGGTGAAAGTCAACAAAAACTGATTACATAGAAAAAATACATTAAATAAACACTAAAAATTCATATTAATCTATAAAATTTGTGTAATGCATAAAAGTTGTCATTTACATTTATTTTATTATTTATAATATCACTTATTTTTATTGTCAATAATAATTTGAAAACTGCATCATCATTTTGTAATAAATAAATTTAATTATTTAATGTATAAATATTATATAAAATACAATAATTTTGGAAATATTTTTAGATTTATAAGGAATATTTATTGTAGAAATTACCTTATTTATGACCCAATATTAAATATGATTTAGTTATTAAAATTTTAATTTATCATATTAAACTATTCTTTAAATAAAATTACAATAAATGTCATATTCAATTACAAATGGATCAAAAAAGATCATATTTTATTCTTAAGGTTAATTTTGGTCAAGATAAACATATACAAGATAATTAGTACTTATGTTAAGGGAAATATAAGATCATTTTTAAATTTAATTTCAATATTTACTTTTAGTAGTGGTAAATAAAATTCAGAAGATACTATTCAACAAAAATTATTTGCATCCTATTGAACAACATTTTACTTAATAATATCATCCTTCCCTCTATGATTTTTGAAATTGAATTCATAGAAGTGGTAAAATTACGTTGTTTGAAAATTTATAAATGTTCATACATGTTGGGTAAAAGAAGTTAATAAGTTCAATAAAATTTTAAATATCTAATCATATTATAAGATGACCCCAATTTATTATGTTGGAATAATATAAGTATTATGTATATATTATTTATTTAAAATATAGTTAAATAAAAAAATACTTACTTTTTAAATATAAGTCACTTTTAAACAATAACGCAGTGTTTTTTACTATTTTTCAAAAATTGAATGTTTTCAGAAAAATATTGAAAACTGAACCTAAGATAATTTTGATATTCCAAATCCAAAAATGAAGTATATTTTACCATATTAAAAACATAGAAGTATCATTAATTAATTTAAAATTAATTCAAATTTTCTTTACCAGAAAGTTTGTTTTTAAAAATAAAAAACATTCAAAAGATTAACATGTGTTTATATCCAATTTAAATGTGAAATTACTTATAATGACCTAATTTATATTAACTGATTAAAATATAATATAATTATACATTAAAACCACATAAATACATAATTTAATATTATAAATTATTTCTACTAAAAAAGCTTTTTTCAATTAAAATTTAGTATTTTTCACTATTAATCAAAATATGAATGTTATCAGAAATGTAAAAAAATATTATCCAATATAAATGTTTATGTCTAAATTTTAAAGAAGAATTTAATTTCACTAAATTTAATATATAAAAGTTTCAAATATTTTATTTAAAAAGGGTTCTCCATTAATAGGCGGATCAACTCCAATTTTTTATAAATACTTCTTTTATCAGAAAAATTGAATTTTTCTTAATATTATATCTAAGAAACCCAAAAGATGAATTTTAAAATTATAGAGGATATATATAAAATTAAAATTTAGGTTAATATTATTCATCACTTCATTTTGAAAGTCTATTTTGGTAAGCCTTGTGTTCTCGATCTCGGTAGTGCGTGTAGCGCAAGCTATTGAATCATTTTAAAGAGATAACGTACTATGAAATCCTGGGGCGATACATTCTCCCACCCTTCAATAAATTTTGTCATTGGAATTTGATATTTATCTCCAAAAATAGAAGGTTGAATATAGATAATACTTTTTGTGGAAAACCCACATCAGAAAAAGTGTTAAAAAAATTTAGCCTTAACAATAGAGAAAGGGAAACAAAAAAATCACCACCAGATTACAGTTTTAAATAATAGAAAATTTATGGAAATTCTAGACACATAATTAGAGGAAAACCGTAGATATATATAAATGGTGATTGAGGTGATAAATCATAAACATTTGAACAATAAATGTAAAATTGAGGGCCTCAATTCCTCAATCTATGATGCTTTAAAGTATCATCGGATCAACAAAACCTATGGTATTAAGTTATCAAAATTTTAAGATACTTATTTTATGAAGGGGATTGATTAATTTAATATCAAGATAAAAAATCATTAAAACATACATGATTTGATTACATTTCATAAGCTCATTCTCATCATTTGGTTGTGAAATGATATATTTTCACATCATCCCTTACACTATAAAACGAATGTTCAAAATTGATTTTTTATGCATGAAGCACATCTTATAAATAATACGGTCCACAAATATTCCAAAAAATTTCTAAAGATTAACTGAAAACCAAAATGTTTGGTAAATGTATCCAAAAAATTATACTTTAACATCATATAAAAAAAATCTGGTGTTCAAAATACTCAATTCCAACATTTAGACATATCAAAAACACTTGTGTCTAAACTCAGAGTACAGTAATTTATAAGTAAGGTCAACACAACACTATTAAGATCAACTTGTGAATACATTAATCATGTATTTTTTTTAAAACATGGTAAAAAACTGAATTACCATTAAACCTTATTTGAATATGTATGTACTTCATTATTCCTTTAGTAAAATACTATATAATTGATATACTACTCAAATCCATAAATGTTGTAAACTCCAATAATTATGGAATGTGCAAATCATTAATTATTTTCATGGTAGTCAAGAATATCAAATATTCTTTATCCAGAAAAATAAAATCTTAGTCTAAAATCACTACCTCTTTATTAGAACCATATTATGTTTTATCATTCATTTAACCATGTATTTTTAAAAAGGTTTATATTTATATTGAGACACTTTTATTTTTACCATATAATATCAAATTCTCAATGAAATAGTTCTATAGTACAATCCTTTTTTATTTCTATAACTCATATAGACATTACATCATTGATACAACACTCAAATGACAAAATTCGTCAATCTAGAAAATAATACATTAATTTTTCCACATCGACCATAGTAACAGCCTTTGCTTGACCTTGATCCCATTGATTCTGCTGATCTTTATTTCCTTGACTCTATATACATTTTTTTGCATATTACCTCATTTCACTATTTTTGAAACACTGAATATTATTCTTTTAGTAGTTCCCTTTTAATTTTTTCCATAATAAACCATTTCTCCACACTTAAAACAAACACCTAGTCCTTTCATGCACTTCCCAGTGTTATTATTTCCACAATTATCACATATGGGAAAATTCTTCATTCTCTTCTTCTCGTTATCTATCATTAACTCTCCCATCATCTTCTTATAAGGCATCCGTTCAAATCCATAAGAAATATAGTATTATTTTCATATCTTATTAACACAAGATAATATTTCCTCAAATGATTAGAATTCATGGGAGGCTAGATTCCTTTGAAAATTTGGCATATGACAATGAATGATATCATCCTTCTTAGTCTTTAGATCATGCGTATTTATGGGGTTCTCATTTTTTCTAATGGGATCCATTTCAAATGATGACATATAATTGTTTAGATCTTATCATAATGTATAGTCTATAAACTAGAGAAATTATTAATATTAATTGAAGATTTTCAAACATCTAGTCTCATAATCATAAAAATGGTTTCATTACTCACATATTTACACATAAATCCTTCATAATGGATTTTATATAAAATTTTAATTATCCGAAACATATCGACTGAGAGTGTCAAACCAGCTTGATTATAAGGAATGTTATCGTGTACCAGGATACCCCACCTCAAGCCTGAAAATCCATGTTATATTATTTACTCTTAGGAACATCTATTTCGGATCCATGTACACTTGTAGAATCCAGACATGGATGTATTTCTTGTAAATCCCTCATAATATATACAATACTAATATTTTTGGATTTTCTTCTTTACTAATAACTAAAGTCAATCTTAGGGAAATGTTTCAAATTCATAGTTAATCTAAATCTAGTTTACAAGGTTATTTCTTTAATTAATCTGATACCAACTGTAACACCATGACCCTAGATTCCCAGAGCTGGTGCATTATATTAATAAATTGTCATGATTATAGGGAATCAAGTCCCAAAGAACTGATCAGTATAGAAGTATTAGAAAATAGATTATTGACATGAATGTTACATTACACAATCAATCATAAAACCCTATATAAATAATCTTTTTAGAATGCCATTATTTCCCAATTTTAACCCTAAATATCAATCATAATACACTTATTTGTATGCCGGGAAAACAAAAAAAGAAAGGGGTGAGCTCATATTATTAGCAAGGGTAAATAATTTAGCAGAAGCAATAAAAAGTTTTGGCAAGATGTGTAATAAAAAACAACCTATATAAAAATCAAGGCCTCATACCAAGACTACAAATAAAATTTTTATCATGGACTTGGGAGAAGACACTAATTTGTCTCTTGAGACCTAACGATACATCGAGGAGCTATAGCGGGCTCCACACATCACATACTAAGTCCAATGCATTCCTCAAACGATAATGTAGAAAAATAACATAATCATTAGTATAAAAACTATAATACAAAATGTAAATACATTAACATAAACCATGAATGGTATTAAAATTGTACACCCATAGCCAAAAATATCAAAACTCATTCAATACAATATGAATGACTGTATTATAATAAATTAACCACAATCAATAATAATATCCTGTAAATGATGCTGAAATAGTTGATAATGATCAGTAAAACTACTTCAGAGATATATCAATTTTTCATAAAATCATTTAAAAGACACTCAATTTATAATAGAAGACATTTAAAATAAATTTTTTAATCAAAGTGTCTCATAACACTTTGAATCTTTTTAAAGGAATTAACATTTTAAAATATTCATTTTCCTATAAATTAATCATTAAAACCCATTTTGAAAACAAGGAAATTAATGAGGATGATTTAAAAGAATGAATATTTAAACCATTTAAAATGATGTGCTAGTTAACATGTACTATAAAAATAATCATTTTGAAAAACACTTTAACAAAACATGGAAATGGATAATAAATATGTCTCAGTAAAAACATACACATAAACTATATCAGATTATAATGAGATCGAGGGTTTAACCCTTACCTTGTAATTTCATTTGGCTAAGGGTACATTTATCATTTTGTGTAATGACCATATTATGTTATTAATTTATAAAAAAACAGTATTAATATTTATTCTATCATTTTTTATACATTTATGGTTTTATACTGTTCATTTAATAATAATTTCTATGTTAAAATTATATTTTGGGTAATAATCGATTTCTTTATCATACATGTTTTAACATGTTATTCTTGATTGTATAACTAATATTATGATTTAATTGCTTCCTGGATATGAAATATTATTCATGTATCATATATATTCAAAATATAACTATGTATAATAGATAGATATATGAAATGGAAAAAGACGTTTATCAAGATGGTAGGTTATATGTACGCATAAACTTCATTTCCATTTTCATATCATATTGAATGGATATAAGTGAATGAGATATATGTATATATATAAATATTTAAAGTTGAATTATAATGTCATATATTACATAATTAGTAATAATATATATTTTTTATAATCTTCGTTAAAAGGGGAACATGGAAATGAATCACATCGTGTCATTGAGACGGTAAGCCGTATGTACACACGATCGATGATATAATTCTATTGATGGTTAAATCATATGTAATTGGATGGTATATTATATATACAGAATCATTAACATGTTATATTTTTTATTTAAATCAATTAAAATCATTATTATACCCATAATAATAAGGAAGTGTTGAATTAGAAACTACACCACGACGTGGAGATGGTAAGCCATAGGTATGCACGTATGGTACCATTTACATTCATGGGATGGATAAAATAATGAATATGGTTGTGCCATATTAATAATTACATATCTGTATGTATATGGTACTGGATTTTTTTTGGTATGGAAGCAAAAATTATTCAAGAAGTGGAAGAAAAAGAGAACATTGAAATAGGTGATGAAATGATAATTTTTTCGGGTTCATCCTATTGATTTGAACAAAAAGGGTCCTTAAGATGGATTTATGATCAATTTAAGGCCTCTAGGTTGAATTTATTGTAGTTTAGATGGTATTTTTTTCTGGGTTTGGCCAATCCAAATGGCTTTATAGGAATGATATCGAGAGAAGGGTATGTACCGATTTATTAGTGAGGTGAGGGTCACATTAGGAAAATTTTGAATATTTTTTTATTAAAAAAATTGCGTTCTAATGAATCCAAAATGATTTATTTAGATTATAAGGTGGGGATGAGTCTAACTCCTTTCAACCAATATGTTTTTGACATGTTTAGGTCACCATATTAACCATATATTTTAGATTTAACTCTTAGTCAAATAGTAAAATTTTTACCATGTCTTCTTGTATATATATATTACATTATTAATATACATATTATAAATTGCCAAAATAACTTCAAGTGGTTAATTAATGACATATAATCCATTATATAAGTCCTTTGTCTGAAACATATATTTTTTGGATTATTATATCATTTAATAATATAGTGTTTGTTTTAAAAATCCATTTATTTCAATTTTGACACTATTTAATATTTGGTTTTTTGTGAAATTTAACAAAATGGGATTACTTGAAAAGAAATAAATTAAATCAACACTAATGTAATATTATCATATATATTTTTTGGAATGAATCAAATGTTTCAATTAAATTTTTTTATATTTATTATATAATTTATTTTAATATGTCATTAATAATGTTATTATTTCATCATCATTTTTTCATAAATAATTTTATTTATGTAATTTATAAAAATTACAAATAAAATAGTATGATGTTGGAAATATTTTTATCATTAAAATAAATATTTATCGTCTAAAATATATTATCTTTGACTCTATATTAAAAAGGATTTAGTTATTCAAATATAGGTATAACACTTTTAAATCGGCATTAAATAAAATAATAATAAATGTTCAAATCTAATCCATGTGAATCAAAAAGTACCATATTTCATTCAAAGGTTTATTTTTGTCAAAATAAACTTATCCAATGGAATTTGGACAAGTGTTAGGATAATTATAATATCATTTTAGCTTTAATTACCCTATTTACTTTTAGCTATGTTAAAAAAATTCAAAAGATACTTTTCCCAAAAATTTATTTTAATCCTGTTGAACCACATCATATTTTCTGATATCATCTATGTCTCTCAGATATGTTAAATTCAATTCATAAAAATGGTAAAATTAAATTTTAGGCAAACTTGCAAATGTCATAGAAGTTGGGTAAAAGAAATTAAAAAGATCAATAAAATATTTTAAATCTAATCTTATTATAAAATTAATCCAATAAACTAAATTGTTCAAATATAAGTATTATATATCTATTTTGAATTTAAAATATATTTAAATAAAAATAATAATTATTTAAATTAATATTGTTTTTAAATAATAACACAGTGTTTTCCACTATTCATAAAAATGTTAACGTTTTTAGAAAAATAACAAAATTATCCCTATGATAATTTTGGTATTATGATTTCAAAAATAAATTATATTTTAGCAAATTCAACACTTATAATTTTAATATTTAATTTAAAATTAATTCATGTGGTCAAAACAAAAAAGTGTGTTTTTAAAAACTAAAAACTATCAAAAGATTGGCATGTGTTTATGTGCAATTTAAATGTGAAATTATTTATAATGACCATCATTATATTAAATTATAATTATATATTATAATTATACTTTACAAGCACTCAAATTTATAATTGAACAATATAAATTATTTCAATGACAAAAATTTGTTTTCCATTAAAATTTAGTATTTTTCAATATTCATCAAAATATAAAAGGTATCAGAAAAGTAAAACAAATTTATCCAAAATAAATTTTTATGTCCAAATTCTAAAGAATAATTTATTTTCACGAAATTTAATATATATAAGTAACAAATATTGGATTTAAAAATGGTTCTCTATTAAAAAGAGAAAAACTACATTATTTAAAAAATGCTTCAATTATCGTAAAAATTGAATTTGTCCTTATATTATGTCAATGAAATTGAAAATTTGAATGATATAATTATATAGGATATATATAAGATTATGAATGTTGTTAATATTATCCATAAACACTTTTTTAATGGCTCTTTTGGTATGTTGTGATGCGCTCAAACTCTGTGTTTCGTATATCGCAAGCAATGAAATTATTTTATACAGATAACATACTATGAAATCATGGGCTTGTTACATTGTAGGTATAATAATTCTAATTTCTCAATCATAATATTGACTTTCATCAATAATTTACTCACTAAATATATTCACATATAAAATTATAAATTCAATTATTAAATTATACATGAACCTTATATAATTTTAATAACATAATGTATTCTTCAAATAAACATAAAATTAAACATCAATATTTTTATACAAATAAAATTTCATGAAACCCATGAATTTTATTTTATATAAATAAATCAAATGAAATTAGATGATTTCATTTTAATTCACCCCTCAAAAATATTTTAATGAATGATAATAAACCTTTCATTACTTCATTAAAATGAAAAAAAATTCAAAAAAATACTTGAATACATTTTTAGGATATCTCTATAAAATAATGGCAACCATTATTTAAATGTAATCCTATAACATATTGGGAAATATAGAATATCATTATTTAATTTAATTCAAGAAGTCAGTAATATATTTTTAAACATCTTGAATTATCGTGCAATGTTTCGGTATTAATAGTTCATCCATCAATACATCAAAAAAATAGTTCTTTCATAATACCCTTATATTTCAACTATCACAAATAAATCATGAGAATTATCTAGATAATATTGACATTTATAACATAAAAATTAGAGAATCAAAATTATAACATAAATTTTTTCATAAAACATGAGAATAAATCATTTTATTTATCAAGAATACAAATCTTCTAGTCTAGTTTACAAATATTCAATTACAATGAACACACGTAATAAAGCACTATCAAAATTGTAATTTTTCAAATTCCCAATAACAATGGGAATACATTATTAAATCATAGATTATAAATAAATGACATATTATATTCCTAATTCAATATAAATACATATATCTTCATAAATAGAGATTAAAACCAAAAAAATCAAGGGAAACCGTCCAACACAACATGATATTGTCATATTTGGGTAACCAGTTCTCACATTCATGGATGTAAAATGAATCATGAAAATAAAATATCATTATGGTGTATTTTTTCATTATCATCATAATATTGATGTCATTAAATAATTTTCTTGCACAAGGAAAATCCCTATGGTAGGTATCATGGAATTTATTGAAATTAATATAACATGGTTAATTTGATTCTCAAAATGATGACATTCAATCATGGGAGAAAAAAAATATGAAGCATTTTTATTTTCTAGTTCTATAACTTGTATGTATTGAAAATTACATATATACTATTGTAGACACATATTCCATTAATTATATCCTCAGGGGCCCCTGAATAAAGTGAGGTTTCAAGATTCCATTACATATATTCCACACCAACATTAATTGGTACATTTTCCTACTAAACCATTCCTTAAAAATTTATCTCAACCTTAATATATATTATTTATCTCATTAATCAATTATATTATCAATCATTCATGAACCCCTACACTAATACCTTACTTCGGTCGGCAAATTAGAGGATGAATGATCCCTGAATACAACATCCAATATGTGGTAGGTTGATGACTATAACCAAGGGTATAAAACAAAAAGGAAGTTATTTCCCTTACAATATACATTATTTAAAAGAGATAATATGAAAAACAACCATGAACACTACATCACATTAAATAACAAGCCTATTATATAATTAATTCCCATAATTTACATTGTTAAATAGATGAATTTTTTCAAAATAAAGCACTAAAATACATCTTGATTACATAACTAAAAATTGTTCCACTAAAATATTGTAGAGACCTTATTTATCAATGAATTTATATTTATTTCATGGGAAATATATTATATATACACTTGGTGATAATTAAATTTATACACATTTAACCCTTCTATGGAACTCTTTTTATACTGTTAGCAAATCCGGATAAATCTATAATAAGTACAATGTGGAACCGTCATGCACATAATCAAAAAAATATCCCATTCCAACTTCATAATTGAATAATCAATAAATATTAGACACTTTTAAATAAAAATAATATCATAATAATTTAATCATAGGAACCAACACCCACTTTGGCACTAGCCTTCCACTCTAATTCCCCTTTGTTAAATTTCATGTGCGAGTATTGCTCCCAAATTTGATGTCAGTTAATTGAATCACTACCTACCACAACCACATATAGGATATGGTATCTGATACAAGCATAATTTAATTTATATTATATCCATAATCATGAAAAAATCTCTAACCACATCATATTCATTTTCATATACCAAAGCTCTTACATCACAACTCTTCTACACATCATATGACATGTATAACATGGAATCATGAACAAGAGGGATATTAATCTTGTGCATTCATCCTACAATGCATGTCCCTCAGAAATATTCCAAAATTGTAATGTACTATGACTATATGTAGATATGGGAAGAGGTGGTACACCATAATATTTTCCTACTAAATGAGTTATTGGGAAAACACATAAAACCCAAAACATTTGGGAGTTGGTAAGGGTATCATTACTTAGTGGGGTGAATTAAAAAATCTCACTAAAATGATGTTGCATTTATATATATATATATATATATATATTCCCAAAACCCCCATTAGGTAAAGTAACACTCTGTATAACTACTAAATCTCACATCACATAACCACAATAATATACTTTTACATAATAAAATCCAAAAAATCTATCACTTCAATATACTATTCTATAAACTAGTATACACTTATCAGAAAAATGATTTACATTAATAATCCATAGTTTCCCTTCCGTTACTTTTTCAATCAATGTACAGTTTTATATTTAAGAAAAATCATTAAGTGAATTATGTTAATCATTCCCCATATTCAATGAAAAACCATTCACTGGCCCTCATTGATGGTTATTATAGCCTTTATCTTTCAATTAATTAAATTTCAATCACAAATAAATTAAAAAATATTGATAAAGATTCCACACTATATTATTTCTATCCCATTAAACCTCTATGTTTATTAATAAAAAATTTATTCTATAAATACTATTTAAGTAAAAAAATCCATAACCACAATACCATATCATATCCAATCCAACTAACTTTTTATATACCTATACCATAATCATCTCTAGACTTTACACAAGATTCCAACAATTAATCCAATATAATCATTTACATTCCAAAACAAGGCACATTACTATCACTTCCACAAACCACCATAACCTCCCCAATTAACATAACAATTTCAAAAAAATTAATTAATAGTAATATTAATGAATATATAATATCCTTAAATAATATTAATGTATTTCATGTATTGATTATTAAAATTATTAAATATCATATTTATGCTTAATTCTTATTTCTTTATATAATGTGATGCAATAATTTAGGCACAAAAAATCCAATTTTCAATTTGTAAAAATATGATAACAAAAAATTGATCCCACAAATAGAAGAGACTAACAACATGTGTTATTTTAATTTTATAAGGCGAAATAAACATTGATATTTCATGGACCATAATAATCATCAATATTATAAATAATTTCATATCCTTTTATTATAAGGTACCATATATAGTTATTCATACTATTATATTTAATATATAATCACTAAACATCATCAATGGAATAACAAGTTTCATAAATTACCTATACACTCAAAACTCTCAACAGTTTCATTTGAATATTTTTTATTTTCCATCCAAACATTTTTATTCTTGTTGAAATAATAATAATTTTAGAAAATTAAATAACACTTATATATATATATATAATATAGGACTTTCAGAACCCAAAATCTATATTCATCATCCTAATTTATTAAATCTACTTTTCTAAACTTCATTATTATTACTCTATGGAAGAAAAAATCATGATCACGTCACAATTATCAAAAAAATTACATAAAGAATTATTGAATACCTTACCCCATGACATGATTCATGAATTTCTATACAAAAATGGGTAGAGAATGTGGGATATAAAAGAACATAGGCATGATTGGAATATAATCAAACATGAAAATTATATGGTCTTATAAATTTGGAAATGTAAAGTCTATTTTCCATGTTTTGATGAAGTAAAGAATAAAACAAATTGTTGAAAATTGTTAGTATTGAATAATAAAATAAATCACATAAAATGCTTCTTATAAATTCATAGAGACATTATAATTTAATTTAAAATAATTAAAACCCTTATTACATACATCCAATGAATTATTAAAATATCAAAGTATTATTACAAGACAAATGGATATCCCAATGATTCAAAAAAATATTAAATCCATCAAATATAATTTTTGTATATATTTCATAATAATAAATCTTAAAATTGAATTGTATTCACAATATGTAATTTCTATTCATTTATGTTACCTATACACAATATGGGTATTATTTGTAAATGTATGTTTAACTATATATACGCGCATATGATGAAATTTACAAGGGTGAAGGAATGAACCTCACATAAGATAGGTGAATCCCAGTTGACCATTATGTGAATCTAAATAACCTCTCACAGGATAAATAAACCCTTATAAAATGATTAGAAATATGTCAATAACATGACATTAACTTGGTATAATTTCACATGATCTATAACAAATGATATGATATATGATTTTCCTTTATGTTATCAATGCTAATGCTTAGTGAACATTATGGTTGATAGGTTCTACATTGAATTGATTAATAACTACATTTATGCAAGCAGAACCTGCCCTAACACATACAAGGATATACTCACATATGAGCTCCGTGTATCCTGATGATATACTAAAATTACTATCATTAAACAAGATATACCCAACAATACGTTATAAATAATAAGGATTTTTCAGTCTAACATTATTTATTTTCAAAAAATATATCATAAATTTATAATGATTAGATTTACCTTCACATAGAAGGGAGTGTTTCATACATGTAATATAAATTTTAAAAATAATTAAAATTCAATTATATAAGGATAGAACTATTTATAAAAAGGGACCTCGAACACCCTTTCAACCCCTAAATGACTACAAAAATGAAAAGTGGTGGATTAAAAAATCAAAACACTTATATTCACAACGAATCATCCATTATTCTTAATTCTAGGTATATTTTTTTTAAAATTATCATATTTTTCTTATTAGTATCAAATAATCTAGTTGTATCTAATGAAAAGTACAATTATAGAATAATGTATGTAGTAACATTCATTCATAATGGTATCAAAAAACATTCTCATCATCATATGAAATTTTTAAATCACCTTTTTTGACTTTTAATTAGTTAATTTAAATTGTTTGTTTCATAAATATATATAGTATGATTAGTGCCTATGAAATATATGAGTGGTTTTTATGAGGTTTTTATTGACATTTTATTCACTAAGGACCATTTACAATAATAAAATTTGTTTTAATCAATTAATTTTGACATAAGTTGAGTTGCTATAATTATTTATTGACTATTATGGCCTATTTTGATTTCCTAGTGCATTCCTCAGTAAGTATTATATTTAAAAATTTATGGATATGAGTTATATGTCAATGGAATTTGAAACTGAGATATTCAAAATAATTATAGTATTACCATTGATGTGATCGATGGTTATAAATTTTTTATGTTAGTTTTAAATTATATATCATTAATTCATAGTGTTTCATGAAATATTAGTGGTTCCATATACACCTATAGATAATTTCTGTATGAATATCATCCACTTTCGTTATGTTATAATATCTCTTCCATATAATGTGATATGGTGTTCTATAATTCACTATAATATAGATGAAATTGTGGACTCTCATCTATATTGAAACTTGTAAATTTATAAAATTATCCACAATTATATTGATATTTGTGGTAATCAAACTTTATAGAAGGTGAAGAAAATTGTCTTTTATCCTACTGGAAGTGTATTTTATGTGGTTCATCATCAACCTATAAACATAATTATGTGGAATAATTTCCATCTTAGGAGAAGAATATAGTTGTCCATAACCCACCCATGGTGTAGTGCATTAGGGGTGTTTCATCCAAATCAGAGTTGTGTTATGGGTATATCATCCCCTTATCATTAGAAATTGTAATATATTAACTTATTATTATATGTTATGGGTCATTCATTGATGAGGTTATATTCTTTTTTAATGATGATGATGCATTTGACCTATTATGTACTGATGATTATAGAAAACAGAATAAAATTCTTTAGTGGGATATAAAATAAAAAATATATACTTTTAATGAATTGACTACATATCTTAATAAATAAATTTATAATTTATATAGAGTGAAATATTATCTAATCAGGAAAAAATTATTATATTTTGATGAGAACAAGATAAAAAATAATAATGAATCAATTAACAAAAATTTTATTCTATAAATTATGAAAAAACTACTTGTAATGAGAAATTAATATGAGAGGAATAATAAATAAGGAGTGATATTAAAAATTAGAAAAATTCTTCAAGAAAATAATTTAAAATATTTTTTAGTGTAATGGTGAATTAACCAAAGATATTGAGAAAATGGGTTCTAACCGGCATAGAAATTCCTCACCTATTGTACAACATGGTAAACATTTTGTCTCTAATAGGTCTCTAGGGAAAAAAAATAAATACCATATGGTATCAAAAAAAACTATGAGATATAAACTTCTATATAAATGGAATAATAGAGACTAAGAAGTAATCATATCCCTATGAAAAATTATCCTTGGTTTGTAGTATAAGTGTAATATGAATGTTATGGTTATTTTACTTATCAAAGTTGAATATCCAGAATTTAGGATTTTTCATGGTTTTGTTTATTTTATGTCAATATATCCTATTCATGTTGGTGTAATATGATATTTATAAGAATTATGAAAGAACCATGGGAGATATATAGAAGAAAATGATGGAAAATTCATGAATAAAACATGTTTTGACTTGAACATCACTAAATCATTCCACACAAAAATTATTTCAAAAATTAGAATTTTGGTTGTGGAATATGTGAAAATGAGACAAAAAAAACTGATTTAAACATGAATATACACCATAAATAGGTTTTATATAATTAAAAAAATGAAATCATGAACTTATAAATTAATTAAATGGAAATGTGTGAAGTATAAGAAAGTCAAGAATGTGAGGAATGAGTGCAATATTTATGTCCTAAATAACTGGATAAGGAAGGATAAATGAATAATGAAATAATGATTATTGAAGATAAATAATATAATTTGGATAAGAATAAATGTATGATGTTATTGATGGAACATTTAGATTTTTCAAACATAAAAATCTGTAATATTATGTGTGAATAATGTGAACATATTGGACATGACCTAAAAGGCAACAGAAAAATATCATTTTCCACAAAAAGTGAATTAAAATGATTATTTAAGATGAAGTATATGTTGATACATTGGTATTTATGGGGGATTCACCAAATCATCACAAAGCAGAAATTCAAGGAATGTAATAAGACATTAAAACTATTAAGGCTAAAAATATGCTGAAATGAACAATGATTTTTCCCCAAGCTGAGTATGGATGGAATGGGAAGTATAGGGTGGTAGGGAAACTCTCCCTAGAAAAATTTTATTCGTGTAATAGGGAAGGTATATCCTTAATATGAATTATACATATTCATATTTATTAACCTATTTGGAATTGAATGAGAGGTGGTTGAGGATATCGGTACATTGACATATAATGTAGTTGATCATCATGGAGTTTAAAAAACCCATGATGATGGATTTAGGGAATCCCATAAGAGGGAAAAATTAATATAGAATTTCCAATATATCATAGGAAAATTAAATAATGAAATTCTAAAATATTTAGACATACAGTGAAATACGGAATTTGAGGATTGTAAATCTAACATATAACCCCTATATTTTATTTTATTAATTTAATTTATAAATTGGGATTGTGGGATGAATAGATAAGAAAAATGAGAGGATACTAAACAATAATATTATATTTTTTTGATGGTTTTTGGATATTTGGGTACATTACATATTACTATTGATAAATTATTTTATAACATCACCTAAATAGGGATATTTAGAATTGTATTGCTTCTATGAGTTGTATTAAAAACATAAATAACATTTATTATATCACTCTTGTTGTGAAACCCAGGTATTACAATATATTAATTGAGTATATTAATTAATTCATTATTTATATGATGAAAATTTGATCTCATCCATATCCAAAGAAGAAAAAAATAGTTATTAAAATCTGTTTTAGGGGGAATAATATGCTATTTGAAAGAGACAATATGGTATGGGAATACACATAGATTAATCCTTTTAATTTGAATTTAAATTATTGGAAGAAAATAATTCATGCATAATGATTTTAGAATTTTATAATTATTGATAATAAATATAAAGGGAGATATTTTTGTTCACAATGTTTTTTACATTTTTTGTTAATATGCCAGGGTGATTGTTTTATGATTCTTATAATATTTTAATGAATTAACTAGTTGTGATTTTATGGTAATCTTTATAATCCAATCACGTAGTCATATATGACTATTTGTAGGAAAATATTACATATAATTCAAGAGTTGAAATAATTTGTATTGCTATATAAGTATTTTTACAACATGAAAAATTAGAAGTAAAGAAATTAATATTTAAATATACATGTGAAGATCATGGAAAATATTAATATTGAAATTTTTTGAAGGATTTATATTTTATGTGGTTTTATATCATATTAAAATTAATATTTTTATATGTGTTCATTAAAAAAATCAAAAAACCCAAAACCATCTACCAATGAATCCTAAAAAAATACCATTAAAATACTAAGGGAATCAATATAATATTCATTAAAAATTTAAATGAATACATATCATAGTGGTGGAAACATATGCATGGGTAGAGATGAGAGCGTGTAAGCACTCATATAGGGTGGCAGGGGTCAACAAAATGAGTAAAAACAAGGATCTAGTGTGTGTGTGTTAGTGTTTAAAGAGAATACCTAGGATTCCTCATTGACTGGTCAATATTTTATTTGGTCTCATTAAGTGATTCCCAAAATATTTTATCTTCAATGTTCGATGAGCACATATTCATGAACTATTCGTTTATAATAAAAACATATTATTGAATGATGTTGCAACCCATATCTCATTTTCTAACACTGTGAAAATGGTTTTCCCACTTATTATGGTTGATTGTGTGATCTCACTAGATTAACCACAATAATATCACATTATAGTTTTACTATCCACGAGGGTTGATCTTCAGCATGAGAAACCACACTATGTGTAATGATGAGAAATGATATAAATATAATTTCCCATGGTATTTAAAAAAATTTCATATAATGTAATATGGGAATAGGAAAAAATGAATTTATTTGATTTTATTATAAAATATTATAATTAAAAAAATACTGAAAATATTTACCATTGATAATATATACATTGAATAATGATAACATGATTAGTTTAAATTTTTGGGTTTTGTCAACTATGTTGACATATAAAAAATTAAGTTATAACGCCAACTAGTAGAACCATATCCATTGATTTTAATTTGTTATGGATTAAATGGGTGGAAGATTCCCTGGGATTTCCATTTACCAACCTCATGTCATGATACAATAACATAAGCATGAGTGACACCGTTTGCGATAGAATTTCAAGAGCAGCGATATTAGGGCCCAAACAATGTACATTGAACTACACTATGAAAAAATCACAATCATAAACCATACTCATAAGGAGTTTGTTTGTGTATTATAGGGATATGTATCTAGACACTAGAAATATTATTATATGATTTATTTTTTTTATATTAAGGAATATATTTTTATCCTATTATTGATAAAATATAAATTAATTTAATTTTGATAAAATAAAACATAGATTGTATTTTTGGGGAATATTAGAATATAATTGATGAACATGCTGTGATGAATAGATGTATATAATAATTAATATTATTTTTTAAAAAATATTATTATAAAATATATTTTATTTATTATTAATGATCATTTAATTTTTATGAAGTCAAATGAAATATTTATAGGGGTTAAAAAACTGTTACTATAAAAAAACCCTTCATTTACTAATAAATGTTGATTATATATTTAATATTAATATTTAAATATTTATAATATTCTTATGATGAAATGAATATAATATTTTTGATAATAATGTTAGAGTAATCTAATGGTTAATTTTTCATAATTTTTTGAGATAATTGAATTTTTGTGTAAAAAATTAAATATCGTATAAATAATCTTTGTGTTTTATCTTATCACAATGACCCATAATAGTGACAATAAATACTATAAAAGGTATCCATGACCAAATATATGTTTTATCTATAAAATAATTATATTTCAAGTTCAGTTTATTGATTTTATAAAACCATTCGGAATCCTCCAAAACCATTAATATATTTTATGGTTTTGAAATGTTTTCTATAAAAGTTTGGATCACCTCCAAATATAAATGGAGTTATTATATTATGTTCACACCTTGGATTTATAAAATAATAAAATGAACTAATATGTTGATGAAACCTTTGTTAAAACCCATGGGTTGGTTTGTGGTTTTTTTATTTTATTATATAGAGTCCAAAACCTACATTTGAGAAATAATAAACAAATTCCCACTGATTTAATATATAAACTGACCAAATATCTAATTTAGATTCACTTAAAATCCATAGAGCACATACTTAATCTTTCTTCCCTTATATATAGTACCAAATGGAAACCACATGATCTCATGAAGTTCCTATCAATAATTTTCTATCACAGACTCAAGAAAGGGAACCTTGCTTCATCATTATTATTCAAGTATCTATACTATCTTATAACATCCATTTGAAATTCCAAATGTTGAGACCTGTTTTCCACATCACTATTACGTCCGTTTTAATGTTTAAATTTTTATAGAGACCTTTCTCTCTCATGATCCAATATTATTAATTTTAAACTAATTTCGTTATGGTATAGACATTTAATCTTGATTTTCAATACCAAAATTATTGTGTAGTGAATACCATACCCAAACACTATCAATGGTGTTGAACATTAAAAAATATAATTATTTGACCTTGGAATTAAATTTATATATTCCACACTACAAAATATTAGAATAAAATAATATTATGAATGAATGAATGTTGAATGATATATGTGGAACACATAATCATGATAATGAAATGTATGTGACATGTGAACCCAAAATTATATAGCTCTAAAATTCATTGGGGAATGTTTAGTCTTTTGAGAATTAAAGATTGGATATGGAGTAAACCCAAGTCCTTTATTAAACTTTATCATCAAGATTTCATGGTAGTTAGCCTTGAACTATGTTTATGATGTAGTGTTTTATGTTGCTTCCATAATTCCCATGTTACCTTTGTGACCATCATGTTATATTGTGTCTGATTGATCATTTTTAAGATACTGACACCCTTTATTTACCATTTGTATTGAAATATTATAACATGTCTTAAATTACACCCTAAATATTTCCTTATTGTTTTAATAACTCACCCATTTATTGTGTATTTCAATAGGTTATGCCGTGTGGTTTTAAAATCCATTGAATTTTGGAAGAGTATTAAGGAAGTTTTCAAAATTGTTGTTGTATCCATTTCCATGATATTATTTTTTGTACTTAATTCCCAATTAACTATACATCTCAATATATTTGATATTATCATGTTAACATATATGAATTAAATCATTAATTTTTTGTTTATAAAGATAAGGGTTTTTATAGTCAGCATGAGTGGAAATGTTTAGTTATTTTGGGACTAGGATGAGAAAAACATAGAAAAATACACATATATATGACTAAGTATAAGAAACCATCCCAATATTTTGGTAAGTATATTGTAAATGTTTTTTTTAAAAAAATACCTACTATATAGATAATATTGGTTGATGTATTTCTAGAACAAATTTACATAGGGGTAAAAACTATGACAAGGTATGTTAGTCCTGACATGGAGTAATAAGGTACATCAAAAGGGCACTTACTGCACACATGTTTTGACACTACAAGAGGGACACTCATCAATAAATTCACAATCCCATTTCAAACTATTATTAAGAGAACAAAAAAATGTTCCATTGGAGTATATTTTTGGAAATATATTAGGGCTAACATAATTTAAGAATATAAAATAATATTTTAGGAAATAAATTTAATTTATACATTATCCCCATAAATTAATCAATTTCCCACTTTATATGTTTAATATTTTAAAAATAATTATCCTATATTTTCTTCTTATTCTAGTCATCAGTTGGAAATGGAGGGAATTAGTTTAAAAAAAATAAATTGAAATGTAGTGACCTACCAAATGAGATGCTCAGTTTAATGGGAGATGGAATTATAAACGTTGTGATGATTCACTCTCACCTCCCGTAGGATATGGATATAAAACTAGATTAGGAAATGTTACCAAATCCAGCCAAGATAGAAAAAGCCGCATTTGAGAGCATTATTTAGCAATGGCCTCAAATTGTTCAATGGATCATCTGATCATTTAATCATATACTAATTGATCAACTCCATTTAAAATATATTTCCATCTTTCATTGTTACGAAGAGGATGAGGCTCCGCTTGCTATTTATCATATGGATGGAGTTGTTTATCACATGTATGAATTGATTAAGAATGTGAAGCATGGGGGATAGATCGATGTAATGGGGTTGATGGAATTAAAGAATATTTTTTGTGCTAAATATTTTCCTCACACTCACCATCAAAAAATTAAAGTGATTCCCTTACCCTCAATTAAAATTATGAAAAATATATGGCAGTGTATAAGGAAAATGTGAAATGACATGGATGATAAAATACCATAATTTTTGTTACCCCGGAATTCAAGGTTGAATTCATATTTTGTGGGATAAAACCTAGTATATAAAAATACATGGTTATTTGTGACATTGATAGATGTGGGGAAAGTTTATAATAATCCCTTAATATATAAATTATGATCAATTAATCTCAAGGGTTCTATAAGGTTTAAAGGATGAAATTTGAGTTTTATTCCTGAGGTTTGATTTAGAAATATAATGATAAGAAAAATTTCAATACACCTCGTGTCAGTGGTGAGGAAATAATAACACTAGAAATTTCCAAATTAGATGAGGAAATGGATTGTGAACGGGATGGAAGGACACCAAAATAGTGATTGCAGAAAACATAAAGCCACTAACATGGTGGTGGAAATGAATGCTCGAGTAAACCATCAAAGTATCATTCATTATTCAACTATAAGAAACATGGGATGTTTTCAATCCAATTCACTTAGACAAAGGTTTTCATAAACAAACAACAACATCAAATGTAGTAAAGGAATGATTTTTTCCATCACAACCATGGAGGTGTATCTCAATAATGAAGAAGTGAATGGTATGGTAGATATTCATTCTATTATAGTGAGCACACATTTTTATTCTATTTATAATCACTAATTTATATCACAATGGTTCAGAAAAACAATTCTAAAAGAACCAAAAATCATTGATGTAGATTATTCAGTAAAAATGGAAAAAATGTTAATTATTTCATCTTTGGTATATAACTCCACCCATCAAATTTTTTAGCATAAAATTCCAATTGAAACTTGTCGTAATTCCTTTGGTGGAATTTTATGAAATTATGGGATTGGATTGGATTTCCATATATTGATAGAACATAAATTTACATGATAAGGAAACAACACTCTATATGTGTAGAGTGTATGATGAATTTTCCTTTTCACCAACATCTAATGCATCAATATTATATCCCAATGAGGTAAAATATCTAGATTAAGTGATTGAGTATAAGAAAAATATTATCCTTTAAGACATTCATATTATGATATAATATGTTTATAGGTTTCCCTAGGCATTGCATAGTATTTATCCTAGTTTAGAGTTTGAGTATTCAATGGTTATTATAATAGAGAGTTTACATTATCCTTGACATAGTAAATAAGGGATGCTGTGGATATTGATGAGATGAATAAACCACTGTCAAATAATCTAGATGAAAGGTTTGTACTCCCATGTGATTTACATTGGGGTGCATCCATCCCCTTTATCATAATGAATGATGGGTCAATGCACCATTTCATTTATTAGCATGGGATAAATGTAATCAAGATGATGAAAATGTATTCTCTTCCATTGATTGATGATTTATTCTATTAGCAACATTGAGAACAATATTTCTATAAAGTGTATATTCGTTATGGATATTATCAAATTTGGGTGATAAATGATGATATATTCAAGATAGTTTTTATACAAAGTATGGATACTATGCGGTCAATGTAATTACATTAAGACTCACTAATCCTCCAACATTCATTATTGAATTTATGAATATAAAAAATATATATTACCAATATAAATATAAGGTATAATTTATAGGTTATATTATAACATTCTGAAAAACCATGTATAATTATTAGGGGATTCATAACACTCGCATGAATACCTTCCAAAATGATAATCTTTATGTCAAGTATAAAAAATGTGAGTTTTGGATAAAATAAATCTATTTATTTGGGAATATCTTACCAAGAAATGGGATATCAGTGTACCATTTAAAAACATATGCAATTGAATGATGGTCAAAATATATTAGATAATATTTTTTATTATTTATTTATGGTTAATGGTTTTCAATTGTTTCCATGTGTTGTTCTGAGAGTGTGAATTCAGATATCATTCCTGAGAAATAAGTGCAAATAAAACTGATATGATTTAGTATGATTAATATTCTTGATGATATTCTATATAGGATGCAAGGTTGGTTAATTTAATGTGTAAAAAAATATATTATTTATTCCAATATAAATTCACCATATAAAACTACTCTATTGGCTACTGATTATTGATGATTTTTATGGTATGATATAACTAATTTGTGAACATATTTTAGATTCTTCTTAACTGAGTATTTGGTATGTTTGGATTTGATCATGACTATATCTTCTAGAACTTTAAGTCATAGTGAGTTAATTTTGGGTATAGTGGAGTGTCCATGTCTGTTCCAACCACAAACAATGGAATCTATACTTTTGAGAAAATTGTGTTTTTGTCCCATTCATGGAATTATAGTAACATTCCATCATCACAATCTCCATTTGTGTTTTTAGAGGCAGGGGATAAGAATATACACTAGCTATATACCCAGAGTTTTCGTTTTCACATAATCATCCAAAAAAATAGAATATTAGAGTGATTTTTCTAAAGGAGTTATTAAATATTAGGAATTCTATGTTGAATTTTAGGATGACCATAACTAAATAGAATCATATGATTCACGAATATAATTATCATATTTTTACATGTTATTGTGGACCTATATGTTCTATGTTTTTGATAGAGTCTATATTGAAAATATTTGGTCACATTGAGACATTTACTTAGTGGTAAGTGAATCTTCTAGTCAATATTCATCATGGACAATGAATTACTGGTAAGATGTTCTGGACATGTAAAACTAAATAGTAGAGAATAATTAGTTGGAATTATTACCAATATTAATTGGTAATTTAATATTAGGGAGTATGAGTGATTATAGTGCTTCAGAAATCATGCATATGCTATGGGGGATCCTGTCATGTTAGAAAATAATGCTCTTTAATAGATATGTTAAGGTTTTCAATTACATTTTCATGTAATGATATTTCTATGTCTATATATTTTTTGTATATAGTATATAACTCTGCATGATCAATTTTTAAAATGATTCAATTAACTTAAATTTTAGTGTTTTTTAATTTTTCAATGATAAAATGTAAAACTAAATATTTGGTTGAAAATAGAGGATATATTTTTCAAATTTTTTGGTTTTCTAGTTGTCTACTGGGTATCTTGAAGTGAATATATGAGGAGCCTCTCTAGAGTTTGTATATTTTACATATCCAAGTAAGGAGTTAATTACAACTTGTATGAGGTAAATAAATTTTCAACTGATACTAGTGTGTCCCCTATGGACATTTTTACATTATTTTGATAAAAATACAAATCAGTACCCCTTTTAAGAGAAGATGTGCAACCTATAGTTGCAATATTTCAGAACACCTAGAATAATTAGAATGATTAGTCTTGGAAAACATTGGGGTTCAATATTAGGGATAACATTGCATTGGTTTTTATGAAAATTAGGATCCTCAAGGAATTTGGGCCTGAGAGAGCATCTTATTACAATTGTATAAGGGTAGTGGCCATAGTAGGGTGATTCCCATTAGGGGAGTCAATTGATGAGGTCTCATTTCTAGGGTTTAATTAAAATATATTATAAAACATATTTGATATCGAGACCATAAAATAGTATGTATAGACCATATATTGAACTATCATACAACCCTCACCAAAATAGAATTTATTCATGAGTATAATGTATAATTTCATAATGATATAACATTTTTCAAAAAAAAATAATACTCATTTAGGAAACATTTATTTCACATATATCTTAATATTATTTTTCTTGGTTTTTTCTATAACATTGTTTTTTAGTTGAAAAGTGGAATATTCCATTTTTACTAATACAATGCCTTCTATGAAACAATTAGTTTATAAGAATGACATTGATATTTATGAAACCCTTTTCTTGACACAATTTTAATTTTATAAATAAAATCTTACATTATATAATATTTATTATAAATAACATGCGTATTATTGATATTTTATAACTGAGGAAATAATGTCCTAATTTTTTGAAATAATATAAATGTATAATATTAAAAATAAAAATTAAGAGTTCTTGAAACTGTATTAGATCAATGGATTTAAAATTTATAATTATAATTCCCCAATTATATAATAAATAAATTTTTTTTTAGTTATAACAATTAAGATACATTACAAAAATAGTAGTATTCATGGATAAAGTTTAAATTGAATAAGGGTTATTTAATAGGGTTGTGGGCTTCAAACAAGTATAGAAAATGTCTATGATAGGGTTTTGTGATATATATACAACCTTAATCAATATTACCCAATTAATACCTATTTTATGGATAGAAATTACTTTCTTAACAATTTCTTCATTTTTATAAATTTGAAATATTTACTAAAAAATCATTCTCATAATATATAAAAGTGGTCACTCACAACCCATTCAATACCAATATTGAAATTAAATTTCCTCCTCAGTATATGCCCAAATTCAACACCATATAATCCAATTTTACTCCCATTATCTTCTATAATTAATATATTATTCTGTTAACTTCATTTCCAGGGAATCCTCCAAGAGGATCCCAATGTTTTCAATTTATCTACAATATTTTCACTTACAGATTTTTCATATATGCTATAATTGGAGGAATATTTCCTCCAATAATAATTTATTAATTTATTATTTTTTTTATACTTAATGTAATTATATTTTGTATGTATACACTGACAACTTATCCCCTTTCGCTTAGTGAATATTATACAGTCATTTTTGTATTGTGACTACTACCACATATGTTGAATAATATTTTTTTTTCATCACAAACATGAATTAATAGATCTAATTATGGTATTAATTGAAAAATATTACTTATTTTATATAAATATTGTTCGATAAGGAGAAATTAATGAACATTTTAATGAAAAAATTGAAAAAAAATCATTGTTTATTCATTCATTTAAAACGTGGGTACATAGAGCTTAACATTCAATAAATATTATATAATACTTCAATGTACATTATTTATTATTCAAATTAATATAAGTTTTTTATATATCATACAAATTATATATAAATATTATCATGATGTAATTGGATTAATGGTATTAAAAGTAAATTACCTCATTAACATATATTAATCATGGTAATTTTATGTTTTTGTAGGATTGACTTCCTATATGAAAATTATTATGAATTCATATCCTTAATTACTATGGGAACATATGTACTATTATATTATAATATAAATTAGTAAATAAAAAAATAAATTTCCTAGAGTTCTAATAAAAATATTTAATTTATAAATTAAAAAAACACCCTTCAATCAACAAGAGTGATTGAAACATACCAGTTATCTAATTCATCTTAAAGAATATTTAATAAAGCACTAATAAATGGAATTTTAATCATTATAAATATTTATTATAAATCTATAATAGTAACCTCAATTTAATATTAATGACGTACTATTTATGTGTATTAATATATAAACCATTTTTATAAATCTACTACAAATGTTCCAGACTATATAAACTCTATGTGAAGAAATTCCGGAATTCATGTAGAGAAAGTCTATTTATAAAAATTATTAATTTATTTGGATATTTTATTGCTACGATAAACATCCTTATGATAGATATGTTTTTGGTAGAGGAGGTTAATTTATGTTCTGGGATATATGAAGAATAAGGGTTTTCCATCTCAATTTCATTCATAAGGACATGTTTGGTACAACACAACTAATTTCCTTCATGTGGTGTCTATACTTCCTAATTGAAATTTTATATCATCATATTATATTATTTATTATATCTAATAACCATAATTATTCCCTCTTATTAAATTTTTTTTGAATTAATTTATACACAAGAAATAAGTTTGGTTATTCATATCAATAATCATTATTTTGTAAATAACTTATATTCCCTATAAATTTTATTTTATATAGTGAATAAATTTCCAGGGAGGAATATTTTACATATTAGACTTGAAATTAGGTATATTTAATTGTCTATATATTTATCCCTCCCTCATAATCTTTTTATTAATGAGTTTCTACAACTATTATAAAACACAATGTTTTCCACCGTGGAAACCCATCCTAGGTTATTTAAATGTAAAACCATGTTTAATATCCATGAAAATACATCTCAATATAGATATTAGAAATAGGATGAATCTATGGAATAGATTTAACAAGGTGTAATCACCCACAAAAATTTTTTTGAGCATTGAATGAATTATCCACATGGTGGATGATGTATTTTCATACCTCTCCTAACCTAGATAAACACTCATGGGGGATATTATTTTGAATATTCACACAATCTTAATGAACCCAAATGAATGTTTTTTCAAAAAAAATCTTTTTTATCTTAAAATTGAATACTATTGAACCCAATTAATATCTCCCATTGAAAAACTTGAATATTGAATGTACACTATATACAATATTTCATCGATAAGGATATTAATAATAATCAAAATAATACCCCAAAACATTAAATGTTGATTGATTGATGTTCTTAAAGACATAAAAATTGTTAAATTAAATCAGAAACAAAGATATTTATTATTATAAAATGAAAAGGAGTAAAATAAATACAAATAAAATGAAACATTAAATAGGATAAGAAAATCTAGTGGATCAGTGTGGTCTAATGATCTAATTATGAAATGAATCCACATAGACAAATTTCATCCCTACATTTGTAAAGCTCAAATAATTTTTTAAAAAATTGATTTGTGTACCAGGAATCTCAATGGAGGATAAGATGTTAACCACAGAATTCCCCTCAATCTAGGTATTCCTAAATTATAGGTAGCTATTCAAAATCAATATACATCTTATGATAATATATTTAATCTCAATAACTGAAAATCCACCTCTGAGTAACACATTTTAAATCTAGAGAGTGTTAGTTTCAACTACTTGTATCTCAATGATCCATTTTATACTTCTTTGGAGGCTAGTAAGAATGGATTTGACATCGGCTAGTAGCGAGTCACCACTCTAATTTTTTAATGATAATGAAATAAAAAGTGGATCCCTAGGTATCTATAAAACCCCTTGACATACATGATACCCATGATACATTACTCATCGATGTTAATTTTAAGCACTTATTAGTGAGGGTTCCAGCAAACCCAATTTCCCTTCTAGTTGTTCCAGATGTTGTTTGATGTTAAGACTCTCACAATAATCATTCTAATATATGTCATCTAATTCATTATGAAGGATATCCAAGTCTGTAAAAGTGTTCTTTATTTACCAAATTATACATAATCTCATACCTTGAATGGGGAATTATTTGTCTTCCATATTTTCTAATATATTGAAACCCATATTTCTATTCAATCGGTGGTTCCTTAGGGAATGGTATAAGTGGTCCTGATGACTCTTATAGATAATGTATTATACATAATATGGTGATCAGTGGGCCATAAAAATATACCACCGCATGATGAATTGAAAGGTATAATGATACAAGACCACATGGGTTTTGGGGTATACCCCTCCCCATATCATTACATTATCTTAGAAAAATAAAAAAAAAATATTTAAACCAAAAATTATTTATTCCATCATTATCATATGAATTAATATTTTTCTCATTATTTTTAGTTATTATATTATAAATATAATTCTCTCACTTTTAAATATTTATGGATTCATTTTGTTTAATTATTTCCCCTATATCACTTATTCCATGTTTATTTTTTGATATAACCCAGTATACGCAACCCCTTAATGGGAATATAAGATCACCATTACATTTTTATTTGTCCCTAAGAATCATAGTGTCGAACATTCTGTAATTTTCTAGTATATTATTAATGGTGTACTTATGTTCTCATAATGTGATCTTGTCATATCTTATGTATTCGAATGTATTATATGTATCTATTTAATCTGCAAATATTACATAATAATTGGATCTTGCATGATGACGACTATTTTGTAGCAATGAGTTAATATTTCTACTTAATATGGGTTTATGGAATTTGGGATGTTTTAAAGTACACCACTTTCATGTTGGGTGAGGAGACATATAGTTTTATGTTTAATCTAATTTCACACAACAAATAGATTCTTTTACTGAATGTAGGAATGCTACACTCATTAGTATTTTATAATCTAGTTAGAGATATAGGTTTTTCTAGGGAGTATCTTTACATGGTGATTTGAATTTATATTCCCATAGAGGTGTGATGTTAGGGTATCTAGAGAATTCTAAATTAGGATTAGTGATAAGTATATGTCTGGTTATATATAACATCATCATATAGGATATGCATCATTTTTATATGTACCATATTATGTATTTGTGGATACATTATAGATATCACATAAACTTTTATCATTTATGGGTATCCTTTATATCTATAAAGTGTATATGTTGTAATGCCCTGACCCTAGTTACCCAAAAACGGTGCATTATTACATAAAATTTTCATAATCCGAAAAGATCATGTCTTGAAAGACTGATTAGTTTAGAAGATTTGGAATCACTAGATACATTCATAAAGTCTAAATTACATCATAATGTGAAAAATACAACAACATCTTGTCTCCACACTCAAATCCCGTTATATTATCCCAGCAGGTCATTCATAAAATACTTCTTTACATCCTTGGAAAAATAAAACTTAGAAAGGGATGAGTTCAAATTCATATTAAGGACAACAATATAGAAAAAACATTCATAAATCAACATAAACATTTAAAGAAAATGTATATCTAAAACAAAATACTTTTAAACTTGAAATTATGTATAATATGGATAATATAAAATGAAATAATTCCATTTACTTAATCACATAGATATTCTACTAGTCGAATAATCACATGCAATATCAATAACCACTTTCATAATGATGGAATGTATATTGCCAGACTATTATAACCATATATTCAAGGCCTCGTGTCAATACTACAAAATAATATTTTGTCAAGGACTTATGACAATACACTAGTTTGTCTCATGAGACCTACCGATGCATCGAGGAGCTTTAGCGGGCTCCACTTGTCACTTACTAAGTCCAATGCATTCCTCATATGAATGGATTTAAACATAACATAAAAATTCATAATAAAACTAGCATACGAAATGTAAATACATTCTCCATAAACCATGAATGGTATAAAAATAACACATCCATAGTCAAAAAAATCACAAAACCTTCAATACAATGTGGAAGTTTTGTATCATAATAAATCAACCTAAAATAAGCTTAAAATCCATCAAAGGATGTTGACATAGATGAAATAAATACTATTTGAGAGAAATATATCTTTTTTTAAATCATTTAAAAGTTACAAAACTGTAAAATAAAACATTTACATTGAAAATAATCTTATAATCTTGTAAGGGAAGCTTCAAATATTTTAAAATGATGGAAAATAGCCGCACTGGCCGTATAAGTTAAAAAAAGATATTGTTACCTTAATTTGTTGAAAAGGTTAAAAATGCCCTTTTTTGAAAATGACGTGAAGATTCCTTTATAAACATCTTATAAAAAGTAAAAAAACGGTATAAATGACTTTAACCTATATTTTGTAAAATAGTAGGGATTTTTTGAAATACATTTTTAAGAAACATGGATGTGGATGATAAAGAGGTCGTAGTAGATAATTATGTATAAACAACCTCGGATAATGAAAAGATTGTGAAATAAACCCTTACCATGTAATTTTACTTGGTTGAGGGTAGTTTATCCTCCTGTATAATCATGAAATAATTGTTATTAAATTATAAAAGAATCATATACATTAATACGATATCATATATGATCATTTAACATTTCTCTGTTAATAATATATTAGTATTATTGTCGTTTTGGGTGTTAAGTTACTCATTTTCTCTTATATGTTTTGTTACATAAGTCGTGTTTGTTATGGATAGGTTATATCTTATTCATATACAGGATGATATCAAGTCATTAAATATTATTTTTATTCATCAAATGAGAATTATACTTGCATGGATACGATGGGGAAAGAATCTCATCGCGTTCGTGGAGACGGTAGTCCGTACGTACGCACGAGCGACAATATCATTCTTTTGAAATTTAAAATAATATATAAATGGATGGTATATCATATATAATGAATAATTATCATGTTATATTTATTATTTAAATCAATTACACTTCATTATCATACCCATCAAAATAATAATGTTTTGAATAACAATTACACCACGATGTGGAGACGGTAAGCCGTACGTACACACGTATGGTGACATGTCATTAAAAGGATGGATAAAATAATGAATATTGATGTACCATATTTATAATAACATCATTTTACATATATATAATACAGGAGTTATTATTTTAGAATTGAAATAACAAAGAATAATGAAGCTGAAGAAGAAAGGAACTTGAAAGAGGGTGGTGAAAACATTACCTCTTCTTCGGGTAATTCTTTTTGATTTGATCAAAAGGGCTCCATAGGTTGCCTTTTTGATCAAACTATGTATTCTAGGTTTAAGTGAGGGATGTTTATTGAATAATTGGTCAGGGATTGGCCGATCCAAAAGGATTTGTAGGTGTGAATTTGCGAAAATGTGGAGTTCCCTTTTATAAGAGGGGTGAGGGGCATCTTAGGAAAAGCAAGAAATATTTTTTTATAAAAAATTCATATTTGGTTTCTAATGGCTCCAAAGTGGATAAATTATTGTATAAGGTGCGGGTAGGTTGAAAACCACTCAACCAATATGTTTTATACAGGTTTGGGTCAGTAGTTTAACCTTATCTTTTAGTTTTAACTTTTAGTTAATTAGTTTGACATTTACCATGTCGCTATGTATTTAAATATTATATAGTAAATATACTCACTATAAACATTTAAGAGACAACCAAGTGGTCCATTAATAATACAACTATCATTATATAAGTTGTTTGGACAAACCATATATTTTTAGGAAATGAATACCAATTTATAATATAATATTTGTTTTAAAATCTCTTTTATGTCAATTTTGACACTATTGGGTATTTTGTTTTTGATAAATTTATATCAGAATTATTACATCGAATAAAATTCATATAACAAATCCTAATATGTCATATTAACCTAGAAAATTGGGGGATTTCATAAAAAGCCTCAAATTACATTTATTTTCATATTTATAATATCAATTATTTTAATATTTCATTAATTAGGTAATTACTACATCACCATTTTGTCATAAATAAAATAAATTATTTAAGGTATAAAAATTACAAATAAAATAAAATTATGTAGGAAATATTTTTATCTTTATAATTAATATTTATAATTTAATTCATCTTATGTATAACCCTGTATTAAAAATGGTTTAGTTATTAAATGTTGAATTTAACTCTTTTAACACTTCTTGAATTAAATACTAATAAATGTCCTAATCTAATCCAAGTGGATCAACGAGGTTCATATTTTATTCCTAAGGTTGTTTTTGGTCGAAATATACATAGCCAATACAATTAGGACACGTGTTTAGTTAATATTAATAACATATTTACCATTAATTACCATATTTACTTTTAACCGTGGTAAATAAAAGTAAAAAGTTACTATTCACCAAAAATTATTTTTATCTTATTGAACAACATTTAATCCTTTATATTAACCATGTATCTTGGATTTTCAAAATTTCATTCATAGAAGCGGTAAAATTATGTTTTATGTAAATTTCTAAATTCTCCTAGGAGGTGGGAAAAGGACGGTGAAAAGTTCCATATAATTTTGTATATATCTAAAATTATTCGAAACAAAATCTAATGAATTACATTGAACTTATATAGGTATTATGTATCCATTTTGAACTTAATTAAATTTAAATAAATTTAATAATTATTTAAATAATAATTCGGTTTTAAACTATAACTCAATGATTTTTAACTATTCATCGAAAATTGAATGTTTTCAGAAAAATACCAAAAATTTACCCTAAGATAATTTTGATATTCTGAATCAAAAAATGAAGACCATTTTGAAAGAGAAGATTTATAAAATTTCAAAACGTGGGTATTACTATTCATAACGGCGAGTTTGATTGGTCACGGTGTGTTAGAATCTAGAAATTGCGTACAATGATTGTTATTGCATTATTCAAAGAAAAACATACCTTGGAAGCTTGGGGGGTTACATTCTCCCCTCCTTCAAATAATTTCATCCTTTAAATTTCTAGAATATTATTGCTTAAAAAGACATAGGCAGTTCTTCATCATATGTTCCTCAGGTTCCCACGTTGCCTCTTCCATATTATGGTTTCTCTATAGAACGTTTACCAGACGAGTCGTCCGGTTTCTCAGCACTTGTTCTCTAGTATCAAGAATCCTGATGGGGTCTTCGCAAATAAGACAGATCAGGTTCTAGTTCTAATTCCTCATAGATGTGTACATGCGTTGGGTCATACATGTATTTTATCAACCGTGATATGTGGAACACATTGTGAACTTTTGAGAGATTTGGAAGCATTGCTAAATGGAAAGCTACAACACCAATTCATTCTAGAATTTCGAAAGGAATGATGTAACTGGGACTCAATTTACCTTTCTTACCAAAACGTATAACTCCCTTCCATGGAGAAACCTTCATGAAAACATGATCTCCCACCTGAAATTCCAAATCCTTCATTTGATTATCAGCATATCTCTTCTGCCTACTTTGAACTGGTTTGATGTGGTTTTGAATTACCTTAACCTTTTAAATTGTTTCCTTCACCAGTTCTAGGCCTACAAGTTTTCTTTCATGAACATCATCCCAACAGTTTGGTGTGAGACATCTCATTCCATGTAATGCTTCATATGGTTCTATTTGAATACTTTAATGGAAGCTATTGTTATAGGAAAATTCTACCAGAGGTAAATATTGATCCCACATACCTTGAAAGTCAAGTGAGCAGGATCCTAACATGTCCTCTAATGTTTGAATAGTCCATTATGATTGTCCATCAGTTTGATGGTGGTATGGATTGCTCAAATGAAGTTCAGTATCCAGTGATTTCTGAAGACTTTTCTAGAATCTTTTATTAAAATAGGGATGGAAATCAGAAACAATCGATAGGGGTACTCCATGAAGTCTCACAACTTCATTAATATAAAGTCTTTCTAGATGTTCAAGTGGTAGATCCTCTCTTATAGCATGAAAATGTGTAGAATTGCTAAGTCGATAAACAATAACCTATATTGCATCATTCCTTCTAGAAGTATTTGGTTTCCCCATGAAAAAGTCCATCATAATATTGTCCCATTTCCACTCCAGTATGGGAAGAGGTTTCATGACTCCTTCAGGCTGTTGCCTTCCAGCTTTCACTTGTTGACAAACCATACAACATGAAAAAAAATCAAAAATCTCCCTCTTCATTTTGTCCCACCAAAAATTTTCATTCAAATCAATATACATTTTGGTGCTCCAAAGGTGTATTGGGAAATTTGATCTATGAGCATCATCCAACAATTAATTTTTTAGATCAAGTATATCGAGAACACAAAGCCTCTTCCCAAATTTCAAAACTCCATATTCATACACAAAGTCACTCAATCTCTCATCATTCACAACTTTAATCTTCTTTTGAAATTCTTCATCATCGGTCTTAGAACTCTTAATCTTTACTAGAAAGGATGGTTTGGAAACCATTTGAAAATTTATTGATGTTTCACCTTCCATGGTGATTCCCATATCCATCATTACAAGATCCATGAAAATAGGATCCCTTTTAACTCTCATCATGTTCAAAATTCAATGATCCTTTCTGGTCAAAGCATCAGGCACCTTATTTTCTTCCCTAGGTGGTTGTGTATCGGGAAGTCATAATCCTTGAGTAGTTCAGGCCATCGCCTTTTCCTCATGATGAGTTCTTTCTGTGATAAAATGTACTTCAAACTCTTTTGATTGGTATATAACACACATTTCCCACCATAGAGATAATGTCTCCATATCATAAAAGAATATATTATAGTAGATAACTCAAGATAATGTGCAGGATAGTTTTTCTAATGAATTTTTAGCTGTCGTGATGCATAGACAATAACCCTATCATTCTGCAAAAGGATAAAACCAAGTCCTTTTTTCGACGCATCACTATAAATAACGAACTTAGCATTCCCCGATGGTAGAGTCAATATAGGAGAATTGACTAATCTTCTCTTCATGTCATCAAAACATTCTTCACACTCTATTGTATACACAAAATTAACCCCTTTACGTATGAGCTTTGTTAATGGGTTAGCCAAACAGGCAAAGTTCAGGATGAAACGTTGATAATAACCTGCTATACCAATAAAACTGTGTACCTCATTTATACTCGTCAGTGCTGACCATTATTGGATATCTATTTTCTTAGAAGGATCAACGAAGATTCAATCCATAGAGAAAATATGGACAAGAAAATAAATCTCTTGAAGCTATAATTCACACTTTCTAAACTTCCCATATAATTCATGTTTTCTAAGAGTCTCCAGGATAATGCGCATGTGATTTTCATGGTCCTTGTAGATTTTGGAATATACCAAGATATATTTAATAAATTCTATTACATAATCATTGAGATATTCTTTGAAAACATTATTCATTTGATCCATGAAAACATAGGTTGCATTAGTCATCCCAAAATGAATTACTATAAACTCTTAATGCCCATACATAGTTCGAAATGTTGTCTTCGGAATGTCTTCCTTCTTCATAGACAAATGATGGTATCGAGATCGAAGGACAATCTTTGAAAAGTATTGAGCTCCATGTAGTGGGAAAATAAATCATCAATGCGAGGAAGGGGATACTTGTTCTTTATTGTTATAGCATTGATTTCCCTGTAGTCGATAAATAGTCTCATAGATCCATCTTTCTTCTTAACAAAAAGGACAGGGGATCCCCATGGAGAAACACTCAGGTGAATAAATCCCTTATTACTCAATTCCTCTAGTTGTTTCTTTAGTTCAACTAATTACACAGTGTCCATTCTATAAGGGGTCTTTGATATAGGCCTTGAACTAGGAATTAAATCAATAGAAAACTCAATTTCTCGTTCTGGAGGATGTCTAGGTAAATATTCTGGAAACACATCCACATATTCTCTCACAATAGGCACATCCTCTATTTGAACATTCCTTTCCTTACCCACATTTATATCATTCTCTTCCTCCCCAATAATTGAATTTAGTTGAGCTATTGGGGGTGGATCTAGGTAAGAATTAGGTGGTGATGGTTCCTCTCTAAAGATAAGGCGTTCCTTATCCTCATCACCAAAAATATAACCTCCTTCTTCTTACAATAAATTTGTGCATCATGGTCGGAAATCCAATCCATAAAGAGGATTATATTAAATTCAATAATAGGTATGCCGATGAGATCTGTAGATAAAGAACATTTATGTGCTCTAATGGGGACCGATTCACAAAACATTGTTGCAATGATACTTCCCTTAGGAGTTATGACTGACAACTCCCTTGTTAAATCAAATTGGAAATATCTAATTTTCCTAGAAAAGTGGGAAGATATGAAACAATGCGTTGATCCCAAATATAATAATGCATTTTCTAAACTTGAGGAAACGATTAAATTACCTTCCACCATATATTTCAAAGCTTATACCTTAATAGTAGTGATAACAAAAGGTTGGACATGATCCCTTGGCCTTTTCTGGCGTATGTTCCCCTAACCCTTAGGACATTCATTTGTATAATATCCCATTTCCATGTAATTGTAGAATTGAACATAGATAGATTATTTCATCCCCTTACAATCACGAGCTTGGTGGAATTTTTCACCACACATGTAAGAGACTCCAATTCCCTTCATGCAGGTACTAGTGTGTTTCTTCCTACATTTACTACATGATGGATATTCAAGTTTTCCCTTCTTCCCCTAATTTCCATTTCCAGAGTGATCATCAAATCTCTTATTCTATTTCATTGCTTTAACGTCATAAGACTTAGAGAATTCCTTTTTTCTCTTTATAGCACATGATACAATGTCTTCGTACAACGAGAAGGATCGTGAGACTAATGATCGATGAAGAAATTGTTTTAAGACATCAAAGAAAAAATCAATCTTACTCCTCAGGTTACATATATAATCTGATGCATACCTCACTAACCTTGTAAAGTTATCTTCATACTTTGCGACATTCTCATACTCCTTTTGTCTCAGACTAAGAAATTACCTTTCCATATCCGCTCGATGGTCATGAGGAAAGTATTTTTCTAAGAAAATGTCTCTAAACACCCTCCATTCCATAGTTTATACTTCATAATCTTCATTCGTATTTTGAATCAATGACCACCATTGATCAACATCTTCAGTGAGGCGGTAAAATTCCATGAAAACTTTTTCCCTTTCACTACTTTCCAAGGCCTGAAATATTTTCTCAAGGTACCTTATCCATTGCTCAACTACCAATGGATTTGTACTCCCATTGAATGTTGGTTGTTGTTGCATCATGAAGCGATCTAACATTGATCATCCATGTTGTGTATCAGTGTGCTCCATATGGGTAAGGTTATTATTCATAACATGAGTGAGTTTTCCCAATATAGTGATAAGCTGATCAGCACTAGTAGAATCACCAGCTCTACTATAATTATCTTGAGCAGGAGGGAAATCCCTACATGGAGTGCGTGCATTGATACATTTTCCATTTGTTCCATTAGGCACCATTTCTAAAAAATGGCATAAACTAGATCATTTTATGATTCAAAATACATAATTCCAAACTTGTAATACACTTAACATAAATTGAACAGTTTTTGGATATAATCCATAATCATAAAAATGTTTTTTTTTGAGGAAGTATATACTCATAAACCATTCATAATTGTTTTTAATGAAAATAAGAATTATCTGGGCCAGAGCCACCTCTACCTACTCGTATCTAGACAGGGATGTATTGTTCAGAAAACTCACAAAATCTCTATAAAACCAAAATTATAGGAATTTCTTCTGTAGTAATCCTCAGTGTCCATCTTAGGTCTATGTGCTCTAAACAGAGTTTATCTAAATCTAGCTTCCATGGTTTATACTAAACTTCCTCTGATACCAACTGTAATGCCTCTAACCTAGTTACCCATAGTCAGTGAATTATTACATAACATTGGTATGATCATAAAAGTTCATGTCTCAGAATACTGGTTAGTTTAGTAGCCTTGGAATCACTAGACACATTCATAAAGTTTACATTAAATCATAAATTGAAAACTACAACAACATCTTGTCTCTACACTCATATCCCTTTATACTATCCCAGTGTTTCATTCATAAAATACCTCTTCACATCTTAGGAAATATAAAACAAATAATGGAGTGAGCTCAAATTCCTAGTAAGGATTACAATATAGCAAAAACTTCCAAAAATACAAATAAACATTTAAGCCAATATATATCTAAAACAAAATCCTTGTAAAATTGAACTTCAACATAATATGGAAATGATAAAATTAGATAATTCCATTTACTTATTCACATGGATATTCTACTTGTCGAATAATCACATTCAATATCAATAACCACTTTCATAATAATGGAATGCAAAATGCCAGACTATTAGAACCACAAATTCAAGGCCTCGTGACAAGACTACAAATAAGATTTTGTCAAACCCTTCTACCAAGACACTAGTTTTTTCTCATGAAACCTACCGATGCATCGAGGAGCTATAGTGGGCTCACCCGTCAGTTACTATGTCCAATGCATTCCTTATATGAACAGGTTTTAACATAACATAGACTTTAGTATTAAAACATTCTTACGAAATGTATATAATTTCTCTATAAACCATGAATGGTATAGAAATATCATATCCACAGTCAAACATATCAGAAAACCTTCAATACAATATTGAAGTTTTGTATCATAATAAATCAACTTCAAATAATCTTAAAATCTATCAAAGGATGTTCACATAGATGAAATCAAAACTAATTTAGAGAAATATCTCTTTTTTTAAATAATTTAGAAGTCACATTATTATAAAATAAAACATTTACACTAAAAATATTATAATAATCTTGTAATGGAAGCTTCAAAGATTTTACAATGGTGGAAAATAGCCGCACCCACCGTATAAGTTAAAAAAAGAAATTCTTACCTTAATTTTTTGAAAAGGTTAAAAAGGTCCTTGTTTAAAAAATGACACAAATATTCCTTTATAAACTTATTATGAAAAGTAAAACTAGGGTATAAATTTTTTTAACCCATATTCTGTAAAATATTAAGTACATTTTGAAATACATTTTTAAGAAACATGGATGTGGATGATAAAGAGGTCCTAGTAGATAATTACATATAAACAACCTCGGATAATGACGAGATTGTGAAATAAACCCTTACCTTGTAATTTTCCTTGGTTGAGGGTAGGTTAACCTCCTCTATAGTGGTGAATTTTTTTTTACTAAATATTCTAGAATCATATAGATTATTATGGTATCATATATGATCTTTTATCATTTCTTTGTTAATAATATATTAGTATTATCGTCGTTTCGGGTGTTAACTTAATCGTTTTCTCTTATATGTTTTGTTAAATAAGTAATGTTTGTTATGGATAGGTTGTATGATATTCATATACAGGATGATATCATGTCCTTAAATAATATTTGTAATCATAAAATGAAAATTATTCTTTCATGGATACAATGGGAAATGAATCTCATCTCGTTCGTGGAGATGGTAGTCCGTACGTTCTCACGAGAAACAATATCATTATTTTGATATTAAAATAATATATAAATGGATGGTAAATCATATATACATAATAATTATCATGTTATATTTATTATTCACATCAATTAAGCATAATTATCATACCCATCAAAATAATAATGTTTTGAATAACAATTACACCACGACGTGGAGACGGTAAGCCGTACGTATGCACGTATGGTGACATGTCATTCAAAGGATTGATAAAATAATGTAAATGTATGTACCATATTTATAATAAAATCATACTATCTAAAATATACTGGATTTATTATTTTATAATGGAAATAACAAAGAAAGAAAACGTTGAAGAAGAAAGGAACTTTAAAGAGGGTGGTGAAAACATTACATCTTCTTCGGGTTCTTCTTTTTGATTTGATCAAAAGGGCTCCATAGGTTGGATTTATGATCAAACTATGGCCTCCAGTTTTAAGTGAGGAATGTTGAGAGAATAATTGGTTAGGGGTTGGATGAGGAAAAGGGATTTGAAGGTGTGAATTAGCGAGAAGGGGGAGTTCCCTTTTATAAGAGGGGTGAGAGGCACCATAGAAAAGCTAGAAATATTATTTTATAATATATTCATATTCGATTTATAATGGATAAAAAGTATATTATTTAAATTATAAGGTGGGGATAAGTCTCAAACCACTCATAAAATAGGTTTTAGAGTGTTTTGGGTCACTATATTAACCTTATCTTTTAGTTTTAACTCTTAGCTATTTAGTTTGACATTTACCATGTCTCTTTGTATTTTTATATTATACAGTCAATAAACATATTATAAACTTCCATGAAACCCCCAAGTGGTCCATTAATAATGTAATTATAATTATATAAGTCCTTTTGATGATCCATATATTTTTAGTAATAGAATATAAAATAATTATATTATATTTGTTTTAAAAACTCTTTTATGTCAATTTTGACACTATTGGGTATTTTGATTTCGATAAATTCATAACAGAATTATTACTTCGAATAAAATTCATCTAACCCATCCTAATATATCATATTAACCTATATAATTATTGTAATACATAAAAAGTCTCAAATTACATTTATTTTGATATTTATAATACAATTATTTTAACATTTCATTAATTATGTAATTACTACATCACCATTGTGTCGTATATAAATTTAATTATTTAATGTATAAAAATTATAAATAAAATATAATTATGTAGAAATGTTTTTTATCTTTCTAATTAATAGTTATAATCTAATTTATATTATGTATAACCTAATATTTAAAATGTTTTAGTTATTAAACATTGATTTTAACTCTTTTAACTCTTCTTTGAATTAAATAATAATAAATGTCCTAATCTAATCCAAGTAGACCAAATATGTTCATATTTTATTCCTAAGGTTTTTATTGTCGAATTATACTTATCCAATAGAAATAGGACTTTTTAATGGTAATATTAATATCATTTTGACACTTAATTACCCTATTTACAATTAATCATGGTATATAAAAGTAAAAAGTTATTATTCACCAAAAATTATATTTTTCTTATTGAACAAAATTTTACTCATTGATATTAACCGTTTCTCCTGTATTTTTAGAACAACCACTCTAAAAAGTGGTAAAATTATGTTTTATGTGAATTTCCAAATTCTCCTAGGAGGTGGTTAAAAGATGGTGAAAAGTTCTGTAAAATATATATATATCTTATATTATTCTAAAATAACTCCAAAGAATTAAATTGAACATATATATGTATTATGTATCCATTTTTACATTAATTAAATTTAAATAAAATAAATAATTATTTAAATAAAAATTCTTTTTTAAATTATAACTTTGTGTTTTTCCACTATTCATCAAAAATTGAATGTTTTCAAAAAAATACCAAAAATTCACCCTAAGATAATTTCGATATTAAAAATCCACAAATGAAGTCCAGTTTGAATGATAAAATTTTTAATTATTAAAAAGTTGGTATTAATATTTATATCGTCTAGTTTGATTGGTCACGGTGTGTTAGAATCTCGAAATTGCTTACAATGAAGGCTATTGCATTATTCAAAGGGAAACGTACCGTGGAAGATTAGGGTGTTGCATATGTTATACATAAAATTAAAATTTCTATTTCAAGGTCACCTGTTTGGGACCTTATCATTAATAATTAGGGGAGTTCATGATTTAGTTATATATAATTTATTTGAAAGATGAGGATACATGGAAAATTTTTCTTTTTATTTTCATTTTCTAGTTACTAGATGTGTTCGTCTATATGTTTCTTATGGTAATTTATCAAGAATAATATATCTATGGATTATATTTTTTGTGATCATAAATTCCATAAATATTACCCCTTAAATGATCAATCCTAAATGTGTTCTTGAAATGAAAAAAATAGATAGTGGATATAGGAAAAATGGTTTTATTTCCCAATTATTTCCACAACTAATGTTCATATATTTTTTAGGATTAATATGTGTCGACTATAATTGTTTGAACCAAATGATTGTTAATATTTGAAAAACATTCCTCATATTGATGAAATTATTCTATCATCAAAAATAATATATGATGTTCACTATGATTGAATTATGATAAGTTTATCACCATTTTTGAAAGAAGCCTTATGAAATTATAAATATTTAATTGATGAGTGGGTGTGGCTTGTAAAATTAACTTTTCAAACTACTTATGTAAATAAATTTATATGATCTTTATCATTTTCCTTATGACTAGTGTATTCGAACCTTATTTTTATTCTTTCATGTCCATATTCGTTGAATATATTTTTGTGTACTCATATTCTATAGAGGATCTTGAACACCGTTAGGATATCATTTTAGGAACACTGATTGTTCATCCATCATATTCAAAGACTACCATGAATTAGTTTTACATTATTGGGGTACAATTCATATGGTACATGATATCAATTGACTAATTTTTAGTTGAAGTATTGAAATTTGTGGTGTCAATTTATTGGGAGTATATAAAGAATATTTTTTATATTTTTCGTTTCATGGGATTGGAGGGATTTGAAGAGAGTTTTATCCTTCACATATCCTAATTGGAACTACCGATGTGGGACCTGAACTAGAGGGAACTAATTTTTATGTTGTTGGATTCTTTTGAGATCTAATTTTGTAATATGGGAAGGAAATTGATGTATGAATACCCTTACCCAATCCAGGAAAGGATTGTACATCATACTCTGATGCCTAAATTGTTGGTCTTAGGTTAGTTATAATGTAGGGTGTGTTAGTGGTCACTAATGTGTATTAAAAACTAATGGGCACATTAATACAACTACCCATCATATTATTTAAATTTACATGAAAAGGTAAACATTTTGATGTTTTTTTTACTTACATCAATGTGAGTGGTTTATAGTGCATACTAGTAGTAAGATCTGGAAGTATTTATTGTTTTCCTAGAGAGATATAAACCATCGGTATGGGAGGTGGTATGAGTACATGGAGTCTTTTGAAATAATGATAGCTTATACCTCTTGGGAATGTAATTTTTCAGATTATTTATTTTTTATGAAATATTTTTTCTCGGTAGTTAAGGATTATTGTAGTTAGTACTAGTTGGTTAGCGTCATTGTTTAGATAAACCTTCATATAATAGAGTGCAATGGTATAATGACTGATATAATCATTAAGTACTTCTTTATCACTATTCTATAGGGGGGATGTTTTTTAGTTATGTGAACTATATTTTTTATTTATTTGATAAAATATATATGGTTTAACGAATCATCCTGATTGGTCAATTAATATCGATGAGATCCTTTGTATATAGGGTTGTGGGGTAGTCCCATTGATAATTTGGGAATAGATGATTTTGGATTAACATGTCTTGGGATGGGTTATTCATAGTTTGGTTGTTGAGATATAGTATGAAATATTTTGATATAATTAATGTCTTGGTATGAATTAGGATATATAAGGGTTTTTTTCATATTGATTCACCAATAAGAATGGGAATTCTATGTGTTTGGAACCTAAGGTTTTAATTCTGTATTACACATCATTATGAGGATGTTTTATGATGTTACTATGGATTTTTTATTAGGATTACTAATAAAGATTTATTTAAATGATATGTTTGTTTTTTAAATGGAACAATTATAAATGGCCTCAAATTTTTTATTGGTTAGGGAGGCCTAATAAAATAATGAGTTGAGTTGGGTATATTTAAAATATAGTGAGTCCTTATGGATTTATTAAGAAAATACTTTTGTATTGGTATATTCAATTTAATTCACACGTCTTGTGCGGGTGGAAAATTGTTCATTATACATATGTTCCCATGATAATTTTTACCCATAATCATAGAAACAAATAATATAAAAATGTTATATTAGAGTTGTATGACATGTTATTGGAATGTTTCGATGACATTAGTAGTTCATCAGAGAAGTATCTTATCCTTATAGTACTCCCTTATAATAATATTTATTGTGTCTTGATTAATATTTATCCAAAATTATATTTATAGAGTAGACCAATATAGTAACATATATATTTGGTTTGAATTAGTGGATTTAATTATTGTCATACCTAATCATATTAAATATTTTTTGAAGTGTTACCTTCTGATCAAAAAATGGTTATAGGTGCCATAGAGAAATTATATATTATCTAGTGAGAAAGATATATATTCACTATAGTATTAGGTGGGGGAAATTATTTTATTTCATGTGTCAACTCAGATGGTACATATGTGTACCTAAATGTTGGTGAATCTAGTTTCTAGTTTTAGAGGGTTGTTCAAGGATGTCCAGAGTATTTTTACCCATGAATATTGGTATGAAAAATCATAATGATCCTATTCAATTCCTAACAAATTTAATGTATCCAATTTTAAGACATTCTATATTGACCCTTATCATGTGATTACAATACAAGTGCTCTAACTAGAAATTTTAACATCATTCATGGTGTCAAAAGTTTAGATAAAAGATAATGAGATAAAACACTTCATAAGGATATGAAACCAACAATACACTTGGATGGAAGAATAATATTTTCTAAGAAGATATTAAGAGGAGTATGATGTGAGGTAATGGTGGATGATTTTTATAATCAATGATGATCACTGATGATAAATTATACATATCATGTAGAGTTTCAAAAATATTGGGGAGGTTGCAACAACATGATTTTTTTATTTGTGATTTAAATATTATTTTTTTAAAAAAATTGAGATTATTTTTGAAAAATGATTTTCTATGGTGTTGGAAGGGTTCAAAGGCCTGTTTTCAGAAAATAAGACATATGATGGGAAATATATCTGTTTATATATTCCATTGTGCACATAATGGATTGGTATTAAGAGGTAAATCCAGATTTTTGAGGAGGATATATCTATATGATGGCCACCAGTAGGCCAGTGACCCAAGAGTGGAAACCCTATGTCTAGAGGTTATATAGTGCGGGGGATTAAAGACCCCTAATTTCCTTAAATACAAGGTAATTTTATGATTCTGCAAAAATTTAAGGCTCGGGATTCTGTTTCCCAGTGTACCCAGAATCAATTTCTAAAGTTTTTTTCGGGTAAGTTCAATAAACGTAAGAGCGAGTTTCTATATCATTTGATCCGGTGCTTGGAATCAAAATATGAGGGCATCATTGAACTCATTGTGCCAGTATTCTCTTATGAAGACTTTCACATCGACGACAGTTGGTTGAGATTAAAAGATACTTAGAGATCTTTTAGGGAAATAATTAAATAAAAATAAAGTTATCTAGGTTTATTTTTATTCTATTGGTTAAAGTATCCATGTGGAAGTTGGAGGTGGGGACAAACACACCTTAACCTCTCATGATAGGTTATGGTGGTGGGGCTCACCCGAACCTAACCTTCCACTAATGGATACGGTGTGAGGACCACCCGAGACTAAATCCCCAAATTGAATGAAGGAAACCACTCAAATCCCTCGTAAATGAGAAAGAGTGTAACACCCCAGGTAAATAAAGAATATGAAATTTTCATATTTATCCATATTTGTGAATAAAATATTAATATGACTTTAAAGGGGACGCCATGCTTGATGGCGTACCCAACACGCAACAACGAGTTTCTTGGGAATCTTAAGTTGCATTCTAATAATAAAATAATATTATTTTAAGTGGTATTTAACATGTAGCCGTTGTATTGGAGGGAATGGATAGAAATAACTAAAATATGATTATATATGTTCTTAAATGTTTTTACATTTATCCAATAAAGGATAGAGGCTTAAAATACGGAAAGAATTCAATTTTAGGCGTATATGCCCTAGTTTTCACTAAAGGTTCACTTATCGCCTTTTGATGGAGAACTGTCATTAAATATAGTTTTGGACACTCTTATACATTATTTTGGACCAAATAGAACTCTTATTTAGAATCGGGACATCAAATTTTACTTTGTGTAATTTTTTGGTATTTTTCCGATAAAGTTCATTTTTAATGAATAGTGTAAAATGTTGTGTTTTAATTCAAAACCTCTTTTTAATCTAATGTATTTATAGGATTAGATAATCTTTTGAATTGGTTTTAAGGTGAAATTGGAAAATATTTTTACCATTAAATCCAATAGTGGTCGTTGGAATTAATTTCACTTTTAAATCGGACTTAAACTAGTATCAATCTTTTGATACTTATTGTTTCTTAAAAACACGCTATTTGTTTTGACAGCGGGAGTTAATCATTAAATTAATTAATTCTACTTATATTATTTGAATTAGGTAATACAAACATCATTTTTGAATTCGGAATATCAAATATATCATAGGGTGAATTTTTGGTAATTTTCTGAAAACTCCAATTTTTGATGAATAGTGAAACCACTAAGTGGTAATCAAGCAAACTGATTTTTCAGTTAAATGAAAGTTTACCACTAATGTGTAATGAATTTTGAAAATCTGACATACATGGTTGTAATTAGTATGTAAAATGTGGTTCAATGGGATGAAAATAATTTTTTGGTGAATAGTAACTTTTTTTCATTAATCGCGATTAGAGGTAATTAGTGTAATTTAAGGTAAAAATGATATTATAAAAATATGAAAACACCATGACACTTGTCCTAATCCTATTGGATGAGTCATGGCCGACCAATAAAACCCATGGCTCAACTTGGGGACCCCATGGAGCCACTTTGGTTTGAAAATGACATTAATATATATTTATTTAATGTTAAAATTAAATTGACACAAACATGAGTTGTTTTACTAAAACAGTTTTTAAGTGGGGTTACACAAGTCAAAATTTTGACTATAAATATTCATTAGAAAGATAAATAGATTTCATACATCATAGTATTTTTTATAATTTTTAAATATTAAATAAATTAATTTAATTACGACATCATGATGATGAAACGATGACCTCATTAATGAACAGTTTAAATAAAATGAAATGAAAATATAAAATCTAAGACCTACACTTGTCAGAAAACTATTGGATGGGAATATTTCGAAGCCTTATTATCTTATCTTCTAAATATATCAATGTGGGACCTTAGAAATTCGAAACACTTTTGAAAATAAAATAATAGTTTCATGATTTCCAAAAGTGCCCCTCCTCTCCTCTGATAAAAGGCCCCCACCTCTACCTCATTTCACACACTTCTCAAGCCTTTGGATCGGCCATACCCTGACCATTTACTCTCTCCACATCCCTCTACTAATCCTAGAGGATTCCTTTTGGGCATAATCCTTTCAAAGGAAGCCTTTAGGCTGAAATCAAAAGGAGTTACAATTTTAAAGGTAATTCATTCTCTCATGTTCATTTGTTTTATTTTTCTTATCCAACCCCCTAAACTCTTTTTATTTACTTATTCTGTAACAACACAAGTTTATTAAATATACTAGGATGTTGTTATAAGATTTATTCTAGCTACACTCTCACACAACTACATCAAATGGTTGAAGAACATACGGTTTCCGTGGATGGCGAAATTCTGCCTCCCGAAACGATGATTGTTCAACACTCATATAACACCTTCAAAGGTGGCCATTTAGATGACACTATATTTATATATGATATATAATATGTTTATGTTTTACTTAAGCTTATATATTTTCATTTGTTTCATACCTTTATGGTTTCCGTTGTGGGTAAACACGATAATTTCATTTTAGGAAGTACGGACTACCGCCCCCTCAAAGTGATTTGATTCGTTAATGCCATACGTGGGACGTATAAAGGATGGATTTAAAGTTATTATATATGATGTTATACTGGAATTATAATATACCTCTATATCATTATTTTTTCATTCCATTAAAGTATGAGATAGAAATTAAAGTAGCGTTCATGCGTACGTACGACTTACCGTCTCCATGAACGGTGCATTTCATTTATTACCTCTAAATGATTATGTAATATTATAAATACATGTATATTCTGTATATATATGATATATATGATATCCAAATCATGAATATCATTCTGGATATAATGAACCTTTGACCACACAAACAACATGTAATTGTAAGAAGTCCATTTTCGACTAAAGAACCAAATATTGAAAGAACAAAAATTATTAACTTAAATGATTACATAATGTTTATAACATTGAAATAAGTGATATAAAAGTAATAATGAACATTAATAAGGTTCATAAGAAAGTATAAATTAACTCAAGTTTATTATTCTGGAGATTAAAGAACGGTCGGGTCAAGTCGTATACGAGGTAAGGGATCCTACACCTCTCTTTCTTTTTAAGTACACTCTTTTATGTCATTCCTTTTAAGCTCAACTTTCTTATGATTGGGATGTTATTTTATATTACTCCCACTGTACTTATTATGTTCATATGATTAGATACCCTATTTCCTCTCATCAATCCATTTTTGAAGTTTTAAGTGGAGCTGTTAGGCTGGCGATTTTTCGTAAGGGATTTTTCATCTCACTTTTATTCCTGTGAGATTTATGCTACATTTGCCACAATTTCATTTGATTGGTTTATGTACTGCACATTATTACATTCCTTTATTAATATAATTCCATTTATGGGTATCTACATATTCATTTTCTGACACTTCTTCAATGGGGTGTACTTTTTGAAAGTTACCCAAGTCGGTAATGGAACCTTTCACCCTCCTCATTTTAAAAGACATAGTTTGTTATGTCTTTTAATTCACATACTATTATGTTGGGATATGTTCTTCTATATCCTGATTGATGTAAATTTTATGTACAAGTGATGATATTCCCTTTTTATCTCTCATCAACTCATTTTATGAATTTTTGAAGTGACGCCGTTAGGCTGTCGAATTTTACCAACGGAACGTTTTAACCCAATTTCGATTTCTTTGGGTTCAACATGTAGTTATTGAATATGTCATCCTTTGAATATGTGTGAATGACCTTTTATTGTTTTACACTTAATATCCAATTATATTGGGTGTATTTATATTTGTCACACACAATTTTGATATTGATTTATCCTTAATTTAAGGATACCTTCTTTATAAGGGATTTCATCACATTTTACATCCCTATTGAGACTTCATTGTTGTTATGCACCAATTCACTCTTATATGGTGTATATACTATCCTTTGGAATATTATATCATGAATCCATTTATTCTCATGATATTATAAATTTCTGATTACATGTTATTCCTCAATTATTGTATTCAAGTGTCTCTAATTTTGGTAAAAAACCTTTGATCAAAATATCACTTTAAATTATTTAATGACTTCTTCTTATTAATATACATGTTTTCAAAATGGTTTTAAGGATTTATTTATATGGATATTAATGGTTGAAAATGTTAAAATCTTCAAGGTGGTATGGGACACTTTGATTCAAAATTCTCCTTATTAAATGTTTTAAAAGGTTTTGGAAATGGTTTCTTTTTGTATGGATTCATAATTTCAAAATACTAAAATGTTATATTGTGATTGAAATGTGGAAATGTTTTGTTTCTTTATGCATGTTTTATGTGGTACTTTTATGTTATGGTTCTTGGGTATTGTTATGAAAACGGGGGATTCTGTGATAAACAAAGGGCGGGTGAGCCCGATATACCTCTCCAATGCATTGGGTAACTCGAAGGAGTGAAACGTTAAGGTTTCTTCGAAGAGATTTAGGGAATATACTGTGATGGGTATTCTAAACTTAACCAAGAGGGTTACTCCCTACGTAAGAATGTTATGAATGCCTCAAGTTACCTTTATGTATTATGATTTCTATGATTTATTCATGGTTTGATGAGGTATGTTAATGTGCCTTTGTTTTAAGGGTAAAGTATGATTTTATTCTTATGTATATATGAACTCATATTTCCTTTCCATATTTTTTATAAACCTTACTGATCTTTTTATGCTCATCCCAAGTTTTTGAAATGTTTTTCACAGGTCAAGGGAAAGGTACATGATGTGATGATAGTGTCAAGGATGTGTCAAGAATGAATCCATGTTTTATTTTCAATATGTTTCTGTTGATGGGAAGAATGAATACTATCTTTTATGTAACCACTTTGTTTAAATGTGGAATGTAATGCAAGTTTCATGATCAAATTCTCAAAAACTCTAAACCTGAAAAGATCCTCAATGTGTAATCTTGTGATAACTCATGATTATGTAAGGTTTAAGGCTGGGGCCTTATAGTTGGTATCAAAGGTCGGTTTAGATAACTTTAGAGGTTAGGGTATTCTCTAAGAACAAGTGACATTACAATAATGGTTAGGATTTCAGAAAGAGTCCTAGTTTTAGATAAAGTGAATGAGTAAGTGTATCTTAGTGTTTACCTTCCTCATTAGTACATGATGGTTTTGTTGATATACTCACACTGACATTTCTGTTTTATGTGAATGGATGGATCTAGCAGGCACCAAAGAGACAACAGGTTTGAAGGAAACTTTGGTGGTTCTCTGATTAAGATACTAGATAAAATGGAGGATTCAATGAGGAAACTTGTGGTTGTCCTAAACCAAATATCAAGGAGTCATGATCAACCACTTGAACCTTGGTATGTTCTGTAATGAATCATGTACGAGATGACCAATCGATGTGGAAGTTCGGGTAATAATTATAAAGGTAACCATTAGAGTTTATATGATCCATACTTTTGAGGTAATTATGGGTTATTATATGATATGCTGGAAAATGAAAGGCATGAGATAAACTTGAGGTTAAAATATGTAATGCTCATTTTTGATGATTTTATCCCTTTTTGGGGAATTATTTGAGAATTATATATTTTTGGAAAAAGGACAACACGCAGACCGTGTGACTACCCATCACGTCAGACAAAGCTGTGGGAATCGAACCCACAACCAAAGTGCGACTGGTATTTATCGCCTACCACTGGACTACGTGAAGTCCCTGGTTAGTTTGACTGATTCTTTCTAGTTATATGATTTTATGAATTAAGAGTAAGTTGATTTTGGGTTATTTATGAAAATGATTAACCTATCATGGAGGATATGTGATTAGGTTAATTACTTTTCAATAGGAGACTTTAGGAGTAACTTATGTTGTTTGGAGATAAATGTTACGATTTAACTTGGAAGACTATGTGATTAAATCCTTCAAATATTTGGGTTTCAATCTTATATTGGTTTACTTTGAAGAATTTTATGGATAAATTGTTTATCGGATGATCCTGGTTGAACTTTGGGTTTTGTTTGACAAATTTTGGAGATTAAGAATAGATTTTCTTTTTATAAAGAGTTATCCTTTTCTGGATTATCTGACCTTGTACTAACCTTTTTTGTTTTGGTTATGGTTAAGGTCTAAATATATGGGAATTATATAGTTCTCTTTTTTGGATTAGGTGATTCTCTAGAACTTGATTATAGTACTCTTAATGCGAACAAGTCTCCCTAAATACTCGCCTTTTGGAAAATAATATGAGTTTGACTAAGGAATCTAGTAAAAGTTGAAAGTCAACATGATAAGTGATTATGTTTCCTTATGAATAAATTCCTCAACAAAAAGTAACATAAAACAAGAATTTTGACTATTAACATTTCCTACTGGGGAATCGAATACCGTTTAACCCATCACAAGTTTGTGATTTTTTTATTGTTAACGTTCTCCTAAACATGTTTTCTATCACTCTCCATCAGAATATGACCCTATGTTTTCTTCTCCATGTAGATGTTTTTCTACATGGAATCCTAGTATGGGTTAACTCGGGTGACCTCTGTACTTATTTTTCTTTATTTTAAAGTGATTGTTTTACAGACTCTTGTGCCGATGTGGGACTTTCAAGGATGTTTCCAAGCCCAATTTTAAAATTACGAGGATGCAATTTCCAAAAGGGGGAGGGATGTAACACCCCAGGTAAATAAAGAATATGACATTTTCATATTTATCCATATTTGTGAATAAAATATTAATATGACTTTAAAGGGGATGCTATGCTCGATGGCGTACCCAACACGCAACAACGTTTTTCTTGGGAATCTTACGTTGCACTCTAATAATAAAATAATATTATTTTAAATGGTAGTTAACATGTAGACGTTGTATTGGCAGGAATGGATAGAAATAACTAAAATATGATTATATATGTTCTTAAATGTTTTTACATTTATCCAATAAAGGATAGAGGCTTAAAATACGGAAAGAATTCAATTTTAGGCGTATATGCCCTAGTTTTCACTAAAGGTTCACTTATCGCCTTTTGATGGAGAACTGTCATTAAATATAGTTTTGGTCACTCTTATACATTATTTTGGAGAAGATAAAACTCTACTTTAGAATTGGGACATCAAATTTTACTTTGTGTAATTTTTTGGTATTTTTCCGATAAAGTTCATTTTTTAATGAATAGTGTAAAATGTTGTGTTTTAATTCAAAACCTCTTTTTAATCTAATTTATTTATATGATTAGATAATCTTTTGAATTGGTTTTAAAGTGAAATTAGAAAATATTTTTACCATTAAATCCAATAGTGGTCATTGGAATTAATTTCACTTTTAAATCGGACATAAACTAGTATCAATCTTTTGATACTTATTATTTCTTAAAAACACGCTATTTGTTTTGACAGTGGGAGTTAATTATTAAATTAATTAATTATACTTATATTCTTTGAATTAGGTAATATAAACATCATTTTTGAATTCGGAATATCAAATATATGTTAGGTTGAATTTTTGGTAATTTTCTGAAAACTTCAATTTTTCATGAATAGTGAAACCACTAAGTGGTAATCAAGCAAACTGATTTTTCAGTTAAATGAATGTTTACCACTAATGTGTATTGAATTTTAAAAATCCGACATACAAGGTTGTAATTATTATGTAAAATTTGGTTCAATGGGATGAAAATAATTTTTTGGTGAATAGTAACTTTTTTTCATTAATCGCGATTAGAGGTAATTAGTGTAATTTAAGGTAAAAATGATATTATAAAAATATGAAAACACCATGACACTTGTCCTACTCCTATTGGATGAGTCATGGACGACCAAAACAACCCATGGGTAAACTTGGGGTCCCCATGGAGACACTTTGGATGGAAAATGTCATTAATATATATTTATATAATGTTAAAATCAAACTGACACAAACATGAGTTTTTTTACTAAAACAGTTTTTAAGTGGGGTTACAAAAGTCCAAATTTTGACTATAAATATTAATTAGAAAGATAAAAATATTTACTACATCATAGTATTTTTTTATGATTTTTAGATATTAAAAAAATTATTTTAATTACGACATCATGATGATGCAACGATGACCTCATTAATGAACAGTTTAAATAAAATGAAACGATAATATAAAATCTAAGACCTAAACTTGTCCAAAAACTATTGGATGGTAATATTTCAAATACTTATCATCTTATCTCCGAAATATATCAATTTGGGAACTTAGAAATTCGAAACACTTTTGAAAATAAAATAATAGTTTCATGATTTCAAAAAGTGCCCCTCCTCTCCTCTTATAAAAGGCCCCCACCTCTACCTCATTTCACACACTCCTCAAGCCTTTGTCTCGGCCATACCCTGCCCATTTACTCTCTCCACATCCCTCTCCTCATCCTAGAGGATTCCCTTTGGGAATAATACTTTCAAAGGAATCCTTTAGGCTCAAATCAAAAGGAGTTACACTTTTAAAGGTAATTCATTCTCTCATGTTCATTTGTTTTATTTTGCTTCTCCAACCCCCTAAACTCTTTTTATTTACTTATTTTGTAACAACACCAGTATCATGAATATACTAGGATGTTGTTATAATATTTATTCGAGCTTCACTCTCACACAACTACATCTAATGGTTAAAGAACATACAGTTTCCATGGATGGCGAAATTCTGCCTCCCGAAACGATGATTGTTCAACCCTCATATAACACCTTCAAAGGTGGACATTTAGATGACACTATATTTATATATGATATATAATATGTTTATGTTTTACTTAAGCTTCTGTATTTTCATTTTTTTCATACCTTTATGGTTTCCATTGTGGGTAAACACGATAATTTCATTTTAAGAAGTCCGGACTACCGCCCCCTCAAAGTGATTTGATTCGTTAATGCCATACGTGGGACGTATAAAGGATGGATTTAAAGTTATTATATATGATGTTATACTGGAATTATAATATACCTCTATATCATTATTTTTTTTCCATTAAAGTATGAGATAGAAATGAAAGTAGCGTTCATGCGTACGTACGGCTTACCGTCTCCATGAACGGTGCATTTCATTTCTTACCTCTAAATGATTATGTAATATTATAAATACATGTATATGCTGGATATATATGATATCAAAATCATGAATATCATTCTTGATATAATGAACCTTTGACCACACAAACAACATGTAACTGTAAGAAGTCCATTTTCGACTAAAGAACCAAATATTGAAAGAACAAACATTATTAACATAAATGATTACATAATGTTTATAACATTGAAATAAGTGATATAAAAGGAATAATGAACATTAATAATGTTCATAAGAATGTTTAAATTAACTCAAGTTTATTATTCACGAGATTAAAGAACGGTCGGGTCAAGTCGAATACGAGGTAAGGGATCCTACACCTCTCTTTCTTTTTAAGTATACTCTTTTATGTCATTCCTTTTAAGATCATCTTTCTTATGATTGGGATGTTATTTTATATTACTCCCACTATAATTATTATGTTCATATGATGAGAGACCATATTTCCTCTCATCAATCCATTTTGGAAGTTTTAAGAGGCGCTGTTAGGCTGCCGAGTTTTCGTAAGGGATTTTTCATCTCACTATTATTCCTGTGAGATTTATGATACATTTGCCACAATTTCATTTGAGGGTTTTATGTACTGACAATTATTACACTCCTTTTTTAATATAATTCCATTTATGGGTATTTAAATATTCATTTTATGACACTTCTTCAATGGGGTGTACTTTTCGAAAGTTACCCAAGTCGGTAATGGAACCTTTCACCCTCCTCATTTTAAAAGACTTCGTTTGTTATGTCTTTTAATTCACATACTATTATGTTGGGATATGTTCTTCTATATCCTGATTGATTTAATTTTTATTTCCAAGTGATTATTTTCCCTTTATATCTCTCATCAACTCATTTTCTGAATTTTTGAAGTGACGCCCTTAGGCTGTCGAATTTTACCAAGGGAACGTTTTAACCCAATTTCGATTTCTTTGGGTTCAACATGTAGTTATTGAATATGTAATCCTTTAAATATGTGTGAATGACCTTTTATTGTTTTACACTTAATATCCAATTATATTGGGTGTATTTATATTTTTCACACATAATTTTGATATTGATTTATCCTTAATTTAAGGATACCTTCTTTATAAGGGATTTCATCACATTTTACATCCCTATTGAGACTTAATTGTTGTTATGCACCAATACACTATTATATGGTGTATATACTGTCCTTTGGAATATTATATCATGAATCCATTTATTCTCATGATATTATAATGTTCTGATTAAATTTTATTCCCCAATTATTTTATTCAAGTGTCTCTAATTTTGGTAAAAAACCTTTGACCAAAATATCGCTTTAAATTATTTAATTACTTCTTATTATTAATATCCATGTTTTCAAAATGTTTTTAAGGATTTATTTATATGGATATTAATGGTTTAAAATGTTAAAATCTTCAAGGTGGTATGGGATACTTTGATTCAAATTCTCCTTATTAAATGTTTTAAAAGGTTTTGGAAATGGTTTCTTTTTGTATGGATTCATAATTTCAAAATACTAAAATGTTATATTGTGATTGAAATTTGGAAATGTTTTGTTTCCTATATGCATGTTTTATGTGATACTTTTATGCTATGTTTATTGGGCATTGTTATGAAAACGGGTGGTTCCATGATAAAATAAGGGCGGGTGAGCCTGATATAGCTCTCCAATGCATTGGGTAACACGAAGGAGAGAAACGTTAAGGTTTCTCTGAATAGATTTAGGGAATATACTGTGATGGGTATTCCAAACGTAACTAAGAGGGTTACTCCCTATGTAAGAATGTTATGAATGCCTCAAGTTACCTTTATGTCTTATGATTTCTATGATTTATTCATGGTTTGATGAGGTATGTTAAAGTGCCTTTGTTTTATGGGTAAAGTATGATTTCATTCTTATGTATATATGAACTCATTTTTCCTTTCCATATTTTTTATAACCCTTACTGAGCTTTTTATGCTCATCCCAAGTTTTTGAAATGTTTTTCACAGGTCAAGGGAAAGGTACATGATGTGATGATAGTGTCAAGGATGTGTCAAGAAAGAATCCATGTTTTATTTTCAATATGTTTCTGTTGATGGGAATAATGAATACTGTCTTTTATGTAACCACTTTGTTTAAATGTGGAATGTAATACAAGTTTCATGATCTAATTCTATAAAAATCTAAACCTGAAAAGATCCTCAACGTGTAATCTTGTGATAACTCAAGATTATGTAAGGCTTAAGGTTGGGGCCTTATAGAGAGTCTCTTGAGAACCTCTACCAAAATAATGGTGCCACTACCTCCCATCTTATGTTTTCCAATTCACCTAATTTAATTATTGCAAATCCTCATCATCAATTAAGTGAGACAACACTTTAAATTAATTTATTAACCCATTTTAATTTTGTTCCTACAAATATAAAATAGATAACCATAATCTATTATTTTGTTTGGAATTTGACATCTGGTTGAAGTTGGGAGAAGAGAAAGAGCTTAGGGAGAAAATCTCTCTCCAACGAAGTACGAAAAATGAATTCTTCCAAGGAAGAATGCCAGTGAGGATCTTATTCAATTTTTTTCCTTGGAACCTCCATCGACATAGGATTCCATCGACTATGATGAGCCGGTTCAAAAACTGACGATTGAAGAAAAATGCCGACGTCTATCTTTTCCAATGATCCGTCTTCATTCTCGCTACTCCATCAGTGAACAACGAACAATGTTTGGGGTTTTATTTGAATATGATATTATTACTATATTTATTTCCTTCTAAACCAATGTTTTATTGGGGTTATTTACCTTGATGGTTGGGAACCATTATTTGTGGGAAGATGTGGGGTGTTATTTTCCCCTCTAATTTTCATGACAATTATTTGAAAAATGAAGAATGTTTTGAACTGATTGCTATCAACCTAAACACGGTGGGTGCATGCCGAACTTACATGCCCCGACTCCCTCTACTGATCTCTTTTGTGATGTTCTTTGGCATGGGAATGAGTCAACAAGGTGACGGAGGTGACATTCAATGACCTCGCTACCCACGGACTCCGTCAATCGGACCGCCCCCACGGTGCTTCATCCGAACTCGCTCCCGGCCACCCGCCGGTCTCCCGGATGCCTGGCTGCCTTCCATCATTCTGTGTGCCCTGGATGAACCACGCCAGCCTGTGCCACCCGAATCCCAGCCGCTGCCAACCTCCCTTGCGCCCCAGCCAAACCGCGCCAGCCCACACCACTAGAATTCCCATGGCCACTTTCCGCCCATGTTCCCCTACCTAACAGTGTCGTACCATACCTCCCATATCCAGGCCACCAACTGGCCACCCTGCCACCTGGGCCGAGCCACCCGAACCGCACCCCTCGCGGCTCTTCGGGCCGAACCGGCCCTGGACTCTTGGGCCGAGTCGCCCGAACCAATAAAGCACAGAGCTACGAACCAAAATAGATCTGTGACACTAGGTGGAACCATGTACATGGCGTCATCTAGGCTGAACCTCCCTCGCAACGACCCACGGTCGGTCCGCATCCTCGAGATTGGTCTGTGCTCTCACATCCTGCTGGGTAGGGCTCAGCGAGCCGAGCCAAATCGGACGGGCTGACCCACCAAATGGGATGGGCCAGACCCAATAGGTCTGTTTGGGTCGACCGAGATTGGGTCAGCCTAGATGGGGTCGAGCTGGGTCATTCCGACCGGGTCGGATCGGACCTAGGCCCACTACCGACCGTTTACTTTCTGTTGGCCATATCTTTGGCACTAAACATCTATTTGATGAACCATCAGTGGTGATATTAATCATTGAGCATTGATGTCGCTTTGAATATACCCCACTAGTGTTTTGGGTATATTTGAGACAGGGTCATGTTGGATTGTGCACAAATCCAACAAGGACCCCAAGACTAAAATGAAAATAACTCACATATTGGGGGTCTGATTAACGTGCTATCTGTTGTGTTGAGATCTCTATGACATGGAAGTACATTGAGACACTAATACATGGGTTTGACATCTCTTACAACTATTCCTAGATCCTTTGTGTGTTTGAAATCACTGATTACTCTTCTAGGATCCAACCTGGGTTCGACATCTCCGACTACTGTTCCAGGATCCTACGTGGGTTCAATAGCTCTGACTACTGTTCCATGATCCTAGATGGGTTCAAGAACTCTAAATACTATTCCAGGATCCTATGTGGGTTCGACAGCTTTGTTTTCAGTTCCAGGATCCTACATGGGTTTGATAGAGTAGATGATTCAGTGGATGTATATAATCATCTATATCTCTCTACATAAGTTGTATACCTGTGTGAGTTGAGTCAGTAATATTTTCCTTCAGTTCATGATTGATATGGATTACTTGATAACTTTGGTATATGTATAGGAATATAAATAAATGTGTTTATATGTTGATTTCATACTTTTCGGTTTATCTTTGTTATATTTTGTGAGACCTTGAGGGTCTCGGGGTCCCTACTGAGTGTCGTTATACTCAACCCTACACAGGTTATGCCTGCACCTTGTTGTGTTGGATGCAAACAATGGACAATGCTGACTGAGGCTGAGTTTACCAGGACTGGACAATATCCTAAGGTGGGCCTTATGTAGTGTCAGTACACGGAAGAGAAATATGGACATGGAGTGCTGAGGAGGGGATCTGTACATAACATTTAGGAAGGAACCTCGCTGGATGACCTATTGGATGTTTTGGTTTTTTTCCTCAGTTGTACTAGTTCTTTTAGTTTCATGTACTCTCCAGTGGGCCATCGATTCTGGCCCCTTTTTACTTACTATACCCACTTGTTGGTTATTCAGTTTACTTGTGATCATATCTGTTGTGTGTGTTTACAAGTTATAAAGTAAATTCCTTCCCGGTTTTAGGGAAATACGCCTTTGGTGCTAGTTTCCATCCCCTAGCGTAAGGAAGTCAGGCTTGAGGTAGTCACGACACGGGCACCAGGGGACCGGTCATGAAAAATTGGTATCAGAGGTGTCAGTTCTACCACAGAACTTAGGAATCTAATATTTTCTATGAAGCAATAGTGTAAAGGGTAATGAGTGTCATTTTAGTTCAATGAGTCCAGTGTTGGTTCAGCAGCCGACGTATCCATACAAAAGAACCCTGACTTTTAATTTCAGACATAGTGCATGAAAACACTGATTGCGTGTGTGTTTTAAAAAAATTTCTTTGAGTCAGCTCACCAGGTATAAAATTTTTACCATGTCGCATTTGTTTCTTTCAGGATGCCTCCACATGGACGACCGACTATCGTTTCGAGAGTTGTACGTACAGATAGCCTACATTGTGATGAGGCCTTAGTGTAAGGCCCTTTTCCAATGGGGAAACCAGCGGTAACACTCCCCATTGGGAAACCAATGCCACCAGCCCTAGCAGAAGATGATTCATGCCACTTGAGTGCGTTTCACATGTTCTAGCGCTAGAGGCCACCCAGGATTAGGGGAGAGATAGACCCACGGGCGGAAGAGGATTGACTGGAGGCTATTGGGAGAGTCTACCGACTGGTAGGGACACCAAAAGACCTCATGGTTATTTATGTTCCAAGCCTTCTATAGGCATCAGTGAGCATATGGTAGAGCTTGATGCTCCTAGTCCACAAAGAGGTGACACTTCTATGGTAGTCTTTGAGAGCCTATTTCAGGAAAAGTTTGTTCCAGCTACTCTTCGTGCAGGGCATATCAAGGAGTTACTTCATCTATAGTAGGGAAACATGACCATAGCTCAATAATCAGTCAGATTCACAGACCTCTCACACTACTCCACCAATATGGTGTGGGATCCATTCCTCAGGGCCGAGACCTTTGAGTAGGGACTAAGGCATGACATCAGGGATTAAGCGATATCAATCAGCATCCTGACGCATGTTAGGGTGTTAAAGAGAGCCCTTATAGTGGATAATTTTCTTATTGAGAAATCTCCAACAGCGAGATCCACCACTAGTCCACACGTATTGGAGTCTTCTGCAACTGGCTATAGACAGTCGACACATATGTCTAAGAGTACCAGACCCACAGGTGGATGACCTCATTACTTAGGACTAGTTGTGCAGTGCAGATGAGATAGAGCCAGATATGTCGGGAGTGGTAAGTGTTAAGTATGTAGCTTTTAGGGTCACATGGCTCATGAATGCCCGACCCACCATTAGGATGATCAACAGATGGTCAAAGGACCGCCCAGGTAGAGACATAGATTCAATCGAAGCGGTCTGTAGGGCATGGGCATACGTGGAAGAGGATCTTGACATTTAGTTAGTGGTGGATGACGTTATGAGGTGTTACCACCACCACCACCAGAAGGTCTACCATGACCGCAGAGAGCATGTGGATAGGTGAGAGCTCAGATCTAGGAAACTCAGGCATAAGATCATGGAGCTTTAGAGATGATTCGAGGTATGATATTTGTACACTCCACCTTAGTTTCAGTACTTATAGACACATGTGGCCGCAAGTTTTTCATTACCACTTCCCTCGTTCATAACTCTGAGATTCTAACAGAGTCGTTGGATTCATACTTACGTCTAGAGACACCTATGTGGAATGATTCGACCATTACGCACTGGTGAAGGTAGTATGAGATTACTGTAGGAGGCGAGATCTTTGACTGAGATCTCATATTAGCAGCATCAAAGACTTATGTTGTTGTCTTTGGTATGGATTGGTTATCTACAGTTCGTGCTCAGATTTACTATATTAAGTTCAATGTGTAGTGTGTCCACCCGGATGGGACTAGGTTTACCTTCACCTGTGAGAAGGGATTCTTTGCAGCACATGATGAACATACCTAGAGGACGGTGAATTAGATTACTAATCAGTTGGCTTGCCTTACCCTAAGAGCAGTAGATGTGGAGATTTCGAGCTATCCAGTAGTGGTGGACCAGTACACAAATATATTCTCTAATGATGTCCCAAATATAACTCCTCTTAGAGAGGGGGAATTTTACATTGACTTGTACCTTGGGATGACACCAATATATTCTCCAATGTATCTGATGGCTCCCTCGGAGCTTTGCGAGATGTAGGTATAGCTTGAGGACTTGCAGGGGAAGGTATTCATTAGGCCCAGTGTTTCACCAGGGTAGCCCCAATTCTGTTCACCATGAAGGTGGATGGGAGATTTAGGATTTTTTTCGACTACCGTCACCTGAACCAGGTGACCATGAAGAAAAAGTTCCCACTAATAAGTATTGTTGCTCATACATACGTACGGATTACCGTCTCCCAGAACACAATGAGATTCATTTCTCATTGTATTAATTCATGAATAATTTTCATTATATGATTAAAAATAATGTTTAAAGACATGATATCAATCTTGATATGAATACGATACATCCCATCCATAACAAATATGACTCACATAATAAAGAATATAAGGTAAAACGTCTTCGTTAAAACCTGAAACGATGATAATACTAAGATATTATTAACAAACCAATGTTAAAAGATCATATTTGATATCATATTAATGTATATGATTCTTGTATAATTTAATACCAATTATTTCACCCTTATACAAGAGGTTAAACTACCCTTAACAACGGAAATGTACATATTAAGAGTTAATTTCATAATCTCTTCATTATCTGAGGTTTTTTACACGTAATTATCTAATGGAACTTCTTTATCCTATACATCCATGTTTCGTAAAAATGTATTCTAAATAGTTTTACTATTTTATATACTATGGGTTAAAGTCATTTATACCCCTGTTTTACTTTTTATAAGATGTTTATAAAGGAATCTCTTCATTTTTTTCCAAACAAGGTCCTTTTTAACTTTTCAACAAAAATATGGTAAGAATGTTTTTTTAACATATACAGAGGGTGTGGCAATTTTCCTCCGTTATAAAATCGTTGAAGCATAGCTTAAAATATTATAACAATATTTTCAAAGAAAAAGTTTTTTTAATAAATATGTGACTTTTTAATGATGTAAAAAAAGAGATATTTCTCTCAAATAGTTTTGATTTCATCTATGTAAACATCCTTTGAAAGATTTTAAGCTTATTTCAAGTTGATTTATTATGATACAGAACTTTCATATTGTATTGAAGGTTTTGTGATATGTTTTACTATGAATGTGTTCATTTTTACCATTCATGGTTTATGGATAAAGTATTGAAATTTCATATTCTAGTTTTAATATGAATGTTAATGTTATGTTTATACATGTTCATATAGGGAATGCATTGGACTTAGTAAGTGACGGGTAAAGCCCGCTATAACTCATCGATGAATCGGTAGGTATCATGGGACAAACTAGTGTTTTGGAAAAAGTCCTTGACATAATCTTATTTGTAGTCTTGGAACAAGGCCTTGACTATGTGGTTATGATAGTCTGGCATTATGCATTCCATCTTTATGAATGTGGGTATTGATATTGAATTAATTATTCGAATAGTAGAATATCCATGTGAATATATAAATGGAATTATTTCATTTTATTTTTTCCCATATTATGCTTATGTTCATGTTTAAAAAGATTTTGTTTTAGTTAAAAATTGCCTTAAATGTTTATGCTTATTTATGAATTTTTCTTCTATATTGTTATCCTTATTGAGCATCTAAGCTCACACATTTCTATGTTTTATTTTTACTAGGATGTGAAGAGGTATTTTATGACTGACCTATATGGATAGAATGAGAGGTTATGAGTGTGGACTATGGGGACTATGTTGTTGTAGTTTTTTAGTTTATGATGTAATGTAAACCTTATCAATATATCTAGTACATCCAAGGCTACTAAACTAATCGTTATTTCGAGACTTGATCTTTTGTGATCAAGCCAATGTTATGTAATAATGCAACGACTAATAGTAACTATGTTCAGGTCATTATAGTTGGTATCCGAGGAATTATTTTACAAACCTTCGAAACTGGATGTAGATAAACTCTGATTAGGGAACATAGCCCTAAGATAGACTTTGACGATTAGTATAGAAGAACGTCATAGAATTTTTGTATTGTAGTAATTTTTTGTTTCTTCAACGAAATAAATCCCTCTCTGGATATGAGTAGGCAGAGGTGGATATGGAACAGATATACCTAAGGGAAAACCTGAAAAAAAAATTGATCCAGACTCGAATGAGAACCGGTGCACGACAATGGGCCTCATTGCACTCTTGGTTATGACACTCCTTGGGGATATTTTTATGATAATTCTCATTTATTTAAAAACCATTATTAAGGGTTTATTAGTATATACTATAACAGCCCAAGATTTTTTGAAAAATATTATTTTTAATTTCACTAATGTCATGTGTTGTAGGCTACACCAAAAGAAGCTTGCACAACACACATCCTTGACTTGCCTTGCATTACATGCAATCACGACCTTCCTCGATAGCGTGTGTAGTATGCAATAACGAGTTTCACTAAACAAGAATATTCTATTAAAATATTATTAAAACTAGCCGTTATGAATAGTAAAAACCACTTTTTGAAATTTTGTAAATTTTATTTTTTAAAATGGAATTCATTTTTCGATTCGGAGTATCGAATTTAGCCTAAGGTGAAATTTTCGTACTTTTCGGATAACTTTCATATTCTGATGAATAGTGAAAATTTATAAATTTTAATTAAAAACAACTTTTTTAATCAAAATAATTAATAGTGATAAATTTTTAATTTCAGTGGTTTAAAAGTATATTTATAATATATTTTTACAATTTAATACAATGTTGGTCATTGGATGTAATTTCACATTTACACCAGACATAACCAAGTGTTAATCTTTTGATAGTTATTATCTCTTAAAAACACGCTATTTGTTGTGACAGCGGAAATTAATTATAAAATTAATTAATGCAACTTATATGTTGGGAATTTTGTAAAATAGAAATCATTTTTGAATTCGTAATATCAATTATAGCTTAGGGTGAAATTTTGGCATTTTTCTGAAAAACTTCATTTTTTTGATGAATAGTGAAACTACTAAGTGGTAGTTAAAAAAATTAATTTTTTTCATAAATATTAATTTTACCGCTTCTGTGAATGGAATTTCAAAAATCCGAGAGACACGGTTGATGTCAGTAAGTAAAATGTGGTTCAATGAGATGAAAATAATTTTTGGTGAATAATAACTTTTTACTTTTATTTACCACGGTTAAAAGTAAATAGGGTAATTAAGGGTAAAAATGATATTAATATTACCCTAACACATGTCCTAATGCTATTGGACAAGTGTATATCGACCAAAATCAACCTTATGTGTAAAATATTATCATTTAGGCCCACATGGATTTGATTAGGACATTTATTATTATTTAATTCAAAGAAGAGTTAAAAGAGTTAAAATCAAAGTTTATTTACTAAAACATTTGTAATATAGGGTTATACATAATATAATTTAGACTATAAATATTCATTAGAAAGCTAAAAAGATTTCCTACTTAATGGTATTTTATTTGTAATTTTTATACTTTAAATAATTTAATTTATTTATGACACAACGATGATGCAGTAATTACCTTTTTAAGAAAATATTAACATAATTGATGTTATAAATGCCCAAATAAATGTAATTTGAGCCTTTTTATGACTTAAACTACTTTTATAGGTTAATATGACATGTTATTGTGTATTTAAGTAACTTGGTTAGAACTTATAATTCTGTTAGAAATTTCATAAAAATCATGTACCAAATAGTGTCAAAATTGACATAAATTAGTTTTTAAAACAAATATTATATTATTAATTGTAATTTAATTCCTTAAAATCTAAGGTTCGGAAAAATTACATAGATAATGATATATATATATTAATAATAAACAACTTGGGGTTCGTTTGTCATGTTATAGTAAGTGTATTAACCATATAGTGTAAGCAAACAAAAAGACACGGTAAACGTTAAATTATTTAACTTAGAGTTAAATCTAATTGATAAGGTTAAAATAGTAACCTAAACTTGTCTAAATCCTATTTGATGAGATTATTTCGACCCATAACCACTTTATCATCGAAATAAGACCATTTAAAACCATTATAAACCTAATTTGACCTTAATATAAAATAATATTTTGAGATTTCCCTATGATGCCCCCTCCTCCCTTATAAAAGGGAACCTCCTCCCTCTCCTCCTCACACCAATTTGAGCATTCAAGATTGGCCAAACCCTGCAAAAATCTCTTCTCCACATCCCTAGTATCATCATAGAGGTCCTGTTATTCTTAAAATACCAATTTTAGTGCCCTAAAAGGAGGTCTCAAAGAAGCACTTCAAAGAAGAGGTAATATCCATTACCGATCCTTTCCAATTTCTTTCTTCTTCAACTTCATCTTCTTTAGTTGTTTAATTATGAAGTAATAACATAAGTATCACTAATATACTGATATGTTATTATAAGTATGAAACAACCCTATTTAACCATCTATCCATCCTACGGAAAATGAAATCACCGCGCGTGCGTACGTACGGAATACCGTCTCCACGCCGTGGTGTAATCTATTTTCCGCTGCCACCTTAATAGGATGGGTATAATGGTGTAATGAGTAACTATGTATTATTATTATAAAGTGATATTGATACTGAAATAGTATACATACACTTCAACACAATTCCACGACCATGGGAACGATATCATCGCTCGTGCGTACGTACGGACTACCGTCTCCACGACGAGATGAGATTCATTCTCAATGATTAACCATTCATGAATGATTATAAAGTATATATAATGAATAATAATGTAATATATGACATGGTAAATCTACTGGATTTATGTATATAGATATATATATATGTCATCTACTTACTTCCATTCAATACAATAAGTAAAGGAAAGCAGCGTTCATGCGTACATACGGACTACTGTCTCCATGAACGGTGTGTTTCATTCCATTTATCTATCTATTATATATATATATATATACTGAATATAAATGATATATAAATCATACTTTATATTCTGGAAGTATGTAAATCATGATATAAGTAATAATAATGTCAAGAACAACAAGTTCAAACACCTACGATAAATTAAACGATTTTACCCAAGACGCTTCTTTAACGTGAATTTACAAATGAACTGGTAATATAAAGTCATAGGTGAACAATATATGATATAATAACAATTAATATGATTCTGGAATAAGTCAATAACATGATTTAAATCATTATACAGGAGGTTCGGACACGTACAAAGCAAGTCGGACCTAAGGTAAGGGAAATATCACAATCTCATTTTTTCCGAGATTGTTTATACTTTTGCATTTACTAGGGTGTATTTTATCATCAACATCCATGTTTCCTCAATATGTAATTTTATTTCCATCCACCTACAATTTTTTAAATCCAATTTTACACTTCGGTGAGTTTTTAGTAAAAGATATGAAAGAAATATTTTTTCGTTTTTCGTACGAGGTACTTTTTGAATTTTCCGAAAAAAGTACGAAGAATGTTTTTTTAAATTATACGGCATGAATGTATTTTTAAAACATTATTTCCAAGAAACTTAATTTACAAGTTTTAAAGTTTATTTATAATCAACTTATTTTATTTTAAAGTTGTATGACATGTTATGCTAGGAAAAATGTTTTTGAAGAAGAAAGGATATTTTCCTCAAGAATGGAGTTCATGTGTTTTATCAAAATTATTTTTCATCTAAGATAATAAAGGGTTCTGTTTCTATCCCTATTATTACATGGATTTGATTATGTTTTTATGGAAATATTTTTATTAATTCCTTTATCCTATATGAATTCTTTTATGATGTCATGATGTTTGAGATTCTCATATTTATTACATGGCTTATGCAATGATGTATGATTTATGATTTTGTGGCCCACATAAGAATGGTATCATTATGAGATGGGTGGGACCTATATCTCCCTCCAATTCATTGGGTAAAGATTTTATATCTCATGAGATAGACATGGCTGGAATGGTAGGTTATACCTGTTCAGTGAAACAGGACTGAAACGAGGGTGACTCGGTTCAGAAAGGGACTTTGTCCACTAAGATAGTCTTGGCAATGAGTCTTGACTAACAAGAAATGATTCTCTATTATTGTGTGTGTATTACACAAAGTTTCATGTTTTAAGTTATGATTATTGGGATTACATTTCACTTCTATGATTTATACCATGTTATGATATTATGAGCTCTTTTGCAGGTTATGATTTCTAAAAGCTATGTTCTTATGTGTATGATGTGATTGATATTTCTTTTGTTTACCCTTACTGAGCATTTGAGCTCACCCTTTTAAGTTTTCTTTTCCCCATGATATAAAGAAAGGTTTTAGGTATAAAAAAAGGAAGATCTTTATGGGAGATGCTGAAGATCTCTCACCACGATTAGAAGATTACGTTCTGAGTTTCCAAAGACACTAAACTATTACAATCCTTGTGTGTGTGTTTTTGTTATGTACTAAGTATTCCGCAAAAGTAATGTAATGTCTATGTACGTCAAGCTTCGGGTCTCTACAGTTGGTATCAGAGGAAAGGTTTAGTCAACCTTTGGAAACTAGGATGCGAAAACGTTAGTGAGATCCCTAGAGATATTTCTAAGGTATGTCTAGGGATGTCCCTAAGGATAAGTATACGTATAAGATACAGTCCTAGAACTACGGTAACTATCATAGAATTTAACCTAAAAAGTTAGATATTGAGGATAATCCCCCTTTATAATGTTGTTTTCCCTAGCATGATTTTTGCCTCTCACACTATTCTTTTTGGGTTTTAGACGATGGCTGGAACCCGAAGGAACCGTGTTGATCAATGCAATGGACAATGCAATGATTGTCCTCCTGAACAAACAAATGTTATGAGAGATGGAGTGCAAAATCTTATTGCTATACTTACACAAGCTATGAATCATTCTGGACTTCCAAATGAGCAGAGAAGGGAACAATATTCTATTGAGTCCTTCATGAGGCAACGTCTACCTTCTTTCAGTGGGACTTCCGATCCACTTGTTGCTGAACCATGGATCAGTACCACTGAAAAGATATTTTCAGTTCTTCAATGTTCTGAACATGATAAATTCATCTTAGCAGTATATAGTTTGGAAGGTGAAGCTGATCAATGGTGGAATATTATCAAGAATACGAGGCCAAGATTTGAAATTGAGTACATGGAATGGGACGAGTTCAAGAACTTGTTTTTCAGTAAATACTTCCCTCGTATTCTTCGAACAAAGATGGAAAAGGAGTTTCTTGAGCCGAAGCAGAAGGATGATGAATCTGTTGGTATATACAAAGCAATTTTTACAAGACTTGCAAGGTATGCATCTGGCATTATCATCCAACCTGAAAGTAAAGTTGATCGATTTTTCAGTGGCTTAAAACCAAGTCTTCGAAGGCCATTATCTATAAGAGACTTCAGTAGCTATGAAGAAATTGTGCGTTGTGCTATCAAGGTAGAAATGGAAGTTGGTGTTACATATCCATCTCATGGTTTTGACAAGAAACGAAAGATGGAGTTCAAGGAGAAAACTCAGAATAATGGTGAAAAGAAGATGAATGTTTCCTTATGCTCAAAGTGTGGAAAGAAGCATGGTGGATATTGTATTAAAGGGACTAGAAAATTTTTTAAGTGTGGAAAAGAAGGTCATAGAGCAGCTGAGTGTCGAATTAATGGAAAAAGGGATTCTAATGATGTGAATAAAGCAAACACTGCAGAGAACGCACCACCGACACTTCAATGCTTCAAGTGCAAGGAAATGGGGCATTATGCTAATTAATGCCCTAATCCAAGGGTTAGTGATGATCGACATGAGAAATCGCTTAAGGAAAATGACAAAGGGAAGTCACATGCGATCACTATTGGCAATGTTGAATATGAAAACGATGTGGTGGAATGATTAAGTGCTTATGTAATGAGATTCCAAAATAATGTTGTATCATGGAGTATTGGAATATTTATGTATTTGTCAAATGTGGTATTCAAAGTGATTGAGATATTATGCGCATAATGAAGGGAAAACAAGAAAATGAAATATTTAACAGCATTCATGAGCTCATGATTGATATAAGGACTAAGTGATATCATGGTTTGAGTATATAGAATTTTGAGGATTTTGATATGTGGAAAGTGTTAACTTTTAACTGCATTCATGTTTTCACTAAGTTTCAATGGGTATTCATTGTTAAAGAGAATACATGATTAATGCCTTTGAATGTTTGGAATGTGACCAACAAGACATATCTTATGATATATGGGGATCAAAGATGGTATTAAATCTCTGGTAATCATTTTCACTATATTATGAGAGTGGACTGCAGTATTATGGATAAGCCTAAAGATTGGAATGGATTATGTTGGACATAAGTTAGTATTGTTTAAGGATAGAAGTTTTTCGATATTATTGATGGGATGTTATAGTAATATAGTTTTAGAAAAAGGACAACCTGTAAGACGGGCAACAGCCCATCGCGTCGGACAAGGATGTGGGAATCGAACCCACAACCGAAGTGCGACTGGCCTTTATCGCCTACCACTGGCCTACAGAAAGTCCCTGTTTAGTAGAAACTAGTTTTATTATATTAAGCAGTATGATATATGATGTATAAGTCCATTTTAGGAACCATATATGATTAATCTCACTATAGAATGACTTATGTATATTTAATAATTTTTTCTAACCTTTTGTTTGAGACAGATGGAATGACCCGTCATTCTATCACATGATCTGCAAACACTTCACGAATAAAAAATTCAACTTCATTTATTTAAGAGATGAGGTGGAAATTGTTCAAGGCACGAACAAAAGTGATATTTTACCAAAATAAAGTAAGTATTTATTCTAATTCAAATTCTTCAACTTTAGGGAAACGATCTTGAAAACCAAAAATGTTGTCCTAGTGCTCTTATATCTGATTAATCAGATGGTACCTTAGATCGTCACAAATTTATGCGTTTTTGATTGCTGGCTTTTCCATAGCCATGTTCTCTACCACTCTCCATCAGAACATGATGGTTAGATTTTTCTTCCATATCCGTATTTTCACCTATGTGGAAACCCAGTGATTAGTTTATTTGGGTAACCGTTACGTTTCATACTTTCGTTTTTAAAGATTGGTTTTGGTATTCCTTTTTTACAATGTGGGTTTCTATTAAATAAACTTTCGAATAGTAAACCATTTATAACCCCGATGAATTTGGAGGGCGAAATTCATTTTAAGGGGGGTAGAATGTAACAGCCCAAGATTTTATGAAAAAATTTTCCTTTTAATTTCACTAATGTCTTGTGTTGTACGCTACACCCAAATAAGCTTGCACAACATGCACCCTTGACTTGCCTTGCATTACACGCAATCACGACCTTCCTCGATAGCGTGTGTAGTACGCAATAACGAGTTTCACTAAATAGCAATATGCTATTAAAATATTATTAAAACTAGCCGTTATGAATAGTAATAACCACTTTTTGAAATTTTGTAAATTTTATTTTTCAAAATGGAATTCATTTTTGGATTCAGAGTATCAAATTTAGCCTAAGGTGAAATTTTCGTACTTTTCGGATAACTTTCATATTCTGATGAATAGTGAAAATTACTAAATTTTAATTAAAAACAATTTTTTTATTCGAAATAATTAATAGTGATAAATTATTAATTTCAGTGGTTTTAAAGTATATTTATAATATATTTTAACAATTTAATACAATGTTGGTCATTGGATGTAATTTCACATTTACACCAGACATAAACAAGTGTTAATCTTTTGATAATTATTATCTCTTAAAAACACGCTATTTGTTGTGACAGCGGAAATTAATTATAAAATTAATTAATTCAACTTATATGTTGGGAATTTTTTAAAATAGAAATAATTTTTCAATTTGGAATATCAATTATAGCTTAGGGTGAAATTTTGGCATTTTTCTGAAAAACATCAATTTTTGATGAATAGTGATACTACTAAGTGGTAGTTAAAAAAATTAATTTTTTTCATAAATCTTAATTTTACCGCTTCTGTGAATGGAATTTCAAAAATCTGAGAGACACGGTTGATGTCAGTAAGTAAAATGTGGTTCAATGAGATGAAAATAATTTTTGGTGAATAGTAACTTTTTACTTTTATTTACCACGGTTAAAAGTAAATAGGGTAATTAAGGGTAAAAATAATATTAATATTAACCTAACACATGTCCTAATCCTATTGGACAAGTGTAACTCGACCAAAAACAAATTTAAGTGTAAAATATTATCATTTAGGCCCACTTGGATTAGATTAGGACATTTATTATTATTTAATTCAAAGAAGAGTTAAAAGAGTTAAAATCAAAGTTTATTTACTAAATCATTTTTAATATAGGGTTATACATAATATAATTTCGACTATAAATATTCATTAGAAATATACAAATATTTCCTACTTAATGGTATTTTATTTTTAATTTTTATACTTTAAATAATTTAATTTATTTATGACACAACGATGATTCAGTAATTACCTTCTTAAGTAAATATTAACATAATTGATGTTATAAATGCCCAAATAAATGTAATTTGAGACTTTTTATGACTTAAACTTATTTTATAGGTTAATATGACATGTTATTATTGATTTAAGTAACTTGGTTCTAACTTATCATTCTGTTAGAAATTTCATAAAAATCATGTACCCAATAGTGTCAAAATTGACATAAATTAGTTTTTAAAACAAATATTATATTATTAATTGTTATTTAATTCATAAAAATCTAAGGTTCGGCTAAATGACTTAGATAAGGATATATATATTAATAATAAAAATCTTGGGGTTCTTTTGTCATGTTATAGTAAGTGTATTAACCATATAGTGTAAGAAAACAAAAAGACACGGTAAAAGTTAAATTATTTAACATTGAGTTAAATCTAATTGATAAGGTTAAAATAATAACCTAAACTTGTCTAAATCCTATTGGATGAGAGGATTTTGACCCATACCCGCGTTATCTTCGAAATAAGACCATTTGGAACCATTATAAACCTAATTTGACCTTAATATAAAATAATATTTTGAGATTTTCCTAAGATGCCCCTCTCCTCCCTTATAAAAGGGCACCTCCTCCATCTCCTCCTCACACCAATTTGAGCATTCAAGCAAGGCCAACCCCTACCAAAATCTCTTCTCCACTTCCCTAGTATCATCCTAGAGGTCCTGGTCTTCTTAAAAGACCAATTTTAGTGCCCTAAAAGGAGGTCTCAAAGAAGCACTTTAAAGAAGATGTAATATCCATTACCGATCCTTTCCAATTTCTTTCTTATTCAACTTATTCTTCTTTAGTTGTTTCATTATGAAGTAATAACATCAGTATCACTCATATACTGATATGTTATTATAAGTATGAAACAACCCTATTTAACCATCTATCCATCCTACGGAAAATGAAATCACCGCGCGTGCGTACGTACGGAATACCGTCTCCACAGCGTGGTGTAATCTATTTTCCGCCGCCACCTTAATAGGATGGGTATAATGGTGTAATGAGTAATTATATATGATTTTTATAAAGTGATATTGATACTTAAATAGTATACATACACTTCATCACAATTCCACGACCATGGGAACGATATCATCGCTCGTGCGTACGTACGGACTACCGTCTCCACGACGTGATGAGATTCATTCTCAATGATTAACCATTCATGAATGATTATAAAGTATATATAATAAATAATAATGGAATATATGACATGGTAAATCTACTGGATTTATGTATATATATATGTCATCTACTTACTTCCATTCAAGACAATAAGGAAAGGAAAGTGGCGTTCAGGTGTACGTACGGACTACCGTCTCCATGAACGGTGTGTTTCATTTCATTTATCTGTCTATTATATATATATATACTGAATATATATGATATATAAATCATACTTCATATTCTGGAAGTAAGTAAATAATGATATAAGTATTAATAATGTCAAGAACAACAAGTTCAAACACCTACGATAAATGAAACGATTTTACCCAAGACGCTTCTTTAACATGAATTTACAAATGAACTGGTAATATAAAGTCATAAGTGGACCATATATGATATAATAACAGTGAATATGATTCTGGAATAAGTCAATAACATGATTTAAATCATTATACAGGAGGTTCGGACACGTACAAAGCAGGTCGGACCTAAGGTAAGGGAAATATCACAATCTCATTTTTTTTCCGAGACTGTTTATACTTTTGCATTTACTGGGGTGTATTTTATCATCCACATCCATGTTTCCTCAATATTTAATATTATTTCCATCTACCTACAATTGTTTAAATCCAATTTTACCTTTCAGTGAGTTTTTAGTAAAAGATATGAAAGAAATATTTTTTCATTTTTCATACGAGGTACTTTTTGACTTTTCCGACAAAAGTACGAAGAATGTTTTTTAACTTATACGGAATGAATGGATTTTTAAAACATTATTTACAAGAAGCTTCATTTACAAGTTTTCAAGTTTATTTTTAATCAACTTATTTTATTTTGTAGTCGTATTACTTGTTATGAAAGGAAAAATGTTTTTGAAGAAGAAAGGATATTTTCCTCAAGAATGGAGTTCAAGTGTTTTATCAAAATTATTTTCCATCTAAGATAATAAAGGGTTCTGTTTCTATCCCTATTATTACATGGATTTGATTATGTTGTGATGGAAATATTTTTATGAATTCCTTTATCCTATATGAATTGTTTTATGATGTCTTGATGTGTGAGATTCTCATTTTTATTACATGGCTTATGCAATGATGTATGATTTATGATTTTGTGGCACACATAATAATGGTATCATTATGCGATGGGTGGGACCTATATCTCCCTCAAATGCATTGGGTAAAGATTTTATATCTCATGAGATAGACATGGCTGGAATGGTAGGTTATACCGGTTCAGTGAAACATGACTGAAACGAGGGTGACTCAGTTCAGAAAGGGACTTTGTCCACTAAGATAGTCTTGGCAATGAGTCTTGACTAACAAGAAATGATTCTCTATGATTATGTGTGTATGCCACAAAGTTTCATGTTTTATGTTATGATTATTGGGATTACATTTCATTTCTATGATTTATCCCATGTTATGATATTATGAGCTCTTTTGCAGGTTAAGATTTCCAAAAGCTATGTTCTTATGTATATGATGTGATTGATATTTCTTTTGTTTACCATTACTGAGCATTTGAGCTCCCCCTTTTATGTTTAATTTTCCCCAGGATATAAAGAAAGGGTTTTGGTATAAAAAAAAGGAAGATCTTTATGGGAGATGTTGAAGATCTTTCACCACGTTTAGAAGATTACGTTATGAGATTCCAAAGACACTAAACTATTGCGATCCTTGTGTGTGTGTTTTTGTTATGTACTAAGTATTCCGAAAAAGTAATGTAATGTCTATGTATGTCAAGCTTCGGGTCTCTACATATACTTCTTCAATGAAAACCTTTTTATGATTATGGATTATATCCAAAAACTGTTCAATTTATGTTAAGTGTTTTACAAGTTTGTATTTATGTATTGATATTCATAAACTAATCTAGTGTATGCCATTATTTAGAAATGGAACCTAGTGGAAGAAATGGAAACCGTATCAATGAATGAACTCTATGTAGGGATCACCCTCTTTCTGAAGACAATTCTAGTGGAACTGGTGATGCAACTTGTACTGATCAGATAATCACCATACTGGGACAACTCACTGAGGTTATGAATAATAACCTTACACATATAGAGCACCATGATCTACATCATGGAGGATCAATGTTAGACAGCTTTATGATGCAACAACCACCAACATTCAATGGGGGGGGTACAAATCTATTATTAGATAAGAAAAGGATAAATTCCATAGAGAAAATATTCCACTCTTTGGGGAGTAGTGAAAGGGAAAAATGTGTCATGGAATTTTACCGCCTCACTGAAGATGTTGATCAATGATGGTAAATGATTCAAAACATGAAGGAAGATGATGAAGTATCAAATTTGGAGTGGACAGTGTTTAAAGATATTTTCATAGAAAAATAAATTCCTCATGACCATCGAGCGGACATTGAAAGACAATTTCTGAGTCTGAGGCCAAAGGAGGGCGAGAATTTTGCAAAGTATGAGTCTTACATTATAAGGTAAGCGAGGCATGATGCAGATTCTATACGTAACCCATTAAGTAAGATTGATCAGTTCATTGATGGGTTAAAACCATTTCTTCATTGATCATTAGTCTCACAATCCTTCTCATCGTAGGAACATATTGTCTTCTGTGCTATCAAGATAGAAAAAGAATTCTCCAGGTCTTATGACTTTAAAGAAAAGAAAGAGATGAACAGATCTACTGATCACTCTGGAAATAGAAATAATGGGAAGAAGGGAAAAGTTGAATATCAATCCTGTAGTAAATGTTGGAAGAAACACCCTGGTATATGCTCGAAGGGATTGATAGTCTGGTATAAGTGTGGAGAAAAAGTCCCCCAAGATCATGATTGAAAGGGGAAGAAAGAAGCTACCGATGTTCTATGCTACAATTACAGGGAGATGGGACATTTTGAAAATGAATGTTATAAGTATTAGGGGAACATACCTCAAAATATTCCAAGGGATAAAGTCAATGCTTATGTTATCACAACTGCTGAGGTAGAAGCTCTGAAAGAGGTAGTGGAAGGTAATTTAATGGTTTTATCAAGTTTAGCTAATGATTTATTTGATTCTGGATCATCGCATTGTTTAATATCATACCAGTTTTCTAAGAAAATTAGATATTTCTAATTTTATTTAACAAGGGTTTGTCACTCAAAACTCCTAAGGGAAGTATCATTCCTACAATGTTCTGGGAATCAGTTCCTATTAGGTCATACAAATGTTTTTTATCTGCTCATCTCATCATCATACACATGAAAAAAATTGATATAATACTTATTATGGATTCGATTTCATACCATGATGCAAAAAAAAAATTCTAAGAAGAATAAGGTTACTATTTGTTATGATAATGATAAAGAACACCTTATATTTAGAGGAGAGTCATCACCACCTAATTCTTATCTAGATCCACCCTCAACAGCACAAAAAAATTCAATTATTGGGGAGGAAAATAATGAAATGATTGTGGGTGAGGAAAGGAATGTTCAAATAGAGGATGTACCTATTGTGAGAGAATATGATGATCTGTTTCAAGAAGATTTACCTAGGCATCCTCCAGAATGAGAAATTGAGTTTTCCATTGATTTAATTCCACATTCAATTCCCATATCAAAGACCCCTAATAGAATAGCCACTGTGGAATTAGTGAAACTAAATAACAATCGAGAAAAATTGGGTAATAGGGGATTTATTCACCATAATTTTTCTCCATGGGGAGACCCTGTTCTTTTTTTAAGAAGAAAGATGGATCTATGAGGTTATGTATTGACTACAGGGAGATCAATGCTATGACAATAAAGAAAAAGTATCCCCTACCTTGCATTGATGATTTATTTGACCAACTACAAGGATCTCAATGCATTAAAAATATTGAACTTAGATCTAGATGACATCAGTTGTGCATGAAGAAGGAATAGATTCTAAAGACATCATTTTGAACCAGGTACGGGCATTACTAGTTTATAGTAATGCCTTTTGGGCTGACTAATGCACCATCTGTTTACATGGATCTAATGAACCGAGTTTTCAAGGAATATCCTGATGACTTTTTAGTTGTATTTATTGATGACATCATGGTATACTCCAAAAGCTATGAAGATCATGAAAATTTGTTCCGCATTATCCTAAATTCTCTTCGAATAAATGAATTATATGGGAAGATTAGCAATTGTAAATTATGGCTTCAAGAGATTTCTTTTCATGGCCATATTGTCTTTTATGATGGAATATTTTTTGATCCTTTCAATAAAAGATCAATCCATTAATGGCCAACACCAATGAGTATAACCGAGGTAGGCAGTCTTATTGGTTTAGTAGATTATTATCGATGTTTCTTCTAGAATTATTCTCATTGGGTAACCCATTAACGAAGCTAACATGTAAAGGGTTAAAATTGGTTTGGACAAAATACTGTGAAAAATGTTCAAAGAACTTAAGAGAAGATTATTAAATTCTCATATCTTGACTCTAAAATTGGGGAATGATGGGTTTGTTATTTATAGTGATGCATCAAAGAACGTACATGGTTGTATCCTTATGCAAAATGATAGGGTTATTGCCTATGCATCACGACATCTGAGAATTTAGTAGAATAACTATCCTATTGATGATCTTGAGTTATAAGCTATAATATTTCCTTTGATGATTTGGATACACTATCACTACGGTGAAATATGTGATATTTATACTGATCACAATAGTTTGAAATATATTTTCTCATAGAAATAACTCAACATCAGGAAAAGGAGATGTCTTGTACTAATAAAGGATTATGAATGCATGATACACTACCACCTGGGGAATGCAAATAAGGTGGCAGAAGATTTGATTAGAAAGGATCATGGAGTTTTAAACAAGATGAGAGTTGAAAAGGATCTTATTTTCATGGATCTAGTAAAGATATATATGTGAATCACCATGGAAGGTGAAACATCAATACATTTTCAAATGGTTTACAAACCATATTTACTTGAAAGGATAAAGAGTTATCAGACCGATGATGAATAGTTTCAAAAGAATATTAATGATGTGAATGATGTGATATTGAGTGAATTTTTTTATGAAGAAGGAATTTTGAAATTTGGGAAGAGACTTTGTGTTCCCGACGTACCTGATCAAAAAATGGAATTGACGGATGATGTGCATAGTTCCAATTTCTCTACACACCCTGGTAGCACTATGATGTATAGGTATTTGAAGGAATATTTTTGGTGGGACAATATGAAGAGGTAGATTTCTGATTTTGTTTCAAGATGTATGGTTTGTCAACAAGTGAAAGCTGGAAGGAAACAACATGGAGGAGTCATGCAACCACTTCTCATACCTGAGTGGAAATGGGATAATATAATGATGGACTTTTTCATAGGTCCATCAAAGGATCCTATAAGGAATGATGAAATATGCGTTATTGTTGATCGTCTTACAAATTCATCACATTTTTTTCTATAAGAGATGATTTAACACATGAAAATCTACCAAGACTACATATTAATGACGTTGTGATACTTCATGGTGTACCCATATCGATTGTTCCTAATTGTGATCCACATTTTACATCATTATTCTATAAAAGTCTTCAGAAATCCCTAGAAATTGAACTTTGTTTGAGCACTGCCTACCACCCCCAGACTGATGCAAAATCAGAAAAGACTATTCAAACCTTAGAATACATGTTGATATCATGCTCAAATGACTTTTAGGGTATGTGGGAACAATATTTAACTTTGGTAGAATTTTCCTATAACAATAGCTTCCATTCAAGTATTTAGATGGCACCATGAATAGTTATACGAAATGAGATGTCACACACCAACCTGTTGGGATGATGTTGGTTAAATAATACTCACAGGACCAGAACTGGTGGAGGAAACGATGGAAAAGGTGAAGGTAATCCAAAACCACATCAATGCGGCTCAATGTTGGATGAAGAGCTATGCAGATAGCCTAAGGGAGGATTTGGAATTTCTGGTAGGAGATCATGTTTTCATATAGGAATCTCAATGAAAGGGAGTTATATGTTTCGGTATGAAAGGTAAATTGATTCCTAGGTACATAAGACCTTTCAAAATTCTCGAATGAATTGGAGTTGTTGCTTACCATTTGGAAATGCCGTCAAATCTCTTCAAAGTTCACAATGTGTTCCACGTATCTCTATTGAGAAAATACATGTCTGAAAAAAATCATGTACTCACCTATGAGGAATTAAAACTAGAACCATATATATCTTATTGCAAATATCATGTCAAGATTATTGATAAAACAGAACAAGTGCTTTGAAACCAGACGACACGTCTGGTTTAAGTTTTATGGAGGAACTATAAGATGGAAGAGGCAACCTGGGAACCTGAGGAACATATGATGAAGAACCACCCGAGTATTTTTATGCTGTAATATTCTAGAAATTTCAAGGATAAAATTATTTAAAGGAGGGGAGAATGTAACTTCCCAATATTCGACGATACACTTCTCTTTGAATAATATAGTAGTGTGTGTTCTACGCAACATCGAGTTCAAACACACATCACAAACAATAAAAATAGCATTTATGAATAGTAATACCCACTTTTTGAAATTTTATAAAGATTATCATTCAAAATGGACTTCATTTTTGGATTCAGAATATCAAAATTAGCTTAGGGTAAATTTTTGGTATTTTTCTGAACACCTTAAAATTTTAATGAGTACTGAAGAACACTGAGTTATAGTTCAAAACCGAATTTTTATTTAAATAATTATTTATTTTATTTAAAATTTTATTAGGAAAAAATAGATACAAATTAATATATATGTTCTATGTAATACATTTGTGTCAGTTTTTGATAATTTTAGATATATAAAAATTTTATTGAACTTTTCACCGTCTTTTATCCATCACTTAGGAGAATTTGCAAATTCACATAAAACATATTTTTACCGCTTCTATGAATGAAATTATGAAAATACGAGACACAAGGTTAATGTCTCAAAATAAAATCCGGTTCAATAAGATAAAAATAATTTTTGGTGAATAGTAATTTTTTACTTTTTTTACCACGGTTTAAAGTTAATAGGGTAATTAAGGGTAAAAATGATATTATTGTTACCCTAAAAGATGTACTAATTATATTGGATAAGTATAGGTCGAAAAAAACATTCTGAATAAATTATGATCCTTTTTTGTACACTTGGATTAGATTAGGACGCGTATTATTATCTTATATAAAGAATAGTTAAAAGAGTTAAAATCAATGTCTAATAACTAAAATTTTTTGAATATATGGTTATACATAAGATAAATTCGACTATAAATAATCATTAAAAATCTAAAAATATTTCATAGATAATGGTATTTTTTTATATTTTTTAGAAATTAAATAATGTAAATTATTTATGATGCAATGATGTTGTAGTAATTACCTAATTAATGAAATATTAAAATAATTGATATTATAAATATCCATATAAATGTAATTTAATACTTTCAATTAATTAAACTAATTTTATAGGTTTATATGACATGATATAGTTGGTTAGATGAATTTTAATCTAAGTAATAATGATGTTATGAATATATAAAAAAAAGCAAATAGTGTCAAAATTGACATAAAAGCATTTTTAAAACAAATATAATATTATTAATTGATATTATATTCCTAGAAATCAATGGATTGTCCAAAGGACTTATATAATGATAGGAGTATAATTAATAAACCACTTGGGGTTCTCTTGGAAGTATATAGTATGTCATTTAACCATATTATATAAATATACAAAGATAAAAGGTAATTTTCAGACTATTTTACTAAGAGATAAATCTAAAATATAGGGGTAAAATAGTGACCCAAACCTGTCGAAATCTTATTGGTTGAGTTTTTTTGAACCATACCCACCTTAGAATTTAAATAATCTACGTTGGATCCTTTAGAAACCGAAAATGATTTTATAGCAAAATAATATATCTAGATTTTCTTACGGTGCCCCTCACCCCTCTTATAAAAGGGCATTCCTCCTTCTCTCTAATTCAAACCTTCAAGGACTTTTGTCTCTACCAACACCTTCCCAAATATCCTCTCACATTCCCTCACTTTGTCCTATAGGCCTTCATTTTTTTCACAATTCCAACATAAGGTTCCCTTTTGATCAAATGAAAAGGATGTCCTCGAAGAAGAGGTGAATATTTCATCACCTCTTTCAAGTTCCTTTCTTCTTCCACTTCACTTTTCATTGTTGTTTCCATTAAAAAAAATTAACTCCAGTGTCATATATATACTGTGATGTTATTATGGTACAACCATATTCATTATTCTATCAATCCTTTGAATGAAAATTCACCCTACGTGTGTACATACAACTTACCATCTCCATGTCATGTTGTAATTGTTATTCAATAAATTTTTATTTGGACGATTATAAAAATAATCTGTAATTGATGTAAATAATAAATATAACATGATAATGAATCTGTATATATGATATACCATCTAATTATATAATATTTTAATATCAAAAGAATGATATTGTCGCTCGTGCGTATGTACGGATTACCGTCTCCATGAAAGTGATGAGATTAATTCCACATAGTATCAATTCAAAAATTATTTTCATTAGATGATTAAAAATAATTTATAAAGTCTTGATATAATTCTAAATATGAATAATATAAATCCCATCTATAACAAATATGACTCGTGTTATAAATAATATAAGGGAAAAAGAATCCGTTAAAATCCGAAATGATGATAATACTAAGATATTATTAACGAAAAAATGTTAAAAGATCACATATGATATCATGTTAATGTATATCATTCTTGTATAATTTAATAACAATTATTTCACCATTATACAAGAGGTTAACCTACCCCCGACCAAGGAAAAGTTCATGGTAAGGGTTAATTTCACAATCACTTCATTATCTGAGGTCGTTTATAAGTATTTATCTACTGGGACCTCTTTATCATCTACATCCATGTTTCTTTAAATTGAATTCCAAAACATTATTTATATTTTATAGAATATGGGTAAAATTCATTTATACCATTTTTTAACTTTTTATAAGATGTTTATAAAGTAATCATTCCATCGTTTTCCAAACAAAGTCCTTTTTTTCCTTTTCTACAAAATTAATGTAAGAATTTCTTTTTTAACTTATACGGAGGGTGTGGCTATTTTACACCGTTATAAAATCATTAAAGCTTCCATTACAATATTATAAGAATTTTTTCATATTAAATGTTTTATTTTATAATTAAGTTACTTTTAAATTATTTCAAAAAAGATATATTTCACCGGAATAGTTTTTATTTCTTCTATGTCAACATCCTTTGATGGATTTTAAGCTTATTTGATGTTGATTTATTATGATACAAAACTTCCATATTGAATTGACAGTTTTGTGATATGTTATCCTGTGGATGTGTTATTTTTATATCATTCATTGTTTATGGATATAGTATTGACATTTTATATGCTAGTTTTAATACGAATGTTTATGTAATGTTTAAACCTGTTCTTATGAGGAATGCATTGAACATAGTAATGGGCGGGTGGAGCCCGCTATAGCTTCTTGATGCATTGGTATGTCTCATGAGACAAACTAGTGTCTTGGAACATGGCCTTGAAAATATATTATTTTTAGTCTTGGAACAAGGCCTTGACTATGTGGTTATGATAGTCTGGCATTAATCATTTCATCATTATGGAAGTGGTTAGTGATATTGCATGTGATTATTCTACTAGTAGAATATCCATGTGAATAAGTAAATGGCATTATTTCATTTTATTTTTTCCATATTATGATGAAGTTCATGTTTAAAAGGCTTTTGTTTTAGTTATACACTGCATTACATGTTTATTTTTATTTATGAATGTTTCCGAAATATTGTTATCATTACTGAGAATTTGAGCTCGAACCTTTCTATGTTTTATTTTTCCCTGGATGTGAATAAGTATTTTATGACTGACCTACTGGGATAGATTGGGTTGATATGAGTGTGGAATATGGGGACTAGGTTGTTTTAGTTTTTCACTTTATGATGTAAAGTAATCCTTATGAATTTATCTAGTACATCCAAGGATACTAAATTAATCGTTCTTTCGAGACTTTCTCTTCTGTGATCATGCCAATGCTATGTAATAATTCACCGACTCTGGGTAAATGGGGTCGGGGTTTAACATTTCAGATCACCTTTGTAATGGAATGACCCTGGTGAGTCAGAACTATTGGGGAAAGAGATGGTTGGGGCTACCACAGAGAAGGTGAATATATTCCAGGAGAGGATGAAGACTGCACAGAGCAGGCAGAAGTCGTATTCTGACAGGAGGCAGAGACCTTTAGAGTTTGAGGATGGCGACCAAGGCTTCCTACGGGTCTCACCTCGATGAGGTCTATAGAGATTTGGCAAAGGCGGCAAGTTATCTCTGAGATTCATATAACCATTCCAGGTCCTCAGCAGAGTTGGAGAGGTTTCATAACACATAAATCTTCCTCCTTAGTTACACCGAGTGAACTATGGTATCCATGTATCCATGCTGAGGAGAAACATGCATGAACCTTCTCACATCATCGATAAAGGAGAGTTGGATGCCGAAGATGGGGCGACTATCACGTATGTTCCAGTAGAGATTGAGGATCGACAGGATTGGTTCCTTCAAAGATGGTCAATATATATGTTTCAAATTCACTAGCAGCATGGGAACCTCCAAGAGAGATCATGGGAGCGGGAGGCTCAGAAGCGTGCTCAGTACCCCCACTTGTTCCCTTAGTTTGAGTTGTTTCTTATTGGGATGTAATGCCCCGAGGTGGGTAGAATGTAAAGACCTGTAATTTCTGTGTTATTTTTTTCTCATAAATATATGGGAATTTTACGAGTCTTTGAAAATATACGGCGCGTGATTCCGAGACCCGGTGTTCCTGGAATCAATTTCTAAAGTTTTGTTCGTGTACGTTCACTAAAATTACGATCATGTTTTTTGTAACATTTGAACTGGTTCTCGGAACTGAAATATGAGGGCAATGATGAACTCGTAGAGCCAGTATTTTCTTATGAAAAATTTCACCTCGACGGTAGTTAGTCGAGATTAAAGGATAGTTTTTGGGTTTTTAGCGAAATAATTAAATAAAAATAAAGTTGTTTAGATTTATTTTTGTTTTGTTGGTTAAAGTCTCCATGTGGAAGTTGGAGGTGGGGACCACTACACCTTAACCTTCAATGATTGGTTATGGGGGTGGGTCCCACCCAAATATAACCTCCCACGAGTGGTTATGGTGTGGAAACCACTCTAGAATAATCCCCCTAATTAAATTAGGAAAACCACTAAACTCCCTCATAAATAACGGAGAGTCTATTGACCCCCTCTACCCAATTAATGGTCCCACCACCTCCCTTATTAAGTGTTCCAACTTCTATAAATTAATTATACCAAATCCTACTCACCAATTAATTTATCCAATGATTTCAATTAATTGTTTATCCCTTTTGAATTTTAATCCAACAAATAAATAATAGATGAACACAATCTATTATTTTGGTTGGAATCTATCATTTGGTAGAACTTGGGAGAAGAGAGATAGCTTAGAGAGAAAATCTCTCTCCAACTAAGAAAGAAGAATGCATTATTCCAATGAAGAATGCCAACGAGGAGCATCTTCATATTTCTTCCTTGGAACCTCCTTTGACGTAGCATGTCATTGACTACGATGAGTCAATGCACAAACCGACGATCAAGGAAAACACAGACGTCCATCTTTTCTAATGATCTGTCATCATTCCCACAACTCCATAATGAACAATGAACAATGGTAGGGGTTTTATTTAAATATGGTATTATTCACAAATTTCATTAATTCTAGAACAAATTATCGTTGTGGTGGTTTTACCTTACGGTCAAGGAACCATTATTTGTGGGAAGATGTGGGGTTTTATTCTCCTATATTCATTTATTTAAATTTCATTGAAATTTAAGATGGTTTTGAACCGATTTCAATCACCCTGAACATGGAGAGTGTGGAGAAAACTAACATGGCCAACTCCCTCCGTCGATCACTATTGTGATGTTCATTGGCATGGAAATGAAACGATGAGGCAACAGCGGTGACAGGAAATGATAGTGCTACCCGCAGACTCCGCAACCCGCGAAGCCATCACGTTGCTTCGGCCGAACCGGATCCCGGATGCCCACCGGCCTCTCGGCTGCCCGACCACCCACCAGCCTCTCGTATTCCCCGGTAGAACCAAGCTAGCCTGAGCCACCCGGCTCCCGGCTCCCGTCGGCCTGCTGTTCCCCCAGACGAACCAGGCTGGCCCACGCCACCCGACTTCCGGTCACTGTCGACCATCCATCCAACATGGACGAACCGCACCGGCCCACACCTCCCAGATCCTGACCGCTCGCTGGCTAACTGGCCTCATGGGTCGAGCCGCCCATAACGCGCCCCTCATGGAACTCCAGGCCAAACCGGGCCCGGCCTCCTAGGTCGCGCCACCCAAACCGTGCCCCTAGAGTTCTCCAGGTCGAATCAGCTTCGTGCCTCTAGGTCGAGCCACATACACGGTTCCCTTCGAGCCAAACTGCCCTCCCATTGACCCACAGTCGGTCTGTGCTCTCGTCATTGACTGGTCTTGGCCTATTGGTCTGGAAAAAATCTAAAGAGCTGACCCTCCTAACGGATAGGGCCAGACCCAATGGGTCAAGACGAGTCGACCCAGACTGGGTCAGTAGAAACCCGGTTGGGAAGGGTCGGTCGGACCAGACACAGGTCGACTACTGACCCTTTACATTCTTTTGGCCTTCTCTTTGGCACCATACATTCATTTAAAAAAATTTCAGTGGTGCTGGTAATCATGGAGTGTGGCGGTCCATTAGAGAATACCCCCACTGGATTTTGGGGTATAGTTGAGATATGGTCCGGTTAAATCTTACACGAATCTTACCGGTCCCCCATTACTAAAAGATTCATTACTCACCGACTGGGTATCCGATTGACGCATCATCTATTGCGTTGAGACTTATATGGCTTGGAAGACTTTTGAGATACTCTTACATGGGTTGGATAGCTCTGACTACTATTTCAGGATCCTATGTGGGTTCGACAGCTCTGACTACTGTTCCAGAATCTTACGTGGGTTCAATAGCTCTGACTACTAATCTAGGATCCAACATGGGTTTGACATATCTAACTATTGTTCTTGGATACTACATGGGTTCGACAGCTCTGACTATAGCTCCAGGATCCTACATGGTTACGACAACACGGACTACTATTCCATGATGTTACATGGGTTCGACAACTTTGTTTTCTGTTCCAGTATCCTATGTGGGTTTGAAAGAGTAGATGATTCAGTGGATATATCTAATCATATCTATCTATCAACATAAGTTTAATACCTATGTGAGATGAGTCAGTAACTTTTTTGTTTAATTTTTCATTGAGATGGATTACTTGATAACTTAGGTATCTGTATGGGGATATAACAAAGTGGGGTTATATATTGATTTCATACTTTGTGGTTTATCATTGTTGTATTTTTTTAGACCTTGAGGGACTCAGGGTCCCTACTGAGTATTATTATACTAACCCCTACACGGGCTATGCCCGCACATCGTTGTGTTGGATGCAGATGATGTAAAACACTCACCGAGGCTGAGAGTACCAAGAATAGACAATACACGGGTGTAGGAGTTACGGTGTGTTGGTACACGTATGATATGGAAAAAAGATGAGTGTTGAGTAGGTGATATATACCTACCCTTTGGGTAGAAACCTCGGAGGATGACCCAATGGCTATTTTACCTTTTTCCCACAGTTGTACAAGTACTTTTAGTTTTTATTACTCTCCAGTTGGACTTGTATTATGGACCATTTTTACTTACTATACTAACTGGTTAGCTATTCAGTTTACTCGTGATCGAATCTACTGTGTGTTTTTACTAGTTATAAAGGCAATGTCTTCCCAGTTTTAGGGAAATACACCTTTCGTGCTAGTCACCAGCCCTTGGCCTAAAGAAGGCGGGCTTGGGGTAGTCACGACATGGGCCCTAGGGGATGGGTCATGATAGGGGGTTGGTGCGAATATAATTGATTCCTTACTATTTTAAAACTTTATACATAATTAGTTATTTGTTATAAAATATTATTAATTGAGAATAGATTATTATTATTTTACACCAAAAGAAAACCAATTTCATCTCTTCCATAGCATTATTCATCATCATATGGATAATATTCCTCAACAGTTGGGGTATCATGATCCTAATATGATATGAGGTTATTATAAATTTGATAGTAATTCCTTGTTTTCTATACATTTCTTCTATTATTATTTCAGTTTTCAATGTTTCTTATAGGATTGGCGGCAGGATGGCCGCCCTCCCCATCCCTTCCCCACCAGAAGGGGAAGGATTTACTCTCTGTCACACCTTTCTTCCTTTTTCCAACACTGATTTCTTCACTCCATTTCCCAGCATCTATCATATACCTAATGTTGTGGATATCCGAGGATAATTCCCTCAACTCACGCTATCTACCTTGGAATTTGTAGAGGGACTCAGTTCTTCTGAATCTATCTTTGGTCCATTGTTTCGCATCGTGGAGACCTTCAGTGGATACGTTCGATGGTTTCGAGTTTTCTTCATGGGTCCTCAAGGAGTGGGTGATGGTCGGCCTATTGGATAGGTGTAATATCATGGTTCTCTTATATTCATTGATAGATTTCATCACTGTGGGGACATGTGATTGACGCGCCTGAAACAGCTGTCAAATCTTCCTTATTAGATGGTCCAATGATATTCACATGAAGTGGGACTCTCTACCATATACTTTTTGGGTAAGCTTTCTTGAGCTACCATTTCCTTTTTAGAATCCCTCTATAATTTGTATGTTGGGACATCTAGTGGGATCATACCTTTTCTCAGACTAAAGAACATTGGTTGTTGGTCACTCGATTTCCCCTCAGGTTGGTGTTGAAGTCGATGTCTCTTTACCTATCGACAAGTGGTTTTGGATAGCTATTGGGCATGAATTAAGATATAAGCAGCCAGTAATCTTCGAGTCCTGGAAAAATTTGAGAAAATATTGTAATCATATAGGCCACTCATCTTCATCATGCCGATAAGAGAACAATAACATGCACGTAGGGGTATTTTTGAAGGATTTTCTCGATGATGTACCTCCCATTCCATGAAAATACATCTTCCATGATGATCCTCCGCAAAAGAGTTTGGTGTCAGTGCCTGCGATGCCGAAGGTGGATAACATATTTATAAGTTGGAATCAGGACTTAGGGATCCCTGGTTCATCTTTACTTGTATTGGATCCCACATTCCAATACCCTACTATGATCGATCCCTCCTTTGCAGAGTTGGTTAATATTGGGGGAGTGGGAGGATGGTTTTCCCCACTACTAGATATTTCTATTCAGCTTCTACGCTATCCAATTTAACGTTCTCTGGGTTAGTAGGATCCTGTACAGTCCTCACATATTAGTAACCCTGTTAATCTTCTGGCCAAATAAAATAAAGAGAATGTTGTTCTTACAGGGTGGAAAATAGTGATTCCAAAGTGGAAAAGGAATTCGAATGGTACAAGGTCAAATGAGTATTTTGAATCAAGTGGGAAAGAATTGGTATCATAGTCATTGACGGATGGTGAGTAAGTCCTCCAGGGGTATTCATGTGGTGTTTCTAGACCTAGGAATGGGAGGGAGGATCTTTATCTCGTGGTAAATTTCCTAGTTAACATGGTTAAGAATTCTAAGCCTTGCATGGGTGACTCAATTTTTGAAAAAAATATTGACAACGAGGTCTACCATCAAATCTAAAAGTATATTGAAGGAAATCAGGTTCATTAATGACATATGGGCTATTCCATTAGAGAAACCAGGGGAGTTAGTTTCCAATGTTGAATCAGTTCCCCGTATAGTGGGTTCGTAGGGGGAGGAGGTACTGAAGAGGGACCCAATGGATTTAGGATCATGAAGGGAGTAGGGGAATCTGAGGGAGGGGATAGAGAGTCAATTGGTTCCATTTTCTCCAGAAACAGAGGGTGCAGAGGAGATTCTTTGTGTGGTGGAAGGAGAGGCTGATCTTAGTGAATCACCATGGGAGATACTATTATAATATGAGGAAGTGATGGTAGTGAATGTGATAGCAATACGTTCTTTGTATGATGATGCAGAAAGGATGAATGGAAGATTTATTTAAGTAGACACAACCAAGGAACACCGAGAGTGGATTGAAAATCAAGACTTAATCCTAGTAAGCGGTTTCAATAACATGAAAATTGTGTTGGAGGAGTTCTTGAGAGCGTTGGACAAGCTGGATTTCCATTTCAAAGACAGTATCAAGGACGACCCCGTAAAAATGGTAACAACCATATCCTGGAAATTATTTAGGGGATTTGAGTCTCGTGTGTTTAAGATGGACTTTGATAAGTGTGTTATGTGTTATGTCTTATAGTGTTTGATGGATTGGTTGGACATGTTTGTTTCAAACTATTTCATTAATAGTTTCCTCATAATAAAAAAATATATTTGGATAATTTTGTTTATGAATAATTCCATGTATTTTTCAATATGTATCAACATCTACTAATTTATAACACATCATCTAATTATTTCCAATGAGAGGGACCATATTATACTTTGGTAGGTTGCCTACTTATTTCATAATTGTATTTTCGTGTGTGGTATTTATAATCATAAATATAGGAATTACTATTTTGTTTCATATTCCATTGAATTTGTTAAATTTATTTTCCGTAAATAACATTGGTTTTAATTGAGATTGTGATTTTAGTAGTTTTTTGATTTAGGTGTGTGTTTACAACATTCATCAGTAATGACTGGTTAATAGTTAAAAGAGTGTTAAAAACCATGAATTGGAAAATAAGAATGGTGTATCTAAACGCTAATTGACCCTATAATATTAATTTGGGTTTCTAGTTTGTCCCTATGTAAGGATTATATTGAGAATGTGTTGATATAATATCATTTTTTCATATTTTGAAGACTTCGGATGATTTTTTGGATTGAGGTTGATGTGGTGAATGATTTCTAATTATTTATATTTGTTATAAATGAAATGTATTTCATTTTAATGAAATTATGGTATGTGGTTGAATCCTTATCCACCAAGAGTTTATTAATGTGGTTATCTTTGAATCCTTTTTAATTTTATTGCATATCAATCAATGTAGTCGATTTTGTGATCCATTATTCACCATGTGGATTATGAAATAGTGGAATAAAATCTATTTAGAGACTTTAAAAAATATTTAATCATTTACCTACCAATTTATTATGGTGGAATAACAACCACATTTTAAGTAAAAAATGTAGTACATTGTCCACTCAGTGATGTAGTATGAATGTTGCATCACCATCCAAGTGACCTGATTTTGTGGATCAATGTCTACCAGAGGATACTATTATGGTGATGCATTGTCCAATTATGAGATGTATTGGAGGTGTTTCATCCACATGAGATAAATATCAAGGTTCAGCCATCATCCTTTGATGATAAATGTTATTTTTTTTACTATCATTGATTGGTTATCTCATTCATATGTCTAGGTCTCATTCTCCATTTTCATTAGAATTATGATGGATATTATACATATATGGGTTATAATGGTGAAAAAATATTAAAATTTCATATTGGATAGTGATAACCTCTTCAAGCTAACTATTTTATATTGAGGAATATATCATACATACATGTTTTGTGTTTGAACCATGGGTGTTTTTTTTACATTGGAGCTAGCGGAATTATGTATGGTCCCTCATTGTAAGGATATATAATACAATATCACCCTGGTCCGACAACCCTATAATGAAATATCTAGTCTATAAATACATTAGATTTAAATCCATAACTATCACAAAATTACATGACATAAAGAAAATATTTCTTTTAATAAGTTCTTAAAACCAATTTGGTTTAAAGGTATAAGAAATTAGGAAAATTCATCAACTTATGATGCCCAGGTATTGCTCAAATAATGAAAATTTAATATTTCCCCACTAAATATGAAATTACTAAATCCATCATATCACTTAAAAATAAACAAATAATACCAAATATATTCTATTTTTATAGTCATATCATGTTTAATACTTTTCTTTATAAACTAGTGAAATATAAACATAATAAGGTATGGTATAAAATGATTAGAATGGGAAAAATTATATTGATTCAATCATACCATAAAAGTTATAGAAATAATTATTAATTTTTATAATTCCAGAATCAAATAAAAATAAGAGAATAAAATATGCATATACTGTATTGAAAATAAATAGATCACATAGATAACAGCAGTATAATTACTGGTGGTATAATTCAACATGACATATATCATGATCTTACCATCATGGAAAAAAACAAGACATAATTATTGGAATAATGTTCATTGTAAATATTTTATTCATGTCATTACAAACATAATTGACATTAGTACCTAAATTTAGAAGGCATACACCAACTCCACAATCAGATTTATTTTTGTGAGATCAATAGACGAATATATGGGATATATAATTCCATACCCCACATTTTACATGATTAAATCCAATGAATAAATCATATGAGATGATGAGTAAATAATACAAATTAATGTTTTACTATAATAATAAAATTTTTTAATAAAAAAAATATAATGTCAAAATATTCCACAATCTATAGAGTACCATTATTTCTATTTGAACAACATCTAATCCAAATTATATAAAATATTGTCGAAATATCATATACAGTAATAAAACAGCAATAATTAACTACTAGAATAACAAAATAAAAATACATCCTGATAAAAAATATAGATTGTTTTAAAAGAACATATCCCCATAGTTACAATTTAAACTTACAGGAATGTTTACATAGATGAAAAAAATCATTTCACATAATTTTTTCTATTTGTATCACATAATATGTTATAAATAATAATGTTTTTTGATATAATTTCTTCAAATCCCAAAAAGATAAATTTATATTAGAGGATAAATCATTGAACATAATCCCCATTAAATAAATCCATTTGAATATGACTTGGAAAATGAGTGGGAAAACGTAAAATATGTTTTAGAGTTAATATTCATCATTGTAAAAATAGAAAACCTTAGGGGTAAGATTATAATGTACTTTTAACAAAGTAAAGTCAATGATTTTAAAAAACAATAATCTTAGTGTTAATATACAATAATGGGTCTGTGAAACATACATAATGGTTTCCCATAATAAATATATTGTGGAGGATATAAAAGATAATTTTTAATGTAAAGACATTTTATATCATCAAATATTAATTTTTTTAAAACACATAATTAAAATGATTTTTAAAACACTAATTATATGAAAACATTAATTTATCAAAGAGATTTATTAAGTAACATGTTATTATTTATTTTAGTGGATTATCCCAATTGTGGATGAATTATTCAATAATAAAAAATTATTATACATTGATGTAGATTTCACATACCAATAACATTTATGAGAAACATGTCTCGAGAAGTGAGAAATATTTGTCAATGAATTTATGTGGTATGAATGTATGTGCATATAACACAGTGATAAAAAATACATAAAATAATCAATTTGAATAATGTAACCACCTTATTTGAAATATAATAAATATAAAAATGATATCTTAATGAATAAACGATGAGTTAAAAATCAATACTAATAGGGAAACCAACATATTTAATAGAAACCTAAATAACTGAAGATGGGTAAGCTGGTAAATACCATATAATATTAAATTATTTATAAAAATATATTAATGAGATGAAAATAAAAAATACCAGGAAAATATGAATTACAAAATGTGTTACTACTTGAAGAATATTAATTTATACTAAGAAAAACCGTACAACAGTAGTATATTTTGAATCGAAGTACATATAAACATCATGCATGATATTGTCCTCAACCCCCCCCCCCCAAAAAAATTTAATTAATACGGAAAAATAAATTCAATAGACATTAATAAATCCTCATAAATCATTGGATAGTGTGAAATATCAATTATGTGTCATGATTTTGAAAACGAGACCACGAAACCCCTACCTCTTATCTGAGCATCCATTTACATATGTTAAGATGATGTATAAAAACCATAACTAAATTAATTACATTTTTTATTATAGTTTCTATATTCATTTTCATTTAAAATCATCATATAAATTTATTATCTATTTGAATCTATTTAGTGATAAAATATTTTCATTGTTGGGTGTATGAAATCTGGATCATTTTGAACTGGTATTATAAAAATGATGTTAATATTCATTATTGATATAAATTTCATAATCCCTAGATCATTAATATTATATAAATACATATTATATGATAATTTAAAATTTAAAAGTTCATTATATTTTATATTTTTTATAATAAATTAAAATATAATCGATGATTACCCTGTTTTTAGGATTCAAAATGATAAAAATGTGTATTCTTAATTATTGAGTTTAACAATAAAATTATCATTATCAATAAAAAAATATTTATTTATGTAATTATATAATATTATTATGGTAAATATTTTCACATAGTATTACATGACATAAATTCATAAAATATGTCAACTATGTAGTTACTGTGACACCCCAGAATTCTAAAATAAGAGCATTATGTTTGATAGCATATTCAACACCCAACAAAACACTTAAAAATACAGTGGAATTTATAATTGTTATATCCTAGAAATTAAACTGGTGGCATGAATATCATTAACTATATATATATGTGTGATACTAAATAATCTTTTTTATAAATTATTATTTTGCAATCAATCAATTTTTGGTAAAGTAGTTTCATTATTAAAAAACAAGTTTTCATCGAGAATTTTTTTATTTCATTTCACGGAAGAAAATTTTATTATTAAATTCTAGATAATTTTTAAAATTTATTTGATAAAAATTAAATTCTCTTCTTAAATCAAAATGTAAATATTCAATTAGGGTCAATTTTTTGGTTATTTCAGAAAATAATTTTATTTTTCAGATAATAGTAAAAAATAATGATTTTTGAAAAAAAAAAGTTAATTCAATTTAAAAAAAATAAGTAATTGAGTTTATAATTAATTTTTTAATATTATTTAAATTAATATTATAATTTTTTAATTGTATATAATTTAATTAATTACTTTTGAATCAATGTTTTGTTGGAAATTAGTATAACATTGTTTTTGGGTCTAAAATAAGATTTTTTTTGAGGACTGTTTTAAATTGCACAATGATACATTTTTTATACTTTTCCAATGTGAACAGTGATGGTACACTTTTTCTAATTCAAAAATTACTACTGCACCAGTCAGATCGCATATAAAAGTCCACCTCTCTCCAATCCTCATCCACCTTTAAATAACTTTTTGATTCATTAAATAACAACCCATATTTCATCATATCTTTTTACACAATATATATAGCCCTTATTTTTATCATATATACATCAAAATACATCTTTTTGTGTTTAAATATCTATTTTTTTAAGAACATGTATCTTGTTTAATTTTATATTTCTATTTTATTTCTTCCTAATCCACCATAATATATTATTAAATCATTATTATATTATAAAAATACTATATCTTAAATAATAAGATATTATTATGTTAATTTATTTACAAAAATACATCTTCTATTCCATCAATTCAGATATGAATTCATCATTCATGTGGTGGGAAGACTTCTATCTCACAAACCAATGTCATTAATTTACCAGCATCTCCCCTCATGGCTTGATATAATGATGTAATTAAAATATATATATTATATTTTTAACATATTTCTACTTATAAAGTTATTAAATAACATATACATTCTTTTTTTCATTTAGTGGGGGAATGTGAAACATCACTCGTGTGTATGATGGATTACCGCCTCACGAAGAGATGTAATTCAGTTGTCACTAACACCATACATGTAATAAAATAAGTATTATTGTATTGAATATTCTTTATTTAAGTGGAATAATTATGATATTAATGAAAAATTATTCATTTTTAAACATTATATATCAATTTCATTCATACTCAAAAAATGATAATGCTAATCATGTGCACATGTTTACTACTACCTCCAAAAATGGATGTCATTATTTTTTCATCACCCCAAATATCGATGATATATATATATATGTATCTTTAACAAATTTATATGGAATTTATTATATTAGGATAATTTAATAAAGATAAAATGTTACTTACCTTCTTCCTATAATGACCTATTAAAAATGGAAATTTATATTAGGTTTACATACAATCTACCATCTTCATGATCGTATCGATGTTCATTTATAATGAATATATTTCATGATTTTTTTAAAAGTATTAAAAATTTATTAATATGTAAAATATTTCACAATTATTATTCTAGAGGGGTTGAAAAAAATCATCTTTGACCAATGTTAAAACACTAATTCTATTTTCAAATATTTAACAGAACATCCTCAAACACCCGAAATGGACAAAATTGTAAGGGTTTTCAGCTCAATTAAAATTCATTGAGGAATATTTTATTATTATTCACCAATTATATTTTATATAATGTATAAAATTCCATTTTACATTTTTTTCATGAAACGTTTTATTTTCCTAGTATTTAGTATATCATTTGATGTTATTCATCCACCGGTCTTACTATTTGAGACTTACCATTGTGGAAAAGGCTTTTTGTTTCAACCTACTTCCATTAGAGATTGATTATGTTCAAGGTTCCTTCGGAAGAAATAATATTTTCTTATATTCTCAAGAAACATATGTTTATTTTAATTTATTTGTGAATATTTTTAAAATGTTATGTTTTTATTTTCATTAATATTTATTGAATTAATATTAAGAATGTTAGTTTTATGTGAAACTGATCATGTATTTTATTTTAGATGAGGTACCTTCCTATTAAATTTATATGTTTTCTATAATGTTATGTAAAATTATATTTTATAAATTAAAATTATTTACTAAATTTATATTAACTGAACTTTTAATTTATTTTCAATTTTTTTAAAATGATTTTTAAAAAAAATACATAGGGGTAACTTTTGAATACTTTTTTCAAAATGTTGTGAAAATATTGTCAAATTTTTTCACTTATTTCAAGAAGGTATTTTCTGACTATCATGCCCAATATATTCCTTGATGGTTTTCATGTTTTCATTGTCAATTTAAAAGAATAATATTCTTGCAAAATATTTTTATTTTTTAGTTTTTAAATATGAAATTTAAAATGAGAAGGTAATTTTCTTCAAATTTATTTTTAATGATATATTTATTGTATTTTTATTCATCGTCATAAAAGAATATTTTTCTTGCATAATATTAAATGAGAATATTTTTAAACTATAAAAAATCATTATTTATCTATATGGATTGTTCTTGTTTCAGAAGAAGTTTTTGGAACACATTTCTTTTCCAAAGGTAAATCATGATTTAATTATATTGTTACAGAACCTATTTCTTTTCAATGTGTTATTCTGGTTGTAAATAAATAATTTTGGAACCCATTTAGTTCCAAAAGATTAATCATATTTTAAATAGACATTTATGGAAGCCATTAGGTTTTTATAGGTTAATCATGTTTCATAGATATTAATTTTGAACCAATTTGTTTTCTATGGGAAACTATGTTTTAATGATATTATTAAAGAGACAATTAAATTTTTATGGGTTAGTAATGTTATAATGAAATTATTATAGAACCCATTTAAATTCCTTTCTTTAATAATGTTTTACAGTGATTTTTATCAAATACATTTCTTTAAAAACGATTAACCATGTTTCTATGTGATTTTTATGGAAGATGATTATTTTCTATGGGTTAATCTTATTTAAAAGATATTTTTAGGGAACTCATTTCATTACCAAGAGTTATTCATGTTTAAATGTGATTTTAAAAGAACCAATTTTATTTCCATGGGTTAATCATGTCATGAATGGAATAAGGATTTATTCTATGAGTTTTATTGAGGAATTAAATTTATATATACTATATTTATTGTTCACAGACATTATATATTATGGGTGAACCCAAATAGAATCGGTGATCCTGTTATAGCTTATATTATGGGTTCACCATGATATTGTTGCAATGTGTTGTTCAATGATTTTGTTTATGGGGAAATATTATTGATTGGTCGATTAATGTTTATTCAAATTTTTATGGTTTTGGTAACAGTTTTCTATGTGTCCAATGAAGATGATTTCATAGGATTCCAAAATATTATTGCTATGATGGTATGGGTTTTAATATTTACTTTGACCAAGATTTGATATCACATGGACCATGATTTTCTTCTAATAAGTCTTTACATTGTAATATAATTATGCTATTTTTTCATATTTGATGATCCAGGTATTTGAATGAGCAACTATTCTTATTTTTAAATCATGCACGTTGATAATGTCTTGATACAATTTTGATCTTCATATGATCAATAATTACATTTCATTATTAATTATTTTTTCCCCATAATAACGATTTGTGCTCACCCTTATTATGATTCTGTTTCCCTAGGTTATGAGAGACAAGTTTACATAAATTATTTATTAAAGTATTTCATTTTAATGATGGTGACGATGAATTAATGTGAAATTAAAAAATCATTGATATGTGGTAGAAATGATCACTTAATGTCAAGGTTATTGATTATATAAGTGTTTTTTTCTAATTCTCTATAACTCTAAACCAGAATGGTCATTGAGAATATAATTTATCTTCTATTTTACATTTGATGTTGTATGTTATGGATGGTTAATATTGGGACACATTCATCATTATAAATTCAATAAATTGAATATTTAGGATTTTAGCATCAGAAATTTGAGCATGTGTTTATGGATATTATAACTTGTATCATATGAGCGTTTAGATAACTTGGGAGATTTATATTTTTATGAGAGATTATCTTAAGAGATATGGATTTTATTTTTAGATTATGAATTTAATATCAATCATATGTTAATGTCTTAGAAATACCATTAAAGTTTTTATGTAATTAAATTTGGGGAGTAATTTTTTTATTGGATTATGGTATGTGTAACCCTTAGCACTATTAATATTTTTTATTTGAAGAGTAATAACATTTTTGTAATTATAAAGGTAATAATAACAAAAACGATTAATATGATATTAAATGATTAAGGTTAATTGTAAGTATTCTCATCATCATTATCAGAATGATCAATGATTTAACTTTATGAAAACTTACAACCCAAAGTCTGGTGGACAACCCATCACATCTATAATGGTTGTGGCACATAAACTAAAAACCAAAGTGTGACAAAGTTTCTTCTCCAACCAATGTCCTAGATAATTCCCCAATGAATAAGTTCCTATTTTATTTCATGTTTTTTGTGATGTTTGAGATGACCACTTATTTGAAAACAATATTTTATTATAGGGTTGTTGATGTTATTTAAGATATTGGGCTATTTATTTATGTAATTATTGAGGACGAACTTTCGGTTTTTTTGTTGAATATTTGAGATGAATTAATTATTTCATTAGAATATATTTTATTCAAATTTTCAAATTCCATACCTTATAGAACCCCGTTTTGTGTTTTTTAAAGTATCAAGATATAATTAATATATTTTTTACCCTCTTTTGGTAATGTGATCCTTAGGTACACAAAAATTATTTTGAATGCTTTTTGTTTGGGAAAAAAGAGATTGTGGTAGAAATTGATAGAAGGATAACACTTTTCCCATCATTCAAGTGTATTACCCTATACACCTAGTGTATATATAAATGAAATTACTAATCCATTGTAAAAGGATCTTGAGATAAAATTTTATCCTATGACAATCATTTATGATAATATCACTGTAATTTTTCATGCCACATTGGTTTATAATATTGAGATTTTTAACATTATCATGATCATTCAGTTTGTTATGATCAATGATCTCTATAACTCTCCATCATTATATGAACATTACGCTTTTATCCAATTTTAAAACATTCACTTCAAATATATGATCTCTTATTTGGAAACTTAATATGTGTTATTCTAGATGTCCTTTATAATTAATTTTTCCTCTTATAATGAATATATTGAATCAAAGCCTTTTATGTAGTGGGTTTACAAGGAAGATAATTTCTCATTTCATACAATTAAATACAAATAAAACATTCAAATTACAAATAGTATACATTTTATTGTTGGTGTGGAAGGATGTAACACCCCATTATTTTAAAAGAAGAATATTATATTAGATTTTATATTCAAAAAACATTGTTCTTAAAAACCTCTAAAATATGTTAACATTATAACATAATAGTTAAATTTCACATAAAAAATAGTATAAAATACATTATGGTATTTATATATATATATATATATATTCAATGAAATATTAAATATTGATATTGTATTACAATATAATCAATAATATTTTAGTAATATAAATTATTCTTTAAAAATGTGTTCTCTTTAAAAATTATTTCTATTAATTTTGTTGGAATAAATAATTAAAAATATTTTTCAGAATATATATTAAATTTATTTCAAAAAATTTAATTCATTTTTTAATAATTATATTAATATTAACATAAAGTAAATTTTTGTAATTTATTAGAAAATACTAATTTTTTGGGGAATAATTATAAATATTAATTTAAAATAATTTATTTTAAATTAGGTATTTATTTTAAATTCCCAATTTTGTTTCTGATGTGATAAAAATTTACATATGTATGTCTTAGTTGTATTTAATCAACATAATTACTTTTTAACACGAAATATATTTTCATTTAGTATATGTTTGTTTTTTATTTAAAAATAGTTATATTATGAAATTCTATTTAATGGGAACATTTGTTATCATTTTTAATTAATTAACATAATCCATAAAGTAGAGTGTTTAAAGTGACATTTATAGAAAATATTTCAATAAATATGAATTTATATTTTTAAAGTTATTATTAATAGTCCTAGATTTTCTTTAAAATCATATTTTGATTGAAAATATATAATTTCTTAAAACCTATTTTCTATTTTAAATAAGAATAATTATTATTATCCATTTATTTCTTGTCATTTTTACCATAGTGAATTTTGGAATCATTAAAAATTAATTTCCATAGTTAAGGTGGAAATGAGTATACTGGTGGGTTAAAGTATAATGATAATGTTTAAAATTACCTAGAATATTTAATAAAATCAATTTTAGGGAAATCTATCAACCTTATCATGACTAAATTTCTATAATGGTTCACTTTTGAGAGTTTTGTCCTGTAAAAAATTTCACTACACCTTTTCTTATTTAAAATTATATCTTTTACTTAACTATCTTATTAAAGTTCACCCTTATCGTCTCGTTTTATAACAATCAATGAAATTTTTGGTCATCCAATAAATATTATAATTTCTTACTAAAATCCCTCAACATGTAATAGAGACCTCATTGTATTCAAAAATACATATATGAAGGCTTTTGGTGCATACCTACAGAAGTTTTCTAAAGATTTTGTCTTATGGTTAACCGTGGATTTTTATTTTATTTATTCTTATATATCGTTGAAATATTATTTAGTTATCCATATATCATATGGAAAATATCTCACATATATTAATATGTTATTATTTTAATGGATTATCCCAATTCCTTCCCGAATTCCATAAAATGGTATTTGAAATCCTCATTTATGTGTGTGATGCACTACCACCTCGTGATCCTATTTAATTATATTTCCATAATCACTTCTCATTACTGATATAATTATGTACATAATGTATAAAAATATTTTTTTTAAGATATTTTTACTTAATTAGTAATGATATCACATATACCTTCTTACTTCATATTCAGTGAAGGATACGATAATGTCTATCATGTGTATATAATATTATCGCCTCATGAGGAGATGTGATTCCATATCAAATAATGATTTTCATTGAAGGTAATAAGGATATATATAATATATATATTATATAAAAATTATGTAATTATAAAAATATTGAAAAAAAATTCATTTTACAAAGATAATATATAATTTTATATATTATATTGAAAAGTGGTTATGTCATTCGTGTGAACATGTAAACCACCTCCTATATGAACTGATGTGATTCTTATTTTCAACACTTCAAAAATGGATAATATATATAATAAAATTTAATTAATTAATATGGTACTTGTGATAAGGTTATGATTTTTTATTGGAAAAATATAACTTACCTTCTATTTACAATGATCATCGAAAAAATGGAAATGTTACTTATGCGTACGTAAGGCATACCGTCTCCATGATCATATCATTATTTGTTTTTAACAACATATTTGATAATTATTTTTATAATTTTAATGATAGTAAAAATATGTTAAATATTTTCAAATAAGTAATCTTTATTAGTCAAAATAATTTACTATTTGAACATGGTGGACACACCTAATCCATTTATTATATAATTAATTGAACATACTCAAAACAATCGATGTATTCTTAACTGATAATGTATTTATATATTTAATAATTAATGAAATAAATCAAATTGTCTAATTAAAAATTATTATTTTAACAAAATATTCATATGAAATAAAAAATTCATCTCATCTTATTATTCTAATGATTAAATAGATGCAAATAATTTCTATAATCGAGGTAAGGGATTACCGTAATCCTTTTATTTCTATGAGACATGAGTCATATACCCGATATAATATTGTTGTGTGGTATATATATTGACCATTTATTCATTTTAGGATTATTTTCATTAAAAGTATTGTGATTTACAAATACAGATGAGGTTCTTTTTTTTCATGGGTTCTTCATCTAGATATTACCAAAACCATAATATATTTCATCTCTATTTATATTAATTGAGTAATATTTTATTTATATACACCAAAAATGTTTTATATGATACATATATCACCATTTGGAATTTTATATCATAACACCCTTTTTTTATTTATATTTATTGTATTATTTTATTTTTCTATTCATGATTCTTACAATTATTATTCTTAGAATGTGGAAATGCCTTTAAGTTACAATATCCTTCATTTCGAGATTTTTTCTTCAATGTTCCGTTAGAGGAAACCATATGATTTTTTGTTCATGAACAACATATAATTATTCTCCAATAAATATTAATGTTATCATAATTTTTAAATTAATTCCCTCCATTAATTATTCAATAAATACCAAAAATTCATTTTTAAGTGAGATGGATCTTTAATTTTATGTTAGATTGAGTATCTACATCCACTATATGATTTTTTTCAAAAATGATTTATAAAATAAAATTTCTCACAAGTAAATGTTTTAAAAATACATTTCACAAGATCAATTGTCATATTGCAAAAAGGTTAAAACTAAATTTCTTATCATTTTCCAAATTGGTAATCTATGGATCCCTTTCTGAAAATGTTTCAAAAACAATATTTATTTTTAACACATATAAAAATAACTTATTTGTTCGCTATCGTTTCTATTATTTTAATTCAATATTCATTTATATGTTTCCATGGATGCTTTCAATGAAATGTAATTTTATAATTTTTTTAAAATTTGTATTTTTTTAAAGTAATTGTTTGAATGAAAATCTTATTTTTCTCAAATAATATATTTAATAATATTTTAATGTTATTTCCATTCATTAACATTGAAATCCATTTTTGTTACATATTATCAAATGGAGATATTTTTTAATGATACCATCCTGACAATTGATTTTTACCGATTATGATTGTTTCCAATATAATATAATGAAACCTACTTTTCTTCCTTAGATTAATCAGTAATGAAAGATATTTTTATTGAACCTATTTTTTCAAGGGGTTAATCATGATTTGAATATGATTTTATGTAAATAATTTATTTACATGGTTTAATAATAGTTTAATGATATTTTAATGTAACACATTTCTTTACCAAGGGTCAATCATGTTCCTAATAGGCTTTTATGGAACACATTTTATTTCCATTGGAAAATCATTTTTAATGAGATTTTTATCCAAATAATTTATTTTCATAGGCTAAAATTGTTTCAAGGATATTGTGAAAGAACCAATTTTCTTCCAATAGGTTAATCGTGTTTTAAATAGATTTTTATCGAACACATATATATTCCTTGGGTTAATATTAGTTAAATTAGATTATTATGTACCTGGTTTCAATTCAACAAAATAATCATTCTTCAAATAGGGTGTTATATAACATGTATCTTTTCCACATGTTAATCATGTTTCAAAAAATATTTGTGGAATTTTTTTATTACCAAAGGTTAATCTATATATTAAATTAAAAAGGATTTGAAATATGATTTTTATGATGAAATAAAAAATATATGAATAATATCTAAACCTCAAGGATAGTATATATGATGGGGTTACAAGATAGAACTGGGTAAACCTGTTATTTTCACCAATATAGATATCTAAAGAATGGTACAATGTTTAATTTATTTGGATAAATATATAGGATGTTGTTAGTATGTTTAATCTTATTTTAAGTGTTTTTAAGGGACCAATAAGTGTACTATGAAGATTTCCACCCATGATTCTTGAGGTTTTTTATTATTTTTTTGGGTTATAAATTTTTTCATTTAATATTGGTTGATATGAAATGGATCATGATTATGGTTTTTGTTGACTCTTTCCACTATTAAATATATATTTATTTTTTTATTGTTTGATAATCTAGGAAATGATGGGTATGAATATTCTTATGTTTTATTCATTCACTTGGATTATTTTATCAAGCCCTTGTTGTATTATTATACTCTTTGATGACATTAAATTGTTAATTCTAATGTTGTCCCTCAAAGAAAATTTGAACTCACCCATATTAGGATTCATTTATCATATTGATATCAATATTGTTGTTAGAAAAAATATTTCTATATGTTTTTCATATTGATTATAGTGATGCTGACATAATGTAAAACAATAAAATTTTGGTTATGTAAGAGAAATGATTATACAAATACATTGTTATTATTTTTGCAAGAGTTTATTCTAATTTTGTAAAACTATGAACCTAAAAAGTCATCAATATTATATGTTATCAAATATTTTAATTTTTATTCAATATGTATTTTATGGTGAAAAATGTTTCAGAAACAAATTTATAATTTCTAGAAATGTAATTTTTATGATTCTATCATCAGATATGGAAATTTGGGTTCACACTTTTTAAAGTTGGTATCAAAGAATGGTTTAGATAACATTCCTGATAATTATGTTTCATTTGAGGTTATTAAAAGATCTATTAGTTAGATCAATGTATTAATAGTTTAAGGTAATAAGATATTAAATTCTTAGACACCCATTTCGAGGTCTTATGTAATTTTATTTTTAGATATGTTTATTTAGTTATTCGTTTAGTTTCAATGATACACTTGGGTTTTAAAATATGTAATATTTGAGAGTAATTATATATTCATTAGATTATATGTATTGATAACATCTATGTTTTTATGACCGTATATTCTTGATGGTTTTTTATGTGTGTTAATAATACTTCTAATAAAATTATATTGTTATAATTATAGAAACTGTAATTCCCAAAGGCTTGGAAACAACCCATCAAATCATGAAAGTCTTCGGGTATTAAAGATTTAACTAAAGGGTGAAATGTTTGCAACACCTACCACATTCTTATGTCATATCCTGATGAAGAACACAATAATTTAATTCATTAAGCAGAAAGGTATGAGATTAATACTGAGGTAAAAAGTGTTTAATTTTGAGTTTATTGAGGTTAATTTTTATGTAGTGTTATTTTTTAGGTAATGATTTTTTTTTAAATTTTGATATTTTAATTTATTTTTGTGGATTAATGAATTATTTCATCAAAATATGTTTTATTAATTTTTCAAATTACCTTATCTTGTTATAAAAATTTTGGTTTTAGTAAAATTTTAAATATATAATTAATATATTTTTAACCTTATTATGGTTATCTTATCCTAACATTCGTAAAAAATTAAATTCTAGCCTTTTAGAGAAAATATGAGCCTTTTTGGAAATTGATAAATGAATTAAATTTGACTCAAAATGTAATTATATTTATTATTATTACATATCTATATGGAAAATAAATTCTTCAAAAATGGGAAAAATATATTGAAAAAAACATATCATATTACAATTATTTCTGATGATATAAATTTCATTTTTCAAACCTCAATATTATATGTATTTTTATTTTCAATGTTCTCATGATCATTCAAATAAATAATATCAACGACCTCTATCCCTCTTCATCATTATGTAGAATTTACACCATTATTCCCAGTACAAATTTTTTCTTCTAACCTATGTTCTCTTATTCTGAAACCCAATATGTTTTATTAAAGATTACCTTTATACATCAATTTATATCTTAGCATGAGGATGTTTTATCAAACCATTTTATGATGTCAGAATCTTGAAAATATATTTTAAAATTTTTAGACCATTGATTATAATGATAATGTTAAAATTAATTGGATGAAATTTTTTATAATTGTGGAATGATGTAACACAAAACAATTATAAAAGTACATTATGTTTTATATCATATTAAACATGAAAACCTGAGTATAAAAAAATTGTGAAATATAAAACTATTATAACTGAAATTTTTAATTGGATAGTATAAATTGTATTAACTAATTTATGATATATATATATATATATATAATTAAATGTTTAATTAAATATTAATTATTTATAAATTAATTGAATGTAATTACCATATTTTTTGTAATTGCAGTGTTTTATTTGAAAATGTGTTTTCTTCAAAATTATTTTATTACTTTTCCTAGAAAAAATATTATAAATAATTTTTAGATTTTTTAGAAATTTCTTTTGAAATTTTTAATTTATTTTTTGAAATCATCATTTCAAATTCTCGTTGGGGTAAATTTTGGTAATTTTAATAATATATTGATTTTCAAGTGAATAGTGATGAATACTAAGTTTTGTCAAAAAGACGTTTATTTTAAATAAAATTTGTATTTTTAAAATCACAAAATGTTTTGAGTATTATTTTAATAAATATAATTATTTTTTAGTTTTATTTAACAAAATAAATTACTCTATAATAAACATCATATTTGATTTTACTTTAAGTTTGGTTTTTAGTTTAAGACTGGAATATTTTTTAAAACTATTTTAAAGTGAATAATGTATCTCCTATATAATTAATTAAAATAACAACTAATAAGTAATGATTAAAATTATATGTAGAGAAAATTTGGTAATAAATATTTATTTATATAAATTATTTGATTGTAATTAGTCATATTGTTAATAAACATTCATCATTTTTTAGGGATAATATATTCGAAACTGTACATTTTTTTACATTGGTGGATTTATTTTTCAATTAAAAATTATCATTTATTTTACTTTAATATGGTTAAATGGATTAAATATTTTGAATTAGAATGTTTTTAATTATATAATATGGTCAACTAAATCTCTGAACTTAATGAAATGTAAAAATAGATAAAATTAATTTTCGTGTTTATTGAAAAAATAGTTTTACTGGGATTTAAAATAGAAGATAATAAAAAAAATCAAAAAAATTATAAAATTAATATTTTGTCCTTATTGAGACATTATAATGACTAATAATCTATAAAGGGCAATTTGGAGCTTTACAGAAGGTGGAAAATTAGAGTAAATAACTTCTTTCATGAATTTAATATCAGTCACTACCAGCACTTATAAAAGACCACCCCCTATAATCCCCTCTTAACACCTATAATTACATTTAGGTAAAAAAATAACTACTAAAATGTATTCCTATCATACCTCAACATATACTATATTCAATACCGTTATTCCAACTCCAACAAGGTATTTTCTATGTGCTTACATAATAATGTTTTCCAAAGAAGAAGTATCATGCTTTTTTGTGCATTTTTATTTTATTTAATCTCCAAAATCCTTCATATCATATTAAATTATGAGTATATAATTAATAATTTATTTAATATTCACTTTTATGTTATTATTTTAATGTAATAACTAAAATCTATCTCATATTCTAACAAATGGGATTCAAAATCATCATTCATGTGTACGATGGAGTACTACCTCGGGAACTGATGTCACCAATCCTCCCAAAATGAATCTCAGAGATTGATAAAATTAAGTATTAAAAGTATATAAATGAGATTTTTATAATATTTATATTTATTTAATTTTAATATAACATAGACCGTTTTACATTCCATTCATTGGGGGATTAAATAATGGCATTCATATATACGGTAGACTACCACCTCGGGAAGCGATGTAATTCTTTTTCACTATCTAATTACCTTGAATTTAATAAATATAAATTTTATATGTATTAATATATATTATAAATTAAATAATTATGAAATTAATAAAATATATTTTATTCTCTAAGAATAATTTATTATTTTCATTCTTATACTAACAAATGAAAATGTCATTCATTGAAACCTATGGAAAACTCCTCAATGAAGTAATGTGATTTTTTAATTCATATCCACACATATAGATGATATATATATGTATATTTAATGGAATAATATTCTGTTTATAAGAGATATAATCATGTATTTTAATTTATATTAGGTATCATCCTCTTTATTATTCATGATTTCTAAATTTTTTTAAAAAATTATTTTCTATAAAAAGATTTCTATAATACATTTTATGTGATATTTTACCTTATTTTGAATTATTTTAAAATAGAATTTCTTAACATATTCTAAATGTCTCACTTTTTACTCATTTTAAAATTTTCATTCAAAATCATAAATCATTTTCACCCTAACGATATGAACAGTTTTTCTCTCTATTATATCCTTTTTTCCTTGTTTTTCACTTTATATGATTCCAAATCAGTTTTTAATGAAATTAATTTTCAGAATATTTTTTTATCATTATTTTTAGAAATATATTTTAAAGAGTAAAATTTTTTTCCCCAAAAATCGTTGAAATTATATTTTATTGATATTTTATATTCCCCAACATCAACAGAAATTGTTATTACTTATGAACAAATTTCAATATATTTTAATTATTAGATATTCATCCTTTATATAGATGGGTAATTAATGTCTTGAATAGATTTTTATGGAAAATTTTTGTTTTACATGTGATAATCATGTTTCCATTATATTTTTATAAAACTTGTTTCATTTACATGTGTTAACCACATTTAAAATATATTTTAATAAAATCCAATTTTCACATAATAAAAATGTTACAATGTGATTTTTATAGAAAAAGTTTCATTAAAATTGGTTAATCTTGTTTCAAAAAAATTGTTACGAATCCAGTTTCATTTCAATAGATTAACCATGTTTCAATTATAATGTAACCTGTTTTATTTCAATGGTTTACACATGTTTCAAAGAGAATATTATGGAACCCATTTCATTCTCATTAGTTCATCACGTTTCAAATAGAATTTTGTATAACCTCATTAATTTATATGGGTTAATCACATTTCCAAAACAAATTCGGGGAGTCCATTTCTTTTCAACTTATCAATCATTATTCAAATAGATTGTAATGTAAAATATTTATTTTCCTCATATTTATCATTTATCAAATATATTATAGTGTAATAAATTTCTTTTCATTGATTTAGTCTTTCTTTAAATAGAATAATTGATTATTTTAGGTTTTTTATAATTAAATTAAATTACACAATGATTTTACACATATTATACCATTTAAGATTGTTGTATAATATATGTTAAGAGTTCCAAGATAGTACTCTAATGCATTGAGTAAAGATTATGTTCTCTAATGAATTATGTTATATGTGGGTTTTATTATTATTCAAACTTGTAAAGGTTTTGCAAGATATCTAAAAGTTTTCGATGAAGATAATTTATTCTGATATGAACATTTTTTTGTTATAAAACTATAGGTTATAAATGATTCTATTAAACCATATTTATATCTTTTCGCAGGGGATTACTGATTCTAATTATACTTTCCTTTATTAGAAACTTATGAATTCTCTTCATGTTTCATGAAAAATGTTTTTATGTGTATGAATATTATTATGTTATACTCATGCACTTTTATTATTTCATTATACAATTTTACTATTTTTATTCCTACTAGTGAAATTAAATTTATAATTGTTATGTTTTCCCTTAATGAGAATTGAATCTGACCCTTTTTATTTTTCCCTCTTCCCTAGGTTATTAATAATGATTTTAAAACAATTATGTATAAAATGGTTTCATGTATATGATGGTGGTGATACCTTAATTTGAAATAAGAAAAACTAGTTTGAATAAAATAAATTTTCAATTAAAAAAAAAGTTATTGTTTATGTTTAATATTATCTAAATACTGTAAATATCAATCTCTTAAAATTCATTGAGAATGTAAATGATTAAATTTTTTTCTTTATATATAATATGTTTTTATAGAGAATTTTGGATTACTATCATAATTATTAATTTTAAGAATGTAATTTTTATGATTTTAGCTCTAGATTTTGGAGCGTGGGTAAAGGGTTGTTATAATTATACTGACCAAAACATGAATAAACCATAATTAATAGTTGATTGTTTAGTGGTGAAGTTGTAATATAATTTTAAATTAATAATAACGTTATTATTTAGTGTTTATTTTTGTGGTATATTATAACAAGAAGGAATTAGAATAATTTTTAATTAATATGAAAATATTGAATAATATGTGTAAAAAGATTATCATCCCAGTAATCATTCATTTCAAAATTGAATAAATGATTACATTTTATTGGAAATATAATTTAAAGGTTAAAATAATTTCAAACTATAACTATAATTAGGTCAAAAAAGTCATATTTATACATCAATACCTTTCCTAGGGACATCCATGAATGGTGGATCAGAAATGAGAAATCGTAACAAATCATTCTATGGAGGTTGTGGTCCACAAGTACACATGTTTGGGACCCTTAATTTTATATTTAATGTGTAAAATATATAATATATTTTAAAATTTCACAAACTAAAATATTTCATAAATTAAAAAAATTGTTTATTGAATTCAATATTTTGAAAATCCTTGTAATGTTTTAATGTGAAATGAAACATGACACCATGGAGAGGTAAGAATCCCCACACATGGCCTGATATTTTAAGATTTTCCAAAATGTAAAATGGGAATGCTAGTTAATATATATTATGTAATGATAATAAATTTAATAATATAATTAAAAATGATTTGATTAAATGTGTATTAACAAATTTAATCGGAATGTAAATATAGAACATAATAATTTTAAGTAAAAATAATTACTCACTTCGTGACTTATGTGTATTCCTTAGAGAATTCCATGAAAATAGAGGGATCATGAAAATATTTTTTATCTTGATGATTAATAAAATGATAGTGGATTCGTTATATAGATAAATGGAATAGTTTCTAGAATTAATTCAATGTAATGGGTTCGAATAAAGCTTTGGCAGTGTCCCCTTTTAGAAACAAAAAAAGGTTACATTTGAGAATAAAAATTATTGTTGAATAATATCACTATAGTATTCATTTTTTAATGTATAAATAATTAAAAAAAAATTTCACATATCTTTTTTTCATAAATACTTAGCCATGTATTTCCACACATGTTTAAAAACATTTTCAGGTCATTTCATCGTATATTTTTTTATTGTACATTCCATCATTTGTACTGTGGAAACTATTTTTTAACGAAGTAACTAATGTTTTAATAATCATAGAAAATAAATCCTCATAAAAAACCCTTGTGTGATGAAAATAAGTTTAATATTCTCTTAAAATAATTACTTTTCTAATTAAAATAAAATTTACAATCAAAATATAAATGTATTTATTAATAATCTATAAAGTATAAAATTATTGTTCTCACCATTATATATTGAATTTTTTTTTGGTAATTATTACCAATTGAATGATTGATAATATATATTGGAAATAAAATTAATTTTAATTCACTTTCTAGAGGATATAAATTTTTTAATTTGATAAAAATTCTAAAATATTAATAAAATAAGTCAATGATAGAAATAGTTTTATAATTTTTTTGGACGTTTAATTCAATATAATTAATCATACCTCTATTACCAATGAATAAAAATTAACTCATAACATAATATGATTATTTTTATACAAATAATGAATCCAATATTTTCTTTCTTTTTTATAAGTCCTTAAAATTATAGTTTTAATATTAGAGAATAATTTAGTTTTTGGAGTATGCAATTAGTTATGTTTTGAAAACATTATAAATATGTGTAATAAGTACAACATGATAATTTCCAATAATATATTTTGATAAAAAATATATACTTATTTTATATTAAAAAATCACTAACATTTAAATTGTGATGGTGTAATAAAATTAACAGTATTATAAAAATCATTATTTTTTTATATTCACCAAAAATCCATTATTTTGGAAAAATATAAAAATATCATACTAGGATAATTTAGTTATTATATTTATAAAATAAAATAATTTTAAAATTTATATTATGGAATTTTAAAAAATGTGTTTTTAATACATAATATAATGATTATTTTCTTATAGAAACATAATTAATTTTATTTAAAATGTTTAAATAAGAAATTTGTAAAATACATGGGATTAATATCTAATTATTTAATAATTACATGATTATATCATTTTTAATTATTTGTTAATTACTCTTTATATATCCATGAAATTTATATTAATAGGGTATGTTTTTGTGTAAGTCGAGGAAGTAATTTCGCTAGAATAGATATTATTAAAATTTCTGCAACATTGAATTTTTACCATATATGATTTCACTCATACCATAATTGATAGATATTAAAATGGGATTGGTTTTTATAATACACATATGAATCTACCTCTTTTAAAATCATAGGAAAAAGGTCTTTATAAATAATATATCCACTACCCTGTGAAATTTCATTCATTTTTGTTCCTATATTTCATAATATGATTAATACATTTTATACCCTCTAATTTAATGGATGTATTTTAACTATAAATTTTTTAAAAATATATAATACATTTTTTTCAGTATGTTATTTCATATATAATAACATATTAACATAATATTTATTTCATTATCCTAAATAAGGATGTATTGGGTCAAAACACTCTCCCCATTATAAATAAATTACATCCTCCCAATTTTAATTATAATTTACTAATATAATATTATCATGGATTCAAAACATATTTTTTAATCAATATATAATTTTTAATTTGGAATATTTTATAGTCACTATGAAAATTCTATATTATTTATTTTTCATGATAAATATTAATATTTGATACAATTGTGTATTATATTATTTTTATACCCTAATGTTACATTCACTATAATATATTGTTCCTAATAAAATTTAAATCTCCATGAAATTAAACAATAACTAAATGGTTTATTAATCCAAAAATTTACTCAAACTTTTTACTTGAATTATTATGACAACTAGGTCACAAAGCCCCAGTTTGGTGAAAATTATCCAAAAAAGGGATAAACTACAACAAAAATATTATTGATGATTATTTTGTTAAATCAATTATCAACTAATTAATTTCAATTCATTAAAACTAAACATTATCAAAATCAATCATATTTTTATACATAAGGATTATAAACCACTACATAATATAATCTTAAATATATATATAAATTATATCGTTTTCATTCAATGAAATTTTATTGATGTTGATACCATTAAATATATTTTGCCAAACCATTGTTGAAAAATAAGACAGAAAAGTCCATATATGTTTCAAATAATACTCATAAACTTTTATAATATATATGAATATCATAAATAATTAATTCTCACTAACTAAAATATATTTGTAATATCAGCATTTATTTTCCATAAATACAAGTTCATCACATCCTTATTTAATACTAGGAAATGAACTTTTCCCACCATAATAAATATATTGACAAATTCTCATAATTTTTTCTTTCACACTTATTAGGTTATAAGACATAATCATTTCTATATAAATTCTATTATCATCATTATTTTATTGATCTTAATACCCAATTACTAAAAAAGATAAGGATTTTGATAATATTAAAAAATATTAATAAATGAACTTCAATAAAAATAATTCATCCTCTTTGCAACATATATTTCAAAAATAAGATACATTTAGTTAAACATATGAATATCCATGTTGGTTCATTTGATATTTATTTCCAAATTTTTTTGGATATAGAACATAGTTAGATAGCATCATACTCAAATTAATCATAATGGTTTATTAAAAATAAACTGAAATACCATTTAATATCCCCTTGTATTGTCAAATCAGATGTTTGGTTATTCCAATTTATCATACACAATGTAATGATAAAGTTAATACTCAATCTAGCAATTATGGAGATATTAACCATCGAAAAATGTTTGTCAGATCCAATATCCATTTATAGTATCTATAAATGGGTGTAATAGGAAGTAAACCCCACAATATATACATTATCAAATCATTGTAATGTTATATTATACATACAATTATCTCTTAGAGTAATATTTATTGTTTCCTTTATGTTTTATATATTATTATCCCACAATAGTATATATTAAATTAATTTTTATTGATGATACAATATAACTTCTATTGTTAACTAAATACTCATATGATACCAACATTATAACCATAGACATTCCCTCACAGATTTTGTGAAAAAAAAAATTAATTATGATACAAGATTTGATACCATGTATAAATTCTTATAACAAACTATCCCATAATTTTGTGAAATAAATTAATAATTGTTTTAAATATATATCTAATGAATTTTTGGTTTATTGTTTTAGAATATTATTATAAATTGTAATGTAATAAATCATATTCCATTCTAAAATAATTATTTTTTTACAATAAATAAGAATCAACATAATATATAAAAAGTCATCAACAAATCTCAAAAATATCTTATATAAATTTTTTCTTCTAGTAATATAATGTTTTATACTATTCATTGTGACTCATGTAAATGTAAACAAAATCATGGGTGGGATGAAATGATCAGTAAGAGAAAACATAAAACTAAGATAATCATGGTTTAAAAATAGAATAAATGTTATTCCAAGAATATGTAATCATCATAATTCCATTGTCAACAAAAACATAGAAAACAATAACCATATATTTCAATGAAAATATATAGATAACATTACTAACATTAAAAATATTTGTGGCTATTGATTTTCTAATAAATAATATATTTATCATACCCTCAAGTCCTCACCCAATAAACCATTTTTTACATTAAACTGATAGCTGATGAATTAATCTTTTCATGAAGACAACAATTTATAAAACTCTTTTAATTTTATATGCATACTAGAAATACCCAAAAATGTTTTTTTGTTAGACCTATCAATATATTTTGGGGATATATAATTCATGGAAACTCTCATAACATGATTATGTCTAATGCATTTATCATATGAGATATTGAGTAAAAAATAATTAATTACTTTTTTTAAATAATAATACATTTTGAGATCAAAACATTATAAATTGTCTAATCATTCCAATATTAATAAAATAATATTATTTCTAGTTGAACATCATCTAATTATTATTATGTATGATGTAATGTTAAAACTAAATAAAGAAATTAGTATGTGATTAAGTCCATACAATAAAACCATTATCAAAATAAATATATATAAATAAAATGTATTGGTATAAATTATAATATCCTTTTCGTAACAAAAGTAACATATAATAATGATGGAATATATGAAAAACATCTCCAGAAAAGAATTATTTTAATTGTCTGACATAATAAAGGATTATGAATCTATTTTTTATACAGTGTGTTCTATGAACAAAAAGAGTGATATATATATATATATATAAATTCATATATATATTATAATATTATTAATGAAACAGAAACCCCATGATGGTATATACATTTGAATATTATAAGGAAACTGAAAGATATAACAAATAAAAAAATTGAGAAAAACATTTTTACGTTATCATAAAAGAAATTATTTGGGATAAAGTTAGGATGTAATTATTAAAAGGTGAAGTGAATGATTTTTAAAAAATCAACATTACAAATGAATAAAAAATAATGATTCCTTGAAAGTAACAAAAGATTTTCCAGAAAATAATTCTGTTTTAGAATATAGAACAAAATTCTTTTAATGGGAATGCTTTTAAAATATCGTAATAATAATTTTTTAAAACCCACAATATAAAAAGAGTTTTATTCCATACTTCGTTTCAAAATATAAATTTTTCAAAGTGGATTAAAAAATATAACTCAATTAAATATTCAGTTGGATAACCCCCTGAATGGATGAATTATTCAATGATTACACATTATGATATAAAGAAATAGATTTGATATTACAATAACCCTTTTAGGGAAACATATTCCATGAATTATAAAATATTTTTAAAAATGTTTAGGTGGTATAAATTTATATCTCTATAAAAATATGATATAATAGAAGATTAAATAGTAAATAGTCAAAATATATCCAACTTATTTAAAATAAGTTCAAAATAATTATTAGAAATCATTTATTGAATATTTTTTTATCCAAAATCATTACTAATATGGAAGAGTACTGAATAGAAAAACATGATTAAGGGAAAATTATTTAAATAAAAAAATAATATTAAATATATAACTTATCGAAAAAATAGATTTTTGGGTATAAAAAACACCTTTATAAGAAAACATGGATCCCAAAATGAAATATCTCTCAGAGAATCAGAATTAAAACTACGAAAACCCTAACAACATTGAAATATTTTGAATCTAATTCTATGTAAATAAAGAAAATTATATGGCTACAAAAATCATATTATTTTTATGTATATGAAAAAATAAATTCATTATAAATTAATTTCCTCATGATAATTAAATGATGATGTGTAGTATAAATTATGTCTACTAAATTTGAAAATGATTCAAATAAACCCCTATATCTTATCATGAGTTCTAGTAAAATAATTTACCCTAAAATATCATTAAAATATAAATTTCAATATCTTTAATTTGTTAAATTAATATTACCAAATTTCATTTATCCTTGTTATATATTATCATTATCTATATTAATTCTCCTTAGTCATTACATATTTTCAATATCTGTTGCAAGTAATCTATGTCATTTTGTACTAGTTTCATAAAAAATATATTGGTATTACTTATTGTTAAAATATGAATCAAACCAATATAAAAATAGTACTATAATGTATTTTAAAATATATTTTTAATTTTATAGTTAATTTGGATGGTATTTGGTGTTTCAATACATGAAGATGAAATCGATGATGATCATGTTTCAGTGACCCATAACAAAGTAAAATCATTTTTTTATTAATGAATGTTATAAAAAATTTAACATTCATTAATCATGAAAAAATAATTATTTACATATTAATATCATATTATAAAATTAATTATGTTATATAGCTATAAATGATATAATTTCCATTAATTATTCATGTAGGAGGCTAAACCAACCAAAAATAAGAACATACCAAGATAAATGGATCATTGTGTATTAGTTTTATTTTAATATAATTATAAAATATAAATTATTACCTTATTTACTATCTATAATATTTATATATTATAATAATATTGATATAGAAGAAGATTAAATGGTTATGATAATATTAAAAAGTATGAATCAAAATGTTTTCTTCTTAGTACACTTACTTTTAATTATTGAATTAAGGATGATAATTTTTTAATATTATTTTAATTTTTTGATAAAAATTTAAATAAAAAATTATTAATGATATCAAAAAAAATAATATTTATATATAAAATCCATTATTAGTACCAACCATGAATGTTTGTGATGAAATTAAAAATGGAAATCCATTGTTCAATGGTGCCGATAATCCACATGTATGCAATGATAACACATTTGTTTTACATTAACAAGGAAAAATTAAAAATAGGATTTATTATTTATGAATATATAATATTTTATTAATATCCAAAATTCTAATTAAATTTTACATTAGTACTACTCATTTTTGTTGCTTAAGGAAAAAAACCTAATTTTTTGAGCTAGTATTCTACACACATGTAGGAAGTCCATTTATTTCCTAAAGGGAAAAATGAATGTTAGTAAATGCTCATTAAAAATAACAAACTGTGATTTTATCATATAATTATTTTAAAATAAAATAAATTTTTTTTGATATCCTATGTTACACGCAATATGGTATTTAGAAGAACCATGATGTACTATTGAATTATAGTTATTCCAAATGTATTGGATTAAAATATATGAATTATAAAAAATACATTATGAAACATATATGGTTTACATATGAATAAAATTAATTCATAAATTATTTCCGAATTCCAAATTATAATAAAAAGCATTTGAAAAGGCATTTTTTAAAAACAATTCTTGTGCGTACATTGTATTTTTTCTTATTAAATTAAAATAATCAAATTTTTTAAAAAATTTTAATTAAATTTATATATTATATACTGAATCAAATTTTTTAACATCCATTTAATATTTTCTTCTCAATATGGGATAATATTAAATAGTGTTTTCTTCTTAAAGAATATTTTCCTCACAAGTGGGTTTTCCCACCTGTTGCACTCTAATTTTAGTATTAATTTCTACTACATAACGAAATTGTATTTGGTAAAATATAATCAATATTTTGAATGACATAAAATGTTTTAAAAAAGTTTAATTTTATATTTGTAAAATATCATTATTAAAAATGATAAAAGTTTTCTCATCATTAAAGGGTAAATTAGGTTAATCTACATTTAAAATATGTGATAAAACAATAATTTTTCCTTATAACTCATAATATATGAATGTAATTCGAAATTTTATCATTTTTTCATGAAAATTATTTGTTTAATGGAAAAATATCCATGAAAATGTCATATATAATATTTAATGTATGGAAAGTTACAAATTTGAATAGTCTTAGTTTTAAATATTTAATATCTATTCAATGGGAGACAGAAAAAATTTAGTGGTGAATCTAAGTGAAAATTTTTATAATAATTAAATTTTATTAATGATTTAAATTTATTTATATTTTTTAGTAGATATATTATGAACTTTATTTATTATTCAATACAAATGTAATATTTCTTGATTTAAAAAAAATTGATACTTCAAATATTAAAAGTTATATCATTTGAATTGTTTGATGTGTTTCGAAAAACATATAGATAAATATTACATATTATTTTTTTGTTAAATAAATTGTTTTCAATTATTATTTTTTCTTTATGTCAAATGTAATGAAGATTCTGTAAAGTGGAAATGAATATATTTTATGAAATTAATTTTGTGTGAAATTACACAAAAATAATGAAAATAATAAATTAATAAATGGGGTATAAGATATGGTATAATATTTTATTCCTTTAATTTATATAGGTCAGTTCTTATCATTTATGTATATAAATGTATTAATATATTTTAATATTTTTGGAAATTACAAGGGTTCCCCTCCACTAAATTATAAAAGGGAAATCATCATTTATCATCCTTCTAGAATATTGAGCCTTAAAGATCTACCAAACTATACTAGTTTATATCAACCCATCAAAAACCATATAATAGATGATATGGTCTACCCAAAAATCCAACACTATAGCCCTTAATAGGATATCTAATGAAGTTAATTCATTAAATAGGTAATTGCCATAGTTGATCACATTCATTATAATTATTATATTACCACACCTAAACCTGTTATATTCATCATAAAATTATATATATAGTGTCATAAATATAGTGTAATGTTAATATAATTTTTAAACCACCTTTATTTACCCTCATTCCTTCATAAGTGATGTTAAAATATCAATTATGTATACATATGGCTTGTCATCTCTATGTCACAGAACAAATCGTTTCTCATTACCATCTTATATGGAATAGTATTATGATATTTTAATGTTTATAAATTAAAATTATGATGAAAATACACTTCTGAAATTATATTATTGTACCTACATTCTTGCATTCTAAACTGGTGGAAAATAATAATGTTTGTCATTTGTACTTGTGGACTACCACCTTTACAAATAAATAGGATTGATTTTTCATTTAAAATTTATTTCAATGGTAATAAGGATTTATTTCTTTAATATATATGATATATACCATGTAATAATGATTATATGGTCATGATTTATTATTTACAATTCTTTCATCACATCCATTGAAAAGTTGAAATAGTGTTTTTTTGTACACATGACCTACCATATACATGATTAATGTAATTAATTTTTCTATATAAATAATTTTTGAATAACTGTAAACATTTTTATATTAATAAATATCTTATTTATAGCATTATTAATATTCTATAGATGATATAACCCTTATCAATATATAATGAACAAAACTACCAAAACAAAACATTCATGAAAAAATGAACTAGATATCACATGGAACAACGATTTAAAAAATTTTGTGTTAATAGAATGGTGATAAAATGTTGTAAGTATATTAAACATGATGTTACTATATTTTTGAAAAATTCTATAATCATTTGTTGTTTCCATCCTTAATTTTTTGTGTATAATGAGATCTGATGTTGTATAGAATTTTATGGGAAAATAACATAATGTCAATAGGTGTAATAATTTCTAAATTAATAGATTTTTGGTAAAAACATGTACTAGGTTTTAATGTCTTAAAATTTTTCAAAGAAATATGAATGTGTATTTGGAGTTTTTTGCGGGAAAATGGTGTTTTTTTCAATCAGTGGGAGAAATACATGACATGTAATGTCTCCAAGGAAGGTGTCCTAGTCTTGTTACACTATGTGAAAGTAGTTCATGACATGTAATAGTTACATGCCATATAATGATAGTATCAGGGCTTAAAAAAAATACGGATTTTTTTGTTTACTTGACTTCCGTAGTTACCATGATGTGTAATTGGATTTCAAATCATGCACTGTTCACATGTTAGAATTTTAGGGTGTTTAATTGCAAATTTCTTATTTTATTCACTGCATCCCTTCCCCCTCATAACCTAGAGGCATATAGGGTTGATATTGGAGGCCTACAACACTTATAGATCTTTTCAATCATTGTTTCCTCATATTTACATTTGCATTATGTCTCTTCGGGTGTGTAATAAATTAGGTAGTTAATTTCCATTGATCAAAATAGAGTCATTGCATTTTGTTATTGGTTTCATTGATCTGATATGATGTTTCTCTTCATTCTAATCTAGATCTATCATGTGATATTTTCCCGAAGGATGTTCCCCTATAGCTTGTGGTGTAGGGGTGTCTGTTATTTGAGGTATGTTGTGATATTTATTCTTCGACGTTATTTTTATTTGTTTAATCAATTAATTATTGTGTGGATTTATTCTTGGGACACCATTTTAAAGTTTTTTTCATCTTATTTTTAGATACCTTCAAAAAAATATGTGACCCAATTTTGAGGTAGGTCCTTCCATCCATAAATAATGTTGGTAAACTACATTGATCTGGTTTTTGAAAACATTATTTTAGAAATTTAATGTCATAAATGACTGATTGTATTATTTTGTGTAAATGGGTTTTTAATAAATGATGGTTTTCCTCAAGTTTTATTAAATTAAAACAGTTTTTAAATAATTGTTAAGTTGTTATCATGGATGGTTTTCAAAGAATCTTTTTTAGGAAACAGTTAAATGAATTTGTTTGAAACAATCACACCTGTGAAGCCTGGATTACTTATGTGGAAGGTCTAATAATGGGCCTTATACAATATTAGGTGGTTCACTCATAGTGTGTCCATCTAATACCAATGATATTTGTTCTATAATATTGTTATACCTATTGGAGTTCACTTTCTCGGTTGTTTCCTTCCTACCAAGATTCAATTCATAAATATTGAGGTTTGATGTGGATGTGATTTTCTATGTTTTGTTATGAGTGTCCTAGAAATATTAACCATGTGTGATCATTAAAACACGATTACCTTTGATTTTGTCTTATAATATTCTAATTTTACTATCATAGTGTTAACATGAAACATGATACATGAATTCGTTTGTTTTGATATTATATATATTCTTCTATATATGATTTTGAAATTATATCTAAATGATTTACCTTTTTTATTTGGAAATGTTGAAAATATAAAAGATAAATTATTTTTTTATTATATTGATATTAAATTCAAAAATTATATATTATGATTTTTTTCATTAAATATGATCATTGATGGATTATTTTATAGAGTCTTATTATGGAACACCTAGGTGGGGTCCTACAAATCCTATTAGATCAAACACTACACACCCCTTTGGTTGTGTATAGAGCTTATTATGTTCGTTGACTTGGGGAATAAAATGGTGTTTAAAAGCTATAGTGAGACTATATGTTATCTTGGATTGGGTAGATGGATGGTGAGATGGTTGGATTTTTCCCATGTTATCACGTGGATACTATTTGAGTTGTTTTTTATTTTTTACATCATTTATAGTTATAAATGTCTCATGGTGATTGTTACATTATCAGTCTTATAAAATCCATTTATATATATATATTGATATATTTATTCTTGTTTTCATCTGATATTTATATTCGTATATGTACAAATGTCATTATTTCTTCTTCAGGATGGGAGAATTCATACCATTTATTTATTTTTATGATTAGGTGCAAGTCATAATCCTAGAGGGATAAATAACTCCCTTTGGGTATGTCAAAATTTAGTTCGAGTACTAGTCAAAGAGGGTATCATTGTTGGGTTTATCAATAAGTGGTATCGTAGATAAGACATTCCACAAGATACATTTTATTTGGATCTATGTTAAATTGAAGATAAGACAATCGAAACATGATTGGTATGTTGGGGTGAATGTTAGAAAATATATTTTTATGAATAAAATCAAGTCACTGTAGGATGATGGGATATTTGATTCATGTTTTGTGTCTTCTATCTTAATTTTAGTTTTTTATAACCCATTTATGGTTTTAACTAGGATATAATGTTTAATTTGATCCAATATTATTTTTTATTTTGTAGCATTATGCCTCTTTGACATGATTTGTGAGTTCCTCTGGAGGGTTCAGTTGATTATCCTCAGTGGAAAACTCCAACATATTATAAAAATTTTGTGGTTATTATGTGTACATTTCATGATGTCAACCAAGATTTAATGAATGTCTAGAATATATTCGCTGAGTTACATACATGATCTGTAATGGATAGATATCGATCACAATAGTTCAGGCATGAGAAGTCATCATCCTTTCGGGGTATGATTTATCCTAAAGAGCTGGATGAATGTATTAACATGATTGATCTGGAATTTGATTTATGGGATACGCCTATGTTTATCAAGATGATGTGTGTGGATTTCATACATAAGTGTCCCAAAAAGAGATGGTGGGATTCTATGGTACATAATGGCAGGAATGTGTGATTTTATTTTAAGTGTTTCAAGACTCTATATATCTAGTATATTTTTCTATTGTTTTAATTGATAAAGATGTCATATTGTGTTAATTTCATTATTGAAGGAAGACAATACTTTTTTTGGGCATGCCAATTAGTTTTTTTTGAGACAGTTTGTTTTGATCCATATGTGTTAAAAATGACCATCAAAAAGCTCATAAGTTCCTACATGGTATGTGACCAGATATCGGATGGTTGGTATTTATGATGATTTTTTGACCTATGTGGAAACAATGGACTAGTTTATGATGGTATAGATAAATATTGGATAATAGATTGAAAATTTTTCTTTTATATTCCTCAATGTGGTAGATTTAGTTGTGTGTTAGGTAAGAAGATGAAGTGGTAAGATTGTAGAAGGAGTGGTGTGGGTGGTTTACATTTGAATATCTATTCTATACATTTAGTTACAACATGTATTTTATGCTAACTTATTATAAACTTGGAAAATTCAATCACAATGTGGGTTATTTTCCTTCACCTACAATGGTGTTGAATAATTGTGAATATAATCGTCATCTTTAGAGTTTCTATTAGGCTATGTCTACTCCATGATATGGACATGTATCATTGGCTCCAATGGATTTTACAACACATTAAAATGTTTCATATACTATAATAATCTGACCATATCCCTTAAGAGAGAATAAATATCATGTAGTAGATGAGTTTCTATATAAGGTAGAAGTGGGTTCAATGATATTGAGAGGTTCCATATTTATTTCATCATCTATTGTTATTTAATTATTTTATACTATTGCTTCTAACTCATTTGAATTTAGTTATCTTTTTGATATTATTAAAATAAAACAGATCCAATGTCCTTTATGATGGAGTTAGTGACTCTTCATGACAGTAGTAATTATTAGGGGATTCAGTTTCCATCATGTTCAGTGTTGGAATTTGATGCAATGTTAGTCTGGGATTCTCTTAATCTTAATATGGATAATTTTTACAACATCGTCTAAATGGATTAGCGTGTTGATCAACCTATTCTACTTTATAATTACCATCACCATCTATTATTTCATGTTTTTAATGGGAGATCAACAATGTTTTAGGAATATTGAGATCTAAGGTATGGTCATGCATGAACTTCCCCCCACCCCCCTTATCTCATGTGGTTTTAGTCTATTGTAGCAGTTGAACCCAAAAAAATACTTTTATTTTTGATCTTCTATATGTTGTTTAGGACATGCCTATGATTTTCTAGGATTATTGTTTTGGGTATTCCTCATTTGAGGGAGTTGAAGTTTACAATTTAGTGGGTGTATATATGTCACATATTATGATACCTTTATATCATATATCAATAGGGGAGCGGAATGATATCATTATTTTGATGGATAAATTAATGGAAAGGATAATTTGTTCACTCAAGTATTTAATCTTCGGTATCCCCTTATAGTCTTTATAAATAAAGTATACGGTTCATTTTTTTTGTGCACTGTAAAAATATGAACAAGGTAATAATTACTAAAAATTAACTCTTTCCTTATGTAGATGAATTATTACCATTTACATGGGTAAAACTATTTCTAAATGATTGATCTTCAATCGGGATATCATCATCTTAGAATTACGGAGTATGATATATCAAAATTCTCATCCATGAGAATGTTTGGACATTTTTAATATCTAGTTATAGAATTTTTTCTAACTAACTTCATATATTTTTTATGTTTTTGAGGAATCAATTATTCTATTATTATCTATGTAACACCCCAAGATTCCATGATATGCTCTTCTTTGAATAATACAATAGCTTGTGTTGTAGGAAACATTGACATATAACACACCACAACCAATCGAACTAGCCATTATTTATTGTAATACCTAGGTTTTGAAATTATATAAATTTTATCTTTCAAAATGGACATCATTTTACGATTTAAAATATCGAAATTAGCTTTAGGTGAAATTATTTTATTTTCCCGAAAACTTTCAATTTTTGATGAATATTAATAAACACTGACTTATAGTTTTAAACAGAATTATTATTTAAATAACTATTTATTTTATTTAAATTTGTTCTATGTCAAAATAGATACATAATACCTATATAAGTTCAATGTAATTCATTAGAAATAGTTTATAATAATTTTAGATATATAAAAACATTATTGAACTATTTACAGTCTTTTACACTTTTCCTAGGAGAATTTTCAAATTTCCATATAACATAATTTTAGCGCTTTTATGAGTTGAATTTCAGAAATCAGAAAGAAATTATTGATATCAGTAGGTAAAATGTGGTTCAATAAGATGAAAATAATTTTTATTGAATAGCATCTTTTAACATTTATTTATCACGGTTAAAAGTAAATAGGACAATTAATGGTAAAATGACATTATTATTACCAAAAACCTTGTCCTAATTCTATTGGATAAAGGTAATTAGACCAAAAATACCTTTGGAAAAAAATATTATCCTTAGGTTCACTTGGATTAGATTAGAACATTTAATCATATTTAATTCAATGAATAGTTAAAAGTGTTAAATTCAGTGTATAATAACTAAACCATTTTTAATATAGAGTTACACATATTATAAATTAGACAATAAATATTCATTAGAAAGATAATAAGATTTCATACGTAAGGGTATTTTATTTATATTTTTTAGACTTTAAATAATTAAATTTATTTATTACACAATGATGATGCAGAAATTACCGTATTAATGAAAGATAAAAATAATGGATATTTTCAATATCCAAATAAATGTAATTTGAACATTTTTATGAATTTCACTAATTTTATAGGTTAATATGAAAAATTAGGGTTTTTTAGATGATTTTTTTAAGTAATAATGTTGTTATAAATTTAGAAAAAAATAAAATACATAATATTGTCAAAATTGACATAAAAGAGTTTTTAAAAGAAATATTATATTATTAATTAATGTTATATTACTCAAAAATAATGGATCAAACAAAAGACTAAATTAATTGTAGGGGTATCATGAATTAACCACTTGGGGTTCTATTTAAAGTATATAGTATGTTTATTAACCATATAATATAAAAATACAAAGAGATATGGTAAATGTCATACTATTGAACTGTGAGTTGTATTTAATTATTAAGGTTAATATATTGACCCAGACCTATCTAAAACCTATTGGTTGAGTGGTTTTAGATCCATACCCATTGTATCCTTTAAATAATTTATTTTGGATCCATTATACACCGAAAAGGATTTTATTATAAAATAATATTTCTAGATTTTCCTAAGGTTCATGTCTCCCCTCTTATAATAGGGAACTTCCCTTCTCTTGAATTCACATAATAAAATCCATTTGGATCACACATAATCTACCAAAATACCCTCTCAACTATACTCCCTTAATCTTAAAGGCCTTCATTTAGTTAGAAAGCCATCGTATGGAGCCCTTTTGATCAAATCAATAGGAAGAACCCAAAGAAGTGCTAAATATTTCATCACCTCTTTCAAGTTCTTTTCTTCTTCCACTTCAACTTTCATTTTTGTTTAATTCTAAAATAAACTCACCATTATATTTTATATAATATTATGTTATTAGAAATATGTCAATACCATATTCATTATTCTATCCATCATTTTAATGACATGTCCTTATACGTGTGTGTGTACGGCTTACAGTTTCCACGTCATGGTGTAATTTTTTTTCAATAGATTATTATTTAGATGGGTATAATAATGACGTATAATTAATTTAAATAGTAAATAAAAAATGATAATTATTCTTTATATATTATATACCATCCAATTTTCTATTATTTAAATATCAAAATAATAATATTGTTGCTCTTGCGTACATACAGATTACAGTATCCACGAACGCGATGAGATTCATTCCCCACCGTATCAATTCAGGAATAATATTCATTTGATGATTAAAATTATTGTTTAAATACTAAATATCATTCTTAATATGAATAATATACATCATATCCATAACAAACATAAATTACATAACAAATCATATAATGGAAAATGAATCAGTTAACTCCTGAAACGACGATAATACTAAAATATTATAAACAAAGAAATATTAAAAGATCATATATTATATAATATTAATGTGTATGATTATTGTATGATTTAATAAAAATTAATTCACCATTAAACAAGAGTTTAAATTACCCTCAACCAAGGAAAGGTTCATGGTATTAGTTAATATCACAATCTCCTTATTTTCCGAGTTTGTTATTAAATAAGTATATACTGGGACCTATTTATCATCCTCATCTGTGTTTTCATAAAAATATATTTGAAAACTTTTTTAATATTTTATATACTATGTGATAAATTCCATTATACAATTTTTTTCTTTTTATTATATGTTTTTGAAAGTAATGTTTCCATCATTTTCTAAATAAGATACTTTATAACCTTTTTGACAAAAATAAAGTCAAAATGTCTTTTTTAACTTATACGGAGAGTGCTGCTATTTTCCGCCATTATAAAATAATGAATTCTTCCATTAAAATCTTATAATAATATTTACAATGTAAATGTTTTCTTTTATAATTATATGAATTTTAAAATATTTCAAAATAGAAAGAGATATTTCTCAAAAAAAAGATTTGATTTTATCTATGTCAGCATCCTTTGATAGATTTTAAGCTGATTTGAAGTTGATTTATTATGATACAAAAAATCCATGTTGTAGTAATGATTTTGTGACATTTGTTAATGTGGATTTGTTATTTTTACACCATTCATGGATTATATATAAATTATTGACATTTATTTTTATAGTTTAAAAAGAATTTTTAAGTTATATTTAAACCATTTCATATGAATTAGTAAGTGACAAGTGGATCCCATTATAACTCCTCGATACATCAGTAGGTCTCATGAGACAAAATAGTATCTTGACACAAGGCCTTGACAAAATATTATTTCTATGCTTGGCACAAGTCTGTGACTATGTGGTTTTGAAAGTATGGCTTTAGGCATTCCATCATTATGAAAGTGGCTATTGATATTTCATGTGATTATTCGACTAGTTGAATATCCATGTGAATAAGTAAATGGAATTATTTGATTTCTATAATTACTATATTATGTTGATGTTCATGTTTAAAAGGCTTCTGTTATAGTCTTATACATTGACTTAAATTCTAATGCTCTTTAATTGAAGTTTCCGCTATATTGTTATCCTTACATAGAATATGATCTCACCAAATTATATGTTTTATTTTTCAGAGGATTTGAATAATTATATTATGAATGACCTTCAAGGATAATCTATGTGATCTTAGTGTTGTATATAGAAATAATGTTGTTGTATTTTTGGATTTTATGATGTAATGTAATCGTTATGAAAGTATCTAGTACATCCAATGCTATTAAACTAATTGGTCTTTCGAGACATGATCTTTTGTTATCATGTCAATGTTATGTAATAATACACCGACTATGGGATTCTAGGGTCAGGGTATTACAGTTTTTATAAAAGGAAGTTTAGTAAAAACCTTGTAAAATTGATTTAGATAACCGATTATTAGAGCACATAGCCCTAAGATAGACATTGAGGATTAGTATAGAAGAACATCCTAGAATTTTGGTAGTGTAGAGATTTTGTGTGTTTTCAAAGAAATACATCCCTTTATGGATATGATAAGATAGAGGAGGATCTAGCACAGATGCACGTAGGGTTAAAACCCGAAAACACTACATTGAGCTATACTCAAATGGGAACCGGTTCATGACAAAGGGCCTTGCTGCACACTTGGTTACAACACTCCTGGGTGATATTCTTAGGATAATTCTCATTTTCATTACAAACCATTATGAAGGGTTTACGAGTATATACTTCCTCAAAGATTTTTTTTATGATTATGAATTATGTCCATAAACTGTTCATTTTATGTTAGTGTTTTACATGTTTGGATTTATGTATTTCGATTCATAAACTAATCTAGTTTATGCCATTATTTAGAAATGGTTCCTAGTAGATTGAATGGAAACTGTATCAATGCACACACACTCCATTTAGTGATTTTCCTCCTACTCAAGATAATTATTGTGGACCTGGTGATACAACTGGTGCAGATCAGCTTATCACCATACTAGGACAACTCACTCAGGTTATGAATAATAACCTTACCCATATAAAGCACCCTAATCCACCGTGTGCATGATTAATGTGATATCGCTTCATGAGGCTACATCCACCAACATTCAATGGGTGTAAAAATCCATTAGTAGATGAGAAATGGATAAATTCTTTAGAGAAAATATTGCATGCCTTTCGGAGCAGTGAAAAAGAAAAAGTTGTCATGGCTATTTACCACCTCACTGGAGATGCTGATCAATGGTGGTCCTTGATTCAAAACAGAAAGGAATATGATGAAGTATCAAATATGGAATGTAGGGAGTTTAATGAGATTTTATTAGAAAAATACTTTCCTCCTGACCATCGAGTAGATATGGAGGCAATTTCTATGTCTGAGACAAAAGGAGGATGAGAATGTAGTAAAGTATGAGGATACCTTTACAAGGTTAGAAATGCATGTAGTAAATTTTATATGTAACCCAAGATTTAATATTTATGGTTTATTTTATGGGTTAAAACCATTTATCTTTGATACATTAGTCTCACAATTCTTCTCCCTGTAAGGATATATTGTCTCACGTTCTATCATGACAGAGAATTAATTTTTTATGACATTAAAGAAAATCATGAGAAGAAGAGATCTCCTGAACACTATGGAAATGGAAATAAGGGGAATAAGGGAAAAGTCAAATATCCATCCTACAGTAAATGTTGGAAGAAACACCCTAGTACTTTCTTGAAGGGAATGGGAGTCTGTTACATGTGTAACAAAAAATCCCACCAATCTCATGATTATAAGGGGAAGAAAGAGGCTGTCAAAGTTGAATGCTACAAATGTAGAGAAATGGGTCATTATTCGAATAAATTTCTAAAGATTCAGGGGAACTTAACTCATAATAGGTCAAGTGAACAAGGCCATGTTATAATATCACTACTACTGAGGTTGACGCTTTGAAAGACGTAGTGGCAGGTAATTTAATAGTTTCTTCATGTATAGAAAATGATTTATTTGATTCTAGATACTCTAATTGTTTCATATCATCCCAGTTTGCAATGAAAATTAGATATTACAAATTTTATTTAACTTGGGATTTGTCAGTCAAAACTCTTCAGGGATTTATCATTGCAACAATGTTTTTTGAATCAGTCCCCATTAGAGCATATAAATTTTCTTTATCTGCTGATCCCATCATCATTCTCATGTTTGAATTTGATATAATCCTCAGTCTGGGTTGGCTTTCAGACCATGATGGAAAAATTTACTGTAATAGAAGTAGGTTACTATTTTAGATGACGATGATAAAGAATGTGTTATCTCATGAGCATAAATGTCAACACTTTCTTCTTATATACATCCACCCCCAGTAGCTCAACTAAATTCAATTATTGGGGAGGAAGAGAATGAAATAACTATTTGTGAGGAAAAGAATTTTCAAATAGAGGATGTATTTATTGTAAAAGAATATTTTTGTGTGTTTCCAGAAAATTTACATTGACATCCTCCAGAATGTTAAATTGAGTTTTCCATTGATTTAATTACTAGTTCAATGCCCACATCGATGACCCCTTATAGAATGGACACTTTTGAATTATTCGAACTAATTGAAAAAGAAGAGGAATTGAGTAATAAGGGAATTATTTTCCCTAGTGTTTCTCAGTGGAGAGCCCCTGTACTTTTTGTTAATAAGAATGATGAATTTATGATGGTGTGCATTGAATACTGGGATATCAATCCTATAACAATAAATAAAATGTATCGCCTACATCACATTGATGATTTATTTGACCAACTTCATGGAGCATAATACATTACAATGACTGACATTCGATGTCACAACCTGTCCTCGGGGCCTGTGCCTGGACTACCCCAAGCCCACCATCCATAGGCTAGGGACATCAGACTAGAACCAAAGGCGTAAATCCCGATAAACTGGGACGACATTGCCTTTATAAAGGTAAAAACACCACAGAGTAAAAGAGGAAGTAAAACACTAAGTACAAAAAGGAATTGCAGAAAATTAAGTGGACCATAATACAAACCCATCTAAAAAGTGAAGCTACAACTGAAAAGAATGTACAATAGAAAAGACAAATAGCTGGAATAAAAGAAGAAGCTCATGGGTCATCCACCTCGGATCCTACCTAAAGTGTAGGTACAGATAGCGTATCTCCTGGATCGTCCACAACATATCCTACCTGAAGGGTAGGTACAGATAGAGCACCTCCGGGATCGTCCACCATGGATCCTACCTGAAGGGTAGGTACAGATAGCCTCCTCAACGCTCTCGCCCGTCAAACTCCTCCGAGTATCGTCTCATCGTGAGGTACACCTCCGGGTACCGTCCAGTCCTCGAACACTCGGCCTCTGTCAGCGCTGCCCGATGTCAGCAACCAGCACAACGAGGTGCAGCCATAGCTCGTGCAGGGGTGAGTAACATTACTCAGTAGGGACCCAGAGACCCTCAAGGTGTCACTAAATCCAACAAGGATAACCACAAAAAAGTATCTCAACAGATAACCCTTACTTAGGTATAAGCCCATACTTATACCTATGTTATCAAGTAACCCATCTCAATCATGAGGAAACACAAGGTTATGAAATCAACGGATAACCACTAACTAGGTATATGCCCATACATACACCTAAGATATCAAGTGACCCATCTCAATCATGAGGTAAACACAATGGTCGTAGTCTCAGCTCAAACCAGGATTTTCATTATAGAAACCCTAACTGCTGAAGAGCTCCGTCTCTGGAGAGTGCAGTGATCCTGTCATGACTCCGAGGTACTGCTCACTAACCTAATACTACTGAGGTACTCCTCCTGTCGAGTACTGTGGGTCTTCCACCTCACATAGTAGTGCTCCTCCTCCATGGTTCTGCCACCTCACACAGTAGTGCTCCCCCTCATAGCCTACAGAGGTACTCCTCCTATCGAGTACCGTGGGTCTTCCACCTCACAAAGTAGTTCTCCTCTGCCAGGGGACTACCACCTCACAATGTAGTGCTCCCCACTGGGTTATGCTAGTCACTCTGAATCGAATCTGACAAGAATTCATTGGGTCTCAGCCAGATACACGGTCTCCGTACTCCGAACACTCGTCTCTGGGAGGGTCCTCTCTACGAGATATAGGTCGATACTCCAAGTATCACAAAGTCCTACTAAGAAGCATCTCAAATGACTGCCTCGTCATAGGGGTCTCAACGCAATAGACATCGCGTCAATCGGACGCCCGGTCTGTGAGTTATTAGCCTTTTTGTCTCCGGGGCCCGTTTGGTTTCTTGTGCAAACCAACCCGGCCATATCTCAACTGTACCCTGAACTCTCGTAGGGTATATTCATAGGGACCTTTTCTCAATGAGATCACCAACGCCGCAAATGGTTCGTCGAACGGACGTCCGGTTTGAAAGTTATAAGCTTTTCCGTTCTAGGGGCCTGGTTGGATTTCGGGTACAATCCTTCCCATCCATACTTCAAATGCGTCCAAATATCAGGAGAAGTATTCCAAATGTCCTGTCTCATCAAAAGAAATCCAACAAAGTCGACAACACGTCAATCGGACGTCCGGAGCTCGAGATATAAGTGTTTCTGATCTGAGGGCCCGATTGGTTTTGTGATAGAACCAACATGGCCATACCTAGAGTTCTCCTAAACACTAATTGTAATAAACTGAAATGACCGTCTCGATCCAAGGATCACATCGCAACTGACGGCGCATCGATCAGAGGTCTGTAGCCCATGATATGGGTGTCTGAACAAAGACTGCCTGAGAAAAGGGGGTTCGGGCCCTGACCGACCTGGCCCGAGACCCCCTGGGTCGGCCCGAACCAAGTCGGCATGAACAGGGTCGACCCAAACCGGGTCTGAGTCCGGACCGGCCCCACTAGCGCTGCCTGGTCTGGCCTGGACGGCCCCGCCGGCCTGGCGCTGGCGTGGCGCCCGCGTGGCCCGCGTGTGCGGGGGGGGGGGGGTACAACCCCCCGCGGTTGACGAACCGACGCGTAATAAGCCGCGCCAACCCAATCCGGAATGGCCAAAGCCATTCTGGTTCTTCCCCCACTGCCGCCGCTCAGCCGCGGCGGTTTACTCCGGCGGCGTGTCGCCGCCGCCGGTCGCCGGTGCCGCCGCGCCGGCGTGGCGCGCTGCCGCTGCCTTCTGCGGACCACCGGACGCGCTCTGGTGGTCTGTTTCGCCTACCATCTTTGCCAATGGTCCTCCCGGGACCCGATGTTCACTGCGAAGGGATTCAAATGCCCTTTTGTCCCGCTTTTTTGTTGCTCGTCGATCCGCACGTCAAATAAACAAATCGCGGCCACTTAGTGGTTTTCCGGTGTGGCGCGACGTCTTCGTGGCTTCGTTCGACCTCAACGGCGCGGCACGATAGCGCCGTGCTTTTCCGCCCATCCTTCATTATTTCCACGTGGTGCAATGGCACCGCGTTGCCCTGCTCGTGCAGCAACAAAATCAAGAATCAAGTGGGGTGGAGAGTCGGCAGTGTTCGTGCGGTCCGACCTCCTCCCGTTATTGCGATAATAGGCAGCCAAATTAGAGAACAATGAATGGAGACGAAAATATTCATGAACAAAAACAATTAATCCCCAACCTTGATGGAGTCATCGATCGAGGTTTGTGGTGGAAAAAGACGTCACGGAACGAGGTTCTTTAAGCGTCATCAGTGTTCGCCCGATGAAGAATGTGGTGCCTCCCTTCCTTCGACATGGAGAGAAGATGCAAGATGAGATGGCATTCTTCGTCGAAGCATCGGTGTTCTCCACATTCTTCAACAAAGGAGATGAATCATTCTTCTTCGGAGGAAGAAGTTCTTCAAATCTCAAGAGCTCACTTCCCTTTATCTTAACACAAAAATTCCATCCAAAATAAATTAATGCTCCCCCATATTTTATTTACCCATTCCATGCATTCAAATTTACAAAATTAAAATCCAACTTACATAATTAATTAAACCATGAGTTGTTTAATTAATTAAGTGGTAGATTGGAAAATTAAATAAGTGGAAGAGTTACTTAATTTAACAGAGTTAACAATTTTAAATGGGGAGTTTATGAGAGTTATTGGAATGTGAAAGGTTGGGGCTCGTGTGGGCCCCACCTCTCATTTATCCTCAAATTTATCCTCACATGGGTAGCTAGGTGCCACCCCAACTTCCCCATATAGGATGAAACCACCTTAGACTTAAAAATAAAATAGTTTTACAATTTTATTCATTCCACATTTAATCCACAAATTTAACTTCTCCACCCGCACAGACGCAACTCCGGAATAGGTGTTCCTAAGAAATTACCGGTGTTGTGCTTTAATCGGTGCCCTCATATTTTGATTCTGAGCACCGATTCAAAAGATGGAAAAACCCTCTCATTCTTTCACTGAATGCACCTGAGCTAAACTTCGGGAATTGATTCCTGGCACACCGGGCCTCGGAATCAGGCACCGTCAAAAATTGAATTCTTGTAAAATTTCAAATAAATTAAGAAAAAAATTTCCTTCAAATTTCCGGGTCTTTACATTACTCCCACCTCAGGGATTTACGTCCCCGTAAAGATTTAACACAAACTACAGATACAAATGCGTTATTGAGCATTCATCTGAGCCTTCCGCTCACAAGTGCTCCCATGGAGGTTCATGTGCGGCCAGTGAAATCTCACATGAGGAATCGATTGTTCACGTAGGACCCACTCCTATCGATCATCACTCTCCACTGGAATCTCCACGCATGTCTCCCTGTCATCGACGTCCAACTCCTTGAGGTCGATGATGTGTGAAGGATCATGCACGTATCTCCTCAGCATGATTTCATGCACCTGGTGTAATTGTGGTGGAAAGGCCAAGAGGTAAACCGCCTCACCTACCCTGCTGAGGACCTTGAAGGGTCCGATGAAGTGCGGAGATAACTTGCCGCCTCAGCCAAATCTCTGTAATTCCACATCGAGGTGAGACCGTAAGAAAACATGGTCTCCATCCCCGAAATCTAGTGGTCTCTGCCTCTTGTCAGCATAAGGCTTCTATTAGCTCTGAGCTATCCTCATCTGCTCTTGGATTACATGGACCTTCTCTATCATGGCCTGGACCATATCTGGTCCCACAAGAGCTGCTATGATTTCTTCTTTGCCGATAAGATAAATCTTGTATCATCCCCTGAATGAACCATGTTCTTTACCTAATACAGTCAATCTGGACATGAATGATGTATTCAGGCCATGGATGATGTCGTAAGGCCTCGACGTCACTACCAAGAGATCCAACCGTCACTCTCGCCTCTAAGGGTCAAGTCGCACTGTCGGCATCAACATGAGGTAACTGGGTCTCCTCCAGTTGGAATCTCTAAATGGGGGTCAAGTCAACAGTTTAAATCGGAACCTCTTAGTACACAAAAAGGAAGGAAGAAAATGTCACAAAGGTAAGTGTCTTTTTATTATTGCATCTCATAGTACAAAGACAAAAATGTAACAACAACATGAAACTAGAAGTACGAAGAACAAAAGGAACCCACTAGTTCCACTCCTGTCCACTTGCTTCTAGAGCTCCGTAGTCATATTCTTCTGCTTCCTGAAGCTGAGCTCTCCCATGTCCACCAGTTCCATGTGTTCAGGGTGGACCTCCTAGTGGTGGTGGTGGCAACACCTCGAAGTGTTGCCCACCTCCAGCTGCACGGCCAGTTCCCCTCCCTCGGCCTTCTTCTCCATGCGGTCCGCCTCGATCGAACCTCTGCCTCTACCTGGGAAGTTCTTCATTTATCTGCTGGTCATCTGCATGTTGGGTCGGACAGTCATGTGACATGTGACCAATCCCGCCGCAGGATTAACACTATATGATAGGTATAGCTCTATCATTCCCCTTGGTGCCTCGCACTACTGACCCTGAGTCATGTTGTTGATCACCTGTAGGTCTGGTCCGCTTGGACCTCTGCGTCATCTGTCTACTACCCATCACAGAAAACTCTACCGCATGACGGCTAGTGGTGGGTCCTGCTGCTAGAGACTGCTCAGAAAGGAAACTCTCCACTAATAGGGCTTGCTCCAACACCCTTGTCTGCGTTGAGATGCTATGAGAAACAACAGAATCTCTATTCTCTCGCCTAAGACCCTGCTCAAACATTCGGGCCATGAAGAACAGGTCTCGTACTATATTTTGTGGAGTAGCGCGAGAGGTCTGTAATCCTCGCTGAGTACTGCGCCACCATCATGCTACCCTGCTGTAGATGCAACAGCTCCTATATATGCACCGCTCGAAGGGTGGCTGGTACAAACTCTGCACGAAACATGCTCTCGAAGTCTGCCCACAGAAGTGTGACCTCATCATTCACCTGAAGCATTGGGCTCCACCATCTGCCTGTTGCTGCCTGATGAAGGCTGGCAGCAAGGATCGCCATGAAGTTTTCAGGTGTCCCCACTTGCCTGAACACTCTCACCACAGCCTCCAGCCAATCCTCATCCGCCTGCGGGTCCGTCTCTCCCCTGAACCTGGGTGGAATCTGGCGCTGGAACTCGTGCAGTGCGCTCAAGCGACGTGCACCCTCTACTGCTATGGATGGTGGCATCGGTGGCCCAATGGGTATTAGTACCTCTGGTGCCTCTGCTGGTGCCTCAACTAGGATAGGGCCCTGTACTGAGTCCACGTCGCTCGTTGGGCTGTCAGTACGTACAACTCTTGAAGCTCTGGTTGGTCGTCCGTGGAGAGGCATCCTGAAAGAAACAAACGTGACACAGTCAAATGATTTATACCTGGTGAGCTGACCTGGTTTGAGCTGTTTTAAAGGAAAACCTTTGAAAAAACACACGCAATTAGTGTTTTCGTGCACAAAGTCGGAAATCAGAAGTCAGGGTCCTGGTGTATGGATACTTCGGCCACCCGCACCAACACATGATTCCTAGAACTGAAAACCACACTCGGTTCCCTTAAAACTATTGCTTCACAGAAAAGGAATATCAGAGTTACAATTTCTTCAGTAGAACCGACTCCTGTGATACCAATTTGTCACAACCCATCCTCAGGGACCGTTCTGTGACTACCCCTATCCCGCCTTCCATAGGCCTGGGGCAGGCGACTAGCACCAAAGGCGTAAATCCCGATAAATTGGGAAGGAATTGCTTTTATAAAGGTAAACAAAACACCAAAGTGTACAAGAGGAAGGAAATCACTAAGTAAAAAAAGAAAGTGCGGAAAATAAGTGGGCCAGAATACAAACCTATCTGAAAAGTGCAGCTACAACTGAAAAAAAAAGTACAACATAAAAGACAAACAGCTGGAAGAAAAGAAGCAGCTCCTGGGCCATCCACCTCGGATCCTAAATGAAGGGTAGGTACAAGAATCGCAACTCTTGGATCGTACACCACGTATCCTACCTAAAGGGTAGGTACAGATAGATCAGCTCCTGGATCATCCACGATGGATCCTACTTGAAGGGTATGAACAGATAGCCTCCTCAACGCTCCCGCCCAACAACCTCCTCTGAGTATCGTCTCGTCCTGAGATCCACCTCTGGGTATCATCCAGTCCTCGAACACTCGGCCTCTGTTAGCGCTACCTGATGTCTGCAACCAACTCAATGAGGTGTGGTCATAGCCCATGCAAGGGTGAGTAAACTTTACTCAGTAAGGACCCCAAGACCATAAAGGTCTCACTAAATCCAACAAGGATTACCACAAAGAAGGATCTCAACACATAACCCTTACTTAGGTATAATACCATAATTATACCTTTGTTATCAAGTAACCCATATAAATCATGAAGAAACACAAGGTTATAAAATCAACGGATAACCACTACCTAGGTATATTCCCATACATACATCTAAGATATCAAGTGACCCATCTCAATCATGAGGTAAACATAGAGGTTGTATTCTTAGCTCAAACCAGAATTTTCATTATTGAAACTGTAACTGCTGAAGAGCTCCATCTCTGCAGAGTACAGTGTTCATATCATGACTCTGAGGTACTGCTCACCAACCTAAGACTGCTGAGGTACTCCTCCTATCAAGTACCGCGGGTCTGCCACCTCACATAGTAGTGCTCCTCCGCCATGGGTCTGCCACCTCACACCGTAGTGCTCCCCCTCATAGCCTACAGAGGTACTCCTCCTGTCGATGACCGTAAGTCTGCCACCTCACAAAGTAGTGATCCCCTGCCATGGGTCTGCCATCTCACAAAGTAGTGCTCCCCACTAGGCTATGCTAGTCACTCCGAATCGATTCGGAAAAGCAGTCATCAGGTCTCAGCTAGCTATAGGGTCTCCGTACTCCGTACGATCGTCCCCGAGAGGGTCCTCTCCATGAGCTACAGGTCGATACTCCAAGTATCACAAAGTCCCACAAAGAAGTATCTCAATGGACCGCATCATCATATGAGTCTCCACGTTACAGACGGCGCATCAATCGGATGCCCGGTCTGTGAGTTATTAGCCTTTTAGTCCAAGGGTCCCGGTTGGTTTTGTGTGCGAACCAACCCAGCCATATCTCAACTGTACCCCGAACCCTTATATGGTATACTCATAGGGATCATTTCTCAACGATATCACCATCTCCGCTGACGGTTCGTCGAATGGTCGCTCGGTTTGAAAGTTATCAGCTTTTCCGTTCTAGGGGCCCGGTTGGATGTCAGGTACAATCCAACCTGGCCATACTCCAACTATGTCAAAATCTTTGCTGAAGTATGCCAAAAGTTCGGTCTCATCAAGAGGAATCCAACAAAGTTGACGGCATGTCAATCGGACGTCCAGAGCTCGAGATATAAGCATTTCTGCTCCGAGGGCCCGGTTGGTTTCGTGATCGAACCAACCCGGCCATACACAATGTTCTCAAAACCCTGAGTGTAATATACCGAAACGACTGTCTCGATCGAAGGATCGCATCACAACTGATGGTGTGTCGATCGTAGGTTTGTAACCCCATATATGGGTGTTTGAACAAAAACTGCCCGAGAAAAGGGGGTTGGGGCCCGGACCGACCCGGCCTGAGAACCCCTAGGTCGGCCCGAACAGGGTCTGGGTCCGGCCCAATAGGGCGCGGCCCGACCCGTCCTAGGCGGCCCGGCCGGCCTGGCACTGGCGCGGCGCCTGAATGGCCAGCGGGTGCGGGGGGGGGGGGGGGGGGGTTACAACCCCCCGCGGTGGACGAACCCGCTTGGCATAAGCCACACCGCCCCAATCTGGAACGGCCGAAGACATTCCGGTTCTTCCCCCAAGGTTTCGGCTTAGCCGTGGTGGTTTAATCTGGAGGCGCGCCGCCGCCGCCTTCTACGGACCACCGGACGCGCTCCGGTGGTCCGTTTCGCCTATCGTCTTCGCCAACGGTCCTCCCGGGACCCGATCTTCACTGTGAAGGGATTCAAATTCCCTTGAGGCCCGCTTCGTCATCGCCCATCGATCAACACATCAAATAAACAAACCACAGCCTCTTCGTGATTTTCCAGCGTGGCGCTACGGCATCGTGGCTTTGTTCGGTCTCAACGGCGTGGTGCGACGGTGCCGCAGTTCTCCTCCCATCCTTGATTATTTCTGCGTGTTGCAACGACACCATGATTCCTTGCTCGTGCCACAACAAAATCAAGTATCAAGTGGGGTGGAGAGTCGTCCATGTTCGTGCGGTCTGACCTCCTCCTGTTATTGCGATAAGAGGAGGCCAAATTGGAGAACAATGAATGGCGATGAAAATATTCACGAACAAAAACAATTAATCCCCTACCTCGATGGAGTTGTCGATCGAGGTTTGGCATGGAAAAAGACGTCATGGAACGAGGTTCCGTAAGCATCGTCGGTGTTCACCCAATGAAGAATGCAGAGTCTCTCTTCCTTCGATGTCGAGAGAAGATGCAAGATCAGATGGTGTTCTTCGTCGAAGCTTCAGTGTTCTTCGTGTTCTTTAACAAATGAGATGAAGTGTTCTTCTTTGGAGGAAGAAGTTCTTCAAAACTCAAGAGCTATCTTCCCTTTCTCTTAACACAACAATTCCAACCAAAATAAAATAAGGCCCCACCTTATTTTATTTACCCAAGACATTCATTTATATTTAAAAAATTCAAATCCAATTCACCTAATTAATTAAACACTGAGTTGTTTAATTAATTAAGAGGTAGGTTGGAAAATTAAATAAGGAAGTGGAAGAGTTACATAATTTAAGGGAGTTAACAAGTTTAAAGGGGGAGTTTATAAGAGTTATGGGAATGTGAAAGGTTGGGGCTCGTGTGGGCCCCACCTCTCATTTATCCTCAAATTTATCCTCTCATGGGTAGTTAGGTGCCACCCTAACTTCCCCATGTAGGATAAAACCACCTTATACATAAAAATAAAATTGTTTTACAATTTTATTCATTCCTCATTTAATCCACAAATTTACCTTCTCCACCCACACCAACGCAACTTCGGAATAGTTGTTCTTATGCAATTACCGGTGTTGCGGTTTCATTGGTGCCCTTGGATTTGGATTCTGAGCGCCGGTTCAAAATTTAGAAAAACCCGCTTGTTCGTTCACTGAACGAACCTGAGCTAAACTTCTGATATTGATTCCGGGCACACCGGCCTCGAAATCAGGCGCTGTTAGAAACTGCGTTCTTGTAAAATTACAAAGAAATTAAGAAAAAAAATTCCTTGAAATTTCCAAGACATTACATTCGATTTAGATATAATCAATTCTGTTTGAAGAAGGAAGAAATTCTGAAAACAACATTTCAAACAAGATAAGGGCATTACAAGTTTACAGTAAAGCCTGTTGGGATGATCAATTAACCCACTGTTTTCATGGATCTAATGAATAGTTTTCTCAAAGAATATCTTGATGACATTGTAGTGGTTTTTATTGATGATATATTGATATAATCCAGAATATAAAAAGATCATGAAAATCACATGCGCATTATCTTGAAAACTCTTACAAGGAACGAATTACAAGGGATATTTAGCAAGTGTGAATAATGGTTTTAGGATATTTTTTTCCTTGTCTATATTTTCTCCAAGGATGGAATCTCTGTTGATCATTATAAGTACATGTAAATCATAGAATGGCCATCACCGATGAGTATAACTGAGGTACATAGTTTTATATGTTAAGAAGGTTATAATCGATATTTTGTACAGAATTTTTCCTGGTTGGCCAACCCATTAACAAATCTCACACGTAAAGGTGTTAAATTTGTTTGGAAAAAAGAGTGAGAAGAATTTGTTGATGAAATGAAGTGAAGAGTTGTAAATTATTCTATCTTGACTCTACCATCATGGAATGGTAGGTTTGTTATTTATAGTGATGCTTCAAAGAAAGAACTTTGTTGTTTCCATATGCAGAATGATACGGTTATTTCTTTTGAATCAGGACAGCTAAAAATTCATGGGAAAAATTATCCTACTCAAGATCTTGAGTTAGCAGCTGTATTCTATGTATTGAATATATGGAGACATTATCTGTATTGTGAAAAATGTGGGATATATACCTATCACAAGAGTTTGAAGTATATTTTCCCAATGAAAGAACTCAACATGAGGCAAAGTTGATGGCTTGAACTACTCAAAGATTATGATTCACTATACACTACAACCCGAGGAAGGAAAATAAGGTGGGAGATGCTTTGTGTAGAAAGGATCATGGAGTTTTGAAAAATATGAGAGTTTAAAATGATCTGATATACATGGATCTAGTAATGATGTATATGGGAATCACCATGGAAGGTGAAACATTAATAATTTTTCAAAGGGTTGCTAAAAAATCTTTACTATAAATGATAAAGAGTTCTCAGACTGGTGATGAAGTGTTTCAAAAGAAGATTAATGCTGTTATTAATGGGAGATGGAGTGAATTTGTGTATGAAGATGAAATTTTGAAATTTGGGAAGAGAATTTGTGATCCTAATATACCTGATCTAAAAAGGGAATTATTGGATGATGCTCATAGTTCCAATTTTTCTATACACCCTGGTAGAACTAAGATGCATATAGATTTGAAGGAACATTTTTGGTGGGACAAAATGATGAGGGAGATTCTTGATTTTGTTTTAAGATGTATGGTTTTTCAATAAGTGAATGCTAGGAGGAAACAGCCAGGAGGTGTCATGCAACCTCTTCCTATACCTGAGGGGAAATGGGATAATTTTATGATAGACATTGGTATGGGACTACCAAATACTCCTAGATAGAATGATGCAATATGGGTCATTGTTGATCGTATTACCAAGTCAGTACATTTTATTACTATAAGAGAAGATTTACCACTTAATGTATTGGAAATACTATATATTAATGAATTTGTAAGACTTCAGGTATTACCACTATCGATTTTTCCAGATCGTGATCCACGTTTGACATCAAGATTATGGAAAATACTTCAGAAATCTCTGGATACTGAACTTCGTTTGAGCATTGACTACCACCCCCAAACTGGTGGACAATCAGAATGGACTATTCAAACCTTGAAAGACATGTTGAGATCATTTTCAATTTTCTTTCAAGGTATGTGGTATCAATATTTACCTCTGGTAGAATTTTCTTATAACAATACCTTCCATTCAAGTATATATATGGCACCATATGAAGTTTTATACAGAAAGAGTTGTCACACACCTACCTATTGGGATGATGTTGGTGAAATAAAACTCATAGGCCCAGAACTGGTGCAGGAAACGATGTTAATGTTTAATGTAATACAACACCACGTTAAAGAATCTCAAAGTAGGAAAAAGAGAAATGTTGATAACCGAAGGAATGATTTTGAATTTCAGGTAGGAGATCATGTTTTCTTGAAGGTATCTCCATTTAAGTGTGTTATAAGATTCAGTAAGAAGGGTAAATTGAGTCCCAGGAACATCGTACCTTTCGAAATTCTAGAACAAATTGGGACTGTAGCTTACCGTTTGGAAATGATTCCAAGTCTCTCCAAAGTTCATGATGTGTTCCATGTATCACTGTTGAAAAAATACATGCATGACATAACACATGTACATACCTATGCAGAATTATAACTGGAACCTGATCTATATTATTTTGAAGAGCCTGTCATGTTTCATCATACTAGTGAAAAAGTGTTAAGAAACAAGACAAATCGTCTAGTAAATGTTCTACAGAGAAACCATACGATGGAAGAGGCAATGTGGGAACCTAAGGAACTTATGATGAAGAACCACTTGTTCCTTTTAATGCATTAATATTCTCTAAATTTTGAGGATGAAATTATTTGAAGGAGTAGAGAATGTAACACACCATGGTTCCACGGTACGCTTCTCTTTAAATAATACAATAGCGTGTGTTGTACACAACTTCGAGTTCTAACACACCACAACCAATCAAACTAGCAATTATGAATAGTAATACCCACTTTTGGAAATTTTATACATTTTTTCATTCAAAATGGACTACATTTTTGGATTCAGAATATCGAAATTATCATAGGGTGAATTTTTGGTATTATTCTGAAAACATTCAATTTTTTATGAATAGTTAAGACATTGAGTTATAGTTTAAAAAAAATTATATTTAAAAAATTAATTCTGTTATCTAAATATTGTTTAGGTTAAAATAGATACATAATAATTATATAATTTCAATTTATGTCATTGGAGATAGTTTACAATAATATCAGATGTATAAAAATTCTATTGAACTTTTTACCATCTTTTACCCATCTTTTAAAAGCATTTGAAAATTTACATAAAATATAAATATACCAATTCTGTGAGTTAAATTTCAAAAATACTAGATAAAAAATTGATATCAGTAAGTAAAATTTTGTTCAATAAGATGAAAATAATTTTTGCTGAATAGTAACTTTTTACTTTTATTTTCCACGGTTAAAAGTAAATATGGTAATTAAGGGTAAAAATGACATTATTATTACGTTAACACGTGTTATAATTCTATTGGATAAGTTTAATTCGACCAAAAACATACATTGGAATAAAATATGATCCTTTAGGTCCATATTTATTAGATTAGAACATTTATTACTATTTAATTCAAAGAAGAGTTAAAAGTTATAAATACAACTTTTAATAACTAAACCATTTTTAATATATGGATACACATAAGATAAATTCGACTATAACAATTAATTAGAAATATAAAAATATTTCCTACATGGTGTTACGTTATTTATATTTTTTAGACACTAAATAATTAAATTAATTTATGACACAATGATGATGCAGAAATTACTGTATTAATGAAAGATTGAAATAATTGATATTATAAATGCCCAAATAATTTTAATTTGACACTTTTTATGAATTTCAATAATTTTATAGGTTAATATGACATATTAGGGTTGGATAGATGAATTGTTTTCTATGTAATCATGCTGTTATGAATTTAGAAAAAACAAAATACCAAATGGTTTCAAAATTGACATAAAAGAGTTTTTAAAAAAAATATTATATTGTTGATTGATATTATATTAATAAAATTAAGGTTCGGCCAAACGACTTATATAATGATAGGTGTATCATGAATGAACCACATGAGGTTCTCTTGGACATATATAGTATGTTTGTTAACCATAAATATAAAAATACAAAGAGACGTGGTAAATGTAAAACTATTTAACTAAGAGTTAAATTTAAAAGATAATTTTAATATAGTGACGCAAACCTATCTAAAACCTATTTTGAGTTTTTTCGACCAATAATCAACTTATACTTTAAATAATTCTTTTTTTAGCCGTTATACATTGAAAATTATTTTATTATAAAATAAAAATTCTAGCTTTTTCTAAGGTGCCCCTCACCACTCTTATAAAAGGGCACTCCACCTTCTCTCTAATTCACACCATCAAATCATTTTGGCTCAGCCAAACTATGAAAAATACCCTCTCAAATATCTTCCCTCCAACTTAAAGGCCTTACTTTATTCTGAAAGCCATCTTATGGAGCCTTTTTTTTCAAATCAAAAGGAAGAACTCGAATAAGAGGTAACTATTTCATCACCGCTTTCATGTAAATTTATTCTTCCACTTCCACATTCTATGATGTTTCCAATCTATAATGATAACTCCAGTATCTTCTATATACTGTGAAGTTATTATAAATATGTCACTACCATATTTATTATTATATTTATCCTTTGAATGACATGTCACCAAACGTGGGTATGTACAGCTTACCGTCTCCACGTCGTGGTGTAATTGTTTTTCAATTGATTATTATTTGGATGAGTATAAAAATGATGTATTATTGATTTAAATAATAAATATAGCATGATAATGATTCATGTATATATATGTTATACCATCCAATTATCTATTATTCTAATATCAAAAGAATGATATTGTCGCTCGTGCGTACATACAAATTACCGTCTCTACAAATGCAATGAGATTCATTCCCCATCGTATCCACTCAATACTAATTTTCATTTGATGATAAAAATTAATATTTAAGGAATTAATATCATTTTGAATACGAATAAGATACACCATATCCATTAGATAAATTAATTATGTAACAAATCATGTAAAATAAAACGAATCAGTTAACACCTGAAACGATGATAATACTAAGATATGATTAACAAAGATATATTAAAAGATCATATATGATATATTATTAATGTATATGATTTTTGTATAATTTGATAACAATTATTTCACCATTATACATTAGGTTAACCTACCCTCCACCAAGGAAAAGTACATGGTAAGGGTTAATTTCACAATCTCTTTATTATCTGAGGTGGTTTTTATATAAGTATCTACTGGGACCTCTTTATCATCTGCATCTGTGTTTTCATAAAAATGTATTTCAAAACATTTTTAATATTTACTAGACTATGGGATAAATTAATTTATACAATTGTTTGACTTTTTATAAGATGTTTTTAATGGAATCATTCTTCCATTTTCCAAACAAGGTAGTTTATAATTTTTTTACAAAACTAAGTTAAGAATCTCTTTTATAACTTTTATGACAGGTGAAGATATTTTCATCCATTATAAAATCATCAAAGGTTCCTTTACAAACTAATAAGAATATTTCCAGTGTAAATATTTTCTATTATAAATATATTAATTTTAATATATTTTAAAATAGAAAGATATATTTATCTAAAAGAGGATTTGATTTCATCTATGACAATATCATTTGAGGGATTTTAAGTTTATTTGATCTTGATTTATTATGATATAAAACATTCATAATTCATTGTAGATTTGGTGATATGTATGACTGTGGTTGTGTTATTTTTACATCATTCATGGTTTATGGATAAAGTATTTAAATTTCGTATTCTATTTTTAATTCAAATGTTTATGTTATGTTTAACCCTTTTCATATGAGGAATGCATTGGACTTAGTAAGTGATGAGTGGAGCCTAATAAAGATCCTTTATGCATCGGTAGGTCTCATGAGAAAAACTAGTATCTTGGCACAAGGCCTTGAAAAAATATTATTTGTAGTCTTGACACAAGGCATTGACTATGTGGTAATCAATTTATGGAATTATACATTCTATGATTATGAAAGTGGCAATCAATATTTCTTATGATTATTCATCTAGAAAATATCCATGTGAATATGTAAAAGGAATTATGTTATTTCTATCATTGCTATATTATGTTGATGTTCAAGTTTAAAAGGCTTTTTTTTTCATATACATTGACTTAAATGCTTATGCACAATTATGAATGTTTCTGCTATATTGTTATCCATACCGAGCATCTGAGATCACCACATTCTATGTTTTATTTTTCTTATGATGTGATGATGTATATTATGACTAAAATTTAGGGATAATGTATGGTATCTTAGTTTTGTATATGTAAATAATGTTGTTGTTGTTTTCCATTCTATGATTTAATGTAAACCTCGTAAATGTATCAACTACTTCCAAGTCTACAAAACAAATCAGTATTTAGAGACTTGATATTTTTTTATTATAACAATTTTAAATAATAATGCACCGAATCTGGGCTTCTAGGGCTAGGGAATTTCAATCTCGACACTTGTATTGTGGTTTTCATGAATTATAATTTTATATATATGAGATATGAGCATAAATAAAAGAACTATGTGAATCAGGTGATGTAAATCGTGTGGAGTTAAAATTTGAATTTAATTCTTTCAAAATTAAATATCTTTATCGATGAATTGAAGTTATTGGTGCATGTGATTTATAATCATGGTTCATCAGCTGATGTTGATATGTTGATGATGGTCTTTAAATGGGAAGAACCTAAAATGTTTTTCAGAAGTGGAGATTCGTTGGTCATGCAATACATTATCATCATTTTATCAAGGAATTATGAATGATTGCATCACTACTGACAACACTTTTTTGGAAAGTGTTTCAATTTACAAGGAATGTAAAGTGAAATATTTTGATGATATATAAAAAAATTATGACCTCATATTATATTTTTGTTTTACATGATCCCGATAAGGGGTTTGTGGTTTTTTACTATGCTTCTAGAAATGGATTTGGTTGTGTGATCATAAATGATGATAATGCGATGGATTGAAAATTACATCATCTTCGACCATCTGAGAATAAATTTTCTACTAATTATTTTAAGATTACCATTGTTCTGCATGAGCATAAGTATTATATAAAATTTGTTTTTGGGGTGTAGTTCAATGTCATTTATAGTAATAAAAGTTTGAGCTATATAATTTCTGAAAATGAAATCAACCTCAAAGATATTATGGGTATAATAAATTTAAAAATTTTAATTTGATATCACCTAGATCCAATGGAAGTGTAATGTTTTTAAAGAATCTATTTGTAGTAATATTCCATCACAAGATATTTTGGAGTAAAAGTTATAGTTGAACCTTTTGGGGATTTTTCCCAGTTGTATCTAAATGTTTGGGAAGATGTTTCAAGTATAGTTCTAGACATTACATATCTATCATAATTCCCCATTATGTATTTTATGCTGAGTCAGTAGTAGGATGATGAGTTTAGAGGAATTTGAGAACCCTATATGAATGGAAGAATATTTTTTGTTTCTCTCTCTCCTTATATGAAATTATATGTGATCAATGTTAGTTTTACATCAAAATATCTGTCAGGACCTAGGTTTTATTTTATTTTCATATTTAATCTTATTTCATCCATCAAGGCACTATAAATATGTATTATGAAATGAGTCGGTGACTCTAGTGTTTGAATATGAAGCATGTTATTATGGATTACGGGTCTCATTAAAAAATATTCCAACATATAATGGGAGGGAATAAAAATCCTATTGTTTTGGATTTTCTTCTTATGGTTTTTGTTTCTAAATGGTATGGTCTATCAATGTACATTTCTATTATATTACAATGGAAACCAGGTTGAATGAAAGATATATCGGTGGTGATTGATTGGTTGAACAAGTTGGATCATTACACTCCAATTAGGGACACCAAAAAAGTGGTTGAAATTGGTAAGATATATGTGTTGGATATTAAATGGTTATGAGACGTTAGTTATTCAATATTTTATATATGGGTATAAGTTTTCATCAAGGTTCTTGATGTTTCTCCAAGAGGTAATGGAGACTCACTTCTGGTTGATCACATATTTCCATCAATAGATAGATGGGTATAAATAACATTCTATTCGTATTCTAGAGGATATGATCCAAGAATGTTTATTTAATTTTTGGGGATCTTGGGATATATGTATTGGATTGATTGAGTTTTATTATAAAAACCATAGTTTTCCTTATATTAAAATAAATCCTTTTAAATAATTGAATGGTTTCCCATCCGGATAACATCTTTGTATTTAATGGGCGGGTGAATGGATTTTGTTTGGACCGATTTCGACTCAAGATAACTTTGTGAGGGTTCTAGATATACCTCATCATTTAGTTATATATCAGAGTCAATTGAAATATTTTGTGAAATAACGGTGTCATCCTTTTTAGTTTTATATATAGAAATGGGTTTTCTTGTATTTTTATCCTTATTTAGGTCAATTCATCTTGGAAAATAGGCAATGTTGGTTCCCTATATTGTTGGACCGATTGAGGTCACTGAGTAACATGGGAAGGTTTCTTTTCATTTGGAATTAACAGTTCAGTTGATAAGAATTCATTATGATTTCCATATATCATAGGTCATGAAATATAACATCCACCCCTCTCACATTATATGTTTGGTAATGATTGTGTTATATCCAAATATAATTATTGTAGATAAGTGAGTAGATATATTTTACCCTGAGGTGAAAGTATGGTAGGAGAAATAAATTCAATTTTTTATAGTATTATGAGAGAATGGATAAGATTCTCAAAATACATTATAGGATGAGTCATTGATGAGGTATTAGTTTCCTCAAAACATTATCAAACACCATTTTTCAACATTAATTACTAGTGATGCAGTTTCATATAAAAGAATATTTGTGAAATACCATTACTATAATATGGTTATATTTTATTATCTTTACTTATTTTCCTATATAATTGGGTTCTTTCTTAGGCTCCTGAGGTCGGAGGAAATTTGATTCGGAAAATATCCCATTGATCAGGGTTGTATATTTATTAAAATAAACGGTGTCCTGGTACAAATTTGAAATGGATATGTGGGTTCTCCTAGATTTCAAAAAACTCCAAATGTTTTTTTTTTGTTATTTTTTTGTATTAAAAATGGGGTATTGACATTCTAAAAGTGAAATAATATTTGTTTAATCATTTTACATTATATGTAATTGGATTACATGACATGTATTGTCTGTCACGTACGTGTTGAAAACATGGAATATATTTTAAAAGGATAACATGTTGTGTAATAGTTATATAATCCGTAATTTTAAATAAATGGTTTCAATAAAACAATAATGTCATTTTATGTACTTTAAATTTGAGTTTTACAAGATGCCAAATGGAATTACACACTGTAAAATCATTATGAGTTGGGATTTTTGGGTTATTTACAACTAATTTTTTATTTTATTCACTGAATCCCTTATCCACCAAGACCTATATTCTATTATTGGGGATTCTGGGGGCCTAAAACCCTTGTGTTTCATTTTTAGGGATTTATAATTATTATAGTTGTGGTACATCCCTTTCGGATAGTAAACCTTCAACTTCTGTATTTATTTTGATAGGAGTATCACTATTTCATTAAATTGTAATATCCTTTGATCTAAAATGATTTTTCAATTTATTTATTTATAGGTACTTAAAATATTATTTTTATGAGGGAAAATTCCTTTTTTTTATGTTTTTGATGGTATGAATTATTTGAGGTCAGTTTTAATTTGTCTTCTCTACAATGTTTTTTTGTTGAATCAATAATAAGATATGTTGATTGATTGATAGGGGCTCATTTTTTTATGTGTTATTTTTAATGGTATATCCCATTAGGGACATTTTTAACCTATGTTTGGTGGTAGTTGGAATAGTATCTAGCCAATATTAGTGAAATTAATTAATAATATTTTTGATAATTTGTTTTATATATTAAATAACATGATTTTCGTGATTTTAATTTTATTTGATGAAATAGGTTGTTGACAGAAGATGGGTTTCTAGTGTTTGATTAAATTAAAAGGGTTTTCAATGTATGGTTTTGCTGAAATGGGCTGATGACTTGTTTTTTTTTAAATATCACATAATAAGACATTTGTACATTATTAGTAGGGTTATTAGTAATCCTCATCCACTATCTTGGAGGTTTTCTCATGGGGTGTTCCTCTACAACATTTGACTATTATTCTAGAAACTTATCTGTCCTATTGAAAGGGTATTATTTTTTTGGGTGTTATTGTGTTATATATATTTAATTCGTATATCTATATGATTGATACATACTCAATTGTCAATGACTGGGTAAAATATTTGCTAGAAATATTGACCAAGTGTAATCATTAGTGTGATGATACAAGTGATTTTGGATTATCCAGTTTTTTCCATGGTTTCAATATGATATGTGATACATGGTGTTTTTAGAATTATTCGATATATATTCTTTGATATATACATTTTAAATTATTAAAAACTGATTTACAAGCTATATTTGTAAATTTTAAAATGGGTGAAATAAAAAAAAATTACATGGTTTTTATATTAAAATGTAAAACTATATATCATATATTATTTCTTTAATGTTTATAATTCTTATATTATTTTACAGTGAATTTTTATAAACATAGAGGTTTTATCCTATATAGCATGATATCTCACAACCTATGATCCTCTTCGGGGGTGTGAAAACCCTGTTATTTCATTTGATGCAGGTTAAGGAAATTCACCATAGTGACTAAGAGAGGTTTTATGTAAACTAAGTTAGGATTTCTCAGTAGTTATTTGGTGGGGGGTTTATCATGATATCACATATATAATTTTTGAGTAGATGTTATGTTTTTTATCTCTCTGTAGTTGGAATTATCACTTAGATATTGTTTCCTACCATTTCAACTATATCACATCTATTATTCCTTATCGATGATGACATATCAATTGATAATTTTTATATAGTTTAATTATGTATATTTATATTTATCATGTTGTCTATTTCAGTTATGGATAAATCATTGCCTATATTATTTTTATTCCAGGGTCCGAGATGCCAGCCTGTGGGGATCTGGAAGTCCACTCAAGTGTGTGGAAATTTATATTGTGTAATTGATTGAGAGGGTATCCAGGTCTGGTTATTCATATTAAACCATATATGGTATAGTATAAATGTGTATAATTTTTTAGTATACTTATAATAAATAAATATTAATTATATTGTATGTTCCAACATGTTCGAAGGATGTTGTTCATATGTTAAGGGGTTTTTATCCAAACTTTATTTTCGTGGGAAATAATTCATATTTACCACTAATTTATTTTCTTTTTTGTATATTATACGGATGATTTTGTTTTCTGATTGAACTTGTGAGCTTAGGTGTATTAAAATTTCTATTAATGATTTATTCTTTTAGGGTGTTTTTAATTAAAATTTACTTAGTGGTAAGACATTTATATTAAAATATCATTTTTATAGGGATTTCTTATGAATTAGTTTACAATGATGAAATTATATTATGTATATCTCATGAAACACATTAATTTTTCTCTAAATAATTTTTGTATATTTAATTTATTTTTTTCATCTATCTTCCTTAATATATGTCCTTAAGATACTAAAATTTTGTTTAACCATAATAAAAATCATGTCTCCCGGCAGTCAAATTTTTTTTCTTCCAAATTAATCTTTTCTAAAATTGCTTCAAAGAATGTTTTCAATAACGAAATGATTTTTTTAACCCCTTTTCACCTTCATTTCATTTATAAAAAATCATTTTAAAATGAATCAATTTTCTCAAATTCTAAATCAAAAATAATTTTTAAAATTTTTAAATGTGTTATTTTCATTTATCACATAGGGAATTGATGTAATTTCAAAGTGTGATAAATTATCAAATATTTTAATAATCATTTATATCATCCCATTATTAATTTGATTGAATATTATTTCCACAATATTTTATAATTTTTTTACATTTTATAAATTTATTTCAAACTGGAGATGTTTTTTCCCTGAGAATATTTTAATGATTTCTAATAGTATTTTCAATCATATAATTCAACCACCATGGACGTCAGATAATATATACAAGGGACATAATCCAAGAATAACAATATTTTTATTTATCATGATGGTATATCTCTATGATTATATGACCATTATTAAACCCATTAATGTTACATAGGTTATTCTATGATTAAGTTATTATATTATTTTGAGACCCATTTGTTTTCCATGGGTAATGGTATGATAAACTATTTAGCAAACCCTTTCCATTCTAGGAGTTCTGATACAATGAGTTCTTTATTATCATGGAGGAAACATATGGATGAGTATCTGGAATGATGGGTGAAACCTATTTCTCTATCTAATGCATTTGGTTATAATTGTGATCTCGTAAGTTATATATTATTGAAATTGGGATTGAACCCAATTCTGTAGGTGCCTTTTTATACAATGATAGTCATGATATTGAACAATTTCTACTTTTAATGTTTAATGAGTAACCAAATACACAATAATACTCATGGGAGTGAACCAGGACTAATATTATGGTTTCAAGAGTGAAAATAATCTACAAAAATGGTCTAGTAAATGATCCTAGACAAGAAATGAAATGATTTTCAATAATAATGTGCATGAAAAAACTCCACATATTTTTCTAATGTTATAATTACATGGATTATGTTCAATGAGTCCTTTAAGATTAATGTCTCATAAACTACCAATATTTATTACGTGACCCAAGATTATGATTTATGATATGTAGGGTACTATTTTAAAATGTTATTCTCATGTTCTCATACCCTTAGGTTTATATAATGATCAAATTATAATTTACATATTCCATGTTTACCTATCCTAAGCTTCTAAACTCAACCATTATTATTTTATTTCCCAATTATATAAATAAATTTATGATCTATGATATAACTAATATGGTTGAAATATATTAATAATATAGTGGGAGACTATTAAGATGTTTTATAAACTATTTTTTATATTCCCATGCTTCCAAAGTCCATAATTATTCTAGGATTATGGAGTGGACAATTATGTTATTTTGTAAATAATCATCTACTAAGAAGTGATATATGTGTATGAATAAACCGTGTTTCTAAAATTTGTATCTGAGGAAGGTTTTGTTATGAATTGAAAACATAGATGAGAAAAAAATAATGCGAATCCAATGGATAATTCGAATTATATGATAATATCCTACTCGTTTGGTAACGATAATGAATGTCCTAAGTAAAACATATGGTTTCCTAGAATAGGTTTTTATGATTCAGATATCATATAAATGATTTCTAATAATTATGTGGTTTCCATTGGGATAATTGTTTCAAAAACTATCTTTTTTTAGATAGTGGATGAATCTTTAAGGAGATAAGTTAATGTAAAATGTGAAAGATAATGAAATTATTATCTTACTATGAAATTGTATGTTATGGGAGTGATAAACAAAACATGTTTTTATATGATAAAATCCTCAATATATGAATCACATGGAGCATTCATACTAGAAAAGCAGGGTACAAAATTATTTGAGTACTTTATGAGGTAATTGCCATCATCTTTTAAAAAGAATTCTCATCCACTAGTTTCTCTACAATGGATCAATACCATTTAAAATGTATTTTCCATTATCCTATGTTCATAAAATTATAAATTTATTATGGTTGTTTATCATTTAAAGGTGAAATAAATTAATGGATAACCCTTATTAATAACAAAAGGAAACACAATGAAATTGACTTTATGGATTGGATGAGTTTATGAGCATATTTATCAATAATAACACTCCCTTTATTCATTTAAATAAATTTAAAAAGTAATTCCTCAAACTAATTTTTTTGGTTGATGATAATTTTTGTACTTATGAGCCCACAATTACACGACTTTTGAGGTTATATTGTATTATTATGATCAAACCTAATAGTAAATTTGACTGAATATTTAGGGACTTAAGACTAATTACCTATATTGATTTATCCATTTTGGAATTTAGTATTTATGATGAAATAATTAAATGTTTCATATAAGTGGTTGTACCTAATAGATTTACCCACTAATATTATAATATTTCTATAAAATGAAATAATAAAATTAATAGAAACTTTAAAAATAAAGCATATATAAAGATTATATTTAGTTTATGATTGCTCTGTAGAAGGAAACATATAAGAAATTTCTTTAAGGGGACTGAAAAATGATTTATTTGAGGAATGGAAGGTCGCCAGGATATTGATTTCTGATATGATTGACAGAAATCATATAATGATTTGAATACAAGGAAAGTGATTCAAAAAGAACCATAATCTCCTAGGTGTTTAAAATGAAATATGTTTTGTAATTAAGAAAACAAGTGGCTAATTAAGAGGGTCAATGAAGATGATCGATGAAAAAAAACACATAATCCCATAGAAAAATAGAAACATCTGGAGATCACTATTTCTACATATGTGTATGATACCGATGTGGTAATTGTGAACATAAAATCCACTCTAGAAGTTATAATATCATATTTTAATTTGGATATACCAACTCTTTTATATTGGAAATTTTTTTGATGGGTATTAATATATGATCTAGGATATAGAATTTGTATCAACAATAAAAAGTCATAGTTGGAAAAAAATAACATATCAAGTCTATGATTCATCACAAGTTGATGTTTGTGCGAATTTAATTCCTATAGATATTTTTATTTTACCATTGGTTCAGTTTAATATTTTACATGGAATGTATTGGAATTATTTACATAAATATCAAATTAACATCCCGGGAATGGAAGTCACATTTGATATTTTGAACAAAAATATTAATGTTAGTCCTTATGAAAATAAATATTAACTTTGGATGCAATTATCATCAATTTAAGGTGTCATGATTCATATTAAAAGGATTAATTATCTATGATGGATAGTGGGAAATTAAACATCCAATATATGTATAATGTGAGGGAGTTGAAGGTGTAATTTATGGATAATTTATATGTTTTAAACCCAATTATTTTGTTGTGTTCTTTATAACTCAAACATGGTCATACAGTTATTTCAAAGACTAATTATAGAAAAAACAAAATTTAGTTGTAGAACAAATATTGATCAATTTGACTTTTCATTTATTATAAAAAACATAAAAAATATATATCATCATAAAGTTTCATTTTTCCATTTTTAATGAGTTATTTGATACATTATGTGGATTAAAATAATTTTATAATATTAACCATGACTATATATATCATCAATTAAGGATCCTGATAAATTCTTTTTCCATGGAAGGTTTCCATACAAGGAATGGAAACTATGAACTTATACTGATTCCATATATTCTCACCAATATCCTGCTATATTCATGGATTTACATAAACAATTATTCAAAGAATATATTTGTCAGTTTGTGGTAGTCTTTATAGACAATATTATTATATATTTAATGACTAATTATATGTATGATACTGACTTTTGAATTGCAATGAAGGGATGGAGGACATTGAAGATTTATGAAATATTATCCTTGTGTGAATTATTGATTTATAATTTTTCATTCATGGGATATATAATCTAACATAATGGTAAATTATTATATCATTCAATGAATGCAATTATTGAATAGTCTCACAGAACAATCTTAATGACAGAGTTGTTAGTTTTCTTTTCTTAATTTCATTTTATTGACAATTTTTTGAGAATTTATAATGATTATATAATATAATAACCATGTTAACTTTAGAGGGAGCTAGGTTCTATTGGACAGATTAATGTGATGATAATTTCATGGAATTTAACATAAGTATAAAAAATTCCCATTGTTATTAATTTACATTGAAGTGCACAAAGAAGTTTAATTTATATTGATACATCAAAAAAGTAATTGGGATGAATTATAATGAAAAATGATATAGTTCTAGATTATGTGTCGTATAAATTAAAGGTTCATGATAAAAATTAACCATCTCATGATTTAGAGTGTACTATGTTAATTTTTAAATAAAATAAATACAATAATTATATTTTTGGGAAAAGGTGTTACATATATATTTTTCATAAATATTTAATGTATATTTTCACATGGAAACAGTTGAATATACTTTAGATATTACTTTTGGAAAAGATTATATATAATGGATTCTCAATATAATAACACCATGGGAATGTGAATGAGATGGCAGTTACTCTAACAATGAATGATCATGTGAGCATATTTTTGATGATGATCACACAATATTGCATAATTTTGGATTTTCAAATTTTTGGTCTTGAAATCATGAAGGAATGGGAGATATATTATATTTATCAAATGATAGTTCATCATCTGTCCATTGGATGATTAAAGAGACATTGAAGGAAGCCATTGAACTAAAAAGGATTGTTATAAATTACCATATGTTTAAACATGGTGTTTATTAGTTGATAAGGTTATTGAATCATGTTTGTGTTCCTTCCATTACAGATTAAAAAATAGTCATATTTGATGAGGTTTATTGTTCATCCTTCTTTATTCTTCATAGATATTCAATGATGTATATAGGATATAAAAATTATTATTTTTTTAAATAACATGATCATTGATATTTCTATTTACATATATCTATTCATACAATATCATAATGTTAATATTGAGAAAAAAATGTCTATTTCTATGTTACAACCATTTCCAATACCTGGACGAAATTAGGAAAGAACCCCATGGATTTTCTCATTGGACTCCCGCAAACATCATAATGGTATAATCATATTTGTTTTATAGTCGATCACCAATTAAATATAGCATAATTTTTTTATATTATAGAATATTCCCATCAGGATCATCATGAAATGATATGTATTAAATTAGTTGTAAGGTTGAATGGATTACTACATTTTATTGTATTTTATCAGAATACATGGTTTGCCTCAATTGCTATGTGAAGTCTTCAATAGACTCCATAAATAAAGTAATGTTTTAGTACAGTATGTTAAACTAAGATAGAAGATTAATGTGTCATGAAAAATAAAATCCCCAATGTAATGTTGATAATATTTTCTATTGATTTCAAATGTGTTTGGGATAAACAAATCATATGGATGAGTGATCATACAAAAATATCATTCAATGAAGCATTGATATAGATACTTAAAAGGATTTATATGTAAATAAGTGTATAAATGAAACTCAATCGGATGATATTGGATATAGAATGTAATTAAAAAATGAGAAATGTGAGGAAATGATAAAGAATGTCAAACTATTCCACATCACATCAAGATAGCTTAGAGTTCAAATAATAGTAATGGAGAAAATCGTCAGTATAAGAAAGAATTTAAAGATTTTGATATGTTTTTTCTATGAATTTATCCATGGAATAAGCTTCTGAGATATGAAAATTATTTAAAGGATATTTGTAGCTATATTGGAACTTTCAAGATTATTGATCATGTAGGCATGGTAGCTTATTGGTTTTCACTTCCAATGAACCTCTCTCAAGTTCACAATGAGTTCCTTGTATATATCTTGAATAAGCACATAAATAATCAATAACATGTACTAATATAAATGTTAAATCATCATGAAAATTATCATTCTCATTAGGAACAACTAATATAAATTAAGGATCATTAATTTGAAATATTATAGAACATCATTATTGAACTAGAGAATGTTGCCTAGAGAAATCACATATTCAAAGAAGGTGAATTGGAACATAACGATGTACTATAAAAATTGAAACCTCTTTTTTTGAATAAATGTAAAAACATTAGTGGAATATATTCTTCTTATTAATGGTATAAAGTATTTGGCCATGAATTTATGAAATATATTTTATGAATTTTAATTTATTTGGTTTCATTCTTTATATGAACTACCGAGTCTAAATAAAGAATAATATATTTTTATCTTATTGTTATGACTAAGCAATTTTATTGGAAGATACTAATAGGATTAAATAATTTATTTAAAACAAATGGTTTATATATGGCTAAAATAAATTCATGGGTTTTTGATTTATTTGAAATGAAATTCAAAATATTTTGAAAGAAAAAGAGCATCTTTTCTTATTTGAATGAGAACACATTGTTTTTTTATGATAAGAATTTTAATTAATCAATATTGTAGAATTATTTTAATAAAATGTATATATTAAAAATTGAATCAAATATGTTAACAATCATATAAATTTTTATATGAATGGAATTACAATGAATAGTGTTTTATGAATATAAATGTCGCATATGTAATAAAATAGGTAAAAATGAGATTGATGATTGAATATAATTTTATATTTTGTGATTAATTAATTTATAGTTTTTATAAAAAGTTATTTATAATTATTAGTTATTATATAATGGCATTAAATTATTATACTACATTATTTTGGTACTTCTCCAATTAATAAAAAGTATCATTTATGGTTTCATAAATATTAAAATTAATATAATTTGTGTGATATAAGGTTTATGAATTTTTTTCCAGAATATGAAATATTATTGTTATTTTATATAATTATATTCAAATTAAAACTTATTATTTATGGAATTTATGTAAAATTAAATGAATATTATATAAAATGGTAATAATGATATTTTAAGAAATTAATATTTTATTAAATTACCTAAAATAATAATAATATTAAAATTGGATACTGGGATATGTTATTATAGATATTTTAATCAATTTTACTTTTATATTAATTTTTATACCTTTTTTATAATTACATAAATATATTTTAATCTTTTAATAAATCTAACGGGTTCTCCTCCCAACTATTAAAAAAGGAGATGCTTCCATTATCTTTGTCAAAATACATTGAGCATTTTTTATTGACCAAAATCATCATAGTTATATTACCCACTTTCATATCCATATTTTAGAGGTGATATAATTCCAAAAAGAGCATCACAAGATCCCTTAAGAGGATATCTAAAAGAGTTATTTAAAAAAATAGGTCATGCTAATAATTGACAACATTTTTTAATTGTAATTTTACCACATATAAATATATTATATTATAAATAAAATAATAAATTCAGTATCCTAAATATTATAAAATTTTATTATGATTATTAAAACACTATTATTCACTCTCCTTCCACCATATGATAAGTTTAAATATCACCCGTTCATATGTACAACTTATCGTCTCCACATAGCGGTACAATTCATTTCTCATCACTATCATTCATGGATGCTTACAATGAAATGTATAATATTTAGATTTTTTATTTATTCAAATGTTATAATTATTTAAATATAATATAATACAATCCTTATTTCCTTCTAAAATGTTAGAAAATGATAATCATTATCATACATACATGTGGACTACCACGTCCATGAAGCGTTGTGAATCATTTTTCATTTTTGTATAATTTAGATGTTATTAAGGATAAATTTAATGTATATATATTGTATATATGATATAATAATGATTCTATAATGGTAATAATTTATTTCTATTCATTATTTTTATAGTTTGAGAAATGGAAATAACATTCAAGCACACATATGAGTTATGATCTCTAAGATAGTGTAATTCATTTTTCTATCACTATATTTTAATGATCGAATATTAATATATATATATATATATATGAATATATATGTTATTTATACCATTATTAACATTATAAATATTATATAACCATCAACAGAATACAATTACCAAAACTGTTGAACCAAAAAAACATGAAAAAATGATATTAGTATCACCAAGAACTATGATTTTGATAATGCAGTGCTAAAAATGAGTGATTAAAGGTTATAAGTAAATACACTATGCTATGATATATATAATTAATGATATATAATATAATTATAATAAATATATTTTTATTATATAGTGCATTTCAAAGTTTACAAAGGATGTCAGGCCTAAGGTAATGGGTTTTCTTGAATGTTTTATTTTTGTGGGACACATGTCATATTAACTTCTTGTTTTTTTATTGGTCTATTTAATTTACAAGAATGTCTTTTGTAAATTTGATTAATTTTATTGGGTATTTAAAAATCAATTTATGTTTATTTATTTCTTGAACATTATTATTCAAATTAAACCAATTTGTAATTGTTTTATATTTAAATAACATTGTTTATAAGGAATATTTATAATTAAGTCTCAAGTGATGAAATACTATGATATATATCTCAAAAAAAATTCTATGTTAATATAAAATGGGTTTATATAGAGAGTAAATATTATTCTATTCATTTTAATAATCTCATGTACTCATTATACTAAAATTTGTTTTTGAAATAAAATTGACTTCATTTCTATTTTAGTTCACAAAAACATTTTCTTCAATATTAGTGTTACCAGAAAAGATTTAATGATATTTTTTTCAATTATATTTTGATTGTTGAATTTAATTTTATTCATGATTTATTTTCTTATTTTTTGAAAATAATTTATTTTAAATTTTCTTAAATGAGGTACATTTTTACAAAAGCATAAAATTAGTGTTTTTCTAAATTATATGAAATGAATGAAATTTTCTACCATCATGACCTCTCAATAAATTGAATATTTATTTAAATAATTCTTGTTTTTTTTAAGGAACTAATTTTTATTTAATTTTTTATGTTCATAATTTAAAGCATATTATTTAAAAATAGAAGTTTATTTTTTCACAATAATAATTTAAAGAACTCTAAAAGATAATTGTATTCATAAAATGAAAAACCCTTTATTTTTTTATTAAAAATGGGTATATTAAAAGGATAATAGCCTTATTCTATATATTTATGGTCTATATTTATGATGATATGAATTATATGTTACCCATTTATTTTTCATTTTTTATATTCTAATAATGTGATAAAAGTTTTAATAAATTTGTTACCATTCAACGAGTTATGATAAGATGAACCATTTATAAATCCTAGTTGTTTTAATAAATTCTCATTTGATCATTGTTTTATGATATTTCATCACACACATATATTTGTTTCATTAGGTGATGGGTGGGATATAAATCTATATCCAATTAATTGGGTAAATATTGATATGTTGTGATTTAAACAGGATCGGAAAGTCGGTGAACTCAGCTCAGTAAGGTATTTTTTCTACTATGATAGTCAGTTATGTTAACCAAGAATACTATGTTGGGTTTATAAGTGATATCAATCCATTATGATAGTATTTATAGTGAACCATAACAGGTATGTTGGTTTCAGTAGTGAATTGGGACTACTATGATCATAATTTAAATGATCCATGAGTAATAATTAAATTATTTCCTATAATTAATTATATGTTACAGTAACATGTATTATGAAAATGTTTTTCTTCTATATATTATATTATTTTATTCCATTATGAATCATATCATATGAACTACCAATATATATGCAATAAATCAAGATTTTGATTTATGATATGGGTGATATGATTTTCAAATTTTGTTATCATATTTACAAACCATTATGTTCAATTTGTTATATTGTGATTAGTAATATCTATATTCTTTGAAAATAAAAATAATATGTTCCCACCCTTTCATTTATTTACATTATATATGAAAAAATAAGTTACTAAGTATGATAGGTAAACAAAGGGTTATATATTTTATGATATCAGCGGGTGACAGTGTAGATCTCTTAGGAAATAAATTTTTTATTTGTCTTTGTTTGAAAAAGAACAAGACCTATTTAATTCTAACATAGATCATAATGTTAGGTAAAGAATATTTATTGAATAAGATATATTATCAATGTATGATAAGTTTAGTCCATTATATTACCTTACCATTACAAAATTAATTATATACATAATATTGATATCCTTTTATAGGTATTTTATAATATGATTTATAATGGTATGATATAAATGTTATGATAATGAAAATAATGCACTCACATATATAATTTCGTGTTTTCCATCGAAAATTCTATAGAAAATATAACATAGGATTTAATTTTTGGACAAATATAAATTTAAAATGATATTGAATTATATTGGTTGATATTTTTTGATTATGATAAATTAATTTAGATCTTTTTTGGGGCATAAAAAGATGTAATTTTCAATATCTATAAGGGAATAAAAAACGTTTGAAAATTCCCATTAATTTTTAGTGATATCATTAATCTATTTTAGGAAAATTTTATAAAAATTGAAAATAATGGATTTTTGGGTGAGCACGGTTCTATAAACCCTCATCCAATTATTTCTAATCATGTTTTAAACATGTTGGAAGTCATTTGTTCATATATTTTTGACATTTCACTGTTGGAAACGTAGTGTATACCAATAGTTTTAAACCATTAGGATATGATGGAAAACCATTAGTTTACAAAATACAAATTTTTTTCGAGACCATTAGATCGGTAGTCATCGAGATATCTCTACACCAATGGTTATTTCCTATTTGTTTGTATATAACACTAGGAAATACACAATTCCAACGGTTTATAGAAACTTTTGGAATAGATATTAACCAATAGTTTGATATATTTGTAATATATTTATTGTTAACTCTATACAAATAGTTTATGAACCATTGGTAAACTGTTTTACTATCTTTATCATTAGTACTATAGATATAGATAATGTGTTCAGGTATATACCAATAGTTTATAAACTATTATAATAGTGATCTATAATTACACATAGCAGTGACCAATAGATTCCACCCCTCTCCAATTACAACCAATATTAATTACATTGCACATAATAATATTTATAGATTTAAACTGGAAACTAATGTAGAAAATATACAAAATAAAACATTAGAAAAGAAACTACAAAAAATACTCTAAAAATGTGCAGAAACACTATATAATAAAGAAGCAAAATACACCTAAAAACTAATAAACACCAGAAAAAATAGGGCACTAAAAAAACACCACATTATTAATACACCAGAATAACAGACAATATAAAATACAATGAGAGGGGAAAATACAACATAGGAAATCACATCATGCCACATGGATTCCTCTAATATGAATGATAGTATCTGCACCAAAATAAGGATGATATCTACAAAAATATGACCACTAAGGAAATATACATGACTGAATGAGGAACAAAAATACATCCTTATTGATTTTATAATATTTATTGATGAGTTTAGTATTTACAAAACTTGAATGATGTTTTAGAATTTGTTATTAATTGTAGGTACTAATTTTTATAAGCATTTTTAAATAAAAGTATGTAATGAAATGTAGTTGAATTCCTACTGAAAGAGAGATTAAAGGAACCATCCAGGTATATATGGATGAAGGGAGCTATTATTAAAAACCTTATAGTTACAGGCCAATATATTAGAAAAGTGGGAATTATACTGGATCAAAATGGGTTCCCATTATGTAAATCATCAAAAGGAAATGAATTATAGGAATATGATTATGAAGTTTTATAGAGTCAGTGAATAATCTCAATTCCTTCAGCCAATATCTTATTAGTAAAATATACTTATATAGGAAGATTTAATATTTATATTGTTGTATTCAATATGAAGGAATTATATTTTAGAGTAAATATTTTTTTAATTTTTTTTTTGTACAAATTATGTCCTTATTAATGGTTGAAATAATATATACCACAATCACCATGATGATGAAAAAATGGATACAACTACCGTCATGAGGAGGTGTTTCACATACTCTCTAATATTTTTACCACTAAAAGAGTAGTTCAAGGCCAATTTGAGTGTAAAGATATAATTAAACACAATGAAAAAAATAAGGGGTAACCATATTCCCAATGCATATGTGCATACCCACAACAGATAATGATGTGTTGTGAACTATCGTTGTCCTTTAAGCCTAAGAATAAAAAAAGACAGTGAGCTACCCATCTCTATTAATATGGTCATGAGTGGACAACTTATTATTCCAAATTTTTTATCGTTGATATAATCGACAGGGTTGAATGAATTGTACATTAAATTTAGAGATCCAAGATGGAAGCCTAGTAAAGGTAAAAATGTACACATTGAGGATGTATATGAAAAAATATTACTTATTAATGGAATGATTCCAAATTTATGTTTCAATATCCATGAAAGGATATATTTGAATTTCTAACAAATCCCACTGAAGAATAAAATCAATAAAGGTGTATTGTGTCCGGAGATCATCAATAATCTTCTTAATTCTATTTGGAAGAATGCTCATGATACCTGTAAGAGGCCTTTCAAGCTATAAGGTGTTCAAACAGTTGTGGGTATATTAATTACTTACTAAACATGTTTTAATCTGTATGATATAATTTAATGATTCATTAATCTACGGTAATATAGATGATGAAAGATAATATCGATACCCATCTAGAACTGGCACCTAAAGAGGGACAATACCTCATAGGGACAACATTGTTCCCTACTAGGTAGCAAACTCTTCTAAGGTTCTCATCTCCCAATACCAGATGTATGTGATCATTTTCCCAAAAAATTGATAAGTTCATAGGCGATAAGAGGATCCAAAGAAACCTAATTAAAATATAAATAAATTATTATATTACCAAATAGATATCAAAATTTGAAATCCACAAATTAAAACATACAATATATTTTTGCAGCAATTTGTTAACCAAGTGTTCCTTCCTTTTCCTTATACAAGAGAAAAATAGTTTTACTTGAGCCACACAATCTTCAATTTTCAATAAATGCTTCTCTGATGACATTGAATGGGGGAAACCATAATTAGAAATAGGTTACCAATAATGAATTTCATAACTAAAATTATATGAAAACATTATAAAACAAATAAATTTTCTATAAAATAATAGGATGTGAAAGACCTATAAAAATATTAAAAACCACTTTCATAACGTCTTACATTAATGATAAATAAATAAAATTCCATAATGAAAAATATTGTATTAATTAAAAACATTAATGTTTTAATTTCAAAACCTCAAATGTGATTAATACCATAAACTTTGTACTAGTCCAAAGAGTAGTCAATTGCCGATAATGTTATATTCGACAATCATCAATGACAGGTCCCACTTGTAACTCTATTACATCAATAACAATACAATCAATATATAATTCAGGATTATTGGCTCTCCAATTCTAAATAAACATTTATTGATGTCTTGTTCATGCACTCTCACCGGTGAGAAAATTAAAATGAAGCTAATAGAAAAATATTAATTCATATAAATTACAAATAATATTACATTAAATTGAATATATATTTTTTACCAATATATATGTCTATGAATTTTTATTCACTTAGTTTGGAAACAGTATCCTTGAGAGATGGATAATAGGAATCATTTCTGTGTATTTATCATGTTTCACCAAAAACACTGACATTGGTGCCATGTTTTTTAAATCATTTGGTTGTCATCCTTGTAGTCCACCAACAAATGCATACGACGTTTCCTCACTGAACATTGGTATGTACGCGCACACACCCTAGACCTATTAGTATTAATATTTTTTAGGAATGAAAAATAAATATTATATAAATATATGTTATAATGAAAAAAATTTGCTAAAAATATTTGAAAGGGTTATAACATATACATGTGTTATTCTGCTAAATGGTCATCGCTGGATCCACTAACACTGTAGGAAAATCACCCTTTATTAGTGGAGTGGGTCCCATTGTATGATCTATAGGCCCTCACTATGTTATAGAAGGAATCATATAAAGAATATATAATCTTGTGGAATTAGAATTAAATGGTAAAGTAGAAATCATGGATGGCTGCCCAACTACACAACATGGATTGGGAGTGGGAATCATCAGGGGATATAGTAAATATGGGTGATGAAGATCAAATGTAAAGGTTACAGAAAACATTGGTGAACTGAATATCATGTGGGTCCCTAATGAAATAACATGATCAGAATGTGTGGAAGATTGTACATTTGTGGGAGTGGTATGGTATAAACTTGTATGTCGACTGGAGTACCTAGCTCTCATACCACCCTCCGTCATAACATGGACCTATGTATCGGGACCAGTACTAGGCTATTCATCAAATAAGAGGTATTGAGGTGGTTAATCCTACATAAAATATTTAAAATTATTAATCACATTATATTATATAATATTGATATATAAATATTTTAAAAAAGTACTAACCGAAACTAATGGAGGAATTTCCATTTCACTCATCCAACGATTGTTTTTCGTCATCCTTTTTCTTCACTAATCCTCAATAGGTTTCATTTCCATCAATTTTAAAATAAATATAAAATTAATTAGAAGATTTTAACTACTTTGTAACCATTTTTTTTCAAAAATTTCTTATTTGTCTTATTTCAATTGGTTCAGATTTTAGTAAGGTATTTTAGCTACTTTTTAATAGGTTATTATTTTCATTGGTATTGATTTTCATATCAAATGTTTTAATATTTCCAATTAAATTCACCTTGTTTTTTATTACAATTAAACTGTTTTATTTTTTATTATAGTTGGTTTTAATATAGTTTGGTTCATTTTTATTATATGCAACTAAAAAAAATCTACAACCAATAAATATTGGGAACACACATGATGGTTTTTAGATAAAACATATTTGTAATAAATTTTAAATCAAATTGAAAAGCATAAAACTAAACAACTTAGGTTAAGATAATCCAAAATAATTGAGAACAAAAATGAATTCATCTTTATATTCCTTAATACAACTTCAGGTTCACATTAACTGTAAAAATTGGATTATTAGAGTTATCATAATTATAAAATAAAGAGGGCCAATGGGATTAGGGATGAGGAAAATTCCATCATCACTAAAATCAACAATTTGTATTGGTATTACCTCAATAATAACACCAAATTTAGGATGAAGATGATATTTGTAATATAAAACTTATTTCACCATTGATTTCAATATATATGGTTAATTAGTAGAAGAAGTGCGAGTCATGTCAGAAAATCAAACTCCAAAATAATCAATAAAGTTTCCTTGCCTCATCATCAATCTTACCGCAAACATTTCATTATATTGACTCCATGATAACTTTAATAATCAAATAGTATTATATTTTTCATAAGTTCATTATATAATACATTTTTAGAATTAGGTCTATTATCCAATGGATAGAAATAAAAATCTGTTGTGGAAACTAGCATATAACCATCTTCTTGTCCTATCATGTTTTTTGCTATTTAGTGAAAATAATTTTTCACCCATTGATCATAATGTTTTTACAATAACAAACAATAGTATTAGTTCTAAAAGAAAAATATCATAATTCATTAGAGATATTTGTTAGTATGAAAAAATAATACCAAAAATATAAATCAATATTAAACTAAATTAAATATTGATTTCATTTATTTATTATATCAATATTTCTACATGAAATATCATCCAAGAACAAAATAATTTTCTCTCCAATGTATCTCTCCTTATAAAATGTAAAAATTATACATTCTATTTCTATTTTATTTATGTTCCATATAGAAAAAAATAAAAATAGTATCAATGAAATGTAAAATTTCAAGATAAGAAAACAGACATACATATTCAATTTACTAACTTGATGTAGTCACCAAACAAATCGTAGATCAAAAATAATATGAAATGATTCATCTCTCGATAATAATGGATTTATGTCATAAATTTATATGATTCAATAATTCCTCCTATTTGAATAAGTGTTTCAAAAATGGGTTCATATTTTTTATACTATTTATATTAATTTTTCATTGGTATGTTCATTCTCATAGTAAGATTAGAAAAATACATTGAAAAAAGAATCCATAAATTATTGTGCCACATAAATGTTCACGATAGATCCATCAAGTTGATTCTAGTTCTTTAAATATTATTTTAAAGTGTACATAATTCTTTCAGTTTCATAAATCCAATGAAAATAAATAGGTCCTATGAGAAGTACATAGGTTAGAAGTAGCATAATCAGAAGCAACATTCATGTGAAAAATGATGGACGAAATAGCTTCTCCAACTCACACAAAATGAATGGTGTCTCTGCAAACATTTATTGGATGTATGCAATGGAAAAAAATTTAGCACAATGATCAATAATAAAATAGAACAATTGAATAACTTACACCCTTACATCAATGGATAAAATATGATGGTTTTCTATTAGAATAAACTCATGTAAAAGGACATGACAATCATGTTTCTTTAAATTTTTCATCATTTTCTCCTATATATTGAACCATTTTGATAAATGGAATGAATAAAAGTCATGATAATTAATAGTCGATTGTTATTCTTGAAAATTATTTCATTCTATAGGTGTCAATACATAATAAGAACATGGAACAAGCCATTTATTTTCATTGATACACATAGGGTGAAATTATGTTCCGATACCCCAATCCACCAAGTAACATTAGGGTCATTAATTATCTTTTTTATATTCCTTGACATTTAAAAGAATCAAATTCAACATTTCACAAATATTATTTTCATAGTGCATTCTATCTATGAAATTACATAGAAACATATTTGACCAATAAGGCAACTCAAAGAAGATAATCCTCTTATTTAAATTTTAATAGGTATCAAGGAAACATTCTTCCTATTTCTGGGTTTCATATCAACCTTTCCAAAGGAAAAATTTAAATCATTCTATTCATTAAGAACATAAGTTACATAAATACGATGAGGTGGATTATCGGTCTCTATGGTATTGTCAAATCATCGAGGATTATTTCTATCTGGATTGTCCATCGGCAAAAATAGTTGATGAATCTAAAAAAATTGTTATATTTCAATCATATGGAATGAGTATTCTTCATAAAAACCCTACATTATAGTTTTCACTTCATGCCCCATCCATACACCATTGCATATGTATGAGAACCTTTGATCATCCACATAAGGACAACATGCATCATATGTGAGCACACCAACATCCCAATTATGATTCAACTCTTTCATTAAAGGTTTCATGTATACATCAATACCATTTTAGGTAACATAAGGGCCAGATATGTGTATACTCATTAAAGTGTATTTTATTCATACCCAACCATTGGGGAAGGTTTCAATGGTATTTGAAAAATGGCCATGTGTTGTCTGGACTAAGCATATTCAAAAACAAATTAAAACTATCACATGAATGACCCAACATCCCATTTTTTACATTAGATGCCAAATATAGATATCAATCATAAAATATCTTCTATGAAAATCTAATTTCAGGGTGCACCAACTCTTCCTTATTATTCTTTCTCTTGGTATCATGCCACTATTTTTTTATATTTCGTCAAATATTAAAAGATTCTATTATCTATGAAACAATGGAATGTTACACATTACTTTCTCTCTAACACAAGATGGTGTACCATCAGCTTTAGGCTTATATTGTGATGTTTCACATTTTTTAAAATTATTTATTTCAGCAGTTTCCTCCAAGAATAATCTGATATCTTTCATTCAAGAAGGAATTTTATTTTTTTGATAATCCATTTTCTTTAACTAGATTTTATTCCATATAGTGGTTTGAGGGAACATCTATATCATCTGAAAGTAATTCCTTCCCGAAGGTAGGAATGTAATCAATGGATGTATTTGGAATCCCTTACATTATCATCCCTTGAAATGATTTTAATACAAATGAAAAAATTTTAATCATACCAAACAATCGATATACATGCATCGTCATAGTATTATTCAGTTTTTTCACCCTACCAACATCATTATTTTCATTGGACGAATCATGAGTGATCATTTAAAAGTCTCATTGTGTTGACATACTTTCTTTTAAATTATGAAGGATAAATGAAAAAAATACATATATCAAATTATTCAATCCATTCCTATAATTAAAATCCTTAGAAATTTGAGATTCCATTTTCCTTATATTATGATACCACCCATTGTCATTTGTTTAAAACACATGGTTTTTATATGGTACCTAACATATTAATAGATAACCCAATGTATTATAACAATATTCTAACACGGGTACTGTATGAGACCACTATATAAAGAATTTTCAAATGATAAATCTAAAAATATCTCTAAATTGTTTTTTAAATAGCTTTTGATCCGATCAGTCTCATATATAAAAATTCTATCCATTTTATTAAAAATTTAAAAAATTCTTTTTGTGAAATCGATTCAATAAGAATCAAGTTCAATCAAAATATTTATAAGTAAATGAGAATTGTTCAATTTATATATAACCATAACTAACACAATAATCTATATAATAATTATAATATGAAATACAATTAAACACTATATATATATATATACCATAATCATAAAAACATGATATTTAATTGAAACATGGTGGATGTAATGGAAAATCATTGTGTAATGAATTATATATCTATGATAATTATGATAATGTTTTTGGAATTATGTCTACATTTATAGTGATAATTTTATTGTATAATTATTTATATATTTATAGTAAATGGTGTTATTGAATTATTAGAGTTCAATCATATTTTATTTGGGCGTGTTATTTAAAAGGTACCCATCATGGTGTCATAAACATGTATCATGTAAATGCTCAATGAAAATTATATAAATCCATAAAAATGAGTTATTTATGGGTTGAATTACTTCAAAGTATACCCCAATGTCTTATATTTACAATACTCAAATACATTCCAATATTTTCAAGGGATGTCCGGGTTCCTCAAGGGACAACTAGCCAATTATACCCAATTTATTTTTCTAAGATGGAAAACCTAATTTATAATATCACCATTAACATTGGTATATATATATATATATGCATATATATTAACTATATATTTTGTAACATAAATACTCATATATTTATATATGTTGTATTGGCCAAGACCCGAGGCCATATTCCAATGTCCATATATAATAATATGTGTCTCATTATTAAAATAATCTTTTCATTTCCTGTCTTTCTCATAGAAAAATAAGGGGGAACCAAGATTAAATTTTTTTAATAAATATAGGATGACATGATGAGTATCATAACCCTTGCAGGATTCCATGCCAAGTGTTATAAATAAGACTAATAGGGCTCACATCCAACATCTCAGAAAAAGGGCATGGAATTTAATTCCCAGCACCCTAAGTGATGTGAAATGCAATGTCAAACATCTTAGACCAAGTGGGTTTCCAATTCCATGTACATAAAACATACCAAGATAACTCTATAATAATTCAGTAAAAAATTAGTCACACTTTCCCTATCATAGCTTATTTTAGGAAATCCATAATGGGGAACACAATGTCTCTTAAGATATAGTGTACCTACATTTTCATAATTCAATTAATAATATTATACCATCAAATTAGATCATATATTCCATATAATAAATCATCAAAAAATTATTATACAAATTCAATTTTAATTAAAATAATAATATTGATGAGAAGATAATCATCATGCATAAAGATAGTTTTCAAGGGAAAAGGGATTCATCAACATATATTTCAATTTATTTAATCAGTTTTAACATTATAATAAATTTAAATAACACACTAAAGGTATGGTTTAATACCTAGTCAATGAAGGTGAAAAATTCATGTAATGTCACTCAGAATCAACATATATGTGTATAAAAAGATGAATCGGCATTAATGTGTATCAACAAATATGTATAAAAATATGTAAAGTATCTATACAAATTCAATATATTGGATTTATAAAAAACTAGTGTATTTAGATTTTGTATATTAAAAATAATTGTTCAACCTATGAGCATATAGATATAATATATGCAACATGGTCAATAAGTCAAAATTATGAGGGTTTGGAGACTGATGGGGAAACTGAAAATAAATGGAAGAAACCAAAATCACCAATTTGAAGATAAATATATGCATAAATAAATTTAACAGTGATGTAACTGAATTGATGTGGAAGACCCAAAACTAAAACAACAATGTGTGGTTGGTGGAAGAGTTGTTGTCGAATGGAAGAGGGGGGCTATGTGATGTTTGGGAGAAATAACGTATATTGAATGGGGATGGAATCATGCTTAATTTTGGGAAAATTTATCCCAAATGGGTTTTCAAAACCATTGGGATATGTCATCTATTCCAACAGTTAATTAAAACCATTGGTATATAGTGGTTTTAGAAAACTTTACAAAACGATATTGAAAATGCAATGGGAAACAATAAAACAATGCACCATTTTCCAACAGTTTTATAAAAACTATTGGCAATGGTTATCTAATATCAATGGTTTCAAAAAACTATGAGGATAGAGGAGTTGGTAAAAAAATATCTATTTATGTTTTCCCTTATATTTAATTTTCAATAGGGAAACACGTTTTTTCTCAAAAAACAAATGTTTTCATAAAAATAAAAAATTACCCCTCCAACATAAATGCAGATTTATAAAACTATATTTCATATTCATATTATGTAATTCAATTTATAATAAATTTAAAATTATCTTTTAAATTGAATAATTTTATATATACAACAACTATTTAGTAAAAAAATATTTTCTTCACCAATATGTCTTCTCAGTATTATTAATTTTTTATGATATATATAATGAGTGATGATTTATATATGTTTAATTATTTTATTAGATTCAATTTTATAAGGGATTAATTTATTTTATTGAATAAAAAATAACAAAATATTAGTAAAACAATTCATTTAAAATATAAGTTTTATCATTATATATATCATTAAATATAATCATAAAAATAATTTATCTATTCTAAAAAATGAAAAATACCTCATTATATAATATTTAAAAATTTATTAACAATTTATAATCCAATTTTTTATTTAGTATATATTATATATGGTAACTATTTTTTAATATAATCGAATAAATTTGGTTTTTGTCAAATATTACTTATAATTCTAAAATAATAAACGGGTTTTATAAATACAAAAATGTTAATTAAAATTATATATATTACTAATAAATATACACATTTTATATATTTATTTTTTCAAAAAAAAATCATTACAGTTTATTTAAGTTAACAACATTATCCAAACATGTATACTTTTAATATTCTCCTAAAAATTAATTATGTTAAAAAATATAAAAAATTCATACTAATATATTTTAATTATTGAATTTATAATAATTATACTAATTTGATAAATTGAAAACATCATATTTATAAACAAATAATTTAAACGAATTTACAAAAGAATAAATTTCTTTTGTAAATATAAACTTTCCTAAAAAAATTGAAAATACTTAATGTTGAAAATTAATATGATAAATATCATATTAACTTTGTATTTAAAATATTATATGATCTTGTTTTGTAGTTAAATATCCCATTATGATATTCTTGTTAATTCTATTCATTACATATCTTCTTTTGGTAGTTGAGGGTGGTGATTCCACTAGCATCGATGTTGTTGAAATTTCCTTGATCTTGAATTTCTGTTGCATATTATTTCTCCCATAGTATTACTATTTTAATTTAATGTGGGATTATTCTAGAAAAACCCATAGTGATGATACCTCCTTCCAATGCTCAATTAAATTTAATTATAAACAATACATCAGCTAACTAATGACATTTTATTTTTTTCACTGATTTCATTATATGGATTCTTTCATTTTTATAAGATAATTATTGAACTATATCATAATTATAAATTTTTATATAAATATATCATGGTTTGTATTTATTATGTTGTTTCATTTAGAATAATATATTTAAATATTATTTCATTAATAAAAATACATTGTTATGTATCAAATCGTTTCCAGAACTCCATGAGCGTGATATGTTATTTATTTAATTTACATGTTATTGCCTCATATCGAGCATTGAAACATCATTATTACACTATTAAGGTAATATTTTGGTTGTCATATACTATATAATATTGAATCCTTGATTGTACACCATAGTAATCATTTACACATTATGTTTTGTGACACAATTATGGGAAGTATCCTTGTTTCATTGGATAGCTGAGTGGGGATACAGTGTCAATGTGGGGATATTAAATTTGTCATGAACTTGGGAAAAGTATTTATATGTATCCTTGAATTTTTATAACATCATGATTGATATTTATATGATAATTCCATATGAGAACTTTATTATATGTTATTACATTTAGGACATGTAAATTTTCTTTTTTTGGTATAGAAAAATGTTGAAGTTCATTTTAGGATAATGATTACTTATGATTTATATTTTCTTTGGGTTATTAAACCTATGACCACATTCAATTATTTAATATGCAATGTTTTTATAAAATCTAAATTTGAGATAGTTTCCCCACCTATTTATGTTTACCCATTACAAATGTCAATATTTTATACCATAGAAAGAGGAACATCAATGGTATTAAACCACAGTATTTGGTCATAGTGGATGTGAAATAGATCGTGCATGTTACACAAATGTTACATTACAATAATTATGAAAAATTAACATAGTATTAAATATAGGTGTTATAGCATAGTTAATAATATTAGTACTTGGGAAAAAATATCATTTAATATTATGTTTATATTTAATATATTTCCACGTATCATTTCAAACATGTTTTTATAAATATGCATCAAATGTAAGAAGTCATAATGAAAATTAAATGACCAAAACTGATTTTAAATATAATCATTAAACATTGAATTTAGAATTTAAACATTGGAAAATTTTTAAATTTTAGATTAATTATCATATTCATTTTGTTTTTGGTGAATATTCAGCTTGAATATAGAACTGACATAATTCTAAATTTTTTTCCAATTTTAATTCAGTTATATATTTTGAAATGAACATTTTCTAAAATAAAACTATTTTTTATTAAATTTGTTTTGTACAAAATACTTGACCGGATAAATATAATTCATTTTGACCATTTTCATAATCAAATTATGATAATCTGATAAGTGGAACTCTTTTTAGACATTATAATATGTTCCCTGATAGGATGAATTTTGAAGAATTGCCCACATCTCATAAATGGAAAAACCAATTGAGAAAAAATATATGAGATATCTTGAGAACATGTAAATAAATATTTTAGTTAATATTTACATTTATTATTTGGGATATATAATGATAATAACTTCACAGTAAAATTAACTAATGGAATAAGAATATTCTCAATAATAGAAGTATTTTTTTTATTACAACTATCATAACATTTTTTATTTTTGTTTGAATAAGATAATTTTTTTGGGAGAATGGGGAAGGAATAAGTTAATAATAATACAATATAAATCTATCTTATAATCATTATTGTTTTATTTTTATGAATCATATACATTAGAAAAAAAGATTGGGTGAAAATGAGGCACTCCCTTCCAATAATTTTGAATTACACCTCACTTCAAAAGTGTTATTCATATTAGTTGTAAAATTATTATATATTTGTTAAATTTTTAGTAAATAGAATTATTTTTATATAATATATATTATTATTCATTTATTATGTACCTCTATATTTATTCACATTTTTGTTTCCTATATGTTCACTTTTCACCATGATTCTGTCTTATGTGTCACCTTTCTTTCCATATTAGTTTTGTCTATATAAAATGAATTTATTTTATTTTCTTATCATTAATTATAATTCATAAATTACATCAAATATTAATTTTATTTCATAAATATCAATTAAAAAATAAGAAAATTTAAATTTGATTTACTAAGTGTTATATATATAAAATGTCCTCAAGAGAGATAAACGTAGAAATCAATTTTTTATAATTAAGAAATAAAAAATATTTTCATTTACCACATGCTATGATTGGTATGAAAAATAACATGGTTCCATTACTGGGGATATAACATAGTTCACCTATATTATAAATTGGTATAGTGAATTAATTTCATATAACATTGACCTCCCAAATCATTGGAGAATATTACATTAAGAAGAACATAATGAGGTTGAATTTGAAGTGGGCATGTTGAAAATTTATTAAATTTTACCATACAAAATAAACCAACTTGGCCGTACCTGAAGATGTTTTCCCGAGTGACCTTTGTTCACCTTCACGAGCGATGACCTAGGTTCCGATGATGGAGGTCATGGCTCCCCCTCCCCATGGGAAGGGGGAGTTCCTTGCTATTTTTCATCTCAATAGAAGTGTCTCCCTCCCTTACTCCCCTACTCCAATCCAGAGTTTCTTCCTCCATTCCATCAAATATCAATTTGTCCAAAATTTCCAGATTTGTACCGTAGTTCAGCTCAACTTTTTAATTGTTGTCAGAGTTCAACAGTTACACTAGCCTCTTCAATCTAACATTGGTGGCTCGTTTTCTTCATTGTTGAGCTTCAATCGATGCATTCGACCGCTTTGTCTTTGAATCTCGGGGTTTGCGTGATCGTGCGGTTGTTGGGCTTCTTGATCAAAGGCATATTATGATGTGGTTTGGATCAATGTTTGACCTCATAATTGCTTGATCTATAGCTCCTCGACAATGAACTGGCTTCTTCTTCTTTCTTCCTAGATGGATCTTCGACTTCCATATGCAGATGGATAATCAGACTATGGCGGTTTGGGTATGTTTCCCCACTCTCCCACTCCCCTTCAAAAACCCCTCAATTTTATTTCTGATCAGGAATATGGTTGGTCGATATTTGTATTCTGATTACAAAAATGAAGCATTGTGCTATCCTGTTTTACTTCGTATCTATGTGGAGGTGGGCGTATCCAAGCCACCAGTGGATTTGTTGTGGATTACCAAGGGACATGAATTTTGGTGGAGGAAGGTTGTTAAGTTTGAATTGTGGACATATTTTTTTACCTCTGGAAATCGACTTGGACATTTAGCTTCTATCTAACGTAGTGGGTCTCTGAATAGGAAGGTGACAAAACTATTGTATGATAAATTTGGCCTTAGTGATGGTTCTGTTGTGGATCATCTGAAGCTACATGGGAAGGACTTCCTTGAAGGAACAATGTAGAAGGACCAAGGAATGATTCCCCAGTCACGAACGGTGATTGTCTTGAGTCATGGTGGCACTGGAGAGGGATCTTGTATGGTGAGTTTAAGTGATGTTGGAATGCATAAAAAGCCTTTGGGGTTACCTCATGAGCTTAAGGTTAGTGATGTTTTTGATAGGCTAAAGCGGGATCTGAGGGCTATCACTCATCCTACAGTGAGTCAGGGATTGAGGGGAGTTGATAATGGAACATACAGTGGTTCTGATGTTCTATTGAGGATATAGGGGATGTTCATGATACTCCTCTGGTGCTTGAGGGATATCCTATTGTGGCAGGCCCTCAAAAGGAAGATGAAAATTGGGATCCCCAGGTTGTTGTGGATGGACAGTTTTGGGAAGCGTTACAGGGAAAGTATGTATTAGGTTCCGTTAGTGTCACAGGTGTGCATAGGACCAAAGATGCAGCCATTGCAGATCTAGACATAGGGGAACTGGTTGATATGGTGAACTGAGTAGTTTATTTTTATATGAATAATGATACAGTGAGGGACAACCCTGTTATGGGTATGCAAGGAGGTGATTCCCTGGATGAAAATGGTGGGTGGGTGAAGGTTTTAGCTGGGTTGTAAACACATCTTGAGAAGCAGACAGACCAGATTGAAATTGGTAACTGTTTTGCGGGTGTGGGGAATTATGAAGTGGAACTGGTCCCAGATCAGGCTTTGTTGCTAACTTATCATGCTACCTAATCTCATATTCGGGTGTCGATTGAAGCTACTGATGAACTGGATGACAATAGGCTTCCAATTTTGGGAAAGAAGTGTACTCAAAGTGATAGCGGGAATGGCCAATTCTAAGAGCAGGCTACCAGCAACTATTTTCTGGAATTAATGAATGGAAGGCATGGTGATAAGGAGCATTTGGAGCATTCACACTGTTTAGTAACTGTTGATTCAAACAGTCACTCTGATCAAGAACAAGGGGTGCATGATGGTTGTCAATAGGTGCATATCACTGGAAATTGGGGAAATATCTCTAATAGTGAAAAAGAGATTGCTGGAGGCAGGGTGTGGACCTCTTATAGTAACATTTTTCATGGCGGAGAGAAGATTCTTGAGGGAAGAAAGAAGCTAGGACCACTCCACCAAAAAGAAGGCAAAGGAAATACTTATCTAATATGTTGAATCTGATGCCCACCAGGTCCTTTGTTAGCAAATGGAAAGGTGATCAGCCCTCTGGGGAGTTTTTATATATAGAAAAATTAAATCTTAGAAGTATGTTAAGATGCCAAAGCAGTATGAAATCTCAGAATGGGAGTCAACCAATTCGGATTAAGAAAATGGTTATGGAGATGGTGACGAGTATATATCTTATGATATGTAGTCGTTTTTTATGCTATATGTTTCTTACTCTCTGCACTTTTCAATTATTTTAATAAATGGTCAGATAATCTGTCTCTGACTAAGATTTCTAGTAAATAAACCAACTCCAAGTGAATATGAGAAAAAAAATACATGACTTAGATCCAAATCAAAGAGATAATAATTCATTAAACTCAATTTCATTATATTTTATTGATAATAAGTAGATCATTAACTCCAACAATTTGATTTCCGTATCTTCAAAAATATGTGGGAATACATGGTAGGAAGATGAATTGTAATATGAAACACCTGAAGATGAATACATAGAGCTCATAAAACCTATTAAATATTTATCGGATATAGTACATGAACATATCTTTATTTCATTGTATGGAAAAATTGAATTTCTAGATTCATTACCCGGAGGGAATATGTCAATACTAATTTATATGGATTCAATTTTCTTATAAATACAATTATCAATAAAATTAACAATCGTAATAAAATTGATTTATAATAAATTAATTTGATGGAATTGGATGATTTTAGTATTGAAGACGGCAATTTTTTTTACGAATATGTTGAACAATTCTTTTTTAATTTCATGATTATCCAATATAAGAAATATTACAATGGGGTTGATATGTTGTATAGTTTCCAGGGGTATATCTTATACCACTTCCTAAGGAAGATTACTATTTATAATAATATTTTTGGTTTCATGTTTAATAATTCAAAATTACCTTCATTTTGGGGACAACCTAATAAAACCTTCATTTTAGGGGATGTAAAGAATCATACACCTACTCAGGGTTCTAAAACAATATTAATTAATTTTGTTTCCCCTTTTTCATTAAACAATTTTATTTATTTTCCATTCTATTTTTTCATGATTCTTTTTCCTTGTTTTATTAATGTTCAAATGTAATGTATATATAATAATATATCAAATTATTTTATGTTATTAAGTCATGTTTTGTTTCACTCTTATTATAATTTTTACTATATTGTTTTATTCGGTATGTAAAAATGAAAAAAAAAATTAAATAAAAATAATATAATAATATGTGACATTCTGGGGTTGGAACCAATATATTTATTTTTAATCTTTTTATTTATTCGTCTTAATTTTTTATTTATGTTTATGATAAGATAAATGAAGCATAAATGTAACCTTTTTGGTGGAAAATCACCATATAATTTTTTTGGAATTTATATTTTTTGAAACTTAATGATTTGGATTTTATTTCATTGAGTTATTAAACTATTTTCACTAAAATTATCATTGGTAACTATGAATGGACGTTTTACTATATATATCACTATTGAATTTGAATTATTTCAAGTGGAACAAATATTTTTAAACTCAATCCTAGGTAACAATGACTTTAGAAAAAATAGATCTTTATACAACAAATTTAAATGTTTCATAAATTTATATGTCTACTAAAAACGTATAAATTTTTTAATTGGGATCAAACATGATGTTTTGAGCTATTAGGCCATCGATAAGATAAAAAAATATGAAAAAATAACATGTAGTAAATAATCATAATAATTATATAGAGTCAGATAAGGGGAATTTTGAGAACAAGATAAAGACTGGGGATATAATTATAATAATATCATTTTAGTTGTATCAGGGATTTTGAAAATGAATCATTTGTATATGTAAACTATTGGAGTGTGAGAATTTAATTTTTTTTTTGAATTTATATGTCCACTATAATAGATTTATTTCAAAACTAAAATTTGTATATAACATGAATTGAAGTAATTCAGTGAGTGAAATTCACATAGGATGCATAAATGGCTCTAGAGTGTAAAATATTTTGAGTTTCCACTTTTTTGGCATATGTATTGGAATATCAGAAGGAAACTTTTTTCCTTAGTTATATTTCATTTAATTTCAATGGTGTATAATGTTTATGTGTGGGTGACATGATATAGGAAATATTTATAGTAATTTTAATTTGATTTCTAAAATTTTAAACCACATCTATTTGAAATTTTCTTTTAAATTGTCATAATTTTTGGGATTTATTGAAAATTGAGAATAATTGTAAGAGTATCAAAATTACTTTATTTTAACATATCATAAATTAGATTCACCTACCAATATTATCAAAATAAATTATAATTCCAACAATGAATTTGTATTGATAGGATTAAATAATATATAGTATAAATCCCATTCAGTTAGACTATATGTTGAATCCAATCATAAGTGGCCCATATATCGATCACATGTGAGGCCTTTAAATGTATACCTAGATTGGATGAATTTTGATTATGGGACTACATATCCAAATTCAATGAAAAAATTGTGCTTAAATATCATAGGGATCTTAAAAAAATGAAAAGAATAGTTTTTTTAGCTGGGTACACTAGATATTTGGGATCTAAAAAGTTCATGAAGGGATAAGAAAAACAAATTAAATTTGAATATTCTCAAGGATATAAATGATTTACCGATTGTATCCATCATTAATTCTGATACACTATAAAAATAGGGTGAATCATTTTTCAAGAATGCATTATTGGTATGGAAAAATTATTATTTCATACCATGGATTCTAATTTTTCCATTTAATTTCCTTTTCATGCACAAACATTTAGAGGAATGTAATGGTGTTATATTTTTCCACCACTTCTCATAAATGTCATCTAAACAACTTTCAAAAGAGTTCATCCATTTATTTTGTATATTTAAGTGGGTATTTTTAATATATATGTACTTATTTATGTTATAATTTTATTAATTATGTGTAATATATATTATTATTCTATTCTTCTCATCCACACATTGATTATATATTTTGATTCATCTCCATTATCATTTCACTGAGATTATCTTGGGGGATATCCTTTATTATTAACATCATTTGGTATATCTATATTAAATTTCATGATTATTTTTCAATAATTTTCTCTAATTATCAAAACCCCATAAATTTTTTATTTTATTTCTAAAATATAAATATAAAATATAAATATAAAATATAAATAAAAAGTTATTAAGAGGTAGTTAATATTTAGACCATAAAATTTTATTAAGAATGGTGACCTTTGTCATCTATTTTTTTTACACAAGGATATAAAATTAATATCTCTTTCCACAACCCATGATTGGTGTTCTAAAAAAATATAATTAGTAGAACAAATTTTCCGTTTTAATCTAATCCTATTTAAAATTACGTTTTTTCCAAATCTGCATTTATATCATCATTTACTCACTCCAATAAGTATTCAATAGTTTTGGGGTGAAAAATGTGTTCCTCATCAGTTAATTCAAATTTTAATTTATCATCCTACAATGATAAAAAGTGATGGTTTATTATAAAAAACTAAAATTGGTTGAGTTATTTATTATATCAGTTTAATTAATTTTTTAAAAATTGTGTTCCTGAATAATTTTCTTCCACGGTTGGTTTGATTTCATACTCTTCTTCATTTCTCAGCACCACAAGTTGTTGGTTTGATTTGAATGCAAGATGATAGTAAACATTAGCCTTAGCTACCTTGGTATATTGTTCTATATACTTGTTAGACCTCTTGGGAGGGCTTTATTTTCTAGGTTTATTCCAATGTTATCTATATTTTACTCATATTTCTAGAGGATTGGGAAATACTCTATTGTAAATTCCTTGGTAAAATTGTTCTAGAAATCCTAAGCAAATGTAATCTTTAGGGTGACGATACAAGTGATTTTTAGATTATACTATTTTAGTTTATTCCATGGTTTTGATCTGATATGTGATACATGTTTTTTTGGATTTATTTGAGATATATTATTTGATATATTCATTTCAAATGATTCAAAACTAATTTACCATCTATATTTGAAAATGCTGAAACGGGTGAGATCAAATTGTTTTCCAATTCTTTTTATATACAAATGTAAAACATTATATGATAAATTATTTCTGTAATGTAGATCATTCTTGTATAATTTTATATTGAATTTTTATATAACACTAAGGTTGTATCATACATATCATGTTATCTCATACATTATCCACCCTTTCATGTGTGCATAGACCCTGTCATTTCTATTGATGTAGGTTACGGAATGTCACTAGTTGACTAAGAGAAATTTTATATAAACTAGGTTAGGGTCGCATGATAGTTGGCTGGTGGGGGTTTCCTCATGATATAATTTAGATACATTTCTAGTAGATGTCATGTTTTTTCTCTCTTCGTAGATATCCTTGTCTCATATATATTGTTTCCTACCATTCCAGTTGTATCACATCTATTGTTTCTTATCTATGATGTCATATAGATTGATATTTTTATATAGTTTCATTCATTCTATTTATATTTATCATGTTCTCTACTTCAGTTTGGGATAAATAAGTCCATATATTATTTTATTCTTTGGTCCTAGATTCTAGCTTGTGGGAATCCATAACTCCCTTTAGGTATGTGGAAATTTAGATTGGTTAATAGTTTGAGAGGGTGTATAGGTCAGGTTATTCATTGTAAATTATAAATTTTATGGTATATACGAGTTCAATTTGTTAATATATTTATAATTAATTTATATTTATTATATTGGATGTTACAAAATGTTCGAAAGAAGTTTGTCACAAGGTAAGGGATTTTCGTCTAAATTTTTTTTTCATGGGAAAAAATTAATATTTACCACTAGTTTATTTTCTTTAGTGTATATTATTATTATGATTGTGTTTTATGATTTATCATTTGATATTTAGTGGATTTACATTTCAATAAATTATTTTTTTCTTTTAGGTGGTTTTCAATTAAAATTTACTAAGTGGAATGGCTTTTATATTAAAATATCATTATTATAGAGATTTCATATGACTGAGTTTCTAATGATGCAATTGTAATATAAATATCTCATGAAACTCATAAATTTATATTTAATGTAATTTTTTCTATTTAATTTACTTTTTACCTTCTATTTTCCATAGTATATGTCCTCAAGATATAATTTTTTTTGAAGGATAATCAAATTCATTTTTCTCAAAAGTCAAAATTTTTTCATTAAAACCAATGTTTTCTAAAATTTCTTCCAAGAATGTTTTCAATTATTATATGATTATTTGAACTGTTTTTCACCTTCATTTTATTTATAATTTTTTTAAAATGAATCATTTTTCTCACTATCCAAATGAGTAATTATTTTTTAAAAGTGTAAAGGAGTTATTTACTTTTATCGTATATGGAATGGATGGAATTTCACAGTGTGTAGAATTATCAATGATTTTTAATACTCATTTATATCATCCCATGATTATTTTTATTAACTATAGTTTCCACAGTATTTTAGAATTTTTTTATATTTCAATGAATTTATATCAACCTAGTGATGTTATTTTCCATGAGAATATATTAATTATTTCTAATCGTATTTATAATCATCTAATACAACATCCATCGACATCAAATAAGATATACTAGAGACATAATTCAAGAAGAACATACTTATTATCTTCATGATATAATTTTATGATGATAATAATTGTATAAAACCCATTTATGTTCTATGGGTTATATTATTATTAAGTTATTAAATGATTATGAGACCCTTTTTTCCATGATTAATGGTATGATGAACTATTTATAAAAACCATTTGATTCCATGGGTTCTTATATGATGAATGCAATATTATCTTATGGAAACATATGGGTGAGTTTCATATAATATGGGTGTAACCAATATCTCTATCAAATTCCTTTTGAAATGATTTTGATCGCATAAGTTATATATTATTGAAATTAGGAGTGAACCCAGTTCGATAGGGGACTTTTATACTAGTATTATCGTTTAATTGAACAATTTCAACTTGGAATGTTTAGAGAGTAAACCCAATCTACTATGATATTCTTGGGAGTGATCCTTGACTATTTTATTTTGGGGTGTGAAAATTATCTACAATTATGCTCTATGAAATGATCCTTGACAACTAATGAAATTATTTCCAATAATAATTTGAATGAAAAAATAATAAAAAATCATCCAATGTTATAATTACTTGGATTATGTTATATGATTTATTTATTATCAATATCTTATAATTTATGAGGATTTGTTACATGACCCAAGATTATGATTTATAATATATAGGGTACAATTTTCATATGTTATTATCATGTTCTCATTCCATTAGGTTTATATAATGATCACATGATCATTGTCATATACCATGTTTACATTTACTAAGCATCTGAACTCACCCGTTCTTATGTTTCACTTCCTAATGTTATAAATAAATGTATGGTGTATGAAATAACTAATAATGTTGAAATACATGGATAATATAGTGGGAGACTATTTTGATCTTTGATATACTATTTTTTTATGTGTCCAGGTTTCCAAAGTCTCAATTCCTCTATGATTCTGGAGTGGATTGTTATGTTATCTAATGGATATTCATCAACTAGGATGTTAGATATGTGTATGAATAAAATGTGTTTTTATAATTCGTATCACAGTAAGGATTATTTGTTCATTGAAAACATATATGAGAAAAAAAAAATTTAACCCTATGTATAATTCTTATAATATGATTATATCATAATGTTTGGTAATGATAATGAATGGACTATATCAAAGATAAGGTTTCCTAGAATAATTTTTCATGATTCAAATGTCTTATAAATGATTTTTTTATAATTATGTGCTTCCCCCTGGGATCATTGTTTGTCACACTGTAATTTTTTATATAATGGATGAATCTTTAAGGATAAATGTTAATGTTAAACGTGAATGATAATGAAATTATTTTCATACTATGAAATTGAATGTTACAGGAGTGATAAAAAAATAGTTTTTCTATGATAAAAACCACATTCTATGAATCACATTTTGCATTCAAACAAGAAAAGGAGGGAAAAATTATTTGAGTAATTTATGAGGGAATGTCCATCATCTTTTAAAAAGTCTTCACATCCAATAGTTTCTCTACTATTGATCAATTCCAATTAAAATATAAGTTTCATTCCCTAATGATTATAAAATTATAAATTTTTTATGGTTTTTGACCATTTAATGGTGAAATAAATTATTAGAGGACTCTTATAAAGAACAATAGGAAACATAATGAAATGGATTCTATAGAGTGGACAATTTTATGAGCTAATTTATCAACAAAACAATCCTTTTATTCTTTGTTTGAAATTAATAAAGTAATTCCTCAAACTATATTTGAAGGATGATGATTATGTTTGTACCTATGAAGCCAAAATTACATAAATTCTAAGGTTCACATATAGTATTATCATCAAACATTTAAGTAAATTTTACTGATTCTATATTGACATAACACCAATTAACCGTACTAATTTATTTATTTTGGGAATTTAGCAATTATGATGAAATAATTCAATGTGACATAAAAGTGGTTATATCTAATAGAGTTACCCTTAAATAATATAATATTTCTTTAAAATTAAATAATAAATTTAATGTAAATAATAAAAAAAGGATATATAAATATGATATTTCATTTACGATCACTGTGTGGAAGGAAACATAGAGAAAATTTTCTTAAGGGGACTGGAAAATGATTCATGTGAGGATAGGAAGGTCATCAGGATATTTAATTCTGATTAGATAAGAAGAAGTTATATAATGATTCGAATAATGAGAAAGTGATACAAAATTAACCATCATTACTTAGGTGTTTATAATTCAAGATGTGTTGGAATTTTGAAAATAGGTGTCCAATTGTTATGGTCGATGATGACGATCGATGAAAAAAAATATTAATCCAATAGAAGAAGAGAAATATATAGAGATCACTATTTATAATTATGTGTATGATACGAATATAGTAACTATGAACATTCAATTCACTCTAGAAGTACTAGTATCATATTTGATTTTGAAACTACCCACTATTTTATATTGGAAATATTTTTGAAGGGTATTAATATACCATATAATATTTAGAGGTTGAATCATCAATAAAAAATAATAGTTTTACGAAAATCACATCTCAAGTCTTTTATTCATCTAGAGTTGATGTTTGTGAGAATTTACTTCATATAGATATTTTTATTTTCCCTTCGGATGAGCTTAATGATTTACAAGTAATGTGTCAGACTTATTTATAAAAATCACAAATAAACATACCAAGAATTAAAGTCACATTTGATATTATGATCCAAACTATGATTTTTTGTCCTTGGGTATATAAATATTAACTTTTGATGAAGATATCATCAATTTAAGGGGTCATTATTCATATTAAAAATGTTATTTATCTATTATGGTTAGTGAAAAATTAAACATCCAACATATTTAAAATGTGAGGGAGTTGATGAAGTATTGTAGGAATAATTTATAGTATTTCAACCAAATTATTATGTTTTTTTCTCGATATAAATCAAATATGGTCCTACACTTATTTCAAAGACTACATATTGAATACCAGAATTTAGTTGAAGAAAAAAAATAAGAAACATAAACATGATCAAGAGAATGGAATCATTTGGCCATCTGTGTTACCAGGGGTTTCTCTAATTTATTTTGTTAAGAACAAATATTCATCAATGCGACTTGTCATTGATTAAAAAACATAAATATCTCAATCATGATCAAGTATCATAATTCATATGTTAATGAGTAACTTGATCAATTATGTGCATTAAAATAATTTTCTAATATTAACCATGACTCTATATATCATCAATTAAGGTTCTATAAGAATTCTTTTTTCAAGATAGGTTTCCATACAAGGAGGGGAAAGAATGAATTTATACTGATTCAATATATTCTCACTAATTCCCCTACTATATTCATGAATTTAAATAATATATTATTTAAATAATTAATTTATCTGTTTGTATCATTGTATATAGAAAATATTATTATATAATTAATGAATAATTATGTGTGTGATAATGACTTTAATTTCAATGAAGTGACATAAGATGGTGAAGCTTTGTGAGAAATTTACCTTTTGTGAATTATGGATTTATAATGTTTCATTCCTGAATCATATAGTCTTACTTGAGGGAATATTATTATATCATTCCATGAAATAAGTTATTTAATAGTGTCATAGAAAAACCTTACTGACTGAGTAGCTAGTTTTCTTCAAATAACTGCATTGGACAGATGAATGTGATGAAAATTTCATGGAATTTAACATAAATATAAAAAATTGCCATTTTTATTAAGTTACCTTGATGTGTATAACGATTTTTAATTGACATTGATACATATAAGAAGTAATTGGGATGAATTATAAAGAAATATTATATAGTGATATCTTATGTGTCATATCAATTAACAGTTCATGACAAAAAGTAACTATCTCAGGATTTAGAGTGTGCAATGATAAATTTTAAACCAAATAAATACAATAATTATATTTATGGCTAAAGGTGTAACATATATATTGTTAAAAAATAATTATATTATATTTTCACATAAAAATATTTGAATATACTATAAAGATGACTGTGGGGGTATATTAAATATCATGGCCCCAATACAATAACACTATGGAAATTTGAATGAAACGACAGAATCTCGGACATAGAATGATCTTGTGAGCCTATTTTTGATGATGAAAACAAAAGATTGAATAATTTCTATTTTTCAAAGGCTGGGCCTTGAAATCATGATGTATGGGGAGATATATTATATTTATCAAATAATTGTTCATCATCTGTCCATGGGATGATTAATGATACATTGAAGTCAGATATAGAACTAAAAATGAATGTTATAAATGACCTTATGATTAACCACGGTATTTATGGGTTGATAAGGTTATAGAATCGTGTATGTGTTATTTCCATTCTAGATTTAAAGATTGTATTATTTGATGAGGTTCATAGTTCATCCTTCTTTATTCATAATAAATGTTCAATGATGTATATAGGATAGAAAATATATTTATGGTGACATAACATGATCATGGAAATTTTTAAGTACATATATCAGTTCATGGAATATCATAATGTTAATATAGAGAAAAATATCTTAATTTAATGTTACAAAAACTACCCATACCAAAATTAAAAGAGGAAACCACATCATGGATTTTCTCATTGGACCCCGAAAAACATTGAAATGGAATAATGATATTTTTTTCAACGCTGATCACCTAATAAATCTATCATGCTTTTCTTATATTATATAATATTCTCATCAGGATCATCATTCAATGATATGTAATAAATTAGTGGTAAGGTTGAATTGAATACTACATTTTATTCCATATGATCAGAATCCAAGGTTTTCCTGAATATATAAGTGATGTCTTCAATAGACTCCAGAAATAGTGTTAAGCTATAGTATGGTGTGTTATCATAAGATATAAGATTAATGTGGTTGAAAAATTCAAACTACAAAAGTAATGTTTATATATTTATCTATTGATTTTAAATTTGTTTGGAATAAATACATCCTCTAGTTAATTTTACATACAACAATATAATTCAATGAAGCATTGAGATCAATACTTAAATTGATTTATATGTATATAAGTGTATAAATCCAACTCACTAGGATGATATTGGATATAGAAATTAATTAGGATGTCATATAGCAGTGAAAATGAAAGCTAATGTCAAACCATTCAACATCAAATAAGATATCATTGAGTAAATAGAACAGTGATGGAAAAAATAATCAGTATAAGCAATAATTTTGATATTTTGATATGTTTTTTCAATGACTTTCTCCATTTAATATAGTTATGAGATTCAAAAATAATTTAAAGGATATATGTTGTTATATTGGATCCTTTATTATTATTGATCACATAGGGATGATAGCTAAATACTTTTATACTTCTAATGAACCTCTCTCATGTACACAATGGGTCCCATGTATATATCCTGAGTAATAACATAACAAATAAATAACATGTACTACGAAAAATGAATAATTAAACTGAACATGATCTTTCTCTTTAAGAACAAATAATATAAATCAAGGATATTTAAGATGAATTATAATACTACCTGATTATTTTACATGATAATGTTTTCCAGAGAAATCAAATATTCGAAAAAGGTGAATGGGAACATAAGAAAGTACTACAACAAATAAATCATATTTTTTTGAATAAATGTAAAAACATTAGTGGAAAATATTCTTCTTATTCATTGTATAAGGTAAATCCACATAAATTTGTGAAATATATTTTAAAAAAATTAATTTATTCAGTTTCATTCCTTATATGAACTACTAAGATAAAATAAAGCATGATATATGTTTATATTATTGTCATTACTAAGATATTTGATTGTTATATATGAATAGGATAAAGTATTTTTTTTAATCAAATAGTTTTCGTATGGCTATAATTAATTCATTTGTTTCTAATTGGATTGAAATGAAAATAAATATCATTTGAAAGAAGAAGAGATGCTTTTTTGATTTGTTTGTACACAAACTATGTATTATGTTAAGAAATTTAATTAATTAATATTAGTAAATTATTTTAAAGAATGTATGTATTAAATATTAAATCAAATATATTCACAATCATTAAATTTTTTTATATGAATGGGATTATAATGAATAGTTATTTATTATTACAAATGTATCATCTTAGGCAGAAAATTAAATTGTTTAATTTACACATGTCCTTGAAAATGACTTATATAATATTTAAATCATTTAAAGTAAAAATTTATCTCTCTCTATGATTTAAATGTCACAAATTTGTTAAAATATATAAAAATTAGTTTAATGAATGAATATAATCATATATATTTTTATTAATGAAATAATAATCATTATTGAAATATATTTATAAATATTAGTTATTATATAATTACATTAAACTCATATAAGACACTGTTTTGGTACATCTCAATTTAACAAAAAAGTTTAATAAATGATTTTATAAGTATTAATTGTAATATAATTTGGGTGAATAAGGGTTCATGAATATTTTTTTATAGAATATAAAAAATTATTTTTTTTATATAATTAATTTTAAATTGAAACTTATTATTTATGGAATTTAGGTCATATTACATAAATATTTTCTAAATTGATAATAATTATATTTTATGAAAATTACATTTTTACTAAATTACCTAAAAAATAATAATAATAAAATTGGAAAATTGGATATGTTATTATAGATATTTTCATCAATTTCCCATTTATATTAAAGTTTATAAAATTTTTATTGATAATTTAATTAATATATGTTAATATTTTAATAAATTTAATGGGTTTTCCTCCCCTAAATTCTAAAAGGGAACACAGCCTTTATCTTATTCAATCCATATTGAGGATTTTACATAGACCAAAATTATCATAATTATATTACCCACTTCACTAGAAATATTTTTTAGTTGATATAGTTCCTAAAGGAAAATAACTACATCCCTTAATAGGATATCAAAATGAGTTATTTAAAAAATAGGTAATATCTATAATGCCCCGACCTTAAACATTACTTAATCTTGAGTTATTTCAAGAGTTCACATTGAGGATATTTTCAGGTTTAGAGTTTTAGAAAATTTTATCATAAATAATGCATTACACTCCACATTTAAACAAAGTGCTTACATAAAAGATAGTACTCATTTTTCCCATCAACGGAAGCATATTTAAAATAAAAAATGGATTCTTTCTTGACACTTCTTTGACATTATCATCACATCATGTACCTTTCCCTTGACCTGTGAATAACATTTCAAAAACATGGGATGAGCATAAAAATATTAGTAAGGGATATAAAAATACGTAAAGGAAACATTAATACTTGTATACATAAGAATCAATGAAATCATATTTTACTCATAAAACACAAGCACGTTAACATACCTCATGAAATCATACGATTTGTGAATAACTCATAAAAAACATAAGACATAGATGTAACATGAGGCATTCATAACATTCTTACGTAGGGAGTAACCCCCATGGTTACGTTTGGAATACCTATCACAGTATATTCCCTAAATCTCTTCGGAGACACCTTAGAATTTAACCCATTTGCGTTACCCAATGCATTGGAGGGATATATCGGGGTCACCCGCCCTTAGTTTATTATGGAACCACCAGTCTTCATAACAATGCCCAAGAACCATAACATAATCATATCACATAAAACATGCACAAAGGAAACATAATATTTCAACATTTCAATCACAAGATATCAATACAACAAATTGATATAATAAAAAAAATTATGAAAACCATTTTCAATACCAAAATAAAAGAAAAGTAAAACATGGTATTTATTTTCATTTTAAGAAAAAGTTATTTCTTGTAGAGGAATCCGAAACTCAAATAATGGTCATGGTGGCGGAGAAGTCTTCATCGCCGCATACATACGACAAAAAAACATTCCTTTTGTCTTTTAGTAAAACACTTCGTATAAAAAATATTCCTTTTGAATAGACATAAAAGTCAAAGGGGTTTATACACCGTATAGATGAAAGTTGTGTATAAATAAAAATATGTCTCAATGAAAGGAGATTGAGATGAAGTCCCTTACCTCAGGTCTGACTTGACTCGATCGTTATTTAACCTCCTAAATAATAAACTTCAGTTAATTTTTACTTTCTTAAGAACCTTTTTCAGGTTCATTATTCATTTTATCTCACTTATTACCATGTTATGAACACAATTTAATTGTTTAAGTTAATAATGGTATTTTTGTCGATCATTGGTACTTGAGTCAAAATTAAACTCTTTATAATTACAAGTTGTTCATGTAATATCCATTATATCAAGATTTATTTTCATGCTTTATATGTCATATATGTAATTTATATCCAGTATATACATGCATTTATAATATTACATAACATTTAGAGCTAAGAAATGAAATGCACCGTTCATGGAGATGGTAAGCCATACATACTCATGAATACAACTTTCATTTCTATTTCATATTTTAGGGAATGGAATAATAATGATATAATGGTATATTATAATTACATTATAATATCATATATAATATCATTAACTCCATCCTTTATGTGTCCCTCATATGGACTTAACGAATCAAATCACTTTGAGGGGGCGGTAGTCCGCACTTCCTAAAATGAAGATATCGCGTTTACCCATAATGGAAACCATAAAGGTATTCCATAAATAAAAAATAAAGAATATTAAGGAAAACATAAACATATTATATATCATATATAAATATAGTGATATCGTTATGGCCACATTTTTAGCTGTTAGAAGAATATTGAACAATCATCGTTTCGTGAGGCAAAAATTCACCATCCACAGAAACAGTATGCTCATTAACCATTAGATGTAGGTGCGTGTAAATGTATCATGAATAATTCATATAATAACATCTTAGTATATTTAATATACTGGTTTTGTTACAAAATAAATGAATAAAATTAGTTTAGGGGGTTGGAGAAGCAAAATAAAACAAAAGAACATTACAGAATTCTTTACCTCTAAATCGGGTAACTCCTCTTGGTTTGAACCAAAAGGGTTTCTTGAAGATCTTTATGCCTAAGGTAAGTCATCTAAGATGAATATAGGGATGTGTAGAGATAAAATGAGCATATATTGGTCGTTCTAATGTCTTGAGAAGTGTGGGTAAGGAGGTAGAGGTGGGGGCCTTTTATAAGAGGAGAGGATGGGAACTCTTGGAATGTTATAAAATGTTACTTTATATTGAAATGAGTTTCGGATTTAAAAGGTCCCAAATTGATATATTTAGAGTATAAGGTGATAAGGGTTCTAAATATACACATCCAATAGGTTTTTTAAAAGTTTTTGTCTTATATTTTACATTATCTATTCATTTTATTTAAATGGTTCATTAATGAGATAATCACTGCATCATCATGATGTCATAAATTATTTAATTTATTTAATGTCTAAAAATTATAAAAAATATTACTATGATGTAGGACTGATTTTTATATTTCTAACTAATCTTTATAGTCTAAGAGATCATTTATGTAGACAAAATTAAAATCAGTTTACTTAGGTGTTACATACTTTGTTATATTTAACTTTATTTAAAAATAAAAAGATAAAAAGTCATTATCACACAAAAGTTATTCCATTGGGTACCTATGTTTGGCACAAGGAATCCCATGGTCGTCCATGACATAACACGTAGCATTAGGACACATGTTGGGGTCATTTTTTATTATTATGATATTATTTTATTATCCTTAACAACCTGATTTCTAATTAATCACGATAATTAAAGATAATTACCACCATTACTATTTTTAATGTCCAAAAACAAAAGAGTCTTAATTACATAATTTGGACCTTATTATTCCAAATATGGAATCCATTTTACCAAATTACAAACATAGAAATTTCAATAGTCATTTTAAAAATAATTCCCATTGTCAAAACAAATTGCAGGTTTTTTTGAAACAATATCTATGAAACGCTTGGCACTTGTTAATGCCCAATTCCAAAGTGAAATTAATAGAAATGACCACAATTAGATTAAATGGTATAAATATATTATATTTACACTTTAAAACTAATTAAGAATATAATCTAACCATATAATTAAATTAGATGAAAAAGCAGTTTTGATGTAAAATGAAGTATTTTTCACAATTCATTAAAAAATGAACATTGTCATAAAAAGAACAAAAAAATTTTCCAAAGTAAATTTAAATGTCCCAATAATAAAGAATTAGTTTATTTTGGAAAATAGAGCTTCTAAAATTGTCAAATTTTTGATTTAAAAATCATTTTCCATCAAATTGGTGTAAAATAATCTTTTAAAAATATTAGTGTATTCCATGATTAAGATTTGATTTATTCTCATTTTAATCCTCTAAAACGCTATCTAATTCATAAATAGACATAGAAAAAAATATATATTATTCATTACTTACTTTGGATGTTACATCCGTCCCCCCTTTATAAAATTGTATCCCCGCAATTTATTTACTTATCGAATAAGTGGGGGTATTCATCCCTCATTTAATTTTACGATTCCCATGTTGCCTCTTCAATCATGTGGTTTTTCCAAAAAACAATTACTAGATGAATAACCTTATTCTGTAACACTTTCTCCCTATGGTCAAGAATATGGATAGATTGTTCCTCATAAGATAGATTCTCTTCCAACTAAACTACCTCTGGACTCAAAACATGAGATGGATCTGGCATGTACTTCCATAACATTGAAACATGAAAAACATTGTGTACCTGAGATAAACTCGGAGGTAAAGCCACTAGGTATTCAACTGATACAAATCTCTCCATAATTTCATATGGTCCAATGAACCTTGGACTAAGCATTCCTTTCTTACCAAGTCACATCACACTTTTCCATGGTGATAGTTTGAAAAAAACATGATTACCTACCTCAAAAGAGAGATCCTTCTTCCTGTTGTCTGCATAACTCTTCCGCCTACTATGAGCTATTCTCATGTGTTTCTGTATTATCTAAACTTTTTCCGCCAACTCTTCTATCAATTCTGGTCCCATCAACATACTTTCACCTAATTAATCCCAAAAAGATGGAGTTCGACACCACTTCGCATATAATGCCTCAAATGGTGCCATCTGTATACTGAATTAAAGACTGTTATTATAAGAAAACTCATCCAAAGAAAGATGTTGGTCCCAAAATCCCTGATAATCGATTGAACAAGCAAGTAGAATATCCTCCAACGTCTCAATCGTTCATTCTGACTGGCCACTTGATTGAGGATGAAAAGTTGTACTGAAATTTAATTTAGTACCCAACGAATTCTGAAGGCCTTTCCAAAAGATAGAAGTGAACCTAGGATCACGATCAGATTCAATTGAGAGGGGAACTCCATGTAACCTGACTATCACTTTAAGATACAAAAGAGAAAGTTAATCTAGAAAAAAGTGTCTCATATAGCAAGGAAATGAGCAGATTTAGTCAAGCGATCAACAATATCCCAGATTTCATTTTTACCTCAAGGTGTCTTCAGCACTCCCACAACTAAGTCCATGGATATATTATCCCATTTCTACTCAGGAACTGGTAAAGGATAAATCATCCCTTTTGGTAACTTCTGCTCTACTTTAGCCTGTTACCAACTCAAACACTTCACAGTAAAATCAGCAATATCTCTTTTCATTCCGTCCCACCAGTAATACTCCCAAAGATCTCTATACATCCTAGTACTTCCAGGATGAACTAAAAATGGAGAACTATGAGATTCACATAAAAAATCTCTCTTTAACAGTGAATCACACCGCACACACAATCTCTTCCCAAATCTCAAAACACAATCATTATCAATGTTGAATTCAAAAACTTACCTTTCTAAACCAGCTCTACCTTTTTCTGCAACTCACTATCATGCTTCTGTGCTTGCTTAATTATGTCTGATAGAGAATATTTCACTAATATCTGAATCAAAACAGAAGAACATCCTACACCAACAACTTCTATGCCAATGTTCATAAAATCCTTAACCAAAGGATCACATTCCAAACGCAGCATGGTTAATGAAGCATTACTTTTTCAACTCAAAGCATCAACCACTTTATTTTCTTTTTACTTATGGTAATGAATTGTACAATCATAATACTTGATTAATTCTAGTAATCTCCTCTGTCTCGTGTTCAATTCTTTCTGAGTGAATATATACTTTAAACTTTTGTGATGAGTATATTTTTCACACTTTACACCATACAAATGATGCCTCTAAATTTTTAAAGTGAAAACAACAGCAGCTAATTCCAAATCATGTGTAGGGTAATTTACCTCATGCATTTTCAACTGACGTGAAACATAAGCAATTACCTGATCATTCTACATTAGGATGCGACCAAGTCCTTTTAAGGAAGCATCACTGAAGATAACAAACTCCCCATTCCTGGGAGGTAGTGCCAAAACTAGAGCATTCACCAATCTTCTTTTCAGTTTCTGAAAACAATCATCACATTCTTTTGTCCAGATAAACATAACACCCTTCCGAGTTAGCATAGTCATTGGACTAGATAACCGAAAAAAATTTCTAACAAACCTTCGGTAATAGCCTACCAAACCAAGGAAGCTATGAATCTAAGTTACATTTGTGGGTCTTGGATATTCTTCAACAACCTTTGTTTTGCAGGATCAACAGTTATCCCATCTTTAGAAACAATGTGACCAAGGAAAGAAATTTGTTGCAACCAAAACTCACACTTTCTGAATTTCCCAAAAAATTTATTTTCTTTTAAGGTTTTCAAAATAACCCTTAAATGTTTGTCATGCTTCTCTTTACTTTTAGAAAACACCAAAATATCATCAATGAAAACAACCACAAAATCATTCATGAACTAATAGAAAATTCTATTCATAAGGTCCATGAATACAGAAGGTGCATTGGTTAGCCCAAAATACATTACTACAAATTCATAATGGCCATATCTTGTACAAAACATGGTTCTCGGAATATCTGCATCCTTTCCTTTCAACTGATGGTACCCCGATCTCAGGTCAATATTTGAAAAATACTGAGCTCCCTAGAGCTGATACCACTTAATTTGATGGCCCATCATCTACTGATGTAGATACAATGGATTTCACCACACCATTCTGCTTGTAGTCTAACTGCTTCCCATCACTCGATCTCTTTGTCGGACATTCGTTTGCATAGTGACCCATATCATTGCACTTAAAACATTTCACTAACTGTAAATCAAATCTATTCTTACCATCACCTTGATCTTTTTCAGTGAAATAATGAGACTTATGTCCCATCTTACCACATCAGTAGCACTTTCAAGAATTCAGAAGACATTCCCTAGCATGCGTTTTACCACATTTATCACAAAATGGAAATTAGTTTTCTTACCATAAGACCTTTTTAAAGAATTCTTCCCTTTCTCTTTCCACCTTGTTCACTTCTTCTGTTGGTTTTTATAGAACACTTGATCATCAGAAAAATCCATCTCCACCTTCTCATCTCATCGAACAATCTTTTCATTACTTTTGAAATCACGAGAAGCTAAAGCCATTTGATATTTTGGCTTTAATCCTGAGTAAAAAGAATTGATTTTACTATCAAGGTCTCAGATTAAATTTTGAGCATACCTTTCCAATCGAGTGAACTTTTCTTCATATGCATCCACCGAGTCTTCCTATTGCCTCAATTCTATGAATTGTTTTTCCATCCTATGTCGAAGATCCATAGGAAAATACTCCTCAAGAAAAATACCTTTGAATTCATCCCAGTTGAAAGCATCAATCTCATCAACATCCATGATATTTTTAACCATAGACCACCACTGATCTGCTTCACCCTCCAAAAAGTAAATAGAAAGACTATCCTTTTGATTTCCTAAACACCCCATATCATCAAAAATCTTCTCTAGTGCTTTAATCCACCCTTCAGCTAGCACATGGTCAGATGATCCTCTGAATGATGGGGGATGTTGCCTCATGAAATGTTCCACCACTGACATATACCTCTGCAGTTGATCTGGCTGATCTCGTGAATGGATACCACCACCATTTATCGCTTGAGTAAAATGTGCCATTACTACAACAAACTGTTCAGTTCCAATTCCGACCATATTAGGATGCTGATTCAGAAGGACATTTCCTTCTGTATGCATTCATAACAATGCTTCCATGTTTCCTCTATGGAAAACCATTCTGAAAAAACATGTCTTAGATGAAGCAACATGGTAATCATCAAATTCTATATCATTTAAATTTGACCATAAAAAAATATTTTTGGATAATCATATACTATAATTCTAACTCCTAACATTATCTAAACCAACCTCTAATACCAACTATAAGGCCCCAGCCATAAACATTACTTATTCTTGAGTTATTTCAATAGTACACATTGTTGTTCTTTTTTGGTTTAGTGTTTTGTATAATTAGATCATAAATCATTCATTACACTCCACATTTAAACAAAGTGGTTTCATAAAAGATAGTACTCATTTTTCCAATCAATGGAAACATATTTAAAATAAAACATAGATTCATTATTGACACTTCATTGACATTATCATCACATCTTGTAACATTCCCTTGACCTGTGAAAAACTTTTGAAAAACATGGGATGAGCATAAAAATCTCAGTAAGGTATATAAAAATACGTAAAGGAAAAATTAGTACATGTATACATAAGAATCAATGAAATAATTTTTAACTCATAAAACACAATCACGTTAACATACCTCATGAAATCATAAGATTTTTGAATAACTCATAAAAAACATAAGATATAGAGGTAACTTGAGGCATTCATAACATTCTTATGTAGGGAGTAACCCCCATGGTTACGTTTAGAATACCCATCACAGTATATTCCAAAAATCTCTTCGGAGAAACCTTAACGTTTAACCCCTTCATGTTACCCAATGCATTGAAGAGCTATATCGGGCTCACCCACCCATAGTTTATCACGGAACCACCTGTCTTCATAACAATTCCCAAGAACCATAACATAATCGTATCATATAAAACATGCACAAAGGATACATAACATTTCTGCATTTCAATCACAAGATATCAATACAAGACATTGATATAATAAAATAATTATGAAATCCATTTTCAATACCAAAATAAAATAAAAGTAAAGCATGGTATTTATTTTTCATTTTAAAAAAAAGTTATGGCTTGTAGATGAATCTGAAATGCAAATAATGGTCAAGACGATGGAGAAGTCGTTGTCGCCGCAGACGTACGAAAAAAAAATTCCTTTTGTCGTTTAGTAAAATGATTCGTATAAAAAAGATTCCTTTTGAATATATTTATAAGTCAAAGGGGTTTATACACCATATAGAATAATGTTGTTTATAAAACGAAATATGCCTCAATGAAAGGAGATTGAGACGAAGTCCCTTACCTCGGGTCTGACTTGACTCGATCGTTCTTTAACCTCCAAAATAATAAAGTTGAGTTAATTTATACTTGCTTAAGAACCATTTTCAAGTTCATTATTCCTTTTATATCACTTATTACCATGTTATGAACACTATGTAATTACTTAAGTTAATAATGAATGTTTTTTCGATCATCGGTACTTGAGTCAAAAATAAACTCTTTATAATTACAAGTTGTTCATGTGGTAAAATATCCATTATATCCAGAATGATTTTCATGATGTAGATATCATATATTTCATATATATCAAGTATATACATGCATTTATAATATTACATAACATTTAGATGTATGAAATGAAATTCACCATTCATGGAGACGGTAAGCCGTACGTACGCATGAACGCTACATTCATTTCTATTAAATATTTTATGGAATTTAATCATAAGGATATAAATGTATAATATAATTACAGTATAATATCATATATAATATCATTAAATCCATCCTTTATACGTCCCATATAGGGCATTAACGAATCAAATCACTTTGAGGGTGCTGTAGTCCGCACTTCCTAAAATAAAGATATCGCGTTTACCCATAATGGAAACCATAAAGGTATTCCATAAATTAAATATACAGAATCATAAGGAAAAAATAAACATATTATATGTCATATATAAATATAGTGACATCGTAATGGACACCTTTGAATGTGTTAGAAGAATATTGGACAATCATTGTTTCGTGAGACAGAAATTCGCCATCCACGGAAACAGTATGATCATTAACCATTAGATGTAGGTCAATGTAAGTGTAGCTCGAATACTTCTTATTCAAAAATACTAGTATATTTAAGATACTGTTTTTGTTAAAAAATAAATTAATAAAAAGATTTTACGGGGTTGGATAAACAAAATAAAACAAAAGAACATTAGAGAAATCTTTACCTCTAAATCGGGTAACTCCTCTTGGTTTGAACCAAAAGGGTTTCTTGAAGAGTTTTCTGCCTAATATAAGGCTTCTAGGATGAAGAGAGGGATGTGGAGACATTAAATGAGCAGAGCTTGGCCGAGCCAATGTCTTGAGAAGTTTGGATAAGGAGGTAGAGGTGGGGGCCTTTTATAAGAGGAGAGGAGGGGCACTCTTGGAATGTTAAAAAATGATACATTATATTGAAATTTTTTTCGGATTCAAAAGAACCCACATTGATATATTTCGAGTATAAGGAAATAAGGGTTTGAAATATACTCATAAAATCGGTTTTTGAGAAGTTTAATTCTTATATTTTACCTTAACTATTCATTTTATTTAATTCGTTCATTAATGAGGTAATCGGTGCATCATCATGATGTCATAAATAATTTAATTTATTTAATGTATAAAAATTATAAAAAAAAAATACTATGATTTAGGGAATCATTTTATCATTCCAATGAATATTTATAGTCTAAGATATCATTTATGTAGACAAAATTAAAATTGTTTTACTTCATTGTTACATACTTTGTTATATTTAACTTTCTTTAAAAATAAAAAGATTAAATGTCATTATCACATAAAAGTGATTCCATGGGGTCCCTAAGTTAGGCAAAATTCATCCCATGGTCTTCCATGACACAAAAAGTAGAATTATAACGCATTTTGGGGTCATTTGGTTTTTATTATTTTATTTTATTATCCTTAACTACCCGATTACTAATTAATCACAACAATTAAAGATAATTACCGTCGTTATAATTCATAATGTCCAGAAACAAAAAAGCCATATTTTCATAATTTGGACCTTATAATTCAAAATATGGAATCCATTTTACCTAATTCTAAACATATAAATTGCAATAGTTAACTTAAAAATAATTCCCGTTGTCAAAAAAATAGCGGGTTTTTTTTGAAACAATATCTATGAAATGTTTTGCACTCGTTTACGCCCAATTCCAATGTGAAATTAATCCCAATTACCACCATTGGATTAAATGTTAAAATTATATTCTATTTAAACTTTAAAAAAAAATTAAAAAGATAATCTAACCATATAATTATATTAGACGAAAAAGCAGTTTTGATGTAAAATGTAGTATTTTTCACTATTCATTAAAAATTGAACATTGTCAGAAAAATACCAAAAATTTATCCAAATTAAATTAAAATGTCTCAATCATAATGAATAAGTTTATTTTGACAAATATGGATTATAAAATTATCAAATGTTTGATTTACAAATGGTTTTCCATCAAAAGGCAGTAAAACAATATTTTAAAAATATTAGTGTATTCCATGCTTAAGAGTTGATTTATTCTCATTTTAAGCCTCTAAAACACTATATAATTCATAAATAGACATACATAAGAATATATATTATTAATTACTCACTTGTGATGTTACAATATCAATCATTGATAACATTTTTTAATTTTATTTTATCACATATAAATCTAATATATTATAAATAAAATAATAACTTTCGTATCCTAAATATAATAAAATATCCTATTGATTATTAAAACACCATTATTCACCCTAAATCCACCAAACGTGAAGTGTAAATATCACGACCTTTCCTTAGGTCCCATGTCGTGACTACCACAAGCCTGCCTTCCATAGGCCAGCGGTTGGCGACTATCACCAAAGGCATAAATCCCAAATGAAGGGAAGGCATTGACTTTATGAAATAACATACACAACAGAGTACGCATGTGAAGTAAACACTAAGAAGAACTGAGTACAAGGTAAGTGTTGAAAAAGTAAATGGGTGAGTATACAAACCCAACTTAATGTACAGTACAACTGAATGGAAAGTACATCAGCAGAAAGTAAAACAGCAACATCGAGTCATCATTCGGAAATCCCACCTGAAGGGTGGGTACAGATAGTCTCCTTAGCTCCTCAGTCTGACGGTCTGCTCCATGTTCGTCCTGCTAAGTGGTCCACCTCTGGGTACCGTCCATCTCCACAATCCTCTACCTCAATCAGTGATGTCTGTCGTCTGCATCCAACACAACGTAGTGCGGGCGTAGCCCGTGCATGGGTGAGTATACGATACTCAGTAGAGACCCCGAGACCCCCAAAGGTCTCTCAAAATGCATGAAGGATTAACCAAAAAAGAAAGATAAAATCACAAAGTATTAATAACACTACTTAGGTATATACCCATACATATACCTAAGTCATCAGTTACAGTTTGGCTCCATCTCCTGAGCCCCAGCACAACCCAGTCCACACAGGAAAGCACAACCCAATCCACACAGGAAAATCATGTCAACCACATCAATGATAATGATTGAGAATCATGACTCAGCTCACATAGGCATACACTTCGTAAGGTGATAGAGATGATCAGATGTAGCCACTGATTCATCTAAGATGTCGGACCCACATAGGATACAAGACCAGCAAAGCTGTCAGACCCACAAAGGATACAAGACCAGCTACTCTCCTAGACCCACACATGGATACAAGTACAGAGGTCAATACTGTTAGACCCATATAGGATACAAGAACAGAAGTCTTTGTCATCAAACCAACGGAGGATTCCAGTACGATAGTCATCACTACCGAACCCACGGAGGATCCAAGTACAATCGTCTCTGTCTCCGTCGCAGCCATCTCTAGGGTTCCTGCACAAAGTATGCTTGATTCTGGGAGGGTCATCTCCTCATGAAAAATAGATTATATACATCAACTGTCACGATGTTCAGAGTTGTTGTATCCCAAAGTTCCGTATCGTCAAAATAAACCCAACGCGATAGACGGTGCGTCAATCGGACGCCCGGTCTGAGAGTTATTGGCTTTTCCGTTCCAGGGTCCCAGTTGGTTTTTAAGCTTAAACCTACCCGACCATACTCCATCTGTGTCCAAACCCCAAGAGGAGTAAACAAAAAGGACCATCTCAACCAAAATATCCCAACGCAATTGACAGCACGTCAATCTGATGTTCAGTCCTTGAGATATTAGCGTTTCCGCTCCAAGGGCCCAGTTGGTTTTGAGTTCAAACCAACCCTGCTGTACACAAACATTGTTGAAACCTCATGTGTAATATTTCAAAACGACCATCTCGATCCAAGGGTATCCATGAGACTAACGGTGCATCGATCAGAGGTACGTAGCTCATGTTATGGGAAAATTACTGAAAACGGTCCGAAGTGGGGGGGTCTGGGCACGGCCTGGCCACACCCAACCCCCCTGGGGACGGCCCGAACCGGGTCAACCCGACCCGAGTCCGGGTCCGGCCTGGTAAGGCATGTCCCGGACGGGGGGGGGGGGGGGGCGCTGGATCAGCCAGCATGTCGAGCAGTGGGGGATGCAGTCCCCATATTTTGTGCTCCACGGACGTAGCGCGCGGTCGTCGCGCCCCCTCCGGATCCCACGCGGCCGCAGGATCCGCTCTCCCGCTGCGGGTTGAGCTACGGTGGATCTTGCCAGCGGCACGTCGGGGCGCCGCCGCGCTGGTGACCCGCACCGCTGGAGGTTTCCGTGGGCCACCGGAGTGATTATGGGGGTCCGTTTTTGCTCCCATATGCACCTGCAGTCATCTCAGGACCCGTACTTTACTTTGAAGGCCTCCAATCGCCATTCTGGTCTCGTTTCGTTATCACCAAATGCTCCGCGCATCAAGAACATAAAACAGTGGGTTCGGACTTGTTTGTTGGTCCGCACCCACTGCGTTAGTGGTTTCAAACAACTCCCAACAATTATTTGACATGTCGAGGGTATAATCCATATAAATTAATATAAACCAAAACCCCTACCTTAACAAGGAAGGCGATCATCGGCTTCGCGGTACATGAAGTCATGAAGAAGATGATCATGGGCGTCGCGTTACACAGCATCGCGGAGAAGAGGATCGTAGGCGTCTCGGTACACGGCAACGCAGAGAAGAGGATTTTACAGTGCATCGTCGATCTCTGAGGAACCAGCGTTCTTCATCGTTCATCGTCAGAGGCCGTTGTTCTTTGTCCAATGCACAAAAGTTCTCCCATGTTCTTTCCTTTTCCAACGAAGCTCTTCCCTTGATAAAATAATAGTTTCCCCCTATTATTTTATTATATTCAAAGAAACTCACCCACAATTTAATTCACCACACTAATTAAAATGTGTTTACATTTAATTAAACAATGGAGATAGAAGGTTCCCCATAATTAAATGTGTTGGAAGTTTCTATTAAAAAGGTGAAAATGAAGTTTCCTCATTAATCAATACGAGGAGTTACCCAAAAATTAATCATGCGATATTAATGGAGGAAACGTCACGAAAACAGTAAGGAAAATAAATGAGGTCAGAAGAAATTATATGGTGCGGCTCGTGTGGGGCGCACCTCTATATCCTCCTCACTTGTGTAATTATGTGGTTGTGGACCCCACCATTGAATACCCATGGGAGGGAGTAACCTCCCTAGTAATAAAAATTTTTCTACCAATTTTTATTTATTTCTTAAAAAAACCACCAAAAATTAACTTCTCCTCTTTTGTGAAGGCAACTATGGTAAGTTTCCCATTAAGCAATTATCGGCACTGCAAGTTCATTGGTTTCCTCAGATTTTAATTCCAAACACCGGTTCGAAAGTTAGAAAAAACCCACTCGTTCGTTCACTGAATGTACCCGAGATGAACTTCGAAAATTGATTTCGGGGACACCGGGCCTTAGAATCAAGCACCGTCAGAAGCCACATACTCATAAAATTCCAAAGTATAAAAATTCCTTCAAATTCCTGGGTCATTAAATTCCTCCCACCTCAAGTCTTTACATCCCCATAAAGCTACAAAATAAACTAGGGAATCAAATGTGGGTACTGAGTACGAATCTGAGCCTCCCGCTCCCATGTGCTCCCCTAGAGGTTCCCATGCTGCCAACGAATGTGCACCAGAGGTATAGACTGTCCACGTAGGACCTGCTCTTGTCGATCCTTGATCTCCACCTGGACCTCGGCAAAAGTTTCCCCGTCATCAACTTCATGCTCTCTGTGGTCGATGATATGTGTCGGGTCGTGCACGTATCTCCTCAGCTGAGATACGTGGAAAAAGATGTGCACCCGGTGCAACTGAGGTGGAAGGGTCAGGCAGTAGGCCACTTCGCCTACCCTTTCAAGGACATGGAAAGGTCCGATGAAGTGTGGAGATAACTTTCCACTCTGGACAAATCACCGCAACCCATGTCGAGGTGAGACCCGTAGGAAAACATGGTCTCCATCCTCGAACTCTGGTTGTCTCCGCCTCCTATCAGCATAGGACTCCTGTCTGCTCTGTATAGTCCTCATCCACTCCTGGATGACCTGTACCTTTTCCTTCATAGCCTGAACCATCTCTGGTCATATGAGTGCTGACTCCCCTGGGTCAGTCCAGCACAGAGGTGATCTGCATGGTCGGTTGTACAATGCCTCGTAAGGTTCCATCCCGATGGTGGAGTGGTAGCTATTGTAGTACGAAAACTCCACCAAGGGTAGGTGATCATCCCAGTTGCGACCAATGTCAAGGACACATGCAGATAGCATTTCCTCGAGTGTCTAAATGGTCCTCTCAATCTGGCCATCCATCTAAGGATGAAAGGTAGTGCTCAGGTGTAGCTGCGTCCTAAAGGCCTCTAGCAACCCCTTACAAAGTTGGGAAGTAAAGAGAGCGTATCGATCAGTGATGATAGATGATGGAACACCATGAATCCGTACAATATCCAGAACGTAGAAGCGTACTAATATTTCTACTGAGCCCTGCTCTCTAATCGATAGGAAGTGGGCCTACTTGGCGAGTCAGTCTATAATCACCAAGTTGGCGTTGTGTCCTCTGGAAGTACGTTGAAGCCATATCACGAAATCATGGATATCTTGTCCCACTTACACTCTGGGAACTCTAAAGGATGTACCAAGCCTTCTAGAACCTGGTGCCCTGCCTTCACTTACTGACAAGTGAGGAATCAAGAAACGAACTATTCTACAATGTTCCCCTTCCCAGGAGTATAGACTATCTCAAATTCATAGTCACTGTGGAACTCAAGTCAACGAAAACGTCTCAGGTCCAGGTCCTTCTATGAGAAGACTCACCTGAGACTTTTTTGATTAGAGTAGACCGTAAAACTTTCACTCAACGAACTATACGGGTGACTGTCCCTTGGAAAGCGTTAGGTCCACTAGGCTGAATACCCTGAGAGGGGGGGGGGGGGGTGAATCAGGGTATGACTAATTAAAAATTAATGCTCGTTCTGATCTTGTTTAGATGTTAAGAAAAACACCATTCTCTCTCTTTCCTGCTACACAATATAAACAGAATGTAAAGCAAGCGCAGGACACAACAATTTTACTTGGTTCACCGCTAAGGGCTACGTCCAAGGAGCATACGCGGATAGGTTGTCGGTCGTACCAAATTCCACTAATCTTCACTAGCTGTGGATTACAAGGTTTGGGCTAGATCACTTCTATGCCCAGGCTCACTGCCTTTACAAATTTAGGGTCAGCTCACTGCTTTCCCAAGGGTCACTCCATGTATCTCTCTCTCTGGCTCACTTCCGGTGGAGAGGATAACCTTATTCCTTTTCCTAAGCTCACTTCTCTTGGAAGGAATCCACTCACAGTTTATAGACATGTAGGTCTCTTCATTTGCATGAAAGAATGCATCTTCTCTTGTATGTAGATGCTCTGTTGAAGTACAACTTTCACCCGTAGATGAATATCTCTTTGCTCCGAAGGTATCAGGAAAACTTCCAACTTTCACGCAGCCTGAAAACCACTACTGGAACTAAACCTTACTTGGCACGCAAGTCAATCACGGTGCGCAAGTATCGGCGCGCAAGTCATAATGGGCGCGCAAGTCCCCCTCAGACACTTGCACGACTCAAGCTTCCTCAACTCCAAACATGCGCGACTCTATTCCTTTTATGCCCAAACCAGTATTGGCGCGCAACTGCCAACTGGCACGCAACTTCTAACACCAGTGCACAACTTCAACCACTAGCGTGCAACATCACCTGCGCGACCACACACACCACCTGCGCGACCACACACACCACCTGTGCGAGCACCACACCTGCGCAACGGGAGCTCTGATTTCTCAAAGAGTTGAACTCCGGTAGAAAATGAGGAGGGGTGGTCCAGTATTTATAGGCAATCTGACCATCCGGCATGACGGCATGCAAGTCACCTGTGCGACCCAGTTCCTGCGCGCAACTCCACCTGTCATTTAGACACTTGCGCGACCAACTCCCAAACTTGCGCGAACATTCTTCCTTAGGCATATTTTGATTTTATGATCTTGAAAAACAAATGGCGCGCAGGTTTTCTGTACTCCAAGTCCGCGGCGCGCAAGTCCTTTGCCAAAAACACTTTTCTTCATTTGTCGATTTTCAGGCCCAAAAATTTGGCAAAAACTGGAAAACGGTGCCACCTTGTATCTGTTCTTTTGTACCACCTCCATATCATCCATTCCTTTTATCGACGTCCTTGAATCAAACATGGATCGATGAACTCAGCTCATGAACTCAACATTCCACCATGAAATCCTCTTTGTCAACAAATTTGTATGTCATAGTTTTACTTTGTCAACAATCACTACTCAGATGTCCACTTTATCAACAAACATAATCACCTCAAAAATATTTCAATGATACCTTGAGGGATTTTTTCCCAACAATATCCACCTTTGGGTCTGTTGACAAATCTTCCAAAACAAATATTCATCGATGATTCTTCAGCCTCCATTCGCCTCATCGCGATTCTGATAGCGATCAAGGATTTACTCAACACGTACTCTAAGACCACATGAGCAATGCTCGGCGTGAGAAACAAGAGTAGTATGAAAAGTTCATCAATGAATCACTTCATTTCAACCACAATTGTCAATTCCACCCTGATACCAATTCTTAAATGAATACCAATTGGTGAATTCTTAAGTTGATACCTATTGGTGATAGCTGGACACCGTCGCTCACCATTCCAACACCACTGTTCTGCTTTTATCACGATCCACAACTGTCGTGATCTCTATGCTTTGACCGATCACTTCTAGCATCGTCAGATTTGAAAATCTCCCCCTTTCTCATTGCTCCCCCTTTCTGGCTACTCCACCTATCAGCTTCTCCCCATATCAATTATGATTTATCAAGTCTCCTCACTGTCTCCAACAATTTATCCCCCTTTAACAAACAATTGTCTCCCCATTTGTCAACGAACCCAAAGGTCGCTCCTTTGTAGTCTGTAACATAGTTGAGAACACATATCAGCACATTAAGGAAAACATATCATACCTCGGGGAGAGGGGGGGTTACACATCCACACGCATTTAAGTGCGGGGAATCGACTGAACTCCCAGAGTCAGTCGATGCCTTTCAAATGCTTCCTTGGGTAAGGCCTTTGTCAGAATATCTGCAACCTGTAATTCTGTAGGCACATACTCCAACTTCACAATCCCTTGCTCCACCTTCTCCTTGATAAAATGATATTTAATCTCAATGTGCTTTGTCCTTGAGTGATGGACGAGATTTTTTATGATATTTATAGAACTTGAGTTATCACACTGGATTCTGATTGGAGACTTCACTTCAAATCCCATATCTGCAAGCTGCTGCTTCATCCACAATAACTGTGTGCATGCTTGAGTGGATACAATATACTCAGCTTCTGCGGTTCTTAATGAAATGAAATCCAGCTTCTTGCTCAACCAAGCAATACATAGTCTTCCAAGATAAAATGCACCTCCAGATGATGATTTCCTGTCATCCGCTGAACCGGTGCAGTCTGCATCAGTATATCCCAATAACTTTGTCTGAGAGTTGTCGTTGTATATCAAGCAGAAGTCCACTGTGCCCTTGATATACCAAAGTATTCTTTTCACTGCGAGCATGTGACTTTCATTGGGATTACTTTGATATCTCACTGCTTGGCATGTGGCGAAAACAATATCAGGCCTTGTTGCAGTCAGGTACAACAAACTTCCAATAATTTGCCTGTATTCTGTGATATTAACTGCCTTTCCATTCTCATCTTTTGATAATTTCATCCGGGTAGCAACCAGAGTCTTCATCTCCTTGGAATTATCCATTCCAAACCTTCTTAGAACCTCCTTGGGATATTTGGATTGAGAAATGAATGTTTCATTACTTCTTTGTGTCACTTGTAAGCCAAGTAAAAATGTTAGCTCTCCAATCATTGACATTTCAAACTCATTTTTCATGAATTCGGAGAACTGTCTGCATTGAGCTTCATCTGATCCGCCGAATATTATGTCGTCAACATAAACCAGCATCATCATCCTTTGATTACTGTTGTTGTTGAAATAAATATTGTAATCAACTCCCCCTCGCTGAAAACCAAGCTTATTCAAGTACTGATTGAGCCTTGAGTACCATTCTCTCGGTGCTTGTTTCAGCCCATATAAAGCCTTCTTCAGCCTAAAAACTTTATTCTCATCCTCGTGAATGAGAAATCCATCTGGATTCTCAATGTACACCTCTTCTTCCATAACCCCATTCAAGAATGTGGATTTGACATCCATCTGGAACACTTTAAACTTTCTTTGCACTGTTATGGCCAAAAATAATCTGATTGTCTCCAGCCTTAAAACTGGTGCAAATGCCTCATCAACATATATTCCCTAGATCTGGAAGTATCCCTTGCACACTATTCGTGCTTTGTTTCGAATCACAACTCCATCTTCATTCATCTTGTTGTGATAAACCCATTTAGTCCCAATGACATTCTTGTCTGCTGGTCTCGAAACAATCTCCCACATCTGGTTCTTCTCAATCTGATCAAGCTATTCATTCATAGCTTGAACCCAGTTTTTATCTTCAGCTGCATCGGAAAAACAATTAGGCTCCACCTGAGACAAAAATGAAATTTACTGCAATTATTTCATTCTTCGAGTCTGAACTGGAGCTGTCTGATCACCAATGATATTCTGCCTATCAATTTCAGCTCGACTCTTTGGCTTCTTTGCAGAAACAGACTTTACACTTTCTTGTTCATCATCAGTATCTTCTTCTGAGTCAGCCTCTTCCACTTCTGCTCCCCTTGTGTTTCTTACTTCATCATCACTTTCATCCAGGGATTGTTCACTAGGTCGTTGAGTATTCTGTTCATTTTCAACAATAGTTACATCATTGCTCTCAACAATTTTTCCCAGCCTTTTGTTGAAACATTTATATGCTTTTCTTTTCCCTGAGTAGCCAAGGAATATTCCCTCATCTCCTCGTGCCCCAAACTTCCTGTGATTTTCTTTGTTGAGAATGAAACACTTACTTCCAAAGATTCGAAAGTATTTCAGCGTTGGCTTCTTTCCGTACCATATTTCATACGGAGTCTTCACCTTCTTCGGACACAACAGATACCTGTTCGAAACATAGACCGATGTCAAAACTGCTTCCTTCCAAAATTTCACTTGCAGGTCTTTATCAATAAGGATCGTTCTTGCCATGTTGTTGATGATCCTATTTCTCCTTTCAACCACTCCATTCTGTTGGGGAGTTCTTACTGATGAAAATCGATGCCTTATCCCGTGTTTCTCGAGATACTCTTCCACTTGACTGTTTGTGAATTCTCTACCGTTATCTGTATGGAACTTCAAAATTTTTTGCCCAAGCATCCTTTCTGATTCCCTCCTATACTGATTTATGCAACTAAACACCTCTGTTTTATGGGTAATGATGAATACCCAGGACATTATGCTATAATCATCAATGAAAAGAACATAGTACATTTGCCCATTTATAGCTTGTGGTGAAATAGGTCCACATACATCAGCATGAACCAATTCGAGCACTCTAGTTGATTTCTGTTCCTTTGGCATGTATGTCTTTCTGATGATTTTCCCTTGTTGACAAGAATCACACGTATGAGTGCGATCACGTGATAGTTTGGGAAGGTCTCTAGCAGCATCACATTTAACGAGATCCTCCATAGATGGTTGGCATAGATGACCAAGTCGCTTATACCACATCTGGTTTTCTTCCTCTCTGGATAAAAGAAAAGTATCTTCTTCGCCACCTACATGGTAGAGATTTCCCTTTGACCTTTTTCCCTGCAGAACAGTTGCTCTATCTTTTCCATTCACAACACACATCTTCTTGGTAAATTGTATAGAGTGCCCAGAGTCACATAGTTGACTGACACTGAGTAGGTTATGCCTAAGACCCTCTACTACCAAGACATTAGCACGTCTCATCTCTTTTCCCCCAAACTTGGCTTTCCCTGAGCCAACAATCTTCAGGCCTTCATCATTTCCAAATTTGACAACTCCTTCTTTGTCATATTTGATGCCTGTAACAAGATCCTTATTATCTGTTATGTGGGATTTGAAACCACTATCAAGGATCCAAACACCAGATCGATCTGATGCTTTAAGGGAAATCTCCGCCACAACGACCTTCTAATTTTTCTTCTTCTTGGTCCATAAATTTTCTTTCACACTCGGCACGAATTGAGACTTCTGTTCTTTCTCAGAGTATGATGGGCCAGCCTCATCTTGCAAAGAAGCAAATCTATTCTGCATTTTTAACTCACCTATTGGTTTATTGACCTGCTTTTTGCAAACGTTTTGATTCTACTTTGGCACATTTCTCTGAATGGTCGATGTACAGTACCTTGCCATATGCCCAAATCCTCCGCACAAAAAATAGTGTCCTTCGAAATATATTCTGGAAATCCGTTCTCTGTTTGGCTGCTATCTCTTTTCTTATTCCCTTCGATATCTTTTGGCTATGAAACATACATACTATGAATGTATTATCTTTCCAAAACAATAACACCTGATATAAGGTTCATTCCTTCATGTTACTTCAACACTACGAGTTTCCCCTTGGGATCTCTGAATATTCTGATTCTGATTTGTGCCCAAATCCACCTTCAATCTTGGGACGGGTGCTTGCAGTCTGACAACAAATATCACAGATTTTTGTTTCTGATTAAGCCATGAATCAGCCTTGACTTCTGAGCTCAATTGCGGCTTCTTTCCAGCTGAACTACTAGGATCTGATTTCATCTTTTATGTCTTCTGAATGGCCTGCTTTTCTGATAGCACATTGGGGGTCAAGAGTTTTTCTTGATCCTTAATTTTTTGTTGCAGACTGACATCTTCTTCTTCAATCTATTTGATACATCTAATCTGATCCTTTCCTGTGTTAGTCAAACAATCAATTTCCTTCTTTTGTTCCTCAATTTTAAGATTATACTCAAAAATATTTTATGAGCTCTCTGGTGTTGAGGATTTTATTCTTTCAATTTCTTCTAAAAGCTCAGACTTTTCTTCATCCTGTTGCTTCATATAGAGTTTGGCATCACGAACCACTTTATTGGCTTTATTCGTTTTGGCTCTCCAAACATCTATCTCCTCAATAGATGCTTCCAATTCGGATTCTATATCAATTCGCCCTTCAATTTCTTCTTCTTCTTCTTTAGCATCATCTTCTTCTCCCTTTTGAAAACTACCAACAATTGCCACCAAGTCATTTACCCCACGATCTATTCCATTTTCTATTTCCTCAACTTCTTCATCCTCAGACTCATCTGAACTTTCAAATTCTTGTGAAAGAAGATTATTTTTCTTGAATAAATTTCTCTTGAATTGCTTCTTCTATTTCACAAAAGTTGTAGTCTTCTTTTTGGGAATTTCAACGTCATCATCATCATCATCATCTTGAAACTTCTTGGGGAATCTTGCCACAAGATAACCAACCTTTCCAAATCTAAAGCATGCTAGTGGAAGTTTACCTTTAAACATTACTCTTCCTCTTTGTAGATTTGAAGAAAGGAATGACATCACCTCATCTGTCTCTTCTTTTTCATTAGAATCTTCAATGGTGAGCTTCTTCATGGCCTTAAATTCCACCTCTTTAGACTTCCCCTTTTCCACAACCTCATTATCATCGTTCCTCATTTCATATGAAACCAAGTTACTTTGAAAATTGTCCAATGTAAGCTCTTTTGGATCATTATCTTCTAGTACTGAAACTTTCGGATTGAACCGAGGTGAAAGTTTCCTCAAGATGCGCTTTACAATCTTTATATCTTCAATTAATTATCCACAACCTCACATATCTTCCACAACAGTGTTTACCCTGTCAAAGAATGCGTCAACAGACTCATTCGGGTTTATTTTCAGATCTTCATATTTATTCTACAACACCTGCAGCTTTGCCTCTCTGACTTTTGTGTCCCCTCCATATATATTCAAAAGCTTTTCCCACATGGCATGTGACGTTTTGCATGACATCACCTTCGTGTAGATGGGATTGGAAAGGGCTCCCCCTAAGGCATTGATTACTTTGGAATCAGCATCCAACTCTCTATGCTCAGCTTCTGATAAAGCACCACTATTAATATCAGCTGTGATACCATGCATAGCTGCTGAAAAAAACATCCATTCCAAAGGAACAGAAATAGTGTTGCATCCGATTCTTCCATATCTGAAAATTATATCCGTCGAAGATCGGAATCCCTTTATGATTGGTCACCTCCATTGAGAGAATAACAACTTTCAACCTTTAGCTCTGATACCACTTGTTAGGTCCACTAGGATGAATACCCTGAGAGGGGGGGTGAATCAGGGTATGACTAATTAAAAATTAATGCCCATTATGATCTTGTTTTTCTATTAAGAAAAACACTCTTCTCTAGCTTTCCTGCTACACAATATAAACAAAAAGTAAAGCAAGCACAGGACACAACAATTTTACTTGGTTCGCCGCTAAGGGCTACGTCCAAGGAGCATACACTGACAGGTTTCCGGTCGTACCAAATTCCAATAATCTTCACTATATGTGGATTACAAGGTTCGGGATAGATCATTTCTATGCCCAGGCTCACTGCTTTCCCAAGGGTCACTCCCTGTCTCTCTCTCTCTCTGGCTCACTTCCGGTGGAGAGGATCACCTTCTTCCTTTTCCTAAGCTCACTGCTCTTGGAAGGAATCCACTCACAGTTTATAGACCTGTAGGTCTCTTCATTTGCATGAAAGAATGCATCTTCTATTGTATGTAGATGCTCTGTTGAAGTACAACTTTCACCCGTAGATGAATATCTCTTCTCTACGAAGGTATCGGGCAAACTTCCAACTTTCACGCAGCCCAAAAACCACTGCTGGAACTAAACCTTACTTGGCACGCAAGTCAATCATGGCGCGCAAGTATCAGTGCGCAATTCACAATGGGCGCGCAAGTCCTCCTCAGACACTTGCGTGACTCAAGCTTCCTCATCTCCAAACTTGAACGACTCTATTCCTTTTACGCCCAAACCAGTATTTGCGTGAAACTGCCAACCGGTGCGCAACTTCTAACACTAGCACACAACTTCAACCACTGGCGCACAACATCACCTGCACGACCACACACACCACCTGCGCGACCACCACAGCTGCACGACGGGAGCTTTGATTTCTCAAAGAGTTGAAATCCGGTAGAAAATGAGGAGGGGTGGTCCAGTATTTATAGGCAATTTGACCACCCTGCGTGACGGCGCGCAAGTCACCTGCGCGACCCAGTTCCTGCACTCAACTCCACCTGTCATTTAGACACTTGCGCGACCAACTCCCAAACTTGCGCGAACCTTCTTCCTTAGGCATATTTTTATTTTTCGATCTTGAAAAACAAATGGCGCTCAAGTTTCTTGTACTCCAAGTCCTCGGAACAAGTCCTTTTCCAAAAACACTTTTCTTCATTTGTCGAATTTCAGGCCCAAAAATTTGGAAAACACTGGAAAACGGTGCAACCTTGTATCTGTTCTTTTATACCGCCTCCATATCATCCATTCCTTTTATTGACGTCCTTGAATCAAACATGGATCGATGAACTCAGCTCTTGAACTCGACATTCCACCATTAAATACTCTTTGTCCACAAATTTGTATGTCATAGTTTTACTTTTTCAACAATCACTACTCAGATGTCCACTTTGTCAACAAACACAATCACCTAAAAAATACTTCAATGATACCTTGAGGGATTTTTGCCTAACAGAAAGAACCCGAAAACAACCTTTTTTGGTTACGTCCTACAAGAGCGGCTGATATTTCTACTTTGCCGAAAAGAGAAATATGATCTCATCCCCTGGATGAAACACGTTCTTTGCCTAATACAGTCAATCCTGACATGAACGGTACAATTTCATGCCATGGACGACGTCGTAAGGCCTCGACGCTACTACCAAGAGATCCAACCATTACTCTCACCTCCAAGGGTCGGTTCACACTATCGGAAGCAGTCTCTGGACACTGGGGCTCCTCCAGTAGAAATCTTCTAAAGTGAGGGTCAAGTCAACAGTTTTAACCGGAACCTCTCACTAACAACCGCATAAAAAGGACAAGGGAGAAACGTCAAATAACAAGTATATTTTATTACTGCAGCTCAAAGTAAAAAAGATATAAATCATCCACAAAGAATGACATAAACAAGGTAAAAGTAACATGAACAGAAGTATACATTCCCGGAGCTAGTCTCGCTCCTACCCATCTGCTCCCGGAGCTCTATGGTCATAGGCCTCAGCTGCCTAAAGCTGATCTCTCACCTGTCCCGTTGTTCCCTGCGGTCGAGGTGGTCCTACTAGTGGTGGTGGTGGTGGTAGGGCCTCGAAACGTCTGCCGCCACCTACCACTTGGCTATCCCCTCTGCCATGTCCGCCTTCTCTCGGTGGATTACCAAGGTCGAGCCTCTGACTCGGAGTTCCCACCTGCTGCTTATTTGCAGGGCGGGTCGGGAAGTCTTGAGCCATGTGACCCTGCTCTCCGCATGTATAGCACTTCCTACTCCTCATATGGATGGATATGTTTCATGCGGCATGCACAACCACACCTGCATCCTGATATCGCTCATCTGATAGCCTAGTCCGCTTGGACCTCTACGTCAAATGTCAACTTCTGGCTGCAGAAGACTCCACTGAGTGTCATCCTGTAGAGGGTCTCGCCACTGGTGACTGCTCAGCGATAAAAATATCCACTAGAAGGGCTGTCTCCAGCACCCCCTCTTGCATCGGGATGTTGAGGGAGATCATCGAAGCGCTGATCTCATGTCTGAGTCCCTGCTCAAAGGTCCGGGCCCAGAAGAATGGGTCATATACCCTGTCCGTGGAGTAGCACGAGAGGTCGGTAAATCTCGCCCAATACTAGGCTACAGACATCATGCCCTGCCGTAGCTGTAGTAACTACTGGATGCACACCGCACGGAGGGTGGCTGGAACAAACTCTCAGTGAAAGAGGCTCTCAAAGTCTGTCCAAAGTAGAGATGCCTCATCGTGCACCTAGAGAATCATGCTCCACAATCTACATGTTTTTTCATGTAGGAGACTCATGGTAAGGATTAAATATGGTCTGCTGGTGTCTCTTCCAGTCTAAAGACTCTAACAATAGCCTCCAGCCAATCCTCGGCCGCCTGAGGACCCGTCTCTCTACGGAATCTGGGTGGCCTCTATCGCTATAACTCGTGCAACGTTCATAGGTGGTGTGCACTCTCCGTCACTGGGGCTAGTAGCATCGATGGCTCAACCGGTAGTGGAACTGCTGGTGCCTCTGCTATAATGGGGCCCTGCACTGAGGCCTCGTCGCTCGGTGGGCTGCCATCCCACACGTAACTAGGAATCCTGTTTGGCTGCCTTCATGGGTTTATCCTGAAAAGAAACAGGTAATCCATGGTCAAACAGTATACCTAGAGAGCTGACACAAATTAATCACAAAGAAAACTTTTAAAAAGAACACACACACAATTAGTGCTTTCGTGCACTGAGTCAGAAATCAGAGGTCAGGGTCCTGGTGTATGGATATATCGGCTACCATACCAACACTGGATTCCCTAGACTGAAAGCCACCCTCATTACTCTTAACACTATTTTTTCACAGAAAGGAAAGATCAGAGTCCTGAGTTTTGTGGTAGAACCAACTACTCTTATAACAATTTGTCACGACCCATCATCGGGGCCCATGCCGTGACTACCCCAAGCGCGCCTTCCATAGGCCAGGGGCTGGAGACTAGCACCAAAGGTGAAAATACCAAAAGAAGTAAATGCATAGACTTTATGATGTAACATACACGACAGAGTACTCAAGCGAAGTAAACACTAAGAAAAACTGAGTACAAGGTAAGTGTTGAAAAAGTAGATGGTCCAGTATACAATTCCAATTGAAAGTACAGTACAACTGAATTGAAAGTACAACAGCAGAAAGTAAAATAGAAACACCGATTCGTCCTTTGGAAATCCCACCTGAAGGGTGGGTACTGATAGTCTCCTCAACTCCTCGGTCCGACCATCCGCTCCGTGTAAGTCCCACCAAGTGGTCCACCTCCGGGTACAGTCTAGCTCCACAAGCCTTCACCTCGATCATTTTTTTTCTTCTTCTACATCCAACACAACTTAGTGCAGGCATAGCCCGTGTAGGGGTGAGTATACGATACTCAGTAGGGTCCCCGAGACCCCTGAAGTTCTCTCAAAATCCATGAAGGACAAACCACAAAGGAAAGATACAATCACAAAGTATCAATAACACTACTTAGTTATATGCCCATACATATACCTAAGTCATCAGTTACAGTTTGGCTCCATCTCTTGAGCCCAAGTACAACCCAGTCCACACAGGAAAGCACAACCCAATCAACACATGAAAAGAAAGTCAACCAAATCAATGATAAATATTAAGAATCAAGACTCATCTCACACATGCATACACTTTGTAAGGCGATAGAGGTGATAAAATGTAGCCACTAAATCATCTATGTTGTCGGACCCACATAGGATACAAGACCAGCTAAGATGTCGGACCCACAAAGGATACAAAACCAGCTACTCTGCCAGACCCACACAAGATACAAGTACAGAGGTCAATACTGCCAGCCCCACATATGATACAAGAATATTATTCATCGTCATCGAACCCACGGAGGATTCCAGTACGGTAGTCATCACTGCCAAACCCACAGAGGATCCTATTATTGTCGTCTTTGTTGCAGTCACAACCAGCTCTAGGTTTCCTGCACACCAGTATGCTCGATTCCGGGGGGGTCCGCTCCTCGAGAAAAATATATTCGATAAATAAACTATCATGAAGTCCAGAGTTAACATATCCCAAATTTTTTTCTCTTCAAAAGAAACCCAGCGCGACAGACGGTGCGTCAATCGGACGCCCGGTCTGAGAGTTAATGGTTTTTCTGTTCAAGGGGCCCGATTGGTTTTTAAGCTAAAACCAACCCAACTATACTCTAGCTATATCCACACCTCAAGAGAGGTAATCCAAAAGGACCATCTCAACAAAATTATCCCAATGAAATTGATGGTACGTCAATCGGATGTTCGGTCCTTCAGATATGTGCGTTTTCGCTCCAAGGGCCCAGTTGGTTTTGAGTTCGAACCAACCCAGCTGTATAAAAACTTTGCCGAAACCTCAAGTGTAATATACCAAAACAACCTTCTCGATTCAAGGGTCCCCACATGACTGAAGGTGCGTCGATCGGAGGTCCATAGGTCAATATATAGGCAAATTAATGAAAACAGTCCGAAGTGGGGGGGTCTGGGCCCTGCCTGGCCTGGCCCAACCCCCCCTTTGTCGGCCCGAACCGGGCAGACCCGACCCGGGTCTGGCTCCATCCAGGTAAGGCCCGACTCGGATCGGATGGGCGAGGCATGGCCCGGTCCGCGCGACCCACCTTGGTTGGGCCAGGGGGGGCGCGCTTGCTCGGCCAGCAGGCCGAGGAGGGGGACGCGGTCCCCCCTCCTTTGCGCTCCATGGACGCGGCGTGCGGTTGCTGTGTCCCCTCCAGATCTCGTGCGGCTGCGTGATCTGCTCTCCCGACGTAGCTTCAGCCATGGCGGCTCTTCTTGGCGGCCCGCCGGGGTGCCGCCGCCTCCGGTCGCCGACGCCACCAGATGTTTCCGCGGGTCACCAGAGTCATTCTGGTGGTCCGTTCTTTCTCTCTTCTGCGCCTGCAGTCGTCTTGGGACACGTAATTTACTGCGAAGGACTCCAATCGCCATTCTGGTCCTGTTTTGTCATCTCCAAACGCTCCATACATCATGAACAGAAAAAAAGTGTGTTCAGACTTGTTTGTTGGTCCACACCCACCGCGTTAGTGGTTTGAAACAACTCCCAAAATTAATTTGACACGTCGAGGGTATAATCCACATAATGTAAAATAAACCAAAACCCCTACCTTAACAAGGAAGATGATCATCGGCATCATGGTACATGACGTCGCGGAGAATAGGATCGTAGGCGTCACGGTACCCGGCGTCACGGAGAAGAGGATCGTAGGCGTCGCGGTACACGGCGTCATGGAGAAGAGGATTTGGTAGCACATCATCGATCTCCGAGGAATGATCATTCTTCATTGTTATTCATCGGAGTCCGCGTTTTTTTGTCTAAATCTCAAAATATCTCCAAAGTTCTTTCCTTTTCCATCAAAGCTCTTCCCTTGATAAAATAATAGTTTCCCCTATTATTTTATTATACGTAAAGAAACTCCCCCACAACTTTATTCACCACACTAATTAAAATGTTTGGCCATTTTGTTAATGTAGGGAGAGAGAAGGTTCCCCATAATTAAACACGTTGGTAGTTTCAATTAAAAAGGGGAAAAGGAAGGTTCCTCATTAATCAATACGAGGTGTTACCCAAAAATTAATCAAGGGATATTAATGGAGGAATCGTCAAGGAAATAGTAGGGGAAATAAATGAGGTCAGGGGAAATTAAATGGTGGGGATCGTGTGGGCCCACGTATCTATCCTCCTCACATGTGTAATTAAGTGGCTGTAGGCCCCAACCATAACTACCCATGAGAGGGATTAACCTCCCTAGTAATAAAAATTGTTCTGCCAGTTTTTATTTATTTCTTAAACAAACCCCCAAAAATTAACTTATCCCCCTTTGCGAACGGAACTATGGTAAGTTTCCCCTTAAGAAATTACTGGCACTGCGAGTTCATCGGTGCCCTTATATTTTAATTCCGAGCACCGGTTTAAAATTTTGAAAAACCCGCTCGTTCGTTCACTGAACGTACCCGAGGTAAACTTTGAAAATTGATTCCGGGCACACTAGGCCTCAGAATCAAGCGTCTTCAGAAGCCACATACTCCTGAAATTACAAAGTTTGTAAAAAAATATCCTTGAAATTTTCGGGTCATTATAGTAAATATGACCAGTTAATATGTACAGCCTGACGTCTCCACAATGCTGTATAATTAATTTACCACCACTGTAATTTATGGTTTTTTAATATAAATTTTTTAATTTTTATATTTTTTAAATATGAAATCATTATTATTATTTAAATATAATATAATACTATCCTTATTAGCATCTAAAATTATAGAAAATGATAATCCTGATCCAACATACATGTGGACTACTGCGTCCACGAAGCGATGTGACTCATTTTCTACTTTTTATTAATTTGTATGTTTTTAAGGATGAATTTAATGAATATATAATTTATATATGATAAATTAATAATTATATAATGGTTATATTTGATTTACATTCATTATTTCTATATTTTGAAAAACATAAATATTATTCAGGTGCACATATGATTTACTATCTCCATGAAAATTTTAATTCATTTTTCTATCTCTATATTTTGTGGTGGAATATAAATATATAAATATGAATATATATGATATGTATACCATTAATAACATTATAAATTTTATGGAAATATAAAAAAACCAAAAGAACAAAACTGTTGAACTAAAAAATACATGAATGAAATGATATAATTATCACCCAAAACTATAATATTGATAAATAAGTGCAAACAATACGAGTTATAAATGGTTATATGTAAATATTATATTGTATGATATATATAATTAATGACCTCTAATATATTTAAGTAGATTTCATTTTTTTCTCTCTTTTTAGTTAGACTTGTAAAATAGATATTATTTCCTACCATTTTAGTTGTATCACTTCTATTGTTCCTCATCTACGATGACATGTAGATTTATATTTTTATTTGGTTTCATTCTTCAAATTTACATTTATAATTTTTTCTAATTCAGGTTGGGATAAATAATTCCCAATATTTTTTTATTCCTGGGTCCTTGATTCTAACCTGTGGGAATCCAGAACTCCCTTCAGGTTTGTGGAAATTTAAATGGGTTAATAGTTTGAGAGGGAATCCAGGTAAAGTTATTCATAGTAAAACATATATGGTAAGGTATATTTGAGTACATTTTTGTAATATATATAGTAAATATATATAAATTATATTGGATGTTACCACATGTTCTAAGGAAGTTGGTCATAAGGTAATGGATTTTCATATCAAATTCATTTTCTTGGGAAAAAAAATCATATTTACCACTAGTTTATTTTATTTGGTGTAAATTATTCTGATGATTTTGTTTTATGATTTAACTTTTGAGTTTAGGTGGATTTATATTTCAAACAATTTTTTTTCATTTAGAGGTTTTTCAATTAAAATTTAATAAGTGGTATGTATTTTATATTAAAATATCATTTTTATAGAGATTTCATATGACCTAGTTTCTAATAATGCAATTGTATTATCTATATCTCATGAAATACACACATTTTTTCCTAAAGTAATTGTTTTTAATAAATTTACTTTTTACATTCTATTTTCCTTAATATTTGTTCTCAAGATATAGAATTTTTTTTGAAGGTTAATCAATATCATTTATCCCTATAGTAAAAAAAAATTCTTCAAAATCAGTGTTTTCTAAAATTTCATCTAATAATGTTTTGAATTATTATATGGTTTTTTAAACCGATTTTTACCTTCATTTCAATTATAATTTTTTTAAAATGAATCATTTTTCTCAATTTCCAAATTAGAAATTATTTTTAAAAGGTGTAAATGAGTTATTTTATTTTATCGTATATGGAATGTATGTAATTTAATACTATGATGATTTATCAAAACGTTTAATACTCATTTATATCATCCCATGATTATTTTGATTAAATATTGTTTCCACAATATTTAAAAAAAATTATATTTTAATGAATTTATTTCAAACTATAGATTATATTTTTCATGCGAATATATTAATGATTTCTAATAGTATTTATAATCATTTAATATAATAGCCATGGACATCACATAAGATATACAAGAGATATAATTAAAGAATATCGTAATTATTATCTAGATGATATATTTTTTGATGATAAGAATTTTATGAAACCCATTTATGTTCTATGGGTTATACTATGATTATGTTATTAAATTATTATGAGACCCATTTGTTTTCCATGGGTTATGGTATGATCAACTCTTTATAAAACACATTTCATTCCATGGGTTCTGATATGATGATTGCTTTATTATCTTTTAGAAACTTATAGGTGAGTTTAATATAATATGGGTGGCACCTATATCTTAGTCAAATGAATCTGTAAATTATTTTGATCTCATAATTTATATATTATTGAAATTGGTAGTGAACCAAGTTCGATAGTGGACTTTTATAATATTATTATCATTTAACTGAACAATTTGTACTTTGATTGTTTAGAGAGTGAACCCAATCCACTATGATAGTATTGGTTGTGAACCATGACTAATATAATTATTTTTTGAGTGAAAATAATATACAATTATGATCTTTGAAATGATCCTTGACAAATAATGAAATTATTTTCAATAGTAATGTAAATGAAAAAACTATAAAAATTCATCCAATTCTATAATTACCTGGATTATGTTATATGATTCCTTTATTATTATTGTATAATAATCTACCAAGATTTATTACATGAACCATGATTATTATTTATGATATTTAGGGTACAATTTTCAAATGTTATTATCATGTTCTTATACCCTTAGGTGTATATAATGCTCACATGATCATCGACATATACAATGTTTACCATTCCTAAGCAACTGAACTCACCCATTCATATGTTTCATTTTTCAATATTATACATAAATGCATGATCTATTATATAACTAATAAGGTTAAAATAAATGAATAATATAGGGGTGTATATTATAGATCTTTTATAAACTAGTATTTTATTTTTCCAAGTTTGAAAAGTCCCAATTCCTCTTGGATTATGGAGTGGATTGTTATGTTATTTAATATATATACATCATCTGGGAATATACATCTATGTATGAATAAATTGTTTTTTATAATTAGTATCATAGTAAGGTTTAGTTGTTCATTGAAAACTAGGATGAGAAAAATTTAGTTTGAATCCTATGGATACGTATAATTAAATGATAATATCCTAATGTCTGGTAATGATAATGAATGGCATAAGTTAAATATAATGTTTCCTAGAATATGTTTTCATGATTCATATATCCTATTAATTATTTTTTTATAATTACGTGGTTTCAAGTGGGATCATTGTTTGGAACACTTTTTTTAGATAGTGGATGAATCCTTAAACAAATATGTTAATGTTAAATGTGAATGATAATGAAATTATTTTCCTACTATGAAATTTAATGCTAATGGAGTGATAATAAAATAGTTTTTCTATGATAAAAACAAAAATCTATGAATCACGTTGAGCATTCAAATAAGAAAAGGAGGGAAAAATTATTTGAGTACTTTATGAGGTCATTTCTATCATCTTTTAAAAATTCTATACATCCCCTAGTCTCTCTACAGTGGATCAATGCCAATTAAAATATATTTTCCATTCTCTAATGTTCATAAAATGATAATGTTATTATGTTTTTTTGCCATTTAAAGGTGAAATGAGTTATTGTAGGACTCTTATAAATAATAATGCAAAATAAAATGAAATTTTTTATATGGAGTGTATGAGTTTATGAACATATTTATCAACATGAAAATTCATTTTATTCATTTTATGAAATTTATAATGTAATTCCTAAAACTAAATTTTGAGGATGATTAATATGTTTGTACCAATGAGGCCAAAATTACAAGACTTCTAAGGTTTGATTCTAGTATTATCATCAAACCATTATTTAAATTTGACAGATTCTAAATTCAATTAACACCAGTTAACCATACCAATTTATCTATTTGGGAATTTATTAGTTATGATGGAGTAATTAAATGTGACATAAAAGTGGTTATATCTAATGGAGTAAGCCATAAATATTATAATATTTCCTTAAAATGAAATAATAAATTTAATGTTTATTATAAAAAAGGATATATAAAGTTGATATTTAATTGACGATTATTGTGTGGAAGGAAACAAAAAGGAAATTTTCTTAAGGTGATAGAAAAATGATTCATGTGAGGATAGAAGATCATCAGGATATTAAATTTTGATTAGATAGGAAGAAGTTATATAATGATTATAATATAGATAAAGTGATACAAAATGTACAATAATCACCTAGGCATTTAAAATGCATGATGTGTTGGAATTATGAAAATAGTTGTCCAATTATGATGGTCAATGATGATGATTGATGAAAAAAACTCTTAATCCCATAGAAGAAGAGAATTATCTAGAGATCACTATTTCTACTTATGTGTATGATAAAAATGCAGTAGTTGTGAACAGACAATTCACTTTAGAAATACTAATATCATATTTGATTTTGGATCTACCAACTCTTTTATATTGGAATTTTTTTTTGAAGGGTATTAATATTCCATCTTGGATTTAGATGTTTGATCAGTAATAAAAAATAATTGTTTTATGAAAACACATCTCAATTTATGATTCATCTCAATTTGATGTTTATAGGAATTTACTTCATATATATATATTTATTTTCCCTTAGGTTGTGTTTAATGATTTAGAAGTAATATATTATAATTATTAACATAAATAACTAATAAAAATTCCTGGAATTGATGTCACATTTGATATTCTGATCCAATCTATCATATTTTGTCCTTGTGAAAATAAATATTAACTTTTGATGAAAATATCATCAATTTAAGGGGTCATTATTCATATTAAAATGTTTAATTAACTATGATGGTTAGTGAGAAATTAAACGTACATATTATATATAATGTGAGTGAGTTAATGTTGTGTTTTAGGAATAATTTATAGGATTTCAACCAAATTATTATTATGTTCTCATGATAGAACTCAAATATGGTCATACAATTATTTCAAAGACTACATATTGAATAAAAATAATTTAGTTGAAGAAACAGAATAAGAAACTTCAAAATGATCTTGAAAAGGGATTCATTTGGCCATGTGTGTTACCAGGGGGTTCTCCAATTTATTTTTTTCAGAACAAAAATTGATCAATGTGACTTCTCATTGATTATAAAAAATATAAAAATCTCTATCATGATCAAGTATCATCATTACTATGATAATGGGTAATTTAATAAATTATGTTGATTCAAATAATTATCTAATATTAACAATGACTCTCTATATCATCAAATAAGGGTCTAGAAGAATTATTTTTTCAAGCTAGGTTTCCATACAAGGAATGGAAACTATAAATTTATTATGATTCAATATATTCTCACTAATTCCCCTACTATATTCAAGGATTTACATAATAGATTATTTAAAGAATACATTAATCTGTTTGTGGTAGTGTTTATAGATAATATTATTATATACTTATTGACAAATTATGTGTATGATAATTCTTTTGAATTGCAATGATGTGACATAATACGGTGAAGCCTAATGAAAAATTTACCTTGTGTGAATTACAGATTTAGAATCTTGCATTCATGGAACATATAATATTACCTGAGGGTATATTATTATATATTTCTATGAATGAAGATATTAAATAGTGTAATAGAACCACCTTAATGAATAAGTTGTTAGTTTTCTTCACATACCTACATTGGACAGATGAATGTGATGAAAATGTCATGGAATTTAACATAAGTATAAAAAATTTCCGTTGTTATTAATTTACCTTGATGTATATAAGGTTTTTAATTGATATTGATACATTAAATAAGAAATTGGGATTAATTCTAATGAAAGTTTATATTTTTATAGATTATGTGTCATATCAATTAAAGGTTCATGATAAAAATTAACCATCTCATGATTTAGAGTGTGAAAATGATAAATTTTAAATCAAATAAATACATTAATTATATTTATGGCTAAATGTGTAACATATATATTGTTCACAAATATTTAAAGTAAATTTTCACATAGAAATAGTTGAATATAATCTAGAGATGGTTGTGGGAGAAGATTAAATATAATGGCCCCAATACAGTAACACCATGGGAATGTGATTGAGATGGCAGATTCTCTGACATAAAATGATCATGTGAGCTTATTTACTATGATGATAACAAAAGATTGAATAATTATGTTTTCCAATGGGTTGGTCTTGAAATCGTGATGGAAGAGGTGATATATTACATTTATCAAATAATTTTTCCTCATCTTGTCCATGGGATGATTAAAGAGACATTGAAGGTAGATATGGAACTAAAAATGAATGTTATAAATGTACATAGTTTTAATCATGGTATTTATGGGTTGATAAGGTTATAGAATCGTGTTTGTGTTGTTTCCATGATAGACTTAAATATTTTATTATTGGATGAGGTTTATAGTTCATCCTTCTTTATTTGTCATAAATGTTCAATGATGTATATAGGATAGAATAAATATTTTTGGTGAGATAACATGATTATAGATATTTTTAAGTACATCTGTCAGTTCATGGAATATCATAATGTTAATATAAAGAAATATAGTCTAATGAAAATTCAAAACCATTACCCATACCAGAATGAAATTTGGAAACAACAACATATATTTTCTCATTGGACTCCAAAAAACATCAAAATGGGATAATGATATTGGTAGCAAAGTCAATCACCGAATAAATCTAGCATACTTTATTTATATTATAGAATATTCCCCTCGGGATCATCATTCAATGATATGTAATATATTAGTGGTAAGGTTGAATATATTACTACATTTTCTTACGTGTGATCAGAATTAAAGGTTTTCCTCAATGAATAAGTGATATCATCAATAGGCTCTAGAAATAGTGTTAAGTTTTAGTAAGGTGTGTTATCATAAGATATATGATTAATGTGGTAAAAAAAATTCAAACCCCCAAAGCAATGTTGATATATTTTTCTATTGATTTAAAATGTGTTTGGAATCAATACTTCCTCTGGTTGAGTTTTCTTACAAAATTATCATTCAATGAAGCATTAAGATGGATACTTATATGTATTTATAAGTAAATAATGGTATAAATCGAACTCACTTGGATGATATTGGATTTAAAAAGTAATTAGGACTTGAGATAGCTGAGGAAATGACATATAATGTCAAACCATTCAACATCACATCAAGATAGCATTGAGTTCATAGAATAGTGATGGAGATCATCAGCAGCATAAGCATGAATTTAGATATTTTGATATGTTTTTTCTATGAATTTCTCTATTTAATATGCTTATTAAATTTGAAAATAATTTATAGGATATATGTTGTTATATTGGAAACTTTAGGAGGATTGATCCCAAAAGGATGTTAGATTTTTTATTTTTTACTTCCAATGAACCTCTCTCAAGTTCACAATGGGTTCCATGTATATATATTGAGTATGAACATAACTTACAAAATAACATGTACAATTAAAAATGGTCAATAAATCTAAACATAATCTTTCTCATTAGGTATAACTAATATAAATAATGGATCGTTATGTTGAATTATTATATAACATGAATATTGAACTCGAGAATGTTATATATAGAAAACTCATATTCGAAGAAGGTGAATGGGAACATAGTGATGTAATAAAAAAAATTATAATTTACTTTGAATAAATGTAAAAACATGATTGGAAAATATTCTTCTTTTTCATGGTATAAAGTAACTCTCGATGAATTTATAAAATATATTTTAAATTTTTTAATTTAATCAGTTTCATTCCTTATTTGAACTACTATGTTTAAATACACCATGGTATATTGTTAAATTATTGTCATGACTAAAATATTTGATTGGTTGATACGAATAGGAATAACATATTTTTTAAATCAAATGGTTTACATATGGATAAAATTAACTCATTGGTTTCTGATTAGATTGGAATGAAAATAAAAATCATTAGAAAGAAGAAGAGACACTTTTCTGATTTGTTTGTGCACACAATGTATATTATGTTAAGAAATTTAATTATTTTATAATAGTTAATTATTTTAAAAAATATATATATATATTAAATATTAAATAAAATATGTTAACAAGCGTTTAAATTTTTTATTTGAATGGTATTATAATGAATGGTGAGTTATTATTACAAATGTATCATCTTACGCATTAAATTAAATTGTATAATTTAAAAATGTTCTTGAAAATGACTTATATATTATTTATAGCATAGAAGGAAAGAAATTATCTCTCTCTTTGATATAAATTTCACATATATATTAAAAAAGATACAAATTAGTTTAATAAATGTATATAATTTTAAATTTTTGGATTAAAGAAATTATAATCATTATAGAAATATATTTATAATTATTAATTATTATATAATTACATTAATTTTTAAAGGACACTGTTTTGGTACTTCTCAATTTAATAAAAAGTTTAATAAATTATTTTATAAATATTAATTGTAATATAATTTGGGTGATTTAAGGTTCATGAATATTTTTTAGAGACAAAAAAAATTATTGTTAGTTTATGTATTTATTTTCAAATTACATCTTATTATTTTTTGAATTTATGTCAAATTACATGAATATTGTCAAAATTGTTAATAATTATATTTTATGAACGTAATATTTTATTGAATTACCTAAAAATAAAAATATTAAAATTGGACAATGGGATTTGTTATTGTAGATATTTTAATCAATTTCTGATTTATATTAAGTTTTATAAAAAATTTATTGATAATTGCATTAATATATGTTAATCTTTTAATAAATCTAATGGGTTCCCATCCCCTATATTATAAAAGAGAAGACATCCTTTATCTTAGTTAATCCGCATTGATAATTTTTCATAGACCAAAATCTTCATAATTATACTTCCCACTTCCGTAGCCATATTTTTGAAGTGATATAATTCCAAAAAGACCATCACAAGATCCCTTAATATGATATAAAAATAAGTTATTTAAAAAATAGGTAATATCAATAATTGATAACATTTTTTAATTGTTGTTTATCACATATAAATCTACTATATTATAAATAAAATAATAAATTGTGTATCCTAAAAATAATAAAATATTTTATTGATTATTAAAAGATCATTGTTCACCCTCCTTCCTCAAAAAGTGAATTTTAAATGTCACCATTTCATATGTACAATATGAAGACTCCACAAAGCGGTATAATTAATTTATCATCTGTAACATTTATGTTGGTTTATTTTAAAATGTATAATTTTTTAAAAAAAATTAATATTAAATAGTTATAATTATTTAAATATAATATAATATTATCATTATTACCTTCCAAAATGATAGAAAATGATAATCATAATCACACATACACGTGGACTACTGTGTCCATGAAGCAAAGTGTCCCATTTTCATTATTTTTGTTTAATTTTGACGTTAATAAGTTTGAATTCAAGGAATATATAATTTATATGTGATAAAATAATAATTATATAATTTTTATATTTGATTAACATTCATTATTTCCATATTTTGAAAAATAGAAATAATTTTCATGTGCACATATGACTTACTGTCTCCATGAATAGTGTAGTTAATTTTTCTATCTCTATATTTTATGATGGAATAAAATATGTTTATATTATTATATATGATATTTATACAATTATTATCATTATAACTTTTATGGAAACAGAAACAAAACAAAAAGAACAAAATTGTTGAACCAAAAAATACAAGAAAAAATGATATAATTATCACCCAGAACCATGATTTTGATAATGAAGTGCTAAGAAACGAGTGATAAAAGGTTATAAGTAAATGTTATATGGTATGATTTATATAATTAATGATATATAATTTATTTAAAATAAATATAAATTTATTATATACTACATTTCAATGTGTACTAAGGATGTTAGACGTAAGGTAAGGGGTTTTCTTCAAACTTTTATTTTTGTGGGACACATGTCATATTCACCGCTTTTTTTCTTGTGTATATAATGTACTTGAATGTTTTTTATTAATGTTATGAATGTTGTTGGGATTTAAATATAATTTTATGGTTATTTAATTAATTTAAATTATGATTAAAAATATTCCAAAGTTGCAATAGTTTTATATTAAAATAATTTTGTTTATAAGTAATATTTATAATTAAGTATCCAGTGAGGAACTTATATGATATATATCTCTATAAAAACATCAATTTTAATCTAAAATGGTTTTTATGAAGAGTAATGTTTATTCCATTCATTTTAATAATCTGATGAACTAATTATACTGAAACTTTTTTATGAAATAAAATCGTCATCATTTCTATTATAGTTCCCCAAAACATTTTCATCTCTATCAGTATTTCAAAAAAAAAATATTTAATGTGTTTTTTAAATTATACTGTGAATATTGAATGTATTTTTAATCATGATTTAGACTTTTTTTTAAATAATTCATTATTAAATTTTATAAATGAATTACATTTTTACAAAAACATAAAAGGAATGTTTTTAACCTATATGACATTAATGAATGTTTCAACTATCATGACCTCTAAATAAATGGAATATTTATTTAAAAATTTATCTGGTTGATTTGAATGAATAATTTTTCCATTGAATTATTTTAATTTTTAATTTATTTCATATGATTTCAATCTAGATTTTTTATCTTCAACAACAATATTTTAAAGATCATTAAATGATATTGGTATTCCTAAAATAAAAAACCATTTATTTTTTTTATATTAACAAGGGATATAATAAAACGATGATAGCATTATTATATATTTTTATGGACTATATTTAGGATGATAATAATTATATGATTCCCATTTAGTTTTCATTTTAAATTATCTAATAATGTTATGAAAATTTTATGAAATCATTTACCTTTCAACGAGTTATGCTAAGATGAACCATTCTTAAATTCCAGTTGTTTTATTGAATTATGATATCATCAATGTTTTATGATATTTAATAACACATATATATATGAGTTTAATTAGACATTGGGTGGGATGTATTTCTCTATCCAATTAATTGGGTAAATGGTGATATGTCATGATTTAAATAGGATGGGAATGGGGGTGAACTCATCTCAGTAAGGTATTTTGTGCACTATGATAGTCAGGGAAGTTAACCATTACTACTAAGAAGTGTTTTTAAGTGATATCAATCCACTATGATAGTATTGGGAGTCAACCTTAACCAGTAAGATGGTTTCAGGAGGGAACTCAGTCTACTATGATCATCATTTAAATGATCCATGATTATTAATGATATGATTTCCTATAATAAATTGTATGTCACAATTACATGTATTATCATAATGTTTTCCTTCAATAGATTATGTTATTTAATTCTATTTTGATTTATATCATATGAACTGCCAATATATATGTCATAAATCCAGAATTTGATTTATGATAAGGGTGATATGATTTTCAAATTTTATTATCATGTTCCTAAACCATTATGTTAATTGTGTGATAATTTGATCAGTAATATCACTATTGTTTACCCTTACTAATAATATGAGTTCACCATTTAATTTATTTACATTCCCTTTAAAAGAAAGATATGTACTATGTATAATAGGTATAATAAGGGTTATATATTTTATGATATCAATGAGAGATATTGTAGATCTCTTAAGAAATAATTTTTTATTTGTCTATGTTTAAATAGACACTAGACCAATACAGTTGAAACAAGGATCAAAATGTTAGGTAGAAAATATTTATATAATAAGATATATAATCGATGCATGAAATGTCTAGTTCATTATATTACATTATTATAACCAAATTCATTATATGCATAGAATTGATATCATTATATAGGTATTTTAGAATTAGATTCATAATGGTATGATAAAAATGATATATAATAGGGAAAATAAAGCACTCACATTGATAATTTTTAGTTTTCCATGGAAAATTCTATAGAAAATGAGAACATCAGATTAGATTTTGTCACAAAAAGATAATGAAATTGATAGAGGATTACTATGGTATATTTGATTATTGATTATGATGAATTAATTTATAATTTTTATGGGTAATAAATAGTTGTAATATTTAACATCTATAAGAGAATAAAAGAATATTTTGAGAATAATTATTAACTTTTAAGGATATCATTAATCTGTTTAATGGAAAATGCATAAAAAGTGAAAATCGTGGATTTTGGGGGTTATTATTGATCTATAAACCATCATCCTATTATTAATTATCTTTTTTTAAAAATGTTGAAAGTCATTTGTTCTTATATTTTTTACTTTTCACTATTCAAAACATAGTGAATACCAATATATTTAAACCATTAGGATATGATAAAAAACCATTAGTATATCCCATTATTTTTTTCCAAACCATTGGACGTTTAGGAATCGCGATCTCTCTACACCAATATTTATTTCCTATTTTTTGGTATATGATGCTTGGAGTTACAAAATTCCATCGGTTTGTAAAAACTGTTGGAATCGATATTCAGCAATAGTTTGATATGTTTGGAATACATTAATTTTTAACTCTATACCGATAGTTTATGTACCATTAGTATACAATTTTACCAACTTTTTCATTAGAAAAGTTGGTATAGATAATGTTTTCAGGTCTATACCAATGGTTTATAAATTATTAGAATTGTGCTCTACAATTCCAAATAGTAGTGCACAGTAGATTCCACCCCACTTCAATTACAAAAAATTTCAATTACATTGTAAATAATAATATTATATGATTTAAAAATTATACTAATGTATAAAAGAAAGAATGCCACACTGGAACAAAAATCGACATAAAATACTCTAAAAACATGTTCATAAACACTATAGAATATTTATGAATACAACACCTAAAATCAAAACTAATAATCCCCTAAAAATACACTACACTAAAAAAACCTATTAATACAGGTGATAAAATAGTCAGCATAATATACAATGATTGGGAAAAATAAAACCTAGTAAATCACAACATGCCACATGAATTCATCTAAAAAGAAGTATGGTATCTACACCAATATAAATATGATATTTACAAAACAATTGACCACTAGTGAAAAATACATTACAGATTGAGGAATATAAATACATCCTTGATGTTTTTATAACATTTATTGATAAGTTTAGAATTGAAAACAATTGAATTATATATTAGTAATGGTTATTAATGGTTGGTACTAATTTTTATAAACATATTTAAATGAAGGGTTTTAATGAAATTTAGTAGAATGATTAATCATGGAGAGATTAAAGGAACCATACATGTATTAATGGATAAAGGGTTCCATCATTATCACCCATATGGGGAGATGCTAATTTATTTGGAAAGTGGGAATGAGACTATATCAAAATTTTGTCCCATTATTTAAATCATCAAAAGGAAATTAATTATAAAAAAGAATATTATGAAGTTGTATAATGTCAAAAAAATAATATCATGTTCTTCAGCCAAGAGTTTATTAGTAGATTATGGTTATGTATAGAGATTTAATATTTATAGAGTTTTTTTTGAATAAGAAAAAATAATTTTATAGAGTAAATATAGTTTAAGAAAAAAATTTGTAACTTTTCTCTCTTTAAAAATTTATTAAATAATATATACCACGATCACCATGAGGAGGAAATAATGGATACAACTACCATTATTTGAAGGTGTTTCACTTAATCTATAATATCTGTATAATTTAAATATTAGTTCGCGATCTATTCATGTTTAAATATAGTATTAAACATAGAGAAAAATAGGTTTCGATCATATACCCAATGCTCATGTGCATACTCACAACAAATAAAGAGGTGTTGTGAACTATCTTAAGCCTTAATGCCTAATAAGAAAACAAAAAAATGAGCTACCCCTATCTATTAATACGGTCAAGAGTGGGAAAACTATTATTCCAAGTTTTATATTGAAGATGAAATCTATAGGGTAGAATGAATTGTACATAAAATTTAGACATCCAAGATGGAAGCATAGTGGAGGTGCGAATTTATATAATGTAGTTGCATTTAAAAAAAATAGTTCCCATTAATGGTATGATTCCAAAATAATGTTTCTATATCTATGAAAGGATATATTTGAATTTATAACACATCCCATTACGTTATAAAATCAATGATTCTGTATTATATAATTATTTCATCAATAGTCTTCTTCATTCTATTTGGAAGAATGCTCCCAATACCCACAAGAGGCCATTCAAGCCATATGGTGTCCACAAAGTTGTGGGTAGATTAATTACTTACTGTTGACACCGAAAAAAAGTCTGTAACACTCGGAGGATGTTTCGGAATGACAAAGCGAAGTCATATTCGAAATCAGAGGCCCGATCCAGAGGCCTGGGATGTGGTGCGTGAAATAAAGGAGGCTCCGCGCAAAAAATTGTTCTGCGTGCGTAGAATCTCCGAGTTTCGCGGAATTGAGTCGTTGAGGAGCGCAATCATTACGCGCCCCGGTTCTGCGTGGAGAGTTTTTTCGCGTCGGCTATGCTCGGCACGAGGAATTTTGTGCACCGCCTGGATTCCGCGCCGGAGGTCTCCTATAAATAGAAGGTGACCCCGAACGGTTTGGGGGTTGAGGAATCCGAAGCGACTCCCGTGCGCGCAATTCGGCTCCCACCGCGCGGAAGATGTCTTCCAGGTAAAACCCTTATTTCACACAACCTTGCCCTGGATTTCGCCTTTGCGCGCAACTCCACCGGCATCAGTGAATTTTCCCCCTCCGCAGTATTCCATCCTTGCGTGCAATCTGTGCCTCGTGCGCGCAATACCCTGTCGTGCGCGCAAAACCCTGCACGTAGTGCCCTCTCCGCGCGCAATTCCTTTGTTCCAATTGCGCGCCGTCCTAGTCTTTTGCGCGCAAACCTTCCCTTTTACGTGCAAACCCCAGGACTCCTCACCTTGATGCCCCTTGGCTGCCCCCTGCACCGGCACCTGATGTCTCCCTTGCCGGGCATGCGCGCCATGCGTTGTTTTCCTGCACGACCTTCCAGACTCGTGCGAAGTAACCTCTAAGTCCCTTGGGCCGTGTTTCCCGTTGCGTTTCTTTTCCTTATGCTTCTCTGCATAGGCACGCTAACAGCTATTGCTTCTTCGCATAGCCACACTAATGTGGACCCACCGGTGGTTCGCCCTGTGGCCCCCCTTCACTATGGCCTTGCCCATGCCTTCCCTTCCACAAGGGGTAAAGGGCGTTGGGAATGTAAGCCCTAGGGGTGTGGAGAGAACCCATGTCATCCAAGATGCATGACGTTAAACTACTAAGCACCTCGTCTTTAACACGAGATGATAAACTGTGGTCCGACCCCGTGCCTCGCACGCAGGGTCCCCCCCAGCTCGGACATTTTTTATGCCACTCGTCTCCATGGGAATAGACTCTTCCTCACATGGAATGATATACTCCTTGTCAGAGCGGCGTTTTTCCGTGGGGGAAGGGTTGCCTCATAGCGTAAGCCCCTAGCCTTTCTTGCGGATGATTGCACCCATGAATCTCCGTACATCCCCCCTGCCAAGGCCAGTGGAGTCCTTTTCCCACTGCGCTTTGTCGCACCACGGGCCTCCACCCTGGAGTAAGTCCCAACACCAAGGGCCTATAACCACGCGTAAGACCCTATTTCATCTTTGGGACACTCAACGCATAAGCCCCATTCCGCTTCTCACGGACGCACCCTTCGCGACGTGATCGTCTAGTCCCTGCTGCCTCTTGTTTCCCACACCGAGCATGACTCACGTGGGCTTAGAGCGAGCATCGACCATGACATCCTATTATGGGCTGCCCCAGAGCGTAAGACCCATCCCAGCGAACTAGGTGGACTTTGATCTGTGCAAACACACGGTATGTAGGAAGCCTCCACGAGGTTCAAGCCCACCACCCGGTCATCCCGACCTCTCTATGTCGTTTCCCTGACCACCTTCGGCAGCCCAAGAGCGTAAGCCCCAAATCCTTCATCCCGCATGACGTTAAACTGTATTCCGTCCTGCATGACGTTAAACTGTATTCCGTCCTGCATGACGTTAAACTGTATTCTGTTCCGCATTACGTTAAACTGTATTCTGTCCCGCATGATGTTAAACGGTATCCCGTCCTGCATGACGTTAAACTGTATCCCCCCTCTTGGTCTATCTCAGAATGTAAGCCCCATGTCTCACTCCACCATATATCCTGATCCTTACATGGGCCACCACATCCCGGTGAGATCATGCCACACTATTCCACTCCATGATATATGGGAAGTCGCCCACGTGCTAGACCCAACATCGGTGTTCCCCCCTAGGGATCCTTCAACCTGATCCGTCTCCGCAAGACATTAAACTCGCGACATACCTCTTGTTAAACATGGAAATATGAGGAAAACCTCAGATGGTACACATTCCCTACGATCGATGTGGGATTCCTCGGACTTCCGCTCCCCCGATAATCCCTATGATGAGGGACCAAAGATAGACATGCCGACGACGCCCCAACGTGACCATTCTCCTCACTGAAGGTTGCTATCCCGACGAGACTCCTTGGAGCATCTTGGTGGAAGCAGCATAATTAACTGGCATCCATGTAGATATGGCACTGGGAATGAGCTTCAAGAACCCGTCTTAAATCTATGAGGGAGACCCGGACTATGTAATGAGCTCTGAGGAGAAATCCACGGAAGGAAGAACCGACATCCCATCATCCCGGTTTTGATTAAGGAGAAGATGTCCCTGAACAAGGAACGGATGTCACCCGCCTTTGGAAAGCGGGAATGCGGGGCAACAAGTTGCGCACCCTCCCCCAAAGAAGGACGCGTGCGCCCCGACGAAAGCGTCGGAAACAAAAAATGGTGAACCCGATGTGAAGCTCTTCTCCTCAACATGGTGGATGGTAGCCGTTGGGGCGTCAGATCAACAAAAAATGGTGAACCCGACGTGAAGCTCTTCTCCTCAACACGGGGAATGTTAGCCACTGGGGCGTCATCAGAATAATATCATGTCACCAGGTCCAGGTAACCCTCACCGGGACCTGAACCCGCTAGGAGTCGAGGCCTTCAGGACGTTGAATACTCCATTCTGCGACGTCGTCAGCATGGATCCCTCTCACCGACCATGGAAGAGGGAATGACATTGGGCCTTGGTTGTTGATATCCTTTCCTGTTGATACTAATGGGTTCATCTTTCTATTTTCAGGAATCAGATCACTGCATTCGGAGCTCAATTGCCACCTACCCACCGGCGCAGGGGCAGGGGCAGTACCGACACGGCTACCCCACGCGGTCCCACCTATTCGGCGGTCACTCCGACATCGAATGCCGTAGCAGCCAGGCGCTTGCACCCCCTCTCCCCGTCAGAAATCATCCAACGGAGGCTGATCAATAACCTGGTTCGTAGGTATGACGAGGAAGGGGTCATCCCCACCAGGGGCATGGCCCACTTGGATCTAGAGGCGGCCGCACCTCACCACCATCGCTGCCCTCGAGGGCCACGCAGGGAGCCGCTTCTCCCCACGCCGATGTTCAACCGCTTTGGGAGCCTATCCCCGGTGTTCTTTGACGCATCCCTCCCCTACGCCAATGAGGTGGGGGATCTCCGGGTCCACCCGATCGGCGATCAATCCCAGGGGTTAATGGAAAGAACCCCCACGAGGCTGTTTCGACGCTGCCGTCCGACTCTCCGAGCCGAGGAGTCGGAAATCCTCATGCCCGTACCGCCGGTTCCAGTCCATCTGACTCAATGCCAGCGTCAGGCGCGAGTGAGAGAGAATGCCCGTCCTGGGGCACCAACATCAGCAACCACTGTGGCCCTAGCCACTGCTGACTCCTATTCCAGGTCCTTGTGCATGTTGAGCAGGGGCAGCCATGTGCCCGACTGGGATCAAAAACTCGACCGCCCTGCAGGCAGGTTCGGTCGAATCTCACGGTCGCGGACACTGGCAATGGCCACTACGGACCAATCCGCGGTAGTGCCGCTCACCATGAGGGCTCATTCCGTGCCACCGATCTGGGAAGCTAAAAGCTTCTTCATGACGGATCTGATCCGGGTATGACTCCTTCCAGCACCCATTTCATGGGGTATGAGGTCACTCCCCCTACTGCCGGTCACGAGGATGGAGTCGTTTTGTATCCAGTCTCTCAATCACATGGAAGTCCTCCCCATGTCCCTTTCGACATCTGTCCCGGTGCTTCTCGCACCCCGACCTCTGGTCCCCTCTACCATAGCTCTATTGTGGTTGGGGGACCCCATGACGAAGATTGTCTTTACCCTGAGGAGCTACCCAGGGGAAGGAAGGCCGGGCGTCCTCACCGTAGGAGGAATGTCAGGGGAGTCCGGATGGGAATCAGACCAGTCTGTTTCACGGATTCTGAGGTAGAGTATGACTCGACGGCGGATCCTCCCTCCCAACCTTTTGAGTTGAGGGCAGGGATGGACACGCGGCGCGTCAGTCTCGTACTCCTCGAATGAGAGATCTGTATGATTCCCTCCTGCCTTCGAAGGTACATCCAGGAGAACGAGGACATGGCGTACCGCCAGGGACCAAGCCCGCAGTTGCCGCTGATCTCCTCGGAAGCACTTCCCGCCCCTGTTAGGGAGGGTGAGGAACTATTTTGGGGACTGATGGGAGAATCGCGAGGCGACACACCCTCGGCGGGCACTGATGCTGTGAAAGGAAGCCCATCCACCGGCCCATCCTATCACGACGTGGAATCCAGGGCACTGCAACCCCTGGAAGATGACCCAGGGATCGGCAGCCAATCGGCATGTTCGCCATATTCACCGCCGTCCATCCTGCCGCCCCGACGGCCTGCCTCGGTGCCATTGCCAATTCCCCGACTTTCCTTGGTGGACGAGCAAGGTCGGAAAGTTCCAGACCCCGAACCCGATCCATGGAGCTTTTGGACCGTTCTTGCAGCAAGCCACTTCCCTGAGAAGTTTTGGCCAGTCGCTGAATTGGGTTTTGATGTGCCAGAGTCGCTCACCCTAGGAGTGTTTGAATACTTCCGCCAGATTCTTTAGGTGACTCACTCTCGCATCTTCCGTTAGCTATCACCTTATCCTGGGGAGCCAAGCGCATCTCGAGGTGATTGGTGAGCAGTGCCGCTAGGTCGACCGAGCAGCACTCCCCGCAGTCTGACACCCCGAGTCGATGGACCACCACTATCCCCTTCATCGACAATGTGTCTTGAGTTTTTAAGTACTCCACAGAGTGATTGAAGAGGGCACCCCCACACGAACGTCCGCGGATGGGGGCAGTACACTGCTCTCCTCTTCTGTGCGATCCGCCGGCAGCCCGATCCACTGGACGGCCCTGAGGGAACGTCGCCAAGGGCAGTAGCAGTCATCAAGGTTGAACCTTCAGATGAGGGAAACATTGTGGAGCCCCTCGAAGGAGACTCACCCCCACGAGGAAAGGCCGCTACTGGACCCATCTGGGAGGATTACTCGCCAACCTAGGAGCCTCCTAGGCCTTCCTGTACCCACGGAGGCACTGGCGCTGGGCCGAAACATTGGCAAGGGTAAAGATCCTGTCAGGTCTGTCAAGCTCGCTGACCCATCTACCTCAGTGCAAGAAGGTAGAGGAGGATCCCGAGAAGGACACTCTACGCCAAAAGCTAGCTGAGAAAAAGAGGCTGGTAGATGAGCTCCTGGCCGAACGAATTGCAGAGCGGCGACCTGACTATGGAAACCCTAGACCAGGACAGTAGGGGCAGGAGCATCTACCCCTTGCTGAGATCCCCCCCGGGAAACCGTGACCATGTCGTGTTCGCCGGCAGGGGACACGTTGGGGCCCATGGCAAGAGGGCGTGATATGTTTTGCCGAACCCTCCCAAGCGGCGAGACAACCTGGGGGACCCTGCTCGATTTCCTCCCGCCGCTCTGAGAGTCGCTCCGCCAGCTGTCCCCCGAGCCACTGAGCGTGACTATCGTATCGAAGTGCCTCGAAATGCACTTGTGGTTAGATATCCCAATCAGGATAGGAATCCACATCCGGATGATCTGATGGAAGTAATCATCGCTCGCTTGGAGGCCCTGGAAACTCGGCAGGTGGCGATCCCACCAGATGGCAAGCCGTACCCCGCATGGGTGGATGCCATGCCGGCCCCGCCGGGATTTGGGAACCCCAATGTTTTCCCCATTAACGGGACCGGAGACCCGCCACAAATCTTGGACCACTTCAACTCGAGGTGAGGGCCTATGTTAGGGACTCCGTACCAGCAGGAGGCTGCCAAGCTCCGGTGCTTCGTTCAGACACTGGAAAGGGGCAACATTCATTTGGTACAGCCATCTCCCTGTTGGATCAGTGACTAGCTGGGAGGACCTTCGCCGAAAATTCCTCTACCAGTTCAGTTCCACAACCTGGAAGACGAACAATGCAGACCTCTTCAGGTGCAAGCAAAGGCCTGACGAGCGAGTCGTGGACTTTGTCGCCCGGTGGAAGGGGCTCACGTACTCACTTGACATGCCACTAACTCAGCAGAAATTACTGACGATGTGTGTGGGGAACGTCAAGGCAGAGTTGGTTCCTTCCCTGATCACGCAGAATTACCCTGGAGAGTTCCGGGACTTCTCGGATAAGGATCAGCGCCTCGAAGAAGCCCTGCAACAGACAAGTCAGGCACACCCGCTGCCTCCTATGATCTCTGCAAGGAGAGCCTCCAGAGCCGAGCTCGCTGCTATGGCGCAGATAGAGGCCACCAGACAGCTAGAGTTGCTGCCGGTGAGGCCAGCTCAGCAGGCTCATAGGGGTCCACCCCCACAGCCTCCGGCCCAATAGTGACCGCCTGAAAATCGGCAGGCGCCTCCGCGTAACGCACCACCACCACCTAGGCGAGGTAATTCAGCTCCACCTCCTCGGCCTGCTCCTCCGGCCCCTGGCCATGGTCAGCCCCCAAGAGTCCCCTTTCCAGACAGAAGGAATCAAGCTTACTCATTTGGCGAGGCCCAGGTCCCTGGTTATTTCCGTAGCGCCTTGGAGCAGAGGATCGTGCGACTGCCTGAGTGCCGGAAACCAGAAGAGGCATGTCTCACGGATCGCCCTAACTACTTCCCTTATCACTGGTTCCTAGACACACCATCCAGCAATGCTATGTGTTCAAGGACTGGCTCCAAGACAAGATTGACAACAACATAGTCAGGTTGGGCACAGCCCCGGCATAGGTGGCAGGTGTCTTCGTGGGATCAGAAGGCAGTAGTGGCGATGGGGATGGGTGGGAACATGTGTCTGACCGTGGGTCCTAGAAGTATAACGACTGGATGGCCCGCAGGATGGTCGCTCGTGCCAATGGCATCATCCATGCCCTCCTAGATCAGCCAGAGCCCTCAGAATCTGCGAGCGCCACTTCGGCATCGTCGTCCCAGCCTACTTCTTCCCAGAAGAGTAGGCGGCGGTGCAAGAAGAAAGAACGCGCCCTACCATTGCCGTCGTCTTCTCGCACACTTGGCGATTTCATGCCCCCGGAAATGGGGATCCCTCCGAGACCCCATCCGGTAATGGATGACTCCTTGAGTGAGAGCTCGGGGTACACTTCGGTTAACACCGTAGAGTTGGTAAATCCCTTTGTGGCTACCGACGACAAGGAGCGCTAGGTGGACCTCCTCCAGAGCCAGGTGTACGCTTCAGTTAACACCGTAGAGTTTGTAAATCCCTTTGTGGCTCCCGACGACGAGGTGCGCCAGGTGGACCTCCACGAGAGCCCGGGGTATGCTTCGGTTAACACCGTAGAGTTGGTAAATCCCTTTGTGGCTCCCGACGATGAGGAGCGCCAGGTGGACCTCCCCGAGAGCCCGGGGTATGATTCGGTTAACACCATAGAGTTGGTAAATCCCTTTGTGTCTCTCGATGACGAGGAGCGCCAGGTGGACCACCCCGAGAGCCCGGGGTACGCTTCAGTTAACACCGTAGAGTTGGTAAATCCCTTTGTGGCTCCTGACGATGAGGAGCGCCAGGTGGACCTCCCCGAGAGCCCGGGGTACACTTCTGTTAACACCGTAGAGTTGGTAAATCCCTTTGTGGCTCCCGATGACGATGACCGCCAGGTGGACCTCCCCGAGAGCACGGGGTATTCTTCGGTTAACACCGTAGAGTTGGTAAATCCCTTTGTGGCTCCTGACGGTGAGGAGTGCCAGGTGGACCACCCCAATGTCCCCAGCCTTCGCCAACATCGACGGAGCCGCGGCTAGGTGAATCGTCGGGGCACGGCGGTCGTCACCTCCAGTCAGGCTGTGCAGGCTACCGAGACCAAGCAGCAGGCCCGGTATAGAGAGCAGCACTTGCGGCCCCCTCACCCAGTGACAACAGGTTCGCTTCCACCATCGTTGGTGTTGCTGGATGGGGCGGAATCGCCTTGCCCGCATCGCATCAAACCCAGCCCTTCCACTGGCCGACTATGGCCTTCCAGTCCTAGAATGACATCCACCTCCCGAGATTCAGCCGGTGAACAGTGGGACGTGCCTAGTACCAGTCAGTCACCGGTCCCGCCAGCAGGGCCAATCATGCCCCCAATCGTAGAGCGACGTCCTGTAAGCAGAAGATCATGTTTGGCGCTAAAGTATGATGTTCTGAAGCATCTGGTTGGCGTTCCAGCAAGGCTTTCCATCCTTGAGGCCCTCTGCCTGTCGTCCGAAATTCATGAGGTGCTCGCTGAGGCTCTAAGGAGCCCCCTCCAGTTTGAAGCGGAGGTCGCGGCTGCGGAAGCCTTCCACACCGAGGTGATTTAGGACGCCGAATGTTAGGCGGTTATCTCATTCTCCGGTGAAGATGAGGACCCTTCCATAAAGAGGCAAATCCGCCCGCTGTACATCACCGGCTAGTCCATTGGCATGGAAGTCCATTACTTTCTTGTCAACTCGGGTTCTGGGATTAACATGATCCCAACTCGGACACTGCAAAAACTGGGGTTGTACGAGGATGATTTAACTCCCTCCGACCTCAGAATCCAGGGGTATGACAAGACCGAGAAAACAGCACTCGGCAAGATTCGTCTGAAGACCCAGTTCGGCAGCTTAATTGCCAATACTAAATTCATGGTTGTCTCTCAGGACACTTCCTACAACGCATTTATGGGAAGTCCGTGGCTCCATCTTCACGCAGCGGTTCCCTCATCATACCATTAGTGCCTCAAATACTCCCTTAAGGGTCGAGTGGCTGTGCTCCAAGGAGATGCGTCTCTGTTTTCCTCTTGTGAAGCTCGTTACCTGGATGCTGACTATTACAAGAGAAAGGAAAAGCACATCCTGGCAGGTGAGGATGAGCCCACCGCTGTCGCGGGTGATCCCTGGGCAGGTTTGGATGACGCATATGTCTTGCTAATCCATCGGTTGGAGGCCACGACTCCCGATATGGGGGAGTGATTTGTTGTCTCGGGTACCAGAGGAAGCCATATTTATGGGTCTAAGTGATGGCGGGAAATCACGTCGTACTCTTACACCAACCTGGCCCAGGTGATCCCTGAGCCTCCTACCCCTGTACGATATCGGGATGTTGGGCTTATGGCAACGGCAGTACGTCATACGCGCCTATTTTGCCAAGCCGGGATTGACCGGCTCAAGCCAACACGTCACCACTACTTTGATGTCATAAAGCGTGGCCACTTGGGCCACAGGCCGGATGGGATTGGATCAACCGCCTTTGTCGCCATGGTCTCCGTGGTGCATGATTCTCCCGTCATGATGACCTCTGCTTCCCATGTCGGTGCCAGCTCCCCATCAGGGTCGAGCAGCCCCGAAGCGGCTCCCACCGTGGATGATCCTTCCACAATCATAGAATAAGACATGGATGATGCTCCTCCTGCCTTTGAAGAGGGTGTCTCTACCACGGTCGACGAGCTAGTACAGGTGAACCTCGGTAGTGAGGCAGACTCGATATCCACCTTGGTCAGCACCGCTATGCCTCTCGAAGAACGACAACAGTACATAGAATTCCTCAGATATCACCATGATGTGTTATCCTAGAGTTATGACGAGATGTCGGGACTAGATCCCCAGGTAGCCGTCCACCGCCTTGGCCTCCCAGCAAACCATCGTGGGTTCAAGCAGCCTCCCAGAAAAATGTACCCCTTTCATGGTGCCATGGTTGAGGCCGAAGATGATAAGCTCATTAAGGCCAACATCGTCAGGGAAGTCCTGTACCCCATGTGGATATCCAACATTGTTCTGGTCAGGAAGAAGAACGGGCAGATCAGGGTCTGCATCGACTTCCCTTATCTTAATCGCCATTGTCTGAAGGATGACTTTCCCCTTCCCGTGACAGAGCTGTTGATCGACGCAACGGCCGGGTTCTAGGCCCTATCCTTAATGGATGGGTACTCCGGGTACAACCACATCCAGATTCCCCCTGAGGATGAAGAGTTCACTACCTTCAGGGCCCCCCAAGGAACTTTCTGCTATCGGGTTATGCCCTTCGGCCTGAAGAATGAGGGTTCCACCTATCAACGGGCTATGCACCGCATATTCAAGCTGATCCTCGGGACGCTGGTGGAGTTCTATGTAGATGACCTGGTGGTTAAATCTTGTCAGTGCCAAGACCATCTCAAAGACCTTGAGAAAGTGTTCGGTTTGCTCCGTTCTCTCCACCTGAAGATGAACCCGTTGAAGTGTGCCTTTAGGTTCACATCCGGAAAGTTTCTTGGCTTTATTGTTAGGTATCGAGGCATCGAGGTCCACCCCTAGAAGATCAAGGCCATCAGTCAAATGCCTCCCCTGAGTAATATCCAGGAGCTTTGAGGCCTCCAAGGCCACTTTGCCTATATACATTGATTCATTGGTAATCTGGCCGGCAAATGTAAGCCCTTTTCTCGACTCATGAAGAAAGGCACCGCCTATGGGTGGGATGAAGATTGTCAGACCGCTTTTGAGGAAATCAAGTTGTATCTGCTTCAACCTCTGGTCCTAATGCCACCCGTTCTCGGAAAGCCGCTGGTCCTTTACGTGACCGCCATGGAGCGATCCCTCGGTGCCCTTATCACCCAGAATAACAACGAGGGAATAGAGAATATCCTCTACTACCTCTGCCACATGCTCCTCGATGTGGAGGTTAGATACTCTCACATCGAGAAGAGCTTCCTGGCGCTCGTATTCGCCGTACAGAAATTGCGGAACTACTTGCAGCACCACGAGGTACAGCTGGTCTCTCGGGTAGACCCGTTGAAATGCATCTTGAGTCGGCCTATGTTGACCGGCCGATTGGAACGCTGGGCGGTGATCCTCCAGCAGTTCGACATTAGGTTCGTACCTCAGAAGGCCGTCAAAGGACAGGCGTTGGTAGACTTCCTAGCTTCCCATCCAACCTCTGTGGACCAGCCACTGGATTTGGGCTTTCCTGATGAGGCAATCCTCTCAGTCGATCATGCCACCCCATGCTGGAAGATGCACTTTGATGGCGGCTCCCGAAGCCCTACCGGTAGAAGGTTCAATGATCCTAGGCTTAACAGAGTGGGCCTGGGTATCGTCTTCATCACTCCGGAGAAAGCCGTTCTTCCATATTCTTTCTTATTGTCAGAAGGCTGCACCAACAATGATGCAGAATATCATGCCCTCATCACCGGCCTCGAGTTGGCCCTGGAGGTTGACATACCCCACCTGTATGTCAAAGGGGACTCTGAGCTAGTCATCAAGCAGGTTAACGATTACTACGCTGTCAGGAAGCCCGAACTCATGCCGTTGCTGGAGTGCACCCTCCATCTAATGGCTAAGTTCCCATCCTGACCAGATGTCGTTCACGTTCCCCGGTCGCAGAACAGTCGAGCGGATGCTTTGGCCAGCCTGGCCGCATCACTAGTGGAGCCCAAATAGGTTGACCTAATCATCCACGTGGCGCACCGAAGTGTCATTGCTCTTGTTATCCCGAAGGGCGATCGTGGCCCGCGAGTGAACCATCTCACCACTGGTGCCCCCATGTTAGGACCCCTGGGGCTTCAGGCGTGGTGATCGAGACAGTTCCTGACTAGAGGACACCCTTGGTTGAATATCTCTGGCATGGTAGTCTTCTGATGGACCGAGCAGAGCGAGAATGAATCCAGCGCCGCGCGCCGCAGTTCACCCTTAAAATCGGTCCCACCCGTGAGAAGCACCTTTACAGGCGTGGGTTTGATGGTGTTCTCCTCTGTTGTCTTCAAGGAGTTGAGATCCCACAGGTCATGCAGGAAGTTCACGCTGGAACCTGTGGCGCCCACTAGGCCGGGTTGAAGTTGTCCCACCAGATTCAGAGACTGGGATACTTCAGGCCCTCCATGATCCACGACTGCATCGAGTACGCCAAGAGGTGTCATGCGTGCCAAGTGCATGCTAACTTTGTGAATCGGCCACCGAAGCCTCTCCATACTACTAAGTATTCCTGGCCCTTTGCAGTCTGGGGGTTGGATGTCATAGGGCCTTACCTGCCGGCGACGGCCCGCCAGTGCCGGTTCATCTTAACTGCCACGGATTTCTTCTCAAAGTGGGCAGAGGCATCCCCACTTAGGGAATTCAAGGCTGGTTCTATCCCCGACTTCGTGAGTTCCAATATCATTCACTGGTTTGGAATACCTCACGCCATCCTCACGGATAATGGAACCAACTTTCGAGTGGCCGAGATAAAGAGATTGTACGCCAAGTACAACATTCGCTCTAACAACACATCTCACTATCATGCACAGGAGAATGGACAAGTTGAGGCGTTTAACAAAACCCTCTCTAACATTCTGTAAAAAATGGTTGGTCAGAACAAGAAAAGTTGGCCGAACAAGCTCCCCAACACCCTCTGGGCTTATAGGACGACGACTCGCAATTCCACCCAGGTGACCTCGTATTCCCTGGTATACGGAGCTGAGGCCATCATTCCCATCGAGGTCCAACTGCCCTCATTGCGCACGGCGGTCTACGACAAGCAAGCGCCAGACAGAGTTGCCGAGATCCGTCTAGCCGAATTGGAAGCGCTGGACATAAGTAGGATTTGCGCTTTACATAACAAGGAAAGGCATAAGAGCAGGATGGATCAAGATTTCGATAAGAAGGTTCACCTTCTCTCTATCCTTCAAGGTGACCTGGTGTTGGCTCTCAGAGCACCAATGGTTCCCCGCAGGAAACCACCCAAGTTGGAGCCCAAGTGGGAGGGGCCTTTTATTGTCCACAAGGTCTATCCCAATGGAGCATACTCCCTGGCGACTATGGATGGTGAGCGTATCACTCCTCCCACCAATACCAGGTTCCTCAAGAAGTACTTTGCTTAAACTGTATAGTCCAGCACGACCTTAAACTGTATGGTCCTGCATGACCATAAACTGTATGGTCCTGCATGACCTTAAACTATATGGTCCAGCACGACCTTAAACTACACTCTTCCCTACATCTGGGATCCATGGTCCGAGCTCTATGACCTAAAAATAAGATCTATATTCCGTCCAACATGACGTTAAACTGTATTGCCAGAACTACGTCTAGCTTGATTCCCATCCTAATGGGATACGTAGGAACGCCCAGACCTTTCGTCTTTGGGTCTAGCTTGAGGTCTGCTGTCACGTCTGTTTCGCCTTTGGGACTTCGACCACAGGGTCGCGTGGCATGGTGTGAGATTATGTCCCCATTCACGTCGGGTTTGCAATGGATGCACCACGTGCACCCTGTTCTCAGGGTTTAGCCCTCCTATGTCCAATGGCGTTTAAAGGTGCATATCAAGAACTACGTGTGGCTTGGTTACCATCCTTATGGGATACGTAGGACCTCCTGCACACCTAGATGTCAGGTACAGCCCCATCCCTTAGAAGATCCAACGATCTCCCGGTGCCCAGGGTGTTTGGCATTACGCCCCCTCTTTTTCCCAGGGATCCGCCATCTTTTGGCCGCTCTCAGACTGAGCCCTCTGACCCTTTCCAGTCGTCTGCTAATGTGCTCAAGGAACTCTAGTCTAGAACTTGGAGTGCCAGATTCATCTTAGTCATGTTCCATCCACTTTCCATGCTTCGTTTTCCCCTTCATTCAGGCCCCCATTATCCTTCATACCCGGAGGGACCCCCAAGAACGGCCTGGATACAACGCCCAAGGGCTCTCCTATCGGCATGGGCCAATGACCCCGAGGGTTTCAGACAATAAATTGATACAAATCCTACATTTCGAACATGGTCAGCATTTGATGCTCATTTGTTTGTCCCCGTGGCTAACACAACAAGATGCTTTGTTCCAAACATGGTCAGCAGTAATCCTTAGTCGTCACGTCGGTTCCCCAGGCCCTGAATGTTGGTGGCATGCTTCATGTCATGTTCCGCCCCACCGTGTCAAGGTGGAATCTTGACACTCCTTGTACTAACTCTTAGTACACCCCCGCACATCAGACAGACCGAGCAGCGTAACGGTGTCTCTCAGAGCTCCCGCGATCTGAGCGCTAGAGTATGTCCTGGGTCTCTTCTTTTCTGGTTTCATGCAGCTTGACCTTCATCCCCTTGGGGAGTGAGGAGTCGCCCAAACATTGCGTTTTGGGCCCAGCATAGCTGGGAGCTAGCATCTCCTACCCCTCCCTGATTGTTGAACCCTCGTAGGCCCCTTTGGCCTGAGGCTCCTCTCTCGGATGGTCCAAACCATATGACCTTAAACTGTGTTGTTGGTCCAAACCATATGACCTTAAACTGTGTTGTTGGTCCAAACCATTTGACCTTAAACTGTGTTGTTTGTACAAACCATATGACCTTAAACTGTGTTGTTGGTCCAAACCATATGACCTTAAACTGTGTTGTTGGTCCAAACCATATGACCTTAAACTGTGTTGTTGGTCCAAACCATATGACCTTAAACTGTGTTGTTGGTCCAAACCATATGACCTTAAACTGTCTTGGTGGTCCAAACCATATGACCTGAATTGTGTTGTTGGTCCAAACCATATGAACTTAAACTGTGTTGCTGGTCCAAACCATATGACCTTAAACTGTGTTGTCAGTCCAAACCATATGACCTTAAACTGTGTTGTTGGTCCAAACGATTTGACCTTAAACTGTGTTGTTGGTCCAAACCATATGACCTTAAACTGTGTTGTTGGTCCAAACCATATGACCTTAAACTGTGTTGGTGGTCCAAACCACATGCCTCGGCACTGCTACTACGAAGAATGCATACAAAAAACAACCCCAACCCCATTTAGGTTTTCATGTTTCAACAGAATCAGCTTATTAGTTCCTTAACTACTGGGAAACTATCCGCAACCAACAACATCAATCATTCATGAAACATATCCCTGCCATCCACCAATCATGTTAGGAAAACACAAGCAGCACAACAAGTCCCTTCTTATTAACCAACCAACCCATTGATTATTAATCCCGTTCCATTACCATTCCCCACCATTAATTAACTCTCAAACATTTTATTTATTATTCACAATTTAAAGTTTTTTCACATTCAATCCCATCCATGCATCCCCACTGCCAACTTCCATAACCATAACTGCACTATACATCATCATCCCTTGATACCATTTATAGCAGCCCCACTGCCCACCCGATCCACTACAACCCACAAAACAAGATTTTTGCCACATCATCTCCCCTTTAACATAATTTACCGCAGCCCTGTTGCCCGTTCTATTCGTAACAACCTAGGATTCACCCCTTCCTTTCACACACCAGTAAACAAGACAAAACCCACATTTTCATTATTCCATTTTGTTTAACCGGGGTGATCACACAAGGTTTCCATATTTTAATCATCCAACATTATGTGATTAATCATTTTCCACATTCCACAAAGATTCCACCCACAAAACGGTCTAGAAAGATTGGGATCCAATAAATTGTGCAAGAAAATGCCCCCAACGACCTTGATTTTCAGTAGGCAGATGCTTATTCAATTCACAACATAATATCACAGGATATAAGATAAACATAAAAACTCCCCCATCCCTATTCTTTGACCATCTATTATATTTATTTAATGGTTCAATTGTTTCTCATGGAAACAAGAGGATACCCACTATGCATGATGCACAAATTAGAGAGACGAAGGTAAGATCCCTACCTCAACAGGTTCTGATCCCAACGCTCCCTCAGATCAACCTTAAAAGACATCCGTCGGCGTCTGTCAACTCTGTCAAGTCACGGAAAACCCACCTCGGGTGGAAGTTGGAAAGGAAATGTCAAAGGAAAGACAACGGATCCATGTTCAGAAGTTCTGCCACGTTGTTACGATCTCGTGGCCACTGACTGATCACAAATCGGAGCTCGAACGAAGAAGTTATGGAAGAAAAGGAGCCTTTGAGTCTCTTGGGAGAGATCTGCTCAGAGGAATGGGGAGGAGAGAGGATAGTTGAAAAGGAGGAGGGTACCCATCCTTTTATAGGCGAGAACAGAAAAAGTAAACGGTGTGTACTTTATGGTACATGGCGTGTACTCGGCCGTTTCACACGTTCACCACACGGCTTCTAACACGGCCTTCAATGCGGAACGCAGACGTGGACTGGTCAACACACGTCGTGAAGGTAACACATACATGGGGAGGGACTACATGGAGTGTAGTATTGGATACATGGAGTGTACCCATTTATTTCACATGGAAATGACACAACTCCAACACGGCACATGGTTGTTGACTAGTCAACACACGGTAACGCATACACGGGGAGAGACTACACGGCATGTAGTTTGGGGTACACGGCGTGCACCCATTTATTTCACACATTAAGGACACAACCTTCAACACGGGGTATACCCAGCAAGCGGGTACACGACGTGTACTCAAACTACACGGCGTGTAGTTTCAAAATTCTGGAAAGTGTGGGAAAAGTTCATTTTACCCCCCAGAACACTTCATGGCCTTCTTTTTGACAAAGGAATGGGCCGGTGAGGTCCATGCCATTACATCACATACCTCTTAAAATATTCTCATCCTCGAGAATTCAAAAACCAACCCAGAGGAAACCCAACAAGATACCTCTTAGGTTTCTCGTTATAACAGGAACCCGACCAACAACCCTAATCATATGTGTTAGGAATTCCTTCTCCCATGTCGAGATATTATCTGATTTAGGAGGCACTGATTCACCTGCACGGGTTTAATCGCATCCTCATTAATGCGTCTCGATTATGAATTGGGTCTTCCCACTTTCATACATTAGTATTTTTCCAACTTAAACTGCCCCCAACACCGCACAACCAACACACTTCCCGAACATGTGGTTTTGGAAAATTCCTTCTCCTATATCGAGATATTATCCGCTTTAGGCGGCACTGACTCGCCCGCATGAGTTCAATCACATCCGCATTAATGTGTCTTGATTAAAGATCAGGTTTTTTCCTTTTTTTCCCACACATCTGGACATTATACACACTTCCAGAGAACAAGGAAAAAAATGTTCTCACAACTGAAAAGCCAAGCATTCCATATATCAAAGGTTCAGACTATAACATCAACAAAAATCTCAGAAGAGAAAAAGGAAAAAAAATACAAAACAAGTCCAGGTACTGAGCGTGCATCTGGGCCTCCTGCTTGCAAGTGCTCTCCTTAAGGTCGTCATGCCTCCACAACACACAAATCAAGGCGATGGTTCGTCCACAAAGCACCTTCTCTTTACAGTCCTCGATTCTGACAGGTCGTTCCTCAAAGGTCGCATCATCTCCCATATCTAGCTCTCCCCAGTCGATAACGTGAGAGTCATCGTGTAAGTACCGACAATGCTGGGAGACGTGGAAGATTTCATGAACCTTCTCCAACTGAGGTGGCAGGGCCAGCCGATATGCCACCTCTCCGACTCGCCTCAGCACCTCAAAAGGTCTGATGATCCTAGGGGAGAGTTTACTCCCCTTACTGAACCTATATTCCCCCATCGAGGGGAAACCTTCAAGAACACATGGTCTTTCACCTCAAACTCCAAATGCCTCCTTCGACGATCAACATAAGACTTATGTCGGTCCTGATCCGCTTTCATCCTCTCACGCACAAGCTGAACCTTCTCTGTGGTGATGTGTACTACCTCTGGCCCAAGAGCACCTGTCTCACCAACCTCTTCCCAACAAATGGGTGAACGACATGGTCTTCCATACAAAGCCTCAAACGGTTCCATGCCAATATTAGAGTGGAATCTATTGTTTTAGACAAACTCTACTAAAGGCAAGTGTCGTACCCATGATCCTCTGAAATCCAGAACGCATGCTCACAGCATTTCCTCCAACATCTGGGTAGTCTGCTCTGTCTGTCCATCGGTTTGGGGGTGGAAAGCAGTGCTAAGGCATAGCTGGGTGCCAAAATCAGGATGTAACCCCCTCCAGACTTGTGAGGTAAACCGAGTATCCCAATATGATATGATAGTCTTTGGAACTCCATGAAAACACACCACCTCGTCTATGTACCTCTGTGCTAAGGTACTCACCGGGCCTGACTGCTTAATTGCTAAGAAGTGAGCTGATTTCGTCCCTCGATCCACCACTACCCAGATAACATGGTAACCACCCTGAGATCTGGGAAGTACTGTGATGATGTCCATTGATATGTCATCCCACTTCCACTCAGGGACATCTAAAGGATGCAACTAACCACTGGGAACACAGTGTTCAGCCTTCACTTGCTGACACACTAGCCATTTATCCACAAACTCCGCCACTGCCTATTTCACCTAGGGACACCAAAACTGTTCCCTCAGGCCGTGGTACATTTTTGAATCTCCTGGATGTACCGCCAAGGCTGAGCTATGGGACTCACGGAGAACTCCCTCACGTATCACCTCCGAAACAAACAACCTTCCAGGGAAAAACATCGGATGTTGGCTATCCTCTGCCAATCCTTCTGGAGTGTTTCCCTGATCAAAATGATCCCGCATTACTTCCGCCTCGGAGTCCCCCCACTGAGACACTTCCACCTGCTGCAACAAGGAGGACTGCACTGTCATCTGAAACAAACAACCTCTAACACCTTCTATCTTGGCATCCATGTGCAAGGAGGCCAACTCTCCCATCGCTTTCCAAGCATCAGTGGATTCCCAAACCACTTCCTTATGTGACTTTCTGCTCAGGTCATCAGCCACAACGTTTCCATTACATTCAGTGTAAGAGATCTCAATGTCATAGTCTTGGAGAAAGTCAACCCATCTCCGTTGCCGCAGGTTCAGGTCATGCTAGGAGAAGATATAACGGAGTATCCTGTGATCTGAGAAGACCACAAAGCGCTCCCCAAGGAAGTAATGTCACCACAACCTCAGTGAGAATAATACTACTACAAGCTCTAGGTAAAGGGTGGAATAGTTACACTCGTGAGGACTTAACTTCCTAGACACATAATAGATCAATCCCTTCTTATGCATCAGCACACACCCCAGACCAAGGCCAAAAGCATCACAAAAAACCTTATACAACAACCCTTCCTCTAGAAACCTGAGTACGGGAGAAGTGACCAACTTCTCATTTAGGTAGTTGAAAGCCTTCTGGCACTGCTCGCTCTATAGGAAGACCTGGTTCATCCTAGTGAAAATTGTCAATGGAGTAGAAACTCGAGAGAAGTCAGAAATGAACCTCCGAGAGTAACCTTCTAACCCCAAGAAACTACGAACTTCTGCCACGCTCTTGGGTTCTGCCCAAGAAATAACTACCTCCAACTTCAACGGGTCCACTAACACTCCAAGCTGAGACACTACGTTCCAAATGAAGTGTACTTCCTGTGTCAAGAACTTACACTTCGAAAATTTCCCTGTAAATATGGTGGTGTCGAAGGACTTATAAGACTGCCCTGAGATTCTCAACGTGCTCCTCCTTTGATCTTGAGTAGATTAGGATGTAATCAATAAACACAACGATGAACCGGTCCAGAAACTCTCTGAAGAACAAGTTCATAAGTCCCATGAACACGGCCGGTGCATTCGTAACTCCAAATGACATCATTACAAAATTGAAGTTCCCATACCTGCACCTGAAATCCGTCTTCAAGATTTCACTGTCCTTTACCCTCAGCTGATGATATCCAGATCGTAAATCAATCTTAGAAAACCAAAATTCTCCCCTCAGTTGGTCGAAGAGATCATCTATCCTTGGAAGGGGGTCACAGTTCTTGACTGTTACGTGGTTAAACCTTCAGTAGTCTATGCATAGCATGAGACCACCATCTGCCTTCTTCAAGAACAAAACTGGAGCACCCCATGGCGATATGTTGGGTCGAACAAAACCCTTCTCCATCAAATCATCAATCTGAATCTGCAACTCCCACAACTCTGGAAGTTCCATCCAATAAGGGGCCATCAAAATCAGACGGCCACTATGTTGTATGTCTATCCCGAACTCATCGTCACTTCGGGGGGGGGGGGGGGGGGGGGGTAGAGTCACATCCTCCTTAGGAAAAACATCAAGGAACTCCCTAACAACCTCTAGGACATCCATCATCTTTGTATCAGCTTGAACCACTGATAACCCCCTAAAAAGGAAAGGAGAGGCTTCACATACCGACTTCACACCTGATAGCTCCTCTCGCCAACAAAAGATATTTGTTGCCCATCCATGTCGGAGAACATGACTATTCTCTGGAAGCAGTCGATAATGACACTGACAGAAAAAAACCAGTTGATGCCTAGGATGACATCGTATAGCTGCATCTGTAATAGAAGAAGGTCCCCAGTAGATCGATGTGGTCCCAACGTCATCCCACATCCCTTGAAAACATAATATACACTGGTCTGACCTCCAACTGGTGTACTCAACAACATTGGTATGGAAAGTCTCTCTACGTCTAGTCCCAAAGCATGTGCTAGACCAGGTGTAACAAAGGAGTGTGTTGCTCTCGAATCGAACAAAGAAGAAACAAGAGTGCTGAACAAACAAATCGTACCTTGAACCACCTCTGGTCCTGCTAGAGCTTCCAACTCTTCTGTGTGAAACTTTCCATGCCCAGATCCTCTTCCTCTCTGAAGTCATCCACCTACCCAACCACACCCTGGTCGAGGTCTCTATGTTGCACCCTGAGGTCGGCCTCCTCCAGTAACGTCTGCCCTCAGAGGAGCATGGTCCTACTGCTGCTGGAAGGGCCTTGCCGGCAACTGGTACTACTAAGGTGGGCACAGAACCTTCCCACCTTCACCATACTGAACTTAGGTCGGGCACCAACTCTAAACGTTCCTGAAACCTACACAAGAAAAAAACTTCAGTCCTGGGCTCATAAAAAATGGACGGGGACCCGAAGAGCTGAACTGGAACTGCTGGGGCCTGCTCCCCACTGGCCGGTACCTGGAAGGTCCCGTCTTAGGAGACCTATTGCAGACTTCCTTCCCCTTCGACGAGCCTGGTTGGATCCCCTCTCGTGGTGCACCTCCCAGTGAGTGCATACTCTCTACAACCTCTTCCTTCTTCTGTACTGCCAAGTATGTCAGAAGGGTGAAGGGGGTAACAACATACTGGAGCGAAGGACGAAGTTCCTTCTCCAAACGTCACGCCCGAGACTCCTCATCCGGAAAGAGATCCAGAGAAAAGTGCAGGAGATCCCGGAACATGATCCCCAACTCTCGTACTGACATACTCCCCTGTTGAAGGTAGAGTAACTCCTGCCGCTACTTCGCCTTGATCATGGAAGAATGTAATTACTCCCATAATTTCTTCTCAATGTCACCCCACGAAACCTCTGTCTCTATCTTCTCTCTGAGGTAGAGCATACACCACTTTCACGATGCACCTATGAGATGACTGACTGCTAGGGGAACCCAGTACTCCCTCGGAGCACGAATAAGGGTAAAAGGGATCCCTAGATCCTCAAGCCACCCCCGTATCCTTATCCAAAGTAATACCCTAGTACTTATTGAGGGTCTGTCACTAGAAAGAACAGAGAGTCTTCTACCATTGGTTATCTTCCTCCTCTCAGTCAATCCTAAACCGATGAACCACCTGAATCTGCTGGCCCTCAGCCGTCTGAGCCAACCTGGGATGACGTCCAGGTTCCATAGCTGTACGGTAAACAGAGATCTCCTAAGCCCAAGTAGTAAGGAAATTTCCCAGGGTTTCATTTTATCATTTTATTTCATTTTCATTCCCAGAACACCCAAATCAAGTAAAACACAATCATGATGATGCATGTACCTTCCCTAGTGTATCTACCCTACAATAATTGTAGTCTCACTTTGTCATTCGGTAGGCTCAGAGTCCTTACATCAGATCATGAGGGGGTCCCTAAAATCTCGTGTCCTAACCAGTCTTCCCTAGCCAATGTCACACACCAAGATTAACTAACATTGTTTCCCTACCATCGCATGCAATCCTCACTGTGCCTAACTCCAGACTCCATTCGATATCTCAACCATCACCTCTGATACCATTCTCTCACGAACCCCTCCCACCAAAGATTCCCCTCCTGAGTTGGAAATGGTGAAAGGGAGATAATGACCCCCCGAGTCCCGCCTCAAGTAGGCCCCGGGGTGGAGACTAGCACCAATGTTATGAGTTTTCACAAATATGGGAGGCATTACCCTTTTTATTATTTAAGATCGGGAATAGGACAAGTCAACCACCCAAAGTGGAAAAGAACACTTGTATAGAAATAAACCCAAACCAATCCCACATGCATGATTAAAAATTTTTATAACAAGGTGCAAGTACAAGAAAGCTCAAAGTACAATACCAAAAGAAAAAATGAGTACGACAACTGCAACAACTCCAATTGTCTGACTAGTAGGGTCCCGTACGGCCCTAGTAGTCCTCCTGAAAACCTGAAAGTAAACGTAGGGTGAGCATACAAGTATATTCAGTATGGAAACCTAAAGCTCTCGTGCACAAGTGGGGAGACATCCTAATGTCCTGTGAGAACAATAGAAGAAACCTATCAAGGAATTCCACCCACCCAACCTCACCAGCCACACTCACCAAAAACACAATCACAACATGTAGTAGTATATATGAACAAGAGTATTGGGTACCCCGCACCATTTCCCACTAGTTACTTGCTCTTCCTAACGGCGAACGTCCTGACGCTACCACACTCTTCCCACCCGCACACACATGGGCCTCAAGAACCACATATCCCGCCCGCACACACCTGGGCCTCAAGAACCACATATCTCGCTCGCACACACCGGGGCCTCACAACCACGCATCCCACCCGCACAAACCTGGGCCTCAACCACAATCACGTCCCCACCCGAACGCACCTAGTCCTCATCCCGAAGATTCTTGGGAGGAATAATAGTAACATAACTCTCGCCCGAAGACACCTGGGTCTCATCTCGAAGATTCTTGGGAAAACAAACCTTCCTAAGAGTCTTGGGCCAATCCACCCCAATCGAAACCTACCTGAAGGGTCTTAAGTGTAAGGTCGCCTAATGCGATCACAGCCTAGGGAAGAAGGAGCAGGATAGACCTAGTAACTATGGAAAAACACCCTCTCCCATGAAATGGGAGTGCTCAATACTAAGTGATCAACATGGGTGAGGTGTGATAATACACAAAGAGATATATATATATTTACACACCAAACACTCAGCCCAACCTATGGATTCTAATCGGAGAACTGAGCACGTGCCTCAGCACTGCTACTACGAAGCATGCATACAACAAACACCCCCAACCCCATTTAGGTTTTCAAGTTTCAATAGAATCATATTATTAGTTCCTTAAATACTGGGAAACTATCCACAACAAACCACATCAATCGTTCGTGAAACATATCCCTGCCATCCACAAATGAAGTTAGGAAAACACAAGCAGCACAGTAAGTCCCTTCTTATTAACAAACCAACCCATTGATTATTAATCCTATTCCATTACCATGCCCCACCATTCATTAACTCTTCCACATTTTATTTATTATTCACAACCCAATGTTCGTTCACATTCAAACCCATCCCTACAGCCCCGCTTCCAACTTCCAGAACCACAACCGCATCGTACATCATAATCTCTTGATACCATTTATCACAACCCCGCTGCCCACCCGATCTATAACAACCCACAAAACAAGGTTCGTGCCACATCATCGCCCCTTTAACATCATTTACCGAAGCCCTGCTGCTGGTTCTATTCGTAACAACCCAGGATTCACCCCTCCTTTTCACACACCAGTAACCAAGCCAAAACCCACATGTTCATTATTCCATTTTGTTTAACTGGAGTGATCACACAAGGGTTCCAGATTTTAATCAGCCAACTTTATGTGATTAATAATTTTCCACATTCCACAATGGTTCCACCCACAAAATGGTCTAGAACGATAGGGAAACATTTAATTGCGCAAGAAAAGGCCCCCAACGACCATGATCTTCAGTAGGCGGATGCTTATCCAATTCACAACATAATATCACAGGAAATAAGATAAACATAACAGATCCTCCATCCCCATTATTTCACCAGTTATTAACATTATTTAATGGTTCAACTGTTTCTCATGAAAAAAATATGATACCCACCCCTCATGATGCAAAAATTAGAGAGACAATAGTAAGATCCCTACCTCAATAGGTTCTGATCACAATGCTCCCCTGGATCAACCTTAGAAGACGTCTGTCGGTGTCCGTCACCTCTGTCGAGTGATGGAAAAACCTCCTCGATTTGAAGTTAGAAAGGAAAGGTCAAAGTAAAGACAACAGATCTATGCTCTGATGTTCCGCCTCGTCGTTACGATCCTGTGGCCACTGACAGATCGTAAATCGGAGCTCAGATGAAGAAGTTATGGAAGAAATGGTGCCTTCGAGTCTCTTGGGAGAGCTCTGCTCAGTGGAATGAGGAGGAGAGGGGTGAGTTGAAAAGGTGGAGGGGACCCCTCCTTTTATAGGAGAGAAAAAAAAGTACACGGAGTGTACTCGGCCGTTTCACATGGTCAGCACACGACTTCTAACACGGCCTTCAACGCGGAACGCAGCCGTTGACTGGTCAACACATGGCATGAAGGTAACTCATACGCGGGGAGGGACTACACGGTGTGTAGTATTGGATACATAGAGTGTACCCATTTATTTCACACGGAAAGGACAGAGCTCCAACACGGCACATGGCCATTTACCGTTCAACACATGGTAATGCGTGTATGGGGAGAGACTACACTGCGTGGAGTTTGGGGTACACGGCGTGCACCAATTTATTTCATATAGCAAGGACACAACCTTCATCACGGGGTATACCCGGCAAGGGGGTACACGGTGTGTACTCAAACTACACGGCGTATAGTTTCAAAATTCTGGAAAGTGTGAGAAAAGTCCATTTTACCCTCTAGAACACTTCGTGGCCTTCTTTTTGACAAAGGAATGGGCCGGTGAGGTCTGGGCCATTACACATTTCCTTATGTTAAGAAAATATTTTTATGTTTGATATGTCTACAATTATATATCAGAGTAGGGTTTAGATAATTTTGGAGATTATTATATTTGCAACAGTAGTTATCTTAATATTTATTCACACCGTCATTGGGAAATTAAACCAGACGATTAGACTCCTAAAACCCCATTTGAGGTTTTACGATATGGGATTTTAAGGTGACTAATGATATTCATCAAAATTATATTTTTTAGATAATTAAAGGTTATTTTATATTAGAGTGAAAATAGAAGGTATAAAATAACCATTGTGGTAAAACATTCAATTATATATGTATATGTTACAATTGTTTTTGAAGATTTTTTTTCATTGTAGTATATTTTTAATTGGATAATATTAGGGTAGTTTTTTAAAAGGAACATCCTTCAGAAGGTGTACAACATGTCACTTCCAAAAAGTTCGTGGTAATTGAAACCACAACCAAAGTGTAAGAACATGGGGTTTGAATCAGGTGTGGATCCTATAATGTTCGGTTTATTTAATTTTATGGACCAAACATGGATATATATTGAGGTAGAGAAGATAATAGGGGTGGATTGGGATTGTTTGGGACCATGAACCTAGATTTTTGGGAGAAAACTATAGGTCAAATGATTAGTTTCAACCATTTAAGGAATGCCACATAGTATAATTTAACCATTCAAGGATGGACACTGTTCTAGTATAGGGTGCACAATTTACATTAACCATTCCATTTGGGATGCCAGTCTTTGTGATATTGTTTTCAATTTTATCAGATCTGTTTCAAAATTTTGGGGTATAGTTTCCCTAATTGGGTGGCCTAACCATTTTCATGCCCTATCTTACAGCTTCTCAGGCAAGATTTGTTCATTTTTGACAAAATCATGTCTCCAACCCATGCGTAGGAAATTTTTTGGGTAAAATAACAGTTTTTCCATATTTAATTTTTTATCCAACCCATGTATTTTATTTTCATTCATGTGGATAAATCAAACTAAAATATCCCTTTTGAATAATTCTTCAATATTAAAATATGTTTGGAGATGGATCATTTATCCTAGGTCCAAATTCATTTTCATTCATCCCATTGGATACAAATTGACATGTTCTAGATTCCACTTTAATCTTTCATTGTCCTTATTTTTATCTATGATTCAATATAGATGATGGGTCATATGACAGAATTTTAGGGAATTGATCTATTCATTAGGTATAATGTAATCAATTCTGAACTGTTGGATGATACTAGAATATGATATATATATATATATATACGATCCTAAGGTATGATGTTTCTAACTTATCCCATGTCATCCATCATTTTATATGTTTTCATATCCTTGCCATAATTTCGGCAGGGATGATCATTCAAATTTATATTTAATTATTTTAGTCATTATTAATATACTCTATGAATCACTAAATACAAGAAATTCAATGTTTGTTGTCGCATTCACAACATCAGCGAACGAATTTAGCACGAGGTACTATATTTTGGATTTTAGTGTTTTTTCATGTTTGAGCCACTGTTTGGCTAGGCCTTAATCATGACCAGTACTATGGTATCTCTCTTTATATAAAATATATATTGAATTGTTAAATGGATAATTATTTGATGATTTTATTGAAAAATGTTGTTTTCACTTGACATATCTAAGGTAAGTATATAAATTTAATTAATCAATGATTAATTAAATTGAATGTATATCATATGTATATGAATTTTGATAGTTTATATAAAATTATATAAATGTGTTTGTTTTTCAATAACACAACATTGTTAATTTATTGAGGGTAAAGGATAAAAAAAATTAATTGAATATCAAATGACACAACTGGTTTCATACCCAATAAATTTTCATACTAATTAAATTAAACAGTTGAACCTTTTAACATTGTTAAATGAAAAAAATCACATTGCCTTACATATTAAAATAAATAAATTTATGGTTTTAATTTTTTATATTTACCATGTCATAATTATCAGGGTGATTAGACTTTAGTTAGTTTTTTTTCGTAGGGAATTCCTGTAGAACTCAGGGATTCCATTCTGATTTAAGGATGTAGATTACAGTGGTTGAGACTCATATTGGAAAATGATCATCATCTTTGTGTGGATACACAATATTCCCCCAAAATATCCCTTTTTTACTATTTTAGGATTCATTGGATACACCTCATGGATCCAACATTGTTTCCTGGGGCACAAAATCAATTGGTTATATTCTTGTGCCTAGAAATAACATATCTTGTTTTATTATGGATTTGTTACTTGGACATAGTTAGATCACACTATTTTGGAATTCCATAGATAATGCTACTTGGATTAAAATCTTACACCTATATCTAGGATGTAGTTATTACTAAGTTGGAACCCCTTGAGGTCTAGGATTCCATGGTTGTTACCATGTAACCCTTTTATATAATAATCTTTAGTTGTTACTTGTTACATCCTCGACACTTCACTACTTCAATCAAGAAGTGATGTTGGTGTTGAAAATGCCTCATGTGTCATAATCATATAAAAGAAATTATTTAATTAATGAACTGGTAACATGTTCCTTCATAATACGAGGAATGAAATAGGTACATGTCTAATTAAATTACTATACATCATTACATGTATATATTCATGGTATCACACCTTCCATTTTAAATTACATTGACATGATTTTATATAAACCATTAGTGGTGGCCTACTGAGATTTATCTCACACTCAATATGTGACCTATTGGTAACCTAGAAGAACATATGTATGTTGGTTTTCACAAAGAGAATCATATTTTTTCAAAAAATTGATTTCATGACTACTTGGGATGGATATACTAGCATATGACCGAGTTGGTTCTTGGGATGTTTGGGATATTTTTTAATTCTTTTTTTCTACATTTGTATACCATTAAATCCTGCTACTTATATAGCTATATTCCATTAGTCTAGATATATGTCATATATCGTCATCAACTAATGTATATTTATATTATTTTAATCCTATTTTTATTGTTAGTATTCATTTAGATTTTATTGTGACATCTATTTTTTTACTTAATTCTTCCACTTATTATCATTTTTTATATGTTTTATTCTATGATACAAACTTTCAATTGCGTAATAGTCTCCCCATAGACACAACCTAGGCCCTTGCTACTATTCGGAAGCCTTTGGCACTCAAGGAGGTGCTCTTAAGTCTATATGGCCAACTGGATTCAGCGTACGTTCAGTGGAATCTATTTCTGGGACACCATAAAGTTGTATCAAAGGAATTTTCCATTATTAAATTAATATATAGAGACAAAATATATTAGATTTGTAACGATTGGAAGATGTTCATATGTCGTTCTTGGGTGTCATGATTCTATTTTTGAGGAAATTTCTGGGCTTACATAATTATAATAAATGTTCTATTTTTTCCTATTATAATTCATATTTTTTTACCATTGGTTCATGAACATGCCCTGTGGTATTTCCGATTATTATTATGATAGAGGATTTATTTCATCCTTGATCCAATGGTATAAAGGAAAGGATAATTGTTACAGTCATCACCATAGAAACCTAAAATTCAAATGTCATGCATATTTACATGCCATATAGGTTCATTTCAGTATTTTTTAATTCCCTAAAATGCATGTGGATATTGAGTGATCCTTGGTTTGTATATATTGTCGTTCTTTTTTCGAGGCTATGATTATTTGATTTCATGTTTCAATTGATGAGGCGTTATGGGCCTTCATGGGATAGAATAAGTAATTTACAGAATGAAACATATAATTAGAAATTAAATTATGTGTTAATATAATTGATAATGGGTATGGATATTGATTTACTATAATGGAAACCTCATTTTAAATGATCCTTGATATATTAATGGAAGATAATGTAATTGGAAAAGTGTAAATTTTCCTTTAAAATGACTTGGTTATATGTACTTATCCCACCTTTTTAGATTTACGAAATGTAAAGAAGTGAACTTGATAATAAAAATTGAAATTAATGAAATGGTTTCCAGTAAATATATATGGATGGTTTAGTTTACCATTAATCTATATAAAATCTTGTATATTTTAATCTATCCCCTATCAACTCCTTAACATATAAACTAGTATCTCAGGGAAGTATACCATGAGTTGTTGGACCTTTATTTTTCACAGCTTCTTATAGTGGTTCTATATTCATTATTATAATCATATTTTTAGGAATATAATAGGAATTTATATACCAATGATTCCATGATTTCCTTGTTTCTTTTTCTAGGAGGGTGGCGATGACCATTCTTCAAAAATGGTGGGCCTTGAGATGCCAGTCTTACCTTCAAGAGTGCCACATGAGGCACTACCGACTATACCTGATCAGGGAACCGATGTATTGTTCTAGAATATTATCTCACATCTAATGCACTTCATGGATAGTGCTCTACAATATACACCGAAAATGGTTGATCATGTGACCATGTTCATGCAAAAGATTCTCCTATTTTATCTGGAGATGACAGTTCATGGGCTACTCATTATTTTCTAGTGTTCAAAGTTTCTCTCAATGATAAACTAGAGACACATACATAGTGGATGGGTATGATTACTACATACTAGCAATGTGATTTAACAAATAATTGTTTGGATGTAGTTACCAAGATATTCACCAATAGGGCATGCTATGGGAGGAATTCTAAAAACCTTTATATGATAAGTTATTTCCCCATATATTGAAAGATGATAGTGAAATATTTTTTGTGTATCCTAATTAGAGTTCTATGTTAGTTTTGGATTATTATGTGTCTTTCCCTGATTTATAGTGATTTGCACTGATTTTAGATGGTGATGAGATTTCACATGTGAGATGATATGAGGATGGCCTCCTGTATGCCATCCTTATATTGAAGAAAATCTTCGACCATCCTGATTTTTAAAAAATTGTAAATCAGGATATTATTACAGAAAAAAATCTAATGGAAAGGGGCAATACATGGTATAAAGGACCAATGTTGATGCATGCCAATAGTTAATTCAGTATCATGATGTGACCTCTCAAGGTTTTTTGTCTAGCCAGTAGAATTCATAGTACACATTCATGTAGCTCCATGGTCTGCTAGTTGTCTAGAAAATTGGGGAACATGAATTGTCAGAGTCCTAATGACCATATGATGTTCTGAGAATGGTGTTGTATGTGAAAATTTTAGAGATATCATTGGACCATTCAATTTAATTCTATTTGGAGAGGATACACACCATTAACACCTTAAAGATAATGTTATTTTTAGGCCTTGTTAGGTAGGGATTTGTTGTATCACCAAAAGTACAAGATGGTGAATAGTTCATTGTTGTGGTACCCACCATCATTATCCCCGAATGTTCTAGCAGAGAATATTTGACGATGGTATTCAACGTGTTTCATGGGGTCATGAATTAGGTTAGTTTCAAGTACTACAGTCGATACCTGAGGATCAGGCTATTCGACCATCTAAAATATGAGGAACTATTCTAGTAGAATATTTTATAGTATCTTATTAATTTTATATAGGTGATTACAATTGATTATTCTACTTATTTATAATGGAATAAAATTGTATGTAATCACCAAATTACTATGGTTTAATAACCCTAGATACATTTTTGGGTGTTTTTTCAAAGGACATACAATAATTTAGGGGCTCTCCCACTGAAGTAGTCAGTTGTCATTCCTTATGATACCTACTTATTCTTGAGATGATGTATTTTTCTTTCATTACCAAGATGGATTGGATAGTTCTATATCACAATTTTGTATATTGTAATCTTTATAGGGTGTCGTTTACATCATCAGTGGGTCATTTTTATTTAAGAAAGGGTGAGTGGGATGTCCTGGGTAGAAGAATTGAATCAAAGCATTATGGGCTTGGTGGAGTGATGTCTTAGATTTGAAATCACTTCATGGAAGATAATGGATAATGTTGGGACAAATTCCCTTCATTATTAGATCATTCAATTGATTTTTTCCATCACATTGTTTTGGGTTACCTTTTGAAAGAGATGTAGAGTTTATGATTTAGTTTTTTCTAGGAGTTGCTCTAGTGTCAATTCCCCCATATATGATAACACTGACAAATCACAACAAGCTGAAGTGGTAGTAAAATGATTTAGAGGGAAAATGTTTTAAATTTCCAATAACATCCTATCTGGGTTCAAAAACATTATTTCATAAGATGGGGGATGTGAACCATCATCCGTACGTAGATTATAGATGGCTGAACCATATTACGATCAAGAACTAGTATCCACTACCCCACACATGTGGTCTCTATGACTTTATTTGAGGACGTAGAGTCCTCTATAAGATCTAACTAAGAACAAGATATCATCATCTATGAATTAAGACATCATACATACGCCATATATCGTTTCGATGTAGGTATATTCTATATTACTACATTGTTATGTCGTTCGATCTAACAATTATTCCTGTCATTTACATGGATCTAATGAATGGGGTGTTCCACCCCAATCTGTATTCCATTGGAATATTATTTCTGGATGACATGATGGTGTATTCTTATAATCCTAAAGATTATTCTTTGAACCTTTATATAATTATGGGTAAACTAAAAGATAATAATAATTATGACCAAATTGATAAGTGACACTTATGGATCAACAATGTTAACTTATTGGGCCATGTAAATATGGAATCAAGAGTCTCTATTAATCCAAAGAAGGCTAGTGAAGTGGTCTCCTGAGAGCATCCCAAGAAAATGTTTTACATACAATGTTTTTATGGGTATGGAAAATTACAAAAATATTTTCATAATTGACATCTCATTCCATGATTTACCACTTACATGTCTTAAAAAGAATGTTGGCATGTTCATGTGGTCAGAAGCACGTGAAAAATAATTTATTAAGAAGATTGGGAGGCTTTTCACTTCACATATTCTGATTCATCAAGAGCCATAGGAGGTTATACCATCTTTTGTGATGCATCATGAATCGGACTAGGAGCAGTTGTGATACATGAGTATATAGTCATTATGTATGGATCTGAGTAGTTGTGGCCTCATGATATAAAGTACCTAACACACAACAATGATATAGCCATAGTTGTGTATGCTTTACTTTTATATAGATGATATATGTTGGTTGAGATCTTTGTGGAGTATATGGACAACAAGTGACTCAAATATATCACCAAACATTGTAATTTTTGTCCCAAATAGTGAATGTTTGTTTAATATCAAAATTCCTAAAATATTGAGATTTTAAATACACATGGAAAGGTAAACATAATTAGTAACACAATGATCTGAAAAAACTAAAGATCCATTTAGGAAGCCATTGATGACTGTAAATTAATATCTCCATTCTCTGACCATTATATAATGTTTCACAATAGTCACAAAAAGTATTACCTATCTTCTTCATTTTTACTTCTACCATCCATGGGAAGTTGATGAGTAGAAAATTTTCTTATTTGTGACTGCTTGGTTCTCCATGAGAGTATTTCAGCAGCTGAACAAATGCTAATAGTCATGTGGAAGAGATGGTTTCCTATATATAAATAGATATTTTTGGGTTTCTATATATATATATATATTAGATATGAGTTTATGAGAGCATATTATTCGTCTTGGTGGTCATTTTATCAAAGTATCTCGAAAATATATCAAGATATGTTATGCCAGTATTTGTGGACTATAATGAAATGTTAGGTAAATTGAATTTTCAATAGGTGTTCCACATTTTTTTAGCTCAAGGCATCGAACCAGAGACATATAGCCTTTTTACAACCACTTCCAATACCTTCATTGAAATGGGAATATGATTTCGTATATTTCATAGTTATTTTACCTAGGTCTCCTATAGGTAGCGACATTGTTTTGGTTGTTATTAATAGATTGAAAAAATAATCCCATTTCAATCCTATATTGGAGACATTATCAGTTGATGATATGGGATGAATTCATGTCCTTGAGAACATATGACTACACTGGTCCCTTATACTATCAGTTCAGAATGGGATTCTAGTTTTATATAGAGGTTCTAGTTGTGGATTAAAAATTCTATGGGTACACAGGTTCTTCTTAGCTCAAATTTTCTCCCTCAAATGATGGGTCAGACAGAATATATTTTATAGGATTTAGAAGACATGCTCTATGAATCAGTCTGTGATATTGGTGGTTCTTTAAACAATAATATCCCGATCATTTAGTTAGACTATCATAACAGATTGTAAGTAATGTTTTAGATGGATTCCTTTGAGTCTGTATATTGTAGGCCATGCTCATCAACCCTTTGATGGAGAGAGGAAGGAGAGGAAGCACTACTATATCCCAATATCATTTAGGATACATCAAAAAATGACCATCTAATTATGAAACATTTATATACATCTCATTCTATATAGAAAATGAATTCTGATCACCATCGAATAACTCCGTATTTTGAGGTTGAGGATTGTGTTTTACAATTGGTATCACCGAGGTAAGGGAATATATGGATACAGAGGAAAACTAAGTTGTCATCCCACTTTTTCGGGCCATTTGAGATTCTGAAGAGTGATGGGTTGGGACCATATCAATTTTTACTACCTCAATGGGATAATTACATGAATGAAGTATTCCATGTTTTATAGCTTCACCAGTATCATACTTACCCATCTCATATTTTTAATGGTGGGTGAGTTGAGTTAGATTTGGATGATTCTTTTGAGGAGTATCCCATATGGACCATTAACCGAAGAATGAACTCTCTCCGAATCTAGCATATCCCTCTAGTATGGGTTCTACGATAGAACGAATACGTACATGATGAGATATAGGAGCAAGAGTCTAAATTACATGATCAATGGATAATGTTTCTCTAAAATAGTGACTTCCCCCTAGTATTGTGAACTTGGAGATGAGCTACATTAAGGGGGGGGGCTGTAAAAAAATTTTTTTGACGTAGGTATGAATCATTTAAATTTTTTCCTAATTATCCTTTATGGAACTAATGTGGATAAATATTATGTAAGCAATGGTTTTGGGGTGTTTGGGGGGTTTTAGAGTTCAAAACCTAGCTTTTTAGGTGAAAATGGTCATTTTGACAGTTAGTTTAAATAGTATGAGGCATCCTGCATGGTTTTTTTAAAACATACGAGCGGAGAGAGTGGGATAGTGAATGGATCATTGTTTTCCATAACCATGTTAGTTTGTGGGAATGACTAGGTGATGTTGTTTGTAATTTTAATATATTTTATTCGCATAGTTAGCCTATAGTTTTTCTAACGATGTTTCCTAACCTTCTATATTCCCCAACCTATAGTTTCTTGGGTGTTAGTTGTGCATAGTTTGGACAAATCTTGTTTCCAAAACATGGGAATGGAAAATTTTTAATGAAATGAGTTGTTTTATATAATTTATGTTTTCTTTAATCCCATATCTTCTATGTTACATAAAAGGGACAAAACACACTAATAAATATTTTTTAATGATTTTTCAATCCTAAAATATGATTTGATACTGATCATTCACCCAGAGTCTGAAAAAACCTATGTTCGTCTCATTGGATCTAGATTGATATGTTGTTGATTACATTTTACCCTCACATTATTCATCATTTTTTATAAGATAATATTTATATGTAGGCTTATATAACCCAATTTTGGGTCACTAATATATTCATAAAATCTAATCTAATACATGACAAAAAAAATTCAATACTGAACTAGGAGATTCATACGACCCTAAGGTAGGTGTTCTATAACTCATCCATCAAATTTGGTTATTTAATAAATTTATGTACAATAGTATTGATTTCATATTGCATAATTGGATGAATTTATATATCATTCTTGTAGTTTTTATGATCATGTTCTAAGACACATTCCACATATATAAAATATTTTTGTTTGATACTTCCCCAACATGAACCTCCCTATGTTGAGAGGGGTGCGATATTTGGTGATTTTGTGTTTTGACAAATTTGAGCTACCATTTGAGTGGGCATGGATTATGAACATTATAATGGTAACCCTAATTTTATCAAAATGATATTTAATTAATTAATGGATATTTTTTTGATCATAACCTTAGACAATTTTGATTCCACATGACATTTCAATGTTAATTTGTAGATTTTATTAGTAATTTTTAAATGAAATAGAAGTTATATCATGTGTATATGACATGGAATAGTTTATATTAAATGAAAAGAATGTGGTTTCTCATCTTCATAGTATCCTTATCATGTTATAACATTTAAATGGGAGAACCATGTAATTTAATATCAAATGTTTTAAATGGTTACATGGTCTGGGCATTGTCACACTAACAAAAGTAATGGTTTTATCCTTTACATGTTAATAAATTAATTGACCATCACATGGCCCAAAATTTAATTGAAAAAAATTTATGGTTTATAATAACAAATATAGAACATTAAAAACTAATTGATATGGTTATATTTAAATTAGATTGTTGATTTTGAGATAATTCCTTGAGCAATCAATGTCTCCATTTTGATGTAAGGATATCAGTTGCCTTGTTTGAGACCCACATTAGAACTCAAACCTCATATATTTGTGGATTTTATATAAAACACTGAAAAATATCTTCATTAATATTACATGATTCCTTTGGTACTATCCTTTGATACAAATTTTATTATATTTACAAGTGGAACCTAGATAATATCCTTGAGCCTAGATATGGATAATCCCATTTTGAAATGGATTTATTCCTTAGACTTAGTTAGTTCATACTATTGTGGAATTCCATAGAAAATGATCCTTGATTAACCATATTAACACTATATCAATCAAATTGTTATTATTGAGTTTGTAACCCTTGAATTCTAGGTTTCCCTGGTTATTACCTTGGAACCCTTTTATATTATAATCATCATGGTTTCCTGGTTACATCTTAGAACCTATAATATTAAAATCACGAGGTGATGCCTGTGATGGATATGCCTCCTGTGACAGAATCATATAAACTAAACATAAATAATTATTGAACTAGTTAAATGTTTAGACACTAGTAAAGGGAATATGTAGGTGTTTGGTAATTTATGTTACTACATTGAATTACTTTAATATGCCCAGGAATTCACACCATTCAGTTTAAATTGAATTGACATGTTGTCATGGACACTATTAGTGGTTTCTTAATAAGATTTATCTCACACCATATATGGGTTCCATTATTTCCTTAGATGAACTTATGTATAAAATTTTTGAAAATGGGAAGTGAGTTTATTTATCCACAAGATTTCATGAATGCTTATAATGGATCTGGTAGCAGATGACTGAGCAGGAGCTCGAGATGATTGGGATAGATTTTAATTTCTTTTCTCTAATAATGTTTATAATTTTTGGTTAATTATTTTATACTTATTTTCATGATTTCTTGATACATGGAATATATCCGCATTAATTGTGCTGTATTTATATCGGTTACATCCTGTTGATTATTTTTACTGATTAGTTAACTTATGTTCTATAATCTTCCTATTTACATATAACTTCAACTACACATCTCCCATTATTATATGTTATACACTAAAATAAACATCGGTAATGATGTCATATTCACCCAATTTACACACCATATTCCATTGATTATAGTTGTAATGTCATGGAATTTTGAGAGATGTGCATAAGGCCATGTGGCCAACAAGGCCTGGGGATCATTTAGTTGAGTTCGTGTTCAGGAAGTTATATGAAGGGTGATAAGGGTGAATCACCTACAACTAGCCTATATGATGTATAAGTTAGTATATGTCATCATTTTAGATAATATATCATATGGATAAAGTTTATATTTATTATTATAATATAATTCCTATCATATAGATAACCATGAGAATTATAAATTTATTTACTAGGAAGTGATTAAGGTTATTTTAGGAGATGTTTACTATTTTTGGAACCACATTTTATTATTTTAAATAGAAAAATAAATAATTTTTATAAGGAATAAATTTTGAATTATATTATGGATGAATAAATTTATTTTGTTTAAGATTTATGGGGATTCAAGTTATTTATTAAAATTGTCATCATTTTGTGAGGTTTATTAAGGAAATTATTTCTGGAATGATACATTTATAGAAAGTGGTGTTATTTTAAAATTAATGATTATTTAAAGACTATGTTATCAAATAAATCAGATATTTTGGTTCAATAGAATACATTTAAACAATTTTAATGAGTGTTATTTTATTAAATTTTCAAAGAAGTACATTGGTAATTATTACTGAATTTTGAAGATTAGTGTAGATTTTAATCAAATAATTGGTAATTCATTTTGTGGAATTTTATCGTCTAAAAACCCCTTTTGGATTTAGAAAATTTATTATGATAGGAGAAATATAAAGTTATACTTTTTGGATTTTGAAATCCATAGATGTTGATTATAATATTTCTATCATGAAAAAAAATCTTGAATACTCATCAATTAGATAAATAGATATGTTTTGGTGGATATACATTAAAGGATGAAACTATACACATCATGTAAGTATATTTCCTCATGTTCATAGTATATGTATGAATGTAATTCCTTAACACTCTAAAAAATCTCATTAAATAATATACAGTATCGATTTACATTTCTTACTAAGAAATCAATTATCATTTAACACATCACATATTTAAGGGGTTTTATAGATCAATGTATAATGCCCATGATGTCTATTGAAATCCATTATAACTTGATAGGTATTTTTCTCTTCAATGAACATGTTTTACTATATGGAATAATATTATGAGTCATCTCATGGGAATTTCTAACTTTCCTTTTTATCATTTCAATTGGAATTATGATTAACCCTTTATTCGATGTTGGATTTCAGAAAAGGCATTTTGAATATTGAATCCCTGGGAAAATATAAAATTGTTAGGGTTTTATTTATTAAATAAGGTAGACTGTAACATAACAATATTTTAAAAGGAAATACTATTTCTGACATCGTACAAGATATGCTTTAAAAAACATTTACACATTATTATTTAAATGTAAAAATAAGAACATAGTAGTTAAAAAGGTTGGAATGAATGTTAATATAAAATTAATATTATGAAGATACTTAATTCTATATATTTGTTCATTTTATAAAATTACTATATTTTTAGAAAGGCTTATGTATTTATCAAGAACATATTATTATCAATGAAATGATTTTTATTTAATTTTATTTATAAATAATATAATTACATTCCAAAAAAATTAAAATTTTATGTGAAAAATTATATTCATTTTTGAAATCATCATTTCATAATTTTACTATTGTGAAATTTTATGAATTTCGTGATTAGATTCATTTTTCAATGAAATGTAAAAAGTACTGATTTTTATTAATACATCAATATTATTTAATGTATTTAATGTAAAATAATGTCAACTGTTATTTTCAAAATTTAAATAGTTAACTATTATTTAAAATAAGACAATTATAGTTTCAAAATGGATTTCATAGACATATTTTTTCTAAAATTGTTTAAATTTAAAAATAGATTTTTTTAGAAAACATGAATTCATTGTGTTTTTCCATTTCATATTTCATTAAATTGTGAAATATATTTGATGTTAATTTTGAAAAATATATTATATATTTGAATTTATAATATCCAATATTTTTAATAGACCCCTTTAATTTTTGGACAACTTGACCAGTAACTTTGGTAAAATATTATTACCTCGGTTAAGGGTAAATTAGGCAATTAAGTGTACAAATAATAGTATAAATATTATGAAATTACTATAAAATTTTTTAATGTCTTATTTCGTGAATTTATTTGAACGTTAAATATATAATGTTTTATATGGAATTATTTAATTGGCACTTTTCCATTAAAATGACTTATATAATATTTAAATGAATGGGAGTAAAAAAAATGTTACTTTCTATGCCTTAAATATCTATTATGTGTCCACGTAGAGGAATAATTAGTCATGAATGAATTTAAAGGATTAACATGAAAATAATTAAATTATATTTATGATTTTAAAATATGTTGAGTTTTTATGTTAAATAACTACCATTAATTCTTATACAACATTGATGTAGTGCTTTTTCAAAAAATTGAAAAGTCAATAAAATGATTTTAATTAAAATTCTTTGAACTATTAAAAGAAAAAACATTCATGGATGTCTATATTTTGATTATATATCAACCTTAATCATCTAAGGGTTTAATTAATGACTATTTTTAGCACCATGAAAATGATTATGACCTTTATAATATTTAATTTAATAAAATGTCAAACATGTGACATTCATATGTTTGATAAGTATACTATTTTTAATACGGGTTATCCAAAATATAGTATCAACTACAAATATTAATTTTAAACATAAAATATTTATCTACATCATGGTGATTTGTTTTAAATTTTTATAATTTAATAATTATCTTCACTTAATACACAATAATGATGCAATAATTACTCATCTAATGGAAAAATAAAATAAATGATTTTATAAACAATATAATAAATATAATTTCAACTTATTATGGTATCCCAAAACATCTATATGGTTTTATGAAATTTTAGAGTTTTAATATATTATTTGGTTTGATGTTATAATTCTCTTAAGATTTGGTTAAATTCAATTTCATAAATATTGTCATAAATGACATGAATGATATTTTATTAAGAATATATTTTATTAAATTATTTAAAACATAAAAAAAATTTAAAAAATTATTATTAAAATATATTTATTTTAATTAATTGAATATTTATTTACAATTCACATAATAAGATTAAATATTTCAAGGAATTCATATTTAAAAATTTTATTACCATAGTAAAAATTAAAACAGGTTAAAGAATGGTTAACAAATATAAAAAGGTTTTAAATAAATGATAAACATCTCTATAATATATGGGATTACTTTATAACAACCATATATTATATTTTATTTGATTTAATATCCCTTTGGATGTATTTGAATGGAAATTTATTATATTATAAATTATTCTTCTGAGATATTTCAAAAGTCCATCCCACCTCAATTTTAAAAGAACACCCATTTCCTCAATTCATTTCACATCCATGAGAATTTTATATCTACAATTTTTAGCTAATTTTATTATCCTTTTCCTTACTCAAATTCTATAATTTTTACTCTTCTCCAAATAACAAATGTAGAGCCATTTAAAGTATATCTAAAGAAAACATCTTGAGGAAGAGTTAATCTCTCTAACTGATCACATTCATTTTATAATCCTACTTACCTCATATAAATATACAATCATTACAATAAAATAATAAATCAGTTATAAAATAATTCTGAAATGATACATTTATTATTCAAAAAACATCATACACCCGCTTTTCCAACAAATAAATAGTGAAACTATCGCTTGAGCATGTATACGGCTTACTATCCCATACAGTGATGCAATTAATTTTTCATCACCATATTTTAGGGAAGGATATTATGAGTGGTTAAATGACTATATATATAATATATAATAATGAATATATAAAATATTGATGTTTATTTTCCTTTCTTTTATTCAATATACCATGAAATGAAAACAGTGTTCATGTGTTTGTAAATCCCACTATCTCCATGAATGGTGTATACCATTCCATATTTCTATATTTTATACATAACTATAAATAGATATATACTAAATACTTATGATAATTATATAACGTTTTAAATTATTGAGATCATGTTATAAATAATAGAACAATAAATATAACAATTAAAAACAGATATGAAAAATGATGTAATTAAGCGATACTTAATTATAACATGAAATTGTTAAATACTGGGTAGTATAAAGTCATATTAAAATTATATATTGTTTTATATATAAAAACATGTTTATTTTTAATATGGATAACAAAATAATTCTTATTAAACATGATGTTTGAATGGGTACAAATTATATCAATACTGAAGGGAAGGGGATTTAAAGTCCCACATTTATTTCTATGAGACATAAGTTATACTCACCAGTCATTTCTTTTGTGTGGGTTATATACATACATAGAATGTAACCAATGATAATAATCCTAAAATTAATTTGTATTTAATATCCATTTTATTATCACTCTTTCATGGGATGTATGGTTCAATGGTTACCAAAACGGTGAGGGGATTTTTTTCTCAATTTTTATTATTTGAGTCCCATGTTATGTAATGAGCCAATATTATTTTAAAAATTATATATAATTACCTTTTGTATTGATGAATCTTGAATATCATTACATTCAAGATATTATATGTTTCATGAAATGATATTAACTAATCAGTTGACAATCATGGTTTTTTCAAAACAAAGCAATCTAAAAAGATTTTAATGTGTTCTAAATTATCTTATATGCATTTTCATGGATCATATTTCAAATATTTGTAATTTTTTTTCAAATATTAATTTATTAATTTTCAATGATATATTAAATTAAAATGTTTTTTGTAATTTTTTAGGATTTAAAATTTTTTTCGATGTAGGGAAAATATTTTTCATCAATAATTATTTTAAATGATCTTTTAAAATAATTTCTATTTAAGATAACATTTTATGATGTTATTTATGCTTTAATGGGGTTATGATTCAGAGATATTATCCTTATCAAATATATGGTTAGTTTAATTTATTATTGATTTATGTTCTTGTGGAACACGTATGTATGGTATCAATTATTTCATTGGTGGAACATATACCTTACCCCAATTCATTGGGTAAATATTAATATCATATTACATAATGATGGGGAAAAAATTTATAGGGAAAGGCCTAGTATGGTAAAAAGTTGAAAACAGTTCACAAATAAGGAAAATATTGTGATGGGGGATGGGGTTGTTTCTATCCCAGAGGGTGAATCTCTTATGAAGTTCCTTGTTTTGTTTTGACATACATGAAATGATATTACATGTTTATATGTATACCAAAAATTCCATTTCTATTCCCGTGTTATGATTTCTTTTCATGGAGACGGGATTCCATCACGATTCATGTATTATAATCTACCAAATACTAATCCATGACCCAAGTATAATATCTTTGATATATAGGGTATAATATTATATTTGTATTCTATTTTTATTATACCCTTATGTTAATGATTATGCTTACATTCCTCCCTTGATTATAATTACTGAGAATATGTTCTCACCATATGTTACGTTTCATTAAGCTTTGTTATGAAGAATGTTTTTATGTATGATATATATGTGAATTATAATAGATGTAATGACATTTTTTGTAGATAATATAGATTTTTATGGGTCAGATTATTTTTCAAAGATGTGTAAGTTTATTTCTTAATTATCTATATTTTAAAATCTATAATTCCATAGTTATGTTAGTAATTCTGTATTTGTTTCTAATGTAATATTTTTTATGTATAAAATGGGTCACATTTTTAATTCTCATGTATTTTTCACCAGATTAAGAAATAAAGATTCCATGTTGTTGAATTTTGTATTAGAGTAGGGATTTGATGACATTGGATATTTGGTTGTTCTATAGAGAATGTTTCTTCATACTTATTGACACCATCAATGGTATATAAGAAATAATGTTTATAATCATAGAAACCCCCTGTAATGTTATACGATATAATTTTTCTGGATACTAATAATATTCTTGTGGAAAATTATTTTTTTGAGCACCTTAGGTGTAGTAACATTTTGGGATCCAAATTTGAAGGCATAAAATATCCTTTGAGGTTAGAAAGTTTACTTAATGTTAAATATTTTGTGGCTTTTGGGAATGTTTTTATCATGTTAGTGGATTTTTATAAGGATTATATTAATAGAGTTTTATAAAACGGACAACTTGCATGATGGGTTACAAATTATTATGAACCTCAATGCCATGTCGATTAAACCCACAACCAATGAGTGACATGGGAGAATTTCCTACTACTAGCATACATGAAGTCTCACTTAGTATTTTTGTTTAGTATAGAGATATGATATAATGGATAAAGGTTATGTTCATTTCAAGAACATTATTTTTTCCATATAGATATCTATGAGAATTTGTAATTTACTTGATTTTATGTTAATTACGTTTGTATATAAGATTTTCACTATTTTGGTAACCCTATATAGTTTAGTAAAATAGAAAACTAAGAGATATTATTTTTAGAAAAAATGATAAATTATATATTTTAATCATATATGATTTTATTTTTGATTTATGGCGATTTAAGATGTTTATTAAAATATTTACTATATCTTGAGGATAATTGGGGAAATTACATTTTTGTTCTGAGACATTAAGATAAACTTATATTATTTCTAAATAAATGCATCATGTAAGACTATGTGATCAAATACTAATTATTTTGGGGGCTCATATTATTTTATAATATTCTTTAGTATTTATAATTTTTTTTTATTTTTTGAATGAACAATGTAGAACTTTGATAATTATTGTTTAATTTTGGTTATTAATGTGGCTTTTTATCCTATATTAATTATTTATTTTTAGATAATTATCTTATCTTATAGTAACTATTTTTGTTTTGGTTAGTGTTTTAAGAATTGTGAAATTTATATTTATACATTTTTAAAATTTTTCATCTATATATGATTATTTTAAATCCATTATAAAGAAAAAGTCGAATTGAATACTCATCATGGGGACAAAAAGTGGAGTTATGGTTGATATTGATTTATGTATGAAATTATTCTAGTGATGTAACTATATTTCCATGTGATCATAATCATGTTATTAAATTAATTCTTCAAGTCAATGAAAATGTTCTTGAATCAAAAATGTTATCTTTTTTACATTTATTACTATGAAATCTATGTCATTTTAACTAATCAAAGATTTATGGATTGCTTATGGTTATATTTATAATACAATTTTATCTATTAATCTCTATTAGAACATGAGTGTTATTTTTATCATCCATGAATAGGTTTTAATTTATTAAATCCTATTATTTGTTATCTCAGGTGACCATTATACATTCTTTTCACTTTTTTTAGATGATTTTTTATTGACCATTATCAAATGTGGGATTTCAGAATATGTATGTTCAAATGTTTAACAATTGGGAAATATTAAATTGTGAGGGTCTAATATATTAAAGGGGAGAATTTAATATCACAATATTTCAAAAGGAAATATTATGTTTGATGTTGTAAAATATACACATAAACAAATAACTAAATATTATTATTTCAATTTGACCATTTTCACTTAGTCTTAAAATATGTGTTAGTGAATAGATTTTAAAATATTTATAATATTCATACATATTTATAATATATTAATTCATTTTACATAATTAAATTATTATTTGTATTGTTATGTAGATTTATCAATAACATATTTTTTTTTCAATGAAATGATTTTTACTTCTTCTTAAATACAAAACAAATATATTTAATTTCAGAATATATTTGAAATTGTGTTAGATAAAATTAAATTTGTTTTTTTAAATCATCACATCCTCATTTTCTTATATTGAAATGTTGATAATTTTTTTAATTGTTTTATTTTTAAATGAATAATAAGAAAATATTTTTTTAATTAAATATCATATTTTATTTAAATTATTAAATAACTATGTTTGGTAATAGTTTTATAAATTTTCTAGTCCTATTAAATTTAAATTAATCTAATTATGGATTCTAAAAATTTTTGTATACATTAATTTAATATAAGATCATTTCAAATTTAAAAATTACAAATTTCAAATTAATTGTATTTAGTTTCATTTTTCATGTTTATTTTAAATTAAATTGTTCATCATCTAGGAATATAATTTCGATAATGGATTCCTTATTAAGATTAATAAAGTCTAATGTTTGTAAAGAGGCTCCAATTTTTGGGAAATGGGAATAGTAAAATGGGTAAGATTTTATTTCTATGGTTAAAGGTAAATTAGGTATTTAAGGGTATAAATATTGTTATAAATATTATAAAATTACCCTATCACATGATAAAATGTTATTGGATGATTATAATTCAATACACAACCTATAATATTAAAAATTAAATTATTTAATGGACACATGTCAATGAAAATGATTTATAAAATATTTATGTAAATGAAATTCCTAAAATGACAACATATTTGGATTCAATGTATATTAAGCGTCCACATCAGGAAAATATGTTTAAGAAAAAATATAAATTATAATATTTAATTAAATATATATATTATAATGATTTTAATTCATTTTTATTTTTTATATGTGAAATCAATAATATTAATACTTATGCAACGCTTATTCATTGTTTTCTCAAGGACATGAGTAATTAATAAAATTATTATAAGTTAAATGACTAGAACCATTAAAAGACAATAAATACTCTACATAATATTGTATGGGTATATCTCGACCATAATCATCCATGGTTATAATTGAAGAATTTAGGGAGCTACAATATTATGTTTGTGACCTTTATAGTATTTAATAATGGAAAAGTCAAACACATCATAAAATTATTTTTAATAATTATAACAATCATAACATGTTGTTAAATAAAAGATATTATCAACTATAAATACTAATTGGAAATAGGTAATATTTATCTACATCTAGGATAATTATTTATATTTTCTAGAAATAATATAATTAACATAAATAATTAAGAAATGATGATGTAGTAATTAATAAACTAATTGAAAATTAAAATAAAAAATATAAAAAATATTAAAAAAAATATAATATGAATTCATTAAGGTATCCCAATAATGATAAATCATAATATAAATTATTTGGGGTGTATTAGAATAATTTTTTATAGTAATCCTACTTTTTTCTTTTTCTTAATGTCAATGTAATAAATATTGTGACATTTGACAATAATGAAATTTCATGAAAACGATACTATGTAAAATTATTTGAAAATCATAAAAATCACTAAAAATAAAAATTATTATTAAATTTTATAAAATGCCTTTTATTGTGTATTTTTGGATAATTAAACCCATAAGAGCAATATTTTCATTGTTTTAATATTAAAATCATTTGTTACCAAGTTAAAATTAAATTGCTTTAAATAATGATTTATAAAAATAATAAGGTTTAAAAAAATTCTTTTTAAAAATATTGCTTTGTGATTCTTCAACCCTATATTATATTATATTATATTCTAATTAAGTAACCTATATGGTATTTGTATTGAGATTTAATATATAATAAATTATTATTTGGAGAAATTTCAAAACATCCTCTCAAATAAATAATAAAAAAAACATTCTCCCTCACATAATTCCAAATCCATGAGCCATCTATATAGAAATTACCTTCCAAATTCTATTACCCATTTCCCTAGACACATTATAGTGGATCTGGAGTTCTCATGACACCATACCCAAATCACTTTAGGGGAAATCAATGGGGTACATCTTGAAGAAGAGGTTATCTCTTTAACCATTCACATTCTTTTTATACACTTTCTTCAAACCAATTGATATGTGATGATTATCTTAAAATAAAACATTAATATACCTAATAATCAAAAATGTTATCATTATTATGAATAAAACATCATACACTATATTTTCCGTCAATTAAAAACTAAAAGTGTTTCTCGTACATATTTAGGACTTATAATCTCTATATAGTAATAAAATTTATTTTTCATTACTATATTTATTGGTTCATTATTATTAGGTGTTTAATATATATATATATATATATATATATATTATAATTATTCTGGAAAAGAGGAATTACTTTTAACCTTTCTCACTTTCCAAAAAATTGCAAAATGCAAATATCATTCATGTATATGTACGACCTACCATCTCCATGTATATTTTATTCCAATTAATATTTATATCATTTGTATATTTTTATAAATAAATATATATTAAATATATATGATATTTATATTATGTTTTATATAATGGAGATCATGATATATGGAAGTGGACTGGAGATATAAAAAATCAAAACATATAAAAAAACAAAGTTTTTATTAACCGAAACATTACTATACCCTGAATCTATTAATAAATGGTTTATAAAAAGTCAAAATAAAAACATATGTGGTATGATATATAATAATATTGTTATTTTTTATATTGATAATAAGATTTTACAATTAATTCAGTATTTTTAATGTTGTATTAAAGAACTCAATAATTATAGTATGGGTATTTATTGTCTCACTATTATTTCTATATGAGTGAAATCATATTAACCACTTGTTTTTTTTGATTTTGTACATATTTCCCATGAATTTAATCGATGATATTATTCGCTAATGTTATTATTATTTAAATATTGATTTTATGATCTCTATTTCATGGTTCTTACGGTTCAAGAGATACCAAATTGGTTTAAACTTTTCGCCTCAAATTTACTTCTTTGTGTCACATGTTGTGATATAAACCTATATCCATTAACTAACTGTATATAATTTCCTTTTTAAAAGTGCTATCTAGATTCTTATGCCTTTAAATATATTATATGTTTCCTGTATCTTTATTGTATCATCCGTTGTAAATCACCGATCCTTTAAAATAATGCTTTATAAATAATTTTTTAAAGTTTCTTTAATTATATTAGATTCATTCATATGTAAATTTATTTCAAAATATGTTTTTTTTTCAAAACATCTGTTATTACTAATAAAGTTTGTTTTCACTGAAAAAAGAATTATACTGTTTTTTATAATTTGATATTGTATTCTCAAAGTTGGAAGCATATATTCCTTAGAATAATTTCAAATGATCTTCAAAAAACATTTTCCATTTAAGATAACATTATTTAATGTTACTAGTGATATAAATGTTTTGTGACTCGAGGATAATTTCTATAGTCATTATCTAGTTAGTTTATTTTTATTAATTATTTGTGTTTATTTGGACCAAATAGATATGAAATTCATTACTTTACATGAGGATCTTATATATCCCTAAAATAAATTACTTAAATTTTTTAATCTCAATTGATAATGATGGGAAACATATAAATGGGTTTGATCCACAATGGGATGAATAGGGAACCAAATCCACTAATGTAAAAGAGTAATGACTAGGGAAGGTGGTGTATTTCCCACTCAATATGTTCAACCCCAATAATGCGTTACAGTATGTTTTGGTGATGATACTTGACATATAGGGAATGATATTACATGTTTATCTTCCTATTACAAAATAAATTTTTATTTTAATGATATAATTTCATTAATTATCCTCTTTATTCATTCTTGATTCATGTCTTATGAACTGCCAATATTTTTTCTATGAATAAAATATAATATCATTGATATTCCTTGTATACTCATATAATGGTATTCTCATATTCTTATCTCATTATGTTCATGGTTATACTTGTGTAACTCCCTTTATTATTAGAATGGGAATCAGAGCACCTCATTTTTAATTATAATGTGTTATGAATTATGGGTATATGTGGGATATATCTATGATGGGTACTATATGTGATTAATTTTTGGGAGATAGTCTAGATTTATATGTGCTAGTTGTTTACTTTTACATGATTTTTAAGTGTTTTCTTTATTTTTCAAAATCACTAAACATATAATTTCCTTGTGTATATAAGTTATCCATTATTTATTTTTTGATTATTATATATTTAAGAAGAAAATTGGGTCACATTTGTAATGTTTAGCTCATTTTCACCAGAGGAGGAAGTGCGAATTTTGGGTGTTCAAGGTGACTAATGATATTCATGTATAGTAATTATAATCTTGGATAAATTTATTTTATGGTGTCTAATTATATTCTTTCAAACAATTTTTTAGGTAATTTTGAGATTTTATAGTTTGTGATGAAATATTTAAGGTACAAGTTAATTGTTGAGGTTAAAATATTTATTTAATGTTGAATATTCCATGGATAATTTTGTGGAAAAATATCATGTCTGTGGATATTGATAAGTATTATGTCAATATAGTTTTATAAAATTAATAACACACTATATGGGTGACAAACTATTAATCCCCACAAGGCCATGTGGATTATCCCCAAAACTGAAGGCCAACAAGAGTGAATCGCCTACCATTATCCTATGTTAAGTCCCTATTAGTATATTATTTTAATTTTTAAAAAAACATTATAGAAATCAGATTTTTCATTTTAGGACTTTAATTTTTATCATAAAGTTATCCATGGGAATTAATAAATATTTTTCTTATTATCTGTATAAAGTTATTTTTAATGATGGCCACTATTTCGAGAACCCTATATGATTAATTTATATAGAACACTATGTGATTTTATTTTGGGAATAAAGGATAAATTATATTTTATAAGAATTTATGATATTGTTTTGGATTTACTATGATTCTTGTTATTTATGTAAATAGTTATAGTATCTTGAGATTTATTTGTGAAATTACATTTTTGTGTAAGTGACATTAATAAAAATAGATGTTATTTGGAAATAATTGTATCTTAGAAGACTATGTGATCAAATCCTTATAATATTTTTGCTTCTATAATAATCGATAATATTTTCTATGGATATTTAAGGATATTTATTTTCTGAATAATCTATGTTGAACACTATATATTACTTTTGGATTTTAAAGATTAATGTAGTTTTTCATCATATAATGGTTTAATATATTTGAGGAGTATATTATCAAATCCTAACAATTTTTTTCGATAATTTTTAAAGGAATTATTAATTGATGGTTGTAATGTTTTTTATTATACAGTGAGTCTTGACATACTTGAAATGATATTACTTGTTTTTGTGCCTACCAAAAATTATATTTTCCATTCCGGTGTTATGATTTTTTTTCATGGGGACTGGATTCCATCACGATTCAAGTCTTATAATCTACCAAAAATTAATCCATGACCCATGTATAATATCTTTGATATATAGGGTATGATATTATATTTTTATTCTAATTTTATTATACCATTATGTTTATGAATATGCTTACATTCCTCCCTTTATTATCATTACTAAGAATATTGGCTCACCGTATGCTATGTTTCTTTACCCTTTTTTATGAAGAATTGTTATAAGTATGATATATATGTGAATTCTAATAGATGTAATGAAATTTTTTGTAGATAATATATATTTTTATGGGTGAGATTATTTTTCAAAGATATGTAAGAGTATTTCTTAATTATCTATTTTTGAAAATCTATAATTCAATAGTTATGTACGTAATTCTATATTGCTTTCTAATGTAATAAGTTTTTATGTATAAAATGGGTCACATTTGTAATGATCTTGTATTTTTCACCAGATTATGAAATACAGATTCCATGCTGTTGAATTTTGTATCAGAGCGGGGATTAGATAAAATTGGATATTTGGATGTTCTGTAGAGAATGTATCTTCATACTTATTGACACAATCATGGGTATATAAGAACTAATGTTTAAAGTCATAATAACCCTTTTTCAAGTTATACAATATACTATTTTAATATAATAATGATATTCTTGTGGAAAATTATTTTTCTGAGATCTCTATGGGTTTTTACATTTTCGGATCCAAATTGGAAGACATAACATATCCTTTAAAAGTTAAAATATTTATTTAATGTTGAATATTTTGTAGTTTGTGGGAGTTTTTTATCATTTTATTGGATTTTTATAAGGATTATATTAATAGAGTTTTATAAAAAGGATATCTTGCATGATGGGTGACAAACCATTTCGACCCTCAATGCCATGTAGATTAAACCCTCAACAAATGGGTGATATGGGAGAATTTCCTACCACTAACATACATGATGTCTCGCTTAGTATTTTTGTTTAGTTTAAAGAAATGATCTAATGGATAAAGGTTATTTTCATTTCAGAACATTATTTGTTTCATATAGATCAAAATGATAATTTCTAATTGAATTGATGTTATGTTAATAATGTTATTATAAACGATGTTCACTATTTTGGAAACACTATATAATTAAGGAAAATAGAAAATTAAGAGATATTATTTTTTGAAAAAAGGATAAATTATATATTTGAATCATATATGATTTTATTTTTGATTTATGGTGATTTATGTAATTTTTTAAAATATTTACTATATCTTGAGGATTATTGGGGAAATTACATTTTCTGTTCTGAGAGATTAATAGAAACTTATATTATTAGGAAATAAATGTATCTTGGAAGATTATGTGATCAAATTATACATATTTTTGGGGTTCATCTTATTTTATAATATTCTTTAGTATTTAAAAGTATTTTTATTTTATGAATAAACAATGTGGAACTTTGATAATTATTGTTTTATTTTGGTTATTAATGTGGATTTTTATCATATATTGATTTTTTTATTTTTAGATAATTATCTTATCTTATTGTAACTACTTTTTTTGGTTAGTGTTTTAAGAAATGAGAAATATATATTTATACATTTTTTAATTTTTTTCATCAATATTTGATAATTTTAAATCCATAAGAAAGAAAAAAGTCGTCTTGAATACTCATCGTTGGGACAAAATGTTGTGTTTTGGTGGATACTGATTAATGTATGAAACTATACTAGTGATGTAACTATATTTCCATATGATCTTAATCTTGGTATTAAATGAATACTTCACCTCTATGAAAATGTTCTCGAAACAAAAATGTTATCGTTTTTACATTTATTACCGTGAAATCTGTGTCATTTTAACTCATCTATGATTTATGGTTTGCTTATGGTTAAATTTATAATACAATTTTATCTATTACTCTCCATTAGAACATGAGAGTTATTTTTTTCTTCCATGAATAGGTTTTCATATATTAATTCCTATTATTTGTTATCTCAGGTGACCTTTATACATTCCTTTCACTTTTTGTAAATGATTTTTTTATTGACCATTATCAAATGTGGGATTTCAGCATAAGATTGTTAAAATATTTGAAAATTGGGAAATATTAAATTATGAGGGACTAATTTATTAAAGGGGAGAATTTAATATCACAATATTTCAAAAGTAAAGACTATGTTTGTTGTTTTACAATATACTCTTAAACAAGTAAAAAAATATTATTATTTCAATTTTACCATTATTACACAGTCTTAAAATATGTGTTAGTGAATCGATTTTAAAATATTTATAATATCCATACATATTTGTAATATATTAATTCATTTTAAATAATTGCAATATTATTTGTATAGTTATGTTGATTTATCAATAGCATATTTATTTCAATGAAATGTTTTTTATTTCTTCTTAAATAACAAACAAGTATATTTCATTGTAGAATATATTTAAAAATATATTGGATAAAATAAAATATGTTTTTTTAAATCATCATATCCTCATTATCTTATATTGAAATTTTGATAATTTTGTAAATAGTTTTATTTTTCAATGAATAATTAGAAAATATTGTTTTTTATTAAATATCATATTTTATATAAATTATTAAATTACTATGTTTTGTATTAGTTTTATAATATTTCTAGTCCTATTTTATTTAAATTAATCTAATTATGGGTTTTAAAATTGTTTATATACATTTATTTTGTATAAAATCATTTCAAATTTAAAATTAACACTTTTTTAATTAACTGTATTTAGTTTCATTTTTCATGTTTATTTTAAATTAAATTATTCATCATCTATGATTATAATTTCTATAATTTATTCCTTATTAAGATTAATAAGGTCCAATGTTTGTAAAGAGGCTCCATTTTTTGTGAAATGTGAATAGTAAAATAGGTAACGTTTTATTTCTAGGGTAAAAGGTAAATTAGATATTTAAGGGTATAAATTTGTAATAAATATTATACAATTACCCTAACACGTGAAAAAATGTTATTGGATGATTTTAATTCAAACCAAAACATATAATATTAAAAATTGATTTATTTAAGGGACACATGACAAAGAAAAGGATTTATAAAATATTCATGCAAATGAATTTCCAAAAATGACAATATATTTGTCTTAAATATATATTAAGTGTCCACTTCAGGAAAATATGTTTATGAAAAATTATAAATTATAATATTTTATTAAATATATTTATTATATTTGTTTAAATTCATTTTTATTTTTTATATGTGAAATCACTAATATTAATACGTATGAAACATTGATTCATTGTTTGTGCTAGGAGATGAATAATTAATAAAATTATTATAAGTAAAATGATCAGAACCATTAAAAGACAATAATATATTCTATATAATATTGGATGGATATATCTCAACCATAATCATCCATGGTAATAATTGATGAATTATTGGAGGTACAATATTATGGTTGTGAACTTTATATTATTTAATAATGGAAAAGACAAACACATCACACAATTATTTTTAATTAGTATAATAATCATAATATTCAGATAAATAAAATATATTATAAACTATAAATACTAATATGAAATATATAATATTTATCTACATCTAGGATAATTATTTATATTTTCTATAAATAAAATAATTAACTTAAATAATTAATCAATGATGATGTAGTAATTAATAAACTAATGGAAAAATAATATAAATAATTTTAACAATATTAAAATAAATATAATATGAATTAATTAAGGTATCTCAATAATGTTAAATCATAATATAAAATATTTGGGGTGTATTAGAATAGTTTTTTAAAGTTTTCATGTTTTTTTTTCTTAATGACAATTTAATAAATAATGTGACATTTGACAATAATGATATTTTATGAAAATGTTCTTATATAATTTTTTTTGAAAATCATAAAAATCATTAAAAATAAAAAATTATTATTAAATTTTTTAAATTGTCATTAATTGTCTATTTTTGGAAAAATAAACCCATAAGTGCAATATTTTCATTATATTAATCTTAAAATAATTTGTTTCCATGTTAAATTTTAAATGGTTTAATTAATAATTTATAAAGATAATAAGGTTTAAAAAAATATAAAATCATATCTAAAAAATAATGGTTTGTGATTTTGAAACCCTATATTATATTATATTCTATTCTATTTAAGTAACCTATATGGTATTTTGATTGAGATTTAATATATAATAATTAATTATTTGGAGAAATTTCTAAAGATCCTCTCACGTAAAAAATAAAAAAACACACTCCCTCACATAATTTCAACTCCATCAGACCACTATACAGACAATACATTCAAAATTCTATTCCCCATATCCCGACACACATTATAGTGGTTCGGGAGTTCTCATGACACCAAACCCATATCCCTTTAAAGGAAATCCATGGGGTACATCTTAAAGAAGAGGTTATTGCTCAAACCATTCACATAATTTTATACTCTTCCTTAAAACCTATTGATACGTGATGATTATATTAAAAAAACATTATTATACCCAATATTCTAAAATGTTCTTGTTATTATGTATACAACATCATACACAATATTTTCCTTTAAATAAAAATTGAAAGTGTTGCTCATGCATATTTACGACTTATTATCTCTATATTGCAATAAAATTTATTTTTCATCACTGAATTTTTAGGTTTATTATTATTATGGGTTTAATATATATTTATATATTATAATTATTCTAGAAAATAGGAATTCTTTTTAACATTTATCTCATTCTAAACATTGAAAACGAAAGTATCATTCATGTATATGTACGACCTACCATCTCCATGAACATTTTATTCTAATAAATATTTATATCATTAATATATTAGTATAAATACATATATATTTAATATATATTATATTTATATTATGTTTTATATAATGGAGATCATGATATATGGAAGAGGACCGGAGATATAACCAATCAAAACATATACAAATAAACAAATTTGTTGTTAACCGAAACGTTAGAATACCATGAAAATATGAATAAATAGTTTACAAAAATTGAAAAAAAATAAAATATGGTTTGATATATAATAATATTTTTCTTTTTTATATTGATAATAAGATTATACAATTTATTCATGATTTTTAATGTTATATGAAAGAACATAATAATTATAGTCTGGGTTTTTATAGTCTTACTATTATTTCTACAATACATATACCATACTAACCACTCATTTTTTTGATGTTGTACTTATTTCCCATCAATGTAATCTTTGATATTATTCGATAATGTTTTGATTATTTAAATACTCATTTTATTATCTATATTTTATGGTTCTTATGGTTCATGAGATACCAAATTGGCTTAAAATATTTGCCTCAATTTTACTTCTTTGTGTCACATGTAGTGATATTCACCTATATCCATTAACGAATTGTATATAAACTCCGTTTAAAAATCTTATACAGATTCATCCGCCTTTAAATATATTATATTTTTCCTGTATCTTTATTCTATCATCAGTTGTAAATCAGCAATACTTCAAAATAATGCTTTCTAAATAATTGTTTAAAGTGTCTTAAATTATCTTATATTCATTCAAATGTAAAATTATTTCAAAAATATGTTAAAAATGTTTTTAAAATATCCATTATTAGTAATAAAGGTTGTTATCACTGAAAAAAGTTTTATGATTGTTTTTTATAATTTGAAATTGGATTCTCAAATATGAAATCATATTTTCCATAGAATAATTTCAAATGATCTTAAAAAACCTTTTTCCATTTAATATAACATTTTTTCATGTAAATAATCATTTAGAAATTTAGTGACCCGAGGATAATTTTCATTTTAATTATCTAGTTAGTTTATTTTTATTAATGATTTATGTTTATTTGGCACAAATAGATATGAAATTCATTACATTACATGAGGATCCTATATCTCCCTCCAATGAATTTCTTAAAAATTTATATCTCAATTAATAAATTTTGGGAAACATAAAAATGGGTTTTATCTAAAATGGGATGAATGGGGAACCCAATCCAATAAAAGAAAAGGGATATGACAAGGGAAGGTGTTTCATTTCAAGCTCAATAGGTTCAACCTCAATAATGTGTCCTGTTATGTTTTTTCGATGAGACTTGAAATATATGGAATGATATTACATGTTTATCTACCGATTACAAAATGTATTTCTTATTTTAATTTTATAATTTAATTAATTATCCTCTTCATTCATTCTTGATTAATGTATTTTGAACTACCACTATTTTTTCCATGAATAATGTATACTATCAATGATATTCCTTGTTTTCTATTATAATTTTATGCTCATGTTTTTATGTCCTTATATTCATGGTTATACTTGTGTAACTCCCTTGATTATATATAATGGGAATCAGAGATCTCCTTTTTTAAATATCAATGTGTTATGAATAATGGGTATATGTTGGATATATTTCTGATGGGTACTATATGAGATTAATTTTTGAGAGATAATATAAATTTATATATTCTAGTTGTTTACTTTTCCATGATATTTAAGGGTTTTACTTATTTTTCTAAAACACTAAACATATAATTTACTTTTGTATATAAGTTATCCATTATTTCTTATTGATTTTGTTATACATTTAAAAAAAATGTGTCACATTTTTAAAGTTTGTGTCTTTTTCACCGGAGGTGGAAGTGATAATTTTGGGTGTTCAAAGTGACTAATGATATTCATAGATAATAATTATAATCTTGGATACATTTATTTTATGTGGTATAATTATATTATTGCAAACAAATTTTTAGGTAATTATGAGATTTCATAGTTTTTGATGAAATATTTAAGGTATAAGATAATTTTTGAGGCTAAAATATTTATTTAATGTTGAATATTCCATGGATAATTTTGTGGAATAATAACACGTTTATGGATTTTGATAAGGATTATGTCAATATGGTTTTATAAAAAGAATAACCCAATAGATGGGTGACAACCTATTAAGTCCCACAAGGCCATGGGGATTATCCCCAAAACTGAAGGCCGACAAGGGTGAATCGCCTAGCATTATCCTATATAAAGTCCCCATTATTATATCATTTTATTTTTTACAAAAATATTATATAAATTATTATTTTCATTTTAGGACTTTAATTTTGATCATAAATTTATCCATCGGAATTAATAAATAATTTTCTATTATGTGTATATTGTTATTATTAATGATGACCACTATTTCAGGATCCCTATATGATTAATTTATATTGAACACTATGTGATTTTATTTGGGGAATAAAGGAAAAATTATATTTTATAAGAATTTACGATATTGATTTGGATTTACAGTGATTCTTGTTATTTATATAAGTAGTTATATTATATTGAGAATTATTTGGGAAATTTCATTTTTGTGTAAGTGACATTAATAGAAATGGAAGTTATTTTGAAATAATTGTCTCTTAGAGGCTATGTGATCTAATCCCTCTAATATTAGTGCTTCAATAATAGTTGATAATATTTTCTAAGGATTTTTAAGGATAGATATTTTTTGAATGATATATGTTGAACACTATATAATACTATTAGATTTTGGATATTAATGTTTTTTTTTCATCATATAATAGGTTAGAATATTTGAGGAGTTCAATTATCATTTCCTAAAAAAATCGCTAATTTATCAAGGAAGTATAAATTGATGGTTGTAATGTTTTGTATTATACAGTGAGTCTTGACTTACATTAAATGATATTACATGTTTATATGTCTACAAAAAATTCCATTTTCCAATCTTGAGTTATATTTTCTTTTCTCATGGACTGGGTTCCATCACGATTCATGTCTTATAATCAACCCAATATTAATCTATGACCCATGTATAATATCTATGATATATAGGGTATTCTATTGTATTTTAATTCTAATTTAATTATAACCTTATGTTTATGATTATGCTTACATTCCTCCTTTAATTATCATTACTGAAAATATGTGTTCACCATATGTTATGTTTCTTTACCCATTGTTATGAAGAATTGTTATAATTATGATATATATGTGAATTATAATAGATGTAATGAATTTTTTTTGTCAATAAAATATATTTTTATGGGTTAGATTATTTTTCAAATATGTGTATATGTATTTATTAATTATCTATATTTGAAAATCAATAATTCCATATTTATGTAAGTAATTCTTTATTTCTTTCTAATGTAATATGTTTTTATGTATAAAATGGGTCACATTTGTAATGCTCATGTATTTTTCACCAGATTATGAAATACATATTCTATGTTATTGAATTTTTTATCAGAGTAGTGATTAAATGACATTGGATATTTGGATGTTTTGTAGAGAATGTTTCATCATACTTATTGACACCATAATGGGTTTATAAGAACTAATGTTTACAGTCATAGAAACCCATTTTCAAGTTATACGATATAATTTTTGTTGGATACTGATGATATTATTGTGGAAAATTAATTTTTTGAGCTCTTTATGGGTTGTTACATTTTGGGATCCAAATTAGAATTCATAACATATCATTTGAGGTTAAAACATTTATTTAATATTGAATATTTTGTGGTTTTTGGGGGTTTTTTATCATGTTATTTGATTTTTATAAGGATTATATTAATAGAGTTTTATAAAATGGTCAACATGCATAATGGGTGACAAACTATTACGACCCTGAATTCCATGGGGATTAAACCCACAACCAATGGTTGACATGGGAGAATTTCCTACCACTAGCATACATGATTTCTCACTTTGTATTTTTGTTTAGTTTAGAGAAATGATCTAATGGATAATGATTATTTTCATTTCAGAATATTATTTGTTTCACACAGATCACTATGAGAATTTGTATTTGACTTGATTTTAAGCTAACTACGTTATTATAGACGATGTTCACTATTTTTGCAACCCTATATAATTAAGGAAAATAGATAACGATGAGATATTATTTTTGTAAAAAAGGATAAATTATATATTTGAATCATATATAATTTTATTTTTGATTTATGGTGATTTATGTTCTTTACTAAAATATTTACTATATCTTGAGGATTATTGGGGAAATTACATTTTTATTCTGAGACATTAAGAGAAACATGTATTAATTGTAAATAAATGTATCTTGGAAGACTATGTGATCAAATAAAACATATTTTGGTGGTTCATCTTATTTTATAAAATTCATTAGTGTTTATAAGTATTTTTATTTTTTGAATGAACTAAGTCAAACATTGGTAATTATTGTTTACTTTTGGTTATTAATGTGTATTTTTATCATATGTTGATTATTTTTTTAGATAATTATCTTATATTATAGTAACTATTTTTGTTTTGGTTTGTGTTTTAAAACATGAGAAATATATATTTATACATTTTTTTATCAATATATGATTATTTTAAATGCATTAGAAAGAAAAATTAGTCTTGAATGCTCATCGTTGGGACAAAAAGTTGAGTTTTGGTGGATATTGGTTAATGTATGAAACTATTATAGTGATGTAAATATATTTCCATATGATCTTATTCTTGGAATTAAATGAATTCTTAAACTCTATGAAAATTTTCTTGAAACCAAAATTATATCTTTTTTACATTTCATACTATGAAATATATGTCATTTTAAATCATCAATGTTTTATGGCTTTATTATAGTTAAATTTATAATATAATTTTATCTATTACTCCCCATTAGAACAAGATGGTTATTTTTATCTTCCATGAAAAAGTATTCCTATATTAAATCCTATTATTTATTATCTCAGATGACCTTTATTTATTCCTTTCTCTTTTTTAGATGATTTTTTAATTAATCATTATCAAATGTGGGATTTCATCATATGTATGTTAAAAATTTTAACAATTGGAAAATATTAAATTGTGAGGGTCTCATTTATTAAAGGGGAGAATTTAATATCACAATATTTCAAAAGGAAATACTATGTTAGATGTTGTACAAGATACTCTTAAACAACTAACTAAATATTATCATTTCAATTGGACCATTATCAATTAGTCTTAAAATATGTGTTAGTGAATAGATTATATAATATTTATAATATCCATACATATTTTTAATATATTAATTCATTTTAAATAATTAAAAGATTTTTTGTATAGTTATGTTGATTTATCAATAACATATTTTTTTCAATGAAATGATTTTTATTCCTTCTTAAATACAAAACAAATATATTTCATTGGAGAATAAATTTGAAATTTTATTGGATAAAATTAAATTTTATTTTTTAAATCATCATATCCTTATTTTCTTATATTGAAATATTGATAATTTTGTAAATAGTTTTATTTTTCATTGAATAATAAGAAAATATTGTTTTTTATTAAATATCCTATTTTTTAAAAGTATTAAATAACTATGTTTTGTATTAGTTTTATAATTTTTCTAGTCTTATTTTATTGAAATTAATCTAATTACGGTTTTTATAATTGTTTGTATACATTAATTTTGTATAAAATAATTTCAAATTTTAAAATAACACATTTCAAATTAACTGTATTTTGTTTCATTTTTCACGTTTATTTTAAATTAAATTATTCATCATCTATGATTATAATTTCGATAATGGATTTCTTATTAAGATTAATACTGTATAAATTTTGTAAAGAGGCTCCATTTTTTAGGAAATGTGAATAGTATAATAGGTAAGCTTTTATTTATTGGGTTGAAGGTAAATTAGGTAGTTAAGGGTATACATATATTTATAAATATTATATAATTACCCTAACACATAATAAAATGTTATTAGATGATTTTAATTCAAACCAAAACCTATAATATTAAAAATTGAATTATTTAATTGACACAAGTTAGTGAAAATGATTTATAAAATATTTATGTAAATGAATGTTGCAAAATGACAATATATTTGTCTTAAAAATATATTAAGTGTCCACATCAGGAAAATATGTTTATAAACAAATATAAATGATAATATTTAATTAAATATATTTATTATATTTATTTTAACTCATTTTTAATTTTTATATGGGAAATGAATAATATTAATAATTATGCAACACTGATTCATTGTTTGTGCAAGGAGATGAATAATTAATAAAGTAATTATAAGTAAAATGATCAGAACCAGTAAAAGAAAATAAATATTCTACATAATATTGAATGGCTATATCTCGACCATAATCATCCATGATTATAATTGAGGAATTGTTGGAGATACAATATTATGGTTGTGATCGTTGTATTATTTAATAATGGAAATGTCAAAAACATCACAAAATTATTTTTAATAAGTATAATATTCATAATATGGTGTTAAATAAAATATATTATCAACTATAAATACTAATTGTAAATATAAAATATTTATGTACATCTAGGATAGTTGTTTATATTTTCTATAAATAATATAATCAAATTAAATAATTAAGCAATGATGATGTAGTAACTAATAAACCAATGGAAAAATAATAAAAATAAAATTAAAAATATTAAATGAAATACAATATGAATTCATTAAGGTATCCCAATAATATAAAATCATAATATAAAATATTTTGGGTGTATTAGAATACTTTTTAATGTTATCATGGTTTTTTTACTTGATTACAACATAAAAAATATTGTGATATTTGACAATAATGATATTTTATTAAAATGATATAATTTAAAATTATTTGAAAATCATAAAAATCATTAAAAATACAAAATTATTATTAAATGTTCTAAAATTTCATTAGTTTTCTATTTTTGGAAAATTTAACCCATAAGAGCCATATTTTCATTGTTTTAATATTAAATTCATTTGTGATAATGATATAATTTCGATGGTTTAATTAATGATTTATAAAAATAATAAGGTTTAAAAAAACTATAAAAACACATATAAGAAATATTTCATTATGATTTTGCAACCCTTTATTATATTATATTATATTCTAATTAAGTAACCTTTATGGTATTTGGATTGAGATTTAATATATAATAAATTATTATTTTGAGAAATTTGAAAAGCTCCTCTCACAAAAATAATAATAAAAATACTCCCACACATAATTTCAACACCATGATCCTTATATATAGACAATACATTCCAAATTATATTCCCCATTTCCCTAGACACATTATAGTGGTTCTAGAGTTCTCATGACACCAAACCCATATCCCTTTCGGGGAAATCCATGGGGTATATAATGGAGAAGAGGTTATAGCTCAAACCATTAACATTCTTTTTATACTCTTCCTTAAAAACTATTGATACGTGATTATTATCTTAAAATAAAACCTTACTATACCCAATATTCTAGAATGTTATCATTATTATGAAAAAAACATCATACATTATATATTCCATCAAATAAAAACTGAAAGTGTTTCTTGTGCATATGTATGACTTATTATCTCTATATAGAAATACAATTTATTTTTCATCACTATATTTTTTGGATTAGTATTATTAGTGTTTTAATATATATTCATATATTATAATTACTCTAGAAAATAGGAATTATTTTTTACATTTCTCTCATTCCAAAAATTGCAAAATTAAAATATCATTCTTATATAAGTATGACCTACAATATACATGAACATTTTATACCAATTAATATTTATATCATTTATATATTTGTATAAATACATATATATTAAATATATATGATATATATATCTTGTTTTATATAATGGAGATCATGATATATGGAAGAGGACCGGAGATATAACAAATCAAAACATATACAAAATAACAAAGCTGTTGTTAACTAAAACATTTGTATACCATGAAACTATTAATAAATGGCTTATAAATGTCAAAATAAAATAATATATGGTTTCATATATAATAATATTTTATCTTTTTTATATTGATAATATGCTTATACAAATTATTCAGGACTTTTAAAGTTTTATGAAAGAACTCTATATTTATAGAATAGGGATTTATAGTCTCACTATTATTTCTACAAGACTTATACCATACCAACCACTCGTTTTTTGATGTTGTACCTATTTCCCATGAATTTAATCTATGATATTATTCTTTAATTTTATGATTATTTAAATATTCATTTTTTGATCTCTATTTCGTGGTTCTTACAGTTCAAGAGATAACAAATTTGTTTAAAATTTTTGTCTCAATTTTACTTCTTTGTGCCACATGTTGATATATGCACCTATGAATTGTATATAAATTCCTTTTAAAAGTATTATCCTGATTCTTTATCATTTAAATATATTATATGTTTCTTGTATCTTTATTCAATTATCAGTTATAAATCAGAAATCCTTCAAAATAATTCTTTCTAAATAATTGTTTAATGTTTCTTAAATTATCTAATATTCATTCAAATGTAAAATTACTTCTAGATATGTTATAAAAGTGATTTCAAAACAACAGTTATTATTATTAAAGGATATTTTTACTAAAAAAAGTTTTATAATTTTTTTATAATTTGAAATTGGATTCTCAAAGTTGAAATCATATTTTATTTATAGTAATTTCAAATGACCTTTAAAAAACATTTTCCATTTAAGATGTCATCTTATCATCTTACTAATTATTTAGAAGTTTTGGGACTCAAGGATAATTTCCATATTCATTATCTAGTTACTTTATTTTTATTAATTATTTATGTTTATTTGGTACAAATAGATATGACATTCGTTAAATTACAAGAGGATCCTATATCTCCCTACATTGCATTTCTTAAAAATTTATATCTCAATTGATAATGATGGGAAACATAGAAATGGGTTCGATCCACAATGGGATAAATGGGGAACCCAATCCACTAATGGAAAATGGCTATGACTAGGGAAGGTGGGGTCTTTCCCTTACAATAGGTTAAACCCCAATAATTTGTCCTATTATGTTTTAGCGATGAGACATGACATATATGGAATGAAATTACATGTTTATCTTCATATTACAAAATCTATTTCTTATTTTAATTTTATAATTTCATTAATTATACTCTTAATTTATTCTCTATTCTTTCTTATGAACTACCACTATTTTTTCCATGAATAATGTATATTATCATTGATATTCCTATTATACTCTTATCATGTTATGCTTATGTTCTTATGTCCTTATGTTCATGGTTATGCTTGTGTACCTCCCTTGATTATATATTATGGGAATCAGAGATCCCCTTTATTTAATTTTAATGTGTTATGAATAATGGGTATATGATGGATATATCAATGATGGGTACTATATGTGATTAATTTTTTGGGAGATAACATAGATTTATAAGGGCTAGTTGATTACTTTTCCATGATATGTATGTTTTTTTATTATTTTTATAAAGAACTAAAAATATAATTTCATTGTGTCTATATCTTATCCATATTTCTTTTTTATGTTTTATATATTTATGAAAAAAATTGTGTCACATTTGTAATGTTTAAGTCTTTTTCACCAGAGTTGGAAGTGAGAATTTTGGGTGTTCAAGGTGACTAATGATATTCATGGATAGTAATAATAATCATGGATAAATTTATTTTTTTGTGTCTAATTATATTATTGTAAAAAAAATTAGGTAATTATGAGATTTCATAGATTGTGATGAAATATTTAAGTTATAAGATAAATGTTTAGGTTAAAATACTTATTTAACGTCGAATATTCCATGATTAATTTTGTGGAAGAATATCATGTCAATGGATTTTAATAAGGATTATGTCAATATAGTTTTATAAAAATAATATCCCACTAGATGGGTGACAACCTATTACATCGCTCAAGGACATGGGGGTTATCCCTAAAACTGAAGGCCGATAAGGGTGAATTTCCTACCATTATCCTATATTAAGTCCCTATTATTATATCATTTTAGTTTTTACAAAAATATTACCGAAATTTTTATGTTCATTTTAGGATTTAAATTTTGATCATAAAGATAACCATGGGAATTAATAGATATTTTTTTATTATGTTTATAATGTTATTTTTAATGATGGATACTATTTTAGGAACCCTATATAATTAATATATATAACACTATGTGATTTTATTTTTAGAAAAATGTATAAATTATATTTTATAAGAATTTATGATATTGTTTTGGATTTACTGTGATTCTTGTAATTTATGTAAATAATTATAGTATCTTGATAATTATTTGAGAAATTACATTTTTTTGTAAGTGATATTAATTAAAAAGGATGTTATTTGGAAATAATTGAATCTTAGAAGACTATGTGATCAAATCCTTCTAATTTTTATGCTTCAATAATAGTAGATAATATTTTCTAAGGATTTTTAATGATATTTATTTGTTGAATGATCTATGTTGAACACTATATATTACTATTTTATGTTGTATATTAATGTAGTTTTTCATCATATAATTGTTTAATATATTTTAGAAGTTCAATTATCATATCATGAAAAAACAAATTGATAATTCTTCAAGGTAGTATAAATTTAGGGTTATAGTGTTTTGTATTTTGTGATATGTTGAAGCTGATTCCAATGCTTTAAGCCAAAAAATTATTTTTGAATATTCACCGTTTAGAGGAAAAGATAACTTTTGGAGAATATTTATTAAAGGATAAAAATATAATTATTAATTAATAAATATTTGTTATATGAGTAATCCATGTAGTTAAATATTTACTTAACTTTATGAAAATATTTCTTATAATAAAAACATTATTTGTTTATTTTTCCTACTAAAAAATTAATATCCTTTAAACTTATCATAGATTTACGATTTTTTCATTGTTGAAATTATAATGAAAACTTATCAGTTACTCTCCATCATAACCAAATTGTTATTTTCCACTCCCACTTCCATTTTTTCCAACATTGAATCCATTTATATGTTATCTCATGTGACCTTTTTAAATTCCTTTATCTCTTTTCAATATGAGGTTTTTCAGACCCTTTTTCCAATGATGATTTTAAAAAAAATATTATGATAAGTAAAAATGTTGAACAATATTAAATTATGAGTGTGAAATTTTTTAATGGTGGGAAAAATGTAATATCAATAAATTATAGAAGTGAATACTATATTTGACGGTGTATAATATATACATGAAAAAATAACTAAAATTTATTATTTGAATGGGAATATTATAACCAACCTATTAAATTGGTGTGAATTAATTATATTATAAAATATATATAATTTCCATAATCATTTTTAATATAGTAATTTTTTAATAATAACATGCCCTTTATTAATGTCATTTTATTCATAAAAATCATAATTTCATAAAAAAATGCTTTTCATTATCTACATGTTTAAATAATATAATTATTTTAATCATATTTATATAATTTATTTTATTAAATTAACTTCATTTATAAAATCAAATTATAATTTTTTTTCATGTAATTAAATATTGATAAAAATCCAAATAGTTTTCTTTTTCAATGTCTTGTTAAAATGATTGTTTTTTATAGAAAAATAAATTTTATTTAATGTATATAATAGTAAAATTATTTTTTTTATAAGTTATAAAATTTAATAATTCAAATTTTATTAAAGTTTATCATATTATGGTATTCAAATTTTAATTTATTGTTTAATTTTGTATAAATAAATTTTAAATTTAAAAAAAATTCTGAAAAATACTCTTTATCCTTGAGTTTTATCATATATATAATTTCAAGTTATTAATAACATATGATTTCAATTTTGGGAAATTTATTCCATATTTTTAGTCATATAATGTTAATTTTGTATGTATGTCGATTTTATTTTTGAAAAATGTGTATAGTTAATGACTTAAAATTTTGTTACCACAATTAAGGGTAAATTATGTCATCAAGGGGGAAAAAATATAATAAATATTATAAAATTATTATAACAATTGGTAAATTGTTATTGGATAAATTTAATTTGATTATTAAACCTATAAGGTTTTAAATTGATTTATTTAGTGGTTTGGTGTCCATGAAAATTCCCTATATTTTTTTAAATCGGTGAATCTCACAAAATGCTACATACATTGTCTTAAATATATATTATGTGGACACATAAGAATAAATTAGTTTATGATCGAATATAAAATATCATATTGATATTTATAAATTTTTATTGTAATTTTCTATATTTTTTATAGGTTAAATAACTACCATGAATGCTTATGAAACACTGATGCAGTGCTTCAGCCCGTAGAAGAAAAATAAATAAAATTATATTAATTAAAATGATAAGATCCATTAAAAGACCAAAAAACTTGACTATATCTTATTGGTTGAGTATATCTCCACTATAATAATACAATGTCTTAATTAATGACTATTCTGGGGAACTTGAATATGATTATGGCCATCATTGTATTTAAATTTATCAAAAGGAAAACATGTCACAATATTTTTTTATTATCTATAATAATATTAATATATGATTGAACTGAAGATACTCTCCGCTATAAATATAATATAGAAATATATAATATTTATAAATTTCATGGTAATTTATTTTTAATTTTTATGATTTAAATAATTATCTTAACAAATTAATAATGATAATGTGACAAATATTCAACTAATAGAAAAAGTAAATAAACGATATTGAAAATATTAAAAAAAATATTGATTTAATTAAGGTGTACCATTCATTTAATGTATTGTAGATACCCGAAGCCTGACGTACATGGAAATTACATTACTTTAGCGGAATACTTAATAAATAACAAAAACAGACACACAAGGACCGTAATAGTTTAGTGTCTTTGGAAACTTGGAACGTAATCTTCTAATCATGGTGAAAGATCTTCAACATCTCCCATAAAGATCTTCCCCTTTTTTTCTTACCTAAAACGTTTCTTTATATCCTGGGGAAAAGAAAACATAAAAAGGGTGAGGTCAAAGGCTCAGTAAAGGAAAGCATGGATAAAATAAAACTTACCATATACATTTGAACTTAAAAACATGAACATAATGTTTAAACATAAAAAGCTTGAGCAATGACATAAAACATGGAAGTATGTAAGGAATAGATCATAAAAGAAACATTAAGAATGATAAAATAGCATGGGAATAAAACATGTAATTGTGGAAACCATTAAGAACATGATATTATTTCCATAGTAGCCAAGGCATTTCTGCCAATACCATCTTAGTGGACAAAGTCCCTTTCTGAATCGAGTTCACTCCTCATTCCAGTCCGGTATTACTGAACTGGTTTAACTTTCCGTTCCAGCCATGTCTATCTCATGAGATATAAATATTTACCCAATGCATTTAAGGGAGATATAGGTCCCACCCATCTCATAATGAAATCATTCTTACTTGTGCCACAACATAAACATAAAACATTCATCATAACCCAAAGAATAAAATGGGTTTCATAAACATCATATCATCATCACATAATCCATATAAAACAAATGGATATTTCATCATAAGAAAAGTGAAAGCATTTAAATCATAGAGACATTATACTTGAAACATACACATATTAAATAATTTCATCTTAGATGGAAAATGGTTTTGATAAAACACTTGAAATGAATTGTTGAGGAAAATATCCTTTCTTCTTCAAAATAATTTTCTTTTCACAAAATGCCATTCAATTTTAAAAGGAATGGATTTTGTAGAAAATAATCATAAAATCTTGTAGAGGAAGTTTTATGAAAATAAGGCTTTATAAAACCGTAAAAATCAGTTCGTTCCACATAAGTTAAAAAAACATTCTTTTCGTACTTTTGCAGGAAAAGTCAAAAAGTACCTTGCAACGTAAACAAAAGAAACATTCCTTACATACCATGTAGTAAAAGTCAAAAATGGGTAAAAAGGACTTTAAACATACATGAAAACACTTTTATAAAACATGTACATGGATGATAGAAATAACCCCAGTAAATACTTACGAATAAGCAATCTCGGATAAAAATTAGATTTGAAAAATTATCCCTTACCTTAGGTCCGATATGCTTCATACGTATCCAAAACTCTTGTATAATGATTTAAATAATGTCATTGACTTATTAAAGAATCATATTCATTGTTATTATATCATATATGGTTCACTTATAACTTAATATTACCCGTTCTTTTGTAAATTCCATGTTAAAGAGTGTTTTGGGTAAAACCGTTTCATTTGCTATCCGTGTTTTGACTTGTACTTATTCATATGATTACTTAGATCATGATTACTTAATTACGGAATATAAAACATGGTTTATATATAATATATATTCAGAATATACATATATATAATAGATCTATAAATGGAAAGAAATACACCGTCCATGGAGACGGTAGGCTGTACGTACGCATGAACGCTATTTTCGTTTCCTTATTGAGTTGAATGGAATTAAGTAGATGACATACATATATATATATATATATACATAAATCCTGTAGCTTTATAATGTCATATATTTCATTATTATTTTTTATATATACTTTATAATCATTCTTAAATGGTTAACATGGAGAATGAATCTCATCGCGTCGTGGAGACGGTAGTCCGTACGTATGCACGAGCGATGATATCATTTCCAAAATTATTGAATTGAATTGGAGTGGATGATACAATATATAAGAATCATTATTATGTTATAATAACTATTAATAGTTATTCTTTACACCATAATACCCATCCATGTAAGGTGTTGGTGGAAAAACAGATTACACCACGGCGTGGAGACGGTATTCCGTACGAACGCACGCGCGGTGATTTTGTTTTCCGTAGGATGGATAGAAGGTTAAATGGGGTTGTTTCATATTTATAATAACATATCTGTATATTGGTGATACTGATGTTATAAATTTATAATGAAACAACTAAATAAGAAGATGTTTAAGAAGAAATAAGTTTGAAAGAATCGGTAGAAGAAATTACCTCTTCTTCGATACGCCTCTTTGAAACCTCCTCTTAAGGAACTAAGATTGGTCTTTGAAGTAGACCAGGACCACTAGGATGTTTCTAGGAAAGTGGAGAAGAGAATTTTGCAGAGGTTTTCCAGGCTTTAAGGCTCAAAGTGGTGTAAGTAAGAGATGGAGGAGGTGCCCTTTTATAATGGAGGAGAGGGGCACCTTTGGAATTCTTAAAAATATTAATTTATAATAAATCTAACCCCACATAAAAACGTCCAAAAATGACTCATATTAGAATATTAGATGAGATAGGGTTGTAATCTCATCATCCAATCAAATTTAGACATGTTTGGATCTTATTTTAAACATTATCATTTTGATTTATCCTTATTTAATCTATTTAAGTTTATTTGTGGTAATAAAATTTTAAATTTTAAATTATAAAAAATAATTACTTATTTGTTGTGAATTTTCCATAATTGGTTACTTTATAACATTATTAACCATATCAATTTAAATTTATAATTTTTAAATATTTTTGTGATTTTTATATATTTTTGTTATTTTTAAACAATTTTATAATATGTTATTTTTATAAAATAACAATAGTGTCAATTTTGACACTATTCATATATTTGAAATTAAATAAAATATATATACAGAAGATATGTTCAAAATAAATGCTTTAATAGATTCATAAAAGGTCATATGTATCTAGAAAATTAGTTGAACATTTTAAATAGTTCATATAATAATTATTTTATTATTTTTAAAAACATTTATTTGTTTTTCTCTTAATAAAATAATTACTACAACATTTTTGTATAATTATTTAATATACTTATTTGTTGCATATAAATTAAAAATAAAATCCTATGATGATGATAAATCTATTAACTTTCACAAAAATACTTTTACTCGAATTTATCATCTTAAAATCACAATATTTAAATTGTTATATTTATTAAATTATGAAGGTGACAACTTTGGCATCATTTAATATAAAATAATATAAGTGTCATAATGACTTTTATAAGACTCCAAACGGTTATATATTAGGTAATTGGATTATTATGGTATAGATATATTCTACCAATAAGTTTTCGTCAGGTTCGTGGGGCTTTTAATTGGTATTATTATTTCAATAAAAACTATATTACTGATTTTTCACTTAATAAATAATTTCTGCATCATTAATGTATCACCATTAATGGAAATTATATAATCCCTAAAAATTTTAATAAATTATCATTATGTAGATAATTTTATTATCTTTATAGAGACTATTGATGTTCTAAGTTTTATGATGTTTATCACTAAATTAAAATTATTATACTTATAAGATTTAAGAGAGTGACATGTTGTCACTTTATTTGGTTTTAATAATAATTAAATTATTTTCATGGTCAAATGTCAATAAAATTAATCTAATCTGACCCTTAGGTGCTATGGTTCTACTTTTATCCCTGTAATAGAATTTGTTCATGTGTTAGTGTAATTTTATAATATTATATTTACCCTTAATTACCCGATTTACCTTTAACTATGGTAAATAAAATTTACCGTAGTTAATATTCATAATTCCCAAAAATAAAAAGTAGATTATTAACATAATTTGGACCCACTGATTCCAAATATGGAATCCTTTTTTCCAAATTTAATACACAAAAGTTTCAGAAATTAAATTAAATTTAATCCCATTGTCGAAAGAAAACAGGTTTTTCTTTAAAACATTACAAAATATTGAATTGATTTAACCTACGAATTCAAGGTAAAATCAATGATAATGACATAAATTATATTAAATGGTAAAAATATACTCTATTTATACTTTAAATCCATTCAATATTATAATTTAACCACATACGTTATTATGATGAAAAAAGTTGTTTTTAATTAAAATATAGCGTGTTTTTAATATTAATTAAAATATGAAACTTATCCGAATAATATGAAAAATTAATCCAAGGTAAAATTTTATATCCTGATTCCAAAGAATAATTTTATTTTGTAAAATTGAAATTATAAACATTTCAAAAACTATATTTAAAGTGGGTGTGCCATCAAAAGGTGGAAAAACTGCATTTTATTTAAAATACCTATTTTACCCGAAAAATTTATTTTGTTCTTATACCATGTTCTAGAAAATGTGTAAGATGAATAATAATGTTATAAAATTAAAAATTTAGTTAATAATATTCATAACGGCTAGTTCATAATAATATTCTAATAATATATTGTTGTTTAGTAAAACCTAGTATTGCGTACAACACACGCTATCGAGGAAGGTCGCAATTGCGTGTAATGCAAACCAAGTCAGGGTTGTGTATTGTGCAAGACTCTTTTATTGTTTCGTTATACCAGAATCCAACCATTTTTTTCTTTTATACATTGAATATATATATATATATACTCAATGTTGCATAGAATGACTATTATGAAAAGAACTTGAAATTGTGTGTAACACAATCTAAGAATAGTGTTGCGTATACTTCAAGCTAATACGGTGTTGCGTATAGCGCAGAATAATCTTGTTGTATCGTACAACAGAAGATATAAAATAAATTAAAAATAATATATCTTATAAAATCTCAGGTTATTACAAGGATAATATGACATATTATAGGTTTATTGAAATAATTTTTATGTTATCTTGCGTTTTGCATTTTTTTTATAGTCAATGTAATAATTAGTCTCAAAATTTACACTAATGATAATTTATGAAAAAAACATTTTATAAAATTATATGAAAATAATTTTAATACTTTAAAATTTAATAAATATTATGATACGTTCTTTATTATTTTAAGTGGTCTACTTATGGATAATTAACATCCAAGGGTAAAAATTACAATGTTTTAATATTAAAAAAATTTGCGACCGTAGTTAAAATTAAAATTGTCAAAAAAGGGTTAATCAAAATTATATGGTTTAAAATAACACCCAAACATGTATAAAATCAATTTTTAGGATTTTATAACTCTATATTAGTTTATATTCACATTCGTGTTATTTTGACGGTTTTTGGATTTCCATTTAATTTATTATTTATTAATATTATGATAAATTAAAATAGTGCCCCTCGCGTCAATTATAAAAGGATACCAGCTCCATCATATCATTTCATCTGCATGATCCTTATATCATGAGAATTATAAAATCCTGGGAAATTCCATGTAATTTTTTTATAATTGCGGGGGATTAGTATGAATCTTTGAGAATTAACGACGATTAATTCTGAGGCCCGATGTCCCCGAAACAGATTTTTTTACAATTTTTAAGGTACCTTTAGTAAACTCATGTGCGTAATTTAATATTATTTGAATCGGTTATTGGATAAAAAATCAGAGGTCACTGTTGAATCTGCAGCACAAAGATTCAATTAAATGGGGCTTAATATCGACCATAGTTGGTTTGGAAAAAATGTTCATTTTTTGGCTATTTTAAGAAAAGTAAAATAACATGTAATTGTTATTTTATTTTCATTTTCATTATCGGATGAGAAACTGTGGTAGGACTGGTGAATTTTCAAACCAAATAATGTCTTTAATAATCAACTATGTAACTTCATCATTGTTAATTAAAATAGGTTCATTAATTCTTTTAATGAACATACTAAATTCCTCCACACATTAATCACCCTTACCCCTCCTAATAAAATGGAGCTTAGGGTAAGGTTTTGGAATGACATCTCCAAGCGAGGAAGCTATGGTGATGTCTGACAGTGAAATCCACCCAGAGGACGACAACAGAATCAACGAACAGTGACAAGCTCCACTGATGCACGAAAAAACGACAACGACGAAGGAGGTTCCATCGATCGTCGTCAGCAGACGTCTCATCCAAGAAGGGTTTTTGTGTTTGGTTTTGGTTTAACATTATTGAAATTATTCTTTTTAATATTTAATTTCAGATAAATATTCTCTTTCTTGTTATTAAGTTAACATGGAGGGCGTGTGCTGAACTAACACGGCCCAAACCCTCCACTACTTCGTTTAGGTTGTGCTCTTCGGAGAAGGCTTTCCTAAAATTTTATGGAAACATGAGTCTGAGGGTCACACTATGCCAACAGTAGTCTAGGAGGCTCATATTCATTGACAACACCACGAACAGACAACTGAAGCATGTCCGGTGGCCCGCGGAAAGAACGATTTACTCTCCATTCTGGTGGTGGCCGGTGGAGGCCCATGGCAACTGGTTGTGGGTGGTGGGAAGGCGGCCCTCTATTGTGCACTGATGTGGCCAAAGGCAGCTAGCTAGAGGGGACCACCTGGGAGAAGGGTGGTGCTCGTAGCCATTGCCAGCACTCCGCGCCAGGAGGGGGCAGCGCGACATAGTGTCGTGCCACATCGGCTGAAGACCTGTCAGCCATCTAGTCGACGGTTGCACGCTCTGGGGCAACGGCCCACCAGATGGAAGAAATTTCACCATGTTGTGGTCCCATCTATAAAAATAAGATCCACCTTTAGAGAGTCCCAGCCAAATGTGGGTCAGACCAGACCTGCAGCCTAGCTGTCAAGTACGGGCAGGCCGAGCCCCAACCGGTGGGCCAGTCCAACCGCAGGCCGGGCTCGAGATCCAACTAGGCTATCCCCAATGTTCCGGACCTATTTAAACATGCCGACCATGACTTCCCGACCCGGGCTGGGTTAGGTAGAATACGGGATCCGTTGGATCAGGTCGGCCTCACTGAGCCGGATCGGACCCAGACCTAACCGGCCCATGAAAAAAATAATCATTCTTAACTGATGAAATGGGTGTATGTTTGACACTCCGTTATTGGAATTGGAACTCCATTTGTGAAGTTGACCCTTTGGAATGTTTTTGCGGGCCCGATCGAGCCAATGCGGGTCGAGGTGCGATCACCCCTTTTCATGGAAAGAGGTGTAACAAACAGATCGTTCATCTAATCAATGCAACTTCTATGGAAGTAGGACACTTGTGACAAGGATGTCCTATGGATACATTATAAGTGAGTTTTGACAGGGTTTGATGTGTTACCAAAGTTGGATCAGACTGGAATCCAATTGGGTATTTTTTACAGAACTGCCCATATCTCACAGATAGGGCGTCTGATCAACGCACTATCTATGATGTTGGGACCCCTATGACGTGGTGGTCCATTTGGATTTATTTTTATAGGACATTGTAATGTTTTATATATGAACGATGGATTGAGGTGTAGATTCTTCCAAATATCAGGCGTGCTTCGTGCAGGAATCCAGTGGCTGGCTATGACATTAAGAAGAAGAGAGACCAATATTGGTCAACATCAGAAACTCTATATTGGGATGATCTAGCTATATGACTAGTCATTATTACCTTTGAACCAGTGACCAATGTGGGTCTCACTTGTGACCAATACTGGTGAGCACTATTAACCAATATGGGCCAGCATCAGCGACCAATATGGGTCAGCACTAGTGACCACAATGGGTCAGCACTAGTGACCAATACAGGTCAGCATCTAGCGACCAATACGGGTCAATATACAGTGATCAATACAGGTTAGTAGAAGAGTCAGTATGAATTGGATGATCTGGAATTATGACTAGTCATCCCTATCCCAGTAACCTTGATGTAATACCTTAGAGTGATCTTTCTTGTTTGCTTGGTATCCATTATTTAGACCATGCTTGTGATATTACCATTGTTGTATTTCTTGTGATTTTTTTCCTCTGTGGATTAATGAGAGTACATCGGGGGTCTCATGGTCCCATACTTTGTTATTATACTCAACCCTGGATGGGATCGCCTACACGTGTGTGTGTAGTGACGACTAGTAACACCCAGATGCATACTTTTGAGGTTTGGGACTTAGTGGATCTTGGTGTGATGTGAGAAGTTGAGATCATATTCTTTTACATCAGACTTATTTCTACAACTCTCCTAGTAGACCACCTGGGTAGATGGAAAATATGTTTACTTACATTTAAGTTTCTAGGTCTAGTTTTTTCCCACTATCTCAATTTACAATTGTTCTTGTGGTTGTACATTACTGGCATCGTTATACCCAACTTTTTTAGGTTGTTTACATTAGTTTCACCTTTTTAGTTTGAATAGATATCTAATGCAATACCTTCCCTCTTCAGAAAAAGCCTTCAGGAACAAGTCCCCAATTCCATGTATATGGAAGGTGGGCTTGGGGTATTCACGTCTGAGCCCCATGGGATGGGTAATGACAAAGTGGTATCAGAGGGCGGTCATTTCTACCAAAAGAACTAGGAGACTACTTTTAATGAGGTAATGGTGTAAAGTGTTTTGATTTTAGTTTTCAGTATACAGATTCTTGTGTTGGTGCGGTGGCTGATGTATCCATACAGTATGACATTTAATTATATTTTCTAGATCGGTACATGAAAACACTGGTTTCTAGTGGTTTGAAATGTTTTCTTGATCTTTATCGAGTCATCTCAATAGGTATAACTTATTGATCATGGCACATCTGTTTCTTACAGGATGCATCCACGAAGAGATTCATCCATCATTCTAGATAGAGATCATGAATGTGGCCCATCAAGTGATGTGGCGTCTGTATCGAGACCATACACATTGATGGAACCTTCATGTGGTGTACCACCAACACCACAACCTATTGAGTAACAGATGCTACTAGTGGATCATGCATTCCATCTGATCACATTGCATGATTTCTAGAGATTAATTCTTATGACGTTTCAAGGAAAGATAGACCCCCCATATAGCATAGGATTGGATTGAGGTGATTTCGCGGGTCTTTCTATTTATAGAGAATCCCGTTGAGAAGATGGTGATCTTGACCGCTAGCCATAATAGGGGCTCAGTATGACGATGGTGGAGCTCGAAAATCCAGGTGCATGAGGAGGGGACCCTCACCTATCCATACATTGTCAGCCTTTTCAAGGAAAAGATTGTGCCAGTGACACTATGCACTATGTGCATTCAAGAGCTGCTACATATGCTATAGGGAAGCCAGACTGTGGATCAGTACTCACCGAGATTTATTGATGTCTCCTGATACTCCCCTAACATGGTACAAGACCCTTAATTTAGGACCTGGAGCTTTGAGTAGGGTCTCCAATGAGAGATCAGATCTATTAGAGTTCCTCTCATCATCCAAACATAGACTGAGGTGCTAGTGGAAGCTTTCATGATTGAGATATTCCTTGTCGAGTAGGCTCTGATAGAGAGAGAACCTACTATACGACATATAGGGGATTCATCTGATGTAGGAAGTAGACAGATGGCACAGAAGCCCAAGCGGGCTAGACCTTTCGGAGGGCGACCCAGGACGCAGGGTCAGGGGTGTGAGGATTGAGAGGCTGAGGGATCCACTGGGGAGGCATGATCTGTTTTTTCATTAGAGGATAGCGTAAAATAGCTTGTGACTGTATAACTTCATACGCAGATGATCCACAGACGGTGGAGGGGTCCCCATGGTAGTGGTAGTGACAGGAGCAAGAGCATCAGCTCGGTGGAGAAAGAGGCAGGGGAGCAGGACATGTCGTTGTAGGTGGTTCTAGTCACCAGGAACTACGAACACCACCCCCAGGTGGTCCACCACATGATCAGGGAGCAGGTGGACGACATCATGCCCTACTATAGGCAGTTATGGCTCACAATCCTTAATTCCCTATGATGATACGAGGTACGATCTCTATCTTCTCAACTTTATCAGCGGTGATGATCTGCACAGGTTATAACAAGTTTTTATTTAGTGGTTGTTTAGTTCAGGACTCTGAGTTTTTTAATAAGCTTTCAACTCCACCATTGCATTTGGATACTCATACGGGAAGAGATTATGTGGTAACAAACTAGTGCCGACAATGTGATCTTACTCTCAGAGGTGATTATTTCAGATGGGATATTATAGTATCATATTTTAATCTCTATGACAACATTCTAGGAATGAAATGGATATCTGTAGTTCACGCACAGATTGAATTCTTGAGATGTAATGTGTGATGTATGTGTAGATATTAAGGCCTGTTTTCCATTGTTGGTGAGAAGGAAAAATGAGTTTTACTAGATTGAATTTTTCTCGGGAGGGAGAAACTGATTACATATCAGCTACCTTTCATGAACTTTGACACGGTGTATGAGGAAAGTACGTAGTTACCCATGGTGGTGGGAGAGTATGAGGATGTCACATTATGTGATTTCCCAAGAATACATCTTCCTATAGAGGTAGAATTCATCATAGACATGTACACATGATCAACAATTATATCCAAACCAGAATATTGGTTGTCTCTAGAAAAGATCATGGAGTTGAGGGTACAATTGGAGGACATATAGAGGAATGGATTCCCATGGCTCAGTGTTTCTCCAAGGAATCCCCTATGTCGTTTTCTATGGAGGAAGAGGGAATTTGGATGCTATGTGAGGACTTATGACACCTAAAATAGGTTACCATGAAGAACCAATATCTTATACCAAGGATTAACGATATGTTTTATTAGTTTAATAGAGTGAAGTGTTTCTCGATGAAATAATTGAGATCAGGATATCACCAACGTCATGGGATGGATGTGGACATCTTGATGAGGGACTTTAGAGGTCGGTAAAAACATTATGAAAACCTAGTGATGCCATTGGGTGTGACGAATGCCCCTACTGTGTTCATGTGTCTCAAGAACATGATCATTCATACCCACTTAGACAAGTTTGAAGTTTTCTTCATCGATGACATCTTTTTATTCTTAACATATGATGAATAGAACACTGTACACATGAGTATAGTTCTGGACGCACTTCGGGATCACTCGTTTTATGGGAAGCCCTCGAACTGTGAGTTCTGGATAAGGAAGGTCCACTTCATGGGACACATTATCACAGAGGATGAAGATGTAGTGGATCCAGCGATGATCGATGGAGTAATTTCTTTGGAGCCACCCAAGAGTGTTACTGAGTTGTAGAGATTCCTTGGATTTGTAGGATTCTATTAGAGATTCATACACAATTTCTCAAGTGCAGCAGCACCTATGATTTCCTTGACAGTGAAGGGAAGATAATTCATGTGGTCAGAGGCATGCCAGTAGATCATTCAATAGCTGAGGAAATGCTTGACCAAAACCTCTCATCCTAAGTTTTCCAGAGGATGGCACTAGTTACAAGGTATACTATGATGCTTTTGGGGTGACACTTGTTAGTGTCCTGATGCAGGGTTATGCAGTGATTGATTATTTATTATGACAGCAGAGGCCTCATGAGAAGAATTTTGCAACTCAAAACATGGAGTTGTCAGTAGTAGTCTTCGCACTGAAGGTGTGGTGAAACTACATGATAAGATAGAGGTTCATTGATTACTCATAACAATAGTTTCTATGATATATATTAACACAGAATGATCAAAATATGAGACAACGTCGTCTGCTAGAGTTCCTCGAAGACTATTAATTCGAGATAGTCTATACTCCTTGTAAGAGGAACATAGTTTCAGATGAACTTAGATGGAGATAATGTTCGCAGCTATTGAATGAGAATTCAGAGTAGTTGTCCTCATTTAAGATATCCTACATGGATAAATTTGAGACAGTCTACCTACAGTTGAAGGTAGTTTCCCCTCTAATCCTTTTGCAAGTCAGGGAGGTGCAACTTAGAGACATTAGTTGCAAGACTACACATGATCATGTATCTTTCTACCATGCATCTAACATATATTCTGAATTTGGGGATCAAACTGTCATTTTCATTGGACGTACAGTTGTACTAGTGGCTCTACGAGATGTGGTACTATTGGAGTTCTATAAATCCCCCTTGGTAGTACATCCTTTCATGATGATGATGTATCCTGACCTTCGACATCATTACTAGTGTCAAGGTATTATTAAAGCTGTGTGGAGTTTGATTCTATATGTCTCACTTTCCAACAAGTGATGGTCAACCATCAGGTACCCACAGGCATGACCCAACCCCTTGAGATACGAGGGTGGATGTTGGAAGGGATATCGATGGACTTAATGATGGGGATACCATGCACGTCCAAAGGAAATGATACCATATATGTGAACATTGACAGACTCACCAAGTCAGCCCACATCCTTGATATTCAAGAGAAGGGTTTGATGGAGTGTGTGGGACGTCTCTACATTCAAGAGATCATACGACTTCCTATGTTTACTTCGACGATTGTCTCATAATGCGACGTGTGCTTCAAATCCCAGTTGTGGAAGGGATTATAGGAGGCTTTCAGGACTCAGCATCTCATGAGAATAGCTTCACCCATAGATAGATGATCTAAATTAGTGGATCATCCTGACCATAGACGATATTCTTCATGCATGAGTCCAATATTTTGGTTGCAGTTGGGAGGACCTCCTACCCGAGGTGGAGTTTGCGAAAAACAACAACTATCACTCCATCACTTGTATAAACCATTGTGAGGCATTGTATATATGACTACGTAGATCGCACTTCTGCTAGATGGATCCAAGATAGCCATCACTCGTGGGCCCATAGATGGTATATGCTACCACTAAAAAGGTTCATGTCATCCGAGAGAGGATGAATACTGCATATAGCTGAAAAAAGTCTTACACTAATAGGTAAAGTATACCACTGGAGTTCTCGGAGGGGGACCACATATTTTTGCGAGTCTCCCCTCAAAGGGGACTATAGATATTTGGACGAGGTTGAAAACTCTCACCATGGTTTATCAGACAATTCCAGACACTTTAGAGGATTGGCTAGGGGTGTACTGCTTAGCACTGCCACCGTAGTTGGAGAGGGTGCACGACTTCTTTCACATATCTCATTTGAGAATATATGGGCATCACCCATCTCACATTGTCGACCATGGAGAGCTTGAGATTGATAATGGGTAAGCATTTGTGGAGTACCCGATGGAGTTATAGGATCTACTAAAGAAGATATTTCAAGGGTGGTCGATACCTCTAGTGTGCATTCTGTGGAAACACAGGAATCTCTAAGAGAGTACATGGGAGAAAGAGGCTCATATATGTGCCCAATACCCCTCTTTGTTTGTGTAGCCCTGATTAGATTTTGGAGAAGTAATTCCCCAAGGTGGGGAGAATTTAAATACCCAAAAAATACGATGATTTTTTTTATTCTTTGGGATTATTATGAGTCTGGAAAAAATAATGGTTCTTAATTCCATGACCCAGTGTCCCTATAACATATTTTCAATCTATTTTTAGGTTACATTTAGTAAACACATGGTAGGTGTTTCCTATCTTTTAAACTATTGATTGGATAAAAAATTTGGGGTAACCATTGAATCCACAACATAGGGGCTCATTTAAACGAGGCTTAACATCGACCGTAGTAGTTCGGGAGAAAAAGTTAGTTTTTGTACTTTTTAATGTAATGTAAAATAACATGTAATTGTTATTTTGTTTTATTTTTCTCCAATTGTTGATAGGTAGTGGTGGGACCAGTGAATTGTCAAGACAAATAATGGTTTCAAATGTAAACTGTGTAACTCCAGCATTGTTAATTAAAAGTGGTTCATTAATTCATTTAATGATCCTTCTTAATCCCTCAACGCGTTACTCACCTTTCCCCCTCCAATTTTAATAGAGTCTGGGGTGGGGTTTTTGGAATTGAATCTCCATGTGGGGAAACTCTCATGAAGTCCTTTAACAACATCAACATGGGGGAAAAGATCAGATTTGGCGAGAAGTGATGAGAATCACCAAATCAAAAACCAATGATAGCGACGAAGGAGGTTCTGTCGATCGTCATAATCGGACGTCTCATACATGTAGGGGGTTTATGTTTTATTTTTCATTAATAGTATTGAAATGAGTTTATTTAATATTTAATGATAGATAAATATTTACCTGCTTGTTATCATATTAACGTGGAGGGCGCAGTCTGATCAAACAAGGCCCAGACCCTCTACCACTTCATTCATGTTGCCTTATTTGGGGACAATATTCCGCAATTTTGAAAGAAACACGAGACAGAAGGGCACAATGTGAAGATAGTAGTCCAGGAGTCTCGTCGGCAAAGGTGGAAACAAGAATGTACCACCAAAGCCCGTCTAGTGGCCCTCATAAATAATTGTCGGTGTGCAATGATGGCGTGGACCAGTGGTGGCTGGAGGAGGCCCACGAAAAACCGTCAACAAGTGGTGGGAAGGCGGCGCACAGTCATGAACTATAGTGGTTGTAGGTGGCCAGCATGAGCATGATGTGTGGGAGATGAGAGTCACCAAGAGTTTCCGCTAATGGGATGCGACATTAGGGGATGGAGAAACCCTGGACAGCGCACCATCGGCTGATGACTGGTCGACCATTCAGCAGACCATTACACATGGTGGGTTAGCACCCCACCTGGTGGAAAAAATGACCACACATCCATGGGGAAAGATAGGAAACATGGTCCACCTTCAGGCAGACCGTTCCAGACACAATCTGACCAAAAAAGCTGAACCTGTGGCTGTGTAGGCCAGTTCGGGCGGGCTCAGCCCCATCCGGCGGGCCGACCCCGAGGGTCCGAACCTAAGAGGGGTCATGTAAACCCTAGGACCTATTGCATCAGGCCGGCCTGACAAAGTTAGACTTGGCCGAGACCAAAATATCCCCCAGATAAATAAATTCCCATTAATAATGAATTGGTTGTCTGTGTGACACACTATCATTGGTGTTGGGACCCCTATTGGGAATCGCCCCCTTTGGAATATTTTGGCATGCCGGACCAAGCTGGGCCGGAATGAGGTTCAATCATCCCCATTTCACGAAAAGGGGTGTAACTAACAGACTGTGTGTCCAGTCAACGCATCGTCTAATGAATTTAGACAAATGTGACTAAGGGGTCCTTTGGAGAAACTATATGTGAGTTTTGATAGAGTTTTATGTGCGACCTAGGTTGGATGAGACTTGAATCCAATCATGCACTTTTATCAAAAGTCACCATATCTCACATATCAGGCGTCTGATCAACACAATGTCTGTTTCATTGGAACCCCTATGATGGTTGGTCACATGGGTATTCATTTTGTGGGACATCGTATAAGTTGAAATATGACCGATGAATTGAGGAGCATATTTTTCTATAGATTAGGCGTTCTTCATGTGACAATCGAGTGGCTGGTTGTGACCTAAAGAAGAAGAGTTTTTAATAAGAGTCAGCATCAGAAACTCATGAGTGGAATGATGTATCTATATGACTAATCAACCATACCTATATATAAGTGACCAATACAGGTTAGTACTAATGACCAATAGGGGTCTGCACCAGTGAGTAATACAGTTTAGCACTAGAGACCAATACTGGTCAACACCAGCGACCAATACAGGTCATCACCAAAAACCAATACAAGTCGGTATATAGAGACCAATAGGTGTTAGCATATAGTGACCAATACGGTTCAGAAGTACATTTTATAAGGATAGGATGATCTGATTTAATGACTAGTAATCCCTATCCAAGCAACGTTGATGTTTATACAATAAGAGTGAGGATTATATTTTTCTTGTTCATCTATATTTAGTTCATTATTTTGGTATTAACATTGTGGTATTTATTTTGAGGTTTTCCTCTGTGGATTACTGAGTGGAATTCTGGGGTCTTAGGTTCCCCTACTGAGTGGTTATACTCACCCCTGTATGTGCTCCGCCGCACATGTGTGTCTGGTGTAGACTATCGATGCCCTGAGGAAGTCATTAGAGGTTAGGATCATGATGGATCTTGGTGAGTTGAGAGTTGACAACATCCTCTTATTTGACTATATACATACATATACTACCCTCTATGTAGAGCTCTAGGGTTGATATGATAGTTGTTTACTTTCTTTTTAGTTTATAGGGCTTGTATTCTAGCCCACTATATTTTCTTTAATATTGTACTTGAGGTTTTTCTTTACTCTAGTGTTTATACCTTACATTTTTTGTTTATATAAGTTTCCCCTTTTGGTGTGTACAGATCTCTAAGGCAATGCCTTCCCTGTCTATGAAAAGCCTTCCGATTCTAGTCCCCAACACTTGGCAAATGGAAGGCGGTCTTGGGGTAGTCACGCCCAAGCCCCGTGGGACGTGTCGTGATAACAATAATCTACTAAATTATATTCTACACTTTCATATCCTAATTTTATAGTTGTTGGTATTCTCAAAATATAAAACCAAGTTCCCTTTAGGGGAGATCCAATTAGAGCGTCTCGATGAAGTGGTAATTACTCTAACAGATCACATTATTTTTCTACTCATCCTTATTTCATCTAAATGTATTATAAATATCAATAAAAATTATTATGATAAATATTCTAAAGTGATCATATGAGTATGAAAAAAAACCCATACAACTTTTTTCCCATCATACAAGGAGTGAATGTATCACTCGTGCATATGTATGACTTATCATCTTCATGTAGCAATTAGATAAATTATTAATCAACTTATAATATGGATGTGTATAATGATGGGTTAAGAGAATATATATATATATATATATATATTATTAAAAATATTTATAATTATTTACCTTTCCTGTATTCCAATAATTGAAAAATGAAAACAATATTCATGCGTACGTACACCCGACCAACTCAATGAACATGGTATTTTATTTCATATTTTAATATTTTATAGATTATGAAAAATATATATAATAAAAATATATTATCTTTATATCATTTTTTCCATCATGGATACCATAATATAACTAATTTGATAAAAAATATAACAAATCAAAACATATATGAAAAACATAATTATTTTTAATCAAAAACTAATGTTAAAAATAAATTGTTAACAAAAAAGAAATATGAATTCATAATAAAATCATATATGGTATGATATATAAAAATAAGGTTCTATTATATATAGATAATAAACATATACATATTATATATGTGGTTTTAAGGTGTGGGAATAAATTCAATACTTATAGTACGAGGATTTATAGTCTCATTGTTAAATCTAGAAGTCTTATCCCATACTCTAAACTAATTTATTTTGTGAAACATATATACTATACAAGAATGTAATATACGATCATATTCCTTAAATTTAATTTTATATACATATGCATTTGATTATATATCTATCATGTTATTTATTGTTTAAATTTTACCAAATTTAAATGCGAATTGTTTCTATGTTTTCTTTTTATGAGACACATGTTATTTTATGAACCTGTATTTGTTTCAGATTTATATACATCCCATAGAAATTTTTTATCACGAATCAACTTATTTTCTTGGTATTATTGGTTTCATGTAAATTGATTTTCTATTCAGATAGATATATGTCTTCATCCAATATAATTTTTTCTAAAAAAATTAATGTTATTTAAATTATCTTATATGAATTTCAATGAAAAGTATTTCATACATGTTTAAACAATTTTTTAAAAAATAAATTAGATGTTTTGAAGAGTTATTTTATTGAATTTACATTTATAATTGATTAATTATTTAAAATGGTTATATTAATGTTGAATTATATTATCCTCATGAATTTTTCTAAATGATCTTTCAAAAATAAATATCAATTTAGTATATCATTAATTGATGTTACATATGATTTATTGTGGTTATGATTCAAGGATTCAGTCCTTCTTCTTTTGATGGTTAGTTTTTGTTTTCTATTTATATTTGTTCTAGTGGAATACATATATATTGTTATATTTACTTTACATTTGGGTCTTATATCTCCCTCCAATGTATATGAAAAATCCTTTTATCTCACGACATAATGGTGCAAAACATATAAACGGACTTGATCCAAAATGGGGATAAGGGGAAACCTGGAACACTATAATGAATGGACTAAAAATGGTTTTGGTGGTGTGTCCCTCCATTTAAAAGAAATCCTCATGAAGTTCCCTATCATGCTTTGACAGTGATCATTGACTTATAGGGAAGGCCATTACATGTTTATTTTTCAGCCAGAAATTATATGTCTTTTAACATTATTATGATTTCATTGATTGTGATCTTTATTCGTGCATGATTCATGCCTTATGATCATGTAATATGTATTTCCTGACTTTTGTATATGATCTTTGATGTAAATGGTATAGTAATCTAATGTTATTATCTTGTTCATATACCCTTATATTTATGATTATGGTTATGTTACTCCCTTGTTTGTCCTTAGTGATCATCTGAGCATACAATTTATTATTTTTCTTATACTCAGTTAATTAATAATTGTTTTATGTATGATATAACTTCTAATGGGGTTATATGTTATAAATTGTTTTGACATAATATATATTTATAGGGTCCTTTTTTATTATTCTATGATATTTATATTTTTTCACTAATTCTATAAAAATATAACCCTAAAAGGTCATTGTTTATGTATGTGGTCCATAATTTCATTTTTATGTTCATTTGTTTTGATGGAAGAAAATTGGTTTGATTTAAAATATATACGTCTTTTGTAGTGAATTTGGAAGTTCAGATTTTATACACTTACATAAGGAGATTCTCTTCAGAATAAAAAAGTTATGAAATATAAAATGTGTTCAAGTCCAATATAAATCAATATGTAATTTTTGAAAATAACAATATTCAATTGATGTATAGATTTATCATAAAAGGAATTTATTGTAGTTGTAGAGAGTTTAAAAAATAAATAACTTGTGTGTTATTATAAAATATGATTCCCTCATTTGATGAGAGTATATTACTCGAGGGGAACATATTTAAATTGAAAGAGGAGAACCAGAAAAAATTTATAGGAGAAAGTGAAATTGAATATTTTTAGACTCTTAGAGAAACATGTAGTATGTGTGATCTAGAGAAACAAACCTCCAAAAAGACTCCCAATTTAAAATTAGGCCATCTAAAATAAAAGGAAAACTCAAAATCTAATCATTTTTTGATTTCATGTGAAAAAATAATGGTGGATTAGGTGGATAGTAAATAATTAATAAAGATAACCATTTGTCATTGATATTGTTTTATTAGCTCACTTATTAGGGAATAAATATATCAAATTTATTTATTAATTTGGATAGAGGACCTTTCACATTTGATAATTATGGTTATTTTATGTAAATGATGTTATTATTAAAAAAATTGATTAAGATTAATTACAATCAAGTGATGTATTATTTTTTGATTGGATATGATATAATCATTTATGTGATTCGAAAACTAGTGATAATGAATATAAGTTAATCATTTAATGGAAATGATATTTCATTTTAGAAATGAAGTAATCTACTGTAACAAGGAATGGATATTGAACATGTGGTAATTTATTATATATTTTTAATTAAAAAATCACATGAGGAATTAGTGAGAGGTATGAAAACATGATTTGGATTAAAAAATATACCATATGGGTCAAATAAACATGGTGAAAAATTACTGGTATAAATATAATATAAATATTATTAAAAATAATTGAAAAGGTAGAAACATATGTTTTGTTTTAGAATGGGATGATTGATAAACAGACTCGTAACTTGGTGTAAATATAAGAAAAGTATCCTTATAAAAATGATCATTTGTAAGTTTGTGTCCTCATAATATTGAAGTAAACTAAAAAAATACTTACATCATCAATTTCATTGACGATTTTACTCATATGAAATATGATAATTTTCATAATGAGTAATTCACATGATATTAATTTGGTTATTAATTTTATTCCATATATGAAAAACTAAATCATTTCAATCGTCAAAATTAATTTAACGATCTATTGACCCTATTACAATAATTAAGACATTGATTCATATCTTGAGAATAATGGGAATATATATTCATTGATAATACTATGAAAAAAAAAATTGTGTAGAAAAAACATTGAATTTTGTGTTCGTGGACAAGAGAAGAACCATGTTTTCAAAGAATTATGGTCCTAAATAATTTTCGAAGACAATATATAGTAGTAGTTGTCTACATTGTCAATTCTTAATTATTTAATAAATTTTATTGAAAATTCAATATGAGATTTTGTTTCTAGATAAATATATTTAGATGATTATGAATCATTAAAAAATCTATAGTTATTAACAATTAAATGAACTAATTTTTTAAAAATTCATCAATAATTAAAAGTGCTGATCATTTTTTGATATACACATAGTCGAAGGAGTAATTATTTGTATAATATTAATTAAAATGAAACTACTGGAATTTTTTTTAATGGTTGTTCATTGAATATCAAAAACATTATTTCTAATTAATGATGATTTAGTATATTCATAATGGAAAGGTATTTAATATTATAAGATGGATTCACATCAAATAATAGGATTTCCTAATTTTAAATTACATAGGAATTTATAGATAAATGGAAGGATTGTAACATTGAAATCATAATTTCTATAAGAAAATAATTTTTTGAAATGGATGAAAATGTAACTCAATATAATATTAGAATATTTCAAAACCAAATAATATTGAGAAAATATTATAACTACATTCTTTTTCATGTGAAACCAAATAAAGTTATCGAATAGGGATTACATGAAGATATGATTGAAATGATTAGGAATACACAGTGTTAAATTGAGAAGAATAAAAAATTGTGTTTATTGTATTGTCCCAAAAATAATAACATGGTAGAGATAATATTGGAATTTAAAATAATCACTAGTAAATAAAAGATTTAATATATAAAAAAATGATATTGTAAAAATAAATTTACTCATTAAATTGAGGGTATTTATTTTTAGGATAATTTTTCCCAAAACATTAATTTTATGGATTCAAAATTTTCTTTGGATTTTTTCCAAGAATAGCTACATGGTGATTCCAATGATTAGGTGGTAACTACTCAAGAATAAACAATTGAAAGAAGTGATTTAAATTGAATATCTCATGACATTTATTCTGTTGTAGACAGTTTTTTATTGTATATATATAATTACTCAATTTATATTGATCAATAAGTAAACCAATAATTTTCTTTTAAACTATTAAATAGAATATATAAATTGAGTTTTGTAAAATTTATTTTTGAAATTAATCCCTATATCATGTTTGAGGATATAAATTCACATATTATGGATTTGTATGTATATGGGATTAAAATTTATAGAAATAATTTTAAGGCCTGTAATAAATTTTCCATAAAAATGAAAAATATTTTTAATATGTCAATGATTTGTGATATGAATTTTCTTGGATATTTACATTAGGTATACAATATTCCATTCCTTTAAATAAGGATAATTATATTAATGAGTTCTCAAAAAATGGTTCAAAACTGAAGAATCAATAGTAGTTTCAATCTATATTTCACCTATATTTATGTTCTATTTTTGTAAGTAATGATGAAATATTAATTAATTAAGTCTAATATAAATCATATATTTCCTGAAATATTAAGAAAAAATATATTATATTACATTCAAATTGAACTTGATTCCAAAGATACCTAATAGGGAAATATATTATAAATATAAAATGCTTATTTCACAATGTGTTAGGATCACTATATCTTAGATTGTCACATAACAAAGACATATTTTAAAGATCTATAGATTATGTGTTATTATTTTTCAAAATAACATTAATAGATCAGAATTATATTTCTTGAGGTGCATTATTTATTGAGAGTAGTTATAGTTATATATACCTCAATGAATATAAGAAATTCACATTTTTCATAATGAAAGATATATATATATATATATGAGAATAAAAAGATATATGTTAAATGATTTGGATTATCTCACAACTTTAATACATTTGGGTATAAGGAAAAAAGCATTGGATTATTGTGTGTGATGACCAATTTGTGATAAGTTTTTTCTAATAATTTATTATAACATTTAATGTTTATGTACATTGATATTAAATATCACACTATTATGGGTAATGTAAAATAGAGTCCTATAAATTTAATGTATGTTTCAATGATGGGTAAATTAGTTGACATCTTCCCAAATCACATAACAAATGACACCATCACCCAATTGGGTTTCTTACATGGAGTAAAATATATCTTAATATTTCTTCAAATTATTTGATTATTATTATGATTTAAATCATTTATATTTTTTGATAAATGGGATGAATATTTAGAAATATAATATGATAATAAGGATAAAAATTAATTAACATTAGATGGTAAAAATGCTGAGAAAATGAGAAATTTCTTTTTGAGACATGATATCCTAATGGGAATTGATGAATTCATAATAAGAAATATAACATGTTTATAATAAATATAGAGTAAGATAATGATAATAATTTATGAATTCTATTGATTATGGGAGTAATTATGATATTATTTGATATTTTTTTAATATAGTATATACCATTATAATGAGGAGTGGATAACAAAAAAATACTATTATCTTTAATTGGGTAGTGTTTAGATTAACATCACATGAGGAACATTATATACTAGATTCTTGAATGATTTTAATAATAGTAATTGACGTTGTTTAAATTATTTATTATTTATTCAATAGGATTATGGATGAGTTATATATTTATTGAAGATATACAGATGGAAATGGATTGATAATTTCTTTAAATTATTAAAATCAAATCTTCATGTCATTTTTATTAAGGTATTTTGGTTGGAAGATTGATGGATTATTTAAAATAATATATTATAATTCAACAAAATTTCTTTTATCTTTTTTTATTCATGTTATACTACAAAATAACTTATACATAGAGGTGACACTACAATACAGTCCCATGGATTATATGTAATTAAAAGAGATGTGTATATTGAATTATTGGGAATTTATATAAGGTGATCGTGCCACAATTTCAATATTTATGACGAAAATTGATATTACACCATAACCTTTTAGATGTCATATATTTATATATCTACTGGATTATTTAGAATAACGAGTTACACTATATAAATTTTTAGTCACCCAATAGTGGAGTAGTATTGTTTTCAAAGGTTTTGTTATGATTAAGTCATTACCCAATATATATATAATCAAACTATAATGTGTTCAAAATCTAGGTGTGTTTTTAGAGATTAGTGATGGTCTAAATGAGTTTAAAATATGATTTTATCCATCAAATTTTGGATATAGGGTTAACTGATAACATTTAGTGTAATTCATGTTTTTAAATCATGATTTTTGGAAGTCCACTAAAATTTATAGATTTTATTGTTGAGTTTGGATAGAATATTGAGATCACCACTCACACATTATAAGTATATTTAATGATAAATTTATCTATGTATGATGTGGAGAAATAATGTGTACACATTATTAAGATTTTTTTGGGACTTTTGGTGTATTGAAGAAGATCAATCCTAATAATTTTTATATATGTGTAATATCTAAAATTTAAATTGTCCTTGATATATAAAATAAGTTATATATAACTTATTAATTCCATTACTAATTTATTTGTAGATTACAATCAATATATCATTGAGGTGGGATCATAAACTATATGAACAATGTATATAGACACTAAATGAAAATATTTTGATAAAATTTTATAAATATAATGGATTGTGTATCATTAATACATTCTCTATATATCATCATCGCATTTCCATTGTTTCATTAATGATACTATACCAAAATAAGAAAGAGAATAATTGACTAAAATAATTTTTTATGGGCCACAAATGCATCCCCATCTATGGTGTTCAGAAAACATTCGCCTAATACTTTCACTCTAAAATAATTTATTTTAATGTATTTAATGTTTTTGATGAATTTTCATTATGAAGGAATGTATAAATTCTTCATAATATATCAGAATCATAAATATGGTGATAAATTTTTGTTATGTATTTTATAATCAAGTACATAATTTTATAGTCCCCTATTTGATATTTTCCTACCATGGTATTTGACATTAATTCATTCCTAGAGAAAATTTTTTTGAATGGATCTGTACCTTTTTGTTCATGTTGATACTTGGTTATAATTGAAATTATTCCCATCCAATATTAGGTCAATCAAAAATTTTGTATAAAAAACATCAGTTTTTATAAGAGTTTCTAAATATAAATAGATGGGTATTATATCAAAACAATTATCATAAAAAGATTAATTATATTCTAATCAAAATATACATTGAAAATTTACATATTATACTATAAATACCATAAAATAAATTATATCGTTTAGTTGGTGGAGTTGGTGGTTTTAAATCATAGAAGTAGTTTTTTTCTTTATGCATTCCTTTACGTGAGTGTCCTAGATAAAAATGTCTTCCCCGTTATGTATTATATATCAAGCTGGTCGCATAACACTATTCAATCATAAATTATTACTAGAAGACTAATCATATAATTTAAGAGAAGTGGTTGTGATCTTATTTACCAATACTCTATAAATTGAAGAATATATTAAAAAAATTCATTAATTTGTAATCTATAATAAAATATATTGACATAAAGTTATTGATCCACCTCATGGAATTTCCGCATCCATAGAGTTTCCTTGAATATATACTAGGGAACATTATATTACAATATCATACATTTTGAAAACAATTAATTTCATTCCAACAATTTTATTTCATGAAATAAGATGTATTTTCCATTAAATTTAAAGATATTTGTACACTAATAAAAAAAGATAATCCAAATAGAAGAGTTCTTGATTACTATATGAGATATATTGTTTCTAAAATATAATTTATGTATTTAACATGGACTGAAAAACATATATAATATGATATCACATAAAATATATAAATTTACTATAACAAATATTTCATATAATTCATGTAGAAAACTTTAAATTGAATTTAGTGGATTGGAAATGAATCGAAAAAAATTATGTAATCATAAAACATTATGTATGGGTTTGTATGAGTATTTTAGTGTATATCATACAATTTTTTATATGTGAATAATTTTTGAAAATATTATGTTTCTCAATCCTCATTGAATGTAATGGATATATATGTAATGAATATTTGGTTGGTCGTAAGTAAATTTGTTTTATTCAGGATGATTGGACCAAAATAACATATTTTTATTTGAAAAAATATATATTAGAATATAATAGAGAGTTGAGATATCCTTACAAAGGATTTTATAGATACACATTGCAACCAAGTAGATATAAATATAATTTCAATTGGAATATTATTTGATATAATTATTAATCATATAGATAGAGAAGATTCATCCAGATATTTTGTATTTTATTCATTTAATATTTTTTCATAAAAATCTCAAATGAATGTTCCTATATAATTTTTTTTAATTCAAATATATTTTGGTGTTTTTGATTTCTATAAAAACCAGTACAATACTACCAAATAAACATGATTATAATTATATAACTATAAAAACATGAAAAAATATTGATTGTTTTGAATGTGAAAATTATAGAAATTATAGAGACAATTTGACAACTAATGAAGACTAGATGTTGGGATGTTATATGATCCATTGATCAAAATATAAAAAATTATAAATCAAACATATGATAGGTAATATAAAAATATTTGATAAATATGTTAGCGTTAGGTTTTAGTGATATATTGGTATATTTTTCACTGATACAATCTTAATTTCTATTTCTCTAATTTTTTGGGGTTCTATTTGGCAATATAATTATTCATAGTCTAAAATATAATTTATTTCATGAACAATAACCATGAATAGCACTCTCAAGACTAGTGATGAGAATGTGTGTGACCCATAATTCCTACCTCCAATATACCATGGTCTGTACACGAACACTAACTGTATATATATCACCCATGGGAGACATTACTCATTCTATGGGACAATATAAGACTAACAAGGACGCATAAAACCCGAATTAACAAAAAATAATAAAATACAAGACTAATCAATTTTATGTTATGTTCAAATTCCTATTTTTCAATTTGAAGAAAATATAAACTATTAAATAAGTGATAAACCCTAATAAAAACACTAAATCCCAAAAACTGAAAACCTACAATACCTTAATGGTATTCAATTGTAGACACAGATATAGATAACTTATGAACACCAATATATTAAAATAAAACTACTAATATTTACCCCATATCGGATCATAGAAAATAATATGTAAAAGTATGCATGGCATTATATATATACTCATAGGGACATCATAACAATAACTATATTACACTATCTAATTCATGAATCTATAATAATCAAGGTTAAAGAAAATTATACAGAAAATTAATATTAACATATAAAAGAAACTATAAAACCATTAACATTTAAAAAATAACTCACTATAATCATTTCTTAAGACATAATATAATGCCCCATAAAATTTATAATTCTTAAAAAATATCAATTAAAACATAATCGAAAAATAAAAAATATAAACATTTCATAAAGAACATTACCAAAATACTGAATTTCCCAATAATTAAAAAAATATTTGGTAGTACCACATCCCCTCAAAAATTAATTTCATATAACCAATAATATATATATATATATTAATTACAGACATTGGGGTTGTATACTTTTAAACAATCCAGTATTATATTACCATGAAAGAATAATATCCAAAATATTACATGAAACACTATACTATATAAATTAATATAGTTGGAGAAAGGGAATGAAAAAAATATTTGATATTTGGTCACATTGAAAATTTTTTTAGGTTTCTAAATGCATATATAATTGTATTTATATCACTTAAATTACATTAAAAATACTTTAATAATTAATCACACAATTTTTCCTCACAAATATTACATGTACCATGTCAATTAAGTCCAAATAACTGTTCAGTAAAACAAGTCAAATGGTCCAAATGAATACACAATAGAATTCTCCAACTAGTCCATAATACTATTTAATCGTCTATTTCAACTACTACACATATAAATCCAATAATTATTTTATCCAATCTAACTGAATATCTAATAAAATATTTCCATGATATATATCACTATCTATTCAAATCATTCAAAATATATACATTCTAATTCGTTAACTAGTATGTCTATTATATATGAATACTCAATATACTAAATCATGGATCCACAATAAAATCAAATCATCTAGGTAAATTTTTTAACATGAATATATGAACATTATATCAACATAACACTCTCTACATTGGTAGTTACATTCAGAGAGAGACTATCTAATGAACTCATACAAGGAAAGGAACTTGGGGGACAAAGATACCAGATATATGTTTTCCAGATGAAAAAAGAACATGGTCTCTAAATTTTATTCGATACCCATTGATTAAAACATTTCATTCATCCACCATTTTTAATTACATTATTGACAACATAATGATAACATAGATTTATTTATTTTATTGTTACAATTTGTGTAACCCACATCAGACAATGTTATCAAAATTTTTGTTTCAAATCACATCTTTACACTCAAATAATGTTTTTATTTGTGCAATATGATCATTACCAGAGTCCCAAATTTTTAAATAGAAAATATTATTATTTTCAATAGGATAAATTTTGAGAACATTGTCCTCATATTATTTTCCTATAGGTCTTTGTAAAATTATTTGTATAAATATATGAATAAAAAAATATTTTACTTAGAATCCTCTCTCAATTAATTTATCCTTAATGTTTTTCATATAGAAAAGGGAGTGAAATAAAATATTTACTTATCAAATAATGAAATCATTGTATACTCTTCACATTTTCTAAAAACAATCAACATTTATATACATATATGTATATATATATAATATAACATTATATAATATAATATAATATAATATAATATAATATAATATAATATAATATAATATAATATAATATAATATAATATCATATCATATCATATCATATCATATCATATCATATCATATAATATCATATAATATCATATAATTTATTAGAACATAACACAATGTAATATAAAATAGTGTTATATAATATAATATAATATTATATTATATATATAATAATTAAAATATGGGGTAGTTTCCCCTATTAATGATCATTATAGAGTTTTATGACTCATTGATGATGGATAATTATTTATGAGAGTTGGAGTTTGGAGAAGACCCATATAAAGTGAATTAAAAAATTGATCTCTATTATGATCTCAATTCATTCACCATCACTATGGATGGGTTGAAACATTGATATATTTATTAATCCCACAATAATATAATATACTATGGTGGGGAATAAAAAGAAACCTCATATGAAAGGAATGATATTAGTTGTTCTTTGAAGAATTCCGTTTATATTCATTTGAATTGTTTTTCATGTTATATTTATTGATAACATTATCGAGGATGGATTAATGTATCATTGGATATGATTATATATGTAGTGGAATGATGAACTACATAGAAACCGTTAAAATAACATTCTTCATCAATGGGACAATTGAATGTATGAAAAATATATTAAAACATGTAATGAGATTAAGGATCTGTATGATTAAATGGACATTGTTTCATGGATATTTGGTTCCATTCCATGGGGTGTCCCAAATGGGAATTTCACATCTTGTGTCTAACATTGACAATTCCCATAAAAATTGGGCATAATAGCTAGATTTGAACATATGAAACACTAAGGGGGAGGTGGAATGTCCACAATAGAACCCAATATCAAAAGATACATTATATATTCCCATATTGAAATGATAAATCTCAATTATAATGTTTTTAGAAATAAAATTTCCACATTTTTAGACTATTTAATTTACTATCATATTTGACCAGGATGATGTAGAAGATTTACCACACCATAGTAGATAAATGGTAGACCATAAAGAGAAAAAATATTGATAGAGTTAATATTTTGAGTTTAATTCATATCAATAATATAAAATGACTAGATAAAAATGTTTGGAGAATAAACACCTTCATATATTGTATATGAGAAACACTCGAAATGATCATTTTGTAGAGCCCCACACCTATGTATTGACTTACATATAAATTAATGATGATTTTTTTCTTCCTAAAATATATGATATTGTAGTCGAACATTTACTTTTCTAATAATTCATTTTCTTGAGAGTTTATATGTAGGTTTGGATGTGATTTAATAATATGAACAATGTATCAAAAATAATTGAAATTCTATAGTCACATAGGATATAAAATACAATGATTAATCAAATTTTTAGTTAAAATAAAAGTCTTTATATGATTTTGATTTTATATCCTTATCTATAAAATTTTCGTAAATTTTTTTAATAATGAAATATGAATGTGGAAAACAGGATCACAGGTAGTAGAGATAGTGGATTAACCACAATAAAATAGTAGTTTGAAACCCTTATATTTTCCTAGATATCATGTCTTTTATTCCTTAATAATTCTCTCATATTTTAACTACATTCATTGAAATTAAAATCCACTACCTATTTATGTCAACCATTGTTTGTGAATTTTAGATTCTGATTAATCAAAGATCCATTCCACTCTCAGTATTGTATTACACTCACCTATGATTATTATTGGTTATCACACCACGATATTTAGAAAATTATTATTCTTTATCGATCAGTGTCTATAAGCCATTATCAAATCAATCAATTTAGAATTTTTATTAATTTTTTGATCAATAATGAATATTTTTATCAAATCATTCATGTAGTGGTTCCAAGAATTTCCATGTAACTAAATTTGTTTTCCATTTCTTATATTTTAAATTGATGGGATCTATACTGTCTGTGATCAATGTAAATAACAAATAAGTTTCTTTTTTTTGAGGGAAATGTATCAAATTCATTGATAGAGATGATTATTTTAGAACTTCTATCTCATTACATAGACATTCAATGCATCATTTTGAATGGTGTAAAGCTTCTCAGTTTTTGGAAAACCTATATATTACATTGGAAGAGGAATATCAATTCTATTAGTATGGTGTTTCTATTAATAGTGACTTAAATAACTAATAGAACATGTGAAATTTTGTCAAAATACATCACGAACAACACATTGTAACTAGTTTCAACTGTAAATAGAAGATGTTATAAAATACACATAGAGAAGATAGGTTCACCCATTAGAAAATAAAGTAGAAAAAAATAATTATGTCCCTACATTTAAAATTAACCTTATTAACATTTTAGATTCATGGAAAATGAATAAATAACATGGAAGTGAAAAAGATTATTTGAAAAGGTATAATGTAACATTATAAATTAATATAAATTTTATATTATAACAATTCAAGATAAGAAAATATAAACATCAGTATAAAATGAAAACTATAAATGAGTAAGAAATGTAGTTCCCTTATGTGGGAACCTCTCAAAAAATTGTATTAAGGACAACTCATAAGCATAAAATCAATCAATATAGTAATAGTCCCAAAAAACCACTCTTTTTAAATGATCTATATATTATTTTATATCCCATAATTGAGTTCAAGTTTTTTACATAGATCATGCTTAATAGTGTTTAAATGCATTATAATAGAGTCCCGAGTATTGAATGACTGTGAGAACATAGTATGACACAACCACCCCACCCAATTCATCCAGTTGAATGATGGAGTGTTTTTCAAGAATAATGAAATGTTATAGGATTAGTAATTTATAGAGAATATAACTATATAAGGATTTTAGGGAAATGAATTTACCAAGTAATTTAACTCCAAATGTTGGAGAGTATATACAATAAAATCTTTATTGTTCATTAAAATGGGATCTAAGATTCCATTCAAAGTACATTCCCTATGTTAGAACAAATTGGAACCCATTAATAGTTCTAACATGTACACATATGAACCAATATATATTATTAGCTTTGTGAAAATAAATATGTGTCATAATAACCCATTCTATTGAGATATGGTTATTCATAATTATTCATGGAAATCTTTTATCTCATCACAGTGAAAAGGGAAATTTCTATAATAAGGAAAGGCATTATGATCTTGTAAAAAAACATTATTTAGTATTTTGATTTACGGTTTGGGATCTATCCCAAATATTAAAACTATGTGTCATTTGTTTTGTACCTACCCAAGACCAATTACTAAAAACAATATACTTATTTGATAATACTAATTATGAAAATGAAATTTATAAAAACATATTTTAGGTGTTTACCAATTTTGGCACACAAATATACAATTTATTTTTGTTAATTAAATAATAGAAAATAGTCATAAAATTGAATTCACTCTAATAAATTTATCATAAAATATAAATAGGATAAAAAAATTGTAAAAAAGGGATTTAAAGGACATTTAAATTTATATCAAATTCTATATGAATTTAATGACATATGTAAAAAAAATGAAAAGGAAACACACATCACACTTATATAGAGCTAGGAATATGATTTATTAGTCAAAACACATGGATTTTATTTTGGTTCACTTGGACCAATCACAATTGAAGGAAACCCATATACAAATAAGAATTGAAGAATATGTACGAATAAAAATTTAATAAAGTGTATCTATTTCTACTATTTGGAATTTATGTTATTCTAATAAAACCCCAATAATACCTTCTATCAATGGAATAGAATATGGTCAACCATGTTATAATTTGTGAAATAAAATCAATGAATAAGATGTAATATTCAATAATAATATTAATTTTTGTTGATATAAAATCAATTGATTCCATGGATGATGAAGATAAATGTGATAATAAGTTGTCTATTATATTCCCTTGATAAAGTAAAGCACAAAACCAAATATAATTCAAGTGGAAAAATCATGAGGAAGGGATCACTAAAGATCAAATATTAGGTAATGAGATATCAATAAAGGTTATAAAATGGAATAATGTGATTCAAATCATATTCCCTAAACAATTAAAATATAATTATAAAGTCTAAAATGACTCAAATTTCATTTGAAAATGAATTTATTCCCTGAAAATATTGAGTACCTTATAGTAATCCATAATGTAATCGATGGGTAATCACAAAAAAATCCACACCAAGATTTCCCCATATTATTCCTTCAATAAGATACTAGGTTCCCAATGCATACTATTGTATATCTCCATTCCATTTCTTATAACTCATATTAAAAGCCTTTGTAACCTCATTAATAATAAAATAAACTATAATAAGATTTAAATTTCAGTATAATTATTGGAAAACCCTATTTGTAGATTTTGTCCCTTTATATAATACAAAATATTTGGATTCTAATCCTCACAATGATTTAATCTTATTCTTATGTGAATAATTTTGGCCATTGAAAATTAATTTAATTCTGTCACTCCTAAGATTCATCCGTGAGAAACCCAAATTTTCTACCATATTAATATAAATTGATAAAAATTCAAAAACTCCATCTAAAAACATTAAATGATACATATATTCATATTTATAATGGTTCAGTTGGCCGTAATTTAAATGTCAGCATGAAAAAACAATTTGTATGGGTCTTTACCATATTTGGAAGGTGAGGATACCATGAACATGTAGCACATATAGATAATTAAGATTATTATATATTCTAAAAAATCCAATTCTATAACTCTATCTAATATTTAGATAGTTTTAACATTTCATATAGATAGATATTCCTAAAATGATATTCTTTATTTACATTATTTATATGATACCCAAAGAACCACATACTCACAAACATTGAACTTGATCTTCCGACATTAGTGATAGACGTCTGATGCCTAGCAACTCAGAGTGGTTATAGGAGACATCCAAGAAATCATTAATTACATAGCCACCACCAAGATGATGATAGGAATGAAAATATTGGATTCCTTGTTGTCTTCTAACAACATGAATAATGAGAATAATAGTGGATGTATATTTCAATGAACCCTTTGGTGCTCTAAATTGACCTATTAATTTTTAATAAATATAGAAATATAATAATAGATATTTTTATTATCCTAGACATCTAAATTAGTGGCATATTTCATCGTACAAAATCCATATTTAAGGATTCATAACACTATAATAAGAATTATATTCTGTAATAAAAATTTTCATTTTACTTTTAAGAAGAATTATTCTTCTATAGATATTGATGAAATATAATTTATCTTTTATTCCATTGATACACATCTTTTAAAAATTTATTCCATCTAAAATAATGTTATAATCCATATTTTTTATGTGTGTGACCATGATATACTCCATGAGATATAATCAGATGCCTATATTACGTATCCTCTTTCTATTAGAACCATAAACCTCATCAATGTGTAGGTCCATCATTTGTTAAATTAATCTTCACTCATCAATAAATTCAATAAAATATTTAGGATGGTAATTTTGAATTGTAGAATAAAAAATATATTACAGTCACTATAGTGTATTGTATATCAATATCAAATTACTAATGAAGTTATACCCAATTATGTATCATGAGATTAATGTAACACAATGGAATGACTTATTTTAGTCACATGTGGTTCTGAAAAAATTAAAATCACATATTGTAAGGTCCACAAGGCTGAATACTCTGAGAGGGGGGTGAATCCGGGTATGACTAATTTAAAATTAACGCCCGTTCTGATCTTGTTTTGCTGTTAAGAAAAACAGTCTTCTCTCTCTTTCCTGTTGAACAAAGTAAACAGAAAGTAAATCATGCACAGGACACAACAATTTTACTTGGTTCACCTCAAAGGGATACGTCCAAGGAGCATACGCTGACATGTTGCTAGTCGTACCAATTCCACTAAACTTCACTAGCTGTGGATTACAATGTTCGGGATAGATCACTTCTATGCCTAGGATCACTTCCTTTACAATGATTAGGGTCATCTCACTGCTTCTCCAAGGGTCACTCCCCGTTTATCTCTCTCTGGATCACTGCCGGTGGAGAGGATCACCTACTTTCTCTTCCTTTGCTCACTGCTCTTGGAAGGAATCCACTCACAGTTTATAGACCTGTAGGTCTCTTCATTTTCATGAAAGAATGCATCTTCCTCTTTATGTAGATGCTCTATTGAAGCCCAATTTTCACCCGTAGGTGAATCTATCTTTTCACCATAGGTATCGGGCAAACATCCAGCTTCCACACAGCCCGAAAATCACTGATGGAAATAAACCTTACTTGGTGCGCAAGTCAACCTCGGCGCGCAAGTATCTGCGAGCAAGTCACAACGGGTGGGCAAGTCTACCTCAGACAGTTGCGCAACACAAGCTTCCCCAACTCCAAACTTGCGCGACTCTCTTCCTTTTACGCCCAAACCAATATTGGCACGCAAATGCCCACTGGCGCACAGCATCAAACACTGGCACACAACTATCACCCTGGCGCGCAAGTCCCACCTGCGTGACCACACACACCACTTGCGCGACCACCACACCTGCGCAACGGGAGCTCTTATTTCTCAAAGTGTTCAACTCTGGTGTAGAATGAAGATGGGTGGTCCAGTATTTATAGTCAAATTGACCACCCTGCGCGACGACACGCAAGTCACCTGCGCGACCCTGTCTCGGCACGCAAGTCTTCTGCCCTTTTAGACACTTGAGCAACCAACTCCCAAACTTGCGCGAACCTATTTCCTTAGCCATATTTTGATCTTATGATCTTGAAAAACATATGGCGCGCAAGTTTCCTATACTCCAGGTCCTCGGCGTGCAAGTCCCTTTTCCAAAAACCCTTTTTTTCATTTGTCGATTTTCTGGCCCAAAAATTTGGCAATCACTGGAAAATGGCGCCACCTTGTATATGTTTTTTTGTACCGCCTCCATATCATCCATTCCTTTTGTCGCCGTTCTTGATTAAAACATGGATCGTTGACCTATGCTCTTGAACTCAACATTCCATCATGAAATATTCTTTGTCAACAAATTTGTATGTCATTGTTTTTCTTTGACAACAATCACCACTCATATGTCCACTTTTTCAACAAACACAATCACCTCAAAAATGTTTCAATGATTCCATGGGGGATTTTTTCCAAACACATAGTGTATTTGTAGTGTCTCTTACAATTAAATTCATGAACATCATGTCCCAATTCATGTTCTCTAGTATGTTAGTTTTTTTCATATGGAAATAATTTTCATCAAGCACATAGTACTACCTAAGATCCTATATAAGAGAATATTTATGGAAAATTGAAGATGAAACCCAAAATAACAAAAATCATACACCTACCTAATGTAAAATAATAAAAGGATTTTATGCTAACATATTCTTTATATTCTTAAAATTTGTATTGAATTAATTTTAATAAATGAATATAAATCCCATCATAGATAAAGACGTCATAGGAGTCAAAATCCTAGAAAATTAAAAAATATAGATTCAGTAATACCATATAAGATCAAGATGACATTAAACTTCTAGAACATTCATTTGGACTTTCCAGTAATTAACTGAACCCATATTCATAGGATCCAATGAATTGCCATCTATTATAAATAACATTGTAGTGGAATTCCTAGTCTAAAATATATAATTAGAGTTCTAAAAACATTGAAACGGGAATGTTTTATCTTAGGGTATCCTCAATTATTTGAAAATATTGTACATACCCTCAACTAGATATATAATAAATGAGGATTTCTTCTATAATAACCTCTACAAAAATGTCGTATAAATGATAAAATATTCTATTAATGATGTCTATAAATATATCATGAGCATTCATCATGTCTAAATTATTCAAAAGACATTCAAAATTACCAATCTATATCTAGAAATACCTATTAGGAATAATTTATAAACTAAACCAATGATTATGAAAACATAATCAATGTTTGATCATCAAAAATAATCGCATCGCATTTAATTGATCTAAAAGGTCATCAAATCATTGATTAGTGTATTGGTTATTGTTTATAACATTATTTCACATTTAAATTCACACTCATTATTGTATACATTAAGTGGGTCTCTTTCAAAAAAACCATTATCACCCAATGACAAATTCTATGAAAGAAAAAACCAATTAGATTAATTCTATTTCAATTAAATATTAAATTTCGTAAATCTAGTAATAGATATAAGATATATATATAGATAATAATATGTCTATTCAAAATGGTTAAGTTTGTATTTAATTCCACTTCTCAATTATGTGTAAGTCTTTAGAAGTCCTAAATTTTTTTTTGATTATAATTCAAATTTACGATAAAATACTTTCCTCTAATTAGTATCTAATGGCCCAGGGAAAATAAAATCCATCACCATTGCATTCATTCAAACCTTTTCATGGTAATGATTATCTCAACTACACTATAAAACCCACTCCCCAAAATGTGTCTATTGAATACCAATTTTTTTTAAAATTATATCCCATTTATAAAATATTTAATAAGTTCATTAAATCTTTTCATAATTCCCATTCCTAAAAAGGCATCAATAGTATCAAACATAACAACATTTAGATGAAAAATATTTCTACTTGATTCCCCTATATATTAATATCTTGTACACTTCCTAGTTATCTCTATACTATTTACCAAAGGATAATAATAATTATTATAGAAAGTTAATTTTTTTATTGTTCTCAAGATGAAAATTTATTTTCATTAAAATAATTAAATGTGAATATCCAAAAATGAAGTGATCATATGATAAAATTGAATATTTATTGATAATTCCACGAGAAATATATGATTCACTCTTGCATTATGGATAAGTTAATCGATTATATATATATATCAAATATCTCAATATTTCATACCTGATATATGAATACTTTACCATAATAATGAACTAATTATTATCATCCCCTACAATAATATTTTTCACATCGACTTGAATTTCATGATGGTGGAAGAATACAATAAGTTCATTATATGGATAACTAAGGATGATAGTACTAGGACATGTGATGACACTTTCCAATACTCTATGATGCTCCATACACCTAAAACTTCTAACTATAATGATAATATTCATATGTGTGGCCTTACATTACTTAAATGATATAATATTTGTGGATGTGTCTAGATGACTAACACCTAATAAATAATATAATAAATCATCCTAAGTAAGATAGTTGGAGTATACCAACTGTATTTTTTCCCTAATGAGTGACACCTCTTCACATATCAAACCATAAGGAGTTCTGAGAACCTATGGAGTTATCCATTTGTTTTCACATTCTTTTCGGTCACTTACACTATGAATTGTGTTAAACATGACAATGAAAATATATATTTATAAACCCTTATAAAAACTTTGTGAAATAAATGAAATTTGTTTGGGTTTGTATGTTCAATTTATGTTCCATTTCAAAATTATTCTTATAAATTCTCAAAAATTCTCTAGTATTGTTAATGAAAAGATATTATATAGAGTTTGATTCAAATTTTTTGACAGAAATAGATCATTTAGCATATTTTATGAAATCCTTTTTTGTCACCTCTTATAGTGTACATGGATGAAACATAAACCGAAGCATCTCTTTAATCTATATCCATGAGGGGACATGACATTAATTAGTCTCAGCCATGACACCCCTCCATCAATGTTCTTCACTTAAAAAATAATTGTTCCTAGATGAACACAATGATTAATGAGTGTTTTTATTATATGAATCATATATTTGAGAGTATTAATCCACTCATTATCCTCCAGAGGAGATACATCACCTTTAAATGCTGATATATGTTGAAATGGAACATTAATCATTATTTTAGAGGCAATATATCATTTTATGAATCACCATAACCATCTAAAGTATCCATTATCCATCCCATCAAGGTCATATGTATCAATATGATATAAAATGAGTGAAATTGTCTTTTCTACCACTTCTTGATTAGAATGAGTTGGTATTTGGAATCATTTAGTACACTCATTTAATGAATGACATTAATAATTTTTTTCAAAAAATTAATGATCCCAAATCTTAACCATAAAATATACGTTTGATGTAGAACCATTTTACCACCCATAATTTCATTTTTAAGAACGTTTTTTAATTTAATTACACCTTTTAGATAATATTAAAATAACTGCAAAAAATACACAATGATTTACAGATACATAAATGAATTCTATGAATTTAATATAAACAAATATAACTATCAATAATAGCTAATGTAACATTCAATTAAGGTAATTAGTCTCTTATTCGTATTAAAATGTTTTTAAACATAATATATATGGAGAGAAAAATTATTTTCAATGTTGTAGATAAATTGAGTTGTAAAAAACATCTAATAGTAATGTAATAAGAAAATATATAAATGCACTAAAAATGTATTTTCATAATACTATGTCCTATATATAGATTCATTTTATGATACGTGAGACATAATAAAATAAATAACAAAAAAATGGGGAATGGGAGATCCTAGAATACCCCATATGACTTAATATTCCACCATACAAATATGGGACAAATGTATTTGTTGACTAATTGTTGAGTCAAAAATATCTTATATTAATATACTCTTAAGTTATAAACCCTAAACACCATGAAGTATGATGGAATACAACTTTCTAATGAATGTGGTCTTGATACTTGAACAACACTCTAGACACATCATCATGACTCCTCATTCATAAAACACATCCACTTGATGTATCTCAACGGTTATGGAATGTGGATTACATTAATGGGAGGTAGTTATTTTCATATAGAAAATAAATTACAAACATGCTGACATTTGTCCCTACTTGTTGATTGACCCATTATTACTATGCCCGGTCATCGAATACAACTGACCCCTAATAGAAGATAAAACGGTTATACAAAAGGCATATTGATAAAATATAACATTAACATGAACATTTTGTCAATGATATAAAATAATGGTCCATGATATATATATATATATAAATATATATATGTGAATACTAAACGTGGATTATAGAGAAAACATGGTTCCCTTAGGTGTGAATCCTCTACAAAAAAATGTGTAATAGAAAACCCAATGGACTTCAATCAATCAATTTTCTAATGAACTATAAATTATCACCAGTTCTATAACATAATTTTTTGTGACTTAAAACAATATTTAGGTGCCCTTCCATTTCTGATATCCTACATAATTGAGTATTATTGAATCCTAAAAGGGAACTATGTAATATGTAAGTATAAAATCTTAGTTAGTTTTCAATTATCCATCCTAATAAATCATTAATTATCAAGATTTTAGGGAAACTACAATATAATGTGATATGTGTGATAAAATGGAAGTAAAATTTCATTAAAAAATAATTTTGAATATTCATTTACCATTGTATGTAATAATATATTTTCATACTTTCTTTGAACATTATCATGGGATCGAATATTCCAATTTGTGTACACCACCTATATGTGGATAAACATTTCATAATGAACTGCTCAAACTTGTACATGTAAACACCCACACATAGAGAATATTGTGTGAAACAATATTAGGGTTTTAGAAATCATTCAATAATTACATGATTAGGCCATTACATACAATAAAATATAATATTTTATCCTATGGAATTTCGTAATGGGTATAACCAGTAAGGGTCTTATGTGCTCATCCTAAACATCAACATATATATTCTGTCAGGGCTTGGTACGTGTATCAAACATTAAATATACACCCCATCAAGTGGGTATGGGATAAATATTGAATAAAATAATATATATATATATATATATATAAATTATATAAGAGCAATTATGATTAAAAATAGATAACAATAAGGCAATGATATTTTATAATGTGTTCCATGTAACCTCACTAAATAAAAACATTAAAAAATATAGGAAATAGTATAAATAGTTAATCATCTCATATAAAATCAAAATAACCTATAAATATGGAGTAAATATTCTGAAAAACATGGATATCATGAAAATATACATATTTTAAAATAAATAATTATGTCTAAATAATTTTAAAATATTATGAAAACACACAATACACATGAAAATATTTAGTTTTAAGATTTTTTAGTCAAAACCCTTTATTATAATTTTGGATCACATGGACCCATGTAATTTCCAATCTACCCCTCAATAAATAATAAAAGAAATTGTTTTCTTAACATTTTATTAATATAAATGACTATGATTTTCTGGGAACATAACTACTGCTACAAAAAGACAAATAAAATCCCATAAAAATTTTTTTATCATGGTTAACAAAACTATAACTAGATTACATTTAATTTTTAAAGAGAAACCAAATTATTATCTCATACCATCTTATCTAAATCCTTCAAAACCTCATTTTTCAATGGAACTAAAACAATCTAATGTTTTATAGCCACATAAATTATATTAACATGAGATTACAACCACTGAATATAAGGTAAAAAATTTAAACTATATTAGATTTGATTCAATACCTTATAGTAATTAAATATCTTCACAACCCACCAAAATCTGCTGATCATTCATGAGGAATGGGGTCCTTGGTAGCCGGAGAGGGGAGTGGGATCTCTATTTGGGTGGGAGAATGGATGTATATGGTTGAACTCATGGGCCTTTTTGATTTGTGGAATAACTTTATTTTTAAAAAATAACAATATATATTTATATAATAATATTCATCTAAAAACCTATTTTGATCCTGGTACTAAGAAACTATATACCTCACGGTCCATGAAAATCCCCACCAATACCCCATGTACAATAAGGGGTAATGAGTACATTTCCACTAGATACCCAATGCGTGAAATCAAATTTAACATGTCCCCATTTCCCCTAACTCTCCCCAAAACACTTTGAAACTTTAATTAAATTAAAACAAATGTATATAAATATAAATAAATTAAATGGATAACCCTATTTGATGAGGTAGGGTCATTATAGTGTGTATCATTTTACATTTATCCATATCAGATAGATAATTAAGGTATGTTAGGGAGAAAATAATAAACTAAATATAGTAGAAATATTAAGATATATTTGAGGGAGTCCAAAATGGTAAATGAGTCTATCTCAGATTAATTTCATTTTAATAATTAAAACATCCTAATTTTATAAGAAGAAAAAATGGGTGAATTGTTTGTGATAATGGAATGTTTGGATCTTAATTATAATATATCTATAAGACATTTATGATCATACCATTGTAAAGAAGATAATGAGAATTCTCCCTGATAATAAAAATCAAATATTTCATTAATATAGAATCAATACATGGACGAGTGAACTGTCTTAAAAATAAAACAACTACATTTGTAATTGGATAATAATAAGGATAAAATATGGATAATTGTAAATTTTAAGAAGGAAAAGTTTCAATTTCACAAAGATTAAAAGACAAATTTTTATATAGATTTTTCATGAGGATAAATCTAATGATAGGTATGGTATAATATATATTTAGTAATTTATATATTATTTCCAATAAAGGAATTCAATAGAGAAAATATAAAATTATAGGGAAAATTCTATTTATGTTCTGTTGTTTTGGAAATATTTTACACTTTTATGTTATTTCCCCTTATAAGAAGATAGAATATTATGATGATTATTAACAAACATGAATAGTAATTAGAATAAATAAATTGATTTGAGGTTGAATTAAAGAAAATTTATTCAAGAGAAAGGAATAGAAAATACATTAATTAATAAAAATGTTTTCCAGAAAAAATATTATCTCATATTGTAAAGATTAATTCCAAATTGAGAAATATGACTTCAAGGATGAAGGTACTAAGAAATTTATAGATAAATGAAACTAGGAAAAAATTACTTGAGTGATGGGGAAATATATATTAGGGTAGATATAGATTTTATTAATGAATTAATTTCAAAATCATTCAAATTAATAAGGGATTTTTTGGTATATATGAAGGAGAATTGAAATATTATGTGGTAAATGAAACCATTCAAATATAAGATATGTTCACTATGAATATATATTGACAAATAATATTCCAAAAATATTGATGAGCTATAAGTGGAACTCACTTGAATAATGGGTGATATTAACTTAGTCCTTTAATATATAGATTATATTATTATAACAACAATGAGTCCAATTTCAATGGATTATGATTTATAATATATTGAGATAAATATGGTTAATGATGAAAATCACTTGAGTTTCAAAAAATGAGTCTTGGTCAACGAATTTATTTTAATTTCAAATATAACACCTAAGGCTTCCATTAATAACATGTTCTATTCCTATATTAAAATGTTACAATTTAAAATTCTTTTATTACTAAAATATTAGAATATAATTGGAGGTTACATCTAAAAAGGATAGAATAACTTTTTTGCATAATGTATAATGAAAAAATTATTCATTGTTAAAATTTAATAAAAATTTAAACAATTAGGTTGAAAAAGGTGTCTGAGAATAAAAAAACAAAACCAAGCCTAAGTGTAATTTTATTTTATTGATATACCTTATATGAATGAGAATATAGAATAAAATATTTCAAATTTTGAAATATAATAATGAGATATTTGTTATGAATTCTTATTTTAGTCATAAATATTTCAATTTTAAGAAGTTGATGGTGATTTAGAGTCTATGAACATAAATAATATGTGGTATTGTATAATTAATCTCTACATAAATTATATAAAGTTTTTTATTTAAGATAGAGTCAACATGAGTCCCCTTGAGCTCAGCCTACACAATATCCAATAAATAATGAAAAATTCCATAATAGCTTTAATTATCATGTTGAAATTAGTGATGGGTATTATCAACCCAGAATTACATATAAAACATGTCTCACAATGTTACAAAGGTATATAAAAATTAACAATTCTAAATCATATAGGATAAATAATAGATAAGGAAATTTAACAGTTGTTTAGGTTCATTGACATGATAGAAAAGTAGAGAAGAAATAGATATATGATTGAGGATTTCTGTCACATACAAAAAACCAGAGTAATCTATTTTATGAAATATATAATTATTATGGAAGATATTTTACTATTAAAAACTATTAAACATTTAATTCTAATGGAGCGTTATTCATAATTATTTTCATTAATAAACCCAATAATTGTCTCTTTATCAATGGAAATGAATACAATCTTATGACTGATTCTCATAATTATAGAAATTTGAATAAGATAAACATTCAAAAGGATAGAAGTATTATATTAAATATCATGGATAACACAATCGTGATTATGGAACAATGAAAAAATGATAATGTATTTAAATTATCTAGTTATCAATACACATTTAATATGTGTATGAAGGGATAAGTTAATTCATAAAAAATAGTACTTGGTCATTTTGTGAATAAAGAAATAATTCTATTAAAATAACTATATTTTTTTAATCTACCAATGATATAATGAAAATGGATCTTCACTTAGGGTAAAAATAATAATTAAAATGGAGAGTATGTGACACATGATGGTGAAATTAAAAAAATAAACCTCGTCAGTTTGTGTATTGGGATGAGTGATGTCCACAGAGATTAAATCCCATCAATGGGGATAGATATCTTATTAAGATTGATATTTATTTCATTAATATGAGATTGGATTATTTTATTATTATTAAATTACAATATATATATAGAGATTTTATGACTTTTAGAGACTTAATGAGAATTAAATTTCATATATTGTAAATATATTTCAGTCTAATAACTAAACTATGTAAAAAAATGAATACTTTTAGAAAAATAGTTAGAGTCATAAAATAATTCATGAATATAGTTATTTATATAAAACATAATAAATTGGATTAACAATGAATAATAACTAGATTATTGTGTATATGAGCAGAATAATGGTATGAGATAGCGTCAGTTAAAAATTATTTTAGTGAAAATCCTTGAAATTTAATATTGTAATTTTTAATCAATTAATAATTACTTTTTATTTAATTAACACACATTATGAGTCATAATTTATCAATAATAAATCCTCATTAAAATTTTCAGTATTCAAATAACAATTTTTTATTATTTGATTAGAGGTAAACATTATGTATTGTTTTATGAGGGATTTGAAAAACATATTTTTCAAGTATTCACATCCATTTAATTAATTCATAGGTTTTAATACAATTCCATGTGTATTTTTTGATAGATATTATTTAATATAATAAATAAAAATACTTCACAAACATTACTACATATTAGTGATAAAATTTATTGATCTCTAAGAGAATGTGTTAGATATCTTGGTTGTAATCTAGATGTATAATCAAATATAAAAAAAATCTCATGATGATTTTGAAATATCCAATAATGTGGAATCACAAAGTAACAACTAAGCTATTTGTTCATGACAGAAAAAGCCTATATAATCCAATATTATATTTTTTTAATATCATCAATATAGTTTATATATCTAGTATTTTGAATAAATACTATAAAAATATTATTTCAAAAGTTAAACTAAAATTTGTAAAATAATATTTATAATGTAATGATTGGATAACATAATTATATGTAGGGAATAATCCTATTGAGAATATTTTAACATATAATTAGGTCCCATGAACAAAATATAATAATATTATTTAGATTAATTATTTTCTTAGGAATACAATATATGAGAATGGTGATGTATCAAGATAAAATTGTTATAATGTTTCCATGGTTTAATTTAAACCAAAGGGTATTGATATTGATATGATTTTTTATCCACTTAAAATCCATGAAATGATAATGTATATCCATATATTTTTATATGAAAAGAATTAATTTTTGATCCAAAAACATATTATTTTAGTGTTTTTGAAAGGTGAATTTGGTGAATAAGAATATATTAGAAATAATAAATTATTAGTCTATAATATTTATGGTTATAATTTGATGAACATTATGGATGCCATGTGTACGATCAAAAAATCATTGTGTGAGTGGTAATAAATTCTTAATAGTAGCATAATATGAATGAATTTAGAGAATGGAAAACAGTATTAATGTCTATATTTAATGGGATATGATAAAAAGTTACTCAATAATTTTTTTTCAAAGATATAATTTTATCAGGAAAAATATTAAAATAAATAAAGATTTTATAACTAAAATTTATACACACATTGAGATTTTTATGATTTAGTAGTTTATATAATTTATTGGTTTTGTAAGAAATATTTATATAATTTTAGATAGTACTCTATTAAGATATTTATTCTCAATAGTTATTGAAAAAAATTGGAATTGATGAACTTACAGATGTCTATACTCGTACAACACATGGGACATATTTTTTTAATGATGAAGAAGTAATAAGTGTGGATAAAATTATGGTTTAATGTGTTACTGAGAGGATAATAAATTTGAATACATCAAGGATCAATAAAATATTTTTTGATACACATATCACATGATATGAAAAAATCCAAAGGATTCACATATTAAAATAGTTAAATTGATCATGAACTATATCAATGAGATCTTTTAATTATGATATAAAAAGAAAGAAATATTAAAATTTTTTAATTTTAATCCTAATTAGGCTATAAATAAGGGAGATAAGAAGAAGAAATATTTAACTGAATTTCTTATTATTGGATCATGTGTTTCATAAAACCTAAGGAGGCCAAAATCTATTACAATTTTCAAAATATAGGATGAATACATTTACATTTATCAAGACACGGTTAAGATAATGTGGATAAATTCATATCATAAAGATATTAGGTTAATTATTTCATACATATTAATGATTTTTTGTAACAATAAATGTGAAATTAACTTGTTAGATAATACATTTAAATATTCATGGTCGAATTATATTGAAATTAATAACCACATTATCATTTAAATATTGGAATATATTGACCATTTCAATTAATATGTTTCAACCAAGGGGTAGTGTTACATATGTCATGATGAACCCCTTAATAAAGGATGACATTAAATAATTGATTTTTTGTTTAGTTATATATTCTCTCACAAATCCCTATATTATTTCATTGTTGTTTTCAAAAAATAGTTTTTTAATATTTTTTGAAAAGTAAAGAATATAATTGGAGATATCATTAAAATGTTCAATAAATTTTTTTTGGTTATGATCAAGAGGTAAAACATTAGGTGATGGAAACTAAATCATGGAGAAGTAATAGAATATTTATTCTCAAGTTTACAACAATTGAAATTGGTTTGATTGAAGGTCCCTAGAGAGATTGAAGAGTCTTTCATGATATGGTGTTTTAGGAGTGTTAAAGATTGAATAATACCAATAAGTTGTTTTATGAAAAGGGAAGATGCGTTTTTATATCAATTAAGAAATTATAACTATGAAATATTTCTTCCACCAATAGTTACAGTACTTTTATAATAACTATTTTATAAAATAGTGTGCTATAGAATTAAAACTATGATTAATGGTATGCTATGTTTAGTTCCCTGTGGAAATAAATCCTACTGAATTGGATGTGTTTTTAATTATTTTAAATTATTGACTACATGTCTATAGATGTATTAGAGGCATATTATAGTTGAAAATATATATAAAGTAGTAATTAATATTTTTAAATAGTTAAAATACCCACCACAACATTGTGAAAAAAATATTTTTAATATTAAAAAAATGGTGTGTGAAGAGATCTAGGGAAACTATGAATTTTAGAGGATGTTTAATATTTAATATTTCATAGTAATACAATTGGAGGTCAAAAAACTAATATAATATTCCATGGATGTCTTTGAAAACTCCCATAGTGATGTTGGTGTGGAAATTAGATTAGTGTACGGAAAATTGAAGGGAGAGCTAAGAAGTCCCCAGAGGAAATCATGATCAAAATGTGAATTAATGATCTTTTAATGAAAATAAAAATAAATTTCAGGAATGGGTTGGAATAAATTGATTTTAGTTTCAATTCATTTCTCAAAGGATCACAGATGGGAAATGATTAATTTCAAGTTAGGAAATTATATAACGGGACAATAATGGACCAACACATGTACATTGAGAGTTAAAAATAGCATTTGAGTTGAATTAATATAATGAATATAATATATATTTCGAGAAACTGATAGAGAATATATATTCAAATAGATAAGATTTAATAAATAAAAATTATTTTTTTAAGATAACCAAACATTTTTTATACCCCACCATTATCTAAATTTTGAGAATACAGTTCTACATAGAAATAGATTATTATGAAATTTATAGATTTATAACCATAAATTCCATTAGATGGATGATATTTGAGGTGATGAACTAGAGTGATCATAAAATCTACTTTTCATAAGTACATAAGGTACATGAAGTAATTAATGATTGACATAATAGTGATATCAATGTATTCTAGGAATTTTATTTTATATATATTCTCTAAGACCTTTAGATGATTATATTGATAATAAAATTTTAACATCATTAAAATGGTTATAACTACATCACATCAAGAAATATTCGATTGATAATGACAACAAACCAAAAATGGTATAGGATGTTTTTTTATGTGCTTTTTCATTCCCAATATTTCTCAAATAAACAAATTATAATAAAAACATATCTACCCACTAACAAGTTACAATAAAATTTTAACATATTCATAATTATTATAACTAATTCCCATGTGAACTAATAAACTTGTTCATGCCAAATTGATTGATTCATAACTTCTTCCCCACATGACCCCACATAATATGGGACTCCTTCTATAGTATATTTACATGGATATGACCGTTACCACATTAAACTCAAACATTATTTTAATAGTATTTAACTAAATATTATAAATTAATAGGATTATCCAAACTGATATTCATAAATAATTCCCCCTTTATATAAGTTTTCTAAGGATTTTGGATAATTTTATTGAATAAAAAATTTATATATATAGTTCATTATCTATCTCCTTATACATATACCAGGAAGTATCCACCTGTCACCAGCAAGCACCAAATATCATATATACCATTTTTGGTTTTCACCAGATAACTACATTTGGCTCTTTCTTCTAATATCCCTATAAATAATCATTGTATTTACTCAAATATAAGTGATCCCTAGTCCATTTTCTAGTCTTTTGTAGAAACATATGGCATACGTCTCCCCCCAGCCACATCAGAGAATTATCAATCGACTCGTCCCTTATTTCCATTTTCTTATTATATCCTAAGTATCTTTATATATTAGTTAGTATAGTCAAATATGTTCAGTATATATTGTGGTATAATCAATGTCATAGATCATTACATATAAAGGGTTAAAATGTTTATTTTAAAATATTACCTTTGGATTTCTATAAATTATTTTTAAGGAATAAATTAATAAAAATTTAATTTTTAAATTTTTATGTTGAACTCTATGAAGAAAATTATTAAAATGATTTTATTTGTAAAAAAATTAGGAATAAGTAAAAAACATTAGAATAAATATTTACTAAAACCATGATGTGGGAAAATTATATATAGTTTATCTAGAAGTTGACTCAGTTATATTTATCTTGAGAAATATTTTAATCATCTAGTCTTATGTTAATAATTTATTTATAATATAAAACTCTTTCTTGATAGTCTCAATTTAAACCTTGGGTCCAACAGGAAATTATTTTATCATGATATAAAACACTACATTCAAAGAAATTATACATAAATTATTTAAAAATATCCCTTATGGGTTTATATATATTAATATTTTTTCATAATTACTAAAAACTATTTCCTGACACATTTAATTAAGTTAAATATTTAATTAAATAACACATTGAAATTGATAACCCCACTAATTAATTCCAAACATCAACTTTAATGTAGAAAAATTATATTTTGAACTACAAATAAAATATCAAAATTTTTGGAGTTTGTCTAGTTTGTTCAATGACTATGTACCCTAAAGTGAAAAGATACTGACATTTAATTGAAATATATGAATGTGAAGACATATAATTCGTGATACATCATTGAATATGAGCCTTAAAAACATTTCATCCCTATTATGGAATAAAATAACCAATATGTTTTATAATTATTTTTTATTTTCCTTCAAAGTAAAAATTACATTATAGATAAATATTCCAAATCTACAAATAATAATTTTGAGAAAATAACAACAACAATATTCCTTATAAATATCCATGAATTCCCTTTAAATCATTAGATGTATCCATATAAGTGAACGATAACTAATATAAATAATGTTTATATTCAAATAACTAATATTCCTACTCTATGATTCTCTCCTTGATTCGACCACCTCCCCCTGATCATTTAACTAATAGAAATGTTTTCTCATGAGAAAACTACTCTAGATTAAACATTATAACAACTAGATTTTCTATGAATATAATATCATCCTTTATATCCATCTATTCCCATCAATAATTTGAGTCTAATAATATAAGTAATTTGAAATTGATGACAAATAGAAGACATCATGTGACATTAAAAAATATGGATTTATTATTAATAAATTAGATACCTCAATGATTTTTTGAGAACCTCAGATGATATGATTAAATTTTATGGCATCTTAATCAATAAAAAATATACTAAACATTCATACAAGAGATTCGTAAGATGAATATATCACCAAAATAAACTTTAATGAACTCTCACATTGATCTATGTTGAACATATTTCTATGATATATAATTCCAAGGAATAATATTATTAGCTAATTTAACCTCATTATACATAATAATTTGTTAAAAATAATGTGAACTATTAAATATTCATCAAACAAAATTAAGACCATGAAAATATTTTATATGATAACTCATATAGTTCCATATCATTATAGTTTTAGAAACTATTATGATTGGTAATCACCACAATAGGTATATGATTCTCCCAATAGTCACAAATATCTAGTATTCATGATTGAAATATGTCCTATAGATTATGGCCATCACTCTATCTATCGATTGTCCCATTAAAATAAAAAAATAGTTCTATGTTAAAACGATTTTCTAATAGAAAGCTGAAAAATTCCCTACAAACATGAGTTAAATTATTTATCAAGAAATAATATAATGGAAAAATAAACATAAAATAAAAACTCACAAAATATAATACATAGAACTACTCATGTCATCAATATAACTTTCCACATTGAGAGATATGAAATGTTAAAACGTTTTTTAAAAACAAAAAACCACACAAATAATATTATAGTCCCAAAATGTACAATGTACCATCATCTATGAGTATAATGATATATCAATCCACTTATATATGGATTTAAAAAATAAAAATATAACAATTTGGGATCCCAATTCTCAGTATTTACATGATTATTTGTATGGAACCTCACTGGAAACTCCACCATCAACCTCAATAAAGATGACCATGAATATTATATTATAATAGAATCATATATCATTAAAATATCAAGAAGATAATTATCTATTGAATTAGCGTTTAATCTATTAAATCCACCTAAATCCCCATTATAATAAATATATGACCATGGAATCTAATTTAGTTTGATTTATTTTCAAAATTGCCTTACATGGAATGCATTTGAATAACATAGTCTTTCAATATTTTTACATATAGATCACCCAGCTATGACCCAAATAGTCTATGTTCCAAAGTAGATGAAACATCATCCTAAATTATATAATATTAATGTGAAAATTATTTCTTATCAATATGAAAAGATGGTAGAGGCTATACCGTCCTATACTTATTACTGAACTTATTAGTCTTATCACTGTAAAAGTTTTTACTCATGGAATTTGTGGCCACATTACTGCTTCCGAGCATATATATAATTACAGAGATATAGTTCTAGAAGAATATAATTCACCTAATACTCTATCATTATAAGTCCCTCTTTGAAATTATATAATGTAAACTCTTATGATATTTAAAAGACCATAATGACAACACACAAGAAATAATACCATGATTTTTTTTGAAAAAACATATAGTTATACCTATATGTATAGAGATGAATAGTAAAAATAATGTTGAAGTAACTATATATATCTACATAAAATGACTATAATAACATATATTAAAATATATCATTAGATATTTTATGGTGAATTATAAGAACACTCATGGGGAACTCCCTTCTCTTGAAATTATAGAGCCAGTTCACTTGTAAAATATTCCTTTATAAAATTTAATGATTAATAAAAATGCTCTTCGAAAATTTAATACTAAACAATAAATTTTAGAGATGATAAAGTGGTAAAATATTAGGAATGTCAATATTAATACCCTTTTAACAACTAATTTTCCAAAATAATTCAAATCCTATAGGGAATTATAAGGTTTCCAACATAGTATTACTACATTGAACCTCATCTGCTCTAACATAACTCCATTATTTTAGAAATGTTTTACATGGAGGTAGTAATGTAATTTCGAACATCATGATATTTATATATTTTCAAAAAAACAATCTATTAACAAACCCATATAAAATATCAGGTGGTAGGCATGATCTTCTTCATTCATTATGTATATGAATATACAATTGAGGTAAATGAAAACAATTAGGTCTATCTATCAATGGAAAATCAAATATATAATAACGATAAATATATATGTTATGGGCTTTAAATATAAAAAATATAATTATGTACTCTCATATCCAAACATTATTTATAGTACTTTTTTGGAAAATTCCCCATCCAGATTCATCAAATTATTTTTCTCAAAAATGGAAATTGGACTTCATGAACCAGCCTACACCCTTTAACCAGTTAAATAGATATTCTATCCATGAAATGAGGTAATGGTTCTTCTCTATTACCTAGTTTAGTTCATGATTATAATTATAGGGACTCATGTTTTAAATTGTATACATGGATAATACTGAATGTTCACCCAAATGGGAAAACTAGGACATAAATGTCCACTCTTCTATAAATCACCTATTTGAATCAATGATTATTATGTTTCAAATGGTTTCACTTGGTATGAGGATAGGGTTATATTTATGTAATAATGATATAATTTTATATTTAGGCCATCCATGCACCATGGTTTTCAGATCATCATCACCTTTATAAAAATTTAAATGAATTTCTAGAAAACATGGGGAAATTACACTCATAGTTATTTTATCAGACATAATTTCAGACATCAAAAATATAAATAATAAGTCAGGGATCTATCTATTTAAAATAATATTTATAAACATTATCATTATAGAAAACAACGGAAAATGAATTAATAATGAACACAATAACCTTACAATGATAAAAATTGACAATTACATAGTTTCAATAAACAATCCATGCCTTTAGTCACATTAATGGGATACATATATAATTGTAATATGTTTTATGAAATGTGATATGATTTTACCACTATCTCATAAGCAATACTTGTATATAGAAAAATCACAACCTCCATTAAAAAATTGTATATTCTAGGGTTATGAGATACCTCATGATATAAGTTTCAAATAATCACAAAATAATGATATATATTAAATAATAAGATGTTATTTTAAAAAATAATAATCAAATATGAAAATATTAAACATAAATCTTACCTATAAATTGATTTAGTTAATCCATATCATGTACCTTTCACACTCAATGATTACATCATCTAACATTTCATTCATTATATCCCATAATGCCAAAATTATAATATATGGGAAAAAATCTCAACATGTATTAGGTAAGATATGTTATACCAAATAATATGGTAATAAATAAAATAATTTCATTTAATTGTAGCACTTGATCTATTGAGACATTTACTAAATTTCTTCTATTAGTTCCATTATTCTGAAATTCAAAATATAATTCGTACTATATAAGATTTAACATAATGGTTTTTAAATTTCTGTACAATAAAATTTATAATTCAAATTAAATTTCCTCTATGAGATAATTGTAAATAATGAATTTATGTTGAGACGTCAATTGAACTACTCTGAATGTTATATTGAGTGATTGATTCATTTTTTGTTACAATGTAATAGCTGTAACTAAATTATATAGAGTTTAATAATGGATGTTTATTTTGCACAATTATTATGAATAGAAGAACTTGGACTTGAAGAACAAATACTAGCTCACATTGAAGTTATAACATTCAAGATGATTCACTTTTTTATTAACATTCAATTGCTTTTTATTTTTTATTTGATATTTGATATTCATTTTGTGAATAATTTCATTAAAAAATAATAAAGATTATTACATTATTTTTTATCTTCTAATGATGTGTGTCTAAATATATCCAATGTTTAAGAATTTTTTCTTCTGAAAATTTTGTATAAATAATTCAATGAAAGGGACTTTCCACTGATCTTTTGATTAATGTGGAACCAGGGGAATTAGAACAGAAATGAAAATATATATCAAAATAATATAAGGACAATATTTATTCAATAGATCATTTATTTTAAGGTGTTATTTTAATATCATAAAATCGTTCCTTGAAATATATTTATTGGTCCTTAATTGACATTATATTGAAGAATATGATTTTTGTTGAAAAAAAACATTATAATATTTAATAATATTGCAAAATGGTTTTATATATTATAGTCCAGATCTCAAATTACTTGCGCAATTCTCTTTTTATAATAATTTTATTTTGAATATTTAAATTGGATATGTGTTATCATTTTCTTTTCTTATTAATAATGCATTAATTTATAACTTTTTATGAAATTCAATCAAAACATTTAACATACCAAAAATATTTTTACAAATAGTGGGATAAATATTAATGTTTTTAAAAACATCAATTCAACCCTTATTTTCAGGATACTATTAAATGATAAAATTTTAAATTATATTTTTTCTTTGTATTTATTTCATTAATCTAAATTATTGTATAGAAAATATATTATTTGATAGGTTCTCTGCCATTCGGATCATTGGGGATCATTAATATGACATATTATAATATTTTTTTGTGATCATTAAAAATATTCCATACATTTTTTAAAAATTTGTGGTTCATACTAATTTGGATTACAATATCATACTAACTAGATAAAATAACATTTCAGAAATAATATATTCATAACTAACATTGTAAAGAGAAATATATATTTCAATAGATTTTTAGATCCCAAAAAGAAATTTAATGTTCTATAAGATGGAACATATAATGTAAATTTATTTTTTGTACAACTAAATATGATATTTTGATGAATCTAGAATTTACAGAATTTTAATTTCAGATGTCATTAATATTAGGTGTGTTTTTATAAAATAAAACTACTATTATTTTTATATTATATAGTGAGGTTTAGTTTCAAAATTTAATCAGGAATATATAAATATTGTGAATATTTTAAAATCCCTTAGAGAGAATGAAATTACATATGACTAGTTGGTTGAATAAATGTATAGGTGTTGCTGTTAATAAAACAATACATTTTGATACTAATCATTTTATTCATATGAGTTTTTTTTGATAATATAAAAAAATTAGGTAATATAAAAATAAACTCAGTAAATATATTGATAATGAAAAATGAATGAATGATTTTGATTTACCTAGAAATAATTTTAATGTTATTAAATAAAAACATAATAATTCTCTGGGTTATGAACATTACATAGAATATGAGAGAAAGATATTATTGAAAAATATTTTTCACTACTTGAATATTTGATTTTTAAAAATAAAAAAGATTATAAAAACTGATATTTAATCATAAAAATTGATATATAGGAAATATTAGATGTGAAGGATGATAAAATTAATTCTAGTAATGTAGTTTTCTTTATTGGTAAGAAACATGGACATAAGAAATATTATTATTGGTTTATGATTAAATATAATGAACCTAAATAATTTAATAAACATAAATGATGTAAAATAATAAATGTTACAAAAATGTTAAACGATTTTGAAGATCCATCTATTGATATTTCCTTATAATGTCAAGATATTTAGAAAATAACTAATTTCTATGGGAATATTGCAAAGAATGATAAGTGTTTGTTGGATAAGGTAACTACATATTCATAAATGATGAAATATTTGTAAACTAATTACACATATTAAATAGATTATAATGATTTAATTTATATATTATGTAGGTAAATAAAGAATTATTTAACATAAGTGGAATATATCAATCAAAATGTCCCTTAGAAATAAACTAACTTGAATAAAATGATTATTTAACTGCATAAGAACCCGGACCTTCCTTTCAGGTATGTTTTTTCTTTTTCTGGATTTTTTGAGAAAAGTGGAGTTTCTGGAAATTTTTTCAGTACACATTGTGTACATTATTATTACACACCGCGTAGTTCGTTACCGCACAAGGATGTGTGCTGGTCATGTAAGGTCCACACACACGGTCATGTGCGATGTTGTGAAGGCCACCTAAAGCGGAGTACGTAAACAGTAAGTACATGCTGCGTACTCCAAAAGTACTCGCCGTGTATATTGTTTTTTTTTCATTAAATGCATCGGTGTCACGTCTGACAGACAGAAAACCATCCTTTTTTCTTTGGGTTGTCCGAGAGTTAGGGTACGGGTGGGGATCTTATCTAAGCCCCTGAGCCTCTGTCTGTTCTCTTAATTGACTGCCGTCTATAGCGTTGGAACCGCAACGGTAAGCTATCACTTTTTCTAGAGCATTGTTTTCAAATTCCCCATCTTTTGAAAGTTATCGTGGGTTGATCATTTAGTGTATTTTCGTAGATCTATGATGTTCTACGGAGATTCAAGCCTTGTGGTTTAGGTATATTGATCTCTTAGCACAAAGGTAGGTGGGTTGCGCCATTCTGTTGAATGTCCTTGAATATTATGTGCAAATTCCACCAATACGCTTGAACGGGGTATTGTGGGTTTACCGTTTTACCCCCATTGTATTCCTTCCATTCTTGTATGCCTGTGTTGAGGTAAATTGGACATGTTTTGGGTTGATTGTTAAACCTTGGTTTCTCTGCTCATGCTTTATTCTGTTTAGGACCATTTGGTCCTATTTAGCCTATTTGGATGCTTACCTAGTTTCCATTCCTTGTTATCATAGGGTGGAGTGTTGTTTTATGACATGCTTGAGATGTTGTAGATTAGTTAGACAATTAGTTCTATAGGGTTACTTTGTCCATATAGCATTATTATGTATTGAACTACCTGGGGATGTGAGAACCTGGTACAATAGACTAAAAGAGGATAGACCGAGTGAGATTCCTTGGTGATTCTTTGAGCATTAGTCTATAAGGGTACTAACCGAGTGATCATCCTCAGAGAGCCTATGATTACTTTAGGCTATAAGAGGATAGACCGTGAGAGATTACTTAGAGATTCATTGACTGTTTTAGACCATACGGGGATAGACTGAGTGAGCTTCCTCAGAGAGTCTCTGTTTTGTTTGTTTGAATCACCCGATAACCATATGCTATAAGATGTATTGACTGAGTGTGATTCCTCAAAAGAGTCTACGAACAACTAGGGGTATTAGGGTAATTTTACCCATCATGCTTCCTCATAGAGTCTTAAATATTTGGGCTATAAGGGGAATTGACTATGCGAGCTTCCTTACAGAGTTATTGACTACCCTAGAACATAAGGGGAATTGAGTGTGTGTGCTTCCTAAGAGAGACTTTATAAGTCCATATGACCAAACCAAAGGGGTAAGGTTGAGTACACTTCACAGGGGGTTGTTGGTTTTTTCTTGGTAGGACCAGAGGATTACCTGTTGTGCATTTCTTCTTGTTAGTTGTTGCTTGAATTTGGAACTATGGATTGTTTGTTATTCAACATGTTCCTATTTAATGTTTTTGGTACTTTTACCTGCCATATATTCACTGCATATTAGGCACAAGTCTTCGGCTAGTTGCCTTTTGAGATTTAGTCCCACACCTTGTTTGCGTCATACATTCTGGCCCAAACAGACTATATTATTTATGGTATAGACAAGGGAAAGCACCCATTGACTTCAGGTACTTGACTGCAGTGGAGTTGGAGTGCATGGGACCAAGCTTCGGCTTGCGATGCTGAAGTGCTATTTTTTTGTACTTGTTTTTAGTATTGTTCTATTTCTAGTATTGTGACTTGTTTGGCTGTTTTCCTAGACATATGTATCATACATAATATATATATGTGCTCTTGTTGTTTATCATATTTAGTCATTCGTTGTTCACTTGTATATGGATTGTTTACTGCTTCCTCTATTGTTTATTGTTTTTCTCTTCTGCTGTGAACTTTTCCAACGATGGAATAGCTTCCCCACTATCACACCCAAGGCCCTCACTGATAGTCAATCGCCTCTGGAATTTAGGGAAATGTGCTTGATGATGTGTGACCAACCAGGTACGGGGAGCCTTTGGGCAGCTTCGGGAACCTGTGCGTTACAATGTGGTATCAGAGGAATTCTTTTCTCTTGACTTACTAATTGGAGCCTATAGTTAGGGATACGACGGAATAGGTACTTTGTAATAAGATGTGCCCGGGTGTACCTAACCTGTGTACAGGGAAAATCTATACTACCTCATTTATATCAATTTTATCGGTTAGAAATTTTACTGTTTATTTGATTTCACCGTTGGGTGATTCATTTGCTTTGTGTTGTTACCGTTGGTGTTATTGTAGTTTTATTTCCGTCGCAACCCCATGAGATGAGGGTATTCCATCTCATGAATCATTTAGAAACATGATAGAAATCAAATGCCATGATTTCTTTCCATTCCATCTAGGATGAATTAACAATTTCTTGTTGTTGTGATATGCATTGTTTAGATTATGCATGCTGTTGTGATAGATGATTTGATAGAATCTCTAATGTTTGATAAAGAATTTGTTTGGATAGTAATTTTCATAGATGGATTCCAAAAATTGGATCATGAGGTGTTAAGGTCCCTCATGGACTGGAATTTGGTGGATCATTTCCTGGTTGCCTTGTTATAACATGTATAAGATGTCAAGCTTTGATTCAAGGATAGTGTGGGCCATCACATATCATAATTCATCACCTTAATGCTTGTTTTTCTATGTTTTCTATGCTTCGGTGTAGTTCTGAGGCTACATTCTAGAAAAAACCAGAATAAAAGGCGTGTAATTTATGAATACACGCCATTTAGTCTATAGTTGTTTCACTGACTATTTGATCAGGGACACTGTGTTGTGAATAATCTTGTAGGAACACGACGTATACTAGTTTAGCACATCGTGTAGTATGAAATTTGTACCTGGGCTGTGTCATGAATAACACGGGTCATGTTATCCTTCACATACACACCATGTTGGAATATTACATGTTGTGTAGTATGACGAAGGTGCCCAACCATGTCACGAACATCACGGGTCGGTGTTACCCATTCTTATACACGTCGTGTCCTCCATGAACAAGTCGTGTGGTGCCATCCGTGTAGCCAGTCATGTAACTAACAACTCATGTCATTGAAACTTGTATAGTAAACATCGTGTCCTTAGTGAATATGTTGTGTAGTCCGGGATTAGGAGAACTATGTGGGTTAGTCGTGTAAGGATACTCTGGCAGGGTAACAGAGTTCAAGTGCACGCCATGTGGTTTGAGAACATGTCATGTGTTTGGGGTGTTACATGACCAGTTTAAATAGACGAACATGCCCATGTGAATGACGTAAGGGAACATGCTGTATAGGGAAAGAACATGCCGTGTAGTAATGTTTTCATTACTTGAATTCCTTATTTTTCCATATCCTTCTTGTGCCTTCAGTTTTTCGACCCTTGTTAATTCTAAATATAATGTGTGCGTTTGACTTTATAGAATAATGCCACCTAGATATCTTCCGGGTGACCTCTAGTCATGGGGGAGTGATCAACCACCCGAAATTTTTTATCAGAGAATATATGTAGATCCTCCTATTGTTCCAGCCTTGGAACCAGTGGTTATACTAGCTGTATGCACCGTTGCACAGTTTAGAGACGGTTTTCTGAGGATGATGAAGACCTTCCAGGGAGCGCAACCTCCTGCCCCGTCAATGGCTGATTTGATGGGGGATTTCCTGCAGCATCATCCTTCATCTTTATTAGGGGGGTGGAGAACCACAGTGTGTAGAGTCATGGATCAAATCCACGATGAAGATCATGGAGAATATCGAGGAACCACCAGAGAGGAGGGTGAATATCGCGACCTACATGCTCCGAGACTCCGCCAAGATGTGGTGGAATTTCATATCTCAAGAGGGACACCACCAGAATATGGTTTGGGAGGTGCTCCAGTATATCTTTTACGATTACTTCTACCTGGATGCATTGAGGTCTAACTAATCCTAGGAGATCATGATCCTGGAGTAGGGTACTCTTTCTGTGATGGAGTATTTCTCTCATTCCATGGATCCACAACATTACACATCGATCCCAGTAGGTGATGTGTTTTTCTGGGCTAGGATGATTGATGATGGTTAGAGGAAGGAGATCTGTTCCCAGGTGAACATCTTCAAGTTGACTTCGATATCCTCTATCATCAACCACTCGCTGATCACAGAGTTAAATCTGAGGGATTATGGAGTAGTGAGTCAGGGCGGTTCGACCTCCAGAGCCAGTGTTCCACCTACTGATAGAAGGTAGTCCCATATGGATCTTTCTTTAAGAGATCAGTGTAGGCGGGACGCACATTCTTTTAGCCATGTGGTGTGCTACCAGTGCAGAATGAGCATTCATATGAGGCCATGTTGCCCGAGAGACCCAATGGAGTGCCTATATTGTGGTAGGCTTGGCCATCTCCAGAGTTTATGTCGGTTTTCCCTCCAAAATTCAGAGATAAGGGTTCATCTATGACTCCACATTTAGGAGAATCCCTAGAAGTTTCTCACCAGTATAGGATCTGGAGTTCTTTTGTCCATTCAGGCTGAGGTTTAGGTCATGTCAGGGGTGCTCAGTCGCCGGTCTATCAGCGACAGAAGGGCGGATCATCTCATAGCGGTCCGGCAGGGTCACAAGGCTGTAGAGCAGGACAGACTATTATGATGGACCAGACCCTGCAGGAGCCAGATCCCAGACCATCCAACATTCGAGGTACGATCTTATTAGCCTCATTTTTATCTTCAGATCCTTTCAACATAAGGTATTCCCATAGAATTATCTCTAGTGATGTTGTAGAGATCCATAGGTTCTGCATCATTTCATCTGCTGACATATTGATACTATACACACCATTGGGAATGAGGACATCAAGCATATGTCATTGCAGAGAGTTCCCTCTTGAGGTTGCATGGTGTCACTTCTTATGGGGCTTCTATGTCCTAGAGATGACGAGCTATGATGTCATTATCGGAATTGGCTGGTTAGTCCCCTTCTAGGTATTTGTCGACTATTACTAGAAAAGGGTGAGTTTTATATCACTAGAGGGTGGATATTTTTCTTCATTGGGTTGAGTGGGATGTCCAGGTGAGTCGAGCAGGACCCGATCATCATAATCTAGAATGAGTTACAACCCAGATTGCTAGTCTATATCAGGATGAAAAGGGGAATTCGCAGTTATACTTTCCTCCAGTGGTGGATTATTTCAGAGATGTCTCTCTAGAGGAATTTTTAGGTTTGACTCACAAGCGTGAGGTAGACTTATCGATTGATCTTGTGCCAAGAGCAGCACCAGTGTCCATTCCCCATTATAGGATGGCTACCCATGATTTGTAGTAGCTCAAGAAGTAGTTTGAGGAGTTATATGAAAAAGGTTTCATCCAACCGAGTACTTATTCTTGGGGTTTTCATGTGCTGTTTGCGAAGAAGGGGGACGAAACACATAGTCTTTCTATAGATTATCTGAAGCTGAACTAGTTGATTCTCAAGAACCGATATCCTTTACCTATGATTAACGACCTTTTTGATTAGCTTTGAGGAGCTCATATGTTCTCAATGATTTTATTGAGGTTCGGTTATCATCAGTTTCATGTTAGACCATCAAATATACCAATGACATCATTCAAGAGTAGGTATGGTCTATATGTGTATACGGTTATTCTGTTCGGTCTCATGGACAAGCCATCAGTTTTCATGGCACTGATGAACTGAGTTTTCCATCCTTACGTCGATTCTTTCGTGGTTGTTTTTTGTGGATGAGATCTTGGTGTACTCTCACACTCAACACGACCTATCTACCCATATTGAAATCATTTTTATTACACTAAGAGAAAATTAGTTATATTCTAATCTATCGAAATGCCAGTTTTGGATGGATCAGATTCACTTTTTGTGGCATGTCATATCAGAGACAAGAGTATCAGTAGACCTAGAGAAATAGAGGGAAGTAGTTTCCTAGGAGAAGCTGAAGAACTTCATTGAGGTATGGAGTTTCCTAGGGCCAACTGGATACTATAGACACTTCATAAAATACTTTTCACAATTAGAAGCACGGATGACAGATCTGACTAAGAAAGGTGAGAAGTTATTGTGGTTAGATTCATGTAAGTCAGCCTTTCAGGATCTGAATGTGAGGTTTATGTTAGCACTGATACTAGTCTTTCCAGATCCGAGTAAGAGCTATACAGTTTACTGTGACGCTTCAGGTATCAGGCTTGGAGTTTTGCTGATACATGGAGATGGATTCGTTGCGTACGAGTCTCAACAGTTGAGGATATATGAGAGGAATTACCAAAAACATGATATACAGTTGGTATCTTTTGTTCATGCCTTATGATTTTGGAGACATTAGATTTTGGGAGATCATTTTGTTGTTTCCACTGACCACAAAAGTCTCAAGTACATATTCACTCAGCGTGATATGAATCTGAGAAAGCGCAGGTGGGTCATGTATCTTCAGTCATTTTACATTTAGCATGCCTATACACATGGTAAGGGCAACGTAGTGGCTAATGCATTGAGAAGGTAAACTCAGATACAAGAAGTTTAGGAGGCCAGTAGTGAGTGACCACTTATGGATCTGTTCTCGGATATGAATTTGGAGGTACATGACAAACAGGAGAAGACATTTCTATCTTCTTTAGTTGTTACCTCATGTCTTCTCGATCGGGTACGGATGATGTAGCTATTAGACTTAGAAGGCCAAGTCTTATAGGAGAGTGTGTCAATAGAGGACCCTCTTCCTGGATGGATAGTAGGTAGGAATGTGATTTTCCATTTCAAGGGACCCATATGGGTGCTAGAAGACATACGTGAGGAGCTGATGTAGGATTTTCACTCCCCAGTTTGGGTAGTTCATCCTGGAATCCACAAGATATATAGTTCTCTACAATGCCAGTATTGATGGATAGGTATGAAGAGAGATGTTTCTTGGTTTAGTCATGAGGTGTTCCACATGTAAGCCGTTGAAAGTATAGAATCAGCGACTAGCAGGTCATATACAGCTGTAACCCATTCCAGAGTGGAAGTGGAACAATGTCGCGATGGACTTCGTGATAGTTTTGTTGATGTCATCTCGAGGGATTGATGTTTTTTTGGTTTTCATCGACAGACTTATGAAGGTTTCTTACTTCTTGTTGGTCTAGGTGACTATCATGGTTGATGAGCTTGGATGGTTGTAAATCTGAGAGGTTTTACATTTTACACACTCCATTGTTTTCAGATAGGGATGTGTGTTTTACATCTCGAGTCTTTCATGTTATTTAGAAGGCTTTGGGTACATTGGTACGTTTGAGTACTACTTACCATCCCCAGACTGATGGCCAGTCCAATAATACGGTTCAGGTGCTTGAGGATTTTCTCTGAGCATGAATTCTGGATTTTGGAGGTTTTGGGGAGAATCATATACCTATTATGGTGTTTTCCTTCAATAATAGTTTTCAAGAAACTATTCAGATGGCACCTTTTGAGGCATTGTACGGTAGTCCATGTCGATCACCCTTATGTTGGCTGGAAGCAGGAGAGGTAGCATTTCTGGGACCTCAACTTTTTTAGGAGACCACAAAGTAGAAAGATTTGTTTCGGAAGAGGATGGATACTGCACAGTATTGATATAAGTCTTATGATGATTATCGGAGACAACATCCGGAGTTTATGGTCGGGGATCATGTTTTCCTGCATGTCACACCAAGGCTGGGACACAAGAGTATTCAGAGACAAGGTAAGCATTCATGGTGGTATGTCAAGTCATTTGGGGTGTTGGAGAGAGTTGGGCCAGTTTACTATCATTTACAGTTACCTTAGAGGTATCCAACTATGCATGACGTCATCCATATTTCTCAGCTCCTATGTTACTTTTTCGACCCGTCTCATTTCTTTCAACTTGAGGAAGTTGAGCTCAAAATGGATGCATCATTTGAGGAGCATACTATCCGGATTGTCGATCACAGTATAAAGGTTCTCTGTGGCCAGTCTGTTCTTCTGGTATGGGTGTTATGGCAGTATGGGCGAGTACAGGAAGAGACATGGGAGAGGGATGCCGATGTATGATTGTAGTGGCCGGAGCTATTCGAGGTTTCATCTTCTGTGCCTCGATAGGGAAATTCAGGGACAAATTTCATTAAGGGAGAGTTTGTAAGAACCCGGACCTTCTTTTCTGGTATGTTTGACCTTTTTTGAGTTTTTGATAAAAGGGGAGTCTCTGGATATTTTTATTGTAGATGCAGTGTATTTTATGAGTACACTCTGTGTACTTCATTTCCACGTGAGGCCCTGTGCTGGACGTGTAATGGCCACACACACGGTCGTGTGGGGTGATATGAAGGCCACCTAATGTGGATTACAAAAACAAAAAGTACATGCCGTGTATTTTTTTTCATTAAATGCCTAGGGGTAACATCTAACATATAGAACACCATCCTTTTAGCTTTGGTTCGTCTGAGTGTGAGGGTACTGCCGCAGATCTTCTCTGAACCCCCAAGCCTCTGTCTGTTCTCCGAATCAAACATTGTCGATTGCGTTTGAACCGTAGCGGTAAGCTATCAATTCTTCTAGATCATCATTTTCAAATTCCTCCTCTTTTTCATGTAATGGTGGGTTGATAGTTTAGTGAATTTTTGTTGATCTATGACATTTTAAGGAGATTCAATCCTCGTGGTTCAAGTATATTTATCAGCTAGCACCACGGTAGGTTGTTTGTACATTTTCGTTCAATGTCCTTGAATATTCTGTGCAAATTCCAGCAATACCCTTGAACAGGGTATTGTGTGTTTACGATTTTACCCCCATTGTATGCCTCCCATACATGTATGCATGTATAGTGGTAAATTGGACATGTTTTGGGTTGATTGGTATACCTTGGTTTCTTTTCTCATGCTTTGTTCTATTTACAACCATTTAGTCCTATTAATCATAATTGTTCGTTTACTTGGTTTCCATGCCTTCTGATCGTAGTGTGGAGTGTTTTTTCTAAAATGCTTGAGATGTTGTAGATTTTCTATCCAAGTAGTTCAGTAGGGTTACATTGGCCATATAGCATTATTATGCATTGACCTACTTGGGGCCATTAGAAGATACTACTATAGACTAAAAGAGGATAGACCAAGTGATCTTCCTCAGAGAGTCTTTGAGATTTAGGCTATAAGGGGATTGACCGAGTGAGCATCCTTAGAGAGCCTAGGATTATGTTGGGCTATAATGGAATAGAATGTGAGAGTTTCCTTGGAGAGTCCTTCACTATTTTAGACCATATGGGGATAGACTGTGTGAGCTTCCTCAGAGACTCATTGTTCTATTTTTGTGAATCACTTGATTACTATAGGTTATAGGATGGATTAACAGAGTGTGCTTCCTCAGAGAGTCTATGAATGACCTAGGCTATAAGGGGAATTTGACCGATCGTGCCTATCAAAGAGTCCTTGACCTTGGGGATATAAGGGGAATTGGTTGTGTGAGCTTCCTCAGAGAGTTCCTGACTACCTTTGACTATAAGTGAAATTGACTGTGTGTGCTTCCTCAAAGATTATTTATAATTACATATGACCAAACCTGAAGGGTTAGGTTGAGTGCACTACCCAGAGGGTTGTTGTATTTTGATTAGTAGGACCAGAGGATTACCTATTGTGATTTGTTGCTTGTTAGCTATTTCTTGACATTGGAACTATGGATTTTTTATTGTTCAGAATGTTCCTGTTTACTGTTTTTTTGTGCTTTTACCTACCATATATACACTAACTATTACGCACAGATCTTTGGGTGGTTTTCTATTAGGATTTAGTCTCACAACCTTTTTGGGTCATGATTCTGGGCCCAAACATAATTCACTGTTGCATGTATAGACAAGGGAAATTTACCTATGACTTCAGGTACTTGACTGCTATGAAGCTTGATTGCATGGGACTAAGCTTAGGTTGGTGATGATGAAGATATATTTATCTTTTTGTTAAACATGTTTTTATACTTTTTTATTTACAGCATTGTGACTTCTTTGGATATTTTCCTAGACATATATATCATGAATCATATATATATGTTCTCCTATTTTTAATGATATTTAGTCTTCCATTGTTCACTTATATATGGACTTTTTACTGCTTCCGATATTGTTTATTGGTTTTCTCTTCCGCTGTGTACTCTACCAATGAAGGCATTGTTTCCCCACTATCACACCAAATGCCCTCGCTGCTAGTCAGTAGCCTCGGGCATTTGGGAAAATGCGCTTGAGGCCATGTGACCAACCGGGTACGAGGTGCCTTTGGGAATCTTCCAGAACCGGGGCATTACAAACTAATTATTTTACTATAAGAGAGATTTATATGACTAATTTTAAGCTCAATGTATAATATATTCCTCCATTGTAATCTTCTAACAATAAAGAAGATGCGGAAAAACATATATCAAAATATTATTTTCATAAGAAGATTCTATATATTTTTACTATTTAATGGGATAATTTTTATAAGCTTCTGGGATAGGAGAAACCATCTAGGACATATTCATGAGTAAGATTTATGGAAAATCACAGTTTATATAAAACTATTATGTTTTCAATTGTGCATTCTATTTCATTAAATCTAAATATGAAGGCCATCAGAAATAAATATTCCTTGAATAAGTTAAAATTATTTATATCATATATTATGATTTTTTATATTCAACTAAAAAATATTCAACATTAAAGAGTTGGGCATATATGTATTTCCACATTTTATCACTAATATATTTGGTCCAAGGAATTTTTGGGTATTTAATTCAAATAGATTATTCTCGTATTTAATGATGAGTATATGAAATTTAATCCAATAAAACATAATCACATGCAGTTAAATTATGATGTTCAATATAAGATTAAATATATTTTTGAAAGCTATATAATATTTCATTTTTTCCCTCACATTATGTAATATTATTTTTATACTTTTTTGTATTCTTTTATAAATGGGGGATATACTTTCATCAAGTATATATATTATAAATACATATATTTACAGTTTTTATATTGAATATATAGTTTTTTAGCATTCATCTTCTATAATTGTATTATGTGAGAGAAGATCATCCATATGGATCAATGGATAACTCAATGATGTGTATTTTTACTGATAATTTAGAATAACGATAATGATCCAGTTACAACCAAATATGTTTTACCTCACATTTTTCACATTATTTAAATTGTTGGAAAGTAAAGAAATTTTTTCATTGATATTAAAAACATAGTATTTTAATTATTTTTTTTTCATTTTTGGTAGGAATTAAATCAAACCATCTATTGGATATAACTTCCATTACATGGGATCATTTCTCTTATATATATATAGAATTTTGAAACCCCATTATTTTCATCATAATTTATTATATTGAACAATTAATTTTGAGCTAAAAATGCATAATATTCTAAAACATCCAAATAAATATTATCATATTTGGGATTTATCTAGTTGATAAATAAATCATATAAAGTATATTTATAATGGATGATATAATAAGTATGAATCCTTGATGAAAAAAATTCATTTAGATCTAATTATGGGATATGATTTCTTTTAATCATAAGAGATTTAATTTTTCTAACCATTTATATTTTGACAGTTTTAATCCAACATATATTTTAATATTATGATGTTGAAAATATTTTAAAATTCATGATTCAAAAAATGACCCCATTATGTATAGGAAAAAATATACAGAAGTGGAAAATTTTATATTGAATGGTGATTTCATAATTATTTAGAAAATGATTCCCAATGTTTTACGAACATTGATAAAGTAAATTTCTATACAATTCATGTGTTTATTAAATAATAATGTACAAAATATGGCACATATTTATATAAAATCTAGGATTCATTTTTGAATTTAATAAAGATTTTTGATAATGATGAAATTTAATGATGAGATTTTGAAAATATAGAGAATATATATTTGGTAGTATATTTTTTTACCAATGAAGTACAATAATATATTTTTTATATGGTAATATATAATGGTGATTTTATTTTTCTTTATTAGGAACCTGTCTATGATTCTTTTGACCAGACCATCCAATTCGACCTATGGAAAGTCCTGACGAGCTTTTGTAATCCCTAAAGAATTAAAATAACTACCATTTAATAAAAAAACTAATTTAGAATGATGTAAAATAATTAAAAAAAATACAAAACACATAGTATAATTCTACAATTAATTTGGAATATTGTGTCCATATATTGGAAATCCATTTATAAAAACTATAATAAATTTGAATGAAATAAAATTTAAATGATGTAAAACTAAAATAAACTTTAGACTCGATTGAAATAAATAAAATATATATATAATGAAGAATATAAGGAGTTTTTACTTAGAAGATACTTTAATTATATAAAACACTCAAAAAATTATATTGACAATGATATTTTTAAGACCAATGTCACTATCCATCCAATAGCTCCACATGTTACCCTAATAGAAAAAGTACATAAAGATGAATACTCTTAAGAACCGTATCCTAAACCTAAAATGGATCCACTATTTCTATGAAAATATAGTGGTAAAATTAGGATGTGATGTTAAAAACCATATAATATTTCATCCAATTGTCTATGCATATTTATTTTTGAAAAAAAGTCCAAAATACTAGTTCGATATATACTATTTTTTAAAAAATATTTATCATTTTGAGAAGTAATAAAATAAATTTTTAAATCATATTTGAAAATAAAAAATAAGGATAATAAACAATAAATCATCCTTTAATTTTTCTATTACAAATGTACCATTGAAATACCACAAAATCGGTTTCATTAAAAATACATAAGATAAAACGTAGAGAATAACAAAATTAAACATTAGACTAATAATGAAACTATAAGATTAAATGATTAAGTAAAAATGTTTATATAATTATATTTGTATTAAATAAAAAAACCAAAAAATAATGCTAAAAGGAATGACCAATAATGTTTATTATAATCACAATACAAATGTGAAACAAAACTAAATCCATAATGTATAAAATAGTAAAACAGTAGAATATATATAATCACGGGATGTTCTGAACCATCAAGAGAGATGATCCTATGTTTACTATGGTGGATCTATATACCATCCTATCGATGCTTCCCTAGTCTATAACTGATATATTAAATTTCACTATGACACATTAGTGGGATTTCACTAGACAGTTTATGTCAGAATCTAAATTATACAAGTACATCTCATCTAGAAAAGTATGAAAACGTTAACTCAATGTCTCATGTAGATTCATAGGATCACCATTGTATTATTATTATAGCAATAGGATGGATATATTCCATTTTATATATACAGTACTAATAAAATATAGGGAACCCACTCACATCACGAACCACAACCCTCCCTCACACACCCTTCCTATTAAATACACTATTCTAACACATATAATTTGTATCAAAAATGAAATAAAAACATCATAATCATTTAAATAGAGATATATGGTGATTTAATCAATAGTTTATCTCATTTTTTTAAAAAAAATTAATTACAAAAAATTATTGAGTGATGAATATAAATATTTGTTTTCAACATGTAATTTTGAAAGTTACTTATAAATTGATATCAATTTAAAATAAAACTTTCATGTTCCAAGTGGACTTAAATAAAAAAAATGATGTATACAGACACAGACACACATCACACACACACACAGAATTATATGTCTAACACTTTTTTGAATGACTCATTTTAAATCCCATAACATTTAATAAACTGCTGAAATATTTGAGAAGACCCCTCATTAAAACAAAAAAAATCACCTGGAAAACATAAATTATAGGACATAAAATCATTGAAAATTTTAAAAATCATTATCAAAAGTATGATTAATAAAAAATACAAATTAAACAAAAAATATATATTATATTAAATTTAAAACACCCAATAATATCCTCATAAGAGCTTATATAAAATCCAATAATATATAATTTCAATGTATTATGATTTAATAAATCATGTGCATTACATAGTTTTTAAGAAAAATGTGAAAAGGATGGATGAAAATACCTCAAATAGAGTGTATATGGATCATATCCTTCAAAAAACTAGGAGTAGAATATTAAAATGGGACTACACATTCTCTTGGATGAATAACTAAAAGGTATTTTAAAAAACACAAGCAATGTTTAGGATAAAACTATAGGAGCCCGTTATTTTTATGAGATTTATTTTTTAAACATTAAATGAAGTATTGGGTTATACACGAAAAAAAGTTGATATTGTGACACTTGAAAAAATGTATTGTATTGAAATAAATGCAACATTATGATTGCCTTGTGTTATACATAATTTCATATTCTTTTAATATAATTCATTTCATGTATGACCATGTTTATGAGAACTATTAAATACTGTTATGTTACCTTAGAACCAAGCCGTTATAATGGTGGTATGAACCATATTTTCTTTATTATGAAAATATTCTTTAAACATTTATATATATTTAATTATTTGGTGAGAAATTATTTTTAAATAAAACACTTTCTATATAAAACAACATATTTTTTTGATAACAAATTTAAATCAATATAATTGAGTTTATAAAATAATAAAATCATTCTCCATGGAATTTATTAATATAATTTATATTTAATATAATTATTATTATTTTTAAAATTAATTTTATTATTATTATATACATGATATTAAATAAATTCAAATTTTCAGAAAAAATAATTATTTTTAAAAAAATTCAATTTCACCTCCTTTTAATGGCCCATAGATTTTAAATATAAATTTTTAAACATTTAGTTATTCTAAATTTCAAAATAAACATCTTATTTCGATGTAGGATATAATCATTTACAATGGTTTAATTTATTATATTATTCTAATCACTTTAATTTTTTTATAAATAAAAAAACACAATAAATTTAAATTTAAAACAATATTTTTCTTCCAAAAAAATTATATGGTTAAAATTTATTTTTAAATGGGTTTAAGGTATAAATATTCTAAATTTATATGAATAAATATAATGCATGTCATTGGAATTAATTATACCAGGTATTTTGATGTAATAAAATTTCAATATTTTTAATTATTTTATCTTTTAAAAACATGTTTTTCATTATTAAAATATGATGAATATTTAATTAATTACTAAAAAATTATATTTTGGTTTTATTTATAACTCGTTTTCAATTTTTTTGAATCATAGGATCTAAATTATGTTATAATAATTCTTTTATTTTTTGGGTCAGTATAAATGTTAACATCAATAATGTTTATGAAATGGTAAAAAAGTAAATCCATTAATTATATTTTAATATAATACTATAAAATTACTTTAATACATTTTCTAAAATGATTAGATGAGTGAATTTCAACATAAACCTTCCTTAGTTCTAAATGATACCTCTTGGAATCCACATAGATGTGAATTATAAATTTAATATATTTTAGTTAATGAAAACATTAATATGTATTACAAAAATTATAATAACTAAATAAATTTTGAATTAAGTCTATATAGAAGATAAATTTCATTATAAATACTAATTCGAAAGATAAAAAGTTTTTATTTATCATGAAAATTAGAATTTTTTAGAAAATAACTAATTATCGTAATGGTTTATTTATTGATAATGGAAAAAGTAATTAATTGGTGAAAAGTTAATAAAACATTGTTTATGAAAATGATAATAACCATTAAAAGACCCAAGAACATGACCAAAAATTATTGGTCGACTATATTTCTACCATAATCTTCAAAGGGTAGAGATATTTATCCTTTGAATAAATATAAAATAAATTATGAAACTTATATTATTTTATATTAAGTGATGTTATGAATGGAATAATCATGTTTTATCATGTAGAACATATTTAGTGATGGATTATCAAGAATATACACTTGAATAGATGTATTATTATGAAATCTATAATATTTATCTTCATAAAAGTAATTTATTTTTAATTATTATTATAAAAAAAATTGTTTAATAATTTCACAAAAAATATGTTGTCTGTATTTTATTAAGGGAAATATCAAATAAATGTTATTAAAAATATTAAAATAAATGATGTTGTACATACAGCGTAATGTCTCCACATCTTGGTGTAATCGATTTTTCAAAACCACATTACGTGGTTGGGTATAGTGATATAAATCATAAAAATATATGATTATTTTAAAATTTTATTTATTCTAGAAAAATATATATACCATCCACATCAAAACCACTTCATAATTAAAGGTATGATATCATCATTGGTGTGTATGTAAGACCTACTGTCTCCATGATGCGATGTGATTCGGTTGACAGGATATCCATTAAAGAATAGTTATATAAATTTTTAAAATGAATAAATATGATATATGTTATATTAATATCATTTTAAAATAATATTACATTAACTAGTGATGAATAATAAAATCTTATTCGACAAAACATATGTAAAAAATCCATTTATACACGAATAACAAGAAATAATTATATATAATTAACAAATGGATGATAATACTATTATATATGTTATCATAAAAATGATTATGACACTAGAATATGTCAGTGAATTTATTTAAATTAGTCAACATGATTTTTGTATAAATACAAAGTATACCAAACATATGGTATGTGACAAATTCAAAATTTCATTTTTATCCGGGATTGCTTATACATAAATATTTACTAGGGTATGTTTATCATCCCTATCCATGTTTTATACATATATATTTTAAAATATTATTTATAATTTTTTACTAATTATAATGTGAATTTTTACAATTGTATATTTTTATGAAATATTGTGAAACTAATCTTTTCTGATTTTTAGTACGAGCTACATGTTAACAATCACAAAAAATTATGAGACAAATGTTTTTTATTGACTTATACGACAAGAAAATATTATTACTCCTTCATAATTACTTATTTACATGAATTTTCCTTTACATGAAATTAAAAATATTTTCAAGTAAATTATTTTATATTTTAATTGAGTGGAATTTTGAGAGAAGAAATTTTTTTGAAGAATAATGGATATTTTCCTCAAGAATTTATTTCAAGTGTTTTATCAAATTTATTTTCAATGAGAGATGACATTATTTAAATACAATTATATTTCTATAACAATTATCAATATGATTTTATTACGTTTATGATGTAATGTTAAATAATAAATCCATTTATTGTAGATGGATAATGATGGAATGAGGTTTAAGAAACCCATTTTATTCCATATGTTGTGCTATGATGATTGAATTATGTATTTTTTTGGAACACATAAGAATAATTTCATTATGAGAAGAGTGGGACATATATATCCATCCAATTCATTTGGAAAATAATTTTATCTCATGAGATATACTTGTATGAAATGGGAATTGATAATGATTTAGTAATACAAAGCCAGAAAAAGTAGTGATATCGGTTCACTAAAGGACTATGTCTACTATGATGGTCTTAGTAATGAAGCTCGACATATATGAAATGATTTTATATGATTATGTGTATGAAAAAAAATTCCATGAATTATGTTATGACTTTTGGTAGTATGTTCGTTGATTCTTATGAAATTTTATTATTTATCCCAATTTTTGATATCACAATATTTAATATGCATGATAATATTTTCAGATGTTATATTATTTTGTCATGTTATTATCATATAATTTATGTCTACATTTTTTACACCTATTGATCATCCTATCTCTCTTTTTTTCATTTTCCCTAGGCCATGAAGAATGGCATGAAGTATGATATGTCAAATAGGGGTCTACTTATGATGAAATAGGTGGGAGAAAATGTAGATGTCATATGAACCTGTATTTTATGTTTCCCAATTTTTAAAGACAATATATATATACCATCCTATCATGGATTTTTTATATTTTGTAATAACTGTTTATAAATATTTATATATTATCTATGTTTGTAAATTATGGATCATTATAATTGGTGTCATAAGAAGGATTTAGTTAACCATTTGAGACTAGGATTAGAAAAAATAGTGAGATCCCTATAGTTAGATTTATGTTATTCCAATTGATGTTTATAAAAAAGTGTAAAATTTTAAATTCTTGAATTTTCATAATGAAAATTTCTAACCTATGATTAAACATAAAATTTAAGATTTTGAATGTAATTCCCCTGATTTTTTTTGTTTTCTTAGTATGTTTTTTTCTCTCTCACACTATACATTTTTAGTTTTAAAAAATGGATGGAACCCAACAGATGCATGATAATGATCACTGAAATGGGAAATGAAATGATTGTACTTCTAAACAACCAAATGTTATAGTATCTATAATGAATAATATTATCACTATACTTAAAAAATATATGAATCATTATAGGCTTCCAAATGAAAATAGAATTCAACACCATTCTGTTGAGTCCTTCATGAGGCATTGTCCATTTTATTTTAGTGGGTATTTCGATCTAATTATTGTAGAAAAATGGATCGGTATCATTGAAATCATATTTTCTATCCTTCATCATTCAAATCATGATAAATTCATTTTGGATATTTATCGTTTAGAAGTTCAATCAGACCAGTGGTGGACAATAATCAATAATATGAAGCGGGAAGATGAAATTGAATCCTGGGAATTGTATGAGTTCAAGAAAATATTATTCAATAAGTATAGTCATTGTATTCTTCGTCTGAAGAGGGAAGATGAGTTAATTTATATTAATAAAAAGGAAGATGAATCTATGGTACATATGATGAGAATTTTACAAGACATGCGAGGTACACTTTAGGAATTATCATCCAACCTAAAGCTAAGGTCAATAGGTTCTTCAGTGGCTTAAAACCAAGTATTTTAATGGACTTATCCATAATAGACATTAGTATTTATTAATAGATTTTGTTTTGTTATATAAATGAAGAAATGGAGTTTGGGGATACATAAAAATACAATTGTTTTGTCTATAAACAAATGATGTATTTTATGGGAAAATCTCAAAACAATGGTGAAAAGAAGATGAATGATTGATTATTCTCAATGTGTGGAACAAAGAATCATGGAGATTTTATTAATGAGACTATTATATGTTTTATGTGTGTAGAAGAAGGTAATTGTGAATTTGAGTGTCAATATAATGGATAGATGATATCTAAATATGAAAAAAGAGAAAACGCTACACATAATTCACCTTCAACACTTCAATGCTACAAGTTAAAGGAAATGGGTCACTATGACAACCATTTCCCTATTCCATGGGTTATAAATTATAATTGACATAAATAACATATTAATGAAAAATAAAAATGAAAATATCATGTTATTAATTTTGGTAATGTGGAGTACGACAACGAAGAGGTGGAATGACTAAGTGTTTAGTAATAGGATTCTAGAGTTATTTTGTAGAATAACTTATATAGTCTTATAGAATAATGAAATATATATTATTCAAGTATAGTTTTTTCATATATGTATTTATGATTATGTAATGAGTGATATAGGTAAACATGAATAGTGATTTAGATATTTTTGGTAGAATAATTATGGTATGGATAACCTTTAATATGTTCATAATGATGGGATAATGAAATAATGAGTTGTTTGGTATTATTAATGACCTGAGTAAAAGTTGATGAAAATGTGGTTTATGATATTATGGATTGAGAATATATAATATTTGGGAATTATGTTATATGTAAATAGTTAGTTTTTTAATTTATTCATGTTTTCACGATGTTTTTATGGTAATTTATGTTATTACCATGACTCTAGATAATACATGAAATCATCGTTCCCATTCTTGAAAGAAAGAATATTTTCACTAAGGATTTATGATAATTATATTTATGAATTTCATGTCATGATAACACCTTAGTAATGAAAAATAAAACATTTATTCCATGAATAGTATATGAAGTTGAAATTATTTAAGCCATAACCAATAATGAGGTTGTATTTAAATCAACTTAGTATATCTTCTCATGAAAATTATTCAACATTAGGAAAAATGGATTGTGATTTAAAAGGTTTTATTATTATAAATTTTTTATGATATTAATTTCCTATTTCTTACCTATTTATTTTATGGTTTTGTGATTGTTAACATTCTCTTGATAACCCACATTCTTGTGATCAGTGATCCTTATCAATCATTATGATTATTTATTCTTTTTCTCATTACCAAAATCAACATCTATGTTCTTTTACATATATTACTTATCATGATTTAATTTAGGATGTTTTTATTTTATAAATAAGCTTTTAAAATGATGGCTTCGAATTTTATTTTATGATTTTTGTTTTTATACTTTTATAACCATGATGACTTTCGAAGGTGAAATTCATTTTTAAGTTGGTAGAATATAGCACTGTGATATTTTTATGAAAAATATTTTTCTTAATTTATATTATATATTGTGTTTTTAATCTAAAAAAAGATAATCTTGTGCTGCATAAAACACCATCTAAGCTTGTGATCTACATAACACTATTTTTGGCTTTTGTTACTAACAATTTCATTTTCTTTTGATAGAATACATTTCACTTAAAACCATGTTTATGAGAAAAACTAAATATTATTTTGTTACCTTAGAAACAAGATATTATAATTGAGGTATGAATAGTATTAACTAAATTATGAAATAATTATTTAATAATAATTATTTAATTAATTATTTTGTTAGTAATTAATTATAAATAAAGCATTTTTCAAATAAAATGACATGTTTTTCCAAGAAAACTATTTAAATGAAAAAAGTGAGTTTATAAAACAATTAAATCAAAATATAAATGGATTTAATTAATGTAATATATATGTAATATATTAAATATAATGTTGAAATTCATCTTATATATTCACTATAAATGATTTATTAACAAATTCCATTTTTCAGAAAAAAGATTTATATTTCAGAAAATGCATTTTTGCACCATTTTGATGGTGAGCCCATTTAAATTATACTTTTTGACACTTAAATATATAATATTCATCAAAATAAACTTCTTCTTTGTAATCTTCATATAAAAATTTAAATTGGATGACTTTTTAATATTTTTCTAATAAAATTCATGTTTTTAATAATTGAAAAAACTACACTATATTTTAATAAAAAACATCTTTTTTCATTGAAATAATTAATTTTGATAAATTATGTTATTAAAGTTTGTTAATGAATAAATATAATATATTTTTATTAGAAAATATATTTTGTTTCATTATCATTAATTTTTTCATGAATTGTGAAGTAAAGACATTTCATTATTTTTAAATGGTTTAACTATTACATTTTTTTAATTCACACAACCATATTCATTTAAAATTAATTATTAAAAAATATATATTTTGAATATTTAAAAAGATCTTACATATTTGTAATCAGTGGTTAAATTTTTTTATAGAATTATTTTATTTTTTGGGAATTATTAATAATAAATTATTAATTTTTATTAACACAACAATATGGTAAACCGGTTAATTAAAGGTAAATATAAAATAATAAAATTATATTTTAACTAATTCTAATATGATTTTTTAATTTCATTTAAATATAAACCATTATTCGGTCTAAATGATACCATTTGGAAGCCACTTGGATTAGATTAGTAAAGTTCGTATATTTTAAATAATGAAAAGTTAAACTTGGCATACTCAAATTTTCATTACTAAATCATTTTTAATTTAAGTTTATGTAGTAGAGGAATTTGATGATAAATACTTATTTTAAAAATATTTTTTTTTCATTATCGTGATAATTAATATTTAGGTTTTAGTAAATAAGTAATTGTGTTATATATTTATATATTGATGATATATAAATTAATTAATTAATGAAATATCAATAAAATAATTTTAATTAATCATTTATTAACTATTAAAAGAGATAAAAACATTCCAAAATCATATTGGTTGATAATATATAGACCATAATTATCCAATTTCCATTTTTTTCACCAATTGGATACTTATAGAAGAGATTTTGAGACTAAAGTTATTTTACTTAATGTGTTGTTAAATATGTCCCATACATTTTTTAACAAGTATAGAATTTTTAATCATAGATTTTCTAGAATATAAATTAGACTAAATGTATTCTTTTGAAATACAATAGATTTATCTTCATCAATGTTTTTATATTATAATTTTTCAACAATTAATAGTATTAAATATTTACACAATATTGATATAGTAATTTTTTTATTAAGGGAAATATCACAAAAAAGTTGTTATAAATATTAAAATAAATATAATTTTAGCTAATTACTATTTTAAATTAATTTTTTAGAGGTCCTTGAACTCTTATAGACCAAATAAATTATTTTTTAAATTTCACGTATTATCAGAATATTTTGAAAAATCCATTAAATTAATAGTGTCAAAAATGAAAATGTAGAAATTTTGTCTAAATAATGATTTATTAAATTATTTGAAAAGAATAAAAAAATTGAAAAAAAATTCTATTACACTATAATGTTATATATTATTCATTTATGATGTAATTGACAACAAATAATTAAACATGACCATATTTTAATATTAAATAATTTTTTAACTTAATTAAAATTATAATAGAATAATTATGATACTAAAAAATAGTAAGGTTTGAAATGAAATAAAAAAGGGATAAAAAAATTTTATGATTATATTACTACTGAATATTATATCATCATTGAAACTGAGTTATTTTTTAGGTTTTTTATAGGTTTTGAGTTTAATAAAAATTAAAATATTTATATATTCTAAAGGTTTCCTTCACCTAAATTATAAAAGGCACCTCCTCCCTAATTTCATCAGAACTCATTGATCCTTCTTCATCATCCATACCATGAAAATTTTAATTCTCAACTTCTTAACTCACATTCTAGAGGTTCTGTTATTTTATAAAGACCAAATATAGTCCCCTTAATAGGAGATCTAGAGGGTGATTGTTTTAGAAGAGTTAATCTCATCTACTCATTCTTTTAAAAATTATTCTTCTACATCCCCTCCCATTGTTTTTTCCATTATAAAGTATCAAATATTGTATCAATTATATTATTGGATATTATTATTGTTTTATAACAAACTTATTCAACCTTATATTTATTATATGGAAAATAAAATCACAACGCATGTGGACGTACAGCTTATCGTCACCACACCACGGAATAATTTGTTTCTCACAAGCACTTTACATGGAAGGGTATAAGGATAAAAATAATAAATATATATGATTATTATAAAAATATATATTATGAATATATATATATATACCATCCACTTCCAAAACATTATATAATTAATGAATTCATATCATCATTGGTATATACGTACGACCTACCGTCTCCCCGATGCAATAATATTCATTGTAAGTTATATCCATTGATGAATGATTATATAAATGTTTTCAAAGAATAAATATGATATATATTATACTACTCTCATTATATAAATGTTATAACTATAACCGATGAAGACGAATAAAAATATATTTTACAAAACAAGCATAAGAAAATGAAGCTGTTTATACCAGAATAATGCAATACAATTAAATGTTAATAATTAACCTATGATAATATGATGACATATAATATCATAAAAATAAATATTGTTATTGAATAATTCAATGATATTATATAAATCAGTAGAAATGTGTTTCATATTCATATAAAGGATATTTATCCTAATCTAAGGGATAATTTGATAATCTCATTTTTATTTAAGATTGCTTATACATAAGTATTTACTAGGTGAAATTTATCATCCATGTCCACGTTTTATACAGTTGTATTAAAAAAACTATTATTTATATCCTTATACTATATTATAATTTTAATTCTAAAAATTGTGTATTTTTTTTTACAAAATAATATGAATGTAATCTTCTTTTGTTATCAATATGAGATACTTTTTGACATTCTAGAAGAATTACTCGAAGAATTTTTTATATTAAATAATATAGAAGGAATGTATTTTTACATTTTCAGAACACCATACTTCCATGAAATATTTTTACATGATTAAAATTTATTTTCAACTAAATTTTTTTTAAATATTTCATGGCTATTTGGGAAGAGAAATATTTTTTGAAGAAGAAATGATATTTCCCTCAAGAATTAATTTAATGTACTTTTATAGATTATTTTTAATCTAAAATTACATTATTTTAATAGGGTTATTTTTGTATCCCTATTATTACATTGATTTTATTGTTTTTATTATTGAATGATGTTTATGAAATACATTCGTTTTAAATGTATTATGATGGAATGATGTTTATGTAACCTATTTTTTTACATGGGTTATGATATGATGAATGAGTAATGTTTTTCTGAAACATGACTAAATGATTTCATTATAATATTGGCAAGACCTACATATCCCTCTAATGCATTTGGTAATGATTTATATCTAATTATATGGACTTCTTTGGAATGGGATATGATATTGGTTCAGTAATACAAGGTTGAAATAAGGATTGAGCTGAGTTCCATAATGAAATATGTCCACAACGATTGTCTTGGAAATGAATCCTAAATAATAGAAAATGATTTTATATTCATAGGTGTAATCTACAAAATTTCACCTCTTATGTTATATATTTTATGATAACACTCATTAATTCATATGAACTATTATGATTTATCCCATGGAACAATATCATGATCTTTCATATGTATGTTAATATTTTCAAATGTTATGTTCTAATGTCTTATGATTGTGGTATAACTGATATCTCAATTTTTATCCATACTGAGTATTTGAGTGCACCCTTTATTATGGTCCTTTTCTCTAGTTCATGATGATGGGAATAATGTATGATATGTAAAAAATGGTCTAGATATAAAAGAATAATTGGAAGGAAATATATATGTCTTATGAACTAGTTGATTATGTTTCTCTGCTTTTAAAGATGATATGACTATATGTCCATGTCTTGGATTTTTTATATTATTTATGACTATTCATTAATTTTGATGTTATATTGTTGGCTGTAAAGTATAGTTCATTATATAAAATATCCCAAATAATGATTTAGTGGTAATAATAATTAATAAAGAATGAAGAGAGAAGGATTGGAGGTGTAATCATTAAAAATATTCATTGAATGAAGGAATAGGGGCTCCAGAACTATGGCCTGGAAAGGAGAGGTCACACATGAAGCTCCCTGAGTCTATAATGGCATGAATGGTAGAATTGAGATATATATGGGAATATAATTTGTTATGGGTATAAAGGTATTATCACTATTTTTAATTTTTTGGTAGACCACTCTATTTTTAGATGGTTTGCAAAATTGTATTCCATCTATTAATCCCCCAATAGAAAAACATAGAGTATATTTCCTAGTTTGGGCACATTGATTGGAAAATTGGGTTCCCTCAATATTAATAGGTCTGCCTAAATGTACACACTCATTCATATAGGAATCACACTATTTAGTATTATCATTATGTTGAAAAAATGAAGATGTTTTGACCTTTTCTCAAAATATAGGGACCTATAAAATATGATAATGATTTATAATTTATAAATAAAATATAAAATAAGGGAAATTGAGGTCAATGTTTAACCCCATTACCCAACATAACAGTTTTTACCTATAGAAAGCCCCTTTAGTTCTACAGAACGTCACATATATCAATGTATAGATCAAAAAAATATAGTAGATGAAGTATATAAGACAAACCCTAATGTAATTCTTTTCTATGAAAATATATTCACTGAAGAATGCCTTAATATCTTATTAAAGACACCCAAAAAATTATCCAAAACCAAACCCACATTATGGCATTAAATATTATTAGGTAATAACCAATGAAATAATATTATAGTGGATAATTATAAGTTATTTACCCGCAATTAAAGGATTCAGATAATTTTTGTGGTTTTAATGAATCAAAAAGTACAATAGAGGAACACCAAAAAATAATACACATCTTTTCACCAATGGATATGAAAAATTGATCTCTAAACATAAAGAATACCTTATAATCCCATTGAAAAAAATCAGTAATCTTATGAAAGTAATATAATGGTAATATGTTTGAGTATGATAAATAGGTCAAAGAAACATGGAAACCCTAAATGTAATGATTCCAATTATAAGTATTTGTACCTTATGGATGATCAACTAAAATAAATATAAATATTTGAGCAATGAAATATATTCCATTTTTGTAAGGACTCGACCCGAGTTTTCCATGAGATGGTTCTCTATTATATTGTTTTTGAATATAATGAAGGATTTCATATACATATGGAATTAATAGTTTAGTAGATTTGGAAAAATTGATACATAAATAAGTTAAACATTACCACATGATGGAAATATAACATATAAAATTCAATTTAATCTCACATAATCTCATATATTATCAATGGACGTAATTAATAATATACTTCTTGACAACATGAGAAAAATAAAACCTATAAAAGTGGTGATCATAGATGCCCAGAAAGGGTAAATAATACATTATAAGAAAATATAAACACAAGGTATAATGAATTACTAAAACTTAATGCCTTTAAAAATAAACATGATTATAATATGGTTGGAATATAAACTAATTAAAAATTTCATAAAAAAACCATGGTTTTTTAATAGTAGAATAATAACATGGACTATCAATCTCGGGTTTAATAATAATAGATTTCGTATGTTTAGACATTTTGAAATATAACATCAAGGCCTAAGATAAGACATATGAAAATTATTATGGCCCTGAATAAATTCATATCTAACAATCAGAAATGCCTCGAACAAGTCCATATCTATTTTTCCTCATGACACCTACTGATGCATCATGTGGAAATAGTGGGCCAAAAATATCCTATACTATGTCCAATGCATTCTTCATATAAATGGATATAAACTTAAACATTATATACATTTATATTGAAACTAACATATGAAATGTAATTAACATACATATAACACAAATACTCCCCATTCTTAGTAACAAGGTAAATGAATTCGAGATTGAAAATTCATATTAAAAAAATCATAAAACATTAATTAAAATATGTTAGATGATATCATACAATATTTAACCCAATTACACATAAAATTCAACAAAATTATTTAAATAGACAAAATTACTCTTATAAAATCATTGAGTAAATCATGATATAAATACTATTTTACATTGAAAAGAGTAGTTATATTGGGAAAATATTTGTATAAAACCAGAATTTAAATAATATAATATTATAAGAATAAATATATTAATTTTATAAAAATAATAGTTCCCAAAAACAGATTACATAGTGTCCATGAAAATATGTAAGAATTTGAGAAATTCCCTTGATTCAGGCTTCTATTTCAGGGTGAATTTTGGAATGATAATATTAAAACATGTACCTATCTATAAATTAATTAATTATTCTAGTTTTTTAAATAATATAGGAAGTTCAAATAGAATTTATTATTAGTATATAAGAAAACAGTAAGAATTTAATTAGGATGATGTCAGACAAAGAGTAACCCGAATGAAAATGGAGTTTCTAGTAGAAAACCCTTAACTGGTGTCTGAATGTGTTCTTAATTTTAATTTAAGGATGTGGAATATGAAATTAATCACATTAATATTATTATTAAGATTCTATTAGACATTTATTAATATTTACTATAATTTTATAATGTCCATTCATGGTCATATATAATGGTTAAGAGATTCAATATCATCCTTTTTGAGTTCTGGTTGAAGTAGTTTTCATGGTCGGTTCATTTGTATGGAAGATATTGTAAAAGGAGAATTGAATTATAGAATTGGTGTTATATATTATTAATGTTCAGAAAAAATATTTAATGACAACATATATCAATCGGTTACATTGTGTGAGGGTGAATTATTAGATAAAATTTTAATGATAAAAACTTGGACTAATTAGGTGGTTTTTCGATGACCATGAACTCATTTTATTTTATAAATTAATACTATGTTTACAAAAAGTGATTACATGACAATAAGTATGATATATTACAAATATTTTATCTGGTTCAACCTTAAAAATAGTTTGATGAATAGAATTTAAGATGATAATAGAAGTTGAAAACTAGTCATCCGTGAATGAGATAAATTAACACATCGCAGATAGTATTTCATTTCTAGTATAAAAAGGGGAAACCAGAAATTATGAATATATATTCCATTATAATAACAAAAGCATTGTAACTATAAGGTACAAAAGTTATCATTACATTTGTAGCAATGTAGGCGAAGAATGAAAAATAAGGAAACATATTTAAATGAAAATAAATGACACGAATAGGGGAATTCACCACATGAATTAATCATCCATGAGAGACACTTTAGTGGATATTATTTGGTAATTTGAAGATAAAATTGGATTATAGACGTGGATGAGATCTTGGGATGAGGTTTTAGTAGAATTTATAAATGACGCAAGGCTTAAGATAAGTTTAGAGAAGATGGAGTGTTGGGTGGCTTTTATAATGTAGGAGAGGACTAGTTTTCCATGATTTAAATCAATATATAATTATTTTGGATTGAAACTATGAATATTAATGATTACTGTAACTCAAAATAGCTATAAGTGAATGCTAGTTTTAACCAATGGTCATTTCAATCATTTATGTCTCAAGCATGATGCAAAAATTCCTTCATTTAGCAGGTTTCTTAAATAATCGAGTTTCACTATTCACAAAATATTCATGTATTTCTAGAAAATAACTATAAAACATCGTAACCATTTATCAAATTTTAGAAGTTAAATTGAATTCCATTTTATCAAAACAATAAACTAAATAATTGAAATTTATTTCTTAAAATGAATCGTTATTTATTTGAAATGTAAATATTTTAAATTTAAAATTGATTTTATAATACTATAAAAAATTAACTAAGATTTCATAATATTATACAACATTCATAAGAAAATAATATATTAATTTAATAAATAATTTTAGGAAAATGAATTCTGTATTAAGTAATTTATTACTTTAAAATTTTAATTAAATATTGATTACTCACAAAAAATCATCACATAATTTTTAATTTTTAAAATACTCACTCTCATTTATATAGTACCTAGATTTTAATTATACACACATAAGTGATGTATCTATAACAATGTGTAGATTACAATTCATAATGGTTTTTTACTATTATTAAGTTAAATTTACTATTCAACAAAAATGTATTTTGATCCTATCAGACTCTAATTATCTCATTGATCACAACCATGTATGTGAGTTTTTTGAAATTAAAAGCAGAGAAGTAGAAATAATACATCTAAAATCTAGGATATAATCATCGAATATAAATATCAATTTGTTTATTTCACATAGACTCATTTTTAATGAATTTTATAATAAATTTCATTGTAAAACCTTAGGGTGTTATATTCTTCAAACCTTACAAAAATTTCTTCATCAAATTTACCAAAATGTTAGCAAATAAAAACATTTTTCTAGGTATTCATTATAAGTTCCACATGCTCCCATGTTGCCTCTCCAATTTTATTTTATTTTTTGAAAGTACCATTAATAGATTATTAATATTCTTTACTAAACAAAAGTTCTTTATTGTATAGAATTCGGATATGATATTCATAAAATAATAAGACTTGTTACAATTATATACATTCATAATTGAGGATATGTGTTGGGTATAACATGTAGGTTCTCAACAATGTGACATCAAACACAATGTGTACTTCACATTATTTAAGAATAATTTTTAAATGATAGGACACAACAAAAATTCTCTCTAGAATTTCAAAAGATCCAATATATATTTTTCTAATCTTTAATACATGGATATGGGTTTCAATATTCATTACCTTTACTTTTTTTTCCAACACAAGATAAGGATACACAATCTTCCTTTGACAGATTTCATCCAAATATGTTGGTGTATGATATCTCTTTCCATTAAATGATTCATATGGTTCAATTTTAATGCTAAAATTGAAAATATTATTATAGGAAAACTCCACCAAAGGTAAATATTGATACAAAATACCTTTAAAAACATGTGAATGTGATCCCAATGTGTCTCTTAGTGTTTGGATCATTCTTTCTGACAGTCTATCAGTTTGTGGGTGATTAGAAGAACTCAAATAGAACTCAGTATCCAAATCATTATGAATACATTTAATGATTTTTTTTACATTGTGGATAATGATCAAGCACATTTGGGATAGTTTCTCAATGATGTATCCAAAAATAATAAATATTGAGTTTTTTAAGGTGTTGTAATGTAAAATCCTCCCTTATAGTGATGAAATGTGTATATTCTGTAAGTTGATAAAAAATTGACCATATTAGACCATTAGTTATTTGATTTTTGGGTAATCCGGTGGCAATGTACATTTTGATAACATCCCATTTCCATGTACTAGTACGTAGAGGATACATGAATCAATTAGGGTGTTGTCATTCTACATTCACTTGTTGACAAACTAAACATATTGATATGAAATCTATAATTTCCCAATTCATGTTATAGGACCATAAAAATTCCATCGAATATTTATAATCCTTATTTATACTAGGATTTATATAGAAATTCAAACTATGGGTAACATCCAATAAATCCCTTTCCAGTTTGGGTATAGAGAGAACATGGAGCCTCTTCCAAATTTTCAAAATTCCATCATCATATTTTAATTCTTACAACATAACTTTAATAACATCTTTAATTTTAGTTTTAAGAATCTCATCATCAGGTTGAGAACTTTTAATCCTATCTTATAAAGATGTCTAGGAATACAATTGAAAAATTAATGATGTTTCACCATCTCTGAATAGTCCCATATCCTTCCTCACTAAATCCATATACATATGATCCTTATCAGTTTTTATTTTTTAGAACCCCATGATATTTCATACTCAATGCATCATGTATCTTATTATCCTTTCCTAGGTGGTAGTGTACAGAACAATCGTATTCCTTGATAAGATTGATCCATCTCTTTTTACTCATGCTGATTTATTTTTGTGAGAAGATTTATTGAATGATATTTTAATCAGTATATATATCTAATAATCCAACATAAAAATATTGAATCCATATATTTAGAGAGATGATTATAGCTACTGTCTCAAGATCATGATTTGGATAATTATGTTCATTAATTTTTTGATGCCTTTATGGATAAGAAATAACTATACCATTCTGCATAAGGACAAATCCAATTCCTTTCATTATGGTATCACTATTGATCAAAAAACCCTAAATTCTCTATGGTAGATCTAGTATCAAGGAATTCACCAATATCCGCTTCAATTATTCAAATAATTCCTCACCTTATTTGGTTGTAAAAAATTTACCCCTTTATCTGTAATCTCGGTTAAATTATTGGATAAATGGGAGACTTTTTAAATGAAACATTTATAATAACATGCTAAAACCATAAATTTACATACCTATGTTAGGTTCATTATTTTAGGCAATTTATGAACTACCATTTTCGTCATAGGATCAACCGATATTACATCCCCAGGGATAATATGTTTATAAAAAGAAACAGATTGAAACCTAAATTCGCACATTCTGAAAATACCATTTAGGTCATTACATCTAAGAGTCTTCATAATAAATCTTATGTGGTTTTCATAATCATTCTAGATTTTTGAGTATACCGATGTATCATAAATAAATTCAACAACAAAGACATCAATATATTCCTCGAAAAACCTATTTATTATATCTATGAATATAAAGGGTGTATTATTCAGTCCAAAAGTTATTATTGCAAAATCGTAATGCCCATATGTAGTTTTATTGGCTTTATTTAAAATAATGTCCTTCCTAACACGGAACTGAGGATATCTAGATTGAGGGACAATCATCGAAAAATATTGGTCTCCATGATGTTGATCATATAAATAATCAGAGTGAGGTAGGGGTTATTAGTTAATTATTGTTATAATATTGATGTCCATATAGTCAATGCAAAACCTTATAGATCTATATTTATTTTTAACAAAAAGAACAGGGGATCCATTTGAAAAAAAAACTTCTTAGAATATATCATTTATCACTCAATTCTTCTAGTGTTTTAATCATTTATTTTAATTACACAGTGGCCATTATATAAAGAGTCTTTTATATACACCATAAACTAAGAATTAAATTAAGTGATAACTCAACATCGCACTCTGGAGGATATCAAAGTAAATTCTTTGAAAAAACATCAATATAGTCTACCAGAATAGGTACAACCGTGATTTGAAAATTTAATTACTTAATCATAGATATCACGTTCTCATCCCCCATAATAATTTAATTCAACAGAGCTACTGATGAAGGATATACATTTGAATATTATGGTGTTGTTTATTCCCTAAAGATAAGAAATTTTATATCATCCACAAAATTGTAACATCATTCTTATTTTATTATATTTTCACATCATAATTTGAAAGTCAATACATGATGAGAATTATATCAAATTCTTGGGTATGACGACAGAATCACCAGATAAATCATGTTCATATTCAAAAATGGATACTTCTTGACACATATTTTTCAGAATAAGTCTCCCTATAGAAGTTTTTAATGAAAAATCCTTTCTTAAATTAAATTGAAAATATCTAATTTTCGTGGAAAACAAGAAAAATATAAAATAATGTTATGATTCAGAATCAAATAAATAATTTGATCAGCTTGAGGAAATGATTTATGTACCTTCCACCACATCATTTGGAACATCAACATCATTTGTTTTGACAGCATAATATTGTCCTTTCCCACTTAACCTTTTCAGAGTCATGTTTCTTTATCACTCTAGGAAATAATTAGCATAGTTCTCCATATCCCTAAAAGTATATCATAGAACATTGACAGCTTCATTAATTCTATTGAAATAACCAGCATGATGGCCTTTATTTCAACACTTATACCACACACATTTTTCTTTCAAGAAGGCACTAGGGTGTTTCCATCCACAAGAATCGCATGTTGGAAGATTCTCCATTTTATTTATTCATTTATATATTAAATCATCATCCACCCTCTTATTATATTTTTCCCCTTAAATTCCTAAGAATTAATGATTTTTTTCCTTTTCTTGATATCACTTGATAAAATTTCTTTGTATAAGGATAATATTTGGGATACAACATCCCTTCATAGGACTAGTTTAAAACCATAAAATAACGGATCAATATTTCTTCTTAGACTAACTATATATTCTATATCATTATATGTTAATCTTGTAATGTTTCTTTCTTAATTTTCATAATTTTTATATTCTTTCATTATGATAGTCCACAATTTCCACTCAATACCCTCTTTTTGTTCTTGAGGAAAATATATTTCTTGGAAAATTTACTATAAATTATTTCATTCCATTTCATCTATTTATTTCTCATACTTTTTTTGAATTAACAACCACCACTTTTACATATCTCATAATAATTGATAAACTACCATGAAAATATTATCTATTTCATTACATCCCAATGTGACTAAATATATTCTCTCAATAACTTATCCACTACTTCTCTACTAATGGGTTTGTAGTCCCATTTAATGATGGATGATGTTGTCACATAATGTGGTCTTGGATTTATCATCCACAGTGTGGATAATTATGCTCTATATGGGTAAGGTTATTATTTATATCCTAATTCTGTTGTCCTAGTATAGATATATGTTGCTCAATACTAGTCAAAGGTATACATACAACATCATTATTTGGCATACGAGGGAAATACAAACATGGTATATTTGTGTTTATGTGGTAATCATTCCTTCTAGTACCATCCATTTATACACAATGGAATACAAAACATTAGGATAATGAATCATAATTTATAATCATAACATTGGAAAATAGTTATCATAAATTGAAATCTTATCCACAGAGAATCTCAAAATCAATGTTTTTTATGGAATAATTTTCCTTTACTTACTTCGTGATGGTTTTAAAAAAAGGAATTATCCTAAGAATATATTCTTAGAGTGTCAAACCAGGTGCACATTAATGCCCACATTCAAGTACTAGGATACCCTAGGTCATGCACAAAACTCCTTGTTGGATTTGTTACTCACCGGTACTTCTTTTCTAGAACCATGTCCACATATTGTATCCAGAAAAGGATTTATTTTCAATAAATATCCACATAATCTATTCTTTAAAAAACTTCTCGGATGTTATGGGTTGATTATCCAGAATTATTACCTTATGTTTTTGTTCCCTAATCAATGTTTACTTAATATATTTTATTTTATTTTCTACTAAACAATATCTCATAAAAATTGTATGGGCTCGACCTAAGTTTCAAATATCCAGGGCATTTATTTATTAAAATGAAATATTAATAAATATGTTTTATCCCAAAAGAAAAAATAGTTAAATATTTGTGGAAAACTAGATACATATATATTCTCAACATTATAATTTGAAGGAAATAAAACATTTCATCTTATATTGAATAAAACATAAGCTTCTAGATATTCTTTTCGGGTCTTTGATAATATAATTCTTCGTAACCAGGGGAAAATAAAACATTTAAATTGGGAGATCACAGATGCTCTGTAAGGGTAAATAATGCAGTGGATGAAAACATTAACCCTATGAATGTTGAATTACTAAAAATTACTTCCTTTAAAAATTTACATGAGCATAATATGGTTAGAATAAAACAGATTAAATAATTCCATAAAAAATACACATGGATACTCTACTAGTCGAATAATCACATGGACTATCAAACTCGAGTTTAATAATGAGGGAATTCATAATTCTAGAGATTCTGACATATAAGTTAAGTCCTTGACCATGAAAAATGATAAATAGTAAGGCCTCGTCCCAAACCATATATAAAAATGGGGGATGCCTCATCCGAGTCCATATATGTTTTGTCTCCTTAAACATACAGATGTATCGAGGGGTAAGAGTGGGCCATACCAATAACATTATAAATATAATTCCTTTCTCATATGAATTGTGAGAAACTGAAACTATATATATATATATATATATATTCATATTGAATATAACTTTTGAAATGTAAATAACATAAAAAACATTAACAATGACCATTCAGAGTAACATGGTGAATGGTTTCAAGATAGTACATACATATTCAAACTAATGATAAAAAAATCAATACCATTTTTTGAATGATACGAGAATAGAATAGTCCTAATTACACATAAGATTCAATAAGAGTTTGAAACATACATATTTACACATATAAAATCATTGAGTAATTCTTGATATAAATAATCTATTTCATTGAAAAGAAGATATGTTTGTGAAATATTTTTATAATACCAGATGAAAACTAATATATTATTATCATAAAAAAATAAAAAAATTTATAAATATAATTTTTTATAAGTCCAGATATTAGAGTGATCTTGAAAATATTCATGAATTAGAGAAATTCCATGGATTCCAGATAATATTTCAGGAACTATTTCTGGAAGATCCTTTTAGAACATGAATCTATCCATAAAATAAGGAAGAATTATAGGTTTTACTGATGTACAGAACATTAATAAAATATTATTATAAGTAAATAATTATTAATTGAATTTAATGGGGTATAAGAGATACAAAGAGTAACAAAAATGAAAATGGAGTTTCAGTTATACAATACATACCTTATGTATGAATATACTATTCTCTAATAATTAATGCTAATAATACAAATTAGATTTATTAATAAATATATTCAGAATATATTACACATTTATTTTAGTTATTATAATTTTAATTAGTTCTTATATGGTGTTTTTTATGAGTTAAGAGATTCATTATCATCATTTGTGAGAGCATGTGACATTAGATTTCATAATTGTATCAAATGTATGCAAGTAAAAGTAAAATGATTACTGAATTCTAAAATTGGCGTTATATGTTATTAATGTTCATAAAGAATCATACATTATCATATAATAAATTCGGATACATAGGATGAGGATGGATTATTAGTTAAATTTTAATGAGAAACACTCGGATTAATTTGGTGGTTTTTCAGTCACCACAAAATAATTATATTTTATAACATAAAACCTTGTATACAAAAATGATTCCTACACGTTTCATAAGATATATTACATATGTTATGATCTTTTTAAACAATAAAAATGGATTAATTAACATAATTAGATATGTTAATAAAGGTTGAAAACCCATTTTCCTAGAATTGATAAACTAACAAAACTCGGATGGTGTTTTAATTTCTAGTATCAAGGAAGGGGAAAAGAGAGATAATGGAGAAATATTCCATTATAAAAAATATAGTAAATTTATGTTACTATATTTATTGTTACATTTGGATTAAAGGAGGTGTGGAAACAAAAAGAACTAAAAGTATATGGAAGAAAATAAAAAAAATTAAAATACGAATTTACCTTCTTAATCTATCTTCCTTGAGTGGATGTTTAGAGGAGAGTATTTAGACTTTAGGAGAGACTAATATCTTCTTGTTGTGGGGCTGATCTTTGGAGGGGTTTTTATCTAAATTTATAAAAGTCATATGTCATGAGAGGAGTGAAGAGAAGAGGGAGTGATGAATAGATTTTATATAGGGGTGAGGGGATTTCCATTATTTTAATCTTTATTTTATTACTTTTTCCCAATAATGTTAATAGTACTGATTCTGGAGACTCAAAATAGTTATAAATGTAAGTTAGTTCAAACAAATGGTCATTTACATCACCATGACTGAATCATCATGTATAAATTCATTTATTTAGCATGTTTCGTAAATTATCGAATATAATTATTCAACAAAAAGACATGTAATTTTGAAAAATTGAAAAAATTACCCAAACCATTTTTCTACAATAATAATTAAATAATTCTCACCTTTTTATAAAAAAAATCAAATTATTTGAATGTTTTTAAAACAAAATAATTAAATACATAAAAAATGCAAATTTTAATATTAAAACTGATTTTATAATACCTTCTAAAATTAATTGAGGTCTCATAAAATAATCCTAAAATCATAGGAAATAATATGTTCATTGAAGAATAAATTTTGGGAAAATGAATTTTATTTTAAATAATTATATTTATTTAAAATTATTATTAAATATTTATTACACACCAAAATATCAACACTTAGTTATTAATTTTTAAAATATTAAAAATCATATATATTTTGCCAAAATATTATTTATACTCACTTGGTTGAGGTTTTTATTCAAAAGGGTACATTACTATTCATTAGGTTATGTTACTATTCATAAGTGTAAAATACTATTCACAAAAAAAGTTACTATTCAAAAAAACGTTTGTTGATCCAATAACTCTAAATATCTTATAGATTGCAACCATTTTTGTATGTTTTTTGAAATTCAACTGATAGAAGAAAAAAAATTTATATTTAACGGCCAAGTTATTACAATTTCATATATTAAAGTGTTTCTTTCACATAGGATAAATGTTGAATGCATTCAATAATTAATTTATTTGTTAATACATGGGGTGTTAAAAATTCACACTTATTCCGAAACCTATAAAAAATATTTAAACGGGAAAATGTCTATAGTGATAACAAGTATTCATGGATTTTCAACTGATGGTATTAGGTTTTATAGGCTAAACAGAACAATAGTATACATGGTGTCACTTATTTACTAGATGAGTGGTAGTAGAATAAAAATATTACCTCGTGTTTTTCTATTTTCCTATCCTAGGATCACCATTCTTTAACTTCCCGAAATATGTTGAAACATCTATAGTATTAAAATGAATTGGGTCGCTGCTCCTTCTTGTTTAACACTTAGATATTGACTTCACTTGAAAAAAACTTACTAAACACATCCTCATTTGAAGTTATATTTGTATGAGAAATATTGGAACTGATTTATTCATGAATAAAATTTACATAAACTAGAACCTTCAATTATTGTTTGAAAAACATCTCAACATAGAAATTAGGTAATAAAAAATTGGAGATATACTATTTCACTAACTAATTTCATTAATGGAGGTTAATAATTTATGTAATTCACCTAAAATATACAACCTCTATAAATCTCTTCTAAATGAAGGTTTTCTTAATGAATTTATACGAAATTTAAAATTTCAATTAGTGAAAAAATGGTCCTAAAAAACTCCATACTTGTCCCATCAGAAAGGACCAATACAGTTTTCATTCATGATGATTATAGAGTATTAAATTAATTCATGCTGCCTTAATTTTGATGAATCCCCTCCAAATCCACTGGTGGTCCGTTTACTCCATTAATGCTGTTGTAAACCTATGAAAGTATTGGATCTATAACTCTACCTTGATTTTTGGTAGGATTTACCTTTGAAAATACCACATCCAAACTCTAATATATGATGATCCACCGAACACTTCGCGATGTAGACTTTTCATCATCCATCTAGACATTCATTTTTTGAAAGATCTATATAATATAGAAAAATCAAATAATTGATTAAAAAAACAAATTCCAACTCACCATAATTGATTTAACCAAAAAAATAAATCCTGACCACACATTTTAATGTGAAACTCATATTACAATATTAATGATTCATCATTAAATCACCTTTAAAATCCTATCATTTAATTTAAATTGATTTCTAAATTACATGTTCAAATAAAAATTTATAAATTATTAAAATCTAATTTTTATTCAATTATTTTAAAATAATCATCCTAAAAGTTCATAACCATGATTTTATTATTTTAAATCATATTTCCAACCACAAAACATCAATAAATATAACCATATAACATGAATATATTAAAAAAATACATAACAGAAATCCAAATTTTTAGTATTTCATTACCAAAAAATTGCAGAGAAAATATTCAATTAAAAAAATTTAAAAACAGTTCTTTTGATGTCAAAATTCATTCATCATAATTTGACAGGGTGTGCATAAACTCTGTTATTGGCCACTAATAGCATTACATGACCATAGAAAATGAATTCCACATTTGAAGCCATAATTATAACTATGAAATTAATCTTTCTATTTCCAAGGTTATACTGAATCATAAAAACACTCAAAAAAATGAACCACCCATAAGGATAGAAACAGTAAAAATTATAATTATAATTCATTAATAAAATAAAAAATAATAAGTAAAATCAAGAGAAATATTGAAAAATCCCAATAAATCTCAGGATTCATCTTAATAGGTTGTGATTAAGTACCGTACCATGACATAGGTCCCACGAATTAATAATCATATATTCCAACCACAATACTTTCATAATAAAAATTGAACTATGTTGAACGTTTTTTATAATCAAATTTGGGAATCCCTAATTTTTTTGGGGGGGGGGAATTCAATCATTGCTAAGTCCCATCGATAATTTATAATCCATATAAAATTATAATAGGAGATAGGGAATTAAAAATAATAATTTTAATTTATTAATACCATATCATGAATACCCACCATTCTGCACAATTCTACCAAGAATTCAGCATGTTCATTCCTTATAATGGAATATCACACATAAACAAAACAATAACTTCAAAATAAAGAACCAACTATAAAATTCATAAATAAAATTAGCCTAAAACATAGTAAAAATATAAAACTATAAAATAGTCTTTATTATTGTAATGGAAAACATGGCCAATTCATGAGTTTTCATGAACACTAAAAATAAAACATAAGACATTGACTAATATTCTTCACATGAATATGGTAACCATCTATCCAAATACTCCATGAGTATCTCATGATGAATAATTCCCTAAATCATATTTTTCTAAATAACATGATCGGTAATTATTAAAAGTGATTTATGGTCATCCAATGCGATTTTCTACAATTTAGAGGTGATGAAAACAACCCATTTGAATTTCAAAAAATATTCAAAAAATTTACCCTTCAAAAAATAATAAATAATTATTATTTTTAAATTAAATTGATTAAAAATATGTTTTTATAATTTTGAAATTTCAAACACATTACAATTTTAAAATATAATTTAATTATTTAGAACAATATTATCAAATATGAATACATAAATAGTATATTCTCTTTAAAACATACAGTCAATATCCCATATAAAAGCAATATCTTCAATGTTATTAATGACATCACATAATAACTAATCATTGAAAACATTAACTAACTAATTAATCAAGAAATTAAAATTTAATACTATACTATATGATCAAATCATACATTGTGACAATTATAAAATTAATGAAATAAAGATGAAATGCATGAAAAATTATTACAGAAGTGAAATAATATGAATAATAAATAAATAAACAATATTTTAATTGAGAAATATGTATTTTATATAGAATTTTTTCAATTAGTCATCATCAAATGAGTTGATCCTAGAGATTCACATGTGGAACCATCGTTCAGCCTATTGACGAATTCCTTTTCTATAACAATATTGGTTATTCTAACGTAACTTCACTAATGGAATACATATAGCAAATTCTACTCTATATATAGAGGTTAAAATTATACCTAATGGGGAAAATTGATAATAACATATCTGAAACTATCATTTACATTCTTAGGATACATGTGATATTTGTAATTGAGTGTGACATAGGTTTTGTACAATCTCTAAAAATTCCTTTAATAGAATAATCAGAAACCATTCCCATGACAAACCTCAACCCACCCACAGACCTGTTGTCACTAAATCCAACGTTTAAAATCACATAAAACAACAAAAATAACATACGATCATAAAAATAATTTCAACATAGATCGATATATCTTAAATTGATATATTATTTTATTTTATGAAGTAAACAATATTTATATTGTTCTAACAAGACATTATTGTTTAAAAATAGATAATATGTTTTCAGAAACTACATTGGAATAACATTTAAAAATTGACATTGTTTTGAAATAAAATTTTCATGTACAAACAAATACTTATGATTCTAAACTAATTTATATATTTAATTATAATCCTTGTTTAGAAATCTATTTAGAAATAATGACCCATTGATGAACCAATCAAATGTAATGGATAAAATAAATCTTTAGAATAAACAATGATAAAACAATATTTAATCAATAGGGTACAATATCAATAAAAAAATACATAACAATCATTAAAAAAATTACTGAATTATTGAAACACTTAATTTGTATTATTATTTTTGATAATCCACCTTTCAAGGTTTCAGTTGGAACCCTTACAAGGCCCGAATGCTATGATACAATTTCATAACCCATAGTTATTAGAGAGAATCACCCTAAAAAGAAAAAAAATTCTCCTCCCTACCAGATTAAATGATAACTTCATTGCATCTTTATAGGTCTAGTTGGATAGTTGACCCATGTAGAGATGCATAGGTCTAGTATTGATTAAACTTCCATACCCTATCTTTCTTCCAATTACGATTTCCTCTACACTAGTGAATGAACTTATAATAAATAATTATCTGGAGATTTTCCCCTTGTAGTCTAACTAGTATATCTCTATATTCATGTGGCCTAAAGGTCATAGGGTTTATGGAAGGCCATGAGGTGTCTTCAAGGCCTTGAGAGAGAAAAAACACAATAATTATAGTAAATATCAATCCCTGTGTAATTAACAAATATGAATTTATATATAAACATATCATACATACTATCAGTTAAAAAGGTATTAATAAAACCGGATAATTTAATGTACAATAAATATAAAAATTACATTAATGGATACACCTTACTAAAATTAAAATTTAAAAGATAAAATAATCTATGAATAATTGTGGGAAGGGATGTAGTGAAGTAAAAACTACCTATGTGTTAGAAATACTATAGATTTAAAAAAATTCAAACTTATGGTTTGAAAATGAAAATCCCAACGAAATTGAAAGTTGAATGGTTCAAAAAGAAAGAACGTAAAGGAAAGGAATATAGGTCATACCTTGAAAAACTAATGTAGAATATTAGAGGGGGTGTTAATGAAACATGGAGGAGTAATGTGTGGTCACTCACAAAGATCCATTGGGTTGGTATCAATTTAAAGAGGAGCAATATAAGGGATAAATAATCATAATACACCAGGTTTATGAAGATGTTTTCAAAATATTAATTTTATAGGAAAACCACATGCCTACAACATGGTTTACCAAAATGTGCACAAATCTTCATCCCACAGTGAATGGAAATGGGATACATCATAATTTTTTACTACATGGATTTGAAAACAAAATAATTTAATTGAAAATATATCATCTAACAAATACAGCATCATTCACATTATAAAAAAAATTTCATATAGATAATTAAACATATTACAATAAATATCCTAAGTATTACTTTAATAAAAAATTTACACATGAAAATGAAGGGTGAGATTAAGAGTTAAAAAACATAAAATTAAATAAAGTGAATGTGAGGATGAAGAATGGAGGGATTACTGAAGTTGAAGATTCTAATGTATTCTAGGATTTAAAAATTTATTATTTTGAAGACTTTGATGAATATTTCTAAAATGGAATTCTGAATTCTGAAAATTTCGAATAATGATTAATTAAATGGTGAGAGAATCACAATGAAGAAAAATTTCTATGAATATTCATATAATATATTTTCTTAGAATAAAATAAATGATGTTCTTTTAGAACCTATGAAATATGATGAAAGTATGAATGTATTAAAATGAAATAAGTATGATAATGTTTTTGTTTTAATATTTAAGTTATGTCTTGCGGGATAATTTCCTCAAGTTATACCATATCAGATTAATTATTTGACTATGTTTATAAAAAACATTCCTCATGTATTAAAATTACTAAAAATTGATTCTAATATTTAATTTTTTTACTTGCACATTGATACATAAAAAGATAATATATCAACAAAATATGATATAAAATTTAATAACTACTCCACATGTTTGGGATTTCAATCTTTGGATTGAATCACTACTAATAGAATTCCTCTTATTCCAATATTTCATTGACTATATCCCCACATAGTTACAACATATAAAAGATTTGACATAAAAATTGATCCTGGAAGAAGACTAATATCAAAAACAATAGCTGACAATAATACTTTATATTCATGATTCTATTTTATTCACTTTCTTATAATTTTAATAATGTATTCAATCTATTCAATTAAATAGATTAATTAAAGGCCACTCTCTTTTTTATTTTCCATTAGAAAAACACTTTCTCCCTATTTCATTATATATATATATAATTATTTTAAGAATAATTTTTATTACATTTTTATTCCATCCATCTCCCTTCGGTTTGAGTCATGATATTTGAATGTTAACTTGAAATTTAAAAATTTACTGACCTTGAACATTAATTTCATTAAATACCTCAATTTTATGATCAAAAATAAAATATAAATTACTTATTTCCATTTTCAATGATGAAGATTGTTAGATAATGTCTAAAAATTTATAAGAGGATAATATATCAATTATATTTTAATTAAATAATTTTCTATATTTTCAATCATACTTTATAATATATAATTTATGTCAAAATACTTGTAGTGATAAAATCTTATTTTAGACATGTAGGTATGATAAATAATTTACAAATCAAAATGTATATGATATTTAAATATCTACCACATTTCACTCAAATTACACTCTTATATGGTGTAAATAAATTGTATGTATCATTGTGGTTACTATTACATGTCACCATAAAAACTTAACCTAATGGATTTTTTCCATGTTAATACACCTATATGTGGTAGATAAAAATTATTTAACATAGTGTTTCTTCTACATAACATTTCTAAATTTCATACATATTATAATCCGTTCGGAATTACTATTATATGTCAAAATAAATGGATTGTGACAATAAATGTATCCTTTAAATTGTTTCTGTTATGTATAAGTCACAAGGCCATTACATATTTTTCTACATTTCTTACCTATGATATATTTTCAAAAATGATGACCCATACATATAATAAATAGAATTGACATGTTCAAGGATCTTTTTGAGTTATCCATTTTAGAACCATGGAAACCCTTGTATATATATGGTGTTAGTATTGATAAAATTGGTCTTTTGAATAACAGAATTTTATTTTTTTGATAAATTGGAAAACTCACTCATTTTATAAATAAAATTAAATTTAGAAATAGATTAATTTTATAATAGTATTTAAATATTATATTTAGTTGAATGATTTTAATTTTAATATCCATCCCTCTATTTGGATCCTTATAAATTGGATGTATTAAAAAATTATATTTGATAGAAATTTGGTGTGATAAATTCACTTCATTATAATTATCTAATTGTGATTAAATTGTTTTAATATTATAATATTTATTTTATTTTTTATGGCATTTATTATTTTATAGAGGTAATATTATTACATCTATTTAATAATTTGATTTTAAGAACAATATGTTGTTATGTATGTCTATAATTTTAAAGAATTTATTATTTAATTATTTATTAAAATTATTTCTATTATTCGTTATAATTTTTTTGTTTCAATGATGTGAAAATATTTTTCAAATGTTTAATTTCTTACTCGTTCACATATTTTAGAAATTAGTTTCCACCAATATGATAGACTTCTTTGATTTCTCTTACCCATATCTATATTTATCCATAGCCTTAAAAATATATTAATAATTGTTTAACATTAAATGAACATGAATATATCCATACATAAATCTCATAAATGGTCATTTACTCTTAAATTCTTTTGTACACTTACAGAACACGTTTGTATTATGTTTTACATTTTTGTATGACTTATAATCTCTAACATACCCTAATATTTTTTTTAACAATATAAAACAAGTATGATTTAAATTTTACTTTCATATAACTTCTTATGTACCTTTATGTGAGTTTATATTTTTCTATTTTATAGAATCATGATTACCGTTACATGAATAATACATCAAGTAATTTAAAAATACATCTTTAACATTCTACCATTCCAAAATATATATACAAGTTTCATACTATTACACAAGTCCTTTTCCAATATTTGACTATGCTAATGCAAGACATTAGACTTATGTGATATAGATATTACATATTTAATCTAGTTAAAATCTGTGCTTACCCTTTCAAATCTACATATACTATTAGGAAACAATTGTTTACCTATTGAAACCCCATGTGAAAACATGTATACAATTAGGTGAGTTTGTATATTTATGCATCACTTATAATATCATTAAACATGATTTTCAAAAGTCATTGTATTTCATATTTTAGGTATATAATTAACTTATTTTTCAATTCATTTTATTAGATGTAGGACCTAATTGTAATTGTACTCGAAAGCATGTGTAGAGATTAAACATGATGATTTTTTTCATGATATTAAAAATTTATAAATGTTAATGATTCCATTTAATTTCATTAAATTGATTTTTATATTGATGAAATATGGAAATCCATGTAGAGATGATCCGTGGAATTTATTTGAAGATTATTAGTTTTGGTTGATTTAACTACAAATAATGGTTATGTAAAGTGGTTGACAAGACATATACATTAAAAAAGATGTGTTAATGAAGTGATAAATTATTGATACACAACATTTCCAATAGGTTGAATTTTTCTCAATTAACTATTTTCTTTAACCATCATATTTTACAAAAAATCGTAAAGGCCAAAGAATCACTATTCTATAATTTCTCTTTTCATTAACACATTCATGTAGTTTAGTTGGTTTTATTATTTTTCAAAAGTATTGGTATTCCATATATTTCACACAGTGTTAACCTCCATTAAAATTTAATTTTTATTATTTTTACACAATCATAAAGAAGATAAATAGGTTTAGTCTATCGTGATTTATACAATGGGTTTTTTCTTTAGTAAAAAAATGTTGCCTGATAGGTTAAGGCTTCTCCTTATAAATGGTTGGTTAATTTTTGTGCTTAAAAAATATAGGAAATGTTTTGATTATCCTATAAAATAATTTGTTCCATGTGTACCAATATATGATTAATAATATCATTTTTTGAGTGATTACCAGTCTGATAACAACATCATAGAGGATTGAATGGTGGAAGAGGTTCACGGTGAACAGAAATACAATAAAAATTAGTGTTCTTAATTTAATATTTTTTTACAATAACATACTATTTTTAGGACTTCACTTACATTTATATATTATTTACTATGAGTAGATATTATACCTATAATTTTATAATTATTTTTATAAATTTGAATAGACAAATAAATTATCCTAAAACCGTCTATTTATCTGTATGAGGGTAAATAATTCGTATCAAAACATTTCTCTTTTTTATTTTTTGTGGTAGCTTCTTTCTATTTTAGTAATCTGAGAACAGTCTATTGGTATATGTGTAGGTTCCTTAAATTGGTAGTTTTTTTATGATAATATTTTATTATGCTATCACGTTCCTAAAACAAATAGTTTAATGGAAGGTAATTTTTTTAATGGAATTAGTGGGAAAAAATCATGTATCCTCATACAAAACCAAACATCAATGGAAGTTGTAATGTATATCGGAATGTAGTCATAGAGTAATTTTTTAATTATATTAATGTATAATATTTTTATTTTTTGTTTAAACATTATAAATATCCAGCTGTATATTTTGATACACATATTGGGAATTATGATACCATATATAGGATAAATTATAATACCTTGAATTTACAATATTCTACTATTACTAAAAACATGAATAGTAATATTTTATAATGTAATACTGCTTATAGAATTTTGAGGAAATTAAAGTTCACCTAATATGAAATTTTTTTCTTAAAGTGAACCAAATTATGAATAAATCTTTCATAATTTTACTGATTTTTATTTTATAATTACGAGAAAATAAATTATATTTATAACTGATATTATATTTTTTTGAGAGGAAATATTTCCCTCAGGGGGAATATATTGAGTTAAATAATTATTGATAGAACACTTCGAAAATTACATATTAAATGTCACTCAAAATATGATTCGTTTAAAAAAAGGACTTTGATCAATATACAATGGATGGAATTATTGTATTTTTTCATTAATATGAACTATAATTAAATAGAAATTATAATGAATATTTCGAAAAACTTAAGGGATTATAATATAAATATTCAAATCATATTTATTATGACTATTCTTATTATGGTTCATGAATTTATTATGGTGAAAAGGGAAATGGAATTAATAAATTATTTAAATGACTTAAAGATATAGTGAACAAGGGACAATGTACAAAAAAAAGATCAAAGAATTATTTTATGAGATTCAAAATTAAAAGTATGTCATGTAAATATATTATGTTTAGACAATTAACAAGCTACAGATATTGGATCATAGAACAAATACAATTTTATTTTCCACAATTAAATAATGATGGGAATGGGAAAAAATCAAGAATTAGGTGTAGGAATTTTATCCAATTGGATTGAGTTTTCTTGGGAAGTCAAGATCAAGTTGTGACAAATATGTATATGAAAATAAAATATTTAATAGTAAATTAATTTCTATACATAATGAGATAATTGAATATTTATTTGTACTACTAATAATATATTCTTATAGTAGTAAATATTATTACTATAAATAATCGTTTATGTTAAATTATATTTCTAAAAAAATAAACTTATAACATGATTTTAATGTTGAATTAACTCCGTAAAATTAAAAGTTTAAAAAATGTTTTTAAATTTTTAAACAATTTGATGCATTAAAATAAATTCATAAGAATATAAATATTGAAAATATTAATCGTATTCATGAAAAAAATTGGTAAGGAATAAAGATATATGTTGGAATAATAAACATAGAATTTAATTAGAATGAATTTTAAGGAAATATAAAATTATTATAGTTAAAAATAAAAGAAATAATGATTTTATTTATGTTAATAACAAGGATCAACAAATAAAAGTTGATGAAATATTAGACCAGTTAATTAGAGTGTAATTTGATTTTAAAAATGATATGATTGATAATACATTAATATGAAAATCATTATCTTAATTAAATAGTACAATCTAAATTAAAAAGAGGATTTTTCATAAACATAATTAAAAGTATAAAAAGAATGATTATTATTTAGAATAAATTCATTAATATTTTTTTCAAGGGATGGAATAGATAAAAAATGTGATTTCCATAAATAAAATGGAGAAGGAAATTTTAGGTTTTACTTAAAATAAAGTAACCGAAAATATGAAAAATAGGTGTTTTATTAAAATTACAAATTTTAAAATGGATAATGCATATTTTTTTAAGTGTTTTATAAAATTGAATTAAAAAATTAGTGTTCTAATTGATTAAAAAACCAATTATAATTTAATAAAAATACGATTTCTTATGATTTTTCTTCTAAATATCTTTATTCAAATAATCTTTAATCCATATAGATTCCCAAAGAATCATATTAAAATATAATATGGACCAATATGGTATACATGAGTATTTATGTTTTTTGATGGCCAACATTTGTATTATATAATATAATTAAACTCTTATATTGGGATAAATATAATTTTTTTTATAATAACTGATAATGTATTTTTATAAGTATAATTACTGCTCTTCAGGTGGAAATATTGAATACTTAAACTTCTTAATAAATTATTATAAATTAATTGAATATATTTTTTGGATTCATTGATTTATGTGGAGTGAATATTTTAATTATTCTTAAACCATGTGTAATCATCCAAATTATGAAATAGATATTTTTTATAATTTGTTTTAAATATTAACTATAATGAAAATAATTTTTTTGATGTGTTTTTAACTATGTTTTTAGTTGTTTATTTTTATTACCCATAGAGAGATATAAAAATAGTTCTATTACTTCTGATTTCAAATATGTTTGTAAAACATCTTCAAGAGAATTGTTTAATCCTTTATTGTTATCAATATATTATTTCTAAATATATTTATCATTAGATTAAATTAAATGTTCTTAACTTGTTTTAGGATGTTTAGTTTCAAAATTTAAATATGTTATTATATTTATAATTCAGAAAACATTAAAAATACAAAAATATATTATTATATATAAAAGATAATTTTTTAAAAATATCTTAGTCATAAAACTTTATGTTTTATTTATTCCAAATAACCATGTTCATCATTTTTGTGTCTGTTGGAATATAATTCAACTATTTTAGAATCAATGAAATTTTATTTTAAATTCACTAAATATTTTTTAGAGGTTTATAAATTTAGGGGGATTGTATCTGCTAAATGTGATTTTATTTTTATATGTCATCAATTTAGGTGGATTATTTTACTTATGTATTAAATTGTGTTTGATGATAAATAATGACTATAATAAACGCGAATTATTAGGTTAGATTATTTAGTTTTAGAATAATCTATCAAAATCATGTTTTATTGTGGGATTACTAACTATAGATCCATTATTAAATTTTTTTCATAACGTATGCTTTGTTTAATATAAAAATGATCATTATTATATCTTATGATATAATTTTTTTAACATATTTATTATCGATAATATTAATGATTGTATTTTACTCAATATTAATAACTAAGTTATTTATTTAGAAGATGACGTAAATTTTAAAAATTAGAAAAAACATTGTAACATTTTTGGTACTTTTTTAAATGTTTCAAAAGGGGGAGATTTTTTAGTGTGATTTCATTAATATTTTTTTTAATTTTCATATATTTGTATGTTGTTATTGTATGGTAATTGTATGTAATTTTAAATTGGTTTTTATTGTTCTGTTAAATTTAAAACCACCATCATTTTACTATTCAAATATTATTTTGATAATGTTTAATATACATATTTAATCTAATGATTAATCAAAGTAAATAATTCTAATTATAATGTTCTTCTATTTATATGCTTAATTTAAAATATCAAATTTCAATAAAATTATATTTGAATGAAAAAAGAATGGATAAATTTAATTTGGTTTAATTTTATCATTGGGATTAAATTTATTTTATTTTATTATTACTTTTAATTGTTTCACCACATGTATTACTTTATAGAAGAAATCTTAAGAAATATCTTCACATTTTTTGGAGATTAATTTTACTCATCTTAGGACAAAAATTTACATTTTTTAGTATTTCCATGAGCAATTTTTTGGGGGCTATTAGAAGTAATATTGAATAAATTTAGAATCAAAAGGTATATTTAATGTTATAGAACAACTAGAGAAAACTCGTAATTTTAAAAAAAAATTGTATACCCTTTTTGAAGGAAAAATTGTTGGCGCATGTTTTGCGCATGTTATGGACAAAAAATGCAGCCACCCCCCAGAAAGCGTACACCTAGATACAATGGGGGTGTGCATTATTAGAACATGGTTTGACAAAATTTGAACCATTTAAGAGAAACTATGAAACCTATTTTTAAAGGCTCAGAGTTAAGTCAGCCATTTTAAAAAAAACTATTCCCTTACCTTGGAAACCAAGTGTGTGGTGTTTTAATCCCCAGAAATTTTTAATGGAAATTCATTAATTCCCACAATGTTTTTAAACCTAAACACCCCTACTCAGCCTAACATGATTTGATATGGTTTTGGTGTTCCCTATAAAGATTCCAATGCTCCTGGAACCCCATAATTAATTAATTAAAGATATTATAGATGGATCATGTCGTATTGTAGTGTATCATATCTTCTAATATGTTTATTTTTGTGTTTTATATATTTTTATAAAATATTTTAATGATTATTTATAATATTGTATGTGGGTTTAGTATATTGATTTTATGGATCATATTCCATTGAATCTAGGGATAAGGTATTGGTCTTAGAGCTTCCATGACACTTTTTTGTGTTATATATTCAAAATATTGGTAATACAGGTTATAGAATATTTGTCAATAATCATCAGGTAGGTGGTATAATAGTAATTTACCATAGTCTTGATTATTATTGAATGTTTGAAATTACGCTATTGCAATTTCCACTCTATAAAATTACAATTTGAATAAATTAATTAATGGGATGATTAATGATATTATGATAATGATGGTAACACATGTTTTGTGAAGATATGATTGAAACAATGAAATTTTAATTATATGTGATTGTTGAATAGTGTATTGTCATCATGGATCGTAAATGAATTTATCAAATTTGTTCATTAATGATACATGGAGAATTTTGATATATGGTTAGAGGTGGTGAAATAATGAGATATCATATTTTTAAATTACTAGTGGGATAAGGACTGATGATCTAATTACCCACAAGGAGTTAAACTTCAATTCTAGGACCCTAATATGTTTAATTATTGCATGTGATCACTGATATAATGGGAAAGTACTGCAGCTCCAAATACCCATGGGGTTCCAAACTAATGCATTTGGACACCATTGTTAAAATGTGATGTTTTAAATTAAATTATAAATGCAATGACATGGTTGAATGAAATATGACATCCCATGGTTGGTGGTTCTGACTCCAATAGGGAAGAGGCACGTATTGGTGCTTCATGTGTCATCATGAACTCGTGGATTTATCATTTGAATTAATGAATAATTTAATTTGAAAACTCTTTACATAATCATTTGTACATTATTATTTATAAAATTCATAAAATGATATAGAATGGATATTATTTTAGAAATTTTTGGTGATAAAATAAATATTTTTACTAACACAGTGAGGCATGATGATCATTAACCACATAAATATCTTATTTGTACAAGAAGATAAGGCCATGATCCCTGTGTTTGATGCATTATTTTTTATTTATAATGGGTGAGGAAACCATACATTATGACAATAACAATTCCAAATTTTTTATTATTCCTTTATTTAATGTTTATTTTCATTTAAATCTAGACACATATATGGAATGACATACCTATTAATTTGGTTTTCGATAGAATTTTCCTATTATGAGGTTATCATGTTATTTCGGTATTATTGTTTTTGGTATTATTTTGGATATTTTTTATTATCACATACCTATATATTATTGATTCCACTATTGTGTTACTTTGATGAAGTTGTTATAATGTCCCCAAAATATATATATGATACCCTCACTACTAGTCGAAACCCTCTATCAGATTGGAAGTTGCTCCTATATTTATCTAACCAACTGGATCAGGAAACTAGGATGTGGAACATGGGTTAAGAATTTACAATGTTGTTTCGAAGGAGTTCCATTAGATTTCAATTGTATTGCTATTCGAGAAATGTAGATAGGAGACTTGGGTGAGTAAAGCCTTGGTTATGATCTCAAGGATGGGAGTAGAGAACCCATGTACAGTGGAAATTGAAGTACCTTAGATGGGAATGTTGTTATTGATATTTTCATTTATATTTTAATGTTATTTTACAATGGGTGATTCCCTTTTGTGTGATATTATTGTATTTTTAATTTTATATGTGACCCGATATGGAACAAGAATTGATTATGCATTAATTATTCTAGGCACTCAGGACTTAATGTGACATGCATCATTTTAGACATGCATAGAAAAGAATGTTTTTGATGACTTTTTAAAATGAACATCTTGTCTTTGTATGATTATTTTATTATAAAAAGGTTCCTACTAATAAAATTACTATTTTACAAGATGAAACATGTCATAATTGAAATTGATAAATTGGTGTTTAATGGTCAACATTGATATATAAAAAAAATTTACCAGATAATAGCCATGAATCGGGTTATGGGTGGTTCAAGGTCGTGTTAGTTCCATGGTTTTGATATTATAGTGGGTTATATGAATTGTACAATTAAGATTTATGTGAATACCAATTTTTTAAACATGATAATGATTTATAAGGTGTCCTAAGATTTGTTTTTTGGAATTAGAGAGATATTCCATCTTGATGATGCTTGTTGATAAGATGAAAGGGTACATGGCCTAAAATGATCCCTCGATAATGGATCATGAGGCTATGTTAATACTAGGTGACAGATTATTAGAGTAGTTTCCAGATAATGTTTCTCAATTTAGATATTTACAGATAATGAACAAGTGAGGGTTGTGTGAAATATATATGACATAACATGGGGGTCCTATTTTTGGAGCCCTGTGACATTCACCATATAGGTTGGATAAGAAGAATTTTATTTCTGGATAATGTATGTCTAGATGATACTTGACCATTTAGATACTCCCTCTGAAAAGTGATTCGGGCTAGGATCACATATATTATATGAACAAGATAATCATTTTTGTGATATTAAAACTTGGGATAGATTACAATAGAACATGGTATAAAAGGACATCCCATAGATATTTCTATAAATCATTTACCCTAATATGATTAGGTAGGAGAGGTAAGATGGGTTTATATGGACGAACCCTGAGAGTATTTATATTATGGAATCTATTTGTAGCTTCACTGATTTATATTGACCAGTTCCAAAGTTGGAAGGAGACAATAAAACTACAGTGAATTGATTTTGAGAGGGGGTTAAATGTTATTTTTTGACTCAAGTTCACATATTTTGAATGATGAGGTTTTCTGATTTGGGGAATATGGCTCCCATTTTCCAAGAGAACCAGAATGAGGGTTCCTATGGAATTAAGTTGGCTTTTATTTGATGGATGGGAGGTAAGATATAAGAACATAAGAGTATTTCCAATGATAATTTAAACTAAGGAGATACCAAAGTGATCATACAATGATAAGAATCAGTTACACAGAGTAGTAAACGAATATACTACCACTACTATGGTTTTTTGGGCCACATTTTTATCTAATGTCTCCAACCAATAGTGGAGTGAAGATCCTTGGGTATTATGGGTCACTTATAGAGGTAATGTAGAAACATTTTACCAATGATTAATGATAGAGGAGCCAGGTGGATTTAGAGTGCTAGAAGGGGGGATTCATTCCCATATCAGTGAAGTAGTTTAAGATCATTGAGTTTTGGTAGTTGAGGTTATGTACATACTATGTTTGGTCATGTGCATCAATATCATAAGAGGTGTAGCATAGTGAACTCAGAATTTAATTCCTGGAAGTCGATTAGGACTGTTTCATGAAATTCATCCTAAAATTTTGGATATTTTGGATCGACCATACACAATAAACAACAATATTCTTATAAAATCTATGATTTATAGTGCCTTATTCAAAACAGGGTACTCCCATTTTATTATATTTAAAAAACGTGTCAATGGAATGCGTATGGAAGTGAATTCTTTGAGAGGGTTAAATGAAATCTACTCATCATTGTAAGTATGGTTGATATATATAGGTTTATGTAAGGGGTGATATCTTTTTGTTGTTTAGTATAAGTATTTTTTGGATCATAACATACATGAGAATTCATGATTTGACCTGATTTTTGGTATGGACTTGATATTATTATACTGATCGCATATAAACTATTACACAAGGATATTGACATTCACTTCTCTTGTAGGTTATAATTATGTAAATTTTTTTGAATGGGATATCCATGTAGGCCATGTTTTGATATTAAATATGAAAATTGGGGATTTTACCACCAAAGATGTATATCATTTTCTTGATGGTTGGGTTATGAAACTATGTTCATTTTCAATTGTACTGGACAGGTTCTAGGAACATTTTCTTGAGTAATTGTCTAGGATTCCACCTGAGCGAAATGATTACTTTACAGTTAAGCTCATTCCTACGGTTGAAACAATTTCTATTACACCTTATATAATGGAACAAACAATCAATCAAGAGACTAAAACATGGATGGAATTCTTAATTTACAAGGGACTTATACACAATAGTAAATTTTCATGGGGTTCTTTAGGTTTATTTTCAATGAATGTCAATGGGATGTTGTGTTTTTTTATTGGTTATAATAAGATGAACTAGACTACATTAATGAAATGGTATCATGTACCATGTTTTGATGAAAAATTTCACCAGTTGATAGGAACTTGTGATTTATCAATGATTTAATTTATTTTATGGTGAATTTCATGGGGAGTTAGACCTTATGATATATCACATAAAGAAGTCCTAAGAACATATTTCTTTTAAGACATTATCATGATGTAGTTCATGTTTATGAACTATCTTAATGTTTTTATCGCTTGATTGTCCAAATATTCTACTCATACATGTATCAATTTTTGGTTGTTTTTGTGGATGAAATCTTATTGTACTTCAAGATTCATAATGACCGTGGATAATATATTTACAACATATTGAGGACACTGAGATAGAATTAGATATATTCCATATAGTCTATATATCAATTTTGGATTTATTTGGTACATTTCATGGGTCACATCATCTCTTAGGAAGGTGTCCCAATAGAACCATAGAAGGTATAGGGAGTAGTTTTGTAACACCCCAAGCTTCCATGGTACACTTCTCTTTGAATAATAGGGCATCGTGTGTTGTACGCAACCTTGAGTTCTAACACACCGCGACCAATAGAAATAGCAGTTATGAATAGTAATACCAACCTTTTGAAATTATATAAATTTTATATTTCAAAATGGATTTCATTTTTTTATTCTTAATATCGAAATTACACTAAGTTGAATTTTTTGTAATTTTCTGAGAACTTCCAATTTTTTATGAACAGTGAAAAATACTTAAAAACAACTTTTTAAATAAAAATAATTTATAGTGATGAATTATACTATTTAGTGGTTTTAAAGTATAATTAGAATATATTTTTACCATTTTATCCAATGGTGGTCATTATAATTAATTTCACTTTGAAATTTGACATAAACAATTGTCAATCTTTTGATATATATTGTTTCTTAAAAACACGCTATTTGTTGTGACAGCGGGAATTAATTATAAAATTAATTAATGAAAATTATATGTATGGAATTTTGTAAAATAGAAATCATTTTTGAATTCGGAATATCAATTATATCTTTGGGTGAAAGTTTGTCATTGTTCTGAAAAACTTCCATTTTTGATGAATAGTGAAACCACTAAGTGGTAGTTAAAAAACTGATTTTTCGTTTAAATGAAACATTACCACTTCTGTGATTTGATTTTTAAAAATATGACATACATGGTTTTCATTAAGAAGTAAAATTTGGTTCAATGGGATTAAAAAAAATTTGGTGAATAGTAACTTTTAAGTTTAATTATTCACGATTAAAGGTAATTAGTGTAATTTAAGGTAAAGACAATGTTATAATAATATGAAATGACCATTAAACTTTTCCTAACCCTATTTAATGATTCATGGGAAACCAAGACAATCCATGGTTCATCTTGGGGACCCCATGGAGCCACTTTGGTAGGAAAATGACATTAAAAACTTTTTATTTAATGTTAAAATAAAAATTTCACAAACATGAGTTCATTTACTAAAACAATTTTTAAATGGGGTTATAAAAGTCATATTTTATACTATAAATATTCATTATAAATCTAAAATGATTTCATACATCATGATATTTTTTTTATAATTTTTAGATATTAATGAAATTAATCTTTTTATGACACAATGATGATGCAACGATTACCTCATTAATTAACGATTTAAATAAAATGAAATGATAATGTAAAATATAAGGCTTAAACTTGAAAAAACCCAATTGTATGAGTATATTTCGAACCCTTATTACCTTAGCCTTGAAATATATCATTGTGGGACATTTAGAATCCGAAAAGCATTTCATAATAAAGTAACATTTCAATCTTTCCAAGAGTGCCCCTTCTCTCATCTTATAAAAGGCCCCCACCTCTACCACCTTATTCACACTCTAAATCCATTGGTCTCGGCCACCCTCTTCCCAAATACTCTCCCAACATCCCTATATTACTCCTAGAAGCCTCACTTTGGGCAGAACTCTTCCCAAGGAAGCCTTTGGCTCAAATCAAAAAGAGTTACCTGATTTTAAGGTAATGTCTTCTCTTATGTTGTTTTGTTTTATTTTGCTTCTCCAACCCCTTAAACTCTTTTTATTAATTTCTTTTGTAACAACACCAGTATCCTAAATATACTAGGATGTTGTTATAAGAAGGATTCGAGATAAAATTACACACACCTGCATCTAATGGTTAAAGAACATACTGTTTTTCTGGATGGAGAATTTCCGTCTCACGAAACGATGATTGTTCAACACTCATATAACACCTCAAAAGGTGGCCATTAAGATATCAATATATTTATATATGATATATAATATGTTTATGTTTTAATTAAGCTTCTATATTTTTTATTTATGGCATAACTTTATGGTTTCCATCATGGGTAAACCCGATATTTTCATTTTAGGAAGTGTGGACTACCGCCCCCTCAAAGTGATTTGAATCGTTAATGCCATATGTGGGATGTATAAAGGATGGGATAAATGGTATTATACATTATATTATACTGTAATTATAATATACCTTTATATAATTATGATTTCATTCCATTTAATATGAAATAGAAATGAAAGTAGTGTTCATGCGTACGTACGGCTTACCGTCTCGATGAACGGTGCATTTCATTTCTTAACTCTAAATGTTACGTAATATTAAGAATGAACGTATATAATGGATATATATGATATATATGATATCTAAATAGTGAATATAATTCTGGAGATAATGTATATTCTACCACATAAACAACTTGTAATTATAAGAAGTTTGTTGTTGACTCAAGTACCAAATATCGACAAAACTACCGTTATTATCTTAAATAATTACATAGTATTCATAACATGGTAATAAGTGATATAAAAGGAATAATTAACTTGAAAAAGGATCTTAAGAATGTATAGATTAACTCTATTTTATTATTCAGGAGTTTAATGAACGGTTGAGTCAAGTCGGACACAAGGTAATGGAACTTCTTAACCTAATTTCCATTCTTTGGGTTAATCTCCTACTTTCAAATTATGTCATGATATTATTATGTACTATCTTGTATTTGTACTTTCTTTATGTGTAATTATAGTGAATACACATAATAGATTTATTTTATTTTAAAAATGATCTTTGTAAGGGAATTTCTTAACCCAATTTCTATTCTTTGGGTTAATCTCCTAATTTCAAATTATGTCATGATATTATTATGTCATATCTTGTATTTGTACATTAATTATGTTTACTTATAGTGAATACACATAATAGATCTATTTTATTTAAAAAAATTCTCTTTGTAAGGTACTTTGTCTCAATCTCCATTCATTGAGGCATATTTTGTTTTATACACAAATTTCTTTTATACGGTGTATAAACCCCTTTGACTTTTATGTTTATTCAAAAGGAATCTTTTTATACGAAGAGTTTTACTAAATGACAAAAAGGAATGTTTTTCTTGTCATATGTATGCAGCGACAACGAATTCCTCTCCACCATAACCATTATTTAAGTTTTGGATTCCTCTACAAGCCATAACTTTTTTTAAAATGAAAAATAAATACAAGTGTTAATTTTCTTTTATTTTTGAATTGAAAATGGTTTTGAAAGTGTTTTTATTATATCAATGTGTTGTATTGATATCTTGTGATTGAAATGGGTAAATTTTATGTTTCCTTTATGAATGTTTTATGTGATACGATTATGTTATATGATATGTTTAAACCTATTCATATGAGGAACGCATTACACTTAATAAGTGATGGGTGGAGCCCGCTATAGCTCCTCGATGCATCGGTAGGTCTCCTAAGATAAACTAGAATCTTGGCATGAGGCCTTGAAAAAATATTATTTGTAGTCTTGGCACGAGGCCTTGGATACATGGTTATGATAGTCTGGGATTATGAATTCCATCATTATGAAAGTGGTTATTGATATTTCATGTGATTATTCGAATAGTAGAATATCCATGTGAGTAAGTGAATAGCATTATTTAATTTTCTTTTTTCCATATTATGATGAAGTTCATGTTTAAAAAAGCTTTTGTTTTAGTTATAAATTGCCTTAAATGTTTATGTTTATTGATGAAATCTTCCTCAATATTGTTATCCTTACTGAGCATCTGAGCTCACCCCTTTCAATGTTTTAATATTTTCCAGGATGTGAAGAAGTATTTTATGAATGACCTGCAGGGATAGTCAGAAGAGGATATGAGTGTGGACTATGGAGACTTTGTTATTTTAGATTTTCACTTTATGATGTAATGTAACATTTATGAATGTATCTAGTGTTTCCAAGGCTACTAAACTAATCGGTCTTTCAAGACTTGATCTTTTTTTATCATTCAAATGTTACGCAATAATGCACCGACTCTGGATAACTGGGGTCGGGGCGTTACAGTTGGTATTAGAGGTATTTTAGTACTAACCTTGGAAGCTATATTTAGATAAACTCTGATTAGAGCACATAGCCCTAAGATATACTTTTAGGATTAGTATAGATTAACTTCCTAAAATTTTGGTATTATAGAGATTTTGTGAGTTTTCCGAGCAATACATCCCTGTCTGGATATGAGCAGGTAGAGGTGGATCTGGCACAGATGTACCTAGTGGTAAAACCCGAAAGCACCACTTTGAGCTAGACTCGAACGAGAACTGGTGTACGACAACGGGCCTTGCTACACTCTTGGTTACGACACTCCCGGGGGATATTCTTAGGATAATTCTCATTTTATTTACAAACCACTATGAAGGGCTTATGAGTATATACTTCCTCAAATAGAACATTTTTATGATTATGGATTATATCCATAAATAGATCAATTTATGTTAATTATTTTACAAGTATGGAATTATGTATTCTGATTCATAAACTAATCTAGTTTAGGACATTGTCTAGAAATGGAACCTAGTAGAAGTAATGGAAACTGTATCAATGAACGCACTCCGTGTAGGGATTTCCCTCCTACTAAAGATAATTATTGTGGATCTGGAGATACAACTGGTGCTGATGAACTTATCACCATACTGGGATAACTCACTCAGGCTATGAATAACAACCTTACTCGTATGGAGCACCCTGATCCACAACGTGGAGGATCAATGATAGACCGCTTCATGAGGCGACAAGAACCAATATTCAATGTAATTAAAAATACCTTATTAGCTGAGCAATGGATAAATTCCATAGAGAAAATATTCCATGCCTTGAGGAGTAGTGAAAAGGAAAAGCTTATCATGGCAGTTTACCGCCTCACTGGAGATGCTGATCATTGGTGGTCATTGATTCAAAATACAAAGGAAGATGAATAAGTATCAAGTATGTAATGGAGAGAGTTCAATGATATTTTATTACAAAAATACTTTCCTTGTGACCATCGAGCAGATATGGAAAGGCAATTTCTGAGTCTGAGACAAAAGGAGAATGAGAATGTCACAAAGTATGAGGCCAACTTTACAAGGATAGTGAGGTATGCTAAAGATTATATACATAACCCAAGAAGTAAGATTGACTGTTTCTTTGATGGTTAAAAACCATTTCTCCGTTGAGCTTTAGTATCATAATCTTTCTCAACATACGAAGATATAGTCTCGCGTGCTATCAAGACAGAAAAGGAATTCTCTAAATCTTATGACAATAAAGTAAAGAAATAGAAGAAGAGAATGGTGGAACAAGAGACAGATAAAGGGAAAAAGGGAAAGAAGGATTTTCCATTATGTGATAATTGTGGGAAGAATCACCCAGGTACTTGCCTAAAAGGAATGGGAGTTTGTTATAAATGTGGAGAAAAAGGTCACCAGGCTCGTGATTTCAAGGGAAAGAAAGAGGCTATCAATGCTGAATGCTACAATTGTAGGGAAATGGGGCATTATGAAATTGAATGTCCTCAGCGTCAGGGAAAATTACCACAGAAAAGTCCATGGGATCAAGGCTAAGCTTATTTTGTTACTACAGATGATATTGAATAATTATTGTATTTGTGTTTTTGGACTCAAGAACTACATTATAGTTATAAGAATAATGTGATATATATATATAAGGATTGTACTGCAGTACTTATTGTTTTAATTAAGGATTTAATATGATGAAGGTAATCATATTTTCAGTATGTGACAATAATGGAAACCTTACTTTTTTTGGGGAATCTAATGTTGGAATTGATTTTGGAATTTAAGGATATTTTAGAGAAAGTCTGGACGGAGGTATTTTGGATAACTATAAAGGTTGGAATGGATTAAGTTGATCTTTGGACAGTATTGTTTAAGGTTAAAAAATTTCTCAATATTATTTTTGGAATATTATAATACTATAGTTTTAGGAAAATGAAAACCTGAAGGGTGGGGCATAACCCGTCGCGTCGGAAAAAGCTGCAGGAATCGAACCCACAACCATAGTGCGACAGGCCTTTATTACCTACCACTAGCCTACAGGAAGTCTTTGGTTATTACAAAAGATTTTTCCTAATCTAAATGGTATGTGTTAATATTTGGAACCCTATACAATTATGATAAATAGAATATTTTTGAGTTCTATTACCTTTTAGAGTGAAAGATGGGTTTGTGGTAAAAAAAATTATGACAAGTATGTATATTCTCTTACATTCTTAGTAAATCTCCTAAATAAATTCCTCAACTTTATAAAAGGTAACTTAAAACAAAAATGTTGCCGGTTAACTATTCCAAATGGGAATTCAATGACCGTTTAACCAATCACAAGTTTATGATTTTCTTATGGTTAGCTTTCTCCTAATCTAGTTTTCTACAACTCTCCATCAGACCTTGATGGTTTGTTTTTCTTCCATATCCATATTTTTATAGAATCCTAGTATGGGCTATCTCGGGTGACCTTTGTACTTATCTTTTTTTCTTTTAATGTTATATTTTTATTAACCTTATTTTGGATGTGGGTTTTACACAACGGTATTTTCTATTTTCAACCTTTTATTTTCAAAGAAAAATTTCAAATTGTGAGGACACAATTTATTGAAGCAGGGGAGAATGTAACACCCCAAGCTTCCATGCTACGCTTCTCTTTGAATAATAGGGCATCGTGTGTTGTACGCAACCTTGAGTTTTAACACACCGTGACCAATAAAAATAGTAGCTATGAATATTAATACCCACCTTTTGAAATTAAATATATTTTATATTTCAAAATGGACTTCAATTTTGTATTCTTAATATTGAAATTACTCTAATTTGAATTTTTTGTAATTTTCTGAGAACTTCCAATTTTTTATGAATAGTGAAAAATACTTAAAAAAACTTTTTTAATCAAAATAATTTATAGTGATGAATTATACTATTGATTGGTTTTAAAGTATAATTAGAATATATTTTTACCATGTTATCCAATGGTGGTCATTAGAATTAATTTCACTTTGAAATTGAACATAAACAATTGTCAATCTTTTGATATATATTGTTTCATAAAAACACGCTATTTGTTGTGATGGTGGGAATTAATTATAAAATTAATTAATGAAAATTATATGTTTGGAATTTTGTAAAATAGATATCATTTTTTAATTCGGAATATCAATTGTATCTTAAGGTGAAATTTTGGCATTGTTCTGTAAAACTTCAATTTTTGATAAATAGTGAAACCACTAAGTGGTAGTTAAAAAACTGATTTTTTGTTTAAATAAAACATTAGAACTTCTGTGATTTGATTTTCAAAAATCCGACATACATGGTTTTAATTAGGATGTAAAATGTGGTTCAATGGGATTAAAATAATTTTTGGTGAATAGTAACTTTTAAATTTAATTAATCGCGATTACAGGTAATTAGTGTAATTTAAGGTAAAGACAAAGTTATAATAATATGAAATGACCTTTAAACTTGTCCTACCCCTATTGGATGAGTCATGGCCGACCAAGACAATCCATGGGTCAACTTGGGGACCCCATGGAGCCACTTGGTAGGAAAATGACATTAAAAACTTTTTATTTAATGTTAAAACAAAAATGTCACAAACATGAGTTCATTTACTAAAAAAAATTTAAAGGGGGTTATAAAAGTCATATTTTTTACTATACATATTCATTAGAAAGATAAAACTATTTCCTACATCATGATATTTTTTTATAATTTTTAGACATTAAATAAATTCAAATTTTTATGTCACAATGATGATACAGCGATTACCTCATTAATTAACGATTTAAATAAAATGAAACAATAATGTAAAATCTAAGGCTTAAACTTGTAAAAAACCAATTGGATGAGTATATTTCGGACCCTTATCACCTTATCCTTGAAATATATCATTGTGGGACCTTTAGAATCTGAGAAGCATTTCATAATAAAGTAACATTTCAGTCTTTCCAAGAGTTCCCCTTCTCTCCTCTTATAAAAGGCCCCCACCTCTACCACATTATTCACACCTTCAATCCATTTGGCTCGGAAAACCTCTACCCAAATACTCTCCCAACATCCCTCTCTTACTCCTAGAAGCCTCACATTGGACAGAACTCTTCCCAAGGAAGCATTTGGCTCAAATCAAAAAGAGTTACCCGATTTTAAGGTAATGTCTTCTCTTATGTTATTTTGTTTTATTTTGATTCTCCAACCCCATAAACTCTTTTTATTAATTTATTTTGTAACAACACCAGTATCCTCAATATACTAGGATGTTTTTTAAGATGTATTCGAGCTAAAATTACACACACCTACATCTAATGGTTAAAGAACATACTGTTTCTGTGGATAGCGAATTTCTATCTCACGAAACGATGATTGTTCAACACTCATATAACACCTTCAAAGGTGGCCAATAAGATGTCAATATATTTATATATGATATATAATATGTTTATGTTTTACTTAAGATTCTGTATTTTTCATTTATGGCATACCTTTATGGTTTCCATTATGGGTAAACGCGATATTTTCATTTTAGGAAGTGCGGACTACCGCCCCCTCAAAGTTATTTGAATCGTTAATGCCATATGTGGGATGTATAAAGGATGGGGTAAATGGTATTATACATTATATTATACTGTAATTATAATATACCTTTATATAATTATGATTTCATTCCATTAAATATGAAATATAAATGAAAGTAGCGTTCAAGCATACGTACGGCTTACCGTCTCCATGAACGGTACATTTCATTTATTAACTCTAAATGTTACATAATATTATGAATGAATTTATATACTGGATATATATTATATATATGATATCTACATAATTAATATAATTCTGGATATAATTGATATTCTACCACATAAACAACTTGTAATTATAAGAAGTTTATTGTTGACTAAGTACCAAATATCGACAAAACGACCGTTATTATCTTAAATAATTACATAGTGTTCATAACATGGTAATAAGTGATATAAAAGGAATAATTAACTTGAAAAAGGATCTTAATAAAGTAGATATTAACTCTAGTTTATTATTCAGGAGGTTAAAGAATGGTTGAGTCAAGTCGGACACAAGGTAAGGGAACTTCTTAACCCAATTTCCATTCTTTGCGTTAATCTCCTACTTTCAAATTATGTCATGATATTATTATGTACTATCTTGTATTTGTACTTTATTTATGTGTAATTATAGTGAATACACATAATATATATATTTTATTTTAAAAATTATCTTTGTAAGGGAATTTCTTAACCCAATTTCCATTCTTTGGGTTAATCTCCTACTTTCAAATTATGTCATGATATTATTATGTCGTATCTTGTATTTCTACTTTCATTATGTTTACTTATAGTTAATACACATAATAGATCTATTTTATTTAAAAAATGATATTTGTAAGGTACTTTGTCTCAATCTCCATTCATTGAGGCGTATTTTGTTTTATACACAAATTTCTTTTATACGGTGTATAAACCCCTTTGATTGTTACATTTATTCAAAATGAATCTTTTTATACGAAGCATTTTACTAAACGACAAAAAGGAATGTTTTTCTTATTGTACGTATGCGGTGACAATGACTTCTCCACCTCCATAACCATTATTTGAGTTTTGACTACCTCTACAAGCCATAACTTTTTTTAAAATAAAAAATAAATAAAAGTTTTAATTTTCTTTTATCTTGGTATTGAAAATGGTTTTGAAAGTGTTTTTATTATATCAATGTGTTGTATTGATATCTTGTGATTGAAATGTGGAAATGTTATGTTTACTTTATGCATGTTTTATGTGATATGATTTTGTTATATAATATGTTTAAACCTATTCATATGAGGAATGCATTGGACTTAATAAGTGACGTGTGGAGCCCGCTATAGCTCCTCGATGCATCGGTCGGTCTCATGAGACAAACTAGTGTCTTGGCACGAGGCCTTGCAAAAATCTTATTTGTAGTCTTGGCACGAGGCCTTGTCTACATGTTTATGATAGTATGGCATTATTCATTCCATCATTATGAATGTTTTTATTGATATTGCATGTGATTATTCGACTAGTAGAATATCCATGTGAGTAAGTGAATGAAATTATTTAATTTTATTTTTTCCATATTATGTTGAAGTTCAGGTCTAAAAAGGATTTTTTTTAGTTATACATTGCCTTAAATGTTTATGTTTATTGATGAAAGATTCCGCAATATTGTTATCCTTACTGAGCATCTGAGCTCACCCCTTTCAATGTTTTAATATTTTCCAGGATGTGAAGAAGTATTTTATGAATGACCTGCAGGGATAGTCAGAAGAGGATATGAGTGTGGACTATGGAGACTTTGTTATTTTAGATTTTCAATTTATGATGTAATGTAACATTTATGAATGTATCTAGTGTTTCCAAGGCTACTAAACTAATCTGTCTTTCGAGACATGATCATTTGTGATCATGTCAATGTTATGCAATAACGCACCGACTTTGGGTCGCTGGGGTCGGGGCGTTACAAGTTTCCTTGGAGACTCACAAGAACATGTTTGATATATATAGAATTGTAGGTTTTTGGGGTTATTAATGGTTTTTATTCAAGGGATTTTAACATATAGAATATCCAATTTGATGCGTAAATATAAATTGAATTATGTTTGAATTTTCTAGATCAAGTGATAATTTATTCCTATAAAAGGACAAGAATTTTACTATCTTAACTATTTTGATCCTACCAAACCATTGTGAGGAGGATAATGTTTTTTATAAATCATATGGTATCTAACATGGAGATATGTTGATATCTTGGAATAGAGTTTTGGAATATGGTTCATTTTAGTTGATTAGACATGTAAAAAAAATACCCTACACATGATTTTGGGTTTGCAATGGTGGTTTTTGCTTTAATTTCTTTGTGGAGTTATCTTTTAGGAGAAAATATTACAATGTATACCACCCAAAAAAATAAGAAATAACTTATTTAATAAAGATATATAAATATATGGAAGAGGATATATGGTTATTAAATGAATTATATAGATTTTGAGATGGAATGAACACACACGAAAGAAAATAGTATTTCTGAATCCTTAAGCAGTAAGACACAAACAAATGAAATTTCTGAGGAAAGTTCATAGTGGAAATTGATTACCATTTTGGTTGAGATTCATATTGTGGTTTAGGTGGGAGAGGAGTGAATAAACCTCATATCATTATTTGTGGAGTCTATAATTGTGACCCAAATTAGTGAGAGTAATTATGAGGTTTTAGAATGTTTTTTATGATTGAAATCCTTTATGGTGTGGAGTCACCATTATATTATACAATATATTAGGACGAGAGCATAAATTTCATTAATTGGATCATTTTCATTCGAGTATGCTTGGGGATAATATTAAAGAATATATTTCCTTGATGTGGCATGTGAATCCTAGTTTTATAGAATAAATTACCATAAACCACTTCAATAGTATTTGTGGAAGGGATTGAAAACTGATATTGTTGGGTTTGTGAAACAATTCTACATAATCCAACATGTGAAGGGTGATCATTAATGACTAGATGGTTTAAAACAATCATTTTAAAATCTATAATGGAAGTCGTATGACATTACCATCAAAATCATGGTAGGTATAGTGCTTATTCTATTGATTATTGATAATATATGTGTTAGTGTGGATCGACTAATGAAATTTTCCCATTTCTTGCATATATATGAGACATTCATAGTTTGTCAGTAGGGGGACATGTATGATTTGGATATTGTACCTTTACATAGGGTACCATAGAGTATAGTATCATACCATAACTCATGTTTCACTTTGATCTTATGGAGTGGGTTGCATAAGGATTTGGGTATCTAGGTACTTCTAATAATTGAAATCCACATACAGAGAAATGTTCATTTTTATTATATTATTCATGTAATTTATGATATTTTATAAATCTTCATTATTTGATTTTATGGTTCTTATGAGAACCACATAGAACTCATTGGGTCTTCCTATAAAGATAGTTATCATTGGATTATTCTGATATAACCATATGAGGAACATTATAGATGGTTATGCGACTCACCTCGATACTAAATGGAGGTAGGTGAGTTTTCTTAGTTTGGAATGAGTCACAAGTATGAGACAATAGAGGATGTCCAGTACATTCCCAAACATATTTTTATGGATCATGGTAGGTAGAAGTGTTATACGAAACAAAATCAGGGACACCTTCAGTATATAGTGGGTGATATTGTATTTCATTTTGTGTCACCTAGATTGGGTGAAAAGAGTATTCAGTGTTCGGGAATGCTGTAATCCAGGTTTGATGAACAGTTTGATATTTTGGAGAGGATCAAACTAGGGGCATACTAATTGGATCTTCCAAATATCTATAGTACTATTCATGCTATTTATTGTGAGTCATGATAGTAGCAGTGTCAAACCGACCATTCTCATGTGATCAATGTTGATGATGTTGATCTTGTGGCTAATGAGTTTTTTAATGAGTATCTGATTCATGATATAGATTATAGTGAGAAAGTGTTCCGCCAAAACATTATTATGAATTTTAGTGTATTTTTGAATCATGTCCATGTTTATGAGTAAACATATGAGAGGGAAGGAAGTATGTGGTTTTGGTGGCCCACTGTGTTTACATAAAAATCATATAGATGATTTGACGTACAACTCAGGGACGAACTGTTACATTATAAGGAGATTTCAAGATCCTAAAATATTTAAAAATAAAATTTATTTTATTATAGGTATTCATTTACAATTACATAGGATATACAATTATTGCGATTTTGTTTCAATTTTTTTGGGTGAAATCCGTAAAATTTGGAATCCTAATGGGCTATACACGATTAACACACAATTATGGAAAACTATGAAACATTTCAAGGAATTATTTCTACCATTTTATATGGAAGAAGAGGTAGTGTATGGTTAGAACACAATTTGTCCAAACCATGTTCCTAGCCTCCCCAAAATTTACACCAGGAAACAGTGGTGGTTTTCATATTCGCAACTCTATTTTTAGAACACTACTCCACTTAAAAGAAGTTATGTTCTTCATTTGTATAGGTTCATAGTTAAGGTGTGTGATTTTGAAAACATTGTACCCCTACACAGAAAATTATGGGCATGGTTTTTTAATCAACCAATTTTTATTTATTTTAGATCCTTGAACAACTAAAAATTTTACCCTAAACCCATACCCAACATAACATGTTTTCAAAAAAAATTGTCTTGGAGAGGATTACAAGGCTTCTAGAACCAATTTCACGGTGAATTAATGATTCCATTTTATGATCAGATCCTATTCTGGTATATAATATTCTCTCATTTGGTTTCTGTACTCCATCAAATATTTCTATCATCTTTTGGAAGGATTATTTCCTCCATTACGGATTGGATAAGATCCATCATATTTTGGATCATATTGTTTTTGAAAATAGGCTCGGGGATTTTTCATTTGTATTATGTGATTTTGTATTTTTGATAGATACAAATCCAATTAGGATTATTATTTGGGAGTACATTTATCAATGATCATTAGGATTGTGGTCTATCTGTCAATTCCCATACTCTTGATTATAATTTAATGTTTTTAATTATTTAATTGAAATTTCCATCTTGGGAAACTGTATTGGAAATTTAATTAATTAATTGGTCAATAAATGATATTATTAAATTAATGGGAACCCTATGGTGTGATTATATGATTGAAATGATTAATGATAAATTATTCATAGATTATAAATGTCGAAGTGTGAAGAGGGTTTATAATTAAATTTATTACATTTTTTTATTAAAGAAATATGGAAATAGTTGACATATATATTGGGAATGTGAAACCATGATATGTTATTTTTTCAAAAATCATATTGGGATAGAGATAGGTGATCTAAATCATTATTGGGTTATGTACTTTCAATCTAGGCCCTGAATTTATTTATGTATTTCATGTGAGCATTGAGTTATGGGATAGGGATTTCTACACAAAATACCCACATGGTGCCAAACAGCTACTCTTGGCCCCCATTTATTTAATGTGTAATTAAAAATTAAATGAGTTATTTAATAAAATGGTTAAATGAAGTTTGATATCACTTGGAGGATGGTATAAAATCTTGAATGGGCTAAGTAAAGTATTGGTGGTTCTATAGTAATCGTGAAAATATGTATTTATGTTTTTAATCAAACAACAATTTCATTGGAAATTTTTTTACTTTTTCATTTCTAATTTATTATGTATGAAACTATATACACTTTTATATACTAGATATTGTTTATTCAACCTTTTTAGTATCCTAATAAGTTTATATCACAACTTACTTGGTATTTCTAATTGGTACCCAAATATACTTCATTTTCACATAGAAAGAATTGGGAAAGAGCCTTATTTTATATAGTTTATTTAGGATATCCCATAGACGAGGTAAGATGAAATGATACTGGGAACCTAAAACAAAGCTGGCAGGGTTTCTTTTGTTTTTAATTTATGAATAGACACATGAAAAATATATTTCCAAACATATCTACTTCATTGGTTTTTGATATTTCTTTTCTATTTTGAATTATCATCTAACGTTGGTTTTATTATAATGGTATTATTGTGGTCAATTTCTATTATTAATTTTCTATTTATTATTTATTACATAGTAGAGATACTTTGATATAGAGCTTATAGTATCTCTAATATATATATACCTCAATATCGTTATAATCCATAAGATTATGTGGTTGATCAATTGTGGTCAAGTAACAAACCCACCCTAGGACCTATAAAGTGTCATCTGGGTCTGTATGTGTCATCATAAGACATGTTTTATTGTATTTTATTTTTTTTTAAAAAAAATTGTTCATTTAAAAGCATTTTATTATTAATCATTTTTTCCAATGATTTTTTTATTTTTACAATTAATTTTGTTACAATCTTTTGAAAATTAATTTTATAATGATACTGTTTTTGACCTTATAAATAGTTTATAAATTTTTCATACCACTGTGTATTGATTAAATGTTTTATGATACCCTTACCTATCATTCTATTAAACTATATTCTATATATATGATTATAAATTTTACATTATAAGAGATTTCATTCAGCCTTATACAAGTATTATTAAGATATTTTTACCAGTTATTATGATCTTGTGTATGCTTACATAACATGTCTGATTTTTTTACAATTATACAATTCTTATAAAATACACAAAATTTAGAAAAAAATTATCATAACATTAAATAAAATATATATTTATTTACTTTAACCTTACGTAACATATTCTTTACCATTACATAAGTTTTAGAAATTACTTTTTACTTTTAAGTAACTTCATGATAAAACCTACATGGACTGTAAAATATGTAGGTTACCATTACAAAGTAAACTATCATCTATTACACAAGATATATGTAATATCAAATACCCTTTTGTATGTCCTCTACATTATCATAAGTATCTATACACAAGTCATTACACTTAATAAAGATGGATATTACCATTAGAAAACTAGTGAAAATAAAGGCTAATCCTTGTGAAACTCCATTTACCCTTACTCAAAACACATGTAACATTATAAAATCCATGTAAAAACATATCCACCATAATTCAATTCAGTACATTTACACATCATACATATTACCATTACACATGATTTAAAAAATTAATTTTAATTTTTATTCTAGTTTTAGAATATCAGTAAATATCCACAAGTCATAGTGGTAGTAAGTCCTCGAAGAACCAACACTAAAAAAGAAGAATATGATTTAACATTGATGAATATATTTCATGTATTCACAATATAGGTTATGATAATGTTTTAATTTTTTTCAACCATTTACTTTTATGTCCAATAAATAAGAATCATACATGTAGAGATGGTCTATAGATTATCGTTAATGAATAATAGTCATTTGGGATTCATGAATAAGTAAAAGATTATCCAAGTTATTAAATAGGGAAATAAAATAAGAAAGATGAATTAAAAAATTGTCTAATCATTGATGCATAATATGTACACTCTATCAATTTACTTGGGAAAATCAGGTCTCCAGAATTTCTATGTTCATCATCAAATCATGAAGGTTTATGTAAAGATCATCATTTAAAATTACATAATCACGAAATTTTATAAGAATAAATCCCATTATTATATTAAAAATAATCATTTAGGTTTATATTATAATAGAATTATGAAAATAATTTATTTAGTAAAATAATACATTAAATATGGACAATTGAACTAAATATCCATTTATGCACAAAACCATACAATTTCATAAAATAAAACATTGTTTATCTTCATGTAAAATAATTTAAATTTTCCCACTGAACTCATCATTATCCCTAGTCATCCATAAACACTATAAAATTTTCTTAAAAAATGCTGGATGATCACAAAAATTACATTATGGGACAAAAAAAATAAAGAAATATGTTAGTCAACTGATAAACATGAATGTCCAGGAAATATTTATCTTTCCCTAAATGTTCATTGATAATGTGGAATATTTCATTATTAAATAAAAAACAATTTCATCTTAATTAAAATCATTATAGAATATATCATGAAAAAGGAAACCATTTTTGGAAATATGGAGCATAATATTCATAAAACCATTTGAAACACCAATTAATTGGAATAACCATATGATTGTCTTCCAATATAACTAATAACTAATCATCTTTTTATGGGATTACCCAGCAATATCTGGGCCACCCCATTTTTGTAGAAATGTGATTACTTATATCTATGATAACCCATGTTCAGTTGTAAACAGAATTCCTAGTGCTATCTGGGCCACCACATTCACTGCTATAATTTTTTACCGGCACAATCTAAGCCACCCCATAATATGATTAGCATGTACTATAATGTGAATAAATAATTCATATTATTTCACATTATCATTAAAAAAATATTTACAAAAAATCACATTATATCAAAATATCCATTAACAGTATTTTATCATTGAAGTGAGAATTAATGAAAAAATAAATCATGTGAATCTATTATAAATCAACTCAATAAATTGAAATACAAAAAATGATATTAAAATTTTATTTTACAAATAAGAATAATATGATATAATAATGAAGAATATTTAAACACAAATTATGGGCACTCGGTTAATAATTATATTAAACTGTGTAATCAATCGAATGTTTTTAGCCAAAAAATTAATAATAGTTAAGTGAAACATTAAATATCATTAAGATAATGAGATTAATGAATGTACATATCAATGGTTAGTATATATAAAACATAGAAAATACTTTTTTTGAATAAGTCATATATATATTTGATGTCAATGTTAGACGAGAAACTCATACCTCTTGCTTGACATTAATTTTGTGTTCTATAGATCCCTCTAGAATATCACATCCTTGAGGGAGCCATTATTGGAATATGGATATGGAATTTTGGATTAGACCAGAAGCACATAGAAATGAGGAGTGTGGGTAGGAGTTTTTTTTTATATATTTGAAGATCTTCATGGCATATGAGGGAAAATGGGGTGTCAGCAGTTGGTATTTATACTTAAGGTGTGGGTGGTTTTTATAGATTAAATATTTATTATTTTATAATTAAATCCAAAAAATGAGTTGAGACTAATTTACAATAACTATGACGAAAATTAATGTTGTAATGGCTATTTAGGGTTGATAAATACATCATGAAATATTTAGTATCTTCTTTTTATTTATTTTAAGTCTTTTTATTTTATGTTTAAACCATTTCATTATTTTACCTATATCATGATAAATATTTATTTTTCCCATGGTAGAATTTTTATGCATTAAAAATAACCATAATTCTTAATTTAGATATTATGATTCCAAATATTGCTACAATTTTTTCAAATCCAACTCACTAAGTTAAAAAAAATTGCAAACAATTAATCTCACATATGAAACAAGAAAGATGGTTTTAAAAGTGAAGAAGATAAATAGTTTGAATAGTTTGATATCCAACATCAATATGAAATTTATTCTAACGGACTAAATTGTTTCAATTGATTTATAGTTTCAATAATTATTTATTAAATCCAATTTAATATAAAATATCATAACATATATATTTTAGATGATAAATCAATCTTCAAATAAAATCTACAAGTGTTCACTATTCATCAAATATTGGACTTTATTATAAAAATAACAAAATATTAACACTAAGATAGTTTTTATAGACCAATTAAAAAATGAATATTTTTAAAAAAATAAAATATTATAAGAGTTTGAAGTTAAATTTTAAAATGGTTGTTCCATTAAATGGTAGAATCATTTAATTTTACAAAACTATGGGTTTTCAGGTGAAAATAGGATTTATTCTTATCATACACCTATCAAACATAACAAAAGGAATTAAAATCATTTTCATGGATAATAAATTAAAAAATTCTATAATATCTTTCTTTAATTGTGATTAATTAAATTTATTAATCTAAAATATACAATTGTCGGCATAAAAATAGTTGATTGAGAAAAGAACATCAACTATATTGAAATTTTTTCATTTTTTTATATTAAATTAGTAGCCAATAAAATAAAATTATAAACATGAATAAACTATATTTTCATAGATTAGTTAATCTAATTCTTTCCCATGCTTCCAACGACTATGTTTTATCAATTTCAGTTAAATAATAATATTTATTTATTTGTTTAAGATCAAGGTGTCATATCTTCTATGTTATCAATTATTGTGGATCCATTAATAATTATATGATGATACTTTACCTGTAAAATCTCAAAAATCTCATAAAAATTATAAATATTATTTAAATTATATTAATTAATAGTTAAGAAAACTAAAAATTTATTTCTTATAATTTTCATTGAAATAATAAACGAAATTATGTATTCTAGTTAATTTAATTAAAAATGGTATATCAATTTTAATTCTAAATACAATATTTTATATTAGGAATATATTTAATAAAACCATTTAAATGAATTGAAAATTATAATTATTGAATTATGTTACGAATATATGTTCAATATTAATGTTCACATCTTAATATATACTAGTTTTTATGGAATCTAACATTTCAATAATTATGTGATTATAAAATTTACATGGTTTTATTTTTGAAAATATGATAGATATTTCAATATATTTATAATTATTATTTTTATTTTATAAATTTTTATTAGATTTATGTTTTATAAAATTTTTAGTATATATATAAAAATTTAGTTACACAAGTATATGTGCATTATTTTTTATTGATTGTTTTTATAGAAAATCATTATTTTATAAAATTATAGTTATTTTATGACATTAAATCATTATATGTGTTATTATTATGAATTATATGATAATTATATAAAATTTATTGTTTAGATATTTAAAATGCATACAAGATATATATTTTATTATAAATAATTTTTCATTGAACAAATAATATGAGTAATAATATTAAAAAATATGAATTTAGTATTTATTTACTATATGTATATATATATATAAATTTATAAACGGTGACATATATGTATGTTAACTTATAAAACAATGAAAAAATTTTGAAATGAAATATTTATAAAATTGAATGGGTGATTTGATGAGGGTCGCAGGGGTTCGGTTGGAGATAAGTGGGATCTGTCTTCCAGTGAGTGAGGTCAAAGCATATTGGGGACCTCATGTAGAGAGTAGAGCATTATCAAGAGGCCAATGTCGGTTTCTTCTTTGAGATCTAAGGCCGAACAAGATTCAGTGACTGAGAAAAGAATGCTCAGCTGAATTGAGGTAGGCATATATTTGAGAAAGGAGATGAAGCCGAGCATCAATAATGAGACCAATAGTCGTGGTGAGGGTTTGTATTAATCTATAGAAGCAAGGTCAAACCCAAGTGATAAATATAATCTACATCTTCATTGATTGCAAGATCCGAATGATATTTTGGGGGGAAATTAGTTAAAATGTCCCAACTGGCATGTACATATTGTTTATATTACTTTTGTTATTTGAATCGAATTAAAATCACCATATTCAATGTATGATTGTATATTTTTAGTCAATCTATTTTCATTTAGACATATTTAATGGTGGTTCGTTCAATGAAACAAACTATTTTTCATAAATTTCATTTAATATGGAATTTTTTAATCTATGCAAATCAACTTTTCTTCTAATTCCGTTTGAAGTCATTTTCAATAAACAATTCGATAATTGTGATAATATTATTTTGAATCCATTAACACATTTATGAATATTTTGAGGTCATATTTTGTGTCTTATTATTATTTGATTTAATGTAATATATAAAATTCAGATCCATATCTCAACATGCACTAGAAATATGTTATTTAAATACTATTATACAACTTAATGTAAATGTTATTTTAAACTATCTAAAAGTCTATATAAGTGACATCCATGATGCTTAATAATGATATGTATGTGAAATCATTTTACATAATCCTTGCGGAGAAATATGTGTGAAGAGAGGGTGATGAATAGTGAAGAGGAAATTCACTTGATGTCTGTAATTAAGCTGGTATGGGAGGAAAAAGTTATTTTCAGGAAAGTGTTTATTCTGAATTATTATTTCGGAAAGGGGTATTTAGTATTATTATTATTTTAGTTTTGGGTAAGGGATTATTTTATTTTATTTTGAAATATATATATATTTCAACGTTATAAGTTTTTTATAGTTAGTTTATTTAATTCAAAATTACGATTTTTTTCTTATACGTAAGGGATGTTTGTTTTGTTAAGATTATTATCTCTATTTTTATTGTTTGGAATATGAGATATATTTTTAATTATTACAATTTTTTGACTAGTAAAGGAAACATATTTTGTTTTTAGATATTATTTAAACTGAAATTTTATTCATGTAAGGTATATTTATAAATTATATATAGTGGACATATTTTAATTATTTAGTTTTATTTATCAATTCAAGATTTATTTTAAGATTAGATAAATAATTATATGTTTATCGAAACTATAATTAATTCAGTCATGTGGGGACTATTTAGAATCATTTATTTTCAAATATTCAAATACTTTTATATCTAAAAAATATATAAATATATATAGGTATTAATTCCAATTATAATGAATGATTGTCTGAATATTTTTCAGGTATATAATTAATATGATGATTTTCAAGTCTGCTTTTCATTAATTGAACATGTGCGATGGTAAAGTTTTGTTTATTTGGATTATTAATTATCTTTTTCTTAACAAGAATATATATATATATATATATTGTTGAGTTATTTTTAACAAACGTTGATAAAATCATTTATCATACATGGGTGTATAGTATATGCGTATCTATTATTCAAAAATATATATAAAAATAAGTTATTCAACATCAGTAATGGCTTCTAATTACATGTAAATATTTATATTTGTACATAAGTTTATGATCTACCAAATTTATCTATGAATATATAAGTCCATGAAAGAGATGAATGTATAATTATGTTCGACACATTATTACAATTTTTTATGATCAATATTTTTATAAGGAGATAGTTTTTTATGTTTTCTATGTCTAAAAAAATTATGCATTCATAAATCAATGAAACATGTATATTGTTAGAATTTTTTATTCAAGATAATGTTTTTAAATTAAATGATGTTATAATATAATGTAAACTTGTATTTCATAAAATATTGTTTAAATGGATGTTTGTGAAATTACTTTATAGAAATTGTTTTGATTAGAACCAAACTTTCAATTTGATATACAATGGAAGATTATGTATTTTTTTATATACATACATAGTCATATAAATAAAAATGTGAATGTGTATTTTAATGTAGTGACATATTTTCAAAATTAAAAGCTCAATAGAATGTATTTATTAGTAAAGAAATATTAAAACCATTTTCATTAGAAATGACACATTAATGTTTTAGATATGGTTGGGAATTGGTGGAGTTAACCCAATATGAAAACAATTTTGTTGTACCAGTATAGCCTTCAATATTTCATGTTTTCAAAATGTTTCTGTTTTCAAAATCATGTGTCGTGTTTTTCAAAAAGTCACTGGATAACTTATAAACCACTATTTATACATAATTAATTTCAAAAAAAAAATATAATTTTAAAATGTATGTAATTTCAAGTATATTTTCAATCAGTATTTCAAAACCTGTTTTTATATTCATGTCTATATTATTTTAGAAATAAATTATCAAAGTATTTTTTTAAAAGATATTATCAATAATGTATTTTAACGATTTCAAAACACCTTAATGGGAAATTGTATATTCTTCTATGGTTTTAAAATGATTTTCACATGTATCTAATAAGTTCAAATTCAGATGGATTCTCTATTAGAGTTAGAATGTGTGAAATCATAGTAGGAGTTTGATTAATTTTTTTCTAAATAAGATAAATGTAATGTTTTATCAATTCTTATATAATGTATTCTAGTAAAATTGATATCCTTGGTATAGGAAAATGTTTGGAGGGATTCTCTATTAGGTTTATTTTTGGAACTTATATTTTATAAAATTGATATCATTGGTATATGAAAATGTTTTTGTGATTAAGTGACATATGTTATTTTGGATGATGTTCTCTCTTTAGGGAAAACTATACACTTAGTGAAAATCAAATATTATGGTATTTCATTTGAGGAGTAATGGTGTAATTAATTTTGGAAGAATCTATGTTTTTATTTTTGACATAAGGTGATTTGGGTTATTTATTGAAATGATTAAAATATCATGAAAAATATGTGATTAGGTTAATTACATTTATGAATAAGCAATTAAGAGTTTTCATTGTTATTTATATATAATTGTTAAAATTTGTCATCGAACCCATTTGGGTTTCATCAATGATTATTATTTTTGTGGAATTATGTTATGTTATCCAAACAATTTGGGTGCTGCTTAATGTAATAGGAATGGATGAACAGATATTAAATCTTTTATATATTATTTTATTCTCTATAAGTTGATTCTAGTGCTCTCGTTGTGTCCAAGACATCTCGAATACTCATCGTTTGAAGATAAGATGATTTTTTTATATATATTTATTTAAAGGATGAAACACTTTATGAAAAGTAATTATGTTTCCTTATGCTCTTATTTAATGTAATATATAAATTCATCAACTCTATGAAAATAATATAAAATCAAAAATGATTTCTATTTTTTTCTTAATGTGAAATCAAAGACTGTGTAACCCAACTTAATTTTATGGTTTTCTTATTTTTAATTATCACATGAGTAGGTTTTCAATCACACGTTATCAGAACAAGATGTTTACTTTTTAACCAATATCTATGTTTGTTATCATCTAATACTAGTATGTGTTATCTCGGGTGACCTTTGTTCTTTCATTATTTTAAAGCGATAGTTTAATTGGGTATTTTTCCTATGAGGGAATTTGATAATTCTCTGAGGGAGAATTACCCTCACATATTTTATAAGTAAATAAAATCACAGGACATAATTTCTAATAGGGGGAGTAATGTAACATCCCATAAATATCAGTCCTATTTTAAATATTCTTTTAAATGAATTAATTTATAGTTAATACAAACATAAATTGTATTTATTATAATTTTATTTGAAAATAATAATTGTAATTAGGTATTTTAGTTAATTTAATTAAAACTATGATATTTATTTAAATTTGAAATATGATATTTTCTATTAGGAATATATTTAATAAAATCAATTAAATTAATTTTCTATTATCATTATTAAATTTGGTAAATAATATATTTTTACTATTAATGTTAACATTTTAATATATGAAAATAATTATGTAACCATAAATTTGAATAATTCTATAATTATAAAATTGAAATGGTTTTATTTCGGAAAATATGATATATATATATATATATTTATTTATTTATAATTTTGAGTTATAAAATATTATTTTTTATTAGATTAATGTTTAATAAAATTATTAATTTATTTGTATAATCTATGTTACATGAGTATATGAGTATATATTGTTTGGAATATTTTTATAGAAAATAAATATTTTATAAAATAATAATTATTTCAAAACATTTAATCATAACTTATGTTATAATTATTTATTAAATTATAATTATATAAAAAATGTATTTTTTAAAATTATTAAAGTTATACAGGATATGTCTTTATATTTTATTATATTTAAATTTTAATTGAATAAATAATATAAGTCTTAATATTTAAAAAAATGATTTTAGTATTATTTTAATATATATATATATAAACAATTATATATATGAATGTTTATTTATAAAAGAAATAAAAAGTAATGGGAAAATGACATTTTTACAGATAGTAAAAGGTTGAATCCTGAAGGGTTTCATGGGTTCAGCTTGTGATAAGGGTGATCTAGCTTTAGGCGTGTGAGGTCACAACACATATAAGACCTTGAGTCGAGAGGAGAGAATGATTAGGATGTTGATGTTGTGTTCCTTCATTGTGATCTGAGACCAAAAAGAGTCACAAATAGAGTAAATCAAGCTTTTTTTAATGGAGGTCAGACTGTGTTAGAGCAAGGAGATGAAGTCAAGCATCAAGAATGAGACTAAGAGTATTGGTGAGGGTTTGTCTTCATCTTCAAATGCATAGTCGAAATCATGTGATAAATAAGGATATAGATCATCCCTACATGGAGGATCTAAATGAGATTTTGGGGGGGAATAATTTATGTTGTCTGAAATGGAATGTATGTGATGTTTATGTTGCTTTGGTTATCCGAATTTTCATTAAATTGGACTATCAAATGTACGATTGTTTATTTTTAATCAATCTGTTTGAATTTCATTTTTTTTCATTATTTTTTGTTCTAGTAATAGTACATTTTTTCATCAATTTCATACAATTAGGAATTTTTAACATATGAATACCCAATTTTTTGTCAAATTCATTTCCAAGTCATTTTCTAGAAACTATTGCAATATTGTGATAATTTTAATTAATTGAATATTTTTTCTCAATTATGAATCTTTTTAGGTCATAGTTAGCTTCTAATTATCATTTGAGTCAACTAAATATATAAAATTAATATCTATATCTCTACTTTCACTACAAAAATGTTTTTAAAAACTATTTTACAAATTTGTATATATTTTATTCTAAACTATTCGAGAGTTTATTTAAATAGAAACAAAGTTCATTAATAATGATATGTATGTTAAATCATTGCATATGGATAATGTGAAGAAATTGTTGTGAAGAGGTTCTGAAAATTAGATAATAGGAAAATCACTTGTACTGTGCGATGAAGCTGTTAAGGGAGAAAAATTAATATCTAAGAAAGTGTTTATTCTAAAATCTAACTTTTTCGAGTGGATTTTATTAGGATTCCTAATTTTGTTTTCTATAATGGATAGCTTTATTAGATTTTCAAATTTATCTCTTTCAAAATTATTTGTAAGAGATAGTTAATTTTTTCATTTCATGATTATGTTTTAAATTTTTAGGTTATGTGTTAGGGATGTTTGTAATTATAAAACTATAATCTCCACTTTCTAGTTTGTCATATGATATTCATTTATAACTTTTACAATTTTTCTTATTAAATGAAAACTTTTATTTCCTAAAAAATTTATTAAAATTAATGTTTATTTATGTAAGGGTTATTTATAATTTATTTCTATTGGATTGATTTTAAATATATTGTTTTATGTGTCAATTCATGATTAAATTCCTAACCAGATAAAGAATTATATTTTTATCAATACTATAATTAATTCTATAATTAGGGGATAGCTTTTAATCATTTATTTTCTAATTTTCAAACCCATATATATCTCAAACATATATATATAGTTATTAATTCAGAACATCAATAATGTTTATTTAAATATTTTCTAATTATATTAGTATTATGATTAATTTCGAGTCTATATTTTTTGGATTTGAATAAGTGTGATTTTAAATTGTTGTTTATTTTAATATTTAATTTTTAAATCATAATATATATATATATATATATATATATATTCGTATATTGATGTGTTATTTTTCATACAGATTTATTAAAACATGTATCATGAATGGGTGTATGATATTTGTGGGCATATTATTCAAACATATATATAAAAAATGTTTTCATCAATGTCAATATTTTCATCTAAATAAGTGTATATATGTATATAGGTAAATATAGTTAGGATCATAAATTTTTTTGTATGAATATACAAATCCATGAAAGTGGTGAATGGATAATTATTTTTGACACATAATTAACAATTGATTAGGATTAATATTTTTTTAAGAAGAAAATTTATATGTGTGTTATTTCGATCATTTTATGCATTCATTAATAAATGAAACAAGTATGTGATTATAATTTGTTATTCAAGATCTAGTTTATAAAATTTATGATCTTATTAAAATATGAAAACATTTATTTCCTAAAAGTTTGGGTTTATGGATTCCTATCCAACGACTATATGAAAATAGTTTTGGTCAGAACCAAACTCACAATTGATATAAAATCAAAGCTCATATTTTAAATATATACGAACTTATGTAAATAAATGTAAATGTGAATGTGTATTTTAATATAGTGACATTTTAAAAAAAATTAAAACTCTAGTGAATGTCTATATAAGTAAAGAATGTTTAAAACTATTTTTTACCACCCCGAAAAATAAATATGGTAAATATGGTAGGGAATTGACGGAGTGAACCAAATACCTCAATAAGTGTGGAGGCCCAAGATAGTATTCATTATTTCATGTTTCCAAAATGTTTTTTTTCAAAATTGTGTGTAGTTTTTTCCGAAAAATTATAGGATTACATGTAAAGAACCATTGTTTTTAAGTAATTTCAAATGGAAAATATTACTTTAAAATGTAAGTAATATCAATTATTTTTTGAATGGGTACTTCAAAAATTATTTTTATGTTCATATCTAAAAAAATTAATGAATTTATCAATTTTATTTTTAATGAAAATTATCTATAATGTATTTCAATGATTTCAAAACCCCTTACAGGGAAATTGATTGATGATCCTTTATTTTAAAATGATTTTTCATAGGTATCATTGATGATCAAATTCTGATGTCTTCAATTTTGGAGTAAGTACACATGGAAGCATAGTAGTAATTTGTTCACATTTTTTCAACTATGATAACTGTACAGTGTTCTATAATACTCTAGATCCAAGAGTAGTAAAAGATCCTTATTGTTTTAGAGTTGTTTATCTGTTCAATTCCTTTTATTTAAAAAATACTTACCCAACATGTTTTAGCACTGAGTCTGGAATCAGGGGCTCAAGGATTTAAATTACCCCCATTAATAAATTAATTACTCCCACATTGAACATGATCATTTTATCCTATGTTTAATTATTCAAAAAAACAAAATACAAATCCAAAATTTTAAAAATTAATAAAAAAAATCCTTTATGAAACAATATGGAATGGAGAAAAGTCAAATTAGTTACCAAATATGAATGTTTCATGTTAGAAAACATTAATATAACACGGAAATATAACACTCATGTTCAGATAGATATAAATGGCGAACATGGTAATTATAAAGGTAACCATCCCAAATCTATAAATATATTTTTGTAGAAAATATCATTGATTTCATAGTATGAAACATAAACAGATAGCCTTTTTAGCACTTTTTTAAATATTATTTTCCTATAGTTGAGTATTTACATTAATAAGAATATTTGGAGATATACATACATAAAAATCATAATTTAAATCTATAATAAATTTCCACCACAAACTCATCCTTTTCCCCAAATGATAAATATTTATGATGATTTTTTCTAACCTAAAGATTAAAAACAAACTTATATGGATCAAAAAATACGCAAAATAGTAACTATATATTCGTCTTATCAGTATAGATTACCCAAAATAAATATTTTATCATAAGATAATATAACTCCACAATTTTTTATTATATGGGAAAATATGTTCCTACTAATTTGAAAACAATAACAAAATATCATCTTATATCATTCAACAAATAATAATCCTTAATATTACAAAAAATTATTATATACCATGATTAAAACAAAAACTTCATATGTATTTGGTCATATAATCATCCTAGATTAATTTTATCATTTTTCTCTAAATAAAATTCATCCAAAATAATTTATCACACCATAAATGGAATTTAATAAATCACATAATCTCAATTATATTACAATAATTCTAATAAATAGCCTTAAAAACCATAAATCCACAATTAAATAATATATTATTATAAAAGATAATTAAACCAATGTTCTTAAAATAAAAATCAATAATATTATCTTCACCTAAATCATATGAGTTTACTAAAATGACATTATCATTTACCAATCAGATAGTTTAATTAATAATAACAATTTCATACTAGGAAGCACATAATGTATGATAGTATTTGGAAATATAGTGTTGTCACACTAGGTTTGTGGATGCAATTCCTATGATCTTTGTCGGTGTGATGGGTTTTCACCCATCCTAAAGTAGTCGATTCATAAAAAATTAATATAATACATATAAAATTATTAAAATGTTTGAAACCTCCTCAAAAATAAAATTCATACCTTTTACTTAAAATTTTTTCTCATACCATTCATTTTTCATCCTAGGATTTATGAACAAGAAATTAACTCAAATTCAAAGATCCAATAATCCAATGAGATAACTAGTTTCTTTCACATCATATCAACCAAAACTAGAGGCACTGTATCCCAAATTACCTTTTTGGTATCTTAAAAATAAGTGTTATATATACCTTAAAAATTATCCCCTTTTTGACATATTATAAAATGTATCTATTCCATCAGACATAAATTTCCACAATTATTAATAAAATATTCTATAAAAATATCTATATGTATTCCGTGATTCCAATTATATTTTTAAAACCCCATAATATAATAAATTTGAAAATTAAATACATTGACAAATAATTTATTCATCTCCATTAATAAATCATTAAACATATATTTTAATCATATTCCATCATAGTTTAATCTTACAATGATTTATATGAAATACATCAATACGATTTGTCAATATAAACCATATATATTAGCCATTCCATTAAAATTATTCCCACAAAATGAAAAGATAATTATTTCTAAAATAATATTTTCACATGATAAACTTAAGGATTAAATATAACACAATCTCAATATATGTCTCCCAATGCACTCCTAGAAAAATAATAGTATGTCTGTATTTCATCATCCTTATGTCTATAATAACACTTCAATCACTTATATAAAAACAACTTAACTATTCAGTATTCTTCATACTCCCATATCCATTCCTTTCAATCATATTCTATAATAAATCATTCATGTGATAAAAATATGAATCATGTCCTAAGATTCAATAATTTTAAAACATGATACATGGAATAATTCATACGTATCATATGTCATTTGTAGTTTCTTTATCCATAATTGTAATGGTGTTTAATATTACTATTCATTTATTTATACCGACTTACTAATTCTATTCATGAGAATTCTTCATAGAACATTGATGATCATAATCTCCATAATCTCAAAATTTAAAGCATTCAATTTGTAACAAAGGACTAAAACATTAACATTTACAAGATTTAAATGAATTTTTCACTTTTCACTTGAAATTTTATTTCACTATGGCCTCATTTACTATATATAAAACATGTACACGTTATTTTATAGAATTTTATGATGCTCTTCCTTCCACCCTAATGACACTTATATCATTGAATATATTTACCTTTATTATCATTATCACCTAAAAATCCACATGTGTTTATATATCTCATATTTGACACGTTAATAAACTCACAATCGTTCAAGTGGTTAATCGGTACTTCTGATATCTAGTTGTTAATTACAATTACAGTTCCCATTAATGATCTTATTTCATTTAGTTTTTCCTTCATAAAAACACCACATTTTCCTTCACAACCATTATTAATTTAGTACATTATATTTATATCCATTTACTAAAACCAAAATGGTTAGTGTGAGAATATCAATAAAATCATAATATATCATATTATTAGGAAGATAATTTTTAATATATCCTCATTCATGTAATCTTAAAATCATTTAGATTATCCAAAATAATAACTAATTCCCCTACCATGATGAACACTATGGTTATATGTGATTTATAACTATTTCACGTGAAAAAAATACAAATTAATGTTATCTAAAATGTGATCTGATACCAACATTAAGGACATGACCTTAAGTATTACACAATCAAATTATTTTAAAACTATAAATAACAATATTATTTTCATAAAAATATTTTTTTTTATAGTATAATATAAGTTGTACAAACTCTTACATATTAAACTCATACAGTACTTGTGGACACTTCTAATAAATATCAATTTTTTCACAAACAAATGCCTTTTTAAATAAAAAAATATTATATTTAAGAAAATTGATCATAATATTATCATTTAAATAGTCCTTGTACATTATATTCATTAAACCATATTAAAAACATTTTAGTAATTTATGATGGTCAGAGAATTTGTTGTAAGTGTCATCAAAAAGATCTAATCTGTTAATCTAGTGAAACTTAGGAAATCCAAAGAAATACTTTCCTTTACATCATATTTTCATTGAGAAAATAAAATAATTATTTTTTTAAAATAAATCACAAACACTTTTTTCTCAATAGAAATAATTAACTAATTTATAATGAAAAAAACCCTTTTGGAAAAAAATATAATAACAAAGATAAAACCCTTTCAAATTACTTTTAATTGGAATAATCATATGGTAAATATATAGTATAATAAATACCCAATGAGTCTATTATGGGATTACCCAGTTCTATATGGGCTACCACATTTTAATAAGTAATGGACATAGCTGATGATATCTGGTTCACACCATATAAAGTTGTAACATAATTTCTCATCCCTCTAGGACACCCCATTTCAGGTTGTAATGGGCATTCCTAGCACTATTTGGTATACCCTATGTTGATCTATATCAAGATATCATGCGGATATCTTGGACACCCCATCATATTATTCTCGTGTAATATACTTTTAATAAAGTAGTTATATTTTTTCACACTATCATCACTATATATTTTCAAAACTCAAATTAATTAATATCTACATACCCATTAAAAATATCATAACACTCAAGTTATAATTAATAAAATGAATATATTATGCAGATCTACAATAAATGAAAAACAAATTATATAAAACATAATATATTATAAAATTAATTTCACCAATAATATTACCATGACATAATTAAGAATTACATGTTTAAAAAAATGGATGTAAATTAGGTTAATAATTCCATTAATCTTTTTAATCATTCGTATCGTAATCAGGACAAACGTAATAAATTTAGAATGAAGAATTGAATGATAGGTTGATAATGAGATTCAAAATATTAAATATCCACGGGATGTATATATACACCACACACATATAAATAAGTGGTGATTAAGTAATTTATATCACTAATAAAAAAGTGAGATGATAAAGCGTTACAAATTGTTTCACATTAGTTTTGTGTTATTTAGCCTCCTCATGAATATCACCACTTTGAGGGACCCCTTAAAGACATTCTATTTTGTATTTGTTTGATCCTAGAATCAATTGGAAATCTGTAGAGTTAGTAAAATGGGGTTGTGAATAGATTTTAGGTGCTTCAAGTGTAGTGAAGAGAAATAATCTGGTCAGCGGTGTTATTTATACTTGAGGAGGTGTGGTTTTTGGTGATTAAATTATGATTGTTTTATAATAAATACCAACCACAATGAGGTGAAATTAATTTTAAATAATTTGACTAATAATTATTGTTCTAAAAGATTTTTAGGTTCAAAAAATACCTAAACATCCAATTTAATATTTTCAGTATTAGGGATTTGAAGCATTTATAATTTTACTTCAACTTGTTTCAATATCATACCTATAACACAATAAATTATTTTTACGACATTATATTTTCTATGTCTAAAATTTAAATTGACAATACTTACAAATATAGACCTTATGATTCCAAATAAGAAATCAATTTTATCATATTCAATTCATATAATCTGAATAATTATATCTTCAATTAATTGTGCAAATGCAACGTGAAAGTATTTTTTTAATAGAAAAATACAAAAAGTATGAAATGTTTTTATATCCAATTTCAAATTTGAATTTATTTCAGTGACCTATATTTATTTTAAAGATTTATTTTTTATGTATTTATACATTAAAATAAATTTTAAATAAAATTTGACTACATAAAATTTTTAGATGAAAAAAAAACAAATAAAGTGAATAATTTAATTTATGTGAATTCATAGTGAATCCTTTGGGCAATGAACCTGGTAGCCCTAAAATCCTCAAAATAGGGCACTACACTAGATATTGAAGCACTAAAATTGTGTATAATCAAGTAAATAATATGACCATATTCCTAATAGATAGTACTAGCTTTAGCCTACCCATAAAATGTCTCTGAAAAGTAATGAAACCCCATGGGGGTGCATGTTCTAGCCCCAGGATCACCCGTAACCTCCTCCTAACCTTATAAAGAAGGATTTTTTTGTTATATCTTGATATCCAGTGAATATAGTACTAAGATGGATGTCATTACACACATTCAATGTGAATAGAGTATAGTTTATAATTCCTAGGTCTTTGTTCTTAGGTATTCATGACATTTTTTCTGTGATAATCCTTAAGGGGATGACCCTGTATCATTTATAAGGAATTATTTCATGTACCTAGATGATTTAAAATGATCAATGAAATAATTTTCTCGATAACCTAATCCGTTTGTAAGTCCGGTCAATATATTAATGGTGTTCCCACTACTACCATAGGGAGTATCCTATAAATAACATGAATATATCATCAACAATTCTTGAAAAAATATGAATTCTGTGTTCTGAAACATTCTCAACAAACTCAAATATAATCTACAACCTATGATGAATCCCAATGATAAATGGAATCACTTTTAGTAGTTTCATCTAAAGTATAATACTCTATAATGGATTCCATAATTTAAATATGTATATCATGTAAAGACCCGTAAAATTCAAGGGAAATTTTTTCTTAATTTTCTTTGGAATTTTACAAGAGCGCGGTTTCTGACGGCACCTGATTCCGAGGCCCGGAGTGCCCGGAATCAATTTCCGAAGTTTTGCTCGGGTACGTTCAGTGAACGAACGAGCGGGAATTTCTAACTTATGATCCAGTGCTCGGAATTGAAATCCGAGGGCACCGATGAACTCGCAGCGCCGATATTCTCTTAAGAATACCTTTTCGGAAGTTGCGTTTATTTCGGGTTGAAAGTTAGTTTTTGGGTTTTTAGATTAAGTTAAATAAAATTTGTGAAATACAAAATTTTATTTAAACTTGTGGGTTAACTTCTCTCAAAGGGAGTTAGGGGTGGGACCCACACCCACTTAACCTCCCTTGAGAGGATTAAGTGTGGTGGGGCCCACACGAACCCTAAAACATTTTAACTTCTCCCAAACTCCCTTAACTCCCCTCTCTCCCTCTTAAAGGCTTGTCAACTTAACATTTATTTAATTATACAACTCATGTATAATAAATAAGTGAGTTTAATTTTGGAGTTATCCTTTTTGAATTTCAAACCTTTGAAATTCTTTTGTTAACTTTGTGAATAAATTAAGCTCTTATCCTAATTTTGTTGGGTTAGAACTCTTTAGCCATCTTGTGAGGATTTGAGAGCTTTCCTTTCTTCTTCAAACTTTGACGAAGAACGCTCAAGCTCCGACGAAGAACGCCGCTCCTCTCTTCTTCGTCTTCCGTGTCAACGAAAGGGAACGCCGCTTCCTCCTCGGACTCCCTTCGTCGGCATACGAAGATTCGCCAACGACGTACCTCTTCGGACGTACCTCTTCGTCATCGGATTTGACGAACGACTACCGCGACGCCCGACCTCCGCGACGTTGTCTTCCGCGGGACGTTGACAAATCTTCGAACCTATACCCAAGGTAGGGGTTGTTGATTTTTTTGTTTAATTATTTATTCTTGTTTTTGGTTCTAGCATGATTAACGAAAGGATATTTAAGTTGTGTTATCATTTAACGTGAGGGGGGCCGGACCGCATGAACACGGCCGAACCCCCTCCATCGTTCTTGTTGATTTACCTTGCGGGTGGAAACAAGGTGGCGTGGTGCCGTCGCACCACGCGGATAATCGTGCGATTATATTGCGCGGCGCCGACGCGCCGCGCCGTGGAAGAATCATCAAGAATGTGACGCCGTCGCGCCGCGTCAAGGGGAATCGAAGGCGCGGCGGAGGGGCGCGGTGCCGTCGCACCGCGCCGGACAACGAACACCGCGGCCAGTTCCGGGCCGCGGCGAGACGGGAAGACCGACGGCAGCCGAGCCGCGGCGAGACGGGAAGACCGGCGGCAGCCGCGCCGCCGGCGCCGGAGAACAAGAAGGGCCGCGGCCCTACGGCCGCGCCGGAGCAGCCAGGGGCGGTCGGCCTCACCGGCCGCCGGAGATCGAGGAAGAGCCGCGGCCACGGCCGCGGCGGAGGAGAAGAAGGCGGCCGGCCGTGCCGGCCGCCGGTTTGGTTAGGAGGCGGGACCCGCGGGTCCCGTGTGAGAGAAGAAACGGCCGGCCTTAGGCCGGCCAAGATCCGAAAAAAGGGGGGGTTATACCCCCCGCGTGCGGTACATGCGCGGCACCTGGCCGCGGCGCCGCTGGCCGGGCCGCGCCGCCGCGCCGCCACCAGCCAGGCCGGGTCCAGCGGACCGGGTCGGTCCGACCCGGTTCGGTTCGGATCCGGGTCGGGTCGACCCGGTTCGGGTCAGCCCAGGGTGGGGTCGGGCCGGGTCGGCCCGGACCCGGACCCCCCGTTTTCGAATCGATTTCGTTCAAATGCTCATAACTTGAGCTTCGGGCCTCCGAACGACGCACCGTCAGCGGCAACGCGATCCTTGGATCGAGATGGTCGTTTCAGTATACTATACTCAAGGTGCACCTTCCTTTTCGGGAGCCTACGTGGTTAAAACTCCGTAGTTAAGCGTGCTTGGCCTAGATTAGTAACCAGGATGGGTGACCTCCTGGGAAGTTTCCCAGGGTGGGTGTGAGACGGAAAGTCCAATAGTTAACAGACCGGGCGTCCGATTGACGCGCCGTCTGTTTCGTTGAATTCCTCTAAGTGAGTCAGATCTTTTGGCATACTCCGCCCGAGGTTTGGACGCAGGTGGAGTACGGTCGGGTTGGTTTTGCCTTCAAAACCAACCGGGCCCCGGGGACGAAAATGCCAATAACTCTCAGACCGGGCGTCCGATTGACGCGCCGTCTGTTGCGTTGAGTTCCTGTTGACGATACGGAACTTTTGGATACATCAACTCTGGACTTTGTGACAGTTGATGTATCAGACTCTCGGCTCGTGGAGCGGACCCTCCGATCGAGCTTGCTGTGTGCGGGAACCCTAGTGCTGGCTGCGTCTGTTACTGTGACTATTACTGAGACTACTGCTACTGTGACTGCGACGACGACAGTACAGAGATCCTGTGTGGATTCGACGACGACGACTACAGCACTCAGCGATCCTACGTGGATCAGTGCTATAGGTCCTGTGTGGGCCCGATCCTGTGTGGGTCTTTGCGCTCAGCGGTCCTGTGTGAACCAGTGCCTACAGGTCCTGTGTGGGCCCAATCCTGTGTGGGTCTTGCGGTGATTATCTACAGGTCCTATGTGGGCCCGATCCTATGTGGGTCTTTGCGGTGCTTATCTACAGGTCCTACGTGGGCCCGATCCTGTGTGGGTCTTTTGCGGGGGTTAGTTACCTATCGATCATTCGTGGGTCCGATGACTTAGATGGATCAGAGATCATCTTTATCGTCTTTCGAAGAAGTATACCTGTGTGAGCTGAATCCTGTTGATTTCCTGTGTGGATTGTGTTGTGCTATCCTGTGTGGATTACGTTTTGCTTTCCTGTGTGGAATACGTTTACTTTCCTGTGTGGACTGAGTTGTACTTGGGCTCGGAGGTTGGAGCGTATTTGAAATTGATGACTTAGGTTTATGTATGGGCATATACCTAAGCAGTGTTGGTTGTTACTTCGTGATTGTACCTTTCTTTGTGGTTTATCCTTTGTGGATTTTAAGAGACCTTCAGGGGTCTCGGGGTCCCTACTGAGTTGCTTATACTCACCCCTGCACGGGCTTTGCCCGCACTACGTTGTGTTGGTTGCAGACGACGGACAGCGTTGATCTTAGCTGAGGCTTGCAGAGCAGGACGGTACCTGGAGGTGGACCACTGGGCGGGACGTGCTCGGAGCGGACGGCAGGACCCATGAAACAGTGGAGCTATCGGTACCCACCCTTCAGGTGGGATTTCCAGTGGATAGCTCGGTGTAGCGGCTTTTACCTTTCAGTTGTTGTTTTCCCTTTCGAGTTGTACTTTACTTTCAGTTTGGGTTTGTATACTGGCCCATTTACTTTTTCGCACTTTCAGTTGTACTCTGCTTTTGCTTAGTGTTTACTTTCTGCTTGCTTACTCTGTGGTGTTTGTTTACTTTACAAAGGAAATGCCTTCCCTTTTACCGGGATTTACGCCTTGGTGCTAGTCGCCAGCCCCTGGCCTATGGAAGGCGGGCTTGGGGTAGTCACGACACGGACCCCGAGGGCGGGTTGTGACAAATTGGTATCAGAGGAGTTCGGTTCTACCGCGAACTCTGATCTTTTCTATGTGAAGCAATAATGTTTAGCGTATTGAGTGTGGTTATCAGTTCAGGGAGTCCAGTGTTGGTGCGGCGGCCGACGTATCCGTAGACCAGGACCCTGACTTCTGATTTCCGACTTAATGCACGAAAACATTGATTGCGTGTGTGTTTCAAAGTTTTCTTTGTGATTACTTATATCAGCTCACCAGGTATACTGTTTGACCGTGGCGCACCTGTTTCCTATTCAGGATGGCCCCACGACGGTAGCCAGCTAGGGTTCCGAGAGTCGAGCGTGACGACAGCCCACCGAGCGACGAGGCTTCGGTGCAGGGCCCTTTGTCAGCAGTGGCACCGGCGGTAGCACTACCCGCCGAGCCCCCGATGCTTCCAGCGCCAGCCGCTGACGATGCACGTCGCCTCAGCGCACTGCATGAGTTTCAGCGCCAGCGACCGCCCAGGTTTCGCGGGGAGACGGATCCCCAGGCAGCAGAGGACTGGCTGGAGGCAGTGGTACGAGTGTTTAGGCTAGTGAGGACACCAGCAGACCTCATGGTGATCCTCGCTGCGAGCCTACTACACGCAGCAGCAGGACGATGGTGGAGCTTGATGCTCCAGGTGCACGATGAGGCATCTCTACTTTGGACGGACTTTGAGAGCCTTTTTCGCTCGGAGTTCGTCCCAGCCACCCTTCGTGCGGTGCGTATCCAGGAGCTTCTTCAGCTGCGGCAGGGCAGCATGACGGTCGCTCAGTACTCTGCGAGATTTACTGATCTCTCGCGCTACTCGACCGACATGGTACGGGACCCATTCTTCCGGGCCCGGACCTTCGAGCAGGGTTTGAGACACGAGATCAGGGCATCGCTGATCTCTCTCAGCATACCGACTCAGACTGGAGTACTGGAGCGGGCCCTTTTGATCGAGAGCTTCCTTGCTGAGTCTACACCAGCACCGAGACCCACCGCAGGGCGGCACGTGGCAGAGTCATTTGCAGCAGGCAGTCGACGGATGACTCAGGGGTCCAGACAGACCAGACCTTCGGGCAGACGACCTCAGGGCACTGGCTCAGCAGTGCAGGGCACACAGCGCGGAGCCAGTCCTTCGAGTGCAAGACAGTGTTATGCATGCGACGGGCAAGGCCACATGGCTCGTGACTGCCCGACCCGCCATGCAGAGGAGCAGCAGACGGTTGAGGAACCACCTAGGCAGAGGCAGAGGTTCGACCATGGCGGTCCGCAGGGAGGAGGCGGACAAGGCAGAGGAGCTAGTCGAGCAGCAGGTGGTGGACGATGCTTTGAGGCTCTACCACCACCACCACTAGGAGGTCCACCCTGACCTCAGGGGAGAGCACAACATCAGGCAGCTGGAGCTTACAATCATGGAGCTCCGGAAGCGGGTGGACTAGTGCGGGACTAGCTCCAGGCATAGAGGTCTTTGCCCATAATGCCTCTAGCTTCGTAGTTTGTGTTGCCTTGTGTCCTTGTACTTAAAGTTGAAGTAATAAAAGATACTTACCTTGGTAACTTTTGTTATCTTGTCTTTTGTTTGTTTTTACTAAGAGGTGCCGGTTAAAAACTGTTGACTTGACCCTCACTTGCGAGATTCGTACTGGAGGAAACCCAGTGACCACACACTGATGCCGACAGTGTGACTCAACCCTTAGAGGCGAGAGTAACGGTTGGATCTCTTGGTAGCAGCGTCGAGGCCTTACGACGTCATCCATGCCATGAATTAACTAATCATGACGGGATTGACTGTATTAGGCAAGGAACGTGGTTCATCCAGGGGATGAGACCGGATTTCACTTTTCGGCAAAGGAGAAATCTTTGAAGCTAGTTTCTTTGCAGATATCCTTCGTGGATAGAGATGGAGCAGCCTTCCTCCAGTCTCTCACAGTCACCCCTCCTCTACTACAGCAGGTCAGAGAGGCACAGCGTGAGGACGCTGACTGTGAGACACGGCGTGCACAGATATCCTCGGGACAGACACCTGATGGTCTCTCCCTTGGAGCAGAGCATGACATCCTTTTCAGAGGACGTACCATGGTACCAGTCGCTTTGTGAGAGGAAGTGCTGAGTGAGTTTCACACTTCTCCTTTGACAGTACATCCTGGAGTGGCGAAGATGTACTAGGATCTCAGACGACAGCACTGGTGGCCGGGCATTAAGAAGGCAGTAGAAGAGTTCGTTTCTCGATGTCTCACCTGCCAGCAGGTGAAGGCAGAGCATCAGGTACCAGCGGGCTTGGTACAGCCCTTGGAGGTTCCGGAGTGGAAGTGGGACGACATATCTATGGACTTCGTGACTGGTCTACCACGTACTTCCAGAGGTCACGACTCCATATGGGTGATTGTTGACCGACTCACCAAGTCGGCACACTTCTTACCCATCATAGAGCAGGGCTCAGTGGAGAGCCTGGGACATCTCTATGTTCAGGAGATTGTGCGGCTCCACGGTGTGCCATCATCTATCGTCTCCGATCGAGATGCTCGCTTTACTTCCCGGCTTTGGAAGGGGTTACAGGAGGCGTTCGGGACGCAGCTACGTCTGAGCACAGCCTTTCACCCTCAGACGGATGGTCAGACGGAGAGGACCATTCAGACTCTCGAGGAAATGCTCCGCACATGTGTCCTCGACTTTGGTCGTAGCTGGGAGGACCACCTACCCTTGGTGGAGTTTGCGTACAACAACAGCTACCACTCCACCATCGGGATGGCACCTTACGAGGCATTGTACGGCCGACCTTGTAGATCTCCTTTGTGCTGGACAGACCCTGGAGAGTCAGCACTGGTGGGACCGGAGATGGTCCAGGCCATGACAGAGATGGTCCAGGTCATCCAGGAGCGGATGAGGACAGCTCAGAGCCGGCAGAAGTCATATGCTGACAGGAGGCGGAGACCACTCGAGTTCGAGGATGGCGACCACGTCTTCTTGCGGGTCTCACCTCGACGTGGTATTTGGAGATTTGGCCGAGGCGGCAAGTTATCTCCGCGCTTCATTGGACCCTTTCAGGTCCTCAGCAGGGTTGGCGAGGTGGCTTATCGCCTGGCTCTGCCACCTCAGTTGCACCGGGTGCACGACGTCTTCCACGTATCCCAGCTGAGGAGATACGTGCACGACCCGACGCACATCATTGACCATGGGGAGCTTGACGTTGACGATGGGGCGACTTTTACAAAAGTCCCGGTGGAGATAGAGGATCGACAAGAGCGGGTCCTGTGTGGGCGATCGATTCCTCTTGTGCGCATCAGATGGCAGCACGGGAATCTCCAGGAGAGCACATGGGAGCGGGAGGCTCAGATGCGTGCTCAGTACCCTCATTTGTTTCCCTAGTTTTTGATGTATCTTTACGGGGACGTAAAGCCCTGAGGTGGGAGTAATGTAAAGACCCGTAAAATTCAAAGGAAATTTTTTCTTAATTTTCTTTGGAATTTTACAAGAGCGCGGTTTCTGACGGCACCTGATTCCGAGGCCCGGAGTGCCCGGAATCAATTTCCGAAGTTTGGCTCGGGTACGTTCAGTGAACGAACGAGCGGGAATTTATAACTTTTGATCCGGTGCTCGGAATTGAAATTCAAGGGCACCGATGAACTCGCAGCGCCGATATTCGCTTAAGGAGACCTTTTCGGAAGTTGCGTTTATTTCGGGTTGAAAGTTAGTTTTTGGGTTTTTAGATTAAGTTAAATAAAATTTGTGAAATACAAAATTTTATTTAAACTTGTGGGTTAACTTCTCTCAAAGGGAGTTAGGGGTGGGACCCACACCCACTTAACCTCCCTTGAGAGTATTAAGTGTGGTGGGGACCACACGAACCCTAAAACTTTTCAACTTCTCCCAAACTCCCTTAACTCCCCTCTCTCCCTCTTAAAGGCTTGTCAACTTAACATTTATTTAATTATACAACTCATGTATAATAAATAAGTGAGTTTAATTTTGGAGTTATCCTTTTTTAAATTTCAAACCTTTGAAATTCTTTTGTTAACTTTGTGAATAAATTAAGCTCTTATCCTAATTTTGTTGGGTTAGAACTCTTTAGCCATCTTGTGAGGATTTGAGAGCTTTCCTTTCTTCTTCAAACTTTGACGAAGAACGCTCAAGCTCCGACGAACAACGCCGCTCCTCTCTTCTTTGTCTTCAGTGTCAACGAAAGGGAACGCCGCTTCCTCCTCGTGCTCCCTTCGTCGGCATACGAAGATTCGCCAACGACGTACCTCTTCGGACGTACCTCTTCGTCATCGGATTTGACGAACGACTACCGCGACGCCCGACCTCCGCGACGTTGTCTTCCGCGGGACGTTGACAAATCTTCGAACCTATACCCAAGGTAGGGGTTGTTGATTTTTTTGTTTAATTATTTATTCTTGTTTGTGGTTCTAGCATGATTAACGAAAGGATATTTAAGTTGTGTTATCATTTAACGTGAGGGGGGCCGGACCGCATGAACATGGCCGAACCCCCTCCATCGTTCTTGTTGATTTACCTTGCGGGTGGAAACAAGGTGGCGTGGTGCCGTCGCACCACGCAGATAATCGTGCGATTATATTGCGCGGCGCCGACGCGCCGCGCCGTGGAAGAATCATCAAGAACGTGACGTCGTCGCGCCGCGTCAAGGGGAATCGAAGGCGCGGAGGAGGGGCGCGGTGCCGTCGCACCGCGCCGGACGACGAACACCGCGGCCGGTTCCGGGCTGCGGCGAGACGGGAAGACCGACGGCAGCCGGGCCGCGGCGAGACGGGAAGACCGGCGGCAGCCGCGCCGCCGGCGCCGGAGAACAAGAAGGGCCGCGGCCCTACGGCTGCGGCGGAGCAGCCAGGTGCGGTCGGCCTCACCGGCCGCCGGAGATTGAGGAAGAGCCGCGGCCAAGGCCGCGGCGGAGGAGAAGAAGGCGGCCGGCCGCGCCGGCCGCCGGTTTGGTTAGGAGGCGGGACCCGCGGGTCCCGCGTGAGAGAAGAAATGGACGGCCTTAGGCCGACCGAGATCCGAAAAAAGGGGGGGTTATACCCCCCCGCGTGCGGCACATGCGCGGCACCTGGCCGCGGCGCCGCTGGCCGGGCCGCGCCGCCGCGCCGCCACCAGCCGGGCCGGGTCCAGCGGACCGGGTCGGGTCGAACCGGTTCGGGTCAGACCAGGGTGGGGTCGGGCCGGGTCGGCCCGGACCCGGACCCCCCGTTTTCGAATCAATTTCGTTCAAATGCTCATAACTTGAGCTTCGGGCCTCCGAACGACGCGTCGTCAGCGGCAACGCGATCCTTGGATCGAGATGGTCGTTTTGGTATACTATACTCAAGGTGCACCTTCCTTTTCGGGAGCCTACGTGGTTAAAACTCCGTAGTTAAGCGTGCTTGGCCTAGAGTAGTAACCAGGATGGGTGACCTCCTGGGAAGTTTCCCAGGGTGGGTGTGAGACGGAAAGGCCAATAGTTAACAGTCCGGGCGTCCGATTGACGCGCCGTCTATTTCGTTGAATTCCTCTAAGTGAGTCAGATCTTTTGGCATACTCCGCCCGAGGTTTGGACGCAGGTGGAGTACGGTCGGGTTGGTTTTGCCTTAAAAACCAACCGGGCCCCGGGGACGAAAATGCCAATAACTCTCAGACCGGGCGTCCGATTGACACGTCGTCTGTTGCATTGAGTTCCTGTTGACGATACGGAAATTTTGGATACATCAACTCTGGACTTTGTGACAGTTGATGTATCAGCCTCTCGGCTCGTGGAGCGGACCCTCCGATCGAGCTTGCTGTGTGCGGGAACCCTAGTGCTGGTTGCGACTGTTACTGTGACTATTACTGAGACTACTGCTACTGTGACTGCGACGACGACAGTACAGAGATCCTGTGTGGATTCGACGATGACGACTATAGCACTCAGCGATCCTACGTGGATCAGTGCTATATGTCCTGTGTGGGCCCGATCCTGTGTGGGTCTTTACGCTCAGCGGTCCTGTGTGAACCAGCGCCTACAGGTCCTGTGTGGGCCCGATCCTGTGTGGGTCTTTGCGGTGCTTATCCACAGGTCCTACGTGGGCCCGATCCTGTGTGGGTCTTTTGCGGGGGTTAGTTACCTATCGATCCTTCGTGGGTCCGATGACTTAGATGGATCAGAGATCATCTTTATCGTCTTTCGAAGAAGTATACCTGTGTGAGCTGAATCCTGTTGATTTCCTGTGAGGATTGTGTTGTGCTATCCTGTGTGGATTACGTTTTGCTTTCCTGTGTGGAATACGTTTACTTTCCTGTGTGGACTGAGTTGTACTTGGGCTCGGAGGTTGGAGCGTATTTGAAATTGATGACTTAGGTATATGTATGGACATATACCTAAGCAGTGTCGGTTGTTACTTCGTGATTGTACCTTTCTTTGTGGTTTATCCTTTGTGGATTTTGAGAGACCTTCAGGGGTCTCGGGGTCCCTACTGAGTTGCTTATACTCACCCCTGCACGGGCTTTGCCCGCACTACGCTGTGTTGGTTGCAGACGATGGACAGCATTGATCTTAGCTGAGGCTTGCAGAGCAGGACGGTACCTGGAGGTGGACCACTGGGCGGGACGTGCTCGGAGCGGACGGCAGGACCCGTGGAGCAGTGGAGCTATCTGTACCCACCCTTTAGGTGGGATTTCCAGTGGACAGCTCGGTGTAGCGGCTTTTACCTTTCAGTTGCTGTTTTCCCTTTCGAGTTGTACTTTACTTTCAGTTTGGGTTTGTATACTGGCCCATTTACTTTTTCGCACTTTCAGTTGTACTCTGCTTTTGCTTAGTGTTTACTTTCCGCTTGCTTACTCTGTGGTGTTTGTTTACTTTACAAAGGCAATGCCTTCCCTTTTACCGGGATTTACGCCTTGGTGCTAGTCGCCAGCCCCTGGCCTATGGAAGGCGGGCTTGGGGTAGTCACGACACGGACCCCGAGGGCGGGTCGTGACATATCCCTCGAGGAAAAATAATTCCAATCTCTAGAACCACCAATATGGATCAAAAAAAATTTACAGTCAAATATTAAGGATGAATAGCCAGATTCCTGGATGTACATTTGGGAATCCCATTAAGTAAAATCAGTTAAAAATTCTCATAATATGAATCATAAAAATTACTTTTGGGCATCCTAATCATATGACACATCAAACCAGACTAATAATACAAATACCTCAATACACTTCTAGATATCAAATATGAATTAATAGTTTGAAAATGATTGTATAGATGAAGTATTTAGTGTTGTGGAACACCGACACCCTACAATACATCCATAGCTACATGGGATTTCGTGTCAATCATGAATTATTCGCAATTACCCATAAAATATTTATAAAAACCCATGATTTACTAGAATAGGGTTGGATGGTATCCATGGAACCAACTAGGTTCCCAATGATAACACCCAAAAGAGAAATCCTAATCAGAATATGCCAAAGTGGAATGTAATAAAAGGTGTAAAACAAGGTTTACCTTAATTAGAATGAAAATAGATGAATCCTATATGGGATTCTTGGATTTATTTTTAATCATATGGATCTGAAATGGGATCCTCAATTAGAGAATAAATTTTTACAACCCACAACCAAATGGGCCTAAAAAGGAACACCTCTTAAATGGGGTTCTCAATAAGTAATAGTCCTAAAATCCTTCTATGGTGATTCCAAAAGTCCCATCTACAGTTAAGGAATCACTACAGGTAGGTTGGAATGATGATCAAATCAATTTCCTAAAACCATATACCAGACATTATAACTATGTATTATCCCTATAAAATTCCGAAAATTGGACTACGATGATTAGATGACATTTTCAATAACAATTATAATGACCATTGGGTTGGTATTATCATATGTATCAATAGCTACTAAAAACTAAATTCATTTCTGGGTGGGAGAAACTACATGTTATAACTCTCAAGATCAATATTCACCTTATCAGTCATCAAATCACCCCATGGTTTCATCCATCATGATCACTATCAGAAAACTCTCAAAATGGATCCTTTTATAAAAAATTCATAATTTAGGGCATAAAAACATTATAAACCCAAAAAATATTCATAATAAATAATTAAATACTTTTATAACCAAAAATATTTTGTGTACTCTCAAATCCCAACCTGGACATGTACTTTAGTTGGACATTGTATGTAAAATCCAATTACATGATATGTACCCTACACAGGGTGTACCTGGAATTGTTCTAAAAGTGATATAACCATGTTTTTATTATTATATTTAAATATTTACATGGTTTATATCCCACAAGGGGTCTTACCTTTCACCCAACATGTCTATGTTCTCCAAAATGGGTTGTCTGGTCAGGTATCTTGAAATAAGACTCAGTAAAACTACAAAGAGTGTACCCAGGTACACGATGTGTATATCAAAAAAACTATATGTTCACACACTTTGATACATGTGTATGTATAACTATATTGAGTGCAATAGATATTCACAATATAAATTTTTTAATACTAATCATCGTCATATCAAAACAACACACAATAAGTGTTCTTAAACTACTAGTGTTGTCACTTGGATTTAAGAACCCTAAAGAATTTCACCAATTATGAATCCCCAATATTAATTAAATTAAGAATAGGTTGAACCCATGGTGATCCATATAAGTCAAAAATCATAATTAAATATATGATGATATAAATATACAATAATTTATAGAATAACAATATAATTAACCTACCTTTTGGTTGAATTTTCATAAACATCACACTAATTGATGTTCCCTTACACCTGCATGATTACCTGACCCCTCTCAAGCTCTATGATGAAAAATATATTACATCATCACAAAATTTATCTCCTCACTCCTTCTCAACAATATATAATTTAATATATATCCCCAAGGTTAATAAACAGATAATTAAGGGGAGGAAGATAAATAAAAGTGTAAAAAATAATAATATAAAGGAAAAAAGAAAAATGTCCCAAAGCCCACAGACATCATGTATTGTTTCCCCCACCAAAGAAAAATACCATTGTTTACAAATAAATGGGGGATAAAAAATCTGAATATTATTTTTCTTTCATATTTTATAGTTTCACAAACATGTCTGGAAAAATTATTATTTATTCAGTTAAAAATTATGTATTTTTAATCTATTAAAATTTCAAAAATTTATAATAATCCAAAAAAACTACTATAATAGTATAAACCTCATATTTAATGAAAATATATGTGGTCACAAAAATTAGTTGATATCACCTTCTAGGGAATAAATATGTCATTACCCCTTAGGAGAAGCAGAAATTTAAAATATAAATTTCTGTTGATATTCCCATTCTAATGAAACACATGTATTTACAACATCCCCACCATAAACATCCTCATCTGCAATGATCCTTGGTGGTTTACCATAATACATGATCCCATACCTACATCTATAAAACTACAAAATATTGTTTTTCCAACTACTAGTAATGCGACATTTACCACACCGCCATCAAGGAATATGTATAACATTGACATATCTAATACTCCCCATGATATGTTTATAAATATCATCACCTTTTAAGTGAAATTGAAGTCTTGTATACCATGATCCATCCATCACCAAACCCAATTAGAGGTTTGGACAGAATACCTCATCTTTAGAATCCACTACAACATCCAATGCTAAATTGTTCCCACTTTTCGAGAATGTGTCCTCAAAAAAAATATTAATCTCAAAACATACCTTGTTTTACCGCAACTAATGTGATATTGGTTTTATACCCACCATATGGATTGATTTAAACGACTCCATGAGAACAAATCCCTAGTGTTCTATAGAGACCATGGCCCTAGTATCCTAGAGTAGGTGGTTACTTTTTTTACATTGGTAGTAGATGTAGGGATTCACATTTTGAAGTACAAAATAGTTTTATAGTCATATAAAACTAGGTACATGATTGAATCACAAAAGAGAAACATGATATAAAATATATTATTTTCTATGATAACGCCATTTTTTTCCTTTAGCATATCCCTACATATCAATCATAATTATCTTCCAGGAATCCTTGGGAATGAAAACATACAAATTTGGTGAGCAAATATTTTTAGTATGGTTAGTTGTATAGTGTGGTCTATCATGAACACATAAATCATAATATTTATGTCGAGATTAATTAATAAAACAAAATTATATTTAAATTTTCATTAGGGGAAAAAATAATAGGGAAGGAATAATTGGTGAACAAATAATCCCATATAATTAGTCGCACGATCTTGAAAAATATCCATGTATATTCTAACAAATAAATTAATCACATGGAAATCAATAAATAATTTGATAGTGATATAATATATAATTTAAAATATCATAATTGAAATTATATGGCACAAATTCATGTAATATATTATAAATGTGTAAGGATTTTTCCAAATACCTTTGATCATTATTCATTTGAGACCTATAAATGAATCAAGGGGATGTAAAATGTGTCACACTACAAAATTAAATTCATTCCCCATATCAAATGAGATGAAATTAATCACATAAAAATCATATTAAAAACAAAAATATGAAAATTTTATATTTTAAAAATTCAATAAACATAATAAATGTAAACATCCATCTGTCAATATAACATGTAAAATGTTCATAATTTTCCCAATCAATAAACATAATCATTATGCATCCATGTATATATGAATAAGGGTTTCAAAATAGTGCATCAATAGAAAACTTAATCCTCAATAAAGCATAAAATAATAAGGATGGTATTATTAAAACACATCACAAGTGATGTATAATTCATATGATTGTTATTGTCACTGATAAATAAAAATACTATACATACTACATTAAATAATTCATTAAAGGAATAACCTTTCCCATTTAAAACTGACACATAATAAATAAAACAAGTCTAATTATTAAGAAAAAGATATCTCAAAAAATAATAATGGAAGCTTGTAAATGAATCCTAAAATCAGTTAATTTTCATTAAATTGGGATATTTTTATTAGGTGGATTATGTTTAAACAAATATTTTTTTCAAATTTATGATATAAATTATAAAAGGATGTGATTTTGAAAAATATGGGAAGATTCCATTAATGAAATTGTGTCAATACATAATATGGGTAAATATGAATTTCAAATATCATTTATTGGATGTTGGAAAACCATTTATAAAATTTTTTATTATACAATTATGTGGCAGATAAGAAATTTTCCACTGAAGAGAGAATCAATGTTGTATTTTTTAAAAAAATCTCAATCATTTTAAGTACAAAGGAAGGAAAATATAACAATTTTATTAAAATATAATTTATTATTAGTGTAAAATAAAAAAAAATTGGTTTCATATATAAATACAGAATAATACCCCTTAGTTAGAGTTAATTATAAATAATAATGAATAATGAAGAAATTCTAAAACAATTCTTTACTACATTGTTATATTATTGAATCACAACACCCTTGAAGGGTATAAAAATAAAACTTAAAATGAAATGAATTTAAACTTATTAATGATCTGAAATATATATTGTTATGTATATACACAACAAAAATAAAATAATTGTAGAATATGGAATATGTCTCATGGAAGTAAAAGTGACATGACAAACCCTTAACTCAAGTCTGATTTCCATCAGTTGTGACAAAAACTCATGTATAACAAATATTTTATTATTATATATATATTACATGATAATACTCATATGTATAATACAATAAATTACTTACTTCAAGTCTTTTACAACTTGTTTGTTAATAATTGTTTGTTAAAAGCACTATTATAGGTAATAACTACCCTGATTTTCATATATGTTTTAGTTTGGGATATTAAATAATTGTACATTTATTATGGTAAAAATATATAAATAATGTTATAAATATTATAAATATCATTTATATTCAGTATATAATTGTATATAATATATTTAAATGTCAGAGAGAGAAAATGGGTTACACTGTTTGTGGATATGGTTGGCCATACGTACACATGGATGTTATTATAACTTTTTTATCAAGAAAAATAATGAATGGTAAATTTTATTAAAATTTTAATTAATTATTATTACATAATATATCTTATATATATTAATTATTTATTTATTTATAACTATCTATGTCACTATAAGATAAATAACATGTCACATCACAACATGAAGGCAGTAGAACACATGAACACTCTAACATGCATTTCTATACATATTGGAAGGTATGTAGGGAGATTTGAAATTAAAATTATAGAATTATAATTGTTTATTAAATACCATATATAAAAATTAAACCCACCATTATATACATATGTGGGTGACGCATATGTCATATTAATGAAATCAGTTCTCTAGGTCGTAGTCAGCCATAATATGATTTACAATTTTATTCCACATTTGATGGAAGAGGGGAAGTATATATTTTATTAAAATAAAAAAATAACATATATGAAAATTAATTATAATATTATAATTAATATTGAATTTTTATAGAATTCATTATTTTGTTATAGGAAGAAATATAATAAAGATGCATGCTTAATAAGTATACCTATTCTTGGGAGAAGATCTTAAATTTTATTCATAAAACCTTCATAAAATGTATTTATAATAGAAAATTTATGATAATTCATTGATAGAGATTAAATGAAATGAATTTTATATTTTTTCCTAGAAGAAATTTTTTTTATAACTATAAGGAGGATAAGATAGGGTGTGTCCAATTATAAGTCGGGGAGAGGATAAACATTGAATTTTTTAATATAATAAGTTATAACCAAATTTATCAAATGAAAATATAGTCTAAAAGAGCTATTTATAGAACAATTAAAGATATATATTAAAAATTATACACCAAAACTATAATTGTAAATGTTTTTGGGTCATTTTATCTCCAATATTTTTTTATTTGAAACATTAGTAAACTAGATTTAACCTTAACCATAGTAATTAATTTTTCTAATTTTTTCTATTTATTATGAGAAAAGACTATTTTGGATTATAAAATAATATTAATTATTATTATTATTAAAATGGTATAGATTTTAAATTAATAAACTAACATATAGGGTATAATTTAATTCATTTTTTACCCATAAGCGTAATGAAAACATGATTTTATAATGAAATGTTTTCTTAAGTGTAAAATGTTTCTATAATAGAATTCAACATGAAATTGATTCCAACATAATAAATAATAATGATACAAAATTTAACAATATTTACTTTTCAAAAACGTTTAATAAAAAATGTGACTTTATAAATGGTTTATTATAAAATAATTTTTTATATAAAAATCAATATTTTCACTATTTATTTTTAAATTTTATTTTCAAAAAAATTTTCAAAAATTTTTCCTAAGTTAATTTTCAATTTCAGATTTAAAAAATAAAGATAATATTTAAAATATATTATCTAAAACTAGATAAATGAATTTGTAAAAATTGTGTTTAAACCGTTTTGAAACCACAACTAGAAAAATACAGTTCTCAGGCATTATAATATATTAAATATTATCTCATGCCTAAAATGAATATTAAATAAATGATAAATAATTTTATTTAAATTATTATATAAAATATTCATTATAATTATTAATGAATAGTCACTAATTTAATTTATTAATATATTAATAATGTTCAAATTAAAATGGTTTTCATTAAAACATTTCATTTACATAACTTTTTTCAATTATAATAAATTATTCGGAAATAAATTTATTTATTAAATTTTTAAAAAATATACCATTCATAATTTAGATAGACTTATTAATATCCACAATTTTTATGGTTTAATTATAATTTTTATATTTATATATGTTTTTTCATATGTCATTTAAGCATTATTTTGCGTGTAATATACATTACTGGTCCTAATGTTTATCTCATAAAATATTAATGTGTTACATTCAACCCAACACCAAAAAATTGGTTCCTAAAAATAAGAACACTACCATTGAAATCATGGGTTTTATATTTAAAAATAAAATTGTTGAAAACCAAAATAATAAGAAGGTCAAATAAAACATCTACAAAACAATTTAGAAATGAGAGTATTATGATCATCTAGAATAACACAAAAATATGCATAAAAATAGGTATAACATAGTTGAAAACGAAAATATTCTCTAAGAAGAAAATAATAATTTTTTTAGAGTGACAGAGATCATTGATCAACATAATTTAAATGATCTACCAAAAACCATAAATTTATGATGGCATAAAAGACATTTCATTCATCGAAAATGAAATTAATGGGATACAAAAGTTTTTTAATGAATTTTGATATTTTTTTGGGGTTATTTTCATATCAATAAAGATTAAATAATATACTAACTTGTCATATTATTATTTCCTTAGAACGATTTCATCATTTTTTGAATTTTGGCATCCACTTCATTTCTTACTCCTTGAAATGAATTTTCAATTCAATTTTCATAATTGTAAATAAATAATATTTTCATTTAACATATCATATGATCGAAAAGAATTTTTTAAGTCTTTTTATATAGACCGAAATATTAACACAAAATATAAAACCACTTTTCAAATATATAATACATAATAAATTAATCATTAAAGCCCGATAATAAATCAAAAGTGTTAATATAAAATAAACCATATAAAAAACCCATAACATTAATATTTAAATATTGTTTTAACATTAAAGAATTTCTTATAAACATCTCTCACACCATTAACAACATAATAAAACATTTCCAAAATAATAAATTGAGTTGAACTTAATGGTCATATATATATATATATCTACCCAATTAAATGGGTCCCAAAATATCCTTAATCCCTAAAAATTCATTAAAATTACAAAAAAATTGATCCTATAATATGCTCCCCAAAATCTAGTTAATATTATTCAATTAAATCATTTAAGATGAAATAGTTTCATACTAACTAAAACATTATTTAATCTAGTGGTTGGTGTTCCACCCTTTACACCCAAATGTTTTGGGTCCAAGCCCTCAGATAATATCTTATGTGATTTGTTGTCACCCCGAAAGTAGGAAGAAAATTTTTCAAAATTATATTAATATTGTTTGTATAACATTAAAATATATTAATAACCCTTAATTCCATAAATGTTTTAGAATATAAAATACTCAAATGTTACCCATAAAATAAACATGATTTCTATAAACTATAATGGAATTTTATTATAAGTAACCTTTTCCAAAATTCTTTTATTATAATAATGGGTTTTATTTCCAAAAAAAATTCCCAAAATATGCCAAATATTAGAAAACTCTCTTCACCAAAAACAAAAAAAATGGGTTTCTAATACTCAGAAAAAATGAAAAATATTAAAATTATAAAACCATGATTTTTTAGTTGACTATGTATTTTATATTTTAAGAATATATATATTCTTTTAAAAATTCAATCAATTCTTACATGGTTCCTAATACTTATAACATATTCACTATTCATTTAAAAATAACGGTACAATATAATAATTTATTACCAATTTATAAAAAAAGAATCCTTTTTACAACATTGATTGGTATTAACATGGTCCTCCCTTGTCCTATAAATTAACTATTAATGTTGGGAATTGTCTCATATAATTACCTAGTTCCCCAAAAATCAGAAAAAGAAATATAAATAAAGATATATGCTGAAATTTATTTCTCTACACCGAACTCTTCACTTTTCTTTATAATTAATAGTCATATTCCATTATTTTCAACAAATAATATGTTTTACAATTACTTTGATATATTATCTTATGTTCCTCTTTCAACATTAAAAAATGAAGGTAATTGATAAATAATTCATCTATGGTCCCCAAAACCTAAAATCTTATTAGACGTTATCCTTCCCATCATTAATGAGTATTAGAGTCGGTTACGTAACATGTTTTTAATCATATATCATGATTTATTTTTAAGAATAATCACAATGTCCTTCTCTTTTGTTATCTACCCATTTGGTTACTCATAATCTCCACATTTTCCATTACTTTTATTATTAACATAATTATAAAAAATTATATCTATTTACTAAACTATAATGTTATGGTCATAGAAACAATAATCACATCAGAAAATGATTTAATCATTTACAGGATGTCGAAATCATGACACCTTAATTTCAATTATTAAAACCCATCGTATAATATATTTGATTCATTTTAATCATAAATTCTAATCCTATATAATGGTTCATATGGAAAGTGTTAATTAACCAAATAATATCCCCCAAGATTGTAATAATTGGTCTTCCATAAGGAATTTTATCAGGAACTAGGTGATAATTGAGTGAAATCTATATGCACCATTTTTTGATTAATTACCCAGGGAATAATTATTCAGTATCAAAATCAAATTATAATTTATATCAAGCCTCATTTATACAAAAACCAAATAACATAAACCTTACCAAAAAATATATTATTATATATTTAGGCATATCCAGAAATTCACTGATTATGTAATGTTCTATAATCATTGATTTGATAAATATATTTCCCAAGGTATCTAAAAATCAGAAACATATACTATGTCATGACCCGTCCTCTAGGGCCCGTATCATGACTACCCCAAGCCCATCATCCATAGGCCAGGTTATTGAAACTAGAAAAAAATGATTAAATACCAAAACTAGGATGGCATTGTCATTATAACTGTAAACAAACACATCAGAGTACACAACTGGTAGAAAACACTAAGTAAAACTATATACAAAAGAAGTGTTGGAAAGTAAAGGGGGCCGGAAATACAAGCCCAACAGTAAATAGAAGGATAAGGAAAATGAAAAGTACAACTTAAAGAAGAATTAATGCAGCTATTGGATTATCCTCCGGGGCTCTTACTTGAAGGGTAGGTATAGATGGCCTTGTCATCACTCCATGTTTGTCTGTCTGCTCCGTTTACCATCATACCGAGTGGTCCACATCTGGGTATCGTCAAGTCCTATTACTCTTTGCCTCAATCAGTGTTGTCCGTCATCGGAATCCAACGCAACGAGGTGCGAGCATAGCCTTTGCAGGGGTGAGCATAACGATGCTCAGTAGGGACCCCGACACCCTCAATTTCTCACAAAATCCGACAAGGAGAAACCAAAAATCATGGATTCAATGGATAACCATTACATAGGTATATGCTCATAAAAATACCTAAGTTATCTAGTAACCCATCTCAAATATGAGGAAAACACAAAAGTCATTGACTCATCTTAAAACCCGGATTTTATTCTAGGAGTATTATCATGTAAAAACCCATGTCAAACTATCAGAACCACAACTAATGGTGTACTCCTCCTCTAACGAGTATTGTGGGCCTGCCGCGTCACATAGAGGCACTTCCCACTATCCTGGACTGCTGTGGTACTCTTCATGTTGAGTATCATTGGTCTGTTGCATCGCACAGAGGCGCTCCCCACTGTGGGTCTGCCGTGTCACATAGCAGGGCTCCCCACTGAGGGTCTGACACGTCACACTACGACGCTTTCCACTGGGCTAGTCGAAACTCTCTAAGTCGAAAGGGTAGCAGTATTCAGGTATCATCCAGATACTAGGTCCCCATAATCCACTCGCTCGTCTCCGGGAGGATCCTCTCCATGATCTACTGGTCATTACTCCATATGTCTCAAAGTCCCAAGTATATGTATCGCAAAAATATGCCTCGTTATAGGGGTCTCGAGGCAACAGACAGCGTGTCGATCAGACGCTCGGTCTGTGAGTTATTGGGATTTCAGTCCAGGGGGCCCAGTTGGATTTTAGGTTCAATCCAACCCAACCGTACCCCAACTATGTCCAAACCTCAAGTGGGGTATGCCAAAAGTACCATCTCACTATAAGATTCCTATCATCATAGCTGGTTTGTCATTCAGACACTCGTAGCCCAAGATATGGGAAAAGGTGTATTCCGATCAAAATGGTCCGGACCTGGACCGCAGGTCCGACCCGGTCCGAGGTGGCGGCCCAGCCCATGGGAGTGGCCCAGCTTGAGGGGGCGGCCCGACCTAAGGGTGGTCCAGTCCGAGGGGGCGGCCCATGGGGCCAGCTGCTGGCGGCGCCCTGTGGGGCCCGCCCTAGCTGTGTGGGGGTGGGGGTGCCACTTCCCCCTAACTTTCGAGAAGAACCTGCGCTAGGCCCTGGTTCAGAATCTCGGGGGACCTGGGGGGTCCCACATTGTTCGGTTGGCTGAGTAGCCAGTTGGTTCCGCACCTCCGGTGGTTGGTCGGCCATATGCCGCCATGTTCCTCCCCCATGGCCCGCCCTGGCCACGACTCTTCTTCACCATGCGGCGCGACGGCTCCGCGACCCACCAAGGCCGCGACCCTATTTTCTTATACACGGTGTGCCTGTGCGTTGTCCTTCAGTCGAGGCCCGACCTGGCCGCGACCCTTTCTTCCACGGGGCATGATGGTTCCACACCTTTCCGGCGACCCAGAGGCCCTGTGCTGCTTGTTCCTTCATGACTGTCCATCGCCAAACTCCATTGCTTCACCGATATTCAATCTGCCAGCGCTGCTGTTGGACCACTTCCATCATCAAAAAATGAAGAAAAATATAGGGTGAGGTTCGAGTTGTGTTCATGCGGCACGAACTCTCCACATTATAGTGATAACATTTGGCGATTCACAAGAGAAGATTTTTTCGATGAGGAACGGAAACAAATAAAATCTCAATTCCCCATTCCTCATATTTTTTATCATTGACGGAGTCACAGAAAGAAAAAGTCGTTCCATTGAAATTGGAATGAAGATGAAGAAGTCGAGTCCATCATCGTCGGCATTCATCAAGGAAGGCACTCCCTCTTTTGTCCCGGTTGAAGAAGGAGGAAGAAGTACATCCTTCATCACTGGAGTGGGGCATTCATTATTGGAATATGATGTTGTAAAAGTATTATTCCACTCCCAATGCTCCACCAAAATTCCAATCCAAAAATAATATAAGATGTTGTCTATTATTTGTTAGTCAAAACCATACAAATTGTTGTGTTTAATTGAATTAGACAACTCATTTAATTAATGGGGTGGAAAAGATTTAAATTCAAAAGAATTCAAATGGGTTAAATTAATTAATTTATAGGGTTAAATTAATTAATTGAGGGTGGTTACGCACTCAAGGAGAGATGTTCAAGGGTTCTCCCCTCATAAATGGGGGGTTCCATGGGTTACAAGCTCGGGTGGTCCCCACCAATTATATCATTCCAAGGAAGGTTATGTGTAGGCGGTACCCACCACCATAAAAAGTCATGGGAGTTTAAGATGTGGCGGTCCCACCACCAACTCCCATGGGGAGGTTCCAACTACCATCCAACACACACATGGAATCCTAGAATAAATTAAATTGTCGAATAGTTTAATTTATTATTTATATTTAAAGCCAAAAACTGACTTTTATTCTTGACCATATGCTGTCGAGGTGGAATACTTCTTAAGTGAATACCTATGCTACGAGTTCAACAGTTCCCTCATATTTAAATTTTGATCACCGGTTCAAAAGTTTTAAAATCTCCCTCGCGCGTTTACTGAATGTACCTGAACAAAACTTCAGAAATCGATTTTGGGCTCACCGCGCCTCGAAATCAAGCATCGTAAATATTTACATGCTCATAAAAATCTCATGTATTTAGGGAAAACAAATTCCACGAAACTTCTGTGTCTTTAAATTATCCCCACCACAGGGATAAACGTCCTCATAAGATAAAACCCAAACTATTGAAAAAAATGAGGGTACTAAGCATGCATGTGAGCCTCCCTCTCTCATGTGCTCTCTTAGAGGTTCTCGTTCTACCAGCGTACACGCACCGGAGTTGTCAACCATCCATGAAAGACCTGCTTATGTCGATCCCCAATATCCTCTAGAACCTCTGTAAAAGTAGTCCTGTCATCGATGTCCAGCTCCCCATAGTCGATGATGTGGGATGTGTCGGGCACATATCTCCTCAGTTGAGATATGTGGAAGAAGTCATGCACTAGGTGAAACTGAGGTGGAAGAGATAAGATTCAATCCACCTAGACTACTCTGCAGGGGACCTGGAAATGTATAATCAATCATAGATATATCTTTCTACCTCAGCCAAATCTCTACATACCATATCGAGGTGACACTCATAGGAAGACATGTTCGCCATCCTCGAACTCTAGTGGTCTCTGCCTCCTATCAGCATACTACTTCTACCTGCTCTGTGAAGTCTTCATCTACTCCTGGATGATCTTCACCTTTTCCATGGTAGCCCATACCTTCTTTGGTCCCAATATTGCTGACTCCCATGGGTCGTTCCAGCACAGTGGCGATCTGCAAGGTCTACCATACAAGGATTCAAAAGGTGCCATACTGATGGTGGAATGATAACTGATGTTTTATGAAAACTCCACCAAAGGAAAGTGATCCTTCCATCTGTGAACAAATTCATGGACAAAAGCTCATATCATGTCCTCAAGAGTCTAAATGGTCCACACAGTCTGACCATCCATCAGGGGATGGAATGCGGTTCTCAAGCCAAGCTTGTTCCAGAAGCCTTCTGCAACCCCTTCCATACCCGAGAAGAAAATCGTGTGTCATGATTGGATAAAATATCATAATTTACTCCATGTAAACACACAATCTCCTGTACATAATGGAGTCTCAATCTCTCTACTAAGCCCTTCTCTCTCATTGGTGGGTTGTGGGCGGACTTGGTGAGTCATTCAATGACCATCCCTATCGAAACGTGACTCCTCAATTTTCATGGTTGACACATCACAAAATCCATGGATATACCATCCCACTTACACTCTGGTACCTCTAAGTGTTGAACCATGTCTTCCAGTACCTGGTGCATCACCTTTACTTGATAACAATTGAGGCACCAAGTGACAAACTATGCTATCACCTTCTTCATAAATATCCACCGCTGTTGTCGTTAGAGGTCCTGGTATGACTTCACCACTACTTGATGTACTACTAAAGGGGAAGTTTGGAACTCCCTCAACACATACTCCTGAAGTGAAACTGGTAACAAGGTACGTCCACTGAAGAGGATGAAGTGCTCCCCACCTTCTAAAAATTCATCAAGTGCCTGCCCTGTTGATATCTGAGCATGTCGCATCTTGCAGTCTACATCCCCACACTGCGCCTCCCGGACTTGCTGAAAAAGTGGATGAGTGACCGTATGATATTGTAGATAGGATGATCCATCCCAATCCATAATGGATATTTTTATAGTATCCAAATTCTCTATCGCATCTCCTAGAACATTTATACCAGATCTCTTACTGAGTGCATCCACAACAAAGTAACCCTTCTTAGGAGTATATACTATTTCGATGTCAAAGTCCTCGTGGAACTCAAGCCAACATCGTTGTCTTAGGTTCAAGTCCTTCTTAGAGAAGATATACCTAAGACTCATATGATCGGAGTGCATGGTAAAACGATTTCAAATTAGATATTATAGACCCATTCTTAAGGCGAACACCATGGCTGCTAACTCTAGGTCATGGGTAGCGTAGTTCTTCTCATGTTGTCTTAGCTACTGATAACCATATGTGATCACTGCTCGCTCTGGCATCAGGACACATCCAAGCCTGGTCCCTGATGTGTCGCAAAAAAATACGTACCCTACAGCCTTGTCTAGAAGACTCAAGATGGGGGGCACTAGTTATCCTCTGCCTCAGTTCATGAAAGCATTGTTGTCATCTCTCCGACAAAACGAAGGGTTGCCCCATCTTCCTCATGGATGATAGTGGTATTGCAACTCTGGAGAGGTATGTAACGAATCTTCTATAGTACCCAGCCAAGCCTAAGAAACTTTGTACCTCCATCACACTCTTAGGTGGATTCTAAGAATGTACATCCTTGATCCTCGCTGGATCCACTGCAACTCCATCATCCAAGATGACATGTCCCAAGACATGAACCTCTTGAATCCAAAACTGGAACTTGGAGAGCTTACCAAAAAGTTGGTGCTCTAAGAGTGTGTCCAGTACTACCTAAAAATGGTAGGCATTCTCCTCTACATCAGTCGATTATATCCGTATTTCGTCATTGAAAACTACGACAATGAGATCGAGGTAAGGCTGGAAAAACATGTTCATGAGACACATGAACACGTCTGGAGTGTCGGTTTTGACGAAAAGAAAAACCAAGAACTCATAGTGGTGGTACCGACACCTAATTGGCCATCTTCTACACATCCTCATCTCAAACTCTAAGCTGGTGATGACATGATCTGAGATCTATCTTCGAGAACCACCGTTCTCCCTTGAGTTGATCAAAGAGGATTTCAATCCTAAGGAGAGGGTAGTTGTTCATCACGAAAACCTGGATCAAACGACGGTAGTCAACACAAATCCTCAAGCTCCCATCCGCCTTATTGGAAAACAAAATTGGGGCTACCCAAGGAGAAACACTGGGCTGGATGAATCCCTTCCCCTAAAAGTCCTCCAGGTATACCCATATCACAAAAAGCTCAGTGGGAGCCATCTGATATGATGGAGTAGATATCTATGCGTTCCTGGGGGTATTGGTCAATGTAGAAGTCCACATCTCTACGAGGTGGTAGTCCTGGAACATATTTAGGGAAAAAATCCGCGTATTGGTCCACCGCTACAGGGTATGTCAGACTCTCCACTTAAAATACTACGAGGATAAGGCAAGCCAACTGGTGAGTGATCAGCCGCACCCTCCTCCGAGTAAGTCTGTTTCATGCTTCAATGGTTCCCTTACCACTGGTGAAGGTGAACCTGGTTCCATCAGTGCAGACACACCGCACATTGTGCCTAATACAGTCGATCTGATCATGGAATCTAGATAACCATTTCATACCCAAGATGACTTCGTAAGGCCTCGAATCCACTATGAGGATATCCCATCCGAAGCTCTCTTCTCCTAGAATAAGCTCACACTACCAGCACCAGGGTGTAATCATCGAGTCTACTCCTGTATGAGACTCTAGCCGTAAAGATCGATCCAACAGCTCCGTTAGAATCTATGAGCTTCGAACGTGGGTAGTGGAAATGAAATATTGACTGGAACATCTTCCTATAATAATTTTAGATAAGGTGGAGTAGACACAGATCATACCAAGAATAATCTCCAGAGCACCATGGTCATACGCCTCTGCTTCATGAAGATGAGATCTCCCCTATAAACCTACTCCCTACAGTCAGGGTGGTCCTCCTAGTGGTGGTTGTGGTAGCACCTCGTAACGTCGTCCACCGCTAGCAGCACGAACAGCTCCACTGCCATGTCTGTCAGCTCCCTGAAGACCGCCTCGATCAAACCTATGCCTATGCCTAGGAGGTTCCTCAGCTGTCTGTTGATCATCGGAATGGTGGGTCAGACATTCACGAGCCATGTGACCCTGCCCACCGCATGAGTAGCACTGTCTGATCCTGGAATATATGCCACTGCCTTGGCTTCCACACACTACAGATCCTGAGTCCTTCAGTCATCCACCCTTGGGTCTGGTCCTCTTGGACCTCTACATTATCTATCTACTACCAAATCCAGAATAATTCTCTGCATGTTGACTATTAGTGGGTCTTGCTGCTGGAGACAACTCAATATGGAAACTCTCTACTAGGAGGGATCTCTCTAAGACCCCTACCTGCGTCGTGCTGCTGAGAGAGATCATCAAAGACCTGATCTATCACCTGATCACTTGCTTGAAGGTCTTTTACCTAAAGAATGGGTCCCGTAACATATCATTAGAGTAGACCGAGAGGTCAGAGAACCTCAATGAGTACTGAGATACCATCATGTTGCCCTGTTATAGATGAAGTAGATCATGTATCTTCACATCTCATAGAGTCACTGGAATAAACTCCACCAGGAACAGGCTCTCAAAAACTATCTAGAGTAGTGTTGCCTTTCCATGCACCTAGAGAATCAGGATCCAGTATCTTCCTGTTGCTACCTGAAGGAGACTCTCAGCAAGGATACCCATAAGGTCTTGTAGTGTCTCTACTAGCATGAAGACTCTCACCACTTCCTCCAGCCAATCCTCAGCAGCCTGTGGGTAAGTCTCTCCAAGGAACCTGGGTGGGCTCTGGTGATGGAACTCATAAAACATGCTCAAGCGGCATGGATCATTTGCTTCTGGGTTTGGTGGCATTAGTGGCCTAACTGGGAGTAATAGCACTGGTGCCTCTGCTGGTAAAGGGCCCTGCACTGAGTCCTTGTCGCTCGGTGGGATATCAGAGCATACGAATAATGGGGTTCTGCGGGGAGGCATCCTGAATGAAACAGATGTGACATGGTCAAAAGATTTATAACTACTGAGCTGACCTGGTAGAGATTAATCAATGAAAAACTTTTAAATACATGAACACAATCAGTGTTATCGTGCACTAAGTTGGAAATCTGATGTCAGGGTCCTGGTGTTTGGATATGTCGGCCACCCGCACCAACACTGGACTCCTCGAACTGAAAACCACAATTTATTCCCATAATACTATTGATTCACATAAAATAATGATCAATGTCCTATATTTTATTTATAAACCAACTCCTCTAATTCCTACTTCTCCCGACTCGTACCCCAAAGACCGTATCGTGACAACCCCTTGCCCGCCTTCCATAGGCCAAGGGCTGGCGACTAGCACTAAAGGGGTAAATCTCAAAACTGGGAAGTAATTTCCTTTATAACTGTAAACAAAATCATCCCAGTACACAAATAGAAGCAAAACAATAGGTAAAATTTTATAAAAAAGAAGCACTGGAAAGTAAAGGGGACCAGAAATACATGACCAACAGTAATGTACTAAGAAACCGAAAATAAAAGTAGAACTGAAATAAGATGTAAAGCAGCCATTGGGTCATCCTTTAGGGTTCCTACCAAAAGGGTAGTTACAGATCGACTCTTTATGCAATCCATGTCTATCTATCCGCTCTGTGTACCATCACACCAAGTTTTCTATCTCTGGGTACCATCCAGTCCTGTTACTCTTTGCCTCAGTCAGTGCTGTATGTCGTCTGCATCCAACACAACGAGGTGTGGGAATAGCCCGAGTAGGGGTGAGTATAATGATACTTAGTAGGGACATCGAGACCTTCAATGTAAAGACTCATAAATTTCAAGGAAATTTGTTTTCTTAATTTTTTTTGGAATTTTACAAGAGCGCAGTTTCTGACGGCACCTGATTCTGAGGCCCGGTGTGCCCGGAATCATTTTCTGAAGTTTGGCTTGGGTACGTTCAGTGAACGGACGAGCGGGTTTTTTCTAACTTTTGAACTGGTGCCCGGAATCGAATTCTGAGGGCGCCTATGGAATCGCAGCGCTGGTATTTTCTTAGAAACGCTTCTTCTGGAGTTGCGTTTTCTCAGGAGTGGTTTTTAATTTTCAGGCTTAAAGTTAAGAAATAAAATAATTTGTTCGACAAACATTATTTTATATCTCTTAAGCCACTTGGAAGCCACTTGAAACCACTTAAAGCGGCTTAAGCTGAGTTGATCTGGATAGAATGCTATCCAAAAATATCCTACCCTCTTGGTAGGATATTTGTGAGGTGGGGCCCGCATGAGCCCCGCCGTTTATTTTCCGCTAAGTAACGCACCCGCGAAAACCCGTCATTATGAAAGTCAACTGACGCATTTTCTTATTTTCTTAACGCACCATTTAATTGGGTGGTTTACTTCATTGATTTAATTGGACTGTTTATTTCGTTGAATTAATTCTACGAATTAATGGGTCGTTACTTACCTCTTTTTCGTTTGTTGGCATAATAATAAAATAAGACCAACACGACTTTTGAAGGTTTTCACATTGAGAGGCTTTGACAGAATTCTTGTGCCTTTATCCTCCTTCGCAAAGAACAAGAAGAACGCGAAGAACGCGAAGAACGCCATCACCCTCAGAGTTTGACGACGCTTCATCCGAGACGTTCTTCCCAGCCCCGATCTCCGATCACCAACTGCTTGAGGTAAGAGATCTCGGGTTTCTTTTTAAACTTCCTTGTGGTTTATAACAACACACAGATTTAATTATTTTCAATTAAATCAGTTTTCTCTTGGTCCATTGGGTTCGTCGACACAACGCCGGATTCCGCGACGACGCGACGCCCTTCCGTGACGACGCGACGCCTTCCGCGACACGACGATTGCCTCCTTTCGCGACGATCAATTTCCTCGAAGAACCTGCGTGCAACAACTTGACGAGGTAGGGGTTGTTGTGAATAATTCTTTTATTCCCATGATCGTTTCTTTTAAAAGTGATGAACTCGGACAATATGACCAATTTTAGTTTATTGAAATTGTTGTTTCATGTGTTGAATAATTTCTCCCGTTGTTTTTATCTAACGCAGAGGGTGCAGGCCAAACAAACACGGCCCGACAACCCTCTTCCATTCTTCATGGTTGTACAGATTTGGAGGGCGATGGAAAAAATGTGACTCAAGGGCGATTTGATGATCTCGCGGTGAAGAACGGAACCCGGGAGGGGCAATGGCACAGACGGGAAGGAAAACGGACCACCAGAGCAACTCCGCTGGCCCGCGGAAGCGGCCGGCGGACAGAGCCGCCGCGGATTCAGCCGCGGCCGCGCAGGTCCGGCTCGCCCGCACGGGACGCGGTGACATGCCACGTCCGATTGAACCAACGCGTCCCCACGCAGGGCCGCAGCACCTCCAAACCGCGGGGAGGGCGCCCCGCGGCGTCCAGCTGCTCGGCCGCTCGGCCGAGCCGAGCCAGGCCTGTCCGACCGGCCGGGCCGTGCCCTGGCCGTGCCAGACCGGGTCCATCCGGGTTGGACTGGGTCGGGTCAATCCGGTTCGGGTTGACCCGGTTCGGCCGACCCAGGGGGGTCGTGCCTGGGCGGCCCGGGCCCGGACCCCCCGTCTTCGGACCGTTTTCGGTCTTTTGCCCGTAACATGAGCTACGGGCCTCCTAACGATGTGCCATTAGCGGAAACACGATCCTTGGATCGAGACGGTCGTTTTGGTATATCGCACTCAAGGTTTCGGAACACTTTGGGTTCGGCCGGGTTGGTTCGTACACGAAATCAACCGGGCCCTCGGAGCGGAAACGCTCATATCTTGAGCTACGGACGTCTGATTGATGTGTCGTCACCTTTGTTGAATTTCTCTAAGTGAGATGGATATTTTGGCATACTCCGCCCGATATTTGGACGCAGGTGGAGTACGATCGGGTTGGTTTTGCTTAAAAAACCATCCGGGCCCCTGGGACGAAAAGGCTAATAACTCTCAGACCGGGCGTCCGATTGACGCGCCTTCTGCGACTTTGAGTTCCTGTTGACGATACGGAAATTTTGGATACTTCAACTTCGGACTTTGTGTTAGTTGATGTATCAGCCTCTCGGCTCGTGGAGCGGACCCTCACGAATGATCTTGCTGTGTGCGGGAACCCTAGTGCTGGCTGCGACTCCGACGACGACTGTGCAGAGATCCTCAGTGGACTCCGACGACGACCGTGCAGAGATCCTGAGTGGACTGCGACGACGACTGTGCAGAGATCCTCAGTGGACTGCGACGACTACAGCACTCAGCGATCCTTTGTGGATCAGTGCTATAGGTCCTATGTGGGCCCTATCCTGTGTCGGTTCGATCCTGTGTGGGTCAGCGCTCAGCGGTTCTGTGTGAGCCAGCGCCTACAGGTCCTGTGTGGGCCTGATCCTGTGTGGGTCTTTGCGGGGGTTAGTACCTATCGATCCTTTTTGGGTCCGATGACTTAGATGGATCAGTGATCATCTTTATCGTCATCCGAAGAAGTATACCTGTGTGAGCTGAATCTTGTGTTACTCTCCTTTGTGGATTGTGTTGAACCATCCTGTGTGGATTTACTGTTTACACTCCTTTGTGGATTGCGTTGTGCTATCCTGTGTGGATTTACGTTTTTCTTTCCTGTGTGGACTGGGTTGTGCTTGGGCTCGGATGTTGGAGCTGAATGGGAATTGATGACTTAGGTATATGTATGGGCATATACCTAAGCAGTGTCGGTTGTTGCTTCGTGATTGAATCTTCCCTTTTGGTTTATCCTTTGTGGATTTTGGGAGACCTTCTGGGGGTCCCGGGGTCCCTACTGAGTAGCTTATACTCACCCCTACATGGGCTATGCTCAGGTGTGGTTTTTAAATTTCAGGCTTAAAGTTAAGAAATAAAATAAATTGTTCGACAAACTTTATTTTATTTCTCTTAAGCCACTTGGAAGCCACTTGAAGCCACTTAAAGCGGTTTAATCTGAGTTGATCCGGATAGGATGCTATACAAAAATATCCTACCCTCTTGGTAGGATATTTGTGAGGTGGGGCCAGCATGAGCCCCACCGTTTCTTTTCCGCTAAGTAATGCACCCGCGAAAACCCGTCATTATGAAAGTCAACTGACGCGTTTTCTTATTTTCTTAACGCACCATTTAATTGGGCGATTTATTTCGTTGAATTAATTGGATGGTTTATTTAGTTGAATTATTTCTACGAATTAATGGGTCGTTACTTACCACTTTTTTGTTTCTTGGTGTAATAATAAAATAAGACCAACACGACTTTTGAAGGTTTTCATGTTGAGAGGCTTTGACAGAATTCTTGTGCCTTTATCCTCCTTCGCGAAGAACGCGAATAACATGAAGAATGCGAAGAACTTCGTCACCCTCGGAGTTTGACGACGCTTCATCCGAGATGTTCTTCCCCGCCTCGATCTCCGATCACCAACTGCTTGAGGTTAGAGATCTCGGGTTTCTTTTTAAGCTTCCTTGTGGTTTATAACAACACACGGATTTAATTATTTTCAATTAAATCTGTTGTCTCTTGGTCCGTTGACTTCGTCGACGCAACGTCGGATTCCGCGACGACGCGACGCCCTTCCGCAAAGACGCAACGCCTTTCGCGACACGACGATCGCCTCCTTCCGCGGCGATCAATTTCTGTGAAGAACCCTCGTGCAACGACTTGACGAGGTAGGGTTTGTTGTGAATAATTCTTTTATTCCCGTGATCGTTTCTTTTAAAAGTAAAAACCCGGACAATATGATGTGTTGAATAATTTTTCCCGTTGTTTTTATCTAACGCGGAGGGTGTGGGCCAAACGAACACGGCCCGACAACCCTCCGCTGTTCTTCGTGGTTGTGCGGATTTGGCGGGCGACGGCAAAACATGACGCAAGGGCGATTTGATAATCCTGCAGTGAAGAACGGAACCCGGGAGGGGCAACGGCGTAGACGGAAAGGAAAACGGACCACCGGAGCAACTCCGGTGGCCCGCGGAAGCGGCCGGCGGCCAGCGGACCTGCGGCCGCGCGAGTCCGGCTCGCCCGCATGGGACGCGGCGACATTCCGCGTTCGATTGAACCAACACAGCCCCATGCGGGGCCGCGACACCTCCAAACCGCGGGGGCGACGCACCGTGGCGTCCAACTGCTCGGCCGCTCGGCCGAGCCGCGCCAGGCCAGTCCGACCGGCCGGGTTGTGCCCTGGCCGGGCTGGACAGGGTCCGGCCGGGTGGGACCGAGTCGGGTCGACCTGGTTCGGCCGACCCAGGGGGGGGTCGGGCCAGGTCGGCCCGGGCCCGGACCCCCCGTCTTCGGACCGTTTTCGGTCTTTTGCCTGTAACTTGAGCTACGGGCCTCCAAACGCCGCACCGTCAGTGGAAACACTATCCTTGGATCGAGACGGTCGTTTCAGTATATCGCACTCAAGGTTTTGGAATACTTTGGGTTCGGCCGGGTTGGTTCGTACACAAAACCAACCGGGCCCTCGGAGCGGAAACGCTCATATCTTGAGCTACGGACGTCCGATTGACGTGACGTCAGCTTTTTTGAATTCCTCCAAGTGAGACGGATCTCTTGGCATACTGCGCCCGAGGTTTGGACGCAGGTGGAGTATGGTCAGGTTGGTTTTGGTTAAAAAAAACCAACCGGGCCCCTGGGACTAAAAAGCCAATAACTCTCAGACCGGGCGTCTGATTGACGCGCCGTCTGCGACGTTCAGTTCCTGTTGACGATACGGAACTTTTGGATACATCAACTTTGGACTTTGTGTCAGTTGATGTATCAGCCTCTCGGCTCATGGATCGGACCCTCCCGAACGAGCTTGATGTGTGCGTGAACCCTAGTGCGGGCTGTGACTCTGACGACGACTGTGTAGAGATCCTCAGTGGACTCCGACGACGACCGTGCAGAGATCCTCAGTAGACTGCGACGACGACTGTGCAGAGATCCTCAGTGGACTGTGACGACTACATCACTCAGCGATACTTTGTGGATCAGTGCTACAGGTCCTGTGTGGGCCCGATCCTGTGTGGGTCTGATCCTGTGTGGGTCAGCGCTCAGCGGTTCGGTGTGAGCCAGCGCCTACAGGTCCTGTGTGGGCCCGATCCTGTGTGGGACTTTGCGGGGTTTAGTACCTATCAATCCTTTGCGGGTCCGACGACTTAGATGGATCAGTGATCATCTTTATCATCATCCGAAGAAGTGTACCTGTGTGAGATGAATCTTGTGTTACTCTCCTTTGTGGATTGTGTTCAACCATCCTGTGTGGATTTACTATTTACTCTCCTTTGTGGATTTCATTGTGCTATCCTGTGTGGATTTATGTCTTGCTTTCCTGTGTGGACTGGGTTGTGCTTGGGCTCGGATGTTGGAGCTGAACGGGAATTGATGACTTAGGTATATGTATGGGAATATACCTAAGTAGTGTCGGTTGTTTCTTCGTGATTGCATCTTCCCTTTTGGTTTATCTTTTGTGGATTTTGGGAGACCTTCGGGGGTCTCGGTGTCCCTACTGAGTAGCTTATACTCACCCCTGCACGGGCTATGCCCACACTACGTTGTGTTGGTTGCAGACGACGGACAGCGTTGATCGTGGTGGAGGTGTGTGGAGCAGGACGGTACCTGGAGGTGGACCACTGGGCGAACATACTCGGACCAGTCAGGTGGACCCGAGGAGCAGTAGAGGCTATCTGTACCCACCCTTCAGGTGGGACTTCCAGACGACAGCTCGACGCTGCGGCTTTTCTTTTCAGTTGTTGTTTTTCCCTTCAGTTGTACTTTACAGTTGGGCTTGTATTTCCGGCCCCTTTTACCTTCAGCACAGCTTGTTACAGTTTTTACTTAGTGTTTACTTTTCTCTACGCTTACTCTGTGGTTCTTGTTTACTTTTCAAAGGCAATGCCTTCCCTTTTGATTGGGATTTACGCCTTGGTTCTAATCGCCATCCCCTGGCCTATGGAAGGCGGGCTTGGGGTAGTCATGGCACGGACCCCGATGACGGGTCGTGACAAATTGGTATCAAAGGCGGTCGGTTCTACCGCAGACTCTAATCTTTCTTCTATGTGAAGCAATAGTGTTTAGCGTATTGAGTGTGGTTATCAGTACAGGGAGTCCAGTGTTGGTGCGGCGGCCGACGTATCTGTACACAAGGACCTTGACTTCTGATTTCCGACTTGATGCACGAAAACATTGATTGCGTGTGTGTTTCAAGTTTTCTTTGTGATTACTTGTGTCAGCTCACCAGGTATACTGTTCTGACCATGGCCCACTTGTTTCCTTTTCAGGATGGCCCCACGACGGTAGCCAGCTAGGGTTCCAAGAGTAGAGCGCGACGACAGCCCGCTGAGCGACGAGGCCTCGATACAGGGCCCGTTGACAGCAGAGGCACCGGCAGTACCTTTACCCGAAGAGCCCCCGATGCTTCCAACACCGACCGCTGACGATGCACGTCGCCTCGGAGCTCTGCACGAGTTCCAGCGCCAGTGACCACTCAGGTTTCATGGGGAGACGGACCCCCAGGCAGCTGAGGACTGACTGGAGGCGGTCGTTTGAGTTTTCAGTCTAGTGAGGACACCGGCAGACCTCATGGTGATCCTCGCGGTGAGCCTACTACACGCAGCAGCAGGACGATGGTGGAGCATGATGCTCCAGGTTCACGATGAGACCTCTCTCATCTAGAAGGACTTTGAGAGCCTCTTCCACTCAGAGTTCGTCCCGTCCACCCTCCGTGCAGTGCGCATTCAGGAGCTTCTTTAGTTGCGGCAGGGCAGCTTGACGGTCGCCCAGTACGCGGCGAGGTTCACCGATCTTTCTCGCTACTCAATCGATATGGTACGGGATCCATTCATCTGGGACCGGACCATCGAGCAGGGATTGAGACACAAGATCAGGGCATTGCTGATCTCCCTCAGCATCCCGACCCAGGCAGGAGTACTGGAGCGAGCCCTTCTGATCGAGAGATTTCTGGCTGGGTCCACAGTGAGACCTACCGTAGGGCAGCAGGTAGCGGAGTCTTTGGCAGCAGGTAGCTGACATATGACTCAGGGTTCCAGGAAGACCAGACCCTCTCGTAGACGACCTCAGGACACTGGCTCAACAGTGCGGGGCACACAGCGCAGAGCCAGTCTTCCGAGAGGCAGGCAGTGCTACGCCTGCGGCGGGCAGGGCCACATGGCTCGTTACTGCCCGACCCGCCGTACCGAGGAGCAGCAGACGGTGGAGGGACCACTTAGGCAGAGGCAGAGGGTCGACCGTGGCGGTCCGTAGGGAGGAGGCGGACGAGGAAGAGGAGCTGGCCGATCAGCGGGTGGTGGGCGATGCTTTGAGGCTCTACCCCCACCACCACCAGGAGGTCCGCCCCGACCACAGGGAGCTGGCAGGCAAGGATAGGCACAACTCCAGGCAGCGGAGGCCTACGACCACGGCGCTCCAAATATGATTCGAGGTACGATCTGTGTCTATGACACCCTTGCTGCAGTTCTTATAGACGTAGGAGCGAGTCACTCTTTCATAGCCGCTGCCCTTTTTCAGAGCTCGGAGATTCCGACAAAGTCGTTGGCTCGATCCTTACGGCTAGAGACCCCTACGGGAGCATACTCGACGCTTATGCACTGGTTCCGGCAGTGTGAGCTTAGTGTAGGAGGCGAGAGCTTCGGCTGGGATCTTCTTGTAGCGGCGTCGAGGCCTTACGACATCATCTTGGGCAAGGATTGGTTATCTAAAGTCCATGCACAGATTGACTGTTTTAGGTGCAAGGTGTGATGTGTGCGCACCGACGGGAGCGGGTTCACCTTCACCAGCGAGAAGGGATCCTTAGCAGCACATGATGGACTCACGTAGAGGAAAGGATAGCCCATCACTCATCAGTTGGCTAGCCTCATCCTAGGAGCAGTGGACGTGCGGAGTCCTAGTTTTCCTACAGTGGTGGATCAGTACGCGGACGACTTTCCCGAAGACGTTCCAGGGATACCTCCTCACAAAGAGGTAGACTTTGACATTGATCTGTACCCCGGGACAGCCCCGATATCCACTCCAGCGTATCAGATGGCCGCCTCTGAGCTTTGAGAGCTGCGAGTACAATTAGAGGACTTGCAGGGCAAGGGGTTCATCTGACCCAGTGTTTCACCCTGGGCTTCCCCGATATTGTTCGCCAAGAAGTCGGACGGGAGCTTGCGACTGTGTGTCGACTATCGTTGCCTAAACCAGGTGACAGTGAGGAACAAGTATCCGCTACCAAGGATTGATGACCTCTTCGATCAGCTTAAGGGAGCACGGTGGTTCTCGAAGATAGACCTTAGGTCAGGCTATCATCAACTCAGATTTCGAGACGAGGACGTGCAGAAGACGGCCTTCAGGTGTCGGTATGGCCACTATGAGTTCTTGGTTATGCCTTTCGGCGTAACCAATGCTCCAGCAGTGTTCATGAGCCTCTTTAACAGGATCTTCCAGCCATACCCAGATCGTTTTGTCGTGGTCTTCATCGACGAAATTTTGGTGTACTCGACCATGGAGGAGGAGCACGCATACCACTTGCGGGTTGTACTAGAAACACTCCGAGATCACCAGCTTTATGGAAAGCTCTCGAAGTTCCAGTTCTGGTTACGTGAGGTCCACTTCTTGGGGCACGTCATTTCTGAGGTGGGAGTTGCAGTGGATCCCGCAAAGATCGAGGCAGTGCTAGCTTGGGAGCCACCTAGGAGCGTGACGAAGGTGCGGAGTTTCTTGGGTCTAGACGGATACTATCAGAGATTTGTACCGGACTTCTCCAGAGTTTCAGCACCACTCTCAGCTTTGACGAAGAAGGGGAAACCCTTTGTGTGGTCAGACAGATGTCAGTAGAGCTTCCAGGAGCTGAGACAGAGATTGACTAGCGCACCTATCTTGAGGTTTCCTGAGGAGGGAGTTGGATACGTAGTCTACTGCGATGCATCAGGGACCAGACTCGGATGTGTCCTGATGCAGGATCAGGCCGTGATTGCCTATGGATCATGTCAGTTGAGACCGCATGAGCAGAACTACACTACCCATGACCTGGAGTTAGCAGTAGTAGTCTTCACACTGAAGACATGGCGGCACTATCTGATGGCCGAGCGCTTTACAGTCTTTTCTGACCACCAGAGTCTCAGGTACATCTTCTCTCAGAAGGACCTGAACCTGAGACAGCGTCGATGGCTCGAGTTCCTCTAGGACTATGACTTTGAGATAGTTTATACTCCTGGGAAGGGGAACGTAGTAGCCGATGCCCTCAACAGAAGGACGGGCATTCAGCTACTTGAGGAGGCGACAGAGCATCTAGCCACCTTGCAGATATCCTTCGTGGATAAAGATGGGGAAACCTTCCTTCAGTCTCCCACAGTCTCTCCTCCACTTCTACAGCGGGTCAGAGAGGCATATTGTGGGGACGCTGACTGTGAGACGCGGTATGCACAGATATTCTCGGGACAGGCACCTGATGGTTTCACCCTTGGAGCGGAGCACGACATCCTTTTCAGAGGACGTACCTTGTTACCAGTCGCTTTACGAGAGAATGTGCTGAGAGAGTTTCACACTTCTCCTTTGGCGGCACATCCTGGAGTGGCGAAGATGTACCGGGACCTCAGACGATAGCACTGGTGGCCGGGCATGAAGATGGTTGTGGCAGAGTTCGTTTCATGGTGCCTCACCTGCCAGTAGGTGAAGGCAGAGCATCAGGTACCAGCAGGCTTGGTACAGCCCTCGGAGGTCCCGGAATGGAAGTGGGACGGCATATCAATGGACTTCGTGACTGGACTTCCACGCACTTCCAGAGGTCACGACTCCATTTGGGTGATTGTTGAACGATTCACCAAGTCAGCAAACTTCTTACCCATCCGAGAGCAGGGCTCAGTGGAGAGCTTGGTGCGTCTCTAGGTTCAGGAGATTGTACGGCTTCACGGTGTGCCATCAACTATCGTCTCCGATCGGGATGCTCGTTTTACTTCCCGGATCTGGAAGGGGATGCAGGAGGCGTTCGGGATATGGCTACGTCTGAGAACCACCTTTCACCCTCATACGGATGGTCAGACAGAGAGGACCATTCAGAATCTCAAGGACATGCTCCGCACATGTGTCCTCGACTTTGGTCGTAGCTGGGAGGACCACCTACCCTTGGTGGAGTTCGCATACAACAACAGCTACCACTCCACTATCGGGATGGAACCATACGAGGCGTTGTACGGCAGACCTTGAAGATCTCCTTTGTGCTGGACAGACCCTGGGGAGTCAACACTTGTGGGACTAGAGATGGTCCGGGCCACGACAGAGAAGGTCCAGGTCATCCAGGAGCGGATGAGGACAGCTCAGAGTTGGCAGAAGTCATATGCTGACAGGAGATGGAGGCCACTAGAGTTCGAGGATGGCGACCACATCTTCTTGCGTGTCTCACCTCGGCGTGGATTACGGAGATTTGGCCGAGGTGGTAAGTTGTCACCACGCTTCATTGAACCCTTCCAGGTCCCCAGTAGGATTGGCGAGGTGGCTTATCTCCTTTCTCTACCACCTCAGTTGCACCGGGTGCACAACGTCTTCCACGTATCTCAGCTGAGGAGATACGTGCACGACCCGACACATATTATTGACTATGGGGAGCTAGACATGGATGATGGGGAAACTTTTGCAGAGGTCCCAGTGGAGATAAAGGATCGACAGGATCGGATCCTACATGGACGATCGATTCCTCTAGTGCGCATCAGATGGCAGCACGGGAACCTCCAGGAGAGCACTTGGGAGTTGGAGGCTCAGATGCGTGCTCAGTACCCACATTTGTTCCCTAGTTTATGATGTATCTTTACGGGGATGTAAATCCCTGAGGTGGAAGTAATGTAAAGACCCGTAAATTTCCAGGAAATTTTTTTTCTTAATTTTCTTTGGATTTTACAAGAGCGCAGTTTCTGAAGGCACCTGATTCCGAGGCCTGGTGTGCTCGGAATAATTTTCCGAAGTTTGGCTCGGGTACGTTCAGTGAACGGACGAGCGAGTTTTTTCTAACTTTTGAACCAGTGCCCGGAATCGAATTCTGAGAGAACCGATGGAATCACAGCGCTGGTATTTGCTTAGAAACACCTCTTCCGGAGTTGTGTTTGCTCAGGTGTGGTTTTTAAATTTCAGGCTTAAAGTTAAGAAATAAAATAAATTGTTCGACCAACTTTATTTTATTTCTCTTAAGGCACTTGGAAGCCACTTGAAGCCACTTAAAGAGGCTTAAGCTGAGTTGATCCGGATAAGATGCTATCCAAAAATATCCTACCCTCTTGGTAGGATATTTGTGAGGTGGGGCCCACACGATCCCCACCGTTTCTTTTCCGCTAAGTAATGCACCCGCGAAAACCCGTCATTATGAAAGTCAACTGACGTGTTTTCTTATTTTCTTAACGCACCATTTAATTGGGCGGTTTATTTCGTTGAATTAATTGGACGGTTTATTTCGTTGAATTAATTCTATGAATTAATGGGTCGTTACTTACCACTTTTTCGTTTGTAGGCGTAATAATAAAATAAGACCCACACGACTTTTGAAGGTTTGCACGTTGAGAGGCTTTGATAGATTTCTTGTGCCTTCATCCTCCTTCACGAAGAATGCGAAGAACATGAAGAATGCGAAGAACGCTGTCACCCTTGGAGTTTGACGACGCTTCATCCGAGACGTTCTTCCCCGCCTCGATCTCCGATCACCAACTGCTTCAGGTAAGAGATCTCGGGTTTCTTTTTAAGATTCCTTGTGGTTTATAACAACACACGGATTTAATTATTTTCAATTAAATCTGTTGTCTCTTGGTCCGTTGAGTTCGTCGACGAAACGCCGGATTCCGCGACGACGCGACGCCCTTCCGCGACGATGCGACGCCTTTCGCGACATGACGATCGCCTCCTTCCGCGGAGATCAATTTCTGTAAAGAACCCGCGTGCAACGACTTGACGAGGTAGGGGTTTTTGTGAATAATTCTTTTATTCCCGTGATCGTTTCTTTTAAAAGTGAAGAACCCAGACAATATGATGTGTTGAATAATTTCCCTATTGTTTTTATCTAACGCGGAGGGTGCGGGTCAAATGAACATGGCCCGACAACCCTCCGCCGTTCTTCGTGGTTGTGAGGATTTGGCGGGCGATGAAAGAACATGACGCAAGGGCGATTTGATGATCCTGCAGTGAAGAACAGATCCCGGGAGGGGCAATGGCGTAGACGGGAAGGAAAACAGACCACCGGAGCAACTCCGGTGGCCCGCGGAAGTGGCCGGCGGCCAGCGGACCCGCGGCCGCGCGAGTCCGGCTCGCCCGCATGGGACGCGGCGACATGCCGCGTCCGATTGAACCAATGCGGCCCCATGCGGGGTCGCGACACCTCCAAACCGCGGGGGCGGCACCCCGCGGCGTCCAGCTGCTCGGCCGCTCGGCCCAGCCGAGCCAGGCCGGTCCGACCGGTCGGGCCGTGCCCTGGCCGGGCTGGACCGGGTCCGGCCCGGTTGGACCGGGTCGGGTCGACCCGGTTTGGCCGACCCAGGGGGGCCGGGCCGGGTCGGCCCGGGCCCGGACCCCCCGTCTTCGGACCGTTTTCGGTATTTTTCCCGTAACATGAGCTACGGGCCTCTGAACGACTTTCCATCAGCGGCAATGCGATCCTTGGAACAAGACGGTCGTTTTGGTATATCGTACTCAAGGTTTCAGAATACTTTGTGTTCGGCCGGGTTGGTTCGTACAAAAAACCAACCGGGCCCTTGTAGCGGAAACGCTCATATCTTGAGCTACGGACGTCTGATTGACGTGCCGTTAGCTTTGTTGAATTCCTCTAAGTGAGATGGATCTTTTGGAATACTCCTCCTGAGGTTTGGACGCAGGTGGAGTACGGTCAGGTTGGTTTTGGTTAAAAAAACCAACCGGGCCCCTGGGACGAAAAAGCCAATAACTCTCAGATCGGGCGTCCGATTGACGCGACGTCTGCGACGCTGAGTTCCTATTGACGATACAGAACTTTTGGATACATCAACTTCAGACTTTGTGTCAGTTGATGTATTAGCCTCTCGGCTCATGGAGAGGACCCTCCCGAACGAGATTGCTGTGTGCGGGAACCCTAGTGCTGGCTGCGACTCCGACGACGACTGTGCAGAGATCCTCAGTGGACTCCGACGACGACCGTGCAGAGATCCTCAGTGGACTGCGACGACGACTGTGCAGAGATCCTCAGTGGACTGCGACGACTACATCACTCAGCGATCCTTTGTGAATCAGTGCTACAAGTCCTGTGTGGGCCCGATCTTGTGTGGGTCCGATCCTGTGTGGGTCAGCGCTCAATGGTTCTGTGTGAGCCAGCGCCTACAGGTCCTGTGTGGGCCCGATCCTATGTGGGACTTTGCGGGGGTTAGTACCTATCGATCCTTTGTGGGTACGACGACTTAGATGGATCAGTGATCATCTTTATCGTCATCCGAAGAAGTATATCTGTGTGAGCTGAATCTTGTGTTACTCTCCTTTGTGGATTGTGTTGAACCATCCTGTGTGGATTTATTGTTTACTCTCCTTTGTGGATTGCTTTCTGCTATCCTGTGTGGATTTACGTTTTGCTTTCCTGTGTGGACTGGGTTGTTCTTGGGCTCGGATGTTGGAGCTGAACGGGAATTGATGACTTAGGTATATGTATGGGCATATACCTAAGCAGTGTCGGTTGTTGCTTTGTGATTGCACCTTCCCTTTTGGTTTATCTTTTGTGAATTTCGGGAGACCTTTGGGGGTCTCGGGGTCCCTACTGAGTAGCTTATACTCACCCCTACACGGGTTATTCCCGCACTACGTTGTGTTGGTTGTAGACGACGGACATCGTTGATTGTGGTGGAGGTGTGCGGAGCAGGACGGTACCTGGAGGTGGACCACTGGGCAAACGTACTCGGAGCAGTCAGGTGGACCCGAGGAGCAGTAGAGGCCATCTATACCAACCCTTCAGGTGGGACTTCTAGACGACGGCTCAACGTTGCGGCTTTTCTTTTCAGTTGTTGTTTTTCCCTTTAGTTGTACTTTACAGTTGGGCTTGTATTTCTGGCCCCATTTACTTTCAGCACAACTTGTTACAGTTTTTACTTAGTGTTTACTTTTCAGCTTGCTTACTCTGTGGTGCTTGTTTACTTCTCAAAGGCAGTGCCTTCCCTTTTGATTGGGATTTACGTCTTGGTGCTAGTCGCCAGCCCCTGGCCTATGGAAGGCGGGCTTGGGGTAGTCACGGCACGGGCCCCGAGGACGGGTCGTGACATTCAAGTTCTCACAAAATCAAACATGGATAAACTACAATTCATGGATTCTAAGGATAACCATTACATTGGTATATGCCAATACATATAACTATGTTATCTAGAAACCCATCTAAATCATGAAGAAAACCCGAAAGTCGTTGACTCATCTAAAACCAGGATTTTATTCTAGAGGTAGTATCAAGAGGATACCCTTGTCACACTGTCTGAACCTCGGCTGATTTTGTACTCTTCATCTATAGAGTACGGTAGGAATGCCCCGTCACACATAGGCTCTTACCACTATCCTGGACTGCTGTGGTACTCCTCCTGTTGAGTAGCGTGGGTCTGCTGCATCACACAGAGGCACTTCCCACTGGGCTATTCGAAACATTCCAAGTCGAAAGGTCAATAGTCATCAGGTATCACCCAGCTACTAGGTATCCATCACCGCTCGTTCATCTTAGGGAGGATCCCCTCCATGATCTACTGGATGATACTCCAACTTTCTATAAGTCCCAATTAGAAGTATATAAAAGATTTACCTCATCATAGAAGTCTCAATGGAACAGACGATGCGTCAATCAGACAACCAGTCTGTGAGTTATTGGCATTTTCGTCCTACGGGTCTGGTTTGATTTTAGGTTCAAACCAACCCAACTATACCCCAAATGTGTTCAAACATCATGTGGGGTATTCCAAAAGAACTGCCTCACTCTAAGATTCCCATTTCCGTAGACGGTTTGACGTTAGGACATCCGTAGCCAAAGACATGGGAAAAAGGTGTATTCGGATCAAAAGTGTTCGGACTGTGTCTGACCTGATCCATGGGCCCGACCCGGTCCGAGGGGGCGTCACAGCCCGAGGGAGTAACCTGGATAAAGGGGGAATCTTTTCCTAAGGGTTTCCTTGTTCGAGGAGGTAGCATGACCCCAGGGGGTGGCCCCGCTTGAGGAGGCGGCCCGCGTGGCCAGCGGATGGCCCTCGTGGTCGTGTCGGCCAGCAGATGGTGGTGCTATGCAGGGCCCGCCCTTTCCACATGTGGGGGGGGGGGGGGGTGTCGCGCCCCATGAATTCTAAACCGAACCAGATCTAGGCATCGGTTCAGTATCCTGAGGGACCCGTGGGGTCCCGCCTGGTTCAGCTGGCCAAGCGGTGAGCCGGTTCCGCACCGCCGGCGGCCGGCCCGCCGTAGGCCGCCCTGTTCCTCCACCGTGGCCCACCCTGGTCGCGGATCTACTTAACCTCATGGTGCACGGGCACCATGTCCTTCCGCCATGGCCCTGCCTGGTAGCGGCCCTTTCTTCCATTCGGTAAGATGGTGCTGCACATTTCTAGCGACCTGGTGTCCTTGTGCCGACAGTTCCTTCGCGGTCGGCCCGTCGCCGGTCACTATTGTTTTGTCGCGGTTCATTCTTCCGGTGGCGTTGTTGTGCTGCCACCATCATCAAAAAAACTAGGGAAAATGATGGGGGAGGGTCAGGCAGTGTTCGTGCGGCCCAAACTCTCCACATTATGGTGATAACATTTGGCGATTGACAAACGATGATTTGTTCGACGAGGAATGGAAACAAATAAATCATAAATCCCACTACCTCATATTTTCGATCATTAAAGGAGTCGCGGAAAGAAAACATCAATCCATTGACATCAAAAACTCGGCGAAGAATTCGAGGACATCATCATCGGCATTCTTCAAGGATGGCACTCCCTCTTTTGTCCAGGTTGAAAAAGGAGGAAGATGTCTGCCGTTCTTCGTTGGAGTGGGTCGTTTTTTTTTGGAAGTTGAAGTTCTCCAAGTGTTCTTCCTATCCCAAATCTCCGAAAAAATGCCAATCCCAAAATTATATAATAAGTTGTCTATTATTTTTTGGCACAACCTTACAAATTTTTGTGTTTAATTAAATGATACAACTCAATTAATTAATGGGGTGTAAACTATTTAAATTCAAAATTATTCAAATGGGTTCAATTAATTATCTGAAAGGGTTAAATTAATTAATTAAGGGTGGGTTGACACATAAGAAGGGAAGTTCAAGGGTTCTCCCCAAATAAATGGGGGGGGGGGTTATAAGGTTTACAAGCATGGGTGGTCCCCAAAAAAATATATCATTCAAGGGAGGTTATGTGTGAGTGGTCCCCACCACCATTAACCCTCATGGGAGGTTAGAGTGTGGTGGTCCCACCACCAACTCCCATGGGGAGGTTCCAACTACCAGCCAAAACACACATGGAATCATAGAATAAATTAAATTCTGGAACACTATAATTTATTATTTTTATATAAATCAAAAAACTATCCTTTATTCTGGACCATCTGTTATCGAGGAGGAAGTCTTCTTAAGAGAACTCCAGCACTGTGAGTTCAACAGTGTCATTAGATTTCAATTCTAAGCACCAGTTTAAATGTTATAAAATCCAGCTCGCACATTTACCAAACTTACCCAAAAAAACATTAGAAATTGATTTCGGGCTCACCGAGCCTCGGAATCATGCACTATAAATATTCACAGACTCGTAAAAATCCCATGTATTTAAGAAAACAAAATTCCCCAGAATTTCCAGGTCATTACATACTAGTTGTAAAGACCTCGACATTAATATCATAGAGTTGTTGGTGACTTTATTACATTAGCAAAAAGTGAATAGATTCTCATACTAATGGGGTGAATAGTTTTTTTCTTGGTAAGAAAAATACATTATTGAATCTAAGATTATAAATGAAAACATTAATCAAATAATATTATTTTCTTTAAGGACACCATTATTACCATTAGAGTATCCCTCCATATTAACCATTATACTCTTCCTAACATCCAAGCAAAATGAAACCAAAAAAGGTGTTTTTAGATATTATAAAAGTTAATTTTTATAATGGAGACCATCAATAATATATTAATCATAATTAATAGGGACAGATAAATAACTAGAATCATATTCCATTCAATCAATAACATGATCATGAAGAATAATATGACAGAAATATATGATGATAAAAAATTTATATATAAATAATCATATGAACGTGAATCTTATCTATAGTTATTCAAATAATCAAATAATCACATGGACATCAATTACATATCTCATAATAAATAATTAATAATGTCAAAAATCATATCCATATTTTTATGTCCTCATTAGAAGTGGTATTATATACATATGTATGGCCTTCGCCATCTACCTAGGACAAATTGTCTGATTAAATATACTATTTAATCGATCATCTATATCAGGCCACTCCCATCACTTATTGATTCTAATTAATTACTCAAATCAAATAGTGTATCCATTATAGAATTAAATTTATTATTTAAAAATATTAATATGAAATTTTAATAATTTCCCCAATCAATAATTATAATATACATTACTATAATTATTGAAATCAATTATACAAATTCATAATAATTTTTACAGCCAATAGACATCATCATATACCATCCAAAGTAATATAAAGAATGGTTTAAAAATAGTATATAAACATTCTTAATAATCAAAAACCATTAAAAGAAATAATAAGGATATTATAATTATAGTATATCCCTTATAGATAATAACAAAAATATGGTTTGTTCATATCGAAGAAAATAAATATCATACAAATTTCATTAAATCATTTTTGGGTAAAATACCCATTCAACTATGAAACTTAGATTTAAAATATATTTTATTCTATAATAATACCAATAAATAATGTTCCTAATTATCATCAAAATTTATAATGTTATAATCAAATAAATGTATAATTAATAGATCAGGGAAATATGTTTATGTAGGGTATCTTAATAGAATAATCATATAACATTTTTTATAAAAAGTAAAAATTACATCATTTAGATAACGAGAAGTAGAATATTATTAGACTACTAATTAAAATGTAAAAAATATGTTAATATTATTTTAAAAAATAAATTTGTGGATGTTAAAAAATTGGGGTTCTTATAATAAATGGATTAGAAGAAAATTAATTTTCTATCAAATAAGAAAATAAAGTCATATTTTCATTAAAATATTTTCACCATTATTTTAAGTAAAAAATATATAATATTAAAATTTCATGACAATTTCATGAATAAATAAAAAAGAATAAATTATATCCTATTTCTGAAAAAATACTAGAAAATTTCATTAATACAGACTTATACATAATCTTTACTAACAAATTATTGGATTATAAAATAAATTCTTACCTCTTTGGTTACAATTCTATCATAAAAAGATAGAAAAAATTTATAAAAATGAAAATTAAATAAATTTTATAAAAATAGAATATATATATATAATTTCAAAGGATAATTATATACACATAAAAATTAATTATGTGTTTAATATAGAATATTTCTCATAGATGTAAATGTGTGATGAGAATCCACATCTTATGTCTTATTTTCTTCATATGTGTTCAAACCTCATTTTTTATAATGATAGGCTTATGATAAATATATTTTCGAAAAATAATCATATATATTATACCATATATGATTTAATGATTTATTTATCACCTATTTGTTAAAAACTCATTTCAGAATTAAATATTATTCGAAATAACTATTTCTTATCTTGTATTGTCTGGTTTCGTAGTTTTAGTAATTATAATTTCATCATGGTTTCAATGTATCATGATATTTAAAAATGATATATGTAATTTTTAACCCCTCCTCATTTTCTTGTGGAGTGATAAGGAAGATACTACACCATAGGTAATATTCCCAAGAAATCAAAGACTATAAATAAATTCTAATAGCATTGAAACATTTGGTGGTTAGTTTTACCTTTGAAATATTAAACAAAAATCCATTGAAAAAACAACCAATAAACGGTCTATATAATGCGTGAATATCATTTAAATCTCAAAACACTATAAAATCAACAATATATATATGAGTAAAGGACAAACCCAAAATACTTACACAAGACAAAAATAATAATAATAAACAAAAACATTATTGTGATATCATCCAGATACACCCAACCTACTCAAATACCAAACTCAAAATATCATTACCACGATACTAAAATAATCAATAATGAATTGAGATACCATACCATTACTCGTGTCTTCATAGATGAAATCTATAACTGAACAGTAATTCCCATGCACAGAGTTAGTTTAATCATATTAGGATTTCCCCCAATGACTCCCCAACTCAGGACCCTAAGAATAAAAATTTTATAATATTCTAAAAATACCATTTTATGAAATATATACATTTAATAAAATATATATAAACCAACACTCCAATGAAATCATCTAAAATGAATTTAAACCATTTCATATTTGATCTGGAATTTTGTTTTTTATACACACAAATACATCTACACACACAACCACACAACACCCTTGTTCATGGTGTAATCCTTAATGGAGGAACCTCTTGTACACACTCCACCCGATTTTGTGGATGTACTTTATGTCCATTATGAATCTATTTTGATAGTGTTAGTTCTTGACCATTACTCATTCTACTCACTCATTCTTAAACATGTATGAAAACATCATTCCAATTCATATGAAACCTAAAATTTCATTCATTGTAAATCATTTTAGTAATTAATTTACATGCACAAAACCAAACCATAATTTTAAAAGCATTATTTTATAACTATAATCAATTGGTTTTTTAGAAACCCAATCACATTTTACAATTTCCAATACAATTCCAAAAAACAATTTCTATCAGAAATCTAATAGGATCTCCCAATAATGTTAAGGAAATAAATCAATTGAAAATTTGAATTCAAGTTTATATCATGTAGTGTTGAGAGATAATCCACCTACCTCGCAATTTATCATGAAAATAAATAATAAAACCCAGAAACATCAAGATATGATCACATCACATATTCATTTTTCATGATCGAACAATATTTGATCATAAAATAATTCATAAAACATAAATATATTCCACAATAAATACATAAATGATTTAAGGTGTAATGAACCTTTGATCTAAGATGAATGAGTATAAAAAGGATATTACTAATGAATAGGGGATTCTAATATACATTAATGAACTTAAGGATCTCTATTGAATCAATTGGGATCATCTCTCATTCATTTGGAGAAAATTTAATTCATGTTTTATAGGATTAAGGGGAATGAGGGATTAAAGAAATAATTTGTATTGGATACCCTTTTTTGACCAACTTTATGCTACGTAGTTAGGCACAAGGCTATTCAACCAATGCGCCAAAATTGTTGTGAGACTATCTTAAGTCCCCACCTCATATGGTTTGATTTCAGTGTTAGACAAACCATGCACCAACTGAGAATTTCAGATAATTTCAATATGCATAGTTTCTCCTTGTAATAACAATGTTTGTCCAAATTTTATTCCAACCATACACATACCCAATATCCAATATCATCCATTTCATGATTTCATTGAGGTGTTTTACAATTTCTACTAACCATGAAAAATTTAGGTACCTCAGAAAGGCCTAAAAAAAGAGCCAAACATCCTCATAAACTACTGATAAATAACCCAAACATTTTATACATTCAATGTACATGAATAAAAGTTCATGGAATTAATGTGATTGGTCTTACATTTTCCACAAAATTATCCTTTCATTCCTTATAAATTAGAAAAATTGTTTCAACAATTGATATGTTAGGACCTTATTCAACTATTCTATTTTAACACACCCACATTTCATCATGAATCTGACCATATAACCATTAAAATTACACTAAAATTATGCTTTTCCAATGTATGATTTTCTATTACCAATAAAAAATCTATACCAGCACATGAATAAATGTATCATCTGACTCTTGGTCAATGTGATACAGTAAAATAACATATTTTGTATAATTTTGATACTCCTATAGCTAAAAAACACTAATCCCATTGTGTGTCAAACTAAACCATATTGGAAAATAAAAATGATATTTCACATCACCAAATCATTGATGTAACTAAAAATATCATATTTATCCAAGAGTCAACCAGACCCTTTTACTAAAATGATGGTGCCTAATAATTAGATATATTATCAAGAACAACTGATCACTCAGCTCAAATGATAATGGGTTTTCAAGATAATCTATATATAATTTTGGTTGATTATGAGTCTTATACATTCTCTTTCTCGTCAAATAAATGGTAATTGTTGTATCATTTACAATTTTGTGTCTACTAAGTTATTCCCCACATATTTCCACATAGAAAAGTGGATAATGAAAAGGAAACAATATACCACTTAAAAATGATCCATATGTATCTAGTCCTTGTAAATTTAACTATACAATAACTACATTAATATTAAGTTTTCCACCCATGAGCGAATAAAATCCATTCGAGCATCCCTAATCATTTCCTCGAATCATGGGATTGGACACTAATGCAGCCCATCTATTTGGGGTAGATAATCCATAATTAATTAAAGTGTGTTTCATTGTAATTATTCATAGATTTCCATAATTCAATATGAAATACAATGGTCTCTATAGTTTACTATCTATCATGTAACCTTGTTTATATTTATAGCCAACCAAATTTAAATTTTTTATAGGCCTCCCTTTAATTTATTTTCATGAATCGATAATGTGCGACAATAATTTTTACATGATCCACTATCATAGTTTTGAATAAATGTTCTCTAATCATCCTCTCTACACCTCTTACCAAATATATGGCTTTATTCTCTTATATAAACCTGATAATTAATTAAAAAACCACATACCATCTGGTAATTGATGCTCCACAACAACATGATGATTAATGTAAAATATCCAAACATACTCTATTACATATCTTATCATTCCATCCCATAATAAATAAATTTTAAATGAATTATAATTTTTTTAAATCCTAGGGTAAATGACCCATCTCGAATTGTGTTACGCACCAAGAAGTTGTTTCTGAAAAGAAGAAGGTATGACCACCTGATCACTAAACTACAAAACTGAATTCCCATAAAGCATTGATCCCCTAAAAATCTCCACACCATTTTCATTTGACGGAAGAGTACAACAATATGATCATTTGTCTGGTAAAAGATAAAGCGTTCAACCAATTTTGGAACAAACGAAACTAGATGAAAAACAAAAACACGACATTTCACTAAGAAACTAAGAGGCAAATATTCTTTAACTAACATTAGTTTACACCGATTTGATGTCTATTTATCTAGATTATGAAAATTTAATTTAAATCAATGACTATTCCAGAATTTTTCCTTCACCAAATGTTTAAATAATGGAAAAGAAAAATTCTAGAGAAACTCCATCAATATTCACTTAGATAAATTCAAATCTCTTTCTGAATTTTTTTTCCAAATTTTGTTATGATTAAAATAATGAATTTTTCATTGAAGTGGTAATAAAACCTTGTATTTAAAGCATGGAACCTTGGGGATAAATACAAGTCATATGTTAGGTAGTTATTCAAATGTAACATTAACAATTATGAGGAATATGAAATAATATGATCTTGCTGAATGAGATCTATCCAAAATAATATTCTAGTCCATCAAAATAGATCTTATTTTCCTATCCACACTTTTTTAGCATTATGATATGTGCTTATTTGAAACAATAAATAATTTATTGATCATATTTTTTGACATTTTTCATTCAATTGGAAACGAACTACATTCCTTATAAGTGAAATCATTTATGACTTAAAACATGAACAATCATGTATAATACATACATAGTATCCCTCTAATCTTGGAAAACCTTGTATATGAAACAGATTTTTTCTTATTTCCAATAGATATAACATTCTCTCTTTTCCTAATATATAGTAAAAAAAATTCATTAATGAAAAGGTGATCTAAATGTAACTCTTATATCAAAAAATCATAGATTGATAATATTAAATATAAACATCATTACCTCATGGTACCCAACACTATATCCATGTGTTTATCATGGTCCACTTTTTACCTATAATACTATAAAATAAAATAAATAAAAATGACCATTATGGAATATAGATTTCTCTAATTCCATATCCCTCGTTTGAATTATATAGAATATTTTTATGCCTTTTTATGTGTTTAATGTTCATGGGATGAGTTGGGAAGAGTTTGGGAGAGTTTGGAATGGTTTTGAACAAACATGGAGGATATTATAAGGGCACACCGTTTAAGCATGGTTAGGGAAAATCGTGTTGGTTCTCTATGAAACCATTTATGGGGATACAGTGGTCTTCACATGGCCTATGAACAGTTTTCCGAACCGTTTGAGGAAACCATGAAGGCCCTTTCTCTCGAGATAGTGGTGTGCATACTATTAGCGCATGGTTTTCCAAACCTTGCAGACTAACCGTGCGGCCACATAAAGATGGGATTTTTAAATTTGGGCTCCCTCAGTAGTGCCTCATTTCAGTCTAAATCTTCTATCACATGAGCCACACTTGATATTTTCATTTCTCAAGGGTTTTAAGGGATCTTACAATCAATTTTGACGATATTTTATAGGTTTTATAGGTGGTTTGAAGGTGGTTTCTCATTGGTCAATCTCTCCTCAGGGTCTCTCTTTGGTTTTTACTATGCCTTCTCTTCCGTCTCTCAATGTTTTATTGATCTACATCTGTTTCACTTAGATATAATGTTGGGGTTTCCTTGGGTGTGGATTTTAATTCTTGTGGATGTTAGGTAAGAAAATCTAGATCAGTTTCGTTGGTGTGTTCACTAGATTTGGGGTGTGGATTATTTTGTGTCGAATTCCCCAGAACCCTGCATGTAGGTGGCTTCTCTCTTGAATGCTCTTGATAGAATTGATTGTCTTAGTTTCAAATTGGTTTATTTGAATGTAAATGATTTTGAAAATCTTTTAATAAATCTTCTTTAGGGATGATTTATGGTTTTAGTGAAACTGTGAAATCTTGGTGATTTTTTTTTGAAAAGTGATTTAGCTTCATTAATTTAAAATGATGATTTAAAATTATTGATTTTTTGGAATTCTTTAATAGTTTATAAAAATGAAGTTTCAATTAAAAGGTATTTTTATTGAATTGGGTTGGTATTGAAATGTCTTTTACGGAATTGGTTTTCAATAATTAGGGTGTTTTATTGGAATGGATGACACATTGGTTATGCCATTGGAGTAATGGAATAATGTTTGTGTACATTCATATTGCATTTGGGATGGATAAGGGTTTAGGGGATCCCACCATCAGTGTTGGGATGGATAAGGGGTATGGATATCCCCCATAAAACATTCATTTTGCATTCGGGATCGATAAGGGTTAGGGGTCTCCCCCCATCAGTGCTGGGATGTATAACTGAAAGTGCTCTCCCCCATCAAACATTCAAATTGCATTCTGGATGGATACAGATTAGGGGTATACCCGCATCAGTGTTGGGATGGATAAGGTATTGGGATCTCCCCCTTAAAACATTCAAGTGCATTAAGTGTAATATGTTCCCCCATCATTATTGGAATGGATAAGGATTAGGTATTTCACCATCATCCAAGTAGCATGCATGGTTGGTTTCATGGGTTTGTGGAATGTTTGAGTATGTAAAAAAGGGGATATTCATAAATGGTTTTAAAGATTTGATTAGTTATTTTTGTGGAAAAATAACTTTCTGGAGATTTGTTACATTTGGTTTTCCTTTCACATGTTTTTAAACTGTTTTTTGGAACATGTCCGTATTTGGTTATAAACTGTTTTGGTAAAAAAAATTAAAAAAATGTGGCTAACATTTATATCTAAGTGGCATGTGAAATAAATGCATTTGGGGGAGACCTACTGATTATTAGTACTCACCCCATGCTTTGGCACTTTGGTGCTTTTTCAGATGTCATATTTTCGGACAAAGTTAAAGGTAAAGCATCTCATTTCAAGTGGTTCGTGGTGATGCTTGGGAGATGTGGTGGTGCTTGGAGCATGGGGCTTGGTGTGGAGTCGTGGAGTGTGTCTTGATTTATTTTGGGATTCTTGTTTAGTCCTCTTCATAGTACTCTGATATTGAGTTGGTTATATTGGTTTGTGGGTTTTGTTGTGTAATAGTGTGATTCCTATTTGGTAATTTATGATTTGGTTGTTTTGTTGACATGTATCATGTAGTTTTATGACAATGGATTGCTTTTTTGGTAGGTATTTTCTCAAGGTAAAATCAATCCCCAATTTTTTCTTGAAGCCCTCAACATTTATTTCCAACCTTTGGCACCTTGGGGATGTCACTTAAGGCCTAGTAATGACTCATTGTGCTCTGAAGCCAATGAGAATTGGGGGGTCATTACAAATGGTAGCAGTCTTACCTTATAGTAAAAATCATCAGTGTTCTTGGTATTAGAGTTGGAATTCCTTTTCGTCTCTTCCATGGGATGGAATCTTAGACAAGAGTAGGATTGTCAGAATATGAATTGTATAGAAAAAATGGACGTAGCTAACCCATTTATTCTGAACTTCAAGTTACTGGGGTTTTGGGTACATAAGTTTCTCAGATACACATCTAGAATTTTGGAAATATCATTATCATGGGTTTAGCCAATGATATAAGTACGACATGCATTTTAGTGGATTGAATTCCCACTAGGATTTCATATCTAATTGTGAGTAATTATTTATGATTTTGTGAAAAGAATAAAATTTTAAAAAAAATGAAGAATTTGTTTTCAAATGAATTTTTTGAAAAGAGGTTATTTGTTTAATTTTGAAATTGGATGGATTTTCAAAATAGAATATTGATTGTTTTAAAATAATTTTTAAACATGTAAAAATGTTTTCTAAATACAATGTTGTTGTAGATAATATGATAGAATATGAAAATCCTAAGCCATCAGTTGCTAGGGAGTGATATTGATGGAGGTTGTTGTTTGTTTAGAAATGGAACCTGATAGGCATTATACAAACCAATCAATAGTTGTCTGGGAGAATTTGGTTGCACCTAAACCACAAGTGAGCCAATAGTTGGGCTGAGGCATCGCTCAGGATTTTCAAAACATTGATTTGGGGTTGAAACCAGATACACCTTTTACTATATCTATCATATTCAGAAAGCCATGTAATGGATGTATGATTGTCTCATAAGAGGAGTTGTGACCTCTAACAAAGAAAAAAAGAGCAAGAAAAAATAATTTTTTCACTGACACATATCGCATCGTAATCAGACTGCAATATGGAAAAAACATCCTACGAAACCCAAGTGTATGCCAATATGTTTCCAGTATGGCTTTACAAGCCACATCAAGCGGTATTGTAAGGCACAACCTTTAGAATGTCATAACTTCAAGATGATGGGTCATCTTCAGTGGTATTTTCATAATTCTCTGAGGATGTGTGTTTATGACACTGGTCAGAAAGTGAAGTTTCCGAAGGATAATAAGAAGCAGTACATAGAAAGCACTCATCTTCTTGGAGCTGATCTAGTTGAAGTGGATGATTAGTGGGGAAAATCCACAGTGTGAGGTATAGTTCTTCGAATTTCCACATTGATTCAAGTTTTGTTTCATATGGAGGATTCAAATTCTATTATTTCTTCTCTCATTGTTGATTTTTTAGGTTTATCTGTAGAAATGATGTCTTTTGTTATGAAACAACAAACTACTCTGGGTAAAAAAAAGTGTTGAGCCTTTCTGTGCAGAGAATGTCATGTAGTGATGGATGAGATTGAGTTGACATGGTACTTCTCAGTGTAGGAGATTGATGTCCATGATATAATCCAAGAAATTGATTGGTTGGCAATTTTTAAGGCCCATATTGAATGTTATTCATGAATGGTTAGTTTTTTTATGATGGATGGTGTGAGACACCTCATTAGAGTAGAGAAGATTGAGAAGTAGGGTAGAATAGGCCTATTAGAACCAGTAGTTAGAACAATATCATATTATTTAGTGGCATTGTCATTAGAAGTTGTGAAAATTATTGAGAATAGTGCTCTTCCAGTAGTCATGGATTAGTTTATGGATGTATTTCCAGATGAATTATCACAGTTTACACCTGTGAGGGAAGTGGAGTTCATGATTGATCTCTTTTCGGGGACCAGTGCATTCTCACTTCTGTCTTACCTAATGGTACCAGAAGAAACGTGGGAATTGAAGGTACAACTGGAAGAGTTAGAAATCAAAGGATTCATATAGCCTAGCACATCTCTTTGGGAAGAACCAGTTTTGATTCTAAAAAGGGAGATTGAAACCTTGAAGCTCTATGTTGATTATCATAGACTTAATCAGGTTACAATAAAGAATTGATATCCAATTCCACGCATCGATGACTTGTTTGAGTAGTTAAGGGGAGATCAGAGGTTCTTCAAAATTGAAATACGATAAGGGTATCATTAGGTGTGGGTGGGGAAGGAGTATATTCCAAAGACAACTTTCAGAATTTGATATGGCCATTATGAGTGTGTGGTTATTTTTCTATGGTCTAATTAATGCACCAGTGGTGTTTGTGGAATTGATGAATAAGATATTTGATAGATATATGGAATAATTTGTAGTCTTATTTGTCGATGATATACATATGTATTCAAAGACAAAGGTATATCATGAGCAACACTTGGAGATCCAATTTGGGATCTTAAGGGATCATCATGTGTATGCCAAATTGTCAAAGTGGTACTTTTGGACATAGGAGGTTAATTTCATTGGCCATGTTATTTCTGAGAGGGGTGTTTCTATTGATAAGAAAAATATAGAGGTGGTTATCTCATGGAAACCGCCAAAGAACGTTTTCAGGATATGAATGTTCCATGGTCTAGCTGGGTATTATCGACGTTTTGTTCAAGATTACTCATGATTGGCTTCGTCGAAGACATATTTCACATAGAATAATTTTCTATTTCAATGGAATAAGACGTTTTAGAAATGTTTTGAATATTTAAAGGGTTTCCTTACATTATCACCAATCATGGTTTTTTCAGAACAAGGGAAATGGTATGTGGTGTATTATGACGCATCAAGATTAGGGTTGGGGTGTGTTATAATTCCTTGGTATCATGTGGTTGCATATAGCTCATGGAAGTGGTGGTTGAATAAGAAGAACTACCAAACACATTATTTGTAGTTGGAAGTAGTGGTCTATGCATTAAAAATGTCACGTCGTTATCTCTTCGGTGAGAAATTGAAAGTGTTTACCGACCTTAATAGCTCAAATCACTTCTTATCACAATGATATTTAAACATGAAGAAAAAGAGATTGATGGAATATCTCTAGATGTTTGATTTATACTCAATGTATAAACCAGGTAAGGGATATTCAGTGTCAGATGCATTAAGTAAGAAATCATTTGCTCAAGTGGTGAATTAGATATCAGATTAGTGGCAGTAGATGTCGGTCATAGCTGACATGCAGTTGGAATTTGATGACCGGGTTAGCAGAGCAGTCTTCTTTTTAGTATATTTGGTCCTTGACATGGTTGGGATGGTTAAATAAGGACAAATATCTGATTCTAAATGTGTGGTTATGAGGTCGAAACACAATGGTGGGGACACCATTGAGAACTAGGAACTAAATGGGAATTAGGTATTTTGTATTCAGAATCAGATAGTGGTACTAGTGGATTTTTAAGAGGAACTTCTTATGGATTAACGTCATTCTAGTTGGATTGTCTATCCTAGAATTTAGAAGATCTATAAGGTGTTGAAAGCATAGTTTTGGTGGGCTGGTATGAAAATGGATGTGGCCAGGTTTGTCTTGAGATTCTTGACTTGACATCAAGTCATGGTAGAGCATCACCGGCCAGTAGGGATGTTGCAGTCTTTAACTATCCCAGTGTTGAAGTGGGAGTAGATATCACTGGATTTTTTGACTGGTGTCCCAGGTATGATCAGAAATCATGATGATATATGTGTTACTGTGGATCGGCTCACAAAGGCAACCAATTTCATCCCGATTGCAGAATCTCATAATGTGGAGGAACTATCCAACATCTATATCTGAGAGGTGGTAAAGAGGCATGATATTCTAGTTTCGATTGTATCATATAGATATCCGAGGTTCACATCTCTTTTTGGGAAATCATTGCAGTAAGCCCTTGGACACAGTTGACTATAAGAAAGGTGTATCATCCTCAGATGGATGGTCAATTAAAGAGAATGATACAAACCTTGGAGTATATGTTAAAGGATAATGTGATAGATTTTTCTAGATCATTGGAGAAACTCTTATAATTGGTGGATTTATCCTGCAGTAAATGTAATCATGCATTGATACAAATGGATTCATTTGAATCATTGTATGGGAATCTTTGTGGTTCTCCACTATGCGTGGGGGAAACATGTGAAACATCACTAGTGGGCCAAGCCTTGTTGATGAAACAACATAGAAGATTCAGTTGATCAAAAAGATGAAGGAGACAGCTCAGAGTTGTCAAATATCATATGTATATCACTGTAGAAGACCACTTTCTTTCGCTGTGTGTGATCATGTCTTCTTGAGGATATCTCCAATTCTTGGACATCGTCATTTCAAGAAGCAGGGAAAGTTATCTCATAGATACATTATACCTTTTGAGATATTGAAACAGTTCGTGGAGGTGACACATCATTTTCCATTACCATCATGGTTTAGTTCGGTGTGTAATGTGTTACAGGTATCTCAGTTTTAAAAGTATCAACGTTATCCTGACCATGTGATCCGATGGGATCATGTTGAACTAGAGGTGGATGATTTGTTGATACATATCCTTGTATGGATTGTGGATATGCAAGAGAAATTCTTGTGGTGAAAAAACATTGGTATACTGTGGGTTTTATGGTGGCATGGTCAGATTCAGGAAGAGACATTGGAGCATGAGAAGGATGTGAAGGACTGGTGGCTTGAACTCTTTCAGTTGGGTGAAGGTTTTCTAATTTGTGAGGGAAGAAATAACAATAGTAGGGAGAATTTATTACCCCTAGTTTGAGAAATTTACCCTTTTTTATCCCTTTATATGTGTTTAAAGTGCATGGGATGAGTTGGTAAGAGGTTGGGAGAGTTTAGAATAGTTTTTAATAAATTTGGAATATTTTCTAAGGGTGCGCTGTTTAAGGATGGTTAGAGAAAACCATGCAGGTTCCCCAGGGAACCATGAAATTGGATACTGTGGGCTTCGCATGACCTGTGCATGGATTGAAAACCCATGCTAGGAAACGGTGCATGCCTTTTCTCTCGAGATAGAGGCATGCACACAATTAGCGCACGGTTTTCCAAAATGTGCGGACTTACAATGAGGCAACGTAATTTTGGGGTGTTTAAATTCGGTTTCCCAAGGGGGTCCCTCATTTCACTGCAAATATTCTCCCACTAGAGCCTCAATTTGTATTTTCAGTTATCAAGGGTTAGAGGGGCTCTTCCACTCATTTTTTATACAATTCTAAGGGGTTTCAAGATGGTTTATAGGTGGTTTCTCCCTGTTAAGTCTCTCTTCTGGGTCTCCATTTGGTTTTCTCTAGATCTTGTCTTCTATATCTCTAGGTTTTCTAGATCTACATCTGTTTAATGTAGAACTAGTTTTGAGGATTCCTTGGGTGTTGGTTTTAAAGAATTTTGGATTTTAGGGAAGAAGAACTAGAGCAGTTTTGGTGGTGCGTTCGCCAGATTTGGGGTGTGGTTTCTTGTGGATCAAATTCTCCAGAACCCTAAATGTAGGTGGATTTTCTCGTGAATCCTCATGATATTATTGATTGGATTAGTTTCAAATTGGTTTATTTCAGTGGAATTTATTGTAAAAATAATATAATAAACCTTATTTAGTGATGATTTATGGTTCTAGTGAAATTGTGAAATCTTGGTGATTTATTGTGAAAAGTGATTTAGCTTCATGAATTTAAAATGATGAATTTAAAATATATATTTTATGGAATTTTTAAATGGATGATTAAAAATGGTTTTTCAATAAGGGGGGGGGGTTATTGATTTTTTTTGGTATTTAAATTACTTTGATGGAATTGGTTTTCAATAAAAAGAGAGTTTTATTGGAAGGGTTGATAGGTTGGTTTTAGCATTGGTGTAATGGTATAATGGTTCTGTAAATTAAAATTTCATCTAAGAACAATAAGGGTTAGGGGTCTCCCAACATTAGTTTTGGTATGGATAAGGGATAGAGATCTCCCCCATTAAACATTCATATTGCATTAAAGACAGATAAGGGTTAGGAGTCTCCCCCCATCAGTGTTGGGATGGATAAGGGATACGACTCTCCCCCATCAAAAATTCATTGTGAATTCGGGACAAATAAGGGTTAGGTGTCTCCCCCCATCAGTTTTTGGATCGACAGGGGATAGAGATCTCCCCCGTCAAACATTCATCTGCATTAAGGTTAAGAAGTATCCCCCATCATTATTGGGATGGATAAGGTTTAAACCTTTCCCCTTCCTCCAGGTAGCATGCATGGTTGGTTTCATGTGTTTGTGGAATGTTTGTTTATGACAAAAAGGGAATATTGTGAAATTTTTTAAAGTATTGATTAGTCTTTTTGGGAAAATAACATGCTCGAGATTGGTTGCATTTGGTTTTTCTTTCTCATGGTTGCAAAAGAATTATAGAACTTGTTATTACTTGGTTAAAAAATGTTTTTGATAAATTGTTTATATAAACTATTTTATATAAATATGGCTAACTTTACTATCCTAGTGTCATTTATAGAGAAGTTATTTTGGGAAAACCTACTGAGTATTAGTACTCACCCCTTACATTGGAACCATGGGGCTTTTGTAGATGTTGTATTCCGGGGCACAAGTAAAGGTAAAGAATCTCAATAGCTAGTGGTTTGTGGTGATGCTTGCGAGATGTGGTGGTGATTATATCATGGAGCTTTGTGTGAAGTTGTGGAGCGTGTCTCGGTTTATTTTGGGTCTCTTGTTTATTCCTCCACATATTACTCTGATATTTATTTTGTTTTATTGGTTTGGGGGTTGTATTGTGAAATAGTGTGATTCCATTTTCATAAGGTATGATTTGGTTTTTTGTTGACAAGCATAATGTAGTTTTTTGGTAGAGGATTGTTTAATTGGTTTAATTTTTCTCTAGGGAAAATTGGTCACCAATTGTTTCTTGAAGCCCTTGGCATTTATTGTCAGCCTTTGTCGCGTTGGGAACGTCGCTTAAGTCCAATTAAAGACCCATTGTGCTCTAATGCCAATAATAACTGGCTAGTTATTACATATAATATATTAGGTTAGTCAATTACATAATGATAGTTGGTGAATTCGTAATACCAAAATACACAGAAAAATACTTATAATGGTTATATCTTCTTCTAAAAGATTGCATCATAATATCATTCTCATGAACTAGCCATTGTGGATGTCGAAAATGTATTTCATTTTTTAAGAACCACTTGGATTCCCTAAACTAAGAAAATATGGAACGAATTCTGGAAATAATCGATAAATTATTTATCATTATACAGTTAATCATACAATAATCCAAATAATAAATATTTATTCCAAAATATTTCTTCACGAGCCGAACTATTACAACCCATAGAGGAATAATAAGATGGAAACACTTTGATTTCAAAATCGTCCTAATAAACATTCAATTCCCACATTTTTTATTCCATTCAACAATATTTAAGTGAGAAGATATGTTTCACAATTAAGATATCAATAGTAATTTCCACTTCCTATTTTGGTGGAATCTGTGAAAACTTTTTGGTTAAAACATTAGAAACCTGATCAACAGTAGTTTTGAATTCTCATTTACCAATATCATAAATATATGAAAAGTTGTGTTCTTCCAATTTAAATGATATGGTTTGAACCATTTAGTAGAAATTTCACTCTTTACTAGGCTTCATAGCTCAGTATCCTATAAATAGATGCTTGATTATATTTATGTGTGTGATATAAGCTTTTCGAGCTTAACATTAAATTTTGTCCTTAAATGATGTAAATCGATCCATACCAAAAATCATGTCACAATCATCCTTATGAATGTTGGTGAAATCCAAATGAAACTTATCCCAATCGATATTTATGGAAGGCTACTTACACATGCATGCTCAACACTCATTATTGTAAAGAGGAGTTTTTAGTTTTAAAAAATATGGAATCATCTCCCATGAAAAAATAATATTATCAAAAACATGATAAGAATTAAATGACTAGCATGTTCCTGAATGAAATAATTCTTGAATATGTGTATAATTTGATAGAATAATACCTCTCACCATTGATGGATCAGGTCGATCATCCCTAATCTTTTTATCAGGTCCATAAAATTATATACTCTATGTAATTTGATCATCATTTCCTTGTTGAGGTCACACTTGTTGTGGAGTTAAGGTATTCCAAGAATCACCTTCAATTGTAATATTTTTATAATTGTAGTTATTCATCATAAATCAACCCATAGAAGCATATGATTCATAGGAAGCATGATATGGGTATCTAAAACAAACTCATAGATTAATTTGACAATACCTATGATGATGTTCCATCTTGTAGTAGTTGTGAAATCATCATGGAGGTTTTGTACATTGTCTCTTATTGTGACATAGTGAACAACACTGAAAATATCCCATCGTAATTTTGGGTCGAGGAGGAATATTTAATAATCCAATTCTGTGTTTTTTCTATTTATTAGTTCTTTAATAGTTTGTGTCCTTATTCTAATTATTCCCGCCATTCATATTCCCACCTATTACTATAGGGATAAACATGCTCCCCAAAAATGTATTTCTATATATATCTCTTTATTATAATATTCTATATTCAATATTTATGTGTAACTTGTAATAGTGAACATAAAAATATTGAGAGGCTATCTGTTCATAAACCCGACTATGAAAAATTGTTGCATCATGGAAATTATCACTAATAATCCTTGGAAAAAGTATAATAATTTCATAAATTTATCTCCATACATGATAATTCATAGATTTACATTAATGAACCAAAAATAATCCATTTTTCTAGAAAGAAGAATTTTTAGAAGTTATAATTTCTTTTTAAAACATTCATCAAAATCCTACCATGTCTTGCATTGGTAAAATTTATCCTGAATTGCTAATTCCCACAACTATAATTCCATGTACTCCAAAATAGATGTTATCAACTTAAAACTCAACTTTTATTCTCTCTAGAGAAAAGAAAATATCTGATTCATCCAATTCAACAAGTCTTCTATTTTTTTAATCAAAATAACTTCGATGGTTGGGTGGATTCAATATTTAAAATTGAACTCATTTCCTAAATTTTCATCATTAATAGTTCATATTACCCTTATCTATGGACTTCATATCTGAGAAAATTATTTTCCAACGAATTTTGGTACACCTATGATTCATGTACAACCAAATATTCAGTAGCCTCTTCAAATTGGCTTCAATGACACATACATAGTTCCATTCAATATAACTAGGATGCGACTCTGTTTATTCATTCTCTTTATAGAATGAAGTCTTAGAAATTCCAATTAATGAAATGAACACATATCACATCATGGAATCCCTGAATTTATCCATGATCAATATTTTATCCATTTTAAAAATACCCCAACCTATATTTTCAAACTCAATAATTTTCAGTATCTTAAAAAATTATTAATTATTTCTATTTCAGTATCCATTTTACTAAAAATGAACAATGATATCATGTTAAGAAGTCATACAATCAATGAATGTTATGTAAAACTAATCAGATAAAACCATTATGATGAGGTGGAAACTCGCATATAAATTTCTTTAAATAATCATGTACCAATACACTTTGATAATATAATATTATAAAGAAAGATGTTAGGTATGCCTTTTTGTGATACACATTTCAGGTTCTAAAAACCCTACCCCATACCAGAATCTAAATATATAGACTGATATTATTTCCATGACTATGAAAAAAAAACTAAATAAATTTTCTATATTGTGAACTAAAAAATTAGGATACAATTTCACCCAAAACATATTTTGTTTGAGTGAGGTTGATACCATCTATCTGAAAAAATTATTTGGACCAATCAATACTGATACCATTTTTAAAATCCCTCAAATCCTCATAGGCTTATGGAATGATGGTGCATATAAAAGGTTATAGGGGAAATCCCCAACTAACCATTGTGTGGAAATAAGTGTCAGGTTCCTTGAAACATTTGGGAGATGATTTTTCATTTTAATGATAAAGAACCCAAAAAACATAAACAACATCCAAAAAACTATCTATATTATCCATTAGTATGAAATAAAAATAAAAACATTACCAAAATATCAAAAGGTATCATTATACTAGTGGAAACCAGAATATATATACAAGATAACCAAAGGTCTATGAAACTAAAAATCACATGTGACCTGGACCAAAAACACCAAACATAATCCATGATCCAAAACCACCTTTAATTACCATTTCATCAATAATCATTACAAATTAATTTTGATACCTTCTCTTTACCCATGTCAAGATAGATAACATCTTGAATTACACAACATTGACCAATCATGGGGTGACACTACACACTGTAGGATTTACCAATTGGAATCATATCGTTACCCACTAGGAAAAAATTTGTTATGAAATTTTATGAAAATATTTCTCTTTATTAAAATACATAAAGTAGATTTCCCATGAATGTATTAGTAAATACTTAAACCATTTTTCCTTGTATTTTTCATATTCAATTCTATGTCAACACACATAACCATACACAAAACCAAACACAAACACACTCTAGCATGGTCGCACCCTAGATAGCAGAACATCATGTATATAATCTATCCCATTTGATTTTGGTATTCAAGACCATTGTCCATCAAATTTTATGGTGGTACTTTATGACCACCTCCCATCCTATTCAATTAATTCCAAACTCATTCATCCCAAATCATTAGAATTCATTTTAATCAATGTATTTAATTGTTTTTAAATAATATTAAACAATTATTTTACATGATAAACTCCAAAAAATAATTTTAAATTATACATTTTACAAATTTAAACAATAAGGATTATCAAAAACCGATTTATATACAAAAACCACTGCCAAAACCAGTACATATTTAAATCAATAATTAAAAAATATTTCACATGTATTCGAAGAATATTATTTTATTAAATTTATCAATTTTATTATATATAAAGTGTACCTGAGAGAGAAACCACCTACCTTAAAACCTTGGTGAAAATAGCAATGGTACAATATAATTTCAATATAAAATCAATGCACATGTTTCCTTCAATATATCCAATAATATATCCTCATGAAATCAGTCATAAAACATATATCTATCCTTTATAGAAAAGATATACTATTTTTAGAAATATATGAACCATGTACCTATGAAGAATTAGGAAAATGATGAACTTATTAAAAAATGTATGTCTCCAACACGTTTTATGTTTTTCAAGGATCACTCTTATATTGAAGGTTATCAACTGGCACGCCTTTGAAGAAAATGAATAACATTTATTGGATTATTGGATTGTAAATGAGGGATTGATGGTTTAATTTATAATAGATCTAGTTTTATATACAAAATTACTATACAATACACTAAATGGTCATACAGTATTTCAAACCTTTTGAAAACTGGGAAATTATAATATCATAATGGAAAAACACATGTGGTTTCAATGCGATGTTAGACAAACTGTATGCTAAACATGCATTTCTTCTTTTTCAATATTCATGGTTTCAAATAGAAATATATTGAGTTTGGGAAAAAATGCACCAATAATGATCAGACCCAATTCTAATAATCATCCCATTAATAGTGTCCTAGATATGATTCACCATTTCTATTAATAGTTCCCATACTTTAGAGATCCCGAAATGCCTCTTAAAGTGTAAAACCCCTCGAAACCTCCAAAAAAAATTCCTTCACATCGTATAGACTAAAAACAAATGAATAATGGATCTTGAACATGAAAATTGGAATTAAACTATATCATTATTATATAAATTCATTATATATTTATTTATAAATTTATATTATCATTTTAGATAAATAAATGAGTTACACAATTGTCGGATAAGGTAGGTTATACTTAAGAATTAATGTTGTTAATTTTTTGATGGATAGAAAAAGGAAGGTTAAATTATAATTAAATAGTAATGATTCAATATTATATCATGTATAAAATATATAATCATTATATATATCCTTATTTCAATTACATTCATAATTAATTTACAAATGTATCTCATCACTATTTGGAGGCGGTAAACCAGAAGTACACACGAGTGACATTATTATTTTCTAATTGATTCGAAACTGTGAAGTTATATTATGTATTATAATTATATAATTATAATAATGTCATAAATATCATATATAAAAATTAAATCCATAATTCTGTTCATATATGAGAGATAATGGTGGAAAACAAATAGCATTGGTTCAAGACGTATCAATCTGTCCTACACTTGATTAATAGTTTTATTCATAATTTTTTGGAAGTGGAAATGTATATAGTTTATTCAATTACTATAATACCACATATATATATAATATAATAGTTAAATTTTTATAATATTTTTATAATAAATTAGTGTGCTATATGATGAAATAATACAAAGACTCAATGTTTAGAACACTACAGATTATTTGGATACAACTTCAGGTTTTTGAATAATGCTTTCATAGAATGGTTTTATAACAAAAAAGTACTATATTTTTTTGTTTGATATTTATGAAATGTAATTATATTTTTTTTATTTCAATAAAAAATTATTTTTAAATTTGAATAGTATATGAGAAGTGGTGTCCATTTTATAAGAGGGGGAAGACACACATGGAATTTTTTATGACAATTAATTATTCCCATATTTTTCACATACCACAAGGATCCAAAATTAAACATTATAACCCCATTATTGAAATAAGTTAGTAATATTTCGATATTATTGGATTTTAAAATGTTCTACGATCATTTTAACCCTAATCCTACTGTTCCACCCTTAATAATCACATTATAACTACAACAATGATAATTAATATTTAATTCTTTTAATATCATCGTGAATAAAGATTATGATTGAATTATAATATAATATTATTTACTATAGTTAAAAATATAATATATATTTTAAAAATATCAATTAACATTATTATATTAGTTTAATTTTAAAATAATCTCCCAAGAGTGATGAAGATGTCATTTTCAAATGAAAATTTACATTATTATAATTTTTTTATCAAAATTAAACATGAAATAGAATTATATACGAAAAAATTATATTAATTATATATATTACATGTACTAATTTTAAATTCAATACAATTTTCTATTAAAAGGCTATTGTTATATTATTTCGATGAAAACGTTTTTTTTAGGAAAATTCATAACTTTTCCTATTCATCAAAACATTTAAATTCTCATAAAATTCAATACTATTCACTCTACGATAAATTTAGCATGTGTATTTGAAAAAATGAAGATATTTTTTCAACTAATGCTTCTAAAACTTGGAAACATTATGTTTAATCATAAGTATGGAAACATTATGAAAACTATTTTTTGGAAAATATAATATACAAGCATAAAATATATTTTGATATGTAATCATGTATTTAGAAATATCATCATAAATATTATGATATCAATGTATACTCAAGACTATACCAAATCATTTATGTTATCATCTAAAAATTATGAGTATAATAGGATTCCTTCAATATGTGTGTGTGGCACTCCCTGATCTATAATCCTCATCATTTTACTGGCAGATAAGGATTGATATTTTTTGGCCATGCCACCAAACCTGAACAATTTGTGATGTCAGCTCTACAAAAAAAATGAAATTATTCATTTTATCAAAATAGGATTGAATCCATTTCTATATTATCTCATAAAATTCATCATTCCATTTCTTAAATATGACCACTTAATGACTAATGATTTAACTGCTATCGTGCATAACCGATGGGGAAAAATATCACCCAACTCACACTCTTATGAGTATTAAATCATAATGAAACTATAACTATGAAATATGGAATTTAAATCTTATTAATAGATAAGATTCATTGGATCACCTCTTCATAATACATAAGATCTCTTATAGAATGATTTATTCCCCTACTATTTTTCTCATGACCCCATTTTTAGAAACTAAATATTTATCCACAAAACCAAATTAAAATATGGATAAGTACCTATATGGTCATTAACATTAAATTAATGATATCTTATATACATATCAACATCAATTGAAATAAAATTCATCACTATACCACTAATGAAAAACATGATCACCTCATTTGTATCAGTACCATTATGAGAACAAAAAAAATCTCAATATATCAAAATTAATATATTATATCCCATTAAAATACCCTTCATGTATACTATCGAAAAAATGAAATATCAAAATTAATGGGATTTAGTCACATCAAAGGGCCTCTAGGTCTCACAAAAATATCAAATGATCATATCTCAAAATAGGACCACAGGGGTTTTCCACCTAGCCTAAATTTCAATACTCTACTAATTGTCACATATTGTAAGGAATCATTAGGACACCCATATCATCGTAGAACATCTTACACACCTATCAACACTGTATATTGGTTATAAGGATAACAAAATCCAACTAGGGTAAAAAACTGATAAACATGGGTGTAATTATATTGGTTTTTAATTCTATGTTTTTGAGATAAAATCCTATTTTTTTACTAGATATCCATTTATGTGAAAAAAATATGCAACTCACAACATAAGGAATAAATATAAAGGAATAAAATACAAAATCTTATTCCTACCAATCCCTAATATAAATTGAGAATCTTCATAAGGATCCTCTCCCAATAGTGTATTAATTTCATCTTAAAAAGAGAACGAACTAATCCTCAATGGTAATCTATGTACAATAATACCCACTAAGTTATCTAGTTTACAACACATTTGATGTAAAATAATGATATAAAACTAGAGTAACCAAATAAATATATATAAATTATGGTTTGTTATGTAAAATATAATAGTAAGATAAATGGGAATACTCATTGTATGTTGTTATAAAACTATAGATAGCCACACCTGAGAATGATACAACAAAAAAGGGTATTATGAAACAGTATTAAATACTGATTTAGTTTAGTGAAGATCAGAAGTTCACATAGATCACCATCTCAAATATTCATTTAATATCTCACAAAAGGTACATTTATATTTAATTTTATTCCAATATATGGGGAAAATACATTATGGGTAGTTATTGGGACATTAAATAATTTATTCAATGTAGAAATGCCCATGAGGGGTCCATAAATCAATGAAAATATACCATGTAAATGTACATTGGTCATTGTACCTCCTATTTTTTAAGAAAGAGTCATCATCCTCAAGATTTTATGCCTCATTGTATATCTATATAAAATAAAATTGAATGAAAATATTTATATATGGTATTCTAACTGAGTAGAATCCCACAAATAAAGAATATAAGAATACACTATTTTAGTTAATTCTTATACATTAAATAGGCAATCTCATCATTAGTATAAAAATTCACTTTAACATTACAATGAAATGTGGATAATTCACTCTAAATAATATTCATGAGAAGTGTCTTCTCTTGTCCTTAAAATAGTGAAAAGATTTCATTTCCCTCTTTCCAATGGTCCAAGAGCCACAAATATATAAAAAATAATATACTACACGATCCATGTGTGTCACTAAAATTGAAAATCAAATAAAACTAGAACGTCACATATCCAGAAAAAAAATCTATATCCCTATAAATATAAACATCTCCATAGAACCTGTGTCCTCGACACACTAGTTTAATAACCATCATTCTATTAGACACATATCTAATACTTAATTATATCTTATTTGAATTAATAATAAAATATCAGAATAAACATATTTTATTCAAATATTACTATTATTGTCCACTTCACTCTATAAACAATAACATGACTACCAAGTGATTATGCTACTAGGATGCCTCCCCATAATACTGAGGATGCCCACTATTAGAAAGGGGAAATAATTTTTTGGTCGAGATACTCTACCTCCAAATTAGAGTATTAACCTAATTAAAAAAAGAATAAATAAGATAAACGAATATAAATATTTTAGAAGCAATAAATTTTAAAAAAAATTATTAAAATGGAAATATTGAAAATTCTTGAATTATTATCGAATACATACAACAGTAATCATACAATAACCCTATCTTTATAATAATTAACATAACATTAATTTGTTTAAGTAATTTAAACACTATAAAAATATACTCATAAATATAATATTATTATAATGCCATTGTAAAAATTGAAAGATAAACATTATTACATAAATGAGATACATTATCTCCCATTTGGTTAATCTTAACTAGAACCCATCTTTGAAACAATACACGTACTAAAAATCTTCATAACCTGGGGAAGGAAACATAAAATGGGATGATCTCATATGCTCATTTAGGATAAACATCAGAGACATGTATGTATAAACATGATCATATGGGTATGAGAACATGATCATAATATTGTAATATCACACTGCGTATATCAAATACCATATACATGAATCATGGAATAATGGTTGGTTGTTCATAAGACATGAATAATAGGAAAATAAAGAACATAATCATTGAAGTCATAACATAGGAATAACACATGGAATAATAGGTAGACATATAAGAATAGAATACAATATCAAAAAAATCTAATGAATTACTTCCATGACCATTATGGTAGTATGGGATCACTCCCCATACGATAGTCAAATTAATGGTTCACTCATATGACCATATTAGTAGCATGAGTTCACCCATCATACCATATTACTTATCATGACTAACACCTGTTGAAATATTAGTTTTCAAGGGACACTCCCAAGACCATCTTAGTCTATCCCACGAGAAATAACTTTTTACCCAATGCATCGGAGGGAGAAATAAGTATGAATATATCATAATTAAATCCTACATAGATGTGCCAAAATGTCATTAAATATAATTTTATAAACTATTAATAGAAATGGGCATCATAAATTAGAAATAATATAATAACCTAAGGAAAAAAGATATATGTTTCATAATTATTCCATCAAAATAATATCTGTTAAAAAAAGAATTTTTGAAAAGTATTTAAACATGTGAATGTAAAATGAGTTTTATAAATTTCATGAAACGAAAACATACACCAATATTTGAAATAATGTGATTGTGTAAATTGAATCATTTATATATAACGTAATGAGTAACACTAATGGAATCCATCTTATAAGAGAAAAAATGATATTTCATAGAAAAATATTATTTGAGGATAATATTATTTCTTCTTTCAAAAGTGATTATTAAAATATAAAACCATTTGAAACCCATTTTTATTTACAATGTGCATGAAAATTAACAAGTGAAATTGAAAAACATAACAAAATTAAAATACCTAATAATTATAAATGATAATAAATTGCATTTGAAAATATTTTTTAAACATATATTAACACATTGTTTTTTAATAAAAAATTCTAACTGAAGAAAGAAATATAGTAAGTTTTTTAGTAATTATTTTTTAAATATATTATATACTAAATAGTTGAATAACAATACCAATACATGTTTATATCTTGAATATGTAGAGGAATAGAAAACCCATGAGTTTTTTGGAGAGATAAATAACAATGTTTCCTCAATGAAAAGATAAGCATAAACAATATCAAGAAGTGAATAGATTCTTTTAAAAAACTCTTTTAACTTTGTTTCATGAGATCATACTCTTCATATAAGGGATTAAATTACATTATTATTAAAAAATATTTAAATTATGGAGTTTTATAATAAAAAATTTCAAATAGTTGTATGTATAACATTAAAAAGTAATAGTGGTACATAAAAACATGTGTCTCTATGAAGGGAATTTGGGAAAAAAATAACTTAACGATAAGGTTGATTTTGAAAAATTTACTCCAAGAAATATATCTTAGAATTGATATTTAAATACAAATAAACATTATTATAATAACCATATGATAAGTCCGTGGGATGTATACAAACCAACCAAGAGTAATATGTAGAGAATAATGTATTTATTTTACATAAATAGAAAGTGAGATGAAATTGTCCTTTAACTTGTGAATGGACTCTCTTTTTCATCATTCAATATTCACATATAGTAAATGTTATTTTATTATAATAAATTTAAAGAATAATATTCTTATATCTAATACCTTATATGTCTTTATTACGTCTTTATCGGACCCTTCTGCTAAGAATTAAATTTTAAGGTGTCACATCAGTTAATATCAAATTTATTCTTCATATGTGTTGTAATTTTTTATAACATTGGTACTTATCATAATATCATGATTTATATAATTTAAAACATGATATAGATATAATATATATTCATTATATTTTTATTATAAAACTCTATATAATATTTAATTATGAAATGGAATACACCATTAAAGGAGATGGTAAATCGCACAAATGCATGAACGCTATATATGTATTTAATATCATATTTAAAGAATGAAATAAAATGATATATATATTTATAATATAAAAAATTTAATATTATCTTGTTATATATATCATATCATTTCATTAAAACCATCCTTAATACATTCCATGTATTGTGTGAACAGATAACATTGCTTCGAAGGGGTAGTAGTCCACACTTTCTCAAAACATATTATCATATTTACACTAAATATATAGAATAAATATATAATTTTTAAATGAAATATAAAAAAAAGTATAAATAAAAAAATCTTTTATATATAAATATTTGTTTTTCAAAATTCCCATAATTAGAGGCGATAAAGCACGATAAATCAATCATCATTTTCTGATGTTGTAGTTCACCATATTCATAAATAGTATCTTCATTTCCTATTAGATATAAAATTGTGTATGTAAAAGTTTAATACCTATAATAACAAAATATAAATATACATAGGATACTAGTGTAGTTGTATAAGCATGGAACAAGTAGATTAGAGGGGGTTGAGAATAAAAAAAGAGATTGTTCGACGATGTCCCCACTACCTTGGAAAATAATTTCTTGTTTTCTCCAAAGTGATTACATGGATTTATTTCATCCCTAATTGAGGATAGAAAGTGTAATTGAGGTATTTTTTTATGTTTATTTATAAAATATTTTCCAAAACTATGTGTTTCAAGATGAATGATTAATGGGGTGAGGTTGTTTCCTTTTATAGGGGTGGGTGTGGAACGACAAGGTATTTTCAAAAACATGTTATATGTACCAATGTTTTTACATTAAAAACTCATTTGAAACAAAAAATCTAAATAATTGAAGGTTAATTTATGAAAAATGTATAAAAAATGGTTTTCGGAGAACTGTCCAGGTCATTTGGGCCTTTAAGATTACAGTTTATTCTCCTGTTATGCTTAATATTTCCATAATTATTGTAACAAATTTAAATTAAATTCATGAATAAATTTAGTTATAAAATAACATTACCTTATTAAAAATTAAAATTAAATATTTTTCCACAAAAGGAATTAGTATTTCTAAATACTAGTCACATAATTGGAAGAAATTAATTTAAATTAAATCTCATTGATGTGATGACATATGATGTTTTTAAATTAAAATTGATAAAACATTAGCTAAGTTTTTATATCAAATTTCAATATGAAAATCTATCCAAATACATAAATAGTATTAATTTATAAAAATATAACCTTTTTACAATATTAATCAAAAATAAAATAAAATATAATTTAATAAATATATTACATGAAAATGCAGTTTTGACATAAAACTCAGTATTTTTTACTATTCAAAAAAATATATATTTTCACATAAAAATCCCTGCAATTAACATTAATATAATTTAGATATTATATATTAAAAAATTATTCTTATTTAAAATTAAATTTCTATATTAGTCTAAAATTATATTAATTATTTCTCATAGAAGGACATCAAAATTAGTTCATTTGAGAAAATATTATTTTTAATCCCGTAAGGGATTTACAAAAATTATATCAGTCATGGTCAATTTGTTTTATTTATATAAAAACATTAAAAACTATTTGATATTTAGTTAATTATATTAATATTACTATTTTTAATATCTATTTAAAACTTATATCATTTAAATGATTATAAAATAAAATGATGATTTGTAAAAACTTAGGGTTGTGTGTAATGTACGCCATGTCAGTGTTGCATGATACATAGATAAGTTAATGTTTCATGTAACATATGAAATATATGTATTTAATATATTTTGTGAAAATTTAGTGTTGTTTTAATGTAATTTGTTCCTTATTTCAATACAAAAGATCAACGAAAATTAATTCATTCAAAAAAATCATCTATAAAAACAAATGGTATAATAGATCACCCACTAGTATAATCACATATATAGGTGAAAATAATATAAAAATATTTAAGTAACATTGATCTAATAATAAATCCATGAAAACACAATATACCTGATCTCCAAGACACTACCAATTTTTTCCATCCCGATAATAATAATCCATATGAGTGACTCCACTTGATCATGTATCTTTTTTCCTCTCACCTATCCATCATGAAATACTACTAAACCTGAAAGAATACATAATTTATACATGAAAACTATGGTTTAAATAAAATGTTTGTGAGTTTGATATATGTAATAAACCCTCTATTGGTGAACTAATAGTCTAATTTTATAATTACATGCCCGTGAAATATTATAATCACTTCCAAGAAGGAATTAAAATATTGAAAAAGTTTAAACATTGTGTCTGTTAACCAAATCAAATTGATATAGTTTGAATATTATAATGATATGGGTGTAATAAAACTTAATCCATGTATAATCAATTACAACCGTATTTTATAATCTACATCAACATTACATGATTTGGCCACTGCTGAAAATATCTTTGAGAATGATGCATCACCCCAGGGGGATGCATTTCCCAAACCTAATATCAACCATAGCCACATCCAATAAAAATAACGATTTAATATAGGAAATATATTTAAATACATTTAATAATGAACTTATCTTAAGGTCACATATCTCATTCCGTGTTAATCCATTCCAAAGTTAATGTCGTAGGTCCTAGTCTGTAGAAAATCACAACATTAGGACATTGATAATCCTTAAGGTGGATGAACCATATGTAGAATATAATCAATTACCTCTTGAACTAATAGGATAACAAACTATGAATTTAAAAAATATCTTATCATCCACATCACATTGTATTTCTAGTTAATTCCAAAAAAATTATCACCCCAACCGTATGGAGAATCCAAGGTCTCACTCAAATAGAACTCCATTAGTCTTTGAGAATATTTCAAATATATGTTATGAAACATCCTTATTAATTTCATATATTATACCTAATTCTGGAAACAAATCAATTATATATGGGAAATACTATATTATTTTCTTCTTACATGTGATAATGTCCATGAATTTCATAAAAATTAATATAGTAATTTCAAATGGAGTAATAAACCTGAAACCATGAATTACTTCTAGAAATCCTAATAATATAATAGTAAAACATCAATGATCAATATAAGGATTCCATGATGTAAATTTTTTCATCGCAATAAAAAATATCAATATAATAAAAAAAATCGAGATCAATATTAGTTCCTATGAGAATTATAATCATATATAACATCACACATGTCTCATGATAAAAATAATAATAATCATATGTTGAAATAATATTATAATAAAAAATAAACAATATAGTTCATAAGTAAAATAGATTGGATGTACAAACACCAAAACACACCATGGTCGGTTATCTATTGGGGAACCAACTACGTCCCTAAATTCAATACATGGGAGAGGAATCCAAATAACAATCATCAATATGGAATGTATTAAAAGATTTACATATTGGGATATTATAAAGATAGTGGAGGCATCCTATAAAATAACCCTAGAATGAGTTAATAAGTATAGGCATCTAAATGGGGATCCACTGTAACATAATGAATTATTACAACCCACACCCTCGTAATCATAAAGAGAAACACCTTAAAATTTGGATTTCACCTATGAAAAATCAATAAAATATTCTAATTGGGATATTTATAGAGGCCCATATCATATTAATTTTTCACTCCATGTTGGTCCAGACACCCAACATATCCATTTCATTAAATCACATACCAGGCCTTCTAAGCAGGGAATGCACCATGACAATTTACAATACCATGAAAAGTTTGTCCCATTTAATGTCCTCTAATATTTATCACAACCCTTATGTGGGTCTCATCCTCATTCTCACTATCACAAGTTAACTAGATCTATTTAGTGGAGGAATAACCTCTCCATTATAGATCACTGATTCTGAAATTCCTCTTTAGAGACCTCAAAATCCCTAAAGTGTCTACCATCATGATCTATGTAAAAAATTGCAAACTGGACTCCACATATTTATAATTATAAATTTTCAACATAAAATCATGTGAAACCATAAAAAATGTATCTAGGAATAATTACTTGGTATATATATCCAAGCAAACAATGTGATCTCTCAACAACCCAATTGGGATTTTACATTCTCTAAAAAATGGAATATAAACCAATGAACATGGAATTTAAAACATGTACATTATGTATACCCAATATATATTTTTAGTTCATGTACTAAACATTTCATGTACATGTGTTTCCTTGAGAATGATAACTTATATAGAAATTTAATCTAGAATGGGGACATTCCATATACTTAATATTTCAATGTTCCCCTATATTTTCTATCTATCCATGTACTAAGCCACATGACCATGTATGACTATATGACGTGTACCTCAGGATCGCACTGTGTATTTTTGGAAACACCATCTAACAATGTACATGGATACATGAAAAAACAATGGTATAGGGATTTTACTAGATTTATACAACATGTACTTATTATAATTAATCATCAATTTATTAGAAGAACACAATATGTCTTTTCTTTAACAAGACAATATTTTGTTGTGATTCATGAATTTGAAATCCCTAAATTCGACAATAAAACCTATTTTTCTTCTAGTTAAGCATAGATTGACCATTGGGGTCCTTATCAATAAAAAACTGTCCTTAATGTGATAAATAACGAAATCATGGGTAATTTATAGAAAATAATAATAAACCCTTCTTTTTGGTGGAATCCTTTAATTCATTACAGTGATTCGCATTCCACATATGTCACATGGTGAACAAGAACCACTCTAGATCTAATGAAACACCTATCTTCATCCCTCTATATATATCTCTCCCTCACACTTTTTCAATATAGTATATAGAAAATAGAGATATAAGGTGAAATTTTGGAGATTAAATGGGATGATTATAAAAAAATAGGAAAAGGAAAATGAATGAAATAAATGAAATAAAAAATGGGCCTCAACCCCAACCCTAATGCCAGACAAGAGTTTATGCCTCACCTTGTAAAAACTCACATAAAAAACTAAATGGTATGAATGGAATCACAATCAAATTCATCATTTAAAAGATATATCTAAATGAACACATAAGATGAATTATTATGTAATTAATGAAATATTATTTATATATTATTATATCAAAATTTATACATCAAAAAATTCCATGAAACTCATATAATAGGTAAATAGAATATTTTGGTATCAATGTAGTTCTTATAAAAATTATTGAAGATGTTATGCTAATTTTAAAAGACCAATTTACCTCGTATTTTCATCTAAAATAAAATATTCAAATTTATAGTAAAATTATAATTTTGGAAAATAGGTTCCTTATATAATTGTTGATTTAGTGGAGGGATGTTTTCGGGAATTATTGATCTCAAATTTATCGTATATTAAAATAATATACAAGGCATAACATAATTTTCATTGTTCTTTAACTCCCCTATTTCAAACCCCACAATTCATGAGAAGGTTTTGGAAAGTCATTTATAGGGGTAGTTTCCCCTAAAATGCATTGAAACGTGGATAATTTAGAGAATAATGGTCATATATATGAGATGATGGATACAAAAAATGCACCTTAACTATTTTGTTTTATGGTATTTAATAATGGTATATAATTTATCATTTCAGGTTTAATAATGACTACTATGTGGACGTCAAGGTAAAGAAGAAAAGATTGATCTTATTGTCTTGAAACATTTTAAATATTCCACCACATTGACGAGATTATTATTTTGGTATATTTTTATTCCATATTTAATGAATCCCGTGATTCTCTCATATATCCTAGTGGTCAGTGTCTGAGTTTATCTTTTTTATATAATTGGTTGTGATTATGCATATATTTAGATAATATTTCCTAGGGGTTCATGAAAAGAATAATTTCATAGGGAAGTGATGGTATCCTTTTATATAGTGAAAACATACCAGTTTTGTGTCTGTTATAGTAGTTTAATTTATTTTTTAAGGAATCATATGATAATATTTTTTTTATGGCATGCATTTTTTTGAGATAGTGGCACATCACTTTTTGTGGATAGAAATACCATGCGTTTGGTTATTGAACCAAATCCACATCATGGTATTCAAAATTTTATAATTTTATTAGAATTAAACATAACATAAAAACTGTATAACTACATGATTTAAAAAATTCATCTTATACATTTTCAGGATCTTTTGGGATGAGTGTTTTTATTACATTTGTGAAAACATTATTTCAAATTGGATACATCCTCAAAATACACATTATTTAAAAAATACAATTAAATTTAAACAGAAATTTAATTCATTAAACATTTGATTATCTTTTTATTGATCATATTAGAAGATTGGTATAACTCTTTATAATTCCAATTGATCATTATGAACTATGTAATTTCATTTGAAACATGGTAGTATAGAAAAATATAATATATATATATATAAATAATTTGAAAATTTTATTCCTTGATAAGGAAGAAATCTATATAAATTATTTCATATAATAAATAATATTAGATATCATAATAATCAATTTATTACTCTTTGAATAATCTTTTTTCTGAAATTATTTAATAAAACATATCATAAATATGAATAAAGGAAAAATCATAATGAAAGAATTATTTACATTGAAAATAAATATTTTACCTTTTTAGGATCATAAACCATATATAAATTTTAAAATTATTAATTATCATTTGGAATCAAAAAAAATTAATGAAGACCCATTTTCAATCATATAGAAGCCATATAGATGACATTAATTATCATACATTCCCCGTGGAATGATCTAATAGGATAATTCCCACATTCACATTGTATAATCATACATATGTTATATTTGTTACCTCATACAATTAATTAACTATACCTACACTCTCTTTGTTATAACATACATTAGTTATCTCTGTCACATATTAAGAGTATGGAACTCTATCAGTTTAGATAATGCATTGTACGTCATTAATAGGTCCACCAATCACATAATATACATTTTCCCATAAGGGGTTATGTTCACTCCCTAATCCCATTTTCATAAATAATTCCCATGTTTCATGTTTGAAAATAAAAAACTTAATAACATTAAATTTTCATCATAAAACCGTAAATTTTAAATTTTATCTGACTAAAAAAATCATTGTCACTCATCTCATTAAATAGTGAATAAATTCCCATTTTATTTGAAAATTTTTATTAACTATATATTTTCAAGAAAACGGGGGATGTATATTTTATTAAAAATGAAAAAATATAAAAGAGTAATGATAAATATTAATGTACATGATGGTAGGAAAATATATTCATTCCATATGTGGCAAAAAAAATCATTTGAATCATTTTTAAAAGAGTCCAAATTGACACATAAAAAATTGTTATTTTGTTTCAAAAACAATATTATGAAACTAAATTATAATTAAAAATAATTTTTCAAAATAATATAGTCATCAATTAGAAAATTCTATAAAAAAATTGAATGAAATATGACTTATTAGTAATGTATTTCAATGAAATTCATAAAAATGAGGTTTTAAAAAATAACACCATGCCACTTTATTATGTTTTGTACCAAAATATAGTTGAAGGTGAACATGAAAATTATTCTTAAACAACTTTAATTTATGTAATTGAATGATAATATGTATAAATATAAAACTACATGGATCCCAAAAAAACCATGTGGTAACCATGACATGAGTCTCAATAAAATGAAATTTTGATGATAAATACATTACCACAAGCCACAATCACCATGTACAATCATTAAATCATGTATATTCAAATAAAATTAATTATTTAATTTATTAAAAATGTTATCAGGTATTGAAATTATAATAATAATTTTTTTTCATTTATAATCTTGTGTTACATAGTTACTAAATCAATTAATTCCATTTTGATAATTTTGATGATGTTTGGTTCATAATAAAAAAACCAAATATAAAACGTTATCCCTACAAAATAGTGTTATTATTATATCATAGTTATATCCTTAATTTTTAAATAATAATAATTATTATTAATTTAATACATTTTTATAATTATCCATGAATGATGGACCTGAAAAATTACACATCCCTTCATAGAGGTTGTATCCAACATATATGTTTGAATGAAATATTCATTTTTCAATGGAGAGAAGGGTACGAAGGTAAGTAATTTATTATCTTTGTAGATTCACAATATTTCAGTAATATGATATATATTTATGAAATCCATCATAATAATCACTGATGTGTGGTGTTGGTGAAAAATAAAAGACAATTCTTTATGACGGTGATAGTTTACAAGTACACATAAGCGATGAGTTCAATCTCTATGAGATGTAAAATTAGAGGAAAATGATTTTTTTGTAAAAATAATAACTATTATTTATATTTTAGATTCTTATTTTATCATATATGTGATGTTATAGACTACGTTAATGAATTTTAAGAAATAAAAACATGAAATCACTCAATTAATGTTGTATTTATTCATTGAAAAACCTCATTTGTCATTATCATTAACCCATCACACTAGGGTATTGGAAAAAAAATACAAACAATGACATTTTTGTTATGTTTGGAGGTTATTTGGAAAGACCTTATATTATTTAAATTAATTAATATGTCGAGTAAGAGAGTAGTATATGATTATTTTTATATGAGAGTTGTGTGTAAATTTTTTAAACTAATTAAATATTAACATATAAATGTTTATAAATATACACAAATGTATGAAAATAAAATATAATAAAATATAATTAGTCTCTAGTTTATATAAATAATAAAATAAAATTTATACAGGTATAGGTTCCCTTTAAAATCTATATAATTTTCTTTAATCCCATCATTAACACTATTTAACTACAATTATTGTAAACAAACTTCTATCATTAATCCTCATGGTATTAATTTATAAAATCAACGTGGAAAAAGTAATTAAAATTTCTAAAACATGTATACATTTATATAAAACTGAGTTATTATATAATATTTATGGTTTTATGATAATTTGAAAATAATTATTAAACCCTAAATGTCATTTAATAAAATTTTCAAGGCCATTCAAAAAATTATCTTTAAAGTCTTCAAGATAAAAATATAATAGCTTATATACAATTTCAAGAAAATTCAAAGGTTATAATCAAAAACATAATTTTTGGAACCAAAAAACTCTTCCAAAACATATTAATTATAATAGTTTTAAAATAAATTATTAACTTTTTATAGCTTTCAGAAGTGATTCTTTGGTGTAGCCTAAGAATTCAGGATAATATTCCCTTTACAAAATGTTAACAAAAATTATATCACAATATTATATTATTACTAACAAAATTTACCAAATATAATTCATATATATATATATATATCGATATCATAAAAATATAATAATTAGGGAGAGAGTGAAAATTTTTTAATCTTATTTACAAAAAAACATTATAAATGTATAAGTAAATGGATTGTGGAACCAAAATATAAAAATTTCACTAATAAGATTCTTATATAATAAATAAATATTGTAATTAAATAAAAAAATGTAAGATTTATTTTTAGACCTTATCTCAATGTTTTATCCATATTTAACATATTTTTTACTTCACAGCTGTGAGAATATTTTATCATTATTATTATTCAGTAGGATAAATATTTAAAATTTATATATTATTAAATAATATAAATTTGTGGGTTAAAAACATGAATTCATTTATTATTTAATTTTCGTAAGTGGTAAAACAAAATGTTAGTATATGTTGTGATATTAAATGAAAAATATTATTTAGTAAAACTATTACTTATATATATATAAATTTTACAAAAAAAAATTAAAATGATTATTATAATGGATTTTATGAAATATATATCTCATACATGTCTTATTTTATTGTTATTTTTCTTGTACTTTGTATTTGTGCTTTTTCTACAGGCATTTTCAAGGCATTTTTGGAGAAAAGGGTGGTTTCTTTAAGATTTGTGCCAAACAATGAGCCCATTTCCATATTTTAAAAAATGATTTTCTATTATAACTCTATAGGTTTTAAAAAATATCCACCTGTTCTACACCTAAATTGTCCACCACTGACCTATTAGAGCTATCATATATAGTTTTTCCCCTTAGAAACACATAATAATGGTGGATTTGGATAATTTATTCAAGCATTAGGCCATCATATGAGTTTATTTACATATTTTAAAAATATCATTTCTTTTATATCTCATTCATTTTTTTAATTTTTTAGTCATTACTCCTATCAAAAGAGCACAAAAATTCTAAGAGCACCCCCCAGGTTTCAATATGCCACACTAGAGCTCACCTTCATCACAAATTAGGGAGAATTTTCTCAAAGTTTCTCAAATCGTCCATATTTTTAAAGGTAAATTTTTTCATTCATAAATCATTTATTTTTACACTCCCCCCCCCCATTTCAGTCCCCACTCAACATCATTGCCCTTATTAAAACCTACCATTAAAATTTGGCTACTTGGAGATTCAAATATTGGTGTTTTGTGGCAATATATTTAATGTTTCTCATGTTTGTGAGTTTCTTTCTTAGTTCCATCCATTTACTTATTGTTTCTCCCACTTTTCCTTATTCTTAAAATGTTAAAATTCTAAGTTTGGATACCTAGGTTTTTTTGAGTTTCATGTTCCATTATTTTTTTTAGATTGGTTTTACACCCTTATGGTGTGGTGATGGTGTGGTTCAAGTTTCTCATAACGAATTGATGGGTTTGACACATTTGGTAGTTTATTCCATGTGTAATCATTCCTCAATGAGTTAGATTTGATTGATTTATATTTTCATCATATTCCTCCTCAATCTATTTTTTTGTGAAAACTATTTTTTCTATCATTGATTAAGTGTTGGATTTTAAATTGTAATTTATGAGAAAAAATGAGTGTATTTTTTTTGCGTGTTCCTTGTTGTATCAATTGGGTTTGATTTATGGTTCAAGAAATGAAAATGTCAAATGGTTTCTAGGAAACCAATTATGTTTTGGTGTGATTTTTATATGCATTTTGTTTCAAAAGAGGGTTTTTACATTAATTTTTTCTATAAAGCATGGTTGTAATTCTTGAATTTTTTTATGAAAATGTTAAAAGATTTATTGAATTACAAAATGGGTACCTATCACGATTACATACATTTTTCAGTGTATATGACCAATACTGGTGATATATGTGAAATTAAAATTTGATATCATGTGGAACATGTTTTAGAAAAATGTGGGAAATCGGAGTATCTAGGTTGGCAGGTGTGTACTAGTTTACAAGTGATCCTGAATTGTTTTGTCAAGTTTGATTTAGAAATTTTTTTCATTGAAAAAACTAACAATAATATAATGGATATGATTACATACCACTAGGTTATGGGTATGTTACATACTACTGGCTTGTTCAAGAGAATAAATATTTATATTCTTACATTCACATTGATATATGAGGTTCATGGGGCCCACAACTAACTTGTTCCAAGGGGTGTTCATGTCGTTATTGCTTTATGACAACTTGGTATTTACATTTGTAAGATGTTGTGCTTTGATGAAACTTTTTTGTAGCTTATATGGTATATTTAAAAGTGTTCATTCTTTAATGTTAACCTTTGAAAACTATTTACATTTAAATGTTATATTCTCTTGAAATCATAGAAATCATTTCATCATATAAAAAATTGAAGTATTTTTATCTTATCATGTTTATATAATGAAATATATTTGGTTGGTATCCCATTGGGCTTTGGTTCACAACATACATTCACCAATATGTGTAAGTAGGCTTCATTTTTTTTGACACATGTAAGGGATGTTTCTTTGGAGATGAGAGTTTGGTTTGTTAGTTGATTCTGTGATGTAGTGTTGTCGAGACCCCTTGTGGGTGATGACCCCTTAACATGCAGTGAACCATATGACATTTTTTCTACTAATTTTTGTAGTTTTGGACCTCTTGTTTCATGTTTAAAACCTTTAATTCATTTTTTAATTATAATTAATTCTTGTTTGGCATGAATTTTTAGATTTGTGTGTATTATTCATTATTGGATGTTTTATATTTCCAAGATCATGAAAATCATTCTAAAAACATGTTTTATGATACTCAAGAACTTTTTCCAACCCGTGGGGATAGGTAACGTCTTTCAGTCCTTGCCATCGCTGGGTCATGTGATGATTTCGAAGGTAATAAGATTAGGTTTGTGAAGAAATGGTATCAAAGGATATTTTATCTTTTTGGATCATATTGTTATTTTGGTTTGAGTATGTATAGAGAGAAGCTTTCACTATCATGGCTTGATTTTTTGGTTATGAGTATATTGCATGGCCAATACCTATCATGACAAACCATTATTCACAATGGTATATTGTGATATTTAGTTTGAATTCCCTTCCAGGTGGGACGTGAAGGCTGCATTCTGCATGTTGACATCATGTGTGAGTGAAGTGGTTTTATATTTCATTGATCTTATGCAATTCACATATTTATATTTTATGTAATTACATAAAATTTTCGTAATTTTTTGTACCGATGATTTATTTTTTGATTGTTGCCTTCTTTAGAAACATGACTCCTTGGAAAGATCCCATGCATCCATGGGAGGATGCCAGAGAGAGTTCTCCGTCAATGATTTATAAAAGGATGGTATATTCTACATTTGGGTAAATACTTGAACAAGGAAAAGGTGTAGCTCCTACTCTTATTATTGATATGGAAGTGGGGTCTGTTTGTAGGAAGGGGAAAACCCAATAGTTATTAACTAAATAGAATCCAACATACTAAGGTAGCACATAGACCCATGAAAAAGGTAGTTTCTTGATATAATTGAGTTCATTTATGACATTATTGACAAACCTAAGGAGGTCATGTTGATGTGTTCCCCTTTTCTATAAGAGGTTCCTATCCACAAGTGGTTGGAATCAGCGCTATATGCTTGAAATCATGAACATATGAGCTGGAAGGTCATTATTGTAAAATTCAATGACCCGTACGGCCCCAATGTATTGGAATATTCTAGATCATGGGATTTTATTGATCTAGATCAGGGGAACATTTCATTGATGGAGTATGCTAAAAAATTTCTTGTGATACTTCGGAATGCTCGATAAATGGTATCTGATGAGCATATTAAGTCTCATAAGTTTGAGAGGGGTATTTGGTCATGTATCTATTCCCCTGTATTCATGTTCATGATTAATAGTTAATATGAGGTGTTTGATCAATATTAAATGGTATAGATTGACCACATTTGGAGGTCTGCATTTTCTGGAGTTGTGTCAGTTATGGGAAGTGGTAATTATTCATGGATGAAAAGGAAGCACGTTGAGGGTCTAGTTCAGGCCAATATTCCAGATATTTTTCTTTAGTGAATTTTTTTAGAAGGTCTGTTGTGTGCCATAAGTGTGGGATGCCTAAGCACAAAAGGTCAGTATTCACATATCATCCAAAGCCTTGTTATTAATGTGTATTTATGATACACTTGTAGAATTTTTTCATGATAGAATGTCCGCACATGAGTGGGTTAAGATCTTCATCTTCTAGGGGAGTTCCATCTCAGTCAGAGCTGTCGAGGATAGGGTGTCCTCAGTGTTTTGGTTGTGGAGGCAGGAATAGATAATCCTTTGGGAAGAGCCATTTTAGGGTAGATCTGTAGGCATGAAGCCATTCTTAGGTAGAGAGTTAGCATTTTTATGTTGTTCAGTAGGAACCAGTGGAGTTGGGTGTGGGTCCATAAATAGTAAGAGGTACCATCTTCATTTCATATTTTATTATTGCAACTCTTTTCAATACTAGTGAAACTATTTCATTTATCTCTACCCATTTTTGGAAAATTTTAAAATACCTAACTGAGTTGTTATTTATTTCAATGGAGTTTGTGACACAGCGGGGTAAGAAGAAGGGACAGTGAATCAGGTGCCTGTCGTGTACACTTACTCTATCTTGGTGTAGATATAGAGTGTGAGCTCTGGGTCTTGGATATGTATCTTTTTGATGAAATTCTCGAAATGGATTGGTTAGAACACTTTAACCTTTACATCGATTGTTATAGGTGCCAAGTGAGTTTCACTATACCTGATGGCAATCTTCATGTTTATCATGGGAATGGGGATCCTCGATCAGGTTTTAGTGGACCTCCACTCCTAGAATTGGGAAATCCTGTCTTCCAATTTTTGTCTCTCATGCTATAGGATGACTGTCATGATCATGAGGGTGGGATACATCTTATAGTGAATGAGTTTCCAGAGGTATTCCCAAATGATTATCAGGATTTCCCTAATAGCAGTGCCTAGAGTTCATGATCAATTTTTTACGGTGAATACAGCCGATATATCTTCCCTCATATCCTATGTTCCCACTAGGCTAAGGAAATTAAAGATTAAATTAAATGATTTTTAATCTAATGGATTCATTCACCCGAGAATATATCCTTGGTCCTCTCATATCCTTTTTGGGAATTAGGCTGATCGATCCCTCCAGTTGTGTATTGACTATCAGAAGCTGAATAAGGTAACCATCAAGACCATATATCCTTTTCCCTGAATAGATCACTTATTTCATAAGTTGAAGGGTGATATGTGGTTTTCTAAGATTGAATTTCATTCTAGTTGCCACCAACTCTAGGTGATGGAGGAAGATATCCCGAATACAATGTTTCAATATAGGTACTTCCCCTTTTAGAACATGTCAATTCCTTTAGTGTTGACCAACACACATATGGTATTTATGAAACTCATGAATACAGAGTTCAACTAGTATATTGGCTCATTTGTTGTGTTATTCATGGACAACATACTAGTTTAATATAGATATGAGGAGGAGAATGAGTATCCTTTGGCGATCATGTTAGTCACATTGCATGGTCACCGCCACAATTCAAACAAATCCAAGCAAATAATTTGTATTAGGGAGGTTATGTTTTCAAGGAATGCGATATCGGAGTATGGAGTTTCTCTTTATCCAATGAAGGCCAGTTTAGTGATTTCATGGCAGCATCCAAATAATTTCTTTGAGATGATGAGTTACCTCAACTTGGCCCGATACTACAGGTGGTTTGTTCAGGATTTATCACATATTGATTAACCAATTACAGTGCTCACCTAGAATTGGGTGATGATTGTTTGGGGACGAATCTTTTAATAATAATTTGAGGAGATGAAGTGAAATATGACTACCACCCCCCATGTTGATCTTTTCAAAATATTTAAAGGGTTATTTGGTGTATTGTGATGCCTCATGTAAGGGTATTGGGTGTGTTCTTATACAGAATGATCACGTTTTGGAATATTGATCTTGCCAACTCCAACAACAGGAAAATAATTATCTATCCCATTACATGGAGCTCGTAGTTTTGATGCCTTCTTCAAAGACATGTCATCACTATCTATTTGTGTATAATTTTTTGTTTATTTCTGATCACATTATCTTAGCCTACATCTTCCCACATAATGATCTTATCCGAAGGGATCAAGGATAGAATGAGTACCTGCAAGGGTTTGACTTCGAAATCCACTACATACTATGGAAGGGTAATGTTGTGGTCGATGCCTTGAACAGAATAGTATTAGTGCATGCTAGGAGGATGTCCAGTAATGAGTGAAATTTGATGGGGCTCTTTGCCCATATGCATGTGGAGACTATGGAACATAGTGGATGTTCGATATTGGAAAGAATTCAATTAACCACTTCTCTTGTGGAGTTAATTCATCTCGAGTAGCCCTATGATGATCTATGTTAGGGCTCAAGGATGTTTTTTCATGGTAGGGAGAGATCTTCTAAATGGTCTTCATCCCTCTAAGAGTATCATGTGCCTAAATTGACTCTTGGTGGTTCCATTGTCTCTGTGAAAGGTGGCGACGAAGGATATTTGTCCATCCTAGTGCCACCATGATTCATTGTGACATTCATGCATAGTTATGAAGGCAAGTCATGAGATGGTATATAGTTGACATCATATTGAGATGCAATAGTTGTTATTATGTGAAGTAATAGCATCAAAGGCCCTCTATTTTGCTTCAAATGTAACCCAGTACCCTCTAGAAGTGGGATGATGTTGCCCTGTATTTCCTTATATTCCATGGGTAAATAAATATATCTTGGTGGTGACTGATCGTCTGACCGATTTGGCCCATTTCATTATGATCATATATTTCACGAAAGTGGAGGAATTATTCTGGTTTTATATGAAGGATGTAATGAGGAATAATATTTTTTCATCATTCATAATATCATATAGGCACCCTTGTTTTATGTCTCAGATTTGGAGTGTCCTTCTGAAGGAATTAGGGTCACATATTATGTTTATTACGCCATACCACCCTCAAAATAGATGGTCAGGCAGAGCTGGCGAATCAGATTCTGGAAAAAATGTGTTATTCAAGTGTGATGGATTTTTTTTGGTTTATGGGATTTCCATTTGATATTGTTATAGTTTTCATAAAACAATAGACTCCAATCCTCAATCAAGGTGGAACAGTTCAAGGAACATTATGGACGGTTGTGTCTATCTCATTTATGTTTGGTGGAGGTGTGTGAGACCTCGATGCTGGTTCTAAGTATTGTGTAGGACCCTCCATATAAGTTTCAATTTATTAGACAATGGTTTTTGAAATCCCATAGTCGATACAAGACTTATTCAAATTAAAGGCGTCGAGCCTTGAAATTTTTCACAGGTGACCGAGTATTCCTGAAAGAGGCAGCCCACTTCGGTCAACATCATCTTCGTAGAAAATGGAAGATACAAAAATGAATGTTGGACATTTTGAAATCATTAGTATGATTATTATGGTGGAACACTATTTAGGTTATCCATCTCAGTTGATATTGATCCCTAGTGTGTTCTGTGTCACTGAGCTAAAGTATAGAATCCAGATCGGTCCCATGTTTTGAGTATGGAATACTAGAACTTGATCAATCATTGCTTGATAGAAAGGTAGATATAGTGGAATCCTGGGAAAATGTGACTCGATAGAATTTTATACCATCGGTTCGAGTCCTTTAGCTATATGGGACTGATGAGCATTAAACATGGTTGTGGAAGTCTTAGGTCGAAGAGCAGTTTCAGTTTCTCTTATCTGATCCATGATCAAGCTGAAATTTTGTGGGGGGAATATTTTTATGTAGGAATGAATTATCACATACATGAATTATTTTTAATTTAATATTCATGTAATTTATATTCTTCCTTTGTGTTTGGGAATTTCCCATTCATATTTGTAGGAAAGTGTTGTTTCTTCATTAATTGGGCCCAATCATGAGACCATTTCCCGATTTAAAAGCAAAAATTATTTCTTTTATAAATCATTCATTTTAAATAATTATTCACCAATTTAATTCCCAATTTTCATCCCCCAACCTATTCAAACAACCATATATATTTGGACCCGTTATGATATCATAATAATGGTGGAGTTGGGTGATTTATTTAAGATTTAGTCCAACCTGTGAGCCCTTAACCAGATTTAAAAAGATAATTTATTTCCTTTTTATATCGTTCATTGTTTAGTATTTTTCAGTAATTTCACTTATGACTCAATGAAACAAACCCTATAAGGACCCCATGTACCATCTTACCTCTTTAGAGCTCAAATGAATTATTGATTAAGGTGAATTTCCATAAGGTTTCTCAAGTCATCCAAATTTAAAAACAGAATTTATTTCATTAATAAATCATTCACCTTTTACTCTTTTAGACCATTTTAGTCCTTTGTACTCCTCCTCAGCCCTATTCAAACATCCCATTGAATTATGGGTGCTTGGAGATTCAAATATTGGATTATTTGGGGTTATTTATGAAATTTTTCTTGAGTAACTAAATTTCCATTTTAGTTTCTACCAATTAATTAATGTTTCTCCATCTTTTCATGAATCTAAAAATGTCCAAAAGTATGTCCTTCATACCTAAGGTCTATTATTGAGTTTTATGGTCCAATCATGTGGTTTTTGGTTTGTTTTCACTCCCTTTTTGTGTGGCGTTGATGTAATTGATGTTTCACACAAAGATTTTATGGTTGTGATACATTTGTAGGTAATTCATTGTGTAATCATCCCTTGAAGACTTATGATTAATTTATTGATAATTTCATCATATTCCACGTCTATTTTGATTGGTGTGAAAATTGTTTTTGGTAGCATTGGTTAAGTAGATGATTTCAATGTGGCATTTTGGTTCAATAATGTGTGTTTTCTGGTGTGTTATTTGTTGTATCAATTAGGGATGTTTTGTAATTCATGAATTGATTAAATTAAATGGTTTTAAGGATTCCAATTAGGGTTTGTGTGCTTATTGTTTCAAAAGATGTTTTTTATTAGTATTTCATTTGAAAACCATAGTTTTACTTCTTTAATTTTTGTAATTAAAATGTTAAATTGTGTTTTGAACTAAAAAATAAGTGAAAAGAATGTTTACTTACTATTTTGAGTGTATATGAATAGAACTTGTGTTTTATGAGAAAATGAAATTTTATATCATGTGGATATTTTTTGAGAATTTATAGTGTAACATGTGTATCCTGGTGGGAAAACTTTTAATAGTATGCTAGTGATCTAGAGTGGATGTATCCATGTTTCGCATAGCATGTTTTACCTTGACAACACTAAAAAAATATAATGGTGATGATTGGGGACCACTTGGTTATGGGTATGTTACCTAATAGTGGCTCTTTCATGAGAAAAAATATTGATATGGTTACATTCACACTGAGATATGACGTACCTGGGGATCACAACTAACAAGTGCCTAGGGTTGTTCTTGTATTTATAAATCTTTGACTACATGGTATATCCTTTGAGATTATGGTGTGTTTGGATGAAAAATTTAGTATCTTTCATGTTTTACTTAAAATTATTCATTCTTTAATTTTACCCATTAAATTTTTTTTTCATTTAAATGTATCCTTCTTTAGAACTCATTTCTAAAATTTCTTGTTATAATGATATGAAATCATTTTATCTTATATTGTTTATCACGCTGAATCTTTTTGGGTGAAATCCTATCTGGCGTTGTCTCACACCCAACATGAACCAATGGGTGTATATAGGCTTCATTATGTTTGAATCATGTAAGGGAAAGGCCTTTGGAGATGGTGGTTTGGGTTGTTTATTGAATCCATGATGCGGTGTTATGAAGACGACTCATGGGTATTGACCCCTTGTCATGTGGTTGTCCTTAGGCTATATTTTCTACAACATTTTGTAGTTTTGGACAACTTTTGTCTTTTTTAAAACCTTCTATTTAGTTAGGAATTTTAATTAAGGCTTTTTTATCATGAATTTTTTGATTGGGCTTAATCTACCGTATTTTTTGTTTTATGTATCCTCACTTAGTTAAATCATTCCCAACACACAATTGATGATACCCATGCACCTGTGCTAGTCCCTAGGGATAGAAAACACCCTTCAAGCCATTCCATGGGTGGGGTTGGGTGGCAGTTTTAAAGGAAACTAGATTCGATTTGGAACAATATATATGGTAAAATAAAATAATGTGACATTAAAATTAATCCAAAATGAAAATGAATCATTAGAAATAAATTGATTAAATGTAAAGAAATGAAATTTTTTGAATTTTTTTTATTTTTCATTCGTCATATTAGTATTAATAATTTCAGAATAATCGAATAATTTTATTTTAATATTATTTTGAAATTACGATTTTCAAATGAATTTCCATTTTTGAAAATGAAATATCTAGTACATCCATAAATTTATACTGATATTTACCCAAAACAAGCAATAAAGCCCATTTTTATAATATTTTATTTTTAAATATTAAAATGAATTAATATTCATTACTGTAACACCCCAAGATTTTATGAAAAATATTCTTTTTAATTTCATTAATGTCTTGTGTTATACGCTACACCAAAAGGAGCTTTCAAAACACACATCTCTGACCTGTCTTGAATTACATGCAATCGCGACCTTCCACGATAGCGTGTGTTGTACACAACACCAAGTTTCGCTAAACAACGATATGCTATTAAAATATTATTAAAACTAGCCGTTATGAATAGTAATAACCACTTTTTGAAATTTTGTAAATTTTATTTTTCAAAATGGACTTCATTTTTGGATTCAGAATATCAAAATGAGCTTAGGGTTAAATTTTGGTGATTTTCGGACAACTTTCATATTTTGACGAATAGTGAAAATTACAAAATTTTAATTAAAAACAATTTTTTCAATCGAAATAATTAATAGTGATAAATTATTAATTTGAGTGGTTTTAAAGTATATTTAGAATATATTTTTACAATTTAATACAATGTTGGTCATTGGATGTAATTTCACATTTAAAACAGTTATAAACAAGTGTCAATCTTTTGGTATTTATTATCTCTTAAAAACATGCCTTTTGTTTGGACGATGGGAATTAATTTCTAAATTAACTAATGAAACTGATATGTCTTGAATTTGGTAAAATAGAAATCATTTTTTAGTTCATAATAACAAATATAGCTTAGGCCTAATTTTTGGCATTTTTCTGAAAACTTTCAATTTTTGAAGAATAGTTAACCTACTAAGTGGTAGTTAAAAAAATTAATTTTTTCATAAATATTAATTTTACCGCTTCTGTGAATGGAATTTCAAAAATCCGAGAGACACGATTTATGTCAGTAATTAAAATGTGGTTCAATGAGATGAAAATAATTTTTGGTGAATAGTAACTTTTTACTTTTATTTACCACGGTTAAAAGTAAATAGGGTAATTAAGGGTAAAAATGATATTAATATTACCCTAAAACATGTCCTAATCCTATTGGACAAGTGTATCTCGACCAAAAACAACCTTAAGTGTAAACTATTATCATTTAGTCCCACTTGGATTAGATTAGGACATTTATTATTATTTAATTCAAAGAAGAGTTAAAAGATTTAAAATCAAAGTTTATTTACTAAAACATTTTTAATATAGGGTTATACATAAGATAAATTCGATTGTAAATATTCATTAGATAGATAAAAATATTTCCTACATAATGGTATTTTATTTGTAATTTTTAGACATCAAATAATTTAATTTATTTATGGCACAAATATGATGCAGTAATTATCTTATTAATGAAATATTGACATAATTGATATTATAAATACCAAAATAAATGTAATTTAAGACTTTTTATGAATTACACTAATTTTATAGGTTACTATGATATATTAGTGTTGATTTAATCAACTTGGTTCGAACATATAATTCTGTTATGACTTTCACAAAAATCATATATCAAATAGTGTCAAAATTGACACAAATTAGTTTTTAAATCAAATATTATATTATTAATTGTTATTTAATTCCTAAAAATCTAAGTCTCGTCAAAATAACTTATATAAGGATATATATATTAATAATAAACAACTTGGGGTTCGTTTGGCTTGATATTGTAAGTTTATTAACCATATAGTGTAAGAAAACAAAAAGACACGGTAAAAGTTAAATTATTTAACTTAGAGTTAAATATAATTGATAAGGTTAAAACAATAACCTAAACTTGTCTAAATCCTATTGGATGATAGGATTGAAACCCATCCCCACTTTAACTTCTAAATAAGACCATTTGGAACCATTATAAACCGAATTTGACCTTAATATAGAATAATATTTTGAGATTTTCCTAAGATGCCCCTCTCCTCCCTTATAAAAGGGCACCTCCTCCCTCTCCTCCTCACACCAATTTGAGCATTAAAGCTCGGCAAAACCCTGCCAAAATCTCTTCTCCACTTCCCTAGTATCATCCTAGAGGTCCTGGTCTTCTTCAAAGACCATCCTTAGTTCTTTAAGTGGAGGTTAAGTGAAGGCGCGTCAAAAAGAGGTAATATCCATTACCGATCTTTTTCAATTTCTTTCTTCTTCAACTTCTTCTTATTTAGTTGTTTCATGATAAAGTAATAACATCAGTATTTATTATATACTGATATGTTATTATAAATATGAAACAACTCTAATTAACCTTCTATCCATCCTACGGAAAAAGTAAATCACCGCGCGTGCGTACGTACGGAATACTGTCTCCACGCCGTGGTGTAATCTATTTTCCGCCACCACATTAATTGGATGGCTATAATGGTGTTATGAGTAACGATATATGATTATTATAAAGTTATATTTATACTCAAATAGTATACATACCTTTCAACACAATTCCACGACCATGGGAACGATATCATCGCTCGTGCGTACGTACGGACTACCGTCTCCACGACGCGATGAGATTCATTCTCAATGATTAAACATTCATGAATGATTATAAAGTATATATAATAAGTACTAATGATATATATGACCTAATAATGATACTGGATTAATTTATATTTATATTTATGTCATCTACTTAAATCCATTCAATTCAATAAGGAAACAAAAACAGCGTTCATGCGTACGTACGGACTACCGTCTCCATGAACGGTGTATTTCTTTCCATTTACTGATTTATTATATATATGTATATTCTGAATATATATATATAAATCATGTTTTATATTCTGGAATTAAGTAATCATGATCTAAGTAATCATATGAATAATTACAAGTTAAAAACACGAACGAAAAATGAGACGATTTTACCCAAAACACTACTTTAACATGAATTTACAAAAGAACGGGTAATATAAAGTCATAAGTGGACCATATATGATATAATAACAATGAATATGATTATGGAATAAGTCAATAACATTATTTAAATCATTATACAGGAGGTTCGGACACTTACAAAGCAAGTCGGACCTAAGGTAAGGGAAAATATCACAATCTCATTTTTATCCGAGATTGTTTATACTTTGGTATTTACTGGGGTGTATTTTATCATCCACATCCATGTTTCCTAAAAATATAATATTATTTCCATCCACCTACAATTGGTTAAATCCAATTTTACCCTTCGGTAAATTTTTAGTAAAAGATAAGAAAGGAATATTTTGTCTTTTTTCGTACGAGGTACTTTTTGCCTTTTCTGACAAAAGTACGAAGAATGTTTTTTTAACTTATACGGCATGAATGGATTTTTAAAACATTATTTCCAAGAAGCTTCCTTTACATGTTTTCAAGTTTATTTTTAATCAACTTCTTTTATTTTAGAATTGTATGACATGTTAAAAAAGGAAAAGTATTTTTGAAGTAGAAAGGATATTTTCCTCAAGAATGGAGTTCAAGTGTTTTATCAAAATTATTTTCCATCTAAGATAATAAAGGGTTCTGTTTATATCCCTATTATTACATGGATTTGATTATGTTGTGATGGAAATATTTTTATTAATTCCTTTATCCTATATGAATTGTTTTATGATGTCATGATATTTAAGATTCCCATTTTTATTACATGGGTTATGCTATGATGTATGGTTTATGATTTTGTGGCACACATAATAATGGTTTCATTATGAGATGGGTGGGACCTATATCTCCCTCCAATGCAATGGGTAAAGATTTTATATCTCATGAGATAGACATGGATGGAATGGTAGGTTATACCGGTTCAGTGAAACGGGACTGGAACGAGGGTGACTCGGTTCAGAAATGGACTTTGTCCACTAAGATAGTCTTGGAAATGTGTCTTGACTAACAAGAAATGATTCTCTATGATTATGTGTGTATGCCACAAAGTTTAATGTTTTAAGTTATGATTATTGTGATTACATTTCACTACCATGAGTTATCCCAGGTTATGAAATTATGATCTTTTTTTACAGGTTATGATTTCCAAAAGTTATGTGCTTATGTATATGATGTGATTGATATTTATTTTGTTTACCCTTACTGAGCATTTGAGCTCACCCTTTTATGTTTTCTTTTCCCCAGGATATAAAGAAAGGTTTTAGGTATAAAAAAAGAATATCTTTATGGGAGATGTTGATGATCTTTCACCAGGATTAGAAGATTATATTCCGAGTTTCCAAAGACACTAAACTATTACGATCCTTGTGTGTGTGTTTTTGTTATGTACTAAGTATTCCGCAAATGTAATGTAATTTCCATGTACGTCAGGATTCGGGTCTCTACAGTTGGTATCAGGGGAAAGGTTTAGTCAACCTTTGGAAACTAGGATGCGAAAACGTTAGAGAGATCCCTAGAGATATTTCTAAGGTATGTCTAGGGATGTCCCTAAGGTTCAGTATACGTATAGGTTATAGTACTAGAACTACGCTAACGATCATAGAATTAAACCTAAGATGTTAGATATTGAAGGTACTCCCCCTTTATTATGTTGTTTTCCCTAGCATGATTTTTACCTCTCACACTATTCTTTTTGGGTTTTAGACGATGGCTGGAACCCGAAGGAACCGTGTTGATCAATGCAATGGACAATGCAATGATTGTCCTCCTGAACAAACAAATGTTATGGGATATGGAGTGCAAACTCTTATTTCTATACTTACACAAGATATGAATCATTCTGGACTTCCAAATGAGCAGAGAAGGGAACAATATTCTATTGAGTCCTTCATGAGGCAACATACACCTTCCTTCAGTGGGACTTCCGATCAACTTGTTGCTGAACAATGGATCAGTACCACTGAAAAGATATTTTCAGTTCTTCAATGTTCTGAACATGATAAAGTCATCTTAGCAGTATATCGTTTGGAAGGTGAATTTGATCAATGGTGTAATCTTATCAAGAATACGAGGCCAAGAGATGAAATTGAGTCCATGGAATGGGATGTGTTCAAGAACTTGTTTTTCAGTAAGTACTTCCCTCGTATTCTTCGAACAAAGATCGAAAAGGAGTTTCTTGAGCTGAAGCAGAAGGATGATGAATCTATTGGTATATACGAAGTAAATTATACAAGACTTGAAAGGTATGCATCTGGCATTATCATCCAACCTGAAAGTAAAGTTGATCGATTTTTCAGTGGCTTAAAACCAAGTCTTCGAAGGGCATTATCTATAAGAGACTTCAATAGCTATGAAGAAATTGTGCATTGTGCTATCAAGGTAGAAATGGAAGTTGGTGTTACATATCCATCTCATGGTTTTGACAAGAAACAAAAGATGGAGTTCAAGGAGAAATCTCAGAATAATGGTGAAAAGAAGATGAATGTTTCCTTATGCACAAAGTGTGGAATGAAGCCTGGTGGAGATTGTCTTAAAGGGACTAGAAAATGTTTTAAGTGTGGAAAAGAAGGTCATCGAGTAGCTGAGTGTCGAAGTAATGGAAAAAGGGATTCTAATGATGTGAATAAAGCAAACACTGCAGAGAACGCACCACCAACACTTCAATGCTTCAAGTGCAAGGAAATGGGGCATTATGCTAATAAATTCCCTAATCCAAGGGTTAGTGATGATCAACATGAAAAACCGCTTAAGGAAAAGTACAAAGGGAAGTCACATGCAATCACCATTGGCGATGTTGAATATGATAACGATGTGGTCGAATGATTAAGTGTTTATGTAATGGGATTCCAAAATAATGTGGTATCATAAAGTACTGGAATATTTATGTGTTGGTCTAATGTGGTATTCAAAGTGATTGCGATATTTTTGGAAATAAGATGATATGCGCATAATGAAGGGAAAACGAGAAAATGAAATGTTTAACAGTATTCATGAGCTCATGATTGATATAAGGACTAAGTGATATCATGGTTTGAGTATATAGAATTTTGAGGATTTTGGTATGTGGAAGGTGTTAACTTTTAACTGCATTCATGTTTTCACTAAGGTATTCAAGAGAATACATGATTAAGGAATTTTAATGTTTGTAATGTGACCAACAAAACATATCTTATGATATATGGGAATCAACGATGGTATTAAATCTCTGGTAATCGTTTTCACTATGTTATGAGAGTGGACTGCAGTATTATGGATAAGCCTAAAGATTGGAATGGATTATGTTGGACATAAGTTAGTATTGTTTAAGGATAGAAGTTTTTTCGATATTATTGATGGTATGTTATAGTAATATAGTTTTAGAAAAAGGGACGGGCGACAGCCCATCGCATCGGACAAGGCTGTGGGAATCGAACCCACAACCGAAGTGCGACTGGCCTTTATCACCTACCACTGGCCTACAGGAAGTCCCTGTTTAGTAGAATCTAGTTTTAAGCAGTATGATATATGAAGTATAAGTCCATTTTAGGAACCATATATGATTAATCTCACTATAGAATGACTTATGTATATTTAATAACTTTTGCTAACCTTTTGTTTGAGACAGATGGAATGACTCGTCATTCTATCACATGATCTGCTAACACTTCACGAATAACAAATTCAAATTCATTTTTTTTGAGATGAAGTGGAAATTGTTCAAGGCACGAACAACAGTGAGATTGTACCAAAATAAAGTAAGTATTTATTCTAATTCAAATTCTTTTACTTTAGGGAAAAGATCTTAAAAACCAAAAATGTTGTCCTAGTTCTCTTATATCTGATTAATCAGATGGTACCTTAGATGGTCACAAATTTATGGCTTTGTGATTGCTAGCTTTTCCATAGCCATGTTCTCTACCACTCTCCATCAGAACATGATGGTTAGATTTCTCTTCCATATCCATATTCTCACCTATGTGGAAACCCAGTGATTAGTTTATTTGGGTAACCATTACGTTTCATACTTTTGTTTTTAAAGATTGGTTTTGGTATTACTTTTTACGATGTGGTTTTCTATTAAAGAAACTTTCTAATAGTAAACCATTTATAACCCCGACGAATTTCGAGGGAGAAATTCATTTTAAGGGGGGGTAGAATGTAACACCCCGAGATTTTATGAAAAATATTCTTTTTAATTTCATTAATGTCTTGTGTTATACGATACACCAAAAGGAGCTTTCACAACACACATCTTTGACCTGGCTTGAATTATACGCAATCGTGACCTTCCACGATAGTGTGTGTGGTACGCAACACCAAGTTTCGCTAAACAACGATATGCTATTAAAATATTATTAAAACTAGTCGTTATGAATAGTAATAACCACTTTTTGAAATTTTGTAAATTTTATTTTTCAAAATGGACTTCATTTTTGGATTCGGAATATCAAAATGAGCTTAGGAAGAAATTTTGGTGATTTTCGGACAACTTTCATATTTTGATGAATAGTGAAAATTACAAAATTTTAATTAAAAACAACTTTTTCAATCGAAATAATTAATAGTGATAAATTATTAATTTTAGTGGTTTTAAAGTATATTTAGAATATATTTTTACAATTTAATACAATTTTGGTCATTGGATGTAATTTCACATTTAAAACAGTTATAAACAAGTGTCAATCTTTTGATAGTTATTATCTCTTAAAAACACGCCTTTTATTTTGACGATGGGAATTAATTTTTAAGTTAATTAATGCAACTGATATGTTTTGAATTTGGTAAAATAGAAATCATTTTTGAGTTCATAATAACAAATATAGCTTAGGCCTAATTTTTGGCATTTTTCTAAAATCCTTTAATTTTTGATGAATAGTGAAACTACTAAGTGGTAGTTAAAAAAATTAATTTTTTCATAAATCTTAATTTTACCGCTTCTGTGAATGGAATTTCAAAAATCCGAGAGACACGGTTGATGTCAGTAAGTAAAATGTGGTTCAATGAGATGAAAATAATTTTTGGTGAATAGTAACTGTTTACTTTTATTTACCACGGTTAAAAGTAAATAGGGTAATTAAGGGTAAAAATGATATTAATATTACCCTAACACATTTTCTAATCCTATTTTACAAATTTATCTCGACCAAAACAACCTTTAGTGTAAATTATTATCATTTAGGCCCACTTGGATTAGATTAGGACATTTATTATTATTTAATTCAAAGAAGAGTTAAAAGATTTAAAATCAAAGTTTATTTACTAAAACATTTTTAATATAGGGTTATACATAAGATAAATTCGATTGTAAATATTAATTAGAAAGCTAAAAAGATTTCATACATAATAGTATTTTATTTGTAATTTTTAGACATAAAATAATTTAATTTATTTATGATACAATGATGATGCAGTAATTATCTTATTAATGAAATATTGACATAATTGATATTATAAATACCCAAATAAATGTAATTTAAGACTTTTTATGAATTACACTAATTTTCCAGGTTACTATGATATATTAGGGTTGATTTAATCAACTTTTTTGGAACATATAATTCTGTTATGACTTTCAAAAAAATTATATATCAAATAGTGTCAAAATTGACAGAAATTAGTTTTTAAATCAAATATTATATTATTAATTGTTATTTAATTCCTAAAAATCTAAGGTTCGGCCAAATGACTTAGATAAGGATATATATATTAATAATAAACAACTTGGGGTTCGTTTGGATTCATATAGTAAGTTTATTAACCATATAGTGTAAGAAAACAAAAAGACACAGTAAAAGTTAAATTATTTAACTTAGAGTTAAATCTAATTGATAAGGTTAAAATAATAACCTAAACTTGTCTAAATCCTATTGGATGAGAGTATTTAGACCCATCCCCACTTTAGCTTAGAAATAAGACCATTTGGAACCATTATAAACCGAATTTGACCTTGATATAGAATAATATTTTGAGATTTTCCTAAGATGCCCCTCTCCTCCCTTATAAAAGGGCACCTCCTCCCTCTCCTCCTCACACCAATTTGAGCATTCAAGCTCGGCCAAACCCTTCCAAATCTCTTCTCCACTTCCCTAGTATCATCCTAGATGTCCTGGTCTTCTTCAAAGACCATCCTTAGTTCTTTAAGTGGAGGTTAAGTGAAGGCGCGTCAAAAAGAGGTAATATCCATTACCGATCTTTTTCAATTTCTTTCTTCATCAACTTCTTCTTCTTTAGTTGTTTCACGATAAAGTAATAACATAAGTATTTCTTATATACTGATATGTTATTATAAATATGAAAAATCTCTAATTAACCTTCTATCCATCCTACGGAAAAAGGAAATCACCGCGCGTGCGTACGTACGGAATACCGTCTCCACGCCGTGGTGTAATCTATTTTCTGCCACCACCTTAATTGGATGGGTATAATGGTGTGATGAGTAACTATATATTATTATTATAAAGTTATATTGATACTGAAATATTATACATACACTTCAACACAATTCCACGACCATGGAAACGATATCATCGCTCGTGCGTACGTACGGACTACCGTCTCCACGACGCGATGAGATTCATTCTCAATGATTAACCATTCATGAATGATTATAAATTATATATAATAAGTAATAATGAAATATATTACCTAATAATGATACTGTATTAATTTATATTTATATGTATGTCATCTACTTAAATCCATTCAATTCAATAAGGAAACGAAAACAGCGTTCATGCATATGTACGGACTACCGTCTCCATGAACGGTGTATTTCTTTCCATTTACTGATTTATTATATATATGTATATTATGAATATATATATATATATAAATCATGTTGTATATTTTTTAATTAAGTAATCATGATTTAAGTAATCATATGAATAATTACAAGTTAAAAACACGAACGACAAATGAGACGATTTTACCCAAAACACTACTTTAACATTAATTTACAAAAGAACGGGTAATATAAAGTCATAAGTGGACCATATATGATATAATAACAATGAATATGATTCTGGAATAATTCAATAACATTATTTAAATCATTATACAGGAGGTTTGGATACTTACAAAGCAAGTCGGACCTAAGGTAAGGGAAAATATCACAATCTCATTTTTATCCGAGATTGTTTATACTTTGGTATTTACTGGGGTGTATTTTATCATCCACATCCATGTTTCCTCAATATTTAATATTATTTCCATCCACCTAAAATTGTTTAAATCCAATTTTACCCTTCGGTGAATTTTTAGTAAATGATAAGAAAGGAATCTTTTGTCGTTTTTCGTACGAGGTACTTTTTGACTTTTCTGACAAAAGTACGAAGAATGTTTTTTTAACTTATACGGAATGAATGGATTTTTAAAACATTATTTCCAAAAATATTACTTTACATGTTTTCAAGTTTATTTTTAATCAAAATCTTTTAGTTTAGAATTTTATGACATGTTAAAAAAGAAAAAGTATTTTTGAAGTAGAAAGGATATTTTCCTCAAGAATGGAGTTCAAGTGTTTTATCCAAATTATTTTACATCTAAGATAATAAAGGGTTCTGTTTGTATCCCTATTATTACATGGATTTGATTATGTTGTGATGGAAATATTTTTATGAATTCCTTTATCCTATATTAATTGTTTTATGATGTCATGATGTTTAAGATTCCCATTTTTATTACATGGGTTATGCTATGATGTATGGTTTATGATTTTGTGGCACACATAAGAATGGTATCATTATGAGATGGGTGGGACCTATATCTCCCTCTAACTCATTGCGTAAAGATTTTATATCTCATGAGATAGACATGGCTGGAATGGTAGGTTATACCGGTTCAGTGAAACAGGACTGGAACGAGGGTGACTCGGTTCAGAAAGGGACTTTGTCCACAAAGATAGTCTTGGAAATGAGTCTTGACTAACAAGAAATGATTCTCTATGATTATGTTTGTATGCCAGAAAGTTTAATGTTTTAAGTTATGGTTATTGTGATTACATTTCACTGCCATGAGTTATCCCAGGTTATGAAATTATGATCTTTTTTTACAGGTTAAGATTTCCAAAAGTTATGTGCTTATGTATATGATGTGATTGATATTTCTTTTTTTTACCCTTATTGATCATTTGAGCTCACCCTTTTATGTTTTCCTTTCCCCAGGATATATAGAAAGGTTTTAGGTATAAAAAAGATCTTTATGGGAGATTTTGAAGATCTTTCATTAGGATTAGAATATTATATTCCGAGTTTCCAAAGACACTAAACTATTACGATCCTTGTGTGTGTGCTTTTGTTATGTACTAAGTATTCTGCAAATGTAATGTAATGTCCATGTACGTCAGGCTTCATGTCTCTACAATTACACACCTAATAAACACAATTATTTGAAATAACATTTTTTAAATAAATAATATATACATTTCTTCATAATATTTAATGTTTAGTTATTAAGTTAATTTTTATTGATTAAAATACAGTACGTATATAAACATGTTTTCTGAATAAAATATATATTTTAATCAAGTATAATATAAATTTAAAAAGACTTATTATTTTATATTAATTCATTATTATATTTTTATTAAAATATCCTGCCTATTTATATATATATATCATAATTTGGTTACTTGTGTTAATCCCTATCATACCTACATCTTGTTTATAATAGTCACATAATAACATTTTACTAGTATATTTCATTTCATTTTATGCTCATTATTTTTGGTTCTGGAAATAATTAAACATACTATTATTTAAATACAATATCATAGTGTTAGATACTATCCCATAAAAATATTACATGACTCCAATATTAATTTCATTCCATCAAAATAAATTTATCATCACCTAGTAATAAAATAATATTTTTTTTTTTCAACAACCTAAATTTTGAGGTCATGAATATGAATCTTCTTATTCCACAAGATAATGTACATAAATAAAACTCATACATGCATATCATCTTCAGAAATCAGACATTTATTGTTGATTGATACATTCAATACAGGAACATATAATGTTGAGGAATTATTTTACATATGAAATAAATATTTTAATAAAAATGTGTCATTGATTTTCATCAAATATGTAAGTAATAGTATATCCTTCTTTTGTTCTTTGATTAGTTCTGACCTCTACTTAATCTTTTATTTTATGTGATGAATATTAAAGATGAATTTTTAAAACCTAAAAGACATAAATTATTCTTCAATTGAACAAATGATCTATAAATTTGTTGAAGCTAATTTATCATATTATAATATTTTAACCTAAACCAAAATGGATAGTTGATATTATGAACATATTGTCTAGGAAAAATTACTAGTTTATTCTCAAAATCCTCAACCATAACTCCAAATGTATAACATAAATTATTACATAAATAAATAACATTAAAACACTTAAATATATTTCAAGAAAAAACTTAATCCAACTTATTATAATTATTTGATCACATAGTCATACATTAATATATTTAAATTTATCCCAAAAAACACATCAATCACTCATAATGTCAAACAATTGGAATTTATATTCCAAAATCATAAAATTTAATAAGTATTATAATATTTTTCAAAAATAACTTTGGTAAAAATAACTAAATAATAAAATAATATATTTGTCGAAAATATAATACACCCTTAATTTCTCAAATGAAATATATCTTATCCAAACATATCTATATTTACATAATTCATATAATGATTAGAATATAGTGTAATTATTCAAAGATAACATTAATACCGTAGTCACAAAATCAATTATTATTCACAGGGATAATTATATGATAAATTGTATGTTCCTAAAATATAATAACGATTTTATCCAAAATAAACATAATTACCTCAACATAAAAGTTCAACATAAAAAAATGGTTAAATATACTATTAAACTTATGTGAATAATATAAAATTATTCTTAATCAAATAATATTTTTCTCTAAAAAAGAAGTTAAACATAACGGTCAAATATACCTAAATAATCTATTAAAACTCATTAAATTTGTCCAAATGTACAAAAAACAATAAGAACCTCGGAATATAAAATTATTCCATTAAACTAAATCACAAATTTAAACTCATAAACCCATGATAGTGTCTAAAAAAATTAATATTCCATCATATAAATAATCATAACCAATAAATGTCACTAAATAATTGTATTGATATGAATCCATATAATGTAAATAACTCAGAATGACATTATTTATAACTGGAATTTCACTTTTATACATTGGGATGATCCTTAAATTTTTGAGTTTTTATAGAGATATGATGAAACCTTATAAATTAATGTTTAAACATCAACATAATTTTCATTTCTTCTTTATATTATTTAATTTTAACTCTTATATTATTAAAAAAACCTATAAATTATATTTTATGGATCCCTATAGTGGAATGATAGTCCATTCAATTGTTCCCACTCATCATTACAACCTTTGAAATAAATTTAAAAATATTGGATGAGAAAAAAAAATCGAAGGGATATAAACATAATTAAAACATGTTATTCCTTTTTATTAGTGAAAACCCAAATGAAAGTATTATTTTTCCCAGTATTATATCCAAGAACAAAATAATCACATAATCACACTTTATGTAAACTTATATTCCCAATGTAATTCTTAAAATATATTACATGCAAGTATAATGGATGAAATCATAATAAAAGAAAAATATTTATAATAGAAAATCCATTACAAAATTGAAAATCATGGACAATCATTTAAATTATAAACTGATTATTTATATTTTTAAATAAAAAAATTTCTTCAAAACCTCTATTTCTAGTGTCGATAAACCATGTATGAAAATTTTTTCATCTTACTTTCATTATAGAATAACCAAATCTAAAATTCCCTAATTCAATTATGAGTAAATTTCCTTAGATGACTCCATCACTTTAAATTAGTAATTAAATCCAATCACATTCCCTTAGGATTAAATTACTTCTGTTAAATTCATTAATACATCTGATTAATTGACATTGATGATTTACAAAATGCATTGTAAGTCTTTAATGCACCAACCAGTCAAATAAGTGACATAATATCCTAATGGGTTGGGATCATTCACATTTCTCACATTCTTCAATAATTCTCAAATATAATTAATTAATTAATTAATTTAATAACACCATATTTTCATTATAAACTAAAAAAATTAATGTCTACCCCCAAAACAAAAAAATAGTTGTTATCTTAAAAAAACTAACGAAATGTCATTTTATTTCAAAAAAAATTAAAAACTTTAAATTCCCTTAATAATTTAATAATTATATTCTTTTAGATATAATTTAAACCTATTTTTGAATCATGATAATGTTTAATGGAAATTATGGTGGAAAAATATAGTCCTTTTTTATATGTTAAATAAATTATTATATTTTTCCCTCGATAATAACTATCAAAATTGTCTCATATAGAAAATGTTATAAATATTATTTTTAAATTTCTTGTTAATAAATTATAAATTATTTTAAAGTGATATTGAAATAACATTTATGAATAGATAATAAAATTCATTAAAACATTTATAATAACCCTGACAAGGAGAAAGAAAAATTGATTGGAATTTATTAAAAAAATATTTAAATCAAAAACCAAAGACCACAATGATATCAAAATATAATTTCATAGAATTAAAATAAAAATATTTTTAAAATAATTTAATTTATTTATATTTATGATAAAAATAAACTTATAGTATTATATAAACCATAAAAATTAAAACATGTAAGGAATATCACATTAGCCTTATTAAATGACAATTGAGATGAGAGGTCTGTTTCCTTATGTCTAAGTGGCCACATACATTTGTTATCTCATGCATTTTAGATTTATATTTATTACATAATTATTTAATAAGTAATATTCTGATTATTATATTATAATAATCCCTTTATTTTCAAATTTTATATTGTTTTATATTATAATAAAAGGAATTATGTACATATAGTTTGTTTTGAGGACGTTCGTTTCCTAATACCAAAACAACACAAAAATGATTACAATTGTCCATGTAATCATTATTCAATCCTCAATATCAAACTAATAATTATATATTTATAATTTTATTACATTTAAGAAAATTTTATAATCCTCTATTTGTTCTATACATGAAAAATGTATGTCATCCTTTTATAGAGGTGGCAGTATACACCAACACTCAACCAAAGTTAACATTTTTCAATATATTAACGGTTAAGAAGGTCCAAAAAAGATTTTTCCCTAATAATATTTATTATTTACATACATCATTTATATATATGAAATCCATCTTATTTTTCACCCTTGTTTATTGGTGATGAGAAAAGAAATAGATTGTGTTGTTAATATGGTACAACATACGTAGGCTGGAGAAACATTTTCAATTAGCATGACATGGTAAATGATATGAAAATGGTTTATTCCATATAAATAATAAAAATGAAATATATTAAAAATGATGTTCTTATAAAAAAAAATTAAGAAATTTTTTTACTAGGATAAAGATGAAATTAAAATTAATAATCCTAGTTTAGAGATATACATCCTCTGTGAAAACACATTTATACTAAAAATGAACCCTTCACGGTTGGTTGTGTGGTGCGACTAAAACCTCTAGGGCCATTGGAGGGTGGTTATCAACTTATTGTGTTACATAATGGTTTTTATAAAAGTCTTTATAGGATTGGGGATGGTAATATATGTTATTATATTTAATAAGTTAGTTGGGTGTCAATATTGTGAATAAATGAATAATTAATATAAAATATTTGACAAACTCATATAAAATTTAAAAAAGTGTTGTATAATTGAATATACTGAGTATTTTTTCATATTAAATTCATAATATAAAATTTACATAGGTTTATGTGTGATTTTAAAAATTATATTTTTTATTAACCCACTTGTTAACAATGTTTAGACAAAACAACTATAATAATGTTTTCAATATTTTAGGGAAATTAATGTAATTTATAAAATACTATGTGGAACATGAATCTATAATTCCTGATATATTCAAAATTTTCATATCCAATTTAGTCATTTAAGATTTTATATTTTTATTAAATCATTTAATCATTTTTTATTCATTATATAGAATTTAAATTCTATTTATGGACCATTAATAAACTATGACTTCAATTCCATCAAGGTAAAAATATAAATCAAAACTATGCACATTAATAATAAATCATATTTTATAATTATCTATTAAATTTTTAATATACCTAAATAAATCATGCAAAAATAATTATTATTTTTTAATATAATTTAAATTTTTTATAAAACTGTAACAAGCATTATGTCAATGTTGCAAAGGCATAAAAATTAACTATACAACTAATAATAATAACAAATAAATTAATACAATGAATATAGTTATTAATAATGAATTGTATCATATAGAGTCAATCATATTGAATTTCTCTATATCAACATCATGACTACAAAATGTGTGAGAGAGAGGTACATTGTGTAGTTAATCATTATATAAAATATTACTAAGGTTATAATACAAGAAAATGTAATTAAAATTAAATATTTTTGAATATAAAATGGTTCCAATATAAATAAACTCATATAAAGATAAATTTAAAGTGATAAAATGATTTTGATACCCCATACCATTGTTTTACCCCAATTTTATCGATTTTACCATTTACTATAGTAATAAACTAGATCCTAGATACAAATAATTAAGAAATAAAACACAAAATAGACATTAATAAATCATTTCAATATTCAGATATGAAAAATTAAATCTGTTTTTATAGAATTTCTTCTAGTGGTAAAAATTAATTTTAATATATCCGGTTGAAACATGATGAATATTAATTTTTAGTAAAATAACTATTTTAGGCCTGAATATGTGTTCAAAATTAAATAATTTATCATTTTTAATACAATGGAATTCACTGAATTATTTTTAACATACTTATAATTATATTTCTTCGATAAAATACTAATCTAAATAGATAATTGAAATTTCATTGATTAAATGTAATGAGTTATACTTTTTTAAAAATCTATTTTTCCCACTAATAAAAAAAAATAAACATAGATAGAGAAATTCAAAAATAAATTATTTTTAGACTAATTTAAAATGATGATGAATAAAATATTTATAATTTATAATATAAATATCTAATTTTTTTCATTAATTAATCATATTATCATTCAAAAATAAATAATAAAACACGTTTTTATTATATAAAAAACACTAATAACCAATCCCTATATAATAATTAAAATCTTAACGATGTTATTTTATTAAATGAATGATATTTATAATTTAAAAAAATTATTCATATTTCAAAAATATCATAATTTACAATTAAAAAAAATTTCACTCAAAAATTTGACTTCTAAAAATATCTATTTTAATCATATATAATCATTTTTTATATTTGTATCCTTTTTTCAAATTCATTAATTGATACAATTTGATTACAAAAATAAATAAAAATATTCCATAATGTTTTTACTCATTTTCATACCATTCAAACCAACAAATAATATATTATATTCACATAATTATATTTTAACAGTATATCATATGTCATTATAATCATGGAGTATTTTGTGGTTTTGACAATTGAACATATTACTTTTTTATATAATCATGATGTGTTGCATTTATTTTTTTCCTTATGTTGGATTTCATTGGACTCAAGAATATTTGGATAATAACTAGGTACGATCATGGTTGTTAGGGTCCTCTTGGATTCACCATGGAATAATGGAAGCTATTATAGAATCCATTATCTAGTTCAATATTTCATTGTGAGATAGATATCAAGACATAGTGATAATAGTGGTTATTTGGGTGAGAAACGACTTGACTTCTTGAAATGATTGACTATGAGTCTATATAAGATAAATGAGAACAACATCAAATTTTTAGGTGTGGTCTTGGTGGATATATGTATTTTCAATATTTGGTGATGGTTAAATTAGGAGGGAGAGTTATAAATTTGGAGAATGAGTTCACTAGGCCCAGGTGGAATCCAAGGTCATTGGAAAATGGTATAGGGGATTTTGATAGGTTATGGTTTCTTTCTATGGTGGAATGTTTGATTCATTGCCTACTTTTTCTTGGAGAGTTATCTAAAACTACTTAGGTGAACAATACCAACAATATTCCATGTTATTTTAATGATCATATTGTTTAACGAATTGATTAATTATCCACCGAATCATGATTATGTCATTGTACAAAATCTATAACTGTGTGGGGTCTTGTTGGTTATTATAATATTGTGTTTATGAAAAAATAACTTCTAGACCACTCACATTGCCTTAAAACACAAAGGGTTTTATTTGTAAAATATAATTGTTTGGATAATGAAAAAATATTTTGAAAAATCGAGGATGATAAAATTTATTTTATGATTATTTTTATTTATAAATATATTTTTTTGACCTATGTTTTATATTTTTGTATAAAGTGAGTAACCATGACATATTTAACACCCCGACCCCAGTTAACTAGAGTCGGTGCCTTATTACATTATATTGGCATGATCACAAAAGATCAAGTCTTGAAAGACAGATTAGTTTAGTATCCTTGTAATAACTAGATACATTCAAAAAGTGAAAACTACTCAAACAAAATCTTGTCTTCATATCCCCTCATACTATCCCTATAGTTCATTAATAAATTACTTCTTCACTTCCTGGGAAAAATAAAACCTTGAATGGGGTGAGCTGAGATTCTCAGAAAGGATAACAATATAGCAGAAACCTTCATAAATAAGCATAAACATTTAAGGAAATGTATAACTAAAAAAAGACTTTTAAACATGAACTTCATCATAATATGGAAAAGATAAAATGAAATAATTCAATTTACTTATTCACATAGATATTCTACTAGTTGAATAATCACATGCAATATCAATAACCACTTTCATAATGATGGAATGCATAATGCCAGACTATCATAACCACATATTCAAGGAATCGTGACAAGACTAAGAATAAGATATTTCTCAAGGAATTTTGTCAAGACACTAGTTTGTCTCATGAGACCTACTGATGCATCGAGGAGCTATAGTGGGCTCCACCCGTCATATATTAAGTCCAATGCATTCCTCATATGAACAGGATTAAACATAACATAAAAATTCGTATTAAAAATATCATATGAAATGTCAATACATTATCCATAAACCATGAATGGTATATAATTAACACATCCACAATCAAACATATCAAAAAACCTTCAATACAATATGGAAGTTTTTTATCATAATAATAAACATCAAATAAGCTTAAAATTCATCAAAAGATGTTGACATAGATGAAATCAAAACTATTTGAGAGAAATATCACTTTTTTCTAAATCATTTAAAAGTATAATAATTATAAAATAAAGCATTTTCATTGAAAATATTATTATAATATTTTAAGGGAAGTTTCGATGATTTTAAAATGGCAGAAAATAGCCGCACCCGCCGTATAAGTTAAAAAAGACATTCTTACCTTAATTCTGTCGAAAAGGTTAAAAAGGACCTTGTTTGGAAAACGACTGAAATATTCCTTTATAAACATATTATTAAAATTAAAACAAGGATATAAATGAATTTAACCCCTAGTATGTAAAATATTAACAATTATTTGAAATACATTATGAAGAATCATGGATGTGGATGATAAAGAAGTCTCAGAAGATAATTACCTATAAACAACCTCGGATTATGAAGAGATTTTGAAATAAAACCTTACCTTGTACTATTCCTTGGTTGAAGGTAGGTTAACCTCCTATATAATGGTGAAATATTTGTTATTAAATTACACAAGAATCATATACATTAATATGATATCATGTATGATCTTCTAACATTTCTTTGTTAATAATGTCTTAGTATTATCGTCGTTTCGGGAGTTAACTTACTCGTTTTATTTTATATGTTTTGTTACATAAGATGTGTTTGCTATGGATTGGTATTATCTTATTCGTATCCAGAATGATATCAATTCCTTATACATTATTTTTAATCTACAAATTATAATTATACTTGAATGGATACGATGGGGAATGAATCTCATTGCGTTCATGGAGACGGTAGTCCATACGTACGTACAAGTGAGAATATCACGCTTTTAATATTAAAATAATATATAATTGGATGTTATATCATATATAAAGAATATTTATCACGTTATATTTATTATTTACATGAATTACACAACATTATTATATCCATACAAATAATAGTGTATTGAATAACAATTACACCACGACATGGAGAAGGTATGCCATACGTACGAACGTATGGTGACATGTCATTAAAAGGATGGATAGAATACTGAATATGGTTGTACCATAATTATAATAACATCATAGTATATAGAATATACTGGAGTTATTATTTTAGAAAGTAAATAACAATGGAAGAAGAAGTTGAAGAAGAAATGAACTTGAAAAAGGGTGGTGAAAACATTACCTCCTATTCAGGTTCTTCATTTTGATGTGATCAAAAGGGCTCCTTGGTGGGTTTTCTGATCGAACTAAGGCCTCTATGTTGAATTTAGGGAAGTTGAGATAATATTTTTGTAGGTTTTTGCCAAACCAAAAGACCTTTAATGTGTGAATAATTGGTTAGAAGTGGTGTCTGTTTAAAAAGGGGGAGGAGGGGCTCTTTCGGAGAAACTTAAAGTATTATTTTATAATAAATCCATATTCGGTTTTAAATGGCTCCAAAGTGTATTATTAAAAGTAAAAGGTGGAAATGGGTCTAAATCCTTTCAACCAATAGATTTTAGACAATTTTGGGTCATTATATTATCCTTATCTTTAAGTTTTAACTCTTAGTTAATTAGTTTGACGTTTACCATGTTACATTGTATTTTTTATATTATATAGTTAATAAACACACTATATATAGCATCCTGTCTTTTTATAACATAAAATTTCATTTCATTACACGAAATTGAGTATATTTAAGGTTTAGTGTCTTGGAAACAAGGAACATAATACATGAAAACAACATAAAACATTCTTCATAAACACTTGAAAGGCTTCTCCTTAAGTTCATCCTAGGTTCATTACTGCATCTCATAACCTAGGAACATACATCACAAGAAAGGGTGAGCAGAAGGCCCAGTAATGGAAACAAGAGAAACATTTTACATGTGAACTTGAGATACTTCAATAAGGACATGAAAAGAACTTTAAGGCATTAGAAAGGAATCATGAGATACATCAAAATAAAAATAACATTTTTCATAACTTGAAGATGTGGCTGCAACATTTAATATTGATAATAATTTCGTTTCACCAAGGTCCATCCCCAAGGTGTCATTAAAAATTACCAAGGTTATTCACCAAGGTATCAGTCTAAAAAGTCATCTCTAGATATTAAGCCTTTACCCAATTCATTGGAGCGCTATCTGGGCGCACCCTTGAAATGTATTTATTATCATGTGAGCCACATATATCATCATCAATCACTTCATAAACAACCCATATAGCATAAAATATATGGGTTTCATTTCATAATCATAACGTTTTAAGAACTGCTTTAAGGACATGATCTTTATGTTACTTTAAACCCACGAAAAGGGAAAGAGGGTTTCATGTATATAAATACCAGAATTTAAAATAGAACATTTTGATATATATGTGAATACCACTATAGAAATAAGAGCTTTGAGTATTCACTTTATAACATAAAATAATTTTGAGAAAAGGGAGAGACATTTTGAGATGAAAATTCTGCAACATAACGGCTATGTTTCGGGGTTTTTAGAGAACATTGAAAAGAGAGGGGGAATGGGCCAAACAATCATAAATGACACATAAAACATTAGAGGGACAGAATAAGAAGGATATATGTACATGGTGATGCAATTTCAAAGACAGACCATTTGAAATGAAAAACATGGAAGGAAGACAAAAATAAGATTTCTCTTATGACAATTCGGCAGCCTAACGTCGTCACTTAAACTTTCATAAAACGAAATGATGAGAGTAATAGGGGATCTCTCATCATGTAAAAATGAAAATGACGGTAAGAGGAATATAAAATAACATCCTCCCACCTAAGAACATGGAGCATAAAAGTAATGACATAAAATAGATTACATGAAAAGAAAGAGAGAGGTCGGATCCCTTACCTTAAAACGTGACTCTTGAAACTCAAAGGTTAGGACCTTGAGGGCTTAGGGGCACCTTGGGAGGACTCCTTGGGAGGTAAGGAGACCAGAAATTCGTTGAGGATGTTATTTGAGTCAAAATTATGAGAGGAGGGCTTGGTATTTATAGGGAAAGTGAAGGGACAAGGCATTAATGGCCAAGGGACACCTCACAAGTGCTTTTCTCAAACCCATGTGCTCTCTCATGATATTTTCCATGAAGTTAGGCCACATGGGTCCCCCAATACAATAATTCATCACCCTTGGCCGGACAACCCTTAAAATATCTCATCACATCATCATGACACAACTATGATGTCATTAAACATACCGAAACCCTAAAACTGCATTTTTACTATTCACTGAAAAAAAATCAACTTTCTCAGAAAAATCCCAAAATCTCACCTTAAACAAATATCAACGCTCTAATTACAAATATAAACTCCATTTTATAAAAATAATTTTCTAAATATTGTTAATTTAATTTTTAAATAAAAACACTATTCACTAAAATTTCATTTCTTTAGAAAAAACCCCAAAAATTACCATAACATAATATCAGTGCTTTGAGTTCAAAAATAGATTCCATTTTATAAAAATATTTTTCTAAATATTTTTAATTTAATTTTTAATTAAAAAACAGTATTCATCCCAAAAAACTAATACTTGATTAATAATTTATGAAACCGGTATTTACCCATTTTATTGAATCACATTACTTAATCTATGTGTCTAATTTTTATTAGAACATTCCTTGAGTGAAATTACTATCCCACTTGGTCACATTACTAATCCTAAGCGTAAAATCACTATTCATAATTTACTATTCATCAAAAATTAAGTTGATCTTATTAGACACCAAATTGTTTACTGAACACTTTTTTAGAAGACCATTTTTTGAAAATCATTACACATCATTAATTATTTAAGGTTTACATAAATATTTTAAAATATCCTTTTTTTTCAAAATTTATCAATAAAATACATCAAAAAATTATTCGGACATTTTAAATTTCACAAACATCACCAAAGGAAGAAATCTCAATTTATTCATCCCAAAGGATCACACAAGGAAGCTAGGGTCTCGTCACATAGCCCCTTTTAACACCGGCATATGACCTAAGTGTAAGGTGTGCTATGGTGAGAGAATCTGAGGGAGGCTCAGATAACACTGCCCTAGTAGAAATCTCTACTAACTTGAACTTCTCCCGTAGGTGTTTCCGTTCAAGCTTGACACGCTGGAGTTCGTCTTGGGCTTGGTCCAAAGCGAAGCCCAAAGATGTCACCTCTTTCCCAAGCTCTGATAAGTGGGCTTCATAAGCTTCGAGTCTACTGGATGAAGCCATCAACTCCTCTTTCTGCATTAACCATTAACATCTTTATTAAATCATTAAGAGTAAGTTAATATACCATTTAAAAAGTTTGGGTCGTTACATTCTTCCCCCCTTAAGAAATTTTGTCCCCGAAATTTATACTTGAGGCCTAGTCGAAAAGGTGAGGGTACTTTTGCTTCATCGTTTCCTCAGGCTCCCAAGTCGCTTCTTCATATTTATGATTCCTCCGCAACACTTTCACAAGGTGGGTAGTCTTGTTTTGTAGAACATTGTCTCTACGGTCTAAGATATCCACTGGCCGCTCCTCATAAGGGAGGTCATGTTTCATTTGTACCACCTCTGGGTTCAGTACATGTGAAGGGTCGGGTATGTACTTCTTCAAGAGAGATACATGGAAGACATTGTGAACTTGAGCTCGGTTCGGTGGAAGTGCTAGATGATAGGCCACTGCTCTTATGCGATCAATGACTTCATAGGGGCCAATGTACCTAGGGCTGAGCTTCCCTTTCTTCCCAAACCGCATGACTCTCTTCCATGGAGAAATTCGAAGGAAGACTTTGTCACCAACACCAAACTCCAAGTCCCTTCAATGATTGTCGGCATAGCTCTTCTGCCGACTCTGATCAGCCTTTATGTGTTGTTGGATAGCATGGACATGTTCTATCATCTCTTGCACAAGATCAGGCCCAAGAAGCTTTCTCTCACCAGTTTCATCCCAACAAGTAGGAGCTCTACATCACTTTCCATACAAAGCTTCATATGGTGCCATCTGAATACTCGCATGGAAGCTGTTGTTATAAGAGAACTCCACTAATGGGAGGTGTTGATCACATCCACCTTTAAATTCCTTTGATCATAATCTCAACATGTCTTCGAGTGTCTGAATAGTCCTTTCAGATTGGCCATCAGTTTAAGGATGATAGGCCGTACTAAAATTCAATTCAGTATTCAGAGCACGTTGAAGACTTCTCCAGAATTTTGAGGTGAATCTTGGTTCACGATCAGGCAAGATGGATAGTGGTACCCCATGCAGCCTTACCACTTCTTTTACGTATATCATGGCAAGTTGATCCAGAGAGAAATCTTCCTGAATAGAGATAAAATTGGATGTCTTGGTGAGATGGTCTACAATAACCCATATCGCATTGTTTCCTTTGGATGTTTTTGGGAGACCAGTTACAAAGTCCATAGTGATATTATCCCACTTCCATACTGGTATGGGTAGTGGTTGTAATACCCCCTTAGGAATTTGTCTTTCTGCATTTACTTGCTGACACACCAAACACCTTGCAGTGTAGTTAGCAATCTCCCTCTTCATGTTATCCCACCAATAATGATCACGAAGGTCTCTATACATTTTAGTGCTTCCCGGATGTATAGAGAAAGTAGATCTATGAGCTTCATCCATCAGTTCTTTCTTTATCTCCGGAATAGATGGAACACATAGTCTTGTAGGAAATTTCAATACACCTTCTTGATCAATATTGAATTCAGGGAACTTCCTATCCTTTGGAGCCTCAAACTTCTCCTGTAGCAAAGGATCTTCTTTTGGAGCCTTCTTGATCTTCTCTAGTAATGAAGGTTGAGAAATCATTTGGGATAGGGTTAATGATGTCCCTTTCCTTATAATTCCCATGTCCAGTTTTACTAGATCTTTAATCAAGGGATCTCCTAGGATCCTCATTGTTGCCAAAACAACAGGGTCTTTCCTGCTTAACACATCCGTGACATTATTTGCTCTTCCAGGGTGATAATGAATTGAACAATCATAATCTTTAATAAGCTCCAACCATCTCCTTTTTCTCATGTTCAATTCTTTCTGCGTGAAAATATACTTTAGACTTTGGTGGTCAGTGTATATATCACATTTCTCCCCATAAAGATAGTGCCTCCATATCTTTAGAGCAAAAACAACTGCCGCCAGCTCTAGATCATGAGTAGGATAATTCTGCTCATGAATCTTCAACTGTCGAGATGCATAAGAAATTACCTTGTCATTTTGCATGAGGACGCACCCAAGCCCTTTCAGAGATGCATCGATAAAAATAACAAATCCTTCTCTGATAGAGGGTGGTGTTAACACAGGTGTAGTAACCAATCTCTTCTTCAGGTCTTGGAAACTTTCCTCGCATTCCCTTGTCCAGATGAACTTAACCCCTTTTTGAGTTAACTAGGTTAGTGGATTAGAAAGCCGTGAAACATTTTTCACAAAACTCCTATAATATCCTGCTAAACCAAGGAAACTATAAATCTCAGTTACTGTTGTGGGTTGAGGCCACTCCTCCACAACCATTGTCTTTGTAGGGTTAACCGAGATTCCTTCATTGGTTATGATGTGCCCCAAGAAAGCCACTTGTTGTAACCAAAACTCACACTTGCTGAACTTTCCAAAGAGACTCTCCTTCCACAGAGTTTTCAAAATAACCCTCAGATGATCTTCATGCTCCTCACGACTTTTTGAATATATCAAAATATCATCAATAAAAACTACCACAAAGTTATCAAGGTAGTCCTTAAAGACTCTATTCATCAAATCCAAGAAAATAGAAGGAGAATTAGTCAAGCTGAAGGGCATAACAGTAAACTCATAATGCCCATATCTTGATCAGAAGGAAGACTTAGGAATATGTTCCTTCTTCACCCTTAGTTGATGATAACCAGGTCGAAGGTCAATCTTAGAGAAGAATTGATCCCCACAAAGTTGTTCGAATAAATCATCAGTTCTTGGAAGAGGATATCTGTTTTTCACTGTGATCCCATTCAGTTCTCTATAATCAATGCATAGCTGCATTGATCCATCCTTTTTCTTCACAAAGAGAACTGGTGCCCCCCAAGGAGACACACTCAGTCAGATAAACCCCTTCTCCAACAAGTCTTGGAGTTGTTTCTTTAACTCCTCTAGCTCCACATTTTCCATTCTTTATGGGGTATTTGATATCGGTTGAGATCCAGGTACGATTTCAATGGAGAACTCTACCTCTCTTTCTGGGGGAGGTCTAGGTAACTCCTCATGAAATACATCCATGTATTTCTGGACAATTGGAACATCATCTATTTGTATGCTCCCTTTTCCTTCTTCATCATCACCGATTAACTCCATAAAGAAAGCTATAGGAGGTGCTTGTAGATAAGGATCAGTTCGGGATATCTCTCCTTGGAAGATAACTGTAGGTTGTTTATTCAAGACTACTAAGATTTCCTTACTTCCACATTTGATCCTAGCATTATACTTTGAGAGCCAGTCCATCCCTAGTATAACGTCGAATTCCAACATGGGAATGACTACTAGATTTTCTATAAGATTGTGCTCACTAAATAAAACACTAGAGTCTCTAAACACTATTGATGCATGGATAATCCCACTTGGAGTCTTGACTGACAACTCTAACTCAAGAAATTCGGGGATTGATTCTATATTCTTTGCAAACTTGGAAGAAATAAAGGAATGTGTAGAACCAGGATCAAACAAAGTAGTTGCTAGTTTTGAGAGGACAACAAGAGTACCTGCTACCACGTCATTCGGAGCTTCAACTTCAGTTGTCGTTATAGAAAAAGCACGACCTTGCTCCCCTGGCCTTTGTTGAGGTTGATGGTGATCCCCTCCACTGCCCTTGGATTTTGACAGAGATTAGCAAAGTTCCCAAGCTTTCCACACTTGAAGCAATGGACTTCGGGTAAAACCATAACCATCCTTCCTCTGTCGTTAGTGTTGGGGATTTGAGGATTCACCTCACTACGACAATTCCTAGAAATATGGCCACCTCTTCCACACTTGTAGCACTTGCCACTTCTGACCAAGAAGTTCTCCGGATGCTTCCTCCCACATTTATTGCATGTGGTAAGTTTCATTTGCTTTCCACCTCTTCCCTGATCAAAAGTCTTCCCTAAACTGGGCTCAAATGATCTCTTCTTTTTATTTGATTTATGAGACCACTGCGTCTCACCAAACTCCAGCTCGACTTTCATTTCACTCCGCACGATCTCCTCGTAGATATCGTAGTCCCGGTTGGCTAAATTCTTCCGAAGATGAGGTCTCAGCCCACTGAAAAATCTATCAACCTTCCCACTTGGATCCATGACAAATCTAGAGGTATATCGTGAAAGTCGGGTGAAGTTCATCTCATAGCTTCCGACAGATTCGTTCTCCTTCTGCTTTAGCTCGAGAAGCTCTTTCTCCATTCTCGTTCTCATGGAACGAGGAAAATAATTGTTAAAAAATATTCCCCAGAATTCTTCCCACTCCATAGCTTCCATCTCTCCTATAGTCTTCGTGTTTTTGACCAGTGACCACCACTGATCAGCTTCTCCCTCTAGGCGATAAACAGCAAGGGTGACTTTTTCTTGTTCCGAACAAAGGAGTACAGAACAGATCTTTTCAATGGAGCTTATCCATTGTTCCGAAACCAAAGGGTCTGTAGATCCACTGAAAGATTGTGGTCGTTAACGCATGAAGGACTCAACAGAGTGTTGTTCCCTTCATGGTGATATCGGTCTCTCAGCTTGATTCAAGTTATTACTCATAACTTGAGTCAGTTGGTTCATCATTCGCATGAATGTTTCCATTCCAGCTTCCATCGGAGGGCCGTGAGCACACGGTGCATTGCGGTCACCATCGGCACAGTTCCTCCTATTCCCCTCCACTTTCTAAAAGAATAAAACCATAGTAAGAAACTTATTTCATTTATGAATATTTTAACTAAGACTTCATTCTTAGACAATTACACTTCTCTATAATTCCTTCATAATGATTCCTAAAAATCTTGTGATTAACCAAACATATCCCCCGGGAGTGTTGTATCCAAGAGTGAAACAAGGCCCATTATCGTGCACCAGTTCCTGTTTGAGTCTAGCTCAAAGTGGTGTTTTCAGGTTTTACCCCTATGTACATCTGTGCCAGAGCCGCCTCTACCTTCTCGTATCCAGACAGGGATGTATTTGTTTGATAAACCACTCAATCAATACTTACCAAAATACTAAGAATTTTTCCTATATTTAAACTTTTCTATAGGGTTATTCCTAAAGTTTTTATATCCTAATTTCCACAAATAACCAAACCATCATTTGATACCAACTATAGCATCCCGTCTTTTTATAACATAAACTTTCATTTCATTACACAGAACTGAGGATCTTTAAGGTTTAGTGTCTTGGAAACAAGGAACATAATAAATGAAAACAACATAAAACATTATTCTTAAACACTTGAAAGGATTCTAGTTAAGTTCATACTAGGTTCATTACTACATCTCATAACCCGGGAACATACATCAAAAGAAAGGGTGAGCAGAAGGCCCAGTAAGGGAAACAAGAGAAACATTTTACATGTGAACTTGAGATACTTCAATAAGGACATGAAAAGAACTTTAAGGAATGAGAAAGGAATCATGAGATACATCATAATAAAAATAACATTTTTCATAACTTGAATATGTGGCTGCAACATTTAATATTGAAAATAATTACGTTTCACCAAGGTCCATCCCCAAGGTGTCATTAAAAATTACCAAGGTTATTCACCAAGTTATGAGTCTAAAAAGTCATCTCTAGAGATTAACCCTTTACCCAATGCATTGGAGCGCTATCTGGGCGCACCCTTTACATGCCTTTATTATCATGTGAGCCACATATATCATCATCAATCATTTCATAAACAACCCATATAGCATAAAATAAGTGGGTTTCATTTCATAATCATAACGTTTTAAAAACTGCTTTAAGGACATGATCTTTATGTTACTTTAAACCCACGAAAAGGGAAAGAGGGTTTCATGTATGTAAATACCAGAATTTAAAATAGAAAATTTTGATATATATTTGAATACCCATGTAGAAATAAGATCTTTGAGTATTCACTTTATAACATAAAATAATTTTGAGAAAAGAGAGAGACATTTTGAGATGAAAATTCTACAGCATAACGGCTATGTTTCGGGGTTTTTAGAGAACATTGAAAAGAGAGGGGGCATGGGTCAAACAATCATAAATGACCCATAAAACATTATAGGGACATAATAAGAAGGATATATGAACATGTTGATGCAATTTCAAGGACATACCATTTGAAATGAAAAATATGGTAGGAAGACAAAAATAAGATTTCTCTTATGAAAATTCGGCAGCCTAACGGCGTCACTTAAACTTCAACAAATATGAATTGAAAAGGTCAAATAGGGTCTCTCATCATATGAAAATAAGAGTCCAGTATGATAGATATATATATCATACCCCAACATAACATAAAGGAACTTGAAAGACTTGACATGTAAGTAGAACTTTGAAAAAGAGAAGGGTGAAAGAATTCCTTAAAAATTCGGCAGCATAACGACGTCACTTAAACTTTCATAAAACGAAATGATGAGAGTAAGAGGGGATCTGTCATCATTTAAACATGAAAAGGACAGTAAGAGAAATTTAAAATAACATCCTCCCACCTAAGAACATGGAGCATAAAAGGAATGACATAAAAGAGATTACTTGAAAAGAAAGAGAGAGGTCGGATCCCTTACCTTAAAACATGACTCTTGAAACTAAAAGGTTTGGACCTTGAGGGCTTGGGGGAACCTTGGGAGGACTTATAGGGAGGTAAGGAGACCAGAACATCGTTGAGGATGGTTTTTGAGTCGAAATGATGAGAGGAGGGCTTGGTATTTATAGGGAAAGTGAGGAGACAAGGCATTAATGGCCAAGGAACACCTCACAAGTGCTTTTCTCAAACCCATGTGCTCTCTCATGATATTTTCCATGATTTAGGCCACATGGGGCCCTCAATACAATAATCCATCACCCTTGGCTGGCCAACCCTTAAAATATATCATGAAATCATCACGACACAGCTATGATGTCATTAAACATACCGAAACCCTAAAACTGCATTTTTACTATTCACTGAAAAAAAAATCATCTTTCTCAGAAAAATCCCAAAATTTCACCTTAACCAAATATCAATGCTCTGATTACAAATATGAACTCCATTTTATAAAAATAATTTTCTAAATATTTTTAATTTAATTTTTAAATAAAAACACTATTCACTGAAAATTCATTTCATTAGAAAAAACACCAAAAATTACCATAACATAATATCGGTGCTCTGAGTTCAAAAATAAAGACCATTTTGTAAAAATATTTTTCTAAATATTTTTAATTTAATTTTTAAATAAAAAAATACAATTCATCCCAAAAAACTAATACTTGATTTATAATTTATGAAACCGTTATTTAATAATTTTATTGAATCACATTACTTAATCTATGTGTCTAATTTATATGAGAACTTTCCTTGAGTGAAATTACTAATCCACTTAGTCACATTACTAATCCTAAGCGTAAAATCACTATTCATACTTTACTATTCATCAAAAATTGAGTTGATCTTATTAGACTCCAAATTCCTTACTGAACACTTTTGTAGAAGACCATTTTTTGAAAATAATTACACATCATTAATTATTTAAGGTTTACATAAATATTTTAAAATATCCTTTTTTTTCAAAATTCATCAATTAAATACATCCTAAAATTATCCAGACATTTGAAATTTCACAAACATCACCAAAGGAAGAAATCTCAATTTATTCATCCCAAAGGATCACACAAGGAAGCTAGGGTCTCATCACATAGCCCCTTATAACACCGGAATATGACCTAAGTGTAAGGTGTGCTATGGTGAGAGAATCTGAGGGAGGCTCAGATAACATTGCCCTAGTAGTAATCTCTACTAACTTGAACTTCTCCCATAGGCGTTTCCGTTCAAGCATGACACGCTGAAGTTCGGCTTGGGCTTGGTCCAAAGTGAAGCCCAAAGATGCCACCTCCTTCCCAAGCTCTGATAAGTGGGCTTCATAAGGTTCGAGTCTACTGGATGAAGCCATCGACTCCTCTTTCTGCATTAACCATTAACATCTTTATTAAATTGTTAAGAGTAAGTTAATATACCATTTAAAAAGTTTGGGCCGTTACACTATATACATACAAGAGTCCCCAAAGGGGTACATTAATGATACACCTATCAGGATATATGTGTCTTGGCTAAACCTTAGATTTTTAGGAATTGAATATCAATTATTAATATAATACTTGTTTTAAAAATTCTTTTATGTCAATTTTGACGGTATTTGGTATTTAATTTTTGTGAAAATCATAAAAGCATGATTAATTCGAAAAAACATAATTAAATGAATAAATAAATGTCATATTAAACTATAAAAATAGTGGAATTCCTAAAAAGTCTCAAATTACATTTATTTGGATATTTATAATATCAATTGTTTTAATATTTCATTAATTAGGTAATTACCACATCACTATTGTGTCAAAAGTAAATTAAATCATTTAATGTATAAAAATTATAAATAAAATACGATTATGTAGGAAATCATTTTATCATTACAATTAATATTTAAAAACGAAATTATCTTATCTATAACCCTATATAATTTTTTTTTCTAAAAGATATATGTTTATTTCATTTTTGTATTTACTTTAACATAATTAATATAAAGTGTCCCAATCACCAACAGGTGCTCCATGTGGTCCCAAAATTGACCCAAATAAGCCCATGTTCAGACACGTATCCACCAATAAACTTAGGACACGTTTTCGGTTAATTTATTATTATTATAATATAATTGTTTTACCATTATTTACTGGATTTACCCTTTAACCATGGTAAAAAAAATATTAACCGAAATAATTATTCAAAATGTATAAAAATAAAAGTTACATATTTACAGAATTTGGACCTCTTTATTATAAATATGGAATCCATTTTTCTAAATACAAAACAATTAATTGGAAGAACCTAATTTAAAATTAATTCCCATTGTAAAAACCAAAAGCATGTTTTTAAGAGATAATAACTATCCAAAAATGACACTTATTTATGTCCATTTTAAATGTGAAATTATGTCCAATGACCAAAATTATATTATACGGTAAAAATATATTATAAATATACATTAAAACCAATCAATTTCATAATTTAAAACTATTGGTTATTTTGATTTAAAAAGTTGTTTTTAATTAAAATTTTGTAATTTTCACTATTCATCAAAATATAAAAGTTATCCGAAAAGTACCCAAATTTCAACCTAGGATAAATTTGATATTCCGAATCCAAAAATGAATTCCATTTTGAGAGATAAAATTTATAAAATTTCAAAAGTTGGGTATTAATATTCATAACCGCTAGTTTGATTGATCGCGGTGTGTTAGAATCTCGAAGTTGCATTCAACACACACTACTGTATTATTATAAGAGAATCGTACTACGAAAGCATGGAGTGTTACATTCTCCTATCCTTAAAATAATTTCATCCTTGAAATTTTTAGAATACTACCGCATGAAAAGACTCGGGTGGTTCTTCATCATAAGTTCCTAGGGTTCCTATGTTGCCTCTTGAATCTTATGGTTCTTCTATAGAACATTTACCAGACGAGTCATCCAATTTCTCTGCACTTGTTCTCTCGTATCAAGAATCCCGAAGATCTCTTCGCAATAAGATAGATCAGGTTCCCATTCTAATTCCTCATATGTGAGTACATGCGTTGGGTCAGGCATGTATTTTATCAATAGTGATACATGGAACACATCGTGAACTTTGGAGAGATTTGGCGGCATTTCCAAATGGTAAGCTGTAGCCCCAATCCGTTCTACAATTTCGAAAGGTCCGACGTACTTGGGACTCAATTTACCCTTCTTAACAAAATATATAACTCCCTTCCATAGAGATACCTTCAAGAAAACATGATCTCCTAACTGAAATTCCAAATCCTTCCTTCGGTTATCGGCATAGCTCTACTTCCTACTTTGAGCTACCTTGATGTGGTTTTGGATTACCTTCACCTTTTCCATCGTTTCCTCCACCAGTTCTGGGCCTACAAGTTTTCTTTCACCAACGTCATCCCAACAGGTTGGTGTGCGACATCTCTTTCCATATAAGGCTTCATATGGTGCCATCCAAATACTTGAATGGAATCTATTGTTATAGGAAAATTCTACCAGAGGTAAATATTGATACCACATACCCTGAAAGTCAACTGAGCATGATCTCAACATGTCTTCTAAAGTTTGAATAGTTTGTTCTGATTGTCCAACTATTTGAGGGTGGTGGGCAGTTCTCAAAATAAGTTTAGTATCCATGGAATTCCAAAGACTCTTCCATAATCTTGAATTAAAACGGGGATCATGATCAAAAACAATAGATAGGGATACTCCATGAAGTCTCACAACTTCATTAATATATAGTCTTGCTTGCTTATCAAGTGGTAAATCCTCCCTTATAGCAAGAAAATGTGATGACTTGGTAAGATTATCAACAATAACCCATATTTCATCCTTCCTTCCAGGGGTCTTTGGTATCCCCATGACAAAGTCCATCGTAATATTGTCCCATTTCCTCTCCGGTGTGGGAAGAGGTTTCATAACTCCTCCATGTTGTTTCCTTCTAGCTTCACTTATTGACAAACCATGCATCATGACACAAAATCAGCAATCTCCCTCTTCATGTCGTCCAACAAAAAATGTTCTTTCAAATCTCTATACATTTTGGTGCTCCCACTGTGTATAGAGAAATTGGAACTATGAGAATTGTCCAACAATTCCCTTTTTATATCAGGTATATCGGGAACACAATTTCTCTTCCCGAATTTCAAAATTCCATCTTCATACACAAATTCACTGAATCTCCCATCATTCACTACTTTCATCTTCTTTTCGAATTCTTTATCATTTTTCTGAAAACTCTTAATCCTTTCTAGTAAATATGGTTTTGCAACCATTTGAAAAAGCATTGATGTTTCAACTTCCATGGTGATTCCCATATCCAACTTTACTAGATCCATGAAAATATGATCCCTTTCAATTCTCATCATGTTCAAATCTCCACGAGCTTTTCTTCTCAAAGCATCTGCCACCTTATTTTCCTTCCTAGGGTGGTAGTGTATCATGCAATCATAATACATGAGTAGCTCAAGCCATCTCCTTTGCCTCATGTTGAGTTATTTCTATGAGAAAATATACTTCAAACTCCTGTGATCAGTATAAATCTCACATTTTTCACCATAGAAATAGTGTCTCCAAATCTTCAAGGAAATGATTACAGCTGCTAACTCAAGATCGTGAGTATGATAGTTCTGCTAATGAATTTTCAGTTGTCGTGATGCATAGGAAATAACCCTATCATTCTGCATAAGGACACAACCATGTAATTTCTTTGATGCATCACTATAAATAATGAACCAATCATTCCCCAATAGTAGAGTCAATATAGGGTAATTGACTAATATTCTATTAATTTATTCAAAAAACTCTTCACACTCTTTTTTCCAAACAAATTTAACCCATTTACGCATGAGCTTCATTAATGGGTTATCCAATCAGGAAAAATTCTAGACGAAATGCTGATAATAACCTGCTAAACCAATAAAACTGTGTACCTCAGTTATACTCATTGGTTCATGACATTTATAGATTTCCTTGGTCTTAGAAGGATTAACATAGATTCCATATTTAACAATATGGCCATAAAAAGAAATCTCCTGAATCTAGAATTCACACTTTCTAAACTTCCCATATAATTCTTGCCTTCTCAGGGTCATCAGGAAAATGCGCAAGTGATTTTCATGATCTTCATATCTTTTGGAGTATACCAAGTTATCATCAATAAATACCACCACAAAATCATCGAGATATTCCTTGAAAACTCTTTTCATTAGATCCATGAATATAGAGGGTGCATTAGCCACCCCAAAAGGCATTACTGTAAACTCATAATGCTCATACCTAGTTCGAAATGCTGTCTTCTGAATGTCTTCCTTCTTCACACACAACTGATGGTATCTATATCGAAGGTCAGTCTTTGTAAAGTATTGAGATCCATACAGTTGATCAATTAAATCATCAATGCGAGGTAGGGGATACTTGTTCTTTATTGGTATAGCGTTGATTTCCCTGTAGTCGGTACATAACCTCATAGATCCATATTTCTTCTTAATAAAAAGGACAGGGGCTCCCCATGGAGAAACACTAGGGAAAATAAATCCCTTATTACTAAATTACTCTATTAGTTTGTTTATTTCAACTAATTCCATAGTGGCCATTCTATAAGGGGTCATTGATATAGGCCTTGAAACAGGAATTAAATCAATTGAAAACTCAACTTCTCGTTCTGGAAGATGTCTAGGTAATTATTCTAGAAATACATCTACATATTTTTTACAACAGGTACATCCTCTATTTGAACATTCCTTTCCTCACCCACAATCATTTCATTCTCTTCCTCCCCAATAATTTAATTTAGTTGAGCTACTGGAGGTGGATCTAGATAAGAATTAGGTGGTGAAAAAACTGGTATAAAGATAAGTTGTTCCTTATCATCATCATCAAAAATTTTAAACTCCTTCTTACAATAAATCTTTGCATCATGGTCTGAAAACAAATCCATTCCGAGGATTTTATCAAACTCAGTCATAGGTATGATGATGAGATCAGCAGATAAAGAATATTTATGTGCTCTAATGGGGACTAATTCACAAAACATTGATGCAATGATACTTCCCTTAAGAGTTTTAACTGAAAATTCTCTTGTTAAATAAAATTGTAAATATCTAATTTTTATTGAAAACTGGGAAGATATGAAACAATGCGATGACCCAGAATCAATTAATTCATTTTCTAAACTTGATGAAACCATTAAATTACCTGTCACCATATCTTTTGGAGCATATACCTGAGCAATAGTTATAAAATAAGCTTGGCCTTAGTCCCTTGGACTTTTCTTAGGTAAGTTCACCTAAATCTTAGGAAATTTATTTTCATAATGTCCCATCTCCCTGCAGTTGTAGCATTTAACATCAGTAGCTTCTTTCTTCCCCTTGCAATCACGAGCTTGGTGGCCTTTTTCACCACACTTGTAAAAGACTCTCATTCCCATCAAGCAAGTACCAGGGTGGTTCTTCCCACATTTTCTACAGGATGGATATTCAACTATTCCCTTCATCCCCTTATTTCCATTCCCAGATTATTCAGCATATCTCTTATTCTCTTGCTTTGCTTTAAAGTCATAAGACTTAGAGAATTCCTTTTCTATCTTGATAGCAAATGAGACAATGTCTTCGTACGATGAGAAGGATTGTGATACTAATGCTGGACAGAGAAATGGCTTTCACCCATAAAATAAATGACCAATCTTACTTCTTGGGTTTCATATATAATCTCCAGCATACCTTTCTAACCTTGTAAATTTAGCCTCATACATTCTGACATTCTCATCATCCTTTTATCTCAGACGCAGAAATTGCCTTTCAATATCTGCTCGATTGTCACGAGGAAAGTATTTTTATAAAAACATATCTTTGAACTCCCTCCATTCCATATTTGATACTTCATCATCTTCCTTTGAGTTTTGAATCAATGACCACCATTTATTAGCATCTCCAGTGAGGAGGTAAACTGCCATAATAACTTTTTCCCTTTCACTAATCCCTAAAGCCTGAAATATTTTCTCTAGGGAACTTATCCATTTCATAGCTATTTATGGATTTGTACTCCCATTGAATGTTGGTGGTTGTTTCCTCATGAAGTGATCTAACATTTATCCTCCACGCTTTGGATCAGGGTGATCAATATGGGTATGGTTATTATTCATAACCTGGGTGAGTTGTCCCAGTATGTTGATAAGCTGGTCAACACCAGTTGCATCACCAGCTCCAATATAATTATCTTGAGCAGGCCGTCAATCCCTACATGAAGTGCATGCATTGATACGGTTTCCATTTATTCCACTAGGCGCCATTTCTAAACAATGGGTGAAAATAAATCAGTTTATGAATCAAAATACATAATTCCATACTTGTAAAACACTTAACATAAATTGAACTATTTATGGATATAACTCATAATCATAAAAATGTTTTCTATGAGGAAGTATATACTCATAAACCATTCATAATGGTTTGTAAATAAAATGAGAATTATCCTAAGCATATCCCCCAGGAGTGTCGTAACCAAGAGTGCAGCAAGGCCCATTGTCGTACAACAGTTCCTGTTTGAGTCTAGCTCAAAGCGGTGTTTTCGAGTTTTACACCTAGGTACATATGTGCCAGAGCCTCTCTATCCGCTTGTATCCAAACATGGATGTATTGATCGGAAAACTCACCAAATTTCTACAATACCAAAATTCTAGAAAGTTCTTCTATACTCATCCTCAATGTATATCTTATGGTTGTATGCTCTATTCTGAGTTTATCTAAATCTAGCTTCCACGGTTTTTACTAAACTTCCTCTGATACCAAATGTAATGCCCTGACCCCAATTACCCAGAGTCAGTGCATTATTACATAACATTGGAATGATCACAAAAGATCAAGTCTCGAATGACCGATTAGTTTAATAGCATTGGAATAACTAGATACATTCATAAAGTTTGCATTATGTCATTAAGTGAAAACTACTACAACAACATCTTGTTTTCCTATCCCCTCATAATAGCCCTGAAGGTCATTCATAAATTACTTCTTCACATCCTTGGAAGAATAGAACATTGAAAGTGGTGAGCTCAGATGCTCAGTAAGGATAACAATAGAACGAAAACATTCATAAATAAGAATATACATTTAAGGAAATGTATAACTTAAACAAAAGCCTTTTAAACTTGAAATTCAGCATAATATGGAAAAGGTAAAATGAGATAATTCCATTTATTTAGTCACATGGAAATTCTACTAAGCGAATAATCACATGCAATATCAATAACCACTTTCATAATGATGGAATTCATAATGTCAGACTATCATAACCACATAGTCAAGCCATCATGCCAAGACTACTAATAAGATTTTTTCAAGGCCTTATGCCAAGACACTAGTTTGTCTCATGAGACCTACCGATGCATCGAGGAGCTATAGAAAGCTACACCCATCACATATTAAGTCTAATGCATTCCTCATATGAATAGGTTGAAACATAACATAAACATTCCTATTAAAACTATCATACGAAATGTCAATAATTTCTCCATAAACCATGAATGGTAAAAAAATAAAACATCCACAGTCAAACATATCACAAAATCTTCAATAAAATATGGATGTTTTGTATCATAATAACAAACTTCAAATAATCTTAAAATCCATCAGAGGATGTTGACATAGATGAGATCAAAACTATTTGAAAGAAATATCTCTTTTTTTAAATCATTTAAAAGTCTCATAATTATAAAATAAAAAATTTACTTTGAAAATATTATTATAAGATTGTAAGGGAGGATTCTATGATTTTATAACGGTGGAAAATATCCACACCCGCCGTATAATCTAAAAAAGACATTCTTACCGTTATTTTTTCGAAAAAGTTAAAAAGGACCCTGTTTGGAAAATGACAGAAAGATTCCTTTATAAACATTTTATAAAAATTCAAACAGGGGTATAAATGAATTTAACCCATAGTCTGTAAAATATTAATAATGATTTGAAATAAATTTATAAGAAACATGTATGTGGATGATAAAGAGGTCCCAAAGATAATTACAAATAAACAACCTCGGATAATGAAGAGATTGTGAAATAAAACATTACCTTGTACTTTTCCTTGGTTGAGGGTAGGTTGACCTCTTGTATAATGTTGAAATAGTTTGTATTAAATTATTCATGTATCATATACATTAATATTATATCATATATGATCTTTCAACATTTCTTTGTTAATAATATCTTAGTATTATCATCGTTTCAGGTGTTAACTTACTCGTTTTCTATTATATGTTTTGTTACATAAGACGTGTTTGTTATGGATAGGTTATATCATATTCATATACAGAATTATATCAAGTCATGAAACATTATTTTTAATCATCAAATGGTTATTATACTAGAATGGATACGATGGGGAATGAATTTCATCACGTTCGTGGAGACGGTAGTCCGTACGTACGCATGAGCGACAATATCACTATTTTGATATTAACATAATATATAATTGAATGGTATATCATATATAAAGAATAATTATCATGTTCTATTTATTATTTACATGAATTACACATCATTATTATACCCATCCAAATAATAGTGTATTGAATAACAATTACACCACGACGTGGAGACGGTAGGTCGTACGTACACACGTATGGTGAAATGTCATTCAAAGGATGGATAGAATAATGAATTTGTTGGTACCATATTTATAATAAAATCATAGTATATATAAGATACTAGAGTTATTATTTTAGAAATTAAATAATAAAGTAAGAAGAAGTTGAGGAAGAAAGGAACTTGAAAAGGGTGGTGAAAACATTACCCCTTTTTCGGGTTCATTCTTTTGATTTGATCAAAAGGGCTCCATAGGTGGGCTTTCTGTTCAAAATAATTCCTCTAGTTTGAAGTGACGGAAGTTGAGAGAATACTTGGGTAGGGGTTTTCCGAACCAAAAGGCTTTGAATGTGTGAATAATTGGTTAGAAGTGGTGTCCTTTTATAAGGGGGAGGAGGGGCTCTTTAGAAAAAACGTAAAGTATTATTTTATAATAAATTCATATTCGATTTCTAATGAATCAAAATTGGATTATTCAAAGACTATGAATGTCATGGGTCAATATCCTTTCAACCAATATATTTTATACTTGTTTGGGTCATAATATTAACCTTATCTTTTAGATTTAACTCTTAGTTAATTAGTTTGACGTTTACCTTGTCAGCTTGTATTTTTATATTATATAGTTAATAAACTTACTATATAAAACTAAGAGACCCCCAAGTGGTACATTAATGATATAACTATCATGATATAAGTCTCTTGGCCGATCCTTAGATTTTTAATAATTGATTATCATTTAGTAATATAATATTTGTTTTAAAAATTATTTAATGTCAATTTTGACACAATTTGGTATTTGATTTTTGTGAAAATCATAACAGAATTATTTCTTCCATAAAACATAATTAAATGAATAATAACAAGTCATATTAACCTATAAAAATATTATAATTCATAAAAAGTCTAAAATTACATTTATTTGGATATTTATAATATCTATTATTTTAATATTTCATTAATTAGGTAATTACCGCATCACTATTGTGTCATAAATATATTAAACTATTTAATGTCTAAAAATTATAAATAAAATACCATTATGTAGGAAATCGTGTAAAATTTTTAATGATAATTTAAAATCGAATTTATCATATGTATAACCCTATATAATTTTTTTTTCTAAAAGATATATGCTTATGAAATTTTTGTATTTACTTTAACTTAATTAATATAAAGTGTTCCTATCACCAAAAAGTGGCTCCATAGGGTCCCCAAATCGACCCAAAGATGCCCATGGTCGTACATGTATCCACCAATAATTTTAGGACACGTATTTGGGTAATTTCTAATTATTATTATATTATATTTTTACCCTTATTTACCGGATTTACCTTTTAACCAGGGTAAATAAAATATTTACCCAAGTAATAATTCAAAATGTCTAAAAATAAAAGTTACCTATTTACAAAATTTGGACGTCCTGATTCTAAATATGGAATCCATTTTTCTGAATTCAAAACACAGAAGTGGCCAAAATTAATTTAAAATTAATTCCCATTGTTAAATCATAAAGTGTGTTTTTAAGAGATAATAATTATCAAAAGATTGACACTTTTTTATGTCAGGTTTAAATGTGAAATTATGTCCAATAACCAAAATTTTATTATATAGTAACAATATATTATAAATATTCTTTAAAACCACTCAAATTCATAATTTATTACTATTAAATATTTTGATTAAAAAATTGTTTTTAATTAAAATTTAGAAATTTTGACTATTCATCAAAATATAAAAGTTATCCGAAATTACCAAAATTTCACCCTAGGATAAATTTGACATTAAGAATCCAAAAATGAATTCTATTTTGAGATATATAGTTTATATTATTTCAAAATGTGGGTATTACTATTCATACCGGCTGGTTTGATTGGTCGCGGTGTGTTAGAATGTCGAAGTTGCGTACAACTCCCACTACTGTATTATTCAAAGAGAATCGTTCCATGGAAGCTTGGGGTGTAATGACGTAGACCTGGGATAGTGTGAATCTATGAATTAATTAGGAAATTCCAGCATATTGTTTTAGTTGGTTACATGGTTAGTTTTAAGATAAATATCTTTTACTTCCATGTGATGGATTAGGGCTGTAGGAATGAGTAGAACTTATGATTATGGTTTTTTCAATGATCCATTGTTGATAATAAATGATTACATAGGTGTGATTTAATTGAATTAGTGTGTGTTTTGTGGTATGTGTGGTTACATGGATGTAACATATTTAAAAATAAAATAAATATTATAGTGTGAGTTATTTATATGGTTTTCAATGGTTTTTTTGTAGTGTTATCCATTTATCATATTTTATTTATAAATTTGAATTAATTTCTTCAAATTTATCTGGTTTGTGTGGGAATCCTCTGTGGAAATTCATACACATTTAATATAGTCTGACCATATATATGCATACCTGTTTTTATGTCATAATTATTCCCGATTATACAAGAAAGTGGAAGGCCTCAAACATACGAGTGAGATGTCTAAATTTTTTGTATTAGGATATATTAATGTGGTTTTTGATACTATTCATGTGAAACATGGGAGTTTTACCATTCTGATATGTAACACCCTGAGCTTCCATGATATGCTTCTCTTTCAATAATGCAATAGCTTGCATTGTACGCAAGTTCGAGATTCTAACACACCGCGACCAATCAAAGTAGCAGTTATGAATCGTAATACCCACTTTTTGAAATTATATAAATTTTATATATCAAAATGGACTTCATTTTTGTATTCGGAATATCGAAATTATCCTAAGTTGAATTTTTTGCAATTTTCTGAGAACTTCCAATTTTCTATGAATAGTGAAAAATACTTAAAAACAACTTTTTTAATAAAAATAATTTATAGTGATAAATTATACTATTGAGTGGTATTAAAGTATAATTAGAATTTATTTTTACAATTTTATCCAATGGGGTTCATTATAATTAATTTCACTATGAAATTGGACATAAACAATTGTCAATCTTTTGATATATATTGTTTCTTAAAAACACGCTATTTGTTGTGAAAGCGGGAATTAATTATAAAATTAATTAATGAAACTTATATGTTTGGAATTTTGTAAAATAGAAATCATTTTTGAATTCAGAATATCAATTATATCTTAGGGTAAAATTTTGGCATTGTTCTGAAAAACTTCAATTTTTGATGAATAGTGAAACCACTAAGTGGTAGTTAAAAAACTGATTTTTTGTTTAATTGAAACATTACCACTTTTGTGATTTGAATATCAAAAATCTGACATACATGGTTGTCATTAATAAGTAAAATGTGGTTCAATGGGATTAAAATAATTTTTTGGTGAATAGTAACTTTTAAGTTTAATTAATCACGATTAAAGGTAATTAGTGAAATTTAAGGAAAAAATGATATTATAAAAATATGAAAATACCTTTACACTTGTCCTAACCCTATTGGATGTGTCATGGCCGACCAAGACAATACGTGGGTCAACTTGGGGACCCCATGAAGCCACTTTGGTAGGAAAATGACATTAAAAACTTTTTATTTAATGTTAAAATAAAAATGTCACTAACATGATTTGTTTTACTAAAACAATTTTTAAATGGGGTTATACAAGTCATATGTTTGACTATAAATATTCATTAGAAATATAAAAATATTTCCTAAATCATGATATTTTTTTATAATTTTTATACATTAAATAATTTAAATTATTTATGACACCATGATGATGCAGTGATTACCTCATTAATTAACGATTTAGATAAAATAAAAAGATAATTTAAACTCCAAGGCATACACTTGTCAAAAACCTATTGGATGAGTATATTTAGAACCCTTATCACCTTATCCTCTAAATATATCATTGTGGGACCTTTAGAAGCCGAAAAACATTTCATAATAAAGTAACATTTCAATCATTCCAAGAGTGCCCCTTCTCTCCTCTTATAAAAGGCCCCCACCACTACCACCTTATTCACACCTTACAAGCCATTTGTCTCGGACAACCTCTGCCCAAATACTCTCCCAACATCTCTCTATTACTCCTAGAAGCCTCACTTTGGGCATAATTCCTCCCAAGGAAGCCTTTGATCTCAAATCAATAAGAGTTACCCGTTTTAAAGGTAGTGTTCTCTCTTGTGTTCGTATGTTTTATTTTGCTTCTCCAACCCCCTAAACTCTTTTTATTAATTTATTTTATAACAACAACAGTATCCTAAATATACTAGAATGTTGTTATAATAAGGATTCTAGCTACACTTACACACACCTACATCTAATGGTTAAAGAACATACTGTTTCTGTGGATGGCGAATTTCTGCCTCACAAAACGATGATTGTTCAACACTCATATAACACCTTAAAAGGTGTCCATTAAGATGTCACTATATTTATATATGATATATAATATGTTTATGTTTTACTTAAGCTTCATTATTTTTCATTTATGGAATACATTTATGGTTTCCATTATGAGTAAACACGATATTTTCATTTTAGGAAGTGCAAACTACCGCCCCCTCAAAGTGATTTGAATCGTTAATGCCATATGTGGGATTAATAAAGGATAGAGTAAATGGTATTATATATTATATTATACTGGAATTATAATATACCTTTATATAATTATTATTTCATTCCATTAAATATGAAATAGAAATGAAAGTAGCATTCATGCGTATGTACGGCTTACCGTCTCCATGAACGGTGCATTTCATTTATTGCCTCTAAATGTTACGTAATATTATGAATAAATGTATATACTGGATATATATGATATATATGATATATAAATCATCAATATAATTATGGATATAATGGATATTTTACCACATGAACAAAGTGTAATTATAAGAAGTTTATTTTTGACTCAAGTACCTAAGATCGACAAAACGACCGTTATAAACATAAATAATTACATAATGTTCATGACAAGGTAATAAGTGATATAAAAGGAATAATGAACTTGAAAAGGGTTTTATGAAGGTAGAGATTAACTCTAGTTTATTATTCAGGAGGATAAAGAACGGTCGAGTCAAGTCAGACACGAGGTAAGGGAACTTCTTAACCCAATTTCCATTCTTTGGGTTAATCTCCTACTTTCAAATTATGTCATGATATTGTTATGTACTATCTTGTATTTTTACTTTATTTATGTGTACTTATAGGTAATACACATAATAGATCTATTTTATTTAAAAAATGATCTTTTTAAGGGACTTCGTCTCAATCACCATTCATTGAGGCATATTTTGTTTTATACACAAATTTATTTTATACGGTGTATAAACCCCTTTGACTTTTACATTTATTCAAAAGGAATATTTTTATATGAAGTGTTTTCTAAACGAAAAAAAGGAATGTTTTTCTTGTCGTACGTATGCGGTGACAATGACTTCTCCGCCGCCATGACCATTATTTGAGTTTCGGCTTCCCCTACAAGCCATAACTTTTTTTAAAATTTAAAATAAAAACCATGTTTTAACTTTCATTTATTTTGGTATCAAAAATGGTTTTGATAATGTTTTAATATATCAATGTGTTGTATTGATATCTTGTGATTAAAATGTGGAAATGTTATGTTTCCTTTATTCATGTTTTATGTGATACGATTATGTTATGGTTTATGATATGTTTAAACCTATTCATATGAGTAATGCATTGGACTTAATAAGTGACGGGTGGAGCCCGCTATAGCTCCTCGATGCATCGGCAGGTCTCACGAGACAAACTAGTGTCTTGGCACGAGGCCTTGACAAAATCTTATTTGTGGTCTTGGTACGAGGCCTTGGCTATGTGGTTATGATAGTCTAGCATTATGCATTCCATCATTATGAAAGTGGTTATTGATATTACATGTGATTATTCGACCAATAGAATATCCATGTGAATAAGTAAATGGAATTATTTCATTTTACTTTTGCCATATTATGTTGATGTTCCAGTTTAAAAGGCTTTTGTTTTAGTTATACATTGCCTTAAATGTTTATGTTTATTTATGAAAGATTCTGCTATATTGTTATCCTTACTGAGCATCTGAGCTCACCCCTTTTAATGTTTTATTTTTCCCAAGATGTGAAGAAATATTTTATGACTGGCCTACTGGGATAGTCTGAAGGGGATAGACGTGTGGACTATGGAGACTATTTTATTGTGATTTTTCACTTTATGATGTAATGTAAAATTTATGAATGTATCTAGTGTTTCCAAGGCTACTAAACTAATCAGTCTTTCGAGACTTGATCTTTGTGATCATGCTAATGTTACGCAATAATGCACCAACTCTGGGTAACTTGGGTTGGGGCATTACAGTTGGTATCAGAGGCAGTTTAGTACTAATCTTAGAAGATATATTTAGATAAACTCGATTTAGAGCACATATCCCAAAGATAGACTTTGAGGATTTGTATAGAAGAACTTCCTAGAATTTTGGTATTATAGATATTTTTTGAGTTTTCCGAACAATAAATCCCTGTCTGGATACGAACAGGTAGAGGCGGCTCTGGAACAGATGTACCTAGGGGTAAAACCCGAAAACACCTCTTTGAGCTAGACTCGAACGGGAACTAGTGCACGACAACGGGCCTTGTTGCACTCTTGGTTACGACACTCCTCGGGGATATGCTTAGGATAATTCTCATTTTCTTTACAAACCACTATGAAGGGTTATGAGTATATACTTCCTCAAAGAAAACATTTTTATGATTATGGATTATATCCATAAATAGTTCAATTAATGTTAAGTGTTTTACAAGTATGGAATTATGTATTTTGATTCCTAAACTAATATAGTTTATGCCATTGTTTAGAAATGGCGCCTAGTGGAAGGAATGGAAACCGTATCAATGCACGCACTCTAAGTAGGGATTTCCCTCCTGCTCAAGATAATTATTGTGGATTTAGAGATACAACTGGTGCTGATCAACTTATTACCATACTGGGACAACTCACTCAGTTTATGAATAATAACATTACTCGTATGGATTACCCTGATCCGCAACGTGGAGGATCAATTTTAGACCGCTTCATGAGGAAACAACCACCAACATTTAATGGGGGTACAAATCCATTAGTAGATGAGCAATGGATAAAATCCTTAGAGAAAATCTTCCACGCCTTGGGGAGTAGCAAAAGGGGGAAGGTTATCATGGCAGTTTACCGCCTCACTGGAGATGCCGATCAATGGTGGTCATTGATTCAAAATACAAAGGAAGATGAAGAAGTATCAAGTATGTAATGGAGAGAGTTCAAAGATCTTTTCTTAGAAAAATACTTTCCTCATGACCATCGAGCAGATATGGAAAGGCAATTTCTGAGTCTGAGACAAAAGGAGGATGAGAATGTTGCAAAGTATGAGGCCAACTTTACAAGGTTAGCGAGGTATGTTGCAGATTATATACGTAACCCAAGAAGTAAGATTGAACGTTTCTTTGATGGGTTAAAACCATTTCTCCTTCGAGCTTTACTATCACAATCCTTCTCATCATACGAAGATATTGTCTCGTGTGCTATCAAGACAGAAAAGGAATTATCTAAGTCTTATGACCACAAAGTAAAGCAAGAGAAGAAGAGAACGGTGGAACAAGAGACAAACAAATGGAAAAAGGGAAAGAAGGATTTTCCATTATGTGATAATTGTGGGAAGAATCACCCCGGTGCTTGCCTAAAAATAATGGGAGTTTGTTATAAATTTGGAGAAAAAGGTCACCAGGCTCGTGATTGAAAGGGAAAGAAAGGGGCTATCAATGTTGAATGCTACACTTGTAGGGAAATAGGGCATTATGCAAATGAATGTCCTAAGCGTCAGGGAAACTTACCTCAGAAAAGGCCAAGGGATCAAGGCCAAGCTTATGCTGTTACTACAGATGAAGTTTAATAATTATTGTATTTCTGTTTTTGGACTCAAGAACTAGATTATGGTTATAAGAATAATGTGATATATATAATGATTGTACTGCAGTACTTGTTGTTTTCATTAAGGTTTTAATATGATAAAGGTAATCATATTTTTAGTATGTGATAATAAGAGAAACTTTACTTTGTTTGGGGAATCTGATAAATTGATATTGGAATTAAGAGACCTTTTAGAGAAAGTCTGGACAGAGGTATTTTGGATAACTATAAAGGTTGGGGGATAACCTATCGCGTCGGACAAAGCTGTAGGAATCAAACCCACAACCATAGTGAGACATGCCTTTATTACCTACCACTAGCCTACAGGAAGTCCCCGGTTATTACAAAATAGTTTTCCTAATCTAAATGGTATGTGGTAATATTTAGGACCTTATACAATTAGGATAAATAGAATATTTTCGAGTTCTATTAACTTTTAGAGTGAAAGATGGGTTTGTGGTAAAAATTTATTAAAGAATGAATGTCTACATGACTAGTATGTATATTCCCTTACGTTCTTAGTAAATCTCCTAATTAAATTCCTCAACTTTATAAAAGGTAACTTAAAACAAAAAATTTTCCGGTTAACTTTTCCAACTGCGGATTCAATGACCATTTAACGAATCCAAAGTTTGTGATTTTCTTATGGTTAACTTTCTCCTAATCCAGTTTTCTACAACTCTCCATCAAACCTTGATGGTTTGTTTTTCTTCCATATCCATATTTTCATAGAATCCTAGTATGGGCTATCTTGGGTGACCTTTGTACTTATCTTTCATTCCTTTAAAGTTATATTTTTATTAACCTTATTTCCGATGTGGGTTTTCCACAAAGGTATTTTCTATTTTCAACCTTTTATTTTCAAAGTAAAATTTCAAATTTTAAGGACGCAATTTATTGAAGGAGGGGATAATGTAACACCCCGATCTTCCACGATACGCTTCTCTTTAAATAATGCAATAGCTTGCATTGTACGCAAGTTCGAGATTCTAACACACCACGACCAATCGAAGTAGCAGTTATCAATAGTAATACCCACCATTTGAAATTATATAAATTTTATATTTCAAAATGGAATTTATTTTTGTATTCGGAATATCGAAATTATCCTAAGTTGAATTTTTTGTAATTTTCTGAGAACTTCCTATTTTCTATGAATAGTGAAAAATACTTAAAAACAACTTTTTTAATCAAAATAATTTATAGTGATAAATTATACTATTTAGTGGTTTTAAATTATAATTAGAATTTATTTTTACCATTTTATCCAATGGGGTTCATTAGAATTAATTTCACATTGAAATTGGACATAAACAATTGTCGATCTTTTGATATATAATGTTTCTTAAAAACACGCTATTTGTTGTGACAGCAGGAATTAATTATAAAATTAATAAATGAAACTTATATGTTTGGAATTTTTTAAAATAGACATAATTTTTTAATTCCAAATATCAATTATTTCTTAGGGTGAAATTTTGGCATTGTTCTGAAAAACTTCAATTTTTGATGAATAGTGAAACCACTAAGTGGTAGTTAAAAAACTGATTTTTCGTTTAATTGAAACATTACCACTTCTATGATTTGAATTTCAAAAATCTGACATACATGGTTGTCATTAAGAATTAAAATGTGGTTCAATGGGATTAAAATAATTTTTTGGTGAATAGTAACTTTTAAGTTTAATTAATCACGATTAAAGGTAATTATTGAAATTTAAGGTAAAAATGATATTATCAAAATATGAAAATACCTTTACACTTGTCCTACCCCTATTGGATGTGTCATTACCGATCACGACAATACATGGGTCAACTTGGGGACCCAGGGAGCTACTTTGGTAGGAAAATGACATTAAAAACTTTTTATTTAATGTTAAAATAAAAATGTCACTAACATGAGTTGTTTTACTAAACCAATTTTTAAATGGGGTTATACAATTCATATGTTTGACTATAAATATTCATTAGAAAGCCTAAAAAATTTTCTACATCATGATATTTGTTTTATAATTTTTAGACATTAAATAAATTAAATTATTTATGACACCATGATGATGCAGTGACTACCTCATTAATTAATGATTTAGATAAAATAAAAATATAATGTAAAATCCAAGGCATACACTTGTCAAAAACCTATTGGATGAGTTTATTTCGAACTATTATCACCTTATCCTTGAAATATATCATTGTGGGACCTTTATAATCCAAAAAAAATCATAATAAATTAACTTTTCAATATTTCCAAGAGTGCCCCTTCTCTCCTCTTATAAAAGGCCCCCACCACTACCACCTTATTCACACCTTACAAGCCATTTTTCTCGGCCAACCTCTACCCAAATACTATTCAAAATTCCCTCTATTACTCCTATAAGCCTCACAATTTGCATAATTCTTCCCAATGAAGCCTTTGAGCTCAAATCAAAAAGAGTAACCCGTTTTAAATTTAGTGTTCTCTCTTGTGTTCGTCTGTTTTATTTTTCTTCTCCAACCCCCACAACTCTTTTTATTAATTTCTTTTATAAAAACACCAGTATCCTCAATATACTAGGATGTTGTTATAATAAGGATTCGAGCTACACTTACACACACCTACATCTAATGGTTAAAGAACATATTGTTTCTGTAGATGGTGAATTTCTGCCTCACGAAACGATGATTGTTCAACACTCATATAACAACTTCAAAGGTGGCCATTGAGATGTCACTATATTTATATGTGATATATAATATTTTTATGTTTTACTAAATATTATGTATTTTTCATTTATGGCATACATTTATGGTTTCCATTATGGGTAAACACGATATTTTCATTTTAGGAAGTGCGGACTACCGCCCCCTCAAAGTGATTCGAATCGTTAATGCCATATGTGGGATGTATAAAGGATGGATTAAATGGTATTATACATTATATTATACTGGAATTATAATATACCTTTATATAATTATTATTTCATTCCATTAAATATGAAATAGAAATGAAAGTAGCGTTCATGCGTACGTACGGTTTACCGTCTCCATGAACGGTGCATTTCATTTCTTACCTCTAAATGTTATGTAATATTATGAATGAATGTATATACTGGATATATATGACATATATGATATCTAAATCATGAATATAATTGTGGATATAATTGATATTTTACCACATGAACAAAGTGTAATTATAAGAAGATTATTTTTTACTCAAGTACCTAAGATCGACAAAACGACCGTTATAAACTTAAATAATTACAAAATGTTCATGACATGGTAATAAGTGATATAAAAGGAATAATTAAATTGAAAAAGTTTATTAATAAGGTAGATATTAACTCTAGTTTATTATTCAGGAGGTTAAAGAACGGTCGAGTCAAGTCAGACACGAGGTAAGGGAACTTCTTAACCCAATTTCCATTCTTTTGGTTAATCTCCTACTTTCAAATTATGTCATGATATTGTTATGTCCTATCTTGTATTTTTACTTTATTTATGTGTAATTATAGTGAATACACATAATAGATCTATTTTATTTAAAAAAAATTATATTTTTAAGGGACTTCGTCTCAATCACCATTCACTGAGGCATATTTTGTTGTATACACAAATTTCATTTATACGTTGTATAAACTCCATTGACTTTTACGTTTATTCAAAAGGAATCTTTTTATATAAATTGTGTAGAGACCTGAATCCTGACGTACATGGACATTACATTACTTTAGCAGAATACTTAATACATTACAAAAATAGACACAGAAGGACCGTAATTGTTTAGTGTCTTTGGAAACTTGGAACGTAATCTTCTAATCATGGTGAAAGATCTTCAACATCTCCCATAAAGATATTCCCCTTTTTTTCTTACCTAAAACATTTATTTATATCCTGGGGAAAGTAAAACATAAAAATTGTGAGCTCAAATGCTAAGTAAGGGGGCAGAATGGATAAAATAAAACATACCATATACATTTGAACTTAAAAACATGAACATAATGTTTAAACATCAAAAGCTTGAGAAATGACATAAAACATGGAAGTATGTAAGGCATAGATAATAAATAAACATTAAGAATGATATAATAGCATGGGAATAAAACATGTAATTGTGGAAACCATTAAGCACATGATATGATTTCCATAGTAGCCAAGGCATTGCTGCCAAGACAATCTTAGTGGACAAATTCCCTTTCTGAATCGAGTTCACTCCTCGTTCCAGTCCTGTATTACGGAACTGGTTTAACTTGCCGTTCCAGACATGTCTATCTCATGAGATATAAATCGTTACCCAATTAATTGGAGGGAGATATAGGTCCCACCCATCTCATAATGAAATCATTCTTACTTGTACCACAACATAAACTTAAAACATTCATCATAACCCAAAGAATAAAATGGGTTTCATAAACATCATATCATCATCACATAATCCATATAAAACAAATGGATATTTCATCATAATAAAAGTGAAAGCATGTAAATCATAGAGACATTATACTTGAAACATACACATATGAAATAATTTCATCTTAGATGGAAAATGGTTTTGATAAAACACTTGAAATGAATTGTTGAGGAAAATATCCTTTCTTCTTCAAAATAATTTTCTTTTCACAAAAAGCCATTGAATTTTAAAATGAAATGATTTTGTTGAAAATAATCATAAAATCTTGTAGAGGAAGCTTCATGAAAATAAGGCTTTATAAAACCATAAAAATTAGTTCGTGCTGTATAAGTTAAAAAAAACATTCTTTTCGTACTTTTGCCGGAAAAGTCAAAAAGTACCTCATAACGTAAACAAAAGAATGATTCCTTACATACCATGTAGTAAAAGTCAAAAATGGGTAAAAAGGACTTTAAACATACATGAAAACACTTTTATAAAACATGGACATAGATGATAGAAATAACCCTAGTAAATACTTACGAATAAGAAATCTCGGATAAAAATTAGATTTGCAAAATTATCCCTTACCTTAGGTACGATATGCTTCGTACGTATCCAAACCTCCTGTATAATGATTTAAATAATGTCATTGAATTATTAAAGAATCATATTCATTGTTATTATATCATATATGGTTCACTTATAACTTTATATTACCCGTTCTTTTGTAAATTCCATGTTAAAGAGTGTTTTGGGTAAAATCGTTTCATTTGTCATCCGTGTTTTGACTTGTAATTATTCATATGATTACTTAGATCATGATAAATTAATTACAGAATATAAAACATGATTTATATATAATATATATTCAAAATATACATATATATAATAGATCGATAAATGGAAAGAAATACACCGTTCATGGAGACAGTAGGCCATACGTACGCATGAACGTTGTTTTCGTTTCCTTATTGAGTTGAATGGAATTAAGTAGATGACATAAATATATATATATAAAAAAATCCAGTAGCTTTATAATGTCATATATTTCATTATTATTTCTTATATATACTTTATAATCATTCTTAAATGGTTAACATGGAGAATGAATCTCATCAGGTCGTGGAGACGGTAGTCCGTACGTACGCACGAGCGATGATATCATTTCCATAATTATTGAATTGAAATGGAGTGGATGATACAATATATCAGAATCATTATGATGTTATAATAACTATGTATAGTTATTCTCTACACCATAATACCCATCCATGTATGGTTTTGGTGGAAAACAGATTACACCATGGCGTGGAGACGGTATTCCGTACATACGCACGCGCGGTGATTTTGTTTTCCATAGGATGGATAGAAGGTGAAATGGGGTTGTTTCATATTTATAATAACATATCAGTATATCGGTGATACTTATGTTATTACTTTATAATGAAACAACTAAATAAGAAGAAGTTGAATAAGAAAGAAGTTTGAAAGAATCGGTAGAAGAAATTACCTCTTCTTCGATACGCCTCTTTGAAACCTCCTCTTATGGAACTAAGATTGGTCTTTGAAGTAGACCAGGACCACTAGGATGTTTATAGGGAAGTGGAGAAGAGAATTTGGCAGGGGGTGGCCGATCTTTATGGCTCAAAGTGGTGTGAGAAAGAGAGGGAGGAGGTGCCCTTTTATAAGGGAGGAGAGGGGCACCTTTGGAATTCTTAAAAATATTAATTTATAATAAATCTAACCCCACTTAAAAACGTCAAAAAATGACTCATATTCGAAGATTAGATGAGATAGTGTTTTAATCTCATCAACCAATCAAATTTAGACATGTTTGGATCTTATTTTAAACCTTATCATTTTGATTTATCCTTATTTAATCTATTTAAGTTTATTTGTGGTAATAAAATTATAAATTTTAAATTATAATAAATAATTACTTATTTGTTGTGAATTTTCCATAATTGGTTACTTTATAACATTATAAACCATATAAAGTTAAATTTATAATTTTAAAAAAAAATTGATTTTTAAATAATTTTATAATATGTTATTTTTATAAAATAACAATATTGTCAATTTTGACAATATTCATTTATTTGAATTTAAATAAAATATATATACAGAATATATGTTAGAAATAAAAGCTATAATATATTCATAAAAGGTCATATGTATCTAGAAAATTAGAGGAGCATTTTTAATAGTTCATATAATATTTATTTTATTATTTTTAAAACCATTTATTTGGTTTATCTCTTAATAAAATAATTACTACAACATTACTGTATATTTATTTAATATACTTATTTGTTGCATATAAATTAAAGATAAAATCCTATGATGAAGATAAATCTATTAACTTTCACAAAAATAATTTTACTCGAATTTATTATCTTAAAATCACAATATTTAAATTGTTATATTTATTAAATTATGAAGGTGACAACTTTGGCATCATTTAATATAAAATAATATAAGTGTAATAATCACTTTTATAAGACTCCAAACCGTTATATATTAGGTAATTGGATTATTATGGTATAGATATATACGACCAATAAGTTTTGGTCAGGTTTTTGGGGCTTTTAATTGGTATTATTATTTCAATAAAAACTATATTACTGATTTTTCACTTAATAAATAATTTCTGCATCATTAATGTATCACCATTAACGACAATTATATAATCCCTAAAAATTCTAAACAAATTATAATTATGTAGATAATTTTATTATCTTTCTGTAGACTATTCATGTTAAATGTTTTATGATGTTTATTACTAAATTAAAATTATTATACTTATAAGATTTAAGAGAGTGACATGTTGTCACTTTCTTTGGTTTTAATAATAATTAAATTATTTTAATGGTCAAATGTCAATAAAATGAATATAATCCGACCTTTAGGTGATATGGTTCTACTTTTATCCATATAATATAATTTTGTCATGTGTTAGGGTAATTTTATAATATTATATTTACCCTTAATTACCCGATTTACCTTTAACTATGGTAAATAAAATTTACCGTAGTTACTATTCATAATTCTCAAAAATAAAAAGTAGCTTATTAACATAATTTATACCCACTGATTCCAAATATGGAATCCTTTTTTCCAAATTCAATACAAAAAATTTTCATAAATTAAATTAAAATTATTCCCGTTGTTGAAAGAAAACGGGTTTTTCTTTAAAACATTGCAAAAGATTGAATTGATTTAACCAACGAATTCAAGGTAAAATAAATGCTAATGACATACATTATATTAAATGGTAAAAATATATTCTATTTATACTTTAAAACCATTAAATATTATAATTTAACCACATAAGTTATTATGATGAAAAAAGTTGTTTTTCATTAAAATATTGTGTGTTTTTACTATTCATTAAAATATGAAACTTATCTGAATAATATGATAAATTAATCCAAGGTAAAATTTTATATCCTGATTGCAAAGAATAATTTTATTTTGTGAAATTGAACTTATAAACATGTTAAAAACTAGATTTAAAGTGGGTGCGCCATCAAAAGGCGACAAAACTGCATTTTTTTAAAAATACATATTTTACCCGAAAAATTTATTTTGTTCTTATACCATGTTCTAGAAAATGTGTAAGATGAATAATAATGTTAAAAAATTCAAAATTTAGTTTATACTAATCATAATGGCTAGTTCATAATAATATTATAATAATATATCGTTGTTTAGTAAAACCCGATATTGCGTACAACACACGCTATCGAGGAAGGTCGTGATTGCGTGTAATGCAAACCAAGTCAGGGTTGCGTATTGTGCAAGACTCCTTTGTTGTTTCGTTATACCAGAATCCAACCATTTTTTCATTTATAAATTGAATATATATATATATATATACTCAATGTTGTGTAGAATGACTATTATCAAATGAACTTGAAATTGTGTGTAACACAATCTAAGAATAGTGTTGCGTATACTGAAAGCTAATACGGTGTTTTGTATAGCGCAAGATAATCTTGGTGTATCATACAACACAAGATATAAAATAAATTAAAAATAATATATCTTATAAAATCTCGGGTTATTACATTCTACCCTCCTTAAAATGAATTTTTCCCTCGAAATTCGTCAGGGTTATAAATGGTTTTCTTCTTTAATGTTTCTTTAATTGAAACCTACATTGTAAAAAGGAATACCAGAACATAAAATTAAAAACTAAAGTATGAAAAGTAACGGTTACCCAAATTAACTCATCCCTGGGTTTCCACGTAGGAGAACATAGGTGAAAATATGGATATGGAAGAGAAATCTAACCATCAAGTTCTGATGGATAGTGGTAGAGGACATGGCTATGAAAACACCAACAATCACAAAGCCATAAATTTGTGATGATCTAAGGTAGCTTCTGATTCATCAGATATAAGGGCACTAGGACGACATTTTTGGTTTTCAAGATCATTTCTCTAAAGTTGAAGAATTTTAATTAGATGAAATACTTACTTTATTATAATCTCACCATTTTTCGTGCCTTGAACAATTTCCACTTCATCTCTTAAAGAAATGGAGTTGAATTTGTCATTCGTGAAGTGTTAACAGATCATGTGATAGAATTATGGGTCATTCCATCTATTTCAAACAAAATGTTAGAAAAAGTTATCAAATATACATAAGCCCGTCTATGGTGAGATTAATCATATATGGTTCCTAAAATGGACTTATACTTCATATATCATACTGCTTAATATAATAAAACTAGTTTCTACTAAACAGGGACTTCCTATACGCCAGTGGTAGGTGATAAATGCCAGTCGCACTGCGGTTGTGGATTCGATTCCCACAGCCTTATCTGACGCGATGGGTTGTCGCCCGTCTTGCAGGTTGTCCTTTTTCTAAAACTACATTACTATAACATCCGATCAATAATATTGAAAAAAGTTCTATCATTAATATAAGGCCCCGGCCTTAAACCTTACTTAATATTGAATTAAATGAATAATTCACATTGAGGATCTTTTCAGTTTTAGAGTTTTATATAATTAGAGCATAACTATTACATCTCAAAAGATTACAAAGTAGACACTTCTAATAAGTTTCCATAGAATAAAAAACTCTTAAAATGAAAAATGTCTAGTTCCATGTTTTAGATAGCATGACTTTCCCTTGATCCCATCCTTGACCCTATTCCACATTAAGTCCTGTGAAAAACATTTCAATAAAAAACTTGGGGTGAGCATAAAAATCTCAGTAAGGGATACACAAATAATGAAAACTGTTAGTTTTTCAAACATCAAGTAAACCATGTATATCAAAGTAATACCTTCACCTTTATGAAGTAGTAAAAACTCTTCACTGAATAAAATGCCATTACTTACCCTTTTGTAACCAAAGGTTTACCATAAAACCCATATAAAGAACAGATAACATATAAAGGTAACATGGGACATAAACATACTTAAGTGGAATAACCATATGGTCAACTTCCACACATATCACTTAATGGAATAGCCATACGAACGAATTCCATACCCAATGCGTTGGAGGTTATAACGTAACCACCCGTCCTGGTATTCACGGCACCACCCGTCATATGGTTCATCACGTAACCACCCTTCAAATGTCCAAGTACCATTATAAAATCATAAGATATAAAGAAAACATAAAGGAAAGAAAACATTTCCACACTTTGATCACAATATATCACTCAAATATATTGACATAAAAAATCCATTATAAAATCCATTTTCAATAACAAAATACATAAAAGAGTATATGGTATTTATTTAATTTTAAAAAAAACATTACAGCTTGTTCAGGAAGCCAAAGACCAAATAATACTCGCGGCGGCGGAAAAGGTCGTTGTCACCGTGTACATTAAAAGAAACATTCCTTTTTGTTGTTTTATAAAACGCTTCATAGAAAAAGATTCCCTTTGTATAAAATTAAAATTCAAAGGGGTTTATACACCGTATAAAAGAAAGTTGTCTATAAAACGAAATATGCCTCAATGAAAGGAGATTGAAACGAAGTCCCTTACCTCGGGTCCGACTTGACACGATCGTTCTTTAACGTCCTGAATAATAAACTTGTGTTAATTTCTATTTTCATAAGAACCTTTTTAAAGTTCATTATTCTTTTTATATCACTTATTTCCATGTTATATACATTATGTAACCATTTAAGTTAATAATGTTTGTTTTGTCGATATTTGGTTCTTAAGTCGAAAGTGGACTTCTTACAATTACATGTTGTTCGTGTGGTCAAAGGTTCTTTATATCCAGAATGAAATTACGGATTTGGATATCATATATATCATATATATCCAGCATATATATGTATTTATAATATTACATAATCATTTAGTGGTAAGAAATGAAATGCACCGTTCATGGAGACGGTAAGTCGTACATACGCATGAACGCTACTTTCATTTCTTTGTCATATTAATGGAATTAAAACTAAATGAGAGATATGTATATTTTAATTCCTGAATTATATTCATCATTTAGATGTATCATTCATCATATATTTCCATTATATGCATGTACTTACAATAGTACATTACATTTGGGGATAAGAAATGAAATGCACCGTTCATGGAGACTGTAAGCCGTACATACGCATGAACGCTAGTTTCATTTCTATCTCATAATTTAATGTAAATAAATAATAATGATATAGAGTTATATTATAATTCCAGTATAACATCATATATAATACATTTAAATACATCCTTTATATATGCCACATATGGCATTAACGAATCAAATCACTTTGAGGGGGCGGTAGTCCGCACTTCCTTAAATGAAGATATCGCGTTTACCCATAATGGAAACCATAAAGGTATGCCTAAAATGAAAAATACAGAAACTTAAGGAAAACATAAAAATATTATATATCATATATAAATACAGTGTCATCTTAATGGGCACCTTTGAAGGTGTTAAAAGAATGTTGAACAATCATCGTTTCGGGAGGCAGAAATTCGCCATCCACGGAAACAGTATGTTCTTTAACCATTAGATGTAGGTGTGTGTAAGTGTATCTAGAATAATTCTTATAAAAAAATCCTAGTATATTGATGATACTGGAGTTTTTACAAAATAAAATAATAAAAAGAGTTTAGGGGGTTGGAGAAGAAAAATAAAACAAAAGGACTCAAGTGAAGACATTACCTTAAAATCGGGTAACTCCCTTTGGTTTGAGCTCAATGGATTCCATGGGAAGATTTTTTCCCAATGTGAGGATTCAAGGAGTAAGAGAGGGATTTGAATAGAAAAAATGGGCAGAGGTTGTCCGAGCCAAAGGCTTTGGGAGTGTGGGTAAGGTGGTAGAGGTGGGGGCCTTTTATAAGAGGAGAGGAGGGGAACTCTTGTAAAGTTACAAAATGTTACTTTATTTTCAAAAGAGTTTCGGATTTTAAAGGTCCCACATTGATTTATTTCTAGGATAAGGTGATTAGGGTTGTAAATCCACTCATCCAATAGGTTTTGGACATGTTTAGGTCTTAGATTTTACATTATCTTTCCATTTTATTTAAATCGTTAAATAATGAGGTCATCACTGCATCATCATGATGTCATAAATAATTTAATTTATTTAATGTCTAAAACTTATAAAAAAATACTATTATGTAGGAAATATTTTTATCTTTTCAATTACAATTGATAGTAAAAAATATGACTTGTATAACCCCATGTAAAAATTGTTTTAGTAAAGAATTTCATGTTTGTGTCATTTTTTACTTTAACATTAAATAAAAAGTTATTTATGTCATTTCCCAACCAAAGTGGCTCCATGGGGTCCCCAAGTTGACCCATGGATTTTCATGGTCGGCCATGACACATCCAATGATGGTAGGACGTGTTTCAAGCTCATCTAATATTATTAAAACATTATTTTTACCTTAAACTACACTATTTACCTCTAATCGCGATTAAAAACTTAATACGTTAATATTCACCAAAAAATTATTTTAATCCCATTGAACCACATTTTACTTCTTAATGACAACCATGTATATTGGATTTTTGAAATTCAAAACACATAAGTGGTAAAATTTCATTTAAACGAAAAATCAGTTTTTATAAGTACCACTTAGTGGTTTCACTATTCATCAAAAATTGAAGTTTTTCAGAAAAATACCAAAAATTCACCCTAAGCTATATTTGATATTCCGAATTCAAAAATGAAGTATATTTTTCAAAATTCAAAACATATAAGTTTAATAAATTAATTTAATAATTAATTCCCGCTGTCAGAGCAAATAGCGTGTTTTTATGAAACAATAAGTATCAAAAGATTGACACTAGTTTAAGTCTAATTTCAAAGTGAAATTAATTCCAACGACCACTATTGGATTTAATCATAAAAATATTTTCTAATTTCAATTTAAAAACAATTAAAAAGATAATCTAATAATATAAATAAATTATATTAAAAAGAGGTTTTGAATTAAAATACAACATTTTACACTATTCATTAAAAAATGAACTTTATCAGAAAGATACCAAAAATTTACACAAAGTAAATTTTGATGTCCCAATTCTAAAGAAGAGTTATATTTGGTCCAATAGAATTTATAAGATTGATCAAAACTATATTTAATGATGGTTCACTGTCAAAAGGTGATAAGTGAACCCTTAGTGAAAATTAGGGTATAAATGCCTAAAATTGAATTCTTTCCGTATTTTAAGCCTTTATATTTTATTGGATAAATTTAAAAACATTTAAAAACATATATAATCATATTTTAGTTATTTCTATCCATTCCCACCAATACAACGACTACATGTTAACTACCATTTAAAATAATATTATTATATTACTAGTGTGCAACGTAAGTTTTCAAAGGAACTCATCGTTGCGTATCAGGTACGCTATCGAACATAGAAACCCCTTTAAAGTAAAATTAATATTTAATTTGTAAATATTATTAAATACGAAAATGTTTTATTCATTATTTACCTGGGATGTTACATCCTTCCCCCCTTTTGGGAATTGGGTCCTCGAAATTTTATTCACTTATCAAAATAAGTGGGAGTATTTATCTCTCATAACATTTTCAGATTCCCACGTTGCCTCTTCAACCATATGGTTATTCCAAAAAACCTTTACCTGGTGGATTACCTTATTTCGCAACACTTTCTCTCTTCGATCAAGAATCCGGACTGGTTGTTCTTCATAAGATAGGTTCTCCTCCAGGTGAACTACCTCTGGACTCAAAACATGAGGTGGATCTGGCATATACTTTCTTAGCATCGAAACATGAAAAACATTGTGTACCTGAGATAAACTCGGAGGTAAAGACACTCTGTATGCAACTGATCCAACTCTCTCCAGAATTTTATATGGTCCAATGAACCTTGGACTCAGCTTTCCTTTCTTACAAAATCTCATCACACTTTTCCATGGAGAACCCTTGAGAAAAACATGACCACCTACCTCGAAAGATAGATCCTTCCTCCGGTTATCTGCATAACTCTTCTTCCTGCTCTGAGTTGTTCTCATGTGTTTCTGAATCAATTGAACCTTTTCTACCATCTCTTCTACCAATTCTGGTCCATCAGCTTCCTTTCACCCACTTCATCCCAAAATGCTGGAGTTCGACACCGCTTCCCATATAATGCCTCAAATGTTGCCATCTGTATACTGGAATGAAAACTGTTATTATATGAAAACTCAACCAAAGAAAGATGTTGGTCCCAACTTCCCTGATAATCCATCGAACAAGATCATAGCATATCCTCCAAGGTCTGAATTTTTCGTTCTGACTGCCCATATGATTGTGGATGAAAAGCTGTACTAAAATTTAATTCAGTACACAACGACTTCTGAAGGCCTTTCCAAAAGTTAGAAGTAAACCTGGGATCATGATAGGACACAATGGAGAGAGGAACTCCATGTAAACTGACTATCTCTTTAAGATACAAACGAGAAAGTTGATCTAGTGAAAAAGTATCTCATATATGAAGGAAATGAGCAGATTTAGTCAAGCGATCAACAATAACCCAGATTGCATTATTACCTTGAGATGTACTCGGTAATCCCACAACAAAGTCCATGGATATGTTTTCTGATTTCCACTCTGGCACTGGTAAAGGCTGAAGCATCGCTTTCAGTAACTACCACTCTGCTTTAACTTGCTGACAAGTCAAACACTTCACAATAAAATCAACAATATCCCTTTTCATTCCATCACACCAGTAATACTCTCGCAGATCTCTGTACATCTTAGTACTGCCAGGATGAACTGAAAATGAGGAACTATGAGCTTGACATAACAACTCATTCTTCAACTGTTAATCACAAGGCACACATAATCTCTTCCCAAACCTCAAAACACCATCATTATCAATGTTGAATTCAGGAAGCTTACCCTTCTGAACCAGCTCTACCTTTTTCTGCAACTCATTGTCTTTCGTCTGTGCTTTCTTGATTCTGTCTGATAGGGAAGATGTCACTGATACCTGAAACAATACAGAAGGACTTCCTACACAAACAACTTCCATGCCAAAGTTCATCAAATAAAAAACCAAAGGATCTCATTCCAAACACAACATTGTTAATGAAGCATTACTTTTTCGACTCAAAGCATCATCCACTTTATTTGCTTTTCCCGGATGGTAATGAATTGTACAATCATAATACTTGATTAATTCCATCCATCTCCTCTGTCTAATGTTTAATTCTTTCTGAATGAATATATACTTTAAAATTTTGTGATCAGTATATATTTCACACTTTACTCCATACAAATGATGCCTCCAAATTTTTAAAGCAAAAACAACAGCAGCTAATTCCAAATCATGTGTAGGGTAATTTACCTCATGAGTTTTCAACTAACGTGAAGCATAATCAATTACCTGATCATTCTACATTAGGAAACAACCAAGTCCTTTCAACAAAGAATCACTGTATATAACAAGCTCACTATTCCTAGAAGGAAGTGCCAAAACTGGAGCATTCACCAATCATCTTTTCAACTCCTAAAAAAATCATCACATTCTTTTGTCCAGATAAACTTAACACCCTTCCGAGTTAGCTTAGCCATTGGACTAGATAACCGTGAAAAATTTTCAACAAACCTTCGGTAGTAACCTGCCAAACCAAGAAAACTACAGATCTCAGTTACATTTGTGGGTCTTGTCCATTCTTCAACAACTTCTGTTTTGGAAGGATCAACAGTTATCCCATCTTTTAAAACAATGTGACCAAGGAAAGAAATTTGTTTCTACCAAAACTAACACTTGATGAATTTCCCATACAATTTCTTTTCATTCAAGGTTTGAAAAATAACCCTTAAATGAATTTCATTCTTTTGTTTTCTTTTATAAAACACCAAAATATCATCAATAAATACAACCAACATTTTCCACCTGAGTCAACTGATCCATCACTGCAACAAACTGTTTAGTTCTGATTCTGACCATCTAAGGATACTGATTCGAAAGGTCATTTTCCTCTATATTCCCTCCTAGAAAAGATATTCTGTTTCCTCTATGAAAAAACCATTCTTAACACAGAAATATCTTAGGAGAATCAACATGGTAATCTTCAAATGCTATATCATTTCAATCATACCATAAATTAATTTATAATTTAACAATTTTCTAACTCCTGAAGTTGTCTAAACCTCCCTTCGATACCAACTATAAGGACCTGGCCTTAAACCTTACATAATATTTAATTAAATGAATAATTCAAATTGAGGATCTTTTCAGGTTTAGAGTTTTAGAGAATTAGAGAATAACTATTACATCTCAAAAGATTACAAAGTAGACACTTCTACTAAGTTTCCATAGAATAAAAAACTCTTAAAAAGAAAAATGTCTAGTTCCATGTTTTAGATAACATGACTTTCCCTTGATCCCATCCTTGACCCTATTCCATATTAAGTCCTGTGAAAAAAATTTCAATAAAAAACTTGGGGTGAGCATAAAAAGCTCAGTAAGGGATACACAAATAATGAAAACTGTTAGTTTTTCAAATATCAAGTAAACCATGTATATCAAAGTAATACCTTCACCTTTATGAAGTATCAAAAACTCTTCACTGAATAAAATGCCATTACTTACCCTTTTGTAACCAAAGTTTTACCATAAAACCCATATAAAGAACACATAACATATAAAGGTAACATGGGACATAAAAATACTTAAGTGGAATAACCATATGGTCAACTTCCACACATATCACTTAATGGAATAGCCATACGAACGTCTTCCATACCCAATGCATTGGAGGTTATAACGTAACCACCGGTCCTGGTATTCACGGCACCACCTGTCATATGGTTCATCACGTAACCACCCATCAAATGTCCAAGTACCATTATAAAATCATAAGACATAAAGAAAACATAAAAGAAAGAAAACATTTCCACACTTTGATCACAATATATCACTCAAATATATTGACATAACAAATCCATTATAAAAACCATTTTCAATACCAAAATACATAAAAGAGTATATGGTATTTATTTCATTTTAAAAAAAACATTACGGCTTGTTCAGGAAGCCAAAGACCAAATAATACTCGCGGTGGCGGAAAAGGTCATTGTCACCGCGTACGTTAAAAGAAACATTTCTTTTTGTCATTTTGTAAAACGCTTTGCATAAAAAGATTCCTTTTGTATAAAAGTAAAATTAAAAGGGGTTTATACACCGTATAAAATAAAGTTTTGTATAAAACGAAATATGCCTCAATGAAAGGAGATTGAGATGAAGTCCCTTACCTCGGGTCCGACTTGACTCGATCGTTATTTAATGTCCTGAATAATAAACTTGAGTTAATTTCTATTTTCTTAAGAACTTTTTTCAAGTTCATTATTCCTTTTATATCACTTATTGCCATGTTATAAACATTATTTAACCATTTAAGTTAATAATTTTTGTTTTGTCGATATTTGCTTCTTAAGTAGAAAGTGGACTTCTTACAATTACATGTTGTTCGTGTGGTCAAAGGTTCTTTATATCCAGAATGACATTCCTGATTTGGATATCATATATATAATATATATCCAGAATATACATGTATTTATAATATTACATAATCATTTAGAGGTAATAAATGAAATGCACCGTTCATGGAGAAGGTAAGCCATACGTACGCATGAACGCTACTTTCATTTCTTTGTCATTTTAATGGAATTAAAACTAAATGAGAGGTATGTATATTTTAATTCCAGAATTATATTCATCATTTAGATGTATCATTCATCATATATATCCATTATATACATGTACTTATAATATTACATTACATATGGGGATAAGAAATGAAATGCACCGTTCATGGAGATGGTAAGTCGTACGTACGCATGAACGCTACTTTCATTTTTATCTCATACTTTAATGGAAAGAGATAATAATGATATAGAGGTATATTATAATTCCATTATAACATCATATATAATAACTTTAAATACATCCTTTATACGTCCCACATATGGCATTAACGAATCAAATCACTTTGAGGGGTCGGTAGTCCGCACTTCCATAAATGAAGATATCACGTTTACCCATAATGGAAACCGTAAAGGTATGCCAAAAATGAAAAATAAAGAAGATTAAGGAAAACATAAAAATATTATATATCATATATAAATATAGTGTCATCTTAATGGCCACCTTTGAAGGTGTTAAAAGAATGTTGAACAATCATCGTTTCGAGAGGCAGAAATTCGCCATCCAGGGAAACAGTATGTTCTTTAACCATTAGATGTAGGTGTGTGTAAGTCTAGTTTGAATACTTCTTATAACAACATCCTAGTATATTTAGGATAATTTATTTGTTACAAAAGAAGATAATAAAAAGAGTTTATGGGTATGGAGAAGCAAAATAAAACAAAAGGACTCAAGTGAAGACATTGCCTTAAAATCGAGTAACTCCCTTTGGTTTGAGCTCAAAGGCTTCCTTGGGAAGACTTATTCCCAATGTGAGGCTTCAAGGAGTAATAGAGGGATGTGGAGAGATAAAATGGGCAGAGGTTGGCCGAACCAAAGGCTTTGAGAGTAGGGGTAAGGTGGTAGAGGTGGGGGGCTTTTTATAAGAGGAGGGGAGGGGCACTCTTGTAAAGTTACAAAATGTTACTTTATTTTCAAAAGAGTTTCGGATTTTAAAGGTCCCACATTGAATTATTTCGAGGATAAGGTGATGAGGGTTCTAAATCCTCTCATCCAATAGCTTTTGGACATGTTTAGGTTATATATTTTACATTATCGTTCCATTTTATTTAAATCGTTAAATAATGAGGTCATCACTACATCATCGTGATGTCATAAATAATTTAATTTATTTAACGTCTAAAAATTATAAAAAAAATACTATAATGTATAAAATATTTTTATCTTTACAGTGACTATTTATAGTCAAAAATATGACTTGTATAACCCCATGTAAAAATTGTTTTAGTAAAACATTTCATGTTTGTGTCATTTTTTACTTTAACATTAAATAAAAAGTTATTTATGTCATTTCCAAACCAAAGTGGCTCCATGGGGTCCCCAAGTTGACTCATGGATTTTCTTGGTCGGCCATGACACATCCAATGATGGTAGGACATGTGTCAAGCTCATCTCATATTATTAAAACATTATTTTTACCTTAAACTACACTAATTACCTCTAATCGCGATTAAAAACATAATAAGTTACTATTCACCAAAAAATTATTTTAATACCATTGAACCACATTTTACTTCTTAATGACAACCATGTATGTAGGATTTTTTAAATTCAAAACAGATAAGTGGTAAAATTTAATTTAAATGAAAAATCAGTTTTTATAAGTACCACTTAGTGGTTTCACTATTCATCAAAAATTGAAGTTTTTCAGAAAAATACCAAAAATTCACCCTAAGCTATATTTGATATTCTGAATTTAAAAATTAAGTATATTTTACAAAATTCAAAACATTTAAGTTGAATTAATTAATTTAATAATTAATTCCCGCTGTCAGAGCAAATAGCGTGTTTTTATGAAACAATAAGTATCAAAAGATTGACACTAGTTTAAATCCGATTTCAAAGTGAAATTAATTCCAATGACCACTATTGGATTTAATGGTAAAAAGATTTTATAATTTTACTTTAAAACCAATTCAAAAGATAATCTAATCATATAAATAAATTAGATTAAAAAGAGGTTTTGAATTAAAATACAACATTTTACACTATTCATTAAAAAATGAACTTTGTCGGAAAGATACCAAAAATTTACACAAAGTAAATTTTGATATCCCAATTATAAATAACAGTTATATTTGTTCCAATAGAATTTATAAGATTGATCAAAACTATATTTAATGATGGTTCACCGTCAAAAGGTGATAACTGAACCCTTAGTGAAAATTAGGGTATAAATGCCTAAAATTGAATTCTTTCCGTATTTTAAGCCTTTATCTTTTATTGGATAAATATAAAAACATTTAAAAACATATATAATCATATTTTAGTTATTTCTATCCATTCCCACCAATACAACGGCTACATGTTAACTACCATTTAAAATAATATTATTATATTACTAGTGCGCAACATATGTTTTCAAAAGAACTCATCGTTGCTTATCGGGTACGCTATCGAACATAGAACCCATTTAAAGTAAAATAAATATTTAATTCGTAAATATTAATAAATAAAAAAATGTTTTATTCATTATTTACCTGGGATGTTACACTTAAACAATACTAACTTATGTCCAACATAATCCATTCCAATCTTTAGGCTTATCTACAATACTTCGCTCCAAGCTCATAGTATAAAGAAAAAAATTACATAAAATATCATTAACCAAGCATGTGAATACCATCATTTATCCCCCATATATCTTGTTGGTCACATTCCAGTCATGCGAATACCTTAATCATGTATTCTCTTGAAAAATGAACACCCATTAAACCTTAGTGAAAACGTAAATGCTGTCAAAAGTTAACTCTTTCCACATACCAAAATCCAAAAATTCTATATACTCAAACCATGATATAACCTTCTCCTTATATCAGTCATGAGCTCATGAATACTATCAAACATTTAATTTTCTCCTTATCCCTTCATTATGCGCATATCATCTACTTTCCAAAAATATCTGAATAACCTTTCATGGTTACTAGTACAATTAATCATACACTTTCAAAACATAGGAAAGACAACAGTGTAACAATCCTTAGATGTCTCTTTATTCCATAGTACCATGAGATTACTTATACAACATTACACTTGATAAACATGTAATCATTCCACTACCTTCTTAAACCATTGACTAAAATTCAACAATTCTTTAATTTTACATATCATTTGTAGTCTCTTCATCATCATCAGCATAAATACTACCCATACGACCATACTGATTCTCTTCATGAGACTTTCTCTTAGGGAATTGATTTTCATAATGCCAATACATTCCAGATTTAAAACATTTAACCATTGTTGATTTCGTAGCAATACCATTATCAGCATCCATGGTGTTAACTGAACCTTTTCCTTTGCACTTACTGGCTTTATGTCCTTCTTTTCCACACCCAAAGCATCCTCCAGATCCTTTGAAACATTCTCCTTGATGCCTCTTCCCACATGATTTACATAGGGTAAATTGAACTTTCTTTCCTCTATGATCATCATGAAACTCCATCTTTCTCTTATTATCCAAGTCAGGAAACTTACAAAATTTGAGTTTATTGATCATATTATGAGATTGTTGATTCGTCATAATAATGATGTTTGGACTTCCAAATCCAGTTTCATTTGGCTGCTCATGAAGAATATCATTACATTGCCATTATATCCTCCATTATCGTGAATCTTCATGTTTCCATCCATTTTCTAAAACCCAAAAAGAATAGTGTGAGAGGAAAAAATCATAATAAAGGGGGAGTAACTTTAATATCTATCATCTTTGGTTTAATCTAATATCGTTACCATAGTTCTAGGACTATATCCTATACGTATACTTATCCTTAGGGACATCCCTAGACATACCTTAGAAATATCTCTAGGGATCTCACTAACGTTCTCGCATCCTAGTTTCCAAAGGTTGACTAAACCTTTCCTCTAATACCAACTGTAGAGACCCGAATCCTGACGTACATGGACAATAAATTACTTTAGTGGAATAATTAATACATAAAAAAAACAGGCACACAAGGACCTTAATAGTTTAGTGTCTTTGGAAACTTGGAACGTAATCTTCTAATCATGGTGAAAGATCTTCAACATCTCCCATAAATATCCTCCCCTTTTTTTTCTTACATAAAACCTTTCTTTATATCTTGGGGAAAATAAAACATAAAAATGGTGATCTCAAATGCTCAGTAAGGGTAAGCATGGATAAAATAAAACATACCATATACATTTGAACTTAAAAACGTGAACATAAGGTTTAAACATCAAAAGGTTGAGCAATGACATAAAACATGGATGTATGTAAGGCATAGATCATAAAGAAACATTAAGAATTATAAAATAACATGGGAATAAAAAATGTAATTGTGCCAACCATTAAGCACATGATATGATTTCCACAGTAGCCAAGGTATTGCTGCCAAGACCATCTTAGTGGACAAAGTCCCTTTCTGAATCGAGTTCACTCCTCGTTCCAGTCCTGTATTACTGAACTGGTTTAACTTTCCATTCCATCCATCTCTATCTCATGAGATATAAATCTTTACCCAATGCATTGGAGGGAGATATAGGTCCCACCCATCTCATAATGAAATCATTCTTACTTGTTCCACAACATAAACATAAAACATTCATCATAACCCAAAGAATAAAATGGGTTTCATAAACATCATATCATCATCACATATTCCATATAAAACAAATGGATATTTCATCATAAGAAAAGTGAAATCATGTAAATCATAGAGACATTATACTTGAAACATACACATATGAAATAATTTCATCTTAGATGGAAAATGGTTTTGATAAAACACTTGAAATGAATTGTTGAGGAAAATATGATTCCTTCTTCAAAATCATTTTATTTTCACAAAATGCCATTAAATTTTAAAAGGAAATGATTTTGTTGAAAATAATCACAAATTCTTGTAGAGGAAGCTTCATGAAAATAAGGCTTTATAAAACTGTAAAAATCAGTTCATGGCGTATAAGTTAAAAAAACATTCTTTTCGTACTTTTGCCGGAAAAGTCAAAAAGTACCTCATAACGTAAACAAAAGAAATATTCCTTACAGACCATGTAGTAAAAGTCAAAAATGGGTAAAAAGGACTTTAAATATACACGAAAACACTTTTATAAAACATGGACATGGATGATAGAAATAACCCCAGTAAATACTTACGAATAAGCAATCTCGGATAAAAATTAGATTTGCAAAATTATCCTTTACCTTAGGTCTGATATGCTTCGTAGGTATCCAAAACTCCTGTATAATGATTTAAATAATGTCATTGACTTATTACAGAATCATATTCATTGTTATTATATCATATATGGTTCACTTATGACTTTATATTACCCGTTCTTTTGTAAATTCCATGTTAAAGAGTGTTTTGGGTAAAATCGTTTCATTTGTTGTCCGTGTTTTGACTTGTAATTATTCATATGATTACTTAGATCATGATTACTTAATTCCATAATATAAAACATGATTTATATATAATATATATTCAGAATATACATATATATAATAGATCGATAAATGGAAAGAAATACACCGTTCATGGAGACGGTAGGCCGTACGTATGCATGAACGTTGTTTTTGTTTCCTTATTGAGTTGAATGGAATTAAGTAGATGACATACATATATATATATACATAAATACATTAGCTTTATAATTTCATATATTTCATTATTATTTCTTATATATATTTATAATCATTCTTAAATGGTTAACATGGAGAATGAATCTCATCGCGTCGTGGAGACGGTAGTCCGTACGTACGCACGAGCAATGATATCATTTCCATAATTATTGAATTGAATTGTAGTGGATGATACAATATATCAGAATCATTATGATGTTATAATAACTATTTATAGTTCTTATTTACACCATAATACCCATCCATAGAAGGTGTTGGTGGAAAAACAGATTACACCACGGCGTGGAGACGGTATTCCGTACGTACGCACATGCGGTGATTTTGTTTTCTGTTGGATGGATAGAAGGTGAAATCGGGTTGTTTCATATTTATAATAACATATAAGTATATTGGTGATACTGATGTTATTACATTATAATGAAACAACTAAATAAGAAGATGTTGAAGAAGAAAGAAGTTTGAAAGAATCGGTAGAAGAAATTACCTCTTCTTCGATACGCCTCTTTGAAACCTCCTCTTAGGGAACTAAGATTGGTCTTTGAAGTAGACCAGAACCACTAGGATGTTTCTAAGGAAGTGGATAAGATAATTTGTCAGGGGTTTTCCGGTCTTTAAGGCTCAATGTGGTGTGAGAAAGAGAGGGATGAGGTTCCCTTTTATAAGGGAGGAGAGGGGCACCTTTGGAATTCTAAAAAATATTAATTTATAATAAATCTATCCCCACTTAAAAACGTCCAAAAATGACTCATATTCTAAGATTAGATGATATAGGGTTGTAATCGCATCAACCAATCAAATTTAGACATGTTTGGATCTTATTTTAAACCTTATCATTTTGATTTATCCTTATTTAATCTATTTAAGATTATTTGTGGTAATAAAATTATAAATTTTAAATTGTAACAAATAATTACTTATTTGTTGTGAATTTTCCATAATTGGTTACTTTATAACATTATAAACCATATAAAGTTAAATTTATAATTTTTAAATATTTTTGTGATTTTTAAACAATTTTATAATATGTTATTTTTATAAAATAACAATAGTATCAATTTTGACACTATTCATTTATTTGAATTTAAATAAAATATATATACAGAAGATATGGTTGAAATAAAATCTTTAATAGATTCATAAAAAGTCATATGTATCTAGAAAATTAGTGGAGCATTTTAAATAGTTCATATAATATTTATTTTATTATTTTTAAAACCATTTATTTGGTTTATCTATTAATAAAATAATTACTACAACATTTTTTTATAATTATTTAATATACTTATTTGTTGCATATAAATTAAAAATAAAATACTATGATGAAGATAAATCTATTAACTTTCACAAAAATACTTTTACTCGAATTTATCATCTCAAAATCAAAATATTTAAACTGTTATATTTTTTAAATTGTGAAGGTGACAACTTTGGCATCATTTAATATAAAATAATATAAGTGTAATAATAACTTTTATAAGAATCCAAATGGTTATATATTAGGTAATTGGATTATTATAGTATAGATATATACTTCCAATAAGTTCTGGTCAGGTTTGTGGGTCTTTTAATTGATATTATTATTTCAATAAAAACTATATTACTGATTTTTCACTTAATAAATAATTCCTGCATCATTAATGTATCACCATTAATGACAATTATATAATCCCTAAAAATTATAAATAAATTATCATTATTTATATAATTTTATTAGTGTTTGGAGACTATTCATTTTATTAGTTTTATGATGTTTATCACTAAATTAAAATTATTATACTTATAAGATTTAAGAGAGTGACATGTTGTCACTTTCTTTGGTTTTAATAACAATTAAATTATTTCCATGGTCAAATGTCAATAAAATGAATCTAATCCGACCCTTAGGTGATATGGTTCTACTTTTATCCATATAATAGAATTTTTTCATGTGTTAGGGTAATTTTATAATATTATATTTACCCTTAATTACCCGATTTACCTTTAACTATGGTAAATAAAATTTACCGTAGTTAATATTCATAATTCCCAAAAATAAAAAGTAGCTTATTAACATAATTTGGACCCAATGATTCCAAATATGGAATCCTTTTTTCCAAATTCAATACACAAAAGTTTCATAAATTAAATTAAAATTAATCCTGTTGTCGAAAGAAAATGGGTTTTTCTTTATAACATTGCAAAAGATTGAATTGATTTAACCTACGAATTCAAGGTAAAATCAATGCTAATGACATAAATTATATTAAATGGTAAAAATATATTCTATTTATACTTTAAAACTATTCAATATTATAATTTAACCACATAAGTTATTATGATTGAAAAAGTTGTTTTTAATTAAAATATAGCATGTTTTTACTATTCAATAAAATATGAAACATATCCGAATAATATGAAAAATTAATCCAAGGTAAAATTTTATATCCTGATTCCAAAGAATAATTTTATTTTTTAAAATTGAACTTATAAACATGTCAAAACTAGATTTAAAGTGGGTTCTCCATCAAAAGACGGCAAAACTGCATTTTTTGAAAAATACATATTTTACCCGAAAAATTTATTTTGTTCTTATACCATGTTCTAGGAAATGTGTAAGATTAATAATAATGTTATAAAATTCAAATTTTAGTTAATACTTTTCATAACGGCTAGTTTATAATAATATTATAATAATATATCGTTGTTTAGTAAAACCCGGTATTGCGTACAACACACGCTATCGAGGAAGGTCGTGATTGCGTGTAATGCAAACCAAGTCAGAGTTCCGTGTTGTGAAAGACTCCTTTATTGTTTCATTATACAAGAATCCAACCATTTTTTTCATTTATACATAAAATATATATATATATATATAATCAATGTTGCATATAATGACTATTATCAAACGAACTTGAAATTGTGTGTAACACAATCTAAGAATAGTGTTGCGTATACTGCAAGCTAATACGGTGTTGTGTATAGCGCAAGATAATCTTGGTTTATCGTACAAGAGAAGATATAAAGAAAATTAAAAAGAATATATCTTATAAAATCTTGGGTTATTAAAAAGCGTTTTACTAAATGACAAAAAGGAATGTTTTTCTTGTCGTACGTATGCGGCGACAATGAATTCTCCGCCGCCATGACCATTATTTGAGTTTCAGCTTCCCCTACAAGCCATAACTTTTTTTAAATGAAAAATAAAAACAATGTTTTAACATTCACTTATTTTGGTATCGAAAATGGTTTTGATAATGTTTTAATATATCAATGTGTTGTATTGATATCTTGTGATTAAAATGTGGAAATGTTATGTTTCCTTTATTCATGTTTTATGTGATACGATTATGTTATGGTTTATGATATGTTTAAACCTGTTCATATAAGGAATGTATTGGACTTAATAAGTGACGGGTGGAGCCCTCTCTAGATCCTCGATGCATTGGAAAGTCTCATGATACAAACTAGTGTCTTGGCACGAGGCCTTGACAAAATCCTATTTGTGGTCTTGGCATGAGGCCCTGGCTACGTGGTTATGATAGTCTGGTATTATGCATTCCATCATTATAAAAGTGGTTATTGATATTTCATGTGATTATTCGACCACTAGAATATCCATGTGAATAAGTAAAGGGCATTACTTCATTTTACTTTTACCATATTATGTTTAAGTTCTAGTTTAAAAGGCTTTTGTTTTAGTTATACATTGCCTTTAATGTTTATGTTTATTTATGAAAGCTTCCACTATATTGTTATCCTTACTGATCATCTGAGATCACCCCTTTCAATGTTTTATTTTTCCCAGGATGTGAAGAAATATTTTATGACTGACCTACAGGGATAGTATGAAGGGGATATAAGTGTGGACTATGGAGACTATGTTATTGTGATTTTTCACATTATGATGTAATGTAACATTTATGAATGTATCTAGGGTTTCCAAGGCTACTAAACTAATCGGCCTTTCGAGACATAATCTTTGTGATCATGCCAATGTTACGCAATAATGCACCGACTCTAGGTAACTGGGGTCGGGGCATTACACGATACTTGAAATTATTTTTTGACCTCTAATTCAATAGTTGAGTATTATTATTGGTAGATACCGTAAAATTATTCGGTATGGATATTTTTTTATTTGGGATTTTCCAATCTCATTTTTCTTGTAACATATTTATGAAATTTAACGGATGTTAAATTTATTTATCATAATATATATAGGTTTAAATAATATATTTTAATATCACAAATTTCAAGAATTCATTCCCCATTTTTGATGGTAAAGTAATTTTAACATGGTTAGTGGAACTCTGGAGGTACAGAAACCCATAGTTTTGGGTTGTGATATTACAATTAATTCATTTTTTATATTGAAATATGTCTTATAAAAAGACTATAACATAAACTAATATATGATATCAACAATATAACCCACCTCTATAAAAAACCACCTACATAAAATTCATCATATTCTTATTAGTAATTGATTCCTTTACTATAAAAGGATATTAACATATTTATAAACCGATAATGTTTAAATATATTACTGATTAATCATCTTAGTAAGATTCCTTTTTGAATCTAGTAAACCATTGTATCAATGTTATGAGAGATATTAATAGTTTTGTACATAATATATATAAAAAATATAGAAAATATAAAATAATCGGTCACATTGAATTAAATAAATAAATAAAATTAAATATTCATAAATAACGAAATAACCATAAATATATTAGAACAGTAAATATAATTGTTCTAGAAATTGGGGGACTAAATGATATCCTAAGAATGGGCTTTAATAAACATATTCCTACTACTATAACTCAACTCATCCAATTCAAGAAATACCCATAATAACCAATCATCCATGATTTTATAAAACCAACTATATGAATCAAGTGAATTTAAGGTAAAAAATCTAGTCTTGTAAATATGTGAGTTTATTATAATTTCTATTATGAATAAGAACACCCAATGATATATAAATTGAACAATATAAGATCATCTAATGAATAAAATATCATCAAAGGGGCAATAACTAATATTTTAAATTATCACTAGAATAAATAAGGATTTTATAATAAAATCAATTGAAATATATATTTCATAATTGCCATTAGAAAAATCAATAAGAAATAACTCCAAATAAATCAAGTAGATCAAAATTCTAAATTTTCCTATTTGAGAAATACTTTTTTAGACTTTTTAAATAAAAATATATAAGATACATATCATATCAATGAAAAAAATTAAAACAATACTTGGGAGATAAATAATATTTAAAAAAGGTAAGCTCTTTAATCGACCATTTATTTACTGAGTTTAAAAAATTACATCATTTTTATTACATTATAATAATAATATTAATAATTTACTCAACATTTTTTATAACTATATTGATTATAGTGAGTTATATTTATCATATTTCCCATTAATCATGTGATAATAACAAAAATAATTTATTAAAAAATCAATGAAAACTTACTACATCCCCAAATTCAAGGAATCCAATTTACTTGTTCATGAGTAAATATATACTATGTATCTAAAATTCAATGTTTGACTATTAATATTTATATCATTAATTTAACTATAAATATTTAAAATAATTAAAAAATCATAAATTATTTATATTCAGTAAAATTATAATCCCATACATTGAATAATATCATATCATGTTATTTCAATGTATACTTTTGACCAATTTATTTAGTCATTTGATGTTGTAATGAATCAAAATCCCTAATCCATCATCTTAGATTTAATTAAGATTCCAATTTTAATAATTAATGGATACCACAATAATTAGATTTTTGGTTGAAGAAGATATTTTTATGATTCTAAAAACATCCCCTAGATTCATTACTATTCATTAATAGCAAAAAATAAAAATGGAATATAATGATATCTCTTAGAATTTGGTGTATGTCACAAGAATAGAATATAGGGATTAATTTATATATATTTTTTATTTAATATCTTCTAAATCAAAACCAACTTATGGTGATTTTTTCAATTTTCCACCTTTATTAGTTGAAAAAGTTTACCTATCCATCCAACATGAATGATATATGATCCCAATAATTACAATATCTATGATTAGAAGAGGATATCGATTTTGACCCATTAAAATGTAGTTGGATTAACAATTTATTTAAATAAAAATAATCAATTTCAAATTATTATAAATTATTATATTAATTTAATTAAAAACAAAATAATAGATAAATTATAAATTATTTTTTAAGAAAAAATTAGGTGTTTTATAGTATTTATGTGCATATAACATAGATTTAATATATTTCAATGAAGATTTATTACATTGGGCCATTATTTACTTATTATTGTAATGGTATAATCATCTAAGGTATTTTATATGGGTGATGTGATGAATGGTTATCTAGATTATATACCATATATCAATATGTAATGGATAAATTTAATTTTTGTTAGAGGAAAGATGATATTATGTGAAAACATTATATCCTATATTGGTTATTTAATGATGTTTCAGTAGTCTTACCATATTTTATACCAGGTATATTATTTAATGATGCTCACACTTTCGGAAATAATCCCCTCCTATTACACAATTCAATCAAATACACACATTATAACAATTTTCCCTCTTTGATAAATCATACAAGGACTCTCAAATTGAAGGAAATTGTTCCATAGAAGCTCCTCCATGTGTGGATGGTCCTATATTAAAACATTTTCACTTACATAGTTAGAAATTACATTTTGATTCCCATGATATTATAACATCAATGTGGGGGTAATTTCATTCATGTATAAAGATAAATAATATTGTTTGTTTCCCTCTCAATGGTCCAATAAGGCATAGGATTCATTATGGTATCAGGGTTTTCCAATTATAAAGGGGAGGGATAAAATATTTTATTATTTGATATATTTAATATTAATTATTTAATTAATATTTATCAACTATTTTTCAATACATATAATTTAAATTTTGAAAATATATTTATTATTACATACTTATTCTCATGAATGCATTATATCACACTCACATGTTGGATTTAAATGTATTAGAGAAATAATATTGACTCATAGAAATCATATATTACTCAAACACATCAATAAGATTCTATACATGTATGTGTAAGACATGTTTTGTATATGATCTCAATAAAAATACTCTACAAATATATGAATAAAGTGTTATTAGAATCATGGATGTCCATAAGTGAACATTCAATATCAATTTTTTTTTCTTATTTTGATTTAAAAATATTCATAATATATTTAAATTATAAGATAATATTTTTTATATTTAATTTTATTATGGATATCTAATTTTATGAAAATATAAATTTAATATAAATTTTTTATATTTAATTTTTTATATATTTTGTTGAAGGATTAATAATTTTTTATAAAATTTAGGTTTTACTATTATATTTTAAATTTAATCTAAGGAATATGTCAAAAAAATTATGAAATCGAGATTCTCCAATAATAAGGTAAATAATTGGGAGATAATTTTCTCTTTATATTTATTCACACATGATTATTCTCAATATATAAAAATGATTAATAGAATACTAGGAAAATCAGTTTTGAATTTTCATAGAACGAAGGTTTGATGGGTTGGGATGACCCAAATGTAAATAAATGGCTTTGTATTTTTGAAAAATAGTAATTTATATGTGCATATTTGGATTCGGAATACATGAGGATTAATGGGTTCATGTTTACAATGTATTGTCGTGGTTAAAAACCTTGTTTCCATGGTATTCCATTGTTATGTTTAGTCAATATAGAAGTAATTAAGGGAATTATTTTTTATTGATAAAATATATGGGATGAGATAACATTAAACTAAATTATAATTATATATCATGTGATGTCTCATATATATGTATAATGTATCATGTAACAACTTGAATGAACAGAACAATACAAAACAATTATCATAAATAATCATTATAATTATAGGGCCAATGAATTTTTTATTTTAAAAAATTGTTATGTAATTGGAAAATTTTATTTTGAAATCTTATAGGATTTTTAAATACTAATTATGTTTATTAAATATCTTTTTCTATTTAAAATTTTACATATATGTTTTTGAAAATAGTTTAAATAATATTAGTGGATCTTTAGGGGGTCAAACAAAAGGCATTTATTATTATATAGGTTTTCTAAAATGGTATTTAAAATCTATAAATATTTCTAATTCTATATAGATTAACCAAAAACCCAATGTGATTTTTATATATATATATTTTTATCTGATATATTGAATTACTATTATTATTTTTGGTTATATAAAAAATATGGTGGAATGAAATTTATTTGTTATCTTTAAAATTATAAAGTTAATTTTAATACTTCTACATAAATTTTTTTATAATTTGAAAACAAAAAGTGGATTTAAAACTTATTATTATATGGTTTAGTTAATAATAATATTAAAGTTGAATATGTGAGGATTCATATTAATTGTAATGTGTATTGATCCCACATTGGGTTATGTTTCGTTTTTTTCTATTATTCTGAGTGAGATGATTCATATGTTGAAGAAGGGTCGTAGTGAAGGACATTCCCTAGTATTGTGGGACTTGAAATTCCCTAATTTTACTTGTATCGAAATAAAAACCCATTAATGTAAACTAATTGATTGATTCATAGTTGTGGATATATCTCAAGATGATTCTGAAATGATGTTTCCTTAGTGGAATCAATTGGTTATTCTTACACCCCTATACTAGATTTTTATTGGCGTGTAATCTCTAATTTGGCCATATATTTTTTAGTGTTTCCCTACATGATCGATTATCGACACATGATTATTTGATATTATAATGTGACTTGTTTTATTGGACTTAATCTACATTTTCACCCTTCTTATAATCATTTGGTTTTTTTCTAAATATTATGTCTCCTAGAACAAATATTCTCTAATTTCTAATTTAACTATATGATTCACTTATCTCTACTTCCAATTCTCAAACCCCTTGATAATGAAACATTTTTTTAATTATTTTCTATATTTTCTTACATTAATTCATAAACAATACTCTAAAGAACCATATTGTGCCTTATATTATAAAAAAATATCATGTCTTCAGACCCCTCTGCAAAATTATCATGATTTCAATTTATATATTGTGAAATTTCATAAAATTAATTTCATAAAAATAAAGTATTGTATTCTTAAAATTATATGCATGTTATGGGAATGAATTTATGAATCAAAATATGTTTTCAAATACTAGTATTCCAATATAATATCTAAAAAATAATAAATTGTTACTACCTTGACAGAGGTTTCTATTGAAGGGAGTAATGAAAATTTTTATGGTTTGAATGATGATATATATGTTGTGAAAGTGGGTTTCCAATAAGATGCTTGTGAAACATTATATAAGGGAATCATTTTTTCTAATATTAGATGTTATAGATTTTGGGAGTTTCTTGTTAACATGTCCAATTGTAATGTTACAGAGGCACACATGAAAAACCCTGATGGAGCTAAAGGGGATTCAAATATTTAGATAAAAGTTGTACTTTGTACACAACTAGTTTAGGATGTTTCCAAGAAGGGAATCATAAACATGGAAACCTAATCAAATATCTATTTATGAATTCAATTCAGTGAAGTGGTTATAAAACTTTACTCCCCATAAAAATGAAGATATTGGAATATAGATTGGTATAGGAAGAAATATATTTATGGTTAATCAATAGATATAATAAAATAAATATTTTCAATAGATTTAGATTCCCCTCCTACAGATCAAGGGTAAACATGCCATGTCATTCTATTAGAATAGAGCTTGAGGGGTCCATATGAATATGATGATTAATGTGACTACATCCAGGGCCCACCATGGTATGATGTAGATAAAATAACAGGGGGTCTATTTTGATGGGGCTTCGGTAATAATAATAAAAGAGTAATTACATATGGGGATGTATTGTTCATTTCAATTAATATAGTTAAAGAATTAAATTAATACACATATCATCCCAATAAAGTTATCCCCAAATCAGTGAAGTAAGAGATAGGATTGAGGTCCTTTAAATTATTTCCCCACAAGAGTGTTGTTTTAATTAAGGAGCACCAGGTAGATATTGAATGTGAAATTGTTCGATTGGTGAAATGAACCAAAACTATATTAGTGTTTTTCATCTATCTCAATGACCTTGAATATGAAAAATACAAGGATCATGTCTTGTAATGGAATGAAGGTTGTAATTATAAGGATGGTTGATAAATAATTCTCATTATTGTATAAATGAACTAGATTCTATATTCAAAGGAGATAGTGGAAGACTAATTTTTTATTCATTCCTTATAAAATGATGTGGACAATATTTTTTCAATATATATATATATATATTGATAGAAATAATAAATAGTTGTCTTAGATCAAATCTAAAATTATTATTGTGTTCTATGGTGGCAGTGAAGGTGATTTCAATCTTGATTAATATATTAGAATATGGTTTAAGATTTTTCCCTTTTTATGGATGTATTTCACTATTATCGTAGTTTGGAAAATATTCATTTCAAATAGGTATTCAAAAATTGAAACCATATTTATGAATTATATATTTTAATAGTTTGGTGTTAAATATAATATTTTGGTAACTTGTCTATATATTCTCTTAAAAAATGTTTTTTAACGTTAACAGTAAACCATTAGAAGTTTCATTGTTGAAAATAATAAAAATTAGAGATTAAGGAAGTATATGTGTAATATTCTTCATAAAAAATTATAAATAAAGGAAATATCATTGATAAACAATATATATCCCAATCTTGTCAATGAGAATATATAATAATATTCCAAGATGGATGTTATCAAGTGCTATGTTGAATAATATTGTTGTACATTTTAAGACAATATGATATAATACATTATTTTTTATTATATCATAGAAATTTTACTAATAATATAAAAATCTAATTTTATAGGCATGATGAAATTTCATTCTTGGAGGATAAAATACGTAATTGAAATTTTTTGATTCCAATGTTATTTATATAGAAATGGAATAAAATTAAAAGGGTTTATTTTCATTACTCATATGAAAGAAATATCCTTGAATTATGAATAATGGTAAATTATTTATTCTTATATAAACGATATATTATGGTTTGTGGCTTCATGGATACTGAATAATAATTATATAAAAATATTTCATGAATTTTATGATATTGATATATTTAGCGTCATGAATGTATTTAAAATAATTCATTTGTGAATTTTTTGTGAATGATTCTTTCTTCATCAAACGTATATTCATATATTGTAGTTTAAAGGATGAATAATTATACATTGATGATGATTGTTTTAAATTTGTATTTTTGAAATCGGAGAATCCTTGATTACCCAAATAATAGTTTTTATAGTGATTGAATATTGTAATACATTTTAGTAATGACTTAAAGTGATTCAATTACTTTACTATGTTATTTAAAGCATCTAAGAATACATGAATATATTTTAAGTTATAGCTCATCAATTCTTGATATTTTAAATATTGGATAAAATGAAAAAAATTGATCTCTTATATATTTCATAGTAGAAAATCATATAAATCATAAGAGTAATTATTGACTATACACATTGGGAATTTTGGAAATAAATGAATGTGTTAAAGTTATTCAAACTATTTTGATGGAAATAAAATATTCTAGAAGAACATCGCTGATAAGAATTAGTGTTTCAAAAAAATCATATGATTCATTTATTCTTTTTAAAATATTATTCCCTCTATTTTTTATAGGATTACATTTTATAATAGTTATTTTATATTTCTTAAGAGTCCTTCTGAATAAATCCTCTATAAATTAGAAATAACATAGAAACTCCCTATGAGTCATATGAGTATTTTTATATCTTATAAGAGTCTATAATATTTCATTGTGGTCATCAAGATCATTTAATATGAATAATCTTCCTAAATATATAATAATCATTATAAAATAAATAATAAATTTTTTATTATACAATACTCACATAATGTTCAATATGGTTAGATGTGTGATTTTAATAGATAAATTTTTTTTATAAGAATAATTTTATATTCAAAAATACCAAGTTTCAAAGAATCTAATATAATAAATATTATTCAATTAGATGATGCTTGTTATTCAGTTTTTTGTTTTATTTATAGTGATTTAATATGTATGTTTTTTTATTAAATAATGATGATGAATTTTTTATTCATCATGAGAATTAAAGGTATATCCTGAAGCTAATTTTTTAATGAAATGTGTTTTTCTAGAGATTGATAGGTTTTTGTTTCATGCTGATAATACCAATGAATATTTCATAATGAAGAAAATGGTGTGGGATATCTTTTCATAAAAATAGTTGATACCACATCGTGGCTTTTATAATTCATGGTTATTCATGTTTTCATGGAATTAAAGGATAATACTTTTGAGAATATCTAAAATCTATTTTATTTAGACAATTCGATGGTCCATAAATATAAATAGTATTTGAACCATGGATCTATTATCAACATATATTGGTCAATATTCATGTATTTATTATAAATATTTATTCTAGGTAGGTTTGACAAGTAATGAAAGATGTTTTAAAAGTTTTAATGATTTTAGAATTATTACTCACATGATTTTATGAATATATATGAGAGTGAGAGAAGGGGAGATTAAATATAATATAAAATCATGTTGACAAAAATTAGTTTTGAAGAGAGAAAGTACCAACCATGGGATCAGAATTCTCTTTATTTATGTCAAACAACTGTAGACTTCAAAAGTTGTTCTAAAAATTTATCAAATGAGTAAAATAAAGAGTGTAGGAATATAGAAAAACATGTAATATTTTGATTATTACTCATGATAAAGACTAATGTTGAGGCTCTTTCCTAATAATAAAACTATAGGATAAGTATAATTTTATTTAAATATACCATTTAATTTTGTTATAGAGTGTGTAATAATATCGAATCCACATAATGTAAGATAAATAGATTATATTATTGATTGTATATCAAGGTGGTGTATCTAATTACCCATGAATTCTAAAATCATTCCATTTTTATTTTTGGGTGTCAAAGGAGAATGGAACTGCATGATGGAGGTTCAATGGAGTTAGTGATTGAATTATAATGTTGTGAAGGTTTACAATTTCAAACACTATTGACAATGACAGTGTTTTTTCATAGTTAGAATGTGTGTTCCACCATATCAATCAAATATTTTAGGATAGATTATTTAATATGTGAATTATCATTGTTGGGGTAAATGGGTTATATAATGTAAAGGCTAAAGTATCATGGTTTTTAATAGCTTTAAGACTCAAATATTTTATATATTGAGGGACCTTATCACACCCTGAAGGTAGTATGTTGTACATTAAATATTTAATCTAACCCCCCCCCCTTTATTTATCTCATTTATCTAAATAATATATTTTATTTTAGGTGATCCCTAATTAATTTTAGATTATTTTTTTCCCATTAAAATCATATTTGGTTATCAGATATAATATATTGGAATTCAATAATCCTATGTGAATCTAGTCAATTTAGATTTATTTTCCCTGCATTCTGTGATTGGGAATACTTGGGTTTAGTAATGTCCATTTTATTTTTGGAATGATGGCTTTTGGTTTTAACTGGATTTCATTATCATCGCAGGTTTTGGATTCTCTACTATTGTCGTGGTCTTTCAATAGATTTTTAATCTCATAATCTTGACTGTGATTTAGAAAGTACTAATTAAGGTAGAGGATATAAAATCTCACCTTATTTATATGAAATGAGTTATTTCCATACATTTAATTATCATTTGGGGATTTGTGAATTAATATAAAAATATAATCAACCAGTTTTAATTGATATTAAATAGTACGTGGTGTTTTCACATGTGGATACATAATTTTCTTATTATTTATGTTTTATCAATTTCCATTATTTGGTGGTTATTGTGATGCAAAAATTTTGTATTTTAATATTTCATAACACTTTTTCTTTTAGTTGTTGTTGAAAATAATTTTCATAAAATTATGTTTACTTATATATATATAACATCCCCATTTTTTGTGATTACAAAAATTTATAAAAATAAAAATGTAAGTGATAATAAAATATATGCTACGGAATTTAAATATATCATGAGAATTGAGTGATTTTGGAATAGACTACTATGTGTTCTAGTGAGTTTATATTTTTTCAGACAATTGTGAGGAATTTTTTGGAAATTTGTGGTGATGGTGGTGACTAATTCATATATGATATTCATGGAGAATGATGCTCAATAGTTGGGTTATTCCTTGAACATGCAGTAAGTAATTCATATTAGATTTGGTATGGGTGTCATGATAATTTGGATGTTTCCTACTATCAATGGAAAATAAAATTTAATACTGAATAATTGGTGAAAAAATTGTTGGAAAATAATAAATATGAAAATGTTAATAATAGGAAGAATCTGGATAATTATTAGAATGTTTATGAATGTGTTGGTTCTGAATGGAATATAATGTCGGTTACTATTAAAGTGTATTTTATTTAAATATATAATTAAATTGGCCCTTGTTTGAAATTATTAAAAATCTATAAATATATATTTTGTGTATAATCAATGGAGATGGAAGGGTTATGTATGGACAGATTTTTAGTTTCTTATAGATAGTGGCATACATTATTGGTGTTAAATGATGAAAGATCATTTTGAATTAGTGTCTGTAATGTTTGAATTTTATTATGTGAAATCTATGATATGTATTATATTAGAATACCTTATTTTATGTTTTTCTTTTATTTCAATTTTCATCCCACCATATTCAAGTAATATGTACTCACACCTAAATGTTATGGGGGTGAATTCAACAACATCTATTATGGTGAGATATAAATGGATGATTTCCAACCACTTTTAAAATCTTCCTTTTTCTACAGCATTTGGAGGTGATAACCAATTGGTGGTGAGTATGAACCAAATATGTCATATTTGGTGAAAATTCCCCCTGACTAGAGTATGTGATGTGTCTTGGGGGTCATATGTGATAAGATTATTACAAGTTTTTTTATGTTATTTTCATTAATAATACCTAAAATATTTGTTTTTGAGGTGGTCATATTGATAATGGATTTTCCCAAATACCGCCACATGATTTTGGTCCCAGCATGTGTATGATGTATCTATTATATTTTTGATATTTTCTCTCATTACGTGATTTATACCCTTGATTATAGTCCTCTATCTGGGTCCTAATGAAGTTTGGACTATTTAATTTTCTTCCATCCATTGAGCACATAGGATGGGTACCATAAAAGGCAGTTCAGGAAAAAAATGCTATTACAGATTTTGGTTTAATGATTGGATATATATTTAGGTTCATTACTTCTTGTTGATTGAATGGCGATGGTTCATAAAACACCATGAAAGGGGATGGATGAATAAGGTTGTCAAATTATTCTATAAAATAGATTGAACTTGTCCCCACATTGGTAGGGACCTGTTAAACTATTCTAAATAGCTCGTGAAATTATCAAACACCCAAATAAAAAATAGAAACACAATGTTGTGTATTGTTATATAGTTCACCACTAATGAATATTAAAATGAAAAGACACCAGTATTTTTTCAGTCTTACCATAATCGCCTATAATTCACTTTTTTTAGGGATTAAATTTATTCAAACACAGTAACTCCATGCCATTCCCATTACCTTTACAATAATTTTTTTGGGATAACACACTACCTCTCCCATATCACCTCTATAGACTACCCTTTACTCACTACCTTTGGAGAAGTCTCACTCAGTTTATCAACTTGATGTTCATTTCAATATATTGGGATCATAATTATTTTTCACGGATTAAGATGAGGCCCAACTTCCATCACATTCCCGAATTGATGAACATGTAAGAAATGATCTATCTGACCAATTATTAAAAAACTACATATCTAGTAACACTTTATCTTATGTTAAAACTTCTCACTAACACACAACGTGTTCACAATCAAGAAACTCTTTCACCAGAGTACATCACATTCACTGAAACACAAATCATGATCTTATTCGAAAAAAATTCCCTTTTATAATTAATAGATATATTCCTTGTTCAACTACAAATTGAAAAACTCGGATGCGCGTAACTACGTTTCATGTTACACATTTACATAAAAAATTTTCTAAATAATAATTGATAGATTTTTAATGTATACTAGATGTACTAAATTATTTATAGATATCTGTATCATTATATCAAACTCTATTATATTTTATCCCCTGGTCAAACAACTTCTTAGTTTGCTTGACATCAACATTATGACAAAATCTTTTTCCAGAAACTCTATCTATATTTTATGGGTGCACAAACCATTAATGTTCTTGAAACATCATATTTTTTGTGAAATAATTTTTTATCCATATATTTAATTCATGAACAAAATTAATCTCTTTTATATAACACTAGAAAACTTCTTTAAATTTCAACAAAACTATTTTATTTATGAATCAATATTTCCTTTTCAAAAAACTACATTCTCCTTCCTCAAAATTTTGGACCCCAAAGATTTCACCAACATAAGAAAATTCTTCCACCATAAACACAGAATCTTCCATGACCAAAATATACAATTTATTGTAAAATTATTTGATCATACTTGTGGGGATTTACACAAATAAAATCATACAATCTATTTACATCTATGAAAAAACACTAATTCAATGAATGGTTTAGTAAGGAAATATAATCAGTTAAACATTGTTCATGAAATAGTGTAAGGATACCACACAAGTTGATGTCACCCTTTATTGTACACGTTATTTCTACCTTGAACACGTCGTGTAGACTGACTTAGGTACTCGGTTGTTCCACGAACAACACAGGATGGTGTCACCAATTCTCATACACGTTGTGTCTGCCTGGAACACGCAGTGTAGTGTGAGTCGTGTTTCAGGACGTGTCACTAACAGCATAGGCCAGGTGAACCTTGTCTAGTACACGCCATGTAAGAATTTTACACATTGTGTAATATTTCCATAGGATATCCCTGTTGCTTATCCATGTAGATGTAATTGGGTAGGGAAGGAGGATTCAGGTGCTTTCCATGTGTTAAGACAACATGTTTTGTTTCTGGGTTTTTACACGACTATTATATGCAGGAGTACACACCAATATGAATGATTTTAGGGAACACACCGTGTAGTAAATGTACACGTAGTGTAGTAATGTTTTGTAAACATGAATGTTTTTTTCTCTTGTTCTCTTCTTATACATCCTGATTTTAGTCCCTGTTAATTATGATATAAGTTGTGTGTTTGACCTTGTAGATTCATGCATCTGAGACGTCCTTCGGTTGTAGACCAGTTGCCATATAGTGAGCAAACACCGGACATGGATGATCATAGAACATTGGTAGATCCTCCAATCATTCTCGTATTGGCACCAACAGTTATACCTATTACTGGTGCTGAAGCACAGTTTAGGGTGGGCTTTCTAAGGATTATGCATACCATTCAGGGAGTGATGCCTCCTGCCCTATCGTTGGATAATTTTATACGGGTCTTCCTGTAGCAGCATCCTCCCACTTTCTAAAGACAGGGAGGACCTCATGTTGCAGAGTCATGGCTAGAATCCATGCTGACGATCTTTGAGAATATAGAGATGCCTATAGAAAGTATGGTCAATCTCTCTACCTACATGATCCGATACTCCGCCATGAGGATGTGGGACGTGATGTCACATGCAAGATGCCAGTAGTTTATGGAATGGGATTAGTTTAAGAATATCTTCTTTGACTACTTCTACCCGGAGACCCTGAGGGTCAATCGATCCCAAGAGTTTATGAGTCTGGAGCAGGGTACTCTTTCTGTCATTGAGTATTCCTCCCACTTTACTAAGCTGTTGCACTTCAAGCCTATTCTAGGAGGTGATCAACTATTCATGGAATGGACGTTCGAGGATGTTCTGAGGGAAAAAATTTGATCATAGGTGAACATCTACCAACTGACTTATAACACATCTATAGACAACCAGGCGCTGATCACAGAGCGCAATCTGAGTGATTCTGGAGTTCTAATCCAGGGAGGCTCAACATTTGGGGTTAGTGGTCATCCTACTAACTGCACGAAGTGCCATAGGGAGTCATCGTGCGGTGATCGAGGAGGTGATACACACTTTTGGGTAGCTTGGTAGTTTGTTACTAGTGTGGAATGAGCGGGCATAAAAGGACACATTTCCCAAAAGACCCAGTGGAGTGTCATTCTTGTGGAAGGATGGGCCACCTTCACCGCTTCTATCAGATCATCTCTCTAGAAGCTCATGACTGGGGTTCTTATATAACTCCTCATTCAAGAAAAGCACCACCTGTTTATCACCATTCTGGGAACTGGAGTTCTTCCGGCCATTTAGTATGAGGTGGAGGTCGTGGTCGTTGTAGCCAGTCACCCATATTAATCTGAAATCAGGGTGAATCAGCACAGAGTGGTCAGGAATCGTCATGGGGCTACAGTACAGGCCAGAATTTTATGGTGGAGTAGACCCAGTAGAAGAGGGATTCTGGACCTTCTACCATTCGTGGTATGATCTTAGTAGCCTTAGTTTTATATTCTTCACTTTTTGATATAGAGGCTTATCATAGATTTATATCTGTTTCTATCATGGAGAGCATTGGGCTCTACATCTTTTCTGCTACTAATATCTTGACAATAGACACTCTGTAGGGTACTAGAACGACTAGTTTACATTAGTGAAGGTTGTTCCCTCTACAGGTTGGTGGATGTCACTTTTTAGGGGACATCTAGCTCCTAGAGATGATAGGCTATAATTTTATTATTGGGATGGACTCAATAGTTCCATTCCAGGATGTTGTCAACTATTATCGCCACAGGGTGAGTTTTATATCATCAATGGCTGGATCCTTTCTTTATAGGGGTTAGTGGGATGTCTAAGAGAGCAGAGTGGGTCCAAAGCATCATGGGTGGGGAGGATTTACTGCCCAGCTTACTAGTCATTATCTAGATGACTAGGGGACTTCGCAGTTGGTCTTTCAACCAATGGTGGATCGTTTCAGAGATATATTTCCAGAGGACTTTTTAGTTTTTCCTTTGAAGAGTGAGGTAGTCTTATCGATTGATCATGTGACAAGAGTAGCACCAGTGTCTATTACACCTTATAGGATGGCCACACCAGAGTTGCAGGAGCTCAAGAAACATTTTGAGGAGTTACAAGAAAAGGGTTTCATCTGATTTAGTGCTTATACTTTGTGTTTTCTTGTCCTGTTTATGATGAAGATAGATAGTTCCCTCAGGCCTTGTTTGGAATATCGAATGTTGAACCAGTTGATGGTTAATAACCAATATCTCTTTCTGATGATCGATGTACTCTTTGATCAAATTTGAGGAGTTCGTGTGTTCTAGAAGATTGACCTAAGATCAAGTTATCATCAGTTGCATGCTTGACCGTCATATATACCTCTTAAAACCTCCTGGAGTAGGTATGGTCTATACAAGTACTTGGTTATGTGGTTCGGTCTCATCAAAATGCCTACAGTTTTCATGGCACTGATGAACCGAGTCTTCCATCCATACTTGGATTCCTTCGTGGTGGTCTTCGTGGATGATGTCTTGGTGTACTCTCACACTCGACATGACCATGACACATATATTGAGAATGTTTTGAGTACACTGAGGGATAATAAGTGATATGTTGTACTCTCAATGTGCCAATTTTGGATTTATCAGATTCACTTTGTGGGTCATGTTATCTCAGAGGTAGGAGTAACAGTATACCTAGAGAAAGTAAGAGCTTTATTTTTATGGTAGAAACCAAAGAACGTCTTTGAGATGCATAGTTTTCTAGGGCTGGATGTATACTTCAAACGTTTAATACATGACTTTTCATGCTTAACAGCACCACTGACAAGTCTAACCAAGAAAGGGATGAAGTTCTTATGGTCAGATTCCTATGAGTCATCCTATCAGGAGCTGAGTGGGAGGTTGACTTTATCACTGATACTAGTCTTTCCAGAGCTAGGAAAGAGTTATAATGTTCACTATTATGCGTTAGGTATTGGGATGGGAGATGTTCTTTTGAAGAGAGATGGAGTCATTATGTACGGGTCTCGGTAGTTGAGCCCACATGAGAGGAATTACCGAACACACGATCTGAAGTTGTCCACTGATGTCCATGACCTACGCTGTTGGAGACATTATCTTCTGGGAGAGCACTTTGTGGTTCTCACTGAACACAAGAGTCTCAAGTACATCTTCAGCCAGCATGATCCGAATTTGAGACATCACCGGTGGGTTGAGTACCTATAGTACTTTGACTTCAATATTGCCTATAAGCCAAGGAATGGAAATGTTGTGGCTGATGCATTGAGCAGGAGGAATCAGATACATGCAGTTTGGGAGGCTAGCAGTGAGTTGCTATTTATAGATCTGTTCTCCGAGATACATTTGGAGGTGCACTAGAAACTGGGTTATACATTTCATTATTCTGTAGTAGTTACCTCTACACTGCATGATCGAGTTCTAAGGAGGCATCTATAATATTTTGAAGGCATAGTCCTAAGGGAGACTATGTTAGGAGAGGACCCTATTCCTAGATGGACTATTAGCGAGGATGAGATCTTGTGTTTCCAGGGATGAATGTGGGTGCTAATAGATATACACGAGGAGCTGATGTAGGATTTTCATTCCTTCATTTGGTAATTTCATCTTGGCCTCACCACAATGTATCGTGATCTACACCGTTAGTATTGGTGGCCAGGTATGAATAAGGACAATGATGGTTTCATCATGAGGTGTTCTACTTATTATCTGGTGAAGACGGAGCATTAGAGACCAGCAGGGATTTTGCAGCAGCTACCCATTCCTAAGTGGAAGTGGATTGATGTTGTGATGGACTTTATGACTGGTTTGATGAAGAAACCTCAAAGGAATGGCGCATTTTGGGTTTTCATAGATAGAATCAAGAATGTTTCTCACTTTTTTCCAATCTCAGAGACCTTTAGTGTAGATAATCTAGGAAGGTTTTACATCTGTGAGATTATACATCTAAATGGAGTTACACAATCAATTTTTTTAGATAGGGTTGCAAGTTTTACTTCTCAGGTCAAGAAGGATCATCAGAAGGATTTGGCTATACAAGTAATTTTGAGGACAGCTTACCACCCCCAGATGGATGGCTAGTCCAAGTGCATGATTTAGGTTCTTGAGGACATGATCCAAGAATCCATTCTAGATTTTGGAGGTTCTTGGGAGAAACATAAACCTCTTGTGGAGTTTTCCTAAATAAATATATCTCAAGAAACTATTCAAATGGAACCCTATGAGGATTTGTACGGTAGGCCATTTCGATCTCCCTTATGTTGGCAGGAGGTAGGAGAGGCATCTTTTCTAGGACCTTGTCTTGTTAAAGAGAATACAATTCAGATAGAGATGATTTGTAATAGGATGACTACTCCACAACCTTGACAGAATTCATATGCTAATCAGTAGAGATGACCTCTGGAGTTCGAGGTCAGGGATCACTCTTTCCTGCGTGTCACACTGAACTTGAGACACAAGAGGATTGGGAGACATTGTAATCTTTCAAAATGGTATATTGGGTCATTTGAGGTGTTGGAGAGAGTTTTCTCGGTTGCCTATCGGTTGTAGTTACCTAAGAGGTGTTGGGCTATTCACGATGTCTTCCATGTTTCTCAGCTTATACGTTATTTTTCAGACCCTTATCATGTCTTTCATCCTGAAGAGGTTAAGCTCAAAGTGGATGCATTGTTTGAAGATCATCCTATCTAGATTGTGTATTTTTGTACAAATTTTCTTTGTGACCGGTCTGTTCCACTGGTAAAATTGTTATGGTGGCACGGGCGGGTGCAAGGTGAGACTTGGAAGAGGGGGGGTCGATGTACGAGAACAATGGCCATAACTGTTCGAGGGATCCTCTTCTATGCCATGCTAGAGAAATTCAGGGATGAATTTCTCTATGGGGGAAGTTTGTATGAACCCAAATATTTTTTCCTGGTATATTTTTCCTTTTCTGGTCGTCTTTGAGGAAAGATGAAATTATGGAAAAAAAATTAAGTACATGTCCTATAATTTATGAGTACATGTCGTGTACTTCCATGTCACAGCAGGCCATGTTTTGGCCATGTAGTAGACACACACACGGCTATGTGGGAGTGAATAAGAGGCCACATAAGGTGGAGTACAGAAAAGGGGAGTACATATCACGTACTACAAAAGTAAACTCCGTGTACTTTTTTTATTAAATGCAGCAGGGTCGCGTTTAATCACCATAACTCACTTCTTCTAGGTCAACATCATCCGAGAGAACCTATACATCCACATATCCTCGTCGAGCCCCTCAGAATCCAATAATTTTCCGATTCGAACACCGTTGATTGTCTTGGAATCGCATCGGTGACATCCCACTTTTTCTTGAGCCTTGTTTTCCAATTCCGCTTCTTTTCCAAGTAATCGTGTGTTGAACATTTTAGAAGTTTTCTTAGATCTACAATGATCCAAGATGATTTAGGCTTTTTGGTTCAAGTATCATGATCTCCTAAATGAGAGGTAGGTTTTTTGTGCCATTCGATTGAAATTCTTTGAGTTTTATGTTCAAATTCTACCAATATTCTTGAACGGGGTATTGCGTGTTTATCGTTTTGGCCCTATTGTTTCACAACTATGCTGGTATACCTGAGTAGATGATTGTTTATTGAGAATAGGGTGAATTTTTGTGCTTTTTATGTATTTATCATTCTTGTTTTTTCTATTATAAACTTTTGGTCTGGTTTTCCGGTCAGGATGTTGTATAGTTTCCCATGCCTAGTATCGTATGATGGTGTGACTATTTCTCTATTATCCTGTTGTGCTGTAGAATTATTGCCATGTAGTTCATGAGGTTTACATTGGGCTTTACGCATTGATACATTTTCTTGACTTACATAGGGCTGAGAGAACTTGGTGTATATACCATAGGTATAATGGATGAGGAGGGATTCTCCAGAGTGCCTTTATAATTTACGATGTAAGACCACAAGGGGAATTGGTGTTGATTGCTTCCCCAGAGTCTCTGTAGTCTCTCAACACAGGCCACAGGGGGAATGAGACTTCGACTGCATCCCCAGAGCACATTTAGTACAGATACAAGACTATAAGGGGAATTTATGGTGAGTACATCCTCAGAGAGTCTATGATTAATTTGAACAAGTGGGGTTAGACTGAGTGTACTGCCTAGATGGTTGATTATAAAAGTTAGGTACAAACATAGGGGATAGGTTGTGAGTACTTCCCAGAGGGTTACCTTGTGTTTAGCTGCATGCTTATGCATCTAGGTAAGACCAGTAGGGATAGGATTTGGGTACTTTCCAAAGTGTTACTTGTTCTGTTATCTACTTGGATTAGCTGTTGCATGCTTTGTGGTGATTTGAATACTTTAAATTATGGAATGATTTATGCTTAGTTCTTTATTGTTTAATAATTTATGTACTTTTACCTACAATATACTCATTGACTGTTAGGCATAGATCTTTGGGATGTTTCCTACTGGGATTTAGTCTCACACCCTATTTGGGTCATGCTTTTGGGCCAAAATGGATTATATTGTTATAGGTATAGATAAGGGAAAGAACCCTTCTACTTTAGGTACTTGACATAATATCGAGTTGGAGATCATGGGTCTGAGCTATGTCTAGTGATGTTGGGGAGTTATCTATCTTCTTTTTCATATTGGTTTAGCACTATTTTAATCCAGTATTGTGACTTATATGGCTGTTTTCAAAGACAAATGTATCATGAATCATTTTCATTCTATATATGTTCTCCAATTTATAATTCACGTTTTTTTAATGTATGTCATTATTACTACTTCCTCTGTTGTATGTATTTGTTTACTTCTATTGTGTACTCTGAAAATGAGAGCATAGTTTCCCCACTATCACACTGAAGGCCCCCACTGCTAGTCGATATCCCTAGCATAAGGGGAAATGTTCTTGAGGCCATGTGACCAACCGGGTAAATGGAGACTTTGGGTGGCTATCGGAACCAGGACATTTCATTTATAATATTCAAAATATATATTATATAATATTGTTAAATTAGATTTTAAGTGAAAAATTAAAAATTAATTTCCGCTATTAAGGTAAAATTAGGTTAACCATGGGTATAATATTAAATGATAGAGAATAAAATGGACTAAAAACATTTCTATATTCTATATAACATAAATATTTAAGCCCTATAATACATAATAAATTATAATAACCTATTTGGACCATTTTTTCATGTAAAAAACTTTGTCCCACCTTTTCTATTAAAAAAGTTACAATTGTGCCGCTAGGATTACATATAAATGGCCACCACGTCACCTCTCATCATAACACCCTAAAATCATTTTATCATAAATTTCTTGGAAAAAATCCCAATATTTCTAATATAATACTAGATTCCTTATTTTTGTAATATAGCCAACCTAGTAAGGAATGTGGTGCAAACATACAATAGTTAACCGATGAATGGGTAATGTTATTCAATGGAAATTTTAATTTAATATCATCCTCCCCCTGCTTAGAGTCTTATTAAACTAGGATAATATAATAAAATCATTACCATACCTACAATATGATGTTTTTATGTTAATATAATTTTGTAAAACCATGTCCACTTTAATCAATTAGGATACGAATGTGTTATTTTAGTTTATAGTGACCTATTGCGTTGGGATCCAATGTCATTCATTTTTTATTTACCACCTCTCACGTTTGGGTATGATGATGTATCAAAATTATATATAAATATCTATAGAATAATGATGAATTTATTTTCAATATATCATATATAAATTTTTTACTTTACATTCCACATGATGTATAATAACATCACTATTGTGTACACTTGACTACCACCAATTAAGGGGATGTTTTTTTCACTAACTATTTACATGAATGATAATAATGATAAATATATATGATATAAATGACCTAATTATTATATTAATTACATTTTCATAATTATTAAAATATATAATATCTTTTAATTTTTAATGTTTTCAATCACAGAAAGATGATAGCATTGTTCGTGTATAATGTGGTCTACCACCTTCATGAAGTAATGTTATTCTATATTTCCATTACCACATAACATGGATGATATCTGTATGTAAATTTAAGTAAATAATAATATATTATGATTTTTATGGATTGGTAAAATATATTTTACCTCCACACAATATGGATCATTTATAAATATAAATGTTCTCAAGTGTACGTACGACAAATCATCTCTATGATCGTAACAAACTTCATTATTCACAACAATGTTTCATGATTGGCATTAATATTATAATTTGTGTATAAATATTATAATTAATTAGTAATTTTTATTCTATAGGTTATCAAATAGTGATCTATTATGGAGGACTAAAAATTATAAATCAAAACATATATGAAAAATAAGGCTATTATTAAGAGAAATGAGATTTTATAAAATGAATTCATAATAAATCGGTAATAAATTATCAAAAAAAAATTATTTTATATAATAAATATATGTATAGATATATAATGTATTTATAATAAACTTATATTGATTATTTATGAGGATTTAACTTGTACAAGGATAGTTTGGACTTCATGTAATGCGTTTCAATTTTCTAATTTATTACTGGGAGACATATGCAAAGTCATTAATGATTTATTGTTTGTATTATATATACTTCACCATTGATATGTTTAATCATGAATTTAATTTATCATTATTTTAAAAGTTTAAATTCTATATATTTATTATTATGTATTGCAATAAAAATGATTACAATGGTGTTAAGGGATTTCGTTTTCATGTTTTAATCTCTACGACACATACCATATTTCCCACATATTTGATTTATTTGGAATGTATAATTTAAATGAATTTTATTTATGATTCTTCTCATGTGCATTTTTTCTGATTATGTCCCATTTTTTGGTATATATTTCATGTGGACTAAAAATCAATATTACAATAGTTGTAATGATTTTTGTTACAATCTCATCATTTATCGATATTTTCCATTATTATGATTATATATATGAAATATAATGATATAACACACACGATACCCATTTATTTTAATCTTATTTGGATATTTCTATTGAATACATGATTTCACTTCATATTATGATATTTATGTTCTAAAGAGATAATTTTTTTTAATAAAAATCATTATTTCTCACATTTATTAAAAAAATTCATCCAAAACAGTCTTTTCTAAAAGTAATTTCATGAATTTTTTAACATTATTAAAATGATTTACTATGAAATTTTTACCTTGTTTTTAATTTTTAAAAATAAAACTAAAATGAATCTTTACCTAATTTTATAGAAAATGAAAATTTTTATTTTAATAAATATTTAAATGGATTCTTCGTTTGAACATGCAACACATGAATACAAATTCAACTCATTATTACTATTTTTGGAACATTATTTTATAATATATCTAGGTTAATTTAAAATAAAATTATTTTTAATGATTCTAAAAAATTATTTCAATTTAGGTTTGATATTTTTATTAAGAATTTTATTGAAATATTTTAAATGCTTCCTTAATTAATTTTAAAGGGTTTTTTAGAATAAATGTTTTTTTAAATAAGTTAAATTATGTGTTTCCAAAGTGGAAAGGCCATTTTCGTCCGAAATTATTTAAATCATTTTGAAATAATCTTGTATATGATTTAAATATTATTTTAAATGTAATTATTTCCCCAAAATGTTTAACAAATTTTTATTTTCCTATGGGATTTTAAATGGAACGTTGTTTTCATCAAGAAATGTTCCATGGGATTATATAACAAAATTCCTTTTCCATCAATGATAATATCATTTTAATTATCATTTGATGTATTGTGGATATGATCCATGGATATAATTCTTACAATTTTTCTAAATGGTTTATGTTTATGATTACAAAAGGATTATTAATCATGTTTCTCATCCGTGTGTGATAACATAATATAATTATCATAATACCCAATTCTCCATTTCATTGGTTTTAATATGATGAATTGATGAATTGATTATAAAACCTGTCAAATTTCCCTTGTTTATGATATGGGTAAATGTTAATGAAAACCTTATCATTTCAGGGCTTATGATAAGATTAGTCATCTATTTTCTGGATTTACACAAAAATATGATATTAAATATGTAATGGTTGTTGATTTATAACCATGTACGATGGTTAGACAATAAATAATGATTGGATGGTCTTATATCTCCCTCGAATTCATTTTTAATGATTTATATTTTAGGAGATAGAAGGAACCAAAATGAGCTGTCAACCTAGTGCAGTAATAGAATTTTGTTGTTGTGATGGTATTCCGAGGAAACCTTGACTTCTATAATGGTTTGGGAAGAAAAATAACTCCACTATGCTAAACATGGCAGTGATACTTGACTAATATGTAAATTATTTTCGATTCATATGTATTTTTCACAATTCAAAATTTTACGCTAATATTATACTCTCTTGTATTAGGGTCATTTATTTTTATATAATTTATATCTTACAAACTCAAAATATCTATGAGATTAATTAAAATTATTTTTTTGCATTCAAGTTATAGTATTTGTATGTTAAATTCATTTTATAATATAGTTATGTTTATGGTTTTATTATATATCAACCTTATTTTCCTGTAATGAGCATTGGGCTCACCCATTCTTATATTTCAATTCCCTAAGATAAATAGAAATGATTTATTTCTAGTAAGTTTGTGAAGTGTAATAATATAGAAGATGTTTGTGGGAGATGTTAAATATAAATCTCTTAATCAGAATATTGTGATCCTATTCTCCCAATACATTAAACTATTATAGTCTTCAAGTGTGTGTTAATTTAATTTATTGAATATTTATATAAAATTATATAATACCCATATAAGATAAAATTTGGTTGCTATAGTTTTATTATTTTGAATGTTATGAAAATTAGAGTTTTTATTGTTTTTTTATTATTTTAAATAAATAATGATGTTTGATTATATTAGTGTCCATAAGATGTTGTGTACTGTATTTCCAAAAAATATAATTAGTCACTATTCATGTATACTATTAAGAGAGAAATCAATAATAAATTAACAGAAAGTTAAGATTTTTTATTTGAATAATTATATATTATAATAACTTTTAATGTTATTTCAAATATATCATTTTCAAATAATGAATGAGATTACTATAGAGATGAAATAAAAAAGGGGATATTGAGGATCAAGTATGTGTGTGTAAATTTAACTCAATTTTTAATATAGAAAATTTATAAATCACTTCAAATGAAATTTAAAAATAAAAAAAATATTTTAGATAGGATTCACCTATTGAAATTAAATAATATAATATATACATACACATATATATTTTATGTTTCATGAATTATGTTTGAAATAATTTCAACATGGAATGTAAAATAATTACATAAGTTTATAATTATTAATATATTGATTTTTATTTATTATATAATTATATTTAAGATTCATGTTGAATAAATTCCTTTGAATTTTATCTTTTAGATAACCATATCAGTAATAATGGAAAATATTTAGATCACATACAATGTGTGTTTCTGTATTATTTTACAACAATGATTATAATTTAAATTATATATGAATAAATGTTGATTTTTATGTTTAAATTTAATATTATCAACTTATTTTGACTGTAAAAAAATTGTAAATATTTTATATGAACTTTTATTTGGTTTAATGAAACAATAACTATTTTTGATATAGTTTTTCATATTTTTAATCAATAATAGGATAAGAAAAATTAGATTTAAAATAAAATTTATAAAATTATTCTTATATTTTTACATTATAGCTGACATAAAAAGAATTTACATCAGTTATCAGATAACCAGTGTAGAATTATGTTATTTACATCAATTATTTAAATTAGGTCTATAAAAAATGATTCTATGCTAGTTTTTTTAACTGTTTAAAAAAATGAAATATGTTACATTTTTTGTTTTCTATGAATGTTTTTATTATAACTGATATAATTTTATAACATGAGTTAAATTAAATTTAGAAAAAAAATATTTACAATATCCCTTATAATTTCATCATTAATTATTGGACGTTATGAATTAAAAAATTATATGTAAATTAATTTTCTACACTCCATCCATGTCCACAATATCTATACACTATCATATAGTGATATTGGATGTAAATTCTTGAAACCTATTGTAGCCAAGTCAAAATTCACACAATTAATATACATATATATATATTTAAATGTTTTCATGTCTAATTTGGGGAAAAGTTTTTAATATGGGATTTTAGCATTTGGACCAACATCAATAAACTGGTTAGGTTCCATGATTACAAAAATCTCCCACATAGAGATTAATCACACAAAGTAACTGCCATCAATGATTCTATCATTTTATGGATTATTTAATTTTAAATCCTCTCCTATGGTACTCACAATCAGCTACTTTACTATCCAATCATCAATTTATTACAAATAACTATGAAATACCGTCTACTTTTCCCTTAAATTTTCTTTGTGGTTTTCCATATTTGACCTCTCGACCTCCAATCATCAATGTATTCTAAGAGAGGCAGAACATTTCTTTTACTTATCAAAATATGATGACTTTGTAAACATGTCGACTAGATTATATGGTCACAAGATCTTTTGAAATGTAGAAAATATATCATATTTTATGCCTTAGATAATGCATAATTTTAAATTATTATGCTTATTACTAGAATGATTCATTAGGTAATTTATAAACCTTATAGTACTCTAACATCCACAGTGAATAACATTTCCCCGGTGCATTATATCTATCACTTCCAATATGTTATTCATCTAATCCATCATCTTAGTATATTTTGTTACACTAATATAATTTTACTATATGGTGGACAATTACACCACCTTTTGTAATTAATATATCAAAATAAGGCATTTCATCCATTTTTAAACACATAACTTGTTGTACTCCTCCTTTTTAAAACAAAAAATCCAATGTTAGTGTCTATATACCCATGAGATGAATTTTCATAACAAAATAATAGATATAAATCCTTATTTATCTTTATATATATAATGTGTTCACATCAATGCATACATGTGTTTATTTCTAGGGTTAGCTATGAGTCTCCTCATAAATATAGCTACATTTAAAACAACATGTTTTGAAAAAACCATGTAATAAAATGAGTATAATATAATTGATTTATAAGGGAACTATTCTATATACTAAACCACTTTTTATCTCAATGGTGGCATCTCCATTAAAATTATAAAATGTTCTAAAATGGAAAAAATAATGGTTATCATATAAGAAAATAAATCCTATAAAACTAATTATGATACATTTAATCAATAATTAATTACGGTACCACATGTATGGTTTATCATTTTATTCATCCAATAAATAATAATATATTCAAAATGACATTTCACAAGAAACTCTTCAATCGACATCCCTTTCATCACTTCAATCCAATAAATACTTGATCATGTAATGGGAATATCTTCGATATATATAATAAATATAATTTATTCATTTCTAAAATAAATAATATATAGAAATTAGATTAATTGATTAGTAAAAAATAGTTTCTAATAATTTACATCATGAATTAATCAAAATTGAGGTTTCACTACTAGGGAGAATTCTTAATCACATATAATCATTTATCGGGTTTGGGAACATATCATTCCATCCCATGATCAAAAAATTATTCTGAATCATCTATAAATTTTTTTATCCATATATAAATGAATTAAATTATTCATTAAATCAAATTCATCATGATATAAATCTCTGGATGAAAAAATTTCAAGAGCACGCAGAATAAAGGTAAGATCCACGATTGGTGAGAATATTATAGAGAAATTTATGTTTTCCTTCAATTTTGAACTATTAAATAGTTTCATTTACCTGTCTCCCCACTTAGCATAATTCTCTTACAGGAATTGGTAATATAATTTTTCTATAACTATTTTTTTATGTTAATAGAGTCATCTATAATATATTTTTGGCACATAATGAAGAGACATACTTTTTCATGGATAGATCCCTCTTACCTAACCCTTTTCACTATGTTTACTTTTAAAATCATATAGGATATCCACCACAAATCAATAATAAATTTTGTAGGAAATTTCAATACCAATATATATGTTCTCTCACCATTTGTTATATTCTAAAACAAATTTGACAATTTGGTTCCACTAGTTCTATTATCACATTCACTAGTAAAGAATAAAACTCCACATTCTTTTATAATGGTTATATATAATTTTCACCATCATTCTCAACTGTGGGATGGAATTTGAATATAAAACCTTCATTAAATATCATATTTTATATTATAAGGATCTTCCTATTCTCATCACACATAAGTTATAAGGCCCCAACCTTAAACCTTACTTAATCTTCAGTTATTACAATATTACACATTGAGGATCTTTTCAGGTTAAGAGTTTTAGAGAATTAATCATGAAACTTGCATTAAATTCCACTTTTAAACAAAGTGGTTACATAAAAGATAGTATTCATTCTTCCCATCAATGGAAACATATTGAAAATAAAACACAGATTCTTTCTTGACACATCCTTAACACTATCATCACATCATGTACCTTTCCCTTGACCTGTGAAAAACATTTCAAAAACTTGGGATGAGCATAAAAATCTCAGTAAGGGTTATAAAAATATGGAAAGGAAACATGAGTTCATATATACATAAGAATTAAATCATACTTTACCCATAAAACATAGGAACTTTAACATACCTCATCAAACCATGAATAAATCATAGAAATCATAAGACATAAAGGTAACTTGAGGCATTTATAACATTCTTACGTAGGGAGTAACCCTCTTGGTTACGTTTGGAATACCCATCACAGTATATTCCCTAAATCTCTTTGGATAAACCTTAACGTTTCACTCCTTCGCGTTACCCAATGCATTGGAGAGCTATATCGGGCTCACCCGCCCTTAGTTTATCACGGAACCACCCGTTTTCATAACAATGCCCAAGAACCATAACATAAACGTATCACACAAAACAAGAATAAAGGAAACATAACATTTCCACATTTCAATCACAATATAACATTTTAGTATATCTAAATAATGAATCCATTCAAGAAGAACCATTTCCAAAACCATTTAAAACATTTAATAAAGAGATTTTTAGAACAAAGTGTCCCATTCCACGTTTAAGCCTTCAAAATTTTAAACCATTAATATCCATATAAATAAATCCTTAAAACCACTTTGAAAACATGGATATTAATTAAAACATTTCAAGAGATATTTTGGTTAAAGGGGTTCTACCAAAATTAGAGACACTTGAATACAATAATTGAGGAATAACATTTAGTCAGAACTTTATAATATCATGAGAATAAATGGATTCATGACATAATATTCCAAAGGACAGTATATACACCATATAATAGTGAATTGGTGCATAACAATAAATAAGTCTTGATAGAAATGTCAAATGTGATGAAATCCCTTATAAAGAAGGTATCCTTAAATTAAGGATAAATCAATCTCAAAATTATGTGTGACAAATATAAATACATCCAATATAATTGGATATTAAGTGTAAAACAATAAAAGGTCATTCACACATATTCAAAGTATGACATATTCAATAACTACATGTTGAACCCAAAGAAATCGAAATTGGGTTAAGAAGTTCCCTTGAAAACCTAACGGCGTCACATAAAAATGAGTTTATGAGAGATAAAAAAGGGTATCTCATCACTTGGACATAAAATTTACATCAATAAGGATATATGAGAACATATCCCAATATTTAAATTAAAATACCCAACAAAAGAAGTCTTTTAAAAAGAGGAGGGTGAAAGGTTCTCTTACCGACATGGGTATCTTTCGAAACATACACCTCGTGAAAGAAGGACAATACAATATTGATGTAAATACTCATAAAAGAAAGTATATTACACAATGAGTAAAATAATGGGCAGTACATACACCACTCAAAAGAAAATTGTGGCAAATGTAGCATAAATCTCACGGGAATAAAAGTGAGATGAAAAATCTCTTACGAAAACTCAGCAGCCTAACGGCGCCACATAAAACTTCCAAAATGGATTGATGAGAGGAAATAGGGTCTATCATCACATAAAAATAAAGTTTACATAAAGAGGAATATAAAATAACATCCCCCAACATAACAAAGAGGATCTTAAAAGAAGTGACATAAAGGAGAGTACTTAAAAAGAAAGAGAGAGGTTAGATCTCTTACGAAATTTTGGCAGCCTAACAGCGCCACTCAAAACATCCAAAATGGATTGATGAGAGAGAATAGGTTCTCTCATCATATGTACATAAAAAATACAGTAATATTAATATAAATGAACATCCCAATCACAAGTAATATGAGCTTTAAAGGAATGACATAAAAGAGTGTACTTAAAAAGAAAGAGAGGAGTAGGATCCCTTACGTCGGGTCCGACTTGACTCGATCATTCATTAACGTCCTGAATAATAAACTTGAGTTAATTACCACTTTATTAAGAAAGTTTTTCTAGTTCATTATTCCTTTTATATCACTTATTGTCATGTTATAAACATTATGTAACCATTTAAGTTAATAATGTTTGTTTTGTCGATATTTGGTTCTTAAGTCGAAAGTGGACTTCTTACAATTACATGTTGTTTCTGTGGTCAAAGGTTCTTTATATCCAGAATGAAATTCCTGGTTTGGATAGAATATATATCATATATATCCAGCATATAAATGTATTTATAATATTACATAATCATTTAGAGGTAATAAATGAAATTCACCGTTCATGGAGACGGTAAGCCGTACGTACGCATGAACGCTACTTTCATTTCTTTGTCATATTAATGGAATTAAAACTAAATGAGAGGTAGTTATATTTTAATTCCAGAATTATATTCATCATTTAGATGTATCATTAATCATATATATCCATTATATACATGTACTTATAATAGTACATTACACTTGAGGATAAGAAATGAAATGCCCCGTTCATGGAGACGGTAAGTCGTACGTACGCATGAACGCTACTTTCATTCCTATCTGATACTTTAATGGAAAGAAATAATAATGATATATAGGTATATTATAATTCCATTATAACATCATATATAATAACATTAAATCCATCCTTTATACATCCCACATATGGCATTAACGCATCACATCACTTTGAGGGGGCGGTAGTCCGCACTTCCTAAAATGAAGATATCGCGTATACCCATAATGGAAGCCATAAAGGTAATCCACAAATGAAAAATACAGAAGCTTAAGTAAAACATAAACATATTATATATAATATATAAATATATTGGCATCTTAATGGCCACCTTTGAAGGTGTTAAATGAATGTTGAACAATCATCGTTTCGGGAGGCCGAAATTCGCCATCCACGGAAACAGTATGTTCTTTAACCATTAGATGTAGGTGTGTGAAAGTGTAGCTCGAATAATTATTATAACAACATCCTAGTATATTGAAGATACTGGATTTGTTACAAAATAAATTAATAAAAAGAGTATAGGGGGTTGGAGAAGCAAAATAAAACAAAAGGACTCAAGTGAACACATTACCTTAAAATCGGGTAACTCCCTTTGGTTGGAGCTCAAAGGATTCCTTGGGAAGACTTCTGCCCAAAGTGAGGCTTCAAGGAGTAATAGAGGGAAGTGGAGAGACAAAAAGGGCAGGTTTTGGTCTAGCCAAAGGCTTTGGGAGTGTGGGTAAGTAGGTAAAGGTGGGGGCCTTTTATAAGAGGAGAGGAGGGGCACTCTTGGAAAGTAAGCAAATGTCACTTTATTTGAAAATGGTATTCGGATTTAGGAAGTCACACATTGATTTTTTTCGAGGATAAGGTGATAAGGGTTCTAAATACACTCATCCAATAGGTTTTGGACATGTTTAGGTCTTAGATATTACATTATCTTTCCATTTTATTTAAATCGTTAAATAATGAGGTCATCGCTGCATCATCATGATGTCATAAATAATTTAATTTATTTAATGTCTAAAAATTATAAAAAAAATACTATGATGTAGGAAATCCTTTTATCTTTACAATTAATATTTATATTCAAAATTATGATTTGTATAACCCCATGTAAAAAATTGTTTTAGTAAAACATTTCATGTTTGTCTCATTTTTACTTTAACTTTAAATAAAAAGATATTAATGTCATTTTCCAACCAAAGTGGCTTCATGGGGTCCCCAAGTTGACCCATGGGTTTTCTTGGTTGGACATGACACATACAATGAGGTTAGGACATGTGTAAAGTTCATTTCATATTATGAAAACATTATTTTTACCTTAAACTACACTAATTACCTCTAATCGCGATTAAAAAGTTAATAAGTTACTATTCACCAAAAAATTATTTTAATCCCATTGAAACACATTTTACTTCTTAATGACAACCATGTATGTCAGATTTTTGAAATTCAAAACACAAAGGTGGGAAAATTTCATTTAAATGGAAAATCAGTTTTTATAAGTACCACTTCGTGGTTTCACTATTCATCAAAAATTGATGTTTTTCAGAAAATTACCAAATATTCACCCTAAGCTATATTTGATATTCCGAATTCCAAAATAAAGTCTATTTTACAAAATTCAAAACATATAAGTCACATTAATTAATTTAATAATAAATTCCTGTTGTCATGACAAATAGCGTGTTTTTATGAAACAATAAGTATCAAAAGTTTGACACTAGTTTAAGTCCGATTTCAAGGTGAAATTAATTGCAATGACCACTATTGGATTTAATGGTAAAAATATATTCTAATTTCACTTTAAAACAAATTAAAAAGATAATCTAATCATATAAATAAATTATATTAAAAAGAGGTTTTGAATTAAAATACAACATTTTACACTATTCATTAAAAAAATAAACTTTATCAGAAAGATACCAAAAATTTACACAAAGTAAATTTTGATGTCCCGATTCTTAAGAGGAGTTTTATTTGGTCCAATATAATGTATAAGAGTGAACAAAACTATATGTAATGTTGGTTCTCCATCAAAAGGTGATTAGTGAACATTTAGTGAAAACTAGGGCATATACGCCTAAAATTGAATTCTTTCCGTATTTTAAGCCTTTATCTTTTATTGGATAAATGTAAAAACATTTAAAAACTTTTATAATCATATTTTAGTTATTTCTATCAATTCCCGCCAATACAATGGATACATATTAACTACCATTTAAAATAATATTATTTTATTATTAGAGTGCAACGTAAGATTCCCAAGAAACTCATTGTTTCATGTTGGGTACGCCATCGAGCATAGTGTCCCCTTTAATGTCATATTAATATTTTATTCACAAATATGGATAAATATTAAAATTTCATATTCTTTATTTACCTGGGGTGTTACATCCTTCCCCCCTTTTGGGAATTGTGTCCTCGCAATTTTAAAATTGGGCTTGGAAACATCCTTGAAAGTCCCACATCGGAACAAGAGTGGGTAAAACAATCACTTCAAAATAAAGAAAGATAAGTAAAAAAGGTCACCCGAGTTAACCCATAATAGGATTCCATGTAGACAAAATATGGACATGGAGGAGAAAACATAGGGTCATGTTCTGATGGAGAGTGATAGAAAACATGTTTAGGAGAAAGTTAACAATAAAAAAATCACAAACTTGTGATGGGTTAAATGGTGTTGGGTTCCCCAGTAGGAAAATTTAATAGATAACATTTTTGTTTTAAGTTACTTTTTATTGAGGAGTTTATTTTTGAGATTAAATAAAACATAAGGAAACATACTTACTTGTCATGTTGACTTTCAACTTTTACTAGATTTCTCACACAGACTCATACTTTCTCCAAAAGACGAGTTTTTAAAAAGACTTGTTCGCATTAAGAGTACTATAAACAACTTCTAGAGGAGCACCTAATCCACAAAAAAGAACTATACATTTCCCATGTCTTAACCAAAACTAAAACCAAAAAGGTTATACAAGATCAGATAATCCAGAAAAGGATAACCCTTTATAAAAAGAAAATCTATTCTTAATCTCAAAATTTGTCCAACAAAACCCAAAGTTCAACGAGGACCATTCGATAACCAATTTGTCCATAAAATTCTTCAAAGTAAAACAATCTAAGATTGAAACCCAAATATTTGAAGGATTTTGTCACATAGTCTTCCAAGTTAAATCGTAACTTTTATCTCCAAACAACATCTGTTGCTCCTAAAGTCTCGTATTTAAAAGTAATTAACCTAATAACATATCCTCCATGATAGGTTAATCATTTTCATAAATAACCCAAAATCAACTTACTCTTAATTCATAAAATCATATAACTAAAAAGAATCAGTCAAACTAACCAGGATTTTCACGTAGTCCAGTGGTAGGCGATAAATACCAGTCGCACTTTGGTTGTGGGTTCGATTCCCGTAGCATTGTCCGACGCGACGGGTTGTCACACGGTCTGCGTGTTGTCCTTTTTCAAAAGCTATATAATTCTAAAAACATTTCCCAAAACGAGATAAAATCTTCAAAAATAAACATAACATATTTTAACCTCAAGTTTATCTCATGCCTTTAATTTTCCATCATAACATATAATAACCCATAATTACCTCAAAAGTAAGGATCATATAAACCCTAATGGTTACCTTTTTAATTATTACCTGAACTTCCACATCAATTAGTCATCTCGTACATGATGCATTATAGAACATACCCAGGTTCACGTGGTTAATCATGACTCCTTTATAGTTTGATTAGAACAACCACAAGTTTCCTCATTGAATACCCCATTTCATTGAGTCTCTTAATCATAGAACCACCACAGTTTCCTTCAAACCAATTGTCACTTTGGTGCCTGTGAGATCCAGCCATTCACTAAAAACAGAAATGTCATTGTGAGTATATCAAAAAAACCATCATATACTAATGAGGAAGGTAAACAATAAGATATACTTACTCATTCACTTTATCTAAAACTATGACTCTTTCTGAAATCCTAACCATTATGGTAATGTCACTTATGCTCATAGAATACCCTAACCTCTAAAGTTATCTAAACCGACTTTTGATATCAACTATAAGGCCCCATCCATAAACCTTACTTAATCTTGAGTTATTACAAGATTACAAATTGAGGATCTTTTCTGGTTTAGAGTTTTAGAGAATTAGATCATGAAACTTGCATTACATTCCACATTTAAACAAAGTGGTTACATAAAAGATAGTATTCATTCTTCCCATCAATGGAATCATATTGAAAATAAAACACGGATTCTTTCTTGACACATCCTTGACACTATCATCACATCATGTACCTTTCCATTGACCTGTGAAAGACATTTCAAAAACTTGGGATGACCATAAAAAGCTCAGAAAGGGTTATAAAAATATAGAAAGGAAACATGAGTTCATATATACATAAGAATGAAATCATACTTTACCCATAAAACATAGGAACTTTAACATACCTCATCAAACCATGAATAAATCATAGAAATCATAAGACAAAAAGGTAACTTGAGGCATTCATAACATTCTTACAAAGGGAGTAACCCTCTTGGTTACGTTTGGAATACTCATCACAGTATATCCCCTAAATCTCTTCGGAGAAACCTTAACGTTTCACGCCTTCACGTTACCCAATGCATTGGAGAGCTATATCGGGCTCACCCGCCCTTAGTATATCACGGAACCACCCATTTTCATAACAATGCCCAAGAACCATAACATAAACGTATCACATAAAACATGCATAAGTGAAACATAACATTTCCACATTTAAATCACAATATAACATTTTAGTATATTGAAATAATGAATCCATTCAAGAAGAACCATTTACAAAACCATTTAAAACATTTAATAAAGAGATTTTTGAATCAAAGTGTCCCATACCACCTTGAAGCTTTTAAAATTTTAAACCATTAATATCCATATAAATAAATCCTTAAAACCACTTGGAAAACATGGATATTAATTAAAACATTTAAAGCGATATTTTGGTTAAAGGGGTTCTACCAAAATTAGAGACACTTGAATACAATAATTGAGGAATAAAATTTAGTTAGAACTTCATAATATCATGAGAATAAATGGATTCATGACATAATATTCCAAAGTATAGTATATACACCATATAAGAGTGAATTGGTGTGTAACAACAAAGAAGTCTTGATAGAAATGTCAAATGTGATGAAATCCCTTATAAAGAAGGTATCCTTAAATTAAGGATAAATCAATCTCAAAATTATGTGTGACAAATATAAATACAGCCAATATAATTGGATATCAAGTGTAAAACAATAAAAGGTCATTAACACATATTCAAAGGATGACATATTCAATAACTACATGTTGAACCCAAAGAAATCGAAATTGGGTTAAGAAGTTCCCTTGACAGCCTAACGGCGTCACATCAAAATGAGTTGATGAGAGATAAAAAAGGGTATCTCATCATTTGGACATAAAATTTACATCAATAAGGATATATGAGGACATATCATAATATTTAAATTAAAAGACCCAACAAAATAAGTCTTTTAAAAAGAGGAGGGTGAAAGGTTCCCTTACTGACATGGGTATCTTTCGAAACATACACCTCGTGAAAGAAGGAAAATAAAACATTGATGTAAATACTCATAAAAAAATTATATTACACAATGAGTAAAATAATGGGAATTACATACACCACTCAAAGGAAATTGTGTCAAATGTAGCATAAATCTCACGGGAATAAAAGTGAGATGAAAAATCTCTTACGAAAACTCGGCAGCCTAACGGCGCCACTTAAAACATCCAAAATGGATTGATGAGAGGAAATAGGGTCTCTCATCACATCAAAATAATGTTTACAGAAATAGGAATATAAAATAACATCCTCCAACATAACAAAGAGGAGCTTAAAATAAGTTACATAAAGGAGAGTACTTAAAAAGAAAGAGAGAGGTTAGATCTCTTACGAAAATTCGGCAGCCTAACGGCGCCACTCAAAACATCCAAAATGGATTGTTGAGAGAGAATAGGGTCTCTCATAATATGTAAATAAACATTAAAGTAAGATTAATATAAAGTAACATCCCAATCACAAGGAATATGAGCTTTAAAGTAATGACATAAAAGAGTGTACTTAAAAAGAAAGAGAGGAGTAGGATCCCTTACCTCGGGTCCGACTTGACTCGATCATTCTTTAACGTCCTGAATAATTAACTTGAGTTAATTTACACTTTATTAAGAACCTTTTTATAGTTCATTATTCATTTTATATCACTTATTGTCATGTTATAAACATAATGTAATCATTTAAGTTAATAATGTTTGTTTTGTCGATATTTGGTTTTTAAGTCGAAAGTGGATTTCTTACAATTACATGTTGTTCGTGTGGTCAAAGGTTCTTTATATCCAGAATGAAATTCCTGATTTGTATATCATATATATCATATATATCCAGAATATACATGTATTTATAATATTACATAATCATTTATAGGTAAGAAATGAAATGCACCGTTCATGGAGACGGTAAGCCGTACGTACGCATGAACGCTACTTTCATTTCTTTGTCATATTAATGGAATTAAAACTAAATGAGAGGTATGTATATTTTAATTCCAGAATGATATTCATAATTTATATGTATCATTCATCATATATATCCATTATATACATGTACTTATAATAGTACATTACATTTGGGGATAAGAAATTAAATGCACCGTTCATGGAGACGGTAAGCCGTATGTACGCATGAACGCTACTTTCATTTCTATCTGATACTTTAAAGGAAATAAATAATAATGATATATAGGTATATTATAATTCCAGTATAACATCATATATAATAACATTAAATCCATCCTTTATACATCCCATGTATGGCATTAACGAATCACATCACTTTGAGGGGGCGGTAGTCCGCACTTCCTAAAATGAAGATATCACCTATACCCATAATGGAAGCCATAAAGGTAAGCCACAAATGAAAAATACAGAAGCTTAAGTAAAACATAAAAATATTATATATCATATATAAATATAGTGACATATTAATGGCAACATTTGAAGGTGTTAAATGAATGTTGAACAATCATCGTTTCGGGAGGCCGAAATTCGCCATCCACGGAAATAGTATGTTCTTTAAGCATTAGATGTAGGTGTGTGAAAGTGTAGCTCGAATAATTATTATAAAAACATCCTAGTATATTGAAGATACTGTAGTTGTTACAAAAGAAATGAATAAAAAGAGTTTAGGGGGTTGGAGAAGCAAAATAAAACAAAAGGACTCAAGTGAACACATTACCTTAAAATCGGGTAACTCCCTTTGGTTGGAGCTCAAAGGCTTCCTTGGGAAGACTTCTGCCCAAAGTGAGGCTTCAAGGAGTAAGATAGGGAATTGGAGAGACAAAATGGGCAGGGTTTGGCCGAGCCAAAGGCTTTTTGAGTGTGGTTAAAGAGATAGAGGTGGGGGCCTTTTATAAGAGGAGAGGAGGGGCACTCTTGGAAAGTAAGCAAATGTTACATTATTTGAAAATGGTATTCGGATTTAGGAGGTCCCACATTGATGTGTTTCGAGGATAAGGTGATAAGGGTTCGGAATCCACTCATACAATAGGTTTTTGACATGTGTAGGTCTTAGATATTACATTATCTTTCCATTTTATTTAAATCGTTAAATAATGAGGTCGTCGATGCATCTTAATGATGTCATAAATAATTTAATTTTTTTAATGTCTAAAAATAATAAAAAAAATAATATGATGTAGGAAATCTTTTTAGATTTCCAATTAATATATATAGTCAAAATTATGATTTGTATAACCCCATGTAAAATTTGTTTTAGTAAAATATTTCATGTTTGTCTCATTTTTTACTTTAACTTTAAATAAAAAGATATTAATGTCATTTTCCAACCGAAGTGGCTTCATGGGGTCCCCAAGTTGACCCATGGGTTGTATTGGTCGTACATGACACATCCAATGAGGTTAGGACATGTGTCAAGTTCATTTCATATTATTAAAACATTATTTTTACCTTAAAACACTCTTTACCTCTAATCGCGATTAAAAACTTAATAAGTTACTATTCACCTAAAAAATTATTTTAATCCCATTGAACCACATTTTACTTATTAATGACAACCATGTATGTCGGATTTTTGAAATTCAAAACACAAAGGTGGAAAATTTTCATTTAAACGGAAAATCAGTTTTTATAAGTACCACTTAGTGGTTTCACTATTCATCAAAAATTAATGTTTTTCAGAAAATTACCAAAAATTCACCCTAAGCTATATTTGATATTCCGAATTAAAAAATGAAGTCTATTTTACAAAATTCAAAACATATAAGTCACATTAATTAATTTAATAATTAATTCCCGCTTTCATGACAAATAGCGTGTTTTTATGAAACAATAAGTATCAAAAGTTTGACACTAGTTTAAGTCCGATTTCAAGGTGAAATTAATTCCAACGACCACTATTGGATTTAATGGTAAAAATATATTATAATTTCACTTTAAAACCAATTAAAAAGATAATATTATCATATAAATAAATTAGATTAAAAAGAGGTTTTGAATTAAAATACAACATTTTACACTATTCATTAAAAAAATGAACTTTATCGGAAAGATACCAAAAATTTACACAAAATAAATTTTCATGTCCCGATTCTTAAGAAGAGTTTAATTGGGTCCAATATAATTAATAAGAGTGAACAAAACTATATTTAATGTTGTTTCTCCATCAAAAGGCGATTAGTGAACCTTTAGTGAAAACTAGGGCATATACGCCTAAAATTGAATTCTTTCCGTATTTTAAGCCTTTATCTTTTATTGGATAAATGTAAAAACATTTAAAAACATATATAATCATATTTTAGTTATTTCTATCCATTCCTGCCAATACAATGGCTACATGTTAACTACCATTTAAAATAATATTATTTTATTATTAGAGTGCAACGTAAGATTCCCAAGAAACTCATTATTTCATGTTGGGTACGCCATCGAGCATAGTGTCTCCTTTAAAGTCATATTAATATTTTATTCACAAATATGGATAAATATGAAAATGTCATATTCTTTATTTACTTGGGGTGTTACATAAGTGATATCTAAAATCATTATCACCATACACAGAGGGGAATCGTATTTTGAATTCTCTATCTAGTTTAAACCATAAATTAGAATAAGTATACATATATAAAGAAGAAGAATTTATCATAATATCAATAGTATTACACCTTCTTTTCCTAGATATCCCTGGATACAAATTCTCTAATTTTTATAAATGGGCTCATGTTGATGAGACCCACTTCCATATTCTCTACCTCTTCAAAAAAGGACTTTTATAACCCTAGGTGTAACCCCATACACTTGGAACATTCATTTTGATTCTTATTCCATTGAAGAAATAAATATTCTATGGTATTTTACCAGGATTATGAATATCGTAATAAATTTCACTATTAGAATTCAATTCCTTGATCTCTATAATATGAAACACTCATCCATTATAAGTTTTCAATAATTTCACTATTGATCAAAATATAGATACCCTCTAATGGAATGTGATGTTGTTTTCCCAAAAAAATATGTGTGAAAGAGGTCTCTCTTCATATCATTTTGTGTTATAATTTTTTTAAAATATACCATTTTATAATTGACAAATTTAAAAAATTTATATATCTGAACATCTATTAGATTTATATATTTTAACATTCATTTTGTTTCCAGCACCACCATTTCATTATCACTCAAGTGTCTTATCCTATAATATCATAGTTTTGATCCCATTATGAATACAATAATTTCAATATTTTCCATGAATTCATTATCTTATGTAATAATGTTCCATTAATTATTCATTGATGTACGACTATAAACCCCTTTAGTGAATTTTCATTAACCACCATATAATTTTGTGCAAAATTTTTCATAATCAAATAGCGTAATATTAAGAATCCTCTTTAATAATCCAAAGATATATCATGTTTTATCTGAAATGGGAAGACTCCAACTAATGTTATTGATAAAAAAATCAGCATTTCTCAAAACCTAAATGGATTTTTCATTAGTAAAAGATACCTTTAAAAAATTTTCAGAAACAAAATTATTTAAGAAGCCTTTATTCACTAAGGAATGTAAGGATTATATTATGTTTAAAATTCCGCATTCCAATGGCATATCCACACACTGTAGAAAATCATCACCATTCACATTATATGTGGTTCTTGTATTGGATTTAGGTTTCTTCCACTTTCCTTCAGAACCTTCAGGATGTGTTATTAATCTAAATTACTCTAGTTGTTTTTAACATACCACTATTCTTTCTATTATTAATTTTCACTTGATTTTCTTCTTCCAGTAATATTTACTCAGTGAATAAATCTACAATGTTTTTATTTTTGTTAACAATAACTATGTATTCTAATCGAAAAAAATTATCTAAATATCCTCTATATGTATCAAATATTTCATATCATCCATCATAAAAAATTTATTATATGAAGAATTTAAAAATTCATTTTAGTAGTTTAAAAAATATCACTTAAAAAATTTACAAACAATTAAACATACCTCATTGTTTATTGAAATTCAAATCAATGTCAATAAAATTTTTATGGTGTTGAATGAAAGGATATGATCTTAAATAAGATTCCATTTACCATAATTATATTGAATAAATAGAACATTAATTTGAATTTTTTGATAGATATGGATTATAATTAATATTCATGTGATAATTCATTAACAAATGAATATTCATATCTAATATACTGATAATTATGTTATTTTTGATAATATAGGTTGGAAAAATCATAAAAACCTATGGATCTAGGAACACTCATATGGTAATTTTCATCTCTATTAGTTATAAACACATAAGTGAAAATGGTAATTTGTTTCTTATAAATTTAATCTTTAATTTATTTCACTGTGTAAAAAAATGCAGATCGATCAAAATGAATTATATCTATCTTGACTTCTTCCATATAAATCATACAATTTAATAAATCCACCATAAATCATCAAAATAGTTTTTCATAATTTTTTTATGAATTTGTTGGGATACTTATTGATAGAAAATATATGAAATATCCGTAAAATGGATTAAAATGAATAAAAATATAAATTTTGTAAAAATTTATAGTTTCAATATTCATGAATAATTTTTACATTCATACAGAGGTATAAAAATTCACTAAATATTAAAAATATTATGATGTCCTGAAACAAAGTATAAACCCCCATCTCAAAATAAGATTATAAATAAACTCATTTCTATTGTAATACATTTTTCGATAGATACATATCCTCATGATTTTTATACTGTAAAATATTAATAAATGAATTATAGTTCTTGAATATGTATACCCTTGTTGAATTTCACATTACTAAAATAACTGATGTTGGTGTCTCCAAATATAGGTTTAGATTGGTGTATAGTATTGGATGCTTGAAATTGAACCAACTATAATAGATTGATATTGATCTAACATTCCAATACTAGTGGCTATACCAGGTTCCTAAAACTATAATCTCATCCCGTAATGTTATATATGAGATGATATGGGCATTGTGATTTCATCCCATTTTTTCTTTATAAACACTATTTTATATATTATATCAAACTAAAATACCAATTGTAATATAACTAAGGTAAATTTCTTATAAAAATTTTATAACCTATTCTAGTTACAAATTAACATCACAATATATCAAATTAGAAGATATGATCTAGGAGAAATAGTGGTAACACCAATCATCTTGCTCAGTAAATAATGTAACAATCTTGTTAGGAATATAAATATAGAAAATATTCCAATGAAAAGTTTTCATCATAATGAATCTAAGTTAAAAAATATATGTATAAATTCACGCTCACATACAGTACCCAAATTGTCACATGACATAAAAATAAGTCTACATGTTGAATGAAATTAAAAATAAAATATGATCCCCCCAAATAATATGTCATGAAATGCATAAAAAACACTTATCGATACATGGACTAAATTTTTAGTTGATTATATTTTTTCATTGATCTAGAATAATATACCAATTTCAATATTTAATGTGAGTTAAAGGTCAAGGTTCATCAATATCATATTTATATGAGGCCTTACTCCTGCATGAGTTACAAAAAGGTGTTCTATGTTGTTAAATTTGAAAGGACTTGTGTAGGATAGTTAATGTGGACCACATATATAGTTTCCATAAAATTCCATGTTTGTGAAGATAAAAAAAATTATATACAAAATTTAATATTTTATTTTATAGTAAATATCCATATAAAAATATGTTGTAATTATTGGGTTTTACGTTGAATGATATCCGCAATTGAGCATTAGGGCTTAATGATTTTCAATTAATTGAATATCATAATAAAAGAATTTTGAAAACTACTTCAATAAAAGTTGGGTTTATGAATTTAGGTTTTGATTATAAAAATATTTTTGTAAAACTAAAAAAAACATTAAGAACCACAAAAAAAGTTTACATTTTTCAAAATCCATGTTATTCTGTCTGGCTTGAAACATGGTTTTATAAAATATTTATATTTATATTCCATACTATAACTTCATTCATTAAGAGAATCCAATCATCAACTAGATACTAATGAAACTCCTAACCAACATTATGTTATGATTGTTACTTTAAACTCGTTCAGATTATAGAGTGATGTAATATTTAATTTAATTGTTACTGTTTTTATCAAAAGAAGCGATACTATTATATAATATTAATCATAAAAAAATGTATCAAAACATAATATTATAGGATTTTTATATCCATTATTACATCTAGACTATAAGGGCTTATGAGTAACACCTGAGGTTAACAGGAAAACTAGTACCACTCATGAAGTTTTATTTTTGAATATAATATAAATGAATTTTTTAAACTATTATACCGATAATTTATGAAACCATAACATAATTTTTTTATAAGGGGTTATATAAAAATTTTATAAATTCTAAAAAATATTTTCATTAGATAAAATTACGAGTCTTTAAATGAATTTTGGTTACCACCAATTATTCAATTCTATATTATTAATTTTATAAATGGTAATGTTATCAACCACACATTCTATGTTCCATTGAGAAATGAAAGGTATGGAAAAAATTCTAAACACCTTGTGTCTATATAATGGTTATTATGTATAATGATATCAATATTAAAATGTTCAAAACAATTCCAAATATATCTTTATTAAATAAAAAATTTAAAATTCACCAATTAAACTAATATTTAAATCTAAATATATAATTTTAAATTAATTTCAACCTATAATATTTTGACATAATAAGAAAATAATTTGAATATGTAATTAATTAATTCATTGAAAACATGAGTTTATAAAATTTATAAAAAAATTACATTTGGGATATATACTTATGGAAAATAGGATAAGATGAATATAAACTATATAAAAAATTACTATTGTTATATTCAATCAATAGAGATAATGTTTGTAGTCATGAGACCTCTATTTTACTTTAATGGTACCATTTAATCCCCTATAAATCAACAAAAACTTATTTCATTACAATCCAAAGATAATAACCATTGTAACCAAATTAAAATAATTTAAACCCATTCTAAAAATTTTAAAACCTATGACAAATAATAGTCAAATTTTTTTTACAAAATAATATAGAGGGTGAAAATAGTGAAAGAAATTCATAAGAAATAAACCATGGTATATAATAGAGAATACCAAAATAAAATGATTTCATAAAGAACCGTAGTAAAACGACTATAATTCTTATCAATCACCAACATTGGTCACCGTGAAACCTACCACGATTATATGGTATCTTTCATGAATATTTTCCCTTGAGTTTTATTAAATAAGTAATTTAGCAATATTTTAATAGCTAGTAAAGGGAATATAAAGTTGAAAATAAGAGACAAGAGGGTTTTATTGGAGAATACTTTTTATTTAACATGAATAATGTAATGCCCTGATTCTAGTCAGCCAGAGTCGGTGCATTATTAAATAACATTTGCATGATCAAAAAATATCAAGTCTTGAAAGTCCGATTGGTTTAGTGGCCCTGGAAGTACTAAATACATTCATAAGGGTTACATTACATCATAAAATGGAAAACTAAAACAACATTGTTTTCATAGACCACACAATGATCCAATAGAATGTCCCTGCAGGTCAGTCACAATATGCTTCTTCGCATCCTGAGAATAATAAATTATAGAAATGGGTGAGATCAGATGCTTTGTAAAGATAACAATATAGCGGAGAGTTTTATAAATGAGCATAAAGATTAAAGGCAATTTATATAAATAAAACATAAGCCTTTTAAACATGAACATCAACATAATATAGAAAAGATAAAAATAAAATATTTCCATTTACTTATTCACATGGATATTCTACTAGTCGAATAATGACATGTAATATCAATAGCCACTTTCATAATGATGGAATTCATAAAGACAGACATTCATAACCACATAGTCAAGGCCTTGTGCCAAGATTACAATTAAGATTTTTTCAAGGACTTATTCCAAGACACTATTTTGTCTCATGAGACCTATCGATGCAATGAGGACCTATAGTGGGCTCCACCAGTCACTAACTATGTCTAGTGCATTCAACATATGGAATGGTTTAAATATAAAATAAACATTCGTATTTAAACTAGCATACGAAATGTCAATTCACTATCCATAAACCATTAATGGTATAAAAATAAAACATCCACATTCTAACATATGAAAAAACCTTCAAAACAATATGGATGTTTTGTATCATAATAAATAAAATTCTAATAATCTTAAAATCAATCAAATGACGTTGACATAAATGAAATCATAACATTTTTTAGAGAAATATCACTTTATATTTTGAAATCATTTAAAAGTAATATAATTATAAAAGAAAACATTTATTTTGAAAATATTCTTATAATCTTGTAAGAAAAGCATAGATGATGTTATAATGGCAGAAAATAGCCGCACCCGCTGTATAAGTTAAAAAAAAAATCTTACCTTAATTTTTCTGAAAATATTATTAGGTACCTTATATGGAAAATGACGGAAATATTCCTTTCAATCCATTTTATAAAAATTCAAACAAGGGTATAAATGAATTTAACCCATAGTCTAGTAAATAGTAATAATGTCTTGGAATACATTTTTTTTGAAACATGGATGTGTATGATAAAGAAGTCCCATTAGATACTTATTAAAAAACAACCTCGAATAATAAAGAGATTGTGAAATTTACCCTTACCTTGTACATTACCTTCTTTGAGGGTAGGTTATCCTAATGTATAATGGTGAAATAATTGTTAATAAACTATTCAAAAATCAAATATATTAATATGATATCATATATTATCTTTTAACATTTCTTTGTTAATAATATCTTAGTATTATCGTCGTTTCGGGTGATAACTGATTTGTTTTCCTTTAAATTATTTGTACCGTATGTAATGATTATTATGGATTTGATGTATCTTACTCATATTCATAATTACATTAATTCTTTAAAAAATATTTTTAATCATTAAATGAAAATTAGTCTTGAATGGATACGATGGTGAATGAATCTCATCATGTTCGGGGAGACGATAATCCGTACGTACGCACAAGAAACAATATCATTATGTTGATATTAAAATAATAGATAATTGTATAGTATATCATATATAAAGAAGTATTATCATGTTACATTTTATATTTAACCCAATTATACATCATTATTATACTCATCCAAATAAAAATTCATTGAATAACAATTACACAATGACGTGGAGATGGTGAGCCATACGTACGCACAAATGGTGACATGTCATTCAAAAGATGGATAGAATAATGAATATTGTTGTGGAATATTTATAATAAAGTCACTGTATATATAATATATTGTAGTTATTATTTTATAATGGAAACATCAATGAAATAGGATGTGGAAGTAGAAAAAACTCGAAAGAGGTGATGAAATATTTACCTCTTTTTCGGGTTCTTCATTTTGATTTGATCAAAAGGACTCAATAGGTTGGCTTTATCACATTAGAATGTCTTATAAGATTAAGTTATGACAATTTAGAGGGTATTTGGGTAGATTTTGTGCGAGATAGATGGATTATAATGTGTAAAGTAGAGAGAATGTGCAATGCCCTTTTATAAGAGGGGTGAGGGGCACCTTTGGAAAATCTATGAATATTATTTTAAAATAAAATAATTTTCGGTTTCTAATAGCTCCCAAATTAATTATTAAAAGGATATGGTTGGGATGGGTTGAAAAAAACTCAAAATATAGGTCTTACAGAGGTTTGGGTCACTATATTAACCTTATCGTTTAAATTCAACTCTTAGTTAAATAGTTTGACATTTACCATGTTTCTTTGTATTTTTATATTATATGGTTAATATACATAATATATATTTCCAAGAAAGCCCCAAATTGTAAATTAATGATACAAATATCATTACATAAGTCTTTTTTCATATCCTTATATTTTTATGAATAGAATATCAATTAATAATATAATATTTGTTTTAAAAACTCTTTTATGTCAATTTTGACAGAAGTTGTTATTTTGTTTTTTCTAAATTTATATAAGAATTATTACTTCGAAAAAAATTTATCTAACCAACTCTAATATGTCATATTATCCTATAAAAGTATTGGAATTCATACAAAGTCTTAAACTAAATTTATTTCGATATTTATAATATGAATTATTTTAATCTTTCATTAATAAGGTAATTTCTACATCATCATTGTGTCATAAATTAATTTGATTATTTAATGTCTTAAAAATAAAAAAAAAGTATCATTGTGTAGGAAATAGTTTTATCTTTGGAATGAATATTTATAGTTGAATTTATCTTATGTGTAAACCCATGTTAAAAATTGTTTAGTTATTAAACATTGAATTTAATACTTTTAACCCTTCTTTGAATTAAATAATAACAAATGTCTTGATATAATACATGTGGACCTAAAATATCATATTTTATTCCTATGTTTTTTTGGTTGAATTAAACTTATCCAATAGAATTAAAGCATTTGTTAGGTTAATAATAATTTCATTGTTACCCAAAATTACCCTATTTACTTTTAACCATGGTAAATAAAAGTAAAACGATACTATTAACCAAAATTTATTGTCATCCTATTGAACAACATTTTACCTACTCATATCAACAATGTATCTTGTATTTTTGAAATTAAATTCATAGAAGTTGTAAAAGTATGTTTTATGTAAATTTTCAAATGCTCGTAGGAGGTGTGAAAAGACGATAAAAAGTTCAATAAAATTTTTATATATATAAAATTATTATTAACTGAATCCAATAAATTACATTGAAATTATATAAGAATTTTTTATCTATTTTGACTGAAAAAAAATTAAATAAAAGTAATAATTATTTAAAAAAAATTGGTTTTAAACTACAACTTAGGGTTTTTCAGTATTCGTGAAAAATTGAATGTTTTCTGAAAAATACCAAATATTTACCCTAAGCTAATTTCGATATTCCGAATCCAAAAATGAAGTCCATTTTGAAAGATAAAATTTATAAAATTTCAAAAGGTGGTCATTACTATTCATAATGGCTAGATTGATTGGTTGTGGTGTGTTAGAACTCGAAGTTCTGTAAAACACACACAATTGTATTATTCAATGTGTAGCGTACCATGGATGCTTGGGGTGTTACATTCTCCCATCCCTCAAATAATTCTTTCCTAGAAATTACTAGAATATTATCGCATAGAAAGATGCATGTGGTTATTCATAATATGTTCCTTGGGTTCCCATGTTGCCTTTTCCATCTTATGGTTTCTCCATAAAATTTATACCAGACGAGTCATCCAGTTTCTCACCACTTGTTCTCTTGTATCAAGAACCTTGATAGGCTCTTTGCAATAAGATTGATCGGTTTCCAGTTCTAATTTCTAATAGGAAATTACATGTGTTGGGTCAGGCATGTATTTTCTCAAAAGTTATACATGGAACACCTAATGAACATTGGAGAGACTTGGTGGCATTGACAAACGGTAAGCTACAGTCCCAATTCATTCGATAATATTCAATGTTCTGATGTACTAGGGAATCAATTTAACCTTCATAACGAAACATATAACACCCTTAAATAGATATACCTTCTTGAAAAGATGATATCCTACCTGACATTCAATGTTATTCATTCGGTTATCAGTATAGCTCTTCTACCTACTTTGAGCCGCTTTGATGTCGTTTTGGATTACCTAAATTTTTTCCATCATTTACTCCACCAGTTCTGGGCCAGTAAGTTTTTTTTCACCAACATCATCCCAACATGTTGGTGTGTGACATCCCTTTCCATATAATGCTACATATGGTGATATATGAATACTTGAATGGAAGAAATTTTTATAGGAAAATTCAACCAGAGGTAAATATTGATCCCATATACCTTGAATGTATTGTGAGAATGATCTTAACATGTCTTCTAACATTTGAATAGTTCGTTCGGATAGTCAGTCAGTTTGGGGTGGTAGTAAGTGTCCAAATTAAGTTCATTATCCAAGGATTTATGAAGAAATTTCCATAATCTTGATGTAAAACTTCAATCATGATCAGAAACAATCGATTGTGGTACTTTATTAAGTCTTAAAACATCATTAATATATAGTCTTGGAAATGTTTTAAGTTGTAAATCTTCCCTTAAAGAAAGAAAATTTTCTTATTTGGGAAGACAGTCCACAATGACCCATATTGCATCATTATTTCTAGGATACTTTTGTAGTCCCATGGAAAAGTGATTTGTAATATTATCCTATTTCCAATCAGGTATGGGAAGAGGTTTCATGGCTCTTCCAGGTTTGTTGCCTTCAAGCTTTCACTTGTTGAAAAACCATACATCATGACAAAAATCAGAAATCTCCCTCTTAATGTTGTACCACCAAAAAATGTTCCTTCCAATATCTATACATATTAGTTCTACCAGGGTCTATAGAGAAATTTTAACAATGGGAATCATCCAAAAATTCCATTTTTAGATCAGGTATATTGGGAACTCAAAGTATCTTCCCAAATTTCAAAATTCCATCTTCATACAAAATTTCACTCAATCTCCCATCATTCATAGCATTAATATTCTATTGAAACTCTTTATCACTCGTATGTGAACTCATTTTCCTTTCTATTAAAGATGGTTAGACAACCATTTGAAAAAGTGTTGTCGTTTCACCTTATAGGGTGATTCACATATCCATCTTCCCTAGATCCATTCATATATGATCCTTTTAAACTCTCATCTTGTTAAAAACTCAATGATCCTTTCTACTCAAATCATCTGACACCTTATTTTACTTTATTAGGTGGTAGTGTATAGTGAATTCATAATCCTTCAGTAGTTCAATCCATCGACATTGCCTCATGTTGATTTCTTTTTGTGAGAAAAATATACATCAAACTCTTGTGATCGGTATATATTGAAAATATTTTTACCACAGAGATAATTTATCAATATATAAAAAGAAATTATTACATATACTAACTCTAGATCATGTGTAGGATAGTTTTTCTCATGAATTTTTAGTTGTCGTGATGCATAGACAATAACTCTATCATTCTATATAAGGACACAAACAAGTCCTTTCGTTGGAGAATCACTATAAAGAACAAACCCATAAATCCCTAATGGTAGAGTCAAGATATAATCATTGACTAATATTATTTTCAATTCTTCATTACAGAATTCACACTATTTTTTCCAAACATATTTAACCCCTTTACGTGTGAGCTTTATAAATGGGTTAGCCTACTGGGCGAAATTCAGGACAAAACATCGATAATAACCTTCTAAAGCAATAAAATTGCATACTTCAGTTATACTCATCGGTGTTGTCCATTCATGAATTGCCTTGGTCATAGAAGATTCAATAGATATTCCATCATTAAAGACAATATATCCATGAAAAGAAATATCCTAATGCCAGAATTCACACGTGCTAAACTTCCCATATAATTTGTGTCCTCTAAGAGACTTTAGGATAACACGCAAGTGATTTTCATGATCTTCATAGAATTTGGATTATACCTATATATTATCAATAAATACCTCTACAAAGTCATCAATATATTCCTTAAAAACTCTATTCATTAGATCCATGAAAATAGAGGGTTCATTAGTCATCCCAAAAGGCATTTCTCTAAACTCGTAATGCCAGTACCTGGTTCAAAATTATTTTATCAGAATTTCTTCCTTCTTCAGAAGAAATTGATGACATCCAAATAAAAGGTCAATATTGGAAAAGTATTTTTCTCCATGATGTTTGTAAAATAAATCATCAATTCGAGGTAGGGGATAATTGTTCTTTATTTTTATAGAATTGATCTCCTTATAGTCAATGCACAACCTCATAGATCCATATTTCTTCTTAACAAAAATGATAGGGTCTCCCAATGGAGAAAAACTATTGCGAATATATCCCTTATTAATAAATTCCTAGAGTTGTTTATTTTAGTTCCTTTAATTCAAAAGGGGACATTCTATAAGGGGTCTTCGATATGGGCCTTGAACCTTGAATTAAATCTATGGAAAACTCAATTTCTTATTCTGGAGGATGTATAGGTAAATCTTGTGGAAACACATCAAAATATTATTTTACAATTGGTATATCCTCTATTTGAAAATTCCAATCCTCAACCATAGTTATTTCATTCTCTTCCTCCCCAATAATTGAATTTAGTTGTGCTACAGGGGGTGGATCTAGTTAGGAATCATGTGGTGAAATTTATGTACTAAAGATAAGGTGTTAATTATCATCGTCATCAAAAATTGTAACCTCATTCTTCTTATAAAAAATTTCAGCATCATTGTTAGAAAACCAATCCATATCGAGGATTATATCAATTTCAATCATGGGAATAATGATGAGATCATCAGATAAACAACATTTATACGATCTAATGGGGACTAATTCACAAAACATTATTGTAATGATACTTCTCGTGAGATTATTGACTAATAAATCCATTGTTAAATCAAATTGGAAATATCTAATTTTCATAAAAAAACAGTGAAGATATGAAATAATTCGATGATACAGAATCAAAAAACGAATTTGCAATCAAGAGGAAACCATTTAATTACCTACCACTATGTCATTCAGAGCATCAACCCCAGCAGTAGTGATAACATAAGCTTAGAATTGATCCCTTGGACTTTTATGATGTATGTTTTCCTGAAGCTTATGAAACTCATTCGAATAATTCCCCTTTCTATACAATTTTAGCATTCAAGATCAAAATCCACTTTATTCTCTTGCAATCATGAGCTTTGTGGCCTATTTCACCACAGTTGTTATAGACTCTCATTCCCTTCAAACATGTACCATCTTGTTTCTTCCCACATTTACTACAGGATGGATATTAAACGTTTCCCTTATTACCCTTATTTACATTTCTAGAGTGTTTATCAAATGTATTCTTCTCTGGATTTTCTTTAAGGTCATAAGTCATAGATACTTATTTTGTTGTCTTGATACCACATGAGACAATATCTTCATATGACGAGAAGGATTGTGAGACTAATGCTCGATGGAAAAATGGTTTTCTCCTATCAAAGAAACGATCAATATTACTTCTTGGGTTATGTATATAATATGTTTCATCCATTTCTATCCTTGTAATGTTATCCCCATTCTTTGCAAAATTCTCAACCTTTTTTTGCCTCAGGCTAAAAAAATTCTTTTCTGTATCTGCTCGATGGTCATGAGGAAGGTATTTTTCTAATAATATCTCCTTAAACTCCCTCTATTAAATATTTAAAACCTCATAATCATCCTTTGTTTTTTGAATCAATTACCACCATTGATCAGTTTCTCCAGTTAGGCAGTAAACTGCCATGAAAACTTCTTCCTTTTCACTACTCCCCAAGGCATGGAACACTTTCTCTAGTGAATTTAACCATTGCTCAGCTACTGATGGATTTGTACTCCAATTTTATAATGGTGGTTGTTGCCTCATGAAGGGATATAACATTGATCATCCATGTTATAGATCAGGGTGCTCCATACGGGTAAGGTTATTATTAATAACCTGAGTGAGTTTTCCCAGTACGGTGATAAGCTGAATAGCAGTAGTTGTTTCACCAGCTCCACAATAATTATCTTGAGCAATAGGGAAATCCCAACTTGGAGTGTGATCATTGATATGGTTTTAATTCCATCCACTAGGATCCACTTCTAAAAAATGGAATAAAATAGATTGGTTTAGGAATCGAAATACATAAATCCAAATTTGTATGACATGTAACATAAATTGAACATTTTATGGATATATTATATATTAAAAAAATATTTTCATTGAGGAAGTATATATTTATAAAACATTAATAATGGTTTGTAATGTAAATGATAATTATCCTAATCATATCACCCAGGAGTGTCGTAACCAAGAGCGAAGCAAGTTGTATTATCTTGCACTAGTTCCTGTTCAAGTCTATCTCAAAGTGGTGTTTTCAGGTTTTACAACTAGGAACATTTGTGCTAGAGCCACCTCTACCAGATCATATCCAGACTTGGATTTATTGCTTGTAAAACTCACAGAATCTCTACAATATCAAAATTCTAGAAATTTCTTCTATACTAATCCTCATGTATATCTTAGGTCTATGTGCTCTAAACAGAGTTTATCTAAATCCAGTTTCCCCAGATTGTACTAAACATCCTATGATATAAACTGTCACTCCCTTCCCCTAGTTACCCAAGTTCCGTGCATTATTACTTAACATTTTCTTGATCACAAACGATCAAGTCTCGAAATAACTATTATTTTAGTAGCCTTGGAAGTACAAGATTCATTCATAAGGATCAAATTACATCATAAAATAGAAAACTACAACAACATTGGTTCCATAGAAAATACTAAGATCCCATAGAATATCCCTACAGGTTAGTCATAATATACATCTTCCCATCCTGGGAAAATAAAACATAAAATCAGGTGAGCTCAGATGCTCAGTAAGGATAACAATATAGAATAATCCTTCTTAAATGAGAATAAACTTTTAAGTCAATGTATAAGACTAAAACATAAGCCTTTTAAACACTAACTTCTACATAATTTGGAAAATATAAAAATCAAATAATTCCATTTACTTATTTACCTAGATATTCTACTATTTTAATAATAACATGCAATGTCAATAGCCACTTTCATAATGATGGAATGTATTATGCCAGACTTTCATAAGCACATAGTCAAGGCCTTGTGCCAAGACTACAAATAATATTTTCTGAAGGCCCTGTTCCAAGACACTAGTCTATCACATGAGACCTACCGGTGGATCGAAGAGATATAGCGGGCTCCGCCCGTCACTTACTAAGCCCAATGCATTCTTCATATGAAAAATATTAAATATAAAATAAATATTTGTATTAAAACAAGTATACGAAATGTCAATAATTTATCCATAAACAATGAATGATATAAAAATAACACATCCATAGTCAAAAATATCACAAAACCTTCAACACAATATGGATGTTTTGTATCATAATAAATCAACTCCAATGAACTTAAAATCCATTAAAGGATGTTGACATAGATGAAATCAAAAACATTTTTAGAGAAATATCTCTTTATTTTTTGAAATAATTTAAAAGTAATATAATTATAAAAGAAGACATTTATTTTGAAAATATTATTATAAGCTTGTCAGGTAAGCTTCGATGATGTTATAATGGTGGAAAATAGTTTCACCTCTCGTATAAGTTAAAAAAACATTCATACCTTAATTTTGTCGAGATGGCTATAAGGTACCTTGGTTGGAAAATAACGGAAATATTACTTTCATCCAATTTTATAAAATTAAAAAAGGGTATAAATTTCTTTAACCTATATTATAGTAAATAGTAATAATATTTTGGAATACATTTCTAAGAATCAAGGATGTTGATGATAAAAAAGTCTCAGTAGATACTTATGTAAAAACAACCTCGAATAATAAAGAGATTGCGAAATTAACCCTTAGCTTGTACTTTTACTTGGCCGAGGGTAGGATAACCTTATGTATAATGGTGAAATAGTTGTTATTAAATTATTCAAGAATCATATATATTAATATGATATAATTTATGGTCTATTAACTTTGTTTTGTTAATAATATATTAGTATTATCGTCATTTTGGGTGTTAACTAATTCATTTTACATTATATGCTATGTTGTGTAAGTAATGTTTGTTATGGAAATGATGTATCTTATTCATATTAATAATAATATTATATATTTAAACATTATTTTTATTCATCAAGGGAAAATTATATCTTAATGGATACAATGGGGAATGAATCTCATCACATTCGTGAAGACGATAATCCGTGCTTACGCACGAGTGACAATACCCTTTTTTGATATTAAAGTAATAGATAATTGGATGGTATATAATATATACAGAATCATTATCATGTTATATTTATTATTTATTCCAATTATACCTCATTATTATACCCATAAAAATTATAATGTATTGAATAACAATTACAGCACGACGTGGAGACATTAAGCCATACATACGCACGTATGATGACATGTCATTCAAATGATGGGTAGAATAATGAATATGGTTGTGCCATATTTATAATAACATAACACAATATATAAGATACTTGAGTTATTATTTTATAATGGAAACATCAAATAAATAGGAAATGGAGGAAGAAAAAAACTTGAAAGAGGTGATGAAATATTTACCTTTTATACGGGTTCTTCCTTTTGATTTTATCAAAAGGGATCCTTCGTATGGATTTATGACTAAATTAAGGCCTCTAGGATAAAATGAGTAATGTTGATAAGGTATTTTAGTAGAGTATGGTAGAGCCAAAAGGATTTGATGGTGTGAATTAGAGAGAAGCGGGACTACCCTTTTATAAGAGGGGTGAGGGTCACCTAAGGAAAAGCTAGAAATATTATTTTATTATAAAATAATTTTCTATTTCTAATTGCTAAAAATGAATTATTTAAATTCTAAGGTGGGTATGGTTCTAAAAAAACTCAACCAATAGGTTTTAGACAGGTTTTGGTCAGTATATTAACCTTAACTTTTAAATTTATCTCTTAGTTAAATAGTTTGACATTTATCATTTCTCTTTGTATGTTTTTATTATATGATTAACAAACATAGTATATACTTCCAAAAGAACCCCAAGGTTTTCATTCATGATATAACTATAGTTACATAAGTATTTTTTCTGAACCTTAGATTTTTAGGAAAAGAATATCAATTAATAATATAATACTTGTTTTAAAAACTCTTTTATATCAATTTTGACAATATTTGATTTTTTTTTTCGAAATTCGAAAAAAAATTATTACTTAGAAAAAAAATCATAAAACTAACCCTAATATTTCATATTATCCTATAAAATTATATTAATTCATAAAAAGTATCAAATTACATATATTTTGATATTTATAATATCAATTATTTTAATCAATCATTAATAGAGTAATTTCTTCTTCATCATTATTTTATAAATAAATTTAATTATTTAATGTATAAAAAATATGAATAAAATACCATTATGTAGGAAATTTTTTTATCTTTCTAATGAATATTTACATTAGAATTCATATTATGGGAAAACTTATATAAGAAATGGTTTAGTTATTAAACATTTAATTTAACACTTTTAACTCTTCTATGAATTAAAAAATAATAAAGGTCCTAACCTAATACAAGTGGACCTAAAGGATCGTATATTATTACTAAGGTTGTTTTTGGTCGAATTACACTTATCCAATAAAATTGAGACATGTTTTAGGAAAATAATAATGTCATTTTTACCCTTAATTTCTTATTTATTTTTAACCGTGGAAAATAAAAGAAAAAAGTTTCTATTCAACAAAAATTATTTTCTTCTTATTGAACCACATTTTACTTACTAATATCAACTGTTTCTCTTGGATTTTTTAAATTAAACTCACAGAAGCAGGAAAAATATGTTTTATTTGAATTTTCAAATGCTCCAAGGAGGTGGGTAAAGGATGGTAAAAAATTCAATAAAATTTTGTATATATTGAATTAGTATAAACTGACTCCAATGAATTACATTGAACTTATATAGGTATTATGTATCTATTTTAACCTAAAAATTTTAAATAAATAAATAAATAATTATTTTAATAAAAATTCAATTTTAAACTAAAACTCAGTGTTTTTCACTATTAAAAAAACTGAATGTTTTCAAAAAAAACCAAAAATTCACCATAAGATAATTTCGATATTCCAAATCAAAAAATGAATTCCATTTTGAAAGATAAAATTTATAAAATTTCAAAAAGTTGTATTACTATTTATAGCGGCTTTTTTTTGATTGGTTGTAGTGTCTTAGAACTCAATGTTTCTTACTATATACGCTATTGTATTATTCAAAGAGAAGTGTACCGTGAAGGATTGGGGTGTTACAAATAAAACAAATTATTACATCATGGATGAAGACGTAAGAGAAGAGAGAATGAAGGGGACCATAAATAACCATAGAAGGGATATCTATTAGGATAATTGAGGAAGGGTTTGATAAAATAAAAAAAGAGATAAAATAAGGTGTTTGAACGGAATGAATTATGATTTTTATAAAATAAATTAAAACTATAGATATTAAATACCCCATGATTTAACACCAAGATCTTAGTTTTCTCAAATAAACAACTCTACAATCACCCAACTCCATTGAGTACATGAAACCACACAATGGGTACTCTTAGAAAAAAATAAACATATGACAACTTGTTGTTAAAAAAATCCACATGAACCCCTAGAACATATCTTGAGATTGAAACCCATCATGAATACACCTATAAAAATATTTCAAGGATTAAAATTCCAATTTTTATTTCTAAAAGAAAGTGACAATTTTTATATCCAAAAAATTAAAATTTCATCACGATTTCATTAATAAAAATTATTTAAATCATAATAATCTTTTTCATGGTAAATAAATATTGGACACTATATAGAACACTACATCCTTTTCATGAATACTTGGTATGTAATTCCTACAGACCATGTATATGGTGCTTAGTGTCATCAAAATTTAATGGACAATGCCCTAGATAACACCCAAATATTTCCCTCTATGCCTTGTCATACCCAACTTAGTCCTTGAAAAACCTAAAACTGACATGGTTCAAAAACACAATTTAATAGATGAATTGATTCAAGAACCTATTAAATTATAACAAGACCACCATATGGAAGATAATCCTTAAACTATTTTTGGTGTCACTTTATTAAACCCTTATTGAAACTGAAATCTCTCACTCACCACACTCTTGTGACAAATTGAAAATTATGAAAACATTCAAATCCTCCAAATCATCCCATTCATTCATCTAATACTAACCAATTACTTACATGAGGACACCCTACCAATAAAAATTCCCTTAAGGTTTTATACCAACATAACCACAAAATATATTGATTTTGTTGTAGCTAATCAAAATCCTTATGTTATTATGTTACTATCAATCGTACCTTGAAATTATACATTTTAAATGTTGTATATACACAAAATAAAACCTAGTAATCTGATTTAGTCATATAGAAACACTATTTTCAAGAATATATTATTCATGACCTACCAGGATCCACATTCCCACAACATACCTTTAAATTTCAATGGCTCTATAAAACCCTCTAAACATGTTTTCTTGATCATGTGTTGAATAACTAAATCTTTACTCCACAATTCATGCTTACCCTATAGAGTATCACTATTCGTTAATCATTACCCCCACAAATGTGAACCTTTATTACTCTTATGACATACTCATGTAGATTAATACATGATCCAGCCCAATAGAACTTATATTGGTCCAAAAAAAATGTGTTCATCTGAACTAATCCTACATATTAATTCCTCACTATCCATAAAAAATTTGACAGTGTATGGTGTTTTTCTATCATTCAAGTGTATGGAGTAATACATACACTCAAACCAAGATAATTTATTTTCTATTGCCACCACTTTTGGATAGTTTCAATTATGAATTTAATGTATGTATTTATGAAATTGATGGAAAATTTATCATTATATAAATATTAAAAATATTCTCCTTTCATACCATTAAATTCATATTAAAATGATAATTTTGTTTGTTAATATATTTGGATTACCACATATTTGAGGAGACTTGATTCATTTTTCATCACCACAACTCATTGATGTAATATTTAAATAATTAATATGATATTAATGATATAATTTTCATTATAAAAGGAATATATAATTAATATCATCATTCCATAATGATCGTCCAAAAATTGAAATGTTTCTTAATTGTTTTCTAATTATACCATCTCCAGGATTTTAAATTAGGTAATTTTCCATAACCATCATTCATGATGGGGTATGGATTTATAATTTGGGGATATATATTGATCGAAATTATAATAATTTTAAGATTATTGTTCTAGATATGATATAAAAATTACCCCTTCCCCCATATCCAAAATACTATTCTCATTTTGACATATATTCTGAATATCATCAAATCATCCAATGTGAACATAATTATTTCTTTAATATATTATAAAAAGGTAAAAAATTTAATAAACATTAAAATGTATATTCTCTAATAATACTTAAAATAATTTACATGGTTTTTAATAAAATTTCCTTGCATTTGTTTTTGTTTCCATGAGTTATGAATGTTGTAATTTTTTAGAAGAAATATTATTATTTTTTAATGTATGAATGTTTATTTTTATGAAAATTATTTTCATGGGTTCTCATTTTTTTTAAAAAATATTCATAAATATGAATTTTCCCTTACGATTTATTTTAATGTTTATTATAATTTGTTATTAAGGTTTTTTTAATTTATATTTAAATGATTATTTTATATCACTTATTGTTGAATTAATAGAAAAACAATATTTTCTGATTCCCATGTTTTTATAAATAATAATGAGTCACAATACTATTTTATATCCTTAAAATAATTCTTTTTCTCATTAGAAATTTGAAAAAATATAATGGAGTTTTATGAATGGGTATAAATAAGGATGATTCCAAGAAGAAAACTATATAGATATGTTTTGAAAAAAACAATATTAGATCACAAAAAATGTGAGAAAAAATAGATATTAATTTGGAGTTAATTCTTTAGGAAGTAAAATTAAATTATATAATGTTTTAGGAATAATAATATAAGAATATAAAATATATATATCTTAAAATTAAATACAATTATTTATTTTATAAAACTCACTCTTATATAAAGATTATGGTTGGGTCTATATAGTTAGTGTGTTCAGAAAGGTTTAGATAACTTTGTAGATTATGATATTTTTTGAGAGGATGGATGATGAGTCTTGGATACCATTATCGGTTTATAATTTTAGGAATAATCAAAATGTTAATGTCTTAGATACCCCATTTTTGGGTTTTTATGATTGGATTTTAATGTGATTAATGATATTAGGGATATATTTTATTATGTTGAGGTTTACATAACCTGTTTGTTTGACATGAAAGGTTATATCAGATGAATGATTTTAGATTTTTATGGATTTAATCTGAAAGCTCAGAGACAAAATTTGAGGATATAAATTTATTTAATATTGAATTTATTATGGTTATCTTTTTAGTATTTTCATCACAATATTTGTAGCATTTTAATAATTATCTTAATATGTTTTTATAAAATGGAATCTCAAAGTCTGGGAAAAAACTTTTGTCATCTAGAAAGTCCTAGGTATTAAACCCACTACGAATGGGAGAAATGGGTACAATGTCAATCACTGGCTTGTGTGATACTTTATTAGTATAAAAATATTTTCAAAAACATAATAATAATTATTATTATTCTATGAAATATGTTTTATCATATATATATATACATGGTATTTAAAGTGATCTTGTGATTATATTATAAACATTATTTCAGCAGAATGTATCAATATTTTGATAGTACATTATATGACTAAGGTATTTGGAAATATTTTAATATAATTTGGAGATATTATGCAGAATAAAGGTAAAATTATATTTTAGTAGCATTAATGAATTTAATGTATATTAATAGTTATTCAAGGTGTTCAGGAAAATAAATATCATATATTAGAGATAATATGATTCGAGGAAACTAATTTTTTATATTATTTCAGAAATGAATAATTATGAATAAATGTAATTTTTAAATTATCCATAGAAGAATTCATGATCCAATACATCTTATTATTGGGTTTCAATGTTTTTAGAAATATTTTGAATAATTTTGAGGTATGTTATACATCAAATGATCTATGTTGAAATTTTGGTGGTACTTTTGAGGATTTGAAGAATAATTTATTATTTACTCATTTGAAGATTTATTATTTTTGGGAATTATCCTTCCATGTGTTATCCATTTTTTAGATAATAAATACTGATTAGAGGAATATATTATTTCAATGATTTTATCATTTACATGTTATTTCCATTATTTTTTTCTAAATTTAACAACATTTTTTGAGTTTTACATTGTCGTTAAACATTTTTTTTGAGTATCTTCCAGATATTGAGATTTGATTTAGAGAAAATGACATAATATTAAAGGATGATTTTTCGAATAAACTGATTCTAATTTTTAATGATTCAAATGATCATATCATGATTGTCTATTATTTAGTTAACTTTTTATTTGATTTAGGTTATTCTGACAAAAATTTTAGGTTAAAAATGTCTCCATAACATTTATACGCCATATAAATCTAATGAAAAATGGGTAACAATCACTGGTATCATTCTCCAAAGAGAGTTCAAGAATTTAATAAATTCATTTTCTGAGAGAGTTACATATCATGAATCAATAATATCAAAAACATAATGTTCTTTAAGTGTTAAATTTTATTGAGGTGATGCAATTTTTAGTTTACTCTTATATTGAGAATTACAATTTGTGTAGTACATTTACACAAAACGTAATTTTTGTGATCAATGATTAGAAGTAATTTTATATTATTAGGTTTTTATTTCCATGATCTGTATCTCCCATCTCTAACACCATAAGTTATTTACATGTTATTCTAGTCCACCATCCTCAATCCTAGAAGCAATGTTTAATAAATCGTTCTCTATTGAGTAATTTTTATAAGTTATTCCCTTCACATCCTTTTTTATTCAGTTCCAGTGGTACAATATTTTGATCGTAGATTGTTTTGGGTGTTGATGTAAATATTTTCTTGATATAGATTCATTATTTTGATCTTTATCACCATCATTCTTGTATGTGTCACCTATTAAAAGTTTTTTTATATCATGATTAATGTAGATGGTTTGAATCATGACCCTATTTTCAATATAATTGTCATGTATTCACAATATTGTGATTGCACCGATATAATATGGGAATTTATTAATTATAAAATGATATATAGATAATCATGGATTGGAATATTCCTTGTAATGTTTTGGATTCAACGTTATTATTACATGGCTTGTGGAGACCCATTAGGAATGTGAACCCATTAATGATAATGAATTGGAAAATGGTTGAAATTTTTCCAAACATATTATAATAACATAGGTAATTTGTTGATAAAGAATAAAATTGTTAATGCATAGTTATTTTATAAAATCGATGGAGATAATTAGGTATAAAAATTATTTCAAACTGACTGAAAAATGGTAATTTAGACATTTATCCATTGATAATTATGATATAATATTATGGTATCCATCGTGTTGTGATATTAGTTGAGTTTCATGAAGTAATTCTTATATAGTGGGATATGCTCATACTATGAAATTATTATATTGTTTAATCTAACTAGTTTAAATCTATAATGCTTATATAGAGGGATTTTCCGAGTGGCGTGCTATAATGCCTATATTTTTTTTGGTCTTGGACCAATTTCATGATGTAATTAAAATGTAGTTTGTTTGGAATAGTTTCTTTTTATAATGATTATATAGTATAATTGTCCGAATTTCACTGTCCATTGATAATATAGCCATCTTGGACCATTTTAATGCTCTTATTGTTATATAGATGGCTATGGTTTGATGTTGAAGTACTTTTATAGTAATCATGGTCTAATATCATGTTATGACTCTTAAAGTGTAGTTTGGACTAGTTTTTGAAGTAAATGATTAGACATGGGTCTTTTCCTAGTTTTTTTATTCTGCCATGGTTATTTGGTTATGGTTGACATTGTTTTTATAAATGTATAAAGGCATTCTGGCCTTGTGTCAAAGTTGGTTGATTGTTGTATGTTATTAATTTTTTTAATTAATAAACAAGATTAATGATTTATTGCATATAGTTAATGTCATACTAGTTTTGTTAAGAATCATTTGTTTTAGACTAATATATTTTACTCACCCAATATTTTGGATATAATTTGGTACCTGAGTAGATTAAATAAATATAGGTTTTTGATAATATAAGGGACCTTATAGTTTATTTTTCCTTGTTGGATGGGTATAGTATGGATATAGGGCCATCATGGGATTCTTGGATTAGAGACATTTGATATTATTTATGTCATCAAATTCATAAATTTTTTACAATTTTAGTTTGACAATTTTATATATTTCATCCTCTCATTACATGATTAATTAATATCGGTTTACTAGATTATCTTTTACTTCCCAGTTGTATGATATAAAATTTCTTGTATTTCTATTATCCTAATATTTATAAATACTTTTTTATCTATATGATGTATTGTAACTCTAAAGAAAGGTGTAATGTCTCCCCAATATTCTTATCACACCCTCACTTCTAGTTTTTCTCTTTTTCCATTTCAGGAGATTCTCTTCATGTCACATATCCACCTTGATTTTTCCAAATGATAGAGTTCATGATTGGGGGATGTTTCAAAGTTGTAGTAGAGGAGAAATTTCCGCATTTATATTCCAATACTATTTTTGAACGGTAAAAGGGATAAAAAAATGTTTTAGAACATTGTAACGAAATTTTTCATTAGATTAGTTAACAAATATATAAGGGGAAATCTATGTTCCCAACAATAGAGTTCATTATCTGGATATTTTTTTAAGGTTAAAGTTATTTCACTGAGGGTGACTCACATGTTTTTGATGTTTTTATTTCTTCATATTTCTACTCATAGACCAGTTTGTCATGGGATGTTAATGAATTCATCATTACGGTCCCATAAGGTCATATCTAGGTATACATTTCTCATGATATGGATATATTTAATTCATATATCATATTATCCTACATAAAATATAGAATGAGAAACCTGTAATATCTCATATATGGAAATGAATGACATTTTATTTCATGATAAAAAAATTAGTCCATTATTAGAGAGACCATTATCTAGTGTGTCTCTATTTATAAGACCTATTATTTTTTATCATGCTTATATCCATCAATCTAAGGAGTTTCTTTACCTTGTAAAGAAAATGGGTCATCATCATCTTCATGTAGATAGCTAGTAAAAATGAAATCAACACACTCTTAAAAAATCTAGTCCAAATAATCTAGTTGATCCCAATGATCATATGGATGTTCAACTTGTCTAAAAATTATTGAGGATCATGTGATCATTAAAGGGGAGACTATTCACATTATTACATCGTTGAATGAGTTGATGAGAGAGGTTTAGTAGTAGTATCTTTCTATGGTCATTGGGGATGTACACCGCTAGGAATAAATTTTATAGATTTATTTAGACAACAAGACCATCATTAATAAACAGACACATGCAGATAAGATGCTACATACTTTTTTCATGGAGCCTCCAAGTGTTTTTCTGTTATTCTAGAGTAAACTAATTTGAGATAAAATTTTCCAGACAAGGATTTTAGGTGATTTTTATGATACACATATAACCCAAGATGTTGAGGGATGAAAACACATGTGTATTCATGAATTTGATAGTAGAGGGAATGTTAATGATGTAATACACCGGCTGCTTCACTGAACTATTGTGGTTTTCTCCATCTTTAACTACTGATGAGATCTCTAGAGCCAGATATTATTAGGATGGGCATCAAAATGATATTGGTTAACCAATTAAAATATTTTACTCGAGTTCCTTTTTATATTTTTTTGAATAAATAACTCATCGCAGAGTGGAATCCAAGAGAGGCCCCTTCTATAGACCGTGGTATTTTTCAGGGAAAATGGGTTCTCTTAGACATTTTGAAATAAATGACAATATGATAGTTATCTCAGGGTAAATAGAGGGAATATATATGTAGGGATTGTAAAACCATTTTATGATAATGTTCTATTACATTTCTATAAATGTGTAATGTTGGTAAACGATTTTCCTTGATTATCATACACAAATTCGGAGATATATGCTTTAGGATAGATGAGTTATCTATCGATATTTTGTATTAACATCCTATAGCATATTATTAGTTGTGGATTTTTGGAACTACCAAATTTCAGAAGAAATTTACTTACCACTTAGTAAACTAGTTTCTAGAATTACAAAGGATGTTTATATTGTTGTAAGGAACATGATACCCCTGTATAAGAGCAGTATTGCTCTGCAAAGTAAATAGACTCGAGGAGTTAGACAAGAGCCTAGTGTAGAGGGTAAGGTCACATGAATATTATATATAATATTATAAAAAGTTCAGATGAAGGAACTTATACCACCTTTAGTAATATTCTAATATCATACACCCCTACATTAATTTTGTTTGATACTGAAGATTCACATTACTTTTTGTATGTTCATTTTGAAAATGGGTTATTCTTAGTTGTGGTAATATAGGATGGTGTGTGGTCTATTGATACATCATTTAGAGATTGTTCATTGACTATAAAATTTTTCAAGTAATGTTATCGATAAATTGGGTTTTACCTTTAATTTTTGGAACCCTTCATGATGGAAATGACATGTTTTGATTTGAATTTTTGTATGGATTAGATAGTTTGGTACTATTCACATAGAGATTGATACTAGATGGTTTTTAAATTATTATATTAAAAATAATATTTCTACTCTCACTATATTTAGTGGGTTCTTTAGTCAGATCAAATTAGAAAAATTCAATCCATATTAGATTGTATAATCATTTAGATAGTTATCCATATTCATGTTAATAGTGGGACATTGCATGATACAATTATTATAATGGTGGAATATTTTCAGGCTATCTTTTATGAAAATATCTACTCATTGACACCAAAGAAGGTGATCAATTTACCGATCTAGTTAGTACATGGATTAGAACCGATTTCTATAGTGGCATATGGAATTTAGCTAAATGTAGATTGTTTCATTAATGATTAGTTGAAACATAATTAATTTAATGAATTAATATGGTCTAGTACATCTCCACTGGGTTATTTGGATTTGTCTTCCAAAAATTCTGAGGGAAATTTTCACTTCTGTGTCTAATATCATAGACTGATCCAGTTCATAGTTAAGAACTTGCATTCCCTTCCATATATCGAACATCTTTCCAATCACCTAAAAGGGTATAAAATATTTTCTACATTTTATATGAAAACTGCATAACACTAGTTTATGGTGACATTTTTGGACATACCTCATACTTCTTTTTTTATTATGTAGGTCTTGTATGAGTTCATAGTGATGTTTTTTGGTTTGAAGAATGTATTAGCGGTATACATGTAATTTATGAATTATTTATTTTATATAATTATGGATTAATTTTTGGTGGGTTTCTTGAATACATATAAGTTTAATATTAGTCATTAGATATTATTTCCAATTAATATGAAATCAAATGAGTATATGGAGTGAGATTCCACTTCACACCATAATTACCAAATGTTGTTTCTAGATTGATAAATTTCAATTTTGGTGTCATATTATAATAGAAAATGGATTTTATGTGGAACTATAGAAGGTATCATCCATGGAATATTGGGAGAAAACCAATATGTTCATCCATATTCAATCTTTTCTTAGTTTATATGGTTATTATCATCACTTTATCTCGGACTTCTCCCATATGACAGTTCCAATGTCTTGGCTATCCAACAAAGGGGTTATATTTGTTTATTCAGATTGTTGTGGGAGATATTTTTAGTATCTAAATGGATGGCTAACATCATTACCTATCCTTACATTACCTATGATTGATAAAGAATATACCATGTACTATGACTCATCTGATATTACACTAAGAGAAAATCATATACCATAATATTGATTATTCACTCATAGACTTAGACATCAGAGCCCACATGAGAAAAAATATACTACTATTGATATGGAGTTTTTTGCAGTGCTATATTCTCTAAGATACTAGATAAACTATCTTTTGGATCAGTGTTTTGGGTTACACATGGACCAAAAGAGCCTCAGATATATCATTTCTCATTAGGACCTGGACCGTTGACAGAGAATGTTTGTTCAATATCTGCATTTTGTATACAATAAGATGTATTAAAAAAGTTATAAATGATAATGAATTTTCTATTCCCTTGAGTTGGAAGATGCATAAAGATCTAGTGCGGGATTCATCTGACATGTTCTAAATGTTGTAATGCATTGTTGGTTTGAATCAAGTTTACCATGAGTCCCAGTAATGAGTGGATCTGACATAAAAATTTATAAAACCTATTATTATTGAATGGATCAAGACAAATACATTTTTAATATAACAGGAATAGTTTTAGGATACACCACATATGGATTAAAGAAAATATATGGATGTTCTGTTAGGAAAATCAAATATCTCAATTACTGTCACTGGTTATATGTTCATGTAGATTTGTGCAAGGATAAAATGAGAGGTTGATAGGGTTATAGATCGGGTTATATCCCAAATTTACAATGGTGTATCATGATCATTGTAGAAAATAGTTTCGGACCAGAATAAAGGAGGAAGAAGGATTTCAAGAATGATTTTTCACTGGTCGGTAGGTGAAATCTGAGAATTAAAGTCATATTGGGTTGTTGCATCATCATTTTATTTCAATGTGGAAATTGGATGATGTCAATATAAATTTTGTGATAGAATTACCAAGAAAGTATTTTAAGAATAATTTAGAATGGGTTATTGGGAATTTAATTAAATAGGAATCCTAATTCGTACAACTTAAGGAGACCTAAATTATTGATGGGATATGAATTCTTTATATGAAAATTTTTTGTCAGCTAAATAGTGTTCTGAGGATTTACATTTCTAATAGATATCCTAATTTCAAATCTATATTTTAGAGGGGTATTTAAGTGTTTTTGGATATTTGAATGTTTTTAGAACAACATCTTCATTTTTAATAGATATCCTTATTTCACATCGCTTTTTTAGAGAGAGTTTAGATGGCTTTTTGATCTGAGGTTCTTTTTAGAACAACCTTTTATCCTTGGACAGACGGTCAATCATAGTGCACTATTCGGTTTTTTGGAGGATATTTTAGGAGGTTGTGTTTTGGATTATGGATTATCATGAGAGTTAAATATGACACAATTGTAGTCTATATATCATAACTACTTCCCAGAATCAATCAAAATGTAAACATTTGAGGATTTTTTAACACCCTGGGAATTATATAAACTAACAATTTTTCAATAGACTTTATGAAACACAACAGCATGTATAGAAATGAAACTTATCCTATTGATAAATTATCATATATTTAAAATTTTAAATAAATATATATTATTATAGAGAATTAAATTCATGTAATTCTGAGTTACCTTATTTTGTACACATTGATGATTTTCTTCAATAGGTGTTGTTACATGAAAATCGAGTTTTACTGAACTATAATATATTAATCAAATATTTTCATTTAAAATAATATGATTTATCCTATTCGTTATTTTAGAGGTTATGAATATGAATTAATAAATTATAATAATATATGGTGTAATTAATTAGTTAATAAATAATTATAAATGAATATAAAAACCAATTGAATATTAAAGATATTTTTTTATGAAAAAACAATTTTTATACTCTTAGATGTGTTTTATAATAATGAAATAATGTAAATAATATTTCAACTCAATATAATCTAAATTTATATATTATATATTAATTATATTCCTTTGAAATTAATTTGAATTTTTTTTCAAAACATAAAAACAAATAATATTTTATGCCTAATAAGATGACTTGGTTTAAAGGCTATTCTACTTTTTTTAGTGGATAAGATATGTTAAAACTAGGTTTTTTCCTATTTAATTTTTTTATGAAAACATAAAATGATAACTTAACATGGAAGGCCAAAAACATTTGTTGGTGAAAAATTATTATATTTCAATAAGGTCCATTTTTTTAGAAATTGTGAAAAATACAAAATTTTAATTCAAAACTGACATACCATTTAAATTATTTTTTTCTGTTTTTCTATATTTGTACATGGGTTAAAATAAAAATTTGAAAAATTGTACATTTATTAATCCAATTGGATGATATGAATTATTTTTATATTGATATTATATTTAAAAACATAGTAATCATTTAAAAAATTTCAAAATAAAAACAAAATTTTTCATCCCAACTACGATATTAAGTTTAGGAAAATATCATCGAAAAAATTTATCCAAATTTCGAAAAATAGATTGAATTTTTATAAATATAATAAATTATATATTTTATGTTGTTTAACGTTGTTTTTATACCAAATGATAAGTGAAAACATTTAAAATTAATTACAGTGATTAAGGTGAAAAAGAGTTTACTTAGTGGTTAATCATTAATCCTAATCTTCCAAATGAACTTGATAATTTTCCCAAACCCATTGGATGAAATTATTTCTACCATATATTCTATTATTTATAAAATGAGATATTATTGTTGAAAAATTATATAAGGGATACCCCAAATAGTTTTTTACTTTAGGTATTTATAAGAATGTTAATATTTTTATACATTAAAAGTGAACTCAACCCCCTCGCTTCAAAAAAAATTAAATCGACAAGGATCAAAAAAACATAAAAAATAAAATCTCAAATTTTATACCATATTCATAGAAGCCTTAATTTTTTCATTAATCTAGATAATGAATTAAATTATTTAAAACCAAAAGTAGTTACCCAAACAAATTGTAACATTCTTCTGTGAGAAAATATTGTTTATTTATTTACCCACACATTAAATTATTATTATATATTAATTATATAATACAATAATATTCATAAATAAACTAAGTTGTTTTAATAATATTTTTAATACCAACATCATCACACACTTCCACAAAAGGATAAAAAATCGTTATTCATCTGTATGACAGACTACGACGTCGTGAACTTATATAATATGTTCTTCAATTACCACCATTCAAGGATTGTAATTATTTTTCCTATATGGTTTATATATGATATATATGATATTTATAATTTATCTGTGATTATAGAATTATTATATAACACACACCTTCATGCATTCCATTTTGTCTCAATACGATAATGTCATCCATGTGTACGACATACTACTATCTCACCAAATAATATGAATCATGAATAGATTTTTTGTAATGTATTATGGATGGATTTAATAAAAAATATATTATATATATAACCTAAATATGATAATATATTTATAATATATATATATATATCACTTACGTTTCTTTATTTTAATACGATATGAAAATGGAAGCAACATTCATGCATATGTACGACCTAAAGCTTAAATGAGTATATATATAATAAATATATATGATATATTTTTAATTTTTCACATTCTGGAGATGCTAAAATCATGATTGATGTAATAGTAATAGAAATAAAAAGTTGAATAATTTAAGAAAAATAAGGAAATAAACACAGAAAATGATGAAAATAAGGAATTATTATTAATAATCAGGGGATAAGATGTTGTAAAAAGGTCTTATGTGAAATAATAATTATTAATATAGATAAATTATAATTTAATTATATTCCTAATACCATTATACATAATTTTACTGTGTCTTCAACAAAATGGGAGAATAAGGTAAGGGATTGAATCTCAATTTCATAAGAGTGAGGAATATTGTATTATTGTGCACATATTAAATTTTATATATTTTATATACTTACCATTTTCAATTAATAAAATGAATAATTTTATATTAATGGTATTTTATTTTTTTCTAAATATTTTATCTAATGGGTTTTGAACAAAATTTTACCAAGTTGTAAATTAATTTCATAACTAAATTTATTATCATTAGGATATATTACTTCCTCATTATTAGAATTAATTTAAAACTATGTTTATATTGAATTTTTTATATATATTATTGTATGCCCACTTGTTTATTGTTTTTATAGTTTACACACATAATCAATTATTTTATAAATTCTCACTTTATCATTGTGATCATTTTTATCGATGTCATTCACAATCACATTCTATAACCGATTAATTATTCATGAATTTATATAGAAAGATGTTACAGATAAATTTATAAATAAAAAAACATCTATTTTATTCTCCTCTATTTATTAATGATATTTTTAATGTAATAGTACAAATTTTTATATATATTGTATATTAAATTATTTTAAGAAAATATGATATGATTTATCTCTTTGGTAGAATATCATTTTTCAATGAAACTTATGTTTTCTAATAAATATAAATAATTTTTTCTGAAAACGTTTCAAAATGATTTACTAAAATAAATATTTTCCAGTTTTATAATTTTTACTAAAAATTTTAAATTCAATTTCCAAGTCACTTTCTGAATAATATAATTTTATATCCTTTTTACAATACAAAAAAATATTGTTTTTACCTTGTACTAAATGACACACAGTAAATTCTATGATGCATAATTTTCATGTTTATGGAGATATTTTTTATGAAATATGTATAAAAGTGATTTTTAGTGAAATTTATTTCAAAAATTATCATCAATATGAAAAGGGAATTTTTCTCCTTAATATTTTTAATGAAATTTTTTAAGTTCAACAATTAAAACATCCCTTATTATTTTTTAAATGGTTATATGTTGAATTAATACCATCTTTATTATTACATTGAATGAATTATGATTATTTTGACTAAATAATTTTTTTAAATTTAAATCCTTTAATACTTTTCATATTCATCAACTTGCCTATGATTTATTCACTTTCTAGTAATCATTGGACTTTAAATTTCCCGAAAATTTCTAGAATATATATAATGAATATTATTATTTCATAAATAGTAAAAGTTTTTTATATAAAATATTTACATTCATGGTTGTTTTATATTCATCAAAAATAGTGATTAGTGTAGTTTCCTTCCATAATACATATATTTAGTAAGGCTCGTTATTTATAAATTACATTAGTTATTCGATGTGGGATGATTTTGACTTGTATGAAATGGGTTGGTGAACATCTAATGTAATCCCTATGATACATCAGTAGTCTCTAGAGATGAAATCTGTTGGAGACCATTTTATGTTTATAAAAAATATGTTTTAAACATTCTTGTGAAAGGTAGTTAAATTGATATGAGGTGAGGTAAACCAAATTTGATTTTAGCACGTATGTTTTAAAACATAATATTAGTATTCATGATGGTAATAGATTCATGTATCTAGGAAACAAGATGTCCTAAAATTAATAATTCTTTAAATTTAATAATTCAATTAATATTTTTCCTTATATTTCATCTAGGAAAAAATATGGATGAATTTTATTATAATTTTATTGATTAAATTGAATTTGCTTTCAGGTATTTACCTTTCAATATTATTAAAAAAATTAAATACAAATATTTAATATATTTCATGTTATATCAGTTATTTATATTTTCATAATTATTATGATTTTTGTTTCATAATTTATTCCATTATACCTTACCTTCACTATGAATTTTACCTTAACTTTAATTACATTTCCTTTCCCTAGGATTCCATGAAATGTACTATGAATTGTATACATGGAAATATTATATGGAATGATTATATTTTATAAAATTTTTTATTTAATTTTTTTATTAAAATATAAAGCAAGACTCATGTATGTATCTATTTTACCAATACTACTAATCTATTCAGCCCATTATGACAAGATTTTCTTGTATCTATGCCAATATAATGGTAGTAGGAACTGACTTCGGGAAATTGAGGATGAGGTCATTATAGTTGGTATTAGTGAAATTTTAGTAGAAACCTATGAATCCTAATTCCAAAAAACATATATTAATTAACATAACTATATAATATATAATTATAATAAGTATAGAATAACATCTAATAGTTTTTGTAAGATAGAGAATATGTGGGTATTTTTAACAATACATCCATATATAGATACTACATATGGAAAAGGTTCTAGTATAGATATACTTATGGGTTATAACTCCAAGAAGCGCACATCAAGCTTGACTTGAGTGTGACCTGGTACATGATAGCAGGCCTTACTACACACCTATTTTGACATTCCAAGGGATATGCTTAGGAAAATCCACATTCTCATTTAATAAATTTATGATGTTTTTGATGATATAAAAGGTAGTGAATTACATATGATAAACAATATACAAAGGAAAAAAATATATTGAAATAAAATAGATGTTTTATTATGATTCAATAATTATATTATTTCTATATGATTACAATTGGTATTTTGTGGAAAAAAATTATGATTCAAATATATATTGTGTTAAATTTTAGAATAACATGTTTATTTATTAACATACAATTTATAAATACAATAATAATTATATGTGTTTAATATTTACGATATATTCAAATTCTTAAACTCCGATTTTTTATGTTTTATGTGATGGGTGTCTTCTAAGACTATAAACATTTTAGAGAAATTAATGGAATGTGTTTGTTTTAGTGGAAGTGGTGTTTGAAAAATTATTCCTTTATGTTTTATAGAAATAATATTAAAGGTTAGGATAACTTTTTTTGGTATTATGATAGTTTATAAAATTATAATAATTGTCATATATTGTTTGTATACTTTTAAAATTGGTTGAATTGAATAGATTAGATAAAATGTTATTTTACTATTTAATTTATTTCGAGGATATCCATCATAAATTTTGAAAATGATATAAGAATTATATTAATGTTCTTAAACAATGAGATAAATAATCTATGGTTGTAACACATCGACCCCAGAAACCTAGAGCTACTGCATTATTTTAATACATTTGCATGATTATAAGGAATCACGTCTTGAAGGAGCAATCAATTTAACAGTCATAGAAAATATATTACATACATGAACATTACATAACAATTTATAACATAAAATACAACATAGATAGTAATTTGATAATTACATTAATAATATATATTAATCCAACATAAAAATGATAATACGCTTCTTGGCATCCTTGTAAAATGAAACATAAGTAAGGGATGAGCTTAGATTTTCATAAAGGGTAAATAATTTAGAAAAAGCTATAAACTTTTAAGGAACACTTTTTAATAAAAAAAACCCATGTTTTTAAACTAAATATTGAACATAATATGGTTAAAATAAATCAATAAATTACCATATAAACATGTACATTGTTATTGTAATAGTTGAATAATCACACGTAATAACTAATTTCATAATGAGAAATTGCTTAATATCGGACATCATAACAACATAGTCAAGGCCTCGTGAAAATATACAAATAAAAAAATTCATTGCCTTATTTCAAGACACTAATTTTCCTCATTAGATCTACTGATACATTATGGGGCTATAGTTGGCCCCACCCATCAATTTCTATGTCTAATGCATTCGTCATTTGAAAATGTTGAAACATAACATTAAAATGTATATTAAAACTAGAATATGAAAGGTCAATACTATATCCATAAACTATGAATGGTATAGAAATATCACATTCATAATAAAACATTTCATATATCAATAAATACAATGTGGAAGATTTTCTTTTAAAAAATCAACCTCAATAAAGAATAATATCTAATAAAGTATGTAGACAAGTTTCAAACTGATTAGTTAAACTACATGAGGGAAATGACACATTATCATGAAATAATTTTAATGTAGTAAAATTTTAAAAGAAAAAACGTACAAGATATTTTTTAATCAAAGTTTCCCATACCTATTTGATTCTTTTGAAGGTAATTAACATTTTAAAAAATTCATGTCCATATAAATAAATCCTTATAACAATTTTGAAAACATGGACCTTAAAGATAATGATTTAGAAGAATAAATATTTAAAGATTACAAATTTATGTTTTACCTAAAGTGTTATTAAAAAATAATCATCTTGAAAACACTATTATGAAACATAGATATAGATTATAAATATTTCCTAGTACATAGTTACACATAAAAAATCTCGAATAATAATAAGATTGAGAAATTAGCCCTTACCATGCACTTTTCATTGGTGAAGGGTATGTTTAACCTCTAATAAAATGATCATAGTATGTTATTAAATTATACTAGAACCATATTAATATTTATGATATCAAACATGATTCATTTTTGGTTTTATACAACCATTTTAACAATAATTTTTATGTTAAAATAAATTTCGCATAATAATTGATTTCTTTATCATACATGTTTTAACTTGTTATTATTGATCATATCACATATATCATGATTTAATTGCTTAAATAATATGAAAAATTATTTATATATCATGTATATTAAGAATAAAAATATATATAATAAATAGATATATGAAATTGAAAACTCCATTTATGGATTCAGAATGTCGTACATTGGCATAAACACCGTTTCCATTTTCATATTGTATTGAATAGAAGTAAGTGAATGAGACATATGTAAATACAAATATATATATATATTTAAAATATCATTATTATTTTATATATTATCAAATTATTAAATGTATATATTTTTATAATCATCATTGAATGGTGAACGTGGAAATGAATCTCATCGCGTTGTGGAGACATTAAGTCTTACGTACGCATGAGCGATAATATCATTCTATTGATTGTGAAATCGTATGTAATATAATGGTTTAGTATATAAACCTAATAATTGACAAATTTTATTTATTATTTACATCAATTATACTCATTATTATACCCATCCAAATAATTAATTGTGGAATAAGAAATTACACCACGACGTGGGGACTATAAGTCATACGTACGCACGTATGGTGACTTTGTCATTCATAGGATTGATAGAATAATGAATATAATTATACCATATTTATAATAAAATATTAATATGTATAAGGTACTATGGATATTATTTATTTATGTAATCAACAAAGAAATATGATGTGGAAGATTAAAAGAACATTTAAACTGGTGATGAAATAATAACCTCTTCTTCGGGTTTTTCTTTTTTATTTGAACTAAAGGGATCATTATAATGGATTTATGATAAAATTAATGCATATAGGATGATTTTAGGATAGTTGGTATGATATTTGAGCAGAATTTTGATGATACAAATGTCTTTGGAGGTGTGAATTTAAGATAACGGATGTGATCATTTATAAGAGATGTGAGGGGCTCTTTAGGATGATATTAAAATATTAATTTATTATAATTTTTTTTTTGTTTTTAATAGTTATAATTTTATTTATTTATAGCCTATGGTGGTTATGGGTCTAAATAATCTTTGACTATTTTTTTGGACATGTTTAGGTCAACATATTAACCTTATCATTTAGATTTAACTCTTAGTTAAATAGTTTATCTTTTAGCAAGTCTTCTTATATTTTTATATTAAATTGTTAATAAAAATACTATAAAATGATAATAGAAACCCAATTTGTTAATTGATGACATATATATTTTTATATTAGTCTATTGGGAGAAACTTATGTTTTTTTGAATATTATATCATTTAATAGTATAGTAATTGTTTTAAAAACACTGTTATGTCAATTTTGACACTATTTAGTATTTGGTTTCTGTTAATGTCATAACTACATGATTTAATAGAAAAAAATACATTTAATCAACCCTAACATGTCATATTCCCCAAAAAAAATTCTTTTATGGCATCAACACATTCAAAAAAAATTCCTATTTATATTTCCATTTATTTGATTGTTTCATTAATAAGGTAACTACTACATCATCATTGTGTCATAAATAAATTTAATTATATAATTTCTAAATCTATAAAATAATGTAACATGATATAGGAAATAATTTTATATTTCTAATGAATATTTAATTTCAATTTTATCTTCTGTATAACCCTATATTAATAAATTTTAAGTTATTAATCATTGAGTTTTAAATTTTACTATTCCTTATATAAAATAATAATAAATGTACCAATCTAATCCAAGTGGAAAAAATAGGATCAAATTTTATTCGTAAGGTTTATTTTTCTAGAAAAAATCTTATCCAATAGAATTAGGAAAAGTCTTAGGGTTATTATAATATAATTTTTACCTTTAATTACCATATTTATTTTTTAATGGTGATAAATAAAATTCACAATTAACTATTCACCATACATTATTTTAATACTATTAAGAAAAATTATAATTATTTATGTAAATTGTGTCTCTCATAATTTTTGAAATTTAATTTGATGATGTGGTAATATTACATTTTTTGTAAATTTGCAAATTTGCATAAAAGGTCAGTAAAAGATGTTAAAATTTTCAAAAATGTTTTATACATCTTATAATATTATAATATTCCTCCAATGAATTACATTTGACTTAAATAGTGATTATGTATTTATTTTAATATAAAATAAAATTAAATGATATATATAATTATTTAAATAAATATTTGGTTATAAACTATAATTTAGTGTTTGTCATTATTCATCAAAAATTGAATGTTTTTAGATAAATTTGAAAAATTTATCCTAAGATAATTTCGATATTCCAAAAAAAAATTATATATATTTTTAACAATTTTAAAACATAGAACATGAATTAATTAATTTAAAATTTAATCTAGTTTTCAAAACCATGAAGCGGGTTTTTGATAAGTAAAAACTATCAAAGGATTGATATGTGTTTATGACTAATTTAAATGTAAAATAAAATAAAATGAGAAACATTGCATTAAAAGATAAAAATATAATATAATTATACTACAAAACCATTTAAATTTATAATTTAACAAAATAAATAAATTTTTTTAAGAAAGTTTTTTTCAATTTAAATTTAGTATATTTCACTATTCATGAAAATATAAAAGTTATTAAAAAACCCCCAAAATTTTATACAACCAAACTTTTAACGCCCTCCATATAAAGAACAATTTTATTTTTTAAAATTGAGTATATAAAGGTTTCAAATATTTGATTTAAAAAGGGGTTTTTATTAAAGGCTATAAATTTCATTTTTTGAATAATACATGGTTTATCTGAAATATTAAATTTGTTCTTCTATTTTGTCTAAGATACAAATAATTATAATATTAAAATAATATGGAGTATATGAAATTAAAATTTCAGTTAATATTATTGCAAACCTCTTTTTGAACTTCTAGTTTGGTATGTTGTGGTGCGCTCGAACTCGGTTTTATGTGTAGCGAATGTTATTGAATTACATTAAAGAGATAATGTAAAATGATATCTTGGGCTGTCAAATTCTCCCATCCTACAATAATTTTTTTCCTCACAATGTAAAATTGTTATTTGAAAATAAAAGTTTCTAAATTGAAATAACTTTGTTGAATCTGCACATCGGAAATAGGGTTACAAAAATTTAGTCTTAATGAGAGTTAAATGGAAATGAAAAAGTCACCACCAAAATAGAATTTTGAATTGGAGAAAATTGGTGGAAATTATAGAAACTTAATTGGATGGAAAATGTGAATATTAAGGATTGATTGAGGTCATCAATCACAAACAGGTGTGAAATTAATGGAAAATTGAGGGCTTCAAAGCCATAAATTTATGACGAGTTAAAATATCACCGGTTCAACAAAACATAAGGTATAACAATAATTTATTTTTGTTTTTGAGATACTTTACCTAATTTTTAAGAATTAATTTCTTTATATAATAAAAAAATTCATGACATGTAGACTTTAATCCATTAACTAATTTCAACCCCAAACTCATCCTTCACTTCAAAAGATAATATTAGCCAAAAATATTCAATTTAACATAACCATATAGGGCTTCAAAAAATAATAATTTATAATTCATATTTCATAACATCAAAAATATCTACATTATAAAACCGAGGAAGTCACATTTTCCAGTGGGAGGTGGTGTACCCTTGTCACCCTTTGGTTGCAGGTTCACAACTCGCGATTGTGCTAGATGCGACAAGTTGTTACCTGACGTCCATGTTATCCTTTTTATAACAAGCCTAAAATAATATTAATTTTTTTAAAATAATAAATACTATCCTATTTACCACTTATTAAATTCAAACTATTAGACTTATCCAAAATAGATCAGTCCAAAGTTATAGTCCAAAATTTATAAGGTCACATAACATACATGTGAATACCTTTATCATGTATTCTCTTAAGACATGGTAATAAAACGAACGAATGGAAAACCATATTGAATACATTCAATCATCCATATTAATTATATAAAACATAAAATAGTGGATATACTCCTTAAATCCATAAATTTTGTAAACTCTAACAATGAGGGAATAAAAAATCCCATAATTAGTTACTAGGTAGTCAATAATATCCAATATACAATATCCATCTAAATTATCTCTTATTCCAAAATCATTACCTAAAACTATGAACCATATTAAAGTTTATATCTCCCTCATCCATGTATTTTTTAAAATATTTAACTTGAAACTATGTCACATAACTTAGTACCATAAAATCTCAAATCCTTGATTAATTATTACAGTAGTACAATCCTTATTTGATTACATAATTCATATAACTAGTATATCATTGATACAACACTCAAATGACACAATACTTTAATAAAAACATCAGAAAACTAATCATTCCTCTTCATATATGGTAGTATCATGACATAATTATTATTTAATAACATCATTAAGGTTATACTATGATGATTAGGACATGAATTTTTGTAGTGTCCCTACTCTTTACAGATGAATCATGGTACATTTCAACCCATTTTCAAACACTTACAATCATGTACATGGTGTCCTATTTTATTTACACATATACCAAATTCAGATTCCCTTCATGAATTTACAATGGTGATTCATTACACTGTTATCACATGTGGGAAAATCATCCTTTCCCTTCTTCCCTTTATCTATATTTTTATCTACAATCCTTTTCTTCTCTGGCTTCCCTTCAAAGCCATATGGCTCAGATAATTCGTTTCTGATCATATTAAAACATGATATAATTTCATCATAGGATAAAAATACAGGGGATGCTATTTAACTTCAAAATGTTTTCTTAAGACCATGAATGGTAAGATCCTTTTTACACACTGTGACATGTGTTTTATGTTAGATCTCATTTTTTATGCTAGGAGCCATTTATAAATGATGACATACTCTAGGTCTGATAATATCATAATGTATAATCCAAAAACTAGAAAAATTATCAACATTAATTGATTATTTTCACACATATAGTCTCACAATCGTAAAAATGGTTTATTTTCTTACATATTTTCTCACAAATCCTTTATCATTGTTTGTAATGAAAATGCAAATTATCCTTACCATATCCCCCATGACTATCAAAACAACTGCTCTGTAAATCATGTTGTCATGTACCAGGATACCTCGGGTATTACTTTAAACTCTATGTCCCTCTTTTCACTCCTATGTACATATATTCCAGAACCATGTCCACTTGTAGTATCTATTTAACTATGTATTTCATGGAAATCCCACATAATATCAACATTACTAAATGATTTTTATGTTATTCTACAAAATTTCCCAATTTTTAACTTAATGTAATGTTTCTTAATCAATTTTTATCTAAATCTACTTTTCATCATTATTTTTATACTTCCTATAATACCAACATTAAGACCCTGACCCCTGAAGAACAGATCCAGTGCTTTATTTTAGTAAATTGGCGCGATTACGAGGACTCAATTTTCGAAGGACTGATCAGTTTTTATGTTTCGGAAAATATATTACACACATGAACTCTTCATTATAATTTCAAACATAAAATAAAACACTAATAATCCTTTTATAATTCTATTATTCAGCTAGATTAATCATGTATATGAATCAGAATACAATTCTTCGCATCTTGTGAAAATAATACATCAGAAACCGGTGACCTCAGTTGCTAGTTAGGGTAAATAATTTAGCAGAAGAAAAAAACATTTAAGGAAGGATATTTAATAAAAAAACTACTTTTTATAAATAATCATGAACATAATATAGAAACAATCAAAACGTTACCATATAAACATACTCATAGATATTCTACAAGTCTAATAATAACATTTAATAAATGATTTCATAATAAAGGATTGCAAAATACTGGACATCATAACCACATAGTCAAGGACTCGTTCCAAGACTACAAATAAAAAAAATTCAAGGCCTTATTCCATTACACTAATTTGTCTCATGAGACCAACCAATGTGTCGAGGAGATATATTCAGCTCCTCCAATCACTTACTATGTCCAATACATTTCTCATATGAAAATTTTGAAATATAACCTAAACATTCATATTAAAACTTGCATTCAAAATGTAAATATTTTAACAATAAAGCATGAATGGTATAAAAATATAAAATTCATAGTAAAAGATATCAGAAAAAAATCACCAAAATATGGAAGATTGTATTATAATAAATCATCCCCAATCAAGAATAATATCCAGTAAAGGATATTGACATAGTTGAAAATGATCAGAAAAAATATATGAGAGAAATGACACTTTTTAATGAAATCATTTATAAGTAGAAAAAATTATAAACGAAGAAATTTTAAAGATATTTCTGAATCAAATTTTCCCACACCACATTGAATCATTTTAAAGGAATTGTCATTTTAAAACATTCATGTCCATATAAATAAATTCTTAAAACTATTTTGAAAAAATGAACATTAATGAGAACGATTTATAAGAATAAATATATATATAATTTAAAATGATTTTTTAGTTAAAAAGTTACTTAAAAATTAATCCTTTTGAAAACACTTTTTTGAAACATGGTATCAGATGATAAATATGTCCCAGTACATACTTACATATACACAATCTTGGATTATAATGAGATTGATAAATTAGCCATTACCTAGTACATTACTTTGGTTGAGAGTACATTTAACATCATGTATAATGACAATTGTATGTTATTAAATTATACCATAACTGTATTAATATTTATGATATAAAACTTGATTCATTTATGGATTTATATTACCCATTTAATAAAATTTTATGTGATAAAATACCATTTTGTGTAATAATCTCTTTCTTTATCTTACGGGTTTTAACTTTTTATTATTGATCTTATTAGTTATATCAATATTTAATTCCTTCAAGATTATAAAACATTATTTATGTATCATATGTATTCATAATAAATATAGGTATAATTTAATGATATATGAAAATGAATACACCATTTATGGAGATGGTAGGTCATATGTACGCGTAAACGCCGTTTAAGTATTCAAATTATATTGAATTAAAGTAAGAGAATGATATTTATGTATATATATAAAGTAGAATTATTATGTAATATAATAAATACTTATTAAAAATATATATTTTTATAATCATTGTTAAATGGTTAATGCGTAAATGAATCTCACCCCGTCGTGGAGACGGTAAGCCGTACGTATGTACGAGCAACAATATCATTCTAATGATGGTGAAAACCTATGTTATTGGATGGTATATTATATATAAATAATCATTAAAATGTTATATCTATTATTTAAGTCAATTATACTCATTACTATTATAAAGACCCATACTATACATACATTTTTAATACTTCAAAATTGAAGCACACTTATTACAACATATAAAAAACCAGGAAAGGACCGTATAGGAATAGTGTCTTTAGAAACTGGGAAACATAAACAACTGGTTCATAAAACATCTACATTATCTCCCATTTATTTCATTATATCTAGAGTCCCTTTTGGCATATCCTAATTAATAACCTTCTTCCGGACCTAGGGAAAGAAAACATACAAAATGGTGATCTAAAATGCTCAGTAAGGGTAAACAAAAGAAATATCAATCACATCATATTCATAAGAACATAACATTTTGGAAATCTTAACCTGAAAAAGAGATCATAATTTCATAACATGGGATAAATCATAGTAGTGAAATTTAATCCAAATAATCATATATATAAAACATGAAACACTGTGTCATACACACATAATCATAGAGAATCATTTCATAGTAGTCATGGCTCAAATCCAGGACTATCTTAGCAGACAAAGTCCATTTCTGAACCGAGTTCACTCCTCGTTTCAGTCCTGTTTCACCGAACCGGTTTAACCGGCCGTTCTTTCCATGTATATCTCATGAGATATAAATCTTTACCCAATACATTGGAGGGAGATATAGGTCCCACCCATCTCATAATGATACCATTCTAATATGTGCCACAAAATCAGAAACCATACATCATAGCATAACCCAAGTAATAAAAATGGGATTCTTAAACATTGTGACTTCATAATAAAATTCATATAAGATAAAGGAATTCATAAAAATAATTCCATCACAACATAATCAAATAAATGTAATAATACAGATAGAAACAGAACCCTATATTATTTTAGATGGAAAATAATTTTGATAAAACACTTGAATTCCATTATTGAGGAAAATATCCTTTCTACTTCAAAAACATTTTTTTTCTTAACATGTCATATAATTTTGAACTAAATGAGTTGATTAAAAATAAACTTCAAAACTTGTAAAGGAAGATTCTTGGAAATAATGTTTTAAAAATCCATTCATTCCGTATAAGTTAAAAAAATACATTCTTCTCGTACTTTTGTCGGAAAAGTCAAAAAGTACCTCGTACGAAAAACGAAAAAAGATTCCTTTCATATCATTTACTATAAACTCAACGAAGGGTAAAATTGGATATAAAAAATTGTAGAAGGATATAACTATTACATATTGAGGAAACATGGATGTGGATGATAAATATTCCCCAGTAAATTCTGATGTATAAACAATCTCGGATAAAAATGAGATTGTGAGATTTTCCTTTACCTTTGGTCTGGTTGGCTTCATAAGTTTCCGAACCTCCTGTATAATGATTTAAATAATTTCATTGACTTATTCCAGAATCATAATTATTTTTATGATATCATATATGTTCATATTCTTAGCTTCTTATTAGTAATATTTCATTCCTACTTGTTATTCGGGTGTTTATTACTTTTTGTTTTTATGCGTGTTTTGTCGAATAAATTCTTATTCTTCTCTTTAGGTTATAGATACCTCATTTAAAGAATGGTATTAGTGTAATATATATCATATTCATTCATTAATTCATTTATATAATCATTATTCAATGAAGATCATGTATAACGAGCCGCATCACATCGTGGAGACGGTATTCCGTACGTACGCACGAGCGATGATATCATTCCCATGATCGTGGAATTGTATTGGAGTGTATGTATACTATTTAAGAATCAATATCACTTTATAATAATCATATATAGTTATTATTTACACCATTATACCCATCCAAGTAATGTGGTGGTGGAAATTAGATTACACCACGATGTGGAGACAGTATTCCGTACGTACGCACACGCGGTGATTTCGTTATCCGTAGGATGGATAGACGATGAAATAGGGTTGTTTAAAACATATAATAACATACCAGTATATTAGTGATACTGATGTTATTACTTCACAATGAAAAATCTAAATAAGAAGAAGTGGAAGAATAAATAAAGTTGAAAGAATCGGTAACGGACATTACCTCTTCTTTGAAGCGCATCTTTGAGACCTCCTCTTAGGGCACTAAAATTTGTCTTTGAAGAAGACCAGGACCTCTAGGATGTTTCTAGAGAAGTGGAGAAGAGAAATTGGAATGGGTTGGCGGAGCTTGAAGGCTCAAAGTTGTGTGAGGAAAAGAGGGAGGAGGTGCCCTTTTATAAGGGAGGAGAGGGGCACCTTAGGAAAAACAAAAAATATTATTTTATTATAAAGTCATATTCGGTTTTTAATAGCTCCAAATTGATTTATTTCGAAGCTAAGGTAGGGATGGGTAGAAATCATCTCATAAAATGTAATTTATACAAGTTTTCATATCTATTTTAACATTATCATTTATATTTAACTTTAATTTAAATAATTTTACTTTTACCGTGTCTTCTTGTTTTCTTACATTATAAGGTTAATAAACTTACTATAACAAGCCAAAAGAACCCCAAGTTGTTTATTATTAATATATATAACCTTATATAAGTCATTTGGACGAACCTTAGATTTTTTGGAATAAAATAACAATTAATAATATAATATTTGTTTTAAAAACTATTTTATGTCGATTTTGACACTATTTGGTAATTGATTTTTGTGAAAATCATAACAGATATATTAGTTCAAAAGAAGTTAATTAAATCAATACTAACATGTCATATTAACCTATAAAATTATTTTAAATCTTAAAAAGTCTAAAATTACATTTATTTGGGTATTTATAACATAAATTATGTCAATATTTCATTAATAAGATAATTACATCACCATCATTGTGTCGTAAATAAATTAAATTATTTATTGTCTGAAAATTACAAATAAAATACCATTATGTAGGAAAATTTGTTTATCTTTATAATTAATATTTATAGTTGAATTTATCGTATGTATAACCCTATATTAAAAATGATTTAGTTATTAAACTTTGATTTTAACTATTTTAATGCTTCTTTAAATAAATTAATAATAAATGTCCTAATCTAATCCAAGTGGGCCTAAAGGATCATATTTTATTCCTAAGGTTTTTTTGGTCGAATTACACTTATCCAATAGATTTAGGACATGTGTTAGGGTAATAATAATAACATTTCTACCCTTAATTACCATATTTACTTTTAACTGTGGTAAAAAAAAGTAAAAAGTTACTATTCACCAAAAATTATTTTCATCTCATTGAACCACATTATAGTCCTTGATATTAATTGTGTCTCTCCGATTTTTGAAATTTCACTCACAGAAGCGGTAAAATTATGTTTTATGTAAATTTTCAAATTCTCCTAGGAGATTAGTAAAAGATAGTGAAAAGTTCAATAAAATTTTTATATATCTAAAATTATTATAAAATGACTCCAATGAATTGCATTGAACTTATATAGATATTATATATCAATTTTGACATAAAATAAATTTAAATAAAATAAATAATTTTTTAAATATAAATTCGTTTTTTAAATAGTAACCTAGTGTTTTCACTATTCATCAAAAATTGAAAGTTTTCAGAAAAATACCAAAATTTTACCCTAGGCTAATTTCGCTGTTCCGAATCCAAAAATGAAGTTCATTTAGAAAAATAAAAATAACAAAATTTTAAAAAGTGGTTATTACTCTTCATAACGGCTAGTTTTAATAATATTTTAATAGCATATCGTTGTTTAGTGAAACTCGGTATTGCGTACGACGCAAGCTATTGAGGAAGTTCATGATTGCGTGTAAAGCAAGCCAAGACAGTGTTGTGTGTAGTGAAAGATTCTTTTGATGATATATAAAAACAAAATACTTCTCATAAAAGTCTCGGGTGTAACATTCTACCCCCCTTAAAATGAATTTCGCCCTCGAAATTCGTCACTTTTTAACAAACTGATGGGGATACCTCTCCCTCATCATATCCTCAAGCTCCCATGTAGCTTCTTCTAATTGGTGGTTCCTCTATAAAACATTCACCAAGTGAGTGGTCATGTTCCGTAGGACATTTTCGCTACGATTGATAATCTATATCGGTTGTTCTTCATAAGAAAGATCTTGTTCTAACGGTACAACTTCTGGGTTGAGTACATGTGAAGGATCAGGTATGTACTTTCTTAGGAGAGATACATGGAACACATCATGAACTTGGGAGAGATTCGGTGGAAGTTCCAATAGGTAAGCTACCTTCCCAACACGATCCAGAATTTCAAAATGACCGATATATCTAGGCCTCAACTCTTCCTTCTTTCAAAATATCATGACTCTCTTCCAGGGAGATATTCGTAAGAACACTTTATCACCCACTTGAAACTCTAGGACTTTTCTTCGGTTGTCGGCATAATTTTTTTGTCAACTTTGAGCTGATCTTATGTGTTGTTTAATAGATCTGACGTTTTATGCCATCTCATCAACAAGATCAGGTCCTAATAGTTTTCTTTCCCCAACTTCATCCCATCAGGTTGGAGTCCTGCATTTTTTTCCATAGAGAGATTCATAAGGAGCCATGTGAATACTAGAGTGAAAGTTATTATTATAAGAAAATTCCACCAAATGTAGGTGTTGATCCCAACCACCTTTGAAATCCATCGAGCAAGCTCTCAACAGATCTTCTAGATTTTGAATTGTTCTCTAAGACTGACCGTCTGTCTGAGGATGATAAGCAGTGCTGAAACTCAACTCTGTATCCAGAGCATGCAGAAGACTTTGCCAGAACATCGAGTTAAACATCAGATCCCGATCAGATATAATGGAAAATGGTACTCCATGCAATCTTACCACTTCCTTCATATATATCCTGGCAAGCTGATCTAGAGAGAAATCCTCTCTAATAGAAATGAAGTGTGCAAACATTGTAAGACAATCGAGTATAACCCAGATAGCATTATTTCCTTTGGATTTTTTAGGATGTCCTGTGAAAAAGTCCATTGTGATGTTTTCCCATTTCCATTCGGGTATGGGTAATGGTTGTAACATCCCATTAGACTCCTGTCTCTCTGCTTTAACTTACTGACAAACCAAGCATCGAGAGAAATATTCAGCAACATCTCTTTTCATGACATCCCACCAGAAGTACTCTTTCAGGTCCCAATACATCTTCGTGCTTCCAGGATGAATAGAGAATGAAGAACTATGAGTCTCATCCAGAAGCTCCTTTAATTCTGGGATGGGAGGAACACAGACCCGATTCCTGAACTTTATTATCCCATGACAATCAAGGTTGAATTCAGGAATATTTCTCACATTCTTTTGTAACTCTACATCTTCTTTCTATGCCTCTTTAATCTTCATATGTATAGATGGTTGAACATTCAATTGAGAAAGATACGATTTTCCCCTTTCATTATAATTCTAAGATCCATCCTTTGTAAATCCATAAATATTGGATCTTTTGTGATCCTCATCATGGATAAGCTAGCATGGTTCTGTTGACTTAATGCATCTTCCACCTTGTTTTCTTTCCCAGGGTGGTAATGAATTGAGTAATCGTAATCCTTAATCATCTCCAACCATCTTTTTTGGAGCATATTCAGCTCCTTTTGTGTGAAAATATACTCTAAACTTTTATGATCAGTATAAATATCACACCTTTCTCCATAAAGATAATGCCTCCAAATCATTAATGAAATGATTACCGCAGCTAACTCCAAATCACGAGTTGAGTAATTTTTCTCATGGATTTTCAACTGTCCTTAGGCATAAGCTATCACCATATCATTTTTATTAATAACACACCCCAGACCCTTCTTGTATGCATCAATGTAGATCACAAACCATTCTCCACTACAAGGAAGTGTGAGTACAGGTGCGTTGGATAACCTTCTTTTCAACTCCTTGAAATTATCTTTAGATTCCTCCGTCCACACGAACATAACTCCTTTTTGAGTCAACCTGGTGAGTGGATTATATAATCGTGAAAAATATTTCACAAAACGTCGATAATATCCAGCCAAACCAAAAAAACTTCAGATCTCAGTTACTATTGTTGGTCTCAACCATCTTTTGATAACCTCTTTTTTTGCTAGATCCACAGATATCCCCTTTTCTGAGATTATGTGACCCAAAAATGCAACTTTTTGAAGCCAAAATTCACACTTGGTAAATTTGGCATAAAACTTATCCTTTCTCAAGGTCTTAAATATAATTCTAAAATGATCATCATGTTCTTACTTACTCTTTGAATAAACAAGAATATCGTCTATAAAGACTACCACAAACTGATCAAGACAGTCTCTAAAGACTCTATTAATCATATCCATGAAGATAGCAGGGGAATTAGTAATACCAAATGGCATCACTATAAATTCATAGTGTCGATAACATGTACGGAAATCCGTCTTTGGTATATCTTCCATTTTGACACTTATTTGATGATACCCTTAATGAAGATCAATCTTGGAAAAGTATTGATCTCCGTGTATTTGTTCAAATTAGTCATCAATGCGCGGGAGAGGATATTTGTCTTTATAGTGATCTTGTTAAATTCTCGATAATCAATGTAGAGTCTCATTTATCCATCTTTCTTCTTAAAAAACAGAATAGGTGCTCCCCAAGGTGATGCACTAGGGCGTATGAATCCCTTATCAAGATTCTCTTTGAGTTGCTTCTTCAATTCCTGCAACTCAATTGGGGACATTCTATAATGTTTCTTTAAAATAGGCAAAGCACCCGGTACAGGTTATAATGAAAACTCAACTTCACGATTAGGTGGAAGACCAAACAATTCCTCCAGAAAGACATCATAAAACTCCCATACAATGGGCATATTATTAATCGTGACTTTCTGACCAACCATTTGAGATAAAAAAACCTTCATTTAGTGGAATCAAAACCCATAAGATGGACGTAATTTCCACTGGAAGGTTATGTTCATCCTTGCATCGATAGACAATCATAGATTGATCTGGAATATGAAATGTGACTTCCCTTCTTTGGAAATTTATATGAGATCCATATAATGAAAGCCAATCCATGCCAAGAATCACATCAAATTCCATTATAGTAAGGATCACAAGATTTGCAGGAAGTAGTTTCCCACAAACTTCAATCGGAGAAGAATTATAAACTTTTGATGAGACTATTGTGCCATTAGGGGTTGTCACAGCTAACTCAACATCTAATTGTTGAGGTAATACGGTGATACCCTTAGAAAATTCTTCAAAAATAAAAGAGTGGGTGGATCCCGAATCAAATAAAACATTTTCTACTTTAGAGTGGATGGTAATTGTACCTTTCACCACTTCATTATCATACTCCACAACGCTGATAGAAATTGCATGTGACTTTCCTTTTTCTTTGGCCTTAAGAGTTTGATGACGTCGATCATCATCATCAACCCTTGGATTTGGGCATTGATTGGAATAATTCCCAATCTCCCTGCACTTGAAACATTGAAGGGTAGTAGGTTCATTCTACATATCCCTTCCTTTTTTTCATCATTAGACATCTTCTTCCCATTATTTCGACATTCAATTGACCGATGACCTTTTCCACACTTATAACATTTTCTTGTCCCCTTAAGACAATTTCCTTCATATTTCTTTCCACACTTTGAGCATAAGGGAAAACTCATCTTCTTTTCAGTGTGCTCTTTAGATTTTCCTTTTAATTCCATTTTTCTCTTCTTATCAAACCTATATGATTGATGGGTTACACAAACCTCCATATCAACCTTGAGAGAACGTCGAACAATTTCCTCACAGCTATTGAAGTCTCTTATGGCTAACGCCCTTCAAAGACTTGGTTTTAAGACACTAAAGAATCGATCGATCTTACTCTAAGGTTGGATAATAATACCAGAAGCGTACCTTGCAAGTCTTGTAAAATTTTCTTCATAGGTACCCACAGATTCATCATCCTTTTGCTTTAGTTCAAGAAACTCCTTCTCCATATTTGTTCGGAGAATACGAGGGATGTACTTATTGAAAAATAAGTTCTTGAAATCATTACATTCCATGGACTCAATTTCATCCCTTTGCCTCATATTCTTAATAAGATTCCACCATTGATCAGTATCACCTTACAAATAATAAACTGATAAGATGAATTTATCATGTTCATAACATTGAAGAACTGAAAATATCTTTTCAGTGGTTCTGATCCATTGTTCAGCCACTAATGGATCAGAAGACCCGCTGAATGAAGGTGGACGCTGCCTCATGAAGGATTCAACAAAATATTGCTCTTTCTTTTGCTCGTTTGGAAGTCCTTCATGATTCATATCTTGAGAAAGTTGTGTGAGCATGGCTATAAGATTTTTCATTCCATCTCTCATAACGTTTGGTTTCTCAGGGGGACAATCATTGCATTATCCATCGCATTCCGCATTAACATGGTTCTTTCGGGTTCCGGCCATTGACTAAAACCAAGAAGAATAGTGTGAGAAACAATAATTATAATAGGAAAAACACATAATCAAGAATAAAAGTTTACACTTAAGGTCTTATCATAGGTTGTTCATGGCCATTTCTAAAACACTATAATTGTGTTCTATGCTTAGACTTATCCTTAGGGTTCTTACTAAGGCTTTCACATCCTAGTTTCCAAATGTTGAAAATACCTTTCCTCTGATACAAACTATAATGACCCATACATTACATACATTGTTAATACTTCAAAATTGAAGAACACTTATTACAAAAATAACAAAACCAGGAAAGGACCGTATAGGTATAGTGTCTTTAGAAACTGGGAAACATAAACAACTGGTTCATAAAGCATCTACATTGTCTCCCATTTATTTCATCATATATAGTGTCCCTTTTGGAATATCCTACTTAATAACCTTCTTCCGGACCTGGGGAAAGAAAACATATAAAAGGGTGATCTCAAATGCTCAGCAAGGATAAAAAAAAGAAATATCAATCACATCTTATTCATAAGAACATAACATTTTGGAAATCTTAACCTGCAAAAGGGATCATAATTTCATAACATGGGATAAATCATAGTTGTGAAGTGTAATCCCAATAATCATAACTTAAAATATTAAACTTTGTGTCATACACACATAATCATAGATAATCATTTCTTAGTAGTCAAGACTCATATCCAAGACTATCTTAGCGGACAAAGTCCATTTCTGAACCGAGTTCACTCCTCATTTCAATCCTGTTTCACTGAATCGGTTTAACTTGCCATTCCACCCATGTCTATCTCATGAGATATAAATCTTTACCCAATTAATTGGAGGGATATATAGGTCTCACCCATCTCATAATGATACCATTCTTATTTGTTCCACAAAATCATAAACCATACATCATAACATAACCCATGTAATAAAAATGGGATTCTTAAACATCGTGACATCATAAAACAATTCATATAAGATAAAGGAATTCCTAAAAATAATTCCATCACAACATAATCAAATCAATGTAATAATAGGGATAGAAACAGAACCCTATATTATCTTAAATGGAAAATAATTTTGGTAAAACACTTGAATTCCATTCTTGAGGAAAATATCCTTTCTACTTCAAAAACATTTTCCTTTCACAACATGTCATATAATTTTGAAATAAAGAATTTGATTATAAATAAACATGAAATCTTGTAAATTAAGATTCTTGGAAATAATTTTTTAAAAATCCATTCATGTTGTATAAGTTAAAAAAATACATTCTTCTCGTACTTTTGTCAGAAAAGTCCAAAAGTACCTCGTATGAAAAATGACAAAAGATTCATTTTATATCTTTTACTAAAAAATCACCGAAGGTTAAAATTGGATATAAAAAATTGTATAAGGATATAAATATTCCATATTGTGGAAACATGTGTGTGGTTGATAAATATTCCCTAGTAAATTCAGAAGTATAAACAATCTCGGATAAAAATGAGACTGTGAGATTTTCCCTTACCTTAGGTCTGATTCGCTTCGTAAGTGTCCGAACCTCCTGTATGATGATTTATATAATGTCATCAACTTATTCCAGAATCATAAATATTTTTATAATATCATATATGGTCATATTCTTAGCTTCTTATTAGTAATATTTTATTGATACTTGTTATTTGGGTGTTTATTACTTTTTGTTCTTATGCGTGTTTTGTCGAATAAATTATTATTCTTATCTTTAGGTTAAAGATACCTCATTTACAGAATTGTATTAGTGTAATATATATCATATTCATTCATTCAATTCATTTATATAATCATTATGCAATGAAGATCATGTATGACGAGTCGCATCACATCGTGGAGATGTTATTCTGTACGTACGCACGAGCGATGATATCGTTTCCATGATCGTGGAATTTTATTGGAGTGTATGTATACTATTTTACAATAAATATAACTTTACAATAATCATATATTGTAATTATTTACTCATTTATACCCATCCAAGTAAGGTGGTGGTGGAAAATAGATTACACCACGGCGTGGAGAAGGTATTTCGTACGTACGCACGCGCGGTGATTTCGTTTTCCGTAGGATGGATATATGGTGAAATAGGGTTGTCTCATACTTATAATAACATACCAGTATATGAGTGATACTAATTTTATTACTTAATAATGAAAAAACTAAATATGAAGAATTGGAAGAATTTTTTTTTTTGAAAGAATCGGTAACGGACATTACCTCTTCTTTGAAACGCCTCTTTGAGACCTCCAGTTAGGGCACTAAAATTGGTCTTTGAAAAATACCAGGACCTCTAGGATGTTTCTAGGAAATTATAGAAGATAAATTGGCAGGGTTGGGCTGAGCATTAATGCTCAAAGTGGTGTGATTAAGAGAGGGAGGAGGTGTCCTTTTATAAGGGAGGAGAGGGGCACCTTAGGAAAAACTAAAAATATTATTTTATTATAAAGTCATATTCGGTTTTTAATAGCTCCAAATTGATTTATTTCGAAGATAATGTGGGTATGGGTCTAAATCCTCTCATAAAATATAATTTATACAAGTTTAGGTATCTATTTTAACCTTATCATTTAGATTTAACTTTAACTTAAATAATTTTACTTTTACCGTGTCTTCTTGTTTTCTTACACTATAAGGTTAATAAACATAATATAACAATCCAAAAGAACCCCAATGTGTTTATTATTAATATATATAACCTTATCTAAGTCATTTGGCCTAACCATAGATTTTTAGAAATAAAATTAAAATTAATAATATAATATCTGTTTTAAAAACTATTTTATGTCCATTTTGACACTATTTGTTAATTGATTTTTGTGAAAATCATAACGAAATATTAGTTCAAAAAAATTTAATTAACTCAATAATAACATGTCATATTAACCTATAAAATTATTTTAATTCATAAAAAGTCTCAAATTACATTTATTTGGGTATTTATAACATCAATTATGTCAATATTTCATTAATAAGATAATTACTGCATCATCATTATGTCATAAATAAATTACATTATTTATTTTCTAAAAATTACAAATATAATACCATTATGTTGGAAATATTTATAGCTTTTCAATTAATATTTATAGTCGAATTTATCTTATTTATAACCCTATAATAAAATGATTTAGTTATTAAACTTTGATTTTAACTATTTTAACCATTTTTTAAATAAATTAATAATAAATGTCCTAATCTAATCCAAGTGAGCCTAAATGGTCATATTTTATTCCTAAGTTTTTTTGTGGTCTAATTACACTTATCCAATAGAATTAGAACATGTGTTAGGGTAATAATAATAACATTTCTACCCTTAATTACCCTATTTAATTTTAACCGTGGTAAAAAAAGTAAAAAGTTATTATTCACAAAAAATTATTTTCATATCATTGAACCAAATTTTAGTCCTTAATATTAACCATGTCTCTCGAATTTTCTAAATTCCAATCACAGTAGTGGTAAAATTATGTTTTATTTAAATTTTCAAATTCTCCTAAGAGGTGGGTATAAAATGGTGAAAAGTTCAATAAAATTTTTATATATCTAAAATTATTATAAAATGACTCCAGTGTATTGAATTGAACTTATATAGGTATTATGTATCAACTTTTACCTAAAATAAATTTAAATAAAATAAGTAATTATTTAAATAAAAAGTCAAATTTTAAATAGTAAGCCAGTGTTTTCACTATTCATCCAAAATTGAAAGTTTTCATAAAAATACCAAAATTTTACCCTAGGAAAATTTCGATATTCCAAATCCAAAAATGAAGTCCATTTTGAAAAAAAATTACCAAATTTAAAAAAAAAAATTATTACTATTCATAACGGATAGTTTTAATAATATTTTAATAGCATATCGTTGTTTAGTGAAACTCGGTATTACGTACGACGCAAGCTATCGAGGAAGGTCGTGATTGCATATAAAGCAAGCCAAGCTAGTTTTGTGTGTAGTGAAAGATTCCTTTGATGATTTATAGAAACAAAATATTTCTCATAAAATTCTCAGGTGTTACAACTATACCCATCCAAATTCTGAAGTGTTGAATAACAAACTACACCATGATGTAGAGACGTTAAAACGTACGTACATATGTATAGTGACTTTGTAATTTATATGATGGATAGAATAATAAATATGGTTGTAGTATATTTATAATAACATATCATTTTGTATAGGGTATTGTGGTTATTTTTTTAGAAATAACAATGAAATAGGATGTGGAAGAAGAAATGGACATTGAAAGAGTTGATGAAATAATTACCACTTCTTTGGGTTATTCTATTTGATTTTAACAAAACAGAAGAATGAGATGAATTTATTATAAATGTAATCCCTCTAAGATGATGTTAGGATAGCTGGTAGGTGATTTGAGTAGGTTATGGGTGATCCAGATGGCTTTGGAGGTGTGAATTTACGTTAAGGTAAAGTACCCTTTTATAAGAGATATGAGGGGAACATTGGGAACTACTTTAAAAATTAACTTATTATAAAATAATTTTTGGTTTCTAATATCTCCAAATAGAATTATTTTAAGACTAAGGTGGTTATGGGATTAAATCCATGCATCCAATTGGTTTTAGAGAATTTTATGTCAATATATTAACCTTAACTTTTAGATTTAACTCATAGTTAAATAGTTTAACTTTTTCCAAGTCTTATTGTATTTTTATATTACATGGTTAATAAACATACTATAAAATTCTAAAAAAATAAAGTGGTTCATTAATGAGATATCTATAATTATATATTTTCTTTTGCAGAAAAATAAATTTTTTGAAATATAATATCCTTTAATAATATAATATTTTTTTAAAAACTCATTTATTTCAATTTGGAAACTATTTAGAATTTGGTTTTTGTGAAAGTCATTACAACTTGATTACATAAAAAAAATAGATTTAATCAACCCCAACATGTCACATTCACCTATACAATTTTTTTGATGATGTTAAAACATTAAAATTATATTAATTTTATTATTTATAATATCATTTAATTGATTCCTTGATTAATAATGTCATTATTGCATCATTATTGTTTCATAATGAAATTAATTTTTTTAATATCTAAAAATTATAAATAAAATACCATGATATAAAAAATATTTTTATATTTTTAATGAATATTTACGGTCAAATTAATATTGTGAATAACCCTATATACATAATTGTTTAGTTATTAAACATTATATTTTACATTTAACACTTCTTTAAATAAAATAATAATAAATGTTCTAATCAATCCATGTGGATAAAAGGGGGTATTATTTTATGACTAATGTTGAATTTGTTCGAACAAAACATATCCAATAGAATTAGGACATGTCTAAGGGTAACTATAATATCTTTTTCACCTTTAATTATCATATTTACTTATAACTATGGTAAATAAGATTCATAAGTTATTATTCATCAAAAATTATTTTCATCTTTTTGAAACTCATTTTACATACTGATGTAAACTATGCATCTCAGATTTTTTTAAATTCAATTAACATAAGTTGTAAAATTACATTTTATGCGAATTTGAAAATGTGTCTTGAAGGTGTGTAAAAGTCATTAAAAAGTTCAACATAATTTTATACATATAACATTATTATAACGTGACTCCTATGAATTACATTGGACATATATAGTTATTATTTATATATTTAGAATTATAATAAATTTAAATAATATAAATAATTATTTACATAAAAACTCAGTTTTAAACAATAACGTAGTGTTTTTCACTATTCATAAAAAATTGAATTTTTTCAGTAAAATCCAAGATATTGAACCTATGATAATATCGATATTATATATCCAAAAATGATTTCTATTTTACCAAATTATAAATAATATTTTTTTCATTGATTAATTTTAAATTAATTCTCGTTTCCAAAGCATCGAAGACAGTTTTTGATAACTAAAACTATCAAATGATGGATATGTGTTTATGTCCAATTTAAATGTAAAATTACATCAAAAAACCAAAATTGGATTAAATGATAAAAATAGAATCTAATTATGCCTAAAAAATTCAAATATAAAATTTCACAATAGAAATTATTTTGCATAAAAAAGTTGTTTTCAATTAAAATTTACTATATTTCTATATTAATCAAAATATGAAAGTTATCAGAAATACAAAAACAATTAGTGAAACTAAATTTTTTATGTCTTTATTCTAAAGGAATATATAATTTTTCCAAATTTAGTATATAAAAATGTGAAATATTGTATTTAAAAGGGGTTCTCTATTAAAAGGCGGTAAAATTTTATTTTTTGAAAAATACTTACTTTATCGGAAAAAATGATTTTTTTTCTTATATAATGTCTAAGGATAACATTATTTAGATATTAAAATTATATGGATTATATGAAATTCACAATGCAGTTAATAAAATTCATAACCACATTTTGAATGACTAGTTTTATAAGTCATGGTGCGCTCGAACATAGTGTTTTGTTTAGAGGAAACAATTGAATTACTTTAAATATATAATGTACTATAAAATCATGGGGTGTTACAAGGGTGACCACTTGTCACATCTGAGGAGGTGGTAGGGCTTGAACCGATGACCTAAGGATGAATAGTGTTTCGCGCCTACCATTATCCTTTGAGATGTATGGGTTAATAAGTCAATGTTTTTAGTTAAGCAATGTTATAGATAAATAATAAATATGTAAGAATATTATTATTATTATTTAATTTCCTATTAATGTATTAACTAGATTAGTTTTATAAAATAGTTATATAAATATATAATTATTTTTTATGGAATTTATTTTCTATTAAAAGTGAATTTTAGATCTTCATGAAGAAAAAAACATTTTCAGATATTTGTTTCTTGAAGTAGTGGAAGAATTAAAAATATATATAAACATATACAATGGATGAAATTGAATCTATTTAAATATATCAATTATGTATATATTCTTATATTCATAGGGTGTTTAACCATTACTCTACATTAGGAAAATGACCACGAAATAAAATTTTATCCTAGTAAATTAAATTTTATTGTACTAATGGTCCTTTAAATCATCATGAATTTTTGTCCTGATCCCAGGAACATTATATATATCATTAAAGTGTTTTTGATAAATAAGATCAATCACTCCAAATAATTATTTATGATTTTCCTATAATTCCATATCATTATATTATATTGATGTTCTCTTTCATGGAAACCTATTTTTGTGTTTTTCCATATAACCTTGGTACTTATCATTCAATCCTTTCAAGAAGATTTTACTGTCCCTTCTAAATATGTCGGCCTTTAGAAAATGAAGTTTCAAATATAAACAATTATATTACCATGATAATGGCTAAATTTTTTGGATACGACATATTTATATTTAAAATGAACGTAACACCCCAAAAAATATAAAATAATTACATTTTATTCGAAAGCATTTATGACCCACTACACCAACCAGAGAAAAGTAATATAACCATAGAATTCCTTAAGATATATGTAATATTAAAAAAATCTTTTTATATCTTTCAATTCATGTAATACTGAGTTATCTTCCACCTCATATATCATCAAGTTTATTCGATAGATAATATTATATAGAAGACCGAGTTTTAACGAAAAAATATATTATTAAAATATTATTATTTAATATATTAATAAATAACCTAGCCACTGAATATATTGATATTAATATTACTAAATAACATTTAAAAATATAAGGTTTAATTAATTGGTAACATGTTATTTAGAAATGAAAATAAAAAAATATATAGTAGAAGTGTATTAAAAATACATTTTATGTGTCTGAAGGAATTTTATCATAACAAATTAAATTAATTACTGTTAATATTTTAATAGAAATTACTTTTATTTATAATATATTATAGAAGATGTTGTGACATTAATGTAATGGATTTGAAGGCATAACGTTATAAAATTCCCAATTTGATGAATAAAATTGATTTATTTTTATAATAGATGTTTTCATGTATTTAAATGGAATTCTAGTTTTAATACAAAATTTTGACAATTTTTTAAATTTTATTTTCCCCAAAACATCATTTTCTCATGTTTCATGTAAATGATATCATAGTTTTTATTTTTTTATTTTTTGTCAAATTCTTCATTTTTGATGAATAGTTGTAAATACTTATTTATAATTTAAAAAATACTTTTCATATAAAAAATATAATGTTAAATTATACATTTTATTTGTTTTAAATTTATCTATATATTATGTATCTTTCTTTGTATATATTTTTCATTAGAGTTATTTTTATATTTAATGTAGATAATAAACAAGTGTATTATTTTGATTATTTTTTACCTTAAAAACTAGTTTTCTTATAACATCTATAAGTTTATTTTAAAATTCATTTTATCCACATCTATAAATTTAATTTGAAAAAACATATTCTATATTTTGTATATGGAGAATTTATAATGTATATTTTGGTAAACATACTTTTTTCCAAAAAATATATAGGTTGAGACAATTAAAATCAATTACAATGACTATATTAGAAATGATTTTGTGGTGAAAAATTAATCTTAATTGGTTTAATTAGCTAGAAATATTTTCAAATACCATTTTTATCCATATTTCAACAATATACCCAATTTTGTATTATATTTTTCATTATTTTTAGCACATGAACTAAATTATTCCTCATAATAATGATTACATTTGGTTACTTATAGGAATTACACTACTCCACTACCAAATGGAAGTGACCCCTCACTTACTCACATCTCTCAAGCATTTGGGATCAGTGAAAACTAGAAAAAATAATTTTCCATCTTCCCTTCCCTCATCCTAGAAGCCTAAATCTAGGATCTAATCCCACAAAGTGACTGTTTTGGTTTAAACCAATAGGATTTTACCAAACAATAGGTAACATACCTCAATGAGAATTTTTTTTCCATTCTCCTCCCAAATATTAGTATTATAGCTAAAATATATAATAATTTAATAATTACAAATATTCTACAATATTGTTATGTTTAGGGTAAATCCAAGAATTCACATAGTTCCCTCATATCAGATACACAATCAGCATTCATGAAAATAGTGTACTACCACCATGTGAACCAATATTGTTCAATACCCTATTACAACATTTATTAGTTGGGAATAATGGTGGATTTATTGTTCATATGTGAAATATATGATATTTATAATTTCATTATGATTGTTTAGATATTATTTGAAAAATATCATACTGCATTCAATTTTTGGGAATATGATAACATTGTTCAAATGTATAGCAGTCTACCACCTTGTGACGCGATGTGATTTTCTCACACATTACATGGAATTTATTAAAGATGGATTTAATAAGAATAAGTGAGATAAATAACAAAAATATTATAATATATTGATAATATAAATATATATCACTTATTTTTTATTATGTTAATCTAGCATGAAAATTAATGCAACATTCAAGCATACGTACGACCTACAGTCTCCATTAATAGTTCTTCTCATTTTTATTACTAAATTTTATGAAATTATTTGAATAAGTAAGTAATAAATATATATAATATATAATTAATTTTATACAGTATTAATATGATAAAATCATTATAAATATTGGAGGAATAAAAAAAAGTCTCAAAACATTTGGATAAAACAGTGCAATTAATACTTAGAAGGATGAAAACAAGGAAATATTTATAATTATTAGGCAAGAAGATGTTATAAAAGGGTCGTGAATGATATAATAAATATTTATATGAATCTATTATAAGATAATAACATTATTAAAACCATTATACATGATTAAAAAGTCTTTCATTCAATGGGGAGTGTATGGTAGGGGATTGTCATCTCAATTTCATTTCATCGAGAAAAATTGAATTTTTAAGAACCAATTGATTTTTATATTTCATATAGAATTCCCCATGATATATATTATAATTAATATGTAACTATTATTTGTTTTTATTTTGTTAATTTTAAATATATCATCTAATTAGATTTGAACTTAATTTTACAAGGGGGTAATGAAATGTCACAACAGAGTCCTTTTCATTTGTTACACTACTTACTCAATGTCATTAATATTATATAATTAGTTGTATAATGAAATTATATTTTATAATATTTTATTGAGAAAGTTTTTATGTGTATTTATATTTGATACAAATAATTTATTTGTACATTATTTCTTACCATATTATTATTATAGTTATAAGGGTATATTTCAAAATCTTATTTTAGTCAAGATTATTTATTTTTGAATATCAGTTAATGGAAAAAGATTCAAATTTCAAATCAAATCATTCAGATTTATTCTACTATAGTAATTCCTAATAGTTTTCAGGTGATAGTACAATTTTTATACTCTGTTTTACATAAAATTATTTAATAAAATCCCACTTCATTTCGTTCTTCAGTCATAAATCCATTTACATACAAAACAATGTTTTCTAAAAGTGTTTTCAAAAATAATTTATTTAATCTTATAAAATTGATTTACAAAAATAAATACATGATCATTTTTTATTTTTATTAAATATTTCAGTTTATTCTTTATGTATCTTTCTGTAGGAGGAACCTTCCTACATTTTATTAATGCAAAGTGAATGTATTTTATCGGATACTAAATTACACATGGTCATTTACATGATGATTTTGTTTCATGTTTATGATGTTATTTTTAAAGATAAATTTTTTTAAATTTTCTTTTCAAAGAGAAGGACTTCCAATATGTTTTTGGAATAAAAATTATATTTTGAGCCATATTTTTTTTATAATATTTATTAGTTCATCAAATATAAAGACTATTATCCTTAAAATGATGTGTATATGTAAAATTCATTAATTTTTATTGTTTATGAATATTGATGCTTATTATTTTGAAAAAGTATATTATTTACACTCAACTACGCAATCAATTGTTTTAATTCATTAACTACACATTGATTTTTTCACATTATAGTGATTATTGAACATTAAATATACCTCAAATATGAAAATTCTTTATCATGGATATGATTATTTCCAAAACTTAATATCATATTTACATAATGTTTTTACTTTTATTGTTATTTTAATATCAAGGGAAATATTGAAAAACAAATATTTTTAATCACAAATGATATGTGATAAATAATGTACTATATGAGTTATACAAGTAATTTGAAATGGGAGAAATGATTTTGACTAGAATGAAATGGGTTGGGGACTATCTAAAGTAAGACACATGATGAATCAATAGTCTCATAAGATAAAATTAGAAAGAAGACACTTATTAATTTGTAAACACTATATTCTAATATGCCTTGTGAAATGTCAAAATTAGAGAGATAATGTTGGAAAAACTAAATTGGTTCATAACCATTATGTTTTATATATTATTTTCATTGGTATTAATGGTAATAGTTTATGTACCTAGGAAAAATGACACCAAAAAATAAAAAATTCATTCATTTAGTATTTTTGTTATTATTAGACATGAGATTTATACTTTGATAAAATCAGCGAATTCATTTAAGAGTCATTTTATTGATTAAATGTAATGTGATATTAGTTATCTATAAGGATATGATGAAGGGAAAAAATATATTTTATAAAAATGTCTTATGTTTCTTGTTTTTACAAACTAAAAATAAATTACACATGAATGTATATAGATTACAAATACTAGAGAACTATTTGGTCCTTTGGGATGATATTTTATTGTTTACTTAGAAATTTAATGTTTTTGAGAGGCTGACTTAAGGTTAGTGGGTCGAGGGTAGTTACAGTTGGTATAAAAAATGTTTAGTAACATCATTGTAATATTTTTTGAATAAAATATATATTAGGGAACATAACCATATGATTTTATTTGAGGATAAGAATAAAACAACATCATAGTGTTAAGGTAAAATATAAAATATGTGGGTTTTCCAAACAATAAATCCCTAGATAGATATACTAATTAGACATGGTTATTGATCCTATGTACATAGGGGTACTAAATCTGAGAAGAGAACATTGGGATTTACTTAATTATAACTAGTTGTAATAAAATCGGTCATATTGTGCACATGGTTCGACAATCCTAATGAATATTTTAAAGATAATTCATATTTTCTATAAAAACCATTATAATGAATTTTAATAGATAATAAAAATAAATGAAATTAGATTAAAATTGTACGAAGTATGAAGTTAAGAATAAATAAAAATGATGATGTATTAGAATTCAATAATTAAACTTTTTAATTATTTTATCAATGGTGTTTTTTAATAGTAATTTGTACGCCTATAACAATTGTGTTACATTTTAGAATCACATGTCTCTTAGTTAATATAATATATATTAATACCACCACTATTTTATGATATTAATATTGATCATGTTTTTAAATTATGCACTCCAATTTTTTCGATGTTTGTGATGGGTGACTACCAAGACTTACAAAATTTTGGAGAAATTTATGGATCATATATGTTTTAGTTGAAAATTTGTTTGTAGAATAATTACTTAATATTTTATAAACATAATATTTAAGGTATAGAGAAACTTTAATGTTAATATGATAATTTAATATATTGGAAAAATCATAAAAAAATATTATTATTCATTGTAAAAAAATTTTATTTGAAAGACTTAGCCAAAAGGTTATTTAATGTTGAAATTTTTTAAGGATGTTCATCATAAACTATGAAAAAATTATCGGAATTATATTAATGTTTTTTATAAAAATTGTTACCCAAATTTTGGGTGGCAACCCATCACATCAAGTGAGGTAGTGGGCCTAGAACAGATTACCAAGGGATGATAAGTGTTTCACACCATCCTTTGGAATACGTGATGTCCAGGATAATATGAAATTATTATAAGTTAATTTTTTTCGAATATATATGATTTCTGAACTGATATTGTTAATATTTTTGGATTATAAATTATGTTTTAAAGAAATTGCTTTTGGTAAATCGGAATAGATAGATATGAAGATTTATTATGGTTTTTATGATCAGTTAAATGTAAATTGTAGTGCCTCATATATAAAAAAAGTAGGTATTCATTTTTTGTTGTAATGGTTGAATAGGGAATTGATAAAAGCACAACCAAAGGATGAATAGTTATAATATATATATTTCAGGTAATTATATTTTCTTTAATTCATAGGTATTAAATGAATTACTCAACCTTTGGAATCTCACCATTAAATAAAATTTTGTCTTAATAACTTTTTTTTAACAGATAGACTTTCAATCCACACTGATTTATATTTCTTATCCCCACAAAATTCCATAGAACATTAATATTTTTGTGAATAATGTTCTCAAGAACATACTATAATTATTTACACTTTTCATCCAATTCCGTACTCTCACTTTCCACTAATGTTCTTGTAATTTTAAACCTAGTTATGTATTGTTCCCTAAAATCTTATAACATCTTATTATCTATAATAAATATTATTTTTAAAAACCCTTCTCAATATGTTATATTTAAATAATTAAATTTTCAAATATCAATAAAATCTATTACCAAGTTCAAGTTGAAATTTCAATGATGGAATTTATTTATGGTGGGGAGAATATAACACTCCAAAAAAATATAAAAGAGGTAAATTTTACTAAATAGTGTATATGAAACAAAACACCATGTGTAGAAATGAATATAAACACTCAAGAATATATCAAATATGTACTATTTAAACTAAAAATAATATATTTTATTTCAATCAATGCACATAATACCTACTTAGCATCTGTCACATAGAATAAAAATTTTCCTCGATATCTTGCGTCACATGAAAGACTATGTTTTACCAAAAAAAATATTAACTAAATATCATTATTTAATATAATATGATATAATCTAGCCATTAAATTAATGGTAATTAATAGTAGTAAATTATTTATAAAATATATATTTGAGTTAATTTGTAAAAAAATAGTTATAAATGAATATATTAAATAATAGAATATAAACTAATTTACCTATAATATATTTAACCAAATGTTTTTACATTAAAAAAATATATTTTATAGGAATAAAATAAGAATAAATTCAATTTTACACATAAAAATGATATATTTTTTAGAGACAGTTATTCTACCTATTAATGCAAGAATTATATTAAGACTAATTTTTTTAACATCTATAATTTTTTTAAAAAAATATAATAATTTATTTATCATTACAATAAAAATTATCATAGGGTTATTTTTCAATTTTTTAGAGACGTTCTTTTACATGAATAATAAAAAATATTAACTTTAAATTGCAAACACAATTTTTATCTAACAAATTTTTATTTATAAATTATGTTTTTAATTGTTTTTAATGTCAAATTAGATCAATAATACAAATATTAATCTAATTTTATTCATTTTAATTATTATTATATTAAATCTATTTATATAAAAAAGTGAACTTTTGGATAATTTCACTTAAAAAACAACATTCACGTCAAATATATAGGATTAATTTTAAATTAATTTGTTTTTATTTAGTGATTTTAATTTGAAAAAATGAATTTTTTTATAGTCATCGTAATTAATAATTATGTTATAGTAAAAATAATTTCCCAAAAAATATTAAAGAAAACATTAAAATTAACTACATGATTAAGGTTAAAATGAGTCTCCATAATGGTAAAACATTAATTATAAGGGGAAAATGACCTAAAATTTTGTATAAATCTATTTTATAAAACAATTTAAGACAAATCTCTACATGTATTGAAAATAATTTATTATTTTAGGCATGTGATATAAGTGATACCTCCCAATAGAGTTTAATGTTTGGTATTTATAGGAATTCCTCTCATCCTCCACTACAAAAGGTTATTAGCCCCCCTAACATATTAAAAAATATAAATCCATTTGGATCTAACAACCTATGAAAAAAATTACACATTCATGCTCTTAACACCATAAGACTCATTATTTTAATTAATACAACCATGGAATTCCACTGGTGAAAAAAATTGAGTTACCCAATGAAGTGGTAGTGCTCTTCAAAGATAACTTTAGTTTTATTTAATTCACCAACCCTACAATTATTATTATAATTTTAATATATAATAACCTTAGTATATTTAATATTCTATTTTTTTTTATTTGTAGGTTGACATCTAAAACTACACACACTTAATCATTTGTGTGTTTGGAGGTCTATTACCTCGTAACGTAATGTAATTCGATCACACGTTACAAAGATTTTATTAAGGATGTGTTTTGTAAAAATAAGTGATATATATAACATAAATATTATAACATAATGAAATAATTCATATATATAACATAATTTTATTTATTTCAATACAATAAGAAAATAGATTTTTATTTCATGTGTACAAACGACCTATCATCTCCATTAAAAATGCATTTAAATTACTATCAATAAATTTGATAAAATAATTTAAATACATATACAATAATTTTATAGGATATTTACATATTCTTTTATATTCTGGAGTTGATGAAATTTTGATCTAAGTAAGAAGACCCAAAATTACATGTGAAAAAATACATGAAAAATAAGGTAATTAACTCCAGTAACAATGAAAAATTGATATATTAATAATGAATGGTTAATAAAAGTTATATTTCACATTAATGATAATATTTTTAGGTATTTTGAATTTATTTTCAATTGAATTTTTCTATTGATGTTTCCTTTTAATTTTTGGACAAAGGTGTAAAATATTGGGAGGAAAAATATTGGGGCATGGTTGACTCATGGTTAGTGGTTACTGTGAACCTCAGCCTAGTTAGTTATGTGGTAAGTGGATATTTTGATTCAATAAATACCACATGGTTTGGTAAAGGTTAGTTAAACTATTATGGAAGGTTGTGCGGTTGGTTCTTCTTGGACAGTGAAAACATCACTGCCATAATAAGGTTTGTGAAACTATGATAACTAATTGAGCATCATGTCCATGTCATTAAATTTTTTTAATATCCTTTCTTGTTATGTTTTGAAAAGAAAATACTATATTATCACCACTTATATATTCCTCACCATAGGTGTGCATCTTTGTCATTTCCCCTATCGTGGTGCTCTATTTTGGTGGGAGCTTTTGTGTGATTTCCATCTAGATCATCTAGAAAGTGTCATATCTCCTTGATTCCTTTTATATTATAGGGTTTATTTCCTATTTCATTGTGATTTATCTTCTAAAATTTTATATTTTCTAGTTTTAGGGTGATATCTTGATTCATTGGGTTTAATCTTTATGTCTAGTGTTTTATCTTTCCTCATGAAAAATCATTTTAGGTATGGTTTATGTTTTTCACTGGAATCTAAAATATTCTACTCTTATGTTAGGTGATTACATCCATAATCTTTATTTTATGATAATATTTTTTTACAGGTGTCTTTTTATGTGTTCTATTTTGTATATGTGTGGTCTTAAATGAGTTTTTTGGTGGATTTTATTAAAATATAGTTTACAAATCTTCATTATATAAAAAAATTAGGAGTATTTATTATGTAAATCCTTATTGTACCTCTTGATGGTGTTTTATAATTTGTTAATATGAATTATTTAATTCTTCATGGGGTACGAATCAAGAATTTAAATTGTTTTGTGTGTGATTGATTACAAATGTGTATTTTGCCTGTGCTAGTGTTGTCATATTGTGTGTGTTGACTGTTATAACTTGAGTAATGTGAGGATAATGTGTTATTTATATCATGGAATATATTTGAGGACACAAGGAACCCCTGGTAACTAGGTTGGTGGAATAGTAATAATACTATAGATTATTTATATGTCATCAATCCCAATTTTAGCTAGAATGATTGACACTACAACACTAAATACTCATTGAAATTATTCGAGACCACTTGGCCCATGGGGTTCATCATCATAGTGTCTCATGCACGAGAACAATTTTAGTCATTGTTATTATTCCACATTATAATGAGATATGATATACAATCTATCCCATTTATATCAAATTCCTAGAGGGTTCTCCCATGATATAGTGATCTATGGTGATATCATACATAACATCGACACACAATATTCATGGTTGGTCATTTGATATTTTATCATGTTTTATATAAAAGTATCATTCCTTAAAATGATTCTAAATTTTATTTCATTAGAAATCCAGTTATAATTATCACTTACTTTGTATAAATTGTAATATTTTATTGGTTGGGATCCTACTATTCTATAACTCACACGATAATTACGCCTTTGTGTTTAAGTAGACCTCGTTATGTTTTACACATGTAAAGGAATGATATTTTTGAGATTGTGGTTTTGGTTTCAAAAGGTATTCCTTCTGTAGTGTTGGTGGTGGTGGTGTATTTGGGGCAATTCTCCTCTAATCATATAATGGTTATGCGATATTTTTTTCTCGTTTATTGAATACTGATTTTGGTATTTATCTAGTTTTGTAAATTAAAATATGGTAAATTGGTTATGCCACATTTGGTTGAAAATTTTATATTATGGATTATTAATTATTTTTTTTTGTGTATAAAATTAGGTAAAATCATTCGCAAATATTATTATTGATACCCAAGAACTTTTTTCCACCCATGGGTATCAGTAATATCTTTCAGGTCATGCAAAATCCTAGGTTGGTCAGTAGTTCGGATGACAAACCAAATTTTTTAATGAAAAATTGGTATCCAAGGTAGGTTAATCGCTTTTTTTATATTTAATTTGGGATGATTCTATATAGATTGAAGGTAGGATAGTTAGGGAATGAGGATCCAATTGTGAGTTAGGTTCATAGACAGTACACCTCATGAAAAATATCGAGTTTCCAAGGGATGTCGGTATACCTATATGACTTATCCTCCAAGTGTGACCGACAATCAACATAGCGTATATGTATATTTAGTGGGGGTGAATTGTTTGGGTAATTACATTTTGCTAAAAATTATAGTTGATTTTTATTTGTTATTATTTCGAAAAAAAATCACGATTTATGTATTATTTGTCTTTATTGTGAATTCTTATTTTTATAGTAACATGTATCCCTGAAGTATTCCTTTATAATCACAAGAAGAATTCAAATAGTGTTCTCCCACAAGATTTGATCAAAGGCTTGAGGAATTTTTGGTCCGGGCTATAGAATCTATGAGACATGGAGTGGGTCTTAGTCCTTCTACAATTCAGGAAGCTGAATTTGGTACAAGGAGAGACAAAGCCCATGAGTTATATAAAAAAACTTCATCATTCCACGTTTTCAACGAACCTCAAGAAGTAGTTGATTTTCTTGATAAGATAGAGATCATGTTTGAATTCAATGACACTCTTGAAGAAGTCAGGGTGAAATGTGCATAATTTCTTCTGGAAGGATCTAGTCAGAGGTGGGGAGACACTGTGGTCAAAATGTGGAAGCCCAAAATGATGAGGTGGAAGGACATTGAGGATGTGTTCAGTGACTTGAATTTCCATGTGGTCCTAGACTATTCCAAATCCAATTAATTTATGAATTCCTTCAGTGGTACTAGTTAATAATGGAGTATTCAAAATACTTTGTTGAGCTAGTATGGTATGCACTAGATAATAGTAACCAATGAGTAGGTGAAGTCTCATAGGTTCAAAAGGGGTTTTTGGACCAAGATATTGGGTATTTATTTTCATGATAGAGAGTTATGAGGATATAGTTGACTAACATTGTATGGTTTATATCAACAAAAAATAAAAACATGGTTCCACTAGGCTATTTTATTGATTGGTAGTAGTAGTTCATCTACAAAGATTAGGAATAAATATCAGATATGTAAAATGGGAAGTGGTATTTCCAGCCATCCTTCCTGGAATTCATTTTCTATGGCATTTTATGTAGGGTCAGATGTGTGCCACCTATTTGGGAGGGTAGAGAACACTAAGTCTAAATGTATATAACCACCCAATATTTTCTATTGATATGAATCAATAAATAACTTGAAGATTTTTTCTATAGTGATGCACCAAAATTAGAGTGGGGTAGGATCTGTAGATTCATTGGGAATGCCAGCTCAGTTGGTGCCTCTTAGGATGGTGGAATATCATTTTTGTGGTTGTGGTAGATGGTCCAGTTATTCATCATTCCAGAGTCATTTAAGGGAATATCAATAGGACATTTGTCATGTTCAGACCCAATAAGACACTTGGAATCTTCATTATTTAGACCAAGAACCAATGAGACCATATATTTATCCCTTAAAAATTTGTGGTTTCATTATGATTTCATCATCTAAATTTGCTATTTTATTTGATTTTGGTTCTTATGTTTCATTCATATCTATATTTATTATTAATCTATTGAACATTCCTACAGAGTTCATGCTTTTTTTATAGAGGTGGTAACATCCTTTGGTAAGAAGAAAATGCAGGGTCTCCAGGGCCCATCGTGAGCACTCTTTATGTCAGTGGTCAACTAATAATGGGACTTCGATGTCTTGAATATATAATTACTTGAAGTAATAATTTTCATGGATTGGATAGTTTAATTTTAATCACATAGTGATTTTTATAGGTGGCATGTATATTTCATGGAACTTGATGGTAGTAATAATATTTTCATGGATAGTGGGATACTCAATTCGGTTGTGCTAGACCTCCACACTCAGAGTTTTGAAATCATGTTTTTTTACTTATTATCAATATTGATTGAGGAATGTGGTGGTACTCCTAAGGGAGGATTACCTATCATAGTGTAGAGTTCTCAGATGTGTTTCTAGATTACATTTAAGTTTACCCCTAGATTGGGATGTGGATTTCACGATTGACTTGGCGCTAGGGATAACACCTATATCTATTCTTTCCTATCATATGGCCCCAATTATTTTTAGGGAATAAATGATACATTTGGTTTTTTTGGAAGAAAAATGGTTCATTCCCCATATCATCTCTCCTTGGGATGACCTATCCTTGTTTGCATAGAATGATTAGGGATCTCTCTGATTGTGGTTGGTTATCGGTAGCTGAAGAAGTTCACCATCATGAACAAGTATCCAATACTAGGAATTGAAGAGTTGATTGATTATATTAATAGGGAAAGGTGGTTTTCTATTATATACCTGCGTTCTAGTTACCACCATGTTAGGGTCAAAGATGTGAACATTTGGAAATCTCCATTCCAAATAATGTACGCCAACTTCTAGTACATGGTTATGCCTTTTAGATTAATAGATGATCCAATGGTTTTCATGTAACCGATGAAAAGGTTGGAAAAAACTATCTCGTATACAACATTATGCAATTATTGTATGGCATCATTATTTATTCCATACACATTAAGGATCATGGGAATCATTTGAAGTTCATGTTGGGAACTCTTTGACATCATTGTCATTTTGAAATGTTTTCTAAGTGGACATTATAGATCAGGGAAGTCATTTTTATAGACACATTATCTCAGAGAAAGGGTTTTTGTTGGACCTAGAGAAAATTACTATAGTAATGTTGTGGGTGCATCTTAAGAATGTGTTTGAGATCGAGAGTTTTATTGGATTATCTGGATATTACATGTGGTTATTTTGATACTTATCTTATCATTGTTCTTCCATTATAGAGTGCATGCATAATGGAATGATGTTTTAACAGATCCTTGAGTGTTAGGAGAACTTTAAGGATCTGAAGAAGAAATTGACTACCACGCATGGGTTGATATTTCCTGTGTTAAGAATGTACTATGTGTTTTATTGTGGTTATTCTTGTATGGGCCTCAAATGTGTTCTTAGTCCAGATATTTATGTGGTGTCATATGGCTCCCTCCAACGCCAACCACATTAAAAGAACTACCGTACACATGAACTGGAGTTATAATTTTTGATTTATGACTGAATCCATGACATCTTTATGGATATCTCTATGTCTTTATCCCCTTGAATCTGTTTTGATTTTCAAAAAAAATCTCTATTTCCACCTAGGGTGACAATCCCTCTAATTCATCATTTATTACGGTGATTTTGGGTTGTTTTTCTGTTGGTTTTTTCATATTTCTGTTATTGGTTAAAAGTTGTAGTGTGGGAAATGTGGTGTTGGCATAGAGAGGTATATAGTTATGATGTGAATGGAAGTGGGATAAGTGAGAATCAAATGATTGGTGTCTAGATAGATTCCTCCTACGATTTGGCTTCTTTGGTGGCTCTCGTTTCTGATCTGTATTTCATGGTGTTGGTGGGATTCGGTGGATTCTGCCTAGATTTTAACAGTGTTTTTGTGGATTGGGGATGATGTTGATGGTCTCATAAGCATGGTTTCATGGGGAGGGGGGTTGATTTTTCACGAGGTTTTGTTTAAGTATCTTTTTAGGGTATAGTTTCCATGGTTTGTGTTCCCCAACAGTGATGGTATTGACATATTTTTGTCTTATAGTGCCCATTTTTAACTTCTATGGATCCAAGAATCAAACATTCTCTATGAGGTGGAGCTACATGGTGGTCTCCAAGGTTTTTGGGAAAGTGAGGTTGAGTGGGAGGCTTCATGAGATAGATAGTGTTGACGATCGATCAGTGATTTCATGGTATGATATGTTTTCAATTATATTGATGATGGGTTCAGTGATGAGGGTCATAGAAAAGACATTATGGTTTACCATTGATTGGTGATACACATGTTTCATGAAGACGGTGTGGGTGTGAGGTGGTGGGATGTACACCTGTTTGTTTTGTCTCACTAGAGATGTGGTGACTCAGAATATGTCAGATCTACATTTGGAATTGATGGCGATGGCGCGATGATGACTACAATTTGTGGTGATGTCGAAACTATCTTGTTATTCGATGGTGCATTATGTGTAGGATTTTCTTTTTGTGGAAGTGGCCTTTGTTTTAAATTTTGAATTTGTATGTTGTAATCGTACTAGTGTCGTTCCCAATTTTCCCTTATTAAGGCCTTTTATGTAAATAATAAAATTTATTCGGGCTAATAAAAAAATTTAGAATACATAATCTCTAAAAAAGATTTGTACTTGTGGGAACAGAATTGGATTGAGAAATTGTCGGGGTTTGACATCAATATCATGTATACTCTATGAGAAGTTAATATCATGGATGTGCATTGAATAGAAAAATGAAATTACATGAATTAAGGGTGTCCTGTGATGAGTGGACCTTAATGGGAATTTTTTCCAGCTAAACATTGTTACCAATGAACATAGTGGATGTGTGTTTTGGCTACTACTCAGTTGGATCCTTATCTTCTGGTGCTAGTTCCATGAGTAAATCCTGTCGAGGAGTTGTTATAGCAGTCTATGTAGTTTATTCATTGTGGGGAGGCACCACGATATTGATCATTGTATCTAATGAGAGTTCTATGTTTCAAGGGTTATTTTTTGGTTCCGTTATCTCTGAGGAAGGTGTTGATGCATAATATCCGCTAGAGTCTATGCACATTTCATCATAGAGATAATAAGATGTATTATGATGTGTTATGGAATTTTTGGTCACCAGGAAATATATGAGACATGGATGAATTCATATAAATATTATAATCATATCTACTTGTAAAAACATATCATCAATGTCACTCTAGTTTCCTTCAAACATTAGATATTCCTACATGGCTGTGTGTCGAGGTCTACATGAAATTTATTGGTATCTTACCTCATACACCTTGATGAAGGAGAATCATTTGGGTGTTAATTAAACATTTGACCTAATCAACAAATTTCATTTTGAGTAATGATTAGATGGATATAGAAGAAGTGGGCCGATTATAAATTCAAGAGGTGGTAAGGCTTCATGGTGTGCCACCAGTAATTGATTTTTATAGAGACTCTTGTTTTAACTCTCGGTTCATGGAAGGCCATAAAAATGAATTCAGGTCTCTAGTCAATATGATTATGGGATAAAATCCTAAAATGGATAGTCATATTGAGTGGGAATACTAGATTATGGAAGAAATTAGGTTTCCATGTTTTTTGGATTTTAATGTGTCATGGGATAACCATTTAAGACTTTTTGAGTTTAAATATAATAACAGTTACTATTATTTGATTCAAATTGATCATTTCAAGGAATTATATGTTCATCTGTGTCAGTTAGGATTGTGATGGGCTAAGGTGGGTGAGAACATACATTTGGGACTGATATTAGTGAGAGAGACTTCTAAGAATATCAATTTTATCAGGCATTGGTTATTGATATATCAAAGTCACCAAAAATATCATGATGATCATACACACCTAGATCATGAGTTTTCTTTTGGTGATGGGGTGTTATTGATGATGAAACTTTGTTTGGGTCGTCATTATTTCGAAATTAAAGGGAATATAAATCCATGGTATTCCAAAAAATTTAGGATCACTGAACAGATTGTTATGGTTTCATACACGTTAGATTTCCACTATTAGTTTAATTTTATTAATGAAATATTTCAAGTCATCCAATTGAATAATTATAATATAGACCCACATCATGTGTTAAATTTGAAGGAATTAGAAATATGTCCCAACATATCTGTGTTTGATAAACTAGTAAAGGCAGTTGATTACCAATATATAGTGCATCAGGGGATGCATATTCCATTGGTACATGTCCTTTGGCAGTATGGTTGTGGTTTTCATGAGACATGTGAAGAGATTTCAAGGGATTTAATGTAATAATTTTTTTTATTTTATGATCAAGCTTCAATTTTATTTTCATGGGATGAAAATTATTCATGGTGGGGAGAATTTTCACAAAACATATTTTCTTTTGAGATATTTTTTAACTATTTTCAGTACACCTTTTTCCCAAGAGGATTCTTTTGGGATTTTTAGGAAAATGATGCTATTTTTGGAGACAGACTATGGCACATAGTTATTGATAACTACCACCCTTAACAAAATGGAAGATGGCTGGTTTGATATAGCAGTTACCACACGTCTTGTAAACGGTGAGTCAGACCATGTTGGAAAACTGTGTGGTAGGTTCTTCTTGAACATTGAGGGAAGCACAATCACTTCATGGGTTTTAATAACATGAAGAATAGAAATGTGGCATTTAAATGTCATTAATGTATGGTTTTTATGTTTATCTATCCCAAAATTTTAACGCAAAAACCATATTTTCTTCCCCCTTTGGGATTTCTCATCCTAGGAACACCGGAAAATCCTTTCCCCTCTCGTGTAGCTGAATTTTTTTCGATATGTGTTATTATTTCAATTTGTCTCTTCATGTAATTATATTATCTACTTTATTTCTTCTGTGTTGAAGGTTTTCTTCCATTATTTAACTGGTGTTTCTCTTCTAAAGTGGGATAAGTTCTTATTTTAGGGTTAGATAATGTAAAATTGGGTGAAATTTTGATGTCAAGGTCTTGATCATGATTTTTGATGGTGCATTTGATTTGTTGTTGGAGATTAGCACCAAATTTTGGAAGCTTCTACACTCAAGGTAATTTATTCCATTAATAAACATTATTGGATGAATTTATTATTCTTTTGTGATTATTTTGATGTCTAATATTATTTATGTGTGTTGTGAAAATATATTTTCTGATTTTGTATGAATTGTATATGGTTTGAAAGTGGATTTTCTATATAAAATTGAGTGTATTTTTTGTGTAAAGGCTTGGTTTACCTCCTAATTTTATTTATAAATTTTGAAAATTGTTTCATTAATTTCCATAGTGGTGAGAATCATTTTTGGAATAAATTTTTGTGTGAGTTTGATTTCAAAAGGGGATTTTGGTTTTGCATGAGATGATCTATTTTGGGTGTTAACTTTTATTTCATGAGTTATGTTAGGATTATGTGTTATGTGTAACAAGGAATATATTTTTGTACAAAGGGCATCCCATGTAACGAGGTGGCTAGATATGGACTTGTACTCTAGATGATTTTTAAATAGATTATTTGGGTTTCTTCTAGCAAGATTGATTATAGAACACTAATTAGACATTATGATGAATAGATACCACTAGTTTGAAGGGGTTTTCCCTCATAGTGGATTGTGCATGAGAAAACTATTTTTCATGGTTGTGGTGCCGCATTTTACTATGATTCGATGTATCTAATATCCAATTTCTAGATAGTTTCTAGAGGGTTCTCCAATAACATAGTTATCTTTGGTGTTATCTTTCTGACCATCGGTATACAATATTCATGGGTGGTTATTTAAACAGAAAACATGTTTTCTATAAAAAATGATTTCTATATATTCTTTCTAACCATTTCTTCATAAAATTTGAATGTTTATTAAGATTATAATATTTATATCATAGATTAATTAATTGTGTTTATGCCTATTAGAAATTATCTTAAACCATGGTTTCATTGTTTTGTGAAAGTATACCTGGTTATGATTGACAATGGTAATGGACATGCATTAAATGATGGTGAATCAGGTAGAAAGTGGATTTCCTTGTGAGGTGTTGTTGGTGGTGGCTTGGGGGAGATTATCCTATTATCATACCGTGGTTTTTGGAATATTATTATCCCTTTTGTTGTACCACTTTTTTGGTTTTTGTCTAGTGTTGTAAACTAATGTTTGATAAATTGGATATGAAATTTTTGGTTTGGTATTTTCAGTTATGGAATATTTAATTATTTGTGGTTTAATGATAATAAAATGAGGTAAACTAATTCCTTTGTATTTTTACTGATACCAGTTCACTATTTTTAAGTATGTGGGGATTGATAATGCCCTTCAGGCCATTCCACTGACTTGGTCGAGCACCGGTTCAAATGACGACTCATCTTGGGTTGTAAAATTATTAAACCTTCATATATGACTAAATAAATATTCATATTGTTTTGGTATAAGAAAATAACATTCTGAAAAACATTATACATGAGGTTAATGTGTGTTCAACAAAAAAAGAGTGTAATGTATGGTATGTAGTCTAAATATAATTTCAAGGATTTATATTGTTTTATTATGAATATAATTAAATTTATATGGTGTATATCATACCCTTGCCATGAAATATTATTAATAAATCATTCTACATTGTTTTTTAGTTTTATATATCAATTATTTCATCACATGATATTTGAACATAATGTTTCAATGTGATAATTAAATTTCATTACTAAATTCCTTTACCATGGGTTATATTACATCCACATGGTCATTAGTATTATATAATTCTTTATATAATGACTTTGGATTATATTTTTTTCACATGTTTTTTGTGTATTTATATTCAATACGCGAAATTTAATCATGTAATAATTCTTAATTCAAAATTGTGATCATTTTTAAGGGTTTATGTCACTATATCATTCTAATTTAGATTTTTTATTAGTAAATCTCTATCTAAGGAAAATATCATAACTTTTCCAATTGAATCCTTACATTTTATTCTCTATGATATATTCATTATTATTTTCATGTGATAGTTCAATTTCTTAAATATTTTATACATAATTTTTTTTAATGAAACCTGACAACATTTCTATCTTCATTCAGAACATTATTTTCTTACAAATCCATGTATTTATAATGTTTTGGACAAATTTTTCATTAAACACTATAACATTTTTTAAGTAACATATTTACTCATTTTTTCTATTGGGTTAAAAGGAATATCAAATTTGTTATCTAAACAAATCACTTTTCTAAACCTTCCATAATTTAAAAGGAATATTATTTTTACCTTGTATGGAATTACCCACTATTATTTATTTGATGATTACATTGCAATTTTTAGATGATTTTTTTAAAGAAAAATTTCAAAAGTTATTTTTAAAGAAAGGGATTTCCAATATGTATTTCAAAATGAAATTCATATTTTCCTCAATAATGTTCCAGGAGATCCTTATCATTATTCTGACCTACAATTTCCAGCCTTTTTTCTGTTGTGGATCTGATTTCCCCCCAATCTCTCTAAGTTGGAGCTGCATTGTGGGATTCAATGATCATGGGGATGTGAGTTCTATGTGGGTAGTGTCGACAGCTTTATCCTCGACAGTAAGGAGGGTTTGGATCCGACGATGTTGATGATGGTGGTTTTCAGTGACATGACCATCGGTGAAGCGTGATGAGGGTTGGCTTGTGTTCTGAGTTTGGTGATGATAATCCTTTTGTATTTTGAATTTTGGAAGTCTTTGAGTTATATTTTGATTTTTTAATTTTCAATGGGCGGGATCTTATAGTGGTTGAATATGAAAGTAAGTGGAATTTTAGTGGTTGAATATGAAACTGAGTGGAGTATTTTTGGTTTATAATTACCCATTAAAAGTGTCATTTGAAAATAAAAATATGGATTGTGGTGTGGATGTCTTATGAATATTTTTACAATAGATAATATGAACATTCACATACTTGAATCATTATCATATTCATTAAGATATGAATTATTGTTTTACATTCTAGTGATTATTTAACATTAAATTTCATATATATATCTACATTATTTATCATGGAATTTATTATTTCCAAACCATAAACAGTTTTTAAATATGGTTTCAACATTGATAGTTATTTACATATCTAGAAAAATATTGATAAATAATAATTCTTTAGTTAATAGGGATATTTGAAAACACCCATTACTTCTGAAATGAATTTTATATTTTATATTTGAGGAATTATTTGGAATGATATAAAATGGGTTGGGTAATTTATAGAGTTAGGCCGTTGATGAATTGGTAGTCTTAAGAGATTGAATTTTTTGGAAAACCCAAAGTGTTTCTAACATGTTTTTTAAACTATCTATTGAATACTATTTACCTTAAGGATATGGTTTTCAAAAATCATCATATTTTGAAATATATGTTTTAAACCATTTTGTGAATGATCATGATGGTAATGGTTTATTGTACCCGGTAAACATGAAATTTTAAAATTAATCATTTCCAACATTTAGTATATAAATTTTTATTATCCTTGAGATTTTAACTAAAACAAAATATATGGATGCATTAAATTCTTACATTAATGATTAAATATAATATTTTTTCAGTTATTTTCCTTTGAATATTATTTGTTCATTTCATTTTGAGGATTGATTACATGTAATGTGTTCTTGGTTATTTACATTACTTTATTGATTATGATCATTGATTAATTATTACATCCTTTATACATTAAACTTACTATGAATGTAAGATCATCCATATATTGTGATCATTTCACCTGGATTCTATGACATTTAATTCAAAACATATGCAAGCATATTCTAGGGGGAATAATGTTATATTAAAAAAATCTATTGTAATTTTGGTGTTATTTTTTTTAAAAGACTCATGTATATATCTAGATTACTAAAACAACTAAACTATTTTGTAATTTAGGAAAATATTTTCTTGTATATATACTAATGTATTTTCATTTGACACTTGACCTAGGATTATGGGTTTGTGGTCATTACACATTGTTTAGAATTTTGTACAATTTATATATTTTTTGTTTGAAGCACAATTATGAAATATTATTTTAACATCTCAAAAATTTATATTTCTCAGTGATTAAAAGTGATGAGAAACAAATAATTATTAAAATACCATATCCATTAATAGTGTTAGATAATGTAATTAAAATTGGTACTTTAACATCATTTTTTGGAAGTACTAATAAAGGGTTTTATTATTGTATCTTTATCTAGAATTGATAAAAGGTATCCTTTTCATTGATAGAAGACAAATAGAAAAATGGTTTATATTTCTGTAATATATAGTGCCATGATAAAGGGACCCTATATTAATGAATAATATAACAATAAAAAAGTACAATTCAACTACAACATAGCTACATAACTACAACAACCATGAAACAACCCTGTCAAATAAAATATATTACGAATATATAAAAATGCATTGAAATATATAGTAAACAGTATTGAAAATCACATTAAAATTTTCACTATCATTTCAATTCAATATTAACAAACAAAATAATTATATTATGGTCATATATACTATTATACAAAAAAATAAAACACATATACAAAATAAATACTACAAAAATCATTATAGGAATAACCCATTATATAGAAGTATCACACTATACTAAAATAATGTTTTAATTTTAATATCATTATATAAATAATAAACTATAATATTACTAATAAAAAATCCATATATGATAAATTATATTTTTATTTTTATCCTATATTAATTATATTATAAGTTAAAAATTTCTTAGAATTATGTACTGTAAATTCCGACATATGAGTAATGAATTATAGTACAGTTTCAAATTTTTTTAAAATAATTTGATAGCATTTTATTGATTTTGGATATTTTAGGTGTCATTTAATAAAAAATTGATTTTTTATATTGAAAACTTGAATATATTTTAATACCAACCATGTCATCTTTTATCATAATATATAGTAAATTACTATACATCACAAATGAATTATGGATCATTCTTCTAATATTTTAAAAAATATATTATATCGATTAATTCATTTTAATTATGAGATAGTCATTTTATTCTAAAATGTCACTTATATTGAAATCAAGAACATTGATTCATACTAACCACACCGTGTATCTAATTGAGATGTATTTTTTTCATACACATCTTAAATATATTATGGCTTCTTTTTCTAATGTTTTAAATAAATATATGTTTGTTTTATTGTTTTTTAATACATGATTCGGGTTTTAATATAAAATGACACTTTAATATTGATAACAAAATACATATATTCATATAGACCATAAAATGTCTCATATTAATATACGGTTGATTCCTACATGTAAAAAATATATTATGGATCATTTTTTAAAATTTTAAAAAAATATCTCTTTTACTTTTTTTGACTGTATGAGTTGTGTATTGAACTAAAATGAATCTTATACTATAAAAATTATAATTATGTCATCCCATTCACTTTTTGTGTCAGATTAATGCGCAATAAACTCCAACACATTATCAATATTTGTTTATCATTTTAAAAAAATATGAAAAATATTAGATAATTTTATCAATTTTGGTTATGTTATACATGGATTAAACTAATATGAAACATATATTTTGAAGGAACACCAATCAGTTCAATCCAACAAAACTAATTATTGGATTGAAATGTGGTAGATCCATACACATAATAAATATATTACTGATCATATTCTGTAAATTTTATATCAATCTGATATAATTTCATGGTTTTTTTCTATGTGATATTAATTTTAAACATAAAATGGAACATTTATATTCAAATAAAACACTTTTATTCATAAAAAAGTTATATTGTGTCCAATTGACATGCATTGAATTTCTCATTGTTATAAATATATTATGATTTATTTTAATAATGTTTGAAAAAAATTATCATTTTTTCTTGATTTTTGTAATGTGACAAGTGTTTTAAACCAAAATGACGTTTCTATATCAAAAACACACACTTCGAGTCATAAATACCACCTAATGTGTAAAACTAACATGCAATCAATTTCTAAACATTAGAAATATTTTATGGAACGTTATCTTAATTTTTAATAGAATAAAATATCAAATAGTTTTTTTGGATATTTGACTTTATATTTATATAATGTTACAGTTTTACATTGAAAATTTCTACTTTAGATATATTGATTACATCTTGTGTCATATTGATGAGTGGTTAATCCCCAATCTAGAGAAATATAATATGGTTTATTTATTAAATTATTGATGAAAATTAAAGGTGGTTTTCCTGGTTTTGTTTTTGTTATCTTTTCATAATCTAAAATTACACTTCTCAATTAGAAACATAGTCTTCAAGTAATATTGACACAATAATGTTTTAGATTTTCATGCAATTGTTTCATACATATCAAAAATATATTATATATTATTTTAAAAAAAATTAAAAAAATATGAGCTCAATTTTTTTTTGGATATTTGATATATATTACAAACTAAAATTGATGCTCATTATAGAAAACATTCACATCGAGTCATATAATCCACATAATGTGTCATATTGATGTACATTTAATTCCTACAAATGAAGAAGAAATTATGGATCATTTTTACAAATATTGAAAACAATTTGAGGAATTTTCCACGGTTTTTGTCAATGTGATTTTTTTTTCAAACATAAATGACATGTTTGTATTGAAAACATGTCGTGTAAGTCATATTGACCATATTAGAAAGTGAATATATGTATATTAAAATATTAAATGAAAAAAATGAATTGGGTATTCTTATCCTATATATTAAAAAACAATTCATGCTATTTTCTTTGATTATGGCTATGTGAGTAGTATTTTATACTAAAATATAACTTTTATATTGATAATACATACTTCAGGTCATACCGACAACATCTTATGTCAGATTAGAATGTCTTCATTTCCTAAATCTAACAAATAATTTATTAATTATTTTTATAGATTTTGAAAACAATTTTATATTTTAGATAATACTATTTGATGTGTATTTTAAAAAACTAACACTTTTTTATTAAAAAAACATCTAGTCATACCACCCACATTAATTTTTGAATTGACATTTTGTAATTCCAAAAATTTTAGAAATAAATTAAGGTTTTATTTCTTAATGTTATATAAGAAATAATGATTTATTGTTATGCTTTGGCTATTGGTGTATGTTTTAAACTAAAATGAAATAATTTTATTGGAAACAAATAATTCACTTCATACCAACCACATCATATAACCAATTTTTTCCACTATTATAAATCTCATTGAAAAAATAATAATATATATCCATTTAGGTACTTTTTATTCATAGACCAAATATAAATTTAAGCTTATAACCTATATTAGATAACAAACCTATAGGGTAATTTTTAAAATCTATTGTTGGTAAATATATTGACACCATGTATGCCTCCCACTCATTACTAGATAAATTTATTTCTTCTTCTAAGTATGTGGATTATTGGATGTCATGGTTAGTCTGATAAATTATTGAAAAACAAAAGATTAAGAGGTTTTTATGAATCATTATTTATATTATGAGATTATAATTTTAGGGATAATAGTATTTTGTTGTTTATGATATCATTCAAAAATTATCTAACTAAATATCCAAATCATTTGATTTTTCATTCTGTCGACATTGTATAATCATTGACCAAAAAATTTCAATTGTTATGATAAATATTTTGATAGTTATGTGTTTCAATATATAACATAATTGATTTCAATTTTATGTAATCTATTGTCTTATTAAATTTATTCAGCCACTTCATACAATCATTCAACATATATTAATAAATCATCATATTGTAAAAAAATCACACGAAAAACTGAAACATTTAATTCAATTTTAATTTTGAAAATTATTATTTAAATATATTGCAATTTTTCAATTCATATCATGTGTGGTTATTTTGAATGTCATCCATGCATTGGATCCAAAAAATATTTAAGATATCTAGATTGATTGACATCAACATCAAGAACTTCATAAAATATTGAAAAAAATAAGTACTGGAAAAAACAATAATATATTTTATAGGATTAGATTTTAGAGTTTTACTCCTTCATTATCAGAATAAAAAAGTGTATGGTGTATTTTATATTCTTCTCAAACTCAAAATTTACATCATATTTTTTCTTATCAAATAATTTATTTAGTTAACTAAAATTTTCCATAGATATGATAAACATATTAACAAATCCAAAGTCTGATTCATAGTTTTTTTGTTATATAGTAGTATTATAAAAACATCTACAAAATATGAAGAGTTATTATTTTTTTTCAAAACATTAATTTTTATAGATAGAATTATTGTTAAAATTACATTTATCTATATATATAGAAAACTAAGACACCTATCCATTCAGACTTGAGAATCCAAGTTGTAATCTCATTACCAACTGTGTATGTAATGAAAGTTCAAAATATTTCTTATTTATATGTAATTTTGGACGCACCTATATATTTGAATTTGGTGTATAAATGATTTTTGTAAATAAATTAAATGTTTCAGTTGAATTGGTGGAGAGACTTTACTCTAAAATGACATTTTTTTTATTGGACAATTCCATATAATTTTTTGAGCTAACCTTGTTTTTCTTTTTTATTTTATTCTTATGTGTTAACAAACCTCATCGTCATAAATAGTTATTGGGTTTTTATTTGAATCTTTTTTATAAGTATATACCTCATCTATCTTTATATTATTATTAAATAAATCTATGAATGTTATTATATAATCATTGAATGCATCAATTGATTGACCATCAAGCGGAATAAGACACTCATCATTAATCTTTGGGACTATCTAAAATCTTGTGAACTTTTGAGAATTCTAGTATTGGTAGAATTCCTCCAAGGATATTATGCACCATATCTCTCACAACATGGTTATATGTGGTTGTAAATTTATAGAAATAACATACAAATTATTCCTATGTAATGTTATTAATATAAATTTATTTGAACTTTTTTAATTCACATTTAGCAGAATGTGTAATGAAAAAATGATTACCTTGGGCATGTTATGTCGTTGAGGGGAAAAATAGCCACATATCTAGAATAGTAATATTATTTTTCATGTGATGATTTTTGTTCCACTATTGGTTCGTATGCATACATTAAAATATTTTGTAAAGCCAAATTAGACCAGAAAATATTATCCTACAAGAATCAATTATTTCCTACATTCCATTCATAAAAAGATTTTATATCTTTTTAATGTATTATATTCATGAAATGTGATAAAGGAGACATTACAAAATGATAAAATCTGACCTGACTATATAATTATGGCCACTTCAATGTTACTAAAGGTATTTTTTTCATTTGGTATAGTCATTGTCGATTGTTTTATATAATCCAAATAAAAAATTTATGATCGTAATTATATATTATTTTGTAATAATATTATAAATCATAACAATTTACTATTATATCGTACTTTTACATGTTAATTATATTAATTTTGTGTTTCTATATACTTGTTTACCCTCTAAATTTACACGGTCCTCCATATATAGTATGTGATGTGCGGTGAAAGTGTACTTGAATTTTTATTCATCAATACATATATATAGACAAAGGATTATATGTTATTTCATATCACAAAAAACATTTATTATCGATTTACAATAGATACCAATTTCTTATTCTAGTGATTCTTACCCAATACATGCATTGTGCAAGGGGTAAATAGGTTTTGATTCATGTTGTTTATTTCCAGCACTCCATTTATTTTTCCTAAATTAGTATATTTTAATCAATATATATTAAATAAATAATTTCAAATAATATATTATTGACTACAATTCACTTGAAATGATTTCTAATTTTGATGACTTTTGAAATCATTCCATGATTCATGATTTATATTACATGTATAAGTAACTGGATTGTGGGACTTTACATTACCTTCATAATACATATGAAAAATCATGGTAATAATTGTTTTTAAATAATTATATACTTCTATGGTACATTTTAAGAGATATTAGTTTTTTATATCATCCAAAATAAAGGAACTATGTAATGAATAATGAAAATTCAATCCACATTTCATTGTAAACTGTTTCGGTAAAATAATGAATGTATATGATAAAATTACCTTTATATCATTTCAATGAGATTCCTTTAATATAGGTTAAACATGGAGTTATGATTCTATATCAATTGACACATTCATCATAATTATTAACCCAACAAATTTAATGAACATTAACTTGTTTGGGACAATGGGTTGGCTTCACTGTTTCTAACAAACCCAAATTATTATACTCATCAATATTTCTGTCATAATTTTAGTCAAATTTTTTATGACGTGTCATTCTAGTTTTTTCATCAACGTTCTTTTGATCCCTTAATAATTCTATGATTTCATCATCAACTGTCTATTATTCCACATGATTGGTTATATCAATATGTGTTCAATATATTTTCTTCAATAGTTGTCATACATTTAATTTTTATTATGTTATTACAGTATAAAATACATAATTTTATAATGAAAAGTGTCATATATTAAAAAATAATTTACCCTCCTCATTGAACTGTCTTTCTTTTTTTAAAGATTAAAGGATTTGGATCCTTTTTTGGGAATCTGTATATCCTCTTTTTGAACCCCTATAAGGTACAAGACATTGTCTACCTTGAGAACACTATCAACTAATATTTACCTCAAAATGAATGTGTGATACATTATTAAACTTTCATCTAACCCAATATATGTTTTAACCTCCCGAAAAAACAATGGATTAGTTCTTTTTTTTTCCAGGGCTAGCCATCCAAATCATTTGGAAATTGATATTATATTTTCAACTAACTAATTATAAATATGATCTTGGAACAATCCTAAATATTCTTAATTATTTGTATTTGGTATACATCCTTTAACATGTGATAGATTCAAATATATAATAATTTCTCTATGGGATTCAATGTATGGATCAGCAACTTCACTATTATGTAAAATATTATGGTGTGATTTATCCTCATCTATGATGCTAATTTTAAAAACATATCATATAAATCTTTCATCACCCACAAGGTTCCCACTATGAAGAGCCTTTGTGATGCCAATGGTGTCAACATCTGATAGGTAATTTTTATAGAATTCCAGATCATCTGAAATAGTACTTCATTTCTAAATACAACATTCTAGTTAATTTTGATTCATGATGTATCCTTTAATGAATGGATAAATACTTTCAATGTTCTTGATTCATCATTCTTGTGTTGATCCACAATGTTCATAGGGAATTTTATGAATGAATAATGGTCCTTGTTAAAAAAAATTCAATCATTTGGGAAGTCAAGTAAGTTTTCAAAGGTCAATACAGTTTAACATAGCATTTTTTTAACATCAAATGTTCGACATAGAATTCTATTTTCTTCTCATTTCATATCATTTAGCTGAACAATTAGGTATTGTCTTCCCATCTGCTACAAGCTATCAAATATCAATAAGGATTTTATCACTACTTCCAAAAAAGTTCTAATAAAGAGTTGTTTGATCAGCGCTAAAATAATTTTTGCAGAAAAAAGACCACATTATTAAAAAAAATCGTTGATAAATTTATCTTTTAATAGTGATTTTTTAGCTCAGATAAGGATATATGTTCATTAGAGCTAAATATATAATTTCTAAAATATATTAAATATATATTAATAAATAAATAAATATTTTTATATATTAGATAATTTATTTACATTTATTTTTAAAAATATAAATATATTAATATCCTTATATATATATATATATTTAAATAATTATATACATATTTAATGAATATATATATACATATATCTTAATATAGTTAATATTATCGTTACTTAAATATATTTATTATAATATTAAAATTATTAAAATATATATATATATCATTATATATATTAGTATCAATATATATATATAATTATGTATGTATATTTAATTAATATATATTATATAAAAATATAATTATAAATATATTAAATAGAATATATACATAAATATACTTATTATAATCATATAAATAATTATTACTATTTTCATCATTAAATCCATGTAGAAAGTGATGAGTTTGGGTATACGAGAGTCTCAAACATTACATCACACTGGTGATTGGTGCATATGCATATGGATTCTTCATCGATCCAATATCATGCTGATATTTTTCTTTAACTTTTGTGATTTAATTCCCATAATCATGTTTGTGTTTTAACAGAAGGGTGGAAAATCAAGGATAGAGGGATTTAAGTAGATGATTCAGTTGAGGTTAGAGAAAATAATCAATCTTCTTCTATTAAAAGGATTGATAACAAGTGTAATTCCCTGAATAGAAAATGTATCCATTTTAAGGATTGACCCAATGGATGTGTCTGAATGGCTTTAAATTGGGTATCCTTCAATCATTTATATCTTTTTTCCAACTGGATCACCACAGCGGGAATTCATAGATCTTATCGAGAATCCTTTAGATAATCGGGGATTCAAAAATTGGGGTTTTGTCTTTCTAGGATGTAGATTTATTACAGTGATCTTTCCATCATTGGATATTATTATTATGGATTGGTAATTTGGCTTTATCTCTATCATTTTGATATTTTGTAACACTTAGTAATGGGATTAAATAATCATACAAAGAGAGGTAGGCATCTCACTAGTTCAGTTATGGGCCAAGTTATTTGGATTAAACTACATATTTTGGCACCCTTAGAGCCTCTATGACATTGTTTACCTATAGGGGTTCCTATAAAATTAGAGAATGAAACTCAGTCGACCTGATTTGTCAAATATACATATGTTTTAGTGTATGTATATTTTAACTCTATCTTATTTGGATTCGGTTTTCTTTCAATATATGATGATTAAATAGATATCAAACTTGAGTATGAAAAATATAAATTATTTTGTTTTTGTTGAAAATTGATAGGACATGAGATTTTGAATTAGAAGATATCCATTATTTATGGTTTATTATCTACATGGGGGAATGATGAAATTTTATCAATTAAAATTATTATAATATTGAAATATTACACTCCCTATGACCTAGAAAATGTTTGTAAGTATAAACTACATAATGGTGGAGTGAACATTCAGGTGGACTCATATGAAAATTTTATTTGAATGGAACCTGGTCATAAACATGGTGTGAAACTAGTTTATCAAAAAGTTATATATGGTATTGGCCGTATTAATACTTCTACTGGATATGTTATTATTTGGGATGGTCATAAGGAACATGCTATTCTAATGGATTCATCCATGTCTCTTTGATATTCAATTGTAGTTAGGACTATTGAACAATATGGAAAACAACATACCGAATCCTGGGATTAGAGAGTATAGGATGGGCAGGTATGTGAGGCACATTAATTTGAAGAAGTATTTTTGAAAGTTCCTACTAATCATATGAATATTCCTAATCAGAAAATTACTTCAATATATAGAAATAAAATAAAAAATTATATGAAATGGTACTTGATTAAAACCCTATAATTATAACTCAAAACGAGGTAGGGTCTTTTGTTTCCTTTGTGAATTGTTTTTCTAGAAATACCACAATTATATTTCAAGGAAGATATTTTTTTCTGTCCATAAGGATAAATGTTACATAGAACTTTAATATCCTCTAATACCACTCAAATTGTTCTACAACATATTCTAGAAAAATATTATGGATTTGATTCTTTTGCAACTGTTTTTTTTGTTTTGATGATAATGCATTGAGTTTTTCAAATAATCTTGTTGATAATTTTAGAGAAGTTTCACACAAAAACACTAATTCAAAAACTCGTATGGACAATTCCGTCACTTTGGAATCCAAAATTTGTCTTCTCAATATAATAATGGTAACAATGGATAATGATTCAGAGTATATTTAATGAATAAGATGGTGTTAGCATTATGAGATATATGGAGGAATTGATGTGGAATCAATGGATGGTGAATCCTTTAATAAATATGTTTTAATATAGATTTTTGATCAACCACTAAGGAATGAGTGTCTTATTTCATCAAAGTATCATTAACGAAATAAAACATTAAATTTTCATTATACTAAGAAATTTAATGTTGTGAAATAATCACATGTGTTTCAAACAGATTATAGCTATATACTCTATTCTAATCTATTAGATTTTGATGTCTGTAGTGCCTCTTCGGGGTCATTCAGGGAGATGCATCCTCAGTCCTTGGAGTATGAAAAAATGGATTAAGTTGCAATAATACTGACTAGAATGGTGTTGGATTCTTAAATTTTACATGAATGTGGAGCTCATGAAGATAATGTGCAGACCCTCATTGGAAAAGGCAGTGAGGCTTCATTTCATGTTGTCGCATTTAAGTTGGTCGTAGATCACTTAGATGTTGGGATAAGTGACATGGATAATAGTGACATAAAAGGCTATTAGAAATAAGTGAATCCTAGAAGAGAGGCCATTGTAATATATGAGTTGGTCTTGAGCATAGAAAAACTGATTATAATGCTTTATGTGATGAAGGGAATAGGTTTAGAGATAACACATAAAAAGGATTGGCCTATTAGTCTCTTGATTGATGAGGGTAGTCTCCCTGTCAGAAACCTTATTTTGTTTTTATATAAATTATCCTTTAGTAAAATGTCATTATCCCTACTTTTTTCAAAAAGATTATAAAATTATTTATCTGTGATTATTATATCAATTTTTTTTAAAAATTTATAGATATAATTATATATATAATCATAAATATATATCTTTAAATAACATGTTGATTGTTATGTCCTACCTCTTTAATGATGGGAGGTATTCTCCTCTATGAAACCCAATCAAGATACAGTCCATGACAGCCCATACATCTAGGAATAATCTAGCTGGTCAATGGGTCTACTGGCACCCCCCTTAAATGATATAAGCTTAATAAAGATAGTTCATGAATTCTTGGAAGAATGAATGGTGGGGGTTTGGTGCGGGACACTCGGGGGGAAAGATATTCTAGCCTTCACCGAAACATTTGGAAATAGTGAACCTTTTAGGCTAATCACATATCTATGCTAAAGAATTTGCCCCTTTGCAATCAAAAGAACATATAGTCCTCCAAATTGGATAATGATTCTTTGATCCTCCATGACACCCTACATAGAAGACGTGTTACCCCTAGTCCATATCATATATTTTCAAAAAGTGAATAACCCTTCTCAAAAAAATACAGGTGGCTTACACATGGAGAGAGGGGAACTAGGTGGTGGATCATCCTACCTTTATAGAGAAATCATGGTTAAATATTATCCCCAACACTCATCCATTCATGCCCGAGAGAGCTAACCTGATTAGAGGAGATGCTTTGGTTGTCCATTATTATAGAACCCATAGGGTTTGTTACTATCATTCTCAAACTTCTGAACTATTTCACTTCTTTATTATTTTATAATTAATAATAAATAATTTGATGTTTGATAGATGGATAAATAAATATAAATATAAATATAAATATTTTATATATATTGATTTTTTAAATATATTTATTATAATTATATAAAGATAAAAAAATTATATCACTATATATGTTATTATATATTTTTTAATTAAATATATATAAAAAAACTATAAATGTAGAAATTATTTTTATTGTTTAAATATATTTATAATAATATTTTAAATACGTAAATTAGTTATTATTTTTTAAATTATATAAATTACTATTTTTAATGATTAAATTTTTTTAATTTATAATTATAAATATATAATTTCAATAATATAGTAAATCTAAATTTAGAATTATATATTGAAAAAACATTTAAGACATTATCAATGAATATACAAGTATAAATACATGAATGTTTACTCTTAGTGAAATTGAATAATTTAGAATAAGTAGATTGTAAAAATATATAAATAAATATATCTTATATTATATTATATTATATTAGGTTCTTGTGGGTTCAATTCATATTAGAATTTGAATAAATTACATAATTAATTGGTGTATTAATTTTTATATATGATTTCATTAATTACATAAATTTTTATGAGTCTGAAATTTATGTGTGTGTGTATATATAAACAATATTGATATATGTTAAATTAAAAAATGACATATAATATGTCATGTATATTAATAAATCAAATAATAAAAAATAATGAATAAATTTGAAAAATGATAACTACTAATATTTTTATAGATAATTTTTTAATAAAAAATTAAAAATGATTATTTATGTATGTTAATGGATTCATGTTAATAAAATAAAACAAAATAATATTAATTATAGTAAAATGTTGATGAATAAGTTTTTTTTAAATTGAATTATGGATCATATTACAAACATATTGAATCCTAAAAATTGGAAATTGGGTAAATTAAAAATTTTAAAATAAATGATATGATTATTAAAAAATAAAAAATATTAAAAATCGAATAAATTTTATAAAATACAAAAAATAAATAAATAGATTATTTTGAATAAATGTATACAAAATGATAATATTTATTCATTAGAAAAATAATTTATATTTAATATATTATTTTAATAGTCATAATTCTAAAATTAATATTAAAAATTTAATATATTATAGACACATTATTTGAGAGAGAATTGTATATAAAAACTCAATAAATAAATATATGTATGTGTTAAATAAATGTACCAAATATTTTCTATATGTTAAATTGAAATTAAAAAGTCATTTAATTAAATGTAAATTATTCAATACAATTAGCCAATATTTTTAATTAATATTATTTTTTAGTTAAAAACCATTTTTTTAGAAATATATGACTTATTTAAAAATATTTTTGCAGGTGGATTGTCCAAATAGTAGTCATCCATGTATGAGTAATGATCACTGTGATGATTTGGTGTTGTCTTATCCATCATAGTTTTTGGATTTAATGAAAAAATAATATTCCCCTCTTTACAAGGCTATAACTGAAGAATGTGTTATTTCAAGAGCTAAAAACACTACTGTTACACATATTGAGGACCATAATGGTGTAGGACCAACTAATGGATTCGGTGAGGATGTGTTAGAATCGTTTTTAACCCAACTAGAAGTCACTTATTCTATGATGGAGATGACCGTTTTTTGAATTAAATGATTATTTAGTCATTCAAATATTATTGTCAAATAACATTGGTAATATATTTTTATCAAATTCGAAGATCGACCGTCATGCTCTATCGTAGAAATTTAGGATCTAATATATGGTGGTGGATACCTCTAATTCTTAATCGGATAAGTATTATGATACCTAAAAATGGGCTAAGTTATATAAGAGAGGGTGAGATCTAAGGGGAAGAGGAATGATCATGGGACCTAGAAGGACTTGTAGAAATTGATGATCTTTTTTAAGAATCTTCACATTGATGTGTCCATTTTCTACCTTATATGAATTGTTACTCTCCATGTTGGTTTTTTGTAATAATTTGGAGCCATGGTTTATTCCTCCAAACCCATGGAAATTTCATTTTGATAATGTAAGAATAAATATTTTATGTTATACAAATCATATTTTAGAAAATAATAATATATATATAGTTATGAATGTATATCTGTATAAAAAATATTAAATATAATAATAAGTAACTATGTATAAAAACTATTAAAATGAATAATACATTAATATATTTTTAAATATTTATTATTATTCATTCTATATATTTATTGATAATATATATTAGCTATTAATCTCGATTATTAATATATATATTTCTTTTAATCATTTTCCTTAATTATATTTCATTAATATAATTTTAAATAAATATTTAATTAATTTATTATCATATTTACATCAAATATATAATATGTATTAATATTTATAATATATTTATATATGATAATGTTTTTAATAATTAATTAATTATTAAAAATTTACTTATGTTTTATTGTATTCATTTTTAATTTTTATTTGTTTAATTATTTCAATTTTTAACATTTTCAATATTTTTAATTTTTTAATGGTTTATAAAAATTGAGGTTATGGGCAGGTTGGGAAGTGTTAGACCCAAATTAGGGTACGATGATAGGTTGGGTCGTTTAGATCCATGTGTGTGTTTGGGGTGGGAAATGTCCCACAAGGGCCTATCGGCCCAAATGGATGAGTGGGGAATAAATAAAGGATCTCATACCCACAATAAGAGTTCATATAGATAATAAAATCTATGGACTATTTTATAGTATGATAATTTTTCATTATGTGAATCCACATTACCTGATGTGTATTGTATGGGTAGGGTTAAATTTTCAATAGGTGTCGCAGTTTTTTCTGAAATCTCACATTTATAATTACACACTACATGATACATTTACACTTAGAGTATTTCACTTGATTAATGATTATATGGAGTTTCATATGCTAATGTTTTATTCATACCAACTGAAACTCCTCTCTCTCAAACCCTAGTCATTATTAGTGCATTTTTCAAGTGGTTATCTCTATTTCAGACATCCCTTTAAAAAAATATATCACTGGTGGGGTTTTAATTAGGTTTTCCATACTCATTCATAGTTCTTTATTGGTGGTCCTGGAATGTTTTTATCAAAAATTATGGAATTTGGATAGGGATCTAGTTTTTTCTATGTTTATTCTTGGAAACATTTTCACCTTAATATAAGTTAGTGTTATGTGTTGGATGAATTTATTTGTTCATCTATTTTTGGTATGTGGTCTAAACTGTAATCATTATGGTATGTTTATGTGTCAGGTATGTACACAACTAAGATTACTCCAAAACAATAAGGGGTTTAATTAATTGATTGATGCAATGTCGAAAATACTCTATCGGATTATTCATTGGATTGCTTTGGATTCAATGGTGTAGTGACATTTCAATTAGCTACTTATTGGGTGATATAATAGTTGAATTATTAAGAATTGGATAATGGTTTAATGTTTTTTAAGAATGATATGATAACTCAGGTGATTACAAGATATAGAATCATATTTGTAATGGTATATTATTTAGTGAAATGGATGGGGATAATTTTTTATAACAATGATAGTCAAATTGATGAAAAAATGGTAACTTACAAAATTATCCATTGATGCTTATGATATAATATTGTTATATCATTTCTGTTGTATGATGTGAAGAGTTCATTCTATAATAATTATATGGAGGGATATTTCGGAATGTTGTAATTCTTATATGATTGGAATAAAACAATTTATTGTCACAATTCATATATAGAATGATTGTTTGTGTTTCATGTTTTAATCCTTATATTGTTGGATTGGCCTATTTTCATGCAAAATTCTTTTATATAGAGATTGTCCTAGTTTCATACAATAATTCTTATATAGAGGGCGTGGCATAATTCCATTGTATAATTTATATATATAAGTATTTTATTTGTTTCATGATATAATGAATATATATATCACTATGACCATAGAGAGTAATTATTATATAGTGAGTTAGGAATAATTTTAGGCATAAATTATTATACATATGGATTTTACTGATTGATTGATAATTCAATGGTTATGTTGTTAGGGATGGTTTTCTTGTGTTATATGCTCTTTGATATTTTGGACCGATTTCAATGATGGATGAATGTTGTATTATATTATGTTGGATAATTAATACAAATATTTTACCAGTCTATTACATGGACCTAATATCAAAATAGTTTTTTTCACATAGTGGTGTTAATAAAATGAGTTTTACTCACTCCCTACGTGGTTATTCATTTTGTACCTGAGAAGATTTCATAAGAATTAGGGTTTTATAATGAAATGGGATAACATATATTGTTTTTTCTTATTTAGTAGAGTGGGACTTGGAAGTAGGGACAACATATGGAACGAGATATTGGTCATTTGTGAAAAAATGTATTAGATATTTATTTTAAATGTATCATTTAATATTTTCATATAGATACATTTCAGTCTGTCAATATATGACTCATTATATTTTTATTGGTTCCTCCTTTACATCCTTGTTGTAATATATACTGTTTTCAATATATAAATTACTATTGTATTTATTTTTAAATTTTTGTGTTGTCACTCTTTACTAGGTAGTATTGTATTCACACTATAATTATCACACCCCTATATCTAGTGGGTATCCTCTATAATTAGGGGAGGTGTTCTTGAGGTCCCATATACTAATTGATTTGGCCACATTATAGAGTTTTGGATTGAGGGAAATTACATGTTTATTCTATTTTTTATTAATTGATCCACTAAGATATTATTTTAGTGATTTAGGAATGAAAAAATATTATTGAATATTCATCATGTTTTAAAAAATATAAGATCTTATTGGAAATTGACTAGAGGGGGAATTCTACTTGACATGTAAATATATGAAATTATATTTTCTATCTAGATTGTAAATGAATTTCTCAACTCAAGGAATTAGATTTTAAAATAATGTTATCATATTAACCTAATTTTATATGAATCAATTATATTTTTCATTCCCCTTTTTTTATGGTTTTGTAGTCATTAACATTCAAATGACCATTCAAATTCCTATGATCCATGATATGTATCAATATCATTTACATTCATTGTATTTATTACACAATAATTCATGATTTATTACATAAGAGTAAACATAATAAAAACAATAAGATAGATAAGACAACTATATACTGAAAAATTTTACATTATATAACAACATTAAATTATTGTTACATGATAATTATTCAAAATATCCATAACATCCTCATATTGTTACATAATTTTTAAAAATGCTTGTTATAACCTATGTAAATTATTACGGGTGATCTATAAATCATTGTAAAGAATTAATCATGGAGTTAAATGTAGAAAGTATTACATGTTTGAAAATTGATATTTTAGTGGGACAAAAAAGTGATGAGAATAATAAACATGAATAATGTGGTGTGATATAACATGATAACATAAAAGAAACATAGAAATGTGGCAAAATCATAAAAAATGACATCATAAAAAATAATTATGGGTTAAACACCAAAAAAATATAACATAATATGGTTATGATAACAACTAATTGTCTATTCAGGCATCTTATGAGAGTAAAACATTACCCAGTGCATTGGATCTCTTTTTGTGTGAAACTATTACAGTCATATAATCTACATGAAAATATGTGCTATCTAGATCATTTACAAAAGAACATATTTCATCACATGTAATCCCATTATAATTTAATTTTTGTTGAATACAGGTAATTTAAAAATAAAATTAGAATAATTGAATAATTTAAAACATCATTGATAGGAAATGGGTATGAGTAGTCACTACACTATTGATTACAATAGAAAATCATGGTAAAATTTCAGTAGCATAACGTGGGTAAATAAATTTTCCTGGCAGGCCCTATTGTTAAAAAAATTGGTATATCCTTGTTATGAGATCACAAGTGATGTAATTTTTTATGGAATAATTTATTCCAACATTAGTAATAGGATATAAAAAGTCATAAGATAATGAAAATAGTGGAATAAATAGGACAAAGAGAGGATCCATTACATTAAGTGGGTGATTCCAAAAGCATGGGAGAAACTTGTTGAGTGATAGGGGAACCTATGGAGGACTAAATATAAGAGAGGAGAAAGTATATATATTATCCAAGTATTTTTTGGGTCAATTGGAAAGAGTGAATAGGTGAGTCTATATAAAAATGATAGGGTATGTTTTTATTATTTCCCAAACATAGATTTTGGACCGTATAAAATAATGTAATCAAACCCACAAACCATCCATTTTAATTTCACATGGTTTCATCCAATTAAGATATTTTTTATGATTTAATAATAATAAGGGCATAAATTCATTAAATATTACCCTCAATGATGTGGATGGGAGTCATGTTCTTAAAGAATTGATTTTAAAACCATTAATTATAATATAGGGTTTGCAAGATTCATAAAGGCTTTATAAAATTTATAAAACAACATAACAAATATGTTATTTTAATGGGGAAACATATATTTGGTTATTGATAAATTTTATACTATTTATCAAATCACATTTACATCCTTATGATTTAAAAATACACAACTAATATGTATACCATATTTATTTTTTACACAAAAAATTTTCTATTTCACAAAATTATGAAAATTTAATTACTGGCCAATTTTGAAATTATTAATACAAAAACAATTTTTATTATACCAAAATAAATTTAAAATATTTATATTTTTAATTTTAATATAATAGTCATAATTTATCTAGATATTTTGTGTTTTTTACAATAACATTTTTCTATCCCTTGTAAGATTTATTTTGGACATCATAAAAAATATTATCAAATATACTTTATTATTATTCTTTTATAAAATTTTATATTTATAAAAACATATTTTTTAAAATTTATTAATTCATCTAAATGGATGTGTTAATTAATATTTCACATTACCCAAATATAAAATTCATGTTTTATCGTATCAAAATTAATAATATATATAATGTAAAAACATTAATAATTACATATAATTAATATTATAATTAAATTAATATATATATAGGGTCTTGATACATAGAAATTTATAAAACTATAAAAACCTTAAGGTTAAGGTGGGAGGCTATGAGATTTTGTGGGGTGGTTTGACATACAGGGTTTAGTTCGTGATCTCGATGAGCTTCAACTTCTAGAAAAAATTTATTTTCTTATGAATTAGATATTGGATCTAATCTTGGGATTGGTAAAGAGAAAAACACTATGATTCTACCTCCCTCATATGGATTGTTAAATGTTAATTATATGGTATGATCCTATTGGTTGAGGTCATCACTATATTTTTATATCACAATTATATTAATAAAAACCATAGATTTATTCTAGTTGTATGATCATTGTAAAACAACTGTATTATAAATAGTTATGATCAATAAAATTGTTCTAAATCTAAAATATATAATAAAACCAAATTAGTTCAAGTGTTTTGTATAACCACAATTCATTATATCTCATTTAATTCAATCACAAATGTAATTTATTTCATTAATAGTTTAAGTAATTACAATAATCATCCCATAGTAAATATCTCTCTCAAAAATTTCATTACACCAACTAAAAAAGATAATGCTTAGTCCTTTTTATAACCTCATAAAATTGGTACATCAATACTTCCCAGGAATGGTTTTTTAAAGTCCCAGACTCACCTGGTCTATTCTTTTCCAAAACAAAGCTCTACTGAAATGATGGCACTGGTCACGGTTTCACACCAATCATGGTGCCACTGTGAGGGTCAGACACAGGTCACGGTGGCACCGTGACGATGGCACCGATTACGGTGGCACTGTGATGGTCGCACACCAGTCAAGGTGGCACCAGTGACGGTGGCACCATGTGGGTGACACATTGACGGTGGCACCATGAGGGTGGCGATGTGATAGTGGCACGATGAGGGTGGAACCATGATGGTGGCATTATGTCCTCACCTTCCAGTTTTCGAGCATTCTGCTCCCACAATATATCTTTTAATGTAAAGATGATTTAATGCCCCCTTTCAAAGCCATTTAAAGCCCAAAAATATTATCTAAAGTCCCCCAAGAGTCGGGCAACCCTTAACTTACCAAAACATGTGGTTTTTCCTTGGTGTCTCACCCTTCCCCTTTCCTTTTAGTTTCGCCCATGTTATGTGTTTCGTTATGGTTAAAGAAAATTGTTTAACGCATAGCCGTTATGAAAACCCCTCCAAGGAGAATTGTTAAATGACAATTAATTCCCTCATGTGTAACTTCCCAACCGCGTGTGGAACCATGATCCTACTTTAGAGACGTTCAAATATCCCAGTCATGTAACAACGGGATATTACCCTTATATCGCACCTTAATTCCTTCTTCTTCTTCCTCTTGCCTGGTCTCCTTTTCTTCCTGGTGCATTTGGAGATCCCATTCCTGAGTCTAGTGGTGCGCCTATTCCGAAGCCTTTATTCTCACCCTTGGAGTCCTCGACATTCCTCCCCTTCTAGTCATGCATCCCCAGTTCTTGTCACATCGAGAAGAAATTTGATCCTTGATCAACCAGGTAGGGATTTTCCTTCGTCTCTCCTTACTGTGTATCATGCGGGATGGGTGCGCTACTGTTTCTATGGGAATGGATGAAACCAAACCATAAAAAGATAATAAACAGACTATTAAATAATGATGGTGTGCGTTTGACAATTCTGTTATACTCTTTTATAATTGCTATATGTTGTGAATAGTTTGGTCTTATGCTCCCTAAAAATCATGGTCGTTGGTGGTCACTCCTTGCGCACTAATGAACCCTTGTATTATGTGATGATAAAATAAATATAACACGAAAATTGGTTGATCACCTAAACTCAGTTGCTTAAATGGATGCCCATTTTACATAAATCCTTGTGTGGTTACCCCATTTAACCAACAGAATGATGAACCTTATGAATGATATGCTTGAATCTGGAAGTTTCCCAACTCTATTTTGGTAGTAGGTGTGTTTTTCTATTTGATTATTATGGGGTGAAGTGGATGGGGATGGGATCCTCTATTGTGGCACGGTTGTTGGTCGTGAATCTGAAGCTGTGTGGGGTTGTATCTCGAGGATTGTTTTGGTTCCAGTAATTTGAGGGATCTCACTGATCCCTTTAATGTTGTGACTTCACATGAGAACCAGGTGTTAATGCTTAAATTGTTGTTTGGATTTTTCTCTTTCCCTTGCATGTGGTTATGCCGGTTAGTTTCCTAGTAGTGTAGAATTCACCTAAATGGGATCACTTGAACATGAAAACAAGAAATTTTTAAATGTGTAATTGGTTTTGGGAATGAGTTGTGACTTGGAAGTGAGCGTTGTGCCTTCTTTTATGAATGAATAGTTACAAGGTTGTTGTTGTTAGGAAGACTTTGAAAACCCTAGGTTGGTACGAGTGCTTTTTACCTATACATATATCTGTAGTATTTATGATTCTTATTAGTGCCCCACCCAGGTTGAGCACATAGTGCCTAACAACACCATTTCATGGGGAAGGGTGTTTTTTCCAACACTCCTATGAGTGGCTGGTTATTATCTATTTTTCTTCTCCCTTCACGAATAGGACAAGACTCTTCGGGAAGGTTGTGACGGCTTGAGGTTCATTATAGCCAATTATTCTTCAGGCAGGGTAGTTGGGGTGGTTGGCCCAGGTGTGTGCGAGTAGGTCGTTTCCCAAGAGTCTTCAGGATGAGGCCCAGGTGTCTTTGAGTTTTGAAGTATTTGTTGTGGCCCTGGTGATTGTGGGATGAATGTTGGCTATGGCCTAGGTGTTTGCAGGTGGGATGCATGGTTGTGGCCCAGGTGTGTGCGGGGGGCTGTGGCAGTGGGACTGCGGTGAGAATGGTGGGAGAGGTTCGATGTGTAGGATTTCTTCAATAACTAGTGGGAAGGTGGTGTGTGGTACCCAAAGGTCGATGTGTTATTACTATACATTACATGACTTCCATTATTTGGGGAGTGTTCTTTGGTGAGGCTTGGGTGGACAGTTTTCCTTGCTAGGTTCTTTGGTTGTATCTTTTCTAACAGGTTAGAAGAATTCCTCCCCACTTGTGCACGAGTGCCTTTTGTTTTCCCTACTGAGTATACTTGTATGCTCACCCTATGTATATAAAACTACTTTCAAGTTTCCAAGAGGACTTTAGGGACCGTGCAGGTATGTACTAGCTCAGATGTTGGGATAGTTTCCTTTGCTATTTTTCTTTATTTGGTACTTTACCTTGGTAGTCTTTTTGTACCTTGTGCCTATTACTTTTGTAACATGCATAAGGGAATGGTTTTCTCTGGCTTTAAATTTACCAATGTTTTGTAGTTGTTGGGTTTTACTACATTATCTCCCGATCCTATTAATGAAAAACGGTAATGCATTCCATCTTGTGAGTGATTCTATACCATTGGTGGTAGTCGTCACTCTGGGACCTATTGAAGGCAGGTCTCAGGGGTAATTTTCTCCCATTCAACATGAATAATGAAGGGTCTGGTAATCTGTTGTCTGATCCCTCAACTTGGTGAAGGCGAGTCGTGACAGAATTTTATCAAAGGTGGAGGTTGGGGTTAAGAGTTTGGATGGAGTCGGGGGTTAGGCATAGTGAGGATTGCATGGGATGGTAGGGAAACAGTGTTGGGTGATCTTGGTGCATGAAATAAGCCAGGGAAGACAGGCTAGGACATAGGATTTTAGGGCCCCCCCATGATCTGATGTAAGGACTTTGGTCCTTCCGAACAACCATGTGAGGCTTCACTGATTCCACGGTATAGACCGTAGGGAAGGTACATGCATCATAATGACTTGTGTTCTTATGTTTTATTGGTATTTTTTTGATTTAAAATGAATATGAAGTCTATGAAAATTTAAAAGTGATATTCTACACTACTCTGGCTTAGGCATTCCTTGTTTAACTTGTCGCGATGGAACCTAGGAGATGACCATGAGTATTGCGGGTGATCGAGGCCCAAGAGGTTGACTTGGCTGATCAATTGAGGGCTAAACAAGAGGAGGAGGATGATCAATGGAAGAATACACTTCATGCATTTCAGCGGCAGACCCTCAGGAAGTACTAGGACATCATCTCTAACCTGGAAACAGAAAGATGGCTAGAGGAGATGGTAATAGCTTTCAGCTTGATCCGGGCATCGACAGAGTACTAGGTTCCTCTGGCTGTAAAACAGATGTTTGGAGTAGCACTTCAGTGGTGGATGCTCTATCTTGGGGAGAAGAGGGAGGCTTCGGTGACGTGGACTAACTTCGAGAAGGAGTTTCGGGCAGAATTCCTCTCTTCTACGATGAAGGATGACAAGAGGTAAGAACTATTCTCCCTTCAGTAAGGGAGTATGTCAGTGAGAGATTTTGGGATCAAGTTCAAGGATCTCCTTCGCTTTTCTCCCGACCTCTTTCAAGATGTGGATTCTCGGGTGAGAAGTTTGGAGGAGGGACTTTGAATTTCTCTCCAGCATGTTATTACTCCATTCACCATACCAACATAATTAGAGGTCTAGAAGAAGTCTGAAGTGGTCGAAAGGTTGCACACATTGGTAGGTGTATCGTGAGAGGGAATCCAGTTGGGGTCGTCGAAGGGGAAAGCTGTCAGCAGCAGGCCTCCAGCGTTAGGGCTCTCTTGGTGTTGACCAGTAGGAATCATGGCTCAATAGTTCCAGTTCTGATCTCTCAGCCCTCGCCCTTTCCTTTAAAGCCCAGAGGACGAGATGCTTCATCTATGGAATCCATGGGAACCTTCAGAATCCAACCTCGAATAGAGTATAGTACAGAGAGGGTGGCCAGGTTCTGCTCCCACCTCAGCAGCAGCAGTTTCTAGCTAGGCACTTTCAGCAGCAGCATTAGGGGAAGCAAGCTCCTGCCCCTCTGATACAAGACGTGTTAGGAGGAGGCAGACCCTAGGGTTCCCCTCAAGGACCTCGACCAGGGCATTGTAGGGGAGGTGGCCAACAACCGAGAGGCAGAGGAGTTCGGTGTGGGTATTTTCATTCCATATAGGTAGTATTTCCAGCAGGGCCATAAGTCGTTCGTGGTACAATCTGCTTGTTTAGTACTCTTTCATATGCCTTGTTCGATACATGAGCTTCTCACTCCTTTTTTAAACCCAGTATGGCCCATGTTGTGGGTTTAGACACTGAGAGACATCCATTGCCCCTGGTTCTGAGCATGCCAGTCGGGGGTCAGACCGACTTGTTTTATATTTTCTGAGGGTGTAGGTAGATGATATGGCCACATCAGTCTATCAGGGATCCTCTACTATTTAAGATACAACCATACAATGTCATCCTATGAATTGAATGGTTGTTATCTGTATGTGGCGTCATTGATGTCTTCCGAGGAAGGGTTTCATTTGCAGATTTGGGCGGCCGACGTGTAAAATTCATCAAAGAGATGATTTTATTGAAAAGCAACAAGTGAGAGAATACCCTCCTTTCCTTTTTAGATAATCTATCACTAGATTCGGTGGATGCATAAATGGAAGAAGTCTCAGGGATCATTAGTGAGTTTATAGACGTCTTCCCTAAAGAGGTGGTGGCTCTACCCCCTTGATGTGATGTTTAGTTCGGGATTTACGTGAAACATGGTGCCCATCCAATTTCGATGGCTCCCTACCAGATGGAACCTTTCGAGTTGTAGGATTTGTGGATTCAAATTGATGATCTGATGAAGAAGGGTTTTGTTCGACCAAGTGCATCATCATGGGGTGCTCCAGTATTATTGTCAAAGAAGGCAGATGGTGGCCTCATGCTATGCATAGACTACTAGAGACTCAATCAGGTAACGGTCAAGAACTGTTACCCTCTCCCAAGGATAGACGACCTTTAAGACTAGTTAAAATGGGTAGGGTGGTTCTCCAATATTGACATGCGGTTGGGATATCACCAATTGAGGGTGAAAAAGGGTGACATCTCGAAGACTTCTTTCAGATGAAGATATGGGAACCTTGAGTTTTTGGTCATGCCATTCGGTGTTACGAACACTCCAGCTGTGTTAATGGGGATCTTGAACTCCATCTTCTAGGAATACCTTGATCGGTTCAAAGTCGTGTTTGTTGACTACATCCTGATATACTGAAGATCAGAGGAGGATCATGATGAGCACCTAAATACAGTTTTAGAGGTCTTCCGATAGCACCAACTCTATGGGAAGTTGTGCGAGTGCATGTTATGGATTTGATAAGTGCACTTCCATGGGCATGTGGTGTCCAAGAATGGAAAAGCAGTGGAGAAATCGAAGGATTAGGTGGTTGTTTCTTGGGCAGTGCCTAGGAATGTGGCATAAGTTTGTAGTTTCCATGGACGGGAAGGTTACTATCAAAGGTTCATACCCAACATCTCTTGAGTTTCATCACCTTTGATAGATTTTTCCAAGAAGGACCGGGATTTCTGGTAGAATGGGCAGTGCTAGATAGCCTTTAGCTATCTGAAGGAGAATATGGTAAGTGCCCCAATGTTGAGGTTTCAGAATAAGTGGCGACGTATGAGGTGTTCTCTGATGCTTTATGACAAGGCCTCGGGTGTGTGATGATGCAACAACAAGGGGTGATCACGTATAGGTCTAGATAGTTACATCTCCATGAGCATAATTATGCCACCCAAGATCCGGAGCTTCTGGCTTTCATGTTCTCACTAAATTTATGGAGACATTACCTCATCGGGGAGCACTTCGTGGTCGTTATGGATCACAAAATCTTGAAGTATATCTTCTCCCAGCAGGACCTTAACTTATGGAATTGAAGGTGGAATGAGTTCCTTCAGGACTAGGACTTCGAGATTTCCTACACCTCAGGAAAATGGAATTTGTTGGCAATTATCTTGATCAGGAAGTCACAGAAGGATGTGGTTCAAGAGTCGGTATATGCATGGAAGGCAATGGAGGATTTAGCTGCCCTACTTCTAGATGCCAGGATGGATGGTGGTATAGGTTGCCTGTATCTTATGACTGTACATTCTTCTCTACTGCAGCAGGTGGAATAGTCTCAGTGGGAAGACATAGAGAGTGAAGTGATGCACGATCAGGCTAACCAATTCAATACTCCGAAAGGAAGGTTGGAGGATGGTAAGAGTCATCTTCTTTTCAGAGGGAAGATGTTTGTTCTAGAGGCGATGCACGACAGGGTTTTTGTGAGTTCCACAACTCACCCCTAGTGGTGCACCCGGGAGTTTCCAAGATGTACCAGGATCTGAGGAGTTAGTTTTGGAGGCCGGTCGTAATGCGGGCAATGGAGGAGTTTGTGGATAGGTTCCTTGTGTGTGATAAAGTTAAGGTTGAACATCATGTTCCAGGAGGTCTGTTACAACCTTTAGATGTCCCCAAGTAGAAGTGGGATGTCATCTCGATGTATTTTTTCACAGAACTACCCAAGGTTCAAGGAGGTTGTGGTGTTATCTGGGTAGTGGTAGAATGGTTGACGAAGTAAAATCACTTTCTTGAGATCAAGGAGTCCTATGCAGTGGATGCCTTAGAACAAAGATATGTGGATGAGGTGGTGAGGTTTCATGGAGTTTCGAGGTCCATAGCCTAGAATAGGGATGAACAGTTTACCGCATGAGTCTGTAAAGGATTGCAGCATGCCTTTGGCACCCAGTTATGTCTTACCACTACATTCCACCCATAGACAGATGAACAGACAGAGGGTACCATCCAGACAATGGAGGATATGCTACGGGCATGTATTCTGGACCTTTGGGGATCATGGGAGCGACACTTTCCTCTTGTAGAGTTTTCCTACAATAATATCTATCACTCTACCATTGGCATGGCTCCATTCTAAGCTTTTTAAGGGAGGCCATATAACTCACCTGTGTGCTGGATCAAGGTTGGGGAAGTAGGTGTTCATGGATTGAAGGTGGTGCAAATCATGACATAGAAGGTTCAGCTTATACAAGAGTGGATGAAGGCGGATCAAGACTAGAAGAAGTCATATACCTATAATAAGAGGATACCGTTGGAGTTTGGGGTCAGGGACCACATATTCTTGAAGGTCTCTCCTCGACATGGACAACAGAGGTTCAAAAGGGGGAGTAAGATTTCTTCAAGGTTCATCGGACCATTCGAAGTACTATGGCAGGTCGGAGAAGTGGCTTATCAGCTTGTGCTATCACCGCCGCTACTAATAATAAATGACGTCTTCCATGTGTCATAACTCCAACTATATCTACACAAAGATTCCCACATCCTCGACTGGGGAATCCTGGATATCGAGGACGACATGACTTTTGTGGAATGACCAGTGAGGATCGAGGATTGTGAGTAGAAGGTGCTTCGTGGAAGGACCATTCCTTTGGTTCGTCTGTTGTCGAGGTATGGCGGGCTTGAGGAGTGTACATGTGAACGGGAGACGTAGATGCACGCCCAGTACCTAGAGCTATTTTGAGTTTTGTTCTATTTTGTTTGTACTTGTTGTGATGGAACGCTTTATGTTGTTAACTATGGAATGTGTGGTTTTCCTTGTTCTGTGGATGTGTGTGAAGAGTCCTGACTATGGGGAGGGGAGGACCTAATCCCTAATCATAACGCATTAAGGTGGATGCGATTAAACCCATGCGGGTGAGTTAGTGCCACCCAAAGAGGATAGTATCTTGACATGAAGGAAGAATCTCCCTAACAAATATGACATGACAATTTGACTATTGAATGTTTCATGGTTACTTGAGGGAGAGGTGTTCCTAGATTTCTATGAGGTTCACTCCTGAGAGGTATCTTTCGAGATGGTTATTCAGAACCCCTCTTTTCTTCAGGTCTATTTTTGATTCTCGAGGGCGATAATAGTTTTAGAGGTATCTGATGTAATGGCCCGGACCCACCTGGTACATTACATTTCCAAAACACGACTCCACTGAAATGATGGCACAAGCCACAATTGCAAACCAGTCACAGTGGCACCGTGACGGTCACTCACCAGTCACAGTGGCACTGTGATGGTGGCACCGGTGATGGTGGCACCTTGTGGGGGACACCATGAAGGTGGAACCGTAAGGGTGGCACCGTGATAGTGGTACCGTGTACTCACCTTCCAATTCCTGAACATTCCACTCCCTCAACATATCTTTTAACATAAAGATGATTTAATTCCCCCATTAAAAGCAATTAAAATACCATAAATAATATCTCAAATCCCCCAATATTCAAGAAACCCTTAATTTACCAAAACATGTTCTTTTTCCACAGTGTCATTCCCTTCCCCGTACCTTCCACTTACACAAATATTATGCATTTATTTATTGTTAAAGAAAATTGTTAACACATAGCTTTTATGACCAACCCTCAGAGGAGAATTGTTAAATGAAAATTAATTCCATCGTGCGTAACTGGCCAACCGTGTGGGGGAACTACGATATGACTTTAAAGACATTCAAATTTCCATATCCCGTAATAATGGGATATTTTGCTTATATCACATTGTAATTCCTTATTTTTCTTCATCTTGGATGGTATCCTATACTTCCTTGTGCGTTTGCAGATTCCCTTCCCGAGGAAAGTGGTGCACATGTGCCGGAGCCTTTCTGCTCACCCTTGGAGTCCCCGACGTTCCTCCCATGAAAGTCACACATTGAAAGTTCTTGGCACGTGGAGAAGAACATCAATCCTCAATCAACAAGGTAGGGATTTCCTTTTTTCTCTTATTAATGTGTATCATGCGGGGTGGGTACTCTACTATTTCTGTGGGAATGGAGGAAACCAAACCTTAACAAGATAATATACAGACTATTAAAGAATGATGGGGTGTGTTTGACAATTCTGCTATACTCTATTATAATTATTATATGTTGTGAACTGTATGGGCTTATGCTCCTTGAAAATCATGTTTGTCGGTGGTCTTTCCTTGTGCACTAATGATCCCATGTCTTCTGTGAGGACAAAGTAACTATAACATAGATATTGGTTAGTCACCTAAACTCAGTTGGATAAATGGATCCCACTGAACATAAATCTTTCTATGGTCACCCTGGTTGACCAACAGAATGAAAAACCTAATGAATGATGTGATTGAATATGGAAGTTTCCCTACTCTATTTTGGTAGTAGGTGTGTTGTTTTGTTTGATGCTTATCCGGTGAAGTGAATGAGGATGGGTTCCTCTGTTGTGGAACGATTATTGGTCGTGAATTTGAAGCTGTGTGGGGTTTTATCTCGAGGCTTTTCTTGGTTCCAGTACAATAAGGGATCTCACTGATCCCTTTTTTGTTGTGAATTCACAAGAGAACCGGGTGTGAATGAATAAATTGTTGTTTGGATGTTTCTCTTTCTCTGGCTTGTGGTTATGCCGGTTAGTTTCCCAGTAGTGTAGAATTCACCTAAATAGGATCACATGAACATGAGAACAAGAATGTTTTAAATGGGGAATTGGTTTTGGGAATGAGTTGTTACTTTTCCTTGAGTGGTGTGCCTTCTTTTATGAATGAATAGTAACAAGGGTTTTTTTCTTAGTATGACTTTGAAAACCATAATATTGGATGAGTTCTTGTTACCTATACATATATCTATAGTTTTTATGTTTCTTATTCGTGTCGAGCACTTAGTGCTGAACACCGCCATTTCATGGGGGAGGATTTTTTCCCAATAGTCTTGAGAGTGGCTAGTTATTATCTCTTTTTTTCTCCCATTCTCGAATATCCCAAGACACTTCGTGTAGGATGTGATTGCTTGAGGTCCATTATAGCCCATGATTCTTCGGGTAGGGTTGTTGTGGTGGTCGGACTAGGTGTGTGCGGGTAGGTTGTTTCACAAGATTCTTCAGGATGAGGCCCATGTGTCTTAGGGTGCGGAAGTAGTTATTGTGGATTAGGTGTTTGCAGGGGGAATGGTGGTTGTGGCCCAGGTGTTTGTGGGTAGGATGTGTGGTAGTGGCCCAGGTGTGTGCGGGCGGGATGTGGCAGTGGGACTGCGGTGAGAATAGCGGGAGAGGTTTGATGCGTAGGATGTCTTCAATAACCAATGTTAAGGTGGCGTGGGGTACCCAAATGTTGATGTGATATTACTATACATTACTTGACTTGCATTATTTGGTGGGTGTGCATCGGTGAGGAATGGGTGGATAGTTTTACATGCTAGGTGCTTTGGTTGTATCATTTCTCACAGTGCATTAGAATGCCTCCCCACTTTTTCATGAGTGTATTTGGATTTCCCAACTAGGTATACTTGTATGCTCACCCTACATATATAAAAGTGATTTCAGTTTTCCAGGTGGAATTTAGGGACCGTTCAGGGCCATACTATCTTGGACGTTGGGATAGTTGCAGTTGTTGTTTTTCTTTCTTTGGTAATTTACCATTTTAGTTTCCATATACCTCGTGAATTTTACTTTTGTAACATGCATATTGGAATGGTTTTCCTTGGAATTAATTTTACCCACTGTTTTGGTTTTTTTGGGTTTCAATGTCTTATCTCCCAATCAAATTAAAGAAAAAGGGTAATTCCTTCCATCTTGTGTGTGATTATATACCCTTGGTGCAAGTTTCCACTCCAGGACCAATTGAAGGCGGGTCTTGTGTGTCTTTATCTCCCCTACAACTTGAAGAAGGAAGGGTCTGGAAATCATCTTTCCCTTCTCACATCTTGGTGAAGGTGGTTGGTGACATGTTTATTGATAGAACATTGACAAGGTGCACTATATTACTTCATAAGACAATGTTTCTATGATTTATGATCCACCCTGGGTGCTTCTCATAGAAATATAATTCTCCATTTATAACACATGTGGATTCATCGCATGGAATTGGACTAATATGTAATTAATCAAGAGGGATACATGTAACACAACATTTACATGAGCCTTGTTAGTTTGGAGATCTAGTTGATTGGACACTACTCAGATTGATACTGGATTTCTATGTTTCACTTGTATATTGGACTAGAGTTTCCATTCGTTCGAATTCTCATGACTTTCAGCCATGGAGATATCTGAATTCATACATTATCTCCAACCTAAAACTCTATGTCTCAACTATTATTTTCATCATAGATCTTTTATCGACTCTAATCATCCTAGATATTCTTTCTAATGATCTGTACCTTTTCTACAATTTAAATGGCCATTTCAGGACCTAAAAGATTTAATTACCCAACATCATCCTTGAACAAAAGTGTTCTTCACATATTTCCAAAATGTGATTTGTAGGATGTTATTTGGATTATTGATTGGAAAATAGAATTCATTAAGAACTAGACTAGATGAATTTGTTAATATCAAACACATTTAAAGACCAATTAGCATGCTATCATATAGTCTTCATGTTTCATGATAGACTGCTCAATTATCTTAAATATTGATGGTGATAAGTCATGATAAATTCCAACTCAATATTTAGTTCCTTTTCAAAACAAATCTAGTATTTGGAATAAATTGTGGTATCTTAATCAGATACAACATAGAGTACTGTCTCATAAATACTTATCACTAATGTAATGTATATCCTTAATATTTGATTGATTTAAAATTACTGTCAAATTTAAATAAAGTGAGCAGTCATTTTATGATGATATACAAAATTATGTGTGTATTTATTTCCTGAAAATTTCATTGGATGACCAGTGACATATTCTAATGTCATGTTATCCAATTACCATGTAGGTATGGGTAATTTTTTATCATCCACTTATATTTTTTCTTTTTAAAATTACTTACTGAAATAAAAGACACCCTGATCTATATTCTAGAATATCCTTCTTGATATTTCCACAAAAATATTCTACAAAAAGATCTTGATAAAAAATTTATTTTTTCTGTTTCAATGTGACGGTCGAGCTATGTGAATAATCTAAAACCTCATTTATCTTTAGATCTGATTGTACACACTATCGTGACAGAAATCATAGAACTCCATCTTTATAATTTTAAACTCTATGGGTTTTTCTATTCATATAGAATTCAATTTATTCTGAAGCCCCTTATCATCTCTAGAATCACTTATATTTATCATAAGTGATGTTAAATGAATAATATTTAATGTATTTATGTTGTTACTTCATATATTATTCTAATTTCCATCCATTTCATTTCTAAAAATATCAGATCCTAATAAATTATAATCAATGATAAAATTAATGGATCCATTCTACATGGAGGATCTCCCAATTCATTTTCATTCCAATGATTATAGAGGATTGATAACACATAGTCCATTATCATATTTAACCATATTATCAAGTATGTATTCATCTATTTCAGTGCGAATATATACATGAGTCTCTTATGATTAATATATGTTTCACATTTCCCTCCAGAGAGATAATGACAGAATTTTATTAATTCAAAGATCATTACCACAATCTCTATATCATGTGTATGGTATTTCTATTAATGAAAATTCAATTTCCTATAGGCATAGGTTATAAATTTATCATTATATAATAGTACACCACTCAATCCTTTTTTCTATGCATCGATGTATTCCATGAAACATAGAAAACATGTGGGTATTTTAAGTATATGTGTTGTTTTAAAACTATATTTCCACTCCATAATGCGATAATCAAATCATTATTCTAATAAAATGAATCCATTCCAAGATAGATTGGTTAAATTAATCATAAATTCCTATAAATATCTCCCAAATCGAAGATAATACCCAGCCAGCCAAGAAAAAGATGAATATATATCATTTATGTTGGACTCAAACATTCTTGAAATGCTTCTATCATTTAGAATTCTTAATATATAATATTTGATGATATAATATTCCCCAATAATGATACCACATTAAACTAGAACTCACATTTTTTTAACTTTTCATAATTCTTCTATTTTCGTATAGTTTTTTTCACAGTGCTCGAATTCTCTTCTTACTTCTATACGATTTAGGATTATATCGGAATATCTTCTATAAATTCAACTAAAAATTTATAGAGGTAATATCTAAAGACAATATTAATCATGTGAATGAATATTTGAAGAGAATGTTTAAGTATAAATGGAGTTACAATGAACTCATAGTTCTCATACATTGTATGAAATGCAGTTTTAGGGATATCCTATTTCTTCAGCAATTATTGATCACACTCTAACTGAAGATCCGCATTATTGAAGTATATGGATCCATATATATGATCAAATAGGTAAAAAATATATGGTATAGAATAATTATTCCCAATCAAGATCTACTTGGGAACATGATAATCAACATAAGGGAACAATGGTATATCCTTCATCATGTTGAAGAGAACTTGTGTAACCAATGGTTTAGAGCATGGGCATATAAACCCATTATTTATATTCTCATGTGCCTATTTATTTTTTTGTTAATGTTACTTGAAAAAATTATTGCATTGTGTCTTGGACAATAGAAATTCTTAAGGTATAACCCCAATTGAAAAATCAATCTTTCTCTTGGGATGAAGTTAAGAAAATCCATTGAGAGAAACATAAGCTTATTCCCTCGCATTGTGAATTTATTCAAGGATGTTACATTTCATGGACTCAAACATTTGAGCTATATATTCTATCTTATATGGAAATATATCAATTATTTGGATGTTAGTTCTAATGTGGATGCATCCTCCTCCATGAATTGGAATATAATCGTAGTAAAAATCATCTTAGGGAGAATTATTTTTTATCCAAAAAAAATATTTTTGATATATGTATAGAATTTCAATGAAAACCCATAGTTACATCAAATAAAAATAAAATGATTATTAAGGGTTCGTTGGGAATGTCAGCTAACAAATTATTAAAGGGAAGTGTGTTATATTACATATGTTATAATGTTCCTATTTATCAATTTCAGTGAAAACAATATGTCCAGGGATTGTGCTGTTGTTTGAATATTTATACTAATATTTCATAATAAGAAGGAATTCATATAACCAAAATAAAAATTATGTTCTCTATTATTGAATGAATAATGAGTGTTAGTGTCACAGATTTGTTATCAGGATCCACCTATGTGGTTGCAATATCATATTATCTCTCTTACATGCTTGTAGGTTGTTGGAATTGATTGTCTCAAAAAATACATAGATAATGGAAGTGTTTCAGATATTGTTCAAATTATTTTTAGTTTAACAAATGTACAATGGGAAGAGGATAGATTGGGTTATTACCCTCCTACTTATCATTTGTGTTATTCTACCATATACATTTAGTAACTAGGATCCCTTTATTTTCACACAAAAATAATATCCTCATTTCCCTTATGAAGTTTCAAGTGTTCTTCACTCTACACTTTTGAGAAGTGGGGTGCTAAAATTTCTTTCCACTGTTAGATTCCACCATTTCACTACCATGTATTACCAAATAATGAAATTTTTATTTTTTATCATATCAAAATAGAAATCATTTATATTTTTACAAAAATAATAAAAATAATATATTTTTTGTTATATTAAAAATTAAATATTCATATTCATATTTATACGGTCTTGATATGTATCCTATTATTACACATGAAGACACTCTATGGGTATGGAGGGAGATGATGACATTTGTATTGAGTGGTACAGCAAAAATGGTTTGGACTTTGAAATTATTATATATAAATTTTAACATTAATGATTTCATTTATGATTTAGTTTTTGAATGTCATATTGTTATTGCTAATGGGAAAATCCCAGAGATGACATCTCTCTTAAGGAGATTTATCAATGGGATTCATAGGGGATAATCCTTATATCTGGGGGCATCCCTACCACTTCTAGTGTTAATTTATTTTTATAAAAATCCCTATATATACCAATCATATAATAAATGATTAATGTAATATTATCAAAGGATATGATTCTTAAAAATAATTTAAATGTGACAAGATATAATATAACTGAATAATTTTATATGTTCTCAATAACCATAATCCATAATTGAGAATTTAATTCCATAAATATGGGAATTTTATTTATAAAAATTTATATCGTTATTGTCTCCATCGTTTCATGGATATTATTATTTTCATACATGTTTAGATTTTCACATTCATATATTCTTTTCCCTATTATCAGTCCTAGTTATGTGTTGTTACATATGACCATAATATTTCATAATCCATATTTACAGGCGAATTTTTATTAAAACATTTTTACGATATCATATTTCAAAGGAATGTATTTTCAAATGTCAATCCCTAGATTACCAAAGATCTTGTTATAAATTTATAGATTTTTCATATTAAATGGGGGATAATTTAACACCAAAATAATTTTTAAAATATAACTTTTGTCATTTCCATAGAAGATATGCAACAACAAATATAATGACACTAAAAAATATTATAATTTAAATATGAAAATTATATCATAAACATTTATTGTTAGGGTATAAATATTATTAATGAATTTATAATGTATATATAATGGATTTAAGTAATAAAAAATTATTAATTAATTTATAGGAGATATGAACTCAATTTTTAGTAACATAATTTTATTATTAAAAAAAAGTTTCCTTCAAAAATGGTCTTTATTCTATTTTTGAGTGAACATTATATTTAATTTATGTTATATTTAGTAAATTAATTTGATAAAAATGAAAAAAATTAAATAAACATTTCAATTTTATCATGCGGTGAAATTTTTAGATTTTTCAAAAAATATATATTTTCAACTAGACAGTGAAGAAATAATGATTTTTATTAAAAATAATTCAACAATTAAAAATTATTTATTTTGTTCCTAGATGGTTTGAACATAATATTTTTTCAATTATTTTAGGAGTAACAAATGTTTTCTAAATTGAGTCATTTTTTATGTTTTAATTGTAATAAGAAACAATTATACATATTATGATGTTTCTCAAAGAAACAATTTTCATTACATTTTTCATTTTTATCATTAATTAATTTCATCCACTTATTTCAATTTAATAATTTAAAATGGAATCAATATTTTTATCTAGAATGTTCACAATTTTTCAATTGATAATTTTTTATAATTTTTTGTGGTTCCTATAGTAATTAGTATTTTCCAAGGTTTCAGTTAATCATGTAATTAATATTTAAAATAATATGATAATGAATATAGAATGACAACAAAAGTTTAATTAATTTAAATGTATGAGCCTATTTCATCCATACTAATCCATGAATCATATATAAAACATTTTGTTTCTATTTATCCTTTATTTTCTTTTTTAGAATATTAAATTAATGGATAATATCATAAATGTCACCCTCTTACTTTTAATATCAATAATATTTTTACTAGGAATGAAAATAACTTATTCTAAAATATATATATTTATATTAAATATAAATGATTAATTATCATGTAAATTTATAAATATATTTGTAATGATGGCTAATTTGTATAAATGATTATGTAACACTAACATCATTTATAGGATTAATATACAAATAAGTTAAATAATTATAAAAAGTTCTAGAGTAATAGAATTTGAATGAATCATTGAATCTCATTAATTTTTTTAATAGATATAAAATATTATTTATATGTGAAATGAATAAATTCTAATAATTTTTCATTCATGTTGTATACAAATTTAATTTAAAATAATGGTAAAAAATTACATTAATCATATTTTTTAAAAAATAACAACATTTTAAATGATTTAAAATTATTAATAAAACAATAATCATAAAAAATTTCTATGTCGATTAAAATATCAAATGTGTTCCACTTCTAAAAAAATCACTTTTGTAGTTAATCTATTGACCGATAAAGAGTAAAAAACATTGTTATCATAGTAATTTTCAAAAAGGGTAAATAACAATTTGAACAATGAAATATGTGTAAATATATAATATTAACTTGTTCCAATTTTTATGGATCATATTATTTCACGCTTATTATTTAGATATTAAAATCATATAATTATGGGTATTTTTTATTTGAAATTAATTTATATTAATTTGAGTCTCTATGTAATTAAAAACTACCCCTCTATTCTCTTATAAAAGTTTATGTCCACTCTTACATTCTTAAAACTCCTAAATCCAATTTATTTCAAAAACGTTCAAACATACCTTTTTAAATTAAAAAATATTATAATAAAATCCTTTGTTTTTGTAGAATACCAAACTTATTATTTCTATGTTGTAAATAAAAGGAGGTTGTCCGATGAATGGTTATTGTTCTTAATCAAGAATATTCATTTTATTTAATAATATAACTCCTTAAAAGTTTTTTGTAACACGATAAAATAATAAATTAAATATATTCAATATAGTGATATTTTGTTATAATATTTTAATTTCCTACATCTATATCCTTTTCCATCAAATGGAAAACAAAACATATTTCATGTTTATAGAGGAATTCTTCCTCGAAAACTAATGTATTTGTTTCCGTCACTACCTCTTATATCTATTTCTAATGATAAGTTTAATGTGTATATATATGATATTAAATAAAAATCATTCATTACATAAATTTAAAAAAAACTTATATTTTCATATATTTTCATTTATTCAAAAATGTTTATATCCTTTGTTTATATGTGTGGATTACAACATTCATGAGGTGATGTGATGCACTTTGAATCACTGAATAAAATGGATGACATATTTAAATAAATTATATGTTTTTTAAAATGTTATTCTCATTATATAGAGATAAAATAACTTTTACCTTCCTTCTATAATGATCATTGAAAAATGAAAACATTACTCAAGCATTTGTACGACCTATTTTCTCAATGATTGAAACATAGTTCATATTTCAAAACCATCATTCATGATTGGTTTTAAATGTATTATATATAAATATAATTTACTTAATTATTAATATTTTTATATGAAATTTTATTGAACATTTTTCCAATATCAAAACTACCAATTTCAATTTTTACATATGATTTAGATATCAAAAAATAAACTAAAATGAATTTTATTAAATATGTAATTGTTTATAACAAGGTAAAATGATTAATAAATACTAAATGTGTTCTACATAATTTAAATATTTAAAATATTTTTCTTATTCAGTAAGATAAAGAACATGTTGGATGAGTCAGACTCATAGTAATGGATACCTTATGTTAAAATATTTTTTTAAAAATTATTAAAGATATATTTTTTCAGTCCATTTCATCCATATCCATATTATTAAATTTCTATTATGGATATATTTATATAATAATCATGAAATCTTTTAACAATTTCTAAATTTTTTCAATTTTTTTCAAAAGGAATATTTTTACATGTTGCATAATAACGTTTTAAATTTCATTAAAAAAGAAGGAAAGAGTATTCTAGTTTAACGTATTTGGAATCAATTTATTTCACCACCAATGTAATAGATATATTATATAATGATTACATTATAAAATATTTTTTTCTTCTCAATGAAATATAATATTTCTTTCTATGTCACAAACAATTATAAGCATTTTAATATTTTTTTTCTTTAAAGAATTTGATCATGCTTTTTTATCCTATGATGTTATGTATCAGATTTGGGAGTAAATCTAATCCATGATGAGACTTTGTCCACTATGTGACTATTTATTGGAAGTTTTCCTCAAATTATTTTTATGATATTTTGTGTGTTTAAAACACATTTCATATTTTTTAATGGTCTTATTATACCATGTTCACTAGGTTATCATAAAATTTTATCTACATGAATTTTATTTGATAGATAATAATTTTGATAGAAATAATTTGATATTAAGAGGTATGATAAAGACTGTTTTATTATTATTGATTGTGTATGTACTTTAGGGGAAAATTATTATTTTCAAGAAAATATTTTTAATTGATTCTCATTTTATCTAATAAGTCCTCACAAATAAATTCTTTTACTTTATTTGTTTGTATAAAGTGTTTTATAAAAAAATTGGGTAGTGATGAAAATTTAATTTTTTAGACAAGGGTTACACTATCCATAAATTTATTATTTTAATAGAATCAACTCTTTTATGATTCCTTGGTTTTTGAATGAACTAATGGGAATACTTATTATTTAGTTTCCTGCACTTATATTTTTGTGCTCTTCAAAAAATTGAAATTTTTTTCATATGGTTTCAAATATGATTAAATGAAACTTAGGAGGTTATGATTAAAATTTTGAAGATATGCCATTTATATAAAATATTTCATATTATAAATTATTTTTTGGAAAAATGGATACTAATTGGGAGTTTCATATTTGGTATGTAATATTTATTAATTTTGGTGTGATTGCGTAATTATCTAAACCACTAAACCATAATGAACCTGAAATGATTGAGCATTAATTTTTAAATTCAAGCTGAATATTATGTAATTTTAATGGTTTTGTCCATAATTTTACTCACTAATCAAACTGTGGATTGTTCCAAAAAGAAATTATGCATCTCTAAATAAATTCTTCTTTCACTTATACAGACACCAAGGGATCCTCCTCGGAGTTCACCCATTCTAGAATTACTCCATACGAAAAAAATTTACAATAATTTTTTTATTAGCTATAAATCATAAAATAAATTTCCACCATTTTCACATGGTTGAAACCAATTAGTAATTTTTTTACTTAATTTAATAGGTGATTTTTTTTATAAATATTAATAAAACTAAAAAATATATTTTTATTATATTCATCATCCACAAACTAATGAAGTATAGATAATCCCATAGAAGTATAAATAAGTTATTTCTAGGAAATTAATGAAAAAAGTATTCAAGAATAATTTAAAGAAGAAATGTTTGGGGTTTATTTAGATGGAGAGAGTGGAAAATGAGAAAACAAATTTGATTGTTTTCTAGATATTAGATGAAGAGATGGTTTAAAACATATCTTAGACAAGAGATAAATCAACAGATCTATTCTCATTCATTATTACAAGGTTATCTATGTTGGGCATTTGTTGTTCTTTGTTTGTATTTTATTATCTATTAATTTATTCTTATTATATTTGACCATAATATTTTATTCAATATATATTAAATTATAACATCTAAAAATATGTTATTACTAACTAAATTTATTTTTATAATATATTGATCTCTATTTTTTGGAATTTTATAATTATAATTTATTATTAATTGTTAAAAAATTATATATTTTTTATTAAACTAAAATTATTTAAAAATTATTCTCTTTTGTGTTCACATTTTTATAAGAATTTTTCATATCTGTAGATTTATTCTTTTTTTCAGTTTTTACTTTCTGGAAATTTTATTTATTTATTCTATGATAAATTTATATTTTGTAGTTTGTATCATCTTCAAAATAGTATTTTTAGATAAATATTATATTTATTTACTTTTTATCATACTAAGTTAAAGACTCATATCATTGTTTTAGTTCATTAAAAATCTCGAATATTTATTACAATAATTCTAGAAATCAATAAATTCTAGAATAAAGTTTATTGTATTATTAAATGATAACTACAATTATATAACTCATTATAACATGTCTATTATTTCATTGAATTAATAATATGATTACCTACATTATCACAAACTATATTAAAAGATTAAAATTTCATTTGAATTGCTTAAAAAATTGAGGTTATATAAAATTACAATTATTTTTCATCAATTTTATTATAATGTTTTTTTTCATAATTAATATATCATAATTTATATATTTCAAATTAATTTTACATTTCATAAAAATAAATGTTATCAATTTTTTCACTAATTTATATTGTACCATATGATTATTCTTTTTCATAGATTTGTTAACAAAATCATAGAATATTTTGATATGTAGTTAGAAAATTTTTAGGTCTTATTTATTTAAACATACAATGAAATTCTATTATATACACACTGAATGACATGAGTACCAATTATATACTTTATTTAATGTGAATTTGACTCTTTCCAAGGTGACCTATAGTTTTCTTAATGCTACAACATGTTATATCCTGATTACATCATTAGGATTCATACATACCACAAGAATATTTTCTAATTTTTTTCAAAATTACCATTTAAAGAAGAAATCTATCTATGTATAATGATCATGTATCCCATAAAACTTATATATAAAAAATCCATGATGAAGTGATAAAGAAATTAAAATTTCCCATGACAATTTTTATGCATCCTTATTCTTCATTTTCGACTGTCTTAGAAAACTATGGTGTACATGATAAGATTTTAGATGGAAATATAAATATTGACATATCCACTCTAGATTCATGAACCTATATAAATAAATTGTGTGTACAATGAAGATGATGGAAAGTGAATGAGGTAGGCATCTGTGGAACCAAAATTGAGAAACATACCATTGAGAGATACTTTATTCACAACCCCATGGAATGTTGAGTTTTCTGATTTTGAATGCAATGTTATCATATGTATCATCGAAAAGGTAACATAAGTGACTGAATGATATGTTCATTCTTATAAAAAATACCTTCCATTATTTTTTTCATGGTTAGTATAACAATTTTAAATATTATCATGTGATTATAGATTCATATTTCAATAAATCTAGCATTCATGGTGGTTTTACATACAACACATTAAATTGTTCTTCATTATTACTGTTGCTATATCAAGACAATCTACCGCATGTTATAATATCTTAGTTAGTATACTCACCATGAGACCACATTACCGTCATGGATTGTTCTTAAATTATTTATATAGCGGATAAATATATAATTATTAGCATGATATTTTTTATTTATTATTAATACTTATATTATATTAATTATTTTATTAATAGATATAATTGATATATTGACTTCTAAAATTAATATATATTTTAAAAAATAAATTCGATGTTTTTAAAAATATTTAAATAAATATTAAATTATATTTTATATTACTCTGTATTGAAATGAATTATTATAGACTATTTTGAAATTTTATATTTTTATATTTTTATATCATTTCACAGAGTTATTGTTTAATAAATTAATATTTAATGAATTGGAATATATTAAAACATATTTCATGTAATTAATATATATAATAATTTCTTCTATTAATAATCACACACTGCATGAAATTATAACACCCAATAAAATTTAAATAGTCATGTTTTGTATTGATTTTTATTTTATTTCATTTACATATTATTATGGATATTGTTTAAATTATTTATTGGGAAATTTAAATTGTTTTCAATTAGTATTTAGGTTTCAAATTCAAATAATTTTTTATGATTAATCTAAAATTATAACTATCAATATCAAGGATTATTTGGAATATTCAAATTGAATTTATTTAACTAGTTATAGATTATTTCTTATTTTCTTGAATATCATCTTTAAAGGTTTAAAACAGTATGCAAAGGACACACAAATAATTAGTTTTGAAAAAAAGGTTCTAAAGACTATTAATCGAAACATTAAAGTGTTCATCATGTGAGAACATATTTTCTTTCACTAGAAAATATCCCATGTATTCTACCTAAAACAAATTCAACTTATAAAACATTGAAGATAAATACTGATATATTTCTCAATAACCAGTACTAGGCATTACTTCATTTATCCACAACATTATCATGTTTTATTATGAAATAAATAATTCACGCCATATATCACATTCTCCAACTTTACTTTATATGATTTTAAAATTAAATTTATACATCATATATTTTTTTGGGTTGTGACAACGAGATTCTATAGTTTTTATCTTTCAAATTATGACTCTCTTAGTTGACAAGAATATTTTTTTTGACTCCCCATAATAATGTAAGATGTTTTAATTATTATTCACCAATAAAATTTAGATTATAATCAGGTTAGGATTCTTTCTTAAAATATTTTATAATACAATATATCTATCATTTAGTATATATGTATAAGAGATGAAAGAACTTCTATAAAATATCAATTTTTTCTTTCATTTAATTTTTTTGTTAAAAATAATATTTAATAATTTCCATTCATTATTAATTTATTAAATTAATATATTTAATTATGTTTTATGAATATCATATATTGAACCCCCTATATATTATCTAACATTAACATTTCTAATCAAAAAATTAGTATTACGAGTAAACACGTCTAGGAATTATTTATCCCAGTTGTTTGTTTTCTAATACCAACAATTGGAATTAGATTTTTGGATCTATTTGGATTTTATTATTATTATTTTATCTTTATAACCCATTTTTAGACCATCCAATTTAAGGGAATGATCATTAATATGGTATAAATAAACACTAATGATACTTTTATTCCTCATAAACAATATTACTTTGAATACAATTATTTTAGAAACTAGATTTCTAGAATAGAGGAATACCTCATGTAGTTAAAAATAAAACTCTATTAAATCATAAAATATAATATAAAATATAATATGTTGATACATATACTCTTATAATAATCAAAGTTGGTACATGTGTTTTAAATTAAATATTAAAAAACATTTTATATTGAGTTATTACCTGAATTGGGATTAGTCATGTTTCTTTAGGAAAGAAAGAACATGTGATATTGAGACTTCTATAATTTTCTATCGTTGGATTATAATTATTGATATAAACCAAATATTTAATGATATAAGATGATTAAAAAGACATCAATAGGGGTGGAGGTGAAACTATGCACCAAATGATCAAAAAAACTAAAATTATTGTGAATGGAATAAATTCCCCAGGAGATCAATGAAAAATAAATTAATTTTACAATGAGGCATCTAAACACTAATAAGAAAATGGAAAAAAACTAACATTGTATCAATGAAATAAATAACATCTAATAGTTGATGAAATTATTAGATCACTACTTGAGTATGAAATGAAAATGAAGAACATTGTTAAGGCAAATAAGACCAAATGAAAATGTGTAGCCTTTAAATTTGTGAATTATATTTCAACTTACTCATTTAATTTTGAAAAATAGTATATTATAAACAATTAATTATCTTTATAAATTAATTAAATTTAATGAATTCAATAATTGATTTAAAAGAGTCACTAAATAAGAAGAACTCACAAGTGGTAATAAAGGAAATAAGGATTTATAATAAATTATATAATACTTGTTTTTAGTAAAAAAACTAATGGAAATATATTTTCTAAAAAATCAAATCTAATGAATAAAAAAATCATAAATACTGACAAAATTGGAATTGCGAAATATTAAAATTTTTACTGAAGGATGTGAATATAGTGAAAAATAATTAAATGATAATATAAATATGATTATGTGTGCTCAATGGATTCATTAAATGACATTTCTGTTTCATAATTCAATATTGGTTTTTCTATATTGGGATATGATTCTAAACATCAGAATGATTATGATTTAAATGAAGATATATAAAGAATGATGAGTTATTTTCAGAAAGATGTTGAATTATGTTATAAGATTAATTGAAATGATACGAATCATGTTTATGATCATAATAATATTTTAAAAGAGAATTAAATATTAAAGAATATTGTATCATATTCTAATTTTAATGAGTATGATGACTTTAAATCTTTTTAGGACATGAATGAAATTTTGAAAAATGAATTTGAAATTATTCAGAAAAATTTATCTTATTTTATTCAAGTTAATGAAAAATATTATAAATTCATATGAAAAAATAAAATTAATAAAAAATAAGTTGTTTTCTCTCATAGGTTAATACTTAAAATATATCAAATTCATTTTCTCAAAAGTAAAAAATGGATATACTTTCTATTACTATTTTCAATGTTTCATGAATGTTAACAATGAAAACAATTTTTCTCTATGATTTAAAATGTCCTTTTGATTTATAATGAATCCTATATAAAAATATTATTCATCTATAGTACCATAAATTTTTTTAATATCTATGTGGCTACAGAATTGTTTTACAAATTTAAATTGATGCAAGGTATATTTGTCTCCAAAAATATGATATTGTTCATTTTTTTAGAAAACAATGGATTAGATGTATCAGAAATGACATATGTTACATGGAAAGTAGATACTCTATAAATATGACTAGAGAACCATAATTTTTTTAACATAAAAAAATAGATGAATGAACTATTACGTTTTTAGATAATTCCATTAACAAAATAAATTATTTTGGTAAAGTGGTCATTTCCAATTCTAATTTTACATATTATTATTATTATATATATATATATATTGGTCATTCAGAACATAATTAAATAATTATATATAAATTATGTTAGGATGGAATGGAATTTAAATTTAAGAATTATATGTATTTTTTATTTAGGGATGATTCTATAATATTATATGTTCATTAAAAGTAAAATATTTATACTATTGATTTTATCAAATAACTGTTCACACGTGTTATGTGTTTAAATATTGTTTTGTGTTATAGAAATATTTTGAATCAATGATTATGTCATGTGAACATCCCAATGTTATAGAATATCTCGAAACATGAAAATATTATATAGTAACCTAATTTTATGGTATTAGAGATTCATGTTTCTGATGATTACATGAATAATAAATAACATAAACAATCATTAAAAATTTTAAATCTGATATGACTTAATATACAATTATAGTCCCTACATATTGATCAATTTTTTCATTCAAAATTTCATATCATTTTGTACTAAAACATACTTTATTTATTGTGGATGGTAATAATATTTTTACATTGGTATATTTTCTTTCACAAAATAATGATACAATATCAATATTTATTACTTCATTCCACCTAGTACAAAATAAAAATGGGTATATGAATTTTTCTATATCTATTGATAATGGGGGTGAATTTTAAAATATAGAATCTTAATTTTATTTGGAAAATAATGGTTATTTTCATTAATAATGTTCTCTTAAAGCACAAAAAGGAACCTATTATAGAATGTAAAAATAAGAAAATTAATGAAATGTGAAAAAATATTTTATGATATTTTATTTATCCTAGATTTTTATTCTAAATCCATTTTACATGTTTCTATATTTAAAATATATACCTTTTTAGACATTATTCAAGGAAAACAAATTAAACATTATTTAATAGTTAAATAACTTAATTTTTTTATTTTAGATTTTTTTGCTATATTTCTTTTATTTTTTAATTATTAGGATAATTTAGGTATTTCTGATAAAAAGAATGTGAAATTAATTTTCTTGGTTATCATAATAAAATTAAATCTTATATATTTTTTTAATAATATTACTATGTTTATTATATAATATATTCATGTAATGTTGGATGAATATAATGTGAAATTAAACTCAAATTAAGATGGTTATTATACTGAAAATAAAGATTTAAATTTCATTTCATAGAATCCTTAGAACACTGATGAATCAATTGATTGGAAGTATAATAATTCTTTATTAAATCTATGTGGTCTTCCATTACTCTTTATAATAGGGATTGATAGATATTTTCCCACTAACCTATTATTATTTTTGTTCTGGACATCAGAAGCTAAAGACATTGACATCCCAATGTCCCTTACTAATGATGATGCTGAAATTTTCTACTAAATTATCTCGATGATGTTTAACTGCATCCACAATAATTATCTTTTCAAATTGATGTGCCAGGAGCATTTTTATTCCATCATGAAACAATAAAAAAATTTGGGATTGCATCACTCCAAGAAGTTCAGTGTCTTATTTCATGAGGGTTCGACTAGAATATTCAAAAATCCTATGTCAAGAGCATCAATACTCTCTACCCTCTTATGAAAGAAGTATCTCTACAAAAACACACACACACACACACAGATATATATATATATATATATATTGGTGGTTGTGGGTAGTATGATTCTCTCCATTTCAGCCTTATCTTATGACAATGTTTCGTATCTGTCAATGATGAAATTTTCCCTCCAAATAAAATCGTGGTTAATATGGTAATTCTCAAAAATTCACATGGTCATTAGAATAGGGGAGTCTATGTAGGGAATGATATGAATGGTTGTACCCAAGGGGTGATGTTTTATCAAGAAGGAACTAGTGGTGGTGTCCTCACTCTTTATCAGATGCATGCACATGGACTCAATGATTTTTCCAATAAGACATTACGTAATATGCATCGTAAAATAAAACATTTCAATGAATATATCATTCCCTTAATTCCATACATGGTTTCCCCAAAAGAAGATACAAACCCAGGGTACCAATGTTTCTCTTGTTTCTTGATGAATACAAAATCCATATCATTTATCTTGTCGATGAATGATTCATCAATTATTGAAATTAATTGAGAGACCCAATATCTTCTCTAATTAAGATCCATTTCCTACTCTAAAATCCATCCCCTTTTTTACTTATTGGGGTATATCGATTTTGAGAGGTGTCTGGGGGATATGGATAGAGGTTAAGGAATGAGACGCCAACCCTGTCTGAACAGCGTGACCCTCCTCTATGAGATCCAGGCCCAGCCACTCCCCATGTTGATGAGACACTTAACTCATTGGTGACAAGATACCTCGTCCATTATTACATGATATATACTCTAATTTCATTCTTTGAGGCCCTAGAAACATTCTAGGTGGCAATCCCACCTGATTAAAATCATTACCAAGCAGGGGTCGATAGTATATGGTCACCGATTGAATCCCCATATTCACCTTATTCAATGAGATTTGTGACCCTGTGCATCACCTAGAAGTATTTTCTTCAACGATTAGACCTCTTCTTGGGACCATATAATATAAAATGTCCACTAGGTTATAATATTTCCTATAGATAGTGGAACTACCAATGATTGCCTAGTATAACCAGCTACCCATGTGGTCCATTACCAATTAAAAAGATATTTTATTTTAGTTACTTTTTCAATTCAACTCCATTGTCGTCAATAAAATTATTGATGACCTCTTAAATTCAAAAAGGATCATTATATGTGAGTCACTGAAATTTTTAACTGGTGAAACGGCCTTGCGTATTCACGAGACATGTAATCATCACAAGAATTGATGTTTATGATGCAGTTGAGGAACATTATTTGTGACCTGATCTCTTACATGATCACCCATAACTACTATGGTGGATTACCATTATTATCATAAATCGATCAATAACTGGATGATTCCATGAAACATACTAGACAAAAGTCATGTAGCTTATGACTTCATTATCCTACGAGAAGTCCATCAAAAGCATATAATACCACTAGTGTGAATGAAGAGGTTCCCAAGATGGAATACCAAGAAGAACCTTTCCTTGAAGAGCTTGTCCAAGTGCATCCCACACTAGTTCATCCTTAACCTTCTTAACCACAGTAGGATCCACCTCACAAAACTTGTAATCCTTGGTGAGAAAATGTTTCTCAATCCCCACATCAAGGCCAGGATCCTGGAGTTCCTTTCATAGATATAATAAATGGTCCTACTATATTCAAGATTTACGGGGATCATGACATGTCATATGTACCATAGTTAAAGGAATTATTAAATTTCAAGAGTGTAGGGGGGCCAGGAGTATACACGCAGGCCAAGAAAACCACTACACTTCCCACATAATACATAGACACACTATTATATAATTATTAAAATTTAATGATAATCTCTAGGACTATGATGATCATGACCTTTCCATTGTAGATACAAAAAGCTTGACGTACATGGAAATTACATTACTTTTGAGTAATACTTAATACATAATAAAAACCAACACTCAAGGACCGTAATATTTTAGTGTCTTTGGAAACTTGGAATATAAACATCAAATCATGTTGAAAGATCTTCAACATCTCCCTTAACGATCTTCCACTTTTTGTTTCCTTACCTAAAACCTTTCTTTATTTCCTGGGGAAAATAAAAAATAAAAGGGGTGAGCTCAAATGATCAGTAAGTGAAAACATAGAGAACATAAAACAATCTATAAACATTTGAAGTAAAAACTTGAACATGAAATCTAAACATTAAAACCTTGAGCAAAGACATAGATCTTGGAAGTACGTAAGGCATATATCATGAAGAAACATCAATCATGTAAAATATCATGTGAATAAAACATGTAATTGTGGAAACCATTAGCACTTGTTATGATTTCCATAGTAGCCAAGGCATTGCTGCTAAGACCATCTTAGTGGACAAAGTCCCTTTCTGAATCGAGTTCACTCCTTATTTCAGTCCTGTAACACTGAACTGGATTAACTTACCATTCCATCCATGTATATCTCATGAGATATAAATCTTTACCCAATGCATTGGAGGGATATATAGGAACCACCCATCTCATATTTAAATCATTCTTAAGTGTGCCACAAAACAATCATAAATCATTCATCATAACCCAAAGAATAAATTGGGTTCATAAACAACATTCCATCATAATATAATCCATATAAAACAAATGGATATCATTTCATAATAAGAAAATTGAAACCATATAAATCATAGAGACATTATACTTGAAATATTCACATATGAAATAATGTCATCTTGGATGGAAAATGGTTTTGATAAATCACTTGAAATTAATTCTTGAGGAAAATATCCTTTCTTCTCAAAAATCATTTTCTTTTCACAAAATGCCATTAAATTTTAAAAGAAAATGATTTTTTTGAAAATATTCATGAAATCTTGTAGATTATGCTTCATGAAAATAATGCGTTATGAAACCGTAAAAATCCGTTCATGTCGTATAAGTAAAAAAACATTCTTCACGTACTTTTGCCAGAAAATTCAAAAAGTACCTCGTATGGTAAACAAAAAAATGATTCCTTACATACCATGTACTAAAATTAAAAAATGGATAAAAATTACTTTAAACATATATGAAAACATTTTTAGAAAACATGGACATGGATGATGAAAATAACCCCAGTAAATACTTACGTATAAGAAATCTCGAATAGAAAACAATTGTGATTGCAACATTATCCCTTACCTTATGTTCGATATGCTTCGTATGTATCTGAAGCTCCTATATAATGATTTAAATAATGTCATTGACTTATTATATAATCATATTCATTGTTATTATATCACATATGGTTCACTTAGGTATTTATATTACCCGTTCATTTGTCAATTCTAGGTTAAAGTAGCGTTTAGGGTAAAAAAAATTCATTTATCATACATGTTTGGAATTGTTGTTCTCGATATTATTATTACTTATATTATGATTTAAATACTTACAGAATGTAAAAAATGATTTATATATCATATATATTCATTATATATATATATATGATATATAAATGAAATGAAACACACCGTTCATTGAGACGGTAGGTCGTACGTACACATGGATGCTGTTTTCGTTTCCTTACTGAATTGAATGGAATTAATTATATGACCTACATATATATACATAAATCCAGTAGCATTATTATGTGATATATTTCATGTTTACTTATTATATATACTTTATAATCATTCTTTAATTGTTAACATGGAAAATGAATCTCATCGCGTCGTAGAGACGGTAATCCGTACGTATGCACGAGCGATGATATCGTTCCCATATTTATTGAATCGAATTGGAGTGAATGATATAATATCTTAGAATCAATATGATGTTATAATAATAATATGTATTTATTCTTTACACCATTATACCCATCCAAGTAAGGTGGTGGTGGAAAACAGATTACACCACGGCGTGGAGACGGTATTCCGTATGTACGTGCGCATGGTGATTTCATTTTCTATAGGATGGATAGAAGGTGAAATGGGGTTGTTTCATATTTATTATAACATATAAGTATATTATTGATACTTATGTTATTACAATATAATGAAACAACTAAAGAATAAGAGGTAGAAGAAGAAATAAATTTGAATGAATCGGTAACAGATATTACATCTTCTTCGATAGGTCTCTTTGAAACCTCCTCTTAGGGCACTAAGATTGGAGTTTTAAGTTTCCCAGGACCTCTAGGATGTTTCTAGGAAATTTAATAAGATAAATTGGTAGGGTTTGGCCGAGCTTGAAGGCTCAAAGTGGTGTGAGGAGGAGAGGGGCACCTTTGAAAATATAAGAAATATTAGTTTATATTAAATCTCAACCCCACTTAAAAACATCCCAAATGACTCATATCTGAATATTTGATGAGATACGGTTGTAATATCTTCAACCCATAAAATTTATACATGTTAGGAATTTATTTTAAACATTATCAACTTGATTTGTCCTTATTTATCAATTTAATTTTATTTGTGGTAATAATATTATAAATTTTAAATTATTATAAATAATTACATATTTGATTTAAATTTTCCATAATTTGACACTTTATGACATATTCGACCATATAAATTTAAATTTATATTTTTTAAATATTTTTTTGATTTTTAAAAAAAATTATAATATGTTATTTTTATAAAATAACAATAGTGTCAATTTTGACACTTCATTTATTTGAATTTAAATAAAAAATAAACAGAATATATGTTCAAACTAAAAGATTTAATATATTTATATCATTTAATATTTATCTATAAAATTATTGGAGAACATTAAATAGTTCATATAATATTTATTTTAATATTTTTGAAACCATTTATTTGATATTTCTCTTAATAAAATAATTTCAACATCACTATTATGTCACCTTTAATGATACTTATTTAATCCCTAAAAATTCTAAATAAATTCATCTGATGTATATAATTTTATTATATTTCTATATAATATTCATTTTCTAAGTTTCATTATGTTTATCACTAAATTAAAATTATTATACTTATAATATTTAAGAAAGTGTTATGTTGTCACTTTCTTTGGTTTTAATAATAATTAAATTATTTTCATGGACAAAAGTTCGTTAAATGAATCTAATCTGACCCTTAGGTACTATGGGTATACATTTAGTCATCCAATAGGATTTTTTCAGGTGTTAGGGTAATTTAATAATCATATATTTACCCTTAATTACGCGATTTACCTTTAACTATGGTAAATAAAATTTACTGTAGTTACTATTCATAATGCCCAAAAATAAAAAGTAGCCTATTATCATAATATGGACCCACGGATTCCAAATATGGAATCCATTTTTCAAAATTCGAAACACATAAATTTCAGTAATTAATTTAATGTTAATCTCCTTGTTAAGAAAACGGGTTTTAGAAGTTAAAACATTGCCAAAGATAGAAATGTTTTTACCTATGAATTCAATGTGAAAGTAATTATAATGAAATATATTATATTAAATGGTAAAATTATCTATTTATAATTTAAAACCATTCAATATTATAATTTAACCATATAAATTATCTCAATGAAAAAAGTTGAATTTAATTAAATATTAGTGTATTTTTACTATTCATCAAAATATGAAAGTTATCAGAAAAATATCAAAAATTTATCCAAAGTAAATTTTTATATCCTAATTCCAAAGTAGACATTTATTTTGTCAAATTTAACTTATAATAATGTCAAAAACTATATTTAATGTGGGAGCGCCATCAAAAGGAGGCAAAACTGCATTTTTTTAAAAATACTTATTTTTCCCAAAAAAATTATTTTGTTCTCTTACCATGTTCTAGAAAATGTGTAAGATTAATAATAATGTTATAAAATTAAAAATGTAGTTAAAAATATTCATAATGGATACTCCATAATAATATATCGTTTTTTAGTGAAACTTGATATTGCATACAACACACGCTATCGAGGAAGGTCGTGATTGCATGTAATGCAAGCCAAGTCAGTATTGCGTGTTGTGAAAGATTCCTTTGGTGTTTCGTATAACATAAAACATAAAAAAATATTTCTCATAAAATCTTAGGGTGTTACATTCTAACCCCATTAAAATTAATTTCACCCTCGAAATTCGTCACTTCATTACAAACATATGAGGATAACTCTCCCTCATTATATCCTCAAGTTACCATGTAGTTTCTTCTAATTGGTGGTTCCTCCATAAAACATTCACTAAGAGAGTGGTCTTGTTTTGTAGGACTTTTTCGCTATGATCTAGAATCTCTATCATTTTTTCTTCATAATAAAGATCTTGCTCCTACGATACAACTTCTGAGCTAAGTACATGTGAAGGATCAGGTATGTACTTTCTCAGGAGAGATACATGGAACACATCGTGAACTTCAGATAGATTCAGTGGAAGCGCCAATCGGTAAGCTACCTTCCCAACATGATCCATAATTTCAAAAGGACCTATATATCTAGGGCTCTACTTTCCATTCTTTCCCAGTCTCATGACCCTCTTCCAGGGAGATATTTGTAAGAACACTTTATCACCCACTTCAAACTTTAGGTATTTTCATCAATTTTCGGTATAACTTCTCTGTAGACTCTGAGCTGATCTTATGTGTTGTTGAATATATCTGACCTTTTCTGCCATCTCATCAACAAGATCATGTCCTAATAGCTTTCTTTCCCCAACTTCGTCCCAACAAGTTTGAGTTCTGCATTTCTTTCTATAGAGGGCTTCATAAGGATCCATCAGAATACTGGAGTGAAAGCTATTATTATAAGAAAATTCCACCAAAGATAGATGTTGATCCCAACCACCTTTGAAACTTATAGAGAAAGCTCTCAACATGTCTTCTAGAGTTTTAATTGTCCTCTCAGACTGACCGTCTGTCTGAGGATAGTAAGAAATGCTAAAACTGAACTCCCTATATAGAGCATGCTGAAGACTTCGCTAGAATTTCGAGGTAAACCTTAGATCCCGATCAGATATAATGGAAATTGGTACTCCATGAAATCTTACCACATCCTTTACATATATCCTAGAAAGCTGATCAAGGGAAAAATCTTCTCTAATAGCATTGAAGTGTGCCGACTTCGTAAGACGATCAACTATAACCCAGATAGCATTATTGCCTTTGGATATTTTATGAAGTCCAGTGACAAAGTCCATAGTGATGTTTTCTTATTTCCATTCTGGTATGGGTAATGGATGTAACATACCCTTAGACTTTTTTCTCTCATCTTTAACTTGCTGAAAAATCATGCATCGAGAGACATATTCAACAACATCTCTTTTCATTCCATCCCACCATAAGTACTCTTTCAGGTCCCTATACATCTTTGTACCTCCAGGATAAATAGAAAATGAAGAACTATGAGCCTCATCCAGCAGCTCCTTCTTTAATTATGGGATGGGAGGAACAAAAACCTGATTCCTGAACATTATTATCCCATCACAGTCACGGTTGAATTCAGGAACATTTCTCACCTTCTTTTGTAACTCTACATCTTCTTTCTATGCCTCTATAATCTTTACGTGTATAGATGGTTGAACATTCATTTGAGAAAGATAATATTTTTCATTTTACATTATAGTTCCATGATCCATCCTTTATAAATCCCTAAATATTGGATCTTTTGTGATCCTCATCATGGATAATCTAGCATGGTCTTGTTGACTTAATGGGTTTGTTGTGTAACACCCCAAGATTTCATAGTGTGTTATTTCTTCAAATTAATTCAACAAATTGCACAACACGCAACACCGAGTTCAAGAGAACCATGACATACCAAACATGCCTTTCAAGAGAGGTTATGAATATTATTAACTAAATTTTAAACTTTATATAATCCTTATAATTTTATAATCCATATTATGAGTTTCTTAGACATAATGTAAGAACAAATTCATTTTCAGTATTATACTTTTACCAACTTTTAATAGTTAACCCTTTTCAAATCCAATATTTTAAAATTTTATATATTAAATTTGACTAAATAAATTTACTTTTTAGAATGGGGACAAAAAAATAATTTACTACAAAACATCCCAAGCATCCACGATACGCTTTCCTTTGAATAATACAGTAGCATGTGTTGTACGCAACTTCAAGTTCTAACACACACCACAACCAATCAAACTAGCCGTTATAAATAGTAATACCTACATATTAAAATTTTACAAATTTTATCTCTCAAAATGGACTTAATTTTTGGATTCCGAGTATCTAATTTAGTCTAAGGTGAAATTTTGGTACTTGTCGGATAACTTTAATATATGATGAATAGTGAAAATTACTAAATTTTAATTAAAAACAACTTTTTTAATCAAAATAATTAATAGTGATAAATTATAAATTTGAGTGGTTTTAAAGTATATTTAGAATATATTTCTACCCTTTAATACAATTTTGTTAATTGGACATAATTTCACAATTAAACCGAACATAAACAAGTATCAATCTTTTGATAGTTTTATATCTTAAAAACACGCTTTTTGTTTTTTGACAGCGGGAAGTGATTTTAAATTAATTTCTTCCACTTATATGTTATTAATTGGGAAAAATTGATTCCATATTTGGAATCAAGATGTTCAAATTGTGTAAACAGGTAACTTCTATTTTTAGACATTTTGAATAATTACTTCGGTGAATATTTTATTTACCATGGTAAAAGGGTAAATCTGGTAAATAAGGGTTAAACAATAATATTATAATAATAAAAAATTACCCTAAAACATGTCTTAACCTTATTGGTTGATACATTTCCGACCATGAGAATCTTTGGGTCGATTTTGGGACCCAATTGTGCCAATTGTAAGTGATAGGGACACTTTATTTTAATTAAGTTAAAATGAATACAAAAATGACACAAGCATCTATCGTTTTGAAAAACAATTTTCACATAGGGTTATATATGTTGGATTTTCTACTATAAATATTCATTAGAAATATAAAAAGATTTCCTACATAATTTTAGTTTATTTATAATTTTTATACATTAAATAATTTAATTTATTTATGACACAATGATGATGCGGTAATTACCATAGTAGTGAAAAATTAAAATGATTGATATTGTAGATACCCAAATAAATATAATTTGAGACTTTTTATGAATTATACTAATTTTCTAGGTTAACATGACATGTTAGGAATGATTTAATTAACTTTTTTGAATTAATAATTCTTTCATTATTTTTACAAAAATCAATTATTGAATAGTGTCAAAATTGACATAAAAGAGTTTTTAAAACAAATATTATATTATTAATTGATATTAAAATTCTAAAAATATAAGGTTCTTCCAAGAGACTTATATCATGATAGGTGTATCATTAATGGACCACTTGGGGGTCTTTTGGATGTATATAGTAAGTTTATTAACCATATAATATAAAAAAACAAAGAGACATTGTAAAAGTGAAACAAATTAACTAAGAGTTAATACTTAATGATAAGGTTAATATAGTAACCCAAACCTGTCTAAATTATATTGTTTGAGTGTTTTTCGGCCCATCCCCACCTTAATCTTTAAATAATCCAATTTTGAGAAATTATAAAATGAATATGAATTTATTATAAAATAATATTTCTATCTTTTCCAAAGGTGCCCCTCACCCCTCTTATAAAATGGCACTATCCCTTCTCATTAATTCACACCTTCAAAGCCTTTTGGCTCGGCCAAAATCTACCCAAATACTCTCTCAACATCCCTCACTTCATCCTATAGGCATTAATTTAGTCCAAAAGCCAACCTAATATCCTTTTTGATCAAATCAATTTCTTCTTCAACTTCTTCCTAATTTTTTATTACCATTCTAAAATAATAACTCCAGTATCTTATATATACTGTGATGTTATTATAAATATGGTACAACCATATTCAGTATTCTATCCTTCCTTTGAATAACATGTCACCATACGTGCGTACGTACGGCTTACCGTCTCCACATCGTGGTGTAATTGCTATTCAATAAATTATTATTTGGATGGGTATAATAATGATGTGTAACTCAGGTAAATAATAAATATAACATGATAATGATTCTGTATATATGATATACCATCCAATTATATATTATTTTAATATCAAAATAATGATATTGTTGCTCGTGCGTACGTACGGATTACCGTCTCCACGAACGCGATGAGATTCATTCTCCATATTATCCATTCAAGTATAATTCTAATTTGATGATTAATAATAGTATCTAAGGACTTGATATAATTTTGGATATGATTAAGATACAACCTATCCATGAAAAACACATCTTACGTAACAAAACATATAAAAGAAAACGAGTAAGTTAACACCCGAAACAACGATAATACTAAGATATTATTAACAAATCAATCTTAAAAGATCATATATGATATCATATTAATGTATATGATTCTTGAATAATTTAATAATAATTATTTCACCATTATATAGGAGGTTAACCTACCCCAACCAAGGAAAGGTACAAGGTAAGGGTTATTACACAATCTCTTCATTATACGAGGTTGTTTATAAGTAATTATCTATTGGGACCTCTTTATCATCCACATCCATGTTTCTTGAAAGTGTATTTCAAAAAATTCTTAATATTTTACAGAATATGTGTTAAAGTAATTTATACCCTTGTTTGACTTTTTATAAGAATTTTATAAAGGAATCTTTCCATATTTTCCAAACAAGGTCCTTTTTAACCTTCTCGACAAAATTAAGGTAAGAATATTTTTTTAACTTATACGGCGGGTGCGGCTATTTTCCACAATTATAAAATTTTCAAAGCTTCCCTTACAAGATTATAAAGATATTTTCAAAGTAAATGTATTATTTTATAATTATGTGACATTTAAATGATTTCAAAATTAATATTTTAAGAATTCCTGAAAGGTACACTTTATCAAAATCAGAATTTTAAATGTTTTAAAGAATTATCTTTCTAAATATTTTTAATTAATGTCCATGTTTTCAAAATGATTATAATGATTTATTTATATGGACATGAATTTTTTGAAATGATATTTCTTTTCAAAAGTTTTGAAGTGGTATGGGACACGTTGATTCAAAAATCTCTTTTAAATTACATCCTTAATAAATGTGTGACTTTTAAATGATTTCAAAAAAAGTGATATTTCTCTCAAATAGTTTTGATTTCATCTATGTCAACATCCTTTGATGGATTTTAAGTTTATTTGAAGTTGATTTATTATGTAACAAAACTTCTATATTGTTTTGATGTTTTTGTGATGTGTTTGACTATGGATGTGTTATTCCTATACCATTTGTGGTTAATGGATGAAGTATTTACATTTCGTATGATATTTTTAATACGAATGTTTATGTTATGTTTGAACCTTTTCATATGGGAATGCATTGGACTTAATATGTGACGGGGGATCCCACAATAGCTTCTCGATGCATTGGTAGGTCTCATGAGACAAACTAGTGTCTTGGAACAAGGCCTTGACAAAATCATATTTGTAGTCTTGGCACGAGGCCGTGGCTATGTGGTTATGATAGTCTGGAATTATGCATTCCATCATTTTGAAAGTGGTTATTGATATTGAATGTGGTTATTCTATTAGTAGAATATCCATGTGATTAAGTAAATGGCATTATTTCATTTTATTTTTTCCATACTATGTTGAAGTTCAAGTTTAAAAGGCTTTTGTTTTAGTTATATATTCCTTAAATGTTTTTTCTTATTTATGAAAGTTTCTGCTCCATTTTTATCCTTACTAGGCATTTGAGCTCACCCCTTTTCTATGTTTTATTTTCCCAGGATGTGAAGAAGTAAATTATGAATGACCTTCAGGGATAGTATGAGGGGATAAGAGTGTAGACTATGGGGACTATGTTGTTGTAGTTTTCATTTTTATGATTTAATTTAAGACTTATGAATATATCTACTGTTTCCAAGGCTACTAAACTAATCGGTCTTTCGAGATTTGATCTTTCTTGTGATCAAGCCAATGTTATGTAATAATGCACCGACTCTGGGTAACTAGGGTCAGGGCATTACAATTCGTATCAGAGGAAGTTTAGTACAAATCTTGGAACCTAGATTTAGATAAATTCTTATTAGAGAACGTAGACCTAAGATGAACTTTGAGGATTAGTATAGAAGAACTTCCTAGAATTTTCATATTTTAGAGATTTTGTGAGTTTTCCGAGCAAAACATCCCTATTTGGATACGAGCAGGTAGAGGCGGATCTGGCACAGATGTACCTAGAGGTAAAACCTGAAAACACCACTTTGAGCTAGACTCTAACTGGAACTGGTGCACGACAATGGGCCTTGCTTCACTCTTGGTTACGACACTCCCGGGGGATATGCTTAGGATAATTCTCATTTTCTTTACAAACCATTATGATGGGTTTATGAGTATATACTTCCTCAAAGGAGACATTTTTATGATTATGGATTATATACACAAACTATTTAATTTATGTTATGTGTTTTACAAGTTTGGGATTAGGTATTGTTATTCATAAACTAATCTACTGTATGTCATTGTTTAGAAATGGCGCCCAGTAGAAGGAATGAGAACTCCAGTAATGCACATGATCCAAAGAGAAAGAAGGATCATATCTTTAATGGTCTTAATCCAGAATTTATGAGATAAATAGTCTCCCATGTATTATCATCATATGAAGAAATAATATCATGTGTTGATAAGATATGTAAAGATTTTACTGAGTCCTAAGGCTTTGAAGGGAAGCAAGAGAAGAAAATGATGGAAGAGAGAAAAATGGATAAAGGGAAGAGGGAAAAGAAGAATTTTCTCATATGTGATAACTGTGGGAAGAAACACCCTAGAAATTGCCTGAAAGGAATGAGAGTTTGTTATAATTGTGGAGGAAAAGGGAACAAAGTACGTGACTGCAAGGGTAAGAAAATGGTTTCAAATGTACAATGCTTCATTTTCAAGGAATTTGGACACTACACGAACCTATGTCCCAGTCATCAAACTATGCCGCAAATGATGCTATTGGATAATAATCAAGTTATGATTATAAGGCCCCATCCTTAAACCTTACTTAATTTTGAGTTATTACAAGATTACACATTGAGGATCTTTTCAGGTTTAGAGTTTTAGAGAATTATAAAATAAAACATGCATTACATTCCACATTTAAACAAAGTGGTTACATAGAAGATAATATTAATTTTTCCCATCAATGGAAACATATTTAAAATAAATCATGGATTGTTTTTTGACACTTACTTGACACTATCATCATATCATGTACCTTTCCCTTGACCTGTGAAAAACATTTCAAAAAAAACTTGGGATGAGTATAAAAAGCTCAATATGGGTTATAAAAATATGGAAAGGAAACATGAGATCATATATACATAAGAATGAAATCATAATTTACCCATAAAACATAATCACTTTAATATACCTCATCAAATCATGAATAAATCATATAAATCATAAGACCTAAAGGTAACTTGAGGAATTCATAGCATTCTTACATAGGGAGTAACCCTCTTGGTTATGTTTGGAATACCCATCACATTATATTCCCTAAATCTCTTCGGAGAAACCTTAACGTTTCACTCCTTCATGTTACCCAATGCATTGTAGAGCTATATTGGGATCACCTGCCCTTAGTTTATCACGAAACCACCCGTCTTCATAATAATGCCCAAGAACCTCAACATAATCGTATCACATAAAACATGCATAAAGGACACATAACATTTCCACCTTTCAATCACAAGATATCAATACAACACATTGATATAAAAAAATTATGAAAACCATTTTCAATACCAAAACAAAAGAAAAGTAAAACATGGTATTTATCTTTCTTTTAAAAAAAATGTTTGGCTTGTAGAGGAAGCCGAAACTCAAATAATGGTCACGGCGGCTGAGATGTCATTGTCGCCGCATACGTACGACAAAAAAAATCCCTTTTTTCGTTTAGTAAATGCTTCATATAAAAAAGAATCCTTTTGAATAAACATAAAAGTAAAAGGGTTTTATACACTGTATAAAAGAAGGTTGTGTATAAAACAAAATATGCCTCAATTAAAGGCGATTGAGACGAAGTCCCATACCTCAGGTCCGACTTGACTCGGTCATTCTTTAATCTCCTGAATAATAAACTTGAGTTAATTTCTACTTGTTTAAGAACCTTTTTCAAGTTAATTATTCATTTTATATCACTTATTACCATGTCATGAACACTATGTAATTATTTAAGTTAATAACGGTTGTTTTAACGATCATTGGTACTTGAGTCAAAAATAAACCCTTTATAATTACAAGTTTTTCATGTATCCATTATATCCAGAATTATAATCATGATGTATATATCATATATATCATATATATCCAGTATATACATGCATTTATAATATTACATAATCATTTAGAGGTAAGAAATGAAATGCACCGTTCATGGAGACGGTAAGGCGTACATACTCATGAACGCTACTTTCATTTCTATTTCGTATTTTATAGAATGGAATCATAATTATATAAAGGAATATTATAATTCCAGTGTAATATCATATATAATATCATAACTTCATCCTTTATACATCCCATATATGGTATTAACGAATCAAATCACTTTGAGGGGGCGGTAGTCCGCACTTCCTTAAATGAAGATATCGCGTTTACCCATAATGGAAACCATAAAGGTATGACCAAAATGAAAAATAAAGAATCTTAAGGAAAACATAAACATATTATATATCATATATAAATATAGTGTCATCTTAATGGCCACCTTTGAAGGTGTTAAAAGAATGTTGAACAATCATCATTTCGGGAGGCCGAAATTCGCCATCCACGAAAACAGTATGTTCTTTAACCATTAGATGTAGGTGTGTGTAAGTGTATATAGAATTATTCTTATAACAACATCATAATATATTGAAGATACTGGAGTTTTTACAAATTAAATGAATAAAAATAGTTTAGGGGGTTGGAGAAGCAAAATAAAACAAAAGGACTCAAGTGAAGACATTACCTTAAAATCGGGTAACTCCCTTTGGTTTGAGCTCAAAGGCTTCCTTGGGAATACTTATGCCCAAAGTGAGGCTTCAAGGAGTAAGAGAGAGAAGTGGAGAGACAAAATGGTCAGGGTTTGGCCGAGCCAAAGGCTTTTTAAGTGTGGGTAAAGAGGTAGAGGTGGGGGCCTTTTATAAGAGGAGAGGAGGGGCACTCTTGGAACGTAACGAAACGTTACTTTATTTTAAAATGATTTTCGGATTCAAAAGGTCCCACATTGATATGAATCTAGGGTAAGGTGATAAGGTTTAGAAATACATCGATCCAATAGGTTTTGGACATGTGTAGGTCATAGATTTTACATTATCTTTTCATTTTATTTAAATCCTTTATTAATGAGGTAATCGCTGCATCATCATGATGTCATAAATAATTTAATATATTTAATGTCTAAAAATTATAAAAAAACTATCATGATGTTGGAAATATTTATATCTTTCTAATGAATATTTATAGTCAAAAATAGGACTTGTATAACCCCATGTAAAAATTGTTTTAGTAAAACATCTCATGTTTGTGTCATTTTAATTTTAACATTAAATAAAAAGTTATTTATGTCATTTCCCAACCAAAGTGGATGCATGGGGTCCCCAAGTTGACCCATGGATTTTCTTGGTCGTCCATGACACATCCAATGAGGTTAGGACATGTGTCAAGCTCATCTCATATTATTAAAACATTATTTTTACCTTAAACTACACTAGTTACCTCTAATCGCGATTAAGAACTTAATAAGTTACTATTCACCATAAAATTATTTTAATCCAATTGAACCACATTTTACTTATTAATGACAACCATGTATGTCAGATTTTTGAAAATCAAATCACATAAGTGGAAAAGTTTCATTTAAACGAAAAATCAGTTTCTTTAGTTACCACTTAGTGGTTTCACTATTCATCAAAAATTGATGTTTTTTAGAAAAATACCAAAACATCACCCTAATCTATATTTGATATTCTGAATTCAAAAATGATTTCTATTTTACAAAATTCAAATCATATAAGTTACATTAATTAATTTAATAATTAATTCCTGCTGTCATGACAAATAGCGTGTTTTTATGAAACAATAAGTATCAGAAGATTGACATTAGTTTAAGTCCAATTTAAAAGTGAAATTAATTCCAATGACCACTATTGGATTAAATTGTAAAAATATATTCTAATTTCACTTTAAAACCAATTCAAAAGATAATCTAATCGTATAAATAAATTAGATTAAAAATTAGTTTTGATGTAAAATGCAGTATTTTTCACTATTCATTAAAAATGAACATTGTTAGAAAAATACCAAAAATTCAGAAAAAGTAAATTTTGATGTCCCAATCATAAAGAATAAGTTTATTTTGACAAACATAGCTTATAAAATTTTCATAATATAGATTTAAAAATTGTTTTCCATCAAAAGGCAGTAAAACAATCTTTTAAAAATATTAGTGTATTCCATGCTTAAGATTGGATTTATTCTCTTTTTAAGCCTCTAAAACACTATCTAATTCACTAATAGACATAGATAAAAATATCTATTATTCATTACTTAATTGGGATGTTACATCCTTCCCCCCTTTAGAAAATTGTGTCCCCGCAATTTATTTACTTATCGAATAAATGGGGTACTTATCCCTCATTGCATTTTCAGATTCCCATGTTGCCTCTTCCATCAGGTGGTTTTTCCACAACACATTTACCTGATTAATCACCTTATTCTGTAACAATTGATCCCTGTAGTCAAGAATCTGAAACGGTTGTTCCTCATCAGATAGGTTCTCTTCCAACTGAACTACCTCTGGACTCAAAACATGAGTTGGATCTGGCATATACTTTCTCAACATAAAAACATGAAAAACATTGTGTACCTGAGATAAACTTGGAGGTAAAGCCACCCGGTATGCAATTGATCCAACTCTCTCCAAAATTTCATTTGGTCCAATGAACCTTGGACTCATCTTTCCTTTCTTACCAAATCGCATCACACTTTTCCATGGTGAGACTTTGAGAAAAACATTATCACCTACCTCAAAAGATAGATCCTTCCTCCTGTTGTACGCATAACTCTTCTTCCTGCTCTGAGCTGTTCTCATGTGTTTCTATATCAGCTGAACTTTTTCTGCCAACTCTTCTACCAATTCTGGTCCCATCAACTTCCTTTCACCCACTTCATGCCAGAAAGCTGGAGTTCGACACCACTTCCCATATAATTCCTGAAATGGTGCCATATGTATACTAGAATGAAAACTATTATTATATTAAAATTCAACCAAAGAAAGATGTTGGTCCCAACTTCCCTGATAATCCATAGAGCAAGAACGTAGCATATCCTCCAATGTCTGAATTGTTTGTTCTAACTGCCCATCTGATTGAGGATAAAAAGTTGTACTAAAATTTAATTCAGTACCCAACGACTTTTGAAGTCCTTTCCAAAAGATATAAGTGAACCTGGGATCACGTTCAGATACAATGGAGAGGGGAACTCCGTGTAACCTGACTATCTTCCTAAGATACAAACGGGAAAGTTGATCTATGGAAAAAGTATCTCGTATAGCAAGGAAATGAGCAGATTTAGTCAAGCGATCAACAATAACCCAAATTGCATTATTACCTCGACGGGTCTTCGGAAATCCCACAACAAAGTCCATGGATATATTCTCCCACTTCCACTCTGGCACTGGTAAAGGCTGAAGCATCCCTTTCGGTTGTAATGGCCCGGGTTTTTTGGGGTCCATTACTTTGTAAAAATCTCATTTTTGGTTTTCTGGTCTGGGAATCATGGTGGTATAGGCCTACCGGTAGCCTTAGGCTACCGGTAGCAGGCCTACCGGTAGCTCGGTCTACCGGTGGCCACAACCTACCGGTAGTTCTGTCTATCGGTAGCTCGGTCTACCAGTAGCTGCAGCCAACCAGTAGCTCGGCCTACCGGTAGCTGCTACCTACTGGTAGCTCGACTACCGATAGCTCCAGCCTACCGGTGGCTCTGGGCTACCCCGCGGGTTATTTCCAGTAACGCTCCCTTTAGCGCAAATAGGGTTTTAAACCCTATTTTGACTCGTTTAAGCGTGTTTTAAAGACCCGTAATGTGCATATGAGTTTTAATTAAATACTTAAACAATTAATGAGTCGGTTTAAACCACCCGACCCACGAGTGGAGCCGCGTGGTCAACCCACGACCCCCGCGCCTTAAGCGGTTTCGCATTTTCACCTCAACCATACCTGGCTCTTATAAACTAAGGGTTAGTCGTGGTTTCTCTTTTCTCGATAGTGGCTTTTCACAAACAGCTTCTGGTGCATCGGGACCGCCGAATCGTTATCCGTAATGTTCCGCGCCCCCGGCCTAAACGTCGATCATCTATCAACAATTAGGTATTTTCTCCTTCGTCTCTCTCTTTTGTGTATCATGTGGGGTGGGCGTGCTTTTGATTTCTATAGAATTGGGTAAACCAGACCTAATTAAAGATAATGAACGAATTCTATAAAGAAAGAAGAGGGTGGGAACTGTGATCATTGTTGGTGTTTTATATTTTGATGTTGTTTCTTCTATGACCATCTTGTTGAGTTGTGCTGGTTTATGCCTCCTGAAAATCAAGGTCGTTGGTGGTCGTTGTTTGTGCACTAATGAACCCTGGTGATGTTATAAATGGCTTGTTTGTGGTTGTAAACTCCTGCTGTGAAAAGTGAATTGGTTAATCACGTATATCCGGATGAATAAATTGAAAGCACCAGGATCAACCCTTCTGTGATAGCTCCTGGTTAGAACACACGGAAATTTGAATATGGTGTGTGTTAAGTCATTTAAATCTGAAAATACCTGCAAGGCCCGGCTTTTGTTGATGGTGGTAGTTGGTTTTTTTCCTTTCGGGCCGATTGCTGGAGATATTGGAGGGGATGGGATTCCCGGTTCCTTTATAACCTCGGTGGTTGTGTGAAATTGGGGGATGGGATCCCCTGTTGATACGGCTTCGGTGGTTGTGAGTTTTAAGACTGGGTGGATACTTGTTTATATCACGAATTGGGGTGGAATCCTCTGTTGGTGAGAACCGGGTATGGGCGTTATGGTTGTTTCTTGATTGTTTACTTTCCTAGATTTATGCCTATGACTACTAGTTGGCCAGTAGTGCTTAAACATAAACATTATTACTGAATGTGAAATAAGAAAGGGGACACATGGGTTGTTAGCGTGAGTCGTGACTCGGACTTGAGTGTTGTTGTGATCTGTAGGCTGTCTGAAGAAAAACCTAGCTTTGGGTGAGTACTTGTTACCTATATATATATATATATCTGTAGGTTTGTGTTTCTTATTCGTGCCCCACCCAAGTTGAAAACTTAGTGTTGAACACCCCCATTTCATGGGGAGGGTGTTTTTCCCAACACTATTCTTAGTGGCTGGTTATTAGCTCCTTTTCTGCTCCCTTTCCCGGATAGCCCAAGTATCTTCAGGCAGGCTGTGTTGGCCTGAAGTCCATTATTAGCCCAAGAACCTTCGGGCTGGGTAGTGTGGTGGTTGTCCAGGTGTGTGCGGTAGGTGGATTCCCAAGTGTCTTCGGGATGAGGCCCAGGTGTCTTCGGGTGTGGCAGTGTATTTTCTAGCCCAGGTGTCTTCGGGCGTGGCGGTGACTGTTTTGGCCGAGGTGTTTGTAGGCATGGTTACGTGAGATAGTTGTGGCCCAAGTGTGTGCGGGCGGGATTTCGGCAGTGGGACTGCATGTGGTTGTGGCCTAGGTGTGTGCGGGTGGGTGTGGCAGTGGGACTGTGGTGAGAATGGTGGGATTGGTCCGATGTGTAGGATGACTCAATAACCATTGGGAAAGTGGCGTGGGGTACCCAAACATCGATGTGCTATTATTATATATATTACTTTACTTTATTTATTTGGGTAGTGAGCCTTGGTGAGGCCTGGGGTGGATAGTTTACCTTGTTAGGTGTTTGGTTACTCTTTTTCTCACGGGACTTTAGTACGTTCCACCACTTGTGCACGAGAGTCTTTGTTTTTCCCTACTGAGTGTACTTTTATGTCACCCTACGTATATAAAACTGATTTCAGGATTCCAGGAGGACTTCGGGGATCACGCAGGACCTTACTAGCTCGGACCTTTGGAGTAGTTGCAGTTGTTGTTTTCTTTTCCTCTTTGGTACTTACCTTGTAGTCACCTTTTGCACTTTTTGGCTTTACTTTCTTTCTGCCTTGGTGTTGTTGGGTTTTCTTCTCCTTATTTCTCGATCCTATAAAATAAAAAGGGTAATGCCTTCCATTTGTGAGAAATTTCTTTACCCTTGGTTCTAGTCGCCACTCCAGGACCTATTGAAGGCGGGTTTCAGGGGTCATTATCTCTCCTTCAACTAAAAGAAGGAAGGGCCTGGAAATCTGCTGACCCTTCCCTCCTTTTGGTGAAGCCAGGTCGTGACAGAATGGTATCAGAGGGAGGTTGAGAGATAGGATGGAGTCTGGAGTTAGGCAGAGTAAGGATTGCATGGGATGGTAAGGCAACAGTGTTGGGTGACCCTGGCGCGTGAATTAGGCTAGGGAAGACAGGCTAGGACACGGGATTTTAGGGCCCCCCGTGATCGGATGCAAGAACTCTGGACCTACCGAACGACCAAGTGAGGCCACATTGATTGCAAGGTAGAGACCCTAGGAAAGGTACATGCATCATAATGACATGTGTTCTTGTGTTTCTGGGATGTCTTGGGAATTAAGAATAAATAAAATTTTAAGAAGTTTTAAGAATGATATTATGAACTACTTGGTCTTAGGCATTCCTTGTTTACCTTGCAACTATGGCACCTGGAAGGCGACCACGTGTGGTACAGGCGATCGAGGCCCCGGAGACTACTTTGGCCAATCGGTAGAAAGCTGATCGAGAGGAAGAGGACGACCAGTGGCAGAAGACTCTTCGAGCCTTCCATCTACAGGCCCTCAAGAAGTATGAGGGAAGCACCTCCTATATGAAGACGGAAGGCTGGCTAGAGAAGCTAGTTATAGCCTTCGGCCTGATTCGGGCCCCGACCGAGTACTGGGTTCCTCTGGCTGTTAGCCAGATGCGGGGGTCGGCACGTCAGTGGTGGATGCTTTACCTGGGGGAGAGGAGAGAGTCTGAGGTGGCTTGGGTGGATTTCAAGAAGGAGTTCCAGGAAGAATTCCTCTCCTCGATGATGAAGTCAGAAAAGAGGCAGGAACTACTCTCCCTCCAGCAGGGGAGTATGTCCGTGAGGGAGCTTGGGATCAAGTTCAAGGACCTCCTATGTTTTTTCCCGGACCTCTTTCCTGATGAGGAGTCTCGGGAAAGACGTTTAGAGGAGGCACTCCGACCCTCCCTCTAGTATGTTGTTACCCCCTTTACCCTGCCGACGTACTTGGAGGTCCAGAAGAAGGTCGAAGTGGTGGAGAGGATGCATGCTCTAGGAGGAGTGTCGCGAGAGGGGATCTTGCTGGGACCATCAAAGGGGAAGGCCGTCAGCACTAGGCCTCTAGCGTCAGGACCCTCTAGGTTCCGACCCGCAGGGAGTAGCCCGCAACAGTTTCAGTTTCGATCCCCTGGCCCTCTCCCTTTTCCTGTGGGCCCGGGACCGTGGTGCTTCATCTGTGGGAGCCCTGGGCATCTCCGTAGTCAGTGCCTCGACCGGGTGCAGTACAGCAGTGGCAGTCATCCCCAGCACCCACCCCAGCAGCAGCTTCTAGCCAGACCTTTCCAGCAGCAGCATCAGGGACAGCGAGCTCCCGATCCTCTAAGGGAAGACGTAGTAGGAGGCCGACCTCAGGGCGCTCCACAGGGACCTCGAACAGGGCATGGTCAGGGAGGTGGCCGACAGACGAGGGGCAGGGGAGCTGGGCGTGGATAGTTTCGCACTGCAGAGGCAGCAGTTCCAGCAGGGTCAGAGGTTGTTCGAGGTACGATCAGTCTGTTTAGCACTCTTGCTTATGATTTGTTCGATACCAGATCTTCACACTCCTTCGTTGAACCCATTCTAGCCCGTGCCTTGGGTCTAGATACCGAGGGACTTCTAGTGCCCCTGGTGTTGAGCACACCAGTCGAAGGTCAGACTGACTTGTTGTTCATTTGTCGGGGATTTAGACTGATGATAGGGCCACATAAGTCAGTTCGGGATCTTCTTCTACTACAGATTCAGCCATACGATGTCATCCTAGGCATCGACTGGCTATTTTATGTGGGTGCCGTCATCGAATGTTTTTGAAGAAGGGTGGTGTTCTCAGACTTGGACAGCTGGCGTGTTACCTTCACCGGCGAGCAGAGCAGTCCGATGGGAAACAGGAGAGAGGAACCTCTCCTCTCCTTGTTGACCGAGCTGACAGCGGAATCATTAGATGCTGAAATGGTGGAAGTGCCAGAGATCGTCCGTGAGTTTATGGACATCTTTCCTGAGGAGGTGATGACTCAACCCCCTCGACGTGATATCGAGTTCGAGATAGTCTTGCTGCCCGGCGCTCATCCAATCTAGATGGCTCCTTACCGGATGGCACCTTCGAAGCTACGGGAGCTGCGGATACAGATTGACAATCTGATGAAGAGGGGTTATGTTCGTCCGAGTGCGTCACCGTGGGGTGCTCCGGTCTTGTTTGCAAAGAAGGTAGATGGTGGTCTTAGGTTTTGCATAGACTACAGGAGGCTGAATCAAGTGACGATCAAGAATCGCTACCCTCTTCTGAGTATAGACGATCTTTTCGACCAACTGAAGGGGGTAGGATGGTTCACGAAGATCGACCTGCGGTCTGGGTACCACCAGCTGAGAGTGAAAGAGAGTGACATCCCAAAGACAGCGTTCAGGTGCAGGTATGGACACTTCGAGTTCGTAGTCATGCCATTTGGTGTTACGAACGCCCCGGATGTGTTCATGGGGCTTATAAACTCCATCTTCCGAGAGTACTTGGATCGGTTCGTGGTTGAGTTCATCGACGATATCCTGGTCTATTTGAGGTCAAAAGAGGACCATGCAGAGCACCTGAGAATAGTTTTAGAGGTCCTCCGGCAGCATCAACTCTATGGGACGTTGTCAAAATGCATGTTCTGGACACGAGAAGTGAACTTCCTCGGGCACGTGGTGTCCGAGCAGGGGGTAGCAGTCTACCCATCAAAGGTTGAGGTAGTTGTTTCTTGGGCAGCTCCCAAGAATGTGGCGGAAGTCCAAAGTTTCCTTGGGCTGGCAGGTTACTATCGGAGGTTCATACCTAACTTCTCCCGAGTAGCAGCCCCTTTCACGGCTCTGACCAAGAAGGACCAGACTTTCGTATGGAGTGAGCAGTGCCAGTCAGCCTTCATCTATCTGAAGGAGAAGTTGGTCAGTGCCCCAGTGCTGAGATTACCAGAAGAAGGGGTGTCCTATGAAGTATTCTGTGATGCTTCGGGACAGGGCCTGGGATGCGTGTTGATGCAGCGACAAGGGGTGATCTCTTATGGGTCCAGGAAGCTGTGTTCCAATGAGCGTAATTACGCCACCCACGACCTAGAGCTTGCAGCGATCATTTTTTCACTAAAGTTATGGCGGCACTACCTCATCGGGGAACGCTCTGTGGTCTTCACGGATCACAAAAGCTTGAGGTATATCTTCTCCCAGCGGGACTTAAACTTGCGATAGCAGATATGGGTGGAGTTCCTCCAGGATTACGACTTCGAGATCTCTTATACTGAGGGGAATGTCAATGTGGTGGTCGATGCCTTGAGCAGGAGGACGCAGAGGGATGAAGTCCGAGAGTCGGCGAATTCCTGGAAGGCAATGGAAGAGTTGGCTTCCTTACATTTGGATGCGAAGATGGATAGCGGCAGAGGATGCCTATATCAGATGACAGTGCATTCATCCCTGTTTCAGCAGGTGGAGGAGTCTCAGTGGGGAGACTTAGAGTGTGAAGGGGTGCGTGACCAAGTTAACCAGGGTAATGCACCAGAAGGATGGACCGAGGATGGTCAGAACCGGATGATTTTCCAGGGAAGGTTGTTTTTCCCGGAGGTGATGCGCGGCAAGGTCTTCAGTGAGTTCCACAAATCACCCCTGGCAGTACACCCAGGAGTTTCCAAGATGTACTAGGGTTTGAAGAGGTAGTTTTGGTGGCCCGGAGTTAAGCGAGCGGTGGCAGAGTTTGTGGCCAAGTGCCTAGTGTGTCAACAAGTGAAGGATGAACACCGAGTTCTAGGCGGCCTACTACAACCCCTAGATGTCCCAGAGTGGAAGTGGGATGAAATCTCGATGGATTTCGTCACGGGACTACCCAAGTCCCAAGGAGGGTATGACGCCATCTGGGTGGTAGTGGACAGTTTGACGAAATCGGCTCACTTTCTGGCAATCAGGGAGTCGAGTACCGTGGATGCTTTGGCACGAAAGTACGTGGATGAGGTGGTGAGGTTGCATGGAGTTACAAGGTCTATAGTCTCGGATAGGGATGCACGGTTTACCTCATGAGTCTGGAGAGGATTGCAGCATGCATTTGGCACCCAGTTACGCCTTAGCACTGCTTTCCATCCCCAGACAGATGGACAAACAGAGCGCACCATCCAGACCTTGGAGGATATGCTACGGGCATGTGTTCTGGACTCAGGAGGATCATGGGCGTGACACCTGCCCCTGGTAGAGTTAGCTTACAATAATAGCTATCACTCTACCATTGGCATGGCCCCGTTTGAAGCTTTGTATGGGAGGCCATGCCGTTATCCTATATATTGGACCGAAGTAGGAGAGGCAAGCATCCTTGGTCTGGAGGTGGTGCAGAACACGACAGAGAAGGTTCAGCTCATGCGGGAAAGGATGAAGGCGGCCTAGGACCGACAGAAGTCATATGCTGATACCAGGAGGAGGCCCTTGGAGTTTGAGGTTGGGGACCACGTGTTCTTAAAGGTCTCCCCTCGGCGTGGGCATCGGAGGTTCGGCAAAGGGAGTAAGCTTTCTCCTAGATTCATTAGACCCTTCCAAGTGTTGCGGCGGGTCAGCTAAGTGGCTTACCAGTTAGGTTTTCCACCACCGCTACTAAGGATACATAATGTCTTTCATGTTTCCCAGCTCCATCAGTATCTGCACGACGATTCACACATCCTTGATTGGGGTGAGCTGGACATTGAGGACGACGTGACCTTTGTGGAGAGACCAGTGGCGATCGAGGATCGCAAAGAAAAGGTGCTTCGCGGGCAAACCATTCCCTTGGTTCGCGTGTTGTGGATACATGGTGGGCTTGAGGAGAGTACGTGGGAGAGGGAAGCACAAATGCGTGCCCAGTACCCAGAGTTGTTTTGAGTTTTGTTCCTTGTTGTACCTGTTGTGATAGAACGTTTTGTCTTTTGGCTATGAAATGTACTAGTTTCTTTAATCTGTTTGTCTGTGAAAAGCCCTGGCTATGGGGGAAGAGAGAACCCGACCACTAATCAAGATGCATTAAGGTGGATGTGATTAAACCCATGCGGGTAAGTCAGTGGCGCCCAAAGCGGATAATATCTTGACATGGGGAAGGAGACTCCCCAACCCACGTGCCAGGGTAGTTTGGCATGGTATGTTGCTTGGTTCTTGGCAGGGAAATATTTTAGTTAGCATGGGTTCGCTCCTAAGAGGTATCTTCCGAGGTGGTTTCTCGGACCTCTCTTCCCTTCGGGTTTGTTTTGATTCTCGAGGAAGAGAATCGTTTAAGAGGTATCTGATGTAATGGCCCAGGTCTTTTGGGGTCCATTACTTTGTGAAAATCTCGTTTTTGGTTTTCTGGTCTGGGAATCACGGTGGTTTCGGCCTACCAGTAGCTCGGTCTACTGGTGGTCGCATCCTACCGGTAGCTCTGTCTACCGGTAGCTCGGTCTACCAGTGGCTGTAGCTACCGGTAGCTCTGTCTACCGGTAGCTCGGCATACTGGTAGCTGCAGACTAATGGTAGCTTGGCCTATCGGTAGCTCGGCTACCGGTAGCTACAGCCTACCGGTGGCTCTGGCCTACCCCGCGGGTTATTTCCAGTAACGCTCCCTTTAGCACAAATAGGGTTTTAAACCCTATTTTGACTCATTTAAGCGTGTTTTAAAGACTCGTAACGTGCATAAGAGTTTTAATTAAATACTTAAACAATTAATGAGTCGTTTTAAACCACCCGACCCACGAGTGGAGCCGCGTGGTCAACCCACGACCCCCGCGCCTTACGTGGTTTCGCGTTTTCACCTCAATCGTCCCCGACTCTTATAAACTAAGGGTTAGCTGTGGTTTCTATTTTCTCTATCGTGGCTTTTCACAAACAGCTTCTGGTGCATCGGGACCGCTGCATCGTTATCCGTAAAGTTCCGCGCCCCCGGCCTAAATGTCTATCATCTATCAACAAGTAGGGATTTTCTCCTTCATCTCTCTCTTTTGTGTATCATGCGGGGTGGGCGTGCTTTTGATTTCTATAGAATGGGTAAACCATACCTAATTAAAGATAATGAACAAATTCTATAAATAAATAAGCGGGGGGAACTATGATCATTGTTGGTGTTTTATATTTTGATGTTGTTTCTTCTATGACCATCTTGTTGAGTTGTGCTGGTTTATGCCTCCTGAAAATAGAGGCCGTTGGTGGTCTTTGTTTGTGCACTAATGAACCCTGGTGATGTTTTAAATGGCTTGTTTGTGGTTGTAAACTTTTTCTATGAAAAGTGAATTGGTTAATCATGTATATCCGGCTGAATAAATTGAAAGCACCAGGATCAACCCTTCTGTGATAGCTCCCGGTTAGAACACACGGAAATTTGACTCATGGAGTGTGTTAAGTCGTTTAAATCTGAAAATACCTACAAGGCCCTGCTTGTGTTGATGGTGGTAGTTGGTTGTTTTCCTTTCGGGCCGATTGCTGGAGATGTGGGAGGGGATGGGATCCCCTATTCCTTTATAACCTCGGTGGTTGTCTGAAATTGGGGGATGGGATCCCCTGTTGATACGGCTTCGATGGTTGTGAGTTTTAAGACCGGGTGGATGATTGTTTATATCACGAATTGGGGTGGAATCCTCTGTTGTTGAGAACCAGGTATGGGAGTTATGGTTGTTTCTTGATTGTTTACTTTCCTAGATTTATGCCTATGCCTAATAGTTTCCCAGTAGTGCTTAAACATAAACATTATTACTGAATGTGAAATAAGAAAGGGGACACATGGGTTGTTAGCGTGAGTCATGACTCGGACTTGAGTGTTGTTGTGATCTGTAGGATGTCTGAAGAAAAACCTAGCTTTGGGTGAGTTTTTGTTACCTATATATATATCTGTATCTTTGTGTTTCTTATTCGCGCCCCACCCAAGTTGATTACTTAGTGTCGAACACCCTCATTTCATGGGGAGGTTGTTTTTCCCAACACTATTCTTAGTGGCTAGTTATTAGCTCCTTTTCTACTCCCTTTCCCGGATAGCCCAAGTATCTTCGGGTAGACTGTGATGGCCTGAAGTCCATTATTAGCCCAAGATCCTTCGAGCTGGGTAGTGTGGTGGTTGTCCAGGTGTGTGCGGCAGGTGGTTTCCCAAGTGTCTTCGGGATGAGGCCCAGGTGTCTTCGGGCGTGGCAGTGTATTTTCTAGCCCGGGTGTCTTCGGGCGTGGTAGTGGTTGTTTTGGACTAGGTGTTTGTAGGCGTGGTTACGTGAGACAGTTGTGGCCCAGGTGTGTGCGGGCAGGATTTCGGCAGTGGGACTGCATGTGGTTGTGGCCCAGGTGTGTGCGGTCGGGTGTGGCAGTGGGACTATGGTGAGAATGGCGGGATTGGTCTGATGCGTAGGATGTCTCAATAACCAGTGGGAAAGTGGTGCGGGGTACCCAAACATCGATGTTCTCTTATTATATATATTACTTGACTTGTGTTATTTGGGGAGTGTGCCTTGGTGAGGCCTAGGGTGGATATTTTACCTTGTTAGGTGTTTGGTTACTCTTTTTCTCACGGGACTTTAGTACGTTCCCCCACTTGTGCACGAGAGTCTTTGGTTTTCCCTACTGAGTGTACTTTTATGCTCACCCAACATATATAAAACTTCTTTCAAGTTTCCAGGAGGACTTCAGGGATCACGCAAGACCTTACTAGCTTGGACCTTTGGAGCAGTTGTAGTTGTTGTTTTCTTTTCCTCTTTGGTACTTACCTTGTAGTCACCTTTTTCACTTTTTGGCTTTACTTTCTTTCTTCCTTGGTGTTTTTGGGTTTTCTTCTCCTTATCTCTCGATCCTATAAAATAAAAAGGGTAATTCCTTCCATTTGTGAGAAATTTCTTTACCCTTGGTTCTAGTCGCCACTCCGGGACTTGTTGAAGGTGGGTTTCGGGGGTCATTATCTCTCCTTCAACTTAAAGAAGGAAGGGCCTGACAATCTGCTGACCCTTCCCTCCTTTTGGTGAAGGCGGGTCGTGACATCGGTAACTGCCACTCTGCTTTAACCTTTTGACATGTCAAATACTTCATAGTAAAATCAGCAATATCTCTTTTCATTCCATCCCACCAGTATTACTCCCGCAGATCTCTGTACATCTTAGTACTTCCAGAATGAACTGAAAATAGAGAACTATGAGCTTCACATGAAAACTCTCTCTTCAACTGTTAATCACAAGGAACACACAATCTCTTCCCAAATCTCAAAACGCAATCATTATCAATGTTGAATTTAGGAAACTTACCTTTCTGAACCAGCTCTACCTTTTTCTGCAATTCACTGTCTTGCTTCTGTGCTTGCTTGATTCTGTCTAATAGAGAAGATTTCACTGATACCTGAAACAAAATAGAAGAACATCCTGCACCAACAACTTCTATGCCAAAGTTCATCAAATCCTCAACCAAAGGATCACGTTCCAAACGCAACATTTCTAATGAAGCATTACTTTTTCGACTCAAAGCATCTGCCACTTTATTTGCTTTTCCCGGATGGTAATGAATTGTACAATCATAATACTTTATTAATTCTAGCCATCTCCTCTATCTCATGTTCAATTCTTTCTGAGTGAATATATACTTTAAACCTTTGTGATCAGTATATATTTCACACTTTACTCCATACAAATGATGCCTCCAAATTTTTAAAGAGAAAACAACAATAGCTAATTCCAAATCATGTGTAGGGTAATTTACCTCATGATTTTTCAACTATCGTGAAGCATAAGAAATTACCAGATCATTCTGCATTAGGACACAACCAAGTCCTTTCAATGATGCATCACTGTAGATAACAAACTCCCCATTCCTGGAAGGAAGTTCCAAAACTGGATCATTCACCAATCTTCTTTTCAATTCCTGAAAACAATCATCACATTCTTTTTTCCAGATAAACTTAACACCCTTCCGAGTTAGCTTAGTCATTGGACTAGATAACCGTGAAAAATTTATAACAAATCTTCGGTAATATCCTGCCAAACCAAGGAAGCTACGAATCTCAGTTACATTTGTGGGTCTTGGCCAGTCTTCCACAATTTTTGTTTTTGCGGGATCAACAGTTATCCCATCTTTTGAAACAATGTGACCAAGGAAAGAAATTTGTTGCAACCAAAACTCACACTTGCTGAATATCCCATACAATTTCTTTTCTTTTAAGGTTTGAAAAATAACCCTTAAATGTCTTTAATGATCCTCTTCACTTTTATAAAACACCAAAATATCATCAATAAAAACCACCACAAACTTATCCAAGAACTCATGGAAAATTCTATTCATTAAGTCCATAAATACAACAGGTGCATTGGTTAGCCAAAAAGGCATTACTAAAAATTCATAATGGCCATATCTTGTACGAAACGCAGTCTTCGGAACATCTGTTTCCATTACGTTTAGCTGATGGTACCCTGATCTCAGGTCAATCTTTGAAAAAAACTGAGCTCCCTTGAGCTGATCAAACAAATCATCGATATGAGGCAAAGGATATTTGTTCTTAACAGTGATGTTACTCAAGGCTCTATAATCAATGCAAAGTCTAATAGAACCATCTTTCTTTTTAACAAATAAAACAGGATCACCCCATGGTGACGTTCTAGGTCGAATGAAACCTTTCTCTAATAAATCTTGCAATTTCTCCTTCAACTCTAAAAGTTCAATTTGATCCATTTGACAAGGGGGTTTTGAAATTGGCTTAGCATCAGGAACTAAGTCAATAGTAAACTCAACTTCCCGATTTGGTATTATTCCAGGCAACTCATCAGTAAAAACATTAGGATACTCATTTACCACTGGCACATCATTAATCTGAACAGTTCCTTTATTTTCAACGATGTGTGCAAGGTAACATTCATTTCCATCTTTTACAAGTTTCTCGGCCTCTTGATATGTTATCAATAGTAAGGGTTCATTTTTGTACACAAACTGAAAGTATTTATGAAAATAAACTTCTTTAGCTCTACAGTTAATCTTAGCATGGTAAATAGAGAGCCAATCCATACCCAGGATAACATCAAACTCTACTAGAGGTAGAACAATAAGGTTTTCAAGTAGGTTCTTTCCACAGATAAGGATAGGAAGATTCTTATAAATTGTTTTTGCCTCAACATTTCCCCCATGTGTTTTTACCAAAAGTTTAGGAGTCATTTCTTGAGATGGTATTCCCATTTTACTAGAAAATTTTTCAAAGATGAAAGAATGTGTAGACCCCGAATCAAACAACACACTGGAATAATCTGAAAAAACAAACAAAGTACATGATACAACTTCATTTGATGGCCCGACATCTTCTGAAGTAGTTTCAAAGGATTTCACCACCACTTTCTGCTTGTAGTCTAACTACTTCCCATCACTCGAGCTCTTTGTCAGACACTCATTTGCATAGTGACCCATCTCATTACACTTAAAACATTTCACTAACTGTAAATAAAATTTGAACTTACCATCACCTTGATCTTTTTTTAGTGCAATCACAAGCCTTATGTCCCATCATACCACATCGGTAGCACTTTCCAGAATTTACAAGACATTCCCAAGAATGCCTTTTTCCACATTTATCACAAACTGGAAACTTAGATTTATTAACATCAGACTTTTTTGAATAAATCTTCCCTTTCTCCTGCCACCTCGGTCTCTTCTTCTGTTGGTTGTTATAGAACACTTGATCATAGGAAAACTCTATTTACACCTTCTCAGCACATCGAACAAGCTTTTCATAACTTTTAAACTCACTAGAATCTAATGCCCTTCGATATTTTGGCTTTAATCCTAAGTAAAACGATTGATTTTACTATCAAGGTATCAGATAAAATTTGGAGCATACCTTGCCAATCGAGTGAACCTTTCTTCATAGGCAGCCACTGAGTCTTCCTCTTGCCTCAATTCCAAGAATTGTTTTTCCATCCTAAGTCGAACATCCTTAGGAAAATACTCCTCAAGAAACATACCTTTAAATTCATCCCATTCGAGAGCATCAATATCATCAGCGTCCCTGATATTTTTAACCATCGACCAAAACTGATCTGCTTCACCCTCCAAATGGTAAATAGCAAGACTAACCTTTTGATTATCTGAACACCCCAAGAAAATGAAAATCTTCTCCAGTGCTTTAATCCACCCTTCAGCTAGCACAGGTTCAGATGATCCTCTGAATGATGGGGGATGTTGCCTCATGAAATGTTCCACCACTGACATGTTACTCTGTGGTTGATCTGGCTGATCTCGTGCATGGATACCACTACCATTTATCGCTTGACTCAACTGCGCCATTACTACAACAAACTATTCAGTTCCAAGTCCAACCATCTCAGGATGCTGATTCGGAAGGTTATTTCCTTCTGTATGCCTTCCTAGCACTACTTCCCTGTTTCATCTGTGGAAAACCATTCTGAACAAACATGTCTTAGATGAAGCAACATGGTAATCTTCAAATGCTATATCATTTCAAAAAATATATATTTTTGGATAATCATTTAATTTAATTCTAACTCCTAAAGTTATCTAAACCGACCTCTGGTACCAACTATAAGGCCCCAGCCTTAAACCATACTTAATCTTGAGTTATTACAAGATTACACCTTGAGGATCTTTTCAGGTTTAGAGTTTTAGAGAATTAGAACATAAAACTTGAATTACATTCCACATTTAAACAAAGTGTTTACATAAAAGATAGTATTCATTTTTCCCATCAATGGAAACATATTTAAAATAAAACATGGATTCTTTCTTGACACTTCCTTGACACTATCATCATATCATGTACCTTTCCCTTGACCTGTGAAAAACATTTCAAAAAACAACTGGGATGAGAATAAAAAGCTCAATATGGGTTATAAAAATATGGAAAGGAAACATGAGATCATATATACATAAGAATAAAATCATACTTTACCCATAAAACATAATCACTTTAACATACCTCATCAAATCATGAATAAATCATAGAAATCATAAGACATAAAGGTAACTTGAGGCATTCATAACATTCTTACATAGGGAGTAACCCTCTTGGTTATGTTTGGAATACCCATCACAGTATATTCCCTAAATCTCTTCGGAGAAACCTTAACGTTTCACTCCTTCGCATTACCCAATGCATTGGAGAGCTATATCGGGCTCACTCATTTATCACGGAACCACCCATCTTCATAATAATGCCCAAGAACCTCAACATAATCGTATCACATAAAACATGCATAAAGGAAACATAACATTTCCACCTTTCAATCACAAGATATCAATAAAACACATTGATATAAAAACATTATGAAAACCATTTTCAATACCAAGACAAAATAAAAGTAAAACATGGTATTTATCTTTCTTTTAAAAAAAAGGTATGGCTTGTAGAGGAATCTGAAACTCAAATAATGGTCACGGCGGCGGAGAAGTCGTTGTCGCCGCATACATACGACAAAATCATTCCCTTTTGTCGTTTAGTAAATGCTTCGTATAAAAAAGATTCATTTTGAATAAACATGAAAGTCCAAGGGGTTTATACACCGTATAAAAGAAGGTGGTGTATAAAACAAAATATTCCTCAATGAAAGGAGATTGAGACGAAGTCCCATACCTCAGGTCCGACTTGACTCGGTCGTTCTTTAATCTCCTGAATAATAAACTTGAGTTAATTTATACTTGTTTAAGAACATTTTTCAAGTTCATTATTCCTTTTATATCACTTATTTCCATGTCATGAACACTATGTAATTATTTAAGTGAATAACGGTTGTTTTAACGATCATTGGTACTTGAGTCAAAAATAAACCCTTTATAATTACAAGTTGTTCATGTATCCATTATATCCAGAATTATAATCATGATGTATATATCATATATATCATATATATCCAGTATATACATGCATTTATAATATTACATAGTCATTTAGAGGTAAGAAATGAAATGCACCGTTCATGGAGACGGTAAGTCGTACGTACGCATGAACGCTACTTTTATTTCTATTTCGTATTTTATAGAATGGAATCATAATGATATAAAGGTATATTATAATTCCAGTGTAATATTATATATAATATCATCACTCCATCCTGTATACGTCCCACATATGGTATTAACGAATCAAATCACTTTGAGGGGGCGGTAGTCCGCACTTCCTTAAATGAAGATATCACGTTTACCCATAATGGAAACCATAAAGGTATTCCCAAAATAAAAAATAACGAAGCTTAAGGAAAACATAAACATATTATATATCATATATAAATATAGTGTCATCTTAATGTCCACCTTTGAAGGTGTTAAAAGAATGTTGAACAATCATCGTTTCGGGAGGCCGAAATTCACCATCCACGGAAACAGTATGTTTTTTAACCATTAGATGTAGGTGTGTGTAAGTGTAGCTCGAATCCTTCTTATAACAACATCATAGTATATTGAGGATACTGTAGTTGTTACAAAAGAAATGAATAAAAAGAGTTTAGGGGGTTGGAGAAGCAAAATAAAACAAAAGGACTCAAGTGAAGACATTACCTTGAAATCGGGTAACTCCATTTGGTTTGAGCTCAAAGGCATCCTTGGGAAGACTTCTGCCCAAAGTGAGGCTTCAAGGAGTAAGAGAGGGAAGTGGAGAGACAAAATGGGCTGGGTTTGGCCGAGCAAAGGCTTTGGAAGTGTGGGTAAAGAGGTAGAGGTGGGGGCCTTTTATAAGAGGAGAGGAGGGGCACTCTTGGAAAGTAAAGAAAAGTTACTTTATTTTAAAATGATTTTCGGATTCAAAAGGTCCCACATTGATATAATTAGAGGGTAAGGTGATAAGGGTTTGAAATCCACCCATCCAATAGGTTTTGGACATGTGTAGGTCATAGATTTTACATTATCTTTTCATTTTATTTAAATCCTTTATTAATGAGGTAATCTCTTCATCATCATGATGTTATAAATAATTTAATATATTTAATGTCTAAAAATTATAAAAAAAATATAATGATGTAGGAAATCTTTTTATATTTTTAATGAATATTTATAGTCAAAAATATGACTTGTATAACCCCATGTAAAAATTGTTTTAGTAAAACATCTTATGTTTGAGTCATTTTAATTTTAACATTAAATAAAAAGCTATTTATGTCATTTCCCAACCAAAGTGGATCCATGGGGTCCCCAAGTTGACCCATGGCTTTTCTTGGTCGGCCATGACACGTCCAATGAGGTTAGGACATGTGTCAAGCTCATCTCATATTATTAAAACATTATTTTTACCTTAAACTACACTAATTACCTCTAATCGCGATTAAGAACTTAATAAGTTACTATTCACCAAAAAAATTATTTTAATCCCATTTAACCACATTTTACTTATTAATGAAAACCATGTATGTCGGATTTTTGAAAATCAAATCACAGAAGCAGCAAAGTTTCATTTAAACGAAAAATCAGTTTCTTTAATTACCACTTAGTAGTTTCACTATTCATCAAAAATTGAAGTTTTTCAGAAAAATACCAAAACTTCACCCTAATTTATATTTGATATTCTGAATTCAAAAATTATGTATATTTTAAAAAATTCAAATCATATAAGTTACATTAATTAATTTAATAATTAATTCTCGTTGTCATGACAAATAGCGTGTTTTTATGAAACAATAAGTATCAAAAGATTGACACTAGTTTAAGTCCAATTTCAAAGTGAAATTAATTCCAATGACCACTATTGTATTAAATGGTAAATATATATTCTAATTTCACTTTAAAACCAATTCAAAAGATAATCTAATCATATAAATAAATTAGATTAAAAAGGAGTTTTGATGTAAAATGTAGTATTTTTCACTATTCATTAAAAAATGAACATTGTCAGAAAAATACCAAAAATTCACACAAAGTAAATTTTCATGTCCCAATCATAAAGAATAAGTTTATTTTGACAAAAATATCTTATAAAATTGTCAAAATATAGATTTAAAAATGTTTTGCCATCAAAAGGCAGTAAAACAATCTTTTAAACATATTAGTGTATTCCATGCTTATGATTGGATTTATTCTCATTTTAAGCCGCTAAAACACTATCTAATTCACTAATAGACATAGATAAAAATGTCTATTATTCATTAATTACTTGGGATGTTACAATGATACTACCACAGATGAAGAGGAATGATTAGAGTTCTTATGTTGATTATGTCATTTGAGTGTTGTATCAGCAATGTAGTTGTTATAATAATTATGGAGTATATAAGGATTGTACTACAGTACTATTTCATTATGGACTTGAGATTGTGTGGAACAAAGAAAAGTGACTCAATAGCAGGTTAAAATTTTGGAAAATATATGTTTTAGAGAAAGATAAACCATAATATAGTTCTGATACCGAGGTAGTGATTTTAGAATAATACATGATTGATTTGGATAAATTATATTGGATTTTCTTGACTACCTTGAAAATGATTAATTATTTGTATATTCCATCATTGTTGGGGTTTAAAACATTTTTGGATTGAAGGAGTATATTTATTATTCTTTAAGGAATAAGGGCTCATGAATGTAATCAATAAGGTTTTATGGTAATTCGGGATGTTGCAGTGTTTTAAAAAGAATACATGATGGTGTCCACATGTTATTACATGGAAAAAAGTATCTTTATTGTGTTTACCTTCCTTATAAATTTTGGACTGAAATATTTTGGATATTTCTAGTTTGGATTATTTTGGATTTCTATAAAAGGACAACCTAGAGGTCGTGAGGCAACCCGTCGGGTCCGGCAAGGCCACGAGTCTTGAACCCACAACTGAAGAACGACAAGGGTGTATCACCTACCACTGACCCACATGATATCCTGGATTGAATAATGTCATTTTTTAATGGTTCTTCTATATGTACTATGAATTTATTTTTTTAACCCTACACAAATCGGATAAATAGAATACTATTTTTAAGTTCTATTATCTTTTAGAGTGAAAGATGAGTTTGTGGTAGAACATAGTTAAAGGATGAGACTCTACTTGTCAAGTTTATATTTTTATTCTTCTCTTATTCAATGAAGAAATTAATTCTTATACTTTAGTGAAGGGATCTTAAAACAAAAAAAAATTACCCTAATACCATATGTTTTTCTGAACTGATGGTATTTTAAATCATCATAGGTTGATGAATTTAAGGCCCCCAATTTTACACTTGTTTTTGAATGATGACCTCAATCACTACCTATAAATATTTAAGTTTTTCCTCCAATTATATGTCTCTAATTTCCACCAATGTTCTCCGAATAGAGATCATAATTTGGTAGTGGCCCTTTCATTTCTCTTTTGCTCTTATTAAGACTAAATGTTATTAACCCAATTTCTGATGTGGGATTTCCCACAAAGATATTTTCTATATTCAACCTTTTATTTTCGAAGAACAATTTCAAATTGTGAGGACACAATTTATTTAAGGAGGGGAGAATGTAACACCCCAAGATTTCATATTGTGTTATTTCTTCATATTAATTCAATAACATGCACAACACGCAACACCGAGTTCAAGCGCACCATGACTTACCAAACAAGTCGTTCAAGAGAGGTTATGAATATTATTAACTAAATTTTAATCTTTATATAATCCTTATAATTTTAGAATCCATATTATGAGTTTTGTAGATATAATGTAAGAACAAATTCATTTTCAGTATTGCACCTTTACCAACTTTTAATAGTGAACCCTTTTAAATCCAATATTTTAAACTCTTATATATTCAATTTGACTAAATAAATTTACTTTTTAGAATGGGGACATCAAAAAAATTTACAATGAAACATCCCAAGCTTCCACGGTATGCTTTCCTTTGAATAATACAGTAGCGTGTGTTGTACGCAACTTCAAGTTCTAACACACACCACAACCAATCAAACTAGTCGTTATGAATAGTAATACCTTATTTTTAAAATTTTAGAAATTTTAACTCTCCAAATGAACTTCATTTTTTTATTCATAGTATCGAATTTAGACTAAGGTGAAATTTTGGTACTTTCTGGATAACTTTAATATTTTGATGAATAGTGAAAATTACTAAATTTTAATTAAAAAAAACATTTTTAATCAAAATAATTAATAGTGATAAATTATGAATTTGAGTGGTTTTAAAGTAAATTTAGAATATATTTTTACCATTTAATACAATTGTGTTCATTGGACATAATTTTATAATTAAACCAAACATAAACAAGTATCAATCTTTTGATAGTTATTATATCATAAAAACACGATTTTTGTTTTGACAGCGGGAATTGATTTTAAATTAATTTCTGCCACTTCTGTCTTTTGAATCTGGAAAAATGGATTCCATATTTGGAATCAGGATGTTCAAATTGTTTAAATAGGTAACTATTATTTTCAGTCATTTTGAATAATTACTTCGGTAAATATTTTATTTACCATTGTTAAAGGGTAAATCCGGTAAATAAGGGTTAAACAATAATATTATAAACAAATTACACTAAAACGTGTCCTAACCATATTGGTTGATACATGTCCAACCCTGGGCATCTTTGGGTTGATTTTGGGACCCCATGGTGCCACTTTTAAGTGATAGGGACACTTTATTTTAATTAAGTTAAAATGAATTCAAAAATGACACAAGCATATATCTTTTAGAAAAACAATTTTTACATAGGGATATATATGTTGGATTTTCTACTATAAATATTCATTAGAAATATAAAAATATTTCCTACATAATGGTATTTTATTTATAATTTTTAGACATTAAATACTTTAATTTATTTATGACACAATGGTGATGCAGTAATTACCATAATAGTGAAAAATTAAAATGATTGATATTGTAGATACCCAAATAAATATAATTTGAGACTTTTTATGAATTAAACTAATTTTATAGGTTAATATTACTTGTTATAAATGATTTAATTAACTTTGTTCGAAGTAATAATTCTTTTATGATTTTTACAAAAATCAATTATTGAATAGTGTCAAAATTGACATAAAAGAATTTTTAAAACAAATATTATATTATTAATTGATATTAAATTCCTGAAAATATAAGGATCATCCAAGAGACTTATATCATGATATTTGTTTCATTAATGGACCACTTTGGGGTCTCTTGGATGTATATAGTAAGTTTATTAACCATATAATATAAAAATACAAAGAGACATTGTAAAAGTGAAACTAATAAACTAAGAGTTAATACTTAATGATAAGGTTAATATATTAACCCAAACCTATCTAAATTATATTCATTGAGTGGTTTTAGACCCATACCCACCTTAACCTTTAAATAATCCAATTTTGAGCCATTATAAACCGAATATGAATTTATTATAAAATAATATTTCTATCTTTTTCAAAGGTACCCCTCACCCCTCTTATAAAAGGGCACTCCCCCTTATCATTAATTCACACCTTAAAAGCCTTTTAGATCGGCCAAACTCTGCCCAAATACTCTCTCAACTTCTATCACTTCATCCTAGAGGCCTTTCTATAGTCATAAATCCAACTTAAGAGACCTTTTGATCAAATCAAAAGGAAGAACACGAAGAAGAGGTAATGATTTCACCAGCCTTTTCCATGTTCCTTTCTTCTTCCACTTCTTCCTTCTTTGTTATCACCATTCTAAAATAATAACTTCAGTATATTATATATACTGTGATGTTATTATAAATATGGTACAACCATATTCAGTATTCTATCCATCCTTTTAATGACATGTCACCATACGTGCGTATGTACGGCTTACCGTCTCCACATCGTGGTGTAATTGTTATTCAATAAATTATTATTTGGATGGGTATAATAATGATGTGTAAATCATTTAAATAATAAATATAACATGATAATGATTATTTATATATGATATAACATCCAATTATATATTATTTTAATATCAAAAAAATGATATTGTCGCTCCTGCATACGTACGGACTACCATCTCCACGAACGCGATGAGATTCATTCTCCACCGTATCCATTCAAGTATAATTCTCATTTGATGATTAATAATAGTATCTAAGAACTTGATATGATTCTGGATATGATTAAGATACAACCTATCCATTACAAACACAACTTACGTAACAAAACATATAAAAGAAAATGAGTAAGTTAACACCCGAAACAACGATAATACTAAGATATTATTAACAAATCAATCTTAAAAGATCATATATGATACCATATTAATGTATATGATTATTGTATAATTTAATAACAATTTTTTCACCATTATATAGGAGGTTAACCTACCCCAACAAAGGAAAGGTACAAGGTAAGGGTAATTTCATAATCTCTTCATTATCTGAGGTTGTTTATACGTAATTATCTACTGGGACCTCTTTATCATCCACATCCATGTTTCTTGAAAGTGTATTTCAAAACATTATTACTATTTTACAGAATATGGGTTAAAGTCATTTATACCCTTTTTTGACTTTTTATAAGAATTTTATAAAGTAATCTTTTCATCATTTTCCAAACAAGGTCCTTTTTAACCTTCTCGACAGAATTAAGGTAAGAATGTTTTTTTTAACTTATACAGCGGGTGAGGCTATTTTCCACCGTTATAAAATTTTCAAACCTTCCCTTACAAGATTATAAGGATATTTTCAAAGTAAATATTTTATTTTATAATTAAGTGACTTTTAAAAGATTTCAAAATGAATATTTTAAGAATTTCTGAAAGGTACTCTTTATCAAAATCATAATTTTAAATGTTTTAAAGATTTATCTTTATAAATATTTTTAATTAATTTGCATGATTTAAAAAATATTTTAATCATTTATTTATATGGACATGAGTTTTTTGAAATGATATTTCTTTTCAAAAGTTCTGAAGTGGTATGGGACACTTTGATTCAAAAATCTCTTTTAAATTGCTTCCTTAATAAATGTGTGACTTTTAAATGATTTCAAAAAAAGAGATATTTCTCTCAAATAGTTTTGATTTCATCTATGTCAACATATTTTGATGGATTTTAAGTTTATTTGAAGTTGATTTATTATGATACAAAACTTACATATTGTTTTGATGTTTTTGTGATGTGTTTGACTGTGGATGTGTTATTCTTATTCCATCCGTGGTTTATAGATGAAGTATTTACATTTCGTATGCTAGTTTTAATATGAATGTTTATGTTATGTTTGAACCTTTTCATATGGGAATGCATTGGACTTAATATGTGACGGGTGGAGCCCGCTATAGCTCATCGATGCATCGGTAGGTCTCATTAGACAAACTAGTGTCTTTGTACAAGGCCATGACAAAATCTTATTTGTAGTATTGGCACGAGGCCTTGGCTATGCGGTTATGATAGTCTGGAATTATGCATTACATCATTATGAAAGTGGTTATTGATATTGCATGTGATTATTCGATTAGTAGAATATCCATGTGAATAAGTAAATGGAATTATTTCATTTTATTTTTTCCATACTATGGTGAAGTTCATGTTTAAAAGGCTTTTGTTTTAGTTATACATTGCCTTAAATGTTTATTCTTATTTATGAAAGTTTTTTCTGTATTGTTATCCTTAATGGGCATTTGAGCTCACCCCTTTTCTATGTTTTATTTTTCCAGGATGTGAATAAGTAAATTATGAATGACCTGCAGGGATAGTATGAGGGGTTAAGAGTGTAGACTATGGAGACTATGTTGTTGTAGTTTTCATTTTTATGATGTAATGTAAGACTTATGAATATATCTAGTGTTTCCAAGGATACTAAACTAATCGGTCTTTCGAGATTTGATATTTCTTGTGATCATGCCAATGTTATATAATAATGCACCGACTCTGGGTAACTGGGGTCGGGGCGTTACATGATACCTTGTTTGCTTTCCCAGGGTGGTAATGAATTGAGCAGTCGCAATCCTTAATCAGATCCAACCATCTTCTTTGACACATATTCATCTCCTTATGTGTGAAAATATACTTTAAACATTTATGATCAGTATAAATATCAAACCTTTCATCATAAAGTTAATGCCTCCAAATCTTTAATGCAAAGATTACAGCAGCTAACTCAAAATCATGAGTTGGGTAATTTTTCTCATGGATTTTCAACTGTCGTGAGGCATAAGCTATCACCATGTCATTTTTCATGAGAACACACCCCAGTACCTTCTTGGATGCATCACTATAGATCACAAACCTTTCTCCACTGCAAGGTAGTGTGAGCAGAGGTGCACTGGATAACCTTCTTTTTTGCTCTTTCAAATTCTCTTCACATTCCTCTGTCCAAACAAACTTAACTCCTTTCCGAGTCGATTTGGTATGTGGGTTAGATAACCTTGAAAAAGCTTTGACAAAACGTCGGTAATATCTAGACAAACCAAGAAAACATCAGATCTCAGTTACTATTGTTGGTCTCGACCATCTTTTGATAACCTCCGTTTTTGCTGGATCCACAGATATCCCCTCTTTTTAGATTATGTGACCCAAGAATGCAAATTTTTGAAGCAAAAACTCACACTTTGTAAATTTGGCATAAAGATTATCCTTTCTCAGGGTCTTAAATAAAATTCTCAAGTGATATTCATGTTCTTACTTTCTCTTTGAATAGACAAGAATATCATCTATAAAGACTACCACAAATTGATCAAGATAGTCTCTAAAGACTCTATTCATCAGATCCATGAAGATAGCAGGGGCATTAGTAAGACCAAATGGCATCACTATAAATTCATAGTGTCCATACCTTGTACGGAAATCCATCTTTGGTATATCCTCCCTTTTGACCCTTAATTGATGATACCCTGAACGAAGATCAATCTTGGAAAAGTATTGAGCTTCGCGTAGTTGGTCAAATAATTCATCAATGCATGGGAGAAGATATTTGTTCATGATAGTGATCTTGTTAAGTTCTCAATAATCAAAGTAGAGTCTCATTGATCCATCTTTCTTATTAAAACATAAAACAGGTGCTCCCCATGGTGACACACTAGGGCGTATGAATCCTTTATCAAGATTCTCTTGGATTTGCTTCTTCAATTCCTACAACTCAATTGGGACCATTCTATAAGGTGTCTTTGAAATAGGAAAAGCACCCGATATGAGTTTATTGAAAACTCAACATCACAATTTGGTGGAAGACTTGGAAATTCCTCCTAAAAGACATAATCAAAATCCCGTACAATGGGAATATTATTAATCGAGAGTTTCTTTATAACCATTTGAGATAAATAACCTTAATTTAGTGGAATCAAGACCCATAAGATGGAAGAAATTTCCACTGGAAGCTTATGTTCATCCTTGCATCGATAGACGATCATAGATTGATATGGAATATGAAATGTGACTTCCCTTCTTTGGAAATTGATATGAGCTCCATATAATGAAAGACAATCCATGCCAAGAATCACATCAAATTCCACTATAGGAAGGATCACAAGATTTTCAAGAAGAACTTCTCACAAACTTCAATCGAAGAAGAATTGTAAACTTTTGATGCGACTGTTGTGCCATTAGGAGTTGTCAGAGCCAACTCAACATCTAATTGTTGAGGTAATATAGTGATACCCTTAGAAAATTCTTTAAAAATAAAATATTGGGTGGATCCAGAATCAAATAAAACAAATTCTACTTTAGAGTGGATGGTATGTGTACCTCTCACCACTTCATTGTCGTACTCCACATCGCCGATAGTAATTTCATGTGACTTTCCTTTGTCTTTGGCCTTAAGTGTTTGTTGACATCGATCATCATTGTCAATCCTTGGATTTGGGAATTGATTGGAATAATTCCCCATCTACTTGCACTTGAAACATTGATGTGTAGTAGGTTCATTCTGTGTATCCCTTCCTTTGTTTGCATCATTAGACATCTTTTTCCCATTATTTTGACATTCAATTGACAGATGACCTTCTTTTCCACACTTATAAGATTTTCTTGTCCCATTATGACAATTTCCTCCATGTTTCTTTCCACACTTTGAGCATAAGGGAAAATTCATCATCTTTTCAGTGTGGTCTTTAGATTTTCCTTTGAATTCCATTTTCATCTTCTTATCAAACCCATGTGACTGATGGCTTACACCAATCTCTATCTCAACCTTGAGAGCACATCGAACAATTTCCTCATAGATATTGAAGTCCATTATGGCTAACTCCCTTCGAATACTTGGTTTTAAGCCACTGAAGAATCAATTGATCTTACTCTCAGGTTGGATAATAATTCCAGAAGAGTACCTTGAAAGTCTTGTAAAATTTTCTTCGTAGGTACCAACGGATTTATCATCCTTTTTCTTCAGTTCAAGAAACTCCTTCTCCAAGTTTGTTCTAAGAATACGAGGGAAATACTTATTGAAAAATAAGTTCATGAACTCGTCCCATTCCATGGACTCAATTTCATCCCTTTGCCTCGTATTCTTAATAAGATTCCACCATTGATCAGAATCACCTTCCAAACGATACACTGCTAAGATGACTTTATCATGTTCAGAACATTGAAGAACTGAAAATATCTTTTCAGTGGTACTGATCCATTATTCAGCCACTAATGTATCAGAAGACCCCCTGAATGAAGGTGGACGCTTCCTGATGAAGGATTCAACATAATTTTTCTCCTTCTTTTGCTTGTTTGGAAGTCCTGCATGATTCATAGCTTGAGAAAGTTGGGTGAGCATGGCTACAAGATTTTGAATTCCAGCTCCCATAGCATTTGGTTTCTCATGGGGACAATCATTGCATTTCCCATCACATTCAGCATTAACACAATTCCTTCGGGTTCCAGCCATTGACTAAAACCAAGAAGCATAGTGTGAGTAACACTAATCATAATAGGAAAACTACATAGTCAAGAATAAAATTTCACACTTAAGGTCTTATCATAGGTTGTTCATGGCCATTTCTAAAACACTAAGATTGTGTTCTATGCTTAGACATATCCTTAGGTTTCTTACTAATTCTTTCACATCCTAGTTTCTAATGGTTGACTATACCTTTGCTCTGATGCCAACTATAACGACCCATAATTTATATACATGGTTATTAATTGAAAATTGAAGCATAATTATTACAACATATAACAAATCCATGAAATGATCGTATAGGTATAGTGTCTTTAGAAACTGGGAAACATAAACAACTGGTTTATAAATCATCTACGTTGTCTCCCATTTATTTCATCATATCTTGAGTCCCTTTTTGGAATATCCTACTTAATATCCTTCTTCCTGACCTGGGGAAAAGAAAACATACAAAAGGGTGAGCTCAAATGCTCAGTAAGGGCAAACATAGAGAACACAAAACAATCCATAAACATTTGAAAGCAAAAACTTGAACATGAAATCTAAACATTAAATCCTTGAGAAAAGACATAAATCTTGGAAGTACGTAAGGAATATATCATAAAGGAAAATCAATCATGATAAAATAGAATAAGAATAAAACATGTAATTGTAGAAACCATTTAGAACTTGTTATGATTTCTATAGTATCCAAGTCATTGCTCCCAAGACCATATTAGTGGACAAAGTCCCTTTCTGAATCGATTTCACTCCTCATTTCAGTCCTCTAACACTGAACCTGATTAACTTACCGTACCAGTCATGTCTATATCGTGAGATATAAATCTTTACCCAATTAATTGGAGGGAGATATAGGTCCCACCCATCTCATATTGAAATCATTATTAAGTGTGCCACAAAAAAATCATTAATCATTAATCATAACCCAAAGAATAAATTGGGTTTCATAAACATCATTCCATCAAAATATAATCCATATAAAAAAATGGATATCATTTCATCAATAGAAAATTGAAAACATATAAATAATATAGACATTATACTTGAAATATACGCATATGAAATAATTTCCTCTTGGATGGAAAATGGTTTTGATAAAGAACTTGAAATGAATTCTTGAAGTAAATATAATTTCTTCTTGAAAATAATTTTCTTTTAGCAAAATGGCATTAAATTTTAAAAGAAAAATATTTTTTTGAAAATAGTCATGAAATATTGTAGAGTATTCTTTATAAAAATAATGTGTTATGAAACTGTAAAAATCTGTTCATGGCGTATAAGTTAAAAAAACATTCTTCTCGTTCTTTTGCCGGAAAAGTCAAAAAGTACCTCGTATGGTAAAAAAATAAAAGATTTCTTACATACCATGTAGTAAAAGTTAAAAATGGGTAAAAAGGAATTTAAACCTATATGAAAACATTTTTAGAAGACATGGACATGGATGATAATAATAACCCCAGTAAATACTTACCTATAAGAAATCTCAGATAGAAAAAAATTGAGATTGCAACTGTATCCCTTACCTTATGTCCGATATGCATCGTATGTATCTGAAACTCCTGTATAATGATTTAAATAATGTCATTGACTTATTACAGAATCATATTAATTGTTATTATATCATATATGGTTCACTTAGGTATTTATATTACCTGTTTATTTGTCAATTCCATGTTAAAGTAGCGTTTTGGGTACAATTGTTTCATTTATCATACATGTTTGGACTTGTTGTTATTGATATTATTATTACTTATATTATTATTTTCTTACTTGAAGAATGTAAAACATGATTTATATATCATATATATTCAGTATGTATATATATATATAATAGATAGATAAAATAAATTAAACACACCGTTTATGGAGATGGTAGGTCGTACGTACGCATGAACGTTGTTTTCATTTCCGTATTGAATTGAATGGAATTAAGTATATGACATTCAAATATATATATATATATACATAAATCCAGTAGAAATATTATGTCATATATTTCATGATTACTTATTATATATACTTTATAATCATTCGTGAATTTTTAACATGGAAAATGATTCTCATCGCGTCGTGGAGACGGTAATCCGTACGTACGCACGAGCGATGATATCATTCCCATATTTATTGAATTGAATTGGAGTGAATGATCTAATATCTTAGAATCATTATGATGTTATAATAATAATATGTATTTAATATTTACACCATTATACCCATCCAAGTAAGGTGGTGGTGGAAAAACAGATTACACCATGGCGTGGAGATGGTATTCTGTACGTACGCACGTGCGGTGATTTCGTTTTCCGTAGGATGGATAGAAGGTGAAATGGGGTTGTTTCATATTTATAATAACATAACAGTATATTAGTGATACTGATTTTATTACAATATAACGAAAAAACTAAAGAAGAGGAGGTAGAAGAAGAAATAAATTTGAATGAATCGGTAACGGATATTACCTCTTCTTCGATATGTCACTTTGAAACCTCCTCTTAGGGCACTAAGATTGGTCTTCTTAGTAGACCAAGACCTCTAGGATGTTTCTAGGGAAGTGGAGAAGATATATTGGCATGGTTTGGCCAATATTGAAGGCTCAAAGTGGTGTGAGGAGGAGAGGGTGGAGGTGCCCTTTTATAAGGGAGGAGAGGGGCACCTTAGGAAATATATGAAATATTAGTTTATATTAAATCCCAACCCCACATAAAAACTTCCAAAATGACTAATATACGAATATTAAATGATATAGGGTTGTAATATCATCAACCTATAAAATTTATATATGTTAGGTATTTATTTTAAACAATATCAACTAGATTTATATTTATTTATCAATTTTAATTTAATTTGTGGTAATAATATTCTAAATTTTTAATTATTATAAATAATTACATATTTGTTGTGAATTTTCCATAATTTGAAACTTTATGACATTTTCGAGTATATAAATTTAAAATTACCATTTTTAAATATTTTTGTGATTTTTATACAATTTTATAATATGTTATTTTTATAAAATAACAATAGTGTCAATTTTGACACTATTCATTTATTTGAATTTAAATAAACAATATATAGAAGATATATTCGAAATAAAATATTTAATATATTCATAACATGTCATATTTATCTAGAAACTTAGTGGATCACATTAAATAGTTCATATAATATTTATTTTAATATTTTCAAAAACATTTATTTGATATTTCTCTTAATAAAATAATTTCAACATCACTATTATCTAACCATTAATGATAATTATTTAGTCCCTAAAATTTATAAATAAATTCAAATGATTTAGATAATTTTATTATATTCCCGGAGACTATTTATGTTCTATGTTTCATTAAGTTTATCACTAATTTAAAATTATTATACTTATAAGATTTAAGAAAGTGACATGTTGTCACGTTCCTTGGTTTTAATAGTAATTAAATTATTTTCATGGAAAAAAGTCCATTAAATGAATCTGATCCGACCCTCAGGTGATATGGGTCGAGTTTTAGTCTTAAATTAAGATTTTGGCATGTGTTAGGGTAATTTTATAATCTTATAATTACCCTTAATTACCCGATTTACCTTTAACTATGGTAAATAAAATTTACCGTAATTACTATTCATAATGCCCAAAAATTAAAAGTAGCCTATTAACATAATTTGGACCCACTAATTCAAAATATGGAATCCATTATTCATAATTCAAAACACATAAGTTGCAATAATTAATTTAAAGTTAATCTCGTCGTTAAGAAAACGGGTTTTAGAAGTTAAAACATTGCCAAGGATTGAAATGTTTTTACCTATGAATTCAATGTGAAATTAATGCTAATGACATATATTATATTAAATGGTAAAAATATATTCTATTTATACTTTAAAACCATTCAATATTATAATTTAACCATATAAATTATCTCATTGAAAAAAGTTTGTTAATTTAAAATTATCGTACTTTTACTATTCAACATAATATGAAAGTTATCAGAAAAATATCAAAAATTTATCCAAAGTAAATTTTTATATCCTGATTCCAAAGAATAATTTTATTTCGTTAAATTGAACTTATAAACATTTCAAAAACAAGATTCAATGTGGGTGCGCCATCAAAAGGCGACAAAACTACATTTTTTGAAAAATACTTATTTTACCTGAAAAATTTATTTTTTTCTCTTACCATGTTCTAGAAAATGTGTAAGATGAATAATAATGTTATAAAATTAAAAATGTAGTTGATAATATTTATAACTTCTAGTCTATAATAATATATCATTGTTTAGTGAAACCTGGTATTGCTTACTACACACGCTATCGGGGAAGGTCACGGTGTAATGCAAGCCAAGTCAGTATTGTGTGTTGTGAAAGATTACTTTGGTGTTGCGTGTAACATAAGACATAAAAAAATATTTCTCATAAAATCTCAGGGTGTTACATCCATGATGGTTTATATTTGGGTATTTGTCCCATAAGTATCCACCAATAATTCTAGTTGCTGTGAAGGATATGGTGAATGTACGAATGTGGCAATTTGAGGGAAGTAGAAAGATGATGACTCGTAAGACCACAAAAGAGGTCAGTCACACTCAATGTTTCTATCATGCCTATTTGATAAAGTCAGATCCAACTATGGTTATTATGTCTCTTTTGAATAGTAACTCTACATTTATATCACTTCATTCCATGTCTCTGAATAATATGTTCTAATAGAACAAGAGAACTCATAGTCCCCGAATAGTGTAGAATCCATATCATACTCTTGGTGATTTAATATCACTTGATTAATTGATGTGACCTAGGAATTCCCAATCCTAGACTATCCCACTGATGATAAGAAATAAAATGTATCCATTAACATCATAGATTAAGTGGACTATTTCAAAATTCTTGATAGGGATGAATTTCATTCAATCCCCTCAGGTTCCTCAAGATAACATTGTTGAAAAAAATACATAGGGTATGAAAAACATCAAAAATAATATGTATAAATAGGTAATTCATGATACTAATACTAGGTAGTTGATTTTTTACATATTTATGAAAAAATATCATCTCAATCCACTTTATCTCCAATCATGTTACATGATCATGCATCTCATCCATGACTGCATCATGAATAACATATTACACACATAGGCCCACATTAGGTAATAGATTTTTATCCAATAATTTTTTAGTTTTGGCTAGTTATTTAGTATCTATATGTTTATATCACTATCCAGACTCTAGTGGATCATCCAATAACATATAATTTACAAATTTTCATATATTTACAAAATAAAGTAAATTGTATACCCCTGTAATTAAAATATAATGTGTTGTTGCACCGTGTGGTCATACACATGAGGCTTTCGATCCTAAAGGATATCAAATTATAAAAGTAAATTTTTGTAGCTCTAGAAGAATATTTGAAAATACTATTGTAGTTTTAAAATGTAGTATCATCTATATAGGTATACTATGCAGAAGTAGTAAAAAAGGATAGTTTGGAGGTCATCTAATATTTCATGAATGACAAGGGTATGTTCATACAGTTTCACATATGATCATTGTGAAACACAAACTTGTATGATGGTGTAGAAATACACTGCATCCTTGTGGATATTTTTTCTATGATCAAGCTCATACTGATCCAGATTCTCTACAAGCTTGTAAAAATAGAATAAAATCTGACTCCTACTAACTAGATGATTTGTGTTTATCATGAGATTAATTAGAAAACATGTGTAAATGTTCATTTGAATAATTAGTTTGGTGGAATAATAAAAATAACCAAATTCAATGATGTCTAATTGTATTCCACCTTTAACATAGTTCATGGTAGAACTTTTCTTCATTTTTATGTGGAAGTACCATATTTATTTCATCATTTCCCCAAATACTCTTCAATGGTTATGTTGTGGTACTACAGGGTGTTACATCCCACATTGACTCATGTAGGAGATCATATATTGATTTCATGAATTATAAGGTTGAATATAAATAGATTTAGACTAATAAGGATGATCATATCAATCCTCATAATTATCAGATAGCCATGTAATTCTACATGTTGGAGTAATTGAATAACGGATTCATTATCTAGAATCATCCGTTAGAGGACACAACCCCAGACCTATGGGTTGTTATTTTTGTACACAAAAGGGTTTTCCATCCTTAATAAAAATATTTACGCAAAAATTTCTTCATATTCATACATAATATGGAAATAGGTTGTAGCAAAAGTTCTTACTCATATGATATACCATAAAGATTCCCTATGAAAACAAATCCATATCATTGACACATGTTCTATGGATCATGTATGAATTGATAGAATCAAAATCACAACAATTTCTATTAAATAAACATTTTACCTATCTGTCAGTATATATAAAGAATTGAATTGAATGCAACTATCAAAACAATTTTACACGTAGAAAACCCCTTCATTGATTATTTCATGCCTTCAATAATAGAAACCAATGTTTTTCTTGAGCTAGTTCTCCAAGAAGAGCTACGCATTCCCTTTAATTCGTTTATCTCATATGATTCTTATTATTTATAAGATGAACTCCATCATTTAAGGATCGTGTCTCTACCCACATTGATAATTTAACTATGGTAAAACAAATTAATAAGAAATATCCCAGGATAACCTTGACTATTGAATAAATGTCTTCAGAGGAAGAATAGTAATATATGGACATCCTGAATAGATATAGGATTGAATTTCCATGATAATTGATATGATATTCTTTAAATACCTATATATCATTGTACATTTTAATGTACTACCAGTAAGACATCAAGGGTTTAAAATACCTCCCATAAATATTTACCCTTCATACAGTGTAATGGTTAAGGTTGAATTTGAAAAGCTTATAAAAGATAAAATCATCAAGAAAATCTAATAAAATAGGTTAATATCAAGAATCATACTAGTTAATAAGATCAATGGGTAGATCAATTTTTACGGTGACTTATATGACCTCAACCACTATTTTCAAATGAATCATTTTCCCCTTCTAGTGAAAAATATGTTGTTCGATGCTACCCTAGTTATCATGGCCATCTATCCTAGGAAAAAAGGTGGAGGAGAAAATAATTTATATTTTATGAGACGCATGATCCTTGACATAGAGACCAAATAATCCACCATTGAGAAGAGATACATCATCCTATATTATATATTCCAAAATTCATAACATTTTATATAAGATCGTAATATTGAATGTTCTTAAAATGGACATTATAATATATATCCTCAATCACATCATTATTACGGGGTTGTTAGAAAATAGGATGGTGATCCTGCAATAGTTTAGTATATTTTTTCCACATAGATGTCTTTAGCCCAAATGTCTTGAATGCCTTTTTTATTTATTTTTGATAACCCACTTTCATTGGATGAAAGAGGACCTATACAAGTCCCATAGAATTAATTGATTACATTGCATGTAGGCTTGAGAAAATTACATGACCTGAATGTCTTAGGGAATTCAACCAGACTATAACTACTAGTAAATTTCCCTTCCCCACATATCCACCATGTTGGTATCCCTCCACCATCAAATGGTTGTAAGGATAAGAATATTTTCCATGCACATGATGGTCCTGATGGTGTTTACATACCCTCTCATTCTTTCCCAATCCATTTGGTTCTACTCTGGTGAGTGTGCCTACTCTGAATCCTCCTCTGGGGATGCTCCTTTTGGTACAATCTTTCTAGGAAAACTGCATGTGGCCTGAAGTACTTGTGGTAGACTGAAAGCCTTAAAGGTGTCCTAAAAGACACATTGACCTGAAGTCCTAGTTGGACTGAATGCCTAAATGACTCTAAACCCAAACAGATGGCCAAAAGGCCTTGAGGTGGCTCTAAAGCCTTCAAGATGGCTTAAAAGACTTACTAACCCGAAGTTCATTGTGGCCCGAATTCCATATGGACTCCAAGAACAATCTAGTGGCCCATGGTGAATTGTTCCTTGATGTTACAGTAACGAATAGTACCTTATACAGTACCAACACAGATCCTGGTATAGTGCCCAATACAGTACTTCTACAGTACCCGTAAATATTCCTCCTCCAAGTTTGAAACCTAGGTCTCGTGGATGAACATAAGGATACCTCACCAACTAGGATGAGGCTCATGTGCCATATATGTCTTACAAATTATAGACATTTGAAGGCATCCTAGATTCACATCAAGAGCCTCAAAATTCAACTGTATTATTTACATCAAGGATTAGATCATACATTATGTAGATAATTTTTTTCAATATTGGTAGATACATTTTTATAGATCCTCCAAGATCTCGATCATCAAATGGATCAATGATACCATGTATTACAATGTAGGCATGGTGTCTTCTTAATCAATATATCATAATTAATCTTTTTATAATCTATCTTACAATCATTATTCGGAACCATAAATGAGATAGAGTATTAGGCACTAATTACATGTTTCGATTCAGCCCTTGAGATCGATGTCACCAATATGCCTATGAAGTAGGACTCTAATTTTTTCTTTAGGGAGAACAATAGTGACTACATCATAAAAACAAAATATCTAACACATCCATTGGATAATATTTATCTTTTGATAGAAAATTTCCCTTCCCATAAGAAGGTGAACCATGTTTTTCAGTCAAAGAGTGTTTTATTTGATTCGTTAGATAGATTAGTTGTATCTATCATAGAACATGTCCCGTATTACCTAGTCATACAATTGAAACACCAATGGGTCATCATTGATTCCACTTTATTTGAAAGAATGATATAGGTAAACCAACTGGCTATCATTGAATTTTATATAGGACCATTTGTTCTCTCATAAAAGGGAAAATCCCTAACAAAAAAACACTCTTTATTGAGCATTTTGGTTTGTTATTCTCTCTCCTGATCGAGATGATTGTGAGAAAATCTACCATCATACAACCCAATTTACCATCTAGAGTGTGCCATCCATTAGAATACTCACTTCAAATGTGGTTTTAATTTTATCCTTATTTTTATCACCCAACAAGATTATATACCCTATCTTATATATGAGTTCCATGTTTGAACATGTGGTTCCCATTAAGTATGATTTATTCTATATCAATATATTGAAACTCTAGACAAGATGTGGCTCCTCATAGTCCACACATGATCCAATTAATTTAATTGATGACACAGATTTCAGATCTATCAAAACACTGTGAAATAACTGACACAACCTCTCCAAACCACCATTTATTATTGTCTGTTTTTAGCATGGTGGCTCAACATCGTGGGACCATGCCTTCCATCATTTGTCTCATATTGTAGGTTCAATCTAACTACAATGTAAATCTTCTCGAGGAGAGAAGAAGTGGTTCCCCTCATTTAATTTAAATCATGGTATGTGATTGAGTTCAAGATATCCCACATAATCTATCTATTTTGAGTTCATTAAGGTGCTATGTTATAAAATTGCACAAACTTCTGAGATATTAAGATGATTAAATTTCAAACCAAGCACAAAATCTGGTCGGACCATAATTATTTATACCATGATAATGAAAATGAATATATTTTTATATGAAAATGGACCCACCGTAACATCCTGTAAAAGATGGTGAGAAATAATAGAAAGAGTTAAATGGATAATATCCCTAATACCATATGGGGATATCATATGATGACTCTGAAATCTTTCCGAATCACCCCATACTCCCCAATGTATGGAACAGAGGATGTATTTTCCATTGAGTTCAAGTTTTTGTTGCTCTTAAAATCGTTCTATTTCTATAATATCCTTGATAAAATGGTTTAATTTCACCTAGATGAGTTTAAATCACTCATGGAATACATGATCTCAACCATGCATAACCTAGAGAGGAACCATAATAGTATAGAGATATCATTTTACCAGAAGGTTCCCCTTCACTCTTTTTAATAGGGAGAGGTGTAATTGGAACACAAAATGAAAATGATACATGCATGAAATACTACAATGTTGAGCCTAAGTGGTAGGGACTAGATATCATTCATAAGGTATTTTACATTGCAGAATTCTCATTGATCACTGTGTATGGAGAGCATATAAAAACTCCCAAAACCAAAAGTATCTCATGTAGAACATAATTGGAGGACATATCATCTATAAATAACACCCTTATACTATTTTATATGTTCTAGTAAGTACAAAATTAAAAAAAATTAAAATGTTTCATACAAAATTTCTTGAAATTGTTTGAAAGGGTCTATGAAGTGAGACTATAAACTATTTGAAAATTTTCCATGAAAAATATACTTAAACTATATACAATGGTTTATGTTGTATGACCTTATTCATCTTGTAAATGGTACATATAACATTACGTAAAACTATGTTCAATATATATTAGCATTGCGGCCATAAACTATTTACAGATTCTATAATCTGAGTTGTATGAATTAAAAATAAAATCCTAACATCCTTAGAGCACAATGCTAAATAATGGTAATATCAATCAAAAAAATGTATACATCATATGATATGTGATTTATTTTCAAAAAAGTAAAACTGATGATACATTTATGATTCCTCATGTTGAATGTATGGGATGGCCAGAAACCATTCTCTGTTAGAAATTTTGTCATCTTATATGACATGTTATTAACTTGAACTATCATCCTCATCACACTACATTAAATTTTTTCCTTATTCCAAGTATTTATCAAGGGATTTCCAATATAAAATTGAATTATTACATTACCTCATCATAATTGGTTCCCCCAATTCTGGTGTTGGTTCTCCTACCATGTTTTGATCCAAAACTACATGTGTCTTGATTACCATCCTTAGGGTTTATGTAGTGATGTCCAGACATGACATATATGGTCCCCACATTAAATTTATTAACCCATCATCCCCATGGTTCCATTTTTGTTCCAATCATTAAAACCTTAAACTATATCCATTTATCTCAAGTTATTCATGTGGTATTTTTCCTTGTATGCACTATATTTTCATTGGGACTTAATGTTAATTTCCCTATAGATACCCTTGATATTATCATCTTCTTATTAAAATAATAATGAGATTAAAAATTTACCCTCCATCACTCTAGTATAAAAATTAAAACCTCAAACTATGTTCAATTTATTCATACATATTTTTAATTTATGTGTGTTGAAATTATTGTATTTAATATCATGTTCTACCTCATTCGTCCCCCTAAAATTCCCAAAAAAGGATCTCCCAATCCAATAATTGGACTCTAAACTATTTCCAAAATTCCAATCATCATGACATTAAAATGTTTTACATGGGAAGGATGTATGACCTTATACTATCAGAAACCGACATCATGTTCATTTCATGTGGTGCCAAGCCTCATTAAATCCATTCATGTCAGGTTTTAACTCTCTTTCATCATATGACAATCCCAAAAAAACTTCTCCATGGTCTAAGAATTAAGATCTTAAACTATACTCAATTTTTTGAAGATTTATATCCTAAACCTAAAATCCCTAGTCTATTATTTAATACCCTAAATATGATAATTTTTACCATATTCTTAGGGTTTGATTCACCCATATTATTTAAACAACCCTATGTCTCCACCAAATTTTAGAACTACGTGTCACATGAATCCCATATTCATGGGATGCATAATGATGCCTAAACATTCTATCTTTGGGGACATCCATAGAGTCCCCATGAGAAAAAATATTACTTATGTTTCTACCACCCAAATATTACTTCACATTTCACCTATTTAGGTGTAGTTCCCATTCATTTTCCTCAATCCATTAGTGGTAAAAAATGCACTCATCACCTGGAATTTGGAAGAAAGGTATGCCCTACTCGAAGTTAAATCCCGTATAATGACATCAGTATATGAAATTAATGAAGATCCTTAACACATATAAAAATAAAATTCGTACTAATGTATGATATTTTATCCCATTAAAAAAATAGGATCCCATACATGAAGAGTATGGTATGACTATTAAACCAATGTCCTCATCATATGATGTTAAACTCGATCATTACCCTATATAAATCTAGGATTACACATATCCTAATATGGGATGATTTAATTTTATTTCATAAAGAATATTTCCCCCTACAGATATTTGTCTCGTATTATAAAATTTTCTAAAACTATTTGAGTCTTTATTCCCATTCTTATAGGATATATAGTTATTCCCATATATATAATCTTGTGGCCTTCAAAATTTTTCCCTTATTATGGGTACATAACTTCCCAAGATGCATAATGTTGGGATCTGTAATAGTTTTCAGAGACTTATTTTAAATAGAAACCTTTCCCCTCCATTCACATTAGGTTATCACTATTTTATTCCACAGGAGTCTCTTTCGGACACTACTTCCACATGATCCAAGATCCACGATAATAATTTTAAAGCTACCCCATGTGCAATTGGGATACATCATTTTATTAGTATATGATGAACACAATGTATTACCCCATACCATATACAGATACCTAATATGAAAAATATTGGATTACTAGATATTTTCCCCATATAAAATTGGAATGCCTCATAATATGGGATGATTTTATATCCCCATGAGGAAGAATGTAACTCCAATAATTTTTGTCTCTTGCTGTGTTAGGTCCTTGAACTAATTGTGGCATCATTCTGATTCTGCGGTCATACATAATTATGGCCACATATTTCACCTCATGGAAATCCATGACATTAAATAATCTTTATCTATTTCCCATGTAATCTATTTTTAACAGTTTCCTACCCACATGTTCATCCAATGACTATGAGCACATAGATGAATAGCTCCAAGAGAGTCTAATTTTTCCAAAATTACATTACCGACATCCAATTTTTTACTTCAATATATCAATGATTTGGATAACAACAACTATCCCAATATTAAGAGGCTCTGTAATAGAATTCTCCCATTCCACACTATATCACAAAACACTTATGGGTTACACTTCGAATGATATATGGAAATAAATAATGGATTTCTCTTTTTGAACTAACTCACTATTCTAACTCTAATTTCCCCATATTAACCCAATAACTACATAGAACAAGTATTTTGAACAAGTTCAATAGTTTTTCCTTGTCCCTCAGTTACTTCCCTTTTTCTATCCAAGTATTGAATGTAGAAATTTATCTCTGGGAATTCAAATTTAACTTCTTCCCCTTCTTTTGTTCTCCCTTGATAACAACATGAACTCTATACCACTCCTTTATTCCTACACATAGAATGGTTCCCATGGGATTTGGGGTTTGGGGGAGTATTTTTCAATAATGTTTGACATTCATGATTGTACCATAAGTCTACGACTTATAATACTCCGTAATTATCATTGATTAGGGAAAACAAAATGTCTTAATTTAAGGGAATATAATCATTCAATTATTCAGGTAATATATATTAATGACAAAAAATTTAATGATAATTTGATATTTTTTTATTATAAAACAATGAAACATCTGGAAAAATTTATATCCAATTTTCTTTTATATTAAACCAGGAGATTTAACATTACTTTTATTATTTTTTATGTGATACTGTTTGCTTAAATGGATTTAATAAATATTGATTTTTATCCCAAAAATAGATATTTTTATGTACCCTATAAGATTTATCAAAATTGATATGGTATTTATAAAGGATATGTTATATCTTTTTCTATGTCTAAGGAGTAATAATGTGAAAAAAATTCATTATTTAAAATGTAAAGATCAATTTGTCCCATAATTTGGAATCCACCATGTGTTCAATTATGAAATTACAGATCAATATTGATTTATTCAATGTATTTAATGTAGAAATATATTCATCCTCATTTCCATGTTCACTGTAATTTAATTTTGAACTAAGTCACTATTTTATCTCTCATTTCAACATATTAACACAATAAATACATAGAACAACTCTTTTGAACAAGTTCAATAGTAGTTCCTTGTCCCTTAGTTACTCCCCTTTTGTTATCCAAGTATTTAATGTAGAAATTTATCTATTGGAATTCACCTTTAGCTTATTCCCCTTGTTTTTTTGTCCCTTGATAACAACATGAACTCTATACCACTCTTTTCTTCCTACACAGAGAATGATTCCCATGCGATTTGGGGTTTTTAGTGAGTATTCTTCAATAATGTTTGATATGTACGAGTGTACCATAAGTCTACGACTCATGAATTTAAACAGTTTGAAAACTATTCTAGGAATGTTTTTTATAATGTTAGGTGGAATTATATGGAACTATATTAAGGTTTGATAACCATTCCAATAAAAAAACATATTCTATCAAGACAAAAACACTATGTTCCGTGAATTATGACCATAAAAAAATTTATGTAGTTAGAAATCTGTAACCATAAACTAAGATCCCATGGTGCGAACTCCAATCCCATAAACTAATATACAATGGTATATACTTTATGACCTTAAAATATGATCACGTGGTCCAAAATCAATGACAATAATATATGATCCCAGGTTCCAAAATCTATGACATTAAATTAGGATTCCAAGTCCATGAATCATGTGTTTATACTATGTCAAAGTATCCTTGGGAATGTGTTTTTTGATATCCACAATTCGTAGCCCTTGACTCACATTGGGTTTTTACTCTTCCATTTAGTACATATTGTTTTTGAATTATCACCCTTTTTCCAAACACTATGACCTTAAACTAAGGTTATTGTTAAATGAATTATGACATTTAAATGTGTGAAAAATGTCACCATGATATCTCCTGTTGAAAGGGAATCTTATGATCTTCTACTAATTCCATGTTTCATTAACATAATTTCATGCACAACAATCACACAATGTTAAACAATGAAATAAATAATCCTCATTGTATTCCATTAAACAATGTGTCCATCATCATCATCATATGACATTAAATTGTGTGTCCATCATCCTCACTGAATGAAATCAAATTGTGTTCCCAACATCCTCAATTTATGATGCTAAATATTGTGTCTATCATCCTAAATCCATGATACACAAAATTATATAATCTTAGGACCTTTTCCAAGAATCCCTTTCCTTTAGTGCTATTTACATACTACGTCATTCATGTCCTCCAACAATCACTCATCATTCGAGATAATGATCCCCCATGAAGATAGGTTTGAAAATTTTTTGACAGATACATGCACCCAACAAGCTCAAAGTCAAATAGGAATAATTAAAATTTCGTTTTAATATATTAAAAATTTTATATCACTTAATCTATATTCTCTATGTGTGATTTTATTTGGATACTCAGCATCCCCCATACCTCACTAGCTTACCGACCATCCTAAGCACATGACCTAGTGGACATTAGATGGAATTTTGAGATCGGTGTTGAGTTTATACATTGTCAAATATAAAGGTTAATTTTTTTAAATCCAAAAATAATGATAATGGATTATGTACTTTTAACATGATCATCAGTTATACTCCATTTCTAGTACACCGACTATGTGTTCCAAAAAATGGGTTTCATGATTCTTGTTATTCACTCCCACAATTCAGGTATAATTCAACACAATTTGAAATACCCTATTCATGCACCAGTGGATGTTGGGGAAGAAATTAGGGTGTTCAATCATTTATATTCTCTATCCATATCCCCTCTTTACTAGGACACTCTCATTGGGTAATTTGATTGAAAATCACATATAAAAAGTTACAAAATAAGTAATGTTTGAGTATGACAGAGTTATAATGAATTATCTAAGGTTATATAGGATCATAAAAATATTGGATCCTATCATTAATAAGATCCTCCTATAAATCATCATCAGTGATTGATTGGTTTACCTCTTTCAACCTCTATTGACTATACAATAATGTCAGCTACCACTCCACCTAGTTAGTTTACGATTCCTATTTATTAGGACATACTAATTTTACACTAATCCACATTCATTTAAATCACACCAACACTCATCCCCCATTTAAATTTACTCCTCCAACTCATCATCAGAAACCATAAAATGGACCTTGAAAAGGATGAAAGTATCATCATGGGAATTGGCCACAGCCACATTCTATTATTCAACCCATTATAAATTGTAAATATCATCTTCAACAACTAGAAGTTCCTTGGATCTCTTATTTATTTATTTTTAATAGGAAATATCAAAAACTAAATTATTGGACACTACTACTTGGTGGTGATGTCTCATGGATGCTTGTGAACGTCACTATAGACCATCCAACAAATCCATATTCAAACTATCCAATGATAGAGAGATCCCAACAGGTTTTTAGGTCAACATTTAGTGTTTGTGTGCAATAGTTACACATGTACCTACATGCCTTGAGATGAAAAAATTCGTTCTCCTTTTTAGAATACATGAAATAGTCATAGACTTCCTTGGGTGTCATAGAAACATATGTATGAAATACATCCAACACATTAATGTATGGGTCATCCACATGAACGTCTATGGGAAAGCTGAAATCAATCTCTAGGGGTAATAAATCATGACCCCCATATTTTATAGGATATCCATCAATATAATATGGAATCTATGATGTACATAGATCTTTTGGAGGCACAAACTCATCCACCATCATTGAGGAAATTTACCCAGCACCTACAATTGACTAATCCTCTAGGGTAGGTGAAACCATCACAGTTTCATCAATTTCTCCACCATCTTGAATAGTTTCTTTCTCAACCATTGAGGCTTTATAACTAATAATAACTTATATTGGGGCCTCTAAGATAGGTTCTACAACTGTATCCTAATAATTTTGACACATCATGTGATAATCTTCAACCCCCTCAATCGAGGAAATGCTCTTGGTGGACCCTTCTAGAATCACCTCCATGTTTGGTAAAACTAGCACAACCACCTCATCCATTTCTTGTGGGTGAGAATCACTTGTTATAAAATTCTAGACCTCTATCACCACGTTCATGGATTTTGATTCTATTATATAGTCCCCAAATACTATTTTAACATACATTTAATTAAGATTTAGTCAAACATGGAACATATAAAAAGGATATGAAAATGTGAAATGTGTAAACTTATTACCTGAATAGTATATCCTAATGAGAATATCAAAAAGGTTCATGAGAAGCCCCCCTAGCAAGGGTATCCCCCACAAAAAACTGCCTTATACATAGGCATTACATTGGACAATTGATGACCTCCCATTATTGTAACATCATTGTGGGGCCCCACACTCATCATTTAATTATTTGAGTGTCCCTTTCAATTTTACTAAGGTTTATCATGAACCATCACCTATTCAATTCTCAATTATCCCCATATAAGTAAAATAAGTTTTATAAAACACTCTTAGGGTCTTGGGATCTCATAAATCACATATGTTCATGAGATTAACCTGGTCAATAGAAGGGCCACATTATGAAATTGATTCCATGTAAGAGTAGTTGCCCATGTCTCATCTGGAAATTCTATAAATGCATGGAAGAAGCTATCTTTCTGGTTGAGGGAACTAAAGATAAGGTCATCTAAATCAATACCCCTTCTCGGGTGATCAATAATCATGAATTTCCCTTGATGGGGATCAAATCCACTAGCTCTCAATGTTTTCACACTACCTCATATTGGGGGATGCAATAATTGGTTATGGGATTACTGAGACAAATGATTAATATATTATTATTGTTGATATTTTTCCACATGTCATTTATTATATTGATTTTTCTAAAGACCCCAAACCTATCCCATGAATCTAGAAAAAAAGAATCACAAGGGTTATCTTGATGGTGAAAACTCTTCCCTTAAATTTGAAAAAAAAACTTTCAAGAATCCCCTAGAGGGTTCACCTTCTTCCTATGACTTATTTTCCAAGATATCTATTCATTTATTCTCTCCTCTACCTAAATCCTCCACCTATATCAGGAAAGGTATCTTCATATATTAATCATCTATATTTTTACCCATCAAGACACCCATTCATCCCTGAAAATATTCAATAACAGTTTATCTTCATCCCCACATTTTTTGTTACTTTGATTCATTAGCATGAGTATTTCCATGCATAAAAACCACACCAATATATGCAGTCTAAAAAAATATAACATATTTAATGATGTTAATGTTGGTGTTTGTAGGACATGGAAACTTGATCTGACTCCTCCAATCCACCAAGATAACATTCACCATATTTTCCTTGATATAGAACATTGGTACTCGATGTTCACATCTGTGTAAACGTTCTAGTTCAACCACCCTGAGCTATGGAACTACCCCACATACAAATGTGGGTTGTACAACATGAATATCACCTAGTAGTCACATTATCCACTTCTACCAACATTGGAAAAATTGAAGGTAATAAAACACCTTGATGGTCACTGTACCATCTTTTGTATCAATAAACATGGGAATGTGATGCATGTTAAATACAAATAATTCCATTAACTAAATCATAAATCCTCAATAATGAAACCATGATCTGATTGGGTGACATTCAGTAATGATTTGAATCAATGGTTCATAGTTCATACTATGAGGGTAGATGAGGTTCATTTATTCTTATCCCCCCATGTGTTTGGTGAACGTAATGTAAAAAAAACTTCATGGCTCCACAAAGATAAAGGAAAGTATTATGATATCTATTATTGTGGAGCACCTTATATAGCTTCACCAACACAAGAAAAACCATGATTTCATTCTACCGTGACTATATAATTACTTAAACTATTATGGGGATCGTTTGTAGCCCCATGTGAATATCCACCCCTTGAAACATCCACCCACCAAAAAATGTTGTGATTAACCTTGTACATATGACAATGAGGGCCTCAGGAAACATGTTGTAACCCCAAAACTACCACATTATCTCCACTAGAGTTATTTTGTGGTATTTTTCTAAACCCCTCATGGATACCCTTGGGAATATACATGGACTATCAGGTATATTTTCAAATTGATCATTCAAGGAGTAGAAAAATCATTACATCAATGGATTCCGTACATCCCGGAATCGTTCCTTTCCTCTCCTAAACCTATGTAATCAACTTCCTCACAAGGGATTTCAATTTCTCTTGGTCCTCCCAGACATTATTTGTAGGGAGGAATTCATCATATAAAACTTATTGGATTTGCGATCTGAAAAGTATTGGAAAGATCTAACAAGATGATTCGAATCTTCCCATGATGCTAACCAAAAGTGTTGTCACCTAGACACCACATACTCAGCAGCTATGGAATTAGGCATACATAGTTGTAAATATTGAACTATAGGGCCCAAAATGCCTTATATATCCCTAAAAAATTCGACAAACCATAAAAATTATAGAATAATATGAATGAAAAATAATCAGTGGGCTCATTTCCTATGAACATCCTAACCAAGTTCAGATCCTACCTATATATCAATCAATTGAGTGGGTTCCCCAAACCCACTAGGAGAATAGTCTCATACTATTGGGTGTGGGTGTTTTATCTTCCTTCAATTCCACCCTATTGATGTTTTGAAAAAAATTTATGGATTTTGTTTCATTAGAGAAACATGAACATTCATGATATACCCTCTACCATCCCTAGGCCACTGTTATATTCCATATGATCTATTGATCACGTAGGTGGGCTCATATTTATTCACCATAATTATGAATACATAATTCCTCATCCCATATATATAAATTACCAACCACATTATAAGATAGTATTCCTTCAGATCTTTTATAAGTTTTGTGTTCTGTTATTCATGATCAGTTTCACTTTAGACACTCTATTCGATCATCGTGGTCCCAACGGTCACTTCACAATGGGTAGTGGGTATATTGGCACCTTAAACAATTTTTTTGAGATATATTAGTTATATAAAATTTATTTTAAATTATATTCTCATAGATGTTGGGTTCATGGAGGTCATATCGTAAAGTTTGGGTTACCAAAACGCTATTAACAGATGAATGTTCGTGGTGGCCATGAGTTCTGCGAGTGATTAGGATTAAAGTTTTTAAGGGACCATGAATTCTATTAAGATATTGAATAGATAGATTTTTTTTCATCAAATAAAATACTCAGGGTCAAATTAATAGTCTTCTATGATATTTATTGGAATATTATTTCCTAAATTTCATGAATATGATTCACGAATATGTTTATTATATGGTAATTAATTGATAATTTTCCATTTTTTACCTTAGAATTCATCCAACATTCCCATGTAGGCTCCAATTATCGGTGGAGGGATTTTTTAACACTGAAATGTGAATGTCACAGTTGTTAATGATGAAGAAACAATAATTTCATAGTGAATTGACACAAAAATTGACAAAAAATATTCCTAAATGATTTGACTCATGAAGGTCCCTTCTATTATGAATGTATGTAACCTATAGAGGTCCTCGACATGTGGCTGGTTTATGATAACCTTTATATACCATCAATCATGCGTCACAGATCCCTTTATCATTATCGTATAAAGGGTTGATGGAAAACTCTGAACAAAACTATTCTGCCTCATGGATCCCAATCCAATTATGAACCTTATAATGATACATTAAAGTTATTATATATTGAGAAAATAGCACACCTATAATTATTTGTCCTATAAATACAATCATTATTTATTAATTTTATCGGGACTTAACCGTTTGACTTCTAACAAACACACTCAGTATGAGATATTTGGAATCCTTCAAAATGTGACAATAGATTCATTTCACAATGTATCCATCCTTCATTAAACAATATCCCATTAGTTTTTGATAACCTCAAACTAAAATGTAAATGCCATTTACGATGGTACATGGACATAAAATAATAAAAAAATCACAGTTTCACTTTTAATTTTGCGAAGAACCTACCTTTTGAGAATCCCATGTAAGGGGAAACATGACTTAATAATGAAGTAGTCTCACTCTGTTTCATGAATCATACTCTATTGTGATTCCTCTAGACATGTTCAGTCCCCTGGGATTCATGATAACCCCCTATGTGAGGTCAAAACATTAAAAAATCACCTTATTTGATCCTCTCAATGGGGACTCCTTTCATATGAATTACCTTATAGAATATAAGGTGCCCAACACCGCCATACTAATCACAGAAAACTTCAATTAAAGTCTTGTTTCCTATATAAATAGTTCCACAAGCTATAGGGTCTTCTTACTTTACTCCAATTGAATTCATGGACTCGATCACACCAATTACTTCTATTCAAAGATGATATATTACATACTGGTTCTATGACTAGGAAACCTAACAATACGCATCATTAAGGAAAATCATCTGTAGTTGTTCCAATGTCATGTCCCACCCAGAGGTGCATGATGGGTTGTCACTTAAACCCAAGAAGTGGTATATTTGATTGAAACTACTCTTATTTATTGGTTGAGGTTACATATGTAATATCTTCCTAACTACTTGTCATAAATCCCCCCTGAGGAGAAGTCCACACCCATGTTTCAGATACATGATGTTAACATTTCCAATATCCACATTCATATAATATTAAATTAAACATCATGGAAACATCCTCAACAAATGATGTAAAACTATTTCCTTAACATGTTTCATAAACACATGATTCCATATGTATGACACATTTTGAATGTCCCAAACATCCGACCCTTTAACATAAATGTAGGATTTCCCATGGATGATCATAATGGGATGTCACATTCTCTCTAACCATGGGTTCATCAAACTCCCCTAGAAATTATTTGGGTGTATACCCTATACCGCATTCTATTGATAGATATTTTTATAAAAGGAAATCGTCTATGAATAAGCCCCAACTAAATTATCATTTCTCCTTAAACTATTAGGATATTTCAACAAGTAATGAACATAAAATCCATAATCAACACATTATCCATGATGTGACCTTCCTAACAAGATTATGGGAAAATGCATGCACTACTCCAATAACATGATCCTAAATAGTAGCATCTAACTACATGTGTTTTGATCCTTATCACTAATCATGGTTTGTAGAACTTATCCCAGAGGAAGAATCTTGAGGTAAACCTTCTGCGAAATTCTACCTCTTGGGGACACAACACAAAAATCTATCCCAATAAGATGTGTTGATCCATTTCTATAAAATGTTACCCTCGTATGACAATAATTCTCAATACGACATTCCCATATGTTATCCATATAATGATAAACCTATTCTAAATTTGTCCTTATAAAATTTTAAACATGCACATGTCCTATCCCAACAAGATCTTAATCCTATGGCCATCCTATACCCAAGAAATGCAAAACCTTCACGCAACATGTCACTATAAGATGTTAAACATACACCGATCATATTCCCACAATACATTATATATGCACCCAACCTGCTCCACAAAATTTTAGACATCCACCATATTATCCCTATATGTGGTTAAACCTGCACCTAAAATATCCCTAGTTGTCATTAAAGCCATGATCATCCTATCCCTAAAAGATGTTAAACAAGTTCACTTCATGTCCCTAAAATAAGTTTAACATGTTCCCATCATATCCCCATAATTCTTTAATCCTATGATTTTCTCCACATGATGTTAAAATGGGTGACCGATCTGAAATACCTAACCAATGAAAAAATTATAGGATGCATGAGGTAAATGTAATTTAAGTACTTTTTTCCTTTTCTTGAATTACCTCATGATAAACATGGGATGACCCAGGTTACAAGGAATATATACCTCATATTATATGACTTGTAAAAGTGGAGTAATTTATAGGTTCTAGTATACCTAATGTCTATTCATGCCCAAAATATCCCAACCTAACTACTCACCCTGACCGAAGGTTGTTTCCCATTCAATATTTAAGAATCATAATTAAAAGGTCTCTACCTCGATAAAGAACTATGGATGAGTTCCCAAAACATGAATGAATCTATGATGGAGACCCAAACAAGAAATTAGATCCAAGTAGGAATCAATGGAAGGAATAACCAATATACAATCTTCATATTTTAAACAAGTAGTAGTAATTACCAATTATATTTATAAATGATGATCACATTTGGAATGATTGAATGCATGGAAATAGATTTTCATGCCTCATGTAATGGATCACAAGTGATAGCATCATAAAAAAACGTGTTATACCTCCACCATAGTGATATTTATCTCTAATAATATTTGTAGAGTACATTTTATAGATATCACTAATCCACAACAAAAGGAATCGAACCTATATAGCTATTAAATCAACAATATGAATACTCGTATTCTTGGGGTTTTCCATGTGAACTCCATTTGTTTTAAATAAAATATATGACCAAAAAATTACACAACACATGATGAAGAAATATTCATCGTTAGAAGAAATTCACTACATCATAATAAGAAGATCACAACCATTTATATTGGCTCATGTCATTCAAGTAAGGATTTCAATCATAAATACCAAATTACTAGTAGATAAAATAAATTAATAAAAAACATATACCCATTTTGGTATATGATCATTGAATGTTTTTATGATCATAAATTTTATATAATGAATGAAACAAACTACCTAAATAATTTATAAATAAATAAAATAATTGTATAATATATGGAGGTAGTCATTCAATTGATATCCCATAAAATATACCATATGGTTTGGTATGATATAGGAATCTATTGGATTTACATTCCATTAATGATATGGTAATGTCATTCCATATGATATCCCACACATTCATATTATGCATTAATATATGGATAAATATTATTATAAAATAAATACTTTTTAGTTCACATCCATCAATCTTTGATATGGTATAAAATTTCACGTAGACATTATTCAAAAAATAACTACCCTTTAGGAAAACCTTTATGATCTTTTAGACATGGTTTATCAAACGTATTTCATTTCATAACGAACCAATTGAAAAAATATTATCCTTATTAGAAGGCCTAAAAATGTTACCCTACGTGAATTTTTCAAAAAAACAATATATATTATTTACTATATAAATGTATATAAAGATCATTAATTTGCAAAAAAAAATCATTCATACTCATGTTACGTAGTGTTCTAGTGTGATGTCAATTAAACACACAAATATTTATATATGAATATTTCCAAAATAAGATATATCATATACATAATTTTCTTACCTATATAATAATTTTATCCAGGACATTTTGTGAACAGAAGATATAAAACACGTCCATCTAGTATAAGACATACCATATGTTCATGATTATCTCATTTATACTATCATGTTTGAATGAACACATCACAATTCATTCATCTATGTAGTTAATCACCTCACTTATCACTAAACTAATCATGGTTATGAATTAACATGGTATAATTTATTAATGGTAAGAAATGCTATTTCATGTTATACATATGATAAAATATCGTCTTAATTATTCTCTAACCAATGACCTGGTTTGAAACATACCCAACCAACATCAAATTAACCAAGCCATTATGATTATATATGAATCGTATTAAAGTATGTAGATTTTATTTCTAGTTATCTTATCATCTTTTGAAAATTTATATTCATAATAAACAAACACTCATATATATAATAATGATTTTATGACATTTATTGGGATAAACTTATTCATAATAGTCTAAGTAATAAGGCCCTAATTATGGTATCACGATTCTATTATTCATATTATAATAAACTCTTTTTATTACATAAAATACTATACTCAAACAATATTATCGTACCATAACGACTAATAATACTCCATAATTATCATTGATTAGGGAAAACTAAATTTCATAATTTAAGGGAATCTAATCATTCTATTATTCAAGTAATATAAATTTATGACAAACAATTTAATGATAATTTGATATTTTTTTATAAATCAATGAAAAAACTTGAAAAATTTATATCCATTTTTCCTTTTATCTTATACAAGGAGATTTAACATTACTTTTATTATTTTTTAAATTCTAATTATTGCTTAAATGGATTTTATAAATATTCATTTTTATCCACCTAATAGATAATTATAGGTACCTTATAAGAGTTATCTAAATTGATATGCTATTTATAAAATACATGTCATGTATTTTTCTATGTCTAAGGACTAATAATGTGAAAAAAACTACATTATTTAAAATGTAATGATCAATTGGTCCCATAATTTTGAATCCACCATGTGTTCAATTATGAAATTACAGATCAATATTGATTTATTCAATGTATTTAATGTGGAAATATATTCATCCTCATTTCCATGTTCACAATAATGTCATTTTGGGAAAATTTTAATACTTTAACCCCTTAAAAATTTTATCACACCATGATTTATATTGAATTTACAATTTAAGTAAATATTTTGTTTAATATATTGTTTAAAATGCCGAATTTAACTAAAATGTACCATGCTATATTTTTTTGGGATGAAATATTAAAATGAAAGATATAAATTTATACATTAATATAATGGAATATGAAAATCATTAATAAGACTTTATAATGAATAATATAATTAATAATTAAAATAATATTAACAAGAAATATTTTCCCGCGTTATTCTCATTGACGGTCATTCCTCTTATTATAATAATAAAAAATAGAAAAGTGTATTAATAAAACATATATTGTCATAATTAAGTAAATTATTAAGATATGTAATTCTAGAGATTTATGAAACACCATATATAGGAATGTATTATAATGGTAATATATTTGGTCATAACACACATAGTCGTTGAATAAATAGTCATTGAATATATAGTTTTCAAAAATAACACTATTGGATATATAGTCATTATAAATAATAGTATGGTGTGGTTAAATTGATCTTTCGTAACTATTAGAATGAATACAAATTTATTATAATTCACAGATAATAACTAATTTTGTAATGGAACAAAAAAATTAATTATTTAAATATAAATATTAATTCTTATTCAATATTTATATTATTTTTCTTAAAAACATTGATTTAATGTGGATTTAAAATGAAAATAAAATATTATAACATCAATCTATTAGAAAAAATATAATTTCATGAGGAAAAAATTATTTTTAATGGGATGCAATTAAAACCATGTAATGTTATAAAAGGATATTTATTATTAATTGTTTTTAGTATTTTTTATTCTTATATTAAATAAAAAACAGATAAATATTAATGTATTACACCAAAAAATTACATGTATGTAAAAATACATTTACACTCATTTAATTTGTAATTAAAATGAAATAATACTACGAAAACATAATTTCAAATAATACATTTTCAAAATAAAAATATTATTTTCTATATAATATATATTTTCATTTAAATGATATATTTATCAAAATTGGAAACTGAATTAAATTAAATAGAGTCAAAATTTTAATTCCCACATCCAAATTTGTTAATGTGATAAAATTTATTTTAATCATTAAAAATAGTTTCATAGGTGAATATTGAGTTACACCAATAATGGTAAATGTGGTACAAAGTGTTAAACCAAGTGGAAAAGACTTTAAATATGAGGGAACCACATATATATATAATCTATTTTTATGTAGGAACTCATGAGACATCTAATTATTATTACGCTATTTATCAACCTTCATTTTAAAATTATGACCATATATATTAACAAAATGTTATTTATATAAATTCTTTTAAAAATTACCAATAAAATTATATGCCCTACACCCATTAATAAAAAATATATACCATTAAACCTAACATAAAATATATCCTATTTTCTATTCCAAAATCCTTCATATAAATCCTTCATAGACTTTTTTATTTTCCAGTTCCATAATGGATGACAATGTTTTTTATTTTAAAGGAACCCATGTTGTGATAATGAAAATTCATCAAGGCATGTTTCATAATTATTTTTGAAATTTTAAATTAATTTATAAAATTACAAAATTACAAAACTCATTATAAACTCTATTGATAGTCTATAAACATCATTATGTATTTATGAAGATGAAATTATAATTATATACCTCCAAACAAAAAATCATTCACTAGTGTTGAATGTCATCATTTTTTTGGTTCAACCACATTCATAAATAACATGAAATCTACATCAACATGTAATCATGAATATTTATAAATAAATTATAAATGGTAATATATGATATTATTGATTAATTTATTTAATGAATATTGTTATGGAATTGAGACATAAAAATTAAATTATTATTAGAAAATAAAATTTTATTATCTATAAATCTCTTGTAACATTATTTTCACAGATTCCATTCTCATGAACCATACCTAGACATTAAATAAAATAAACATGGGACTGAAAAAATATTTATACCCTAATGATTCCACTAACATTAATAATTCATAAATAATGATATTTTTATCCATGAATGTGCATTGAAATTACTATTAAGAAACATTTATGAAATAATAATAATTTCTAACATCTAATTATGAAATAAAAGAACTATATAATATTTGTAAAAATTATGATTGCAACTGAATATTATAAATGTAAAATAAATTTAAAGGTTGGGGCTGAAGACTCGTTCTTATTATTTAATGAAATGAAAACATTAGACACGGTTGAGGGAGAACCATTACATAGCCCGAAGGCCGAAGGCCAAGTAGCTTGAACCTCATATATAATAAACATAATATTATTAAGATTGTTTATTAATACATTCCAATATGTGTAAATTATATATTATGTCATTATAAAACGCCATTTATTTCATTATTCACCTGTTATTAATGAGATATTAATGTAATTTTAAAAAAATCACAACTGAACCAAGATAATGATCATAAATGGGACTGGCCTAATCTATTCTTTTTTGTTATGATTACTCTCATATTTTTAAACATTTTCTATTTTAAATTATTAATATATTTTTATATATTTTTAGTATTAAATAATTTTATATTCTATTAAACTTTTATTTCATTACATTTTTTTAAATAAATTCTTTTAAACATTTTAGATAAGGTCATTTTTCAATATCCTTTAACTTCATAAGTAATTTATGGAAAAAATTATTTTTAACACTTTATAGATGAAATAATTTTCCATCCATATTACTTAATTTTATTTTAAATGATTAGATTACATATTTTCAGGAATTTATAATTAATTTTTATTAATTATGTTTCATAAATTATTTTAATTTTAAATAATAATTATTAAAATTTAAGGTAATTTTTATTATTTTTCTAACTAATCCAAAATTCATGTAAGTATGTCATTTATATATATGAATATCATATAATATACCATATAAATGATGGGGTATTTTCTAAAGATATAATCCACCTTCTTTCTCTTTATGTCTTCTATTAATTTAATATTTCAATTTAAATTAATCCTATGTTATTTCTAATTATTAGTTAACATATGGTGTAATTTTGAATATTTTCATATTCAACTGCTGCACATATGAGTATTTATTCATTATGTGATATGTGGGTTAGAAATAGATATCTAATGCATTGGGTAATGTTTTTTTATCCCATGAGATTATAGATAATTCAATGTAGACCCAAAACTCTTAAGGGACTCCTTCAACCAAGTGAATAGTTGATTCAGAATTACATATCTATATAATTCTTTGTGTACAACTTTACTTCTAATGAGTAGGAATATAAAGAATAGGGGAGTAAACCTACTTTTTGGTTTAGTCCATGAACCTTATTATTTTATGAAACTCAAATCATGTTTACTATTTTTCAAATAACTTTTATGTTTTTTGATATTCAACTATTTTATGTCCCAAATAATAATTTCTTTTATATCTTGATCTATAGTAACTATCTAATGCTAGTTGATTAATGATACATTGAATTGAAATTGGTGACCTTTATAAGATTGTATTAGTTCAATATACTACCTATAGATTAATTATGTGACCATATATATCATACATCATATTTTATAATAATATGGTGGAGGAACCACCACATCCAAGTACATATACCAGAGAGTGATGCTAAAACTACCGAAAGAAGATATATCAAGTATTGAATGGTGATATAGCCATATATACCATCCATCAATTGATGTGAAATCCATTGTTATAAAAAACCAATTGTATCAATAGGTTATACTAAAAATTTATTCTACCACTACGTAAATCTACTATCAATTTTCATTACCACTAAAAGAGGTATATAAATTCAATATTCTACAACAGTTGTTCAAAATTAATTTAAAATTTAATTCACCAAGTGGATATAATAATTAATCAATGTATATAAGATGTACGTGGATTTATGATTTATTATTCTTAAAATGATCCTCATATTTTTTTAATTCTAGTTATACATTCATTATCTATCTCCTAATATAATGATTATAGTTATTCTATTACTATCCAACAATACATAATTATAAAATATGGAATGCTATAAATTTATATTAACCCTCAAGGATGAATGTGTCGAGGGGAACATAAAGACTGATGGACTTATACACTAAATTTTGAAAATCCCTGATACACATGTGTGTATAAGAACACACATAAATATGTGATCTAATAACAAATTCTTATCCTAGAATTCAATGAAACATTCATTACATGAAATTCATTGAAATATTTTTTGATGTTTTCAAATAGAAAATCAAATGAATCTAAACAACTTGGGTTGAGTTGCAATAATTTATTCTCATCGCTAATTCCTGAATATAAATTTTTATCATAAATTATCACCTATGTTTTCCATTACTATATTTATGTATAAAGACAGTCTTCTCTACTGAACTGGATAGTTAGGGACACTCTCATTCAAATAATTTATTTTGTACACCCAGGTATAACTATAATAGATATCAGGGATGAAATTTATCAATTTAATCACATAAATAAAAATAAAATAGGATTTATATGTTCTATACTATCTCAGTATAGGTTTTTCTAAAACACATCCAAGGCTGTCAATTAGATTATTTCATAATAAAATGCATCAAAGAATACGATTAGAAGGTGTAAGGGACTATAAGTTGGATTTGGACTAAAAACCTTACATAAATTCTATTTTTTGAAACATTTCTTTATTTTCACTATTTAAAATAACAAACCGGAATATACTTTAAACCTCATAATAGAACATTACATTAACAATTTTCATCAACTAATTTTTTGTATAATGTATTTCATAAATGTAATTATTTGTGAAACATAAAGTGAATTCCAAAATTAATTCAACTAAGTTTTTTTCATACTATTGAGTGTATCTTTAATGAAAATTTTTTATAACTATACCCATTTTGTAAATATGAATTTTTATTAACATGGGTGATTTAATTTTGAAATATTTTTAAAACAAAAATTTATTCATAAATCAACTCACAAACCTCTTGAGTTATCCGATCCAACCAAATTTTTATTTTCATGGAACATCAAAATATTTTATAAATGTGACCTAGTTTTACCAAAAAATCGCAAAATTTTTTGTTATATCTAAATTTATATCTTTTGTGTAATACTAATCTATAGGGAGCTGCTACTAACCATCCACCTTATTTTAAAAGAACTAATTAAGAATGGTGGAATATTGAGATTAAAAACCATGTAGAAATCATAAGATTAGATATCTGGATTGAAATTAAAAAAAATGAAACAAAAACTGAAAGAAAATCATAAATGATATAATAAATAGTGTAAAATGATTAAAAAAATAAATCAATTAATTATATTATATGTTTTTAAAATATGAATTTCCCAAAATATCTTCTCTCGCTATTAAATTTAAAATATGTGATATAGTATCTGTTTCTCACGAGAGAACCATAAATTTCAAATAACCAAGTTTATATCAATAAAATTTTAATTATGATAATTATATGTTGAAAATTGATGAATACATTTTAGGTAATATCTCAAGATCAATCAAATAAATAACATTATGCATGAAAATGAAAATATAATTATATATAAGGGCCACATAATGTGACTTTTGAGATGCCTACCAAAAATATAAAGAGGAACTAATGTCTTGAGTTGAGAATCATGGTTCATAATTATGTTACAATAAAAATAAAACATTTGAAAGTGTAGCTTAAGAAACGAATAATTAAATCTTTGAATGTTGAAGGTGATGAATCCATGAGGAAGTTAATATCTTCCAAGACATCAAACATGGAGATAACAAAATATCAAGGAACATATTTACAGTGATAATGAGTCCCCCTCATACAAGGATTAATAAATTGATCATTTAGCCATATGTTGAGTAAAATTTTAGAAGAACATATTACTCTATAAGATATAAAATTAAATTTTTTAGTATAGTAATAAAGGAAATTCGTGAAATTAAAGAAAAATAAATGATTCCACTAATCAAATGACCGTCTATTCCTGTAAAAGAAATAGACACATCAAAGTATATTTTCCCTAGATAAAATATAAGAATATATATGAGTATAATGGTAAAAGGCCTCAAAATTATATTAAATCCTCCTCAAGTTCCTCAAAGGACATCTAAAAATATTTTGATTCAACTAGAGAATATTGATATGAAAAAACTATAATGTTTATCGTGAAAAAATAGATATGAGGTATGAAATATTATTCTGGTATTATATTTTAATATTACAAACCCTTTAAGACTAAATAAAATGAATTAAATATGTCTAGTAGATATTTATTTGAATATTATAACATGAATCAAGAGACATTTAATTAGTTTAATGATAAGTATAAATTTTTAAAAATTCATCTTTCTTTTAGATTTCATTTTAAATATTACATCAATATATAAAGGGTCAAAAATTATCAATTGTTGAAAGAAAATAATTACCATAAAAGTTATAATTATAAGTCAAATAAGGATTCAAAATTATTCACTAAAGTTAAGAAACTATAACTTGAATTTGTGGTATAAAAACCAGCCCTAAATATACTACTAGAATTGTTACAAATATATAAAAAGGAATATTTATAAGTGTTAATTTCTCATAGTTTTTGTTATTCTATTCATGCTAGTAGTTATTATTCCACTAGATCAAACAACGTGTTTTAAAAAAAAATTATGGGTTCCAAGTAAAGTTATTATGATGCAAAAATCCCTAATAAATAATATTTATAGACCCAATAGCATATGGGAACCAAAATAATTTTGTGATTTAACAATTCCATATGAATCCTTATTATGAGTACCAGGAAACAACGATTATATCTTGATGGTGGATATACCATAAAAATAAATAAGGACTACTGAAGATTCAAGAACATTATCATCGTTGCTGGTGGACATGTAACATTTATCAACCATGCCAAAGGAATAATAATTTTCCTTGTAAAATTATATAATTTTAATAATGAAATAATATATAATTTTTAACTTATAGATGGATAAAATAAAATTCAATCACCCTATAAAAGTAATTATTTTGGTTATCATGTTACATTTGAAAATAATTCATGAAATTTTTTATTCTATTAATTATTTAATATATAATTTTTTTCATAATTGTAATGTTTATTTCGGTTATTTAAATTCACTATATTCTCCTAATATTTACCTTTTAGGAGTCTTTTATAATGAATTATTGCTTTCGAATAGGACTTTAGGCCACTAAAACATACACTAACATTGAATTCTAACTATGAAATTATTAGTTAAGGATCTACCAAAACTTCAATTCGCAATAGTCAATGTTTTTATAACATCCCTAGTTTTTTGTAGGAAAAATTATGATCAATATGGTAAATTATATGCCACACTGATTTAATCAAACAACTAAATAATATTTAAATGTTACCATTAAATCCTAGTTGTTGGAATGGTTAGAATGAACAATGTTAAATAAATTATGGAATCATAGTTTGCACATTTATATAAAATTAACTCATTTTTGAAAAATTAATTATATTTGAATTTAAAACCATTTTAATATATAAAAAATGTTTTACTAAACAAAAATTTAAATGTGCACAAGTGTGGTATGTAAAAAAAATTCCTTATTATTTGATAATTTTAATGAAATATATATGTAAAATATTTAATATAATTTTTTATTCATTCATTTTAGGTTGTTTATTACATGATATTAGAACAAATACAATTTTATGCATAAAAGACATATTTTTCAAATAAGGCAGATTTTCTGCCATTTGATGGAGACCCATTTTAAATAATATTTTTGACCCATTTAAAGGTTCTAGTTAAAAAACTTCTTATTTTAAATATGAGTATCAAATTTACGTAGGAAGAATTTTGGGTATTTTTTTAATAAGATTCAATTTTTAATAAATAGTAAAAAATATTTCATTTTAGTTCAAAAATAATTTCTCAATAATTTATTTATATATAAATAGTATTTTTTTATTTGGTTTTAAAAAATAATTAGATTTTATTTTCAGTTAACACAATTTAGGATATTATAATAAATTTCACATTGATATTTGATATAAAAAATGTATTGAATTATTGAACAGTTTTACCTCTACTCACATTATTACCACATCTATGGGATTAGCGTTAAACACAATTTTGACACTTCTATGAATTGATTTTTTTCAAATAGAAAAATTTATATAAGCAACTGAATGTTATTTTCTAATAATATTAACATAATTTTTTATGAATTGTAACTTTATTATTTTATTTACCATGGGTAATGGTAAATTTGGTAATCATGGGTAATATATTATAATATTATAAAATTACCCTAACATTTGACCTAATTTAATTTCATGAGTTGGTTTTGATAAAATAAACATTAAGATAAAATTACAACCATTTTATTACACTTAGGTATAAATATGAAATTTAGTGTGATTTATTTAATGATATGTTAAAAATGTCATACTCATATTTTTAATAAGTAAATAATTTTTTAATATATTGATATATAGAAGAATAAAATAAAATTTTAATTTTAATTTTTAATATAAAATTATTTATATAAATCAAAATATATATTTAAAATATATATTCTTTAAAAAATTAAATTAAATTTTGACCCAATTATTATAGAGTAATTGATTTATTATTTGAAGAATCAAATAAATGATATTTATAATATTTGAATGAATCTAATTTGAAATATATAATGTCATTAACAAATTTTATGGATTCCTTTAACAAGTTAGGGGTGAGATAATGTGGTTTATTTGAAGTAGTAATGTTGTTATGTTTTTTTTAATATTAATTATTCAAATGTTTCTAAATTGAAATTTATGATATTTTCAAATAAATATTATTTTATTAAATGATATGAACTTATATATATATATATATATATATATATATATATTAAACCTGATTAGGGAACATCAAAAATGTCATTAATAACTCATTTTTGTTTATTAGGCATTTTATCGTAATTATATTTACTTTAAAAGAGAAAATTACATTATGCCACAGTAGGAATTAATAAGGGTTAACACAAAAAGATAGGGATTATAAAATTATTAAATATATTCTAGTTTTAATTTAATTAATTAATTTAGACAAAAAAAGCATCCTATATTAAAAATAATTTAGTTTAGATCCATTTAAATATATAAAAATTATTGATAATAATTTATTTAGTGTAATAATTCCAAGAGTTCCCCTATACTCTCCAATAGAAAGGATATGATGCTTCTATATTACTCAAATATAAAAAAACATTTGGATCAAAATATCATTGTGCAATCATCATCTTGAAATCCGCCCCCATATTCTTTTGGCCAAAATTTGGGAAGAATTCCCAATTCTAGTGGTATTATGGTGTTCAGAAAAGTGGTTATCCAAAGAAAATGAGATAGTTTTATTTATTTATGTATATTTTATTTATTCTTCCACTTTATTCAGATCTCATAAAACTACTATTAATGAATAAATAAATTTTTATAAATAAAAGAAGATATTATTTTGTAACTATAATCACCTAAATTAGTTACAAATTTCATCAAATAGGAAATTATCATTTTGTTCATGTGTAAGACGGACATGCACCTTGCAAATCGATATAGTTCATTTTTCTTCACTGACATTCAATAATTATTATAATGATGAAATTAATGTTTATATATATATATATATAATATTCCAGACAGATATATCATTATTAATAATAATTATATTTTTCAATTTCATAACATTCTATGCATATAAAAAAGATATCATCTTTCGTTTGTATGTGTGAACAATCACCTCCATAATGTGATGTGATTTATTTTTATTCGCCAAATCACTTCAATAATATATATTGATGTATATTTAAATTATTAATTTAATTTAATTTATATTTATAATATTCTTGAAGGGAAAAATTAATATTTCCTTCTTTCCATAATGGTAAATTATGAATGTAAACGATAATCAATAATACGTAGAGCCTACCATCTCCATGATTGTGAAGTTATTCATTTTTCATAGCCATCCATAAATTGTTTGAATTAATTTTATAATTAATCTATAAATTTTACTACTATGTCATGAATATTATTTTTGAGATGATTAATTGATGACCATATTGACTTCTGAAATTATATCAAAGTAATTTTTGACGCAAGTAACAAATATCATCAAACATTCTGACATGAAATTAAATGATTATGTATTTGTTTAGACATGGAAATTATTATATAAAAAATAAAACATAAAATGGTTCTGAATCATGTTGAAATTAACATAATTTTATTATTTTGGAAGAAAAAAAACATATGTGATTAATTGCACTCATATTAAGGGACATCATGTCAATATCATTTCATTTAGGCATATTTTGATGTTATACACCAACTAATTTTATAATATGTACATTCAATCCTTTGAATTTTAATTTTACTAAACAGTTATCAAATTGAATATTTCTATAGGTATTGTCTGAATTTATTTACACACAGTAAAATGAATTTTTTTAATGTATACGACAATAATGAATTCCTAATCATCGTAAGTGTTATTTGATAATTGGAATCCTCTACAAGACATAATTATTTTAAAAGAAAAACTAATCAATTAATTCCTTTTTGGGTTTTTTTGTATTGAAAATGGTTTTGAAAATAGAATGATTATTTCAATATCCTGGAATGATATTTTATGAGCAAAATGATGAAATTGAACTTTTTATGTCTTATAATATATATTTTTACAATGAAATTTGATGGTTAGTTATGTGATAAACCAAGTATGGGTAGTACCAGGATAAATCATGTATGGGTGGTTACATTCGATCCCTTATTGCATTGGGTACATATGTCTTCTATATAGATATTCCATTTGTAAGAGTGTCATGTATGGATGTCGACCACATGGTTACTACATTTATGAATGACTATGTCTCATGTTACCATTATATGATATATGCTTTTTCAATGGTGTTATGGTAATATTTAGATTTTAAAAAGTTCAATAATATAGATTATATCAAATGGAATGTGTTTACTACATCCTAATGGTGGAATTTTTTATGTACTGAAAACATATCTATGAGTTTTCATGTTTTCACTAGGATAACATTTCTCTATATTTTTGTGTCCATTAATTAGATTTCTGTTCATATCAAATTTTATTAAATGATATCCACAGGTCATAATATTGATAAGGAGAAATAATATATCCTGATGAATCTATTGAAGATATGTTATGAAAGAGAGTTATGTTTTATTTTAAAAGGGTATTCTATGGTGGAAAAATAATGCTAAGAATATGTGTCTTCATGTAATGTATGGGTTTACATAGTAAGATTTTTTCTTAAATAAAAAAAATTCTAAATTGAAATGAGCCTTGATTGTAAACTCTAGTCCAATGACACAATAATAGGAAAAATATATAGTTCGGTCCTTACAGTTGGTAACAAAAGTGGTTTTATAAAAACTGTGGAGACTATGGTGTCTTCTTTAAAGGTAGTTATATCATCACATGGTAATAATCATATGGTTGATCATAATATTAGTATCATAGAATAATATTTTTATAAATTATGTTATGAAATTTTATGGGGACCAATATTATTTTTTGGGGACATTTATTTTTTAGGTAATTATGGTTTATTACATTTTATGATCAAAAATTAATGGTATGAGATAAACCATGAAGTTACGAAAAATTCAAGTTAATTTAAGAATGTTTTTGCTATTTACATAATTATTTAAGTATTATAAAAACAGGGTTTTATAAAAAGGAAAACAAATGGGATGGGTGAAAACCCATCACTTTCAGCAAGGCTATAAGAATCAATCCCACAAAAAATGGGCAATAACGATGCATCTCCTACAATTGGCCTGTGTGAAGTTTACTTAGTATGACTTATTATTATTAGTTAAATAATTTTATTGATGAATAATGAGTTTATTTTTGGAATATTTCTTTTATCTTATAGATGAAAATGTGATTGGAAAATGATTTACAGTTTAGGTTAGTAATGTTATTTCAGAAGACATGGAATATTTTGGGAAAAAATATTATCTAGGTAAATAGAACAATATGTAAGTTTATTTGATATGTAATGATGGAATTATATTTTTTAATAATATAATAATAATATATAGTGTTTTGGATAATCATTTTATTTATAGAGATGAGTAACTTATCTAAGATAATATATGATTATGAAATTACCCATTGGTATAAGACTTCATGAGTAATTGATGTTATTTGAAGATAAATGTTAGAACTAATATTTAATATTATTTAATTAAAAACTTATTAATTTTATAATTTAATCATTGTTATAATTTTTTTAAATTTTGTAGATAGTTATTTTAAGAAGGGTTTATGTTGATCATTGGGTAACTCTATGAAATTTAGGATATTGAAGTTTTTTTTCATCATATAATGGTTTATTCATTTTGTGAAATTATCTCCAGATATACTAAAAATTAATTCTTTTTTATTGATTAACTATATTAGAAATAGATAGTTAATATTTTTGGATTATATGATTCTATAGAAGGTAATTCTACTATACCAGGCAATAAAAATTTAACGTGATATCAAATCATTTATAGAGAAATATGAGTTTGTTATGTAAATAGTCTAAATAATGTAACTCTACATTTCATGATAGTATAATTATTTATGTTTATAGACTATAATGTGAACTAATTCCAACACATAATAAAAGGGATCTTTAAAAAATACATTTTTTAATTTTATTTCTATTAAATCATGGACCTTTTGAACAATAAAAAATTTATGGTTTTGTGATTACTACCATTCTCCTAGAAATGACTTATATAACTCTATATCTGAAAATTATGGGTTTTTTTCTCTTAAGTATCCGTGTTGTCTTATACGGAACACTATTATTTTTTATCTTAGGTGGTCTCCATAATAATTTTTCATTCATTTGATGTAGTATTTTTATTAACCCTTTATCCTATATGGGATTTGAATAAAGGTATAGTGAAAAGTAAAACCATATCTATTTTATATAGAGTTCAAATTGAATGAAATAAAGTCATGGGGGGTGTAGAATCTCGTGTATTTAAGAGGAAAAATTGTCCTTAGTAGCATGCATGATATGACACATCATGCTTAAGAGAACAACTAAATAATATTTAATTCTTAAAATTGCAACATAGCCATTAGAATTACAAGAATGAGCTATATTAATTGAATTATTAAAATATGGTTTACGGATGTATATATAATTTATCATTTTTTAAATAATTAATTATAATTGACTATAAAACCATTTTAAAATAAAATCAATTTTTTTGGAAAAACTATTTAAATATGTGAAAGTGTGTCTTATAAATAATAAAATCACTATTGATGGAATATTTTAAGGAAATAATTATTTAATATATTCAATATAATGTTTAATAGTCATTTTATGTGCTTTATGAACATGATATATGGAAGAGACTAATTTTATGCATTAAAGATATATTTTTCGAAAAAAATCGTCATTTCATGGTGAAACTATATTAAATCTTATTATTTAAAATTTTGTGTAAAATATTTGAATAAATAATATTCTTATTTTAAATAATAGTATCTATGTTTTCTTCATTTTAATTTTTTGTTTTTTTATAATAAGATTTATTTTTAAATTAATAATGAAAAATTATGCATATGAGTTCAAAACTACATTTTGGGTAATTGATTTATATAGTTAAATTAATTTTTGATTCGAAATTAAGGAAAAATTAGATCATGTTTTTATCAAGTTAATACAATTGAGGTAATTATAATCAATTTCACATTGAACTTTTATATTCAAAACATAAAGAAATTTTGACCATTTTTACATTAACTACCATTATCACCATGTTTGTGGAATTAGCGTGACACATAAATATGTCACTCCTATAAATTTTATTAAAAATATTGTAAATACATGGTTTTAATTAATAAAAAATTAATTTCTTAATTGGATGAAATTTATTTATGTAGAATAGTAACTTCATTATTTTTTACAAGAGTTAGGGGTTAATTACGTAATTAAGGGTAGAATTAATATTATAATATTTTAAAATTTCACTTATAATTTACATAATTTAATTGGATGTGTGGGTTTCAAAAAAATTCATCCTTATGAAAAAATTATAACCTTTTTTACCCAAATGGGTAAGTATATGACATTTATTTAATTGTCTTCAACGATAATGTAAAAATCCCATACTCATATTTTTAATACAATGGTAAAATTATAATATAGGGTTATATAGAAGATAAATTCTCTTATATATGTTCATTTTAAAGATTATATGAATTTATACATCATTATGATTCCTATGAAATTCATATTCATTAAAATATTAAATTTAATTATGACACTATAATGATAAAATAGTTGATTTATTAAAATAAAAATCAAATAAATGATATTAATATTATTAAAATAATTTTAATTTAAAGTATTTCATTATATAAATAAAATTCATGGATTAATTTTACATTTTATGGATGAATTAAATTATTTTATTTTTATTAATAAATTATTTATGATATTTTTTAAAAATTCAATTATTTAATAGTGTGAAAATTATCATTTTCGATATTTTAAAATGAATAAAATTTTATTAAACCATATTAAATTAAAAAAATTATTTTTTTTACCATCTAATTTGTGTAACTCTAAAATTATTATTAATCATTATTTTTTCTGTTTTTAATTTTATAATAATTATTCCCTCAATTTAAATTAAAAAATGTCACTGTAAAAATTAATAAGTCTTAAAACAAATAGTTATGGATTTTATATTTATCTAACCATTTCTAATTCTTATTGTATTAATATAATTTCACCCCAAATAATTGCATCATTAAAAAAAATTTATTGGTGGAATTTTTAAATGAAAATCAATTTAAATTAATATAATACATTTATTAATTCTAAGAGTGACCCTCTCCTCTCTTATAAAAGGGCCCCCATACATATCTCTTATAAACACTAAAAACCCCATTATGATCAGCTAATATATTCCCAAAACCCAACCTAAAAACACTACAAACATTTGTGAGTCCTTATTTTAGGACAAAATCCCTCCCTTAGGGTAACTGTTGTGTTCATAATGGTGATCTTCTTAAGGAAATGTGTGGTTTTTATATAAGTATTTCTTTTTTATATCTTATTCCCATTATTTAAAATCTCCATAAACCTATAAAAAATAAAAACACAAGTATCATTGATATAATTATGTGATATTATCTTAATATGACCATCTAAATCCATCACTAGAATCATTAAATGAAAAATGAAATTATGGTTCGTGTGTATGGCATAATACTACCACGAGAGTCGATATAGTTTATTTTTTATTACAAACATTAGAGCATGGAAATAATGATGAAATAATGTTTCTATTTAATATCAATTTTTTATATTTTATTATTAATGATTATTATATCATTCATTTTCTTACCATTCCATGCACATAAAATATATAACATCATTTGTTCAAACAAGTGATCTTTGATCTCCGTAAGCGATATGATTCATTTTTATTCTCCACATCACTTATATGATATACATAAGTATATTTAAATTATTAATATAATTTTAATGATATTTTTATCATTCAGCAATGATAAAATGATAATTAAATTGTTTTCATAGTGATGATTGAAGAATATTAACATTACAATTGCGTAGATATGACCAAACGTCTCCCCAATTATAACATTGTACATTTTTATTACCCATACATAATTGATTTTATTTTAACGAAAATTTATTTTATAATTGTGATTAATATTTCAGGGATAATATTCTAAAGAGTATGTATTTCTAGACATATTGACTTTTGACATCTTATTAGAATCATTTTTACTCAAGAACTGAATATTCTCAAACAAAATGATGTTCACATAAATGATAATGTAATTGTTATAAAATATTAATTAATAATATAAAAGGAATAATAAAATTAAAAATTTTCAATTGAATGTATTAATTAAACTATTTTTTTATTCATTAAGAAAAAAACATAGATGGTTAATCATATAAAATATTTGGGACTTCATCTCAATTATCATTCATTAAGAAATAATTTGATGATATAAAGCACCTTATTTTATAGGGTGTATTGTCGGCCCCTTTAATTTTAAATTCATTCAATGGTTTTCAAAATAAATATTTCTATAAAATGTCTTTAAATTTCTTTTCAATCCAAAAAATGATTTATTTTGGTAATGTATATGGGGGAATCTTACTCTCATCCACCATAACATTTATTTGATATTTTTCTTCCTTAACAAGCCATAATTATTTTAAAATATAATGAAATACCTTATTCCATTTGGGTATTTTTTTATTAAATGTGGATTTAAAAATGTATTGATTATTTCAATATCCTGAAATTATTCTTTATGATTACAAATGAAATTTTATTAGTGATAAACCAATAATGTGTTCTTATATGAAAAATTAAGGATGGGTGGTTATGAACTAATCACTAAGGAATAAGGTATGGAAGTCTGTTGTATGTTTATTCCATTTGTAAGAGAGACATATATTTAATTCTACCACATAGTTATTCCATTTTTTCTGATAATGTCCCATGATACCATTAAATAATATATGTAATTTCTATGGTTTTATTGTAATCTTTTTATTTCAAAAATGGTAAGAAATGAGATTATTTTCAATTGAAATTATTCACAGCTTCTTAAGGGTAGAATGTATTACATTAGGATCATTAATCCATGGGATTTCACATTTTCAAAAGTTTAATAGTTTTTTCTACTTTGTGAGTCCCTTAATGTACTTTTTTAGAACATACAATGTTTTAAAATGTTTTTCACACTTCTTAATATTATTTAGGAAAATAATATATCATGATGAAAGTATTGAGGATGTGTCATGAAATCTAGTAAAGATTTATTTTAAAATTGTTTCTTTTGTTGAAAAAATGGATAGTGAACATAAGTGTCTGCTTGTAATGTATGGGTTTAGATTGAATGTTTTTTTCTTATTATATAAAACACTAATCTAATGAAATAAATGAAAATACATTCTAGTTTTAAAAAATATAATATATAACATTTACATTTAGGTCCTTGTACATTTTTTTCCCAAAAAAGGAATCTATAATAAAAAATATTTTAAATTAAATAAATATGTTTCATTCTGTAATCACCTAGGTTTGGTTTACAATTACTTTTCTGGTCCTTTTAGAGATTCTAATTTGTAAGGAAAACATAATTCATATATTTTTGTGGATAATTATGAAAGACAATATTGGGTTTTTTTACATGAACACACAATTTAATATCTATCCTTATCCTTATGAATGTTATAAATTTAGATATTTATTTTGAAATTATATTAAAAATCATAAGATTTAATCATTTACATCTGGTTGATAATCATTTTTTTAATTATTATTCCCACAACATGGTATTTCTACAACTTTTCTACTACAATGATACCACAACATAAATGTGCATTAAATATAATAAAAAAAACTCTTCATCATATTTAATAGAAAATTCCCAATGAGAATTAATTACATATAATTTTTTTAATCATGTTTTGAATACTTTTTCAAATATAATTTATAGAGTTCTAATTTGACATATTTAAAGAAAACCCAAAATTGGTTAGGAAATAAAATTATATCAAAAGTTTATTATTACCTAGTTTTTTGGTGTACAATATTCATACTTGATAAAAATGGTAATTTATTTATTCTTCCATCCAAGAGTTATGATGTAATTTTACTTGGATATTCAATATATAGTTAGTCATTTAGTGTACTCTATTAAATGATTAATATTGTGGAAGAATATGTACAAATAAAATATTATAATACATATCGAAAAAATACTTTGGCTTATTTATAAATCATGAGGATTTCCATTTAACGTGAAAATTACTTCCCAAACCAGTGATAAAATATGAGGATAACTGATATCTTTTCTTGTTTGGTGATATAGTTGACAATGGACCTAAATAAGAGAATGAAGTGTCAAATAAATTAATCACTAGAACATTAATGACTCTTCGATCCCATAGCTTATATATTGTTCTCGGAGATCAAGATAAAAGAATATAAACTAGATATTCTATTATAAAAATAGTTGAATATATTTTTGTCTTGTTTATTATTCATGATTACAAAAACACAAAAGAAATAGATGATGATTTTTCCCTTATGGAAATGGAATAAGATATAAACAATTTTGACAGAACCAAAGTCTAGGATGTTATTTAATGTCATGTGGAATTCCAAACAATTGATATTAAATGTGTGTTTAGGAATAATGGTGATGTGTGAGGATATATAATTATAAATAAATCATGATTGGTTTAATAGGGATACAATCAAGAGTAATGTATTGAAGATGAGGAAACCATTTCACTACGAGTTACACATGAAACCAATGAATCATATTAAGATTCAAAATAATATAAAAATTATATCAAGTGTGAATTAATAAATGTGTAAATAATTGATGATGATTTTGTTGAACAACCCCCCTGAATTTGGAAAAACCATTTTTTAAAATCATGTATTTAAATTTGAAAACCATTATATGGTTCAAAACATGATCCCGAAGATTATAATTATAGTATTAGCTTATGAATTTTGAATATTTTTTTAAAAGAAATAGATGACCCTAAAAATTTTAATAAATGAATTTTGAAAATGTATTTTATTACTAAAAAACATTATTAATGACATAAATTCAGGTTCATCAATTATTAGTTTGTGTACTGAATTTTGAAAAATTCCAAAAAATGAGATGAAAAAATTTGAATGGGTGTGTTGAAATTAATCTATTGTATTTTATTATTTAAAAATAATATTTCCATTATTTTTTTTCAATTAACGTACATTGAGTATCTATTAAAACATTTTGGTATAGATAGTAATAAAGGGAGGGACACTTAAATGAGTATAATCTATAAACTAGATCATGATAAAACTGGTAAAAAGCTGAATAAATAACATATAAATGTTATTTATTAATTTTACTATAAATAACAACTAGATGATTGGAAAAAAATTTAGTGTGTGAATGTGAGTAGGTTTTCCATGAAACCCAATAGAATATCATTTTCATGATTCGATAAGAACCATAAAATGCCAAAAAATTGAAACCAAAATAGGTCTGTTTTATTCCAATGGATAGATATTTTATTTAGATAGTTATTCATATTAAGATTTTGGTGGTTTTAATGTAGGTAGAATAATCACATTAGGATCATGTAACTTCATAGGCATGTGTATAAATTCATTGTGTAGTATGAAATATAAAAAAAATTATTTAAAACACCCCAGGACTCTATAATATTATCATTTTAGAATAATTAGAATATTTTCTCTTTTTATATTCAACACCATGAAAAGATTATGCTATAGACCGAGCAAAGTTAGCTTACGTTACACACAAGCCCGATTTAACCCTCATTTAGTGGAACATATATTTTAAAAAAAAACTTTTGGACATTTGATAATTTTATTATTATAAATAAAAAATTTGACAATTTTTATGATGAAATTACCATAGAGTGAAATTTATAAATTTTTTGATATGCTTCATTTTTTATCAATATTGTAAAATACTACATTTTAGTTTAGAACTACCTTTTTGTTTGAATAATTATTAATGATAAAAAATATTTTAAGTATGTACTGAAGATAAAATAGATTAATTATAAATATATTAAGACAATTTATATTATTGGAGTCAATTTTTATTAAAATTGAACATAACAACATATTGATCAATTTAGCATTTTAACTTTAAAAACCTGCTATATCACCACGTCTGTGAGATTGGGGTTGATATTAATACTCATAATTCCATTATTTGAATTTTTAAAAACATATATACATAGTTTTAGTTATTAAAATATTATTGGTCTAATAATATCAACAATATTTATTACCACAAAGTTTAATAAAGGTGATTAAAATTAAATATAGTGATTACTGTATGATTAAGATTAATAAGAGACTGAACCATATTCTCAAGGACCAAAATGGCTTGGAAACATTACCAAAATTCATTGGATGAAATTAAATCACCCATATCACCACATGTTTCAAATTTTATTTATTATTGGGAAATTATTCAAGGGAATATCCCTGAAAAAAAGTAAAATAATAAAAAAGACATAAAAGTAATGTTCCATACATTTAATAATTATAAAATAATGGGATATGTACAAAATATACTATTTTTAGTCATATATAGAATTTTGAAATATTATTGGGTTATTTTTATCCAAATATTTTTTCTATGTTTTTAGAGATTTTTTAGTTACCTAAAATTATTAAGAAACACCAACGTAGTGATTATTTAGTCAACAATTTTCTAAAATAAATGATACTTTAAATATTAAAAGTGAATTATATTGATGGAATTATTGTTCATAATTATTTATTTCGATTTATATATCTTGTTACTCAGCTATAAAATTAATTTATTTTAGTTCTAATTTTATTTTTATATTTTAAAATTACAATTAAATAAATAATTTCAAAATTGAAATTATTTTTGTTTTAATATAAATGATATTATAATAAATGATTTAAAATTAATAAAAATACTATATTATGAAAATTGATTTTAAGTATTATTAGATTTTAAATATGATCTATTAATTAACCAATTTATATTTTATAATTAACACATTAAGCCATATATAGTAAAAATGTTTCTATCATAGTCTCTTTTTAAGTAGTGTTTTACTGCGTGAAATTTTATTGTTTTAGATTTAACTTCAAAATAACCTTGGGTGTTTATTTTATAAATTTTATATTATATTAAAAATTATATATCTCTATTTTTTCTATAAAATATAACTTTATTTTATAGTTATTGGTTAAATTACATCATTTGGGAAACATGATTTTCTAATTAAAAACATAATGATAAAATTGGGGAATCTTAGAATGGTAAGGATACAAATGACTAAAAAGGAAATATTTTTGTGTTGGAGGTTTTTATATACCTTTATTCAACATTAATATAATATTTTTTTCATTCTTTAGTTACTTTAGGTATGTTATACCTCTAATTAATTAGTACCTTTTAGTATTTACAAGATTTTCACTCCTCGTCCACTTTAAAAAGGCCTCCTCTCTTCCATCTTCATCACACCTATCAAGTCACATTAACTCGACCAATATCTAAACAAATAGATTCTAAAAATCCATACCCTAATAATAAATTCATCCCTTTTGGTTAGAAATAAATCCAAGGAATCTATTTTGTGGCAACCAAATGAGTTACCCAATTAATAAGAATCAAACTTCTTAAAGGTCTTTAGTATTATTTCCTTTCTCTAATCCCTCAAATGAGATTATTTAATGATTTTATAACAGAACTAGTAACTTTAATATAATATGATGTTGTTATTATAATGGATACTCCTATAAGTACACACATTTAGATATAATTGGGGATGAACTTACTACTTCTCTATATAAAGTACTATTACCTAACGAAATGAGGACAGTTAATTTTTCGATTACCTCCTCTAATGAATGAATGCATGAAAGAAAATATTTTTATATATGATAAATATTATATTTATAAAATTATTCTTCTTCTATAACTCTTTTATAACACATACCATTTTTCATTAAAATTTTCATATCTACGATAACATTGCTCATGGAAGTGTGAACTATTTCAACCTCAATGATACGTGATTCATTCACATTATACAAGGAACGTAGTAAGGATGATATTAATAAAAATATATGAAATATATAAAACAAATATAGTACTTTAATTAAAATATTTATATCTATTTTTTATATTTCATTCATTTAATATGACAATGAAATGAAAGTAGCATTTATGAATGCATACGACCATCCACCTCCATGAACGGTGAACTTCACTTCATATCTCCAAATATTATGGACTACTATAAATAAATATGTAATGAATATTTATTATAATTAAATAACGGTTTAAATTATATATAAGATGAAATAATGATATAATTAATGGTATTTTTAAATAACATGTCAAAACATACTTGAGAAAACTAGAAAATTAATACCTCAGATAGATAAAATAATGAAAGAGTGTTAACAAACATGTCATAAAATATTGACTGAAATTAATATATGATATTATAAAGATGAGTATGGTTATAGTATAAGTTAAAAACCTATTTTAAACCACTAAAAATGGAATAAATATAAAAAACAAAAATGGATTGGTATGGTAAAGTATTTCTTCTCAATTAAAATTTCATTGAGATTTATTTGTTGTTATACACCAATTAAAATTTATATAGTGTTTATATTAACATTTTACATGTTATATTATGAATATGAATAATATAATTATACTATATGTTTTATTTTATTCTTTCAGGGGGATTTTTTAAATTTTTAATGATTATCTTCCTTAAGAATTTTCTTAATGGTTTTCATTGAAATTTTACTTCTTTTTGTTAATGTTGAATTAATCCTTTAAAATTTAATTTTTCGTAGTACTTTTTCCTTTTAAATGTCCTTGAAAATCCATATACTCATATTATGGATACATTTATTTCCAAAATCGTATAATATTTTAAATACGATGATTACTTTGACTGTTATTTGGTTAACGTGGGAATAATCTATAAATTAATATCCTTCACAAAATACTAATAAAATATAATTAATATTGTTTAATGTTTATATTGATTATTATAATGAGGAATTCCAGGGACATGTATGACATTGGTGGGTCCCGGTTGTTTATTTCCCCTCGATGCATCAATAATCTAATGAGATGAAATAGTTTTCCAACATATATGGGTTTTACCAGATTATGAAACCATCTAGTTAAAGATCATGATGGTACTAGTCACATGTAACTAAGAAACATGGAATAAAATAATTTATAATTTATCTCAATTATTTTGGTTTTTATTCTTCCATGATATTTTTAATTGACATATTTATGGATACATTTAATTTTTAGTTCATTGAATAAATGGCATGTGAGTAGTTTCATACATTGTCATATTGAACATCCCTTTTCAAGTTATTCTAATGCCACCTTTTGTTAGTTATTTATCATTATAATTTGATTTATTCTCATTGATTAATTATTTATTCCACTTTAAATAACCTTAATGATAATTTGATCTCACCCTTGTTAACATTCTATTACCCAGGATATGAAGAACAAATCATTGAATAAGAATTCAAAGATGAATTTTTCATTTTATTATGTATAATGTCAATATTTGGTATTTCCAAATGTATTATGTTTATCATGTATGAAATATGGAATTACATGATGGCTAAATTGATTGTTCCATTGGGATTTGATTCATTGTAATCATTCCTATGTATTAATATAATGCCCTGGAATCGAGATTTTGTGGTCAGGGCATCATAGATAGTATTGGAGGAAGTTTATCAATAAATTTGGATACTAGATTTATAAAACATATAATAAATAACACAAAACTAATGTATACATTGAGGGGGAGTTAAAATAAAATCCTAGAATTGTAGTAAGGTAGATATTATGATGTTATGCCTAGAAATATATCCCTATCTGGATACTAAAACTAGGATTAGTTTTGGAAGTAATGCACCTATCTGTAATAAACATGACATGCTGTTCTGAGTATGACGTTAGGTAACCTGGAACATGACAATGGGAAATATTATACACCTGGTTTGACATTCAAATAGGATATTATTAGAAAAATTCACATTTTTTATACCATTCTGAAGGATATAAAAGTAAATATTTATAAAAAGTAACCACAATTTATGATTCTATTATTTATGATTCATAAATTAATGTTATGGGATATACCATATTTGAAATTATATATTCTAATTTAATCCAGTGTATTCCATTATATATAAATGGTTCCTATAATGAAGAATTATATGAATACATATAGTCATTGTAGCAGATTCTTTATTAAGAAATTCAATGTAGTTGTTTTTAAAACAGAACAAGTTGTTGACATATTTTGGATTATTAGTCATTTAATGAGAAAAGACCATTCCTAAATTTAGAAACCTATTCAATGTAGATAATTTCCCACACTATAACAATTTATGTGGTATAATCCCACATCTTTGAGAATAACTACTAATCTAACTGTAAATGATAAATTGATTAAGTCACTGTACAAGATATTTAACCCTATAGAATATAAAAAAAATGAAAAGGTTACACTTACGACCTATTTAATTCAAGGTGATTCTAATCAATGGGAGACCATGATCTATAATAATAGGGGAAGAATAAATAGATCTCCTAGAGTATAGATTATTTATGGATAAATATTTTGATAAATACATCCATAATGATAAAAACAGAAATGTTAATAATGTTTATTAGCTTAATAGAAAATAAATTAAAGAGTGTTTTAGATTTTTAATCAACCAATAATAGGATTTCCACGTATAATATGGATAATATACACAACATAGAGTAAAATATCAACCACTTAATTGAAGCTATTATACAAAATATATTAGGGTGATATAATAAAAAAAATAATTCAACATATGAAGAAATAGATTTATTTTCCATTATAATAGAGTATGAATTTTGTAAGATCGATATATTCAGGGGAATACAATAAAATAATATCACTTCAGAACACCTTTTAAATGGAATGAGTCCAAAAATTTAAATTAAATGAAGGATTGTATAACTTGTGATCATCTTGGAATGAATAGCCCTAGTAAATTATGGAATGGATTATGAGTAAGTCGTATGTTTGGATAAAAATTCATCATAAAAGGAATTAAAATAGAAGATGGAAAAAGTAGGTATTTTGTGTCAAAACTACAAAGAGAAGAGGCACTATGAAAACAAATACCCCTAGTGTCAAAATAATATTCCCCCAATAAAGCTAAGGTATCATTGTCAACCATATTTTATTGACACAAACGAAGATGAATTTTTAAGGTAAATCTACATTTTCATGTATAAAAAATGATTTTATATTATTTTATATATAATATTCCCATAATATTATTTATGAATAATTTAACTATTGTATTACAATAATTTATAATTATGGACTTGGGAATCATATTCTGAATAGTACTAAGAAAATATATTTAGAAAAATGTTAAATTTATTATTAAACAGATGATTGAGCTAAAGAAATTCCATAATATATTCATGATGTTTAGATAATGATGAATAAATGATTGATTTGGATAAGTGATTACTATAATGGAACTGATTAATGTCTTTTTGATAGGTGGTATGCACCAACATTGATAGATATTATAACACTCTTGATCATAATGAATATGTCAAATAATACATGAGTTACTTATAGGAAAAAGAATAATTTATGTTATTGATAATGATTTATTGTGATTCAAATTATTAGTATATTTCAAGAGGATACATGATGATGTCAATCAGATATTTGGAATTTGAAAATTTTGAGCCCTTCATGTTGACTATGTTTTAATCATAAGTTCATTTTAGAAATTCAGTGAACTTCATTAAAAGGTGTTAGATCATAATATTTAGGAAATGTTATCCATTTATGAGGTGGTTTTTGTTTAATATTGGATATAGATTTATAAATTAATAAATTAAATTAAAATATATTTAATCATGTTGTATTAGATGTTGTAAAAATACTTCAAGGCTCTAGAAAAGGATATGATTGTATTTATTTATATAGAAAATTATATTTATATATATTCTAATATATTAAATTAATTAAAAAACATTGAGAATATTATCTTTAAAGAATGTTGTCCTACTATAATTGTAATTTGATGATATCAATATCCTTTATTCACACATCTGGTATATAATTTTGTGGCACAAAACATAAAATAAAACATGTTCTCTATCACTCTCATTTAGAACAAGATAGTTATATTTCCCTTATATATCCATATTTTTAGCAATGTTATCCTATTAAAAATCCTAGTTTTTTAGTGAACAATACACTTCATTTTCCCTTATACTAATAAAATGTGTCATTTATTGTATTTATGTTGTCGGTTATTCAACAATTGTAATTTTAAATATCAATTCATTTATTTATATGTTCGTGTTTAAATTTTGAGGATGGAATTAGAATATAGTGGGGAGAATGTAACACCCAAATACATTAAAATGTATTCATGTTCAAATAATCAATATTTATTCTCTCTTTATACGCAACACCATGTTACGCTTATGATACACACTACACTCAGTTATCTTGCATTACATAAAATATTTGTTTTATTAACATTTAATGGAGAACCTTTTAAAAAAATAAATTTTTCAAATTTTATAAATTTTAATTTTCAAAATATATTTCAATTTTGAAATAATAATTTCAAAATTATCGTTGGGTGAATTTTTTGTATTTTCTGAGATGTTTCATTTTTTGATATATGGTCAAAAATACTGCATTTTTGTTTGAAAAATAGATTTAATTTAATTAATTATTAATGTTATATAATATTAGAAATTGGGTTTGAAGAAAAATAGATCAATTATTTTTATGTTAACCAAATGTGGGTTATTTTAGTCATTATTATATTAAAATTGGGAATAAAATTTTATTGAACATTTGAATGTTTTGACATTAAAATAATGATTTCTCGCCACATTTGTGTGACTAGCATTAATATTATTTTTCCAACATCTATTATTTATAATTTTAAAAAATGTCATTCACACTTTTAATGAATATAATATAGGTGTTCTAAAAAAATTATACCAAAAATACTACTAAAAGTTATTATAATTAATTTAAGTGATTAAAGTATGATTGAGCATAATAAGAGACAAAATTGTAATCTTAAGAACCAAAATTACCGAAAAATTTAATAAATACATTTCATGAAAAAAATTATACAATATCCCTAACATTGTCCAAATTGTATCGTTAATTGGATAATTATAAAATTGAAGTTCCCTATAAAAAAGGTTAAATAGGGAAAATGAAAAAAAATATTTGTCTTTACAGAAAGCATTTATAAAAATTTGAGATATGTAATAGACATAATATTTTTGGTAATATATATAAATTTCATAGATAAATGAGTTATTTTTATCAAAATAAATTATCAAAAAAATTACAAATGGTTTAATTAAATAAAATGCTTATGAAACAACAATGTAGTGATTATTTAGTTAATAATTAACTAAAATATATTATACAATAAATATTAAAATCGAATTATATTGACTGAATTACTGACTTCAATTATGTTTATAGATTAATATGTGATGTTACAAAATTTAATACTTAATATATTTTAATTCTAATATTCTTTGTAAATTAAAAAATAAATTAAAATAAATAATGTGACAATTAAAATTAATGTTATTTTATAATTACTGTTATTTTATAAAATAATTTAAATTTAATAAAAAATATATATTATCCCATAAGAATTTATGTGTTAATAAATACTAAATATGTTATATTAATTCAATAATTCAAATTTTCTAAATAACATACTGACCCATATATTGTAAAAACATTATTATCATGGTCCGAGTTTAAGGAGTGTTTTAGCAAATCACATGCACTTGATTTAAAAAAAATTAAAAAATTTTATTTTTATTTTATAAATTATTTATCATATTATTAATTCATTTTCTCAATATTTTATAATAAATATGACATTATAATTGTTTGAATGGTCATATTACTTATGTTGGTAAATTATATGCTTTCATAAAAACCAAAAGGATATAATTGTAAAATCATTGATGATTTGGAACAAAAATATTAAAATGAATGTGGTTTCATGAGTTGGAAGTTTTAATACACCATTATATCCCTTTAATATATCATTTATCATTTTTTATGTACAATATGTAAGGTATACATCCTAGTAATGAATACCTTTCGGTATTTAGAAGAGTGTCGCTCCTCCTCCACTATAAAAAGGCCTCCTCTCTTCTATATTTTTCACACCTCTAAAGACACTTGGAATCATCTAAGATATACCCAAATATATCTCCAACATTAATCCAATAATATTATAACCCTATTACTTTTTTTAAAGTAATACATGTAATAACATTGGTGAAAACAAAAATGAGTTTCCCATTTTAGAGGTAACAAATTTCCTTAGAATTTTATGTTTTATTTAAATTATTCAATCCCTAAAATATTATTATTTAATGATTTTATAAAAAATAAATTTATCCAAAATTATTGGAATTGGTTATTCTAAGGGTTATAAATATACTTACATATACTTCTATCTAATGGCTAGTGAATATACTATTTTTGTATACAATAAACTAATGTCTCACAAAATGAAGATTGTTAAATTTTACAATACATACATTCATGGTGGCCATTATGTGGGATACTAAAATTATATATATGATATATATGATATTTATCTTATCTGTATGCTTCATTAACACTTTTATAGCACATACATCTATAAATTCTATTTTGTGTAAGTATGGTAATACCACTTCTGGAAGTGTGGAATATTGCCCCCTCAAGGTCATGTGATTCATTCATATATTACATATATATATTATATTAATTATAATAAACATATCTATAATTTTATTATATTTTTTAATACAAAAAACAAATGAATGTAATGTTCATGTGCTCATACAACCTACCGTCTCCATAAAGGGTGAACATTGTTTCTTATCTACAAATATTATGGACTACTAGAAATTCATTTGAATATTATATATATAATAATTAAATCATATGTTACATTAAAAATATTATTAAATCATTACATATCTAATTTTATTACCATATAACATGTCAAAGCCTACATGAAAAAACTATGAAATGGACACCAAAAATAGATAAAATATTTAATGTGTGTTAATAAATGGTTTATATAATATTATAAGTAGTTAATATATGTTATTATAGACGTGTTTATGGTTCTTTTATAAGTTAGTGACATATTTTAAACCATTATATTTTATGAAAATTAACTCACACAAAAATGTTAAGGTAACGTATTTCATCTAAATTTGCATTTTATGGAGACTTATTTGTTTGTATGAACAAATTCACTTTTATATGATGTGTGCACTTCCATTAGACATGTTATATCATGAATATTATTGATCTCATGATACTATAAGTATTATTTTATTCCACTATAAAGATTATTTTTTAAAATTTTAAATTTAGTATGGTACATCTTAGAATGTTTAATGATTAAATTCTTTAAGAATGTTCTTAATTATTATCATAGAAATTTTCCACTTCATGATAATGTAACATTATCATATATTAATAACCTTAATGTAATCATTATTCCATATAAATTTCCATGAATATAAAAATTCTCAAATGTTGGATATTATTATATACTAAACTATATATCATTTTTCATATGGTATTTACTTTGACAATAATTTGATTAACTAGGAAATAATTGACAAATCAGTATCCATCATTCAATATGGACAATGTATAATGCATATTATTTTTAATTTTAGTTGATTATTTTATATAGGTAATTAATTAGAGAGTTATTAGATTGGTGGGGCCCATTTTTATATATCCCCTCAAATCATTGAATTTCGGATGAGATGAAATTTATAGTTATAGATGACAAGTTTTTACCTAATAGATATACTATCTTGTGAAAGGCCTTGATGGGTATACTTCCATGTAAATTGGAAACATGGAATACAATAAATAATAATTTACCTCATTTAGTTTTAGTTATTATTCATCCATGTGATTTTTTGTGGATATATCTATATATATATTTAATATTCAGTTCCTTAATTAAATGGAAAGAATTTATGTTTCAAACATTACCATATTGATTATTCCGTTTTTAGTTTTTTTAATGTAATCTGTTATAATTTCTTAACCATTAAATTTTTATTTATTCTCATTGTTTCCTTTTTTTCCACCACTTTACTTACATTCATTGAGGATTTCAGTTGACCCTTATTATGTTTTTCTTTCCCCAGGTTATGATGATGAAATCATTGAATAATAATTCATGGATATAGTTTTTTCATTTTATTTTATATCATGTATTTATTTTCATTTTCTTAGTATATCATGGTTATGATGAAAATAGTAATTCTTTAAAAGACTAAAAAAAGTATTGGTTATTTGGGACTTTATTCATTATAATCATGTCAATATATTCAAATAATTCACCATCTCTGTTCTAATGGGTTCAGGCATTTCATTTTCCACTATAGTATGGGAAAATAATAGTGTTTTATGTTATTGTGAATTGTTTTTATAGATTAAATAAACATTACTACTCTATATATATAAATAATAACTTATTCTTATATGTTTTTATAACAGAATTGTGAAAAAATATAATAATAATCATATACTATATTCTATAAAACAATATTTTTATATAAGACATCAATTTTTATGAATTATTTTCGAAGATGTGATATAACGCATTAAATCATTATTACTGAAAATCATCTTGATATCATATTTAAAAATCTATTTTATTATAAGATAATAACCTACATCAATCAAGAATACGAAATGATAAATTTTGGATAGTCATTAAATTGTAAATTTACATTATTTCTACTAAAGCTAAATAATAAAATTCTTATTACTATAAGGATATACCATTAGATTTACTACATTGATACCCTACTACTATTAGTATTATAAAATGAAAACCATCCACTCAGATTCAACCCTGGATATGATTACATGGTTTTCTTACAGTTAACATTATATCATGGGAATGATACTATGGTGTGTTACCATTTTGAATCCATCATTGGTACCTACCTATCTATTACTATATTTCCAAATTCATAACATTAATATCATTTTTATTAAAATTATTATTTTTATAAAATTTTTATTATTAGGGTTATTTTATCTAAATATGATATCATAATCTCTAAATGATAAAAAATTCATATATTGGTGTCTAAATTATAAATTATATCTCATTAATCCATTTAAAAACCTTTAAATTTCTTTCTCAACATGGTCCCTTTATGTTCAACCTTAATCACACTTGTGAAAATGGTCTGATTAAACTATCTTTTTTCATCTAACAAATTTATCATGATCATAAAAAATATTCAGAGGGGAGTCAATCCATTTATTTGTACTATATATTCTATAGTTTGTATCACTTGTACTTATAGTTGAGAAACAAATAGATGTATAATGATAATCATAATTAAAGTCACTTGTTTAAAAAACTATTCATTACTAGGTATAGGTTAAATAGTATTCATGGATTGATATAATAGTATACCCTTAGTTGATTTATGATTTTTTAATGCTTGTTGGTTATCTATTTTAAGAAATGAAGTTTTTTATAAAAATTATATTTGATGTAAAAAACCCATGTTCTCATCCAGGTTGTGGGATAAAGGTACAAATATTCCTAATGATGGTATCTATAAGGATTATCAAGGTTCCCTTCAAATAAATCTTGGGAAATTCATAATAGGGGATCCTCTTCTTGAGTTCACTGGTAGTGAAACTTTTACAATAATAGTTACAGTAGAGTTTTATGGAAAATATCATTTCCTTTTGATTTTTATTTAGTATATTTTTTCTGTATAGCGGAAATATCAAATACTAAATCAAGATCAATAATTCAATTCTACCATTATATGATATTTTATCTACTATAGGATATAGAATCTATTTATGAAGGAATAGGAAAGGTAATAATTTTTTATGTGTTTTTCATTTCCATGTCATTTGTAATAGGTTTAGAGTTAACGAGAATCTATGTTAGAAAATATGGATGATAGATAATTATAATATCCATCAGAAATTAAACTGAGTATAGTGAAATTCAAGACAATGAAATATAGTTGATCAAGTATTGGTGATAGATGATGTTGTAGTTTATTCCTTGGATTTATAAGATCATGATGTTGTTAGTGTAGATGTTGATGGTATGAATTTGTTGATGAAAGAGAAGAGTATGTATCTATCTTAGGTGCAGAAGGAGGTGAACAAGTTGATATTAATAGGTAAAATATGGAATATGTCTATTCTGATCCACCACTATCTCTTCAAACAAAATGAAGCTTTCTCGAAGAATAATTTGGAACTAATAATACTAATGCCTAAAATGGTATTAAATTTTAGTGCTCAACATTAGAGTGTTCTAAAGATTTTATCAGGTAAATTGATGATTATTGAATTGATATTAATAAGGAATATGAATATGAGGAATTGATTTTATTTAAGACTAATTATATGTCTCAAATATGTTTTAGTATATTTTTGTAATTATTCTTATGTTACTCTAGATTATGGAAATTGAGATCAACTAGTTTCATTAGAGATTTAGGATTTTTGGAGCTATAATTATCTATTTTCAATAAATATATTAAAGTTGAAAACTCTATTAAAGAGGAAATATTCCTTTGGTTCGACTAACATAATTTCACTTTTTTGGTTTGTGTTGATAATTCTAGTAGTATTAAAACATTTCATTTTGTGGACATGAAAAAATTACATATTGAGCATCAGAAGATAATTTCAATAGTATGGACACTTTTTAGTGTTTTTTTGATAATTTTTTTCTTCAAATAGATGTCTTAAGAGTACAGTTCGATTTAGGATGAATTAGGATTCAATAATGGGGTTTGTAAAGGAAAGGGGAAGCACATAGTTTGTGAGAGGTGTACACCTCAAACAAAAAAACATGCCTTATAGGAACACATCTTTCTTAAACCATATGTTATGGGAAGAATAGCTCTGTTTTGTTTTTATAGAATTCTACATAGGGGAGTTCATTTTTTGGACATGATTTTCAACCCATGTGGCCAATTAAAATTTATTATTTTCTCATTTTTACCTCTAAATGGTATGATATTTTATACAATATTTCTCACTCACTTCTCAAATGTAGAATCCAACTCAAGACCCAACTGTATATCAACTCTATATAATTTATATATATCCTTACATCAGTGTTTGAATCCAATTTCATCAGTAATGTTTGATCACAGTCAATAAGCTCATCAATCCTCTTGTTTCTTGTCTCAATTTCTGTTCATTTATTGGATACTAAACCCATATGATCTATTTCCCCCCCTTTTACGATGATTGATTCCATCTAATATTTCTCTCCTTATATAATAGAGTTCATGAGTAAAGCATACTTTTTATGAGGATGGGGTATATATACTATTCCATATACTTTTGTTGTTTATAAAAACAATTTACTACAACATAGTGAATTATATGAACATTAGTCCTAAATTATATTTGTAATTTCATCAACTATACATGTTTATATGTGTTAGGACACCCTTATATGTTTATTGAAGTTTATTACCTAAACCAAATACATTCCATGGGAAGGGTCATTAATATTCCAATATTACTTGTCTGAATTTATACCGAAACACCAATAAGCTGTGTTTTAAATAACAGGATAATTTGAATAATAAAACTAGTTTTTTAATATTTACATAATATATTTTTATTACTTATATTACTTAAATATTAAATAAATATCACATGATATTGAGACATACATTTTTAGTTATCTGATTTGTTTAGTAGTGTGGATTATTATGTGGATACCTCAAGATTATTTGAATGGTAACAACTCTTTGATTTTTTTAGAAGTGTCATTCAATTTCACATAATAATGATTCGATTGGCTTTAAATAATTCAATAACTAATGAGTATTGTAGAGGGTTTTAATTATAAATTAGAATGTATATTCACATTAACCATTTTTTATAACAAATTAAATGTTTAATAGTGTGATATAGAACCATAATTTTAAATGATAATTATTTTCCCTCTCAAACCCCAAATTTATTGTGATACTTAGGTATGGTTGTGACTAACAAATATGATAGTATGGCATGTCGTCACATTGAAAATTTTATACTCTATCATGATTTACCTTACTAAATATGATACTCGAGAAGGGTATACCTTATTAAATATGATAATTATCCATGGAATCCCTTACTACACTATGTGACTCAAGTGACTATACCGAGATGCCAGTGTTATCCCTCGGGTCATGGATATCACTCCGTATCCAGATGTAGGACAACATATTTTACTATGTATTTATTTTACATTTATAGTAATATTTATATACTAATAAATATATATATATACATACATGTTAATAGTTTTTTAGATACATTTTAGGCTAAGGATGAAGCATGTATGGTTAGCTAGTTTCATTAAATGAAGCAGATGCTCTTAAAAATTTACATACCAATACTACATCGATTTACTTATCATACCAATAAAGTACCTTATATTATACTCATCTACTAGATTTCAATTGAAATTGTTGGTGGTGACATACAGAATATATCTTATATCCTATTTGGGTTACCATTTGGAACTCGAAGAGAACCCATGGTTAGACATTTACAGCCATGGTTTATGTTGTGTTTTTTTATTATGTACCTAGGAGACTATGATATTATGAATGGGTCAGTACTCAAGATTTTAATGGTGGTATCCTTTTGTAATTATATCATTTTATTTTTCATATTCTAGTGTTTCTTATTGAAAATTAACTTCCTATAAATTTTATAGTGTTTATTCATTTTTATTCTCTCATTTATAATTTATTGTCTGTTGTCTTATCTTCAACATATAAATTTTTTATATGCTCAAATTTTTTATGTATTTATATATAAAATTGTGAAACTATGGTCAAGATGGTATATTCTCCTCAACATAGCACCATTATACACTGATTTCCTGTTTATATCCTCTACCATATAGGGAGGTGTACATGAGGCATTAAAACTAACTCATTTGGGGAAATGTTTAGGTTCTCCAGGTTTTTCATACTACAAGTACTATCAAAGCTATTTTTTGTTATGAATTAATAATTTTTAATGGTATATAGGAGACTAAGAATGTATTTTAACTTTGTAAATAGCATGTTTTTGGGTCTCCCAAACCCACACATATTGAATAGATAATGTTTGTATGGGGAGATTATTAATGTAGATGTTATTATAGTTGATAATTACATCAACATTGATGATTATTTTACATTTTCAGGTTACAAATTTATAGATAACCATTATTTAATTGTTTTCCTATTATGACACATATGAGTTGTTTTAATTCATTCTTATTGGAACATATATATATATACATGACTTGTATATTCCATGAAATATAAATTTATTTTCTTTAATAACTAATATTTTAGGATTTAATTTGTCAGAATATTTTAAATTATTTTTTTTATACCAATCAATGAGATTACTTTATTTGAATAATAATGTATCCTACTTGTATAGTTGCATTCCCAAATTTGTACTTTTTTTGTTTTTACTATATATCTAAGGTTTAATTATTTATTATAATGATGATAAATTATTGGTTATCAATGTGGATTTATCTTCCTAATGGTGTTTTCTATATATCATGTTAGTGTCACCTTAATTTACCAATTATGACATGATTGATACATAAAAAATTATTTTCAAAGGATATATTATTTAATGTTTTCATTAAATTCACATTAGTAACACCATATAAATATTATGGATGGTTTTGTAAATTTATAAGGGTTACCCATCAAATAAAACAATTATATATGAACATGATATATTCTGAGAAAAATAGTGATAACCTACATGTAATTATATGAATGCGAATTATGAATTATAATGGAAAATAATTTTAAAAATTTGGGATGGAAATTCACTTAACTGCGTAATTGTATATATATATATATATATATATTATGGATTGTAATTCCTAAATAAAAAGAATGAATTAAATCAGGATTTCAATTGTAAATTTATTCATGCATGTACCTTTATAATTTAGGCTTGATGAAACATGTGCATAAATCCATATATGCACCACTAGACCAAATTTCCTCATTTGGGGAATGTTTTTATGAGATAAACGCAATAATAGTTTTTTGGAATTTTAATAATTTTACTCTAACAGTTTAGATATCACTGAACATTGACTTGCTTCAAGATACCCAAGTCAGAAAACTTTTCCTTTTATGTTATAATTATTTACCCCAGTGGGGTATGTTAATTCTAAGTGGGTTGGTTATTTAATGTGTCAACATTAATTTAGACAAGTTATGAATTAATTTATTATAGAATCATAATGAACTTATACACCTAATTTTGGTAAATGATTTTTATTTCCATTGAACATTATTATTGAAAGAAACATTTTGGGGTATTCCTAACACTGAGAGGGGGTGAATTCATCTTGCAGACCTTTTTACCCAAATTTTAACTTTTCATCCATGAACCTCTTAAACCAATTTGGATCTAGATTATATTATTAACATTTCTTTATCACATGAAATAATATGAAATATGTAAGAATATCAATATTACAATTTTGCAATGTTCACTACTCAATGAGAGTAGATTTCTCACACTATGGATGTGTATAACTAGTACATGGATTGAACGCTATAATTTAGTAGTAGGGTAAAGTGCGATAGTTATAAAACAATCCTTTAGAGAGTCTGATTCAATTCACTTTGGAGGGGGGAATGAAAAAATTCTAAAATCCTGAATTGGTGACGACCAATACCATCTTGCATCACCTATCATGTTCTAAATACTTCCTATAAATTCAATCATCTACTTATTTAATAATTATGGTTCTGTATTTATCTTCTTCAGTCTCCCTCACATTGTTACTTTCTAAGTAATATGAAAGTACCTCTCTTATTCTTCTTTCTTCTTCTTTAGTGAAATAACGGACCGCAGAAAAAACATATCTTTCATGGCCAAAATCTCTAGGACCTATGTGATTATTCAAAAAAAATTATTCTCACATAGGAATCATCACATAAATCTTCTTATACATTCATCATTTCAGGTATGTAGGAAATCATGTGTGTGAGTTTTGGATTAACCCACTATCTCAATAACTTATTATTCTTTTCTTCCCACTTGCACCCACTACCTCAATTAATCCTTCATATGATTTAATGTATTCGTTTGGATGAAATAGTGAATTCATGTGATGTGTTGTATATTCAAGAATGCTGAAATCACTATGAAATTTCGAATTCTTATTATTAAACTCAAATAGGTAAAAGGCATTCCAAAAGTTCTCCTTCCTTTCGAGAGTTACAGTGTGGGAATACATTGCTTCAACATATCATCCAAATCACAAGAGTCCAATATGGTATAAATTATTTACTTATGTCTCTATTAGATATTATTCATAGACCACACAACAGGTTTGGTTAAATCAGTCACATGTTCATGTTCTTCTTCTTCGCACATGGGATGCACGTGATCTCATTCTATTAATTAATCCAAAAGTTCTATGGTTCATTATTGAAAATCTGAGTGGCCAATGGTTTATTAATCACAAAGATGAATGGGATGTGGTTCTTCCATGATATATGGATGAAAAGTTACCTTTTTCATACAGTTTTCTAATCATATACTTGAATCTATATGGCTTGTCAGACTCACATGATACAAGATATCTGGAATTCTCGCAGCTCTGTTTCTTCTTCATGTGTCACATCACCTATAAGGGATCTTTTTTTATAAAAATAGATGCACTATAATGTACAAAAATGGAAATCCACTACTCTGTTGGAATTTATCTCCTTTTTTAGGTGATGATTCTTAACATATTTTTATTTTAATCATCATATTTTTTATATTATAACAAATTCCATGTGATCGAGGTTTTTAATTTCAATGATATTAAACATCAAACTCGATAAAAATAGGTAATTGATATGCCAAAAAACATGGAAAATTTGTTTTTCATGTATCATAATATTCATTTTCATGTGTTCAAGATCACATGAAATTTTTATTTAATTACAATCCGGAATCATCCATGAAAATAATATTAATGACATGGACTCAATTTTTTTCCTTTTGTCAATCGAAAATTTTCACATTCCACAAATGAATGTATGACATAGTTGCATGCATGATATTGTTTAAATCTTCATATGATCATTTTATGCCCATAAAATAGCATCATTGAGGGGAGGAAGAAGTATAATGATATTTTTGGGTGATTCAAAGGCCATGGCAGATCAGACGAATTTGTTTTAAACAAGTGGGGGAATGAGTTGAGATGAATTGATAAGACCACTCTTATCATTAAAAAAATACATCCCACATCAATTCTCCTCCTTTTTAGAAATTCTTTATAAATCACACACTGAAAGGGGTAGGTTGAAATTATTATCTCCCTTGTTGGTACCGCCCTGTACTGATGCTATGAGTGCAGAATGCACCAACCCCTCTACATGCCCTTAGCCCGAACTAGGCATGGGCTCACCCAATCCCTACTTCAGGCTGACACATGGCCCTGTATATAGCTGACTAATTTTCCCAATTGTTCATCATTGTGTGTGGTTCACTTGGTTTTTTGATATTCACTCAGTCGAGGATAGCTAGTTTTCTTTATTGTTTCTCCAATTTTTTAGGTAAACCACATAAAGACAAACTCTAATATAAAATGGGCATCCACATCAAAATTAATAGCTCATATTCAGTAATTAATTAATTAATCTTATAATTCATTCATTCAAATTACATTAATTTTTACATTAATTTTTTTGATCACCATATAATCATAAAATATCCACATAATTCATCATGCAGTAGGTCATGTCTTTTCATCTTAACATCTGCATGGAACTCCTGCAATAGTGAAGTATTTCATGAACTTCTTTAAATCCTAAAATCTTTTTAGAGTAATAATCCCAATGAACATAAATCTACTATCATGATCCATAAGTGGATGGTTCATTAAACACCTTAAATGTTGTAAATAATGTTTTACCTTAGACATTAAATCTATGAAATATAATCAGTTCATCAATCCATTGATTTAACAACATAGAGAATTTCTCCAGTGTGAGATACAATGCTATGAATCCATACAATTCACTAGGGATCGTGACTTCAACCATACTCTATCATGTTTGGAAATAATTCTTCATATTGATCACGATTGAAAACATTGACGATCTTTGACAAAAATACAATTCGTTCAAAAAATTGGTCTAAAAGGTATCCCCCTTATTATTTGTTGGAAATAGTCAAAGATCACTCTCAAATTAATGTGTCGATGTTAATATGCATATATTTTCTCTCCCATTTACTTTTCCACATTAATTTCACTTTCTCTCTCTTTTATTGACAAGAAATAAAATCTTAATGTGAAACGTGTTTCAATCAATAAATAAGAATTGGAGCATAAACTATTTTACTCGAAGTCCACATGATCTCTTCCTAATGTAGAAAACAAGATTTTTTGATTTAGAAAACAAATTTTCCCAATAAAAATGATCATAGTACCATATGAGATGAGAACTCGTGTAACTATATTCAAGGGTTATCCACATTAATTCCAATATTTAAGATATTGATTGTGATATGAAATAATTTTAAAAATAATCAACATGAAACTCTTCCACTCACTTCAAAAAAATTGGTCAAAAACATTATTGATAAATAAGAAGGATAACTGACCTTGGATAACATTCATTCTTCTTATGTCACTGATTAATTATGTCCCCCCTTGTAGGACGATCATATGTTTTAGTATCCAAGGTTTAGGCATTAAGAAATGACATACCATTTACAATGACATGATCCTCAATCAGCTTCTAGAAAAATTTAATTTAATATCAAATAAATTCATGATACTAGTATTTTATTCAGTTCTCTCCCCCTCATGTGGGAAAACTTATCATCACTACTTCTTATGTCCCCCCATATAATTCTCATCACCTCAAATTTAATGTGTTATTGTCCCCGATTAAATATAAAAACATTTACGTTAAAAAGGTGGATTGTTCATGATCAATCAAAGATAATACCATGGTAGATATGGTTTTCCCCTCCATGATGGCCCATTTTATACACACATCACATTTTTACATCTGATATTTATTTCTATCTATGTGGTTCTTATTATATCATCCATTTCATGGAGTGTGATCCTTCATTCTTCATGAGCATTTAAACCACTAGTATCCCTTGGTGTAAAATTCAAATTTAAAATGAATTCATCTTTTCTTGGAATAAATAAAATGAACATTATAAAAATATGACCAGCCTTTTTGCACGTTAAACATAGTTCTTATTTTTCCTCAAGTTAAATATTCTCTTTTCTTTTTTCACTTCCCTTGGATAATTCATTTTCAATATTTTTTCATCCAAAATATTGTGTCTAGATAACCAATATCTCAATAGGGACTATGGAAGTACATTTAGATGTTTCACATGGACTCTTTAATATTTCGATCTTTGAATCTTATTTGGTGAATATGTGTCCACATTTTTCTCCTAATTTATTCCCAAGGATGCTTCTTTATTCATATATATCTTTTGTGTTCTTATTTTCTTATTAGTTTTTGATGTATGTGGCAATGGTAATATACTAACCTGGTGTCTAGATAAATCCCATTCATAATAGGTTCAATCAAGCCTTATAAATCTTTGTGGAGAATACACATTCTTTTGGATTTGTGGATATTTCATATTAATCCCTCTATCTATGGCAATTGAAATAGTATATTTTGTTTCTTTACATCTAAAGGATTGTTTTAATATTACAATAAAAATTGACCAAATATAATGCAACACCAACATTGACTAGAAAACCTTGTTCTCTACATTTATTCTGAATAATATTGTTTGTAATTCATTATTAATAGTAATTCTCTTTGTGGGAAATCATATTCCAATAATCCTGTACAATCCACCATATTCATGGTGGTTTGTATGTTCTCTTATTTCTCCATACCTGATTTTTTATAATTTTTATTACAACCTCTAATATTTATGAAATCAATTTAGAATTATTTTTACAAGTTGGAGTGTATGATTCTTGTTTCCTATAAGATACATGAGATTGATTATCAAAAGATTTCATGATCTTCTTATCAATTTTTTTGATGATGTTCAAATCTAGAATCATTCAATGAGAATTGAGTAACAATTGCTAATGTTTCATTATTTTGTGATGTCATAATATTTTTCTTCTCAATATTGGACTTTTGAACTTCCAAATGAAGAAATTTCATATTGATGATTAGTTTCTGAACATCAATCGTAATCATTTTCTCTTTAAAATCCATTTATTCACTCAAAGTCAGAATATTGTTTTTTGAGTTTATTTTAAATAAAATTGTCATCATCTTTAATTTTATTTTATATATTTCTTCCAATTGTAAACTCATAGAATAAGTTTTATTATTCAACATTTCTTTAAGTGCATTGATATTTTCATGCTAAGTCCTTTTTAGTCCCTCATTTTCCTCAAATTCTTTAATACATTTTGAAAATATTACTTTATGATTCCTTTTTTTGGTTGAAATCCAATAAAATGTTTCAATTTTTTTAATCATTAAACAATTATTTCTTGAAATATCTACTGTATAACACCATCTTCTTCTTCCAATTGGGTGATATCATCCTAAAAACATTGGATGACTCTATAAACAAGATAGAGTGTTTCCTCCAGAATACAATATATAATATCTCTTAAACTATCAATTTCTTACATGTGATGTTATAGATTTATTAGAACCACTTTTTCTAAAATATTCATCTTCAGAATATATACCAATAGAACTATCACAAACCTTCACATCACTTGAGGATTGAAGGTTATTCATCTTAATGGAAGATACTTGAGACTCATGCTCATTATATTCTAATCTTGATATGTCTTCATTATTTCTAAGGCATGGATATTAAAATACTTATTCTTATTTGGATAAGTGGAAATTATTCATGATAACGATTTTTATTTTATTTTCCTATTTATAATGTCAATCATAGATATTGAGATATTCTCAGAGATAACAGAAAGTTCACCAAAAAAACTTCATTTAAAATTCGTGAAAGTAGTACAATTCACAAGAAATAATAACATCAATTATATAGGGTCCAATAGAGGTGAACATCCCCTCTGATAAGAATTGAAAAAAAAATAGTTTGGGATATGCCTAACACTAAGAGGGGGTGAATTAGTTTTGGGTACACTTTTAAACTAATTCCAAATTCTTATACATGTACCTCTAAGACCTATTAGGAACCTTATTCTTTTATTCTATTTTCTTTGTCACATGAAATAATATAAATCTTTTAAAGAACATGAACATGATTTTTTCACAAGGTTCACTACTCAGTGAGAGTAGTTAGTCATTTCCATGTATGGGGATTATAAATAAAAATATTCTCTATTATACTATAGTAACATGTTATAATGGGTTGTCTAGAAAACAATACTTTTTCCAGTGTGATTCCCTAAACATATGAGGGTGAATGAATCAATTCTACTTCCCTACAATATTGATGACCATGTCCATTATTTAACTCCTTTTTTGTTCTTTATACATCTTTTGAAGGAAATATTATCTTTCTTAAAGAAGGTTGGATGTGCTTTTATCTTATTTATTAATCTTGACATGGTTACTTTAAAATTATTATGTACGAACCTTTATTCTTTTTCAATTATTCTCCTTTAGTATATATTCTGACTCCAGTAAATCTTCTTATTATTATTTACAATAATTAGAATCACAAATGTTATTATTTAGAAAATGAGGTTCATCTGACCTAGCTGTCAACACAATCAACTTCTTCCCTTTCATCATTTCATGAATGTAAAAAATCATGAATGTAATGTTTTGATGAACATCTTTTTTCCTTTAAATTTTTTTCTTCTTATTTTCACATGTTCCCCCACTACCTCGGTTGTTTATTCATTTTATTACAAGTATGAATGTGCATTATAGAGTGAATACATGTGATTTGTTTTATATGGAAGAAAATTGAGCCAACTGTACATGTCTTCATTCATGTTCTTAAACCTGAAGGGGTATAATCATTTTCATATGTTCCCCAACATTTCATGAGATATCATGTATGTATACAATAATTCAGTGTCTCTACCAATCACACATATCATAAAAGGTATAATTTATTAATATGGGTCTTCATCATATCTTTGTCACATAACACACTTAGGGTTTGGTATTGCAATTAATGTGTACATATTCTTTATCTTATCATAATTGATGAACAAGATCTCATTTTCATCATGATATCGAATGGTTCTCAGTTTATTATTCACAAAGATGAGTGGTCTTTGGTTAATTCATGATAATGTCATCTGGCCCTAGGTTCTTACTCGCACAAGGGAAATTTGGTTCATTTTCACATAAAGGGTGGAAATATTCTTTAGAAAACAATATAGACCATAGGACTCCACTACATTATAGTACCTTAATGTCTCCTGGCTTTGTTTCTCCTTCATGTATCACAGTACCTCAGATGTGCTATATTTTTCTAAATATAAACCCTATCAATGTTCACAAGTGGTCATCAATTACTCAAGCTCACTGGCTATCTTACTATAGATAGGGTTCTCTATCTTTTATTTTTTTAATCATGGAATCAAAATCCTTTAAGATAATTCATCTAATCAAGGATTTGAATGCTTGACATCTTGTTCTTCAAACACTTTAAACACCCGTAAAAGAAATACTACAAAACTTATCTTATTTTATTTTATTATGTTGCTAAACCTTCATGTGTATCAGCTCAAGATTATCTGAAATCATCATTTAAATCCATGATCTAATTATCCATGAAAAAAAGATTAATAATTTGGCCTCAAAAACATCATTTGCCTTCATGCAATCCGAGTTATTCATTTTCCTTTCATACATTCAAGATGTTAGTTTATGGTAATATCTCAGATAGTTCACTATATGAAAAAATGCTTGAAAAATATCATCCATAGTGCTTTGACCTTTTTCTCTAGTGAGACAGTGATGATGTTTTATGGTGGAGGGAGGAGGAAGATGGTGTTTTTTGATAAAGAGGTTGTAAAAGATCAAACAACAATATCTTGATTAAGAATGGAATGGGATGAGATAAATGACTATGATCACACTGATCACTAAAAAACCTATCCCACATTGAATCGTCTCTCAGTTTCTCTACACATTATAAATAAATCCATATATGGAATTCAGAATTCTTTTCTTCCCCTCCTAGTACCACTCCATAACAATTATCAGGGTTAACTCGATTCTTATCCCTTTGTCGGCCCTTGTCTCAATATATAAATGGTATCACCCATACACTTCTATGATTTAACACACGACCCACCATATAGGTGACTTGATAATAGGGTTATCCTCCTTTGAGTGTGGTTTACCTTGTGATGTCCATATTCCCTTTGTCAAAGTTAGTTGGTTTTATTTTTTGGATTCCCAATTTTTTTGTTAAACCACGTAAAATTAAACATCAATATAAAATTCATGGTATCATCATAATGTAAATATCATTTTAAAATCTTCTTTAATTTATCTTGTAAATCCATATTGAAAATAAAATGTTTAATTTCTTTTAGAATGATCTCCCTATAATAATTAAATCTTTATAATATCACTCAATAAATAGTTCATGTCAAATCAATTACTCACTTTCATGGTTCTCATGATATAGAAAAGTATTTATTGAAATTCTCCAAACCCTCAGTTCCTTTTATTTTTTAATTCCAAAGAACATCAATCATCTCTCTTGATCCAAAAGTGGATGGTTCATCTAACCCATTTAATTTTGTAAATCATTTTTCACCATTGAAAAAATATTCTTGAACCAAATATTAGTTCACAAATATTTTGATTTAATAACATGGAGAATTTAATAAGGGTTGCATCCAATGCATGAACCTACAAAAATTCTCCATGAATCATCACCTCAATGAAACACCATTATATTTTGATGTACTTCTTCCTATTGATCATCATTTATATATTTTGAAAATCTATTTCTACAAAGACAATTCATAGACAAAAGTTGTCCCAAAAATTATGTGAGGCCTTAGTTAATTAAAATTTCAATTACAACCAAATGGGTTTTTATCTTCAATAGATTGGAATTTACATTTTAATCTACCAGGATTATAGTCATTATTTAATTGTTAAATAATGAAGGATCAAATTATGTTTAAAAAATTATGATGTATTATTCTTTATGTTGCATGGAATCATCTAAATAAATTTATAGGTACATATTAATTTGAAAAAAAATGTACAAGATATCACTTACAAAATAGGATATATAATTGTTGAAATGAATGGGAATCTATGAATTCCCATAAAAATTAAACCATTTAGAGGTGTTCATTTCATGAACCCTCAATAATGATTTATTGTTATTTTACCTTGATAGAGGACATGAATGGATGTGTCAAAATTTCCCATAGATCTAGGTTTTATTATTTTATAATATTTCTAGAATTTAATGGTTATAAAGTTGGGACTAGTAATATATTATGTGTGAATGTAGTTTTATCAGTAAAATATTAATGTTAAATTAGGGGTTTAATTATCAATGTTGAGACATATGAAATTTAATGTTCCTTTATTTTAACAATTGATTTTGGTAGGAATCATTGTTAATGAAATGAAACCAATGGTTAGATGGGTGGTTGTCTGTTGTGTTTAATCTCATGGGGGTATTACTAGAAATGGATTCTAGTGAGTTTCATATCATTATATTTCTTTTCTGATGACATTAACCTCCTAGGGGAACTCCCCTATTTAGATTTAATGAGAGAGTTAGATCATAGTATCCATGTTCGGCAGGTGGTGGTGTTATGGATTTTTATATAGGTTTTGACCCTTATAGGTTTATGAACTTGTTTTTGTATTCAATTATACATATTTTACATAAATTTTTCAATAGTGTTTGATGTTATATGATAATTTCCTTCAATCAGTATAATTGTTTCATGATATACAAATCAGGAATTCCCCCAAGGGAGTGTCCTAGTGTTTATATCTTTGTGGTGTCTCGTTGGATATCTCATGGTAGAGTCACCAATTATACATGTAGGAATAATAAAAATCATTGTTTCTTTGTAATCAACCTCTCCACATTGTTGTAATAAACATTTTTTGTGTATGTGGGTGTCATGTAGACCCTAATATTGAAATTTGATCTAAGTATGTATTCATAATGATTTTTTAATAAAAAAATGAGAGTTTTTTACCATAATATTATAGATTCATTTTTAATATTGTTCTAGTTTACGCTACTAACAAGGTCAATAAATACTAATTCCTACGATTTTTTTAATATAAATTGGTATTTATTTTGAAAAGCACCATCAGTGAATATCTATATATAAATTCTTAGTTGGGTAGGAAAATTTATGTTCATATCCATTTGACTAGTGGTTGCGTTGTAGATGAATTAAAATTATCAAAAAAACAAAATAAGGAGAGAAATCATTGAGAAAATTATTATATAGCTGGGTATATGATTTGAAATAGAAGATCCTAGTGAGCTATAAGAATTATAGAATCATATATTTTTTATTTCATTTTCATCATCAATTTATTAAAGGAAGACCTAAATAATCATTAGTTGTGTCACAAGATGGGTGGTATAGAATGGTATACCCACAATAAAAGATATGTTAGTTCAAAAATGTTTTACCTAATATCCATTAAGATTTAACATCAATAAGTTTCCGGGTCTAAGACAATGACCAATAGATTCAAAAAGATGAAACATATAGTTTTTTTAACCAAATATGTAGGGAGAATTAAATAAAATACCCTATGGGAAGGTTAAATTCAATAACAACCCGTTAATGTGAGGTGATAGACCCATGGGATAACCCTGACATGTAACATCGTGATTTGTGGTTTCAGGTGTTAGGAAATTAAAATATAGAATTTATTGGCGTTATAAATAATTAAAGGGAGTTATACACACCTATCAATAAAATACCATTATGCTCTTATTTTACTGGTAATCATTCAGCATATCATAAAATATTTCTATTTATAAAGAAATATCATTGGATACACATTACAATATTTAATAAAATAGTTTTTATCAATTGATGGATGAAGTCATTGGGTGTTTCTATTGAGGAGTAGTTTTAAATAACATATATGGTGTGTTTTATGTTAGTGTCCCACTAAGGGTAGTAGCATAATTCTAAAGTAATATCATTGGATACACAGAGTGTTTTAGTTGGGAGTAAATAGAGTCTTCGGATAACCATCTACAGTAAAAAATGTCAGTAACATAATTCTAAAGATCAGAGGCTACAACACAAGATACAAATAGGTGATTAGTTTCCTTCCTATGTTGGTGAAAAAATTTACATTTAGATCATATATGTACACCAAAATACTGAAGACAACCCTCTGTAGGAATGCGGTTGTGGGCGATGTTCCAGACAAGGTTAAGCCTTGAAGGATTAATCCATGGCTTATCAAAAAACTTCAACCTGGAGAAAATGGGATCAGAAGTATTGAGACAATGATGATATAAGTTTTTGGAATCCAAAATACTGTTGTGTGCTGGATCCCATGTAAGTAGATCATCCCCATATATAAAGGGGTAATTGTCCACAGTTTGCTTAATGTGACCGGGAAGATTGGTTGTACTAGAGTGCATGAACCGATTTATGGTTAGATTGGTGTTATCTAGAGAGGTGTCCTAAGAAATCTGATACATATGATAGATGATTTATGATAATGTGAAATGATCTTTTTTCATGTTTGATATAATTGGATTATAATCATCTTGATTCTACAATTTTGAACTCGAGAGTTGGATCATGTTGTATCTTCTTATGTAATGGATGTTTCAAGTAGCTCATGATGCTATGTTTGGAATTTAAAACATCAATCATCAATTTTTCAGTTAAATTAATTCCCAAAACATTTATATTATTATTATTTTATTCTTATTGGAATTTTGGGGATGTTATTTTATATGTTTTGGATACTGTGACATCCCATGATTTGGATATCGATGAACATTCATAAGGAATTTGAACTTCTTTTTAGTGGATGTGACACACTGAAAATCGATCCTAAAAACATAATTTCAATAGTGTTAACACATTACATTTTTAATTCTTGGTATTTAGTAAGAAAAAAGAGGGTTTTTTGGGTATTTAGTTGGATATTATAAAAATATTATCATCTAATGTAAGTTTTTTTAAGCTAAGGGGAGGTAAACAGTTTTCATATGGTTGGTGAAACATATTCATACCAAAACATGAGACATATTATATTGGTATAAAAATTGGATAATCCATATGGGAAGGGATGCACATTAATTCAATTCTTCTAGAGAAAATTGTATAGGGGAGTGCACAAGCTGCACTAAGGATGGAAAAAAATGTGCATATACGGAATGATTAGTGCTACATGGAAATTGATGTTAATAATTTTGAAAATAATAAATCTAAATCATAGTCCCTTTTTAAAATTTGGTATTTAACATTTTATCCTTTACCAATTATAATTTTTCAACCTTTTTTCTCCTTAACATCTAATGCACATTAGCCTTACTAATCTCAAACATTGGGTCACATACAAGTCACGAGGTAATCTTATTCATTCGAGGTTGAAATCAGACACCATCTATCATGTTTGATCACCCTAGATATGAAATACAAATATATTACTTCTTATATTATTTTATCAATACATATTAGATTAAATATCAATGCGATCTATTTTTCACCATTTTTAATGTGACTTTTGATTTCAATAATTTATCTTATTCTAACTTGAATTGAATACAAAAATTAGATGATTTAATCACAATTGGTATGAGGTATATGGCCTATTATCTTATCCATAAGGTTTCATCTGTTATAAATAATTTACATTGTACTTCATGTTAGAAAATTGACATATTTCTAATATATAATCTTTCCATAAAATTGATCACCTAGACCTGTTAATACATGGAAGGACTCCATTTTAAATGCATCGATGTTGAGGAGCATATCCCAAGACACCCCATGAGTAGGTTCGTTAATATTAATTAATGACTTGTCTCCCTTTTACAAAAACACCACTATGGTGTGTTAGAATTCCCTCATTAATGAGACTAATATAAATATTTATTTAGTATTACAATAAGGGATGAGTGATATGTATAATACTTGGTAATATATTATATATTGAGTTCCATGATTTATTTAAATTTATATAACAATTTTATTCCTGGATTTTATGAATGAAATGAATTATGGCTATTGTAAGTGATTTGAATTAAAAATGGGAATGTGTACTCACATGGATTTTTTTCATATAAGCTAAATATTGAAATCTATGGTATGGAATTGAATGTTTACAAGATAATATCATAGCTTATCAAACCACATATTAAAGGTGAAACATGGGAATGGAAGCCCTTATTAAATATGATACTTAGGCTTGGAATCCTTTACTCAATGTAATTCTCTGGCATGAAGACCCTTATAAAATATGATACATGGGCATGGACGAACCTAAAAAATTTAATAAATAATCACGGTGTCCCTTACAAGATGTCATACTGAGGAATGTTTTCCCAAATTATATGTGATATTTCAGGATAAGACCACTTAAAAAATGTTAAACTCAGACATGGAATCCATTACTTCTATACGAGACTCATGTGGCTATGCATAGATTTTTGAGTTGCACCTCATATCCTCGCTATCACTATACATTAATATGTTTGAATATATCGTACTAAATATGTTGTAAATATATTATTATACATATTTATTTGCATATATCCATGTATATATACACGTTGTGATAGTTTTTCAGAGACATTTTCATCTTAAACAGAAGTGGGTATGGTCATCCAGGTTCTGTTGATGAACTTTAGCCTGAACTGATTTAATTTACATTTACATCTCCAATTTTTTTATTATATATTCCAACTTCCTTATTTTTCATTAATGGAGTAGATTTCATGAAATAAAAATTATAGAGTCTTACTGAGTATATATCTCATTCAACATGGTGCACAGTTTTCTTCCCGAGCCGACAACATGGTTGCATGATTAAGATCATGATTTATATTGTGTGTTGCTACTAATGTACCTATAAGCATCACCTCACTAGACTAAATTGTTTCTCATTATTATCATTGATATATAATTTTCTGATTATTTTCATTTCATTATGTATTTTTATATAAATTAAAAATTAAACATCTATTTAGTGTACATTGTATCATTTTTATGCATTACTTGTTCATTCATTTTCTCTTCATTTCATGTTATATTATCTTCCCCAGTTTTATTAATTATCTGTATATGTTGATTCTTATTTTCTTCAACTATGTGACCCTAATAAGGAATGTATAATACCACTAATTTCCCACCATTAAACCATCAAATCTATTCAACAACCTATGGTGTATGGGGATAAATTCATAAGGCAATATGACTAATCATATCACAACCTCTTTTGGTGACTCTCGGGTCAAAAGATTATAATTTTTATTTCTTTGGAATCCTCTCATTATAATGGTTTTAATGGATATGATGATGATTGGTGTATCACCCAATATAGAATTGTGGACCTTCCATATCAATTTCTTATAAATATCATAATCCATCATGGTTGATAATTTTTTTGAGGAATGCCAGTTAGAGCATTTCTCTTCTAGAAGACATGTTAAGGAATTCAGTTATGATGATGTTATCGGTAAATATTTTGTATAGTTTTAAACCTAATCATCTATATCCAAATTATATCACCACTAAGGATAGAAGATATGATATAAATTCCATTGAAATGGGATTTTTATATAATCTCAATGACTTTAGAAAAACCTCTTCCTCTCAAGAAAATAGGATCTGTGAGGATGAAACCACAATTATAGTTTCCTTGGTTTATTATCATATCCAGCCATGGTATTTAATCATGGTGGGTAATATTGAGATTTAAAATATTTGTATTGTGGAATATATGGAAATTATTTATTCATCATTAGAGGAAATGATAGAATGTTTACAATAGGGAGATCAATCTCTTCTAGGGAGGAAAATGTATTATCATAATGTTAGATATTCTTCTTCCAAATGTCACCTACATCCATCATTACTTCTATTGATGATAATTTGATCCAATAATTTATAAGAGAATATTTGAATGGAATGTTCTGTAATATTTATATGTATAATTTTCAATAGAAAAAATATTATTTTGATCAAATTTATAAGATAAATAGAGAAAGCCTAAATTAGGCTAGAAGGTATAGAGAAGAAATCAATAACACCTTTACGTATTATATATCTATTATTTTTACCAATAATCATATTAATAATCATTTTATTCTCTTGGGTGAAAATAATATTATAGATCCTATCATAGTGTACATTAATGACAAAGAGAATCAATTGATGAATTTCACACCCTAATTGAAACAGTTTATGGAAGAGAAGACATATTTTTTTGAACATAGAGATTGGTTTTATGGTCATTACATTGTTTTTTATTAATTCAATGAGGCATATAAAACATGTTTATTCTTCTATAGACTTAAGACCCTCTATACATTTTACCTTCACTTTGTCATACCTATTTCAAGAAATGGGTTGACCCAATGGGTATTATTTTTACCCAATCTGAGTATACTTCTCTAAACATTAATTAGTATTTTATAATAATATTACATTTTAATGTAAATTTCATGATGTATTGTACAATTATCTTATTTTATTTTGACATATCTATTTCTATTCATTAGTGTTTCATTTACATTAGAATTTTTTATATCCTTTTGATAATACTAGAAGGGGGAAAGAACGTAGATAAAACATGTTTTAACATTAATGATTAATATGAATTTCTTATGTACATTGACTTTTTTGATAATTTTATTCATTCAATTAAAATATCAATTCATTATTTTTATTTTTATTAAATAAAATATTTATTTTGTTAAAAATTGAAGATATTATTTGATTTTTCTGAGAACTTATTAATTTTATTAATATCATGTTATGTTTGTTATTTCTCTAATGAAATATATTGTTTCATGATAATATATTTTTTTTTAAACTATAAATATTTATTGGTATTGTTCTATCATGACCAACTAACAGTAGTGTATCAATGTACCTTTAGTTAAGCATAGAAACCAATATAATTTATCTTCAGTTAAATGTGTTATTCACCAAAACAATTCTATGATATCCAAGTTCTGTTATCACAGTTTGAAACTAATTGGTGGAGGTACCACCACAACAAAATAAATCTATTATAGAGTTCTACTAGAACTAATATAAGGAGTTACCATTAATAAGGAATAGTGTAATAGAAAAATGGGTATATCATTAAGTGATGTGATATTTAGTATCTTAATGAAATATATCTACCTAAAACTACTATGAAGTGATGCTATAATCTGGTAAATCAACCATCAAGTGTTTCTACTGCCATAAGATTCACTATAATTATTAAGTCTATCATAACTAGTTGGAATTATTTTCATATCCCAATCCTCTAGTTACTAGATTAATAATTCAATAAATTTCATAAGCACATGGATTTAATAATTATTTTCCTAAATAATTCATAATAATGTTTAAAGACCAATTTCACATTCCCAATCTGTCTCACAAAATGGTAGTTAGGTTTATTATATTATTATACTAAAATGGATATTTGTATTACCTTGATTTCTATAAATTCAATGGAACCCGTATTTAACAAAAATTAAGATGGATAAAAAGACACAAATACACTGAATATAAAAATTCATTGAACACATGTGTGGGGGAAAAAACTAACCATTTGTGGAAATGATAAAAAGGGATTTTAAAAGAGTTCCATGACTCTTTAGATTCCAATACACTTATCCCCCAAAAAATATCAAATATGATCACTGTATTTGATATCATATGTTACATGCTACACTTCCCACAAACCGTGTTAGAAATATATATAGTTAATTTTAATAATTGTGGTTGCTTATGGAACAGGAAACTCTGAGTCTAAATAAACTGTAATATTGTATACTATTATAACCCAGCCGTTAAATTTTTTTTTATTAATATAAATAAATAAATTATGAAAATAATATTAATATTTTTATTATAAGAAAATATAATTCATTCAAAAAAAATTTCTATAAAACTATATTTTTCTGAGAGAATTATTAGTCAGGCTTTGGCCATATAATTTAAATTTATTTTTTCAAATTTCAAAAAAAATTATTAATTAAATAAAGAAATTTCTTAAACTAAGTAAATAAAAATTATTTTTGGGTGAGTTTTTGGTATTTATTATAAAAATTAATTTTATATTAATAGTGAAAAATATAGAATATAAATTCAATAAAACCTATAGAGTAATTTTTTTATAATTTTAATTGGTTGTTTTAATTTTATTTAAAGTTAAATTAGTTAAATAATATATATATATTAATTCAATTTATTACAATGGAAACATTTTAATAATGAATATTTGTATACAAATATTGATAACTTTTCAATATTATCCCTTTAAAAACATTTTTTCTCATCATCTTGATGAAGTTAAATTTATTACTGTTCTTCCAATTATTTGAATGGAATTTGAAAAAATTGATTCAAATATTTTAATCATCATTCATTATATGTTCAAATATGTTCAAATTAATTCTTTACCATAACAAATAGTATAGAAAATTATTTCTGGTGGTTAATCTTAACATGATTTATTGTGGGTTTAACAAAAAATATACTGGTTAAATTAAAATAAAACCGATATAAATTATATTTCATGACCATATTTCAAATTTATAATTTCATGGGATCTCTATTATATTATTTTTGACCCATTTTCCATTTAAATAATGTGTTTACTCATTTTTCTTTCCAAAAATTACAAGTCTTCCACTCACATCATATATTAAATGCCACCCCTTCCTCTATCATTTACACCTTCAAACCCATCTGAATCTACAAATAAATTCCCCCAATAACATCCATAATTTATTACCATAATCGTTGAGTCCATATTTATTGTATAAAAACAACCTAGAGGGGGTTTCGTAAAAATATTAGAAGTTTTCATGAAGTAGAGGAAAAGTTCTTCAATGAGAATTTTTATTTTATCCCCCCCCCACAGCCTTAAATTTTTATGAATCCATGATGATATAATAGACTAAATATAAAATATATACTGATATTTATTTCTATTATGTCCATCGCCTATAAAAATACAAACTTCCATCAAAGGATTTATGAAAAAATCATTCCGTTGAATTACAGTCTCCTACCTCTCCAAAAAATATCATTAGTTTTTTTTTCATTAAAACCATGAATGGTTGGTTATGATTATGGATATACACTATATATGTTATATATATAATGTATTTATACAATAATAGCCATTATATAATTTATAACTATTTAATTTCCATTCATTATATGATATGATAACGTCGATTGTGTACACAACAGACTACTGCCTCATGAATCAATGTGACTCATCTTTCATATATGATATACATTAAATATTTATCATCATTAAATTATAATCCCTAATTTTGTTTTTTACCATTTCACTAACATGATTATGATATTAATATTCTTGTACAAGTGGACTACCTTCTCCACTATGTGATGTGACTATCCTTACATAAAGACACCACATAATTGATATATATATTTATATATAAATATAATTAATGACATAATATGGTATTTATGGTATTATAACCATTATTTAAATATATAAAATTACTTACCTTCTTTCAATAATGATCATCAATATTTGGAAATGATACTCTTGTGTAAGCTTTGTCTATCGTCTATCTGAGCACAATATATTTTAGTTCTCAAATCCATCATTCATGATTGGTCTGAAATGTATAATTTATTAATAAATATTTTTTTTATTTTATTATTAATATTCTATTGATTATGTTTCTTTATAATATTCCCATGAACATGAACATCTATATTAAATCATGAATGAGGAAACAATGATATTGACACCTGAAACAGTGAAAATAATGAATGGTTGTCAAATAACATGTGATAAGATGTTATAAAAGAATAATATATGAAGTTATATATAGTAATATGTTACTGTAATAAGTAAATAAAATATTTAAAACCACTATAAATATTGTTATATCATGGTTAAGTAATAGGCAATGTCAAGTAAGAGATTTCATCCAAACATACCTTTATTGAGGCATACTATAATTTTATGTTCTCAATCTCTTTTATATGGACAAATTAATTTACCCTTTAATTGTAAAATAAATATTCCTTAATAATTTTGGAATTTTCTGTGTCAATAATTATTATTTCATCAATGGGTATTTGAAATGTAAATTTCTGAGTGGTAAATAATTTTATAGCTAAATTACATTATATTGTATAACATTAGATATTTGTGGTCATTGATATTATATGTTTATGTGTATATTTTATTTTTACTGTATTATTTTTAGATTCACTTATTCAATGATGTTTTATGTTTCTCACACATAGTAGATTCATTGGTTAATTATATCATCAATGTTATGATCTTGGTTATGGATTCTTTCACAATCTCTTTTCAATTCATATTGTAAATACATGAATTTACATTGAAATAGGTCATTTGATTATTTCATACTAAACCATTTAATTTTCTTACAGTCACCTTATTCATAAAAAACTCCAAAAATGATTTCAATTTTCTCTATCATTGAAACATTAAATAATATAGAAAAATATTTTTCAGAAAATCTGACTTCATTTTCCTCTATTGAAAATCTATTTTCTCCAAAATCATATTTTTCATGAAATGTTTTCCATGATGTTCTAATGATTTTAATAATGATTATTTAATTACAAATATATTCATTTTTTATTTTTTGAAAATATTTTTGAAGCAATCATTAGGTTTCTTTCAAAACTAGGATAGTTTTACTTTTATATAAAATGATAAAATAATTTATTTTTAACAGACATTGTATTTTAAAAATTTTATATCCTCATAACCACACAATATTTTATATATTCTTTAAATTTTTAATATTTTATTTTTAATTAAATTTATTTACCTAATTTTCTTTGAAATTGTATTTTTTAAAATTTACATTCAAAATTAAAGGGATATTTTCTTGAAAAATGTCCTTAAAAATATTTTTATTGTATTTCTATTCATTAACAATAACAACCCGTTATTAATACTAAAATGTGATTATTTTGTATTAATACTACCCTAATTTTATCTCCTGATGTTTTATGATCATTTTGATCATGTAATGTGTTGAAATTCAATTTCTACATTCATTTTTGTTCTTATTAACTTTTTCTTGAAATATATTCTTTCCAATTATCATTAGTCATTAAATTTACCATATATAAATGAATATAAAACATGGATAATTTTATTTATTATATTTAATCACATTTATAGATACTATAATTTTCATTTAATTTTATTTTATTCTATGGGGAAATATTGACAATCTATATTATTTCATCAAAAAAATTATTATGTAGAATACATGTTTATGAATTGATTTGTTTATTCAATATATGAGTAATGGATTGGATATGTAGTAAATGTTAGGGACCAATTTTATATTTACCCTTTATCCATTAATAGGTATCATGAGAAAAATTAATACATTAAAATTAAAAAATGTGTTTTTCCATATATTTTAAACCATATTTTGAATGGTCATGGGAGTAGAGGTATCATATATAAGATAAATGAAAGCCAATTATTCATAATATTCCTCATTGAGATTTTATTAATTATTATTCACGATACATTCAAAATTTTATTATTTATATAGCCATATTATTTGTAGTTTATTGATTCAATGAATTTTCTTTTTGTTATTTATGTTTCTATGTTGATTTTTCTTTATCATGTTATGATAGACATGTTATTGATTATATATCTTGTGTTTATATATATTTTCCTTTCAATTTTAATTATGGTTATTGATTCAAGATATATTCCACTGTACTTAAACCTCAAAAATCATTTGATATCACCCTTATTTTATTGTCATTCCCACGAATCCATGAAGTGGGATATGATTGACATACAAGGATATGCTTGATGGAATAGTGTTTTTCATGAAAAACAATATTGTAAAAAATCTTCTCAATTTTAATGTGGGAATCATTTATGTTTGTCGTTTTCCAGGAATATTAAAATATTTGGTCATTTGATATATAATTATTTATATTACATTCCAATTCAATAAATTAATACACCGCCACTGATTTACTAGAGTTAGGGTCATAAAAATTGTTATTAGAGGATTATTAATACAATCTATGAGAACAATATTTAGGAAAACATAGATTAGGGACATTAACACTATAATAGAAATTTAGGATAAGTATAGAAGAATATCCAGTTGTTTTGATAAGGTAGAGAATATATTTTTTTATCAAAAAAATGATATCTTTATAAAAACTTAAATTTTATGTGATCCAAAAGTAGATGTACCTAGGGATAATTACACTAAAATGGGTGAATGGGGAATGACTCATTAATCACCTCGGGCAAAGCAATCATCCTTACTCGGCACCTGGTCTGAAACTTAGGGTTGATATAGTAATTAAAAATCACATTTTATCTATAAAAACAATATGAAGGATCTTAATATAATGATATCCCCAAGGAAACCATGTTTATTATTATGATATTAGTACTTCATTTATTTTTCAATATATGGTATGTATTTCACTAGTTTGGGGATTACTAAATTGTTATGATATTGATGTATTCTAATCAATGGTATGAAATAATTTATAAATGGAATTTGGTAGAATAATTGGTACCAAATTAATTTAAATAATCCAAAGAGTGTGAATAATTATTTCCTTTATAGGATTAATCAATTCATTCAATGCAAACATGTATAAGCATATTATCATCAAATGAAGATTTAGAATCATTTTCTAATAACACAAATAAATAATTTTCTTTTAATTGTTGTTTTGATGGGAATAAAAAGAATATTAGTATCAAAGGTAAAAAGATAAATAAAGTGGAGAAGCTAAATAAGTATTTCCCTAGTTTTTAAAATTATATAAATAAACACCGAAGATCATTATTGAATGGAATTGGAGTTTCAAAATTGTGTGGAGATAAGGAACATAATTATTTCGATTTTCAAGGGAAATTAAAAAATTTCTAATATAATGTGATTTGACTGTATAGGGATGGAGTAATATAAAAATAAATTACTTAATAATTAGTTTATAATACCTTCAAATAAGTTAATGGGTCATGGAAATCAAAATTATATTACCACATAAAAAGCTGAATGACTAATGTTCTTGTGTTTTTTTGAATAATTATATCAATTGAGTATTTTAACCATGATATCATATAAATAATAATGATAAAATTTATATGTTTTTAATGTAGTATTTTTTTTGAATTTAAAACTATATGTTGAACGATATTAGTGAATAATAAAAAATGATTTATAAGAGATCATAACATATTATAACATACATGATTGATACAAGGTTAACCTCAATATATACCTATTGTTTTGATAATTGTTTTGGGATAAAGAGAAGATTAATATTGATAAAGTAAACTAGATAGTAACTAATAACTTGGGATTAATTAATTATATTTTGAAAAAGTAGTTCATGAAATCATTTATGGAGTTTACATCATTTTAAAATATAAGGAATATATACATTAATATAATTATTTATAAAATAATAATGAATAATTCATGTTTTTAATAAGGTTTTATGGAAATTATAGTCATTTCCATGTATAATGTGAATACTTGATAATGGTATTCACATGTTTGGATTGTGATTATTAAGAGTTACATAATATTATTTTTTGGGTAAATTATAGGTTTATTTTTTATATTTAGTAACCTTATTTATAATGTTTTACATATTAATTTTTTTTAATGGTCATATGGTTACCCACATATGGACTGGTTTTAATTGATTCTTGAATGATGGTTTTGAGGATAATATAATATATTGGATGAACTATGAAAACCATATTGGTTTTCGAATATAGTTATAGATATACAAAAAAACTTATAAAACTTTTATAGATCGTAAAATGGATTAAAAAATTGTGCTTGAGGCATAATAAAATATTTTTTGATATTAATTTCATAGAGTAATCAATTAATTACATGTTAATCGATGCACAATAGAAGGATGAAATTGTAATTATGAAGTTGAAATATATAATGTAAACATATATCATTTTATTAGTATCTAATAAAATAATTCTAGATGTTTTATAAAAAATAATATTGAAAAAAATATCTTATTGCATTCATATATAAATAATCATATGGCCTTTTAAATCAACATAGAATTATGGTTTGAGGTCTTTAATATTCCATTGATCACTCACTTTGTTGTGATCAGTGAACATTATCCCATTCTATAATTATTTTTTTACTCATGTTCCTATATTAATATTTTAAAAAAAATTATAAATTGTATAATCATAGTATTATTTTATTCAATATGTGATTTTTTCATACTTTTATATCTTATTAATAAGAAATTTTATTAACCACTGTTACCATTTCAGTTTTGAAAAATTGAATTTTTAAATATCAATCCCTTAGTTTTTGAGTGCATGATCAAATTATTAGGACACAATTAAAATTTTTTGGGAGAATTTAACAACCCAGTTTTATGAAATAATAAAATAGTATTAAATATCACATGATTCACACATGATTGAGCTAAAAAACCCTAAAATATATTTTTTAAAATTTAATCTATTCAAAATCAAACATAAGTAAAAACCCCATGTATTAATGCATCGTAATATAGAATCCAATTATAAACTAGCTATTAAATTATCAGGAATTATTTTTACAAACTAAATTATTGATATTATAGTTACATGTTTATTGTTAATAAAATATGATCCATTTAAAAATAATATGAATATTTAAAACAAATTATTCTCAATGATGGTTTAAATGCTCTTTGAAAAAATAATATACTTTTCTGTTTTATAAATTATAGAAATATGATTTGGAAAAATTGAATATATTATTTAAAAAAATTTATAAAAATTATATTATGGGGAATTTTTTAAATTTTTTTATAAACTTTTTTTTGATGAATAGTTCGAAATACTGAATTTTTATTTAAAAATGATTTTTTTGTAAATTATTTATAATTTTAAATTATATTTTAATTTTTTTGTAAAATAAAAGGTGTTAAATTATATTTATGTTATTCTAATTTATTTTATTTAAGTCATTTCCATAATGAATTTTTATATAAAAATATTGTAAACTATTGAATATTGTCTCTTTGAAAATGTTATTTCTCATCACATCTAAATGATTATTTTTCAATTAAATAATCTATTATATACAAATTTAATTATACAAAATTTATTCTATATTTGTAATCATCATATCTAATATTTTGTTAATAAGGAAAATGTAATTTTTTTACCACAATGTAAAGAATAAATAATAAATACTATTGACCATTCTTACAGTAAATATTGATTTACTGAGCTATTAAACATAAGATAAAATCATTAAATTTTACTAAAAATTGTCTACAATATATATGAAAGAAATATTTTGTACTTATAATTTATAATTATTGATAATATTATATGTTATTTCCTATTCATTATGCGATAAACAAGGGTACATTAATTTATATCCAAAAATAACATGTTTGGTGTTCACCTCACTTATAAAATGTCACCCCATATCATATAATATATAAATATTAAAACCATTTTGAATTTGAAAATAAATTCCCTGATCACTTTCCAATATCAATACCCTTATACCGAAGGCCTTATTTTTGGTATAAACCAAAATTATGATGGATATCAATGAAAATATAAGGAAATTATCTAATGATGATGTAATATTTTTCCACAAGCATTTTCATTTTTCATCTTCCATCAGCTAATTAAATTATTATTAAACCCTAATGATATAATAACGTAATTTTGATTCATATACTGATTGATATTTATATTATATATGTGACCTATAATAATCCCCATATACATCTAATTGTTTATGATGTCATCATTCCTTTTTATAGTGGACTACCACATATGGAACCAATGTTATTCATTTCTCCATTTCCACTACTCACTGTTGGGTATGATGATGGTTAAAAATATTATATATTTTATTTATCATATTATAATAAATAATTTTTTTTAAATTATTTAACTTTTCAAATTTACATTACATAAAGGATATGATAATTTCAATCATGTGTTTGACATATTACCACCTCACAATATGAAGTGATTCATCTTTCACTAATTATTTATATGTATAGAGATATGGTAAATTTTTGGAATACATGTGATATAAATGAAATAAATAATATATTAATTAATTATTTAACAATAATAATTCAAAATACAATATTTTATATTATATATTTTCACTCACTAAAAGATTAAATTATTGTTTGTCTGATTTGGACTACCATGTTCAGAAATCAATGAGAGTCTATTTTCACAACCTATCCACATGGATAATATATATATATAATTATATTTAATGATAAAATATGTTGTTTAATTAATTAATATCATTATGAAGTGATAATTTATTACTTAACACATTTCAATAATGATTAATGACAAATTTAAATATGCCCATGAGTACATATAACATGTTGTCTCCATAATCACAACATAATTCATTTCACAAAACCATCATTCTTGATCGATATTAAAATTATAATTGACATATAATTCCATAGTTATTTAATAATTTTTAGTATGTATATGATTTAAATATATAATGTTCCCATGAAAAAAACATTCATAATAAATCAAGAATGAGAAAACAAGGCAATTAACACCTGAAGTAATAAAAATAATGAATGATTATTAACGAATGAGTGATAATATGTTATAAAATTATCATATATTTTATTATGAATATTTTTATCATTATTCAGTAGGGTAAGAATATTTTTAAAACCACTATATGTGATTTTATATTGTGTTTACCCAAACAGTATCTCGAGGTAAGGGATTTTGACACAATTTCCCTTCATTGAAGAATATTTTAATTTTATGCATCTAATTTATTTTACATGGATCATATACATACCCATTGACCATGAATATCATTATTTATTTGTAATTATTAGTTTTTTATGATCTAGTTTGAATTATTTTAATCATTGGGTATTTTATTTAAAAATTAAATTGTAGTAAAAACCATCACAACTCAATTTCATTTAATTGGGTAATGTTATTTAATCATTATAATTATAATTCTATGACTATTGGGGAATTTAATTTTTACTAAATTATGATTTATACACAATTATTTTATTTTTATTTAAATTTTTCCCACTGAAATGACTAGTTGGTTAATTCTCACTTCAAGAATATGATCACTTTAAAGGTTTATTTAACAATCCAATTTTAATAATGGTAGTTTAAAGATGAATTTTCATTGAAATATAATAATTGGGAATTTATTTATGAACACATTTATTTTCATCTAATATGGTTATTCATTCAATTTTCCATTTAAAAATTTCCATTTTTCCAAACATTGGTACAAAAAATAGTTTTTAAAATTGACTATGAAAAATCAGACAACATTTCTCTATTTGGTCGGAAATTAGTTTTCTCCCAAAAACATGTTTTCTAAAATTAATCTAGTAACCATTTTAATCATCTATAAATTATTTATAAATTATTTATTTCATTTCACATTTTTTTTAAAAAAATTAGTAAGATTCTTCATGTCTATTTCGAAAAAAATCCATGTATTACATGTTATTGGAAATTTGAGTGGTTTCTTTTTTAACATAATTTGAATGTAAGGAATCTCCAATAATCGTTACCCAAAAATTTCATAAATATCAATCTACATGATTCAATTATTATTTTAAAAAAAATTACATACTAATTTTTTTGTGAACTTGTAGGTTTGAAAGGTGATTTATAAAAAAATGTATATTTTTCTTAATAATTTTTTTAATAAACATTTCATGGTATTTTTATTCATAAAATCTAAAACCATGTGTTCTTGATAAAATGGTTTTATAATGAATTTATACCATAATTATATTTTCTATTTATGTGTAATAATGATTTTGATAGATTGATGTGCTGAATTTCACATTACCAAATCATTTTTATATTTAATAACTTTCTTTTGTAATTTTAAAATACCTATGATCATTAGACATTAAATTTCCCCATAATATTATTATTATTTATCATATATGTCTCTATTTAATAAACCATTTTTTATTCTCTATAATTTGTTTTATACTCAATTTTATATCATTATCTTTGATTGTATTGATTATTTTCATTCATTTTTCAATATTGATAATTAATATTATGGCATATTAATTCATGAATTAAATTGATTATATGATACATGTTGAATGATATACATATTATGTGATGGTTGTGTCCAGATATTATATTGTCCCCTAATTAATTGACTTTTCTCAAAATACAAATTCATAATCAAGCATTAAATGGTTTTCATACCTGTAGTTTTAAATCATCTTGTGAAAGACCCTGATGGTAGAGGTAACATGTGCATAATACATGACATCCATAAAATAATAATTTCCATCATTGATAATTTAGTTTTTATTATACTTGTTATTTTTAAAACTATATAATAACATGATGTCTTTCATGCTTAATTAATTGATTATGTTCCTTCTATTTTTGTTATTTATCTTTCTATATTGATTATTCTTCATCCAGTTATGATAGTTCTGTTATTGATTAAATATATTGTTTTCGATACTTAATATACCATGTTGACTATTATTATAGAATCGTGATAGCTTAAACTATTAATAACCCTTATTATGAATTTGATCTCACTATTATTTTGATTCCTTTGATCACAGATATAGGAAGTGTACAATGTTTGAAATTAAAAGATATAATAGAGGCAATAATCTTATTTTTTTAAAAATAATGCTATAATTTTTTTTTCATATTTAATATGTGAATCATATAACTATCTTGATTACCAGGACAACAAAACTATTCAATCCTTTGGTATTTTATTTCATCTATATTGTGTAAATTAAATAAATTAAGATAATGTCTCTCAATTACTAGAGTTAGGGTCATTAAAATAATTCAATCCAAATAGGGTTAATAATTTTTAAGTACAAATTAAAGGAAATGTGAACAACATGATCTAATAATATTGGGATGCACTAAATTTTCAAATCCCTCATTTATTTTTATTTAGTTTTATATTTTATTTAACTAGGAGTTTTTTATATTTTTTTACTTATAATCATGATCTCTTAAACTGAACTGCAAAAGTGTGAGACACTCTCTCTAAAACAAATTAATTTGTACACACATGTATTATTGGGTAAGATGTCATGTGTTATTTTATCTAATTAATACCATGATGAACTATAATTGATTCCTATTATAGCATACGATATATTAAAATAGTTATTTTTAAAACCCAATACATGTTATGGATCTGTTTATTGTATAATAAATTTCACTATAGTTGGTTATTAACAAGATGAGAGGACTGTGTCTTGGCCTAATAATGATAAAAAAATTTAAAATATAATATTATTATTTTAATTATTTCAAATAAAAAATGATTATCTATTTTAAAATTATTAACATAACATTACATTGATTATTGACTTTATCTACTGTTTTATATAAAGTGATTTTTATAAGTATATTAGTTTAAAACTTCAAGGGTGTTCCAAAATTAAAAAAAATTGAGAATTTATAAATTATTGAGATTGTTTTTTAGTAAAAAATTTATAACTAAACTATTTTACATAATTGTGAAATTTTATTAACTTTCTGTATTTTAGTTTTATTTCATTTAAATTGATATTTTTGTGGGAAATCAACTCATCCTTGGAGATTACCTTGATTACCAATAGTATTCCATTAGTGGAATCTTTGTACTATGAGGTAATGGTTTTGGTTGGCATCCATGAAATATTGAATGATTTATTATTTATATGTATATGCTACATTATTATTCATATATTATGTTTTCAAGGATCATGATTACTAATACAAGTTTTAACCCTCATATTACTCATTTATTATAATATACCAAATGATTTATGACTTCAATCATTCTTAATGTTCTTTTTTTGGTGGGTCTATTTTATGTGTTTTACATACACCATGATTATGTAATAATAACATTATGCTCGTCTAATTATCACATACGATCTTGGATGGTTTTATTTCAGGATTACCCTCACAAAGAATATGATCATTTCATTTTCAGGTTTCTATTTCCATTGTTTTGACCAAAAATATTATTTTTTATATTTATATAATGTTATAATATAACAGGAATATATTTAAAAAATGTTGAATGTGTTGTAAAATATTGTATTGTACATAATCCCAAATTTCAAAAAACCTATAGCTTATCAGTTCGGATTTATTTTGAGAAGTAAATTTTCATTTAATTAAATGATGAAAAATATGTTCCTATTAAATTCGAGTCATATTATAATTACATCTTTCCCACCTCTAAAAAATTTCATATCATTACTACATCTTATGTACTTATGAATATTTTTTTAAGTAATCTAATGATTCTCAATAAGATTGGAATGGTATTTAATTTTTATTCTTCAGAAATATGTGATATAGGATTGAGTATATAACATGGAATATATGTTAGATCCTTTTTGGTATAATTAAATAATCCTATACATACTTTTTAACTCATTGGAAGGATTTAAAATCCTTTTATTTCTAGAAATGAAATGCAGGTAAAGACTGCATCTTGGAGTCCTCCACTGTAAACAGGTTTATCACTTTACTATTATATATTTATTGGATAAATCAAATAGATATATTTACTATACATTTATTCATATTCATAACCAATGAATTGTATTGTTCACCATTTAATTTCATCCAGATGAATTTTCTAAATAACACCTTTATATAGTATAAATTACAGATCGGAGATCTTCTATCATTAGAACCCTTGAGTTATTCGAGCTCTATAACTTTATTCCCTCGATCTGACATACATGGTGGATTTCCTCAACCCTAGGAGGTTTGAATCCAACCATTTTGAGACTCCTCAAAAGAAGAAGATATGTCAGTTTTAGGATTCTTTCCCGCAAGTCTATACAGAAATTTCACCTGAAGATATTACTCGCACCTATCGTTTCTCCAGTACATTCCATGGGATCTCTTTTCTGGATACACTGAAGATTATTGATATAAGTCCCCAGCCTTAAACCTTACTTAATCTTGAGTTATTACAAGATTACACATTGAGGATCTTTTTAGGTTTAGAGTTTTAGATAATTAGATCATAAAACTTGAATTACATTCCAACATTTAAACAAAGTGGTTACATAAAAGATAGTATTCATTTTTCCCATCAACGGAAACATATTTAAAATAAAACATGGATTCTTTCTTGACACTTCCTTGACACTATCATCATATCATGTACCCTTCCCTTGACCTGTGAAAAACATTTCAAAAACTTGGGATGAGCATAAAAAGATTAGTAAGGGATATAAAAATATGGAAAGGAAAATGAGTACATGTATACATATTAATGAAATCATACTTTACCCATAAAACATAATAATTTTAACATACCTCATAAAATCATGAATAAATCATAGAAATCATAAGACATAAAGGTAACTTGAGGAATTAATAACATTCTTACGTAGAGAGTAACCCTCTTGGTTACGTTTGGAATACCCATCTCAGTATATTCCCTAAATCTCTTCAGAGAAACCTTAACGTTTAACCCCTTCACGTTACCCAATGCATTGGAGAGCTATATCGGGATCACCGGCCCTTAGATTTTCACGGAACCACCCATATTCATAATAATGGCCAATAACCATAACAAAATCGTATCACATAAAACATGCATAAATGAAACATAACATTTCCACTTTTCAATCACAAGATATCAATACAACACATTGATATAAAAACATTATGAAAACCATTTTCAATACCAAAATAAAAGAAAAGTAAAACATGGTATTATTTTTCTTTAAAAAAAAGGTATGGCTTGTAGAGGAAGCCGAAACTCAAATAATGGTCACAGCGGTGGAGAAGTCATTGTCGCCGCATACGTACGACAAAAACATTCCCTTTTGTCGTTTAGCAAAACGGTTCGTATAAAGAAGATTCCTTTTGGATAAACATAAAAGTCAAAGGGGTTTATACACCGTATAAAATAAGGTTGTTTATAAAACAAAATATGCCTCAATGAATGGAGATTGAGACGACGTCCCATACAAAGACGGTATCCTTGGATTAAGGATAAATCAATTACATAATTATGTGTGACAAACGAATACACCAAATATAAGTGGATATTAAGTGTAAAACAATCAGAGTACATTCACACATATTCATAGTATGAAATATTCAAGGAGTACAAGTTTATCCCAAAGAATCAAATTGGGTTAAGAAGTTCCCTTGCAAAAATTCGACAGCCTAACGGCGTCACTTCAAAATTCCGAAAAAGAGTTGATGAGAGATAAAAAGGGTATCTCATCACTTGGAAATAAAATTTACATAAATAAGGATATATAAGAACATATCCCAACATAATAGTATGTGAATTAAAAGACATAACAAAAGAAGTCTTTTAAAAAGAGGAGGGTGAAAGGTTCCCTTACCAACTTAGGTTACTTTTGAAACATACACCCCGTGAAAGAAAGACAATACAAAATTGAGTTAAATACTCATAAATGAAAGTATATTACACAATGAGTAAAATAATGGGCATTAAATACACCACTAAAAGGAAATTGTGGCAAATGTAGCATAAATCCAACGGGAATAAAAGTGAGCTGAAAAATCCCTTAGGAAAACACAGCAGCCTAACGGCGCCACTTAAAACTTCCAAAAATGGATTGATGAGATCAAATAGGGTCTCTCATCATATTAAAATAAAATTTAAAGAAAGATTAATATAAAATAACATCCCCCATCATAATAAAGAGGATCTTAAAAGAAGTAACATAAAGGAGAGTACTTAAAAAGAAAGAGAGTGGTTAGATCTCTTACGAAAATTCGGCAGCCTAACGGCGCCACTCAAAACTTCCAAAATGTATTGATGAGAGAGAATATGGTCTCTCATCATATGAACATAAAAATTACAGTAAGATTAATATAAAATAAAATCCCAATAACAAGAAATATGACCTTTAAAAGGAAGGACATAAAAGAGTGTACTTAAAAAGAAAGAGAGGAGCAGGATCCCTTACCTCAAGTATGACTTATCTTGTTCGTTTCTTTATATTCCTGAATAATAAACATGAGTTAATTTCTACTTGATTAAGAACCTTTTTCAAGTTCATTATTCCTTTTATATCAATTATTACCATTTTATGAACATTATGTAATTATTTAAGTTAATAATGGTCGTTTTTTTGATCATTGGTACTTGAGTCAAAAGTGGACTTCTTATATTTACAAGCTGTTCACGTAGTCAAATATCCATTATCTCAATAATTATATTCATGATGTAGATGCCATATATTTAATATATATCCATTATATACATGAATTTATAATATTACATAATCATTTAGAGGTAATAAATGAAATGCATTGTTCATTGAGATGGTAAGTCGTACGTACGCATGAACGCTACATTCATTTCTATTTCGTATTTTATGGAATGGAATAACAATGATATAAAGGTATATTATAATTACAGTATAATTTCATATATAGTCTCATAAATCCATCCTTTATACGTTCCACATATGGTATTAACGAATCAAATCACTTTGAGGGGGTGGTAGTCCGCACTTCCTTAAATGAAGATATCGCGTTTACCCATAATGGAAACCATAAATATATGACATAAATTAAAAATAAAAAATCTTAAGTAAAACATAAACATATTATATATAATATATAAATATAGTGACATCTTAATGTCCACCTTTGAAGGTGATATATGAGTGTTGAACAATCATCGTTTCGTGAGGCAGAAATTCGCCATCCACGGAAACAGTATGTTCTTTAACCATTAGACGTAGGTGTGTGTAAGTGTAGCTAGAATACTTCTTATAACAACATCCTATTATATTGAATATACTGTAGTTGTTACAAAATAAATGAATAAAAATAGTTTAGGGGGTTGGAGAAGAAACATAAAATAAAAGGACTCAAGTGAAGACATTACCTTAAAATCGGGTAACTCCCTTTGGTTTGAGCTCAAAGGCTTTCTTTGGAAGACTTCTGCCCAAAGTGAGGCTTCAAGGAGTTATAGAGGGATTTTTAGATACAAAATGGGCAGGGTTTGGCCGAGCCAAAGGCTTTGGAAGTGTGGGTAAGGAGGTAGAGGTGGGGGCCTTTTATAAGAGGAGAGGAGGGGCACCCTTGGAAAGTAAAGAAATGTTCCTTTATTTTAGAATGAGTTTCAGATTTTAATGGTCCCACATTGACGTGTTTCGAGGATAAGGTGATAAGGGTTATAAATCCACCCATCCAATAGGTTTTTGACATGTTTAGGTCTTATATTTTACATTATCTTTCCATTTTATTTAAATCCTTTATTAATGAGGTAATCGCTGCATCATTATGATGTCATAAATAATTTAATATATTTAATGTCTAAAAATTATAAAATAAATATCATGATGTAGTAAATATTTTTATCTTTATAATTAATATTTATAGTCAAAAATATGACTTGTATAACCCCATGTAACAATTGTTTTAGTAAAACATCTCATGTTTGTGTCATTTTTACTTTAACATTAAATAAAAAGTTATTTATGTCATTTCCCAACCAAAGTGGCTCCATAGGGTCCCCAAGTTTACCCATGGATTTTCTTGGTCGGACATGACTCATACAATGAGGGTAGAACATGTTTCTAGGTCATTTCATTTTATTAAAACATTATTCTTACCTTAAACTACACTAATTACCTCTAATCGCGATTAAAAACTTAATAAGTTACTATTTGCCAAAAAATTATTTTAATCCCATTGAACCACATTTTACTTCTTAATGAAAACCATGTATGTAGAATTTTTGAAATTAAAAACATAAATATTTAAAATTTTCATTTAAATGGAAAATCAGTTTTTTTAAGTACCATTTAGTGGTTTCACTATTCATCAAAAATTGAAGTTTTTTAGAAAATTACCAAAAATTAACCCTAAGATATATTTGATATTACGAATTCAAAAATGATGTCTATTTTACAAAATTAAAAACATATAAGTTTCATTAATTAATTTAATAATTAATTCCCGCTGTCAAAACAAATAGCGTGTTTTTATGAAACAAAATGTATCAAAAGATTGACACTAGTTTAAGTCCGATTTCAAAGTGAAATTAATTATAAAGTACACTATTGGATTAAATGGTAAAAATATATTCTAATTTCACTTTAAAACCAATTCAAAAGATAATCTAATCATATAAATATATTATATTAAAAATAGTTTTTGAATTAAAATACAACATTTTTCACTATTTATTAAAAATTGAACTTTTTCGGAAAAATAACAAAAATTTACACAAAGTAAATTTTGATGTCCCGATTCTAAAGAAGAATTTTATTTAGTCAAATATAACACATAAAATTGTCAAAAACTGGATTTAAAAGAGGTTCACCATCAAAAGGTGGTTAATCGACCTTTTAAAGAATATTAGAATGTTTACGCTTAAAATTGGATTCATTCGCATTTTTAATCCTCTAACATTTATTGTAAAAAGTAAAAATATTTGAAAAACATATATAATCATTTTGTAGTTAGTTCTATTCATTCTCACCATCAAAAAATCTAGGCATTAACTACCATTTAAAATAATATTATTTTATTATTAGAGTGCAACGTAAGATTCTCAAGAAACTCGTTGTTGCGTATTGGGTACGCCATCGAGCATAAAGTCCCATTTAAAGTAATATTAATATTTTATTCACAAATATGGATAAATATAAAAATGTCATATTCTTTATTTACCTGGGGTGTTACAATTGATCCAAGTACAGAAATTATGAGGGGGCCTCCTCTTATCAAGAGACTTGATGATGGTCGATTCATGGTTGAAGCGGATCCAGATGATCTTGATCAATGCACACAAATGTGAAAATTTTCATTCATGGACGACATCTCGTACAATAAAGGTGATCTTCCTTCGCCTCTTTTTTATTTTCATAAGTAAATTGATCATTTCTAGAATGATTCAAAATAGAAACTCATTCCAATATGTAAAGGCTACTTTCATATAATGCTAAAATCACTAGATGACTTAGAAAAAGTTTGAAAGTATAGAAGTCTTAATCTATAGCCATAACTACATAAAATTTCTGACTGGGATTCTACATTCAATTCTCACACATATAATAATACAATGGAACAAGTTTGGGTTAAACTTCACGAACATAATCGAAACATTTGGCACCCAAAAATTCTAAATTTCATTGTTTCATGCAAAGGGACACCTTTAGAAATTGACCAAAGAACCTTAAATGATGACCATGGTCACTTTTCAAGAGTTATAATTGAAATTAACATATATTCAATCCTCCCTATTAAAATCCACTTCACTAAGAATGAATAAAAAACTAAAACTAAAATTTAATATGAGAAGAAACCTCCCTATTATGAAATTTTTAAGATTATTGGTCACAAAATCTCTAATTAGAGGGTGATAAGAAGGAATGTAATACATCTATTTCAGAATTATTGGAAAGAAACAAGGAGAAATAAAAAATAAATTAATTCTCTCATGACTAAGATATTAGAACCTCCAAAAAAGAAATCTGAAGTCGGGATTAAAAAACACAGTTTAACAAACATAAGGGACACCCAAAGTATAAACTCGGAAGATGTTGTTGAAGAGGAAGACACCTCTATTAAAGACTAGATTCTCTAGGAAGAACTAGAAAATATATTTTTAGACATTGTAAGGATATCGAATGAGAAAGAATAATCTGGTCAAACCTCAAGGCCTATCCTCATCCAAGATGCAGTCCTTAACATGAGTAAGAGGGAAAATTCGCCTGAATAGGTGAAATACAATATTTTCAACACATGTTGTACAACTCTACCTGAGGATGATTTCCTGAGACTTTTTCAGTTCCTAAAATCCTGAGTTTTAGATAAAATAACATATGAACCTTGACTACCCATAATAGCATTCAAGACACAGTAGAACACACTACAAGTAAAATGACTAAAACTGTCACAAAAAAAATCGAATCTATTAATCCTTTGAAGTAAACAACACCCTCAGTATATATTCTTTCATAATGAAAAAACATCAATAGTTTTACTAAAGAATAATTCCAAAGAAAAATATGGGTTACAGAAGGAACTTGATCCAGGAATAATCATCTTCACTACTACAAATGCCTTTTCTGATGGTTCTCAACCTACTGTCAAGAGTGTTAATACTATTTCAATTATATCAAAAAATATGAAACCCACAACTCCAAACCATTATGAAACAATAATACAACCTTCTAAAAAATTAAATTCTCTAATATTAAAAAATGAGATCTTAATAAATAATAATGAACTAGTTTATATTATCCTAACTCACTCTAATACTATTAGTTATCATGCCAATTATATGTGCATTGAGACACTAAATAAGCCTTGTAATATATATATCAGAGAACCTAAATCAGTAGAACATGGTACCACAATATCGATACAGGAACATAATCCCATGCAGGTTATAAATGTCTTTGTGGAGAAAATGTAGTGCTTTCCAGATCTAGAAAAATTCAATAAACAACATACAGATACTTCACAGGTAACAGGTACAACTACCTATCAACCTATAGATATTAAGGAATGTTCTACAGATTCTGTAAACTCTATTTCGAATCATGTTTTCAATGTTTTTCTGTTGTGTTCTATGATATCCAAATACTCTCCTATGTGTAATCTAATATCTAAACCTACAATGAAAAACCCCACAATATCTAGTAATAAATAGTAACGGACCTCTGATAATCAAGAAGATAGATAGTTTTCTAGAAATAACGGATCTGGATAAAATAGGGGGGAGGGGTTCTAACTCCAAAACTAGATTTTAATGAACAACTTTTTTGGAATTGTCAGTGGATTACTAACTCTTACACCTTCATCTTGTTAAAGAGAATGATTGACACTCATCACCCTTTATTATTTTATATTGTAGAGACAAAAATTAACTACGCCTCTAAATACTCTTATATATGTTAAAAAAATATGTTTTTACTGGTTAAATCACTAATATCCTCAATAAAGAATCATTATGGATTATCTCGCACATTTCTCTATAAAATATTAGTGTCTAAAATATATCTGATAAGATTTTAACCTGCAATATTATTATATATGAAACACATATTTTATGCCCATTTTCATATGATAATAATAGATACCATGAAATAAGAATGCTTTATAATGACCTCTCTTATCATGTATCTAATATTAGTGCACCCTGGTATATTTTGGGTGATTTTGTGCCATTTTCAACTCAAGCATGAAAATTAGACCCTCTCATGATTCTATTTCCATGAGATAATTTATATCCTCAATAGATGACAATAGTATCATATAAATCAATCTAATTAGTGAAAAATACACTTGGTAATAAAGAGAACACAAAAAATTAGTTTCCTTGAAGCTAGATAGAGCCTTCATGAATGTCCCTACTTTAGATAAATAAAACATTATCTCCCATATTACTCTTCATAGACTGAACTATGATCATCACCGAATCTTGGATAGTGTCTCATCCAATGACCTAAATCCCCATATGCATTTTATATTTAACAATGAATGGTTCTCTGATGACATGTTCTCTCATATCAAAAAAACCTTTTGGTCCTCAATGGCTCGTAACAATGATGTCCTTAACTGTAATATCAAATTAAAACTTCTAAAATAGACTCTAAATATTTGGGGTATCTCTAAATCCAAAAAAATAAACAATGACATCATGACACCTGAGAAAGTCCATAATGATCTTTAAAACAGAAACCCCACCTATGACCTCAGAACTGATCCAACTAAAGAATTAAACATTGTGGTAAATCTAAACTCCATTTTAACTTTCAATGTAAATTTGAGAAATCATACATTTAAACCTAAATGGTTAACATACAGGGATAGAAATACTAAATTTTACAATTATTTCCAAAGAATCGGGATGGCCTACTGGATGTTAACCATTTTCAGGGATGGGGATATGCTTCATGACAATGTGCATTACATCTCTCATCATATCATCTCCTACTATGAATCCATTTTCAAGGGACCTTATATAAACAATGGCCACCTACCGGAGGTCATTCCCCCTAGTGATCAATGATGAGGAATAATCATACCTTCTCAACACCCAATTGAATCATGAAATCAATGACTTTATTTTTAGTATGAATCATGATAGTGCCCTGGGTCATAATGGTTTCAACAATGGTTTCTTCCAACATTATTGGGATGTGATATAGATTGATGTTTTTAAAATTGAAAACACCTTTTTCTCTAATGGGGTTCTCCATCACACTATAATTTCCTATTTTCTCACCATTGTTCGAAAAGTGGAGAAAATAACTGAGATTCATCTATTTAGACCCATTTTTCTTATCAACACTCTTTTTAAATTCATCACAAAAAGCACTTCTTACAGACTTTCCACTCACATAGAAAAATTTCCTCATTAGACTAATTTGGTTTTATAAAGGTAAGATCCATTCAAGACTATATTTGACATGCCTCTGAGTGAGTAAATAATTTGAATAAAACTAATAGGGGAGGAATCATATCTAATAAAAATGACCTCAAAAAGCTTTTGACACCATGAGCTGGTGTTTTATCTCCATATTCTTTCAACGTTATGGTTTTAACACCTCTTTCGTCACTCAAATCAAATCCCTCTTCAACTCAGCATCTATATCCATCTTGGTAAATGTCTCACCTAAGAACTATTTTAAATGCACCTATTGTTATAGGAAAGGTGAAATTATATCTTCCATTCTATTCTCTATAGAAGAAGGTTACATTAGTTTTCTGATCAATCGTTGGGTGGAGCATAACAAAATAACGCGTGTACATGACACTAGGAATGTGAATGGTTTTACTCCTCTATTTTATGATGACTAAATCATACATTTCCTTCAGGGGATAAAATAAGTATTCTTAACATCATAAATTCCCTCTCACACTATAAATAGGTTTTTGGTCAACTATGTTTTTAGAATAAGTCTTGCATCTTCTTTGGGATGAATTACCCCCCCCCCCCCCCGATGGAAAGAAAACATATATCAATTCCTTGGCCAACTTGTTTCAAGACCATTGAAAATGGTGGTATTGGTATTAAAAATATCATATAAATTAATTAATCCCATCAAGTAATAATTAATTGGAAACTTTTCACAATACTACTGAAGCTATTAACATTTTCAAAAATAGGCTTCTCGAAAATCTAAAAACAGGAAATTTGAAATCTATTAACTCTTCAATCTGGCCTTCCATCAATCACTCCTCCAATTTTTTTAATAACTCTGTATAGATGGTCTATATGGACTCCTCCATTAAATTATTATTGTATAAATGGATAGGGATGCCTTTAATTTATATGATTACTCCTCATCAAACCCCTGATAATACCAACAGCTCTATCAGAGAAATTTTAAACTATCAACGTGATCACCTTCCTAACAATACTATAAACATCATTGAAAACTGCTATTTCACTCATACCAATTATTTCATAACATTGTAACTTACTCACAATTATATTCTCAACTCAAAAAATTTATACAAGCATAATTTCAATGACTCTAAAAGAGAAAATAGTTGGCTAAATCATTTCAAAAATCCTTCGATAAAACCTTCGATATTCAACTGCATATGGAGTCTTATACACAATAGAGTTCCCACTGATCTTCGTCTCTAATCCTTTGGCATACATCTCTACTCTAAATGATAAATATTTAATCAACACATAGAATATTCGAACCACCACTTTAACTCTTATGTTTTTACATATACTCTCTAGAACTACATTAATGACATTTTATATTGTAGATGGTCTAATATTTACTCTATCAAAGCTCAAAAAAATGAGCAGGAATGTATGGATTTTAGAAATTCAGGAACCTCTTTCACTCTTCAGTTGCTGAGATCCCCTATGTGATCTGATATGATCAGAATGTTATTCTTAAAAATAATTACTCATATAATCACAATATAGGTTATATGTGGATCCTATTTTCCATACATGAAGCTTCCTCGATTCAAAAGGGACATTTCTATAACACCATGCTTGACATTGCGATCCTGAGGTTTCTAAAGATTAAATGAAATTTCTATCAGCTGCATTGCACAATGTATGTGTTCTAAATAGATCCTCTACCTAGATGGATAAAGATCAATATTGATGGCACCTTCAATGGAAATCATTGACTTTTTGGGTGTGGTGATGTTTTCAGGAATCACCTCTGCCAGATTACTGTATGATTCAAGGGTAAATTTGGCATTTCCACCACCCATGAAGATGAGATATTGGGTTTGATACATGATATTGCCTTTTCTATGATCTTTGGTTGGAATAACCATTGGATTTAAAGTTACTCAATGAATATCATTCAAGATATTTGGAATGGCATAATTCACCTAGCTTGGAATATTACTAACCACTATATGAAATGATCTTGTTCACTTATCAATCATAACTATATCATCACATATTTATATCATGAACAAACGAGGTTGAATATGGTATGGCCAACATGGGAGTTAATCAGGACATTACCGGGTTCTAAGTCATACCAACGATGATTATTTAATTTGATGAAAAATATTATAACATTTTACTATGTTTTAGACTCTTGTAATATTTTTTGTAAATATATTTGTGCTTTTTCCATTTATGAAAAAGTTATCACCTTTTTTAAAAAAATATTATAAATTATATAAAAAATTTCCAAAAATGTTTTTAATGCACAAACAATATCATAAATACCATAACCATCAAAATATCTCTCTTGTATTCATATGAATATTACACATTAAGAAGGAAAAAATAAGTAATTTCATCATCAATACAAATGTTAGAACTTTGAGAATATATCTTAAATATATAAATGGACAATTTAAACATAAAATTCATATAACAAGAATTTAAAATTTTAAAACATATTGGTCATATCAGATAAATATCCTCAACAATGTTCTTATTAAGGAAAATGTATTTGACACCCATTTGAAAAATCTCACAATAATAATGATATTTAATTGATCAAAATATATAAATATTTATTATCATTATAATTGGAGAAAACTATTTCAAATAGTTATTACCATAAATTGTTTTCTAATAATTTCCCAGTAGACATGATCTATAGGTAGATAGTCCACCATCCATATTGGTTTTTATATTGAATACTCATCATAACCCTATATCTCTAACCCATTCAATTTCTTCCCCCATGTTCGAAATTTGTTTACTGAATATAAATAACATATAATATTTGAAAAAAAATATCCATTTATCATAATTAATTATCTCAAAATCTTCATGGTATGTAATAGTTTCATTATATATGAACATTAAATCATAATTATTTTCTATAAGAAATATATATCTTTGAGGACCTTAACAAACCCTACCGAACCGGGGAAGTTAAAAATCACTATAATTTATTATTCATCCAAAAAAAAGTTTGAAAATCACTAATTTCCCAAATAACATTCCATTTCAACATAATATTTGGACCACGTTCAAGATCATCATAAAATGGAGGTCAGAAACTTGGTATAAAATACCCTAATTTGGGAATGATTTACCCCATGAAATAAAATAAGAAATAATAAGAACTTCACCTCAAAAATAACTATAATGTACCCATACTTTTTATATACAGACATATTAATATCTAAAGATAAAAATAATCAACATCCTAACATATTATATCACAACATAATTACTGAATAAATAATTATAATTTTTTTAGGTAAAAGTGAATAGATGAATATGTGCCTTATAAATACAATGAATGGAAAAGAATTTCAGTATGAATAGAATGATAAAAAACCATAAAAAGTAATCTATCATCCAATGGTCACAAAAATACACCACATAAATGATATATATAAGACTCATATTCTCCACCAAGTCTAACATCATGAATAATGACAATAACATCAAGAGGAACCAACAAATGATGTTTATTCTTTATCTTTTCATACATCAAACACAATAATGTCTCTATATTAACCAAGTAATATGCAGTTTATGAGGAATATACTAGTTGTATAGCACCAAAAATCATTATAAAATCTATGATAACTCAAACTAATTGTGTTATTATGAAGAATATTTTTATAAAATTTACTATTCATTTTTAAATGAAATGGTAGAAAACTATTTCATAAATACTTTTGTTTTTTTAATACATTTTTAATCTAAAGTAAAATTGAATGATAAAAATGTAATATATATCCAAGTTGAACATTTAATAAACCATGTATATAAATATATTACAGAATAATTAATGATATCACATCTTAATAAGGCAGAAGATACAAAACATGGTTTATAATCTATGGCTCCAATAGTAACATGGACATAATCATATAACACCAAATGGAAAATTTGGCCCCACAAAATAACATTATTTTAAAAAATCACTCACCCAAATCTGACCCTATGTAATGAAAACCAATGATAAATAAATCTCCAACAACGTTAATAAAAAATTCCCTTAGTTTTCTATGTTAACTCAAGTAAATTATCACCATGTATTCAATGTCATCAACTAAAAAATCCACTGTACATTATATAAAACTATGTCTTTAATATTAATAATCCATCAACCATAATCAGTCTTATTTTAAATCCAATTTTCAATTCAATTTGATATAAACATATTTCTTAAATCATTTTATCAAACAGATCATGTAAAAGGAAACTATTTTTAAAGAAAAAATCCACAGAAAACTAAATAAAATGTAATATATTCTAAGATAAATCAAAATCATAAATTTTTAATCATAAATGTTTTCTCATTTATAAATGTATAAAATTATATAGTAGATAAAATCAATGTAAATCATAGAAAAATTTGTAATCCAATTAAATGATCCATTATATGGGGATACATACAAAATATTTGATAAAGACTCACCCCCTAACAAAATGTAACTATGATAATAAAATAGAGATCATCACCATCTACAAAACAAAGATATTCAATATTTAAAACCAAACATACCCATAGAGCCATCCACAATGGGTAAATGGTGCACAATTATTATAGGAAAACAATATTACCAGAAAATGGATGAAGAAGGAAATTAAAGGAGAAAACATTTTTAATTGAGGTCTAATATGAAGGATTTCACCAAAACCAAATAATAATCACCAATAGAGAAAAGAGGATGACCAATTTATGAATGGAAAAAGAAGGTCATTCAAATTTGGAATACTATTGGAGAAATGGGTTAAAATCACATACAAGAAAAAAGTGTAAATTATCAATTTTAAAACCCAAGAGGAAGAGGAATATAGAAGATGATCCTTAAAATTCACAATATATTGTTCTCAAAGTCAATATTTAATTAAAATTTGTTTTATTATCTTTTTGTTTTATATTATTAAATAATTATTCAATAAAACTTAAATAAATTAATATTACATCACAATGTAAATACTTACCTTTGGTATCCAATTTCCCATTAAAAACCATTTTTATATAGTAAGTTTTCTATCCATAAAAAATAATTCAAATTTTCATCCTGACTGCATTATTTACCTTACACATCTTTATAACAATATAAAAATATTTTATAATGTGTAGTGATCATAAAATTCTCTATAAGGGAGAAAAAAATTAATGGAACACATTAGTACATTTTAAAATCAAGAAATAATAAAAGATAGATTACTATTAATATAATATTATTTGAATAAAATAATAATTTACATGAGAGTAAAAAAATATTTACATATTATTAAATTGTATAAAAAATTATTATAAATCATAAAAAACATTATTATAAGGATTTATTAGAAAACATGATAACCCCTGTAAAATGTTTTTGTACCAAAAAACCATTTTCCCAAAAATATAATAATACAACCATTAAAATGTAATACCATTTTATTACATATGAAATTAATATATATTAAATTAAAATATATTAACAATCATATACAAGTCTTGTAGATAATAATGGTGAATAACAAAATGAACATTGTATCAAAAGAGAATTGATTCAAAAGAAATGTGGAAGAAAAAAATAATAGAATACTAATAAGTTAAGGATAACTGCCAACACAACATTAAATTATGGATTTTGTCCCAATTTGGTTTATTTTTACTCGCTAATCACATACTTGACATCTCATGATATAAAATCATACTCAACATATTGAGGTGATATAGGTGTGCACCAATCATAACATGTTCATGAATATATTATGCATAAAAGGATAAATGGTTTTTTGAATAAAAATTGATATTTTTTATAATAAATCTAATATAAATAAATTCCTATAAATTTGGGAAAACATTAAGCAACTATATATGTCTATGTAGAAAATTCCTTTTGTATTTTTAAAGAAAATTAAAATCTTCCGTATAAAACAAATAAGAATATTCGATTTAAAATCCATTAAAATAAATTGAAAATTGAAATAATCTTTCCATTATAATTATATATATACATCTTTAAAATAATTATAATAATATTTTTATTGAATAAAAAAATTTATAAAATAAATAGCTAAACAAATTAAAAATAATGTGATATTGTAAATTGTCCTTTACCTCAAATTTGATGCACCACAGACATAAGTTATATTTTGTAATAAAGAATTATGTCAATTATTTTCATTTTAAAAATATTATTAATGTATATTATTCCAAGTATCATGTCTTAATTAGTTTATAAATGAAGGTCATATTTGGTGCTTTTATGATGTTCAACACATATTTTAAAAATAACAATATTATTTTAGCTCTGGAAAAGGTTTCCATTATTGAACCATTTTCAAAATAAATATAACAAAAAATTAAAATTTAAATATATCAATTATTTTTTAAAACCAATCATGAATGAGTGTTAATAAATATAAACTATGTTATTTTCATTGAGATGTTAGGCCATACATGTTAATGAGTATCATTTTCGATTTTCAAACATCATTGTAAAAATAAGTAATGTAATATATAATCCCAAAAAATAATTATAATATTCTAAATAAAATATTATTTCATTAAATTTTCAATAAATGTGATGGAAATATTAAATTTAATTTCCTTCCCATCGTAGTGGTGGTAATCCACCCATATGCTCAAACGTTATTATCATTTTTTAGTGAATATAAATTTAATAATAATGAATATTTATTAATTTTCCAAATTAAAAAACACTAACTAGATATAAAAAAATAACTATAAGATATATATATATATATATATATATATATTAAATTTATCATTAAACCATCCATTAGAGGATGTGATCCAAAAATTAATATTTATTTTAATGATGTGGTAGTCTGTTGTACACACAAATATTAGTTTCAATTCTCATTTGATCAAAGAGGATATTGATATACGGAATTACATTTCCATGGAATAATATTACTGTACAATAAATTTCTTATTATTATTTAACCATTTGTAAAAAATATTTTTCAGAGTTATAATTCCAAATAAAAATAAAATTTCTAATTAATAAGAAAAATGATTCTAGGAAAACCTCCATTTATTTTCACCTTAAGGACTCTAAGGTCAGTATTCTTCCAAAATTTAGACCAATAAAATTTTATTACTTTTGTTATGATGGGAATTTTAATTTATTTTATGAACTAAAATCCATGTGGAGTGTGAATAAAATAGGATAGTTGGTTCCCTTTACAATTAAAGGGAGGGGAACATTGGTATTCCATTAAAATATTTAATTCATATAAATTATTTTCTAAGGAAAAAATATTCAAAAATTATACAGTTAAATAATTGGATGAGGATTTTTGAAAATAATATCACAAAATAAAATTAGGATAGGTTTATATTTTTTTTATACCCTTATTTATTTGTTTTAACATATGTTTTCCTTTTATGATAATTACCACCACAATGAAATTGTTTACAATATAAGGGATAATATAATTTTTGTAGAAGTGAATCTTTTACCATAAATATACTATGTCAGATATGTTAAATAATATCACTATATATTTTGTGATAATAATTATTTTTTAAATGGAAATCATTTGATAATAAATAATTTAATATAATATATCATTAATGAACTTTTTGTAACTACTCATTTAATTTCTTGTTGAAAAATGGAAAAAATGTAATACAAACACAGTCCATTAAAATATGCATTATAGTTATATATATCTAATTAATTTATTGAACATGATAAATAATTCAAATTATATTATTTTAATCATTTTTAAATTCATTAAATTTGTTTTTTTATTTATTTACTAAATACTGTGTCAGAATTATGTAAGAATATTTTTTCAATATCCAACACTTAAAAATTTTAGAAAGAAATAAATGATAAGAATATAATTTTTATTTCCAATATATATTTATGAATGAAGATAATTATTTTTCATCACTGTCACAAAATATTATAGTTATTAAAATTGAGGGAGTGAATATTTATATTAAACAATTACATAAGTATTTTAAAGCACAAAATAATGTATATATGAAAAAAAATCAAAATCATGTACCATTATGATTAAAATACATTAATATAATTTAATTATGACAACTTTTAGGGAAATTTTCTATTCCTTATAGTATTATTTTTAACCCTACATAAAAAATAATCCTAACCGTGGTGCTAATTATTTACTATGGTTATTGTTCACAATAGAAAAAAATTAAAGGAAACTATTTAGAAAAATTATTTCCCATTATTTTATATATGGAATCGATTTTAAATATTCAATTCCTAGATTTATTCGAAATAATATACTCTTTAAAATAAGAACCCAACGAAAAAATAGTTTTTTATAATAATTAATTTTTCTAGAATAAAATTTTTTTTATATCAACTTCATCTATAAAATTGATTCTATTTAATTTAAGAGTATTATAAACATTATACAGTATTAATATTAACTATAGAAAAATTTTAAAACAAAATATATTTTTTAATTGTTACAATGCAAAATATAAATTTAAATTAAGATAAATATTTTGTCATTATGCACTATAAATTAAATATTTTCATGAAAATATGAAAATAACATGCTAAGATAATTTATATATAATTATATAGAAAATTAAACACTTTTTATAACAAAAATTCAATATTTTTTCTAAATTAATTATTATATTCTCTCATAAAATGAAATAAACACAATATTTGAAGGAATCATATTATTTAATTATAACATGAATTTATTAAAAATTGATTGTTTATTTAATATGAATTAATAAATAAATTTTTATTAATCTTGGGAATTATATATATTATTTAATGTGGATAATCCTATTTACCCCCCCCCCACCCAATTCAACTTCAATGTTATATCAATTATATACCAATAATAATATTTTAATGTTTATTTATGTGTGTTTATGTGTATCATATATGCTACAGAATATGGACTTTATTTTAATATCATATGGTGATACACCCCCCACACATAAATAATAGATATGTTCCACACAAAATAATTTTTTTTTGGTAATGAAGGGTTTAAAATATGAAAACACATTTATAGAAGTCCCATATAGTAAAAAATGGATAATAAAACATACTCTTGAATAATTCAAAAACAAAATATAAATTTCATATTGAATAACACATTACTAAGATTACAAATATGATAAAATTATAGGGTTGTGAAAATATAGATATAAAAAAATTATAAGCTCCAAACAATGATGGAGAGTAACACATTTCATTGATTTGAGGATTGTGAAAGATCATGTGAAAGTCAAAAAAATGAAAACAATAAAAAAATGTTGTCTGGAAAAGAATATAAATTCATCTAAAATAATGGTAATCGGAAATAATTTTTTCCCAAAATACTTTTCCTAGAGTAAAATAATTCATTTAAAAAAAATTTTGTTCATAATGAAATATATATAAATTACAAGCAAAATTTCATCCATTATCAAATTTCCACTAGAATATCATCTGCTACTCCATACATTAAGTATTCAAGAGGATTTTATCAAGAATGAACTAAAATAAACATCTAAGATATAATATAATATACTAAATTTTAAAAATATATTCCTTGTTTTAGTATAAATCAATTAAAACCCAAAACTAGTCATCCAAATGAAAGATAATTACCTAAAAGAATAATCCTCCACATAATGAAATATCATATTAATATCCAAATCCTCAATAATGAAACCCAAAGTTAAAAATAGTTCATATGAAAAATAAATAAAATAAAATATTCATCAATATAATCATTACCAAATTTGAAACAAAAATTTCATTAGGATTTTATCAAAATTCAATCTGAGGTTAATTAAACATTTTTCTTCAACAAATATTAGTTACACTTAGTGAAATATATCTAAAAAAATTATATTTTTTAATCATATACATTCTAATATATTCTAATAATTTTGATAAATAAAAATAATCTATATAAATATTCATTAATTTCATATATATTTATAAATGATAATTCAATATATGTTCCTCCATTAAAATCCCAACTAGTCTATAAATATTTATATTTACTTTAATCATATAAAGTTCCCCAAAATAATTAGAATATTCTTCTATAAAAACAATAATCACCTAATAAACAAATTAATTTTAATTCCCATGGATATCTATATTATAGCACATAAGATACCAAAATAAAAATTATCCAATTTATTATGTAAACTACAATAATAACATAATAACAAAGACGTCACATCATCAAGTGGTTTTTGTTTTTACCTTATCACCATATATTAATGGTTTGAAGCCACACGACCATTTCGAAATTATTGGGATTTCACTAAACCTGCATGATTCACAATAAAAAACACTATTAATATGATTCATAAAACGTTCTAATATATATGATGAGCATTCAAAAAAATAACCATAAAAAATTAAATATTGAAAAAATTTATACACTAAAATAATATAACATATATTTTAGTTTATATATAAAAAAATTTAATATAATTTAACAAAAATAATCCCTTATGTTAACCTTAATTATTATGTTTACCTCAACATAATAAAAAATCTCTCAAAATGTTATTAATAACCATAAAGTAACATAACAAAAATACATAAAATGGTTTTTTAAGACATAAATAATATAATAATCCTTAAACATATAAACTATTTATTGTATCTAAATATCTTAATCTGTTATCTCAAAAAAATATCCTAATATCCATAGTTATCTGATCCATTCATCTTTCACCAAATATATACAACTAACGTAATACATTACATAATATTTCATTTCATGTTAGGAAATAATTCTATTTTATTTATAGATCAATAAGATAATAATATTTATTGAATTATTCCATCACCCTTTCATTGATAAATAATATATAACAATCAATATAGATTCACTATGCATCCATTTTTATAAAAAAAATAAAACAATTATGATATAATAATTATTCATTTCATGAATTATATTCAAATTTTTATCTTTACCTAATCCTTTTCCATAATCACCCTTCAAACCATGTGAAAATTAATTTTCAAACATTGGATGAGCAAAAAAAATATCAGAAACATATAGAATATAAGAAAAACCCATTATTTAATTTAAATAACATGTAATCATAAAATAGAGTATTCATTAATGTAATAAACATTGAGAACAAATAATCATTTACTTACACATGATATCTATATTTATAATTCAATTTTTTATATGAAATGCATTATAAGAAATCATGAATAAAAAATTCACACTTATCTAGATTATTTTGAAAAAAATTATAAAAGTTTTTTCTAAAAAACAACCATTCTTTCCACATAACGGAATAATCCATCCATTAAAAACTGAATAAATTATGATTTACTTTTAAAGTAAAACAATTTCAATGAAAAGATATCAACAAGGATTAAAAATTATTTTGTGAATGATGGGAAAATATCATAACAAAAATGGAATCATAAGATAATTAGAACATATGATATATTGAAGAAAAACAAAAAATGACAAATTATATATTGGTGAAAACTTCTAATTCATCATCATAATATTCACATACACCCTTCATGGATTACATTTAACCCCCAATCCCATTTATAACATCTCATGAGACAAAAACATTACCCATTGCAATGGTCCACTACCTATATGACCCAATAATATCTTGTTAATTATTATGTGTTACGGAAAATGAAAGAAGGGCTTTCATTCAAGATATAAATGAATATACATAATGGAATCACAAGTTATAATAATGGTAATGATTTCCAGAAAAAATTGACATCATGTACATTAAAATCGAACATCCCTTTTGTCTTATTTCAGGAAATTCCAAACAATCCATATAAAACATATAAAATGATTCCTTTTTAAATCCTTTGAATTAATTTAAAAAGAGGCATAAAATTTATCTTATTATCATATTAATACATCAGTAAATTAATTTTTATGAATATGTATTTTGATAGAAAAAATAAAAATAAATATTGAAATCATTTTTAAACAATTTTTTAATATTAAGTGTCCCTTGACATGAGTAAGACTCATCACATACATTCATTAAAATCCGGAATCAGATAGTTTTGTTAAATATTTAATTATACAAGAAACATTTCTAATTTTGTTATTCCTTTTAGAAATCTTGTATTAATTAAATAATTATTTAAGTCCATATTGGATATTTTGTTTATATTTTTCTCATATATATAGAATGATATCAATTTTATGTATATGGAAATATAAGTCATTATTCTTGAAAATATTTTATAAAAATCCTGAAATAAATTTGGACCTATAAATTATACTTTTATAACGAATAATGATGGATGGTTCTGAAAAATGGACTATGTTGCAATCATGGGGACAATATATCTTTTGTACTCATGTGGGAAATTTCAATTCTTCAACTATAATTAGTATAAGAATGTAATAAATATATTGAAATTACAATAAAATAATAATATAAATAATAAAACATTATTTCATTATATATTCCATCCATATAATTCTGCGATGAAAAAAGAATCACATCATCTCTTGAATTTTTTAATCCAATCATATTTCGTGATAATATTATCATTTTCCATAAATGGAATGTTAAGAAAATCGATTGTTTCTTCCAATTTATTATGTCTTGAATATTATATATTTTTATACACAGAAACAATAAATCTATTATTATACGCAGAAGTTAGTGGTGATAATGGAAAATTAATTATGTTAGTTTTTGAGTCAGTAGTCCACCATAAACATGAATGATGGGTCTATTTTCAATTTAACAGAAAATGATATGGATATAGGTTATTATATTAACATATCAACATTATATTATATGAAATATAAATGTGTAATTATTTAATCATTATTTTAGAATATTTTATGGAGTTAGAATAATAAATAAAATAAAAATACATTGTTTTGAACTATATGTCTTATTCAGACAACCACATGTCTTTTATACTTTATCTCTTATAGGGGTTGTATTATTCGCTAAATATTAACACTATAATTTTTTTATATAATCAATTGAGATATTTTTTTTGGTATTAAAATATATAAAATTATTTTGGAGTTTTAAGAATAGTGGAGAAGAGGTATCTATTTAAATGTGAGGTGGTATACTTTTGTAATTAATTAAAATATTAAATAAATGTAATGAAATTTCAATGTATAAAGGTCTTAAAATTATATAATTTTAATATATTGGGATTATGGGTTTGAAGAATGTAATGGAATAAATTTTTAACAATTGTATATAATATGTTTTTATCCTTTAAATTTGTCTTAACCCACAGTAACCCTTTTTAAAATATACAACAATAATGAATTTGTTGACTCATTATGGGTCAAGAATGTTACAGTAAATAGAAATATTGTAAAAAACATTGGCCACAGTTGATATTTGAATCTAAAAAATTTTCAATTATAAAATAAAATGATTTTAGTATATTTATATCATTTAATAAAATATTCTTTATTTTAAAATACCATTAATTTTATATCCTAACATAAAAAGGTATTAATTTCATGACATTATTTCTTCCCATGTTGGAATGATAAAACACCCTATGAAATAAATACACTATTTATATCCTAACATGACATGAAATCTTCTTCTAATTTAGTGACACTCCTTCACAGAAAAGGACCTGCAATAATGCGATAGTGTTAGTGAAAACCCTCACTCGGTCATAACTTGGCTTGCTGTAATTTTGAACTAAAATCTACTGAAATTTAAACACAATACATTAAAATAAGTAAATGAATTACTAAAGATGAATATTGATAAATGTTATATTACATACAAAAGAAGAAAATGTGGTAGTCATAATTCTCACTACCATTATATTTTATTTCACAATAAATTTGTTTGCACTTTTTGTTAAGGGAAAATTGAAGAATTATTCCAAAATCATTGATTCACAATCCCAATTCTTGAGACAATCTCATCCATGATACTAAATCACACAAACTATTGGAAAATAAATTGCATACAACACTATATGATAATATTCCATGTTAAGAATAGTTTTGTCATTATATGGTGGTGTAGAGTTTTAAATCAAAATGTACCTAGTCAACTATATGAGATGGGTTTGAGTTACACATCCTCAACTAGGATACATGAAAAAAATAATGAATATATTACGTATGGGGTAGTAATGATAATCGATATTCCACATTATATAATAAATCCATAATATCAAATTGATTAAAATAGTTTATAATCAATATACCATTATTTATGAGTTGAATATGACTCAACAGAGGAGAAACCATTGATCACCAATGATAATATCAAACAGATGATGATGAAAGTATACATCATATTTTTACTGAATAAATTTAATTTAAAATATATTCTGAATAAAATGAATTTTACTAATTTATTCATTAATTATAATTATTCAAAATATGGAATTCACACCTGAATATGACTTGTAAAAATGGTACTAGAATCTTAATCCATAAAAAGATTCAATGAGTGTCATTTTTATCAAGGATTGAAAAATATTGTTATATGAAAAATTATTAAGTTATAAATTTTTCACCTAGAATATTAAAAATAAAAAAAAATATTGTAACATATCCTTAATAGTTTTCATATTCTTCTTCGTTGATTGATTCATTTGTAGATGAATGGTATTTCTCAATTTTAGCTAATTAACCATCACTTCTAGTGGACCCTTATAGAATCAATATGTTATGTGTGTATCATAATGTAATAAAATCATAATATTCATGACATTAGTATTCAAAATCTATTAAACATACATAAATCCATGACATTATAACTTCAATGAATCCATTATATGATTATAATGGTTGAATTTCATAAATTAGTTTATAATTATCCAAATAAAACACATTCCACTATGAGACAGAGGATGGACAATATAAAAGTCTATATAAATCACATACACATCAATTATTGAATGATAGGAGACCAAAATTAATCTAATGTATTATATTTCTCAGCATTAATGTTCTAACATGTACGTAAATCTGATACTAAATTAGACACCTCATTATAGATCCTAGGCTATCGTTACCATTATTTATGATCATAAAACATCTTGGTTGATCATTTGTGAATTTAAGGACTAGATTAGTTCCCAACTTCCACTAATTCCTACATCATGTTCAATTTAACCACTAATATCTTCTTAAAATATAATGAACCATCTATATAATCATACTATCTATTGATGTCTCCCCATAATCTATAAATCATTTCATCCAATCATTAACAAAATTTTATGGCGTTCCAAGCCAAATATAATTATATAAAAGGGGTTTGAATTGGTCAATTGTTAGAAAAACGTATTTATCTTGACAGCTTATATCCATAAGTAAATTAGTAAATATTTTATCCAAATTATGCATGTTTTTAAGTTAAATTTACCCTTGATTCAACATCTTATAACTTAATTCATCAACAACTACATTCCCTTTATTAGGGGTACATGATAGATCAAATAAAAATCATAGATATATTCTATCTGGTTCCTATGATTTAGATTCAAATAATTATTGTTGAATATATACATTAAATATGTGTGATAATTATAAATAGTAAAATTATCCCTTAAAAATAACGGTGCTATGTTTTCATAACATCAATAACAGTCACTAACTCATGATCCCCGGTGGGCTAATTATTCCCATGATTGTAAAACATGTTAGACCTATAAGTTTAAACAAAGTAACTCTTTATTAAAACACAACTCATCCCCACATATTTGTTATAAAAACAATCTATATAGATAAAACATGATAAATGTTGAATTAAAATATGATATAATGTAAATATAATCATAAAATATCTAAGAGATCATTATAAGTTCTCATTAAAGTTAAATCTAGCCCATTTTATGTCAATGTAATAAAGGATGATTATTTCATATATAAACAATTAAAAAACATATTAATTTATTTATTTGTGCCTGGAACACTCATGATCATATAAAAATTCTAGGGTCTCCTCGAATATGTCCCAAATTGGATATTCTTATGTTCCAAAAAAATGAAATTACTGGATACTAAATTACTCAAAAATATAAAATCATGGATCTAAAACTAATAATTGTATAGTTCATCAAATAAGATATTTTATATTAAGGATCCCACGATAAATACAATATTTTACTTAGATTATTCCCTCATTTAAGAGTAATATAATATATATGTATTGTGGAATTTAAAAAACATGTCAATATATCGATGAACGGTGTAGTTCATCAAGCTTATAAACATAGAAATGGAATAATTATGGTCGAATTACATAACCAAATATAGTAATTCCTCTACATTATCCATACTGAGATCTTGGGAATATCTACTTCCTTCACCCTTAGTTAACAGTATCGTAATATTTGATCATTATTGGAACACAATTTCACCCCCATAGGATGGTCAAAGTGATCATTTCTTTTTGAGTTAACTTTATCATATTATTGAGGGTCTCTACATTATGATTCTAATTAACAATTAAAACTAAATTCGATGTATTCCTTATTAATGAATGAAATGTGGGATTCTAGTAATTCCAATCTAGGGAGAATAGAAAACATTCTCTTGAGATCTTCCAGTAGAACAATTAATTCTTTAAACTCCACTAGGTGAAATCCAAAATGATAATGAAAAATATAATTCCTAAATGGGAGTATATTAATAGTGAAATCTACCTAACAAAAGGTCATAAACCCAAATTTATTTTAAAAAACCCCACAGTATACCCATCCACCACTATTTGACATTTTATATATTATATATGAAACATGGAATCTGAAACGAATAGTATATATTGGACAAGAAAAACATATAACACCAAAAACCAAATATGGTCACTCAATCTATAAGTGTACAAATAAAACAAGTATACCCAGATTTAAGGAATATATCTCACAAATATATAAGGTACTTGAGAACAAATATGATTATTTTCATGAATTGTAGCTATATAATTATCTTGAATTAAAACACTTATTAATATTTCTCTATTACTGTGCTCCTCTAAAATCCATTCTAAATATATCAAATGATAAAATTTTCTTAATATTCTATGAAATATAAACATATGGATCCTCCCCAATTGAAAGCGGTGGGCCAAATTAATGATTTTATGATCTTTGTGTACCCTTCAAAACAATCTACAAGCTACTTAGTGGAAGTCGGGGTTCATCATACATGGAAAATTGGGAAACAATTGTCGGTTAAATTTGGAGGAATCTTGGTATATTATCTAGAAACATATAGATTCAAGGAACTATATCATAAATTGATAAAATTTGTTGAAAATATGTAATTAAAAAAATAAGAGAAATTATAAAAAAAACATGTGTCATCATTAAAAATCAATTAATATTTATTGAAGTCATCGTTTTTTAGAATTAAAATTATAAATGATATTTATTCAACATGTTGATTCAATTAAACTGATGATTGTTGGTCCACACAAAATCAATTAAATTTTTAATGGTTAATTCATTTTTTAGGTAATTAACTACATAAAACAGGTTTAGGTTCATTACACATAATACAGTGCGAACAATTTCCCTCAATGATCATGGATTCATCTATTGCATATCCTTTAGTTTTGTCCATTAAGAAATTCTTGGTACAATACAACATCAATGGTGGATTTGAAATTATATTCATTAAAGGAATTTTAAATTAATAAAAATAATTAATGTAACCACTCACAATTCATATATCAATGAACCAGAATATTATTACAACCCCAATGTGAGGGGAACTATCCTCTTATGAATATGGTCATGATGTGTAGATTAAGTCATAATTAAATCCCTAAAATGGATATAAGGGGACTAATGGGGGTAATGGATAATTATAGTAAAATATTAATTTAAACTATAATAAGAAAACATTAATTGGATCTAGGGGAGGCTCGAACTAAAAATTTTCATAAACTCCCCCAGTATCTCTAACCTCAAACGTGGAGGGGATGCCCTCTTATTTATATATTTTGAAATTAAACAATGCGTAACACTATATACACACCATGTATATTGGCCAATTTTGTTGGGTTTTTTTTTCTCTACCAATAGGTAAGATGTGTTTCTCCCCTTGAATGTGAAGTAGTCATCCATCTGTTGGTAGGAGTACACAACATTTAGTTCCACCCCACAAGGATTGTAAATTGAACATCAAAATCCATCCACTTATTTAAGGGGCTACGTGCCATTTAAATGGTTAGAATATGGCTTGTAAACTCAGTTTAGCAGCTTTGGTGAGTACTCAGGTTGGCCGATTTGTGTCTATGAATTTTAGGCAACGTGTTTTTATTTGTACACAACATGTATATTTCAATTTTTTTCTGATCATTCCCCCATTAATGAATTTTTCTTTATAACACCTAGAAACCATCATGATCCCCAATGAAAATAATTTTATCTACAAAATATCATATATCTAGTGAAAACATATTTTTATACTCAATTAAATGTATGAATATGTATACAAAAATCCGGTACCACCAACTCCACCACACATAGCCACTTTCATCCCCTGAACCAAAATCTCATCATCAAATCAACAGAATCCATAATGTAAAAAGAAAATAATTAAATTAATTATTATTGAAAATACTATAGTCGTAGACTAGGATTTTAAAATTCATAAAACATATTTTAATTCCAAAATATATTTCAATCATGCCATATATATAATCAAATTATAGTTTTTTATTCTCTTTTATTCACATTATTTAACTTTTCTTAAATAAAAATACCAATTGATGATTTACATCAATAAAAGATACCGCACTCATTAAAAAATATTATTTTATCAAAGTTATACTCAGTATAATGTATATTCACTCTATCCATAAGCTTTCATTTATTATATTTCTCTATTTTAAAATCAAATCACAAAAATCATGAGGTCATTTAATAATATTAAAATTTCCCTAAGGCTTAGGGTTGATATCTAATGATTTGAAAAATAATCTATGGGGTTAGAAAAAGGTGGATGAATTCTTAAATAATAATGCATGATATTCAAAATGAACCTTTCTTAAAATGCATCTATAATCAACATCTCTCTAAAGATATCATCACTGTGATATTCCCTTACCAATATGAGTTCATAAACCATCAAATAATGTTTATCATGTGAATCCAGTCAATCTTATCCATTTTTCTGTATCTTTTCTCTTTTTTATTTCTTTAATGGGTACTTCCAAGAATACAGTGAATTGTTGTTTTGAAACCCTTCCTCTCAAATTACCATGTGGCACTTTCCCCACACACATAAATGCATGGTTTCTCACCAAAATATAACATGAATGATAGAAAATCACTCTCTAAATTTCAAATGAATAATCATGATAAATAATGATAGAATTAGGGTAGTAATGGAAAATATTCTTGTAATATATCTTCCTAAATAGGAATTTGAGGGTTTCTAAGGGTTTTACGAAGATTAGATGTTGTGTAGGTCTCAAGTTCAATGGGGATAATAATCAATCAAATGCCTCAATCATTTAAATGTGATTCAGAAATCATCATTTTTTTAAAATAAAAACTAGAAAGTTATGGTAGATATTCATATCCCATGGGGATATCAATAATTATGGTATAAGAATTAATATTTCAAAATGGATTCGAATACGTCTTAGGAATGAGTAATGAGGTCATCCATGTCATGACATGAGTTGAATGAATATTCTTATAAATGTAAATTTCCCAGACATTAAATCCAGATCGGAAAATATCAACATTCATTTATAAATAAAATGAAATTTAAAATAAACATATATCTTTATAAATTAACTATTATGTATAAACTATTTTTAATTATAATTAATCATTAAATTTCCACATTTTAAAATATTTTAACTATTAATGATGTATCCATTATTAGTTCAAGGGGAAAGAATAGTGTAGTTAGAGACTCTCCCCCACACATACTATGGCACATGGTCCCCCATGTACAACACTAAGGTAGAGGAGAGGATTTGGAGACACAAGAGGGGTTAGGATGAGGGACTATAGTGAATGAAGTAAAGACAGTGTGAAAATGTTAATGAAACTCTAAATTAATATTCCCCTCATGGTGAGTTGACAAAGATGGAATGTAGTTGAAGGAAAAGTGTCAGCCAATTCTCACTAGATCTTATGACTTGTGATGGAAAAATAAAAATAAATTGGAAGAGACATACATCATTGTTTCATATTCATAGAAGAAAATAGTCATATATGATAAAAATAGATGTTCCCAAATTCATCCATGGGGTGGCCTTAGAAGAAATGTTATCAGAAAGAGGATGATCCACCAAAGGAGGACCTATTGTAGGGGACACAGGAGGCATTGGGTCTTCCCTATGATGGGATGGAATAGATGGAAGATATGCCATATAAGTTGGAGGAATAGTAGCATACGAAAACTTATCAGTACCCAGCATGGGAGGATCCACCAACTCATCTTGGTGGGAAATAGTAGTAACAAAGGTCGAGCCACTAGTGGATAAGAGAATATAATATTTGGAATGTTCTATCAATATTGGTTGTGTTGTGGAAGGATGAGGAGAGGATAGAGGAGGAGGTGATTTTGGAATTGAAAGGCCCATGTGTTGGAGGATGAGCAGAAACATCCCCTCCATCAATGTTTTCATCTTAGCGATGGCATCCTACTATTTCATAAGAAGGTACACACAATGGTCCAGTCTGCCCAGGGTATGTGAAATTTTGGGGGTGGGGGTGGGCGTAGGTGAGGGTGAGGCTAGATGTGGGTTCATGGATGAATTAGAAGAATAGGGGATGATATTAGAAATAACATCCATTGTTGGATTTGGTGGGTCAAGGTCAGAAACACTAACGGGAGAACTTGGGTCATCTCTTACCCCATCCAGAGTTGGTGAATCTGGCATGAGCACAAAGTCCTAACCTCAATGCTCAACCATCATAAATGGGATACGAAAGACTAAGTCTATATAATGAGGAGAGACTTAGTTGTTTTGAGAGAGATATGACTCAAAAATTCCAAAAACTTTGGGCTAACCAGGTGGCATAGAAAACACCATTCAGGTTTCCCTGATGGAAATCAATCCAATAGTGGAAGTACAAAATGGATAGACAATGGAGTTTAGGGTAGTCATGCCTAAAAATAAAAGTGAGAAGGTCCTTGTCATAGGTAGAAATGACACTGATTTCCTCTGAGGTGGGAAAATGATGGCACTGAAACAATGGTGAATGAAATGAATTGGAGGGGAAATGATGAGTGAGCTCTTCTGAGATGTTCAGATATAACTATGGCTAGTCTGATCAAGCTTATACCACGTGGAAAAAAAGTTAGATTACTCAAGGTGGGTGAGGATTGAGATAAGAGGTGGAGTAGAATGATGGAATATAAGATGCTCCCTCAACCATACATATCCTTGGGAAATGAAAAGTGGTGTGTGTCTAGCCTAAATCAGACAATATTAGCCCTATAAATGGACATCTAGTATTAGGTGAGCCCATCAAACATGAAGGTCAACAAAAACTTGGGTAATAAATAATTGAATATAGAAGTTCTAACATTGAGTTTTTCCAAAAGAAGTGTGGGATGAGGAGATCCTATATCTCTTCCTAGATAATGACACGTTGTGACACTATGGTATCTCGGTAGCTGCCACTCAACTAGATCATGCATCATGAAAGATTCCACGATCTCTCAGCCAAAGGATGAAACTCAAAAAATAAAATTCCAGGATGTGGCTGTGGTCAAGTAGTTTATAGTATAGGAAAAGATGGGGCTATAGATACTAACTTGGAATCTCTATCCATGGTGGCAGTGGATGGAGTAGATGATGATTATAGAACTCGCTTAGAGGTCAGGCCCGTAGTGGATGTATGTGTTGGCATAATGGGGTCCACCATTATTATGGATGGCTCTAAAGGTTCCACGCTAGATGTGGGAGCTACAGAACTAGATCCCACATCAACTAAAAATGATGTTGGTACAGGAAGGAGAAAAGGTAGTGATGATAAAACAAGCGTATAGTATAATGGGAAATCTGGAGATGTTGTCATGGAAAGCCAAAGTCATATCTAGTGTAAAGATGGTATATCTACATCTATATAATATGTTTTCCACTTATCAGTCAGATGAACTATATCTTCCATAGTTTTAATACATATATAAGAAAAAAATTAAAACTAAAAATTCGAAAGAAAATTATGATAAATGTGAAAAAAACATACACTGCTTGTGGATGTAGTGTACACAATATTTATTTTGATCTGATATTGAATCCATGTACTATGGATTGAAATCCTTAGAGGTATTGTGTTTGGGATATCAAATAAATGACATTTCATATATCATCCTTTCCATGTGTATGTACATTGGTTTCAGGGCCTTGTTAATTCCCATACATGGAGTTAGTGGGAAAATCAAATATCATAGTAAGAACCGGGTATAATTTAGACATGACATGTATAAGAACCTAGTAGCTAATGCATGTACACTCTTTACACAAAATATTCTGGATGAATAGATACACAGCATGCCCCAAACATACATGTTGTGTGCAGATAAATGGGGTCTTATCTGTGTGGTCTGTGTACACGAGTTACTTCTAAATGATGGGTAAAAGAACATCACATGGCGTGTACCTAACGTGAATGAAATGAATGTTCACTCAATCCAAAAATACACCAAACATATTTAAAGATCTATAATATGGGTGAAGATTTTTGTACTTAGACTAAGAATCACAATGAGGCTTAAATCAGGGGAGAAATAAGTAACACTACTGGATTGGAGGGTTATGGGTATGAAAACATACAAAAGAGGAATGTGGGTGGCTGTGTGACATTGGCTCTTCCTGGTTAGGGAATCTCTTATTTAAAGACATATGATATGGATTGTACAATTAAGTACACAATGTAATATCTCTCTTTTTTTTCAAATGATAACATATTTATTTACAACACAAATATATATATATATATATATAATAATATAATATAATCAATGGTAAAAATATACACATAATGTATCAATGGATGTCACATCAGGTTAGGTAATATTTGAAAAAGAGAACTAAAACCATTAGTCCAGTGCTTGGGGTGCGATTCGAACCGATGACCGGTCGTTTTGAACGTAAGACCTCAACCACTAGAGTAAAGGTCATAGTGCTACAAATTTTGGAAGACATTTAATAATTAAATTATATGTGAATATATACATGGGATGAAGAAAACACACTATGTGTGGTATTAATTTCAATCTTAGGGATGAAGTAGGGGGATTAGCTGAGTTTGTACCCGGGTCTTTTGAATTTTTATCTGAGACATTTCCAATTATCCAATGTCACATGTATATATTTTATTATTTAATAAATAGTTTAAATTATTATTTAAAACATAGAACACATGGCGTATATGAAAATGCAAATTGTGCAGTTTTATTAATATGAAAAATGATGGTACTGGGCCGATTGATAGGAATTGAACATGAGTCATTTGGATCTAGTTTATAAACCTAACCCATCGTTCCATCCACATCATAGGTTTAATATTATTTGGAAACACATATATATCATTTCAAAAATACCTCACATGTCCTTTAACTAATCATGGGTGCAAAAAGGATGATACCTCTATCGATGGTATGTGTGGAGTGATTCAAACTGACAGATGCTCGGATACAACCCATTTTCTTTTCCATCGGATCACACCTCATCTTTTTTTATTAATATAAATAGTATATACTTATACTAAAACTTCTTTAAAAATATACAATAAAAAGAAAAATAAATTCTATGTGATAAGAGTTAGATGGTATGTGCTGTCATTCTGTACTTATTTAATCAGTGAAATGAAGAGGGAGTAGAAAATAGAGTGTGGAGTACACATACACGCTATGTATTTATTAATAATAGAAATTAAAGACAAGAAATGAATAGGTAAAAATAATTACTCGGTTGCCTCCCAGTAAGTGACTTTGTTTTTAGTCGTTGTCTTGAACTGAATTCGAGGTACTTACCCGTAATCTGAAGGTAGAGGTGGATTTCACAATGCGAACCACCAAATGTGTCTCGCACCATCAATTTTGATCAGTGATTATTGACCATCAAGTGGTTTGTGTAGTGGATTGTAGTATCCATGTTCTAATACTAGTAGATAATGAAGGAGGACTTGTTTAATAGTGTTATTATGTATGTCCTCCACCTCTTGAGGCTCATACTATGAAACATTGTAAACCCTAAAATAACAAGAGGTATCACCATAATCATGTATATAATAAACTAAGATTTCAAACATATAAGGGTGATTAAATTCATAATCAATAAGATATGATCTGTACCCATATTCAAATAATGATATGTGAAGATTTATTTCCAAAATTATTAGTGTATTATATGTGGGATTCATATGATAACATTTTTTCGTAGTTTAAATGAAATTAAAATACCTATGGCCAATCTCAACTAGATTATCTATATTGTAAATTAGCTTAATTAGTCACACTACCATATTTCCATGTCACCCCAACCTTTCAGTTTTGTCAAACTGGCTTGGGATTTATATCACTATCATCAATAATAACCTTTCATTATTACCTGATGATGGTTCTGGAGGCTAAGATGTAAAGGGTGGGATAAAGGATGTATATGTTTGTACCTCAAAATGGAACCCATAATCCATGTATTGATAATATTGATATAGGTAGAAGTACATCAACGATGTGTTATAAAAGAAAAAATCATTTCCAGATGGATTGCACCACTCCTCAGTCTGATAGTAATCCATGGGACGTGTGGTTGTGGTGAACAAGAAAAAAATAAGAAAAAAAAGAAGAGAAAAAAATTGTTTGGTGGTCGACCATAACCCAAACGTGCACTAGTGATTTTTTTCTCTTGTAACGGTGAAAAAATTTGGAACCTGTCCCATCGCTAGGGGAGGGCCAAATTAAGGATTTGATGACTTTTATGTTCCCTTATGAACTAACAATTAGGTACATAGTGGTAGTCGGTGTTTTTCCCACAGGAAAAAATTGGGAAACAATGGTTAATTTAATCTTGATGAATATTGCTCAATTATCTAGACACAAATAAGTAAAGGTAACTGTCAATTAAATTGAATGAATTTATGGAAAATAAGTAAAAATTGAAGGATACTCGAAAACTCAGAATAAAAAAATCATGGGGGTTTCAATTCAATTAGGGTTTATTAAAGTCCTAATTCATTATAATTAAAATTATAAATGATAATTATTCACCACATAGATAAAATTCAATTGATGTTTGTTGATACCAACAAAATCAATTACTTGTTTAAATGATAATTCCTTAGTCCTGTAATTAATTTCATAAAACATGTTTATGTTCATTAACCCTAAATTTACGGCTATGATTTCCCCCAATGATACTTTGTTCATCCACTACAACACATCTATTTTTATCTATTGAAGTCATTCATGGTTTTTTATAACATCACTGGTGGTTTTAAAATTATGTTCCTTAAAACAATTATAAATTAAAAATAATAAAAATAAACACACTTCAAAACTCAAATATAAATGATCCTGAATCCTACTACCACACCAGCGTGAGAGGATGTACCCTCTTATTACCATTGTGATGGTGTTCATATTGAGTGGGAACTCAATCCCAAACAAGGATATGAGAGGATAATGGGGGAATGTGATAATTAATATAAAAAAATAATTAAAAAGAAAAAATAAAAGCATGAAATGGATCGAAGTGAGGCTTGAATGGAAAAGTGGTAGCACCTCCCCTTGGATCTACAACCCCAATCATGGAATGTCCTCCCTCATATTTATAAATTTTAAAACTACATTGAATATAAACAAATGTACACACCAGGCATATTGGTCAACTAATTTTTTTTCTTTCTTTTATCTACCGGTAGGTGAGTTACACACCGCTCCTTGACTTCGAATGAGTTGGAGGTTGATTGGTGGGAGTACATGGTGTATAACATAGACCCATATGTCTTGTAGTATCATCATTCACCACACACCACTTTTAGAAGGGGGAACCCAAAATTTAAATTGAAATAACACAACATGTAAGATCTGGCCAGATAAATGGGTGTGTACTTGGGTTTGTTGATCCACATTTTTGCGTTGTAGAGGACATTGGTTTATCTTTACATGCTGTGTATATTTAAAATTTTCATATAACCATTCTCAGTTCATTTCTTCATCTATAAAACAGCTAAAAATCAACATGGGAAACAATATAATGCATTTAATATACAAATATACATATATCCAGTGATAAAATGTTTTTATACTCAATCGAATGAATGATAATGTATACATAAATTGGGTAAAAAATTTTATAATTTTGTTAGTTCATTTTCTTAGTATGAATAAAATTTAAACCAATAACAACAGTTTGATCATTAACATGATGTAAAAATAAACAATTATAAAATATTAAATAATGAGACAATGGAATCGTAAGTGAAAATCATGAAAGATGTTTGAAAATATAGGGTAACATCATTATAACCAATATATATATATAACGGTGTTTTAAAATATGTATTTGAATCTAATAATGAAAATATAAAAAGCATAAAATCAAAATAATATGAAATAGAATATCAATTGAAGATTGAGTATCATTAAAATTTGGAATTTAATGAAAATAAATAATCACATAAAAAAATAAAATTTTCAAAAAACAATAGCATAGACAAGTATTTCATTGGGGAGTAGGAATAACCATATGATTCCTATGTTCGAACATGAATCACTATATGATTACCATAGTGGAGTGAGTAATCCATACTCAATAATTATATATTTATTGGAAATAAATAAATTTTTTTAAATTGAATTAAAATGCATGGATATAATTGAAAAGAATAACCTTTAAATTATTTGACAATTCAATTAATTTAAATAATATAAATAGATTTAAAAAATTATTTTAAATTTATTAAAGGTTAATAATAGAAACATTGTAGATAAAAACTATTTTACACTAGGTAAATGTGATAGTTCGGGAGATGTGAAAGAAACAATATAGAAAAGATAACTATTTAAAAAAATGGGAATAATTCATAACATAAATTCATTTTAATTGATTAATTGAATCATTAACAAAGATTATTTTATTTTGAAACATGATTTCAACAAAAAAAAGAATTTGAAATTAAAACTTTAATACGTTATATTTTATAAAATACCAACATTGAATGATTTTAGACTAATAACCTTGATTATCACCAAAGAGAGGATTTTTTCATAAACACCTGAAAATATGATGAACATTTAAAAATATATATTTTAAATAAGGAGATTCAAATTAAACCTCAAAAATATTGAATAATAGTTAATTATATATAATATATATATTATATGAATTAAATTGAAAAAATTTAATGTAATTTGGTGCATAAAATAGAGTTAATCTAAAAGAGGGAAAATTTGATATGAAATTCCTTAAGACTAGCATAAAATATACAATAAAAAATCTTATAGAACGGATATCCTAAAATTTAACATTATATTACATGATTAAATTATAATTCCAAATATATAGTATACATACCACTTAAATATGAATTTCTCTATAAAAATGTATTATGTGTCAATAATGGAAAATTGAGATAAAATCATTTACCATGTTCATGATTGGTTTTTCACATGTGTTCATCTTTTTTAAAATTAAAATTATTTATTTTGGATACCATACTAGTATCCTTTTCCTAATATATTTAAATTACTATGGGAAATTAATTAAAGTATTATATTTATATGTTAAAAAAAATTCATTCTGTTTCAGTGAAAATGGAATCGGTTTCAGGTTATTTTCGTAATCATAGAAATCAATGATGATTTATGAACATTATGTTTAAAATGAAATATAGAAATTGTATATCCAAAAAATCATTAACATATCAATTAAATATAAAAATATAATAATTTATGTTGTAATATTCATCCATATTATAATTTTTTGTCACTAATTTAATTAGTTTGTTATACCCACCCAAACATGAAAACACATTGAGTTCATCAGTTTTAATGGTGACGAAGATAATTAATTTGAAATTATACCTAAATAAATGGATTATAGTGATATTATCTATTTATATTTATATTTATAATTTTGAACTAGATTTTTTATTTTTTATAATGACAAAAAAACTAGATGAAATATGAAAAAAAACGATTCTTCATTGATGTGGAAGTTTCTACATAAGAATTATTGATGATCCTTTATTTTTTTATGGGGATGGAAACTAAGTAAATAAGGTTTATGATATTAATATAATGACATATATATAAAAAATTACCCATAAGTTATTTTTTTATTATTTCGATATGATATTTCATAGTTTTCAATTATGAAAAAAAACATATGAAGGATATAATACATACAATGGAGACATGATCTTTCTGTTGAAGAAGCCATGAAATTGAAGGGATTGTGATTGCAATAAATTACTACTGCATTATGTTCATGGTATATTGTTATAGGTAGTGTAAAATTTAAAATTTTAAAGTTGTAATTTGGCATTGAATTGTATCTTTATTGTGTATATTTTTTATGTTTTTAAAATTTAGTGTAAAGGGAACTTTTGGAATCACCGTTACGTTTTTACAAAATGAAATATTACATTTAAGGTCCCAAATCTCAAAAATTAAAAAATATATAGGATAATCATGTTGTGGTAGATCGATGTAACTCCTAGAAAATTTTAAGAGAATAATATTTTATTGTATTGTGTATGTTACATGAGATACTGACTTACTTATCATTAGATACAAAAACGTGATTATTCGAAATATTTCATTATAATCAAGAAAGAATTTTACAAAACATCAATTTTGTATTGTTATTAGTATTTAACATAATAGTTCTTACCTACCCATTGTAATGGTGGGTATAACTATGATTAGATAACTAATTAAAATATAATTTTTAATATATTTAATAATTATCTATATAATATTAATATAAAAATTATCATTTAAATGAAAAAGAAATATTTCCTATGAAATCTTTTTTACTAAAAGAGGTATAAATCATTCTTAGAGAACATATTTTAAAATTAAATTTCACCAATTTTTGAAATTATTTATTAAACAATTCACAACATTTTTTATATATAAATACCAAAATTATGTATTTAATAATTTTTGGGTTTCCATCTGAGATGTTTCATTTTTTATTAATAATTAAAAATATTTTATTGTAATTGAAGACTACCTTTTCATTTAAATAATTTATAACATTTAATTTAATTTAAAATCGTTATAGGATAAGATAATAGTTAAATTATAAATACATTTTTAAAAATTAAGTCGATTTTTATGATTTTTATATCTAATGTATGTGCAAAAACATTTTGATCTTTTGATTATTTTAATTTTAAAATCCTTATTTCTCATCACATATTTTTTATTAATTTTAAATTAATATTTACTAATTATGTAATTTCAATTTGAAAAATGTATTCCATATCTTTATTAAGAAAATTTTATATATTATAATATGTTCAATGTATTTTGAGTTCAAAATGATTAGTGAAAATATATTGAATTATTTAAAGTGATTTTGGAATAAATGAGTTCACTAAGGGATTAAAAATTGATCTCATTGGGAAAATTGTAATTGAAAAATATGAAAAACCAACTATATGTCCATACATAAACAATATTACTTATTAAATAAATAATATACTATTATTGTGTCCTGGAGAGGAGAAAAAAATGTGGTTAGAATTTTTCCATTCAAATAGATAATAGTGTGCCACTCACCACACTTATAAAAGTGCACCCACTGTCTTTCTCTCTTCAGACCATCATAACCAATTGGTCATGAAAATACCTTCAAAAAACACATAATAAATTGAAAACAATTAGCATATAATCCTTATATTGTGAATATGTAAAATCAATAAAGGATTTAGGTAGAACTAATGATGATGCTGAATGAAAAGATATTTTTCATCAATATGCATCTTAATTTTATTATTATCTCCATCTAAATTATTATTTATTATAAAAAGATGATATAATTGAAGAAGTATTTTAAATATACTAGATATTTTTTAAAATTTAATATGACCAATATCCCTCCCATCATCCATCAAATGTGTTATGAAATCATTTTTTGTGTGTTTAGCGGACGACCATCTCGCGAACTGATATAATTACATTTTCTATTACCACATTTCAATGTTGTGTATTATGATGTATAAATATTATATATATAATTTTTATGAAAAATTAATACCTTTTTATTCATTATAAAATAAATATATCTTTTTTTACCTTCCATTATTTCTGGAATATAATAACATCGCTTGTGAGAATAGCGGACTACGACATCACGATGTGATATGGTTCGTCTTTCACTAACGCTAAAAATATAAGGTCATAAATATACATTTAATGATTATATGTGATATAAATTAAATTATTATGATATTTATTAAATATTTACCATTCTTGAATGAAAATAATCAACATTTAATGTTGTTCCTTTTCGTTCATTTAAGAGGATAACATCCTTAGTGTTTGCTTAGACTACCGTCTACACTGAGAATTGTGTCTCTATTATCATCACCAAGCCACATGAATGTGGTATTAATGTATATTATAAGTTATATAAAATTTTATAATCATTATAAAATGGTATACTATTATTAACCTTCTTTCCATAATTCTCATTGAAGAATGAAAAGTGTTACTCATTCGTATGTATGACCAACCATCTCCATGATCATAACATACTTAATTTTTTAAAACCATGATTATTGAATGGTTGGAGAAGCATATTTTATATATAAATATGATAATTATTTAATGATTATAATTCTTAATATGATATAACTATGAAATATGCATAAGTAAAAGATATTTTATGACAAAACATGCATAAAATAAGAATGATTTCACCCAAAACCACAAAAATAAAGAATGATACTTAATGAACATGTAATAAGTCAATATAAATGTAAAATATATGGTATATTAAATAATAATAATTTCATTATTAACTATGTAAATAACATTATTAAAATAATTATACATGAGGCTGAAGCACATTTGACAAAAGAAAGACATTACGTAAGGGAAATCGTCTCAATTTCATTCCCTGAGGCATATTGTAATATAATACCCCTAGTTTATTTTATATGATATATATAATACTCCTTTGAAATTTATTATAAATATTAATTTATTATTCATGGTTTTTCTAAAAAATTGAATTATTCCATTTTAAGTTATTATAATTAAAATAAAGCATGTTGTAATGAACTTTCTAACATAATTTTATTTCATTCAGTGATATTACATCTTCGTATACATTCTATAATTATACATATTATTAATTTATAATATATATTATTATATATCACTTTTTTTATTTACAATTTTTACCCATAATTTTTGCATTTAATCATTCTCAATTCAATACTATTAAAATTTTAAGGGTTTATTCCACAGCCACATTTCCAAACCAATATTTTTTTCATGATTTTAAGTTAATAGAGTATATATAATAATTTATTAATTGAATAATATAATTTTATTTACCTCTATGTATTCATGATAATTTTTATGCGATAATAACATTTTACCAAAATTTGGTACTTGACATTATTGAGAATGTGTTTTAATGTAATCCATCCTTTTTTTCTCTATAGATAGAAATCCATTTTCTAGCAAAACAAAGTTTTATAAAAATTATTTTATTAATTTTTTCTTTATCATATTACAAATTATTTGTTAAAATTAATTTTTACTAATTTTGTGTTTTTTTAAATTCCAAAGGATGTTCTTATTTCATTTTGAACTAGGTAATTTTCATAACATTTCACAATAATACATTAATTTTCATTACTTTATGTGTAGAATAAAATATTTACATAACCTTCATTACCATGATGTGTCATTATATTTTTTATGAATATCATTTTAATCGAATTTTCTTAAAGAAAATATTTCTTAAAATGTTTTCCAAAATAAGAAAGATATTTTACTCAATATTTTTTAATGATATTTTTATTGTATTTCACTTCATCAAAGACAACAATCATTTTTAATACTCAAATGCGTATAAATTATATTAACACTACCCTTCTTATTTCTATATATGGATTATGATTTCTTTGACCAAGGATAGTATTGATATTTAAATCCTAAAATCTATTTTTAGATATTATATTCAACTTAAAATTTTTACCTTCTTCTGATCATTTAACATTAAACTTCCCCAAAAAAATTTATTCACTTATCAGGGCTATGAATATTTCTTATATTGTATAACATGTTTACAAATAGTTTTTACATTGAATGTTATTTTATATAAGGTGTAAATATAGATATGTCCATATTCTTTACTCAATATATATATTTCATACCAAAATACATTTTCATGAATTAAATAAATTATTTTATATATGGGGAATTCATTGTACCCCATGTGACATGTGTGGCCTATAATTATATTTCCTCTCAATGAATTGGTATGTCTCATTGGACGAATCAATTGTGATAGTATTAAATGGGGTTTTACCAATTGTTTAAACAATCTTTTTATAGGTACTAATGGTATGAATATGATGTACATGAGACAAGAAATAGAATAATTAAGAACATCCATCATTAAAAATTATGTTACAATTATCCATGATATTTTTAATTTTATGAAATATATAGATCAAATTTATTCTCAATTTGTTTATTAAATTGACTATTTTTTCATTAATATAACATGAAATATTTATTGTTCCTTATCGAGTTATCTAAATGGAATGTGTTTTCATTTAATTACCATTCTAGATATGATAATAGTTTTATTGACTAAATGGAATATGATAGAAGTTAGTTTTCCTTGTCATATTGTTTAATCACTTCATTATTAGTTGATTGATTACATGAACTGTGTGTTTAACCATTTACATTTCAATATTTATTATTTTTATTAATTAATTATTTTTTCTTTGGTACATAACCCATATTGAGTAATTTTTATCAGCATTATTGTTTCCAATTCGACATTATTCCATTAATTTTTGAAGGATAGAAATATAGGGACAAGCTATATAGATTAAATTTATCCTGAAAAAAATGTTTTAAAATGTGTATTCCAATGTAATGTGAGGCTAATATATGTATATATTTTACCAGTACTAATAAACTGATATTTCCTTTAGTACATGATTTTTTTAACCTATGAAAAAATAATCATAGTAAGAACCAGCTATGAGATTACAGCGTTGTGGTCACTACTCTTGGTATAAGATAATGTTTAGTAAAAACATTATGATCTAGATATAAGATAACATAAATTATAGAATATAACCCTGCGATAGACTTTGAGGATAAGTATAAAATAAAATATCATGTTTTTGTATGTAATAAATTGTGTGGGTATTTATAGAAATAAATTTATCTCCAAATACAACAATTGGATGTGTTCCTAACATATTTGTATTTAGGTGTAATATCTAAAAATGGAACATCAGATTTAACTCAAGATTTACCTAGTACATAACATCATGCTTTATCGTACTCAAGGAATGATACTATCTATTAATATTATTAGGATAATTAAAATTTTCATTAATAACCATTTTAAAAGATTTTAGTATATGTTTGATATTAATTAAATAGGTTAAACCTAAGGTCTCATCGATCAAAATAAATTTTTCATTAGATAAGAAATCCTATAATTGATCATATAGTTTTTATGGTATGACTATTGTTACTCAGAGAGTTTTTTTTGGTATTATTCAACAACTAGAACCCAAAGAAATCATGTTAAAATTGATTCAGTTAAATAAGAAGGTATCGATAAGTAACTAAAATAAATGAAATTTGAAGTGAGATATATTGTGACTATGAAAAACCATTCATCAAGAAATATGATTATAATTATATAACTACAAAAAATCTTGAACTCACTGATGAAGATAAAGATATAGTTTTCTAAGAGATCGAGTGGTGGATACCATAGAGAAAACAGTGATTGATGTCCATCATGTATGGTATTTGGAATGTGATACCTAGGAATGTGTCTCAATGGAATGGGAAAATTCATTATGTGTGAAAAAGAAGGGAATAAATAAATTCATTCTGAAGAAACATTAAAAGTATGATGTAATGAAATATGTCTCGTTCTATGGATCAATTTACATTAATATAGGGAATGTGATAATTAAAATAAAGAAATATTTGAAAACAAAGAAGAAAAGCCTGAAATGGATCAAAGTGAGGCTCAAATGGAAAAGTGGTAGCACCGCCCCATGGATCTACAGCCCCAATCATGGAATGGACACACTTTTATTTATAAATTTTAAAACTACATTGAATGTAACCAAATGTACACACCATGAATATTGGTCAACTAAGTTTTTCTTTCTTTTATCTACTGGTAGGTGCGTTACACACCGCTCCTTGACTATTAAGGGGTCGGTTGTCTATTGGTGGGAGTACATGGTGTATAACACATACCCACATGGTTTATAATATCATTTTCACCAACAATCACTTCTAGAAGGGGGTACCCGGAATATGAATGGAAATAACACAACATATAAGCTATGGCCGGATAAATGGGCTTGAACTTGGGATGGTTGATCCATGTTTTCGCGTTGTAGAGGACAATTTTTTATCTGTACATGCGGTGTATATTTTAAATTTTGATACGACCATTCCCAATTCATTTCTTCAGCTATAAAACACCTAAAAATCAATATAGACACCGATATAATGCATTTAATATACAAAGATACATTTATCCAGTGACAACATGTTTTTATACTCAATCGAATGAATGATAATGTATACATGAATTGGGTAAAAATATATTATAATGTTGTTAGTTCATTTTTTTAATATGAATAATATTTAAACCAATAAAAACAGTTTGATCATTAACATGATGAAAAAATAAACAATTATAAAATATTAAATAATGAGACAATGGGATCATAAGTGAAAATCATCAACTGTGTTTGAGAATATAAGTTAATGTCATTATTACCTATATATACATATTAGGTTTTTTCGAAATATGCCTTTGAAGCATATAATAAAAATATAAAAAACATAAAATTAAAATAATATAAAATAGAATATCAGTTGAATATTGAGTATCATCAAAATTTAGAATTTAATGAAAATAAATCATCACATTACAAAAATAAAATTTTCAAAAAACAATCGCATAGGAATGTATTTCATTAGGGAGTAGGAATAACCATATGATTCTTATATTGGAACATGAATCACTATATGATTCCCATAGTGAAGTAAGAAATCCATACTCGATTCACTTAGTAGGGAGATAACTCCCCGCATGATTCCCATTGTATTTCCAGAGATATAAAATCATAACCCTTTTGTTGAGGTTGATATAGTACCCCACACATTATCAACTATTGATATGAGTTTTGTATAAAATAAAATCATTCATATAAAAAATAACATATAGAAATCAATTTGAATTCAAATTTTTTATAAATGGTATTATATAGAAACATGATAATTTAATATAAAAACAGGATAAACCAAAATGAGTTTTAATAAACATATATGGGGATTTAGGAACAATCACATAATTATTTAAAAAATACATTAAAAATCGAAGATAAAACACAAAAAATAATTTTTCATAATATAAAAAATTCTTATTACCATCCTTAAATGATGTAATTTCAACTCACCATCAAAATTGGGGTTTTAAATGAAAATAATACATCTTAAATCATCTAATCAAAACCAATTTCAATAATTATACATTAATTGGAAATAAATAAATTTTTAAAATTTCAATTTTAATTTATGGATATAATTGAAAATAATAACCTTAAAATTATTTGAAAATTCAATTAATTTAAAAAATATAAATTGATTAAAAACATTTTTTTAAAATTTATTAAAGGGGAATAATTGTATCATTTGAGATAAGAAAATATTTTTCCCTAAGTAAATTTAATATTTAGTGAGGTGTGAAAGCAACAATATAGAAGAGATAACTAATAAAATAAATGGGAATTATTCATAACATAAATTCATTTTCATAGATTAATGGAATAATTAACGAAGATAATTTTAGTTTGAAACACAATTTCCATAAAAAAGAATTGGAAAATACAACTTTAAGACGTTATTTTTTATAAAATACCAATATTGAATGATTTTAGACTAATAACATTGATTATCACCAAAGAGAGGATTTTTTAATAAACACCTCAAAACAAGATGAACATTTAAAACCAATGTATTTTAAATTGAGAGATTCAAATTGAACATCAAAAATATTGAATTATAGTTAATTATATATAATATAAATATATAATATGAATTAAATTGAAAAAAATTAATGTTATCTGTTGCATAAAACATAGCTAATCTAAAAGAGATAAATTTTGAGATGAAATTCCTTTAAACTATTATAAAATCTACAATAAAAAATCTTATAGAATGGAAATCAAAAAAAAATTAACATTATATTCCACGATTAAATTATAATCCCCAATATATTTTATCAAATATACAGTATAAATACCTCTTAAATATGAATTTCTCTATAAAAATGAATTATGTGTCATTAAAGGGAAATTAAGGTAAAATCCCTTACCATGTTCATGATTGGTTTTTCATATGTGGTTATATTTTTTAAAATTAAAATTATTTTTTTGGATACCATACTAGTATCCTTATCCTAATATATTTAAATTACTATGGGAAATTAATTAATGTATTTTATTTATATGTTATAATTTGTATCATTGGGTTTCTGTGAAAATGGAATCGATGACAGGTGATTTTAGTAAGCGTATAAATCGATGATGATTTATGCAAATAATGTTGAAAATGAAATATAGCCATTGTATATCCAAAAAATCATTAAAATATCAATTAAATATAATAATATAATAATTTATGTTCTAATATTCAGCCATGTTATAATTTTTTATCATTAATTCAATTAGTTTGTTATACACTCCCAAACATGACAACACATTGAGTTCATCAGTTAGTATGGTGACGCTGATGACTAATTTGAAATTATACGTGAATAAATAGATTATAGTGATATTATATATATATATATATATTATTTTGAACTATATTTTCATATATTTTATAATAAAAAAACTAGATGAAAAATTTAAAAAATGAATCTTTTTTGATGTGGTACTTTCCGCCTAAGAATTATTGATGATCCTTTATTTTTTATATGGATGGAAACTAAATAAATATGGTTTATGATATTAATACAATGACATATATGTATAAAAATTACCCAGAACATATTATTTTATTATTTTGGTACGATAATTAGAAGTTTTCAGTCATGAAAAAACATATGAAGGATATAATACATACAATGGAGACTTAATCATTCCGTTGAAGACTCCAAGGAATTTAAGGGATTACAATAACAATAAAAGACTACTACATTATGTTCATGGTATATTTTTATAGGTAGTGTAAAATTAAATATTTTAAAGTGGTAATTTGATGTTGAATTTTATCTTCAATGAGTATATTTTTCATGATTTTAAAAGTAATTGTAAAGGGAACTTTTGGAATCACTGTTACGTTATTCAGTTATGAAATAATACATTCATGGTCCCATTTCTCAAAAATTAAAAATATATAGTTTATTTGTGTTGTGCTATATCGATGTAACTCTCAGAGAATCTTAAGAGAATAATATTTTATTTGATTGTATATGTTACATGAGATAATGAATTTCCTATCATTAGATAAAACAACAAGATTCTTCGAAATATTTCATAACAATCAAGAAACAATTTTACCAAACATCAATTTTGTATTATTATTAGTATTTAACATAATAGTTCTTACCTACCCATTGGAATGGTGGGTATGGATATGATTATCTAACTAATTAAAATATATAGTTTAATATTTTTATTAATTATCTATATAATAGTAAATAAAGAAGTATTATTTAAATGAAAAATAAATGTTTTCTAAGAAATTTTTTTTCTAAAAGTGGGATAAATCCCTCTTAGGGAACATATTTTAAAATTAAATTTCACTAATTTTTAAAATTATTTATTAAAAAATTAAAAAATTCATTTATATATAAATACCATAATTATATATGAAATAAATTTTGGGGTACCATCTGAGATGTTTCATTTTTTATTAATATTTAAAAATATTGTATTGTAATTGAAAACTACCTTTTCATTTAAATAATTTTTAATATTAAATTTTATTTAAAATTGTTATTTATTAAACTAATAGAAAAAATATATATACATTTTTCAAATTTTGGTCTATTTTTATGATATTTATATCGAATGTACGTATAAAAACATTTTGATATTTTGATCATTTTAATTTTAAAATCCTTATTTCTCATCACATCTTTTTTATTAATTTTAAATTAATATTTACTAATTTTGTAATTTCAATTTGAAATATGGATTCCATATATTTATTAAGAAAAAATTATATTTTATAAAATGTTTAATGTATTTTGCGTTCAAAATGATTACTGAAAATAGATTGAAATATTTAAAATGATTTTGCAAAAAATGAGTTCACTAAGAGATTAAAAATTGATCTTATGGGGAAATTTGTAATAGAAAAATATGAAAAACCAATTATATGTCCATACATAATCAATATTCCTTCTTAAATAAATAATATACTATAATTGGGTCTTGGAGAGGAGAAAAATATGTCGTTAGAATTCTGTTATTCAAAGAGATAATAGTTTGCCATTCACCACACATATAAAAGTCCACCCACTGTCTTTCTCTCTTCAGACCATCATAAACAATTGGTCATGAAAATACCTTCAAAAAACACATAATAAATTGAATAACCTTAACATATAATCCTTATATTGTGAATATGTAAAATCTATAAAGGCTTTAGGAAAAACTAAGGACGATACTAAAAGAAACGATATTTTTCTTCAATATAAATCTTAATTTTATTACTATCTCCAACTACATTATTATTTATTATAACAAGTTGATATAACCGAATAAGTATATTAAATATACTATGAATTTCTTTAATATTAATATGACCAATATCCCTCCCATCATCCATCAAATGTGTTATGAAATCATTATTCGTGTTTTTAGCGAACGACCATCACGCGAACTGATCAATTACCTTTTCTATTACCACATTTCAATATTGTGTATTATGATGAATAAATATTATATATTCAATTTTTATTACATAATAATACCTTTTTATTATTTATATAATAAATATATCTTTTTTACCTTCCATTCTTTCTGGAATATAATAACATCCCTTGTGAGTATAGAGGACTACGACATCACGATGTGATATGGTTTTTATTTCACTAAAGCTTCAAATGAAATGTCATAAAGATAAATTTAATGATTATATTAGATCTAAATGAAATTATTATGATATTTATTAAATATTTACCATTCTAGAATGACAATTGTATGTATGGACTACCATCTACACTTAGCGTTGTGTCTCTATTTTCATCACCAAGCCACATGAATGATGTATTAATTTATATTATAGGTTATATATAATATTATAATCATTATATATTGTTATAATATTATTAAACTTATTTATATAATTTTCTTTGAATAATGAAAAGTGTTACTCATTCGTATGTATGACCTACCATCTCCACGATCGTAGGAAACATAATTTTTTATAACCATGATTAATGAATGGTTGGAGAAGTATATTTGATATATAAATATGATAATTATTTAATGATTATAATTCTTAATAATATAGAACTAAGAAATATGCATAAGTAAAAGATATTTTATGACAAAACATGCATAAAATAAGAACATTTTCACACGAAACCACAAAAATAAAGAATGATACTTAATGAGCATGTAATAAGACAATTTAAATGTAAAATATATGGTATCTTAAATAATAATAATGTCATTATTAACTATTTAAATAACATTATTAAAATAATTATACATGAGGCTGAAGCACAATCAACAAAAGGAAGACATTAGGTAAGGTAAATCATCTCAATTTCATTCCTTGAGGCATATTGTAATATAATACCTCTAGTTTATTTTATATAATATATATACTACTCTTTCTAAATTTATTATAAATATTAATTCATTATTCCGGGTTTTTCTAAAAAATTGAATTAATTGATCTTATGTTATTAGAATTTAAAAGGAACCCTTTTGTAATGAATTTTCCATAACAATTTTATTTCAATTAATGACATTACATCTTCGTATACATTCTATAAATATATGTATAATGAATTTATAATATCTATTATTATCTATTAATTTTTTTATTTTTATTTACAATTTTTACACATAATTGGTGCATTGCATCATTCTCAATTCAATATTATTAGAATTTTAAGGTTTATTCCACAACCACATTTCAAAACCAACATTGTTTATTAATGATTTTAAATTAATGGAGTTTATATGATAATTTATTGATTGAATCATATAATCTTATTTACCTCTATGTATTAATGATAATTTTCATATGATAATAACATTTTACCACAATTTGGTACTTGAAATTATTGAGAATGTGTTTTAATGTAATCCATCCTTTTTTATCTCTTTATAAAGAAATCCATTTTCTTGCAAAACCAATTTTTCTAAAAATTATTTTAATTATGTTTTATTATTAATTTTAAAAATGATTTATTGAAATTATTTTTTACTGATTTTGTGTTTTTTTAAATTCCAAAGGATGTTCTTATCTCATTTTGAACTGGGTAATTTTCTTAACATTTGACAATAAAGCATGAATGTTCTTTACGTTATGTGTAGAAGAAAATATCTACATGACCTTCATTACCATGATGTGTCATTAAAGTTTTTAAGAATATCATTTTAATAGATTTTTTTAGAGAAAATATTTCTTAAATTGTTTTCCAAAATGAGAATGATATTTTCCTCAATATGTTTTTAAAGATATTTTTATTTTATTTCTCTTTATCAAAGAGAAAAAAACATTTTTAATACACAAATGGGTATAAATTATATTAACACTATGTTTTCTTCTATATATGGGTTATGATTTTTTTGATCAAGTATAGTATTGATATTTAAATCCTTAATTCCGTTTTTAGATATTATCTTCAACTTAAATTATTCACCTTCTTTTGATCAATTAAAAATAAATTTCCCCAAAATTTTTTATTCAGTTATCAGGGTTATGAATATTTTGTATATTGTATAACATTTTTACAAATAGTTTTTACTTTAAATGTTATTTTATTTATGGTGGAAATATTGATATGTCCATATTCTTTACTCAATATATATATTTGATGTCAAAATACATTTTTAGGTATTAAATAAATTATTTTATATATGGGGAATTCATTGTACCCCATGTGACATGTAGGGACTATAATTATATTTCCCCTTAATGAATTGGTACGTCTCATTGGACGAATCCATTATTATAGCATTAAATGTGTTTTTACCGATTGTTTAAACAATCTTGTTATAGGAACTTATGGTAATAATATGATGTACATGAGAAAATAAATCGAATATTTAAGAACATACATCATTAAAAATTATGTTATAATTATCCATGATATTTTCAATATGAATAAATATATATATCAAATTGATTATCAATATGTTGATTAAATTGACTATTTTTTCAGTTATATAACATGAAATATTTACTTTTCCTTATCCGGTTATCGATATGGAATGTGTTTTCCTTTATTTATCATTCTAGATATGATAATAGTATTATTGACAAAATGGAATATGATAGAAGTTATTTTACCTTGTCATATTGTTTAATCACTTCATTATTAGTTGATTGATTACATGAACTGAGTATTTGACCAATTACATTTCTATATTTATTATTTTTATTAATTTATTATATTTTCTTATGTACATTACCCATATTTTGTAATTTTTAACAACATTATTTTTTCCAATTCGACATTATTCCATGAATTTATCAATGATAGAAATATAGAGATAATCTAGATAGATTAAATTTATCATGAAAAGAAAATATGTCGTAATATGTTTATTCTAATGTAATGTGATACTCATATATGTATATCTTTTACCATTACTAATAAACTGATATTTCATTTAGTACATGATTCTTTTAACCTATGAAAAAATAATCATAGTAAGAACCAGCTACAAGATTCTAGCGTTGTGGTCACTATAATTGGTATAATACAATGTTTAGTAAAAACCATATGAACTTGATATAGGATAACATAAATCATGGTCCATAACCCTATGACATTCTTTGAGGATAAGTATAAAATAACATGTTATGTTTTTGTAAGGAATAAATTTTGTGGGTATTTATAGAAATAAATCTATGTCAAAATACAATAATTGGATGTGTTTCTAACATATTTTTATTTATGTGTAATATCTAAAAATGGCACCACAGATTTAACTCAAGAGCTACCTAGTACATGACAACATGCATTATTACTCACAAGGTATGATAATATCTGTTAATATTATTTGGATAATTAAAATTTTCATTAATAACCATTATGACAGATTTTAGTATATGTTGAATATTTATTAAATAGTTAAAAACTAATGTCTCATCGATAAAAATAAATTTTTGATTATATAAGACATCATATTAATGATCATATAGTTTTTCATGTATGATTGTTGTTACTCAGACAGTTGTTTTTTGTTTTATTCAATGGCTAGAACCCAACGAAATCATGTTAACATTGATTCTATTAAATAATATGGTATCTATGAGTAACCAAAATAGATTAAATTTGGAGTGAGATATATTGTGACTATGATAAAAACATTCCTCAAAAAAATAATATTATAATCATATACCTTCAAAATTTCTTAAACTCACCGAAGAAGATAAGGTTGGAGTTTTCTAAGAGATCGAGTGGTGTATATCATAGAGAAAACAATGATTAATATCCATCATGTTTGAAATTTGAAAGGTGATACCTAGGAATGTGTCTCAATGGAGTGGGAAAATTCTTTTTGTGTGAAAAAGAAGGGAATAATGAAATGCATTCTGAAGAAAAATTAACAGTACGATTTAATGAAATATGTCTCATTCAATGGATCAATTTACATTAATATGGGGAACCAGAAAATTATGCCAGTAAAATCCATATTTTAAAGGGTAATGTAAAGTACCATACCACTTCCCTCCATTACTTTTTACAAATGTGGTGTTTGAGGTGTTCCGGGAGGTCAAGGTGACTTGGGGGTGCGTTTGGGTGGACTTTTAAGAAAATCTAAAGGGCAATAGTTTTTGCACGGTTGGTGCACATTTTTCCTAAACTGTGCGGACAAAACTTGGAGGGTTGATTTTGGAGGCAGTGGCTAACACACGGTTAGCGCATAGTTTGTCTAACAGTGAGACCTAACCATGCGAGGATTGTTTGACGAGGCGGTAGCTAACACACAGTTAGTGCATGGATTGTCAAACCATGCAGACTAACCGTGTGTGCACTTAAATCTAGATCCTCAAATTGTGGATCTAAGTCTTTATTCCTCTAAATGGTTCGTTTAAGCCCCTAAGCGGCCATATGTAACACCCCAAGCTTCCATGGTACGCTTCTCTTTGAATAATGCGATAGCGTGTGTTGTACGCAACATCGAGTTCTAACGCACACCACAACCGATCAAACTAGCCGTTATGAATAGTAATACCTACTTTTTGAAATTATATATATTTTATATTTCAAAATGGACTTCATTTTTGGATTTGGAATATCGAAATTATCCTAAGTTGAATTTTTTGTATTTTTCTGAGAACTTCCAATTTTTATGAATAGTGAAAAATACTTAAAAAAAACTTTTTTAATCAAAATAATTTATAGTGATAAATTATATTATTGAGTGGTTTCAAAGAATAATTAGAATATATTTTTACCATTTTATCCAATGGTGTTCATTAGAATTAATTTCACTTTGAAATTGGACCTAAATAATTGTCAATATTTTGATATATATTGTTTCTTAAAAACACGTTATTTGTTGTGATAGCGAGAATTAATTATAAAATTAATTAATGCAACTTATATGTTTGGAATTTTTTAAAATAGATATCATTTTTTAATTCGGAATATCAATTATATCTTAGGGTGAAATTTTGGCATTGTTCTGAAAAACTTCAATTTTTTAGGAATAGTGAAACTACTAAGTGGTAGTTAAAAAAACTGAATTTTTCATAAAACATAATTTTACCGCTTCTGTGAATAGAATTTAGAAAATCCGAGAGACACGATTAATATCAAGAAGTAAAATATGGTTCAATGAGATGAAAATATTTTTTGTTGAATAGTAACTTTTTACTTTTATTTACCACGGTTAAAAGTAAATAGGGTAATTAAGGGTAAAAATGATATTAATATTACCCTAACACATGTCCTAATTCTATTGGACAAGTGTATCTCGACCAAAAACAAACTTAGGAATAAAATATTATCATTTAGGTCTACTTGTATTAGATTAGGACATTTATTATTATTTAATTCAAAGAAGAGTTAAAAGAGTTAAAATCAAATTTTATTTACTAAAACATTTTTAATATAGGGTTATACATAAGATAAATTCGATTGTAAATATTAATTAGAAATATAATAATATTTCCTACATAATATTATTTTATTTATAATTTTGAGACATTAAATAATTAAATTCATTTATGACACAATGATGATGCAGTAATTACCATAATAGTGAAAAATTAAATTAATTGATATTATACATACCCAAATAAATATAATTTGAGACTCTTTATGAATTAAACTAATATTCTAAGATAATATGACATATTAGGATTGATTTAATTGACTTTGTTCGAAGTAATCATTCTGTTATGAGTTTCACAAAAATCAACTATTGAATAGTGTCAAAATTGACATAAAAGAGTTTTTAAAACAAATATTATATTATTAATTGATATTAAATTCATAAAAATCTAAGGATCGGCCAAGAGACTTATATCATGATAGGTGTATCATTAATGGACTAGTTGGGGGTCTCTTGGATATATATAGTATGTTTATTAACTATATAATATAAAAATACAAAGTGACATGGTAAATGTCAAACTAATTAACTAAGAGTTAAAACTAAAAGATAAGGTTAATATAATGACCCAAACCTATCTAAATTCTATTGGTTGAATGGATTTAGACCTATCCCCACCTTAACCTTTAAATAATCAACTTTGGAGCCATTATAAACCGAATATGAATTTATTATAAATTAATATTTCTAGCTTCTCCAAAGGTGCCCCTCACCCCTCTTATAAAAGGGCACCCCTCCTTCTCATTTCTTCACACCTTCAAAGCCTTTTGGTTCGGCCAACCCCTGACCAAATACTCTCTCAACTTCCCTCACTACAACCTAGAGGCCTTATTTTGATCATAAATCCAACCTAAGGAGCCCTTTTGATCAAATCAAAAGAAAGAACCCGAAGAAGAGGTAATGTTTTCACCACCCCTTTTCAAGTTCCTTTCTTCTTCCACTTCTTCTTTCTTTGTTATTACCATTCTAAAATAATAACTCAAGTATCTTATATGTACTGTGATTTTATTATAAATATGGTGCAACCATATTCAGTATTCTATCCACCCTTTGAATAACATGTCACCATACGTGCATACGTACGGCTTACCGTCTCCACGTCGTGGTGTAATTGTTATTCAATATATTATTATTTGGATGGGTATAATAGTGATGTATAATTCATGTAAACAATAAATATAACATGATAATGATTCTGTATATATAATATAACATCCATGTATATATTATTTTAATATCAAAAGAATGATATTGTCGCTCTTGCGTACGTACGGACTACCGTCTACACGAACGCGATGAGATTCATTCTCCATCATATCCATTCAAATATGGAAGGAATCATTCTTTCATTTTCTATATGAGGTACTTTTTGACTTTTTTGGAAAGAGTACGAGAAGAATATTTTTTAAATATTACGGCATCAATGGGTTTTTAAAGTTTCATGAAACCATATTTCCATGAATATTCCTCTACAGGGGTTCAAGTTTGTTTTCATCTATATTATTTTCTTTTAAAATTGTGCATCGTTTAGGGAATATAAAATATTTTTGAAAATGAAAGGATACTTTCCTCAAAAATTAAGTTCGAGTGTTTTATAAAAATTATTTTCTATATAAGATGGCATATGGTCATGTTTATATCCCTATTATTACATTGATTTGTTTGTGTTTATGATGGAATTATTTTTATGAAATCCATTTATTATATATATATTATGATGGAATGATTTTTATCGAACCCATTTTATTTCATGGGTTGCACTATGATGAATGATTTATGTTTATGTGGAATATGTAAGAATTATTTCAATATGAGATTGGTGGGGGATATATCTCCCTCCATTAAATTGGGTAAAGATTAATATCTTATGAGATAGAAATTACTAGAATTACAAGTAAATTTGGTTCAGTAATACAGGTCTGGAATGACAAGTAAATCTAGTTCAGTAATACATGGATGGAATAGTGAGTAAACTCTATTCAGTAATGTACATTATACACTATGATGGTCTTGGAAATAATGCCTTGGAAACTATGGAAATCATATTATTTTATTATTTATTTGAAACAATTCCATGTTTTATTCTAAAACTATTTTCTCATGGATCATGATTCTATAATGATTTTTTCCTTTTCAACTACCAATATTTATTTCATGACTCAATATTTTGGTATATGTTAAATGTGGTATATTTTTTAAAAAATTTATGTTCATTTTTTAAAATCTTTTGTTTATGTGTTGTAAGATATTTTCCATGATTACCATTAATGATAATTTTAGATCACCCCATTTCATATTTCTTTTCCCCAAGGTTTTTAGGAAGGGTATTAAGTAAGATTTGTTAAAAGGGGTTCTTGTTATTAAGGATAAATCAGGAGACGATATAGATGTTTTAGGAACCAGTTGTTTATGTTTTCCATTTTACAAAGTCACTAAACGAATATGGTATTTTACCATCTACTTTTGTCATGTATTAAGTATTCTTCAAAAGTAATGTAATTTTCGAGTACGCCAATCTTGGTTCATTGCAGTTGGTATTAGAGTGAAGGTTTTGTTAATAATTGGAAACTATGATGCAAAAACATTAGTAATATCCTAAGAGATATTTATAAGGTATGTCAATGGATGTCTCTAAGGGTAAGTATAACTATAGGTTATAGTCTTATTATTATGGTGATGATCATGAATAATAAAGTACTAAACCTATGATGATAGATATTTAAAGTACTCCCTTTGATTATGTTGTTTTCCTAGTATGATTTGTTCCTATCACACTATTATTTTTGGATTTTAGATAATGGATTGAACCTGAAGGAACTATGTTAATGGTAAATGCATGGTAAATTCAATGATTTTCTTCCAAAATAAGAAAATTTTATGGGAGATGGAATGGAAAATATGATTTCTATATTTACGCAAGGTATGAATCATTTTGGACATTCAAATGTGTAAATAAGGGAACAAAATTATATAGAGTCCTTCATGAGGCAACGTCCACCTTCTTTTAGTGGGTATTATAATCCACTTGTTGCTAAAAAATGAATCAGTACCATTGAAAAGATATTTTCCATCCTTCGCTGTTTCAAACATGAAAAAGTCATTTTGGTTTTTTATTGTTTAGAAGGAGATGCAGACTAGTGGTGGACTCTAGTCAAGAATACATGGCAGCAAGATGAGATTGAATCCATGGAATGGGATGAGTTTAAGAACTTATTTTTAAATACATAATTTCCTCATATTCTTTGAAAAAAGGTGGAAAGGATTTAATTGATCTTAATCAAAAGGAAGTTGAATCTTTCGGTACATACGAGGTAAATTTTACAAGACTTGCAAGGTATGCTTATAGATTTATCATTCCACCTGAAAGTAAAGTTGATCGATTATTCAATGGCATAAAACCAAGTCCTTGAAGGGACTTAGATATAAGAGACTGTAGTAACTATAAAGAGATTTTTCTTTGTGCTATCAGGGTAGAAATGGAAGTTGGTGTTACATATCAATCTAATGGTTTTGACAAGAAACTAAAGATGGATTTTAAGGGAAAATCTCAAAAAAATGGTCAAAAGAAAGAAAATGTTTCCTTGTGCTCAATGTGTGGAAAGAATCATGGTAAATATTGTCTTAAAGGGACAAGAAAATGTTTTATGTGTGGAAAAGAAGGACATCGAGCAGTTGAGTGCTGATGTAATGGGAAAAAAGTTTCTAATGATATGAATAAAGAAAAGACTACAGAGAATACACCACCCACATTTAAATTATACAAGTGAAATGAAATGAGGAATTTTTCAAACCAATTCACTAATCCTTGGGTTAATGATGATTATTTGTGTTAGAAACCTCTTATGAAAAAAAAGATATATCCCATGAGATCGGTATTTGTGATGTATAATAAGATAATGAAGCTATGGAATGATTGAGTATTTATGTAATGATATTCTAAAATAATGTTGTAGAAAAACTTTTATGGTATTCTGAAATAATGAAACATCTTTGTATTAGTCCATTATAGTTTTTACTTAACAGAACATATTGAATTCTAATGATAACCAAGAAATGTGATTGAGGTAATAAATTGATTTTTTTAGAGAAGACGTTCTTAAGGGAAGGAAAACCCTTAATATAAGAATGATGTTGAGATAATGATATATGGACCGATATTATATGGTTTTGAATAAATAAATTGGATGAAACCAATTATATTGGAACTTATTAAGGATTTTTTGAAAAAAAAATTAAGCTATCATGGATTTGTTTATAGATTTTTGGACTTAATAATAAAGAAACATTCATGTTACCAATAAAGATGTATAGTAAATCATGTTATTACCATATTTCAAGAAGATAGATGATTAAGATATTCACAAGTTGGAGTGTGAAAACTGAGAACTACTATATGAGATAAGGGAGATAAATGATAATCTGATTTAGTTCACCTCTTTCTAAAGTTGTAGATTTTCAATTTTGGAAGGATTGTAAGGTTATACATTTAGGGATAGTATAAGTTACACTCTGGTTAATATTTTTTAGATTAATGTATAATCTCACCATAGGTAGACTTAAGTATATTTGATAACCCATTAAAACCTTTATGTTGAGATTGATGGAATGACATATCATTCAATTACATTATCTTCTAACATTTTACGAATGAAAAAATTCAACTTCATTTATTTAAATTGGAGATTAAGTAGAAAATGTTAACATAATGATAAACGGTGATATTGTACCAAAATCAAGTATTTATATATTCTCATGAAGAATTCATCATCTTTAGGGAAAGGATCTTGAAAACCAAAATTTTTATCTTAGTTTCATATTATCTGATGAATCATATGGTATCTTAAATAATTACAGTTTTATGGATTTATGGTTGATAACTTTCCCCAAACCTTGTTCTCTGTCAATATTCATCAAAACGTGATGGTTATATTTTTCTTTAATATATATGTTTTTATATCACACCAATGTTCTTCTATGTGGAAACCCAATGATTAGTTACTTTGGGAAACCATTATGTTTCTCTCTTTCCTTTTTAAAATGAATTTTTAGTATTCCTTATTACGATGTGAGTTTCTCTGAATGAAAATTTCAAGTAGTAAACCTTTTATAATCCAGAAACATTTTGAGGGAGAAATTAATTTTAAATGGGTACAATGTAACACCATGAGTTTTAGTGGACCATTTTTACTGAATAAGTTAAAATTTTATTTATATATTATAATGAACTAAGTCAAACATTTCTTTCACACTAAACCGACTTGTTGTATGCAACACTAAGTTGGTGTAAGATACATGCAACACTGAGTATATATATTGTTCAATTTATAAAATAACTAAGATTGGAATATGTTATATGAAACACCAAAGGAAATTTTCACTGCACACAACACTGACTTGTGTTGTGTTATGTGCAATAGAGACCTTCCCCAATAGCTTCCATTGTATGCAATATCGAGTTTCACTAAACAACAATATACCATTAAAATATTATTATTTAATGGGATATAAAATAGCATCTATGAATATTATTAAACAAATTTTCAATTTCATATAACATTACAATTCATATTAGGTATTTTCTAGATATTATTTAAGAACAAATTCAATTTTTTATATAAAATAAGGATATTTCAAAAAATGTAGTTTTTCCACATTTTGATGGCACACCCAATTTAAATCTATTTTTTAAAACTTTTATATATTATATTTTACAATATAAACCTCTTATTTAGAATTGGAACATTAAAATTTTCTTTTTTTGATTTTTTGGAATTTTTCTATTGAAATCATATTTTAGTGAAATGTGAAAAATAATGTATTTTAATTAAAAACTATCTTCTTACTTAATTTATTTATATAGTTAGATTATAAATTTAATTAGTTTTAAAGTGTAATTAGATTACGTATTTATTCATTAATATAATGTTGATCATTACATGTAATTTCACTTGGAAATCAGATATAAATGCACATCAATCATTTAATGGTTTTTACATTTAAAAACCCCATTTTCTCATTTTGACAACGAGAATAAATTTAAAATTAATTACAAAAACTTATATCTTTTTAATTTTGAAAAATTGTTTTCATATTTAGAATCAGTGGTTCCTAATAATGTTAATACGTTACTTTTATTATTTGGACATTATGAATAGTAAATTTGGTAATTTTTATTTAACACTGTTAAAGGTAAATTAGGCAAATTAGGGTAACAAAAAATATGATATGGACAATAAAATTACCCAAACACCAATGAAAATCTTATTTTATTAACTAATGTTGGAAAATATAATCTAAGGTGTATAATTCATTCATTTAATGGAATTTTTGTCCAAGAAAGTGATGTAATTATAACTAAAACAAAAGAAAGTGACAACATGTCACTCTCTTATCCCTTATAAGTATAATAATTTTAATGTAGTGATAAACATGATAAAACCTTGAACCTATATACTCTAACTAATTATAATGAAATTAATCTACATAATTTAAATTTATTTATAATTTTTAGATATTGAATAATTACCATTAATAATGACACAATAATGATGTCAAAATTATTTTTTAAAAGATATATGAAATAAATAGTTTTAAATATATTAAAATAAATATAATATGAACTGATTGATGTGAACCAAGGATTTTACATGATACTATTACATGTTATAAGAGTATTAAATACTATGGTTCGAATTTATATTATGTATGGATTTTATTTAAAGTCAAATAAATTAATAGTTTCAAAATTGACATTATTGGTATTTTATAAAAATAACATATTATTAAATAATTTAGAAAATCAAAAAAAATATTTAAAAATTACAAATTGAAAATTATAAGGCATAAAATGACATAAATTACTCAATTATGGAAAATTTACAACCCAGAAGTAAAAATGTATAACCAATTAATATTTAGAATATTATTACCACAAAAAAATTAAATACATTAAATAATGATAAATCCATATGATATGGTTTAAACTAAAATCAAAACATGTCTAAATTGTATTGGTTGAGTATATTTGAACCCATACTCATATTATATTCTAAATTATTCACTTAGGAGTCATTATAATTTAAAAATAAATTTATATTAATTTAATAATTTCGGTATTTCAAAAGTTACCCATCCCCTCCCTTATAAAAGGGCACCTATCCTTATCTTTTAATCCCACCTATAAATCCATTTATATCGGATAATACATATTTATTTCCTTTTAAAACATCTCTCACTTAATCTTATAGGCCAAAAATTGGTTAGAAATCTATCCTTAGGAGACCATTTGTGCAAATAAATAGGTGATACACGAAAAAGAGGTAATTCTTTATCTCCTCTTTAAAAACTCTTTTCTTCTTCTACTTCCTATTCTGATTTTGTTTCCATATTAAGGTAATAAATACAGTATATTATAAATTATGAGATTTTATTAAAAAAATTAACAACCTTATACCTCATTTTATCTATCTAACGAATTACAATATCACCATGTGTGCGTACATACGACTTATCATCTCCACGTCGTGGTGTATTTTGTTATTCAAAAATACATAATTCGGATTTATATAATGATATGAATAATGGATCATAATATTTAATATCACATTGTGATTATTATTTATAATTAAAATACCATCCAATTCCATTCCATTTAACCATTAAGTGAATGATATCGTCACTCATGCGTACGTACGACCTATTGTCTCCAAGATGCGATGTGATTCATTATACACGATCTTCATTAAACTATGATTATATACATGAATGGAATGAATAAATATAATATATATTATACTAATATCATTCTGTAAATGATATTACTATGACCAAAGAATATGAACATGATCTTATCTGACAAAACATGTATAAGAACATAGAGAAGTTAATATTCGAATTATGGGTGCTAATGAAATGTTACTAACAAATAGAAGATAATATGATAAAATATGATATCCTAAAAATGAATCTGATTCTGGAATAAGGAAATAGCATAATATAATCATTATACAAGAGTTTTGGACACATACAAATCATATAAAACCTAAGTTAAGAGATTTTTTCTCACTTTTATTTCTGTGGGATATATGCCTTATACACCGCCTATTTCTTTTGTGGGTTTTTTATGACTCTAATGAATGTTTTATAAATATTATTATGAAGGTTATGATATTTAATTATGCATATAATTTTATTTATTTTATGAGGCATATGATTTGACTGATTATAATTGGTAAGAGATAATTCTAAAATCACATTATTATCCGACGTTGTTTATACATAAGTATTTATTGGGGTATATTTATCATCCACATCCATCTTGCATAAATATATAATATTATTTATTTTATTATATAATTATTTAAATTCAATATTAAGCATTAGTGTATTTTTAATAAATTTTATCGAATGAATATTTCTTTCATTTTCCATATGAGTTGCTTTTTGACTTTTTTGATAAAGAGTACGAGAAGAATTTTTTTTAACTTATATGGAATGAATGGATTTTAATAGTTTCATGACACCTTATTTATATGAAGCTTCCTCTACAAGATTTCATTTTTATTTTAAACTAAATTATTTTAGTTTAAAATTTTGTGGAATTTTGATAAAAGAAATCTTTTCAAAAAAGAATGGATATTTTTTTCCAAAATTATGTTCAAGTGTTAGATAAAAATTATTATCCATCACAGATGAAATATGGTTATGTTTATATCCCAGTTATTACTTTTATTTTTTGTGTCTATGATGGAATTATTTTTATAAATCCATTTATTTTATATATATTATGATGGAATGATTTTTATGAAATCCATTTTATTTCAAGGGTTATGCTATGATGAATGATTTATGTTTTTGTTCCATATATAAGAACGATTTCATTATGAGATTGGTGAGACCTATATATCTCTCTAATGAATTGGGTAATGATTTATATATCATGAGATAGATATGACTTGAATGGGAAGTAAATTTGGTTTAGTAATACTAGGATAGAATGACAAGTTCATCCAGTTCAGTAATACATGGTTGGAATGGAAAATATGCTCAGTTCAATAGTTGATATTTTCCACTATGATGGTCTTCGCTGAACTACCTTGGCTACAATGAAAATCATATTATGTTTTTATTTTTTCCATAATTCTATATTTTATTCCAATACTATTTTTTCATGATTCGTGATTCTATTGTGATTTTTTCCTTATGAACTACCTATATTTATTTTATGACTCATGATTTCAGTATATATTAAATGTGGTATGTTTTTTTTTTAAGTTATGTTCATTTTTTACATTATTATGATTATGTTTTGTAAGATATTTTCCATGCATACCCTTGCTGATCATTTGAGGTCATCCATTTCCATGTTTCTTTCCCCCCCATAATTTAAAGAAGGATATTATGTATGATGCATCAAAAAGGGGGTTCTAGTTATGATGGATAAAGGAGGAGATGATATAGATGTTTTATGGACTAGTTGTTTATGTTTTCCAGTTTCCAAATGCACTAAACTAATACATTCATTGGGTATATATTTGTGTCAAGTATTAAGTATTATGTAAAGGTAATGTAAAGTTCATGTACGTTATGATTGGGTTATTACACTTTTAGCCATACCAGTCACATCATGCATTGGATTGAGGTGTTTTTTACTCATAATCATCACAAATGTCTCATTGATCGTTGTCCTAAAGATTCAAAATATTGTGAATCCATTTTCTAAAATTTTATTATTTCCCTATTTTTTACTTAAATTAATGTCAATTTAAAATAAAAAGAGATACTTTGAGTTATACTGTCCAAACTGTGCATCGTATTGAGGTCTGGATAATCCCAAAATGTCAAAAATGACTAAAAGATTGTTTTGATTATATATAAAAACAATCCAAATGCATTTTCTCATCTTTCAATATGTCACCTATTTTTTTACATAAAATGATGTCAATTTTAAATAAAAAGAGACACTTTGATTTATGCCAGTCACACTGTTAATCATATTGACGTTAGGAAGATTCTTACATGTCAAAAAGGACTAATATATCATTATCCAAATATATCAAGACAATCCGAATATTTTTTCTCAATTTTCTATATGTAACTTGTTGTATTTACTTAAATTAATGTCAATTTAAAATAAAAATAGACACTTGGTGTTGTACCAGAATCACCGTGCATCGTATTGAGGTGCAAGTAATCCATACACCTCAAAAATCACCAATATATCATTTTACTAAAATATAAAAAAACCAGAATGTGTTTTCATTGTTTTTAGTATGTAACATGTTGTTTTTACTTAAATTAATGTCAATTTTAAATAAAAATACACTTTGAGGTACTTCTAATCCCTAAATTCCAAAAAATGACTAATTTATCATTTTCCTAAAATATCAAAACAATCCAAATGAGTTTTCTCAGTTTTGAGTATGTCAGTTGTCGTTTTTACTTAAATTCATGTCAATTTTTAAATAAAAAGAGACACTTTGAGTTATACCATCCATACCGTACATCTTATTGAGGTGAAGATAATTCCTACACATCTCAAATTACTTAGGTATCATTTTACTAAAGTATCAAATCAATACGAATTTTTTTTCTTGGTTTTCAGTATGTCACTTGTTCTATTTACATAAATTAATGTCAATATTAAATAAAAATAAACATATAGAGTCATACTGGTCACACCATGTATCTTATTGATGTGAAGATGAATCTTACTAGTCAAAAATGACTCATGTATCATTTTTCTAAAATATCAAATCTACCCAAATTCAATTTCTTGGTTCTCAGTATGTCACTTGTTCTTCTTACTTAAATTGATGTCAATTTATAATAAAAGGAGAAACTTCGTGTTATGTAGGACACAACATGTGTCCTTTCTAGGATATTATGATTCCTACACATAAAAAATTATTTATTTATTTTTTTCCTAGAGTATTAAAAAAATCATAATGTGTTTTCTTGTTTTTCAGTATATGAGTTTTTTTTACTAAAACAACATTTCAAACTGGAAACACACATTTTGAGTCATATTAGTCACCTCATGGATCGTTTTGACATGAGTCTGCATTATACATATCAAAAATTACATATTAATAACTTTTATAAATTATCAAGACAATCAGAGTGTGTTTTCTTTGTTTTTAGTGTGAGACAAATTTTGAACTTAAATGTCAATTTTAAACTAATAAAAGACAATTTTAGTCATACCATTCACACCATGTGTTGAATTGAAGTGTGGTTGATTCCTACAAATCATAAATGACTCAAGAATTTTTTTCAAAAAGTAAAAATACAATATAAATTCATTTTATCAGTTTTCAGTTTGTCACTTGTTCTTTTTTCTCAATTTAATGTCAATTTAATTTAAAAATACACACTTAAAGCCATACTAGCCACATTGTGCATCATATTGAAGTGTCGTTGATTTGTACAAATCAAAAATGACCCATAGATTTTTTTCATAAAATATAAAAAAAATCATAATGTTATTGCATATTGTTTAGTATGTCACCTGTTGTTTTTACTAAAAGAAATTTAAATTCTTTAAAAAAATACACTCATCATGTGATACCGGTCACTTGTTATTTTTACATAATTTTGTATAGATCAGTTTCTATGATAGAAATTATATTTACCCATAAATTTCATACATATATATCACATCTTAGTAGATTAATATTCCATACATAACCTAATGATCCTTTCTATAATAGTTTAGGTCGAGTGTTTTTGGAAACATGAAAACATAAATAAATAGTTCATAAGAGTCTCTCATTGAGTTATTCATTACTTGATACTTTCTTCTAAATATCATTTCTAAAACCATTCTTAATAACCTAATGATATGAAACATAATAAAGGGTGTTCATAAGTGTTACATATGTGTAAACAAGGGAGATATCAATGATCATATAAGGATAACATGATCATAATGATGTTAGAAGGTGATATTAACATTAGATAATCAGACACTACATATCATAAATCATAATAATGATTCATGGATCAAAGAACAGTAGTTTATAAGGGATGAATCTTAATGGATTAAATAATATCATAAACTAAAAACATAAAATTAGATTCATACTGAAAACACTCTTTATCATATTATTGTGCGACCTATTGAGATGTGGATGATTAGTATATTGTTTAGGGAAATCTTTATGACAGATATTTTGGAAATTAATACATTGAATTATTCAACTAAGAAGCCATAATTTTTATTTAACATGTCCTCTGGCTAATCATCGAAGTCATTATAAAATTGAATCCAAAAATCTCACTCCTCAAAAATATGGTCTTGAAACTGTCTTATACATTGTTGATTATGTGTATTTGATATCCATCTTTCAGTACATAATGGATTCAAATACCTAAGAATATTTTTGTGGGTTTCCATATATGGTAATACAGTCAAACTATTCTACAATACATAAATGTGGGCCTGATCCCGATCTATAATATTGATTGTGACAACATCTCTTCTAAAAATTATTTTACCCGCAAGTCTCCCATTGTGATGAGATTTTAGGAGACCAATGCTTTCCACACCATATATTTATTCAGTACAGAATTTTACTTCTTCCTCAAAAATATAATTATTCTCAATATAACCTTATGGCCGACATCGATTCTTGACATACCCCTTCAAAATATTCATATACCATTCACTGGGGGTACATCCATCTATAGTGTATAGGACCACATAGTCAAATATCTCTTCACTAGTTAATAATCATATCAAATAATGTTGGCTAGAATAACATTTCCAATTCACATAATATGATAGAAATTTATCATTCCCTAGTTTAAAAGTTCTTTGGGACTATAACTTTTTTGTATATATTTTTTAAAAAGAAATAGAGTTTGGTTAATGTATGAAATTTTTTATTCAAAAAATGAAACGTAAAGCTATAGAAATTTGAACTTGAATCAAATCATGGAATTCATATTATTTTATAACCTTTATCTTTAAATTGGTCGTTGGCCCTATGTTGTTAATATACAATTAATACCCATCTAGAACCTTTACGTCATTCAAGATGTTGAAAAACTGATATCTCTCCTTCCTAGAAAGAGTGTAAGTAGCTAGATGAAGAAAATGTCATTTTTCACCCATCACTAGAACCAACTCTTTTCGTATTCCCATGTAAACCATATCCAAAATATCCTTAATTCCATCATTTTATTTTCTAGTTGAATTTAGAAACATACTGATGACACTATCACAAACATTTTTTTTCAACACGCTTTACATCAAGAAAATGTCTGAAATAAAAAAGATTAGTATGGAAATTCAAAAAAAACTGATCTCTTTTTCCAAATGGTTTTCATAAGGTTTTTTTAAAACAGATCACCAAAATTAGTCTGCACATATTTTTCATTATAAAATATTTGATCACCTGTTATTAGAGATGGTGTTGTACATTCCTCTAAAATTCTATCGAATGATGTCTTCTAAGATCGTTACTTATGACGTCGGGGTATAAATCTATGATGTTATAGAAACATGTTTTTTGATGAATGTTTCGACCTAATTGACTACCTTGTTCACAGAGGGGAAACTCTTAGTTTCCTTTAATGATATATCCTGAAAATTTTCTATAAGTAGGAAATTCATTTATCATCCAATACAACATGGATATCAATGTGAAATCTTCATTTATGTATGTATCATACAAAGTAACACTTGAATCCCACAATAATTTAAAATCCTTGATCAATAGAGACAAATAAACATCAGTATCCTTATACGGTTGTTTTGGTCTTGATATAAGTATAAATAACATGGTATATTTTCATTACACACATAACTACAGTGGAAAGTCATAATTTACCAACATAACCGGCCATGTACTATGAGTGCATCTTTGAAAACCAAAAGGATTCACTCCACCTATAGATAACGCAAGATGAATGTTTATTGGATTGTTTCCAAATTTAGGATACTCATGATCAACTCTATTCCACTATGCAGATTATGATGGGTGACATAGTTTCCCATCTTTATTTCTTGTGTAAACATGCCACACCAATTTCCTTGCAGTCTACTGACTTCCATATAGGCACCTAATCCTTGGAATGATTGGAAAGTACCATACCAATTTCTTGGGACTAGATTAATCTTTCCGTTATCAAGAAGCACCACACTTTTGAAATTCATTTAGTGATTTTTAGTCCTTGAAAAATAGTATACAGTCATTTGTGTAGGCATTTATTCTTTTAGAGATCATACTCATCCAGTGTAAAATTTATTTGGAATCATTTTGTTTGCTCGGGAGCTCATTATATTCTAAGAGCATGTCATATTAGATATTATTTAATTCCATAAAACTTGTTTCACTCTATCTATTACATGATTTAAAATTATTCAGCTTCAGTATGGTTGACAATTCTATATATTTTATGCAATAACCATACAATGGTGTCTTTACACAACTCTTTAACTGCTCAAACAATTTTTTGAAATCATGAAGTTATTATTCCATTATCCTTTTTATTTCATCAATACAATCTTCATCATCATTCACATATATAATCACATCATTGATATGTTCTTCATTATTTTCCACACTTGTAATCAGATCAGATGATCCAAAAAACCTAATTATATCCCAACCACTAGCTAAATTTTCTTTTCCCCCACGTTTATTCCAACATTTATATTGTTGATATATTCCATGATAGATCATGTGCTCTTAAAACTCCTCTAGAATAAATTGTGTTGAATAAAAACATCGTATACATAGACAAAGAATTAGAAAAGTGTCATATGCATGATATTTTGAAAACATGATGAACTATTTCACTCTATTTTCATACACTTTTTTCAAATGATTGGGATTCATCCATTATTTATTCATATCCATCCTATTTGATTTAGTTTTGTTAATATTAAATAAAATAAATACACAAATGGTGCCTTTCAAATAATGGGAACTCAACATTTCAATGATAGTTATTATTGAATTTCGTTTCCTTGGACTCATCCCATTAGAATATAACACAAAAATTCTTATAAAACTTTTTCTAAAATCACACATCAAATTCCAATAAAAACAAACCATTTTACAAATACATCTTTAATATAACACACCATTTTTAAAATGAAACAAGTATTAAATTCTCTTTCAAAACATGAACTTCCCATGGTGAAAGTCAATCGAGTGAATTGAAAAACACTTCGCATGTATCCTATGTCTATGAAAAGTGTTTAAAGAACATTAAATCTATTTTAAACCAAAAAGGGTATGTTTAACACATATAATTTTTTTAGAAACATTTCAAAAAACTTGAATAATTTTAAAAGATCCACTTAGGAATTTTCACAAAGTCATAAATCCCAAGGGAGCCACATTATAAAGGCTACATGAGTAAAAAATAACTAAAAAATTATAAAATATAATAGTATAAATAGTTTAACACATGTCTAATGAATAAATAGTACGAACAGTATAGTCTTTTCCTATAATACTATAGAGAAGTTAAAAAGTGATACATAAATACATTAGTGTCACTTGAAAATAATGTTACATCTCTTCAATGTGGGAAACTTTATTCCACTTGGTGCTTGAATCATATACTACCTGAGCATGATCCTTCCAATACAACATATTAGAAAAAACATTCCCATTATTGAGGATATACAATCTGTCAATATTAAAACAATATAGGTACTCAAACCTTTTCCACCATCAATGGTTTATTTAACTTTGAGATTAAATATATTTCTAACACTTTTTAGTTTATTCAAAAAATATATCCTTCCTAAATGGGACGAAGGACTTATTTTGTATCAATTTTTGATAACCCCCCTTTCAAGGGATGAGGTGGAACCCTTACGTGGCCTATAGGCTTAGATATTACATTTTCTGTAGGTTTGGAGACATTAAAGGACCCGTAGGTCTTAAGGAAATCATACAGACTATGAATACATGAAACGGCCCCTCCCCAGCATCTTCAGCATGATTATATCTCTACCGTTACATGGTTGGTTGGCTAGTTGTCCTATGTAGAGATGCAGAAGCCTGATATTGATGGCAATTCCATACCCTCTCATTCTTCATAATCTATTATCCCTACTCTCGTGAATGCTCATGCACTTGAATACTCCTCTGGAGCTGGTTCCTTGAAAATTATTTCTGGGCATCTGTATATCAGGTGGCCCAAAGGCCTTGAGGTGGCCTGAAGGCCTTAAAAGTGACCCGAATGTCTTACTTACCCAAAGGCCTAGGTATCCTGAAGGCCTTAAGGACTCCAAGACCAAACCATTGGCCCTAGGTGAATAGTTCCATCAGTTACAGTGCTGAGCAGTACCTACTATAGTGCTTGCTATAGTACCACACAATACACCTACGGTACAGATACAGTACCTGGAATTATTCCTCCACGTGGTTTTGAACATGGGTCTTGTGGATTCACATACCAAGACATCATCAATTTGGCTGAGGCTCATGTGCCTATTCAAAAAATATCTCAACCTAAGGATTATACCAATAACGCCTCATAGAATGAACCAATATTTCTGAATCTATGAAACTATTTGGGAAGTTTCTATTGTGTCTCTTTAACTATATTGAACCATAAACTAGAACATAACCATCATGGACGAGAACTATTCAAATCCTAACTCTTGATACATCACAATATAAGCCATACTCATTAACCAACTCATTATTAGTTAAGAATGGAGTTTTTATAAATCCCCCATTTAGATTGTAAAAGTATCTCTCATGAAAATCTATATGAAAAGAAACCATACCACATTCTTGGATAAGGTAATCTTAGTGCTTCTAATAAAGAAGAATCTTGGTTGACCCTATAGTAACAATTAGAAATTCCCAACCAATTCTACAATGTATGAATGAGTCATTTACTACTCTAAAATCTCATTTGGGTGGGTCTTCAATACTACCTTGTATCATAGAGTCTTCCCTTATATGGATTTTGGTTTGTGGTTATACGTCGATAACAACTCCATAACTAGGGAATCAAGTGGTGATCTGGATGAATCATCACCATAAACTAGCCCAATCAAATATCATGGTTACTGGATGCTTCTTCATGGAAGTGAACCATATAGATTGTCATATCCTCAGTAATGACCTTATAAACCTATAATAAAGAAGAGTTTTTCCAATGATTGGTTCCCATTTATATGACTCTATACTAAAAATTACATTGATAAATAAAAATTGTGATTTCTTTGAGTTAGGATATATTACCTCAAGGTGTTTCTAACATGTACTAGGGTTGTCACTTCAAGATGCACCCAAAAAATACCTATTTTTATAGGAGCTTAGGGTACATGAGTTATATGAATTTTTTTAGGTATCATGGTATATTTTTCCCTTCAATAAGAAATTCATCACAAACCCTTATCAGTAAGTGGAGCAAGTACATGAACATGCTCTACCTAGTGCATGAAGTGGTCAGGATCAGCCTCCAATAGTAGTTTTATCATTAAATCATTAATGTATTCCCTATTTTTCTTCATATATCCATTTTTCTTCTTCCATAGTCTTTTTCTTCACATAACTCCATTTTCAAATTTTCATAATGTCCTGTTTTTCATCATTATACTACTCCAAATCAAATAGAGAATATTTTTCATGGGTTGAGGTTAGTGGAATAGTGGATGAAGGTATAGTACTAGATGGGGAAATTATTTTGGATGATAACTAATCTTATTTATTATCCATGGCTACAATGATATCTATAATCTACTTGTCTAACATGGACATGATATTTGATGATTATGGGTGACAATATGATGAGATGTGTGTAACACCCCAAGATTTTATGAGATATATTATTTTTAATTTCTTTGATGTCTTATTTTATACACTACACCAAGATTAGCTTGTACTATATGCAACACTATATTATCTTGCAGTATATGAAACACTATTCTTGGCTCGTGTTACACACAATTTCAAGTTCGTTTTGTGGAAATTATTCTACGAAACACTAAGTATAGATTTTGTTTAATGTATAAATGAAAAAAAAAATTGATTATGTTATACGCAACACTAAACAGAGCTTTCACTACACGCAGCCCTGACTTGGCTTGCATTACACACAATCAAGACCTTCTTCGATAGCATGTGTAGTACGTAATACCAAGTTTTGAGATATTATTATAATATTATTATGAACTAGCTGTTATCAATAGTAATGCCCACTTTTTGAAATTTTATAAATTTTATCTTTCAAAATGGAGTTCATTTTTAGATTCAGAATATCTAAATTATCCTAGGGTGAATTTTTGGTATTGTTTAGAAAACATTCAGTTTTTTATGAATAGTGAAAACACTAGGTTACTATTTTAAAACCGACTTTTTATTTAAATTATTATTTAATTTATTTAAATTTATTTTAGGTAAAAATTGATACATAATACCTATATAAGTTCAATGTAATTTATTGGAGTCATTTTATAATAATTTTAGATATATAAAATTTTTATCGAACTTTTCACCGTCTTTTACCCACCTCCTAAGAGAATTTGAAAATTTACATAAAACTTAATTTTACCGCTTATGTGAGTAGAATTTCAAAAATATGAGAGACATGGTTAATATAAATGAGTAAAATGTGGTTTAATAATATAAAAATAATTTTTGGTGAATAGTAACTTTTTACTTTTATTTACCACGATTACAAGTAAATAGGGTAATTAAGGGTAAAAATGATATTACTATTACCCTAACACATGTACCAATTCTATTGGATAAGTGTAATTAGACCAAAAAAATCTTAGGGATAAAATATTACCCTTTAGGTCCACTTGGATTAGATTAGGACATTTATTATTATTTTATTTAAAGAAGAGTTAAAATAGTTAAAATCAAAGTTTAATAAATAAAACATTTTTAATATAGGGTTATACATAAGATAAATTCGAATATAAATATTAATTAGAAATATAAAAATATTTCTTACATAATGGTATTTTATTTATAATTTTTAGACATTAAATAATTTAATTTATTTATGACAGAATGATGATGCAATAATTACCTTATTAATGAAATATTAATATAATTGATGTTATAAATACCCAAATAAATGTAATTTTAGACTTTTTATGAATTAAACTAATTTTATAGGTTAATATGACATGTTAGTGTTGATTTAATTAACGTTTTTCTAACTAACCATGTTGTTATTATTTCACAAAAATCAAATACCAAATAGTATTAAAATTGACATAAAATAGTTTTTAAAACAAATATTATATTATTAATTGTTATTTTATTCCTAAAAATCTAAGGTTCAGACAAATGGCTTAGATAAGGATATATATATTAATAATTAACCACTTGGGGTTCTTTTGGATTTTTATAGTAAGTTTATTAACCATATAGTGTAAGAAAACAAAAAGACACGGTAAAAGATAAATTATTTAACTTAGAGTTAAATCTAAATGATAAGGATAAAATAGTAACCTAAACTTGTCTAAAACCTATTTTTTGAGAGTATTTGGACCCATACCTACATTATCTTAGAAATAAATCAATTTGGAGCAATTAAAAACCGAATATGACTTTATTATAAAATAATATATTAAGTTTTTACAAAGGTGCCCCTCTCCTCCCTTATAAAAAGGGCACCCCTTCCCTCTTCTCATCACACCCTTTTGAGCCATGAAGCTCATCCAACCCCTGCCAATTTCTCTTCTCCACTTCCCTAGAAACATTCTTGAGGTTATGGTTTTCTCAAAATACCAACTCTACTTCCTTAAGAGAAGGCTTAAAGGAGGTGCGTCGAAGAAGAGGTAATCTCTTCTTCCGATTCTCTTAAGTTTCTTTCTTCTTCTACTTATTCTTCTTTAGTTGTCTCATTATAAAGTAATAACATCAGTATTAATTATATAATGATATATTATTATAAATATAAAACAACCTTATTTCACCTTCTATCCATCCTATGGAAAATGAAATCACCGCACGTGCGTACGTACGGAATACCGTCTCCACGCCGTGGTGTAATCAAATTTTCCACCACCACCTTACTTGGATGGGTATAATGGTGTAAAGAATAACTATATTTGATTATTATAACATAATACTGATTATAATAAATTATATCATCCACTCCAATTCGATTCAATAAATATGGGAATGATATCATCGCTCGTGTGTACGTACGGACTACCGTCTCCACGATGCGATGAGATTCATTCAACATGTTAATCATTCATGAATGATTATAAAGTATATATAATGAATAATAATGAAATATATGACATAATAATGATACTGGATTTTTGTATATATATATATAAATATATATATATATATATATATGTCATCTACTTAATTCCATTCAATTCAATAAGGAAACGAAAACAGCGTTCATACGTACGTACGGCCTACCGTCTCCATGAACGGTGTATTTCATTCCATTTACTGATCTATCATATATATATGTATATTATGAATATATATAATATATAAATCATGTTTTAAATTCTTTAAATAAGTAAATCAGGATATAAATAATAATATCAAGAACAAAAAGTCGAAACACGTATAATAAATGAAACGATTTTACCCAAATCGTTGCTTTTACATTAAATTTAGAAAAGAACGAGTAATATAAAGTCATAATTAAACCATATATGATATCATAAAAATGAATATGATTCTATAATAAGAAAATGACTCTATTTAAATCATTATACACGAGGTTCAGACACATATGAAGCATATCGGACATAAGGTAAGGGAAAATCTCGCAATCTCAATTATTATCCGAGATTGTTTATTCGTAAGTATTTACTGGGGGTTATATTTATCATCCATGTAAAAGTTTCATAAAAATGTTTTCATGTATTTTTAAAGTCCTTTTTATCCATTTTTGAATTTTACTACATGGTATGTAAGGAATATTTCTTTTGTTTACCATACAAGGAACATTTGGACTTTTCCGACAAAAGTACGAGGAGAATGTTTTTTTTAACTTATACGGCATGAACGGATTTTTACAGTTTTATAAAGCCTTTTCTTAATAAAGATTACTCTAAAATATTTCATGACTATTTTCAAAAAAATCCATTTCTTTTAAAATTTCATGGAATTTTGTGAAAATAAAATGATTTTGAAGAAGAAAGGATATTTTCCTCAAGAATTCATTTCAAGTGTTTTATCAAAACCATTTTACATCTAAGATGACATTATTTCATATTTGTATGTTTCAAGTATAATGTCTCTATGATTTACATGGTTTCACTTTTCTTATGATGAAATGATATCAATTTGTTTTATATGGATTATGTTATGATAGGATGATGTTTATGAAACCCATTTTATTTTTGGGTTATGATGAATGATTTATGTTTATATTATGGCACACGTAAGAATGATTTCATTATGAGATGGGTGGGACCTAGATCTCCCTCCAATGCATTGGGTAAAGATTTATATCTCATGAGATAGACATGGCTGGAACGGTAAGTTAATTTGTTTCAGTGATACAGGAATGGAATGAGGAGTGAAGTCGATTCAGAAAGGGACTTTGTCCACTAAGATGGTCTTGGTAGCAATGCCTTGGCTACTATGGAAATCATATCATGTTCTTAATGGTTTTCCGCAATTACATGTTTTATTCCCATGATATTTTATCATGATTGATGTTCCTTTATGATATATTCCTTACGTACTTCCAAGATTTATGTCTTTGCTCAAGATTTTGATGTTTAGATTTTATGTTCATGTTTTTGCATTCAAATTTTTAGGACTGTTTTATGTTCTCTATGTTTACCCTTATTGAGAATTTGAGCTCACTATTTTATGTTTTCTTTTACCCGTGATATAAAGAAAGGTTTTATGTAAGAAAACAAAAAAGGGGAAGATCTTTATGGGAGATGTTGAAGATCTTTCACCATGATTAGAAGATTACATTCCGAGTTTCCAAAGACACTAAACTAATACGGTCTTTAGGAGTATATTTTTTTCATGTATTAAGTATTCTGAAAAAGTAATGTAATGTCCATGTATGTTAGGCTTTGGGTCTCTAAAATGTGGGTCAATGTATAATGACCAAATGTCAAAATATATTAATTAGTTCACTACTACCCCAAGAGTGTACATTGATTCACTAGGGATGGTGCCTATCATTGAGTATCTTGGTTTAATATGTGGGGTACAATTTTCCCACATTGAGTAAATTGATAATCCATAATTGAAATGTCCTAAGAACTGACATGAAACATGAATATTCCAAAAATTATCAAGAAAAATAAACAATTAATTCCTCTATAATTGAATAAAAATATTTAATAAACACCAACATCACAATATAAATAAAGTCAGAAAAAATAAACCATATCAATATGTAAGAAATCAATGAAAAACATGTAAAAATACACTGAAAAAACATTACTAGAAATGTATGGGTTATATTCAATTACATGATATCTAACAAAACATGGACTCCATTCTAAAAAACTCCTAAAAACCCATTCATATGCCACTAAACATTAATTGGGCCACAAGAATCCAATATCTAACCATATACTTGTTGAAAAAATCTACTTAGAGAATTACAAGAATAGTCATAGTGCAAAAACTAGGGAGCGGGGTTCGTGGTAGAGATAGGTTCACAGAGGAGGAGGGATTCGCAACATAGTTGGGGTTTAGCGGAAGAGGTGGGTTACATAGAGGAGGGATTTGCGGTGGAAATATTCAGCGATAGAGGAGGAGGAGGAAATCGTGGTGGTGGAAGGGGAGGAGGAGGTGTCGGTGGCCGAGGAAAATGAGGAGGCAACAGAGGAGGAAGAGGAGGTCTCAGTGGCGATGGCGGAAGATGAGGAGGAGGAGAGCATCACGGTACGGTGAAGGAGGAGGAAGAGTTGGCAGCTGAGGAGGATGAGGAGGTGGTGGTGTCAGGGTTCGGCTTCCGCGAGAGCTTGACTTGTGCGATATGAGGCAGAGACTGATAGAGTTTTTTTATAAAATTAGAAAACCTTTTATCAACGCAATCTAAAAAACTCTAATAAGGGTATGTTTTATCAACGCTAAAATAGAAAACAATGATAAAACATCTCTTTATCAGCGCTTTTTTAGCGATGATAAGAGGTGTCATTATCAACACTGATAAAGAATATATTTATCAGTGCTTTTTTAGTGATTTAAAGCCCTATCTTTATCAAATCTAAAAAATTACTCATAAACCTATAATGATAATTAATTATTTATATTTATATATATAATTAAAAATTATATGTATAAGAAATATACATATATATAATAATAATAATAAATATACATAAATATATTTATTTATTTATATTTACATATTTAATTAATATATATTTACATATAATTATAAATTTATAATAAATATATTTATTATATTTATTATATTTATAATTATATATAATTAATATTTTTATTGTAATTACATAATTACTTAAACATATCTATAATTATTTAGAATTATATTTTTAAATATCTATTATAATTTCATAATTATTTTGTAACTATAAATTTATATATATTTATTATAACTACATATTTATTGCATATTTATTATAAATTTATATTTATTAAATATAAATTTTAATTATAGTCCTAAATATTAATTAATTTATATGTATTTAAATACTTTTGTAACTCAAATAAGTATGTTAATTATATAATTTTTTATAATTTATTAATTATTTAAATAAATAATTATGAAAATATAAAAAAGCATAATTAATATATTTATTTCACTTTGATAAGTATATATATATATATATAAATGTTAATAAATATATATTTATTCATAATTATAATTATAAATATAATTCAAATATTTATTAGACATATATTAATTATAATATGATAATTATTTAAGTATATATATATATTTAAATATTTATGAAATTATAAAAATATATATATATTTAATATATTTATTTTTATTTTGAAATTATTTTTATATATATATTTATTTATTTATATGTATGACGATATATAATTAATATATTTTTTTTAATTTCATAGGTATATAAATATATATATATATATATATATTACTTTATATTTATGACTACAAATAAATATGTATAATTATAATTATAATTATTAATATAATAAATATATTTTATATTATTTTATAATTATTTAAATATATATATATAATATTTATATTTATAAATATTTGAATATAAGAATAAATATTTTATATATTTATAATAATATTTCTATAATTATATATATTTTTAAACTATAATTATTATGAATATATTTATTTTAATTTTATAATTATTTAAATATATATATAATTATAATTATAAATAAATATATTTATAAATATTTATATATAATTATAAATATATTTTTAAGTCTATATATATGTATATTAATATATATATTTATTTATTTATTTATTTATTTATAAAATTATAATAAATGTATTTATTGTAATTTCATTAAAAGTGTATATATAATTTTAAATATAAAAAATATATTTATCATTTAAAAAATAACCATAAATATATGTTTTTGTGTATAATTATGATTGTAGAGAAATATATATATATATATATATATATATATTAATAATTATCATTATAAATAAATATGTTTAAAAGGTATTTATATATAATTTGAAATATAATAAAAATATTTACCATTTAAGAAATTGATTGGAATATTATAATTGTTTAAATATATACATATATATAGTTATATATAATTATAATTACAAATATATTTTAAAAATTAATTATATATAACAAAATATTTTTAATTATAAATATAATAAATATATTTATAATTTAATTATATTTATTGTGATTGTAAGTATATATTTATGATAACATAATTGCTTCATGGGAACATGAATGAATCATATACACCAAGTAAAATATAGATCTCATAAAAAATGTTTCATCATATATTTGTACAACATGTATAGTAATGAGGGTGTAACGTATAAATGAACATTCATGATGAATACATAACATATGAACGTCAATTATATTCACGAATCAATTGAAAAAATTCATTGGAAACATATATTTATATTTATATATATATATAATTATAATTATACATATTTAATAAGTATTTATATTTAATTATAAATTTATATGTATGAAGTATTTATATATAATGATAAATATAATAAATATATTTATTATTTAAGGAATTTTATTATATATATATATTTGAATTGATAAAATAAATTTTAAATATAAACATGATTTTTTTCAATATATTCAAATAAACATTATTTTTTAATATAAATATAATATTTTTATATAAACTAATAATTTTTTTATTAAAAAAGTTTATCAATGCTAAAAATACACATTTATCCGCACTTTTTAGTGCTGATAATGGGAAGAGTTACCAACACTTGGAGGTAGTGCTGATAAATGTCCCCCTTTTATTAGCACTTTTTGGATTTGCACAAAAAAAATTGGTGCATCCCTTGCGTGGATCTGTGGTAATGATAACAGTTTCAAAATGGTCAATTAAAATTTTTAGATACCAATAATTTTTTAATATTTATTTTATGAAAATATTTTTAATTTGTAAATATTTAAGTACAGCTACTTTGTATATAAGGGTGTCATTTAATTTTATTTTTATTTTACAATTATGCTTTAAATTATTTCACAAAAAAAAGATAGTTTCAACTGTAATTATTTTTCCAGAATGTATACAATCAATTTTTATTTTGTATATTTCTATTTGAAAAAAAATATTATTATTATACATTATTCTATGTCAATACTAAGGGAAATTTTATGAAATACTCTCCTTTTTGGTTTCAAATGGTTTCTTCCTCAAAAAATTATAACAAATTTTTTTATCCATTGAAATTTATAAATTAATTTTAAATTAATTTAAATTATTCATTAGGAAGAAAAAATCATTATGTTATCAAAATAATTTTTTTAGTAAAAACATATCATTTTGAAATATATGTATATATATATACATAGACATATATATATTCGTAACATTTTATGAAAAAAAAATAATGCCTATAGATTTCTTTGTTAAATTGTTATCATGTGAAGTTGTTTTGATTCTCACATAAGTATGTGTATATATATATATCATTTCATGTGAAACTCTTTTATAAAAACCCATAAATATATACATATCATTTTTTGTAAAAATGATTTTACTCTTACAACTAAAGATACATTTATATAAAAGTATGTACATATGTATCAATTCATGTAGAAATTATTTTATTTTAGATATCTATATATTTTTATATAAATGAGTGTGTGTGTGTGTGTGTGTGTCTACATATAATTTTAATTTGTTTTTATTCTTTTATTTATATGATTGGGGACACACTCATTTTATGTGCATATTTGTAAACTATGTTTAATGATTTATAATGGTTTTCAATATAAAAACCCATGGAATTAAACGTTTTATTTAAAAGTGGGGTTTTATAAATGAAAAAATAATGTTGATTCAAATGGTTAAATGAGTGATCATTTTAATTTTATTAATGAATCCACACATTAAAAATTATTCTATTGAAATTTTTTTATGTAATTTGAAATTTTATAAGTGTTCTATTTGTAGGTGTTTCATAAAAAATTAGACATCAGGGATGACCCTCAACCAAGGACCCACACAAAACATAGGCATCCCACAGGGGGCTACCCAGCCATACAGGACAAAGGGACATCTAGAAAACCAACGACAGATCCCTCAATGTGGTTAGGCTCGTATAGGGGCCCATGGGGTCAAATTTGCGGGTTCAACTAGTAGGTCACAACCAAGAGCGTCCATATAGGGGGCATATCCCTACGGCATTAGGAGGAAGGAATCACTGGGATGGGGAAGCCAGTGGTGGTTGGTGGTGGTCCTTTATCCCCCACAAGACATTATTTCCATTGTGATGGAGGGACTTGTTATTTAAAGAAGCACTCCAACACTTCCTGTTTCGAAGGGGGTAGAATGTTAAGAGGTTTATTACAAAAAAAACATTGTTTCACTATTTCTAACATAGCTCACCCTTAGACACAACATATCTCTATGCATGCCTCTCTCTGTCATACACCTATCACTGGACTCCCCTAAAATCACTAATATCCACCTTGCTCGATGCATAGGAGAGCTTAGTGTCGATCTATTCTTCATAGCCAAATCCAGCAACTGCGAGTAATCATCATCCAACCCTGTTCGGACATCTATAAAGATTCCTCATGTTTTATCATCCCTATCTGAAGACTAGATATAGAAAAATATCTCCCACTACTCCACTATTATATTCAAAGGCCCATATTTACACCATGAAAAAATGAAGGATCCATAAATCCCCTACTGCAACATTTCACATCCCACCAGCAATTCACATAGGAGGAGGATTAATCCATGCTATAAATCATGATTTTTAGTGATAAATGGATTCAAATATAGGATATATTAATTATCCTTATTCGAATTTCATTCAAGGTCTCTTGGTGATTAATTGCAAGTAAGAGTAATAGGCTCTTCCCCAACCTATAAAATAGTTCCTCTACTTACAATAGAATTGGTCTGTGAACCCAAGGGGGTGATGTCCACCGAAGATGATTCTCCCCTTCTTCTTCTTCATTTATATTTTTTTTATTTTAATTGTAACTTAAATTTTATTTTATATAACAAATTAATTCATGCATGTTTATTTTTATTTTAGTTGTTCCCCCATTCAAAAATTATTCTTCTACTATTATTCTTATTCATTTGAATTTTTATTTCTTTACCTTATTCTTATCATTTTATCATTCATTCCATATATTATATATATTTCTGTATATTTTACTTTCTTTTTATTCTCTGTCACTCTCTCTCTTATTTCTATCATCCACTATTCTACTTTTTTATTTTCATTATCATTAATATTTTTATTTTATTTTATATTATTATTATCTTATTTTCTTCTCTTCTTCCTCATTCCACAAAGTGATATCTTACTGTAAAAAATGGGAGTCTTTCCTGATGCTTTTCCTAAGGGAGGTCAAGGTGTTCTTGAATTTTTCTTAGGGTTTTTTTAATGCTAGTAGTCGATCGAAATAGAATGCATGGGTGTGGAAATAACCCCCATGACATGAAACTAAATATATTTATATTATTTTGACTAATTTATCCCTATCTTAATTGGGTTTCTTTTCACACAATATATTTGAGACATTTAATCAATGAAACAACATCAATATAGATGGTTCCTAGAAGATAACATGCCATCAACCATGGTGTGTCCTCAAACATGATTGTAGCAGTATGTGGAATTGAGAATACTTAATGCATTCGATATTTCACAATTTATAAATAAAATGAATAATAATTCATCATGATATTTCATATTTAGGTTATCAAACTAAAATCAAACAAATAAATGGGAATAATAATTAAACCTAAAACTGAACCCAAAAATAAGTTCTTTCATCCATAACTTTTTTTGTTTAAGATTTAATGTTATTTTAATTTAAATTCTCATATTGTATTACATTTAAATTTCTTAGAAACTCATCTACAAAAACTCAAAAATATTTATCATTTCTTCATAATATAATCCAAAATAATAATAATAAATTTAGGTGGATTATAAACTGTATTTAAACAAACTAAGAGGCTTCTCAAGTGATATGACTCTAGTTAGGCAATAAGATGCATTAGGAAATAATCTTCTTTTGAAAATACCTGTAACAGCCTGAGATTTTATGAAAAATATTCTTTTTTATTTTACTAATGTCTTGTGTTGTAAGCTACACCAAAAGGAGCTTGCACAACACGCATCCTTGTCTTGCCTTGCATTACACGCAATCACGACCTTCCTCGATAGCGTGTGTAATACGCAATACCGAGTTTCACTAAACAACGATGTGCTATTAAAATATTATTAAAACTAGCCGTTATGAATAGTAATAACCACTTTTTAAAATTCTGTAAATCTTATATTTCAAAATGAACTTCATTTTTGGATTCGGAGTATCGAATTTAGCCTAAGGTGAAATTTTGGTACTTTTCGGATAACTTTCATATTCTGATGAATAGTGAAAATTACTAAATTATAATTAAAAACAACTTTTTTAATCGAAATAATTAATAGTGATAAATTATTAATTTGAGTGGTTTTAAAGTATATTTAGAATATATTTTTACAATTTAATACAATGTTGGTCATTGGACGTAATTTCACATTTAAACCAGACATAATCAAGTGTCAATCTTTTGATAGATATTGTTTCTTAAAAACACGCTATTTGTTTTAACAGCGGGATTTAATTATAAAATTAATTAATGCAACTTTTATGTTATGAATTTGGTAAAATAGACTTCATTTTTGAATTCGGAATATGAAATATAGCTTGGGATGAAATTTTGGCATTGTTCTGAAAAACATCAATTTTTGATGAATAGTGAAACTACTAAGTGGTAGGTTAAAAACTGAATTTTAAATAAAACTTAATTTTACCGCTTCTGTGAATGGAATTTCGAAAATCCGAGAGACACGGTTAATATCAAGGACTAAAATGTGGTTCAATGAGATGAAAATAATTTTTTGGTGAATAGTAACTTTTTACTTTTTTTACCACGGTTAATAGTAAATAGGGTAACTAAGGGTAAATATGATATTAATATTACCCTAACACATGTCCTAATTCTATTGGACAAGTGTAATTCGACCAAAAACAAACTTAGGAATAAAATATGACCATTTAGGCCCACTTGGATTAGATTAGGACATTTATTATTAATTTATTTAAAGAAGGGTTAAAATAGTTAAAATCAAAGTTTAATAAGTAAATCATTACTAATATGGGGTTATACATAAGATAAATTCGATTGTAAATATTCATTAGAAATATAAAAAGATTTACTACATGATGGTATTTTATTTGTAATTTTTAGACATCAAATAATTTAATTTATTTATGACACAAAGATGATGCAGTAATTATCTTGTTAATGAAATATTGACATAATTGATGTTATAAACACCAAAATAAATGTAATTTGAGACTTTTTATGAATTAAACGAATTTTCTAGGTTACTATGATATATTAGTGTTGATTTAATCAACTTGGTTCGAACATATAATTCTGTTATGACTTTCAAAAAAATCATATATCAAATAGTGTCAAAATTGACACAAAATAGTTTTTAAATCAAATATTATATTATTAATTGTTATTTTATTCCTAAAAATCTAAGGTTCGGACAAATGACTTAGATAAGGATATATGTATTAATAATAAACAATTTGGGGTTCGTTTGGCATGTTATAGTAAGTGTATTAACCATATAGTGAATGAAAACAAAAAGACACGGTAAAAGTTAAATTAATTAACTTAGAGTTAAATCTAATTGATAAGGTTAAAATAATATCCTAAACTTGTCTAAATTCTATTGGTTGATAGGATTTCGACCCATCCCCACTTTAGCTTCGAAATAAGACCCTTTGGAACCATTATAAACCAATTTTGACTTTAATATAAAATAATATTTTGAGATATTCCTAAGGTGCCCCTCTCCTCCCTTATAAAAGGGCACCTCCTCCCCCTCCTCCTCACACCAATTTGAGCACTCAAGCTCGGCCAACCCCTGCCATTTTCCCTTATCCACTTCCCTAGAATAATCCCAGAGGTCCTGGTCTTCTCCAAAGACCAATCTTAGTTCCTTAAGTGGAGGATTCAAAAAGGCGTTCCAAAGAAGAGGTAATATCCATTACCGATCTTTTCAATTTCTTTCTTCTTCAACTTCTTCTTCTTTAGTTGTTTCATGATAAAGTAATAACATCAGTATTACTTACATACTGATATATTATTATAAATATGAAACAACCCTAATTCACCTTCTATCCATCCTACGAAAAAATGAAATCACCGCGCGTGCGTACGTACGGAATACCGTCTCCACGCCGTGGTGTAATCTATTTTCCACCATCACCTTACAAGGATGGGTATAATGGTGTAATCAGTAACTATATATGATTATTATTAAGTAATATTGATACTGAAATAATATATATATATACTCCAATACAATTCCACGATCATAGGAACGATATGATCACTCGTGCGTACGTACGGAATACCGTCTCCACGATGTGATGCGACTCGTTCTACATGATCTTCATTTCATAATGATTATATAAATGAATTTAATGAATGAATATGGTATATACTACACTAATACCATTCTGGACATGAATTATCTATAACCTAAAGATAAGAATAAGAATTTATTCGACAAAACACGCATAAGAACAAAAAGTTATAAAGACCCGAGTAACAAGTAACATTGAAATATTACTAACAAGAAGCTAATAATATGACCATATATGATCTCATATCAATATGTATGATTCTGGAATAAGTCAATAACATTATTTAAACCATTATACAGGAGCTTCGGACACGAACAAAGCAAATCGGACCTAAGGTAAGGGAAATATCACAATCTCATTTTTATCCGAGATTGTTTATTCGTAAGTATTTACTGGGGTGTATTTTATCATCCACATCCATGTTCCCTCAATATGTAATATTGTTTCAATCCACTTGAAATAGTTTAAATCCAATTTTACCCTTAGGTGAGTTTTTAGTAAAGAATATGAAAGGAATCTTTTGTTGTTTTTCCGTACGAGGTACTTTTTGACTTTTCCGACAAAAGTACGAAGAATGTTTTTTTTAACATGAATGGATTTTTAAAACATTACTTCAAAGAAACTTCCTTTACCAGTTTTCAAGTTTATTTTTAATCAAATTCTTTTATTTTAAAGTTGTATGACATGTTATGAAAGGAAAAATGTTTTTGAAGAAGAAAGGATATTTTCCTCAAGAATGGAGTTCAAGTGTTTTATCAAAATTATTTTCCATCTAAGATAATAAAGGGTTCTGTTTTTATCCCTATTATTACATTGATTTGATCATGTTGTGATGGAATTATTTTTATGAATTCCATTATTTTATATGAATTGATTTATGATGTCATGATGTTTCAAGAATCCCATTTTTGTTACATGTGTTATGCGATGATGTATGTTTTATGATTATGTGGCACACATAAGAAAGGATTCATTATAAGATGGGTGGGACCTATATCTCCCTCCAATGCATTGGGTAAAGATTTTATATCTCATGAGATAGACATAGCTGGAACGGAAGGTTATTTCAGTTCAGTGATACAGGACTGAAACGAGGAGTGAACTCGGTTCAGAAAGGGACTTTGTCCACTAAGATAGTCTTGGCAATGAGTCATGACTAACAAGAAATGATTTTCCATGATTATGTGTGCATGACACAAAGTTTCAAGTTTCATGTTATGATTATGGTGATCTCATTTTCACTTCTATGATTTTTTTCCATGTTAAGATATTATGATCTCTTTTGCAGGTTATGATTTTCAAAAAGATATGATATGATTTTTATTTCTTTTGTATACCCTTACTGAGCATTTGAGCTCACCCTTTTATGTTTTCTTTTCCCCAGGATATAAAGAAAGGTTTTAGGTAAGAAAAAAAAAGGGAAGATCTTTATGGGAGATATTGAAGATCTTTCACCAGGATTAGAAGATTACGTTCCGAGTTTCCAAAGACACTAAACTATTACGATCCTTGTGTGTGTGTGTTTTTGTTATGTACTAAGTATTCCGCAAAAGTAATGTAATGTCCATGTACGATAAGCTTCGGGTCTCTACAGTTGGTATCAGAGGAAAGGTTTAGTCAACCTTTGGAAACTAGGATGCGAAAACGTTAGTGAGATCCCTAGAGATATTTCTAAGGTATGTCTAGGGATGCCCCTAAGGATATGTATACGTATAGGATATAGTCCTAGAACTATGGTAACGATATTAGATCAAACCAAAGATGATAGATATTTAAGTTACTCCCCCTTTATTATGATTTTTGCATCTAACACTATTCTGTTTGGGTTTTAGAAAATGTCTGGAAACAAGATGATTCACAATAATGGAGGATATGATGGACAATGGAATGATATTCTTCATGAGCAACCAAATGAAATGGGATTTGGATGTCCAAACGTCATTATTATGCCGAATCAGCAATCTCACAATATGATCAATAAAGTAAAATTTGGTAAGTTTCCTGACTCGGCTAATAAGAGAAAGATGGAGTTTCATGATGATCATAGAGGAAAGAAAGTTCAATTTCCCCTATGTAAATCATGTGGGAAAAGGCATCAAGGAGAATGTTTCAAGGGAACTGGAAGATGCTTTGGGTGTGGAAAAGAAGGACACAAAGCAAGTAAGTGCAAAGGAAAAGGTTCAGTTTACACCATGGATGAGGATAATGGTATTGCTACGACATCAACAATGGTTAAATGTTTTAAATGTGGAATGTACGGGCATTATGCAAACCAATGCCCTAAGGGAAAGTCTCATGAAGATAATCAGTATGGTCGTATGGGAAGTATTTATGTGGATGATGATGAAGAGACTACAAATGATATGTGAGATGAAAGAATTGTTGAAGCTCGGTCAATGGTTTAAGAATGTAGTGGAATGATTACATGTTTATCATGTGTAATATTGTATAAGTAATCTCGTGGTACTATAGAATAAAGAGACATGTAAGGATTGTTACACTGTTGTCTGATTAAGGTTACCAGTATCCATGAAAGGTTATTCAGATATTTTTGTAATGTAGATGATATGCGCATAATGAAGGGATAAGGAGAAAATTAAATGTTTGATAGTATTCATGAGCTCATGATTGATATAAGGACTAAGTTTGAGTATATAGAATTTTGAGGATTTTGGTATGTGAAAAGTGTTAACTTTTAACTGCACTCATGTTTTCACTAAGGTATTCAAGAGAATACACGATTAAGGACTTTGAATGTTTGGAATGTGACCAACAAAACATATCTTATGATATATGGGGATCGATGATGGTGTTAAATCTCTGGTAATCATTTTCACTATATTATGAGAGTCGACTGCAGTATTATGGATAAGCCTAAAAGATTGGAATGGATTATGTTGGACATAAGTTAGTATTGTTTGTTTTTTTTTGATATTATTTATGGGATGTTATAGTAATATAGTTCTAGAAAAAGGACAACCTGCAGGACGGGCGACAGCCCATCGCTTCGGACAAGGCTGTAGGAATCGAACCCACAACCGAAGTGCGAGTGGCCTTTATCGCCTACCACTGGCCTACAGGAAGTCCCTGTTTAGTAGAAACTAGTTTTATTATATTAAGAAGTATGATATATGAAGTATGAGTCCATTTTAGGAACTATATATGATTAATTTCACTATAGATCGACTTATGTATATAATTTTTGCTAACCTTTTGTTTGAGACAGATGGAATGACCCGTCATTCTATCACATGATCTGCTAACACTTCACGAATAACAAATTCAACTTCATTTAAGAGATGAAGAGGAAATTGTTCACGGCATGAACAAAAGTGAGATTGTACCAAAATAAAGTAAGTATTTATTCTAAGCAAATTTTCAACTTTAGGGAAATGATCTTGAAAACCAAAAATGTTGTCCTAGTGATCTTATACCTGATGAATCAGATGGTACCTTATATCATCACAAATCTATGGATTTGTGATTACTGTATTTTCCATATCCATGTTCTCTACCACTCTCCATCAGAACATGATGGTTAGATTTCTCTTCTATATCCATATTTTCACCTATGTGGAAACCCAGTGATTAGTTTATTTGGGTAATCGTTACATTTCATACTTTAGTTTTTAAAGCCAAGTTTTGGTATTCCCTTTTACGATGTGGGTTTCTATTAAAGAAACTTTCGAATAGTAAACCATTTATAACCCCGACGAATTTCGAGGGCGAAATTCATTTTAAGGGGGGTAGAATGTAACAGCCGTAGATTTTATGAAAAATATTCTTTTTTATTTTACTAATGTATTGTGTTGTAAGCTACACCAAAAGGAGCTTGCACAACACGCATCCTTGTCTTGCCTTGCATTACACGCAATCACGACCTTCCTCGATAGCGTGTGTAATACGCAATACCGAGTTTCACTAAACAACGATGTGCTATTAAAATATTATTAAAACTAGCCGTTATGAATAGTAATAACCACTTTTTAAAATTCTGTAAATCTTATATTTCAAAATGAACTTCATTTTTGGATTCGGAGTATCGAATTTAGCCTAAGGTGAAATTTTGGTACTTTTCGGATAACTTTCATATTCTGATGAATAGTGAAAATTACTAAATTATAATTAAAAACAACTTTTTTAATCGAAATAATTAATAGTGATAAATTATTAATTTGAGTGGTTTTAAAGTATATTTAGAATATATTTTTACAATTTAATACAATGTTGGTCATTGGACGTAATTTCACATTTAAACCAGACATAATCAAGTGTCAATCTTTTGATAGATATTGTTTCTTAAAAACACGCTATTTGTTTTAACAGCGGGATTTAATTATAAAATTAATTAATGCAACTTTTATGTTATGAATTTGGTAAAATATACTTCATTTTTGAATTCGGAATATGAAATATAGCTTGGGATGAAATTTTGGCATTGTTCTGAAAAACATCAATTTTTGATGAATAGTGAAACTACTAAGTGGTAGGTTAAAAACTGAATTTTAAATAAAACTTAATTTTACCGCTTCTGTGAATGGAATTTCGAAAATCCGAGAGACACGGTTAATATCAAGGACTAAAATGTGGTTCAATGAGATGAAAATAATTTTTTGGTGAATAGTAACTTTTTACTTTTTTTTACCACGGTTAATAGTAAATAGGGTAACTAAGGGTAAATATGATATTAATATTACCCTAACACATGTCCTAATTCTATTGGACAAGTGTAATTCGACCAAAAACAAACTTAGGAATAAAATATGACCATTTAGGCCCACTTGGATTAGATTAGGACATTTATTATTAATTTATTTAAAGAAGGGTTAAAATAGTTAAAATCAAAGTTTAATAAGTAAATCATTACTAATATGGGGTTATACATAAGATAAATTCGATTGTAAATATTCATTAGAAATATAAAAAGATTTACTACATGATGGTATTTTATTTGTAATTTTTAGACATCAAATAATTTAATTTATTTATGACACAAAGATGATGCAGTAATTATCTTGTTAATGAAATATTGACATAATTGATGTTATAAACACCAAAATAAATGTAATTTGAGACTTTTTATGAATTAAAAGAATTTTCTAGGTTACTATGATATATTAGTGTTGATTTAATCAACTTGTTTCGAACATATAATTCTGTTATGACTTTCAAAAAAATCATATATCAAATAGTGTCAAAATTGACACAAAATAGTTTTTAAATCAAATATTATATTATTAATTGTTATTTTATTCCTAAAAATCTAAGTTTCGGCCAAATGACTTAGATAAAGATATATGTATTAATAATAAACAATTTGGGGTTCGTTTGGCATGTTATAGTAAGTGTATTAACCATATAGTGAATGAAAACAAAAAGACACGGTAAAAGTTAAATTAATTAACTTAGAGTTAAATCTAATTGATAAGGTTAAAATAATATCCTAAACTTGTCTAAATTCTATTGGTTGATAGGATTTCGACCCATCCCCACTTTAGCTTCGAAATAAGACCCTTTGGAACCATTATAAACCGATTTTGACTTTAATATAAAATAATATTTTGAGATATTCCTAAGGTGCCCCTCTCCTCCCTTATAAAAGGGCACCTCCTCCCCCTCCTCCTCACACCAATTTGAGCACTCAAGCTCGGCCAACCCCTGCCATTTTCCCTTCTCCACTTCCCTAGAATAATTCTAGAGGTCCTGGTCTTCTCCAAAGACCAATCTTAGTTCCTTAAGTGGATGATTCAAAAAGGCGTTCCAAAGAAGAGGTAATATCCATTACCGATCTTTTCAATTTCTTTCTTCTTCAACTTCTTCTTCTTTAGTTGTTTCATGATAAAGTAATAACATCAGTATTACTTACATACTGATATGTTATTATAAATATGAAACAACCCTAATTCACCTTCTATCCATCCTACGGAAAAATGAAATCACCGCGCGTGCGTACGTACGGAATACCGTCTCCACGCCGTGGTGTAATCTATTTTCCACCATCACCTTACAAGGATGGGTATAATGGTGTAATCAGTAACTATATATGATTATTATTAAGTAATATTGATACTGAAATAATATATATATATACTCCAATACAATTCCACGATCATAGGAACGATATCATCACTCGTGCGTACGTACGGAATACCGTCTCCACGATGTGATGCGACTCGTTCTACATGATCTTCATTTCATAATGATTATATAAATGAATTGAATGAATGAATATGGTATATACTACACTAATACCATTCTGTAAATGAATTATCTATAACCTAAAGATAAGAATAAGAATTTATTCGACAAAACACGCATAAGAACAAAAAGTTATAAAGACCCGAGTAACAAGTAACATTGAAATATTACTAACAAGAAGCTAATAATATGACCATATATGATCTCATATCAATATGTATGATTCTGGAATAAGTCAATAACATTATTTAAACCATTATACAGGAGCTTCGGACACGAACAAAGCAAATCGGACCTAAGGTAAGGGAAATATCACAATCTCATTTTTATCCGAGATTGTTTATTCGTAAGTATTTACTGGGGTGTATTTTATCATCCACATCCATGTTCCCTCAATATGTAATATTGTTTCCATCCACTTGAAATAGTTTAAATCCAATTTTACCCTTAGGTGAGTTTTTAGTAAAGAATATGAAAGGAATCTTTTGTTGTTTTTCCGTACGAGGTACTTTTTGACTTTTCCGACAAAAGTACGAAGAATGTTTTTTTTAACATGAATGGATTTTTAAAACATTACTTCAAAGAAGCTTCCTTTACCAGTTTTCAAGTTTATTTTTAATCAACTTCTTTTATTTTAAAGTTGTATGACATGTTATGAAAGGAAAAATGTTTTTGAAGAAGAAAGGATATTTTCCTCAAGAATGGAGTTCAAGTGTTTTATCAAAATTATTTTCCATCTAAGATAATAAAGGGTTCTGTTTTTATCTCTATTATTACATTGATTTGATCATGTTGTGATGGAATTATTTTTATGAATTCCATTATTTTATATGAATTGATTTATGATGTCATGATGTTTCAAGAATCCCATTTTTGTTACATGTGTTATGCGATGATGTATGTTTTATGATTATGTGGCACACATAAGAAAGGATTCATTATAAGATGGGTGGGACCTATATCTCCCTCCAATGCATTGGGTAAAGATTTTATATCTCATGAGATAGACATGGCTGGAACGGAAGGTTATTTCGGTTCAGTGATACAGGACTGAAACGAGGAGTGAACTCGGTTCAGAAAGGGACTTTGTCCACTAAGATAGTCTTGGCAATGAGTCATGACTAACAAGAAATGATTTTCCATGATTATGTGTGCATGCCACAAAGTTTCAAGTTTCATGTTATGATTATGGTGATCTCATTTTCACTTCTATGATTTTTTTCCATGTTAAGATATTATGATCTCTTTTGCAGGTTATGATTTTCAAAAAGATATGATATGATTTTTATTTCTTTTGTATACCCTTACTGAGCATTTGAGCTCACCCTTTTATGTTTTCTTTTCCCCAGGATATAAAGAAAGGTTTTAGGTAAGAAAAAAAAAGGGAAGATCTTTATGGGAGATATTGAAGATCTTTCACCAGGATTAGAAGATTACGTTCCGAGTTTCCAAAGACACTAAACTATTACGATCCTTGTGTGTGTGTGTTTTTGTTATGTACTAAGTATTCCGCAAAAGTAATGTAATGTCCATGTACGATAAGCTTCGGGTCTCTACAATACCGACATCATGCATGTGAAAAACTAGCATTATTATCAGGTATCTAACCATTAGATTGCATCCTTTTTCTAATTTAACATTGTTGATAATTTTTTATTTCTTGAAAAATAAAAAAATCATAAAAAATAATTTCCTCTAATATATTAAAATGATTATTATTATACATCAAGTGGAAACCCATAGGTGTAAGAACCAGTAGTTGAATCACCCTAGTATACATAAGATTACATTTCTAGGTGGGATGATAAATAAAGAGAGTTGGAAGAAAATTTATCACAAATGAGGAATTTAAGGACCTCATCAAACATCTCATGGAGGCCCTCAAACAACAAGTTGTTAAAGGATTTTCCATAGACTTTACTTAACTCTGTGAGTACTATATGTAGTTTTATCCATAAATGGTCGTGACACAAGTATTGTTATCTATGTTTTTTCCATCACATTAAATAATTTCCAACAGAAATATTTCAATAAAAAGGGGATAAACATAAAATCAAATAAATTATTCAATATCTTGAAGATATGTTATAATATCTTCCATGAAAAATAGATTGGATAACTGTATATTTCCAAACATCATTAGACAAACCTAAACCTGAACTTCAACTAGAATATGAGGCACTTGCATTCACTTATTTATTTAATTACACCTATGTAGAATAGTCCAATATTGAAAAATATCCATAGCCCAACAATTTGAACAACAAGATACAATAGGTACATGATGATATAGTGTGAATCCTTAATGAGGAATATTTGCATGTTGATATACATGTGGGAGATAAAAAATATCTAGATGTATTTTTTAATGAATGTGAGGAACTACTTGATCTACCCATTCCTTTCCAAGAATAAGAGATAACACCATTGAAGTAATACACCACCCAAGTGGTGGAATTTCATGAAAATATGGAGTAGCCTAACTATCTACCCCCATCCATTGAGGTCCATCTCTAAGAGGCACTCACCACTGTGGTATTAATTGATCGAAAAATAAATCAGGGGGTTGATCTACTTTTAATTTGTTTATATGATCTTATTCAGTATGATTTTAGTCTCACTCCTTATTTTTTTGAATATTCATGTTAGGTAAATTATTTCCATGTTGTAGAGTAAGATGAAAAAATTTTACCTGTACTTGTTGAGGAACACATGGAGATCCCTGAATTTGATGGATATACATTTGAGGAGGCCCATGAATAAGTCCAAATTATTGTGACTGAGGAAATCTAGATATAAGATACTCATATTTAAATGGGAAATTACATATAAAAAACTAAAATTAAAATATTATACCAGTAAAAATAATTGATTACATTCCCTTTTAAAATTTAATTTATATAACACTTTTTTATCCAGCCCTGGAAGTGAAAGAATATGTTTCACTAGTAGCAACCAAGGGGGATTATCCAAAATTCAACCTCCATTCCATTATTAATATATATATTTTTGAGGGGGGGTGGGGTCTGGTGTACTCTATCCATGGATCACTTATTACAAAAAAAGATTATGTGGATGTTGGGAAATCTTACATGTTGTGGTTCAAGTAAAAGTATATCCATCCATCATTAGAATTTTGGATAATAGCTAGTACTATTCTTGGGAGGCATAAAAAAGTCAGGTCCCATTTGGGGTATCATATAAAGATTTTTCTTTACTTTCATTCTAGGATTTCAATTTTTTTAGTCTAGCATAAAACCCACTCTCTCTTACCATTTTGAGATTAAATGACATGATCATTATTCTTAATTAAGTATTTCTATTTTAAAAGATCATGATGAAATAATTAATCCCCAAATAACCAAGGAGTAATATGACTAATGTTTCATGGGAAATTAATTTCACTTTTATGTTTATCATTTAAACTCCCAACATTTTTTTCCAAAAATGTTTTTGATCATTAAATTGAAATTACATTCCCATACTTCAATTATACTTTAATTGAAATAATTAGGAGGCATGAGTTTCTTATGAATCTTGTGATTCAATGTTTTAGATCTAAAATTTTAATGATATTGAATTACTTAAATGGATAATTGAATCATTAAATTGAAAAGTGGATATTAATATAAGTACTCTTGATTTTATATAATTAGTTGATTCAGGTAAATGAAATTTTCCAATCATTTTTCATTCATTTAAATTATCAAAATCATATGAATTTATATATTATAATTAATCATGTCTTGATTTATCTTACAATATCATATTTCTCATTCCTGATTAGATTTATAGACCATGTACTTCTTGTTTATCTTGAACATATTTTAGAAGTGATCATGGGACATGCCACCTGCAATAATATGCATTTGAACTGAACAAGGAATTTAATATACAAAAAACCCATTTAAAATGATTATGGAATCCTTTTAAAAGAACATATTTTGTAAATAACACCTTTAAAACAACCCTTGTTTATCCCATTAAAACATAAATGACCTTGTTAGGAATGAACAATGTTTTCATGAAATTTTAACCCATTCCTACCCTAATCTTAGTAATTTCATGTTATTTTTAAGTTGAAGTGTGGGGGTGAATGGAGTCATGGTAAAAGGAATTCTTGGTCAGAGTGGATACTCAAGAGGGGGGGTGAATTGAGTTCCTATAAAAATTTCTGTTAAAATTATTTCTCTTAAAATCCCCCAATTTAAAAACAAAGTTAAACTGTAGTGAATATATACAGAGTGTAATTGTTCAATCAGTTTCTCAAAGATTTATTAGGTCTCGGTTGACTTAATCTGAAGATTAAATTAACTTTTGAAACTAACTTACTAGTTTACAATAAGTATAAACACATACTAATTTAACTATGAAAGTAGCTTTAAAATAGTTTTGTATTTCAAAGTAATAGCAGCGGAATATGAAATAAATATATAGTATACTTATAGACTTAAATTAAAATGCACAGAAAAGTTAACCAATAGGTTCAGTCTCAAGACAAGACTTAGTCCTCTCAACAATTTATATAAATTGATCCACACCCTAGATCGGGGGTAAACAACAGTACACTACTGTCCAGGTCCAAAGACCTTTACCACGGTTCTTTGTGGGAAAAACAAACAACAGCACATAGGTTGTTCAGGTCTTACTCGACCTCTACCACTATCCACAGTGGGAAATAAAGGGTTATGAAGTTTGAGTGAGGATTTAAGAATCCTCCAGTTTAGATTAGGAGATAGTGTGTGTGTAAAATAAACAGGGTACACACACTACTCAAAATTTAAATATATAATCACTAAAGGAAGTCAGAAAGAGTTTAGAATAGCTCTAATGATTGGCAATGTAGCTCTGGACTCGTTTGGTTGGTCAGAAAAACTTCTGAGTCCTTCTCTGGTTTCTGCTCAGAAAACAGAGTGTCGTTTTCTTCTTTTATTCTTGGTCCATCTTAGCAGCCTGAGTGCATGAAGTGTTTTTTGTAGTTCACTCAAGATGCATCTTGTGTTCTCCTTGAAAATGAGTAGCTTCGAGTATGTTCAGTGTTCTTGGAGTATATATTTTTCTTCTTTCACAAATTCACCATGTTTTAATGATATTCAACTCTTTTCTTTTTCACCAGTGTGCCTTCTTAGTTCCTTGATGCTTGTAGTATGCACACTCTGTGTTCTCTGCTTCTCTGCTAGGTCTTTATCTTCCCTTTTTGTAGCTTTTAGCTCTGAAAAAAAAAGGAATGATTAGTTTTCGCATGCGTACTAGGTACGGTTCCCTGAAATGACAACAAAATTCATTAAATATCATTGAATGTATTAAAGAAATCAAATGTAACCATTATCTTAATAAATAAATAGTATTGAGAGTATAGAGTTTGACTGGTTGGTCAATTAGTAGCTCGTGTTGGTAAATGTGTACGGTAGACTTTGTGTAGCGGGTCCTTCCATCGGTAGATCTTTGATCTTGCATCGGTTTCTCTATATACCAGTGACTTTGTTCCATCGGTTTCTCTAGTTCCATCGGTAGCTTGATGTATCGGTGACTGTACTTGTATCGGTAGACTTACTCTATCGGTAACTATCTGAGAACTGGCTCTATCGGCAGACTTTTGTCTATCGGTAGCTCTTGTATGTTGGTAGCTCTGGTGTGTCAGTTCATATCAGTCGCATCTGTGTATCATTAGGTCGGTCGGTAGCTCGTATCAGTATCTATTAGTGTTCTGTATTCGTAGACTGAATTTTTTGGTATACTTGCTTATCGGTGGACTTATGCGTATCGGTAGACTTGTTCTATCGATAGCTCGGTTTTTGTCAGTAGCTCTGTACATATCGGTAACCTTAGCTTATCGGTGACTCTATCTATAGGTAGACTAAGTCTATCGGTAGACTTAGTACCGGTAGCTCTATATTAGTAGATATACCCAGATTAGTGGATTAACACTTATCTTTCTTATGCAAAACTTATCTGAATGGGTTAGAAGAACTTCATAACTCATATAAACATAGATAGACATGGATTAACATATGTCAGGGATTATTTTAATATTATTATCATCTTGATCACAGATTGAAAGAATTAATATATAGAAAAACATTAGTTTGAGATTATCAAAGTATATGAAAGCATAATTGGGATTATAAAAATAGGTGAGGTCAACAGGAATGAAATGAAATATAAGGAATAAATGTAGAGGTGTAACATGTGAGAATTAATAAAATGGTTATTTATTCATTCATTTTACCTTTTATTATTTTTCCCCTCTTGATATAAAAACTTTATGTGAAGAAAATTGAAAATAATGAAAAAATGGTTTGGGATTTGGGAAAAACAAAAAACACCATTACAAGACCTATAATTTATACCATTTGTGGTTGTGTGGTGGATGTGAAGTTTTCCCAAAAACATGAATTTTGAAAAATAAAATAATTGAATGATAATTCTCATTAAAAAAATAATATAATATTAGAAAAACATTCTATTTTGGGAAAAGATCATTCATTATTATATAATTTCATTATAAGTTTTACATTGTGTTTTGGGGAAAGTGAGAGTTGTTATAAATTAAAGGGGATAATTTCTTGACACTTTGACTATAAATATCATTCATTATGACTTAATAGATAAACCTCATCCTTGAGCCTTAAAATTAAAAAAAAACAATTCATAAAAACATTAATCCTTAGAGAAATTTGAACATTAATTGAAAAAAAAAATTATTTTATGTGACCTTTTTCCTTTACAATGTATATAAGGTAGTTCCTTTTCATTATTATGGATAAGGAGCATATTAAAAAGATATGATGAACACTATACATTAATTGTATCATGAGAGATGAGTTGAAACAAGAAAAATAGAGGTAGATATTGTTTTGGAATTTTTTATAATAATGGATTGAGACACTTGAATGAATGAGAAGATAAGTTCAAGCCTTCTCAAATGGGAAAAACTAAAATGCTTGATTTGATGGTTTTTTAAAAATTGAGATTTGGAATTGATATTTTATGTGGATTTTGAATGTTTCATTTAAAATTGATAATCATTTGATTTTAATACATGGACATTTTGATATTGATAACATTGGTTCCCTCTAAATTGTTTTTAGATATTTCATGCTCGTGGAAAAACATGGTTTAAGTGTGGGGGTATTTGAAACAATCATTTATTTCATTTTATAATAAATTTTTATTATTTATTAATGGTTTTATATATAAATACTAATGGAATTCATTGTTTTACTGAAAATTGAATTATTTTATAATGAATAATGAAAGTTGACTCAAATTGTTAAAGGAGTGATGATTTTAAATTTTGAAAGGAATTTGGACTTTAAAATTCTTTTATCGAAATTTTTTTATGTAACATAAAATTTTCAAAGTTTTTTCATTGTAGGTGTTTGTTAAAAAATTATACATTTGATATTTCCACCTACCAAGGACCAATATGCCACATATATAGCTCATAGGGACCACCCGATCATACTGGACCCAGGGAGATATAATAGACCAAAAATAGATCCCATATGGTGGTCAGGCCCATATAGGGGCTGATAGGGATAAAATTTATGATGTCAACTGGTTGGTCATAGCTAAGAGCATCATAAAACGGTATATATCCTAATGGTTGTGGGATAAAATCATCACTAAGCCTGGGAAGTCTGAAGTGGCGGATAGAGGTCTTTTCCCCCTATGTGACCTCATTTCTATGGTGAAGGAGAGACTTGTTATTTAAGGAAATTCTCCAACACTTCCCTATTCATGGTGGGACCAGAGATTAAGTTTTTTTTTACAAAAATGTCACCATTTCACTATTTACCACTTTACTCACCCTCATACAAAACATGCCACCATGCTCGTCACTATCTCATGTACTTCTCTCAGCAAATTCCCCTAAAATCATATAGATCCACCATGGAGGATTCCCAGGAGATATTGGAGTCCATCCATTCTTCATCACCAAAGCCTTCTGATACATGTCAAAATCATTAGACCCTCCACTTACCTCTATGAAGCTTCATAGTGTTTCATTTAGACACTTAAAATCCTGAATTAAGAAGGATATCTCCTACTAATCTTTTACCATACTCTAAATTCCATGTTGAATCCATGAAAAATGAAGGATCTCTAAATCCCCTACTACCACATTACACATCCCTCTAAAGATGTTTAGAGGATGAGGCTTCATCGATGCTGAAATTCAAGATTTTCCAAGATACATGGACTCAATGATGGGATATTTTAACAATCCTCATTTAAAAACCATCATAGGTCTTGGGGTGATTTAAATGTGAGGAAGAGGCTGAGGAACTTCCTCAATATATAAAAGAAAACCTCCACTTCCTAATGAAAGTATCTATGCACCGAAGGGGGATATTTCTGCTGAATCTTCTTCTCCCCATATTATTCTTCATTTTATTTTATTTATTTCGTTTTATTCTAATTTTAATTTTATTTTCCTTTTTCTTTTATTAAATAAATTAGTTTATGTGTGTTTTTTATATTAAGTGTTCATCCATTACACAATTTTTCTTCTTCTTCTTTTTATTTTTTGATTCATATAATTTTTATATTATTTCAATAAATTATATATATTTACATTTATTTTATTTTATTTTTATTATCCATCTCTCTCTCCATCTATCTCACTCTCTCTATCAATTCTTTCACTCATCCACCATTCTTATTTTTATTTTTATTCTTATTATTTATATTATTTTATTTTATATTATTACTCTCTCATTTTTTTTATTTTCATCCTTATTCTAGCAAGTGATATCTTACTCTTGATAATGGTATGTTAACCCGAGGCAATGCCTGAGGGTTGACAAGGTGTTCTTAAATTTTTATTAATGTATATTTAATGATTTTGGAAGATTTGAGTTGCATGAATGGGTGTAGAAAATGTTCCCCGTGACAAGAAACTAAATATTTTACTATTATTTTTTAAAATTTATTTTCCATGTCTATTGGTTAGCTCTTCACAAGATATATTTTATCCAATCAATTGATGAAACGATATCGATAGAGATGGCTCTTGGAAGATGACACACCCTTGACTAATGTGGAAATAAACCTTGATTATTGGAGGAGGTGGAATTAATAATGCTTAAGGAATTTGAGATTTTACAATTAATAAATAAAAAATAGTATTTCATCATAATATTTTATTTTTGGATTATTAAAAAAATAAATAATAAATAATAAATATAATAATTATTGGAACCAAAACTGAGCCCAAAACCAAGTTCTTTATTCCTTAACTGCTTATGTTTAGAATTTCATGTTAGTTTATTTTAAATTATCATATTCATGTCATTTCTTTATATTATAAAATGAAATATCAAAATGAAAAAATAATTTTCATTTTCTTCATAAAATAATCAAAAAACAAAAAACAATTAGTTTAGGTGGATTATATAGAGTGGGTGAAAAAATTGAGAAACTTTGCAAGTGAGATGATCCTGGACAACCACAGAGCAGCATTAGGAAAATAATTTTATTTTTACATTCCAAAAATTATATGTGCATCATATATATATATAAATATATTATTTTATATAAAATTTATTTTATTATAATATATATATATATAATTATAATTATAATTTCATGAGAAAAATATTTGATTTCTAACATACCTAGTTCTAAAATCTTGGAAAACATATGGATATTTAAATGAAGTTTTCTTCTTTCCTAAAGCCATATAATATAAATTGTTGAATGATAAATTTTCATTAAAAATTATCATTCATGATTTTTCTTAACCAATTATACTTTTTTTTATATCCATGTAATTACTCCTTTTTGATATGAATTTCAATGCTCATGGTTTTAAAATATTCTCATGGTCACTACGATATAAAACACAAGGTTCGATTCCAATGAATCAAAATTTGATATATTTATAAATAATGGTAGTGGATGGAAAGTGAACCCCAACTCTTATTGGACTTCTTCAAAATCATGTAATGGGTGTGCCTGAAATTATATAATGATCCAATGCATTTGTAAATGTTATAAATCTTATGATATTCCATGTATGGTGCATGATAGGTTATCATATGAACACTATGTGATTATAGAGTAAAGATAATCTTTCATGGGACTATTTCTGCAATGTTATGATGTCTTTTTGGTAATATGTTACCTTATGTTATGATCCATAGAGCCATTGATAATTATTTATGAATGATTATAATATTTCAAGAGAATTTTTTTTCTATTTTATAAATGAATGAAATCAAATTTTCCGAATGTTCTATACATTGAAATACAATATGAAAAATTATTTATTTTTAAAATTATAAATTATTTCTATGGTTTGGATTTTTGAACATTGTAACATGTTTTAATTTTATATTAAATTGAAAAAACCCATGTTTGGTTTCCACATGTTTTGAAAAAACATATTGAGTTTATTCTCTCATCCTATGCTTCCAAAACCACTTTTCATTGGGCCTAAGGATTTGTAGAGGTGAGTGTTTGTAAAGACCCTAAAATTATGTGGAAATTTTTTTTCTTAAATACACGGGAATTTTACGAGTCTGCAGTTTCTGACGGCGCATGGTTCTGAGGCCCGGTGTGCCCGGAATCAATTTCTGATGTTTTGTTTGGGTACGTTCAGTAAATGTACGTGTGGAATTTTATAACTTTTGAACTGGTGCTCGGAACTGAAATCTAATGGCATCGTTGAACTCATAGCTTCGGTGATTGCTTAGTGAGAACTTCACTGCAGTTGCGTTCTAACGAGAGTGGAAGTTAGATTTTGGCGGTTTTTAATTAAATTGAATAAAAATAAAGTGTTAACTTTATTTTTATCTTTGGTGGTTAAAATCTCTAGGAGGTGGTTGTAGATGGGGGCCACCACACCATAACCTCCCATAAGAGGTTATGGTGGTGGGTCCCACCCACACATAACCTCCCTAGGGAGAATAATTAACGTGGGGACCACATGATAGTTAACCCCTTGTAACTCTCCATAAAGTGGGGGAAACCCTGGAACATTCCCCACTAATTATATGCGCCAATCCACTTAATGAGTTAATTGAAACTCTTCACCTTTATCCCCCATAATTGTGCCAATTCACGCAAAATTAATAAATGGCTTCAATTAATTAATTTTTGAAATCTTTTGAATTCCTTCTAACCATTAAAATAATAGTGAGTCTATTATTTTTGGTGTTAGCATTATTCTTGGGTGGAACAGAGAAAGGGGAGAGCTAGGGAGGAGCTATTTCTCTCCAACGAAGAACGATAGACTCTTCATCATTTTTTGAACGAGCCAAAAGAGAAGGAGTCGGCCGTGAAGAATGCTGATGATGCTTCTTCCTCGGTCTCTTACCCCAGACTCCTCCCAACGTCAATGAAATGACGTCGCCTTCCCGTGACATCGTTAACATTCAATGACAATATGAAGGTAGCATTCATTTTGATTGAATGAAATCCCCGTTATTCGTTGTTTATTGTGGTTCAATGTGGGCCAATTTTTATCACCTAACATGAAGGGAACGGGCTGAACAAACACGGCCCGATGTTCCTCTGTTGGTTCTTGATTGGTTGACAGTGGCGGTGGTGCAATGGCGCCGCCGAAGGAACGGGTCGCGACCGACAGGCCGTAGCGGTATACGCAGCGATCGGCAATGAGGCAACCACGGAATAAATCGGTGGCGCATTTTCCATCGGGTCACCGGAGCCGTGTGAAGAACTGGGTTGTGTCCACCAAGGGTTGTGGCAGTGCCGGAGGGGCGCAGTGCAGTCGTACCATGCCGGAGGACGGGGGCCACAGCCAGGAGGGTCGCGGCGGTCGAGGACAGTGTGGCGCCATCGCACCGCACAGGTGGGAGAGTCGTGGCTAGGTGGGCCATCGTGGATGGACTGGAGGGCGGCCGGCTGAGCCGGCCGCCGGTGTGGAGTGCGCTAGGGTGGGAGCCGACTAGGTCCCATGGGGAGGAACCGGCATCTTCCGGTTCCGTTACTGGGAGACGGAGGCGTAGCCCCCCCTCCCCCCCCCCCCCCCCTTGATTGATTAGGGCCGGCCCCAGTGGGTGTCGCCACCGCCTGGTATCCCTGACCAGGCGGGCTTCACCGCCCACCAGCCACTTCGGTCTGGGCCACCACGCCACGCTGGCCACACCGCGTGGGCTGGGCCGCCGCCCTGGGCCGGGCCGCAGCCGCTAGGCCGGGCCAGTTCCGGCAGGCCGGGTCGGACCCGCGGACTGGGTGGGACCCCGGTCTGGATCTGGACCTAGGTCAGGTCGACCAGAACCACGTAGGTTCGGACCGGACCAGGTCGGGTCGACCCAGACCGGTTTGGGTCGGTTCGGTCCGGCTGGGCCAGACCGGACCTGGACCCAGTTCTGACCCGATTCAGATTTTCATCTATATCTTGGGCTATGGGTGTTCGATCGACAAACCGTCTGCGGAGACGGAAAGCTTAGAACAATACGGTACTTTTGGAATACCCTAGTTGAGTCTTGGACACAGTTGTAGTATGTTCAGTTTGGTTTGAACCTAAAAAACAATCGGGCCCGTGGGACAGAAATTCCAATAACTCACTGACCGGGCTTCCGATTGATGCACTGTCCATCGCGTTGGAACCCTTATGACATGGCGGTCCTTTGGGATACTCCTTTTTGAAGTTTAGTGGCTATTGAGGTATGGCCGATATTTTGATGGCAGATTCTATGGAACTCGAGTGCACCAGGTGCCAGGAATCCAGTGGTTGATAGTGAGGCAAAGGTTGGATACAGATCATACCGAGGTCAGCACTCAGTGATCATGTGTGGTTCAGTGCATACCTATCTTGTATGGATCAGATCCTATGTGGGTTAGTGCTCAGCGATCTTGTGTGGATCTGCGTATACCTATTCTGTGTGGGTCAGATCCTATGTGGCTCATTACGGGGGTTAGTACCTATCGATCATGTGTGGGTCAGCGCTCAGCGATCTTGGGTGGGTCAGTGCATACTGATCCTGTGTTGGTCAGATCATGTATGGGTAATTGATGGGGTTAGTACCTATCGATCCTGTGTGGGTCGGACTCTGTATGGTTAGAAGCAGTGCCTCTTTTCAGAATAAGAATATCTAGCTTCATGACTAATCATCTACACTTATATTCTACACTAAAAATTATGGTTTGAGCTGAGTCAATGACTTTTGTGTTTCCTCATGATAGAGATGGGTTACTAGATAACTTAGGTATATGTATGGGAATATACCTATGTATGGGTTATCTGTTGATTCCTTTACTTTTTGGTTTATCCTTGTTGGATATTGTGACACCTGGATATAGAGACCCAAAGCCTGACTTACATGGACATTACATTACATTTGCGGAATACTTAGTACATAACAAAAACACACACACAAGGATCGTAATAGTTTAGTGTCTTTGGAAACTCGGAATATAATCTTCTAATCCTGGTGAAAGATCTTCAATATCTCCCATAAAGATCTTCTTTTTTTATACCTAAAACCTTTCTTTATATCCTGGGAAAAAGAAAACATAAAAGGGTGAGCTCAAACGCTCATTAAGGGTAAACAAAAGAAATATAAATCACATCAAGCACATAACTTTTGGAAATCTTAACCTGCAAAAGAGATCATAATTTCATAACATGGGATAAATCATGGCAGTGAAATGTAATCACAATAATCATAACTTAAAACATGAAACTTTGTGTCATACACACATAATCATAGAGAATCATTTCTTGTTAGTCAAGACTCATTTCCAAGACTATCTTAGTGGACAAAGTCCCTTTCTGAACCGAGTCACCCTCGTTTCAGTCATGTTTCACTGAACCGATATAACCTACCATTCCAGCCATGTCTATATCATGAGATATAAAATCTTTACCCAATGCATTGGAGGGAGATATAGGTCCCACACATCTCATAATGATACCATTCTTATGTGTGCCACAAAATCATAAATCATACATCATTGCATAACCCATGTAATACAAATGGGAATCTTAAACATCATGACATCATAAAACAATTCATACAAGATAAAGGAATTCATAAAAATAATTCCATCACAACAAGATCAAATCAATGTAATAATAGGGATAAAAACATAACCCTTTATTATCTTAGATGGAAAATAATTTTGATAAAACACTTGAACTCCATTCTTGAGGAAAATATCCTTTCTTCTTCAAAAACATTTTTCCTTTCATAACATGTCATACAACTTTAAAATAAAAGAAGTTGATTAAAAATAAACTTGAAAACTTTTAAAGGAAGCTTCTTGGAAATAATGTTTTAAAAATCCATTCATTCCATATAAGTTAAAAAAACATTCTTCTCGTACTTTTGTCAGAAAAGTCAAAAAGTACCTCGTACGAAAAATGACAAAAGATTCCTTTCATATTCTTTACTAAAAACTCACTGAAGGGTAAAATTGGATTTAAACTATTGTAAGTGGATGGAAACAATATTACATAATTAGGTAACATGGATGTGGATGATAAAATACACCCCAGTAGATTTCAAAGTATAAAAAATCTCGGATAAAAATGAGATTGTGATATTTCCCTTACCTTAGGTCCGACTTGCTTTGTACGTGTCCGAACCTCCTGTATAATGATTTAAATCATGTTATTGACTTATTCCAGAATCATATTCATTGTTATTATATCATATATGGTCCACTTATGACTTTATATTACCTGTTTTTTTAAATTCATGTTAAAGTAGCGTTTTGGGTAAAATCGTCTCATTTATCGTAGGTGTTTGGACTTGTAGTTCTTGACATTATTATTACTTATATCATGATTTACTTACTTTCAGAATATAAAGTATGATTTATATATCATATATATTCAGTATATATATATATATATATATAATAGATAGATAAATGAAAGGAAACACACCGTTCATGGAGACGGTAGTCCGTACGTACGCATGAACGATGTTTTCCTTTCCTTATTGTCTTGAATGGAAGTAAGTAGATGACATATATATATATATATACATAAATCCAGTAGATTTACCATGTCATATATTCCATTATTATTCATTATATATACTTTATAATCATTCTGGAATGGTTAACATGGATAATGAATCTCATCGCGTCGTGGAGACGGTAGTCCGTACGTACGCACGAGCGATGATATCGTTCCCATGGTCGTTGAATTGTGTTAAAGTGTATGTATACTATTTCATTATCAATATAACTTTATAATAATAATATATAGTTACTCATTACACCATTATACCCATCCTATTAAGGTGGTGACGGAAAATAGATTACACCACGGCGTGGAGACGGTATTCCGTACGTACGCACGCGCGGTGATTTCTTTTTTCTGTTGGATGGATAGAAGGTTAATTAGAGTTGTTTCATATTTATAATAACATATAAGTATATAAGAAATACTAATGTTATTACTTTATCATGAAACAACTAAATAAGAAGAAGTTGAAGAAGAAAGAAATTGAAAAAGATCGGTAATGGATATTACCTCTTTTTGACGCACCTTCACTTAACCTCCACTTAAAGAACTAAGGATGGTCTTTGAAGAATACCAGGACCTCTAGGATGATACTAGGGAAGTGGATAAGAGATTTTAGCAGGGGTTGGCCGATCTTGAATGCTCAAATTGGTGTGAGGAGGAAAGGGAGGAGGTGCCCTTTTATAAGGGAGGAGAGGGGCATCTTAGGAAAATCTCAAAATATTATTTTATATTAAGGTCAAATTCGGTTTATAATGGTTTCAAATGGTCTTATTTAGAAGATAAAGTGGGGATGGGTCTCAATCCTCTCATACAATAGGATTTAGACAAGTTTAGGTTATTATTTTAACCTTATCAATTAGATTTAACTCTAAGTTAAATAATTTAACTTTTACCGTGTCTTTTTGTTTTCTTACACTATATGGTTAATAAACTTACTATATTAAGCCAAACGAACCCCAAGTTTCTTATTATTAATATATCTATCCTTATCTAAGTTATTTGGCCAAACCTTAGATTTTTAGGAATTAAATAACAATTAATAATATAATATTTGTTTTAAAAACTAATTCATGTCAATTTTGACACTATTTGGTACATGATTTTTATGAAATTTCTAACAGAATTATAAGTTCGAACCAAGTTACTTAAATCAACAATAACATGTCATATTAACCTAGAAAATTATTTCAAGTCATAAAAAGTCTCAAATTACATTTATTTGGGCATTTATAACATCAATTATGTTAATATTTTCTTAAAAAGGTAATTACTACATTATCATTGTGTCATAAATAAATTAAATTATTTAAAGTATAAAAATTACAAATAAAATACCATTATGTAGGAAATCGTTTTAGATTTCTAATGAATATTTACAATCGATTTTATCTTATGTATAACCCTATATTAAAAATGTTTTAGTAAATAAAAGTTGATTTTAACTCTTTTAACTCTTCTTTGAATTAAATAATAATAAATGTCCTAATCTAATTCAAGTGGGCCTAAATGGTCATATTTTATTCCTAAGTTTGTTTTTGGTCGAAATACACTTGTACAATAGGATTAGGACATGTGTTAGGGTAATATTAATATCATTTTTACCCTTAATTACCCTATTTACTTTTAACCGTGGTAAATAAAAGTAAAAAGTTACTATTCACCAAAAATTATTTTCATCTCATTGAACCACATTTTACTTACTGACATCAACCGTGTCTCTCGGATTTTTGAAATTCCATTTACAGAAGCGGTAAAATTAAGATTTATGAAAAATTTAATTTTTTTAACTACCACTTAGTAGTTTCACTATTCATCAAAAATTGAAGTTTTTCAGAAAAATGCCAAAATTTCACCCTAAGCTATAATTGATATTCCGAATTCAAAAATGATTTCTATTTTAAAAAATTCCCAACATATAAGTTGCATTAATTAATTTTATAATTAATTTCCGTTTTCACAATAAATAGCGTGTTTTTAAGAGATAATAACTATCAAAAGATTAACACTTGTTTATGTCTGGTGTAAATGTGAAATTACATCCAATGACCAACATTGTATTGAATTGTAAAAATATATTCTAAATATACTTTAAAATCACTCAAATTAATAATTTATCACTATTAATTATTTCGATTAAAAAAGTTGTTTTTAATTAAAATTTAGTAATTTTCACTATTCATCAGAATATGAAAGTTATCTGAAAAGTACCAAAATTTCACCTTATGCTAAATTCGATACTAAGAATCCAAAAATGAAGTCAATTTTGAGAGCTAAAATTTCTAAAATTTTTAAACATGGTTATTACAATTCATAATGGCTAGTTATAATAATATTTTAATAGCATATCGTTGTTTAGTGAAACTCGGTATTGCGTACTACACACGCTATCGAGGAAGGTCGCGATTGAGTGCAAGGAAAGTCAAGGATGTGTGTTGTCCAAGCTACTTTTGGTGTAGCGTACAACACAAGGCATTAATAAAATTAAAAAGAATATTTTTCATAAAATCCTGGGCTGTTACATTCTACCCCCCTTAAAATGAATTTCGTCCTCGAAATTCGTCGGGGTTATAAATGGTTTACTATTCGAAAGTTTCTTTAATAGAAATTTACATCGTAAAAAGGAATACCAAAACATGTCTTTAAAAACTAAAGTATGAAATGTAACGATTACCCAAATAAACTAATCACTGGGTTTCCACATAGGTGAAATTATGGATATGGAAGAGAAATCTAACCATCATGTTCTGATAGAGAGTGGTAGAGAACATGGATATGGAAAATCCAGTAATCACAAATCCATAAATTTGTGACGATCTAAGGTACCATCTGATTCATCAGGTATAAGATCACTAGGACAACATTTTTGGTTTTCAAGATCATTTCCCTAAAGTTGAAAATTTGAATTAGAATAAATACTTGCTTTATTTTGGTACAATCTCACTATTGTTCGTGCCTTGAACAATTTCCACTTCATCTCTTAAATAAATGAAGTTGAATTTGTTATTCGTGAAGTGTTAGCAGATCATGTGATAGAATGACGGGTCATTCCATCTATCTCAAACAAAAGGTTAGCAAAAATTATATACATAAGTCGATCTATAGTGAGATTAATCATATATGGTTCCTAAAATGGACTTATACATCATATATCATACAGCTTAATATAATAAAACTAGTTTCTACTAAACAGGGACTTCCTGTAGGCCAGTGGTAGGCGATAAAGGCCAGTCGCACTTCGGTTGTGGGTTCGATTTCCACAGCCTTGTCCGACGCGATGGGCTGTCGCCCGTCCTGCAGGTTGTCCTTTTTCTAAAACTATATTACTATAACATCCCATCAATAATATCGAAAAAACTTCTATCCTTAAACAATACTAACTTATGTCCAACATAATCCATTCCAATCTTTAGGTTTATCCATAATACTGCAGTCCACTCTCATAACATAGTGAAAACGATTACCAGATATTTAACACCATCATTGATCCCCATATATCATAAGATATGTTTAGTTGGTCACATTCCAAACATTAAAAGTCCTTAATCATGTATTCTCTTGAATACCTTAGTGAAAACATGAATGCAGTTAAAATTTAACACTTTCCACATACCAAAATCCTCAAAATTCTATATACTCAAACCATGATATCACTTAGTCCTTATATCAATCATGAGCTCATGAATACTGTTAAATATCTCAATCACTTTGAATACCACATTAGACCAACACATAAATATTCCAATACTTTATGATACAAAATTATTTTGGAATCCCATTACATAAACACTTAATCATTCCACCACATCGTTGTCATATTCAACATCGCCAATAGTGATCGCATGTGACTTCCCATTGTCCTTTTCCTTCAGTGGTTGTTCATGTTGATCATCACTAACCCTTGGATTAGGGCATTTATTATCATAATGCCCCATTTCCTTGCACTTGAAGCATTGAAGTGTTGGTGGTGCGTTCTGTGCAGTGTTTTCTTTCTTCACATCATTAGAAACCCTTTTTCCATTACTTCGACACTCAGCTGCTCGATAACCTTCTTTTCCACACTTAAAACATTTTCTAGTCCCTTTAAGACAATCTCCACCATGATTATTTCCACACTTTGTGCATAAGGAAACATTCATCTTCTTTTCACCATTATTCTGAGATTTCTCCTTGAACTCCATCTTTCGTTTCTTATCAAAACCATGAGATGGATATGTAACACCAACTTCCATTTCTACCTTGATAGCACAACGCACAATTTCTTCATAGCTACTGAAGTCTCTTATAGCTAATGCCCTTCGAAGACTTGGTTTTAAGCCACTGAAAAATCGATCAACTTTACTTTCAGGTTGGATGATAATGTCAGATGCATACCTTGCAAGTCTTGTAAAATTTGCTTCGTATATACCAACAGATTCATCATCCTTCTTCTTCGGCTCAAGAAACTCCTTTTCCATCTTTGTTCGAAGAATACGAGGGAAGTACTTACTGAAAAACAAGTTCTTGAACTCGTCCCATTCCATGGACTCAATTTCATCTCTTGGCCTCGTATTCTTGATAAGATTCCACCATTGATCAGCTTCACCGTCCAAATGATATACTGCTAAGATGACTTTATCATGTTCATAACAGAAAATATCTTTTCAGTAGTACTGATCCATTGTTCAGCAACAAGTGGATCAGAAGACCCACTGAAAGAAGGTGGACGTTGCCTCATGAAGTACTCAATAGAATATTGTTCCCTTCTCTGCTCATTTGGAAGTCCAGAATGATTCATAGCTTGTGTAAGTATAGCAATAAGATTTTTCACTCCATCTCCCATAACATTTGTTTGTTCAGGAGGACAATCATTGCATTTTCCATTGCATTGATCAACACGGTTCCTTCGGGTTCCAACCATCATCTAAAACCCAAAAATAATAGTGTGAGAGGCAAAAATCATGCTAGGTAAAACAACATAATAAAGGGGGAGTACCTTCAATATCTGACATCTTAGGTTTAATTCTATGATCGTTAGCGTAATTCTAGTACTATAACCTATATGTATACTTAACCTTAGGGACATCCCTAGACATACCTTATAAATATCTCTAGGGATCTCACTAACGTTTTCGCATCCTAGTTTCCAAAGGTTGACTAAACCTTTCCTCTGATACCAACTGTAGAGACCCGAAGCCTGACTTACATGGACATTACATTACATTTGCGGAATACTTAGTACATAACAAAAACACACACACAAGGATCGTAATAGTTTAGTGTCTTTGGAAACTCGGAATATAATCTTCTAATCCTGGTGAAAGATCTTCAACATCTCCCATAAAGATCTTCTTTTTTTTATACCTAAAAAAATTCTTTATATCCTGGGAAAAAGAAAACATAAAAGGGTGAGCTCAAACGCTCAGTAAGGGTAAACAAAAGAAATATAAATCACATCAAGCACATAACTTTTGGAAATCTTAACCTGCAAAAGAGATCATAATTTCATAACATGGGATAAATCATGGCAGTGAAATGTAATCACAATAATCATAACTTAAAACATGAAACTTTGTGGCATACACACATAATCATAGAAAATCATTTCTTGTTATTCAAGACTCATTGCCAAGACTATCTTAGTGGACAAAGTCCCTTTCTGAACCGAGTCACCCTCGTTTCAGTCCTGTTTCACTGAACCGGTATAACCTACCATTCCAGCCATGTCTATCTCATGAGATATAAAATCTTTACCCAATTCATTGGAGGGAGATATAGGTCCCACCCATCTCATAATTATACCATTCTTATGTGTGCCACAAAATCATAAATCATACATCATTGCATAACCCATGTAATGCAAATGGTAATCTTAAACATCATGACATCATAAAACAACTCATACAAGATAAAGGAATTCATAAAAATAATTCCATCACAACATGATCAAATCAATGTAATAATAGGGATAAAAACATAACCCTTTATTATCTTAGATGGAAAATAATTTTGATAAAACACTTGAACTCCATTCTTGAGAAAAATATCCTTTCTTCTTCAAAAACATTTTTCCTTTCATAACATGTCATACGACTTTAAAATAAAAGAAGTTGATTAAAAATAAACTTGAAAACTTTTAAAGGAAGCTTCTTGGAAATAATGTTTTAAAAACCCATTCATGCCGTATAAGTTAAAATAACATTCTTCTCGTACTTTTGTCGGAAAAGTCAAAAACTACCTCGTACGAAAAACGAAAAAAGATTCCTTTCATATTCTTTACTAAAAACTCACCGAAGGGTAAAATTGGATTTAAACTATTGTGAGTGGATGGAAACAATATTACATATTTAGGTAACATGGATGTGGATGATAAAATACACCCCAGTAGATTTCAAAGTATAAACAATCTCGGATAAAAATGAGATTGTGATATTTCCATTACCTTAGGTTTGACTTGCTTTGTACGTGTCCGAACCTCCTGTGTAATGATTTAAATAATGTTATTGACTTATTCCAGAATCATATTCATTATTATTATATCATATATGGTCCACTTATGACTTTATATTACCCGTTTTTGTAAATTCATGGTAAGTAGCGTTTTGGGTAAAATCGTCTCATTTATCTTAGGTGTTTGGACTTGTTGTTCTTGACATTATTATTACTTATATCATGATTTACTTACTTCCAGAATAAAATTTATGATTTATATATCATATATATTCATTATATATATATATATAATAGATAGATAAATGAAAGTAAACACACCGTTCATGGAGACGGTAGTCCGTACGTACGCATGAACGTTGCTTTCCTTTACTTATTGTCTTGAATGGAAGTAGATGACATATATATATATATACATAAATCCATTATATTTACCATGTCATATATTCCATTATTATTCATTATATATACTTTATAATCATTCTGGAATGGTTAACATGGATAATGAATCTCATCGCGTCGTGGAGACGGTAGTCCGTACGTACGCACGAGCGATGATATCGTTCCCATGGCCATGGAATTGTGTTAAAGTGTATGTATACTATTTCATTATTAATATAACTTTATAATAATCATATATAGTTACTCATTACACCATTATACCCATCCTATTAAGGTGGTGACGGAAAATAGATTACACCACGGCATGGAGACGGTATTCTGTACTTACGCACGCGCGGTTATTTCTTTTTTCTGTAGGATGGATAGAAGGTTAATTAGAGTTGTTTCATATTTATAATAACATATCAGTATATAAGAAATACTGATGTTATTACTTTATCATGAAACAACTAAATAAGAAGAAGTTTAAGAAAAAAGAAATTGAAAACGATCGGTAATGGATATTACCTCTTTTTGACGCGCCTTCACTTAACCTCCACTTAAAGAACTAAGGATGGTCTTTGAAGAAGACCATGACCTCTAGGATGATATTATGGAAGTGGAGAAGATATTTTGGCAGGGTTTGTCCGAACTTGAATGCTCAAATTGGTGTGAGGAAAGGGAGGAGGTTCCCTTTTATAAGGGAGGAGAGGGGCATCTTAGGAAAATCTCAAAATATTATTTTATATTAAGGTAAAATTTGGTTTATAATGCTTACAAATGGTCTTATTTCGAAGTTAAAGTGGGTATGGGTATCAATCCTCTCATACAATAGGATTTATACAAGTTTAGGTTATTATTTTAACCTTATCAATTAGATTTAACTCTAAGTTAAATAATTTAACTTTTACCGTGTCTTTTTGTTTTCTTACACTATATGGTTAATAAACTTACTATATGAAGCCAAAAGAACCACAAGTTTCTTATTATTAATATATCTATCATTATCTAAGTCATTTGGCCGAACCTTATTTTTTTAAGAATTAAATAACAATTAATAATATAATATTTGTTTTAAAAACTAATTCATGTCAATTTTGACACTATTTGGTACATGATTTTTATGAAATTTCTAACAGAATGATAAGTTCTCACCAAGTTACTTAAATCAACAATAACATGTCATATTAACCTAGAAAATTATTTCAAGTCAAAAAAAGTCTCAAATTACATTTATTTGGGCATTTATAACATCAATTATGTTAATATTTTCTTAAAAAGGTAATTACTGCATCATCGTTGTGTCATAATTAAATTAAATTATTTAAAGTATAAAAATTACAAATAAAATACCATTATGTATGAAATATTTTTAGCTTTATAATGAATATTTAAAATCGAATTTATCTTATGTATAACCCTATATTAAAAATGTTTTAGTAAATAAACTTTGATTTTAACTCTTTTAGCTCTTCTTTGAATTAAATAATAATAAATGTCCTAATCTAATTCAAGTGGGCCTAAATGGTCATATTTTATTCCTAAGTTTGTTTTTGGTCGAAATACACTTGTCCAATAGGATTATTACATGTGTTAGGGTAATATTAATATCATTTTTACCCTTAGTTACCCTATTTACTTTTAACCGTGGTAAATAAAAGTAAAAAGTTAATATTCACCAAAAATTATTTTCATCTCATTGAACCACATTTTACTTACTGACATCAACCGTGTCTCTCGGATTTTTGAAATTTCATTCACAGAAGCGGTAAAATTAAGATTTATGAAAAAATTAATTTTTTTAACTACCACTTAGTAGTTTCACTATTCATCAAAAATTGAAGTTTTTCAGAAAAATGCTAAAATTTCACCCTAAGCTATAATTGATATTCCGAATTAAAAAATGATTTCTATTTTAAAAAATTACCAACATATAAGTTAAACTAATTAATTTTATAATTAATTTCCGCTGTCACAACAAATAGCGTGTTTTTAAGAGATAATAACTATCAAAAGATTAACACTTGTTTATGTCTGGTGTAAATGTGAAATTACATACAATTACCAACATTGTATTGAATTGTAAAAATATATTCTAAATATACTTTAAAACCACTCAAATTAAAACTTATCACTATTAATTATTTCGATTAAAAAAGTTGTTTTTAATTAAAATTTAGTAATTTTCACTATTCATCAGAATATGAAAGTTATCCGAAAAGTACCAAAATTTCACCTTAGGCTAAATTCGATACTACGAATCCAAAAATGAAGTCCATTTTGAGAGATAAAATTTCTAAACTTTTAAAACGTGGTTATTACTATTCATAACGGCTAGTTATAATAATATTTTAATAGCATATCGTTGTTTAGTGAAACTCGGTATTGCGTACTACACACGCTATCGAGGAAGGTCGCGATTGCGTGCAAGGGAAGTCAAGGATGTGTTTTGTGCAAGCTCCTTTTGATGTAGCGTACAACACAAGGCATTAATAAAATTAAAAAGAATATTTTTCATAAAATTTTGGGCTGTTACACTGGAGGGTCTCGGGGTCCCTACTGAGTATCGTTGTACTCACCCCTGCATGGGCTATGCCTGCACCTCGTTGTGTTGGATGCAGAATATGGACAGCACTGACGGAGGCCGAGAGCACCAGGACTGGATGGTAGTAGGAGGTGGACCATACGACGAGTCGGTACAAAGAGGAGTTTAACGGACGTGGAGTGCTGAGGTGGCCATCTGTACCTACCCTTCAGGTAGGAACCCTAGAGGACGATCCAGGAGCTGTTCTTTACCTTTCAGTTATTTTTCCCTTTTTTGGTTGTACTTGCTTTCTGTTGTATTTACTTAAGTTGTACCTTCTCTTTACTATTGGGAATTTATTTCCGGCTCCTTTTACTTTCCAGCAATTATTTTTTTTACAGTATTTTTTAGTGCTTTGCTTCTAGTTATGTAATATGATTGTGTGTGTTTACTTTTTATAAAGGAAATTTCTTCCCACCTTAAGGATTTATGCCTATATTTCTAGTCACCATCCCCTGGCCTATGGAAGGCAGGCTTGGGGTAGTCACGACACGGGCCCTGAGGATGGGTCATGACAAATTGGTATCATAGGAGTCAGTTCTACCGCAGAAATTAGGACTCTGATCTTTATTTTTTGTGAAGCAATAGTGTTATGATTACCGAGTGTGGTTTTCAGTTCAGGGAGTCCAGTGTTGGTGCGGTGACCAAGGTATCCATACATCAGGACCCTAACATCTGATTTCTGACTCAGTGCATGAAAACACTGATTGCATGTGTGTTTTTAAAAGTTTTCTTTAAGTCATCTCAACCAGGTCAGCTCACCAGGTATATCTTTTAACTGTGTCGCATCTATTCAGGATGTCGTTACATAGATAGCCAGCTAGAGTTCCAAGAATTGTACGCACTGATGGACCACCGAGCGACGAGGCTCCGGTGCAGGGCCCTCTTACTATGTTGGCACCTTTGGGTGGTGTACCAGCAGCACCACCACCCATTGAGCAGCAGTTACCACCAGCTGCACTGGCAGACTGTGCGCACCTATTGAGCGCGTCACATGAGTTCCAGTAGAAGAGGCCTTTGAGGTTACAAGGTGAGACAGATTCCCAGGCAGCAGAGGACTGACTGGAGGTGATTGCTAGAGTTCTCCACCTAGTTGGGACACCAGTAGAGAAGATGGTGATCTTAGTTACTAGTGTTTCCCATTGAGTGACCATGAGGTTGGTCCTCATAGTGATGAGCCTTCGGTATGTGGACCATTGCCCGAGATTATACCTTCTGGTAATGTGTCAGCTATATCACTCCCTATTGGTCAGGAGTTTCAACCAGCAATAACGATAGATGACACATGTAGGCTTAGTGCCTTACACATGTTTCAGCATCAGATACCCCTCAGGTTCGGAGGTGATCCCGACATACAGGTGGATGAGGACTAGAATGAGGAGCAGGCTGAGAGTTCTCTAGATCTTCTACAGCTTAGGAAGGATGACATGTTAGTAGTTGAGTATTCATCGAGGCGTACCGATCATTCCTGGTACTCGATGAATACGATACAATCAGTGCTTCGGAGCTTGGACCTCTGAGTGAGTTTTGTTTAGGGACATATGATCCATCACTTTTACCTTTGTGCATTCCTACCTATGTTAAGATGCTAGAGAGAACCTTTGAGGTTGAATGTTATTTGGATGAGCGAATACAGCCAGTGAATGTTAGTAGTGGGATAGCAGGAAACTAGCGTTAGTCTCAGAGACATGGGTGTGTAAACTGTTTTGGAAAGAAGATGTGTTAAGGACAGATGAATCTGCAGAGCATCAGACATGGAATTAGAGCTAGGAGAGAAGCATGAGGTGGTGTACATTTCAAAATATTACAACTGCCCCCTTTTGTGGATCCCACTAGGCTCAGAGAGCTGGAGGACAGGGGAAGGGAGTAGCTGCATGCGGTCAAGGAGTGCAAACCAAGGGCTCTAGGAATGATTTGAGATATAGTCTGTGTCTAATAATAGCTACCATATCAATAGACATAGTTATTAATCATTTATTCCTTCCACAAATTTTATTCAAGACCTAGAGTTTGCGATTAAACCGTTGACTTGACTCTCACGTCTAGAGATACCTTTGGGAGGAGACTTGATAATCACACTTATGCCAATGGTGAGATCGGACCCTTGAGGCAATATTTTTGGTTGGAACCTCTTGGTGGAAGCGTCTAGGACTTACGATGTTAGTCTAGGGATGGACTGGAAATCTATAGTCCGTACTCAGACTAACTGTATTAGGCGAAAAAGGTGTGGTTTCTCTACAACATTAGAATGGGGTTTTCCTTGGTCGGTGAAAAAGGAAACTCAGGCAGCACAGGTTAAACTCATGCATAGAAGGGTGCAGCTGATCACTCTTGAGTCGGTTAGCCTTACCCTCATGGCAGCAGGAGTTTTCAGTTTTCAGTTCCAAACATGAGTGACAAAACATGGGGACATCTTTTCAAAAGATGTTTCCAGGACTACCCCCCAAAGGGGGAGGGACATCTGCTTTGGTTGGATACTACCAGAGGTTCGTTCCAGACTTCTCCATAGTTTCAACACCACTATCAGCCTTGATGAGGAAGGGGAAACCCTTTTTGTGGTTAGAGAGATTCCAGCAGAGCTTTCAGGAGATAAAGTAGAGGTTGAATAGCGCCCCCATCTTCAGGCTTCCAGAGGAGGGCGTACGGTACATAGTTTAATGTGATGCATCAGGGACCAGACTTGGGTGATTCCTGATTCAGGAGTGAGTAGTGATCACATATGGTTCTCGGCATCTAAGACAGCACGAGCAGAACTATTCTACCCATGACCTGCATTTATCATCAGTGGTCTTCGCCTTGAAGATGTGATGACACTATATGATGGGAAAACGTTTTATTGTGTACTCTGATCACAAGAGTATCAAGTATATCTTCTCACAGAAGGACCTGAACCTGAGACAGCGGTGTTGGCTTGAGTTCCTTTAGGACTATGACTTAGAGATAGTTTATACTCCTGGAAAGGGGAACGTTATAGCAGATGCTCTCAGTATGTGATCAGGCATTCAGATGCTAGGAGAGGTGATAGAGCAGTTGGATGCCTTACAGATATCCTTTGTGGATAGGGATGGAGCAGCCTATCTACAGTCTCTTACATTCACTCCTCCACTTCTTCAGCAAGTCAGGGAGGTGCAGCGTGGGGATGCTGACTGTGAGATACGACGTGCTCAAATATCTATAGGGTAGGCACCTGAGGAATTTTATGAAGGTGGGGAGCATGTAATTCTCTTCAGAGGATGTACCATGGTACCAGTTTCACTTCAGGAGGAAGTGTTGAGGGAGTTCCACACTTCCCCTCTCGCGGCACATCCAGGTGTGGAGAAGATGTACCAAGACCTTCGACGACAGTACTGGTGGAAAGGTATAAAGAAGGCAGTAGTAGAGTTTGTCTCATGATGCCTCACTTGTCAGCAAGTGAAGGCGGAGCACCAGGTACCAGCAGTCTTGGTTCAGCCCTTAGAGATCCCAGAGTGGAAGTGGGATGGAATAACCATGGACTTCGTGATGGGTCATCCACGTACATCCAGGAGTCACGAATCGATTTGGGTGATTGTTGACTGACTCACCAAGTTGGACCACTACCTACTGATTAGAGAGCAGGGATCAGTTGAGAGCTTGGGATTCCTCTATGTGCAGGATATAATGCATTTACATGGATTACCTTCTTCTATTGTCTCTAAACGTGATGCATGCTTTACTTCCTGTCTATGGAAGGGGTTGTAGGAATCTTTCAGGAAACAGATTCACTTGATTACCGCCTTCCATCCTCAGATGGATGGATAGACCGAGCGGACCATCCAGACCCTCGAGGACATGCTCTGTTCTTGTTTCCTTGACTACGATCGTAGCTGGGAGGACCACTTAACTTTGGTGGAGTTTTCCTACAACAACAGTTATCACTCCACCATCGGTATGGCACCTTTTGAGGCCTTGTATGGTCGACCTTGCAGATCGCCACTGTGCTGGACAGACCTAGGAGAGTCAGCACTAGTGAGACCAGAGATGGTACGGGCTACCACGGAGAAGGTTTCGATCATCCAGGAGTGGATGAAGACTACAAAGAGTAGTCAGAAGTCATATGCTGACAGGATACAGAGACCTATAGAGTTCGAGGATGGTGACCACGTCTTTCTACGGGTCTCTCCTCGAAGAGGTCTACAGAGATTCGGTCGAGGCGGTAAGTTACCTCCATGATTCATCGGACCCTTCCAGGTCCTCATTAGAGTAGGTTTGGTGTCTTACCACTTGAATCTTCCACCTCAGTTGCACCGGGTTCACGACGTCTTCCACGTATCTCAACTGAGGAGATACGTGCACGACCCTTCCCACATCATCGACCATGGAGAGATGGACATCGATGACGGGGTGACATTCACGGAGGTTCAATTAGAGATTGAGGATCGATAGAATCGGGTCCTATGTGGATGGTCGATACCTCTGGTGTGCATTCGTTGGCAGCACAGGAACTTCCAGGAGAGCACATGGGAGCGGGAGGCTCAGATGCGTGCTCAGTACCCCCATTTGTTCCCTTAGTTCGAGTTATAGATTATGGGGATGTAAAGCCCTGAGGTGGGGAGAATGTAAAGACCTAGAAATTCAATGGAAATTTGTTTTCATAAATATACGGAAATTTTACGATTCCGCGGTTTCTGACAGCGCATGGTTCTGAGGCCATGTGTGCCCGGAATCAATATCTGATGTTTTGTTCGGGTACGTTCAGTAAATGTACATACATAATTGTATAACTTTTGAACCGCTGATCGGAACTGAAATCTGAGGGCACCGTTGAACTCGCAGTGTCAGGGATTGCTTATTGATATCTTCACCACAGTTTCATTCTAACGAGAGTGGAAGTTATATTTTTGGAGTTTTTAATAAAATTGAATAAAAATAAACTTTTAACTTTATTTTTATCTTTGGTGGTTAAAATATCTAGGAGGTTGTTGGAGGTGGGGGCCACCAAAATATAACCTTCCATGAGAGGTTATGGTGGTGGGGTCCACCCGCACATAACCTCCCTTGGGAGAATAATCAATGTGGGGACCACACGAGCTTTAACCCCCTTGTAACTCCCCATAAAGTGGGGGAAACCCTTGAACTTTCCCCACTAATTAAATATGCCAATCCACTTAATGAGTTAATTGAAACTCTTCACCTTTCTCCCCCATAATTGTGCCAATTCACCCAAAATTAATTGATGGCTTCAATTAATTAATTTTTAAAATATTTTGAATTCATTCCAACCATTAAAATAATGGTGAGTCTATTATTTTTGGTGTTGGAATTATTCTTGGGTGGAACAGAGAAAGGGGATAGCTAGGGAGGAGCCATTTCCCTCCAACGAAGAATGATGGACTCTTCGTCATTTTTCGAACGATCCAAAAGAGAAGGATACAACCGTGAAGAATGATGGCGACGCTTCTTCCTCGGTCTCTACCCCGGACGCCTCCAGACATCGATGGAACAACGCCGCCTTCCTAGGAAATCATCAACGTTCAATGACAATACGAAGGTAGGGGTTGTTTTGATTGAATTGAATCCCCATTCTTCGTGGTTTATTGTGGTTCAGTGTTGGCCAATTGTTATCACCTAACATGGAGGGTGCGGACCGAACAAACACGACTCAACGTCCCTCCATTGGTTCTTGATTGGTTGACAGTGGCGGTGGCGCAACGGCACCGCTGGAGGAACGGCCCGCGGCCGACGGGCTATGGCGGTATACGCAATGACCAGCAATGATCCAACCGCGGAAGAAACTGGTGGCGCATTTTCCATCGGGTCGCTGGATCCGTAAGAAGAACTTGGACGCGACCACCATGGGTCGCGTCAGTGCCGGAGGGGTGCGGGGCCGAGCACCACGCTGGAGGAAGGGGGCCGCGGCCAGGAGGGTCGTGGCAGTCGGAAGAAGGCACGGTGTCGTCGTGCCGCGCGGTAGAGGGGTCGTGACCATGCGGGACTCGGTGATTGATGATGGCGCCACGCCATCACGCCGCGCAGGTGCAGGAGCCGCGTCCAGGCGGGCTGTGGTGGACGGATTGGAGGGCGGACGGTTAAGCCTACCACCGGTGAGGAGTGCACCAGGGTGGGACCCGGCTAGGTCCAGCAGGGAGGAACCGGAATCTTCCGATTCCGCTACTGGGAGACGGGTGGCATAGCCCCCCCTTGATTTATTAGGGTGGCCCCGCAGGGCGCTACCACAGCCTGGTCTCCCTGACCAGGCAAGCTTCACCGCCCCCCAGCCGCTTCGGGCTGGGCCGTCGCACCACGCGGGCCACACCACCCTGGCCCGCCACGCAGGCTGGGCTGCCGCGCGGGCTGGGCCTCTGCCCTTGGTCGGGCCGCCGCCCTGGGCCGCCACGCAGGCTGGGCTGCCACGCGGGCTGGGCCTCTGCCCTTGGTCGGGCCGCCGCCCTGGGTCGGGCCGCCGTCGCTAGGCCAGGCCGATTCCATCGGGACGGGTCGGACCCCGGTCTGGATCCAGAGCTGGGTCGGGTCTGTCAAGACCAGGTCAGGCCGGGTCGGTCCGACTGGGCCGGACCAGACCCGGACCCAGTTCTGACCCGATTCACATTTTTGTTTGTATCTTGTTCTACGGGTGTCTGATCAACGAACAGTTTGTGATGACAGAAAGATTAGAACAATACGGTACTTTTGGAATACCCTACTTGAGGTTTGGACACATTTGGTGTATAGTTGGGTTGGTTTGAATCTAAAAACCAACTGGGCCCCTCAGATGGGAATGCCAATAACTCACAGACTAGGCGTCCGATTAACGCACCGTCTGTCACATTGGAACCCTTACGACATGGCGGTCGTTTGGGTTGCTACTTTGTGTAGTTTTGTGGTGGTCGAGGTATGACCGATATTCCAAGGGCAGATTTTACGGAACTCGAGCACACCGGGTGCAAGGAATCCAGTGGCTGATAGTGAAGCAGGGGTTGGAGACAGATCATACGGAGGTCAGCACTGAGCGATCATGTGTGGGTTAGTGCATACCGATCCTGTATGGGTCAGATCCTGTGTGGGTCAGTGCTCAGTGATCATGTATGGATCAGCGCATACCGATACTGTTTGGGTCAGATCCTGCGTGGATTAGCGCATACCGAGTCGGGTCAGCCCGGACCGGGTCGGGTCGACCCAGACCAGGTCGGTCCGGCTGGGCCGGACTGAATCCGGACCTAATTCTGAACCGATTCATATTTTCATTTGTGTCTTGGGCTACGGGTGTCTGATCGACGAACCGTCTACGGCGACGGAAAGCTTAGAACGAGTTGGTACTTTTAGCATGCCCTACCTGAGGTTTAGACATAGTTGGAGTATGTTCGGGTTGGTTTGAACCTAAAAACCAACCGGGCCCATGGGACGGAAATGCCAATAACTCATAGACCGGGCGTCCAATTGATGCACTATCTGTCGCGTTGGAACCCTTAGGACATGGCGGTCCTTTGGGTTTCTCTTTTGTGGAGTTTAGTGGTGGTTGAGGTATGGCTGATATTCTGAGGGCAGATTCTACGGAACTCAAGCGCACCAGGTGCGAGGAATCCAGTGGCTGATAGTGAGGCGGAGGTTGGAGACAGATCATACGGAGGTCAGCACCCAACGATCCTGTGTGGGTCAGTGCATAAAGATCTTGTATGGGTCAGATCCTGTGTGGGTCAGTGCTCAGCAATCTTGTGTGGATCTACGTATACCGATCCTATGTGGGTCAGATCCTGTGTGGTTCATTGCGGGGGTTAGTACCTATCGATCTTGTGTGGGTCAGCACTCAGAGATCCTGGGTGGGTCAGCACATACCGATCCTGTGTGGGTCAGATCTTGTGTGGGTCATTGCGGGGGTTAGTACCTATCGATCCTGTGTGGTTCAGACTCTGTATAGTCAAAAGCAGTGCCTATTGTCGGAATAATATGATCTAGCTTCACAACTAATCATCTGCACTTCTATGCTACACTAAAAATCCTCGTTTGAGTTGAGTCAATGACTTTTGGGTTTCCTCGTGATTGATATGGGTTACTATATAACTTAGGTATTTGTATGGTCATATAGCTAAGTATGGGTTATCTATTTATTTCTTTACTTTGAGGTTTATCCTTCTTGAATATTGTGAGATGATGAGGGTCTTGGGGTTCCTACTGAGTATCGTTATACTCACCCCTGCATGGGCTATGCCTGCACCTCGTTGTGTTGGATGCAGATGATGGATAGCGATGACGGAGGCCCAGATCACCCAGACTGGATGGTACTCGTAGGTAGATCATACGACGTGTCGGTACACAGAGGAGTCTAACGGACGTGGAGTGATGAGGTGGCCATATGTACCTACCCTTTTGGTAGGAACCCCGGAGGATGATCTATGATCTATTCTTTACCTTTCAGTTGTTTTCCATTTTTCGTTCGTACTTGATTTCAATTATATTTACTTCAGTTGTACCTGTGCTTTACTTTTGGGCTTGTATTTCCATCTCCTTTTACATTCCACCACTTCTTTTGTTTACAGAATTATTTAGTTCTTTTCTTACAGTTGTGTACTATGATTGTGTGTGTTTACATTTTATAAAGTCAATGCCTTCCCAGCTTATGGATTTATGCCTTCGGTGCTAGTCACTAGCCCCTGGCCTACAGAAGGCAGGCTTTGGGTAGTCACAGCACGGGCCCCGAGGATGGGTCGTGATAGTGTGTGTTAAAGTTACCTCCATGTTGTTTTATTCTTGTAATTCAAATGAATTGTTTTATATTATTTTCATTTATAAGCAATGTTATTAGAATGAATTAATGGATCCCCACTCTCTGAAACTCTAAACAATTATGAAATGAGGTTGTTTTATAAAATAAATGTTAAATAATTAAAAAAATGATCATTTTTGTGGGTTTTCATATGTAAAATGTTAACATCATTGATTCATTCCCCTACCTTCTGTATTTGATCCAAGTCATTGTTAGGAACATAATATGGTGTTAGTTCTACCTAGTCATCTTTTTGGGTCTATTAATACCAGATTTAAAATCCTCTTTAGTTATTATCTGCTATTTCTAGTTCATTTTTATTATAATTTGTTGGAATTAAGATATAATATGTAAATATTTTCCACATAATATAAATCTAACAACTAAATTAATTTTACTTTAAAATAATATAGTGTAATTATAAAAATAGATAAGTAAATATAATCATATGTATAATTTCATTAATACATTCAATGGTACAAATCAAAGGTTCATAATGAATAAAATTATTAGGAGTAGGATACAATGATAAAAAAGAACTTGAATAAAAATATAAATTAATGTAGCTCATATTTTGTAACCAACATCAAGACTACAAGAAACACATTACCGATGAAAAAAAATAAACCATCGAATACACATTTTATATAATGAAACATATCTGAAGAATAAGAACTCTAATTTTTTTCTTTTGGAATAAAGTTAGTATATTGGAATGGGTAATGTTTACGTTTCATTAAATAACTATTGAAAATTGATAAGCTAGTCATCATAAAAGTAACATTGTCATTGGACTAGCAATGGAGTAATAGTAAATATTATTTGTTATACCCAAACAAATTCATGGTTTATTTATAAAATAATGAAATTTATCAAATTTATATATAAATTTTCTCAAAATTTATATCATATTTTTATTCAACATGTCAAAGTTAACTAATGATGAAACTCCGGTTACTTTTAGAGGGAAATGAATTTTACGCTAAATTTTTAGATATGATATTCATATACGGTATATTATAGGATTATATAATAATATTAAAATGATAAAATAAATTGATATAATCATTTTTAATAACTAAAATCATTTTTAATTTAATAAATAAATTATTTTAAATTATTATACCTAACCTACATAAAAATAATGAAAATTTTAAAACCATAGAACAATTTTTTTATTAATTTATTTATTCTTTCTTATGTACTATTATTTACATGCTCTATTGTCTTTAAAATGATTATAATTTTATAAAACATATCATTTTAATGAAATATAATGGTGAGTTAGTCAATGTATTTTATATTAAAATCACTAAGAAATTTTTGAGGAAGATTATTTAAATAACAAGATTCTAAGGGTCATGCAACATCCCGAATTTTCATAAGTAAACACTATGTTTGATATCATACATGATACGTCACATATAGCTTAAATAAACAAGTAAATATTATTATTTAATTATATTAGTCGTCGCAAAGGTGTTATTATGGTGGAAATGAAAAATATTAACTAAATTATAAAAATATTGTTTAAACGAGTATATAAAACTAATTATCTAGTGATTAATTAATTATAAACGAAAATAAAACAATTTTTAATATAAAAGGAAATCATTTTGTAAAAAAATGAAAATAAGTGTGTTTATAAAATTAGAGGATCACCCTAATTGGATTCTGTTAATGAAAAACACACACACACATATATATATATAATATTCAATATAATGTTTTAAATTCATCATATATGTTTTCTAGTCATAATATTGGAAAAAATTCAATTTTACATTAAAAATGTATTTTTAAAGCAGTTTTACCGCCTTTTGATGGTGACCCCAATTTAAATCTAGTTTTTTTCACTTTTATAAATTTAATTTTTAAAAATATATTCTGTATATTTGGAGTGTCAAAATTTAATTTGGTTGAATTTTTTGTTATTTTCTGAGAACATTCATATTATAATGAATAGTGAATATTATAAATTATTAGTTCAAAATTGTTTTTCCATTAAATTTATTTATATAGTTAAATTATGTTTTAATTATTTTTAAATTATACATAAATGAGTTTTTTATCATTTAATCCAATCTATATCATTGGAATCATTTTCACATTGAAAATGGGTATAAAACTTTTGTGAATTTTTGATCATTTTTACTTTAAACACCCATTTTCTTGAACCATCATCGGGATTAATTGTAAATTAATTTTATCCACTTGTATATAATAAATTGTGAAAAATGGACATAAAAATTTGTAATCAATATGAAATTATTAATCTAGTAGAATCAACCAAATTTTTAAACTATATATGAATATAAACTTTAGTATTGATTTTTATTACAATGATTGACAGTAAATTAGGTAATTAATGGAAAAAATAATACTATAAATTACCCTAAAAATTGTCCTATTTTTATTTTATGAGTTATTATAGACCAAAATATTCTTTAGGATTATTCTATGTCCTCTTATAGCCACTTGGAGTACTTTAGTCCTTTTATCCTATTTTATTCAAAGAAAAATCAATTTTGGAAGACTTTTGTTTTTAATGAGTAAATACTTTTGAATATGTGGTTCTATAAGGGATATTTTTTACTATAAATTTTATTTATAAATATAAATTTCTTAACTACATCATGATGATTTATATATATTTTTAATGAAATATTAAATTGCCACACAATGGTGATTCAGTAATTGCTAAATTAATGAATGAGTCATATAAACAATACAATAAATATTAAAATAAATATAATGTCAAATAAATGTATCCATAAATGAATTTTATGACTTAATTTAACCTTTTAGTTATAATTCAATATATTTATTTTTAAAATAAAGTTTTATGAAATTTTTAAAAATTCATATAATGAATAATGTAAAAATTGACATTATTCATATTTTAAAATGAATAATATTTAATAAATGATATAAAATTTTAAATTAATATATTATTAAGATAAAAAATTGGGATATGTCATGAAATTTCATAAATGACTCATTTAGTGTTCTTTTTTTCATTTTATAATAATTATATTAACCATCAAATTTTAATTTAAATGATATCATTGTAATAAATAATAATGGTTAAAAAAATTGATAAAGGGTGAAATTTATTAAAAAATTGAATAATTTCCATTGGATGATTGGATTTATACCAATACTCATAATATATTCTAAATAAGTAAATTTTTACCCATTTTTAATTGAAATTCAATTTATGATAATTTAATACTTTTAAGAATTCCTTGTGTGCCTCTCCCCTCTCTTATAAAAGGGAAATACATATTATAATTTATTCAAAATCCAATAAAAAAATTTGAACAATATCAACCCAAATTCTTTACTATAATCCATAGTTACATTATATAGTTCATATATTTGGAATAAAACCCTTAGAGGTGTTAAGTTTTTAATCAAGGAAGAGCATCTGAAGAAAGGGTTGTGTTTTTAATATTGTGTTTCAATTTTATTTCTCCATCCACTACCTTCAAATATTCCTCAATCATAATGAAATAATAACCCCACTATCCTAAATATAATAATATGTTATTATTTTAGTATCATCACCAAATTCCATCAACTATTCCATCAAATGTGAAATGAATTAATTTTTTGTACGTACATGTGAACTATCACCTCCACGAACAAATATAATTGGTTTTCCTTTAAAATATCCCAGTATGGGTTATAATGATAGAATTAATGTTTATATATGATATTCAAGACATATTTATCTTTATAAGATAATAATATATAACTTATTTTCTTACTTTTGATACACATTAAAATGATTACGTCGTTCGTGCGTACGTGTGAACTATCAACTCCACAAAGCGATGTGATTCATTTTTCATCACCACATCACATGAATGATATATATAAGTTTATTTAAATTATTTATATGATATTAATTATATTATTATTATTCCATGATTATAAAATAATACTTACCTACATTACATAATGATCATTTAAAAATTAAAAGGTTACTCATGAGAACGTATGGCATACCTTATGTAGGATTGTAACATAGTTCATTTTTCATATCCATATTTAATGAATGGATTTAAAATTATGATATGTTTATAATTATCATTTTTAATTCATGAATATTACTCTATAGATGATTGAATAATGTCCACTTTTACCTTATTTTAAATACCAATTTCACTTTGGACTCAAATATTGAATATCATCAAAATGTCTAACATAATCATGAATAATTAAGTAATTGTTATAACATGATATTAAGTGATATAAAAGGAATAATACGCTTGAAAAATGTTAACAAAAAAGTAAATAATTAACATATGTTTATTATTTAGGATGATAAATAACATACATGATGAATAAGACTCAAAGTAAGTAACTTCATCTCAATCTCCTTTCATTGAGGCATAGATTGATTTTATACTCCCATCTTATTTTATTAGCTATATATACATACTATTTTACTTATAATACATTTATTATCATATTAGTAAATGTTTTTAAAATGTTATTAATTTATGTGAATTATGATTTAAATGTTGAAATTTGTATGAGACACCATGAATGTTTCAAGATTTAATTATCACATCTTTTTCTCCATATCTATATTCTAGATATTATTTTACATATTTATTTATATGGATATAAAATTAATATAATGGATTTTTTCCCATATTTTTAATTTCATTCAATGGTTTTAAAAATTAGTATATTTACTTGATTTATATGGAACATTTTGACAAATAACAAATGTAATATTCTTTTTATCATATATGGTGAAAACAACTACTCTGTCGTCATGACCATTAATTGATATATGGATTCATATATAATAATTATTGTATTTAAAAGGTAAAAACCCCATTTATTCTATTTTCTTGGTGTTTTTATATTTAAAATAATTTTTAAAATTTATTTATTATTTTAATATCTTGAAATTATTTCTTATTATTACAAATAACCTTTATTGAGTTAAATGATAAAAATTAAAATTATTTATATCTTATGATTATATAATGGTAAATTAAAATATTATGGAAGGTTATGTGATGAACTAAGGATGGTTTTTTATGTGATAAAATAAGGATGGATGGTTACTTTATAACCTCCAATGAATTAGATTTGGAAGTCATTTTTATGCCTATGCAATTTATATGTGTGACATGTACGGATGTCATTCATATGATAATTACTTTTTTAAGAGTGACATGTATGAAATTCAACCTTATGGTCATTCTATTTTAGTATAATTATGTCCCAAGTTACAAACTTATATATTATATGTTATATTTTTATTTTTAAAAGGAAAGATAATGATATTTTTGAAATGATGAACTATTTTTTAGGCTAAAAATGAATGTTTTAAGGAAATGTTTAATGGGTTTTCAATAGAATAATGGTTTTATTTATTATGTATCTTACTAATCCTTTTTTCTCATCCCAAATTTTTAGAAACAATTCACAGGTCTTAATTTTGGTAAGAGAAAATAATATTTCATAATGAAATAATGGTAGATGTGTTTTGAAAAGAAGTAATTTTTAGGGGTTTACTTTGGATTAAAAAAATGGATAATGAGTATAAATGTCCACATGTAATGTATGGTTCTTCATTTTTAGATTTTTTCTTGATTATATAAAATTATAAAAAAAGATCATCGAATGTCAATTTTTGTTCAAAAACACTAAAATAAGTTCTCTTTAATGTTGGGACTTTGTAGTTGGTTTCAATATATAGTTTAGAAAACCATGGATATTTGAATGACTTCTTAAGAGTTAGAGATATCATAGTGGGTTTATAATTTTCTGGATGTACATAAGTTTAATGTCTTAGAAAACCTTTAGAATCATTATGTTATGAAATTATAAGTTGATTCCAAGTATTTTAGGAGACATTTATTTGTGATTTAATTAAATCATATTACTTTAGGGATGAAAAATGAAATGTATGAGATAAACTTTGAGGTTAAAACATGTTATATTTATTATTTATTGCTTTATAATATTGTTTAATTTTATAAGAATTATTTATTTTTATAAAAGTTAAAATTGTAGGATGGTTGAAAACTCTTCATGTCTAGTAAGGCCGTTGTAAACGATCACACAACCAAAGGTTGACAATGGTTCATTACCTTCAACTAAATTACGTGAATTCTTGGGTTAGTATGACTTTTTATGTGTAGTTAAAATATCTTCTAGAATAAAAATAGAATTTTTTTGGAATATATATTTTATTGAATAGATTACCATGAAATTAGAATATGATTTGGTGATTAAGTGATTAATATTTTTTTCGAAATACATTTACTATTTTGGGAAACATTTTCGATTGAGGTAAAAATAATAATATGGTAATTTATTTGAGAAGTAAAGGTTGAATTATATTTTGGAAGAATATATGATTTCATTATGGGTTAATGTTGATTTAGATTATTTATGGAAATGGTTAGCATATCTTGAAGATTATGAGAGAAGTTACTTTTTTTATAATACATCTTGATTAATTGATGTTATTTAGAGATAATTCATAGAATCTTTCTTTAAAGATTATGTGATCAATACTTCAGGTTTTGTGTTTTAATCATAGTTGGAATTATATTGAGGAATTTTGTGGACAGTTATTTATCAAATTTTTTATGATGAACATCGGGTATTACAATTTAATTTTTGATATTAATAGAGTTTTTAATCATATAAAGGACTATAATTTTTGGGATAATTATCTTTTTTGTTCTAAACATTTTGGTTTTGATTTATGTTTTATGATAATAGAAATAGATATTTAATCTTTTTTTGATTATGTGATTCTCTAAAAGTTGATTCTAGAGCTCTAGGAGTGATAAATTCATCATGAATACTTATCATTTAGGGAAAAATATGAGTTTGAGGTGAAAATCGTTTAAAAGGTGAATCTATAATTTTTATGTAAGTATATTTACTTATGTTATTAGTATAGGTATTAAAATAATTCTTCATATCTATTAAAATGATCTTAAAATGAAGAAAATATTTGTTTTCTTTTTTATGAAGAAATCAATGATCTTTTTGTTGGATCGAATATGTGGATGTGTATGTCTATTAGATAGAACAATACAAGAGGGGGAGTGAATTGTAGGTTTAAAAAAAATTATTTAAATACTTAAGAGATTAGTTTAAAAGGTCTTAAACTAATAAAAATACAAACACCCACAATTGTATTTAATATAAAAGGTATGATGTAATGTAATACTAATGAAAAGTAATACAATTGTATTCGAGATGAACACAATAATCAGAGTAATATAAAGATGAATGATTCTACATTAAAGCGTATAGAATCAATCAATACAATATGTAATAGAATGATTGTAATTGAAATAATTACAATTTAATAATATATAGAAAAGGAAACAAAAACAATTTCCTTTCTAATACAATTAGCAGCGGAAATGTAAAAGAATTACAATTCTTTTAACCCAAAGAGAAGGGTTATCCTTTCACCTAGGATAAAAGGTCTGTCTCACCAACACCTTGGTGATCCCTCGATATGATGATCAGACTATCTGTCTACCTATCCCTGGAAGCCCTCGATACGATGATCGGAACGTCTGTCTGCCTATCCCCGGCAGCCCTTGATACGATGATCGGTATGTCCGTCTGCCTATCCCTGGAAGCCCTCGATTTTGTAGGTAATCGGAACCTCTGTCTTTCAATCACTTGAAATCCCTCGATACGATTATCGGACGTACAAAGTAGATGAGAGAAGTCACAGTTTCTCTCTCTAGAACTTGATAGAAGTAGAGTGTCATAGTTGTTCCAAAAGTCCTTCGTTTTCTTACTTTCAACTTCAAATGACCTCCTATTTATAGGTCTCGGGTTCCAACGGTCACATCTCCTCCAACGGTCATATTTCTCCGAAAAACTCAGAGGGAATTGGACACCTGGCATCATAACAATCATAATGAAACAGAAAGCACGACATCGTTTTGATTAGTTTGTAACTAACTCAACGACATCGTATTGGTTAGAACAAGATATATGAATATGATAAACAATAGTATGATTAGTATGAAACAAGAGTTTTTAATAAGTACCAAAACAAGTAATAAAAGTATGAATAGCAGAGTCAGTACGATTACAATTGACAGAGTCAGTACGATATGATTGACAGAGTCAGTACGATACGATTGACAGAGTCAGTACGATACGATTGACAGGGTCAGTACGATACGATTGACAGGGTCAGTACGATACGATTAACAGGGTCAGTACGATACGATTGACAGGGTCAGTATGATATGATTGACAGGGTCAGTACGATACGATTAAAAAGACATTTGTGATTTCCAAAACAAAATATATAAGTCAAAAGAGAACTTTTGACTCAACAATCTACCCCTTTTTGGAAAGCACAACACACAAAGTAAATATAACAAGAAATACTTATCTCCCCCTGAGTTATTGGAAACTCTTCTGAAGAATAATTTGAATACAACTAAATCCCCCTTAGTTGTATACTTTCCTAAGGATTGTATTCATAGTTTTTCCTTGGTTTAAAATCATTTTATTAAACCAATCTCCCTTTATAAAACATTCTCCCCATTTATGAAACATTCTCCCCCTTTATAAAACATTCTCCCCCTTTGTGGTTTACAAAAAGAATGGGGTAAACTTGAAATGTATGAAAGGGTTAGAAAATAAACACAAGACAATGGATAAAATAAATTTCATTACAAACAAAACTAAACTTGAGAATAAATACAAGTCACTTGTTTTCTCTTTCCTTCTCCTTTTTGATCAGCTCATGAATAACTGCCTTCATCTTTTTGATCTCCTTCTTGTCTTCAGAAATAGCATCACCCTGAGACCTGAGAAGGTCTTGTTGATCAGAAAAGAGTTGATTCTAATTTCTGATTGTCTCTTCCTGAAATCTGATTACTTCTTCAAGAGAATAAATTCTATCTTTCAAATTCCTATTATCTTTTGATAACCCAAAGTTCTGTTTCTTAAAGAGAATTATTTCATATTTGAAAGATGAAACTTTCGAAAACTCAGGCTGAAAGGAATTCATTCTCTCCTGCAATTCTTTTACTGAGGGAACATCGGCTCGTTGGGAAGACAAAAGATTCAACCTTTCAACTATTTCTCTATCAAGCTTATTGAAAGCAATTTCAAGCTCATTTTACAACCTTCTTATATCTTCAATTGCTATCTCATGATCTTTGATTGAGGTCTCTGATTTGTACGACCACTTGGTCATCTTGTTGCAGGCCTTCTTATGAGCAACCAAACTTTCTGAAAGAACTTTCAAATCGAATTAAACTGACAAAACTTTCTTTCTTAATTCTTTTACAAAACCAAACTTCTTCTTTTGATTATCAGTAATGAAATAAATCTTCCCTTCCAGCCTAGGGAAATATGGAATGGTCTTCTCAACCCTTATCAAAACATGTACAATGTAATCACTCTTCTTGAGAGAGATTGTATGTTCTGAATCAGTATCTTCATCGTACGAAGCCAGTTCATTTGATCGGCTTGAGTCTACAACTGGATGTTTTACTTTTGATTTTTCTTTCTTCTTTCTTTCTTCTTCCACTTTATCACTAATTACAACAACTTTATCAGTGTGAGATGATTGATCACCTTGCTTTACTTGAGGGGTGTTTTATCCGGAGTTTCAGAAGTTTCAAAAGGTGCTTGATTGGTATGAGGGGTTTGTTAAACACCTTCACTCTGCTTTTGAACCGATTCCTCCCTACTCTTCCTCGAAGTCTGAAGGAATTCTAAAAGAAAATCTGGTTCCTCCTCTTCCACTTCTTCTATCTCTTCCATCATTTGTTTTCATTTTTCTTTCTCAGGAAAGCTCTATACGATAGGCTCTTGATGCACTTCTGTGGTAAGTTAAGCACTAGCTTCCTCAACTGCTTTCAAGACTTTAGAGACATCAAATTCTTGTGCTTTTCTTTTCAAAAGAACCTTCTTCTTCTTTTCATCCTGAAGGGTATCCTCAACCCTTAATCTTTCAGCAAAGGCTTCGGATGGATCAAGTCCAAACTTTGGATCACCTTTCTTTATTTTTTCCTTATCCTTTCTCCACTTGGCTACAACTTCCTTACTATACTTAGGCTTCTTCTTTGGCTTTGAGCTGGTTTGAGGATCATATTTCTGAGGAACAACAAGAGGAGGAATGTCTTTGGTTGGCATAGGTGCCGATTGATTTTGAGCTGATTCAGCTTCTACATCTCTTATAAAAATTTTTGTATTTGGGTCAAAACAAACATTCATCTTTTTCAATGTACTCTTACTAATCCAAGATGGCTTCAGATCTATCAGGTTTCCTTTCAAAGGAATGTTTCAAAACTTTATGCTCTCAAGAATAAGATTTGTAAGGATGGATGGATACATAATCATTTGGGACTTAATCCCTCCTGTCTTGACATTCTTAATGGTTTCAAAAACATACCCCATGAGATTTACTTTTCTCATGTTTACAAGATAGTCAAGCATAAAAATATCAGAAACTTTCAGAGATTCTCTATCCCCTTTCCTTGGGATAAGAAAACCTTGCATCCATAAAGTCACAAACCGATTGTCTGGAGAAAGATGAGCCACTTTTCTCTTCTCTTCATTTATAACAAACAAAGATTTTTCAGCACTTTCTTTATTAAACGTACCAACTTCCTCTGTTAGTTTATGAGATGGATAGAAAGAATCCCCTTCTATTGGGACATTCGGAAAATGATCCACTTGTTTCAAGGACGTAGACAACTTTCTATCGTACACAGCAAAATTCATAGTCATGTCTTTGTCGAAAGATACAGTTTTATAGAACTGACTGACTTCATCAAAGAGAACCGAATCTTGAGAAACAGGTCTTTCAACACATAAATTCCCCCATCCTTGAAACAGAATGATTATTTTGATTTTGGAATCATACGAATCAAAAAAGTCCCGAGAAACTAACCTTTCTCTGAAAAAGTCTTTCCCTGTAAAAGTCTTTGAAGACATTTCGGTGGGAGTGTTAGCAGAGGAATGAGACATAAAGGTGCTGCCGATGAAAGATCGTACGATGATTTAAAACCAGTGGAGCATAGCTTCGACTCAAAACCTAAAAAAACAATGTGGGTTTAGGGAGGGGGGATATTTATAGGCGATAAAGGGGTGACCGTTGATTTTCTACGGTCAAGATTAGAGGAAAACATATCAATGGTTAGGATTAAAAATGAAATAAAAAAAATAAAAAAAAATGGAAAGTACCTGCCGGAGAACGTAATATAGTTGTTGGTTTTAGTAGAGCTAAAAAGAATAAACAACCATGCGAAATAAAAGAAAACTATCAATTTTCATATTGATGAAAAACAAAGTTGTTACCATTAACTGAAAAGCCGATGGAAAACAATCTCGTTACCATGAGCTGACAAGCCGGTGGAAAACAACCTCATTACCATGAACTGACAAGCCGATGGGAAACAAACTCATTACCATGAACTGACAAGCCGATGGGAAACAAACTCGTTACCCTGAACTGACAAACCGATGGGAAACAAACTCGTTACCATGAACTGACAAGCCAATGGAAAACAATATCATTACCATGAACTGACAAGCCGATGGGAAACAAACTCGTTACCATGAACTGACAAGCCGATGGAAAACAATCTCGTTACCATGAACTGACAAGCCGATGGAAAACAATCTTGTTACCATGAACTGACAAGCCGATGGAAAACAATCTCATTACCATCATTGGTCAGTACGATGGAAAAGAAAATCATTACCATCATTGGTCAGTACGATGGAAAAGAAAATCATTACCATCATCGGTCAGTACGATGGAAAATAAAATCATTACCATCATCGGTCAGTACGTTGGAAAATAAATTCATTACTATCATCAGTCAATACGATGGAAAAGATAAAACAATAAAACTGTCAATACGATAAACATAAAAACAAAAACACATACCAGGAGAGTAAATTATTAAATATCATAAGATAAAAATAAACATAAAAAACATAGAGAGAAATTTCCTCCCCCTTTTAAAGGGAGTTATTTAATGTAAAGAGAATTGTAAAACATGAAGTAGATATGAATGATTATTTTAATTTAATCATTCCTAGATTCTGTTTTATAAACTCAAACCTATCGGAAGATAAAGGTTTTGTAAAAATATCAGCAAGTTGTTCTTGAGTTCCGATAAATTGTAGAATAATATCTCCTTTTTGTGTGTGATCCCTAAGAAAGTGATGCCTAACATCTATGTGTTTTGCACGAGAGTGGTGTGTTGGGTTCTTACTAAGATCTATGGCACTAGTATTATCACAAAGAATTTGAGTTTTGGAGAAACTCAATCTATAGTCAGTGAGTGTGTGTTGCATCCACAATACTTGATCACAGCAACTTCCAGATGCTACATATTCAGCTTCAGCAGTGGATAGTGCTATTGAGTGTTGTTTCTTGCAAGACCAAGAAACCAGAGAATCTCCTAAGAAATGACATGTTCTAGATGTACTTTTTCTATCCATTCTACAACCACTAAAGTCAATATCTAAAAAACTTTTTAAAACAAAATCATTCCCAGAAGAGTAAAAAAGACCTAAATCCATAGTGCCTTTTAAATACTGGAAGATTCTCTTTACGGATTTTAAGTGAGAATATTTTGGATTAGATTGGTATCTCGCACATAAGCATACAGAAAACATTAAGTCAAGTCGACTAGCTGTCAAGTATAGAAAACTTCCTATCATACCTCTAAAGATTGTTTGATCTACTGGTTTCCCAGTTTCATCAAGATCAAGTGTATTTGAGGTACCAATTGGAGTGCTAATACTTTTAGTTTTTTCATATCCATACTTTTTGAGTAGATCTTTTATATACTTATGTTGAGATATATATGTTCCTTCTGTCTTTGGAGAAATTTGAAAACCTAAAAATAATGTTAACTCACCCATCATACTCATTTCAAACTCAGATTTCATTAAATTTTCAAAAGAATCAGTTAAAGATTTCTGAGTTGATCCAAATATGATGTCATCAACATAGATTTTAACAATCAAAACATTTTTGTTTTCCAATTTTATAAAAAGGGTTGGATCTGTTGTACGTTTTGTATAATTGTTTTGTAAAATAAATCATGTAAGTCTATCATACCATGCTCTAGGGGCTTGTTTAAGACCATATAGAGCCTTGGTAAGTTTGAAAACATGATCAGGATGTTTTGGGTCTTGAAAACCAGAAGGTTGTTCGACAAAAACTTCTTCTTGAACAAAAACATTTAAAAAAGCACATTTTACATCCATTTGAAATAGTTTGAAATTTAAATATACTGCAAAGGCTAATATAATATGAATAGATTCAAGTCTAGATACAGGAGCATATGTTTCTTCATAGTCTATTCCCTCTTGTTGATTATAGCCTTTAGTAACAAGTATTGCTTTATTTCTTACAATGATTCCACTTTCATCACATTTGTTTCTGAAAACCCATTTTACACCAATTACAGTTGTTTCTTTAGGTCTATCAACTAAAGTCCAGACTTGATTCCTCTCAAATTCATTTAGTTCATCTTGCATTGCATTGATCCAATCATCATCACCTAAGGCCTCACTTGGACTTTTAGGTTCAAATTTTGAAAGAAAAGAAAGATGTTCTACTTCATTTCTTAAGGAATTTCTGGTCCTTACAGGTTGATTTACATCACCAATGATGTTATCACTTGGATGATTCCTAAGAAACAATTGATTTGGGTTTTGTAAAACCTGTTCATCAACATATGGTAGAAAATATTTTGTGGTAAATGTTTCAAGAATACTTTCTTCAACATTTTTCTCATCAGAGTGATCTTCTAATAACGGTTGATAAACATTTTTAGAAAACACATCTGAGGATGTAGGATTGGGTTGGTTGAAAACAAAAGGACCAGATTCATCGAATTTTACATGTACTATTTCCTCAATAGTACAAGTGTTTTTATTAAAAACTCTATAAGCCTTAGAAGTTGTAGAATAGCCTAGAAAGATTCCTTCATTAGATTTTGGTGCAAAATTTTGTAGATTATCTTTTGTATTCAGAATGAATACTTTGCATCCGAAAACTTTTAAGTAGGAAACTTTAGGTTTTTGACCAATCCATAACTCATAAGAGGTTTTATTAAGAAATGGTCTCGTCAAAACACAATTTATAGTATAACAGGAAGTACTAACAGCTTCATCCCAGAAGTGCTTAGCAATTGATTATTCACTCAACATGGTTCTACTCATTTCTTGAAGAATACGATTTCTTCTTTCAACAACACCATTTTGTTGAGGAGTTCTTGGAGCTGAGAAATTGTGAGTAATACCTTTCTTACTACAAAAAGTTTCAAAATCTGAATTTTGAAATTCACCACCATGATCACTATGAATAGTTATCAATGGTAGGTTTTTCTCATTTTTAACTTGGGCTCTAAAAGTTTTGAAATAGGAAAAGGCTTCAGATTTCTTTGTGAGAAAGTAGACCCATGTAAATCTAGTAAAGTAATCAACTAAAACAAATACATAGTATTTTCCTCCAATGCTTCCAGTTTTTGTGGGACCAAAAAGATCCATATGCACTGGCTGTAATTCATTAGAAGTTGAAACTTCATTAATTGATTTAAACCTAGTTTTATGTTGCTTGCCAAATTGACAAGGATCACAAACTTTTGAAGAATCATATCTAAGGTCCGGTAGCCCCTTCACAAGTATTTTCTTTGAGAGTTTACTAAGGTTTCTCATATTACAGTGTCCTAGTCTTCTATGCCATAGCCATGATTGGTCTTCTATTGAACTTAAGCAGGGTAAGTCTTGGCTCCTAAGGTCTTCTAAGTTAATAGTGTAAACATTCTCTTGCCTATGAGCAGACAGAATGAACTCATCCTTGGAATTGTGGACTAGACACTTATCATTTCTAAAATTCACAAGGTAGCCTTCATCACATAATTGACTTATGCTGATGAGGTTGTGCCTAAGACCCTTAATAAAAAAAACATTCAAAATAATAACTTTTCCAAGAAAAACGATATTAACTATACCAACAATCTTTCCTTGAGCATTATCTCTGAAGGTAACTTTTCCACCTTTTGTTTTGATAACCTTTTCAAAGAGATCTTTGTTTCTAGTCATGTGTCGAGAACAACCACTATCTATGTACCAAATATTCTTATTGGTACACTTCTCATTTTTCTGAAAAAGAAACAATTAGTTTTTTGGAATCCAAACTTGTTTGGATCCAGAAGGGTTAGATAAAAGAATTTTAGGAATCCACATTTGTTTTGAAAAATGAGCTTTATGAAACCCTAAAGATTGAGTTTTTTTAAGAGAACAATCTATTCTCCAGTGTCCACCACATTGGAACTTAGTACAAAAATAGGTTTTTTGTGGAACAAAATAGTTATTACTAAAAACAGGTTTGGGATAAGTATAACCAAGACCAGAACGATTTCTCAAAGGTCTAATTTGAGAATACATCTTGTCGAAGTTTTCCTTTCCATGAGTAAAGTTTCACAAACATTTTTTCAAGGAAGAAATTTCTGACTTTAGTTTTAAAACCAAATTCTTATTTTCCAAAACATTTGAATTTGAACTAGAGTTAGGCTCTAAAATATTTTTCTTTGAAATTACATTTTCAAGATCCTTAGACAGTTTATCCTTTTCAGATTTAACTTTCTCAAGGGTTTTTAAAAAACTTTCAAAATCAGATGTTTTCACATCAAGATCTTTAGAAAGATCTGATACTTATTTAGTCAAGATTGAAATTCTAGAATTTTCTTTCTCAAGCTTCTTCTTGAGTTTAGAATTTTCATTTTCAAGTAATTTAGCAAATCTAGAGACTTCTTCAAAAGAAGGTAATGTATCATCTTCTGATGATGAAGATTCGTCATTTGAAGATTCATAATATCTATTATCAGTATAATTTGCATTTAAAGAGACATTTGTAATAGATTCAGCATTGTGTACCTTAGCCATGAGACAATGATCTTCAATTGGTAATCTGGCTATAAGTCTGATATTCCTCTGTCCTGAGGACTCATATTCTGAAGAATCATCTGAAGAATCACTACCGCTTGAACTTCGGGTATAATTTGCCTTCAATAATTTCTTTGTCTTATAAAACCTTTTCTTGTTTCTTTGAGAGTGTTTCTCCTTTCTGTCTTTCCTCTTTAGTAAAAGATAATCAGGCCTTATATGTCTTGCTTTTTTACATTCATAACAAGTTACCTCTGAATCTTTCTTATCCTTCCTATCTTACTTTTTGAATCTATATTGGAAATCTTTCTTTCCCACAATCTTGTTCATCCTTAGAGAAAGATTGGCTAACTCATTATCCGAAAGATCACAATCACTTGAATCATATATAAATTTCTTGGCTTTGGATCTTGTTATCCTTTCAGGTGTTTTAGCTTTAGATGCAAAGGCTACACTTCCATTCCCATTCTTCTTCTTGTTGAAATCAGCATCTCTCTTCATTCTTGTCTCATGCTGTAAAATAGTTCCAAAGAGTTCATCCAGAGTAATCTGGGAAACTTTTCTTTTTTCATCAATAGTTGTCCTTTTTAACTCCCATTCATTTGGCATTATATCTATAATCTTATCAACTAGAGCTTCATCATCATGACCTTTTTCACCCATAGATTGTAAGTTGTTGACGATTGTCATAAATCTTTGTTGCACTTTACATACTGGCTCTCCATAAGGAAAAACAAATCCATGATACTCTGCTCGAAGCATTGCTCTTCTTGTTTCTATAACCTTGGACGTACCAAAATGAGTGGCTTCTAATTTCTTCTAAATACAGTTGGTTGCTTCATATGAAGATATCTGATTGTATATATTCCTGGTCATAGAACATAATAAAGTATTGTGTACCTTGTAATTCAGTTGATATTCTTGCTTTTCTTGGTTGGTGAAAGCACTGACTTCTTTTCCAGGAATTTTGTAACCTCCAGTAAGCATTATAAAGTTGTCTACACCAGTATTGATAACAAAAGTCTTCATACGATCTCTCTAGTACTCATAATCATTCCCATCAAAGATTGGTGGTCTATAAGGATTCAGATTTTCTATTGACCCAATATTCATTCCTGCCATCTAATACAACAAAAACTTTTCCACTCCACATGTTAGTGTAGTCAGTAAAAATAGAACAAGAAATACAAATCAGTGGAAAACCTTCTCTGATACCAATTGTTGGATAGAATATGTAGATGTGTATGTCTATTAGATGGAACAATACAAGAGGGGGGGTGAATTGTAGGTTTAAAAACTTTGTATTTAAACACTTAAGAGATTAGTTTAAAAGGTCTTAAACTAATACAAATACAAACACCCACAATTGTATTGAATATAAAAGGTATGATGTAATGTAATACTAATGAAAATTAATACAATTGTATTCGAGATGAACACAATAATCAGAGTAATATAAAGATGAATGATTCTACCTTAAAGCGTATAGAATCAATCAATACAATATATAATAGAATGATTGTAATTGAAACAATTACAATTGAATAAGAGATAGAAAAGGAAACAAAAATAATTTCCCTCGCAGCCCTCGATATGATGATCGGAACGTCTGTCTTCCTATCCCCGGCAGCCCTCGATAGGATGATCGGTCCGTCCGTCTACCTATCCCTGGAAGCCCTCGATTTTGTAGGTAATCGTCACCTCTATCTTTCAATCACTTGAAAGCCCTCGATATGATGATCGGACACACAAAGCGGATGAGAGAAGTCACAGTTTCTCTCTCTAGAACTTGATAGAAGTAGAGTATCATAGTTGTTCCAAAAGTCCTTTGTTTTTTTACTTTCAACTTCAAATGACCTCCTATTTATAGGCCTCAGGTTCCAACGGTCACATCTCCTCCAACGATCATATTTCTCAGAAAAACTTGGAGGGACTTGGACACCTGGAATCATAATGGTCATATTGAAACAGAAAGCATGATATCATTTTGATTAGTTTGTAACTAACTCAACGACATCGTATTGGTTAGAACAAGATATATGAAGATGATAAACAATAGTACGATTAGTATGAAACAAGAGTTTTTACTAAGTACCAAAACAAGTAATGAAAATATGAATAGTAGAGTCAGTACGATTACAATTGATAAAGTCAGTACGATACGATTGACAGAGTCAGTACGATACGATTGACAGAGTCAGTACGATATGATTGACAGGGTCAGTATGATACGATTGACAGGGTCAGTATGATACGATTGACAGGGTCAGTATGATACGATTGACAGGGTCAGTACGATATGATTGACAGGGTCATTACGATACGATTAAAAAGACATTTGTGATTTCCAAAACAAAATATATAAGTAAAAAAGATAACTTTTGACTCAACACTTTTAACCCATCATGGACTTATGGTTATGGGATTCTTAACATTCTCCTCATCTTGTTTTATATCACTCTCCATTAGAACTTGATGGTTTCTTATGTCTTTTATATCCATGTTTTCATACATGGAACCCAATTATGTGTTATTTCAGGTGACTTTAGTACTTTCCTTTCATTATTTCAAAGAAGATGTTTCACTAATCCTTTTTCAAATGTGGGATTTCAACAAAGGTATTTAAAAAAGTCATACCTCTAGTGTTCGAAACGAAGTTCAAATTATAGGGAAGAAATTTAATAAAGGGGGATAATGTAACATCTCGATCTTATAAAATAAAAACAAATGTTCTATAGTGTACATGATATTCCACATCAAGTTTAAACGAACAATAAAATATTATTATTCAAATATGGTAGTTATCGCATAGTCATTAGAATGGAGGGAATGAAAAAGAGTAACAAAAATTTTAAAATATTGTTTAAAAATGTATATATAAATAGTAAATTTTTGACAAATTAAATATAAATGAAAATAATACCCTTATTAAAATAAAAGAAAATGTTTTTCTTAAAAAAATATTTAAAAAAATAGTGTGTTTATAAAATAATAAAATCACTCTTTTTGGATTCTATTAATGAAATATATATCTATATGTATAATGTTCAATATTATTTATATAATTCATCATATATATTTTCTAGGCATGATATAAAAACTAATTCAATTTTATTCATAAAAGAAGTATTTAAAAAAAGGCAATTTTACCATCTGTTGATGGAGAACCCATTTTAAATCATATTTTTTTTATTTTAAAAAATTATCTTTGAAAAAATAAAATTATTATTTAGAAGTAGAGTATCAAAATTTACGATGGATTAATTTTCTGTTTTTTTCTATGAACTTTTATATTTTGATGAATAGTGATCAATACAAAATATGACTTAAAACCCATTTCTTCATCAAATTTTTAGGTATTGTTAAATTATTTTTTTAATTAGTTTTAAAGTATAATGATTCAATTTTTCTATCAATTAATAAAATTTATGTCATTTTAAAAAATATCGCAACGATATTGGATATAAAAACATTGTAGAATTTGGAAGGTTTTTTCTTTAAAAACTTGTTTTCTTGATCCGCCAATGGGATTACTTTGAAATTATTTTTGGCCACTTTTGGGTTTAGAATTTTGAAACAATTATATACAAAGTTTTAATTATTATAATATATCGGATCTAATAGGATCGATATAATTCTTGAAAAAAATATGAATAGTAAGTTTATTAATTATTTTTATCACCACATTTAACGGTAAATCGGGTAATTAATGGTAAAAATAATATAATAAATTACAATAGAAATTATCTTAAATATGAGGTTTTATAAGGGACATGTTCAGCTGAAAATAGTATTTGGAAATATAAAACATTTACCTAAATCATTTTAATTTATTTGTAATTTTAATAATAGAAATTGTTAAATTAAATGGTGACACATGATGATGCAGTAATTTCTAAATTCATTAATGAATCAAATAAATGATATTATAAATATAAAAGTAAATATAATTTGATATATTTTTTATCATCCATGAATTCTATGAATAACTTTTACATGTTTGGTATGAGTAATTTTTTCTAAATATATCTTGTTGTTCAATATTTTTTAAAATTCAAATAATTTATAATGTCAAAATTGTCATTATTGTAATTTTAAAATAAATAATATTTTATTAAATGATATAAATTTTGTAAAAATATAATATTTTCAAAAATAATTCGGATAATTCCAAAAATTTAATAAATGACTCATTTAGTGGTATTTTGGAATTTTATTATAATTATATTATCCCTAAATGTTTATATTACATGATATCACGGTAAGATTTAATAATGGTTAAAACAAATATATAAGTATTAAAAAAATATTATAAACATGTATAATTTTAATTGGATGATTGGATTTGGACCCATACTCATAATAGATTTTAAATAAATTAATTTCTAACAATTTGAAACTGAAAATTAATTTATGTTAATTTAATACTTTGAAGAGTTCCAAGAGATCCCCTACCCTATCTTATAAAAGGTATCCACTTATTATCATTTATTCACAATTAAACTCCATTTTAATTTAGTTAAACTCTAATAAAATCCCTTCCAAGAATCCCTCTGCGTATTATAAAGGATTTATTTTAGGCAGAACGCTATGCTTATAAGTGTTAAGGAGTTAATCAAAGAATATCGTCTGAAGAACATGTTCATTTTTAATTAAGTGTTTTTATTTTATTTCCCCTTACACTACCATAAAATATTATTGAACCATGATGAAATAATAACCACATTATCTTAAATATAATGATATTTTATTATGTTAATATAATCACCTAAATACATCCTTGATTCCATCAAATGGGAATTGAATTAATCATTTTTGTGTACAAGTGAACTATCACCTCCATGAATTGATGTAATTAATTTTCCATTAATATCTCTTAAGACAAGTTAAAATGATGGAATTAATGTTTATATATGATATTAATGAAATATATATAATTATAATAGAATAATATATCAATTTATTTATTATATTATAAGAACATGAAAATGATAATGTCATTCATACGTACATGTGAACTATCACCTCCACTGTAACGCCACGATCCTAGTTACCTAGAGTCAGTGAATTATTAATTAACATTGGAATGATCACAAAATATCAAGTCTCAAAAGACCAATTAGTTTAGTTATAAGTCCCCAGCCTTAAACCTTACTTAATATTGAATTAAATGAATAATTCACATTGAGGATCTTTTCAGGTTTAGAGTTTTAGAGAATTAGATCATAAATCATGAATTACATTCCACATTTAAACAAAGTGGTTACATAAAATATAGTATTCATTTTTTTCCATCAATGGAAACATATTTAAAATAAAACATGGATTCTTTCTTGACACTTCTTTGACACTATCATCATATCATGCACATTTCCCTTGACATGTGAAAAACATTTTAAAAACTTGTGATGAGCATAAAAATCTCAGTAAGGGATATAAAAGTATGAAAAGAAAACATTAGTCCATTATGAAATCATACTTTACTCATAAAACATAAGCATTTTAACATAACTCATCAAATCATTAATAAATCATAGAAATCATAAGTCATAAAGGTAACTTGAGGCATTCGTAACATTCTTACATAGGGAGTAACCCTCTTGGTTACGTTTGGAATACCCATCACAGTATATTCCCTAAATCTCTTCGGATAAACCTTAACGTTTAACTCCTTTGCATTACCCAATGCATTGGAGAGCTATATCGGGCTCACCTGCCCTTAGTTTATCACGGAACCACCCGTCTTCATAACAATGCCCAAGAACCATAACATAATCATAGAACATAACTTAATCATAGAGGAAAGATAACATTCCCACATTGCAATAACAATATAATATTTTAAGATATTGAAATAATGAATCCATTCTAAAAACCATTTTCAAACCATTTAAAACATTTAATGAAGAGATTTTTAAATCAAAGTGTCCCATACCACATTGAATCTTTTAACATTTTAAACCATTAATATCCATATAAATAAATCCTTAGAACTATTTTTAAAACATGGATATTAAAGATAAATATTTATAAGAATAAATCATTAAAACATTTAAAACGATATTTTAGTTAAAGGGTTTCTAACAAAATGAGAGACACTTGAATACAATAATTGAGTAATAACATTTAATCAAAACTTTATAATATCATGAGAATAAATGGATTCATGATATAATATTATAAAGGACAGTATATACACCATATAAGAGTGAATTGGTGCATAACAACAATGAAGTCTCAATGGAAATGTAAATTGAGATGAAATCCATTATAAAGATGGTATCCTTAAATTAAGGATAAATCAATCTCATAATTATGTGTGAAATAATATAAATACACACAATATAAGTGGATATTAAGTGTAAAATAATAAAAGGTAATTCACACATATTCAAAGGATGACATATTCAATAACTACATGTTGAACCCAAAAAATCGAAATTGGGTTAAGAAGTTCCCTTGAGAGCCTAACAGCGTCACATCAAATTTTAGAAAAAGAGTTGATGAGAGAGATAAAGGGTATCTCATCACTTGGACATAAAATTTATGTCAATAAGGATATATAAGAACATATCTCCACATAATAAGTTGAAAATTAAAAGACATAACAAAAGAAGTCTTTTAAAAAGAGGAGGGTGAAAGGTTCCCTTACCGACATGGGTATCTTTCGAAACATACACCCCGTGAAATAAGGACAATAAAACATTGATGTAAATACTCACAATTAGTAAAATAATGGGCAGTACATACACCACTCAAAGGAAATTTTGGCAAATGTAGCATAAATCTCACGGGAATAAAAGTGAGATGAAAAATCCCTTACGAAAACTCGGTAGCCTAACGGCGCCACTTAAAACATCCAAAAAAGGATTTATGAGATCAAATAGGTTCTCACATAATATGAACCTAAAAAGTAAATTATGAGAAATATAAAATAACATCCCCAAACATAATAAATATGGGCTTAAAAGAAATGACATAAAAGAGAGTACATAAAAAGAAAGAGAGAGGTTGGATCCCTTACCTCGGGTCCGACTTGACTCGATCATTCTTTAACGTCCTGAATAATAAACTTGAGTTAATTTATACTTGATTGAGAACCTTTTTCAAGTTAATTATTCCTTTTATATCACTTATTTCCATGTTATAAACATTATTTAATCATTTAAGTTAATAATGTTTGTTTTGTCGATATTTGGTTCTTAAGTCGAAAGTGGACTTCTTACAATTACATGTTGTTCGTGTGGTCAAAGGTTCATTATATCCAGAATGATATTCATGATTTGGATATTCTTATATATCATATATATCAATAATATACATGTATTTATAATATTACATAATCATTTAGAGGTAAGAAATGAAATGCACTGTTCATGGAGACAGTAAGTCGTACGTACGCATGAACGCTACTTTCATTTCTATGTCATATTAATGGAATTAAAATTAAATGATAGGTATGTATATTTTAATTAAAGAATTATATTCATAATTTATATGTAACATAAATCATATATAATAACTTTAAATACATCCTTTATACATCCCACATATGGCATTAATGAATCAAATCACTTTGAGGGGGCGGTAGTCCGCACTTCCTAAAATGAAATTATCGTGTTTACCCACAATAGAAACCATAAAGGTATGCAAAAAAAGAAAAATAAAGAAGCTTAAGTAAAAAAATAAACATATTATATATCATATATAAATATAGTGACATCTTAATGTCCACCTTTGAAGGTGTTATATGAGTGTTGAACAATCATCGTTTCATGAGGCAGAAATTTGTCATCCACGGAAACAGTATGTTCTTTAACCATTATATGTAGGTGTGTGTAAGTGTAGCACTAATACTTCTTATAAAAACATCCTAGTATATGGAAGATACTATTTTTGTTACAAAATAAATGAATAAAAAGAGTTTAGGGGGTTGGAGAAGCAAAATAAAACAAAAGGACTCAAGTGAAGACATTACCTTAAAATCGGGTAACTCCCTTTGGTTTGAGCTCAAAGGCTTCCTTGGGAAGACTTATTCCCAAATTGAGGCTTCTAAGAGTTATATAGAGATGTGGAGAGACAAAATGGGCAGGGGTTGGCCGATCCAAAGGCTTTGGAAGTGTGAGTAAGGAGGTAGAGGTGGGGGCCTTTTATAAGAGGAGAGGAGGGGCACTCTTGGAAAGGTATAAAAGGATACTTTATTATAAAATTATTTTCGGACACAAAAGGTTACAAAATTATAAATTTAGAGGATAAGGAGATAAGGTTTAGAAATACACCCATCCAATAGGTTTTGTACATGTTTAGGTCATATATTTTACATTATCTTTTCATTTTATTTAAATCTTTTATTAATGAGGTAATCGCTGCATCATCATGATGTCATAAATAATTTAATTTATTTAATTTTTAAAAATTATAAAAAAAATATCATGATGTATGAAATATTGTTATATTTATAATTAATATTTATAGTCAAAAATCTGACTTTTATAACCCCATGTAAGAATTGTTTTAGTAAAATAACTCATGTTTGTGTCATTTTTACTTTTACATTAAATAAAAAGTTATTTATGTCATTTCCCAACCAAAGTGGATCCATGGGGTCCCCAAGTTGACCCATGGATTTTATTGGTCTTCTATGACACATCCAATTAGTTTAGGACATTTTTCAAGCTCATCTCATATTATTAAAACAGTATTTTTACCTTAAACTACACTAATTACCTCTAATCGCGATTAAAAACTTAAAAGTTACTATTCACCAAAAAAATTATTTTAATCCCATTTAACCACATTTTACTTATTAATGACAACCATGTATGTCGGATTTTTTAAATTCAAAACACATAGGTGGTAAAATTTCATTTAAACGAAAAATCAGTTTTTTAAGTACCACTTAGTGGTTTCACTATTCATCAAAAATTTAAGTTTTTCAGAAAAATACCAAAAAATCACCCTAAGCTATATTTGATATTCCTAATTCAAAAATGATGTCTATTTTAAAAAATTCAAAACATATACGTTTCATTAATTAATTTAATAATTAATTCTTGCTGTCAGAGCAAATAGCGTGTTTTTATGAAACAATAAGTATCAAAAGATTGACACTAGTTTAAGTCCAATTTCAAGGTGAAATTGATTCCAATGACCACTATTGGATTAAATGGTAAAAATATATTCTAATTTTACTTTAAAAACAATTCAAAAGATAATATAATCATATAAATAAATTAGATTAAAAAGAGGTTTTGAATTAAAATACATCATTTTTCACTATTCATTAAAAAAATGAACTTTATCGGAATGATACCAAAAATTTACACAAAGTAAATTTTGATGTCTATATTCTAAAGAAGAATTTTATTTTGTCAAATATAACACTTAAAATTGTCAAAAAGTGGATTTAAAAGAGGTTCTCCATCAAAAGGCGGTTAATTGACCTTCTGAAGAGTATTAGAATGTTTACGCTTAAAATTGAATTCATTCACATTTTTAATCCTCTAACATTTATTGTAAAAAGTAAAAATATTTGACAAACATATATAATCATTTTTTAGTTAGTTCTTTTAATTCCCTCCATTACAACAGCTAGGCGTTAACTACCATTTAAAATAATATTATTATAGTGCAACGTAAGATTTCAAAGGAACTCGTTGTCGCGTATTGGGTACGCCATCGAGCATAGAGTTCCCTTTAAAGTAATATTAAAAAAAAATTCACAAATAGGGATAAATATAAAAATTTCAAATTCTTTATTTACCTGGGGTGTTACATCCTTCCCCCCTTTTGGGAATTGCATCCTCACAATTTCAAAATTGGGCTTGAAAACTCCATTAAAAGTCCCACATCGGAAAAGGAGTAAATTAAACTATCACTTTAAAAGAAAGAAAGGGAAGTAAAAAAGGTCACCCGAGTTAACCTATACTATGATTCCATGTATGAAAATATGGACATGGAGGAAAAAACAAAGGGTCATGTTCTGATGGAGAGTGATAGTAAACATGTCTAGGAGAAAGTTAACCATAAGAAAATCACAAACTTGTGATTGGTTAAACGGTATTCGATTCCCCAGTAGGAAAAGTTAACAGACAAATTTTTTTTTTTAAGTTATTTTTTATTGAGGAATTTATTCATAAGGAAACATAATTACTTATCATGTTGACTTTCAACTTTTATTATATTTCTTACACAAACTCATATTTTCTCCAAAAGAAGAGTATTTAGGAAGACTTGTTCACTATAATCAACTTCTAGATAATCACCTAATCCATAAAAGAGAAACATATATTTCCCATGTCTTTTGACAAAATCCAAAACCAAAATTGTTAGTATGAGATCAGATAATCTACAAAAGTATAATCCTTTATAAAAAGAAAATCTATTCTTAATCTCCAAAATTTGTCCAACAAAACCCAAAGTTCAACGAGGACCATTCGATAAACAATTTGTCCATAAAATTCTTCAAAGTAAACCAAACTAAGATTGAAACCCAAATATTTGAAGGATTTAGTCACATAGTCTTCCAAGGTACAAATTAACTTTTACCTCCAAATAACATCAGTTGCTCTTAAATTCTCATATTGAAAAGTAATTAACCTAATCACATATCCTCAATGATAGGTTAATAATTTCCATAGATAACCCAAAATATACTTACTCTTGATTCCTAAAATCATCTAACTAAAAAGAATTAGTCAAACTAACCAGGGACTTCACGTAGTCCAGTGGTAGGTAATAAATACCAGTCGTACTTTGGTTGTGGGTTCGATTCCCGCAGCTTTGTCTGACGCGACGAGTTGTCACACGGTCTGCGTGTTGTCCTTTTTCCAAACTATATAATTTTTAAAACATTCCCCAAAATAAGATAAAATATTCAAAAATAATCATAACATATTTTAACTTCAAGTTTATCTCATGCCTTTCATTTTCCATCATAACATATAATAACCCATAATTACCTCAAAAGTAAGGATCATATAAACCCTAACGGTTACCTTTATAATTATTACCTGAACTTCCACATCGATTGGTCATCTCGTACATGATTCATTACAGAACATACCAAGGTAAAAGTGGTTGATCATGACTCCTGGATAGTTGGTTTAGAACAACCATGAGTTTCTTCATTAAATCCCCCATTTCATCCAGTCTCTTAATCAGAGAACCACCACAGTTTCCTTCAAACCTATTGTCACTTTGGTTCCTGCTAGATCTATCCATTTACTAAAACCAAAAAGGTCAGTGTGAGTATATCAACAAAACCATCATGTAATAGTGAGGAAGGTAAACACTAAGACATACTTACTCATTCACTTTATCTAAAACTAGGACTCTTTCTGAAATCCTAACCATTATGGTAATGTCACTTATGCTTAGAGAATACCCTAACCTCTAAAGTTATCTAAACCGACCTTTGATACCAACTATAAGGCCTCAGCTTTAAACCTTACTTAATATTGAATTAAATGAATAATTCACATTGAGGATCTTTTCAGATTTAGAGTTTTAGAGAATTAGATCATAAATCATGAATTACATTCCACATTTAAACAAAGTGGTTACATAAAATATAGTATTCATTTTTTTCCATCAACGGAAACATATTTAAAATAAAACATGGATTCTTTCTTGACACTTCCTTGACACTATCATCATATCATGCACCTTTCCCTTTACCTATTAAAAACATTTTAAAAACTTGGGATGAGAATAAAAATCTCAGTAAGGGATATAAAAGTATTAAAAGAAAACATTAGTCCATGTATGAAATCATACTTTACTCATAAAACATAAGCATTTTAACATAACTCATCAAATCATGAATAAATCATAGAAATCATAAGGCATAAAGGTAACTTGAGGCATTAATAACATTCTTACGTAGGGAGTAACCCTCTTGGTTACGTTTGGAATACCCATCACAGTATATTCCCTAAATCTCTTCAGTGAAACCTTAATGTTTAACTCCTTCGCGTTACCCAACGCATTGGAGAGCTATATCGGGCTCACCCGCCCTTAGTTTATCACGGAACAACCCGTCTTCATAACAATGCCCAAGAACCATAACATAATCATAGAAAATAACTTAAGCATAAAGGAAATATAACATTCCCACATTGCAATAACAATATAACATTTTAAGATATTGAAATAATGAATCCATTCTAAAAACCATTTTCAAACCATTTAAAAAATTTAATGAAGAGATTTTTAAATCAAAGTGTCCCATACCACATTGAAGCTTTTAACATTTTAAACAATTAATATCCATATAAATAAATCCTTATAACTATTTTGAAAACATGGATATTAATGAGAAATATTTATAAGAATAAATCATTAAAACATTTAAAACGATATTTTAGTTGAAGGGTTTGTAACAAAATGAGAGACACTTGAATACAATAATTGAGTAATAACATTTAATCAAAAAATTATAATATCATGAGAATAAAGGGATTCATGATAAAATATTCCAAAGGATAGTATATATACCATATAAGAGTGAATTGGTGCATAATAACAATGAAGTCTCAATGGAAATGTAAATTGAGATGAAATCCATTATAAAGATGGTATCCTTAAATTAAGGATAAATCAATCTCATAATTATGTGTGAAAAATATAAATACACCCAATATAAGTGGATATTAATTTTAAAATAATCAAAGGTCATTCACACATATTCAAAGTATGACATATTCAATAACTACATGTTGAACCCAATGAAATCAAAATTGGGTTAAGAAGTTCCCTTGAGAGCCTAACAGCGTCACATCAAATTTTAGAAAAAGATTTGATGATAGAGATAAAGGGTATCTCATCACTTGGACATAAACTTTATGGCAATAAGGATATATAAGAACATATCCCCACATAATAAGATGAAAATTAAAAGACATAACAAAAGAAGTCTTTTAAAAAGAGGAGGGTGAAAGGTTCCCTTACCGACATGGGTATCTTTCGAAACATACACCCCGTCAAAGAAGGACAATACAACATTGATGTAAATACTCACAATGAGTAAAATAATGGGCAGTACATACACCAATCAAAGGAAATTTTGGAAAATGTAGCATAAATCTCACGGGAATAAAAGTGAGATGAAAAATCCCTTACGAAAACTCGGCAGCCTAACGACGCCACTTAAAACTTCCAAAAATGGATTTATGAGATCAAATAGGGTCCTCCATAATATGAACATAAAAATTAAAGTATGAGGAATATAAAATAACATCCCCAAACATAATAAATATGGGCTTAAGAGAAATGACGTAAAAGAGAGTACATAAAAAGAAAGAGAGAGGTTGGATCCCTTACCTCAGGTCCGACTTGACTCGATCGTTATTTAACGTCCTGAATAACAAAATTGAGTTAATTTATACTTTCTTAAGAACCTTTCTAAAGTTCATTATTCCTTTTATATAACTTATTTCCATGTTTTAAACATTATGTAATCATTTAAGTTAATAATGTTTGTTTTGTCGATATTTGGTTCTTAAGTCGAAAGTGGACTTCTTACAATTACATGTTGTTCGTGTGGTCAAAGGTTCATTATATCCAGAATGATATTAATGATTTGGATATTAATATATATCATATATATCCAGAATATACATGTATTTATAATATTACATAATCATTTAAAAGTAAGAAATGAAATGCACCGTTCATGGAGACGGTAAGCCGTACGTACGCATTAACACTACTTTCATTTCTATGTCATATTAATGGAATTAAAACTAAATGAGAGGTATGTATATTTTAATTCCATAATTATATTCATCATTTATATGTAACATAAATAATATATAATAACTTTAAATCTATCCTTTATACATCCCACATATGACATTAACGAATCAAATCACTTTGAGGGGGCGGTAGTCCGCACTTCCTAAAATGAAATTATCGTGTTTGCCCACAATGGAAACCATAAAGGTATGCCACAAAAGAAAAATACAGAATTTTAAGTAAAACATAAACATATTATATATCATATATAAATATAGTGACATCTTAATGGCCACCTTTGAAGGTGTTATATGAGTGTTGAACAATCATCGTTTCGTGAGGCAGAAATTCGTCATCCACGGAAACAGTATGTTCTTTGACCATTAGATGTAGGTGTGTGTAAGTGTAGAATTAATAATTCTTATAAAAACATCCTAGTATATGTAATATACTGTTTTTGTTACAAAATAAATGAATAAAAAGAGTTTAGGGGGTTGGAGAAGCAAAATAAAACAAAAGGACTCAAGTGAAGACATTACCTTAAAATCGGGTAACTCCCTTTGGTTTGAGCACAAAGGCTTCCTTGGGAAGACTTCTACCCAAAGTAAGGCTTCTAAGATCTAGAGAGGGATTTGGAGAGACAAAATGGGCAGGGTTTGGCCGAGACAAAGGCTTTGTAAGTGTGGGTAAGGAGGTAGAGGTGGGGGCCTTTTATAAGAGGAGAGGAGGGGCACTCTTGGAAAGGTATAAAAGGATACTTTATTATAAAATGATTTTCGGACACAAAAGGTCCCAAAATTATAAATTTCTAGTATAAGGAGATAAGGGTTCAAAATACACCAATAAAATAGGTTTTTTATATGTGTAGGTCATATATTTTACATTATATTTTCATTTTATTTAAATCCTTTATTAATGTGGTAATCACTGCATCATCATGATGTCATAAATAATTTAATTTATATAATGTATAAAAATTATAAAAAAAATATCATGATGTAGGAAATATTTTTATCGTTCTGATTAATATTTATAGTCAAAAATCTGACTTGTATAACCCCATGTAAGAATTGTTTTAGTAAAACAACTCATGTTTGTGTCATTTTTACTTTTACATTAAATAAAAAGTTATTTATGTCATTTCCCAACCAAAGTGGCTCCATGGGGTCCCCAAGTTGACCCATGGATTTTCTTGGTCGGCCATGACACATAAAATGAGGGTAGGATAGGTTTCAAGCTCATCTCATATTATTAAAACATTATTTTTACCTTAAACTACACTAATTACCTCTAATCGCGATTAAAAACTTAAAAGTTACTATTCACCAAAAAAATTATTTTAATCCCATTGAACCACATTTTACTTCTTAATGACAATGTCGGATTTTTGAAATTCAAAACACAGAGGTGGTAAAATTTCATTTAAACGAAAAAATCAGTTTTTTAAGTACCACTTAGTGGTTTCACTATTCATCAAAAATTGAAGTTTTTCAGAAAAATACCAAAAATTCACCCTAAGCTATATTTGATATTCAGAATTCAAAAATGATGTCTATTTTAAAAAATTCAAAACATATAAGTTGCATTAATTAATTTAATAATTAATTACCGATGTCAGAGCAAATAGCGTGCTTTTATGAAACAATAAGTATCAAAAGATTGACACTAGTTTAAGTCCAATTTCAAGGTGAAATTGATTCCAATGACCATTATTGGATTAAATGGTAAAGATATATTCTAATTTTACTTTAAAAACAATTCAAAAGATAATCTAATCATATAAATAAATTAGATTAAAAAGTGGTTTTGAATTAAAATACAACATTTTTCACTATTCATTAAAAAATTAACTTTATTGGAATGATACCAAAAATTTACGCAAAGTAAATTTTGATGTCTAGATTCTAAAGAAGAATTTTATTTTTTCAAATATAACACTTAAAATTGTCAAAAAGTGGATTTAAAAGAGGTTCACCATCAAAAGGCGGTTAATCGACCTTCTGAAGAGTATTAGAATGTTTATGCTTAAAATTGAATTCATTCACATTTTTAATCCTCTAACATTTATTATAAAAAGTAAAAATATTTGACAAACATATATAATCATTTTGTAGTTAGATCTGTTCATTCCCTCCATTACAACGGCTAGGCGTTAACAACCATTTAAAATAATATTATTATAGTGCAATGTAAGATTTCAAAGGAACTCGTTGTTGCGTATTGGGTACGCCATCAAGCATAGAGTTCCCTTTAAAGTAATATTAATATTTTTTTCACAAATAGGGATAAATATAAAAATGTCATATTCTTTATTTACCTCGGGTGTTACATTAGTAGCCTTGTAAATACTAGATACATTCTTAAGGTTTACATTACATCATAAAATGAAAAACTACAATGACATTTTTTCCATAGACCACACTCATATCCCCTCAGACTATCCCTACAGTTTAGTCATAAAATACTTCTTCGCATCCTGGGAAAAATAAAACATAGAAAGGGGTGATCTCAGATGCTCAGTAAGGATAACAATATAGCAGAAACGTTCATAAATAAGCATAAACATTTAAGGCAATGTATAAGACTAAAACAAAAGCCTTTTGAACTTGAACTTCAGCATAATATAGAAAAGATAAAATAAAATAATTCCATTTACTTACTCACATGGATATTCTACTAGTCGAATAATCACATGCAATATCAATATCCACTTTCATAATGATGGAATGCATAATTCCAGACTTTCATAACCACATAGTTAAGGCCTTGTGCCAAGACTACAAATAATATTTTGTCGAGGCCTTGTTCCAAGACACTAGTTTGTCTCATGAGACCTACCTATGCATCTAGGAGCTATAGCAGGCTCCACCCGTCACTTACTAAGTCCAATTCATTCCTCATATGAAAAGGTTTAAACATAAAAAAACATTCGTATTAAAACTGGAATACAAAATGTCAATACTTTATCCATAAACCATTAATGTTATGAAATAACACATCCATAGTCAAACATAATCACAAAACTTTAAATATCATATGGAAGCTTTGTATCATAACAAATCAACTTCAGACAAACCTAAAATCCATCAAAGGATGTTGGCATAGATGAAATCAAAACCATTTTAGAGAAATATCTCTTTCTATTTTTGAAATCATTTAAAGGTCATGTAATTATAAAATAAAACATTTATATTTGAAAATATTCTTATAATATTGTAAAGAAAGCTTCATAAATGTTATAATGGCGGAAAATAGCCGCACCCTCCGTATAAGTTAAAAAACATTCTTACCTTAAATTTGTCAAAAAGGTCAAAAAGTACCTAGTTTGGAAAACAACGGAAAGATTCCTTTAAAAACATATTATAAAATTCAAACAAGGGTATAAATTACTTTAACCCATAGTCTATAAAATATTAAGAATGTTTTGAAATACATTTTTAAGAAACATGGATGTGGATGATAAAGAGGTCCGAGTAGATAATTACGTATAAACAACCTCGGATAATGAAGAGATTGTAGAATTAACCCTTACCTTGTACTTTTCTTTGGTTGAGGGTAGGTTAACCTCATGTATAATATTGAAATAATTTTCATTAAATTATAAAAGAATCATATACATTAATATGATATCATATATGATCTTCTAACATTGCTTTGTTAATAATATCGTAGTATTATTGTTGTTTCGGGTGTTAACGGATTTGTTTTCCTTTATATTCTTTGTTATGTGAGTCATATTTTTTATATATGGGATGTATCTTATCCATATCTAGAATTATATCAAGTATTTAAACATTATTGTTAATCATCGAATGAAAATTAGTATTGAATGGATATGATGGGGAATGAATCTCATCACGTTCGTGGAGACGGTAATCCGTACATACGTACGAGCGACAATATCATTATTTTGATATTAAAATAATATATAATTTAATTTTATATCATATATACAGAATAATTATCATGTTATATTTATTATTTACATCAATTACCATCATTATTATACCCATCAAAATAATAATGTATTGAATAACAATTACACCACGACCTGGAGACGGTAAGTCGTATACATGCACGTATGGTGACATGTCATTCAAAGGATGGATAGAATAATGAATTTGGTTGTACCATATTTATAATAACATAACAGTATATATAATATACTATAGTTATTATTTTAGAATGGAAACAACAAAGAAAAAGGAAGTGGAAGAAGAAAAGAACTTGAAAGAGGTGATGAAATATTTACCCTTTCTTTGGGTTCTTCCTTTTGATTTGATCAAAATGCCTCCTTAGGTTGGATTTATTACTAATTTAAGGCCTCTAAGATGAATTTAGGACAGTTTATAGGTTATTTGGGTAGGTTTTGGACAAGACAAATGGCTTTGAAGGTGTGAATTAGAGAGAAGGGGGAGTACCCTTTTATAAGAGGGGTGATGGGTACCTTAGGAAAATCTAGAAATATTATTTTATAATAAAATTATTTTCGGTTTATAATGGATACAAAATGGATTATTTAAATTCTAAGGTGAGGATGGGTCGAAAACCACTCAACCAATAGGTTTTAGACAGGTTTGGGTCACTATATTAACTTTATATTTTAGATTTAACTCTTAGTTAAATAGTTTTACATTTACCATGTCTCTTTGTATTTTTATATTATATGGTTAATAAAATTACTATATACTTCCAATAGAACCCCAAGTGGTTAATTAATGATATACCTATCATTAGGTAAGTCTTTTGGCCGAACCTTATATTTTTAGGAATATAATATCAATTAATAATATAATATTTTTTTAAAAACTCTTTTATGTTAATTTTGACACTATTTGGTATTTTGTTTTTTCTAAAGTCATAACAGCATTATTGATTCAAAAAAATTCATCTAACTAACCCTAATATGTCATATTAACCTATAAAATCATTTTAATTCATAAAAAGTCTCAAATTATATTTATTTGGATATTTATAATATCAATTATTTTAATATTTCATTTATTAAGTAATTACTGCATCATCATTGTGTCATAAGTAAATTAAATTATTTAATTTCTAAAAAATATAAATAAAATAGAATTATGTATGAAATATTTTTATATTTCTAATGAATATTTATAGTCGAATTTATCTTATGTATAACCTTATATTAATAATGTTTTACTTATTAAACTTTGATTTTAACTCTTTTAACTCTTCTTTAAATAAAATAGTAATAAGTGTCCTAATATAATCCAAGTGGACAAAAGACTTTCATATTTTATTCCTAAGGTGTTTTTTGGTATAATTATACTTATCCAATAGAATTATGACATGTTTTAGGGTAATAATAATATCATTTTTACCCTTAAATACCCTATTTACTTTTAACCGTGCTAAATAAAAGTAAAAAGTTACTGTTACCCAAAGAATATTTTCATCTTATTGAGCCACATTTTTTTATTGATATCAACTATGTCTCTTGTATTTTTGAAATTCCACTCACAGAATCAGTAAAATTAAGTTTTATGTGAATTTTCAAATTCTCCTAGGATGTGGGTAAAAGATGGTGAAAAGTTCATTAAAATTTTTATATATCTAAAATTATTATAAATTGACTCCAATTAATTACATTGAACATATATAGGAATTATATATCTATTTTTACCTAAAATAAATTTAAATAAAATAAATAAAAATTTAAATAAAAATTTGGTTTTAAACTATAACTCAGTGTTTTTCACTATTCATCAAAAATTGAAAGTTTTCAGAAAAATACCAAAAATTCACCCTAAGATAATTTTGATATTCCAAATCCAAAAATGAATCCCATTTTGAAAGATAAAATTTATAAAATTTTAAAAAGTTGGTATTACTATTTATAACAGCTAGTTTGATTGGTTGTGGTGTGTTAGAACTCGAAGTTGTGTACAACACACGCTACTGTATTATTCAAAGAGAAGCGTATTGTGGAAGCTTGGGGTGTTATATTCTCCCCTCCTTAAAATAATTTTGTCCTCAAAATTTCTATAATATTACTACATAAAAATACTTGGGTGGTTCTTCATCATAAGTTCCTCAGGTTCCCAAGTTGCCTCTTCCATCTTATAGTTTCTCCATAGAACTTTTACCAGACGAGTCGTCTGATTTCTCAGCACTTGTTCTCTTGTATCAATAACTTTTATAGGATATTTACAATAAGAAAGATTGGGTTCCAGTTCTAATTCTTCATAGGTGAGTACATGCGTTGGGAAAGGCGTGTATTTTTTCAACAGTGATACGTGGAACACAACATGGACTTTGAAGATACTTGGAGGCTTTTCCAAATGGTAAGCTACAGCCCCAATTCATTCTAGAATTTCAAAAGGCCATATGTACCTGGGCCTCAATTTTCCCTTATTACCGAAACTTATAACACCCTTCCATGGAGATACCTTCAAGAAAACATGATCTCCTACCTGAAACGATGCTTTGGGGTTGCAATACTTTAGACCCCCGTGACTCTTCTCTTTGTATTGGGATTACTATTTTAAAAAAAAAAATTGTTAACCTTCAAGTACTAACTAAAATTCCAAATCATTCCTTTGGTTATTGGTATAGATCTTCTACCTACTTTGAGCTGCTTTGATGTGGGTTTGGATTACCTTCACCTTTTCCATCGTTTCCTCCACCAATTTTGGGCCTACGAGTTTTCTTTCACCAACATCATCCCAACAGGTTGGTGTGCGACATCTCTTTCCATATAACGCTTCATATGGTGCCATCTGAATACTTGAATGGAAGCTATTGTTATAGGAAAATTCTACCAGAGGTAAATATTGATCCCACATACCTTAAAAGTCTTGTGAGCATGACCTCAACATGTCTTCTAATGTTTGAATATTCTGTTCTGATTGTCCATCAGTTTGGGGGTGGTAGATAGTTCTCAAATGAAGTTCATTATCTAGGGTTTTCTGAAGACTTTTCTAGAATCTTGATGTAAAATGTGGGTCACGATCAGAAACAATTGATAGGGGTACTCCATGAAGTCTCACAACTAAATTAATATATATTCTTTATTTACGTTCAAGTGGTAAATCTTCTCTTATAGCAAGAAAATGTGCTGACTTGGTAAGATGATCAACAATGACCCATATTCCATCATTCCTTCTAGGAGTCTTTGGTAGTCCCATGACAAAGTCCATTGTGATATTATCCCATTTCAACTCAGGTATGGGAATAGGTTGCAAGACTCCTCCAGGCTGTTGCCGTCTAGATTTCACTTGTTGACAAACCATACATCTTGACACAAAATCAGTAATCTCCCTGTTCATGTTGTCCCAGCATAAATGTTCCTTCAAATCTCAATAAATTTTGGTGTTCCTAGGGTGTATAGAGAAATTGGAACTATGAGCATCATCCAAAAATTATCTTTTTAGATTAGTTATATCGGGAACACAAAGTCTCTTCCAAAATTTAAAAATTCCATCTTCATATACGAAGTCACTCAATCTCCCGTCATTCATAGCTTTAATCTTCTTTTGAAACTGTTCATCACTGGTATAATAACTCTTTATCCTTTCTAGTAAAGATGATTTGGCAACCATTTGAAAAATTTTGTATTTTTCACCTTCCATGGTGATTCCCATATCCATATTTACTAGATTCATGTATATAGGATCCTTTTCAACTCTCATCTTGTTCAAAACTCCATGATCTTTCTACTCAAAGCATCAGCAATTTTATTTTCCTTCCCCGGGTGGTAGTGTATAGTGAAATAATAATCCTTGAGTAGTTCAAGCCATATCCTCCACCTCATGTTGAGTTCTTTCTGTGAGAAAATATACTTCAAACTCTTGTGATCGGTATATATCTCACATTTTTCACCATAGAGATAGTTTCTCCAAATATTTAAAGCAAATATTATAGTTTTTAACTCAATATCATGAGTAGGATAGTTTTTCTCATGAATTTTTACCTGTCATGATGCATAGGCAATAACCCTATCATTCTGCATAAGGACACAACCAATTCCTTTCTTTGAAGCATCACTATAAATAACAAACTCATCATTCCCTGATGGTAGATTCAAGATAAGATCATTGACTAATCTTCTCTTTAATTCTTCAAAACATTCTACACACTCTTTTGTCCAAACAAGTTTCACCCATTTACGTGTAAGCTTGGTTAATGGGTTAGCCAATCGGGCAAAATTCTGGATGAAACGCCAATAATAACCTGCTAAACCAATAAAATTATGTACCTTAGTTATACTTGTTGGTGATTTCCATTCTTGGATTTCTCTTGTATTATAAGGATCAATGGAGATTCCATACTTAGAGATGATATGGAAAAGAAAAAAAATCTCTTGAATCCAGAATTCACACTTGCTAAACTTCCAATATAATTCATGTCTTCTAAGAGTCTTCAGGATAATGCGCAAGTGATTTTCATGATCTTCATAGATTTTTAAGTATACCAAGATATCCTCAATAAATACCACTAAAAATTCATCAAGATATTCCTTGAAAATTTTGTTCATTAGATCCATGAAAACAGAGGGTGAATTAGTCAATCCAAAAGGCATTACTGTAAACTCGTAATGCCCGTACCTGGTTCAAAATGTTGTTTTCGGAATGTGTTCCTGATATCCAGATCGAAGGTCAATATTTGAAAAGTATTGAGATCTATGACATTGGTAAAATAAATCATCAATGCGAGGTAGGGGATACTTTTTCTCTATTGTTATAGCATTGATCTCCCTGTAGTTAATGAAAAACCTCATAGATCCATCTTTCTTCTTAACAAAAAGGACAAGGTCTCCCCATGGAGAAACTCTAGGGAGAATAAATCCCTTATTACTCAATTCCTATGGTTGTTTCTTTAGTTCCACTAATTCAATAGTGGTCATTCTATAAGAGGTCTTTGATATGGGCCTTGAACCAGGAATTAAATCAATGGAAAACTCAATTTCTTATTCTAGAGGATGTCCAGGTAAATATTCTGGAAACACGTCAACATATTGTTTCACAATAGGTACATACTATATTTTAACATTCCTTTCCTCACCCATGGTTATTTTATTCTCTTCCTCCCCAATAATTGAATTTATTTTAGCTACTGGGGGTGGATCTAGATAAGAATCAGGTGGTGACGATTCTTCTCTAAAGATAATGTGTTCTTTATCATCGTCATCAAAAATCATAACCTCCTTCTTCTTACAATAAATTTTAGCATCATGGTCAAAAATCCAATCCATATTGAGGATTATATCAAATTCAATCATGGGTATGATGATGAGATCAGCAGATAAATAGCATTTATATGCCCTAATGGGAACCGATTCACAAAACATTGTTGTGATGATACTTCCCTTAGAATTTTTGATTGACAACTCCCTTGTTAAATCAAATTAGAAATATCTAATTTTCTTATCAAACTGGGAAGATATGAAATAATGTGATGATCCAGAATCAAATAAAGAATTTTCAAAACTTGAGGAAACCATTAAATTACCTGCCACTGCGTCTTTCAGAGCTTCAACCTAAGCAGTAGTGATAGCATAAGTTTTTACTTTATCCCTTGTTCTTTTTTAAGGTATGTTCCCATGATTATTAGGACATTCATTTTCATAATGCCCCCTTTCTCTACAATTGTAGCATTCAACGTCGACAACCTCTTTCTTCCCCTTACAATCATGAGCTTGGTGGCCTTTTTCACCACACTTATAATATACTCCCATTCCCTTCCAGAAAGTATCGGGGTGTTTCTTCCCACATTTACTATAGGATGGATGTTCAACATTTCCCTTCTTCCCCTTATTTCCATTTCCAGAGTGTTCAACAGATCTCTTCTTCTCTTGCTTTGCTTTAAAGTCGTAAGACTTAGAGAATTATTTTTCTGTATTGATAGCACATGAGATAATATCTTCGTACAACGAGAAGGATTGTGAGACTAATTCTCAATGGAGAAATGGTTTTAACCCATAAAATAAATGATCAATATTACTTCTTGGGTTACGTATATAATCTTCTGCATTCCTCACTAACCTTGTAAAGTTATATTCATACTTTACAACATTCTCATCATCCTTTTTCCTCAGAATCATAAATTGCTTTTCCATATCCAGTAGATGCTCACGAGGAAAGTATTTTTCTAAGAAAATATCTTTAAACTCCCTTAATTCCATATTTGATACTTCATCATCTTCCTTTGTGTTTTTGATCAATAACCACCATTGATAATCATCTCCAGTGAGGCGGTAAACTGTCATGACAACTTTTTCCCTTTCGCTAATCCCCAAGGCGTGGAATATTTTTTATAACGAATTTATCCATTGCTCGGCTACTAGTGAATTTTTACTCCCCTTGAATGTTGGTGGTTGTTTCCTCATGAAGCGGTCTAACATTTATCCTCCACATTCTGGATCAGGGTGCTCCATACGGGTAAGGTTATTATTCATAACCTGAGTGAGTTGTCCCAGTTTGGTGATAAGAAGATCAACACCAGTTGTATCTCCACCTCCACTATAATTATATTGATCAAGAGGGAAATACATACATTGAGTGCGTTCATTGACACAGTTTCCATTCCTTCCACTAGGCGCCATTTCTAAAAAATGGCATAAACTAGATTACTTTATGAATCGAAATACATAATTCCAAATTTGTAATACACTTAACATAAATTGAATAGTTTATGGATATAATTCATAATCATAAAAAAAATATTTGAGGAAGTATATACTCATAAACCCTTCTTAATGGTTTGTAAAGAAAATGAGAGTTATTCTAAGCATATCCCCCAGGAGTGTCGTAACCAAGAGTTCATCAAGGCCCGTTATCGTGCACCAGTTCCTGTTCGAGTCTAGCTCAAAGGGGTGTTTTCGGGTTTTACCTCTATGTACATAGGTTCTAGAGCCACCTCTACCTAATCATATTCAGAAAGGGATGTATTTTATTGGAAAACTCACAAAATCTCTACAATACCAAAATTCTAGGAAGTTATTCTATTCTAATCCTCAAAGTCTATCTTAGGGATATGTGCTCTAATCAGAGTTTATCTAAATCATGTTTCCAAATTTTTTACTAAACTTCCTCTGATACCAACTGTAATGACCTGACCCCAGTTACCTATATTCGGTGCATTATTACATAACATTGGAATGATCACAAAAGATCAAGTCTCGAAAGACCGATTAGTTTAGTAGCCTTGGAAGTACTAGATACATTCATAAGGTTTACATTACATCATAAAATGAAAAACTACAACAACATTGTTTCCATAGACCATACTCATATCCCCTCAGACTATCCCTGCAAGTCAGTCATAAAATACTTCTTCGCATCCTGGGAAAAATAAAACATAGAAAGGGGTGAGCTCAAATTCTTAGTAAGGATAACAATATATTAGAAACTTTCATAAATAAGCATAAACATTTAAGGAAATTTATAGGACTAAAACAAAATCCTTTTAAAATTAAACTTCAGCAAAATATGGCAAAGATAAAATCAAATAATGCCATTTACTTACTCACATGGATATTCTAGTAGTCGAATAATTACATACAATATCAATATCCATTTTCATAATGATGGAATGCATAATTCCAGACTTTCATAACCACATAGTCAAGGCCTTGTGCCAAGAATACAACTAATATTTTGTCAATGCCTTGTTCCAAAACACTAGTTTGTCTCCTGAGACCTACCTATGCATCAAGGAGCTATAGCAGGCTCCACCTTTCACTTACTAAGACCAATACATTCCTCATATGAAAATGTTTAAACATAACATAAACATTCGTATTAAAACTGGCATAAGAAATGTCAATACTTTATCCATAAACCATGAATGGTATGAAATAACATATCCACAGTCAAACATAATCACAAAAACTTCAATACAATATGGAAGTTTTGTATCATAACAAATCAACTTCAAACAAACTTAAAATCCATCAAAGGATGTTGACATAGATGAAATCAAAACCATTTTAGAGAAATATCTCTTTCTATTTTGAAATTACTTAAAGGTCACTTAATTATAAAAGAAAACATTTATATTTGAAAATATTCTAATAAGCTTGTAAAGGAAGCTTTGACGATGTTATAACAATGGAAAATAACCTCACCTACCGTATAAGTTAAAAAAACATTCTTACCTTAAATTTGTCGAAAATGTCAAAAAGTACCTTGTTTGGAAAACGACAGAAAGATTCCTTTATAAACATCTTATAAAAGTAAAAAAAGGGTATAAATGACTTTAATAAATAGTATATAAAATAGTAATAATGTTTTGAAATACATTTTTAAGAAACATGGATGTGGATGATAAAAAGGTCCTAGTAGATAATTACGTATAAACAACCTTGGATAATGAAGAGATTATAGAATTAAACCTTACAATGTACTTTTACTTGGTCGAGGGTAGGTTAAACTCCTATATAATGGTTAAATAATTGTTATAAAATTATAAAATAATCATATATATTAATATGATATCATATATGATCTTTTAACATTGCTTTGTTAATAATATCTTAGTATTATCATTGTTTCGGGTGTTAACGGATTCGTTTTCCTTGATATTATTTGTTATGTGAATCTTATTTTTTATGGATGGGATGTATCTTATTCATATCCAGAATTATATTAAGTCTTTAAACATTATTTTTAATCATCTAATGAAAATTAGTCTTGAATGGATACGATGGGGAATGAATCTCATCGCGTTAGTGGAGACGGTAATCCGTACGTACGCACGAGCAACAATATCATTCTTTTGGTATTAAAATAATATATAATTGTATGTTATGTCATATATAAAGAATAATTATAATTTTATATTTATTATTTACATCAATTACACATCATTATTATACTCATACAAATAATAATGTAGTGAATAACAATTACACCACGACGTGGAGACGGTAAGTTGTACATAGGCACGTATGGTGACATGTCATTCAATGGATGGATAGAATAAAGAATTTGGTTGTACAATATTTATAATAACATCCCAATATATAGAATATAATGGTGTTATTATTTTATAATAGAAAAAATAAAGAAAAAGGAAGTGGAAGAAGAAAGAAACTTGAAAGAGGTGATGAAATATTTACCTCTTCTTCGGGTTCTTCTTTTTGATTTGATCAAAAGGGATCCTTAAGTTGGATTTCCGACTAAAGGAAGGCCTCTAGGATTAATTTAGGACAGTTGATAGGGTATTTTGGTAGGGTTTGGCCGAGCCAAATGGCTATGAAGGTGTGAATTAGAGACAAGGGGGAGTGCCCTTTTATAAGAGGGGTGAGGGGCACCTTAGGAAAAGCTAGAAATATTATTTTATAATAAAATAATTTTCGTTTTATAATAGCTAAAAAACGGATTATTTAAAGGATAATGTGGTTATGGTTCTAAAACCACTCAACCAGTGGGTTTTATATAGATTTGGGTCACTATATTAACTTTATCTTTTATATTTAACTCTTAGTTAAATAGTTTGACATTTACCATGTCTCTTTGTATTTTTATATTATATGGTTAATAAACTTACTATTTACTTCCAAGTGAACCCCAAGTGGTTCATTAATGATACAACTATAATTAGATAATTATTTTGGACAAAATTTAGATTTTTAGGAATAGAATATCAGTTAATAATATAATATTTGTTTTAAAAACTCTTTTTCGTCAATTTGATACTATTTGGTATTTTGTTTTTTCTAAATTCAAAATAGCATTATTACTTCAAAAAAATATTTAACTAACCCCAATATGTCATATTAAACTAGAAAATTAGTTTAATTCATAAAAATTATCAAATTACATTTATTTGGATATTTATAATATTAATTATTTTAATATTTCATTAATTAGGTAATTACTGCATCATCATTGTGTTATAAATAAATTAAATTATTTAATTTCTAAAAAATATAAATAAAATAGAATTATGTAGGAAATAGTGTTATATTTCTAATGAATATTTATAGTCTAATTTATCTTATGTATAACCCTATATTAAAAATGTTTTAGTTATTAAACTTTGATTTTAACTCTTTTAACTCTTCTTTAAATAAAATAGTAATATGTGTCCTAATATAATCCAAGTGGACCAAAGACATTCATATTTTATTCCTAAGGTTTTTTTGGTATAATTATACTTATCCAATAGAATTAGGACATGTTTTATGGTAATAATAATATCATTTTTACCCTTAAATACCCTATTTACTTTTAACCGTGCTAAATAAAAATAAAAAGTTACTATTCCACAAAAATTATTTTCACTTTATTGAACCACATTTTTCTTAATGATATCTACCGTGTCTCACAGATTTTTTAAATTCTACTCACAGAAGTGGTAAAATTATGTTTTATGTGAATTCGCAAATTCTCCTTGGAGGTGGGTAAAAGACAGTGAAAAGTTCATTAAAATTTTTATATATCTAAAATTATTATAAACTAACTCTAATGAATTACATTGAACTTATATAGGAATTATGTATCTATTTTGACCTAAAATAAATTTAAATAAAATAAATAATTATTTAAATAAAAATTTGGTTTTAAACTATAACTCATTATTTTTCACTATTCATCAAAAATTGAAAGTCTTCATAAAAATACCAAAAATTCTCCCTAAGCTAATTTCGATATTCAGAATCCAAAAATGAAGTAAATTCTGAAAGATAAAATTTATAAAATTTCAAAAATTGGGTATTACTATTTATAACGACTAGTTTTATTGGTTGTGGTGTGTTAGAACTCAAAGTTGCGTGCAACACATGCTACTGTTTTATTCAAAGAGAAGTGTATCGTGGAAGATGGGGGTGTTACATCCATGAAGCGATGAAATTAATTTTTCATCACAACATCACAAGGATTATATATATAAGTATATTTATATTATTAAGAGGTTATTAATGATATTATTAAGATTATTTAAAGATAAAATGATAAATACCTTCTTTCCATAATGATCGTTCGAAAATGTAAATGTTACTCATGTGTTTATACGGCTTACTGCCTCCAGGATTATAACGTAGTTCATTTTTCATATCCATATTTAATTAATGGATTTAAAATTATGATTAATTTATAATAATTTTTACTATTTCATGAATATTATTCTTAACATGATGGACTTGTGACCTCTTTGACCATATTTGACTTACAAATTTCATTTGGGACTCAAATATTGAATATCATCAAAACGTATAACATGAACTGGAATAATTACATAATTTTTATAACATGATATTAAGTGATATAAAAGGAATAATTAACATAGAAAATTTTCTAACGGAATTCAAAAAACTAACCTAATTTTATTATTTTGTATGATAATGAACATACGTGACGAATCAAACTAAAGGAATGGAACTTTGTCTCAATATACTTTCGTTGAGGCATAGTTTGATGTTATAAACCCACCTTATTTTATTAGGAATATATACAGATCCTTTGACTTATAATTAATTAATTATCATTTTATTTAATCTTTTATTTAATTTTATTCTTTTATTTTTATTATCATATAAATTTTCAATGTGTGTGGGACACCTCGAATGTTTAATGATTTAATTGTTAAATCCTTTTCTCCATGTCAATATTCATTATTTTATTTTACATATTTATTTATGTGGATATAAAAGTAATATAAAGGGGATATTTTTATATTATTAATTTCATTCAATTTTTTTTAAAAAGAATCATTTAATTTTTTTTATATAGAACATTTTTACAAATGAAAAATGGAATGTTGTTTTCATCGTACAAGTGACAAAAACTTCTCTTCCGCCAACACCATTATTTTATATATGGATTCTTCTATAAGCAATATGATTTTTAAAAGTAAAAGAAAACACATTATTATGTTTTATTTATATTTTGATATTGAATTTTTTTTGAAAATGGATTTATAATTTCAATATCTTGAAATGATTTATTGTGTTTGAAAATGAAATTTTATGAGTTAAATTCTAAAAATATAAATCCTTTATGTGTTATGATTATATAATTTCACTTTTACATTTGATGGGTAGTAAATTAATAAACCAAGGATCAGTGGTTTCATGATAATCCCAGGATGAATGGTTACATTATAACCTCTAAATCATGGGGTATGGATGTCAACTATATGGTTATTCCATTTATAAGTGGGATATTCATAGAAATCGACCACATGGTTATTCCATTAATAAGAGCGACAAGTACAAATTTGTTACATATTTATTTTATATATTTTCTATTCTTTATATGGAGTTTATGGTACTATCATGATTAAAAAAAGGTATAAAATTCTCTTATTTTCAAATGAAATTATTTACTATTTATTAAGGGAGAAAATTATTACTTTATTAAAAAGTTTTCTTAGGTTTTAATTTTTATCAATTGACTGACGATTTCAATCTTTCTATATCCCTTAATTTTTTTTTCAATTCTCATCCCATGTTTCTTAATTTATTCATATGACTTAATGATGTACAATGATTTCTAGATTTCATGTTTAATGTTGTGAAGAGTTTTCATAAAAGTGATCATTATTTGATAAGTGTTTTAGATTACAGAAAAAATGGATATTTTTTGGAATTTTCCACTTTGTGTTGTTGTGGGTTTTTTATATGTGATTTATGGCCTAATTATCTATAACTCTAAATCTAAAATTATCATCAATGTGAAAGGATGTAAATTTATTTTCGTTACTCACGATTATGTAATGTTTTAAGTTCGGGTCCTTATAGTTCAAACCAATAATTATTAATAAATTCTCTCCATTTTACTATAAATAACACATTCTCCATGAATTTATACACATTCCAAACCTCCTTAAAATGATTCTACTGATATTTAATATCTCAAATATGTCTTAAATAATCTTCTAATGCCTTAATGGATTATATATAATGTTTTATGAAATCATAAAATAAGGAAAAAGTTTTCACTCATTCTCTCACATTATATATTATTTTTCTTTTTGTTAGAAATTGTTATAATTTAGTTTATTAAATATTTTTTTCCATATATATAATATTTATTTTCATTCTAATTAATAATCAATATTTTTTCTGAACTCTTTTATTAAACTTCTTTCATGAAGTTCCTATAGTTACTAGAAAATTTATTAAAACTTTTAGTAGTTTTGTTTCATGTATTGTTTCTAAATACGTAAGCATATATTTTGTTTATTATATTTATTATATGAATTATTGAGAGGGGTGATATTTTCAATGTGGAAAAGATATAAATGTTTTACTCATTATAGGGACTCAAATTGGAATACTTCTTGTATTTCAAAAATTGAACCTTTAGTAATGAGTTTAATAGGACGTGGTGTTCTTTCCTAATGCGTTTTGTTTCCTTAAGGTGAAAAAAAAATTTAGGATACATACTCCTAATTTTAAATTGTATTTATACATCATTTCCTTTTTGTTTACTTATCATAATCCTTTAATTGTTACCATAAACATATAATACTACCGTTTTAGCTATCTCTTTTTACAATCATGGTATTATCGATGACCTACTTGATAAAACTTTCAATAAGAATAAATTAAACCATGTGACTAATTTCCAATATATTTCTCAAAATTATGAGTATCCAATAAAGTAAAATATTGTTCATTTAATATAATCTGTTTATTAGGTATTGTTATAAATAAAAAACCACTATACTTTTTCGTGGTTCACATTTAATAATTATTTAATGTTATTAGTTTATTACATCTTTCGATCATGTATTTGATTTATTAAAAGTATTTAATATATACTAATCATTTTATAAAATGTATGGTACTGAAATTATATATTTCCACAATGATATAATTAATTTTTTATCTCTAGAAAAATAATGTATGAGACATGATTACTATATAATGACATTGGTTGGTAATCGTGTTATGTGATCCCATTATAATACTATCATCCAATGGCCCGAAGGACTTCATTTTTTATTGATTTTTGATAATCCACCTTTCAAGGGGTGAGGTGTAACCCTTACAAGGACCATAGGCATATGTATTATATGTCCTGTAGGCCTTAGAGGAATTCATTGCCTGTATGATTCAAACATTACATACAACCCAGACTAACTACTTGGAACTAATCCTCCCTATCATCTTCATCATGAATACAACTCTCCACCTTCTCATGGCTATTTGACTAGGCTTTCCTGTGCATGCACAGGCTTGTCCCGATGGCAGGTGCCATACCCTCTCATTCTTGCAATCTGTTTAGCTTCTCCTATGGTGAAATATCCTTGCTCCTCCTTCTTCTAAAGATTGTTCCTTGTAGTTTGTCTGGTTTTCATATGCACTTAAGGTGGCCCGAAGGCCTTGAGGTGGCCCGAAGGCCTTACTGACCCGAAGGCCTGGGTGGCCCGAAGGCCTTAAAGGACTCAGGGACCAAATCGGATGCCATCATTCCTTATGTACCATGGTGTCCATTTATATTACATGAAGGTTTCATATGTTTCATGATGATTACTATTATTCCAATAAAATCTCATTATAAGTAACATATCAATAACATTTATGATATTTCCCATGTTTAAGTTTATATCATTCTCTAACTTTTGTTTGAAGTATAATTATTCCCTCACACACTTTCATGTTGTTTCAATACCCTTAATGGGATTTTTAACTAGCCTTTTATTTTCATGTAATGTTATTAATAATTTATTAATATAATGAAGGTTAAATGATTTATGGATCATATATATTTACCTAATATTATTAAATAAATACTATTGTAATATTTTTTCATATATCACGTTCTGGGTTTGTAAAGGCCTAAACTTATGACGTAAGGATTTTTTAAATGTATTTATTTTTATTGTTATGAATTACATAATATAATATCGTTTCACATGATACCACAGTATGGGGTTGAGGTGTTTTAGTTGGTATAGGAATAGTGTGAAGTTGTTTTTTAGAATTAGAAAATAAAATTATATGTAGGTAACCCTTAGTTATAGAGAACCATTTCAATTATATCTGACATGAAAAATTAATGTAAATATTTATACATGTTTGTTTCATGTTATATTATAATATTATATTAATTTATTTTTATTGAATTTATAATATATATGGAATATAAATATGGGATAATAATGACATAAACCATGATATAAATAATATCTAATGCAATAATTCTTCTAATTTTCATCTAAATAACAATGGCGATGGGCATGATAATATCGAGGATATATTATCCCAAATGATATAAGTTATGGATAATAACTATAAATAAATAGATAATACTTCATTAATTCATTTGGGTTATTAAATGATTGATTCATTCATGAGTCATTCATATCCATCATTTAGTGGGTCCACATATATACTTGTGGTTGAAATGTGGTATCCTCTTTGGACAAGATATTGTTGTGTTATATTTCTCTACAAAAATTATAATAGTATTAAACTATTTAAAAATAGAATTTTATTATTTGTAAACACTTTTAAATATTATTAATAATTGATTATAAATATAAAACTTGTTACAAGGATATTTTCTAAAAGACGATTCTTTATTTATATTTTACTTGTATCATGTGAATTAAAATGGATTGGTGGTTTGATGAGCAGAATAAAAAGGTAAAATAGTATACTATGGTGTAAAGATAATTTTACATGGTTAGTAAGATATAAATTAGAATTAATTATTGATCCCACGATTAAAATTTACTATTTATTGAATGGAATAAATGAAAGCCTTTATAAGGCGCTATCCATTTTGGAGATCGTAAGCTATGAGAATATTTTATGATGTGCAAATAAATTTGAAATGGAATTTTTTAATTACTCATTTTTTCAAGGAGTATTTGAAAAAACATAGAAAGGGGAATATGTAAATTAGAGTTGAGATTATATAGGGAAATATATTAAATTATATTTAATATCACATTTTTTAATTTTTTGAAATAAATTTATAATTTCTTATAGGGAACTAGGAGGTTCTTAAATGAAAAAAAATGTTTTCATCAATCTTGAGAGTATAGAGAAGCACTATATCAAGGAAAAGTGGGTTCTTATGCTTGAATTTTTTAGGAATAAAAGACTTATTATTTAAATCCTCAAATAACATTGAAACTATTTAATTATAATGAGGAAGGGAATTATTCAAAAAATCCCTCCGAAAAGGATTCATACTGGAAATAGATATCATTAACAACCAAAGACTCAAGGTAAATATCATGAATATTCCAACATGATAACTGATTAGGACACACAAATTGAAGTTTTAATAGATACTATTTTTTCTTAAATTAAGTATATATTATTCTATTATAAGAAAATAGATTCATTTATATCTTATAAATTCACGGTGCACGTTATTTCTCTGCCTTAAAGGTTATAAGTTGACTTATAGTGAATCTATTTACATTGACATATTTAAATTATACCCTACCACTATTTCTAGGGAATTAACTATAAATTTAATGTTTTATCCCTTAATTTAATTTGATGATATTATTTTATTGAATTGTCTCTCATCATATAATAATAATATTAATTTTAATTATACAATTATAATATTCAAAAAATTTAATCTATAAAGATTATTATATGAATATAATAAGAAGAATAAAATTCCTTCATTAGAATATTATTTTGATATAAAATGATTACTAGTGATGAATGTGTGTGGAATTCTTAGTTATATAATATAACTAAATTAAACAATAAAGGTGAAGGATGTGCTCTTTTGTATGAGTTTGAGTATGTCTTTTTAGAAAAGTTTCTTAAATATACACTAGACCTGGAAATAAAGTTATCCATTGAACTCAAACCTAGATATCTACCCATATTTAATTTTATATTTCTAATGAAAAAATTAAACCATAGAGTATGAATAAAAAACTAAAATTTATTTTGGAAAAAGGTTTTATTTTTTTAATGTTTTATTCTAGTGTTATTTAATATTTTTAAAATAATAATGATGGTAGAATGGGATTATGTATTGATTATAGGGATCTTATAACATTATAGTTAATAATATATATCCTTTATTTAGGTTTTTTTATTTTTTTAGATAACTAAATGGTATTTTGAATTTTTATAAGATAGGTCTTACATTTGGATTTTATCAGCTAATGGTAATAAATAATGATATCATGGATATTGAATTTAAAACTAGGTATGAGTTCTATAATATTTTTGTAATGCTATTTGTTTTTGATAATGTTCTAGTAGTATTTATGGATTTACTGAATAAATTCATTAAGGATTAACTCAAAATGGTTTTTCTATCCTTTGTAGGATATAATGATATATGTTATAAAAAAGGTAGGAGCATAATGATATTCTTATATTTATTTTAAAAACATTAATAATAAATAAATAATATTCAATGTCTTTCAAGTGTAACTTTCAATTGAAATAAGTGACATTTTTAGGGAATATTTTCTTTATGAGGCTATTAGTCTAAATCATTTGAAGCCTAATATAATTGTAGAATAGACTAGATTAAGAAATATGAAACATATTCAAAGTTGACCTATATTATCTAGATATTATCAGGGTTTCATGAAAAAAATATAGTTTATCCATACCATTGACCAAGTTGACATGAAATTGGTTTATTTTTTTAGTAGACCTTAGAGTGTGAGAAAGGATTTCAATAAATTCACAGGAGGTTAGTTATTTCCTATGTGATAAATTTACCTTATAGATGATAAATTTTTTCATATATATTGATACATAAAATAATGGGATTGGTAGGGTCATGATTTATGATAATAAATTTATATAAAATGTTTCATTCGATTAAAAAATTCATGCTTATAATTTTCCAACTCTTAATATAGAGTTGGAATTATTTATCTTTTCCGTGAAGATATAGAGTAATTATCACTATGGAGAGATGTTTGTGTTTGTATATTGTCTATAAAAGTCTAATATAAATATATATATGTATATTTAAATAGATATATCTGAATGTGTGGGAAAATATGTGGTTATAACTACTAAATGATCATGAGTGTTCCATCCATTTTCATCAACGAAAGGTGAAAATGGTTGTTGATTCCTTGATTAGAAAGTATAATAATGCTCTATATTAGAAGAGAATCCAACATGATCCATTGATAATGGTCTAGTAAAGTTAGACATGTGATTCGTATAGTAATGAATGATTTTGAATCATTATGAAATTGTTTATCAACTGTCATAACAAGAGAAGTTTAAGGGGAATAAACAAGATAATGTCAGGTTGTAAAGATAATTGATATTATTTTAGAAAGAAATAATTATTTTAATATAAATAAAGAGGGAGTACTATGATTTTTATAGATATTATGTGCTCCATATATTATTAATTTAAAGAATGAATTATTATATAAGGATAATAACCTGACGTCTACTATACAGTATAAGAGCACTACTATATAGGGGATATTCATGAGAATTATAGTAGGAAAAAATTAAGTTGGAGATAATTAATTATACATTATCATTTTTTTGTCATAAATTAAAAATTGAGTTAAAATGTCCAATGGAAATATGAAACCATTTTTTTAAAGTATGGAAAAGGGTTGATATAATAACATATTTCATGACGAAACCTCCATGTGAGGAAACCACTTTTTGATTATGTTATATCTATTTTAAATAAGGAAGATGTTATTATTAATGTGCATATTGAAATAATTGGAATCACTTGGAAGTGTATTAGTGTACCCATGAAGGTTGAGAAAATGTGAAGGTTCAGTTCCCAAGCAATGGTGTTCATGTTTCATTAGTTTTGAGTATTTCATGATATTTAAATATTCAACATTGTATTTGAGAATTTTGGGTTTTTAGCAATTTATATAGAAAATAAAACGAATTAAGCAGCTTATCTTATATTCAAATGATAATGAATGTTTTTCCATGTATATGTAATTGTTAAATTTTATGGTAAAATGATTTTTAAAAAGTAAAAAATTTGAGATGTTTCCTGAAAAACTTTTGAAGAAATATTCACGCATCCTCCCGATTATGATAATTTCAGAGATGATAATCAATTATATCAAAGAAATGTATTTATGGAACACATTATTCAATATGTTTCAATGAAAATATGAGTGTGACCTGATATGGTGCAATATGGAAATAGACTGGATTCCCTCTTTGAATATTTGTAGAAGTAAATAATTTATAAGGGATTATACAAAGGATATAGAGTATTGTAGCATATGTGAACTTGTAAAAAAGACCATATGGATACTGATAATGAATTTATTAGGTAATATTTAAAGTATTATATTATTCCTAGGGCTAAATCAAAATAGTTCTAATTGAGGATAAAGATGTATGGATTTACAAGCAATTTTGTAAGGTCATATTGTAAATTGCACTATCTATGTAAAGGTGGATTGAGACCTATGTAATGACAATAATAGTGTGTAAAAGGGTAATTCGGGATCTATTTGAGTGGTGTAATGGTAATTGTTCAATATTTAAAGGTTTCTTTGAAAACCATGACCAATTTAAAGGAAATCTATAATATGTATTGGCTGCTCAAAGGTAACCCAACTTTTTTATAAATATGATTCAAGACCTATTTCAATTTAACCATAGTTTACAAGGAACTATGTGAAGGTAGGAAACATATTGTTAAATATAAATGTGATCTTATGATAATTCTAAAAATTATATTCTAAGCAATTTAGGATTAAATTAAACAATGCATGTTATGTTTTACTCTGAATAAGAATCGCAATCATGTGAATGGACTACAATTCAATCATAATGATATATTCACTAGGATATATGGATTTACATATACTAATAAGATGTATAAAGAGATTTTATAAATATATAATGGGTAGATTATGGAAAATACACCACATTGTAATCCATTTAACTTATCATGGTGATATTAATGGTGGAAAAATGGTCAAATTATGAACACTACACCATAGTTTTGAACATTTTTTTAAATATTTTTACCTATGATAAATGGTGACATAAAATATATTATAGTAGTTAGTGTTTCATTTTTTTTTCCTGGTAAAAAATATAAAGACCTATCCTTTTCGGGGTAACTAAAAAACATAAAGTTGGGGGAGACCACAAAAAAATTATAGTGGTAGTGTGATGAAAATTTACCTAAGAGAAATAGTGAGACACATCCTCATCTTAATTGAAGACATGGTAACTCAGCACCAAAAATGATTCCATCATTCCATGAGTTTTATATACTATAGGAACATTGTGATGAAGGAGATCCTATGAACATGTGTAATTTTCTTACGAATATTTATTGTATTATTAAATAAAGAGAACATATTGATATTTCCAAACATCACGGTGAGTTTTAAAGCCAGGTCTTTATCCTGATTTATAGGAATGTTTAAATGAATAGGAATTGTATATAATACTATGTGTTTGAAATATTTAAGATTAAAAGAAGGTTGAATCCACAAGATTTAAAGAATAATTTTGACACTTCCATTCTATATTTATATGTTATAATGTTCAATAAAAGTATGGTAGAGAAGATAACCAATAAAAAACATGTTTCGGACTAATAATATCAAAGTGTGGGAGTAAAAATATTAATATATAGAGAATAAATTCATTTAAAATTAAAGAAGATAAAGATAACATAAGTGTAATATATCCCTCAATTATATACATGATGAATATTTGAGATAAATAACCTACTACATTCATATGTTTTACGAGATGAATGAATATAGAGGTATCCCATTGAAGTACTAAAATTAAAGAAGGAAGATGACATATACACTATTCATGAGGGACATGATATTCTCACTGTTGATCTACCACACATGGTGCATGCCAAATCCTGTATATTATAAGAATTTATATAGTAGAAATCAAATTCATACATTATACCTAGTCAATGGTGGGATATTGAGTTTAATGGCATACATTTTCTCTTAAACTATTTGATAAAAAGAAGGATTCTATGCATGTGGGATAATAACCATAATGAATTTGGGACATATTCATCCTTAGGGATGAAAAAATCCTCAGCATACCCTGATTGTCTCTTATGATGGTTTATTATTCAATATCAGTATGCATTCTAACCTAAAGTTCCTTTGGGATGATAATTGTATTTTTTGAAAATATTATTGGAAAGTCACTATGAAAATGTTATGATATGGATTATAGAGTATGTATTGATCCATCAATGAATAATAATTTATTACCTAATAATGGAAAAATAGGAATGAAAAAAGATGATTGTTAATACTAGGCTATGAATAGTTTATTCGATAGGCCATTACATTATATAATTTAAAGATCATATCTTTATGTAATAATTTTACTAGTGCTTAAGGTGGTATTATATTTCTATCTACAATAATTATAAAGGGAGATATTTATTTTTATATTAAACAATATAAAGGGTTGTTTTAAAATAGATTTAAAAGGATACATTATTAAAGTCTAAAGGCCCATGATATTGGAGAAGTCCATCTTGTTGTGCTTTTATATAGGACTATAAAATCATTGTTGAAAAACCCATGGATTAAGGATGTGAAGGAAAAATTCACTTTTAAAATACCATGATGTAATTTCAATATGTATGTAATTTTTAGATATGGAACTAGAAAATTGAATAGGTCATAGGAATGAGACTTTTCCTACATAATGAAAGACAACACTCAAAATATAAAGCTCCAGGAATTTATCATAATTCATTTAAGTCCACATAATATTGAAAAAATCATGATTATATGAATATAAATTCAGAATATGTTCTGATCATATTACTTAATAATAAGTATTTGATACAACCATACGAATTTTATACAACATAAGACTTCCAGATTATAAATCATCTGTTTTTTGAATAACAATATTAAGACTCCATACAAATATTTTTAAAAATAAGAGTTGACTGCAAATATTTTCACATAGGAAAATATTCAAAAATCAACAGGATGAAAATAATTACCTGGAGAAGAATGTAAAGATTTACTATAATGCTTTTTTGGGGATAATAATTTGAAGTCCCCAATGTAAGACTTTAAGAAAAAGAAATGTTTTCATGTTAATGATGGATAAAAATTCACGTCTTTATATTTCATATCAGATGAAGATGAAATTATATGGGATGATAAAAGAGTTAATTATTCATAGTATAAAACTAAACAACACCAATATTGGTGTGTGATATAGGATTGAAAATAAGGAAAATACAATATTCATATTTGTAAAGGGAAGATCAATTCATAATGAGAAAATAGTTTCTGGTGTTATTTAATTCCTATGAAATTGAAATCATTATGATGATGCTGAATATACACTTTTAAGATTGAAAGATCATGATTTATATAGAATACATGACCAGATCTTTTTTTGAGAAAAAATGAGGAGTAACCCTACTGATATTCATTAATAAAGAATATGAAAACATTGGGTTTTTATGAAAAATATAGATGATGTGACGCCAAACCTAGTTATTTCTTATATCAAATCATATGTTATTTTAATATAATGCTATTCATGTGTTCTTAAGTATCTAAGATAGATGTATGAGAATTTTACCTTGACTTTAGAAATGATTTGGCTACCAAATTTAATGAATCTAGAGAAGAATAAGAGATCCATGTCATTGATATACAATTATATATCTGGGTATTTGAGATTAAAATGATTTTTTTTTGAAGATTTTAAAAAGATGGAGTATTTTATGCTACAGAGATTCTATAATTATCTATTAAAACATGTTTTAAATGAATAATTATTTAATTATGAGTATCTGTGGATTATTTTCTATTAAAAAAAGGTTTGTATGGGAATACATGGAAACATGTAATGGGTATTTTGGTACAGAACCATTTCAATGAGGCTGCTTTTTTTCAATAGTTGTTCCATTTATGCAACATTGAAAATAATTATTGTAACTAATTTAGATGCCTATTCACATGGAGAGTTTAAGAATATTGGGGAGAATAAAAGATAAAAAACGCATTTTTATGTTGTTTGTGAGGTGATTGAGAATATGAGAAAACTGAATCTCTTGAAAAAGTTGATAAGAATCTAATATACGTTGTAGAAAAGGAGAAGAAGAAGAATTTTTCCCTAATTATGAGAATTGTTAGAATGTTACAAAGAGTGAGAAAAATAAGATCACAATACATTCATGGTCATAGATGTTTTTTAGGAGATGATGGGTTATAATATAAAAAGAGATCATTGAGTGAGGAATTTAGGGGATCATATCTATTAAATTGATGTAAGGTGGATATATAATTGGAGAAAACATTTCATATAGTACATCATGATGGTTGATGTGAATTCAAATACTCTCGTATGAGTTAAAATAGACTAGTTTTATTAATATAGATACATCTTATGTGAGCTACTAACATAATGCCAAAATGTATCTATAAATGAAACAATTTCATATATATGGTGTGACTCCATAGAACCTATTCGACATAAGGTATGAAATAAAAACACCGTGAGTCTCAGTGAATATAATGGGAATTTGTTGAATAATTCTGTAGTGAATGTGGAAAGAAACATCATATGAGATGCATAAAAGTGGTTGGTGGGACTTTTAATTAGAGAGGACAAGTATGAATATTATTTGGTTATGGTGTGTGAATAAACCTCCACCAATAATTTAAATATATTAATTATCATGGATAATCCATGATTATGTTTCATAAATAATAAAGGTAAGGAGTGGTTATTAGTACAAAACCCTATAAAAATACTTATCTTATTATGAGACTATTTACATCACTATCTAAGTATGTTTTTGGGACATAAGAAAGAGTAGATAGAGACTAAATAAGTCTAGGAGGTTGAATTTAAAATTAAAGTAAAGCATAAAATTTTAAGTTCCCACATATTTACCCCCCCCCCCTAGTTTTTCACTGATATAATGGGATATACAAGTGGAATTAGACCTACCCAAGTCTCCTATGAAAAGATATAAATAAATTTCATATCATTGATATTTTCAAATGAAAAAGAATTGGGTGGAGAATCTAGTTTCCATCTCCATAAAAAAGATATGGATGTCTCTACAAAAAACCTGAAAGGAAAATTATATGAAATAAAACTATGAAAGTTAACAACTCAAAACAGATACATGGTCACCAACTAGATAAAAGTAGCCAAACTTATTTTTTACCATCAAAAATATAAATATAGATTCATTAAGTGACTCATGTTAAATCCATAAATGAAGTGAGGAAAATAGAGACCTAAGATCCACAAAAGACCATTACTCACATGTTGAAAGGTTGTTAATGAAGGTTTCTGATGTGGTAGTTACATATATTATAAATATTAAAAAAGGACTTACCTATTGATAAATCACATCTAGAGGTAGAATAAAATGCAATGTATGATTAATTGGACAAAAAATTTAAAATATACACATTCATAATGCTTTTAAAGACTAAGGAAGAATCATCCACATTTTTAATATAAGAGTTACTTTAATTACTGAATATTTGATAAGACTTATTTATGGGAAATATTTTTTTTTGAGTGACTAGGAAATTAGGTTTAGATTAGTGTAATATTAAATGATCACCCTAAACCTTAATTGTTTCAAATTAGAAGTAAAATTTAAATATCTAGAATAAAAAAATATACGCCTCCCTAAAGAGCATAGAAGAAATTTTCTACCACACAAACAGTTAATGTGAGACCTTATGTCCACGAGGGTTTTCAATATTGGGATAGAGAGATTAAATTTGTTTAGAGAGGCATCCACCAAAATCTCATAGAAAAGGTAACCCATAATGTAAATAAAGTTACTTATACTGATTCTATAATTCCAGGGTATTTTAGACACGAGTTTAATTCTATACAAATGTAGAAGTGATAAAATACCGGTACTTCCACTAACATTTTAAGGATGGGAATTAGTATGTTTAGTAGAAATTTTTCCCAAAAGTGATCACAATAGACCGGGGCTATACACCAAAAACAACAGGTATGTTAGGTTGAACAGCATGCACCCAAAGTGAATATTATAAGTGTTGGAACTACTATAAATTCAAGATTATTTCTGTTTTTTTGGAATAATATATCAGAATATATAAATAGTTGAATACCTAAATCAAGGGTGATCAGTGTTGAATAGAGTATTAAATATATTGTAGTAAATAATACATCACAGAAATGAAACATATATCTCTGAGTAAGATATTTTAATGTCATGAAAACTTATGTGATTTATCCATTGATCCGTGGTTTAAATTGTAATGTATGGTAGTGTAATCCTTCTTGGTACTACAGATTTATTTAAGTTCTAATAGAACCACCATAGTTTAAGATGCAGGTTAATAAAGAAATTTTTTCTAACATCATACTGTATAAAAATACCATCAATAAAAATGAAGACAAATATGATTTCAATCCTCTAGGATTAAAAAAAACAAGGAGGAAAATGAAATCTTAAAAATAAAACTAATCAATATGTCCAACAAAAAAAAAATATTCCTTTATTGTGGTAAGAGGGGACACACCATAGGTTATTCCAAACTAATCATGGAATGCAATGTAGGATAGAGTAATCTGAAAAGAAAATAAGAAGTCAATGAAAGAGATTCATAATTAGATTGGAATTGTAGATGAACTAACTATCAAAGAGATTGAGAAGATACCCAAAAAATGTAATGTAAAGGCTATTAAATGGTTTGTGTAAGGTGAAAATAAGTATTCTATAATACTATCAGATATAAAAAATGGATTCATTAATTATAATGTAATTATATACCCATGATGATGATGAAGACCATGCTTCCCAATTGTGAATAGATCTAGAAGTCAATATAGATCCTTTATAATATGTTGAATGAGGTATGATTTCACTTACAAATATCATTTTTTAACTTTTAAATATTATGTTTCTTATAGGGGAGTGATTAATTAGGCCAATGGAGATGAAACGGCACTTAAAATATTTGGATTTATTTTTTCAAGGGTGAATATGTTACTAAAATTTTCTTGAAAATCTATGTGTTCTTATCCAAACATGAGAAAGAAAAAAGTAGCATCACAAGTGTAAATGTGGAAAAATTTATTATCCCAACTTATCACTTGTTTTTTCTACAAAGGGATATACCACATTGAGTGATAGTTGATTTTTTGATGATACACTATTAAGAGAAATGTGATTCCAAGTTCAAATTAAATGATTATTTGATGCCCTTCAGTTCCCATAATCACTTAAATTGGTAACTTTTTATTATCACTAAATGTCCTCCCAATGGTATCTTAATGGGGAGTGGAATAAGAAGAATATCATCCTAATAGATCCCAAGTGGTATCATTATAAAGTGATATAGGACTGTAAAGGGAAATAATAATTTGAGAGTTGGGGAAGTCCTCCCATCGATGAGAGGAAATTAACCCTTTCATTTTGGGGGAGAAGTATTTTCTCCCATTTTATTAATTTTCAATTAGGGGGTGACAAATGAGAATTTATATTAGATTATATGTGGAATTGAAAACATATCCAAAGGGGGAGATAGTGGTACCTTTGGGTTAATGATTTTAATTCTTTCAATATTGTGGTCAATATCATTTTGAAAAGATTATAATATGCATGAAGGGGTATGTAGCCAACCATAATTGAATAAGTTTTTGTGACTACATATTGGATAAATAATGAAGAGATAATAAGTATTCCCTTGAATATGTTTATGGACATGTTCAAGTGGGAAACCCCTTACACCAGTCTATTGAATGAGATGGTCTTCATGGAAGAGAATGAAAATTATGAAGGAGGTGTTCTAGTATTGTCTATAACTATTTAGAAGAGTGATATTGATTAATACAGTTAACATGTTGAAGAAATATTTTAAAAAAACATTTAAAAGGATATATGGTTAGTTTTTTTAATACCCATGATATGTATAATTCCATTCTAGCATGATTTTATAAAGAACAATTGAAATCCGTGTAGAGAATCACATGCATGAATGATGAGAAGGGCCATAGTCGCTCTAAAAAGGAACTAAAGTTATTTCATTAAAGTTTAGTATCTTTAGAGTTTTAACTAAAAAATTTATTTTTCCTAAGCATAAGTCATTCCTTACTATTTGTCTGACTTCACTCTAAAAGTTAGACATTTCAAACATAATTTAAGGCTTTTATGTTAATTAAAGAATAAAAAATGAAAGATTGTATAAATTCATCCATAACAAAAGTATTATTCATAAGACATCAATGTAAGTATTTGATCCCACTATATAACCTTGTTATAGTGTGATACATTAAGGTGAAACCTATCCATTATTCGAAATACATTGTGTAAGTCTCAATTGAGATACTTTCTAAAAAAAGAAATTTGAAATACCTAATGAAATGTTTTAGGTTGATCGTAATGACTTAGCACTTAAAAAACATTCAAAATATTGTTGTATGAAAATAAGAGGCTTGATTATAATTTAATGATTCACTATATGGATTTTTAAGTGTATGAATTTTAATCCCCCAGTGTAAGAGTTGAATATATATCAAAATAGTGATGTTGACGTTAGATGGAAATTCAAGTTTCTATATTTTATATCTAATAAGGATTATATTATTTGTGTTTTTGTAAGATGTTTGCATTCATGATATAATGAAAATAAACACCTAGAATGGTTTCTAATCCAAGGATGAGAATAAATTGATGTTTATCTTCAGAAATAGATAGGTAATATCAAATAAATGTAAAAAATTTATTTCTAGAATTATGAAATTTTAATGAAAAAGAAATCAATCTAATGGAGCTGAAGCTATTCATTCAAGATTGGAACATCATGATTTTAAGGTAATCCATGAACCAAGTTTTTTTTAGGATTAAAAAATAACTATAACCACTATATGTATTCTTTGGTGAAGAAAATTAAAATATAGGTTTTTCATGAATAATGAAGATGATGTTCCAAAAAACCTCATGTCGATGTTCATAATAGAATTTGTTATTTTGATCTTAAATTTTATGAGTTTTATTGAGAAATATACATTTCAGTCTAGGAATTATTCAATGAGTTTAAGAATTATTCTATATTTATATTTACCAAATCTAGAAAAAAAAATATGAGTTATATACTAATGGTATCTTTCTATAGATCCGTGTGTAGATGTACTAATTAAAAATTACATTTTTCTGCAATCTTTTGAGAAGATGTATAAGTGTCTAATTTAATGATATTGGGAATATATTTTTAGTTATATTTCAAGTGAAGAATAATTTAATGAGGGATATATGTCAAATACCCCCTGAGATAAAAAAAATATAATCATAGTAATAAATAGAAACCTTTAATGGGTATTTTATTATGAATCTTTTACATGGTAGCTTATTTTTTCAATAGATTTTCCATTTATGGGAAATTGAAAATGAATGGTTCAATTAATTTATCCTCCTAATCATGTGATGTGTTTTAGAATATAAATGAGAGTAAAAGAGAAAAACAAGTTTACACTGTGATTATGATTAGGTGATTGAACATCCGAGTAAACTAATTCTCTTGATGAAGTTGAGAAGAATATGATAAATATTGTAGTGAAGTATAAGAAATAAGAAGTATGACATTATTTTGAGATTATTTTTAAAGAGATGAAGAGTGAGGAGAATAATATTCAATGAAATTCTTGGTTGTAGAAGTTTCTAAGGATCTTATTGGTTTTAACATCATATGAGATCATTGAGTAAGGAAAATAAGTGTGAATATCTATTAAAGAGCTATGAGGGTGAGCTATAAGTGGATACTAAGTTTCATACATTAGATCATAAAGATAATTTGGAAGTTAAATACTCAGCTATGAGTTGAAGGATATCAGTTTTATTAATGTAGATATATCTTACTTATAGCTTCTAATCTAGTTTCAAAATACATATATAAAGGAGGATTTTCATATATATGGTGGTACTTTATTTAATCATTTTAACTCATGTCATGAAATGTGACCACAATTTGAATTGGTGGACATATGGGGAAGCAATAGAAGAATTATAATTTGGATTTAGTGAAAAAATCATTTGATATGCAGTCAAGTGACTAATGAAAATCTGGTTGAGAGAAGATCTATGTGACTCTAATGTGTTTATGGTGTGTGAATCACACTCCTCTTGTAATTATAAAGATATATTATAGTATAGATTTATTGAAAGGGTTGCATAACCAATCCAGGATAAGAGTAGGTCTTAGTGTCAAACCCTATAAAAATCTGTGTGTTTGTATGCCACTATTTAGGCAATAATTTGAGTGAGAAAATGTGATACAAGATATCGAGGATCAAGACAAAATAATTCTAGGAGGGTGAATTTGGAAATAAATAAATTTGAAAAAAATTTATATGTACACTAATTTACCCCTCCCCTCTTAATGGTCCACCTGTACCATAGGATATAAATGACTAATGTACAGATATCAGGGAAGATAGAATCACTCAATAAAAAAGTGAATAGGTGACATAAGGGATAAAAAATAAAATTTTATTAGTAGAATAACAACAGTGATCCCCCCAATATGTCTTTGCAAATCCAGGCTCACTTAGCCGAGGATAAACTGAGTGTAAAACCCCCATGACTGCCACTAATAATCTAGCGTCTAGCTAATATAATTGAGTATCCATATCACACACATGTGAGGCCATAGAAAAAATTACCTATACACATATACGCATTTCCATACACCAGTAAAATATAGAATGATAAATAAAAAAACTATAAATTCATGTATAAAATGTATCCCACATCATATTATAATATTGACTTCAAAAAAATCCAAAACTGGAAAATTCAAGCCCACTGTAAACTGAAAAAACATAACCTACTGAAAACATATGGGATTATATTGGAATTTAACTCTCGTATCCGTTTAAAGTCCTTCTAGAATTACTATGATACAACTAATCTCTACCTACACATGATCGACATTGGACTCCAATTAATGTTTTTTCATTTATATATGGAAAAATATAATGGGAAGATCCTATGAAGGTGTGACTATAATCATACACAGTTAGACACCCAAAAATCACCAAACACAAAGCATCAAGATCATAGAAAAAACAGCATCATAAAGGATTTCCTATCAGAATATGAGACAACCTATATAATAATAACCCAGATATTCTCAACAAGAAACCCAAACGAAGAGATAAAGGGGATATCCATCTCTGTAACTAGATAAGAATGATGAGTCAGCCTGTATCCCCAATATGTCCAATCGATAATTACTAGTGCCATGCGTAACCACAAAAAAATAAATGTTGAGGTCCTTCTACTTAATACTACATTTCACAGCTAAGTTGGATCTATCTCATAGCCATTAATCTCACATGAACTCTCAATAATCAATATTGTGGGCCTGCACCTCACCACTTCCCTCCACCACTGAGTGGGGAACTAACATCAGTGGAGGTACCACTTCTAGCCGGTGCTTGAATATGGGGTAGTATCGTTCTATAGAAATCGGACCCAAAATTTGTTGTAGTATGTATGAGTACCAACTCTTCTTATGTAAATAGTATGGGAAAATTAATCCCCAGTTCCACAATCAAGTTCCAACCCTAGAAAATCGCTAAGGCTCATACATAATAACTACCATAATTCCAACATCATAGAAATAAGTGTCATGATTTTAACACCTTATTTCATATAAATTATTCAAAAAAATGTTCAGCATCATATCCTACATGAAAAAATACATAGTATCGGTTACTCATAGGCCCAAATCCGAGTCCTGAATAATGAGATACACAAGGTGGAAGTCTTATATAAAAGTATATATAATGTGCATAGTGTCACACATTGTGTGGCATCACCTGGAAACCTGAGTGTGTCTTATACTACCCATGGATTGGATTTCCATGTTGATATACAGAACATTTCATTCTAGTCTGTGGTATGCCACTATTCTCCCTACCCATTCCTATGTAATATCACCCATGCACCTGTACTCTGGTTGTGACCATGTATCTAGCCATATCTGGGCCTATTCAATTTCCCTAGTACATGGCTTGTGATCCCACCACATGAAATTTGGTGCCACATAGACTCCTAGGATGTGAACTCCCTGTACACATTTATTTTTTCATCTAAGGATCACATGTAGTGTGGGCCCCCCACACAACATGTGATATTTTACTCAATGAGTATATCGTGGAAATTATACTGGGGGAGCAGTACAAAGTGTGTGCCTTTAGGATAAAAGGCATATAGATTGTATTTTCAAATAAATCATGGTTATTCATGTGGCTTCTCCAACACCATTTGGGTTTTTCTATGAATAATATTTTAATTTCTAGATATGTGTTCACTACCCTCCATGGATAACCAAAAGATAGATTCTTTATGTTCTTTTTTGTAAAAATGGTCTTCATCACAATCCAAAGTTCCAATTGGTCTAGCTCAGAGAAGTTGCAATGAATATGCTTTCGTTGGACTAGTGTTGTTGTTGGTGACTGGATTCTATCCCCCCACCCTCCTACATAGAAATTCTTCATCCTTATCCTCTAGAGAGGTCCACTCAATATGTGTCATAGATTCAATGTTACATGATCTGTCATTAGGTTCCCATCGTCGTCATCATGCCTTTATTATGTCTCTAAAACCCAATTCCAAACTCATGATGGTAATATGTTGTACCAATTAAAAAAATTAACAATAAATAATCCTTTCAGATATCATCAAATCACTAGCAAACTAATTTCCAATGATGAATGATGAGAATATAGGGAAAATGGAACATAACTCAAATTGATCCTTGATTGATGGCCATGTATTTTTTTCCATCATCGACAAAGTCCATTAAACGATTATTATCTAATCAATAAAAATCAATGGGGATAAATAAATCTCAAATTCCAAGACCTTGGATGAAAAAATTAATCGGTAAAAATATAATGAATAAGGATTCATGGATTAATTTGGGATTAATTTCATATCAAATTATAAATATGGATTATAAAAAAAAATACCTACCTCGAGTTTAGATTGATCGCTGATGAATAATGTTTATTATTAATTTTTTTGAAGATATCTAATATCTTATTTATTGATGATGATCCTAATGGTACTTGGTTTTCATTCCCATGATCATCCTCTAATACACTCTCGATCTGAGCTATCCAACCACGAATTATCTCTAATGTTATATAGTTAGCCCTGGGGAATTCTCTGTAAAAGAGTTTAAATAGAGGATTCATTAGGGTTTCATGATTGAATGTAAACTCAATTAATTAATTAAATTAAATTTTCAAAATTTCCCATGAAACCACTTTATCAAAAAATATAATGCTAACATGGTAAATATTGTGGCTCGGGTAAATCCCATATTATTGATTTAATGGACATCTCATATTTCTCATATGAGACGCTTTTCTAGAGTTATTCCATTATTACTAAAAAGTTTTTAATCGTGATGTATTATATTTAATATTTTATTATATCTGCAATGAGGCTCTCTAAAGCCTAGAATCCCCCACCGACTCAGTGTATGGATTTGAAAACATTCATCAAAATTTATTAAAGTCTTATACTGAAAAAAAAAACATTAAATTTTCTCCACCTTCAAATATTTTCATCCTAAAAAAGAAAAAACATACCGAAAAGAGAGGATATTGAGATCTCATCTGAATCTACCACTCGTACAATTCCTCATGGAGGTTCCAATGATTCCAACAACCATACACCAATGAAAAACACTTTCCCATAAAGGGGATTCTTCTATGAGTTCTCAATCACCACTGAGATCCTTAAAAACCTAAATCCAATTCAATGTCCATATCACCTTGAATGACATTAGGAAATGATTTTTCCATATATCTTCACAACTATGAAATGTGGAATACATGAAACACAATGATTAACCACTACGGCTAGTCTATGTGTTATTCCACCTCACTCACCCTATGCATTAAAGGTAAAAGGGTCCTAAAAACTTTATAGATATCCTGAAACCCTAGAAAAATATCTATAATCCTAAATGAGGTGAGATAACTCGAAACACAAGATCTTCTTGTCAACCTCTGAAGGGACCTATTTTTATTTTTCATATGAATCTAGACATCACTAGGCATTCCCCATCCACCCATGGATGAACTGCACCTTTACTATCATTCCTCACACAAACTCTAGGACCATAATCTCTATCTCCCCCTAGATCAAACTCATACCATAGTGACCTATAGGGTCTCTCATGTGTGGCTTGAACTGGATCTATTTCAATGGTTTAGAGGTAAATGTTGAGATCTAGAAACTCCACTAATGGTAGATGCTCCTCCCAGCTATGACCCATATTAACATGAAAACATAAATAATGTTCTCTATAACCTCAGTGTTCCTCTTTACATAGAGATCTATCCAGTGTAAAAACATCTTGTTCAACCATAACTGAGTCACATATCCTCTGATAAACCACTCTTTAATCATGATGTAAAGTGATCATCATGGTCTGAAATGACCATAGAGGGAACTCGATGAAGCTAGACTACTTACACACACCTATTTCTAAAACCATCCACTAAACTCTACACATGGATGGTTAAGAAGTGGACCAAATTAGTGACTCAGTTTTAAATTAATAAAATATTTCCATAACTTCTTGGTATTCCTTGAATCCCCATCAGGAAGAGAACTAACATAAAATCCCATTTGCACTTCTATTTAGGAACCCCATCCTTCACCTGTTGATAGGTGTGGTATCGATAGATAAAATAAAAAATATGTTACAAGATACTTGTATACACAACCCAATGATAAAGGATTCAGGTACATCCTCACCTCCCCAAGATATAATGTTATTTGTTAGTATAAAATCTCCTTATCACTTACTCTCATAGCATGAGTTGGGTCAATGTCCTTTAAAAATAAGGCTGATTTTCTCCCCACCTCCAATTTTTTTGGAACATGTTCAGTGGATATTTGGTCATGCAAGAGATCTTAATTGACATCCAAAAGTTGCACCATCTTTATATCAATGAATAATTTGAGGGGTGATAATCATCAATTAGAGGTATGTTTCAACATCCTCATCCTTACAGGTCAACTGCTCCATCACCTCACTCCATAATAAAGAATAAGAAACCTTTTGTGAGAAGTTTCTACCATTAACATACTCCTAGGTGGATATCAAACTAGAAATTCTCCAACCATACCTATGTCCACTATCTCCTCCCTGGTTAAAAAGACATATCCCAAGAAGCATAGCACCCAAATTCAAAATTGATACTTCAAGAGCTTACCATAATAATGGTACTCTCAAATATTTTCTAGAGCTACCCTCAAGTGTCCCATGTAATCCACCATAGATGAAAAGTACAAAAGGATCGCATTGATGGAAACTACCATGAAAAAATCCATGAAGGGTTGATATACATGGCTCAAAAGTCACACAAACATTGATGGGGTGTCAAATATGTTTAATGGTATCACCATGAACTCATAGAAATCGTAGTTTTTCTAAAAGGCTAGACTTGGTGTATCCTCCTCTCTAACCCAATGATGCTGATGACCCATCGTAAGGTTAAAAACTCATCACTAATTCACCACAATACAATAGTTGAAGAATCCATTGATTCTCAGAGGTGGATATTATTTCCTAATAGTCACGTAGTTTATGTGTTGTTATTCTACACCCAAACTCAAGTTCTCATGTTCATTTTCATATAAAAACAAAGTTCTTCCGATGGAATCACATAGGTTCTAAAAAATACCGAAACCTACATGTTCTCTAAATATACCATCATCTCTCAAAGAAACATGGGGTCATCTGATATGCTACTTCAGATGTTGGGCCATCACTTAGAGCAAATAAAAGAAGAAAATAAACATTAGGTATAGTGGTAATGATGTTACATCCTAAAGGGATATTTATTCATGCCTCTCCAACATCATAGGAAATAGAAAGCTCATGAAATCTACTACTCCAAGTTCCATACTAGCTAACTGATGAGAATTTATTGGTGTCCTCATACAAATGAGATCACCCTTATCTTATAAGGATCCCTTCTCTTTAAAGATAGAAAATTCCATCACACTAAATTGCATATATTTATCCCCTTACAGGTAATAGTCAACTAATCATGGATGGTATAAAACTAGTCAATATAAAGGAAAAAATCATAGGGAATTCTCACCTACTATGAAAATATTACACATGAGGCGCTATATCCTCCTAGAGTCAGGTCACACTATAGGAAAATGTGTGTGATCAGTAAATCGACTCTTAAAGAGCCTCTAAACACAATGATCAACACAGAATGGATCCACTATCATATATAGATCTCAAAAAAGGGATAAATTATAGGGAAATAATTTCACATTGTGTACTAAAACTATATATGGGGGAGAGAAGACATATTTGGACTTCGAACCACACTCAAAGCCTCTGGGTCACAAGCCTCAACTGCTGGAAGCTATCCTTCCCTATATATTTATACTCATAATAACCAGGGATCACTCCAACACCTTAGAACATCAAAAATACCTCAAATACACATGTCAAAGGAACTCATCCACTATATCTTGACACTATCTACATTTTGAGGAACTTCCTCACTCGCACAGCTTTGAATAACATAACAAGAATGCGTCTTGGTGGGGGAAGTGTCCCAATTCAATGAATTCATATATCCAGCTCAAACACCACCAACATAGGGATTCATCAATTCATTATTCTTCCATTAATAATTCTAGTTCTTAGGACCACCATATCACTAGGAGGTTTCCCACACAAGGAAGAAATACCTATCCATTACACCTAGCCAAACCTCAACAACCATTGGTGTTACTAGAAAGTAGTCATATCTAAAGAAATTATTGTCTCAACCCCTAGATAGGGTCACCTCATTGGGTATCTAGATAACCAAAAAACAATAACACCTTAATTCTCCATAAAAAAATACTACTCATGAGAATATACATCTAATTATTTGAGCTCCGAACAAGCTGGGAAACCTAGACCACTTCCTCGACCTAATCCTCAACAACTTGGGTATTTGTATCACTAAAAAATATATGTGATCTTTTTTACTGGAACACATAAAATTTTCTAGTATTTTGATCACCATCCTTCTAGATTTATTGACTCCTCGGTATGTGGATAACCATCCTATTGGACCACTAGATGTGGGTCAATGAACTAATTATCTAGGGAAGAACTAATCTCTGATAATTTGGTGGGAACACATCAGGAATAGGTCTTTGAATGAAGGATTAATTTCTAAACATTTAATTTTCATGAAACTGTCTCAGAATCCTAACTGAATATCTTTCTGGAGAAATAAAAACTATAGTCCTAGAGCGTAGCTTGAGAGATAACTCTAGAATGACATGGAAACCACAAAAAATATAATGTCATAAATGTACTAATTTTTTTCTAAAACTAGTGTTTGTGTATGTTGACTTAAAAGTAGGTTATTATAGTCATGGTGAATGGATATGATGGAATTTGTACTAATTTCAGGTTCCTTGTACTATATCCTAACTCAATAAACTTTAAAATTGTTTCCTTTATCCCTAAACAAAAACTGCATAGCTGGACGATCTGTAAACTCAGGTTCTAATATTACCACCTTCAAAAACACTCTAGCATGACTCAACCCCCCAATGATCTCCTAGATAGTATTAAGTTGAGTTTGACACCCCAATCCTACATCCAATAGGCTACGGGTTGACAAATAGCTCTAAATATTCATATCACACACATGGGAGGCCTTATCATAAATTACTTATACACATGTAAGCATCCCCATACATCATTATAATATAGAAACATAAATAAATCAAACTATAATCTTATTTATAACATATATAAAACATAACATTACAACAAGTAATATTTGAAAATAAAAAATGGTCTAAATATATACCCATCAAAAAATGAAAAATAACCCAACCTGCTGACAACATGGGGGAAGCTACCCAAGAGTAACTCTTGGATGCATATGTGGTTTTTCTTGAATAACTATGCTCCAACTATGTTGCACCATATTTGTGTCCACTTAGGACTCCAAAAAAATGTTTTTTTATTTGCATAAGACATCACATATGTGGTAATATCTTGTGCAAGGGTGAGTATAAACATACCCAATAGGACACACCAAAATCAATGAACACAAATCATCATAAGAATAGTCAAATAATCACCAATAAGGAATTTAAATTAGAATATGAGATAATAAAAATAATAAAAACAAATATTTTCCCAATAAGAATATTAAATGAATACTAAAAGGGGGGTCAATACCTCTATATCTAGCTAAGAATGATGAGTCAGACTACATGTCCCAAAGGTCTAATCTCTAATATCCAGCTCCATGTGTAACTATAAAAGAATTCAAGCATAGGTCCCACTTCTCAAAACTATTTTTCATTAATGAGGGGGAACTATCTTATAGAGATTAATCTCACGTTGCCTCTCAATAATCATCATAGAGGGCTCATACCTCCCCACTACTCTCCACAATCAAGGGGGTAACCAACTCTAGTGGAGGATATGCTTCCTACCAGAGCTCAAAAATTGGGGGAGTAACACTCCATAGATAGAGTTCCATTTCCCCTATATAGTATGGGTTATTTCTCCTTCTACCTATATAAAGAGTATGGGGGACCCATGCCCTAATATAATATGGGAGTTTTATGCCTGACATCCATTTGAGGATCAAACCCAATCATGGTAATTGGATAGGAATCCCTATAATAAGAATCATTCATATCCAACCACATTTTTTATATCTAATTTTAAAATAAAGCCCATAATATTTTTTAATATGGAAAACTACACAAGATAGGATACTCACATTACCAAATATGAGACTCGAGGAAGGAGATACACAAGGTGAATGTATCATAGAAATGTAAACAACATATATACAAAGAAACATGGTGTGTGACCCCACCTGGACACTTAGGTGTGTCCATAAATACACATGGATTGACTGTCCATGTGGATATAAATGGAATGTATTTTTATCACATGGAATTTCTTGGTAGTTTTGGGTAAGTGTAACACACCACATTTCAGACCAGATTGAAATTTCAAATGAATTTTATGTTTTCCATTTAGTGGATGCTTCTTTTTGAATTTTGGATATCAAGGTATGTTTTTGATGGTTCTAATCTTTTTAAATAATTTTTTGGATGTATTTTATGTTTCAGTGTAATTCATGTGTGTTCAAAAAAACACTAGAGGAAGAATTGATATCTAGGCTACTAAAAACATATATTGCATGTTTTACATGTGGTGTAACACATTTACATGGTGTGTAATAGTTTAATGTGGTGCAGCTTAGAAGATTCATGATGTGTAGGATTAGGTGAATGACCTCATTAATACAAAACATGAATCTATTAAATATCATGAAACTTTTATAGGAACTTTAATAATTACATGTTTGTTAATATGTGGGAATCCTTTTAAAAAATGGCTACTCAGAGATTGGCCCCAAATTTTTTCTTCATGTAGTGAGGGTGCCTATGACTCGGTGGCACATCCTCCCCTTCCCTAATGTTTTCTTATATCTCCTCTATTGGGTGTTTGATTTTAGTTTCATCTCTTTCAATGGAACCCTCTTAGTAATTCCTTCACTCCCCTTACTCCCATCATTTATCTCTCCATATTCTTCAATATCTTCATGTCAACTGATTCACCATAATTTCACGGTGTTTTTTTATTTCATTGATTTCCATTGAAGCACCTTGAATAAAAGATTGATATTTTTTGAGTTGACCATACTAAGCATGATGTAGGTGTTCTATATATTTTATCTCAAAGTCATATTGATTTATAAATTACACTATTGTGACGCACACAGTAATTTTCATAAGATCATCTTTTAAATATGTATTTTAGTATATATAACATAATATATGAATGGATTATCCATTTTTTTATAAACTAGAACTATTGGGGGAAGTTCTCCTTGACTCAAACCATCTTCCTTGGAGTCCTCCATTATATATTGTGACCTATGATTTTTCTTGGTGATTAAATCACAATCCTTTAGTGTTATTTTAATACGCATGATTATGATGCCTTATTTTCACTTTTGATATTTTATTGACTGTTTGATTAACTCTCATGTAAGAAATGTTTAAATTATATTTAATTAAATTTCATTTTAGCAATTCCCCTTTTTGTAATAAAACATCCTTTGAGGTGTGCTATTTTCATTAAAAAGGTATCTATTAAATAGAGATATTAGAATTGATGAATGTCATGATTTTCAAAATAGAATTTATTATGAAATAATTTTGAATGATAAATGTGAATGGTTCTATTTTTCACACATTAATTATGATATGGGATGTTTATTAACATTCCCTATATTTTATTTCATCATAAATAATAATATGATTATAGGTGTCATGAGTGATACATGGGTTTCCTCTTTATAGAACACCAAGGATGGGCTCATTGGACACTTTATTTATTTTATGCTTGGATCAATACTAAAATTATCAACTAGTAATTCCTTGGATGTGGTCATAGGTTTATTGATATTATAATACCCTAGAGTGATAATTATTCACTTAGTGGATTACCTAGGATTGGCTCATTTAGTAGTGTTGTCATGACATTCTACAAGTGATACTCATTCTCTTATGTGGGATACCATGGACAAGATCAGAGGGTCACACCTTATTCTTATATCACCTTGAGTATTACTTGGTTCCCTAGTAGAGTACCTTGGATGGGATCGATGGGAAATGTTGTTATACCATTCCATGAGAGATACTTGGACCCAACGTGGTATACCCGGGATGGGCTCATAGGTAATGATATTTGTATTATGTGACTCAATAAATACTCTTATTTTCATATAGTAATTCATTATATGTGATCGTAGGCGGACTATTATTATTACTATAACAACCCTTCTATTTATTACACAGTAATACTTTATTTATTACATAAAAATACAATTAATACAATAAAAAAGATTGAGTTGAATAATGTATTATCGAATTAGGTACATCACATAACAATATATAACATGGGATAAAAAGTATTATGGAGCACATTCCTTGACATGATCAAAATATTCCAATGAACATAAAAATTCTTGGGATTGCCTGGGGATAAACATAATAAAGGGGTGACCTATATATCCTAATAAGGGAATAAACAAGGAAAACATGAATAAGAAGATACATATTATACAATAGGCATGTAAATGGGGAATTAAAAGAGTATGAATCATAAACATGGAAAATGAGAAATGATATTTAATGTTAATCATACAAGAAACATGGGAAATGTGACAAAAAATATAAAATAATACATCATAAAAAAAGGTCAAAGATAAACCCACCAAGACCACATGGTTGAAAAATTACCATAAAAATAAGGTTCACTCCCTATCCTGACATGAGGTATGATGATAATAAACATTAACCAATGAATTATAGTGCTATCTAGGTGCACTCTTCATATTAATTCCATTATCATGCTTTAGTGTTCCACATACATCATACATCAAGGGTTCAGTCAATGTCATAATTTTTTCCACGATTAAAAATAATGCAAAAAATATAAGTCCCCAAAAAATAATTATATGTGCATAAAGATGAATAAAATGATTGAAAATTGGGTATGGTATTTACTAAAAAACTATTTTGGCATGGAAAATCATGGTGAAATTTTAGCAACATGGAAACGTAACATAACAATTCAAAAATATGGTTGACAAGAGTGAAAATGGGAATCTCGTCATTTAAAAATAAAATGTCTAGAAATTGGAACATGGATGGATAGTTACCAATATTATTAAATGGAAATATAATTCATAAGTTAATAAAGAAACTTGAATAGACAAGATAAGGTGAGGTTCCATTACAGAATTTTGGTATAGTGACAACTTAGGTAAGGGTCCAAAGGAGGGAGTATAAATGACCCCTAATTCAAATAACATCAAATAGAAATTAATAAAATGATATTAAATTAATTAAAATATAAAAATTTTAAATTACAAGAACCAATTTCAAATAAGTTTCTTAATTTTTAAAGGAGAGGAAGGTGAAGATCCCTTACGAAATTCCAGCATAGTGATGGGTGTACAAAAAGGATTATATAAGGATTAATGAGAATGAATGAAATATCTCATTATTTATACATCTAATATAATTAAAGGTAAATATGTAAGAATATATCCCAACATAAGTAAAAGTGAATTTAGAGACAAAATAATAGAAAATAAGTGCTTTATAAAAAGAGTAAAGTGGAAGATCCCTTAATTGAATGTGTGACTCCAAAGGCATGGAATGAACTCATTCAGATATTGAGATGCCATGGTAGGATAGCAGAGATTTGATGGAATAATACAGACATGCTCCATGGATATTAAATGAAGATAAATGGGATATTGGGTGGGTTTATATAGGAAAGGAGGGAGATTTCATTATTATTTTGGTTTTTGGAGTGTACATAGAAACATATCCAAACCACAAACCACAACATGGTTTTTTCCCATGGTTTCTTTCAAATTGGAATGGTTTACATTATTTTATAAGTCCAAGTTCATATATTATTAAAATATTACAATTAATGATGTAGAGGGGAGTCACGCTCTTAAAGAAATGATTTTACAACAATAAAATATATTATAAGTTTGGGAGGATTCACAGAGGCATTATAAAATAAATAAAATAGACATAAAATACAATTATATTAAATGAAAAATATATATTTGTTCTTGGATCCCATTTATATTAATTATTACATCAAATTTTGTGATTATGATGTCATAAAACACAAAGTATATTTATACGGGATTTAATTTTTACCCAAAAATTAGATTTTCTTTGAAAAATATGAAACATTAACCAATTAATAATTTTGAAGTTTTTATTTCAAAAATAATATTCATTTTATCTAAATAATTTCTCAAATATTTGAATTTTTACTTTTAAAATAATGACCGACATTTTTTGAGAATTATGGTTTGTGGTAATTGTAGTTTTAAACCCCTAATAAATTATACATTTGACTTCATTAAAATTATATGATTATTTAAATTTGAGAAAAATTATTTAAATATAATATTTTATGAAAATGTTATTTTTTTCAAAAATCCATTAATTCATAAATTCATTAATTGAACTTCAATATTTACCAATAATCAATTTGTGCATTATTGTATCAAATAAAAATAATTTAAAAAACAATAATATGATAAAAATATATGCATTATTCTATAAAAATTAATTAATATGCTCTTATTTCTTGGGAATTGATACATATCTCTTTAAAACACCATTAAACACCCTAAGAGTAAGGTTCATGATGGTGGGTCTTTTATTGGGTGGTTCAACGAACATGGTTTAGGTTGTGATCTTGATGACCTTGATCCTCTCTCATAAACGGTTTCAATCATGCTTAAGTTATTGGATATCATCTTGGGAGTGGTAAAGGTAAATTCCTAGAAATTATATCTCCCTCATAATCTATGATAAATGGGCTTCACAGAGTACTATCCTAATAGTTGAGGCCATCACTTCCTTTGTCTATGGCAATTGGATTTGTTAAATCCCTATCTTTATAGTAATCATGTAACCACTATTCAATAACTATATTATCAATGGTAATGATTCTTAATGGTAAATTAAATACAATGGGAATAATAATACAAAATAAGTTCATGTGTTATTGATAACCATATTATATAATAGTACATTTTATAATAATTAAATGGGGGTTATTTATAATACTTTGGGTCATCACAATCTTCCCCCATTTAGAAATTTCTCCCTCAAAATTATCTTTCCCTATAATAAAATAAATGAGGGTAACTATACTTCATCAGCTCATTTGGTTCCCACATTGCTTCTTCAAACTTTTGGTTTTTCCACAACACTTTGACTAGTTTTTTTTTCTTATTTTATATATCTTTTTAGCTATGATCTAAGATCATCACTAGATACTCCTCATTGGAAAGGTCAATCTCCAATGGTACTTCTTATATATTCGGTACATGTGAGGGGTCTGGTATGTACTTCCTCAAGAGGGACACATGGAATACATATTGTACTTGATATTGGTTTGGTGTCAGTTCTAGTTGATAGACCACCGCTAAAATGTGATCATGGAACCCAAAAAGAATGATGTCCCTTGGACTAACCTTTCCATTCTTCTAAAATTTCATAATTTTATTCTATGGAGGTATGTAGAGGAATAAAAATTATCCAAGATCAAACTCTAGGTCTTATCAATGATTTTCAAAATAACTCTTATGTAGACTCTGATCAGCCTTGATGTGTTGTTGAATATTTTTAATCTTCTTTTCCATTTATTCTATAATTTTAGTTCCAAGAAGGTTTTATTCCCAAACATCATCCCTTCATATTAGTGATCTACACCTCTTCCGATAAAGGGCATCATAGGGGTCCATTTTGTTGCTCGAGTGGAAACTATTATTTTAAAATAACTTGACCAGTGGAAGATGTTTTGACCATCTTCAATTGAAGTAAATTGAGAATTATCTAAACATATCCTCAAGTATTTGGATATTCCACTCATATTTTCAATCAGTTTGAGGGTGATAATATATAATGAAGTGAAACTCGGTGTTTAGATAATTCTTGTGAAATTTCCAAAACATAGAGTTGAATCTTGGATCTTGATCAAAAAAAATCAACAGTGGTACTACATGATGCCTCACCACCTCTTTGATATATATCTATGCAGATTGATCCAGTGAGAAAACCTATAAAATCTCTATTAAGTGTGCAGTCTTGTTAAGATGATCCACTACAACCCATATAGTTTGGTTTCCTTTGTATGTCTTTGTAATTTTGGTGATAAATTCCATGGTGATGTTTCCCTATTTTCATGTTTTGATGGGTAATAGTTTCACCAACCCCTTAGAATTATACCTTTAATCATTCACTTGCAGACATAACAAGTACTTTTATGTATATTCAGCAACATCCTTCTTCATGTTTTCCTCCCAATGGTACTCTTAGTGATCTCGATACATCTTTGTGTTTCCTCAGTGAATGGTGAAAGTGAAAATATATACATCATATAGTATTTACTTATTTTACATTGGTTTTGGTGAAACACATAGTCTTGACCCAAATCTCAGAATTCCTTCTTCATTAATATTGAAATCAAAATATTTACATTTTTTATAGTTTCTACATTCTTATAAATTAATACATCAAGTATTTGAGCATCCTTTAACATTTCAGGAAGAGATGTTTGATAAATAATATTTGAAAGGATTGATGATGTTCCTTACTTTATGATTCCCATATCCAACCACTTAAATTCTATAAAGATTGGATCTTTCTCAATTACCATCATTGGTAAAATTATTGGATCTTTTCTACTTAGAGCATCTATAAAATTATTATGTTTACCATGATGGTTGTGAATTTAGTTTTCATAGTACTTGATCAACTCTAAAAATAATTGTTGGAATATATTAAAATATTTATATGTGAATATATATTGGAGGCTCTTGGGATCCGTATGTATCTCACAATTCTCCCCACAGAGATAATGTTGCCAGATTTTCCACACAATGATCACAACATCCAACTCCATATCATGTGTGGGATAGTTTTAATCTCATTTTTTCAACTTCCTTGAGGCATATACAATGACATTTTCATTATTCATTTACACATATCCCAATACCTTCTTCAAAGAATCACTGATTACTAAAAATATTTCAACAATTGGGGGTAGTGTAAGCACAGGGGTAGTGATAATGCTCTTTTTAAACTAAATTAATATTTCTTCAAATCACCATTCTAGAAAAAATTGACTCCCTTCCGAGTTTTCTTGGTATGTGGGTTCTAAAATCATCATAAATTTCTCAAAAATCAGCGATAATACCTAGATAACCCAAAGAAACTATGGATATCTATCACTGACATTGGCCAAATCCATCCTTCGATTGATTTTTTCTTTTAAGGTTTCATATATATCCCATATCTTATGATGATATACTCCTAGAATATGACTTCTTTTAACCATAACTCACACTTTATGTACTTGGAATAAAGATTATCCTTTCATATGGTGTTTAGCATAGGGTTCAAATGCTCCTCGTGCTCCTCATTGATTTTATAGTATATTAGGATATCATACATAAATACCATCACATATTTTTTAAGATAATCACTAAAGAATATGTTCATGAAGGAAATGAATATTTCTAGAGAATTAGTGATTCGGATTTGAATTACTATGAACTTGTAGTGCTCGTACCTTGTATGAAAAGTATAGTGGGGGATATCCTCCTTCAACACCCTTAATTGGTAATATCCCAACCACAGATCCACCTTAGAGAAGTATTGTGCATCACATAGCTGATCGAACAAGTCATCAATTTGTGAAAAAGGACACTTTTTCTTTATCGTGATCTTTTTGATCTCCTAATAATCAATGCAAAAGCACATTGACCCATCATTCTTCTTGAAATAAATGATTCTTTCACCCCATGGTGAATCACTTGGGAATATAAAACCTTTATCCAGGATCTTCTCTAGTGGTTTATTTATCTCTTCATGTTCTAAAACATTCATCCTATACATATTCTTGGATATTGGAAATTCCCTGGGTATAATATTGATTAAAAGTTGACGTCTCATATAGGTGGAAGACTAAGAAATTCCTTGGGAAACACATCAGCATATTTCGTTATAACATACATTTCATCTAGGATGATCCTTTTTTTATAATAAATAATTTGAGTAAGATATGATTTCTCATAGGGAAATAATATGCAAGCTAGATATGGCTCAATTATAGAAGATTCATCCTTTTCATTGCACTTGTTTAGAATCTGGGGATGATTACCCATTTGAAGAGTGACTACCTTATAGTGGAAATTTTTATTGGCTCTCTACAGGGAAAGCCAATTGATGCCCAAAATTGCATCAAATTCCACAAAAAAAGAGTATGAAAATACTCACTCAATAGTTCATCCCACAAATTGTGAAAGTGGTGGAGTTATATACGTGGGAGGAAATAATTTACATATTTTTTATTGTCACTTACATCTCTACTTCCATGATTTGTGGTGCTGTTTTAATTTTTATACTAAACTATCATGATATAAAGTAAAATGTAGAACTAGAATCAAACAGTATTTTCAATATTATTGAATGGATAACTATCATACCAATCACCCCTTCATTTTTTGGATTCACATTAGTGGTAGTGATGGGAAAATATCTCCCTTTCTTCCTTGGAGGTTTTTTATTGCCTCAAAAAACCCTTATCCTTGGGCATTATTCTGCAAAGTGCTTCAGTTACTTATGGTCGTATCAATGAACAACACACTGAGGGTTGACTAGAGAATTTATTTCCTCCATCACATTAGTTGGGTTCTCCAATAGAAAATTATTATCTTGGTATCTTTCCTTACCGCACCAAAATCATTTATTTTTTCTTCTTAGGAAGTTTTTTGGGACCTTCATTCCACACCTTTTAGAAGTGGGATGACGAAATTTCATAGAACCATTAGATTTCTCTACTGGACAACTATAATTAAACTCTACTTTCCAATTATGATCCCCATAATACCCCTTTTAGTCTACGATCTATATTTCAAATTCGATGGAACATCACACAATTTTATCATAGCTATCACTATCAATAATCTTCAAGGCATTTCGTATACTAGGTTTTTTCCCACCAAATAAGAATTTATCCTTGAATTCAGATGTAACAACAAAACTAGGCCCATATTGTGAATGTTTGGTTAAGTTTACCTCATTTTCCTCAATAGATTCTTCTTCTTTTTTCTTGAGTGTAAATAAATCCCTTTATATTTTAAGAATAATATTGTGAATAAAAATATTTATCAAAAAAAAAATCAGAATTCCTTCCACTCCATTACTTTGATCTATTACTTAGGCTTCGTATTATTAATCCATTCCCACCACTAAATAGATTATCCCTCCATATGATAAATAGACAGAAGAACATTCTCTTGTTAGAAACACTAAATTATGGAGAAGATCTTCTCAATAGATTTGATCCATTATTCTACTATTAAGGGATCAGATGATCCATTTAATGTAGTAGGTCTTTTTCACATGAAGATATCGATTGTGGATTGTTATCTCTTCAGGTGTTCTGGGGGATCCTCATGTTCCAGGATTCACTTCAGAACATGAGTTAGCTAAGATACTATTATGATAATTTTTTTTGATTTCTGATCTCATCAGATTGGGTATGTCATTAGGTCAGTCATCATACTGCTTGCCACATTGATTTTCACGTGATTTCTCATATTTCTGGCCATTGTAAAGAATAAAATGAAAATTATGGAGGTGTATTTTAAATAATTACACACATAAAGATGAATCCAATTACATTAAAGTAATAAGCTATAAATATAATTTATTTCCTTAAAATATAAATTTATAGGATTCAATCTATGTTATCCATGATCTATTTCCTAACATGTATTCTTATGGGCTGGTTTCCCATTATTCATGGTTCATAATGAGCTTATGAATTTTCCAAAGCATATCCCTAAGAGAGTTTCAAACGATATGAATAGTAAGTCTTGTTGTCATGTACCAAGTTACCCCAAGTCTGACCTAGAACACCCTGTTGGATTTTTTACTCCTAGGTACATCTGTGCCATAACCATTTCAACCTATATCATCTATACAAGGATGTATATTATTGAAAAACAACTTACTCAATACATACCAAAATTTAGGGATGTTTTCTTATACTTAGTCTTATCCCAATGTTATTTGGTAGTGTTCTCTAATACTCATCCAAAAAATAACTAAACTTTTCCTATAATACGAACAATAATAACTGTGCTCTTTATTAAACATTAATATATGATTTATTACATAAAAGTATATTTAATACAACCCAATTGATTTAGAATTCATGTTTTTTTAGGAATTAGGTACATTATATAACAACGTATAACATGGTATACCAAAAAATATAGAAGACTACCTTGACATGATCAGAATATTCTGACAAACTTAAAACTGGTTTGGATAACTTGGTCTAAAACATAATAAAGGGGTGATCTATAAATTCTGATAAGAGAATAAACAAGGAAAAATGTGATGGTGCAGATACATGATAGAAAATAGGAATATCAATGGGGTATAAAAAGTGTAGGAGTCATATTCATAAATAATGAAATGTGATATAGAATGGGAATCATAAAGAAAACATGGAAAATGTGGAAACAACTTAAAACATTAAATCATAAGATTAGGTCAAGGCTAAACCCGCCAAGACCTCATATTGGAAAAATTACCATAAAGGAATTAGGTTCACTCCATTTCACAACCTGATGTATCATGATACTAAACATTACCCAATGAATTGGGGCTCTATCTAGGATCACCCATCATATTCATTTCATTCTCATGCTTAAGTGTGTCACATAGATCATACAACATGGATCCATTCATCATCATAATTTATTCCATGATTACGGAGTTTAGAAAAAAAAATTAAGTTCCCAATTAATATTTTAATGTTCATAAAAGATAATACACATGATATAAAAATGGGTATGGTATTCACTACATAATGGTTTTGGCATGGAAAATCATGGTGAAATTTCATTAGCATGATGGCGTTACATAAAAATTTAAAAAAAGTTTTATGAGAGTGAAAAGGGATCTCTAATCATTGAAAAATAAAATGTCCAGTAATAGGGACATGTAAGTTCATGTCCCAACATTAGGAAAATGAAAAATAATTCATATGTTTGTAATGAAAAATGAATAATGAGGGGAATGTGGGGAACCCTTCTACAATTTCGGCATAGTAATGGCTTATGTAAGGGTCCAAATGGGGGGGATAAATGATCCCCAATTCAAATAAAAAAACTAGAAAATAAGATAATGATTACAAATTAATTAAAATATAGTGATTTGAAATTAAAAGATCTAATTTCAAAAAAATCATGATTTTGAAAGGATGGGAGAAAAGTGATAATCCCTTAAGAAACTTCTGCATAGTAATTGGTGTACATAAAGGATCATAGAGGGATTAATGAGAGTTAAATAAATAAATAATTACCTATAAATTATACAATATGTATGTAAAATATTTAAGATCATAACCCAAAATTTGTGAAATGGAATTTAGAGACATAACAACTAGAAAAATAATTTCTTGATTAAAAGAAGAGAGTAGAAGATCCCTTACATGAATGTGTGACCCCAACATCTTGGGAATAACTTATTTAGAGCATTGGGGTGACTTTGGAGGACTCTATAGAGTGTAGGGTAGAGTGTGGATGTCTGTCATGACCACCTCACCACAAAGTGTTCCCCTCTTGGGCCGGAAATGTGAAAAGGGAGATAATGACCCCCGAGTCCCGCCTTCAGTAGGCCCCAGGTTGGCGACTAGCACCGAGGGTGTAATAAACACTCAAATGGGAGGCATTACCCTCTAAGAGAACACATGCGGAAGAGAGAGATAAGATGGACACCAACCAACTCCAACTCAAAACTGAAATATAAAAGAAACCCAAGTACATATATGGAATTCCATGAAAAAGTACTACAATTGAAAGGGAAAACTACAAGTACCCAAATGAAAGTAAAAATGGCATCGACCACAAGCCCGAATAGCTCCTGCAACTCCAAGCTAGTAGAAACCATCTTGACCTCCAACCAGCTCCAAGTGACCTAAAAAATAGTTTATATATACGTAGGTTGAGTATAACAGTATACTCAGTAGGATCCTCCCCAAAGCCTCTCGTGAAAAAGTAAAGAAGGCATGCTAAAGCACAGTTAACAACAAGTGAAACCAACACATCACCTAAACAGGTATAATATATTCCCAACCTCACCATGGCTACTCTCACCAAGTAAATCATAAAAGAATATATCATATAAAAAAGAATATCAAGGGTACCCCGCTACTACTTCCCCACTGGTTTGCCGCTTTTCCCCAACGACATACGTCATGTGCATCTCTCTCCAAAGGCTTGCCCGTATACACTTGGGCTAAGCTCCACAATCTGCACCACGTGCACCACAAAGGCTTGTCCGCAGACACCTGGGTGAATCACCACACCATCCTCACAACCAAAAGTAACCAGGTAGTTTTCGGGATCCACCACAGCTCGCATAACGTGTATCATATGCCAGGTATTATACCTCAAGCCATTACAGCCCATACACCGAGTAAGGATCCTCAAGCCATCATAGCCTATACACGTTACACATATAGTATTCCATAGGATACTATATCCAGAATATATGTGTGGAAATAACCACAAACCATTACAGCCCCCTAAACACATATATGGGAAAAACTCACCGCTGTGCCAATGACACGAGTATCTACCAAGAGAAGAGAGTGGGGCTAAATGGGGTAGTCATCCATTCAACCTACCATCATAATGTTGGGGAAAACACCCCCCCTAGGGCTCAGAATCCCCGGGGTGTCAGTTTCCCTTACTAACAGGGTGTAGTAGTGTATAGAAACACAAAAAGTACAGAATATATTATACTCACAACCACACTATTGGCATAACCTAGTCTCAGTCTCAACTACAGCTAACGTCTCTCAGACTCCAGGCTGCTATTTCTAAGACGAGGTATCCTATAAGCACACAACCAATTAAAGAACTTTATTATATTTATTCATTAACTTTTTTTTATCAATTCCACTTTACATTAATTAATTCTTTACACATTAATTAACCACGAACAATTACTCATTAAATTTCATTAGCATCACACCCAAAGTCAATTGTTTCTTTAAAAGTTACAACACCACCATTAAATTCCATCATCTTTATCCTCATGGATTATCACCATTTAATCAATCTTTCATTATAGAATTACTTTCCCATATTCCCAGGAATTCTAGAAAAGCATCCTATGCTACTAAACATAAGGTGGCTCAATACGGTCAGTAGATATAATACCCATCGAGTCTTTGCTACCTATAGAAAGAGCATAGAACCGTTCTCCCTTGAGAGGATAAACACGGAAAGCACGTGGCATACCCCGCGTGTCTTTACCCCTTTCGGAAGAAGGGTAAGAAATACCAGCTACCTTGAGCAGTATGGAGGATTAAGGTATATAAACAACCAATAAAAACCACCAAACATCCAGCCATCACAACCATCCCATACAGCAGGAAAAACAAACACCACATCAATTGGGATCTTATCCCTATTTCACAATAAGAGGGTAACTCAGAACCCTTCAGGGAATTCAATCAATAAATTTCTTTAATACATCTTGAATTAAAAAATTCAATTTGTTGGTTCCAACATCATGAACCAAATCAGTAAGCTATCACAATGATTAAACATGCTTACTATGCCAATTTAATCAACATCAAATTACAACAAGAACCAGATTCTTTTTCATGCCTCTTTATATCTATCCAATTAATTATCAATTAATTCTGGCTTTACGTTCTTTATCAATTTCATCAAGAACAACATGCTAAAAATCAAGGCATAAATATCACACTGTCTATAAAAAACATGAGGCAACAACATACGTTCGATGAAATTTCTTAATCTAGTTAAAATATATTTATTAAGTCAATTCCAAAGTCATACAGCGGGATTAGACATTCTAACAATAAAATTTCACATAAAAGATAGAGGATCACGAATCCCCTACCTCAAAGGTTTTCAAGGAAAGCCACAACGGTCGATGAACGCCCAAGAAACCAGGTCGATTATCCACGAATCCTTCTTAGGTATTCTCTCCTAACACAACCAAGACCAAAGCTCGTCATATTTGACATCCACATGGTTAGATCTACCCATAACGGGCGTATATCCAAGAAACCAAGAGAAGAGGAGGAGTAGATCTAAGTAGATCTAAGAAAAACAAGCAAGAACAACTGCATACCTCAAGAACCGGCTTCGATTCACCAAAAAAAGCCTCTGGATCGCCTTCAAAATGCTTGGGAGAGGTTTTATAACATTCAAGGGAGAGTAATCCCAAGTTATGGCCGCTTAGGGGTTTAAACGAATCATTTAGAGGCAAAAGAGTTCAGATCCACAGTTTTAGGATCTAAGTTTAAGTGCCCGTATGGTTAGTCCGCACGGTTTAACAAACCGTGCGCTAACTGTGCGTTAGCTTCTGTCTCGCCAAACACTCCTTGCACGGTTAGTCTACACGGTTAAACAAACCGTGCACTAACCGTGCGTTAGCCAGTGCCTCCAACACCAACCTTGCACGGTTTGGCCGCACGGTTTAGGCAAACCGTGTGCCAACCGTGCGAAAGCTATTTCCCTTTAGCTTTCCTTAAAAGTCCACCCAAATGCACCCCCAAGTCACCTTGACCTCCCAGAACACCTCCATCACCTTATTTTCACAAAGGAATGGACTGGAGAGGTCCGGGCCATTACATCAGATACCTCTAAAAAAATTCTCATCCTCGAGAATCCAAAACCCACCTAAAGAGAAAACGAAACAGGGTCTGAACAACCACCCAACAAGATACCTCTCAAAAGAGTCCAAGTCACCAAAGCAACAAAGGTAGCCATCTCATAAACATGAAATCTTCATAACTACACAAGTTACAATGATACAAGAGAAGATTTAATCATCAAACAACTCTGGATACTGATCACGTATCTGTGACTCACGTTCCCAAGTACTCTCTTCCAAGCCGTCGTGTCACCACAAGACACGAACTAAAGGAATGGATCACCCTCGCAACACCTTCTCCTTGCGGTCTTGGATTTCCACAGGTTGATCCTCAAAGGTGGCATCATCATCAACATCGATCTATCCCCAATTGATGATGTGGGAGTCGTCGTGAAGATAACGACGTAGCTATGTTACATGGAAAATTTCATGTATCCGACTCATCTGCAGGGGAAGTGCTACTCGATACTCCACATCTCCAACACGAGATAACACCTCGAAAGGCCCAACAAAACGGGGATAAATATTACTCCCATGACCAAACCTTCGTTGCCCATGATGGGGAGTCACCTTCAGAAACACATGATCCCCAACATTAAACTCCAAGGGTCTCCTCCTTTGATCATCATATGATTTCTGACGATCGCGTGCTGCCTTCATCCTCTCACGAATCACCTAAACCATCTCTATTTTAGTCTGAACTAGTTCCAGTACGAGAATTGATGACTCTCTGACCCCAGTCCAGCACAACGGAGAACAGAAAGGCCGGCCATACAAGGCTTCAAACGGCGCCATACCAATGGTGGAGTGGAAACTATTATTGTATGAAAACTCCACCAAGGGTAAGTGTTTCATCCATGAACCTCAAAAATCAAGAACACAAGTGAACAACATGTCTTCAAGAGTCTGGATGGTTCGCTCCGTCTGACCATCCATTTGAGGATGAAAAACAGTACTAAGGCATAGATGAGAACCGAAATCATGTTGGAGACCTCTCCACACCCTGGAGGTAAAACGAGGATCCCGATCAGAAATGATCGTCCTAGGGACTCCATGAAGTCTCACCACCTCCTCCAGATAATGCCTCGAAAAAACTTCCACTGATATTGACTCCTTGATTGCTATAAAGTGGTCCGATTTTGTTAAATGATCCACTACCACCCAAACAGCATCATGTCCTCCCGAAGCTCAAGGTAAACCAGTAACAAAGTCCATCGAGATTTCCTCCCACTTCCACTGAGGAATCTCTAATGGCTGAAGAAGACCACCTGGAACACGGTGTTCGGACTTCACCTTCTGGAAGACTAAACAACGAGACACAAACTCCACAACTGCACGCTTCAGCCCAGGCCACCAAAACTGACTCCTCAAGGATCGGTACATCTTTGTCACGCCAAGATGTACTGATAAGGGAGAACTATGGAACTCTCTGAGAACCACCTCGCGCATTTCCAAGGAAACAAAAAGCCTTCCATGATACAACACTCAGTGTTGTTCGTCCTCCGACCAACCATCAGGGGCCTCACCACAAATAACTCAGTCTCTCCAAACTTCCACCTCTAGATCCCCCAACTGGGACTCTTCCACCTTCTGTATCAGGGATGAATACACCGTCTTCTAAAAAAGACAACCTATACCTCCAACTTCTTCCATATCAAGATGTAAAGCTGACAGTTCTTCTATCACTCTACAGGAATCACCAGATTTACGCACAGCATCACTACGTGACTTTCAGCTCAGTGCATTAGCTAAAACATTCCCTTTTCCAGGTGTATAGTATATTTCAAAGTTTTATTCTTGCAAGAACTCCATCCACCGACGCTGCCGCAAGTTCAAGTCACACTGGGAGAAAACATACCTCAAACTCTTATGATCGGTGATAACCACAAAGCGCTCACCAATGAGGTAATGTCTCCAAAACTTTAGAGCAAACACCACGGATGCCAACACAAGATCATGGGTGGCATAGTTGCGTTCATGGGGATGAAACTGCCAAGACCCATAAGAAACAACTGACCTCTTATGGATGAGAACACAGCTTATTCTCAGGTGTGAAGCATCACAGAACACATCAAACTGAACTTCTTCGGCTGGAAGACAAAGGACTGGAGCACTTACTAACTTCTCCTTTAGATACTCGAAAGTTGTATGATACTGATCAGTCCATATAAAAGCCAGATCTTTCCTAGTCAAAGTTGTTAGAGGAGTTGCAACTCATAATAAATTGGCTATGAACCTCATGTAGTAGCCTGCGAGGCCAAGAAAACTTTGCACCTCTAAAACTGTCTTGGGGGCTTCCCAAGACACAACTGCTTCTATCTTCAATGGATCCACAGCTACTCCCTGTTGGAACACAACATGCCCCAAGAAATGGAATTCTTGAGCCCAAAACTCACACTTCAACAAATTCCCGAACAGATGATGTCGACGAAGAACTCCCAAAACGGCTCGTAGATGCTTTGTATTCTCCTCTTCAGATGTGGAGTACACAAGGATGTCGTCGATGAAAACCACCACAAAATTGTCCAGGAACTCATGAAACACAGCATTCATCAATCCCATGAACACAGCTGGAGAATTCGTCACGCAAAACGGTATTACAATGAACTCATAATGCCTATGATGATAACAGAAAGCAGTCTTCAGGACATCCTCATCCTTTACATGCATCTGATGATATCCTGACCGCGAGTCGATCTTCAAGAACCAACTTGTACCCTTCAGTTGATCAAATAAATCATCAATCCGTGAAAGAGGATAGTGATTCTTTATTGTCACTTTGTTTAAGAGATGATAATCGACACAAAACCGCAAACTTCCATCTGCCTTCTTCACGAACAGAACTGGTGCACCCCACGGTGAAACACTTGGCCGAACAAAACCGCACTACAACATACCATCAAGCTGTATACGTAGCTCTCATAACTCAGAAGGGGCCATCCTATATGGAGACATAGAGATAGGAGATGCTCGTGGCTGTAGCTCGATCCCAAAATCGATCTCTTGTTGAGGGGGTAATGCCACAACCTCTTCTGGAAAGACATTAGGTTACTCCTCCACGACCCTAGGAAACGCCAACCGCTGAACCTCTGAAGAACTCAGCATCATCCCAGCCACCATGGACAATAAGGATGGAACCCGTCTATGACCCATCCGAGGATCTCGCTCACCAACAAACACCACTTTCTCTCCATCTGCACCAAAGAATACGACCTTTTTCCTGAAGAAATCCACAATAGCCTACACTGATGACATCATATGGTTGTATTCGTAAACATAGGAAATCTTCCCAAGAGTAGTGTTTCCCCAACACTAGCTCACAGTCTCTACATACTTCAAACAAGTCAGCTCGACCTCCAACTGGCGTAGTCAATGCCAAGGGCACTAGAAGCCTCTCTACCTCAAGTCCCAAAGCATGGACAAGGGTAGGTGATATAAAGGAGTGTGTCACTCTTGAATCAAACAAGGCATAAACCAAGGTAGAAAATAAGAAAAGGGTACCTCAAACGATGTCTGCCTCGTCTGGCGCTGGCAATGCTAGAGCATGAAACTGACCACGACCTCCTCCACGACCTCTCTGACCCTGATGAAAACCACCACCACGGCCGCACACTGCTCTATGAGGACGGGGAGCGTCATGGGGTTGTCCTCTGCCTGCCCCATCTACCCTCTACTGATCGAAAGCTGGTGTAACATGCTGCTGCTGCCTCGGCTGGAACTGCCTCAACGGAGGAACCTGGAGAGGAGCGCTTGGTGCACGATGACAGCTATGAAAGGTCAGGAACTCCCGCTGCTGATGACCACGACCACCATAAGAAAAACAAGTGCCTGATCCCTTGGCATAGGCCTGAGAGTTGCTGCCTTCGGAAAAACGATATGTGAAGGGATGGGACCTACCCCCGGCTGAATGGAAACTCTTCTTCCCTAAAAACTGGGAACCCTGGACCACAGCTCTGCTTCGTGAGGAATCCTGTTGATTTCCCTCTCATGATGATCTAGTCCTGGCCAAAGTCCTCTCGACAACCTCTGCCCTCGCTAGCACCTCAAGATATGTCTTCAGCATAAATGGGGTGACCTGACGCTGGATCTCTGGACGCAAAGCCTCCTCGAAATGCCTCTCCCTGGCCTCCTCATCGGGAAACAGGTCCAAAGCATACTGTAAAAGGTTCCTGAAATGGATTCCAAACTCTTGAATAGTGTATCTCCCCTATCGAAGGGTAAGAAGATCCTGGAAACTAGACGCCTTTGCAGTTGAAGAAAGGAACTCAACGCTGAACTTGTCTCGAAACTCCTCCCATGAGATCACTGGCTCCTCACAATCCCTGAGGAAAAAAAGCCACCACTGCATCACTGCTCCACACAGCATTGTCACAAACAAGGACACCCAGTGCTCCTTCCGAGCACGAATCGAACTGAAGCTAATCTTGACCTCCTCTAACCAGTCTTCCATGACTGCATCTAAAATGGAGCCCTCGTACTTCTGCAGAATCTGGTTCTGAAACTCTCGGAATGTCTTTCTCTAAGTGTTGTCGTCGTCAACCTCTACCCTGCAGCGACCTGCTGGAACAGCCTAGTGGGCATCTTCTATGCAACCCTGACGAGGACGTCAACCTGGATCCATACCTGCAAAATAACAAACACTTAGAGCTCCTAAGCCCGGAATATGGAAGACTAAACGTTTATTAATCAATTGTTTTCTTTTATTTATTTTAGGTTAACCTATCCCAAGGTATACCCATTCAAACACAAGAACAAAGAAGAATGATGCATGATCCTTTCCTAGGTCTCTACCCTACAACCAGTATCACCTTATTTAGTAGCCTTTGTAAACATAAAGGTCCATACATCAGATCATAGGGGGCCCCAAATGCCTATGTCTCAGCTGGTTTCCATTGTTTACCGCACTTTCTAAACATGAATGACACTATTCCCCTACCAACCCATGCAACCTCACATGTACCTAACTCGAAACTCCATCCTATCCCTCAAACAGACCTCTAATACCGCTCAGTCACGACCCCCTCCCCACAAAGTGTACCCCTCCTGGGCCGGCAATGTGAAAAGGTAGATAATGACCCCCGAGTCCCACCTCCAGTAGGCCTCGGGTTGGATACTAGCACCGAGGGTGTAATAAACACTCAAATGAGAGGCATTACCCTCTAAGAGAACACATGCGGAAGAGAGAGATAAGATAGACACCAACCAACTCCAACTTGAAACTGAAATATAAAAGAAACCCAAGTACATATATGTAATTCCATGAAAAAGTACTACAACTGAAAGGGAAAACTACAAGTACCCAAAATAAAGTAAAAACAGTAGCGACCACAAGCCGGAACAGCTCCTGCAACTCCAAGCTAGTAGAAACCAATTTGATCTCCAGCCTTCTCCAAGTGACATGAAAACGGTTTATATATACATGGGGTGAGTATAACAATATACTCAGTAGTATCCTCCTTGAATCCTCTCAGGAAAAAGTAAAGAAGGCATGCTAAACCACAGTGAACAACAATTGAAACCAACACATCACCTAAACAGGTATACTATATTCCCAACCTCACCATGGATACTCTCACCAAGTAACGCATACAAGAATATATCATATAGAAAAGAATATCAAGGGTACCCAGCTACTACTTCCCCACTACTTTTCCGCTTTTCCCCAACGACATACGTCCTATGCATCTCTCTCCAAAGGCTTGCCCGTATACACTTGGGCTAAGCTCCACAATCTACACCACGTGCACAAAAAAGGCTTGCCCGTAGACACCTGGGTGAAGAACCACACCATCCTCACAACCAAAAGTAACCAAGTAGTTTCTAGGAGCCACCACAACTCGCATAACATGTATCATATGCCGAGTATTATACCTCAAGCCATTACAACCCATACACCGAGTAAGGATCCTCAAGCCATCACAGCCTATACACGTTACACCTATAGTAGTCCATAGGATACTATATCGAGAATATATGTCTGGAAATAACCACAAGCCATTACATCCCTCTACACACATATATGGGGAAAACTCACCGTTGTGCCAATGGCATGAGTATCTACCAAGAGAAGAGAGCGGGGCTAAAGGGCGTAGTCATCCATTCAACCTCCCATCAGAATGTTGGGGAAAACACCCCCCCCAGGGCTCAGAATCCCCAGGGTGTTAGTTGCCCCACTACCACAAAAACAGTTTTTCGCAGCACCCCCCTTTATCAGCGCTTGCTTAGTAGCGCTGATAAAGGGCCCCCCTTTATCAGCGCTTTCTAAGTAGCGCTGATAAAGGGGGCCTTTATCAGCGCTTTTTTTAGCGCTGATAAAGGGTCGGCTTTAAAAAAAAATTAAAAATATATTAATATATAAATATAGTTATATTGTTATATAAATATAATATATAATTTTTAAATATATTTTAGATAAATATAAATGTACATTTACACTTATTATACTTAATATTTAAGATATTTAGTAAAAATGACTTCTTAAAAAATTAAAAAAATATTTTTAATTAATATTTTGATAATCATTATGGAGTAATAGTCATTTAATAACAATTTGAGGACTAAAAAAATTAAAAAAATTAAAAAAAGATCCAAAATATGTTGAAAACGCAACTCAAACTTCAAACAGCCATAACTTTTGATCCGGGTGTCCGTTTGAGCTCTACCACATATCAAATCGAAGCCTGCGACGAGCTTTACGTCGCTATGACTGGGGGAAACCCCATTCAAGCGTTTTTCGAGGCCAAAAGAGGCCCAGAAGGCCTCCAAAACTGAGTTTTTTGTCGGGGTACCCAGATTTTTTAACATTTTGTGGATTTTCAAACTCGTTTAAGGGGGTATTATTGGATTTTCTTAGTGGGGACTAAATTTATTCCAAGGTATTACATTCATATTGATATTATGTCTTTGAAATTTTATCCTTTTTTATAATGAACTGCTATTTATAATCAAATATATAACTATATGTACGTATTTTTTATATATTCGCACCTAAAAATTAAATTTTTTAAATAAATAATTAAACATATTTACATATAAAATATATTAGCTTTATCTAAATAATAACTAATATCCATTTTATTTAAAATACCAATATATGAATATTTATATACCTATATATTAATCTAACTATATATATATATTAATCTAACTATATATATATTAATCTAATAACTATATATATATTAATATAACTACATATATATATATTAGTATTACTATAAATATATATATTAATATCACCATAAATATATATATTAATATCACTATATATATATTAATATAACTATATAAATATATATTCATATAACTATATATATGTTAATATAACTATATATATGTTAATATAACTATATATATGTTAATATAACTATATATATGTTAATATAACTATATATATGTTAATATAACTATATATTAATATAAATATATATTACTATACGAATAAATATAACTAAATATATATATATATAGATATATATTAATACCACTATATATATATATTAATATTACTATATATATTATAATATAACTATATATATATATTATAATATAACTATATATATATTAATATAAATATATATTACTATACGAATAAATATAACTAAATATATAAATATATATATATATAGATATCATGAATTGGAAAGCAAATCAAAATAGAGTAGTGGTAAGAGCTTAGGCGCGCAGGGGGGAGGTCTCGAGTTCAAATCCTGGTGGAGGCAGGGGTGCGCGCGCATGGGTAATATTGGAGTAAGCGCTGTTAAAGGGTGGAGGGGGGTGCGTGGGGTGCGTGGGGTGTTGTATAGGGGCCGAAAAGTGCTGTAAAAGGGGGGGTTCAAGCGCTATAAAAGCCCCCCCCCCCCCCCCCGATTGGCAGTATTTTTTAAATTTTTTTAATTTTTTTTAACTTTTATCAGCGCTTTTTTAAAAGCGCTGATAAAAGGGTCCTTTATCAGCGCTAAAACGAGAGCGCTGATAAAGGAAGCGCTGATATAGGACCCCTTTATCAGCGCTGATAAAGGGCTCCTATATCAGCGCTTTTCAGAGCACTGATAAAGGGGACCCCCCTTTATCTACACTGGCTTTATCAGCGCTTTTCTAGCGCTAATAAAGGCCGTTTTTGTAGTAGTGACCTTACTGACAGGGTGGAGTAGTGTATAGAAACACAAAAAGTACAGAATATATTATACTCACAACCACACTATGGGCATAACCTAGTCTTAGTCTCAACTGCAGCTAACGTCTCTCAGACTCCGGGCTTCTATTTCTAAGACTACGTATCCTATAAGCACACGACCAATTAAAGAACTTTATTAGATTTATTCATTCCCTTTTTTTATCAATTCCACTTTACATTAATTAATTCTTTACACATTAATTAACCATGAACAATTCCTCATTAAATTTCATTAGTATCACACCCAAAGTCAATTGTTTCTTTAAAAGTTACAACATCACCACTAAATTCCAGCATCTCTATACCCATGGATTATCACCATTTAATCAATATTTCATTACAGAATTACTTTACCATGTTCCCTGGCATTCTAGAAAAGTATCCTATGCTACTAAACACAAGGGGGCTCAACACGGTGACTAGATATAATACCCGTCGAGTCTTTGCCGCCTATAGAAAGAGCGTAGACCCATTCTCCCTTGAGAGGCTAAACACGGAAAGCACATGGCATACCCCACGTGTCTTCTCCCCTTTTGGAATAAGGGTAAGCAAGACCAGCTGCCTTGAGCAGTGGGGAAGAGTAAGGTAGATAAGCAACCAATCAAAACCACAAAACATCCAGCCATCACAACCATCCCATACCATCATCCCTAGTGTCCTCCCCGACACCCACATGCATAAACCGATGCATCTCGCCACCCTAGGCGTCATCCGCTTCCACAACCACAAGGCCTACCTGCCTCCACATATCACAACACCCCTCCAGGGTCACATCACATCACAAGCAGCAGGAAAAACAAACACCACATCAATTGGGATCTTAGCCTTATTTCACAATAAGAGGGTAACTCAGAACCCTTCAGGGAATTCAATCAATCAAGTTATTTAATCCATCTTGAATTAACAAATTCAATTTGTTGGTTCCAATATCATGAACCAAATCAGTAAGATATCACAAATATTAAACATTCTTACTATGCGAATTTAATCAACATCAAATGACAACAAGAACCATATTATTTTTCATGCCTCTTTATATCTAACCAATTAATTATCAATTAATTCTGGCTTTACGTTATTTATCAATTTCATCAGGAACAACATGCTAACAAGCAAGGCATAGATATCACACTATCTAGAAAAAACATGAGGCAACAACATACGTTCGATGCAATTTCTTAATCTGGTTCAAATATATTTATTAAGTAAATTCCAAAGTCATCCAGTGGGATTAGACATGATAAAATACAATTGCACATAAAAGAGAGAGAAGCACGAATCCCCTACCTCAAAGGTTTTCGAGGAAAACCACAGTGGTCGATGAATGCCCAAGAAACCGGGTGGATTCTCCAAGAATCCTCCTTAGGTCTTCTCTCTTAACATAACCAATACCAAAGCTCATCATATTTGACATGCACACTCTTAGATCTACCCATAACATGCGTATATCCAAGAAACCGAGAGAAGAGGAGGAGTAGATCTAAGTAGATCTAATAAAAACAAGCAAGAACGACCGCATACCTCAAGAATCGGCTTCGATTTTCCAAGAAAAGCCTCTGGATCGCCTCCAAAATTCTTGGGAGAGGTTTTCTAACCTTCAAGGGAGAGTAATCCTGAGTTATGGATACTTAAGGGATTAAACGAACTATTTGAGGAAAAATAGTTCAGATCCACAATTTTAGGATCTAACTTTAAGTGCCCACATGGTTAGTCTACATGGTTTAACAAATCGTGTGTTAACCGTGTGTTAGCTTTTGTCTCGCCAAACACTCCTCGCACGATTAGTCCGCACGGTTTGACAAATCGTGCACTAACCGTGCGTTAGCCACTACCTCCAACACCAACCTTGCACAGTTTGGCCACACATTTTAGGAAAAACGTGTGCCAACCATGCGAAAGCTATTTCCCTTAAGCTTTCCTTAAAAGTCCACCCAAACGCACCCCCAAGTCACCTTGACCTCCCGGAACACCTCCAGCACCTTATTTTCATAAAGGAATGGAACGGAGAGGTCCAGGACATTACAATGTCCACCAAGGAGTTTTAGGGAAGATAAATGGGATTATAGAAAATTTATATAGGAAAGGAGGGAGATTTCGATATTATTTAGGTTTTGGGCTCTACATAATAAAATGTCCAAAATCTCAAACCATGAAATCATTTTTTTATCATAGTTTCTTCCAAATGGGAGTGGTATAGATTAATTTATAAGGCAAGGGTATGAAATTATTAAAATATTACCATTGTTGATGAGGAGGTTAGCCACACTCTTAATGAAATGATTTTAAAACCTTAAAATATATCATAGGTTTTTGTGGATTCACATTGTATTTATAAAATAAATCAAATAAACTTAAAAAAATAAAATTAATTTCATGGGAAAACATTTATTTGGTCATGGGTACAATATATATTACTTATTAAATCGCATTTAGGTCATTATGATGTCATAAAACACAAAGTATATTTATACGGTATTTAATTTTTACCTAAAAATATGATTTTCTCAGAAAATTATGAAAAATTAACCATTGGATAATTTTTTACATTCTAGTTACATTAATTATATTCATTTTATATAAATAATTTTCAATATATGTGAATTTTCACTTTTAAAATATTGACTGACATTTATTAAAAATGACTAGTTTTTTATAAAAATAGTTTTTGAACCATATTAAAAATTGCATTTGACTACATAAATTTTATAATATAATTTATATTTGATAAAAATTATATTATAATAATATTTAATTAAAATAATTTTTATTTAAAATAATTAATTAATTTGAATATTAACCAAAAATACAATTTGTGCTTTATTATATCAAATAAAAATATTTTACAAAGTAACAACAATAGGATGAAAATATATTAATTATCTTATAAAAAATAATGTACATACTCATATTTTTGGGGTCTTGATACATATCCATTTAATACACCAGCAAACACCCGAAGAGTAAGGTGTGTAATGGTGGAATTTTCATAGGGCGGTTCAACAAATATGGTTTCAGCCGTGATCTCGATGAGCTTGAACTTTACCTATAAATAGTTTCAATCATGCTTAAGTTGTTATATTTCATATTTAGATTAGTCAAGGTAAAATCCCAAAAAACTATCTCCCTCAGAATCTCTGATAATCTGTTTTCATAGGTTATGATCCTACTGGTTTTGGCCATCACTTACTTTGTCTGTGACAATTGAATTTTTTAAAACTCTATATTTATACTAATCACGTGATCACTTTTCAAAGAATAAATTATCAATGGTAGTTATTCATAATGGTCAATTAAATTGAATAGGAATAATAAAAAAATAATTTCACGTGTTTTCTATAACCATATTATATAATAAGAAATTTAGTAAAAAACAAGGGGGTTTATCTATAATAGTTAGGGACATTAAAATTACACCCATTTGTGATACATATTACCCTATGTGGTGTACCTGGGGGGGATCAGTGGGTTATTCCTTTATACTATACTGAGATTGATACTTGGTATTCCTCTTTTATGGATCTCTTTAGACGGACTCTTATAAGGATGTGTAATCATAGTGCTCTTAGAGCGATAATTGGGATTCCCCTTTACATATCGTCTTAGAAAGGCCCATGATTCCTATAGATCAGATACCTTAATAAATTTTGATTAATTATCTAAGAATTGATAGATTATTATATTTACGGATGTTTCCACCAAGACAAAGAACATGATCGGGTTTTTTCCATGTTGTATTTGGCCCTAATGATTACACAATTATGCCCCCATGTGCATACACCTAGGGAACTATATATGTATAAACATAAATTATATCTATATAGGTTGACCATTGTTAAAAAATTTCCATATTAGTCCGAAGAAGGTATGGTCGGCCATGTGTCATTGAGTAACCTCAGTCTACTTGTTTACTTTTACACATTTACCGCTTTAACTATAATACATGCACACTACTATATTTTATATTAACCGACAGTATAACTTTAGACACCATTGGTAGTATCTTATTGAGTATATCTCACACCAAGTTTGGACCAACATTCCCCTAGGGTACCTAAACATACCTCATGATTTTAGGTTTGGGTTCATTGGTTTATGTTTGTGTTGTATGATTGTACCTTAGGAGTTTGTAGCGCAAGACTAAATTGGAGCTTAGGATGTGTATGGAGACAACCATGGGGATTTTTTATTTCTTTTATAAATGTACTGTATTGTATATCCTATTGTATTTTTCCTACTATGGATATATTAACATCATATTCACATGTATGAATAGTTGTATATTTGGAATCATCCACCTCTTTAGTATTATAATTATCTCTTTCTTCTCTTTCAATTATTTATAATACTTTTTCTATTGACTTGCTTCTGATTACCAATGTTATAATCTAGTTATGAGGCTATAGTCACCCCATTACACCTTTATGGACCATTTCTATTAGTCATCAAATTCTAGAATAAGGTGATTCATAGTTAAGGCCATGTGACTGATCGATCAGGTAACCATTTTAGTGGCTCCCAGGTCAGGATGTTACAAAGTGGTATCATAGGTGTTTCTCTTCATTTGTCTTAAAATTATAGGCTGGTGGATATGATAATAGGAATGAGTCATCACATGATAAATAGTTGTGTGTGGGAGTGATCCACCCATGAAGAAGGAAGAGACCAAGTGTCCAATGATGGAACTACTGTTTGTGCAGTTTGTTGTTATAACTGATTATGATTTCACCTCGAGTAATTAGTTTACATCTTATTCTCATTGATTTATGAGAGTTATAAAATTTACCTTTGTCTTGGTATATAAAGGAAGTAACATTACATGGATCATTATAGGAACATAGATACTCCCAACCTATGCATATTACATGAAATGTAGTTGGATTCCTAGATGTGTCTTATATGATTTATTGAGTATTCTGGTTTTTTATAACATGATGCATGGGTGACATAACATGATTTGTTATACAAAATATTCCTATGATTATTGAACTATGATTATCACATTTATCTGATAGTATTTTCTATTTATTTATCATGTTTACTTATATTTACAACTTTTTAAACATGCCTTGTTATAATTTTATTACATGGGTAGTTAAAATAACATGAAAACAACAAACTAAGTGGTGTTTTCATGCATAACTTTGAGGTTTCATTCAATTTGAATAACTTAATATGACATGTTTGATCCATGGACCATCAGTTGCAAGAAATGAAACATTTTTTGTTGATATTAAAGAGAATCCAATTTGTAATCGATAAATTTTATGGGTACATTATGAATTATGAAAATGGAAACCCATATAATCAAACCATTGTATATGATATTTTTATATTGAGATACCATTGTGTAAAAGTAAAAGACGGTAAATCTGAAACCTTAAATGAATTGGTTTGTTATTAATTTTATACTTGGATTGAACCGAATAGGTAATATTTGAAATGTTATTCTTACATCATGAACCCACTAAGGGTGTTTCAAAATTTTAATTATTTAAAATGTTTTGAGATACAATTAGATAAACCCAGGAAGGCTTAACGGGACCCTTTTAGGTCACCATTATTTTATTATTCCTTATTAATCAACCCCATGGGGTATGTTTTTTCTATATAGGGAAGGTTATTTAATGTGTCGATAGACCCTTATATGGAATAATTTATAGACATATGATGACATATTAATTGACCAGTCCCATCTTTAATTTTTAATAGACTTTTTATCTTATTTTTATCTATACTCATATGCAGCTCTAGTTAATTAAAATAACAATTACAACTAAAATGGTGTTTCCTTTGTAGATTAGAATTAACATTTTCATTTTAAAAGATAATTGTGAAGGATTATTATTAAATAAATGATTATTAAAATGGTGTTTATGTGATAAATTTCTTGATTTTGACTAGATTTCATTTATATAATTAATTCTTGACTGGATGTTTGATATGGTTTTTTATGTGATTTGTGGTGCTAGTTAAATAATGCGCAAAGTGCAGTTTTCCATATAACAAATTCTTGATTTTTTGAATAAAATATTTTAATGTTTAATGATTAAAAATGAATTAATGTGATGGATTAAGTGATATCTTTATAGATGTTTATATCTTTAAAACCCATGTAAGGGATAGCTTTACCTTTTCAATGTCAAATGTTTGTGATGAAAATGTGGACATTTCCTGTGGATCCCGGTTGACCCTTCTTAGGCTTTGTGTTGAACCTATATGACATTAGATAGAGCCTAGTGACCATTTTATGCATGAAATCTTGGTAGTATCAATGTTATATGATTTATTAAGGGTCTAACATGAGGTAGTTAGTGGCCATATAACTTTACAGCATCGTTAATTTCTTCGATGAGCTTTCTGATGTGCGGTATTACTTAGGTGTCGTTTATCCCATGTATGAATCTTAGTTACTAAAATTAACCCCTTATATTGATATGTTAATGTTAAATAAGTTTATCCTTGTTATGGTAATGAGTATCGATAAGTGATTAGTTTTCATTTGGTAGACATTTTAGGGCCACGGTCAACCGTCAATTAGGTTGTGTAGCCCATGTTCCTCTTATTCATTGTGGGATGATTTGGGAGGTCATCGGTATATTTTATAGTCATATGTGATTGTAAAAATTTGGGATAGAACTTTTTACATACCATCAGATAATGGGATGTACCAATTAGGTTGTGTAGCCCATGTTCCTCTTATTCATTCTTGGATGATTTGGGAGGTCATCGGTATATTTTATAGTCATATGTGATTGTAAAAGTTTGGGATAGAAATTTTTACATACCATCAGAGAATGGGATGTATATGGATACTGAGTAATTGGATTGTGTGAAGGATGTGTTTTTTTTTCTAATGAAATCTTAGGGTAGTATGCATTGATCCAAATGGTACTGTTGAGTTTCTAAAGTGGTAATATGAATCGTAAAGGTTCAATGGAACTTATTTAAGCCTCGAGATACTTATTTGTGTTTACAGGTCACCTTTGAGGTATAGTGAAATATATTTATTGATTTTTACTATCTTAGTACTGTAGGATAATGTTGTAAAATGTATTTGGTTTTGTGACACAACTGGTCAGTTAGGTTTGGCTTATATGCTAAACTCTATGAAACACATGGACATAACATGGGAGGATATTCATGTGCACATCCAAAGTGAATCTAATCTATCATTCCTTCTGTTAGATAATTTTCATCACTTTTAGTTTAATTCTTATTAATGTGTATTATACACATCTTGGACATACAGTTTGTGGTCAATTGAGCATCTTCCATTGGATGAGTTATGTTTTTTTGTAAATTCAATGATTAAAAACTCCTATATAGGGGATTATAAAATTGATCATATAAAATTGTGTCCTTCCAAGTATACAAAAAAATCTAGGTTCACCATTTGAGGATGGTCAGAACTACTTACTAATTTCATTAGGCTGATTAATATTTCAAGTGTGTCAGTTCTCTCGATGTATCACAATAATTATATGGTTGGATGAGTAAGAAACCATTGAAAAACATCATTAATCATGGATGGAGTTAGGTGGTTGTACTTGAGTGATCAACATATGCCTTAGTAGTGAAGGAATCATGTCGAAGTTATGATGATGTGTCGGCTGGTGAAGCCAAGATTTATCAAAAGAGTTGACTTGAGGTGGCCTGACTATCCTTTCCTTGGTGTAGTTGTATTACGGTTGGTTTAGTACCATAATGAGCACTTAATTTTGATGTAGTGGTAGTGTCTTGGGTCCTTTTTAGAAATATATTTAATACTATTACTGTACTATAGGTTTAGATATGATCATAGCCTCTATATTGAAATTCTTCATAATACACTATGGGATATTAAATTGTACAACGGGCTAAAAAGTTACAATGCCTTTCTATTTAAATAAATAGTCTCTATAGAATTTTCCCGCAGGATGCATGGTTGTTATAGAGGTATTGTTACTCACGAGTGATACATTGGTTTACTTGTACGAATACCATGGTAGGACTCATAAACACCATCCATTCCTGTTTGACTATACATCTAGGAGGTTGATTATTTTAGATCAGTCAGTGTTCTTGAGATGTGGACATCTTGGATTAATACCTATGTCTTCCTTTTAAATGACAGAGTATAGAATATATAGAATTATCTCTTTAGACTCTATTAGATGATTTTGTGGATACCCCGGTTTTCAGTCAGGCTCAGATGAGATGTATTGAGGTTGATGATCCAAGTGTGATGGATTGGGTACACACAATGTTCACAAAAAGGCATGGAAACCAAAATTAAAAGGTAATTATTTGGATAGAATAATTCATTGGAAATCAGATGTGGTATTATGTGGACATGCTTGATGTAATCATGAGGTGACTTGGTAAATGGTGTCAGGTATTGGTATGTGATACACTTACAATTTATACCAAGAATTTTAGAGAATAGTCAGTCAAAAGTATCTTGACGTGTTTTCTTTTTCTCAAGGAATGTGGTCAGTGAGGAACCATCTTAGGAATGTTTTCAGGATGAGTTGAGTTTAGTGTGAGGTCATACATATCTTTTTTTTTTGATAAATTTGGGAAACTGTACTAATTTAGGTTGATTGGAAATCAACTATTCGGCTATTTAAACCATTCCTTGAGCATCTTTAAAACACATTTGGCAATATTAAATTAGAATTTTTGGTGGTGGAATTACCATGGTTTGAAATTTTATATTCATTTTGGAACCAATAATAATAATCACTATGGTTTAGTACATTAATGTGAAAATTACATGATCATGTCTTGGGTTAGATGTGATTCAATGAGAGTTACCCCAATGTTTCAATTTTGTAATATGAGCATTTACTTGAGTTCTAAAGTTTTATATAACAAATGTTAAAGTGATTCTATGAGATGTTTTGTTAATTTATAAAGATAAAGTGACCATTTAAACAAAATTTAACAACTTGAGTAAGCTTGGTGTTGTTTTCATTGTTCCTTAAGTATTCTATGGGATGAAATGTTTTAACGTGGGTAGGTTGTAATGTCCCTCATTTTGGATAGATTGGAATTTCTAAAGGTATAGAAAACATCCCATTTGGTGGATGGGTCATTTTATATTTTGGATATAGAATTAGGGTTTTGAGTTTTTGAATATCTGTAAATAATTTTTTCAAATGTAGTTTATGTTTCAGTGCAAGTACTGAGGGTTTGGGGAAACACCAGAGGAATAATAGATGTCCAATATTCTAAAAACAACTGTTGTGATTTTTATAATTAATATAATAAATTTACAAAGAACGTAATTCTTTCATTCAGTGAGGACTAGTTAATTCATAAAATAAAATCTCAGGGGCCTTCCCTAAGGAATACATGTTGTGTATCTATTACACATCATGGAACTTTTATACAATGTGTTACAGTTACCCTCCATGTAATATGTATACAACCTTTAAAAATGGATAACATGGGATCAACCACTCATTTTTTTTCATTATGCATTGAGGGTGCCCAGGTATCGGTGATGCCTCCTCCATTTCTCTAAAGGTTCCTTGGCTCTCGTCCCTCTGGTGTTTTGAATCCAGCATCATTTGTCGTAATGAGAGCCACTTGGTATGTTCTTCACTCATATTTCTCTTTTTATTAATTTATCTCACCATATTTGGTGTTATCTTTAAGAAAACTAATTTTTCCTATTTTTAAGGCATTTTATTATTTCATTGATTTATCTAAAATTTGATTGACCCAAGCTTAATATTAGATGATTGTACTAGCATAACCATGAGGTAGGTAGTTTATATATTTTCTATTAAAAATTTTTTGAATTATAAATTAAGTTTTTATTCCATGCACCGGTATTTTTTTACAGTTCCTTTTAAATATGAATTTAGGATTTTAGGTCCTAATGCATGAATTGGTTAGCTATTGTGATTTAAAATGAAACTGTTAGAGTATTTTATCCTTGAATAAAACAATACCAAAGGTATATATCACTTATATTTCATGACCAATGATTGGTTTAGGTGATTAAATCACCCTCCATGGGTGTTGTTTTAATATGATTATTATTCTACCTTGATTATGATTTTGATAAATTTTAGGTAATTTGGATTAGCTATCTTGTATGAAATGATTAAATTATATAAAATAAAATTTTATTTCAACCATTCCATTTCATTTAATTAAACCAATTATGAGGTCTGTTGTTTTCTTTAACAAAGTCAAATGTGAAATAGAGATATTAGAATTGATGGATGGCATGATTAAGTACATGGACTTTATTATGTAATAATTTTGAATGATAAAATGGAATTTAACTCCTTTTAACACTTGATTTATGATATAGAATATTTAATAACATTACCTCAATTGTATTTTAACTTAAATTATTCAATGATTATATGGGTCTTCATCAACACTTAGGTTTCCACTTTACAGAATTCCAAGGACAGACTAATAGGATACTTGAATAATTTTTTTCCTTGAGCGATACTTGGTTTTACCATGTAAGAATTCCTTGTAAGGGATCATAATTTGAGAGATATTATAATACCCATGAGTGATACATGTTCCCTTAGTGGAGTACCATTGACGGGCTATGTGAATAGTGTTTTCATGTCGTTCCACAAGAGATACTCAGTCCAATATGTGGGATACCATGGATAGGCTCAGAGGGCTATAAGTTATTCTTACAACACCATGAGTGATATCTGGTTCTTGAAGGGATTACAATGGATGGGATAAGTGGGAAATGATGTTATCCCATGGAATTAGTGGTTCTCGACTACAATGTGGTATACTAGGGATGAGTTCCTAGGTTGCCTGATTTATATCATATGCCTCGAGTGATACTTGGATTCCCATGTAGATATTCCAAGTATAGGATCATAGGATGACTAATATTATTAAACCCATTAGTGATACTCGGTCCCCTATGTGGTGCTCCAGTGACAGGCTTATTGTTTTATGCCTTTATATCATATTGAGAGTGTTACATGGGATTCATCTATATAGATCATCTTGAACAATATCTTATGTTTATGGGTAATCACAGTGATCTAGGTGTGATACTTAGGATACCTCATTATAGGTCGCCTTGGATGGGCCTGGGAAACATTTGATCAAGAACCTTAATGACTCTTGTTTAACGATCTAAAATTTATTTCTTATCAGATGTAAGGATATGTCCACCAAGACAATGAAAATTATTGGGTTTAGCCCATTTTATATTCATCCCTGTTGATGGACTCGTTATATAACCATGTCCATAAACATAGAATATTATAAATATATCCACATAGATTATATTTGTAAAGGCTGAAAATGATTTGAGATATTTCTCTTTAGGCTGAAGCATGTATGGTTGGCTAGCGGTCCCTCAAATACTTAAGATAACTCATTTAATTTTACATACTTACTGCTTTACATATCATACTTTCAATCTTATGTATTTTATATTCATGGACTAGATAGATTTATACACAGTTGGTGGTGGCCTACTAATTATTACTCACAACCTGTTTGGGTCGCCATTCCCTTGGGGTACCCGTACTGACCACAAAATTTCATGTTTGGGTTCATTGGTCTATGTGTGTGTTGTATTCTTATACCTAACGAGTTATGATAACATGAATAAGAAATAGCTCAGTATGCACATGGATACATTGGTGGGGATTTTGTTTATTTTTTTATTCATGTACTATATTGTATCACCGGTTTTATGTTTCTTACTTTGGATTTTATAGCATCATATGAACATGCATGTATAGTAGTATATTTTGTATTTTCCACATTTTTAGTATTATTATGATCTTTCTTCACTATGTAATTTATTTATACTACTTCTGATATTGAATTACATATCATATAATATTGTGCTACTTTGATCATGAAGGTACAGTCTCCCTAATTTACTATCATTGGACACTCATTACAATTCATATGCCTCAAGCATACAAGGATGCTTGCTTGAGGCAATGAGACCGACCGGCTCGGTGCACCGTTTCAGTGGATCCCCTATTGGAACGTTACGGTCATGTCTTCTCATCCTATCCCTATATACTATAACCCATGAAAATGTATTATGGTTGTTCCAATGTATATAGCTATGTTTAGGACTCTAAACTTTCCAAATGGTAAGGCATGGGATCCCACCACATGGATTGTGGGGTCACATATCCTTCTATATGTGTAATCCATATACACATTTCTCTATCCTTATAAGGATCATATGATGTATATGCCAACTAGATGGTGTTTTATACTTAATATATAAACCCCAGTCATGATATAGAGGGGAAAAATGATGTGTGTATCTTTGGAATACATAGAGTGTGGTTTATAATTTCAATGAAATTCCATTTCTTCACGTGGCTTCACCCATGACACTATTGACACCACTAATTCAAATAGGAATCACACTAAAACATATGTATCTGAGTTGAACACCCTCCATTGTAGGTTGAAAGTTAGATTATTTTCATTATTCATGGGAAATAAATGACTCCCATCACCATATGTGTAACCACTCAGCCCATGTCCTAGAAGATGCACTGCTAAAGCCAACATTGGACCACTAATATTTCCAGTGGTAGGATTTTGACCCCCCATCGCTTGAAAAAAAAAACCATCACTTATATTCCAAAGAGATCCTCTCAATCTAGCTCATAGATCCACCATTACCCAATCAATAGTTGGAATCCCATCAAACTCTCCATGCCTCTGTCAAATTTCCAAAACCCATGTTTGAACTTATGACCATGATTTTTGGTTACAAAGAATAAACGCACAATTATTTTTCCTTCAGGTATCATCGAATCACTAGAAAAATGATTATAGATGATGAACACCTAGAACATATGTAGAATGGTATGTAACAAAAAGTGATCCTTCATCAATGACCATGTTTCTTCCATCATCAATAGAATCTAATAAATGGATATTATCAAATCAACATGAATCAATGAAGATAAACAATATCAAATTCCTTATTATAGGAAGATAAAATATTTTGTTGGAAAACCAATGAATAATGATTCATGAATTAATTTAGGATGAATTAATTCACGTATGTCTAAAATTATAATAAAATATTAAACAACAAATATCAAATTTCCATCCTCAATTTTATATCGATCACTGATGAAGAATGTTTCTACTTCATTTTGTTTAGCGAGATCCAAGACATCCTTCATTGATGACGATCCTCCCAGTACCTAATCCTATCTCTTTTGATCATTCACTAATGTTTTCTCCACTCGATGTCTATGTCCTCTCATTATCTATTGGGCTATATGGATAACTCATTGGAATAAACCAAAACATTATTTATATAGAGGATCAATTAAGGTTTTATGATTTAATAATAATTTAATTCATTCATTAATTTAATTCACCAAAAACATCACTTTATCCAAATACCTGATGCCAATATATATTATATCATGCCTATGGTAAAACCCGTATTATAGATTTAATGATGGTATCATATTTCTCATCTAAGACATCATTCAAGAGTAATTACATTATTACTGAAAAAATGTTATCTTGTGATATATTATTTTAATATTTTTATTATATCCACACTAAGGCTCTTAGTGCCCTATAATCTCATGTTGACTCAGTGCCTAACTTTGAAAATATTCCCTAAATTATTGAAAAGTCTTAAGAGAAAAAAATAGAGTCGTTACACCCCTAACCTCAGTGCTGAAAACATCACTATGAAATCCTAACCCCATGAAAATAAAACGATAATAACTCTATATTTTATGTTTTTGATAATTTGAAAATATCTACCCATTTTATAATTATTTGTGTGTAATTTTATCTTTATCAACATTACATTCTATATATAAATGAAGTGTTTCATTATCTTGGTACACTACTCTCTATTTTATTTTTTCTTGTTCCAAGGTTCACATTGATATATTAGAGGAGTCTTAAATGATGTTTAAGCATAGATCTACATCTTAGTAATATTTATTAACCAAAATAAAATAATTCGAAAAGAATTTCGGAATTAGATCATATGATAAGTGATTTATAACTTGATTTCCATGGAAACTTGGATTAATTCCTTTTTATTTTGGAATTTTCATATAAATATAGCTATCATTTTAATATTTTTATGATTCTAAATAAATTTATGGAAATAAATATCATACAATATCTTCATGGGATAAAATTGGTGAGTGTAAGTTACTAGGTCAAAATTTTATTCAATAAACATAAAATTGGGTGAAGGAAATTCATAATCACATTAAATAATCATTGATTCAATAGAAGATATATAAAAAATAATAGTAGATCATATTTGGAGTTTTAAATTAGTTATCATTTTCTTGAAGGTATCAATTTATAAGAGTGTCGTGGGTTTCCAAAAGATAGTGAAGCCCATTATATATTTATCCAATCCAGATATTTGGCTGAATTAGATTCATGAAAAATCATTTTCCTCTAGAACCTAACCTTTTCTAGTTTAATTATGTTTTCTACATCCCTTTACTATGTAAGGGTATGACATACCCATTGTATATACCTATCTATGAAGGTACATAATTGGATCCTAATATATCCTATGAGTATGGGAGAATTAAAATTATTTATTAGAGAGATCCTGTGTTTTGGGGTTGTATGGTCCTATTGAAAAATGTTTAGTAAAGTTGCCACAAGTTTGAGGAACCAAATTGGGAGTTAGAGGAAGAAATGAAGAGGAATTACCTAAAGTTGTTTACTAATTAACTATTGTTTAAATTTCAAGGGGAAATTTTCATTAAGGTGGGGTGGGAGATGTAATAAATGCGAATTAATGTATTAATTTTCCATATAATATAAATTTCATTACTTAATATATATTATTTTACTAACTATCTAAATTGGTTAAAATATTAAATAATTAAATAAACATAAGTATTATTTTATTATTATCGTAGAAGTTAAAAAATAAAATGTAAATATGGAATGAAATGACTATAAGAAAGAGAATAAAATGAATAAAATTAAATTAATTAATAAAAGATATAAGCTATATTTATAATTTTTGACAATAAACATTAAAACAATAAGAGAAATGGTATTTCAGAAAAATAATATAAACTGTGAAATAGACATTTTATGGGGATAAAATTAACTAACGAATAAAAACTGTAAATTTTAGTATTATAATTAATTGAATATAAAATAATATTATCAGTTATATGGTGAGTTCATAACAATTAAAAATTTATAAGGTTGATGTTATAAATGTGATCCAGTAATTGAAATATAAATGACCCCATTATAAATAAAATTTGTTATACCCAAAATAATTTATTGATGTATTTATTTAATAATAAAATTTAACATAGTTAGAGGTGATTTTTAATAAAATGGATTTAAAATTTAAAATCATCATTTAAAAATTATTTAATCAGGGCCGATTGATTTTTTTTTGGAAATAAACAAATTTTGGGTCAATTATATAAGAATACAATGTTGGTAAAATATATATTGTATGACTCTGCTATGATGTAAAAAAAGTAAATAACTTGGTTTTTTAATTTTAATTCCTTTAAAGAAGTATTATTTGTTAAATAACTTTTTTTAAATATAATAATCATCCTCTTAATCATAAATAAATTTTTATATGCATAAAACAATGTTTATTCCATTAAAAACAATTTTTTGTTTCCTCTTATGTATTGTTTTTTATATCCAAGGAATATCAATTTTGAAATGTTTCAAATTATATATAACATATAGTTTTGTGCAATACCATTGTTTGTTTTTAAAAATATATAGTTTTGGAACCATTTTTTTATGTAAGAATAATTTAATATTATGATTGAAAACTTCTACTAGAAAATTATTAATTTATTCTTCATGTTCACTATATGTATACCACTATAAACTAATTTATACTCAGTATAAATATATTTATCGTTAATATTATATTATTTACTCACTGAAATATTCAATCAATAAACTATTTATACTTTAAAGTTTTTTCCATCATGTTCAAAGAAAGCTTCAAGTAACATAAGATTATCATGTTCTTGTCACTCTATTTTTAATTCCTTTAGGAAAAATATCATTTAATTTTGTATTTTTTATATATATTCCTATATATATAATATATTAATTTAAAATTAATATTAATTCATGATTTTCTCACAAACTATTTTATTAAACTCCTTTCATGATTCATTAATGTTACTAGAATAGTATTTTTATTATAATAATACTCTTCTAAATCCTATGTAAAAGATTTATTATCGGAAATATGGATATGAAATTTATAATAGAGCCAATATATTTTAGGTGGGATAATATATACTTGGTTTAGTCATTACATTCAGTTAAATAGTAATACTTCTTATATTGGTACAAGTGAACCATTATTATCGATTCTAACATCCCTAAAATTTATTTCATGATGGTTATTATATTCCCAATGCGAGTCACATATATGGGATGTATACTCTTAATTTTAGATGGGTTTTATTCATAAATTACATTTTATTGCACTAAAAATTCAATTTTTTGATTTTAAATATACCGGTTTATGGTCGAGTGATAACTAAAACAACACAAGGGATACTCATAACAATATTACAGATTCAAAATCTAAGAAATAAAAACATATCACAGGAACAAAACCTGATGATAAATAAAATCATGAGGAAAAATTTTCAGACATTATAATGAATTACATCATCCTCATGTGTGACAATAGTCACCATCTCCATCCTATCACCATTATCATCATCATTGATCATCGATACACCGGTATGCTAGAGATTATCATTCGCTGCAGCCCGTCATTATTGCCATAATAGCCCATAATAGACCACCATAGACCTTCCGACCGACAAAGAAGAAACTTAACCACATCCAATATAAATAAATTAAATCCAGACCGAAATAATCATAAACACAAAACAAGAATCGAATAGGTCAATCACTCACAAAAAATCCAGCAAACCGTCACGATGGCTTTGGGGGAGAAACACTGAACAAGAAAATTATCTATACACATTGTCTTTTCCAACTCAGAACATCACCACAATCTAATGGACCATGCCTATAACACTAATGACTACCACACCACACATAGAAAAACCTTATTGCTACCATGTCTCCAGATCCTGACTGGGAGAGGAGCATTGGAACGTGAGGTCAAAGTAGGGATTTGAGCGGCCGAGTTCTCTGAAAAATGTCAATGTCTATCAGGTTGAATAACAATAATTAACCAAATTGGAGTGAGATGACATAGGTAGGACATTGAAATCCATTGACCAATAAACCAAAAATCCCAAAACCTCCTTGTTACAACTGGTTCATGTCAGACTAGGAGAGGAGCAGCGCGACATGAGGTCAGGGCAGGGGATTGATCGCCAAGGGCTTTAACAGGTGACAACGTTAATCAGGGCCCCAAATCCTCTTTCAAATAAGGCATAGTCATTATTATGGGAAACAATAGAGCCTTCACTTGAGAATACATGAGTATTAGGACCAAAGTGGAAAACAAATTCTTATCGTGAATAAGGTGTAAGGGGAATAAAGGGGCATAACCCATGTAGAAGTGTTGCTTATGGAGAAGAGAGTATTTATCACTATAACATTAACATGTTTGAAAACATGAACATGGAATAATTAAAATATTAGCCTAATAAAATAATGGAATCAAATTAATTAATCAAAAATAATGATAACATGGTCATTGATCTTAGTATAGGAGCATCAAACCAAAAAATGGTCATCATGAGAGCATAAAATTTACCTGGAGAAATGGATGTCAAATTATGATAATCATGAACCATGGAAATTTAAATTTGAAATTTGGATAAATAACAAGTAAAGGAAATCATAAGATATGTGGGCCACATGATTTCAATCATATATCATAGCTAAATTAACCTATGAAAAAAAGGGTTTACCAAACATTTTCATAATGTTTGGCATAATATGTAATCATGTATTGGATCTTATGATAACCAAAATTAAATATTTCAAAATAAACATACCGTAAGGTTTATTATATATTGATACATGGTGGATATGAAAATGTTATAGAGGATGGAATTTATAGAGTGCGAAAGGAGAATGTTAGAGGAATCTTGAAATATTTTTATTAATATTTTTCCAGTGTTTTCATAAATTCAAATAGATAGTTACACTCAAAATAAATGTTAAAATAAAGAAAAGGTATTTTATAATAAACATCCAAATAATTATTCCTATAGAATAAATAGAGATAAATTATAGGAAATGTGAAGTGAATGATATAAATTGGCATTGAAGTGGAAATAATGTTTTTTATCCATTTTTAATGGTTCTAAAATAACCTTCCTCAATAAAAGAGATAAAAATTACCTTTAGGACATTAATTAAGATAAATATAAATGGTATATAAGATAATATGTATTGAAATGACAATATAATAATAAGAATGTTTTTTGGAAAGAATTAATATGTGTATGGAAGAGAAATACCTAATATAGGGAATGATAATTATTCTTGAAAACTTGGAATTTTTAGTATGTAATAAATCAATCAAGAAGAATATACTAATATTAAAATGCAATTTATTGAGATATAAAGATAAATTAAAATGATATATTGAGAAATTGAGGATATATAAAACTGGAATTCTATAGTCAAAGTAGAATGAGTTTGACTCAATGAAAAGAGATCGATCCAAAAGAAAACTTACCATGGATTCTCGCTTAGTCAGACCTGATCTAGATTCCTATATAATCAATTTACAGTTATTATTCATCTAAATAAGATAATTGATATATTTTTTAACTTAATATAATTCATTTTTATTTTATTACAATCCATCTATTAATCGTTCATAGTTAAAATTAAATGTCTAGTATTATTTGTTCTATTTATTCCACGCCTTCTTTGATATGATAGTTTTTGTCATTGATCCTTACAACGAATTAATAATGGGCACAATGGTCATGGATATTATTTAGACAAGTTTAATGTATTTCTCATGTTCCATGACTATTTTCATGGATGTTATGGTAAAGGTTCATTGTGAATAATTATAAATTTTTATTTTTTTGAATAATGAATCAATAAAAAACTGATTTTATTAATGAATATACTAATTTATATTACCCTAATACAATTATAATCTCCTATTAAATTAATAAATATTAAAATATATTCAAGTATTTAATTTTTAATAATCATTCATGATGGAAACATTATAGTATTGTCCATGTAAATGTTAACACTTACTCAAACAATAATGTGTTATAATGAATAAATGAGGAAGAATATATTATTTTATATTTTTAAAAACACTTTTATATAAGAATACTGATGTTAGTTATATTTTATTAAAGTTTTAAATTATATTTAAGAATTAGTGGATGATTGAGATAAATAAAAATGGTTAAGGAGAAGATAATACATACATTAAAGAGTCATTAAAGACCCTCTTGGAAATGAAGTATCATGGGATCTTGGTTATAACAAAAATCTACCAAATGTGGGAGAGGATTATTATAGATGTAGTTTGGGTAGATAATTTAGGGGAAATAGAAGTATTTCTGTTTTTTTTTTGATTTTGTTGGATGGTTTGGGTTCTATAGATGTTGTGAGGGGAATCCTATGAAATTCATTGTTCAATATTTTATAATTCCATTATCTCAAGCGCTCCAATACACCCATAGCGCCCACTACCTCCCTCAATACTCCATTATAATTTTTAGTCAACAAATATATTCATTAACACTACATTGGTTTAGTATATTCATTTTTACATACATATGGTGTCATATTTACCATATTTACCATGTGTTATCGTATTTCACTACGTTTTACATTATTTTGATATTTTTACCAATAATTAAAAAATATCACCATTAACATAATTTTTATATCTTATTTATAAATATAGAATCCATATTAATAAATTCAATAAAAATATATTTTTTTTAAAAATGTGTAATGCATAAAAACAATTTTTTGAAAAATATATTTTTAACCATTAAATGATTTTATTAGATGGCGGACAGGCAGCAGAACTCTCCCCCAAAGCAGAGTGAAGATGGAAATCCCTAGGGTTGGTGAGAGTGGCGATACCGCAGTTCCTCAGTTTCACGAAGCTCCCTTATCCCACGGAAGATTCGTCCCTGTCGCGCGATGCTTATCCTCGCACCTACGCAGATGTGAGGACGATGATGAAGCTGGTCTCGCGAACAGACTTGGCTTCTGGATCTACTACGGGACATGAAAGGCCAGAGTCGTGAACAACCTTGGAATCTGGTTCTACTGCGGAACACGAAAATCTGGACTCGCAAATGGCCTTGGCATCTGGTTCTACTGCGGAGCACGAAAAGCCAGATTCACGAACGGCCTTGGATTTTGTTTCTACTTCGGATGATGAAAAGGTGAGACCTCCGGCCTCTAATCTAGTGTTGGCCTCTCGTTTTGGGGCTGGATCCGTAAAATCGGGACCTCTTACATCGCATCTGGTTTCGAGTTCTTGCGTAGTGGCCGGATCTGATGCACAATTATCTGGGGTACATAGACCTGTCATCGAGGAAACTCTCCACGGTCGGAAGTAAACAAAAGGGTTAAAATTGAATCCCTTGAAGGCCGCGATGAAACAAAATGAAGGAACGTATGCAGAAGCCACTAAAAGTTGTGCAGATTTAAAATCTAGTGGAGCTATGGGCTTTTAATCTGCTTAAGGATTCATCTCCGGGAAGAATACTTTACAAGGGATCGTCGGCCCATGTTGAAGCTAATCTTCTGCCATTTACCGAAAGAATGAAAATTGGAAACAATTATTTCATTGCACGCATTGATTTAACTAAGGGTGAAAAAAACTGGAAGCTTGATGATATTGTAAAAAAGATCTCAATTCAGTGGGGTTTCTCCAATTGGAAATGCGTCTCGGACTGTTTCTTCCCTTTAGAGGAACTGAAGATTTGAGAATGCGGAATGGGTTTGCTGCAACTAAACCTGGATGGCTTCACTTACATGAATGACCTTTGGAATTCAATGTCTCACATGCTTGAAACACATTTTGGCAGGTCTGGACTTAATTGGGTTTTATGGCATCTGAAGATATTGCATGATATTGACGCAGCAATTGGGACTCCTATCCGGCTCGATAAAGAGACTGAGGATGTTCAGTTTGAGCATTTTTTCAAGATGCTGGTTGAGATTGATCTCAGCTCTACACTGATTGACATGGTAGTAACCCTTTTGACTCCCTCTGATAACATTCTAATCGATCTTGAGTATGAAAAAAAACATGTTTTCTGTTGTGAATGCATGGATGTCAGGCACTATTTGGAACAATGTCGTATGAAAATCCTATGTGAGGGGTGTGGGCTGAAAGGTCATCCTTTCAACCTATATCGAAAGAAGTCAATGCTCAAAGCTGAAGACTTGCCAAAAAACATTGCTCATGATAATCTCCCTGAGGAGCTAACTAAGCTCCTTCCCAAAAGGCTAAGGGTAAGGAGCTGATGGTAGAGGATTGACGAAGTGATTCAACTAATATTGATGCCTCCACTTCTAGATCCAAACAGAAATCTTGGGCTGCCATTTTCTCAGAAGAGACGAATGTCCCTAATGTAGATTTTCCTAGCAATGGACAAAAATCCAGCTTGCAGCAAGCTCAGCCTCAATCTAAAGACAATGACAATAAAGTGTTGGTTGAACAAGTCAATGAGAAAGAGATTCAGAAAGAGGTTGATCAACAACTTCATTGTGAAAAAATGGATGCTTTAGGTAACAGTAAAGGTAAACAAATTTTGGAAGTTCCACTTACTTCCAAAATTTGTAATGCTTCATAGAAACCCAACGTGGATAATGAGGGCTTCCGACTTGTTTCCTACAAGAAGACTAGGTCATCAAGTGACCTACAAGTAGAGGTTGAGAAAACAATGGAGGAGACCAATTAGGTGAATCCCCCCAGATTGGTGAGGTTGAGGGGAAGATGGACAATTCTCTTAAAAAGAATATTGAGAAGTAGACAGATAGTTTTGACTGTGACATCACTGATGATGAGACCCTATATAAAAGGATTAAAGCTCTTCCTCCAAGTGGAGGAAAATCTAGAGGCCAAGGGCGAGGTCGCGAAAGATATATTTCTGAATGGAATGCACTACGTGTGGAGGAAATAAGGCTAAGTGAAAGATTGATGAAAAAGATAGGTCACTAGCTTATGTTATTGGCACTTTGTTTTGTACTCTCGTGCCCTATCCGGTTCTTATGTTTAGCTTGCTTATTTTCAATAAAAGAGGCCTTGCACCCAACTTTTGCAAAAAAAATTAAATGATTTTATTACTATTACACATCATTTTAATTAAAATTATGTAAATAATATATTAACTAAATATCATCTTATAACATTAAAAGTTAAATTTATCATGATAATAATACACAACACATAGATAAACAATTATTTGAAAAAATATATCTTAACATAAATTATGTTATTACTATTTATTTAAAATTAATTATTATTCTACAAATAATTACTTGAATTTTATCAATCCATTGGAATTAAAATATTTCTTCGAATTTCATAATTATATTTAATTGAATTCATTCTATAAAATTAATAAATTTAACAAAAAATTAAAATGTTAAAATATAAACATAACAATACCAATAATTATTATTATTTTAAATATAATTTATTTTAAAACTAATTACATGTTGATATATTTCAAACATCTACTTATAAAACCCATTCTAACTTCTGCACATTCCCAATGGGTGATATAAGTAATGGTTCTTGTCATTTGTGGTGATTCAATTATCATGGAGCTCATAGTGATTTCTCAAAGAATGAACTTCTCCTATATACGATTTCACTCAAGCCATACATGTTGAAGTTTAGCTTGGGCATAGTCAAGGGGAATGCCAAGTGATGTTACATCCTTATTAATATTAGAAAAAAAGGATTCATTAGGAAGCCCCCTACTATTTGTGGAAATATATTTTTCCATTCTATATAAATTTCACAATGTGATTATTCACACACACCATATGAACGACTTTGTAAGAAGAGAAACATATTATAATTAATTTAACTAAATGTATAATATTATTTCAACTATTAATATAATTTATCTCATTGATCAGTATATTATCCAATACCTACATTTTCCTAATATCTATATATGCTCAATATCTAACAACCATATAATGAACATATTGTATTCACACACACACACACAAACACACAAATATGTTTCTATAAAACCATTCATCTGATTCGATAATTTCAGTCAGAAAGTTATTTATCACATTTCTATCATGTTTTAATATTTTTGAAGCCATCATCAGTGGTATGATCCTCATGGGAGATCATGGTGACAAATATTACAATATTAACTTATTTTTATTTACTTATAGTTTTATTGTTTTGTATTTTTTATACTTATGATGAATTTAGTTTTCTTTAAATATTTATTATATTTTTACATTACACCTTAATAAAAATAATGTTTTTATTATCTTATTTGGTGTTGCGTGTAAACGAATATATCAAGAACGTCAATTTTATTTAATTAGAATTTAATAATTAAAAAACAAGGTTTTAATCGATTCCTTTTTAATTAGGGGATTATTGATGAATTATTCAATAAAACTTCACTAATAATTGATTCAAACATGTGAATACCTTCTTAAATTACTATTTATATAATTATTAAACATTTAATGGTATTAATAACTACATATTACCATACTTTTATTGTAGATTTTCATAAATCAAAACCCATTTTCCTTTTCTATGGGCCACCTTTGATGATTGTTCTCATGTAGTTAATTTTTTCTGTTATGTGATCTTGTATATAATTTCTTTTTTATGTATTTTAGATAATTTATGTGATGGTTATTCCAAGAATTAGATATCCCTCAATGCATTAAAAAATGTTTTATCTATATAACAACTATGTATGAAGCATGATTATGATACTATGAAATTGATGGGAAATCTTATCATAGTACCCCACTACCATATCATGACATTATAGGGGACCGTGACAAAGGATACCTCTTGACCATATATTTATTATAACAAGGTGTAGGAGGATATTCTTGAAATCATAAACCTTATGACCACATGTTTATGATCCTCAGTTTTTAGGCATTACTTATTTCATCATTCCTTATGTTTTATAACCATGATTTATATTCTAGGATGATTAATTATGATTCTTGATGATTTCTTATGTTTTATAATGATTTATTCCATATTTGGATTTCATTATCATTTATGATTGTAAGATCCCGTCTTTTTCTTGGTACGTCCCTCTTGAGGTTTAGTTTAACCTATTTTAGCTGGGTTTTCTTTTCTTCTTTAAAAATTCGTGGTTGAGTTTGTCTTGGGGATGAAGACATTTTTCTAGGTAAAATGACCTAATGTTTGGGGATGTATTTTTTCTAAATTAATGAAGTTTGTGTATAAATTTTTTAAAGGATTATGAGGGTTGTATGAGGGTTTGGAAAACCAAAAAGGTGGTTTAGGTTTTTTATTTGAATCCTAGTATGTGATCTATCTATAAGAAACATTCACATCATGAATGGGTTATATGATGTGAACATGTTCTTAGACAAATGTGGTTAATTGGTTCAATGTGAGAATGTTTCACATGCCATGAAACTGGTTCATGTCAAGAAATAATTGACCAGGGTTATTTTAACCCAAGGTGACACACAATTCAATGTATCTTATAAATTTATAAATTCACATTATTAAAGGGGTTCATGTATTGAATATCTTGAGTTCAGTTGTTTAAACCACACCGCATGTATGAATTGATCTCATTTCACCATGTTTTATCCTATCTGAAAACCTAGGGAGACTCCACGTGATTTTGGGGTGATTACTTTCTTTTCGGACTTCTTGTTCTAGCATTTGCTATCTAGTGTGTTCCTTGGTTTTGGTTTTAGCCTTTATTTCTCTATCCTCATTTATAGTTGTGTGACTAATTAACAATCATTGAATCTAGTTTTGATCTTGTTTCTTCTATGGTCTCGGTTTTCCTTGTGATCTCCTTCAACTTTTTTCTTCATTGGAGTTCCCCTAAGAGTGTTTCCTTGATCAGCAAATTAAGGTGGGTGGTGTAAATCTTAGCCCAGTTTTTCTAATTTAATTATGCATAGTATGTGTGATATGTGAAATCACGCCAACATGCTATGTGTACAACTAATTAATTGGATAATCCTATTCAATAATAATATTTTTTAAACCATCCATTGTATCGGTCATGTCAATAGATGTCGATACTAAGACCTAAATCCATTTGATAGGTGTTTTAACCTTGGACATTGTTAATACTTGATCACCTAGACATTATATCCCTATGGTAAATTGGAAATAAATTTATTGATTTTTGGTTTAGTCTTATGAATTATAAAAACATGTAAATTGGGTTATTTCTATAAGGTATAATCACCTTGACTAAATTGGGTTGACTAATATGTTAATGAACACTGGTTTAAATGATCAATAAAACAGTTTTTATATATATGAGGATAAATGGAAACCTAGATCTATGAGCCATAACTAGCTAGAAAAAAGATAATTTGATGAATTGACCATTCTTCCTTTTTTTGATATACCATGCATGTTTGATTTCATGGCATTGAAAAAAATATCTTATCTTTCGAGATTTTGTGACATTGATATGATTTATTCCTAAGGATGGGATGCTTATTATCATGTTGAGTTTTTTTTGGATATGACTCACGATTTATGTTGAAAACTGAAGGAATGGTGTGTGATTTCATACAACCATTGCGCTAGGTTCACATGTACTTGATGCCTGAGTGAAGAATATATGATTATGATAGATATATAATGGCTAGGTTTCAATTCAAAGGATGACAGAGGATGGTAATTTGGTTAGCCTGAGGGAAGAGGCCATTTGGTTATGATATGTTATAAGGGATTCAACATTAACAGGAGAATATTCCATTGACTCTGGTGATCCATCCTAATGATGTCATAGATACATGATAGGGAAACGAATTAGGTTTTCATGAACTCAGTTATTAACCCATAATTTGAGGGTTAATATGTTTATTTCATGTGCAGTATTAATTTATTAAATTAATACCATGCTATTAGCTTTATTAAACATTCTACATTTATCATGCTCCATTTTTTTATACATGGCGGTGTTGACCTACTGAGTTATACTCACACCCTGTACGGTCCACCTTCTGGTACACAAACATATTTTATGGATTTAGGTTTGGATATGGGTAAGGGAATTTTTTTTTGATTTGTAGCTTGCAGGATTGATGGGATCTTGGAGATGAGACATATAAGGGGTTCGAGACTGAGGTCTTTGGAGTCTTTATTTGAGTTTTTTTTGTCTATTATCTATATTAATTTCACCATGTTAATTAGATACATTCATCATATCATTTCATTATTCAATTATTATTTGTATTAATTCATCTTTTCCCTTCTTAGATTATGTTTCCTATTTATTTATTCATTTTTTCTATTATTTCAACATCTTTACCATTATTTCCTCTTTAATTTCATATATTTAGTTCAGAATATAGTCACCCTACAATATTCTTTGTACAATCCCAACTAGATATCATCATTTGGCCTATGGGAAGGCTCACTTGAGGTCATGTAGAGAACCTAATCGGCCACTTGAGGGAGCACCAGGTTGGGGATGTTGCAACGCCATATCAGAGCATTAGGCTTCTTTTCTGTTCCTTTACTATTTTGTTATGGTAGAAAATTGACTGTTATGTGTTGGAACATAGTAATGATCTAGAGTTTGGAAGTTTCTAACCCATTTATAGTGGATAACCCAGGTTCCTATGTATGGGATTGTTGTTCATGATATTCTCTTTTTAGGGTAGATATTTTGTCACCTTGGGTGATTCAAATTTAGTGTGATGTTATTATTTCTTGATATTTATACTTGTGGCCTATTATAGAATGTAGTGAGTGTGAATGCATCATGATGGGAACATAGGGATATATGTTGATATGCATTTTTCATTCTAGGGACATATTTATCGCATGTGACATATTTCTCTGATGCTAAAACATTGAAATGAAAACCCTAGATATATGTGAAAAATGAAATGAATAAAAAATTCATGTTATGAAAATTCATGTGTTAACACAATGAAGATGAGAATTGAGCTTGTGTTTCTCTGTTATTACCACCTATTGAGGTTGATATTTTGTGTACTCTGAGTTCTTAGGTGTGCACTGAAACTTTGTAGACAAAACTGCCACCACTTCATCTTTAAATTGAGCACTAAGAGAGTGATAATCAATATTCTCGAAACACCTATAATCTAAAAAATCTTTTAGCTTTGGAGGATCATATGGACGATCAGCTTCGTGACTGCTTTTTGAGTGACATGTGATCAATGAAAAAGGAGACTATTCCCATAGTTCATTTAATGTTTATGTTGGTGACAAAGTTCCAATTACTAAATCCAAAAATGTTAACTGGGTAGGGTGACTTCTTGGTAGCTGAGTCTGAGATCAAGTTAGTCTAGATGACCTTTAAGTATATTGATACTCCTAAAGATAAGAGGGTAATGATTTATTATTACTTGCATCACAAACCATACATGAATCGGTGAGACATCCTTGAGAAATCTGGGTAGCAAGAGGGGTTATACTTGAATGAATTTGAGGAAATATTTCTAAGAAACTTCTATCTTAGTACATTGAGGGATAAGAAAGATTGTTAGTTTATGAACTATAATGTTAGTGATAGACTAAATCAGGCACTTCGCCGACCTACATCAGTTTTCCCCATCGCTAAAAGTTGATGAGATCGCTAGAGTGATATGTTTTCATTATGGGATTTTCTTTAAGATCATTTCCCATGTGAATTAATTTCTCTTGAGCAGTGAGGATGTGATTAATTGGTATATCATCACATAAGGGCATTTGAGAGAGGCCTCGAGTGGTATCCAGAAATGTTTTTCAAAATCATCTAAGAACTCATCTTCTATTATAAAAAAGTGCCACTATGACAGATATCACCTTGGAAGTAGTGGTAAAAGAGGTCAATGTAGTGGACCTTTTCCTTATAACCATTGTTTGATGTTGTTTTTTTAGTGTGAAAATTTGGTCCACAAGCACCTATAATTTCTTCAACCCACAAGGGAGTGCCTTGTTGATGGTAGGATGAGTCATTTTCATATGTATTGTATGAAAATTACATAAAAGAACAATTGAAGGGGATTTTTATAGCATCTGTAGTATGGGAAGATCTAGGATACCCCTTTGAAGACTGGTAGTTTGAGTTCTACTGGATTTTCTGGATGAGGTATAGGTCATGGTATCCTAGTACAGGAGTAGAAATACCACCCAAATGGAATAAAAGATTGGTGTTAGACTTAATCACAGGGTAGAGGAGTCAGCCAGATGCATTCCATACAATCTGCTCTAACTATTTTGGTTGCAATACCTTCTACCATAAAAAGTACGATTCTTGTATCATCTACCTTATATTGTGTTTTTTTATAGGACCATCACATTAATTTTTATATTCTCTTTTTTAAAATGGGTTTTGTTTGTATATAGAAACAATAAATGGGTCCATGACCACTAAGACACCGTTGGGAGTGAATTTAGAGGTTATCAAGTGTTTCAAGGAGTTTTTTTTAAATTGGTGGCTATCATTTCATTTTGAATAATTTTGTGCTAGAAATGATTGGATTTGATTTGATTCTTAGTATGGATTTCATATTTCATCATTAGAATCATATTAACTATTATTGGAGGAGATTTTCCTTTATGTCTCTAGACAAGGGTAGCTATACTCACCAGGGTGAGTGGGGTCTTCAGGCTAGTCATGTATGGAGAAATATGTGAAAATTGGGTTGTTTTATGGATCAAATAAAAATACTTGTTCAAGATGATAGAGTAATTCATTATGACAAATTTCCACTAGTGGTGGACCATTTTAGGATGTTTATCCTTAATATTTATCTAGCATACCACCTGATATTGAGATTGAGTTCATGATCAAATTGATTATATGAGCAACGCCAATTTCTATTGAACCTTATAGTATGACAGTAGTAGAGTTTCGTGAGTGGAATGTTCACATGGAATATCAAATATCCATGATTTTGATATAACATTGTACATCCCCATGGGTATCTCTAGTTATTTTCACCATGATGGATGATTGGACATTGTTCTTATGTGTGATTATTGGATACTAAATAGGATGATGATGAAGAATTGATGTCCCTTTCTCCACATTGAAGATATCTTCGATCAAATAAGGGGATACCATGTTTTATCTATGATCAAATTGAGTTCATGGTATAACTAGTAGAGGGTGAGACCATTGGACATACCCTAAAATTCATTTAGGAGTAGGTTTATCTTATATGAGTTCATGGTGATGTATTTAGGTTTGACTAATACACTAGTGGTATTCATGGCCTTGCTAAATTTTGTTCATTTATCCTTTATTGGATCGATTTGTGGTGTATTTTTTCGATGAAATATTATTGTACTACCCATCAGTATAATACCATTTCCAATATCATGGATTTTTTTTTGAGTACATTGAGAGAGCATTGAATTTTTTCCAAGATAACCAAATATAGTTTCTGAAGTGATAGAGTGTGCTTCTTGGGAAATGTTTTCTTAGAGGGTGGAGAGTTATTGGAACCAAATAAGGTTATTGTAATGGTATATTTGGATAAAACCAATAATATATTTGAGATTCTGAGTTTTCTTGGTCTACGAGGTTATTATCGGTGTTTCATCCCATACTTCTCATGTCTGGAAACACCATTGTTTAGGATGAAAAAGAAAGGGGTGAAGTTTGATTGGTTAGATTCTTTTGAGATATATTTCCAATATCTGAAGAGAAAGATGAACTCAACACCAATGATCACCTTACATGGGCTCGGTAAGAAATATAATCTGTATTTCAATGAATCTGAAGTTGGACAAGAAGTAGTTCTGATGCAGGAAGACTGTGTGGACGTTTTTGGCTCTAGAATGTTGAGACTGAATGAGAGGATTTATCCTACTCCTGTTATGGAGTCAGAAGTGATGGTATATACCCCATGATAATGGAGAAACTATCCTTTGGGTGAGAGTTGTGTAGTATACACAGACCACCAGAGCATCAAGTATAATTTTTCTCACCGAGACCTAGACTTTGGGAAGAGGAGGTGGGTTGAGTATCTGTAGTCTGATGACATTGATCTAGCTTTCAGAAAATTCAATAGAAACATTGTTTTCAATTCCTTGAGATGGAAGATACAGATAGAGGAAGAGTGGGATTCTGGCGATGAGTGGAGGATGATTGACATCTTTTAAAAAATGAATATATATGTTCAGGAGTTTCAAAAACGAGTAGCTTAGGCTTTAACATTTGTTCGACCCATTATTACTGATCATATCATGACAGATTAGTTATTTTAATTGGGTGGATTATCTCTAAGGGGTAACTTATATGGTGGGGAGCTACAACATAGATGGTCCCTTCATATTGTAATTTTTATTCTTATCTATGGCTGAGTATGGGTTCTTTTAAGATTTAGAGAGGAGATAATGAGGGATTTTCATGCCTAGAAATGGGTGGTACACCGACGTTTCACAAAAATATATCATGATATTTGTAGATGGCAATGGTTTTTAGGGATGAAGAATTAGATGGTGGGATTCATGGTGAAATGTTTTACCTTTTAGAAGGATAAGGCTGAGCATCAGCTATCTTTTGGGCTGTTCTGACCTCTTCCCATTCTAGAGTGGAAGTGCGATGTTGTCCGAATGTATTTTTCAATAATATTACCTCAGAAAAATCAAAATAATGATGTATTATGGGTGATTTTGGATCAAATGATGATGTTATCCAACTTGCTAACAATTATAGAGACCTTCACTATTAATAATATATATATTATTTATGTGCATGAGATAGTTTGTTTGCACAACATTTTGAGGAGAGTTCATTCTGATTGAGATCCACATTTCACTATGCAGTTATGGTAGTGTCTTCATGAGGCTTTTTGTATCATAGGTTCTCTTGAGAAGAACCTATCATCCACCTACCAATAGTCAAACTAAATGGACTGTTCAGATTCTGTAGAATATGTAATGATCCTAGGATTTGGATTTTAGTGGTTCACAGGAGAATCATTTATAAATCATAGTGTTTCCCTATAATAATAGATTATAGAACCCTTTAAGTAATTGTATATTAGACTATGTTATTTCCATATATGTTTCTTGGAGGTAGGTGAGTCAGTACTTGTTAGACCTAGTCTCATGTAGGAGATGTCTGGGGTGGTTCAGTTGATCAGGAGGTAGTTGGTGACAATACAAATTAGGAAAAAATCATACACTAAATAGTGGATATAACCTAATAAGTTTAATGAGGGTCATCATTTTTTTGCATTGGGTGTATACTATGTTATGGAAATTCTCCATTAGGATGCAGGGGAATATTTTAGCCAGGTTTGTCAGACTACTTGAGATGGTGGGGACGGTTAGTACAGTGGCCAATCGATTAGTCCTTCCATATCACTACAGTTACATGAATGATGTATTTCGCATATTGTATCTTCATAGATATCATATTGACCCTTCTCTTATGGTAGACCTTTATGATGTCAATCTTGGTGTATATGTGTCCTTGGATGAGAATCTAATATTGATTGTGGAAGAAACTGAGAAGTATCTACATGAAAAGACTATACATCTATTATGAGTGAGTAGAGGCATGAGCATGTTCAAGAGGAGAAAAATGAGATGGTATATAATACGTGAACATAGTGGCTAGACTTGTTCACAGAGACCCTACATTGATTCTTGGAGAATCTTGAGGATGGCCTATTATATGTTGGGGAGGTTGTAAGATCCCATCTTTTTTCAGGTATGTCCAACTTTAGTTTTGTTTGAATCTATTTTAGTTGGGTTTTATTTTCTTCTTTAAACCTTGTTGGTCAAGTTTCTATTGGGGATGGAGATATTTTCCCCTGAAAAATGACCTACAGTTTGGGGATTTTTTTTATTTACTAATGGGATTCAGGTTTAAATGTGCCAAAGACCGTAGAGGGTTCTCTAGGGATTCAAAATGTTTTAGTTGTGGTTCAGGTTATTTTCTCTATAATCCTGATTTTGTACTATTTTTAGGATACTTTCACTTCATTAACATGTTACAAGACCTAACCATGTTTATTGGAACATACCAAGAAATAGTTTAGAGTGTGAAACATTTACACATCGTGAAACTTGTTCACATTGTGAAATAGTCTATTGGGATTATTTTGAGTCATGGGGATGTATTTTTTCAACCTATATTATAGATCAATAAATTAACATCATGAAATGGGTTAACATCATGAATATATAGGGTCCATTTTTTTACAGCTCACTTTATGTATTAATCATTTTCATTTCCCATGAATTCTCCTCTCTCCAACACTAGGGTGACTCTAAGTGATTTTGTGGTGAATCCTTCCTTTCTAGATTACTTATTCTAGAGTTTCATATAAGAAGAGTACCTTTATTTTTTCTTTTACCCTACTATAATCCTCATTTATAGAGGTATATTTCTTTACTATAATTGAATCGGGTTTTGATCATGTTGGTTGTGTCATTTAGGTTTTCCTTATGATCTCCTTCACCTTCATTCTTCATTGGTGTTCCCTTGAGTTTGTTTCTTTGATATCTGAATTAATGTGGGTGGTTTAGATCTTATTCATTTTTGTTTGATATAATTATCCATTGTACATGGGATATGTGTGATCACATTAAAATTCCACATGCATGACCTAATTAATTGGATAATCCCTTTTTAGTCCATCAATTGGATCATCTTGGTCTATAAGCATGGAGACTTAGACTTTTAGCCACATCCAAGGGTTTCTATCCTTGGACCTAGTTGAGAATTAGTCATCTTGACATTATATCATATAGTAAATTATAAAAAAATAGATTAGTTGTTGGATTAGTCTTATTAATTGGTAGAACTTGTAAATTGTGTGATTTTATTAAGGTAGAATCACCTCAGTTAACATGGGTTAACGAATATGTTAATGAACTTAGGGTTAAATTATAGTTGAAACTAGTTTGATATATATATATATATAAGGATAATTGGTAAACAAGATCTATGAGACATAAATTGATAGAAAAAGGATAATTTCATGAATTGATATTTTTTACTTTTAGTGATGTATCTTGTTTGTTTGATTTTTTCCTTGGAAATTGTTTTCATAGCTTTTTAGCTTATGTGACATTGATGTGATTGATTCCTAATGGAGGGATGCTTATTTGAATGTCAATTTTATCTAGATATAACTCATGATTTGTGTTTACACCTGAGGGAATGGTGCATGATTTCATACCACCTGAGGGCAAGGCATATTGGTACTTCATGCCCAATAGAAAAGTATATAACTATATCAGATAATTAAGGACTAGATGCATAGTCATAGGGTACATGAGGGTGAAATACTAGCTAGCCTAAGGGAATAAGCATTTTTTATGATATGTAATGACTGATTCATCTCCGATTAGAGAATATTCCACTATCTTAGGTGATCTATCTTGATGCAGGTGGATCCAACCTTAGTAAGAGACACCCGATAGGGTTCTAAAGAAGGTTTAGCTTGCCTTGGGTGTTAAAATATAAATTAAGGGTTTTCAAGTTTATTTTTTGGGTAGTATAAATTTATTAAATTAAAACATAATTATTTTCATTATTGTATGCACTACATTTCTCAAAATATATGGGTTTAGACATTGTGTTATCAATATACTGAGTTTTACTCACCCCTTGGATGGGATGTTGTTTTATACCCATAATTATTTCATGAATGCAGGTCTGGAAAAAGGAAAGTGACCATGTTGTTGATTTGTAGATTGCTTGATGAGTTATATTTTGGTGATAAGACTAACATGGGGTTTGGGACTGGGTCTTTGGAGTCTTTATTTGAGTTTGTTTTTTATTTTATCTTAATGAATTATAGCACATAATTTAGATATATTCATCATATCATTAAATTATTAAATTATTATTTGGATTATTTCATTTTTTTCACGCCTAAAATTTGGTTTCCTGTTTTTTTATTCATTTTATTTTTATTATTTATGATATTTTCCTATTATTTTCTCTTTCACTACACCTCTTTACCAGAGGGTATAGTCTCTCCAAAATATTACTTACACAGTCACTACATGTTCATAGCCTTTGGAAAACTAGTAGGTGTTCCTGAAGTCATGTAGCAAAGCTACTCTATCAATTTAGGTATCACATGGTCGGGGACATTATAATGATCATTCCCATGTTTATGTTTATATCAATCTCTAAACCATGTTTAATGTAGGATGTGCCGTTATTGTGCTACCATGTTGTTATGATACCCTTACATAGTTTTTTTTCTTATCCATTACTTTTATTTAAAATTACTATAAATTTGAGAATATTATCAATCATAAAATATTTATGGATCATGAATATTTTTATAATATTTTTAAATAAATATTTTTAAAATATTAACCCATTTATTATGTTCATAGTTCAAAAAGAGTTTAAACTTATGATTCTTGAAAATTTTAGGTGTGTTTTATTTTAATGTTATGAATCAATTAATGTAATAATATCACATAATGTACTGAAGTATAATCCTATAAGTGTATATGGTGATATTTGTTTTGACTCAAATGTTGTAAAAAATCTATTGTGGGTGCCTCTATAAATATTTGATGCTACTTTGTCAGCCCTTGAAAATAAGGTTTTTAATTAATTATCTTTGAATAATCTTCATAGTAACCTAATTTCTTCTAATATGATCATGTTATATGTTTTTAAGTAAAATTAAAGAGGAAAATTAGAATATTCTTAGTGTAATGGATATAATAAAATTGAGAGAGGGTAAACCTAAAAATCACTTTTATTATAAAGAATATTAGATGATAATTGAGGTTTTGATCATACTTATTATATATCTCCAAGAATATAAGTAAATGAAAAGGTAAATATAAAGGATAACTTCACATTAAATGCCTCTATTATTAAATTTTAAGTAAATTTTCAAGTAGATATATTAGCAGAACAAGTGAAAAATGTTATAGCCTGGCTTAAAGACTTTGGTTATAGCATCTGTGACCATAGTAGTAGGTGATGACCATGTTCATAGTGCCTTTGGGGGAAATTGGTTTTCTATTACCCTCGTAGGATATCTCCATGGGCATAACCATGTATATTTCTCATTACTATTTTCTCAAGGATATAGGCTTGCACTGGGTGACTCTATATCCATGGTCAATAGACCATGGCTATTGGGTGACCAATAAAAATAGAACATGAGATTTTAACATCGAATATAAATTATATTATTCAAACATTTTTACCACTCCTCTCACACTTCATTTATAAATAATTATATAAAAGTGTATAAAAATTATTTTTAAAAAAAAAATATAAATACATTTTAACATTATTATGAAATTAATAAGTAATTAAAATATTAATCTTTCTAGCATGTGGTCCTAGTTAGTACCCTGAACATGGATATATGCCTTCCCAACTACCCTAGATCAATCATTAGAGGCCTAGACATGGCCATAAGCCTTCATATATACCATTTTCCATGAACAGGTAACTAACCAGTTTCATAGAGTCTTTCTCATACCTTTCCCATGGGAAATTCTATTTTCATGGTCTGGCCTGGCCATTGAAACAGGTGCACCAATACCCATGGTCAGGCTCAGATGTGGATATAGGGGAATGGTTGTAGTTTAACCCTCCACTGGTGTAAGAAGTATTTAAATATTATAAAGAGGAACAAAGAGATTGTGAGACACGAATGTTTTTTATAAACCTGTTGGGTGAAAATTTGAATAATTTCAATCTATTAAGATGAATTTTATTTCCAACAAATATTATTAATGAGTGATTTTACTTGTAAAGGACACATTAAATGTGAAAAGTGTCTTTAAAATTAATTTTAATGAAATTATTCAAAATATGGTAAATTTTCTTCTATATATGTCTTAAAATGAAAATCAGTTTCTACAAAATATACAAGTCTAAAAACTAAATCGAAAAAAATATCGGTTGATGAAAATTATAAAACTCCCACTTTTATCTATAGATAATTTATTTGAATCACCATAAAAAATATCTCCTAAAAATATAAAATTGTGACACATATGGTTTCAAAATGATTACCAACTTGAATTGGACACCATATTTCTATGGAATTAAATCTAAATTAAATGGGAATTTATAGTGATGTGAAGGATATAGTCAAGACATATATATATATATATGAATAAAAAATATATATTTTTCATGAAAATAAGAAAAATCATAATTTATAGGAATTCAACCTAAGAAGATGTTTCAACCTGTTAAAAATAATATTTCTAATATGAAAAATCAAAATAGATTTAAATATTTAGAGAAATATGTGTGTGGTGTGATAAAAATAGTTATTATATTAAGGATTTATTGAATATTTTATAGAACCCTAACCGAGGTCACGAGTATAATTCAAAGGGCTATGTGTCCTCATGTGTGCCTCCTTGTATTTCAAAGGCCACCGACTTGTTGTGAGGTCCTAAATCATAAATTTGGTAGAATTTTTCCTACAATTAGAGTAATAAATAATTCAAAATAAAAAATACAATATCCACATCAATAACCAGAGTACACATAATTAGTAAAACAACAATACTAACAAATATACCATGCATCGAAAGAAAACTATAAAACAATTTATCATCCACTAAACCAATCACATATAAAAATAAAAAAATAAGACAATACAAAATAGGATCTACTACCATCCATAAGCCTCATAGTATCCCTACTACAATCCCTATTTAACTTCTCCTTCCTAATCCATTGCACATCCTATTCTTGAAATGAAAAGAGACATATGGTCTACACACACACCAAAGATCCCATGTATGGTGTGATAAATACATCTCAGACAGGTCTCACCAAGTTCCCATAGTATAAGTCGTCACATACATGTATTCGTGAGGAAAGTATGTATAGAAAATATATATAATCATTGAGTTTTAATGTGATTACTAGGCCACCATCCGAACAAATATAATTTGGCCTATTCTAGAAATCTATCTCATGCCAGCACCACAAACATGCACAGAGAGTCATCTTATTCTAACCAGACAACTATAAAACCTGACCAGACCCACTTATAACATTGTAAAAATCTTGGTGTCTGATACCATAATTCCAAACCCATAACATAAGACCTATTATAGGTCACTCATCAGGAAAAAAGTAAAATACACTCATATAAGACCATCCTAATGTGTGAAACCCAAATACCTTCAAGGAAGGGAACAATATGAATCTGAAACCATTCCATCACTGGGGAAGGGTACATTGAATGTACCAAACCCTTATCTTATTATTCGTGTGGGAAAAATAAATAGATCCCAACCCTCCCCTTATTTATGAGTGGAATATTTATTTTAGATAAACAATTCCTTCTATAAACAAGCACAAATTAGATCCCAACCATAAACTAATGTCAGGTAAGATGTACTAAATTATGCCTGAGATACTCCGTGCATAGAAGTCCACACTGAATGATTCAAACCTTGTACCCATTAGGAATGGGGGAATTATAAGTCCTGATCTATTCCATCATCTGTAGTTGAATATTTCCACAAACATCCAACATCACACAATATGTCACATAAATATAACATCAAAAAAGGTATGTAGCCTATCCCATAATATCACCAACTCATCCTAGGGTTATAACCACTCATGACATAGCCCCACATCTCATAAAACTCCTCAAACTCCATCGGTAATCATAGAACCATCCCCTATGATCATCCAATTCCCACAAACACATCATGATAAAAGTACCAACATTATCATCTCCCCCATAAGGGAATCCATTGGGTTCCACAAACTCATCCAAATATTGAACTAGATGAACCAATCCAAATTCACCCCAAATATAATACCAAATCCAATGTAGTGGTATATTTTTATTATTCAAAAGTCTCTTACTAACCTAAGACTCAATGCTCGATCCAAACCTCACTAAAATCCTACTCAAAACCATGTCCTTCTAACAAAGTAGCATCCCAATATATTTCATTCTAAACCCCTTGGAAACCTGATTCCAAGAAGCTTGAACATCCCCATGACCTATAAATGGGTCCTATAATCCACCTAATTCAAGAAATATATCAAATCCATATCAACCTATGGAGGAATGATTCCACTCATAGAGAGAAAAAAACTGCTAATCAACCCTTTATAAGGTGTAACTCTTTAATCATGAGATTTATGACAGTCCCACCAATCCTCACTCTGCCTAAGACTCTCATACCCACAAACTAAGATTAGTAAACCAATATATGAAATAAAAATCTCATCATTACTCCCAATACCTACTCAAGGTCTCTCACTAACTTAACTAGTTCCATGATCCCTTGGAAACATAGTTTTCAGGTGATCTTATTTTACCCACAGTGTTAGTAAATACCCGATCCAACTAGAGAAGTATCAATTCCACCCTATACATGTTATATAGGGTTCTCTAAGCACCTAATGGTTTAATTAGTCCCATATGCATAGTAATATTTTTTTATTAATGGGACCTCCTACCACAAATATAGATTTATTACACATTCAAAGCTCTACTCACCCTTGGCAAAACCTATCCACTCATTGTGTATTGTTGTACCACCACTCAATCTTCTGGAATATGCCATAACATCACTATTATTAATTATGTAAAATAAGCATTAAATATAAAACTTAATAACAATTAATATTAACTAAAAAACTTACTGTGAAACCACACTACATTAAAATCATTACTAACCAAACCTGGAAGACCTGTGAAATATAAATAACATCATCCTGAGAAAAAAATACAATCATCATATACCTAATCAGTCACTAATATCATCCAATATAATAAAAACACTTAATTAAATTTTGGAAGTCACATACCTTTAGTGAAATAGTTTGAAATATTTTGAAATAATTATTTTAGGACAGACTCTATCCATCGCACACAAAATCCCCATCATTCTCGCTCGATTCTAGAATGCTACAGTTAAATTGGCACCAAAACCCAAGCCCATAGAAATATAAAATCATAAATATAAAAGCATAAAATGGTAACTAAATTAAAAGTACAATATAACTCTAATTTACTAAAAAAACTCCAAAAAAACATATCTCTCTGAGAGGGAATGAGTCAGGGGAATTTAGGGTGAGGAGTTATCCAAATAGCCCTCATTAATTTGCTCCATTATATTAAAACATAAAGGGGACCACTTGTAGTATACCTCTATGGAAATAAGAAAAATAATACCATGTGGATGGTAATATTTTGATGAATCTAAGTGATGGTTCAACCATATTTGGTCATGATGTAGCTACCCTAAACATAGAGGAAAACCCCTGACCAACAACTATCACAGTGCCACCCCTATGGATCATGGAGCGATGATCCTTTTTCGATGTGAGTACCATGAACTCACAGTCTGACCTCCCATACTTCTAAAATATTATTCCCCCTTATCCCTCTCATAGAACTACCTTTACGCATCCTCCCATGATGTCTCTCTTATATATGGACATTATTGGTAAACCTACAGGTCATAATATGACCTACTACAGCTGTATAATTTCTAAAACTCCACTCAAACTTTCCCTAATGCTCACTAAAGAACCTATAACATCATCTAGCCTTCAATATACATCAAAAAACATATCCTTGAGACTTAAAACCCCTCTAATTCATGATTTGATTCCCAAATCATGAAAGTACCTCACCTATGAAATAGAAAATCAAATTTCTTCCTAACATAATGACCAAAAAAATTTGGGCACAATTAAAAACTCTCCTAATAACACTTATCATCCTTGATAATTAATGATGGTCCCCAAATTATTATTCCTGGTCTATGTTATTCATGAATAAATTACAAACATGTTTTTTTCTATCCCATAATTTCAAATGAGTTTCTTTTTCACAACTCCAAATACAAAGATTCGCTATTCACCAATAGCCGATCTATATGACATAAACCATTTCCCATGTCGAGGCAACATTGAACTATTCCCATATATCCCAATACACTATGGTTTATTTAACCAATTCATCTTGGATATTATGATTCATAACACCATTTTGTCTCCCCTTATGAAGCTAGATTCTAAACCCTGGTTCCTCCCACCATAGGAATCACTTGCTGAGAATGCACTTAAAGTGGTCAACTAACATGCCCAGTGTGTCTTACACTTCACCACAACCAATTACGCATGAAAATATTGGATTAAACTCATATATAAAAATTTAAATTAAAAAACAAACCAAACTCACCATCACTCGATCACAATTCCTTGATTTCCCATACACATTGTCTAATCACAAAAACTCATACCTTGATGAATAAACATAACATTCAGTGAAATTCTATAGTTTGATCAAAAACTGCCTAATCAATCCCTAATTATATATCCATGTGAATTTGTGCATGATTAACTTTAATTTCCTTTGGATCATAACTAATTCAATCTATATCTTGATGCAGACACTCATGTAAAATCTTGTGTCTGAATGGGCTTTTGAAATTTAAGAAGAGTTTTAGCTTTCTGAATATTAACCATGTAAATTTTATATTATGATTCAGAACCACATTATGATACATAAAAAACCTCAATATATGATATTTATTAATAAATGGAGTCTCATTAGTCATCCCAGGGGCTCAGAGGAGGATCAGGAGGAGTCAGGGGGCTATTGCATCAAATGTTGTAACAATGCCTCAAGCTACCCAATAGTGTATAGTAGTGACAAAAGCCACTACCTATAGCCACAAGGTAACTGGTGTTCTTAATTGGAAAGATAGTGGAAGTTTTAGGGGTGGGGGTTATATTTTTCCCCTATTTATTTTGAAGGGGAATCCCCCCCTTCCCCTTCCACTTATGCACAGAGTTTTGGGTCCCCCCACTCTCCTGTTACCCTTGGTTTGAGTGCCCTTTTTGTGTTGTTTCAAACTAATTTGAGGTTTTATACTCCCTCCCATATCCTAATTTTATTTTTTACTCTACTATTTAATTATTTTTGTTTTTCTTTTTAAGGGTTTTGGCTTCAGTTTCAGCAAATCTTGGTGGAATCAGTCAAGCATGTTGGGGATTTTTCTCTACCTAGATAGAGGGTGACCTGGGACGTCATCCACACAAGGTGGTTTAAATTTTCAGTTATGGTATTCCTTTTTTTGTATTTTTCTTTTATTTTTTTAAATTAATTTTTTTATAGATGAAATTGGTGGTGTGGGTCATAGATTTTTCTTATCTTGGGTTTAGAGGTCTGTTAGGGTTGGACAACATCACATTGCTTGAAGTATCATAAATCATAATATTTTTGGAATTTTATCCAGGTTTATTACATTTTATAAAGTAATTAATTAATTTCAATTGTTATAATTATTTAATTATAGAGGTTCACTTGGATTTAGGGGATCGACATAATAAGACCAGACCAGTTGATCGAGGAAGATATTTTTTGAGCTTGGACGTGCCATGATAGTTCCATTCAACCCTTCCTGTATTTTTGGAAAGATCTTTATAAGGTAGGTGGTCTCTCATAATTTCCTTTTAGGTAAATTACACATGTGTATGTGTATGTGATTTTACTGCTCTATGCCACTAATAGTGAAGGACCCCTTATTAAATATATTTTTCAATCAACATTATTGAACTACATAATTAATTAATATAAATTATTGTAAATAAATCATGTTTGTTAACCAATGTATAGAGAAAGTTACAGGGTCCACTTTAATCCCTTTGGATCTGGAGAAATTCCTTGACCGATTTTTTCCATAACAACACCTCAATCCTTTTCCATAGTTCGAAATGGACCCCCCAACAAGGATTCCTATATATGAATGTTCAAGTGGGACCTAATGGAATTACACCAAAATGACATCATTGGATCCTTAAAAGGGTATGCCTTATGGGTGTTCATCCTATTCAAAATGGACTTAATCCTTGAGCTATGAATTATATGGGAATCTAAGTAGGGTGCCCTAATCATGTTTTAAAACTATTATGTGAATGTTGGGAATGGGTTTTGATGACCAAGGTTGTCTTGCTAAATCAGGGATCACATAGTGTAGCCATTATGTCTTGCGACATAATAAAATGGGTTGTGGAATTTGGACAATCCTATTTAATAAAGACGAGTATCATTCAAAATTCAGTTAAATTGAATTTAACAAGTCTTATAAAATTTTAAATGAAATGGTAGTTCTTGAGGGATGTGCCTCTATCAACTAGTTTTTGTGTAGGGTGAAAAGGACACCTAATACCCGATCCTACTTATCTATTACATTGAATGTTGATTCCTCCTAAAACCTAGATGTGGAAATCATTATATTTCATATAGTTATAATCATATGTATTATTATTTTTGGGTATCTAGATGGATGAAAATGTATATATATTAGGTAGTATTTTCAATATATCATGATCCACCTCCCAGTAAACAAAAATTGTCCTTAATAGAAATTTTAAGATTTAAATTAAGAGTAACTAACACTTCTAGTGGCTTGAATTACAATTGAAATCAGGATATAATATTTTATTCTACCATTATGATAATTCCCAGCATCTCAATTATTCCTACCTATATCAGGAAATAAGATGTGGTTTTAGGGTATATCTCATAAACCACTCTTAGTTAGTGTATCACAACGAATATCTAACATGCTAGGTTCCAGATGGTGTCAGAGGTTATAAAGGGGAAGAAATATCCTCATGAACTATACGTTTATCACATATATGATGTTTTTTTATTTTCTCGATAAATTCCTAAGATATTTCCAAGGATTCGGCAGATTTTCCAGGATTTCATTTCCCTGAGCTATCTAGGAATATATTATATAGTCGTTGATTGATAGATGCTATATGATCATCTCATATCAAGATGGTAATAATTACATGTATATCTTAAGGTTCATTCCTTTAATAATTCATTCAAGTGTCCAATGCCTTGATTTCTTATAGATAGGGACCTAGTAATCCACTATTGTACTGGAATAGGGAATACTACTATGTCATCTAGGTTCCACAAGTTTCACCTGACTTGAGTGGTATTCCTAGGATGCCTATGATTCTTCCAAATTCCCTATAGGATGTCCACCTAATACATGTAATTCGACCATATTTATAGTGGTGGAGAGTGTGGGTGATCTCGAGGCTTGGACTCATACCCCCTAGACAATTAGCTTATGTAAAGACCCGGAATTTCCGTGGAAATTTTTTTCTTAAATAATCGGGAACTTTACAAGTCCAAGAAAATTGACGACACTTGATTCTGAGGCCCGGTGTGCCCAGAATCAATTTTTGAAGTTTTTTTTGGGTACGTTCAGTAAACATATGAGCATGTTTTTATAACTTTTGAACCAGTGCTCAGAATTGAAATCTGAGGGCACCGTTGAACTCATAGCACCGATATTCGCTTAAGAAGGCTTTCACCTCGACGACAGATGGTCGGGAATGAAAATTAGTTTTTGGGTTTTACGTGGGAATAATAAAATAAATTAAGTACTTGTCTTACTTTATTTTTAGTTGGTTAAAACCTCCAAGAGGAGGTTGGAGGTGGGGGGCCACCACATTGTAACCTCCCATAAGAGGTTATAGTGGTGGGGCCCACCTGAGGTCTAAACACCTCTTTTTAATTAATTTGGTGGGGACCACCCGAGGTATAACGTCTTAGAACCCCCATTAAGTGGGGAGAAACCCCCCTTGAACTCCCCACTTATGGTGCCAACCCTCTCAATTAATTAATTGAACATATTCAATTAATTAATTTAAGCCTTTTAAATTCTATGCCAAAAATTTTAATAAGATGTCATAATTTATTGTTTTGTTGGCATTTTTCTTTTTCGTGGAGCTTGGGAGGAAAAAAAATCTCCAACAAAGAACTCTTAATCTGCCAATGACATACATATTCTTTTTGGATCTTCAACCAGAACAAGGGAGGAAGCACCGTCCTTGAAGAACACCGACTACGTTGTCCTCGACTTCTTTATCTTCTCACCCGACGTCAACGAAATGAAGTCTTCTTTTCTACAACTATGTCAACAATCAATGTTCAAAGGTAGAGGTGCATTTTGATTTGAGCAACGTTGATTCTTCCTTCCAGGATTTTTTCTCTTGACTCACTTGCTACCAAACTAACATGGAAGGACTGGGCCAAACGAACACGGCCTGATCCCTTCGACGTTCTTGTGAATGTTTGGTGTGTTCTTCGTGTTCTTAATGGGTGATGAACAACAGATCGTTGCGAGTTCGTTTTGTGACACAATGATCCCAAATTGAAGACCCAACATTACAATGAACTAGCGGAGGTACAACGATGAAAGCAGGTGACATATTGGACCAGAATGGAAAGGACCGTTCCACGACCATTCTTCATGCGGGTGAATCAAATCATGTTTTCAGAGCCGATCGGAAGCCCAAAAACAATGGAGATGTCTATGGGACATTGGGGATACCTAGTTTATGAAGTTTCATGAAGAATAGACCATCATAATGAAGAATGGAATTCACGGGAGGTGCACTGGCTGGAGGCGCCATTTCTAGAAAATTCCAGAATACACGATGTGTACTTCTGACGAACACGCCGTGTAGCACGGGTGTTCTGCGGCTTGAGTTTCAGACGTCAGACAAGTAACACACGGTGTGTGACCCCGGTCGCACAATGTGTATTCTCTGCGCAGAATGGAAGAAGAGGATTTTCGAGACATGGCATGTATTCTGGGAAATACATGGACATGGGAAAAATTACATGGGCAAGAGGCATGGTGTGTACACTCTACACAGAATGGAAGAGGCGGATTCATGAGACTCAGTGTGTATCCCAGGGATAAACGAACACGAGGTAGAGTACACAGGCATGTACTCCACCACATGGCCATGCATGGACAGTGGCTCAGGCTACCCCATGTACCGGTTACACGGGTTGAGAACACAGGTTGAGGCTGTGTACGGGCACATGTCCAACATACATGGAGCCAACCCCAGTTGCTTGGACATGGAGTGTAACCATACCACATGTCGTGTACTTTCTTTTCTACACGAACATCCTTACGACATGGGTCATTGTACACAGGCAGTACCTGAGTTCTGAAGACACGGTGTGTCCCTCTTTCCTACACGCCGTGTACTTTTTGGGAAATGGCTTGGTCGTCTTGTCCTTAGAATCTTGACCATGTTTGTTTTGGTTAGCCTCCTATGACGTGGAAGACCTTTTGGATACAACAAATTGACCTTTTGAATACATAAAATTTGGACTTCATGGTAATTGATGTATTGACACTTGGCTTGAGGAGAGGGCCCTCCCAGAATCAAGCATGCTTTGTGGAAACCCTGTGGCTGGCTGTGCACTGATGACTGTTCTTGGATCATGTGTTGGTCTGACAGTTCTGAATTCTATTCCTGGATCATGTGTTGGTCTGATAGAATAGCTAGTCCTGGATCATGTGTTGGTCCAACAACTCTGACTACTGTTCTTAGATCCTCTGTGGGTCTGACAGTTCTGACATTTGTTCCTAGATCTTGTGTTGGTCTGAAAGAAAAGCTAGTCCTGGATCATGTGTTGGTATGACATTTCTATCTACTGGTCCTGGATCCTATGTGGGTCCTATAGCTTAGATGATTTAGAGGCTACATCTGATCATCTATATCTCTCTACAAAAGTTGTATACCTGTGTGAGCTGAGTCAGTAACTCTTGTGTTTCCTCATGATTGAGATGGATTACTAGATAACTTAGGTATATGTATGGGCATATACCTAAGTGGGGTTATCTGCTATTTTCATACTCTATGGTTTATCCTTGGTGGATTTTGAGAGACCTTGGTGGTCTCGGGTTCCCTACTGAGTATCATTATAATCACCCCTGCACGGGCTATGCCCGCACCTCATTGTGTTAGTTGCAGATGACGGACAACGTTGAATGAGGATTAGAGTAGCAGGACTGGAAAATAACTGGAGGTGGACCTTACGACAAGTCGGTACATGGAGGAGACTGCCAGATGTGGAGTGCTGAGGAGGTTATCTGTACCTCCCCTTTAGGTAGGAATCCCCAGAGGATGACCTAGTAACTGATTTACTTTTCTTTAGTTGCACTTGTTTTTCAGTTGTACTTGTACTTTCCTTTTGGTCTTGTATTTATGGCCCCTTTTACTTTTAATCGCTCCTTTGTATACAGTTTTGCTAATTGTTTTAATTCCAGATCATACTCTGTTGTGTGTGTTTACAATTTATTAAGGCAATGCCTTCCTAGTTTTAGGGATTTATGATTTTGGTGCTAGTCGCCAGCCCCTGGACTGTGGAAGGTGGGCTTGGGGTAGTCACGGCATGGGCCCCGAGGGACGGGGTCGGGACAAATTGGTATCAAAGGAGTTGGTTATATAGTAGAACTAAGGACTCTAATATTTCTTTTCTATAAAGAAATAGTGTTAAGGGTACTAAGTGTGGTTTTCAATTCAGGGAGTCCGGTGTTGGTGTGACGACCGACGTATCCATACACCAGGACCCTGACTTCTGATTTCTGACTCAGTGCACGAAAACAATGATTGCGTGTATGTTTCCAAATTTTTCTTTCTGATCTCTTTGAGTTAGCTCACCAAGTATAACTTATTGACCGTGGCGCACCTGTTTCCATTCAGGATGCCTCTACGCAGAGAGCCATCTAGGGTTCTGAGAGTTGTACGAGATGACAACCCACCGAGCGACGAGACCTCAGTGGAGGTCCCTATTACAGCACAGGAACCAACTGTACCACTACCAGTTGGTCCATTGATACCACCAACCCAAGCAGTAGAGAGTGCATGCTGATTGAGCGTGTTTCATGAGTTCTAGTGCCAGAGGCCACCCAGGTTCAGGGATGAGATGGACTTGCAGGCAGCTGTGGATTGGCTGGAGGCTGTGGTGAGAGATTTCAGACTGGTAGGGACACCAACCGATTATATGGTGATCCTTTCCACAATTCTCCTTCAGGCAGCAGCAGGTAGATGGTGGATCCTGATGCTCTAGGTGCATGATGAGGTGACACTACTCTGGTCAGACTTTGAGAGCCTATTTCAGGTGGATTTTGTCCCAGCCACCCTATGTGCGGTGCAGATACAGGAGCTACTTCATCTGTAGCAAGGTAGCATGATAGTGGAACAGTACTCAGTGAGGTTCACCGACCTCTCATGCTACTCCACCGATATGGAGAGGGACCCTTTCTTCAGGGCCTAGACCTTTGAGCAGGGGCTTAGATGGGAGATCATAGTGCCGATGATCTCACTCAGCATCCCAACATAGGAGGGAGTGTTAGAGAGAGCCCTCCTAGTGGAGAGTTTCCTTGATTAGCAGTCTCCAGCAGTGAGACCCACCACTAGTCGACATGTAGTAGAGTCTTCTGTAGCTGGCAGTGGACAGATATCACATAGGTTGAATCGGACTATGCCATCCGGAGGATGACCTCAGGATACAGGTTCAGTTGTGCAGGGCACACGAGATAGAGCCAGTCATGCCAGGAATGAGCAATGTTACTCTTGCGGCGGGCAGGGTCACATGGCTTGTGACTATCCGACCTACCATTTTTACAATCAAAAGACAGTTGAGGGACCTCCTAGGTAGAGGCAGAGGTTCGATCGAGGTGGTCCACAGGGAGTAGGCAGAAGTGGCAGAGGAGCTGGTCGTGTAGCTGGTGGTGGATGCTATTACGAGGTGTTACCACCACCACTACCAGGAGGTCCACCCGACTGTAGGGAGCAGGTGGACAGGGGAGAGCTCAACTCTAGGCAGTTGGGTATTATGATCATGGTGCTCTGGAGATGATTCGAGGTACAATCTGTGTCTAATCCACCTTAGCTACAGTTCTTATAGACACTGGTGCCAGTCACTCTTTCATTGCCACTTCCCTCGTTCGGATCTCAGAGATTCCGACAGATTCGTTGTCTTGATCCTTACGGATAGAGACTCCTACGGAAGAAAAATCAATGATTACGCACTGGTTCCGGTAGTGTGAGCTTACTCTAGGAGGCAAGAGCTTCGGCTGGGATCTCATCGCAACGACGTGGAGGCCTTACAACATTATCTTGGGTATGGACTGTTTATCTACAGTTCATGATCATATTGACTGTATTAGGAACAAAGTATGGTGTGTCTACACAGATGGGACCAGGTTCACCTTCATCGGTGAGAAGGGAGCCTTTGCAGTGCAGAACAAACTTACTCAGAGGAGGGTGCAGCCGATCACTCATCAGTTGGTCTACCTTACCCTTGAAGTAGTTGATGTGGAGTGTCCGAGCTATCCTGTAGTGGTGGACCAATATGCGGATGTTTTACCTGACGATGTTCCAGGACTACCTACTCACAGAGAGGTGGAATTATATATTGAACTGTACCCCGGGACGACACTGATATCTACTCCAGCATATCATATGGCTCTTACTGAGCCTTGTGAGCTACAGGTACAGCTGGAGGGCTTGCAGGGGAAGGGATTCATCCAACCCAGTGTTTCTCCCTGGGCAGCCCCGATTATGTTTGCCAAGAAGGTGGATGGGAGTTTGAGGATTTGTGTCGACTACCGTCGCCTGAATCAGGTGATTGTGAAGAACAAGTACCCACTTCTGAGGATCGACGATCTCTTTGATCAGTTAAAGGGAGAATGATGGTTCTCGAAGATAGACCTCAGATCAAGCTATCATCATCTCAGAGTTCGAGATGAGGATGTGCAAAAGACCACCTTCAGATGTCAGTACAACCACTAAGAGTTCTTGGTTAGGCCCTTCGGCATAACCAACGCTCCAGTAGTGTTCATGGGACTCATGAATAGGATCCTCCAGCCTTACCTAGATTTCTTTGTTGTAGTATTTATCGATGACATACTGATCTACTCAACTACTGAGGAGGAACATGCCTACCATTTTTGGGTACTAATGGACACATACCGAGAGCACCATCTTTATGGTAAGCTCTCGAAGTGCTAGTTTTGGATTTGAGAGGTTCACTTTATGGGACATGTCATCTCGGAGGCTGGAGTTGTAGTGGATCTAGTGAATATTGAGGCGGTACTTTCTTGGGAACCACCTAGGAGTGTGACGGAGGTACGAAGTTTCCTAGGTTTGGCTGGTTACTACCGGAGGTTCGTACAAGACTTCTCCAGAGTTGCAGCACCACTATCAGCCTTGACTAAGAAGGGGAAAACCTTTATGTGGTTGGAGAGATGCTAGCAGATCTTTTAGGAGCTGAGGAAGAGGCGGAATAGTGACTATATCTTGAGGCTTCTATAGGAGGGCGTAGGGTATATATTTTACTGCGACGCATCAGGGACCGGACTCAGGTGTGTCCTGATGGAGGAGTGAGAAATGATCGCATATGGTTCTCGGTAGCTGATACATCACAAGATGAACTATGATACCTAGACCTAGAGTTAGCAGTAGTGGTCTTCACCTTGAAGATGTGGTGAAACTATCTGATGGGCGAACGTTTTACCGTGTACTCTGATCACAAGAGTCTCAGTTATATCTTATCTCAAAAGGACCTGATCCTGAGACAATGACGGTGACTTGAGTTCCTCCAGGACTATGACTTAGAGATAGTCTATAATCCTGGGTAGGGGAACATTGTAGCAGATGCTCTTAGTAGGAGATATGGTATACAATTGCTAGGTGAGGCGATGGAGTAGCTGGCCGCTTTGCAGATATCCTTTATTGATAGAGATGAAGAAGCTTTCCTTCAGTCCCTTACAATCACTCCCCCAATTCTTCAGCGAGTCAGGGAGGCACAACATGGGGACACTGACTGCAATACACGACGTACTCAGATATCCACAGGGCAGGCACCTGATGGATTTTCTGAAGGTGGGGAGCACGTCATCCTCTTTAGAGGATGTACTATAGTACCAGTTTCACTTCAGGGGGAAGTGTTGAGGGAGTTCCACACTTCCCCTCTAGCGGTACATCTAGGAGTGCCGAAGATGTACCAGGACCTTCAATGACAGCACTGGTGGCCAGGTAAGAAGAAGGTTGTAGCGAAGTTTGTCTCTCAGTGCCTCACTTGTCAGCAAGTGATGGTGGATAACCAAGTGCCAGTAGGCTTGGTTCAGCCATTAGAGGTCCCAGAGTGGAAGTGTGATGGGATATCCATGGACTTAATGAAGGGTCTTCCACGTACATCTAGGGGACACGACTCGATTTGGGTGATCGTTGACCGACTCACAAAGTCGGCCCACTTACTACCGATCAGAGAGTAGGGCTTAGTAGAGAGCTTGGGATGCCACTATGTGCAGGAGATTGTGAGGATACATGGAGCACCTTATTCTATTTTCTCCGATCATGATGCATAATTTACTTCCTGACTATGGAAGGGGTTGTAGGAGGCTTTCGAGACACAACATCACTTGAGCACCGCCTTCCATCCTTAGACAGATGGTCAGACTAAGCGGACCATTCAGACCCTTGAGGACATGTGGCGTGCTTGTGTCCTCGACTTCAGTCGTATCTGGGAGGATCACTTACCTTTGGTGGAGTTTTCCTACAACAACAACTATCACTCCACCATAGGGATGACACCTTTCGAGGCGTTGTACGGGTGACCTTATAGATCACCCTTGTGCTAGACATACCCAGGGGAGTCAGCACTAGTGGGACCAGAGATGGTACGGGCTACCACAGAGAAGGTGCAGATCATCTCGAAGTGGATGAAGACTACACAGAGCAGGAAGAAGTTGTATTCTTATAGGAGACGGAGGCCTCTGATGTTTGAGGATGGTGACCACGTCTTTCTACGGGTCTCACCTCAACAGGTCTATGGAGATTTGGATGAGGTGGCAAGTTATCTCTGAGATTCATCAGACCTTTTTAGGTCCTCAGCAGAGTTGGAGAGGTGGATTACCACTTAGCTCTTCCACCTTAGTTACACTGGGTGCACGACATCATCCACGTATCTCAACTGAGGAGATACGTGCATGAAACTTCTCACATCATCGACCATAGAGAGCTGGATGTCGATGATGGGTAGACTTTTACAGAGTTTCTAGTGGAGATTGAGGATCAATAGGAGCAGGTCCTTCATGGACGGTCGATACCTCTGGTGCTCGTTTGTTGGCAGCACAGGAATCTCCAGGAGAGCACATGGGAGTGGGAGGCTCATATGCGTGCTCATTACCCCCATTTGTTTCCTTAGTTCGAGTTGTAGCTTATGGGGATGTAAAGCACTAAGGTGGGGAGAATTTAAAGACCCGGAATTTCCATGGAAAATTTTTTCTTAAATGCACGGGAATTTTATGAGTCCGTGAAAATTGACGACGCTTGATTCTGAGGCCCGGTGTGCCCGGAATCAATTTCTAAAGCTTTTTTTGGGTATGTTCAGTAAATGTACGAGAAGGTTTTTATAAATTTTGAACCGGTGCTCGAAATTGAAATATGAGGGCACCGTTGAACTCACAGCGCCAATATTCACTTAATAAGGCTTTCACCTCGATGGTATATGGTCGAGAATGAAAGTTAGTTTTTGGGTTTTATGTGGGAATAATAAAATAAATTAAGTGCTTGCCTTAATTTGTTTTTAGTTGGATAAAACCTCCAAGAGGGGTTTGTAGGTGGTGGGCCACCCCACCTTAACCTCCCATGAAAGGTTATGGTGGTTGGGCCCACCCGAGGTCTAAACACCTCTTCTTAATTAATTTTTTGGGGACCACCCAAGATATAACCTCTTGGACCCCCCATTATGTGGGGAGAAACCTCCCTTGAACTCCCTACTTTTGGTGCCAACCCTCTCAATTAATTAATTGAAAACATTCAATTAATTAATCTAAACCTTTGAAATTCTATGCCAACAATTTAATAATATTTCATAATCTATTGTTTTGTTGGCATTTGTCTTTTTGGTGGAGCTTGGAAGAAAAAGTACTCTCCAACGAAGAACTATTCATCCACCAACGACAAACAACTTATTCTTTGATCTTCAACCAGAAAAAGGGAGGAAGCACCATCCTTGAAGAACGATGATGACAACATCCTCGACTTCTTCATCTTCTCACCCGACATCAACGAACCGACGTCTGATTTTCTGAGACTATGTCAACAATCAACGAACAAAGGTAGGGGTGCATTTTGATTTGAGAAACATTGATTCTTCCTTCCATGATTGTTTCTCTTGACCCGCTTGCTACCAAACTAACATGGAAGGACTGGGCCAAACGAACATGAACCTATCCCTTCACCGTTCTTGTGAATGTTTGGTGTGTTCTTCGCATTCTTCATGGGTGACAAACAACAGATCGTTTTGAGTTCGTTGTGCGAGGAAACGATCCCAAATTGAAGAACCAACATCTGAACGACCTAGCAGAGGTGCAACGACAAAAGCAGGCAACAGATTAGACCAGAACATAAAGGACCATTCCTCGACTTCTCTTCGTGCGAGTGAATCAAATCGTGTTTTCAGAGTTGATCGGAAGACCAAAAACACCAGAGATTACTACAGGGAATTGGAGAGACCTAGTGTTTGAAGTTTCGTGATGAACAAACTATCAGAATGAAGAATATACTTCACGGGAGGCTCACTAGATGGAGGTGCCGTTTCTAGAAAATTCCAGAAAACACGGCGTGTACTTCTGACGAACACGCCGTGTAGCATGGGAATTCTGCAACTTGAGTTTTGGACGTCAGACAAGTAACACACGGTGTGTGTACCCAGTCACACGTCGTGTATTCTCTACATAGAATGGTAGAAGTGGTTTTTCAAGACATGGCATGTATTCTGGAAAATACATGGACACAGGCAGAATTACACGGCCAAGAGGCACGATGTGTACACTCTACAAAGAATGGTAGATGAGGATTTGCGAGACTCGGTGTGTATCCTGGGGCTACACAGACACGGGGTAGAGTACACGGGCATGTACTCCACCACGCGACCAGGCATGGCTAGTGGCTCGGGCTACCCCATGTACTGGTTACACGGGTTGAGAACATGAGTTGAGGCCATGTACGGGCACATGGCCAGTGTACAAGGAGCCGACCCCAGTTTCTTGGACACGGTGTGTAACCATACCACACACCGTGTACTTTCTTTTCTACATGAACATCCTTATAACGTGGTTCATTGTACATGGGCAGTACCTGAGGTCTGAAGACACAACGTGTGCCTCATTCCTACATGCTGTGTACTTTTTGGGAAATGGCTTAGTCATCTTGTCCTTAGTATCTTGGACACGTTTGTTTTGGTTAGCCCCCTATGATGTGGAAGAACTTTTGAATACATAAACTTGACCTTTTGGATACATCAACTTGGGACTTTGTGGAAATTGATGTATTAAAACTTGGCTTGAGGAGCGGACCCTCTCAGAATCAAGTGTGATTTGTGTAAACCCTGTGGCTGGCTGTGTACTGATGAATGTTCCTGGATCATGTGTTGGTCCGACAGTTCTGACTTCTATTCCTGGATCATGTGTTGGTCTGACAAAATAGATGGTCCTGGATCATGTGTTGGTCCGACAACTCTGACTACTGTTCCTGGATCCTGTGTGGGTCCGATAGTTCTGACTTCTGTTCCTGGATCATGTGTTTTTCCAACAGAAAAGATGGTCTTGGATCATGTGTTAGTTCGATAGTTCTAACTACTGGTCCTAGATCCTGTGTGGGTCCGATAGATTATATGATTCAGAGGCTACATATGATCATCTCTATCTCTCTAAAAAAGTTATATACCTGTGTGAGCTGAGTCAGTAACACTTGTGTTTCTTCATGATTGATATGGATTACTAGATAACTTAGGTATATGTATGACATATACCTAAGTGGGGTTATCTGATGTTTTCATACTCTGTGGTTTATCCTTGGTGGATTTTGAAACACCTTGGTGGTCTCAGGTTCCCTACAGAGTATCGTTATACTCACCCCTGCATGGGCTATGCCTGCACCTTGTTGTGTTGGTTACAGATGACAGACAGTGCTGACTGAGGATCAGAGTAGCAAGACTGGACGGTACCTAGAGGTGGACCTTACGACGAGTCAGTACACAGAGGAGACTGATAGATGTGGAGTGATGAGGATGTTATCTTTACTTACCCTTTAGGTACAAATCCCAAGAGTATAACCCAGTAACTACTTTACTTTTCTTCAGTTGTACTTGTATTTTCCTGTTGGGATTGTATTTCCATCCCCTTTTACTTTTCAGCACTCCTTTGTATACAGTTTTTCTTAGTGTTTTACTTCCAGCTCATACTCTGTTATGTGTGTTTAAAGTTTATTAAGGAAATTCCTTCCCAGTTTTAGGGATTTACGCCTTTGGTGCTAGTCGCTAGCCCCTGGCCTATGGAAGGTGGGCTTGGGGTAGTCACAGCACGGGACCCGGGGGACAGGTCGTGATAGCTTACTCAAAGATATCTTTGACACTAGTTGATGTAGGTTTGTTCATCCTGAGTGGCCATCATCCTCTAGTTATGGACTTATTTATTAAAATCATTTTTAGTAGCTTATTATTATTTTTATTATTGAATTTATTAGTTCATGTAAACATACTCTACTTTTATAGAGTGTTTATTGGGTTGTTTAAGTAGGGTCGTACCAATTTTTATACTCACACCCCACTTAGGCCACTATTGCACTGGGGTACTTGAGCATCTCTCACACATTTTTGGTATGGGATGGGATAAGACCCAAGGTATTTATTTCTTGAGTGGTCAGTTTATGTTATATGGTATTAAGAGACTTTATGAGTTATGGTGTGGATGTGAAATGAAGCCCCTTTGTTTATTCTATTTTATTTAGGCATATATATTCTATTGGTCTGGTGGGATGTCAATTTTTTATGCATGACATGGATGTTCAAAACTTTATTATTTTTCATTTTCGTATTTTTTATATTCATTACTTCCAAAATCTTATATTTTACTATTTTGGTTGATTTTTGGTTATTTTTTATTATTGAACAATTTTATATGAGGGTACAGTCTTTCTAATGTACTGTATTGGACTCCACTAATAGCCATCGGCCTCTAGTAGGCGGGGAGGTACGCCTGAGGTCACATGGAATTACAGACATGATAATCTATATAGTTTGAGTAGGGTTTCATGTTAAAAAAATGGTATAATAGGAGTCATTATCATATAACCTTACTATTTGGGACATTGAATACATTATTATTGTGATATTTTGAGATCCAGTGATGGATATCTAACTGGTGTGTTGAGAAAATTTGTTACTGTAATAAGTCTAGGTTACTTGGGATATGATATTTATGTTCATGACTTTTGATGATACATTTTTTTTTATGATTTTCACATTGAGAGATGTACATTTGGTTTTTATTTTATGATTTATTATGGATTTATGGATCTTAGACCATTTGCGAGAGGCTAGTGATTAATTCCGACCCTAGGCATGTTGAAGCTAGAGGTGTTTGTTCATGAAGCATATTTGGCATGTAGGTTCACATGAAATATGTATATTCATTCATGATTTATATTTCTAATGATGTGGATAACTAATTAATGTTTCAAAAATATCCTAATTGTCATTTTACCATATAGTATCACGGTGGAATTATACTCACTTGGACCACCTTGTTTACATTTATCCATCATAATCCATGTGGACTATTACAAGATGTGACAAGGTAATGATAATGCTGATACATATCCTTATTTATAGGAAGTTAAATTACCCTTAGAAGGTCAGAATATGATCTCAGTTCCTTAATAGTAACTCTTGTACGTTAATAAGAGGCATGTGATTCATTAAAGATAGATAGTTATGAGAATCATGTAGGGACTTCATTCTCTTATCTTAATCCCAATAGGATGTACTTGTCATTAAATGTAGTGTTATTGTAATTTTTAGGTAGGCATGGGTAAATAATGATTTTATACGAGATCCCTTGAGGGTGTATCATTTTTATGTTTAGATAACTAAAATGTCAGAACAACCTATGTAGTATATTTCCATATAGCTTTCTATGACACCTTACTTAACTGAACTTCATCTATGGTTATCTAGTTGGATCATCTGATGTGATGTTGATGGGTACTCAAACACTCCTTTATGAATTAATTTTTTTGGGGTATTACCATGCATGGATACTTAGTGATGTGAAATTCATCATCCTTCCAATGTTGAAATCATGACCCTCTATGGAGATTCCCCATATGAAGATCTATTTAGAGGATCAGTTCTAAGTATGTTGGTTCATAGAATGTGATTCCTTAAATTATTAAAGAATAATATTCCCTTGTTAAATTAATTGATTACTGTTGGGTTACACATAAATGAGGTTCCAATTATAACTATTAGGGTGTTTTCCTCTATAACATCAAATTGTAAACCCATATAATTGAACCCATATTAACATTATCTAACCATTTTGGTCGATACTATATTTACATACCTTCAAAATTACCTCCCTTAGAGTGGGTTGTCTAATATATATGATGTCATTTAATAGTTTAGGTGATAATGAGTATGTTTTCTATGTATTATAATTAAAAATATGATATAAATTATATGTGGGAAATACATGGAATATATGGTTGGACCTAATAACTCTGGCTTGAGACATAATAAGTTGGTAAAGGTGAAAGGACCTAGGGGCCTTCTTGTGAGACCTAACAGGTAGAGAATGGTGTAAGTACCTAGTTTTTATGAATTGAGACCTAATAAGAAAGGATATGTGGTAAAAATAGAGACCCTTAGTTATAATTATACCCCATTAGGTCAGTGTTTGGTTTTATCAAGGGTAAATCATGAGTGAGTTTAGCTAGGTTTGGTGGATTCATTGATGAAAAGAATATGTACCTAATTATGTGTATGATACCGATTTAAAGAAAGTTATAATGGTTTGTTTCATAGGTAAGATTATGATTTTATTTTTTGATGATGAACCTAGTGTGTTTAGAAATCGAGAATAGTTTTGATAGTAATGAATATTCAGGTTCCTAGTCCTATTGAAAAATTAGTATGTTGTTAGCACTATTGTGTGAAAGTGAGTTGAATATCATGACTAAAATGATGGGGTGAAGTGTCTAAGCATGTTTATGAGGTTTAAATTATTTATATTGATGGTTAAAACATGTGGTTATTGAACTCTTATTTTAGATGGTTGGTCGTTTGATGACAGATGGCACAAGTGAGGGGCTCAGTTTTAGATAGTAGATTCCAAGGATCTCTTAGTGGGTCATGATTGACGTGTTGTATAACATAGATAGCTTAAACTACTAATTCATGACTCAAAAGGGCATAATTTGAGTTTTTTATTGGGTGGTATGGGAGTTTATTCCTATTACATTTAAATGTTAGGTATGACACATGCTTATTATGTGTGGTTCCATCAATGTATGGAATTAGTGATATCCTAGAGTGGGTTGAGAGATGATGGAATTTAATTATATTATTATGAATGTGGTGACATAGAGTATTAGTTGAGATGAAATAATGTATTACTTATATTTATATGATCATGTATCAGGAGGAGTGGCATGCGTCTAATGATAAAAATATCACAGGGGATGAGTCATGGGTGGGGACTCTATTATGAGTTAAATTTATTTGAATTCTTTACAGGACGTTTTAAAGGGTAGGGAATGGGTGATAATTGAATTTCATGTTGATTCTTTAGAATGAGTGAGTTTTGGTCATGCAATTTTTTATTTCCATTAATGGATAAATCATGTTAAGCAGTGATCATTAGATTTCCAAACTGGTGTAATGATTGGTATTCTCTTATAGTGTGGGGGGGGGGATTTTGGTTTTGAGTGTGTGCCCTTCACGTGAGAGGGGTCATAGATGTTGGTCCAGTCATTGAACCATCTTTATGTCTTGTTGATGAAGGAAAAATAATGCTCTAAGTGGTACTAGAATCCTCAGTGAATACTTGTTATAATGTGAGGAGAAATGCTTGGATGGAGTCTGAGTGTAAGCATTGGGATCATGTTGGTTGTGACATTTTTAATGTGTGAATTAGATCTAAAATTAGTCTATGACCATGGTGTGAAATGAAAGTGGAAATGGATAGTGGATGGTTATGTTAGAGTACATCGCTGGGAGTTGGTTATTGACTCTGGTGAGTGCGTTAAGTTATCATGGTGTGTCTTTGAGCTGGGGCACCAATATTGTATTTTTAGTGATGCATTGGGGGTTCACTCGAGTGTTACTGTGAACTGTCATCTAGAGGAGGAATGATCGATCTTTTTTATAATATGGGATGTGGTCAGAAGAGAACTACATTGATAATTTCCCAAGGGATATTAGACGGGTTTTTAGAGGAGTAATTATGACTTTTCAAATAAAATTCAATGTGATCAGATTTCCACTTGGTTGACTAGAGTTCATCCAATTCTAATTAGAATAAAATAATTTGGGAATTTTTTTTGAATTTTATTTGTTTTTGATATTTGAGAATTGTTCTAAGCATATAGTTAGGATGATAGGTGAATGTTTCATTAGGGAATTTTGATAGTGGATGAACTATGTCTTAGATTTGGCCACTAAAAGAAAGAAACTTTGGCAAGGAGCACCATACACCTTGTGATGTACTAGAAGATGAAATGACTACGTATTAGAGTATATGGTCTTAAGTATGTGATTTATTAATGTTTAAATAGTATTTACAACTATCTTCATGATTTTTATGGTTTAAGTTTCCTAGTTGGAAAATGGTAAATTAGAAGTGTTGGCTATTCCGAGGTAGAATGCGACCATTTGATTGGGAATTCATGACAAAGTTATTTTAAGATATTTTTTTAATGCACACTAATTATTCTCATGGATGATAAGTATTAAGGTGGGGAGGTTATAATATCTCATGCATGGGAGATAATTTTAAATTCAATAAGAGTTTGAGTTCTCAGACATGTATTGGGGTCAATTTGAGAATTGGGATTTGAAACAGAGTTCCCAGGGTTATAAAAATTGAAGATAGGTGTTTTAAACATCTTGTGATGTTTATAAGTTATCTCGGGGGCTCAAATGAGTCTCTAGATGATCTCAGTGGCTGTTACATCCAATGATGTTTCAGTTCCACCGGTGAGAAGCTGAGATTTTTAAGGTGGGTTTTATATCCCCCCCACTAGATTGTTTTACGGGTTACCCCCATTCTTACTCTTCCTCTTGTGTTCTTAGATTGGGGTTCGTTCCCCACCCCCTCTTTTCCTACCCTTGTTTTTGGTTTCCCATTTTAGTTGTTTTGGAATAACATATGGTCTGATCCTTCCTCTGTTATATTTGATTTAACTTCTCCATCACTCTTTTTAACTTTAGGTTTTTTGGTTTAAGGGTTTTAGAACCAATTACATCAGATCATGGTCAAATCAACCAAGTGTGTTGGATATTCTTCTATGCCTGGTAAGAGGGTGACTCGTGATGCCTCTTATACGTGGTGATTCTTTATATTGTTTAAGGTACACCACACCAAGGATATTTCATTGGTTTTTCAATAATGTTTAATTTTTTAGTTATGAAATTGGGGTAATATCTCCTAGATTTTATTCAACATGGGTTCGGGGGTGTGCCATGAGTGGAAGACACCCTGTTTCTCGAAGAATCAGTGATCGTGATATGTCAGGTGAGTTTTCTAGTTTTATGCCATTTTGGAAAATAATTAATTAATTCCTTAACTTTTTTATAATTAATTAATTATGTATTTTCACTATGAGATAGGGTCTCAAGAAATTGATATGGGACTGATTGATCTAGGATGAGTTTGGATAAGCTTGGATGGGTCTTAGTAGTTTCTACCGATCCTTAAAATGTATTTAGAAAGATCGGTATAAGGTAAGTGGTCTATTATACTTTACCTTTAGGTATATTTCTTATATACATGTGTATGGTTCTACCACTAATGGTGAGAGACCATCAATTGAATATATTATTCAATTATATTGATTAATATCCTTAAGTACTTAATAAAAATGGTTTTAGATAAATAAAGTTCCTTAACATGTGTGTTGATAAAGTTTCAAGGGCCACATTGATCCCCTAAGAAATGGAATAATTCCTCAAAATCCATATTCCATAACCTTACCTTAAACATTTTCTTTAGTTCTAAATAGACCCCCGATGGGGATCCACACTTAGGAGTGGGTAAGATATGCCTACTAGTATTTGAACAAAGTGACGTCATGTCATCTTTTATGTGGATGATGCTTTGACCGGTATTATTGTAATTGTGAATCGTTTATGACCCGAATACCAACCTCCTTGTTTCATTAAGGACTTAGATCTATTTATGTGTTAGATGGTATGTGTTTTGGAATTATTCCTCTTATAAATGGGTTTCTTCATTGTGAAATGTCTTGGATGGGACCCCAAGCGGGGTGAAATGATAATGTTCATACCCTTACAAGGGAGCACTGGGAATGGGTATTGATGAACAAGGGTATCCCCCATAAATATTAGATCATGTAATGTGGCCACAAAGGCCAATGCATAATAAGATGGGTTACCCTCAGGCTTAAAGATGAGTACCACTTCATATTTAGTTAAATTTATTTTTACTATACATAGATAATTATAATTGAATCGACATTACATGGGGGATGTTCTACCATAAAATACATTTATGGCTATGTTCCAAGGATATATGGGTCCATGACCCACTTATCTATTATATTGGATGTGTATTCCACTTCAATCTAAAGTGATTCCATCATTATATTGTATATGGTTATAATCATATTTAAATTTTTAATTTTGTATCTGAATGGATGGAAATTAGTATATATTTGGTTGGATTATAGATAAATTAGGATCTACCTCTTAATCAAAAAAATGGTCATTAACTTCAACATAATGTATTAATTAAAAATAATTTCACTTTTTAAATTAGCTATAGTATGGTAAAATTAGAATCAAATATTTTATGCTACTATTACTAGAATGATAAGTGTCTATGGGATTACTTCCTATATCACATAACATAGGTGATATTTTAGTGCATCTTGAGAACCCCTCTTTGTTACTGTATCACATTGGATGCCTAATATTTTCATATCTAGATGATTCCAGAGGTTTTGGAGTGGTCTCATTTCCCTAGAGCACTAGGTGTTTTTCACATTATTGAGGTTGATGATGATCACCTCAATTTATTCCAAGGATACTCCCTATGATCAGGTAGATCCACCAAGATTGCATTGTCCATAGTTATCTAGGAATATGTGATAAGGAAGATTATTGATGGATGTTGAGTGATCATATAAGATCAAGATAGTGTTACTTATATATAATTCCTATGGGTCATACACTTAGTAATTAATTTTAGTTTCCAATGTCTTGATTGTCTACAAACTGATACCTATGAATCAAACATTATAATATAATATAGAATGGTGAGATTTCTTCTAGGTCCCACTAGTTTTACATAGATTGAGTCGTGTTCTTAGGATTCCTAGGATCTTACTCGATGCCTAATTTACATGATATATAGATGATATCTAGGATTCTAATATATTATTAATATAGATGGGTATGGTTGATCTCAGGACTAGTACTCGTATCCCCCTGATGAAATAGAATTCTTAGATATATCTTCAATGCTGGTCAATGAAGGTTTGGTCATCCTGAGTAGCCATCGGGCCTGTGGTATGACATTAGTTATTTGTTTTCAGGCATGGGATATGATGAGATCTCAGTTCTTTATCACTCAAGTAGGTAGGATAGCTTGTCTGCTATCAAGATACATGTTGAGGTATGGTTCATAGGCTTAGTGGGTCCCCATTGTTTATTTTTTTTATTTTGGTATGTATATGTGATCATCATAGTTAGAACGTAGTGTTATATGTATGGTATGGTCATTCAAGCCTTTTATACATCTCATTTTCAATATTGTTTATATTCATTAATTTTTCACATGTTAATTTAATATTTCAGTTGATTTTCAATTATTATTTATTATTGAACACTCTTATATAGGGGTATAGTTGCCCCATCGTACCATCTTGGACCCCCACTGCTAGTCAGAAGCCATTACTATACGGGGAGGCACGCATGAGGTCACATGGACCACCAAACCATCTACTGTTTATAGAGTGATCTTGGGTGGTATGTTATAATGTTTGATCATAGAAGTTTCATACTTTTTATCTTATTATTTTGTACATGGTATACAAGAGTATTAGGAATGTGTTAGAGCCTGATATGGATATCAGACTGGTACATCAAGGACACTCGTTATGGTAAGATGTACGGATTACTAGGGATATGTGATGAATGTTATTTACTTGTGATTTTATAGTTTCATATGATTTTCTGAAACATCTCAGCCCTGATTCCATGCCTCAGTGATCTGACCCGTTCTCCACGTGACCTCAGGTGTGCCTCTCCATATGCCTGAGGCTGCTAACTAGAAGAGAGGGTATATGATCTATCATTGGGAGACTAAACCCTCTTTTATCAGAGTAATACCCTATAGGAAAATAAGATAAAATATCATAATAATATATAACCATGAATAGAATAGTTTAAAGATCACATGATGACCAAAAATAGAGATACAATATCAAAACTGAACTATAAATATGCCATGTTTAACTAAATCCCTAGTGTAAAAATGAAAACCCAAAACTAAAGACACTAATGAATCCCAAGTGGGCCTGGAATCACATCTTTTTATATCGACCATCCTCAACCAGACATATCCATCTATCATAGGGCCTTTGACTGTATCCCATCCTGCACACATTAAATCTATTCTGGTACCAATCATGCATCCCAAGTAGGGTGTGATTACAAGTTAGTAGGCTACCACCAACATCATCTAAAACTATATCCAGTAAATAATAGTGTATTAAGTTGTATAAATAAATAATTACAATGTATATGTAAATAGCTATCACATTATCAATTATTCTTTATTTAACCTCATAAACCATTGGGTTCTCGAGGAAACCCATACATCAATATCTACTACGACCCATGCCAGTTCTGAACCATGTAATATATTTAACTGAAATTTCATTATAGCATATAGGATTATATTTTCCATGTAATTTAACTTTAAATATTATGTCCACTTGGAACCATAGTCCAATTAAAATATTTTTGGGGGTATAACACCATGTCTAGCACCCTGTGAGTGTATGGTGCATCGGTCCTTGTCTCACAGATCATTAGTATTTGGAGCATCATTCCCTATCCCATACAAGTTATCATGCATGTTTTGGGTGTAGAACATCATCTCTAGCACCTTGTGAGTATTTTGAGAATCAATCCCTATCTCACACCTATCACAACATATCACATTATCACATTCATCTCAATATCACATGATTTCACATTGTCAAATCAACCAATATTAATCAACATTAATCCTCTTATCATGATTAACCACTATAATATTCCATTAATTAATTCATAAATTAATTATTCCAGGTCCATCAATTAATTCAACAATTAAACAATCACATAGATTTCATTTAATTAATTCAATAATTAATTAACCATATATGTCCCATTAATTAACAACATCTATTTTTTAGTTAATTCAAAAATTAATTAAACATATAAATTCTATTTATTAATTCAATAATTAATTAATAATTTCAAAGTCGCAACATCCAATAATTAATACACCATTGAATTATTCTCAAATCACAATTCAAGAATTCAATAATTAACTAAACAATTAATTATCTCCAATTACACAATTCAACACTTTGAAAATTAATTCATCAATTAATTATCTGAATTCCAAAATAAAATATTTTGATATCTAATTTCCCAGTTAATAATCCCATTTCCGAAATTACATTATTCAATCAAATCCCCAATTCTTCAATTCATTAATTGACCACACTAATTAACTCAATTTTGGAATTCCAATTGCTAAAAAACACTAGAAATATAAAAATCACATACATGTAATTGATATCAAGACTATGGTATGTGAATAATAGACCACCTACCTCAATTTATTGATGAGTGATTGCCCAATGGAAATCCACAATTTCAGTAGAGTAACGACATAGAATGAGATCCAGATCTAAAATGTAAATAAAGATTGAAAAAATCAGGATATATTAATTCTAGATCAAAATAACAAATCCTATATCTAGATCCATAAAAAATATATTGATCTAATCATAATAGGATGAAAAACCCCTTTCTAGGATTGGACTAGAATATAAGAAGAATAGGAAACTGATAGAGATTAGATCCTATTACCGGGAGGGTTGCCGATCATCGATCCGGACTTCTAAACACCAACAATGGAGATTAGGAGGACTTGGAATTAGTATGAGAGGATTTTGAATCATGAAATAACATTAGGGGTTGATTGGATCTCTATTTGGGTGATTTTTGGGGTTTTGGGTAATTTTAAATCTAATTTTAGGGTGATTTAAAAAGTCATACACAGTTTCATGTGCATGGCCACACTATATTCCCTAATCGGGTTCTTAAACTATGTGCCTCTATTATAGGTGTTCAAAATTACTCCTAACAGGGTTCACAGTTTGAAAAACCATGGTCTAACCATGCAATTACCCTCTTCCCAAGGTTGCACATTTTGTTGGGCTAGGGCGCACAGTTATGGAAACCCATGAACCAACCATACACTTTTCTTATCCATTACAATTTTCTAAAATTTCAGCAAAAAACTATTCAATTAATGAACCAAAAAAATTACCTAATCCAAAAAAACAATGGTACCTAAAATCAATCATAAGACAATCACAAAAAAGGATGGGATCTTACAATCTCCTCACTTTATAATAGCTCATCCTAGACCTGTAATCCCATGAATCACTATGATTATGTGTCAAAAAATATTGCTCCACTAAGACCTCATACTATCTTCTCTTTCCCAGGTATCCTCCTACACATGCTCGTGTATTTCAACTACATGAACTATTAGAATTATCTTTCCCCACAACACTTTCTCATAGTGATCCAACACACGTATCAAACACTCCTTAGAGGATTCTTCAATCTCAAGAACAACATCATCCACATCAATCACATGAGAAGGTTCAGGGTGATACCTTCATAGTTGTGATACTTGGAAAACATCATTCATAGCACTGTATATCTATGAAAGTTCCTATCGGTATGCCAGAGGCACAATTCTCTCCACAACCTCAAACTAACCAATGAACCTATGTTCTAACCTTCCATATCTCTATATCCTATGGTGACCCAACCGAGGAGACACTCGAAGGAATACAGGATCACCCTACATAAACTCTAGGGGCTGTCGATGTCCGTCAAAATACAAATTTTGTCTACTCTAAGCTGTAGCCAAATGTTTCTGAATCAACTGAACATTTCCTGATGTCTCTTGTATGAGACTTGGTCCCAACAACTCTAACTCACCTACAACCATCCTGTATATGGGTGTTCTACATGGCCTACCATAAAGACCCTAATATTGTTCCATCTATATAGTTTCTTGAAAACTATTTTTTTAGGAAAACTCCAACAATATACTAAGATCTACCAAATTCTAGGACATATGCTCGCATCATATTTTAAGGAACCTATATAGTACATTCTGACTTTTTGTCTTTTTGTGGGTGAAAAGTCATACTAAGTAAATCCTAGGTACCATGTAACTTCTATAATCCATGAATAAAGCATCAATTAAAGAAAGAGTCATGTTTTGAAACTATAGTTCATGGAATCCTGTGCAGATGTACTATATCTTGATCATACAAATCTCAAAACAACAATAATGAGAAAGTATCCAGAATAGGAATGAAATTTTTGTAAAGACCCTGACCTCAGTAGCCTGGTTCCCATGTCAAAAATTGTTACATTATCATATATAAAAGACACTAATCCCAAATTACCAGTCATTTTAGTTGTTTTAGAAACTAGATTACATAAATGAACATTAAATTACAACTTGAAATGAAATAAAACATAACAAATCCAATGTAAACACCCATAAACTTATAGATTATCCTTGAAATTCCTTCATAATATACATCTTCACATCATCAATAAAAATAAAACATAGGAAATGGATGAGATCAGGCGATCAGTAAGGATTAATAATACAATATAAGATAATATAAACAATAAGGTGTGGTGAATTACTAAAAAAAAATTCCATTAGAATATAATATTGTGCATAATATGGAAAAAATGAACGATGAATAAATAATTCCATAAAAATAAATGCATAAGAATGAATCTTAACCATGTATACACTACTATTCAAATATTCACATGGATTATGAGTTACTAATATCATAATTTTGGAATTAATAATGCTGGAATCATAAAAATACCATTGATTCCTCGACTAAGACATCTAAAAATAAATGGTTAAGGGCTCGGCCAAATCTATTTTCATTTTTCATCATTAGACCTATCGATGCATGGAGGGGATATATAAGGCCCCACCCATCACTTAAAAAGTCAAATTAATTACTCATATGAATGGGGTTAAACATAAAAAATATATATATAAGAAATGTATATAACATTTTCCAATCTGTAAACATAATCACTAACCATTCTGAGTAGTATGGTGAATAGTATCAAGATAGCACATTCATAGTCAAACTAATCGTAAAACATTTAATAAAATATGGTATATGATAATAATAGGAGATCAATATTCATAAATCGTAAAAATAAATATATATTTTGAGATAGATGAAAATACCTTAACAAAACCATCGATGGATACTTGATACAAATACACCGTTTATATTTCCAAGAAGAGTTCTTTTGAAAAAAAATCATTTTTATTTGATATAATGGATTTTATAAAATTATAAATTAAAAAATATATTTTTTCGTGAAAAAATAATGATTTTATAAAAATAATAGTGTCTTAAAATAGATTATGGATGGTACTTCAAAATGGGTTAGGAACTGAGGCATTCCCTTTAATCAGGCATGTGTATCAGTATGAATAGGGACGAAAACCTTATAAAACATATATTTACTATAAATAAAATATGAACTGATATAGTTACATGATTCTGGAATATATACATATAATTTATAATAATTATATAAAAATAATTATGAATTACATTTCTTTATAGAGAGATAAATAACAACCCGAATGAAAAGTGAATGTTCAAGAAGAAACCCTTACCTTAGGTCTGAAAGTTTTCTGCACTTGACCTTAATGTCCTGGAATATGAAATTAGATTCATTAATAAATTATTTAAGAACATTTTATAAATTTATTTGATTTAATATAATTTATTATGTTCATTTATGATATATATGATATGTTATAAGATACAAATTTATCGTTCAGCGTTGTTCTTTTCCATTGTTTTCATGTTCATTTTACTTTTATACGCATATTCAGTATAATGTAAAATGGAAATAATTTACTAGAGTAGAAATTATATGTTATTAATGAACATCCAAAATATTTAGTGGTCCTATAATACAATTGGATATTTTTTGGAGGCTGAGTCATTAGATAATATGTTAGTATTAATCATTTAGGTTATTTTCACAGTTTTTCATTAATCATAAAATAGTTTTGTTATATTAATTAACATCATGTGTATATAATGGTTATAGAATATTAAATAGTATATAATACATATATTATAATCTTATTAACCATAAAAATGGTTTTATGACCATTCTTGAAGTCATTAATGGAAAATGAAAATGAATCTTTCCAGATGTCGGTAAATTGACATATCATGGGCGATGTTTTCATTTATAGAATAAAAGAGAGAGAGTTAGAGGAGTTTGATGGTGGATATTTAATTAAAATGATTAAATTACTGTATATAAATAGTATTGGAGTTATCATGTCTCTTTGGACTGGGTATCTGAGGGAAGGATGACAAAATAAAATAAATTGTAATGAAAAAAATAAAAGGAGTATTTTTACCTCTTCAATTCTCCTTCTTGATAACAACCTCAATGGGATTTGTTTTGGACCTTTTTAGACCAAATTATCCTAGATGTTTAGGATGGTGGGAAGAGGATTGGGATGAAATTTGAGATGTCTCAAATCATGGATGGTGTGAGGAGAATGGGTTGTGAGGGGTGGTATTTTTAGAGGAGGAGAGAAGTGTTTTTTTACATCTAATTAATTTGTTTATTATTTTGGATCAAGACTTTGAATAGTTTTAAAATTATCACAAAATATGTTAAAATAATGAAGGGAAGTTTGATATTATGGTGCCGATATTTATGATAACTCAAGTAATGGTGTATTTAACTTATAATGTATATATACCTTAAATTACTTTATTTTAATATTCAGAAAGAATTCAACTATTCTAGAAAAAAACCTAAAACAATTCTTAAATTTTTTTGATGTGTAGAATTTAAAAATAGAATCCATTTTATGAATATAATTTTATAAATATAAAAAATTTAATTTTTAATCAAAATTATCATTTATTCAAAAAATGACAATTTTAATATTATAACTGATTTTAGGATACATTCAGAAATTAACTAACGTATCATAAAATTATCCAGTAATAATAAGATGAAAAAATATTAATATATGAATATATTTTATGAAAATAAATTTTATTTTAAATAATTATATTAATTATAATATTAAAATTAAATATTTATGACTTACAAAAATACCGACACATAATTTATCATTATTAAAACATTTATCTACTTAAACTAGGATAAAAATATATAATATTTTTATTTATAAGATACCCAAATTTATTCATACATTCATTGGGGATGTGACTATTCTATTGGTCAGTTTACTATTCATAAGGTTCATATTACTATTCATAAGGTCATGTTACTATTTCTTCAGTATTGGTCCATTAATTTCTAGAAATACCTCTTATTTCAATAATTATTAATTTATATGGTCTGTATTTTTTCACTAAGTTATTTTTTATGATTTATAATAAATTAAATAACTATAAGAAGGGAAATTTCATTGATAGAATTATGGGTTATTTCATTCTCCTCTTCTATAATAATTTCTTCCTTGAAATTTCCAGAATGTCACCTCATGAAATTATTTTGGTAGTTCTTCATCATAATATAATCTTGTTCCCATTTCACCTCTTCAAATTTATTATTTTTCCAAATTACATTTACTATCCATGTCATCAAATTCTTCAATACCTATTATTTACTATCCACCATTGGGATAGGAAATTCCTAGTAAGATAAATCATTTTCCAAATATATTCCATCAAATGTGAGGAAATGCGTTGGGTCTAGAATTTAGATCTTTAACAAATATATATCGAACAAATTGTGTACCTTATAAAGGATATTTAGAATTTATAAATGATAAACCATAGCTCATATTCTCTTTAGAATTTCTAAATGACCAATGTACATGGGGATTAGTTCTAGTTTCTTTCCAAATATGATAACACCCTTCCATAGAGACACTTTCAAGAAAACATGATATCCCACATGGAATTACAAATAAATACTTAAATTATTATCAAAGATATTCCTTCTAAATTGAGATACTTTTATAGGGCATTTAATAGTCTTTAACTTTTCCATTGTTTCCTGTACAATCTCAGGTCTAAAAAGCTTCCTTTCACAACTTCATCTCATCAAGATGGTGTATGAAATCTCTCTCCAAACAATGCTTCATATGGTGCAATTTTAATACATGAATGAGAACTATTATTGAAGGAAAACTCTAAAAAAGTTAAATACTAATACCACATACCTTGAAAGTCATGTGATCATGATCTCAACACGTCTTCTAACGTTTGAATGGTTCTTTTAGACTGCCTGTCAATTTGTGGGTGATAATAAGTACTCAAATAAGGCTTAATATCCATTGATTTATTAAAAATATTCTTGAATTTCAATGTAAATCATAGATCATGATAAAAAAATTGATATGGGGTCTCCATGGAGTTTTATAACTTCATTAATATAGATTAATCTATGGTGCTTCAATGGAAAACCCTCCCTTATAGCGAGGAAATGTGTATATTGATAAGGCGATCAACTATTACCCATATTGCATCATTATTTCATTGAGTCTTTGGTAATATAGTGAAAAAATATAGAGTAATGTCAGAAAATTTCCATGTAGGAATAGGAAGAGGTTACATAACTCATCTAGGATGTTGCCTTTTTAGCCATCACCTGTTGATAGACAAAAAATCTTGAAAAATAATAAACAATTTCATGCTTTATATTATCCTACTAAAAATGTTCCCCTAAATCTCTATACCTCTTAGTGCTACCAGGGTGTATAGGTAATTTTGAGCTGTGGGCATCATCCAATTACTCTCTTTTTAGGTCCGTTATATAGTGAACACATAGCTTCTTTCCAAATTTCAAAATTCCACTTTCATACACTAAGTCTTACAATATCCCATCAATTATAGATTTAATTTTCTATTTAATATTATCATCATCAAACTAAGAACTTTTTATAATTTCCAATAAAAGTGGTTAAGAAACTAATTGAAAAATTAATGATGTTTCACATTCCTTGATAATTCCCACATCCATATTTTCCAGATATATGTACACATGATCCATTCCAATCCTCAATTTGTTCAAAACTCCACGATCCTTCTTGATTAATTCATCTGCAACCTTATACACATTTCCTAGGTTGTAGAGTATTAAATAATCATAATCCTTGAGTAGATCTATCCATTTAATTTTCCTCTTGTTGAGTTTCTTCTATGAGATGATAGATTACAAACTCTTATGATCTGTATATATCTCACATATTTCCCTATAGAGATAGTATATCCATATTTTTAAAGAAAGAATTATAGATTTTGGATTAAGATCAAGAATTGGATAGTTTTGTTCATGACATTTTCATTTTTATGATGCATGGGAAATAACTCTATCATTCTATATAAGGACCCAAACAAGTCCTATATATAATGCATCACTATAATCACAAATCCACCATTTCCCGATAGTAGAGTCAATAGAATATAATTCACAAATCTCATATTCAAATTTTTAAAACATTATTCAAATTATTTTTTCCATACGAACTTAACCCTTTATGAGTAAGCTTAGTTAATGATTTAGCTAATCAAGAAAAATTCTAAGAAAAACACTGATAGTATCCTTCAAGAACAATTAAAAAACATACCTCAATTATTTTTATTAGCATAGGTCATTATGGAACAACCTTTATCATCCTAGGATCCACTAGGATTCCATCCTTAGAGAAAATATATCCATGAAAAAAATATTCTTGAAGGCAGAATTCACTTTCAAAACTTCACATAAAACTATTTTCTTATTAGGGTCTTCAGAATAACCCACAAGTGGTTCTCATATTTCTCATTACGTTTGGATAATAAATCAAGATATCATTAATAAATAAAAAAAAATCATCAAGATATTCCTTCAACAAACTCTTCATTAGATCCATAAAAACAGAGGGTGTATTTGCAATCCAAATAGAATTACTATTATGCTGTAATGTCCATACTTGGTTTGAAATGTTTTCTATAGAATATCATTCTTCCTCACATACAAATTTGGATCACCAGATCCGAGGTCAATATTTGAGAATTATTGAGCTCCATGGATTAGATCAAATAAATCATCAATTCAAGGTAGATGATACTTTTTATTTATTATAATAGCATTGATTTCTATATAGTCATTGCACAAAATCTTGGATCTGTATTTCTTCTTTACAAAGAGAATAGGGTCTCCCCATGGAGAAATACTAGAGAAAATAAATTATTTATTAATAAAATCCCCTAGTTTTTTATTCAACTCCACTAATTCCACAGTGTCCATTATATAAGTATTCTTTGATATTGTCCTTGCATCTGGGATTAAATAAATAGAGAACTCAACTTCTTGCTTTAGAGGATTTCTAGGTAAATCCTTTAAAAATACAACAATATATTGTTTCAAAATGGTTACATCTTTTTTTGAATATTTTTTTCCTTATCCATAGATGCTTTTTTTTTCTTCCTCCCCAAGAATTTCATTTATAATAGCTATTAAAGGTGGATCCATATATGATTTAGATGATGAGGTTTTTTTCTAATGATTTGGGATTCTTCATATTCCACACAAATAATAATTTCCATATTTTTTAAATATATTTTACATCATATTTATAAATACCATCCATATTGAGGATTATATCAAATTAAATCATATATATGATGACAAGGTAAACAACTAAAACATGTTTATTTTTCATAAAGGGAACTGAACAACACATCTTTGTTGTAATGATACTTACCTTAAGAATATTGAATAAAAAATCCTTTATTAAATCAAAAGTGAAATATCTAATGTTCTTGGAAAACTAAGAAGATATAAAATAATGTGATGATACATAATCAAATAAATCATTTTCTAAGTTTGAAGAAACATTTAATGTACCTTCCACCCCATCATTAGTAATATGAACCTCTACAGTCTTGATCTCATAATCTTGGTCATGATCTATTGGTATTTTTGGGGAAATGTTCCCTTGATACTTAGGAAAATCATTTTTATAGTGTCCCATCTCCAGAAAATGTTATCATTGAATATTGGAAATTTTTTATTTCCCTTAACATCATGGACTTGGTGGCCATTTTATCCACACTTTTAACAGACACATTTTCATTTTAAGGAGGCACCAATGTGTTTCCTTCCAAATGTATTTCAAATTGAAAAATTGAATATTTTATTTTTCCCTTTATCTATTTATTCATTTTCAACCCTCTTCTTCTATTTTTCCCATTAAAAGCATAAGATTTAGAGAATTATTTTTATGTCTTGAAATCACATAATACAAAATATGTTTTGTGATGAGACATATTGGGAGACAATTTCCCTTTGGAGGAATGGTTTTAAACCATCAAATAATTGATAAATATTGATATCTGGGTTTTTATGTAGTCCACATCATGTCATTCTAACCATGTAAAGTTGTCTTCATACTTTGCAACATTTTCATCCTCATTTTGTTTCAGAATAAATAATATCCTCTTGATATTTTATTTTTGTTCTGGAGGACAATATATTACTAGAAAAATTTCCTTAAAACATTTCCATTAAATATTTTAAATTTCTTACTCCTCATTTTTATTTTGAATCAATAACCACCATTGATCATCATCTCCTAAGAGATGAAAAACTAGCATGATAACCTTCTCCCTTTCATTACTTCCCAGAGTGAGAAATATTTCTCTATAGAACATATCCACTATTCTACTACAAAGGGGTTTATAGTTCCATTGAATTATATATGATGTTGTCTCATAAAGTGGTCTAATATTGAACCTATATATTGTGGATCCGAATTCTCCATATGGAAAATGTTATTGTTCATAACCCGAGTCTACTATCCCATTATAGTTATAAGTTTTTCAACACCAGTTGTAGCTCCAATATGATAATCATTATATTGGAATTGAGGGAAATAGTTACATGGGATACACGTGTTGATATTGTTTCCATTACTCCCACGAGGTTCCATTTCTAAATAATAGAATACACTGAATTATATTATTAATCATCATAAAAAATTTCACACTAGAAACACTTAACATAAATTGAAACATTTATTCATAGATAATCTCATAATAAAAAACATGGTTTCTTTAGGGACATATTTACATTTAAATCCATCATATCATTTTTAATGAAAATTTGAATTATCCTAAGCATATCACATGGGAGTGTCAAACCAAGTGCACAGTAAGCCCTGTTTTCATGTACCATGTTACCCTAAAACATCATCAGGATACCATATTGGACATGTTACCAATAGCTACATCTAATCCAAAACCACGTCTACTTCTAGTATCTAGATAGGGATGTATTTCTATGAATACCCACATAATATCCACCTTACAAAAATTCTAGTATGTTTATCTAAGATTATACTTAAATTTAATATTGGGGTTATGTTCCCTAATATATGCTTTATAAATCTAGTTTCCATGAATTCTACTAAACATTATATGATACCAACTATAATGACCCCTGACCCAATAGCTTGGCCCTGGTCCATTATATTATTACATTAAAATAGATACAATAATCATATCCCAAAGGACCAATCAATTAATGATTTTGGAAGTTATATTACATATATGAACATAAAATTACAACTTAAAATGAAATAAAACATAACAACTCTATTGGAAACACCCATAAACTCTATATTATCCCCGAAAGTCATTCATAATATAAATATTCAAATATTGGGTTAAAATAATAAAAAATAAACAGTTGAGCTTATATAATCAATAAGTGTATGTAATATAGTGGAATCTAATATAAATAATAAGGAATGGTGAATGAATGAAAACACATTCCATTAGAACATAAACTCGAGCATAATATTGAATGAATAAAATCTAATTAAGTAATTCCATAAAAATAGTCACATGAGAATTAAGATTAACCATGGATATTATACTAGGGAAATATTCACATGGATTATTAATTACTAATATCAAAATAAGGGAATTAATAATTCCATACATTATAAACATATAATTGAATCCTTGACCAAGACATCTAAAAATAAATGGTTAAGGCCTCAACCAAATCCCTTTATGTTTTTTCTCAGGAGACCTACCAATGCATAGAGAAGATATTTTAGGCCCCACCCATCACTTAATTATTCCAATTAATTACTCATATTAATGTGGTTAAACACAAACAACATATACTTATGAAATGTAAATAAATTTCCCCAATCAAAAAACATAATCACTAACCATTTTGAGTAGTATAGTAAATGGTATCAAGATAGGAAATCCACAATAAAACAAATCAAAAACCATTTAATAAAATATGGAAGATGATAATCATAATATAATAATATCATCAAAGCATAAAATTCAATATAGGTGTTGAAATAGTTGAAAATAATCTAAAAATAATCAAGCGATTATTGATAGAAATACCCCTTTTACTTTGCAAATAAGAGTTCATTTGGAAAAAAATAATATGTATTTTCCATAATTATTTTTTAAAAAACATAACTGAAAAAATATAGTTTTTAAAAATAAATTAGTTATTTTAGAAAAAATAATATTTTATTAAAATATATTATGTATGGTATATTAAAACATGTAAAAAATCATGGAGTTCCATTTAATTGGGATAGCATATCAGAAAGCATTGAGAAGGGAAATTGAACAACATTTATTTACTATAAAATAAAGTTGAACTGATCTAGATACATATGTTTAGAATGTATAAACAAAATTTAAAATAAGTATATAAAAATTATTAACAACTACAATGGTGTATATAGGAAGAAATATAACCCGAATGAAAATGGAGGTTCAAGAAGAAACCCTTACCTTATGTCTGAAAGTGTTCTACAATGACATAAATTTCTCAGAATATGAAATTATAATAATTAATAAATTAATAAATAACCATTTATACATTTATTTGTTTTAATTTAATTTCATTAAGTTCATTTATGGTCTTTTTCCTAAGTTCTAAGACATAATTTTATCGTTTCGGAGTGTTCTCTTTCTTGGTTTTCCTTATCATTTTACTTTTATAAGCATATGGAAGTTCATGTAAATTGGAGATAATTCTCCAGAATTGAAATTATGTGTTATTAATGAACATACAGAAGATTAAATTGTCTTATAATTTATTTAGATTTTTGGGGTTAGGATGAATCATTAGATAAGATATTAGTTATAATCGTTTAGATTATTTTGGATGTTTTTCGATCATCATAAACTAGTTTTGTTTTATTAATAAATATCATGTGTATATAATTATTATGGAACACTAAATAGGCTGGAATAAATATATTATAATTTTTTAACCCTAAAAATAGTTTTATGACCTTCCTTGAAGGTGTTAATAGAAAATGAAAATGCATCGTCCATGATGTCGGTAAATTGATTTACACAACATGAAATCATTATAAGAAGGGAAATTTCATTGATATAATTATGGATTGTTACAAATGTTCTATATTAGAAAATCATTTCACAATCACCCAAATTTCATCATTATTCGAAGGCATCCTTGGGAGACCCACCAAGAAGTTTATAGTCATGTCGTCTCACTTCCACTCCAGAATAAGAAATGTTACTAGAAAACCTACAGAATGTTGATGCACAACCTTCACCAGCTGATAGGTGCAGTATCCTGTCATGAACCCTTATGTATCCTTTTTCATGCATGATAACCAAAAATTTCATCTTAGTTTGCAGTACATTTTTTTCATACCTGGATGTACCACCCACTTCGAGGCATGAAATTCCCACATCAACTCCACTCACATATTTATATGCACAAAAAATTGATTATTGAAATGGATGATATATCCCTCATCTATGATCCAATATCAAGCCCACTACCCACCTTCAAGTCTTTCCCTTGATTTTGAACACTTTTTATCCTCATACTTCGTTTCTCTAATCCGAAGCAAAAGTATATACTTCACTAAAACTGATATGATTTTCATCTTCCATTGAATCTCTTTAACAACCACATACATTTCAGCAAAAAAATTTGTCATATTACACTCAATAATAGAATCCTGAACCACTTTATTATGAGTTTTCCTCCTCTATGAACCAGACACACAATTACCTTTCCCAAGCATATATTCTAGGTCAAAATAAAAAAACTCTATACACTCAACCCAACTTTACTATTGAAGATTAAAATATCTATGTGAAATGTTTTATGTCAAACTCTTATGATCAGTATAGACTATAATTTTTTTCCCATCATATAATTCCATGAAAACATTAAAGAATAAACCACTGCTACTAACACAAGTTTGTGTGTAGGGTTTTTCCACTCAAGTGGGCTCAACTTCTAATACCCATACGCCATAACTCAATATCCCTGCATCAACAGAGCTCCATGTCCAATACCAAAATCATCACAATACACTGTATACTCCCCACCTAGCTCGTGTAGGATTGTAACACCCCAATAATTTTTGAATTATTATTTTTTGAATTAATTTATCTTTTTGATATTTTTTATTTCAAGTGACACTGAAAGTAGTTATATATATATATATTAAAACACTTATTCAAACATTACTAACACATGGAACTAACTTTCATTTCAATACACACAATACGAAAATGACTTTCTACATACGCAATACAAACTTTTCTTAAACTACCTGCAATACGACTTGGCGTATGTTACTCACAACATCGAGTTTCTACGAAGAATAATTTTAATATATTTTTTAAGGATATAATTATAACCTAGTAATTTAACATAGTGATATTAATATTAATAACTACTTTTGAAATATTTTTATAGTGGTTATATAGAAATATTACATATTGATAGTGAAAGATATATATATTTTAATGTCTATATATGTCTAAAAATACTATGAACTACACTTCATGTCCTTATATAAAAAACAATTAAATTAATTATAAACACATATAGGGATTTAATTTTACAATGTAAACTTTATTTTTGAATTTATAATGCTAAAATTATCTTATGGTGATTTTTTTTGGGATTTTTATGAGATACTTCATTTTTTAAGAATAGTAAAAAATATGATTTTTTAGTTAAAAAATGTATTTTCCTTTAACAAATTAATGATGTTCAATTATATTTTATATTTTTAAGGTCAAATTAGTTCAATTATTAATATATAAATATAATCTAGTTCATTAGAATCAATTTTACTTTGAAATTTAATATAAAAACTTAAAAATCTTTTGAACTTCTTTCTACCTTAAAACCCCGTAATTTCGTCCAATCTGTGGGATTATAATTAATATATATTTTTCCTCTTCTGTGATTTTTATTTAAAAAAAGAAACATACACCATTTTTTTAAGTATAATGTTTATATTTTAATAATATAAATGTAATTTTTGACCCAAAAAAATTAGTAGAAGTGATTAAAATTAATTATAGTGGTTAAGGTCAAATTAAGCTAAAATAGAGAGTAAACCTTAATATTTGGGGGCAAAATGACGTAGACACATGTTCAAAACCCATTTTATGGACATATATTGAAAATAACCCTTACATTAAGAATTTATATTGATTTGGTATGACTTTGTTTAGGTAATAACATGTGTACGCCTAACTTGTTTTCAAAAATTTTTTGTGAGTCATTTTCCTTCCTTATAAAAGGCCACCACTACTCCCTCTTCTTCACACTGCTCTAAAGTATTAGGTTTATAAAATATCTAACCAATATAATTTAAAATATCTCTCAATTTATCATTGAATCCTTCCTTTGGTAATAATTTCTTTCAGGGAATCCATTTTGCACAAACCAAAATGAGTTACCCGATTAAGAAGTAATGCCTTCTCTCGAGCTCCGTTCTTTTATTTACCTTATCCACCCTTTCCCTATAATTATTTCATTATTGAATAAAAAACCTAATATATTCTATATACTAGGATTTTTTTGGATTATTATTCAATCTAAACTTATACACACCTCCATCTAAGGGGTAAAAAACATACTATTTATGTGCACGACGAACCACCACCTCACCAAACGATGATTGTTCACTTTTTTTACCACCAATCATGCTAGAAATTATGTTGACAAATATAATTATATATTACATATTTTATATTTATCATGTACTTAAAATTTTTCATTACTTCTTCCAACACATTTCTTTTTCTTACTTTCTATTTGTTGTTAATAGGATAATTTCATTTAAGGATGTGTGGACAACCGCCCCCTCAAAACGATATGATTCATTCAAACACTACATGGAATATATTAAGGATGATTTTAGTGAATATATTAGATATATATGATATAATAATGATAATTTAATATATATATATATATACACACACACACATATATATATATGTGTTTTACTTTTTTCATTCAACAGGACAATTAAACGAAAATAGTGTTCATGTGTACATACGAACCACCGTCTCCTTGAACGGTGCATTCCGTTTCATACATATATATAATATAGATTGTTATAATACAAATATAATTTATATAAATGATATTTAATTTATTTTTTACATTCTGGAAATCATGATATAAGTATAGGGACAAAATATATAACAAATTAAGACACATGTGAAGAATATAGTGAATATTACCAAAAGTGAAACCATAACATGGTATAATTAAAAAGAGAGTAATATAACATCATAATAAATTAATATATGGTATTATATATAATAATATAGTTCTTTAGAATATGTATAATAAATTTATATTTATTATACAAGTTTTAATGAGTATGGTGAGAGTCAAGACACAATGTAATGAGATTTTATCTCACTTTTTATTTTTGTGAGATTAATTACATATTCACCACTATATTATTTTTTGAGGTGTATATACTTCCCATGATTGTATTATATGTATCATATTATTAAATTTATGGGTACTCACATATCCATGTTATGATATTTCTTTCATGGGGTATATGTTTAAAAAGTTACCAAATCAGTGAAATAGTAGTGTCTCTATTTTACTTCTTTGAGACTCATGTTTTGTTATGCCCCTAAATTATCTTTGAGTTGTATATACTTCCATTTTACATGTTATATCATGAATTTAATCCTATTCAATATATTTAATCTTACAGGGAGAGTATGATTCAAAGTTACCATGTTATATGATTTCATTGAACAAATTTTGTTTCTTTTCAAGATTGTCTTGGTTTATGATTCCTTTGATGAAACCTTATCATCCATATCTCAAGAAAAATCATTAATTTTATTATAATATGGTTATTAATTATTTATTAATATATTGGTAACATTTTTTACACTCTTTGGTACATAATATAGTTACAAAAATGTTTTTTAGAAATCTCAACTTTTTATTCTCTTTGGTCAAAAATATGTGTTCTTTAAAATCATGTTTTTCAAAAAGAGATTCCAAGAATATTATACTATTATCCAATGATCATTAAAAAAAATTTTTACACTTTTTCCTTCATTCCAATTTTATCACTGGATTCTTTTTATCTTTTTCCAAATAAGGCATTTTTCTATCATTTTTACCATGAAAAAGGAATGTTCTTTTTACCTCACACGACATGTATGGATTTATCCGCTGTAAATCCTTTAAACCATTATTTTCATATTTAAAAGTTAAATTTTAAAAAAATGTTTTTAAAAGAGGATTTAAAATAATTTTTTTTCAAAATATTTTCAATATTTTTTTTATAAAAATTCACAGAAATTTGTTTTCAAAATTTATTTAAGCTTATTTTATTAGTTTTCAACGAAAATAGTTTTCAAAATTATTTCTAACCAAATTTATAATTTTTGAAAGTATTTTCAAAGAAATGGTTTTCATAACAATTTCAAGATTATTTCAGATGTTTTCATGTGAAAATAATTTCAAAACATATTCAAAATTTCATTATAAGATTTCAACGTGTTTCAATGAAAATGGTTTTTAAAATGTTTTGAAGCTTATTTTATATGTTTTCATGGAAAAAAGTTTTCAAAATGATTTCAAGTATTCATTAAATATTTTCAAGAAAATTTATAATAAAAATATTAGTAAATGGTTTATGATTTAAAAAGACCTTTTCAAAGAAGAAAGGATGTTTTCCTCAAGAAACCTATTTAAAAGATATATTAGAACTATTTTCCCATCTAAGATGAAATAAATTTATGTTACTCATTCCATTATATGAAATGATCTAAAGGTTTAATCAATATAATTTATATGAATCTGAAATGCTCAAGTTCATTGTATTTATCAAACATGTTTCTCTTTCATGGGTTTTATGTTTATTAAATCTATTTCTCTATCATGGGTTACATTTTTATTAAATATGCATCTATTTCACCAGTTATATTTTTATGAAATCTATTTCTTTTTCATGGGTTTCATGTTTATGGAATCCTTTTATCTTTCTTGAGTGATATGCTTATAAAATTAGTTTCTCTTTTATGGGTTATTATTTGGTTTAAATGGTTATGAAACATATATCTTTTTAATTATTATATAATATGTTTATATATTTGTGATACCCTTTTCATTTCCTGGGTTTTGATATGATTGTTCTCGATTTATTGGGACATGTATGTATGATTTCACTATGAGATTTGTGGAACCTATATCTCCCTCCAATTACTTGGGTAAATATTAATATCTCATGATATAGACATGTATGGAATGATAAATGAACTCAGTTAAATATTTAATAGCTCGATTGGGAAATGATATCACTTTAGTAATCCATAGATGGAATTAGAAGTGAACTCAGTTCAGTAATACAAGGATGAAACTAGGGGTGAACTCAATTTAGTAATACTGGGATGGAATTGGGTGTGAACATAGTTCCATAAAGGACTATTTCCACTAACATGGTCTTGGAAGTAATGCATTTACTACTATAGAAATCATTATATATTCTTATTTTTCGGCCATAATTCCATGTTCTATTCCTCTAACATGATTTCATGGATTTATTTCTTTATTTCCAAAAAATTAAATCCTTATGAAATTATAATATATATGACATGATTCATGTATATAATCATTAATATAAAAAGTATAATATTATATTTTCTTGATCATGTTCTCATACCCTTATTCTCATGATTATGCTTACATATCTCCATTTTTTGAACTTACTGAGAATTTGAGCTCACCTCTTTCTTGTGTTTCCTTTTCCCAGGATATGAAGAATGGGTTTAGGTATAATTACTAAAGGTTTAGTTATTTATGGGACATTTTGAAGATATTTCACAAGGATAGGATATTTTGTTTCAATGCATCCAAAGACAATAAACTATTATGATCCTTGGTCATGTATTTTTGTAATGTACTGAATATTCATCTAATTTTTTTTAATATCCATGTATTTTAATCTTGGGTAACTATAATTAGTATCAAAGGAAAGTTTTTGTTAACCTATTGAAACTTGGATGATAAAACCTTAGTGAGATCCCTAGTTATATTTCTAAGGATATTTATAGGTATCTCTCTAAGGATAAGTTTAAATAAGAGTTAATGTTTTGGGAAATGTTTGGGAATGTTGGTAAAGGATAGAGTAATTGGTTTCCTAGAAACAAATCCATGTATGGATACTTCAAGTGGATGTTCATCTAACATAGATGTACCAAGGGTTAACAACTCGAACAATATGTTCTGGGCCTAACTCAGGTAATTTGGTACACACCAACAAGCCTTTCTTCACACCTAGTTTGGTAATCTTAGGGGATATTCTTTTAGAATTCACAAACACTTCACGAACCATCAAAAAATATATAAATATAATTTGTCCATGAATAACCTAGGATGAAACTAGGGTGTCATATATGAAGGAAGTTTTTATGATTTAGACATCCTATAAGTAAACATGTTCATGAATATGTGGGTTTTTTCAATGATAAGTATTGCTCACACTATGATTCTAATTTTAGTCAATGGTGGGAAATTGAAGGAAATGGATTAATGTCAAATGTGATGGATGATTTTCTGATGATCAATCAAGTGGGATGATCATTGGAGTGAATGATCTTGTGATCATGCCAAATCGGTTTTCATTGAACATGATTAACAACATGTACCTTAACACACTCTCAAACTCACCAAGTAAGATAAAGAAGGTGTTTTCTGGGAGTTTGAGTAAGGAAGACCATGGATGAAATAATATTTGGTTGCATTTCTCTCTATAATTTTGAATGAATCACCTATTTAATTGCCTTATAGTAATAAGAAGATTTTTTGACTGTGGAAAAGAAGGATACAAAGAAAGTGACTCTAAGTGGAGAATGATGAGTTTTTTTGATGAAATGGATGAGATTATTGGCATCCCAAAGAAATCATTGAATGTTGAGTGTGTTAATTATGGAATAAATGGTCATTATTCCACTCAAAGTTCTAATAAGAAATATCCTAAAGAGGATTGTCAATGTTGTAAGAGTAATTGATACACTGATGATGATACTGAGACTAAAAATGAAATGTGAAAGGAAATATGTATTATGATGAGGTATCCTTGTCAATGGATTAAGGATGAAGTAACTGATGTTTTTATATAGTTTGATTCAATAATTATGAACTTTGAAATATATATAGATTGTTCAGTTTATGTCTTTTTCTACAGATTTAGAAGAACACATTGAATGGTTCTAATGGAATAGAAAAGTGATATAATAGAAAGTTATGTCCATAGAAAAAACATAATTAAGGTAAATATAACCATTAATATGTTCTTTATGTTATGATAATTAGGTTTTTATAAATATATGTGGGATATTAATAAGTAAAGTGGACGATACTGATTACCTTAGAACTAATTAAGGACTTGTCGACAAGTAGTTTTTGACATCATGGATGATGTTAACAACATTTATAGATTTTAGGAATAATTAAAAGAGATACATTGTGATATAGTAGGTAATCAATGATAACCTAATTTTGTGACCCTATTTTTAAATGTTTGGGGTTTTCATAAGGTTAACTATTCATGAAAATATAAATTTAAAATTCGGAGGAAGTATTTTGTATTTAGATTGTATTTAAAACCGTGGTTAAAATCCAATTTATTGATTAACCATATTTAAAGGACTACCATCTTATTTATTTTGTAAATAATGTCTGTATGGTTTTATAAAATGACATCATGTATGTCGGGTGACAACCAGTCAAGTCTAGTAAGGTTTTGGGTCTTGAACCCATGACCAAAAGACAATAATAGTTTTACACCTACCACTATCCTACATGATGTCATGGTAAATGCATAATTTTTTAAATGAATAATTTTTTATGATGAAACAATAGTGTTACTTTTTATGTTTAGACATTTATGAATTAACTATTTTGATTTTTAAAAAATTTCATTGGTAAATAGTTAATCTTTTAATTATTTTATGGGATTTAATACCTATTTAAATTGTATTTTAACACTTGAGACATCAAAGTTAATTTCTGGACATCCATTATATAAAGTATTGAATGAATTAGAAATTGATAAAAGTAAAACTCAAGAATGATTTTTTATATAAATATACCGAGTATGTATATTTTATTATATTCTTGGTCAATAAAAAGACTTCTCAATAATAGGGCAATTATCAAATGAAAATGTTTTGTTTTAATAACTTAATTTTTATTGAACTGATGGCCTTACAAATCATCACAAATTTATGACTTTGAGGCCCTCAAATTTTATTTGATCATTCACTTGTTTGTTATTGATGACCTCAGTCACTACCTATAAATATTTAATCTTTTCCTCTATGTATAATATTCACTCCCAACATATGTTCTACTATGTGGAAATATAGTTATATGTTACTATGGAAAAATGTTATGGTTCCAACTTTCTCTTTTTATGTGAAGTTTTAGTATTCATTTTTACGATGTGAGTTTCTATGAATGAAATAATCGAGTATTAAACCTTGAAAACCAAGATGATTTTTTGGGTGAAATTATTTTTAAGGGGGTAGAATGTAACACCTCAAAATTATGTTAATTATTTTTTTCGAATTAATTTATCTTTTTAAAATTTTTCATTTCATGTGACACTAGAAATAGTAATTTATAAATATATATATATATATATATATATATATTTAAACACTTAGTCAAACATTCCATTCACACAAAACCTACATGGCTTGTGCTACATGAAATACTGATATGGATTGTGCTACATGAAATAATGACTTGGCATGTGCTACCTACAACACCGACTTGACGTGCATTATATGCATAAACAAGTTTCTACGAATCATCATTTTATTTTAATTTTTTAAAGGATATAATTATATCCTAGCCATTAAAATTACTGATATGAAAATTAATAACTACTTTTAAAATATTTTTTATAATGGTTTTATATAAAGAAACAAAATTTATAATGAAAGATATAATTTTTGGTAAAGTCCTAATATGTTTAAAAATACTATGAACTGCACTTAATGTCCTTCTATGAAAAATAATTAAATAAAGTTTAGAAAAATCTAGAAATTTAATTTGACCAAATAAAATTCATTTTTGAATTTAAAATTCTAAATTTATTTTATAGTGAATTTTTGGGACTTTTCAGAGAAACATCATTTTTTGATGAATAGTGGAAAATACCGCTTTAGTTAAAAATTGCCATATCATTTCAAAAATTATTAATATTAAATTATATTTTAAATTTAATTTAAGGTAAAATTAGGTCAATTATACATATATTAAAATAGTTTAGTTCATTAGAATCAATTTCAATTTAAAATTGAATATAAATAATTAATAATCTTTTGAACATCTTTCAACCTTAAAAGCCCATAATTTCATCCATATGTGGGATTATCATTAATCTTAATTTTTTCACATATGTGAATTGAATTAATAAAAACAAAAATAAACCATTTTATTTAGTATAATATTTATATTATAATAAAATAAACTTAGTTTTTGACCAAAAATATTAGCAAAAGTTATTAAAATAAATCACCGTGATTAAGGTAAAATTAAGCTTGATTAGGGACTAAACCATAATATTAGGGACCCAAAAGATGTATACACTTATATAAAACCAATTTTAATTTCATATTTCTGACATAAACATTCCATTATCAATTAATTTTGGTTTTTATGAATTTTTTAGGTAATTACATGTCTACACATAACTTTTTTCCAAAAAATCCACACGAGTCCTTTTCCTTCCTTATAACAGGTCACCAACTATCCCTCTTCTTCACACCTCTTAAACCGAATTGGTTCGACCAATATCTAAAAAATATACTTACCAAAATCCATTTATTACTTCTTTAAGACTACCTTTGGGCATAAAATCTTCCAAGTAATTCTTTTGGCACGAACCAAAAGGAGTCACTAATGGAAAAATACCCTATACCAATGGTTTTGAGCTGTTGGAATAGGCCTCTAAACCATTGGTATAGCCTATACCAATGGTTTGGAGAACCATGGGGAAGTAAGACGTTGGGATAGGTCTATACCAACGGTTTTAGGAAAACCGTTGGTATAGACCTACACCAACGGTTTTAAAAATCGTTGGTATAAGTAATATAAATATCTATACCAACGGTTCCATAAAACTATTGGTATATGTATTTAAAAAAAAACATTTGGTGGGATTTGATCCCAGGACCTCTATTTTATCTTTAGATGACATAACCACTAACCTAACATGAATTTTGTTAATATAATTTCATCAATATGTATATATATTATCATCATTATTTTAAATTTTTATTTAAATAATGTTCTCAGTAAGAAGATTGGATAAAAAATAAAAGGACCTATACCAACGGTTGTCAAAACCATTGGTATAGACCTATAAAAACGGTTTTGAAAATTGTTAGTATAGGTCATCTTTTTTCATTTGATTCCGGACTGGATATTTGTTGATGGGGGACTTTTCCCAACGGTTTGGCCAAACCATTGGGAAAGGGTACCACTTTTCCCAACGGTTTGGCCAAACCATTGGTAAAAGTGGTACCCTTTTCCAACGGTTTTGGAAAACCATTGGGAAAAGTGAGCTCAAAGTGGGATTTCCCAATGGTTTGGCCAAACCGTTGGGAAAGGGGACCTATACCAATGGTTTTTACAAACCGTTGGTATAGAAGCATTGGGAAAGGTGAGATTTCCAGTAGTGAGTTACCTAATTAAGAAGTAACACCTTTATCTCATGATCCTTAATTTTTTTCCTTATCCACCCAATCCACTATATTTTTTTCAGTTATTTGATAACTAAACCAGTATCATAAATATATTAGTTTTCTTCAATTCTATGTATTCCACCTACACTTACAAACACCTCCATCTAATAGGTAATGAACAAACTGTATATATGTATGGAAAACTACCGCCTCCCAAAATGATGATTGTTCAACTTATTCTTATTGCCTGTCATAGTATAAATTTTGATGAATAATATATATATTAATTTCATATATTATATTTATTATTTCTTTAATCTTTTTTATTCCTTTTTATAACACATTATTTTTTTACTTTATATTTTCTGTTCATATGATAATTTTGTTTGAGGTAGTGTGGACTACCACCCCCTCAAAGAAATATGATTCATTCATACACTGCATGGATTATATTAATGATGGTTTTAGTAAATATATATGATATATATAATATAATAAAGCTACTAGAATAATTATTTATATATATATAAATATATTTATTTTACTTTTTTTTTCTTTTAACATGAAAATTAAATTGAAGTAGCGTTCATGCATATTTACGGCCTACCGTATCCATGAATAATGTATTCCATTTCATAATTATATATTATATATATTATTATAATTCACATATACTGTATATAAATTTAATTTATATCAGGATTTAAATTTTTTAAATCATTATATATGTATAAGGATGAAATATATAGCAAATTAAGTCACATGTGAAGAAATAAAGTTATTATTTCCCAAAGTGAGCCATAACATAGGATGGTTAACAACTGGGTAATATAAGGTCGTAATAAAACCATACATGGTATTATATATAATAATATGGTTTTGTAAAAGATGTATAATAAATTTATATTTATTATACAGGTGGATTGAATGAGTACGGTGAGAGTCAAAAAGGTAAGAGGATTTAATATGAATTTCTATTTCCATGAGATATATGCTATGTTCTCCACTATTTCCATTTGTGGGGTGTATGTACTGCCCCTGATTGTATTCCATTTATCTTATACATAAATTTATTGGTATTAAAATATCCATTTTAGGATCTTTATTTCATGGGGTATACGTTTAAAAAGTTTCTATTTTTGTGAAATAGTAGTCTTGATTTTCTTTCATTGAGACCCATTCTTTGTTATGCACCAACATTCTCTTAGAGGTGTATTTAATTCCTTTTTACATGTAAATTATTTAATTTTATTATTTAAAAGGTATTTTCAGCTACATTAAATTTCTATTTCTTACATGGAGAGAATGATACCATGTTATAATAGTTTATTGAGACAATCTTATCGCATTTCAGGATTGTTTATGTTTATTTTTCTTTTAAGGAAATATTATGATCCATATCTAAGTAAAATTCCTAAAATTTATTCTCATATGGTTATTAATTATTTATTCATATATTGGTAACATTTCTTCAACTCTTTGGTACATAATATTTTTAAGAAAATGTTTTTAAGAAATCATGACATTCCCTTTTATTCGATCAAAAATATGTTTTCCTTTTAAATCATGTTTTCCAAAAAGGGCATCCAAGATTATTTTAATATTATCCTATGATAATTAGAAGACAATTTTCCCCTTTTCCTTTTTTCAATGTTTTCAATGGAGTTATCTTATTTCTTTCTAAATGAGTAATTTTATTGCCTTTTTATCATGTAAAATCAATGTTATTTTTACCTCATACGACATGTATGGATTTATCAACCATCAAGAATTTGAAGATTTATTTTCATGTTTAATGTTTAATTTTTAAGAAAATGTTTTAAAATAAATGTTTTATCAATCAATTTCATGATTATTTTATAAGCTTCAAAATAAATTGGTTATAATTTTTTTTCAAGCATCATTTATAATTTTCCATATATTTTCAATGAAACGGTTTTCGAAACATTTTCATGCTTCTTTCATATGTTTTTAACAAAAGAATTTCAAATAATTTTAAATCTTCATTTATATGTTTTTAAAGTGTATTAAAGGAAAATGGGTTTTAAAATGTTTTGAATCTTATTTTATAAGTATTCAAGGGAAATGTTTTTCAAAATTATTTTAAATATTCTTTATATATTTTCAAGGTATTTTCTAAGGAAATGATTTTCAAATGGTTTTATGCATTAAAAATAAAATTTCAAAGAACAATGTATATTTTCATCAATAAATATTTTTAAAATATATTTCAATTTTTTTACATCTATGATTACTTACATTGATGTTACTCATGCCTTTCTAGGAATTGATCTGAAGGTTCAATTCATATTATTTCTGGGAATGGTTCATTCTTAATGTCATGGTATTTCTCAAGAATGTTTCTCTTTCACGAAATATATGTTTATGAAATCTGTTTCTCTTTCATGGGTTATATGTTTTTGAAATTCATATCTATTAAAAAAGTAATATTTTTATGAAAGTCATTTATCATTCATGGGTTACATGTTTATAAAAGAATATTCTCTTCCATGGGTTATATGTTTACAAAATTCATTTATATTTCACAGGTTATATAGTTAGTAAATCTATTTCTATTTCATGGGTTATTATTTAGATGAAATGGTTACTAAACCTATATCTTTTATGTAAGGTGGTGAAATGTTTATATGTTTATGATGCTCATTTCATTTAATGGGTTATTATATGATTGTTTATGATTTTGTGGAACATGTATGTATGAAATCAATAGGAGATGGGTGGGAATCTCCCTACAATGCATTGGGAAAATATTTATATCTCATGAGATAAAAACGGATGGAATGAGAAATGAAATCAGTTGAGTTTTACAAGGTTGAACCAGAAATGAACTTTTTTCAGTAATACAAGGCTTAAACAATGTAGAAACTCAATTCAGTAATATATGGTTTAAATGAGGGGTGAAACCAGTTTATAAATACAGTTCTGGAATGTGGTGCGAACCCATTACAGTAATGGACTTTTTCCATTAAGATGGTCTTAGTAGAAGTTCCTGGACTACAATGGAAATAATTTTATATGCATATGTGTCTTTGAAAATTCCAGGTTTTATTCATATGATATGATTTCATGGATTATGTTCTTTATTTCCTTAAGATTCATACCTTATTAACTTCCAATATTTATGCCATTATTCTTGTATATGATCTTTGATATGTAGGGTATGATCTTCTATTTTCATGATCATGTCCTCATACCCTTATGATCATGATTATTCTAACATATATCCTCTTCTTACCCTTAATGATCATTTTAGCTCACCCATTTCATATGCTTCTTTTCCCTAGGTTATGGAGAAAGGATTTTGGTAGACTTACTATAGGTGGGGATATTTATCGTTGATTTCGAAGATCATTCAGTAGGATAGAATATATTTTTTTGGTGTTTCCAAAGACACTAAACCATTATGGTCCTCAGTCATGTATTTTTGTAATGTACATAATATTCATCTAAAATAATATAATATACATGTATGCTAAGCCTGGGTCTCTATATGGATCAAGATCAGTGTCAATGTCAATTTATTATTCATCTCACAAAAGGAATTTTTACTTGCTTCCAACCATTAAAACTATATCCCCTTTTTGGATAATCCTGTAAGCAGCATTTCCAATTGAGAAAATTCTTGGTGAATCTCTAATAATATCCATAAAAACAAAAGAAAATTATGGATATTGAAAATAGTCTTTGGATGATCCCAAGATACCACTACCTAAATTTTATCTGGTTCCACTGAAATCCCTTCCTCCAAGATGATGGGACATAAGAATTATACCTAATCTATCCAAAATTGACACTTCAATATCATGGTGTATAGTTGATTCCATCTCAGTGTACTCAAGACGATTTTAAGATGTTGGGAATGATCATCACGAGTCTCAGAGTACACCAAGATATCATCCAAAAACACAACCATAAACTGATCTAGTTACATATGTAAGATTATGTTCATCAAGGCCATAATCATTACTGGTACATTTATCAACCCAAAGAGCATTATGAAGAACTCATAAAGGCCATACATTCTCTTAAAAGAAATAAATTATATATTAGAAGTACAAACTCTCAACTGATGATACCGTTATCTCAATTCGATCTTTTATAATATAAATTATCCTCTCAAATGTTCAAATTTATCATCGATATATGGAATATGATATCATTTCATCACAGTCATCTGGTTCAACTTCTGGTAATGAAATCACAAGCATTGAGTCCCATCAATCTTATTTGCGAACAACAATAGAGAACCCCAAAGTGATACACTTGAGTGGATAAATCCCTTATCCATTAACTCCTCCAACTTATTCTTGATCTCTTGATGCTATATATAATTCATTATGTGTGGTGTAATTAAAACTATCTCAACCCTAGGAATGATCTCAATTGTAAATTTCACATCTGTCTTAGGTGACGGTCATGAGAAGTCTTCTAGAAACACATCCAAAAACCGATCCACCACTGGTAGAATGAAATAATTCTTTATACCCCTTTCTCCCTGTAATATACTTGTAACCTGGGATGTGACCCCTCTAAGATGCCAAGAAATTTACCTACATGGCCTGCCTTGATATCTAACTCTCCGTAGTTAAAATATTTGTCACCCTTATGAGACGTAAAATTCACTCCCCCATGGTAATGATCTATGTGGACTCAATAGGATATTAACTAGTCCATTCCCAAAATAAATTCAAATACTGAAATTTCAAGAATATAAATATCCCTCAGAAAACTGTACTCCCCAACTTTGAAAAAACAACCCTTTCACAAATAGATGTCTCTAGAGCATACTCCCAATAATGTATCTATCATCATTACCCCACTCAAAAACTACACCGCCAGGATCAACCCATTAACTAGTCATACAAAAATAAATGAATGAGAGTCACTAGTATCAAATAAGGTACAATATAATGTAGAATCTACAAGAATAGAACCTCTCACTTTTGATGGTTCAACCTATCCAAAAGTGGTGGTTACACCATGTGCAAATATCATGCCTCTCTCCCATGTGATGCAGTCTGGATCCATTGAGCTACACAACCCTACTGATATGGATGATCATGATCAGAAGAACCACATCCACCTCATCTACTACAATGACCTTTAGAAATCCAACTGCTAGTCAAGTATCATGTAAAATATCCCCTCCCCGCACCCTGGTTCAGTCTAGATCCTCTAACACTACCTATCTGTCGAGGGATCCTATAGTACCTCTTCAGATGACCCATCATTTTGTAGGCTCATAACTCTATTGGGGGTCAGGGAATTTTTTTATGAATGTTCCCTGGCCTATTGAACTTGTGTAAAAGAACTTTTGTAAGATCATGTGTAACAAATCCATCTGTTTGGGCACTTGATCGTACCACGATTCACTGTTTCATTTTCACCCTTACACCGCTGTGCTAAACATATTTTGTATTAAAAATTATAAAAATATTATCAAATTGTACTTCATGTTTGATTCAATAATTTAGTGTTTATCACTATTAAATAGGGCAATGATACTTGTTTTGAAAATTACAATGTAGGTGGAGGTGATTTGGAGGGCTCTTGATGAAGTGAAAGAAAACTGGGCCAAAATTGCATGGATCCATGGACATATGTCCACTGTTTTGAATAGTACACAAAATCCGTGCATCCAAATGGGCTGAAATTTTGTGGGCCTGTCCAAAATTAAATATTCTACATTTCCTATTAAGGAACCCAATCCTGATTCGGATTGCATGGGGCCCATACGAACTGATCTGTCCGAGCCACCGAATTTGGACCAAGTCAAATTCGGTGTTCTGTATTTTATCAATATCTCGAGAATTATTTGTCCAAACGGTGCCAAACTTTCGGTGGAGACAGTCAAGAGGTAGGGCTACAACTTTTCTATTTTCTCTAAAGCGAGATAAGACTGTCTGAATGCCGAAACGCGTCCTGCAAGTGGATTGATGAAATCTGTGTTCCCAAAACCACCTCCCACATTTCCTATAAAAGGGCACCTTGGGCTCCTCATTTGCAAGTTCGGCCAAGGAGTGAAGTGCTGCCAATTTGGAGTCCTAGAAGAGTCTCCTAATCACCTTGGAGGTTCTGGAGGCCCCTATCCTCATAGGGAGATCAACAATGAAGAAGGAGTTCCACCCGAGCTTCCTCCTCCTCCCGATGTCGAGCTAAAAGTTGGGTGTTCGTTGTGAGGGAGCTACACACATGCCAAGGGAGTTCCGATGCATAAATTAGCTACTGGTTTGGATTAATTTGGGTGTTTAAACATTTCATTCCATGTATCTTATTTTATTTCAGATTTGAATTCTTGATTTGATGCATGTGAGTGTTATGCTCTTAATTTCTAACCGATCGGTGTGAGGTTTTGAGTGCGTGACTTGTGTTGTTCCGATTGGACATCACAAGAATCCTTTTCATACCCACCTTATTGAGATTTCAATATGCTTTGGAAGCTCTTATTCTATGCATAAGTATTGGACCTTGACAATACGATTGTTACGTCAAGGTTTGGTCCGTAAAGTATTGAAATAAAAGCTTAGGAATTAATCGGGATTCCAATTAACTCCAACCAAAGGATTACTCTAAACCCAAGATGAATCTCTATGAACAATGAACTTGATATGTGTGTAGTGAAATCACATCGACCCTTTTATCTCATATTTCTCAAAATCCATTTGGTCACTCATCTTTTAAGCTATTTCAATTAAGTCATTGTTTTAAGCTGTTTTCAAAACCACCCCTCTCTTAGACATTTTTATCAAAAATACACACTCCAAACCTACCAACGCTCCTTGAGAGACGACCTAGGGTTTACCCTAGACTATAAATCAATCTTAAAAATATAATCAATTTGACGTGTCACGACAACACTGTCAAATTTTGGCGCCGTTGCCGGGGAGCGCTTTGGTTTTTTGTGCGTGTTTTTGATAATTTTTTTTTTTTTTTTTGTAATTTTTGTGAATATTTGTTTGTTTTATCTTCTACCTTTGAATTTGTTTTTGTGTTCTAATTTATTTATTGTGTAGGTTCTTTGTATGACGCGTTCTACTCCGGGAGACCTACAAACTTTTGAACCCGAACCGGAGAGGATCCTACATCAGCGAAACCGAGACATACAAGACCACACTTTGAAGGAGGAGACATCAAATCTTAAAATTCTTCTTGATCCTTCTTCTTCTTCTGAAACCAAAGTTAAAATTGAACATAACTTGTATAACATGGCTGAAAATAATAGAACACTAAAAGAACTAACCTCACCTGATGTTGATATCCAACCCACTTACATTCAATTACAAGGTGAGGCACCCAATTTTGAACTAAAATCTGGTTTAATTCATTTATTACCAAGATTTCATGGACTGCCAGGAGAAGATCCACATAAGCATTTAAAAGAATTTCATACTGTGTGTTCAACCTTAAAACCTGCTAATGTGGATGAAGAACAAGTGAAGCTTAGGGCATTCCCATTTTCATTAGAAGACACTGCAAAAGATTGGTTATACTATGTCAATTCACCAATTAGGGGCTGGGCAGACATGAAACGCCTTTTTCTTGAAAAATACTTCCCAGCCTCTCGAACTGCAACTATAAGGAAAGAAATATGTGGTATAAGACAATCTCAGGGGGAAACATTACATGAATATTGGGAACGCTTTAAAAGGTTATGTTCAAGTTGCCCACACCACCAAATAAGTGATCAACTTTTAATTCAATATTTTTATGAAGGTTTGATTCCTATTGATCGAAATATGATTGATGCTGCTGCAGGTGGTGCATTGGTAGATAAGACCCCAATCGCTGCAAGAACCCTCATTGAGAACATGGCACAGAACACTCAACAATTCGGTACACGGTCCAGTGTTCCCGTTCGAGGTGTCCATGAGGTGCAAAGTACTGAGTTTGAGAAGAAGGTGGACACGAAGTTCGAAGAGGTAAGTACCCTTCTGCGACAACTAGCTCTCTCCCAAGGGAAATATCAATCTCCTCCTCCCATCCATTGTGGAATCTGTTCTTCTGACACCCACTATTCTGACCAATGCCCCCAATTGAGAGAAACTTCTGAAAGTTGTGAGGCAATATTTCCAGGACGCCCCTTTAACCAACCCTTTAGGCAAGAACCATACTATCCATCCAACCAAGGTTGGAAGGACAACCAAGCCTATAGGCAAGGGGGGTATTCAAACCAACCTCAACAGCAATGGAACCAACAAGGTCAGAGTATTCATCCACCACCACCCAGAAATCCTCAACCACCTCAAAGGCCATTCCAACCACCCCCTCCAAAAACCGATCCTAGCCTAGAAGATATGATGAAACAAATGGCTGCCAATAATCTCCAATTCCAACAAACCACCCAAGCAGCCATACAAGACCTAAAGACCCAACTAGGACAACTTGCCAACTCGGTGGGGGAAATCCAAAGTCATGGGTCGGGTAAACTACCATCTCAACCAGTAGTAAACCCTAGGGATAAAGGAAATGTTAGTGCAATCACCCTTAGGAGTGGGACACAACTCAAAAGCCAAATGACCCCTCCATTAGAGTCCTCCCATCCAAAGGAAACCACCATCCCAACTGCTGAAAATGGTCCAAGAGAAGAAAACCCTTTTCCTGAGAGAAGCCCTTCCAAAGGAAAGACTGTGGTTGTTGATGAACCACCTATCCCAACCATTCCTCTTCCATTTCCTCAAAGGGCTGCCCAACCTAGAAAACAAAAAGAAACCGAACTTGATAAAGAAATCTTGGAAACTTTCAAGAAAGTACAGGTTAACATTCCTTTGATTGATGCTGTGAAGCAAATTCCAAGATATGCCAAGTTTCTGAAGGAGATGTGTACACACCGAAGGAGGCTTCGTGGTGATGAGAAGGTGAGCCTGGGGAGGAATGTTTCAGCATTGATAGAGTCATCACTTCCTACCAAGTGCAATGATCCTGGGACATTCTCGATTCCATGCACCATAGGGGAGTATTCGTGTTCCAATGCTATGCTTGATTTGGGTGCTTCTATTAATGTGATGCCTCACTCTATTTACTCTTCATTGCAGGTCGGTGAACTGAAGCCCACTGGTATTGTCGTTCAGCTAGCAAATCGGAGTACGGCACACCCCTCTGGTGTGCTAGAGGATGTTCTTGTGAGGGTGCAAAATTTAATTTTTCCTGCTGATTTTTACGTGCTTAAAATGGAAGATGATAGGATGAATGGACATGCCCCAATTATATTGGGGAGACCTTTCTTGAAAACCGCCAAAACCATAATTAATGTCCATAATGGTACATTATCTATGGAGTTTGGTGGTAATATTGTCCACTTCAATATCCTTGATGCCATGAAGCACCCCTCAGAAGAACACTCCTCTCTCTTTGTCAATTCAATTGATGTTCTCCCTTCCCCTGAAACAACTTATTTTCATTCACCTGATCCCCTTTCTGAGTTTTCTTCATTGATTGAAATGTTAGGTAATGAATCATGCATTGATTGTTGTAGCGGTTTAGAGAAATGTCATGCATGTTTGTTAATTGATGATTTCTTGAACACAGAGGATCACATGACCATCGATAATACTGCTAAGCTTGTAAAAGCTCATTCCTCATCTGAGGATGTTACCATTGAGCAGTTAGATGAGATCAGTGACTTCTCACTTTCACACACACTTCTGTCAATCCAAAATCCCCCAGAATTGGAACTAAAACAACTGCCTCAAGATTTAAAATACTCATATCTTGAGAATGGAAACAAGTTGCCCGTCATCATTGCTAGTTCACTCCCTCCTGAGCATGAATTGCGACTGCTTGATCTTTTGAGGAAGTATAAACAAGCTTTGGGATGGACACTTGCTGACATTCCTGGCATTAGCCCATCAATTTGTACACATCATATTTTATTAAATGATGATGCTAAACCAGTGAGGCAGTCACAACGACGACTGAACCCAAACCTACTTGATGTTGTTAAAAAAGAAGTAACAAAATTGTTGGCTGCTGGAATCATTTACCCTATCTCTGACAGCCAATGGGTCAGTCCTGTTCAAGTAGTTCCTAAAAAAACTGGCCTTACTGTAGTTAAAAATGAAAATAATGAATTGGTTCCAACTCGTGTGCAGAATAGTTGGCGTGTCTGTATAGACTATCGCCGACTAAACCAACACACTAGGAAGGACCATTTCCCATTGCCATTCATTGACCAGATGCTAGAGAGGCTAGCAGGGAAGTCCCATTACTGTTTCCTTGATGGGTATTCTGGATACTTTCAGATCCATATTGCCCCTGAGGATCAGGAAAAGACAACCTTTACTTGCCCCTTTGGTACATTTGCTTATAGAAGGATGCCATTTGGTCTGTGCAATGCTCCAGGTACTTTCCAACGATGTATGGTTAGTATTTTTTCGGATTACCTGGAGAATTGCATGGAGGTTTTTATGGATGATTTTACTGTTTATGGATCCTCTTTTGATGAATGTTTAAGTAGTCTTGGTTCTGTCCTACGTCGCTGTATTGAAAAGAATCTTGTATTAAATTATGAGAAATGCCATTTCATGGTGCGACAAGGCATAGTTTTGGGACATGTCATTTCTGGGGAAGGAATCCAAGTGGACAAATCAAAAGTAGATATCATTTCCTCCCTACCATTCCCTAAAAATGTTCGGGATGTGCGGTCTTTCCTGGGTCATGCTGGATTTTATCGTCGTTTCATTCGTGACTTTAGTAAAATTGCACTCCCCCTCTCCCGATTACTCCAAAAAGAAAAAGAATTTGATTTTGATAAAAAATGTGAGGAAGCTTTCAATAAGTTAAAATGGAGTCTCACGTCACCCCCGGTAATCCAACCACCTCGGTGGGATTTACCATTTGAGCTCATGTGTGACGCCTCTAACTATGCAGTTGGGGCAGTCTTGTCACAAAGGGTCGATCGAGCTCCACATGTCATTGCCTATGCCTCACGTACTTTGGACCCTGCCCAAGCAAACTACACCACCACTGAAAAAGAATTTCTTTCCATTGTGTTTGCCTTGGGTAAATTCAGGCCATACCTTATAGGGTCCAAAGTCGTTGTGTTCTCAGACCATGCAGCCCTCCGATATCTCCTAAAGAAACCAGAAGCCAAACCACGTCTCATTCGCTGGATGCTCCTCCTTCAAGAATTTGATCTAGAAATTAGGGATAAAAAAGGAGCAGAGAATGTGGTTGCTGACCATATCAGTAGGATTCTCCCACCCTCGGACATTGACTCATCCCCCTGTATTCCCATAAATGAATTGTTTCCTGATGAGAAATTGTACCGAGTGCAAGATGTTATTCCTTGGTATGCTGAAATTGTAAATTATTTGGTAGCGTCTTGCATTCCTGCTGATTTCACCAAAAACCAGGCCGACCGTCTAAAACATGAGTCTCGTTGGTACATTTGGGATGACCCCTACCTCTGGCGCACATGTAGTGATCAAGTTATTAGGCGTTGTGTTCCCGATAGTGAGTTTCAATCTGTCCTTAGGTTCTGCCACACACTTGCTTGTGGGGGCCACTTTGGTCCCCAACGGACCGCTCGCAAGGTCTTAGATTCTGGTCTCTTTTGGCCCACATTGTTTAGGGATGCCCACGAATTCTGTAAATCTTGTCCTCGCTGTCAAAGAATGGGGAATGTCTCTAAAAGAAATGAGATGCCCCAACAACCCTTACTCTTCCATGACATTTTTGATGTTTGGGGCATTGACTTTATGGGACCATTCCCCAATTCATTTGGGAACCTTTACATTCTTCTGGCAGTGGATTATGTTTCAAAGTGGGTAGAGGCACGAGCCACGAGGACAGATGATTCCAAGACAGTTGTGGAATTTTTGAGAACCCAAATATTCTGTAGGTTTGGATTACCTAGGTTTATCATCAGTGATCAGGGTTCTCATTTCTGCAACCGCACAATGCAATCTCTTTTGCGCAGGTACGGGGTTGGGCATCGAGTGTCTACTGCTTATCACCCACAAACAAATGGTCAAGCTGAAGTATCAAATAGAGAGGTAAAACAGATTCTTGAGAAAACGGTTCAGCCAAACAGAAAAGACTGGAGTCTTAGACTCGATGATTCGTTATGGGCTTACCGTACTGCATTCAAAACTCCAATTGTCATGTCACCATATCGGCTAGTTTTTGGGAAGAGTTGTCACCTCCCTGTTGAGGTAGAGCACCGGGCCTACTGGGCCATTAAACAATGCAATTCTAATCTTTCTGGTGCAGGTATTCAAAGGAAGTTACAGATTCAGGAGTTGGAGGAAATGAGAAGAGATTCATATGAGAACTCCCGAATTTATAAAGAGCGAACCAAGGCTGCCCACGACCGTCTCATCCTTCATCGTCAATTCCAAATTGGGCAGAAGGTCTTCCTCTACAATGCAAGGCTGAAGTTGCACCCTGGTAAGCTTCGTTCCCGTTGGTTTGGACCTTACATTGTTACTAATGTCTCTCCATTTGGTGTTGTCCAGGTTCAAAATGAAGACACCAAGCAAACCTTCACTGTCAATGGGCAGCGGCTGAAGCACTTCCATGAAGCCATTCCGGAGTCCCCAATAGAGGAACTCCATGTTCAAGAAGCGGTCTATGAATAACACTCACCAGGTTTTATCCTTCCTTCACACAGTCTCTTTTATTGCAGTGAGGACACTGCATTCTCTAGGTGTGGGGGGGTGGATACATTCCTGGGTTAGTTAGGATTTTTCACCATTTTCTCCTTTTGTTTTCTCTTTTTGGCCTTCTTTATGGTATTTTTATTTTTCCCCATCAACAATTTCGAAATTCCATGATGTGGCGACCATAAAATGGGGAATGTAAAAATACCATAACGAAGGCTAAAAAGAATATTTGTATGAATTTAACATCAGGGAGTGATTTTTAGTGAATTGGTTTTCTGTCAATGATATAAATGGTCGTATCTATGTGAAACCTTTGAGATGATTGATGCCTATTGTGTGAGTAGTTTTTGAGAAAACTATGTCGCTAATATCTTCAAAAAAAAATTGCACCAAACCACAAAGTGTGATTATTTCTTACTTAATATAAGGTAAATATATGTTGGGTTAATATTTTTCAGCTTTAAATGATATTTCCATACGTTCGTTCCTTATCCGATCTGTTTCATTACTGTACCAGATTGACCTATGCGTGTGTACCTAATGTCCGACTGTTGTACGCCCTCAAAAAAAAAAAAAAAAAAAAAATTGTTGTGTCTTGGGCAGGTCAAAAACCACTCCTCCTCAACCTTTGATCTTGTTATAACTATTGCAATTAGTGTCGTGAGGAGATCAAACAAGGGTTGAGAGATGAGTGTGAGATTTGTTACAATTGCAACTTCAAAAAAAAATGAGGGGAGTGATGAAATGTGCAACATATGGGGATATCTAGGTCGGGAGCTTATGGTTTGACTTCTGGGAATGCTTAAATGAGTGGGTCTTGAAATATGATTGCAAAGGATGTAGGACAGGTTCGGTGAAAAAATCATTTAAGCTGAAAAATGTTAAAATAACATATATTTATTAGATATCAAGTGGAAAGAATAGCATGGAATGGTTTTCACACACACACATGGATATTTAGTGTCATGGTTTACTTCTGAATTCCTTTCTCAATTGGGTATCATGAATCTTTTTGAATTTCACTATGATATGATTTATGAGACATCTTTTTCTATTTTCACTAGGAAGAACTCCTTGGTGTGGTTCGTGCATTGATCACTTTACTTTAAATAAAATTTACTCAAATGATAAATCTTTATGATGTTGGATATATATATATATATATATATATGAATCATTGTATTTGAATATGTGACTTTGCCCAGGAGTGCAAATGTTTAGGTGTGGGGGTGTGATCGTACCACGATTCACTGTTTCATTTTCACCCTTACACCGCTGTGCTAAACATATTTTGTATTAAAAATTATAAAAATATTATCAAATTGTACTTCATGTTTGATTCAATAATTTAGTGTTTATCACTATTAAATAGGGCAATGATACTTGTTTTGAAAATTACAATGTAGGTGGAGGTGATTTGGAGGGCTCTTGATGAAGTGAAAGAAAACTGGGCCAAAATTGCATGGATCCATGGAAATATGTCCACTGTTTTGAATAGTACACAAAATCCGTGCATCCAAATGGGCTGAAATTTTGTGGGCCTGTCCAAAATTCAATATTCTACATTTCCTATTAAGGAACCCAATCCTGATTCGGATTGCATGGGGCCCATACGAACTGATCTGTCCGAGCCACCGAATTTGGACCAAGTCAAATTCGGTGTTCTGTATTTTATCAATATCTCGAGAATTATTTGTCCAAACGGTGCCAAACTTTCGGTGGAGACAGTCAAGAGGTAGGGCTACAACTTTTCTATTTTCTCTAAAGCGAGATAAGACTGTCTGAATGCCGAAACGCGTCCTGCAAGTGGATTGATGAAATCTGTGTTCCCAAAACCACCTCCCACATTTCCTATAAAAGGGCACCTTGGGCTCCTCATTTGCAAGTTCGGCCAAGGAGTGAAGTGCTGCCAATTTGGAGTCCTAGAAGAGTCTCCTAATCACCTTGGAGGTTCTGGAGGCCCCTATCCTCATAGGGAGATCAACAATGAAGAAGGAGTTCCACCCGAGCTTCCTCCTCCTCCCGATGTCGAGCTAAAAGTTGGGTGTTCGTTGTGAGGGAGCTACACACATGCCAAGGGAGTTCCGATGCATAAATTAGCTACTGGTTTGGATTAATTTGGGTGTTTAAACATTTCATTCCATGTATCTTATTTTATTTCAGATTTGAATTCTTGATTTGATGCATGTGAGTGTTATGCTCTTAATTTCTAACCGATCGGTGTGAGGTTTTGAGTGCGTGACTTGTGTTGTTCCGATTGGACATCACAAGAATCCTTTTCATACCCACCTTATTGAGATTTCAATATGCTTTGGAAGCTCTTATTCTATGCATAAGTATTGGACCTTGACAATACGATTGTTACGTCAAGGTTTGGTCCGTAAAGTATTGAAATAAAAGCTTAGGAATTAATCGGGATTCCAATTAACTCCAACCAAAGGATTACTCTAAACCCAAGATGAATCTCTATGAACAATGAACTTGATATGTGTGTAGTGAAATCACATCGACCCTTTTATCTCATATTTCTCAAAATCCATTTGGTCACTCATCTTTTAAGCTATTTCAATTAAGTCATTGTTTTAAGCTGTTTTCAAAACCACCCCTCTCTTAGACATTTTTATCAAAAATACACACTCCAAACCTACCAACGCTCCTTGAGAGACGACCTAGGGTTTACCCTAGACTATAAATCAATCTTAAAAATATAATCAATTTGACGTGTCACGACAACACTGTCAGCACTCTACTTCCCACTACACTAGATAAAGTTTTCTTAACTACAATTCCTACTATTTGAAGTTACACCTCCTAACCGTATAGAAGAAACTAAATTTCTTCCACTATAAACCTCTTTTAGGTACTCCTCAGTAATGAGAGAATGATTCACCACATGTAAAAACCTTTCATCTTGAATATATTCACTTATGACATAATTTCACACTTAATTCTATCTTGAAATCATTTTTATGAAGTAGCCTCATCTTCTTCCAATTTTGGATAAAATAATGGAAAATCTATAAAGAGTCCAGTATAGTCCATCACATATATACACCCCTGAGTTAATCTCATGAACTCAGCTCCTCCCTCCTACATGAGTGTCTCTGAATAAAATATAACCAAAACAATTTATTGAAAGTCATTCCACTCCCAAGTCTCTGACTGTCTATCCAATGTTTGTATGTCCCACCAATGCACTCCTAACCACATAAAATAAATATATCTAACTTGACTCTATTTTAAATAGTAGTCTCTATGTTTTCAAGTATAGTTTAGATAGACTCAATACAATACTCATCTCCCTTAAGTCCACCCTCTCCGAAAAATTTCAGAAGGAGTTGCAACTGAAACTCTCTTATAAAATCAGACATACTGCTTGAAACCCTCCCTGGGTCTTTTTCCATAAACTGAATAAAGTGATAAAATTTAATGTAAAGACCCAGAAATTTCAAGGAAATTTTTTTTCTTAAATACTTTGGAATTTTACGAGTCTGTGGATTCTGACGGCACTTGATTCTGAGGCCCGGTGTGCCCGGAATCGATTTTCGAAGTTTAGCTCGGGTACGTTCAGTAAACGAACGAGTGAGTTTTTCTATCTTTTGAACCAGTGCTTGGAATTGAAATCCGAGGGCATTGATGAACTCATAGCACCGGTAATTGCTTAAGGGGACCTCTACCGTAGTTGCGTTTGCACGGGAGGAGAAGTTAATTATTGGGGTTTAATTAAGAAGTAAATAAAGTTGTTGGAACAACTTTATTTTATATCTAAGGAGGTTAAATCCTCCCATGGGAAGTTGTTGGTAGGGCCCACACCAACCCAAATTTCCATGTGTGGATATATGAGTGGTGGGGCCCACACGATCCCCAACCTTTCATTTTCACCAAACCCCCTTAAACCCCCTTCATTAATTTGTAAACTCCTCTTAAATGTGGACTCTTCCTCTCCCTCACTCCCCCTCTTTAATTCATGCCAACACATGAAAATTAAGGAATTCACCCTCTTCAATTAATTAATGGAGTGGTTTGAATTTTGAAATCATAATTGCTTGTGTTAATAAAATAATAGTTTAGCCTATTATTTTATTTTGGCACATGTTTGGTTGGAGAAGATTTCAGATAACTCTTGTGTGAAGAAGAAGAGAACTCCTCTATCGATGAAGAACAATGTCTCTTCAATGAAGAATGACAGTTCTACGAAGAACGACGATGCACACCGAAGTCGTCTACAAAACCTCACCCTGCGACGCCGTCTTCTACGGTGCCCAACGTACGACATCATTTTTTGAGGTAGGGGGTTTGCTTAATTTATTTTAAATAAATTACTCCCCCGTTCTCGTTGTATCCAAGTGAATACCTTGGCCGATTGTTACTGCCTAACGCGGAGGATGCGGGCCGAACAAACACGCCCCGAAGACCCTTCGTCGTTTCCTGTCTTATTTAGAATCGTCAACCGAAGGCGGAGGAAGCTTGACACCATTGTGCCATGCCGGGAACGCGGAACCGTGGCCAAGGCAGGCCGCAGTGGAGGAAGCCAGCGCCGTCACACCTACTGTGCAGAAGGAACCGTGGCCCGCTTCATGGCCCGCTTCGGCAGAAGAACCGGCCAGCCTATCGGCCGATCGGGCGAAGGGGAGCCGCGACACCAGGAGGGCGCCGCGTTGGAGAACCGGCCGGCCCGTCGGCCGGCCGAGCGGAGCTGAACCGCGGCACCTGGAAGGCTACGCGCTGAAGAAACCCGCAACCCACCATGCGGCCTGCGTGTGCCAGAAGGCTGGCCGGCCTAGCTGGCTGGTTTGGGAGGGCGACTCTATAAGGCGTCGCCGGTTCGGACAGCTGGGGGGGCCGCGCCCCCTCGGATCGCTTGGCCTTCGGGCTGAGTCGCTCGGCCAGCTGGCCGAGCCAGCCCGGCCATGCGCCCTGCCGGGCTGCACCCCGCCGCGCCACGCAGGGCCCAGCCGTGCCGGGCCGGGCCGGGCTAGGCCGTGCCGCATCAAGATGGGCCGCGCCGTGCCGGGATGGGCCGGTCTGTGCCGTGCCGCATCAAGACGGGCTGTGCCGCGCCGCGCCGGGCTGGGCTGTGCTGCGTCAAGACAGGCCACGCCGCGCCGGGCCGGGCCGCGCCGCACCAGGCCGGACCGCACCCCGCCGGGCTGGGCCGCACCCCGCCGGGCCGGGACTCGCCACTTCGGGCCGGGCCGCGCTCTCTTCGGGCCGGGCCGTGTCCCTCAGGCCGGACTGCGCGAACCTTCGGGCCAGTCCGACACCCCTACCTGGCCAGTCCGAAACCCCTACTGGGACCCTATCAACGAGGCGGTCCTTTTGCGATAATCTAAGTGAGCTTTGGACAACTTTGGTAAATGACCGGGTTTGGAACGAGCATATTTCTATCCGGGCCCCTGGAATGAAAAAGACAAAATCTCTCAGACCGGGCGTTCGATTGACGCGCCATCTATCGCGTTGAGTTCCTTTTGACGAGACGGAAATTCAGGATACATCAACTCTGGACTTCGTGAAAATTGATGTATCAACCCCTTTACTCGAGGAGCGGACCCTCCCGGAATCGAGTACGCTGTGTGCAGAAACCCTAGAGCTGGCTGCAACTGCGACGACTACCATGCTGGGATCCTCTGTGGGTTTGATGACGAAGACGACTATACTTGGATCCTACGTGGGTTCGACAGCAAGGACGACTGTACTTGGATCCTCCGTGGGTTCGACAGTGATGACGACTGTACTTGGATCCTACGTGGGTTCGACCACGATGGTTACTGTACTTGGATCCTACGTGGGTTCGGCAGCGACAAATTCTATACTTGGATCCTACGTGGGTTCGGTAGAGGAGATGATTCAGAGGCTACATCTAATCATCTCCACCCCTCTTCATGAGTAGTATACCTGTGTGAGATGAGTCTTGACTTTCAATCATTACCATTGGTGTGATTGACTTCTTTCCTGTGTGGACTGGGTTGTGCTTGGGCTCGAAAGTTGGAGCCAAACTAAGATTGATGACTTAGGTATATGTATGGGCATATACCTAAGTAGAGTTGGTTGATACTTCGTGTTTGTATCTTTTCTTTGTGGCTTATCCTTTGTGGATTATGGGAGACCTTCAGGGGTCTCGGGGTCCCTAATGAGTATTGTATACTCACCCCTGCATGGGCTATGCCCGCACTACGTTGTGTTGGATGCAGATGACGGACATCACTGATCAAGGTGGAGGCTTGTGGAGCTGGATGGTACCCGGAGGTGGTCCACTAGAAGGGACGTACACGGACTGGACGACCAGACTCGAGGAGCTGAGGAGACCATCTGTACCCACACTTCAGGTGGGACATCCGGAGGACGACTCGGGGGTTGCTGCTTTACTTACTGCTGTTGTAATTTCTTTTCAGTTGTACTATACTTCCAGTTGGGTTTGTATACTGGCCCATTTACTTTACAACACTTACTTTTGTACTCAGTTTAATTTGTGTTTACTCCAGCTAGCGTACTCTGTTGTGTTTGTTTACTTCTATAAAGGCAATGCCTTCCCTTTTTATTGGGATCTACGCCTTTGGTGCTAGTCGCCAACCCCTGTCCTATGGAAGGTGGGATTGGGGTAGTCATGGCACAGGCCCCGAGGAAGGGTCATGAAAAATTGGTATCAGAGGAGTCAGTTATACCACATAACTCAGGACTTTGATAATTTCTTCTCTATGAAGCAATAGTGTTAAGAGTATTGAGTGTAGTTATCAGTCCAGGGAGTCCAATGTTGGTGCGGCGACTGACGTATCCATACACTAGGACCCTGACTTCTGATTTCCGACTCAGTGCACGAAAACATTGATTGCATGTGTGTTTCAAAAGTTTTCTTTGTGATTACTTTGTGTCAGCTCATCAGGTATAATGTTTGACCATGGCACACCTGTTTCTTTTCAGGATGGCCCCACGTAGGTAGCTAGCTAAGGTTCAGAGATACGTGCGAGATGGAAGCCCACCGAGTGATGAGGCCTTGGTGCAGGGCCCCATTACAGTGGAGGCACCAACGGTACCACTACCCGCTGAGCCACCGATGCCACCAGCCCCAGCAGTAGAGAGTGCACGCCACCTGAGTGCATTTCAGGAGTTTCAGTGACAGAGGCCGCCCAGGTTCCACAGAGAGACGAACCCTCAGGCAGCCAAGGATTGGCTGGAGGCTATCGTCAGAGTCTTCAAATTGATAGGGACACTAGAGAACCTTATGGTGATCCTTTCCACGAGTCTCCTGCACGCAGAAGCAGGTAGATGGTAGAGCCTGATTCTCTATGTGCACAACGAGTCATCACTACTTTGGAAAGACTTCGAGACCCTCTTCCGCTTGAAGTTTATTCCAGCCACCCTTCGTGCGGTGCGCATCCAGGAGTTACTTCATCTGCGGTAGGGCAGCATGATAGTAGCCCAGTACTCGGTGAGATTTACCGACCTCTCGCGCTACTCCATGGACATGGTACATGACCCATTATTTCGAGCTCGGGACTTTGAGCAGGGACTGAGGCATGAGATCAGGGCTTCAATGATCTCCCTCAGTATTCCGACGCAAGCAGATGTACCGGAGCGAGCCCTTCTTGTGGAGATATTTCTTGCTGAGCCGACGCCAGTAGCGAGACTCACCACAGTGCAACACATAGTGGAGTCTTTTGCAGCCGGTAGTAGACAGATGTTGCAGAGGTCCAAGAAGACCATACCATCAGGTGGGTGACCCCAGGATTCTGGTTCGGATGTGCAGGGCACACGCAATAGAGCCAACCATACGAGGGGCAGGCAGTGCTATGCATGCGGCGGTCAAGGCCACATGGCTCGTGACTGCCTGACCCTCCATGCAGAGGAGCAGCAGACAGTAGAGGGACCTCCCAGGTAGAGGCAGAGGTTCGACTTTGGCGGTCCGCAGGGAGCAGGCAGATGAGGTAGAGGAGCTAGACGAGCATCATGTGGTGGACGATGCTTCGAGGCTCTACCACCACCACCACCACCACCAGGAGGACCACCCCGAACACAGGGGTAGGCTCAGCTCCAGGAAGTCGAGGCCTATAACCATGGTGCACCTAAGATGATTCTAGGTACTATCTGTGTCTACTCCACCCTTGCTGCAGTTCTTATAGACAAAAGTGTGAGTCATTATTTTATTGCCTCTGCCCTTGTTCAGAGCTCAGAGATTCTGACAGAGCCGTTGGCTCGATCCTTATGGCTAGAGACTCCTATGGGAGCAGACTCGACGATTACGCACTGGTGCCAGCAGTGTGAGATTACTCTAGGTGGCGAGAGATTCAGCTGAGATCTTCTTGTAGCGGTGTCGAGGCCTTACGACATCATGTTGGGTATGGAATGGTTATCTACAGTCCATGACCAGATCAACTGTATTAGGCACAAAGTGCGGTGTGTCCGTATAGATGGGAGCAAGTTCACCTTCACTGGCGAGAAGGGAGCCTTGGCAGCGCAGGATGGACGTACGTAGAGGATAGGGCATCTGATCACACATCAGTTGGCTAGTCTTATCCTAGGAGCGGTTGATGTACGGAGTCCGAGTTTTCCTGTTGTGGTGGATTAATATGTAGATATGTTTCCTAACGACGTTCCAGGACTACCTCCTCGCAGATAGGTAGATTTCTACATAGACATGTACCCCGGGACAACACCAATATCTACTCCAGCATCTCGGATGGCTCCCGCCAAGCTTCGTGAGCTGCGAGTACAGCTGGAGGACTTACATGGAAAGGGATTCATCCGACCCAGTGTTTCACCCTGGGCTTCTCTGATTTTATTCGCCAAGAAGGTGGATGAGAGCTTATGACTATGTGTCGACTACCGTCGCCTGAATCAAGTGACCATAAAGAAAAAGTACCCCCTCATGAGGATTGATGACCTCATTGATCAGCTCAAGGGAGCACGTTGGTTCTCGAAGATAGACCTTAGGTCAGGCTATCATCAGCTCAGAGTTCGAGATGAGGATGTGCAGAAGACGGACTTCAAGTGTTGGTATAGCCACTACATGTTCTTGGTTATGCCCTTTGGCATAACCAACGCACCAGTAGTGTTCATGAGTCTCATGAACAGGATCTTCCAGCCTTACCTCTATAGTTTTTTCATAGTCTTCATCGATGAAATACTTATTTACTCGACTACTGAGGAGGAGCACGCCTACCACTTACGGGTTGTACCGGACACACTTCGAGAGAACTATCTTTATGGTAAGCTCTCGAAGTTCCAGTTCTGAATTCAATAGGTTCACTTCTTAGGGCTCATCATCTCAGAGGTAGGAGTTGCAGTGGATCCTGCGAAGATCGAGGCAGTACATTCTTGGGAGCCACCTAGGAATGTGATGGAGGTGCGAATTTTCCTAGGTCTGGCTGGTTACTATCAGAGATTTGTGACAGAATTCTCCAGAGTTGCAGCGCCACTTTCAGCATTGACAAAGAAGGGGAAACCCTTCGTGTGGTCAGATAGATGCCAGCAGAGATTCCAAGAGCTGAGACAGAGATTGACTAGTGCGACCATCTTGAGGCTGCTGGAGGAGGGCGTAGGGTAAGTAGTTTACTGCGATGCATCAGGGACCAGAATTGGGTGTGTCCTAATGTAGGAGTGGGCAGTGATCGCCTATGGTTCACAATAGTTGAGGAAGCATGAGCAGAACTATGCTACGCATGACCTGGAGTTAGCAGCAGTGGTATTCACCTTGAAGATGTGGCAGCACTATCTGATGGGTGAGCTCTTTATAGTCTACTCTGACCACCAAAGTCTCAGGTACATCTTCTCGCAGAAGGACCTGAACCTGAGATAGCGGTGATGGCTTGAGTTCCTCCAGGACTATGACTTTGAGATATTCTATACTCCTGGGAAGGGGAACATTGTGGCTGATGCTCTTAGCAGGAGATCAGGCATTCAGCTACTTGGAGAGGCGACAGAACAGATAGCCGCTTTGTAGATATCCTTCATGGATAGAGATGGGGAAGACTTTCTACAGTCCCTCACAGTCACTCCTCCACTACTTCAGCGGGTCAGAGAGGCACAACGTGGGGACGTGGACTGTGAGACGTGACGTGCTCAGATTTCCACAGGGCAGGCACCTGATGGATTTTATGAAGGAGGAGAGCACGTCATCCTCTTCAGGGGACGTACAATGGTACCATTTTCACTAAAGGAGGAAGTGCTGAGGGAGTTTCACACTTCCCCTCTAGCGGTACATCCAGGAGTGGTGAAGATATACCAGGACCTCAGACGACAGCACAAGTGGTCGGGTATGAAGAAGGCTATAGCAGAGTTCATTTCAAGATGACTCACTTGCCAGCAAGTGAAGGTGGAGCACCAGGTACCAGCAGGCTTGGTACAACCCTTAGAGGTTTCGGAGTGGAAGTGGGACGGGATATCCATGGATTTCGTGATGAGGATTCCACATACTTCCATAGGACACAACTCCATCTGGGTGATCGTAGACCGACTCACCAAGTCGGCCCACTTCCTACCGATCAGAGGGCAGGGCTTAGTAAAGAGCTTGGGATGCCTCTACATTTAGTAGATCGTACAGATACATGATGTGATAGCGTCTATTGTCTCTGATCGAGATTCTCGCTTTACTTCCCGTCTTTGGAAGGGGTTGTAGGAGGCATTTGGGACACAGCTATGCCTGAGCACTGCCTTTCATCCTCAGACAGATGGCCAAATGGAGAGGATCATTCAGACACTTGAGGACATGATCCGTTCATGTGTCATTGACTTTGGTCATAGTTGGGAGGATCACCTACCCTTGGTGGAGTATGCGTACAACAACAGCTACCACTCCACCATCGGGATGACACCTTACGAGGCACTGCAGGACTGACCTTGCAGATCACCTCTGTGCTGGACTGACCCTGGGGAGTCAGCACTCATAGGACCAGAGATGGTTCAGGCTACGACGGAGAATGTACAGATCATCCAAGAGTGGATGAGGACTGCACAGAGCAGACAGAAGTCCTATGCTGATAGGAGACGGAGACCACTGGAGTTCGAGGACGGTGACCATGTTTTCTTACGAGTATCACCTCAACGTGGATTACAGAGATTTGGCTGGGGTGACAAGTTATCTCCGTGCTTCATCGGGACATTCTAGGTCCTTAGCAGAGTAGGCGAGGTGGCTTACCGCCTGGACCTTCCACCTCAGTTGCACCGGGTGCATGATGTCTTCCACGTATCTCAGCTGAGGAGATACGTGCACGACCTGACGAAGGTCCCAGTGGAGATCTAGGATTGATAGGAAAATTTCCTATGTGGACGGTCGATTCCTCTGGTACACATTCGTTGGCAGCACGAGAACCTCCAGGAGAGCACATGAGAGTGGGAGGCTCAGATGCGTGCTCAGTACCCTCATTTGTTTCCCTAGTTTATGTTTTAGCTTTAAGGGGACATAAAGCCCTGAGGTAGGAGTAATATAAAGACTCGGAAATTTCAAGGAATTTTTTTTCTTAAATACTTTGGAATTTTACGAGTCTGTGGCTCTTAACAGCACTTGATTCCGAGGCCCGGTGTGCCCAGAATGAATTTCCTAAGTTTAACTTGGGTACGTTCAGTAAACAAACAAGCGAGTTTTTCTATCCTTTTAATCAGTGCTCGGAATTGAAATCCGAGGGCACCGATGAACTCGCAGCGCCGGTAATTGATTAAGGGGACCTCTACCATAGTTGCGTTTGCATGGGAGAAGAATTTAATTATTGAGGTTTAATTAAGAAGTAAATAAAGTTATTGGAACAACTTTATTTTATATCTATGGAGGTTAAATCCTCCCATGGGAAGTTGTTGGTAGGGCCCACACCCACCCAACTTCCCATGTGTGGATATATAGAGGTGGGGCCCACACGATCCCCAACCTTTCATTTTCCCCAAACCCCCTTAAACCCCATTCATTCATTTATAAACTCCTCTTAAATGTGGACTCTTCCTCTCCCTCACTCTCCCTCTTTAATTCATGCCAACACATGAGAATTAAAGAATTCAACCTCTTCAATTAATTAATGGAGTGGTTTTAATTTTGAAATCATAATTTCTTGTGTTAATAAAATAATATTTTAGCCTATATTTTATTTTGAAACACGCTTGGTTGGGGAAGATTTGAGAGAACTCTTGTGTGAAGAAGAAGAGAACCCCTCTCTCGACGAAGAACGACGTCTCTTCAACGAAGAACGCCGGTTCCAAGAAGAACGATGACGCACAACGAAGTCATCTAAAAAACCTCACCCCGTGACGCCATCTTCCACAGCGCCCGACGTACGACATCAATTTTTGAGGTAGGGGGTTTGATTAATTTATTTTAAATAAATTACTCCCTCGTTCTCATTGTATTCAAGTGAATACCTTGGATGATTGTTACCGCTTAACGCGGAGGGCGCGGGCCGAATAAACACGGCCCGATGACCCTTCGTCGTTTTCCTGTATTATTTAGAATCAGAAAGCGAAGGCCGAGGAATCATGACACCATCGCGCCGTGTTGGGAACGCGGAGCCACGACCAAGGCATGCCACGATGGAGGAAGACAGCACCGTCGCGCCAGTTGTGCGGAAGGAACCGCGGCCCAATTTACGGGCCGCTTCGGCGAAAGAACCGGCCGACCCGTCAGTTGGCTGGGCGAAGGGGAGCTGTGGTGCCAGGAGGGCGCTGTGCTGGAGAACCGGCCAACCCGTCGGCCGGCCAGGTGGAGCCAAACCGCGACGCCAGGAGGGCACTGCACTGAAGAAACCCACGGCCTGCCATGTGGGCTGCGTGCGCCAGAAGGCCGGTTGGCCTAGACGACGAGTTTGGGAGGGCAGCTCCATAAGGCGCCGCCGGTTTGGATAGCCAGGGGGGCCATGCCCCTAGCCGGGCCGCGCCCAGCCGGGCTGCGCCCCGCCTCGCCGCGCCGGGCCGGGCCGCACCACTTCGGGCCGAGCCGTGCTCTCTTCGGGCCGGGACGCGTCCCTCAGGCTGGACCACGTGAACCTTCGTGCTGGTCCGACACCCCTATCGGGACGGACCCACCAAAACTGGGTGACCCGACCTGCCAGCCCACTGGGCTTAACGGGTCGGGCCCGTTATTCACTTAAACGTGAATAACTTAAAGACCGCGCGTCCGATCGACGTGCCGTCTACGACACTGTGACCCTATCGAAGAAGAAGTCCTTTTGCGATACTATAAGGGAGTTTTGGAAAACATTGGTAAATGACCGGGTTTGGAATGAGCATATTTCCAACCGGGCCCCAGGAACAAAAAAGCAAATATCTCTCAGACCGGGCGCCCGATTGACGCGTCGTCTGTCACGTTGAGTTCCTTTTGACGAGATGGAACTTCGGGAAACATCAACTATGGACTTCGTGACATTTGATGTATCAACCCCTTTACTCGAGGAGTGGACCCTCCCAGAATTGAGTACGCTGTGCGTGGGAACCCTAGAGCTAGCTGCGACTGCGACGACTACCGTTCTAGGATCCTACGTGGGTTTGATGACGAAGACGACTGTACTTGGATTCTACGTGGGTTCGGCAGTGAGGAAGACTGTACTTGGATCCTCTGTGGGTTTGGCAATGATGACGACTGTACTTGGATCCTACATGGGTTCGATAGCGATGGTTACTATACTTGGATCCTATGTGGGTTCTGCAGTGACGAATTCTGTACTTGGATCCTACGTGGGTTTGGCAGAGGAGATGATTCAAAGGCTACATCTAATCATCTCCACCCCTCTTCATGAGTAGTATACCTGTGTGAGCTGAGTCTTGACTTTCAATCATTACCATCGGTGTGATTGACTTCTTTCCTGTCTGGACTGGGTTGTGTTTGGGCTCAGAAGTTGGAGCCGAACTGAGATTGATGACTTAAGTATATGTATGGGAATATACCTAAGTATAGTTGGTTGATGCTTCATGTTTGTATCTTTCCTTTGTGGTTTATCCTTTGTGGATTCTAGGAGACCTTCGGGGGTCTCGGGGTCCCTATTGAGTATCGTATACTCACCCCTGCATGGGCTATGCCCGCACTACATTATGTTGGATGCAGAAGATGGAAATCACTGATCGAGGTGGAGGCTTGTGGAGCTGGACCGTACCCGGAGGTGGTCCACTAGACAGGATGTACACGGAGCGGATGGCCGGACCCGAGGAGCTGAGGAGACCATCTGTACCTACCCTTCAGGTGGGACATTCGGAGGGCGACTCAGGGGTTGCTGCTTTACTTACTGCTGTTGTACTTTCTTTTCAGTTGTACTGTACTTCCAGTTGGGTTTGTATATTGGCCAATTTACTTTACATCACTTACTTTTCTACTCAATTTACTTTGTGTTTACTCCAGCTTGTGTACTCTATTGTGTTTGTTTACTTATATAAAGACAATGCCTTTCCTTTTTTATCAGGATCTACACCTTTGGTGCTAGTATCCATCCCCTAGACTATGGAATGCGGGCTTGGGGTAGTCACAGCATGGGCCCCGAGTACGGGTCTTGACATTTAACATGAAAATTTTCTCCTACTTCCTCACCCAACACTATTGGTGCCTCAGGTTGCACCAGTGAAGGATCGTCCCTGGGAATGTTCTCATGTCATCCACTCAACAAGAATCATCATTGAGGCATATCTCTACAATGAAAAACATTAACCTTATGAAAAAATTCAAAAAACAATTATATTTATGGAATAGGGAAACATAATAAGGCATAACAAGTCCTTTCCCTAAACCTCACCACACTGTCAAAATTGAGGCACTATCACTACCCTTAATCATCCTATACCTAGATCATATTTAATAAGGGAAAAATGTTCTCATTAATAATTTTTCTCATTTAGACACCAAACTTTTCACATTTTACATCATTTTTACCTCTTTCAATTTCATATTAGGCACCATTTTCAACTCAATTTCACTAGCGAGTAAAAAACAATTCAAGTTCAAAAACTTAACCAAAACCCATTTTCTCATTCATGCCTAAAATGATGCATGTCACAAAATAATCTGAAGTGAATAAAATGATGTATGCATACTCAACTCTCATGCCTTAACATGACACATTTCAAATCACACCAAATCTATGAAACAATAATCACATCACACCATAAGTGCATCAACCAAGTTGAACTAATATTCAACTATAACAATAAATAGAAATAGCAATAATCCCACCCTAGGTACATGGTTTTGAAACAACCATACCAGAGCCCTTGTCCAAGGCTCGAATCTCCATAATATCTTAAATACCTTTCCCAAATATTAATACACAAAAAAAATGGTCTCTGACACCACTTTGAAATGTCCCAGCCCTGGTGACGTGCCCTGGTGCCCTGAGTAGATTCACCACATGACCTCATTCATAGCTCTATGTACGCTATAGGCTTCCAAACAACATTGAGGGTCTAATATCGATCATGGTGAGACTATACCCTCTTCCATAAAAGTAATACACCGGTGTAAAAAATAAGAAACAATAACTAAATAACATATAACCATAACCATAACAGTACAAAGATCACAATATGACCATAAATTGAGATACAATCTCAAAACTAGACTGTATATATTCCTTGCTAAAGTATGTTCCAATTTTCAAAATGAAAAACCAATAGTAGAGACCCTAATGACTCCCAAGTGGGTCGTGAAACATGTTTGTTTCCCTCAACCATGATCCATCCAGATTCATCCATCTAACACATGGACTTTTCCTTTATCATGTCCTCTAAACATGAAAAATATTCAGATTCCAATCAGTCATCCCAAGTAGTTTATAAGTACAATAGGGTAGGCCAACACCAACAATATCTAAAATAATATCCATTCAATAAAAAAGTATACAATAGTATAAATAAATAATTACAATGTATAAGGAAATAGTTACCACATTATCAATTATTCTTCATTTAACCACATAACCCATCGGGTTCCCAAGGACACCCGTACCACAATACATCCTTCATCCTCCACCGGGTATGAACCATGTCACATGTTCAATTCACATTTCATTGTGACCATGGGATTACATTATCCATTTCATTTCAATTTCATTATTAACGCCACTTAGAATCATAGTCCAATTCCTATATCTTGGGGGTAAAATGCCATAGCCAGAACCCTGTGAGTATTTAGAGCATCTGTCCCTGTCTCACACCTCATGGGTATTTGGAGAATAAATCCATGTCCCATACAATTTATGATGTAAGATTTGGGTGTATAACACCATGTATAACAACTTTTGAGTATTTGGAGTATCATTACCTACATCAAAACCCATTTATCAATCATTCACACATATGATGACATATGACATTATCACATGCATCTCAATATGACATGTCTTATCATTGTCCTGTCAATAAATATTAGTCAACATTAATCCTATAATCACAATTAAACACCACAATCTTACATGGATTATTTCATAAATTAATTAATCCATGTGAATTAATTAATTCAACAACTAATTAATCACATCAATTCCCATTAATTAATAAAACAATTAATTAACCATGTCTATCCCATTAATAAATTAAACAACTAGTTAATCACATCTCTTTTTTAAATTAGTTGAAAAATTAATTAGACATATAAATTAAATTATTTAATTAAATAATGAATTAATCATTTCACAGTATTAGAATCCAATAATTAATTCACCAATTAATTATTCTCAATTCACAATTCAAGAATTCGATAATTAACCCAAAAATAAATTACCCCCAATTCCAAAATTCAATTATTTGATACATAATTCAACAATTAATAATCCTAATTCCACAATTAAATATTTTTATAACAAATTCCCCAATTAATTATCCAAATTCCACAATTCTATTATTCAATAAAATCCCCAATTCCTCAATTCATTAATCAACCACATTAATTAATTCAATTTGGGAATTTCAATTACTAAACGAACCCTATAAATTATTCTAACACATACATATAATTGATATCCAAACTATGGTATTTGTATAATAGAACACCCACCTCGATTTGTTGATAAGTGTTCACCCAATAGAAATTCCCAATTTCAGCAGAGCAACGATGAAGAATGAGATCCGAATCTAAAACCTTAATCAAGATTGAACAAATCAATATCTATTAAATCTTGATCTGGAAACTTTTTCCTAGATAAATATCTACAAAAAAATCTATACCTAATAAAAATAGTATGAAAACCCCCTTTCTAGAATGGGAGAAAAATGAAATATGAATGAGAAACCAAGCGAGATGAGATCCTCTTACCGGGAGGGGTGCAAATCTTCAATTTGGGATTCGAATCACCAATAATTGAGTCCATGAGGTATTGGAGTTTATATGTGAGGCTTTTAAGCCATGAAATAAGGTTAGGGGTCGAATAAAGATCAATTTTGGTTAGTTTTAGGGGTTTGGGTAGTTTTAAAAATAAATTTTATGCGATTTTAAAAGTCACACATGGTTTTCTGGGCAGGGGGGCACAATTTTCCCTAACCGTGCACATAAAACATGAGCCTATATTATTGGGATGAAAAGTTACTTGTAATAGGGAGCATGTTTTGACAAACCACGTGTCAACCATTTAATTCACCTTGGTCCAATATTGCATGGTTTTATAGGAGGGGGATCATGGTTATAGAAAACCATGTTCCAACCAAGCACTGCCCTTCTCCCTTCAAAAGTTATGAAATTTCACCCAAAAAAACTTCATGTTATAACCCAAAAAACATACTCCAACATAGAAAAAAATATTACCCTAAATGAAGGATGAATAAATTCCCAAAAAGGTCCGGATCATAAATTTTAACTTTGAGTGATGCACTTGTAGTTAGGATTTTATGATTTATTATTTATTTCTAGCTCTTAAAACATTGTAAAGAGACTATTTTTTGATTTAAAATATAAGAATACAGAGGAAAGAGTTGGTTTATTATTCGTCACATGTGGATCATAGGTTCAAATGATGTGTAAAGTTTTATATGTGATTTATATTACTAATGATGAAGATAACTATTTAAAGTGTCAGTATAAACCTAAATAAAAATTTATCATATAGGTTCTTGGTGGTATTTTACTCAGTTGGAGATCCTTGTTTACATTCATCTTTTATATTCCATATCAAATAAGCCATAATTCCATTTCATGATAATTATGTCTATGAAACTCCATCTACATGGGAGGTGTGTGGATCTATATTAAGTTTTAATAGGTACTAAATACCTCATTAGTAACTCAAGTAGGTTGCTAAGGTCTTATGATCCCTTGGAGAGTGACTGTTAGGAGAATCATGTAGTCACTCAGTGCTCCTATCATTCCCATATAATGATGTACTTGGAACTGAATGCCTTTATGATTACTTGTGTAGGTCAAAATAGGAAACTAATTACTATATATTAGACCCCTAGAGGCTATAAATTTTTTAGGTGTGGTTATCTATAAATTCAAAACAACATCTCTGGTGTTTTCCCATATATCATTATATGACATAATACCTAACCGAACTTTATTTTTAGTTATCTATTTGGATCACTAAACATGATGTTGATGAGTACCTGAACTATCAATGATGAAATAGAACTTTGATGGGGGTATTTTTGTACATGGATTCCAAATAAAGGTAAGTTCACCATCATTTCTATTTTGACAAAATGAAAATAGAGAGGGTATCCCCATGTGATTGTATTCAAAGAGGTTTTATGCCTGATTGGTTGTTTCTTAGAAGGTGATTAGAATCCTCCATTAAATTAGTCGATTATTATGGTGTTCCAATTACAACTTATAGGACGGTGTCTTCAATAACTATAAATTTAAAACCCATATAACTAAACCCATTTAAATATGTTTTAAAACTTATTGGGTGATACTATCTTTTCCTAACTTTTAAATTGTATTCTTTTGATTGGGTTCTCATACCATCATTTGTCGTGTAATAGTTGAGTCTAGAATGAGGATATTATATGGGTGTTATAAATAAAAATAGGACATGTCCTATATGTTAGAAATATTTTTCCTAGTTGTTCAGACCTAATGACCCTTTCATGAGACATTATAGTTATATTTAGGTGGAGGGATGTAGTGGCCTTGTCACAAGACCAAGAATAAAGGGCTATGTTAAAATAACTAGTGGCCTTGATGTTACACCTGACATGTATGGATAGGTGGTAAACCTTGTTGAAAAAGGGGATTCCCTAGACCGAACTCTGTAGTAATTTTGATTACTATATCAGGTGTACATTTATTTATACATGATGTAATCTTAACATTATAGTGTAGAATTTTGTGCATCCACAATTTAGATGGTATCTCCCAAAGATTAATTGTCGTATTGAGAGGTTATACTAGATCCCAGGCTATAATGAGAACCTTGAGATACTATGAAATTATTCTTAAATATATATGTTCCTTAGTATAGATAAATCATACTGACTAGACATAGTAGATATTGGACTATTAGGTGATGGGAGCTCATAAGCATTGATACCTCTTCTCATAAAGTTCACACTTTGTGATATGTAGTAGCGAGATCATCAGGACAGACCCGCCAATAAGAACGCCAAATTATTTATGTGTCATTGGTTATTCCTATCTATGTACATGTTTATTGGTCTTCTAACATGATACCATTACCCATGTGTATCATTTGATTGCATATTTTTATGGAAGGAAAATTCTATGGTATTGAAATCAGGGCGAGGTAGCTTGTGTTGGGGGCGTAGTTGGGGGGTATGAAATTGGTTTAATGGTCAAGAAAGGATTTGTCACTTCCAAGTTTAGGAAGTTGTATATCTTATTCATGGTTGATAAGGATGGTACTACCTTCACAAGTATTTGGACAAAGAAAATGAAAGGCAAATCCATCCGGATGGGTCATCAAATAATAAACCAAGAAAAGGACAATGACACATGTGTGCATCCTGCTTTATGAGATATTTAATGACAAAGAGATTATTGTACACAGTCATTGTTTGTAGGTTGGTTGTAATTGATACGAAAATCCTTATCTATTTAGGGTCCATGATGGGTTTCTAGACTGTGCTCTTGGTATGTGGATTTTATTCAATGCTATTGAGATAAAGTCCTAAAGGGTTACACACAATAGCGTATTCAAGAATCTGCCATAATCAGTTAAATAAGTATATGGACATAGTGGGCCCCACCACAGGGTCCAAGTGTTTTATAAGTTTTCAAACACCAAAAAAATTAAATAAATTCATTAATATTCAAGTTAATAATAATTGGGATTGAATTTATTTAATGTATTTAAAAGTTTAGTAAATATGAGATTATATTAATCGAACAATTATTATTTTAATATTCAAGGTTCGTTTAATATAAATTGGCACAACGATTCAAGTTAAATGGAACATTTTGTATCAAGTAATATATTTTATATATATTATAATTATGTGATAAAATAATAAATAGTTTTGGCATAATTTAGTTTATCAAAATAATTTATTTATTGGACGTTGAAATAAACGGGGGTTGGGGAACCCAACCTGGTATTTACCAATTCCACTATAAATAAAGGAGGGGGATATCTCTATTTTTTTCATTCTTACTATTCATTAATTTTTTATGGAATGAAAATGAGAGCCTCTCTCTCCTCCCGCTTCCTAGCAAGAGAAGTAGATGATCTAAGAAAACAGATCAATATCATTCTCAATCATCGAAGGCATCCTGATGTGGTGATCATCCAAACATCAAAGACATCGTTGGATCACCGTGCATGCAAAGGAATTCTAAAATCGACATTATAGTGGATTTTTTAAGTTCTTGTGGATGATCAAGAGGGATCCTACTATGTATTCTTCATGCAGCGATTGCCAGTGACGAGTTGCAATCGAGCGTGCCTTCAGATTTAGAATAGTATGTTTTTAGTTTAATTTTTGGTATCTTTATAATTTATGTGAGATTATAAGAACAATTTTGGGCTTGGATTGTCAGCTTAAAAAAGTTAGGTCCACTCATCGATGAAAAATTTTAAAATCTTAGGCCCATCGGCTTCTACTACGGGCCCCAGAACCTATTAGTGGTATCGTAGGAGTCGTTTAACTTTTATGAGCCTATAAAATTAAAATTTCAATATAATTATGTAGAGGGTTCAAAAACGGTCACTTAAGTTCAAACCGCACATAGATATGATGATGAATGACCTTGTTATGGACAGTTTAATTTTTCAGATTAGATTAGATACTTAGTAACATCTCCTGTTCTAAAATTATATTTCATCCAACAGAACAGATCAAGTTTAGATAGGATCATCAGATATAATTAAACATGTGAAAATAATAATTGTATAATTTAATAATTTAAAAAAAAATATTATTATAATAATATAATAATACAAAATGATTATTTTATTATAATAATTTTATTATTATTAAACTAAAGGCTATCATTTATCCTTTGGGAATTTTTGGGGAGAGAACACTTCAAAGGGAGACTCAAAAAAGGGGTGTAGACTTGACATCTTTTCTAAAAATATATAATGATATCAAAGTAAATAAAAAAATGAAGGGGAGACACATGAAAAAAAACATTGGGGTCCGTGTGGACCCCCAGGGTCACCCCATTCCTCGAGATTCCAACCTATATCCTCTACAGACAGCAAGCCAAGCCTCCCAGCTTATAGGGCGCCGCCCAGCGCAAAGGCGACCCACAGAAGGCCTCGTGGTCCCACCTTACCAGGTCACCACCCATCCTTGTGCCATCCGGCCACCTCAGTCATCCCAGAACATTCCCATATGGTGTCCCTCCCTGCATGCAACCTTGTTACACCAAAATCTAGTCGTCTCCCCACCTAGACCTCAGGTGCCCTCCTCTCACTCAGCCTGTGCCATGTCCTAGTCAATATCTCACCAAGCAATGGCACGCAAGGCCACTTCCCTGCTCCAGGAGAGCAGCACGTAGGATGATCATTGTTCCTTGGCCTGCGGAGCACTCTAGCTGACCACCTCCCTGACCCAGCGGGCCACCCTTTATAGTACGCTATAATGCGGGAGCCACTACCCCGACACACTTTTCATGCTGCTGCCATTGCATCCCGACTTACCTCCCATCCTCCTCGTCCCACTGTAGTCACCCATTGATGCCACACGCTGACCTAGTGTTGTCCCACCTCCCGATCCCCTCTTCTGTGCTTGAATCTGGCCACCTCGATTGGCCATGGCACACCCGGAGTGAGCTGCCACACCTCCGGCCCAGGCCCCGCCAGACCACCCCTTTTCTGTACCAGCCTTCGACCTCCCTTCCTTTAGAAAATAGTAATTCCGACTCTCTAATGCCGGTTTCCTTTGGTCACTGTACTGCCACACCACCCGCGCCAAACATACCCGACCAAAACTGTGGCCCCATCAGATTCCATTTACACACAAAAAGTATCTTTTCCCCTGCGAGTTTTTCTGTAGGAAATATTATCCCTAAAACCATCTGAGGGGGTCTACCCAACCCGTAACTGGTTTAGGAAAATCAGATAGGCCCAATTTGGCCCTACACAGCCAGGTATGAGCCTGCGTGGGATTAGCCTGACCCACACAGGTCATACATTAGGTGTTTGAGGGACCGTCCATTATAAATTAATCAAAATTAATTAAATTAATTTATTTTATTTTATTTTTTAAATTAAATTATTTAAAATCAATTTTGGTTACTTATTTTAATACCCGAGAGATAAATTAATTTAATTTTGAAATTAAATTAAATTGAATAATTAATTTTATTTTTCATAAAAAATTAAATTAATTAAAGGAACGATAATTAAATAAATTATTTGAATTATTAAATTAATTTAATTTGATTTATAACCCTCATACTTAATTAATGCAATTTAATTTTATTTCATGTTTTACCTATATTCTGGTCTTGGGCACCAACATGTGTATGTTGAAATTATTTAAATAATTATTTTAATTGTGTGTGATGATTGTAATTAATTAAATAGACAGTCTATGCATCGTCTTTATTTTTGGTTAAAATGTATAAGGGAATGCACACCCAATTTACCTGATGTACATTTATCCCACTAGTTCCCCACTCATGCACACAAGTACTTGTGTAATTCGAACAAAGACGTTGAACGACGTGGATCCTGCCAAGATGAGGTGGTGTACACTATCCAATACGATGCATGGCGTGACATCGACCCTACCAAGATAAGGTGATACTTTATATGTGAAGCGAACATACAAGACAAGGGGAAAGATGCATTATGAGTCAATATTTGACTCTGGTATGATTCCATTAGGTAGTATAAATGCTCAAGACCAGTCAGGTATTAGTTTACCTTTATGCATTTATTTATTGTTTTATTCATTTTAAATAGCAGGAGAAATACATAAAATAATAGATAGTAAAATTCATATAGAAGCATCATATTTTTTTTTTCTATTAATGTTTAGTTGTGAGCACGAAAACATAGATGAACAATATTAATAGAAATGGATTACATTTTTCGAGAGAAAAACATAAAAACCTCAATGTAATATTAAGTCATTATCATCTTTCATCACTCATGTTTGAACAAAACTGAGTGTTTGGGGTGTCGGTCAAGCCATAGCTGAGGGTTCCTCTTACTACCGGGTAGTTCTTATTAGAATAGTGGGTCAAATTTACTAAAATTGGAAAAAATAAATAACCATAGCTATCTTGTTTAATTTTAGAGGCATGCGTTGTGTAAATAAAGTTAAGATTTTTGAATCTGGGAATTCACTCAACACATCAAGGAACTGTGAGTTAATGTGGTTGGCTAGCCAAAATCCTACCTTGAACCCTCTGAGTAGTGGCGTAGCCATATATTGTAGACTATAAGGGAGGTTTAGGGATACTTCCCACTAGAATACTCAAATTATAGTGTATTCTGATTCTAGTACATAGGTTTCTAGAATTCGATAAGAATAATGGGATACATTTAACAATTAAATAACCAGTTATGTCTAATTCGGTAATCAACATAAAAGTAATAACCTTCTAAAGTTTATTTGTTGATAATGGAAACTAATACCATAATAAAACTATGATAAATATTTGAAATAGTTAATGTACAAACAAGCATGATATTCCAGGTGTAGTATAGGTGCTTGTGCACATTACTACTATAATGAAAATTCAAGGTGCTTTTGTCCCAACTTGTTAAACCACCTTAGGAAACGATCGTGTAAATTTTTTTACAAGATACTCATGAATTAAACATATAATGGTTCTTTCATAATTATATCATCAATGTATGATGTTAGTTGTCATCACTACATCATGACATGGATGGTGTTACATGTAGTCTCATATCCAAGACATTTCCAATGAGATAGCTAAGAAAGATATGAATGTGATGATTGCACTCAGTTTGTGAAAGAATGTTCACAATTTTTCATGGAATCCCATTCTTATACCTTTTACACCCAATTATTATAGTTTCGTTAAAGGATAAAAAGGAACTATATATAGTGATTGCTTCATTACCTTTAAGGTAACATTCACCAAGTAATAAAAATATTAAAGAAAGTAGCATCTTTTGTTCTTATGGTGAATAAATTTAATGAAAAGTGAATATTCCTATGGAAAGTTATGCCAAAGGCACCTTCGTGATTTCCTTTAAAGAAAAGAGGTTGTTTATTTAACAGGTTATTTTTTGCATCACATATTAGAGATAAATTTATGGATGTTTAAAATGCAATGAACTGAAATACTAGAAGCAAGTACCCACTTCTCACTCAAGTATATTCATAAATACAAATTAATGTTTCTAACATACTTCTTGGGTATTGAATACAATATACCAATAAAATATCTGTAGTTCAATACATCAACCAAGTAAATATAGTAACATCATAAGATGTAAAGTTTCTTCTCCAAGAAGTTGAGAAAGGGTGATTCCAAAGTCAACATTGAGAAACACATAACTTCTAATTTCCAAGTGAATGATTTTAATTGAACAAGTTGTTGTGTATAACCAAAAAATTTATGTCACATGAAATTTTGGTGATAATGAGACATTATTCCATGTTCAGTAATGAATGTTGTTTATGGTATAACATACTAAACAAATAGTTTAGACATACTTGAATTAAATGCAATACATGATGAATATTAAATGTAAGGCTTACCCAGTTGTGGAAATATAATTATTTGTTAAGAAAAAATAAAATTGGACCTTAATAATATACCTAGTATGGTATTTAGGCTCAAAATAGAGAAACACCTATGGTATTACTGATGTATTTAGTTTAGACAGAGAAACCTTTAGAAATAAATGTATGCCACAAAGCTTCCGGGGATAGTTCAACAAGTGAGCCTGAACTATTATAAAGGAAAAATAGATGTAAAGATACTTCATAAGATTCCTTTAAGTCATTAAGGAATGTAATAGTGAAGTATATGTTTGGTCAGAAGATATGAGTTTCTTTAGATTAGTATTCCAAAGAATATCTTGAACAAACAGTCATTGATCATGATAATGTTGCATGGAGTAATTCCTAAACACATGTTACCTTATCTACATCATGGAATTTATGTTCAAAAATAGGATCGATGATTATTCTTACATATTAACATTGATCAACAAAATTTTTCAAGGAAAAATTCCTAAATTCACATTTTATACATCAATGTTTAGATGTATGGAGTATCGATGTGGAAAAATGCTAAAAATTCCATTATATTTCATGATGTGCTTTTCAAATAATTGAGTAAACCCATAACCAATATGCCAACTAAAATGACAAATTAATATCATACGATTCATTGTATGATGAAAATGTAGCATTTCAAAGGACACATGTTACAGATGCAATGCATTTGTTAGTATTTAATCAAACATGCATCAAGTTTAAAATGTTGTACATATAAGGTAATTATCATAATGGTTTCTTAGGACATTAGATAAATCCCTAAGTTAGAAAATATGTAGTCAAGTATTAGACTAAATTTCTATATAAGTGTACACTTATCTATTAGATATAGAGGGAGAAAGATTAACTTGGGTTTAGTCAATGCTTGAGATGCATAGACGGTTATCATAGGAATAATTTCCACAATTTCATGTGGAATAAGAATGTTCCAGTGACACATACTGCGTTGGAAGGATGAAACCATGGTGATGGTTTTATATTCACCACGGATGGAAATAAATTATTCATTAATAATAATAAATCCTATAATTAAGTAGTATATAGAAACAAGCTAAGATTGACAAGACTAATTTAAAATTCAATAATGGATTCCATGTATCAAATTGAAAAGGGTCTTATAAATTTAATACTATAGTTGGTATTCAAATGATAGGATACATGTATGGTGAAAACCTAGTACCAATAAGTCTTGATTGGTTATTCCAAGTCGGTATGCCTAATTCTATTAGAATTTTACTTGTCATAGATAAAATTCTAAGATCATAAAATTTTTCATTAGTTGTCATGACCATATTTCATGGAAGGTGTCTATACGATGCAACCAGAAAGGGATGATGAAACTATCAAATGCTAATGAAGTTTTCAAGTTACTAAAATCCAGTTCTGGATTAAATTAAGCAACAAGATCTTAAATAATTCATTTTAAATGAATCTTTTACTTGTTTCTACCAAAGGTTAGTGGGAGCGCTAATGTTTCCCAAGATAAATATGTTTAGAATCATATGGAAAACAAATCTTGGTCTTACGGTTAGATAAGACTAGTTTAAAAGTAACTCTCCAATGATTGAATTGAAGTAGAAACCTAAGTTCTAGTGAACATGATCTATTTTGGTATATCTAACAGTTTCTTACACCAAGTCAATCATACATAAAGTTACACTTTATTGAAAAATAAAATTTTGAATAATTCAAGTTTATAATTGTTTCCAATGTCACATGGCTTAATCTCTTTAGGTGGAAATGTTCAGAACATGGGAATATATTAAAGTTGTGAGTTGAGTTTTATACACTTCAACGATGGATCAATCACATATTCCATAATATATATATATAATTTATACTACCATGATATAGTTTATTGTAGGAAAATATCAATTATTTAAATGACCAATTAAAATGATGCAATTAGAACTATCATCTTGTACTTCAGAAAGTAAAAATGATATTTACCTGGTATATGGAGAGGTATACTAGTTTTTTTTGGGACGCAAACTAGTAATCCTTAGATCAATTTTATTTAGTATTTAAGTTAGGATAAGGTGGTGAGCGAGTCAATCTCATAAAATCTAGTGGTATCCATATCAACAAATAACGAGTATGTTTCAGCTTCTAAGGCTGCTAAGAAGTAGTTAAATGAAATGATTTGTTCCAATTCTTGGAATCTCAACTAGTGGGAGAAGTATTATCATATTATAAATTATGATATTCGTACCAGCCAAGTTGTCAAGTTATGAAATGTAAAAAAGTGATTTACTCTAGGATACCTTATCTTGAGAAGTTTTACTCAAGGAGATGAGGTCGCATATAGCAGATATTCCACATGGTGAAAACATGGAAGAGATAGTAGTTAAATCCATTACTCAACAAAATCATGATTTTTATCATATGACTAGCTAACAAGTTTGGTTAGAAAATTGTCTCTAGTGAAAGTGGGAGTGTTGAAATAGTGGGTTCCTAAGCCCAACTATACATTAATATTGATTACCATATCCGTGTACAGTTATTTATACATGATGTAATCTTACCATTATAGTGTATACTTTTCTACATCCACTATTGAAATGGTAATGTACAAAGATTAATTGTGGTGTCGAGAGGTGATAGAAGAACACATTCTATAATAAGAACCATGAGATGCTATGAAATTAATATTAAATATATGTTCTATGGTCCAAATAATTCTTACTGACTAGATACAGTATATTTTTGACTATCAGGTTCTAGAGGCTCAAAGGAATTGAGAATTATTCTCATGAATTTGTCACATAGTGATATCTAGTAGTGAGATCATGAGGACATTCCCGTCAATAGGAACACCACATGTCTTGGGTGTCATTGGTTATTCCTATCTATGGACATCTGTATTGGTCTCCTAACTTGAGACCATTACCAAAGCATATGATTTGATTGCATAATTTAATACAAGGAAACAACCATGGTATTGAAATCGTGGAGAGGTAGATTGGGTTGGGTACATTATCGGTGGTATGACAATTGATGAATGGTCAATAAATTATTTGTCGATTCAAAGTTTAGAAAGTTGTATATCTCAGGCCTGGTTGATCGGATGGTACTACATTCATATTCCTTTCTCCAAATTAATCAAAAGGAAAATCCATCCGGATAGATCAATAAATAGTAAATCAAGATAAGGATGATTACACAAGTGTTCATCAATCTTTATGAGATATTTAATGACAAAGAGATTATAGTACAAAGTCAGTGTTCATAGGTTTATAGTCATTACTATGATAATAATTATCTCTTTAGGGGCAATGATGGGTTGCAAGACTCCACCCTTGGTCTATGTATTTTATTCACTACCATTTATATAAGGTCCCAGAGGGTTACACACAATAGAATTTTCAAGAATCATCCCTATTTAGTTGAATTGGTATATAGACATGGTGGGCCCCACCACGAGGTCCGAGTTTTGTCCATGTTTTTGATCACCAAAAGAATTAAATTAATTCATTAATATTCAAGTTATAAATATTTGTGATTGAATTTATTTAATGTATTTACAAGTTTAGTAAATAAGAGATTATATTAATCAAATAAATATTATTTTAATATTCAAGTTTTGTTTAATATAAAAAGGGACAACGAGTTGAGTTAAATGGCTTTGTGTTTATCATGTAATATATTTTATATATAATACAAGTATGTGATAAAATAATAAATAGTTTTGTTACAGTTTAGCTTGTCAAATTTATTTATTTTGTGGATGTTGAAATAGACAGGTGTCGGGAAACCCAACCAGTTATTTACCAACTCCACTATAAATAATGGAGGATGATCTCTCTCTTATGCATCCATTATTACTAATCATTCATTTTTATGGATGAAAATGAGATACTCTCTCTCCTCCTTCTTCTTAGAGAGAGAATAAGTTGATACATGAACTCAAATTAAGATCTTTCTCAGGAATCGAAGACCTCTCGATGCGGTGATCACCGGGACATTGAAGACATCATCGAATCACTGCTCTAGCACCCATAATTTGGTGATTGATGCTCTAGTGGATTTTTAAATCATGTACGGATGACCTAGATGGATCTTTCTATGGAATCTTCAAGCAGAGATCTCTAGAGATGAGTTTCAGTTGAGGGAACCTTCATATCTGGAATGGTATGTTTTCCATTTAATTTTTGTGATATTTATAATTTATGTGAGATCCGAACACCTTTCCAAAGCATGGATTATCAGTGTCGAGAAGTCCCGTTGACCCATCAATGAAATGTTTTTAAATACCTGACCCACCAGCTTCTGATACATGCCCCATAACCTATCAAACCTAGAGACCCTTAATTAAAATTGGACCATAGTGAGTTGGAATTTGGTTTGATTATGGAAAACCCATGATAAGGGTTATCCCAGGTTGGTGGTTTGTTGGAGGTGAAGCATGGCTACATGCTATGGAGTATGAGACTAGTTAATGAATGATTATCGAGGTTTGTGGCATATAAAGGATGATAATTTTTGTTTATGATGAAGTTACTATAGTGATTGGGTATCAAAACCACCATTGATAGGAAGAACTATTTTCATTTCTGGTCCTGTTGACTAGTAGGTGTACTATTATCATTGTGTTCAGAGCATGGGTGGATGCTCATGAATGGAATATTTTTTGGAGGAGGGTAATCAAGTAATTGAGGTTGAAATAATTTAGACTAATGATAAGAACCTGTGATGATAGAACATCGATGTAAGACGAGTGGATGTTTGAGGAATCATGGAATGAGTGAGGTGATCAATTTTGGAGAGGAATTCCTTGGGAGATCCTAACATGTCAAGACTAGTATTCCATCTATCATGGACAACATGAATTTTTTTATGGATTACTCATAGGATCGTGAGTTCATTTCTATGATTACACAGCTAAAAACTTGACCTATCCCAATGGTTCCAAACTGTTGGGATAGCCCCTGAAACCATTAATATGGGAGATGTTGAGATATCCCTATACTAACAATTTCAAGAGAACCATTGGTATAGGGTGGTTAAAATTATATATTCCAAATGGTTCAAAACCATTTGAATAGACTTATCTCAATGGTTGTAACCATTGGTATATGGATATCCTAATGTTTTTAAACCATTGGTAAAGGATTATCTCAATGGTTCATATTGAACCATTGGGATTGATTTATACCAACAATTGTAAAACCCTTGGTACATCCCACCTAACTCCGCAAAAACCTAGCACCTGTAATGAACCTCCTACAATTCACTTACCCCTTCAAAATAGACCTATAATTTCAAAACAGAACTGCATGTAATGCAATGCACCTATAATCAAAACATCAAAACATAATTCATCTAAAAATAAAAACCATAAAAAAATCTACAAAAAATAGAATAACAACCAAAAAATAGAACCTAAAATTAATGATAATAAAAGAAATGAAATTATTCATTTATCCAATGATAACAATCATACAAAGTATCACATATATATTCAGTCACACAAAATCGTAAAACATCACATGTCATAAATATTAGTAAAAGAATGTAACTAATCAATCTATTCCTTATCACCCTCACTATCATCGCCATCATTATCATCCTCATACTCATCCTCGTCCCCTTCTTTATACTCATACCCATACTCATCCCTATCATTATCCTTTCCCTCATCCTCATCCTCATCCTACACCTAGGCCTCATCCTCATCCGCATTCTCATCCTCATCCTCTACCTTTTCCTCACCACCATCCTCACCATCACCAATACCATGTATGAAATCATCTCAACCAAGACTAGGAGTACCTCAAAATTCACTTTATAAAGAATGGATCTATGACATATATGCATCACAAGCCACAATGGTATATGTTGGAAGTGATGGACATAAAATTTTCATCATTTTCATACATTCATCATTTTCCATTTCAGCCCGATATTCCACTTGTATGACCCTTTTTAGCCTTTAATGCATTAGACTTAGCCTGTGCTACCCATGCATAGTCTTTTCCAACTAGATTGAACCCAAATTAGTAACAAAAGTGTGCCAAAACCTTATAAGGACTATACTCTTCCCTGATCGGCACGGTACTCTTCCATGGTGCTCGTCTCACAAAACTCGATGTAAGGGATCATTTGGCCAAAATTTTTCAGGTTCCTAGGTATCAAGGGACTACCTGGTAAAAATATAATTAACTATTATGTTTCAAAATAGATATTAAAATTTTAAATCAATAATATAAAACTTAAAATCTACTACTATGTCAATTCGTTAACTGCAATTCCATAATTTTTCTTTCTTCTCAAGAAAAACTATTTTTCTCAAGGAACATGACTTTAAATATTCAATACCTTCACTAAAACAAAACTAGCCTTTAACACCACTAAAAATGTCTTTTATGAGCACTAGAAAAGTGCTGAAAATGTGAGAGATGTTAGAAGCCCAAGACTTTTATCAGTGCTAAAAAATGTTAATAAAGGGGTCATTTATCAGTGCTAAAATAAGTGCTGATATATAAGAACATTATCTACACTTTTATTTAGAACTGCTAAAGGAACCCTTTATGAACACATTCATAAGCAATGATAAATGAGTTTTTATCAGTTATTTTAAAACCATAGATAATGGTCATATTTATCAGTACTTTTAAAATCGCTTATAAAGGGTCATATTATAGTCTGATGATACAACACACTGTATCACCACTTGAGTGTGCTATAATAGAATGATCTAACACCAAAAACAAATAAGATATCAATAAAAACAAGTTACAATACCTAATTTAAATGAAATGAAATTTATAACACAAATACTAGAAAAAAATATATTATATAAATTTCATATATTAGATTATATAATTACATAAATAAAAATTATTACATACATTCAAAAACAAACCTAACTGTCAATTTTAACATGATTTCCATTGACTTTCTTTGTCAAACTTCGAACATTACATGAGTAGTTTTGAACAAACCACCTCAACATGAACAAAAGAATCCACCTGTATAAAAATAGTAATTATTCAAAATAATAAAAATAAATAAATTAAACATAAATATGAAATAATACATTAATTATATATACAATGATTTTACTATGCAATTATCAAGATTACCTCTATGATTGAGTAATGGGGGGAACTTGAATGTAAATGATTAATTTCAACACAACAAGAGAAAAATGTTTTGTGAGAGAATAAGTTTGTGGATGTTTTGGTTCAGCAATGGATGAATGATATAAAGAGCACCCAAACTCAAACGAAAGAATCCACCTATATAAGAAAACAATTATTATGTGGGTAATATAATAAATAAATAAATTAAACATACATATTAAAAAATAAATTAATTATATGGACAATGATTTTACTTTTCAAACATCATGATTACCTCTATAATTGAGTAGAGGCAGTGTCATTTCTCTTCCTGAAAAGGTAGTGGAGATAACATGAAAGAAATTCATTAATGCAACACTGCAGGGGTGAAAAGGTTTTAAGGGGGAATGAGCATGACAATTGGATAGTTCACCCCCAACTCCAAAAAATAATCCACCTTTATATGGAAATCATTATTAAGTAAGTAATACTAAAAAAATAAATTAAACATACAAATGAAAAATTACATTAATTCCATGTACAATGATTTTACTATGAAAACATAAAGATTACCTCTGTAATTGAGAAGATGAAGCATCATTGCTCTTCCTGCAAATGCAGTGGAGGTAACTTGAAAGAATTTGATAAAGGCACCACTATAGTGGTGAAATGGTTTTATGGGAGAAGAAGCATGAATGTTGGAAAAAGAACCCCAAACTCAAACAAAATAATCCAATTGTATTAAAAAACAATAATTATGTGAGTAATACTAAAAAGAGATAAATTAAACATACACATGATACAATACATTAATTCCATGGACAATTATTTAACTGTGAACACATCAGCATTACCTCTGTAATTGAGTAGAGGTAGTGTCATTGGTATTACTACAAGTTTAGTGGAGGTAACATGAAATAAAGTGATAAATACACCATTGTAGGGGTGAAAGGTTTTTAAGGGAGAAATAGTATGAAAGTTGTACATATCACCCCCAACTCAAACAAAATAATCCATGTATATAAGAAAACAATTATTATGTTAGTAATACTAAAATTAAATAAATTAACATAGATATGAAACAATACATTAATTCTCTATAAAGTGATTTTAGTGTGAAAACATCAATATTACCTCTATGATTGAGAAGAGATAACATTGTTTCCCTTTTTAAAAGGTCATGACCCAAGGATAGAGATCTTATAAAATAAATGAAATTTTTAAGGAATAATGAAAATTAAATCAACATTCATTATAGAATTTTTTGTTAAAATAAAGAAATTATATCATAAAATTACCTTTTCATTTATCTAAATGGTTACCTTCATTATATTTTGTTCTTCCGAGGTATTGGTAACATCATCATGTGTAGAAGACATTGTATGCATGATTAGTCATAAATTTAATTTGAATTATGTTTATTCATTAGAGGACATATTGTATTATGAGGAAAAACATAATATATTTAAAAAAACTATTACCTTCTAATTGAACAATCTTTCTTTTTTAAGGTTTAAAATATTTGGATTCTCTTTTGATAATCCCAATTCACTCTTTGTGTTCCCCTCTAATGTACAAGACACTGTCTATTGTGGGACTGATAAGAATTGATTGTGTTGTCCCAATGAAAGGGTCATCCTCTATTGAATTTTCATCTTACTCATTATTATTTTTAGTATCAAGAATGAATTATTACAAATTATTGTTTATTAGATCAGAGACATAAAATACTTGCACTACTTGTGTTTCCATTATGAACATCTTGTCATTTTCCCATTCTACACTAAAATTCACCTTCACAAATCCCATTTCATTAACTTCCACTCCATTTATATTGTCAAACCATTCAGAATGGAAAATAGGCACTTCAAATTTTGTATAATCCAACCCATATGCCTGTTTGATAATGCAGAAATATTACATATTTTCCAAAATTGGATTTCTATCCTTGGAACGGGATATGTGCATCTAAACCACCACTAGTGTAACACCACTATTTTTCATCATACTATAGTCATCATGTTATTTTTTATTGCATGTATAACCATTTATTAAAAACGATGTGTAAGATATAACATTCACATTCACTCTTATGGATTTCCATTGAAGTCATTCAGTAATTGAATTTGGATTTTCAGATAACCCCTTATAAATTTTATCTCTGAACCATCCTATAAAATATTGATTATATGTACTTGATATCCATATTTCAACCTTTCATTGATTCAAATATCTAAGAATTCTTTTGTGGGATTCATTGTATGGATCAAAATATTCACTATTATATAATATGTAAAGATGTTCTTGCTTCCGACCAGTAAAGGTAATTATAACAACATCTATTTCATAAATCCCTTTTTCAATAAGGCATTAAATGTTAGGATACTTTGGGAGACTGATACATTAAATATATGATAGGTAGTCGGTACATAATTAAATAGATTCTTAAACAATATATCATTCTATAATATAACCTTATAGATGACTTTGATTCTTGACATATCCTTTCAAAATATTTGTATACCATTCAATGGGGCATATCCATCTGTAATGGACAAGACCACATAGTTGAACCTCTTTGACCAAGTCAACCATCAGGTGGACCATTATATCAATGAATAATGGTGGGAAGAACATTTCTAACTCACATAATATGATTTAAATCTTCTTATTCATGATGGGTAACTTCACCGGTTCTAAAAATTTACTACATATAGCTTTGAAAAAGAAGAAATGTATGGTTAATGTATGTCGTACATTTTGAGGAAGAATGAAACTCAAAGAAAGAAGCATTAAATATTCTATAGAAACATGAAAATCGTGTGATTTTAGTCCTTGTAACATCAAATTAGTCATTGAGATGAAATTCTGGATATTTGGTGAATACCCTTGTGGAACTTTTAAACACATAAGGAAAAAGAAAAAATTGAACTTTTTCCTATCTATATTGAGTATAAGTTTCCAGAGGAAGAAAATTAAACCTTTTACCATTCACCAGTACCAACTCATCCAATATCCCCATTTCAATCTAGTATAACCTAGCCTTGATTCCATCTTCCATTTTACCAGGAACATTTAGTAACATTGCAACAACACTATGAAATACATTTTTTTCTACATGCATGACATCAATAAATTTTTTTACATACAAAAAATTACAATACGATAATTCAAATAAAATTGATCTCTTCTTCTGACTAGATGTTGTATGTTTTTTTAAAATGTTTTACCAAATACTGTGTAAATATTTTTTACTTTTTTGTACAGTTCATCACCCATTGCTGGAGATGGTGTTGTACCTTGTTTAATATTCCCATATAATTTTGTCATCTCAGCGTGGTATTTATATCGTTGATGTAAAAAACAATTGATGTCATAAAAATACAATCTTTCAAAAATGTTTCAATTGAACTGAGTATGTGTGTTTTTTTACAAATTGAACAGGCCAACATGCCTTAAATGTTATAGTATGATAAAATTCCATAATAGAGGAGTTCATTTATAATTCCATACAACATGGAAGTAAATGTGAGTTATTCACTTCTATGAGCATCATACATTTTAACACTTGTATCCCACATCAATTTTAGATCTTCGATCAGTGGAGCCAAATAGAAATCAATATCATTACTAGGTTGCTTTGGTCTAGAAATAAGAAGAGATAACATTATGTATTTTCACTTCATTCATAACCATGGTGTAAAGTTATAATTTACCAATATGATGGGCCATGTACTATGACTACTACTCTATACACCTAAATTATTTATGGAATCTAAGATATTTCAAGATGAAAGTTTGTCATCTCATATCCAAATTCATAAATGTGTAATCAATTTTCTTCCACTGAGGAGAATCTGATGGAAGACGTAGTTTCACACCTTTAATTCTTATGTCTAGATTCTATATTAATTGTATTGTGGATTCCTGACATCCATATAGTCTTCTAAACCATTTAATGATAATAAAGTAACATACATATTTTGAAAGAATTTATTTATTATTCTTTTATAGATCTGACCACACTTCGGGTATTTGATGTGTGATTCATGGTCCTTGTGAAACAATATGAAATCATTTGGACAAGCATGTATTTTTTAAATATCATTCCCATTTAACATAACATTCGTTTAGTGGGATATGTTAGGTATATAGTTTATTTTCTTCTAGATTCATATCTTTTAGAAGAACAAGTAGTTCTTTAAAGCTGGTTTCACTACATTTGTTTCCAGGATTGAAATTATATAGCTTCAATACAACTGAAAATGTTGTTTATTTAGTAAAAATTGTATAAAATGGTTTCTTGGAATAACTAGTTAACTCCTCAAACAACTTTGGACAATCATGAAGGTCATATTCAATTGCCACTATCATTTCTTCCATGAAATATTTATCATATTTAACCAAGGTATTAATATCAAATGATTTATAAACTGTAGTGTCATCCCAATCAATGTCAACATTCAGTTTTATCTGATTTTTAATTCCAACATTTATTGATTTGATCTATTCCATGATAAATAAAATGTTCTTCCAAATCTTCTAGACTAATTTGTCTTGTATAAAATCAATGCGAACTGGACATAGGATTTTAGAAGCGTCATCTACATTCTCTCTTGAAAAATTGATGATATCATTAACTCCATCTTTATATTCATCTATCAAACGATTAGTGTGCATCCATTTTCAGTTCATATCCATCCTATTTGGTTGATCAATGATTAATTTAATACAATATATAAATAAATACTTATACGATATTCATTATCAAAAGTGAATGTTCTAGGAAATTATAAAAAGGGAATATGTTTCATTTCTACTAGAATATATGAGCCCCTAGATATTCAAAATCTAATAATAAGGGTTGTTGGAATTTGAAAAAATCGAAGGAGATATACTCAGATAATAATGATAGTATCGCTAAACTTTATTGGTGTAAACAAGAAGATGGACAATATAATGACCCTACCATAAATTACCAAAACTAGACCAAGTAAATTCATATCAGGACCTCTAATAGAACTCATAACCACAAATATATGGTTTAATCTTTGTGTGTAAAAAACTATAAATGGGAGGTTCCCCCCGCCCCAATAGAAATAATTAGTACTAGAGGTCGAACAAAATTCTAACATGACCCTTGGGGTCAGTGGATATGCAAAACCAAAAAACATCATTACCTAATAGAGGAATACCTATTGAATAGAAAATAATGGAGATAAATGATTAAATAGCAATATGGGAACACACACATGTCACACCGGTATAAAAACTAGCTCACTTATATTTTATAAGATATATCAAATAGATAAAAACCTGATAATCAAAAATAACATTAACTAAAGGCACCATAACGATTAAAAAAGTGAAGTCTTGATGTGATAAAACCTATTTTGACTAACTAGGGAAGTCCCTTTTGAATATTCTCTATAAGAAAAATAAGGACCATAGTGAATTCTATGTGGAACTTGATCATATGATACATATACCCAATAGAAAAACATATATCACTCCAATAACTTGGTTCCATAAAAATAGCATCTGAAGCTGCATGTCCATTGAGGCATCCATGAAAGTTGTCAACAAATATATAATTATTAGGGAACCACCAAAGTGCCTCAAATTAGAAGTCAATAAATAAGAATATAGATGAACATTTTGACACATTTTCATACATATATGGAAAAATTATTTAGTATGAATATATAAAACATAGTAGTTAAACAATAATGAATAAATCTAAGGTTCAGTGTATGTTATAAACAAAGGATCATACATCAGTTATAAATAAAAAATGGGCCACAAATCAATCCCTAAACAATAAATCACAAACAAATCATAAACAAAAGATAAAAAAATAGTTCATAAACAAATTGTATAAGAATAAATCCAAAAGGAAATAGATAATACACCAAGAAAATCAGAAGACCTACCTTGAAAGCTTAAAGGAAATCTTAAACCCTCTTCAAATGTTGGATGAGATATTTTGAGGTAGTTGAGCGGCGTGATTCTACCCTGGATTTACTAAGGAGGAGCGATTCAACATTCAATTCACTAAGGATGAGCGTCGACAGAGGGGGGTGGGGGGTCTATAAAATTCTTCTATATCGTGACGGGTTTATAAATGGTTTGGGTTTTTAAAATAGATTTAGACACTTTTATCAACACATATTATAGATTCCCTGATAGAAGGCCTATTTATCATTGTTAAAGTTATAGCACTGATAAATGTTAATTTATCAGCACTTTTCTTAGCACTGATAAATCCTCATCTTTATCAGGGCTTATTTCTAAAGCGCTGTTAAAGAATTTATATTTATAATTATAAATGAAAAAATGAAAATATTTATAAATAATTAATAAATATATATAAATATAAATAAAGTAAATATAAATATAGTAAATATGTTTTGTTTTAAATATATTTATTATAATTTTATAATTATATATTTATAATTATAGAAATATTTAAAAAATATATTATTTATATCATTATAAATATTAATAAAATTATACATTTATATATTGAATAATTATATAAATATATAAATATATAAATATCCTCATTATTTAAGTAAATTTATTTTAAATTTAACAATTTTTTAAATATATATTATTATTTATTTATAATTATATAAATACATTAAAGAAAAATAGTTATTTGGTTAAAATTATAAATATATAGTTGTATAAATGTAGTGAATGTACATTTATAAATAAATAAATAAATATATATATTTATAAACAAATTTACTTATAATTGTCTACAAATATATTTTTAGCATTATTAATGAATATATGATTTTGAGTGCATGCATATATACTCGGTCAATTACATCTGCCACCATGGATCACAACAAAAATAAGAAAACAGAAGTAAATAACATACCTAGAAACCTGACCCCGCGACCTGCCCCTCACCTCACCCAAACCCCTCAAACCCCACCAAGAGTGCATGAATATATATATATATATAAAAGTGAAATTGAATAAATTAAGAATATATGTAAACTTTAACAATATTGAAAAAATTGATATGTTTTTTCTGTGTATATTTTATATAAAAATGTATTAATAATACGTATATGTGAAGTCAATATAACACACATTTGATCTATATTAAATTAAAAAATCAAATGACATTCAATATTATGTCGAGTACTATACAATTAGTCAATATTTTTAATTAATATTAATTTTTAATTATATACCATAATTCAATAAATATATGACAATTTAATGTAAAGCGAATAAATATTTTCAAATATTTAATCATATTTTTATACATTAATATATATCTATATATTTTATATGTGAAATTTGATAACATTAATTATCATAATTATCTAATTAATAATTTTTTTAATATTTGATAATGTATAATCAATCGTTTTATTTTAAACAATAATTGTTTAGTTAATAAAATTTATAATATTTTTTTTCATAAACACAAGTTTTTTTATTAATTTAATTATTTCATTTTATCAATGCTAAAAATTTGTTGATGAAAGAAATATTTATTAGTGCTAATCATAAAGTGATAATAGAGGATACACTTTATCAATGATAAAAATAAATTGTTGATATTGGATTCCCTTTATTAGTACTACCAATAAAGTTCTAATAAAGGATACCATTTATCAATTCTAAAATTAATGTTCTGATAAATATTTACTTTATTGACACTAAAATAAAACCACTGATAAAAGGTTAAATTTATCAGCTCTTTCTTTTGCATTGATAAATATCCCATTTATCAGTGTTTTCTTCTAGCACTGATAAATAACGGTGTTGGTAAAGACTAGTTTTTTAGTACTTCTCCCTCTACAATGACATGGAATATAGGAAAACATTATTGAAAATAGAGTACTAATAATGAATTTCACAACTAAAATCAAAAGGATATTAATTTAAAATGAAGCCAAAAATAAAAACATACGGTAAATTAATCCATGTTGGTCCAATATAATTTTTCTTTGTTATGATTGGTTTTCTTTAATATTATTTAGTTTAGTTTAGTTTAATATTTTTCAATCTGGTTTAGATCTGGTTGAGTCTATTTGGTCCATGTTAGTTCAAATTAATTAAATTCAATTTATATTTAATTGGAAAGATTTGAGTTGTTTCAATTGTATTCTATGCAATCTATTTTTTTTATTTTTTAATAGCTTTATTCCATTCTATATAATTCTTTTTAGGGTGTATTGTTTCCATAATACTTGGTTCTATTGGGTTTAAGTTGGCTTTAGTCTTTTTAATACAAATATATTTATTTATAGTCAATTTCATTTGGTTTAACTCTACATGAATTAGTGTATAAATGTTTTTTTGTTCACTAATGTTTAGGTATTACTAGGATAGTTCAGTGTAGTTCAATTATATTTTATTTGGTTTGACATAATTATATATTATTCATGTCTCGATCATTTTTTTTATTCTTGTAGGTGTCATTGAATTGTATTTATATCAAGTAATATAAAATAAATTTGGTTTAAATTTATTTGATTTAGATAGGTTCTATTCGATTATATTTATTTCATTTTATTTCACTTTATTATGGTTTGGGATGATATTCAATGTCCAATTCTCTACAAAAATTTTATAAACGGAATAAAATATAGTAGAAAAATCAGAAGTGAAAGTCCTAAATAAAAATTATAAATGACCATCATAGCTACTTCCTCTCATGGTCATATATCATAGTCCACCACAAAGTGTGGAGGTATTTCTTAGCATCAATGTTTTTTTTCATTTTTTGTTGATGATTCCAAAAAAAAAAACGAAAGAATGTATTAATGAAAAAAATGAATATTTTCATTTAAAACCTTTAATTTTTATTAATTCATTGAACATGATACTCATCCAATGGGTAATAATTTAATTATAATGTTCTATCAGACAAACATCCCTAAGAGGTATTTCCTCGATATCTATGCCAAATCATGAATGTTATCCAATATAAAACTCATCCTTATAGGGTCTCCATAGCTCACCTAATTCCATGAGTCATGCTGGCCTCGCACCATCCACATTAAGAAAATTAAAATGAATCTTGCACAAAAATATTAATTTATATAAAAAAAATAAAAATATAACATTAAATCCAATAGATTATTTACCCATATTTATTCCCATGCATTATACTTTAAATCATTTGGTATATGTCTCTTAGAGAGTGGAATGGTAGGAATAATGTCCAGGTATTTGGAACACATCACTAAGAAACTCCCACATTCCTGCCCTATTCTTTGGATCATTTTGTTGTCTTCATCATATGCCACTGTCAACTGCATGTGGCAGTTCCACACCACATGCAATAGTGTACACCTAGGACACCTATCATTAGATCTAGTTGTTATAGATGTAAAATAATTATTATATCAATAAATATTTTAATGAAAATAAATTATGGTAAAAAATTTGTTTGGGCTCTATAAATATACTTGTGGTAGTCATATCAATGGGTGTCGTGGGATCTACAGGAAATGAAGAAACATCACCTTGTAAAAATGGAGTGGTTCCCATTATATGCTCTGTAAGCTCAAAATGTTTCAGAGCATGAGTTAAAGATAAAGGAATGCATAAGCTCATATAGAAGGAAGTAGAAGGAAAAGAATTTGGAATGGATGGTTGGCTAAATGCCTGATATGGATGAGGATTAAAATCATCATCAGATATGGTAAAGATGGGTGAGGAGTCTCAGATATAAGTTATATTAAAAACATAGGCATTATAAATATCCTATGTGTCCCTAAAGACACAACATGATTAGAATGTGTGGCAGATAGTATGTTAGTGGTAGGGACAAGGTATAATCGGGTAGGCTAACTAGAGCGCCTATCTATAATACCACCCCCCTCATACTGCTGGCCTGAGTACTGTGACTACTAGGATACTTAGAGAATAACTAGTTCCTAATTGGTAGATCCTACATAAATTTTTAAAAAACTCTAATCACAAGAAATTATATGGTACTGATATATATATATATATATATATTTGAAATAAAATACTCACAACATGCACTAGTCGAGGAACGTCTATCTCAGTCATTTGGGGATTGTTCTCTGTCATCCTTTTTCCTCAGATCTCCTGAATAGGTTTCATTTTCTGCATTTAAAAACAAATATTTCGGTTTGAAAAGTGTTATTCCTTAATTAAGTCTTCTTTCATATTTAAAAAACAAATAGGGAATTAATTATAAATTTAAAAGTAATGTGTAACCCAAAAAAAAAAAAAAATATGATACATGACTTAATTATAGAATACCACTTTTCAAATCGATTATAAGATATATAGTGATATAACTGAGATCGTTTTTAAATTTAATGGGAAGAATATTAAAATAGAAGAATTTTCACAAAAGAAAAAATACATTTAAATTTTCATGTTTAGTATAGTTATGATACAAATTTCACTTATTTTCAATTTGATCAAATTTAATTTTTGTTAGGTAATTTTTCAATTTTTATTTCTCTTATGTCAGTTGGTTTATTTTTTTCAATTTATTAGGTCATTTTTCCTTTTTTATTTCTCTTTGGTCATTTGTTTCAATTTTGTTAATTTATTAGGTCATTTCATCATTTTTTTTCTTAGGTTATTTAGTTTATATTTTGGTTTAGGTATTTTTTCTATTTTTTTGGTTAAGTTAACATTATTATTTATTTTCATATTCATATTAGTAAGTTCAATATTACCAATTCAATTCCTCTTTATTTTTTGCAATTTAATTGTTTTATTTTTGTTTGTTTTTGTAGATTTTAATATTGTTCTATTCAATATTAGAAAATTAAACTCAAAGAAAAAAGCAACCAATAAATATTGAAAATTCAAATGAAGTTCAAGTCAGATAAAATATATTTGTAATCAAAAGTATATGAATTTAAATAGAACCAACATTAACACCCAAGTCAAGATAACCTAAAGAACTCAAAAAACATATGGATGATTATATATATTTCCCACCACAACATCAGGTTCACAATCAACTCTGCCAATTTATCTATTGGGGTCAATATAAGTGATAAATGGATTGGGAACAATGGGATCAAGCACAATGTCCATTCCATCGTCACCAAAATAAAAAATATGTATTGTAATTACTTCAATAATGAAATTAAATTCAGGTGTAAGATGATCATTTACCTAAAAAACTTGTTTATCCATTGATTATAATACATATGGTTCATCAGTAGAAAGTGTGAAAGTCATGTTAATAACAAAAAATTGACGATCATTAATAATTGTTCCCTAACTCAACATCGAATCAAACCACTAAAATTTCAACATAGTTACGAAACCATGAGATTAATAATCTAGTATTATTATTTTTTAAATGACACCATAACAAGATAAATTTTCAAATTGTGGTTAACTATCCACTTCACTCACTTAAAATTCTATTGTGGAAATTACCATAAAACCATAATGTTGTGTTATCATGTTATTTTATCATTTAGTGATAATAAATTTGTACCCTTTGATCACAATTGATTTAAATTCACAAATCATGGTATTAAGACCAAAAGAAAAATATCTTATTTCATAAGAGATAGAGTTAGTAGGAAAAATGTGTTTAATTTTCTCATATCATTCTTATTAATTTCTCATTTGTGTTTTTAGTTCTTGTAATGAGATAAAAAATACATTGATAATAAATCAATTCATTATTGATCCAAGTAACTATCCAAGATAGAACCTTCAGGATGATTCTTGTTTTAGACATAATACTTCAATGTGTACATATTTCTTTCAGTTGGATACATCCAATGGAAAGAAATAGGTTATTTAATAAGTATTTTTGTTGGAAGATGGGTTGTGAGATGTAGCATGCATCTTAAAAATGATGGTGGAAATATATTATATAACTCACACAAAATTAATGGTTCCTATACCAACATTTTTTTCAAGAAGTACTTCGAAAAGTTCTTTTCACACAGATCTCTAAACAAATAGAACAACTAAATAACAGAAAACCATAAATTATTAGAAAAAATTACGGATTTATATTGGAATCAACTCAAGCAGAAGGACATGATATTCATGTATCTTCAAATATTTTAGCTTTTACTCTCTTTTGTTGACCCATTTTGATATTTTGACTGACTATCCTACAGAATCATTAATAGTATCAAGAACTTCCAAAATTTTGTTTTTTTTATGCAGGTGTCATCACATAATAAGCACATGGAACGTGTCATTTATTTCCACTAATACACACATGTTGTAATTTTTGTTTGATTCCCTAATCCACCAAGTCACCCTTAAATCATAAATTATCTTTTTTCATTACCTTGTAATTTAGAAGAATCAATAGAAACCTTTCATATATATTCATTTCAATGTGAATTACTTATATTCAACGATGTATCAAATTGGTTGACTAATAAGGAAACTCAAAAAAGATACTCCACATATTCCAATTGTAAAAGGTTTCAGTGGAAACATTGTTCCTCATTCTAGATATCATTTACCCTTTCTAAATGAAAGACTGAAATCTTTAAATTCATTAAGAACATCAGTTATAAACATACATTGAGGATGATTTTCATTCTCCATGGTATTGTCCAATCTTCTATGATTATTTCTATATTGATAGTCCAATTGAAAGAATCATAAGTGTGCCATAAAAATGAAACTATGATGATATTTTAGTCTTCTGAATTGTTTATTATTCATACAATAAGAACATGATAGTTTTCCCTTCATGATATATCCATAAATCAGTGCATATGTATGAAAATCATTGATCTTCCACATAAGTGCAACACACATTTGAAATATGTCATTCAAACATGCATCATCTGTGTGCACACCCACATCCCAAATAAGTCTCAACACATTTATTAAAGGTTTAATGTATACATATATATCATTACTAGGATCAAAAGTGCCAGATATGAGTATAATGATAAAAGTGAATTTTTTTTCATACAATGCCACGACAGACGGTTATACATGTGTACGAAAATCGGCCATGTGATGTGTGAAGTAATCATCTTTTCAAACAGATTAAAATCATCATAATAAAGACCCAACCTCACATTACACACATCAACTAAAAAATTTAGATATAAAGAATCAAATATCTACCATGAAAATCCATCTGTAGGGAGAACCAACTCATCATTATTCTTTTCTTTGGTATGATTCTATCTAGTTTTTTTGTTGATATTTAACCTGACTTGAAAGGATTTTGGGGATAAATTGAAAGTACCACCTTACTTTTTGTGGAACATGGGATGTTGTTATATCAACATTTGGCTTCTTTAAGGATGTGCCAAATTTTATATAATCATTTCTTTCAATAGTTTCCACCTAGAATAAGCTGCAATATTTTGGGAAAGTATGTTTTTTTGAAAATTCACATTACTCAACTAACTTCCTTTCTATATTGTGGTTTGAGTAAACTCCTACATCATCTAGGAGTAATTCCTTCAAGGAGGTAATATTATAATCTACGGAATTATTAGAAATACCATACAGGGTTTTACCATGAAACAATTATATTAAAAATCTATGTTTTTCATTTCAGCAAATTGCTGATATATTAGAGTCATGGTAGCATCATTCAATTTTTACACCTAGTCAACATTATAGTTTTCATTATACGCATCATGTGTACTCATTTAAAAGTATTCTAGGGTTTTCATAATTTCCTTCAAATGATGACTATTAAATAAAAACCTCTTATATAAATAATTCTTTAATCAAATGCTCTCATTGGGTTCATCATCTTTTTGAGAATCCATTTTCTCCCAATTATGGTACCACATATAGTAGTTTTTTTGAGAACCATATTTGGTTATATGTTAGATAACTATTTCATGGATGAAAAAGGTCTTCTAAAATTATTATAATAGGGGAAATGAATTTAACCACTATCTGAAGCATTTTCAATTGAAAAATCTAAAAAAAGAACCAACCTGTTTTGAAAATATCTTGAGATCTGATCATTTTCACACATCCAACGTCTATCCATTATGTAAAAAAATTATTATAAGTCATTTTGTAAAAGAAATTTAATAATATTATCGTTTAATCAAAAATAAATTTATGTAAATAGGAATTGTTCACTTTATAATAAACGATAACTGACATAGTACTCTATATCAAAATCATAATATAAAAGGAAATATAATAAAATATATATAACAAAATATTGTGAATATAAAACTGTGATATTTATTTCATTTATAAGTATAATACCATGATATTTTTTGGGATTAGTTAATTTATTTGGATTGGGTTGGTACATTCCTATTTTGGTTTTAATAAAGATCGATCAACTTAGTTCATTTTTTATTATTACTATATAATTTCTTTTAATTAGGATCAATTTAGTTCACTTATATTTATTTTATTTTAGTTTGAGGAAATTTAGTTTATTTGGGTATAATGAAGTTTACTTGGGTAAAATAAAGTCATTTCAATTCAATTCAGCCAGTTTAGTCAAGTGGGTTGGGTTATGATATTGATAGGATTTTTTAGTTCATTTGGGTTTTAGTGTGTAAATGGTTAATATATTCGCTTCATTTATTTTCAATAATAGTTAGATTGGTTTGATAAAATTTTATTTTCTTAGGGTCTAATCAATTAATTTCATTTCAGATTATTTAGTGGGTTATCATAATAAGGAATAAATTGGGATATTATGTTAAGCATAGTGGATGTGATGGAAAATCACTGTACAAATACCATATTCGTAGATGATTTCCTTATATCCTAGGTATGAAACATCCACTATTAGAACTATATTTCTCCCTAAAATTTCACAATAAACCTTAAATTTAATAACATGTATGGAAAATAATATTATCATGATTTTTCAAGTAATTTAGAGACAAACTAATTAAATATTTTTTCAAATAATAATATAGCATGTACATGTCATTAAATACATTTTCAATCATTACTTGATCACTCCAAAACATATTCCACTGACAACTACTACCCAAAATGAATATCACTACACAAAACAGACACACACAACCCGTAATACCTCTCTTTCATTTACAGATTCAACAAAATTCTATATATTTTTATTTATCAACCAATATCTGGTTAATATCCCTTTAATTACATATTTATTGAAAACCCCCTTTTTCATCACCCAAATGTATACCAATTTATCAAAATTCAATATTTTAATTAATTACCCCATATTTTATTCCATCCCACAATTATTTAATTTTAGTTTATGTCATTAAGATTTTATTATTACTTAGCACATTCCATAGGCACTATGCAAATAAAAAACCACCACCACACAAAAACACATCATGAATATAATAACCACCAGCACAACCCACCACTAATCCATCACCACAGCATAACCATCACACAACAACAACCATCTATTATTCACCACTAACTATACCTCAACACATCCCATGGAAGTCCAACTTTAACCTATCTTCTTCAATAAAATCAACTTCATACATGGTCATAAACATCCCTATAATTTCTAAAGAAGATCTAAAAAATATCAATGTAAAAATATAACAAACACTATAATGAATAAAAATATATTTCAGCAACCATAATTATAATAATTTTAATTTAAAGAGGGATTTTAAAACATTTCCTCATGTATTTCATTGTTATTTTACAAAAATTTTCAGATTCACACATAAATTTTAAGTTAAATGTAAAACTTTTATGAATGGTGAGTTCAAACAATCAATAACATAAGAGGATCATGATATAGAGTGTCTAACAAACACAAAAGAATAGTTTTCATGTTTAATGTGAGGAGATGCAGTGAAACGCAAATTAAAAAAGACAAAATAAATCAATGAATAAGATATAAATAAGTTACAACTTACTAATATGAAGAAAAATTAGTAAAATGACTTGATCAAGGATGGATTTGGGTTTGGGAAGAAACATTCACATGCTGCGAAGAAGAGTTGATCTCACATTTAATGAAAAATGTGGGTCAATAAATCTTGGAGTAAAGAGGCTGGATATTGAAAATTTGGGGTAGATCTATACCAATAGGTTTCTAAAAACATTGGGATAGATAGTCTATCCCAATGGCTCTTTAAAACCATTACGATACCCTTTTTTGAATTTATTCTATCCCAATATTTTAAAAAAAAAATTGGGATAGGGGGTCAAATCCCAATGGTTTTCTGAATCCATTGGAAAAAAAATATCTAGAAAGACATATCCCAATAGGTTTATGAAACAATTGGGATAGGGGAATTGGTATAGATGTGATTTCCTATAGTTTTGTGAGGTATAGGATAATACACCCATTAGATTGGCATGTTTAGGGAGACACATGATTATTATGCATAGTTCCATCAAGATATGGAATTGGCAATGTCCATGAATATAAATACTATGAATCTAGTATTCCATATATAGTGGTTACTTTTTTAAATTGGTACTAAATACTATAAATATCATCATAAATTAATGATTAGTTTAGTAGTGTTGTAAAAATAGATGCATACATGAATTCTCATATTACACTTGGAAATCGTAAATAAAAAATAGTATTTTCATTGAGAACATCATTATTTTGTCTAAAAAATCCTTTAATATCATTTTTAATACACATACTAGAATCCAAGGTAAAGGAAACATACTAAATGAGTGAAAAAATATGCTCAGTAAGGGAATGAGTACAACAAAATCTATCATAGAATAAATAAGACCTGAATAATATGACAAAAATATATAATAATCAAATAATTCTATATAAATATAATATCATTGTCTTGAAACTTGTCCATGGATAACATAACTATTATAATAATCACATATAAATCAACAAATGATTTCAAATTAATAGAATTCATTATTCCACACATCTTAAACTCACCATCTAGGACTCATTCCAAGACATTATAAACATATCGTCATGGCCTCATACTAAGACATATTTTATAAATGGGCAAGGCCTTGGAAAAAACACAACATATTTTTTCTCATAAGAACAATTTATGGTTTTAGGGGATATATATTTTTTTCCCCATCCATAAAATTATAATTCTAATTCATTTAACATATGAACAAACAAAAAAACTTAATCAACATGCCTTAATAATCAATAATTGCATGTATCGGAAGACAAAACCTATGGAATGTCAATAATTTCCCAAGTAAAACTAATAATAAACCATCCAAAAAAATATGGTGGATTATATAATTATATTATATCCTAGTATATCAAATGTTTCATTAAAGGATGTTCACAGAAATTAAAATATTTTTGAAAGATCACTGGACTATTTCTTTATGAAAATAAAATTTTCATTTTGAAATCACATATTAAAATTTTACAATGTATTATGAAAGAAAATTCATCAAATAAACCCATAAAAATTTAAATAAATATTTTAAAAAATTATTATTCATGAAATTTGGATTAACTATTCATGCGGTGTATGTTAAAACAAAGATTATGTTCCCACCTTTAGTAAAAATTGCCTTGTTAGAAAAATGATAAAAAGATTAATTTTAAATTTTTTTATAGAAACTAAAACATGGTTTAAAATTAATTTAATAAATAATTATACAATAGTATAAACACTCTTGAAAATAATTTAAGGAAATATGGATATATAAAAAAATATTCCCGATTGAATAAAAAACAAAATCGGGTTTTTCTTAAAAACACGATTTTGGAGTATTGATTATGTAATGATATGAAAGTTAATGGAAAACATGTAATTTTTATAATTAAATAGATTATAACATAATATATTGTTTAATATACAAATATCATATGGTCCCCTTAGTTATACATAAAACAAAAACAATCATGATTAAGGAATAGATCATTAAATAAGCCCTTACCTCAAGTCTGAATTTTGTGGCATAAATTCAAACCTCATGTATGATAAAATTTGATTTATTATAAATATATTAAATAAAAATATTCTTATATAAAGTTATATATAACATTATTTTATAATTTTCAATTATCCTTTTAACAGTTCTTCCTTAAAATGGACATTTGAGTGAAAACTAGTCTATTTTCAATGAATGTTTTAGTTTGATGGTTCTGGTACATGCACCTTGGTCATGTTTTAATCATATAAAAAATCATAATAATAAAATAAATATCATATATATTCATTATATACATATTTATAATCATTAATTAAATGTGTATATTAAAATGAATTGCATCACTTCGAAGTGATGGTAGTCCACACGTACGCATGAGTGACTTTATCAAAATTTTAATAGTAAGAAGAGTAAGGAAAAAGATATTTTATATTCATAGAGAAATAAATATTTCATATATATAATATATATTCCTTATATATATTTAGAAAAACCATTCATGTTAAATGGTGATGAAAAACAAATTACACTACTATGTTGAGACAATAAACCATATGTATGCACAAGCGATGTTTTCACTTTCCTTATGATAGAAAAGAGGTGTAAATGTTTTGTCACATGATCCTAATAAAAAATAATTATATTTATTATCATATTTTTTATTAAATTATAAAGGATACATCATATTTAGAATAAGTAGAAAAAGAAATAAATTAGAACGAGTCGGTAAAGATGAATACTTGTTCTTTTAGTAGACCTCCTTTAGATCCCTTCTTAAGGATCATTGGAATAGACTTTTCATAATAACAGAACCAATACCCAATTTATATAGATGATAATGAGAGATATATAATTTTTTTGGTGATTATATAAGGATTAATGTGATGTAAATAATAAAAAGTATGGGTGTTATTTTATATGTGAGGGGAGCAACACCATTTTCATTTCTTAAAGTATTAAATAAATATAAATCAATTTTATGGTTTGATATTCTAAAAAATGATATATTTGAAATATAGTATTAGGATAAGTCAAAAAAATCATATTACTAATATTAATATTTTTTATGTGACGTTTAACCCTTATCTGTTAGTCTTAACCCCCTCCCCCGTTAACCCTTTTGGCGATTACCGCGATTTAAAAGTTTTTTTCTTTTGGGGTTAGGAATGTTACTATAAAAGAAAAATTAACCCATAAAAGGATAGTGGTTGATATGTTAAATATTATCCCACTCAATTTTATAAATATAATATTTTTATTATATTTAATTAATTTAATTAAATATGATTTAACATAAGATGTCATTGAAGCCATTTTATAAACTATTCAAATAGTTTACTCTTAAAAACAAAACGAGTAAAATGAAATCTTAATATAAACATTTAAAAAATAAATAATATTTCATATTTATTTATAAATTTTATGTAACACAATAATAAATCAAAATTGTATTTCCTTTAATATTTTTTAAATCATTTATTTTGTTTTTCTATTACTTGAAAAGGTACTATGTCGGTGTTGCATGAGCATTTAAGGAAATTATATCATAATTAAAAACTAAAAAAATAAGGTACAAAAATTAATTCATATTTAAGATAACCACCTATAACCGATCAAAACTTCTTTTAATCATTATGAAAAAAATATAGGGATATTAAATACAAGATAGTGACATTTTTTATTTACCCTTTTCTTAAAATAATATAAAGGTCATAATTAAATGAAAAAAGCAACGTGTTTCCAGATTTTAAAAAAATAGAAGTTAATTGAAGAATAATACACATATAATAGGACATAGGGAAGTTATATAGAAATTTTAAGGACATGTACTTATATTTTAAACCACTTTTCACATTTTACCATCATCAAGGGGAAAATTATTTACCATGGTTACAATCCATAGTGAGAAAAAAATTAAAGGGATGTATTTAATTAGGTTTATCATCATGATTAAAAAGATGGTATGGATTTTTCAGGATTCAATCTCCAAAATGGGTTGGAATAAATTTATAATATAAATATGTCAAACATAATGAAAAACTTTTTTTATAAATATCCATTTTAAGCTTAAAATGAACTTATAAAAAAATAAACTATAATGATTATTCCAATATAATTAATTCAATTATTTCAAGTTACACAAGGATTATGTTAATTTTGTATCATATTCAAATAATTATAGGCCTTTTTAAATGAAAAGAAATTACATTTTTACAAAAGATGACAATTTTCACTATTCATTTAAAAATAAATTAATTTAGAAAAATATAACAATTATAACTTAAAATAATTTTGACATGTAGATTTAAAAAACTATACCTTTTTTAAATAAAAATTTTAAAAGTAGTGGAAATTAATTATATTATTTTCCTTAAAATAGTAATAAAATCTATTTTTGAATAAAATATATTTTTTATCCTGAAATTATTTTAATGAAATTTGGGGGATTATTTACTAAGTATTTGTCAATACATTTTCATTATATTGGAAATTTATACATACATTTAATAATGTGCATATTCATACCCACCAATTTAATAGATATGTTATAATGGTCACATTTAAATAACAATATTTTTATAATATGTCTCAATTATCTTAAAGATCATTATTGCATGTTAAGTAACATATCATGATTATTATTATTTTAAGATAAATTTTAATTGTGTTAAATTATATTGTGGATAATCCCAGAGCCACAAGTGATAAAAAATCACCAAAGAAGAGTAAAAGGGAAAAAAATAATTATAAGAAGATCATATGACGTAGTGATTTACATGGCTCAAGAAATGATTACTACTCAATAGAAACTTCACTATTTCATGAGAATAATTACATGGTAAAATCACTAGGGTTGATACCTTACCTCAAAATAATATTATAAGGAAGATGATGCAGTTTTTCTACCAAAAACATAGTATGTTCACTATGCTATAGTAACCAGTCTTTTAAGTCCACAAAGATATTGCGCCCTGTCGATGTCTCCAACCACATGTTGTTATTATTCTGTGTTAAATCCTATACTACTATAGAGTCATTTCACGTTCTACTATTGTAAGTCTAAACTGATACAATTCCCTATAGGTGATTCTAGTTTTCTCTACTATAGTGGGTCATTGTTGCGGTCTAGTGTGAATTATGGGATACTATATGTTAGCACAACTTCATCAAACGGATCAGGATACACTATTCCAATAATATCCAACATGGATCCTAACCCACTATGATAACCTACTTCAATGATACTGACTTGAACAACTACTTAATCTGGTATCTTACTCTTGTTCACTCACCAATGGGTGCTTTCCCATTAATTCTTAAATTATAATAATATGATTCATGAAATACTAGATGATAGCCCCTTTTATTCTCACATTGTATTTTTCCAAATTATTTATCTCACACTCCATTCATAAATCATGGCCAAAAAAGGTATATAAGTGCCTCAAAATATCTATCACCATTATTTCATAATCATGTGTATTGGATTATTGGTTTAATGAATATTATGCAATATTAGAAATCCATCTTGAATCATGCCTTTAAAAAAATGGTACTTCAACTAAATATTCATTGTTCAAGTATGAAATATTGGGTTATTTTCATGATGAATATAACTCTAACTATCACAATGAAATAAATTTTCCTCTCATTATAAAAATTTTATCCATGTTATTCTTTATCCAAACAACTACCTCCCTAATTTTGTTAAAATAATGTATTCTACATATGTGGTGGATAAATCCATTACCTTCTACAATTAAGATATCCAGCTCACTAAAGTTCCTCTAAAGGTAAATAAATAAATAGTGGAGCTCTTCCTTCTATCAACATCACCTCCAAGGTCAACATCCATATACCCCTCTATTGAAATTCCTTTCATAAAGCATATAGATACTTCTTTTATTCCATTCAAGTGCTTAGTATCCACTTCATAGCTTTATTATGTCTCTTTCCAAGGTTATCCTTGTACCTTCTCGTAACTCCCACAATATGATAAATATTAGTTCAATATATATCAATATTCTAGAAACTGATGAATATAGAAATTTTCTATATACTCAACCACTTTTTTTCATATTGATTTCTCATTTAATAGTTTGAAATAGATTTCAAGGGTATAGAAAATGCCATTAATTTCAGTATACTAAATATATATAGAAAAATTTTAATTTAGTGAATATTTGAAAATATCAAGGTTCTACATATGTGGTATATTTTTATATTCATCCCCAAAATCATATAATCTTCTCAAACATATTTCATCTTGAACTCCACATCCAACTACCATTTTAGCTCATCAATCCTTTTCATACATGATTCTAGAACGACCATGTCATACAAAATTAACAGAATATAATTTATCCATCAAAAAATTACTTGAAATGCCATCATTGAACCATTCCATATCATTTTTATTAATTTCTAATTATGAATTAATTAAAAAAATTGTTCTTCTACCTGGGTTCCTGATTTAACACATATAATTTAATCTGGAGTTTTCACACTGTGTCTTTATTCCTAGCCTCAATAAAAAACTGTGTCAATTGAAAATACAAATCCTCTTATATATCTCTATGAATAAAATTAATCTCCACATTAATCTGTTCAAGATTTAAGTCTTCATATTTAATAATACAGAGAAAAACATAGACTATGGAAATCTTCACTATATGTGATAAGCATTAATTGAAATACACACAAACCATCTATTGAAAACATTTAACCACTAGTATTTAATTTTCCCTCATATAACATCATGTTCTTCCTTAACCTGGTGCATCCATTTGTTTTTCAAGGATTTATTTCCATGTTGAAAAGGTTACAACTCCCTATTATTGCTATCATGAACTGAATAAATCTAATCCTTTATAGTCATCTCACACATTTTTGACTCCCTCAAATGAATTTCACCTTAAAAAAATTCTGGTTCTCTACCAGGAATCAATAAAAATTAATGTAATGATAATTAATACCTTCACATATCCCTTCTATCAATTTTTACCGTCTCAACTCCACTTGAGGAGTAGGATCCACTGGTTTTGGTTTCACATTCTTAGGTTCACTTTCAAGATCTATTTTCTCTTGGAGCATTGATTATTTAATACTACTATAAAATTTTAAGTCAAGATAGTCAGTATACATGAAAAAATTGATAAATATCTCAGTATTGATTCTAATGATAATCTTTTTATCATCATGATAAATGAGATAACCAATCTTATTAACACCACAGTCAATAATGAAACATGATTTGGACTTAGAATCATTTTTGTATACAACATCACAATCTATATGCACATATTCCAAACATCCACAGACTCTTAAATGTGAGAGTCTTACAAATTTTCAAGACAAGACCACCATAGGTAGGTATTATCCCACTAGAATAGTGGAATCCTATTGATGATATAGGTTGTTTTATTCACTATATCAGACAAAACTTTATAAGGAAACCCCAAGTGTAGCCTCATACTACTAGAATGTTTATTAATTATCTTACTCATTATTTCAGCTACACCATTATGTTTGGGTGTTCCTAGAAGAGTATTCTCCGAACTAGTTCCTTTATTAGCACAAAATTTCATGAAATCCTACCTTCCATACTCTCTACCAATTTCAGATATCAATAATTTCAACTTTTATCCTAACTCATTCTTCACCATGGTCCTCCACTGTTGAAATATGACAAAAACATCATATTTTATTTTTATAATGTAAACTTATACCAACCTTATTGAGTCATCAATAAATTTTAAATAATATCATGAACCCCCAATTAAATGTACTGGTCTAGGCCTCTAACCATCAATGTTCACATGCTCTAGCTTCTTGACTATTAGTGTTTAACCTCATTTTACAAATGATTCATTATTCTATAATCTAAAGACATAATCTTCACCCATTACATCTTCCACCGACTTCAACTATAGTAGAATTCCCTGTATTACAAGAAATATAATCCCCTTCTCAAACATGTGGCCTGTCATGTAGTACATTAATTTTGAATCCATAAAACAATCTATTTATTCAAGTATGTCTATATAATTTTCAATCATTTTTTATAGGGTTCCATTTGTTACTCCCCAGGTTAAGACAATAGATCAGTTTGTAATCATCCATATACCACCAATGAATATGGTGCTAATATTGTCATTATCAAACTACCTAATAGAAAAAATATTTATTCTTAGTCCAAGGATATACCTTATATTATCCCAAAATATTAAACTCAAATTGTTTTTTTAATTCAAGAAACTCCCTTCCACACAATCAGTAATGGTTCATCATGACCAAGATGTACCTTTCCTATGTTTTTAGAAACATAATTTTTTATGAATCCCTTCTTCAATGAGTAATAGAAAGTTTCCCTTAACTGTAAAATACATGAATCTATATGTCTATTCATGATCAACATCAACACATCACTAGTTCTTTCAGTTGTCGTGTTTACTATATTTCTTTTATGTGCTTTGATTTTTTCTTTACACTCCTTTAGGATGCATCCTTTCTTCCAAAAAATCCAACTAGTATGACTATGCCGCTTTCCCTTTCATCCGATCTTTCCTCTTTTTTTTATCTTCCCCAGTGATTATCTCACTACACATATCTTACTCTTCCTTCCATATTTAGATCAGAGCTAGAGAACCTAACTGATTCTCTTCTTTCAATATCATCACTAAGGATTAAGTATCAAACATACTTTAGAACCAAATTTGTATTCCCTTAATATCTAATCATAACTATTATAGTCACTTCCCATTTATTAGGTAATGAAGATAGTAAAACCAACACACATACCTAATAATCAAGAATAATACCCACTGATGACAAATAATATGTGATGTGGTTGAATTTATTGATGTGATATGCAACAATATTCCCTTCAATCCTTACTAGATTGATCAGTCACTGAATCAGGTACACATTATTCAATGTAGAAGTCCTCTCATACATATTTAAGAGATATTTAGTCATATTAGCCATAATCGTCACCTATATGATGATAAGTGCCACATTTTTTTCCAGTGTAAGGCATACAACTCAAAGAACATGTCAATATAGTATCTCTCACATTGTTTTCTCCATATTTATTATTTTTTCACCCAAAATAAAATAGTGAAACTTATTCTAATAAGGATATTATTTGATCTAAATCCTCTAGTTACTAAAGTAATTTTCATGGAAGTGGTAAATATTTATCATGCCTTATTTCATAACCATCATTAAATTTGAGAAATCTAACCATGATCTTCAAAACTCGATCTTTAATAAAAACTGTTACTGAAAAATCAGGATAAAAAGTGACTAATGATTCATATAAGAAGAGTAAAAGGGGAAAATAAAATAAAAATAAAAACCTCAAAGGAATAAATGATATAAATGGATCATGAAATTATCCTTATATCAATATATATGTAGAGAAGATAACTATTTTTTGATTATAATTACTAGATAAAATAGAAAAGTATGATACCCTAGCATGGAACAAGCTAATAAAGAAGTTGATATAATTATACCACTAACATCATATCAAGTCCACTCTATTTCAATAACCAATGTATGTATGTCCATGAATATATAATAATCAATCAGTGTCATCAATCACATGACACTATAGTGACTTGTTGAAATCTACACTATGAAAATATCCTATCACATGATGTTATCTTATGTCTGGACTATTATACATTCTTGTTAGTGTCTTCGGTTAGCTCTATTGTAGTGTGTTAGAGTTGTGGTATGATGTGTAGTTTGGGCCACAAAAAGTTGGACCCAATTCATCCAAAGGATCATTCTACACAATTCCAAAACATTCTCCCAACCATAAATAATTTTTTATTGAAATATTATTTGGGTTATTAAAGGTTCAATGTTTTAATATACCTTTTATAAAAACATGAATCATACATGAGGATAATAAGACCTCTATTTAATATTTTAAGTGGTAAACAAAATGTTACATAAAATAACACATAATTGAGTCTTTAAATAATGAAAAAAGTGGTGTGAAGTTATAATATTGACATAGAGAAGAAAAATAACATCCATGGAATAATAATGAGCAATGATAGATATCAAGGTTGTGATAAAGCTAGTTACCAAAAAAACGAAAATCAGTGATTGGTTAAAAGGCGATCAATTAATTATAAATGAAGGAAAAATATTTTTTTTTTAATTTCAAGATCATTTCCCTATGTTATTTTATTCATCATATAATAATTTTCAAATACTAAAAACTAAATAACCCCCAAAAAATCAGGATTATTTAAAATCTAAACAAATTTAAAAAAACTATGTTTGCGACAACAATATGAAAATTCATCTTAACAAATACAACTAGATAACCATATTCCTAATAGGTGTCTTGATTGATAATTTATTTCTGATAGTTTCAATGTATTTTTTGATATACATAAAAAATATAAAACATTTCAAATATCTAAAATCAACAAAATCTTGATTTTATGATCAAAGTACCTATTATCAAAAATTAAGGGATTTAAACTTTAATTGTAGTAATTTGATAATCAGAACCTTGTTCTATTTACCTTTTTTGAGAAAAATTCTCTTGAAATTTAGAGAATTCATTTCCCTAGTTCCTCATATAATAATAATAATAATAATTAAAACACTACAAATTGGCGGCTCCATTCTTTCATTTACACCCACATGCCCAATGAACTTTCTCTTCAGACTTGAAGAAAACTACATTTCCATTTAATAATGTGCTGGGGTCTTTATTTCTACAATTATCACAAGTGGGAAGTTACATCCTCACCTTATTTCACTTCGCCACATTAATTTTTTCTTGGTGAATGATGGTCCTCTTTTTCTCTTGATTTACATTACAATATATTACATGAAATATTATTTCTCTATATTGATATAAGTTGACTCAATATCATCATATTATGAAAAAATTTGAGACACTAGTGACCCTTGAAGGCTTGTATTAATCCCATAAAAGTAATATTAAATCCTACCTTCCATATTTTATAAATATTATATATAATTACTTTCTAATCTTGTAATATTTTATTTATACATGGCAACACTTTTATTTCCCTTCTATCTTAGATTGATTAATTTCCTTTCCATATAATCTCGTTACTCAAGAAGTAAGTATTTTTTAAATAATATCAACATAAAAATATTCCATTCCATCCCATTTATCTCCTCCTTATTTTTATTTTGTATCAATGACCACCATTGGATAACATATTATTTTAAACAATAAATTGATGAAATAGACTTTTCATTTTTATTACTTCTCAAATACATAAATATCTTTTCCAGAGACTTGATCCATTATTAATATATCAATGTATTTGTAGTTCCATTAGTGTATGAAGGTTTATTAAAAATTATTCTGTATGAAATCAATGAATAATATTAGGAATATATAGTTTTTTCCATATAGAAAAGGTTTTTGGTCCTGACCTGATTCAACTGTTCTAATACTGTCATAATAATCTCAGATCCAAAAATATGCATGATAACATTATTCGGAGGAAAATAAATACATTAACTATGGGTGTTGACGTGTTCTTCATGCCTTCTACTAAGAACCATTTATAAATAATGGCATAAAATATATTAGACCATGACATTGAATCACAATGTATAATTCTAAAACTGGTGAAACACATAACATAAAATGAAAATTTATGCATAGATAATCATAGAATCTCAAGCATAGTATTTTTGGGAATATCATCAACTAAAAATTATATAAAAATATTTCATAATGGTTTGTCAATAAAATTTTAATTAACCTACAAATATCTCCCAGTATGGTGAAACTATGTGCATAGTAAGAGCACATTGACCATACACCGGAATGGTGGTTGAGATATCCTCTACCAACTCATTTTGGGGTTATTACCCCTAAATGCATCTGTTCCAAAACCATATCAAATTTTGTTGTACAAAAAAATATTTATTTCTAGTAAAAACACATAATATATACATTACCCAAAATATATATGATATTACTCTCTAATTAAATAGATCCTCATATAATGGCATGTGGTCATGTTTTTAATAGATGATTTCTTAAATCAAGTTACCAATATTTCTATTAAAAATTCTTTTATACCAACATAAATGTACCCAACTCCAGCATACCAAATTCTATAGTCACTTTATTAAATGGGAACTATATACAAGAGACCACATCTTAGAGGATTTATTATTTTAACAGTCTTGGAAAACTAGACACAAACCTGAATTTTCATATTACATTTGGAATAATAAAATATAACATAAATTTTCTTTGACAACATCATTATTCTATCTAGTATATCCTTGAATATCATTCATAGTACACTTCCTAACATCATTTCAAAGGAAAACATAATAAATGGGTGAGATCATATGTACGGTGAGGGAATGACAAAAATGGGTTCTACCATTGAATAAATATGTTAGGAATTATAAGATCAAAATAAATGATGATCAAATAATTTCATATAAACGATCACATTATATTGAAACTTATTCATGGATAACATAAATATTAGAATAATCCCATGTAAATGAATACCTAGTTTCTTCATGATAGATTTCATAATATAAAACATCTTAGACGTACTGCAGAGGCCTCATACAAGGGCATTATAATCATACTGTCAAGGCCTCATTCCATCAAAATTTAAATAAATGGGTAAGGATGCAGACAAATAACCTACCTATTTTATCTATTGATACATATCGATTCAATGAGGCACTGTATAATTTCAATACCCAACAAACACTTAATATGTCTAATGCATTAATCATATAAAAAACAATACAACTTAATCATCATTCCTTAATAATCAATAACATTCCATATTAGAAGAAATAACACATACAATGTCAATAATTTACCCATTCAAACTGATCATAAACCATATAGAGAAATATAGTGGAGGGTATCATTAGTGTATTTCATTTTTGAAGACTATTTTTCATCAAAGTATCTTTAAAAAGAAGAGGATATTTTTAAAATATCACACGAATATTTCTTAATTAAAATACCATTTTCACATTGAAATCACTTATTAAAAATTCCTGAAATATATGGTAAAAGATTTATTTATAAAGGACCATGGAAACATTTAAATGAATCTTCAAAAATATTTTTTTCATAAATGTGGGAAAATAATATCTTTGGCGTACGTTAAAATAAAGATTTCGTTCACACATTTGGTAGAAAGTTCCTTGTTTGGAAAATGATAAGAATATTCTTATTTAAAATTTTTATAGAATGTTATAAATTTTTAAAAATTAATTTAATAAATAATTATATAATATAAAAAAATTATTTAATATAATTAAAATATATACATGGAATAATAATATTCTCAAAAAAATCGAAAAAAGTCATTTTTCCTTAAAAATGCTCTTCTGAAATATTGAGTATATAAAGAAAGGGGAATGAAAGGAAGAATTTTAATTTAAAAAATTTAAAAAATGAGAATAAAATATATGTTTATAATCTAGAATAATCATATAATTACCTCAATGGAAACATAAAATATAAACAATTCATATTAGGGATAAGATTGAGAAATAAACCCTTACCTCAGGTAAGAATTGCTTTGTATATGTCCAAAATTCATGTATACAAAATATATATTTATTATAAACTTATTAAAAAAATATTCATACATAAAATTATATATTACATTACTTTATAATTTTTAATTATCCTTTTATTGAAATTTTACCTTAAAATGGAAATTTGGGTGAAAATGGTCTATTTTCCATGCAAGTTTTGGTAAAATGGTTCAAGTACATGAACCTTGATCATGGTTTAATAATATCAGTAATATTACTAATAGAATAAATATAATATAAATTCATTATATATATATATATTTATCATCATTCAATAAATTCATAGAGGAAAAATGAATCGCACCACTTTGTAAAGGTGGTAGTCCACATATACACACGAGTAATGTTTTTTCATTCTATTTGATAAAAAATGGTTTCACCATTATCATAAATACATACCAATATATTTATGACATACATTAAATTTTTTTTATGGGTCCAATAGATTAATTGGAAGTATAAGTAGAAAAAATTTAATTGAGTTGGTAAAGATAACTACCTGCTCATCACCAGACCTCCTTTAGATCCCTTCTTAAGGGCCCTTGGAATGGAAATTTAAGATAACCAAAACATCTATATCTTATATAGGAAAGTTTGTAAGAGAAATATTTAGATTTTGGTTGAGAAATATGGATCAAAGTGATGTAAATAAAAGAAAGGAGGGGATCCCTTTAATAAGTTAAGGGAGGGGTACCCTTGGAATTTCATAATGTATTAAATTAATATAAATTATTTTTCTCATTCAAGTTGATAGAAACTGATATATTTAATACCTAGGACGAATCTACTCATAAAATATTATTAATACATTTTTTGTGACATTTTAAAAATTATATCTTAGTTTCAACTCCCCATTAATTTTTTTGACATTTATCGAGATATCAAGGTTTTTTATCTTTAAAGGTCAAGAATATTAATATAAAAGGAAAATTGAAAAATAAATGAAAAATATTTTATACAATATAATATATCAAATTCAGTTATTTGAATATAACATTTTCATGAATTTTAATCAATTTAATTAGATATTATTTATCATTAAATAACATTAAAGTCATTTTCAGAACTATTCATATAGTTGAATTTTTCAAATAAAAATATTGAAATGTAATTAGATTAATAACTTTTAAAACATAAATAATATGTCATATTAATCTATTAAAATTTTGGAATATAATAGTTCATCAACATTTTAATAATTTTCAAATATTAAAATTCATTTTTTTATATTAGTTCAATAAGTATTGTGTTGATATTGCATATGAATTTTACAAAATCATTTCACCAATAAATTTTTTAAAAAAATTATAATTTATAGAAAAATAATTCATATTTAGAATAACAACATACTACTAAACATAACTTCTTTTTATCATTATGATGAAATGCCAGACACATTAACTTCAATCGAGTGACATTTTATATTTATCATTTTCCAAAAATAATACTATGTTCATAACAAAAGAAAAGCATAGGTGAGAATGGATGAAATAAAATAATACAATATGATAATGTTAAGTCTTATAGAAATATTAAAGCCCTATCCCAATTTTTTAACCATTTTTTTCCCATTTCACCCTTAATGAGGTGAGAAATATTTACAAATGTTACTATTTATAATGGAAAAAATAAAAGGAAACGATTTATAAAATTTGATACTAATAATTAAAAATATGGTATAAATTTTATAATATTAAATATCAATAATTTGAAAAAATCAATTTTAATACAAATGCATAAACCTTAATGAAGACCCATTTTTAGATAAACACATTTTTAATAGTAAAAATGAAGTTATACCAAAATCATGTATAAATGTGATTCCAAAGTAATTGATTTTACCATTTTTAACTAATATAGGATTTTGTTAATTTAGGATCACACTAAAAGAATTATTGAACTTTTCTATGAAAAATCGTGATGATCTTAAAGAATTGTTATTTTTCAATATTCACTTTAAAATCAGACATTAAAAAAAATCACAAAATTACACCCAAAGATAATTTTGATATGATTATTTAAAAATTATTATAATTTTAACCAAATTAAACTTCTATAAGTGTTATAAATTAATAATAATATTATCTCAAAAAGGCAATAAAAACCATTGTTGAAGAAAATGTATTTTTTAGTTTAAAATGATTTTGTGGAAAAATGAGAACTTATTTGAAAATAATAAATAAATAAATTTTCATGGAGTTGAAATTTTATATGTATATTTCATGACATGGATAATTTTATTCATACGTAACAATTAAAAGGCTATATTATAACACCCATATTTAAATAATAATATTTTTATAATATATCTTAATACAGATAAAACTCAATGTTGGATGTTAAGTAAGATATCAAGATCATAATTTTTTAATACAAATTTATAGGGTTTTATAGTGATAAAGAATAGGGTGTATAATAATTAATGAGATTCTTATGGGAATGGTGACACCAAGATTTAGGTGAAATTAAGGCATGTTTTCTATTAAGACGAGGGTGGATCGAGAGGAGTCACATGTGTCTAATGATAAAATGTCAAAAGAGATGGATCATGGTTGGTGACATAGTTATGAGTTGAATTTCAATGAATGTTGCAGATGTCATTTTCATGGGTCAAGAATATGTGATAATTGGCATTGACATTGACACTCAAAAATGAGTAGTTTCAACCATGGGAGTGGTTATGTCCAGTTATGGAAAGTGCATAGACCATGATGATTCAGATCTTTCATTGTTGGTGTGGTGTTGAGGTTGATCCTAAATATGGGATTGGAACATCAGTCATGAGAATATAACCTTGGTGTAATAGGGGTTGCAGATGTTGGGACAAATAATTGGATTGTCATTAGACATTATTTATCCTTGTGAACTAATGGTATGAGTGTTAATAGATTCCTCAGTGAATGTTAGGTATAACATTGGGTGAACTATTTTGGAGGGGGGGGTTCCAGATGTATTCATTAGTATCGAGTTGCCTTATGATGTTCAAGATATATGAATCAGATCAAATATAAGTCAATGATTATGGTCTGACATGGTGATGGAAATGGACAGTGGATGGTTTGGATAGGGAACATTTTTTGAAGATAGGATTGGACTATAGTGAGTGTGTTGACCAATCAACTGGAGTATCCTAGCAAAGTAGAATTGTGATGGGGTGTTTAGTGGTGTGTAAGGGGCTCACTTAAGTATTTCTCAAAAGCGTTATCTGGTGAAGGTCTAACAAATTTTTTGTGTAAGCTGCAATGTAGTGATCTGAGAAACACAATGATAATGTCATATAGGATGCCGCATGGATGTTTTTGTGGATCAGTTTTGGATTTTCAAGTGAAATCTGTTTTGTTTCGGTTTAACCATATTCAATTGGAGTTCGACTAATTTTTACTGTAATAAAGGAATGGAAAAAAATTTCCACATGTATTATTTGGTCAATTGTGGTGATAACCATGTCATGATATTCATTAGGATTATTCGGTTGTTAGTTGGTATGAAATTATGATAGTAGAGGAATTATGTCTTGGAATTGGCCATTGATATCAAGAAACTTTGGTGGGGAGTACCATAAGAGGAGTGATGAACTGAATGATTAAAAAAATCATGTCTCAGAGAAGACATGATTAGTTATGTGTGATCATAATATTCTAGTAGTGGTTATGAGAAATGTCATGAGTTTTGGTGGATTATGATGCCCAGTTGGAAAATGGAACTTTAGAAGTACAACGTGAGTTCAGAGGTGTAATGTTTCCTTTTGAGAAGGAATTATTTGATGAGGTTGGTCATGATGGTTGGTTGGAAGTCCACCAAGGCTTCTAGGGGATAATAAGTATTATTGTGGTGAGGTTATAAAAACTAGTTTTTGAATGATATTTTTAAATTCAAGAAGGCTTTGAATTTTTAATAAATTATCTAAAAAACATTGAGAACTGAGACTCTAAAATTAGTTTTATAGCTTGGAACTCCTCAATAGTGGTGTTTAATGTGCATATGGAGGTTTGGGAATCATCCCAGGGGCTTAGATGATCCTAGGGAGGAACTAGGTGGTTGTTGTGGTAGTGACACCAGCTTCTATGTAGGAACCACTATGTAACTAGTGGTGCATGAAAGTGGAAGTAGAAACTTCTTATTTCTAGCTGGTAGCTGGTTTTTGGGGTGAGAATTATAATATTTTGTTGATTATTTATAGGGAAATCCACCTCCTTCCCCTTCCTATTATATGCATATTAGGGGGTCAGCTCCCCCTCTCCCTCTCTTATTTCAATTGGTCTAGGTTTCCCTGTTGGTTTGTTTTTAGTCAATTTAAATTATGATACTCCCTATGTTAGCCTTCCATTCTCTTCTCCTATCATATTATTAATTTTTTATTTACATTTTTAAGGGATTTGGATTTTATTTTACCAAAACATGGTGGGATCTTCTAAGTGAATTAGTGATTTTTATTTGGCTAGGAATACGGTGATCTGGGGCGTCATCTACATGTGATGGTTCATTGTTACGATTAAGGTTCATAACACTATTGATTTTTATATGGTTTTTAATTAGAATTTAATTTTTAATAATGATGAAGTTTGAATCATAAGTCATGTATTTTTATCGGCTTGGGTTTGGATGTCTGTCATTGGAGGTTGGAACCATATTACCTAAATAATCAATGATCATGAGATGACCAGTGAGTTATCTAACTATATGATATTTTATTAAAGTAAGTAATTAATTAATTAATTAAAATTTTATAATTAATTAATTATGGATGTTATCATAGAGTTAGAGTCTATTGATGTTGAGAGGGACTTGGTTAATTGTGGATGAGGTTGGTCAATCTTGGAGGGGCGTTGATATGCTCAGGTTCTTCCACTATAGAGGAGGGATCCTTAATTACATATGTTATTCAATTATGTTTACTAAACCTATTATGTAGTTAATAAAAAACGTTTTAAATAAATCAATTTAGTTAACCTATGTATTGAGCAGGTGCCAAGGGCCACTTCAGTCCCTTGTGAATCAATGAAATTTCTCATTCACTATAGTTTGTGACCTTACCTTAAACTATTACCTTAGTTTGGAATGGACCCCCAATGGGGATACCTAGTTTGGAATGGGTAAAAAAGACCCCCTGAACTTAGACAAAAGTGACATCATGAAATCAAATAATAATATGGTGCTTTGATCTGTACACTTATCCTTATGACCCGTTCATGACCTGAAACCCAACCACCAAATTTTATTAGGGCCGTAATGGATTTGATGTATTAAAAGGTACTTCATATGTGAATTTTTTCTCCTAGAAATTGTATTTTTCATGGAGATAATTCTTGGGGGGGAATCTGAGTAGGGTTCCCCAAACACATTTAGACATTGGTAAGGGGGTGTTAGGAGTGGGTAGTGAGGACCAAGGGAATCCCTCCTAAAGCTTATATCTTATAGAGAATCCACTATGTTCAGTGTCATAATAATATGGGTTATTGCATGAGAATAAACATCCTTATTAATGATATGTATAATTTAATATTAAGTTAAATTAATTTTGACTAAGCTAAAAGAATTATAAATTAAAAATAGGTTATTCAGGGACATCAAACCCTTATCTAAATTTATAGAATTGTGCTAAGGACACCTAGGATCTGAACCTACTTATCTATTACATAGGATTTAGGATTTTCCAGAATCTGGAGTGTCGCAATCATTAAGTAGTATATGGTTCAAATTATATGTATATTTATATATGTGTAACTCAATTTGAGGATAATGATTATATATTGGTTTGAATTCCTGATAAATCATCATACACCTTTTAATTATAAATGTGTAATTAACTATAATTTAATGTTTTCAATTAAATGTCACTAATGGTTTTCAATACATTAATTCTTGGTTAGATTAGGAGAGAATATTCAATGCTATCATTTCCGTAATTCCTATTTTATATTTGATTACTATTTGTACCATTAAATAGATGAGGTTTTCATGTGAATATCAAAATACCTCTTAGTTAGAATATCACCCAAGATGCCAAAAAAGCTAGGATCCTAATTATTCTAAATGTTGATGAGTGGATGCATTCCTCCAGGACAATGGATGTTTTAAATATCCTATAGTTTGATGATGATAACCTTGATTAATGTATTGGATACTCCCTATGATTAGGTTGATGCACCATACCCACATTATTTCCATCGATCACATGATTTCTCTACCTGCATATGTATATTTACAAATAAACACACCAAATGGGTACTACACATAACCAACATACACCCACCCTCACATATCAATGATTTTCACAAAAGATCAATCCAACTCTCACTATCCTCTTTAAAATGTAAAGTGAACCACTAAAAACCCCCTCATAGGTGTTTACCCACAATCCAAATCGATGTCACTTGAACACAACATGTCCATGCTCCCAAAAAACCTAATCAAAAAACCTGAAACACACATCCATGGGTTATGTCCTATAAAACATAGGATTACACACTAAAACCATTGACCATTATCAACTATTATATTAGTCTCATCGAACCAAAATTACTAAAGGTGTTTCTCCTCCAACACAAATGAGGCATCTCAATAATGTCAAACCCAACCAAAAAATAATCCACTACCCAAGAGTCATTCAAAAAACCATGAAGAAACAATCCATTCTCCCACAATGACATTAAATGTCACATCCATAATCAACATGTCTAGGAATATTACCAATCATTCCCCATATAACCCAACCTCAATACCTGATTCAACCTAGGTTCTTCCTATCCAAAAAACCCAATGAAGTTTCACATTCCTTTCCTAAACCCTCTCAGGGGTATCCATATCCTGAAGGAAATGCATCCCATCATCATATCACATCTCTCAGACATAAATTTCCATTATCAAGCCATCAGCTGGCCTCTAAGGTCTATAAAAACCCCACAAGCACCACTCTATATCGCTTGCATAAGGAGACATTATATCCATTTATAGAGAACATATAATCATAATATCAACATGAAATATTATCAAAAAACCCTCATGATTGAAAATTGTGGTTCTGATGAGTAGAATCCCACCAAAAATTTATATAAGAAAACTCTATATATGTTATTATTGACACTTTAAATAATCAAACCTATATTTCTAGATAAAACCATTCACACATAAGCACACATATTTCATATGAATCATACATGAAAAATATCATGCATGTATATGGTCCTTTTTACAACAGTCTAAGAACCAAAATTATAAATCACAATATCCATAAATTATTCATATTTAAATAAAATATTTAACCATTATAGTGAAAAATAACAATGACAATCCAGTAACACTAGTAATCATGACTTCCCATTGAAAAAGGTTTTCATGAAGCCCTAGTATAAAGTCCACCACATGATATAACACAACCCTATTACCTATATACCATATCATAAATAGTTATACAAATGAAAATGACGCTCTAAAACCACATTGTAACACCCTATCCTATATGACCAGTTTGAGCTGTAGGGAAACATGGTGTCCTGTGTTAATCCTCATTTACTAGAAGTTTTGACTAGTGTTGAGACCCTAATTCATACATTAAGGAGACTATGCACTCGAATTTGAGTAAGTGACCAATTGAAATAATTAAACAACATCTAAATACATAATTTAAGTACACGTAATTAATAAAACAATAATTTTGTATCAAACACTCATTGTGGAATCGTGCTTTTAAATAAAAATTGATCACCCATTGTGCCGATTGAATTCCCTTAGATGTTTATAAAATATATTTTTAAATAAATTTATTTCCTTGATGGATTTCATTGCATGCCACACAAAGTTATATTTTCACTACACATAACACTAGATTATCTTATGTTATACATAATATTGAGTTTCTATGAAATAACAATTTATTACTATAATTATTTAAAAAATACTAATATAAACTATCCATTAGAACGGAGGGTATAAACATGATTAACCGAATTATGAAAATATGGTTTAAATATTTAAATAAATAAATAAATATAATTAATTACCTGATTACCAATTAATTATAAATAAAAATAAAACTCTTTTTAAATTTAAAGTAAATTCTTTTCTAAAGAACTATTTAAATGTGCACAAGTCTGTTTTATACCAATTTAATAAAAATATCACACATGTTAGATTATATTAATTAAATCTCTATATATTATTTAAAATATAATTTTTATTATTTATTAAATGTTTTTTATAGACCTGATATAAAAATAAATCAAGTTTTACATTTAAAACTATATTTTTTTTAAAAATCAGTTTTATCACCTTTTAAGGGCACACTTGTTTTAAAAAAAAGATCAACACTTTTATAAATTTTAATTAAAAAAATATACTCCATATTTCAAATAATAATAAAATAATTTACTTTCACTAATTTATGTTATGTTTCTAATAAGTTACATTTCTTTTGAATAGTAAAAAACATTGCATTTAAATTGAAAACTAGCTTTTCAGCTAAATAATTTATAATGTAAAATTACATTTTAAATTTGTTTTAAAGTATAGTAAGATAAATTATACACATATTAATATAATTTAGTTCATTTTAATTTTTTCCAAATTAAATTTTTATATAAAAACCTTTCATACTTTTGAGCATTTTCACTTTAAAACCCCACTTTCACGCCCTATTTTTGAGACTAATTTGAAATTATTTTTATCCCTTTATCTATTATAAATTTTGAAAAATGGATTATATATTTTTAATATGATGTTTTAGATTTCATAAAAAGGTACCTTTTATTTTTGTAAAATTTTAATAGTAAACTTAATAATTTTATTACAATGGTTCGGGGTAAATCTGGTAATTAAGGGTAAAATAATATTATAAATATTATAAAATTACCCAAAAACTATTAATAATTTTAATTAATGAGTTATTTTCAACTAAAAAAATAATTATTCTTAATTTATTACCTATTGGATCTAATTGGATGACTTTTAGACCCTGATATTATTTTATTTTAAGGGATGTCAAACATGTCACACTAATGTTTTTAATAATTATACCATTTTTAATATGTGGTCACCTAGAAGATATCTTCAACCATAAATAGTATTTCAACATATAAAATTTTTATCTTCATTGTTGTATTTTATTTTTTATTTTTAGGGAATAAATAATTACCTTAAAGGCTTGTGAAATGATGATGTTGTAATTATAAAATTAATTAACATATCAATTAAATGTTATTAAAAATATTAAAAGAAATATAATTTAAAATAATTAATGTTATTCAAAAAAGATTCAGATTATTTTGAAATAGTAGGGGCCTAGTAAAAAAATATGAATTCATGTTTTTTTCTTGGTTTTCCTGATGACAATGTAATAAATGATGTGAAAATTGACACTAATTAAATTTTATGAAAATACAGTTTTATGAAATAATATAAAAATTATAAAAATAATAAATAAGAAAACATGGGTTGATATATGGACAAAAATATCATATATTGTAAATTTATGGTCTAATTTATACTTTATAAGTAAAAATTACAACCTTTTGATATTTAAAAACGTGTTATCATAGTCAAAGTAAAAATTAGTTAACTAAGGTTCAGTCAAAATAATAAGGTTTGAAATAATACCAAAAAATGTTGAAAATCTTTTGGTTGAGGATATTACAATATTATATTATATTATATTCAAAACAATGGAATTTTTTATGTGTTTGGTGTAATGAATTGAATTTTATAGTCATTATTTTTAAATATTATATGGATTATTTTTGAGACCAGGAACCGAGATGGAATGAAATTATGAGGCCTGGTGTGCCTAGAATAAATGTTTGAAAAAATTTAAATATATTAAATAGAATGGATGTGTTTTTTTATTAAGAGTCCTCAGATTAGAAATATTAAGACACCATTGAGTACTAAATACTAGGTTTACCCTAGGCACGAGTTAACATTCGCCAGTGTGTTCATTTTCCAGAAATTCATCAATGGAATAGAAATGAATAAAACAATTAAATAAAATTATTTCATTTCATGTTTTTGATGAAGAAATCAAATAGTCATTGCAAAGAATGTTTTGAAAAAATTATAGGGTTAGTCGCATAACCCTTGAATTCTTGAAGGAACGTTGGAGAGAGATTTGAGGATTCACTCTCAAGTGAATGATGGTGGGTCATTGATCGACGATCGATACACATAGATTTCAACAGAACTTGCCTATGATAATGACACATCAATAATTATTTATCAGAAAGATGTATAAATTAATGTAAGGATTGTGTTTTAATATGTTTATTCCCCTTTCTTTATTTTTATGATGAACATGAATCAATCAATGAATAGATTTATTCATGGATTGTCTGTATCCTGGGTTGGGATTAAATTTTTGGGGTTTTAAAGAGACATTAATCTCTGTGATTAATTTTTGATCTAATTTTCATTTCAATGGAAATGTATTAATATTGAATATAACGACCCATACTTTACATACATTGTTATTACTTCAGAATTGAATCATACTTATTACAACATAAAACAAAATCATGATAGGACCGTATAGGTATAGTGTCTTTAGAAACTGGGAAACATAAACTACTGGTTTATAAAGTATCTATATTGTATCCTGTTTATTTAATCATATCTAGAGTCCCTTTTGGAATATCCTACTTAATACCCTTCTTCCTAACCTGGGGAAAATTAAACATACAAAAGTGTGAGCTCAAATGCTCAGTAAGGGTAAACAAAGGAAATATCAATCATATCATATTCATAATAACATAATATTTTGAAAATCTTAACCTGCAAAAGAGATCATAATATCATAACATGGGATAAATCATAGTAATGAAATATAATCCAAATAATCATAAAATAAAACATGAAACATTGTGGAATACACACATAATCATAGAAAATCATTTCATATTAGTCAAGACTCATTTCCAAGACTATCATAGCAGACAAAGTCCATTTCTGAACCGAGTTCACTCCTCGTTCCAGTCCTGTATCACTGAACCAAATTAAATTTTCATTCCAGCCATGTCTATCTCATGAGATATAAATCTTTATCCAATGAATTTGAGGGAGATATAGGTCCCACCAATCTCATAGTGAAACTATTCTTATGTGTTCCATAAAATCATAAATCATATATCATAGCATAACCCATATAATAAAAATGGGATTCTTAAACATCACGCCATCATAACATAATCCATATAAGATAAAAGGAATTCATAAAAATAATTCCATCATAACATAATAAAATCAATGTAAAAATAGGTATAGAAACAGAACCCTATATTATATTATATGGAAAATAATTTTGATAAAACACTTGAACTCCATTCTTGAGGAAAATATCCTTACTACATCAAAAACATTTTTCATTTCTTAACATGTCATACAATTTTAAACTAAAAGAAGTTAATTAAAAATAAACTTGAAAACTTGTAAAGTAAGATTCATGGAAATAATGTTCTATGAAATCATAAAAATCCATTCATGCCGTATAAGTTAAAAAAACAATCTTCCCATACTTTTTCCGAAAAAGCCAAAAAGTATCTCGTACTGAAAACAGTAAAAGATTCCTTTCATATATTTTCCAAAAAATTAACCAATAGGTAAAATTGGATTTAAAAAATTGTAGGAGGGTATAAATAATATTAAATATTGATGAAACATGGATGTGGATGATAAATATGCCCTAGTAAATTCTGAAGTATAAACAATCTCGGATAAAAATGAGATTGTGAGAGTTTTCCTTACCTTAGGTCCGATATGCTTCATATGTATCTGAACCACCGGTATAATGATTTAAATAATGTAATTGACTTATTATAGAATCATATTCATTGTTATGATATCATATATGGTCATATTCTTATCTTCTTATTAGTAATATTTCATTGCTACTTGTTATTCGGGTGTTCATTGCTTTATGTTCTTATGCATGTTTTGTCGTATAAATTCGTTTTGGATATCTAATTTACAGAATGGTATTAGTGTAATATATATCATATTTATTCATTCAATTCATTTATATAATCATTATTCAATGAAGATCATGTAGAATGAGTCGCATCACATCGTGGAGACGGTAGGCCGTACGTACGCACGAGCGATGATATCATTATTTTGATATTAAAATAATATATAATTGGATGGTATATCAAATATACAGAATCATAATAATTTTATATTTATTATTTATATCATTTATACTCATTATCATACCCATACGAAGGATGAAATGTTTTAATAACAAACTACACCACGACGTGGAGACTATAAGCTGTACGTACGCACGTGTGGTGACTTTTTCATTCATAGGATGGATAAAATAACTAATATGGTTGTACCATTTCTATAATAACATCACAGTATATAGAATATACTGTAGTTATTATTTTATAATGGAAACAACAAAGAAGGAGGAAGTGGAAGAAGAACAGAACTTGAAATAGGTGGTGAGATATTTACCTCTTCCTCGGATTCTTCCTTTTGATTTGATAAAAAGGGCTCTTTAGGTTGGATTTATGACTAAAGGAAGACATCTAGGATGAATGGAGGACAGTTTATAGGGTATTTGGGTAGGGTTTGGCCGAGCCAAATGGCTTTGGATGTGTGAATTAGAGAGAAGGGGGAGTGCCCTTTTATAAGAGGGGTGAGAGGCACCTTAGGAAAAACGTAAAATATTATTTTATAATAAATTCATATTCAGATTATAATGGCTCCAAAGTGACTTATTTCGAGGCTATGGTGGATATGAGTCTAAATAATCTCAACCAATAAGTTTTAGACAAGTTTAGGTTACCATTTTATCCTTATCATTTAGATTTAACTCTAAGTTAAATAATTTAACTTTTACCGTGTCTTCTTGTATTCTTACACTATATGGTTAATAAAATTACTATAAACTAACAATAGAACCAAAATTGGTTCATTAATTTCATATATATTATTATATAAGTATTTTGGCCAAAACTTTCTTTTTTTATGAATAGAATATCAATTAATAATTTAATATTTGTTTTAAAAACTCTTTTATGTCAATTTTGACACTATTTGGTATTTTGTTTTTTATAAATTTATAAAAGCATTATTACTTCGAAAAAAATTCATCTAACTAACCCAAATATGTTATATTAACCTATAAAATTAGTTTAATTCATAAAAAGTCTCAAATTACATTTATTTGGGTATTTATAATATCAATTATGTTATTTTTTCCTTAATACGGTAATTATTGTATCACCATTTTATCATAAATAAATTAAATTATTTAATGTCTAAAAATTATAAATAAAATACCATTATGTATGAAATCTTTTTAGCTTTCTAATTAATATTTATAATCTAATTTATCTTCTGTATAACCCTATATTAATTTTTTTACTTATTAAACTTTGATTTTAACTCTTTTAACTCTTCTTTGAATTAAATAATAATAAATGTGCTAATCTAATCCAAGTGGGCATAAATGGTCATATTTTATTCCTAAGGTTGTTTTTGGTAGAATTACACTTATCCAATAGAATTTAGACATGTGTTAGGGTAATAATAATATCATTTTTACCCTTAATTACCCTGTTTACTTTTAACCGTGGTAAATAAAAGTAAAAAGTTACTATTCAACAAAAATTATTTTTATCTTATTGAAACAAATTTTACTTAATGATATCAACCGTGTCTCTCGGATTTTTGAAATTCCACTCATAGAATCTGTAAAATTAAGTTTTATGTAAATTTGCAAATTCTCCTAGGAGGTGGGTAAAAGATGGTAAAAAGTTCAATAAAATTTTATATATCTAAAAATATTATAAAATAACTCCAATGAATTACATTGAACATATATAGGTATTATGTATCTATTTTGACCTAAATTAAATTTAAATAAAATAAATAATTATTTAAATAAAAATTTGGTTTTAAACTATAACTCAGTGTTTTTCACTATTCATCAAAAATTGAAAGTTTTCAGAAAAATACCAAAAATTCACCCTAAGCTAATTTCAATATTCCGAATCCAAAAATGAAGTCCATTTTGAAAGATAAAATTTATAAAATTTCAAAAAGTGGGTATTACTATTTATAACGGCTAGTTTATATAATAACATATCGTTATTTAGTGAAACTCGGTATTGTGTACAACGCAAGCTATCGGGGAAGGTTGCTCTTGCGTGTAACACAAGCCAAGACAGTGTTGTGTGTAGTGAAATATTACTTTGGTGTTTCATTTAACATAATACATAAAAACAAAATATTTCTCATAAAATCTCATGGTGTTACATTCTACCCCCCCTTAAAAAGAATTTTGCCCTCGAAATTTGTCACTTCATAACAAACAGATGAGGATACCTCTCCCACATCATATCCTCAAGTTCCCATGTAGCTTCTTATAATTGGTGGTTCCTCCAATAAACTTTAACCAAGTGAGTGGTCCTGTTTTGTAGAAATTTTTTGCTACGATCCAAAATCTCTATTGGCTGTTCTTCATAAGAAAGATCTTGCTCCAGCGGTATAACTTCTGAGCTTAGTACATGTGAAGTATTGGGTATGTAATTTCTCAGGAGAGATACATAGAACACATCATGAACTTGAGAGACATTTGGTGGAATCGCCAATCGGTAAGCTACCTTCCCAACAAGATCTAGTATTTTAAAAGGACCAATATACCTAGGGATAAGCTTTCCCTTCTTTCCAAATCTCATTACTTTCTTACAAGGAGATATTTGTAAGAACACTTTATCACCCAATTCAAACTCTAGGTCTTTTATTCGGTTGTTAGCATAACTTTTTTGTCGACTCTGAGCTGCTTTTATGTGTTGTTGAATAGATCTTACCTTTTCTGCCATCTCATCAACAAGATCAGGTCCTAATAGCTTTCTTTCCCCAACTTCATCCCAACAAGTTGGAGTTCTGCATTTCTTTACATAGAGAGCTTCATAAGGAGCCATATAAATACTGGAGTGAAAGCTATTATTATAAGAAAATTCCACCAAAGGTAGGTGTTGATCCCAACCACCTTTGAAATCCATAGAGAAAGCTCTCAACATGTCTTCTAGAGTTTGAATTTCCTCTCAGACTGACCGTCTATCTGAGGATGAGAAGCAGTGCTAAAACTCAAATCTGTATATAGAGTATGCTAAAGACTTCTCCAAAACTTCGAGGTAAACCTCAGATCCCGATCAGATGTAATGGAAAGTGGTACTCAATGAAATCTTACCACTTCTATTACATATATCATAGCAAGCTGATAAAGAGAGAAATCTTCTCTAATAGTAATGAAGTGTGCTGACTTCGTAAGACGATCAACTATAACTCTGATAGCATTATTGAATTTGGATGTTTTAGGAAGTCCAGTGACAAAGTCCATAGTGATGTTTTCCCATTTCTATTCTGGTATGGGTAATGGTTGTAACATCCCCTTAGACTTCTGTCTCTTAGCTTTAACTTCCTGAAAAACCAAGCATCGAGATACATATTCAGCAACATATCTTTTCATGCCATCCCACCAGAAGTACTCCTTCAGGTCCCTATACATCTTCGTGCTTCCAGGGTGAATAACGAATGAAGAACTATGAGCTTCATCCAATATTTCCTTCTTTAATTATGGGATTGGAGGAACACAAACCTGATTCCTGAACCATATTATTTCATCACAATCAATTGGAATTCAGGAACATTTCTCACCTTATTTTGTAACTCTACATCTTCTTTCTATTCCTCTTTAATCTTCACATGTATAGATGGTTGAACATTCATTTGAGAAAGATAGGATTTTCACCCTTACATTATAATTCCAAGATCCATCCTTTGTAAATCCATAAATATTGGATCTTTTGTAATCCTCATCATGGATAAGATAGCATGGTCTTGTCAACTTAATGCGTCTGCAACCTTGTTTTCTTTCCCCGGGTGGTAATGAATTGAGCAGTCGTAATCCTTAATCAGCTCCAACCATCTTCTTTGGTGCATATTAAGCTCCTTTTGTGTGAAAATATACATTAAACTTTTATGATCAGTATAAATATCACACTTTTCACCATAAAGATAATGCCTCCGAATTATTAATACAAATATTACCGCAGCTAATTCCAAATCATAAGTTGGGTAATTTTTCTCATGGATTTTCAACTATCGTGAGGCATAAGCCATCACCATATCGTTTTGCATGAGAACACACCCCAATCCCTTCTTGGATGCATCACTATAGATCAAAAACCTTTCTCCACTAAAAGGCAGTGTGAGCACAGGTGAACTAGATAACCTTATTTTTAACTCCTTGAAATTCTCTTCACACTCCTCCATCCAAATGAACTTAACTCCTTTTCAACTCAACCTAGTGAGTGGATTAGATAATTGTGAAAAATCATTCACAAAATGTCAATAATATCCAGCCAAACCAAGAAAACATCGGATCTTAGTTACTGTTGTTGGTCTAGAACATCTTTCGATAACCTCTGTTTTTGCTAGATCCACATATATCCCCTCTTTTGAGATTATGTGACCCAAAAAATGAAACTTTTTGAAACCAAAATTCAGACTTGGTAAATTTGGCATAAAGCTTCTCCTTTCTTAGTGTCTTTAATACAATTCTCAAGTGATCTTCATGTTCTTCCTTGATCTTTGAATAGACAAGAATATTGTCTATAAAGACTATCACAAACTGATCATGATAGTCTCTAAAGACTCTATTCATTAGATCCATGAAGATAGCAGGGGCATTAGTAAGACCAAATGGCATCACTATAAATTCATAGTGTCCATACCTACGGAAAGCCGTCTTTGGTATATCCCCCCTTTTGACCATTAATTGATGATACCTTGAATGAAGATCAATCTTGGAAAAGTATTGAGCTCTGCGTAGTTGGTCTAATAATTCATCAATGCATGGGAGAGGATATTTGTTCTTGATAGTGTTCTTGTTAAGTTCTCAATAATCAATGTAGAGTCTCATTGATCCATATTTCTTCTTAACAAAAAAAATAGGTGCTCCCCAAGGTGATGCACTAGGGCGTATGAATCCCTTATCAAGATTCTCTTGGAGTTGCTTCTTCAATTCCTTCAACTCAATTAGGGCCATTTTATATGGTGTATTTGAAATGGACATAGCACCCGGTATGAGTTCTATTGAAAACTCAACTTCACAATTTGGTGGAAGACCTGTAAATTCCTCTGGAAAGACATCATCAAACTCCCGTACAATGGAAATATTCTTAATCGTGAGTTTCTCTCCAACCATTTGAGATAAATAACTTTCATTTATTGGAATCAAAACCCATAAGATGGAAGAAATTTCCACTGAAGGGTTACATTCATCTTTTCATCGATAGATGATCATAGATTGATCAGGAATATGAAATGTGACTTCCCTTCTTTGGAAATCGATATAAGATCCATATAAGGAAAGCCAATACATTCCAAGAATCACATCAAATTCCACTATAGGAAGGATCACAAGATTTGTAGGAAGCACTTTCCCACAAACGTCAATTAGAGAATAATTATAAACTTTTGATGCAACTGTTGTGCCATTAAAAGTTATCATAGCTAACTCAACATCTAATTATTGAGGTATTACGATGATACCCTTAGAAAACTCATCAAAAATAAAAGATTGGGTGGATCCAGAATCAAATAAAACCTTTTCTAATTTATAGTGGATTGTAAGTTTACCTTTCACCGCTTCGTTATCGTACTACACATCACCGATAGAAATTGCATGTGACTTTACTTTTTTTTTGGCCTTAAGAGTTTGTTGACATCAATCATCATCAAAAACCCTTGGATTAGGGAATTGATTAGCATAATACCCCATTTCCTTTCACTTGTAACATTGAAGTGTAGGAGGTGCATTCTGTGTAGCCTTTTCTTTGTTCACATCACTAGACATCTTTTTCCCATCATTGCAGCATTCAAATGCCTGATGACCTTCTTTTCCACATTTGAAACATTTACTTGTCCCTTTAATAAAATTCCTTCCATGTTTTCTAATACACTTTGAGCATAAGGAAGAAATCATCTTCTTTTCAGTGTGGTCTTTAGATTTCCCTTTGAATTCCATTTTCCTCTTCTTATCAAACCCATATGACTGATGGGTTACTACAATATCCATCTCAACCTTGAGAGCACATCGAACAATTTCCTCGTAGCTATTGAAGTCCCTTATGTCCAATGCCCTTCAAAGACTTGGTTTTAAGACACTAAAGAATCGATCGATCTTACTCTCAGGTTGCATAATAATTCCGGAAGCATACCTTGAAAGTCTTGTAAAATTTGATTCATAGGTACCAACAGATTCATCATCCTTTAGCTTTAGTTCAAAAAACTCCTTCTCCATATTTGTTCGAAGAATATGAGAGAAGTACTTATTGAAAAATATGTTCTTGAACTCGTCCCATTCCATGGACTCAACTTCGTCTCTTTGCCTCGTATTCTTGATAAGATTCCACCATTTATCAGCTTCACCTTCCAAACGATATAATGCTAAGATGACTTTATCATTTTTAGAAAATTGAATAACTGAAAATATCTTTTTAGTGGTACTGATCCATTGTTCAGCCACTAATGGATCAGTAGAACCACTGAATGAGGGTGGATGCTGCCTCATGAAGGATTCAACAGAATATGACTCTTTCCTTTTCTCATTTGGAAGTCCTACATGATTCATAGCTTGAGAAAGTTGTGTGAGCATGGCTACAAGATTTTGCATTCCAGCTCCCATAACGTTTGGTTGCTCAGGGGGACAATCATAGCATTTCCCGTCACATTCAGCATTAACACAGTTCCTTCAGGTTCTAGCCATTGACTAAAACCAATAAGCATAGTGTGAGAAACACTAATCATAATAGGAAAACCACATAATCAAGAATAAAATTTCACACTTTAGGTCTTATCATAGGTTATTCATGGCCATTTCTAAAACACTAATATTATGTTATATGCTTAGACATATCCTTAGGGTTCTTACTAAGGATTTCACATCCTAGTTTCCAAAGGTTGACTATTCCTTTCCTCTGATGCCAACTATAATGAACCATAATTTACATACATTGTAATTAATTCAGAATTGAAGCATACTTATTACAACATATAACAAAACCATGATAGGACCGTATAGGTATAGTGTCTTTAGAAACTGGGAAACATAAAAAACTAGTTCATAAAGCATCTACATTATCTCCCGTTTATTTCATCATATCTAGAGTCCCTTTTGGCATATCCTACTTAATACCCTTATTCCTGACCTGGGGAAAAGAAAACATACAAAAGGGTGATCTCAAATTCTTAGTAAAGGTATACAAAGAATATATCAATCATATCATATTCATAAGAACATAATATTTTTAAAATCTTAACCTGCAAAAGAGATCATAATATCATAACATGGGATAAATCATAGTAGTGAAATGTAATCCCAATAATCATAACATAAAACATGAAACATTGTGGAATACACACAAAATCATAGAAAATCATTTCATATTAGTCGATATTCATTTCCAAGACTATCATAGCGGACAAATTCCATTTTTGAACCGAGTTCACTCCTCATTCCAGTCCTATATCACTGAACTAGATTAACTTGTCGTTCCAGAAATGTCTATATCATGAGACATAAATCTTTACCCAATGAATTGGAGAGAGATATAGGTCCCACCAATCTCATAATGAAACCATTCTTATCTTTTCCACAAAATCATAAATCATATATCAGAGCATAACCCATGTAATAAAAATGGGATTCTTAAACATCATGCCATCATAACATAATCCATATAAGATAAAAGGACATCATAAAAATAATTCCATCATAACATAATCAATTAAATTTAAAAATATGGATATAAATAGAACCCAATATTATATTATATGGAAAATAATTTTGGTAAAACACTTGAACTCCATTCTTGAGGAAAATATACTTACTACTTCAATTTTTTTTCCTTTCTTAACATGTCATACAATTTTAAACTAAAAGAAGTTAATTAAAAATAAACTTGAAAAATTATAAAGAAATATTCATGGAAATAATTTTATATGAAATCATAAAAACCTATTCATGCTGTATAAGTTAAAAAAAACATTCTTCTCATACTTTGGCTGGAAAAGTCAAAAAGTATCTCATACTGAAAATGAAATAGGATTCATTTCATATATTTTACTAAAAATTCACGAATAGGTAAAATTGGATTTAAAAAATTTTAGGAGGATAGAAATATTATTATATATTGGGGAAACATGGATGTGGATGATAAATATGCCCCAGTAAATTCTGAAGTATAAACAATCTCGGATAAAAATGAGATTGTGAGATTTTCCCTTAACTTAGGTCCGATATGCTTCGTACATATCTGAACCTCCTATATAATGATTTAAATAATTTCATTGACATATTATAGAATCATATTCATTTTTATGATATCATATATGGTCAAATTATTATCTTCTTATAAGTAATATTTCATTGCTACTTGTTATCCGGGTGTTCATTGCTTTATGTTCTTATGCATGTTTTGTCGAATAAATTATTATTACTCTTTTTAGGCTATAGATACCTCATTTACAGAATGGTATTAGTGTAATATGTATCATATTTATTCATTAAATTTATTTATATAATCATTATTCAATGAATATCATGTAGAACGAGTCGCATCCCATTGTGGAGACGGTAGGCTGTACGCACGCACGAGCGATGATATCATTCTTTTGATATTAAAATCGTATATAATTGGATGGTATATCATATATAAATAATAATAATAATGTTTTATTTATTATTTATATCATTTATACTCATTATCATACCCATCCAAATGATGAAATGTTTGAATAACAAACTACACCACGACGTGGAGACGGTAAGCCGTATGTACGCACGTGTGGTGACTTTTTCATTAATAGGATGGATAAAATAAATAATATGGTTGTAAAATTTCTATAATAACATCACAGTATATAGAAGATATTTGAATTATTATTTTAGAATGTAAACAACAAAGAAGGAGGAAGTGGAAGAAGAAAGGAACTTGAAATAGGTGGTGAGATATTTATCTCTTCCTTGGGTTCTTTCTATTGATTTGATCAAAAGGGATCCCTAGGTTGGATTTATGACTAAAGGAAGGCCTCTATGATGAAGGGAGGACAGTTGAGAGTGTATTTGGGCAGGGTTTGGCCAAGACAAATGGATTTTGAGGTGTGAATTAGATAGAAGGGGGAGTGCCGTTTTGTAAGAGGGGTGAAGGGCACCTTAGGAAAAACTTAAAATATTATTTTATAATAAATTCATATTTGATTTATAATGGCTCAAAAGTGACTTATTTATAGGATAGGGTGGGGATTAGTCTCAATAATCTCAACCAATTGGTTTTATACAAGTTTAGGTTACCATTTTAACCTTATCATTTATATTTAACTCTAAGTTAAATAATTTAACTTTTACCGTGTCTTCTTGTATTCTTATACTATATGGTTAATAAACATACAATAAACTGACAATCAAACCCGAATTGGTTCATTAATTTCATATATATTATTAGATAAGTATTTTTACTAACCTTAAATTTTTAGGAATAGAATATCAATTAATATTTTAATATTTTTTTAAAAAACTCTTTTATGTCAATTTTGACACTATTTGGTATTTTGTTTTTGCTAAATTCATAACAACATTATTACTTCGAAAAAAATTAATCTAACCAACCCAAAAATTTTATATTATACTATAAAATTAGTGTAATTTATAAAAAGTCTGAAATTAAATTTATTTGGGTATTTATAATATCAATTATGTTAATATTTTATTAATAAGGTAATTACTGCATCATCATTGCGTCATAAATATATTAAATTATTTAATTTATAAAAATTATAAATAAAATACCATTATGTAGGAAATAGTTTTATCTTTCTAATGAATATTTATAGTTGAATTTATATTATGTATTACCCAATATTAAAAACGTTTTACTTATTAAACTTTGATTTTAACTCTTTTAACTCTTCTTTGAATTAAATAATAATAAATGTGCTAATCTAATCCAAGTGGACCTAAATGGTAATATTTTATTCCTAATGTTTTTTTGGTCGAATTAAACTTATCCAATATAATTAGTACATGTGTTAGGGTAATAATAATATCATTTTTACCCTTAATTACCCTATTTACTTTTAACCATGGTAAATAAAAGTAAAAAGTTACTATTCACCAAAAATTATTTCTATCTTATTGAACTAAATTTTACTTAATGATATCAACCTTTTCTCTCAAATTTTTTAAATTCCACTCACAGAAGTGGTAAAATTATGTTTTATGTAAATTTGCAAATTCTCCTAGGAGGTGGGTAAAAGACGGTAAAAAGTTCAATAAAATTTTATATATCTAAAATTATTATAAAATGACTCCAATTAATTAAATTGAAATTATATAGGTATTATTTATATATTTTTACCTAAAATAAAATTAAATAAAATAAACAATTATTTAAATAAAAATTCGGTTTTAAACTATAACTTAGTGTTTTTCACTATTCATCAAAAATAGAAAGTTTTCAGAAAAATTCCAAAAAATCACCCTAAGATAATTTCGATATTCCAAATCCAAAAATGAAGTCCATTTTGAAAGATAAAATTTATAAAATTTCAAAAAGTGGGTATTACTATTCATAAGGGTTAGTTTATATAATAACATCTCGTTGTTTAATAAAACTCAGTATTGCGTACAATGCAAGCTATCGAGGAAGGCTCCTCTTGCATGTAACATAAGCCAAGATAGTGTTGTGCGTAGTTAAATATTCCTTTGGTGTTTTGTATAACATAATACATAAAAACAAAATATTTCTCATAAAATCTCAAGGTGTTACATCGAAATGAAAATAGATCGAGGTTCACTCTTCTTTGTGTTTGTTGTTCTTCTCTCCTCCCAATTTATCATTAATCGTGGGCATTATTCATTTAACCCACAACTTGACACATCCTGAATAATTGATCTTTGTGTACACAATTCTTGGAACAATGATCTGATATCATAGATATGGGACCACCACAGAATGATGAAGGAGTGGCGATGAATACAGTGTGATTCAGATGGAAATTAATACCTAAATTTACATTCTTTATCATGGAACAAAAAATGGGGATTTGATCTATTTTTTGAGAAGATATGATTATGAAATGATTCTTTTCATCAATGGTATGGATTGGATGAGCTCGAATATTTTATTTTTTATTGAAAAGATCACTAGATCGAAGACTAGTGGGGAAATATCAAACGCGAATGGAATTAAAGAATTTTGGAAAATACCAAAAAATAGTGTAAACTAGATCTACACAACATGTGGGCCCCCTAATTGGTTGCAAGGGTTTTAGTGGAAATTTAAACATCACAGTGTGTGATCTCTATCATACTATGTGTGGTCCATCCCCAGATACTTAATGTGTAATTAGGAAGTACAGAGACATAGGGTGGACTACAAGACCACCCTACAAGGTAATTACTCCCCTACATGACATGGTTTCTTCCAAGAACATTGGATAATCCATGTACTGGTACACAAAAATGGGTACATGAGATGAATCTATGAACTAGGACACAAGTAGAGTACAGAGGATGCCTACATGGCATGTATGACTACATGACAATTATTTGAATGGAATAGGCTATTTATATTGGAAGAACTCAAGGTCAGTAGTCATAGTGTATAACCCTTATGCCCTCCATATACTCATTCTTACATGATCTCTTGTCCTCTATATGTTGGACAAGTTTCTTTAGAGTTCATTCCCCTTATTCTTTACATTAAGATATGTATACTATCATTACCAACTCCTAGTACAATTATCCCTTCAGTGGGACATCCTCGATAGAGTTGTTGGAGTCCCCCCCCCCCATGAGAGGCCCAATGTGGAATCCTCTATTAATTTTCATTCCCTAGTTTGATTACTGGGTATCGATGTGACCAATCCTGTTGAGTTTCAATACTCTACTTCACAGTTTAATCTATATTGATTTGTTGGTATCACCTCTTAGACCAGGTTGTGATACTCATCTATGTATCTATTCTCTTTGTATCTATCAAATTATCATTCTAATGGTGGGACCTGGCGAGTAGTAACTCTCTGGTGGACATCATCAGTTTCATCATACTCTGGAGTGTGTTATCCCACATGAGTGTTTTATGGAATCTTTGAGATATAATTATATTCTTAGTCTATTATGGTAATGGATTACTCCTAGACTGTGTGTCTTTATTGAGTATATATTGATATTAGTTTTATATGTGATTTAGTCATATACATTTGTATAAATGACTGTATTTTGTTTTTTATATACTTTTTGGTTTTAGGGTGTCCTACTGAGTATTATTATACTCACCCCTTGATGGTTTTTTCATTAACGTGTTTTGTCTTGTGCAGATTATAATCCTTTTGATGGAGTCATAGGTAGACCAAACCATACTATTAGTAGTGAGAATAGATAGGCTCAGGTCTGTTCTTATAGATTTCAGATAGTAGTCCTAGTACCTCTACAATCATGTTGGACTTGTGTTACATACTTTTTTATATTGGTCTTTAATTTGGCCTTATTTACTTTCCTTTACTTTATATCATACTCTAGTTGTGGGATATATATGTATGCCTACATTTTTTATTCCAGTTTTTTACATTTCATCATTTTGTGGGCTTGGAGACATGTGTGTCTGTGTGTTCTAGTATTTAGACAATGCCTCCCATGATAGTGATCTTCTAAATCGATGCTAGTCACTAGCCCCTAGACTATTAGAGGTAGGCTTGGGGAGTTGCTTCATGGTCCCCCTGGTACAAGTCCGGATAGAATGGTATCATAGGTGTCTGGTTCAACCATAGGATCAGGATTTTGTGAGGTTGGTTTGGGGAAATATTGTTAAGTGTTTTAGGTTCAGATTTCGGTCCAGGGACTCTTTTTTTTGCGGTGGCCGATATATCTATACACCAAGAATCTGATCACCTAATTTTTGACTCGGTACATGATAACACTAGTTATAGGGGAAAAATGGTGACTGCATCATATAAGAATTGGTTTTTGTTTTCATGTCCTTCTTGAGTCAACTCTCTAGATAAACTCATTGATTGTGGTATATCTTTTTTACTTTTAGGATGACTCCATTATGTATACCAGCTAGGATTATGCATAATGATCATAAAGATGACCCCCTTAGTGACTAGGATTGGATACATTGACTATTTCAATAGATGTTACTTCTAGGGCGTGCACCATCCATACCACAACCTATAGAGAAGCATGTGGTACCCACAATACCAACAAATGAGGAGTGTAGGCTGAGTGCACTTCACAAGTTTCAGAAATAGACACCCCTAATGATGCATGGTGAGACTAACCCATGGGTAAGTGAGTAATATCTTGAGGTGGTTACCCAAGTCAACTATCTAGTCCAGACACCATTATATTAGATGGTGGTCCTGGCCGGAAGCCTTCTTCTTGTCTCTATAGGTCAATGGTGGGGTTTAGTAACACTATCTTATGATGTGGTGAATCATTCATCGACAGAATTTGAGAATCTCTTCAAAGTTGAGTTCTAACCATCTATTCTAAGGGTTGTACATATCCAAGAGATTCAGAAGATCTAGCAGGACAGCATGATGGTAGCTAAGTATTCATTGTAGTTTACCAACCTTTCTAGGTAATTGATGGACATGGTTTGACATCAGTTATCCAGGGATTGAACCATCAAATGAGGTATTTGTAGAGAAATTCAACCATTAACTATCCCTATATGAATTTCTAATTATGATTGGATGATAGAGAGGTCATTTGTGGTAGAAAGTTTCTTGGATGAGTAGATACATCTAGTGCTTGTCAGCAGTTGGAATTTATGAGCAGAGATCTCGACAGTAGGGTGATGAAGTCTATATCAGATATATAGGTGAGAAGAATATTTTAATAAGAGGTATCATGGTATAGGATCTGTATATCATGGAAAATAGGGTGGGTATAGTCATCCTAGATATTTGAAGTGCTACATGTGTGACTGTAGGGGAAATCTCACCTGAGATTGTCTATCCTATTGTATAGCTGATAGAGTGACTGTGGATGGGCCACCGAGGTAGAGACAATGGTAGGATTAGGTATGTCTACCGGACGTCAGATGTGGAAGAGGATTTTGGAGAGAATTAGTATGTGTTTTATGTTTCAACTTGTTACCACTACCACCCCCAAGTGCTCCACACTAGGTTCAGGGAGCTGAAGGACATGGGTGGGGATAGCAACAGGCGGTCGAGGCTTATGACCCAGGGGCTCCATGAATGATTCAAGGTATGATCTCTGACTTTTCTATATTATATGAAATACTAATAGACACATGTTCTGGTCATTCCTTTCTCATCTCATGTCTAGTTTGAGTCTTAGATAATCAATTCGAACCGTTTACTCAACCCTTACACTTGGATACTTATACTAGAGATGATTCAGTGATGAAATACAAGTGTTGTTAGTGTGACTTTACTCTTGGAGGTGAGAGTTTATGTTGTAATATCTTGGTAGCATCATTGAGTCATCTTGATGTCATTCTTGGTATGAACTGTTTATCCCCAGTTTATGCTCAGATTGACTGTTTTAGGCGAAGGGTGTGGAATGGCCACATTGATAGAACTATTTCCTCTTTTCTTGGTGAAAAGGAAAACAAGGTAGTGATAGATGGACTCATTCATAGTAGTTTGTAGCTTATTGTATATCAGTTGGCTAGCCTGGACCTTGGAGTAGTGGATGTTGTGATTTTCCATTTTACTATAGTAGTGGTGGAGTATGAGTAAATCTTCCACAAAGATGTTCCTGGTTCTCCTCCCCACTAAGGGATGATTTTTTCTTTTATCTACACCTCATAATGACACTGATATCTTCTCCAGAATATCAAATGGCTCCCGAAGAGATTAAAAAGTTGAGGGTATAGTTGGAGGACATTCAGAGGAAGGGATTTGTGATACCCAGTGTTTCAGCTTGGCCAACCCTAGTTTTATTTTCGAAGAAGGAATACATGATCTTTAGGTTGGGTGTGGAATATAATCCCTTGAATCAATTGAATATGAAGAAAAAGTATCCACTATCAAGGATCAATGTTCTATTTGATTAGTTAAGAGGGGAATTATGGTTCACAAAGATTAACCTCAGATCAATCTATCACCAGCTATGAGTACAGGTTGAAAAAATAGTTAATACTACATTCAGATGTTGATATGGTCACTATGAGTACTTGGTGACGCCCTTTGGTTTGAAAAATGTCTCATTAGTGTTCATGGGACTCATGAACTAGATCTTTCATCCTTTCTTTGATCGGTTTTTGGTAGTCTTTCTTGACAATATCCTTGTGTACATGGTGTCCTAGTAGGAGTATCAGAGACACTTAAGTAAGGTTTTGGATGTACTCAGAGAGAACCAAATTTACAAAACTCTCTCAATGTTCCAGTTATGGATTCATACAGTACACTTTCTAGGACATGTTATCTCAATGGATGGAGTGTAAGTGGACCTATCCATGATCAATGTAGTGTTAGGTTGGGATCCATATAACTGAGTGATGGTGGTATGGATCATGCTTGCGTTGGCAGGCTGTTATTGGAGTTTCATACCTAATTTCTCCAGGATATCATCACCCATAACATCATTGACTAAAAATGGGAAGCCTTTCATGTGGAAATAGAATCTATAGAAGGATTTATAGCAGTTGGGGTGGATTTTTATGAGTTCTATGGTCTTGATATTGCAAGTGTTGGGTGTCGAGTATGTAGTGTTCTATGATGCATCAGTTAATTGTATTGGTTGTGTCTTGATACATATGAATGTGATGATTGAAAATGGTTCACAACATTTGAGACCACCTGATAAGAACAACGTAACCCATGAACTTTAGTTAGCAGTTGTAGTCATCCCATTGAAGATGTGGTGACACTAATTAAGGGGTAGGAATTTTATCATCTACTCTGATCACAAGAGTCTCAAGTGAATCTTCCCTTACAATAATCTCAACATGATATAGAGATGATGGATAGACTTCCTCTAGGATTATGACTTCATGATTTTCTATGCTCCTAGTAAGTGGAATGTGGTGTAATATGATCTCAATAGTAGATCTTGTTCATAGTTGTTGGCTGAAGCATCAACATAGTTGGCCTCGTTGTATTTATCCATTGTGGATGGAGATGAAGTGTCTTTCCTTCATTAGATGGTTTTCACCCCTCCACTCTTACAACAATTTAGGGTAACACAACATGGGGATTTATACAATGAGATGCTACATGCTCAGATATCCACATGGAATTTTTCAGATGGATATTCAAAAGGTGGGGAGCATGTTGTTCTTTTCATATGACACATGGTTGTACAAGTGATGTTGCAGAAGGAGGTTCTAAGAGTGTTTCACACAAATAATTTGGCGGTACATCTACATGTGGAAAAGATTTAACAAGAACTCTTATATCAATATTATTGGACATGGATGAAGAAAGGAGTAACAAAGTTTGTCTCTCGATGCATTACTTTTCTGAAAATGAAGGTCGAGCACCAAGTTCTAGCAAGGTTAGATTAATCCCTTGAGGTGCCATAATCGAAGCGTGATGGTATATCTAAAGACTTTGTGAAGGTATTACCACATACATATAAGAGAAATGATTCCATATAGGTGGTTGTTGACTGACTGAACATGTTAGCCCACTTACTAACAATACGATAACAGAGTTCAGTTGAGATATTGGGACACCTCTACATTCATTAGATAGTCTGGATCCATGGGGTTCCATCGATGATATTTTCTGATCATGATTCTAACTACACATCCCGGTTGAGTAAGGAATTACAATATTCATCTGCAACCTATTTACCCATGAGCACAATGTTTTACCCAAAAACCAATTCCCAAACTGAGTGGACCATTCAAGTAATAGAGGACATACTGCGAGCATTTATATTGTATTTTTCCATTGTTGGGAGGGTCACCTACCACTGACAGAGTTTTTTCAACAATAGATACCATTCCACCATCATTATGGAACCATTCGAGGCTTTTTATGGGCTACCCTTTAGGTCACCACTTTTTTGGAGTGACCCAGGAGATCCAACACTCATGATCCCAAAGATGGTGTGAGCTACAACTAAATAGGTGTCGATCATCTAGGAGTAGAAGAAGACTGTACAGAGCCGTCATATGTCTTATGCTAATAGGCGATGAAGGCCATTGAATTTATAGGAAGGAGACTATGTGTTCCTATGGGTTTCACCTTGATGGGGATTATAGGGATTTTTTTCTGGTGGAAAGATATCTTAGAGGTTCATTGGACCTTTCCAGATACTATGTAGAGCTGGTGAGGTGGCGTACCTCTTAGCTCTAACTACCCAGTTAGACCGAGCAGATGATGTCTTCTACATGTCTCAGCTAAGGAGATACGTTCCTGACCCATTATACATTATCGACTGAGGAGAGATGGACATCGGGGATGGAGTGACCTTTGTTGAGTACCCAATAACTATTGAGGATCAGGGGAGAGGATCTTTCATGGGTGATCAATTCATTTTGTGAATTTATGATGGAAGTATGAGAATCTTCAGGAGAGCATATGGGATTGGGATACTTAGATTCGTGCTCAGTACCCTCATCTTATTTATCATCCCTCAGTTATTCATTTCGGGATGTAAATCTCCAAGGTGGGGAGAATATAATGACTTAAATTTTCTTTTTATTATTTTTAAATAATATATGGATTTTCTGAGACCAAGAACTGAGACAACGTGAAAATATGAGGCCTAGTGTTCCCAAAATACATGTTTCATATATGTTAAATGTATTAAATAGTACGTGTGTGTGGTTTTTGTGAAGATGTATAATAACTTCTAAATGAGTGCCCAGATCATAAGTCTAATGGAACCGTTGAGTATAGAACATTATGTTTACCCCATGTGTGACTTAGAATTACGTATTGGAGTTAATTTGAAGAAAATTCATCGGGGGTGTAGAAATTAATAAATTAACTAAATAAAATTATTTTATTTCATTTGTTTGATGAAATGAACATTCAGTCATTAAAAATAATATTATGGATGAATCTCATGGTCAGTCTCATAACCGTATAATTCTTGGAGGACTATTGAAGAGAGATTTTAGGATTCTCTATTAGGTGAACAACGATGGATCATGGATTGATAATCTACGCACATTTATTTCAACTTATTTTTCCTATGACAACGATGTAGCAATAATTATTCATCATCACAAATTCCAAATTGAATTAGGGAATATATTTTTAATTCTTTTGTATATTGTTCTCTATTTATATGATGAAAGTGAATCAATCAAATAATTTATTGATTCATGGATCGAGTGTATTGTGGGTTGTGATTACATTTAAACATTTTGATGAGAGATTAATCTTTGTGATTATTTTTTTATTATATTGTTGTTCTAATGGTGATGGATCAAGATCGACATGGAAATTGATCAAGGTTCATTCCTCCCTTTGGTTCATGTTCTTTTCTCCCCTCGATTTTTCATTCATCGTGGACATTCTTCATTTGGCCCATGACTCATCACATCCCAATCAATCGATCATTGTTACCCAATTCTTAGAAAAATGATATATTATCACAAATATGGGATCAACAAGGTAAAAATGAGGTGTGAAAATTGAGATTGAGAAATTTGGATCACTATGAATCCTGAATTCACATTATTCAATGAGGAATGAATACTGGTGATTTGATCAATTTTTTGAGAAGATGTGATGATGAGACATCTTGATCAATAATAAATGGATTGGATGATCTAAGTTATTTTTTCGTGATAAAATGATCACCATATTGAAGGTTGGAGGCATCAAATTGAATGTAAAAGGAATAATGATATTTTTAAAAAATCCCAAATAACACAACGTGTAAACAAGATCTATAAGCCATGTGGGGACCTAGAGTAGTAGGAAAAATATTGGGGGAATAAAAAAATCACATAGCCTATGATCCCATTAAAATGACACATAGTCCTTATTTGGATTCTTTGTGTGTACTAAAGAAGTATACAGACGTGGGTTGGACCACATGGCCAGCCTACATTGCATGTACTCTCCCAAAAGACATGGTTTGAACCAAGTACACAGGCTAAATCATGTACTAGTACACAAATATGGGTAGACAGGATGAATCAATGTACTGGCACATGGGTAGAGTACATGGGATTCATACATGGAATGTACTACTACATAGACACTATTTGAATGACATGGGTTGTTTATACGGGCCGAACATAGGTTCAAGGGACACAGTGTGTAACACTTCTACATGTCATGTACTGCTTACTATATAGATTAGATATATTTTACTCTCTATATTGGACTAGTTTCATTAGGGTTAATTCCTCTTATTATTTCCCTAAATGTATTTATAGTATCATTTCCTACTCTTTTGAAAACCATCGATTAAGTGGGACTTCCTGGATAGAGTTGTTGGAATCCCCCCTCCAAGAGACTCATAGTGGGGTCCTCTATTCATCTCCGTGGCCAAGGTAGTGTACTATGTATCATCATCCCCAATCTTACTGGTCACTAATCATCTACTTCGAGGGATAATCCAAATTTATTTTTTGGCATCACCCCATGTCCCAGGTTGTGATCTTCATCTTTATATCGTATTATCTTCGGATCCTCTACTTAGAGTGTTAATTCAGATTGAGTTATTGGTATCACCTCCTAGACCAGTGCTAGTCATCGACCCCAGAACTATTGGATGCATGATGGGGGATTCATGACATGAGTCTTCACTAGGATGGTTTATGAAATATTTATTTATATTTAATTTTTTATAAATTAATCTTTTGATAAATTACATGAGTGCCCCTCCACTATATTATAAAAGGTAACATTTTTTCTCTTTTATTTACACTTCAAAACATATTTGGTTGGCCGAAAACCTATCATAAAATAATAAAAACATTCATATCTTAATCATAGAAGAATTTATTTTGGATTAAATACAACCAAGAAACTATTTTGGTCAATCAAAAAGCTGATAACAGAAGAAGAGGTATTGTTCATCAATAAATGTTTTTGTTTTATTTCTTTTTTAAAACCAAATAAATTATTTTTATATCATTTTTATGTATTAAAAATAGTAAAATTAATATACTGATATGTTTTTATGATAATTTAATTACTTATAACCTCACACAATCCCATCAAATCAGATACACAATCAACATTTGTGTGTATGACAGACTACAACCTCATGAACCGACATCAATTGTTCTTCCATTAACTGCTTTAAAGGTTAGTGATTATGAAATATTAATAGTTTATAAATGATATATATTATATATATATATATATATATTATATTATTAGGATTCTATTATTTTAATATCACACATAACTTCTTGCCTTCAATTTTTTGGGAATACGATAATGTTGTTCGAGTGTACGGCGGACTACCACCTCACGAAGCGATGTTATTCGTTTATGTTTTACATGGAATTTATAAATAATTTTTTCAATAAAATTATATGATTAATATGAAATATTCATGATTCTATAATGATATTAAATTATATAATTTTGTTCTTTTAATTCAAAAATAAAATGAAAATAATATTCATGCGTACGTATGGCCTATCATCCCCATTAACAATTAATTTTATTTTCTACCTATAATATTTTTGAATTAACATTAATACATATATAATAAATATATATGATTTTTATATCATTTTTAAATCTTTATATATTATTAAATAATCATCTAATAATGAGTACCAATAATAGAAAGTCAAAAAATATATGAAAAACAAATCAGTTATTACCAGAAACATAACCTTAACATGGAATTAATAATAAGTGAGTAATATAATTTCATATGTAAAAAATATATGGTATTATATATATGTTTATGAATATGATTTTGTGAAAAATTTATAATAAATTTTTATCTATTATAAAAAAGTTTTTAACACATATGAATGAAGTCAATACTTAAGGTATAGCGATTTCCAGTCTCACTTTATTTTTGTGCAACTTTCACTATATTCACCACTCGTATCTTTTGTGTTATGTATATACTTAAAATTTCTGTATTATATAATCTATATATTTAAATTTATTTTGATTTACAAATCCATTTGATTATATCTCTTTCATGGGGTTTATTATTCAATGTTACCAAAGTGGTTAGAGTATAATGCTACAGTCTCATAGTTTATTGATATTTTTTATGTTTATGATTATATTAATGAAGTATTATAATCTATACCTCAAGAATTCTCCTGAAATTTATTATCATATAGTTATTGATGATATATTCATTTAATGGTACCATTTTGGAAATATTTGGTTCTTAATATAATTAAGAAATTATTTTTAATAAATTCTTACCTTATTTATCTCTTAGGTCAAAAATTTGTTTTATTCAAACCAAAATTTTCTAAATAAATCAAAAAATCTTTTAAATAATGTATTAATATAAATTTAAAGGAAAATGGATTTCAAATATTTTTAATTTTTTAAAAAGTGTATAAAATGGTTTTAAAAATTTCCTTTATATGTATAAGGACCCATCCTTAAATATTACATATTCTAGACTTTAGTGAAGAATTTACTTGCTTTCACATTGTAGATATTTTTAGGTTTATATATTTAGATAATTAGTACATCATTAATACATAATATCCCATAATCATACAAGAGGATACTACCAAAATAATATCTATTTTCTTTCAAACTATAAAACATTTAAAATAAAACATGATTTTATTTCTTGATAATAATATTCTTGACTTCTTCATTTCTCTTACCCATACTTCTTATCTATGGAAAAAATTTAAAAAAATGTGATGGGAACAAAAATCTCTATGAGGGATATAAAATAATGAATTAAACCATTAGTCCAAAAATATTTTAAACTCAAGAAAACATTTTCAAAAAATCATACTTATCACCCATAAAAACATAAGATCTTTAACATACCTCATAAAATCATAAGATTAATCAAAATAATTATTATAAATATTAAATAATAAAGGTAACTTGTGGAATATTTATCATAATTAAATTTTATATTTCACAACTACATAGGGAGAAACCTTCACAGTTATGTTAAAAATACCCATCATAGTATATTCCCTAAATATCTTAGAATAATCCATGTCATTTAACTCTTTATAATTACCCAATTAATTGGAGAGGTATAATAGGATAACATAACTTTGGTTTATCATAGAACAAACCATATAGATAAAAAAATTCCCAAGAACCAAGACATAAGCATAATACATAAATCATGCATAAAGGAAAAATAACATTTCCACATTGCAATCACAAGATATCATTTCAAGATATTTACATAATCAATCCCCTATCAAAATAATTTTTAATACCAAAATAATTGAAAAAGTAATATGGTATTGATTTTACCTTAAGAATCATTATTCCATGTAGAGGAATCCAAATATCAAATAACTATTACGATGGAAAAGAAGTCGTTGTCATCGTATACGTTAAAAAAATTTCTTTTGTCATTATGTACGGAAAGTCAAAATCTCCAAATAAAAAAATTCCATTAAAATAAAATTTATGTAAATTCAATATATAGATATAATATAATATATTAAATATTCATTTTACACATAATATTTTAATGAAAGAACCGACAAGTATATGTTTAAACCAAATAATGGAATGTTGGTTAAGAAATTCCCTTACCTCAAGTCTAACTTGTATCATTTATTCTTTATCTTCATGAATTATACAGTTAGGTTAATTTATAATTTATATAGAAACTTTTTAAAGTTTATTATTAATTTTTATCTCTTATTAACATGTTATAATAATTACATAATTATTTATGTTCATATAGGATGTTTTGTCGATATTCGGTTCTTGAGTTGAAAATGAACTTGGTATGACGTCAATAGTACATGTGTTAATAAGTCCATCATCTCCAAAACATAAAAAATGATATTAATATATTAGATATTCATTATATATGTGTTTATAATAATCTTTTAATACAAACTAAAAAAACAGTTTATGGAGATGGTAGGTCATACGTACGCATGAACACTATTTTCTTTTTTCTTGTTGTATTGAAAGAGAAAAATTGAATGAAATATATATAAATATCATATATTAAACAATATATATATATATAAATATCATATATAAATATCTATAAATATATAATATCATTATAGTATAATAAATATTTCAATAATATCATATATTTTTTCAAAAAAAAAACCTTAATACATTCCATGTGATGTGTGAACGAATCACATCACTTTGAGAAGGCGGTAGTCCATACGTCCACAAAGGAAGTTGTCATATAACCACAATTTGGAAACTATGAAGGTATGATTAATTTAAAATTTAAATAATTTTAAATAGTTTATAATATATATATTAAAATATTATTTGAACATAATAACTATTTAATGACCATCCATGAATATGTTAAAGGAAAAAAGAACAAAAAACATTATTTGCGTGGATGATTAATCAACATAACTTGGACAACAATTTAATTTTTTTGAATATGAGGAGTTTAGAAAAGAAATGGATATGAGATATTTCATTATAAATATAAAACTTCATTATATACATAATTTTGGAGTTATTATTAATTTATGGATGAATTTGGTAAGGAGAATTTAGAAAAATAAAAGAAATTAAAAGAGGTACTTTGGGAAAATTACCACTTGAATATCCCATGCTTGAAAGACCTTTGAGGACCTTGGATTTGGTCTCGTGGTCAGAACAGAAGAAATTTTTCATGGGTAGAGTGAGTAGGATAGGTCTGGGCAAATATTTTTGGATCTAAAAGGATTTTTGGGTTGAAATAGGGTGGTGGATAGGTGGTATTTATACCTGAGAAGAGGTGGTTTCAAGTGATTAATTTAATGATTAATTTATATTAAAATCTAACGATATAGAGGTTGAATTAAATTACATTACTTTGGAATGTAATATATGTATTATATTCTGGTTTGGGTTGATACACACCATATACAACCATTCAATGTTTTAGTTTCTAGGTACATTAAGCTTTTAACTTTTAAATTTAACCCATTTCAAAATATTACTTTTACTATGGTAAATATTTTTTTTACCATAGTAAAATTTTTAAACCTAAAAATGAAATTAACCATACAACCTAATATGGAACTTATGATTACAAATATGGAATCCATTTTAATTAATTTAATTTATATATTATGGAATATTTAATTTAATATTAATTTCATAGATAAAACTAAAAATTGAGTTTTTAAAGTGAAATGTTCACAAGTTTAAATGTTTTTATATCAAATTTCAATTTGAAATTGATTCCAATGACAAAAATTGGATTAAATGATAAAAATATAATCTAAATATACTTTAAAACCAATTTAAAAGAAAATATAACAATTAATTAAATTTGATGAGAAATTAGTTTTGAATTAAAATGTAGTATTTTCACTATTTATTAAAATATGAATCTTATCAGAAAAATATAAAAAATTCAAACAATGTAAATTTTTATTTCACTCTGCAAAATAATAATTTTCTTTTGTAAAATAGATCTTATAAAAGTTTCAAACACTATATTTAAAATGGTCTCTCCCTCAAAAGGTATTAAAACTACCTTTTAAAAAGATTGGAGAATTTTATGCTTAAAATTGGATTTATTCTCATTTTAAGCCTCTAAAATTTATTAGATGAATGTAAAGAGATTTAATAAAAAAACATAATATAGATAGTTATTTTCATTCATTACAATACAAGGACTAAGATATAACTACAATTTAAAATAATAATACTAATAACGTATTATTTTTTGGTATAACATAGTCTTGTGTGAAACATAAGATTTCAGAGAAACTCGTTATTTTAATTTTAGTACACTATTGGATATAGCATCCCTATTGGGGTAAAATTAATATCCAATTCATAAATATTAAAAGGCATGAAATTTTTTTATTCTATAATTACCTGAGATGTTACATCTATCTACCCTTTTGAATATTGCATACATACAATTTTATTCACTTGTCAAATAAGTGGGGGAATTTCTACCTCATACCACTTTCTAATTCCCATGTTGAATATTCAATAAAATGGGTTTCCCATAAAACCTTAACCTAATGAATCACCTTATTCCACAACACTTGATCTCCAAGTTTATAAATCTGGACTGAAAAATGCTTATAAGAATGATTCTTATCGAACTGAACTTCTACTAGAATCAATACATGAGATGAATCCAGAATATACGTTTTGAACACTAAAACATGAAAAACATTGTTTACCTGGGATAAAAGAGTAGGTAAAGCCACTCAATAGGAAACTGATTCATCTTTTTTTAGGATTTCATAAGATTCAATGAACCGTGGACTCAATTTTCCCTTTATACCAAAATGCATCACACTTTTCCATCGAGAAACTTTGACAAAGACATCATCAAATACCTCCAAAGAAATATCCTTCCAACCTTTATTTTCAAAACATTTCTACCTGGTCTAAGTCTTCCTCATGTGATTTTGAATAAAATAAACTTGTTTTCCATCACTTCTACCAATTCTGGACTCATCAACTTTCGTTGTCCTACTTCATCCCAAAAAGCTAGAATTTGAATCTAGTTTTCATATAATGACACAAATCATAGAATCTATATACTGGAATAACAATAGTTATTATACTAAAACTCAACCAAAAAAATATATTGATCCAAAATTCCTTAGTAAAACATTGAACATGCATGTATAATATCCTCCAACATCTGAATTTTTTGTTCTATCTTCCGATCTGATTGAGGATGAAAAGCTGTACTAAATTTTAATTTGGTTCCTAATGACTTCTAAAGGCCTTTCCAAATGATCGATGTGATCCTTTTATCAAGATTAGATAGAAAAGAGAGAGTAAATACATAGAACCTGACTATCAATTTAATATATAATTGAGAATTTTGGTTTAGAGATTAAATATCTCTAATAGGAATAAAATGCTAATATTTATTCAATCAATAAAAAATAACCCATATCTCATTTTTACCTTGAGAAGTATTTGGTAATCCAACTAAAAAAATCAATGGATATATTATCCCAGTCCCAATATTGCACTAGAAACAGCTGATGAATCCCCTTTGGAAATTTTAGTTCTACATTGAAAGGATGAAAAATCGAACATTTCACATTAAAGTAAGAAATATCTCTTCTCATTCTATCCCAACAATTAAACTACCAAAATCTCTGCACATCTTAGTACTTAAAAGATGAACTGAAAACCAAGAACTATGAGTTTCGTGTAACAACTCTTTCTTAAAATATGGATCATGAGGCACACACAACATCTTCCAAAATCACAAAACACAATATTTATCAAGGTTAAATTCAGGTAACATACCCTTCTAAAACAATTATAACTTTTTCTGCAACTCATTATCTTCCTTCTGCACTTGTTTAATTCTGTCTGATTGAGGTTATAACACTAAAACTAGAAATAAAATAGAGGAATTTCCCACATCAACAACTTCCATGCCAATGTTTATAAAATACTTAACCAAAGGATCATGTAACAAATGTAACATGGTTAATGTAGCATTATATTTTTGACTCAAAGCATCATCTATATTATTTTATTTTCCCGGATTGTAACAAATTGTGAAATCATAATCGTTGATTACTTCTAACCATATTATCTATCTCATGTTCAATTATTTATAAGTGAATATATACTTAGAAGTTTTGTGGTTAGTATATATTTTACATTTTATTCACATAGATGATGCCTCAAAAATTTTAAACCAAAAAAAGCAGCTAATTACAAATCATGTGTAGGGTAGTTTAACTAATGAGTTTTCGACTGTTCTAAAGCACAAGAAATTTCCTTATCATTCTTCATTAGGACACAACCATGTCCTTTCAATAAAGCATCACTATTTATAAGAAAACACAACATTTCTAGAATAAAATTCCAATACTGAATAATTCACCAATGTTCTTTTTAATTACTGAAAACTATCATCACATTATTTTTCTAGATGAAATTAACACCTTTTAAAGTTAACATTGTTAGTGGTATAGATAACCATGAAGAAATTTCTACAAAAATACGGTAATAGCATGATAAACCATGAAAACTACAAATCGAGATTATATTTTTGGTCTCAGATATTCTTCAACAACTTTCATTTTAGTAGGATTAACACTTATTCCATATTTAGAAACAATGTGACCAAGGAATGAAATATGTTGTAACTGAAACCCACACATGCTAAATATTCCATTTATTTTCTTTAGTTTAATGGTTTAAAAAAACATTATAGTACTTTAATGATACTCTTTACTTTTATAATATATCAAAATTTCATCAAAAAATACAACCACAAAATTTTCTAAGAACTCACACAATATTCTTTTAACAAGATCCATGAATAAAATGGTTGGATTGGTTAACCCAAATGGAATAAATAAAAATTCAAATTGGATATATCTAGTATGAAACACAGTCTATATAATTTATTCTTTATTTAATTTCAATTGATGGTACCCTAACCTCGAGTTAAATGTCAAAAAATAATGTGCTCCATGGATCTGATCAAAAAAATAATCAATATGAGGAAAATGACACTTTTTATTTATAGTGATGTTATTCAAGGATCTATAATCAATGAAAAGTCCCATTTAACCATATTTCTTTTTAACAAACAACTCAAGAGAACCCTATGGTGATGTGCTAGGTTGAATGAAACCTTTGTCTAATAATTTTTGTAATTCCTTCTTCAACTCTAAAAGTTCATTTTCACCATTCAGTAAGGAGGTTTTGAAAAAGTATTAGCGTAAGGAACTAAGAAAATATTAAATTCTTCTTCCCTGTTAGTTATAAAACCAAGAAACACAACAGTAAAAACATCAGGATACTCATTTACAACTATAAAATAATTAATTTTAATAGTTACTTTTTTAATAATATGTGAAAGATAACATTTGATTCCATTTTTTAATAGTTTTTGAACTTTTGAATATGTTATCAATGGTAATGGTTCACTATTGTGCGCAAATATAATTTATTTATAAAATGAAACTTCTTTAGATCTATATTAAATCTGAGCATATTAAATAGGAATCCCATCTATACAAAGAATAACATTAAAATCTACTAGGGAAAAAACAAGGTGTGTAGGTAAGTTCATTATACATACAAGGATATGAAGATTTTTAAAATTTATTTTTTTCTTTAACATTTTTCATATGTGTTTTTACCATCTGTTCTGGATTGATTTCTTGAGCCGGAATTTCCAATTTACTATAAAATTTCCTAGAAACTAAAGAATGTGTAGGCCATGAATAAAAAAATACATTAGAATAATATGAATAATCAAACAATATACCCAATACCACTTCATTTTATTTACAAACCTCTACTGAAGTAGTTGCAAAGGATTTCATCACACCTTTTTTTCTTATAGTCTAGTAGCTTCCCTTTATTTGAGTTCTTTATCAGACACCCATTTTCATATTGACTCATCTCATTACACTTAAAAAAATTTACTGAAAATATATATGATATTTTTCTTACCGCTAACATTATCTTTTTTAGTGCAGCTATAAGACTTATGCCCCATTTTACCACATCGAAAGCACATACTAGAATTTAGAAGGAATTTTCTAGTGTTTTTTACCTCAATTTTCACAAATTGTAACCTTAATTTTCATACCATAATGGTTTTTTTGATAAATTATTCCCTTTCTCCTACAACTTTGATTTCTTATTCTACTATTTTTAAAGAACACATGATCAGAGGGAAACTCTATTTTCCACCTTCTCCACACATCGGACATGTTTTTCATATCTTCTAAACTCATAAGAATCCAATTCCCTTCGATTTTTTTGCCTTTAATCCTAAGTATAAATTATTTCCCTTACTATCATGATACATGATGAAATTTTGAGCATACCTTTCCAGTTGAGTTAATTTTTCATTTGTAATAATCTACTGAGTCACCCTCTTACCTCAATTCCATGAATTTTTTTTCTATCCTAAGTCGAACAGCCTTAGGAAAATATTTCTCAAGAAACATAACTTTGAATTTATCCCAATCAAGAGAATCAATATCCTAAATCCCCATAATATTATTAACCATAAACCTCATCTGAACGAATTCACCTTCAAAAATATTAACAACAAGACTATCCTTTTGATTGTCTAGAAACCCAACTACATCAAAAATCATTTCTAGTGCTTTAATCTGCCCTTCTGCTATCATGTGGTCAATTGATCCTGTGAATGATGGCTGATGTTTCTTCATGAAGTGATCCAAAACTGATATTTTCCTATGTGGTTGATCTGTATACTCTCATGCATGGATAATGCCACTTTTTATAGCCTATTTCAACTTTACCATCACTATAAAAAAACATTCTATTTTGATTCTGACAATCTTAGGTTTTTTATTATGATGTTTTTTCCAATGGATGTCATTCTAGGAAAACTACCCTATTTCCGCTATAGAAAATCCATTATGAAAAAAATATTTCTTAGACGGAGTAATATGGTAATCTTCACATTCTATATCAGTTCAATTTTACCATAGAGTAAAAATAATTTATGGATATTCTATTAACAATATCATAACCCCTAATGTTATCTAAACTAGCTTCTAATACCCACTATAAGTCCCCAAACATAAACATTACATAATATTAAGTTTATTTAAGAATTTAATTTCTTTCACAGTGAGTATATTTTCAGTTTTACAATTTTAGATAATTAAGACATCATTAATGCCTAACATCCCATAATCATACAAGATGAAACTTCCAAAATAGTATCTATTTTTTTCAAAATAAAAATCTTCTAAAATAATACATGATTTATTTTCTTGGTTTATTCCATTCTCATACAAATCCCTATACCCTATGGAAAACATTTTTAAAACCTTGGATGAGAACAAAAATCTCTATAAGGGATATAAAATAATGAATGAAATTGTTAGTCCATAAATATTTTAAACTCAAGATTTTTTTTTCACAAAATCATACCTTTTACCCATAAAAACATAATCTCTTTACTATAACTCATGAAATAATAAGATTCATAAAAATAATTATTAGATATCCTAAATCACAAAGGTAATTTTTGGCATCTGTACCAAACATGCATTGTATCTTTCACAACAACATAGAGAGTATCCTTCATGGTTACGTTTGGAATAACCATCACTATAAATTCCCTAAATCTATTAGAAAAAACTTATAATTTAACTCAATATAATAACCCTATTAATTAGAGAGCTATCAACAGCTCACCCACCCTTTTTTTTATCATGGAACCACTGGTACAAATAAATAATTCCCAAGAACTAAAACACAATCACAATACATAAATCATGCATAAAAAACATTTCCACATTGCAATCACAATATATAATTTTAAGATATTTACATAATAAAAACCTTCTTAAAACCATTTCACTACCAAAATATAGGAAAATAGAATATGGTATTTCTTTTAGTTTTAATTTGTTTTTGACTCATATAGGAATCCAAATATCAAATAACTTTTACTGTGGTAAATAATTCGTTGTTATCGTATACATTAAAAAACAATAATTTTGTTGTATTGTATGGAAAGTAAAACCCTCCATATAAAAATATTCCATTTAAATTACATTAATGAAATTGAATATATATAAAAATATATGTTATTAAAAATTAATTTCACATATTATAGTTGAATGAAATAATCATGAAGTAGAAGTTTAACCCAAAGAATCGAAATTGGGTAACGAAATTCCATTTCTTCTTGTCTGACTTGTGTCATACGTTCTTTATCACCCTTTACAATAAAAATTGGATAATTTAGGATTTCATGATAAAATTTTCATGTTTATTATTAATTTTATATCACTTCTTACCATGTTATAAAAATTACATAATTATTTATGTTCATATCATACATTTTATCGTTATTCAGTTCTTGAGTCAAAAATAGACATGGAATAATGTCAATAGTCCATGTGGTAATAATTACATTATCTAAAAAAATAAAAAACATGATTTAAATATATTATATATTAATTATATAATTAATTATAATAATAATTTAATTCAAACTAAAATCAAAGTTCATAGAAACGGTAGGTCGTATGTACCCATAAATGATATTTTCTTTTTCCCTGTTGTATTGAAAGAGAGAAAGTAAATGAAATGTATATAAATATGTATAGATATTTATATATCATTAAATTAGAATTAATATTTAATTTATATCATATATATGTTTACTAAAATAATCCTTAATATATTCTATGTCATTTGTGAAAAAATTACATCATTTGTGGAGGCGGTAGTCCCTAATCCCCAAACGAAGTTATCGCATAACAACAATTTGGAAAACAAGATGGTATGATTAATATAACATTTACAGAATATTAAAGAGGTCATAATTTAAATATTTAAATATTTTTTTGACCATAATAATGGTTTCAAGACTATCCATGAATGTGTTAAAGGAAAAAGAAAAAACATTATTCACAGAGGTGATTAACTTGCATAACTTGGACAATAATTTCATTTCTTTGAATAAGAGGAGTTGAGAATAGAAATGGATATGAGATATTCCATTAGAAAAATAATTCTCTAATATATAAATGATTCTATAGTTATTATGAAATTTTAGAAAAATTAGGGGAGGAGAATATAGAAAAGGAAAACAAATTAAGAGATTTACTTTGAGAAAATTACCTTTTGAATATCCCCTTGTTGAAAAACCATTGAGGACATTGGATTTGGTATCTTGGTGAGAAATTAAGAAAATTTGTTTAGGAGAGTGATAAATAGGGGTTTTAGAAGATATTTTAGGAGATAAAAGGCATTGTGGGTCTAAATATGGTGGTGGAAAGGTGGTATTTATAATTTAGGAGAGGTGGGTTCAAGTGATTAATGTATTTATTATTTTATATTAAAATATAATAATATAGAGGTGGAATTAAATTACATGAATTTTTAATTTAATTAATATTTTATAGGATGGTTAGGTTCGAGATAAGCCTCAACCAACCATTAATTGTTTTTTTTAGGTTTGTTAAGCTTTTAACTTTTAATTTTAACCTTTTCCAAAATTTTACTTTTACTAATGTTTATAATTTTTTTACCATGGTAACTTTTTCTACCAAAAATTAAAATTTTCCTTAAAATATAATTTTTTCCTTATTATTAAAAATATTTAATCCATTTTACCAAATTAAATTCCCAAAATTTGGAATATTGGATATAAAATTAATTCCATAGAAAAAACTAAAAAGGGGGTTCTTAAAGTTAAACATTAACAATTTAGAAATGTTTGTATATCTAATTTCAATTTGAAAATGATTCCAATTACCAAAATTGGATTAAATGATAAATAAATAATCTAAGTATTATATAAAACCAAAGAAAATTATAATCTTACAAGTCAAATTAATTTGATGAAATGGAATTTTTGAATTAAAATGTAGTATTTTTCACTATTTATTAAAATACGAAATATATCAGGAAAATACCAAAAAATAAACCAAAGTAAATTATTATGTACCTAATCCAAAGAATAAGTTTATTTTCTAAAATAAATATTACTAATGTTTCAAAAAATATATTTAAAATGGGTTCTTCATCAAAATGTGGTAAAACTACCTTTTAAACATATTAGAGTATTTTATGATTAAAATTGGATTTATTCTCATTTTAAGCCACTAAATTTTTTTATATAAAGGTAATAAAAATTAATAAACATGATTAAAAATAATAATCATTGTATATTTCATTCCCTTCAATACAATATCTAGGCAACAACTACCATTTTAAATAATAATACTAATAATGTATTATTTCTCGGTATAACTCTATCTTGTATGCAACAAAATAATTCAAAGAAACCTATTGTTGTGTGTCAATTATGATATTGGAAATAATATAATTTTTAAAGAAAAATTAATATCTAATTTATAAATATTAAAATTTATTAAAATTTATCATTCTATAATTACAAGGGATGTTACAGTATGTTTTCAAGTGACAGCTTCAACGGTGGCGTAGTGGTGTGTGGTCGAGTTCCACAAAAACGGTGTTCAGTGAGGTCAGGGGTTCGATTCTTAGGAGCTACTCTTGAGAGAATTTCTGCCTCCCATGTACTGCTCACCTTTCCAGGTCACCCAGTGTCTCACCGGGTGGGCAGAAGGGCGCATTTCACCTGGCTGACGGATTGCTGCGATGAACCATCGCTGATCGAGATGTAACCCCGTGGGACACTCTGTCATCTCGGCTGACAACAACTCCTCCCCTGCAGAGGCTTCCTCAAATGATCTCTTCATGGGGAGCGGGGTTCCTAGGAGTGGAGGGTTCGAAAAGGCCGCTCTTGGGAATTCTCTTTTTTTAATATACAGTATGTTTTCAAGTATATTTTCAATGAAAAAGTCTTAATAAAGGATTTATGATTTAAAAAGTATTTTTTAAAGAAGAATGGATATTTTTTCCAAGAAATGTTTTTAAAAGAACTTTGAAAATTATTTCCTATATAAGATGAAATATATTGGTTTTACTAATTTATTATAAGGGATATTATCCAAAGGTACCATTCATATTTTTTTTAAATGGTTTATGTTTTGATGGCATAATTTTTATTGACCTATTTTTTCTATGATTTTTGTTTGGAAGAAATGTTTATAAAATATATTTCGTTACATTGGTTATAATATAATGATTTAATTATGTTCTTATAGAAAAGAAAATTATGGTTTTTTATTATTTGATGGGTGGGACCTATATCTCTCTCTAATACACTGGGTGAGATAGATAACTCATAAGGTAAATATGTTATGTGTGAACCTGGTTTCATGTTCACAGTTTTATGTGTGGAACTGGTTTTCATGTCCATATTTTTATGTGTGAAACACGATTTTATAACCATAATATTATTCATGGACATGATTTAATATCTATAAGTTTTATTTTAGGGGATTTTTTCTTGTCCATAACTAAATTAGTGAACCTGTTTCTATTTACAAACATTAATAATTATATAATTTTATGTGTATTCCATAATTTCATGATTCTTTTCAATATTATTCTCTTATGGATTATTTTCATTGATTATTTTATGATTCTTGTCTTATGTTCTTTTATGATTTATTCCATGACTCAATTTTATGACCTTTGATATATAGGGTATAGTTTTCAAATGTTATACTCATGTTCTCATGAATTAATGCATATGTATTGGTTGATATGTTCCATGTATACACTTACTGATCATCTAATCTCACTTTTTTATTATTCTTATTTTCTCCTGGATATAAATAATTTTTTAGTTGGTATTTATATGAAAAGTACTGAGTGGGAATATCAATTTGAGAAACATTGAAGATCATTCACCATACTAGAATATCATGACCCATGTTTCCAAAGGCACTAAACTATTACAGTCCTTGGCATGTGTTTGTGTCGTGTCATGAATATTAATCTAAAAATATGTTATATCTAGGTATGAAAATTTCGGGTTATTATAGTTGATATTAGAGGATATGATTAGTCATCCTTTGAAAACTAGTATGGTAAACCTTAGTAAGAACCATATGTGTTAGTATAGGATACAATCCTAGAGTTTTGGTATCGATCATGAATAACCTATGATTAAATATATGGTGTCATATATTGAAAATTTTTAGGTAATTTCAATAGATTATGTGGTTTTCCTCTATGATAATGGTTTCTCACACTATGTTTTCTTGTTTTTGTCAATGGTGGGAACCAAACAGAATTGGGTTAACATTGAATTTGATGGAAAATTTACTGATGTGCCATTAAATGGGAAGATAACTAGAGTAAAAGATGTTGTGATTATTCCTAATTAGTTTTTATGGAACATTATTAACAATGTATACCTTTATCAACCCTCTTACTCAATAAAGAAGAAAATAAATGAGTCTAGTGAGATATTGGGTTGTGGAGACCATGTTGGAAACAAGATTCAATTTCATACATGTCGATATTATGGAAATTAACATTCGTGTGGATGCCTTAGAGGAAAAGGAAGATGTTTTGATTGTGTAAAATAAGGACACAAATCAATTTAATTAAATGTAAAAAAAAGAGTTTGGTTAAGGCAAGGGATGTCAATATTGGTATCCATAAGGTATTATCAATAGATTAATTCATTAAATATGGAAAGTATAGGAATAATGAAAATAAATTTCCTTGAGGGAAATATTGTGAAGAAAATCAACAAGGTGGAATGAGTAATGGTTATATTAATACTAGAAATGATAGGTGAAATGAATTAAGTGTTAAAGAATAAGACAATGAATTTTAGTTAATTTTTTAGAACTAAGTAGGATGAATGAAGTATTTATGTTCTAGAATTCAAATATTATGTTATAAAAATCATGAAATATATAATTATTGGTCAGTAAAAAAATCTCATTAAGGATTTTAAAGGATCTATTAAATGATGTTGATGGACTAGAAAAGTGATTTAATGGTAATGTGATATTTTTATAGAACAGATGATTAAGGTAAGGATATACCTTAATATATACATGATGATGGGATAATGAGATAACAAAATGTTTGGTAGTGATAAAATAAATGGGTTAGAATTTATAACCTTGGAACTGAGTAGTAATACTATGACAAGGTGGGTTATGATATCATAAATTGAGTTTATATATTCTTTGGGTTTTTGGTATGAGGAAAGAGTTAATTCCTAAAAGGATTCTTGTTTTCACTAATTGTTTATGGTAAATCATGTTATTATATTTTTTAGTGACTAAATGATAATGAACTTTACATGTTTTGTGTGTAACAATTAATATAAATATCAAGTTATTTGGGGGATTAATGATAAGTTTATTTCGAATATTTAGTAATAATCCTTCAGAATAATTGTATTTTAATCTTTTGGAAGGTTTATAAGGTTAACCAATTATGAAATTATTTATGTTGAACTTGATATGTTTTTTATAGAGTAATTTATTACCTCACAAAATGAGGATTTATGGGTATTAGATAAATTATACTATCTATTTGTGTATGATGATGACTAGAGAAATAAGGAATGAATTTTCATCCCATTATGGATCTTATGGTCCCTTAGGTCTTTAAGTATTAAAAATTTAACCTCATTTCTTGTAGTAAGAGACGAACTAGAAATTTATCAAGGAAAAACCAATGAGTGGTATTGTACTTATGAAATGAAATCAAGTAAGAATATCTCCTAAAAAGATCTTTTTTCAATAGAATGTTATCCTATTATCATTATTTTTTAATGATATAAATGACCTTTTTCTGATATATTTGGTATATAATTTTATGGTCGTTAATCTTATCTCAGCCATATTCTCTATCACTCTCTATTAGTTCTTCAAGATTAATTTTCCCTTAAAAATAAATTTTTTAATATTTCACTAATATTTTACCTATGTGGAAACCCAATTAGGAATTACTTCGGGAATCCTTTAGGTTTCCAACATTCTATTATTAAAGTAAGTTTTAGTATTTTTACAATTTCGGTTTCTATGAATAAATTTTAAAATGTTAAACATTTGACGATCAAGATGAATTTTTAGGGATAAATTCATTTTAGGGGGTAGAATGTAACACCTATAGATTTTTATGGAATATATTTTCAAATAATTTTATTTCATTATGTCTTGATTTTCACACTATGCAATTATAGGCTTGCGCTACATGATACAGTGGCTTAGCTTGTGTTACATGAAACACTGAGTCTCTATGAAACAATATTTTATTATTATCATTATTTAATCAAGATAATTTTAAACTATCCATTAGAGTAGAGGGTATGAACAAAATTTACTAAATTTTTAAAATATTTTTTACAAATTCATATATAATAATTTATTTTGTGACTAATTAATTATAAATGATAATAAACCCCTTATAAAAATAAAAGGAAATATTTTTCAGGAAAACAATTTAAATGGAAAAAATTGCCTTTCAAATTAATAAAATAAAGAAATTACACTTTTTTGATTATATAAATGAGATATATATATATATATATTATTTTCGATATAATTTTTAACATTCATCATATGTGTTTTCAATACATGATGTAAAAATAAATCTACTTTTACGCTTCAAAACTATATTTTACTAAAAAGTAGTTTTATCACCTATTAATAGAATACTAATTTAAAAAAATGTTATACATTTATAAAATTTATTTTAAAAATAATCATTATTTTTTAAAATAACAATATAAAATAATACTTTTTTTATTTTTGATAAGTTTTATATTTTGATTAATAGTGAAAAATACTACATTTTAATTGAAAATTGACTCTCTATTTAAATAATATTTAATTTTTATTTATATTTTAAATTGTTTTTAAAGTAAAATTAGATTAACTATACATCAATTAACCCAATTTACTTCACTTTAATATTTTTTATATTAAATATGGATATAAAAATCTTTCAAACATTTAAACATTCTCACATTAAAAACTTGATTTCTTGCCCCGAATATGAGATTAATTTTAAAATATTATTATCCACTTATATGATTAAAATTTTGAAATAATATATTATATATTTTTAATTATAAGTACCCAATTCATTAAATATATCCATTTTATTTGTGGATAATATGAATAGTTAACATAGAAATTTATTGCCACAGTTAAGGGTAAATAAGGTAATTGAGCATAAAATTAATATTATAAATATTATAAAATTGTCCTAATAATTTTCATACTTCATTTATGAGTTATTTTGGATTAAAAAAAATCCTTGTTCTGAGTTTATGAACTCTTGGAACCACTTTTATGAATTTAATCTCCTTATAGTATTTTATTTTATGTAAAGTCAAACATGTTACACTAATGTTTTTAATAATTATAAAATTTTTAATATGTATTCACCAATAAGATAAGTTAGACCATAAATATTATTCTCAAATATAAGATATTTATATTTATCATGGTAATTTATTTTTAATTTTTAGGTAATAATTAATTACCTTAAAGGATTTCATAATGATGATTCAATAATTATTCAATTAATGAAAATATAAAATTTCTTATATTAAAAATATTAAAATAATTATAATTTGAAATAATTTAGGTTATCCAATAATTTAATATATTATTATGACATATTATTATTCTATTAAAATATTTCAATAAAATAAATATTTATTTAATGATTTTCTAAACGTCTATGTAATGAATAACGTCAAAATTGACACTAATATTATTTTATCAACTTTATAATTTATTAAATTATTTAAAATAATAAAAACATTAAATAATGAAACATGGGATGATTTATGGTATAATATATAATAAATTTTCTATTTATATTTCAATTTACACTTTATATGAAAATATTAAAACCTTTTAATATAGAAAAGTGTTACCATAGTTAAAATTAAAATAGGTTAACTAATGTTTATTTAAAATATTAATGTTTAAAATAACAGAAAACCTCTATAAATTCAATTTTTTTTATGATATTAAGACCTTATATTATATTATATTAGAATAAATGGCCATTTTAGGCATTTGGATTGATATTTTATTAATTATAAATTAATCTTTTGAGAAGTTCCAAGAGTTCCCCTCCATTCTCTTATAAAAGGACACATCTTCTTATATTTTATTCACACTTAAATACATTTAAATTTCATCCAAACCTAATAAAAATATACTTCAATGTTACATAATTTATTCTTATAATATATACTTTTGTAATAAATCCAACTAAGGAAATCCATTGGTGTAAACAAAATAGAGATACCTGAAGAAGAAGTAATGTTCATCAATGAATGTTTTTATTTTATTTATTCACTAAAATCCCTTAAATTATTTTTATATAATGTTTTTATAATAACCCTATTATATATAATATTATTATATGCTGTTCTGTTATGGTTAATACCTACAACATCAAAGACGTCCATTAAATGTGATATATAATCATCGTTCATGGGTATGGCAGACTACTTCCTTACAAACCGATGTCATTCGTTCTTCCATTATCACCATCATAGGTTGGAAATTATTATTTATTTATATTATAAATATTATATATATTATTTTTATGATGTTATTTTGATTATTTATTTGTTATATCACAAAAACATTCATTATATTCAATTTTTTGAAATACTATAACATCATTCTTGTGTACAGTGGACTACTGCCTCACGAAGTGATGTGATTCATTCATGATTTAAATGGAATGTATTAAGTATTTATTTTAATAAAATTATGACATATATATGAGATAATAATTATTATACAATGATAATATATCATTTACTTTTCGCTTCTTAATCTGTATAGACAATGAGATCATTATTTATGCGTATGTACAACCTATTGTCTCAATGAACGATGTATTTTATTTTCTATGTATAAATTTTATGAATCACCATAAATAAATATATAATGAATATTTCTGATATTGATATCATTTTAATAATTATATATTTTATTAAATCATTATACAAGTAAGAGGACCAAGAATAAAAAGTCAAAACATGTACAAATAAACAAAATTGTTATTACCCGAAACAAAACTATGTCATTGAAAAATTAATAAGTGAGTATTATAAAGTCATAAGTAAATAATATATGGTATCATATATATTAATATGGTTTTTTGGTATATTTATAATAAACATATATTTATTATATTTGAGGTTTGAATGTATACAAAAGAATTCAAGACTTAAGGATAGAAGATTTATAGTCTCAGTTTATTTCTACGATACTTATTCCTTATTCAACACACGTATATTTTGTGTGGTGTATATACTACCCATTAATATCTTACATGATCTGTATCCATAAATATATGGGTATTTAAATATCCATTTTATGATCTCTATTATATAGGATTTATGATTAATTGTTACCAAACTGAAAAGTTTTTATTCATACAATCTCATCATTTATCTGGATTGTTTATGTTTATGCTTATTTTGGTGAAATATTATGATCAATTTCTTAATAATATTCATGAATTTCAGTATAATATGGTTATTCATTACATATTAATTTAATTGCGCCATTATTCTACTCTTTGGTACTTTTAATAATTCGGAAATTATTTTTAAGAAAATCTGATGTTATTCATCTCTTTGGTCAAATATTTGTTTTATTCAAAAACCATGTTTTCTAAAAATGTTTTTAAAAATTATTTTCAATGATCTATTAATATCTTTTTCCGAGAAAAAATATTTTTAAGATTTTAATGTTTTGAAAATTGTTTTAACTGTTTTTAAAATATTCCTTTATAAGTTTTCAAGGTTATTTTTAAAGAAAACGTTTCCTCAATGTTTTATCATTTTAAAATATTTTTTAAGTAAAAAGGATATTTTTTTCATGAAATGTTTTAAAACTACATTTCAAAATTATTTTTTTCAAATATGAAATTCTTTGGAGTTATTTATTCATTACTTGGCATTTTATCCAATGGTACCATTCATATTATTTCTCTAAATGGTTTATGTTTTGATGGCATAATTTTTATCAAACAATTTATTTTGCATGATTTATGTTATGAAGAAATATTTATGAAACTAATTTATTTATAGGGTTATAATATAATTAATTACTTATGTTTTTAGGTCACACATATGTATTGTTTTTCATTATGTGATTAGTGAGACCAATACCTCCCACTAATGTATTGGGTAAGATGGATAACTCATGAGGTAAATATGTTATGCATGAACCTGATTTCATGTTCACAATTCTATGCATGGATATGGTTTTAATGTCTATTAGTTTATGCATGGAAATTCATTTTATGTTAATAAGATAATGCATGGACCTGATTTCAATTACATAAGTTTTATGTAAGGCCTGGTTGCATTTAATGTACATAATGAGTGAACCTATTTCAATTTATACATGTTTGCAATGTTATAAGTTTACCTATTTTCCACAATTTCAACTTTCATGTCAATATTACACTACTATGGTTTATATTCATTCAGTGTTTTATGATTCATGTCTTATAATATTTTATGATTTATTCCAAGACTCGGGATTATGATATTTGATATGATGGGTATAAATTTCAAATGTTATGTTCATGTTTTTATGCCTTTCCACATATGTTATGTTTTATATCTCCCTTGTTTACCATTACTAAGAATCTGATATCACCCTTTTCATATAATTATTTTCCCAGGATATGAAGAATGTTTTTAGTATATATTCCAATAAATAATAATAAGTTGTAAGATTATTGAGGAAAACATTTAAGATCTTTCACCAAACATGAACAATGTCTTCTAGGTTTCCAAAGTAACTAAACTGATATGGTCCTCAAGAATTTTTTTCATGTCATGGGTATTCATCTTAAAATATTCAATATCTATGTATGAAAATCCTATGATGTTATACTGATTGAATATATAAATAAAAAAAGAATAAAATAAAAAAGTGTCTCTTCAACTATTCTCAAGACCCACATAATCACCACTCTAATCTCCATAAAGAAGTCCTGTATTGATCCACTACACAAACTAGACTTGGCATAAATGAAAATAGAAGGGATTCATGTAACTAGAGTGACTATATAAGGTTTGAGAAATATATATCAGAAAGGTATCACCAAGTTTCGTTAATATATTACATCATATCTGTGTGTGAATAATTAAATTAAATATAAATTATAAATATACACTTTAAGTTGTCGTTTGCTTGATAGGTCACAAAGACACCCGAACAAACCCTCATCATCATATATCAAAATTAATTCTAATTACAGTACCACTCACATACACATCAGTTAATCATGTGGTAACTATTCCACCATGACACTCATCCATCCCTTCTTCAACCAATTCTAGAATCCAAACATCTCATGCCACAAGTTCTAACCCATACTCAAATAATTAGGTTATATAACTCGTCAAGTACCCAAGCCAATCCTCTCATAGATAGTTTTACTAAAGTAAACCACTATACTCCCTATAAAGAGGGGTTTACTGTATAGATCTTAATTCATTCTATCATAAGGGAATATCACACTAAATGATCCTAACTATCCTATTACTTGAGTTGGAGCATTGAATATATATCAAACCTACTCCCCTTGGTAGTGGACACATTAAATGTACCCAACCCAATCCCTCTTACATAATGGCGAACATAATATATACCAACAAAAAACTATTAATGTTGGGTCGGGCACCCTAAATTATATCCAAGACACTTATCAAAATGAATGCCACACTGAATGGTCCCAACACAATCCTCTTTAAAGGAGGAAACACTATAAGGCCCTATTTATCCCCTCTTCAATGGGGAATACATCAATTCAAATATATCATCCCAAAATCAAGAATATATATATATATATATATAACATGAATCATTCCACATAGACTATCCCACAAGTTCACTAGCTCATCCCTATGTGCAAGTCACTTAGGATCAATACCTTTGCACCAAATCTCACCACAACATCCCCATAGACCCATATTACCATTTCTTTAGACCATCCTAGTCACAAAAACACATCTCTATGAATATATCAGAATTGTCATATCACCTTTATGTGTGTCGACTGGGTTATTCTGACCCATCATGGTCATTAACTAATATCACCCAGCCACATCCTCACTTTATCCAACCCTTCATTCAACACCACAAGGTGTTTTTCAAAAATAAAAATTCATTCCTGACCCTGGACTCAATTTATGGTCTAAAATATATAAAAATACCAATCATATAAAAATATTATTAACTATAGAGTATAATAATCTATCTCACTCTTTACCCCATGTAAACCTAATGCCAAACTATTCGACTATCCCTTTGACCCATAACTGGGTCCATTCATCTGCCTCCATTAAGAGATATCTCAAACTGACATCTATCCCTATAGAACTTATCCCACTCATGGTGCACAAAAACTATCAATCCATGTTTTCGATGGTGGAACTCATCAGGCTTGGTACATACATGTAATTCCTCAACCCCAGTTACCCATAGTCGGTGCTTTATTACATAGCATTGGCATGATACAAGGAATCATGTCCCAAAAGACCAATAAGTTTAGTATTATTAGAAACAAGATACATACATAAGTTTAACAATACAACTTGAGAAGAAATAAAACCCTAATTTATTCAATTAGAAACATCCAAGACTCCTAGATAATGCCTGTAATTCACTCCTAATTAACTTATTCATATCATGGGAAAATGAAACATAATAAAGGGGTGAGTTCAAATGCAAAATAAGAGTAATAAATACAATAGAAGATAACATAAACATTAGGCATAATGAATAATTGAAAACACTTGACTTTACAAATAACAAACATGAACACTCTATGGATGGAATATGAGTTGAGTAAATAATTCCATAATAAAACATAGTCATGGGTATTCTACTAGTCGAATAACCACATAAACCATCATTAATATTTAAATAATGAGGGAATGTATAATGTAAGACATTCTGAAACATTTTTTCAAGGCCTTCTCGAAGATGTCTAAAAATAATTTAGGCTTCGTCCAAAACCTTATATCAAATTGAAAAAGGCCTAAGCCAATTCCACGTCTAATTGTCTCATAAGACCTACTGATGCACCGAGGAGCTATAGTGGGCTCCACCCATCACTTACTAAGTCCAATACATTCCTCATATGAAAAGGATGAAATACAATATAAACATTCGTATTAAAAAATAGAATATGAAATGTCAATAATTTAACAATAAACCATGAATGATATAAAAATAACACATCCACAGTCAATCATATCACAAAAACATGAATACAATATAAGAGATTTGTATCATAATAAATCAACTTCAAATAAATGTAAAATTTATCAATGGATTTTGACATAGATGAAATAAAAACTATTTGAGAGAAATATATCTTTCTATTTTAAAATAATTTAAGAGTCACATAATTATAAAAGAAAACATTTATTTTAAAAATAAAATTATAATATTGTAAGGGAAGCTTCGACGATGTTATAACGGTGGAAAATAGCCGCACGCACCATATAAGTTAAAAAAACATTCTTACCTTAATTTGGTCGAAAAGGTCATAAAGTACCTTGTTTAGAAAAGGACGAAAAGATTCTTTTCAAAACATATAAGGTCAAATAAGGGTATAAATGGCTTTAAACCATAGTCTAGTTAATAGTAAAAATGTTTTGAAATAAATTTTTAATAAAACACAGATGTGGATGATTAAGAGGTCCCAATAGATACATACGTAAAAACAATCTCGGATAATAAAGAAATTGTGAAATTAACAATTACCTCGTACATTTCCTTGGTTTATGGTATTTTAACATCCTTTATAATAGTAAAATCATTGTTATTAAATTATAAAATAACCATATACATTAAAATGTTATCATATATGATAATTTAATATTACTTTGTTAATAATATTTTAGTATTATCATTATTTTGGGTGTTAACTGATTTGTTTTCACTTATATGTTTTGTTACATAAGACATGATTGGATTGGATAGGATGTATTTAATTCATATCTAGAATGATATTAAGTTAATTAAACACTATTTTTAATCATCAAATGAAATTTATTCTTGAATGATTATGATGGGGAATGACATCTCATCGCGTTCGTGGAGATGGTAATCCGTACGTACACATGAGCGACAATATCGGTATTTTGATATTAAAATTGTATGTAAATAGATATTATATCATATATACAGAATAATTAACACATTATATTTATTATTTACACAAATTATACATCATTATTATACCCATACAAAAAAATAATGTATTGAATAACAACTACACCACGACGTGGAGACGGTAAGCTGTACGTACGCACGTATGGTGGATTTGTCATTCATATGAGATATAGAATAATGAATATGGTTATACCATTATTATAATAAAATAAAATTATATAGGATATACTAGAGTTATTATTTTTGAATGGAAACAACAAAGAAATAGGAAGTGGAAGAAGAAAAGAACTTGAAATATGTGATAAAATATTTACCTCTTCTTCGGGTTCTTCCTTTTGATTTGATCAAAAGGGATCCTTAGGTTGGATTTCTGATCAAAGGAAGGCCTCTAGGATGAAGTGAGGATATTTGAGATGATATTTGGGTAGGGGTTTTCTGAGCCAAAAATCTTTGGAGGTGTTAATTGTAGATAAGGGGATGTGCCCTTTTATAAGAGGGGTGAGGGGAAACTAAGGAAAAAATGGAAATATTATTTTATAATAAAATAATTTTCGATTTTTAAAGGATCCAAAATAATTTATTTCTAGGAAAAGTTGGGGATGGGTCTAAATCCATTCAACCAATAGGTTTTAGACAATTTTGTTTCACCATATTAACCTTATCTTTTAGATTTAACTCTTAGTTAAATGGTTTGACATTTACCACGTCTCTTTGTATTTTTATATTATATGGTTGATAAAATTACTATAAAATTACAAGAGAACCCCAAGTGGTTAATTATTTATATATATAACCTTATATATATATTTTTTTAGAACCATATATTTTTAGGAATAGAATATTAATTAATAATATATTTTTTTTAAAACTCTTTTAAGTCAATTTTGACACTATTTGGTATTTTGTTTTTGTTAAAGTCATAATAGCATTATTACATAAAAAAAAATTCATTTGATCAACCATAACATGTCATATTAACCTATAAAATTTGTGTAATTCATCAAAAGTATCAAATTGGATTTATTTGGATATATATAATATTAATTATTTTAATCATTCATTAATAAGGTAATTACCGCATCATCATTGTGTCATAAATAAATATAATTATATAATGTCTAAAAATTAAAAATAAAATACCATTATGTAGGAAATATTTTTATATTTCTAATTAATATTTATATTCTAATTTATCTTATGTATAACCCTATATTAAAATTATTTTAGTTATGAAAACATGCGTTTAACACTTTTAACTATTCTTTAAATTAAATAATAATAAATTTTCTAATCTAATCAAAGTGGACAAAAATGATAATATTTTTTTTCCTAAGGTTGTTTTTGGTCGAATTGAACATATCTAATAGAATTAGGACATGTGTTATATAATAATAATAATATCATTTTTACCTTTAATTAACCAATTTACTTTTAACCATGGTAAAAAAAGTTAGAAGTTACTATTTAGCAAAAATTATTTTCATCTTATTAAACCAAATTTTACTTACTGATATCAACCTAATCTCTTGGATTTTTGAATTTCAATTCACAGAAGTTTTAAAATTATTTTTTATGCAAATTTTCAAATACTTCTAGGAGGTGGGAAAAAGATGGTAAAAAGCTCAATACAATTTTTTTATATCTAAAATTATTATAAAATGACTCCAATGAATTAAATTGAACTTATATAGGTATTATTTATCTATTTTTAACTAAAAAACTTTAATTATAATAAATAATTATTTAAATAACAAATCAGTTTTAACTAATAATGCAGTGTTTTTCAGTATTCATCAAAAATTGAAAGTTTTCAGAAAAATAACAAAAATTCACCCTAAGATAATTTCAATATTATAAATTCAAAAATATAGTCCATTTTGAAATATAAAATTTATAAAATTTCCAAAAGTGGGTATTACTATTCATAATGGCTAGTTTGATTGGTCGCGGTGTGTTAGAATCTTGAAGTTTCATACACTTCAAGATATTGCATTATTAAAAGGGAAACATATAGTGGAAGCTTGGGGTGTTATATTATTCCCTCCTTAAAATAATTTCATCCTCAAAATTTCAATAATACTACTGCAAAAAAAGATTCAAGTGGTTCTTCATCATAAGTTCTTAGGGTTCCCATGTTTCTTCTTCCATCTTAGGGTTTATCCATAGAACTTTTACCAGACGAGTCGTCTGGTTTCTCAACACTTGTTCTATGGTATCAATAATCTTGATAGGCTCTTCACAATAAGAAAAATCAGGTTCCAGTTCAATTTCCTCATAGGTGAGTACATGCGTTGGGTCAAACATGTATTTTCTCAATAGTGATACATGGAACACATCGTGAACTTTGGAGAGACTTGGCGGCATTACCAAATTGTAAGCTACAACCTAAATTCATTATAGAATTTCGAAAGGTCTGATGTATATGGGACTCAATTTACCCTTCTTACCGAATCGTATAACTCCCTTCCATGGAGATACCTTCATGAAAATGTGATCTCTTACTTGAAATTTCAAATCCTTTCTTTGGTTATAAGCATAGCTCTTATGCCTACTTTGAGCTGTTTTGATATGGGTTTTGATTACCTTCACCTTTTCCATCACTTCCTCAACAAGTTTTGGGCCTACGAGTTTTCTTTCACCAACATCATCCCAAAAAGTTGGTGTGTGACATCTCTTTCCATATAACACTTCATATGGTGCCATCTGAATACTTGAATGAAAGCTATTGTTATAGAAAAATTCTACCAGAGGTAAATATTGAAGCCACATACCTTGAAAGTCAAGTGATCAAGATCTCAACATGTCTTCTAAGGTTTTAATAGTCCGTTATGATTATCCCTCAGTTTGAGGGTGGTAGGCAGTGCTCAAATGAAGTTCAGTATCCAAGGCATTATGAAGAGTTTTCCAGAATCGTGAGGTAAAATGGGGATCACGATAAAAAACAATCAATTGGGGCACTCAATGATGTCTTAAAACATCATTAATATATATTCCTTCTAGATGTTCAAGTGTTAAATCATCTCTTATAGCAAGAAAATGTACTGAATTGGTAAGGCAATCAACAAATATTGCGTCATTCCATCTAGGAGTCATTAGTAGTCCCATGACAAAGTCCATTGTAATATCATCCCATTTCCACTTAGGTGTTGAAAGAAGTTGCATGACTCCTCTAGGATGTTGTCTTCCATCTTTCACTTGTTCAAAAACCATACATCTTGACATAAATTCAGCAATCTCTCTCTTCATGTTATCCCACCAAAAATGTTCCTTCATATCTCTATAAATATTAGTGTTACCAGGGTGTATAGAGAAATTAGAGCTATTAGAATCATCTAAAAATTCTATTTTTAGATCTTGTATGTCAGGAACACAAAGTATATTCACAAATTTCAAAATCCCATCTTCATATATGAAGTTGATGAATCTACAATCGTTCATAGCTTTAATTTTCTTTTGAAACTCCTCATCCTTATCTTGAGAACTTTTTATCCTTTCTAGTAAATATGGTTTGGTAACCCTTTGAAAAAGTATTGATGTTCCACCTTCCACGGTTATTCCCATATCCATATTTACTAGATCCATGAAAATATGATCTCTTTCAACTATCATCTTGTTAAAAAATCTGTGATACTTTCTGCTCAAAGCATATTCCAACTAATTTTCATCTCCAGGTGGTAGTGTATAGTGAAATCATAATCCTTGAGTAGCTCGATCCACTGCCTTTGCCTCATGTTGAGTTATTTTTGTGAGACAATATACTTCAAACTCTTGTGATCGATATATATCTCACATTTTTCACCATAGAGATAGTGTCTCCATATCTTCAAAGCAAATATTATAGCTACTAACTCAAGATCATAAGTAGGATAGTTTTGTTCATGATTCTTTAGCTGTCTTGATGCATAGGCAATAACTCTATCATTCTGCATAAGGACACAACCAAGTCCTTTCTTGCAAGCATTAAAATAAACAACAAACCCATCATTCCCCGATGTTAAAGTCAAGATAGGAGAACTGAATAATCTTCTCTTCAGTTGTTTAAAAAATTCATCACACTCTTTTATCCAGAAAAAATTTAACCCCTTTACATCTGATCTTGGTTAATGGGTTTTTTAATAGGGAAAAATTCTGAACGAAACGTCGATAATAAGATGTTAAACCAATAAAACTGTTTACCTAAATTATGCTTGTCGGTGCTGGCCATTCTTGGATTGGATTTGTCTTAGAAGGATAAATAGAGATTCCATCCTTAGAGGCAATATGGCCAAGAAAACAAATCTCCAGAAACCAGAATTCACACTTACTAAACTTCCCATATAATTCATTTCTTCTAAGAGTCTTTAAGATAATGCGCAAGTAATTTTTATGATCTTTGTAGCTTTTTGAGTATACCAATATATCATCAATAAATACCACTACAAAGTCATCAAGATACTCATAGAAAACTATGTTCATTAGATCCATGAAAAAAGAGGTTTCATTATTCATCCCAAAAGGCATTATTGTAAACTCGTAATGCCTGTACCTGGTTTGAAATGATGTCTTTTGAATTTCATCCTTATTTACACACAACTAATGATATCTAGATCGAAGTTCAATCTTTGAAAAATATTGAGCTCCATGAATTTAGTCAAATAAATCATCAACGTGAGGTAGGGGATACTTGTTCATTATTTTTATAGAATTGATCTCCCTGTAGTCAATTTACAACCTCATAGATCCATATTTCTTCTTATAAAAAAGAACAGGGGCTCGCCATGGAGAAACACTAGGGCGAATAAATCCTTTATTAATCAATTAATCTAGTTGTTTCTTTAGTTCCACTAATTCCACAATGGTCATTCTATAAAGAGTCTTCAATATGGACCTTGAACCAGGAATTAAGTCAATGGAAAACTCAATTTCTCATTTTGAAGGATGTCCAGGTAAATCCTCAAGAAACACATCATCATATTCTTGAACAATAGGTACATAATTTATTTGAAAATTCCTTTCCTCACCCCCAGTTATTTCATTCTCTTCCTCCCCAAAAATTAAATTTAATAGAGCTAATGTGGGTGGACCTAGATAAGAATTAGATGGTGACATTTCTGCTCTAAAGATAAGGTACTCCTTATCATCATCTAGAATTGTAACCTTCTTCATCTTACATTAAATTTTCGCATCATGGTCCAAAATCCAATCTATACCAAGGATTATATCAAATTAAATCATGGGTATGATGATGAGATCAGAAGAAAAATAACATTTATATGCCTTAATGGGGACTGATTCACAAAACCTTTTTCCAATGACACTTCCCTTAAGGAATTTGACTGACAAATACCTTGTTAAATCAAATTGGAAATATCTAATTTTCTTAGCAAACTGGGAAGATATGAAACAATGCGATGATCCAGAATCAAATAATGCTTTGGCTAAACTTGAGGAAACCATTAAATTACCTGCCTCCATGTCTTTCGGAGCTTCAAACTTAGAAATAGTGATCGCATAGGCTTGGCATTGACCCCTTGGAATTTTTTGAGGTCAGTTTCTCTGACGCTTAGTAAATTCATTTGAATATTGTCCTATCTCCCTACAATTCTAGAACTAAACATTGGTAGCTTCTTTCTTCCCCTTACAATCACCAACAATATGGAATTTCGGTCCATATTTGTAGCATAATGCGTTTCCTTTTAGACAGGAACCTGGGTTCTTTCTTCCACAATTATCACAGGGTGTAAATTCAACTCTACCCTTCTTCCCGGTTTCCTTATTTCCTTTCCTAGAGTGTTTGGAAGATATCTACTTCTATTTCTTTGCTTTAAAGTCGCAAGACTTATAGAATTCATTTTCTATCTTGATAGCACATGAGACAATATCATCATACGTTGAGAAGGATTTCGAGACTAATGCTCGATGGAGAAATGGTTTTAAACCATCAAAGAAACAATCAATCTTATTTCTTGGGTTACATATATAATCTGTAACATTACTCATTAACCATGTAAATTTAGCTTTATACTTCGTGACATTCTCATCCCCCTTTTTTCTCACGCTCATAAATTGCCTTTCCATATCCACTCGATGGTCCCAAGGAATGCATTTTTCTAAGAAAATCTCTTTAAACTCCCTCCATTCCATACTTGATACTTATTCATCCTCCTATGTGTTTTGAATTAATGTCCACCATTGATCTGCATCTCTAGTAAGGTGATAAACTGCCATGACAAATTTTTCCCTTTCGATACTCCCCAAAGCATGAAATATTTTCTCTAAGGAACTTTTCCATTGTTCAGCTACAAATGGAATTGTATACCCATTGACTGTTGGTGGTTGTTTCCTAATGAAGCGGTATAGCATTGATCCTCCACGTTGTGGATCATGGTGCTCCATACGAGTAAGGTTATTATTCATAACCTGTGTGAGTTGTCCCAGTATTGTGATAAGCTGATCAACACCAGTTTCATCACCAGCTCTGCTTTAATTATATTGAGTAGGAGGAAAATCCCTACATGGATTATGTGCATTGATACAATTTCAATTCCTTCCACTAGGCACAATTTATAAACAATGACATACACTAGATTAGTTTATGAATTGCAACGAATAATTCCAAACTTGTAAAACACTTAACCTAAATTGAACAGTTTATGGATATAATACATAATCAAAAAAATGTTTTCTTTGAGGTGGTATATACTCATAAATCATTCATAATGGTTTGTAAACTAAATGATAATTATCCTAATAATATCCCTCGGGAGTGTTGTAACCAAGAGTGCAACAAGACCCGTTGTTGTGCACCAGTTCCCATTCAAGTCTACTTCAATGTGGTATTTTCGGGTTTTACCCATAGGTACATCTATTTCAGAGCCACCTCTACCTACTCATATTAAGACATGGACGATTTATTGGAAAATACACAAAATATATACATTACCAAAATTCTAGGAAATTCTTCTATACTAATCCTAAAGGTCTATCTTACAGTAATGTTCTCTAATCAGAGTTTTTCCAAATCTAGTTTCCAAGATTTATACTAAACTTCCCTTGATAAAAACTATAATTCCATGACCCCAGTTACCTAGATTCAGTGCTTTATTACATAGCATTGGCATGACACAAGGAATCATGTCCCAAAAGACCGATCAGTTTAGTATTATTGGAAATAAGATACATACATAAGTTCATCATTACAACATGAGAAGAAATACTCCACTAATTTATTCCATTAGAGACATCCAAGCCTCCTATATTATGCCTGAAAGTCACTCCGAACTATCTTTTTCATATCCTTGGAAAATGAAACATAATAAGGGGTGAGCTCAAACGCTATGTAAGAGTATGAAATACAACATAAGATAACATAAACAGTAGGCATGGTGATTAATTGAAAAAACATGCCTTTAAAAATAATAAAAATGAACACTTTATGGATAGAATATGAGCTGAGTTAATAATTCCATAATAAAACATAGTCATGGGTATTATACTAGTCGAATAACCACATGAACCATCTTTAATATTTTTATAATTAGGGAATATATAATGCCTGACATTCTAAAACATTTTTTCAAGGCCTCAGCCAAGACGTATAAAAATGATTTAGGCCTCGGCCAAAACCATATATCTAATTGGTAAAGGCCTCGTCCGATTCCACATCTAATTGTCTCATGGGACCTTCCGATAAACCGAGGAGCTATAGCGGGCTCCTCCCAACACTTACTAAGTCTAATATATTCCTCATATGAAAAGGTTAAAATATAACATAAACATTCATATTAAAAACTAGCAAATGAAATTTCAATACTTTAACCATAAACCATGAATGACATAAAAATAACACATCTATAGCCAAACTAATCACAAAAACTTAAATACAATATGGGATATTTGTATCATAGTAAATCAACTTCTAATAATTGTAAATTGTTTCAATAGATGTTTACATAGATGAAATCAAAACTATTTGAGAGAAATATCTCTTTCTATTTCGAAATAATTTAAAAGTCACATAATTATAAAAGAAAACATTTATTTTCAAAATATTCTTATAATATTGTAAGGGAAGCTTCAATGAGGTTATAACGGCAGAAAATAGCCACACCCGCTGTATATGTTAAAAAACATTCTTACCTAAATTTTGTCAAACAGGTCATAAAGTACCTTGTTTGGAAAATGACGAAAATATTCATTTAAAAATATATAAGGTAAAATAAGGGTATAAATAACTTTAACCCATAGTTTAGTAAATAGTAATTTTTTTGAAATGCATTTTTAAGAAAACACGGATGTGGATGATAAAGATGTCCCAGTAGATACATACGTAAAAAAACCTCAGATAATAAAGAGATTGTGAAATTAACCCTTACCTCATACTTTTCCTTAGTCGAGGGTATGTTAAAAACCTATATAATAGTTAAATCATTGTTATTAAATTATATAAGAACCATATACATAAATATGATATCATATATGATTTTTAATAATGCTTTGTAAATAATATTTTAGTATTATCGTCGTTTCGGGTGTTAACTGATTTGTTTTACTTTATATGTTTTTTACATAAGTCATGATTGCTATGGATAGGATGTATTTGATTCATATCCAGAATTATATTAAGTTCTTTTAACACCATTTTTAATCATCAAATTAAAATTATTCTTTAATGATTATGATGTGGAATGACATCTCATCGTGTTTGTGGAGACAGTTATCTGTACGTATTCATGAGGGACAATATCATTATTTTGATATTAAAATAACATGTAAATAGATGGTATATAATATATAATAAATCATTAACATGTTATATTTATTATTTACATCAATTATACATCATTATTATACCCATCCAAAAAAATAATGTATTGAATAACAACTACACCACGACATGGAGACGGTAAGCCTTATGTACGCACATATGGTGGCTTTGTCATTAATATCATGGATAGAATAATGAATATGGTGTAACATTTATATAAAAACATATTAGTATATATAAGATACTGTATTTATTATTTTAGAATGTAAACAACAAAAAAAGAAGAAGTTGAAGAAGAAAAGAACTTGAAAGAGGTGATGAAATATTTACCTCTTCTTCGGGTTATTTGTTTTGATTTGATCAAAAGGGCTCCATAGGTTGGATTTATGACCAAAATAAGTCCTATAAGATGAATTTAGGATAGTTTATAGGATATTTGGGCAGGTTTTGGGTGAGCCAAAAGGATTTGGAGGTGATAATTTTAGAGAAGGGGAAGTTCCCTTTTATAAGAGGGGTGAGGGGAACCTTAGAAAAATATTGAAATATTATTTTATAATAAAATAATTTTCGATTTATAAAGGCTAAAAAATGATTTATTTCTAGTTTAAGGTGGGTATGGTTAGAAATATTTTCAACCAATAGGTTTTAGACAGGTTTGGGTCCCCATATTAACCTTATCTTTTAGATTTAACTCTTTAGTTAAATGGTTTGACATTTACCATGTCTCCTTGTATTTTTATATTATATGGTTAATAAACATACTATAATCATCCAATAGAACCCCAATTGGTTCATTATTGATATATATAACCTTATATAATTATTTTGGCCGATCCATATATTTTAAAAAACAATATATCAATTAATAATATAATATTTGTTTTAAAAACTCTTTTATGTCAATTTTGACACTATTTGGTATTTTGTTTTTGTTAAAGTCACAACAACATGGTTACTTTGAATAAAATTAATTTAATCAACCTTAAAATGTAATATTAAACTATAAAATTAGTGTAATTCATAAAAATTCTCAAATTATATTTATTTGTATATCTATTTTATGAATTGTTTTTATCCTTCATTAATAAGGTAATTACTGTATCATCATTGTGTAATAAATAAATTTAATTATTTAAGGTCGAAAAATTATAAATAAAATCCTATTATGTAGGAAATATTTTTATATTTATAATTAATATTTATATTCCATTTTTTCTTATGTATAACCCTATATTAAAAATGTTAAGTTATGAAAACATGAGTTTAAAACTTTTAACTCTTCTTTAAATTAAATAATAATAAATGTCCTAATCTAATCCAAGTATACAAAAAGGTTCATATTGTATTCTTAATGTTGTTTTTTGTCGAATTACAATTATCCAATAGAATTTTTATATGTTTTAGGGTAATAATAATATCATTTTTACCGTTAATTACCCTATTTACTTTTAACTGTGGTAAATAAAAGTTAAAAGTTACTATTCACAAAAAAATTATTTTCATCTTATTGATCCAAATTTTACTTACTGATATCAACCATGGATCTATAATTTTTTAAATTCAATTCACAGAATTGGTAAAATTATGTTTTATGCAAATTTGCAAATACTCCAAGGAGGTAGGTAAAAGACGGTAAAAATATTAATAAAATATTTATATATCTAAACTTATTATAAAATGACTCTAATAATTACAGTGAACAAATATAGGTATTATTTATCTATTTTGACGTAAAAATAAATTTAAATAAACTAAATAATTATTTAAATAAAAAGTCGGGTTAAACCAATAACGCAGTGTTTTTCACTATTCATCAAAAATTGAAAGTTTTCAGAAAAATACCAAAAATTTACCATAAGCTAATTTCGATATTCTGAATTCAAAAATGATGTTCATTTCGAAAAATAAAATTTATATTTTTTTAAAAAGTGGGTATTACTGTTCATAACAGCTAGTTTGATTTGTCAAGGTGTGTTAGAATCTTGAAATTGCATACAATGCAAGCAATTGAATTATTCAAAGGAAAACATACCAGGGAAGCTTGGGGTGTTACAATACAACCACCCCATATGTCCAGACTTGGCCTCAGTATATCATGCCTTCATAGCAGCCTAAGGAAACAAACCAAGGCTACCTATATCTCATCACATATCCTAATAACTACCTGATATCTATCATTTAATTAACTTATTCCATAACCACTTAGTGATATATTCATTCACAAAAACTCGTTTCACAAGGTGAAATGATACACTAGATTTGACTTGAGGTGGCTCAATTCAACCCTCTACCTCTTATATAGGGTTCTATGTCTCCCTAACCATATATCTAGTGAGATAAATTCATTAAATCATGTACACTAACAGGAATATGGTTTTGTATTATAGGGACTGCTAACATCAAAGTTGCAGTTTCCACCCATTCCAGGCTTCGCTCATCATCAACCATAACTATCCATACTTCAGCCAAGTTAGTATCTTCACCTAAGCTCCTAATGCACAAAAAAATAATTTAAAAATTATAATTAATTATCCAATTTTATACAATGAGTTATATTCACTAAAAGACCCACAGAGAAACACCACCTCACTAAAATTATCACCAAACACACATAGAAGGTCTGTGGTATACCGCTAACACCATCCCAATAAAAATCAATATCACTAAGCACTCATTAAATCACTAATTTTATCCATTTTAATTAAAAAATCCGACATAAATTAGGAAGGTTTTAATATCCTGGACATTTATAAATGAAATTCACTTTTGAATGAATAAATTCATTATTAAGTGATGTAGTTATAGAAAACAAATTCCCTACATTGTGTATTTTGGGATGTTATAAAATATAGCAGATCATATTTTAATGACTCTTAAGCATCATAACTATTCATAATATACCTATTGTACAATAATTATTATGATTAGTATATTATAGTTTGTAATAAAGTCTTATTGACATAGAATAAATAATCGATTGTCTCAACTAGTAGGATCATACCCTATGATGCACATTTATTATAGATTTTGAGTGATTTGGAATCACTGTGATTTTCCCTTAAATAATACCAATCCAAGATTCAATAAAAAAATACTAAGGCAAAACCATATATGGAAGAATCTCAAGCATATAGAAATGACAACAGAAAATATATTCATTGAACCACCGTAAGGAAGAACCACCATCAAACACCATACCATTATGGTGTATTCTAGTATAATAAGGGTTTAAGTATCAATAACCCCATAGTATGAATTTGAATATATTTTATTACATATTATATAATTTAATATATAAGTTTTTGAAATTATATTATTATATGAAGAATCAAAAGTTAAACATTTTGAAAATATATTGTTTAAATTAGAACACAGAATTTGATAAATTCTTGGATTCCAAAACAAATTTTATTTTTATATAACACACTTTTTAAATAATATTTATTTATATAAAAATGATAATATAATATAATGAAGTCCAATATAATCATTATAAGGGTCAGAAAATTGTTATTATTTTAAAAATCATTGTTTTTGAATAAAAAGGTATATTCATTTAAAATTGTAAAGCCCCATATTTAGAGAATCATTTTGATACAATAAATATTATTTCTTAAATCATTATGTTTAAATTACCCAATAGATATTTTTTCATAAATATCTAGTACATTCGAAATTTTGGGTAAAAATTAAATAAAGTACAAATATATAGTATGTATAATGATATCATAATAGAATAAAATATAAAACAATATACACTATAAATGGAGTACATGACCAAAAATAAATTTTCCCTTTAAAATAGTTTATTTTAGATGTTATTAAATTAATTTTTAATTTTTTTAATGAATCTTCCTAAACGTTTATTATGTTATATGATTTTTAATGAATTCTTTTTTAACATGACTATCTTATATATCTATAATGTTATTATATTAAGGAGATCGTTTCATATCCTTATAATATACTAAACCCCACTAATATTTGTTATATACCAATGGAATTGTCTAAGGAAATGTTTGGGGTGTTTATTATTCTATTTTATAGAGTCTAAAAAACCTATGTTTTGAAAATTATGAAGAATTCCACACATTCTTACTATAAATACCCACCCATACTCCCATAAATATTTACTAAAAACCCATTCATAATGGATTTCCTATCCCTTATCTTCTTTAAATCCATCCAAAGGTGTCATAGTATATTAAGAAGCTCCTCCTAATCCTTTCACTACCACAAAACTAGGTTTCTGTAACACCCCAACCCCAATTACCCAGAGTCGGTGCATTATTTTAATACATTGGCAGGATTACAAGGAATCAAGTCCCGAAGGACCGATCAGTTTAGCAGTCTTGGAAAATAGATTACATACATGAATGTTACATTACATTTTATAACTTACAAAATAACATAAATAATCCTTTATGAACTCCATTATTCCCTTGGCATAACCCTGCATATCAATCACAATACACTTGTTGGAATCCTAGGAAAAATAAAACATAGAAAGGGGTGAGCTCAGATTCTCAGTAAGGATAAAAATACAGTGAAAACTTTCATAAATAAACATAAACATTTAAGGCAATGTATAACTAAAACAAAAGCCTTTTAAACTTGAACTTCAGCATAATATGGAAAAAATAAAATGAAGTAATGCCATTTACTTATTCACATGGATATTCTACTAGTTGAATAATCACATGCAATATCACTAACCACTTTCATAATGATGGAATACATAATGCCAGACTATCATAACCACATAGTCAAGGCCTTGTGCTAAGACTAAAAATAAGATTTTGTCAAGGCCTTGTGCCAAGAAACTAGTTTGTCCCATGAGACCTACCGATTCCTCGAGGAGCTATAGCGGGCTCCACCCGTCACTTACTAATTCCAATGCATTCCTCATATTAAAAGTTCTAAACATAAAATAAACATTAATATTAAAACTAGAATACGAAATGTCAATAATTTATCCCAAAACCATGAATGGTATAAAAATAACACATCCATATTCAAACATATCACAAAACCCTCAATAAAATATGGAAGATTTGTATCATAATAAATCATCTTCAAACAAGTTTAAAATACATCAAAGGATGTTGAAATAGATGAAAATGATTTGTAAAACTCTTTCAGAGAAATATCCTTTTTCATGAAAACATTTAAAAGTATCACAATTTAAAAA